>OY292439.1:3465000-8715000 GCA_958496245.1 Perizoma flavofasciatum | reverse complement strand
GAAAAAATGCGTTTCTTCAAAATAACTCTTACCTTTAGAGTTATTTTTATCCAGATACCACGCGGGCGAAGCCGTTGGCAGTAGCTAGCTGCTGCCCACGGCTTCACCCGTGTGGTATCCGGAAAAAAGTACCTAGCCTATGTGTATGCTATATTACTGTGAAGTTTCATCAAAATCCGTTCAGCAGTTTTTGCGTGAAAGAGTAACAAACATCCATCCTCACAAACTTTCGCGTTTATAATAGTAGGAGGATAGGATTTAAAAACAAGCTTAGGTTAGGTAAACAACATGTCTTTAAGATCCAATATCAATTTAGGTATGCAACATAATTAGATCTTCAGCAAATAAGATCAAATACATCTAACTAATTACATGTACAATAATCCATAGATAATTAAGCTCACAGCTTTGGCAAAGCTGAAATTAGTAATAGCTTAATCACTTAAGCATTTCACCGCGACCAACCACAAAATGGCGGAATTCTTTGAGTCATAAATATCAATAATAGTTGAGTCAGGGTATGAAGTCACCATTCCTTTCACACACACCAAGAATTGAAGGTGCATATACATTCCTTTTACGTGTTGTTAAACTGTGACAAAACTACATTGATGTTATCAAAATGCCACTAACAACGACATTATTTTTTCAGCGAAACTTTGAGTAATGCAGAAAAAGTTATTTTTTTTATTCATAATAAAGTTAACATGGCTATGCTAAGTACACATAATAAACCTAATAGTATTTGTCTAAGTTCTGGTTTAAGAATTTATTATTCACTTAAATGAGATCATAGAACTTAAGTTGCATGTTAGAATCGATTCCTCATTAAATACATAGTCAAAGTAGTGTAACGTAGGAGTTTATAATGTGAGTAGTGTATATAATAAAAAAAGATAATTTTATGGACATAAAAAAATACTGACTAGTTTACATTTTTAGTGGAACTAAAACTTTCAGATTTATTTTTTAAAAATTGGTAGCCAAGGCCTTTTTTTACAAAGGAAATACTTGCACAGTGAATGGTAATAATAATAATGATAGTAATAATATATCTTATCAGACGACTTAAAAAAAGAAGGAGGTTTTCAATTCGTCTGTATGTTTTTTATGTATGTTACGTGATATCTTCCCCAATTATTGTGAACTCATTTTAATGTTTTTTTTAATTAGTAGAGTATTTCTCTTGAAATACTCTGGTCTGGTGGTCTCATAAAAATAGAAATTTTATGAAAAAATCCATCCCCGAAAACTGGGTAAAAAAATTGCCTTTATATCAACTCCCCGGTATTTGAAGACGATTACGATCATTAAAAAAAATGTTGCTTCATTTGCTGTCCGCCCATCTTCCGTGGATATCAATCCCTTATCTACTGTTTGAAAATGAAAGATAACCAATGATATATTTATGTTAGCAGTTGACTATCAAGCGGTTACGGACAAGCTGGTTGCTGTAATGAGCTTTATAACTTTGCAATCAGACAACTTAGTCAATTGACACAGGCTGTAATTATCCTGCCCTTAATTAGGTAGTTGACGGGTGTCAGCAACGTAGTATTGATTTATTATAGCCAATTATAGGTATTGTTACCATATTGCCACATGATGACATTGATTTGAGAATATTACGTGAGCCACACTAATGAGGGATTTAATAATAATTTTACCTCGGCGAGACACGAACGCGAGATCTCCTTTAGAGGCTAAACCAACTAAGCCACGAGAAATTGTTAAGATGTTTTGGCTCGAATCGCCCCTTTAAGAAATCCTTAACCCACACGGTTAACACTTTAAAAAAACATATCAACAAAACCGTATCATTCAGTTTATTTCTTATAGTTCTTATTCAAATAAATAAATTACTCCAAAATATTATTTTTGTTAACGAAAATAACAAATGGAACTGTAAAAATCTTGCCAGGTAATCAAAAATCTGCTTTCCTTCCCAATCCTGCAGTTTAGCACTCTAAGACCCAACCCTCAAAACCCTTAATTTATTCTTTCATTGCGTCTTATTATTTGCAAATGGTCTATTTGTCGCGACTTAACCCTTACAATGCAGATGGGGTCCCATCCACCGCGGATTACCAACTCAGCCTCAAACGCTCAAACGACGTCATTGGGTATAAACGTCCTAAATTTATTGATAAGGACATTGACAGATATTGCTGTAGGTCTCGTAAAACGCACGCAGATTAAGGGTTGACGAGTGTTTGCAAATGGGACCGGTAGGTTCAATTTTACTATTGGGATTTTCAACAGAATAACTAGGATTTGTTGTGTAAATACCCGGGTGAGCTCTTAAAAGTAATAGGTAAAGATGCCTATTACTTTACGTGGGGTATGTACGTAATTAAGTCGTAATTTTAACTTGATTTTATCAATGCTCGAATGTTTCGAATGGTCTCGTATAAAGAGTTTGCGTAAATTTATTTAAAATTTAAAATAACGTAGTTTATAAGTTTATGTTATGATCTTTGTGGTTTCAATGAATAAAAACCTATTGACTTTGACTCCATCTTACATCATGTTTTTGGTTGAAAATTTGTTAGTTATTATTGATTGAACAATAATCAGGTTTAAATTTTAATAATTGAATATATCAGGGAATAATACAAATTGTACTAGGAATTAATATACGTGCATAAAAGCTGTCATCCTTTCTTAAACAAAACGAATATGAACGTAAAATGAGACAAAAGCTCTAAAATGGCGTGGTCTTGGGCTAATGGCGTCTTAATGAGAGCGAAGTTGCGAGCGAACATATTAATTACCTTCCTTACTTTAATGCACGTCGAGAAGATGATTTATGAGTGGATGAACGGATTACGAGGATGTGAACAAAAAGTAAAAAATAAATGTTTCGTGTTAGAGGATGTACCTTATGAATTGAAGGGTCGCAAGAATTTTGCTGTACTTAACTCTAAATTTACAGCAGAAAACTACACTGACGGTGAAATACAGAGTCTCCTAGAATAAGTAAACGAAAGGGTTACATAAAATGTAATAACTTTATTTATGTTTTATATGAATTTTAAAATGTTTACTATTTTTGACATAGAAAATGGTGGTAAAATGTGCTGTTTTCATCTAAATTAGAAAATTCTGCTGTATTTTTGAGATAATGCTATGTCAAACATATTCTACATAAAACATCATAGTTAACGCAAGCACATAGTCTAAAAAACGGCTGAAATGGTGTTCCGCAAAATTACAAATTATTTTCCTGAAAATTAAAGATTGGAAATTTGTCTATTTTCAAGAAAATTTGTTCACATTTATATGCAGCATCATCTCTTGTCGGGATGGTATATCATCTTTTGATTAATTAACTTATCAGTATTTGCACTGGCTTTTTCTTGTATCATATTTGAACGAACTCAAACCTAGAAACAAAACTTTTTATCTGATCCATTAATCTGAGGTTGGTATGCCATCAGTATTCTTATGAATCAGTATTCTTTTAGGAGCCCATTTTTATGGAAAAGCAAAAAAGCTAATGTACCTTAAACGGAAATATATTGATACAATTCCACAATAAATAATACAAAACGAAAGGGGTCACCTATTACCATAATAGCAAGTATCCGAATATTATTCAATGGACAAACGGAAGGGGTCGAAGAGACCCCTTGTTGGGGAAAAATGCTAAATTTACCGACAGACTGGTCATTGAGAGCTTCTGCGGCGGACATCGCTATTTTTAACGCCTTTGTATTTCCTTTGCAAGGATTTCCTTACGAATTGCTGGGCGGATTCATGTTTTGCTCAAGTCATAAAATAATAGAGAATTAATGAAAATAATTTATTGTACACTTAAGAAAAAAAAACACGACTGTAATCCGCATGATATGATCCTCAGATTCATACTCAGTTCGCAGATCTGTGAGGTGTGTGCATAGATACCTTATAAAATAAACAGAACAAACAATAACATACTAAAACATATTATATCATACTAGCTGTTGCCAAAAGCTTTGAATGCATGAAAAGAAACACGTCATTAATTATTTATGCTCAGTAGCTGTCATTCAAATTTTCATATTTCTAACCTTAAAGAACTAACAAACACTTCATACAAAGGTCCTACCCCATTTTTTTTCTATAAATCTAAAAAAACTTCCCTGACTTCAAATTTGGTGTTATGGGTTCGAACCCGGTCGTGCACTAATGGATTTTTACACTCGAGATATAGGTACGCATTAAAATTAGATGTAGGTTGCAGGGCATGCTCGTTTGAGCAGACAGCTCAAACGAGGCATGCCCTGCAACCGAAAATTCGAAGGCATGTACTATCAGTTAGTGCATTTGTCACGTGGAATGCTAAATACTTGAAAACGCG
Source organism: Perizoma flavofasciatum (assembly GCA_958496245.1). Lineage (NCBI taxonomy): Eukaryota > Metazoa > Arthropoda > Insecta > Lepidoptera > Geometridae > Perizoma > Perizoma flavofasciatum. The sequence continues at coordinate 8,710,658 of OY292439.1, read as the reverse complement.
GGTATGTGCCAAATTTAATGTTTGGACGTGCCTCTGACCCTCTTGCCACTAAGTAGGTCCATCATTAGGAACACTGTAAACGCGTTTGTGGGCAATTTAATTGTGATCTTGTTTGTTTTATCTAAAAAACAATATCAAGTTAAATTTCGGCGAGTTTATCGCTTATTGCTTATGACTTGAGAGTCACGACAACGTGCGACTTTTACCCGCGCGGTCTTTTTACCCGTTTTCCGAGTAATAAAGCCGCTTCAAGCCCGTCACGCTATTCAAGGGTTAGGTGACTGGAAGAAAGGCGAACTCAATTTAGAGATCGAGATTCTGTTCATTTTTGAGCATTATTATTTAATAATAATAATGTAAAAAAATGAACAGATAAATGTGATAAAATGACACTCTTAATAATTGAGTACTTTCCCACTGCAGGGCAAAGCCTCCCTTCCTTCCTTCCAATCCTCTCTGTTTCCTGCTAGATGGGCCCAGTCTTTAATGTACGATTTCAGCTCATCCCGCCCTCTCCGCTTGGGCCTTCCACGTGGCCATCGTCTGTCAGGGACCCACTCTGTGGTGTCTTTGTCCAAAGCTCATAAAGCATATCATGTTAATCTTATATTTGACCAGTTGGCAATATTTTCTAAAACATTTTAATGGCTCAAGAACAGAGTCTTCGTTGTTTTTATATTAGCCGTGTAACGGGAGTCGACAGAAATAACAAACTTCAACGGATTTAATTGTACGTTGAAGTACATGAATTCATTGTGAGGATCAGCATGCTGAGAATCAGCGTGCTGAGGATCCAAATGTGCTGACCACACACAGGATGGTTGGTAACTGGAGCTAGGAAAGGTACCACAGTACGACTGGTCCTGAAATACGAGTACACCATCGAAGTCCATTTGATGGACTTCGATCGAAGGCCCTATACAAAACAAAAATCTTATTAACTAGATAAGTGCGGGTCAAAACACAACGAGCACGTTCTAATTGACAAGTAGCGACATCTAGTTATGTCTTCGTTAAACTCAAATCAGCAAAACAAAACCAAAAAAACAAAAACAAGCACGACAGAATTCCCCATGATGGACATTTCATTTAATTAATGATTTGGTTCGATAACTGTTTAGTTTTTCGTACAGTCTGATTCTGTCTTTCCAAAAAAATTGTACCTTATGTTTTCCACTTATTTAAGTAAGTACTTAGCTAACTCAAACAAATAACTTTATTTTGTTTTTTTATATGCGAAAACATCTTCTTAAAATACCATAAATGGTATTTTAAGAAGTTGCCTATTGACTGTTATTTACAGTTCGTTTTCCGAATAAAATAAAATAAAATAAAGAAATCTGTCATTGAAGCCATTTTCTTTTAAACGTCATCGCTACCACATTCCTTAGCTTACTAAGGTCATTCATTTTCTAATATAGGTACATTAAAATGCTCACGCAATCTGGGACTTAATCCAAGAGAATAAATTATTCTCTATACCGTAGTGTCCAGTTCTAATCTACTTACAATAGGAATTACATGTTTACTTAGAGCTTACAATTGAATTCAATCTGCATACTTAATGCTAACTTAACTATGTTTTTGTTACCGGACAGTGGGGTAACGGTGCCTCAGAGGTAAGATATCAAAGAGCGCGCAGTTGCATACGAACCTTAACAAATAAAATAAAGACAGTAAAAACGTACAGGAAAACAATTCTAACTTACAAAGCTTCTAGGTTGCTAGGTTATTTTCTACGTTACATACTTTAACATAACTTTTTGCAGAAACATACATAGCCCTGACCCCACACTAGGATTTATTATATTGTGTGTATTAGAAACTATAAGTACCACAACATATTTTTTGAAAAATCTGAAAAACATGCAAAACCGAAAGGCAATTGAACCCATATTTGCGTCACAGCCGGTTTTTTGCCAGTCGCGCCATCGGGTTCATCTAAGGCTGAACGTAGAAAGTACGTAAATATATATCTCAGATAGGAATTACGTTATGCCAAGTCGAATTCCACTATTTGGCCTCTCTAACTCTGACACTTAGGTTTGACCACAATCTTTTTTTTAATTAAATGCGCGGTAAACAGCCTTACGGCCGACCTGAAAGAAAGCGGTTACCTTCATCTATCGACATCTACAATCCTGATGTGTAGCCTGCTCTAGAGGTCTCTTTAAAAAAATGATGCGGTTCCGTAGTCCAATGTTTCGCGCTCTATGTATAGGTATCATGCCTCTGTGAAACGGGTAAATCAGCCTATTGTTGACCACCTCCGATTGTCAGCCGAGTGACAAATGGAATGAATACTTAATAGGGTGTTAGTGAAATCTAGTAATTGGACATCAACGTGAATTGAGTTAATATCTTTGTGAGTGAGTTTGGATTGCGTTTTGTATTGTTTAGTTTAAATGGATTCGGGAATATTGCATTTAATATAACATTGCTTTGTACTAAATGGGAAGCAATATTTTTACTTAAATGATATATCTGACTAGGATTAACACAAATATATCAGTGATGAAACTAGAATAGCTTTTTTAATGTCACATCACTGCGTACGGTCAGCAGATGACCAGCGCTAAGTAGGTAGGCTACATACCTAGCATAGCTGAGCCGACACCTTTTTTGCGCGGCATTTAACTTTTTAGATAGATCGGGTGCGTGAGGCATTTATTTTCAGTATTACTCCTAAATTGGCTAAGTTCGTTCGTTCTTTTTTGTCTTAAACTGTACCAACATCCTATTTTTGAATAATAGCGTACGTATCCAAATAAGTTTGTTTTCATTTAATTTCTATCTAAACGTTCAATTATCTTAACGTTTATTTTATTGATTACGAAGTTTTGCATATTAATTTTATGTATCCGTTAATAGTATATCGTTTAAATAGAAATGAATGTTGCCTGTTCCTGATAAACCACGATTTGCTAGACTTGACAGTTAAATGTTTACCAAAAAAATACCTACGTTAAAGTATTATTTTTAGGTACAACGTAATAAAACATTTTAAATATATGTAGTAGCTAATTAACTTTTTTACTAAGTGGCTTTACAGTCTTAAAAAGACTAAATTTCGAAATTACAAAGTTCTGACAGGATGTCAACGAAGAAAACGAGACCCCATTTTAGTTGCAGATATTTTATTCTATAAGTACTTTAGTAGTCATTCTTAGGTACTAGAAAATTCAGATGATATTTTTACTACCTAAGCATTGCAAACCATTATTTTGATACACTTAGTATATCATACTTCTACTGGTCTTGATTTCTTTTTTTCAAGATAATTATCTTGTATTTTAAAACGCGCATATTCATTATTCACGTCCTTTTACTAATCTTGTAAAGTTCGAACATAATCTTGAGATTAATAGAAACTTTCCTAGCAATTTAATTCAATCTTAAAACAAATTTGAAGCAAAATTCATTAATTCATCGGACGCCCCGTCGGGATGTCTTAAGTCGTTTTCCGTCTTGTAGCTATGGCAATTAATAATTATTGCACCTAGTTCCGGTGCGGCCCTTCGTAGGTACTTCCGGTGGAAGACGGTACTTCCGGTAGCAAACAATGGTACGGTGATAAATATTAACTGTTGACGGAAATATAATGAGGAAAGGCTGGGTTGTTGAGTTTTATTTTTGTTGAGAAAACAGGTTAGGTTTTTATTTCCTAGTTTCTAAAATAACAGCTTTTGGAGCAAGTGCAGCTCAACTTTTATCATGCACTTCAAAATGCAAACGGAGAAGGAATGGAACATACTACCATAATCTATCTTTCCTTAAAAAAACAATCTGAGTCACTTCAAGGCAAGAATGAACCTGCCAGACCTTCATACTCCGTTTCCGGGCATATTATCACTTACCATAAGTTGAAACTATGGCCAATTGAAGCCTAAATATTACCTTAATACGGTAAAAAAAACAGTTATGCAATTTCAAATAGTTATGCGAGGCATGTCGTAACTAGTTTTAATTACCGAGATAGCTAAACCATCGCATTCATTGCCACAATAACCGCGAACGTTTGGTTTATGGCTCACCGTAAATGATAGCTGGTATTGCAGTTTTGATCAGCTAGTAGCTATCATTCGTTTTATTTCTGAAATGAAGTTTCAGAAATAAAACGAATAAGTGTTATTGTAAGTTTACTGAGGTTACAGTGTTGGTAGGTCTACGGCGAAGCTACGGTACCACCGTCCTGTATCGTTAACGTAAATTCCTGTCCATCCAAAGGTTGTCTGGAAGAGATCGCTTTAAGTGATAAGACCGCCCATTGTACTCCCGCGATTAGCTTGTAATTTGCGCCGTTTGAATTTTTGAGCAACATAATATTAAGTGGTGTACAATAAAGTGTTATCCTATCTATATATCAATCTACTACGATTAGAGTGTTCCCACTCGGATTTCAGAGTTTTCCCTGACATAATGATAGCAATAAAAATGTGGTCAGACATAAATTTGTATGACGCGTAATCACTTGTAGTTACTTTCACACGAACTAAACGTGAAGTCACTTCAGACAACTCTCAATTTCATACAAATTCACGCCTGATTAAAGCGATCCGTTTCTTAAAGAGACCGCCCATTCTACTTTAATAAGAACACGCTTTTATTTGTTTAATATCCAACTAATATCATAAATGCGAAAGTTTGTGAGGATGAATGTTTGTTCCTCTTTCACGCAAAAACTACTAAACGGATTTTGATGAAACTTTATAGTAATATAGCTTATACATCAGAATAACACATAGGCTACTATTTATCTGGGTTTCATGCGGGCGAAGCGTATCTAGTATACAATAAAGTATTTTCATTAATTCATTCAAAGCGACGAAATGACACGTTTTTTAGAAAATATTAAAATAATTTTGATGACAATGAAATAGCATTTTTAATTTCTCAAAAAATAATTTAGGACTTCAATGATTTATTTTTTCATCCAGAATGTTTTTACAAAGTGCATATCCGATCAAATTGTTTGATTTAAAATATAATTCCAAAAAACTGATTACATATACTTAGGTAAATAATTATAATAATAATTACATATAACTATACAAAAAATTAAACAACAAATAATCAAAGCTTTGAAAAACTTTTTATGAAGCTCCCAATTTTAATATGTATTGTTTTACTCTTTTTATATATATATTTTAATAATCAAATCATTTGTCTTTGAGATCAACGTCTTCTCACGATACATGCTCATAAAACTGGAGCAATAAAATCTAAGGCGTGAAGCAATAAGAAAGACACTATTAATTACTAACTACCCGCAAAATCTTACAACCCTATTGTTAAGGCAATAAGATTGATTTTCACACTGATTTAATACTATACAAAATGGAGTGATGAAAATCAAAACCATAGCTTTCTAAAAAGATGATAAGGTTGATTTTGGGATGGATAAATTTGCTACAGGACAGCCAGCGACAGAACTAGATTTAGTTTTTAGTTAGACAGTTTAGTTCACTATGTTAAATTTGCACCTTATTAAGTCGAATAAAATTACCATCAAAAAATATTAACTCTCTTTGTGTATAAAATTTTCAATTCACTGTGACTTGTGTTCATTAGTTGACGTTTCTGTACTTGTAATTGACTTTGACTTATCTTTGAGCTCCAGAGTAAAAATAGTTTAGAGCTAAAATGTAGACTAATATTTTGAAAATCTACGGGTTCAAGAAATATTTGAGTTATAATAATGAAAAATACTAAGCAACCAAACTTATGAATATTTATTTATCTCTCCCTTTCCTCCCTGGTTGCTGGAAGAAAACTCTTTTTAGGGTTAAGTTCACCTTTACACGTGTCTAACTTAATATCTTTATTTTTATGTACATGAGCGAATTATAAGAATTTGGTATTGGGAAGAAATAAAAAAATGTAAGTACAATAACAAATTAATTAATAAATTAAAAAAATATATATCTTTGAAAATATTTTTTTATGACTTTTTCCGCTGACTGTACGAAATAAAGTGATCCCATAGGATGAGTTTCTTGGACGGAAGAATCCCTAATATATGGTGTTTTAGGTAATTAAATGTCACATAGATCAGAGATTAATGATGTGTTACGTGGGGTGAAATTAATGGTGTTCGTCTGTGTGTTTCTTGTTGCGAAGTCTGAATAACCGATCGTGTTTGAGGTCAAATTGTATTATAATTTATTGCCATTTTGGTTAGTAATGCTGGCCCCAAAGTAAATAGAGCTTGTGTTATGTGAACTACATTTCTGATGTACAACTTATATATACATATGATACCTAAATCTGAACGTTTATTTGCATGACGGACAGACAACGAAGTGGCACTAAAAAGGTAGAAAGGTTCTCGAATAGCGACTACAAACTTTACTATAGGAAGGCCTATTTTTTATTGTATACACGCAAATAAACACTTACAATAGGGCATAATTAAATGACATGTACAAAAGCGAGCTTAACTCTAAAAAGATTTTTCTTCCAGCAAACCTTGGCTAGAGAGAGGTTTATAGAGGTAAGATCGTGTACAGAAAGAAACAATACTTTAGTAACAACCAATTTTTTGACATCTTAAAATCGGTGAAGAAAGGTGACACACAAAATTGTACGCCATGGCACTCTTTAGTTAAGCCCTATGTCCAGTACTTCCAGAGACTGTTAATGACAATTTCTATCTAGAACTTTCTACCGATATTTTGCTTCTGATAGAGCTTTCAACATTTTAGAATTGATGTCATCAAATAAACATACAATTTTAGAAATGCACTCCACTTGCTAAATAACACAATGGTGTGGAGTATTTGACAAATACTAGTACATTTCACAGTCTGGCGATCACCTTTGTCGCGATAAAAGCATGCACAATAGCTATGACTACATGAACTAATGTATGGTATTTGTTTTGGGCAATGGTGTCATGTAAAAAACTTTAAACACGCTGTCAAATGGTAACCTGCTTTTGTAACAACTAATTAAACTGTGAGATTTTGTTGTTTTGAAACTATATTCATAGAATTTCATCGTTATAATTATAACTGTTTTCCCCTAGTTAACAAATAACTTGTACATAAGCAAATTTATGGCCAATAGATAAGATGGTGGAAGAGATATGTTTTTTTATTGACAAAACAAATGTCTCTTTAGACATGTCTATCGGCACGCAGATTGAGACCCAAAGAGAACTTAAGTCTTTGTTTTGTACTCCTATTCAAACCTAGTATTTTTTAAACTTGCGCAATCAGTAAATATAATTAAACGTTTTTTATGAGTGTTAATCGCTTTTATTTGTCTACGATAGCTCCGCTCCATATCCAGTAAACTCGTGACTACTGCAATTGCAGTCGAGAAAGGTAGTTGATCAAAGTCAAAAACACTATAATCGTAAAACAATGTTATCACAAAATAAGTCTCAAATTAAAAAGTTAGTAATGAGTCAAACAAAGAAAACCATCAAGGAAAAGCAACTAGCATTAAGAAAAATCATTCGAACAGCCCTTTAATATTTAATCATACATGTTCATTCCGTAAACGAACAAAAAAACCCTTTTCCTCTTACCGTACATTTCTTACCAATCGTAAATTCATCTCCGAACCTATTAGTCCGATAAAATTCAACTAAAACGATAAATAAAACCGACTTTGACGGATTGCCTGTATCCCTTGCAAATAATACAGCACCCACCATAATGATTCTCTTTGAAAAATACAAGCAAGCAACTATAAACTCTATGCCTCTACCATAAAAGTGAAAGGTTTGTAGGCTTGTATTGAAATAAGTTGGTAAAGCAGTTGTATCTATGTCACATGGGAACGTTTTGTCCGAAAGTAAACTTATTTATTGAACTGAATAAAACATAAGATACATTGATCGATTGAGATGATACATTTTGTATTTACATTGGTGAACTAATTATTGTAATCGAGTAAATTCTAGACTTGGGGTTGGAAAACACTTAAAATGTTAACAATAATGAACGGATCAATCCCGTTCAAAAGATCTCTAAATACCTACCTGCTTCAATATACACTTCACTTGTTTGTCGAAATCTACAAAATGATAGGTCTCCGTCTTATGCCCGATCACAAGACATTAATCTCACGGTTACCAGATATCAAATAAATGTCCCGACTGGACATTTTTCAATGTTCGCGATATCCAATGTTCTTGATGGGAAGTGATTTATGGTGCAGAGGAAATTAGTTTTTGATGATAGTTCCACTGTGCAATGTTTTTTGTATTGTAATAAAAAGATACCACAATCATACCTTCTCTACATAAACAATCAAAACTTTTAATTTAATCTGTATTTATTAATGAGGGTTTAATCAAAACTGATTATGATACTCTCGAAATGATTAAAAAAACAAAAACTCTCGTATGTTATCCCCACGATAGACATCTTTAGATCGAAGAGGATGACAAGTGGGAGGTAGTCTGGGGTACGTCCAATCATTATAATATGGTACATGCCCCGATTTTGCATAGTAATGAGCATTCCATGTGACAGTATAATACCATCGCAACATATAAAAGTACTAGAGCATGTCCGTTTCCTCTCGATTTTTTTCTTCATCGTTTGGAGCACATAGGTACATTAATCTCAAGTAAGAAAAAAACACTTTTGCCCAACCGGGTTAGAACCTTCGACGTTCGGATCAGAAGTCGGGATTCTATTAGTACTAGACCTATACGGCAATTTAACATACTCAGACTAGATCGACCAAATTGATCATCGATACACAGTGGCGAAAATATTAGTTTTTTCTTTAAGCTACATATTTTAAATTTCCATCCAAAGGTTAGATAGATAGAAAACTCTTTATTGTACACCACATAACAATAAGAACAGCTTAAGATATATACAAACAGAGTAAATTAAAAGCTGATCGAAGTACAATGGGCAGTCTTATCGCTTATAGCTTCCAGACAACCTTTGGATGGACAAGAATTGACGTGAACGATAAAGGACGGTGATATATAGATAAAACATACATAGACGAATTATTAGATAAAACAAATTTACTTATACATATGAACATACATGAATACATATAATTATAAATAAATAAATTTAAAGCAATAAATAAATAAATATTCAACTATAAGTCTGATAGAGATCGCTAATTAGCGATAATACCGCCCATTGTAAAACTCTGACCAAGTTTTTAGTATTTATCTAATCTTATTTATTATTTGGTGTGCAATAGAATATTTTAGCAAGTAGCCAAGTAAACACGTAATTGGTAAAGCCGATATATTATGCATAGCTCTATGTTCCTTCCTACCTATATCTTTTCTGTAGAATTATGTGTAAAATAAATATATTTTCTTTCTTTCTATTCTCTATTTATCTATTTTGCTGCCAATTGTGTACGAAACTGTTTTTACCGACTCAAAATTTTGTATAAATTAAATTAATTATTATCTCAGTGAAGAAGTTCGCACACAGCTTTTCGAATCATTAGTACTGTCGAAATTAAACAATGCAGACACTGTATACGGACCGCGGTTGTTAGCACGAACACAGCATCTTATCCAGCGAGTTCAAAATGCCTGCGCGAGGTTCTGTTTCTTTGTACCGCCCAGAAGTCATATTACGCCATTTCTTAACAAACACTTCAGCCTAAAAATGAAGTCTCGACGCAAACTTCATCTGGCATGTCTCCTCTTTGGCGTGATAAATTCTGGAACGCCAAAATATTTAAACGAAAAACTTAGTTGGGTGACTAGCCAAAGAAGTTGTGTAAGCAAGCAATGTTCCACTCAATTGTCTACACAACACCATAGATCTGAGAGTTTTAGGGGTAGTTTTAGGTATGCGGCCTCCAAGTGTTGGAACAATCTGCCACCTCCAATTAGGAATGTTACAAGTGTCAATAGTTTTAGACTAAAACTAAGAAAATTCCTAATAAAAGGCCAAATACAACATGGTAACATTAATATAGACATCTCTCTTATCTAGTCAACCTTTACTCCTTTTCATTTCCATGTAACTATGTGTAGAGGTATATATGCATGTCCTTTTATAATTTAAATCAGTGCTTCTCTTCACTTCTATATACCTTTACCCACTTCTATGTTACTTTTGTATTTCAACTATTTAAATATGTGATTAGAGTTTTTTATCATGATAAATTTATATTATAATATTTATATTATATTCTACATGTCTATTCTATTCTATTCTATTCTATTTTAACAGTATAAAATATTTAAAAAAAATAACATTTACGTGTCACCATTAAATTTCGAACAGTTAAACGTTTAGTGGCCGTAACGGTGAGGATAGGATAACTGCTTTATGTGCAATAACTGTTTAACACGTTAAATCGTTTTATGCGTAGTTGGTGCACGTGAATAAATTTAATCGTCAGTTAAAATAAACTTTGCGTGATTTTATCGGTGTATGACGATTTTTCACGAGGCTATGAATTTAAAAGTTTCGTTTTACAATTTTCTATCACAAATAAGATCGAGAGGTAAAGGTTACTTGGTTACGTATAGATAGCAATTACGGAACGTAATGTTGTCTGTCCTACTTCCTACTAATCCTACTAATATTATAAACGCAGTAACGGTAACTTGGTTACGTACAGATAGCAATTACGGAACGAAATGTTGTCTGTCCTACTTGCTACTAATCCTACTAACATTATAAACGCGAAAGTTTGTGAGGAAGGATGTTTTTTTCTCTTTCACGCAAAAACTGCTGAACGGATTTTGATAAAACTTTACAGTAATATAGCTTATACATCAGAATAATACACAGATTACTTTTTATTCAGGTACCATGCTGGCAAAGCCGCGGGCAGAAGCTAGTATTATAAACGCGAAAGTTTTTGAGGATTGATGTTTGTTACTCTTTCACGCAAAAACTACTGAACGGATTTTGATAAAACTTTACAGTAATATAGCTTATACATCAGAATAACACATAAACTTCTTTTTACCAGGTAGCACGCGGGTGAAGCCGTGGGCAGAAGCTATTTATCTATATTTATTAAAAGAATCCTCAACATTTTATATCTTTTTTCTCCTATGGTGGGAGACGGGTAATGATAGAGGCAGATGGAAAGAACTGAGGGACATCTTTGTCCAGCAGTGGAACCTGTCGTTGGTTATAAAAAAAACTTCCTATCATCTTACTGTTACCTGCCCAAAATCCTGGAGATCAGCACCAAATTGTAACGTAAAAGCACCTTTAACTCCTTCGCCTAGGGTCTTCTCTTTCAAACTATACCATTCCAATCATGCTCGCCTTATATGTTAATCTTCCTACATACATACTTTCAACCATAGCATTAATACTTTGTAATATTTATATTTAGCAACGCATTAGCATTGCCATTCAGCGTGGTAATGCGGCCAGTATTTTGGGAACGCTTCCGTCTGGTAGTGATCTGGATCAGTTGAGCTATCTATAGATCGTTTGCAACGGTCTTTAGATGGCTAGCTGTTTCATCTGTATTTTTTGTATATACCTACTTGTAAATAGTTGTATGAATAAATATACCTATTAATATTTTAATATTAATATTTTGTACAGTGTCATTTCGCAGCGAGAATTGAACCCGTGCATTTGCGTTTCAGCTGGCTACTCGATCGCTTGGCTACAGAGGTCGTCAAAAAAAACTAACAGAAAGATAAGGTAGACGGACTTATTATGTTTCATACATTAGCGTCGCACCCACAAAAAGAATTCAGAAACTCCATATCAAACTCTGATATTTTCTTTGATAAAGTTTTGCCTGAATAGCTTTGCTTCGTATATTCAAGGAAATATGCTAATATGACATCCAACGTGTCGACTGCACGGCACACGAAGTGGCAAGGCACATAAATCATATTTTGCATACGAAAATATACTCTGCAGTTCATCGGTTCGATTTTAGACGTGTCATAAGAAGTTGAGTATACATGAATCGTCGAAGATGTACGGATGAGGCATGTTCTGGAATGCCACGTATTTTAGATTTTTTTAATCTGAATCATTTTTTCTTTAAAAAAAATGTTTTTTTCAACCACCCTTACTGTCTTTAAATGTATTTACGCCAGCTTAACAACTTCATCACTAAATCTCGGTTACAAGTGCGCCCTGTTACTAGATTTGTTTTTCACACTTATCGATATTACGAGGGGCAGGGCGTAGTGCACGACGCGACGTGGAGGGAGAGCGAGAGCGTCGCGATCACTCACTCTGACGAACACTTTCGGAATGTGTAGAAACTTAGTCGATGCCTTCACCAATAGTACGGTACGTGAAAATTCCTGTTTTTACAATATGAATAATAAATTACCTTGTCTAATGAGATTTTCAACGCTACCTCAAAGAATCCTTCCCGCGTTCCACTTCTAGGCATCTGCTTCTTAGCGTTGTATTTTAAGACCTTGGCTTACCTTGCCTTCTCCATTTATGTGTTATATGTGAATAGATATTCTTAACTCTCTAATAGCAAAACGAGCTCCGCTGACTAATACTGCACTTGGAATAGCACTGCGAAAACTTGCAGAATTTAATATTGTTTACGACGCCTTTGCTTTACACCCGTGTTTATTCAGAACTTCGGAGTGCATTATGGAATATCTTATTCCATAATGCACGTTTCTAATAAACTTGGTTACGTTATGGTGTGGATTTAAAAATGTTTGAGCTATACCAACTTTTATTTGGTGGAAGAGTTTTATAAGGTGACTAGTCTATTCTCAATGCTTCGACTGCGTATTATCATAGATGCCTAAAGTGACGCGCGTATATCTTGAAAACTCTTTTGAGCAGCGGGTATCAACCAGGCACGCAGTCCAATATCTCTAGTATCCAACCTACTTGAAATCTGACAGAATAACTTTGGCATGTGGTAACAATATTCGCGGGATCTGTGATGTATATAATCTGTTAAATAGCCTTGGACGGCGGGAATCTTTTCAAAATGGTACAAGAGATAATTACAATGGAAAATTGGAGTTTCATTCGAACTGAATTCTAGCATTCAAAAACGTTGACGTGTAAAATATGTGTCAATCCAGGCCACAAAAAAACATCGAAACATCCATATCGCATTTTAAATTAATGATTGCATAGAAAGGCGAAAGTTATCAGGCTGTAGAAGTTTCAGGTATAATAATGTCTACTGTATTAAGATATACTCATAGATTCTAGAAAATATTATACTTTTATTTAGCCTAAGACGATTATTCTTACCTAATGTTTAGAAGGTAGGTTAGGTTAGGTTAGTAGTTAGTATATTAAGTATAAAAAACCATGCTCACGTCTATAAAATAATAATACCATGATGATCATTCTCAGATCTAAAAACGCAAATCCGTACAGTGTTTGATTGATTACTTTATTCAATTAAATTGCTGTCTATTAACAGCTGAATGAAGGATCATCAAAAAAATAACAAAGTTGAGTTTCTTGCCTGATTCTTCTAGGCTTGGTCGTGCGCGAGGAATCGCCGTAAATTCACTTTCAAATTTTTAATTCACGTATTTTTAAGCTGACATTTCTATAAGGTCCTTGTGATTTCAATGAATAAAAACCTATTGACTTTGACTTTGACCTGTCTGTGTTGATTTGATATTTATCAAATACCAAACAAAATTAACTCGCAAATAATTAATTCAAGTCCATTTCGAAATGAGACGCTCAGTTTCATCGCAATGTTTGTGCTTTATCTGTCCACTAATCTATTCACTTAAACTTCATTTGATTTCCATTTACCATTCATATTTACAGTGTTCCATACATGATCATATCATACTTGTATGTTTGATATATGAATTAGCAATGTTGAGAACCGCTGAACGTTAAAAGACCCATCATTTATGCGATAGTGAAATCTATTGCTTTGATATAAGGAAGAGGGTGAGGTCTGGAAATGTGGAAAATGATTACAGAGGGATTCTCTTTGACTGTGGATGTTTGATGAGCATTCGGTTTGTATCTGATAGAATTCAATTTTAATGTTATCTCGATTAAAACTTCATTGATCATTTTCATACACATTCTTGCTATACAAAAATCATTAAAAGGCTTTAAAATATACATTTCTTTTCAGTCTAACTATGATCGATGCAATAATCCTACTAATATTATAAACATGAAAGTTTGTGAGGATGGCTGTTTGTTACTCTTTCACGCACTGAACCGATTTTTATGAAACTTTACAGTAATATAGCTTAAACATCAGAATAACACATAGGTAACTTTTTATCCGGGTACCACGCGGGCGAAGCCGTGAGAAGAAGCTAGCATACAATAATACGAATTCTGTGGCGCAATGGGCAAAGGCCTACCTGAGGCGCAGATGGTTGCGGGTTGGATTCCCGCCGCGGGATAAATGTTTGTATGATCTGCAAATAGCTGTCTCGGATATGGGTATTTTCTATGTATAATATGTACATATGTATGTCAAAAAATATATTAATAGTATATCAGCCATGTAGTTCCCATAATACAAGCTCTGGTTACTTTGGGTTGGATGATGTTGTGTGAAAAATGTCCAGCATTATTAATATTCATTTATACAAAGCATCCAAAATCTATTGTAATTTTCAACGTAATAAGATTAAAAATCTTGTATATAATTTATTGATAAAACCTTCATTATTCCATGCAGACGATAGGGAACCCAAGGAAATATTTTATCTTCAGCTCATTAGCTCAGTAGTAAAACATATGAAATCTTCGAAATAGGGGAAAATATCGTTTATTGTGTGAGACGATCAGTGAATGATAGTTGGCAAGGGAATTCTGTTACATGATTTATTGAGTAAAAATATTTGATATTGTTTTATTTTTAACATGCTTATAATTCAGGCACATACCTACTATTTTTGGGCATTATGTATTTTTTCAAGTTTCTCCAGTCAACCCGTGACCGCAACAGTTGCAACACAGTCGATACGTCAGAAAAATAATGAAAAAAAAAACTATTATGCTTACTAATCGCGAAAGTTAATAATAATAACGCTGGATATTTTTCATACAGCATCATTTAGCCCCAAACTAAGCTGATTATGGGAAATACATGATTGATATAGACTAATATACTTTTTTGAAAAATAGATAGGTATATAATATACATAGAAAACACCTAGACCCGAGACGAATATTTTCAGATCATACAACATTTG
Source organism: Perizoma flavofasciatum (assembly GCA_958496245.1). Classification (NCBI taxonomy): domain Eukaryota; kingdom Metazoa; phylum Arthropoda; class Insecta; order Lepidoptera; family Geometridae; genus Perizoma; species Perizoma flavofasciatum. The sequence goes on along the minus strand of OY292439.1, from coordinate 8,695,543 downwards.
CCCCGCGGCGGGAATCAAACCCATAACCTTCTGCGTCTAAGGCGGGCCTTCACCCACTGCGTCACAGAGGTCGTAAAAATACCATAGGTAATTCACCAGTAGTCATTTGCTACAATGTTATCCAACCTTTAGTTTACAAAGAAGTTACCAAACATTAGTTTGCTTCGACAGGTCTACAGCTTATTGAGCAGTTATTAAGGTTAGTGTCCATCAAAGTAGATATGAGAAAATATCAGTGTCTTAACAATTTAAGACACTAATAATTTCTCATCTCTACTTTGCTATCCATTGACAGCTGGTCAAGCTATACTTGTATAAAAACTATGGCTACTTTACCACAAGAAGATATGCTAGTTTGATAATCGACACTAAGACGACAGAGACTTGGTCGTATCTGAAATGTTAAAAGCGATTCGCTCATTGGACGTTCTACTATACATGATTAAATTTGTTGAACATATGCCTCCCACCAATATAAATGAGCTGTCTTGATCTACCGACATTAATTGACTCCTTGAATTTTCTATAATTGTCATCGTCCAACGGGCGGGCCGGGATAACATTTAGAAATATCATCAAAACATTAAAATTACATTAAAACGGTTCTAGCGGAAGGGAAATCCCATACAGACAGACATGCTTTTCTTAAAAAATATTTAAAGTTAAAACTTGCAAGTTCAAGGAAAACATAGTGAGAAAAGGAAAAATTTGGAAGTTATGAAGCATCGGTTATCGGTTAGTGTTCCAATTAAACGCGATAAACTTGCAACCTGTCACGTGGAATGCTAACTACTATGCAAAACGAAGACATGTGCCACATTTAATATGCACACATTACTTGGTGTCCTTACAGATCTGCGTACTGAGGATCTACATCATGAGGATTACAGTCGTGAACGTGTTTATTTAGATAATAATAATAATAATCCCGTAGGGCGCGCTTGTGGCGAGCGTTCGGTGCGTGGCGATACCGCAGAGCCCCATTACTCCCTGGGGTCGACAGAGACCCCTGACCCTCGGCTTGCCTTAGCCGGCCGGTCGGAGGTGGAGGCGCAAGAGCGGAACCTATGCTCCAAGGGTGGAAGTGTTAAAGGCATAAAGCCGGGAGAAGCGTTTAGTGAAACTGCAGCACACCTCTCGACACCCTTTAGCCATCCACACCAACGTTGCCTCTACGCGGCCTATCGTTGGCGTCACTTATGGGGCCCGTTTAGTGGACGGCAAGTCAATCACCTACCTATGATTTGATTTGAATTTGAGTCAGAATTGGCAGGTGCCGTTTCATCCTACATAGCCCAGCAACCATTCCTTAAGCATTTACTCCTGCAATAGTCCAGATTATCACACAATATATCCAATAGACGACCGATGTGGCGCGGTGGGCGAAGGTCCGCCTGCGACACAGGAGGTTGCGGGTTCGATTCCCGCCCTGGGACAAATGTTTGTACGATCTGCAAATATTTGTTCCGGGTGTTCTGGGTATTTTCTATGTATAATAAAAATATCTATTTATGTAATGTATTGTATTAAGTATATCAGTCATCTAGTACCCATAACACAAGCTCTGCTTAGCTTGGGGCTAGATGACGCTGTGTGGATTGTCCAGCATTATTTATTTATTTAATAGTTTTATCATTCACCATCCACGAAAAACCGTTTTTTATATATTATTGTATTGTACAAAAAGGCCTCTTAGTGTTAGCTTCGGCTCCACTAATGCCTATAAAGGCTCCAGGCATAAGCCTGAGATTAAAAATAAATAAAGAGGATAAATAATAATAAAATGATTTATTATGAATTGTAGTTTTTCACCTATATAGTTGAGTCCCTGTCTCCCGGAGGAGCCACAATGAGCTGTGAGGAAACAGTTCTCTCCCAATTAAATTAGACACAGTAAATAATCTTAAAGAACAAGAAATATCTATTGTAAGAAAGTAAGTATATAATAAATAACATGAAAGTACGAGTAGGTTAATATCTACCGTATGTGTATAGAGTGAGAGAATGTGTGGGTGTGTAACGTAATTTTGTGTGGGTGTGCAAGTGTGTGTATATGTATGTATGTGAGTGAGGTGGGTGATTGTCTAATAGTGTGTATTTAAGAGTGAGTGAGATGTGTGTTGTTAATTAAGTAGAGCCTCAGTTTCAAAGTATTCATAGGACTCTAACCATTGTACTAAAACAGATTTTAATTTATTAGATCGACATAAAATTATTTTCCAACTAAAACCCGTCAATTAAGTTTTAAATCCTTTTAATGAATTTAATGGTTTTTGATAATGCAGTGTATAGAAAGAAAATACAACTAAATATTATTTGATTTATTTAACACTAGACGACCCATTTAGAGTTTCCTCTCCGCTTTAGTTGACCGTGGGCCTTAAGCTTCCTGAAACAGTTATACTATAGATTTGTAATTAGTATGGTCTGCTCGAGGGCGTAATCTACTGAGTGCTGTCTTGGTACTGAATAATTTGCCGATAAACAAACAGATTGTACCTGCCTTGCCCGTGGCGTTCGGAGGTGGTAAAACATATACCTACATCTATATTAAAGAACCACGGTGATAGAATGATACCTATGGTAGGTATCTTCAGATCTATACCAATATTGAGTAAAGTTCTGAGGTTTACAAAACATGATAATCCACATGGTATGTTTGTGCGGTACCAACAGGGTAGTCAAAGGCACGCCCAAACATTAATATTGGCAGACACCCTCATTTTGCATAGTAGTTAGAATTCTACGTGACAGGTTTAAAACTGATCGCTGCTTATTGGAACACTAACCGATATTTTTTCGAGCCTTTTTAAGCCTTCGAGTTTTTTCTGGTTCCAGAGCAGGTCGGTTCCCTCGCGATGTTTTTGTTTCGAAGTTTTCAAGTATAAGCATAAGAAACTCGTATTATGGATGACATTTAGAAGACTTTCAAAATGCTTAAGTTGTTTTACAGTTTCGTTAGCTAATTGTTTGCAAGAGAAAATGACAAAAACGTATGATTTTCGGTTTGTTGCTAAAATTATTGATATTATTTACCATTTACTATTTAACTTAGGAGTCTTCAACTCGAAGGTAAATAGGTATCTTCTAGACAAGCGTGCTACATGATTATATAACATCCATATTGTAAAAACGGGAATTTTCACGTACTGCACTATCGGTGAAGGCACCGACTAAGTTTCGACTCATTCCGAAAGTCTTCATCAGGGTGAGTGATCGCGACTTGCTTCCTCCGCGTCGCGCCGTGCACTACGCGACATCTCACTCACATTCACTCACATTCATTTATTAATATTGTACTTTTCCTCAAGTGTGGATAAACACTTTTAAACCAAATAACCAAGCGTTAAATCCTCGACACTTTCCATCAGGTGACATTTTAGTCAACGCCTTTAAATAATAAAAAAAACATACTTTAGTACGAACACATTCCAGAAAATACTTTCGAAAATTTGATAGGAATTTAACGAACCGATAGCAACTAGGAATTGGAATAGATTTAGCTTAATAGTCTATTGAATATCAGTTCAAATCGTTTCAAAAGCTGATATTGACTTTAAAGTAGCTATTAGAGAGATTCTCTTCATTAGATATAATAATAAAAGTTTAGATCACAGTGCACTATCAAGGCATAAGCCAAGAAGTTAGAGGAAGCTACCTACTTAATAATTCCAGAATAACATGTTATTTCTTTACCTCCGAAGTTAGTCTTAGTCTTAGGTTCTTATAAAAAAACATTTAAAATATAATTTACTAAACACTACTTTGTCATACTAGAGTATGACGTATCATTATAATTAATAATATGTTGTAATTTTTAGGGTTCCGTAGTCAACAAGGAATCTATATAGTTTTGCCATGTCCATCCGTCTGTCTGCCTGTCTGTCTGCGGCTCAGCGACTCTTAGTACCAGCTAGGAAGCTGTAATTTGGCATGTATATATACATCAATCACGCCAACAAAGAAGTAAATTATAAAAAAAAACCCTCCTACACGTAAAGAAGGGATGTTTTTTCTCGTCTATTTCATAGTGTGGGGGGTAATTAAATTGGTATTTTAATACTATTTTCGATTCAGGGTTTCGTTTGCGAATAATTAAGTTTAAAGTACTAATTTATGTAAGAGTCAAGTGTCAAATAGTGTATATAAGTTTATGGGCAACTACGGAACCCTACACTGCGCGTAGCCTGACACGCACGTTTTTTTTTTTATTTCATAAGATGTACAATAATGTTTTTTCATTCATTTTAAATTCTACAGTAGAAAACCAAACACCGTTTCGCAAAACAACCTTTACAAGTAACCATGTTAGTGGTCGGAAAGCTGCCCCTTTCGGACCACTGACTGATCCGACCACTCAATTTCAGCACGCAAAAATGGCCGACTAAACAAATTTAAAAATCCCACTTAACACAAATCATCATTTTATTCGATAGTCAATAGGATCATTCATATTGTAAAATGGGAATTTTCACGTACCAGTGATTTGAAAACAAATTTCATTTCCTAGTTTATTTTTTATGTTATTCAACAATCTAGGTATTTTTAAATACTCACCGTGATGAAGACTCTCGAATTGAGTTAAAAATTATAAAGAATCAATAGTACGTGAAAATTCCCGTTTACAATATGAATGTATCTTAAAGTAGTTGTAAGTATTATTTCGTCTGACTTAACTAAATGTACTGATATCCTACACAAATCCCTTATAATTGGTCATAAAACTGTTATGATAAACTTAGTAATAAACTCGGTTATTACAAGTCACCATTGTGTCTTTGGTTTATTAGTTAGTTGGTTAGTGGCAATTATGTAAGGTCGGCTTATGTTTTATGGACTTAGTTAACTAGATGGATTATATTATATTTGGGTATTTGAGCTTTGGTTCTGGAATAACACATAGTTTTATCTAATTTTTGAAAATCAACCTCAAAGGGGTTTTATGGATAATGTTATTCCTTGGTTTTATTCGCTCAAAACTCGGTACAAATAAACTATAAAATAAATAATGAAACACGTATTTTTTATTTTTTCAAAACTGCCCTTAGCGGGGGTGCAATTGATTTCTAAACTTTGTATGGAAAATTGTAATCCTTGGTTCAATTTGGTGGTCATAGTTTGAAGCCTGGAGACAGCCATACGCTACTTTTATCAACATACCACGCGGGCGATGCCGCGGGCTGAAACTAGTTTAATATATTTTTGCAAGACGCTCGTAATTTTTATAACAACCTTTTTACCCTTTTAAGCCTCGCCAAACAAACCATCCCTTAATTTTTCCAAACATTAACTTTTTCACAAGACGCGCCATTCTTAACCCTAACAGGCGCGTGACAACAACACCCTGAGGGTAGTAAATTTCTTTTAAACACTTCTCATTATTTGCAATAGCCACATAACAGTTTAACCCTTCAGAGCAGATGGGGTCCGTTTCGCCCAGTTTTAAGGCCAAAATCCACTTTCACGAAGCGGAGATGAGATATTTAAAATCGTCTTAATATATAACACGTTCATAAAGGTCGCTTCTGTTTGTAGACCTGGGGTTCTAGACAAATACCACTTTCTGTAGGCGTTAATGCCTACAGAAAGATTGAATTGGGGATGACGTTAGTCACGTGACATTTCACGTGACTACTGCCAAGTTTTTCCTTGATAAATTTTCGTTAGCGTGGAAGGAAAACTAAGCGTGAGATATTTATCTAGACCCCTGTCTATAGTGAGAGTGAAATACCTTAAAGTTTTGCTAATTAAATGATCTAGCTAATTTATCATTTTTATAATGTAATGCATAAATGTTTTTTCTTTAATTTCAGATACTTGCTTGACTAGATGCAGGCAGGTTCTTTGGTGACAAAATAATATTTAGGAATAAATAATCGTTTTCCATTTTGAATGTTTAATATTGTAAGCGAGCAGCGCTTTCAATAATAGCTTTCTCTGGTCTACTTACCTTATATTATACCAATAGAACTCATCTCATCGCCGCGTTTCAAGTCGCATTTTATAGTATTAGGTTTTGACAGATATTGCTGTTCGCATAAAACGCAGGCGGAACCGCGGGCAACAATCAGATTAAAGGCTTACAGCGCTGATTCAATCTCTTTAGTTTAGGTGGCATAAAATTATATGGGTAGGTGTGTTTAGGAATAAACTTATGGGAAAGTGGGTGGATTCGTGGTTGGGTAGCATTAATGATGATAATATAAAATAAAGCATAAGTTTTTTTTTAATTTCAGAACCCGTCGATGGTGGACGTTTTCACACAGCATCATCTAGCCCCAAAGTAAACAGAGCTTGTGTTATGAGAACTACATTACTGATATACTACTGTTTTTTTTTTAAATACATACATATTATACATTGAAAACACCCGGACCCGAGACAAATGAATGCAGATCATACAAACATTTGTCCCGCAGCGAGAATTGAACCCGCAACCTTCTGCGTGTCAGGCGGACCTTCATCCTCTGCGTCACAGAAAACCTACAATACACAACCAAACACAACACTTTTGTACAAAGTCTGTACAAAAAAAATTTTACAAACTATTCTCTGTACAAACTATTATAATATGTACATATATACATATTATACATAGAAAACACCGAGACCCGAGACAAATATCTGCAGAGATTTGTCTCGCGGCGGGAATCGAACCTACAACCTTATGCGTCTCAGACGAGCATTTGCCCACTTCGCCTCAGAAGTTGCCAGTATAATAGGAGAGCTCTAAAATATTCCTCATAATTGAAATCCTCAGATTCATACTCTATACCTTAATCCATGAGGATACCAGGTAGTATGTAGTCAGAAGCAAGTCCAAATATTATTAATACATGCCCACGTTTTGCATGGTAGTTGACATCAATCCCATTGCCTATAGAACACTAACCAATGACGCATGCCTTCTAAGTCATAGACAACGGTTTTTCCGCGATGTTTCTTTTCATCATTTAAGTCTACTTTTTCTTATAAGTAACATGATGTGGTGTACAATAAAGTGTTATCTATCTATAATTTATGTGCACGGTTCAAACAAACATTTCTAAAATGAAGTTTCTTTTCAACTTGGTAACCACTACGAAAGTAATAGAACAAAATAATGGTATAATAGGCAGCGGCCGCGGAAGTTGGGGGCGGAGGGGGCCAAATACCCCCCTAAAATCACATAGGTACCCGCCTACCAAGCCAGGGCTGGAGATTGAAGGGGTGGCCAAAGAAATTTGCCCCCCCGTCACGGAGTACTTCCGCGGTCCCTGATCATAGGTATGATATAATTTGTTATATTCTTAGAATTTATCCGTCTGTGTACACATACCCACCATTATTTTTCAGCTGTTCCTATCCTCAAAGGTTTGCTCGAAGAAAACTCTTGTTAGGGTTAAGCTCGCATTTGTACATGTCCTTATATGTCCGTAAGTTCTGTGTGTACAATAAAGAATAAAGAATTAAATTCCTGATATTTTCCGTCTCGGTTTTCAAAGTAAAAACCGCATTAACTTATTTTATAAAAAGCATAGGTTAATTCAGTTCAGGGCGCTCGTCCATTCAGAGAATCTATTGTGTTGAGTAGCAAAAACTACGGGTGGTCTACTAATTCGATTGTGAGCATTGGATTAAAAACGCTTCAGTCTCGCTTAGCTAATACCAACTCTAAACCAATAACGAAAGCTGTGTTTTAGATCAAGTATTTTAAAGAAAATCTCCAGTTTTTCCAAAGGGTTTTGGCTCGTAAATACTTGTTTCAGGGTTGGTTTTCGATGGGAGGTGAATACCTCTATACTGAATTTTGATAAACGTACATGTAATCAAATAGACACGTGACGGCTCCTGCTGTTTGAGTATTGGTCACGTTTAAGAATTATTTTATGTACTTTATTTTTTTGAATTAAAAATACCTATATGCATATTTTTCTCGTAAATTGTTTTTTTTTTCCTTAGTAATAGATTTTTATTTACAAAAACTTAGTTAATGTGCACGACAGTACGCGGAGGGAGAGCGTCGCAATCACGCACCCTGATAGAAACTCTCAGAATGAGTCAAAACTTAGTCGGTGCCTTCACTGATAGTGAACCTAGTTAACAGTGAACGTAAACTAAAAAATACTATGAATAGATGAGAAACTTAGAGTTAAAAACGAAATCATTTTATTCATGCGACAAGGTTCCAATGAGCATTGGTGGCATTTCCTCGCTGAATGGCCAAAGAAATCCTTTGAGAGGAAAAATTTAGCCGTCTTTTCACCAGCATCGTCAACGACAAGAGGTGTTAACTTTTTAAAATACTTTTCGTTCTTGGTCCCTATGGCCCAAGAGTATCTATGTCGAGCGAATTAATATTCTCGCGTGATTAACATGCGTTATTATTGCCAACACAAAGATATCAATTGGATTGCCTATAGATAGGTGGGTTATCCATATAACCCACCAATGGATATTTCTATCAGAAAAATGGGCGGTAATACAGTCATAAGCGTGTTTGTTTTTTTATTTCATTAAAAATTTAACAAAGAATGACTAATTCACGAAAAATCCTATCTTGAAGAAATAAATGATCAGTCTGAGCCCTTAGATTCTAAGATGTAAATTATGGGGCACATCTAGACCAAAAATACACTGCAATGACCCTTCCAGTTATTTTGTAAGTGCCTAGGTGATAATTTATTATATCCTCCGTGCAAACGTGTTATACCTCTAATATGAAAATATATTTCCAAACTCAAAGTTTATTCATTTTCATAATCAAACAAAAACGTCTAACAGAATTTAAAATGTGACAAAAACCACTCTTCCGCAATTTGAATATTTCAAACCGTCCAATCTACATTATCTGTTCAAATATAAACCCAAAAAAAACACCGGAAATGCCTCAATATTTGTCAACGTCACATCCCTACGAAAAAGAATTTCGTGACGTTTTTTTCGCAAATGAAGCGTGACGACACTGGAACAGAAAAAAATATTTCACAAACAGTAAAGACATTCGGAAAATTTGTGAAGAAGTACATCTTCTCCTCATTCCATGAGCCTGGCATTATATAAAGACATCGTGATCATCCGTTTTTCACACATCTGAATAAATTTATAGAGGACCTTTGTCTTACGTCTTGCGTAGATAACTATTTTATACGATCCAACCAATAGGATCGTATAAAATATTCAAATATGGCTTAAAACATCTTCTCTTCAATCATGGTGGTTTTAGGCTAAGATAGCGGACATGTTCTTAAAAAAATATAAAAAATAAAAGCTTTCCCAGTGTCAGCAACGTTGTTTATAGAACGTTGTTTTGTAGTTGAAACAAATCAATTTCCAATGCTCAGCCTGAAATTAGTTAAAGCACATCATAGATTTGCGTGTGTACAGAGGGGTGCTTAAAATAAAACTGTTGCTACTGCTTGTCTATGCTATTTCATTCTGTGTTTCTGTTGGTCTCTCGTATTAGATTAACAGGTCGATTTGCAATTCTGTGTGTTCATACATGTTTATTTTAAGGAAATGAATCGCAATTTGTGTGGGGGAGTGTTGTTGACTCGGTGGTTTTTGTTTATGTATGATAACTTTCTGGTTATACTGGGTTCCTATATTGTTATCAATAATGTATATCATGAGTAATTTTTCTATATACAAGTATATTTCGGATTATGTAATGGTGACTATGCGGATTAAAACATTGTTACACAATAATAATTATAACTAATTTAAAAACTAATTTAGTTCAATTATCAACTAAAACATGAAAAGGTCGTCAAACCAGGCTGCCACTGCACCTCATTGCTAAGTGGTTACAGCAACCTTGTACAGCAACCAGCGACAGGTCGCGAGTTCGATCCGCAATGAGGTTCATATTTTAAAATACAAAAAATCTAATTTGTCTGGCTGGTCATTGACTTATACTCTATTTACTACCAGCAGTCATTTATGTATATAGAAAAAAAGATTTTTCTAAAGTTTAAGAAGAAGTTTAATTGATGGTACATGCAACTGTGCCGAAATATCGGGAAACATTCAAACTCACAAATCATGGTAAATATCCCGTTTTTTAGTAATAATTATGTTCAAAACCATGATAGTTTCAAAAGTTATAGTTTAATTGAATTTTACTGATTTTACAGTACAGAGTTCTATTATTCTGTCTACAGTTTTGTACAGTTTTTACAATGACTACAGAAAAGAGGGGGATCTAAACACATGTTATTGCCACTTAAAATTTGAGCTCCTAATACTTAAGTTAGTTTAATTAAAAGCTAAATTTAAATAAAAACTTTTTTGAAAAAATCAGTTTCTACACTACGGCAGTTTGATTAAAACTAAACGATGTATATTTGTAACATCAAACCAGCGCAGAAACATAATGCCCACTAATTAAATTAAACTCGTTAAACGGGCACCATCTGGGAAAGGGTTCATCTGGTCAGATTGCGAAGAAGCAAGATAGGTAACGAAGTTACATCATAATTGGATTAGAAATCGAGTGAACTGGTGTGGAATTTATTTGAATGACATGTCGTTTAACCCTTTTGCAAGATGCGATTAGGGGAGTCTTAATTTTGGTTTTAATTTAATTATTGGTGAGTCTCTGTACTCACGATTACTTATCACTGAGAACTTTGAAAATATTTTAACTCTTTGATTGGTTTGTCAATATAATTCCTGTTATATTGTGGTTCTGTCACATAAATAAACATTCCCATTATAATATGAAATTCATATTTTTGAGAATAAACGAGAGTTTTATTCCAAAAACTATCATCAAAAACTAGAATTTGGTCATTCATATTATAAACCGGCGTTTTTGCGTACCGTCCTAGGAGTGAAGGCATCGATTAAGTTTTGACTCCTTTCGAAATTTTTATCAGGATGATGTAGGACTAACTAACATTATCAATAATATCAAGTAAGTCCACGGATAAATTATTTTAACCATAACACTACTGGTAATGCCCACGCGATAGAGTGACTTCGGAACAACTTCAAAGGCATCCTTAAGAGGCAGACAGTTACTTAATTATCACATCAAAAATATAATTATAAGTTTTACAAGTCTATGTCGTCTTTACCTTTTTATTATTTCTTTGTATTATTAAGGTAAACGCAAAAAAGACCCGTAAAAAACTATAATTATGTTATCTAATCGCGAAAGAAGCGCGATTATTTATAACATTGTTTTTTGTTCCTAAAGTCATAAAATAATGAAAAATAAAATACTTGCGTATTTATTGGTTGTAGGCTCTCAACAACCGGTTCTCTTAATGAAACAATTTCATACAATGACCAAATCGTAACATTACTCCGAATGCATTCGACGGCTCCTAATGACTTGGGTCTAAGTTTAATTTAATATTAACAAGATGTTGGTCTTAGCAACTTTGTAATTTAAGTCTAGCGCATACTGGCGACTAACGGACAAATACTGAAACGCTACTCAAGATTTAAATAGAATTGGAAAGTGATGGCGAAGCTGTCATGATTATAAGTGTTCTTAAGTCGTGACTTAGCGTTAAGTTGTGTGTTAGTCAGCAGTTAGTCTTTTGTACAGCAGTTTCTGTATCCAACGGTTTTTGTTTTAAGTCTATCTGAGTAGATTTAACATAGCATTTTCACAGTACCCTGGCTTTTGTTAATCCGGATGCTTGTAAACTATATAACTTCTTTTCTTTTTTTTCTCTCTGATCCGTTGTCCACGTAACTGTAGTTTTAGCATATCATTTTTTTTACTTATAAATGGAAACTTTTAATTGGTCCTCAGTCTACCTACATGCACTTTGTATGTAAGTATTTAATTAAGTGATTTCTTAAAAAAAAAAAAAGTGTCTGTTAAATTGGAAGAGCCAACATATACCTACCCAGTTACTCACTAATCCAGATGAATCAGTGATCCAGTGTAACAATAAAAAAGTGTTAGGGTTTACACTTTTTTTTATTTAACATTAGTTTTTGCTTTATTTCAGGAAATGATATCGTTATTGAGAAACAACTTTTTACTTTAATTTATGTGTAGTGTTAAATCTTATAAAACACTTTATTGTTGTTTTTTGTGACTGTGTTATACATATTTCTAATTTATACATACATTTACAGAAACAATAACTATAGGTACTAAGGTTATTAAAACAAACAAAATAACATGCTATCTAAAAGAAAACGGTCATATTTTTAGGGACCACATTAAGTAAAAACATACCTGCAAAAAAATGGATGGCGGTAGTAATGAAAATTGTGTTACGTTAGATCAGAAATATCTATCACTTTTATCAGCAGTCCACTGCAATACGGACGTCAGCCATAAGAAATCGAAATATATTTTCTTAAAAATAAACAGTCTCAAGTGTGCGTCAAACTTTCTCAAAACCTATGGTATTGTGCCGTCATGCACAGACGCACCGTTAATGTGCGGTGGGATTAGTAAGACGGTCGCTAGACGACAATGTGCTGTAACTTCACACTCGCAAGTTAATCCAGATTGGAGACTCGGCCTTAAGGCTCTAGATTTATGTACAAAGCTTAGTAATGACTAAGGCATGCTTAGGTGCACTGAGCGTACTCGTATGTAAAATCTAAGGTGTGCCTTAAGTGACTGATTCAAAATTTCTTAGGACATAACACTATACGCTTTATACTAATGCATAACCTATTTCTTTGACGACCTCTGTGGTACAGTGGGCGAAGGCCCGCCTGAGACGCAGAAGATTACAGGCTCATTTCCCGCCGCGGGACAAATGTTTGTACGATCTGCAAATATTTATCTCGGGTCTGCGTGTTTTCTATGCATAATAAATATGTTTTTACAAAAAAAACCTATATAAGTAGTAGGTATATCAGTAATGTAGTTCCCATAACATAAGCTCTGCTGGGGTTAGATGACGCTGTGTGAAAAAAATATGTCCAGCATTATGTATTTATTGCTAATAATATGTTACAACACACAATTTCACAAATAAGCTATGTGTTTCTTCAAACAAATTATGATTTCAAAGAAAAACTTATCTATTCGATTGCTTGCTTCGATTAAACTAAATGGTCCCCCATGACATGGCCACTTACTTTCGTAGTAATATCAATTTAATTGGTATTTCGAACCATCTGTTTCACGCGGTGTGTAATTTGGACACATTTGCAGGACATGCATTAGTATTGGGTACAGTACGCGTGACTTTGCCCTGCACTTTACATTCCATAAACACATTTTGAACCGAGCGCAGTAGAATTCAAATTACGTATTTTGTAGAACTCGACAACACCGGTAGCGCCTCACTGACGTTGTCAAATGAACTAAATGAAATAATTTTATTCCAAAAACTATCGTGAACTTGACTATTCATATTGTAAAAACGGGAATTTTCACGTACTGCACTATCGGTGAAGACACCGACTAAGTTTCGACTCATTCCGAGAGTCTTTATCAGGGTCAGTGGTTGCGACTTTCACCTTCCGCGTCGCGTAGGAGAAAGTCGCAACCACTCGCCAGTGGTGCACGGCGCGACGCGGAAGGAGAAAGTCGCAACCGAGTGGTTAGTCTTCATCAGGGTGAGTACCCTGATGAAGACTCTCGGAATGAGTCGAAACTTAGTCGGTGCCTTCACCGACAGTGCAGTACGTGAAAATTCCCGTTTTTAGAATATGAATAAATGAAATGATATTTGCTCAATGATAATGATATGATGTACAATTATTGGGGTACCTATTCTGTAAGGGAATTCCCCAATGATCTCGACACTTGAATTTACTTTTCAAATACAATGTGAGCTTCGATGTGAGTTCTATCACTTGAGTGACTTTGAGTAAATTTTCGATTTTTTCAGAATGGCTCAAAGTCTTAGACGGGTCTTTTTACTTTTTTTATTATTTTTCTGCCGTTTCGACTGTGTTGCAACAGCTGTGGCCACGAGTTGACTCAATAGTACGAGGAAACATGCATTTTTTCGACATATTTTTGTGTTGTAAACACAAACAGCGGGCTATGACGATAAAAGCCTTGTTCGGTGCAAGTCTGCGTTCTGTTCGGCAAAGTTTTTATATAGTTTTGTTTTTTACCATCATGCTAGAAGGCATCGTAACGTGTCGCGTACTGTAGTTTAGTGATGACTTTGTTAGTTTAAAATTACGGGTTCCTGGATAGGTATTAGGCACTATTAGGGTTTGCTGATCTATTATTGGTGATTGCTTCATTATTTTGCATTATTTATTAGTTTGTAAATGAGGTATTCATAAATAAACACCCAATATATACATAGTCCTGATCTCATATTAGAATGACGCTGTTATTCAAAAAAGTATCACGCAGCGACAATTAAAGATACCTTTTGCGTCTCAGACGGTTATTTGTTCGGTACGAGTACGTGTTTAATGGATTTTATCAACACCAAACATTTTATCACGTTCTCTTGTATACTTATCAAAATGCCATTTTAACGTCGATACATATTCTATGTTACTATCAAAAAAAAGTGCCTAAGACGAGTCCAAGACGAGCTTTGGGACTCTAACTTTCACGCTTCATTATGTCCGAAATTATCAATAGAAATTAGTCGAACTAATTTTCGTTGGTAGTTTTTATCAAATGCTACTTACTAAACTTTATTTTATACTTCTCCGATGTAAAAGTAAGGGGGGAGCGTCGACACAATTTTAGCTATTTTGAAGCCTTATATGACAAGAGCTTAGAATCAAAAATAAAGAACTGCTGCATATGTTAAGTCTAGCTTTCATTTATCAGAAAATCTAATTTATAAAAACACTCTCTCCAATATTATTCGTCTCATTACAGAGAGCAGAGTGCTTTGAACAGAAGCACCAGGTGCAATTTGCATGCTATTTCCTTGGAAACCTTTCAGGTTATGAACACCTGGTAACTTTATGTTTTCCTCGAGGGCAATTTAGATAGAGGACGGTGGATTTTTCGCAATTTTTCAAGTTTACACTAAAAAACTATGTCCTTTTATAAATTTGAATAATTGCGAAATCATTTATACTATTCGATTTGATTGGAATAAGATTTATTTACTTAACAAACTGAGTAGGTAAAATAGACAGTAGGTAGTATCTTAAAACCTATGTTAGGTTTGTCTAGATACTAGGTTAGTGAAATTAATTGTATTGGGTTCGAATAAAAAGAAATACTTGAGGAGTAGGCATACGTTATTGAATTCGGCTAACATAATTGACTTGAAAATAACTATGGAATTAAAATATTGTAGTAAATGTTTGTAGGTTCAAAGATTTTGTTTTTAGCCTTTGATTCTCACGAGGTCGAAGAGTAGTTTCGATAAGAGCCGTGTTGGCCTCGTGATCTTTCGGGAACTAATGATTTTTTCCACTTGAAAATATAATGTGCGTTTTAACACGGACTTAAAACGGTAAAGAAAAACAATGAGATGAAACCAGAATGTCAAAGTTAGTGATCCAATAAGAAGCGATGGGCTTGCAACCTATCACGTGGAACGGCAACTAAATGCAAAACGTAATCATATGCGCCAAAAATATAATGTTTGTTTTTGCCTCTGACTACCTCGTATTCTCACGGAATTGAGTATGGATTTCACGATGTCGGGATGTAGGTATGCTTTTGAATGCTCAAAAGAAATAAACAATGCCATTTACGCCCAAACTATTCCAGCTCTAGATTGAACACTAAAAATATATTCCACATCATTTATTTCACGATTCTCACGATCTCAAACAATAAACTATTGAAAACGGCGTATTGACGACTCAATCGGTTCGACAGATTTTATCGACCATACCATTTTCGTTTTATCTAGGAGTGCATTGCCGTGTATTTGGAATGGCAAAGAATAGTAAAATACCAATGCCATTTTTATGGGCTACGTAATCTTTAGAAAGCTGAGTATGCATGAAAATAGATGGTTTGATAATCGCATGGTAATGATTATTCAAAAGGTTATGGTAAGTATCTTAGAACGAGTTAAGCTAAATTATATCATAAGCAAGGAAGTGATATTTGAAACGACATGATCATCCTATCCTACTACTATTATAAACGCGAAAGTTTGTGAGGATGGATGTTTGTTACTCTTTCACGTAAAAACTACTGAACGGAATTTGATGAAACTTTACGGTGATATAGCTTATACACATCAGAATAACACATAGGCTACTTTTTATCCGGGTACCACGCCGGTGTAGCCGTGGGCAGAAGCTAGTATAACATATAAACAAGGATAAATCAATCTGGCGTCATTTGGTTTCGCAGCAATATCACTGAATCAAGCACCATAATTAAAGACTAATATTACAAACTAAAGAAATAGGTTGTTACGTATCATGAAAAAGGCACAAAAAAAATTGCAGAACCGTAAATAAACCAATTCACTCTAGTTAAAAAATGCTATTAACAAGCAACGAAATCAACTAAATTACAAGAACTCCAAACGAATTGCTTATAATTAATGATGTACAGGATTAATAACACGGGCTATCTCGATCAAGAAGCGAATTATAAGTGAATCTGAATCAGGGGAAGAAATGAGAATGTCACGGTGTAATCGGATAGCTGGCAGTAGAAGACGAGACGTTGATAAATAGTCGCCAGAGAAAGGTCTTCGATCAAGGGATAGGCGGTAGCGATTTGGCACATAAATTTTAAGCGTTTGCGGTAACTGTTGGATGCCAACACTTGATAGAGGGGGGAGGTACAGGGAGAAGGTTTTTAATTAGGCTGTATTTTTTTTATCGCATGTGTATGTTACGCGATATTTTCGCCAATTTTAATGATTATTTTTTTTATGGTAGGATATAATTCAAGGCTGGTCTCATATATAGGGAAAAATCTCACTCTCAAAGGGTTAAAAATTGGTGATGTACATTTCATCATATTGGACTTTTTATAAATTTCCCGTTTTTTGAAGTCGTTTTTTTGTCATTTATTTAAAAATCATATAAATTATACATAGGGAACTAAGCAGATACATTAAGCTTCGTACCATGCGATATCCGATCTAGTAAGTACCTCATACATATATAGTAGTAAATATAGTTGTATACACGATAAAACAATATTAGGTTATTAGTGTAGGTACGAGTAAAGCCGTACCAAATAAAAAAACATTGACATAAGTACTTAACCATACTTTTGTTTATTAAAGAGAAAAAAACATTTTATATTATTTCAAATGATTGACTAGCTCAGTATGTCAAAAACTCACGCTACGAGTAGTGTAGCGTTCAATTTAGAATTCCATTTATGTCTTACTAGCTTCTGCCCACGGCTTCGCCCGCGTTGTAACCGGATAAAAAGTAGCCTATGTGTTATTCTGATTTATAAGCTATATTACTGTAAAGTTTCATCAAAATCTGTTCAATAGTTTTTGCGTGAAAGAGGAACAAAGATCCTCACAAACTTTCGCCTTTTTAATATTAGTAGGATAGGATAGGATATCTACCACCCTCACGCAAGCGTACCACGTTGGGTGCCAACTTTATTAAAATACCGTTAAAAATGTATTGTTCAGTTTAAGAAGAATGAAATAATAATTTGTTATTACTTACAATACACCATAGCTTAATATAACAAATTACTGGCAAAATCCTACTAATATAATAAATGCGAAAGTCTGTGTGTGTGTGCGTGTGTGAATGTTTGTTACCACGTATCTCCGTAACTAATAAACCTGTTTTGATGAAATTTGGAATGTATATAGTTTAGGTTCTGGAATAATACATAGGCTAATCTTATTTTCAAAAATCAACCCCTAAGGCGGTTAAACAGGGTGGTAAAGTTCCTATGGAAAAAAATATTACTTGGTTTTATTCACTCAAAACTTAAAATAAATAATGAAACACGTATTTTTTTTCAAAACTACCCTTTGTGGGTGTGCTATTGAGTTCTAAACTTTGTATAAATTGTAATGCTTGGTTCGATTCATTCAAAAGTTGGTGGACATAGTTTGAAGCCTGGAAACGGTCATATGCTACTTTTATTAATATACCACGCGGGCGAAGCCGCGGGCAACAACTAGACTGTAATCAAAAAACTGTATGTTTATGTCTTGGACCGTCGAATTAAGAAGACAAAAGATGTCTCTATCGCTAATAGGCTTAACAATAAAACCAGTAGACGCACTCCGGTTAATTGCTTACGATGTCTTCACACAAAGAGATTACGGACATTCCGTTTTATTATATAAGTAAACAAGCCGATCCACTTATAATAAAAAGTAATTTTATTGAAATTATAAGGAAGCAAAATGACCTATCAGAAATAAAAGGAAGCCATCAGAAGGAGGCAGAGTTTGGAAAATAAGTTTTATGCGAATTCAAAAATATATAAACCGCTGATTATAGCAAACTTATAGGGTACTATTAATTTCAGTGCAAAAAAATTGGAATTTTTTTCCTTAAGACGGGGTTGAACCTGGGTTTGAATTGTATTTTGTGACGCAGACAGTAATAACCCTTGTATGCACATAAAAAAACAAATCAGTTTGTTCATAAAATGGCAGTTATACCATGGTTGTGTGTAAAATTATCTCTTCTATGAAGGTTTTCTTTAATTTCTTGAAATACAAAACTGAACTCTAAAAACTTAACTACCTTCATAATATTAAAGTATAGCTAGCTAACAGTTTTAAAATATGACCAGCTTAAATCGTTGAAAACTTTTACAGGTACTTTGCGGTTTTTTTCAGAATATAGGTACCGCACCACTATTTATACTTCGGTTCGTAAATGAATTTGCTATGTATTCTTTTTTTACCATGCTATAATTCTTGTTGTTTAAATTAATATTGTTTTATCATGTCAGGTGATGAAAGATCACATTTTTCACCCCACCCCGCCTTAAGTATCTAAGAACTTATAATCTTCAATAATAAACATTCTGTTTGAAGTCTTGAAAAGCAAATGAATTTAGATTAAAGTCGACTTAGAATTAATTATGCTTCGTTCAAAATACATTTCAAACGATTAAAAATATGAGTTTTTCCTTAATTTTAATCCTGCAAAGGGATACTGATATACATAATCAGCCCCAAAGGGCGATTATGCAAAACGGATGAAAAACAAAAATGAGAGACAATATTTATGTCTCATACGTATCATTAAGCAGCTAAAACGAGGCCTCAAAATATATGCAAATGTTCTGCATTTATGCAGAAAAAAGCCAGTCTTGATAGATATGTAAAACATCAACGGTTCTCCAGTTGAAAATAGTATACTACAAATCATATTATTAAAATCTTTAGAAAATAGAGTTTTGTTCTTTTTATTAGTTACTTGAAAATCAGAGTAAATACTCGTATATAATGTATAATATCTAAACAACTGTTTTTTATGTCGGGGAATAACGATGGAAAGCGGTTACCGTTGCCTATTGACATGGGGCGTTACTGATCCGTTGCCTACTCTGAAGAACTTTTCTTACAGTTTCTGATTTATATAAATGTATCAATAATCAAATTCACCATTTCTTTTCGCTTCGTAGAAGGAACGTTTTTAAACTTCAAACGGAACTCCAAACAAAGAATTTGCATAAACACTCAATATCAGATACTCCATGCGAATATTAAAAACGATTATGACCCTTCAAAAATGTCAGCATTCAAAATGACCAGTCGTTTTCACTTTCATTAACGAGATGACCAGCGATTAATAATGCCCATTTTAAAAATGACATCGCTTTATAAATACATGAATAAAAAAATGGTTTACGTTACCTACTGAATTATTTATGATAGAGTTATTTGGGGAAGGCTTTCGCCTAACAATGAGACAACTTGGGCTTTTAGTTTTAGACATAATGGGCTTTATTTAGACTTTGTTCAATTATAATAATAAAAGTTTCAAAAAACCGAGCCATGTTTGCCTAGTGAAAGATACCCCGACTTCCGATCCAGTGATTCTGTGTTCGAACCCAGTCGTGTACCTGTATCCTCAAAGATTTACACACTGAATATGTATCTGAGGATGTGTATCATAGAAACACAGTAATGAACGTGTGTTTAGAGTTCCGTACCTTAAAAAGAAAAAACAGAACCCTTATAGGATCATTTTGTTGTCCGTCCGTCTGTGTGTCTGTCAAGATCCTTTTCTTAGGGAATTAATATCAAATACGTAGGTCTACGGTCCCTTGGAGGTCAAAAAAATCAAGCTTCTAAGTTAACGCAATATAAAATTCGGACACTTGTGCGACATAGTTTGATACTCGCAAACTATTTCGCATAAGTGTACTAAATCAAAACCTATAGGGTACTTCCCGTTGACATAGAATCATGAAATTTCGCAAGAAGCAAGGTCGCACAGCACCACTATCCGAAAGTAGTTACCTTATAGTTTTATCACATAAAAAAATATTTGTTTGCGATTACAAACTTATATTTACAGTTGGAGAATTGACCGGGCCGTATCAATGTATGGGCGAAAAAAAAAATACTATTAAGTTTATCTTTCAATCCTACTTTTCTCTTCGTTAGATTAGTTAAGTAGATTAGAGTTTATGAACTTGAGTAATGTTCATTATTTTGGTGAGCATACACGAGCTTGTACAGAACCCTCGGTGCGCGAGACAGACTCGCACTTGTCCGTTTTTGTTTAATTGTTATGACAAAATGAAATAAAACCTTATTCGTTTCCAACATCATGATTTTAAAAGTATAGTTTCATTCGCTTATGATGTCGCACAAAATATACAAAAGCAAATCTTTACAATTCATAACCATAAGCACATCATAATTCTGAGAAGTGAATTTTATTTAATTACATACATACATACATATAGTCACGCATATTTCCCGGAGGGGTAGACAGAGACCAAGGATTTTCACTTGCTACGATCCTGGCATACCTCTTTCGCTTCATTCATCCTCATCAAATTCTTCATACAAGCTCGGCGGTTCAGTGCACTTCTTCTGGCCTTATTTAATTTTAGGTTAATAAAATGTTTTGCGTAAACATATATATAAATAATAAAACATGAGTGAATGACAGTGACAAATCGACGATATGACGGCTTTTTATGCAGTAGTTAATAATAATCTTATATATAAGTTGTTTTCTAGTAGTACTGGTTTGATTCTAGAACAGTGTCAAGGTCGAGTATTTAGATCTTCTTTTATTCATACAACTATGTACTAACTATGTATTGATAGGTCAACTGATCACTACTGTGAGCAAGTACTGGCTGCATTGCCACTTTGAATGGAAATGCTAATGTGTTGACCTAGATAAGAGCCAGCTCTCTGGTCAGGCGTCGCATTGACCAATCGCACTGAAATAATTTATATTTTTTCCCCTGTCCCCCACGGACCCAGACTCAACCCTAAAATGCTCAAATAAGTAAGCTATGGATCCTCAGCCGAATCAGCCGCTGCACCGACCTTAACTAATGTCCCCAACGTTTTGAGATCTTCTGACCCTTTAAAAAAAACCATATTTTTACTAAAACGGAAATCATGGTATTTTTATAACATCAGAATGTTATCAAAAATTTGATAACATTCTGCATATACAAAATTGATAAACAGAATTTTGTATTCAAACAACGAATAAACTCCTCTCCTGAAAGAGTTCTTTTTAACTACGTGTTGAATTATTAACACCCCTTCCTCTTCACTTTGTAAGCGTTATATCTACTAACTTACATTGCGTAGCTACCTACTGACCCACAAAGAACTACCCTCTGCACCCCACACTTCGCAGTTCTTTCAATTATTCAAAGTGTGCTTCTGGTACTAGGGAGAGGCTGGAAACTTATATTTATGTGGAATACTGGCTTAAGAAATGTAAATTATAGTTTATACAATACATGACGTTTTCTGTATAAGATCAGTTTTAGGTACCTATACAAATGTATTTTATTTTGTTTATATATTTTTGTTTGAAAATCCCTCTTTATAGCAGAAATTTAACTTATTCACCTAACAATGTAAGCATTCGTAGATATGTAAGTAAAATACTTGCCTGTTTCTAACACCCTTCCAAATCCTACAATGTAAGTTCTGTTATATTTTTAGACGTAACCAAGTGCACTTTATGTTCCCAAGGATAAAAATAAATGTGTATTAACTAAGCCTTAAAATTTATTATGAAACCTGCCTACTGGACTTTAGCCCAACTTCCTATCCGAAGGTTAGATTCGAGCCCGATCGTGTACACAATTTTTTGAAAAAAAATTGTTGAAAAAAAATTTATGAGAAAACCGACATGCCAAACCAAAAATAAGATCGTTAGAGATTGTGTTACCTATCTGTGTCTACTATTGTCTACTCAGTATTGATTTCAGTATTCATGTACTCGCTTACAGGTACATCGCAGCGGGAATCGAACCTCTTGCGTCGCAGCTTACTCACCCGCCGTGCCATCGAGATCAGCAACGAATGACAAATTGACAGCTAGGTTACCAACTTCGTAAAAGACTGGTGTCTAACAGGTTCACAAGAACCTGTGCTTAAAGTCTTCAAGTCTCACTCTGCGATCATATTACATTAGCTAGATGTACTCCTAAGTAAAGCTGATATTTAGGTGGGACCGTTTTGGCAATGGCCAAGAATGTCTTTGAGAAAAATAGCATGTTATCTATGGAAGCCACTTGAAAAGCCACTAATTACAGTGGCTTTTCAAGAATATACTTGTAATAAATACGAACACATACAATCTCATAGATTCCTCTCCATCCAATTGTTTTCTGGAAGAGATTGTTTCTAGGGTTTTTTAAAGCTACGGTGTAGGTACGATAAAGTATTGTCATTTATTCATACCTTAAATCGCGTAAACACCTTGACTTTTCAATTCCTTTTCTAGATGCCGCTATTAAACCTGGGGGGCTAGACAAATACCACTTTCTGTTGTCGTTAACGCCTGCGGAAAGATTAGTTTGTATGGAAATGACATTAGCTGCGGAAAAGTCACGTGACAGCTGCCAAGTTTCACCTTGAAAAATTTGCGTTAGCGTGAAAGGAAAAGGAAGCGTGAGGTATTTGTCTAGCCACCCTGGTTTTCTTATCTCCACCGTCGTGCATTAATTTTAATACAGGATTTATTATACCGAGCAAACTTGGACATTATAGAGTTGTAGTAAAGATTCAATGTTAATCTTACACGTGGCTGTGTGGGAGGACCTTTGTTTCTAGACCTTGGATGAATGTCAAGGAGAAGCGGGCGATTTGCTCCTGATCCGGGGTGTTCCCATCTCGACAGGTTTTAGTACGAGCGAAAGAAAATTGTTTTCATGGAACGTAGATGAAAGTTTTTTTACTATTTACTACTGAATAAAAAATAAAATAAAAGGGCATTAATATTCATGATTACGATTTTGTTATTAGTATTATTTCATTTTAAATAAATATTGACTTAAACTTGCGGTGCCCTTACAGGATCCATGTACTTCCCTACAGCTACTATGATGTAAGAACTAAGCTGAATGTACATTTGAGTATGAATAAATGAATATGAATATACTTATATTGTAACAATATTTTTTTGTATACCTACCTACTATTCACCATTGTTATAATTTTTGTTTTTATAGTGTTTAATTGTAAAAAAAAAATACCTATCTCTACAAAGCTCTGACAGGGCCGATGTACTACCAACCTACTTAGAGCTACTCTAGATCCATTGTATGTAGGACATTAAAGCATAAATAAATGAAATGAAACATACCTAGCCTAAATAGTACACATATTGATTTATATCTCCGACGACCTCTGTGGCGCAGTGGGCGAAGGTCCGCCTGAGACGCAGAAGGTTGCGGGTTCGATACCTGTCACGAGACAAATGATTGTAAGATCTGCAAATATTTGTCTCAGGTCTGGGTGTTTTTCTATGTATAATATGTATGTATTTACAAAAAAAAAGTATATAAGTAGTATATCAGTCATGTAGTTCCCATAATACAAGCTCTGCTTAGTTTGGGGCTAGATGATGCTGTGTGAAAAATGTCCATCATTTTTTTTTTTTAATTTTATATCTCCTTTGAAACAAGAAAGGCTTACGAGAAATATGATTTACGAATAAGCGCGAATGAGCAGTTTTTTTGTTGATAGCGATCTGTTTTATTAAGGCTTGGTCGCGGAGGAACAGACAGTAGGTAAAATTTACATTTAAAAGTCCTTGAAATTAGATCTTTGGGATTTTGTGAAATCTTCTTTAAATTTTTCTGCTACCCTTTTGTTTTAGATGGTTTTATCGCCACAAGTTATTAGGAGTCGTTGCAATCGAGGATGAAATGTAAAACGGCGTAAATTATCATCTCGTAGTTTTTTGTATGACATCAAAAAAAAGTTTGAGTAAATTTGTTTTAACGCCACAGAGAACGAAATATGTAATGAAAATACACGTAGTGGTAATTTTGTAGACTAAATTGTTTTTACTTTTAGCTAAAGTCACCGTCCTGGGGCCTAACCTTGAAGTCTTATAGCGATTCAGTTCAGGCAAAGATGTCACTTTCCGCTTTGCGATTGAGGACGCTATGGCGTAGCTAAAGCTTTGTCATTCGCAAAGCGGGATTTGACATCTTTGCCTGAATTGAATTGAATCGCTATAAGACTTCATGGTTAGGCCCCTGGATCGACGAGAGAGATGGGTTTGTCCAGTTAGGAACAATCCGGACTCATACAACGGTAAGGCCAAGGTCCCTCTTAGATATTCATTTTCAAACAGTCCAAGGGCAATGGCTACAATGGATAAACTGCAATCTCTGGAAAATGGAAGAAAAATAGCTTGATTTTACATGACAAGAAAGTGCCATTGGTTACCCACTGGGTTGCTGGTAATGCTTTGTGTGGGAGTATGCTTTCTTCCAAAAACTATCGTGAACTTGACTATTCATATTGTAAATACGGGAATTTTCACGTACTGCAATATCGGTGAAGGCACCGACTAAGTTTCGACTCATTCCGATGTTTCGACTCATTCGACTCATTCCGCGACGTGGAAGGAGAAAATCGCAACCACTCACCCTGATGAAGACTCTCGGAATGAGTCGAAACTTAGTCGGTGCCTTCACCGATAGTGCAGTACGTGAAAATTCCCGTTTTTACAATATGAGTATGCTTTCTATTGTAAGATTATTTTATGAATCATTGGGGAATAATTTTGAAAACGATTCTTTATAGAAAAAGAGATACAAAATAAATGCGAAGAATCAATATAACATAAACGAAAACTATCTATTTCTTGGGTTGGTCAGCTATAGATATAGTTGAAACTTTTCAATACGAATAATAGTTAACTAGAATAAATAGATAAACAGTTAGACAGACAGATACTAGTACTAAAAAATCTTCAGCTTTATTATCGAAAGCTTAACATTTTTGGTTTAACTTAATAGCAGGATTAATTTTGTAAATTCACTCTATATAAGCGAGCTTATTCACCGATTTAAAAAAGACGTCTTATTTCAATAAATAAACATTTTTAACTATGACTTTGAATTTGGTTTTTTTGAACTTAGATTAGTAGGTAAGTTTTGAATTTTATTATATAGCTGACCCGTTTTAAATTCATGTCAACACCATTACGGTACGCCGTACAAAATGCCTTAATATCGACATATTTTTTTTTTAAATGTTAAAATGTAACTCTTCCCTCATTCAGTGGACAAAGCGACGAAACCATCGACCCTTTTTCAAAGCACCGCTTTGATCCAGCAGACCACAACGCCCAGACGAAATTAAAAGTGTCATTTGACACTCACATTTTTAACCCGTCACTTGCATTTACAAAATTGCACGGAACCCCAAACAAATGGAACCCGGCCTCAGCCACGCAGACGTCCTAATGTCTGTCCATCAGCCTCTAAATGGCACACGTCATTTACCAATTACTTTCACCACCATCCCTGAAATATTCCTCTGACCTCTTCCATTGCTTTTTGTGAAACTGCTTGTGAAATATCTTCTGAACCGAATCAAGCAATGGTTGTGATTTTCGTAGATCGTATCGTTTTGTTGGGGTTTCGTGGTGGGAGTATTGTATTCAGGAATTATGGTTCAAATCCATCTCTGGGCTGGACGACGTCATTCCGCATAGCAATGACGGGGGCGATATGTGTTGTATTATATACTATACAATACATTGCTGGCATGTCTATAGTAGGTATAATGTAGGTACGTATAATAGACGTAATGTATGTCAGTGTGCGATTAAATGGTGGTAGTGTGTGTCTGTTCTAATGCTGAGTTATTAGATTTCCAGTGCATTAGTGAGCATTAGGGGTTAGGAAAACTAATTGGATGGTGTGAAGAAATAATTGGGATCTTTAGAGTAAATGCATTTGCTCTATGCAAGTTAAGATCGTTTTATACGACGCTAGTGAAATGCTCCGTGACTTTGTCTGCGTTGATTTATTTTAACATATAAAACGTTAGTATAGCTTAAATATAAAAGGCAGGTATAATTTTCCACTGTCATTTTTTAGATCTACAAATTAGTCATACGTAGCTCACTGTTTAAAAACGAGGATCGTGCGAGGGGCTCAGTTTTACAACTGAGCCAGCACACTGTGGTACCACAATTGAGACGAGGCATCGAGGCAGTTTCTGAACGTAGTTGAGTGAGGTAGTCTTGGGAACACAGTGTGCACTGTGCGTGTTGTGTGGTGTGGTAATGGAGTGGAGTGCTATGTGCGAGGCGCATTGTGCGAGCCAACATGAGCTATCCTCGCAGCTCGGCTCGCGTCTCGCGCCTTGCACGATTGTGCAACTGTGTTGGTGTGCAGGTGTGCTAGCTCGTCCAAACGAAAAGAGTGAGGCCTCGTTTCGAGAAAGTGTGTAGCTACAAAAGTGGTGCCACGTGCTGAGGACCCACCACTACTACAAATGACTAATTTATACGTAGCACATTATTTTCACGTATATCCAACCATTTGATCAACGCACGCGGATAATGCAGCCAAGCAACGCTATTCCTTCCATCTTTATTTACAAATATTGAGAGTTTGAACTATCATTAATCAATGATAGTGTAGTTTTTTATTTGCACTTCAGTAGTTCCAGAAATTAAAAATAAAAAAAAACAATAACAATACTATAACTACCTCTTAATTTTTTATAATTTAAGCGTTAGCCAGAACCTACAGTAAACAAAATGTGTAAGTAGTATTGCGTTATACTTACTTAAGATTATATAAAATACATAACCTTCATACCAACACATATTAAACGCGCGATTAGAATCTTCGCCTATTCTGGCACACCACTTCCTCAGATAAAAGCGCGATGCTTTCATACCACTGCACTTTTCCCTCCCTCCTGTCATTATAATCAAAGAGGGTAGGTAGTAATGTATACTGTACATATATTTTTATAAGTATACATATACAGTAAATGGTACAGCAGGAATGTACCTAGATACTTGTGAGGTGACGATGATGAACGGTGACGTAAGTGCTTTCAAAAGTAGGTTGGCAACACTTTTGCAAGGAGGAAATAAAATTAAAATATGGCAACTTTTATTGCTTTGGTCTAACCTAATAAAAATAATGAAAAAATATAAAAAAAAACTTATTGAAGTGGATTTGACTTAAGTGCCAAATCAAAAAGTGAATAATTGTCAAAAAGGGGCATGAAGCAAAGACTTCAATCCAAGTCAAAGCAATAAAAAACTTGTCAATGGCGGGCAAATAGCCGGCTAGAAGTGCGGATACAAATATTTGCATTTTCTACAGATAATTGTTCCAGGACTGGGTGTTGTTAGTACCACGGTACTCGTAGCTCTTGATACCCATGACACAGGAAACATATGTGTGGGGTCAGGATTATGAATGTGAATGTTTAGTACTGTCCACTCCAAAACATAATGCTTTCGAAAGAGTGCTACGACCATCGGTAAAGCTATCTCCATCCACTGACTTCCTGATACATATAGTGCTTAGATTGAGATAGATGGTGACTTCTGTGGCGCAGGGGGCGAAGGCCCGCCTGAGACGCAGAAGATTGCGGGTTCAATTCCCGTCGCGGGACAAATGTTAGTATCTGGAAATATTTTTCTCGGTCTGGGTGTTTTCTATGCATAATATTATTATGTATATATTTAGCAAAAAATGTATATGAGTAGTATATCAGTCATGTAGTTTCCCATAATACAAGCTCTGCTTAATTTGGGGCTAGATGATGTGTGAAAAATGTCCAGCATTTTTTCTAGTGTATTACGGATGACAATCTCCAAATCGGAAGTCCGGTTTTCACCCACTAGGCCAACACGGCTCTTACATAAAACAGTGACTGAAAATAATATCTTCCTGACTTTGGATGAGACGAGATTTAGTTTAAGTATTTCAAATAAATTACTCAAGTACAGAGTTTTCGATGTTCTATTAAAAACGCCAACTTGAATAACTGATAGTATTTTTTTAAAAAACCATACCTAATTTTTTTTTATATTTGCTTGTAACACTGCTTTCTCCTTTTGATATGTGCCATTAAAAATTCAACAGTTCTTACTTATAAACACTTATTTTTAACTGTGTTTTATTTTCTACTATTACACAAAAGTGAAGCAGTTTTTATACCTGAAAAACTGTTTGAGAATAGTTTTTTTGAAGAAGTCTAGATTTTCTGAATAAATCTCCAACCTGACCTAAACTCTTAAGCACGAACACTTTTATATTTCCACTAAAAACAGTAAAATATCAAAGTGTACTTTGAGTCTCGATTTAGTATGAGATTCCTAGTCACCGGTGTTGCCATGCTGTGAGATTCCCCCAAACAGGGGAAGTCGACAAAGCAGCGGTGAGTAATTACAGAAAAAATGGGGATGCAACTAGGTCAGTAGGGGTGTAGGATTATGAAGGATTTATGCTCAATACCATATGTACAGTCAGCGACAAAAGTAGCTTAACAATCCCACTACTATTATAAATGCGAAAGTTTGTGAGGATGGATGTTTGTTACTCTTTCACGCAAAACCTACTGAACAGAGTCTGATGAAACTTTACAGTAATATAGCTTATACATCAGAATAACACATAGGCAACTTTTTATCCGGGTAACACGCGGGCGAAGCCGTGGTCAGAGGCTAGTATAAGATATAGATGTAAAATAGTAATTAGGATCTTAATTGCAAATAGTAAAGAGGTAACAAGAAGCTCCAGAAATATTATAATAGTTAAAATATTAAGAAGAAGATCTATCTCTCCTCAAAGGTTTGCTGGAAGGAAACTCTTTTTAGTGTTAAACTCGCCTTTGTTCATGCCTCACCTAATATCTTTCCTCAAAGGTTTGCTGGAAGGAAACTCTTTTTAGGGTTAAACTCGCCTTTGTTCATGCCTCACCTAATATCTTTCCTCAAAGGTTTGCTGGAAGGAAACTCTTTTTAGGGTTAAACTCGCCTTTGTTCATGCCTCACCTAATATCTTTCCTCAAAGGTTTGCTGGAAGGAAACTCTTTTTAGGGTTAAACTCGCCTTTGTTCATGCCTCACCTAATATCTTGTTTAATATTTCTGTATACAACAAAGAATTAAAATGAAATGAGATGAATTAAAATGAAGAAGCCAGCGGAATATGAACCGCCCATACAAACGTATGTTTGGTAATACCAAAATCATTTGTAATCAGAGCTTATTTTCACCATATTATGCAATTATTTGTATTCGAATAGTACTTATATATAGGTACATCGATTTTTTTTTCGAAATACTTACCCAAACTGAAATGTAAGCGAATCGCATTTTGCATAGTTTTACGTCATTTAAGACATGTTATCATCTTTTTTGTTTCATATTAAAAACAACTATATCTTACGTATTGTTTCTCCAACTATACCTAGTTTTATAGCTAGGTACAGTCAGTGACAGTATAACTAGTAACTTTTTAAACGCAAAAAAGTGGTAGGTACGAGTAGTTACCAAGGACAAACACACTCACAACTTTAATCCCCACGATGGACGATCTGGGGTAGTCAGAGACACATCCATATAATTTTATATTTGGCACATTCCGATTTAGATTGTCTGAACTTTTTGAGATTCAAGATAAAGCTTATCTTACTGCTAGGAAGGGCTAAAAATGTACCTAGGTAGGTACTAATACCTACCTATGATGTACATATGTATCCATGATCATCCCCAATACATGGGGTAAGTCTATGTTCGTTTATTGCTGATGATTATGATGATAACAGGTGCCATGCGTTATTATTCATTAAAAGCTGATTTGAATGTCAATGCTGATTTTCCAGAACTTAACAACCCTTCTACCATAAAACATGGTACTCCACAGAATCTGTGGAGTACCATGTTTTATGTCATAAATGTTTCAGTATAACTGGCCAAGTACGAGTTTGACTCGCGCCTCCAGAGCTCCGTACACAAAACACTAATCAATAATACTTACGTAATCAACGTAAGTAACAAGATGGTTGCGATTTTTGTAGATTTTTTGTATTTTTTTTTAATTTTTCATGATATGATACACGTTTCTATATCATATCCTGTGATCTCTGAGAAAAACATACATATAATCTAGTCCAAGCCAATGTTGTCGGCAAGAGATTGCTATTAGCGATTATACAGCTTATTGTACCTACTTCTACGATTACCTTGTAAATTATCTGATTGTATTTTTAAAGTAGCTTATATTGGTGTACAATAGACAATATGATTAAATTTAAAATATCCAACAGACACCTAATCCCAAACTAGTCTGGGGTTAGGATTCCCTGTATCGTGGGTGTCAGGAACTATGAGTAACGTCATACCACAACATCCAGATCTGAAACAAATATCTACAGAACATGCAAAAATTTGTCCCACTGTGGGAATTGAACCCGCAGCCCACCGAGCCATCGAGACCGTTGCAGTTGCAGTTGTTATCTATCAGACAATAATATTAATCTATACAGACAGACAAACGTTGTACAAAGGTTATCTGGAAGATGTCGCTTTTTATTGATAAACCCCTCCGTTGTTAATAAGAATAAGATTTTGTTCATTGTGTCGTTTGTTTATGCTGTACAAGTAAACTATTTTCATTTGTTCATTCATTTAAAAGGATGAGGCGTAGGCTTAGTTAGAGGGTCCTTTTATTACGAAACCCTAAAAAGCGATATTGAATGGTCACGTCAATAAACACATCACAGTTATATCAAAGCGCATATTCTCTTTTACACACGCTCAATTGCCTATCGCGATCAAGCGTCAGCGAACACAAACCTTTGGCCCGATTAAAATTTTCAATGCACCAAAGGTTGTCAAGCCCTGATCAAAGGGTGATAGCTTATTCATTTGAATGAAACTGTAACATCGCATATTCATATGGGAGGTAAATTAAATGGAACGGAAACATTAATTAAAAAACTTAAGGAGACTGGCCATTATCATCTTGAGCCAGGCCCTTTGTGCGCTAATTATATAATAATTTGGGGCTAGATAATGCTGTGTGAAAAATGTCCAGCAAAAAAAAGGGATTACCAAATAATACAATTTTATTAATTTAAGCAATACGAATGATTTTTTTTATTTAGATTTTTTGGTCTATTGGGCTGTGCCCCGAAGGTCGGGTCGGTTCGAACCCAGTAGTACACAAATGGTTTTTCAATTTATGTGCAATAATTTTCAATTTTAACACCTGCTCAAAACGGTGACAGAAAGCATGTGCCATTGGTTAGTGTTCCAATAAGTGGCGATGGGCTGTCACGTGGAATGCTGACATTGTTTTTTTTTGTTAATTTTAAATGTATTTTGAATATTGTACTTACAAACAACTTTATAAAAAAAGAATATTTAAATATTAGACTACCTACCTTCTAAACCTATAATAAATGTGTTATTTCATCACTGTATTGCACTTGTTACTAAATAAAATACTTATACTTGTCGAGACCAAATATTCGTATTATTAAATACTAGTTGTTGCCCGCGGCTTCGCCCGCGTGGTATGTTAATAAAAGTAGCATATGTCCGTCTCCAGGCTTCAAACTATGTCCACCAACTTTTGAATGAATCGAACCAAGGATTACAATTTATACAAAGTTTAGAACTCAATTGCACACCCCCAAAGAGTAGTTTTTAAAAATAAAAAATACGTATTTCATTATTTACTTTAAAATTTATTTGTACGGAGTTTTGAGCGAATCAAACAATATTTTTTTTTCATAGAAACTTTACCGCCCTATTTAAGCCCCTTAGGGGTCAATTTTTGAAAATTACATGTGTTGTTTTATTACATTACACTCGTATGTGTTATTCCAGATCCACACAGATCCACACACACACACACACACACACAGACATTCGCATTTATTATATTAGTAGGACTAGCTGTACCCGCGACTTCGTTGGGAAAAAAAAGAATGAATAAACTCGGACTACGCGTTAATGAATTACCACTAAGTATAAATTTTGAATTTGATTCCTCTCCCAAGGAAACCGTGCTAAACTTCGGGATCAAAAGTATGTCCTACCCCGTTGTATGACCTTAAATCATGCCAAGTTTCATTTGAATTCCTTCAGTAGTTTCGGCGTTATGCGCGGCCCAGATTCTGACAGACAGACAGATAAAAATGAAAATAAATACATTTCTGGCTTCAGCATCGGTTATTATAGTGTCCTCCAAAAAAAATTACAAAATATCTTCAATGTACAGAATTTGACATGTTACATTCTTATTATGGTATAGATAGATAATAGATAGATAGATTAAATATTAAAACTGACAAAACCATCTAGAATATCTAATTCTATGTCCACGTATGATTGGGTGTTTATTGAGTTAGGCTTCCAGTAATTTTGTTTCGATAGCCGTCAATGTTTTGTGGCTTTTCAAAGGACGCTGTAGCCTTTTGAATTTAAATTGATATTGCTGTTTATGTTTGCACTTTGTTTTTAGTAATTGACGAAATATCGTAAATCCAAATGACAAAATTTCATGGCTTCCATACTTATAGTCATTTATTCACCGGAGGTACTATACAGTATGCTTGTTTTTATCAAATTAGTTAAAATAAATCTACATAATAATTCTGGAAATCCATTAAAATTAAGAACCTCTCCATCCAAAGGTTGTCTAGAAGAGATCGCTTCTAAGTGATAAGATCGCCCATTGTACTTTTAAGGTTTTTTTGTTTTGGTAAGTTATAGGTATCTATTTTCCTTACGGTGAACAATAAAGTATTTTCATTCATTCAATGATTTTAGGATGGGTTTGGGTCAAATTTATTCATTTGAATTCATAAAAATCTAATTCAATAAAATATAATGAGCTTATGGTGTGTTTTATGTATGTTAATCAGATACTTTGTTTTTGCTATAAAATTTTTTTTAGGCCTTATCCAAGTCCAAATATAGGCCTCCTTCAAAGTGAGTCACGAAAAAAGTTTATAGTATCTAACGATTACTATGTTATTACACATTCAAATATAATCAGGTTATCTCAGATCATGTAAACTGATCAGTGTTTCTGTCCCTAAAAATGAATTTTACTTAGAAAAAGTTAAATTCTATTTAAATATACTTAGATTATCACCCATTATTTGGGCTTTGTGCCCTACATCTATAATTCATCAAACAATTATGTTTGACAGCCATATTTTTTGCCAAAATCTGATGGTTTTTACCACCAGTGTCTTCAATGAAAAGAGCCGAATTTAAAAAAGTCATAGAACAAAATTTGTTACATAGTAAGCGTAGATTATCCCTTTTTCGGATAAGTACACAAAGTCTGGGCTACCCCCTATACTTTCCAATCTTAAATGTGTCTAGGTATCTTCTTCTTGCTTACATTTGTTTTACAACATCAATCTAATAAACCAATGTCGTAGCACTGTCGTCGTAGGCATCGTAGCATCGAAGCCGTGTAGCACTCAACACTATCGATTGATCAATCGGACACAAACTCAACCCTATCGATTGATCAATCGGACACGAACTCAAATCAAACAGGAGATGCATCTTTATAGTGGCATTAACACACTCTACCCCTGTTACTACGATCTACGCTACTCGCTGTTTTTACCCGCAATGTAGAGTCCGTATATGCGTTTGTCGTAAGAGTTTCTATGTCTTTTATC
The DNA here is from genome assembly GCA_958496245.1 of Perizoma flavofasciatum. NCBI lineage: Eukaryota > Metazoa > Arthropoda > Insecta > Lepidoptera > Geometridae > Perizoma > Perizoma flavofasciatum. Next base: position 8,661,582 of record OY292439.1, on the reverse strand, counting down.
ATTTACCTCCACATTGGCCTGTTCGATTGAAATGCGATTTTTCGCCCAATTTGTATGAATTCAAGGATGATTTTTAGATAAGTTTTATCGCCACACGTCATTAAGCGGCTCTAGATGGTGGAAAACATGTCATCATGACTTACCTTCAAAGGAGACTACGGTTACGGCATTCAGCCTTTTTATTTTTATTATTTAGCCATCTCTGTCCCACTGCTGGGTAAAGGCCTCCCTTCTTTTCTTCCATCATTCGCGATCCAACGCTTTTACAGACGATGTTGTTTGATGCGAGTCGAGCTCATCCTTCCATCTCATTCTGGGCCTTCTACGTTGTCGCCTAACATTGGGTGGGATCTAGTCTGTAGTTATTTTTGTCCACAAGTTACTTTATATATGACAGACGTGTTCGGCTCAGTTCCACTTTAGGCTAGCACCTTTATGACCAACATCGGCGATTTGAGTTTTGGAGGTCAATTCAAGGTGTGTTCAAGAAAAAAGTTTAGGGGATTCTACATTTTACTGGTGCAATGCGCATTTATACTCATTAAAAATGTATAATGTGTACTTACCTCCCTTCCATTGAGCATTTCTTTTTTTTTTGTTTTTTCTTTTTACTATGTTTCTGTGTTGATATTGTAAATTGGTGTTATGCACAATAAAGAGTTTATCTATCTATCTATCTATCAATCTACCTGTTTTCTTAAAAAAATATTTATGTTAGTTTATTTGTCTGTGTTATCATATGGATGATATAAAAATTGTTAAAAGTAAAAAAAATGCTGATTAATACTTGTATATTATGATCTTTGGCTGTGAAACCCCAGCTTAATGTAACGTGCAAACGGCATTTACATGTTTCCTTTGTGAATTTACTTTGTCTGTTCGTCTGTTACGGTCCATTTGAATATTAATCGACGCAGAATTGCTTTAAAATTGCGTTACGATGTAAACGGTTTGGCTGGTAAATATTAAAAGTCGATTTATTGAGTATTGTAACAGAAGGTTCTACGTGGCCTTTGGCTACATGATTTTTTTTCGAATCTTTATTTTGTGGGAACGTCATAAACGCGGATGTTTGTGAGGATGGATGTTTATAACTCTTTCACAAAAACTACTGAACGGATTTTGATGAAACTTTACAGTAATATAGCTTATACTTCAGGATAACACTTAGGCTACTTTTTATCCAGGTACCACGCGAGCGAAGCCGTTGGCAGAAGCTAGTAAATTATAATAACAATAATAGTTTATAGCACGCATCAACATGAACAACATTAAAAATGATGACAATTAGGCCCATAACAAAACACTTAAAGACTAACGTACATAAATATTAATAAATAATACTGATCATTTTTCACACAGCATCATCTAACCCCAAACTAAGCAGTACAACAACACATAAAAGTACTATGTATATGGGGCATTACATTTATTCATACAACTATGTACAAGTAGGTATATACAAAAATAATACAGATGAAACAGGTAGCTATCTGAAGACTGTTGCAAACGGTCAACTGATCCAGGTCACTACAAGACGGAAGACCTATATAATATAGGGCCCACTAAAGTTTTTCGATAGATTTCAAGTGTGTCATAGTTTATGGATTGTCCATAAAATATTTTACGCAATTGCACAGTATCATGTAGTCACCCGTCAAAACGACGAAACAGCACATTTTTGTAGCACATTGGACGCAGGTACTAAAACACAAATCGTAGACGAAGCTTCGAAAGCCGCCATGCTGAAGTGGAACTGGGCTGGCCACGTCTAGCGCATACGAAGCGAGCTGTGGGCGAATATAGCCAGACAATTTTTTTGGCGTCTCAGACAAATTTTAGTTGGGGCAGACTGTATGAAAGTTACTTTTAGTTTTGCCTACTGGACCCTAAATCTCATAACAAAACTTAAGTACCATTATCGGAATAGCTAAACATTTTTTCGATCTAAAAAACGGAAACGAACATTCCTTATCAATAACCTGTCACAGACATCTCCCGCAAAATGCTGACTCTTAACCCAAAACTACTCACAACCCTTATTCCATCTTCCACCTTCTTTAAAAGGAAAAAGGTTTGAAATCCTGTAAAGGTTTCCTGTAAATAGATCAGCACTATAACTAAGGGCCTCTCAGCAAGGGATGAAAGAGGTTTGATTCTAGATAACGTTCAGTCGTTCAAGTTGGTCTTTTGACGTATTCAGTTATTCATAGAAAGCCATAAAAGATTTATCTAGATCTATTGTATTCAATGGCTATGATTTCATATGGTTGGTATTGAATACAGAGGTGTTTTTAAAATACTATTTTATTACCCACTAGTACCTATGTATGTATATATGCGTTTGTCATTAGATATGTTTTGTTTGCTACCAATTATCTCAAAAACAGCTTGTCGAATTGTAACGCGAATTCATGCAATCAATATAGGTACGTAGGTATGTTATTTGATGGGTTTTTTGTTTTTAAATTGTGCCCTACCCCCTCGGCTGTAAATTAATTTTGAAAATAGTGGATACACCACTAAATATCACATTTTCTTGTTTAATATTATCCCAAAAATTCATCCTCGGCGGCACTCGTATCAGAATTCAACAATTGTAACGAGAACAAGAAGTCACAACGAGGTCTTAATTTTTGAGATATTATATGAAAAAAAGATTTTTTTGAAGTTACTTTTTACCATTTACCATCATTTTATAATTTAATCTCATATTTCAATTGATATTTAATCTACCTATTGATATTTGTACACCATTTGCATGGTAGAATATATAAGGGCATATGAAAGTCTTACATATATTAATTGAAAATAAATGTTCCGATATAAGATATCATAGATAGATAACTACATAACTATAGATTAGTGTACAAATCTTATATATTATATACCTACTATATATTATATTCTTTACTATATACTTACATATTTCATCGATATAGGCTTCAAAAAAAAACCTGTATTCTGAAAAATAACTCTTTATTGTACACCACATAACATGTTGCTTACAATTTCAAACAGATCAAATTAAAAGCTAATTGCGGGAGTACAATGGGCGGTCTTATCGCTTATAGCGATCTCTTCCAGACAACCTTTGGCTGGACAGGAATTGATGTGAACGATAAAGGACAGTGGTGTATAGACAATACATACCTGGTGACAAAATATTAGATAACACAAATATACTTATACATACATATGTACATACATACAAACGTGAATACATATACCTAAATATATATATCGGGGTCACTGTCCGCCCGCTCCGCCGCGCCGTCAGTCTACAAGGTCGTTGCGCTTTGCGGCCCTACCAAGTGTTCAGCTCACTTTTGATAATTATTTTCGATATTCAGTTCTGTATGAAATACTAATTAAATTCGAAAACTAAACGATACAAACACGTTTAAGTAATAAAAATCATGGGCGCCGGCTTTAAACTGACCAAAAAATATCTGTGTATATGATAGCAACTCATCAGCTTTGAGATAAGGATAAATAGTGACGACCTCTGTGGCGCGGTGGGCGAAGGTCCGCCTGAGACAAATGTTTGTAAGATCTGCAAATATTTGTCTCGGGTCTGGGTGTTTTCCTATGGTGACTTCGTGACTTGGGTGTAATATGTATGTATTTACAAAAAAAAGTATTTAAGTAGTATATCAGTCATGTAGTTCCCATAACAAAAGCTCTGCTTAGTTTGGGGCTAGATGATGCTGTGTGAAAAATGTCCAGCATTTATTTATTTATAGTGACTATGCAATAGCTTTTTGAAGATAGGAAGGGATTTGGCATCATACCATTTCGATTGATCTTTTCAGTAGATACAATTGAAAACGGTTTCCTCTACATAAATACACAATACACAATAAGCGCGCACTCTTCCACTAACAGACTGTTAGGTGTATATTTGCAAAACCATCATGTCAGCTTTTAGCGGTAATGGGTTTGAAGCACCTAGGTAACTACATTGTTTTCCGAAACATGGAAACAAATGGACGTCATAAACGTATTGACCTTTTAGGATGATCCTTTGGTCTATAGTTTTGTAAATTTAAGCCGTCTGGAAATGGCTAGAACAAAATAGAACTTCAGGGTGGATATGGACTATATTATAACGGTATATATTATAACGTTAAAATAAGATGACATTTTGTGGAGCCGATTTTGCAACGTAATCCGACAAAAAAACGGTCGAGTGAATACGTTTCTTACAAACACTGCGATAACGGTAGGAGGTACGCTTTTCATCTGGGTACCACGTGGGCGAAACCATAGGCTCAAACTAATAATCAATAAATATCATGCCAGATCGAATTTCTGTCATCAATGCGAGTCGCTACATTCGTTTTCGTTTTAATTTTTAAAATATGATAATGATAATATTCCCACACAACAAACACAAAACACAAAGCAGTATCTGTGGAACACATCGCGTTACACTATAAACTAAGTTGTCGGGTGTCGCCATCGAGCAGTTAACTCCGGGAGGCGTCATATTGAACCACACTGTTCAGTCAACACATCAGTCTTTTAGGACTGATGTTCGCAAACGCGGGCATTGTCATTGTCATTGCGTCATGTGCCACGCACAGCAGGCGTGGCGGGACTCGCACGACAGTTGACATAATTGTTTCCTAGCAAATTATCAAACATTGCGTCTCTTGAGGCTGTCTACTTTATGTGTGTCACTGAGCGACGTCGAGCAAAATAAGTACGTGAACTTTAGAATCACGATTTTTAAGTTGGCGTTCTTACTCGGCTTTATTATTGCTACGTCGAAGAACCTTGTACTCACTATATTTTCTTATTTACAATTATTTTGAAATACAAAGCTTTCTAATTAAAAAAATATAAAACTATCCAGCAGACGTAATAGAAGCCCTTGTTTATCTCAATAATACGAATAAATTATATCTTCCGACGTAATTGCATCTCTTCTAAAGCGAGTCTAATTATCCTCTTAAAGTTAGCGCTTGATCTCACTACCAGTTTTATCTCAGAGTAACAAGGAAGCAAAGCTTGCCTGTGAGAACTGTATGAACAACGTTGATGAAAGTGTGAAGGCTATGGGAATGATGGCGTCCAGACTAGGTAGGATACAGGTTTCTGATTATGTCGTTTATATAGCTTTTGTGTTTACCTATGTAGTAATGTAAAATACTACATCAAATGTTAAAGCATGTTCGATGCTGAAATAGCCCCAAAGCAATCCATTTTTTTTCTATAGACTTAAGTTGGTAGTATTAACCATTTATTTGTATTTTTGGGGTCAAATAAATATGATTTCATCGTTTGATTATATTATCATGGATCAAAATCTTTGCTTGAGTCTAGATCCAGATTTATTGTGGAATAAGGGCCAGTCTCAACAGCTTGACTGGTTTCAGGGGTATCGAATCAGTACTCAAATCAGTGAATATTTTAAATCTGCTTACGCTTAAACTTCTTTCTTTTGCGCTTCACTTCATACTGCTTTCTACTCTGTGAGTTTCATATTTTCTCGTTTTTGCTGTTTTTAATGCTCTCCGTTGTTTCCGAGATAAATGCATGCTTTTAACCCGGATGAATAGCAATCTACGCGCTTGTTTAGGTATCTTTTGTTAGAGAAACTTTCATCTTGCTCTCGTACTTAAAGTACGTACTGAAAAATCCTACGTTGTTCTTCTAATATTTATTTTCTACTCTGCTTTGTCCAAAGCGTGACTATATACCAAACAATATGAAATGACTGGTATTAAACTTGCTCAATAGTTCATCACTAAGATCATGCTGAGAACCTAATGTATACACAAACCTAACATAAATTTTAAGACACTACAAACTTTGGTACCTACTCAGTATGTTTAGCAAATTAACCTAAATCTTAATCGATAATAATAATTGGATTATTTATTTAGTACATTAGTTGATCAGTTATATTTTTTGTTAAAAAAAATTCTTTACTTTGTCTGTTTCCTTTTAAATAGTTGCAGGTACTTTTTAATTTTAAAATTAGGTAAAATTAAAAAGATTTAAAAAATAACAAGTTTTTTTTTATTATACTTCTATTTCATTGACATCACAAAAGTGGCGATGGGTTTTCAACTCATCACGTGGTGCTAATTGGTACTAAGCAAAGTTACGTATAGAATCTCTTGTGGCTATAGATAGGTATCTTTTATAGGTTTTTTACCAGTGATATATCAGTGGTATATCATGGTGAATAAAGACTTGTATTTTTTTAAATAACATAAAATTAAATTTTCTTCTTTTTACTCGCAAATAGAGGAGCCACTGCATTTATTTGTACCATATTATAAAAAATCTCTACCTTATGGGTTTCATGTACCTACATAATTTTAAAACCTCTGAATATGTATAAAATTAACTAGTGTACATTATTATCCATATGTTCGTGCCGATACGATGTGAATCGTCGCAACGTTGAAACGTGGGCAGGTTGCAGAAATTCATCTAACATGTCCGAAGTAATGACGTCATTCCCCTGGCTACCCGTCCGCCAGGATAATGAGCGCACGTTGCATGGGAATTACAGTCTACTTGATTAGCATACTCATTAATACTTTTGTTACTTTAGCTGTTATCGTTTTTAATGCCGTGTCAATTATTATATAATTGACACGACATTAAAAAATATGTCGATTTAGGATCATACGTCTGTATGGGCCTAACATGCATATTACATTAATAAAAAAAAATGAGTATACAGTTTTGGCTTCAATATCAATAAAAGAACGGCCTCAAAATGTTTTTCAAAATATTTCATAGTACAGAATTGGACCTGTTACAATTATTATATATATAGATTTTAAAATTTATTTGTACCAGATAACCTAATTGTTATCCCAGCTTAAGAATCATTATCATCAATACGACGACCTTGATGGTTTTGCAAGAAGCACTGCGATAGTTTTGGATGATATACACATTTTAAATTTCTGTTCGTTTAAGAATTTGTTATGTTTCTACTCTTACCATTGCTATCGTTTTAGTTGTTTAAGGTTATTTTATTACGTAATACAAGGTGATTAAAGACCGTACATTTCAGTCCATACCACTTGAAAATAAAATACCTAAAATAACGCCTAACGAGCCATAAAGCCATGCAAGAGATACCACTTTTTATTGTGAAACATCGAAAACCTGACCGGGAATACATAGAATATTCTAATTACTCGCCTCCAGGGTGAGCCCAGGTTTATACGTTGTTTTTACAAACGAAATGTAAACAACGTAAATATACTCTCTATGGTTGGTATTTTTGAGAATATTTTTTTTGCACTCTAGGGCATTTTGAATACGGTGAAACGGGCGTATTTGGTTACAATATCATTTTCTCTAATAACGTATGTACCTACTGTTTTATGATGCCTGGAGATTTTATAGCCTTGTTTTAGTAAATGAAAGAAATAGACAGTTACAAGAAGGCAGTTTAACGTCGCATATCCGTTCAGTAGACATCATCCGTCTGATGATGTTAATGCACCTTCCTAGAGACTCATAATGCAGGCTCTTTGAAACAATGTAATACCGGTCTTAGAAATTAGAACCTAGACTATAGCTCCCCACAAAGAAAGTCACCCTTCGGCGAGCAAGTACTTGTGGATTACATAGATGTCTCTGACATAGTGACATACCTAAAGTAAGCTCCCTGCAAACATAGGGTTGCAAGGTGAATGAACTAAAGGGTGCATTCCAATTATTCATAGCCATGCTTTCACTGAGAAAAATCCCTTGATACCAAACCCTTTCATGGATCAACGAGGGTGATAAAACTTAGGCACTTATTTGATTACGCTGATACCGTTTTTCAGCCACAAATTCTATAACAACCTGAAAATCTTATTACTATTTTACTCATAAAGAACATTACCTCCGACCTCTGTAGCGCAGTGGGTGAAGGCCCGCCTGAGACGCAGAAGGTTGCGGGTTCAAATGTTTGTATGTTCTACAAATATTTGTCTCGGGTCTGGACGTTTTCTATATATAATATGTATGTATTTTAAAAAAAAGTATAAAATTAATATATCAGTCATGTAGTTTCCATAATACAAGCTCTGCTTAGTTTGGGGCTAGATGATGCTGTGTGAGAAATGTCCAGCATTATTTATTTATTTATTTTTGGTTCCTTATTGTCCTAGGAAAAAGACATATTTATTTGGTTTTTAATTGATTTAGAAGGACGCAGGTTCTCCATTGAGAAGACACAATACTATACAAATAAAAATTAAAATGTATACAATACAAATATAAATGTGTTTATTGCGATTCTAAAAACACATCATTTTAATAATAATAAAATCTCCTTTTTATATAAAACATACTAATCATTTAAGCTTTTGCTCTTGCTTAGGTCTATTTTAATAGTATTTTGTAAAATAAAGATATTATCCTATCCTACTAATATTATAAATGCGAAAGTTTGTGAGGAAGGATGTTTGTTACTGATTCACGAAAAAACTACTGAACGGATATTAATGATACTTTACAGTAATATAGCTTGTACATCAGAATAACACATAGGATACTTTCTATCCGGGTACTACTCGGGCGAAGCCGTGGGCAGAAGCTAGTAATACTATAATACTAAACAAGAAAAGGCGATAAAAGTATTTTTAAAAATTATCAAGTGTGAAGTGCAGTGTGCGAATGTTGTATATGAATGTTGAATGAGGGTTCTGTTTGAGTTTATAAGAGTGTGTCGAAATGTTTGTTTGATTGGGTGTTTGTGTTATACAGTCAACTTGATACAGTCTATATAGTAATAAACTCTGCGTATGTGTTCCGGTTTGAAGGGTATGATTGCCGGTAAAATTACAGACACATGAGACGTTTCACTATTATGTCTCCGGGTCGGTGAAGCGCGTGCGATACCTCTGGAATAACATGTGTCCACAATTCTCGGTAATCGCTTACAACTGTCAATTACAAATGTACAATTTAAACAGTCGCTCTCTTTTACTGATAGTGCAAAAAAGAAAAAGATAGCTACAATTTTAGTGCTGTCAAATTAGTCAGATTTAAGTTTTCCATACAAATTTAGTCGTGATTTCAAAACATGCTGACTGTAAACACGAAGAAAAGCGGCATGTAAACTGATTTGACAGCAGCACACAGCAGTAAAATGCTTGCTTTCTCTTTCTTGCGTACACTATCAGTAAAAGAGAGCGACAGTTTAAATTTAGTTTAGTTAGTGTACTACAGAATCGAGGCCAATGACGCATTACCAAGGCCACATAAAGCATTAGGAGTGCCTAAGTCGCCTGAGAGCAACTCGTACGTAGTTCCAATTTGTGCAAATTGCCTCCAGTTCTGTTGAATTGAGTCGCGCAAACTGTTATATCGTTAGCTGAAACGAATTTAACGCAGCTTAAATTGAGAATGGCTGGCTAACTCCTGAAAGATAATTGACGCTTATTTGACAATAAAATTGACCTAAAATAGAGTTAATAATAATGACTGTGACACGAGAGACAACAGATCAGTCGATAAATAATAGTACATTATTGCAGAGACTGCAAAAATAGGCAGTTGCAGGTCAAGTCTCGGCCTTCAATGATACGAGTTCGGTAATTGTCATTTCCGCCGAGGCATATAATAAAGCTTTTCTCAAATAATGTGTGTAAATAAAAAAAAGTTTCTTATATATATATTTTAATTTAGTATTCATTGATTGCCTATCTGTGTGCCCACTGGCAAAGGCCTCCTCCAACCCTTTCCACTTGTCTCGGTGTTGAGCGACTCTCATCCATGTTCTTATGTTAGATTACTTTATATATTTTTTTACTTCACTGGAAGCAGGCTTTCCATCGCTAATTTGGCTTCTGATCTTTGATCTCGTGTAGAAAAGTCTGGTGTGGAAGTGTAGTCAATATCCATTTCACTTTCGGAACCTTCGGGGCTCATATTTATTTTTGTGTTTATTATAAAAATTACGGAAATAAAGGAAAATAACGAAGTCTGCATACAACCTTTTAAACACAACCTATTTGTACTAAGCTCGATGAAAAAGATCCAACTTCGAATAAGGCAAACAAAGAAAAAGTTTTGTCGCAATCATTATTGCCGGCGTGCTGAGCGCATTAGGCATGCACCCAGCACGCCGGCAATGGATTTCCATACAACATTACCGACGCGTTTCTTGTTCCAAAATATAAATAGGAAGAGTTAGTTTTTTGTTTATTTTTGTTTGAATTACCGCTATTTATTTTAAATCACCCTAAGACCCTAAGCAGCCGAGCAAAAGAAGTAATAGCGCGGTCGGGCAATGCGACGCAGTACTTTGGGGCAAAGGACAACCGTGGCACAGCTAGTTTGAAAAAATGATATTTTATCTTATCTTCAGACTTACTAATACAATTTTATTGGTCATCATACTCAACAGTTTTATTCAAAAAAGATTAAATAATATTAATGTGATATTATTTAATCTTTATTGAATAAAAAAGTAACTTGAGTAAAGTAAATTGAGTAACAAAGCTCTTTATAAATTTGAGCTACGACTACAGAGAGTTGAGATCTCCTGAATATTTAGACTTAAGTTAGAGAAACCGCATTTTATTGTTATGTCGAAGATAAGTTTAGGTGCAGATGCTGTTCGCACAACGTCGATGAGTATTTTCGCAATTAGGTAAATGCATCTCGAATGTGTACGAGATCATTAATACGACTTGAGAAACTACTATTTTAGCGTAGTATTATTGTGGACATGGTCGTCTGTTTGTCTTAGAGCAATTTCGAAAACAGTCATTATGAAATATCCATTTTTACTGATATATTATGACCATGGTTGACCAAGGTACACTTACCAATAAGTTATATAAGGTTATTACCAATGAAATTACCATTTTGTATTAGAAACTACAAACCGATTTAGCTTTTTTACTTTGCAGATTTGCCACGTATGGTCCAATATTGTTTTAACGCTAACATCAGAAGCCGAAGCTCAGCCTTAGTTTAGGACGGAGCTGCTTACAATTAGTATTATTGACCTTGTTTTTCGGCCGTCCACATGTTCATTTGTGAGATCAACATTTCTAGAACGAAAGCGATTAAACCAATAATAGATTGTTCATTCCTTGATAGGTACATATACTTTGTTAATATTGCGTGCCGTTTGAAACGCATTGTTACAACGTCGAACACATTTTCGAAAATGACGCTAGTTTTCTTAAATTCCATGGTTGCAAACGTAGGTAATGAAATTGGAAGTATAAAAATCCCAAACAAATAAATAAATAACTGTTTTTGAAAAACGAATATCATGTCTTATAAACAAAGTTATTTGAATTTAGAATTTTAAGTGAAACTGCAGATATTTCCGTCCAATGTGGCCAGTTCGACAAAACGGCAATTTCATAGGTAAAGGACCTATTATAGCTTCCCTATTCTGTTTATGAAAGTCACTTGGTGACTTTCACTGATAAGTGAAATGGTCATCACAAGCCCGTATTCTGTAGGGGTAGGTCGTAAAATGGCGAAATACAACAAAACAAAATAAATATGAGGCCAAAAAAGTAGCCTATGTGTTATTCTCATGCATAAGTTATAGTACTGAAAATTTTCATCAAAATCCGTTCAGTAGTTTTTGCGAGAAAGAGTAACAAACATCCATCCTCACAAACTTTCGCGTTTATAATAGTAGTAGGATTATATTCATCATTGCTAGCCTGGGGTAGCTAGACATATTCCTTCCTAAATCGTGCCATGACGAACAATCTTAGACCACTGTCCACCGACCCGCAAACTTTAAGGTTTCATCATGATAAAGATGACACACCCAACAGAAACATACATAGTCCTGACCCCACACTAGGATTCCCTGTGTCATAGGTATCAGGAACTATGAGTACCATTGTACCACAATACCTAGATCCGGAACAAATATCCACAGAACTTGCAAACAATTGTCCCATAGTGGGAATCGAAGGCGTACCTCTTGCGGGCACAGGCAGCCCGTAACACCATCAAGAGAGCGAGGCTATTCGATAACCTTTCTTCACTAATCGTGGTCAGCGGGGCAATCACAATAATGTCTATAGCTACCGAGATGGAAACATGACATTAGCGTGATTCGATTACTTGTCAAAATCACAAGTTTCGCTCGTTCATGGACGGTTCATGGCCTTCAGTTTAGTCTGAGTATGGGAATCAAGCGATGGGGAATCAATGTAATCGCAATTTAATGGACGGGCCATTCAAATGGGGATCTAGAAGTGTATATTGATTGCCATCTCGATAGCCATGGGTTAGCGTGATTGACCCACAGTTAATTTCTATATTTAACCAAGTAGGCACATGCAATTGCGTGTCATTGTTTATTTTTTAATAGGAATGTATTCGTCATTCCAAATCAATGAGACAGTATTACCGAAAATCATTTGATAACTTAACTAATGACGTCTTAATGATAATTATTTATACCATTTACCTAAATTGATAGGTGCAGTCTTAAAGTATTAGTATTAAATCAATTGTAGAAAAGACATCTCGTTGAATAAGGTTATAATGAAGTAACCTTGTTAGTTAAAAAAACAGTGAAAGTGATATTTTTAGACGAAACAGTGAAGTAAAAGGAAACAGTAAACAAGTAAAAATGATATTCTACAGGCTAGCACTAGAACGGTAAGTGTATCATTTTATTTGGATATAATAATCAATTTAATCTTAAAAGGAAGGTCAAAAGTACAAACATAAACTATGAAAGGTTCCATTAGTACCGTACAATGATAGAGCCTCCTCTGACGATTGGTGACGACCTCTGTGGCGCAGTGGGTGAAAGAACGTCTGAGACACAAAAGGTTGCGGGTTCCTGCCGTGTTACAAATGTTTAATAATAATATATAATAATAATAAATAATAAATAATGCTGAACATTTTCCACACAGCATCATCTAGCCCCAAACTAAGCAGAGCTTGTATTATGGGAACTAAATGACTGATATATTAATTATATACTTTTTTTTGAAAATACATACATAATAATATTATACATAGAAAACACCTAGACCCGAGACAAATAATATGTATGTATTTACAAAAAAGTATCTATATAAGTAGTATATCAGTCATGTAGTTCCCATAATACAAGCTCTGTTTAGTTTGGGGCTAGATGATGTTGTGTGAAAAATGTCCAGCATTATTATTATTGGTAATACTTTTAACTGTTTAACTCAAAATTTACTCGGTAGCGGAGTCCGACATTTTCAAATACCAACGGCGTGCATCTTGATGAAGAGACAACTATTTTGACTCAAGGGGATGGGGTCCCCTTTACTAAGTACTCGGAGATAATGCTCCGCTATCGGACAAAAATAATTTTCTTGGCTTATGACTAAAAAACTTTCTCTTAAGATTTCGAGGACATTCAGCGATATAATGCTTCCAGATTCAAAAGTCTGCGGTCTATCATCTAGATATTAACCACCAATTTAAATAATCATATGTAATAAGGAACTCTCTTTTCAGAATTATAGAGTACCTTCACCTAGACGACATCTTCAGAGAAAATGAGTATCGCCTCATGCTGCTCCACAGACAGAGAAAGGAAATCTATCGAACTCGACTGCGCATGAACCGAACTATGAATCTTTGTGTCTCCACACTACTATCTCTCATAAGTCTTCTTGTCTGCTTAACAATACCCTACGTAGCTTTGGAATCACCCTGTGAAGAACTGAAAAAGTACAACACATTGCTGTATGGTATAGCAACGTGGATGGATAAGTATATAGCGATGATAGATAGGATAATAATAGTCTTGACAGTATTGTTAGTATGTATAACGGTGAAGACGCTATGGGACGCTATCAAGTCAACGAATATTAGTATGAGTCCTTGGTTAGAGAGAGGAAAGTATGTTCTTCCAGGGAAGAAGAAAAATACGTCTCTGTTACTATTTCACTGATTAAATAGGTAATAATTCTGACTTAATCTTTTTACGTTATTTATTACATGAATTCCGAATATTCTATCCCAAAACAATTAGTATCAAAATAGTTAAGGTAAATATTACCTGAATTAAACTCACAGATTAGGTATATTAATGTAAAAGGTCTTCTCTCAGAGGTTGTTTGGAGTAAAATTAATAGTCCGATGCACGATTTGAACAGTCAGCACTATAACGAAAAGATCAGGACAAAGGTAAAAAGGCAGAATAATAAAAACACAAAACTACATCGGCGCGCTTCGCAACCGGCGCGCGGGATGCATGCTAACAGCGCCCTCTACAACTCCCATTATGGCGGAGGAGGTGCGGGGCATATCGCTGCGCTTGGTACGTTTCTAACACACATTCAAGTTAAGTTTACAAATTACAGAACTAGAGGGCGCTAGTAAAATTGTACGGATCCTAGATCGCGCTAGCGAAGCGTTTCGGCAAAACATTGCCTTTGGTTCGAATAATCAACGGTGCAGATCATACAAATATTTTGTTCCCGATTTTTGAAAGCAAGTGTCTGTATATCAGACACGCTTATATCAGTTTAAAATTAAAAAGAAGTTAGTTAAAATGTGTCAACGAGAATAGGTCTTATTTTTGACATATCTTTTAGGGAATCGTGTATTTAAAGTGTAATATAATTTATTGCGATTTTTTTTTTAATATTATTTATATGTAATTACCAAATTTGTAGAATGAATTGACGTGCCGTGAATAACAACAATGTTAAAATATGAAGAAATAAATTAAATCTGAAAAATGACTGAAATAAACTTCGTTTTTAAATACAACTAACTTCTGCCCTCGGTTTCGCCCGCGTGGTAACTCTCACTATAACGCAGCGTTCGCTCGACCGTTTTTCGACTTACGTTGCAAAATATTAATTGGTCTCAACAAAAAGTCCTTTTATTTTAAAGGGCCAGTGTCCACTCTGATGGTCCATTCAGTTTTTTTGTGAAAAATTTAAAAATATATATGCAGGACATTTTTCATTCAGCATCATCTAGCAAACTAAGCAGAGATTGTATTATAGGAACTACATGATTGATATACTACTTATATACCTATTTTTTTTTTATAAATCATACATAATATACATAGAAAAAACCCAGACCCGAGACAAATATTTGCAGATACAAACATTTGTCCCGTGGCGGGAATCGAACCCGCAACCTTCTGCGTCTCAGGCGAGGCTTCCCCCACTGCGCCACAGAGATCGATATTTTTTGAAATCAGATGAGCAGTTTCGGAAATTACCTCCTACATCCAAACTAACAAACGTTACCTCTTTATAATGTTCGTATAGACAAAACATTGCAATTAAAATTGTCTAAAAAAAAATGTAATCTACTGGTGGCGCTGAAAGTGCTAACTTTGGCGTTATCTGTGGTAGCAACTACGTCAGCTGACCTGGCGATACTTTCCTAACCTCCCGTGCAGTGTCCATGTCAACGTATAATATAAAACCAGTAATACAATCAAATAAATTGATCAAGTGTAAGTCATCATCATCATCTGTTAAAAAACATCGGCTCGTTTTTTGGTCGTGTCACCGATTCCTTCTTGGTAATTGCCTGTATTATGATCTACTAGCTTCTGCCCACTTTGAACTATATTTTTTTTCATACCTTATCCTACCATCCTAACTTCCAAAATTTGTTGTTTTTTATATCGTGCTATATAAATATTTTTCTTACTTTTTTATTTACTTATTTATTTTTATTTATACCCTCAGATGATGACATTTATTTGTTTCAATTTAAACTCAAATAACAAACAAAGAATATAATTAAGTACCTAAACCACCTTTTGTATGCCTGGGCGTGAATGTATCGTCGTTTTCTTTAAAAAAAATTGACCCATGATCGGGATAGTACCTTACTTGTGGAATTTTAAGTTCAAGCGACTTCAAAGAAGGTATTTTTCATATTTCGTACAATATTAAATACACCGGAATTTTCTGATTCCGTACTATCGGTTAAGGCACCGCCTGTGCCGTTTGCGCCTAAAAAGCGGCAGCGCGCCGACCCTATTAATCTCTTATTAAACATTTTTTATGGAATTTCTAAATATTATAAAACATGATGTAGCGGATACTTACCTACTGTTTCTTCTGAAAATACTGTTGGTACTCATTACTTTAGTAATTAATAAAAACCGTGCAATGTAATTACTGCAATGGTGGCCTGAAAATACAAAATCATCAATATAGGAAATAAGGTAAAACTAGTCCACAACACAACATCAAATATATATGAGTACTAGCCTCTGCCCACGGCTTCGCCCACGTGGTACCAGGATAAAAAGTAGCAAAAAATGTGTTATTCTGATGTATAAACTATAAATTACTGTAAAGTTTCATCAAAATCCATTCAGTAGTTTTTGCGAGAAAGAGTAACAAACATCCATCATTTTCAACTTCATTGGCACATTCCGGGCGTACTTCTGAACCCTCTATTGTTGATTTCATTGGATATAGTTCGTGTTACATATGCGTTTATGTTCTACGCTATGAACTGTAGCTTGAAAAAAATAGGAACGCTTTTGGAGACGAAAAATTCGGATTTCTTGTCGATTCAGTATCTTTATAAATCGATCGTTGACATTGCTGAACATCACAAACGTACATTTGATCCGGTGGTATGTATTGAATTATGATAGAAATGGGAGGATAAAATGGCTCATAGAATCAACAGTACTACTGCTATCATATCACTTCGACAGATAATTTCATTGTTGTATCTTGCGAGGCAATTTATACATATTTACTCGATTGAATTCAGTAAAATATTCAAGTTTCGATGATAATGCACTAAGTACTGAGGAAATCTGATTTATAAAATGTTTGATTAATCAGCTTTAAAATATTTTTCGGTATTAGTGCGAATTTTGGTTTTGGTTCACTCCTATTGTTTCAAAATAAAACTCGCAGTAGTAGCAAATTGGTACTTAATGTTTGCTTTTGCTGCCGTGAATGATCCATATTTTGTGTTCGTTGACAAAATTATAACAGGATCTTATTATGTAGAGGGGAAATATAATAGAACTCTTTGATGAATAATGGTAGATAATCTGCGCAGTACTTAAACTTATTTTTATCAACTTGTTGCGATTAGAATTATACAACTTATAACTTGTCCTTAAATATACTTTCAATTAATAAGACAGGGCTTTTTAAACGTTTTTTTATTTAATTAATGTACAGTATTAATCTCATAAACTTTTATAAAATTTTAGGTAGTATTTGCACTACTGATCACTGTACCTCAAGCAATGATTGTTACGTTCGTGTTTGCTGTCAAAACTTTACAGATGGAAGTAAAGTTTACGGTAGGTGAATATTTATCAGTTTAATTGTCTGACTTAAAATCTTGCTGTAAGGATAGTCATAATATGATGTTCAGTGGTCGGTGTAGCAGGACAACCACCGAGTTCTAGCCATGGATTGATTATTGGAACGTACAGAAACTAGATGGGTATACGACAGTATCAACTTCGTCGTATAGTTAAATGGTGTAGGCTAATGCAGGATCGTGGTACACAACACAAACTGAGAGAGGTATGTACCCAGTAGTGGGTAGAGTCGGAATGTGAAAGGTGATGACAAACTGACTTCGGCTCAACTGTGATGTGGAGCATTAAACATACATACATATATTAGTCACGCCTGTGTCCCGGAGAGACAGGCAGAGACCACGGATTTCCACTTACTACGATTCTGGCATATTATTTTCGCTCCATTGATCTTCATGACATTTTTAATAAAGCATTAAAACTGGCTAGTAAAATACCACACAAGACATACCATCATCATATTATTTGTGACGAAGGGAAATCTGCTACTAGATACCCTACCACATCAAGTGTCTGACGTGGTTATATGAGGTTCTCGAACTCGTGGACTCACTAACATGGTTTGACAAGATAAACCAGCAGATCGTATACATGTCTGATTCGCAAAAGATTGAGGCGGATGGTACAAGTGAAGCCTATGCCCAGCAGTGGGATGAAACAGTCTGCACATGATGATGAGCGTACTTTAGTAGTCATGCTATGTCGTATCTGTGTTACAGATTGTTAAGTTTATTTCTAGGATGTAACACCCACTATACGAGTTCCTTTCTTCCCCGTGTAAACTGTGGAATGAGCTGCCCTCTGAGGTGTTTCCGCTGAACTATAACATGACCCGCTTCAAAGTGCATGTAAAAAGATTCATAAAGGCATTGCATGAACAATGTCCCAGGTGTTGTCAAAAGACGACGGTAACCGCTTCCCATCAGGTGGGCCGTTTGCCTGTTTATTAACATATAAAAAAATCACACAATTGGTTGTTTCAGTTCCATTTGTTGAGTTCATTCACAGAACTCTTCATTATCATCGAACTATTGGCGCTGACAGTGATCCCAGCAATTAGCGCTGGCATGCTAACATCACAAGCGGACAACATTATTGTCATTCTTCATAACTTACTTCTTCAGCCTCGAGGTATATTACTCACAATTTTCTCAAAGACAGGTCCACGCTCTGAGTAATGGAGTCTGTTAACATACTCAGAAGTAGTAGAACTCCTTATAAAGACTTTGTCCAGGGGCGTACTAATGCTACAAGCCTATTTCTGCTGCCAAGCTGTAATGCTCGCATTGCTGTGTTCTAATTTGAAGAGTAAAGGTGCCGGTGAAATTACAGGCACATGTGACTTTCGCCCTTTATGGCTCAGGGTCGGCAACATACGAGTGATGCCTCTGGTCCCGGTTACTGCTCACCAACAGGTCGGCCGTGTGCTTGTGTTCGATTTTAATTGTAAACAAACTGTCTTATATCTTTTGCTGTCATCTTGCAGATGATAAGGAATATCGTGAGATCGTGCAGTTCATCCGCTACGTGGAGGCGCGTGGGTGTCGGTTCCGCGTGTGGAAGTTGATCCCCCTGGACGCGGACCTGATCAGAATGGTTCTCAACTTCAGCGTCACCTACCTCATTGTCATCATGCAGTTCATATATAAATAAATAGACCAAAAATGAAGCAAAATGTATAATAAGCAACTTATTATTTAGTTTCAAATTTTTGTCATAGTATTACCATCTTTAATATATAATTATTGTAATCCAGATAAACTATTGAAGTAAATATTAGAATAAGTTAGTATTTAAGTACATGTTTATACATCTAATAATTTGTCAGCTGAGTACAAAATTATAGACTAGTTAGGAATCGGTTAACATATCAGTAATTAATTATATACCTATTAACCACATTTATCGTTTTGTATCTTATATTTTGTTTTTTACCCGTTTTTTGTATTTTACTGTAATTGACTGTGTTTTTTTTGTCTCTTGTTATTTGTACTTGTACTTTCTTGTATCTGTATGTGTTGAATAAAATTGTTTAGCGTTACAGTTTTTGGTTGTCGAATTTAAATGACACATCAGAAAAAGGGGTGGTCAACTATTTTTTTTAATAATTAAGGCCATAGATGTCTATCGATAGTATTTTACTTCGTGCTCTGTCTCTTGAGATTAGAAGTCTGTAAGAGAAATCTTTTTTAGGCAGGTACAGATGTTCTATTTCACGAAGTCAGTACACTCATCCTAATACTCACATCCTTTCCCTTCTTTACAACATCCTCCACAATCCCCTAACTCCTTCCTATCTGAAGCAACAATTTGAGTTTTTTCACAGTTCCCATCCTTATCGTGTCCTTCGCTCATCAGAAAGTCTTTTGTTAAAAACCCCTGCACACAGCACTGGCTTTTACGATTACTCGTTTATGGTCGAAGCAGTGCGACATTGGAATGTATTACCTTCCTCAATAAAAAAATCCCCATCCCTAGCTATATTTAAAGCTCGTATAAAAAAACCATTATCTGTCAGGTATGTCACAGTAGGTACTAATTAGATATAAAAATAACTATTTTTTCCATTTTAAACTATAAGCTTTTTTATGTACTTATATGATGTACGGATTTAATTTTATAAAGTATTTATTTATGTTGTATGTATATATGTAATTGTATATTTATTTATACTAGGTACTTTACGTATTTTATTTGTTACCTTTGTAAGTATCATTTAAAACTACTTGCACACTTTCCAAATTACTAATGCTTTACATTAGTACACCCCCAGCCATTATTACAATCTCATTAAGTCCTCTCCATCCAAAGGTTGTCTGGAAGAGATCGCTTCTAAGCGATAAGACCCATTGTACTTTGAGTTTTGTTTTTGTTCATTCATTAATTCCGTTTGTTGCATGCATTTGCACATTGTTTGTTTGTTTTTTATTGTTATAGTGTGCGTTAGCTCAGGAGTAATCCGTCTCGGCCGGAATGCGGATCGAGTCACCAGTGATTATTGGATTGACTTCAGCTGTTGACAACGAGTACCGTTAGCATAGCCAAATTAATCATTTTACAAAAAAACTTAATCAATTACTCGTGCAGAAGGCGTACTACCATGTTAATGAATACCTCATCGACGAATTTAAATGACTTAAATATTCTGTTGTTGTTGTACATTTAAATTTATTCATTTGCATGACATGTTGAATATTTTTTTATTTTTGTATTAAGTAATTATTAGATGATAATGACATTTATTAATTTTGCATGCTTGTGAGATGACCATGGCTGTACCTACTTTATTTTTTACCACACAATGTAACCCATGTTTCAAAAATAAACAAATCTGAATCTGAATCTGAATAGCAACTAAATGTAAAGTAAAACGCAAACTACGGCTGAGCGGACTTCGTGAAATGGAATATTGTAGTAAAATGATGCAAATTTATTCACGAAAAGTTATAAAAAAAGTAACAGTTATAAAAATATGAAATAATATAAAAATATAGTTATATATGATAGTTATGAAAAAGACGTTATTTTTTCTAAAAAAAAAACATACACATAAAAATACCATACAAAAAAACATATATTATTTATAATAAAATACCAAAGAGCTACATGAAACTTAACTCGAATGAATTTAAAAGTAAATTTTAAAAATTACTAATAGAGAAATGCTACTACTATATTGACGAATTCTTAATGGACAAATTTTAAATAAGTTAATTTTAACCTAACAAACTAAGATAACCTAACTTCATAATTTTTTTGTTTTGTTTGACTATAATTTAGTATCTAATTTTATTGTGTTTGTCATTATTTAGCTTTGTTAACTTATAGTAAGATTTTAAATGTTTACGCCATGCATGTCAGTCTGTCGACATGCATGGCGATTTTGCACACCGAAATCGGTAAAGCATGTTGTGTCCAACTCACTGTAATATCATAATATTTACACATGTTTACGCAAATAAATTATCTTTATCTTTATACCTATAAATGCTTTTTTCTGTTTTCTGTTTACTGAAAAAAGCATATCCTTAAATTATTTTTTCTGTTTTTCATAACAAAACCTGCTCTTGTTAAAGACTCTGTTATCGTCAGCCAGTAAATAAAATAGATGAAACGTTAAGTAATTCAAAAGCTTTTATATAAATGGCCTTTTATCGAAATCTAAAATTAAAGTTACCTATTTGTAGTGTTCTCCTTGATACTGCCTGAAGCCTGGTGTTACTCTTATCCAAGTTCTTTAAAAAAATAGAAAAAACATTTTATTATTTATTTCTTAGTGCGAAACGCAGAAAAAGAGGCCATGACACCAGTGATAAAAAGGAATACATTCTTTCAACAAAAGCAACGCAAATTATTAAAATTCTTGACTATCTTCTATAAAATATTACAAGTTTTAACAGGATTTGATTTTGGTTTCTTTTATTGTACATCTCTAAAAGCTAAAATCTTTGATAAATCTTTATCGCTCTTGACATGTTTTTCTTTAATGATACTATGCTGGATAAATTATTATCCGTCTAACGCACCTAACGTTAAGCCTTGGTTTGAATTTTTTCTTGCGAAATATATTTCCTATTCTTTATTTCTATCCACGATGGTATCAAATACAACATTACGTAGATTTCACAATGACTTGAATTCAATTGATACAAAATTTGGAATTAACTGTGATTCATTTAAGGCGGAATTAAAATTACTGTGTATAAGTTTTTTTTGTATAATCTTCAGAATATTTGTATGTATTTCGTATCGTCAAGAAACGTTACCTGTGTTCATATTAGTGGTTAAAATATGCGTTCTTATATCGATTGATGTATTACTTATATCATATGCATTCATTTTCTATATGATAAGGAGTCGATTCAAAAAAATAACATCAATAATTGAGAAAAATCTATCAAATATTTCTGCTCTCCAACTTCAATACAAAATGTATATTGATGTTGTTTCCCAGCAAAAAAGAGCTTTTGATCCACTGGTCAGTAATTTACGAAAGATACGTGACTATTTTTTTATATTTTGTAGGTGATTTCCGAATATAATATAAATAAATAAATAATGCTGGAAATATTTAACTCAGCATCATCTAGCCCCGAACTAAGCAGAGCTTGTATTTTGGGAACTATATGACTGATATACTACTTATATATTTTTTTTAAATACATACATATTATTTATAGAAAACACCCAAAATAAATTTGTCTCGCGGTGGGAATAGAACCGGGAATATAACATTATATTATTTTCAGCTCTTAATAGCACTATTCTTTAACATTACTGAATTTATGGGCACAATATATTATTCAGTACAAGCGTTACATTTTCGAATTCAATTGGTAGGTAAAGTTAAACATCAGTTAAACATATTTTTTGTTTGTAAATTTTTGATCGTTAGAGCATGTTTCATGTTTGGTGCTTTCATAGTTTATGACCTTGAGTAATGCTTATTTTGGTGAACATACAATCTTGTACGGAAGCCTCGGTGCATGAGTCAGACTCGCACTTGTTCCGGTTTTTTTAATATAATTAACCGATATTAGTGCTGATAATAAATAAATAAACGCTGGACATTTTTCACACAACATCATCTAGCCCCAAACTAAGCAGAGCTTGTATTATGGGAACTACATGACTAATATAGTACTTAAATACTTTTTTTTTGTAAATACATAAATATTATACATAGGAAAACACTCAGACCCGAGACAAATATTTGCAGATCTTACAAACATTTGTCCCGTGACAGGAATCGAACCCGCAACCTTCTGCGTCTCATGCGGACCTTCGCCCACTGCGCCACAGAGGTCGTCATAATATAATATAAAATAATATAATAGATAATATCCATCATTAGTCATCAGAATTATATTAGGGTTTTTGATTTACAGGAATTAATGCCAATGGTTATAGAATACATGATAGCCCTCGAAGCCGTTGTAATAACAATGGCACCCGCAATATGCGCTGCCGAGGTTTCTTCACAAGCTGATCGAATCAAGATTCTGCTGTATGACAAACTATTAGAAAACACAGGTCAGTATGTAAGCGATGTATCTTCAAGCGTACATAAACATATATTTTTGCTATAAAAAGGAGATTATATCACCTTGATTTGGATTATGGTTAATACTCATGTACTTGTTACTTCACTAGCACCCATTTTCGCAATGCCAGCATAAGTAGTACTGGTAGCAGACCTTCAAATCATGCTAGTAAAGCTACATGAGCTCTTCATAAGATAGATAGATAAACTCTTTATTGTACAACAACCAAAAACATAAATAAAAAAACAAGTAAAAAACAAAATAAATGCACAATGGTTGAAAGCGATGAGCATAGGTCAGGATGAACATGTCCAAGACCAAGACATCGCTGGAAATAATAATATATTTGAATCAGTAGACGAGTATATATACCTTGGGCACAGATATTATCTTGAGCATCATTTTACTCTTGACCGGGACTCACAAATCAAGGAAACAATAATTATGGGATATGTGGTTAGGGTAGTGGATCCAGTAGGTACATGGCCATCAGAAGTTGCGTGATAGAGAAGAGGCCTTTACTCAGTAGTAGGTAGGGTAGTGGATCCAGTTGGTAGATGACCGTCAGGAGTTGCGTGATAGAGAAGAGGCCTTTACTCAGTAGTAGGGAGGGTAGTGGATCCAGTTGGTAGATGACCGTCAGGAGTTGCGTGATAGAGAAGAGGCCTTTACTCAGTAGTAGGTAGGGTAGTGGATCCAGTTGGTAGATGACCGTCAGGAGTTGCGTGATAGAGAAGAGGCCTTTACTCAGTAGTAGGGAGGGTAGTGGATACAGTTGGTACATGACCGTCAGAAGCTGCGTGATAGAGAAGAGGCCTTTACTCAGTGAGTATTACAGGCTGATAAGATGGATTGCAAACGTTTTTTTTATAATTTGTACGGTTCTTTACTTAAAAAATATCGTCTATATAATAGTTGCACTTTATTAAACATGTGCGCTTTCTGCTTTTAGATAAAAATAGTAAACGAGAGATCAAGAGGTTTATCCGCTACGTGGAGGTGCGCGGGTGCCGGTTCCGCGTATTCAAGGTGATCCCCCTGGATGCAGACCTGCTCGGAATGGTGTTCAGCTTTTCCGCCACCTACCTCATCGTCATCATACAGCTTACACACGTCTACTAGTGTTCCTATTGCTTTTGAAAACTGAAGAGAGTTTTGTATGTTAAATAAATTGAATGTTTTGTACAGTTTTTTACTTAATTATCATAAATTGTTATTTTCGAACTTGATTTTTATTATTTTAAAAATTTATTTATTGATCGATTTTTATCGATTTTTATTTATTGAAAAAAAAATCACTAGTCATGCTCTAGAAGTGTGTAATTTTAGCTATGCGTAGGCAGACTAAAGTGTATCATTGAACCTCTAGAGACTTAAGTATATATATACATTTTTTTAAATTTTGGTCGTTGTTATCAACAGACTATAAAATGAATATAATTCTTTATAAAGACTCCGCTTATCGATGTTCTATTTTTTAGTGTGGCTTCTGAAGTATGTGGTGTAAGTAAAAGGATTAAGAAGAGGAATGTTTGATGAGATTAAGATGTACATAATGTAGTATGTAAGAAGAAAAACGGATGCCTAGATTGGTCAGCAGTTAAAGGTAAGAAAATCCTACTGATATAATAAATGCGAAAGTCTGTGTGTGTGTGTTGTTACCACGTATCTCCGTAACTACTAAACCGATTTTGATGAAATTTGGAATGTAGATAGTTTAGGATCTGAAATAACACAAAGGCTAATCTAATTTTCAAAAATCGACCCCTACGTGGGATAAATAGGGCGGTAATGTTTCTATGAAAAAAAAATTGTTTGATCCGCTCAAAACTCTGTACAAATAAACTTTAAAGTAAATATTCATTATTTATTGTACACGTATTTTTTATTTTTTCAAAAATACCCTTTGGAGTATGTATTTGAGTAGACCTCAAATACATACTCCAAAGAGTATTTTTAGGTATAACTTTGTATTAATTGTAATCCTTGGTTCGATTTATTCAAAAGTTACTGGACATAGTTTGAAGCCTGGAGACAGTCATATGCTACTTTTATTAACATACCACGCGGGCGAAGCCGCAGGCAACAACTAGTAATGAATAAAGCTACAAATGAGTATGATGTGAAATACCCCTCGCATACTGCAGGCGGTGACTAGCCCTCGCGCGCGGACTATAGAAAAACACTTCATTTTCAGTCACTATCGCGATAGAATAGGTAGATGGAAAATGCTATAATGCACAAGATAAAACAAGTATACCAAACCGAGATAGTTCCATACTGTATTTAGTTCCTTCAAACTAGATGTCGCTAGTAAATTTCCTAAAACGCGACATCGATGTGTTTTGATCTTTCCCTTACAACATCGAGTTGAGTTTGAATAAAAGAGTTTCATACTATGAGCAGGTGTTTATATATTTTATTTATTAGACTTGCATTACACGAGTGTAAAAATACATGAGTTAGCATAATCATAACTTATTAAGACTTAATTATTCAGTTTTGATGACTGTATCTTGATGAGTATCATCAAGACTTAATTATGTTGGTTGCGGCAAAGTTAAAGATCATTCTGAGCAGGTCGTCATTCAGCGGGATCACCGATTGTATAAGCAGAGCCTCAGGCCCCGATTCATCTGAAATATTAAAAAAAAATGTTTTTTGTTCCATCTCATAAAGCCCACCTCTTTTTTCCAATAGCTTCTCGCGCACTTCTCGTCCACTAATAGTTTTTTTATTAGCTTGTGTAGAAATCATATCAGCACAAAAAACTGGTGTAGGTACTAAACCTACACCAGTTCTTTGTTTAAAGGTGGTGTAGGTAAACTATGTAGGTACTAAACTTAAAACAACAGTCAAATATCCTGTGTGGTACCTACCCAATCTGAAGAAAATAGTTTCAAATTAATAAGTATATAAAATAAAAGCTCAATGAAAATTATCCAATTGTACTTTATTAATGAGGCTGTGTGAAATGTCGAGCATTAATAATATAGTGAAAATAGTGAACACATTTATTTGACGAACTGATAAAAACTCCATGGATAAGGAAACGTGTTTAAATAGATAGGAACACGAGTAATGACAAGTAGATATTTCCTATTAAACTGATAAAAAGGATGTTTGCTTTTACATATTAATATGGATATGATTAATGACAATGAATGAATGGGATAGTTGGTAGAGGAAGGCCTCGGCGAACGTACTCTGACCAAATTGGAGACATTTTAGAGAAAGGCCAGGTCAGAAGTACACTAAACCGCCGAGCCTGTATTAAGAATGTGATGAGGATGAATGAAGCGAGAGAGGTATGCCAGGATCGTAGCAAGTGGAAATCCTTGGTCTCTGCCTACCCCTCCGGGAAACAGGCGTGAATATATGTATGTATGTATGTATGATTAATGACATATCCATATTAATTAGTTGGTATTTTGTACCACCTACATAACTAGTCTATAGTAACTAGTATAACTACATATATAGTAGGTACTGTTTGTGCCGCACGATAAGATAAGGACATAATTATAACTACTTATAAAAACTGTCAAATATAGGAAAATAATATGTCTCAATGTATATCTTATCTTAATGTATATAAATGTATATTGCCCTCTTGTGATAGCATAAGAGGGCAATATACATTTATATACATTAAGATTCTTCGTAATTTACTTCTTCAATTCAGCAGCATAAACATCAGAATAACACATAGGCTACTTTTTATCCGGGTACCACGCGGGCGAAGCCGTGGGTAGAAGCTTATAGTAAAACTAAATTAAGCATTTTGAAACAAGTAGGTACACACTACGATATAAATATGTAATATTTAAGATTTTTTTGTGGTTTCTTTTTTAAAAATGCAATGTGTTATTTTTTATACTTAGTGGTGCTCTATGTATCACAAATATATAAGCATATAACGTGAATGTGAAAGAAGCACACCCTTAGCTAGATTTTTGAGTCGAAACCTTGAATCACGTGATGATTTCGTATGGTAGAATAGAGTCTTCATTTTGCCATAACTTAAGTTTTGATGATTTTAAAATTAATCAATTATTTAATGGCAAACTGGATAATGACGATGAGGTAGGTGACGGCAAAGTTAAGGATCATTCCGAGCAGGTCAGCATTCAGCGGGATCACCTTGTACAAGCGGAGTCGCATCTCGTGCGCCTCCACATAGCGAATGAATCGCTCGAGCTCACGAATCTTCGTTTCATCTGGAATATTAAAAACAGTTAAAATATTGTATTATCACATATTATTTGGATTTTTCTTAAATAAAGCCCACCTCTTTCTTGCAATAGTTTCTCGTGTAGTAATAGTTTTATTTTGTTCGCTTGTGTAGAAATCATATCAGCACAGAGAGCTGGTGCAAACAAATGCACCAAACATAAAACCACAGTCAAATATTCTGAGTGGTATTCAATCTGGAGAAAAAAGTATCAAATTATGAATATATAAAATTAAATATAAAAATATCCAGTAGTAGCTTATCGAAAACAGTGCTCAAAATCGAGCACGAAAATCAAGTTTTTCTCAGTAGGAAAAAGATCATAAAATTATTACATACATACATACATAAACTCACGCCTGTTTCCCGGAGGGGTAGGCAGAGACTACGGATTTCCACTTGCTACGATCCTGACATACCTCTTTTGCTTCATTCACTCTCATTACATTCTTCATACATGCTCGCCGGTTTCAGGTACTCTTGACCTGTCCTTTCTCCGGAACGTCTCCAATCTGGTCAGATTACGTTCGCCGGGGTCTACCCTTTCCAATTATCCCATTCACGCTTCCCTTATATACATGTTTCGTCAATCTCCTTTCGTCCATCCTTTCTACATGCCCAAACCACCTTAGCATACCTTTCTCTATTCTTGTCACTATATCTTCTTTCACTCCACAACGCTCTCTTATCATAGTGTTCCTCACTCTATCTCTCAAAGTCAAATCACTCATACTTCTCAAAGCTCTAATTTCAACTGCATTTATTCTACTTTCGTATTTCTTCTGCCATACCCAACTTTCACTCCCATACATAAGTGTCGGCACTACTACTCCTCTATGTACAGCCAGTTGTGCCTTTTTGGACACATTGCGGCTGCTTATAAAGGAATGTAGTGCCCCATTCACTTGATTACCAAATTTAACTCTCCTTTCAGTATCATCTTCATGTTTTTCATCTCTCGTAAACATCGTCCCCAAATACACAAACTCACTTGCTCGACTCTTTCTCCACCAATCAGAATATTACATGCGGTCATACATTCATTCTTTTCAAAAACCATAACTTTCGTCTTGCTCACATTTACTTTCATTCCTTTCATCTCAAAAGTGTCATGCATTATAGTTATCATCTCCTGCAACTCATCCGCCGACGACGCAAGTATTACCTGATCATCAGCGTAGAGAAGACATTTGATAAGTAACTCATTCACTCTTAACCCACACTCACGATCTTTCAACTCTTGCACACAACTGTCCATGAATAGGTTAAACAGCCACAGTGACGCTACACATCCCTGTCTAACACCCTTTTCGATGTTAAACCATTCAGTATATGACCCGTGTATCCTCACGCAAGCACTGGAATCATCGTAGAGAGATTTCAAAGCTCGAATAAGGTTGCTGCTTACTCCATACATAGACAGTACCGACCACAGTTCATTACTCCTCACTTTGTCATAGGCCTTCTCCAAATCCACGAATGCGCAATAGACCTTTTGACTTTTGGTCAAGAACTTTTCGGCTATGCATCGCAAGGAGAAGGCCTGATCCGTATATCCCATACCCTTTCTAAATCCCGCTTGTACATCCCATATTATTATAACCAAAAAAATTATCGATTCTAAAACAGGATTTTACAAAGGAAGTTGAACTGCTCGGCATAGTAGTCAGCTGCTACTTGTTTTTTTTTATTTCAGTGCATGTACTCGTTTTTAAATATAAACAAAAAATGTACCCTTAATAATGTTCTATCACGAGATAAAGAACTAGCAGAGTTCGTAATCTAGAATATAATTATCACATGTACTTTTTTACGGGTACTGTGCGAGCAAAACCATGGGCTAGATATACTTTTTGCGAAGAAAGTACCTAAGTAATCATTATGAGAGAGTAAATGCCCAAAACTTGTGATTTATATCTTTAGTGAGGTTTTTGAAACCACATAAAATATTGGTGTGAATAGTTAACAATAATATGATGTACTTCCTTTTTATTAAATTCTTATTTAATACTTAAAATTATTTACTTACTATTAATCCATCTCTTATTTGTTTTAACATATAAAGTATAGAAGCCATCAACTCAATAGTATTAAACAGAATTGATATGAGAATCTGAAAAAAAGAAACAATAGTTCGACTACCTACTCTTGAAAGTTACAAAAATGTCATTGAGGCAGGCACAAGCTATTTTTACTTACCAATGGATCAAACGCAGATTTATAACCAACAGTCGTCTCTACAATTGATTTATATATATCTTGTATTGAATGAACATCAAAATTTGACGTTCCCGAAATAATAATTAAGGTTAATTTCTTAAAACGAAAATAAATTGTAATAAAAAAAAATGTACAAGAGATATACACTACTTCTAATGATGTATTCAATATTAGAAAAATCAATTCAGTTATAATGGGTTTAATACAGGAGCTTGTCATTGTACAATATGCAATAGCGATTACTGTTTTGAGTCCAAAATCCAAAGCAATCGATATCAATATTTTTTCTTCTAAATTGTAAGAATCGTTAGCCTTCAACTTTACATCGATTATATCCAAATCATAGTTTAACTTGCAAAAGGTTTTATTGGGATCGATGAAGATTAAGGTAAGGACATTCAAAAAGTAGTGACACATGTAAAAGGTGAACCATATAATGACAAAGTCGTCTTCACGATTTAATGTTACGAGGCATAAACATGTAATTAAAAAAGCTTGAAATATTGTAATCGACTTCCAAATAATTCTTATTTTGCATTGTTTATGCTCAAAATAGCCAAAGTCCAAACAGGCAAATATATGCAACAGCTTGTAAAATGCGGTCATTATATAGAAATACTTTGATTTCTTGTAATTTTTCGAGAACACGTTTATTTGACGAACTTGCAAAGACTTCATGGCTAAAGAAACGAGGTTTAAAAAATATAATGAACACACGACACGAGTTACGTTGACCAGCAGATATTCCTTTAATGTCGAAAATGATGTTTGCGACGTTAATCTCATTAATAACACTTCCATATTGATTAGTCGGTATTTTTGTACCACCTATATAATTTATCCAGTACTGTCTGTACGCATGAACACACCTAACGGTAATATACCCGATTCCCTGTATCGTAGGTATCAGGAACTATGAGTACCGAGGTTTTTTCAGACCAATACCTATATTATATACCTACCATAATAAAAAAAACGAAGAAATCGAAAGTTGTGCAGAAGAAATTTTCCAAACAAACCTATAAAAACCTGAGAATGCTGTTTTCTAGAATCCACTGATTTTTCGTGCGTCTCCACGTAGATGAAGCGCTCGAGCTCACGAATCTTCGTTTCATCTGAAATATTGAATAGGTATATTGTTAATCATCGATTATTACTTAATCATAGTTTAGCTTACAGAATGTTTTATTGGGATCAAAGAAAGCTAAGACAAGCTCATTCAAAAAGTATTGAAACAGATAAATGGTGACTCACACAACGTATAAGCTTTCTCACCGTTAAATATTATGGGTGCAGACAAACAAATGGCTTTAATTATTGTAATAGATTTTTTTATGTGATTTGTGCTCATTAATGCCAAAGTCCAAACCGGTCATTATATGAAACGTCCTGTAAAATGTCTTCATTATTAAGAAATACTTAAAATTTTATTTTCTTTCGATGCTACGTTTACTTGACGAACTTTTAAAAATGCCATGCTTGTAAACTTGGTATAAAATATATTGAACTCTGGTATTTGGAACAAGAGATATATCGACAACTCAGCTTTTAGAATTACGCAAAATAAATTTTGCTACATGAATCTAGTTAGAGACACTTCCATAAATTGATTGCTTAGTACCAACTCCTACTTAATTTAATATAATAGGGGTATGATGTTTGGGGGGTGGGGGGTATGATGTTTGATCTACTAATTATCAATTTCAGTATGGTTTTTGCTCAAGTCTTTTAAACCTTGTACCTGTAACCTTGTACAGCTTGTATAATGGTTTATATTCAGATATTTTTTTTAGTTACCTAGATGCCTACAGCTAGGTACCTTCTATCACACCTCTTACTGTAAACAGGGAATTCATCCTCACACCCTAGAACCTAGGATGGATGTAATGATCTATTTTTTTTATACAACTTATGAGGCAAACAAGCATACGGTAAAACATTACTTGATTGTAACAGCGTACAAATATATTAGACATGGTCAGTACATAAATTAAATAAATTCCCTAAAATAAAAAAAAAAATAGTTTGGGTACTGAACCCTTGAAAACAGCATCTATTATTACTTTCAACTTCTGAAAAGGCAGTAATTAATTGATCAAAAAAGCTATAAAAGGAAAATAAGCCAAACACATAGCAAACCCAATGAATAATGAAAGACATTGGAAGTAATGGTATTAATTGAATGGAAATTTTCATTTTCAATATTATCGTAGACATAGCAAGAAGTTTAGTGCTAGGAAAATTTATAACACTCAACATGGTGAAAATAATTTCAATTCAAACACCTTATTTTATGTACAGCAATGAAAACAAAAACTTAAAACTTTTATCGTTCATATATAAAACGTTTTATATATTTTTCGGATTGGATTTTGGCTTTATGAAATTCAAATCTTTTAAAGTAAAATTGATCCCTAAAGTTTATGCATTGTTTCAATGCGCTCTTTTGAGTGGCTTAACCATACAATGTTTTTTTGTGGGTCCTGAAGACAGATTAACTTTAATCCGGTTTTATATTTTTCTTTCCCAATATTTAGCGAATGTTATAACTTTAATATGTATCAAAAAAGAAACCACATTTTGTAATCTTATCGAGGACTTACGCATTATTGACTCAGGACTACAGCTCGATCCAAAATCATATAACTTAGAAAATAAATTATTTGTATCACTTTTTATATGCGCCGCTTATAGAATATTATTTTGTGTTGCATATAGCATTTTTACCGATACACCTTTTCGATTTTTAGAGGAATTAGCGTTCATTATAATATTACTAGCATCAGATGCAGTTCGAGTTACATATGCGTTTATTTTCTACGCTATCAGCTGTCGCTTCAAAAAATTAGGAACGCTTTTGGAAACGGAAAATTCTGACTTTTTGTCACTTCAGAATCTTTACAAAGCAATCGTTGATATTGCTGAACCTCAAAAAAGTACATTTGATCCTGTGGTAGGTGTTATATTGTGTGAAGGCAAGTTATATAGAGATTTGACGACCTCGGTTGCGCAGTGGGCGAAAGTCCACCTGGGTTCGATTCTATTATTCCCAAGGAACAAATGTTAGTATGATCTGCAAATATTTGTCTCGGATCTGGGTGTTTTCTATGTATAATATGTATGTACAAAAAGGTATATAAGTCGTATATCAGACATGTAGTTCCTATAACACAGCTCTGCTTACTTTGGGGCAAAATGATGCTGTATGAAAATTTCCAGCATTATTATTATTATATAGCTTGTTGAACCGAATATCGCTAGAAACACAACTTTTCTGGGTAACATCAAACCTCTTACCATTTCAGCTAATAACGGCATTACTGGTTAACGTACCGCAAGCAATGGCCACCATATATTTGTTGGTAAAGGATATACAAGAAGAGAAAAGGGAGGTAGGTACTTAATGTAAATTGTCTTCTTCTAAATATATAAAACTGTTCCGCTACTGACTGATCGATCAACGCACAGCTGAAAAATCCTAGAAGCATGAAACTTGGGTGGTTTATTCCTCTTATGGTAAAGGGTGCACTAAGAAATAAATGTGGAAAATTCTACCCCTAAAGGGGTGAAAAGTACTGTAAATATCTTGAATATAGAAACTTTGCATAAATATTAAATAAAAATAAATAAAAAAGACAATTACATATTAGTTAAAATTGTTTGTTTGTATAGTTAGCATTATAGCACGTCTATAATGGAAACAGAGGGTTTCCAACCTCTAAGGATGGACTAGTAGAAAATTCTGTACAGCATTAAGCCCTCCCTTTGAACATCGTTTGTGTGCTAAATAAAAGCCATCACCCCAAACTATGCAATCCTAAATTTCAGAATAAAAATACATGTTTTTTTTATAAAAAAGCAAATTCCTAAAATATAACTCTAAAGCTGTAGCGTGTAATTAAAACTTTTTTATACAAAAAACATTAATTACGTATAGTGAGCGAGTTGTTCTATATCGGATTGTTTCAGATATTTTCAATTGAACTAAGTGCAGAATTCATTATATTCTTTGAAATATTGATGCTGACCCTCATGCCATCAATTTGCGCTGGTATGCTTGCTACACAAGCGGGCAATATAAAATCCATTCTTCATAATTTAGCTCTTCAACCACGAGGTAAGCTGTTCATTTGACACTTTTCATAGTTACTTAGTCCAATAAATGTACGTTTTGAGAAGATATGTGTGTAGTGGGATGTAAGTAGATCAAGAACTTTTTTCAGATGATGCGCAATATCGTGAGATCGAGCGTTTCATCCGCTATGTGGAGGCGCGCGGGTGTCGGTTCCGCGTGTGGAAGGTGATCCCCCTGGATGCAGACCTGCTCGGAATGGTCCTTAATTTTGCCGTCACTTACCTCATCGTTATTCTTCAGTTTACTTATAATTAATTTTAATTTATGATTATTAATATTAGATACATTGTAATACAAGGTTCGTTCTTGAATAGGATATCACTATCGTCATGAGTTTGTTGTTGAGAATAAATAGCCTTTATGGCCGTGTATTGTACGACGGTTTTCAATATATTTGTGAGAAAAAAAATACTATTAGGCGCAATAAAGTAAAGTATAAAGGCGCAGCTTCTTATGTAAAGTACTACATAAGAAGCTGCGGGAGCGCGAGCGCGTTCGGACCATGACAGACTGATTTTTTCGGCGCGTGAAACTGCGTTTTTACACCAAAACTTAGCGCAAATTGCTAATTTATATATAATATAAATTAGCAATTTGCTTATTTATATTATATATATAAAAAAAAATATGTACAGCTTTTATATTTTTACATACATGCGTGTACATGTTAACGAAGTGATTCTCTTTATTTTATGTAACATAAAATAAGTTTTTTATTCATTTTCCGCCATTATTGCCGTCAGTGATAGAAGGACTGTCAATTAAAAGTGGTACCGTAGATTGCCTAGTTTAACGTAATAGAATAAATACCATTAATAGGCCTACCTGTACTTACCAATATTGTATTCATCTGGGTCTAAATTTTGACGCTGTCTTCTTCTTCCTTCCCTTACACTAAATCTTTCGTTTATAAGTTTTCTTCCCGAGCAGATTTTTCACTCCAATCGGCAATGAGATTATCTTAACCCACTTTTGGGTCAGTCATATTCGCTTTACCCAGCTTTCTTACTTCACAAATTACACCAAAGGAAAGCATACAATTAAAACTTCTGTATTTTGGTATCATAAAACATGCACTATTGAGTCCTTTAGCCGCACATTAAATAGACCATTAAAAGGAGTTGAAAGATAAATTAAGACTTACAGTTTATGAAGATAATTACCGGGCACTAAATATATACTACTAGCTTCTGCCCACGGCTTCGCCCGCGTTGTACCCGGTAAAAAGTAGCCTATGTATTATTCTGATGTATAAGCTATATACTGTAAAGTTTCATAAAAATCCGTTCAGTATAGTTTTTGCGTGAAAGAGTGACAAACATCCATCCTCACAAACTTTCGCGTTTATAATAGTAGTAGGATAATTAAACTCACTATCTACCAATTAAAACATAATGAAGGTAGGTAGATTCCCTTATATGTAGGTTGGCAAGTAGGTAGATACTGTTGTGCAAAGTAAGTCCCTTCAGCACCACCTGCCATACACCTGCCTGCTTTGTCTCAGTATGTACTTAAGTTATTTGTTTGTTTTTGTTGTTTTTTTCCCATAGATATGTCAGGATTTGGTTGCTTGCTAAAAAATAAAACATTTTCTGATAACCACTAACAGGTTGTTGACATTTCTTAGTTTTCAACAACAACTTCCTTCGAAAAGCCTTAGCCTAAAAGCCAGCCTGAGGTGGGCGATCGGATTAACAAAAAATAAAAACAAAATAATATATAAAAAAAATTAATAGCACTTATGTGAATTTTTACTCTTTTATTATACAATCACGGTTTACACTTTGTTACTTCATTATAAGATACCTTACTCTTTCGAAAATCAAGAACTGAGCTAAGCTGCGCACTGTCTGCTTTTTAAAGACACAGTATCCCCTACACAATCATAACCGGCGACAGTGGCGCTGGCCATGATTAGTCGAGTCAAATCACGCACGCATTCGCTACAAAGTAAGTCAAAACACTGCTTTAATATTTTTAGAATAAGCAGTGTTTTGAATGTCGGTATAATTACAAATATTATACTAAGTAAATATAATTACAGAACAAATAATCAACTATTTACAACAAGGTAATTAAATTTTAATTTTCTTTTGGAGTCTTGTTTTATTAATTTATTGCCTTTTTCCTATTGTAATATGAGATGTCATATTAAAGCTGTGGAAAATAAAATAAACTTTTTGTCACGTAGTGAAACTCTAAGTCACAGGTTCTCAAACGTATATATCCCACCGCCCACTTTGAGAATAAAAAAATCCTAGCGCCCTCCAAAGTTTTTAAACAGAACAACCTATGCTTTCCCCTCTAGACCGCCTCAGCGTCCCCAATATCTTCTAGAGCCTTCTACCGCCCCCCTGAAGGCCTCTAGCGCCCACAAAAGGGCGTTATCGCCCACTTTGAGAAACAGTACTCTAAATCATTAGCCGATTGAGTGACTTTCAGATTGGATTGCGTGTTAGACCATAATAGTTAAGACTGAAAATTAGATCCATTCTAGTCTAGTAATATAACACTTTACATGCCTGTCCTATATTTTAAATTAAAAAAAAATAAGACAAAAACAGTGAGAGTACTAAGCGACGTGAGTGAACTGTATGATGACGATAATGTAGGTGACGCAGAAGTTAAGGACCATTCCGAGCAGGTCTGCATCCAGGGGGATCACCTTCCACACGCGGAACCGACATCCGCGTGCCTCAACATAGCGAATGAACCGCTCGATCTCTCGTTTATTTTTTTCATCTAGAATTAGAAAACGTCCGTAATTTCACTCATCAAAATGTTTCACCGTCCTAAGCTTGTATAATTTGGTTCATCATTTTAATACTTACCAGTGTTTTCAAATAATTTATCATGAAGCATAATTTTGATGTTATCAGCTTGCGAGGAAAGCATGGATGCGCATATTGCTGGCGCGATTGTTATTATTAGAGCTTCTACGGCCATTATGTATTCGATATTTATAGCTAATACCTAAAAACAAAAAAACATTAATTATTTATATGCTCCAGGAGTCTAGACAAATACCACTTTTTACACGTGCCACTTTTTAACTCCTGCGGGAAGATTGAATTGTATAGAAATGACATTAGCTTGGAAATGTCACGTGACAGCTGCCAAGTTTTACCTTGATAAATTTACGTTGTCGTGGAAGGAAAAGTAAGCGTGAGGTATTGCCACAAAAAGGTACCCTAAATTTATGGTTGATATTAAAGGTATGGTAGTATGTTCGGTTACACGGCACAAATGCCAACATGCCATTCATCATCAGCCCACATCAGTCCACTGCTGGACATAGGCCTCTCCCAATACGCGCCACTAAGCCCAGTGTTCGGCTCTTATCATCCACTTACTGCCCGCTGCCTTCCTTAAGTCATCGCTCCGCCTAGCCGGGGGGCGCCCCACACTACGTTTACCCAGACGCGGTCTCCACTCAAGAACTCGTTTACCCCAACGGTTGTCGGTTCTTCGGCATATATGACCAGCCCATTGCCACTTCAGCTTACTAATCCTCT
This sequence comes from Perizoma flavofasciatum, assembly GCA_958496245.1. Classification (NCBI taxonomy): domain Eukaryota; kingdom Metazoa; phylum Arthropoda; class Insecta; order Lepidoptera; family Geometridae; genus Perizoma; species Perizoma flavofasciatum. The sequence goes on along the minus strand of OY292439.1, from coordinate 8,624,144 downwards.
GAGCTATGTCGATGACTCTCGTTCTCTGTCGGATAATCTCGTTACAGATTTTATCCTTCAGAGAAACCCCGAGCATAGCTCGTTCCATAGCTCGCTGTGCGATCTTAAACTGGTGGATTAGCCCAACTGTGAGTGTCCACGTCTCGGCACCGTAGGTCATCATTAATCATTATGGACAACGGAGGACACCTTTTAATAAAGCACGTTATGATCTATTAAAAGTTAGACTGTATTTTTTTAATAAATTAGGTATGCCATTCTCGCTATTATATTTCATAATATACGCACCCATTTATTTCGAAGCTGTAATAGTTTTACTGAATAAAATATTGTTGTCATCACTTCCGGAATATTGAATAACAATGCTATCAGAAGCTGAAAGAAAAACATACAAATGAAATTTTCTGAATGTATAAAAATAGTCCAAAGTCCAATAGGACTATGGATTTAATCTCAAAAGATGATAATTCAATGAAACTTATGAAATAAAAAAAATACATAATGTAAAACCTCTTTTGAGGAAAAATTATATGGAACATCCTAAAATTAGCTGTTTTCATGACTTTGTCCTGTTCTAATGACAGATGACATAGACAAACAAACGATTTTTAAGAAAACAGCCAGATTCATGAAAGTCAAACAATTATTTTTAATTTTATTGTAGAGGTATAAAATGTCCTTCTACCAGGGTATATAGAAACAAAACAAACACGCTCACAAGTATATTCCTGTTAATCGGCATGCTTATATACATACTCAGTGCATATATATATGAAGATAGCAAGTAAGATAAAGCTAAGCCTTACATTTCGCAAGTAGCTAGCATTCTGCGTGACAGGTTGCAAGCCCATCGCAACTTCTTGGAACACTAATATAGATGACAAATTACTTTGAATATTTGTCCAAGAGCGTGCCGGTGTCCTCACAATATTTCCCTTCACCGCTTGAGCACGTGTGCACACATACATTTTTCAAGTTGAAAAATCTATAGAGTGCAATGCCACGACTTCTGAATCTGAAATAGGGGAACCGTCCAAGATCGAAGATACCACCCTGTATTCATTGTAAAAAAAAACATTAAAAAAAAAGTTTTCTTACAAACACTTTTTTATACTTGCACACAACGTCAACATACATTTTATAAGCACGTTGGAGCGAAATAAACCCGGATCTAGTTTCTTCTAGTTTCGATGCCAGTTTTTTCAATCGACTTTCAACCATTAAGAAGATAAATGCATGAGATACAAATAATATATCTATAGCTATAAGAATATACATATAAACCAGATTAACGAACAAAGGTCTGGGTGTTTGAACTACTGTCCAATATACAGAACATACAATTACTCTGAAAGCGAAACAAAAAAAAATTAAACACAGAATTTTAATTTCTATTTTAAATGAAGCACTGTTGATATCGATTTTTTTATCGATGAAATGTAAGTCATTGTGTAATGTACGAAGTGTGGTCGAAGTCAGCGAAATTAGAAATATTACATAGGTGAAATATTTTGCTAGGGTTACAATAAACGAAGTTCTAAGCCAGAGGTCATGATTTTCATCTAAATTTAAGCAAAAAAATATTAAAGTAACACTGGTCAAGAGTGATAAGGATTTAACCATAATTTTGGTTTTTGTATCTGGGCAATGAATAAAGCCGAAGTCCAACCCGCTTAGCAATTGTATTATTTTGTATGATATAGTCAGGATTTTAAACAGTTTGTGCTTCTTTTGCTCAAAAAGCGTATTAATTTCTATTGGTGCCGTTGCCATGTTGCTCCTTTTTCACTTTAAGAACTAATAATCGAAACTATGTAGTTGAAACGCAACAAAAGCTTCTGGTAGTTCCAAGCGGAATACTACAAATAGTGGCGTGAGCATTTAAGTAATTTCAATGAGTGTTAATCTATTAACAAGCTTTAGGTAACCCTGTCGTGAATGTTATTTTAAAATAGGTTATATAGCTTCTGCCACTGGCACTTGTACTCGGAAAAAGTACTTAAAACTAAATAGTTTGTTATTAGGTCGCATTTATATTTCACGGAACATCTCTGAAATTATTTTTTTCTTTATTTTTCTGCGTCTGATCAATTAATGCCCTTCTACTCCAAACAGGAGCCTAACCATCAAGCCTTATTGCGATTCAATTTAGGCAACGATGTCAAATCCCGATTTGCGAATGACAAAGCTTTAACAACACCATAGCGTCCTCAATCGCAAAACGGAAAGTGACATCTTTGCCTGACTCGCTATATGACTTCATGGTTAGGCCCCATAGCTCTTAAAGAAATTTGTTCAAATATGATTAGGTAGTTACATGGCAGAATAACAGCGCTTTCTGTTCACAACAGTCGGCATTATGCTGAGCCTAGGCCAATTTGCTACTGCAGCACACATTGTTCACCTTCTTGCTCACCTTCACATGTTTTATGAAATTGATTGAGCTTATCGATAAAACAAATATTTAGAACTGCTATTCTATCTAATCATTTTGAGTGGCATACTTTATCACTAATACTATGAAATCCAGTATAAGTTGTTTGCTTTTTCGTCATTAGTATTATGGCTTCATGTATCTGGTAAAGCAAAGTCCAGGCTTGCTTATAAATATACATGTGGGATGCGGAAGCAAAATTAAATGTAGTTTATTTATTTATTCACTTCTTGTGTTTTAGATCTTTGTAAATTATAATTGTATCTTTGCGCTTCGTCATCTACTCATCTCGTCGTTACAACATCACCACAGACTCTCTCCATTCGTTCATTCAGACATCTTAGATTTATTCTTGTCATTCATTCAAACCGTTCCAAGTTACATTCATCAATGTTTCTTACGTTCCGATACTATCACACAATCATCTGTCAAACATCTCACTTTTATAATACATTCGGATACCCTCATACATTCTGATTCCACATAAATTTTTGCCGCTTCTAGTAAGTTTGAAAACTCCTCTAGTCTTCAAACTGTTTTGAACACTAGAGGGGCTTTTATCAACAATAAAATCACTAATTTCTACTGGAGCTCCTTGTTCTTGCATATAAAATATTTGTGCGGATCCTTTTTCAGCATTTTCTTGAACATAGATGGCAATGGGCTCAGCCTTTGAAAATGAAGTACCTAGGACTGATTAGAGTTTTAATGACGACGACCTCTGTGGCGCAGTGGGCGAAGGCCTGCTTGAGAAGCAGAAGTTTGCAAATTTTTGTATGATCTGCAAAGATTTGTCTCGGTTTTGAGTATTTTTCTACGTATAAAATGTATGCAATTACAAAAAAAGGTATATAAGTAGTATACCAGTCCTGTAGTTCCCGTAGCGTGGTGTTAAATAGCCTATAAACTTTATCAAGTATTGGGATATAATTATATATTTCGACTTGTTTCGACAAACAAACTGTTCAGCTTTATTATTATTATTATATAACCGCTATATCACCTCTAAATTATCCCAATATCTATTTAGAATTGCTACATATTTTCCTTAGCAAATATTTATTTTAAAAGCTTTCATTTTTCCAAAATGTGTTTAATTTGTCAAATTAAAACCACGTTGGAAAACTTGCAACCTTTTTCGATTTTATATTTTGAAAAAATGGTGCCATCCCAAACATTTTTGATAAATACTGACTTAGTGGTGATAGTTTCGCTTAGATTTTTTACAGAAAACATATTTTCAAAAAGCAAACATTTCTTAGTCACAGCAAAAGTTCTTCCCTGTTTATATATCCATAGACTCTGTACATGTGAAGTATTATTGAGAAGGTACGTTTCTATTGAAATAGTTCGAGAATAATTTCTCAGTGTACGAAATAATAATACAAACAGACAATAATAATTCGTCGAGACAAAGGCAAATTAATACGAAATTAGTCAAATATAAATCCCTCGTTTGTACGTGTTCATAAATTCATATTGAATGCCACGAAATAATTCCAGCTAAATAACCTGCAGTTCTGGTATACAGAGTTACAAATGGGGTAGATATTAGCGCGTTCTGGGCGCTTTATTTATGTTTGTTTATGCCTTAATTTGGACCGCTAACGCTATGTTCAATTAGGACTATTACATTTAAGTAGATCTTTCTAATAAATCTAAATAAATACTATCCTATCTTACTATCCTCTCCATCCGAAGGTTGTCTGGAAGAGATCGCTTCTAAGCGATAAGACCGCCTATTTTACTTCTTTATAATAAGATTTTGTTATTATCTTATTTGTTTAAGGTGTAGTCAAGTATTTTCATTGATTCATTCATAAATAAATATTCTTATGATTAATTGATTATGTAGCCGTGGTATTGAAAAGTTATTCTATTTATAATAATAATTAAAGAAAACATGTCTAATATTTATAGGTCACTATAAAATAATGTTAATTAACTACGAGTAATTAAGTAACAATTTATGAGAAATTTGTTGCATAGATGCTCCCATAGATAGGTACTGAATAAATTAATCGACTTGTTTTACATCTCACAAATTTTTGCGGCAGAAAAACTTTTTTACATGTTATTTTTTTGATGGGTTATCCTATATACTTTCTCGTTGAACTGAGAATGTGGAAATGAATGTGGAATGTGGAATATTACCTATATAATTAAGACACTTCTATATTTTTCCATTCTCTATAATAGAAATGGAATCGGTACCAACCGACTTTGCAATATGGTCCATTTGTTACTTCATTTGTTTGAATTATATACACGTTGGGCTTAAAATTATGTATTAACTTATGTATTTGAGGAAATTGAATTGAATTTTTCTTGAGAATACTAAGCATTGTAGTTTACATAGCACAGTCAGTCATTACTTTAAAGTCTTTATACAGAATATCCCTCGATGGATAATATTGCCATCCAAATTAGGATCCGTTGTGTTAGTTTAATACAACTTTTTTTTTTAATTTAGCTGTGTTGTCAAAGATACATCTAGAAAAATACCACTTCTGTTGCCGTTAACGCCTGCGGAAAGATTGAAGTCTATGGAAATGACATTAGATGTGGAAATGTCACGTGACTTTTGCCAAGTTATTCCTTAACAAATTTGCGTTGTGTTTAAAGAAAACTAAGAGTGAGGTATTTGTCTAGCCCCCTTGTATATCGGGATGGCCAGAGCTATTTTATTTTTAATAGACTTAAAAAAAGGAGGAGGTTCTATGTTCGTCTGTTTTTTATACTTCTTGGTGATAAATGTCGTTACAGGTTCATATAACGCGAACTAAGCTCTTTGTTGCTACACTATAGATTTCTATGTTGTTTTATGTTGATAAATGGCTCGGTGTCCGCTGTCAATACTCGGCAATGCTAATTTATGGCTTCTATATGATTTATGATCATCACTTCATTAGCTTCCAACTGAAGGTACGAGGCTTACCCGGAAATGAGGCTTAGTAGATAGTGGGAAATTGACATTAAGCTATTTTGTTCACCAATAATATTAATTTATACAAAACTAGCTTCTGCCCACGGCTTCGCCAGCATGGTAACCGGATAAAAAGTAGCCTATGTGTTATTCTGACGTATATGCTATATTACTGTGAAGCTTCAATGCTATATTACTGTGAAGTTTCATCAAAATCCGTTTAGTAGTTTTTGCGTGAAAGACATCCAGGCTTACAAACTTTCACGTTTATAATATTATAAGTAGCTTCTGCTCACGGATTCACCCACGCGGTTGCCGGATAAAAAGTAGCCTATGTGTTTTTCTGATATATAAGCTATATTACAGTAAAGTTTTATTTTGCGTGAAAGAGGAACAAACATCCATCCTCACAAACTTTCACGTTTATAATATTAGTAAGATAGGATTCTTTGTGCAATAATTATGTTTGATCGATTTTGAATGATGAATGTTTTGTATGAAATTTTGAATAACAGAGATCGCAATCTGAAATAAACAGACTGCTTTGTAATAAATTTTAATGAACCAGTGTAGTAAAGGCATTAAGTGCTTGGGTTTTTTTAATGTCCTCGAACTGTATTCTAAGAAATATGTCAATGTGCACATATAATTTTATTTTATTTTTAATTTACGAACACGTGTTTATTCATAGTATAGGTAACGCCACCAAATTCACAATAACTACATACACATATATACGAAATAGAGTATGTGCCATCACATGCAAATACGACGTTAATATAATATTAATTGCGCATATAAATTGGCTGAAAAATCGAAATCATAATTAGCCACTACATTTTTCAAAACAAATAAGGAACGATTTATGAAAATAAGATAAAGTTGAATCAATCATGTATGAACTGTATAATATATTCTTATGTTATAATGAATTAGTAAAGCTTTGTAAGCTGTATGATGACAATAAGGTAGGTGACGCAGAAGTGAAGCACCATCTTAATCAGGTCGGCGTCTAAAGGGATTATTTTGTACACACGAAACCTACAATTACGCGTCCCCACGTAATCGATAAACTGTTCGATGTCATAAACGTTGGTTTTATCTGAAAAAGAAAAATCTTTATAGCAGCTTAATATACATTGACCGAGTCACAATGGTTAAGCAACAATGAAAATGTTATAGAAACCACAAATGTACTCGTAGCAGTTGGAAACGTTTTAAGACCAATCTTTTAGATATAAATTCAAGGAAGAATTATTAAATTTAATGTCCAGTATTATTATTATTTTTAGTTTATCCCAGTCTTACTAGTACAATTTAATTAAAATTTATAAGTAAAAGTAACCTTTCATTTTAAAACAATTTTACCTTTTTCTTGCATTAATTTGTTGTGCAGCACCACTTTGATTCGTTCTGCTTGTGTTGAGAGCTATTACTGCTGCTTCATACCAGCAGTGATAGCTGGTGCAAATATCGTAATCAGTGTATTGATTACCATTAAATATTCAATGTTGATCACTGATATATTTAACTGTAAATAAATATTTACAAAAAATATTAATACAACCATGTAAGCACTAGGAAGTTCTCCAAGTAGGAAATCTGGATCAGTTGATAAATAGCTGTTCTAGAATATTTTTTCGAATATTTTTAGAATATTTTTTAAGAAATAAATGTATTTTTAAACATTAACATTCAGTTAATTTGTGATATCGCAATTGAACTGCTGAGAAATATAATGTGGACATTACTTCAGATATAGAGAAGCACAAAGCAAAGATCAGCTGAAAATAAATTAATGGTTAGTTACTTATGAATATTTAAAAAAAATAGGAATATTAAATAAATAAATATGTACCGACCACGGGATCAAAGGCTCTTTTATACTTTTCAACAATGTCAATACACAATTTGTAAATAAACTGATGTGATGAGATGCCTGAGATAGCATCTTCCAAACTTATAGTCAGTTTTTCAATCGACAGGTGATCGAATAGAATATAAATGCATATGATACAAGAAATACGTCTATAGACATAACCAACCCTACGTAAATAACAGTAGTAAACAATGGATTCATACATATATCAGAAACTAAACAAAATGTTAAAAATGCAAAACATGTACACAAAATTTCTAATTCTAAATTAAAAGATGCACCATCGAAACCGCATTTTAAACCTAATAATTGTAGATGGTAGTGTAAACTATAAAAAGATTTGTTTGATTTAAGGAAAATTGTAAATAAAGAAAATAATATATACTTAGTGAGAAACATGAATAACCAAGTATAATTGTTTATGGTTTCCGTCATTATTAATGACGGAAAGATATTGTACATTAGTAAGAAACTCAAAGTGGTGCAAACAGTAAATGATAGCAACTTGACCAGGAACTTTGCAGGACCGGTCTTGAATCTTAAGAAACCATAATCCAAGCCACTTAAAATGTGTAATATTTGATAAAACACGGTCATAAATATGAATAGTTTATTTTTTTTATTATGAGCAAAGTAAGATTTCATTTTCGTAATAATTTTTCTTTAGATTTTTTTTAGTAAATGAAACCAATGTCTCTCAGAATCTCTTTATGAATACGCTCTATAATACCTTATATAGTAGCTTAGCATAGTAGCTTTTAATATAATATGAATTTTATTAGGTTATTATCTATTGTCTATCAAATTGATCCCAAAATTACTTCTATTGTTTCTGATAGCAACTTGTTTGTTTTCAATTATCTTAAATATAAAATAATGACTAGAGACAACTTTGCGTATCTTATGACTTTTGTTAATTACTTACAGTATGCTGGTATTATTAATAATACAAATAAATTGCGTTTTCATTTGATTAATTTTATTTAAAAAAAACTTTCACAAAGTATACACTAAAGATATAGAAGTCAGTAAAGATGTGTAAACGGTATGAGGATGGGTAGGCAATACTGAAACTGAGCACCATTCTCAGCAGATCGGCATGCAAGAGGATGCATACTTTACACACTTGGAACCGACACCCGTAGGACTTTACATAGTGAATGAACCACTCAATCACTTTGACTTAAGTAACATCTGAAACTGTTTTTAGTAACATATTTAAAACTTTAGGAATATAACATTTTAAAAATATCAGTAAACATCTGTAAAATATCAGTTCAAATATTCTAGGGTGGTAATGCAGATTAGCGGTCAAGATTTAAAGTGAATGATAATGTCTGAAAAAACAATGTAAGTATTCTCTTCAAATGAAGTAATAACAAGCAATCTTGATTTTTTTTTTGTAAAAAAATCTATTTAACTATGTTATATTTAACTAAATATAACACACGTCGTGAATGCTCCCCAGAGTAGCCTAGGAATAATATATGAATTCTGGTTCAAGACGTCATCGTTGTTGCTCGTTCGCTTATTGAGGATACCAAGATGTTATATTTAGCGGAAAATCCTGGGTTAAAAATTCATCATATGTGTGTTTGTAAAAGTCTTGATGTTTGCAAAACCAGAGATTTTCATTTCTCGATAGGTTGTAATAGAAACTTACTTTGTGCTCTTATAAGTAACTCATGCAATATTATTTTAAATCCTCCACCCTGTGTAGCCGAAATTTTGTTTTGATGAAAATATCAGTTGAAATATTTTAGAGCGACAATTCAGATTATCGGCCAAGATTTAAAGCGAATGATAATGTCTGAAAAAACAAAGTAAGCATTCTCTTCAAATTAAGTAAAGAAAGTATAAAAGAAAAATACCGTAAATAATACAAAGAGCCTGTGTCTAGAGATAAGTCTTAAAAATATACAGATTATCAACATTGGACACGGCAAAAACTTTCGAAATACAAATTATTTTGGATGATTTTTATCTTGAAAAATTCCAAACCTGACCCTAAATATATAGCGCTTCGTAAGCAAATATTTAACATGTGAGGGCTTTTATTATAATCATTGAATTATAATCATAATAATTTATTTGATCTATAAAATAAAACATAACATAACAACCTTGAATATTTCCAGGTACAATAAGCACTTGAAATAAATTAATTACTATGTCGTCAGTAGGTAAAAACAATACCATGCTAATATACTAATTTGTTTTCTGTTTATAAGGTCCTATACATATGTAATTATATAGCTATATTCAAATAAACTTGTTCATAAAATATATAGCTAATATAGAAGGCCGTATTGGTAATTTTTGTATGAATAAATCTTTAAGTAGACTCAATTTTGTTATTTGAAAAATATTGTTCGTGTTTTAATATTCTTCTCATTAAATTTTAATGTAAAAACATCAAGAGAAAAGCTTTTTTGTCAGAAAAAATGTATTTTTTAGCACTTAAACGTTGCGAAATATTTTACCTATTCATTGGTTTTTTAATAGTAATCGGCTTTGAGAAAGTAAAATGCGATGGTACTTTTTCTCACGTTTTTTTTTGTCAGCGCGGATGTCGTGAATGCCAGTGTTGTGCTTTTTTAAACCTTAGTTCAATGTTCTAGCGTTTTAAATTTATATTACTACTTTTATTGGTGTGCTAATCGTGAAATGTCGTGAATATTGAACTCTTGAACAGTAAGGAATATTTATGACAGGAAGGTATGATAACTTTTGAATAGTAGCTCAAAAAGTATGTCTTTCTACAGAACCCAAAAACCTTCTATAGCTATATTAGTTGGTATCAACTTTGTAATTCCCGACTTTAAAATAATCATGTAAATCTCCTACTCCTGATACTCAAAATGCAGATTTACACGCCTAGTTTAAGATCTGGCAGCTTATCATATTAAAAAACTATGGACATCCTTCTACAAAAGTAAACCTTTAATATTAAAATTTAACACCTTTTTTAGAAAATAAATATTGTATTCTATTCTAATGCCAGTTATAGAAAATACAATACCATCAAACGAAATGAAAGGATAATTAGTTCAAGCCATGTAAAAACACCTAATAAATAAATAAATAATGCTGGACATTTTCACACAGCATCATCTAGCCCCAAACTAAGCAGAGCTTGTATTATGGGAACTACGTGACTGATAAACAACTTATATAATTTTTTTTTTTTGTAAATACATATATATTATACATAGAAAACACCCAGACCCGAGACAATTATTTGCAGATACAAACATTTGTCCCGTGGCGGGAATTGAACCCGCAACCTTCTGCGTCTCAGGCGGGCCTTCGCCCACTGCGCCACAGAGGTCGTCAATCCATCAAAAACCGGAAAATTGATCCGTATCGTAACAAATACAATTCCTTTTTCATATAATTATGTAATTTGAAAATTTCTTCAAGGAAACAAACCTTTAACATTACAAAACATACATTTAATTAGACACATCGGAACTACTTAAAAGTATTAATTTTATGAACAGTTCTGACATTTGGAATTTTCTGCTAGAGTGAGCTAGAAGTGTCTGAGAAAAACTATAGCGACTACTTAATTGAATAAACTGAAAAATGGCAAAAATAACACCAATACAAAACACAAATTCACTGTACAGTGATAAAAATGTACCTTTCACATATTTATTGTTTCTTTATAAAATGTTTTACATCGTTTTCGGATTGGATTTTGGATTTATCAAATTTAAATCTCATAAATCAAATGTAATAAAGAAAATATTTGCAGTTCTTCGATGCACTCTTCTCTGTATCTTAAATATAATTTTCATTTTTCTTGAGAAGGAAAACGACTTATATGTTTGGTATTCTATTTTTCTTGTTGAGTACTTCGCGTACGTTCTTATTTTATTGTTAATTAAAGAAAAGGCCACGTTTTGTAATTTAATACAGGACTTACAAATAATGGACTTAGGATTAAAAGTCCATTATCGATCATATAACTTAGAAAAAAAACTATTTTTCATTGTTTTTCTGTGCATTTCATATAGAATTATCTTTTATTATGCGTTAACTGCTTTTTTTGGAGTAAATGTGTACATTTGGAATAAATATTTATTCGCTATGGTATTAACTGGGTCGGATATAGTTCGTATTACGTATGCATTCATGTTTTTCGCTATTAATTGTCGTTTGAAGAAATTAGGTACGCTTCTGAAGTCGAAATGTTCAAGTGTCTTGTCGATTCACTATCTTTATAAGTCGATCGTTGACATTGCTGAACAACACAAAGAAGCATTTGATCCGGTGGTATGTACTCAACTGTATCATGAGTAGGTCATAGAGTTGAAACCAATAACTAATTATTTTACAATTTCAGTTAATAATGGCACTTCTAATCAATGTCCCTCAAGCAATGGCTACAATATTGTTGGTGGTAAAGGATGTACAGAACAATACAACAGATGTAGGTATTTTTTGTATACAACTAAGGCCCACCAGTTGGTAATCGATTGCCGTAAGCTAAGAACCTCTGTGGTGCAGTGGGCGATGGCCTGCCCGGTTCTATTCCAGCCGCTGAACAAATGTTTGTATGATCTGCGAATATTTGTCTCGGGACTGAGTGTTTTTTACGCATAATATGAAGGTATTTACAAAAAAATAAATATTTAAGTAGTTTATCAGTCATGTAGTTCCCATAACACAAGCTCTGTTTAGTTTGGGGCTAGATGATACTTTGTGATTAATCCAGCATTATTTATTCATTTATATTATACCGGCACCCATACTGACCCTTCAATCTGGAACATAGCAATTGCAGAATTACTGCTTGGCGTCAGACATAGGTATAATTTCCCGTACAAGCTCTTCACAAGGACCTCTACTAATTCTTGACTTTGCGAGTTTTTTTTATGCAAAACGTGGGCATAATATTTGTTTATTATTTATTTTTTATTCAACTAAAGTGGCACTATACAGCCCACCTGTTGGTAAACGGTTACCGTAACCTATGGAAGTTTGCAACACCAGAGGTATCACTCGCACGTTGCCAACCCTGTGACATAATGGGGAAAAGTATCATGTGCCTATAATTTCACCGGCAGCCATACCCTTCAATTTGTTGGTTATTTCAGATCCTGTCAATAAAGACATCCATACAATTTATCACCATCGCTGAAATGTTGTTGCTGACAATAATGCCAGCGTTATGTGCCGGCATGCTCGCTACACAAGCAAACAATATAAAAGTTATACTTCATAACTTACAATTTCAACATCAAGGTATTTCAGTTTCATTTACGAGTATTTCAACCGCTGGGCTATGTTTATTTTTTGTTATCACCATCGCTGAAATGTTGTTGCTGACAATAATGCCAGCTCTTTGTGCCAGCATGGTCGCTACACAAGCAAACTATATAAAAGTTATACTTCATAACTTACAATTTCAACATCAAGGTAGTTTCAGTTTCATTTATTTCAACCGCTGGACTATGTTTATTTTTTGTTATCACCATCGCTGAAATGTTGTTGCTGACAATAATGCCAGCTCTTTGTGCCTGCATGCTCGCTACACAAGCAAACAATATAAAAGTTATACTTCATAACTTACAATTTCAACATCAAGGTATTTCAGTTTCATTTATTTCAACCGCTGGGATATGTTTATTCTTTGTTATGACCATCGCTGAAATGTTGTTGCTGACAATAATGCCAGCGTTATGTGCCGCCATGCTCACTACACAAGCAAACAATATAAAAGTTATACTTCATAACTTACAATTTCAACATCAAGGTAGTTTCACATTTTCATTTATTTCAACCGCTGGGATATTTTATTCTTTATTCTGTACACAAAGAAAATACAGACAAAAAACTTACATATAGGATATGTACAAAGGCGAGCTTAACCCTAACAAGAGTTTTCTTCCAGCTGAAATTAATGGTGGGTATGTATACACAGACGGATAAATTCCAAGAATATAACTAATTATAACATACTATTATACCTAAATACATAATATACCTACGTATAAATATAAGATATATACCTTTACATTAGTTTTGTGAAGCTTTACACAGCAACCAAGAACCTTAGATATAACTAGCCTCTGCCCACGGCTTCGCCCGCGTGGTAGGTACCCAGATAAAAAGTAGCCTATGTGTTATTCTGATGTATAAGCTATATTACTGTACTGTTTTACACAATTAACAACTCCATGCCAGATAATAACAAGAAACAAAGCTGGTTGTTTTTTGGAATTCTCGCAGAATAACGTATCTGAGTATTTTTTTTCATGGACATGATACATGAAAAAAGTAAAATTTCCCTAACTTTCAGATGAAATTCAATACAGTGAGATCGAGCGGTTTATCCGCTACGTGGAGGCGCGCGGGTGTCGGTTCCTCGTGTGGAAGGTGATCCCCCTGGACGCAGACCTGCTCGGAATGGTGCTCAACTTCTGCGTCACCTACCTCATCGTCATCATACAGTTCACTAACAAATAATATACTTGTGTCCACCAAGAATAAATTGAATGGATGAAGTATCTAACGATTAATCAAAACGTGGACAAAACAAAAATTCAAACCTTTATTCTAAAAATTATCGTGAACTTGACTATTCATATTGTTAAAACGGGAATTTTCACGTCCTGCACTATCGGTGAAGACACCGACTAATTTTTGACTCATTCCGAGAGTCTTTATCAGGGTGAGTGATCGTGACTTTCTAATCAAGTTTACTATAGTTTTTTAAATAAAGCTCTACTTACTTTGAGGCGTTGTGTGAAAATGTCCTGCATTATTTATTATTTATCATAAACTATCATTAACAATTAATTATCAAAAAGTAAGAGTGAAAATAATTTGAAATAAAAATTATTCACTGAATAATCCATAACGGTACATATTAGATGAGCGTGCATACTTTTTTTGTATCAGCAATTCATTTATGAAACTGACTTTTAGTTGGTTTAGTACATCTAATATATACCTATTTTTTAATTGGGTACCAAAAAAAATGAACAATTAAAAAGTTATTACATTTACTGTCATTACAATTTTAATTATACAAAAATATTAGCAAACTTGCGTTAGCCCTGAAAGACGTGCCTCGGTACTAAAACGGTAGCGTTTGCAGCTCAGGCTCGCACTTCCCGCGTCTTCCTCTCATGATTGCCCTGTCTAGAACCTCTTCGTCGAATGAACTGTATGAATATATAATGTGCCAATAGTAATGGTCTTTCGTACCTGTCGTCAAGTAGTATTTCAACCTACTTCAGAAAAGGAGGAGGTTCTCAATTCGTCTGTATGTTTTTTTTATTTGTATATTCGGCAATATCTTCGCTAATGTGAACCGATTTTCATTATTTTTAATGGGTAATTTATACTTTTTGGGTAATTCTATATAATTTTTATGAATAAATCGCACCTTAAAAATGAGTGAATGTTTTTAGATGTTGCAAAAAATAGTTTTTTTCTATTTTATAATGCCGTTCAAACTAAAAATAAAATAATGTTGTAAAAACGGAAATTTTCACGTACTGCACTATTGGTGAAGGCACCGACTAAGTTTCGACTCACGGAATGAGTCGAAACTTAGTCGGAAGGAGAAAGTCGCACCCACTCAACCTGATGAAGACTCTCGGAATGAGTCGAAACTTAGTCGGTGCCTTCACCGATAGTGCAGTACGTGAAAATTCCCGTTTTGACATTATGAATAGTCAAGTTTACGATAGTTTTTGGAATAAAAAAAAGTATTTTACAACTTAAGTATCAAACATGCATAAGGCCCACCTTTTAGTCGGCGGTTACCATAACCTATGGATGCTTGCAACACCAGACATATTATTGCCACGTTGACGACCCTGAGACATAATGAGTGAAAAGTCTCACGTACCTGTAATTTCACCAGCTCTCATACACTTCCTATTTCTGCCACTAAACCAACTTTGGTGGCAGAAATAGTTATAGTGGTATTACTTTCCCGGACAAGCTCTTTCATAAACAGTTCTACTGCTATTATAATTTTTATAGGTGATCATTATTACAAAAAGGTCTTTTGTATTTTTCAGTACTTTGATACAAGATGTTAGATAAATTATTAACTTAAAAATATTTTACTACCTATACTATAAACTTAAAGATAAGAATCACCATAAAGTTATTCTATCCAGGATCAACAAGTAGGTTCTTAAATTCAAAACTTCTCTTTCAAGAATCGTAATAAAACAGTAAGAAGGAAGTCAGTTTATTACCTCTGGCGTATTCAGTTCCACGGAGTGTATTTGGCAAATCCGGGATAGTTTTATATAGGTACAATGCTAGAAGTACGATGTGGGAAACTGGGAATTTAAGAAAGAGACGATGTTTAATTACTGTATAATTTTTAACATACTACATGAATAATTTTTGTTAACTATCAAGGTATATAATCTTTTTATTATTTTGTACAATGTAGAAGAAATACATTACAAATTAATAAACTAAAAATTATTTAAAATACGAAATATTCACTTCACGTGGCTTACATTTTATATTATTATGTTTCTTTTTCTTTTTCTGTGACAAATATAATTCAGACAGATAAATACTTGATTTGAAATTTTTAAGTTTTAAATCACCCAATCTTAAGTACCCAAAAATAAACACAATTATTAAAATACCTACTGAATTTTGAGATTCTGTACAGAATTACTAGCAATACCTTCGCTTAGAATGAATACCGTATATCCAAGATGCCGTAGCATAAGCCTTTTTTAATTTAAAAAAAACTTACACCATTGAGACTGATAACATAGCCGAGGGTATTACCCAAATAAACGCAGATAATTAAAACATGGGTGAAATCGTTTGGTATCTTTCTTAACCCATCTAAGTCTCAAATCTTGATTTTGGGTAGTCCTTTACGATAAATATAATCGCTCGAACTTAATCTACCTTATGATAAACCATTGAGTTTTCTGAAAATCTGATTAATTTTTTACCATGTATACATAAATACTCTCTCCGCTCTCTGTCACATAGGTCCTGCTTTATTTTCAGCCATTGTAACTTGGTATGGTTTGGTATCATTTTATAATATTATTACGATCGTCGAGGGTGGTTGCAGACGGTGTTCATATAAGGAAGGACCTCTAAACGGTCAACGAAACATTAGCAGAAGAGTAGTAAAAGTAAGTGGTATAGCTTTATTTACAGAGAGTACCTTCAAAGCCTTGATCAGATCAGTAGGTAACTTTGAAATCGACAGATCAGTAGGTAACATAAATACTCTCTCCGCTCTCTGTCACATAGGTCCTGCTTTATTTTCAGCCATTGTAACTACGTTCTATTCTTCGTATGCGCTCACCAAGTTTATTACATCTGACGTACCAGCAATAAATTATGTATTCGAGTTATAAAACCATCCGCGCGAATGGTCGAGATTCAACTGATCCTGCTTGTTTTAATGGTACCGAGGAGCGAATAAGCTATGATTCGAGACACACTGACGTGAAGAAAATTACAGTTCATCAGTTTTCCTAGTGGTGTATAAAACGATGGAATAAAGCCTCCAGGGCTTAGACAAATACCACTTTCTGCTAGCGTTAACGACTGCAGACAGATTGAATTGTATGGGAATTATATTGCTCTGACGACCTCTGTGGCATAGTGGGCGAAAGCCCGCCTGAGACACAGAAGGTTGCGGGTTCGATTCCCGTCGCGGGCCTAATGTTTGTATGATCTACAAATATTTGTCTCGGGTCTGGGTGTTTTCTATGTATAATATGTATGTATTTACAAAAAAAAAAGTATCTAAGTAGTATATCAATCATGTAGTTCCCATAATACAAGCTCTGCTTAGTTTGGGGCTAGATGATGCTGTGTGAAAAATGTCCAGAAATATTTATTATTATTTATTTTATTGCTGTGGGAATGTCACATGACAGCTGCCAAGTTTTACCTTGACAAATTTGCGTTAGCGTGAAAGGAAAAGTAAGCGTTAGTATTTTCTTAGCCATATTTGCGTTAACGTGAAAGGAAAAGTAAGCGTGAGGTATTTGTCTAGAGACGGAAAGATTGAATTGTATGGGAATTACATTAGCTGTGGAAATGTCACGTGACAGCTGCCAAGTTTTACCTTGACATATTTGCGTTAGCGTGAAAGGAAAAGTAAGCGTAAGATATTTGTCTAGCCATATTTGCGTTAACGTGAAAGGAAAAGTAAGCGTGAGGTATTTATCTAGACACCAGCCCTCGTACTGTAACAATCTAACGATTGCTGTTTAAAGATGGATTATTCGTAAATCGTCCAATACATCTAAAACTTTCTAGTAGATGTGATATTATTGTTTGAAAACAATAGACATAGAAAAGATAAATCAGTGAACCGTAATCAAAATCTTTCTTCGTGTTCTTCGTTCGTGGTCATCTAGAAAAGCTTTAAAGGAATTGAAATAAATTATCGTGGTTTGGTATCATTTTAGAATATTATTACGATCGTCGAGGGTGGTTACAGACGGTGTTCATATAAGGAAGGACCTCTAAACGGTCAACGAAACATTAGCAGAAGAGTAGTAAAAGTAAGTGGTATAGCTTTATTTACAGAGAGTACCTTCAAAGCCTTGATCAGATCAGTAGGTAACTTTGAAATCGACTGTAGGTAAGTATATTCCTGTCTTTTTTCCTGGGTATTACCGAGCGATCGTTATTAAACATTCTACCAAATGGGAGCTAAGGATTTACTGCTTCTTTTGGATGACGACCTCTGTGTTGCAGTGGGCGAAGACACGCCTGAGACACAGAAGGTTGCAGGTTCAATTCCCTCTGCGGGACAAATTTTAATGTTTGTATGATCTGCAAATATTTGTTTCGGGTCTAGGTGTTGTATATGTACATATTATTTATTTATATTATTTACTCAGAATAATATTTACGTAGGTATATTATTAAATTGAATAGTTTATGCGATTTTCAAGACGTCTGTGTGTCCCTGATGTCACTGAAAAGCTGAGAGCAGCTCATGAATATTTCAGGTTGAGAAAAATTTGATTTGAAGAGACGTACTCTCTTTATCTTTATTCATTCGATAACCTGAATAAGTTTGACTTTGGACTTGACATAACTGTTTTAGGGTTCAGTACCTCAAAAAGAAAAAACGGAACCCGTTTGTCTGTCTGTCAAGAATCTTTTTCTCAGGAACACGTGGAGATATTAAGTTATTATTAATATTACATACTTAAGTTTACGTTCCTTGGAGTTCTAAAAAAATCAAGCTTCTAAGTCAACGCAATAAAAAATACAGCCATTTATGAGACATATTTGATACTCGCAAATAATTGAAGACCTATAATAGAGTACTTCCCGTTAATCTAGAATCATGAAATATGATGAGAAGCAAAGTCTCACAGAATAAATAAAGGAAAAAGTCCGAAAATTGATAATTTGTAGTTTAATCGCATAAAAAATATAATATAGCGATTACAAACTTAAATTTGCAGTTAGAGAATTGACTGTAACTTATACAATGTATGGGAGAATTATTTTTCAATTACAAAGTTAAGTTTATCTTTCAATCCAACTTATTTTTTCTTTAGAGCAATGTTTGGTGCTTTTACTACCAGACGGAAGCGTTTCCTAAATGCTGACCGCATTGCTACGCTGAATGGCAATGCTAATGCGTTGACCCAGATAAGTGCCAGCTCTCTAATCAAGGATCGCTTCACTTAATAATGTTGTAAAATTTGTATTTCTTTATTATTCCCTATCTTACATGTTATGTAATCAAAATGGGTCGGTAAAAAATCGCATAAGTAACGCATAATAGACCTACAATATAAAATGTATGAATTCTATAAACGAAGTTCTTAATTTTTAATTAAATATGAAAATTACATTAAATTATAATCCTACTATCCTACTACCATTATAAACGCGAAAGTTTGTGAGGATGAATGTTTGTTACTCTTTCACGCAAAAGCAAAAACTTCTGATCGGATTTTGATGAAACTTTACAGTAATATAGTTTATACATCAGAATAACAGATGTGTTACTTTTTATCCGGGTGCCACGCAGGCGAAGCCGTGGGCAGAAGCTAGTATTTAATATAATAAAATAAATGAATTCATATTACATATCAATAATCATTGTCACACATCATCATCTAGTCCCAAAGTAAGCAGAGCTTTTGTTATGGGAACTTCATGACTGATATACTACTCATAAAAGTAATTTTATTTTTTTATAAATACAA
Source organism: Perizoma flavofasciatum (assembly GCA_958496245.1). Lineage (NCBI taxonomy): Eukaryota > Metazoa > Arthropoda > Insecta > Lepidoptera > Geometridae > Perizoma > Perizoma flavofasciatum. Next base: position 8,604,699 of record OY292439.1, on the reverse strand, counting down.
ACACATTATACATAAAAACACCCAGACTCGAGACAAATATTTGCAGATCATACAAACATTTATCCCACGAAGGGAATCGACCCGCAACCTTCTGCGTCTCCGGCACCTACTGCGCCACAGAGGTCGTCGAAATGTTTCCAAAGCTCGAGCAAAAATCTTGGCAAAATTCATATTTATTACGTCAAACCTCAATCATAGCCCTATTATATGAATTAGTGGTGGTAATCAACTTATCGAAGTGTCAGTTTATCTAATGAGATTAATGCCGCGAAGTTTATTTCCGTAATCGTAAACGCTGACTTGTTTCCATCACTCGTGTACGGAATACCTGTGTTCAATATATATTTTAAAACCACGTATTGCAAGCATGAAATCTTTACCTATTCGTCAAATAAAAGTAGCATAAAAAAATAAGAAGAATTTAAAGTATATCTTAATAATGAATGCCTCTTACAAGACGTTGATGTCAATATATGTGACCTGTTTGGACTTTGGCTTTTTTGAGCTCAAATCACACAAAAAGAGAATTATGTGGAAGTCAAGCAATTTTTATGATTTGTCTATGTCTCATCACAATAAAACGTGATGACTACTTGTTCTTTATTTGGGTCACCATTTTTATGTTTCAATACTTTTTGACTGTCCTTGTCTTAGCCTTCTTCGATCCCAATAAAACGTTTTGCAAACTAACCTATGATTTGGAAATAATCGATGTAAAATTGAAGGCCAACGCTTCTTACAATTTGGAGGAGAAAATATTGATATCGATTGTTTTATGTTTTGGAGTCAAAATTTTAACCTCAATGGTATATTGTGTAATGTCAAACACATGTGTTAAGCCCCTTGTCACTGCGTTAACTTTTTTTACTTTGAATCTATCTATAAAAACAGTTTCCATTTCTTGTGCTTTTTTTTCTATTCTGTATATTGCCGGTTGAAGACATTAACATTGGTTTATAAAACATCGAATGGTGATATACTCCGAATACAACATTTATATAAATCTATTGTTTTGTAATTGACAGAGATCTATAAATCTGCGTTTGATCCGTTAGTAAGTGAATATTGATTGGCTAGTGTATTTAGAATTATAAAAAAAAAAAATATTTAATGTCATATGTCGTTTCTTCTTTTCAGATTTTAATTACTATTTTGTTTAATACCTACGAGTTGATGTTTTCTATAATCTTTATGGTCAAGCAGCTTATCGATGGAAATACAGTACGTATTATATGAATACTTATTTCAATTTTGAGTTACTTAATAAAATGTCAATGTCGTGCTAAATAAATGTTTTCTTTCTTTCTTTTCTTTTAGTGGGCATTCGCCTACATCTTAAAAAAGATGTAGCGAGTTAGGTTTATTAAAAATCTGTCATGCTATATATTAATTAAATAAATCACTTTATAACTCTTTTCTGCAGATCTAGTTCCAAACAGAATATTTGACAGCGGCTTTAAATTTGATGCATATTTTTGCGCCTGCTCTTTGTGCTGATATGATTTCTACGCAAGCGGATAAAATTATATATTTACTGCACAAGACATTATTGGAAGAAAAGGGTAGGTTTTGTTACGAAGATAATACCAATAAACAATTTAATATTAAATAAATATTGAAATATTAAATAATAATGCCTTCAGGATGCTGATGGGTCTGCCACGTTTCTGCAGCGCGTCAGGAATGTTTGCGGACGCACCGGTAGATGGGTTCGCAGTCATAATGCGCAAAAGATCGGCGTCCCTGATGCGCCGGGTGCGTGGCAGTTCCAACAGCTTGCAACTCATTGCAGGGAGGCTGGACACCAACTGTGCCTTCTTGGAGCGCTGGACGAGAAAGCATTTTGTGCACTCGTAAATCTAGTCGCTCCATGTACCTCCTACCTAGAGGGAATGTAGTTTTTATTTTGTTTTATAGTCTTCTTTATATATGGGCAATATTATACTTTTATCTGTGTTTTGATATCTTAATAATAATGTCTGAAATAAAAATTATTGAATTGAATAATTAAATAACATTTACTTTTTCAGATGAAACGAAGATTCGTGAGCTTGAGCGCTTTCTACGCTTCGTGGAGGCACATAGGATGCGACTCCGCTTGTACAAGGTGATCCCACTGAGCGCTGACCTACTCGGAATGATCCTTCACTTTGCCGTCACTACCTCATCGTCATTATTCAGATCACAAATCTATACTAATATTAAAGATATAAAATTCGTATGTACGGTTTAATCTCCGAAACTACTCATCGGATTTCAAAATTTCACCCATATATATAGGATGGATTTTTAGCGTGGATATATGATATGCCTTATCCTGTTAAAATATATAAGCTTTTCGCAGAGACCAATTTCGCAACATAAGTTGACGATAAAAACGGTCGAGCGGATGAGTTTCTTACGAACGCTACTTTTTACCGGGTACAACGCGTGCGAAGCCGTGGGCAGTAGCTAGTAAATAATAATTGATTGCTCTTATATATTGTGTTACGTACGTAGTTGTAAATTAAAATAATATAAATATGTCCACTGAAGGTACCTACTTGTTATAAAAAGCCTGTAAATAAATAATAACTGTATATAATTCTCGTTTTGTTAAATGTTTGTATGCCAACTGTAAACTATTTTTTTTTATCCTTCACTGCCTAATGATCATAAAACCTTGTTATTAGAGTTTAATAACCAGGCTTATTATATGTTGGACAAAAAGGTATTCGTGTTTTACTTTTAAATAAAAAAAACGAAGAACTATAATTATTAAATCCAGATACATTTATTAACATTTTGTCTACTCTTTTGATTACCATTGGTTAAGTAGGTATATCAGTTAAAGATTAGGTAATACCTACTAATAATTAAGTTAAAACCTATAATTAAGTAGCAACTTTTACAAGCTTATAAATAACATGCAATATTAGTTGGTTGTTTAGGTCAAATCTTGCAAGCTGAATTAAAACCGCTTTCTCTTTTCCTACGAAGTTAAATCTTCACATGTTGGTTCAGTTCCGATGGCAATGCTTTTTTTTGGAAAGCATGTCCTGAATCGACATCCAGGATTAGCTCCAGATAAAGGAACTCTCCAACGGTCAACAGCACAGACACGACATTTTGTGTAATCTAATCTTCATCAATTGTAAATCGATTTTGATGATTATTTTGTTGTTGTTTAGAAAATGATCCAGAGATTGTCCTACAAAATTTTAATTCATGAGGGATTGTAATTTTTCCCGTATATCTTAAAAAAACATCATCACCTTATGGAATGACGACTAGCCGAAACATTTTGTGTGGGCGATTTTTCTTTTGTTTTGTATTCGAAAGAGTAAGCAAAATAACAAGAGCGCGTGAGGATCTAATGCTAGAGTACGCGAATATCACGATTTAATTATTATCAATCGACTTCAAAAAAGGAGTTACTCAACGCGTCTGTACGTTTTTTTTGTGTGTATGTCACGCGACATCTTTTCCAATTGTAAACCGATTTTAATGGCTTTTTTTAATACTTCAAGGTTGGGCCCACATACATTTTATGAAAAAAAACACTCCTTAGGGTCAAAAAATAGGTGATGAAATTGCATATTGGAGTTTTTATCAATTTCCCGTTATTTTAAGTCGGTTTTTGTCATTTAATGTCTTATATATTATTATAAAACACACACTCACCTACCCTGATAAAGACTATTGAAATGAGTCATTTGGATAGCGTATTGAATGACTGCAGACAGTCTTGTAAAAATTATCCAATATATATTATATAAAAATATAAAAGTAAAATATATTCCGAAAAAAATACAATATGCTTATTATATTAAATAAATAAATAAATAAATAATGCTGGACAATCCACACAGCATCATCTAGCCCCAAGCTAAGTAGAGCTTGTGTTATGGGTACTAGATGACTGATATACTTAATACAATACATTACATAGATAGATTAATACTTGAAAGTAATATTAACATAGCGGTACAGTATGAACATTTTCTAGCGGATGCTTACGTTATAAAATAAAACTATGTTCCAAATTTCAGCTTTCATCACATAATAGTTTTGGCTGTGCGTTAATAGATCAGTCAGTCAGTCAGTATAAACGATTTTGTAAGTTTAGATTAAAATGTATTGCTTCGGAACATAAAATAACGTTTAGAGTTAGGTCGACTCATCATCATTAATTTGAAAAGTTACAAACAGGACGAGACTTTGTAGGAAGCACATGTGTATTATATATTATTAAAGCATAAAAATTACCAATAAAACCTCCCAGACCACAAGACTTGAAAAAATACCAATTTCTCGGTGGAATAGTATTAATTTATTAATAATAATTGTTTTTGTACTTTTGTGACAACCACTTCTTATTTGAAATCATGGAACCTCAACCAATTTATAAAATCAACGTATTATTAGCCAAAAATACGCAAAAATCTGTTTCTTTTAAAATAATGAAATTCCTTTATCACACGCTGCATATACTTTGTTCTATTGACTTCGGCTTTTTCGAGTACAAATCGTCTTACAGAAGATATTTTTGGAAGTCAGTCACATTTATCAAATCAATAGCTTTGTCTTATATATGTATCGTGACTATCCGTAGCATTCATCAGTTTACTTTCACTATCTGGTTCTATCTTAGTTTAATAAACTACTTAATATATATGTTTACTCTGTTAAAGTTTGACCCGAACGCAACATTGCGCAAGTTATACTCCGATTTGGAAACGATTGACTTATATCTACGGGTCGATAAGGCATCGTTTAATTTGGAAAAGAAATTTCTGCTGGTACTAATTATGAATGTATCTTTGCGAATTTTTACCACCTTCATACATTGTACTAATTTACTACGAGCTTGCTTATTGCAAGTCAAAGGAACCATTATTTTGACTATGATTTTATGGATTTTGGATTTTATCAGAATCACTTATTTATTTATTTTCTACGCACTGTACTGTCGGTTGAAAAAACTGGCATCAATAATAAATAGAGCTGATTCTGGTTATACATCATTTCAATTAACTTACAAGTCGATAATAGAATTAGCTGATTTGTATATACATGCGTTTGATGGAGTGGTGAGTACAAGCTATTCAGTTCTATAAAAAGGATGCGATTTAATCTTTTTTTTGTTGACCTTTCCCACTGCCGAGCAAAGGTTTCACCCAAATCCCACCAATCCGTGAGGTCTCCCGCCACTTCCGATTTAACTATGACAAGAATAAAATTATATTAATTGTTTCAGTTTATAATATCACTACTTTTCAATATACCTACGTGTATGTTCGTGATTAACTATGTGGTAAATAAGCTGATAAGAGATCGTTTACCAGTAAGTACAACACAACAATTGGCTTAAAGGATCTATTTCCCATGTTTTTGGTTAAATCAATTAGGTACATATTTCTCATTAAGTAAAAGAAATTAGTACCCTGACCATTGAGCATTGATTAGTAGTTCCAAATAAAAAGCGAGGTAGTAAAATATACTTTTAACAATAAGGTGTTCAGTTTAATATGACATAAACATCGGAAAGGTGTTTCGTGTGAACCACTGACAATAGTAAAAAGTGAGTAGCTAAATAAATAATGCTGGACATTATTAAACAGAGATTATATTATGGGAACTACATGACTGATATATTTATATAACCTTTTTTTTGTAAATATATACACATTATACATAGAAAACATATATTAGCAGATGATACAATCATTTTTTCGCGGCGGGAATCGAACCCGCAAACTTTTGCGTCTTACGCAGGCCTTCGCCCACTACGCTACAGAGGTCGTCAAATAAAAGTTTATCTAAAACTGTTGGTTGTCTTACAAATAATTTTACACCTTCAAAGCATAATGCTCTTCAAATCATAATTGCACGAACCTTGGAAATGTTATGTATATCTGCATTACGAAGTTCTCTCTTCCTCGTTTATACAGGGTGTCCCGGAATGTGTATATAATGCACTAGCAGGTAGTATGGAAACTTTGATGGTCATTTCATGAATGAAAAACATGGAAATCCAAAAAGTCGTAGAACAAACAATGTTCCCCACCACGTTATCAATGAGCACCTTCCGGTATTATATACACATTCCTGGACAGCCTGTATATTTGTTTTAAAAGTAGTATGTGTGTGTGTTTTTTTTTTTTTCATCATTATTCTAAACAGCATGCAGGTATTGAAGCACTATGTTTGATAGATGTCTGTAATTTTTGTTTCTGTATACAATTGTTTAGTCGGCAATAAGTAACCAGATCATGGTTAAAAAGGAGTTTACAAATTGAATTTTATTTTATTTGACATTTCACACATATTTTAACAAGATAATCTAGGTGTTGTTTTACGAGAGTAAAGTAGATTGTTAAGCGGGTTTGATGTGGAAGGCACCGCACACAACCGTATAATGAACCTAATAGGGATGATAGTTTTGCTATTATTTTACCTATATGAGCCTTCCAGATGAGATCCAGTATTAGACCCAAGTATTTTTCATCAGTTACCAGTTTGATACTAATTTTGTCAACAGTGAATGGAGTATGATAAATTTTTTTGGCCCTGAAATCTCAAATATCTGAAAGGTTTAAGACATATTAATAGTCAACATTGATAGTCAACTGGCCCATTCGTTTAATGTTCATATAGTGAGATAGTGGTATGATTTCATATAGTGAATGTCCAAAGTAATAATGCAGGTATCACCGCATACAAAGATATTTCACCACATAACTGATAACTGGAAGCTGATGTTATTCATATAAATAAGGAAAAGAAGTGACCTCAATATCGAGCCTTGGGGGACTCAATAAGTGATAGGTGCTTTACTGTGACGAGATTTATTATCAGTACCTGTTATTATGAAAATTATATCAGTAATTACATTAAAACTAGGATATCAAACTCAAAGTACGCAACGAGCTATAGAGGGCTACTCGTAAGCTTGGATTTTCTTGGTTCTAGGTGTTTAAATTCGAAACCACGTAATGAAGTTAAAGTGTCCGACCTCTATTGGGGCGGCTACTACAACCAGTTAGGAAGTGGGTCTCGAACAGATTTCCTGATTCATCGGGATTCTGTATTCTTACGCCCAGTTTGTCATTTTGTTATTAATGAGTGACTGTAATAAAATTATCTGTGTTTTAGATAACAGCCTTAGTGGGTAAAATCGATTTTCTCCGCGTATTTCACGGAATGACGCTAACGACAACACCCGCAATTGTTGCCGGTGCGCTTGCGGCACAGGCTGAAACAATCAAAATAATATTGCACAACAAAATAATGCAGGAACGAGGTAATTTTGAGACATAATGATTTGATGGGGCAAACAGACAAAACAAACTGTATTCCCCATAAAAGACATCCTCAGATACATAATCAGTGAGTAAATGTTTGAGGATCCAAGTGAAATACAGAAATACAGATTTATTCATAACACCATTGTTACAAGTCAGAGAGAGGAAACGTAAAAAAATATCTTATAGAAGTAAGTAGGTACTAATCATCATTATAATAAAGGTAATACATAAAATTCATATATAAAAAACTTTCTCTATTAACCATTTTTTAAGCCTCATCTTAAAAATAGGTATGGAAGCTGCATCTCGGATCCTCTCTGGCAGTCTATTGTATACGGAGGGGCCCATTATGTAAACCGAACTTTCTGATTTAGCTAACTTATGGGTCGGCGTAATTAGTCGGTAATTATATTTGTTGCTACGCATGGCACGACCGGCGTTTACCCCACACCGCCAGAACAGGTCCAAGTTGCTGTGGCTGAGGGGTGGTCAGAAGCATGACCAAATATATAAACACTATCTCAACCTCAAGTAACTATTATTATCTTTATTTTGTTTTTTATGAATATGGAGGCCTACAAACATACGGTATAAAGATGGTAAGTGGTAAGTGGTTACTGTTTCCTGAGACTTTGACAACAGAACGAGCATTACTGTTACGTAGCCATATAAATTTAAAAGTCTCATGTGCCTGTATATTTACCGGTATATCATACCTATCCTTCGTACCGAACCCGCAATGCGAGAATCACTGCTTGACGGCAAAAATAGGTTTAATGGTAGCTCAACTGCTAAATTATCAAAATCGGATCATATGGTCTTCTAAGACCATATAAAACTACTTGCTGGTCTTTCATTAGATTTATGTGGTTAATTTGGTTTGCTAAAGTGAACGATATGATGATTATTATGATTATATAATCATCATTTCGTTCACTATTAGGGCTTATTTACTTATTTGATTATTAGGGCAAAGGCCGCCTTTCTATCGTTACATACCTCTCTCTATTGAGTGTTGGTGTTGACCAGTCTTACTTATCTGAAAAGATATTATTCCTTTCAAAACTGTCTACGAAATGGTATCATTGTTATATTTTAGATGAAACCCGAATTCGAGAGATCGAGCAGTTCATCCACTACGTGGAGGCGCGCGGGTTTCGGTTCCGCGTGTGGAAGGTGATCCCCCTGGACGCAGACCTTCTTGGAATGGTTCTCAACTTCTGCGTCACCTACCTCATCGTCATCATACAGTTCACAATTTGATTTTTTGTATTCCCACTGAATGCTACTTTAAATTACACTGTGTCAAATTTTCTTTTATTAAGGCATAATTTAAAAATAAAATGAACCAAAAGTAAAAAAAAATACTTTTGCTTGAAAATTTGTGAAATCACATATTTCTAACAAATGTTGTGTAACAAAAATAAATAAATGTTGTGAACTATTTTTCTAAAGCCTATAAATAAGTAGTTACTGAACTCTATTCGTTATATATCGAAGATACTAGCTTCTGCCCACAGTTTCGCCCATGTGGTACCCGGATTACGAGTAGGTTATTCTGATGTATAAACTATAATATTGTAAAGTTTCATCAAAATCCGTTCAGTAGTTTTAGCGTGAAAGAGTAACAAACATCCTCACAAACTTTCGCTATTATAATACTACTAGCTTCTGCCCATGGCTTAGCCCACGTGGTACCCGGATAAAAAGTAGCCTATGTGCTATTCTGATGTATAAGCTATATTACAGTAAAGTTTCATCAAAATCCGTTCAGTAGTTTTAGAGTGAAAGAGGAACAAACATCCTCACAAACTTTCACCTTTATAATATAATTAGGATTATAAGTAGGATCTATCAGTAGACCATCCGTCTGGTAGTGATCTGGATAAGTTGAGCTATCTATAGATCGTTTGCAACGGTCTTTAGATGGCTAGCTGTTTCATCTGGATTTTTTGTATATACTCGTACCTACTTGTAAATAGTTGTATGAATAAATGATAATAATGTTCTTAGTTAATAAGTAGTTGTGAATAAATGGTTTATCTATATATCTATCTCTGGATGACCAGAAAAGTTAGAAAGTATTTTTTTAAACCTTACCTAAGGTAAATGCCTTTTTAAACGCACTAGAAGTTATTTCTATGCTGAAATACTGAGGGAAATTCAGCAAAATATTTTTCAACATAAAACATGATTTTTTTAGGAACCATTTTCGCATACGAGTACAACATGTAGGTTTTAAGATTTTGATGAAATTTTACAGTATACTATAGCTTATACATCAGAATAACACATAGACTTTTTATCCGGGTTCCACGCGGGCGAAGCCGTCGGCAGGAGCTAGTATGTTAATAAAGTTTGCCTTTAGCAGCATGTGGTTTTGATTAGACAAATACCTCACGCTTAGTTTTCCTTTCATGCTAACGCAAATTTGTCAAGATAAGTCTTGGCAGCAGTCATGTGACATTTTCACAGCTAATGCAGGCGGCGTTAACGCTAACAGAAAGTCTAGACAGCCAAAAGTAGGTATTTAGTGCGCTGATCTTCCATCCTCTCCCAATATCAGTAGCAGATAGCTTCGATAAAACAAAAAGTTTCCTTACTAGGTACTTATATAAGCTTAAGAAAAATAGTTCACTATATTTATTTACTTAAATATTCTTGGAATAGCTCTGTTATTCCATGTAAAATGGTACATATGGTACAGTAGCGAGTAAAACGTAAAATTTATTTACTCTCGAATAATAGACGATTTGTTCGAAGAATAAAATTTACAAGTTTGGTCGAATCCACTCTTAAATAGGTAGGGTACTTTGGTAAATTTGACATGGATAAACATGCGTAGGTTTTTTGATTATTGCCTGATAATAATAATGATATAGACAGACGATTTGTTGATGTCCCACCCACACGAAAGCATTTTAAGATAATTATATTCGAAAGTAACTAGGTAAGTACCTAAGAAAAGCAACTAGGAATGATTATATACAAACCCATGACAACAAAGCCTATTACATTTAGGACTACCTAACGACAACCTTGATAAATTATTTTTTAAGTTCCATCCACACCAAAAATTTCATGAATATTATTACCTATTTAAAACCATCTAGGTAAATTTGTAAGAAACACCAGAACAAAGCCGACTACAAGATAATATCAAGGGCCTTGAACATTCGATCGTGTTATTAGGAATCTAATCAATATTACACCGCATATAAGGTACATAATAATCTCTATAAATATAAAAAGCACAAAACGACAAATCAATGGTACCATTGTATGGTACAATATCTACCGTTCTATAACTAATAACTATAGATAGATAGCATTCTCTTTCAGCTAACCTATGTGTAATATGGAAAACAGTCTTGAGATAGTTCATGAATAACAGGAAAAGTTATAAATTATATGCTAAAATATAACTATGACATATTAAATTTAAATAAAAGCATAAGCGTCCAACAAATAACAATAATAATAATAATGCTGGACAATCCACACAGCATCATCTAGCCCCAAGCTAAGCAGAGCTTGTGTTATGGGTACTAGATGACTGATATACGAGTACTTAATACAATACATTACATAGATAGATATTTTTTTATTATAGATAGAAAATACCCAGAACACCCGGAACAAATATTTGCAGATCGTACAAACATTTGTCCCAGGGCGGGAATCGAACCCGCAACCTCCTGTGTCGCAGGCGGACCTTCGCCCACCGCGCCACATCGGTCGTCATAATAGGTACATACATAATCTTTATCACTCGGATTCCCTGTATCGTGGTTTTCAGGAACTACGAGTACCGTGGTACCACAACACCCAGACCCACAACAAAATCTGTAACACATACAAACATTTGACCCGCAACAGGAACCGAACCAGCACTTCTTGCATGCCAGCCGACTACTCGAATAAGTTTACAGAACTGAGTGCGTAGATAAGATGGTAATTTCAAAAGCCGTTTCTGCGATAGCGTATATAGCAGCAAGTCTCTCAGTTCCTGTGTCAGTAGTTTCTAGTAAGCCCACGGAGAGAGTTCCTCACGAACCAACCAATGTGCACAACTAGTTGTGCCAACCCTAATCGTTCCGTTAGACACAACTTGACACACCTAAAAAATCCATCCAGGGTCGAGACTTATACCTCACGCTTAATTTTCCTTTCACGCTAACGCAAGTTTGCCAAGGAATAACTTGGCAGAAGTCACGTGACATTTCCACAGCTAATGTCATTTCGATACAATTCAATCTTTCCGCAGGCGTTAACGCCAACAGAAAGTGATATTTGTCTAACCCTTAGCAGATCCGACTTGGATGGATCGGTGGTCATAAAAACCTAAAACCTAAGCTGGTTTTAGGTCTGATTTTAGGTGGTTATGGAACATGTAAGGAACCTACCTGTGCCAAGTTATTTATAACGGAACTAATATTTGTGACGCACAACCAGCCATGCATATTGGTTGGTCTGTGTGGTACACTGGGCCTAGTATACAGGGTGTCCCGGAATGTCTGTGAATACCGGAATGAGGTTTTTGTCACCGTGGTGGGGAACATTGTTTGTTCTACGACTTTTTTAGTTTTTCATTCATGAAATGACCATCAAAGTTTCCATACTACCTGCTCTTAGCATAACACTAAAATCAACTAAACAGCTGTTTAGTTGACTTTTGAGTGTGAATGGAATAAAATATAATTTATTTATTTGACACACACACAACATAAAAGACATAATAACAACAAATAAAAAAATAATCTAGGTACTAATCTACAACATAAAAGAAGATAAAAACATAAAATAATTATTAGAAAGTGACATCCATAGATGTAGACATATATTAAGCAAAGACCTAGATCCAACGGGCAATTCTATCAGTCTTTCGCTGCGAATGTGCGGCCAAACAGGCCCAATCTCAGCATAATGCCATGTATGACTATCTGAAAAAAAAAAGAATTCAGTACATGCCCTACCAGTTCTGTAGGTATTTACCTAAATATATAACCAAAAGCTAGACAGTTGGGTTTCAAAAAGTAAAAAAATTAATGATACACTTACCAACGAATCAAACGCAGGTTTATACATCTCAATCAAATCTACAATTGATTTATATGCATATATTAATGAAGGAATATTTAAATTAACTCCCTTTAGTAACAACGTAAAACTCTTCAATCGACAGTATACGGAATAGTAGATAAATGCGATAGTAATATGAACTAAGTCCAAGGATGTGATTGCTGACAAATAAATAGTCGCACTTAATACCGGCTTTAAACATGTTTTACTTATAAAACAATACCAAACCACGATTACAGCTCTCATTCCAAAATCTGCTAGAATCACTAACAATATTTTCTTCTCTAAATTATACGATGCACTATCCACGTGTAACTGTTTATCAATGGACTCTAAATCATATTGCATTTTGCAGAATGTTTTGTCCGGTTTGAACAGAACTAAAATCATGACATTAAAAACGTAGTGAAAGAGATTAATGGGAACCCAAGCAATCACCTTATAATTTCGATTATGAAGATAAAACAGACATACGCAACCCATACAAATACATTGAATAATTGCAAGTAACTTTGTGAAAAATCTTACTTTGTAAGATTTGTGCTCAAAAAAACCAAAATCCAAACAAAATAACAATTGAACTATTTTGTAGAATATTTTCATGGTTATATAATACTTGGACTTTTGCGTACGACTCGAAAATACTTTTACTATACCGACGGGCGGAGACTCCATGTTTCATAATCAATTTAATTTATTTACCGACACAATGTACGCCGTGAGGTTTTATTCCCAAATGGCTATTGTTATGTTCAAAGTAGCAATATTTCATTAATTAATTACCTGGGTAACTCTAAACAATATTAACTTATCCAGTTACGCGTTTCTCTAAATCATTGTAGGTGATTGCTTGGTCAGCCTAACTTTTCAATTACATTGGAGTAGCTGTGCATCGCTAAGTTATTTGTGGTTTATATAACCATAATATTAGATCTCAACTATGAAATTACCATTTTGTATGGGATAATAGTAATCCGATTAAGCTTCTTTGTTTTGCCGATTTGCCACAAATGGTCCATTATTGTAGCAAACCCACCTTTCTGCACCAATCGGTTCATGTTCATCTTTATCATCAGTACAGCAAAGTAATGGAATTCGTTGACAGCGGCTGTCTTCTCCGGTTTATATAATATTGGAGTCTCAAGTCGAAAGTAAATACGATCTATCTTCTAATCAAGCGTGCTATATCCTCGACCACATCAACAATTTCATCATGTGAGATTGTGGTCAGAAGATATTAATCATAAGCTACATTTATAGTTAATATGAATTCCAAAGCTTATAAAAAAATGTGGAATCATCTATGTAAAGATCTTGCAATATCAAAATAAAAATTCTTTATTAAAATTTGTATTTCATTGATTCGTTAACTGTATAATGACGATGAGATAGGTGACACAGAAGTTGAGAATCATTTCTAGAAGGTTTACGTCCAAGGGGATCAGCTTCCACACGCGGAACCGACAGCTGCGCGTCTCCACGTAACGAATGAACCGCTTGATCTGACGAACTTTGATAACATCTGAAAAGTAACCGTAATTATAAGTTTATTAGGGATCTTCATCGCGTTTACCTTTTTTAGCTATGTTACAATAGCCGTGGTCACATATGGAGTATATGAAGAAACAAAAGCAGCAGCCGCATCTACTCTCATTTCATCTTCAGATTCAGAAAAAATCTAGAATTTATCCGATTTTACAGTTAGTATAGACACACTACACTATAACTGTAAAATTGGATCACGACCCGAGTACCTGTTGATCACGGGATTTATGAGGCAATAATGGCCGTATAAAACTTCAAATTTAAAAAGCATAGGTTCTTAAGTTTAAAAACTTGTTGGGCTCTATGTTTTATTTATTCTCAAAGTGTGCGGTGGGAAAAATAAGTTTGAGAACCTGTGAACTAGGCCAACACGACTCCTCAGTATTAAAAAAAATACCATGCTCACCTTTTTCTCCCATTAGTTTACGATGCAGTTCTTGTATTATTTTGCTTGCTTGTGTAGACAACATGCCAGCACAAACTGCTGGCATTACCATAACAATCAGACCAAGAGCCACTGGTACATAATCATTTGGAGATACCTTTACAATACTCTGCAAAAAATTTTTTTTTTTTTTTTTAAGTTTCCCAAAGGATTATTTAAAAACAAAAAGTAGACAGTCTCAAGAGACGCAATGTTAGGTAATTTGCTAGGAAACAATTCTGTCAACTGTCATGCTAGTCTCGCCACGCCTACTGTGCTCCGATTAGTCGAAACTGTAGTTTCAACCAATCAGAGCACAGCAGGCAACATGACGCAATGACAATGACAATGTTCGCGTTTGCAAACATCAGTTCTAAACGACTGATTTGTTGACAGAACAGTGTAATTCAATGTGACGCATCTCGGCGTTAACTGCTCGATGTTTAGAAACAACAAAAAAACTTGGGATATTCTTATTTTCAACTGCTTTTGTTAACACCCAGACCCGTAACAAATATCTGGAGAACATGCAACATTTGTCTCGCAGCGGGTATCGAACCCACACCTCTTTCGTCGCAGCCAACTACTCGCCCGCCGCGCTATGGAGATCGTCAAAATATTTTACGGTACGTGGAAATTCCCGTTTTACAATATAAAGGTTGGAGTGCAATTATTTAATTATGTTAGTACTAATTTCAAAAAAAAATAAGATTAAGATACACACCGATAAATGTTCATTCTGGATTTTCTGCACCGTGCAATATATAGACACCATTACATCCGGAGTATTGAACAATACAGAAATAAGAAACTGTAAAATACAAAAAAAAACAATATAGATAAATATTGTTTTCCTAAAAATGTAACTTAACCTTTTTTTTATTTTACATTATGTAAATGAATACTAGGATTAAAACAAACTAAATTATATGATTGAATTGAATTACGTACAAAATTAATTTCGAAAAATATATGAAACGCCTAATACACACATACATAATCCTAGCTCCTGTATCGTGGGTATCAGAAACTACTAGTACCACAACACCATGACCAGAAACAAATATCTGCAGAACTTGCAAAAAACTGACCCGCAGTGGGATTCGAACCCACTTCTTGCGTTACAACATTATTTAGAGCCTTAGTTCCCAAAGTGGTCCAGGTGGACCCCCAAGGTTCCACGGGAGACTCGAAGGGGGTCTACGTTAGCGTGACAAAAGATGGGCATTTACAATTCGTAAGCGTCCACGAAAATGTATTTGCTTTCGATAGTGAAGAACTAAAATATTAGCTTGACTTTCACACTCACAGCACAATCAATTAATTAATTAACCAATCAATTCTCACTTATTTAGAAAACCCCCCATTCGTGGTTGGAACTCAGCCGCAACGCAAATTTCCATAGTTAGATCTAATCTTCCCATTTTTGTCGAGTTTTGGGAATATGGTAGAAATGTAACTGCAGGGGTCCACTGGAAACAGCTAAATTTGAAAGTGATCTATGAGAAAAAAAGTCCTCTGATTTGAAAAAATTAAAAAAAAAAATTAAAAAAGAACCCTTTGATTTAGAGCAATATAATAAGATACGGTAAATTATACTTAATTTCTTGATGTACTTACAATCGGATCAAATGCTGCTTTATACATTTCAATCAGTTCTACTATTGATCTGTAATTGAATTGTATCGAAAGAAAATCCGAATCAGCAGCCTTCAAAATTGACGTTAAACTTTTCAACCGACAGTATATGGCGTAGAAAATAAACGAACAAGAAATAGACAGTAAGTCCATTGATAAACATAACCAAAAGTAAATGACCACACCTATCGTTAGTTTAGAAGATGGAATAGTTTCGTATATGATTACGCATACTGCGAATCTCAATACTAAATCTATTACAGCGATGATGAATAGTTTCTTCTCTATATAGTAAGATGCTTTATCAACGCGTAACTTTACATCAATAGATTCCAAATCGTGGTAGAACTTGCATAATGTTCTATTAGGATGAAATAAAATTAAAATCAGGACATTTATAAAATAGTATACAAGATAGACGGTAACTCTTGTATTAGTACGATAAAAACTACTGTACTGCTCAATACTGAATATGCAAATGCAACATATACAAATTGTTTGTAAAATCGTAAGCGACTTCCAGAAAATACTTTTTTTGTACGATTCGTGCTCAAAAAAGCCAAAGTCCAAGCAACAAAATAGGTGCACTATTTTGTAGAATATTTTCATAATCATGAAGTACTTCGATATATCTGTATGTATAGGTAAAACTGTAATTTTACGCTTTGGTACTGATGCCATGTTTTAAAAGAGCTAATATCGACAAGTCAAAAAATACTAATGCATCGTGAAAAGGTTCGGTAGTTTTGTCCTCAGCACTTAATGGTTCTAATTTATTAAAGATATTGTAAACGTTTTCATATCGTTTTATCAATTTAGGGTTACATACATTAACAGAAAAAAAACGCAACCCTAATAGGAGCGAAAAAACGCAACACTATGTTGCCCGTCTGTCAAGACCATTTTTTTTTTTGACAGCTTGTAATTTATACCAAAAATAAATATAATTATGAGTAAAAACATCAAGTTACTCAACGCATTAAAATTAATTTGTTATGAATTTTCGTAAAGAATTAAATTTGGAATGTTAAAAGCTAATAATAATGTGACACAAATAAAAGAAAAAGTCTAAAATGGTGAAATTTCCATCCATAAAATGTTGCAAGAAAAACTTTCTGAAACTCCAAAAGTGGCTTTGGTTATATGTTTCAAGTTTGATGTTTTACTGTACTCAGGGCCCGAGTCTCGCTCGCACTTGTTCTTTGTTCATTATTAAAATGTAAATAGGGTTGGGAACCCAATAAAATATTTGGCTGATTGTATCACGGCTATGTGACATCATATTTTATGGATAAGGTAGTACATTAGCATTTATAATAAAGAGTTTCGTTGGTACTAAAACTAGATTATCATACTTTAATATTTTCATAAATAAACATCTTGGAAAACCTTGTATTGTGATAACCAAACTACACTCTAATTTATATTCATATTGTAAAAACGGGAATTTTCACGTACCGTACTATTTGTGAAGGCACCGACTAAGTTTCGACTCATTCCGAGTGCACTCATTCAGTGCACGACGTGACGCGGAGGGAGAACGTCGCGATCACTCACCCTGATGAAGACTCTCGAAATGAGTCGAAACTTAGTCAGTGCCTTCACCGATAGTACGGTACGTGAAAATTCCCGTTTTTACAATATGAATAGTCAAGTACACTCTAATTGTTTTTAAAGTGACCCAACTAGGAAACAAACCATATATTCAAAACCTAAAGTATTTTTTTTTCTTTACGTTCATTCTTTTTCAAACTAATTCTTTACTAGCTTATCTAGAATACTCTGATACCATTTTAATTTGCGTAATTCTATATGATCAGAAGATACCTTTTATGTTTGTTTGTTCGACGATAACCACCGAACCGTTTATTCAATATTGATGAAACTTGGTAAGTAGGTAGGTTATACAAATATAATTATGGAGTTTGAAGATGAGCTTAATCAATAGGGGGTTTTTGAAGTATGAAGTATAAAGGATACATCGGGAGATCTTAGTTCGTGTCGAACAACTATGGAGCTAGCGTACCTACTTACAAATTGATTTGACAACATTTGTATGTTTTATAAGTTATTTATAATATTTACTTGTTTTATAGACGTACCTACTAACTGCAATTTGTAATACCGTTTTACCATACGTTTGTAACAAATTAATAAACTTTACTTTACTAGTCTTATGTGTAACAAATCCCAAATTTATCTTTAACATTATATCAAGATGGAACATTTTCATTTATTAGTGAACTGTATGATGACGATGAGGTAGGTGACGCAGAAGTTGAGCACCATTCCGAGCAGGTCTGCGTCCAGGGGGATCACCTTCCACACGCGGAACCGACACCCGCGCGCCTCAACGTAGCGGATAAACCGCTCGATCTCATTAATACTTGTTACATCTGAAACCAAGTGAGTTTTTGCAAAATCATGAATCATGATCGGATGGAAGACCATTGCCTAATCTGGTACCTAGTATCTATGGTTAATAAATGTATATGAGTATATGAGTATAGCAAGGTAAGGATCTAGACTTAAAATACTTTGTTGAATTACCTAGATCTTGCAAAAGCTGATCATGTAGTATAACTTTGATGTTTTCCACTTGTGAAGAAAGCATACTGGCACAAATAGCTGGTGCGAATGTGAGTAACATCCCCTCTGCCACTACTAAATATTCTAATCGGAAAACCCGCAGTGCCGGGTGAGCTACCTGAAAAAACGCATTTGTAGATGATACAATTTTCATAACAAAAACAATAACACATATTCTCGGATTTCTTTCACTAATTTCAAAAGAATATACGAATGTTTTGAAAACAACGTTTTTTTTAAGACAAAAAACCGACTTATATTTGGTTTTCCGAGCATTAATACGGAATATGATCTACGCATTGTAAAATATATTTCCTTTAATAAAAAGGCCTTACATATCATGTATTTTATGGCAAATGTGTTTTTTTTCTCGTTCTATGATGCATTAAATATTATGTTTTTATGGAAACCTGTTTATTGCCTCAATCATATTATTTTATCGTGGTATTTAAGTGCTGATAGTTTTCCTAAAATAAATGAAAATTCGGACAAGGAGCTACTCATCAGATATAGAGACCTCTTTCGCCCCATGTGTGTATGATTCTGGTAATCGGTCCCTAATCTAGTACAACTCGATATTAAGAGCCTACGCACAAGCGATTTGTGAGCGAGTTTCTGGCGGGTGATCCCGGCTCGACCACGCGGTGGAATCGTGGCTTGCCATGACTCGCTCGCTCACAGGCTGACGGTAGGTATACAAACCACGTTTTGCGAAAGCTAGCTACAGCATGGATGCACATGAGTTGCAAATAAATATGCGTAACCGCTATCGAACCCGTTATATTTTTCTGTCAAATATTACTCGGTAAGCAATTATAGACAATATTAAATGCGATATCGTAATTAAATTGAACACTTTTAAACGGATTAATCGCGTTGTTTAATTTTCCTTCATTATGATCTAACAATCGCAAAAACCAAACATTAAGATTATCGTAACTCTTACGTTAATTGGAAGGTACATCACTAATGCATTTCGAATACCTTTTTCCAATAGCGTTTTCATATTTTGATATATACTTTGTAGAAGAACAAAGCTTCTCACTGTAGACTGTGGGATGGGGAAGGCGGTTACGATCCGCGTTGCAAATTCATCGCGATCTCGCTGCGAACCCGCGATAATCTCGCGGCAATAACATTCACAAATCGCTTCGCTGCAAAGCACGTTTGCAAATACTACCACCGTATAATAAAGACCTATCTATCTAAAGTGCTTACCTGCTCAATATAATATGGGTATATCTATATGTATGTATGTTTGCAGGTATAATATTGAAATTATTTATAGAAAACACAACAAACATAATGTAAAGTATTTTTTTTTAAATGATATGGAAATCATAATGTGTAAATAATTCCGTCTTATTTTATATACGTATGTATTTTTATTGACTACGCACAACCGTCCTTTATCGCTCACATCAATTCCTGTTCATCCAAAAGTTATCTGAAAGAGATCGCTATTAGCGACAAGACCGTCCATAGTACTTCCACGATTAGCTTGTTATTTACTCTGTTTGAATTTGTAAGCAACATATATGTATTATATGGTGTAGTGTTATCTATCTATCTATCTCTTTGGTCTAATTATGTTATGGATCTTAATTAGGTACCTGAGGTTTAATTTACTTAGTAATTAATTAAAACTCCTTACGTATACTTCACTTTTGAATCGCACTACTCCGTAGTAAATCATTGTCATTATTTCAGGAATATTTGACAGCAGTGCCACTAAAAACTGAAAAAAAAATCGTTTTGGGGTTAAGATAACACGTCTACCAAATTTTATCTCGATACGCTTCAAACTAAGAGTAAAATCGGGGTGGGTGTGATACACCTTACATACAGGATGTTTTATTTACGTCATTTGGCTTCGTAACCCAAAAAATGGCGTCAGTGTCATAGATAGCTTTAATAGTTAAGAATGTTCTAACTCCCTCTGCACTTACCACTGGATCAAATGCAGTTTTATAAACCTCGGCCAATTCTACAATCGACCTATATGTATATTGCAAAGAAGTGAAATCTGACCTCGCTGTTCTCAGAATTGAAGCAAATTTTCGAAGTCGACACTTTATCGAATATAATATAAAACCGTATGTAATATGCACAAGAAACAAACAAGTAACTAAAAATAAGAAAATAAAAAAGCTGCCGAGTGGATACGGACACCCATCGTATAGAAAACAGTAAATAAGACCAATAGTCATTCTGAAGCTTAAATGAAAAAAGATTACTAGTACCATCTTCATTTCCAAATTAAGCGATACACTGTGTAACTTTAACTTAAGATCGATTAAGTCTAACTTAACGTAGAGCTTAAAAAATGTATTATTCGGATTTAACATGACTAAACAAACTACACTTAAAAAGTAGTGTACTACAGTAATGTAATACCAAACCGCGACATGAAAAATATGTTGATCACTCAAAGTGAGGCAACAGACTAGAATCAAAATAAGAGACTGTAAAATTGCTATCGATTTCCAAAAAATACTGCTTCTTGACGATTTATATGCAAAAAATCCAAAATCAAATCCTATCAAAATTTGCAATACTTTATAAAAGGTTTTCATTACGATAAAACACTTGGAATTCTGATTTTGATTGACTGAAATGTTTATTTTAGGCACTGTCACGCTCATAGTGAAAAAAATAATGGAAAAGTACGTGTGTGAGGTGGAACAAATATGGATTGGTGTGGTGGATACCTAATTTGATAATGGTGGCTAGAGCTCATCCAATTTATAGTACTTAATTGATTACCCTGTAAAAACTTTGTCCTACTTAAATAGCAAAAAGGTCCACATAATTATTATTTCAATCTATTTTATGGATTGTGGCTACCTGTCTATAATAATTAAGTGCTTAGTAATAATAATTAAAAAAAATATTTTTGGTATGAATTTGTTACCAGAGTATGAAAACACATGTATATATCTAAGATAGTAACTTGATTTTTATATATTAGGTAGGTATTTAAAGTGAAAGATGACCTATCAAAATAATATAAAGAACTAGCCTCTGCCTACGGCTTCGCCCACGTGGTACCCGGATAAAAAGTAGCCTATGTGTTATTCTGATGTATAAGCTATAATACTGTAAAGTTTCATCAAAATCCGTTCAGTAGTTTTTGCGTGAAAGAGTAACAAATATCTATCCTCACAAATTTTCACGTTTATTAGTAGGTTATCAGTCATGTCAAAGCCCATTGATTTTTTATTTTAAGAGGAATGTTTCTGTTTGAAAAATTAAAATTTTGTTTTACTAACAAAACTGTAGGCAGTTCTAATTTCAATACTCGATAAAATAAACATGTGATGTAAAACAATGTATTTCGAACATATTTTTTTCCAATAAATAATAAACAAATACCCGAAATAGATTTTCATGCAAACGGGATATTTACCATAATTTGTAAGTTTCAATGTTTAAGGGGAGGAATTACATACAAACTATACACAAATATCTACAGATCTTGCAAACATTTGTCCCGCAGTAGAAATCGAAACCGCACCTCACGTGTGTCATCCAGCTACTTAGGTACCCACCGCGACACTAAGGTCGTCAAATATATTGATTGAACCGCGTTTTTTATAACCAAATTAAAAGGCATATATTAAGCTAATTGTATACAGTGTTTATTGTCTATGAGAGGCAAAATTTCGCTCCAGTAGGAACATATGTAATGTACCTTTTGAAGAGAATCATTTTCCATCGCCTACAGCTATGGTTTAGAAATAGAAGCAGTTAAAAGCAATGGATGGGTAATTTTTCAGCCAGCCAATGGATGTTCTGAATAAACCAATAGAGGCATTTTCAGTTAACAGTTTAGGTTCTGGTGATATACACACAATGCGTGCGTTGCTGTAACAATGCTGACGTGTGGGATAATATAGAAGATTTAGCGTTATATTCAGTAGAAATAATATCATTATTTCCATAGGAAAGCTGCAAAGAAGCATAAAAAAGTATAAAAAACTTTACCTATGAAATTGCAGTTTTGCCCAACCTGGCCACTTGGAACTGAAATATCTGCGGTTTGGCTCGGAACTCTAAATTCAAATTTGTTGTTTTTAAGGCACGGTATTCTATTTTCAAAAAAATAGTTATTCATTTGTTTTTGTTGGGTTTTGTTTAACCTCTAATTTCCTTTTAAAATCCTTTTTAATTTTTTTATACTTCTAATGTGGCAAATTATCTATGGAATCTATGGAACGAGCTATGCTCGTGGTTTCTCTGAAGGATAAAATCTGTAACGAGATTATCCGACAGAGAACTCAAAGGATTAGTAAGTTGAAGTGGCAATGGGCTGGTCATATATGCCGAAGAACCGACAACCGTTGGAGTAAACGAGTTTTTGAGTGGAGACCGCGCCTGGGTAAACGTAGTAGCAGTGGATTGATGTGCGCTGATGATGATGATGATGATGAAAGTGGCAAATTAGCATACATCCCACCTGTTGGTAAGCTGTTACCGTAACCTATGGACGCTGGATACTTGCAACACCAGAGATATCACTCGCGCATTGTAGACCCTGAGACAACGGGTAAAAAGTCTTAAATCACCCTTTTAAAAAAAATCTTCATGTTGACGACCTTGATGACGCAGCGGGGGAGTATATAGCCGGCTGAGACGCAAGCGATACGGGGTTGATTGCCGCTGCGGGACAAATCTTTGCATGTTCTGCAGATATTTGTTCCGGGTCTGGGTGTTGTGTACCAGTGCTGCCAGCCGGGTCATGACAAAAGTAACCTAAAATAGATAAAAAAGTAACCTCTTGGTGTGAAAAGTAACCTTTCTTATTTTTATAAGGTAAGTTTATAGACAGATGTTGGTTGTATTAACTTACAGAAAAAAGTGATAATTTACTAGTGTTTTCCATAAAAAGTAGCATTTAACTATTTATCTCTTTCAAACCCATTTTTTTCTTTTCTATTTTTTGCCAACATTGCAATAAATATGCAACAAAGAGCGCTACCATATTCTGTTTAAACTTATATTCAAGTAAGAAATTAAATACCTACCTATGAATTCTGCGAATTCTAAAAAATCACCTAAAAGTAACCTTTTGAGTTGTGTAACCTAAAAGTAACTTGACGTAGTTAAAAATCACCTAAAAGGTTACAAAAGTAACCTTCTGGCAACGCTATTGTGTACGGTATTCGCAATGTAGGGTCAGGGCAATCTGTGGTTATTGGACTGTTTACAAAAAACGTTTAGCGGAAAAGACCTATTGACGCTGGATGCGAAATACTATACATATATGCGACATGGATAAGAAATACTATGGTTTATCTGAAAAATCAGCACTGGTTCGCCTTGGCGGAGCAGCAATAAGCTGAGATAGGACCTTTTCTACTCATACCTACCACTGCAGCATAGATTGCCCTCGTTAGCACTGGTTAGCACCCACGTATTGTACTCTTCTGTAATTTACTGCTTTTTTTATAGTTTGTCTTTCTTTTCATTTGTACTTGTCTGTGCTGTATCGTATGTGTTGAATAGAAAACTTTCTATCTAACTACCTAAGAAGGTAACTCATTCCACAGTTTACAAAGTCTTCTTATAAAGTAAATTTGGTGCCAGCTTCATCGTTTAGGTACCTACATGCTTTCCTTACTTGGACTATAAAATCAACAGCACTAAAATCGAACGGACCATTGTGCGCAGAGTGCACGTTATTCAAGCCGTCTAATATATATTCATTTTTAAACTTCCCCTGGGTAAAAGCTTGCGTAAGGCCTGCACTGAAGCCTGATATTGATTTTCCATCGGGCCTTGGACTCTAATTGTCAAGACTGTTATGGAATAATAGTGATACTGAAAGCTGGCGACCATGGCTAGCGACGAAAACCTGAGTAAATAATGTATGGGAATTTCACATTTGGTGTGGTATGGAACAAAATTTATATTCATGTGAAACTTTCAGGTTTAGTAAGTCCTCTTGCATTTTGTGGAAGTTTCCACAAACTTCAGCGAGGAATAGAACTCACTACAATCATAGAGTGGTTTGTATCACAATATGAAATAAAAATATTCATGCCGCAGCAAAACAAATCATACTCAAAGGTATGTTGTGTGGACACGCCTATTCTCATTTTCACCAGCTAATAAGATCTGTCTGACTTTAAGCAACTACAAAAAGTCATCTGTCTATCCTCAAAAATATAACCAAGGTCTCTTGACAAGGTAAGGTTAATAGGTATCTTCTAGACCTTCATCGTCGGCCATATCATCACTTACCATTAGGTGTGATTATGGCCAAACAAAGTCTATTATTGATAAAAAAGTTTATTTTTTGACTCCAAAAGTGTTATAATATACGCAATGTGTATCATTAATTAGTGTACGATCTGTTCTTGCAATTTGATGCATACGTTTAAGGTTGCATGCACTATAATTATCTATGCATCTTTTTAGCAATAAAGATTTACTTTACTTTATAAACATAAGTTTCAAATATTTTAAACATACCTCTTTTTATTGACTTTGATCTGAATCTCACATTAATATGTAAGTCCAGTGCACGGCGCGAAGCGGAAGGGGAAAGTTGCGACCACTCATCCTGATGAAGACTCTCGGAATGAGTCGAAACTTAGTCGATGCCTTCACCGATAGTGTAGTACGTAAAAATTTTTACAATATGAACTTGAGTTCACGATAGTTTTTGGAATAAAATGTAAATCTATATTTTATAGATGTCAAATATTTTTATTTTTTACTAGGCTCTGCCCACGACTTCGCCCACGTGGTTCCCGGATAAAAAGAGCCTCTGTGTTATTCACCAACTACGTTACCCGTTCCAAACTTCATCTAAACCAGCCGAAACGGAGATTTTTATCAACAAGGATCTAATCATCCAGACTTTGACATTTATAATATTAGTATAATTTTCATCAGCGAGTAAAAAAGGCTGGACAGTTTTTTTTAGGACACGATTGAAACTGGATGCGGTTGTTAAAACTCTTACTGTATTTTTTTGATACAATGCTTGTGCTTCTAGATAATTGTTGCACCCATTCTTACATATGGAATGTGTTGAATATTGAACTTCTCGACAATGTTCCTGATGAAAAATACGAAAAAAGTTGATTTTAATTTCAGATAAATTTGTATGCTACATTTTTCTGGTCTACTTTATTGAACTTAATCATTTTTTACTCTTTTCTTATTCGACAACATTGTTACACACTTTAAAAACACCAACACAGTAACCACTGTTGTAAGTACTACAACGGCCAATATTACACCGATTATATCCAATTCATAGTACTCCCTAAAAGTCAAGTTTGCGCCCGCCGCCTTTAGATGCTTCGCTCCGCCGTGCTGCAGTACGTATTCTGTCCAAAAGATGGCGCGCTCCAATGCAGTGTTGGGCTGGTTGTACATTATTGTACGGAGTTTCTCGACATTTTTGCGGTAGCTGTGAAGAATCAGATATGCAAATAGTTTATATGACTTAAATAATACCTCCTTTAAACCTAGGGGAGGTTTAAAGGAGGTATTATTACTCCCACCATTGATTGTAGAACTCCCCGGGATATAATCTTCTATCTTTTAAGAAGGTTTTAACATGAAACGTTTGAAGACATATCTACAAAAAGAAAAATCCGCTTTACAATCCGATAAGCTGTTTTAGAAATAAATGTACGGCAAACATATATTAGGGGTTTCTTACGTCACGGGTCAAAATGGCAGTTGTCTATTTCCTACATGTAATTTTTAACCACGACAGCAAGATAACGCTATTTACATATATTTTTGTAATAAATTTGTTATGCAAATATCATCATCGTCAGCTGTTTCTAGAAGTCCTCTGATACACAGGCCTCCCTAAGGGTGGTCCACGGTCTATCAAATTCCCGCATATTTACGATGTTACCAGTTCTTCGTCAGAATTACTTTACCTTGGATCTTCTATAATAGCTTTGATCGCCTCCAGTATATTCTCTTCATCAACCTCATCCAATTCAATCTGCTTTCCAATACCATGTTTGACATAATGATCTGTGTTAAACCACTGGTCACCTAGCATAGGGATGCCGAGAAGTGGTACCCCTCCCACAATAGCCTCATCAGTAGACTGCAGACCTCCTTGCGTTATGAAGAGTTTTATCTTAGGGTGTTCTGTAATAAAAACCATTCATCATTACCACTAGCCGCAAGAAATCCGCTACTGGACACCATCATTATTCATCTCATAACTAAGTATTAAATAAGTATTTTATATGGTTAAACTAAGTTTCGACTGTCCCTTGATCATCAGTGCACGACGCGACGCGGAGGGAGAGCGTCGCGATCAACCTGATTAAGACTCTCGAAATGAGTTGAAACTTAGCCGATACCTTTACCGATAGTACGGTACTTGAAAATTCCCGCATCATAATATAAATTCTAAGTTCTAACATGTTTTCTCTTGTATTAAAATCCTCGGCGTACTTGAGGATTTCTCTCAAAAGCGGATTCACATCGCTGTGTCGAGATGTGACGTGTACTGTCAGTTTTGTACTGGTAGTCTTAATTTAGACACAAAGGAGTCCCATCAGATGGTGAGCAGTTACCATCGCTTATTGACATCTTACCCATAGAGACAAAATGGCTTATTCATTAACACTTTTGAATAAAACATTATTTAAATTAGGCCCTGCCAACGTTTGTAAATATCCAATAGGTAGATTGTTAAAATGAAAGTTTTAGAAGGCCTTTCACTAGCGCCGGCGTAAGGTCCAAGGCTTGAAATTAAGATTAGAGGCTCTGAAATAGGCTTAATATAATGACTGATAGTGCAAGAACAAGCGTGGTGAAAAGAACCATTGTGCCTCTTCATGTCACATGTCTTATCGGTAAATGTATCCGTGATAGTATGGGAGAAACTTACTAAGCAAGTCTGACTGTGGGAACCACTTTCCAATCTTGACACTGTCTGGCTTTCCAGCCATCTCATCCCTGTTCCATTTCCACAGCACATCGTAAGGAAGCTTAGAAAGAACTTTCAGGAAGATCTGAATCTTTTCAATGGGGAACAGGGAAGGATCCACGTTGGTGCCAAAACTGATGTAGATTACACCATTTTTAGATGAGTCCAAATATGATTTCAGATCCTGCAAACAGAAATGTTACTTTAAGTAATTATGTTACGAGCTCTGTGCTCGCTTCCTGATTCTTCTAAGCGAATCCTACTAATATTAAAACACGAAATTTTGTGAGGATGGATGTTTGTTACTTTTTCATGCAAAAACTATTTTTTTTTATGAAACTTTACAGTAATATAGCTTATACATCAGAATAACACATAGGCTACTTTTTATCCGAGTACCACGCGGGCGAAGCCGTGGGCGGAAGCTAGTGACATCATAAATCATTTTTGAGCTTCAAACTTACTTCTAGGTACATACGATTTTGCTCGAATGCCGAGTGGTACCAAAGTCTGCTTTAAATACAAAGTCTGTATATACAAATTCAAATCCGTTGATTTTAATTAAAACACCCTTTTTCAACTCTAAGATTGACTTCAATTTAGTGTTACGAGCACTAGACAAAATATCATCTAAAGTATCTTTCGCCCAATTTGGAAGTAGTTTTTTTAGATTTTTGAAAAAACTACAAATACGATACAGATATTTTTTTCATTTGGTTAAAATTTAAAGACTATTTTGAAATTATTACTAAGGGTGACCAAGAAAAACTAGTGACACGAGTAGATAGTAAGTATGTCTTTTTTGTATCTTAGTAAAATTAATCTAGCGAGATCATCAGATATTACTAGTCACCTTAAAGGTGTTAATTATGATAAAAACGGTGATGCTTGAAACGTTTAGGTACTTAGCTTTCTGCATATAGTGAACGCATGATTATATCACGGATATTATATTAACATATAATAAAATACAATAAGGAGTGATTGAAGATATAGAGATGAGAGTGCAGAAAGCTAGGTTGTACAGTGTGGGCATGTAAGAAATATGAATGAAAGAAGATTCCACAAAATAACCGCTTTCCACCAGGTGAGCCGTAATATTGTTTGCCTCTTAAGTAGTATAAAAAAACTACAAGGCCAGCCTAAATGGAACAGCTCGAATGAAATCACCTTGGCAAACGTGCACACGCGTTTAACATACGTACAGATTAAGAGGAAAAAGGCCAGGTCAAGAATACTCTAAACAGCAGAGCATGTCATGAAGTACAACTTATCAAAATCTAGCACTGGTATCGACTCTATTCACTAAAACTTACTTTAGGCAGTTCTTTATCAGGTTTCTGCGGGAGGCCGCCCAAATATATCACATTCGGAGGTACTGGTCGATTGTTATCCCACAGCGGATGCACGTTAAGAAATAGCATATCAACATTATCACTTAACTCCTTCAAACTCGGAAGATCCGGTCCAAAATGCTTTCTCAACATTTCATTGTCCAATACTTCATATCTACTTGATATGCTTTGAGAAACGTACTCGTTATAAAAAGCGCTTATTTTATCCCAAAATCTGTGTTTGTGGACCTTTTTTTGGAATAGAGACGTTGGGTACAAAATTGGGTGTGAAGCCGAACCCACAACTATATTACTCTCCGACATAGCGCCGAAAGAACTGATCTGAATTACAGGAACTTTAAACACATGAGACAGGGCCAGCGTAGCCCTAAAACACGTTTCTACCAACAACAAATCATATTGGTTAGTTTTCGGATTAATAACTCTCTTTACATTCTCATCTTTGAGCTGTTCATCCATAAGATGCAGGAATAGGTTGTAGAGGAATTCATTTTGATCTTTCGTTTCTTTACTGTTTGCTGATATTGCAAAGACTTCATCTTTGAATGCGTAGGATATATTGTGGATGTCAATTTCTATCAGATTTGGCGGAGTTTTCCCTTTCGGGAAAGCTGGATCTGGCGTAATAATCGTCACTTGATGCCCGCGCCTCGCCAATTCTTGCGTGATGGGCCTGAATGGAACTTGGTGAGAAATACTCCCGGCAGGGAAAAAAGCCAGTATTTTTGCACAATCATGTGTAACTAATATACTACTGATTAGAAATAACAGTAACAGACACGACATATCGGTATCAAAAGCAAAAACTGAATAGAAGTGGCTTGAACGGACTAGCTGAATAGCACATTCAGCAGCTAGTCCGTGTAACATACTTATCTTAGAGATAAATTTCCACATCACGACTAATCAACAATGATGAACTCTGTTCACTGAATATCAATGGCCTTACGCTGACCGAGATAAGATCTATATTTGGGTCACTTGGATCAAAAGGCATAAATAACTTAACTGTGTCAAAACTTTTGCTTAAAGATATAGATTATAAGATCTTTCAACAGGTGACAACAAGAGTAATCTGGACTAGTGTCGCAAAAAGGCCTTAATAATTTTTATTTTTTATGAAGGTCTATTTAGTATATGGCTGTAGGAAAAACATTCTTATGTTATTCATCATATTGTATTGTTTCCAAAATACGATATCACAAATTTTATCGATTTAAAAAATGGTAAAGTTACCTTGGAAAGCACCGGTAGAAAAGTCTGATATTAACCAACAGATACTGAAAAAACTTAGGGCCCGGTCAAACTGACGCGGTGGCGATCAAAGGGAAAAGGTTATCAAGTGGTTGTCAAAGTTTGCATGAATGTACTGATCGCCACCGCCACCGCCACCACCATCGCCACCGCCACCGCCACCGCCACAAGCCTAAGGGCTTAGGCAAACTGACCCGGTATTATAATTTAAGATATAATTTAGTATATCTTCGGCTTATTGCCGCTTGCTTTTTGTTAAATATTTGACGTTTCGTTAGACCTATTAGATACTGAATAGATAAATTTATTTTTAATTTTGAAAGACGAAGAATTTATTGACGAAAAGTTTGTCAAAACAAAAACAGTCTCTTTCACTTGATAAACGAATAGTTTTCCTCTAAATATCCATTTTTCAACTGAAAGAAAATCCATTATGTACCTGCTTTATCTATTTTCGTAGCAAATGATTAATGCTCCCACTATCTCAGTAAAGTATCGTCCGTTCACTAACTACGGAACCCTTTCTGTATTGTTAAGATTTTAAATTAATGAACCTTAGAACTCTTTGTTAGCGCGATACAATGAAAATAAATTAATTTTAGTTTTTGCAAACTGTTGCCGCTGTTTTATTTTAAATTATGATAAACATTTTGTATGTATACCTCTATATATATATACCATATATACCTGGAGTTTAAAGCCTGGATATGCATTGTGTGTTATTTTAAAGTTGAAATCACAAGTAGAAAGTTAAAAGAGGTAAGTAGAAGAGTGTGGACATGACTAATGTACTGTAAATTAAAGAAGTTTTTTTTTAATATTTAATAACTCTGAAAGGGTTTGTCCCACAGCTGGGTAAAGTTCTCATAAAAATAAAATTACTGCATGTTGATCATAGATAGCTTAGTTTTTTATTATTGCCTGTAAACAGAAAAATAACCTTACTTATAGTTAGGTAACCATATTTTTTATAGGTACCATCGGCACACCTGTTGGTAACCGGTTAACGTAACCTATGGACGCTTACAATACCAGAGGCATCATGAGTGTTGCCGACCCTTTAAAACGCCCTTTAGAAATCTTAATTTACTATAATAAACGCGAAAGTTTGTGAGGATGGATGTTTGTTACTCTTTCACGCAAAAACTACTGAACGGATTTTGTACAGTACAGTAATATAGCTTATACATCAGAATAACATATAGGCAAATTTTTATCCGGGTACCGCGCGGAAGAAGCCGTGGGCAGAAGCTAGTGTACCTATAATGGGCATGCTTATCACGCCTGTATCATGTAAGTAGGTATCTTATACTTATCTTTTCAACATTACATGGCACATTGATAAATTATAATTTATCTGTTACTACTTCAAGAACGTTATCATCGTTTAATTATAGAGAGACATGTTAGTTATCAGTACCTACCTCTAGATAGATAGATATCTCTTTATTGCATACATCAGGATAAAAAAAACACTTTCAAAAAAACAAAGGATCTTAAAACTAGGTTCTGGTGATACAATTTGCGGCCTTATCGCTAAGAATCTCTACCTAATTATTTACATCTAGAGGACTTACATACTTTACTTCTTTATAATATTAACTAGCTTCTGCCCACGGCTTCGCCCGCGTGTTATCCGATATAAAAAGTAGCCTGTGTGTTATTCTGATATATTAGCTATATTACTGTAAAGTTTCATCAAAATCCGTTCAGTAGTTTTTGCGTGAAAGAGGAACAAACATCCTCACAAACTTTCACGTTTATAATATTAAGTAGGATGTAGATATAGCCTCTCAGTTCCGTACATAGTATGGATGCACACTGACAGCTAATTAGTCGCATGATCGACTTGTCTCCAACATTAATTGCCTCCAGGCAACCGAAGGGAAAAAATCACACACCGTGAAGCTTTTGAAATTGTGTATCTGACCGATAAATTGTCATTATGCTTTGGGGATCATTTATGCCCGTGGCTTTGTCCACACAATCATAAAGGGAAGCCAAAGATAAAAAAAATATTTTTAGAACGACAGAATGTGATTTTTATTTTTTCGAAAGATCGAAAAATCTTCAGGCGGACCACACCTGAACCATAGCTGTAAAAATGAAGCCGGTCAGTGGTCGCGTGTGAATGGTCTAGTTGCCTGAGAGTACGTTGTCGCGACCACCTATTTATTATTAGTTGAAGTAGCTGTCGAAGAAGCGACGTGCATTGAAGGCGGCTACGTTGTGGTATAAGCCATCTGGGTGTCTACACAAACACGACTTTCAGTTTGCGTTAACGCCTGCGGAAAGATTGAATTGTATGGAAATGACATTAACTGTGAAAAGGTCACGTGACAGCTGCCAAGTTTTACCCTGACAAATTTGCGTTAGCGTAAAAGGAAAAGTAAGCGTGAGGTATTTGTTAGACCCCTGTACAGCAGCAGCTGTTTTGTGGGGGCCCTTATCGACCTTTAGTCTACTATATTCTGTGTAGTTTTTCTACGAATGGGGCTTTTATCACTGCTCAATAAGAATCGCCAGAAAGGTAAATATTATATTTCAATACTCGCATACCCCAAACAAAACATTCTTCCTGTAATAGCCATGTCATAAAAACATGAATATATCATGTTTTATAGTTTTATAAACCTTGTATCAGGTTTTGCTGTTCACCACAGAGGAGAAATATAGGTAAGCGGCCATGAGCTTGCAAAACGTGGACATGTGCCAAATATTGTGTTTGGGCTTGTCTCTGACTACTCCGTCATAGGTATTGTGGTCCTGACGTGTTTGTTCGTTTTTGTAGCATAACAATTTATGCGCACATTCTGATAGATAAAATAGCGAGTTTCTCACGGACCAATCAGTATGCACATTTATTTGTGTCATTGTAATACCTGCTCAATTATTTGGTCCAATAGACACAATTTGCCACAACTGAAAAATCCTTCCTGTCAGATCCGGCTCGGATAGGTTAGGTTAGGTTTTTTATGACTCCCAGAAAGGGTCATATGGAACATTTCTACGTAGGGAACGTCTTGTAGCAAAACTAATTGTGCCAAGTTGTGTCTAACGGAACGAATATTTGGGATGGCACAACAAGTTGTGCACACTGATTGGTCCGTGAGGAACACCTGGATAAAATTATCAGTTCAATTGTTCAGTTATTTACTCTAGATAACTAAACATTATAAACCTCTGTGGCGAAGTGGGCGAAAGCCATCCTGAGACGCAGAAGGTCGCGGGTTTCGAGTCTCGCCGCGGAACAAATGTTTGTATGATCAGATAATATTTTGTCTCGGATCTAGTACAAAAAAGCATATAAGCGTATATAAGCGTAGTTCCCATAAGACAAGCTCTGCTTAGTTTGGAGCTAAGTGATGCTGTGTGAAAATGTCCAGCATTATTTATTATTATCTGAATCTCTAGAGATTACTGTTTACAAGTTGCTGTAACAGTTTTTAGTATGTGCAATGCGCGCTATACATAATTCTTACTCTTGGGGTAGTATAGTTTGGATCGAAGGGTTGTGATCTATGCTCGTATAGAGGTAGTATAGGGGTGGATTTGCTGACTCGGTCAGTTTAGATTTTTATGCGTGAATAGGTGCTTTGGAATAGCATTGCATTTTATGAAGGTAGGTATTTTTTTTAAAACTAAGATTTAGTATGTCACTAAGCCCATGAATTTATAGTAGTTTTTATTCTACGAATTATACTGATCCCTATTGTGTCTGTACATTTTTACCGCGTTATTATTTTTACAAACCCACAGTCATTACATATATATTTCTGGTTTCGCCCCACATTATAATAGGTACCTACAGAGGCCAAAGTACAGTTGTCAAATAAAACCACACACACCATATTCAATAAGACAAATAAAACAAAAAACTATACACAATTTCAGCCAAAAACTATGGACCACGGATTATATTTTACTCAGACTAAAAAAAATCCATCAGAAGTACAAGATAAAATTAATACAAAAAACATAAAACGATTAATAAAACATCAATTTCTAAAAAAAACAGAAACATAAACTCATTTATCGAATCGAACTTTAGTAAAAGTACTCACAGACATGAAGTAAGTACCTAAGTGTTCTTGTTTGTTGATGTCATAAAATAAGCAAGAATTACATCTCGCGCAATTTTTTTTATTTCATACTAGCCGCGCCCCGCGGTTTCACCCGCGTAAGTTTCGATTCCGTGGGAATATCGGCGATCTAATTAAATATTAGAACACAAAAGCTGCTATTGTGACTTAACTATGATAGTAAGATATATTCCCTTAATAAATTTTATAGGCAAAATTTTGCTACTTTGGGTTACATTATTGTAATTTTCTTATGGATCTCTATTTTTTGGAAAATAAATTATAGTCTATGTTACTTTCTGATAATATAGCTTTCATTTGGTGAAAAAATGGTTAAAATCGGTCCAGTAGTTTCGGAGCCTATTCGATACAAACAAACAAACAAAAAATCTTTCCTCTTTATAATATTTTATTTCATATCACGATTTGGACTGCACTAAGATTGGCGTAAAACATGACATCGGATTGGTGTGCGCTAGAAACGTGCGCTATGTCCAGTCAGTTTTGAGGTATGCCGTATTGCATACGTTGTGGCATTACGAAAAGCCAAGTTGAAAGTGAAAGCGATTAAATGTGGACAAAGGAAATTCAAACAATTCAATATTCAGTGCAACGCTCGAAAAAATAAAAAAAACTGAAAAAATCAAAAAAAAAATAACTTGATTCTTCTCACATTTACCTCTTCATACAATTATGTAAAAGTTGGTATATCCAAAAAATATAGATGCAACAGCTAGCTATCTAAAGACCTTTGCAAACGATCTATAGATAGCTCGACTAATCCAGATCACTACCAGACGGAAGCGTTCCCAAAATACTAACCGCATTGCCACGCTGAATCAATGCTGATGCGACATGGGATGAGATCTTTTCACATGGGAAATAATCTTTGACAGTGATCTTTGACAGCATTAGGTTAATGCGTACTAAATAATCTTTGATAGGTATTTAATGCCTCGTACTGCGTCTTGCATGGATGCAAGCGTGAATATGGATAGAATAATAATATATTCCTGTTTGACCATAAAATCAACTCATCTAACAGCACTGGAATATAATTTACGACTTAGTCTGTGTTCTGACGATAGCAACCTGGAAGTTAAACCTGGATAAAGTGGACGGTAAAAGCGTGGAAGTATAATATCGGGTTAGTTTTAGTACGGGTTTTTGTGGAGTACCTACGTGGTTAGTAAAAGTTGTTGGCTTTATTGATGAAGAAATAGATATGAATAGAATAGAAAGGGTTTATTTGACAACAATAAGATACA
This sequence comes from Perizoma flavofasciatum, assembly GCA_958496245.1. Taxonomy (NCBI): domain Eukaryota; kingdom Metazoa; phylum Arthropoda; class Insecta; order Lepidoptera; family Geometridae; genus Perizoma; species Perizoma flavofasciatum. The sequence continues at coordinate 8,569,253 of OY292439.1, read as the reverse complement.
GAAAGGACAGGTACAAAATAAATAAATAAAATAGACACTTTAAATAGGTCAATTTTTAACAAATGTGTAGCCATTTTACACATTGGAGCGCCTTATATCGTAATTAATGAAAATCAGCAAACTAATACAATTGAAAAAAACAAAAATAAGGTCATCAAATATAGAAACTATAATAATATTTCGTTGCATGGCCAAAAAACTGATTTAAACCAATCAACAGCTCATTCGACCATCTATACTCCATCGCTTTATCATCCTACACCGTTAGTTAGATTACCTGTTTCTCAATAGACTGGTTCAAGCTCTGTTCTATAGTCAGGGATAACTTTATTTCGCTCCACTCTACCCTTCAAATCCGTGTTTAATGACCAGACCGACGATGTGTTTTGCGTTGATGGCATGAGATTAGATGCTAAGATCTATTGTCTCCGAAAAAAAAGTTTATATCCTTCGGCGTGTTGTTGTGTGTGGGTAGGATATGATTATGTTTAGGTATAATGTTTACTTAAAGTGTGTGCATGCTCAATGCGCATTTGTTTTTTGACAATCTCAATGGCGCAGTAATAAGTCGGCTGCGAACTGCGACGTCGCAGGTCGCAGTCGATACGATTCCCGCAGCGGGACAAATGTTCGCATGTATTCCGGATATTATTTTCTATCGTTCTTTAAAGGTTTTGTGTTTTTATTTATAGATTAACATTTTATATTTTATTTTCTATACCTATACCTAAAAGACATAAAATTTACCTATGTAAATTTTATGTTTTTGAGATACATAATTTAATTCAATGTTTGTAAGCCTAAGGGCAGAATTTAGTGATAGGTACAAATAGTTTTAATTTACCACCTTGATGTAACACTTACGTTAATTCACAAATAATAAATGATTTGATTTCATTTGGGTTTTGGGTGTTGTATCGCGGTACTCAAAGTTACTCAAAGATATAGGGAATCCTAGTATGAGATCAGGACTAAAATATGTCTGTTGGATGTTTTATTATTATTTTTTTTACATGTCTCCAGGTCATTGGTGATGTTGAACCAAAAATGTACCAAGTGAAGAACAGGCAGGTTATCCCAATACGTTGTCCTTAACAGGAGTCTCCTCACCAATACCACCGTATAATTTTCACATACGTCCGTCCACGTAATATCCCGTATATTTGCACATGTCCCTTTGTTTGACGCGTAATTACAGTGAGGCATTGAGTGGGATCCGACGCTATTTAGTTACATTGTGAGGTTGGACAGCTATTTATTTTAGGCTTAAAGTGCAACTATTGAGTTAAGCTTCTCCCGCGTAGTTTTGAATAATCTACCTTTACAGGGGCCTCGTAACAGACTGATCCTGGACGCTAGCTTCTTGATTTATAATTGATACACTCCACATCGATAGCGTGTTCTAGCTTTAGATCAAATTTTCTAACGCTACCTAGTTATAATACTTCCCAAATTATCCTAACAGAGCGTAAGCGATCAATAATATTAAACTTGAAATATTCTTGTGAGTGAGGACGCTAAAGAGTTTGAACATAACTAATTGACCGCTTACACCCGAGAATAACATAACTTTTCACGAGGAAATCACAAAATTCTTATAAAATGAATTTATTTTATAAGAATTTTGTAATTTCCATAACAGTTTATTACTAAAAACTGGTTCCCGGTTTCCCATCTAGTTTTTTTTCACTACTAAACTGTGGCCAGTTCCTATTTTAAATATAAACAATGTTTTGTCATTGAGAAAGTATTGTAGCACTAACTTCTGCCCACGGCTTCACCCGCATGGTACCCGGATAAAAAGTAGCCTATGTGTTATTCTGATGTATAACCTATATTACTGTAAAGTTTCATCAAAATCCGTTCAGTAGTTTTTGCGTGAAAGAGTAACAAACATCCATCCTCACAAACTTTCGCGTTTATAATATGAATAGGATAGGATAATGCGTATAGGTATTATATTAAATTCATAGTATGTAGTAAGTACATTAAACCCCTTGTAAACTTTCGTACAGTCCGTTCCATGCGAAGCTTGTCTGGTAATGATCGCTATTTAGCGATAAGACCGCCCATTGTACAACATTGTCAAAGCTTGTAGTAAGTACTTAACTAAGTTGATATGTTTTTGGTGTGTAATAAAGTATTTTCTATCTATCTATCTATATCAACAACACTCGACTTGCAAGATTGTCCAATCAATGAATTAGTTCTAGCTGTAAATTTATAAACCAGAAACCACGATAATTTCAATTCTATAACCCTATATATTTATATATCTCATTAAAATATCAGCCAGCGCAAACTGTCCTGTAAACTAAACATAACTACCAAGTCCAGTAACAATATTAATTAAGGTGTACTATAACAAACGGACATCACCGCAAGGCACAATTAGACGGGTAACGGATGACAACTGTCCAGATTATTGGAATTGGTATAAACCAGCTGGGTTTATAGTGCTGAAGCATACCAGCAGTTTAGGATATTAGGACCTCGGGGTATCTTAATGAAGGCAATAAACTCCGTGACCATGCCATATACTAGGTGTATATTAAGGCCCAAATTCATAGTCAAATAGGGGCTTCCCTAGGGGACTGTTCAGGCGCAAAGTAAAAATTAAATTGCGAATTTAAGCTTTATGCACCCAGCCAAGGCAAATGCTGAACGATAGATTTTGGACGACTGTTCAACCCCTGACTATGAATTCAGGCTTTAGATTACTCCCAACTGAAGGCAGATACACCTAGCCTTAATAAATAATGCTGGACATTTTCACACAGCATCAATTATTTAATCTGGAAATTAATAAAAAAGTCCAATATAACATTTTAAGGATACTCTAGCCATTAAAAAAATAATTATTAAAATCGGTTCATAAATTGGCAAAGATATCATACAACACATACAAAAAAATAAACGTAAACGTAAGGGGTAAATGTGTTCTTGAGTGGAGACCGCGACTCGGCAAACGTAGTGTAGGATGCCCTCCGGCCAGGTGGGATGACGATCTGCGAAAGACTGCAAGCAGATGCTGGATGCGGCAAGCTGAAGACAGGGTGCTATGGGGCTCATTAGGGGAGGCCTATGTCCAGCAGTGGACTAATATAGGCTGATGAAGATGATGATACAAAAAAAATCAGAAGAATTGAAAACCTCCTCTTTTTTTTGAAGCCGGTTGAAAATAATAACTAACAGGTTGATGATTACCTCCGAAGGACTCATCTTAAATATTTGCTTGCATGAATATTTAAAATGAGTCCGACATTTGCTTACAGAAGTTGAGTCCACAGAATCAAATGGGAAACGTTGTGTACAGGCAAATATTGGTCTCCGTAATATCAAAATTCCAATTACTTATCTAATTATTGAATTAGGCTGGACATACTCGTACTTTAATGTGTTAGCTTTTTCATTAATAATTTCATAATTTCATAATTTTCATTTATTCATGCTTAATGTCCTACATACAATGGTTAAGCTTAGGTCTAGTGTAGCTCCAAGTAGGTTGGTAGGTACATCGGCCCTGTCAGGGGGTTGCAGGTAGCTATTATTTTAAAAATTACACACATACAATTTAAATAATAAAACAGGTGAATAAGTAGGTAAACAAAATAAAATTAAATGTCAATAATTATACAAAATGTCAAAAATTATGAGAAAAAATATGTCAAGAATAATAATAATTGTTAATATAAGAATACGAATATCACGAAGCAGGTAGGTAGCTCAATAATCAATGTCAATTAGGGGAATATAATTGGACAATCTTGCAAGACTATAGAAAATACTTTATTATACACCAAAAAACACATCAACTTAGTTAAGTACTACAAACTTTGACAATGTTGTACAATGGGCGGTCTAATCGCTAAATAGCGATCTCTACCAGACAAGCTTTGGATGGAACGGACTGTACGAAAGTTTACAAGGGGTTTAATTGTAGGTACCACATACTTTGAATATACTATAATAGGTATACGCAATATCCTACTAATATTATAAACGCGAAAGTTTATGAGGATGGATGTTTGTTACTCTTTCACGCAAAAACTACTGAACGGATTTTGATGAAACTTTACAGTAATATAGCTTATACATCAGAATAATACATATGCTACTTTTTATCCGGGTACCACGCGGGCAAAGCCGTAGGCAGAAGCTAGTACTTGTATAATACACAAAATACCTACATACTATATACATCATAATACCTACATACCTTCCAAAACTATTGTATGATACAACACATAGATAAACAAGAAACAGCCAACAGCGACTCGCGGACAAGTAGTTTAGAAGACATACCTTGGGTTTTATTAAAAAACTCACGGCTTTATATTTTTGTAGAAAAAGTTTACTGTATTGCATTGAAAGATCCCTCCTCTATTACGAAATATTCTAACGTGTTACCTATTAATAATAGGTAACACGTTAATAAAAACTGTTTAAAAAAAATACTTCGTAGTCTAAGTACCTACATAAATGTAGCCATTGGCAGTGCTTTCAGATCTCCTGATATTTCAGGAGATTCCCTGTATTTCTTATGTTTTAGTACGTCCGTGGCGCAGTGGGCGAACGCATGAGACGCAGAAGGTTGCGGGTTCGATTCCCGCCGCGGGACAAATGTATGTATGACCTGCAAATATTTGTCTCGGATTTAGGTGGTTTCTATTAATAATATGTATGTTTTAAGAAAAAAATGTATATAAGTAGTTCAACAGTCATTTAGTTGCCATAACATAAGTTCTGCTTTGTTTGGAACCAGATGATGCTGTGTGAAAAATGTCCAGCATTATTTATTATTATCATTATTAACTGTTTTACAGATTTTCCAGGTAAATGTTCATGCTTTTATGTTTTTATTTACAAAGAATTGACTTCTAGAGTGCAACTCCATCCAACTGCTTCATATTTATACAATAAGACACTCAAGTTTCATATCTATTTGAGCGCACCTTCGGGCGGTATGAAATGAGAAACGTTTCTTCCCGATAAGTCAACTATATTTCAGCTTCTAGCTGTGAACTAACCGCTTCCTTATCATATACCTTGAAAGAACTAGGTACTACGAACACTCGATTATTATATGTTTCATGATAAATGGTATATTCAACAGTTATAACTCAATTATAATGTCCAAGTCTATAATTAGGTATAATCTTTATCAAAACACTTACCGATAGGTGTAAAGAGCGGTACCTATTGTTTTCTACTCTATGCATTCAGACGTAACATTTTCCGTTCTAACAAGTAGCCAGTACGAAAATGTATAGTTAATCTTTAACTTCTTAATTTTGACTGTCATTTTGAGAGTCAAAAAAACAGGTTCATCATTATGAACCACGCAACTTGGAAGGTCTTATAAAAGAGCTTGGACAATCGAGCTGTTAGTTTTGACATTACCTAATTGCTATGAAAATCGCAAGCAGCAAATGAGACTAGCCCTTGAAGGCAATTAGAGAGCTCAGTGAAGGAATTAATGAGAATACTTTATGTACACATTCAAACAAATAAGTAACCGAATAACAAAAACGTAGTGCTGTGAATTTCATAATTTTGAACATTTACACGATAAATACAATATACACTTTCAAAACTTTACGGTATTGGTAAGCTCAAACCAATACGATGAATTAAAGATTAATGAAAATACTTAATTGTATACGATAAGAAAATTAAATAAAAACTTATCATAATTAAAGCACAATATACGTGAAGGTAAAAACATTTTTCCACTAACACTGACTGAATAAATTAGGTTTACATAAGAACTTTGTCTTCAACAAGACCTTTGGATGGAGTTAGTTCTGTTTAAAGAAGTATTATTTCGGGCGTTAATTGTTTGCTTTTCTACTTTTGCAGAATAAATGGTAGGGGTCCCCTAAAGCCAGATGCAGGCGAAACATGCATTATGTATAACTTTTTCTAAAGTGAACTGAAATGCAATTTGAAACAAAGTATCAAGTTTAATGCGATTTCAGATTATAAAATGGCGTCGAAACCGACAGTAGATATCCAGTGTATTTCCTCGGTTCGTTTTGTTCCTATTTTCTTCAAAATGTTCTGTTTCCGGCACATCTAGCTGTAATGAAAGGGGTGCGTTTTTCTGGATATTTTTTTCACACAGCATCATCTAACCCCAAACTAAGCAGAGCTTGTATGATGGGAACTACATGACTGATATACTACTTATATACTAAAGATACCAATGGTAAAGGTAAAAGAAAGAAAAAAAAAGAAAGAAAATATTTATTTAACACGACATAAAAAAAAAAATTATATATATATACAATAAATTTTGGAAGTTAGGATGGTGGGATAATTTGTGGGAATACATAATAATAATAATTTATGTTTGGACAGCCTACTTATAAGTACCTACCTATAACTGAAACAGAAATGCCCCACGCACCTTACTGCCTAATCCATCTACCTAGACAGTTTTACGTCGCACCAAAAAGGTATCAGCTCAGCATATTGCTAGGTAGGTGGCTACCTACTTAGCGCTGGTATTCTGCTGACCCTGCGCAGTGACGTCACAGACGCCAGAAGCAAACACTACGCTCAAGAGATTATTATGTGTATTATATAAATATAATAGTTTATCTTGTGCAATATAGGATTCTCTGTCTACCTACTACTGTCTTCTCAATACATACAAAGTTCACACTATTGTGTTAATATTACTGTTAATAATGAAACTGTAACAATGTATGTACAAGAACCATTGCCTTGTGTGGAAGAGCAACGACGCCCTACCGTCATACAGTGAAAACTAGTGCGGAGGGTAGTCACTTGACTGTGCATTGCATACTTTAAGCAGGCTGTAGATTTCCTAATGGTAAAAATATCATACGCATTTATCCTAGTTTTGTAATTATTTAGAAGGAAGTTTACTAATATTGTGTCAATGGTTTACTCAATTATCTGTAACATCGATGTATATTTATGTGATGAAATAAATAAATATATAAAAATATATTTTTTTAAACTGTATTTACTGTAAATCGTTTACTATGTTCTAACTGTTATACCTAAATAAAAATAAGAAAAAAAAAAAAACAAATGCATACGCGCCTACTAAAGGGACCACGGATGGTTGACAGTTTTTTATTCTACTTTAGGCTTTACCAATGTCTGCCAATGCCTTATATTACATAACTTGAAATATGTACAAAAGTCTTCCATGATTAAGTACCTACCTATTTTTTTTTATTCTTTGTATAAAAACATTGTTTAATGGCAGGTAATACCAGTTTTATGAAAACATCGCATGGAATCGTTACCCGTGAATAAAACTCAAAACGAAATTTTTATTACAAAGCAGAACAAGATCTGCTAATTAGACTTAATCCAGCCTCGTTCTAATTGCATCCATTAACTAATATCTCTACTTTTATAATAATTGCTCATTTCTGACCTGAGAGTAATAAAACCCAAACCATAGAAAAGGGGGGTTAATAGCCTTGGATCGAGGGCGAAGAAGATAAACACAGCGCCGCTCGTTTTAGTATGAAATGGTCCTCTATAGAACTCATAGATTTTTCATGTTAAAGATTAATTAAATAATTTACAGTCTAGTGTTATGGGTGAAAGAAAGAAAGAAAGAACATATTTTTATCTGGCCTAACATAAAGAAGATATCATTAAGGCACTAAAATTGGTACTTATAATAGAGTGATGCAGTGTAGTAGGAAGACCCTCACAGATATACCGATGACATCTTAATGGTAACGGAAAGTCGGTGGATGGACGTGGCCCGAGATCGTTCGTCATGGCACTCTTTTGGGGAGTTTTATGTCCCGCTGTGGTCTTCTACAGACCATTGATGATGATAATACGTCTTCAAATGTAGAAGAATTGAACTATCTGCTGTGTCACAATGCAGGCATGATACCTACAAGGACTAGAGTTCCTTCTAAGGGAAACGACTCTCAGAAAAGCTCTTCCCTAGTTAGAACCGTGCTGACGGTTCATACTTTTCAGATCTCTAGCAAAATAAGTATTATTGCTCTGAAGCTTAGAGGGAAATATTTTATTATTCTGAAATTAAAATCCTCGCTGTAATCCGTCAGGCGGGCAGTCAAAACAAAATGGAGGAAAAAGTATTCAAAATGGCGGACACAGGTGCGTCTTTGAATGAGGAAAGGATTTTGTAATACATGGTTTATGGTCATTTTTTGTTAATTTTACGTGCAAACAGACCAAGATATTGCAGTTGTTTTTTCACCAGAGTCTGTTCTAGAGTTTGAAGAGTTAATGAAGAGAAGGGGTATGGTTTTTGATTTTCTTGCATTATTTAATATGTAACAACTTTAGATTCCTTATTTTTATACAAGTTTAATCCCAATAGCGTTGAACCTAGTTGAACCTTGTTAGGTTCAACTAGGTTCTAGGGATCATAATCTGGATCGGGAAGATTCAACCGTAAAGTATTATTTTCAGCTAGAATTCAACGCACTCGAGTTTGCTGAAAACGGAAATAGGATGATTTTTAATAGATTTTTGTGTAACGTAAAATAATCCTTGGTAGAAAACATAGCACCGGAAGCAAGTTTATATAATAGGTAAATAAATAAATAATACTGGACATTTTCACACAGCATCATCTAGCCCCAAACTAAGCAGAGCTTGTATTATGGGAATACATGACTGATATAGGTACTACTTATATACTTTTTTTTTGTGAATACATAAATATTATACATATATAACACCCAGGCCCGAGACAAATATTTGCAGATCATACAAACATCTGTCCCGCGGAGGGAATCGAACCCGCAACCTTCTGCGTCTCAGGCGAGCCTTCGCCCACTGCGCCACGGAGGTCGTCGAATTAATTCATTGGTACTTTGACTACCGGTTTTAAAACCTTCGGATGAGAAGTCGGGATACAGTCCACTAAGCCAACACGGAAAACAATATTATGAAAATTAACCAAGATACCTGAAATCCATTAGTTAATTTGACACCCTATGCCTCAGGCAATGGTTCAGTAGGTAGTGTAATTAATTGGAGGAACCGACGAATGTGGTTTGATCGTTTTCTGCTTCTGTGTATTATTATTTTACTTGGTAATAAATGTGTAGATTGTGTGTAAGTTGCCACCCTCTATCCCTTCTTTAGTGTTAGAAAAGGGCAGGGCTAGATCTAGCGACTTGCTTAGTTAGTTAACTTTAGCAGCGTGCTAAAAGTTTCCAGCCTCTATCCTTTCTTTAGTGTTAGAAAAGGGTAGGGCTAGATCTAGCGACTTGCTTAGTTAGTTAACTTTAGCAGCATGCTAAAAGTTTCCAGCCTCTATCCTTTCTTTAGTGTTAGAAAAGGGTAGGGCTAGATCTAGCGACTTGCTTAGTTAGTTAACTTTAGCAGCGTGCTAAAAGTTTCCAGCCTCTATCCTTTCTTTAGTGTTAGAAAAGGGCAGGGCTAGATCTAGCGACTTGCTTAGTTAGTTAACTTTAGCAGTGTGCTAAAAGTTTCCAGCCTCTATCCTTTCTTTAGTGTTAGAAAAGGGCAGGGCTAGATCTAGCGACTTGCTTGGTTAGTTAACTTTAGCAGCGTGCTAAAAGTTTCCAGCCTCTATCCTTTCTTTAGGATTAGAAAAGGGCAGGGCTAGATCTAGCGACTTGTTAGCAAGTAATCACTCGCTAACTTTAGCAGCGTGCTTAAAGTTTCCAGCCTCTATCCTTTCTTTAGTGTTAGAAAAGGGCAGGGCTAGATCTAGCGACTTGCTTGGTTAGTTAACTTTAGCAGCGTGCTAAAAGTTTCCAGCCTCTATCCTTTCTTTAGTGTTAGAAAAGGGCAGGGCTAGATCTAGCGACTTGCTTAGTTAGTTAACTTTAGCAGTGTGCTAAAAGTTTCCAGCCTCTATCCTTTCTTTAGTGTTAGAAAAGGGCAGGGCTAGATCTAGCGACTTGCTTAGTTAGTTAACTTTAGCAGTGTGCTAAAAGTTTCCAGCCTCTATCCTTTCTTTAGTGTTAGAAAAGGGCAGGGCTAGATCTAGCGACTTGCTTGGTTAGTTAACTTTAGCAGCGTGCTAAAAGTTTCCAGCCTCTATCCTTTCTTTAGGATTAGAAAAGGGCAGGGCTAGATCTAGCGACTTGTTAGCAAGTAATCACTCGCTAACTTTAGCAGCGTGCTTAAAGTTGACAGCCTCTATCCTTTCTTTAGTATTAGAAAAGGACAGGGCTAGATCTAGCGACTTGCTAAGTTAGCGAGTGATTATATTTATTATCACTCGCTAACTTTAGCAGCGTGCTTAAAGTTGACAGCCTCTATCCTTTCTTTAGTATTAGAAAAGGACAGGGCTAGATTTAGCGACTTGATGCATGTGAATTTAAATGCAGATAAGCAGGTATAATTTTCAGTTGAAAATTAAATCCAAAGGTACCAATAAATTTATCAATTGATGTGCTCTTATCTCGTACTCAAAACGGTGAAGGAAAACATCGTAAAGAAACCGACATGCCGAAGAACCAAAAATTTCGATTAGTATCGAAATTTTTGGTTCTTCTGTTATAGTACTGCTTACCTAATGTATAAATGTTTTGAAGTGTCTCTGACTACCCCCTGCTTAATATCCTAACAGATCTGAGTACTGGGTCTCAGGGTATCTGATGATCATAGGAATTACAGACATGAGCGTGCTTGTTTGAAAATTAACTTGAATTACTTATTGGCAAACTAATCATGCCTAAGCAACCCTTTACTTGCCCAACGAAATACAATATCATCACTACATTTCGCCCAATTTGGTTAAGCATTAGTAAATTGTGTCCCCAGGCCATTTTCCACTCTATTTGATTAGAGACTTTGAAGTAGGCTAGTGTAAGTTTACCAAAGAGTAAACTTTTGGTTTGTCGTCAGATCATGTTATCATTTCATCAATCATCATAGGATTATTTTTAATGGTACACACCACCCACCAAATGACCCACCAAAAAGATAGATTCCTTGTAAATTTCGGTTCTCTAAGCACCAATTACCGTTTCTTTAGAAAAGGACATAAACAAAATTATTATTATTAGTTTTTCACTTAATAAAATTGATATCTCGTCTCTGTTTTTTAACAGTCGTCATTCATGACTGAAACATTACGCTCAAAGATGGAACAGTCAACAAAACAAATACAATACTGCAGTGAAAATGAAATTGCGAAAATACAATAAAGACGAGACAAATATGATATAGAATGATGATCACAGGGTCGATGCAAATAAATAATTTTACAAATACACGTATGAGATATGTACGGTTATTTGTTTGGTATAAATAAACAATGCGATGCATGAAGGGAGAGTTGGCTGTTTTGGATATGGTATCTATATAGATATCAATCTATCTCTATCTGTATAGATATAGATAGATTGCAGATATCTGCAACCAAGCTGAATTCGCTTTGTTCCTGCGTTCGAAGATTGGTGATTTAAGATTTAGTAATAAATCGATCTAGTCATACCTGATATTTAATCAAATAGAGATGTAGCCATCTAACCACTTTCGTATCGTTAATACTATCTACTGGTTACTGATTGTCAGATACTGCGTGATGATTCGGACTGCCCGGAATTAGTAGATGGAGTTGTAAGTCTGACTGTTCCTGAAATACCCAAATACTTCTTAAGGCCCCGTAGTCACGGCCTACTGGCAGTACCGTGGGCGCGCACTGTTGCTTATGGCAACTCACCTCTTGTTCGAATTTATTAAATACGCTCCTGGCATCAACACCATCGTGTGATTTGAATGCTGACCGATGGACAAATGTATGTAGAGAATGTCTGAAGTATTGTGAGTTGATTGATAGTGTCAATATTAGTTCTATCTGTTAATTATTGTAAAAATTTTATAATCACATTATTTTATTATTATTCTTGTTTTTTTTTAATTGTTTGTATTTCATAGCGCATTGGTGTCTACTGTAATGCTATGTTATTATTGTTAAATAAATAAATATAAAAAACTGATTCACATGTTGAATATTACACTGACACATGAGGTTTTTTAACTTTTAATTGAACTTATGTAGGGAAGATCAATACTAATAGCACTTTCCATTCAGTTGCTGCTTGCTACAACTAGATACCTGAAATTATATAATGCTTTTCCCCTGTCTACCTATATCTGCCGTCAAACAGAAAGCTGTAATTCTGGTATATTCAAAGTCCTACGTTTGAATTCACGGTGTTCTTTTGTACCGCCATCTAGTAGAATTCTGAGAAAGTATTTCGATAAAAAAATACCTCATTCAGTTAAACTCTTTCATAACTCCATGTAAAGTGATATTGGACGGAGTGTGCAAATGTGATGCACATTAGGCCCTCATTTTCCATCCGTGGATTGATGTGCGCATTTGTAACTTTGCCTACTGAATAATTCGATTGAGACAGCTCTATTTGTTACGTAGCTGTCTATAGATGTAGGTAGGTACCTATATGCTTTATAGCGTTGATTGAAATGTGCATGTTTGATTTAAAGATGAAATTACCTTCTCCTTATGATCTTGGTAATTTTATGAAAAGATTATTTATTTTACACAGAAAATATAGACAAAAAACTTACCTAATGGACATAATATACAAGATCTCAAATGTTCATGTATATTTTAATTCTAAAAACATTTTTCTTAGAATAAAGTGTACAGTAATGGACATCCTGAGATACATACTCAGTGCGTAAATCTTTCAGAATACTAAGTTGAGAGTAGTCAGAGGCACGTCCAAACATTAAATTAACACATCACAACAGAAGTTAGTATTCTACGTAACACGTTGCAAGCCTAACGCCGTTTATTGGAACACTATCAAATGCCTTAGAATTTTTGGTTCTAGGTCATGCCGGTTTTCTTAAGATGTTTTCCTTCGATGTGTTAATGCGAACTTTTTTTTAATCCATTTTTCCATTTCTTTTTTTGATCTCCGGATTGGAAGTTGACTTCCGATAGTCGGCTAGTTGACGGCATCTCGAGGTCATTTATTGAGAAATAGTCTAGAGTCTAAAAAAACGTTATAATTAGAATTAGATATGTATTTATTCATACAACTATTTACAAGTAGGTATATACAAAAAAAAATAAAGATGAAACAGCTAGCCATCTAAAGACCGTTGCAAACGATCTATAGATAGCTCAACTGATCCAGATCACTACCAGACGGAAGCGTTCCTAAAATACTGGCCGCATTGCCACGCTGAATGGCAATGCTAATGCGTTGACCTAGACAAGAGCCAGCTCTCTGGTTACGCGTCGCTTCGACCAGTCGCCCTAAAATAATTTTGAAAACGCGAAGGGCCCCGGTTCCCCACGGACCCAGAGTCTCAACCCCAAAAGGCTCAAATAAAAGCTCTGTCGAGACTTTTATTTGCGCCTCTTGAGTTCCTCGGCCGAATCAGCCGCTGCACCGGCTCTTACTTATGTATTATATATGTATTGTATTATCTACTTAGCAAAACATCGTACATTTATCAAAGAAAACAATAAATCCACAAAATAGATAGGTCAAAAACCTCGACCCTCGATTTATAGGTAATTCAATAATTCACTATAATGTGTATTTTTATTGCTGAACCTTCGAAATAATAGTGTTATCATAATGTTGTGATGCGAATGGCCTATTCATGTGATTGGTGTGCTATGGACGTGTTTCTTGGTAAATGTGCAACTACAGGGTGTAAAAAGAGAAGAAGTGATATGTTTTTTTGCAAGCACATGATGTTTGCGTCAAAATAAGGAACTTTTTTTAAAGTCTATAATATTGAATTTCGTAAAGTTTTGAATTTCGTAAGAAATGACGAAATAACGTAGCATATCGCTACGTCATTTCGTAGCAAATTCAATACAAACGCGGTATTTAATTAGCAATTTTTTTTGCCCTCGAAAATATTCAAATATATAAATAATACTTACTACATGACAAATCATTGACAAGATCGCATCTAAGCGATAATACCTCCCGTTTTACTTTAAGTTTTGTAATTTCGTTAAGTTGTATTTATTTTTCTTATGGTGTACCTACAAGAAAGTATTTTGACTTATTCATTCATATATGCTGCGCAAAACCAAACACAGAAATAACATGCTATACAAAAGTAAATAGATAGCGATATCGCTGACAAAAGCAGCGAGTGAATAAAGCGGATGTTGCCTCGGGCGCCGCCTAATATGCTAATACATACTCGTATTACCCTCCAAATAATAAACAGGTACCTACATACCTACAACTACAGTAGGAAGTAAGTAGTGATTATTAAATTCTCTTGTGACGTACGAGCAATCTTAAGAACTATGGTTGATACTTTTTAGAATTCGTTTAAGAAAAAGAGTACTATACTCTTTTTCTATAAATGAGTTTACCTCGTTCAATTGGCACCACACTAAAGTTAAATATAGGATCATCAAAAAACTAACCAAGCAGAGTTTGTTGCCTGATTCTTCTAGGGTTGAACGCGCGCGAGGTATCGGCGTTAATTCACTTTCAAATTTTAAATTCACGTAGTTATTTTAGATCTATAATGATCCTATCGACCGTTATGTCGCAGGCGTTGAACTAGGTAAGAGAGCCTCAAGCTTCAATCAACGCTGATAAGCGATATCCAAATTGACTACGATGATAACTTCTGGTCGTGCTTCTGGTTATTCATCAATTTGCTATACGTACCTACTGATTCTATTTCCAAAGGACTACAAAACAATACACTACAAAAGTAAGGCAAACCAATTAAAACGTTAAAATTGAAAAGCACTTTTATAAACCAATTTTTCAAATCGAAACCTTATACTCTCTACCTCCCCTCTGAACGGAAAATAAAAAATAATCCCATCCATATGTAATGCACCTCTTTGCTCCAGCGTTGTGATACCCTGAGGCTGGATACGTTTTTATATTACGGGAATCTGATTTCAGAGGTAGGTACGGAAGGTATGGAATAAAATGATTGTTATACTTAGGTACTTATTAACTATGCCTTCGTCGATATAAGTATTTGCATCTTTACTTGCTCAAAAGGTTTGGATTTTTGACATTAGCTCAGCTCTTCGTATTCCGAGTACCTAACTACTCGGCCGGTTACCTACGATTGCTGTAGGTACCTACAGCCAGCCCCGAATCTAGGGAGGGCAAACCGGAGCACCTGTCCCGGGCGGCAGTTTCAGGGGGCGTGAAAACCATAATAGGTAAAATATGTTTGAAAAAAAATCTTGTTTCACAAAGCGCCTAGCATACAGCGCACGTTCTATCGATTATTTATTTGATTTTAAACGATTATGAACGCAATTTATTTAAGGGTTCTTATGATTTAAAACAAAAAATGCCACTTACTATAGGTATATTTGTAAGTTTTTTTAACAATTTAAGTCAAACGCTGTAGAGGACGCCACTATCTAGTTTCTGCCTCGTTTGTATGTGCAAAGGACATGTAACTGAAGACTAGGCTCGTCATTAATATCGATCAGGTGGGAGAATAAGTACCTGTTAAATAAGTTTAATAAATAATTTATTTATGTATTATTAGGGACGGCTATATTGCCAGATGTAAAACTGTTGTGCACTACTTTTTTTTTCCATTTTTTTTCTAATATTCTGCAAAAAAACGAAAATGCTGGTTGGTTTGACCAATGTTTCCAAAGAAAAAAACTTCAAGCCTGTAAAAACAGTTAAAGTAATTGAAGGCGCCTCTCAAAAAAACGATAATCTATTGATTAATTAAATAATTAATTCATTTGTATGAAGAAGTTAACAGGTATATTACTTCCATTTCAAGACTTTTTCCCAAACTGAGGTACTTTAATTGTAAACTGTAATCATATGCATCTGTCACCGTTTTTCATCTAATACACTTCAAGGAATTTTCCTTTACAATTTTCAATTCATTGATTCGCATGTGACGTCATTTCCCTATCCTCCATAAAATAAACAACGGCCGCATCTTTTATTATCATCTAAATAAAAATAAATGTTTGTCTATACGATACTAGTATTTTACATGTTAATACTCAGTCGGTATTAGATATGAATATGGCAATTCGCGTGAAAATTTTACAGCACCCGCAGACAACGATTTTGTCGACGAAAGACGAGAAATATTTATGTCTCTCTCTTTTGTCTGACGGAATAATAAACAGAAGAAGGTAGTTTTAGTCTTCTCTACCGCAAAAGGGGTTATCCCGTTCCTGATGGACGGTGATCGACTTTGTTTAAAATTGCTAATTATCTCTAGAGGAGCGCCCAGCGGGAAGAATCCATTTTTCCAACCTCTTTGAAAGGAACCTACAAGTTTGCGAAAGACTAAGTGAGAACGACAAACAAACGAAAGCTGGGTAGTGTAGTAATTATGATGAAAATGTGAAGGTTTTGCTGAATAGATAGTAGGTATATCTCTTAAACGCTACCAGATCATGGTAAACATGATGATCGTTAGTTTATTTACCTATCTTAGTAACGGTAACCTTGGTAATCTTCATAACAGCCGAACCGATTGGGTTAAGGAATACTTAATTAAGGTTGTGACCTAAAATAACACTAGTCTACTTTTCGGATACCTACCAACTACGCAAGCGAAGCCAGGGCAGAACTGAAGCTAGCCCTCCATAAATAAACAACGCCTGCATCGTATCCCATAAAACTCAGCCAATAGAAAAGAATGCATCAATACGGTTTATTTTATATATTTACGACGTTGAATACTTTAATCGTGTTTTTATGATTGGTTTTAGTGCTGAATTTATACCTGAATTTGAATATAGGGGTAATTGTCCATAGCAAATGTGCTGTAACATACGATGTACCTATCCCTACCTACTTACCGTACATTAATCATCGTTAAAACCATGTTGAAGTAGGTAACTAAAGTATACGCATAAAGTGAATACCTAATAGGTCTTCTGCTTTGGTTTTTGTGTCATATTTTTCTTAAAACTGCTGGGTCAGATTTTGATGTCCCTTTGCACTGGGGATTTTGATGTCCCTTTGATGTCCCTTATGGTTGAGGCACAGATAACTATTATAATACCTACTAGATTCAGGTAGGTACTTATCTATATCTGGGGATGGAAAGAAGATGGATGAATGGGGCGGTTAGCGAACGTGATGATAGGACTCTGCCGCCCAAGAGAGAAAGGGATTGGGGTCTCCAGTCGGGTGGCGGAAGGAATATTGTTCCCGTGACTTGGCTACAATGGCGAGAGAGGAACACCGGAGGGGTTTAGTGGGTATTCTGCCCTTTTAGACCGGATGTATTCGTCAATGAATCTTCCCTCTGAAAAAAAGTACTTACCTATACTATAAGCCATATTATAAGCCTATACCTGCCACAGATAACCTATACCAAAACATATCTGGGGGCTAGACAAATACCTCACGCTTACTTTTCCTTTCACGCTAACGCAAATTTGTCAAGGTAAAACTTGGCAGCTGTCACGTGACATTTCCGCAGCTAATGTCATTCCCATACAATTCAATCTTTACGCAGGCGTTAAAGCCAACAGAAAGTGATATTTCTCTAAACCCTCCTGAAAACCATATCTCCATTAGTTCATAGACCACTTCCCATACAATTTGTCTAAGTCTCTTTCATTCAGTTGACTCACTTGGCACAACAGTACCTACCTGTGAGGAAACCTAACTACCTACCGCAGACTTATACAGAGTGTCCCGGAATATATATATGTATAATTATCTGCCTACATTATGTTTTAGTAGGTAGTTTTTATTATATCCTTTTATTTTACCTGGATGTCTGTTTTTGTATAAAGATGATGTCTTCTTTCCGTTTTGCCAAATAAAAATATTTTCTTTCTTCTTTCAATATTTGCCCGAAAATCTTCCTTTCCTACAGCGGTAGAAAATAAATAAATAATGCTGGACATTTTTCACGCAGCATCATCTAGCGCCAAACTAAGCAGAGCTTGTATTCAGGGAACTATGTACATGACTGATATACTACACATATACATTTTTTTTGGAAATTCATACATATTATACATATAAAACACCCAGACCCGAGACAAAATTTGCAGATCATACAAACGTCTGTCCCGAACCGGAGAATCGAACCCGCAAACTTCTGCGTCTCAGTCGGGCCTTCGCCCACACCGCCACAGAGGTCGTCAATAGCCAGAGATATAAGGAACTAGTAGATAGATACCTAGTTGTTTTTTTCAGAAAACTTTTCTTAGACGAAATTAGTTTTAATTTAAACCCGACGGGCGCGCGTTTGTTTCGACACTGAAATATTGCAAGCTTAGCCTTTTCAAATTCCGACGTTTCTATGAATAAAAATTGTTTTTAATCTTGCTGTAGCCTTTTGCTAGAATAATAAAAACTTAAGATGGATAGATTGGAAATGCTTTATTGTAGAAGATAAACCAAGACTACTAAGGCGAACTTATTTATTTATTTATTTATTTGTTAACTCTTTATTGCACATTTTAAAAAGTGAACAATAGGCGGACTTAATGCTAAAGCATTTTCTACCAGCCAACCCAATTTGTAGTGATTGGCGGTAATTGTGCTACAAATTTTTAACTACAATATTATATTATACTTATATCTAATTACATAATATACTTACTTAATACATATAATTATATATTTATAGGTTATACATAATACACTTATACATAAAAATAATAGTCAGAAAGGTAGGGTAAATAAACTATGAATACAACTCATCCAGGAAGTGTTTGCGAGTTAATCTTTTGAAGCATTCTTTAGTCTAGTAGAACTTAATGCTAATTAGCATTTTTTCAGCTAACCTTTGTGTAATGAAGTGTGGGGCGGTAGTGCGTTTGTGAGATTACCAAAATAAGACAAAATTTTATTAAATTAAATAACTACGTTTTTTTGTGCAGGTAAATAACTTAAACTTATAAATACCAAGAAATCATACTACTATAAACGCGAAAGTTTGTGAGGATGGATGTTTGTTACTCTTTCACGCAAAAACTACTGAACGGATTTTGATGAAACTTTATAATAATATAGCTTATGAATCAGACTAACACATAGGCTACTTTTTATCCGGGTACCACGCGGATTAGTTATAAATAAATAAACATAGGCGAGATAAACAAAAGCGTTAGGTTACGTTAGTAAAAACGCTAAATCAACGTCTACATTTTATTCTAGTGTTTGTCTCTTGTTTTAGATAATCGTTGATTTTATCTATTTTACCTACCTACTTACATAACACCAAACAAAATATACAACTAATTAGGTACCTACATAGCTCATTCATCATTCTAGCATCATTTGTGGCAAGTGTCAATGACTTCAAGAAAAACAACAAAATTACATTAAGGAGAATCAACTTACATATCATTATTATATGCTCTACCTACTGATCTTGTGCCAAGCGAAATAGGCTAGGTCCTCTCCCGCGACTAGGGTAACCAGATCTCACTGGAAATCCTGACAAGAAGCCTGATTTCTATAAAAATGTCCTGTCATTATTGCGAGCGCGCGCGATTAAAACAATACTATCTAATAAAGCAGAAGAATATGTTTAATTGTTTCCGTTCGTTCTTACAAATAAAAAAATAACTAAAATACTAAATACTTAACTAACGTAACGTATTACGTATTAGTATTCTATTACCAAAAGTAAAAAAAAAACCCCTGAACCCTGACCAATGCTTAAAAATCCTGACATGTCAGGACAAATCCTGACGTCTGGTAACCCTACCCGCGACATCTCCAGTTCTCTATGTTTATATCACTAAGTTTTATTTTGTCGTACTTGGGACATAATATTTGCCGAATACTGATAAAATGCATATAGCGCCATCTATTTCCAAATCTCGAGAACCGTTTCAGTTACGGCCGTGTGGATAAAAATACTTATTTAGAAATCAAACTAAAACATTTCTATAATTAATTCATTTTATTAGTTGACATACCTACAACATAGCAATCATGTACTAACAAATAACAAAAAATTGGCCTACTAATTACAAATTACAGTACATCAAAAACATAAAGGACCTTATATAAAGGGACTGTACATAGGTTGTTTAACCGACACATAACTTAAACGACTTACCCGACTGCGCGTAGTACTAAAGAGGAAGACTTTAAAATATTTTGAATAAAGCACCTAATCATTAAGATAATCTGTTATTCTTATACAATAATAGTTAAATATCATCTTAATAGATTTTGTTTGTATAATGAATTAATTTTCTTTATTACAAATCTTTTTTTGTATACTTAATTTCAATTATATCAAAATCGTTTCAACCGTTACAAAGATTACGAAGGTTAGGTACCTTACTAAGATCATCAGTAAGTTAACAAACAATCATCCATTTTTAAATTCTTTATTACTTATAAGACGCAACATACTTTTCATACGGATTTATAATATAAGTAGGATAGATTTAAGAGTTCAATCGGGTAAGTCTAAAACACAATCTTAAACCAAATGATTAGGTATGTAGCAATAAATAAACGATATCTTTACCAAAACGTAAAGAAAAAAAAACTATAATTCGTAGCAGTACGAGTTAGTAATATGTACGTAGTCTAAAATAATGCATTGATACCTTTTTATTCCAAATAATCGCTACTAAGTGTAAAATAAACTAAGACTGGCCTCGGACATATTAATTCAGAACCAGAATTTATGTATGTTAATCGGCGGATAGCTTCACACGTTTGAAAATACAGAGATAGGTACATATATCTTCCCTATATAGAGATATATCTTCCCTATATAGCTTTTCTTTTAGCTTAAAGTAGGATATAGCTCAATTCAAAATCGGAATGAAAACAGACAGAATGCGTAAGGAATAATTCGAATTTTCAGATCTGAATTCCGGATCTG
Source organism: Perizoma flavofasciatum (assembly GCA_958496245.1). Classification (NCBI taxonomy): domain Eukaryota; kingdom Metazoa; phylum Arthropoda; class Insecta; order Lepidoptera; family Geometridae; genus Perizoma; species Perizoma flavofasciatum. The sequence goes on along the minus strand of OY292439.1, from coordinate 8,548,442 downwards.
AAAATTCGACGCATGTCAAAATCATTCAGATAAATCAGATCAGATAAATTCATAATATAAAAAAAATGCTGGTCATTTTTCACACAGCATCATCAGCCTCAAACTAAGCAGAACTTACTAAAAATGACTGATAAAAAAAAATTATTAGAAAACACCCAACTCGAGAGACAAATATTTACAGATCATACAAACATTGGTCGTAAGGCAGGAATCGAACCCGCAACCAAATACATACGGTGCCCATTTGTATTCAATTTTGAATTATAATATTGAATTCCACATCTAGGTGTCTAGACAAATACCACTTTCTGTTGACGTTAACGCCTGCGAAAAGATTGAATTGCATGGAAATGACATTAGCTGTGGTAAGGTCACGTGACTGCTGCCATGTTTTATCTTGACAAATTTGCGTTAGCATGAAAGGAAAACTAAGCGTGATTTAATCTTGAGGTCTAGACATATACCTCATGCTTACTTTTCCTTTCACGCTAACGCAAATTTGACAAGGTCAAACTTGGCAGCTGTCACGTGACATTTCCACAGTTTTCATTCCCATACAATTCAATATTTCCGCAGGCGTTAACGCCAACTGAAAGTGGTATTTGTCTAGACCCTTGACAAATTATTATTTGCGTTAGCATGAAAGGAAACCTAAGCGCGATGTATTTGGTAGACCCCTGAATTCAAAAAGATATTACGACAGTGCGAGGCCAGTTTAAAAATAAAAACATACCATACAACTAAAAAAAAAAATCAACAGATCCGTAACTACTTACAAAAAATCCCGTATTAATATCAATAACAATAGTTATTTATCAGACACAAGATCCATTAATAACTTCGTATTCAACTCTGAAAGCGATTTCCAGCGAACACATTCCGATAGTAAACATGATTTTGTGCTACAAAATCGTTCCTAGACTTGAATGCGAGCTATTTCAACTAAACAATAATCTATACGATATTTAAATTCATACAATGACAAGTACCTAATAGAAAATCCTTAGACCGCAGACACACTGCAGTAGGCAGTTAGGCGTCTAGATGCCTCGGGTAGCCGCACTGCAGACGTCCATGTTGGTAAACTGGCCGTAGCTCGCAGAACCGACAAACGCTGGTTCTAAAGTGACGAGCGGTAAACGTTCTCGAGCGACTACCGCGAACCGGAAGACGCGTTGATGGTAACGATCGCAAATCGATAAAACACGTAGGCACCTATTGTTTTGTAAAAGTATCATTAGAATAACCAGCCTTGTTTTCTTGCCTTTCTTTCCTGGATTGGTCGCGGAGGAACAGGCAGTAGATAAGACCGACGTTTCAAAGTGATCCATGTATATTTAATGAATAAATGAATCTCGACTTTTGACTTTGAGGCAGTATTTAGACTGTTCGCTGCATCCACCTACATTCAAAGACCAAACAACACGCAACTGTGATTTCCATGATCATCCTCAGATCTTTACTCAGCCCAAAGATCCGTGAGGGTAACGAGTAGGGGGTAGTGGGCACGTCAAAACAATATACTTGGCACATGACCACGCTTTGCATAATAGTTGGCAAGGTGACTCTGAACAGGGATGGTATTAGAACTAGCGTGGTGGAAGGATTCAGTGCACCTAAGCTAGTTGCGATTTTACAAGCTACGCTTCAGGAAACAGCCGACCTAAAACTTGAGCGTTTGGGAAAACTCTTATTGCTACACAATAAAAGGTTGGAAATAACATACATGTTCTGCGACACCCTGTATATCAATCGTCCTATGTTAAGATTTTAGAATACTATTTGGCCACAATCTAACAATAATTATAATTATACACGAATATAATTACAGTAACACTAACAGACACATGGAAATATTATTATTAATCAATTCTACATGAAACAGCCTTGAAAAGTACATTTGATTTTTTATACATGACATTTATTCTAATTCGTAAGAAGAGCTTTTGTATTTGTTCTGTGAAAGTACCATTTTACAATTCTCACATTTTGTGACTTTGACATTTTACAAAGTCACAAAGATGGCGCTACACCGAAAGGTTCGATATAGACCCATATTTTAGAACGAAATCTCCACAATCTAGGACTCAGATACATACTACGCCCACCTCCCGATCTGAATTACTTCACCCCGGATATTGAATATACACTTTATTCGCCGTTTTGTGTCCAGGCTATGCATAAGAATAATTATTATCACTTACGAATATTTTTTCTTTAATCTAATTGGCATATTTTAGTTTTTTTTTAGGTTTAGGTATAACTATCATTAAGCACATACTTAAATTATTGTGAGATGTTTTACCTGTGGCGAGTATCATTTAGTTCTTCAAAGTCATGCAGATGGCGCAGTACTGATAGATTAGATCAAGTACCACATGTAAATAAAAGCTACATATGAGATGCAGCGCCATCTAGTAAGCTACAGGGAACTAACAAGAAATGCCACAATATGAAAAAAAAATCATCATAGCAACTTTTAGCGTATCTTGCATAGTCACCTGATATTGCCAGGAAAATAGCTGTGTGAACGAAATATAAGTGCGTTTTACCAAACTTGTTTTTTTTTTATTTGTATCTTTAGTATGCCACTGCGGCCGTCACAGGCCTATTCTGATTGCCACTTGATTTTCTCCGCCCCTCTCATAATCTGAGCTGAGAATGTGTCTGCCCAGATTAACTTTAACTCATCCCACCTAAGAAGATCCTGCAGTATTTAACAGCTGCAGGGTTGAGCGGTGAACTTTGAACGGCTCTTGAGGGGCGTAGAAAAGCAAATGGCGATCACAATAGGCCTGTGACGGACGCAGTGATACTAAAGCCACAAAAGAAAACAAAAACGTGCAGTAAAAGGATTTTAGAGCACTGGTTTAGCACAAAAATATCTTGATTAAGGTACCGTTTGAACTCAAAGTGCTACTAGAATCATTAACATGCTATTACATGCTAATAATACTAGTACTGTTATTATTCCCGCTATTATTATTCCCACTATTATTTATTTGCACCCTATATAGATTATATATCATAATAAAAGTCGTCAAGACATTACCATCTTGACTCCGCGTGCTACAGATATCATTAGACGCTATTATTATTCCCGCTATTATTATCCCCAATACTATTATTAAATTACAAAAAATAATTGATAGATGCAGTATCATAATAAAAGGTTGCTAGTGTATCACTAGACACTATTATAATTCCATATATTGTTACCCCCCTACTATTATTTATTTAATGCTAGATAAATGATTGATGCTTTATCATAGTTAAAATCGTCAACGGTACCATCTTAACTCCGCGTGCTTCTGATATTATTGGACACTATTATTATTCCCGCTATTTAATAATAGATAATTCCCAAATACTATTATCTATTTGCACCCTAGATAAATTATATATGCTGTATCATTATTAAAGTTGTCAACGGTACCATCTTAACTCAGCGTGTTACTGATACGCTATTATTATTATTCCCGCTATTTATTTTAACCCCTACTTTTATTCCTTTTACCCCTAGTTAGATTATAGATGCCGTATACTAATTATAGTCGTCCACGGTACCATCTTGACTCCGCGCGCTACTGCCATCGTCATATGTAGCAGTACTATTATTATTCCCGCTATTATTATTTCCGCTATTATTATTCCCACTACTATTATTCCTTTGCACTCTAAGATTAAGACCTGGCAATTGCATTAAATAGTCCCTATCCCAAGATGCATTCCTATTCCTCTCGGACCAGTGAACACCTCTGACATCAGGACTAGGAGCGACACGTAAATCAGCGTGGGAGGACGTTGGTAAAGTCCTAAAATCGATATTAGAGTTAGAATTATTAGAGTTAGAATTATTAGAGTTAGAATTATAAGGGTTAGAATTATTAGAGTTAGAATTGTGATTTCTTATGTCTGCTCTGTATTCGGCGTACTGTCTGTCTGTATTGCTGTTTTGTCTAAAATCGGACGTGGAATTAGGAAGAACTCTTAAATCTAAGCTAGAATTATGCGTGTTGACTCTCGAATTCTGAGCCAATCGTATATCACTTGAGCCGGTTCTGAGGTCCGTTGGGTTATTTCTTGATTCGAGTCGGTTCCTGAATTCGGGATTGGTAGGTACATTGAATGGTACGGGGTCCAGTCTAGGTATTTGCTGGGCAAGAGTTCTGAGTCTAGAGTTCTCTGTGCGTTCGGGTACGAAGTTGGGTGTTTCCAAGCGTCTGTTCTCTCGCTGGTTGGCGTCCGATGAAAACATGTGTTGGTATCTATGGATAAATACAAGTTATTAGTTAGGTAGTTTAAAAAGTTAAAAGTTAAAACGAATAGAACTATTCTTCACGTGTGAGATTAATTTATTAGATCATGTATTTGTAATTTTATTTAAAAGTGTTATTGTTCTGTTTGTTTTCCAAATAAATATAAACAAATAAATAAAATACAGTGATCTCTCATTACAGTTGCATGTGTATTGGTGTGCGAGTATATATGGGGTGGGGGTGTGTGTGTGTTTGTGTGTGGTGGGGGGGGTTTGGTTGGGTGTATATGCGAGTTTATAATGTATGAGGGGGTGTGTATATTTATGTATGTATTTGTTGTGTGCGAGGGTTTAAGTGCCTGTGAGTGTGTTTCAACGAGGGTTTATGTGTTGTATGGGGGGGCGGGTGTGTATGGGGGGAGGGGGATGGGTGTATTACCTAGCAATCTCGCAAGGCATCAGCAGTCGCGAGTCCTACGTTGCACCTGTATAAGTAAGGGTATATCTGTGTGTACACTCACAGGGGTGTGGGGTATGTGTGGGGGAGTGCATGTGGGGCTGGGGTGTGAGTGTGGAGGGGGGGTGTTACCTAGCAATCTCGCAAGGCATCAGCGGTCGCGCGTCTCTGCCTATACGTTGCACCGTGATCTGCTGCCTCTGATTGGCGTTGGTCGGCTCCATAGCGGGATGAATCGTAACTATTGGGTTGTTCTGACGGGTGGCCGACGGGGGATTGATATTCAGGAAGAACGGTAGCGGCATGCAGAATACCTCTTCCTGCAACTAAACAAAAAATATTCGATTAGTATTCACATATAACTTTAGTAACTGAACAGAACAAACACACTCACTACTGTATTTCGTTTCATTTATTCATACCCTTTGACACATTGTGCGTTCTTGGACAAGTCAAATTAACAAAAAATTGGTATATATGGAGTATGGAGCATATTATGTATATATGTAGTTAATTATTAGGTAATGATATAGGTACATCCTCAGATCTTTGTGGACTGATTCAGTGCGCAGATCTTTTTGGAGACCAAGTCGGGGATGATCAGAGACACGTGCAAACATTATTTGGTATATGCCCGCGTTTTATATCATTTTCACTAAAAACGTGATAATTACATGATTTGTGAAGTATTCAAAATACCACAAGTCCTACACGACTTTTTGTAGGCCTTTTGAAGGGCTTTGTGTTGTAAAAGTAACACATTATTTTGATTGGCTACCAAAATAAAGTAGGTTCTCAAAAAGAGGTTGAATTATGATAGAAACAAACTAGGTGCCCGCCTGGTTTATCTTTAAGAATTGGGATCAAACCTCTTTTTGAAATGTCAAATAGACTGTGGGCTATTTTATTTTAACATCAATTCTACACCTTGTTTCCTTTGTACAATTTGTCTTGAAAAACAGGATTCAAAAGTCTAAAAGATAAACCAAAGATTTAAACCACCTTTTATAATGAGACCGTAAATGGTTATCTTATCTTTTACCTTCTGCATAAATCTTATAAAAGGAGAGGTCGTCACAAATCCTCCTAATATTATAAACGCGAAAGTTTGTGAGAATGGATGTTTGTTACTGTTTCACGCAAAAACTACTGAACGGATTTTAATGAAACTTACAGTAATATAGCTTATACATCAGAAAAACACATAGGCTACTTTTCATCCGGGTACCACGCGGCGAAGCCGTGGGCAAAGGCTAGTAAAAAAATAAATTGTTTGTGACGACCTCTGTGGCGCAGCGGTCGTCACAAACGCTGCGGGAAAAATTGTATGATTAGCAAACGTTTGTCTCTTGTCTGGGTGTTTTACATATATTTGTTATAATATATAATGTGTTTATGATTATACAAAAAAAACGTATTTATGTCGTATATCAGAACTGCCAAATCCCTTCCTATCTTCAAAAAGCACAGTCACTGTTTGTGCTTATCTCAAAGCTGATGAGTTGCTATTATATAGATTATTCATGTATATACGTATATACATGAGGATGAATGAAGCGAAAGAGGTATGCCAGGATCGTAGCAAGTGGAAATCCTTGGTCTCTGCCTACCCCTCCGGGAAACAGGCGTGACTATATGTATTCATGTATGTATGTATGTATAAAACAATGTGTTTTATCTAATTGTCTCTATGTATGTTTGTATTGTCTATGCACCACCGTCCTGTATCTTCACGTATATTCCTGTCCATCCAAAGGTTGTCTGGAATAGACCGCTATAAGCGATAAGACCGCCCATTGTACTCTCGCGATTAGCTTGTAATTTGCTCTGTTTGAATTTGTAATTGTGTTTTCCATATTAGGTGGTATACAATAAAGAGTTATCTATCTATCCATCTATCTATCAGTCATGTCGTTTCCATACTACAAGCTCTGCTTAGACAGGGCCTAGATGAAGCTGTACGAAAAAAAAAGAAAAAAAAACACTCACATTAATAACGTTTCTCTCAGATTGATCAGTCGGACACAGCAAAGGTCTCCTCTCCAACTGCAGCGAGGAATTATTCTTGTCTGCGGGATCCTCTTCCAACGAGAGATCGGGAACAACTTGCATTTCCTCACAGGGGTTGCCAACTATCACATAGCTGGCTATGATAGTGGATAGCTGATCTGATACCTGGAAATGTGAAGTGTTTCCATGATTACTAGGGGTGCGGGTTCGATTCCCGCTGCGGGGCAAATTTTAGCATGTTTTCTGCCAATGAAAGGTCAGGAACCACTAGCATTTCCTCACAGGGGTTGCTAACTATCACGTCTGATCTGATACCATGAAATGTTAAGTGTTTCCATGATTACTAGGGGTGCGGGTTCGATTCCCGCTGCGGGGCAAGTTTTTGCATGTCCTCTCCCAATGAGTGGTCAGGAACCACTAGCATTTTCTCACAGGGGTTGCCAACTATAACGTCTGATCTGATACCATGAAATGTTAAGTGTTTCCATGATTACTAGGGGTGCGGGTTCGATTCCCGCTGCGGGGCAAGTTTTTGCATGTCCTCTCCCAATGAGTGGTCAGGAACCACTAGCATTTCCTCACAGGGGTTGCTAACTATCACGTCTGATCTGATACCATGAAATGTTAAGTGTTTCCATGATTACTAAGGGTGCTGGTTCGATTCCCGCTGCGGGGCAAGTTTTTGCATGTCCTCTCCCAATGAGTGGTCAGGAACCACTAGCATTTTCTCACAGGGGTTGCCAACTATAACGTCTGATCTGATACCAGGAAATGTTAAGTGTTTCCATGATTACTAAGGGTGCTGGTTCGATTCCCGCTGCGGGGCAAATTTTTGCATGTTCTACCGATATTTTGTGCCGAGTGCTGTGATACAATGGTACTCGTGGTTACAGTACCATGTATTTCCTGTAATAATAATTCATGTAAGGAGGACTGTAAAGTATCAAACATTTTTTCTGAATATACTTTTCTAACTTTACTTTCTTTACTCTACGCACTTGCAGGGTGCAAGGATGACTGTCAGTCAGTCAGTCAGTCAGTCAGCAGTCTGTAAGGACAGACGATTTTATAAGTAAAGATAATATAGATTATACCACCTAACCTCTTCAGCCAGCAATCTGTGCTTGGGATCTTTTACTAGCAGCCTTTGTATGAGAAACACCGTATTATCTGACACTTGCACAGAATTTCCATCTCTGAAACAAAAGATACTCATATTATCACTTTATTAATCTCGAAGCGACGCGTGATCTCACAAAACGACTCAAAAACCGGATAATATCAACCATCAAATTGGACTATTGCTGTATAAACAGATTGCCAAGCAACAGAGACTCAAAAACACTCACTGGACTGATCTCACAAAACGACTTAAAAACCGGATAATATCAACCATCAAATTGGACTATTGCTGTATAAACAGATTGCCAAACAGCATAGAGTCAAAAACACTCACTGGACTGATCTCACAAAACGATTCAAAAACCGGATAATATCAACCATCAAATTGGACTATTGCTGTATAAACAGATTGCCAAACAGCAGAGAGTCAAAAACACTCACTGGACTGATCTCACAAAACGATTCAAAAACCGGATAATATCAACCATCAAATTGGACTATTGCTGTATAAACAGATTGCCAAGCAGCAGAGAGTCAAAAACACTCACTGGACTGATCTCACAAAACGACTCAAAAAGCGGATAATATCAACCGTCAAATTGGAATATTGCTGTATAAACAGATTGCCAAGCAACAGAGACTCAAAAACACTCACTGGACTGATCTCACAAAACGACTTAAAAACCGGATAATATCAACCATAAAATTGGACTATTGCTGTATAAACAGATTGCCAAACAGCAGAGAGTCAAAAACACTCACTGGACTGATCTCACAAAACGATTCAAAAACCGGATAATATCAACCATCAAATTGGACTATTGCTGTATAAACAGATTGCCAAACAGCAGAGAGTCAAAAACACTCACTGGACTGATCTCACAAAACGATTCAAAAACCGGATAATATCAACCATCAAATTGGACTATTGCTGTATAAACAGATTGCCAAGCAGCAGAGAGTCAAAAACACTCACTGGACTGATCTCACAAAACGACTCAAAAAGCGGATAATATCAACCGTCAAATTGGAATATTGCTGTATAAACAGATTGCCAAGCAGCAGAGAGTCAAAAACACTCACTGGACTGATCTCACAAAACGACTCCAAAAGCGGATAATATCAACCATCAAATTGGACTATTGCTGTATAAACAGATTGCCAAACAGCAGAGAGTCAAAAACACTCACTGGACTGATCTCACAAAACGATTCAAAAACCGGATAATATCAACCATCAAATTGGACTATTGCTGTATAATTAGATTGCCAAGCAGCAGAGAGTCAAAAACACTCACTGGACTGATCTCACAAAACGACTCAAAAAGCGGATAATATCAACCGTCAAATTGGACTATTGCTGTATAAACAGATTGCCAAGCAGCAGAGAGTCAAAAACACTCACTGGACTGATCTCACAAAACGACTCAAAAAGCGGATAATATCAACCGTCAAATTGGACTATTGCTGTATAAACAGATTGCCAAGCAGCAGAGAGTCAAAAACACTCACTGGACTGATCTCACAAAACGACTCCAAAAGCGGATAATATCAACCATCAAATTGGACTATTGCTGTATAAACAGATTGCCAAGCAACAGAGACTCAAAAACACTCACTAGACTGGCAAAAACACTCACTTATCCGATTTTTGAGTCGTTTTGTGAGATCAACAAAACGACTCAAAACCCGGATGATATCAACCATCAAATTGGACTGTTGTCGCATAAACTACATTGGCAAGAAGCAGAATAGAAAAAGAAAATATATATATATACTTACGGCGGTATATTATAGTTGGCCGCTTGTATCCGGCTGAATAGTTGGGCTAAACTGGTGTCGCAGAAGGGGAATTGACCGTACAACATTGTGTACAGGACCACGCCCAATGCCCACATGTCAGAAGGTTTTCCGAGGTACGGTTTGCACATTAAAACGTCCGGGGAAATGTAGGCTGGGGAACCTGCAAAAAATAAACGAAAAGAGTGATATTTTTCATAAAATGTTAATTGTTTAGGCTCGCCTTTGTACATCCTATTACTATTATAAACGCGAAAGTTTGTGAGGATAGATGTTTGTTACTCTTTCACGCAAAAACTACAGAACGGATTTTGATGTAACTATACAGTAATATAGGTAGCTTATACATCAGAATAACACATAGGCTACTTTTTATCCGGGTACCATGCGGGCGAAGCCGTGAACAGAAGCTAGTGTCCTATTATGTATTAGGTGTTTTATCTGTATTTTCTGTGTGTACAATAAAGTAAATGTATATATGGGACCACCCTTGAAGTATTATACCCTACCTGTAAAAAGAATCATTAAAATCGGTTCACAATAAACAATAAAACACACAGACGGATTGAGTAGGTTGAAAATAAAATGTAATTTTATATAGTCAAAGTCAAAGTCAAAGTCAAAATTCATTTATTCAATAAAATCATAAGGACCACTTTGAAACGTCGGTTTTTATCTAGGTGCCTGTTCCTCCGCGACCAAGCCAGGAAAGAAAGGCAAGAAAACAAGGCTGGTTATTCTTTTTAATGATCCTTTTACAAAACAATAGGTTCGAGTTGGAGCATTTTCAATCCCAAGAGTTTTTGTCATCTAAATAATCAGATATTTTATAGTATGCCTTTTTATAAAGCTTTTGTTTAATTACGTTTTTAAATTTGTTAATTGATAATTTTTGTATATCTCTTGGGAGTTTGTTAAAAAAGCGTACACCGTGCCCTTTAAACGATTTACCAACTTTATGGAGTCTACAAGTGGCAACAGCGAGTTTATCTTTATTTCTAGTATTAACATTGTGATTATCGCTTTTTTTCTTAAACAAATTAATATTTTTGTGAACATACATCAGATTTTCATAAATGTATTGACAATGGAATGTCATTATATTTATTTCTTTAAACTTTTCGCGAAGTGATTCTCTGGGGCCCATATTATAAATTGCTCGAACAGCCCTCTTCTGCAGCACAAAAATGGTATTGATATCAGCAGCACTCCCCCACAGCAGTATACCGTACGACATAATGCTGTGGAAGTAGCTGAAGTAAACTAGTCTAGCTGTGTCAACGTCTGTATAAAGACGGATCTTTTTGACTGCATATGGCGCAGAACTAAGTCTCTTCGATAACCCATCAATATGAGGACCCCATTGAAGCTTATTATCTAGGGTGATACCTAAGAATACGGTGGTGTCCACAAGAGCCAACTGTTCATCTTTGATTTTGATATTTGCTTTAACTTGTGTAACATTGGGTAGTATAAATCTAATACACTTTGTTTTATTTTCATTAAGTAGGAGATTGTTAACGTTGAACCATTTTACAACCTTAGAGATTGCATTGTTTACATTGTCAAAATTGGTTTGTCGTCGCTTTAATTTAAATAAAAGTGACGTGTCATCTGCAAACAATACAACCTCATGATCGTCCCTTACAAGGTGGGGTAGATCATTAATGTATACTAAGAACAAAAATGGACCAAGAATTGATCCCTGCGGTACACCGATAGTAACCAGAGACCCCGGAGACCGTTTTCCATTCACGTCAACTCTTTGTACTCTGTCACTTAAATAGGAAGTGAGAAAGTCTAGAGCAACGCCCCTAATACCATAATGGTGTAGTTTCCTGATCAATGTGTCATGGTCTACGCAATCAAATGCCTTTGACAAATCACAAAAAACGCCTAAAGCGTCATGAGATTCCTCCCAGGCATCAAATATGTGCGATATTAACTCAATACCAGCATCAGTGGTTGAGCGACCCTTACTAAATCCGAATTGCTTATTATGCAGTAAATTATTTAATTTAAAATGTCTTTGCAATTGATTTAAAATTAGTTTTTCAAAAATTTTACTAAATGTAGGAAGTACCGATATAGGTCTAAAATTACTAGGGTCAGAACATGTACCCGATTTGAAAAGTGGAGTTATTTTACTGTGTTTCATTAAATCAGGGAACACACCACAGTCAATACACTCGTTGAATATTAAAGCTAGTTCGGGCGCAATAATGCCAATCAATGACTTCACAACGCAAACAGAGATGCCCCAGAGGTCCGTGGTTTTTTTAACATTTATGAGTTTGAAAGATTTTATGATGTCATCACTATTTACATGATCAAATTTGAATTGTATTTTACATTCTGTTAAGTTTTCTTTTAACAATGACTCTGCTTCTATGGGAGAGGAGTTTAAGGATTTTGTGGTAGAGACTGGAATGTCGGTAAAAAAGTTTTCGAACGCTTTAGCTACATCACTATCCTGATTGACGGTGGCATTGTCAATTTTCAAATTAAACTTATTGTTCTTAGTTGTGACTCTTCCAGTCTCACTGTTGATTACTTTCCAAGTGGCTTTTACTTTATCTTGGCTATTTTTAATTTTTGAACTCAAATGACGAGCTTTTGCTTCACGACAAACATTTTAAAAAATTTTAGAATACTTTTTGACTTGTTCTTTAAACTCCTCATTAAAATTATATTGTTTTTCAGCATAAAGATCATACAATTTCTTCCTGCTTTTATGTATTCCCGCTGTTGCCCAGTCACTGAACTTTTTACCGTCAGAGACCATGATCGATTTCGATGTAAAAATTGAATTGAACACATCACTAAATTTCTTAAAAAATGTGTTGTATAAATTATTTGGATTAAAATTACCATACAAACATGGAAATACAGAAGTTAAATTCAATTTTAGTTTGTCCAATCGATCTTTGGTCATAGGTATACAAGTAATATTTCTTTTTTCAAGTTTTTTTGTTTGAACCTCTATTTTAATTATTTGTCCAAGATGATCCGACTTAATATTACTAATTAAACTCTTATTTAAAATTTTAATGTTGGCAAAGATATTGTCTATACATGTGGCCGAAGTATCGGTTATTCGAGTAGGCTCCATAAATTGAGGTTTTAAATCAAATGATTGAAATAAACTAATTATTCTAGTATTTAAGGAGTTAATTTCTAGTAAATTAACATTAAAATCTCCGCACGTAATAATATATTTATTTGATTTAGATAATTTAAACAACATTTCTTCCATAACTTTTTCAAAAATGTCAAATGAGGCAGATGGTGGGCTGTAAACGCTTATAACTATGAATTGCTCCAACTCTATGCAAGCAACTTCAATGTGTCTTTCTACAGAGAGGTGGACTATATCTAAACGTTCTCTAAATTTTATCTGTTTATTAAGTAGGATTAATGAGCCACCACGTATAGCATGTAATCTGCAGAAAGAACTACCAACTTGGTGATTACTGAATATGTACTTTATACTCTGGTTTTAGACAGATTATATAGATCACACTTTATTGTACCCCATATAATATAAATTGCTATTAATACCGTTTTTGTGCTGCAGAAGACGGACGTTTGTGCAATTATTAATATGGGCCCCAGAGAGTCAATACGCTAAAAGTTTCAAGAAATAAATATAATGACATTCCCTTCACAATGTATGTTCACAAAAATAGCTAAAATCACAATATTAATACTAGAATTAGAGAAGAAAGATAAACTTGCTGTTGCCACTTGCAGACTCCATAAAGTTAGTAAATCGTTTAAATGGTAGGGTGTACGCTTTTATAACAAACTCCCAAGAGATATAAAAAAATACAAATAACAAATTTAAAAGCGTAATTAAACAAAACTTTATTTAAAAAGGCATATAACATATCGGATGTTTTAGATGAGGAGAAATCTTAGGATTGAAATTACTCCAATTTCATGAAAAAAGTACCTTTTGTTTTGCAAAAGTATCATTAAAAAGACTAACCAGCCTTGTTTCTTGCCTTTAATTCCTGGTTTGGTCGTGGAGGAACAGGCAGTAATCTCTAAAGTGCAATGGGCGGTCTTACCGTCAACAGTATTTACCTCTCTGATCCTTCAGAAGATCCCGATCGCTGCCCAAATGTGTTCCCAGACAGAAATTTGTTATAACCACACGACCAGTCCTTTGGTTAAGCACTATGTTACCCAGCTTCAAGTCCCTGTGCACTATATTTCTCTGAAAAAAAAAAGAAAATAGCTATTATTGTACGATCCTATTCTAAAGTGAAACTAGTGAGGCGGCATGCCATAGAACCAATAATTCAAAGGCATACGCCATCGGTTAGTGTTTTAATAACTGATACTGCTTGCAAAAAATAAATATGCTATTATGGTGCATCCTAGCCTACTTATAAACACGAAAGTTTGTGAGGATGGATGTTTGTTACTCTTTCACGCAAAAACGACTGAATGGATTTTGATGAAACTTTACAATAATATAGCTTATGAATCAGACTAACACATAGGCTACTTTTTAGCCGGGTACCACGCGGGAGAAGCCGTGGGCAGAAGCTAGTAAAAAATAAGCCAAGCTTATTATATAATTGGTATGAAATCTCATCATTAAGAAGTCAGCAAAGTTGAGTTTTATAGATTTATAGGTAAAGGCCATACAAAAATTGTCCTAGAAGTCTCCATAGTTGAACTTCAACTATGTATACATAAATCTATGAAACTTCGTATATTTTGAGGCTGTGAAGGCCATACAAAAATTGCATAGTCCATAGTTGACTTTCAAATATTATTTTAGTCGCAAATACCATACAACCCCAAAAAAGCCCGAGTTGAATAAGTTACATAGATTTTTAGGCTGTAAAGGCCATACAAAAATTGCATAGAACAACGCAATTTAAATAATAATTAAGACGTAAAAGCCTTACAATTTTTATGAGAGAGATTTATAGATTTTTAGGCCGTAAAGGCAATACAAAAATTGCATAGAACACCGCAATTTCAAAAAAATTTAAGCCGTAAAAGCCTTACAATTTCAAAATTTTAAAGAAGTCTGCGTATTTGAGAAGGATTCATAGATTTTTAGGCCGTAAAGGCAATACAGAATTACATAGAACACCGCAGTATCATAAATTTTTAAGCCGTAAAAGCCTTACAATTTCTAAAAAGTCTGCATGCTTAAACGAGATTCATAGATTTTTAGGCCGTAAAGGCCATACAAAAATTGCCGTAGCGGACGGTATTTCACGTCCTCATGGCGGGGTATTGGTAAAGTTTTCAACTAGCAATAATCGCACCTCGGATTAACCTCATTGGTTACGATATTGCCTCTGCGCAAAGTTAACTGGAACTAAAAATTCGCGCGACCATTATGTTTTGCTGAAACGCATCGATAGCACGTTCTAATCTTTCTACTGGCGCCCTCTAGTTATGAAATCGGAACTATATAAAATACGGAACTAAAAATTGTTTCAAAATCATTTTTAACATTGTCATTTTGTTATTTTTATAAATTAATAATTTATATTTTTTAATTTAGAAATTAAAACAATTCCAGGGATGATTCAAAATATTTTTAGAATAAGTGCAACCTAAAAATTAAAAACCATCATTTTCATTTCAGACTTGTTCAGTAAGTAGAGCCGCGAAGATACTAAGTAGAGGGTAATCAGAGGCAAGTCCGAACATTATATTTGACACATACCCATATTTAGTTACCCGCGTGACGTAGAGCACTTTGGTGTAAGAAGTTATTTGTCTGTTACAAGATTTCCCGGATGAACGGCATTTGTATTGTGTTTTATTCGTAATTAAAAAACATTTAAATTTTGAAAAAAATATATGTAATTTTACACGTCTTGGTCATTACTTTTCGGCCATTCGATACATGATTACATGAACTAAACAACCAATTATTATTGAAATGCAGTTATTTGGAACAGTCTCGTATTAATTTCAAGAACGGTTCTTGAGTAGGTTTTGTAGTCTCTAGGGGGCCTGCACTAAATGATGAAACACGTTTTTTTAAATATTTAATTAAACATATATTGACGACCTCTGTGGCGCAGTGGGCGAAGGTCCGCCTGAGACGCATAAGGTTGCGGGTTCGATTCCCGCCGCGGGACAAATGTTTGTATGATCTACAAATATTTGTCTGGGGTCTGGGAGTTTTCTATGTATAATATGTATGTATTTACAAAACATAAGTATATAATCAATATATCAGTCATGTAGTTCCCATAATACAAGCTCTGCTTAGTTTGGGGCTAGATGATGCTGTGTGGAAATATCCAACATTATTTATTTATTTAAATGTTATGTTTGGACGTGCCTCTACTTGGTATCCACAACTACGCATTGAGTTTGTATCTGAGGAATTGCATTATACAGTCGTGAATAGGCGACCAAATTAATTTTTGTCCTCTTTCGTAGACAAAACATTGTCTTGGGTGCTCTTGCTAAGCTGGCTGATTAAGTAAAAAAATACTAATTAAAATGGCTGTGCCACGGCCGCCCTCGGCCCCCAGCCCACCGCGTCGCATCGCTCGTCCGTGCTATTACTTCCTTTGCTCAGCTCTTAGCTCGGATATTAAATAGCCTATTATAACCTTTCTCATGAATTGGGTAAAAAAATGCAAAAATATTTTTTCAAATCCGACTAATAGTTCCAGAGATTAGCTCGTTCAAATAAAAAAAACAGTGGACAAGTGCGAGTCGGACTCGCCCACCGAGGGTTCCGTACAAATTTGTAGGTACATATTATAAATAGTACAGGAATCGAGTCTCGCAGTTTTTTCAGAGTTTTTCCCGCAATTCAGTTTTCCATACCATGAGCAATTGTACAGCCACAACTGTATAGTTTTCAGATTTTTCCCGTACTTGTAGTATAAGACGATATTACTTGCCAAATTTCATAGTTCTAGGTCAACGGAAAGTACCCTATTAATTTTGATTCCCTTGAGAGTATCGAAATATAAGTTTTTTGCGGCATTAACGGCCGTCTATTTTTTTTACGTTAACATAGAACATAGTATAAGATAAGATAAGATAATATTAGATAAGATAACATTAGAGTAACTAACCTTATGTAAGTTGGCAACTACCCGCACAATATCGTAGAATATCAACACCGCCTCTTGCTCGGGCACCTTCTTGACTTTAGTGACGTACTGCTGTAGGTTGATCAGCTCCGAGCCCTTCTTACTGAACTGGTGTGCGGTCACACAGTCGAGCACGAGGAACAACCGTTGGCGGACACGACCGGTGTAGATGGAACCCGGACCAAATGGATTCATCACTTCCTCAAGGGCATGATCCTGGAATCAACAATAAATTAATAATAACTTTTATTATGTGTTATCCCGCAGGGCGCGCTTGTGGCGAGCGTTCGGTGCGTGGCGACACCGCGGAGCCCCATTACTCCGATCGAAGGTGGAGGCGCAAGAGCGGAAACTATGCTCCAAGGGTGGTAGTGTTAAAGGAATAAAGCTGGGAGTTGCGTTTAGTGAAACTGCAGCACACCTCTCGATACCCTTTAGCCGTTCACACCAACGTTGCCCCTACGCTGCCTATTGTTGGCGGCACTTACGGGACCCATTTAGTGGACGGCAAGTCATCACCTGCCTATGATTTGATTTGAATTTGAGTCAGAATTGGCAGGTGCCGTTTCATCCTACATAGCCCAGCAACCATTCCTTAAGCATATACGCCTGCAATAGCCCAGTTTATCACCCAATATTTCCAATGGTTCCGTCAGTCGCCTTCTACAAAATAACTTTTTTTAAATATATTGTATTGTACAAAAAGGCCTCTTAGTGTTAGCCTCGGCTCCACTAATGCCTGTAAAGGCTCCAAGCATAAGCCTGAGATTTTAAATAAATAAAGAGGAGTAATAATTGTAATGGACATTTTCACACAGTATCATCTAGCCCCAACGTAAACAGAGCTTATGGGAACTATATGACTGATATTTATTTAGGGCACCCAACAGAGAAATCACAATACTAATCCAATGTAAAATATTCTGGTGTTTAAAAAAAAGTATGTTAGCAGTGAAAATGAGCAACAAAAAAAATGGGAGAATGTCCATGCTTAGCCAAGTTTGGGTACTACATCATCATCATCAAACGCCTGTAGACGTCCACACGTATAGACGTATAGGCGTATCCGTAGCAACATATTTTAATTTTAGCAATAGGTTAAGCATGAATTGCTCTTACCTTGTACAAACCATGGTGATGTATAACACCATCCTGGTCTTTCAGTAACGACAGCAGCGAGTATTCCGTATGCAGTAGCATCTTCCCTTGCCTGTCATCTTGAGTCTCCAAATGCCCTTCATTCTTTAATGTTAGTATTTTCAGCTGAAAACAAAATGTAATTTCATAAGTATCCAAAGTCCAGCTTAACCCACTACCTGAGTATTAAGAGACAATCGTCAATCGTAATGTGGTACTATTTGATTTTTAGCAGCTTCCAAGCCATAGGCTGGTTGTCTTATGATAGGATAGGTTAGATGTCAAACGAAATGTCATACTCTCTGTTTTCTTGGTTAATGGTGGGTCTCAATAATCTAGTAATTGCTTTACGAAAAATCTCCTTTTATTCAAGTAATCCTACAGTAACATATTGAATAATGCAATGGTTAGTTATAACTTTAACTTTTTTATCTTTACCTATATATTAAGAACCATTCTTGAAAATGTACAAATAGATAAAAAAAAACTGCATCACAATCCAAAAGGGGGTTTCGCAAATAAATGACAACAGAAAAACAATTACCTCTTACGCAAAATGCATGTGCTCCTGTCTTTGCAGGGTTAAAGGATAAAGCCATGTGACAGACAGACAGGCAGATGGAGGGTGTAGTCTTAGTAATAGGTTTTTGTTAGCACCCTTTGGATACAGAACCCTAAAAGTGTGTAAGATCCTATAGGCATAAATAAGCATTAGATTTTAAAAGTTGCCCAACCTCCAATAAACCATAGGATAACAATATATAAAGACTTTAAATAATTTAGTCTAGACTTCTCAAATAACACAGCAGAGTTTGTTGCCTGATTCTTCTAGGCAAACGAAGAATTGGCGTAAATTTACTTTACTTGATGTATATAATCCTTTTGATTTCAATTAATATAACCTATTGACTATGATTCAAAGTTTTAACCAATGATGTGTGAAGCCAAGGAAGAATATACAAACACATTGGAAATACAGGAGCTAATTACTACTACTCTGAACAAGGACCACAAGAGACAGGAAAATAGAAAGAATTGAAGGAAGACTATTCCAAAAGAGTAAAAAAAAAAGAAAAAGAGTAAGAAAATACAAACACCAAAAATATATCATGGGAAATACAGAGGGTCTAGACAAATACCACTTTCTGTTGTCGTTAATGCCTGCAGAAAGATTAAATTGTATTGAAATATCACATGACATTTCCATACAATTTTATCTTTCCGCAAGCGTTAACTTCAACAGAAAGTGGTATTTGTCTAGCCCCCAGGAAAGCTGAGGATAAGAACCACGAAAGACAGGAAAATAGAAAGGATTGGGAGAGATCTATTTCAAAGGCAAACAGACTGAAAGGAGTTGGGCTGGTTGAGGTCAGGTAAGAAGGGGGATAATGTACAGTACATCCTAATGTGGGACGTCAGCGCAGACACTAGCAACTTAGAATTAGAATTAAAGACTGAAAAACAGAGCATGAGACAACATGAGACAATGAGTAACAGAGCTGTCAAAATAATCATAGCAGCACTTGCAGACTTAATGTGAACGTAAAAACAAGTTGTCTGAGTAACCAGCTAATGACATGTGTTATTATTATATTATTATAAGTTAACTCTTGGTAAGATGCACAGATTTGTCCAAAACAAAATACATTTTCTTTACTATTGACTTTCAAGTCTTAAGATTAAGGAACTCTGGTAGGAGCGTATAAAACTGAGCACTTCCATGCTTCAAAGGCATTACCAAATACCACATGTGAGGAGCCATGTCGAAGGCCTTCAAGAAACCTAAATCTCCGATACCAGAGAGGATCACTAGCTCATACGAACAAAAGCACAAGCAGATGGATAAAATCATCAAATTCTTTACCTGATAGAAGTCATTGGTCTTTTCCTTCCTGGCCAAGCACTGCACAATGCTCTTAACTGGGCTCGGCCCTAATTTGGGACCCAGCAGATAAGGGCCAGCCTTTCTCACGAGCTTTTCTGGCACTAATGTTCCAGCCGCAGGCACATCACTCTTGTTATAGGGAACATTAGTATTTCTTGAAGATTGAGGTCGTGTTACAGCCTGCGGGGCACAACTGGAACTGGGGTTGGACTGAGAGATCCTGGGGATCTTCGGACTCGGTTGTAGAAGCAACGGTCGTGTCCTCTTTCCATTATTCGTACTTTCATGTTTCTCTTGGTCCATTACGTTACGAACTTGCAGTACGATTTACGTCCACTTTGTGGGGTTTGGAACTTATTGAATAGTGATCAAGTGCTTCACCGTTGATTTATTTTGTTGATTTGGTGATTTGGTTGCAGTGAATCGTCCGTGGTTGTAAAAAAAGTGATTTCTTAGAATTTCATTTATTTACCTTCGAGATGAAAATGTCTGCATTTCGTTCGAAAATAATCTAGATTCAGTTACACAGATTAAACAAATTATAAGTAATTCATTAAATTAAATTGATGTAACTAATAGTAACTATAGATTTTAAGAAGACGCTGAATACTGTAAAACGGACACTCCCTGGAAAAATATCATTTTTATTGATTGGACTTCATGACAATAATGCTAGAAGAATCAAAATCAAAGATATCAATTAACATAACATTACTTATTTCTGAACGAAAAATTAAATTGTTTTTAATTTCAAAATTCCATTTGACATTGTTCTTTCATTTATACGCGAATGTGTCAGTGAAGAGAAAATAATGAAGTATATCTTTTGGCTAAGTGAAGTACTTCATTGATTTAGTTCAGTAGTTCATTTACTTCAGGTATACCGTGTAGTTCTTAGATAATTATGAATGGATGAACGAAATGAAGAAATGAGTTGCTTTCTTAGTGCTATACAAATACAAATATATTTATTTACCAATAAGATTGCTTCAATTTTACTTTTCTGGTGGTCCCCGCACGAGGGCTAGCCTGTATCGTGGGAGGCCGATTACATAGGATGCATTACCAAATTTATTAAGTCACTGTACCAAGGCAAACAACAATATAAAATAATGTATACCTACTCGAAAACTTTACATTTTACGCACTAACTATAATACCATAACTTTTTATATAATGAAGCAAGAACAAATCTTTGTATACCTAAACATCACTGAAATCAGATATCGCTTGCGTGGGTATGTGTAGTAATGTTGTGTGAGTGAGAGTGAAACGTATATGTGAGAGCTTGTGTGTGTGCGTGAAGGTTTGTGTAAATGCGTGAGGGTTTGTGTGGGTGCGTGTGAGTCATGTGTGGGAGGGGAGGAAGAGGAAGAGTGGGAAAGAAACTAAGACTGGTTGACCTTAATTAGCTTAGAATCTGAAGCAGAGCCTCAGTAGCGTCATAATCTAATGTAAACAGCCACTTTCTTATCTTCTCCTTCACACCATATAAGGAGCAAGATAAGTTGCAGTGTTTTAACGCACGACGATATATAAAAGGGAAGTAGAAAAACCTAATGAATGAACCTAATGCGAACTATGAAATGTTTTTATTTTTATATCTCAATTTTCTTTCATATGTACTTTACAGGCTTTGACTGTTTACCAGGGGCAAACATTTTTACTATAAAATAGGTAGGTAAATATAATATGTTTTTTTTATAATAATAATAAATACGTATTTAAAAATTGAGATATGTACAATTTACTTTTGTTAATTAAACTGATTAATATATCAAAGATATTAATGAAACCACTTAACTTATTTTTTATTTGCTTATAAAACTGACCCGTAACATGCGCAACACGACGCGTTAATAATCGCAAATAACTAACTAAATTCAAACAATGCAAAATAGGTACTTTCTTACCCAAACAAAATATTAATAAATAAAAAACCAAACAAACAATAAACAATCTACTTTAGCAAGAATCAAAGAACTTTATTTCAACGACGACGACGGTTTGTTTTAATTGCCAGTTCTTAGAAAAAGATACCATATCAGGTATAACTCTTTATTCACGCTTCTATTGTTGAAAAAATTGTGCAAAATTAAATAGTCTTTGTGTACATGCCATAACACCGTTTTTTCTATCTTCGTAAAGCGTGATGCTAAAGGAAGCATTGAAGTAAAAGCATTGAAGTAAAAAAACACGTGAACGAAATGAACTAGAGACACATTAGAATGAGTAGTGAACTAAATGACAAGACAATCTTACGTATGAAGTACTTCATTTACTTCATTCGTTCGCGAAAAACCCATGGCTACTTTCATTTTAGGTAACGTCAAAATACGTCTATGTCAATCTCGTCAAATTATGCTCATCTATATACCTACGAGATGATTGTATATTTGCTATAATGATTATAAAACCGTTGCCTTCCAATGTGAAAGAGTAAAATTCTAGGATGAAACATGGATAAAACTGTAAACGTCAAATGTCAATTTCTATTTGGATGTCAAATCCAATCAATTTTTTGACAGAATTTCTAACCATGTTTGTCATGATTTCTCGTCAATTTCTAGTGATATAATTTTCGAACCAATTGTGCAATTTTTAAACAAACAATAGTTGCAGTAATAAATTAAAAAGTCTGCAGTATGTGGAAAAGCCTGAAATTGACACAGTCGCAGTTATCAAAGCTCCATTTCAATGGTTCCAGAATTCAGTCGATCGGTGTTCCTGCTCTAGATTCTGTACTGAATCAGTGGTACGAGTTTTGTAAAAAGCCGCCAAAAGGGTTTGAAAAGTATTTCCAACCAGGTGGTAGCCCGAAACAGGCGAAGAAGCCTGAGAAAGATGGGTCGCCCTCACCATCTAAATCGTCTCCGCCGTCGAAGTCGGGCTCAGGCCCTGACAAATGGAACATGAATATGTTTTCTAATAATCCTTCTGGCGGGGCAAGTGGGCGCGGACCTTACGAAGGCCAGGACAGGGACAAATGGATGATGTTTGGTGCCATTGGTGTAGTGACACTTCTAGCATCAATAGCCTATTTTGAGCTCAGATATAAAGAAATCAGCTGGAGAGACTTCGTGAACCTCTATTTGAATAAAGGCCTCGTAGAGAAATTGGAAGTTATAAACAAAAAATGGGTTAGAGTGAGATTACAAGGATCAGCCCTGGAAGGCAAGATTATATGGTTTGCAATCGGCAGTGTAGACTCCTTTGAGAGGAATCTGGAGAATTCCCAAGTTGAGATGAGTATCGAGCCTCCAAACTTTGTACCAGTCATTTATAAAACTGAAGTTGAAGCGTCCAGTCTGACAGGCATGTTGCCAACTCTACTGATTATCGGGTTCCTCATCTACATGATGAGAAGATCGGCTGACATGATGGGCCGAGGGGGCCGCAAGGGTGGTGGTCTTTTCGGTGGAGTTATGGAGTCAACTGCTAAATTGATAAACCCAACAGATATTGGTGTAAAGTTTTCTGATGTAGCAGGCTGTGAGGAAGCCAAAATCGAAATCATGGAATTTGTCAACTTCCTAAAAAACCCACAGCAATACATTGACCTGGGAGCAAAGATCCCTAAAGGAGCATTATTAACTGGGCCTCCTGGTACTGGAAAAACATTGCTCGCAAAGGCCACAGCTGGTGAAGCCAATGTACCGTTCCTCACTGTCTCTGGATCAGAGTTTCTAGAGATGTTTGTTGGTGTAGGACCATCGAGAGTCAGAGACATGTTCTCTATGGCACGTAAACATGCTCCCTGCATCCTATTCATTGATGAGATTGATGCTGTGGGCAGAAAGCGAGGTGGCCGCAGTTTCGGAGGCCACTCCGAGCAAGAGAACACTCTAAACCAGCTGCTTGTGGAAATGGATGGGTTTAACACAACCACAAATGTTGTGGTTTTAGCAGCAACCAACAGGGTGGATATCTTGGATAAGGCTCTGCTCAGACCAGGGCGTTTCGACAGACAGATCTTTGTTCCAGCACCAGATATCAAGGGTAGAGCTTCCATCTTCAAAGTACATTTGACACCATTGAAGACAACATTGAACAAAGCAAATTTGGCCAGAAAGATGGCCGCACTTACTCCAGGTATGTCTCAAATGATTTTTTGCTTCTGTATTGCAGTGACCCTAGTGATAAAACTATCCCAATTAAACCGTTTGAATAAGAAATGGTTTAAAATCAGTCCATCTGTTTAACACAGACTTAAGATTTTCCAACTCAAAAAGCAATAGTCTCTTTGTTAGAAGGCACCATTCCTCAAGCTGGTCTGACCTAAAGCAGATAACTAAGAAGTGTTACTTGGTTACTCTCAAAAAATTAAGCCTGACTAAAACCTGTGGCTTAACAACTTTCTCCTCTAATGCATCCATTAATCCTCCAAATTATTGAAATGCAATTCACAATCTGAAACTTAATGCAATTTTTTTTTAAGTTTCAACATGCCTACCTACTTTATCTTAAAGGTGGTTTTCAATAATTTGGAGGCTTAATGGACGCACTAGTGGAGAAAGTTGTACTGTGAATGATGATGATAATGATTGCTATGCAAAATAAAATTGCACTTATTACATAGCTAGCTGTACCCGCGATTTTGTTCGCGATTGTTATCCCTGCAGACTAATTATTCGCATCTGACCTCAGTCATATAAAGCGATGCTGTAGTCTGCGGTGAAGCATTCATATCAAGAAAGGACCTTTTTACTTTGGATTTGAAAACTCCCAGGTTGTATTTTTCAGAAAACAGTAACTCGAGATTTCAAAAAAGGAATATCGGAATAAAATCGGTTTACATTGGCGAAGATATCGCGTAACATACACACACAAAAAACATACAGACAAATTGAGAAACTCCTTTTTTGAAGTCGATTTATAATAATTAAATTGCTATTTTCGCGATAGGTACGCTTGCAGTCTCTAGTCTCCCATTCCCATTCCCAAGACAGTAGGAACATACACTACAAAGTGCGCAACAAATCTTGAGGATGAGACATGTACTCGAAGAGTCCTACATTCTAAGGTTCAAGTTATTTTGGACGTTCATTCTGTGTATAATGTTCGTTTGGCTATATCTGACTACTTTGGAGTGGTCTGTCTTTGACAATAATATGCCTTATCCATTAAACCTATACGATAAAGTGCTAACGCCAGTTTAAGATGAGCCGTAGGTTCAAAGCCGTCCTGTACATTCCTGGTTTCAAGTTATTTGGATTTTATACTGAGGGTGATGATGTCTGTAATTTCTGAACTACAAAACCGATGACCTTGAAATATTTACAGGACAATCTCTTAAGTACCTCCTTACTAACAAAAAAAGAATGAATGAAATCTGACTACGCGTTAATGAATTACAACTAAGTATACATTTTGTCTTTCATCCCCTCTCCCACGGGAGCCGTGCTGAATTTTGGGATAAAAACCTATCCTATATCCCACACCGCAGTATGACCTCAAACCATGCCAAGTTTCATTTGAATTCATTCAGTCGTTTAAGCGTTATGCGCGTTCCAGATATTGACCGACAGACAGACAGACATAAATAAAAATAAAAAAGTTTTGGCTTCAGTATTGATTATAGAATGCCCTCCAAAATTTTTTCAAAATATCTTCAATGTACAGAATTTGACCTGTTACATTGTGACCTGTTACATTGAATTTGACCTGTTACATATAGTATAGATAGATATTGTGATTTATTTTCGTGAATCTCTTATTAGTTTATGTAAAATTTAATGATGAATACTGTAAAAAGAATCTACTGAAGCTATCTTCTGTTTTAATTAACTAATAGCAAGCTAAACATCCTCTGTTTTTGAGAGTTCAAAGTGTGCACGCGCCATTTTGAAATTCCCCACTCTGTTAAGTTTATTCAAGCATGTCGATTTAACCTTCTTCCCTATCGATCCATGATTCCTAGAGCGCGTTGTATGGTCCGTTAAGTTACCAACTTTAAGAGCACCACCTTTATAAGAGTGAGCGTGAGTAACCTTACCGCGAAGTCATTAAGTAATAAACAAACATATGAAGACTACAGTCCTACTATTATAAATGCGAAAGTTTGTGAAGATGAATGTTTGTTACTCTTTCACGCAAAAACTACTGAACGAATTTTGATGAAACTTTATAGTAATCAGATCTAGAACACATAGACTACTTTGCGCAGATAAAGCCGTGGGCAGAAGCTAATTTTTAATATGTTTGTTAATTAGGTATTTTAATATTATTGATTCTTCTACCCACGGTTTTGCCCGCGCAGTACTTGGGTGAAAAGTAGTCTATATGATCTAGATCTTAAAAATAGTCCGCATTTGCAATATTTCTTGAATTAATGAATGGATCCTTTTGTATACACAAGAGATATCCGCTATTAGAAACTAAATTAAGTATCATTGTTAAAATAACGATTGCCGTGTTGTTGATTCATCTAGATATTGTCGCGAGGAATCGGCGTGAATTCAAAACTAACCCTCGTATTTCAGCTATGATCCCTGTTATTCATTCAATAACAACTTTTTCTTTGCTATTTCAGGTTTTACAGGAGCCGACATAGCGAATGTTTGTAATGAAGCAGCGCTCATTGCAGCGCGCGAGCTGGCCAATGACATCACCATGAAGAACTTTGAGCAAGCGATCGAAAGAGTTGTAGCTGGCATGGAGAAGAAATCCAACGTCTTGCAACCTGAGGAAAGGAAAATCGTCGCTTACCACGAAGCAGGCCATGCTGTAGCGGGCTGGTTCCTCCAACACGCGGACCCATTGCTAAAAGTTTCCATCATCCCCAGAGGAAAAGGTCTAGGGTATGCTCAATACCTCCCCAAAGAACAATATTTGTACAGCAAGGAGCAATTATTCGACCGTATGTGCATGACCTTGGGCGGAAGGGTTAGCGAGGAGATATTCTTCAATAGAATCACGACTGGTGCCCAGGATGATCTTAAAAAGATCACGCAAAGTGCATACGCTCAGATAGTACACTACGGTATGAACGCTAAAGTCGGAAATGTCTCGTTTGAGATGCCACAGCCCGGTGAGATGGTTGTGGACAAACCTTACTCGGAAAAAACAGCTGAACTGATTGATACTGAAGTCAGATTTTTGATAGACAATGCGCACAAGCATACAACAGAATTACTAATCAAGCACAAGGATAATATCTCGAAAGTTGCAGAAAGATTGTTGAAGCAGGAGATTCTCAGTCGAGATGATATGATTGAGCTGTTGGGACCACGTCCTTTCCCAGAAAAAAGCACTTATGAAGAGTTTGTAGAAGGTACAGGGTCTTTAGATGAAGACACGACATTACCCGAGGGCTTAAAGGATTGGAATAAGGAAAAGCCAGTAGCTGCTGCCACAGAAAGTATACCGCCAGCGACCACCCCGAGTAAAAACTAAACGGTGTTAAGTTGATTTATGTGAAAATATTTGAATTACCTTTAAGATGTAAAGGGTTTTTTTTGTTATTGATGTAACATGACTTAGTTTGTGTGTCAAGAATATGAAAAGTCAGCCAGTAGTGATGCAGTGATCATAGATTATGAGAGATTTTGAAGATGGCTGTTTGCATTTCTTTACGTGTATTATACTATCAGTAGCTTCGTTATCGCTTTGTTTTATAAAATAAACAAATTCCAGTAGGTATGTTGTTTTTATTTTTCCTAAATTTAAAAAAGTGTGCTTTTAATCAAATACCTAAAGTTCCTCATTGATCTACACACTGAATATTAGATCTGAGGATCTCTTATCATGGTTAAATTAGATCTAAGTTATGAGTTCTTATGAAGTAGGTACCTATAATCGAGGATGAAAGTCTGCAGTGACACAAGACTATAAGGTATAATTATATCTGTGGCTACAAACAGTTATAATAGCTTACTATACTAGTAAAGTAAAACTAAATAGCCGGCTTACATAGAATCTGAAGAAAATGTTTCTTCACCTATTATCAATGCCAAGATTTGGTTGCAAGGTCACCCGCGTCACAAGTCGATGGTGTGGGTTCGACTTTTCGTAAATTTGGAGCGGTTACGTATCAGATCTTGTTTCTATATAAATAATAATTTTAATAAAGTCAAAGATAAGAATACAAATAATAGGTTTATGGTGTAGGTATATTATGTAAAGTAGGTAGTTTTTGCAGCACAGCAGATATATCATCCCTAATAATTATTGACGTGCGCGGCCAGCTTATTAGCTTAGCGGTACGCTAGCGCCATCTCTTAGCGTAAAGAAGCATTACTTGTACCATCTACTACCGAGTAGATATTTGTATTATAATAATAATATCTGTGAGTGACACTACCCACACTAGAAAAATATAGTACTCTGTCTCGACTATTCCGTGCGGGAGTATAGTATTATAATTTATAATATCTGTACTATAGGTACTTACTACCAGCACAGACCAGTTAATGTGTCAAGTCTATTTATCTTAACTGGTCTATGCTATCCAAAGCTTCCGACAGTCGTTTACAAGTTCTTAAGTAGATGTCGCTCTTTGCCGTTGTTTGTCTTTTGGAGCGCCCCGCCTCGCGCCTTCGCCTGCCTACCGGCGGCGCCGTCTTCATCTGGTCACAGATATTATAATACAAATCTGGTAAAGCGTCCGTCGCCGTCGTGGACTCGTGGTCCATGGTGAAGATAAGGCAACAACAAACGCAAGTTGACCCGGTGGCAGGAACCTAGCAAACGTAACTCTACAACTTGACTCTGATATGAGTTTCTAACTAAGTATGTAGTAAGTTATGTATTTTAAAGCACAGAAAATCAATAATACTAAGATATACTTGTAAGCTAGCTATGTAGAAACTTCGTCGTCGTCGTCTATTGCAACGCCCCCAGAGACTTGTGGCGAAAGCTATCTGTAATGACATCTCTCGCCACATGATTGAGCTAAGTTACATCGCATCAACGAAGAGCTACCAAAGTCAATACACAGATGGCACTGCATCGAAGTGTCTAGATCGCGCAAGCGAAGTTTTGACTCAACTTTTAACATACATAATACATCCGACAAACAACTGTCGGTCCTAGGACCCCGAGCAAGTGGATCAGATGGATCAGCTCGGTGGAAGATCCCCTTTGCAAATGGAGGACACACTACCAACCGTGTTCCCCATATAATCTAAAAACCATCCTTGAAGTCATATAAGTAGATCGATTACAAAAAACCAAGAAGATCGTTTTAAATCGGATAAGCCATTGTGGGAACATTTGGTAACAAATAAACAACGCAAATTCATATACGTGATTCTTACGTCGCGGGTAAAAGTCGTTGGAAAGACTGTTCTAGTTTCACCTACCTGCGTATCTCCTACTATTTACCTTCCCTAAACACATGAAACGGTGCTGAAAAACATCTCTATAAGACGCATAGGAGAACACTATACTAGGTAAGCCAGTAGGCTTGCGTAGGTAGGTACCTACTTATGTAAAGGTAGCTAGCTAACTTTACAAACTGTCAAGTGACTATAATCCTATCCTACTAATATTATAAACGTGAAAGTTTGTTTGTTCCTCTTTCACGCAAAAACTACTGAACGGGTTTTGATGAAATTTTACAGTAATATAGGTTATACATCAGAATAACACATAGGCTACTTGTTATATCGGGTACCACGCGGGTGAAGCCGTGGGCAGAAGCTAGTAAGTAATAACAGTCTAATAGCTAGGTAGGTATAATGTGCAGTCGAAGTCTATAATTTGTGGACCAATTCCATGTCAAATTATTTAGTTTAAAAATCTTCACTGATATATTTTTGCAGTCCACAAATTAATGATAAGAGGTTGTACCTACCTACATAGCAATAAATAAACTAAAATGTAGCGAATCGTGAACAACTTAATATTTTTAGGGTTCTTGACTATTCTGCCTATCGGTGTTATGTTTTAAAATAGAGAAACGATATTTTCGAGTACCAATAAATTTAATTGGCCACTGGCTGAAATTAAAAATTTACATTTTGCCTCCCTCCAAATTAGTCGAATATTTTAAGACTGGCAAGTTCGAACGACAGCTTAAGTTTTACAAGAAAACTTATAACTTAAACGCACAAGGATGCCAGCCCTGTACAAAAATTGAAGGAACAATATTATAATCAACAAAAAACAGGGTTATATTAAAATTATAATATGAAAATATTCAAATATCGACTGAAAAATATCCAGCCTTCTTTCTGTTTATTAAATATTCACTACATTTACTTTATACATCACCAATTTCTTAAGTAAATTCAGTTTTTGTACAATATAAAAAGAATCTTATATTAATCTATGTATACACGCGAGAAGTGTATAACACGCTCGCAACCGCACTAAAATGTTGATCTAACGAGCGAACGAGAAATAAGAGTAATCGTAACAAAATAATTAAAAATTATGGTAATTATTACAAGTAACTACACTATATTTTATGTTCAACATTTTATGTCAATTAATTATTATAATCTATACTTAATTCAAGCCTATGATATAACATTATAAATGATGAAAACATTTTTCATGATATCATTCAACAATTAATCCATAACAATCATCTTCACACGTCGCGTCTCGTCGTCTATCGAACGGGAAATGAAGAAAATTAAAACTAATCTCAGTAACAACGTAACCGTATCAATGACAGTCTCTAATTTTTTCCCCTTTGGGTTTGCGACCCCTCTTTTTGGTGGAGGAGGGTACTCCCGCGAGGGCCATTGCAGCGCGCTTTGCGATACAGGACTTGCAGAACCAGTCTTCTGTTGCTCCAGGTTCCTCCGTGATGCCGACGCATACCCAGTGGTACCATCCATCGCACCCATCGCAACCTATCATGGGCGACCCATTATCCGGTCGCCCGCACGCCGGACAAACCCAAATCTTGTTCCCGTGCGTATCGACATAGAAAGGAGTTGGCAACGGTCCGGTAGGTTTATCGGACGGCGGCACCGGTGTAGGCTCGTCCGATTCAACCTCATCATCGTCCGCCTGATTCTTTTTAGACATCGGCTTGATCAACAATCGTTTAAACTTTGAGTGGCTCGACGGTGGCCGGTTTTTCCGCGTCGGCGAGCTAACGGACGGCGGTGGTGACGAATTAATTTCTTCTGTTACGTGGTTATGTTTTGAATGC
Source organism: Perizoma flavofasciatum (assembly GCA_958496245.1). Classification (NCBI taxonomy): domain Eukaryota; kingdom Metazoa; phylum Arthropoda; class Insecta; order Lepidoptera; family Geometridae; genus Perizoma; species Perizoma flavofasciatum. The sequence continues at coordinate 8,517,567 of OY292439.1, read as the reverse complement.
TTCTGTTTCGGCGGCCTCGTTACTAAAGCTGATATCTGAGCTAGCTCTGGCGATCTACTGTGCTCTCTGGAGGCGGGTTCGTCTATAACAGGCGAATCTTCGTCTTCCTTTTTGACCACGGGCTTTATATTCAGTTTGAAAATATCGGGCGAACTCGGCGGCATGGGTGAATTCGAGTTAGAACTGAATTTCAGCGTCAGTTTTGGGACCACTCCGTCCGGAGACTTCTCTTTTTTCTTTTCCTTCTTCTCTTTCTTTATCTTCTTCTCAATATCTTTAAGTTCTTTCCTCTCTTCCTTCTCCCGAACTTTATCAGACTTATCCTTGTTTTTATCTTTTTTGTCCTTCTTTTTCTTGATTTTTATCCCTTCTTTGTCTTTCTTTTCTTTCTTGTGTTTATCTTTTTTCTTTTCAGAGTTTTCGGTTTCTTTTTCCAGAGGTTCGGGAGTTGGTGCCCTGACAGGAGCGGCTATGGGTTCGGGTTCAGGTTTGGGTTCCGGAGCCGGGGGCGGCGGCGTCGGCAGCCGCGGTGGTGCTGGCGATATTCTCTTGGGCTCTTGTCTGACAGGCTCCTGTTTGAAAGGCTCTTTTGGAGGGTTCAGTTCGATGGTTATATCGGGCTGTATAGGAGGCATTCTATACATGCTTGCTTTTTGATCTTTATGCGACTTTTTATTCTTCTGTAATATATTTGGAATGGTCTGAGATTTGTGCTTATCGTTTCGAATTTTATCACGCGACATGGATTTCATGCCTCTGTCGTCGTCGTTGTCCACAGGTATAACCTCTAAGCTCGGACGACGAAGCATTGGAGGTATTTTCATGGAAGATCTGGATGTATTGGGGAAATTGCCCATGGGCATGAGAGGGTTGCGAATGCCAGGGTTCATGCCGCCGGGTAAAAAACCCGGTGGTATTAAGCCTGGCCCTAAAGCGAATGGATTCATTAGATTCGAGGGTGCGAGCCCTCTTAGAGCGGGGTTATTGGCCAGACCGGCGAGAAACTCGCCACCAGGAATAAGACCTGGGTTGGGAATCAAGCCAGGCCCTGGTAGCATGCCCCGCCCTGAAGGAATTTGGTGAAAGAACGGGAAACCGGGTGGCATCTGTGGAATTTTCTCATTCTTTGGCCTGCTTGGTTTTGGTGGTTTCGCAACATTCATTCTCATGCTTTGTTTCTCCGCAAGAGCCATTTCCATGGCCAGTTGTTGTTGCTGTCTCTTCAGCAGTTTAGCTTCATGCTTTGCCATTTTATCCTTTTTATCCTTGTGTTTCTTTTCCTTCTTGGGTTTTGGGCTGACACTTGCTTCATCTTTGGGGAACGGCACTTGTAGGGATTGTCTGATTGATAAACTAGGGCGCGGCTCTTCTAATGGAATTCGCGTTGAAGGCAACGGACTTGTATCCAAAGAATCATCGTCGACGCTTATCACTTCATTAGTTCTCAAATCTATGACATTAGACATATCTACAGCACTATTATCATTATTATTCACAGGGTCCTCAGTTTTGATTTTAAAATTATCATGGTTTCTCTCATTTTCATGATTTTGTAACCTAGCAATAAGATCAGAATGTAGTTTTTCAGGCACAACCTCAGGAGTGGGCTTATCTTCTTTATTTTTGTTCGATATCCTTTTAAATATATTAATCTTTGATCTGTCGGGTTGGGATGTCAGCTTTTCCTCTGCATCTACTTCTTTCTTTATCAGATTCTCATGAATGAAAGAGTTTGTTGGTAGCTTATGTACAGGCATAGGAGTGACAAGTGGTGATTTGGAGATAGGTATTTTTCTTGGGACAGGTATTGCATCCTCCTTAGAAACGGTTGGTTTAGGCATTGGTACAGCCAGCTCAATAGGTTCCTGTTTGATGACCGGCTTAATGGGTTCAGGGATTGGTACAGGTACAGGAACTGTAGCTGGCAGCGCCATTACCGGACGTGCTGACGGTGATGGGGGCAGTGACGGTGATGGGGACAGTAACGCTGATGAAGGCGCCAACGGCCGCGGCGCCGGCATGGTCACATGATTATGATGCATAGGATGGACAGCCTTACTCTTCATAGGATAACCAGTAGGATACTTATTCAATTTACTACTATCTTTAGATTTACTACTTTCACCCTTATGACTCTTATCTCTCCGCTTACTCTTCATTACTTTACCATTTAATAACTTATTTTTCTTGGATTTTTTATCGCTTTTATCTAATATTGGTGGTTTTATGATGCCTGAATGGTGTGAGTTTACTTTATGTTTGTCGAAGTGCTTATCGGATACCATGGTGGGTGGACGGGCTTCAGGTAGTTTGCCTTCTCTTGCGGGGGACAGAAAACCTGACATGGTCATCATAACACTGCTAATTTCTCTGGTCCTTTCTTCCTCATCCAAGCGTAACCTTGGTCTTTTACTGTTCGATACTGAAATGGGGTCCGTAGGTCTCTTGAAAATATCCTTGGGTTTCTCCGGGCTATCTGTGACTGATATTTCTGGACTTGTGCATGATGCTGGGTTCTCACCATTATCAATACCATTCTGTTGTATTTCAATGGTGCCTGCAACAGTAGGTGTATCCCGTTCCTTCTCAGGAAACATAGGAGGGAGGTGTTCATGGACATGCATTGGCCGTGTGACCACTTCATGACTGCCCGGTTTCAAGAAGTTCAAATTAGATTCCTTAGATTTAGGGAACTTTTCAGTGACAGGTGGCGGAACTGGTGGTACACTATGGACATAGTCTGCCAACTCAGGCAGCTGAATGTGAAGATCACGGAATACTAATGCTAAGTCATGTAAATTTGGTTCAGTCCTATTTAATTGTTCGGCGTGTCTGTTGGCTTGAGTTGCAAGTGACTTGATGTACTTCTCCAGCACATGTACCAGTATGTCCAGCGGCATGGAATTTATACCGTTCCATCCTATAGTTTGGCATATTTGCGCAACATTCCTTCGCAGTATCTCACGGGCGTACGCCTCTGACATTATGACACCAACAAAGTTATCTGGAACGAACGAATATAACATAATTATTACGATAATTCAGCGTAAAATTCATATCAACCATACACCTGAGTCCGTCCTTCGTGCTTACGGCGAGCCAGAATCGTATTACAAGGCGTGAGAGCCCTGAAACAGCAAATCTCATGATTTTATACCTGCAAGTGTCTAGTAGTACAGAGACGTGACTCCGATCTGATGAAATTTTCAAAATTGATACACACATGTATGCTTCAATACAAACTCAAATAGTCAAGGATAATTTATAAAAACACTTAGATTGATTACAATGCAAAACAACGAAGTGTTTACGTAAAAACTTCTCAGCATTCTAAAAACACAGTACCCCGTGCGCCATGATTGCATTTTGGGTTGTCAATGTCCGGTGTTGCCAATAAAAATAAATAAAATGGCGGTTTCATTAAACTGCGTTCACGAAAATTATCAACGTTTGTCTATGGTATTCTAATTTTCTAGAAAGAATGAAATTGCACGATACGATTCTTTTGTAATTAATTAACTCTGACTAACGTGTGAAAGCAGCCTGGTTGGTAGTAATATAATTATCTACCTACCTACCAACTTTCATCAAGATTTTATCAACGGTTCAGCATCTATTTATCGTCAGACAAATCAACAAAATTATCATACAATCGCCATATTGGCCAAATAGACTAAAGCCTAAATTCATAGTCGGGGGTTGAACAGTCCCCCAAAATCCATCATTCAGCATTTGCCTTAAGGCTGGGTGTAAAAAGGTTAAATTCGCACTTCAATTTTTACTTAGCGCCTGAACATACCCTATTTGACTATGCATTCGGGCCTTGTTAAGTTAAACATTGCATGGAAATTTTGTATAGAAATCATGTCGTATGTATAGTCACCGTTTTGATTTTCAATTTCTTGGAATGACAAATGTTCACTCTTAAACTCATTTAACGAGTCGTCAGCACTTCCTGGCTTCAGGTGGTCCATCTGTTGCCCTTGTGTTCAACTCCGATGGTACTCTCTTGCGACTACGAAGAGTCGGATGATGATTCCTATTCTCGAGGCTGAGGTCGCCAGTATCTTTAGACGTTAAGGGGCCGTGCGTGCAGTGGAGCAATAGAATGGATATAGATGTGGCAACATGTAATCAATCATTGTGATCATTACATGATACAATGCTCCAACATATCCACGAGCGATAACTCAATTAATGTTGTGGACTTGTAGTACGCTTATTATCACTTTTTACAAATTGTGCAATAAGGTGCTATAAGGTAGGTGTTACTAAATAAATAAATAATCTGCTGAGCCTGCCTGCAGCCGCGTCTTGTAGTTCAACACAGCGCGTACCTAACAGATTGGCGATTGCGTAGGTGAACCGAAAGCGGATTTGGTAAATTATAGCATATTCACCAACCAGTGGTTCATCAAAATATGTGGAGAACTATATAATTTATATTATTAAATACATATAGGTAATATAATATTGTCGTGTGTGACTTCCTGTATAGTCCTGGTATTGGTCCTGTGCTTCGAAGAAAGGACAGAGAGTCTCCATGCTGAGTAACAAATACGTTAAAAATGTGTCGAAACGAAATGATGTTATGAAATTAGCTGTTCATTTCATGACAGTGTCATTTTTTGTCATCTCTCTTCATTCATTCAATCATGAAGTCAGTCCATTCAGTCCGAAGAGTCTATGACCAGACGGTTTTGAGTTCCGTCTAGTGCTGCCAACTTAGCTTTTTATTGCTAGAACTAGCAACTGTCTTAAACGGTTTAGCTACAAAACAAAATATGGCAGCTAGAAATTTTTGCTTATTTTATTTATAATTTGTTCATTTGTTTGTACCAATCTCGTTTAAATTTTTGATACTTCAAAATGTAAACGAGTTAAATAATGTAACAAAGAAGATTAAGGCTCTAATTATTCATTATCAATGGCCTATGGATGTAGAAAAATCCCAAAAATGGCGGATGGATTGTGTAAACGATAATTATGTTGTAAGTAAGAACGGAAGTAATTCATATTATTGATATTTAGTTGATGGTTGTTTTAGAAGAAAGAAAGTTACTCGTCCGTAGCCTTTTCAGAGGTTATTATAATTACCAACTCTAAAATCTATTGATTCTTGAAATAAAAAGTCTTATTAAGATTAGGAATCTTAATAAGACTTTTTATTTATACGTCAAGAAGGAATTGATATTTCAAGTGCTTGCTCATAATTTCCTGAAAACTTAAAAAAAAAACTTTATGTAAGTCAAAATTACGTAGCTAATTTGTAACACAAAAGTTGTTGTGTTTGATATAGGAATTATGGTCCAAGAGCTTAGGCGGGATTAGCTGATTCCCGCAGTTTTACTCGCATAGGGTAGGTAATTGTTAGGCGGATCAAAAATAATTGCAAGCCTTGCACCCTTAAAATACCCTGATACGTATTTAGTTCTTTTGTATAAAGTGTGTTGTAAACTTAGTATCCAACAAACTAAGTTTACAGTAAATTGCACCAAGTGTCAAACATTTTCCCATACAAACACACACCATCCTAGCCCCATTGCGGGGTAGTTTGGAAAAAATATATGTTTAAAAAATACATATGTCTTTTGTAATTAGTGCTGATTTCACTAATTACAAATTGCAGAGTTTCAAGCAAATTAGACTAGGTACCTGTTAAAAAGTTCCCATACAAACTTGAATACCCTTCCACACCCCTTGAGGGGTAGGTTTGGGGAAATAATTATATTATGCCTTTAATAATTTCATTAAAAATATTTATGCGAAGTTTAAAGTTTGTAAGATCAAGGAATACGATTTTTCTTACAAAGGTTTTAAGACCTCTACACCATGAGATTGATATACTCTTTAAGTTTCATGCTTTAGGCTGTACGTTGATCGACCAGTCAGAAACATAAGAGTTTTATACAAATTTGGTCACTTTCTTATACCACATTGGAGGGTAGTTTGGAGAAATAATTATATTATTATTTAATCATTTCGATTGAATATTTATGCAAAGTTTCTGTTTGCCAGTTGAAGGAATACGATTTTTCATACAATAGAATTTTCCGAATTCCTTTCTTAATGCACCACTAAAACATAAGAGAAATATACCCTCCAAGTTTCATGCTTCTAGAACTTATGGTTTAGGCTGTGCGTTGATAGTCAGTCAGTAACGAAACAGTTTTATATATTTAGATGTTCTAAACGATTAGCCTCCATTTTGCCCTGAAACTTGTGATTAGTGCTGAATGAACCAGTATGATGGAACGATTTAGTGCGACTTTGAAAGCTAAGGCAAACTTAATCATTTTACCTTACCTAATACTAGTTCTGAGCCCTTGATTCTAGTATGTGCCGTACACACATAATAAATGTACCTTTGCATCAGGGCATCTCACCAAGGTATCTAAATCCATTTACCATACTCGTGATTCAAGTTCCTGTATAACTATAATTATTTTTCTTACTGTCTCGCTCGCTGGCTAGATTGGATTCACTCCATTTTCCACGTAGATCCACGAAATCTACGAATTAGACAGACGGAAACAGTCAGATTCAGTTGGCGACACTGGTTTTGTCAAGCAGTCAGAGAATGGTGGACGGACGAACTGTTGAAATGCTTTTCATAGAATTTTTTTATCGCAATAAACACGAAAAAGCTTTATAATTCAAAAGTGCTAAGTTTTTTACTGAAACGTTAAGAGATTCTAAAATTCGCGGGTCAGACAGCTCACAGTTAAATTCAACAAAAAGTAGCAAAGTGGAAAATCTCAAGTTCAAACTGTTTTCAACAACTTTTTTTACGATAGCCTCGCAATTTAACGCTGTCCTCGGTAAAGACTGACTTTAAAACATGACTACGTCTTCGGAGGATGTGTTGTTAAGTGTGAGCCATGTGCGGTTCAAGAAGGGTGATGGCACATTGCTTCTGATGGAGCAGCGTTTGGGATGGATGCTGGATAATCGGGATAAATTTGGAATCACTCACAAGTACGCAGAAATCAAGAGTGAGTTATCAGTTTTTTTCTAGTTACTAGTCTAGTAATTTGGCACATGGCCCACTGTCTGGTAGGTGTGCGGTTTCCACATAATGATAACTGCTTATTGGGTATTGCTAAAGTATATCAGTCATTTAGTTCCCATAATACAAGCTCTGCTTAGTTTGGGGTTAGATGATGCTGTGTGAAAAATGTCCAGCAACATTATTATCATACTGTGCTGAGGAACTATCAGACAATCTCTGTGGCTCAGTGGGCGAAGGCCCGCCTGAGACGCAGAAGGTTGCGGGTTCAATTCCTGCCACGGGACAAATGTTTGTATCTGCAAATATTTGTCTCAGGGTCTGGGTGTTTTCTATGTATAATATGTATGTATTTACAAAAAAATATGTATATAAGTAGTATATCAGTCATGTAGTTCCCATAATACAAGCTCTGCTTAGTTTGGGGCTAGATGATGCTGTGTGAAAATGTCCAGCATTATTTATTTATTATATTTATTTAATGTTATTTACTTCACTTAATATGGATTGTACAACTTTTTTTACAATTCTCTCAATGTCCGTTTCACATCTCAAATAGTCCGAGATGTCAATAATATCAGTTTGAGTATCATTTTAGAATATGGGAATTAGTCTGGTAAAACATGCAAACAGACAGATTTGTACGTAGGGGGTTATCTCTGAAAAGACTTATCCCATTTCAAAAAATCTTTCTCCAATTTAGAATGCACTTTTTAATTTTTTTAACAATAAAATGATTGAGCAAATTCAGAAGCTATGGGCATAGTTAGTATGATGATAAAGTTCAGCCTAGCATTTTTGTTGGTGTGGACCAACAAAAATGCTAGGCTGCAAATTTCAGAGAAAAGTATAGTGGTTTTTTCATATAACTTGCTTTGATTTCAGCTCAAAAAATATCACCAGCCGGTAAACCGAAAGTTCAGCTGCAAGTGGTTCTACATAATGGAGAATGTTCTACATTCCACTTCGTGAACCCTGGAGGGGCAGATGCCCAGGTAATTAATTGCCTATCACACTCAAATTGGTGCTGAACGGCTAACCTCCGTGGAACAAGGTTTCCAGAATATGATATACCTACACATTAAGCATAAATTTAAGTAATTATAACTTTTGAAACTATCATTGTTATATACATAATTGTTACTAGAAATGGGATATATACCATTAAAATTAAATATTTTTATACAGCATCATCTAGTAGTAATGATGATAATTTTTAAGTTTGAATGGTTCCCATGATGTTGTCATGATTAGTGAGTAGTGGTATTTTTCGCAGTAAAAGAGCGAGAAGTGGGGTAGATCGACTGGTCTAACATTTACCTGAAAACATTTCAGAAGAAAAGTCCTGCAAAGTCTTTTCTACTGTGATCATGGTACATGCAACTGTGCCGAAATATCAGGGGGTCTAAACAAATACCTCACGTTTAGTTTTTCTTTCATGCTAACACAAATTTGTTTAGGCAAAACTTGGCAGCAGTCACGTGACATTTCCACAGCTAATGTCATTTTCATACAATTTAATTGTACGGATCTTTCCGCAGGCATTAACGCCAACATAAAATTGTATTTGTCTAGACACCAGGAAATGTTTAAACTCGCAAATCATGGTAAATATTCAATTTTTATAGAAAGAAATAATTAAGTATTTGTAAGAATCCTTGTTAAAAAATAAATAAATGAGCCCCAACTGATGGCATCTTACAGGCAAAAGTCCACGGAGGTGGCATCATGGCACTATTTAGGAAAGGCTTACGTCCAGTAATGGACTTTATAGGTTGATGATGATGACACTGTTAATGATCTCTGTTGCTTGGTAGATGATGTGCGGGTTTGATTTCTGCTGCAGGACTAATGTTTGCATTATTTGTAGATTGTGTCTATGTTTGTTTTCATATTTGTCTCTCACTCAGTATGTGTCCTGTCCAATTTCATTTCAATCATTCATTGCCATTTTCTTTTAAAGCAAATGAATAATTATTTATAATATTATACTTTATTGAGGACATAATATATTCTGCACTTTTACAAATGTACAGTTGTCAAACAATTGGTTGTCTTACCGCGATCGGCGATTCCTTCCAGACACCTATTTCCTATACTAAGACTAAAAGATATGTTGTAATTATTTTTTATTTACCTTCCAACTACGCGTCCGGACTTTTGTATGAATTCTTGCGTATTTTCTAGGCAAAAGACAGGGATCAAGTGAAACTGATGCTACAGAATCTGCTGCCCAAGTTTAAGCCACAGATCAACGGAGAGCTTGAGATGAAATCCAAGTAAGTAAAGTATTCAATTTATGTATTAGCAAAAATAATAATTAAGAGTATATCTATCGGTGGGGACCATTCCTATATGCTATGTAAGCATCTGGAAGGTTTGAAATTTATCGTGGTTTGGTATTATTTTAAAGCCGGCGCCCATTTTTTTTTGTTGCAAAGTAAACTAATTTCTATTCTATTCTACTTAATCTACCTCTATATCTGTAATCTTTCTCAAAAAAATTTTTTTTGTAATTAATAATAACACGAAACATAGTCGATATTTTGAGCACCGATAGTAGTGGCTATTCGCTTGGCGGCTCAGCTGGTTGGTCGCGGGGTCACTGTCCGCCCGCTCCGCCGCGCCGTCAGTCTACAAGGTCGTTGCGCTCTGCGGCCCTACCAAGTGTGCAGCTCACTTTTGATAATTATTTTCGATATCAATTGCGTATGAAATACTAATTAAATTCGAAAACTAAACCAACGATACAAACACGTTTAAGTAATAAAAAACGTGGGCGCCGGCTTTAAACTGACTTAAAAATATCGGTGTATATTATTATAGCTATACCATGTACTAAACGGTCAACGAAACATCAGTAGGAGAATACTTAATTCTTATATTAATGATAATCTTAATGGTATCCTAAAATACTGCAAATTTCACTTTGTTGAAACTAATTATTGACCTATACAAGTAGATCTGATAGTGATTCTGACGGGAATGAATGAATGAATGAAAATATTTTATTGTACACTTTATACACTATGTAAAATTTTTGTTTATTTTTTTATCTTAAATAAACAATGATATAACAATCACTGACATGGTCAAAAATCAACAAAAGATCTAAGAAAAGTACAGAAAACAAAAAGAAAAGTTTGGCGGTGAACGTAATAATAAATACAAGAGGAGGCGATAAACAAATTACTAGATAAATGCTGTTCTAATAACTGCTTATTAATAATAATAATAATAATAATGCTGAACATTTTCACACAGCATCATCTAGCCCCAAACTAAGTAGAACTTGTATTATGGGAACTACATGACTGATAAACTACTTATATAATTTTTTTTTTTTGTAAATACATACATATTATACATAGAATACACCCAGACCCGAGACAAATATTTGCAGATACAAACATTTGTCCCGTGGCGGGAATTGAACCCGCAACCTTCTGCGTCTTAGGCGGGCCTTCGCCCACTGCGCCACAGAGGTCGTCAATTAACAATTAATCTTAATTGTTTGGTGAATTATTACCACCAGGTTATTAACACTTCATCCGACACTGAAGAATTTATACGAAGACTTAGTTATATCGAAGGTTATAAACGCTGAAGAATACTGGAATACCCCAACGTTGAAACATTACACTGAATCTAACAGCATAAAACAGGAGGCTGGTATGTATTTAATCAGGTTTGTTCCAATTGTCCCCGGGATTTTCGTGGCCTCGTACCGGTTGGGCTTGTATTGTTTTATCTTAAATGTTTTCATTTTTACATGTCTCGTTATTCGTTAGATAAAATTGTAGCCCAAAATGATTTTTTAAAGAATACTTTTTTTTTCGATAAAGCCGCGGTACAGAGCGGCGCCGTCTTGACACTAAAGGTTAATTGAACTATTTTGAGAAAAGCTAATCACGATCCTATTTTTAAAAATAAAGCCAAAACTCATGATTTTATATGAGAACTAGCTTCTGCCCACGGCTTCGCCCGCGTGGTACCCAATAAAAAGTAGCCTATGTGTTATTCTGATCTATAAGCTATATTACTGTAAAGTTTCATCAAAATCCGTTCTGTAATATTTGGGTGAAAGAGTACCTAACAAATATCCATCCTCACAAACTTTCGCGTTTATAATAGTGGTAGGATATATCAAAAATTCTGTAAATTTTTTGAACCCATAATATTGCTGAAAATATATGTAGCTTGTATTAATAGATATTGATAATTCAGCCCCTTCTAAAAATACATAAAGTATGTTATGCATCCTTCAATGCGGGTTCAATTCCCACTGTGGAACAAATGTTTGCACATTCCCCTGATATATATTGTCTGGATGTTGTGGTACCATACTCATAGTTTCTTATACTTACGACACAGGGAATGCGAGGACAATACCATAAATGTGTCAATACGTTGTGGGGTGTTTGTTTATTTTTTTAAATTCTTTAAGGTGTCTCCGGAGCATTCCTAGCTGATATCCAACCTCAAACGGACGGCTGTAACGGACTTAAATATAACCTGACCCAGGACATTATAGACGCTATATTCAAGACATACCCAGCGGTCAGGAAGAAACACGTCGACTATGTACCTAACAAAATGGCTGAAGCCGAATTCTGGACCAAATTTTTCCAATCACACTATTTTCACAGGTAAATTTAATTTTCTATCTTATTGTTTTATTGTGATATGTATTTTTAATACTTTAATTTCATATTGCATGTAAGTTGATTATTTTATTTATTTATTCTTCTTTGGCATTGTCTATTTTTTATGTTTTGTAATTTTCATTTAAAATGTCACAATGTTTCATGGTAAATTTTGTACTAGAAATTTTGTACTTTGGTAGAAACTAGCCAGACTATTATTAGCATGGCAACACCTTATTACCTAATTTCCACAGATAATAAAATATATTAATTTATTTTTTTGTTTCAGAGACCGCATTGCTTCATCTTCTAGTAAGGATCTGTTTGGTGAATGTGCGAAGCAAGACGATAGGGCAATAGCTGATGCTATGAAACATACTACTTTAGATCTTACGGTATGTAAACCAGTTTTAACCATTTTTTTTTGGGAACCCTTCCATCTGGTAGTCTTCTGGATCAGTTGAGCTATCTATATTATTATTAATTCAATTATTTCAGATCATAATCCATATACATATAACATTTTTAATAACATAAGTTATAACACAACATATCATAACAGATTAATTAGCTATCTATAGATCGTTTGCAACGGTATTTCGATAGCTAGCTGTTACATCTGTATTTTTTGTATATACCTACTTGTACATAGTTGTATGAATAAATGCCCTGCGAAATCAAAACGATAGGATTACCTATCGTTTTGATTTCGCAGAAGGTTGCGGGTTCGATTCCCGCCGCGGGACAGATGTTTGTATGATCTGCAAATATTTGTCTAGGGTCTTCGTGTTACCTATGTATATTATGCAGTACCTATATCAATCATGAGCTATCTATAGATCGTTTGCAACGGTGTTTAGATGCCTAGCTGTTTCATCTGTATTTTTCCTATTTAAAAAGTGCGCTTTAAACTTATTTAAGTGAAAAAAATGTGTAGAAGCACCCTTTTGCTTATCGTTAACTTTGTTGAGGAATGAGATAGGAGGAAATTAAATCAATTCGGATGCGCCTTTTTGACTGAAAAGGCTCACTGTCGTGATATATAAGACTAAATTTTGGCATAAATTGAGGCCTTTTCAAATAGGGTGGCATAGTAATAAGTTTACCCCTTTTTCACCCCCAGGTGGACCTGCCCCTGTTTAAGGAGCAAGTACCTTTGTTACCGAACGACGATGACACCCCACCTGTCAAAGAAAAAGGTGACAGCACATCCATACACAGGAATATGATAAAACGGTTTAACCAACACTCGATAATGGTGAGTTAATTATTATAAAATAAATAAATAAATAACCAAAAATAATATATTACAACTGTGGAGAACACTGTTGGTAGTGTATCCTCCAAAGCGAAAGATCTTCCACCGAGCTGATCCATCTGATCCACTTGCTCGGAGTCCTAGGACCGACCTGATTGCCTATTCCGTCAAACAAAATAGAGGGACAAAATATTTTATGTCTTTTCGGTAGACAAAACTCGGGTCTTTATGCTGAACAGGCTGGTGGAGCTTCCGGGGAAGTGTTACCACCATCCTTATTACTGTTGCCGAGCAGTAATTCTCTCATTGCTGTGTTCCAGTTTGAAGGGTTACGGTTGCCGGTGAAATTACAGGTGCATACAATCTTTCATCCTGATATCTTAGGGAGGCAACGCGTAATACCTCTGGAATTGTAAGCGTCCATAGGCTGCGGTAATCACGTACCACCGGGTGGGCCGTTAGTTTGTTTGCCTCGATAGAAAAAAAAACAATAAAAAAAACACAATTTGGGATTAGGATCGAATTCATGCAATTTAGTAATGCTATACTAGTGCACCATTGGAATTCGTATTCGGTGGAATTTTATGGAACTAAATGAATTCCACTGTGCTTTTTATTGGTAGGTACTTTTGACGCGATTTTGACGTTGACCTTCAAAATTGGAGTAGAGATTGCAGTTGAAATGTCACAGGCTAGAAAATTAGATATATTTGATGGAATTTTATGGAACTAAATTAATTCCACTGTGCTTTTTATTGGTAGGTACTTTTGACGCGATTTTGACGTTGACATTCAAAATAGGAGTAGAGATTGCAGTTGAAATGTAACAGGCTAGAAAATTAGATATATTTGATGGAATTTTATGGAACTAAATTAATTCCACTGTGCTTTTTATTGGTTGGTACTTTGACGCGATTTTGACGTTGACATTCGAGATTGGAGTAGAGTTTGCAATTGAAATGCCACAGGCTAGAACATTAAATATATTTGGTGGAATTTTATGGAACTAAATTAAATCCACTGTGCTATTTATTGGTAGGTACTTTGACGCGATTTTGACGTTGACATTCGAGATTGGAGTAGAGATTGCAGTTGAAATGTCACAGGCTAGAAAATTAAATATATTTGGTGGAATTTTATGGAACTAAATGGAATTCACTGTGCTATTTATTGGTAGGTACTTTGAAGCGATTTCGACGTTGACATTCGAAATTCGAGTAGAGTTTGCAATTGAAATGCCACAGGCTAGAACATTAAATATATTTGGTGGAATTTTATGGAACTAAATTAAATCCACTGTGCTATTTATTGGTAGGTACTTTGACGCGATTTTGACGTTGACATTCGAAATTGGAGTAGTTTGCAATTGAATTGTCACAGGCTAGAAAATTTGAAAAAATAACCATTACGTTTGTTTTAGAATTGAATTGAGATTGTATTGAGTGTCAAGAGTTGCTCTACTTGTCAGATCCTTCCTGTACCTTAATATGTAATTAAAGGGAATTATTAATTTAAATTAAGACTAAAATACCAAATTTATGTACGCATTAACACTTGTTCAAAACGGTGAAGGAAAACATCGTGAGGAAACCGGCATGCCCTAGAACCGAAAACTCGAAAGCACGTGCCAACAGTTAGTGTACCAATAAGCGGCGATGGGCTTGCAACCTGTCACGTGGAATGATAACTCGCAAAAACGCGGGCATGTGTCAAATGTTATGTTTGGACGTGCCTCTGGACTACCCCCTACGTGTTATCCTCAAAAAGATCTACCCACTGAGTACCTATTTATCTGAGGATGTCCATCATAGAGCATACAGTTGTGAGCGTGTTTTTTTGTAAAATACCAAACGCAAAGAAGTTTTTGAGGGAAATTCAATACATTCTTTTTTTTCAGGTGCTAAAAGCTAGTCATAAAACGAATAACGCAAACGTGGATAGTAAAAAGCCAATTGAGAATGGAGTCAAAGAGAGTAAAGAGTCCACGGCGAACGGCGTACCGAAAATAGAGGAGGAACCTCCTAATAAGAAACGACGGATATTAGAGAATATACATTATGAAGATTTAGAGGGCGCCAGCGAGGGAAGCGAGGCGCAAGAGTTGAAGTTATCAAAGGTAAGATAAGATAAGATAAGATGAGATAGAGTTTATTGGTCCCATGGGTATGTATTAGAGAATATACAATATGAAGATATAGAGGGCGCCAGCGCCATTTAAAAAAATATTTTGCATTCGATAGCCCAATTCATGGGGAAGGCACGCTATGATCCTTAGGAGCCGAGCAAAAGAAGTAATAGCACGGACGGGCGATGCGACGTGATGGTGTTAATACATACTTATAGGAAACACCAGACCCGGGACAAGTACTTGTATATACAGACATTATTATCAGACGCGGCGGGAATCGAAGCCGCAACCTTCTGAATATCAGCGTTTTTTTTAAATTATGTTTTTTTTTAGATAGAGTTTTATTTATTAGGGCCATCTACATCTCAAGCAACCTTCTGCGTATCAGCGTTTTTTTCAGATAGAGCGTTATTTATTAGGGCCATCTGCATCTCAAACAACCTTCTGCGTATCAGCGTTTTTTTTAAATTATGTTTTTTTTTCAGATAGAGCGTTATTTATTAGGGCCATCTTCATCTCAAATGCAGCAGTCGAGTACACAGACGAATCATCCACCGCCCCTATCAGCGCTCGCATCGATTTGTCAGGTGAGTGTTCTCTGCGGTACCTAGACGCGAGAGGTGCGGGTTCTATTCCCGCTGCGGCACAAATATTTGCATGTTCTGCAGGTATTTGATCTGTGTTGGCACAATTTTTTTGCATGTTTCTCAGATATTTGTTTTGGGGCTGGATATTGTGGAACCACGGTCCTCAAAGTTCCTGATACCCACGACACAGGGGTCTCTGTTGGCTGTTTTATTTATTATTAAAAATCTATCATTAAACATTTCAAAAAAGGAGTAAAGGTTTAGTAAAATCCTTTTAGGTACCTAGTTAATAATAAATAAATAAATAATGCTGGACAATCCACACAGCATCATCTAGCCCCAAGCTAAGCAGAGCTTGTGTTATGGGTACTAGATGACTGATATACTTAATACAATACATTACATAGATAGATATTTTTTTATTATACATAATATATGTTTGTTAAAAAACAGGCGTGGTCAGTCGGACAGCAGTGCACGCGGCCGGTGCGGGTGGGCGCGGCCGCCGCCGTGGGAGCCCTGGGCGAGCTGTCCCCCGGCGGAGCGCTCATGCGGACACACCGAGCCGCCTCCATGGCACGTGAGTACCGACCGTCAGACTACATTGCTCCGCCGCCGTGGGAGCCCTGGGCGAGCTGTCCCCCGGCGGAGCGCTCATGCGGACACACCGAGCCGCCTCCATGGCACGTGAGTACCGACCGTCAGACTACATTGCTCCGCCGCCGTGGGAGCCCTGGGCGAGCTGTCCCCCGGCGGAGCGCTCATGCGGACACACCGAGCCGCCTCCATGGCACGTGAGTACCGACCGTCAGACTACATTGCTCCGCCGCCGTGGGAGCCCTGGGCGAGCTGTCCCCCGGCGGAGCGCTCATGCGGACACACCGAGCCGCCTCCATGGCACGTGAGTACCGACCGTCAGACTACATTGCTCCGCCGCCGTGGGAGCCCTGGGCGAGCTGTCCCCCGGCGGAGCGCTCATGCGGACACACCGAGCCGCCTCCATGGCACGTGAGTACCGACCGTCAGACTACATTGCTCCGCCGCCGTGGGAGCCCTGGGCGAGCTGTCCCCCGGCGGAGCGCTCATGCGGACACACCGAGCCGCCTCCATGGCACGTGAGTACCGACCGTCAGACTACATTGCTCCGCCGCCGTGGGAGCCCTGGGCGAGCTGTCCCCCGGCGGAGCGCTCATGCGGACACACCGAGCCGCCTCCATGGCACGTGAGTACCGACCGTCAGACTACATTGCTCCGCCGCCGTGGGAGCCCTGGGCGAGCTGTCCCCCGGCGGAGCGCTCATGCGGACACACCGAGCCGCCTCCATGGCACGTGAGTACCGACCGTCAGACTACATTGCTCCGCCGCCGTGGGAGCCCTGGGCGAGCTGTCCCCCGGCGGAGCGCTCATGCGGACACACCGAGCCGCCTCCATGGCACGTGAGTACCGACCGTCAGACTACATTGCTCCGCCGCCGTGGGAGCCCTGGGCGAGCTGTCCCCCGGCGGAGCGCTCATGCGGACACACCGAGCCGCCTCCATGGCACGTGAGTACCGACCGTCAGACTACATTGCTCCGCCGCCGTGGGAGCCCTGGGCGAGCTGTCCCCCGGCGGAGCGCTCATGCGGACACACCGAGCCGCCTCCATGGCACGTGAGTACCGACCGTCAGACTACATTGCTCCGCCGCCGTGGGAGCCCTGGGCGAGCTGTCCCCCGGCGGAGCGCTCATGCGGACACACCGAGCCGCCTCCATGGCACGTGAGTACCGACCGTCAGACTACATTGCTCCGCCGCCGTGGGAGCCCTGGGCGAGCTGTCCCCCGGCGGAGCGCTCATGCGGACACACCGAGCCGCCTCCATGGCACGTGAGTACCGACCGTCAGACTACATTGCTCCGCCGCCGTGGGAGCCCTGGGCGAGCTGTCCCCCGGCGGAGCGCTCATGCGGACACACCGAGCCGCCTCCATGGCACGTGAGTACCGACCGTCAGACTACATTGCTCCGCCGCCGTGGGAGCCCTGGGCGAGCTGTCCCCCGGCGGAGCGCTCATGCGGACACACCGAGCCGCCTCCATGGCACGTGAGTACCGACCGTCAGACTACATTGCTCCGCCGCCGTGGGAGCCCTGGGCGAGCTGTCCCCCGGCGGAGCGCTCATGCGGACACACCGAGCCGCCTCCATGGCACGTGAGTACCGACCGTCAGACTACATTGCTCCGCCGCCGTGGGAGCCCTGGGCGAGCTGTCCCCCGGCGGAGCGCTCATGCGGACACACCGAGCCGCCTCCATGGCACGTGAGTACCGACCGTCAGACTACATTGCTCCGCCGCCGTGGGAGCCCTGGGCGAGCTGTCCCCCGGCGGAGCGCTCATGCGGACACACCGAGCCGCCTCCATGGCACGTGAGTACCGACCGTCAGACTACATTGCTCCGCCGCCGTGGGAGCCCTGGGCGAGCTGTCCCCCGGCGGAGCGCTCATGCGGACACACCGAGCCGCCTCCATGGCACGTGAGTACCGACCGTCAGACTACATTGCTCCGCCGCCGTGGGAGCCCTGGGCGAGCTGTCCCCCGGCGGAGCGCTCATGCGGACACACCGAGCCGCCTCCATGGCACGTGAGTACCGACCGTCAGACTACATTGCTCCGCCGCCGTGGGAGCCCTGGGCGAGCTGTCCCCCGGCGGAGCGCTCATGCGGACACACCGAGCCGCCTCCATGGCACGTGAGTACCGACCGTCAGACTACATTGCTCCGCCGCCGTGGGAGCCCTGGGCGAGCTGTCCCCCGGCGGAGCGCTCATGCGGACACACCGAGCCACATTTATTTAATCTTAGTTTCATATAAAACAACTCTAGAGCAGTTTAATAAATCGTTCATAATTATTTGCCCAGCTTCATTACTATTTGAATTTGTTACTATAGAGCATAAAAAAAAAGAAAAAAAAAATAGTTAGCTATTTTCTTTCTTCTATATTCTTAATCCCGTTTGCTCTATTCATGTGGCTATTTCATAACATAACTAGTTACTTCTAAGAACACATACACATGACATGAATTAGATAAAAAAAATCTGGAACTTCAAATCGTTCTTAGCATCAAGCTGAGACAGGGGCCTATTTTGACCCCAAGCAACACATTTTCTATAAGCTAATTCTTTTCCAGTTTTTTAACCTTGTTTGTATTTTTGGGCTCAAATAAAAATACTCTTTCTTTCTTTCTTTCTTTCTTATATGACCACAACTGTAAGTCGTATATCAGTCAGTCATGTAGTTCCCATAATACAAGCTCTGCTTAGTTTGGGGCTAGATGATGCTGTGTCATCTTCACACAGTATCATCTTCATCCCGCATTGTTTTTTAATTTATTTATATGTCTATATATATTTATTTATATGTCTGTATATATTTATTTATATGTCTATATATATTTATTTATATGTCTATATATATTTCCACAGAGCTAATACCAGTGGATGTAAAGGCGGAGCTGCATCGACTGTACGTGTCTTGCGGTGAATTGGTGCGGGAGGTGTGGCGGCGCCTGCAGCCCGGCGCTACCGAGGAGGAAATAACTGCACTGCATTACTTTTACGAAGCATTAATGCGCTTTAGGAACGCTAAACTAAGGCCCTTCGAGGTAAGCCGAGACGATATGGCGTACACACATCAAATAAAGTTTGCGATCAGTTTAAAGAAATATATAAATAATAATAAATAAATAAATAAATAATAAATAATGCTGGACAATCCACACAGCATCATCTAGCCCCAAGCTAAGCAGAGCTTGTGTTATGGGTACTAGATGACTGATATACTTAATACAATACATTACATAGATAGATATTTTTTTATTATACATAGAAAATACCCAGAACACCCGGAACAAATATTTGCAGATCGTACAAACATTTGTCCCAGGGCGGGAATCGAACCCGCAACCTCCTGTGTCGCAGGTGGACCTTCGCCCACCGCACCACATCGGTCGTAATAATTCATCGGTATAATTTGATATGTTTCAATTTTACTTAAAATTTTAGTAAGTTGATATCGTCATATCGACTTACTAAAATTATTCATATTGTAAAAAACGGGAATTTTCACGTACTGCACTATCGGTGAAGGCACCGACTAAGTTTCGACTCATTCCGAGAGTCTTCATAACAGATAAAATGAAGGGAATAACAGATAAAATCGGGCACGTCTTACGTCGAAAGTACAGCATAAAAACGATATTCCGACCCCTGACACAATTGAGACAATTGCTACGTTCTCCCAAGGATAGAGACCCATTAGGTGTCCCCGGTGTCTACAAGATTCCTTGTGACTGCGGTAAATGCTACATCGGCGAGACAAAACGCAACATTTCTACAAGGCTCACCGAACACATACGCGCTGTGAAGAACTTAGATATCAACAGTTCCGCCATAGCAGAGCATTCGCTGGTCACTGGTACGACGCACTATATCCGTTTTGATAAAGCACGGGTCTTGGCAAGAGAAAAGTTTTTCGTTCCTCGCAAGATCCGCGAAGCTATCGAGATAGGCCGTCTACCAAACTTTAACAGAGACCGTGGATGGGCTTTACCCCCCGCCTGGAAGTCATGTCTGTATGGACTGCATGATAACGGGGGAGTCGAATCTGACATTGCCATAGTGAGCGTAGCCTGTCTGGCTCCTCCAGGAATAGGTTATTGCATCGACGTGAGCAGTAGCGTAGACGATGTAGCACCCCTACCACCAGTAGTTACAACAACGCTACGAACACAATCGCCCCCTCCACTCGCGCGCCTTTATAACCGCGCACAACGTGCGGCAGCGCGTAGAAACCCTCCGTAGACCAAGACACGTTCTTGGTGACCCCGATGACCCCATCAGCACCGCTAACGCGGTGGTGACATCATCAAGTCCCGACAGAGCAAACACTCCACAGATACACCGAGCCCGCCGGCGGGCTCGACGAGACCCCACTTCCGCCTTCTCACGGTACAGATATGTACCGGGGCGTTTCTCTCCTATTCCACCCCCTCTGGCAACGGCCCAAGCCGAGGTCCGTACCTAAGTGGTGCCCTTGTGCTAGTTGCCCCATCCTAACTTTTTACAGGCTGAGCGCCTTCTGCGCTCGCCGTAGTCCGGTGACGCTGACCAAGGCCATCTGCGGCCCTGCAGCATTAAAGTCCATTCAGAAAAAAAAGGCAGCGCGTAGTGCACGGCGCTACGCGGAAGGAGAAAGTCGCAACCACTCACCCTGATGAAGACTCTCGGAATGAGTCGAAACTTAGTCGGTGCCTTCACCGATAGTGCAGTACGTGAAAATTCCCGTTTTTTACAATATGAATAGTCAAGTTCACGATAGTTTTTGGAATAAAATTATTATAATATCAAATAAAGTTTGCGATCAGTTTAAAGAAATATTATTTGATATATTTAAATTTTAGGCCTATACCCGAATAGGGGCCTTGATTAAATCTAGCTTAAAAAAACTATTTATTTAGATTATAAGAATATTTAGTCAGGTTAAGACATAAAAAGGTTTATTATTATTGTTATGTGTAAATTTTACTTGAAATTTTAGTAATTGATATCGTCATATCGACTTACTCATATCGAGTTTGCGATCAGTTTGAAGACAAAATATTTTTTGAAATCTTTAAATTTTATAAAAATCAAATACGATATTAAATAAAGTTTGCGATCAGTTTGAAAACAAAATATTTTTCTGTTTGAATTTTATAAAGAAAAAAATAAGTGAGTCCATATGACAATATTAAATAAAGTGTGCGATCAGTTTGAAGACAACATATTTTTTGATGTTTGAATTTGATTAAAAGTTGTGAACCGCATTATTTCAAAATAAAAATAAAAATTAGGAATTAAAGCGAATCTTTTTATTTCTATTGTTTTTCTATACTATCTATACTAATATTATATATAATCTCGGAAACTGCTCATCCGATTTCAAAATTTATTTCACCAATAGTGAAAATGGACCTTCAGAGTGGACATAGGCTGTATAATCCTGTTAAAATAAAAGGGATTTTCCTACCAATTTTGCAACGTAAGTCGACAAAAACGGTCGAGCGAATGTGTTTCTTACGAACGGCAAGAGCTACTTCCGTGCTACTACGCGGGCGAAGCCGTGGGCAGTGGCAAGCTTGTTAATTAATTTTTAATAACTTTGTTTTAGGAGAAAATGCTACGCGACCTGACGCCCCTAGCTACGACGCTAACGCGACACCTCAACCAAATGATAGACACTGCCTGTTCCAAATACGCCATGTGGCAACAGAGGCAAGCTAAGATGCGGTAGTATTAGTGGCTGTTGGCCTTTAGTGCCGTCAGTAACAAAACCTTGAATCCACGCGATCAGGCGGTTGCAAAATTTAGGAGTTATTTGTAAGTACCGTTAAATAGGGGTGAAATGAGACAAAATAAAAAGTGAAATTCGCTCCAATAATTACCTACATAACCGCCAATATTGTACTAACTATATTATTCTGTACAGACAGCGATAATAAATAATAAATAAATAAGCCATTTATTGCAGACACTAAAATAGTTATTAACAATTTTCCAAAGTACATTGAGTTAAATTAAATATTTTACTAGCTTTTGTCCACGGCTTCGCCTGCATGGTACCCGGATAGAAAGTAGCCTATGTG
Organism: Perizoma flavofasciatum; assembly: GCA_958496245.1. Lineage (NCBI taxonomy): Eukaryota > Metazoa > Arthropoda > Insecta > Lepidoptera > Geometridae > Perizoma > Perizoma flavofasciatum. Next base: position 8,495,285 of record OY292439.1, on the reverse strand, counting down.
TTTTTCTGATGTATAAGCTATATTACTGTAAAGTTTCATGAAAATCCGTTCAGTAGTTTTTGCGTGAAAGAGTAACAAACATCCATCCTCACAAACTTTCATGTTTATAATATTAGTAGGATTTTATTATCAATGATCTGCCTACATTTTTATCTAATAATTTAATTTAATTGTTCATTATGGGACCCATAGACTTTAGTTAAAAATTAATGTATTAAAGATATGTCTTGGTTCTTAAGTAATTTCAATCTAAAGCTACCATGTCCTAGTTGAACCCAAAGATATTAAATGTCTGGTTTAAAAATATATATAAAAAACACCTAGCTCCATCATCAGACCCTCGTTACAAAGCCCAATCTATTGGATTCGTCAGAACGAATCATATGCGCCCCAACTCGAGGGGTTTACAGTAGCCACTGAAGAGTTCCACTATCCACCTCCTGGCTTCATCATCAGATCAGCTCCATACAATTAGAAGTAGGTTAAAATTGACTCCCAAGATTCAATTACATTGTTTGTTAGTTACAACTGAAGCTAATATAGGCGTGCTAAAAAGAGCATCCTTAAACTCAACGTGTTAATCTAATTTTGTCGCTGACTGTACTGATAATGTATAATGTTATTTTGCTATCGGTTGTTCCTAGGATTTATTGGAGAATTCTGTTTAAGATCTGAGGTTCTGTTTCTATTTAAGATCCCTGTTTGACCCCTGTTTAAAAATCACAGTACAGATTGTACTGTGATTTTTAATTCAAGTCCATAGTTGCAAGTTTTTCGATATTAAATTGGCAGGTTTCAGTGAAAAAATTGCGTGACAGGAAAAAAGTATAACTTAGTATTAATTTCTTTAATACTCCAATAGTCCTGACCCGACATTAAGCTTAGACAATAGGCTGTGTCGTGGGTATCAGGAACTACAAGTATCATGACAAGTCCAGATCATGCAAACATTTTGTCCTGTAGCGGGAATCGATCCCGCACTTTTCGTGATTCCTCCAGCTTCGGATTTAGTTTCCCTCTCAAACACGTTGGTACATATATTATATTTATCTAATATACATGACGTAGATGCGATTCAACTTGGTCTGTACTCTAAAACAGTTTGAAAGTTGAAATGATTCACAATTACTCTTTTCGCTTTAGTGGAAAACACACTTTAAATTAGTCATTACCATCTCAGTTCCTAGCTCAATTTAAATTTAAAGATTTTGAGCCAATGGCCTCGATTCTGTAGTACACTGACTAAACTAAATTTAAACTATCACTTTCTTTTACTGATAGTGTACGCAAGTGTAGTGTACTTGCGCTATCAGTAAAAGAAAGCGACTGTTTAAATTTAGTTTAGTCAGTGTACTACAGAATCGAGGCCAATATTTATTTTAAAGTTTTCAAACATTAGTTAAAGTGAAATTTATACATATTCTTTTAAATTTCGTTCTGACGGCACTATTTAGCTGAGCGCCATCTCGTGGCCGAGTTTGGAACTACATTATGAATTGGTGTGCTGATGTGAATAAAGAGTAACTGATTCGATAGAGATACAAAGACGTTACTATAGAGATAGACCTATAGATGTTTAATTACTTAGGCCCTACCAAGCAAGCAATGTCCCTGTCACGCAACTGAAAAATCTTAGATCCGTATTAATAAAATAAGCTCATAGAAGTGAATTTCGAGAGATGTCAGAATTACACTAATTCTAAGTAGAAAGTGCCATTGGCGTCGATTCTCTTGTACATCAAATTAGTTCCGTACAAGTTTAGTCGTGATTTCAAAACATGCTGACTATAAACACGAAGAAGAGCGACACATAAACTAATTTGACAGGAGTCAAATTCTTGCCATCTCTTGCGTGCACTATTAGTAAAAGAGAGTGATCAAAATAAAAAAAAACAAAAATCGTTTATTTATCTTGACAAGTTTGAAACAATAATTGCAAAAGAGACGTTCCTACTTTTTTACAGCAGGTTCTTAAAAACTAGAAATAGGTACTATTCATGCCTACGTAACTATTACATTATTAATAATAGGTATATTCTTTTTATGCTAATTTAATATATTAGCGTAAAAATAACATAAAACCCACGTTCACATACATAGATCTGACCCCACACTAGGATCCTCGACACCCCCGTGTCTTGGGAATCAATATCTAGGAGGATAGTTTCAATTAAGTTTAGTTGGTGTACTAGAGAATCGACGCCATTGGCCTTCGTGTTTATAGTCAGCATATTTTGATAATACGACAAAATTTTTATGAAATACTTAAATCTGACTAATTTGACAGCACTGAAATTTTAGCTATCTTTTTCTTTCTTGCACTATCAGTAAAAGAGAGCGACAGTTTAAATTTAGTTTCGTTAGTGTACTACAGAATCGAGACCATTGTCTTCGTCCTTAAGTCTTGGTTAAAATTTGAGTAAAATATCAGTTTTCGTCGGCTAGATTGACAGGGGCAATGCTCAACAGTAGCGTGTGCTAAACGTCTATTTATCTTAGGAGATTTAATGCACAAAATTCATCTCTACCATTCAGTTTTATAAATTACCAAGAAAAGTTGATTCAGAAAATGCCCATGAAAATTATTACGTGCTAAGGCACAGTAATATTTCAGAATTTAATATAAGTATTAAAATCTGAAATATTACTGTACTATTTATTATTTTTCAAAAATAATGATACTTCTTTGTCATTCTCTGAGATCAGATTCCGAGATGGCTCAACAGTTGAGCGATCTAAAGACCGTTGCAAATGATCCATAGATAGCTCAAGCTATCTAAATCACTACCAGTCGGAAGCGTACCCAAAAAGCTGGCTGGACAGCCACGCCAAATGGTAATGCTTATTTTGCGAATCTGTTATTATGAGAATCTAAAAAAATTGTAGTTTTTTAAGCTTAAGCTGATACAATACATAAATATACTAAATAACGAACATCATTTATGCCTGATTTGTCTAAGACAAAGACTAAAGCGTCTTTTATTGACTTTTTTCATAGTAGTAACTCACTAAGGCCCGTATTTAAGACCAATCAAACTAAATCTAGACTCGGTAGAGATTTTAAAATAAATCTACACTTGAGCCTCGATTCTCGATCTGGAATACGAGCCTAAGACATGCTTGAGTCTTTGCCTTAGCTTAGTGCAGACGGACATAAGGTAGTTTCAAACTTACGCAAAGTGTAATTTAGTTGGAAATAATGCATTTTATTTTGTACCAAATGACAATTATTGAAAAATCTTTGAGGGACGAACGAGAGGAAAAAATATTTACCATTTGTTTCGTCTCACTCCGAGACTCTTAATCGCGATATACTGTAAAGACTCTCGGAATGAGTCGAAACAAGTGGATTTACTTATAGCACTGTATGTGTAAATTTCTGCTTTTACTAATACGAATATCTTGTTTTGTTACTGTTCAGTTTATAGTATTTTTTTTCTACTTTATACTGAATTACAACAATAATATTCTGCGGTATAAATTGTGTTCTAAAGCAAAGTTAACGGTAAGCGAGCGACGAAAAAATCGCTTAGTATGTAAGCTGAAAGTCCAAATTCCTCGTTACCATATTGGTTTGTTTAGAGATTTTCTTTGTTATCTGTGGCAGACCTAGCTAGATCCATGAAGCGTACTAGATGGCACTTTACACAGGTGTAGCTAGATAATGGGACTCTTAAGGAAAATACCTTTTGCTTTGTAGTTTGTAAGTTTTATTCTTAGGAAACATTGGTAAATTTCGATGAGTTTTCTATTTTTTTAATAAAAAGAGTTACTTTGGTGCAAATATTCGAGGAATAAAGTCGAAAAAGACCCACTTATTTTTATTAAGAAAGTTAATAGGCCGACGGGCATCCTTTTTCAAAGATTCAATATTTTTATCAAAATCCATCTATTTCTTGAGAATGTTACTACAAAAGATTTTCTTAGGGAGCCTGGTTATTTTGCCACAGCTTTTATTATGTCAATGAAATAAAATGAAAAAACATTTTTGACAAACATAAACATTTCAGTACAGCGCCATCTATGTTTTTGAATAACTATGAAATGGCACTTTCCACAGATAAAAAGAAAACCTCATTAAGATTGTTATAAGTTGTATTAGTTTAAAACATTAAAAGCAATAATTTTGTTAAAACTGTTCATATCTGTCTGTTTGTTTTTCAGACTAAATATTTTTTGTAACTGTGTTAATTAACAAACAATGATAAATAATCTGAAGACTGAGGACGATATTTATAGACGTTACTTAGCAGAGCTTAAGCATGCTATACAAAAATATAGTAATGGATAGGTATAACTATATTTTTGTAATTAGTGTTACCGAAACCAATTTTAAGCGATAGCTAAGTAATATCTGTTTATCTCTGCTTAGCTGTAGGTAGACGTAAACATACCCTAAGAAAATATCACTACAAACTTATCAAAATCGGTTGAGTCGTAGTCGTTATATAAAGGTACATACTCAAGGTCCAAAACAATCCTCTTTCGCTTCGCGTAGTCGAGCAATAAAGCAGTATAAAGTGACATTAATAGGAGCCATTGATATTAAGAATACCTACTATAATTCGGTCAAGTGCGCTGTTAGGTAGATGAATTAAAATATTTGTAAATCTGTATGTATCAGTTTGTACCAAAATGTAAGTATCTATTAGAATTTTAATACAAAGAATTGTAGATTACAGTTTATTTGTAAAAAAATGATTAAACATTCAAGAGCTTTAGTTAATCAGCCCTCTGATTACTTAAAAGTCTTTAATAAAAAGTCCATCCTAACTATGTTTACTATTTTGTCAGCGGTGTTCATAGATATTTTTTAATAATATTGATGAAAGACTAAAGCGCATTAATAAACTTGTTATGTACTAATCAAGTATTTCCTTCTGTTTGTGTTTAACCCTATTGTATGTTCAAAGAAAAATCCACTATCGCTCAGCCAAATGTTCCCTAACTCAATTTTTTAAGAAGATAGTGTAGTATTTTTTTATTTAAAAAATTGTGCCAATGATTGTGATTTTGTATAGATCCGTTCATTGTATGCATATTTTGCGGTTTTTTTTTTTTCATTTTTTTTGTAGATCGAGCGGACATTGTAGGCTTAATTGAGTACCAGCATGAGGATGCACTGATTTTTAACCATAGCCTGTACATTATCTGCTAGGCTTTCGGACCGGAAACCCTAGTTCGTACGTCATGTCATCGGCTTGGTAATCGTTAGTTCAGTGACCAGCTCCCCTATTATGTATCTGAAAGTCACTCGGTGACGGACGTTTGTCAGCGAGTGCAAAATGTGCAAAATCAAATGCTTTTCACTTCCACGTACCTATCAATATGATTCTTTTTAATATTTAGTTTTCACCTCTAGCGGGCAATCGGTGAACTCACAAAATACCTTTGATATCCCGGTTGAGGCTAATCGCAGGAACGACAGGGATCCGTAATAAAAAAAAATGAATTATTTTTAATTTCACGACTGATTGCTATCGTGATTGCGGTTGCTATTGTTCCATAAAGTTACGTAATAGAGCCGCAGGTTGGGTGCTGTGGTAAATGTTTTAAGTTACTGATACCCACGACACAGACGGTTCTAGTATACGGTAGAACGGGTGGGTCAATGTTGGATATTATTATGCATGTCTAATGTTGGTACTTGAAGAAGTAGAAGCAGGTTACCTACTGTGTCCGCTTAGGTATTGATTCACAGAATAGAAAGTTTCCGCTGCCGCTTCAAGAACGCTATGTCCGCTTGACGTGCATTTAACCTTTGATAATTTGCCAAAACAAGTTTTGTTACACATCTCGGTTTGAATCCTATAAATTATGTATAAAATAAAACACTACATAGATGACAAAGCAGAATAGTTAAATTATTTTGTTTTATTATCATTGTAGACCTACTATGTGCGCAATAAAGGGTAAATTAAAATTTCATCGAAATACTTGTTTTACTTTGTCCCTTTTAAACATATCACAGACCAAAAAATCTCGTCAAATACAAAAGTATTTGATTTTTCTTAATTTTATTGTTTGAGGGCAACATATAAATTATTGGGAATTCAAGGTGTGACTTTCAATAAAACAGTTTCTAGAGATTTGAAATCAGATAATTTTATATCACTATAAAACCTATCTACGATTATAACATACTTCATTCTTCTCTACGTCATAAGGCAATATACAGCTAGTTAAAAATATATACATCTAAGGAAAGATATCAACCAAAGCGGAGCAGAGATATAACTCAACAGAATATTTTCTTTGATGGTTTGTGTTAAAAGTCACTCTTCACCTCTGGTCGATATAAGCCCTTATTATAATCTGTGCCGTCTATACTTTTGTGAATGATAATCGCGTATGAAGTGTATAGCGAGTTCCTCATGGACCAACCATTTACAAAAGTACAGGCGGTATAATAATACTTTTCAAACAAAATCATCCACCTATATTGATGATAACGATATTTTTATATTAAATATAAAAATCCTAGAATAATATATTTTAATTATTATCATGCGATATAGCCTTAGATACCTTAATATACAAATAAATAGGCATTCGCTAAACAAATATAATACCTAGGTACAATAAAAGATGGCGTCTTTTATTATATAAATTAAATTAGGTAGGTTAACAAATGAAAATATAATTTGGAAAGTAAAAATTCACAACTTTTACATTTTGCCTATCATTATAAGTAAATAAATCAACTTATTTATTTATATTAATAAAATTAAATATATTATCTAAAATCTTTACATAACAATTATAATCACAGCTTATAAATCAGAGATTTTTTTATAAATAACGATATTGTGAAAATAATATTTAATATTTAGCATTCATTAGTGTGGAAAAAGATAAATCTCGTTTTCACAAAAAAAAAAAAGTTATTATAGTACCTCTTTTCATTTATATTCACGAAAGTTTCAATGTATGTCGAAATCTAGTTTCATAAGAGTGAGAATGATCAAGATAGTGAATACGATAAGCAGAATAAGACGAACATTAAGTGCATTCAGACTAAAAGGCATCTTATATAACATCCCATGCAGTTATGTCTGAATTAGTATCTTCTAAAGAAATCGTTCTATCTCAGAAAATGGGCGAATGGGATGTTACTTACGAAATTATCCATCATAAAGCAATTAAAAATTTGCAAGGTTGCTTGCATTCAGTACACCAAAGAGCATCATCAGATATTCATAAATCCCGTGGAGCGTTTCAAAGCCTGTCAGAATTAGAAATCTACTTGTTTCTTATATAGTGTTTAGATAATGCCTTTGATGATTAATGACCTATTTGAAGGCCTTGACGATCCAGACTATGAACACAATAAGCAGAATAATGCCTATGATGCTGAGTATGAACATCTTTCGTCGGTAGCGGCGTTGGTATTCTGCTGCTTTAGCGAGTTCATCGACGCCGGTTTCGACGTTCGCGCTCGCCGATTCGATGTGGCTTTCTACCGTATCTGTAGAAGGAGTAAACGGATAAAGAGGTTTATTTCTTTTTTATGACTGTCCTGGCAAGTTCCCTGAAGCTTAATGTACTACACACAATTTATCGCTGTAGGCGGGGTCATATTATATAGTTTTTTCACGCCCTAACCATTCTTGATAAAATGTATGAAACAATCGCGTCCGGAATCACTACATGCAAGGTTTTGTACCTCAACTTCGTTATAAATTCCCTGAATTGTAACCTAACGGGTTTATTAGCTGCCAATTTTTTGACGTCATCGTTTTGCCAGATAATAATAATAATAATCTATTAATATGACGACACAAGTATACTCGCGCACGTCAAGTAGTAAGACACGCGCAAGTCTTAAAACAGTGGACGCGCTTAGACTGTGTTAGTGGTGACTTACCAACTGACTGTCCCTGTTGAGTCACCATTGTGGAGAGATCTTGCATGATTTGATTCACGTCCAAAACGTCCGCTTCGATCTTACTCATGTAAGCTTCTTTCTCAAGAAGCATGCTAGTCTCGAATTGTACTAGACGTGCCTGAAAACATTACGTTCAATTAAATAGGTCGGCCGTTCCAGATACAGTTGGAAGGATGAAGTGGTCTTTACCTTCGATCACTTCGAGAGACTTTTTTTATTTTATTTTATTAGCTTTTTGTGGCTTTTAGTATCCTGCAGCCATCACAGGCCTATTGTGATCGCCACTTACTCTTTCGCCCCTCAAGGGGCGTTCAAAGTTCACCGCTCAACTCTGCAGCTGTTAGAAACTGCAGGATCTTTTTAAGCGTGATGAGTTTTAGTTTATCTGAGCTGAGAATGTGTATACAGAGACTGTTGGCATTCTATTGTGTCGGAGGCCAGAATCCACTTCGGGGTCGATGCGCCAGGATATTAAGTAATTAAATAGGTAATAAATAAATACTCAACAGTCACATTCATAGTCCTGATCTCTCACAAGGATTCCCTGTGTCGTAGGTATCAGGTCCTCGTAGTTCCTGATACCAACGAATCTTATTATGGGGTCAGGACTATGTGTCTGTTTATTTTTATTTTGTTGATCTTCGACCGCGTCTATTGGGTGTTTATTCATTTCAAAGAAGCTAGTAAATAAATAAACACCCAATAGCCCACGGCTTCGCCCGCGTGGTACCCGGATAAAAAGTATCCTATGTGTATTCTGATGTATATGAACGGATTTTCATAAGAAGAAACTACAGTAATATAGACTGTAGTTTCTTCAAAATCCGTTCAGTAGTTTTTGCGAGAAAGAGGAACAAACATCCATCCTAACAAACTTTCGCGTTTATAATATTAGTAGGATTTAAAATACCTGTGCTTGTTGATTAGCCAATAGCGTAGCTTCTTCGTCGTCAGCTATCGCTTGCTGTTCCAATGCGTGGGGGTCGTTGCGTGTGCGTTTCGCTCGAGGCATATGAGCCGCCATTTTCTCGGACACTTGCTGGGATTGAAAACAGTAAAATTAAATAAAAGCATCAGCAGTAGCTTCAGGAGGAATACGATTTCTTTGTGGATTTTCAAGTCCATTGTATTTTTAGATCCACAGGGAAACACTGTAAAGAAATTGTATACCCGCAATCCGCATGTATTCGTTACTAAAACAATTAGCACTCGTTACTATCGTATCGTTACGTTACTTTTGATACAATCAAGCACTAGCTTGAAGCATCGCATCGAGTCGGGTACAGTATGACTTTGTTCGTACCTCTGTGGCGCAGTGGGCGAAGCCCCGCTTGAGACGCAGAAGGCTGCGGGTGAGATTCCCGCCGCGGGATAAATGTTTGTATGATCTGCAAATATTTGTCTCGGATCTGGGTGTTTTCTATGCATAATATGTATGTATTTACAAAAAAAACGTATATAAGTAGTATATCAGTCATATAGTTTCCATAACACAAGCTCAACATACTTTGGGGCTAGATAATGCTGTGTGAAAATGTCCATCATTATTTATCCATTTATATACTTGTATTAAACTGACATCTATACGACGAATGCGGGTAACCAAATTTGTTTTTGAGTAACGTTTCGTTACTTCGAGTCAGGCAATTTATCCGTTACACGGTAACGAATACATACGATTTCCTACAGCTTTATGAAACACTTATTCTTATTCACTAACTTAGCATGCATCGCTTTATAAGCTACTAGCTTCTGCCCACGGCTTCACCCGCGTGGTATGTTACTGTAATATGTAATAGTAGCATAATATGACCGTCCCAGGCTTCAAACTATGCCCACCAACTTTTGAATGAATTGAACTAAGGATTACAATTTATACAAAATTTAGAACTCAATTGCACACCCCCAAAGGGTAGTTTAGAAAAAATAAAAAATACGTGTTTCATTGTTTACTTTAAAGTTTATTTGTACAGAATTTTGAGCGATTCGCTCAAAACTCTGTACAAATAAACAATTTTATTTTTCATAGAAACTTTACAGCCCTATTTAACCCCCTAGGGGTCGAGTTTCGAAAATTAGATTAGCCTATGTTATTTAGGTTGTTATTCCAGATCCTAAACTATCTACATTCCAAATTTTATCAAAATCGATTTAGTAGTTACGGAGATAAGTGGTAACAAACATTCACAAACACACACACACACACACAGACTTTCGCATTTATTATATTAGTAGGATTGACATTGTGCGATTTTAACACAATCCTTTGAGATTGAATTTTGCTGGCAGGCTTTTAGAAGTGAATGTTTAGTAATTGTGAGAGCGCCGATCAATTCTACTGTATCTGTACTGTACTGTCGAGAGGTTCGGCGGTGATTTACCAATACCCTCAATTCAACAGTAGAAATCGAACAGACATCCATTTTAAAATGATTGTTATTGCTGTGGTGGGGCGTTTTATTATGAAATACACAAACAACTCTAAGCACATAATACCCTGCCATCTATAAAAAATAAGAAGAGAAAAAGCTTTAGACTTTATTCCCCATTAAACATATTCTGGATAGATCTAATGCATAAACCAACTATATAAAAACATAAAAAATAACATTATACCCTTTGCACAGTCTCGTAGTTGGCGAGGGCATCTTTAAAGGCCTGTGTCAGCCGTTCCACTTGCAGCTTGTGAGGCTTGTCCCCACGTCTCACCACCGCACCGAGTCTCTGTATATCTCTAGCTACTGCGGAAACAGAGCTGTTTATTTTCTGTTGGGTGTCATGTCTGGAAAATAAATAAAGATCCGACAGTCACATACATAGTTCTACCTGACTTCACACAGGATTTACTGTGTCTAGAGTATCAGCCTCTATTCATTCTTGCCTATAGGTACAGCATTAGTCTGCATGAATTTGGCCTATGACGAGGGATTCAAGTACGTTGCCCGAGGAAAATAATTATTTTGCCGCCGAGGTATACTGTACTTTTCATGTCCCTCTATGAGAATATAGAATTGTTTTTTTTTATTATGATTTTCAAACAATACAGTTACATGAAAAAACCAATCCTTAAAGTCAAACTCAATAGGTTTTTATTCATTGAAATCACAAGGATCATATAGAAACGTCAACTTAAAAACTATACGTGAATCTAAAATGTTAAAGTGAATTTACGCGGGTTCCTCGCGCGCGACCAAGCATAGAAGAATCAGGCAACAAACTCTGCTTGGTTATTTTTTTGATGATCCTTCATTCAGCTTTAGTGTGGTGCCAATCGAACGTAAATGAACGAGACTCATTTATAGAAAAAAGTACTAGTCAGAGACTTAAATAAAGTCTAAAAAGTATCAACCTAAGTTCTTATGACAACACACTATACGCTTTATAATAGTAATGCTTAACCTATTCTTAAAAAATATGATACCACAGATATACAATTCCACAATTATTATCATCATTGATGGATAACATTGTTACCCAAACTATTTTTACCTGTGTCATAGATGGCGTACCAATGCCCTCCGCCGGGATAAAAGTTATAATAATACGAATAAAATAACTTAAATTAAGAAGTTATTACACGCTTATTTGATAGATAGGTAATAATTATTAATCGTTCAAAATCATCAAAAGTTTAAAAATATTTAAATACTTCTTATTTATTTTTTAATTCAGGCCGCGCAACGTCTGTGCGTTGTACAACGCCGGCTAGTAACTTTATTCATACAATATTATAATACACACACATTAGAAAATTCATGTTACAAATTCAAACTCATTACCTGCCCGCTGTAAAAGTGTAATAGAGAAAAACCCCATTTTGATCTCACTTATTGAGAAACAAACTGACCATTCTTTAATGGTATGGTAAATGGTAACCCCTTTGGGCTGAAGCCGAAAATAATCATGTTTAAATTGCGGGAGTAGGAAAAACATGTTATGATTTATCAAATACCAAGGAAATAAAATAATAATAGTAAGAACACGTCGGGTAATAGAATAGGTAAACGCGATTTAGATTCATATAAAACTGATAATTATTAAGTACCAAGAATTTGTTATTTCCAAAACACGATTTTACAAAAATTTCTTGATGTTAAATAGTTATCATTAAAATAACACCTGCAAGAAAATATCTCTGATAATGGTCAACAGAATTACCAATTGGTCGGAATTTAGAAGACTCATTCAAACTCAGTGAATCTTACTGTTTTACATTTTCGAAAAGTATGAAGGAGGAAGGAATGAAAAGCATGACAAAAACATGTGGTTTGTGCCATTTTTTTCCTGTGCGGGGGTCATAACCACCTCGGCCTTGCATATAAATAATGCTGGGCATTTTTCACACAGTAAATCTAGCCCCAAACTAAGCAGAGCCTTTATTATGGGAACTACATGACTGATATACTACTTATATATTTATTTTTTGTAAATAAATAAATAATTCTGTTTTTTTTTTCACACAGCATCGTCTAGCCCCAAAGTAAATATATACATATAAAGTCAAAGTCAAAGTCAATAGGTTTTTATTCATTGAAATCACAAGGATCATATAGAAACGTCAACTTAAAAACTATACGTGAATCTAAAATGTTAAAGTGAATTTACGCCGGTTCCTCGCGCGCGACCAAGCATAGAAGAATCAGGCAACAAACTCTGCTTGGTTATTTTTTTGATGATCCTTCATTCAGCTTTAGTGTGGTGCCAATCGAACGTAAATGAACGAGACTCATTTATAGAAAAAAGTACTAGTCAGAGACTTAAATAAAGTCTAAAAAGTATCAACCTAAGTTCTTATGACAACACACTATACGCTTTATAATAGTAATGCTTAACCTATTCTTAAAAAATATGATACCACAGATATACAATTCCACAATTAAGCTAACGAAGGAGCGGAGCGACGACATCGGGCCATGCAGTTTTATCGTCAATATAGGCATTTAAGGTGTAATACGCCTTCTTTATTAGATTGTTCTTTATATAAGATTTAAATCTTCGAATAGGCAGCTCGGTTACATAATTCTTATAATTCTTAGATCCGAGACAAATATTTGCAGATCATAAAAAAAATTGTCCCGCGGCAGGGATCGAACCTGCAACCTTCTGCGTCTCATGCGGGCTTTCGTCCACTGCGCCACAGAGGTCGTAATATGTTACTTATAGCATATGATCCTTGAATATATTATGCTTTGATTAAATGATCTTGCATTAAAATTTGTATGGCTACTTTTAATGTGCTAAGTAGCTGTCTTAAACTTGGAAGTACAAGTACCGTCAGTAAATGTTATAATCAAAACATACACTTAGTCTTTTTCAAACTTTCACGATTAGATAACATAATTATTAGTTTAAAGGACATTATCGGGTTTACATTTTTTATTTTTTTCCCCCGACTTGTTTATCACAGGATTCCAGGACAGCTATACTCTCTGCGTCCTCGAATTCTGTGATAAACAGGTTGCCATCCAATTGTGCAGTGCGATGATATGGTTAGTGTAGTGTGCCATAATGTGAACATGGACTTTCTGAGTCCGAAGATGAAATGAGGGTAGTTGTGCCTACTGCCTTTATTTCCCGACAATAGCCTCATATACTCCAGTCATTCGGTGACCACAGTGGTAATACAGTTGACATCGGGAATAAATAATAAAAAAGGTAAACACAATAAATTTATAATTAAACTTACACTTTATCTCTTAACTGTACGCTGTCATTAGGGCCTCCAATCTGTTTCATTGTCTTCTCTAGCGCTTTCAAACCGCTGTTGATAGTGTTAATATTGTCGGCTATACCCTCGCTCAAGTTGTACAGTTCTGTGGGACTGAAGTCAGTGAATCCCACAGCTGGGATGCTGGTGGTCGCTCCATAGTCACGACTGGACCCACTTATTGCATCTCGTTCTGTCATTGTGGTGCTGGAATTAATGTTAAAATTACTACAGGCTTGGCTTGTATGCAAGCTGGTGAACGAAAATGTATGATGTAAAGTCTATTCTATAACAGGTCCTGCAGATATAGTGTAAGTTAGGTAGCTAGTTTTTCATTGTTTAATAATTAGAATAGTCCCAAGACATTCTACAAATAATAATTAACATCAGGTAATAATTAATTTTGGTAGGTTACCTATTTTATGAAATTCACGCTTTAAATGAACTTATTTATTTTAGGTTAATCCAGGATTAGGTAGGTAGTACCTGAATACCAATCCTACTACTATAATAAATGCGAGTTTGTGAGGATGGATGTTTGTTACTCTTTCACAGAAAAAGTACTGAACGGATTTTTATGAAACTTTACAGTAATATAGCTTAGACATCAGACTAACACATAGGTTACTTTTTATCCGGGTACCACGCAGGCGAAGCCGTGGGCAAAGGTTAGTTAAAATTTAACCTACAGATGGGACTAGGGATGGGGTTAGGGATAATCTGACAATTTGTAGGTATCAATTCAATCTATCAAAACTGCGTCAAAGTATCACAAATTGTCCCTTGTTATGATACAACGGTGAATCATTCCTTTGTCGATGACGTATATAGGATTATCTTCAACGAAAGAATGATAAATACTTGAAATTACTTACTTGGTAAATAACTACTTGTGAAAGGGAGTATATTTCACGTTTGGTTTGCGGTTACACAAGATTATTATAGAACCGGTTTATACGTTAGCATCCCTAGTAAGTTTGTGAATTAATTAATTTACCATGCATTACACAAATGAACGATAACTTTCATAGAATCTGCCTTTCTTTCGTATCCGCATCTGTCTCTGTCGCTCGCAGCGCACAACAGATAAAAAAATAATTTGCTTTTTCCCTGAAGAGGAGTGTTGCCAATTCGTGAATTTCGTAATGATAATAGAGTAATCCCCAACTTAAGGCGAATGAGACGGTAGTGCATATTTTTTTTTGCCGACCGCTGTGGCGCAGTGGGCAAAGATCCGCCTGAGACGCAGAAGGTTACGGATTTGATTCCCGACGCCGGACAAATGTTTGTATGATCTGCAAATATTTGTCTCGGGTCTGGGTGTTTTCTATAATAATATGTATGTATTTACAAAAAAAAAGTATGTAAGTAGTATATCAGTCATGTAATTCCCATAATACAATTCAAGCTCTGCTTAGTTTGGGACTAAATGATGCTGTGTGAAAATAAGAAGGATTTTAATTTCAGAAAATCCTATACTAATGCCTTTCTTTACTTACCAACTTTAAGTCGTTAAAAGCAAGTCTCGATGGTACTCGTAGTTCCTAATATGTATGACTCAGAGAACCTCAGTGTAATATACTATTGTTATGTGTCTATTTGGGGTATTATAATCAAGTTGCGGACTCAGTATTATCGCTTATCAGTAAAACTATAACTACTACCTTTCCGTTTCATTTCATTTGAATTCAAACGAAACGCAAGAAAACACATACTATCATAAATACTATACGTGACTATAAAAAAGTTATTAGAGTTTATCTTAGTATAAACAGTAAAATATTCGAAAGTTCTCAACATATTGCATGATCGGTCTCAAAACACCTGCCAGCCAGGGAATTACTTGCACACTGGCAACCCTTTTCTTTCTCGGACGGTCAGGCAACGTCAATGTCAAGTCAAACTGCTGTCAAAAATGTCAAATGAAAGATCATCAGCCAAATTGTCAAATTGAAAGGTTTTTTCTTTTTTAAAACAGCACATGTTGCAACTTTCAACACACAAACTCCTAATGATGCTAACGCATTTTCAACATCTAAATTCCGAAGAGAGAATAATATTTTGAGCCACCTTCGAATCTCATCCTACTAATATAAAAGCTAAAGTTTGGATGTTTTTTTGCTAATATCTCCTTAACGGCTGAATTGATTTAGATGAATTTGGAACGGTACCTATAAGTTCGTTATCTAGAATATCAAGTCGTAAATGAAGGTAGAAATTCGTTTACGACTACTATTTTTACAAAAATTACAAGTATCTTAGGTGGGTAGCTACAGTTATTTTAAATGCTCATTAAGAAGCACCTAAATGATCATTAAGTTTCTTTAAGATTCCTGCTGTCTACTATGTAGACTTGTACCTAACTGCCTGAGTCGGTAGGTAGATACCCTATAATTAAATAGGTATGTAATAACCTACTACATATTTTAGTATTTAACTCTCAAGAAACTATGTTAGGTATGTAGGCAGCCTACTTAGGCGCTAAATACCGCTTTCCCCACAATAAGGCTATTTACTATATACTTAACTGTATCAATATTTCTCTGTGCGTAGGTACAGAGAGAATATAGGTAATATTATAGGTACGTAGGTAATATTATTATTAGAAATGCATTTTATTACCTATAGGTAGGTATCTACCTAAATTTACTTTGGAACTAAAATTTAGGTATTATTGATAATTCTGTGGGCACAATGAGCTCAAATTTACTTAGGTACAATTAGTAGACGAATCTATGAATTAAACACATTTAGAACGAATTAATCGCTTTGTTTTATTTAATTATAACCTGTAAAGATGTCATTATGTATTCTGAATAAATCAATAAATAAATAAATTGTTACACCTGACGTTTCTAAGGCATGCATTATAAGCGATTAATTCGTTTTAAAAGTGTTTAATTGATAATTTCTAACAATCGCGAAAAACTAAAACAGACAAATTTAGTTAGGTAGGTACCTAATATTCTTGGAAAATCTTTTTAACTATGTACAACATGCCGTTTACACAAAACTTTGACAGCTTCTAAGTTGATGCTTAGATTGCTAGCTAGTGACAGGTTCCGTCAAACAGGTTGCACGAATCTTTTTTTTTGCAATAGACTGCTTAGGCAATTTTTACTTTAGTAGATACCTACAGTCTGATGGGCAAGGCTCATTCATAACATAAGTAATGTAAAGTTATAGGTAGTTCATATTTTAATGTTTGACTCTAGAACATAATCTTCTACCTACCTAGATACCTAAGTACTTGTTTCGAAAGCTTTAATACCCTATCTACTTCCTGCTCTGCCCGACCCAAGTCGTGGGTCTCTCATTTGTTAGCGATTAGCACCGGATGTGCAACAATTGCCTTCATTTAGCTTCCATGGGGTTGTCTAACTAATCAATACTAATAAGTAAAAATCAAATGGTTGTCCGGTCGTTTGTGTGGTCATCAGGACTGATTGTTTGTTTATACAAATCCCTTCATCTTTTCCCATGACTTCTCCTTATAGGAAGGTAACTGTTCTTGTACATACGAAGGTACCTACTTGAATGAAAAGTAAAATTGCAGTAAAACTATCGTAAGAGTTTTTATTATGTGTGAGGATAGCATTTCATAGTGAAAGAAAAAAACTGAAATGAATAGATAATATTTTGTAATAACTTTTTACGTAAAACTATATACAATACACTCCTCGCCAATATGGCTGCACAATATCTTGCCTTGACTTAGTTGAATAGATACTAAAGTCCGCACGAGCTGTAGAGAAAGAATGGTGGTTGTTTCAGTGACCGAATTCTTCCTGTCTCGCGTCCGGATTTTAAGATAAGTTTCTTAAGCCTCGTGGTAGATGACGACGTCATGGAAGAAGATGTTCTTAACGTTCATCAACTGCCAGGCGTACAGCAGGCGCTTCATTGGGTATAGTCATGGGTAGCACACTGTTTGAAAACGAGGATCGTGCGAGGGGCTCAGTTTTACAACTGAGTTAGCACACTGTGGTACCACAATTGAGGTGAGGCAGCGAGGCAGTTTCTGAACGAAGTTGATTGAGGCAGTCTTGGGAACACAGTGTGCACTGTGCGTGTTGTGTGATGTGGTAATGGAGTGGAGTGCTATGTGCGAGGCGCATTGTGCGACCCAACACGATCTTTCCTCGCGGCTCGGCTCGCTCGTCGCGCCTCGAGCCTAGTACGATTGTGCAACTGTGTTGGTGTGCAGGTGTGCTAGCTCGTGAAAACGAAAAGAGTGAGGCCTCGTTTCGAGAAAGTGTGTGGCTACAAAAGTGGTGCCACACGTGCTGAGGACCCACCACTAATGGGGTATCCCAGAGGCTTGTCCAAGTTAATCGTGCTCCGGATCCCAGACCTAGAGAGGTGGCAGGGTCAAAGTTCTTGGGAGTCTTGGGCGTGAAGACCTAAACGATACAGATGGTGGAATTATGCTGTAAAAATAAAAAAGCTATTTCTTAGAGTTTCTACGCGGGTCACCCCAACCTTAGTAGGTTAACAATAAATAGGTAAACTTACGTTCAAACTCGTTCAAAGGAAGAGCATTGGTGATGTTCACGTAGGTCTTCTCGAAGAAAGTGACCAGCTTGTCAGTCTCAACCTTCTCGATCTTGACTCCTGAGACAGACAGTTCCTCGGGGGTGTAGTACTTCATGATCGTGTTCCAGTGGTGGAACAGGTTGAGGATGCGCTTCAGCACGGTGAAGCGGTAGTAGTTGGGATCCCGGAGCGCGGTCTGGTAGGTCTCAATAGCAGAGGGGACGACCAAGGCAGCGAATTTACAAAACAAACAGAATCAGACATTGTTTCAAGTTCAATCAAATATACCTACATTATAGAACGCATCTCATCGATCGTTATAAACTAGCAATCGACCAAACATTATTTCCCACATCGTTTTGGCACATTTTTTTCCGAGTGGAAAAATCCATTGGTGCTCGACGAGGTTCGAACATCAAATAACATATGTTGTAAAATCTCATATCTTCGCCGAGCTTGTATGAAGAATTTGATGAGGATCGAATGAAGCGAAAGACGTATGCCAGGATCGTAGCAAGTGGAAATCCTTGGTCTCTGCCTACCCCTCCGGGAAACAGGCGTGACTGTATGTATGTAATGTATGTTCTCTTGTTGTCGTACCCACCGGATACACTGGTTTAATTTAATAATCTGCGTCGATAGATTGCTTAGGCATTATAATTTATATGTAGAATTTATCTAGCAGTAAATAAAGATGGCCATTTACTTTGTAACTACTACTTGTAAATCATCGATAACTCGCAGATGAATCGATAGTTGAGGCCCGATATAACGATAAATCGATTGCAAGCACTAACATTAACTTGTCGGGTAATATTATAATAAAATAGAATAAAGTGAAGTTATTTTAGTGAGATCATAATTGAAGCTTTGTTCTAGTTTTAAGTGAAAGTGGATTTTTTTATACACTCACGGACATAGAAGAACGCAACTAATAAACAGATAAATTAGGATTAAAACTATTTTATTTGTGTTTATTGCAGTTTTATTAATATAATATACTAGCTTCTGCCCACGGCTTCGTCCGCGTGGTACCCGGATAAAAAGTAGCCTATGTGTTATTCTGATGTCTAAGCTATATTACTGTAAAGTTTCATCAAAATCCGTTCAGTGGTTTTTGCGTGAAAGAGGAACAAACATCCTTACAAACTTTCGCGTTTATAATACTAGCTTCTGCCCACGGCTTCGCCCGCGTGGTACCCGGATAAAAAGTAGCCTATGTGTTATTAAAGGATTCATTAAACTTTGTATTGAAGCTTTTCATGGACATTGCACAATCTTTAGACGACCTCTGTGGCGCAGTTTTATTCATTTTATTATTCATTCATATTATCCTATCCTATGCATACACGACCACTCTATCCACTGACACCCACCACCGTGTGCGCTCGTACGACTTCACCGAGCTCACCGACACCAACCTGTCAGTATGCATACCACGACCACTCTATCCACTGACACCCACCACCGCGTGCGCTCATACGACTTCACCGAGCTCACCGACACCAACCTGTCAGTATGCATACCACGACCACTCTATCCACTGACACCCACCACCGCGTGCGCTCGTACGACTTCACCGAGCTCACCGACACCAACCTGTCAGTATGCATACCACGACCACTCTATCCACTGACACCCACCACCGCGTGCGCTCGTACGACTTCACCGAGCTCACCGACACCAACCTGTCAGTATGCATACCACGACCACTCTATCCACTGACACCCACCACCGCGTGCGCTCGTACGACTTCACCGAGCTCACCGACACCAACCTGTCAGTATGCATACCACGACCACTCTATCCACTGACACCCACCACCGCGTGCGCTCGTACGACTTCACCGAGCTCACCGACACCAACCTGTCAGTATGCATACCACGACCACTCTATCCACTGACACCCACCACCGCGTGCGCTCGTACGACTTCACCGAGCTCACCGACACCAACCTGTCAGTATGCATACCACGACCACTCTATCAACTGACACCCACCACCGCGTGCGCTCGTACGACTTCACCGAGCTCACCGACACCAACCTGTCAGTATGCATACACGACCTATCTTACTAATATTATAAACGTGAAAGTTTGTGAGGATGTTTGTTCCTCTTTCACGCAAAAACTACTGAACGGATTTTGATGAAACTTTACAGTAATATAGCTTATACATCAGAATAACACATAGGCTACTTTTTATCCGGGTACCACGCGGGTGAAGCCGTGGGCAGAAGCTAGTATATTATATTTATCAAATAAATAAAACTGCAATAAACACATATAAAATAGTTTTAATCCTAATTTATCTGTTTTTTAGTTGCGTTCCTCTATGTTTGTGAGTGTATAAAGAAAAATCCTCTTAGAATCAGAATAACACATAGGCTACTTTTTATCCGAGTACCAAGCGGGCGAAGCCGTGGGCAGAAGCTAGTCCTCAATAATTTTCTTTTGGACTATGAATCACCCATATTTCATAACAACTGAGAATATGTACTTATGAATGGCCTGATAAACCGCAACTGACAGCAGAAAGTAAACTATCGCGGAATAATGGTGGATATCAGTGGATTTGCATAAATTATGGGCTCGCCTACCTGTGCCAGGGGCGTAACCTAGTACCTCAAATGTATCTACAGCAGGGCCGCCTTAATAGGTGCACATCCACTAATCAATAGGCTACCTTCATCAAACTAAACTTGTGTATTTTCTCATAATTAGAAACTCTTATTGTATAAACCAGAAGATAAAACTCTTGACGTATTAAGATTTTATGAACTAAATTGTAAGGCACGAGATAGATGTAAAGATAGAAAATGCTTCATTGCACGAGATAAAACAAAGGAGAACTTAATGCTAATCACTTAGCATTTTCTTCCAGCTTAACTTTGTGTTAGGTATGACGACGTCATTGCGATTACATCTTCCTGACGCCAATGCCGGACAAAAGTTTGGTATTATGGTACTCGCAGTTTCTGATACCCACGACACAGAAAATCCTAGTTTGTAGTCAGAACTAAGTTTGTATGTGACTTCATTATTAATTTAAATATTTTTTGTAGTTAATTGTGTAATATCAAAAAAATAAAATAAAATTTCAATATGTCTGTTGAAAAAACTAAGCTACATGTAAACTAATTGCTTTTTTACAAGCTTTTATTTAACTTGCAATGTTTGTATGTTAGTTTATTTGTTTGAGTCAAATCTTGCAAGCTGAATTCGAACTATGTTCTTCCTACGGAGTTGAGTTTTTACATGTTGGTTCAGTTCCGATGACAATGCATTTTTATGGTTAGAATGACCTAAATGGACATTCAGGATTAGCTCCAGATAAAGGAACCCTTCAATGGTGTCTTTGAAATTTTGTGATTTCAAAATGATGATAGCTAGTTTTAAGTTTAACCATGACATGGTTCCTGCACTCAGGGTTAGAAGCTTGTTTTTTTTAATGTTTTTTATTAAAAATAATGCTGTTTTTTTATTAATAATAATGCTGGACATTTTCCACAGCATGATCTAGCCCCAAACTAAGCAGAGCTTGTATTATGGGAACTATATGACTGATATACTACTTATATACTTTTTTTTGTAAATACATACATATTATACATAGAAAACACCGAGACAAATATTTGCAAATCATACAAACATCTGTCTTGCGGCGGGAATCGAACTCGCAATCTTCTGCTTCTCAGGCGGGCCTTCGCCCACTGCGCCACAGAAGTCGGTTGTAATATATTATTAGTTTTTTCTTGCTTTCGCTACTTTGTTTATATATTGTTTTAGGTAATTTGTTTTATTGTTGTTTCGCGCCCCTCTTTGCGCACCCTGAGGCCTCCCCTGGCAGCGTATACCTACCGGTAACCCAGAATTGAGTAAGGGCCGATCCGCGATCTTTGATAGGGAATTGACGACGTGACCAGCTTGAAGTGTCGCATTGTTATGACTTACAGTCAGCAGTTTATTCTACATTGTCATTCATTGCGAAAATATTCGTACTCATAGTATTTTGTGTTTTACAAATAATAAAACTAACTCACTTAACTTTTAACAATAAGACCGCCTATTGTATCTTGAACTCCTTATCTTTATGAATTCCTGTTTTTTTTTGTATTTTACTTTAGCGTACGATAATGAGTTTATTTATACATATATAGCATGACTATTATATAAGTGCCTATAATTATCTGTTCTGTAAATATAAATAGGTACTCAATAAGTCATTCGTAAGAATAGTACGCAGAGGTAGTCAGAGGCAAGTATAGAGAATAAAGATATCTAGCTCGAATTCCACGTGACAGATTGAAAGCCCACACATGCCTTCGGATTTTTGGTTACTTAGGTGAGTAGGTAACCTACTTTCCTAAGTAACCAAAAATCAGAACCTAATAACGTATTATGAGTTGTAACCAAAATAATCAGCTTCCAGAAACCTAATGTACATTATACCTCTTTCAAAGAGTGCCACGATGAACGTTCTTCATCCATCGACTTACGACAAGATTTCATCGGTCCAATTCTTTATTCTTTATTGTGCACATAGATAAAGTCCATCCAAAGGTTGCCTGGAAGAGATCGCTCTCAGCGATAAGGCCGCCCATTGTATCACCACAACCTAGTTTTAAGATCCTCTGTAAAGTGTTTTTTTATCCTGGTGTATGCAATAAAGAGTTATCTATCTATCTATCTATCTATAATACAGACAAAAGACTTACATATAGGACATGTACAAAGGCGAGCTTAACCCCAACTTCTTACACCCTGTCGGTCGTCGGGTTCGTGGTTGCCTCCCAAGAACCCTTTTTCCTCAGTGGTTGTCGGTTCTGCGAGCTCTTTGGTCAGCCTATTGCCACATCAATTGTTTTAAATAGGGAAATCTCCCTTTGTATCTAGTGACTATTGAATGATCTGTGATGTGACTAATGACTTCCTACTGCGCACGCGACTGTCTGTCTGTCACAACTGCATCGGCGTTGTGTGATAAGGATAGGTTAGTGTGGAGATAAATCCAAAGAATGTTGGCTACTTCCCACCACATCATAACATCCACCCATTGTTCTCCGAAAAGAAAACTTTCATACATTAGTTCCCAACCACATCCACGAACATTTTAAAATTAATTAAAAAAAAATGTTTATACATTAGTTCCCACTCACATCGATGCATAAGTTGAGGTAGAGTCAGCACGAGAATCTTCTGATAATATATATTTATATATATTAAGTAGTTAGGTAAGGTACGAATACTAAAAATATTTAAGAACATAACGCAAATAAAAAAATAGAAGGTAACTAATGAATTTTTAACGTGTGACCTAATACTAAGAAATTTGTATAATGTTCTTTTGTTTTTATTTTATATTTTTACATTTAACCCTATTCGATTTTATGTGTATATTTTAAGTTATTTCAAGTACGATGAAATTAATGAATGAAATATTTGCTAAGCTTAGCCTTGCTATTGGAAAATCAAACAAACAAGTTTATATTTTTTTTAAATTACAACATTCTAGTCTATTGTTAGTAAATGTGTGTTAACTAATGGGATATAAGGGGATCTAGCACGAAACCTCCTTCTTGATACGAGGGCGCAATGACCGTCTCACCATTGGGTCCGGCTACATTCTGATTCGTACATTCAGATCATCAACTGCTGATTTATTTATGCTTGCTTCAATACTTTCATTCCTGCCTCGTATTTAAAGTCCGCTTGGACTGATAATTTCTGGGATATTTATTGATTAACTAGCTTCTGCTCACGGCTTCGCCCACGTGGTACCCAGATAAAAAGTAGCCTATGTGTCTGATGTTATAAGCTATATTACTGTATAGTTTCATCAAAATCTGTTCAGTAGTTTTTGCGTGAAGGAGTAACAAACATCCTCACAAACATCCTCACAAACTTTCGCGTTTATAATAGTAGCTTAGTAAGAACGGGACAGACCCAATTACACTCATTATTTATATAAATAAGAATTCACACAACAGAGATAAAATAATATGATAAATTGAAAAATAAAAGTACATTATAAACAAAAACAAAATTAATTACAACAAACATAATTATTTTAAAATTATAAGACTTTTGTCTCTGTTTCTAAGAAGCTATAAACCTTACCTTTTTTATACATTAGTGGAAAAAAAACCTTCGCCTGTATATTTTAAATAGAAAAGAGAATTCCGATTTAAAGCCATCTCTACACTTCCATACCCAGAAGGACATCGTTAACATCGGACCTATCGCTAGCCACCTAAAAAGGCACTTCTAAAATTGGATACTGAAAAATCTCTAACAGAACGGATGCGTGCCACCCCTATTTAAAGCATTGCTTTTTAACAATTAATCGTTTCCTTGACTACACTTCCGATGGATGTCACCAAAAGATGGGGCAGGAAATGTAGATAGCATTTTATATCTCTGTCGAGTCCTATAAACGTCTGTGAGGTAAGATAGATAGATAGATAAACTCTTTATTGCACACCAACGCAAAATACATAAATACAGGAATTCATAAAAATATAAGGTACAAATATAAATACATGCAAATATTTGTCTCGGGTCTGGGTGTTTTCTATGTACAATATGTATGTATTTACAAAAAAAAACTGTATATAAGTAGTATATCAGTCATGTAGTTCCCATAATACAAGCTCTGCTTAGTTTGGGGCTAGATGATGCTGTGTGAAAATGTCTAGAACTATTTATTTATTTCTATTTATACAAGCGATCTCTTCAAGAGAACCTTTGGATGGACAGGATAAAATGGAATCAAAAGACGGCGGTGTACGATTAAACCTATTATAAAATATATTAATAATAAATACCTGCATAAATTACATATATACATACAAATAATAATAATGTGAGATAATAAGATATATGATTATTTCGACCTAGAGTGCAAAACTGTTTTTATCTTTTTAAGAGGGTCAAGAAAAATACCTCACCCTTTCCCGCTAACGCAAATTTGTTAAGGTAAAACTTGCCAGTAGTCACGTGACATTTCCACAGCTAATATAATTTCCATACAATTCAATCTTTCCGCAGGCGTTAACGCCAACATAAAGTGGTATTTAGGAAAAAAAAGTGGTTAGTTTTTTTTTCATTTTACCACCGAATATTTTAATTTGCAAGACGCTAATGGCAAATTTCTAAATTACTTATCAAACTAGAATCAATGTAACCTGTGTTCCAATCTTACGCAACTAAGTATCGTTATTGTTAATGAAATATAATATTATTTTTGAGCTGTTTACTAATTTTGATGTTTATTCGATTGAGACTGGATCGAAACTTACATTTAGGATCCAATAATAGGAGGAAATAAAAAAAAACATGATTAAAATGTTATTTTTGAGCTGATTATTGATTTTGATGTTTATTCGATTGAGACTGGATCGAAACTTTATTTTAGGATCCAATTTTAATCTCTTCACTCTTAATTTTCAAATTAAAAAAATATATATGCGCATCGTTTTTACCTAGCAACATTTTCTGCCATTATATTGTATTCTAGAAACGTGTTTGTAATAAATCAGTATCGATATAAGGCGCGTCCTTGAAAACCTTGATATCCATCGAACGAGCATTGTTTCGCTAGTAATCTAAATTTATAAAATCGTTTCGTGCCTGACTGACTGACAACACAGCCTAGGCCGAGGTCCCAGAGACATGAAATTTTGTTGGTACTTTCTATTTATGTACTTACTATTTACGTGCGTTTAAATTTCCGAAAATCTATATCCTTTTTTTAATTGTGCGTGCCAAATAATTGTATTTTCTTTCTTTCTTTCAACTGAGGATGAAATTGGAAGATTCAATTTGTACCTCCTTATATGCCAAGTAAAACTTCCATGTCTATAAAAAAATGGGTCGGAATAAAACACTAAGAGAACGGTAATATCCGCAGAAGTTTAAAAAAAACTATGTCGCGCCTCCGAAAAGGACATTACTTTTCCAAGTACCTACATGTTATACATGTCTGGATGGTTTCTACAACCAGACTCGAGACAAATTTAATAATAATAAATAATAATAATAATGCTGGACAATCCACACAGCATCATCTAGCCCCAAGCTAAGCAGAGCTTGTGTTATGGGTACTAGATGACTGATATACTTAATACAATACATTACATAGATAGATATTTTTTTATTATACATAGAAAATACCCAGAACACCCGGAACAAATATTTGCAGATCGTACAAATATTTGTCCCAGGGCGGGTATCGAACCCGCAACCTCCTGTGTAGCAGGCGGACATTCGCCCACCACGCCACATCGGTCGTCGAATGTACGTAAGTATAACAAATTTAAATGTGTATCTAAATTATCTCCGTAATTACTGCACAAATTCGGATGAAATTTGGAACTGGTTCCTATTTACAGTCCACAAGTTCACAGAATATTATAATACAAATTTAATGCCATAGGCTATTTTTTATCAAGTTCCGCGCCATACGGGCGAAGCATATGCTGGTAATCTATACTATCTATACTAATATAAATACTAATAATATTATAAAGAGGAAACATTTTTTTGTTTGTTTGTATCGAATAGGCTCCGAAACTACTGGACCGATTTTAACCATTTTTTCACCAAATGAAAGCTAAATTATTAGGAGATCCATAAGAAAATTGCAATAATGTAACCCAATTAGCAAAATTTTGCCTATAAAATTTATTATTTGGCGTGCGCTGAGAAAACTATTGATGATATATAAAAATGATGTACTACATAATTAAAGTACTCATTAAGTACTACAAAAAAGTCCGCAAGGGATTATATCTTACTATCATTGTTAAGCCACAATAGCAGCTTTTGTGTTCTATAATTTAATTAGATCGCCGATATTACCACAGAATCGAAACTTACGCGGGTGAAACCGCGGGGCGCAGCTAGTATATATTTAAAGAGGAAAAATACATTGTCATGTGGAATGCTAATTTGCAAAACGCAGGCATTTGCCTAATGACCTCTGTGGCGCAGTGGGCGAAGGCCCGCCTGAGACGCAGATGATAGCAGGTTCGATCCCGACGCGGGAGTAATGTTTGTAAAATCTATTTTCTCGGGTCTGGGTGTTTTCTATGTATAATATGTATGTATTTACAAGAAAAAAGTATTGAGTAGGTAGTATATCAGTCATGTAGTTTCCATAATACAAGTTCTGCTTAATTTGGGGCTAGATAACATTTTTCACACAGCATCCTGTGTGAAAAATGTTCAGCAATATTTATTTATTTTATGTAATGTTTGGACATGCCTCTGACAACCTCTACCCATCATGGAGAATACAGTCTTGAACGTGTTTTTTGTTTCTTGTTACATAGTAGTATGTCGATAACATAGGGCAAATAATAAAATAACTTTTAAAAAAACGTGTTCGGTCGAAGTATGAAATATAGAATAAACAAGCATATTGAAAAACAGGAATTTTCACGTGCCACCGACTAAGTTTCGACTCATTCCGAGAGTCTTCAGGGTGAGTGATCGCGACGCTCTCCTTCAGCGTCAACGCGATGCCGTTTAACAATATGAATGATCAAATACACGAAAGCTTTTGAAATTAAATAAAACAAACAGCTAATAGCTAAGAGTAGAATGTAAAAGTGGATCTAACTGAAAAAACTTGTTAAAAAAAATATAATTTCACAAAAATAAATAGTAAACAGGTCTTATAGTAAATAAACCAACGAAGTTATTTCTGTGGACTATGAGGAAGGGCTAACCAGGTCACGGGACTAGCATGCTAAAATGTCGGATGGGTTTAGGGCTGACAGATTCCAGCTTTCATAGCTACCCACTCGTAACCACAGAATATAAATGGCGAACGGGATTATCCTGGTATATATTTATACCTTTAATTTCAGATTCTTGTTGAATAACCTCAAGAGCTGCGTAGCTCGGCAGGTGAGACGTAAAAGATTCCTGTTGTGTGCCAACTGATAGCGCAGTACATGCAAAACTCCTTGATAATATTAACCAAGGAAGATTATTCCCGCCGAAGGTTCGATTCCCGCCGTGGGACAAATGTTTGTATCTGCAAATATTTGTCTCGGGTCTGGGTGTTTTCTATGTATAATATGTATGTATTTAAAAAAAATGTATATAAGTAATATATCAATCATGTAGTTCCCATAACACAAGCTCTGCTTACTTTGGGGCTAGATGATGCTGTGTGAATATGTCCAGCATTATTTATTATTTATTTATTTATTTATTAATATCTACACTAATATACAATACACTGATATGAATGAAATAAATAAATAAAATATTTTTATTATATTTATTTATATCAAGTGATATTTTTCAAGCTAAAACAAAATATAATTATAGTAAAATTAAAATAAATTGAGTCTTCTCTCTCTGATTTGGTAATCTCCTACAAAGGCCTCTCCTGCCGCCCGCGCTGGAAGAAAATGCTTATTAGAATAAAGTTCGTCTATGTACTTGTTGTCTCTTGTGCAATAAAATCGATCTATCTAATAATAAAAGGGGGTAAAGTTAAGTTTGGATGTAGGAGGTAATCTCCGTAACTGCTCATCCAATTTAAAAAAATATTTAATCAATATTTAGAACTAGCTTCTGCCCATGGCTTCGCCCGCGTACCTTACCCTATAAAAAGTAGCCTATGTGTTATTCTAATGTATAAGCTATATTACTGTAAAGTTTCATCAAAATCCGTTCTGTAGTTTTTGCGTGAAAGAGTAACAAACATCCATCCTCACAAACTTTCGCGTTTATAATAATAGTAGGATGGACCTTCAGGGTGGACATAGTTATATTATCCCGTTAAAATAAAAGGGGTTTCGTGGTGACGAATTTTGCAGCGTAAGTCGACAAAAAACTACTTAAAAGAGCTACTTTTTTATCGAATACCACGCGAGCGAAGCCGTAGGCAGTAACTGTTTATGAGTAAAATAAACAACCAACAGATATATACACAGCCTTGACCCCACAGTAGAATTTACTTTTGTGGGCATAGCTGAAAGGATTTTAATGAAACTTTACAGTAATATAGCTTATACATCAGAATAGCACATAGGCTACTTTTTATCCAGATACACGAGAGAAGCCGTGGGCAGAGGCTAGTACTAACTAACAGTGTAAGTTAAATCCTACTATTATTATAAACGCGAAAGTTTGTGAGGATGGATATTTGTTCCTCTTTCACACAAAAACTACTGGACAGTAATATAGCTTATACATCAGAATAACATATAGGCTACTTTTTATCCAGGTACACGCGGGCGAAGCCGTGGGCAGAGGCTCGTATTATAAATATGTAAAGCTTGTTAAATATAGGACAAAAATCTTACGGCACCTCACGTCTATAAATTCGTGAAGTTATATCAGAAGTTTGAGCTGACCACGTTATAGCTCAATGTAGCGGCTCACAAATTTACCAGCCCTACAAACTATTTGCATCGTAGTGACAAACTTCATAATGAGATGAAAGCTTTTAGTTTTATTGCGCATTGTGCAAACTGATTCTAATGCGGGGAACAAGTTTATCATTCTATTCTTACTCGAGCTAAGAGATTATATGATGTGTTTTATGATGATTTACTAAAGTTATTTTGTATGTTAATTTATTACCTATCGTTTGAATTTCGTTATAGACTTTTAAAAGTGGTTTTTGAATCAAGATGTCACAAAAAATGAACTATCGAATCAAATCATATAGTGATTTTATAAATATCGAATATTGGGAAATAATTAAACAGGTCAAAACGACACATGACCAGCTGGCTCTTATCTTGGTCAACACATAAGCATTGCCATTCAGTATGGTAAGGTAGCCAATATTTTCTGAACGCTTCCGTCTGGTAGCGATCTGGATCAGTTTATCTATCTATATATCGTTTGCACCGGTCCGTAGATAGCTAGCTGATTCAATCTATATTTTTTTAAATATGTACCATGTACATAATTGTATGGATTAATAAAATCTCACAAAACCATGGAATAAAATTTTTGCATGCTCCGTAGATATTTGTTCCGGTGTATGGTACTCGTGTTTCCTCGTGAAATGTCACGTGACTGCTGCCAAGTTTTACCTTGACAAATTTCCGTTAGCGTGAAAGCAAAACTAAGCGTGAGGTATTTATCTAGCCCCACTGGGGGTCGAGACAAATACCACTTTCTGTTGACGTTAACGCCTGCGGCAAGACTGAATTGTATGGGAATGACATTAGCTGCGGAAATGTCACGTGACAGCTGCCAAGTTTCACCTTGAAAAATTTGCGTTAGCGTGAAAGGAAAAGTAAGCGTGAGGTATTTGTCTAGCCCCTGGTCATGCAAAAATGTGTACCGTTTATTATCTAGTTACCTTTAATGTTTGTTGCATACCATCATTGCGTTTCTGAGAAGCAAGGTCAGGACAATTGCATTCAATAAAGATGATTACAAACCAATTGATAAAGTTCAATGATGTTGCTTCACATCAATGAAACAAAGTCGAATTCTACCATGACTTGCGAATCTCTATTCGCAATATATCTCTATTCTAGTCTTATTAATCCGACGAAAGTATTTAAAAAACCTGTATGCAGTGCTCCAAAGTGGCTCTTATATTCTTACTAGCTTCTGCCCACGGCTTCGCCCGCGTAGTACCCGGATAAAAAGTAACCTATGGGTTATTCTGATGTATAAGCTATATTACTGTAAAGTTTCATCAAGATCCGTTCAGTAGTTTTTGCGTGAAAGAGTAACAAACATCCATCCTCACAAACTTTCGCGTTTATAATAGTAGTATGATTGTACACACAAATATACACATACAAAAAAGCAAAATTAAATGACATGTACAAAATTGAGCTTAACCCTAAAAATAGTTTTCTTCCAGCAAACCTTGAGCTAGAGAGAGGTAATTATAGAGGTAGGACCGTGTTCAGACGAAAGTAATGAAACAGAACATTATTTTAGTTAAAACTACAAAAAAAAACGAAAAAACATATATTCACTGTAACAATATACTATACTAAAATATATACCATACATAATTTAGAGATGTCTCTCTAAATTATGTATGCTATATATTTTATAGTATGACATGGCGTTATAACCTATCTCAGCAATGAATGTATGAATGAATGAAAATACTTTATTGAAAAATAGATACATATTAACAAAACTAAAAAAAACTTAAAGAACCTTAGAAAGAACCTTCTTGAATCGCATTACAGTTAGATATGCCTTGGGAGAAGATTTGTTACAGAAAAATAAAAATACAATAAGACATTTCAACGTCAAAAAAACGACTTCAAATAACGGGATGTTGATAAAAAGTCGAATATGAAATTTCATCATACATTTAGTTAACTTTAGGGGTGGGATTTTTTTAATAAAATGTATATGGGACTGACCGGACCACCCTCGAAAACCACACCACATTTATATGGAACTATCCTACCCATTAAAATAAAAGTCATTAAAATTGGTTTACAATTAATTGGCGAAGATGATGCATCATGCGTAAAAAAAACATACATACGAATTGATATTTTCCCTAATTTTTTGGAGTCAGTTATTGTTTTGTAAAAGGATATTAAAAAGAATAACCAGCCCTGTTTTCTTAACTTTCTTTCCGGGCTTGGTCGCGGAAGAACAGGCAGTAGATAAAATCGTCTTTTCAAAGTAATCCTTGTGATTTTAATGAATATTTGAATTTTGACTTTGAATTTGAGTTGTAAAACATACAAATAGCCTATGACAAAGAAACGGTTACTCAATCACACAACGTAGAAAAAAGTTACAGAATTTCTCAATCGTCCATCAAATTTTATTAGTTTCAGAACTACTAAATAACTTTGTAATGTAGTGATAGTGGTTTTAGTGGGATATATCGCGCCATTAGGTTTTATAGCCACTGCAGGCTGACAAATAATATTTTTGTAGAAAGGTAGCCCTCCACTGCACTGGTAAGAGATATATCTCTAACGAACGAAGCGTGGTAGTTTTCAAGTAAACTTTTCTCGTTGACCTATTGCTTGCACTGGATAGATAAATTATCAACTTTAATTTTAACCTCTGCAGTGGTGCAGCGATTGAATAGTTGTCCTGCAGGTATTTGTTTCCGGTCTGGGTGTTGTGGTACCATGGTACTCTCAGTTCCTGATACCTACGATACAAGGAACCCTAGTGTATCAAATGATTATAAGACTGGTGCTAAAAACCTTTACAATTCGAGGAGGTTGAAGATGTGCGCAAAAATGTCTTTGGTGTTTTTTTTTGTATTTTTTTTTTGCAATTTTCTACCTGAGTGACATGGTTTTGCGTTGTAACCTTGGTTCATAACCGTATCGTACTCCCAAGATACTGGCTAGCCTTAGTGCGAGATTCTTTTAAGTTATTGTAAACAGTTTATAGTTTTTATTTGTTTACTGTAGCTCTTTAGTTAACTCTCTCTTCATAAAAAAACGTTGTAAATTAAAGAAATGGATTAGGGGATTTCTGGAACTCTTGTCCAGAAATCTCCTTTGCTTCCCCTTTAAGCACCGGAAGGGGATTATCGCACGGGAGTTTATAGCACTGCTTGCAATGGATGTCTAACTTTTTATCATTAGCGACAACTCTGGTTTTATATTTCCGGCTAAAAGATTGATATTCATTGCAAATATACAATTTGGTCTCGATGTTACCTTGATTTACAGCAATAGTACCAGCTATAGAGAGTTAATATTCTCTTCTGTGAATGAGTCAGAGTAAACAGATCAAGCTTCAGAATAACACTAGGTTCTATTTTCAACCGACTTCAAAAACGGAGGTGGTTCTAAATTCGTCTGTTTTTTTTGTGTATGCTAAGCAATATCTTCGCCAATTTGTGAACCGATTTAAATGATTCCTTTTTTAATAAGTAGGGTATGCTTCAAGGTTAGTCAGAGGTACGTCCAAACATGAGAATTTGGCAAAAATTTGGCCGCGTTTTGCATGTAGTTAACATTCCACGTGACAGGTTGCCCATCGCCACCTATTGGAACACTAACCGATACATACCTTCAAATGTTTGGCTTAAGGGCATACCAATTTCCGATTTCCTCACCATTTTTTCATTCGCCGTTTCAAGCACGTACATTAATAAGCACAATATTTTCTAGTGGAAAAATCCATTGATGCACGACCGGGTTCTATGCCACTACCTCGTTCGGAAGTCGGGGTATCGACCACTAAGCACATTTCATTGAACAGTGTCTAAGAATCTATGCTAACTTAAGGAATATATTTCTGCGATCTTTTCACTCTCTCTCTATCTCGATCACTTAACTTTTCATGTAACAAGTGAGTAGTGTAGCATATAATTACATACCTATAATTTTACTTCAATATCTCAAACGACAGTCAGGGAACGTTGACAATTAATTCTTATCCACAATTGGTTAAGCTAAACTGAACGGATACGGCTCGTTTGCACTAAACTTTAATACAGTCCCTAAGAAGCTCCTAGCCTACTTCGTTTAAATGGTAGGTATTCCTCGTATAAACATTTATAAAATCTTCTGTAGCTTCACACAGGTATTCCATAGTGCAGGTGTTAGTGGACTGTAGACAAGACAGTAGTGATGTATCGTTTGTGTTATGGACACAAAATGTAGTGACCATTTTCTATAGAAAAAAATGTAAAAATGTAGTAACAGGACAAGTGCGAGTCTGACTCGCGCACCGAGGCTTCCGTAAAGATTGTAAAGAACCAAACATTGCTGTAATGAAAATATAAGTCGGATTGAAACATAATTAACTATTACATCAGTAGGCGAGGCTGAAAAACAGCGTGGCTGAGTCCTCGACCTTTTTAACTTATATACAGACATACCTTCTCACTATACCTACTATTTTAAATACCTACTTATTATGTTGTACTTAGGCTAGGTATGTTTGTTTAAGTGTAAGTAAATAAATTCCCTTTTATTTTATAAACTTGTTGCTAAAAAAAATGTTCGCCCATACATCGATATACGTCACGGCCAATTATCCAACTGCTAGTGTAAGTTTGTAATTACAAAAAAAAGAAACTACAAATTATAGATTTTTGGACTTTTTCCTTTACTTGCGTAAAACTTTGCTTCTTGCCAAATTTTATGATTCTAGGTCAACGGAAAGTACCCGTTGTAGGTTTTGATTTATTTGCGAGTATCAAAATATGTCGCATAAATAGCCGTATTTTTTATTGAATTGATTTAGAAGCTAAATTTTTTAGAGCTCCGAGGTACCGTAGACTTACGTATTCGAAATTAATTTCAAATTGATACGTCCACGCGTTCCTGAAAAAAGGGTCTTGACAGACTGACAGACAGACGGACGGACAACGAAGTGATCCTGTACGGGTTCCGTTTTTCCTTTTGAGGTACGAAACCCTAAAAAACAACTAAGACTTGCTTAAAACTTTGCTTAAGTTTTTAGTACCGACGGGCATGAACTAGCTTTAGCAGAGTAGTTCTCAAAGCATTAAATTTGTATAAATAAAATAAATATTGCTGGATATTTTTCACACAGCACCATCTAGCCCCAAACTAAGCAGAACTTGTATTATGGGAACTACATGACTGATAAACTACTTATATACTTTTTTTTGTAAATACATACATATTATACATAGAAAACACCCAGACCCGAGACAAATATTTGTGGATCTTAAAAACATTTCTCCCGCGGCGGGAATCGAACCCTCAATCATCTGCGTCTCAAGCAGGCCTTCGCCCACTGTACCACAGAGGTCGCCATACGATTCATTATGAGAATTCCAATAAAGTTGGAAATAGGAATACACTCAAGTATCGGAAACTCACTCACAATCAAATATCAATAAACAAAATCCATTCATAGTATCTGACGTCACTCCTCTGAATAGAATGCATTCACATACAGAACATGGAGTCAGAAAATGTTATGGCAAGTTTTTAGAGATCCTTGATTACTGCTTGATAGCATTACGATTCATTATGAGAGTTCCTATAAAGTCGGAAATAGGAATACACTCAATTAGCGGAAACTCACTCACAATCAAATATCAATAAACAAAATCCATTCATAGTATCTGACGTCATTTCTCTGAATAGAATGCATTCACATACAGAACATGGAGTCAGAAAATGTTATGGCAAGTTTTTAGAGATCCTTGATTACTGCTTGATAGCATTACGATTCATTATGAGAGTTCCTATAAAGTCGGAAATAGGAATACACTCAATTAGCGGAAACTCACTCACAATCAAATATCAATAAACAAAATCCATTTATAGTATCTGACGTCATTTCTCTGAATAGAATGCATTCACATACAGAACATGGAGTCAGAAAATGTTATGGCAAGTTTTTAGAGATCCTTGATTACCGCTTAATAGCATTACGATTCATTATGAGAGTTCCAATAAAGTCGGAAATAGGAATACACTCAATTAGCGGAAACTCACTCACAATCAATAAATATCAATACACAAAATCCATTCATAGTATCTGACGTCATTCCTCTGAATAGAATGCCTTCACATACAGAACATGGAGTCAGAAAATGTTATGGCAAGTTTTTGGAGATCCTTGGTTCCTGCTTGATTCTGGGTGACGTGGTTCCGGGGGATTACTTTTAGTATTAGTAGTTACTGATACACGACATAGGGAATCCTAGTGACGATTCAGGAATATGCATGTACCTGTTATGTTGTGAAGGAATATATCCTACTAATTTTATAAACGCGAAAGTTTGTGAGGTGATCAGAATAACACCTAGGCTACTTTTTGTCCGAAACCACGCGGGCGACGCCGTGGGCAGAAGCTAGTGTAGAAATATATGGCAAATAATCATGGAACTACCAAGTCACAATGGTGGCCAACTCTGGGAGGTAGAAGAAGTAGAACAGTAAAGTTTATATACGAAATATGTATATATTGAATTTTTGTTGCTTTCCTTAATGACGCGACGTCATTAACGAAAGCAACCATACTTTGAGAGGCGAGATTTCCCGTAAGGATTCTGTGATATATTTGCAGAGCAGGCATTTGTCCAGCAGCTAGAATCGAACTCGCACCTATTGTGTCTCTATTGTATGTGTTTGAAATTCTTGTAAAGTTCATTACTTAATTTGACTTATAGCTGAGCTGCAGTGTTGTAGAAAAACAGATTAAGTAAGGATTTTTTTGTCTCATCTTGGATGTTCTTTATGAAATAGTCGGCTTTGACTTTCAGACAAGGTATTAGTAGCAACATGTTCAGAACAGTGCAAGAACAGTTTGCAGGAGGGCAAAAAATTACGTGGCCAATATCCTACGCGATGGTCAGGCCTTATCAAGTCCCTCACACAATCCACGATGATCGAATGCTCTTGAATCTGGACTTATAGACTTGAATGGAGACGCACAGGCCGCTACTCAAGCAAGACCAGTATTACCACGACCACTCTACCAAAAGTGCTCGAATAAGGCTTGAGTTCACCAACAAAATAAACGGACCATCAAGTATAACCATTGATTATGATGACAGATCCCTATGAAAGCATGGGTCAAATTGTGTTGGTGAACTCAGGCCTGAGAAGAGAGTGCGGAACAGTCGGTTTGCAAGTTTTACTTATAATTGACGACTTTTATTTTACCAACAAATCACGTATTGCATTCTGCAGTGCTTAAAAAAGGTGCATATCCGCCGAATCTCTTTGTCTCTTAAGTTTTTGCTTATTCAAGTAACGCGCGAACATTTTAAGGTTTATCTCATTCGATCTTAGGTACTTACTTAGTTCCCGTCGAAACGACGTCTCGATTGAATACTAAAATCGATTACAATGGCGAATAATGTTTTTATATTTGGGAAATATATAATAATATTTAAAAAAAAAATGCGTTATGTTTGTTATAGGTAGTTTCACAAAAAGGCTCGCTGAATCGGGCGAGTAACGGATATTGAAGGGGCGATCACAAATATGAAGACGCAGTGTATTACGGCCCCCAATTGAATCTGTGACATAGTTATGGTCCCAAGATACTTCCTAGGACCCCCTACTAGGGGAGGGAAATTTTTTGGAGAAGATGCTAATAAAGAGCAGAGGTCTTCTGCTGATGATGATGTAATGCGTTTAAAATGAATTGAACTGGCGTCAGGAAGATCTGATATATCTCAACTGTAGGCCAGAAGATTCTAAGATAATCTTCCGATCAATATTTATTTGGATGCACACGCGCTCCAGCTTTGCTATCTGTTATTTGTAAAGGATGGCATGGCATACATATCGATATGTACCTATCAGCAAATCATAAGATAGGTAGTATTGATATCTTTTGATCTATTGAGGTATAAATAAGAAACCAACCAGACCTCTGATTACAATAACGAAATATCATTTCAAATTCAAATTTAACTCAAAAGTTATTATTTCAGCTTTCACACACATATCTATTGTAGCCAAAACATAGGTAATAATGGATTAAAAAGTACCTACTTACAAAACCTAAAAGCGTGCACTCCTAATGAAACATTGGATCAAGGCGCACACTGACAATGCGTAATGCTGATTCTATTTTTTAGTTATTTTATATACATATAAATTTATGGTTTAAAAACATATTTAGAATATATTTTTTATAAGTTTCTTTGTAATTTGACATATCTAAGTACATTGTAATTATGTCTATGGATGAATAAATAGATAATACTGCTTCATGAAGACTGTGTCTACATCCAGCGGTGAAAGACTCATTTTGACAAGCTTAGCAATGTCAAATAACCTTTTAAAACTTTTAAAAGGGACATTCGAGAAGTCAAGAAGTGTCACCTTAAAAGTTAATAGAAGTGTTTAACGTTCCTAAGCACATTATCCTATTCCGTGTTCCTTAAGCTTGTCAGAATCATTCGTTTCCCATTGCCATTTTGTTGTAATTCGAGGGCAGGTTCCTATACCTGGTGGAGTGAACGATGTACACAAAAAATACCGACCAAATTGAGAGTTTAGATTATCTTCTTTTTATTTATTTAATACTTCCACACAAACAATGTAGTGCTAGGAGAACTTAATGCTCATGCATTATCTACCAGTCATCCTGGACGTGCAAAAAAATGGTGTGGTTGTGTTATGGTGTGTTTTAGTCGGTGATAAACCCGCCGGACCAAGTTGCGGGCGTTCCCCTAGTCCTACTACTATAAACGTGAAAGTTTTGTGAGGATGTTTGTTACTCTTTCACGCAAAAACTACAAGCCGTATTTTGATGAAACTTTACAGTTATATAGCTTATACATCAGAATAACACATAGGCTTCTTTTTATCCGGGAACTACGCGGACGAAGCCGTTCGCAGAAGCTAGTTAATAAATAAAGACACCTACTTTCACAACCTCACAACCTGACCCTGCGCTAGCATTCCTGAGTTGTGAGTATCAGCTGCAAATACCATTGCTATTGAGACACCCAGACGCAGAACGAAAAGCTAGTATACTATAGCAATATCTTTGAGCTTAGCCCAGCAGTGTATGTTTCCAGATAATGGTAATAGGCATCTATACCTACCTATGTACGTGCTACCGTTTTGCAACCATCATACGCTACTACGCAGTTGATAGCATCCATCCAATTACATTGTTCCAAGGAGTTGGTGATTACACACAGCGTCCCGTATACACTCGAGGGCTCTCATGATGATTCGTGTGTGCTTGAGATCTATATAGTGATGGGTAAATGAGTTCACCTTGTTCGATTGGCACCATACTATAGCTGAATTAAGGATCATAAAAAAAACGAAGCAGAGTTTTTTGTCTGATTCTTCTAGGCTTGGTCGCGTACGAGGAATTGGCGTAAATTCACTTTCAAATTTTAAATTTACGTTAGATAGAGTTTTTGAGCTGACGTTTCTAAATGATCTTTGTAATTTCAATGAATAAAACCTATTGAGTTTGACTTAGGTGGATCCAGAAATTCTCATCAAAATTGCTGTTTGGAATATCTGGGGTAAACTCGATGAGGATCTCTCTTAGATCGACGCAAACCGGATCAAAGCGGACAGCAAAGTCGACTATTGTTAAAGAAACAGATTGCCAAGAAGCGGGATTGAAAAAGAAAAGGAATAGTAGGCTATGTTGACGATTCAGTAGGAACCTATGGTAATAAAAATAAATAGATAAAAATATCTTACCGAAGAAGAAGAATACAATTGACAATAAAAATTTGCCAAGTATCAGGATTGAAAAAGAAAACATAGTAGGCTATGTTGACGATTCAGTAAGAAGTTTCTATAGTTTCATAGGTTCCTACTAGGAACCTATGATAATAAAAATAATAATAAATAAATAATACAAAATGTAGACGAATAATACAATTTACAATGCAAATAGAATATTACTTACTAAGTGAAACCCAAACTAAGCGTGAGCTAGGATCTTGTGTATTAAGAGAGTACTTAATATAGAGATTGAACACTGGTTAACTGAAGGATGTGTGATATCGATATCGATATCGATGAAACATAGACCACGTGCATCACTATTTCGGACCCCTGTTTGGCTACTAGAATCGTTATTCAATTGACGACCGTATTGTGGCCCACAATGGCGGCACTTCATCTATTTTATTCAGATCAGTGTCACACCGTCACGGTTAAAAGATCTGATTTATCGACGTTGCTGGTAGAAAAACTAAAATAAACTATAATACGAAGCATTCGTAGGGCAAAATCAGTATAGGGGCGGGTGATTTTTTAAAGTATTCAAAAACTAAAAGCATTTAAAAACAACATACTTTACCCCTTTTGACAAAAAACGATTACCGTTGCTTTCCGGGTTCACCAACACAAGAATAGGTAGTTAGGTCCTAATCAAAGCTTTTTAACACATGTTTTTAGAGGAATATGTCATCATAATCAATGGTTAGACTTGACTGCCCGTTTATTTTGTTGAAGAACTCAAGCCTTCGTCGATAGACAATGTCAGGGGTCACAGAGAGTCCATAATTCATATTGCATTGTTCATTCACTTTTGACCATGTAACGGAAGTTGCTAAAGATGCACTCATTGCCTATTCATATTTTTCTATATTATTAAACTAGGTTATACACCTACATAATTAAAGAGATTTAGTGCCTGGCAGACTAGATTAGAAGGATTTTAATATCGTAGAAGATCTATCTACTGGCTCAGACGAAGACTGTACTAAAGGAAAAAATGATAAGATCAATCCCATCTTTTCCACGGCGGAGAGTTAAATATTTACTAAGTAACAAACTATAGTGAATTACGAAGCAAAATAGAGTTAAACAAAATAAGACGAAGAAGATGCGTTTAATTAGCTCCCAGGCGCCTGATTGCGTATATCTACTCCACCGTCTCGATTGTGCATTTATAGTCTACGGCACGACGGCAGACAGACTACATAAAGAAGGATGCCTTTAAAATGATCCTGAAAACACTATTGACTTTTCGTCTATACCTCGAGAAAACCAACGTCCATTCTTCTTTTCGTTTATAAGATTTTACAATTTATATTTTATTAACAAGATTACATTAATAACGATTATTGCCTCGTTCAGATCATCTCTCGTGGGTTAGGTTGGGATTTCTGTACCCCATTTGCACATATTGAGTCTGCAGCAGCCAACCGGGGTGCGAAGCTGGTTTAGGGTATTCCACACTAGCTACGAAAGATCATGTTACCAACGTGCATGTAAGTAAACGGACTGGGCCGGCCGCGCTTCGAATTGGAACCTCGTGAAGTCGGAAATCGCCTGGCTTGTAGCGAAACTACGAGTAACTGCTTGGCGGCAAAAATAGATATGGGGATAGTACTTCTCTTACAAGGAGCTCTACTACTTCTTAAAGTCAGTGTCAAAGCAAAACATTATTTGTTATATATATAGAAATATAGAAGTCCCGACAGAGCTTACTTATTTGAGCCTTTTGGAGCCGTGGGGAACCGGGACCCTTCGCGTTTTCAAAATTCTTTCAGAGCGACTGGTCGAAGCGACGCGTGACCAGAGAGCGGGCTCTTATCTGGGTCAACGCATTAGCATTGCCATTTAGCGTGGCACTGTAGCTAGTATTTTGGGAACGCTTCTGTCTGGTAGTGATCTGGATCAGTTGAGCTATCTATAGATCGTTTGCAACGGTCTTTAGATAGCTAGCTGTTTCAGCTGTACATAGTTGTGTGAATAAATGGTATTGCCGAGTTATTGCACAATCTATGTTAACTTTAAAAACTCCTAGCTTCTATGCGATTTGAAATGGAAAATATGTCGTATCGGAAGGTGTAACTACCCTCAATTCCTACTGTCGTGCTCACTCGTGACGGTATCTACCCAGCTGCCAATTAGTATTGTTTACTCACTGGGTTTTTAAGTAATTAAAACAAAAGCTCCTTACATAGGTATCTGCAGCGTAAATGAAGATTTTCGCTGACCATGGATTATGGCTTATAGAGGCGTATATTCTTCAGTAAATAATCACTGATTTGATTTTATAAAAGAAGATTGACTTTTCAACTAGATAGGAGGAGGTTAGACTTCTGTCACTTGATCAGATAGTTCATAAAAATGTCTACTAGGGCCGATATCTAAATATTGACACTATAATTAACACTTATAACTACCCTTGACACGAAAGATAAACAAAAAAAGATGCGAAATTTACTGATACTAAATAAGTTATTTAATATTCAACTTTTAAAAATGATCGCGAAGTTTTTGATGTACAAACACGGGATTTTTCAAGTAGACTCATAGTTTGCAATTATTGTTTTTTCGTCCTGATTTAATGTAAGTTATTATTTATTTATTTTGATATAATAAATAAATGAATACCTAACAGATTTTAGATTTTATTTATTCCACCATATTATTATTATAACATTGTTTGTCAAGGCAGGTCAATTGCGTTTACAAATTTAGTTTCAATATTAGTACATATATATTACAACATTTACATACATAGTCCTGATCCTAATACGGGATGATAATAATAATAATAATGTCCAGCATTAAATAAATAAATAAATAAATAATGCTGGACATTTTCACACAGCATCATCTAGCCCCAAAGTAAGCAGATCTTGTGTTATGGGAACTACATGACTGATATACTAATTATATACATTTTTTTTGTAAATACATACATATTATACATAGAAAACACCCAGACCCGAGACAAATGAATGCAGATCATACAAACATTTGTCCCGCAGCCTTCGAATCGAGCCCGCAACCTTCTGCGTCTCAGGCGGACCTTCGCCCCCTGCGCCACAGAGGTTGTCAATTATTATTATTATCCCATATTAGGATTCCCCTGTGTACCCACGACACAGGGGAATCAGGAACTAAAAGTAGGTATGGTACCTAAAATGGTATCTAACCAACCAGACCGGCAGCACATATCAGCAGAACATGAAACATTTGTACGTAGATAAATATCTAATTTTAATTTCCTTTGTTTATACAATCGATTTTGTGCTCAATTTTGGCACTAGAAACAGAGTTTAATGGGTTTTGTCAAATTCCTTTAAAGCAACGACTAGGTATCTAAAAATCCTGGTTTTAGTAACGATTTGAAATATCCTGATATTTGATTTGAAGTAACCTGCGCCAGATGATGCTATGTGAACATATCCAGTATTTTTTAATTTATTTATAAATAAACTATTGTAGGTTACAGACACGCACGACATTGCGTTTGTCGTGCGTGTCAAACGCAATGTCGTGCGTTTGACACGCACATTTTCAGAAGTTTTTCATCACTATTTACGTAGAACTTCGGTCAGGATGTGATCCGTTCAACTAGTGTAGGTATGTGTATAAAGAATGAACTCACCTGAAAATATCAGTAGTAAACAAAATACGTTATAATAATAAATACCTATTACACAAATCATTAAGGCTTGAAGAAATAGAATCACGCTAAACAGTGCAAAAAGTGCAAATGAACTTGGAACATTGTTCGGATGTATCTCAGTTTATACTTTTTTGATTTTTTTACAGACACGACATTTTTAGAAGTTTTTATCACTATTTACGTAGAACTTCGGTCAGGATGTGATCTGTGAACTCATCTGAAAATATCAGTAGTAAGTATACAAAATACGTTATACCTAATAATATTTAGTTGATTACAAAAATTATTAAAGCTGGAAAAAAATAGAATCTCGCTAAACAGTGCAATGAGTGCAACTGAACTTGGAACATGGCTCGGACGTTTATCTCAGTTTATACTTTTTGCATTTTTCTTACAGGACGGCGAAATTTGTGTTCGATTTTTAAATCTGAGGTCGAAGGTCTCGATAGTTATCATAAAAACATAACAGATTTTCTTAAATCATTCGTCTTTCTGATCCAAACTTTTTACGTGATCACTTCGTTCTATAAAATATAAAATAACCAAGCAGAGTTTGTTGCCTGATTCTAATAGGCTTGGCCGCGCACGAGGAATCGCCGTAAATTCTCTTTCAAATTTTAAATTGATGTAGTTTTAAGTTGGCGTTTCTATATGATCCTTGTGATAAACACCTATTGATTTATACTTTGACAATGGCAAATACATATAGGGGCTCCTGTGGTCACGGGTAAAATAATTGTAAGCTCGTGTTTGTATACTTATCCCGTGTAATGAATGAATAAAGCAATTAGTGCATTCAAGACCTATTTCTAGGGCAGTGAGGAAGCGCCACATTTAGAACCGTGGCCTAATATCCGTACTTACACTGCGAGTGGGCTTACGAAGAACTCAGCAACACTGTATGAAAAAAAAACAAGGGACATAACTAACATAAATGGATTGAGATCCTTTTTCAAGTATCTTAAGCTGTATTTAATAAATAAATAATGCAGGTCATTTTTCACATAGATATTTTTCCGTACTTACTACACTGAGATTGGGCTTACCAAGAACTCAGGAACACTGTATGATAAAAAAATCAAGGGACATAACATAAATGGGTTGAAATCTTTTTTCAAGTATCTTAAGCTGTATTAAATAAATAAATAATGTAGGACATTTTTCACTCAGAATTTTTTCCGTACTTACTACACTGAGAGTGGGCTTATCAAGAACTCAGCAACACTGTATGAAAAAAAAATCAAGGGACATAACATAAATGGGTTGAGATCCTTTTTAAAAGTATCTTAAGCTGTGTTAAATAAATAAATAATGCAGGACATTTTGCACACAGACATTTTTCCGTACTTAATTCACTGAGAGTGGGCTTACCAAGAACTCAAAAACACTGTATAAAAAAAAATCAATGGACATAACATAAATGGGTTGGGATCATTTTTTAAAGTATCTTAAGCTGTATTAAATAAATAAATAATGCAGGACATTTTTCACACAGCATCATCTAGCCCCAAATTAAGCAGAGCTTGTATTATGGGAACTACATGACTGATATATTAATTATATACTTTTTTTGTAAATACATACATG
Source organism: Perizoma flavofasciatum (assembly GCA_958496245.1). Taxonomy (NCBI): domain Eukaryota; kingdom Metazoa; phylum Arthropoda; class Insecta; order Lepidoptera; family Geometridae; genus Perizoma; species Perizoma flavofasciatum. Next base: position 8,450,777 of record OY292439.1, on the reverse strand, counting down.
TTATACATAGAAAACACCCAGACCCGAGACAAATATTTGTAGATTATACAAACGTTTGTCCCGCGGCGGGAATCGAACTCGCGACCTTCTGCGCCTCAGGCGGGCCTTGGCTCACTGCGCCACAGAGGTCGTCATAATGGAATAATATATTTTTATTTCTAAAGTCTCTCATCTCATGTATTCCTTTATTAATCATAATAAAGAGTTCTCTCTTTTCTGTGGTTTGTGACCAAAAGTTGGAAGGCATAGGGTTAGGTAGGCGTGTTGGCCTAGTGGGCGGAACCCTGACTTCCTATCCGGAGGTCGCAGGTTCAAACCCGGTCGGGCACCGATGGATTTTCCCACTAAAAAAAAGTGTGCATTAACACGTGGAGGAAGTAAAACATCGTAAGGAAACCAGAATTACCTAAATCCAGATATTAGAAGGCATGTGCTCGTTAGTGTTCCAATAGCGATAAGCGATAGGCTATATCACCGCTTATTCTATAAAAAAAACGAGTAAGTTGCAAATAGTAATAGTGTGATTCAAGGAGAGAAAAAAATCCCAGTCATAGCAATTTATTTGTTTATAGAAGTCTAAAAATAACCTCTGAAATCGTCCTTCCTACATCTCGCATTCCAACATCGTCAATCAATCAGTATATCTATCGGTCGAGGGTCGCGCCACAAATTAGTTGGTAAATCCACAGTACGCCGCAAGTATCCGGTTCCGGTGCCGGAACGTGCGTCTATCTATATAATCTGTAGACTGTTTTGGTAATGAGGTATGTTGCTATGGGCACAGATATTATAATCCTACTACTATTATAAATGCGAATGTTTGTGAGGATGGATGTTTGTTACTCTTTCACGCAAAAATCACTAAACGGATTTTGATGAAACTTTACAGTAGGTAATATAGCTTATACATCAGATTAGCATATATGCTACTTTTTATCTGGGTACCACGGGGGCGAAGCCGTGAGCAGAAGCAAGTATACAATACTTTTGGTAAGTTTAAACTGTCACTCTCTTTTATTGATATTGTACGCAAGAAAGAGATGGCAAGAATTAAACTCCTGTCAAGTCAGTTTACGTGCCGCTTTTCTTCGTACTTATAGTCAGCATGTTTTGATATTAACACTAAATTTGTATGGAAAACTTAAATCTGACTAATTTGACAGCACTAAAATTTTATTTCTTTTTGCTTGCACTATCAGTAACAGAGAGCGACAGTTTAAATTTAGTTTAGTTAGTGGCTACAGAATCGAGGCCATTATCAAAGTTTGCACCTAATTTGTGTTAGATTCAGAATGATTTATTTTTTAAAAATAGTAAAGCTAAACAGTTAATATCAGAATGCTATCTTAAATTAAAACTGAAATACAATCTTAAGGAATGAAATATTGATAATGTTCTGTCATTTAAGATACTGGGCCTGGAACTCGTAATGCATGTTAATATTGTTTAGTGTGCAATAAAGTATTTTTTATCTTCTATTTATTATTATTAAATCATGAACACGGCTATAGACTCTCGGCGCCTTGAAATTCCGTCATCAACAGGTGTTCGCGTCGCGATCCGATTTTGATTTTTTTTTGCGGTGGTTAGTGTTGTGTGTCGTAATGTGAACATGGACTTTTCTGAATTTGAAGATGAAATGAGGGTAGTTGCGGCTACTGCCTTTATTCCTCAACGGTAGCTGCATATACTCCAGTCGACCCGTGACCACGGTTGAACTGTAGGAAAAAAAAACAATTGAAAAAAATCAGAAATTAGGTGCCGAAGTCAAACCGCGAAATAAGGGCCCGGTCAAACTGAAGCGGTGGCGGTGGCAGTTGCGAGCGGTGGCGATTATGTGATCATTATTATTACACACATTTATTCAGTACCTATCTCAGATTATTACAATGTACTATATTATTATAATAATAAAAACGTTCGCGTCTTAATTTTTTTTCAGGGCGACTGGTTGAAGCGACGAGTGACCAGAGTGCTGGCTCTTATCTGGGTCAACGCATTAGTATTGCCATTCAGTGTGGCAATGCGGCCAGTATTTTGAAAACGCTTCCGTCTGGTAGTGATCTGGATCAGTTGAGTTATCTATAGATCGTTTGCAACGGTCTTTAGATAGCTAGCTGTTTCATCTGTATTTTTGAATAGCTATACCTACTTGTACATAGTTGTATGAATAATTATTATAAATAACTATTTTGCCACCACCAATTAATATTTATTTATGGCGGTTTATGGCGCTTATAGCAGTGTACTTTTTGCCTGCGACACAAGGTGTACCTATATATACGAGTACATACTAGCTTCTGCCCACAGCTTCACCCACGTGGTAATCGGATAAAAAGTAGCCTATGTGTTATTCTGATGTATAAGCTATATTACTGCAAAGTTTCATCAAAATCCGTTCAGTAGTTTTTGCGTGAAAGAGTAACAAACATCCATCCTCATAAACTTTCGCGTTTATAATAGTAGGATGCGTTTATTGAAAGAGGTTGTTTATTTTTGGTCAAATTTGTGGAAACGGACATAAATACTTGTGTTAACTTATAGATACAAATTCAAGTTATAATGAAGATTCTAATAAAATCATAACTAATTTCCTCAAGTAAGGAAGCCGGAAGGACAGACTGACAGACAGATCCTAGAACACATTATCTTCTGGGAAGCCAGAGGAAACTAGCTTCCTTGTATTATTTACTTATAATTTACGCCCGTTTTCATACATTACAGGACTTCCGTATTTATTTACGGTGAATATTTGTATTGATATTGCGACACGCATTGTGCACTCATTTTTTTAATATATCTATAATATCCCACTGCTGGGCAAAAGTCTCCCCTATGTCACTCGGGCCATTACCACCTCCGGCCAATAATTGGATTCGTCAAAACCCATATTAAAAAAAACGCTAGTTTTCGGAGTTCAAAGTTTCAAATATAATTAAATTGGCGGTAAAACTAATGAATAACTGTTTTTGAAAATAGAATAGGTGTCATGACTTAAAAACAATATTTATTTGAAATTAGAATTCCAAGATGAAACAGATATTTCACTTCAAGTTGGCCAGTTTGATAAAACCGCAATTTTATAGGTAGCCTAAACATAGTATAGACAACCTCTGTGGCGCAGTGGGCGAAGGCCCGCAGGTTGCGAGTTCAATTCCCGCCTTGGGATAAATGTTTGTACGACTTGCAAATATTTATCTTGAGTCTAGGTGTTTTCTATGTATAATATGTATGTATTTACAAAAAAATAATATAAGTAGTTTATCAGTCATATAGTTCCCATAAGCCATCTAGCCCCAAACTAAGCAGAGCTTGTACTCTGCTTAGTTTGGGGCTAGATGATACTGTGTGAAAAATGTCCAGCATTATAATAAAATTAGAATGTATGTACAATATATATACATAATTTTATTGTACTTTTGCACTACCCCGTGGCATAGATAATTTGTAAGTGTAAAAAGCTCTTTCACACAAAAAACGACGCAATGTGTTAGAACATTTAGTATGTTATTCATAAAACATCAAAAGTGACCGAATTCCATGAAAAACTGCCGTATCATTGAACAGACGCCAACACTAACAACAACAAAACGACACAACAAAAATAATTAATCAACGTGCTTTATAAATCATATTGCAGTCTTACGTAAGAAGCGCTTGTGTTTATGCGAGGTTTTCCTTCAATTTCCACGCGGGGGCATAGAGCTAGAAAGAGATAGCAATAAAACAAGTAACTCATCAAACAGTCGGATAGAAGGAGACGGCAGTAAGAAGCGACGTTTCTATTTACAGGCGTACGCGCACCGCTGAAAGCTTCCGCTATTATACCTTCAGTCGTGAAGCGAAGCTCGGCCGGTACAGTCGTCGCTCCGTGCAAAGGATTATAATCGAACTGGGATTTTGTTTGTGACTGTGTGTGGAGTTTTCTGTGTAAACTGAAACATTACGTGTTTACCTGAAAATTTTGTTTGAAAGTGCGGATCCGCGCGCTCTTCTTGGATAACGGTGAGTATTTTGGGTTATAATTATATATAGAACGTCTGCGTTTATATGAAAACGTAATTAGTTTTATATATTTTCAGCTTGAGTCACTGTTCTTGGTATTGTTTTTATTGTTAGATAATCTCCTATTTTAGGGCGCTATTAAAACCAACGCCCTCGTATTTAATTATTTTGCTACCTGAAAAATGACTTTAAAATAAACACATAACATCGTTACTGAAAACTTACAAAAAAAACACATAGTACGAATATTCAGTAATCATATTAATAGAGACTTCGTTGGCACGATAAGAAATTGCGGGCTTAAACCCGGTGAGCGCAGGATCGATTCCCGCGTAAAATTATTAGAAGGCGGCAGCTGCTAGCAATTAGTTTTTTTTAAATTTCTTGAATAAACCACGAAACGGACAACGCAGTGTAGGAAGGCCCCCTCAAATAGACTCCATAGACCGAGGGAAGTCTGGATGGAGCCCAAAACCGTTCGTCATGGCAATCTTAAGGGGAGGCCTATGTCTATCAGCGGACTTCTATCAGTCTGTTGATGATGATGAATTTGCTGATTCATTAATTCTTAATGTATAAGTATTAAAAATATAATTTTGAGAAATGGCAACTTGAAATATTTTCGATAATTCATTCATGACCCTTTAAACCACAGATTCTCAAACTTATTTTTCCCACCGCCCACTTTCAGAATAAAAAACAATCCTAGCGCCCCAAAGTTTTTAAACATAGCAACCTATGCTTTTCCCTCGAGACCGCCTTAGCGCCCCCAATATCTTCTAGAGTTTTCTACCGCCAACCTGAAGGCCTCCAGCGCCCCGTATAAGGGGGCGTTATCGCTCACTTTGAGAAACAGTGCTTCAAACAATACGAGCATCTGGATATTATAATAGGTATAAGACATTGTCTGTTGTCCGAAGATGCTCTTTTGTAGATACATATTTAGCACTGACCAGATCCGAACCCGTGTCCCTTTATACAGGCAGTCGTAACGCGTAACACGTGTCTAACAATGTGTTTTTGTTGCTGACAGAATAGAGAAAGTAATTGAGACTCCAGTAACGTAAAATTTTTAGATTTATTTACGTACACATAAATCAATTTAGATAAAAACAAAGCATTATTATTCATTACACCTACTAATTTTTATTTTACTACGAGTATATAAATATTGGGAAAGAAAGAATTATCGTAGTTTGGTACCTTCCATTATGGAGGCAACCAATAAAAAAACATAATTGTTTGGCAATTTTTTTACATGATAATAGAATAAGAATAAGAATAAGAATATAATAGAAAACTATATTATATAAATGTATACTTCTAACTATAACTATAAGTATCTATAATCTATATTTTTAACATAAATATAGATAGTAGTTGAAAATCGTCGAGTATAGAAATCTTGGAAAAGAAAAAAATATTGTGGTTTGGTACCTTCTATTATGGAGGCAAACAATAAAAAAACCTTTAATTCTTTGGCTAATTTTTAACATAAAATTAGAAAACTAGATTATCTATAACCTATATTTCTAAATAAAATTATATTAATAATCTATATTTTCATCATAAATATAGATAGTAGTTGAAAATCGTATAGCAAGAATAGCGACTCTACTGACCCTAAAATGGTCCTGTCCTTTCCGGTAAGGATCAAACGTGTGCCAAACACGTGGTTCCGAAGGTAGCAAAAAATAAAATCCCCTATCATCTGTGTTTTCAACTCCCCTGCAATATATTTATTCCATAGAGCCTTATAGGAGAGAACCATTGGTATTAAAATATTTATATTGTAAAACGTGAATATTAACGTAGCTAGAGATTTAACACTCTCAGAATGAGATAATTAAGTACAGTACGCGAAAATATCTGTTTTACAAAATTAAACTTACAAGTTAAACTATACGATGTGTGATACATTGGTAAGCTCCTACCTACTTATTGTGCGAAATAATCACCTGATAGGTATTATCGAGGTATGACTAAACATGGGTAAGTACTTATCCTACTACATAAACGCAAAAGTTTGTGGGGATGGATGTTTGTTACTCTTTCACGCAAAAACTATTGAACGGATTTTAATGAAACTTTACAGTAATATAGCTTATACATCAGAATAACACAGGCTACTTTTTATCCTGGTATCACGCGGGCGAAACCGTGGGCAGAAGCTAGTAGTATTATAATAACTGTAACGTAGGTTAAGTTTTAGTTACTAAAAAACAGTCTGTAAAACTCTTTGGAATAAACAAATTTAAATTGAAATGATATTTTTTGGAATATTGTAAACTATTCTTCTATCAACACTTCATTAGATAAGATGGTAATGATAACTAATGATAATGGTTTTATTATTAAATTCATACGAAGCTTGATGAAAAAGGCCGTGACAATGATTGACAAAACATTGAACAAAGATGTTAATTTATAAAAGTTTTGGTATCTACCAAATATGAGTGAGGAGAGATATGTATTGGACTTGATACCATCTTTACAGGGTTTCTCCGCTCCGCTTAGCTGTTTCTATGATGGACCTAACTTAGCCATAATGAGTTATTCAAATAAGGAATTTAGAATAAAACAGTCACAACTAAAAAAAACAATTTCGAATTAGGCCCCGTCTAACGTGAAAGTTTGGTGTGGTCGATAAAATTAATTTGATCATCTTGCTCCTTGCAACAAAACTATTGTGTCTTTTTTAACTATCGCTCCGCTTAGCTGTTCCTATGATGGACTAAACTTAGTTATAATGAGTTATTCAAATAAGGAATTTAGAATAAAACAGACACAGTTAAAAAAAACAAATTCGAATTAGGCCCTGTTCAACGTGAAAGTTTAGTGTGAACGATAAAATTAATTTGACCATCTCGCTCCTTGCAACAAAACTATTATGTCATTTTTAACTATCGCTCTATTAAGCTGTACCTATGATGGACCTAACTTAGTTATAATGAGTTATTCAAATAAGGAATTTAGAATAAAACAGACACAGCTAAAAAAACAAATTCAAATTAGGCCCCATCTAACGTGAAAGTGTGGTATGATCGATAAAATTAATTTGATCATCTCGCTCCTTGCAACTGTTGCTTGCAACAAAACTATTGTGTCTCTCTTAACTATTCTTGACAGAGCTTGAAAGTTGGTTTAAAAACAAAATATTTAGGTCATGCCAAAATAAGAGACGTGTTACTTCGTGTGCTGATTTACGAGGTGGTGACAGACCGCACGAAGTTTCACGCACATTTGTTTAGGCTTATGGACGATACTACGATTGTGATCAAGTTCATTGACTCTAATTACGTTTTAAAACTACGTTGGCAAGGACGTTAGTTAAAATACCTACAGATTTGAGTTTAAACTACTGAAATATGTAATTTCAGTTATTTATAAAAACTAACGTACCTACAGTGAGATTAGGTAAACAACCTACGTCTATTCTGCACGGCTCCAAAATAAAAAAAATGATTTAAAGATGCTATTATAAATGCTGAAAACTGAAAAATACATTGCTTATGTGGTTTAATTATCTGTTTGATCTTTATAACAACCTAATAAAGTTCATTATCACACAATTCTTTTGAACTTTTCTGTGAGACATTATGGAAATGAATTAGGTTTATCGACTTCGTTAAATTCTAGCACGACCTGTTTTTCTTTCTTTTGATCATTGTCTTATTTCAGTTTTAAAAGTTCTGTTTTTTATTATAATTTCTACAATCCCATGATGATAATTAAGACTTTAAATTTGTATGGCTGCTGTAACTATTTATTTATGCATTTTTTTGTAGATGTGACTAAATATTGAAGTCCATTTTCTACTCAAGTTTTCTAATCTCAAGCTAAAAGTTATAATAATAATTTAATATGCTATCCGCAAAGGATTACGGCTTCATTTGTTACCCTTGGAATCAAAATAACTTGAGTAATCAGAGTGGTGTAGAGGAAAGCCAGAGAAAAAACTATAAGCTTAAAAGTATATTTTAATTACAAAGAATATACTGAGCCTTTGAAAGTTACTTACATACAGACGAACAAAAGTATACAGCTGGATAAGGAAAGCAGATATTCATAAGAAAAATCAAAATTTTACATAATCTTACTATGTACTATTTCTATATAGTTTTCACCAAACATAGTATTTAAACTATAATACTTACAGTAAAGGTATATTTAAGCTCTAACAGAGCCTTGGTACTTAGTTTATGTATCCAACTAAAGCAAAATCATCTAACAGTAAAAAAATCTTATTATAGATCCGACGGAACCGAGAATCACATCGGTTTTCAAGGAAAGTTTACATTATAAACCTTGCCAAACCGCCAATAGCTGTAATGGCAGCCATCTTCACTAACGCTTGATTATTTCTAGGAAATACACATTTAATTTACAAGCGTTGTTTCATTGAACATTTTGGCTTCAAAAAGTGTAACTAATAATATTTTGATACTCTAATATATAAATAGTTTGCAACAACTTTTGCAAGATTTTAAATTTTTTACTGAAGATAATATGTAAAATTAATATGTATGTGCGTAAAACGGCGAAGGAATAACATCGTGAGAAGAACAGCATGTTCTAGAACCAAATATTCAAAGCCATGTGCCATCGGTTAGTGGTTCAAAAAGCGGGGATAACCTTGCAAACTGTCACATGAAATGTTAACAACTTGCAAAATGCGGTTATTTGGCAAAATGTGTTGTTTGAACGTGCCTCTAACTACACACTACTTGGTATACTCAAACACCGACTCACTGAGTATGTATCTCAGGAGGTCCACCATGGTAAACCCTGAATACACAGTTGTGTGCGTGGTTATTTGTTTATTATGTTTTACTATGAGAAATAAATGCAATCACTGTTGTTTATGGCATATTGTTTATTTGTTACCGATACGCCATTTTGTATATAAATATACAAAATGGCGTATCGGATTGTAATGCGTTTTTTTTGCGATCAATTTGTATGTCTTCAAATCGGTATGATTTTTAGATAAGGTCGTCACAAGTTGCTAGGTGGCGTAGAAATAGACATTCTAAAACACCTCAGGGCTTTAAAGCAAAAAATAACTTTTATTTGAAACCGCTTAATCGAATGCAATGCAGTTTTTGGCAATCGTTTTGTAAGACTTTAAAGAAAGTTCTTAGATACGTCTATATGGCGCGCTGCTATATACCAGGAACCACACTAGTCTAGAGTTTATGTTTATAAAAAAAACATGTGTTTAAAGATCTTTATTTTTTTTCCTAAATCAATTTAAACTAACTAATAACTATTCCAAATAATAGTGTTACTAAATTGGTATTTCCTTATTTTAGTAGTATTCTTTTTGAGTTTTGACACCTTTAACAGTTTCGTTTATTAATGTGCGACAGTATTCCAATTTCAAATACTTCGATTTAGTTCTCTTTTTCATTGTCACTGTTCTATTTTTGAATCGTACGTGTATTCTATGCGGCCAGTGTTCGGATTCCATCGCCCTTTACTGTACTCGACCAAAATAATGTTTGCTGTCACTTGTAATAAAATTAATTCTATATTGAACTCTGTTTTGAAGGTCCTAACTAGAATAAAATCACGGTTCACGTTTAAAAACGGTATTACTGTATTTGTTTTAATTTTAACAGATGAATTTGGAAATTATCGTTGTATGCAACTTTTTACACTATTTTGTATTTTGACGACCTCTGTGGCGCAGTGGGCGAAGGCCCGCCTGAGACGCAGAAGCAACCTTCTGTTCAATTCCCGCCACGGGACAAATATTTGTCGCAGGTCTGGGTGTTTTTCTATGTATATTATGTATGTATTTACAAAAAAAAAGTACCTATATAAGTCAGTCATTTAGGTCCCATAATACGAACTCTGCTTAGTTTGGGGTTAGATGATGCTGTGTGAAAATGTCCAGCATTATTTATTATTTTATTTCTATTCTAGTTATTTTCCTTTTTTATATAAATTTATTTACTCAAATTATGTATGATTTGTATAGCAAGTACTTACCTACAGTACTCAATACCTACCTACGTTTATTGATTTTACATAGTTACAAAGTTTAAAAGTTAAAAGCCAAAGTCAATGTTAGGGTATATCAACATGGCGGCAGACCGAGGTTTTTTTTTTCTATGTAGTACAACTATTTGTCTATTATTGCTTTTGTTCGACTATTAAGGAAGCAACTATTTTTTATAGATTCATTAATAAACTCGAAGATTATGTAATAAAATACTTTATATAAATATCCGAAAAGGATTTAAAATGTCTTGTTGTTAAAATTTACGTCCCATTTAGTGTGTATGGTACAGAATATATAATTTTTATTCCGACTATAGGTTACCGAACACTAGTTGCATAACAATATATATCTATGGTCATTTTGAAGTCGTATGCAGATGCCGTACAAAATTGTCGGGTTCCTTATTGGTCTTAGACCATGTCAGTGACCCAGTAATAGATTCATATTATGTCCGTATGTCTATCTCAATAACTTTGAACGTTGACAATGAAATAGAGCTGTTCCAAAAGTTTAAAATGAAGTCCATTCAAATGAACTAAGGGATGAATGAATATACTTTATGGTACACCTAGAAATAAATAAAATAAACAATACAATATTAAAGTTAAGGGAACAATGGGAAGTCGTACCGCTTAAAAGCGAACTCTTTCTGACAACTTTTGGATGGAGAGGATTCAGTGTGATATTGAGAATGGGCGTGTACCTACTTTATAAATGGTATAGGCTGGCAAAAAATTATATATGGATAGATATACACTTTATTTAACACCACAATTATTATGTTGCCTACAAATTCAAAAAGGGCTAATTACAAGCTAATCTAAGTAGCTATCAAAAGAAATGAGTTTTTACAAAATTGAAAAACTGCCGATGTTCAATTACGTATTGCAACGCTCTCTAGTGATGTCTGGCGTTAAAATCGTTTATAAATTGCAATAATAATAAATTTAACAACCTTTTTAGATGTTTTATAAAAAGACTAGCTGTAGCCTACGGCTTCGTCAGCGTGGTACTCGGAGTAAAAGTAGCCGTAGAAAAATAGCGTTCGTACGCGTTTTTTCGTCGACTATGCAAAAGTCCTGTTGCAGTAACTGTTCAAAATCAAAGTCGAAATTCATTTATATAATAAAATCACAAGGGTCACTTTGAAATGTCGTTTTTATCTACTGCCTGTTCCTACACGACCAAGCCAGGAAAGAAAGGCAAGAAAACAAAGCTGGTTATTCGTTTAAATGATCCTTTTACAAAACAATAGATTTGAGTTGGAGCATTTGCAATCCCAGGAGTTTTTGTCATCTAAATAATCAGGTATTTTATACGTATTCTAAAGTTTTCGTTTTAATTACGTTTTTATATTTGTTAATTTTAAAATTTTGTATATTTCTTGCGAGTTTGTTATAAAACGCTGTGACATGTACTAGATATCCATACTAATTATGAATTATGTTACGGTCTCATGTCTCTTACATTATCATTCGCACATCGTGTAGTCGAGGAAGCAATGATCTATTGCCGGATATCGCGATATGACGCCTGCTTTGTGACCTATTGGATAGATAATAGACATGGACATAGTGAAAGGAGATATTTTATGCCTTGAACTATGTACACAGAACAATATAAACTAAATTAAAAATAATAAAATTTCATTAGATGAGAGATTATGTTTTGCACTCGTGAATCTAGTGGCTCATGTACTTCCTACCGTGTGTGTATATTATATAGGACTAGCTTCTACCTAGGATGGATGTTTGTTACTCTTTCACGCAAAAACTACTGAACGGATTTTGATGAAACTTTAAAATAATATAGCTTATACATCAAAATAATATATAGGCTACTTTTAATCCGGGTACCACGCGGGAGAAGTCGTGGGCAGAAGCTAATTATTATATATTATAACTATAGGTATTTGTTAATGATTTATAATGCAGACTCTCATCAAATATGTGAAACTGGGAAACACAATGGAGATCTGCCATTCAAACAGGAACTGATGCTATTAAAGTTCTAGCATTTTTTTTCATAATTTTATAATTTAATTAAAATTCTTTGGTTTTAAAATGTAACTTGTAAAAAATGAAGGTATATGTGATCGGCGATGTCTGTTCCATTAAAAATAAGCTTTTGAAAGATCCATTCAAAATAATAGTTCATAATGCATTCCCAAAAATACCATAAGTTTAAAGTGCCCTTACTCGAAATGGAACTATTAGGGAGCCACAGTCACGGTAATCTGGGACAGTAATGTGACCGCAGGAATAAATGGGACTGTTACACTAATGTCATTCTTTTGTCTCTTTAATGGGGTTTTTAGAGGCGATTTTCTTAAAACGGCTGTAAAAGTAGGTAAGATTTATCCATAAAAAACATTAGGTTCCTACTCAGTAATTACAGAATCGAAAATTAAATAATCTATCATATTTTACGAAAATGCGAAACTCTCCTAAATATCCTACGCTTTCCAATAGCCTGCATAATTGTGTCCATGGGCTTGTTTTAGGATTATTTAAAGACAAAATTGCTACCACTACCAATGTTAAATAATTTCTAAAGGCTTTGTGAGTGAGATAAACACAACAAATTAAAAATCTCCTGAATATCCAGCAATTTTTGCTTATTTTTTATTTTCTTCAACGTTAGATAGAAATCGAACATTGAAGACTACAGTTATGTCAAAAATACATTAAATGACCAGTTTGTCATATTTATATGTCATTTCTGCTCAAACTTTCGCGAACGTATCGGTGAATGCCAAATATTTTATCTCACGCCTGCGCTCTGTCAAAACCAGACGAAATTACCGATAAATCATGCACAATGTCTAGATTTGTTAGATGTCCGTTTTTTTAGGTTGCTAGTTTTATTTCTGTGGTACCTAACGTATCTCTGGATTCGGCCAGCATTAAAATACTTATTCCCTTCAATTCGAAGCCTAAGAAAGACCTACTCTAGTTTTAGATCGTTATATTTTAGATTCTCAGATATTTCTCCAAATATTCCTCCACTCGTACTCAACTCAGGACGTCTTCAGGTTCCCTCCAAAGCTTCCTCGAGTTTGGTATATTTAGTTGAACTTTTCGAGGATCCTTACAAAACTCAAATAAGTATGAGTCGAGTTGGAGGTCACGCCATTAGTTAAAGGGAATTTATATCAAGTCTGCAGAACTGATGGCAACTTTGAGTAAGGCATCTTGAGATGACCGTTGGATTGTTTCACTCAGTCGAGGAAAGCTCTCGAGGAGATTTGATTGGAGGACATTATGAACACTAAAAGTCGAGACGAGTTCTATAGGTGTTGTCTTAGAAAACGGGGGTTAGTTAGGCGTGTAAGTGAGATTTGTTCTTAGACATCTTTCACTAAGACATACGATGCATTCTTTGTTTAGTGTAAACGAGGCTTAGGTTGATATGTTTTAGATACGACTCTCTTAGACCAAGTTGTAATGATACTTAGTTCGCTATTGGCCTCAATTCTGTAGTTCACTAACTAAACTAAATTCAAACTGTCGCTCTCTTGTACTGATAGGTAATGCAAGCAAGAAAGAGAAAGCTACAATTTTAGTTTTGTCAAATCAGTTTACGTGCCGCTTTTCTTTGTATTGTTTTAGTTAGCATGTTTTGAAATTACGACTAAATTTGTATGGAAAACTTAAATCTGACTAATTTGACAGCACTAAAGTTGTAGCTATCTCTTTCTTGCTTGCACTATCAGTAAAAAAAAGCGACAGTTTCAATTAAGTTTAGTTAGTGTTCTACAGAATCGAGGTCATTATCTATTGAAAGCTGGTCATTTAACGTTGTATTGCTGTTTCATTGGTTTTGATATGACTTTGGGCATTAACGTGCATTCACTATAGGTAATAACTTTAGATTGCAATCTTAAGTTATAATCTATAGTGAAGGAAATAAGACGTTGGATTGCTTATATTATTATGTATGGAAAGTAAATTATCATTGTGTTTCTAAAGGTAGAAACATATTTAAACCCAGCAATTTAACTGCTCAATGAAAGCTTTCAATTATATCGAATAATTCTGCACTCTTCAATTAAAATATCATTTATTTTACACAAGGATAATACAGAGACAAAAACTTACATGAAGAACATGTATAAAGGCGAGCTTAACCCTAACAAGCGTTTTCGTCCAGGAAACTTTTGATGCTAAGGAAAACTAATAAATAGTGGTGGGTACGTATACATAAAATGCAAATAGAAAGTCACACAAAGAAAAAGAAGGAAGTCTTTCTTTTCATGCATTATATTTTTTTGTACACCAAATACTTAATATGTTGCTTAAAAATTCACACAGAGCATATTAAAAGCAAGTACCATAAGAGTACAATGGTTTTAGAGAACGCATATGTTCTTAAAAAGGAAACGAGATTATAAAATTACAAGCAAGTCCCCTCAAGAATTTACAACCATTTATTTACTCCTCCGTCGTACGCTACATTCAAAATGATCCGTATAATCCATCTAAAGCCAACTTGTTCCAATAAAACAAGGGCCTGTGATTGTCTCAAATCACACGAGTGGAGGCATTATCTTCGATTGTCTGACCACAATAAATATTAAGATGCTACCATGGAACGGAACGTAAATCATAGCTTGCCAAGGATAACACAACTTTATTGTGTATGATTTGAAACATAAAATTGTATGGCAAGCTGCAACGATTACGTTTCGTAGTAGATGAAATTCAATAAATTTCAATTAGACCTGTCGACAGCTTATGACAATTGTCTCAGTGGAGATTTGGCTAGACGTTTTTTTTCGTTATCGATGTCGATCCAAAAATAAATATTGCGTCGCGAATAAGTTTTACTTGAATTTGAAATAAAAACCATTCGATGAAATCCATTTTTGTATCGTTTGATAAAGAGATTGATATAATTGAAAATATACATTTGAAGTATTTTTGAGAAAATTATTGGCAGTCCTAAACACAAATGAGGTTACGAAATCAATTGAACTTCCAATTGATTATTTCCTTCTATTCAGCGGAAGCATGTAGGTTTATATGATTTGTAAAGATATCAACTATATTATTAACATGCTGAGATCTTAGACCCTGAGCTCGGAAATGAATAAAAATGCTCTAGGCCTTTTTAATAACATTTAGAAACAAAAATATATGAAAAATAAACAACAATCATGTCTATTCAGCATCAGTCTAAAGAGGTACAGTGTTCAATGTTCACTTTTTTTTAAAGTTACGACTGTCTTCATCGTGGAGAAATAAACTTAATTAAATCATAAATAACTATTTATTTTTGTACATATTTATCTCTTATTTCAGTTCTCTCACAAGTTTTTATTTTTATTATCTCTGGACAATTCAATATAATATTCCTCAACAGATTGGCAATATAAGCAATAGATTCTTCCTTTATTTATTTGACGTAGATCCGGCTTTGAAGGATACTTTAAAGTTATGGTTAATAGATAAGGTTTCTTCTCTGGTTATGGAAATAAAGTTGAAATATTCATAAAGTTTTGTTTAAAGTGTGTTGGTGTTACTGAGGGATCAAAATATTGTTTTTGGAAATTTGTTAAAGGAGGTAGGAGGTAGGTATCAACAGATTGGCAATAAAAGCAATAGAGTCTTCCTTTATTTATTTGACGTAGATCCGGCTTTGAAGGAAGCTTTAAAGTTATGGTTAATAGATAAGGTTTCTTCTCTGGTTATGGAAATAAAGTTGAAATATTCATAAAGTTTTGTTTAAAGTGTGTTGGTGTTACTGAGGGATCAAAATATTGTTTTTGGAAATTTGTTAAAGGAGGTAGGAGGTAGGTATCAACAGATTGGCAATAAAAGCAATAGAGTCTTCCTTTATTTATTTGACGTAGATCCGGCTTTGAAGGAAGCTTTAAAGTTATGGTTAATAGATAAGGTTTCTTCTCTGGTTATGGAAATAAAGTTGAAATATTCATAAAGTTTTGTTTAAAGTGTGTTGGTGTTACTGAGGGATCAAAATATTGTTTTTGGAAATTTGTTAAAGGAGGTAGGAGGTAGGTATCAACAGATTGGCAATAAAAGCAATAGATTCTTCCTTTATTTATTTGACGTAGATCCGGCTTTGAAGGATACTTTAAAGTTATGGTTAATAGATAAGGTTTCTTCTCTGGTTATGGGAATAAAGTTGAAATATTCATAAAGTTTTGTTTAAAGTGAGTGTGTTGCGGGTGTGTAATTGAGGAAACAAAATATTGTTTTTTTTTCAAGGAGGTAAGGATGTAGGTACCATGTACTTCTGTATCTTCTGTACCATGTTTCGCTTGAATAGACCAAAATAAAATTAGCCAGGCTTTGGATATAATATTAAAATATTATTACATATTATAATATTATTATGAGAAGTAAAATAAAAACTTACTGAACTGAAATAAGAAAAAAGAACTGAAATAAGAGATAAATAAGTGCAAATATATTTTTAATAAATAAATTAATGGACGCATGCTTAGTTCTGACCTACACTATTATTCCTTGTATCAACATATATCTGCAGAACATGCAAACACTCGCAGCGGGAATCGAACCAGCACCTCTTGCGTCCCTGCTAATCACCCACCACGCCACTGAAGTCGTCAGGTATTATAGTAGTAATAGGTACCTATTCTAAACTTGGAATCTGAAGTGGATTGCAGCATGAAGACCCAAGACAACGATGTTTACCGCCAAGAAGACAAAAAATATTTTGTCCCTCTCTTTTGGTTGACGGAATAGGTGACAGAAATAGTTTTTGTCTTCTCTTTCGTAGAAAAAACGTTGTCGTGGGTGCTCGTACTATGCGGGCTGTAATTGGTGTTAGTTGAATTGGTTCCTTTTGGAATATCAATCTTTGTAAACACCTATAGGTATTATGACTGTTGGGTCCCGTAAATAAATACAAAAATAAACCTTGCATTTTGTAAACATGAAAATTACTTCATCTTTAGGTGTAATACCATATTTGGGGGGTTCCTACTGTGGTCGTTCCCCTCCCCTAGTTCTCGTTCAAGTGGTCTGTATTGATTTGACGATGCTTAATTATTACAATTGTTCTTCGTTCGCTGAATATTCGTTTGATATTAAAAGAATTACACTTTTTTTTTTCTGAATGGACTTTAATGCTGCAGGGCCGCAGATGGCCTTGGTCAGCGTCACCGGACTACTGCGAGCGCAGAAGGCGCTCAGCCTGTAAAAAGTTAGGATGGGGCAACTAGCACAAGGGCACCACTTAGGTACGGACCTCGGCTTGGGCCGTTGCCAGAGGGGGTGGAATAGGACAGAAACGCCCCGGTACATATCTGTACCGTGAGTAGGCGGAAGTGGGGACTCGTCGAGCCCGCCGGCGGGCTCGGTGTATCTGTGGAGTGTTTGCTCTGTCGGGGCTTGATGACGTCACCACCGCGTTAGCGGTGCTGATGGGGTCATCAGGGTCACCAAGAACGTGTCTTGGTCTACGGAGGGTTAAAGAATTACACTGAAATTGGCCCTACTTATATTGGAAAAATTGTTGTTCCCTTAGATGCTAACGCAACAAGCGCGTTCCTCTTGACTAACTATTTCCTAATATTATTTTCATGTTACTTCGTTCGCCACAATATTCTTTAAGCGTTCTTCATACTATTTCCTAATATTATTTACATGTTACTTCGTCCGCCACAATATTTATTAGGATAAAAAAATGCGATGGAAATCCCATTCAAAATTATCTCGGCCATGCAAATCCGACATATTTACAACGACTTTTACGATAAAATACTACGGCTCAGTACCTTATTAGCTGCTTAGTAAACTCAATATAACTATAAATAGCTGATACCATATTATCTCACCACCATTAAGTATGTATATTTTATATTAAAACACTTTTCATTCAATGCACACCCGATTAATATTTCTTGGGCATCAGAAATCATGCCCACTTCCTTGAACGTGAGGAGTGTTCCGATATCTTCTGTCCCTCTCTACCCTTTAGTTTTCCAGGAAGCGTAAAGCGAGATGGTTGACTGCAGTCAATCATCTATATTCGTGGTGGTTGTAGAATATTATCTAAACTTCCGGTTGGGAAGTCAATGACTTGTTTCAGAGGCTATGGAAGTACCTCCATCTTCTATAATTTTGAAATGTTTATGAGCAGAACGAAATTAGGTTAAGTAGTAAGAGCGATGAAAAAGCTAACACTTGTAAGGAAATGCATTCCAAAATCACTTAAATAAATTCGACGGAGCTATCAAAGTCATCAAAACAATTGTACCTACCGTTTATTTATTTATTTATTAACTCTTTATTGCACATATAATTAAAAGTGAACAATAGGCGGACTTAATGCTAAAGCATTTTCTACCAGCCAACTCAATTTTTTGTGATTGGCGGTAAGCGTGCTACAATTTTTTATCAACCTATAATAGAAACAATATTATTTTATATATCTAATCGTATTTACTTAATATATATAATTATAGTTTTTTGGCACATATAAATAATAATTTGAAGATAGGTAGGTATATCTTTTGAAGCATTGTTTAGAGAAAGAGTTTCCATGGAACGGTGTGCAATGCTCGGGGGTGTCTAGAAGGAGATTTTCAGAAGATCTAAGTTGTTTTTCCGTTCAAATAATAAGAAGTTTAAAGCCAAATACTTAGAAACAAACAAAAAAGCCTAACACTATAAACCAGTAGTTAGAGGCACGTTAATATAAAATATTATGGCACATGCCTGCGTTTTAGTGTTCCGCATGACAGGTTGCAAGTCTGTAAGGGCGTGTCGATTTTCCTCAAGACGTTTTCTTTCATAGTTTTCAGTACGTGACGTTTAACGCTGCAAGTCAGTATTTGAACCCACGGCTTCCGGTTCGAAAGTCGGGCTACCGCCCACTAGGTCAACACGGCTATATATTTATACGGCTCGGTCAAATATTTGTCCAATTTAAAAGGCATTTTATAAGGTTACCGACTCAATTACTGTCAATCAACGCACAACCACAGATAACATATTATCTATTACTATAAAGACCTGAAAATTTTAGGTTCTGTCCTTTTATGTGTATAAGAGACCTTAGAAAGGCTTTTTTCGAAATGCACCCCTCAGATGCTGTAGCCGGAAGATGACGTGGACTAAGGACAACCTGTTTTTATTAAATTATATTCTACTAGCCGCTGCCCATGGCTTCGTCCGCGTATATAAAAAGTAGCCTGTGTTATTCTGATGTATAAGCTATATTACTGTAAAGTTTCATCAAAATCCTCTCAGTACGCAAACAAATAAGTTTATTTCGTTACTTACATGCAAAAACTTGTTAGTGCTATATACTCGTAGTATTTTAAGAAGTACTTACCTAGTCTATTAAGTCATTAATTCTGTCTGTTTTCCAAAATTATAAAAAAATAATAATAAAGAAATTATGAATACTGACATAATTTCTTTATTATTATTTTTTTTTATTAAGATATTAAGATGAAACTCTTAGGCGCAGTGGGCCATGGCCCGCCTGAGACGCAGAAGGTTGCGGATTCGATTCCCGCCGCGGGACAAATGTTTGTTTTGCAAATATTTGTCTCGGGTCTGGGTGTTTTCTATATGTAATATGTATGTAGGTATTAGCTTCAGCCCACGGCTTCGCCCGCGTAGTACCCGGATAAAAAGTAGCCTATGTTTTATTCTGATGTATAAGCTATTTTACGGTAAAGTTTCATCAAAATCCGTGCAGTAGTTTTTGTGTGAAAGTGTAACAAACATGCATCTTCACAAACTTTCGCATTTATAATAGACGACCGATGTGGCGCGGTGGGCGAAGGTCCGCCTGCGACACAGGAGGTTGCGGGTTCGATTCCCGCCCTGGGACAAATGTTTGTACGATCTGCAAATATTTGTTCCGGGTGTTCTGGGTATTTTCTATGTATAATAAAAAAAAAAAAACTATCTATGTAATGTATTGTATTAAGTATATCAGTCATCTAGTACCCATAACACAAGATCTGCTTAGCTTGGGGCTAGATGATGCTGTGTGGATTGTCCAGCATTATTTATTTATTTATAATAGTAGTAGGATTAATAAAGTAGGATTTACAAAAAAAAAATGTATAAACTTATAAGTAGTTTATCAGTTATGTAGTTCCCATAATAAACACTGCTTAATTTGGGGCTAGATGATGCTGTGTGAAAAATGTATAGCATTATTATTATTATAGAATAATACACTTCACGCATTGTTTAAATCAGAACCCTCCTTTAATCGCGGTCGAGTAAACTGCACTCGGCGACAAGTGTCCGTCTGGCTCCAGTAGGTATGGGTTCCGTACAATGGGATCGCTTTATTGGTATCTTTACGTTTTGACGTCCTTATTGGGATTAACAGAACAGAAAACTCCGTGGAGCTGATTTTTGGTAAAAGTTATTTTAGGAAGGTCGTTAATGACGACCTAGATGATGAGATGGCTGCGTTGCAAGATGTGTGGGTTCGATTCTCGCAACGGGACCATTTTTTTTCATGTTCTGCATATATTTGTTCCGGGTCTGGGGTACCTGATACCCACGATACAGGTAAATTTAATTAAACCTTCTCTTTTGTTTTGCTTCTTAAGTAAAATAACGAGCTAAAATTTTATTTTAGAATAAAATTTTAGCTCAATATTTTAAAGGGTATTTAATCATTTATACCTACTTATAACCTTTTATCTTGTTTTGCTTGATTCTAAAATACAATTTTAGTTCATAGTTTACAAGTCTAGAACTCTGTCTAGATTTATTTACTGTCAAGAGTTTTTGAGTACCTCTGTGGCACAGTGAGCGAAAGCCCGCCTGAGACGCAAAATGTTGCGGGTTTGATTCCCGCTGTGGGACAAATGTCTTGGTGTTCTCTAAGTAAAAAGAGTATTTGCAAAAAAAAAATATAAGTAGTAGGTATATCAGTAATGTAGTTCCCATAACACAAGCTTACTTCGGGGCTAGACGATGCTGTGTGAAAACGTCCAGCATTATTTATTTATTCCTGCCCTTCCACTGGTTTCACAAAATTTCTATGAAATCTAATGTATTCAAATTGCTTTCCGAGTCACGTTTTTATTGTCATGAACTTGGCGTATATTTTACTCGGAAAGTAGCAAATATTACTCGTTTTGAAATGTAAACAATTTCGCCATTTATTATATAAATGATTGATATCAATATTAATATTTTTATTCAGTTTAATTTTTGTTTAGGACTATGAGTCATTAATTGACATTGTCGTACCGATTCTAATCTTAAAATCAAATTTATTTAAACTTCTCATAACATAATTTCTATAAAAATTCCAATTAAAAATCGAAATTTTAAGTATAAGGAATATCATTAATTTTCTTAGAGTTCCTAACTAAAAAAAGAAGCAGGTAACTTGGTAATATTTTTTTTGTTAAACAAATAAAATATGACATTGGTATATTTTTAGTACAGTGAAATCTCCATTCCATGCTTAGTAATAAGACTGTAGTCTTGGCTCCCCCAATCGAAACTCCAGTGGTCTACATGAGTGGACGAATCAGAATAATCCTCATTCTTACGACCATTTGTAACATGAAATAATGCTGGTTAATTCTTCATTCTACTTTCCAAAACTTATTGGATTGCTCGTAGGAATTTCAATAAAATAAATAATGCTGGACACTTTCCACACAGCATCATCTAGCCCCAAACTAAGCAGAGCTTGTATTATGGGAACTACATGACTGATATATTAATTATTACGTTTTTTTTGTAAATACATAGAAAACACCCAGACCCGAGACAAATATTTGTAGATCATACAAACATTTGTCCATTGTTTGGAATCGACCCGCAACCTTCTGCGTCTCAGGCGGGCCTTCGCCCACTGCGCCACACAGGTCAGCTAATTTCAATTATGTGCAAAAGCTCTCTTTTGCGCGATTTAAAAACAACCCCGTATAAATACAAAATAGTTTTATTTCTTGGCCTATAGTCTTAAAATATCTTGTAGGTATAATTTTTATATGGATAAAAGAACGCATGAAAATATCTATCTATTTAAGTAGGTAAGTACTTACAAAAAAAACTCAACAAACTAAACATAGGTCTGACCCTACGCTAAGATTCCCTGTGTCGTGGGTATCAGGAACAACGAGTACCGTGGTACCACAACACCCCGATTCCTACAATATATCTGCGTACACACATACATTTTTTGTGAAACACAAAAAGGTTGTCTGGAAGAGACCGCTTCTAAGCGATAAGACCGCCCACTGTACTTTCTCTAGTATAAGATTTTGTTTTTATGTTTTTTTGCTTAAGGTGTACAATAAAGTATTTTCATTCATTCATTCATTTGTACCGCAGAGGGAATCGAACTCGCACCTGAGTCACAGCCGCCTACTCGCTACAACATATTCCTTCTCTCGAGTTAATATAATTTTGGCTGGCATTTTCAATAGATACTCGTGATTTCTTAAGTTCCACTCTCAAACACAGGTGTCAGTACCGTACATACAATGTACGTGTTAAAAATATTAATTGTGTACCAGCAATGTACATCGCATACCTTACAATGCGCCGTTAGTATACCTACTTACAGGTTTATCTAAGAGTTAATTGAAATGTATATACATAGCAAAGTTAGTCTTGAACGGTGCTTGAGTAGTAACTATTCTTAGAGATAAAGGCATGCTTGGAATACTGATGGATCTTGCAAGAGTCTTAAATAAATGAATAAATAAATAAATAAAGAATAAAATAAATATAAGATAAAAGAACGCTTGAAAATATAGAGGTATACCTTCCTAGTAGTAAAATATACCTGGTAGTGGTGCTTTATCAAAAGAGTATATAGCACTTTATGTACTTTTCATATATATATATTTATTTAGCTACTTACCAAATATCGTTTTAAATTCTGCTGTGTTAAGTATAATTATGATTTGTACATGTTTTGGAATATTGTATGGATCGTTTTTTTATATTTTTGTGTAAGACTATATTCTGTTTTGTGTGTAATATTAAATAAATAAAATAAGTAAGTACTTACGATAAATAAATAAATAAACACTCAACAGATACATACATAGTCCTGACCGTACACTAGGAATCTCTGTGTGGTAGGTATCAGGAACTACGAGTACCATAGTCCCAGAACACCTGGGTGTTCTGGTACTATGTTACTCGTACGTATGGTCTCGTGCCCAGAACAAATATCTGCAGAACATTTCTCCCGAAATCTAACGTTTTAAGGCAATGTTTTAACAAAAACTACACCTGATTCAAGGCGTATTTTTAAATTACCTATCTACTTGAACATTAAAATAATATAAAAAAAGGTTTTCTAAGAAATCAAACACCTAGGTGTTCTGGTACTATGGTACTCGTACGTATGGTCTCGTACCCAGAACAAATATCTGCAGAACATTTCTCCCGAAATCTAACGTTTTAAGGCAATGTTATAACAAAAACTACGCCTGATTCAAGGCGTATTTTTAAATCACCTACCTACTTGAACATTAAAATAATATAAAAAAAATGTTTTCTAAGAAATCAAATAAGTAATAGAAATATCTAAGAATCCACCATGCTATCGCATATTTATATCTAATCAATAATAAACACTTCGGGTACGGACGGGGATTTTGTTACCTACATACCTAGTGTATAAGTTATCTTATAGACAATAGTAAGGTTTCCAATACTTTATTTGTTTATTGGTAATTAACAACATTAAAATAATATAAGCAAAAGAAACAAAGATTTAACCACTATTTAACGAATATCTTGCCTCTGGCCTTGGCTTTGAAAGCAGGCAAAGTCGGGATCAGGATACCAAGCGTGGTTCCCAGATTCATCCAAATCGGATAAATTAGATCCGGGCCGGTCGTTACGGAGATATTAAGCAACAAACTTCCGTAAATTCAAATTTTCCCATTTATAAAATAGGGGATGTAAAATGATATAGGATAGGATTTAGTGAGTGAGTGTTGAGGAAGAATAGGCAAGTACATACCTTCCCTAGATATACATAATATATACGAGTATAGACTAGTTTTGTTGTTTACATGGCGACGACGTCCTTTGCCTTGTGCTTCTTATCTTGGCACAGTGCTGCTTTATTACG
Organism: Perizoma flavofasciatum; assembly: GCA_958496245.1. Classification (NCBI taxonomy): domain Eukaryota; kingdom Metazoa; phylum Arthropoda; class Insecta; order Lepidoptera; family Geometridae; genus Perizoma; species Perizoma flavofasciatum. Next base: position 8,426,680 of record OY292439.1, on the reverse strand, counting down.
TCAAGAAGTTCAGAGTACAGTCACCGACAGAAGTAGATAATAATTTGAGTTTTTTAGATACACGATATTTTGAACTAAAGTCTACAAGTTCAAGAAATATTTGAGTTACAAAAATCTAAACTTTAAATACACTTTTGTCGCTGACTGTACCTATTCCTTATTCGCATATGAACAGCAAGCACTCATCTCATGAATGCATTATTGATATTGTGTGACCTTAGGTATATATATCGGACGTCGATTCTTTGCGTTTTCTGGGTCATTACTGTTGGGGGCTCGGAATAAAATGGACTGCACCACACGATCTTATCTCATGATTTTTTCTTGTTTTTCTCTTCAAAAAGTGAAGTTTCTTTTTTTTACAAAACTACAGTCAACCACTACAGTCTAAACAAATTTCTTATGGATAATAAGTGACAGATTATGAAAAGAATAGAATTTGTTTATACCATCTCAGTGATCAAAAAGTAAAAAGCGTACTTAGTTATTAGGGGTCCACAACAAATGTCGAAAACGGAACCCTTAATAATCAGCATGCCCTTTGGTCGGCCATACGTGTGACACTTCAATTTCTTAACCAATTTATAAACGTATAAAGTCAATTTCTGAAAATACCAAAAACAACATGTGAAAAAAATAACTGTAAGAAAACGTGATAACGCACTCATCCTTTTCTACTGAAAAAATCCAATGGTACAAGACCATGTTCAAACCCACACTATCCGGATTAGAAGTCGGGATACCTACCACCTACTATTATGATTAATTCATTTATTCGATTTACATCCAAGGTACATCATATTTAAAAACACAAATTACTCACAGCAAATATTCAAAAAAGATATATCAGAAAAGAACCCACAATTTAATTAAATAATATAACTACTAGGCTGATACGGCTATTTTCTATTTTATTTTAATTTTCATGATAATTTTAACCGTATTTAAATTCGTTACCTTGAGTATTTCAATTTTAACATACAAATACCTAATCGTTCATTCGATACTCGTCTCGAGGCTGTATACTTTACGGGTTTTGACATATTTTTTTCATTAAAATACGTTTACTTCCAAGAACCGAGCGGCTTATTCTGGATTCATCTCACAACTCTGAGTAGAACGCACTTGCAAGGTGGAGGGAATTACAATTGCACAACGAGATACCATCTGTTTTGAGACAATAGATGGCGTGGTTCACACCGTTTCAGATGCATCTGATGAAACTACGGGGAATGACAATTGATCGACACCTGATTTCATTCTTTGGACATCTACCGGATATTAAAAGACGATGATCTAAGTGTTCATTGATCAAATATCTGCACATAAGTGTGAAAACAAAATTCAATTCATGATATTTTAAAAAACTCTCTTTTAATGAAAAGCGCTATCACTCAACTTTTATTTAATGGATAATTTATAAGTTTATATTAAGTATGTTTCGGTTTAAAGATTCTTTATTTCTCAAAGAACATAATTAAAGTTCACTTAAATGAGAAAAACAAAACTTTAAGTTTTTATAAGTAAGTATCCACTAAAATCTATATTTTAGCACGAGTGTGCTTATCTGTTAACATAGTTTACTTATCTATCTGCTAAAAAACAAAAGAAAAACGACAGAAAAAAAACAGAGAAAATAAAGCAACTTCATCTAACACAACCTAACACAAGTATCTAGGAACAAAACTTAATAGAATAGAAATTTAATAGAAACATAAAAATCTTATTAAATATATCTTCCCAAAATTGTAGATCAGAGAAAAACTCGTTCTAGAGCGGTAAAAATTTAACAATTTTATAAAACAATTCACTGACCTAATTCACGAAGTAAACAATAATAATGTTTATCAATCAGCACCCACCAGAATTTAAATGTGTGTCCCAATTCCGTAGTTACGCGAACTGTCAATCGTACCGATTCTGACAACATCATTAGCATGTCGTATGTCGAATTCCATGTTGGTGTCGTGACAAGATCGTTTTGTAGCGAGCGTCAGAATAATGATGTAGATTCTTTGAATCTACCAGAGAAAGGACTAGACATAAGACTTTAGATGTATTCTGTATCTGTAGTAAACAAAAGACACACAAAGCATGCAAATAGTTTTGAGTAGCAAGTTAACTCCCAAGTTTTGCAATATTTAAGGACTATATACACTGTTCGACGAGTTAATGCGACGACCTCTGAAGCGCCGTTCAAATCATTTTATCAAAATCCGTTCAGTAGTTTTAGCGTGAAAGAGTAAGAAACATCCATCCTCACAAACTTTTGCGTTTATAATAGTAGTAGGATATCGAGTAGTAGGTGATTCCAAACTGATAATGATGATGATTTGATGTTCTTGATGTCTTGGAGTTCCTATTAACTTCACTCAATCCACAATCTCGTCTCGTTAGCTAATCCAACTCAGCCCACAATGGTTCATTGTTTAAACACTACTTTCACGGCTCGTAAGCGACCTATTTACAATGTCTGGAGAATATTAAAAGTTATGAAGTCTGCCCCAATTTGAGGTTAAACGAAAGGATATCCGTGTTTTGGAGTTTAAGTGATTCAGTGAATTGTGGAGTTTTGGGATGTTTGCAACGTAACATCCGATGCAGGATTACATTGGAATTTTTGCTTTCGTGCCAATGATTATTTTTTAGTCTTCAGTTTAAACTCTGAATGAAGCATTTGGAGAAAAGTATTAAGAAGAGATTCAGTAGGCACACATCACAGGTTTTTTTTGAACTGTGTATAAAGATGTCTCTATAGATAGATCCAGACGGAAGCGATTCCAAAATGTTGGCTGCGGTCTTGGGAAAGTGGACAACTCCTATAGGTTTAATAGGTATATGAATATCATGATCAAGGCTTTTTTATACTACTAAAGAGGCAAACCTATTCATCATGTGAAAGTAAAATGCATCAATATAGGACCCACTTTTTGAATAAGAAGAATAAGTTATCGTTAGAATAAGAAATTATCTTTTTGTCGCAAGTATTTCTTTTTGATCTTCAAAATCTAAAATATCGACGCTCTATAAATGCATCTTTTTTTGTGTCACTGATTATAAGAGAGACGTCTCTTCAGAGAACTAACGAGTCCTACCACAGATGTAAAAATAACACCTCTCATTGACCACAGTTTTGGTACGCAGATCTTGCAGAACGACAAAATTGACCACACTTGATAGTTCCGTGTCTCATATGGAAGGAAATACTACGTCCACGTTTCCTCTACTACGGTTTTACAGTACATTAAAGTTACACAACGTATGTGGTTACACTGTGTATTCCTATCCTGTGATGTGGCATACCTATAGCATACAGGGTGTCCGGGAGTTCGGATCTGACGCCTGTTATAAAGTTGTAAATCTTTTTTCCCTTTCTTTGTTCTTCGCCTTTTATATATATCGTTGCGATGTTGAATTATCCACGTGCAAACTGCAAGCCCTGAGGACATAAAATAATAAATAAATGCTGGACATTTTTCACACAGCATCATCTAGCTAAGCAGAGCTTGTATTATGGGAACTACATGACTGTGAAAACACCCAGACCGAGACAAATATTTGCAGATCTTACAAACATTTGTCCCGTGACAGGAATCGAACCCGCAACCTTCTGCGTCTCAGGCGGACATTCGCCCACTGCGCCACAGAGGTCGTCATAGAAGGATGCATAAAAGGAGAGTATGTTTCTTGTGGGGTGGATATATAAGTAATACGAATTTCAGCCCTCAGGGAAGATGAAATTTGAAAGGAAATCGTGGGTGTTTATCTAATTTCTGTGTAAAAAATAAACGCTATAAGAGATGTTATTAAAAAATATTAGTAAATCAACTATGGGTTCAATTCCAACACTCTACTCTAAACTTTTGTTTTCGTCGTCGCTAGTTTACCCGTTAACAGAACTATTGCGTATAATACCACAAGATAGTGGATTGTGGACACCCTGTATACTCTATGGCACGTATTAACTATGTATCTATCTGTATAGTCGGGGATCGTTTGACTATCCCTCAGATGTTTATTTTCGGTTTTGAAATGACTTTTTATGCGGATGCAATCGTTTTAATAGTTTTATTTGAGAGGAATCTGGCGTCAAATTCTTGTATGATAAATTAAAACTATATCTACAAAGTCACGGTTTCTCGTGTGTAGAGATTTATTTAAAAAATAAGGGTCATTTAAAGACTGTTTAAAATTTACTGTTCCTATACTAGATACCTATGTCCAGTGACTAATATGAGCTGATGACTCAAACCTTGTGTGGTTGGCCTGCAGTACAGGTCAATCTAACACGCTGACTACGCTAACGTAAATATTTGTTCTCTGTCTCAGGGTATTTCTTGTTTACGTGAAAATTTTGTGGTAACTATAAATAAATCAGGTAGAAAACTATCATGTTATTTGATACTAAATGGTTCCGAAAAAGAGGTCCTTTTGGAAGACGCATGTTCAGTAGACTTCCACAAACTGTCCATGATGAATCATCAAATTTGATTGGTATTGGTAATTTCCGTAGAGTTCAGAGAGCAAAAGCAATATTTTATTTTTATTTTAAACTAGCTTCTGACCACGGCTTCGCCCGCGTAGTACCCAGATAAAAAGTAGCCTATGTGTTATTATGATGTATAATCTATATTACTGTTAAGCTTCATCAAAATACGTTCAGTAGTTTCTGCGTGAAAGAGTAACAAACATCCATCCTCACAAACTTTCATGTTTATAATAGTAGTAAGATGCTGAACAATTGGGGTCTATTTATCCTAATGATTGAAATATTCAACGCATATTGAGGCAGCACCCAAAGGCACCTTGGCAGTGACGAAACTCAAAGAGACATTATGACATCAGACTACTAATATAGACCAGTAAATATGTGCAATTACTTTATTAAGATTTGTGGCATGACATTTTAGGCTAGAAATAGCTAGTTCGTAGCTTGGGCAGGCCATAGGTACAACTCTCAAAATAAACACAAACAAACACGCTCACTACTGTATTCCCCATGATGGACATCCTCAGATACATACTCAGTGTGTAGATCGGGATACCTATTAATAAGGGGGTAGTCAGAGGCACGTCTAAACATTACATTTGGCACACGTCTGCAAGTTGTGAAATTCACCATAAGATACTAAAAATTTAGGAATAGGACTAAAAATTTGGCCTCCGCTGCGGTAGATGTAGGAGGGTTTTTTTCAGGATGGACTGGTTACAATGTAACGGTCGCAATATGTCGGTGGACAGAAGTGGCTCAAGACCGCTCGTCTTGCAATTTTTTAAGAGAGATCTGTCTTGCAATGTATTTTTCCAACTGATGATGATGATAAAAAAGTGGCCATAATATATCTAAGTATTAAAAAAAAAAAGATTTAAAATAAATCAATGTTGTGCTCTAACGCATAATTTTAAGTGAAAATATTTCACACAATTACCCTACAGTTTTGAAAACTTAAAAATTTTAGAAAATTGTCGGTATCTACGACAATATTCATGAAATGTTCGAAGTAATTTCTACATTATTTTGAATATATTGAACATTTAATTGCATAAACATGATTGATTGGTTTTGCTGCATCCGTTTTTACTCCTTGAATTCAAGGCATAATATATACTGACCTATTTCTTTGAGTTTTTTCCAGAACAAACATTTTACTAAAATGTTGATAAATAGTGATGTGCAGTGTCGATGAAAATGTTTATCGAATGTCAAAAGTTTCACGGATCTATCGTTAGGTAGCAATTTTCAAGATGAATGTAATGATGTATGTAATTCAAATTCAACATAGTTTTTTTTATATAACTAAAGTAGCAAATAAGTAATCTATCATAATCTATGGAAACTTGTAACACCAGAGATATAACCCTGAGACATAACGGGTGAAAAGTTTCATGTTCCTGTAATATCACGCTATGATCCAATCTCTAAACAATGTTCCTGCAAACATAAATATAAATCAAATAAAGAAAGTAATAGATAGTTATACTGCAAACTGAATTAAAACAACATGTATCATGGCATAAAAGTAGCAACTAGGCAGAAAGACAGAAATAGCGTCGATAAATTATAGAGCGCCGTGAAAACTTCAGCAGGCCATGGAATAAATAACCGACGGTCAGATCGCGAATTAAATAGACAAGTATTTGCATTTAAGTCAAACACCTCTACTGATACAATATTTCAAAACATTAACTTACAAAGAATTAATATTATAAAGAGAAAAGATTTATTGTTTGTTTGTACCGAATAGGCTCCGAAACTACAGGACCGATTTTAACCATTTTTTCACTAATTGAAAACTAATTTATCAAGAAGCAACAGGCTATAATTTATTTTCAAAAAAATTGAGATTCTTAAGAAAATTTCAATAATGTTACCCAAAGTAGCAAAATTTTGCCTATAAAATTCATTATTTGGCCTGCGTTGAGAAAACTATTGATGATACATAAAAATTACTACATGATTAAAGTACTCATTATCACCTACAAAAAAGTCCGCGAGGGAATATATCTAACTATCATACATAGTTAAGTCACAATATCATATTTTGTGTTCTAAAATTTAATTAGATCGCGGGTAGAAACAAAAGTTGGTTACATTCGTATCGTAGTATTAATTCTTATTCAAATAAATAGTTGTATCATCAAGGGTATTTATGTAGCAGTAAAATACTTTATTGTTACTTTCATCCCGATATTCCCACGGAATCGAAGCTCACGCGAGTGAAACCTCAGGGCACAGCTAGTAAACAATAAACTTACTAACTGGTAAAAATGATGAAAGTAGAGCGTTTGCTCTCATGAATACCTAGTACAAAAAATTACCAAACATACATTTTAGAACAGGCATCAAAACAATAAATGACATTGTGATTGCACCCGTGCGGGATGCTAACTTCTATTAAAAACATGGGCATACCCTAAATATAATGTTTGCACGTGCCTCTGACTACTCTCTACTTGATATCTATGCTTATGGATGGATCTAAGTATAAAAAATACTGTCTGTCTTGAGTGTGTTTTTTATCATTTATCGCGAAATAAAGAATACAAAATTTTAAATTTTATACCAGTTTTCAAGCAAGTAATATACTGAAACAACACCATATTTAAATGTTATATTACAAGTTAACGATTTGTTCAGTAAATTTCGTATGAGTTATAAAAGGCTGTTAGCCTTTTATAACTCATACGAAATTTACGAAGGTTAGAAAGGTTAGTTCTCAGGGTAATTGAAAGGTATAAAATTTTTGCTCGAATAAACTAGAAAACTGATAAAAACCGTTTTTTCGAATGCCCACAACTTCGCTCGCGATAAAATTTCATGGTTTACTGTAAAAAAAAATAATGGAGGATAAAACTATATAAGCAACTTTTCTAATTTAAGTTAATAGGGGTTATCAAAATTGCCAATATAACACAAATTTGGTTCTCATTTCTCAGCTACACAAAAATACAAAACAGATTATTCACGCCCTCATAGCATTTTTCCCGAATCCCACATTTATTCGATAAGTCATAAAAACACAATAGAATCAAAATGCCCTATTCAATATTCTGTAAAGCAAGTCTAACTTCCGCATTTACTGTTGTGATTAAAGTATTGAATGTCGTGCTGCCTTGGAATGGTGTAGCTAAGCGTAATCTCCCCTACGCCACAGAAAAAATATATCAGAAGGTGGAGTAACATCGCGATCAATTTTGCTCGCTATCAAAATTGATCGCGATGTTACATCTCGATGACTTTTCATCTACAATCATAATTAGATTGTAGATTTGACGTTTAAATTGACTCGATAGAAGACACTGATTTGACGAGAGCACGACGGCAATCAAAGTAGGTTGTTGTTTTTGGCGCTTGCTTGTCAAATTCACATGATAAAAATGACATAGATTACGACATGATTTAGTTATTTTTTTATTTAAAAGCTAGCTTAAAGAGTAGCGCTATCTGCTTTCAAAGCTGAAAGCTTGATTTAAGATGGCCGTGGAAAATCACAATTGTTTGATGATAAGGGATGAATAACATAAAATATATTTTTTTGACTTTGACTGACTGAAGAAATGGGCATTATCATCATAGTTAAGTCGATTTGCAAGATCTCCCACTGCATTTACTGTGACAATGAGCTCAATGTCTAAGCGTTCCCCCTATGTGAAGATTGGGCCTATTGTAACAACGTAAGCAATTTATAAATCATCGATAAGGAGACTGTCGTTTGATAGAGATGGGGCATTATTGGGTATCGTTGAATCGATTTTTTTATGTAGGTATCAATATCTTAGGATTTTTATCCCTAAGATATTGATACCTACAACTTCCGAAACTTGTCAAAAATGTTAGGGTTTCAAAGTTGCCTCGTATTTTTAGAAGCTATCATTGGAGTTCGGCCTGACTAAATTCATTCCCCATTTTTTATGTACGCGATACATAAAAAATTCGTTTATTTCATTTGGATTACAACAATTAGATCTAAGTACCTAATGTCATCTTAACACTCTAAAAACTGAGGAAGAGATTAGGATGTGATACTCGGCCGGACAGCCAGACATGACAAAACTAGAGAACGGTTTTCGTCAAAAACGTGGTTAACCTGTGTTGGCTATCCTTAAAAATAAATAAATAAGATGCAATAATACCCAATAAATAATGTCTCATCGATAACACCACGCTCATCTCTACTAAGTCTAGGGTAGAGTCTCTTCTCTGCCGACTTGCGCCCGCGCAGAAAATCGTTATTCAATTGAGCGCGCGGGCCGTTAGCTACCCAATCTCAGACGTGCGTTGAATTTTACAAGACTGACTGAAGCCTCGTGTTTTCGGTTATGTTTTGTGTATTGTGAATATTAATATGAAGAAGAAATGTCGTAATATAACTAAAGCTATCATCAATCTACAGACGTGACTGCCAAAACTTTCTATATATAAATACATGATAGAAATTTATAAACAAAATTTATTAAAATTTATAAATTTATTAACAACAGAATAATACAACTACTATAAAAACAGAAAAAATAACATACGTTTTATCTTATTTTTTTATCTTTACATTGCATAAGCTGATGTTTAAATAAATAATACTGGACATTTTAACACAGCATCATCTAGCCCCAAACTAAGCAGAGCTTGTATTATGGGAACTAAATGACTAATATACTACTTATCTAAATTTTTTTGTAAATACATACATATTATACATAGAAAACACCCAGACCCGGGACAAATATTTGCAAATTGAATTGGCGGGAATTGAACCCGCAACCTTCTGCGTCTCAGGCGGGCGCGCCACAGAGGTCGTTTAATTGCGACGCAGGGAGCTGATACATGTTTTTGGAGTAAGAGGTTGTTTGTTCGTATGTATCTGTCACCATTTTTCTCGGAGAGGCTTTCACCGTTTGTTATGAAGTTTTTACAATGTTTTTAGCAATTTTTTAATATTCTTTTGATACTCGCTTCTTTGAGACTAGAAACTTTATCCGTGTAAATGGGCCCAATGAACAAAAATAATTTTAAATTGAAACAAAATTTTTAGATATCCCTTTAGAAATTTACGATAAATTTAAGACCTCTGAACGATCGAAGCATATAATATTTCAATTCAAAAGTTCATTTCCATTTCTATTCGAAAATTCGGAACGTTACGGCGGAAGATGATATATAGTTAATACTCCATGCGAATGAAGTCACGGGCGTTCCACTGTTTAATAAACTTCGTTCATTAAACCCAGCGAAGCAACAGTTAATGTAAACAGCACTGCTTTCTGTCTGTCGCTGAGCTCTGCGAAACTTGGAGTTATGATGCTGCTGATTTAAATAAGGTGTTGTAGGTGACCTAACACAGTACATCGTACCCTCCACCACACTACAGGTACCTAATCGATTTTGAGAACTGTTTACGCAAAGTAATATGGTCGGTATTTTTAATCGCAAAGCTATTTTCAGCAGTTACGTTAAAAGTAAAACAAAGCGTATGATTGAAGTTTTCAAATGTTCGCGATCAGTGAACATAATTATTATAAGTTTTAAGTTTATACGGGTCTTTTTTTAAACTTATTTATCAAGGACTTTTAAATTTGAAGATGAAATGAGGGTAGTTGCGTTGCAGCTTACCTTTAGGTTATTTTTCGACGATAGTTCCATATACCTTGACCACGGCTGTTGCATACAATCGAAACGTCGGGAAAATAATTTCACCGACTTTTTTTTTCCGATAAAAAAGGTAATAACTGTATAAAACATAATATTTATTTACGCTTATTATTTATTTGGATAACTATAAAAGTACCTAATAATTTAACTAGGTATTGGATATTTGCTATGATTCGTGAGTTAAAGGCCTAAATAGGGGCTCCCCTAGGGGACTGTTCAGGAGCTAAGTAAAAATTTAAGTGCGAATTCAACCTTTATGCACCCAGCCATAAGCCGAATGCTGAATGATGGATTTTGGGGGATTGTTCAACCCCCGACTATGAATTCAGGCTTAAATGTTTCCTGATACTAGGGCATAGTTGCATGTACCATGATTACGGGAAGAACTAATTTCTTTCGAATTCGATTCGTGAGCTATTAACCATTCACATGCAAAGGTTTGCTGGAAGAAAACTCTTGTTAGGGTTAAGCTCGCCTTTGTACATGTCCTATTTATAAGTTTTTTGTCAAGTAATTTCAGCTCATGTTCCAACGACATAAATTCACGTGCATGCAAAGATGTAAGGTGCACTGAATCCTTTTACCATACTTATTCTTTCAGCCCTTTTTTTGGGGCAGGATGGCCAAGGGCCACCTCTCCTAGATTTGCTGCAGCATATGCTTGAGACAGGGGCTTTTTGATCCACACAACACATATTTTTATTTTTTGTAATGTTTAATGTAACTTTTCTGTGTTTGTGTTTATTTGTTCTGTATTGTCACCTGTTGTGTTGCGTTGAGGTCTATAATTAATGTATTTTCTTTCTTTCTTTCTTTCAAAAGCGTACTAGTTTGGACACACGAAATAATTTTTTTTTCGGTTTTGAATGAATGGTTGAATGAATAGTAATACTTTATTGTACACCAAAAGATAACAAAGTAAACAAAATTAAAAAATATACAACTAAAAGTAAAATTGGCGGTCTTATCACTTGAAAGCGATCACCTCCAGACATCCTTGTTTTGCAGCGGTGTGTAAATGTTTTCGAAAACTTCATCTGCCTTTCCATACTTGTAAGACTAAAATTACTTAGCCAGGGCAAAACCAGACCATACCCTAACCTAACAGTAAAAATCTTAAGTGTTTTTTAACGACCACTGGTACGAGTAGTCATACTTTTTCTATTTTAAAGCTAAACTATCACAGTGAAGGGTTTCAAGTGTTCAAATACATTAGGTAATGGTTTCACATACTTTTAAGCTGCTTTAAGCTTTGAAAGAAAATTAACCATGAGATTATCTCTACCTAGTAGGCGGTTTTACATTGAAGTTTATTAAATTTAAAAGTTAAAATGTCTTTCTATCTTGATTTTATTGTATGTATTTCTAGTAACTTTAACGAATTAAGTAAAATCATTGTTGTTTTTTATAGGCGCGGTGGCTAATCAGCCGAAACTGTTATGTCCGTTTGTCCGCCTTCTACTCTTTTCGAGTGTCACACCTCGATCCTTTTTAAAGTTTGAACATAAGTACCTTCTTCTTTGTCACATTTTTCATTACTGAAGGTCCGGTCTGTGCTGTTAAACTTTTGTCGAGGTATTGACAAGCTGATTCCATGTCGCTCTATCTTCGGCATGTCTCAAGGCAACAATGACAGAGAGACCAGACTTGATCAAACTTGTGTTTAAGTTAACAGCCATCTTCTCGTCTTTCTTCTTCTGAGGTCTTATACCGTCCACTTTTCCCAATACAATTAAAAGTATCAATGAATTTGATACTTTTTCTGTAAATATCCCGAATCGAATGGTCTAGAATCTGGTGGCTGATTTAAGGAAGAATACTTGAAACCTCAAATTCAAAGAAAGCTTGATTGAAAGGATAGTCGTCCATCTGCTCTATGAATTAGCCGAACAGGGTAAAACCGAGCTATTTTTAAACGAGCATTAACCAGGTAGCACACCCTTGCTTATGGGATTCATTAAGTTACGGAACTCTGGTTTATTTACGTAAATCTTTGTAAAGGAATATCAGTAGGTTACTGACTCTACAAGTAACCTACTGATATTCCTTTACAAAGATTTACACACTCTAGAAAATTTTATAAAGAGGTAAAGTTTGTTAGTGTGGATGTCGGAGGTAATATCCCAACCTACACATGAATTATTCCCATCTGTCACCCAGCTCTGTCTCCCTAGGGTGACAGTTGCGACAAAAAAGTTCGATCTGTCCCTTTTTTAGCAACGGGGGGACAGATAGAACTTTTATTATTTTAAAAATGGCTTTATGTCCCGTTGTTGGTATCGGGAGGACAGACAGAACTATTGATTCCTGCCTGGCCTCTTATTAAAAAAAAATTAATAGGTACACTATGTATGTAGACATAAAGCTTTATGTATACGTTCCGTCTGTTTAGATATTACATATAATGTCGAGCCATCAGTTACCGTCACTACTAGGACTAACTTTGCTTGCTATTAAATTCCTAAATAATTCCTTAAATTACTTTACATTTAAAGGAAAAAAGGTGTAGCAGAATAAAATATTGGTTTTGATTTATAATCATTCAAGTTTTAACATATAAACTACTGGACCATCAATCCCGGACAAAATAAAAGGGCTTTTCGTGGAGACCGATTTTGCAACGTAGTATGTCGACAAAAAGAAACGGTCGAGGTAATGCGTTTCTTAAGAACGCTGCCTTAACGGTAAGAGCTACTTTTCACCGGCTACTTTTTATCCGGGTACCACGCGAGCAAAGCCGTAGTCAGTAGCTAGTGTATAATAAAAACAGAGTAGTTTTAGGTGGTTTGCTATCGTGCCTTAACTAGGACTCCGTATAGTTCGCTTGTCTGAAATTTTCGAAAAATAGCAATGAAAATCTGTTAGTTTTTTGTAAGTTTTAAAGTAACGACATTTATGTAGTATCCATTAGCGCTATATGCTGCATAGAAAGTGCTCAATAAATTCGGTATCAGCGTCATTCGATCCATGACGTAACTGGCCAATGCATTGCCAATTAGACGTGAAAATGCGTTCAAGTCCCGCTGAATCAGTTTTTTGGGACACTTAAATATAATCTCTAAGTCTTATAAGTTATAGAGCCCTAGATCCTGTTCATGTAAAGTTTGCCTGGTAAAGATCGATGTTAGAAGTAAGGCCACTTTGAATCGAGTATTCTGTTTTGTGTATCTTTCTAATACTTTTTAATAAAGGAATTCTGTCTTGGTCCCTCTGCTTTAGATTATTGAATAGTTCAGTATATTGGTGTTCAAGAGGGACTCACTCGTAAAGGGACAGTGGACCGCAGAGACTCCTTTCATACATGCAAGTAAATTTTATTTGGGCATGCTTGCCAGTTCTCTAAAGATATTGCCCTTTACTGTTTGGATGGGAGAACAATTGCATAATCGCGGTATGAAGAACAGAGTCTTACAAATAATAGTAAGCTATTGATATAATTCAAAACTAACCGTTTTCAGTTCCACTCTCGTCGGCACGGAATAGCACCGGCTCACTAGGTGCGCAGGAAGTTTACCGGCACGTGCGCGCGCCGCTTCCTTGCACAGGATGTTTTAAAACGAACGTGGACGCGGAATGTGCCTGTGATTTTAAATTAGGGCTGCGATTGTGCTAAAGCTCTTGTTTTTGCCAGGGTTGCCAGTTCAAAAATGAAGAATATTGTTTGTCGTTTTTTTTAACCTTCGCTGCATTTATTTTTGGATTTGTAACTAAATTTTTATAAGGTCGTTGTACTTATACCTAAGGTTATTATTTATATGGGCACTTTTCAAAACATTAAGGAATTATTTATTTAAATTATTATTACGTACATTTTATAGGTTGATGTTAATTTTAAAAAAAGCTCACCCTATCAAATTGATTAGCCAATGTATAGCACTTTGATCATAAAGTAGGTAGGTTCATTTTAGAACTGTCTAAATGTGCCAATGTTGCTTGTATACAAAAGTCTAGTTCCTTATTCATAACACAGCTAAATCATGGATGATTTCAGAAAAACAACTATGTAGGTACAACTATAAATATATATGCCCAAGTTTATGCCAAGAAATCTAATTCATTTCTGTATCTAAATTCTAAATTCAAATCACTATTCACTTTTAAAAATAACTGCTACTTACCTACATTCATTTTAAACTCATTATCGCAATCGATAACCGCAAGCCATTATGACTTGTCTCTGGTTTGCAGTCAGTTCGCCACCAATTGTTTATTGTTGCGGCTAATGCGGGGCAATGTAAACAAACGATTTGCTGTGTGATTGTACTTACCAAAATGTACTGTTCCAAATATAAAAGGTTGCCTGGAAAATGCAAAATGTCAGCAAAAAAGTGAAATGAATTCTTTAGTCTTCCCAAAAACAGTCACAATTATTCAGTATGAAAATTAGAATGTCGCTCTAATTATTTCTATGTGTAGGTGTGCGTATGCCTACTTTTTGACAAGATTTACTTCTTACATGTACAGAGTAGAGATCACAGTTGGCCAAAAGAATAAAGCAATCTTGATGTACATTTTTTAATTTTATCAAACTTTTGTGGCTGGCTGTACTATTCCCGTAATTGGCTCGTAATTAAATCTGTTTATTTCGTTGCATCGATGTTTTGAGTCCATTATTTCTTAGGAATCGATTAGTCGAATGTAAAATATATATACAAATAGTCAGTATTGAGTAGTTTTCAAATTGTTTTTGTGGCAAAAAAAGAGAATCCATTAAAAAGGTAAAAAATCTCTACTGTTTCGTTTAAATCTGCATTTTATATTTAAAAATCATCCTGTAAACCCCCATTGAAGCTCTGTTTACTAATATTCGTATAAAAAACTACGCCATCTGGCGTCAGAGCTGCATTCTATGGTTATTTTGTTTGGAAAACATCTTCAATGCTTGTTGTGAACCAATAGATAGATAAACATTGTACTGCACACAAAATAAAAATACCAACAAAAACGTACAAGAGGCAAGGGCACTGCTAGATTATTATGAACAAAGTAGGCAGGTATTTAGCTTCTAGGTGTTTTGCTCTCAAACTTACTAAGTAGAAAATAAAAGTTGAGTAATGAGTTTATTTTTGTTATTTGGTTAACAAGATAATATTAAGGTTCGTTATGTTAGTAGGTACACACTACATTTATTCTATTATTTTATTCCTGTCTGAATATTGTCACACCCTTTAGCATCCCAATAAATAAATTAACCCAAACACATTGTTGACAAGCCTATTTTTAAAACAAGGGCTCTATAATATAAAAAGTAATCTATAACCCTGTAATAGCTTGATGTATCCATTTTTAAATATGGTAACCCTCTAATACGTTCCTTAAAGGCACGTGTTATACGATCCAAAGAAAACTAACAAAAAATCTAGCTAAGCCCTTTTATATAAAACTCTGCTATTTAGTTTTATGACGTATCGTAAACTTTTACTGTTTATGTGGTTTTGTTTTGTAAAAATAACTTCGTAGAGTTAAAGCCTATTTTATTAAATGAGTAGATAAGTACTTAATAGGTACGATTACACTGATTGATTTGTATAAAAATAGACAGGGAAGTAATTTTATCATACAATTAGAAGTTTCCGTTTTAATTTTCGGGTGTCGTTATATTTTTCTGCATTTTAAAGACTGGTGGTACTGTATCAAAAAGTTAGATCTAAGTCGTCAAAAATGTATGATACGACCTTATCTACTTGTGACACACAATGCCATCTAGCTTCAAGGAACTAGCCTGTCTAGCCATATATAAAAATACCTCATTGTAAGGACATTTTATACTATAGACAAAAATAAAAATAGATAAAACACCGCACCTCCAGGCACACATGACACACAAATATAAACTTTCATGAACAGAACAGTGAATCAAAACCTGCCTTATTTTATATGCTTGTTTATTTTAATGTTTAATTTTATACCGTGCCAACGACCGGCCTGGTGCAAGTGAAATTATTTTTAAAATCATACGACAGTATGCTGTATAAAATGCATTTCTTCTTGTTCAATCGACGTTGAGTCACTTTTAATTTACTAAAGTGACGTAAGTCTAATTGACGTTGAAAAATACTGGCAACATTGACATTACTGATGTCAACGACACTGAAATCTGAAGGTGTATAGGTCAGCGTTCTGATGACAAAATCACATGTTTTATTTTCAATAATAAAAACATGTGATTTTGTTACCAACTACTGTTTTTTTTTTGTTTTTAAGAAATATGCAATCAACATTAAATATATGTTAAGCTTTTCCACAAGTAAATCACTTAAAAAAGTCGTGTACTATGTAACTAATTGATTCCAAGAATTTAAAAAAGAGAAGACTCCTCTTTACTGAAAAAAAGGTATTGTTCTTTTTTCAAATACCAACGTTGAGAGGTGCCAGTATCAGAATTATTCAAACTATGCCTTTGCAACATAAATAGGCTAACTAAATTAACTTTCTATTGCTCTATTGTTCCAGATACTAATGGATCCGAATAAGAGTTGAGATTCTCGGGGAAACATGAGCCTCGCCGCCATCGCGTTTTGGCGCGAAATGCCGATCGCTGTCACTGTCACTCTTTTGGCAACGGCTTGCGTCGTTTCAGCCAGAGACATTGTTTTAGGTAAGTAGAACAACCATACTTTTTGATGTGT
Organism: Perizoma flavofasciatum; assembly: GCA_958496245.1. NCBI lineage: Eukaryota > Metazoa > Arthropoda > Insecta > Lepidoptera > Geometridae > Perizoma > Perizoma flavofasciatum. The sequence continues at coordinate 8,409,904 of OY292439.1, read as the reverse complement.
AGTATTTTATATAAATCAACAAAATGAACCAGTCAAAATTGCTCTAGCTAGTAGTCATAGTGGTTAACCTTGGTATCACTGGGTAAGTTACCGTAGACTGAAATATCTTTCAATTTAAAAATAACCAGAAAATAAATAACATCTTCATTTTTTATGCAAATATAGATTTTTTTAAGCAACATTTTAAGTTGAATCAGTTATTTCCGTTTTTAAATTTAATCAATTTAAGGTGATGATGACTCATTAGAATTTCTTCAAGAAAATGAGAACCATCAGAAGCTACCAAGATTGCCGTTCACAAAACGTCGTATGTCCATCACTGATTGTAATAACAATAATACATATAAGTAATTTTGGCAATCGGAAATGACTTCCAATTTCATATTCAAGGCGCGTAGGGCATATTGTCAAACTTGTAGGCTTGTGTGTGTTTATAGGCATTATGTACAATTTTATTAGACCACCCAGAGTGGTATCCGTTATCGGGTCGTACGAGCTATCGTAATTAACAGTCGAGACATACCTACCCGGCTTTGCACTTGAAGATGCTATAGTTACTATTGCATAATCAACGCGAGTCTTGACAATCTAGACCTAGGGATTTTAAAATTGATGGTTCAGATAATGGTATTTTCGTACTTTCAAGCACACTGAAGAGAATAGGACAAACAGGACAATTGGACAGAAACGTTTTTAGTGATAAATTAGTTTAAGACGGATTAACCTAATTATTTATTTGTTATTTCTAACTAAGCATTAATAAGAAATAACAAGTCAAATTAAATAAAATGTCAAACAATGTTGATGTTGGTGTCAACAGCATCACTGAATGCTCTATGACTGATGTTAGTATGCTGAATAAAGCTGAATAAAGGATCGTCAAAAATAATCAAGAACAGTTTATTACCTAAATCTTCTAGACTTGGTGGCACGCGAGGAATCGACGTAAATTCACTTTAAAAATTAAAATTGACGTAGTTTAAGTTGCCAATTATATTTGATCCTTATGATTTCAATAAATAAAAACCTATTATTGTGTGTGTTATCATTTTGCGATAGAAGAATTGCCAGCTTTTCATCCCATGACTACAAATTTAGAAATAACGAACTGACAACCATAATCATAACTCAGGACAGGAATAAAAATCACACCGGAAAATATTACGACTTCACGGGGACAAATCGATTGTCCCAACCCGCTCATTTGGTGTTCATTAGATGCACCGGATGCATCATTTTAATGACCAGACAATTGTGGACTCTTCATTTGTTCCTACTGTCGCACACCAATAACCCGGAGAAAATAAAAGAGAGGTCGAATTAAATTGGTTGTTATGAATGATTAAATTAAATATTCTCGGTGCTGCTGTGGCCCTTGTCCTTTAATTTGATAAGGGGATGTTAATTTGAACAATTTTGAAGGGATGTGACGGATTTATTTTAATGGTTGTGTTAAATTTTTGCTTTTATATGATGATAACCAACATCCATCTCAGCCCAAGATCACTCACTGGTGATTCTGGGTAAATTCCTAATTTCTCTTCGTTAAACTTATATATCCTGTGAATCTCTCGTCCTTTCTTCATGGGACCGTTATGATGTCATCAACTCATTTCGCTTTCGGAAGACCAGGATTTTTTTCGGCATGCTACGGCTCCATTCAGTCATGACTTTTCTCCGTAATCAAGTTTGCATTCTGCTTTTACTTTTTACAATGCAATGTGGGCAATAATTTTAATGGCAATCTAATTTATGAAACAAGAAATCATAAAATATTTATAACTTGTTTTACTGAATAAATTTACTTTTTTCTAAAAGTAGCTGAAAACGGCCACAAAAAATCTCGAGTACCTAATTATTTTCGTTTTCAAGTGTAAAATCATCAATATTCTCTTATTATATTGACTGCATCGGAATATACATATTTTTAAAGTTCTTAAAAATGTAGTATAAAAAAAAATGCAACAACACGGGATAAGACAATTACTGACCACGTTGTATATAATATTAAAAAAAAAACGAACAATGCAAACGAAAGTCGGACTTCATTCTCGGAACCTCTTCAAGTTAGAAATCCTAAACAAACACATCTCAGTGTTGTTCGATAAGGAGATTTATAATTATATTAGGTTAACCTGCCTGATAGAGTGGGCAGTTATTTTGATATATTTCTTTTGATAAGATTTCGATGGCTAGCTGATTGATTCAAGAGCTTCAACATCTTTGAGGCATTGAGAAAATAAATATTTAATACTTACAAAATTTGTAATAAAATGAGTTTACGATAAGCACATGACAAGTGACAAGCATGACAAGTGACAAGTGAAAATACGTAATTTAATTAAAAAAACAACACAGAATTGTAACCCTGGCTATAATAAAAAATGTTTCTATATTTATATTATTATTTTTAGATTCTTTGAAATATTAATTATTTATCAACATAATGTGAATATAATTAATTATGACTGCCTTCTATAATATAAATCTATCTTGATGAAGACATATCAGCAGCACCCAACAACACTCTCCATACAAATTTTCAGATAAAAAAGTCCCACGTTAGATAAACATCTTACTACCACCCTGAATACCAAACAGGCGCACGCGCAGGATGTGTCGGTGCCTTTACTCACAGATTATAATGCTTGAATGTTTGTACTCCATTGTTGCCAACACAGTAAAAATTAATGTGCCAGTGCTGCCAACATTAACTATCCGACTTTTGAAACTAGCATGGTTTTGAACATGTAATTTTCACTAGAAACGGCATAATTACAAAGTTTTCCCGTGATCATGACATTTATAGAACTAAGCTGCTACGATTCACATTATAGTCAATAATAGTCAATATAATATTTCTAGTAATATAATTTTTGCTATTTAGTACTTATAGATTACGTGGAGCATTTAGGATAAGAAGTAAGAAGATCTTATTTGACCATTTTTGCCACTTTTCACAAAAGGGCGCTACAATAGATAATGGAAAAGACAAGCATAACATGCATCTTGGTAGATGTTGTGTTTAAAAGGATCGAATAGGGCGTAAAATAAATCCTTACTAAATGGTGGATTCTAGAAACCCATATAAACGAAGCTATGTCACGTATTTACATAGGTAATTTCCCACGATAAAAAAAATTAACGAACTTTTCAATTATAACTTAGCATGCAGAGCTTAACAACGCATGTTTTTAATATTAAAAACATACATTTATAGATTTTGCATAATTCATGTCGTGAGCTCAGAGTTAGAAGATCTAAATTGCAATTTTATTTTTGTCTTCGACAACATGTCGTAAGCAAAGCTCATATACTGAAATATTAGCTTGTTCATACCTTTACAGGCTGTAATGCTTACTGCGGTACAGCCTATTTATTACTACCCTGTTCGTGACTATTCACAACCTTGGCAATTGCAGCGGCAAATCAGTATGCATCTAACGTTGTTTGATATCCCAAGAAAATTGTTTCTTTCTCGTGTTTTCTCTATAAATATGTTTATAACGATGTTGTTTCAGGAATTTGACGTGACTTCAATTCGTACTTAATTTAATAATAAAAAATGAATTTATGAATTTATTTTACGGAAACAAATGCGAATTAGATCTTCTTACTTCCCTACGCTCACGACATTATTATTGAAAAACCAATAAATATATAATTTTAAACCTACTAGCTCTGCATGCGAAGTTTAAATTGAAAAGTTTGCTACATATTTTATCGTATATTATATATATACTTAACTAAACTTCCTTTTCTATCGGGAAAAGAAATAGAGGCAGACAGATAATTAAAAAGAGTTATAAATCAAGATTATCTGTAGGACGAAGTAGAAGAAAATAAACACTAGAGACACTCCTTATTAGCTAGTTTAAATCTCATCTCCGAAAATCACTCTACAACAGAATGAAAAAACCCATTAAACTACTTGTTTTCGTCAATAAACATGGACATAAAAATAATGTCAAATTGTTAGTAGCACCCAATCTACCTACCGCATTTAATGGGCTCCAAGAAAAATAATCATATACATACTAACAATAAAATAAACAAAACAAGGAAGGTATTTAAGTTTGGAGAACTAGAGACAAAACTTATATTGCTAAAAGTTTGAGTTAAGTTTTGAAGTGATGTTAATTTAGCAATTGAACGTAATGTGGCCACATCAAATGCTTTGTAGTTGACTACATATCACTCTACGTGTAAAAGCTGCCCATATCACGTAGACCAAATGCAACTAAGCATTTTCCAAATATATAAGAGTGAATAATGGATTTTTCAAGTTGTACGGAGATACAATCCAAATATCACTTTTGATGAAACTTTAGATGATTTTTTCTAACCAGAAATAAATGACAGTACTTATCTAATTAATAATAAAACTAGGTTGTCCATCATCAACACAATAAAATCGGAAAATAATGGATGACAAGGTGATGAAGGAAGGTTTTGATTCAGGTCTTCATATTTTCTGTAGAGACATCTATCCCAGCTCAATCACCACTAGGATCCTTCACAAACAAATTCTTATTAGTCACGAGACATAACTCAAAAGTGGCGATGATGCTTAAAATGTCGTAAATTTTTTATCGTTTCAATGTAAATAAATAGTTTTTCACTGCGTTCCATTTAGGTAGTACAATAAAATGTTTACAGCAATTGAAAATAGACTGAATAGCTGAAACAGTTCGTAAACTTGTATTTTTGTGGTTAACATAAACTCTGAACTTCAAACCTGAACTTATTTTTCCCCTCTATTTTTTATTTTACTAAAAAATAGAGGGAAAAATAGAAAAATAGAGGGTAGCTACTATTTTCTAAACTGAGAAGGGTTAATATACCTGTTGTATCACAGGTATATTAGCTTATGTTGTCCATAGCGTCTTTGAATAACTATAAACTGCCTTTTTCTTTCAGATAAAAAAAGAAAAGGTAAACAAACCAATTTTCTAATATCTGCCTTATAAACTTTTCGAATCTGTTCTCGTTCAGGCACCTATTTAGTTATGCAAACTTATAAGTATACACATAAATAGTTTGTTAGAATCAAATAAGCCATCTGCCAGTTCCTCTTCCTCTCTTGTTTTACACATGCCCCATAATAGGTACCATAAACTAAACTAAGCATTTGCGTAATCTCAAAATAATCCGACACATCTAATATATTTTACACGCCCAATAAGCAGTACCCCAGGCCACCTATCTTAAGAGAATTTGTCACACCGTAAAATCTTCATGCAAGCGTTACTTCATAAATAATTGTTATTTCCCTTTGAAACATGAAAATTAATTGCAGCTTTACCGGGATTTATTACGCGTTACTCCGTGTTAAAGGTTGAATTCGCATAATGTAAATTAAATACTAGTACTTTTATCATTATCCAGAATTCAAGATACATCATTTTATAAAAGCATGATTTAATAACAATAAAAATTTTAAGTCAAGTCCGCCCCCAAGGTTACTGTTGCATGTATTGTTTCTGACAAAAATGTCGGGTATAGAGCGAAGTTGAGGAAATATTGTAGGAAGGCTGACCTTACCAACATGTGGCATTTATAATAGCCAGGAAAAGATAGAAAGAGTGAGACTGGAAATTTACGCACTAGAGAGCTAAATATAATACATAGAATATAAACAAACAGGCTGGCCCTCTTGCGGATGCTAGCAGAATGTCAAAATTGTAACCTACTCAGTGGTTACATAATATTTTGTTGTTTTATTTCAGAAACATTATCTTCACATTTTTAAGTTTTTAAATTATCATCATAAGTAATGTTTTCTAGTAAAAACACACAAGAACGTACATCTTATCATGACACCATAAACAATACCAGCAGTTACATCAGAAGAACAAATGGCCCATTAAAAACAAATGAACGCAAACTTATTGCATCTTGCAATAAAAAAGCTAGCAATGCAATAATTTATTTTGCGCAAAAAGCGTAAAGGTTGCGAATATTTGATACGCAGCTGTTGATTTCAATTTTCTGCTTTCAATAGCTCATAAATATTAATAATCACGAGAACATACATTCTGAATACTTTAAATGCAATGCATGTCATATATTATTACATATATGATTATAATGTTATAAAAATGCCTTTAGCATATATTTTTATAAGTAATTGTTATTTAAATTATTGGATTGAAAATAATTTTGTTGTTCAAATACTTACTCAAAGAAATACACAAATTGACACGTCTGTTTTCTTATTGATCTCTGAAAATAAATCAATGAGCACAAATAACTATGTGCGTACGCAATACGCATATTATTTCTTCCCTTCTAGATTATTTTGACGTTTCTTCATTAGCAAGCACAGTTGGCGATTCTATACTCGGAGCTCCAATAAATCTCGTACTTTTGACGTAAGAGCTGGGCCTTGATCTATGACATTTTCTATTTCTGTGCTAATCTAACTGTACGCACTGAAATAAAATTCGGCATCGGCTAATGATTTTATAGAATGATTTTTTTTAATAGAATTTTGAATCCTTTTATAAATAAATATGTATAGATCATCAGCTTTATAGAGTTCGATACTTAACATTTTAGTCGTGTTAAGTATCGAACTCTATAAATCGTGGCTAGTATTTCACCAACTATAAGTTATTACTTGTTATATATACACCAACTTAATTCTAGACCATTTTATTTGATTTTTACGCACTCGTGCTCAAATCTGGCTCAAATAGGTTTTGACAGTGACGTTTTTAAAATTCACATAATACCTTAATCTAGAAAGGATTTTATATATAGGTCTATCGGTGACACCACCTGTTGCTACCGCATAAACTTAACCCGTCATAAAAATCTTCCATGCCTTATCTAGTTTCCACTACGTCCAATTTATAGTCTGTCGTTGATAAATTAACAGCACGCGCCTCAACCTGCGCATACGCAGCTGCCCTCTGTAAATATTTGTCTACGATACAACGTGTAGGTTAGGTACCTCTCTGTAGTAGGTCTATGTCACACAGTATATGCTTTCGATATAAAATCAGCTTTATCGCGCTGAAATTAGATTACCTATGGCTGAAATGCGATGTAAGTTACAAGTTTTGCTTGCGTTCTATGCCACAGAGTTATACTAGTCCCTGTTTGAATATCTCTTGGAGTGAATTTCAGTAAGTTCATATTATTCTTTATTCTGTGACTTTATGCATAGGTCCAGTTCATTGCGCTCTCAGATCTATATTTGCTATAACAGGGGAAACTGCACTATTAACATCTATGTTATGCTAGTCAATGAAACGAACTACTTAGTGCTTTGCTTCTGTTTTTGGAATCTTGGCAACAGTGAGTAAATTATGAATGGTATTTGAATGTTACATCTAATTTTGAAATTTCAATCTTATCTTTCATCTACACAATTATCATCTAGCTACTCGTAATTAGCTAATCATTAGTTTATACCTTTGAATGATTGGATATTTTGCGGCTTTACTACGTCAGACAGATAGTATAATGGCATGTATAGTTTTAGTGTCAAAGCTACCAAATTATACTATATATATTAAATACTCTATTTTCCAACTACTTTCAAATTTCAATTAAATTCCAAATCTTAAAATATTAATGAAGTTTCGATTCCTTGCTAGAATCCAGTCCAAAAGTATCACATCAAAGAAACCAAAGGGGGATCTAAATACTTTTTCTGCTTAAAGAGCTACCATCAACCTCCCAAAATGAGCATTAGCAAAGCAAGACGGTTTGTCAACACTGACCAAAGAATATGACAAATTATTCACTTACCAATTCTTGTTTTCATCTTCTTTTAGATATCCCAGAAGCTTATCTTCTTCATCTTTGTGCCCTTTAGTTAGAGTTCAAATTGAATGTGCATCATGGGTTTGACTACCATCGTAAATTTGTCTTGGCAAGTTTTTGAATGCACATGTAGACACCATGTTCATTTTACAGTCTGATGCTATTCTAGGAATAATATTCGTCCATATCTCAGAGTATTTCAGTTTCAGGTGCCCAGATGTCGAAGCATCTTCCTTTTGCTGAAATATCAGAAATGTATACGTGAAACATATTATAGATGCGCCGATTTGTCTTCTTATTTTTTTCAGACGCAGCTGTCTGGATTTATTAGCTGATTTTGATTCTTATTTTGATTCCTTGTTGGTGAACTTGATCCCAATTATGGTGCTCTGACTAACTGTTAATTAAGTCAGTTCTGATTCTTTGTGTCAGTGTGTTAGGATGACAAATAAGGGGACTATAGAATTACAGATCAGAAATCTTATATATAAACTATTCATGATTGATACAATGTCAGGTAGTTGATGATATGTGGATGTACGTAGTGTATTGTTCTTACAATAAACACGAGGTTATCTTTATAAAAAACTAAAAAAAACGTTTACTTAAAATAACAAACTTAACCATCAATATACCTATTATTAAAAATAATAATAGGTTAAAATAATATTATTTTTACAATACATACTATTATTATAAATGCGAAAGTAACTCTGTCTGTTATGTTTTCACGCCTAAGCCGCTGAACTAATTTTGATGAATTTTAGAAGAATTATTGGTATAAACATAGTGGGACCTTCGAGAAGGGCATAGGCTACTTTTTGTCGCGAAATAAAAACATGAAGGAAATAGGGGATTAAAGTTTGAATGTGGAATCAATCATTTCTCATTTAAGAGATATAAAAATTCATCATATCTATATTTTTGGAAAGAAATAAAGAATGTTTCAGCGTTCTTGACCAATCCAAGGTGAAATGGTTTTTTTTAAGTACTTTCCTACTTTTGTATACCTATGTATCAATAGATATCTATCTATATTAACCGCTGACAGATTTTTCCAATCTTGTACAAGTAGGTATTAGATAACACTGGCAGTGCGAGTGTGTGGATGAGGTTGACGGGTCAAGGGGAGAAAGGCGCTCATATAACCTTCCGACGAAGTCGTGGGCGGAAAGCTAGTTCTTTATATTACAGCTTCCAAAGATAAATATTTTTTTAGCGGATACTAAATATTGAAAAAGGCCAATAGTTTTTGTCTTCAATAACTTTTGCTTATTTTGAGTAATCCTAGTTTAACTTTCCTTATATGTTTTAGTTTACCTTTTTCGTCCCCGCATGGTTTTGTGACCAGCGGCATCTCAAAGTTATGAACTACGTTTGTTTATCAAGAATTTTCTCACGACCATATGCGTGGAACTGCGATTCAGTGGCGTAGAGAAAGTAATGTTTAATTTATGTAGTTCATTTGTTATGCTAGGCAGTGCCAATGAGGTCCTCGAGAAATACATTAATTTGTGTTGGCAATTTGTTTGCGTCTGATTTCCGGTTACTCATCAATTTCCGTATAACTATTTTCTATGTGCTCAATAGATTTAAAGTAATATTTCTTTGAGCAAAGTGGAAAGTACCTGCAGGTAGTAAATTTAAATCAAAAAAGACTACTTAAAATCACAATGCTGTTTATTTCTACTTGTTTAATACATAGGCATTAAGCATTATTTTTTTTTATCTGCATGAAAATGTCATCACTTACGATCAGGTGAGATTATGTTAAAATCAAGACCTATTCCTCTGTGATGCAGTGGGCGAGGGCCCGCCTATGACGAAGAAGGTTGCGGGTTCGATTCCTACTACGGAACAAAATGGTTGTATGATTAGCAAATATTTGTCTAGGGTCTGGATCTTTTCTATGTAAATATGTATGCATTTACAAAAAAAGGATATAAGTCATCTAGTTTCCATAATACAGGCTCTGCTTAGTTTGGGGCTGTGTGAAAAATGACCAGCATTATTTATTAATCTACTCATGATAAAAAAAGAAGTCTCTATAGCTTCTGTATTCCAACCGAACTGCAGATTTTATCAACGTACGTTTTTGCATCGTTTATTTATTCTAAAAAGACATCGTGTCAAGTTGCACAAAAACTAACATCATAACGATCCTAACCTTGTTTAACAGTCGTTCTGTTAAGTTTTTTTCGCATATATTTTAAATCAATGTCAGCTGTACGTATTATTTTTTCTATAGCTTTAAAATCTGTTTCAATAAGTAGCAGTTTAACGACCAATTAAAAGTTTTGTAGGTCAGGCACTAGTCTGGATGACGTTTTTTTTCTGTTTGCAAAGGGGAATGACAAGGCTATATATTTACGTTCGTTCAAAGTTTGACGGAAACGCAACCGTTGTTTTCATTCTAAGCAAACCCTGTGTCACTCCGCGTTTAACTTTACAATGTAAATATGAGCTTCTGTTTCCTACTTTGTAACAAGTTGGCGAAGAAATTCTTATAAAAAAATAGCCAGAGCTCTCTTCTAAGATAGTTAAGCTGAGGGAAACGAATGATAAATGCAGAACCATAGTGAGTAAAGTAAGACAAGGAGTAAGGACTAATTTAAACTTTATGAAGCCATTATAAATTATAGAATGTTGATTTATTTAATACTTTAAGCTTTGACAGCTTAATTTTATATAAATTGTTTGTAAACTTCGTATGAATGTGTAATCATTGTTTTGAAGAAACTATCATCATACTTTTCTACACTTACAATTTCTATCTTTGCAAAACACTGACGTCAATAATTCTACTAGTCTCACATTCAAGTTTATTTGTAGCGTTCCAGCAATCCCTCTCTTTCAGTAAATGTTTGTACAAATCGTTCAGAAGGCCTTGAACCTTCGAATGGAAAGGTAGGGTGCGTTCGAAAGCTGGAAATAGCTGCGCATGACTCTTACTAATTTACAAGTGAAATGATTGCAAGTGGTAAATCTCAAGACGATGCTGGGGACATATTTTTAGCTGGTCATACAGAAGGTGTTTGTCATAATTTTGCATGTGCTAAGTACACATATTTGTCAAAGCTGACAGAATTGTAAATTTTACACGACTTTAAACTGAAGTAAAAGATAGAAATGACCAGTAAAAGATCGTAATAAAGGTTTATGATACTGAAACTTTATGAAAATGCAAAATATCAAAATATACAATAATACAAATAAGTAAATATAAACCAACGGAGGAGACAACATAAAACACTAAAAAAGATAGACGTCTAGAATCTAGTCCGACTATCACAAAACTAGAACCTTTGACTACCCCTAATATGAAAGAAATAGTGATCGTAATGGATGATCAAGACATGTAGACATGGTTCTATGATCATATATCAAAAAAGATTTTACAGAAGACATAACGTGTTTTTTTACATGGAAAAATCTACGATTCTTTATTTAAGCAGCACTATATACCACCGGAAATGAATCCATCATACATCAATCATACAGCAAAAAAAATCTTTAAGCTGTGCCAAACTGAACTGGTGTTTTACATTGTAGTTTTTATATTCTCACGTCAATCAAATTATGATTATAAAAGTGGGCATCACTGCCTATTATAACTGCACAGTACCGCTCTATCTTTACCGGTGTGTAATTTTGTTCACACTTCAAGGTAAGCTGAGCGAATAAAAAGTTGTAGACACATCGGATGCTTTCAGTTAAATCTTTTTAATTCCAAAACACAAAATATAAAGAAGAATGCTTTCTGAATCTGTCTTTCTAATAATAACCGATTAGAATTTTCACGGTAAATGCACTGCATAATTTTTTTTACCACACAATACACTTTTTTAGCGTCTAGACTTTTTGCTCGTCTGCATTGAACTAAAATTGAACGTTAGTTTTTGCGGTTAAAATAGGATTTGATTTCCTCATGATTGTTCTTTGGATTTGGGAAGGAATCACAATGCAGACTGTAATAGAGCTAAATTATTTTAGAATATTTTGTTACAATATTTTATTTACAGCATATTGTTACTATTGGAAATTGAATAGTCTTTAAACTCATTGACACTGCACCATAACGAGGTTATAATGATGTTTACTATGCTCTTCAATATGGAGAATGGTCTTGTGATGTTTACCTACTTAACTTAGCCAACGGTAGTCATGTTAAAGCTATTTTTAACAACACTTATGATTAGTGTTTTTAAATAACTTTAGTTTAATGTGTGAAAGATCGTTCGTCATTGTACTCTAAGGGAGGCCTTTGTCCAGCAGTGGACTTTCACATGATGCTGATGAGGATGAACGTGTTAAAGTATTTTTTATACAACTAATGTGGTAAACAAGCATACGGTCCACCCGTGAGGGCGAAAAGTGTGTAATTTCACCGGCTGTAAATACATATTTAGCTTACAAGTTACAAAAGGCTTACTTGCTAGGGCTTTTTCTGCGTCAGTAATAATCATAACACCTCAAGTTGCTGCCTTTCTGTGAGGATAACTTGACTTAAACTAACCCCTTTTCATAAATTTTTAACATTGTACTTTGCTCTCCCCACATTATTCTATAAGGCAGTTGGGTGATTAAGAAAAATAGTGCCACAAACAGAATTAAAGAGCAATTAAAACTTTATCGGACTTTCTCCGGGACTCCGGACTTTATCGGGTTTCAAGGTTCCACTTTGAACAAGGTTTGCACTTTCTGCATAAAAATACCTTTATGTTGTCATGAACTCCAAAATTTTGTTTTTTAGGTCAGCAATATCCTTTGTTTTAACAGACGAAGTCATCTACAATGACTAGTTTGGAAACTGTGTCGACGTCCTCACAGATGATGCATGAGTACCTAACTTAGTTTTTGTTGCTCTACGTCTGGTCTCTCGTCTCGCTGGCGTCTGTCTCAAACAAGGTCAAGTGATTCACTTATAGTTATGCTGATTTTAAGTGAAGATGTTTCTGAAAGCTGTATGACAAAGGGCTCTTTGTGATAAAAGAGCAAAGAAATTGTCTTAATGCTTTTCTAAACTGTTAAGTACAAAGGATTTCATATTCACGAAGCATTTTAATGGATCCTTAAAAAGTTAAGAGTCTGTTGATGTCATTGTTATTTATTCCTGAAGTTCATTGTTTTAGCATTCGTTTGATATTTTCAGAAGCTTTTATAGAATCTAGTTATTACGTAGGACTTTAGTTCAAGATCATTGTAAATATTATGGTAAAAGGGCTAGGTCTCCTCTTGTCAATTTACTTGAGCAGCGCGTTTTGTATTTTTTCTCAACCTGAACATATAATGTACCTCTGCTTTTCAAACAATCTCTGATGCTCTCATAATAGAAAAGTGGAACTGGTAGGTGTCATACAGGGCTGACTATTTGGCCCATTGCTCTTACATACAATTTTCGATATCTATTTTTTAGGAAATAGTTTTTTTTAACATACCGGATCTTAATAACATTCTTCGCTACTATCGAGCTGGAAGTATCTACTTATCTCAAGTATTTTAATGAGTCATAGACATAATCCCAGATGCGCGGGAGTACAAACGGAAATACCTAATCTTTGCATTAATGTATCGCGGGTTCGCACTTACTAGCCACGTGTGGGCCCACACAGAGGTATCTGGCAATCTTTTTGGTAATAATGGCGTTCCGGTTGGTGTAAACTGTGTCTATAGGTTGGTATGCAACGCGACACATCTTTTGATGATATTGCTTTTAGATTAGTACCTATTTAGTATTTTGAACGAAGAATTCAATGCAACATCTGTCTTTTCTTCATGATATTATCCCCCGGTGTTTCTTTTGTAGAATTTGCAGAGAACGTTTAATACAACCACCAGACTAGGAAAAACTTTGAAGAGCAAAGGTGCTTGTTCTGGGCATGTTATGAGTTAGTTAAGCTATGCTCGCAATCTATTTGATGGAAGTTTGTTTAGCTTACTACAAAATTTATGGCATAGTAGATACTAGTAATCGCAAGATTATGGATAAGGAGGTATAATGTCATCGAAAATGACACGTTCCAGCAATCATAGCTTGAATCCTATATGGAAGCAACCAAACACAGGTGTTTTGTGACACAACGCATACAAATGCATTATGATTTATTTATTGGCCACGGTTACAGTTATACAATTGTTACGTATTTGGCTGTACAGTGTCTTGCTGTTTGATAGGCATGGATATGTTTGGATCTAGTACGAGTAGATTATGAGCATGTATTGAATCTCAAAGAGTAGACGTAAAATTTAAGACAAAATATTTTTTCAATGTCATCGTGAAAACTTCCGCATACAACATAATTTTTGTCTACGATTTTTTCTCTAAATTAATCTTGAAAAATACGAGTACGTTGAGATTAATACGTTTTAGGGATTGTTCTTTATAATAATCCATAAAATCAATCGAGAATCAATTAAAAAAAAATCGTATTACAATAAAAAAAAATAGGTATGTGCCTGGGAAATAATTCTAGTAACGTATAGATGGCAAAAAACCGAAAAGTAATAGTATTTTATTATGTACTTTGTATTCAGTAAGTATTCTCTGACAATAGCCTCATTCAAGGAGCCTAGTCGATGTAGCTCACTAGTTTTAAAATGTTTAGATGGACTTATTGTAGTGTAGTGTAAACACTGATAAAAGTTACAAATAAAATAATAAATAAAATTATTATCATATTTATATTAGAGGTAGTTAAGTAGTATTAGAGGTTGTTTGAAGAAACTAATGAAAAATAAAGAGGCAATACAACCAATTAGTAAGTTCTTTACTCATGCATAAATTCATGTTAATTTTAACGCTCTAGTTTTCAAAACATACTAAAATAGTGTTTAGAACAATGCAACGGTAGATCGATGCTTTCTAAATCTGGACCAATGCCTCAAAGGTGTAAAGTTGAGAACGGCAAAATTAACAAAGGTGCTGATTTGAAATTAATAAACAAGTTGTTGGTCAGTCATCGGTAGCGAGAATCGTGCGCAGGCAGTTGGTAGGGTGTGCGTCAAACAAACTATTAAGGTAGAAGGATCAACGATGCTATCAACAATGACGCTGAAAATAGCATGTTATTCAACAGCATAATATTTTTTTTGTTAGGATACTTCCTTTGCTCCTAAAGTGGGATGATTTTTTTTCTCGTCTATCCTATTGTGTGAATAGTAACTGGATAGGCGAATATTGTTCGATTCAGGGATCGATTTGCGAAATATTAAGCTAATTTTTGCTAGACTAAGGTCACCCCCCATGCCCCTCCCCCCCAATAAAACGGTTATTTTTGGATATGTGAAAAAATCTACGACAGTAGTATATAACAAAGATAAAACGAAAACAATCACAGGTTAGTGATACTCACGAGTTAACCAGTAATAGTCGACCAACTTATAAAATGTACTTGGAGGAGTAAAAGGGAAAATTTCGTACAAATTACATTAAAAACTACTTAGATTTACTTCATCTAAGTATGTAAAACAGGTAGTAAATATAATTATAGTTTATGGGCAACTACGGAACCCTACACTGCATTTGGTCTAACACGCACTTTTCCGAATTTCTAAAGGTTTCAACTCTCAGCCTATACTTATGGAGTTGTTTTGTGTTAATCTCAATTTACTTGATCTAGAAGGTACTATTAAAATATTTTATACACTGACAGACGCGTAAACATCTAGACAAACATTCCAGTAGCAATGAATCTCAAAAATGCGTCCAACCCACTTTCATCTTCCTAGTTTCATGAATAGTTAGATTTACCTACGCAGCTCGCTTTTCATGCAAACTATAAAAGTGTCAGTGACCTACAAAATACCTACATGTTTGTTTGTGAGACTCCAAATGAAGCAGAACCGTCATGAGAGGTAAACACTTTTTGCGAAAACTGCTTTGATGAAACATTTTAGGTATGTTCTGGTTTTTTGCATCCACTTAATAAAAATAGGCATATAAATATATAGATCGGCTAGATAATCTTATATTTAAGTATAAATACGTCCAGCCACCGATGATGAAGCGTTTTTTTCGGGGGTGCCCATATTAGCAGTGGACTTTCGCGGCTGATGATAAAGAATAAGTTATATCAAAGGCAGACAAATCAAAGAACTAAAAGCTCGCTTTAAAACTGATTTTGTGCAAAAAACCCCTGAAAAATCTCGGGAGTTTCTATAATATAAATTCAACTGAAGTCACTCGTCAGCAAACTTCCTAATTAAGCTGTCACCGGCACGCTGTCCAAACAAAGTCATGGGAAAGCATTAGTCACGGCTACTTCCTAG
Source organism: Perizoma flavofasciatum (assembly GCA_958496245.1). Classification (NCBI taxonomy): domain Eukaryota; kingdom Metazoa; phylum Arthropoda; class Insecta; order Lepidoptera; family Geometridae; genus Perizoma; species Perizoma flavofasciatum. The sequence continues at coordinate 8,393,860 of OY292439.1, read as the reverse complement.
GCGGACGTCACTAATCTTTGTGGGGTTCTTACCGGTACGGTTTTAGAAGCCCTGTGGTAAACAATAATGCATGTAATAAACCATCCATCTACCATTACCTTGAACCCCAACCATTTTTTTTTATGTTGTGCCAAATACATGTTTTTCGTTTCATTTTATTTTTACATTCAAATAATATAATAGTGGATAGTTTTGATCGGTTAATATTACTCATAATGAAACGTCTCCTCATAGGTTGAAATCGGCTCATAAATTTACCTGCAAAAATGTATTAACCTGTAGTTTCTGTGGTGGAGTCGAATGTCTTTCATAGCTTTCAAGTTTCTTGTCTATTAAAAAATAATTAATTTTTTGCCCATTTCGTCTCTGAAATTTAAATTATCAAACATAAATTCTTAGTTGGAATCTAATTATCTCTGCATAACTTAATGAGCCACATTTCTGCTAAAATACTTAATTTGAACATTATTTGTGTGCGTTTCAATATTTTTTGTCTCAGTAAACGAAGGGTCGTCCGCCATTTTGGTTTTATTTATAGGCTGCGCGTGTGCATCTTTCTCTTCAATTAGTTTGATTTGTGGGAAATCGATTTCATGGAACCGTTTGGATATTTTTGGCGATGAAACTCTGTAAATTAATTTAGAATAATTAGAAGAAAATCTATATGTATGCACTTGTGTTAGTTTTGTACAATAAAGATTTTTTATACTTACAAAATAAACATATTACCAGCTTAAAAGGTGCCAGATTGTCAAAACCAAGACAACATTAAATTTTGATTTACTATGGAACACAGTTGACTACCGGCCAATCTACAAGATTCGATAGATTAGAATCTACAATTCCCTCAAATTCGAAGAGCCCGTATTTTCCTCAATAAAACTATTCCTGTCGTATCGTAAACAAGCTTGCGTTAGTTAGTAATTCGAGTGTCGCGTTAGATCAACTACCGCGCTGTCTGTCAATATTATGTGATTTACCCGTGAACTACTTTATAGGATAGGAAAAAAGTCGCCAATCTATAATTTGTAGTTTTTTTTAAAAAAGGTACTGATGAAGCAAACAAACGGCATACCTTCCTGCTTAGTATGAGCACCCAAGACAACATTTAATTTTTGTCTACGAAAGAGAAGACAAATACTATTTCTGTCGCCTATTCTGTCAAACAAGAGAGAGGGACAAAATATTTTTTGTCTGGCCTTCATGCTAAGCGGGCTGGTGGTAAGCAGTTATCGTAAAATCTGTGAATGTTATAAAATCGGAGAAAGATACAGGTTTATCATTTAGTAAATCAAATATTTATTATTTTAGATGCATAATTCAACATTTCCGATGAACTGTCAACGGAATTCACCAGAGCATTTGAATTTTGCAACTGTCGTTTGTCAACGGAAACTATCCGTTTCAATTTCATGTAGGTAACGCTTCCGCCTTTCGCCATCTTTAATTGGGAAAAGGCATAGACATTTGGATTTCGAAGAGGAAACGGATGTGCCGGTTGTCTTTTTAATATTTCTTTATATTCCCGTGGCGCGGGCAGAGGCCGGCCAGGATTAAAAATACAAATTTTCTTTTCATCTCGCGACCGCTACTCTTCATATCTATATTTTTTGTTTGATGTTTTTTTATCTTAAGCAATAGTCATAGAAATACTAAAATCTGGGATTAAGACATAGTTTTTACCGATTTCAGATAAACGTGCCTTTATGTTAAATTAAATAATGTATTTCTTAATAGCTGAGTAATATTGTATCATGTTCGGTTTCGAATTTGATATCTTCAAATCAATACAGATTACCTTCCAATTACCATACCAGAAAATCACACGTACACTGCAGGAAGCTGTGCTATTTCTAAACGTCAAACGCAATATGACGTCTGTCACACGATATACTCAAAACACACCGTATACTTCAAGCTCTACAAAACACATGGACTTTATCAACAAGTAATAAAATTTAGAATTGAGTGATCGTTAGTTTGACAGCTGTAAAACAATTTTCTAGGGTATTTGGTATCGTTTTTGGAACCGTCATTGATACTTGACGCCTTATTTCACGTGCAGTTTTTTACTGGGCTATTTTTGAGACAGTTTTAAATATTTTTAATGCGCTACACAAGCGGCATTGTTTTAAGATGTTTTTATGGTTTTGCAGAACATAATGATTGGTTCTGGATTGATGGAGCATATTTTTTTAGTCATAGTTTGATTTGGCATAACAGTTTTAGAACAAAAGTTTAAACAGGAAAAGTTGTGAGGCTACCACAACTATTCCTGTATTCCACGGAAAAAGGAAAACATCGATTATGAAGCCCTTGAAATAATTGATCTTAAACGTAGATCAATTTTACCTGATACCGTGTAGTAGGCAGGTACCTACTAATAACCTTCCTAACTTTAGTAGGAGCATTTAGTAAGTTGGACTACGCCAACGATTGTCTTGATTGATTAACACTTCTATTAGAAGTGAATACGGGAAGGCCTTTTTCTAACTTCATAACAATTTTGAAAGTAAGTAACTGAAAAAATACGGACAAATGCGAGTCTAACATATATAAGTACATAGACTCATTTATAGAAAAAAAGTATCTAAGTAGATTTTTTTTCTATAAATGAGTTCACCTCGTTCGATTGGCGCCACACTAAAGCTAAATGAAGAATCATCAAAAAAATTATGAAGCAGAGTTTGTTGCCTCATTCTTCTAGGTTTGGTCGCGCGCGAGGAATTGGCATAAATTCACTTTCAAATTTAAAATTCATGTAGTTTCTATGATCCTTGTGATTTCAATGAATAAAAACCTATTGAGTTTGACTTTGACTTTGACTCCCGCACCGAGGCTTCCGTAAAAGCTTGTATGTTCACCAAAATAATTAATATTACTCAAGTTTATAAACTATGAAAGCACCAAACAAACGACGAAAATATAAGACGGATTGGAATAAAAACTTAACTTTGTAGTTGAAAAAAAATCGCCTAAGTATCGATACGGTACGGTCAATTGCAAAACCAGCTTTAATTCAGTGCATCTTGTCACACGACCCTTTGCGAACATCATCAAGTAAATAAATTCACATTTTTTCGCTCACGAAATGCATAATTTAATTTTATTATGATTAAGTGGCTACAGGAATACACGAAATACTAATAATATCTCGCGGCATGGCTCTGTAAATGGGTTGCGGAAGTATGGCCACGATATTCGATTTTAATGTGTCTTGTGTCCTGTATCTGGTGGCACTGATGGAGAGATTTTGATTTCTTTTCGGACGGATGAGTCTTACCCAGTTCGTCTGTGTCTTGGCTAAATATATTCAAATTCAAGTTATAAACACCTTAGTTTAAAAATTTAGTTAAATCATCTTTATTCATTATTGTGATTTTCATATGGAAAATATACGATTCAGGATAAATGTAGGATGTACATGTAACATCCTGTTCTTGTTGAATATTACGTGGATTCGGGATAAGTTTTATTGTTCCTCTATCAGCCGCTATTTCAGTACTTATTTCTTTCTTATCTATATTTTGTCGACATCTGTGGCGCAGAAACCCTGACTGAGACGCAGAAGGTTGCGGGATCAATTACCGCCGCGTTACAAATTTTTGTATGACCTGCAAATATTTACCTCGGGTCTGGGTGTTTTCGACGTATAATATGTGTTTACAAAAAAAGTACATGAGTAGTAAATCAGTCATGTAGTTCCCATAATGCAAGCTCTGCTTATATTGAAGCTAGATGATGCTGTGTGAAAAATTTCCAGCATTTTATATATCATTATATTTTGTCATCCAACACACAGTCCATAATCTTTTCTAACCTAACCTCTACTTTTATATCGATCGATATTTACCTACCGTATCTACTTAATATTATGAAAATCACTAGTAGTCTGCCAACAAATAACATTTCATACGAAAGAAAAAAAAACAAAATAAAAAAACAGACTAAGTACTTATTCGATAAATTAGGTAGGTAGTTACTGTTGGTCAAGTACAAAACAAGCCATTTATACCAAAGTAGTAGAGACAAATGTGTGTAGGTATTCCTGCCAAGAAACACCTAACTATACAGACACTTTCCACATAAACTGAGGTCTGGCTTATGCATGAGATAAACACAAAAATAAAACGCAGTTTTACGTCGCTGCCAAACCAAATAGTTTCTATTACAGACGGATAAAGTTAAAATAAATTGAACCCACTATCCTACTTACGTCCCGACCACGCGACCGTCCAAAACGAAACGTAATCGTAACTAACCCAATTTTGTTAATTGGAAATTTTAATGACTACAATGCTCGAGACAGTTAAAAAAAATAAACATAGGAAATTGCTAAAACCAAAAGTTCGAAGACAAGTTTTCGATCATTAATTTACACTACAAACTATCCAGCATTGAGCAATATAAAAACCAATAGGCACAGCATAACTGGTAACATTATGACCAGATAAAGCTATGTAACTAAACTACATATAATACACGTGTTTCAATATATTTATCTAATGAAAGTCAAACAACGCTAGACTAGACGAGTTTTTAAAACTACACCCACGTAATATTGTCTTTGGAAATGCGCCAACCAATAAAATACTCATAGAAAATCTACTCATGCGGAGATAAGCATTGCACTTGTATCTTTTGCTAAAAATAAGTCAATTGTATGATCTATGTCGCTATGTATTTTGAACAATCGAAAGGGAAGTATAACCAAACCTTCGGATCAGCCAAAGAAAATATGAGCAAAAAGAAGAAATACGTCAATATAGACAGTCTGGAACTGGATCACTTTTAGCGGTAAGGCTGATATATGTATTGTATTACTAGCTTCTGCCCATGGCTTCGCCCGCGTGGTACCCGGATAAAAAGTAGCCTATGTGTTATTCCGGTGTATAAGCTATATTTCTGTGAAGTTTCATCAAAATCCGTTCAGTAGTTTTTGCGTAAAAGAGTAACAAACATCCATCCTCTTAAACTTTCGCGTTTATAATATTAGTAGGATTTGTATTTTAAAATAATTGGTTTCAAAATTATAAAGACCATTTGCAACGGTTTTGCTGTCAGCTAGTTGTTTCATCTGTATAGAAAGAAAAGAAAGAAAGAAAATACATTTATTTGACACACACACAATACAGAGAGGACACAGGCAGAAGGCACATAGAAAGTATAGTCTAGGGAGACTCCATGTTCTCTATTATATCAACAAGAGATCATCACTTTAGTTTAATATCAATCATATAAATATACTTATAATTATATTTGTATGATTGATACTAAACTGAAAAATAAAAATAAAAATTTGATCTATCTACATAATTTTGCTTATAAAAGTTAAAAGTTGGAAAAAGTAACATAAAGCGGGTTTTCAACTCGCTTCGCCTTATTTTCGTTCACGAAATGCATTCTCTGCTCACAATGACAATAAATCAATCCTCATTCAGTAGAAGATAGTCAATGAAAAGTCGGTAAAGATCGAAACGCAAAGCAAAGTTCGATTGATAATCTGTTTCACTGTAAATTTTCATCAAAAGCCGACAAAGGGAAGCCGTGAAAATATTGCTTTCTTTGCGTCTGCTATTTCAAACAAACTGAAAGCTAGCACAGTAGCAGATGGGTTTCACTTCACTGACGTCCAATAAATACGAGTATCGAAACGTTCAATGAATAAGTCAGCTGAACTTTTGACTTAATTTTACAAGCAGATCACGTTCATTAAATAAATAAATAATAATGCTGGACATTTTTCACACAGCATCATCTAGCCCCAAACTAAGCAGAGCTTGTATTATGGGAACTAGACTGATATACTACTTATATACGTTTTTTTTGTAAATACATACAAATTATAAAACATTCAGACCCGAGACAAATATTTGCTAATCATAAAAACAGTTGTCCCGCAGCGGGAATCGAACCAGCAACCTTCTGCGTCTCAGACGGGCCTTCGCCCACTGCGCCACAGAGGTCGTCATTGTTTATAATATTTGACTACTACAATAATGTAATTTTATTTAACATTTTTGAATTTTTAAATTAACTACTAACATAATAAAAACGAAATGAAATGAATAACATTGAACGTTGCACAAAATAAAAAAGAGAACACGAACCAATTTCGTTATAAGTACGTATCCTATAAATAGAAATAGGTTGTTGAGAAAATTAAAACAAAAAAAAACATGCATAACATACTTATAAGTAGAACTGAACAGAAATACCCCTCACACCTTCCTGCTCCATCTATCTAGACAGTTCAAAGTCGCACCAAAAAGGTGTCAGCTTAGCATTTGCTAGGGTAGGCTACCTACTTAGTGCTGGCATTCTGCTGACCCTAAGTAGTGATATGACAGACGCCAGAAGCAAATACTGCCACTATTCAACACACACTTCTCACTCCTATCACACTTGGAAAGGGTTGCATTTTATTGCACCCCTTTCCAAGCGATTGGTATTTTATGAACACGATTGTTCGAAAATAGCTAGCTACCCGCAACACAGGTTAACTTAGCCTCTTATACATAATCACTCATTGATTTTAGCAGCGTGCTAGAAATTGTCTGCCTTTATTTTTTGTTTTGTGTTAGAATTAGCGACCTGCTAAGTTAGTGAGTGACATAGAGTAGACAGCCGCAATAGACGCAATGTATGATAATTTGCTAGGAAACAATTCAGTCAACTGTGATGCGAGTCCCGCCACGCCTGCTGTGCTCTGATTGGTCTAAACTGTAGTTTCAGCCAATCAGAGCACAGCAGGTAACATGACGCAATGACAATGACAATGTCCGCGTTTGCCAACATCAGTCCTAAAAGACTGATGTGTTGACAGAGCAGTGTGGTTCAATATGACGCCTCTCGGGGTTGACTGCTCGATGGTGACTGATTATGAATTACTTATGGGTTAGTACTAAAAGCATGCACCTTCTTAATGCAACTCTAACTGCAATTTGTAATACCGTTTCACCATACGTTTGTAACAAATATGTGAAACTAGCTTCTGCCCACGGCTTCGCCCGCGTGGTACCCGGGTAAAAAGTAGCCTATGTGTTATTCTGATGTATAAGCTATATTACTGTAAAGTTTCATCCAAATCCGTTCAGTAGTTTTTGCGTGAAAGAGTAACAAACATCCATCCTCACAAACTTTCGCGTTTATAATATTAGTAGGATAGGATTTACTGCTTCTAATTTATTTATTTATTCTTATTGTACGCGCATACAGTACAGACAAAAACTTACATGTAGGACATGTACAGAGGCGAGCTTAAGAGTTTTCTTCCAGAAAACCTTTATATATTTTCTTCTCTTATTTCTTTTTTATTTTTAAGATTAATAAAAATACCAGATAAAGGAATCAATCAACTAATTCAGATTACGAAAGTGTCCAGGTCTATATATGCACGTAGCCATAGCAATATAACTTTATATAAATTGCCCTAATCATCAGGTCATTGGTACTGTTAATCCGTCCCGTAATGGAAGGTATTATAGAGACAATGGGGGATAAATCTAATGATGATCCACTCTGGTGGTCTACTGGAATGATGTACTGAGAAATAAGGTGGATTATGCAAATCTAATAATTGAAAGGCCAGGACGTAAAAGTTGGGACAAGTTTCATTCGACAAATATACGCTGATGTTGATGAAAGGTTAAGTTTTATATTAAATTACTATTTTAGATAGTAAAATTATTGAACATATGTATCGGTTTTATGCAATAAAAATTTCCTTCAAATACAATATTAATGTAAGATAAATAGATAGGAACTATACATATTTATGGATAGTTCTGTTAAGTAAATTGTACGTAGGTGTATGTATAAATTCAGTAAAAACAATTCCTATAAAATAAAATAAAAATAGAAAACATTGCTTACATAGTAAACGAAATGTTCAATTGTTGGCTTCCATGCTAAAGGCGATCTCTTCTACGCGATATTAAGATGGAGAGAAATATTTCAAAAGACTAAGAATCTCTACTTGGAGGACTTTATTCTGGTTTTTATAAACATAGGTAACATTCGTAGGTAAGGTACCGTCTTGGAGCGAATTTTTGGGTTTGATACAATCGATATTTTTTGTCGTTTGTTCATTTTCAAGCATGATTTTTTGGAAAGAACTCTCTCACGAACTTTCTCAAGTGCCTATTGTTTTTATAAATACTGGCGATTGAGACATGACGACATTTTTTATTTTTGGGACCCAAGAGTCGTTTGCATCTGCTCAACACGTGCAACCGCTAAATCCACATTTTGAGTTCGCAAAAACAAAAGTGGTGGACAGTGCACGATTATCGATGTGAAACCATCGACTTTGAACCTGCAAGATTATCGATGTGAAATCATCGACATTTGAGTCACGGCAGTGTGTGAAATCATCGACTTTTGAGATAATGTGTGCAGGATATAATGTTTTTGAGTCAATGTAGTCGTTCAGGATATACTACACCTCTATATAGATATAGAGATTGACCATAAATAGCTCCTCGTCAACGAAACGACTGCAGGAGAATACACGGAGAATTAGTACGTGGTTGATTCGTAAATTATCCTAGTATGATAGAATGAATTTATAATTTCAATACTATGTGAGTTAAGAATTTAAGATTGAATCTTAAATTTTGAGTTGATTGAGTCTATAATTCTTGGAATAAAAACGGGTGATTGCCAAATTGCTACCCTGTTTGCTTAATATTTGCTATCAAATAAATGCGAATAGCAGTTTCGAATAATTATGGAAAGGTTAACTTAATCCAGGTACAACGCGGGTCAGAAGTTGACATTTTAATAATAAATAATGCTGCTCATTTTTCATACAGCATCATCTAGCCCCAAACTTGAAGAGCTTGTGTAATAGGAACTATATGACTGATATACTACTTATGTACTTTTTTAAACATATACATATTATGCATAAAAAACTCCCAGACCAAGACAAATATTTGAAGATCATACAATCATTGGTCTCTTTCTGCGTCTCAGGCAGGTTGTCGCCCATTGCGACACAGAGGTCGTCAATAAACCACAAAAATATTCGTTTCTCTTCTACTACATACTTTAGTTATTTGGTTATTTGTGCCTTGAGATCTATTATTGTATTGTTTTTTTTTGCTTTTTATCTGATAGCACAATGCAGCCGTTCAGTATTTCAGGGAGCCTAGACGAATACCACTTTCTATTGACATTAAAAGAGTGAAAGAGTGAATTGTATGGAAATTACATTAGCTGTGGAAATGTCACGTGACTACTGCAAAGTTTTACCATGACAAATTTGCGTTAGCTTGAAAGGAAAACTATATAACATATTTGTCTAGACTCCAAGGTCCTGTGACTGTGGCGATTGGTGAATCGTCGATGGTTTTGTGATAGTATCGATATTTTACAAAGCACATCACTACCAAAACCCATAATTTACAGGCCACAAATCTCAGCTGCCATTAAACACTCGAAAACAAAGCATTGTAACATTGTCCAGAGTGTCCCCAGTCAACGAACAATAAGGCAATTCTGTTCAGGTTTAGTTTGAGTGCATAATTATGTGCGTGTAATAATTTTGGACACAATGTTTCTTAGGAACATGAGTTGAATATACAAATTTTACAGAATGGTTAGCTTAAAATGCAGTTAATGCTAATGCCCTTCAAAAGTTAAGTGGATAGCACGTACTATGCACCTACCTACCTATTACGGAGGAACGTCACAAAAATCCACGAACCGTGGGTTCGTGTAGGCACGCAATATATACCTATGAAGAATGTAGATGTAGCCCACCTAAAGTTGAAGATACATAAAAAATCTAGATAAATATAACTTATGTATTATGCCAATGACATACCCAGAGTAACGTAACTAACTTTGTAAAAGACTGGTGCCTGCAATAGATAGATAGATGAAGTTTGTACTTTTTATTGCGTACCGAAGAAAGGTACAAAACAAAGTAATTAAATAAATAACAATAACAATAAAAATATTGCTGGACAATCTTCGTGTTATGTATCTTTCAGATAACTTAAGATATTACTTAAAGTAAATAGTAATCCAAAAGAATCAAAGTAAATAACGAACTATTTCGAATACGAAATAGAAAGCAATAATCAAAGAGCTTTAGACAAGTTATTTTTTTTTCATCATTTACCTACATGACTTGTCTGCTAAAGCTCTTTGATTATTGCTTTCTATTTCGTATTCGGACTTTGATTCCTTTGGATTAGGTACTATTTATTGTATGTGTAGATCTACACATTCTACTACGATTATAAATGCGAAATTTTATGAGGAGGGATGTTTGTTACTCTTTCACGCAAAAACTACTGAACGGATTTTGATGAAACTTTATACAGTAATAAAGCTTATACGTCAGAATAACACATAGGCTACTTTTTATCTGGGTACCATGCGGGGTAAACCGTGGGCAGAGGCTAGTATTCTATATGTGAAGCTCAAGTCATAGATGGTTATACAGATCATGAGGCTTATAACCAGCGTTATTAACAGGATTTATTGTATTCAGGTGTCCCTCGCGAAGTGCACCTATTTTTATCCGAAACGTGATTTTAATGAGTTTGCAATGGTTACTTATTTTAGCTTTTCGAGGGGAGTTTCGCCATAACTTTTGCTGACCAAAATAAATATGAACAAAAAGCTAGTAATGCTGTGCACTTATTGATTTAGGTTCTCGCATAGCGCAGCGGAGTCCAATCTTTGGATAGGTACCTAAAGAAAGAGTAAAATTTTAATACACGAAAAGCCTAAAAGTCCTCTTCTTGTAAATTGTTTATTTGCAATAAGGCATTGAATAACCGCTGAATTGATGAATATACCTACAAACGTTTTACACATAACTAGTTAATATGGTGGTATGTATCATATAAACTAATTCATAGAACAACTTAGTTTTTTCAACAGTTCATATTTCTTTAAATAATTTTATGGTCCAATGATAATAATTTCTTGTGTAGGTACCATCATCCATTATTACCGATAAACAAATTGTAAAAATATATCCTTTTAAAAACCAAATGCAATTCATTTGTATTCACGCGATGCACTCAGCATTATGTTTATGACCTGAGAACGTTGAGTAACTGAGATATATGAGTATTTTGTTCTGATTGTTTTATGGATCCTTATAATGCAGATTCCTTGTTTTTTCAAAGAAGATTGTATAAACTTTCCATTTAAGTGTTAACTTGAAAAGTAAAGAGCTAAGACTATTCTTAGCTTATTTTGAATGCATCCATATCGATTCATAAAAAAAGGCTACATACATAGTCCTGAGCTCACACTAGGATTCCTTGTATCGTAGGTATCAGAAATTAAGAGTACCATGATACCACAAAACCCGGACCTGTAATAATAATAATAATAATATGGGGCCCGTTTAGTGGACGGTAAGTCATGACCTATGATTTGGTTTGAATTTGTGTCAGAATTGGCAGATGCCATTTCATCCTACATAACCCAGCGACCATTCCTTAAGCATATTAAGCAATAGCCCAGTTTATCATCCAATATTTCCAATAGTTTCATAAGCTGCCATCCACAAAATCACGTTTTTTATATATTGTATTGTACAAAAAGGCCTCTTAGTGTTAGCTTCGGCTCCACTAATGTCTATAAAGGCTCCATGCATAAGCCTGTTATTCTAAATAAATAAAGAGGAATAACAATAATCAACAAGATTACGTTTTTTTCCCAGGCAAGCCTAAAATTTAATTGAATAAAGGGAAATAATAATAATAATAATGCTAGAAATTTAGCACACAACACTATCTAGCCCCGAAGTAAGCGGAGCTTGTGTTATGGGAGCTACAATTACATGACTGATATATACTACTATTTTTATAAATACATACATAGAAAACACCCAGACTCGAAAAAAATCTGCAGAATTTTGCATGCTTGTGAGCTGACCATGGCTGTACCTACTTTATTTTTTACCACACACTGTAACCCATGTTTCGCAACTAAATGAATCTGAATCTGAATCAGAACATGCAAATAATTGATCCGCAGCGGGAATCAAACCCACTTTCGTCTCAGCCGGCTACTCGCTCACCGTACCACCGAGGTTTATAAAACTAATGACTTTTAATATTGTTCCAGATGACACATACACAGTGTTAGAAGCATCGACAAACGAGAGGCTGCGGTTAGTCTGTGGACTTATGCCAAGGAGTCAGACTCCATCGGTGCAGTGGTTCAAAGACGGAATGCAAGTAGATGGTCAGTGGAAAAGGGTGGCACAACAAAAACAATGGTAGGTCTTATCATAATAGCAATAGAAATTAAGATTAGCACTGGCCAATGAATATTATTAGGATTGTAGGCAGCCCAGCGCTTATATATCCATTAAACTTACCATCAAACCCAATAAATGTTGTTCTGCAACTTTAGGATTGTTACTTTTAATTTTTGTAAAATTTAAGGGTATATAAACAACTTTGAAATTGCTACTTCATGTAGTTTCTGTTCAAGCTATTTCTTGATTTGGTTCTTACGTAGGTATAGTAAGAACCAGTTGATTTTATAGGCTGACATGTCAAGTGCTTGCTCATATTTTATGAAAACAGTAAATTAACAGTAGTAAGTAGTTTAAAACAATGAAGAAGATGACAAGGTTTATAAAATTTCTAAAAATTTGTCCAAATTCTAAAAGCTGAGACATTTTTTTATGGGTTTGATGGAACCAGACACAGTTCCACAGTTCCTAAACTGTGGTGGTCTATTTGATATTTGCCCACTTTTATCCGAGAACTTTTGCGTGATTTACTAATGACTCTGTATATATATGAACACAAAAATGTATAGGTGCCGCGTAAATCAATACAGTTATAATCAAAGCTAAATCTTATTATTTCAATCTATGTTAAATCTTTACTACACAGTCATACAAAACAATAATGTTTTCAAAAGATATCAACATTATTACCGCAAACTACACCGAAAATAGAAACAGAGACATACAGACAAGTCCGTTCAATATTTACGTTGCTCTATACTGGGACGGTATGGCGATAACTCATAACACCCTTGGAATTGTGGCCATTCCGATGCATGGAATAATATATTGCTATTTGACTATCGTATTGGATACTATAAGCTTTGATTTATGGAATAAATATACTTATGTAGGCTATAAGAAATAATGAAACGTGGTTGCAGAATTTGCAGGTACAAGAGTACCTAGTATAACATTCTTTGTCGACCGATGTGGCGCGGTGGGCGAAGGTCCGCCTGCGACACAGGAGGTTGCGGGTTCGATTCCCGCCCTGGGACAAATGTTTGTACGATCTGCAAATATTTGTTCCGGGTGTTCTGGGTATTTTCTATGTATAATAAAAAAATATCTATCTATGTAATGTATTGTATTAAGTATATCAGTCATCTAGTACCTATAACACAAGCTCTGCTTAGCTTGGGGCTAGATGATGCTGTGTGGATTGTCCAGCATTATTTTTTTTTTATTTATTTTTTCTTGTGAGATTAACCACTGAAATGTATGATTATCTTTTTCAGGCTAAGGATAAAAGGATTCCGGCCAAGAGACGCCGGCGTTTACACGTGCAAAAATGAAGAGGAACGAGGGAGGGAGATGAGTGTCACCATCAAACATAAGGAATTTCAAGATCAAGATATAGCAGGTAAATAACTATTTTATCTCGTGAACTGAAATAATAATAATAAAAAAAAAGATTTATCAAGCCAAATTGTAGTAAGTATTCAGAGAGATCTGAAGAATAACACAAAATGTCAGGAAACGTTCTACAAAGTTCAACAAAACAGATACAAAAATAACTCAATACCTGGCCAATAATCAAATATCACAGCCCAATGGCCTTGCTGTTTATTTTCCATCTTTGAAGATCGTGAACTCGTTTAGAATTTTCCATCAGTGTCCAGAATTTTCTGTACCTGTCCAAATAATGTTTGGTCAGTAGATACCGCTCCTTTATTATCAGAATTAAAATAAAACCATTTTACGATCATGCCGTGGCTATTTTCATACAATATTTTTTATTATCATCTTACTATCCGTCCACAATATCCACATTGTGTAAACAAACTGCCAAGTCCACCAGAATCTACAGGGTTACTGCTGCATCTCAGTTCAATATAAATTTTATTAAATCTGTTATTTCCGATACAACTCATCGATGCACTTAATTTCGGAATGACTGTGTAACTTTTTGTTTAGAATTTCAAACAAGTTTTAATATATTTTCTAGAAAAAAATAAAACTTAATCTAAAGCGACAAACAGTAGTTACAAAAAAGATCCTAGCACAGCATAACACTGGTTGCAACAATGTTGGTCTTGGTCTGGAGAACCATTTTTTGGGTTGCGGACTTGTAATTTTAAGGTAGAAAAATAACAGAGCATAAACTGTTACTAATCACAAAAAAATACTGATGTATCCGATTATCGATTACAGGGTACCAAGCAGACGTTGACATAGATAGACCGTTACCAGAGATTCTATCCCAACACCAAGCGGCAGCCTTACTTGAAAACAACACTATCGAAGAAAACGATACCGCCAAACAATTTCCCAAGAATGTAAAGCTTAAGGAATACGATATTAAGGAAGAAGACCCTGATGAGAAGAGTGAAAGGGAACACCCAAATTACGGCCATGTGGATAACACAAAGACGAAAATTCCACCCAAGTTCAAACATCCGACGAAAATGTTCAACATGGACATGAAACCAGCTGGAAGTTCCATCAGACTCCGATGTGCAGCTGAAGGTATGTGTTACATTACTTATTATTTGATCTTATAGATTAACTCAATTGTTGGATAATATACTCGTATTATCTATAAGTTAATTATAGCAGCAATAGAAGAGATTCTCTAGTGACATAATTTATTGAAAACGAATAACCTGACGAAAAATGTACGTAACTTTGTAACTGCATCAACCAGAAAAGTTTGATTAAAAACCAAACCCGAACATCTGAAGTTATGGTCACGCAACAAAAATACGTTTTACGACGTCATAAACTTTTGCAGGGAACCCAACACCGAATATAACATGGTATAAAAATAAAAGCACGCCTATCTCGAGAAGTTACTTCCAGCCCTCCTATGGGAAGTGGTCCATGTCACTGGATGAGCTGACGAAAGCCGATAATGGAAACTATACGTGTAATGTCTGCAATGAACTAGGGTGCATTGAGCATACTGTAGTTCTACATGTTCAAGGTAAGAATGTACTTTATTCCTACGATTTTCAGCTAAAATATTTGCAGTAGTAGGTTTGGGAACATTGTTGGTTTTAGAATTGGGTCGGGATCATTTAGATTCAGAAACTTAGTGGGATCATTTCGTGTACGCCGTGTTTTGTGGTTGGTTGTTTGTTTTATTTGACCCAAATGGGGATAGTTTCGGAAATAGTTTAACTCGTTTGGATTCTATAAAGTAACATACATCGTTTATTATTAAGACTAAATTTGAAATGAAAAGAAGCCTGGTTATTCACATATCCTAGGCCTTTTTCTCTAACAGCATTGTAACTTTTGGGAAATGTTCCTTAGAACGCTATCCGTCGAAGCCATACATAAAAGAAGGATACCCAGGAAACATTACTGTGTTAGTAAACGACACAGTGCAACTGTCTTGCCCGCCGGTATCCGACCTTGAACCATATCTATACTGGATAAGGCCTACGAATGTTTCACTGAAGGACGCAGAAGTTGGTCCAAGCGATATGCCGATTCCTGTCGGATATACAATTGAGGTCTTTGATCACTTTGTTTTGGTGAAGGTTCTTTGGTTGAGGGTCTAACGAACGAGTATTGATGGCTATATGAAAATAACTTTAGCTTGTCACTTTTATCTTAATTCTCAGAATAAGTTTTTCTGACAGGATATATTCTAGCTATCTAGAATTTCTAACGAATTTTTGAAGATTTAATAGTTTCCTTTGAATTTTACAATTTGTTTTTTGAGTTTTGAAACATTTATACTTCTAAGAAAGTTATTCTTATTTAACTTTATTCTTCAAAGTACCATTGAAATGTGAATATTTTATGTAAGATTAAACAAATGTAAATTCAAGGTTTGGAGCCAGACATAAACACTTTCTATTCTACCGACCGAAATTTATTTTTAAAGTGTGTGTTTTTATTATGTTCCATGCAATGCAAAACTACAAGAATATCTGTTGTTTGCAAAATGGATAGCAACAGTACAGTTGTTTATAGTATACCTACAAACTAGGAAGATTGAACCTTTACTATTTTTTTCATTGTGAAAGCTACTTACCCGTCTTTTAATATGGTTATGGTTTTCTTCATACTTATCTGTAATTCTTTCTCATGGTACTCTTTTCTTATCATCAAATATAAGAGTTTTATATACACACACTTAGTTTAGGTGTTGGTGATGGTAAATGTTGTAATATAACGTACTATTTAGTATGCTATAATATTTACTGTAACTGGCTTACATTATGCACTTTTACAAAGGCAAGTTGTAAGTTCATCAGGAACATCCATCTTCTGTACTGGAGAAGAGTTCGTATATTCACTAAAGAGTCAATGTACCACGGATGAGTCTATGTTCTCTCTAAAGTGTTTATTTCATCCCTTATAGAGCGTCTTTACGCCAAGCCGGTGCTAACCCAAGGCGCAATGAATCAAACCAAGCTGATCGGTCAGACTGCTGAGTTCAACTGCGAATTCCTCTCAGATATGCACCTGTTTGTGTATTGGATGTATTTCACGAAAGACGAGTTCGTGTACAATGACACGTGGGTTGACGAGAACAAGGAGTCGATTGTTTACTTCGATAGCAATAAAATAATGCCGGTGAGGGTCTGTGACTAACGCATGGGTTGTGCTTGAGCATAAATTTACTGTGGCTTTGCGCCTCGTAAGGTAGCTTTTGCATGGAGTTTTTCATGGCTTTTATGGAACTTAAGGGGCGACAAACTTACGGCCCACCTGTTGGTAAGTGGTTACCGTAATCTATGAATGCTTGCAATACCAGAGGTATCACACGCGCATTGTCGACTCTGAGATATAACGGATGAAAGTCTCAGATGCTTGTAATTACACCAAGACAAGCTCTTCACAACGAACTCTACTACTTCTTCCCATTATTTGCATGTTTATGAAGTGTTTTTTGTTATTGTGTGTGAATTTCAGCGTTCTTAAATATTCAGACTGATATAGTGTGCCTGTATAAATTCATCAGATTATTCGCTAGGTGCTAAGTCATTTCAGTGATGTAATGTGTGATTGTTTCTTTTTAAAATCTATTTAATGATATAAATCTATTTATAAAAAAACCAGTATTTTTTCCATAAGACCAATCAAAAACATCTGTGTGTGAGCATGCTCGAAAGCACGCAAACAGCAAATGTTTCAACAACAATCAAACATTTGCAGAGCGATAACTCAACTGACAAGCCAGAGCAGCTGACGATCTTCAACGTGACCAAAGAAGATGAGGGCTGGTACGTTTGCGTCGCCCTTAACACACTTGGCAATACCACTGCTAAAGGATATCTGACTGTTTTGGAATGTAAGTGTATAAAACAAGTATGATCAACTAGAGTTTACCAGACTTGAGCAAAATTTTACAAGACTCAACAAAACCCCTTCCAGTATTTAGAGACCAAAAAGATTTTAGTTGAGACTGACAAAGGCTGGAGCATAGAAGAGATTAAGTTGGGTAAAAACCGGGTTTGTTACTTGATTCTTCTGGCTTGGCCGCGCGTGTAGGATCAGTGTCAATTTCCTATAATGATCCGTGTGGATTCACTCAGTAAAATATTTGGCCTTTGTAAATAAGTTAATTCTCTAGCTGCTAGAAATTAGAAACTATTTTTATTGAGACTAACATAGGCTTTAGAAACGATAGAGGAGATTATAGTTGTGTAGAGATGGTAATTTTTCGGTAAACAACCGGCTCAAAATGTTGTATGAAATGTACAATACTAATTCTCTTAACAGTATAAAACTCCTACACGAAGGTATTTTAAACAGTATGCAACACGTTAGACCAGTAAGTATAACCTCCATTAAACATAGGTATCTATCTCTCAAGTCTCAGCACAGAGCTAATTGGTACTATCTCCATCTGTCGTAAGATTGTCCAACACGCAATACAAATGGTTTATTAATTGCTAGGATTCGCATAAATCTCTGATAGTGTCTATGGAATCTATCCAGATGGCAGAGGCAATTCAAATGAGTAGATTCGCGATTGTTTATTTAAGCTGCTTTTAATGTGCCTGGAAATGATAAGGAAATTTTCTCGAAATGGTTTCTCCAGGTAGGTAGATATGATGTAGGAATCCCTACATACATTAATAGTTAATGAGAAAACTATCTTTAAATCTTACTAAAACATGAAAAAATAACTAAAACCTTCAAAATATATCAAGTATAAGTATATTATTTATGGAATCTTTTCATTCAGACAACACTTAGTAATTTAGTTGAATATTTTTGTGCAGCTTATCAAAAAAACTTTTTAATTTCAGCGTTTCCAGTATCAGAAGCCCTGGACCACGGAAAGCATACACTCCTCATCAACATTCTAACTGCCGTGCTGGGTGCTATGTTCTTCGTAGCCGCTATCATTGTGGTGATGATCTTCAAGAAGTTGAAACGAGAGAAGATCAAGAAGCAACTGGCTATTGAGACGGCTAGAGCAGTTATAGTGACCCATTGGACCAAAAAGGTGGTGGTTGAGAAGCCGGCGATGAATGGGTCACCGCCTACCTCAGGAGAAGGATTGGTAAGTTTTATTTGAAAATATAGAAAGTGGAGTTTCACGACGTCTAAATTCTAAAGTCACCGATATTATTGCAAGCTGAAGTGGTAATGGGCAGGCCATTATATGCTCATAGAACCGATAACTACTGAGGAAGAAAGTTCCTTCGAATGATAATCACGAACCGGATGACCCGATGGCCCAATGACACAAGGCTGCGATTAGTCGGTGGAAGGAGGTAGCCAAATTTTTCGGAAAGTCAAAATATGTCCAGCATTAGATTTAAACACGTTAATGATCAATTCATATACAATTATTAAGTTTCGAAGTAATTGAAAATCATAATAGTTGGGAGCTCTTCTTTGAAGGTGATGATTTGGAAGCCTAAACGCGTCTATTTTAGCTTAAATTGCAACAAATAAAGCAGACATCGAACGAAGCTCCTACTAAATTTTCAATAGCAATTCACATGACACATTGCATCAATTTATTTTATGATCTTTATAAATCTCAGATCAGGTGCGGGAAGTCATTGTTATTCGATTGGAGGCATGCCCAACAGTGAACGTCTATTAACCATAAGCTCACATATATTAATGATGACTTACTGTTTTGCATTTTCCTTCAAAAGTGGCATATTGTCATAGATTCTAAACTGTAGGAAGCAATGCAAGTAACTTTATTTTTCTTTCCAGCTAATGCCAGTAGTAAAAATCGAGAAACAAAAGCTATCGCAAGTGCAAGCCAACAGCAACACTAGCGATTGCATGATGATGTCCGAATACGAACTACCCGTCGACATCGACTGGGAAGTGCCCAGGGAGTCGCTATGTCTGGGCAAGATCCTGGGAGAGGGGGAGTTCGGGAAGGTAGTGAAGGCGGAAAGTGTGGGGATACTGAAGCCGGGACTGCAGAGCGTTACAGCTGTTAAGATGTTGAAAGGTAAGCGAGTAAGCGAAGCGAAGAAGACAGCTTCCAGTCAAGTTGTAAGAGAGAAATTACCGCCACTCGCGGGTACGTCATATTTGAAATTGCGCCAGACCCATATACCGCATCCAAAAAAAATAATGCAACTAGAGTAGTTAGTTCTAATGATGTTTATGAAAGTAAAAACGCTTTTTAAGATGGGATAGTTTTGTAACGTTTTTCATTATTGGAACTTCAATAGAACAATAAAATCCTTTTCCAGAGGGTCACACAGATGCTGAGATGATGGCTTTGGTATCAGAAATGGAGATGATGAAGATGATAGGCAAACACGTAAATATCATCAACTTGCTTGGCTGCTGTACTCAGGACGGACCTTTGTATGTGATAGTGGAATACGCACCGAATGGAAACCTTAGAGAGTTCTTGAGAAATCATCGGCCAGGGAACAGGTATCTAGAGAAGTAATTTTCGATAATTCTTACCACGGAAATATGTTTTATATTATCCCATGATCTTCAAATATGTTCTAGCTTTTAAATATTTGCTCGCTTTTATCTTACCTTTTGTGAATTTTATGATTTACATAAACGGGCTATTAAAATAATAAACGGGCTCTAATTGACTGGTTTGTTTAAAGGTATGAATCACCAAATGAAGACTTGAAAGAGAAGAAAACGCTAACACAGAAGGACCTTGTATCGTTCTCGTATCAAGTAGCACGAGGAATGGAGTATTTAGCGTCAAGACGGGTAAGTTATCACTTTCTTCTTCTATACTAAGCCACACTCATACTTTTACGAATTCTTGTGCTATGAACTTTTTACTACAACATTTTGTCTCATTAGTTCTCGTTTGTTATAGTTAAGCGATGTCTGATCGATGGATCCTAAGGTTGTCTGGAAAAAAATCAAAAAATTGTCTCGCTTTTAGCGATAAGACCGCCAATTGTGCAATTCTTTGGTCTTTTATTATGTTTCTGTGTTTTTTATTTTAAATTGGTGTTATGCACAATAAAGAGTTCATCTATCTTTTCTTTTGCAAAGATTAAACTGAATCTGAACTGAGAAACTGAGATTTGATTCTTATTTGGTATTCCAGTGTATTCACCGAGACTTAGCAGCCCGAAACGTGTTAGTCACAGACGATTGTGTCCTCAAGATTGCTGATTTCGGTCTAGCAAAAGACGTTCAGAGCAACGACTATTATAGGAAGAAAACAGAAGGTAGACTACCTGTCCGGTGGATGGCGCCCGAGAGCTTGTACCATAAAGTGTTTACGACACAGACTGACGTGTAAGTTCTTCATTATTCATAAAAAAAATTCACTAGGTGTGTGCTCTGATGTATTAACTAACTTATCTCAGATACGAGTATGCCACGGTATTTCCCTAGAAACCTATATGAACCATTCACTGAACTGAACCATACCTATAATTCTCTGGTCAAATCAACAACATACCTTTTACAAAATTAAAGTAGAAAGTAGTTTTTAAAGCTCCTTGTTAAAGAGCTCGTTCAAAGAAGTACCACACAGTACTTCATTCGTGCAAGCAGTAGATTTAAAGAATGTTCGCATTACAGTGTTCCGATTTAAGAGTATGAGGTATGGATTACAGGCACATGAGACTTTTCACTATTATGTCTCAGAGTCGACAACGGACGAGTGACACCTCTGATTTACCGCTTACCAACAGGTGGGCCGTGTGCTACTTTGCCACTTTAGTGTTATAAAACAAACTTTCTAACCTTTCCATACCTAATTGTCTGTATTTAATAATTTTCTTGACTCATCTATGTTTTTCTCTATCCCCTGAAATACTTAAAAGGCTTTTTTTAAATTTTGATGTAACTTTTGATGATAGTTCGCCCTCCACCTTCACCTCTGTGGGGCAGTGGCCGAAGGCCCGCCTGAGACGCAAAAGGTTGCGGGTTCGATTCCCGCCGCGGGACAAATGTTTGTATCTGCAAATATTTGTCTCGAGTCTGGGTTCTCTCTATGTATAATAATTATGTATGTATTTACAAAAATGTATATAAGTAGTATATCAGTCATGTAGTTTCCATACTACAAGCTCTGCTTAGTTTGGGGCTAGATGATGCTGTGTGAAAATGTACAGCATTATTAAAAAAAAAATTATTATTGGAATTGCGGTTAACTCAGCATTATTTCAAACTTATCCCTCTCACGTAGCAAGAGTTACTTGATCTCATGTTTGCCCTAGAAGCTTTTGACTGAGTGGATATGTTTAGTTTTCTTACATTGCTCTTTCTATGTCATCAGCTGGTCTTTTGGCGTGCTGCTTTGGGAGATCATGACGCTCGGCGGTACTCCTTACCCCACCGTTCCTGGACAGTACATGTACCAGCATCTCAGCGCCGGGCATCGGATGGAGAAGCCACCTTGTTGCAGTCTGGAAATGTAAGTACCTGTTTTTTGTTTGATACTCTACTACAATAGCCATGTTGGTCTAGTGGGCGGTACCCCGACTTCCGATTCCAATGAAATTTTCCACTCGAAAAATATTTTTAAGCACGTGTTAACCCGTCATGCCCTAGAACCAAAAATTCGAAGGCATCGGTTAGTGTTCCAATAACCGGCGATAGGTTTTCAACCTGTCACGTGGAATGCTTACTACATTCAAAACGCGGGCATATCCAAAAATAATGTTTGGATAAGCCTCTGACTATCCATCTGATACTTGGAATCTTTAAAGATGTATTTCTAGGGAATATTTCTACACTTCTATGGTTCTTTAACATTTGTTTAAGTAAGGTACTCAGTACTTTGTGGTTAAGTTCATTGGTACTTTGGTTCTTAACATATTTAACGATATTTTCGTATCCACAGCTACATGCTTATGCGCGAATGCTGGTCCTTCTCACCTGGAGATCGGCCATCCTTCACGGAGCTGGTCGAAGACCTGGACAAGATCCTAACGGTGACAGCTAACCAGGAGTACTTGGACCTGGGACTACCCCAGCTGGACACTCCCCCGTCGAGTTACGATGGATCGGGCGACGAGAGCGATAGTGAATTTCCTTTTATCAAATAGAAGATATGAAAAATAATCAACGAGCTGATCAAAGAACACTTTATAGCCGAAAGGTAAATATATTATCTAAGGATATTCAGCCCCCAGGACAGGGGGCTAGACAAATTTTGAGGTCTAGTACTAATACGTCACGCTTACTTTTCCTTTCACGCTAACGCAATTTTTTAAAGATTAAACTTGGCAGCTGTCACGTGACATTTCCACAGCTGATGTCATTTCCATACAATCTAATCTTTCCGCAGGCGTTAACGTCAACAGAAAGTGGTGTTTGTCTAGACCCTCTGATAGCATCGACGATATGCATAAATTAAAATGAATCCGAAAAAAAAGTTGGTCCTGTCCTATCTACATGACCACTGGCAAAAAAATAGGACGATTCCATTTCTATGCTTGACTAAAACTATAAACTATAAACTGAACAATAGTTCTGGATCTGAAAGATGCAATGAGAACTACAAAAACGCACCCCCAGACTTCCCCAAAGTCACTTTACTACCCAGCCATAGATAATATATACATAATAATTATAATATTAAGTATCTATCTGACTCTCGGCTGTGTTTATATATGTACAGTAGGTAGGTAAAATAAACACCAATTATGCATAATATTAACAGATGTAAATAAACTAAAAGATAAGTTATTATAGAATGTAAATATAATTATTTAGTACCAAAGGTTATCATGTGTATAATAAAAGTATTATTTGTCTTTTTTAATTGTTTTAATAATTTTAAACCTAAGGGACGTTATCCATGACTTTAGTTTCACTAAATTATTATTTTACTAAAAAGTAAGTATTATGTTATAGATAGAACATAGAAAATTTAGTATCTAGTCTATGTTCGTTTGTTTTTTTTTCTGTGAAGAAAGCGCATTTTACCACCAAAATATATTTTGTACTTAACTAGGGATATTTTTTTATTTGTAATGTATATGATAAAACTTTAGACATAATAAGTAGTACAAGATATAAAAAAAATGAAATTAATATGAGATTATGTAATTTTGTAAATATACTAGGTAACTGTTTAGATTTAGGCATAATTTTCAATATTATTCATAGTCAAACAATATTGAATTCTTAAAAAAAACTTTGATATTTTGATTTTCGGTTTAAAAATAATAATGTTTTAGTTCAATGGTTTAAAAAGTTGGATAACTGACTTTATTCAGCCGAAAATAAGATAAGTGATAGTGTTTGATGTAATGTTTACATATTTATGAAAAAGTTACGTAGAGTTTATTAAGTAAGGAACTGTGCATTTAAGTACAAGGAAGGGCTCGAATAGTATTCAGTATTGACATAGGACTAGTGGAATATGTACTCTTAGTGTTAAAGTCATCTGACAATGTTTACAAATCACAAGCTCTCAATAATTAAATGTCAATGGTCAAATTGTTAAAATATTGTCAATCGTCATAATTGGCGATTAATTGATAAATTAAAAAACCAATCGTCGTACTCTTTTTGACTGTTTATATCGGTGTAGTCGCATTATTATTTGTATATTTGATGCTTGTATAAAAAATAACGTGTTATGTATCCAAAAAATAAAGATATTGTATTGTATTTTTGTCGTTTTAATTCTTAAATTTCTCCAATTTCAATTTTTTTATGTTCCGCACTGAAATATATATCTAGGTACAGTCACACAGACTTTGTGTTATTTTGTCCCACACTTCTAAAAGTAAAAAATAATAAAAAATAGTAAAAAATGTTAGTAAAAAAAGAGATAATTGTTTTGTTCTTTATTTCGTCATATTATGGCTTGGCCTTATAAAGTACAAATTCTCATACAAAAATTGTGGAAAACTTATCATTACTTTTTAAATCTTAAAAGCTAACACAATAATACACTTTTGAATCAATTACTTAACTACCTTTTATCTGTATTATTGTTATTGTTTATATAATTAATAAATATAAATAAAAAAACATAATTACAATATTTCTGAATATTGAAAGTAGTCGTATTATTTAAACCTAGAAAGTCCTCAAATATATAGAACCTAACCAATTTTAATTAATTTTAAAAATAAAATAAAAAATACATACTTTATAACACTGTTCATGGTGAAGCAAAACATAACTTTAATTACAAATTCTTAAAACTAAACAAGATTCCAATAATACTTTATATTGTAGTTTTATATTTATTTTATTATTTGGTATACAAAGCGACTACCATTTGCAAACATTTTTGTAATAAAAACTAGCTGCTTTTTCCTACGTATACTATTACAAAATGTACTACTCACAAATTAATATGGTTAATAAGATTTGTTTCCTGTTTTTACAGTAAGTGTTACGTCTAAATATGTATCAGCATAATAAAATAATTAGATGTAGCTAATAATATTGAACTATCATTTACATTTTGTAATAAGTAGGCCAAAGACCAAATTGTTCTAGAACAATAAAATTGACAAAATTAAACTATGTTGTTAACGAAAAATAACATTTATTATCACATTTGTAAATGTCACGTATATATCATGTTTGTTAATAGTTTATAATTCTTAGTCCATTGTTAGTCAAAATGTTATTTGGCAATAGCATAATATTATTAGAATAATTAAGTTGTTATCTATTTAAGCAACTGCATACGACGCGTTTGAAGATTGGTGAAATTAAATTAATATAAATATCTATTAGCAATTTCTTAAAGGTAAATCATTTTAAGGGAATAGTTTCAATTGAGTTAATACAATCTTATAATTATTGAGTAGTTCGTCTTTTCTGCTCATAACAATGAAAAAAATATCACGCGTTTTTATAAGGAATAATAATTATTTTAAAAGCGCTAGATCGTACAAAAATAATCAATTCAAGCAAACAATATTCACTGGACTTTTTCACTAAATACGCGAAATAAATGCCTTCACAAAACAGGACAAATATGAAATCTCTTTATCTAAATGTCCAACTAAACTTTTTATCTTTATCAAGGCTGACGTATCATTTATTTAGTAACAGTCGACTAAACTCCTGACTTTGGAGGAATTATTATCATGAACCTTTGCATCCATGGTCGGTGATCAGAACTCTCGATCAACAAGAGTCATGTTAGTAGGTTTCATGAACTTCAATATCCTTACGAGTTTATGTAGCCCCTGTATCTGTCATATCACGATATTAAAATTAAATCACATATTAACACAGCGCAGCTTTTTCTCAGGAATACGCGAAGCGAAAGCGTTGCTGGGTACAACTGCTTTCGTTTCCTTCCCTTCACTGCTTTCACCCATCAAACTGTTCAGGCATACCTTCATATCTGCAGCGAATTTTCTAACTAACCTTTCTAACGAGAACAAATGATCATCTAAGGCTTCAGGGATTTCTTCCCTCATAAAGTCTGCAAGTCTTAGTAAGTATTCTGCATTAGAACCAGAAGACCCTTCACATTCAAGGATTTGCTTGGCAATATCCGGTAAAGGAGCAGCTCCCAGCCAATGCCTATTTTCCGGGATGGCTATGTATAATAACGCATCTTTTTTATCGTCAGAAAACATAATCTCAGGTTGGGTAGTTGAAGGATGGCTAGTCGAAACGAGACAGGTAAGACTAGTAGATAGCACGCTAGTACCCTCCTGTAGGAAGGTGGGACGTGGGTGGAAGTTGACAGTGTAAGTCCTGTAGCCTCCTAGCTGACATTCTCGCGTGGTGAGGTAGGGTAGAGCCGCGTTGTTATCCGCTGAGATCAGAAATGCTTTTCCCCATGTTATACCCTGGAACAAAGATATAAGTGTATTTAGTGAGAGGTTAAAGATTCAGATATCCTTAGTCAGGGTTACATAATTTTATTTAAAGATGATGATTGTGTTTTTATAACTAATATAAGAATAGTACCTAAAATAAAGAGGTCCAGTTGTCCTAAAAGCAATGAACATTAGACGGTAACAAGTTTACAACCATTGATCGACAAAAAAAACCTAACATAGATTTTTCTTTTTCTGTCCCAGCAGGGTCAAAATAGGAATAATTGTCAAATGCGATAAGATCCATGATAAAATATCAATGCCATCTGATGGGATTATGTTTTACTATCGAAATCTGTGAATGAAAATATCTCTACCTACCTACTTAAATAATGTGAGACCAACTCAGCAGCAGACTTAAGGGAGATAGTATCGAAAGTCGCAATCAAGAAGATCGCAGCAATTTTATATGATAGGATTGTTATCAATCGATGTTATCATTCACATTTTTGCTGGATGTCCTAGATAATAATGTTAAGACGGCTTATTGATGACAGATATCTATGGAATATTTATCTATAATATTTGTTCATATTTTTTTTATAATATTGTTAAAGATCAATACCTGCCATCATTTAGGTCTCTTTAGTTTACCAGCCACAGAAAATAACACACCAAATTTTTTTTGAGCGAGTTCATCGACATACACACACACCCACATAAATTAAAAAGATGGCCACCTTTTTAAGGGGTAAATGCCCTGTTAGTACTGGCCACTTTGTTGGGATTTTCCTTAAGACGGTAGGCAGAGCCTGCCAGAACACGACTGCTTACCAAATGTGGCAACTTTTTCAGGCACTTCTAGTACATGTTTAGCGGGGATGAATTGTTTTCACTGTATTCGTTCGTATGGACTATCGACAATAATAATTACTGTAATATTGGTTATTTAATCATCATCATCATCATCATCATCATCAGCCTATATTAGTCCACTGCTGGACATAGGCCTCCCCTAATGAGCGCCATAGCGCCCTGTCTTCAGCTTGCCGCATCCAGCATCTGCCTGCAGTCTTTCGCAGATCGTCATCCCACCTGGCCGGAGGGCGTCCTACACTACGTTTGCCGAGTCGCGGTCTCCACTCAAGAATACGTTTACCCAAGCGGTTATCGGTTCTTCGCGAGATATGACCGGCCCACTGCCACTTCAGCTTGCTAATTCGTTGAGCTACGAGTATATCGATAACTTTGATTCTCTGACGGATGTATTCGTTACGAATCTTATCCTTCAGAGAGACTCCGAGCATAGCTCTTTCCATAGCTCGCTGAGCGACTTTGAACTGGTGGACCAGACCTATCGTGAGCGTCCACGTCTCAGCTCCGTAGGTCATGACGGGTAGGACGCACTGATTGAAAACTTCCGTTTTCAAGCAGTGCGGTATGGATGACGAGAAGACCATACGTAGTTTTCCAAACGCTGCCCAGCCTAGCTGGATCCTCCTCTTGGCCTCCTTCTCGAAATTGTTTTTACCCAACTGCAGAATCTGCCCAAGGTAAGTATATTCGGAAACAATTTCTTTATTTAATAGGTCTCAAAAAAATCACAGTGATTGTTATTTCTCTAAATTGTAAACTAAGTGAGTACATGAACGGATAGGCAGATGGACATGGACATGTACATGGACGGATAGGCAGATGGACATGACGAAACTATAAGGGTTTTGGTTTCGCCATTTGCGTTCAAAACCCTAAGGTCTATTAGTCTAAAGAGTCAGCAGGTTAAATCATAATGTGTTCGTTCACTCTGCTCTTTGCATTATATGATAACAGCGATAGCAGCTGGGTAAATATCTACCGACGGTCATTCACTATTAGACATAGATTAACAAAGAGCCATTTCATGCAAACAACAGTCTGGTATAAAAAATGGTTCATGATATTAAATTACTGCTTTACCTAAACGCCCGTAACTAATATATTTTACACTAGCTTCTGTCCACGGATTCACCCGCGTGGTACCCTATTAAAAAGTAGCATACAAGTTATTCTGATGTATAAGCTATATTACTATAAAGTTTTATCAAAATCCGTTCAGTAGTTTTTGCGTGAAAGATTACCAAATATCCATCCTCACAAACTTTCACGTTTATAATAGTAGTAGGATTTGAAAAAAATCTCTAGATAAAAAAAAACATCTCTCGTCTAAGCTACGAGAGATGTTTCTTGTTTTGTAATGACTACAGAATACTGTTTCACGAAATACTTTTGTGCCAGTCTATAACAATATACCTAATCCATTTGCAAAATTAACAACAGATATCTACAACCGGGAGATAGGTAATTTTTTGTTTATGGCAATCTCCCTACCAGTGTCATACTACATTTCTGCCAGTGTCACGTCATAATAGAATTACAAGAACAACGCATAGCTGAAATATATATTAGTGTGTTTTCGAAAAAAGAACCTACTCTGAAAGAAGAACTAACTACATTTTCCTTGATATCTATTTATACGAAATGTACAAATGAAATAGACGACCTATCTATTTAAGGTTCATTCATTAACGTTAGGGACTCCGAATAAAATGAACTGCTGGCCCCTATAGATACTTTTAAAATTAATATTATTTTCATTCCTAGAAGGGACAAACATAATTATATTATTATTCAGTACAATCGTGAACAAATTTCTTATGGGAAATAAGTGACAGAATAAGAAAAGAATAGATACCGTTGCAAACGATCTGTAGATTATTGTATACATATTTTTGATGTAAATACGTAATGTTGTATATAAATATTTTAAAATAAATAAATAATAATATAATGTTGCCTATTTCTATGAATTGTTTTTATACTGTGGAATCATAAAAACATCATAAGCATTCATTATATAACTATCTGATAGGTAATTCTGTTTGACCTTGAGGAAGCAATTAACTTATTTTGGCATACACACGTGTAAAGAACTCGGTACTATAAACATAGTTTTATTATTCTACATTCCATAGTTTTCGGGATAGTATTTTAAGGCTTCTGTTAAGGTGTTAGTTATTCATGTCGTGTCGGTATTCTAAGATGTTTTAAATGTACCTAAGCTAAATGTATATAGGTAATGGGCATGCCATGAGGAAAGAATGTCGAGAAGAGATTAGTATGTTTACATGTATATATGGGAGTAGAGCTAGGCCAAGGTAAATATGGATGTACTGTATGAAAGATGACATGAATAAAAAAAGAGTGAATGTTGAGATAACGGGTGATAGAAGGAAGTGGAAAAAACAATATGCCTTCCTACAATTTTGTTTACGTAATGTGGCAGAAGCGTAAGAATCTAAAGTTTTTATTTTTATACGGACTCAAATTTATGGGCGTTTATTTGTGTGTACAATAAAGAATTAAGTATAAAGCTTTGAAAATAAAACACCCAACATTCATAGTCTGTCTCACATACAGAGTCTTGACTACACTCTAGGATTGCCTGTGTCTTGGGTATCAGAAACTACGAGTAGGTATGGTACGTCAACACCCGGACTCAATATCTGCAGAACATGCAAAACATGCAAATATTTGTCTTGCAGCGAGAATCAAACTACCACATCTCGCTTCTCAGTCGCCTACCCCCCCCACCCCTGCGCTACTTTGGTCGCCTTACACAATGGTAACCGCGAACTTGGATTTAATATCGTACATAGTAAATATCAAAATGGCGAAGCAAAACATCGTGAGGGAACCGGCATGCCCGAGAATCGAAAAATCTAAGCTATGCCATAGGCCTGAAACAGTTGCAACCTGCCATTCGAAATATGTAACGGGAATTATGTACCTTTGTTTCTTCACTGATCTGCGTACTGCTGAATATAGACCTAAGGGTGTCCTTTGTAATATCTTTATAGGTAACTCAGACTGTACACAACCGTGAGAATGTTTATGTTATTGAAAAAAAAAATAAGAGACGAGACAGATATAATGTGAAGGGTTCAGTCTGTTTATCACCTTGATGGCCTTAAATAGGTCAGGGCCACGTGATCAGGACAAGAATAACATTATCACATTTTGAATTAGCAAAACCATGCTCGAAGCTTTGTTGTAGGAATTTGGCAAACAAAATAATAATTGTGCTGTGAATTGGCTTATATAGATTTTCTAAGAAACAATAACAGAATAAACTTGGGTGTAATTACATTTGTGTGATAAGAATGAATTTAAAAAAATGAATTATTCAGGTTAATACGACAGAATCAGTCAGTACAATAATAAAATAAAAAGATATTTAGAGGTATAATGCCATAAGCTATCTTATCCTGTATAGAAAATAATAAGAAATGCAATTTGATAACATTACCGTGCTATGTCTAGGTTGAAGAAGTGTAAGTAATATGTAGAATATAAGTTAGTTAAGTGTGCCTTGCAAACAAAGAAAGTTGATACGCATGAAATATTGATACGAATGTGGAACACAAAACGCGTGATAGAAATCTAGAACAATGGTCAATTACTTAAGGCTCAGAAACAGAAACTATCCGTAATTCGGTAGTAAAACTAGTGTTAGCTAAAACTCAACAATGACTAATGTAGAAATGATTCAGCACACACCTACATACATATTAGAGTAGAGACAAATTTCAAGGTCAACAAGAAGAATATCGATATACAACCTTTAAAGGAATTAAAGGAATTCTAGAAGAATTAATGATGTTTGGAATTTCACGATTAATATACATAAAAATCCATCAATCACAAGGAATCAGGATCGTTATTATGTATTTCAATAAAGAAGAGATTCAGGACATAGTCGCATAGAAATTAGTAACCCATTTCAGTGTCACTAGTTAAAAAAGTCCCAGCAGGATGACCATAAAATAATGATACGGTAAATAAAGATTACACTACACAAGACTTGATTCCGAGAACTCGATTTAATATGAATTCTATATTGGATTGAAACAATAAATTTGACTCAGTGCAGGGACCGTGACCCAGTGAAATGAAATAAAGTATGTAGAAGACGTAGTGATTCTTAATCACAACCAATGTATGGTAAAAGCTCAGAGGTAAAAGTAGCATTAATATTATGACTTTGACAATACATGTCGAGGACGCTGTTTCACTACTTTTACTTTACTTGACTTCAAGATGTAATGCATATAAATTCATGGCTGTTGTCAGCACATGACTCGTCACTTTACCATCGTCCATTTGTCACTGCATAATAGAAAATATGCAATTTTTACGTAACTCGACTCAGGCAAATGCATGACCATTTGCCTCGCCTAACAGTTTTATTAATTAGTCACTTTTGAATTTAAATTATGTACGCATTAACACGAATAACATTACCATTATATGCATATGAAACTTGTATGTCAACGTTTTCGAAGTTCCGAGTTGCAAACAAATACGTGCAGCCGTGGAAGGTTCTCTCTTATAAGATACCCAATAGGAAAATGGCATGATAGTAGAAAGACGTTTAGTCGTATCCTAAAAGGGCAGGGGGCTAGGACTCATTACATTTATGTCTATGAAGTCTTCTGGATGGATCGAAAGTACTGCGGTATTGGTGAATGATGAACAAATACCGTAGAAGACACTCTGATGCATTATTCGTTACAAATTATTTTATAACGCCTTATTACTTTCTGATATTTCCCAAAACAATCGTACTAGTTCAATGATCTTGTTTATATTTCCCTTTATTTAATCCACTCTTGTTATGGGTTTATCTCAATGACTGTTCGTCGGTTCATAGGTCATCTGTTGTAGAAGAGACAATGGCGTCTGTTTATAAAGTTATCATAACATGGTCTAGCAGGAAATATGATTGGGTACGTGACTGTGAAGTCATAAGATGAGGTTGTATGGTCATTTAAATATTGTTATTGTGACGTAATGGCATGAAGACAAGTGATGGAGGATAGATAGAAAACATGTGTTCAAACCATCACAAATATAAAAACGTTGGACGGTACGGTTATGTTCGAAAGAATATCAAAATGGCGACGGGGTAGTGGGGACGGAAACACACTATGACGTTACCGTGCTCATTGGGAGATGAGGAAGATGTGAGATGTGGCCGGGCCATGCTACCAAAAATGGTAGCACGGTCCAGGGACATTGAACTGTTTTGTATGGTGATAGAGCGAAAAAACGCGATCAAGTTTTGGAAGCTAAAAGATATTGGACAAAATAAAATAATGAGCCTGAAATCATAAAGTAGGTATAATATAACAATTTTATCAAGACAGAAAAGCACACTGAACTATTTATTTTTCATGCGCCGGAGAGAAAAAATACGCGAGAACGTTTTCACTGATATGTAAGTCAAAGTCAAAGTCAAGTAGTAAAGTATAGTTTATTATTAAAGGATCATATTAAATATTTTAATGCTAATGTACGTCGATTCGTCGCTTGGTCACAATACTTTCTTGGTAAACCTACGTGTAAGCCCTTGATACCAATCGTGAAATAACCAGTGTGGTGGAAGGATTCAAAGCGTCACAATGTCTGCGAACTCGAAAGGAGATAGATACATTACGAAAGGTGGTTTAAATCGGTGGTTTATTTTAAAAAGATGGCAGCCTTTTGAATCTTAATCTTAATGTTTAAGACAAATTGTTGTACAAGCAAACAAGGTTTAAAATTGAATGTTAAAATAAAATTACCGATAATTTGTCATTTCAAAGAAAGGTTTGACCAAAAATAACTGCTAAAAGATAAACCAGGCGGTCACCTAGTTTATATCTATCACATTGTAATTTTGTAGTTTTATCTCATGAAATACGTTTTTTTTGCGATAAAAATTTACATTTGCAGTTGGGAGAATTGACCGTGACATATATCGATTATGGTCGAAAAATTTGGCAACTAGGTACGTAGTAATGTTTGTCTTTCAATCAGACTTATATTTTCATTACAGCAATGTTTGGTGCTTTCATGGTTTATGAACTTAATTAATACTAGTTTTGGTGAACATACAAGCTTGTACCTCTATGGAAACCTCTCTCGCACTTGTTCGGATTATTTTTGGTTTTGAAGTGTTTTTTAAATCACCGCGGTATGTGTGGACATACCGCGGTTTTATCGCGCGTTCAAATTGTAGACCGTGTCGCTTTGCAATAATATTCTTTTTTCGATACCAGACCTTGGTTTAGTGACTTTGACAGAACTCGAGTTAAGACCACTATTGGTAATGAGACTGTAAATAACTATCAATCACACTGTTGCTAGGTTGAAGAGATATGAGTATCTATATCATGGAAAATATCCGATACATACTAGACAGATTATTGTTGTATGTCCATATAACAACATTTTTAAAATAGATTGATAGCCAAATTAGATTAATCTTATCTTTAGTGTCATGCCAAAGTGAATGAAGTGGATTCCATTCTTATATGTTAAATCAATCAAATTGTAACCAGTCAAAGCTAATAACTGCTTAGTTTTAACCATGACATTGAAATAAACAGAAAAATACGATTTAATCATCATCATCATCAGCCTATATTAGTCCACTGCTGGACATAGGCCTCCCCTAATGAGGGCCATAGCGCCCTGTCTTCAGCTAACCGAGCATGCTGAAGACGATTTAATAATGGGCATAAATTACATTGATGCATCAATTTGTGAGACAATTTGTTATACAGGTACAGTATAGGTAAAAAAAAGAAATAAGAAAACGAATTAGGATATAGATTAGATATCTCCCAATGAACAAAAACAAGCTAAGACGCATAATTCAAATGCAAACCAACAATCACGTTTTCTACTTTGACCCTCAGATCAATACTCAGTAGGGAAATAGATCCTTAAAGTTACTAGGTAGTAACCAAATGTGTGATATCAGTTAATGTTTCAATAGGAGGCGATAATTTGCAAGCAACCTGTTGCCCAAACGAGAGCAAAACGTAGGTACGCATGAGGTGGTCAGAGGCAAGTCAAAACACTACATTTGGCCTATGCCCACGTTTTGCTCTCGTTTGGGCAACAGGTTGCTTGCAAATTATCGCCTCCTATTGAAACATTAACTGATATCACACATTGTCAAATTATGCTTTATAGGGCATGCCAGTTTTATCACGATATTTTGTCATGCACGATTGGTGCATCATCGTGTCAATTGAACTATTTCGTTTCTCAGAACAAATTGAAGCTCAGGGTCAGGAGGGGATTTTCCAAAGCATTTAGAACATCTGAAATCTGAATCATTACTAACAACCTTGCAAAGTGCAACGTAGTGCAGTCGTCGGCCAAAATCTGCGTCATCAGAATGAAATCTGTGCACGTGAAGTGTAAATCAGGTGGACAAAGAGTGACATAAGCTGTATGTCTACTAAAATGGATATATAGCTAAACTAATGGTATTCCATCCATCAAAATGTAATTTGAGCTTGTTGAGGGAACAGCTAACATTAGTCCACTGCTGGATATAGGCCTCTCCCAACACGCACCACTGAGGACGATATTTAGCTCTTTATACCTGTGGCCACCTGTATTCGCTCCACCTAGCCGGGGGCCACCCCCCACTACGTTTGCCAGTCTTCACTCAACGTTTGCAGTCTTCACTCAAAAACTACATAGTTTATCCCCAACGGTTTTCGGTTCTTCAGCATTTATGACCAGCCCACTGCCACTACAGGCTGTTAACCCTCTGAGCTATGTCGATGACTTCTGTTCTCTGTAGGATAATCTCGTTACGGATTTTAAATCGGCCATTTCGTCATCGGATTTTAAGCCACACAAAGGCTTTTATAAAAGTGCCATCAAATCATCTTTAAAATGTATAAATATGGCATCACAGAGCCGAAACAAATTTACTATCACGGTCACAATAGTCATATAGTCGTCTCACGGTTTACCATTGCCAATTCGCAAATTGGCGGATGTAGTCTCAATGCGAGCGTCAGATGCCTTGTACGGTCTACAATCTTCCTGTAATGGATCAATTTATCCATCACAGGAAGATTGTAGACTATTTTTGAAGTATTTAAACATGAAATTAGGATGAGTGTTGATAAACTTCGAATACAAAGAAAGCGATGAAAGAAACAAAGAAGATGTTGTTTTCTTTCGAGATTGTTAATTATAAAGTTGGAAGTTTGACTATGGAATACTCATCCTGCTAGATACCACTGCTGAGCTGAGCCAAGGTCTCCCTTCTTTTTCCATCTATCCCGTTCCAGGGGATTCAGTCAGCTAGTTATGTCTTGGGCATTCTTAATGACATTGCTCTTTATGGATCTGGATACTGAGGTGTCCATTAAACGGATTGCATTCGTGAGAGTGTTTGTTTTGTTTTTGTTACAAAGAGGCATTGACTTACTTTTACGTGTATTTTCAGCCTCATCAAATTCCTAACTTGGCTTTTCGATATTGGCGTTCGTCCAATTCGTAAGCAAACGAAAACACAGTAATGCGTTCATTGACAACATATTTGCAGTGTTATTAGCCTTTTTTTATATTTCAAGGCCTTTATTTAACATTAAATTAAGAGGTATAAAACAGAAAACAACAAAAATAAGTTTAATAAAATCCGATATACAAAATAGATTAACAAATAGCTTTTAATTGGTCATGGACATTCTTTTTTATCGCGTCATTTGTATTTTTTAACATATTATACTGTTTTAGATCATGGAACAGCTTGATTTATGATCGATATTAAAACGAAGCAAAAAAAATTAATCTGTGATTAAAACCAATAGCGATGTGAAAGTATTCAGTGCACCCAGCAAGATCACATATCTTTACTGGCGCTGAACCGTCAAACTGATGTAGAGAATTCATGACGAAAACACGAATATGAAAATGCTACATTGCAGAAAAACTTACAATACAATTAGAAGACATTGTTTACAAACTTTACAATACCGCTATTAGTTACGTTACACATATGAGTAAGTGAATCTTACACGTGTATATACGTAAACACGTGCCAACAATGCCATTCGATGCAACAAACAACTGCGCAGTGGGATATGATACACATGGGAGTCAGGACCTTGGTGTGAAATTAGAAATTAATAACAGACCTTGACACAAAGAAAAGCATAAAAGGGGAGGCAAATTTCAATACGGATTATTGGTAAAAAATGGCAGAGTAGGTGAACATACCTCTTAACAACTAGCAAGGTTTATATGGTTACACAAATAGTACAATAAAGTTTCTAAAACATGAAGAAAATACAAAATGATTAAGAGCTCTTGATATAACCAATCTTGGTTGACCAAGCTTACTTAAATAATAAAATACTTATTTTGAATATAAACTCGATGAGTCTGATCTACAAATGATGAGAGAAAGTGAAAAAGGCACATCGGTAAAACAGTCAGACACAATACAAATAGCTAACTGTACAACGTACCTAAGTAAAGAGAAATAATATATAGATAGGTTACCTACATAGATAATCTTGAGTATGACGACATTATGACATCTTACCAAAATATTTGCTGTTTATTATTCCAGGGGTATGACGAAGTGGTAGGTATTTACGTACTTTACTAATTTTGCCAGCTATTTTAGGCTAATAATGTTCTGACATGAATAATAAACTTTTACGGTGCGCCAACAATTATTTTTAAGTATTCGGTAATATGTAGTTCAATTGTACAGTATATGTATGCACAGTTTAAACTCCATAGAATTACTACAAGACTTCAACTGAATAAGTTTTTATGTTGTTTAAAAGCTGCTTGAAAATGTCAAAGATCTGACAAGAATATAAAAGCCCAAGGAATCCAGGAAATAAGGAAACAAGGAATAAGGAATCCAACAGGAATTACTCCCAGAAACAACAAGTGAACTGGCGACCTTTTATGTCTTCAAGAGGCCGGCAATGCAACATGATATGCAATCATAACAATCAATAACAAGGTTAAGGGAATTAGACCAAGTCAGAATTGACCAATTGATCAATCGACTGAATTTTTACTAATCGACGATAATGAAACAAAGCTAGCCGCAATTTCATATGCTTGCGACATAAAGCAATCAACCGGACCATGGCTTATAGAAAATTGACAAATCTGAGTATTGATCGATCATGTAGAAAATATTAGAAATATCGAACTTTCTCAATATTGAGATTGCCTTATTATAAGACATTGAATAAAATGATCTATTGATTGAACTTTATGCAAAATATCGAATACATGAGTTGTATGCTCCATAATACAAACTCTGCTTATTTTGGGACTGATGCTGTGTAAAAATTACCAAAATTATTTATTTATTACTATTGATTCCCGGCTACGCTGACGATGTCGTTCAACCATAAAAAAACATGGACATCAGATAATATGAACAGGCTTTTGCCCAGCAGTAGGGCTAAAGATACTATGTTTACATAAAGTTAAAGAGACTAGCGTATTATTGTTTTGGCACAACATCTTATAATTTTGATACGTTATCTGATGTAGACGAACAAAGGTTATCAGAAAACTAAACGAGGATTTGTATAAACTAGCTTAGATTGACTGCTCTAGAAATATATACATAGTTTACCTCTACGTTTGCCTCTATTAAGAAAATAAGGCTAATTATTGTTCACTAAAACATGACAAATTGTGAGACAGAACTCCCGTTAAAGATACCTATCGTTAAATTTGAATGCATCATGATCACAAAAAAAACTGATGTCTCTGATGTTAGCATAGTGGGAGATGAAATTATATGGTAGATTCGCTCGAGTTTAGTTGATATTTGTTTGCATGATGCAAATATGTTGTGGAAACCACATATAAGCGAATATATAAGCACTTATCTGCATAAAAACTGCAGTAAAAAACCATCAACCGAGTAGGTGGTTTCTACGAGTTTTTCCCAGCCATTTAGAAATAAATAGGATACAAAAGTAGGAGAAACGTCTGATAAGAATACCGTAGACGATTATGGAGGTTAAAGAACTAGGTGATGCCGGTATAAGTATCTAATTAAACAGATAGATAGATAGGATATATTAACACAAGGAAAAAATAAAAAAAGAGCCGTCGTAAAATTCTTGAAGCGATATTTTCGTTCGCAAATACGCACTTGGCTACACATCACAGATTATGCAGAACTGGAAAACTAAGGTTTGTTTGTTTGACTCAATAGATATTATCGATTTTAATTATCATGATCGAGATCATTTTTAGGAGCAGAAAACGATCTAGCTATGTCCCATATCTGGCTGGGAACACAATGTTGCCAGACAATATTGTTGTTTGTTTAAACACAGCTCTGGGGAATACCCGGTTCCTGAACAAAGCTCTGGGGAAACAAAGTTCTGGACAAAGCTTTGGGAAAACTCAACACCCCTACAATCTACGAGTTTAATTCTAGTTCGCAAGCAAAGCTCAGCTTTTCAGTAGTAACCTACTATACTTCGGTTTGTGTAAAAATAGTTTAAAAATACTCACTTCCTTGTCTTCTACAAGCGTTGCGACTCGACCGGGCTGAAAATACATGAAGTCAGTTAAAAACATGATTTTACCTTCATGAAAATAAGGTTTGACTTTCAACTGAGTTTACAAGCAAGGGGAGTTTATCTTTCCCGTCCCCTTAAACTCAGTATGAAGCCCAGCTAGATATTCCTTCCCACCAGTTCACCTGCCCAGCAGTAATGCTCGTATTGTTACGGCTCGTGCCAGTGAAATTACAGGCAAATTCGATACTTCTGGTTTTTCAAGCGTTACGGTAACCGCTTACCAACAGGTGGACCGCATGCATGTTGGCCACATAAGTTGAAAAAAGTCACTCTGTTAGAGATTCAGTATAAGAAACATGACATGAGTGGCAAACCCATACTAATTCTTCGAGCAAATATTGATTTTTATTTGTGTACCCACTCGTGTATTTTTAGAATGCAAACTACGCAAATCGACAGCCGATCATTTTGCAATAACGTGATGGCTCACGTTAGAAGGGAGTGATCCGGCTTATCTATCAGATGCTATCAATCATTATAATTGTGAGAGCTCTTTATGAGATTACAGGAAGATTGTACCTACCAATGTACTTAAATCCTTTCTATTTTTAACTAATTTTTACTTCAAAAGGAGACTTTTTTTTTACTTTTTAAGCTGAATTTGGGCTACGTGATTACCTGTCTATAAATATTTTAAATATTATTGTGCATTTGGCAGGTGAATAAACTCCGTGAATTCTGTGATTCTGGGTTCGAAATTCTTAACTAAATATTTTGCAGAATTTAGGTGGCCAATCACTTTCAAATATTATCAAAATCAGGTGTATTCTTCTTCAAAAATCTTAAATAGGTATTATATGGTTGATATGAATTTGTTGCTCCAAACACATTTGACTTCTGATACTTGAAAAAATAATCCCTTAAAATCGAATCTAAACATTTCAATCGTTGAAAAAGTTTTAGCAAGAATTTCGGAACAGATTTGCGCTTTATAATGATGGGGTCACACTGTGACCGGATCTGGTGTGACTCGTTGGGATTTTTTTCCCATCGAGTAACACTGTAACACGTTGGGAACATGCAGTTGTTCAATTGGCCACATGAGAGATGACCATGAAACGAGCAGAGTAAACTATGATGCAACAGAAAGGCTTGAAATACCTACATTCAGTTATGTAGGATGTACCTTCATGTCCTACTTCACTGGAACTTTCTATATTTCTTTCTTTCTATCAATGTTTTCAGTGCCACATGCCTACACTAGTCAAGCTAACTTTGGAAGGACTCGTTTGAAGGATAAGGCAACTGAAAGGTGCATCACAATGAAAGTGCATTTGCCTTGAATCAATGCCAAAATTTACTGTTAGTAGATCAAGTCAGTGTGTCGGCTAGTATAAGGTCAATGTTTTGACGAGTTTTATTTATATTTTGATAACATTTTAATATAAGGAAATTGCTAAAGCCAATTTGTTTTGTCCTCAATGAGTGGGAAAGAGGTCCAAAAAAACACTCGTGTGTGATGTACTTTAGCACAGTCATCAACATTTTCAATGAAGTACCAGGACGGGTCTTGGGTAGGTACATGAGGTGGAAAAGGTGAAAAAGGAAAAAAACGTATAAAGAACGTTATGCTGGCCAGGGCGCTGCTTGGCAGAATTTTCTTCAATCGAGAAACACAGTTTCCCTTCTTGATTGTAGGAAGGCACATTCTAAAAAATAAGTGTTTAAATAAACTTATTATTTAATCAATATCCTAAGATTAGGTGTACCTAATCTAGCCGGCTGCGTCTGGGCAAACCAATGAGTCAAAAGTACCAATTCTGTATGGGCACAGCCAGCTACAATTAGGTACAGTTAAGAAATAAAGTGTTTGAAAAATCCTGCCATGCCGTTTTTTTGTCCTCCATCGCCCTTGTAAGATCCATCCTGGTACTTGTTTTATAGGGTTTACGACACTCCCGGTCTACTAGAAATTCTTATCAGATCACCTATCCGCTAGTCCACCATTTGGCTATATTTGCTAAACATTTATGTAGGAAGGTACTGTAGGTAGGTAACTAGTTATATAGATTCTAATTCAACATTTCACAGCTGAGGTAGAAATATGCTGAGGCTGAGGTAGAGGTGCAATATCAAGGTGTTAATAATATTTTTATCAAAAAGGGTCAAAATGTGAAGCAAACATTAGCAAATGTACTGATAAGGGTGAACTCTGACTAACTCTGTGGATAAGTATTTAATGATATTTATAACAATAATTTTAAAGATATTACTGTTAAGTACCTATAATTATATTATAGGAATATATACTCGTATATATTCTTGTGTGATCTAGGTAATCAAAACAACATTGTGTTTTGATATTTTATGAAGGTAAAGTACCTAGGTAGGTACCTACAAGGTAAGTATATAATTATTATTTGGTTTTCACATGGGTGGTCTCTTGCGTTAACTTTAGGTCCCTTATCAATATAATACAAATATAATATATACCTACTTACATAGCTCATAAAAATATTGACATGCTAGTTTCGTATACATAAGAGAAGAAAGATAGTCCTACCCTCAATCAATGTTGAAAGAAAGATTAATCATTGCATCAGACCATTCTGAACCTACCTATGTCTGTGGGCTACCTTTATTACTGACCCACAGTAGAATTTTGATTCACTGTTTACAAGTAAAATAAAATTACTGTGTTTATTTAAAACCAAATTACCTCAGATTCTATTCAAGGTTTGAAAATAAAATTGCCGATTCTAGTACACGCTAGAATATAGGTACGGTCTTATTTATACGGTCAGTTTTATTTTTGTTACTTACTTTTGAATCAGTCCCGCGATGGGTAGTATTTCCTTGCCAAAACCTCCTGGAGAAACCCTTGACAAATCCACAGATCGACTGCTTGTACTCGAAGCCTGGATTCCAGCATAGAGATCCATAGCCGAAGACCCAGAGAGCCTCCTTTCTGTTGTTTACGTCCTCTTTTGTTTGGTTTCGTTCTGAAAAGTCTTGCTCCATTGTCGATTTATTTGTATTGGTACCTAGGTGTTTTATGTCAGCCAGGAATAAAATGATTTATTTTTTGGGAATTTTGAATTTGGAAGGCCTAAAGCGAAGAGATGTTGTGTCAAGTACATATACAATTTTGTTTTAGTTTATCTTGTGTTTCATTGTGATTTTACGCGAGTACCGTACGCACATTTACGAGTTAATAATACAATAATAATTCTAAACGTTTCAAACTGAAAATCGAATAACCACCCATAGCGCTTTACGATTGTAGACTGACAGAAATTTTCTTTCACTCGTTCCGCTCAACGCTGCGAAACCGAGAGGGCAGGATCAATGGTCTTTTGACATAAGCGTACGATCGCCTAGAACGTTCCATTTCACTTCCGTTGAAAGTTTTGTACGAAATATTTTATGGAATCAGAAGTGTAGAATCTGATTAGTGGTTTTACTTGTCTGTACATTTTTAGTTAATATAAAATCAATGCTTAGTTAATTAAAATAAGCATTATTACTAAACTAGTCTTATTGAAATGATAGTCTCTGAACGGGACTTATAATCATTGGTTATTAAAAAATCGGAACGTAAAATTTTGGGTAGCCTTGTTTGTGTATAGTTGAGTCACAATAAATTGGCGTTGATGTTTATGACGCAATCTTACAAATTATTTCAAAAATGTTTAATCTTAAGTAGGTTCCTACCTACTATTACATTACCTTTCATTATAAGTTATGAAAGCTAGTAATTGGGTAAGTAGAAATTTACATATTTTGTTAAAAAAATATTAATGGCAAAATGGTTGGTAGGTTCATAAGTAGACATTTCTAGTTGGTGGGTAGGTACATGCATAACTCATGGTCATTAAATATTTTAGAGCTCCTTTGATAATAATAACAATGATCGTTAGAGGTACAAATAATGCACCTGATCATATTTTATTTATACCTTGTAGTAAGGCGAATAATATTATGTAGGTACCTAGGCTAATGTGTACCTTATTGTATAGGGATTCTATTGAATCTAACATTTCTAAATTTAAACATTCCTATGAAATGTTGGTTATTACAAACTAGTTTAAAATACCTAAATTTAGTTAAGAAATCTTTAAATCGTTTCAGCTATTACATCAAACTAAATCTAGAACATTTAAATGATAGCTTCAAATTTGATTCTAACATTTCTTAATTGAATAAATCGTTCATTTACTTCATTAATTTGCATTACTCGTCGCTAGATGCTAGACGCACACTATTTTTACCATATGTAGATACTCAGCGAGCTATGGAAAGAGCTATGCTCGGAGTCTCTCTGAAGGATAGGATTCGTAACGAATACATCCGTCAGAGAACCAAAGTTATCGACATAGCTCAACGAATCAGCAAGCTGAAGTGGCA
This sequence comes from Perizoma flavofasciatum, assembly GCA_958496245.1. NCBI lineage: Eukaryota > Metazoa > Arthropoda > Insecta > Lepidoptera > Geometridae > Perizoma > Perizoma flavofasciatum. The sequence continues at coordinate 8,350,634 of OY292439.1, read as the reverse complement.
GTGGGCCGGTCATATCTCGCGAAGAACCGATAACCGCTGGGGTAAACGTATTCTTGAGTGGAGACCGCGACTCGGCAAACGTAGTGCAGGACGCCCTCCGGCCAGGTGGAATGACGATCTGCGAAAGACTGCAGGCAGATGCTGGATGCGGCAAGCTGAAGACAGGGCGCTATGGCGCTCATTAGGAGAGGCCTATGTCCAGCAGTGGACTAATATACGCTGATGATCATGATGAGATACCTAAGCTAGTGGTGTTACTTTTTTTTAAATAAATTAATATAATTTTATATTGAATGCTATAGACAAAGTAAAGCCTGATTTTGGTAATTTACCTTGAGTCACACTAAATTCATTACAAATTGGTATTTCTATTTTAGGTGGTTTTGGTGTTTGAAATAAAATACAGTCTTTTGATTTTTTATAATGGTCCATATAATTTTCATAGAGAATAAAATCACAATGTTGTATAATTATATATTACACAAATTTGGAGTGCTTGAACTGTTTACATTATTTATTAAAAGTATATAAGTTAGGTACCTAGGTACTTTCTAAAATATCAAGATCCTACTTACTTGTTATAAAATTTCAATAGCCAAAGTGCATTTTTGAATAAAAATGAAATACCTATATAGGTAGGTACCTAAATAAATAACATATCTAATTAAAATCAGATAAATGAAATTAATAAAATACATAAAATTTATTTGGCTATTTTTTTCTGGAATGCTTAGAACTTCAAAAAGGGCAAACTGGTAGGTAAGCCAGTCGGATTTCAATAATAAAATGAATATTATTGCATTTTACTCTTATACTTAGAACTTTAGTAAAATAATAATCATATATATTAAATGGTAGGTACCTACGAATACAACATGACTAGGTCCTTAGTCCTTACCCATGCCCAAATCGTTTTTATGATTTGTATAAAATATTATTTACAATTCATACCTACCTAGTTTAATTTTAGATTGATTGAAACTGGGGCTTATTAACTATTTAGGTAGGTAGGTATTTGCTTTCCAACTGGCCTGTATTTAGATATTAATAACAAAAGTCAATGCCCCTTGAAAATATATTTAGGTAATTGACAGAATTAAATAAAACTTTAATGTATCTGATTTAATTGATACTTACAATAAATAAAAATACTTGGACCAAAATATGATACCTATTTATTACTAATGGATTACTTACACTATAGAGATTACAGCTGCATATTTATGTACATAACATATCTCTTAGTTGTGATATTTGGCTTCAATGCATTTTTTTTTCAAAGAATACTTAACCGATCAAAGTGTTTCATGTATAAGTCCAATTAAATAAATAAATTAATAATATTTATTTGTACATTTTAATAAAGATTGAAAAAAAAACAATATGAAACACTTCAATCGGATTGTTAGATAAGCTTATAATTTAAAATTGTGATGGTCAATCAAAAAAAACGTCCTATTTACAATTCAGACAACAAAACTTCACTTGATCTGTCCATTCACAAATATTTTTATGTTATTTATCATAAAAAGCTGTTGAAACTGTATCAGTAGATACATAATTCGTCAATTTAAACAATACAATATGATAGAAAATAGGGTATTTGTTTTATTAATACTAAAAATCTAAATTTACTTTTATGCTATTCCTGAACACAGGACAGGTACGGTTATTAAAAGAATTAGGTATAATTTGAAAGTAATTATTATAAATTATTTATACAATGACTAGTGATATGTAACGATAACTTTACATAGGCATGGTAAACATATTAAATTTATTCGATTATATAATTAAACGAGATTATATTGTAAATTATTTAGAACTGGAGCCGACATTTCAATTCCATAAACAATTCATTTTCAACTTAGTATTTTTATTTGAATGTCACTGACTCCTAGAACTGTCGATACGATGTTTTTTTTTAAATAGGTATCAATTAGCAACCAACTTTTTTAGTAATAATAATAACGTAGGTACTTATTGTATAAATTACATGACTACAATTTAATTATTTACAATGCACCAAAAGAGGAAATTACAAATTAATTTCTAAACGTCAGGCTTTTTTTTGGTAAATCCCATAATACGGGTGATAACGAGGGTCAAAATAATCTTGCATTTCATGGAGGTAGGTTGATTTTGTAAATCTAAAAGTTTATTTTATTATGCGTTTTAACTAAATTTTATCTAGATTCCATATTGTTCAGTATATAATTTACTTAACACTCTAACTATAAATATCAAAAACTGTAATATCAGATCAAGAATATATTTTGGTCAATAATATCCATAAAATTTATTTACCTAAGTATATTTAAAAGTTTGTCATATTATTTTTATGTTATTTCTATAATTTTATTGGAACATGTTTAAATATATTTTCATCAACAACAGACGATACAACGATAATAAGTAAATACCTACTTAGTAAGATATTTAACAGGTCTATCTTTCTTATTAATTAGCATTTTTTTTTGTTATCAACGTATTTATTGAGAAATTTTTGATTAATAAAAGGGCACCGTCGTGTCACAGAAAACACCTAAAATACAATGAAATATGAACGTATGTAATACCTAATATTCAGATTTGTAAGCTTGTACTTATTGATGAAAATCCCATCTACAAAATGTTCTTTAGTTATCCTGACTTCAATTGAAATTGTATAAAATTTCCTATCTCGTAACTACAGCAACATAAAATTGCAAAGTTTAAAAACATAATTAATAACATCTTCCTTGTTTGATCTTTTGTCAGAAATGTAATTTACCTGCATAGGTATCTGAATTTTTTGCAATTAATTATTAAAATGAAAAAAAAAAACATCTCTTATCATAAGTACCTGGGTATGTAACTCCAATAACATCAAAATGATATCACCATGCAAATGAAGTCGCAAACAAGAAATCTAAAAATCCCTATCTTGTTACTTGATAAAATTGGCTTAGGTACTAATCATACACAAATTCCACACGCACGCACACTTTAACAAATTTTACAAGTCCATTACCAAAAATGCATTTGACTCGGCGCCAAAACAACTTTGACGTAACTATACACTGACGTCTCAAACGTCAACTTAAGCTAGCCCCTTAAGGCGCCGGCTTAAGTGGAATGCTTGGATCATACGTTCGACTCGGGGCCTTCTGTATTATGTTTGAACGAGGCGCGGATGCGAGCTAGGTAAAGGGCGCAGATGTGGCCGTAGCATTTGTTGTACCATTCTGTAGTTCTGCCCCTGGAAAAACGGAATATCGTTCAAATGGTATTTTCCACTCTATCCACTCGATCGATGGATAGATCGATGGAAGGGGCACGTAAAAGCAATTAATCTATACAAATACTAAGTCTGAAGAAATTATTTATTTTTTTGTTTTATCGTTTGAATAAGCTTATCGTGGTGGGTCGGGCAACCCCGGCACAGCTAGTGAATGAATAAAAATACTAGAGTAAAACTTACATGGTATCAACTCTTGCCAAATGAACCAGCCGACTCCGACCTTTCCCGGCCGGCTGCGCCAGATATCTCGAAGCAAGAACCACGCCGCGAGCGCCTTCTGTTGGCGCTGAACCATGTGCTACTGAAGTCTCAGCTACTGCACACCAACCACCACCTCCACCACCTTGCTGCCATGAGCTGAAATTCAAATCGTTTATGATAGAACATTCTGAAAAAACATAGAAAAAATGTATGTCGAAATGTAGGCGATTATAACACTAAAAAGGAAGGAGGAGGTTATGTATTCCAAGAAATGCACCGGTATTTACGATACGATACTCTTTCACTGAAGCTGAAATAAATAATTAACTGAGCTCATAATCCACCAAAAACATAATTCTAGTATAATCAGAAGAGATAAACAATATTCACATAGATACATAGTCCGAACTAAGTTTCCCTGATTCTTAGGGATCAGGATAGATATCAGGAATTTTAATATCTGTGCAGGAACTAAGAGTTCAGTGGTACCACAATACTGAGATCCGCGGACTCTGCGGAACATTGCACCGCACTGAGAATTGAATTCGCATCTTTTGCGTTTCAGCGGGCTACTTGAATTTATTATCCCAGACAGACAAGCCGAACAGTGGTAAGTACACTTACCACTGTTCGGCTAAAGAAACTTGCTTTTTTTTACCAAGAACAATACAGAAGAGATAAAGCAACGTACCGTAAAACACAGTAGTCCCTAGACGGAAGGTTGATACTAGAAGCAGTGATGTACTGGAACACCTCAGCATTCGTCCCCAGTTTTTCCACCACTCGCCATTTGACCAACGAATCATCCCAAATGTGACGCTCGCGGAGTATCCTGGGAATTAAACAAAGTCACATAATCTGGGATGATGTTGCTATAAGGACTAAGTCAAATTAAATAATGCACTTAATAATACTCACTAAAATCCTTAAAGTTGGATTTTAATTAGCTATTTAGATAGATAGATAGAAAATGATTTATTGCACAAGATAAAACATAGGCGAACTTAATGCTACTTAGCATTTCTTCCAGCTAACCTTTGTGTAATGAGGAGTGGAGCGGTAGTGCGTTTGTAGAAGATTACCAAAATAAGAGAACATTTTATATTTCAACCTTAACCCTATTTACAAACCGAACGACATTCAAGGGAACACAAACTTTTTGGCCAGTTAATAATATTGCGTGCTTAATTTAGCTAGAAATCTAATTCCTTGCTTATGACAAGGGTTTCTAGTGCGGTTATTTAATTTCATTGATGGATGTCCATTATGTGTATTGATGGATGTACTCGTAATAAACATACCTTTGCATAACCTCCTGTGGCGGCGCCTCAACGTCCGTGGTGGCTCTCCACAGCCGCAACGGATGACCATCGCCAACTTTCTTACAGCACAGTTCCACATGAGAAGCGGCTCCCGACACTGACATCCATCCTCGCGTTCTGAAAACACAAAACCAATATTTAGTTAAACTACTGATTATTTGTATTCAGTCCGCAGAAAACCTGTCCTACATCTACTCAATTTATAACACAATAAAATATGATCAGTCTTTCAATTATTATTTTTATCAATTATACAATTAAGTTGAAATATTGTATTACCTATGTATTACGGCAAGATAATATATGTAAAGGAGCTATAAAACAATGATAGATTTTGTCCCGCCTATCACACTGTCATTGTGTCAATGCAAGTAGTTTTGTATATAAATATTGTACATTTATATGTAAATAGGTACCTACCTACCTAACTCACATAAGTATATAGCGGGTTTGTAAGTGTGGGAAAAATAAATAGGAAATTATTAAATACAAAGACTTCTAGTGGCCACGAAAAAACTACAATGAGCATGAGGTGAGAGGATTTTGGAAGAGTTTGCGATGATTTTGGAAAGTCATAATTTCTGTTCAGAAACTGGTCACTTCATTTGCCCTAATAATTCATATTTAGGTACTAAGTTTTGATTAGATATGATATCGATTTTCGGCATGCAGGACAGCAATAACGTGCAATTTAAATATGTAGCTGTTATCAATCTGTCTCGAACGACTAATCACGATTTTGCAACACAAACAATAAATAACTTAACTCTTTTAGAAACAGCATTTTATTAAATATGCTGTAACTTTGCTATTAGATGGCACTATTTCAACAAAATTGAGCCAAACGTATGCGACTTCTAAGAACAGAAATTATAACAACTATGAAGCGAATCGAACTCTAACACCGAAATCTCACCTCTTTCCTGATCGGCCACAGACTCTAAAAAAGCACGAAAAAAGTTAGACTAAGTATACATACAGATATAGATTTATACGGACAGAATCTCAAAAATACTTAAGCAAACTATAGAGATCTTTTAGAAACTATCATTAACTTATATAAATAGTATGGCATATATTTATATTTGCCATCAGCAGGTATTGTGTTCAGACTTATGAAAATTTATACTTTAGCTAAGCACACTCTATAGTTTGCTTATCTGAGGATAGGATACTGAGGATAAGTTATATTATTTCTACAAACTGCAGAGATAGAAATATATCAACTTTATTATGACACAGGAGATACAACTCACTTTTCTTTGGCTTCTTTCAGTAAAGCTTTTATGCAGGCTTGTTGGAAGCCTTTCCAGTCTTGGTTGAAGTCTCCACCTAATTCTTCTAACGCCACCTGCCATAAAACCGTTGGAACTATTATTACTTTTGAAGTACAATTTCGTCAGAGGTATACCTAGCAAGTAACCGAACCTGTCCCCTGATGACCCTGAGACATAACGGCTGAACATTCTCATGTGCTTGTGGTTTCACCGGCACCCATACACTTCAAACCGGGATACAGGAATGCAAGCATTACTGCTTGGCAGCAGAAATAAGTGTGGTGGTAGTACTTTTACAAACTAGATTAACTTGGAATCAATCATTTTGCTTCATTTGAAATCAATTTATTACTTAGAAAGAAAAAATGGCATGTCACTGCGTTAATTCGTGAAGATTGGAATTAAAGATTAAATAGGCAGACTATAAATAAACTTCCAATTGACATATTTAAGATACCCTGTGTCGTATTAGGAACTACGTGTATCGTGGTACCACAAGACCCAGACCCAGAAAAAATATCTGCAGAACATGCAAACATTTGTCCCGCAGCAGGAATCGAACCCGAACCTCTGAGCCGCAGCCGGCTACTCGCACGCCACACTATCGACGTCATCAATGAAAAAATATTTTCATTCATCCATTCAGACAAGTGTATTTTTAGTAGAGAATTATCTATAGATGATCATAAAAATTGCTCACCGGAACACTCTCCTCGAAGTAATTGAATTTGCACCTGGCTAGCATATCAGCTGGTGCTAGGAAGAGTGAGGCATGCTTTTGAATGAGCAGTAGCAGGCATGCGTGAGCAGCTCGACTTTCGCTGATCTGGCGCTGATCTGCCACGCTTTCTATCACCATCCTGGAAAGAACAACTCCTTTAAAACTATCCAAAGATCTCGAAACTTCAGTAGTCAAGTTAAATGTATAGTGCATAATTCTGACATATCTGTGAATTCTGGAGGCGCATTCACACCCCGATTGCTTCCTTAGTTTTAAGCGTATAGAGATAATTTGCATTCTAAAACAACAAAAACGAAAAGAGAGAAAAAATATCCAGTAACTTCTCTCTTGGTACCCTTGGTATGCTTATGCACGATTCGACAAATAGATTTTCTCGTACCTGAAATTCTAGCAATCTTAGGGCCGTAAGATCGATAGTAGTTTAAACTTTTGATTTTGTTAATCCACGATAAAAGTTGATCGACGGTTTGATCTACTGTAATATAAGAACAAATTTGTTGATCAACTACAATAGAATTTATGAAATGATCGAAGATAGAAGATTAAACTTGCTCTTGTGGTTTCAACTCCTATTGATCTTATGGCTCTTAGGGTTCCAGAAGGGATAATTATTCTCACTCCCTCATGTGGTTATCTCAATGAACAGGTTTCCTCTTTAAGATTTCTTAGCTAGTTTAGGTTTGAAGTCACCCTCCAAGAAATACTTATATAAGATATCAAATTAGCAAAAACTGTGTCATATCACCAATATAAAAAAAAAACGTATTTCAAACTAAGCTAAAGCTTAGAAACCATATCTCCACCTATTAACTTTGAGGGATACTTAATGCAGTTCTTTGAGCTCACCTATTGGAGTTCCCTTCCTTAGTGCTTCCAGTAGTCGGTGGTGCGTGATGCAGCCTCAACAGCGTTGGAGCCAAGCACACTGCCAGGTTCGATGCCGTCATCTGATTAACTCCTGAATGTTCTGCGACCTGCAAATCGAGGCATTGATGATGTTAAACATAAAATACGAACATAAACGCTCACAGCTGTAATCCTCATGATGGACATCTTCAGATCCATACTCAGAACGCAGATCGTGAGGATACTATTGATCTTACGACCCTAAGAATATCACGGTATCACAACACCCAGACCATGAACAAACATCTGCAGAACGAGCAAACATCTGTCCAGCAGCGGGAATCTGTACCTCTTGCGTCGGAATCGGCTACTAACTCGCACAGCCAAGGCCATCTAATTACTATCAATCTATTGATGTATATCCCGTAATTATAATCAAGGCGGAATTTAAAGTAGATACACAGTTTAATTTACCTCAAATAGGAATATAAGTAAGGAATGTAAAGCTTCAAGATGCTCTTCTGGTAAGAGAAGCAGAGCGCATTGAACTGCATCCGGCCGCAGAGGTTCAGGAACATCTGCAAAGTAGATAATACCAGTGTCATGAATGCCATATCACTTTTTTATTCATCAACCAATGATCTACGCAGGCCTAGTAAAGAAGTTCTCATACCAATTCCACTAAAATCTTCACACATTTTTGATTGCTTAAGTCGCCACTGAAATACCTAGACACAAGCATAGGTATGGGATACCAATCTCACAACAATCTTCACAACATTTCTGATAGCTTCGCTCGCCACTGAAGTACCAAGACATGAGCATAGGTATGGGATACCAATCTCACAACAATCTTCACATATTTCCTATTGCTTAGCTCGCCATGGAAATACCAAGACACGAGTATACGTATGGGATACCAATCTCACAACAATCTTCACACATTTCTGATAGCTTCGCTCGCCACTGAAGTACCAAGACATGAGCATAGGTATGGGATACCAATCTCACAACAATCTTCACATATTTCCTATTGCTTAGCTCGCCATGGAAATACCAAGACACGAGTATACGTATGGGATACCAATCTCACAACAATCTTCACAACATTTCTGATAGCTTCGCTCGCCACTGAAGTACCAAGACATAAGCATAGGTATGGGATACCAATCTCACAACAATCTTCACATATTTCCTATTGCTTAGCTCGCCATGGAAATACCAAGACACGAGTATACGTATGGGATACCAATCTCACAACAATCTTCACACATTTCTGATAGCTTCGCTCGTCAGTGAAGTACCTAGACACAAGCATAGGTATGGGCTACCAATCTCACAACAATCTTCACACATTTCTGATAGCTTCGCTCGCCACTGAAGTACCAAGACACGAGCATAGGTATGGGCTACGAATCTCACAACAATCTTCACACATTTCTGATAGCTTCGCTCGCCACTGAAGTACCAAGACACGAGCATAGGTATGGGCTACGAATCTCACAACAATCTTCACACATTTCTGATAGCTTCGCTCGCCACTGAAGTACCAAGACACGACCATAGGTATGGGATACCAATCTCACAACAATCTTCACACGTTTCTCATTGCTTCGCTCGCCACGGAAATACCTAGTACGAGCATGGGTAAGGGAGATGATCCAGTACTTACGTTGAAAGATAGCAATAAACGTCTCGCTGAGTTTATTCGTCAGTAAAGCATCAGGCAGCTCTCTGAAGTACTGCTTGACCATATCAGCCACATCATGCGCCTGCGCACCATCGAAGTTTAGGCTGGATTGGGATGCTTCAGTTGTGTTCATGTTCTCAATGGCGAAGGTACCGGTGGTGCTACCGGCGGCTTCGACGACTGTTCGGAGCTTGGCGATGCGCGATTTTACACCAGCTTTCCGGAATATACCCATCTGGAAGAGAAAAACCACCATTTTTGATTTTATTGTCTACTATTAATTATTCACGTGGGTCAAATAGCCATATATGGTCAGTGTTTTGCTCGTCTAATGCTCGTCTGAGCTAGCTTAGGCTAAGAATTGGTGTGACATTTCCGTATCTTACTGACATTTTTATCGTGTTTTACTAATATTTTTCCATAGAGATCCGTCATGTGTAGACGATAAATTAGTAGATCAAAAGTTACGTTTGAGAATTGCACTCATTTATCAGAGATACATTGTCACTGTAACTAAAAATACTTAAGTATTTATCCAACTGGCTGCTGCCCTGTAAAGTATTTTTCACTTTTCATGCCCTAAAAAGTGAGTCAATTTAGCTTTGCGTAGGCGGTCTAAAGTATAGTATACCTTTAGGGAATAAAGTAATTCTTTTTTATTTTATTTTAATCGTTATTATCAACAGACTATAAAATTAGTGTGATCCTTTATTATGACTTGGCTTTTCGGTATTTCATTTTAGAATGTATGCGACAGTGGGTTTGTCAACAAGAATAAATTAAAAAAAGTTGTTAATATCTCTAAAATTCTTACGAAAATATATTTTTTATTTTATTTTCTCGCAATCGAAGTGAAAAGTAAAGTGAATAGTACTGAAACTATTTCATACTCGATTCTATAGCCCAAACATCTTGTATAAAAAATCTCGTTTTACTCCCTTCTTGAACATTCTACTATTTTATGACTGCTTGACGAAAGTGAGGCAGACATTCACGCACTTTATTTCCAGTTATTTACCTACGATTTGTAGGTATAACAAAAAAAATTATACAACATCAATGAACTTGAATTAAAAAACTGAAGAGATATTTTACTCACTTGATCTAAAGCGCTATTTTTCAGCCAGTTCAAAGCGCATTGAATTGGTTTCGGTAGAGCATGACCTGTCCTCTGTAGAGATACCGTTAGTGGTACGCCAAACACTGTTTTATCTGAAAAATATACAAGCAAGGATTTGAATATGAGTTACGAAACAGCTAGGTATCTTTTTACTCAAAGAACTGCTGACACTAATTGTGACGTGAAGGCGGTACGTTGAATTTAAAACATGAAGAAAATTTGAACAATTATTCGATGTGATATCGATACTAGAGGCCGATATCGGTAATCGAAAATAATAACTTTGAAAATGTCTGATGTGTTCCGATAGTTATATTGAATCGGCATTGTGGCATTCTCAATGTGTAGTAAACATATTTTAGTAACCGGTTTAATGTAGTTTTAACATGTCCAAGAGTTTGCAATAGTCTCTCTTCTAACTTTTACCTTAAATATTTTATCAAAATCCGATAATTTACCATCTCTTAGAACTTGTTTTACGTCCCTTTGTATTGTGATTTGAAAACTTTGATTAACATTTCAGATTTTATAAGTTTAAAAAAGTTTTAGATGATTTTTACCTAACTTTCAGAGTTTTATAACCCACTTAATGTTTTATCATGTTTTAGTCAGCAATTTTCTGTCCTTCATTATTTATTGAAGCTTGATGATAATAGAGAAGTGGTTTCCTAAGAAGCGAAGGAACTGTGACAGCCTCCAAAAATTAGTGATGAAATATTGAAAATCTACTAATTAATAATCTCAAAAATCAATATAAATCTTACACGATCATATACTTTTCAAACTATCTGAATTTCCCCTCAAACCTCTTAGAGCACTGTTTCTCAAAGTGGGCGATAACGCCCCCTTGTGGGCGCTGGAGGCCTTCAGGGGGGCAGTAGAAAACTCTAGAAGATATCTGGGGCGCTAAGACGATCTAGAGGGGAAAGGTTGTTATGTTTAAAAACTTTGGAGGGCGCTAGGATTTTTTATATTCTCAAAGTGAGTGGTGGAAAAAATAAGTTTAAGAACTTATTCTTTGAGTCTTAGAGTTTTCTTCGATTGAAAGGATACTCTTTTTTCCATTTATGCTTCTATACTTTTTGTTTCCTTACCTTTGTAATCAGGAGTTTTGATTTTCCTGATTAGTTTGGGTAGTTCCCAGTTCCATCCGGACTTGTGTGAGGGGCAGTACCGTTCCATGCACGCTGTGAGCCTGAGCAGTGCTAACTTCCGGAGAATGTGGAGTTGCCCACATGAAAGTGACGACATTGGACGAGCCACTGAAAGTAAAAAGGTTATCGTCATTATGTATATACCAAAAAATAAGAAACGGATTGCCACAGATACGACAAACCATACCAATCAATGTATATAAGTAAGATTAGTATTGTTTACATATAAAGCAGGCAGCCTGATAGATAACTCTTTATTGTACATAATATGTTGCTTACAAATTCATATAGAGAAAATTACAAGCTAATCGTGCGAGTACAATGGGCGGTCTTATCGCTTATAGCGATATCTTGCAGACAACTTTTGGATGGACAGGAATTGACGTGAACGATAAAGGACGGTGGTGTATAGACAATACAAACATACATAGGGACGAATAATTCGATAATAAAAAATGAATTGCGACTAAACCGGATGACCGGATTATTCTCATTCGATAGACCGATGACTTCGGTATATTGATGAAGGTAGCCCAAGATAGTCATAACACTCTTTGAGAGAAGCTTATGCTCGCAGTGAACCTCAAAAAGTTGTTGACTAAGATGAAGCAGATAGGCACATTATGACCGGTTCTTGATAAAATGGTAGAAGAAATATAGGAGTCAGTCACTAAATCAGCAGAGTTTCAACCGTTAGATCGAACAGAATTTCGAACCAAATAGTAACTTACTATATGAATCAGGATCCTTCAGTCCAGGTGCAGGTTGTAGCGTATTATTCGCTTTAGGACCACCATTTAGCGTTGTTGTCCTGAACGAGTACCATCTTTGGATGTTGTTTCTATAAAAATCAAAATAAAAATAAGTTATATGATAAACATCAAGCTGTTGGTGCTATATCCTGTAGCCCTGAATCTAAGCAGAGGTTAAAAAAGAAACAGAATTATGTGCATCAACTTAATAGAAATAATAAATAAATAATGCTTAGTTTGGGGCTAGATGAATGCTGTGTGAAAATGTCCAGATAAAAAAAAATGCTGGGCATTTTTCACACACCACTACTACTTAGGTAGTGCACGGCGCGACGCGGATGGAAAAAGTCGCGACCACTCACCCTGATGAAGACTCTCGGAATGAGTCGAAACTTAGTCAGTGTCTTCACCGATAGTGCAGTACGTGAAAATTCCCGTTTTTACAATATGAATAGTCAAGTTCACGATAGTTTTTGGAATAAAATGTTTCACACAGCATCATCTAGCCCCAAACAAAGCAGAGCTTGTGTTATGAGAACTACACTGACTGATATACTACTTATATACTTTTTTTTGTAAATACATACATATTAACACCCAATACATAGAAAACACTCAAACTCGAGACAAATATTTGCAGATCATACAAACATTTGTCCCGCGGCGGGAATCGAACCCGCAACCTTCTTAGTAATTTGACGACAGAGGTCGTCAAATTTCTTTAGATATAAAACAAAAATATAGAGGATATCGAACTAGGACTAGCTCGTATCGCGGATATTCAGTTATAATTACAAATTAGATAGGGTGTATTTCAACAAACTAATGTTATGCTAAGCCAGATTAAAAGATAGGCCAAAAATAACAAAAATATTTATTTCGCTTTAGTACGTAACAACTTCATAAAGTTAGTAAATCGTTTAAAGGGCAAGGTGTACGCTTTTATAACGAACTCCCAAGAGATATACAAAAAATTACAATTAACAAATTGAATAACGTAATTCAACAAAACTTTAATTGCGATTTTAAAAAGGCATACCATAAAATATCTGATTATTTAGATGATAAATCTAAATAATCAGATATTTTATTTCTAGCCCCGAATAAGCAGAGCTTGTTGTATGGGAACTACATGACTGATATACTCCTTGTCTAATCATAATCGTAAGGTAGTGTCTAAAAATCAAACTAGATGTCGCTGCTAAATGTTACCCAAATCCTAGAACGCGCTATCGAAGTGTTTTGATGCATTAGTAAGTAAGGATACGTTGTTTGACATTGTGAGCTCGATCGGTGTCTTTGTACTTCATGCAATATATATATGTTGCTAAGTAAAAGTGCCTTTTTGATTAATTGGGAACGACCCTGCCACACGTAGGTATATCTCCCTAGAGCGACGTCTTCGACTACAATATTGCAGGCTTGCAGACACGCCTCTGGTGTTATAAGCGTTCATAGGTTTCGGTAACCGCTTACCAAAACGTGTGCCGTTTGCAAAATTAGTTGTATAATAAAATGGCGTGGTTTACGAGTAGCTGTTAGAAAACTGGTACAATTCTATCAAACCTATCTATTAATGTTACATTCTTACTTCTCTTCCTTTTGATAAAATATGTTTTCTTTTTCTATTGTACTTAAAGGTAAATCATCTTCTTTAGTATAGCGTATAGGCATAGATATGTATAGGCAAAGGTATTCAGTAAACTTATTTGTTGATGCCGGAATATTGGTAGTTACGGTATGTAGGTGTCTGTGTTAGAGCAAACATGATTGTGTATGTAATCAGAATTCGCCTCGTGAATCAGCTAATGGCCCTAAGTAAATATCAGACGTTCCATCGAATACTAACTCCAATGCTATGATATATAATTTAGCCCAAACAAACACTTCTCCTACACAAATAAGGTGTTTTTAGGATTTACTCTATTCTTAATGTTTAAGGCGTAGGTTAAAGGCTGAACAAGCTCTTTAGAATTTTCCGAGCCAAATAGAAAACAATTAAAAAACAAACACGCTCACTACCATAATCCCTAAGATAGACATCTTCAGTTACATATAGATATTCATTTCAGGCACGAAAGGAAACTTTCATTCCGGAGCCAAAGGGCAATATTGTAAAGGTCTAAAAGTAGATGGTAAAGATATCTACTTACTTTTTAGTCTTCATATCAATACTGTCATCATCATCATCATGGTCTCCGTCGTGTGATCTGGAACCGGCAGAGTGAGGACTGTTGCTGCTGTCTAGTTCAGAACTCCGCGACGCTGACTTGTCCCTCTTGAGGCTTCTGTCACGGAATCTAGAACGAAACATTCGGTTCTTTAGTAGCTGCCCATTAAAAACTAGAAAGGACATGGAAATAAATTATTCTATGGCCAATTGAACTAAAACTTTCTGGACTATCATCAGCTTCTTGCTCTTGTCTTACATCATGTAGGGTCAGCAAATCATATTTTTATTCCACTCCCCTTTCTCTCTTTCTCTTCCATTTTTGTTTCCAAAGAGGACCACTCCCTCTTTTTTTTCCACTGAATAAGTCTTCAACTCTTTTCCTACCTATGTCATCCTTCTCATAATCCCTCTTTGATTAATCTACCTCTACTATTGCATGACAATACATAACCATCTTTTTTAATACGAAATTATTCTTCTCAAAACATGCTTATACGATGCTAACCTATTACTTCTTAACTTTTCTATCGTAGGCCCAAAGTTCTGGACCGTTCGTTAGTTTTAGAACTTGTTGATTTAGATTTTCTATGATGTGCACTTTATCGATCAACTGATTAATCCCGTGATAGATGACTCTACCCTTCCAACTTACTTAGATTACCCACGCTAAAATTGTAGCTATGAAAATAAAATAAATAACAACTCTTCAATAGGTCATTGGAAATCGCACATAACGCTTTGGCAAATAGTTATCTACCCACATTGTTCTATATAAAATTCACTACTTCTCGGTCACACTTCTTCTTCTCTCATCATTATAACAAATATGCAAAGAAACACGACCCAAATAATTATTTCTCTGTACACAACACACAAGTTCAACGTCACAGAACTGTCACCATGCAAATAAGTCATTATCATGGAAGAATCATTTGGACTAATGACACCGGTTTTACGATTAGTCACATGGTAATGAGCCGAGTACCGGGCAAACAATACCCTATTGAAAGCCTATTCATTTGGTATTTTGTTGTTCACAGTATTGAATGTTAGGACCTCTTGTTCCACGTGGATCTTTGTAAAACCATTTCCTACTGTCGGACTCAACGTCCCATAATATTCCAAGTCGCAAGAAGATAGTTTTGTTAACAACCAATAAATATCCAACAGACACATACATAGTTCTGACCCCACACTATGATTTCCTGTATCGTGGGTATCAGGAATTATGAGTATAATGGTACCACAAAACCCAGAACAAGAACAAATATGCTCTTTAAAATATTCTAGCGTCGTAAACGGATTCTCGCCCGCCACGCCATCGAGTTCGCCAATAAACCAATTATATTGGAAAGATAGTCAGTAGAATGGCTTTCGGCGAGACATAATTTTTTGGAGGCTTTGTTCAGGAGTGAACTTTTTCTGTTGATGAAATCGGAGTTTTAACCCAAGGATCCCATTACAAAAACTAAAATTTGTGACGACTCCTGCAGTCTTGTCAAAGAAAAATACTTACTTTTGACCATCTTTTCCGAGATTCAGCGAACTTGTCCTGATAGCCTGCCGCCTGTGGACCGTGTGCCCTGGAGATTTCTGTACCTCACTGAGTACCTTGGGGTCTGGCTTGAGCTCCACTGGTGACGGTGGTTCCACGTAAACCTGGACCACAAACAGACAAACATTGATAAGTTTTATAGGAACATAATATTATTAATAGAGTAATTATTGGAATGTAAACATTATCTATGACACCAGAGCTAATGTAACCATGTAGAATAGAAATAGATGATTGAACTGATCGTTTGTTTAAATCCACCAAAAAATACTTTACACCCAAAACTCTATATACTATACACTACTGTAGACTATCGTAATTATATAGAGCATTATTTTTTTTATTTCACATTAGTTGTTGATGGATCACTTACCTCCGTATTATGATGAGTATTATGCTCCTTATAATAATTATGTCTCCAACTCGCTGGCTGGCACTCTGAGTCACTAAGCGCACTGGAGTCTTCATTCTTGACTCCTCTATGGAATATCCTCTTCGCCCTCCCGAGTTTGGACTTCGAACTCTTATTACTAGATCCCATGCTTCCATCGGATGCATAACTCGAGCTGTCATCCCCGAATGGAGGGTTCAGAACAAATGAAGGCTCCAAAGGAGCTATAGGGGATGGTGGTAGAACTGTCATAGGTGAGGGAGGTTGAGTTCTGATACCAACAGCGTGAGCAGGGGAGTTGAAATCGAATGGAAAAGCAGTTGGTGTAGTTGGTGTCATGTCTATATAGCTAAGGTCTGGATATTTATCTTGCGATACATCCAGAAAGTGTGGTGATGAAACGATGACTTCTGTTCTGTTCTGCCGCTTTCTTCTTCTCGTTTTGAGGGACTCCACTCGTCTGAGAAGAGCTTTAGCTCCATCCCGGAGACGTTCGGAGCCAGTTCTTCGGAAGCGAGTGCCAGTTTCCTCTTCATCTTCCTTATCGCTTTGTAACTGTATCATCGGTTGCCCTGGGATTGTTAATCTGGAATAGAAAAGAAGAGAATTTTAACCACCACTCTGCCTTTGCCATTTTATGTTATCCCGCTAAAAGGTGGGTATTTTAATTATTTCTTGTATATTGGACGTCTAGATACTAAGACAGCGTCATTGTGAGATAGATATATGATAAGTAAGTTCAAGAGGCTCATGAATATTTGAAAGAACATCTTTCAAGTCAAAACGATGAAAGAAAACATCGCGAGGATTACAGAATTGCCTAATTGCATGCCCTGGAACTATTAATTGGAAGGCGTGTGCCATCGCTAAGATAGATAGATAGACTCTTTATTGTGCATAACACCATTTAAGAGTACAACATACAAAACATATAAAAAAAAACAACAACAAAAATGCACAATGTGCGGTCTTATCCCTAAAAGCAATTCCGACAATCTTAGGATGGAAAGAACTATAAAGCGGCGATAGGATTGCAACCTGCCACGTGGAATACTAACAACTGGCAAAACGCGAACATGTGCTACATATGTTTGGACGAGTCTCTGACTATCCCCTACTTGGTATCCTAAAAGTCTACGCACTGAGTATGTATCACAGTCGTGAGCTTATTTGCTTGATTTTTTTTTTCAGAAAGCCTTTCTTGCAAAATGTTATTTTCCAAGGCGTCTTCTCTTCATTTAGGTGCCTTTATTGAATTACCTACGCAGTTAAGTGACGGTTACGTTAAAGTGAATAAAAGACAAAACACTTTATAACTGTGTCAAAGTTATAGCCAGCTCTTATAGACGTAAAGCTGCACTCACGAAGGAAGCTGGTTTTCAGCGCCTACCCACCGGTCTGTTACAATACCTAGACAACAGAAAAAATATGCAGATATTTTTAATAGCCAGTATTTTTATTACTTACCTATTATATCTAATGTTAGACGACTTCTTACCTCATACTAAAAGCCATAATCAGGTACCTTACTCAAACAGTAATCCTCACACTGCAATCTATTATTTTATAATAATTATCACTACATTTATTATTCAAAAAGAAAATCATCTCTACACTACATCTATATCAACTTGACACTTCCTTTTTTCTACCGGCGGCCATTAATAGTGGCGCCCTCTAGATATTGTTCACTCTTAGAAAGAGCACGTATAAGGTAAAGGCAAAAGCCTAACATTTTCTCTATTTTACATCCTGCTACCAGTAAAAGAGATATAATAAATATAATAATGCTGGACATTTTCACACAGCATCATCTAGGCCGAAAGTAGGCAGAGCTTGTGTTATGGGAACTACCTATACATAATTTTTTTTGTAAATACGTACATACTATACATATTAAACACCCAGACTCGAGACAAATATTTAAGGTTTATGCCCAATTGACTGTCACAGATATGCTGAGAAGGGCTTATTTGGCTTGCAAGGCACGACTAGACATTCTGTGCAGTACCTACTACAGCTAACCTATCACTGTAGGGTGGGTTTATATCAAATTAATTTATTTTCATCTTCTTTTTTCATGGGAGGTAATCACTATAATACCCATACTCTTGTGTACCTACCTACCAAGGTGGAAGAACAGTAAAGGAAAAAGCCACAGAGTCAGAAAACAGGTTTTCGTCAAAAAACCGGCTTTCTAGGTAAACGCGGCATGTTTCTCCGCTTGAAGTGCCAAGTTTGGGAAATATCAAATTATTTCATTAGGCATCAACTTTGAGTAACAGGATTAGCATCGATAAATTTAACGTCCGCTTTCGTCTTTCAAATAAGTTAGGATGATGGAAATTGAGACAAAACAGTTTTCTTAAGACGACAATTTGTAAAGAGGAAAGTTTATATTTTTGATGGAGTTTTCGGAGCTTTTATAAGGGATTGGAGGAGGTAATGTTTATGTTAATAACATTGTTTTTTGGGCGCTGGAAATACAAACAGCTTAAGTAAAAAAATATTTATTCATTAAAATCACAAGGACCACTTTGAAACGCCAATTTTACCTAATTAGTAGGTTAAAAAAAGTTGTTTTAGAACTCAAGGCTACACATTAACTATACAAACAAGTCAGCAAGTAGCAAAACAATATCATTAAATTGAAGTTTGTCATGTGCCCGAGATTTATGATTTTGCTCAAAATCGTGGCACTTAAAATATTGCGTAAGATCGTGGCCCTGACAAAAAAGTTGGAAAAAAGCATTTAGTCTCTCTAAACTTAAAAAAAATCTTGCCGATCTCTCGTCATTGCTAAAACATTTCTAGAGTCGTTGTCATTTAGGAGCAGGTACAATCAAATATTCTGCAGTTAAATGATATTTAGGTAGAATGTTACAAAATGAACAGTTTATACATAAATTGTACATAAATAAATGAAATTTATACATAATATTATTTATTTATTTATTATTTATAAATAAATGTCAATATGACTCTACATAGAGAAGATTTTTTAATTATCTATTTGCTAAAAATTGAAAAATACTTTTCCTTATTTGCTTTATTTATCTGGTGATCATAGGCCCTAACAAAGTTGTGGGTGTAAAGATCTTTTCTAATTCCCAGATACCGCTCAGACATTAACGATTAAGATAAAGTTAATCTTACTTTCAAATTGGGAAACGTTAATTAATTGAGGCTTTCTTTATTTAAATTTAATTACAATTTACAACGTTACTAGTGTCAGTGGTACAATGCAATTGCAACCGGATGTTTCAATTTAATGAATTTACCCAACTGCGTCAAGTACAGGAGGTTATGTATTGTTTTTGCTTTTCACTGTAAAGATACTCTTTTTAAAAAAATGCTCTATGAAATGAATACATTTGAAATAATGCTATCTATAGCAATAAAACCTACCATAATGCGGTTGCGGGAATGTAAATGATGAAGAGCATTTTTTTTTTTTTTTTTTTAGATTTGAGAAAAATTAACTTGATACTTACATAAATAACCATCTTGATATAATTTCAGTTTTTGTTAATAAATCGAAATCAATGAATTTCCCTCACATTAACTATTATTACCAACAAGGTTATCTGTTAGATATCGCTTCTAAGCAATAAGACCTTTGTATCTAGTTGCATTCTTTCTAACGCTGTCGGTCACCTAACAATATGTTCTGTCTGAAAAGCTTCACATCCTGGTGATGCGGAGCTGCATAATTTGCTGGGACATGACTTGTTTGACCCACACGTTGCGGAGAGGAATAAGTAATTTTGTGCTTTCAGCCCATCACTGTGCCTATTGCGGTAGGACTGAAATATGTATATGTACCTATATATGTCCCAGCCTTTATTTAGCCTTTCTGTAAAATTGTTTGTCAAATAAATGATTTTTTTCTTTCTTCTTTCAGAGACCACCAGAATGTCAAAATTGTAACCTACTTAGTGGTAACAAATATATTGTGTAATTTTCTTGTGGTGTACAATAAAGTGTTTCCTTACATTGATTCATGCAACTATCTTTGAATTTGTAATTCTTTTGAGCCCTTCAAAAGTAAACAATGACACTCGAAATTTACCACACGAGGCCCCAACAATGACTATAATTAAGTCGTTGAACACTGTTCTACTTACTATTCGGTACTTGGCCCTTCACCTATCACGATGGATTGCCAAACCGAAATGATAGCTTGTTGAATGGCCAGAGTATAAGCGGTAAGCGGAAGAGAAAAGGCTGCCATTAAAAAAAGTACTTTAACATAAAGCTTCATCGAAACCACCATCTGAGTCTGGAGTACTAAAATCATCCTTTCCTTTTTAAACAAGAGTTGAAGCTTGCTTAGCTTGGATTTAACTTTTTTTTTTAATTTATTTATTACAATATTAACAAAAAATATATTGTATACGGAGTATAGGCAAGCTTTCATAAACAGAATCTTAGCGGATAACTTCGCTCATCAATATCATAATTTTTATTGATAACAAGAAAGCGCATTGTAGTGTAGTGCAAAACGTGACTTTTCTTCACTGTTCTGAAGAAAGTATTACAATGTTTCTGAACTACAGAATTTGACTTGTTACAGTCTTATTACCTATAATATAAATATCGCTATCTCTTAGACCACTGCCTAACAAATGCATGGCTTTGGCCTCGATAGGCCAAATAAAGGGCGTTAGGTTTTTTAGAACGGAATGCTTTTAGTGCAAGATTAATTGTTGCTATGTGAAACTCGAGAGAGAGCACTTCAATGGAATAAATAAATGGGTATCAGCCTCTTTTTGTATAGGGTTTTATACACAAAACAGACATAACCGTCTAGCTCTTAGTGAAATAAGTTAATATAAATTTTACAAACTGACAAAGGCATTGACATATCAACAGCTTGTAGAAGGTCACTAATCTACCTTCAAATTGTGTCCTGAAAGTCTTGAGCCACTTGCATCCAACATCTTTCCTCATCGATTCATCTAGTGTTATTCATTGTGTATTTCTTGCCATGCATCTTCTTTTCAAGAAGCCATGCGAGAAAATTTGTTCGCCAGCAATTTGCCACTTCTCCTTTCTTTTCTTGCGAGCTAGGGCTCGCAAGAAAAGAAGAAGAGAGAAGAGAGTCGCAAGAAGAGTTCAAGTTGTAATGGACAAGCCCCTAGGCTTGTCCATTACAACTTGAACTTGCAAATTCAGGAGAGCTAAATAAGTGACTTTTGGGAATTCGATGGAATCCCACTTTTCTTGTTCTGGCGAGCTAGGGTTCTACCTATTACTATTTTAACTTGGTAATTTAGGACAGCTGGTTCTTGACTTTAAGTTCTTTGACAGGCTGTTTTGTATTTTTATGCTGTCAACCTGCGAGAGTAGCTCTCACTGTAACGCGACCTTGAGCTTATGCATATAGCATTCATTCATTATCCTCATTAAAACCAAGACAAGTGCCGCGATGCCTTAAAAAACAATCGTCAAACAAACTGAATCTACTAACGAGCCAAACAATTACACAAAAGGTTTTAATTTCTTCAATCTTTCATCAACGCCTCTGCAAAGCCCTGGAGTCCAGACAATCGGAAACGAAATCAATACACTTAACATTCCTTTCAATCAATATGAACAAAGAAATTAATAAGCTGATGTTAGTGGCACAGCTAAGAGAAGTAAGCTGGTACATTAAGTAAAAACAATATTTTGGTGAAATATGTGAAACTATAACTACTAACTTTAAGATCTTTGTAGCCATATTTCTCGCAATTAAACCATCATCATCATAACCCTTTTACATCTATAAAAGATGATTTAAGCGGCATCCGTTTTCAAGGTGCGGCACTTACGCAAATTACTAGTAAGGCCGCTACGGGAGCGACAGCTACGATCGCATATCTCACAGACAAATTGAGTTCCTGGTGATGTAGGAGGAAGAGCAGCACGTTGGTGACGAATATCCCGCTTATGTGACAGTAGAGCAAACCAAGCGATGTCGTGAAAGACAACCCCATCAGGAACGGCTTTCCTCCACACATCACGGTTGCCTGAGGCTTTTTCCCAGTTACTCGGGAAAAAGATATCATGTCTCTTTTTACACTTTCTTTAAATCTTAACATTGGACACCAACTGGTCGTTTAGGATCCACGATTTCACCAAGAAGAGGTCTTCGCAAATAAACCATTTCATTTCATCATCATCGTGTGGCGTTAGGACTATGTATTTGTTTATTGGATTATGCTAAAGAGCCAGGACGAATGATCCTGGACTATCTTCATCTACCAACTTCCTGCAACCTATTAAATGTCATCGAATTTTTGTTCTTTTGCCTTTATACATTGCGTCCTGATAACAATATAAAGGTATCTATAGAAGTAAAGACAGATAAGCCATAAACAAGTAAATTATTGAAAACCTCGAGCCAATATTTTTACTCTAGGTGACATTTGAATCTGGTTTAACCGAGTTGTTCTCTTTTGAGCTATGGTTACGGTGTCAAGCGCCCGGTCAAGCGATCTAGCATCTTAATGAGGAAACCGATCAGAAGCCTCAAAGGGAAATAATTGACTTTCTATTGCGTGCGCGCAATCTATTGTTTGATTGACAAAATCATTTGGTATATAATGGCGCTTGCATAAGAGGTACCTTACCAATAAGAGTTACCTTGAAAGAACAGAAGCTTGTGTCATATCGTCCAGACAGGGGCATTTAAGGGGTAAATCAAATGTGTCAAGGAAAAACTTGACAGCAGTCACGTGACATGTCAAAAGTTAATGAAATTTTCGTACAAATCAATCTATCCGCAGGCGTTAGCACAAACTGAAAGTTATTGTTGTCTTGAGGGCAGATCTCGTAACTTGATAAATGTTTTCTATTAATGTGTGTTGGTAGAGGAAAGGAAAGGAGGCTGGCCATGGTAACATGATTAGTTATCTTGGGTAGCCTCCTAAATATTTACAGAATAAAAAAAGATTTATTTTTTTAATCTGTAGGTATGTGTCCCATGTTTTTTCAGTTTTTTATTAGCTTTAAGGATCGTAAAAAGACGACTTGGGCGAAACAATTTTCCTATGGAGGGAGACCGACAGGAAAAAAAATATTTTTTCCTCTTTCGGTAATTTCAGACAGGGGCATACACCGGAATATAGCATCGAGAACTCTAAAATACCTATAAAAGGTGGTACCTAAGTAACAACGAGTAAACATACTTTTTGATACAAATAAATAATGGTATGTATGTGCCCTTATTTTCATCTAATCTTGCGCCTAATGGGTTACTAACGCCTCTTACCATATTCGGTATTGGTATTTAGTATTGTAATGCAGTTAACGTCTATCATAGTATAATGGCCGTAGACCAAACCAGCGATTAAACTGTTTTGCTAGCAGGTAGCAAGGTAACATATCCATAAGTGACTGCAGTATAAGGATCATCAAAAAGGGCGTTTTAAATTTTTAAGGTGTTGGCAATGCAAGTGAATTTGGCTTGCCGACGTTTCGGACACAATATTTTCGGACACTTTGTCCGAACTGACATTTCAATTTTAATTAATTATTTACCGACGTTTCGGACACAGCTTCTGGTGTTGCTAGCGATCATAGGCTATGGTAACAGCTTACCAACAGGACAGTAATGCTTGATTGGTGTTATAAATAAAAAGTTACCTATATTACGCTCAGCAGCGTGTTTATTTGTCTACAGATTTTAAGATAGCTTCATTTACTTCAGACGGCTTAAGCCTCCGACGCAAGATTCCGTTTTATGTTAACATGGAAACAGGATGTTTACCATGTTTTAAGTACGAGTGGTACTGATATCCTAAGTATATTTGATATTAATATCATGTTCATACTAAAAAAATTGTTTTCTTATTCATGTTAATTTCAAAAGTGTATCTCTTAAGATGTAAGTACATGTAAAAAACACGAGCATTTTGTAAGTAGTAAACACAGAAACGATTGAAGAGACTTAATCGGATTTTGAAGGCGTAGCTTGTGAAAGCTTAAACTCGAAAATTTGCGCAATGGAAAGTAGCTCCTGTGTTACTGACAGTTGTATTGCATAAAGTAGTTTGTGTGCCCCTAAGGTGTAATGTCAGATTGTTAAGTGGAGTTTAGATAATACAGATACTACTAAGATACAATGGATTGATAGGTATTGTGTTTTATCTTATTTATGTTGCCTATTGTTCCTAACAGCTGCATAAAAGCTACATGATAACTCTTGATTGCCATCTTATTACCATAAACTATCTAATTAATGAAGTTAAGTTATGAAACCGAAGAAAACTCCTAAGTATATCACTCAAAACAACACTTGTCAAGTTATTTGTTGATAACAGGGAATCCTAGTGTCCCCTACACTAGGATCCAGAAAATCAGAACAGGACTATGGATGTGTCATTTGGGATGTTTTTTAATCATCTGAATCGGATAATGTTTTTTTTCAATTTAAAAGATTACGCGAATAATTTGTCTCTAATTAGTAATTATGTGGATGAGTTATTTGGTGATAGGAATAAAATTAAAGTCAGCTGTTGAACGTGAAATAATAAATCTCGTCGTCAGTTTGAAATAGTTTTTATTAATTTTCATTAAAAAACAATAATAAAAAAAAACATTCTGTGATGATTGGCGTATGAAAGAGGTTACGATTTTTTTGGTATTCAACTTAAATTATCGAGATAGAGAGAGCCAATACAAGAACTGATTAAATTCCAAGTGAAATGACCACTTGGAGCATGCGGTAGAGAACTGACAAGTGAGGTGGAACTCTTCACTGAAGAGCGGTAACGGCTATTTCCAGTGAAGTTTTATTAAGACCTCGAGAGCAAGCAGAGCTTACCTATCTACTAATTACAATTTAGTGGTATCTTTTTATTGACTGCAACACTAGAAGCCCGTTTGATTTAAGAGGTTATTTGTCTGAAAAACTTCATCACTTAAAAAATCGTTTTGTATGATTGTAAGATTGGTTTTAAAATGTCTCACAATTGAAATTCGCGAAAATCCTGTCCACAGGATGTCTATCGATCTCGCCTTATGTTCTAAACCATCTAGGAACCTACTAATTGCAAAGCTTACTTACAGATCTGGTTCAACATCAGTGTAGTGTCCATCAGCATCCACGAGGCCCACCCTGATGGTGGGCAGTGTCTCGTCCTCATCATCCTCCACCTCCCCCCTCGCTTCTCTCGCCTCCCGCTCTGCTATTGCTCTGGCTGCTATCACCTGTAAAATATGCCTTGCGGTGAATCTAATTGTAAGCTTCTTATGGGCTTTTATTGTGTTTACCTTTTTTATTAATTTTCGGACCTTTCGATTATGTTGCAACAGCCGTGATCGCGATCCAATTTTACAGTGCGTTGGTACGGTTAGTGTAGTTAGAATTTTCTGATTTTTTAGTTGCGGCTACTGCCTTTATTTCTCGACGATATCTTCATTATACTCCAGTAATCCCGTTACTGTTGCAACACAGTCGAAATATCGGGAAAATAAAAAAAGAGGTAAACGTGATAAAGACCCATAAAAAACTTATGATTATATTAACTGATCGCGAAAGTTGGAAAAAGTATTGCGGTGATTTTTTAGGGGTTCGAAGCCAATTAGCGAAAACGGAAATAATCTTCCTCATGAGGATTAT
Organism: Perizoma flavofasciatum; assembly: GCA_958496245.1. Lineage (NCBI taxonomy): Eukaryota > Metazoa > Arthropoda > Insecta > Lepidoptera > Geometridae > Perizoma > Perizoma flavofasciatum. The sequence continues at coordinate 8,324,518 of OY292439.1, read as the reverse complement.
GATGAAATGTCTCTGAACATCAATTATAAGTTTTCTTAACCATTTGAAACCACATCCAGAAAACATAATAGGGCTTCGAGGTTTTGTTAGTCTAGTTTTTAAAAATTGTTTTCTAGAAATACGAAACCAAATTTAGCACGTATCATTTAATGGAAGCTGCCAAGAAACATTTGTAATAAAAACTTATCATGATGCATCTTGGGTAGCTTTATATTTATTTATTTATAAATAACATTTACATCTTAATTAATAACTATAATATACAATATATTATATTTTAAAGTTCATCCCACTCCTGGGCAAATACCTCCTATTCTTCTTCCATTATTTCTTATGATTTGCTGTTTGACACCACGGTACGCCTTCATAACAATTAAACTCGTATTTCCGCTTTATATTAGGTCTGCCTCTTTATCTTTTAGTATATTTTGGGTCCATACTATTGCTATGCTACTCAACAATATAATATAGGTACCAGAAGAAGTAAATCCAATGGAATCTTATAATCTTTACCTGAAGTCTTCTCTGTGCCTGCGGCGTGATCTCCACAACCCGCGACCATCTTCTGGACTTCCTCTCATACTGCCATTTATCACTGAGTGCGCACTGATCATCATCCGAGTCGTTCTGTGGACAATAACAAAGATATTTAGTTATTTGTATTCAATATACCGATGACCGATGTGGGTGATTCACATTCACCGACTAAGATCGTTCGTTACGGGACTCTTTGCACGAGACTACGGGACGGGAGCAGTGGGCTTGTACAAAGTCAAAGGCAAATTTATTTTTTCATTCAAATCACAAAGATCACTTTGAAACGTCGATTGTATTTACTGCCTGTTCCTCCACGACCAAGCCAGGAAAGAAAGGCAAGAAACAAGGCTGATTATTATTTCTAATGATCATTTTTCATTTAACCTACATTTTCTATCGAGTTGGAGCATTTTCAATCCCAAGAGTTTTTATCATCTAAATAATCCCATAATTTATACTAGTATATATAGTTAATATATAGTTATATATAGTAATATATAGTTTTGTAAAAACATTTTTAAATTTGTTTACCTGTCTGACTACCGAAAATGTCAATTTGTCAATTTTTGTATATCTCTTGGGAGTTTGTTATAAAAGCGTACACCTTGCCTTTTAAACGATTTATTAACTTTATTTAGTCTACAAGTGGCAGCAGCAAGTTTATATTTATTCCTTGTACTTATTAACATTGTGATTATCGCTAATTTTCATAAATAGATTAATATTTTTGAGAACTTACATCAGATTTTCACAGATGTATTGACATGGGAATGTCATTGTATTTATTTATTTAAACTTTTGGCGAAGTCACAGATTGTTGATAATGATCAAAAAATGAAATTTTTGACGTAAGCCAACAGGTAGGTCATAAATCCTGCAGGACCAACAGCTGTTGGATGGTCAGAGTTCTCGAAAAGTGTTCACCAACTGAAATTTTCTGTGGAACAGCTTCCCACCTAATAGAACGATGAATCTAACGGTTACCTAATGTCAAGTAATATGTCTCTTTGAAAAAATGCCTGTGTCTAGCTACGTAGTAGATGATGATTCCTTGGATGATGATAATGACGATTATAGCTATGCCCTCGAGTATGATATTGGAAGTAAAGTTGCAGTTCAAAATCTACGAGTATGAAGACAGACAATACTCAATGTCGACAGTGTAAACAATCACAACAGGAAAATGTTTGATTGGGAGCCAATAGCCACTCTGTTTGATTGGGAAACTCCAAGATTTAATCTTCAGAAGTGCTTTATAATAAACAATGCTTGATAAAAGCGCAGAAAACAAAGTTGGTGACCGTCCCCTTTCTTTGAAATGGGATTCAACACACTTTCTGCCGTGTTGTAAACATTGGTGACTCTGTGTAACTAGTTTATTAGGTACCACATAGGTATATTGGCGACACCAACTTGACTAAAATGCCGCAATAGTTTTGCAGGTGGTTCAGATGATCTGATGAACTACGATCAGACCCTCTGACCACCACCATTACGCATCAATCCGTCAATACAAATTGGTAATTTTGCCTTAGTCGTATTTTTTTGCCGTTTGACCAAACGGAACTAAAAAGTCTGAGCGATCTTTGGAAGATTTTAAAGACAATTTTTTTTTGTTTTATTTCTGGGAATAAAATACATAATTGAAGGGCAATTTCATAATTGAAAGTAACTACTTAGTCTACCCAGACTAAATAGGTTAATTTCAATTATGAAATTGCACGAAACTCTCACGGGTCTCATTTTCATCTCGAAAAACAACAAGTAATCAAGTAAAGTGTCCAAAATTGAATGAACAGGAAAATCCAATGCTCTCTTCACAGCATTGATAATGTCCATTGAATAGGAGGCCTTATTCCTAATTTCAAGTGCTGCAGTTCAATTAAAATGTTTTACAAAATTGACTAGACTTTACAGGTTCTCACTAATACCATTAAACGACAAAAAATGTTGCAGGTGTAATTAAATTTAGAGGTAGAAAGTGCCTATACTTCTGTTAGTATTTTAAAAGATGGTTTATGTGAAGGATTACATGGATGAAAATGGAGTTAGTACTGAAATGACGACTGATAGAGGACTGGAAGAAGGGATAAAGGCAAGGTATTTTATTATATTCTATGCATAACTTGCTAATTATGAAACTACTGTTTTTTTTGTTGCAGCCCCATTTTCGTTCTTACTAAAAATCTACTGCAGAAATCGCATAAAGTGCTTAAATCTATGCTTGAAAATAATTGAGGGGTTATAATGACTCAAATAGAGTGACTAATCACTCTGTTTTGATTTCTGCAGTAGATTTTTATGTTATCAACAGTGGTTCTAAGATAGGATTTATTGCCACAGGAGCTCTGCAATACGTGGTAGAAAGCAAATCAATCGGGGCTTACAATTTTCTGTTATATGAACTTGTTATAAAAAAAAATATATTAATATTTGCTTCATTATTTTTATCACGTGTAGTAAAGTTGGTGTATCTTCAATGAGCTACTGCGAGCAAGTGTTTATGATAAAGTGGATTTAACTTATGGTGATCATAATTTTATCATCAATCAATTCCTTATGTACTCACGCTGAGTCCACAAGTTAAATTTCTTCAATAAAACTCCAATTCAGTTTCAATTGAAACACGGGGCTCCAATTAAGCCCCCGACTTCACCACACCGTAACAGCTTCATTCAGGCTGATAGCTTTTTACATCGCAGACATCATGGCGCGGTTTAAGGGCAGGTTTGACTCGAAACGAACAATCCGAGGGTTTATAGTGCGGGTTACGCTACTTTTAGCTTGTACTTGTAGTTTTTACTATTCCTTTCTTTATTTTATATTACACTAGTGGAACGCCTCGCGACTTCGACCGTTTGTTGAGTTTTCCATACAAACTTCAGCTTTCCGCTGCACCCTCTAGGGTTGAAATTTGGGGAAATCCTTATTTTGTACACCCCTACATACCCAAACGAAGAAGATGGTTAAATTTTAGCAGGTCTTAGAAAAATAATCTTCTCGTAAAAATCAGAAAAAAATATTATTTATACCTTAATAAATGTTTTTGTTTACGTTATATTCACTAACATTCTAAAATTTTTACGTTTGCCATTAGGGCCGTGATTATTTTGTTTATTGCCGAGCTTGTTCGCTCTCACATAAAGCGACCCTTTATTATTCACTTCAATTAAATTGAGTTACGTTGGATTTATTTGTGGTCTGTGGACTGCGGATTATGTTCTAATTGGAATGGCTTTTCAATGAAGTATGGGTAAGGGATTGGGTCTAAGTACTGGGATTCTAAGATGTGGAGTGGTAATTTTGAATATCATTTAGTAAAACAAAGTTGTTTGTCAGCTCATAGCATTTATAAAACCAAAACAGGAACATAACTAAGAATGTTTATATTACATGGGCTAATTATACGAGGAGAGAGCGCTTACTGGCCTATGTCACCTGACACTACGATGAGACCTATGGACCACGATCGGAAAAGTAGATTTAAAATATCGTTGTTTGGTATCATTTTCGGGTATAATATTTTGTTCCCGTCTCACGACCGTCGAACGTGGTCGGTGACGAAAAGTGATGCCAAAATTTGATCAATGGGTTTACCAGCTCTGAATTAATCGTTATTATCCACATAAGTATCTAAAACAACTCTATCATTTCTCTCTCTCTATATTTTTTTTTGATAATTTTGGATCTTATTTACTAGTGAATGGAACTTTAACGCCGGGAGAATAAATATCGAGTACCAATTTGTTGGAATGATGCATGGAAAACGACAGATCATATCACAAAGATGTTTGGACACTCGTTAACACAAGTGAATCTCGTTTTCATTCAATTTGAAATCTATTCTCGTGTTAAAGTTCTATTGACAGATGCATGACATGACGATGATAGTTAATAAGGCGTGATGTGATGAAATTAATGGTCAGGTTAAAAGTTAGAAATTTGAAATGTTTTCATCTCAGGCTTCCAAAGAAACAAATGTCAGCATTGTTAGGTTCAAACTTTGTGTTGAGTTATTTTGTTGTACCAGACAGGTACCTAGTAAGTTAGGTATTAATATATTATTTCGCTTGGTTGAAATGACCTGGTTGAGCTGATTGCGGTTTGAATTGGATATATTTAGCAGGAAATGCAATAATTAGAATAACATTTAAAGTGTTATAAAATACTTTGCAACCGATTGTACTTGCAAATATATCATCCAACAATATCCTTATCATAAGAGTTTATTTTAATGCTTGCTGTGTACATTATAACCGAAAGAAACGTAAAGATATTTAGTTAGCCATAACTACCATAACTGTTTATTTTTCATAATGATCCCCAACGCTGCTCAAACGGGCCTGATCGTGATATTATTAAAACAACGCTTTCTAACCTAGCTTTAGAAATCGTTATGCCAACAAGGTAAAGTTCTTCCTTAGTTCAGGACGTGGAACGTAGAGGCGAAGCTAAAGCTAATAAATAAATAAATAATGCTGGACATTATGCACACAGCATCATCTAGCCCCAAACTAAGCAGAGCTTGTATAATGGGAACTATAATGACTGATAAACTACTTATATACTTTTAACCGTGGTCTCACGTCGGACGTGTCTGCGATAAAAGTTTAATTCGTGGATTAGGTTGATATTTTTATTTTTCTTACAGGAAAGTTCATTACAGCACTAGACCAATAGAAAACTTAACAGTTTACAACGTAAACAGTTATGGTTATTAGCGACTAGGTATTATACAGTCAGTTGCCGCTGAATGGAAAAAAGATAGTTATGAAATATAGCTAGTTATCATAACGTTATCGATTGTAGCATATAGGCAACGTTACGTTATTTTTAGCTCAGCACGACCCATTAGTATTTACTACAAAAGAAAGGACGAAATAAAAGCCTTCTCCGAATCGAAATTAGGTTCGTCTGTTTCCATACGACAAAATAAATACGAATATATTTTTTTGTATAGGAACGTATAAATTATATTTGTTTATCAAATATAATTTTTTCTTAAAGTCAGAAGGTTTCAGTGATTCAAATCACAAGGATCATTAATAGAATCACCAATTTATAAACTAAGTGAATTTACAATTTAAGTTAATTTACGCCTTTACTCGCGCGCGACCTAAGAGGCCTGCGTTGGATGAATTGCCCATACAAACGTAATACCATAGTCATTTGTAATTAGAGTTTATTTCAACCATATTATGCCATTATTTGCATTCGAATAGTATTTATCTACGTACCTTGCTATATATTTTTTCAAAATACTTACCTAAAATTAAATAAAAAATATCCAAAATGTGATTCGTTTAGAATCACATTTTGGATATTTTTACGTCATACATGACATGTTTCCTTCTTATTTGTTTCGTATTAAAAACAACAATACCTTACGTATCGTTTGGTTAGGTACATATATTATATGTTTAGTTACAGAATAACAACACAATGTGAAAAATACAACAAGTTTTCATTCATCTTTTTTTTGGTATTACGGAACACTACCAAATTTATAACAAATTCTGAACGGCTAATATTGCTATCGCGCCACAAACCCTGCTTGGTTTTTTGATGATCTCTAGTGAGGTAGATTTCTACGCAGTAGTATTTTTTAAAATAAAAAAGGTAAACGCGAGTAATACCCGCGATAATGAAACTTATAATTTTATCCACAGTATATAGTACCTAGGTAGTAGATTATTCTTAGAAACAAGTAGGTAGCATTAGGTGGTAAAGACCATGATCTCACACGAGAGGTCAGAACAATTATTGCATGTAATTACTTGGGGCACTGATAATTTTCTGGCCTTGTTCACACGTATACAAATTATGTTTAGGTACTTTATGATTTACAAATAAAGAAACGGGTTTAAATCTATTATGCTATTTATAAATTGTAAAAACTAGATAACAAATATCAAAGTCATACATTAAAAACAATAGAAACATATAAAAATGTACATCCTTTATAGGCTTTATGTATAGAAAGTCTTGATTTTGTTAAACAAATAAATAAGTTAAAAGTATGGAAAAAAAAATACAAGCAAATAGACCTTATTTTATCTACGGAAAGAATAATCTTACTACTATTATAAACGAAAATTATATATGTGAAAGTTGGTGAGGATGGATGTTTGTTACTCTTTCACGCAAAAACTACTGAACGTGTTTTGATGAATCTTTACAGTAATATAGCATATACATCAGAATAACACATAGGCTACTTTTTATCCGCGTACTACGCGGACGAAGCCGTAGGCAGAAGCTAGTCCAACTATATAAATATGGACAAATTATATAAGTAAAACAGTTAAATCACTTACTTACGGACCTTTGCAAATGATCTAAAGTTACTTTTTATATTAACATACAGTATTAGAAAATATACTGTATACATAAAAATAAAAAGGTAAGTAAGCTGCTATTGAATCAAATTATCACGAAAAGTCGAACGAAATCTTTGTAAAGCTCTCAACACCATTTGTTAATACTTCTCGCATAATTTATCCAATCAACAAACTTGCAAAACAATAGAGGGATCTACGAACGTGGGAGTACTAACAGGTAATTTGCATGAGAATCGCTAAGCTATACAGCTTAATCACGCAGCGATTGCGATAGCTTTCTCAATTTAAGCGTGGAATATTCAACACGTGGTGTGGAAGAACCTACTTCCTACCTACTAGGATAATCGCGCATAAACTCAACTTTATTTTCAGGTCAATGAAATTTCCCTCATTGAGATGTTTTGTGCTTATCCCCCCGTATAACCTGACGCCAACCAATTGTAAGTTTTATACTGTATTGTTAAGTGTGATTATTATCCTGATGTTTTGGTTGTGTCGAAACAGCCGTGGCCACGGGTTGACTGTAGTCGACAAATAAAGGCAGTAGACACAACTACCCTCATTTCATATTTAAATTCAGAAAAGTAATATTAAAATGATTATAACACCTAGGTACAAAAATAATTATGTTTACTGATGGCAAAATTATGATAGAGTCAGTACTCCAACCAGCACATCATGAAATAGCAGAGAAGGACCTGGTACAATCAGCAATCCAGCAATCTGCACCTGGTGCTGCATATGTTTTTATGAACAGATAAACCATGTTAGAGGCTTGCCAACAACTTGGAAACTTTAAAATTGGCCTGAGATCGGTTGCGGTTTAAACTTTGTTAAAGCAGAATGTTTGAGCAGAGATTGTTTAGTGGAGAGAATTTCATGAATTGGTAAACCATCCAGGTAACAATGATAATACTTGGAATAAACGGGAGTGTCAATGCTTCTTAACTACAAAAATAAATACACTGGTTAGTTTGTTCGATATCAACCAGATTTATTTCATGAAAAAGATATAGGGTCTTTAATCAGGTAGTAAGAAATAATATTTTTATTTCTTATGTAGAACCAAAATATTTTTCTAGCAATAAGTTATTTAAAAAATAACATTCTTACATGGAAAATATATATTGCTTATACAAACATATTTTTAATATTATAATATATTTTTTACTAAAATCGGGATATTTACCATATTTTGTGATTAGTATATTATATTTAGGCCCCGTTACATGTAGTTCCATAATGATCGTGGGAGGAACTACAACGGGATTTATTTTTATTAAAATATAATTATTTAGATCATAACCATGATCTTTAAAAAATAAACAAATTTATTGTTCTAAATAAGTGTAACGAACTACGAACCATTGGCCGATAATGAATTCTACATTAATTAATTTTCAATAACATAATCCAATAGTACAAGTAACAAGCTCGTTAGTGTATCGTGGATCCACCAGCCAATTTCAGGGACCAGTAGTTCACTAACAATCGGGACGTCGTTCAATCTTACACCACACTGAACATAATAACCTATTTGGGTTGTACTGTGCTCCAGATTTGCAACAGAGCGTTGAACAATATTTAGGGTTTATCTAGAGAATAGTTTTTGTGTTTTATTAATAGTATAGCCCTAGTATATAATTTATAACTTTTCTTTATATTCATGTACTACCTCAAGACTGTTTTCCATATTTCACAAAGGTTAGCTGAAAGAGAATGCTATCTAGCATTGGGTTCGCCTATGTACAGTGCTTTTTAGTTGTGCAATAAATAATTTTCCATCTATCTATCTACCTAACAATGAACCACGCCGTGTAAGGCTATAATAATAGCGGATAAAATAGCAAAGCCTAAAACTATCAGACGTTAAAAATTAGATATACCCCAATAAATGCACCAAAAACACCCAGCTGTACACATACATAGTCCTGACCTCAAAACTTACTTTGGTACTAATGTAAGTATCCACTTACATACCTGATTGCCTGACCTTACTCTGTTCAGAAGTTGTACTCGCATACCTAATTACCTGGCCTCACTCTGTTCAGAAGCAGAAGCTTTTAAACATAAAGATATCTATCCGCCAGAAAAGTTCCCCGGCTATTACCTACGTTTATTATAAAGAATACTTATTACCTGAACAAACTTACTTTAAAACTCTGAACATTGCTGAGTTTTCAAGTGGAATACGAAGTTTGTAAATTAAAAATGCTTCTTCCTCTTTCGCGTCCTAGTTGGAAATTGTTACTAACGTAATATATAAAGCGGAAGTCATATAGTTTGCAGCCTTGGTGGTACGGAAAAAAATCTTCCTAACCTAAAGGGTTCTGATCAAGGGTACAGAATAGAAAAAGCCGGGATAACCACTAGCCTATTGATCAATGGCAAAGGAAGACGGATAGTAGCGAATCAAGATTAATTCAGTTGAAGCCCACTTCTAGGTCAAAGTGTTCCTATAATTATAAGTTTAAATAAGTCTATATAGCATTAACGTTTTTTATTATTTTACCGCCGTTTCGTCTGTATTGCAACAATTGTTGTCACGTGTTGACTGGAGCTAAATAAAGGTAGAAGCTTCAACTACCGTCATTTCATCTTCAGATTCAGAAAAGTCCATGTTCACATTACGACACACATTAGTCGAATTGTCGAGATAATAATAAAAAAGGTAAACGCGATAAAGACCCGCGCAAAACTTATAATTATGTTTACTGATCGCGAAAGTTTGAAAAGTATTCATTAGTCCAGGAGTGGACGTCAAACGACTGATGATGATGATGATACAATTCCTTTTAGCAAGAAGTACGCCATATTATTATTAATTACATTTCTCCTCAAATAGCGGTCTAACTTTTAGTGTTTTTATTTCAAATTCAATCATAAGAAAGTTTTACTTTCTACTCCGAATCAATTTCCGACACTTATTTAAATTACTTTAATTAAAAAAACTTGACGTACAAATTTAAATTTCGCAAATTATCAATTTTATGCAAAATAAATCACAATTTGTGATAATAAATCGCTGAGTGTACCAAATTGGTTTTGATTAGATATTTAATTAACCTCTAATGAAATGCAAATTAAAATAATTACTAAGCATATTTTTCAATGGCTTAAGATAATTTTATTTCTAATGAGATTAACAAGGCAAATCACTTACAGATAAACCTTATTCTTATACTACCAAGTTCTACGGGGTTAAAATGCCCCGTAGAAACCTATGATATTTTTAAAGATTGACTAGCAGATACGCCAAACAAATGAAGGACGGGGTTAAAATGCCCCTATGATATTTTTAAAGATTGACTAGCAGATACGCCAAACAAATGAAGGACGGGGTTAAAATGCCCCTATGATATTTTTAAAGATTGACTAGCAGATACGCCAAACAAATGAAGGACAGGGTTAAAATGCCCCTATGATATTTTTAAAGATTGACTAGCAGATACGCCAAACAAATGAAGGATGATAAAAAAAATTGAGTTTGATGCTTGATTTTTCGAGGTATACATACGGTCGAGCGAGGAATCGGCGTAAATTCACTTAAACATTTTAAATACACGTAGTTTAGAATTTGATTTTTCTGGGAGTACTTCTAGACAATCAGCTCATACTCAGTACCCATATTGAAAATATTACTAAGGATTGGTGGGGAGTTTATTAATGCAAATACACTGATCATACTTTCCAGTTTAATAGCTATCTTAGAATATTCCTCAAGTTCATGGAGTCATCAATATCAAATTTATGTCAATATTCATATTGTAAAAAGGGGAATTTTCACGTACTGCACTATCGGTGAAGGCACCGACTAAGTTTCGACTCATTCCGAGAGTCTTCATCAGGGTGAAATTTATGTCAATAGTTTAGAGCGAATTCAGAATAAATTTTTGAAGCACACGTAATACAAAATTACAAGATCTAATCAACGGATTATTTTTAACTAGCTTCTGCCCACGGCTTAGTCCGCGTGGTACCCAGATTAAAAGAAGCCTATGTGTTTTTCTGATGTATAAGCTATATTACTGTAAAGTTTCATTATAATCCGTTCAGTAGTTTTTGCGTGAAAGAGTAACAAACATCCATCCTTACAAAATATACCAACACTACAAAGCCAACGTACCATCAGAGATCAAATGTTATTAATTAAAATTTTGAATAATATTTTTGTAGGTCAGATTGGTTTAAAATATCCCCGTTTAAATGCCCATCATACTAAAAGTTTTTGTATCTAGAATATTTAAGAACGGACTATGCATGCAATTCATTTATCCCACGAGCCTGTAAGTTACAAAATGAACAGTTTTCTGAGTGTGAACTTATTTTTGAAACATATCAGCTAATATGTTTAAAAAACAAGTGTCCCTTATTAAATCAGTTGTTGAACAGCTATGTAGGTAACTGAATATCTACCTATATATATTCATTTATTTGTAACCTAGTGTAAGAAGTACCGTCTTGTTTAAAATTATTTATATAGGGTTACTATTAGCAGCAGTTTAATCAGTTTAAGAATTCTTAGATTTTTATCTTGACATTGTAAACCGTTTGTGCCTTAATAATAATAAAATAAATTGACGTATCTATCATTATAATTCTCGTGATTTCAATGAATAAAAACCTATGATCTTTGTCCTAATATATGAACTTTACCAGCAATTCTGACGATCGCTACTTTAAAGTACCTTTGAGTTAGAAAAAACATAATAATAAGTTTATTATGTTTTTTCTAACTAAAAGGTAGCATGATTAAAAATATTTCGCTTTGTACTGCAAGAAAAAACTATTAACTCTTGTTAGGGTTAAGCTCGCCTTTGTACATGTCCTATTTATAAGTTTTTTGTCTGTATTTTCTGTGTGTACAATAAAGAACAAAGAATAAAGAAAGAAAAAACTATTTTCGTCCTCCTGTTTCTAAATAGTGAGTTGTGTCGACACTTTGTGGGTTCGCATTTCAGAACAAAAACTTCAATTTTACTGCCTCCATCAATATTCCTAGTACTCATTGACCGTCGTCTACGTGCTGTTGCATTCATAATTCTCAGTTATTGAATTGTTTTCAATCACAAAATCAGATACGATATTGAATTCGAACGAGTAAATGAATTCTGCGCAATGGACAACCCACAAACCGATTGCACTTATTTTTCACTATTACTTTTGACATCACAAAAATCTTCCGAAATTGGTTATGGGCCAAGATCAAAAGAAAAACTAAGCCCTGCTTAGTTGTCTATACTCAATACTCAATACATTTATTACTTTCACATGGTAGGTTCATAGATGGTGTTTATAGGTAGGTATCTCACATGAACCCTGTCTAAGGGTATAGCAACAGATAGGTAGGCAGGCCGAAGTTTTGTGTAAACAAAAAAAAAACTAGTAGGTACAATAAAATAAAGTCAAGGTAGGCAAAGTAGAAATGGGTGTAAATTGCTTTGTCAGTGTTTCTTGTTTATAAAGTGTTTTCTTGTACTAATATTATAGAAACAGGCTAAGTAAGTTTCTACTTACTTAGTTTACCTCTTTATATAAAAAAATGGCCATTTATAAGAAACGCAATTGTCTTATGAACAATATCTTAACGAAAGCAAATTTTCATTGGCTACTTTTATACGGGTACCTACCACGAGGGCAAGCCATGGACAGTAGCTAGTTTCAAACACAAGCATTTAACTATTTTTAGGTGTTTTAGTGAATCATATAATATAATAATAATAATCATCATCATTTCAGCACGGAATCACCCATTGCGTATAGTCCTTCTTTCTCTTTTGTCAGCCTCCTCTGTCCTGTGCGTTAGGACTTGTGTCCTAGGACTGTCATCCAATTATGACAAATTTGTCGATGTCATCGACAAACCGCGTTGTCAAAAGTTATATAAAAACTATATTAATTACTAGCTTCCGCCCACGGCTTCGCCTGCATGGTACCCGGATAAAAAGTAACCTATGCGTTATTCTGATGTATAAGCTATATTACTGTAAAGTTTCGTCGAAATTCGTTGAGTAGTTTTTACGTGAAAGAGTAACAAACATCCATCTTCATAAACTTTCACGTTTATAATATTAGTAGGATTGAAGCTATGTTGCATGCTGAAAGTTCTAAAATATAACTTCCAACTGGTAAGTACTTACTGATCTCTTCTGATGGTGATGGTGCTCTAGCTTCATATTGGCACATCGGTTTAGTGCAGTGAGGCGCCTGAAGAGAGACTGAAGAGAATCTGCGTCCAGGAACGGATGGTCGTTTTGTACCCCTGAAACGTCTATGGGGAACTGAAGATCTGGAACAAAAGAAACACAGGTTTTATAAAAAAAAAACGGACAAGTGCAAGTCGGACTCGCTCACCGAGGGTTCAGTGCAAATTGGTCCCTTGAGAGTGTCGAAATATACGGCATAACGGCCGTATCATTTTTAACATTAACAAAGGTTTGATTTTTTCACAGCTTCAAGGGACTGTAGATCTGAGTATAGTGGTTTTAATTTCAACTCGATACTTCCACGCGTTCCCGAGATAAAGGATCTTGACAGACAGATAGACGGACAACAAAGTGATGTTATAAGGGATACGTTTTTTTCCTTTTGAGGTATGGAAATCTAAAAAACAGTCGTGTGTTGTGTTGTGAAGTGCGCGGCGCGATGCGGAGGGAAAGCATTGCGATCACTTACCATGATGAAGACTCTCGGAATGAGTCGAAACTTAGTCGGTGACTTCACCGATAGTGCAGTACGCAAAAAATCCCGTTTTTACTATATGAATAGTCAAGTTCACGATAGTTTTTGAAATAAAACAACAGTTGTAATAACCAAATACCTGCAGAACATGCAATCATTGATCATTGAAGCGGGAATGGAACCCGCGTCTTAGCCGGTTACTCGCCGCCACGCCAACGAGGTTGACAAAATAAAATTTATCATTTGCGGCCGGAGTGTCCAGATAAAAATAGGAAAATCCAAAAGTTTCACTACTAGATTTCGTATCTCTAGATACGAAATCTAGTAGTGAAACGTATCTCTATAAAGTAGGAAACGCCATTCATTCCAAACTTGACGTGTGGACGTCATAGATAATGTTACGACATTGTGAGGTGTAGGTAGATTGAGATGAGTCTATCTTTGGAATGTAGGTAGGTAGGTTGTATGTCATCTGAAGATGTATTATTTGTGTCAGATATTTCTTATGAAATGGAACACCCGGCGAAATACATTGGATACTCGTTAATTAATATTTTATTTATTTTAAATATATTAATAAAGGTCATATTAATACGTTACTAGCTTCTGCCCACCGCTTCGCCTGCGTAGTACCCGGATAAAAAGTAGCATATGTGTTATTCTGATGTAAAAGCTATATAACTGTAAAGTTTCATCAAAATACGTTCAGTAGTTTTTGCGTGAAAGAGTAACAAACATCCATCCTCACAAACTTTCACGTTTATAATAGTAGTAAGGAGTAGGATATAATAACAAGCTTTGTACTTTAACAATAACTATTAGTAATTTTGTAAAAACGTTTATTGAACGGGTAAATAGATGTACTGTTTATGACTGATAGATCATCCATACTCAAAACGGCACGGGTGATGGAAAAAAATGCGATTAACACATGCACCAGGACCAAAAAAGTCGAAGAAAACACATCGTTTAGTGTTTCAAAAAGCGGCGATGTACCTACTTGCGACTTGTGTTGTAGAATGGTACCACTAGCAAAACGTGGTCATGTATCAAATATAATGTATGAAAGTGCGTCTGACTACCTCCTACTTGGCATCTTCATGGATCTACGTACTGAGTTTAGATCTGAATCTATTATGAAGATCGGAGATTTAGCATGTTTTTTTTGGTAAATACCTACCAACACAAACAATTTAATTACAAAATGAATCATGAACCTACGTAAAAATAATCAAACGTTTCAAGTAAAATTGCAAAAGTCTACAAACCCCATCGTACCATTGCGTAATGGCGTTGGAAATGGAGGAAAAGTAGATGCATTGGAACTAGGAAATGCTTTCACAATGCGAGAGCGTTCCCGGCTTCCATTGAAAGACGTGACTGCGTCCAAAGAGGAAAGCTGGTTAACTTCATTAGCTATAAACTTAGAAATACAGACGGCTTAGGCGGAATTTGATACATTTGGTCCATCAATATATACATATACATACACTGCCAAATATGCCAAAGCAGAAACTTCTGAGACCTAATCCACCGGTACATGGGCGTACAAGCGTTTGCAGAGAGTTAGTCGGAAAATTATATTCCACAGATCTCTAAACAGAATGATTTAAGCAACTGACAGCTACCACTGAGCGCGGTGATTGATCGGGACCCATCTCTTTTGCAATGGGGTGCAAAAGTTGCTGAAAGTAATGGGCTCGCAGAATCAACAACCGCTGGGGAAAAATACTCTCAAATGATAAACACAAGCCAAGCCGCCACGATCCAGTATACCAAGAATCTCCTACCCCATGAACCAATGACAATGGTTGCAGAAAGTCGAAAAATAGAGGTGACTTACGATCATTCGTCATGTAACTAAATTAGGTATGTCCAGCAGTGGACTTTTATAGTCTATTGTTGATAACGATGATTCAAGTTATGAAAAAAAATGACAATCTTAAAATTGAAGCTAACCAAAAATAGGTTAAAAGAGAATTAAACCGAGGCTAGGTAGATTGTAAAATAATTACGTGAAATGACCTTTATTGTATGAACCTAGCTATTATATTTGAGCTGTGATACGTGGCAAATGAATAAACACAATAACGAGAAAATCACTGTTCGTGTCAGGTTCCCGACATACCTACTTATGTAGGTACTTACGGGGAATAAAGTGAAAGAGGAATTGGGTTAGAAAAACAAAGAGAGTAGAGCTTCTTTCAATGTTCAAAGGCGAGTTAAAATAAAACAAAGTACAAAAATAAAAAATAATTTAGGCTGTTATTTTTTCAATAACAAATATTGAGTAATAGGTGTGAGAGTAATATAGTGAATACTGAAATGACGGCTGAAAGAGGACTGTGGAAGAACAAAACAGGTTGTGCCGACACCCCACATAATGTGGGGCAAGAAGAAAAACTTAGTTATAGGAATCTAGATCTAAATTCTAATACTAGACACCAATCTGTACCATAATTTGGTTGAATGTTTAATAACGTTAAGTATGCTACGACTATATAAAAAAAGGAATTAAATTTGTTGACACTAAAACTGTATTCCCACAAAGCTTGAACCTAACCACGGAACCGTAAAAAGGAGATAAAATTAGAAACGGCATAAAATGTAACAATTCAAGTTATCGTGGCTATAAAACTAGGACGTTAACGTCAGCCTACTTCCGTTTCCGGCCAGGGGGTGCGGAAGTGGCGGGAGAGATCCGGTGCAGTCGAGCCTCGACTGTCGAACATGTAGGACGCACTTGATTGTTATTATCTTGATGTATGAAGTTTTTAATAAATCACAAAAACATTTATACAAGTAGTATTTCAGTCATCTAGTTCCCATAACACAAGCTCTGCTTACTTTGGGGTGATGCTGTGTGAAAAATGTCCAGCATTATTATTTGTTTATTAATTATGAGAAATATGCATACTTGAGTTCACTAACAAAATAAAAAACGGTCAAGTCAAAACATTGATTATGATGGCAGATTCCTATGAAAACATGTGTCAAAAAGCTTTGATTAGGACCTAACCACCCGTTATTGTGTTGATGAATTCGGGCCTTAGTACGTCTATTAAACTGGACATATCACTTTACAGGTAGAATCTCAAGGTTTCTTTTACATTCGGCATATAATTATGTATTATTACATCTCTGTCCACAAGCTCATTATTTGTTTTTAATTGAAAATAATCTAAATAAAATCTATGTATCTACGTAAATGAAGAGACTTTCTCTAACTACTAAATGTAGCTATTGTTATTTCAGTACGATTGTAACGATACAAGTTTTAAGTCATTTTGCTTTTCATCGAAGGACCTACTTGATCAAAAACCTCGCAAAGCCACGTACGTGATCTCAAAATTTAATTACTCCTCGGCTTATAATGCGAATGAAAAATAACAGCTACCCTCTTAGAAGTTAATTTAATTTCTCTCAACCTTGGCGTTCATTTATTTCACTCTGACACATCAGGCAGTAACTAAACAACATCAGTAGGAAAGGTGTCACAAAGTGCATACAATTTAAGTTGCTTGTTTAATTACTTTTTAAATATTCAAAAAGACGTGCAATTCTGTTGCCTCGCAACGCTATTGTAATAAATAAATAATAAATAATGCTGGACATGTGCTTGTGTTTTGAGAACTACATGACTAAAACACTAGATAGTGGGAGAAGGTACTGGAGGATCATAAGTACTGGACTGCAAAAAGCGGAAAAGGGAAGCCTTCGCACAGTGGAACGACGCTGAAATGTATAATATGTATTCTAGAAGCGATCTTTGTCTTGTTTACCTTACTTATGTACTTAGAGAGTACGAAGATATAGTTGAAGTTTCTGAATCTTACAGATATATTAGCAAAATCAGCTTGTATAATCTACGGATGTACAAATTAATGAGCCTCGCCCAAAGATTGTCGTGAAAGGTCACTTTACCGACTTTTCGTAAATTTCATCGATATAGCAGTGGGGGGACCTGCCTACCTTCGTCACATATCAGAAGCTTGACAAAATCATCGGAGATGAACAGTTACGGAGTAATAACGTCACCCCTTTTTGCAATTGGAGGATTTAAGATCGCCTAGTTTGACTTACAAAATGACGATCGGAGAACAACATCAGTAGGCTAGGCTGAAAAACAGCATGGCTGAGCCCTCGACCTTTTTACTTGCATACAAACATACCTTCTTATTATACCTATTTATTATTATAATAATAATAAATAGGCTAGGTATGTTTGTTAAAGTGTAGGTAAATAAATGCCCTTTTAAATTTTTATTTAATGTTCACTAATTTTTACAGACTTATTTTTAGCAATGTCCGAAACTAGAAAAATTTAAAAGGGAACACAATCTTTGATCACATTCTCATTATAAAGTTTTAGATGTTTTGGACATTGCAAACTGAGTGCCATTTTTAGAGAGCTGGTCAAACATTGGTTTATACAATTGGTTTCTAATCCTAATAACAAGAGAGATAATGAGGACTGAACAAAAGCATTCAAAAGGAGGGAAATGTCACTCTAAGCGAGTGTTTCAACAGTGACAACCCTACTCAATGTATCCTGTGACGGTTAGACATCATTGTAAACCTACACTAACTGTGTGATGAGAGAACAATGGCATGATGTCTTCTTGAAGTGAATTGTATCCAATGATGACCGTAATTATTTCACTTGCTCCCCAAACCCCAACAAGGCTTAAAAAAGGCTTTCTAATACAAAAAAAGATAAATAACACATATCATAAACCATCCAATTAGCTGATAGGCGTCTTTCAAATTAGTGTTCTGGCTGATAATAATGATATTGATGAGGTATAAAATTACAAGACATAAATAACTGCAAGCTCATATTCATGATCAGATTTAAAAAAGAAACTGTCATCTTGACAGTCGTATTTATCGTAAAATGAAATCAGATTATTTTTAATTATTTTATCTAAAAGAACGACAAGACCGCTGGTAATCTAAAGTATTACCAATTATAACCTTCTACTTAAAGAGAACGTACCTACCTATTATAATTATGCTCACACAAAGAAGCAATTACCTTAGTTGAAATGAATGTACAACGAAAGAACCCAGCAATTTAACGCAGACAGAAATCTCCCCAGAATTTATTCATGAAAAAGCGAAGAATCTTTTACCCAGCAATCTCACGTTTGAAAGACTTGAAACAAAAAGAACGAGGTAACTCCGGTCATCACAGAATAATGAATATCTACTATGTACCTACTTTTACAAATGTTTTACGACACTAGCTTACGTAAAGGATTTGTTTTAAATTCAGAATCGTATTTGGTAACGATAAAAAAGATTTTGTTGAATACTTGGAAAAATCGAGTGACTTGGAGAGTGACGACAGCATACTATTCCAAAAAGGGAAAGAATTAGGGTACTGAGAAACTCCGAAGCCTGAGAGGAGCATTTGGAAAAAAGTTATTGATTTCAGACAACAAGGACCTATCAATGCTAATCTCCGCGGCTCCTCGACAACGGACGCGGAGAACAGACGGTAAAATAATATAAGACACGATATATAAAAAAGTGACTTTCTCAAGTGCTAACGTTAGTTTGCTCACTCGGCATTACACTCTTTCGAATAAAAACAAAATTTAAACCCCTCAAAAAATGTTTCGGCTACTCGTGATTCCATAAGATTCCATAAAAAAAGATGTTTTTTTTAATTTTACGGGAAAAGTAGAATACCCTCCGGAATTCTACTTTTCCCGTACTTTTTTCGACTTTTATGAGACTTCCTCGGGATCATTATCTATATAAAATAATCATCAAAATCGGTGAACAATTGAATAAATAAATAAATAATGCTGGACATTTTTCACACAGCATCACCTAGCCCCAAACTAAGCAGAGCTTGTATTATGGGAACTAAATGACTGATATACTACTTATATACATTTTTTAATATATATACATACAGGTCGTCTATAATATTAGTTATTAATTAATATATATTTATAATATTAGTATAGAAGAAGAAACTGGTTTTAATAATACAGAAGTGGCACAAATTAATTTATGAAATGCATGGCAGTTCCAATTAGTAAATGTGGCAAAACTTTGAAACGAGTGAGACCCACAAAATGGCATAGCTGAAACATTTCCAACTAAAATTCTAGTTGCGGAACAAGGTAAAACTAAAATGGAAATTTGAAACTGTGAAACGAGTTATGTAGAACTCTAACTTTAAACAATTCATATCAGGTTTAAATTATGACGCGAATTTTGAAGGACCTTCGTAAATGGAGAAACTTTGGTTTTCAGTTGTTACCTTGTGTCAAGACCTTTTAGATGCCAAGACTTGTTTTTTGTGTCACGACGCGTGCAGACCCTATATAATTTTAATGAAACCTAAAACTTATTTTTTGAATAATATAAATATAAATATGCTGGTCATTTTTTACACAACATCATCTAGCCCCAAACTAAGCAGAGCTTGTATTATGGGAACTATATGACTGAAAAACTACTTATTTACTTCTTTTTTGTAAATAAAAGACAAATATTTGCAAACACAAATGTTTGTATAATCAACAAATATTTGTCTCGGGTCTGGGTGTTTTCTATGTATAATATGTATGTATTTTAAAAGAAAGTATTTAAGTAGTATATCAGTCATGTAGTTCCCATAATACAAGCTCTGCTTACTTTGGGGCTAGATGATGCTGTGTGAAAAGTGTCCAGCTGTTTTTATTTTTTTATTTGTCCCGCGGCATGAATCGAACCGCAACCTTCTGCGTCTCAGGCGGGTCATCGCCTACTGCGCCAAACATGTCAGTATCCTGTAGTTGAAAAAAAGTTTTTTTGTATCATGTGTCATGAATTATTTTTGTCGTGTTTATTATCTAGACTTTCTACGAATGCGTATATTTTAGAAAATGTTTCTATAAGCCCTTTTATTTTAACGTGATAATTTATAGCCTATGTACCTATTGGTGTTTTTTTTTTAATCGGATGATTTGTTGTAATCAAATCAAATAAAATAATTTATTTGCATACATATTTTATAATAAAGGTCTTAAATATTATATATTGCGAATTTACTCAGCCTGCATGTAAACGTGAAAATATTAAAAATGTCATGCTATTCATTACAATCGTTACTATTTTGATATTCTACATACTCATTTAAGTTATAAAAACAATTATACATATATAATTTGCTTAACTTTATCTGAAATGTAATTCCATCTAACACTTTAAGTTCCTCAGGTAATTTATTATAATTTGTTAGACACATATTGTAAACATTTTTCATACAGATATCTTTAGAGCAAAGAGAAGTTTACCTCGTACGTGCAATTCCTCATAAACCTCCAGTATCGTTTAAAATTCCTCTTGTTACAAGCAGGGCGGTATAAAATTAGCTCGGACCCACCGAGCCGTATAATATCGCTCGAATGCCCTCGCTTTTATAGTAAATCGGTGAGCCTAAATGTGTGAGCAGAGCTCGTTTGCAACCTTTCGATATGCATGTCTGACCTAATTTGATAATATTATTGACGTTAGTTTCTTTGATGGCGGTTCAAGAACAATGTTATTTTATAAGTAGGTAATTTTACAGGAAAAATTTAAAACCGACTTTAAATAACATTGATTAAAAGTACGATATATGATATTTCCACCATTTAGGGTGAGATTTTTGACCACTCAAAATTAGGAGTAAATATACCCTACCCATTAAAAAAAGAACAATTAAAATCGGTTCCCAATTGGCAAAGATATCGCGTAACATACACACAAAAAAGTACAAATTAATTGAGAACCTTCTCTTTTTTGTAGTCCGTTGATAAAATCTTACCAAACCTATTTGCAACCTGTCACGTGTAAAATGCTAACCACTTACAAAGACGTGGGCTAGATGAATGTGTTGGACGTACTTCTAACTACCCTTTATTTGGTATCCACAAAGATTGATGTCCATCTTAGGGAATATAGTCGAGATTATGTGTTTTTTGTGTGTGTGTTGACCAAATAAGAGTTGGGCTCAAAGAAGAGGACTAAGAATTTTGTACCAACTAATACAAAAAAACACGGCACTACTATAATTCTCCTATGGAATATATATATATATATATAATTCTACTATATATATATTCTTTTCTATGGGTCCTCAGATCCAAACTCAGTATGCAGATTTCTAAAGATATCATGAAGACAAGTCAGAGATACGGTCAAACTTTATATTTCACACAATACAATGTCCGCCACACCACACACAATAATACACAAAATTATATGTTCTGTTACAAGATTATAAGACAACAAAAGGTTGTCTGGTAGAGATCGCTACTTAGCGATAAGACCGCTTACTGTACAACATTGTCAAGTTTGTAGTACTTAATTAAGCTGATGTGTTATTTGGCACACAACTTTATTGCACACAATAAAGTTTTTTTCTATCTTCTATCTATGTCTATATTATTTGCATTTTTAACGTTTTTTCGGTTAAAGTACAATTAAAAATATACTGTACAACTATTTGTACATACAGTATAATTGATAATTGGAAAGGGTAAACCCCGGCGAATGTACTCTGACCAGATTGGAGACGTTCTGGAGAAAGGTCAGGTCAAGAGTACTCTAAACCGGCAAGCATGTATAAAGAATAAAAAAAATGAATGGAGCAAAAGAGGTATGTCAGGATCCTAGTGGAAATTCGTAGTCTCTGCCTATCCCTCCGGGTAACAGGCAGTGAGTTTATGTGTTTATACCGTGTTCTAATATATATTTTCCTTCAAATATACGATTTACAAATTTTTATTGGTACGTTGAAGCGTAAAAACAACCAGACAGTAAAAATATTGCCTAATTTTTGTAGACAAATTTCTTGGAATAAATTGGCGTTGCTTGACTTGTTGCCTTCAAAGATAATATTATCTTTTTATGACAAAAGAACATTTTCTATTGATGATGAAAATCTTTCGATCTGTCGACCTGTGAAAGTTTCGTTCGCTTATTCAATAAAATAAATAACAATGAGTGACACAAACTAGGCGTATAAATAAATGTCTGATGGTATGTAATTTTTTTACATCCTTCAATGAATTGAAATATTTTCGTCATGTGTTAGTCCCCCATCAGGCTTCCACCATTATTTCTTTAGATTTTTTCTTGATACGAGGTATAATTACCTGATTTATAAAATAAATGGCTTAAGCCTAATGCAATAATATACCATAAGTGCCCTTTTTAGGGCTATCATATCTCAAACTTATCAGATCACTGACATTATGCTGGTGACCAAAAAAAAACGGTGACAAAACGAAGGAGAAAAATATTATGATAGATAAATAATAATCGTGTTCCAATAGGTCCTAAAATACCAACATCCAATCCGTAGAGTTGGATAACGAATAAACGATTTTTTTATCTTGACAACTTGCAAGCCAGCTAAATTAAAGTCTATCGTCTGAAATCTGATCCAATAAAATCCAAATGAACTGCGCTGAAAGCTTTTGTAACAAAGTTTCCACTTTTATCGGCGAACAGGCCTTTGCGAATTAACGACAACAAAGGCACGTGGCCACTCAGCCATGCATTCGATTAACTTCGTAGAGCTGTACACCTGTGGTTAAAGAACAGCTCCGAATTCGGAGTCAATCGGTTCATAATCAGAGCGCTTCTACACTGCGTCTGATTCGAACTCGCGAATATACGAACTGAAGTTATCAGTACTTCATTTCGTATATTCCGAAGCAACCGTTGTTTGGACTTCTTAAAAAAGTCACTCTTATTGCCTTTTTTAATGGCTTTGATTATTTGAGTAGATATCTTATATTGTTTTTCTTTTAGTTTTTTGATAAAACCTGTGAATGTATAAATTATCAGTAAACAGTATAAATTATCCATTTAATTGTACAACATCTTTACACAAATGGATTGACCGGAGAGGTCAATCCATTTCTCTCCTCAGAAATCAAATGCATTTGAGAATCCGTTCCTAAAATTGATCGGGAATTTAAGATTGGAAAACTATTTCGGGATTTGAATTCCTATCAAGCAGAATCTTTTCGTAATCGGATTTGAAGTAAGCTCGTCACATCTCTATGCTCTATAAACGGGTGCATTCAACACCCTTTTTTGCTATTTTTGATACAAGCACTTTCGTTCTCGATACAATAACAATTGTATCGGGAATGTCTATTTACGTTTTCAATCTTTGTGTTACGTTTGTGGTTTTTATTTTATTTTCTATTTCGAAAAGCAGCTTTTGATTTGAGAGATGAAAATAATCAAAATCACTCTGGGGTTTTATTCTTTTAGTTGTTCATTATAATCGTAGGTACATACTGTATTATTTCCTTCGAAAGTTATAATTATTATTAAGGTCTGTACCTTCGCATGTTTTTTCCGAACAAACTGCTTATGAAAGCTATAGAAAGCCGAAGAATAATTTTACACATTTTTAGGCTCAGCTAGCATAATTATTTTTCTGGAAAAAATAATAACAGACCTAAAATAACGGGAAGTTGATTAAAACACAATATTAAATTTTTTCACCCTTAGGGTGGTATTTTGTCAGAAGATGTATATTGAATCACCCTTGAAAAACTATTATAAAAGTTTACCCTTCACCATTAAAAAAACACTGAAATTGGTTCATAATTTTACTGCTGAAAAAATTGCGTAACACAAAAAGTCATACTGACGAATTAAAAATCTCCTCGTTTACTGAAAAGGAAGTACTCGGTTGAAAAGGAAGGCTCAATGATTTCACCCGTGTCTAGTTTTCCATACAAATATAATTTGTCCGCTACTGCCTTAAGTATTTTCCTTTCCTTTGTGATAGTTTGTTAGAGCAGACACACCAAATAATCATAACATCCTCCAAATCTTAAGCCTCGTATTCTTAGTAATTTCTCCAAATATTCCTCCACTCCAACTCGACTGAGGGCGTCTTGAAAACTTTCTCTTTGGTATTGATATTGGAAGTTTTCGCGATCCTTACAAAACTCAAATAAGATTCGAGTTGGAATGGAGCATTTATGCCATAACATGTCATGTAGTTATCAAGTGTCATAAATGTTTGATTCTAATGTACCTTGAGATGACAATTGGATTGTTTCACTCAGTCGAGGAAATCAGTCAGTATAATCCAAGTGGGTCCTCCACTCGAATTCTCCTCGACTGATTATTGTTGACTAAATACCAAAATACAAAAGTGAAGTTCATTCGAGTCGAGTTAATTCAGAGGTGATGTCTAACAATACGAAAGTCGATAGGGCTGGTTTGGTACACAATAAGATAAATCATAATTTATGTAAAAAATTACATAAATAGTTTATCAGTAATGTAGTTTCCATAACACAAGCTCTGCTTACTTTGGGACTAGATGTCATTATGTTCTTTATCTCTTTTCCTCTCTTAGCATATCTTGTTCTTTTTTGACCACCTTGTACAGTGAATTTGAATTGTCCTGCCGATCCCCAGAACATAACTTTTAACAATCACATCTAGTCCCAAAGTAAGCAGAGCTTGTGTTATGGAAACTACATTACTGATAAACTATTTATGTAATTTTTTTGTGCATTTACATACATATTATACACAGAAAACACCCAGACCCAAGACAAATATTTGCAAACATTTGTTTCGAGGTGGGAACCGAACCTTCTGCGTCTCAGGCAGGCCTTCGCCCACTGCGCCACAGATGTCGTCTTTGTTAGTACATAAACTAACTTAACATGCCAAAACAATATGGCAAGTTGTGTTGAATAGTTTTGAGTCCCCTTTCAAACTTAACCACAACTTTATGAAGTAGGTAGATTTTGTCAATGTTAATTTGAACTGAGATGTTAAAGCATAACTTTTAACTACTATCGAGAAATGTTGTTGAAATATGTATGTGCTCATTAACACGGGCATTATCTGATGAGCGAATGGCATAGGGCCCGGTCAAATAAAAGCGGTGGCGGGTGGCAGTGGTTTTTTTGATTTTGATATTTTGACATTCACGTGAAATTGAAAGCCACTTGAGAACCATTTCCCTTAGATCGCCACAATATGATATTGTAGGGGCCTACATACCTAAAAATCATAGAACACAGGTTGTAACTACCTCCTTTTGAGTTAGTATTCATACTCTGGGACACCCTGTATAATATCCAATGGATTAATGTTAAGTTGGTAGGAACCTAATTACTTACCTAAAATTCATAGCACAAAAGTTGTTACCTATTATACCTATACTACCTTACCCCCCATTGGTATTCATATTCTGGGCCACCCTGTATAATATCCAATGGATTAATGTTAAGTTTGTAGGGACCTAGTTACTTACCTAAAATTCATAGTACAAAAGTTGTTACCTATTATACCTATATCACCTTACCCGCCTTTGGTATTCATATTCTGGGCCACCTGTATAATATCCAATTGATTAATGTTCAGTTTGTAGGGGCCTAGTTACTAACCTAAAAGTAAGTTGTTACCTATTATACCTATACCATCTTACCCCCCTTTGGTATTCATATTCTGAGCCACCCTGTATAATATTCAATCGATTAGAGTTATGTTCGGGACCTACTTATCGGTACCAAGTATAGTGGTTTGCGGTTTGTGGTTGGAGTGTATACATGTTAATTAATCACGTACCTAATTGAATGAATGAAAATACTATGTTGCGTACAAATAACAAAATAAATATAATCGTATTTTAATTGAAATACATATACAAAGCCGCCCATTGTACTTTTAGTTTTGTAGTTTTGTCAAATTGTATTTTTTCTTATGGTGTACAATAAAGTATTTTTATTGATTCATTCATTCAATGGGCGGGTTTATCGCGATCTCTTCCAGATAACTTTTAGATGGAGGGCAAAATAAGAGATTGGAGGGTGTGTTAAAAAAAAACTTACATAAATTATAATTGGTGCATATTAAAGAAAATTATGTGTCAAAATAAGAAAATATGTACCTACATTATAGTTTTTAAAGCATTTTGTGACCAAACTGACGACGAAATGAGTTTTGAAACTAATTTCTTTCGTACGTTCCTAGGCCTGTTCTGCTTTGGTACTGTAATTAGTCATTGACCAGATTGAAGTATGGTGGTCCTGAAAAGAGCATATTAACCGATAGTGAAAAAAACAAAATGGTGAAGGGATTCAGTGTGCGTCACAGCAGAGGCTCTAAAATAAAAGTGTACCTATCTACCACTCTTCGTTGAAGGATTCGATTATAATCCTACTACTATTATAAACGCGAAAGTTTGTGAGGATAGACGCAAAAACTACCAAATAGATTTTGGCGAAGCTTCACAGTAAGTATAGCTTATACATCAGAATAACACACAGGCTACTTTTATCCGGGTACCACTCGGGCGAAGCCGTGGGCAGAGGCTAGTTATTTATTATTGTTATTGTCTATTTAGGCCTTATAAGGATGGTTGTTGCATTATTTAGTGAAGACCTATGTAAATGTTATTTAGAGTACCCACCCACAAATAACAGCTCACCATTTGTCATTTTAAAATGTCACTAATCTTCATACCGGCACACAGCCAGGGTCCGCGGAAGTACTCCGTGACGAAGGGGGGGGGGGGGGGGGGGGCATATTTCTTTCCTTCAATCTCCAGCCCTGGCTTGGTAGTCGGGTACCTATGTGATTTCAGGGGGGGCGCTTGGCCCCCTCTGCTCCCCACTTCCGCTGCCGCTGCACACAGCTATGCAAAAGCCATACCAAAACGGCATCTTCAAAGCAGTACATGATCAGAATGAAATGACCTTGCTACATGGTACAGTGAATTCACATAGGTAGGGTATTGTAGCATCCGTCTTGAAGCGCGGTCATTCCTATTCAATTAAACACAGATGCGAAGATTGCTGTGATTGTGTGTTGTAAAGCATATTTTAAAATTTATGACTTAATTATTGTCTTCCACACTTAAGGGAAATCACAAGATACGACAATACAACCACGGCGGGACTCAAACTCGTGACCCACGTCGTGGGGACTATACCAACTAAGCCCCGAGATCGTTGCAAGCCTGGACGAAATTATTCGTCATATAGATATTTCGGCTCAAAGCGCTGAGGCTCCAACGAAGGGAAAACTTTGCAGTAATCAAAGCCTGTGCAATTACTAAAATTACATATGTAGATTACGATATGGTTGGTATCGCTCCCGCAGTTATACCACGTATAATTCGACACCCACAGAGGTATATTTTTGGGGTTTTATAAAATCTTCATATTACTTGGTTCAAATAACATTTTAGCTCTACGGTATAGGCAATAAATGATTTTCGGCGCCCAAACTACGTAATGACGAATTTATCTGTGATGATTGCTTCATTATCGTCTCGCAAAATATGGATAAAACATTGAATTAATGCTTATAAAGTACAAAAATATAGTATGTAGTAACACCGGGATCAGGGCGCGTATTGGTTTATGTCCAACAGTGGACTGATGATAATGATGATACATAGTGTGCATCATATAAGTATAAAACAGTCAATAATAAAAAAAACTAGGTAATCTACCTATTGTTTTGTAAAAGGATCTTTAAAATTGAAAACCAGCCTTGTTTTCTTGCCTTTCTTTCGTGACTTTCAACGGGCAGTTAAAACCGACGTTTCAAAGTGTTCCTTGTGATTTTAATGGATAAATTAATTTGGACTTTGAATTTGACATAAAAACCTCTTAAATGCATTACGGTCTTCTAACAAAGACCGATTATCACAAGATTTCATGCGAAACAGTCAAGGTTAAGCCACACATATGCCCCGGACTGTACACACAAGTGTTGATTGATCGCCGCACCACAGATAACATAAATTATTTATCGACTCCAGATTCACCTAGGAGTGATGAAAAATAAGCTAAGTTGATCAAAGATTTAAGAGCAGTGAGCAGTGATGGTGAAAAATGATAAAATTTACCAACAGCTTAAGTGACTAAAAGCGGTAATGGTAGACTAGCTAATGCCCACAGCTTCTTCCGCGAGGTACCCGGATAAAAAAAGGCCGATGAAAAGCCGCTTTTACCGTAAAGGCAGCGTCCGTAAGAGTCGTAATCGCTTGACGGTTTGCCCGCCGACTTACGTTGCAAAATTGGTCTCCACGTAAAGCTCTTTAATTTAACGAACTTTTATTTTATACAGATTAGGGTATATTATACTACTAGCTTCTGCCCACGCCTTCGCCCGCGTGGTACCCTAATAAAAATTAGCCTATGTGTTATTTTGATGTATAAGCTGTATTACTGTAAAGTTTCATCAAAATCCGTTCAGTAGTTTTTGTGTGAAAGAGGAACAAACATCCTCACAAACTTTCACGTTTATAATATTATTATAGTAGGAAGGATAGGTTTGTAATTAATTTTTCCTTCACCTTTATATGAACGTGTTAAGCGCACATAAATTGAGATATCCATTATTGCTCGGCCGGGTTCGAACCCATGATTTTCAGATTGAAAGTCGGGGAACAGCCTATTAGGCCAAACGGCTTTCTATATCTTGCTCATTATTACTCTGCGAGGTTTACTTAGGACCTGATCTTTGAATATTCATAGAAAATAGACTGATTGCTTTAAATAGAGGTCTGGGACGCCCACAGGATTAATATTGAAGAATAATGAATGAGAATTGATAAAGCTTACACAGAACGGTTTTTTAGATAACATTTTTTTTTTACAATTAAATAGTAAACAAGCATACCAAGTCAAAGTCAATAGATGGTTATTCCTCGATGAGGATAACATCGATAGTGTGGCGGGCGAGTAGCCGGCTGAGTGCGAGTTCGATTCCCGCTACGGGACAAATGTTGACAAATGTTGATTTGTTACCGGTCTGGGTGTCGTGGTACCACGGTACTCATAGTTCCTGATACCCACGATACAGGGAATCCGAGTGTGGGGTCAGGACTATGTGTGTCTGTTATTTATTTATTTATTCATTGAAATTACAAGGATCATACCATACAAAAGTGTCAGCTTAAAACTATGAGTTTTTTTAGATCTTTAGAACTATGTGATTATAAAATTAGGTAATTAACATCGTTTCCTCGCACGCGACCAAATCTAGAAGAATCAGAAAACTCTGCTTGATTTATTTTTAATTTTGTTTCGATTAATACAATTTTATCTTAAAATTCTAAAATTACTTAATTTGTGTTCTATTACATATTTCAGCGCCACCTAGACCATTAAATGTTTAAAAGCCAATATTGATGTCATACAAAACGATTGCACTAAATCCCTTTGCGAGATATATGATTACAAACTAAAAACTAAAAACAAAAAACTTCGTACCTTAAACGCATATATCTTTGTGTCGCAGGTAGGCAATAAAAGCTATCTAATAATAACAGAATCGATAGCCCCTATTCTTAACTATACAAATTAACATGCGTCTAATTAGTATTTTTACACAACATTAAATTGTATTTATTTTTGATACAGTGTTTATCAAGTGAACTTACCTTATATAAGAAACGATATTCACCATTAATTCCGATTCCAAACACTTATTTAAAAAGTCATACAAACAAACATTTCGAAACACCCACAAGTTTTTGCAGCACAAACCACGAAATAGGTCTTCTTTCGACAACGAGCTGTCACGGAATGACAGATCAAATACCTGAACAAATCACCGAAAAATATTTTGACAGTTACTAGGTACTCCTTAATTCTAACAGATAGACCCCCTACCGCTCTTTAATCATTTTGAACCACTTCAAAAATTAACCATTCGAAATCTTTTCTTAATACTCGATTTTAGGAGTCAAAATTAAACAGCAAATCGTTTTCAAATATATTCTGTGGCTGTCACGTCCAAAGACCGCAAAACAGATAAATCCTTATTGTGCTATGTTAGGGTTGGTTTTGGCGGTTGCTTAAAGATTTAGTCATCTCAAAGAAATGTTTACCTACCTGTAGATAACGCTAATCGGTTAATGTTTTGTTTGGCCCTGGGATGACGTAAAGCTTTTTGAAACAGTTTACACAGTCCACTGTGAAAAGCTGAGGAAGTCTACCTAATCTGATAGAAGAATAGATAAATTCATTACATAATTATATTTTTTTACGGCTCTTTATCGCGATTACCTTTTTATTATTGCACACGAAAGAAAAAATACAAAACATAGGAATTCATAAACATACAAAGTGCAATGGGCGGTTTTATCGAAATAAGCGATTTCTTTCTGATAACCTTTGGATGGACCTAACACAAAAAAATAAGTACAAAACCAATATATACCTAACGGTTGAATGCATAATACTTAGTCCTAAACCATCGAGGTTGGAAATATTTTGGTATAGAGTTGCCAAGTGTACCAGCTTTTCTAATAATCGATTCTTACTGTGTTGTTTTTGATTTAAGGGTAGGCGGACACTTTCACTAAATTTAAACGATTTTAAAATATTATTTCAGCAAAAACTTTAGATTATGTCATCGGAAACCCATAAAAATATTAAGGTAGTTTTTGGGTCAGTCTTTGTTAAACGAGAGAATGTAGGCGAGTAGTTTTTATGGTGTAATAAAAAGTTAGAATCCGTTACGGAATTGTGGTATTGTTCGCAATTATGTAAATAATTTGGTTTTGTGTTATTGTGAAACACTGAGACGTAAAAAAGAATATTATGAATGCATGCACATATTATGTCTAATTATTTCTGATACAAATTGATACGTAAGAGTAATTATATTTATTCATACAACTATTTACAAGTAGGTATATACAAAAAATACAGATGAAACTGCTAGCCACCTAAAGACCGTTACAAACGATCTATAGATAGCTCAACTGATCCAGATCACTAAGAGTAATTTAAGTAAGGCAATCTGTTAACATAAAACTTTTTAGACGTAACGGTGTGGTACTTAAATATGCAATGAAAACTTTTTTATGCATTGTAGACGCTTTCGGGAAATGAACCGTCATTTCCCGAAAGCTAAGGAGATGAGACTGGATATTATTGTGGATGGGAAACAATTACTATGTATCATCCAAATGTAGCTTATACTTGGACGGTTTTGTCACATCTTAAAAGTATAGATCTATTGCGATATCTGAGTGATTTTAAAGAAGCACTTACTTGTTTAACTTTATATGTAATGTGTTCATTTTATTTTATTTACACCATAAGGTAAGATTCAGTGGACATTATATTAACATGTACCCATCATCATATAACCTTGTGTATCGCAATAAATATATTATGAATTATGAATTAAAATGATACTACAGATCAAAATCATTCAAATATTAACCAGTTCAAAGTTAAGTAGTTTAGAATCTATTTATTTGTCTAAAATGAGCTTAGTTTTGTTTATCTAAGTAGATTGTTAAGGTAGGTTTTATCGACGTCGCTAAAATCTGAATGGACATCCAAATTAGACCAGCTTGGCTAGACTGGTTCACCTCGGAGGACTGACCTCTGCTACTGACGGCTTACAATGCCGATTTTAGAATACGGTTGACGTCACAAAAATTAACTTCTTCTAAAATGAATAGAACTTAAGTTGACCATAGTCATATCTGATGGTAAGTGATGATATGACCGATGGAACATGAATGTCTACTTGGAGTATTTTTTAAAGATTGTATTTTTCAGGAAAGACAAAAGATAGTAGAGTATTTAATTTCTTTGCCGTGCACTATACATTTAAGAAAGAAAGAAAAACATCTAGGATTTTTTTGTATACTCTGTTTGAACCAACCTGACTATTTAATCTTTAATGCCACGTTCAGGACACGTTTAACGGTGCCAACAATTTGATCGTATTTAATCTATAGATTGCTATGAAACTTAGGACCTCTGTGGCGCAGTGGGCGAAGGCCCGCCTGATACGCAGAAGTTTGCGGGTTCGATTCCCGCCGCGGGACAAATGTTTGTATGGTCTACAAATATTTGTCTCGGGTCTGGGTGTTTTCTATGTATAGTATGTATGCATTTACAATATAAAAGTATATAATTAATATATCAGTCATGTGGTTCCCATAATACAAGCTCTGCTTAGTTTGTGGCTAGATGATGCTGTGTGGAAAATGTCCAAAATTTATTTTTTTAGGTAAGTTGGTAAATCTAAACACTTGCCTTCTTTAAGTGGCATTGCAAGGCATGCCTGGTAACGCTTCTATTTTATAAAATAATTATAAGCCAGTTCAACAATACTGCCTAGATTATATAATACCTTGACCTCCAAATACCAATTTTTGACCTAGATCTGCAAACCTACACACTTTTAGCAACGAGATCGTAAACCAACTTTTTAACTTGTTTTATACAAAAATTGTCAGGTGTAACAAACATTTTACGATTGGTCATAAACCCAATACTTTTTATCGTCGATTATAACAAAAGATTGAGGTTAAAAGTTTAATCAGAGTAATTTTTATTCATTTCGATAAATTTAATTTGACAGTTTCCTCTAAGCGTAACTTTTGTAAATATATACGTAGAAATATATACGGTCAGGTAGAAACGATTTTTTTTTTAATTTGTGTACCTAGTTTTTTTCAGTAACTGATTTACGGACTGTGTATAAATTTGAGGATGTCCATCGTGGGGATTACAGTCGTGAGCGTGTTTGTTTTGTTTATTTTATTAAGGTATTTTCAGGTAAGTCAATATTGTTGTGAGATATCTAATTATTATTATTATTATATTTATTAGTTTGGATAGAACATACTGAAATGTTTACCTGTTTTTCTTTAACTAGGAAAAAGTAATAGGGATTAAATCATCTTCGATTGCAACCGCAGTTGGCGGATGAAAGATTTATCAATAAATTTTACGAGTCCATGTATGTTGTTACCTATGTACCCGATTCTTTTCGGAATAAAATCGCCGTACAAAACTTGTAAAACGACTTAAATGATACTACTTGCAATTAAGGTAAACGAACAAAATTCGATAGATAAGTAGAAAATGAGAAAACAAGTATATTTTTTAATTTCAATTTCAATAGCCTTTATATACAATCTTTATACTATTTATATAATGTAAAGAACATAATAAAGCTATAAATTTAGATATCGGTAGTTCGATTGCATTGCTTTTCCTCATAGATCTCCCCCAGACTACTCCAAAGTAGATGAAACACGCAAAAAAAGGACAAGTTCACAAAGGTCATACACCAAAAATCCCCAGACTTGCTCACAGAACAAAGTATATCAGCTAAGAAACAAGCGAACTTAATACTAATTAGCATTTCCTTCCAGCCATTTTTTGTGTTATGAAAAGTGTATCACAGTTATCTTTGTGACCATAATGACTGTGTCACGGTTTCTAAAAAAATAAAGATGTTTAATCATAAAACTTTGAAACATCTTTTTAAGTTTGCATTTCTGCCTTATCTCAAAGATAAAGACGAATCTTTGCTCTCTAAATATTTCTGACGATAACAAGTCGTCCCGCCTACAAAAAAGTTGTCGCCTTACAATTTTATTAGAAAAACTTTTGGTTGCTTGAAGAATATAGTATATTAATACCCAGTTTTAGACTCTTCTAATATGCCGCCGCACGATAACGTAGCTATAACTTGATTTTTATCTAGAAACGCCAAGAAACTTGAGACGTTCAAGATTTTATCGATGTCCGACGAAAATATGCCGGTAAAAGTGAAAACGAATCGTGTTCATCTGTGTCTAACTTAGGTACTAAAAGTTAGTAGGTACTTACCTAGGTTCGAAGGTGTCCAACTCTGATATCTGATTTAGAAATCCAACCCGCTGCAGCCCACAATTGACTTATAGTATGAAGTTCTTGAAAAAGAGTTTTTCAATATTTTGAATTCTACTACTATTATAAACGCGAAAGTTTGTGAGGATGGATGTTTGTTACTCTTTCACGCAAAAACTACTGAACGGATTTTGATGAAACTTTTCAGTAATATAGCTTATACATTAGAATACACACTACTTTTTATCCAGGTACCACGCGGGCGAAGCCGTGGACAGAAGCTAGTAAATTAATATAGTCTTTACGAGGTGCACAGAATCTTTTCACCACTATGGTTCGTTCACCATTGGCCACTAGTTCCTTTTCACGCTACATGGTATGCTCAAGCTGGTGCGACCACTGACCTGCTGCAGGGTGATCAAGAAAGAAACTGATAAGTAGAAGGATATTCTTTAATATTTTACCTTCTAGCTGCTGTCCACGGTTTTGGTCGCGTGGTATCTAAATAAAAAGTATTATGTTTTGTTTTAAGTTAAAATTCTCTTTCGAATTTCATCCAAATTGGCCACTCTCAAAATCACATACGATTCCTCTCCACCAAAAGGTTGTCTAGTAGAGATCGCTTTTAACCGATAAAACCGTCTATTGTATCTTTAATAATATTATTTTGTTCATTTCATAAAGTGTAAAATAAAGTATTTTCATTCATTCATTGGTGTTATGTTTTCTGTTAACAAAGTACCAAAGCATCGCATACTACAGACACATTCCAAGATATTGTATTTCTTCAAATATCGAGGTGTTCAATCATTCTAATAGATTTGTTGATAGAATGGAATGTCCATTTCACCACAGTTCACTTGACTGTTAGTATGAGTTTATCACTGATATGATACAGATAAATAGTCATACAATTAACTGTCAATGGGCATAGTGCTGCCATAGGTTAATGGAATAGTTGGAAGGATCTAAAGAAAGTGAGTGTGTATCTATTTCCTTTTACTGTTTAGTTCGTATTGTCAATAGAGAGGGAAAGGTGTGTAGGGATATTCCTTTTGATTTATGATCAGTAACTGGTATTTCTGTCCAGTTACTGATCATAAATCTGTCAGTAATTGCACCTACGTATAGCTATGAGTCGTGAAATGGACCCTATTCTTGATTATTTTATGTACACATAGATATTACTTACATACAAATGATTGACCTACAGAATTTATGTTACCATTTATCTCCAAAACGGGAAATCCGATCGAAATGCATATTTTGCAATAGATTTGTATGACTTTTAGGATGGTTCTTAGATATGTCTAATCATCAGAAGTCGCTAGAGGGCGCTGCTGACGACCACCTGGGACGCAGAAGGTTGCGGGTTCGATTCCTGCGGGACAAATGTTTGTACGACCTGCAAATATTTGTCTGAGTGTTTTCTTTAATTAATATGGATTTATTTACAAAAAAAAACAGTACTATATCAGTCATGAAGTTCCCATAACACAAGCTCTGCTTAATTCGGAGCTAAATGATGTTGTGCGAAAATTTCCAATATTATTTATTTATATATTTATAGACGGGTCATTACCGTTAGGGACTTCGAATAAAATGGACTGCCGGTCCCAAAAGATACTTCTAAAATTAATATAAAATCTAGTAAATTATAATATAATTTTTCAAACCCTTTTTGTACTAGTTAATTCAAGAGCTTATCCATACAATCATTTTGTTAATATATGTAAGAATGGTGATCAATTGAGAGGATCTGGCTTCATCTCCGCAGCTGAGCTTCGTTAGGGTCCCACAGTATAAGGGATGCTACGATTATAATTCTGTTTTTAGGGTTTCATCTATCTGTCACAAACAGTGCTATATTTTTTAAACTGTATTGAGTTTTTAGACTCCTTGTTGCGGTGACCTCTATATAATAATAATAAAAATAATAACATTTGTTTGTTTGGCAAAATACTATTAGACAGGTGCTTATTTACCAACTAAGTTACGAAAACAACTCAATACATAATTTAATCTAGGTAGTACCTATGTTAGTAGGTACTAAACAGTTAAATTTCCCACCCGGCAAACTAGTTAGGTTTACTCCCTACTCTACGATTCCCTGTGTTGTGGGTTGCTAGTCTCTTCCAAGGTTATAAGACATTGAATGTCAAGGTAGATATAATAAAAATAATATATAATAAATCAATTCGTTTATTTGAATAAAAGCCTAGATTGGTACAATATACTCCTTTTTATTATTAAGTTATAAAAAAAACAAAAAACCATAAGTAGTAAAAAAATAACAAATCCTCAACTAATCCTCCATAAAATAAATGTTAAAAAACCTTGCTGTACCAACAAATTGGTATTTTATATTATGTGGTATGGAAGCCTTAGTGCGCGTGTTGGACTTTATATTAGGCCGGTTTTATTAAATATTATTTGGAGGCAAAATGGCATACGATCTAAAAGATTTGAACAAAAAAAAAATTATTTTTATAAACATGGGAGTGTCTACAATAGCCAATGATGGATTTATAGTCAAAGTTTGTAGTACATAACTAAGTTCAGACACAAACGAAGTGCGTAGATCTTTGTGGGTACCAAGTAGGGAGTAGTCAGAGTATTTAGCACATGCCCGCATTTTGCAAGAGGAAAACGTTCCACGTGACACGTGCAAGCCCATCGCCCCTTGAACCCTTGCACAAAAATATGACAGCAATTAAATATTTCCTCGAAAAAATTTTTGGTCAATAATAAGTTTTTGAAAAAGGATGAGGATTAAGAGTATATCCCATTTATTCTGTATTCCAACAGGAACCACACGATCATATATCATTCCTCAAACACCCTGTTTGTACAGTAAGCATGATTAATCGATTGTAAGGACAGGTCGGTATTGTTCCGGGAGTGTGTCCCTAATACCGGAATACCACGCCATTAGGACGCTTGTCAAGTGTTATTGCATGAATAAAATAGACTTCATTACGTAGAGGACATGAACAAAAAAAATGATCGCGTTATCCATAATTCCTGTCATTTCAAAGTCGGTTGCTATGAATCGGTGTATATTAATCGTTAATCATTTCTCCCTGCTAAAGTTGTCCTTATTGACTACAGTATAAGGTTTTTTTTACTTTTGGTTCTTCTGGTATTTCAAGCATATATAGTGTTACGTCTTGGGTTGTAGAAATCAAACATCCATATAAGTAATCTACGAACTATATTGTATTTACAAGGAGGGCGCCAGGAGGGTTTTACTAGGACGGAACCCTTCCAATCCAGAACCAGCGGCTGCTAGCGGAGAACTATGTGTATGTGGTTACACTCGGGTGATGTGTATAGTGAGCTATCTATGTCGATAATCACGACCGTGAATGACAGGGCATTTCCGTAGGCTATAACAAACAATATTAGCGTTAACCACTTACTTGTATGATCCCGTTTAGGCATACAGGTGCACACAATACACAATACACTCACCCCTATTTGAAATAACTTAACAAACTTCAAAACTTGGTAATTGTACCAATTACTTTCTATTTGTTAAATTGCACATAACATTGCATTTCTAAAATCAAAGGTGCGACTGCACAGATACAACGTATCTCACAAAATGGCTACCGGAGTACCGACTATCCTATAGTCAAAGTCAAAGTCAAAGTCAAAATTCATTTATTCAATAGAATCACAAGGACCACTTTGAAACGTCGGTTTTTATCTAGGTGCCTGTTCCTCCGCGACCAAGCCAGGAAAGAAAGGCAAGAAAACAAGGCTGGTTATTCTTTTTAATGATCCTTTTACAAAACAATAGGTTCGAGTTGGAGCATTTTCAATCCCAAGAGTTTTTGTCATCTAAATAATCAGATATTTTATAGTATGCCTTTTTATAAAGCTTTTGTTTAATTACGTTTTTAAATTTGTTAATTGATAATTTTTGTATATCTCTTGGGAGTTTGTTATAAAAGCGTACACCGTGCCCTTTAAACGATTTACCAACTTTATGGAGTCTACAAGTGGCAACAGCGAGTTTATCTTTATTTCTAGTATTAACATTGTGATTATCGCTTTTTTTCTTAAACAAATTAATATTTTTGTGAACATACATCAGATTTTCATAAATGTATTGACAATGGAATGTCATTATATTTATTTCTTTAAACTTTTCGCGAAGTGATTCTCTGGGGCCCATATTATAAATTGCTCGAACAGCCCTCTTCTGCAGCACAAAAATGGTATTGATATCAGCAGCACTCCCCCACAGCAGTATACCGTACGACATAATGCTGTGGAAGTAGCTGAAGTAAACTAGTCTAGCTGTGTCAACGTCTGTATAAAGACGGATCTTTTTGACTGCATATGCCGCAGAACTAAGTCTCTTCGATAACCCATCAATATGAGGACCCCATTGAAGCTTATTATCTAGGGTGATACCTAAGAATACGGTGGTGTCCACAAGAGCCAACTGTTCATCTTTGATTTTGATATTTGCTTTAACTTGTGTAACATTGGGTAGTATAAATCTAATACACTTTGTTTTATTTTCATTAAGTAGGAGATTGTTAACGTTGAACCATTTTACAACCTTAGAGATTGCATTGTTTACATTGTCAAAATTGGTTTGTCGTCGCTTTAATTTAAATAAAAGTGACGTGTCATCTGCAAACAATACAACCTCATGATCGTCCCTTACAAGGTGGGGTAGATCATTAATGTATACTAAGAACAAAAATGGACCAAGAATTGATCCCTGCGGTACACCGATAGTAACCAGAGACCCCGGAGACCGTTTTCCATTCACGTCAACTCTTTGTACTCTGTCACTTAAATAGGAAGTGAGAAAGTCTAGAGCAACGCCCCTAATACCATAATGGTGTAGTTTCCTGATCAATGTGTCATGGTCTACGCAATCAAATGCCTTTGACAAATCACAAAAAACGCCTAAAGCGTCATGAGATTCCTCCCAGGCATCAAATATGTGCGATATTAACTCAATACCAGCATCAGTGGTTGACTGACCCTTACTAAATCCGAATTGCTTATTATGCAGTAAATTATTTAATTTAAAATGTCTTTGCAATTGATTTAAAATTAGTTTTTCAAAAATTTTACTAAATGTAGGAAGTACTGATATAGGTCTAAAATTACTAGGGTCAGAACATGTACCCGATTTGAAAAGTGGAGTTATTTTACTGTGTTTCATTAAATCAGGGAACACACCACAGTCAATACACTCGTTGAATATTAAAGCTAGTTCGGGCGCAATAATGCCAATCAATGATTTCACAACGCAAACAGAGATGCCCCAGAGGTCCGTGGTTTTTTTAACATTTATGAGTTTGAAAGCTTTTATGATGTCATCACTATTTACATGATCAAATTTGAATTGTATTTTACATTCTGCTAAGTTTTCTTTTAACAATGACTCTGCTTCTATGGGAGAGGAGTTTAAGGATTTTGTGGTAGAGACTGGAATGTCGGTAAAAAAGTTTTCGAACGCTTTAGCTACATCACTATCCTGATTGACGGTGGCATTGTCAATTTTCAAATTAAACTTATTGTTCTTAGTTGTGACTCTTCCAGTCTCACTGTTGATTACTTTCCAAGTGGCTTTTACTTTATCTTGGCTATTTTTAATTTTTGAACTCAAATGACGAGCTTTTGCTTCACGACAAACATTTTTAAAAATTTTAGAATACTTTTTGACTTGTTCTTTAAACTCCTCATTAAAATTATATTGTTTTTCAGCATAAAGATCATACAATTTCTTCCTGCTTTTATGTATTCCCGCTGTTGCCCAGTCACTGAACTTTTTACCGTCAGAGACCATGATCGATTTCGATGTAAAAATTGAATTGAACACATCACTAAATTTCTTAAAAAATGTGTTGTATAAATTATTTGGATTAAAATTACCATACAAACATGGAAATACAGAAGTTAAATTCAATTTTAGTTTGTCCAATCGATCTTTGGTCATAGGTATACAAGTAATATTTCTTTTTTCAAGTTTTTTTGTTTGAACCTCTATTTTAATTATTTGTCCAAGATGATCCGACTTAATATTACTAATTAAACTCTTATTTAATATTTTAATGTTGGCAAAGATATTGTCTATACATGTGGCCGAAGTATCGGTTATTCGAGTAGGCTCCATAAATTGAGGTTTTAAATCAAATGATTGAAATAAACTAATTATTCTAGTATTTAAGGAGTTAATTTCTAGTAAATTAACATTAAAATCTCCGCACGTAATAATATATTTATTTGATTTAGATAATTTAAACAACATTTCTTCCATAACTAAATACTGCTTGCAATCTAACTGAGGTGATTTACCTACCTGCACTCGAATTTAATAATAGACATTGGAATGCATAAAGAAACTTAAAATAAAGATGGAAAAAGTCGAAGAGGTTCAGATTTGAACTCGGTGTCGTTTGCGTTGAAAGCGGTGCGCTCCCGGCTGAGCCACGTACAGATTACTTGTTATGCTCGAAATAACGTATACATGATCAAATGTGACGTCACACCACAAACGAATGCCCATTACAAATATCCCCCTCCCCAGAGAAAAAAAAATATTTAGAAATATTTATAAACTATAGGTATAATTTAATATATATATATTTTTTTTTTTTTTTTTTACTACATCTTTTTTAGGTCTTTTACGTGCCAGTTACCTAAATCTTTTCCGTGTACATTATTTAGCCTGTATATGTTTGATGAGATTTTGTCTATTATTGTAGCTTTCTCAAATTTCGGCGCTAATTTTGCCATAAATTTATTTCCGGCATTGGATAGATATTTCGTTTTTTTCCAAACCGTTTCTCCGATATCAAAATGAGCAGGTCTTCGTCTTAAATCATAAGCCTTCTGACTTTGATTGTGTGCCTCACGAAGCCTACTACCTACAACTTGATAATTCTCATCTCGTTCATACAGCTGATTCACGAACTTATCAAAACGAACATCAAGTGGTTCTGTTAAGACACCACCTACTGCTTCAGAAGGTATTCCGAAATCCAGAACACCTGTTTCCCTTCCGAAAAACAAATAGGAAGGAGTAAAACCTGTGGTTTCATGTACTGCTGTCCTGATAGCATGCCCTATTTCACCTAAATGAATATCCCACTCATTGTGTCTCTTATTTTTGATATATGTCGAGATCATGGTGCCTATTACGCGGTTTACTCTCTCGGTCGGATTACTTTGAGGATGATAATTTGGAGTGAACCATAACTTACAGTTGTACTTGGATAATACTTCTTTAAACATGTGTGAAGTGAACTGCTTACCATTGTCACTTATAATTGCCTGAGGAGCCCCGTAGAGTAAGATTTGATTTTCTACGATTTCACAAATATTGTCAGCTTTTGCCGTTCTCAGTGGAAACAATAATGCAAGTTTACTAAACCAACACGTGATAACCAGTAACATAGTATTTCCTTTTTTGCTTTTCGGAAAAGGACCCATTAAATCTAAAGAGACTACTTGCCAAGGAGCCGTAACTTCTCGATGTCGCCCCATCTGGCCAAAAGGAAGACTTTGAGTTACCTTATGTGTAGCACAAATTTCACAGTTCTTAATATATTGCTTAACATCATGTAGCATATTTGGCCAGAAATAGTCCTTCTTTATTCTGTACAGCGTCTTGCGAATGCCTAAATGCCCTGCCTTAGGATTGTCATGGCAATATTGGAGAATATTCAGTCTTAATGTTTCAGGTATATAAAGCTTCCACAAATTGTCTGCACTTGGATACTGTTTCATATGTATTTTCTTGAATAGTAACCCATTTTTGACCGTCCAACCAGAATCACTATTGCTTTGCAAAACATCTGTAACCTTCGTTTTGTACCAATCATTTTTGTGTTTTTCTGAAATTTCTAGTGTATTAATGTCCGCAATGGCCCGAGAGAGAGCATCCGGTACCGTATGTGATTTTCCTGGTCTCACCACTATTTCAAAGGAAAATTGTTGTAATTTCATTGCCCATCTAGCCAATCTACCATGAGGATCTTTCATCTTGTGTAGCCACTGAAGTGCACTGTGGTCAGTAATTACCTTAAAATGTAGTCCATCTATATATGGCCTAAATTTCTCGATTGCGTAAACTACACTCAAGAGTTCCCTTTCTGAGGTGGAGTATCTTTTTTCAGTGTCAGTAAGTTTTCTACTCAGAAAGGCTACAGCTTGTTCACTATCTTCAGATGATTTTTGACATAATACTGCTCCTATTCCTTCATTTGATGCATCGCACTGTATGATAAATGGTTTGGAATAATCTGGACATGACATTACAGGAGTAGAGGTAAGCAGTGTCTTCAAAGAAATAAACGCATCTTCTGCCTCTTTTGGCCAGACCAATGGCTTTTTTTTATTACCCTTGGTAAGATTATGAAGAGGAGCGGCTATCAACGAAAAGTTTTTAACAAATCTCCGATACCAACTGGCTAGGCCTATAAATCTTTTCAGTTCCGTAATGTTCTTTGGTCTTGGAAATTTTAAAATTGCCGATACTTTTTCAGGGTCTGTACGAAGGCCGTCTTTATCAATGATGTAACCTAAGTAACGCAAACTTGACCTCGCAAACTTGCATTTACCCACATTGATTGTTAGGTTGGCCTTTTTTAATGTTGACATGACCTGTTTTAAAAGCAATAAATGTTCCTCAAAGGTTTCTGAGCACACGATAATATCATCTAAATATGCCCAAATTTTATCTTCATGTGCTTGAAACAAAATGTCCATCAGCCTTTGCTGTGATTGTGAAGCATTTACAAGGCCGAATGGCATTACTTTAAATTGGAAGAGCCCCCTCCCCATAATAGCAAAGGCTGTTTTCTCCTTACTGTCGTCATCTAATGGTAGTTGCCAAAAGGCTGATTTCAAATCAATCGTACTAAGGAATTTCGCATTTTTCAAATTATCAATGACGGCAGACACTCGTGGCAGAGGATAAGTATCTCTCTTAGTAACTTTATTTAATTGCCGACTATCTAAGCATAGTCTGTTATCACCATTAGGTTTCTTGACGATGAGTACTGGAGAACACCATGCACTGTAAGATGGTTCAACTACATCCTTCTCCAACATGTCATCTAATTCCTTCTCTATCTGTTTTCTGATTACAGGTGAAAAATTATACTGTTTTTGACGTACTGGCTTATGATCCCCTGTGTCAATTGTATGCCTTAGTAACTGAGTTCTACCTAAACCAGTACCAATTGTTTGTGTAATTTCCTCAATTACCGCGTTTAGTTCCCTTTCTTGCGACTCATCCAGATCTTCTTTACTGGTAATTGCGGGTAAAGTAGAGGTAGTACACATCATTTTATTCCCAACATTAGATGCATTCCTAAATTTTAGTGATATGCCAAACGTGTCAAAAAACTCTTTACCTAAAATTAGATCATGTACTGAATTTTCCATTACTCTTAATGACGTGACATGAA
The DNA here is from genome assembly GCA_958496245.1 of Perizoma flavofasciatum. NCBI lineage: Eukaryota > Metazoa > Arthropoda > Insecta > Lepidoptera > Geometridae > Perizoma > Perizoma flavofasciatum. Next base: position 8,280,865 of record OY292439.1, on the reverse strand, counting down.
ATTGGCTATCAAAAGTAATTGGAACATCAAAAACTTCTGAGATTCTATGACTAGCTCCGTCCGCCGTAGCCACGTGCGCCTGATTCAATGTGTATGACTCAAAACCGAGTGATTTTAATTTCTTTGAAAACTTAGCGTTTATTATTGAACTATTCGCACCGCTATCCAACATTCCTATAATGGAATTATCTAAAATACTTATTTTAATATAAGGCCTATTATCATTACTCCTATTAATGACCAGAGGACACACTTCCCCATATGTGAAGTAATTATATATGGTACGAAGCCAATCCTGCCATTCCTCACTATTTCTGTCTAGGGAAAAATTCATTTGGCAGCAAGTGAATTTTCCCTCTGTTCGTTTCCCTTGCATGTGCATTTGGGAGTAGTGCTACCAAACTTTCCACAATTATAGCAAAATAGCCTTTGCTTTGGCAATTTACATGCTCTGAATGTATGTCCCAGTTCTCTGCAGTTCCAACATCTTCTGTTGTTGCTCTGAATGCCGTCAACTTCCTCCGATTTCCCCATCTCACATACTTCATTTGGTGCACATTTCTTGTATGCAAGATCTGGTTCCAGGTTGCTCTTGTCGTTTGCCGGTTCTTGAAATCGTTCGCAATTCACCTTGGTTCTATCTACGATGCGCAAGACATTGATAAGATCTGGCATCGAGTTGAACTCATCCCTGCAAACTGCTCGTTGAAAATATGGTTGTAAATTTTTTAAGACTATGTATATTTTCTCGCGTTCTGATGGTTGCACAGGTAATCTTTTAAACATGTTTTGCATTACTGCCACATACACTGTTACAGATTCATCTTTACCTTGTGTTCTATCATATATTTCTCTCAATAATTCATCTTGGTAAAAGGGTGACTGAAATGTTCGTTTTAGAAGAATGACTAACTCGTCCCAATTAGTTACATTGTCCTTATTAGCTCTATACCATATCAGTGCATCACCCTGAAAGAAGTCAATAGCACATCGCCAAAGATCCTCATCAGTAGCGTTACGCGCGTCCTTGAGTTCATCAACACGTTCTATGAAAGCATTAACACTGTATTTGTTATCTCCTGAAAACTTAACTCCCCATTGGCTAATGGGTACTAACTTTCTTTTAATTCCACCATCATCAAGTGTAGATGTTCTAAAAAGTCTAGATTGTTTCCTCACTGCGTTAGTATCTGCATTAGACGAGGTATTTTCAATTTTATCAATAATTTGTTTGCCTACCTCACCTAAAGTCTCCTGAAGCATCTTTTTGTCTGCCACTGTCAAATTACCTTCATCTGAGGCTTCATCATGTTCTTCTAACTTTGCAAGTAATTTGTCTGCCTTATTTTTTAACTCCACTTGGCGTTTTTCTTCATCATCAGTTTTTGTGACGATAAAATCCAATCTACTATGAACATGATAAAGTCTTGAAATCAGCCTCCTAAACAGGTTTTTTATCTGGCTTATCCGTAATTTCACCTACATATAACGATAAGTTGGAGATTTTTGCCGCACAAACATCCAGTTCTAGAGAAGGATTCTCAGAACTCTGTCGTGGCGCTGCTACTTTATACGGCATTTCCCCTGTGTGCTCAGTTTTTAACAACTCGTTAAGTAATTTCCGTAAAACCGAAACAACGCTCTTAATGTAGACCCCACGACACGCCAGTTCAAATTCCAACTCATCCTTTAAAAGGAAATTAGGATCCATTATAAGAATGCACTAGGTAAACAACGTCAATACTAATTTAGTTGATGCTAATAATGATTTCAACCTATGGATTCCAATGTCTTTACACAATCTTAGGTTAATCCGTTTCTAACTAAAACAATACCTACTTAACTAAAAATACCTATAATTTATCTACTTAAAATACATTAAACGTAGTAAATACCTAACTTATATCAACCAAGAAAGCTTAAAATACCTACTTACAATAATTACTAGTAATTATATAATTACTATGCTAGAGATACCTAACTAATTAAACAAATTAACAAACCTTTTATGTATACAAACGTTATAAAAAAACTAACCTAATGTTGAGATAAAGTAAGCCGCAAATACACCAAATGTGTCTTAGGTAAGTAGTAGATAGGTACCTAATTATTTATATTTATAATGCAATATAGGCTTTTATAACAAGATACAGTATAAATTAGAAGGCAAGTACCTACCTACTTGCTTGGTCTAAAGTAACTAACAATCAAATTCAAGCTACCTACCCACTTATCTACCACAAATAATGCTCATTTGTGATGCCAATGTCTATTTCTACAACCTTTAGGTAGGTACCTACGTAAATTATTAGCGTTGGGCGCTATTGTTACGTCTTGGGTTGTAGAAATCAAACATCCATATAAGTAATCTACGAACTATATTGTATTTACAAGGAGGGCGCCAGGAGGGTTTTACTAGGACGGAACCCTTCCAATCCAGAACCAGCGGCTGCTAGCGGAGAACTATGTGTATGTGGTTACACTCGGGTGATGTGTATAGTGAGCTATCTATGTCGATAATCACGACCGTGAATGACAGGGCATTTCCGTAGGCTATAACAAACAATATTAGCGTTAACCACTTACTTGTATGATCCCGTTTAGGCATACAGGTGCACACAATACACAATACACTCACCCCTATTTGAAATAACTTAACAAACTTCAAAACTTGGTAATTGTACCAATTACTTTCTATTTGTTAAATTGCACATAACATTGCATTTCTAAAATCAAAGGTGCGACTGCACAGATACAACGTATCTCACAAAATGGCTACCGGAGTACCGACTATCCTATAGTAAATACTGCTTGCAATCTAACTGAGGTGATTTACCTACCTGCACTCGAATTTAATAATAGACATTGGAATGCATAAAGAAACTTAAAATAAAGATGGAAAAAGTCGAAGAGGTTCAGATTTGAACTCGGTGTCGTTTGCGTTGAAAGCGGTGCGCTCCCGGCTGAGCCACGTACAGATTACTTGTTATGCTCGAAATAACGTATACATGATCAAATGTGACGTCACACCACAAACGAATGCCCATTACAATAGGCTGTGGTAACTGCTTACCAATATGTGGGTCGAATGGTTGTTTACTTCGGCTTCGCCCGCGTATAAAAATTAGCTCTTACCGTACCGGCTGCCTTCGTAAGAAAGCCATTCGCTAGACCGTTTTTTCGTCAACTTACGTTGAAAAATTGGTCTCCACGAAAATCCCTTTATTTAAACGGGATAATACATATTATCCCGTTAAAATAAAAGGACTTGGAAAGGCTTATGTCCACTCTGAAAGTTCATTCTAAATATTGTTGAAAGAGTTTTTAAATCGGATGAGTAGTTTCGGATATTATATTGATATACAAACTTACAAATTTTACACCTTTATACTACGTATTAGTACAGATAGGCATTTTTGTGTAACTAGGTTTTAACCTACAATGTTGTACCGCCAAAGAGCAGGACAGTTATGAAGACTCACCTTCGTACATCTGTGCATACTGCGGGAAGCCAGCTGCTCTTAGCCATTTGCAGGCCTCTGCCGCTTCGATCTCTGTAACAGAAGAAAGGCCAATCAGTACACTTGATTTAATTGCAAGTCGGTAAGGTCTGTTAAAATAGACACCACGACGGGCAGTTAAAACAGACATGGGTGTCTAGACCAATACCACTGTCTGTTGTCGTTACTCCTGCGGAAAGACTGAATTGTATGGGAATGACATTAGCTGTGGAAATGTCACATGACAGCTGCTAAGTTTTACCTTGATGAATTTGCGTTAGCGTGAAAGGAAAATAAGCGAGAGGTTATTGTCCAGCCCCCTGGACAATGTATGAAATCCCTACTAAGCATACAGGTCCGTGAGGAAACCATGAATGGGGTAGTCGGAGCATTGTGTTCGGCACATGCCCATGTTTCGCATATAGTTAGTAATCCACGTGACAGGTAGCAAGCCTACCTTATCAGATGAGAACATGAGCTCAAACTTTTAGTTCTAGGGCATGCCTTGAGTGACCGCGATACTTGGATTAGAAGTCTGCGTATTGACCACTATGCCAACACGGCGGTCATACATGACACCAGCTCAGTCACACAACAATCATATGACAGATTCATCACATAGATTCAAACTAGTGAGAATTAACTTTAAATTTACCTATTCTAGGTACTATTTGTAAATAGTAACACAAAATATGCTAGCACCTCCTGGCTGCTAGCACACATTTTGTGAGGTCGGCAGAATACGTTAAATATGTACTTAAAAAAAAAGCATTTTATAAAACTGTGGGAAAAGTCAACCTTTCTTAAGCAGGTAGCCATTTTAATGATCGGTATAAACATCGTGGAAACACCGTCCAGCTCAGCGGGTGATTGAATAAGCTAAACAGAAGATCGAATCAATTCAAATTACATCGAGAGCTTATGTAAGAACTCTAATATGGTAGTAAAATAAAATATATAGGCTTTCTATTGATAACTAACTACTGCCCACGGCTTTGCGGACCGCTAGATACCTGGATGAAAAGTAGCTCGCCGCAGCGTTTGTAAGGAATGCATTCGCTCGGCCGTTTTTTGGCAACCAATTCTGCAACGTAAGCAAAATTAGTCTCCACGAAGAGGTTTTTTATTCAATGGGAAAATTAAACAGCTATGATTTAAATATAAATAAAATATTTTTTGGAATCGGATCTGACGTTTCGGTAATTACCTCCTACATCTAAACTAATTCTTTACCTCTTTATAATATTAATATAGACAAAATAATAATAAATAATTCTGGTCATTTTTCACACAGCATCATCTAGCCCCAAAGTAAGCAGAGCTTGTGTTATGGGAACTACATGACTGATATACACTACTTAAAAACTTTTTTTTGTAAATACATACATATTATACATAGAAAACACCCAGACCCCAGACAAATGAATGCAGATCATACAAACATTTGTCCCGCAGCGGGAATCGAACCCGCAACCTTCTGCGTCAAAGGCAGGCTTTCGCCCACTGCGCCACATTGGTCGTCAATAGGAGTTGGAGTATGTATATATGATGAACAAAGCGTGGAATCTATGTTATCCATAGCATCATTTAAATTGAACTGGCTGATCGACATTTGCACAAGGACCTAACTTTATTACATCACTGCACATCCGTCATAAATATGGCAATTATAACTTTATATATAGTGAAGTTAAATTGTTATCGTCTATAGTTAGTAGTATAAAGTTTCTTAGAATAAAAGTAATGGACGTTAGCTGGATTTAATAAACTAGTTTGATGGCGCGGACACCCAACTAAAGCTAAACTATACCGTGGAATCCAGCTCCCTTCTAATTCTAATTCTAATTCTAAGTGGGGGAACCAAGGTCTGCACTGACGTCCCGCATTGGGGTGTATTGTGCATTATCCCCCTTCTAACCTGACCCCAACCAGCCCAACTCCTTGAAGTAGCGGAGAAGGACTCTGGGTTGATGACAGCAGTGTTCCAGTGCCCCTGATCTCTTGTCAGTTAATGGTGACGGATCGCATGAGTTCATAAGCTCTAGCAGTCCCGTTTTCGACCTGACTTCATTTGTGGCGGCGCAGTGCATTACCACATGCTCCACAGTCTCTTCAACCTGGAGGCAACCTCGACAGAGTCCACTATCCGTGGCCCTTGTCTTAAGGAGATGGTGATTCAGATCACAGTGTCCCGTGATGATGATCCAGCTCCCTTAATACTGTTTAGTGTTGCACGTTTATCAATAATACGGTTCAATTTGAATTTGGAATTTCTTCAATCTAATTTTGACATGTCAATTTGTAAGGGCTTGGCCCTAAGTGTTAAATAGTGAGAGGCACATTTTTATCGATAACTTTCTCAAGAATATCCAGATCGACGTATAACATTGTAAAGCTGAGGCGCATGCCCACTAAAGACATGAATTCATGCCGCTTTAAACTTCGATATACTTTGCTGTAGTTCTGTTATAAAAAAGTTATTCTTTAAACGACCAAAATGTATTTGTTTATTTAGGACATCCAACAGAGATATCACATTAAATATTATAAGTAGGTTTGTAGTTTTTTTTGTTATGCAAACTAAAAAAAATATTGAACCAGCTTTGACTGATGTAACACAGCACAGTGCTCCAATTCTCATTTCTCAAATCTATAAAATAATAATGCCATAATAAACATGTTCATAAACGTTGATAATTTGTTATGAAAAAAAAAACTCCAGGTATGTCTGTGCTGGCTTCTTGTGCCAGCACAAGTATTTTACAGCCTGGGATTTGTTACGTGTTCATGTGGCTTTGAGTGCCACATGAACACATGTGGCACTCAAAGCGACCTTTGTAGCGCGGCAAACGAATATCCCGCCATGTATTCGTCGTGTGGTTTTGATTCCCGCTGCGGGAGTAATGTTTGCATAATCTGCAGATGTTTGTTCAAGTTCTAAGTGTTCTGACAACATAGCACTCGTGTTCCTGATACTCTCTCTTAAGGACATACTGCCACCAGCTTCCTCACTGAGCCAATCCGAAAATTGCACCACTTTTTACTTCCCCTTTTTGTCTTAACCTTTTTTCTGAAATGATAAAATCTCTAACTCCATAATAATAATAAGGATCCTACTCTACTTTACCAAAGGAGGACAATGTGTGCCGCGATCAACCACGATACATGGAATCCTAGTGTGGTGTCAGGAATCCGTATAATTAACAATAATGCTGGACATTTTCACACAGCGTCATCTAGCTCCAAAGTAAGCAGAGCTTGTATTACGGAAACTACATGACTGATATTATACTTATATTTATATTTTTTGTAAATATATACATCATATTATACATTGAAAATACCCAAAAGATTATGATTATTAAGACAAATATTTGCAAATGATACAAGCATTTGTCTCGTGGCTGGAATCGTAACCTTTTGCATCTCAGGCGGACTTTCGCCCGCAGCGCCCCAGAGGTATTCAAAAAATGCAGTAGCACTTCGGTGGACAAATGCCCTTATCTGCCACCGGCTACGTACCGACACCATGATGTATGTGCATTTATGGTATTTTAAAAGACTCAATCGCAACACGGTTTTTAGTAATTTGTCTAATATTTTCTGAGTTATTTATTACTGATAAGTATATGTTGCGACATAAATGTAATATGTTGATTTGACATTTGATCTGAACACATACTTACATTCATTCTAATTATCTAAACAACGATAAACTAAATTAGGTACCTAGTTATTGTGTGCTATCTTTTTAAGATTTGATTATTATTAGTAGGTATTAATATTAGTTGCTATACAATTTTTTTATTTGACTTACGTTGCACCAAAACTTAGTTGTTGTTCTGCCTACTTATTGAACAGTATTGTTTTTTTATATAAATTTTATTTTAAATGAACTTAAAAAAATAGATTTTATTCTATCTAAAACTGTTACGCCCTTTATTCGGAAAAAAACATCTACTTTGTTTACGAAGATTCGGATTTCGGACATAAAACAAACATTTTGGGGAATGTTTTTATAGTTAATTTTAAACACTATATATAAGGAATATCTTCTTGGAAGTGTTTGATGGAAGTCTGCGCTAGTAAGAAAAATAATCATTTAGATCTTCATTGCTTAATTGACGACCTCCGTGGCGCAGTGGGCGAAGGCCCGCCATAGACGCAGAAGGTTGCGGGTTCGATTCCCGCCGTGGGACAAACTCGGGTCTGGTTGTTATGTGGGACAAGGGCAAGATGATGAAGTACTGTTCTCTATTCTACAGGATATACGATATACCTAAGCAGGTAGGTATAGATATAGGTGACTTTATTCCTTAAAGATTTTTCATGATTTTTAGTCCAGTTTTCCTAACGTTACCTATGTTATGAAAACCCTTTTTATTTATTTTCTTAAGCCCGTTCTCAGAAAAACAATACTGCCTGCTTTACATACGCACTTATTGCTTAGTACACAATATAACGAAATAGTCTGAGGAGTTCCATAAAATTTGAATTCCGTTCAATAATTTCAAAATTTCAAGTTTCAATAATATCCTGGATAACTACTTTCTCCATGGGAAATATAAGTATGAGAATGCTTCCACTGTCAATATCATTTTGCTTTGGAATTTAAAGTCGGGGTGCATTTACTGTTTTGTCTGAAACTTCTTAATTATTTAAAAGTTCCACGTCCAACTTCACACTAATTAGCAAAGTATATACACAAAGTAGGCACCTAATGGAGTTTGTTATCTGTCCGTCTAATAGCCAAGAGTAATTATGGGTTCCACGAACAAAGAGCATTTCGGAATGACCGTTAGCATTACAAACTTGCGTTTTTCCAGCAAATTTCTTGTTACCCATTTTATTGTTCGTAGGTTGAATGTCAATAGACGGTATTTTATTATTTTATGATAAGTTCTCTGTCATAATAATGTTAATATTCAATGTACTGCTAATTAAACAATATTTCTGTGTTCCGGATTGAAGGGTTATGGGTGCCGGTGGAATTACAGGCAGATGATAATTTTCACCCGTTATGTCTCTGGGTCGGTACCGCGGGAGTGATACTTCTGGTACCGCTAACCGCTTACCAACAGGTGGAGCGCTTGTTGGCATAGTACTTAAGTCGTATGCAAAAAAAAAATACAATAGTATTCAATAATATTGTTTAATAATTAAATAATAATATACGAATGCTCGTATGGTCTAATCAGATATTTGTTTCGGGTTTTGTAGTACCACGCTACTCATAGTTCCTGATTCCCACGATACATAGAATCACAGTGTGACGTCAAGACTATGTTAGAGTGTATTAGAAAAAAATAAGGTCTCAAATAAAAGAAATATTTAAAATAAACAGTATCATTTAGGTCCTATTCTGCCTATCTTAAATCTTTTCAGAATCAGGAATCTAACTCGACTAAACAATGAAATTAACAAAGTTTTTATAAAGAGAATAAGCCGTATTATATCATTAGTTACGAGAGTAATGAAAATGTTGTAATCGTTTATTTTTAATGTAAAACAATATAAAAAAGACACAGAAAGTTTTCTTTTACTCAAATAAATAAAGTAAATAAATTAATAATGCTGGACATATTTCACACAGCATCATGTAGCCCCAACGTAAGCAGAGCTTGTGTTATGGGAACTACATGACTGGTATACTACTTATTTACTTTTTTTTTTAAATACATACTTATTATACATAGAAAACACCCAGACCCGAGACAAACATTTGCTAATCATACAAACATTTGTCCCGCAGCGGGAATCGAACCCGCAACCTTCTGCGTCTCAGGCAGGCGTTCGCCCACTGCGCCACAGAGGTACATTTAAATAGCGACTTAGAGATGGGCTTGATATTTTGAGCACAAGTTTTCGGGGATGCAAGTGGTTGCAGGGGTTTGTGTCACATTTTACAGCTATTTCAATCCCGCAGAGGCCATATTTCATAAGTTTGCCCGCTAATTGTTTTTAGTATCACTGTTTATTTGACAGAATATTCGCACTGCGTTTTCAAAGCCACTGGGTTTGATATCAGCTTTAGTAACCGCTCGTCTGTCTAGCCCCTGAACGCTGTCTATTAAATTCACCATTGTTTACCGATTTCGTTAACTTGCATTACGTGCAATGCTTAATGACCCATATTGCATCCCTTTCATGCTATTAGAATCAGTACGTTTTGGAATTCGCCATGGCATATTTGGTATGAAATCGATATTACATGTCTCATTTGGGGCATATCGGTGTCGCAAAATCCTAGTTCCATTTTATAACTTTTTTTTAATAACAAAAGACAATTTTGAACATCGTCAAAATAAAAACATGTATGTTGCTACCAACTTTAAATTTAAGTAAAAAAAATAGGGATAATACCTGTTATTTGGTCCGCACTCAAATTCGGAACACTCATTTTTACAACACTGAATCATTTAAACACAAACTCACGGTATCGAGACTTGCAGGCGCGCGCGCATCAAAACAATCACTGAATCATTCAATTCACGAAAATCTGATCAACTCCATTAACCTCGACTTTTGAATTAACACGTTAAATAACAGTTTTCCATGCCAGTTACGCAATAACTAGTTATTCAAAGTAGCCGCTTCTATTTTATTGGTTTAACACTTGTTATTTTATGCATAGATACTTGATGAAAATGTTACGTTAACGGTAAACAGATGTTCTGTTGTAAAACTATCTATGACTTTTTTCACACTTCCCACGTTACTACGCTTTCAAATAAAAAAAAACTTTTTTTTACACAATTCTCTGGGTACATTCTGCTATTGGCTTTAAATCTCAAGACCCAGCCAGACCAATGAAAATTTCTGAATTTTTAGATCAACTATTTTCACGATTACTCGCACATTAATTTTGTAATAAAACGTTTTTTTTCATGACGCCACCTTTACTCCTACATTTGAAATACGAACACTGTCCACGTTGTTGTCAAATCAGACGAAAGATTTGATTATTTTTGTTTTTCGAACACTGTCCACAGAAGCCGTAATTTTATTTCAAAAAGGATTACATGTTTTCATTCAGTTACACAAACAGTCCTTAATATTTTTCTCTTATTTTCAAACATAGAACACCGTCCACGTTTGTAAGAAACAAACAAATGTGCTCGAGTCCAAGAGCGAGATTAGTTATCAGTGTTATCGGTGGTCGTTAGGTACTGCGTCCTTTAATCGTCGGACGCGTCACCGATAGCGCTTGCTGGAATTAAAGAAGCTTTTGGATACGGTAGTTGTTTCCATAATTTGAATAATAAAAAGCCAACAGACAGTTAGCCCTGACCACACACTTGGATTTTTTGTGAATTTAAAAGGTATAATATAGGTATAACATACCCACCATCACCTACAATAATCCCCACAGATCAAAAATTTTTTGTGTTTAATAAGAAAAAATAAAAATATTTTCTTTATTTTATTCTTCTTCTAAAAAATGGTAGTATTTTACAAAATGTTTAATGTTCCAGGGCTATGTTGGTAAGTAGATAATTTTTGCAATAATGCACTAAAGTATCTAGATATTTATTCATAAAAGTAATTCTAGTCAATAGGACACTAAAAGGAGACACAATAGCCTAGTTAGATCACACATGATCTTATCATGAGGTCATCGCTAGCGTGGCATTTTAATGTGTTGATCATAAAATGACCTTAGAGAAGTTCCTAGCTTGAAAATAGTTTTTAAAACTTCCCATTTACATTTAAAATTAAGAAAATAATCCTATAGCAATCGCTGATCATCTGTTTTAGCTGCCTACTGTTTTTTATTGATGTCAGTTAAACGGTTGAAGGTGACATCGCAAAGGCGTGCACTGTCGCCGAGTTAGGTTTAGAGGCATGCCTTTTTGCATGTGCTCTGCCATCACACGAATGCCTTACAGTAAGAAGCAAATTAAAAGTGAAAGTATTCAACCGATGACACCCCAAATAGGTATTTAAGTGTTTCTTTTAGCTGTACATAGACTATGATATAAGTTTTTGGGAAAAATGTCTAATTTATGCCAATTTGGCTTAGTAATTGAATTTAGTGTTTCGTAGCTCTACGGCGCATATGAATGACTTTAAAAATTAAGGAAAATATTTGGAGCTGTCGTTATCTCAGCTGTCATTCAAGAAGTTAATTATACGTACACACATTGTTTTCTGAATAATGTAAGATGATTCTATCTGTCTTATCTTATTGTTTAAATATGCCGCTCGAATCATTTACAGTTTCTGGTGGATTTATTTTGTATCTGTGGCACGTGTTATGAATAGCTCTTCAAAATACAGATGACGTAAAGATACACAGATGACGTTATACAGAAAACTTGAATGAGGATTTGAGACAAGGAAACAATAGCTGTCAAAATGCGAATGGATTCATATCGCCATAGGTGTGTCATCCAGTGATCGTCAACAAATTAACCTGGCCTTTCTCATATAAAAATACCAAAATTCTTGATACCATTCCTTCAAGTTCTTTGGTGATTCTACCAAGACATATTGAAATTCTAACTTTCATCGGCCATATAAGGCCATATCCACAAATAACTCTTGAAAGTCAGGATTTAAATTGGCTGGTCGAGAAATTCAGGCTCAAATCGATTTTCGTTACCTTAGCCTGCCTTTAGAGGCAGTGAAAGTGGCATATAATAATCCCTAGATGCATAATGCATGTTTGCCACTAATATGGGTTTATAAATTTTGGTATTGTATGCATAGGCATTTGCCTAAAGTAAACAGAACTTGACTTTTCAATCCATAATCATATTTTTGCAGTTTTGCCAGTAGCACTTTAGTAGTATGACCACATCTTATTAATTTGTACTTAAGTAAAAAATATTTAAGGTGTGTGCTTCATGTATGTCAGTCAGTATAGTATATAAAACTTGTACTATACGAATAACAATAATCCTTAAAATAAAAATTTACAGTTGAATGTTTAATAAAATGAAGCTTATAACTTATTTTTTGTATTTTATAAATGGTGAAAGAAATCTTCATTTGTTTTTTGATAGACCATCATTACTAAGACCTCTTTGTCTAGTTTTTGTCGATTAAACAATAACGATTTACAAAAATAAAACAAATGAAAATGCATTCGAAATCTTATCACAACGGCCTTCAGAAACAATAGCTTTCCGCAATGCACGGCGTAAACTGTTTTAGATAATTCAATAGTAAAACTCTCGATACCAGGTATATGATTCACTTGTTAGATGATTGTACGGCTTAGTCATCGATGTTTACTTTCTTGAAATCGAATACGCAAGGAAACATCGGAAAGGTGAGACTTTTCTTTATTTACTTCCTATTTACCGGTAAGATTGTGTGTCATGTAATTTGATGACGAAGATAGCTGATTTCTCACTTATGCTTAAATTTACTTTGAATTTACTGGTACTTTGGTCGTGTATTGATTAGACAAACACTAAAATATTTACATAGGGCAACACTTTTAAGGTGAATAAATACCGAAATGGGTGTTGCCCCCTGGCAACCAAAATTTGGCTGGGAATGGCCTGATCGTCATATTTAAAACTCATATTTCTAAGCCTTGAGCGACCACAGAAAGGTCATAATTATATATTCCGACTTTTTTTACCAAACTAGAAAATAAAAATATACAAGGATTTTGTTGGTTTTTTTCCCAATTGCAACAATAATGGTCACCCCAGGTCATAAATTTCATTTACGCCGATCGTAGTGGTCGTTTTATCGGCATAATAAAGCGAAAAGCCGCAATGAAACTGAAGTGTGGTTACACGAGCTTCCAGATGTTCCAAGTAACTTCGAAATAGAAATTCAGTAGTATCCAGGTTATGTTATGGTTTACGAATTTTAAACACTGTCGCTGATCTAAATGTACCTACTTTACGACTTTGGTAAACAAGAACTGATAAAAAAAATTTACATGACAGTCAAGTGAGTTTTCTACTGTGTCAAAAATTGGCACGGTGATAGGACCTTGTGACTCATCCAAATCAAGCCCATATTCTTCGATTTTCCACAGCTTGTGCGTGTTCGAATCCCGCTTCGTGACAATATTTGCATGTTTTGCAGTTATTTGTTCCAGATCACCAAGGCACTACGGCACTCGTGGTTCCTGATACCCAAGATACAGGGAATCCTAGTGGGTTTCCCTACAAATGTGTCTTTGAGTTTTTATTTATATTTCCTTTTATGGCAATTTTCATAAGAAATCCCAAAATTGTAGAAAATATGAGGTAACACAAGGGATAGCATGGGGTTGATTCAGATGGGGCACAAGGTCCATCCCCTTGAAGCACTCTCAATTCAACAATCCATTGGAAACAAACGCGAATAAAATCGGCTAATTTTGTAAGTTTCGTCCTTTATTAATTTCAACGCTTCTATTTTTTTTATGATAAGAGTTATCATAATTTTCGTATTGATAGTTCCATCAATAAATTATGAGCAGTATTCTATATTTCAGAAAATTGAGTCCATAGTTACAATGTATTTCAAGTTTTCTGTTACATAATCATAATAATTATCATCATCAGAATTGTAAGATTCCACTATGCCCCCACTGTAATCTCTCGGTGCTCAAAGTAAGTGATAGCGCCCCCTTGTGGGCGCTAAAGGCTTTCAGGGGGGCGTTAAAAGGCTCTAGAAGATATTGGGGGCGCTGAGGCGGTCTAAAGGGTAAAACATAGTTGTTATGTCAAAAACTTTGGGGGCACTAAGATTTTTTGATTCTCAAAGTGGGTGGTAGGCATAATAAGTTTGAGAACCTGTGTCTAGATTGTATTTTTCAGGAAAGACAGATGATGATAGTGTGTTCCAATCTCACATTATAAATGTGGAACCGATATGTTTTGGCAAAATATAGGTGTAATTTTAACTTACTTTCTTTCCCAACGAAATTGCTAACGAAAGTTAGCAATTTCACCTAACCATCTGGAACATATTCAGAAAATGTTTATGTAAATTAATAAACCCTACGCTGGAGGTACGAGGCAATTTGTTCTTAAGCTGATTGCAAATCGACAGACAATTTCGTAAAATCATTTACACTTGCGCCAAATCGAGTATTGAAGGAGTAAAGCGGCGTGCACAATTTCAAATACGATTTCAAAAAAATAATCAATTCAAAACATTCGTTTTGACTCATACACAGAGTTTTCATCAGAAATATACTATCTGAGTTACGATGATACTTTGACTCACGAAAAACCTGAAATCACATGTACAACTACCCCTACGAGGCTAGGTGAAAAACAAAATAGCATAATTCCAAAGGTCAGATAGATTGTTTTTGAATGAATCTTGCTTCTCGAAATAATATGGCTTTTATGTGGTAAAAAATAAGTGTTTATTAAATAACTTACAATAAACCATGACAAATGGAATCACTTGTGAACGAGGTCTAACAAAGCGAAAATGATTCGAAGTGTGGGGCCGAGATAAGCCGATGACATCAAAATCATTACACGAAGTTGTCGTAACGAGACTTACAAGGCATCAACGAGGTATTTAGGAGTTTATAAGATAATCCCCAATTTCGAAGCGAAGTTGACGTAATCATGTGTGGGACAGTCGCTTGGGTGGTGAGCGGAGCGAGAGTTGAAACGGATTTATTCTGAGAAAACTTGAATATTTTGACGACCTTAGTGCAGTGGCTGGCGAGTAGCCAGCTGTCATGCATACTCATATTCTATACTAGCTTCTGCACACGGCTTCGTCCGCGTGGTACCCGGATAAATAGTAGCCTATATGTTATTCTGATGTTTAAGCTAATTACTGTAAAAAAACATTAAAATCCGTTCAGTAGTTTTTGCGTGAAAGAGGAACAAACATCCTCACAAACTTCCACGTTTATAATATTATATATATAAATATAAATATTAGTAGGATTGTACACACAAGATTTTGCTATTATGTTTTTTGCTTAAGGTGTACAATAAAGCATTTTCATTCATTCATTCACAAATAAACACTTAAAAAAGGCTGGAATTAAATGACATGTACAAAGGCGAGCTTAACCCTAGAGAGGTAGGATCGTTTACAGAAGAAAATAATGAAACAGAACAATACTTTAGATACTTAAAACTACAAAAAAGAACTATTAATATAAATGTACTACGCTAAAATATATAGATACTATAAAACATATACCATACAATAATATAGAGAGACAGATAGTGCTCTTGAACTTTTCTCCTGATAAGATATTGACTGAAGGACCATCACATAATGACATGGGGTGGAGCAGTCCAAGAGGTGTGAGCCTGATTTCCGCAGCAGGGCAAATATTTGCGTATTCTGCAGATATTTGTACCGGTTCTTTTTATATGTATGTTCTTTTTATATGGTGTATGTCGGTATGTTTTTATACCACGGTACTCCTAGTTCCTGATGCCCACGGTACAGATAATCCTAGTGTGGGGCCACGACTATGCTTGTTTCTGTCGGATGTTAATCACTATTTTATTCTAATTTGTGTTATTCCAGGTCTAGAGACGCCAGTAATATCACGTGTTTTAACTTGCCAACGAAGCGAGGACACAGAAGACCGGACTTTAGTTCCAAAAAGCATAAGAGCTGGTCAAAATAATGCGGTACCTTTTGCGATAAATACAACAACGTTGACAATCACTCAACAATTTCCCTTAAATCATCACCACCACTTCCATTGCGTCAGTTTGACTGGGCCCTAAAACGACATCAACTCTGCACAAAATCTTGCACAGTGCAAATAAAGGCAAGAAAGGCTGACATCAAGTAAATTGGAAACAATATATTGTAGCAAAATCATTAATAGCATACTGACAAATACAAACCGCCGCACATATTATAGGTCAAAAAAGTATCCTCTCTATTAGATACTCTTCAGGCTATTACTCAATATGTGAGGAAACGCTCCGTTCTTACTCTAGTTTCTACCTAAGCCACTCGCCACACGTCCACGTAAGGTGATTGCTTCCCGGTGGGCCGGAACACTAGAGCAGACTGACCTATTCAAGTATATTGTGGACACGGCTCGAGGTACTTAAGACAGTAGATCTCCTTAGCAAAAGAGTTGATCCAGGAAAAAAACAACCAACAATATATCTATGTCTTCCGCCTAGCATGTAATAAATGTAATGGATACTGATGAAATTACAGGTATTTCGAACTTTGTCCTCGGAGCATACGTATCAGTAATGGCACTGCTGTTGCAGATATCTCTGGATGATGGTAACCATTTACCATCTAGTGAAACGTTTTTACTTCGTGCAACTATGTCCAAGGACTTCCACAGTCAGTTGATGATGTAATAGATGAAATATTAAATTCATTTATTAATTCAGACAATAATAACAAGACTATAACTATAAAAAAAAAAGTCTTTCAGAGCAGACAACACATCAGATCATCAATATCATGGGCCATAAGATTGTTTGTTTCGTCATAACATAAAAAAGTCCATTCGTCTTAATGTACGAGTATGTTATTTAAATGTGTATATTCTATGGATCAACTTTGGATCTGAAATAAATGTTTTTTTTTAATATATAACTTAACTATAGAAGCCAAATCGCAATCTACGTCAATAACTCATCAAGGGGGAATTCTAAACATTTATTTTTTAGTTTGCAGTTTCCCCCCCTACGGTGCATTTTCAGGGGGATTTGTGGAATGACCCACTGCAACGTATATTATTCGCTCTCCTTCAATTATGTTAGCGTTGTATCTTTGTGAATATAAAAGGCTTTTTTTAGTTTTACCATTTTATTTCGTTATTTTGCAGTGACATATACAGGTGATACAGGTGAGTAAATTTTTCACGTTTTAAAAGCTTCCAGCATATTTGGGATTCAAGCATTCACGAGCAAATTGGATCAGTTATATAACTGATCCAATTTGCATGCTTTTTGCATTTTGAATACTTTCATGTCACTTTAGTCAATGACACAAAAATCTACTCATTTACTTCAGAACCAAAGAAACTAAATATACGTTACTAGACAACAGAAAATTAGAAATTAATTAAAAAAAATGGTGTTATTTAGTTCTTAAAAAAATACCCACATTATATTTCATATAATAGACATCCCTTTATATATACTCAGTAAGTAGATCTTTGAGGATACCTAGTAGTTCGTCAGAGGCACGTCCAAACATTGTAATGTTTTTTTTAATAACATTTCTAAAAATCCTGAAAAGAGTTGGAAGATGCCCATAGTTTGAATGAGATATGGTGAAATTAAAATATACATGGATACACCGATGTTGCCATACAGTGAGGCTGTACAGTAAATAAATAATGCTGGATATTGTCACACAGCATCATCTAGCCCCAAACTAAGCAGAGCTTGTATTATGGGAACTACATGACTGCTATACTACCTATATATATTTTTTTTGTAAATACATACATAATTATTATGCATAAAAAAACCCAGACCCGAGACAAATGTTTGCATATACAAACATTTGTCCCCCGGCGGGTTCCGAACCCGCAACCTTCTGCGTCTCAGGCGGGTCTTCGCCCTTTTGGGGATGCTTATATAAGACCTAGTCTAAGTGCTCAAGATTCGCTTTCATCTTTCAAAAGGTAGAATATATTGCTTTTTACTTGTTCTTACCTATGCATCCTTTGTAACTTCACTATGAATAAAACTTTGTAAGCCATGAATGAAACTGGCTACTTTAGTTCACCTTTCAAAAGTTTCTCATTAAAGAACAAACGTGAACTTTGCTGGAACATATACGTGGGTGAAACTGCGGTAAAATTTCCTTAGATTTTCACACAGGAAACATGTAACCGGCACCTATCTATCGGTGGGCAACTTTAAACCCTCGTTTCAGTGACAACTTTTATCTCTTAATTATATGTAAGGGGCATGTTCATTGTAATCTTATGCCCGTTTGCACTGTACCCAGTACAAAGCATGTCCTTAAGCTTTTCTGACTTTGGTGCGGACGGGCATTATGTCATGGCATTTTTTTATATTTTTAACGTAATTCGTTAGTTATATGTATTAAAGATGGGCGCTGGAAGAAGCGACACAGTTTTTACTTCTGCATTTTTCTTCCTTTTTTATATTACGTTCTCTTGTAATCAAATAAATAATAATAACTATTATGACGGTTAAAATAAAACAGAGACGTGGCAAATCTATTTAATTTGACAACCATAAGGAAAAGTTTTTTTTTTTACTAAAATGCACAATGTTCCTACAATAAAAATCTAGGCACTAAACAAAATAACAATAAGTTGGATTCCTGTTGCTGACAATTGTTTGTATGACCTTTAAATATATTGTTGCCTGGCTGCTGTGGTACTATGGTACTCGCAGTTTCTGGTTCCTATGACACAGGGAACTAATAATAATAATAATAATAATGCAGGACATTTTCCACACAGCATCTAGCCCCAAAGTAAGCAAAGCTTGTGTTATACTACATGAATGATCTACTTATATACATATTTTTTTTTATAAATACATACATATTATATATAGAAAACACCCAGACCCGAGATAAATATTTGTAGATCATACCAAACATTTGTCCCGCGGCGGGAATCGAACCCGCTACCTTCTGTCACAGACGGGCCTTCGCCTTCTGCGCCATAAATGTCGTCAATTCTAGATTCCTAGAGCATCGGGTGCAATGTCGTAAAATAATGAAAAGGTAAACTCCATAAAGTCTCAAACGTATTATGTTTACTGTTTGCGAAAGTTTAAAAACAAAACGCTGAATTGTTTCCCACATCGACTTAAACATCGTTTGTCTGTCTAGCATTAAAAAAAAATAAAAGCAGATCCCTGAATCTTTTCACTGCACTGGTTCATTCACCATCGCCGGTAACCTGCTTTAAGTGTGAACGTAACTAAGACTTGCTTTCTTAAGAAATGGCAATTCGAAATTCAATTTACGCGCAGTGTCTTCAACACATTGTATGCGGAACAAATATCTAAGAGCAAATAACTTTAAGTTGTTTAGTGATGTGCAGTTTACGGATTTATGCAATCGTATTTCACAAGAGGCTGTATAATAATTTTCGGAGCGAGAAGAACAATTTTGGAATATCCACTAGAAACGGAAACGAAAATTATGTCGTATGGATTAAGGGGAAGGATCGTCCTTAAATTGTCTGCTAGATCTTTGTGTATTGTGGAAAAAAACGTGTCGGCAGTGCACATAAGGATGGATGATAGATTGATAAAGCATAGTAAACAGTACACAAGACGAGTACGAATGGGACTTGGAAGACCTCGACAAACGTCCCTGAAGAAGTGAGAGGTGTTTTGAAGGAAGCCCAAGTCCAGAGTACCCTAAGTCGACGTTCCTGTATGAACAAAAGAGGTATGTTAGGTTCGTAGCATGCGGAAATCCGTGGCCTTTGCTTATCTCCACGGGAAACTGACGTGAGTTAATGTAGGTATGTGTACCAAACAAATTTGTCAAGAACCGTTCTCACCAACCGTAATTTGTATTGCATCTTGTCATTCAATCCGATAATTTTATTTACGAATGGCGTCCCATCTCAACTCATACAAATTCATGGGACCCCATAGGAGGTTCCGCTATAAACCACGGGACCTACGACATTTTTACGATCTACCATGACTGGTCAGGCTATAGTGAAGAACTCTATTTTATGTGGTTTTAAAATGGGAGATGAAATGTTTAGTGTTTAAAGCATCTACTTACATTATACTACAATAAGCTGCGGTTTAAACTTATCTTAGTATGTAGTTGACTGTGGTTAAAGCATATAAACTGTTTGATAATCTATGCTTGCTTAACGAATGTAGGTAAACAATATTTGTTCTTTACTCGTTTGCATGGCTTCTTTACCCACAATATTTTTTTTCTGGCTCCTACAATACTTTAAATTGCACTCCGATGAAGCACCCAGATTTGATTTCAGGATTAGTTAGATACTTACCGGTGATAGTAGGTACACCGATACATACCGGTGTATTATTACCGGTACTTACTGTTGATAATACGGTGGTATAAATAGATACTTATCTAGTTTGATTTAAATATATAGAAAATGAACTTACTTATTGACTTTCTCTTTATTATCCTACTTCAATAGTGATGGACTGAGAGATCATCAATGAAGACTCTCGGAACGAGCCGAAACAAGTCGGTGCAGTTTGCATCTGGCCAAGGCCTTCTATGAACAAGCGAATGTTATTCTAGGTCACGAACTAAATATATTATTATTTCATCCTAATCGATTTTGTCGTTACGAAGATTGCTAACAAACATCCAAACATATATACATACTTTCACATTTATAATTAGTAAGATAATATAATTATGACCAGTAAGACATACATAGGTATATTAGTTAGGCAAAGTATGAAATTCCGGGTTATTCCCCAGATACTTCGGTTCCCTTCGGGCCGTGTTTACAAATATCTACTTAGTTCCTCTTTTATTTTATCTCTTTTTTAACAATGACAGCGAAAGCTCCAAATGAAGCTATTACAGACATTATTACATTTGATTTTGTAAACACTTTCCCTTAACATCATGATTATACAATTTCCTTATGTAGGCGTATAATTGTTCTATCACAAGAATGTTTCGCAAAGACAAAACATTTAAATATACATTGTAGTGCAAGAGCCTGTAGATCAGTTAATCACTATACAAGTTCTTCAATGTAGACACGAATAACGAACTAGTTAAAATTATAATCGTAGCTTCAACCGTTTTGAGGTTTTACTATACAAACTTCAAATTTAATCAAATAAAAAATCACCCCTGCGTACCAAAGAGAACCAGCCCTCCAAGTTTCAGGTCTCTAGAATTTACGGTTTAGGCTCGAAATTTAGCTCTCAGTTAATGAATTAGTCAGCTTTGTTTTTTAATGTAAAAATTTGAAGAGAAGATGCTGGTTCAAGTCCTTCTGGAACAAACAAGCATTAAGGCAAACGCATAATATGGTCCCTTTACTGTCGCAGGTAAAATGTATATTTCAACACTGATGATAGTTACAACTATCATCATCATCATCTTCTTGTACTTATCCCACATTACGTGAGGTCGGCACAACATGTTTTCTTCTTTCACCCTCCTCTATCAGCCGTCATCTCAGTACTCACTCCTTTCTTAACCATGTCATTCTTCACACAATCCATCCATCTTTTCTTTGGCCTACCTCTGTTTTTATTTCCATCCACATTCATACAAGTATATTCTTAACTTTTGAAACTATCATGGTTTTGAACATAACTATATTCTTTTCATATATCCTTCACTTACAACTATATCCTTCTCTATAGTTGTTATTGAAACAGCATATTACTCACAGACATTTTAGATACAAACTTGTAACTGTTTCTTGTTCTAAAAACTTGATTTCGATTTCAAAGAAAGTGACAGGGCAGCTAGTCTCTCTATTTTATGGGCAATTCCGTAGAAGATGGTCATAACTAAGTCTGTGGTCTATTGGTCACTGGCTATTTTAAAGATGGAAGACTCACGTTTTAAATGTTGAAAATTAGTGCCAAATATGGGTAAACGCTTTGAATTTATATAATTGGCATGCGTTTTGTTTTTACTTTCAGTAATTGTAAAAATCTGTGATGACGAAATAGATTTTCCGTTGGATTTTTTACAAATCTCAACTAAAATATCCAAATTAATAGTGATTCGTTTTAATAAGTATTTTTTTATGCTTTAATTTCCCACTCCTGGGCAAAAATTCCCCAAAAATCATCGTGCCGCTTTTCATCGCAAATACATATTTATATTATACCAATAATTGATATCTTTTGGGAAAGAAAACGTAAAAATATCAATACAGATTCCTTGTAAACATTAAGTGTCGTACCTAGCAGACACTCCTTACTAGGTACGTGGTCACTTTGTTTTATCATGGCTCAGTAACTTGATATTCCATGAGCGATACTCAAATTGAAAGCTTAGGTCTAACCGGAGCGGCTCAAAGGTGGTTTCAAAACTCAATTTCATAGCGCAGGGCGCTCTATTTAGAAATTCATACCGTTGCAATGTTTTTATCGTCATGATACTTAGATTCGTTCTAAGTGACCGTTTGTTAGACTGAAAATCAGCTCTACACACTAACGAAATGGCATTGAGGAATAGCTTTTTTGACAATAGCAATATCCAAAAGTACAACACTTCTAAAACTTGACCAATTTGATAACTCCAGACGCGTTTTTCCACCGTCGATTGCAGGAACCTCTCTTTAGAGAGCCCATGTCACTATTTTTGCCGATGAAACCTACTTAAGTACCATCGTTGAAGACATAACATTTTTTTTCTTAATGCACTTTAATGATGCAGGGCCGGCTATCGGCGAGCGCAGAAGGCGCTCAGCCTATAAAAGTTAGGTTGACCAAGGGGTCAACCTAACTTTTATAGGCTGAGCGCCTTCTAATATTTTATGGAAGGCCATAGACCGATGGTATCCTAAATGGCGGGAGAAGTCTGTGCATAGAGGCAGCCTAAGATCGTTCGTCATGGCATTATTTTGGGACTTATGGTGTACAGCTGCAGACTTCTACAGGCTTTTCTTGTGATGATGATGATGAAATTTATATACCGTTAATGTATTTTTTCTGCATGAATGACTTATCTTTAATCCCATCTCTTACTACGAAAAATCAATAATTCAAACTAAGCAGACAAGTAAAAAAAGGTTAAGCTAAAATGCAAAAGCAAATTCCAGGCGCGAAATCTTAATGTAAAAGTGGTACTTTCTGAGAAGCGAAAGCTGGGGTAAGTTGGCCCAATTTGTTGTCCATATTGGCCGAACGGGACCATATCCAACAAAAAGTTGGACCGCGGTGGCCAAATCAGGCGTTTAATTAAATTAATGAGTGAATTGGCGACATCAATTTCGTTATAAGTTTTTTAGATGCGCTCGTCTTTGAGGTTTCGATTTCACTTTTTTTATAGCGGAATATCGGGGTATTATAGGTAATTATTAATTAATTATTATTAAACCACGCGGTGTTTTCAAAGTTTGGATAAATATCCGAACAAACTCACACACAACATTTTACCTATTTTATGTTTATGTTTTGGCTCTCGTGCCGGAATCCAACCATCTCGCACTACGCGAAATTTGCGAGTGAGAGAGACGTATTCTATTATGAGTAAATATTTTATTGACAAATCTCAAACATGGGCTTTTTTATTATCAGTACCTTGACGTATCTAAATTTTTTTTGAAGATTCTTATACCTCAAGTACTCTTTAGGTATAAGAATCCAAATACAATTCCAAATTTTTGTCACGTGTTTCTGACACGTTCCACAATAGGTATCGTCAATGCCCTAAAATTCAAAATGCATTTGAGTACAGAACCTGAATAATTCATGAAATTTGCAATACGATGACTAACTTTAAATTACAATATCGAAAGGTAGGACTACGTGTCAAGGAGAATATTCAAATGAAGTCTCGAGCGGATAATTATCTAGTAAACAGTATTTATAATCGTGTATAAGCTGTAAATTTGATGATTATTGTTTCTATTATAAATTGAGAAATTAGTCTTATTAAATTGGAAACACCAGCGAACGGGTAATTTGTATAACTCTTATTTATCTAGCCGCCAATTCTTTGTGTACATATGTTTTAAATAAACACCCAATAGTCTTATACATAGTCATGACCCCAAACAAGGATTATCTTGTGTCGTTCGTACCAAGAAGGTTTATAAAGAGTACAAGCTACTAAACTGTATGGTATAAATATAACATACCTAAAGATACAAATAAAAATACAAAATAATGTTCATTTATTCATGCTTAATGTCCTACATACAATGGTTAAGCTTAGGTCTAGTGTAGCTCCAAGTAGGTTGGTAGGTACAACGGCCCTGTCTGGGCGTTGCAGGTAGGTATGATTTAAAAAATTACATACATACAATTTAAATAATAAAACATAATGTTATTTCTAAAACAATAAAAACTGTTTAAAATAATTATTACATTGAATCCCACCCTAGGCCCGTCAAAGTCAAAGTCAAAGTCAAAGTCAAAGTCAAAGTCAAAGTCAAAGTCAAAGTCAAAGTCAAAGTCAAAGTCAAAGTCAAAGTCAAAGTCAAAGTCAAAGTCAAAGTCAAAGTCAAAGTCAAAGTCAAAGTCAAAGTCAAAGTCAAAGTCAAAGTCAAAGTCAAAGTCAAAGTCAAAGTCAAAGTCAAAGTCAAAGTCAAAGTCAAAGTCAAAGTCAAAATTCATTTATTCAATAAAATCACAAGGACCACTTTGAAACGTCGGTTTTTATCTAGGTGCCTGTTCCTCCGCGATCAAGCCAGGAAAGAAAGGCAAGAAAACAAGGCTGGTTATTCTTTTTAATGATCCTTTTACAAAACAATAGGTTCGAGTTGGAGCATTTTCAATCCCAAGAGTTTTTGTCATCTAAATAATCAGATATTTTATAGTATGCCTTTTTATAAAGCTTTTGTTTAATTACGTTTTTAAATTTGTTAATTGATAATTTTTGTATATCTCTTGGGAGTTTGTTATAAAAGCGTACACCGTGCCCTTTAAACGATTTACCAACTTTATGGAGTCTACAAGTGGCAACAGCGAGTTTATCTTTATTTCTAGTATTAAAATTGTGATTATCGCTTTTTTTCTTAAACAAATTAATATTTTTGTGAACATACATCAGATTTTCATAAATGTATTGACAATGGAATGTCATTATATTTATTTCTTTAAACTTTTCGCGAAGTGATTCTCTGGGGCCCATATTATAAATTGCTCGAACAGCCCTCTTCTGCAGCACAAAAATGGTATTGATATCAGCGTATCGATCCGAACAAAATGTAATAAGTAGGATATAATGTTTCTCAAAAATTAGTTCACCTTGTTCGATTAGTATCATTAACTGAATAAAAATACAAGCTGAGTATGTTGCAGTTTAACGTAAATTAAACTTTAAAAAAAAATCATCTATTTAAGCTGACGTTTCCTGGTCCTTGTGATTCCAAAGAATGAAAACCTATTGAGAACTAACCTATTGAATAAAGACATCCATGAAGAAAACAATAAAGATTTATTATGATAAAAAATGTTTATGTAATAGAGCTGTTAAAAAAATATATATAATGCTTGACATTTTTCACACAGCATCATCTAGCCCCAAAGTAAGCAGAGCTTGTGTTATGGGAACTACATGACTGATATACTACTTATATACTTTTTTTTAGGTATGTAAATACATACCTATTATACATAGAAAACACCCAGACCCGAGACAAAATAATGTATAAAATACTTCAATGAAGTTCATAAGATAAAACAAGATTTCGTAACAGATTCTCTCGTACTTACTTATCTAGAGTTGTAACAGTTTACCAAACATTAAACCGTATACAAACACTTATGGAGATGAGTGACATCATCTGCTTGTTACTTGTCCCTATCAGTGTGGTCCAAGAT
This sequence comes from Perizoma flavofasciatum, assembly GCA_958496245.1. Lineage (NCBI taxonomy): Eukaryota > Metazoa > Arthropoda > Insecta > Lepidoptera > Geometridae > Perizoma > Perizoma flavofasciatum. The sequence continues at coordinate 8,254,974 of OY292439.1, read as the reverse complement.
TTATTATTTTAACTCTGATGGGCCCTCATTGAAACACCCTAGCATAATGACTGTCGTGCGGGATAGATTAAGGCCCGAATTCATAGTCAAATAGGGGCTCAAATTTAACCTTTATGCACCCAGCCATAAGGTGAATGCTGACTTATGGAAATTTGGGGACTGTTCAACTCCCAACTATGAATTCAGGCTTAAGACGTTCGGTAAAGACATCGTGTGGGCAATTTTGTTTCCAAATTCCTTTATCCTTCATCAAAATCGTTCAATCCGTTTTAGAACGAAAAATAACATACAATATTTCAATTTACAGTATTCGTTTTTGCAAAAAATGTAAACCCCGTCATTTTTTCCGTATTTATTGCAGCGTTCCCTACTGACTTCTGGCAATAAAACCTATTTAGATAAGACTTATCATTGCAGTCATACACAAAAAACAACATTTCAAAAATTTACTACGAAAAAATATACCCTCATGATACTGAAGTTGATTTCCAGAAACCGTTTCCACAACAAGCTACAAAATGAACCCACTTATGCATAAACCTTTTTTAACTATATTTTCCGCTTCCGTACCCACTCTTGCTCTCACCTATATCTTATCCCATAGTAACGAAACGCAAATATTACGTTTAGTTATAAGTACCTTCCAAGCAATCGCACTTACGAAACTAGCAAATCTGTGTTTGTTCAGAGCATTCTTCACATCTGATGTGATTATGGAGTTATACAAATAACGCTGTCTTAGTTTATATTTTTAGAAAAAGCTTTTTGGTTTCGCAGCATCTTATTAAATATGCATATTTAAATATAATAACAAAGATGAAAACAATTTGCCTGACTGCTCCATTATCATCCTTTTATTATGTCATTGTTGACATCAAAGCATGTGATAAGTGTCAAACAAAAATAGTAATTTTATTTCTAAAAAGAATATGTTAAACTCTGTTTCAGACAGGACCGGCCAAAAATGTATGATCTTTTATCACCCGTGAAATGTAATAAAATAATATCAAACAAATAAAGTATTGATAGAAGTACATTTTGCAAAAATATCTAGCAAAGAGGCTTTTTGGTAATTTTTAACGATAACAATGATATTAAGGTATTGTACAGCTTTTTCAATAGAATTTTACATTTCAAGAATTAAGAAAGGAAGCCCTTATTATATAATACTAACTTTTGCCCACGACTTCGCCCGTGTGGTACCCGGATAAAAAGTAGCTTATGTCTTATTCTGTTGTATAAGCTATATTACTGTAAAGTTTCATCAAAATCCGTTCAGTAGATTTTGCGTGAAAGAGTAACAAACATCCATCCTCACAGATTTTCGCGTTTATAATAGTAGTAGGATTTATGTAATAAAATATTTACATATATTTATATTAAATATGTACCGTCATAACACAACTAAAATTTTTTAAACTGTCCTTGATTATATTTTGCCGTTTTTCTCAAACGGTAATAATTATTCATTCATCACCGAATTTGTCGTAAAATATCACCACAGTCGATCTCAAGCCCGGTGGTCAGCCGTCTGTTTTATCTGAGAATTTGACAAATCACGTACAAGGCTGACCAAAATTGACAAATCACGTAACAAAGCTGACAAATTGCGCCCAGTGTTCGTTTGTCAGCAAGCTATTGTTTCGTGTTTATATTTTTTCGATGGCAAGATTACTTTGTTATTGTTTGGGTGGAAAGTCAATAATAATGTTACTTTCTTTCATTGTTTATCAGAAAGCTTCATCATCATTTGCATACAGGGGGTGTCCGGGTTCCATTCCCGGTGTGCGATTTACAATTGTTTGGTTCGGGACCTGGGTGTTGCAGTTATGTTCTTTTTTATCAAAAATAGACCTTAATTTAGCCATAAGCTCACCTTTTTTCAGGAATGGCAAAAAAAAACATGGTAGTATGTTCCATTCCTATGCCGTTCTCATTATAAATCGTAACTTTTAGTGCGAATGGGTGGTACATTGACATGGGTACTGAGCTGTGCGAATACTTGTTCTCAGGGGAAAAGGATAGAGGATAAAACAAGTATATGGGCAACTTAATCATAATAATGGGTGGTGCATTTAGCAAAAAATATAACAGATAAAAAAACACGTAAAAATAAAAAAGCTATACTTACTTACATTATTGAAATTACCATTATGGAATTAAATTTGTCTGGGAGAGATCGCTTTAGGCGATAAGACCTCCCAGCGTACCTTTTATGCATATTTCCTTATATGAATTCCTGTGTTTTTTGGTGCGCAATAAAGAGTTTATCTATCTACATAAAATTATAATTCATACATATAAAATAGATTAGTTTTCAATCCAGAACAACACATTTCACATTTTAAGCTACATATAATTCCAGACGAAGCTCTGGGCAGAAGCAGTAACAAATGTTAATAGAAAGTGAATCTAACAATAAAATATTCTAGTTCAAACAATTAAAACGTTCATAGCTAACAGAAAAATAATCCAGTTTTATAAATAGTCCATAGCAGGCCTTATAATTCCTTTCTCGAAGACATCATTAATACCCCTGCTTCCGTGAGAAGCAAAACACGAAGGTGGGAACATAAATAATCATCTTTCACTTTAATATAATTGCCGTTATCTTACAAAACTACTCTCTGGTCATCGATTTATACTTTTATCGAGTAGTGAAGACCATTTGACATAAAATACAGTAGCTAGTAGGCTCTATTGTTTGTTTTGATATAGATAAAATGCGTAATGTCTAAGGCTTTTTTTATAACACGCGTTTCGTAACAATAGAAAACGTAACGGGATTTGACTAAGCCTTGAAACTTTTAAACGCGTCACTATAAAATGGCACAAAATTTGACCAATTAAAAAATAATAATTTTTGAATCCTAAGTTCAAAGCTATATCTAAACACGGGTTCCTACCTATCTACCTTACAAATATATGTGTGAGCATTGTCAAAACCTATGAAAGGTACAAAAAACTGTCTGACACTTAGATAAAAAAAAAACAAATATACGTACGACTGTGTACGTCCCATGATGGACAACTAGGAAAACACACTCAGTGAGAAAATGTTTGAAGGTAGGAATTAGGGGGTAGTCATAAGCACGTCCAAACATTATATTTGGCATATGCCCATATTTTACAGGTTAATCGCTGCGTATTGGAACATTATCCGATGAAATCACCTTCGATTTTTTGGTTCTAGGACACGCCAATTTTCTCTTAACGTTTTCCTCCTCAGTTTTAAGCACTTTGTCAGCTATTAGATATCATAGGACCAAGATTGTCAAAATATTACCTACTTACTAATTTGCGACCCTCTCACCTCGAAACCTATTTGCAAGAGGGAGTGGAAATTTAATCAGAACCCCAATCCATTTTGAATTTGCCAGGGATTTAATCAAAGGCCTGATTTTGTATTGACGTGAAAGAAATTTTTTATGTTTTCTGAAAAGGTTTATGATTGAATTTCTCTTGATTTATTAGAAATTTGCTTTGATTACCTACTCTCAGGTACTCAGGGTTTTTGAGTTTATTTTATTTTATAACCACAAAAAATATGGCCCACAATTATTTTTTTAAGCGTCGAAAAGAACTTCCTTGTCGCTGCTCAGAATGACAAGTATGTTTTCGATATTAAAGGGAAAATTTGTAAGTATTTAAAGAAAAATTCAATATTATAAAAGAAGTACCTATATTTATGTTATAAGTACTTCTTTTTGGTGGGGTATTGAGTTTATTTAATTTTATAACTACGAAAAATATGGGCCTCATTTATTTTTTTAAGCGTCGAAAAGAACTTCCTTGTCGCTGCTCAGAATGACAGGTATGTTTTCGATTTTAAAGGGAAAATTTGTATTTTAAGAAATTTTGCATATTATAAAAAGAAGTACCTATATTTATGTTATACATACTTCTTTATGTTACTTATTTATGTTATAGGTACTTCATTTTTTGTGAGGTATTAAAAACAGTGACGTTACCAAAATAACTGTCGTAAGTAGGTATCATTAATCAATGAACAAACAAACAGACTCGCATAAAGATTCCCTGTGTCCTGGGTATCAGGAACTATGAGTACCGTGATACCACAACACCCAGACCCGGAACAAAATAATATCTGCAGAACATGAAAACATTTATCCTTGAGCGGGAATCGAACCCGCAACCTTCTGTGTCTCAGGTGTGCCTTCGCCCACTGCGCCACAGAGGTCGTTCACCAACCCAAAAACGCTACCTATTTATTAGGATGTATTTTTTAAATGATGATGTGCTTAGTTTATGTCAAAATTTATTAATGTTCTTTTTTTCTGAGTTATTTAAAATTAGTTTTAGAAGCTGGCTCTTATCTTTGGACAACGCGTCAGCGTGGCAATGCGGCCAGCATTTTGGCAAAGTCTTCGCTTGGTACTGATTTGGATCGGCTGACCAATCTAAAGATCGTTTGCAATGTTCTTTAGATAGCTAGCTGTTTCATCTGTATTTTGTATACACCTACCTGTACATGGTTATATTTTAAGTATAAGAATATTATAAGAAATTATACCTGTGGAAATAAAAGCAGAGGTAGGCTAAAGAAAAGATGGATGAATTGTGTAAAGGATAACATAGTTAAGAAAGGAGTGAGTACTGAGATGACGGCTGATAGAGGAGAGTAGAAGAAAAAAACATGTTGTGCCGACACAACGTAATGTGGGATAAGGACAAGAAAATGATGATACCTGTGCATTTAATTACGGCAATGACGAAATATGCCTAGAAATGGAACACCCACCCGCATTTATCTAAACACTATGATTACCACAACTTACAACATCATTGCATATATATATTCAGATCAATAGCTCTATGTTTTATTCATGGCAAAATTGTATGCGTGCCCCATTGTATTTAAATTTTGTGGCAAACTTTCGCCAATTACGCTAGTAGGTACTTTCACAGACGAACCCAGGAGTCGAGACTAGTGGGCGCGCCTTATACGTTATGTAAGAAAGTTGCTGGATGGAAAATTAGAAGCGGTATGGGAAATAGTGTAACTCCAAAGAAATTAGAGAAATAAAATAGTTATTATTAAACTCGTGTTTGTTTTTGGCTTAAAATAGGGGAGCAATCAACGTGCTTTTGTTTTAAAATAATAGCGAACCGAAACTATTGTTATTTTTTTACTAAAACATCTTAAACTCGTCAAATATTGCCATCACAAAAAAAACTGTTATGTTTTAGATACTTTAGTAAAATTGTACATACCATATTCCAATATAATTTCATGCTACATACTGGTATTATAGACACAAAAACTTTAAAATTACTTTTTAATTTATCGAATTTGTAACTCAAGCGATTAAAAAATAAAGCGCCGTTCACAACGGCCAATAAGGTCGTGTTAAGAATTTTTAAACACTATAACTGCCCATAATTGTATAAAAAATCCAGTTGGAACTGGTTTCATAAAAGTCAAAACGCTAGCTGTCAATATGTCCCGCTGCGTTACTTTTTACAAGACTGCATTGCAATCCCGGCGATGTCACCAGTATAAAAAACCTTTAGTTTGGTACAAGTAAAGAACCGAAACAGTATAGCAAATGATAAAAATTCAAAATAATTACAAATGACTTAAATAAAAATATTTTTTCCCAAACATTAGGTCTTAAATAATATTATTCTTCACTAAACTCCCCGTGCTGACTAACAAAGTTACATTAATTCACTTTTTTATACAAAAAAAGTGGCAAACTCTCACCTATTGGTCACCAGTTACCGTATGGACACTAGCAACACCAAAGGCACAGATAATATAATACTATACTAAAAGTATCACTCGGGCGTTGCCGACCCGAGACATAACAGGTGAAGTCTATGTAGCTATAATTTCACCGGCACACAGCAATGCTTACATTACTGCATTTATTTTTTTATTAAATATTCATCACCGACAATAGTCTATGCAAGTCCACTGCTGGACATAGCCCCACACAAAGAGTATTATGATGAACGGGTTTGAGTAGCCTCCATTCATGACTTATTTATCATTGGTCATTTTACCAACTTTGGTGGCGACCAAAGTTGGTAAAATGCCCAATGAAATGAAAAACCTTTACTCCTCAGAGTGGTTGTGAGTAGTCAAAAAACATTGTTAACGGATTTTTTTTGTCGTTTGAATGTTCTGCCCCCTTCATCGGACAATAAATACCTATAAGTATTTATTCAGTAACAAGTACAATAAATTAGAATCACTCGTTTATTATAGTAGGTAGGATTTTTTTTTATGAAGTTAAAGTACATGGATACGTATTTTGTACCCATTTACTAACAATTCTCCTTTAGCAGCCGTACTAGGTTATAACGGTGTAACATCGGCTAAAAACTCCATTATGCTTGGGCTACTAATATAGACAGTCTTTTAAAATTCTTCAAAGGTCAAATTGTAAAGCAAAACAACCCGTAAAATAGCCTGTACTCGAAACAGTCAAGATGTTGGCAAAAAAAACATTAAAATGTCGCATTGTCTCTTCTTTTAAAGTTTTAAATCTCTGCGCGTACGGCTGAATCGAAAAGATGACATGGTCGTGAAAAACTGACTCTGGTAGAGACTGCAGATTGGTCAAGAATTACATTCTTCCTTTATGGTATTACAGAATTAATGGTACATGACTATTTCTAAAAACTTATACTGGACGCGCTTGGACCGTAATTTCCACAGTCATCTCAAATCAAACTTTCAGCGATGGAAACAGATGGCGCTCAGATAAAGCAATGAAAAAAGGTAAATGTCAAAAATGTCACATCGTCGTTATAGTAAGTTTGATAGTGCCAATTTGACAAGCAATAACCAACCTTCTTTGATTGCCCTCGTCAAATCAGTGACATCAATCGAGTAAGTGGGAAATATTTTTTTTTAAATGGTAAGTGAAAAGTTTTTTAAATGGTAATATTTTTCCATCTGTTGGTTCCGAAACATAAATATAAATACATAACAGATATTTTGTAGTTTTATTTAAATCCTGATTGTTCCTGATCTTAATTTAAATTATTTGAAACAATTTGAATAAATATTTTGGACTGTGCTGTCTCCAACACAGTCTTAATGTCATAGCACTAAGAAATTAGTAGGTATATTTACTTTTCGTGATAATTAAAAACCTAAAAGTATCCCATATAAAAAAATCCTCTATTTTGGTCGTTAACATACAATAAATAAATAAATAATGCTTGACATTTTTACACAGCATCATCTAGCCCCAAACTAAGCAGAGCTTGTATTATGGGAACTACATGACTGATATACTACTTATATACATTTTTTTTTTGTAAATACATACATATTATACATAGAAAACACCCAGACCCGAGACAAATATTTGCAGATACAAACATTTGTCCCGTGGCAGGAATTGAACCCGCAACCTTCTGCGTCTCAGGCGGGCCTTCGCCCACTGCGCCACAGAGGTCGTCACAATATCACGACCATCGGACATTGATTGAATCAAATAAATATATAAAAGTAACAATATTGACAGGCGGTCCCTCTTCGCCAGACATCATTTTTATTCTGTCTGTACTTCTCGAAATCATTGAATTGAATGCGGACGTTACTTGAAAAGGGTATCCACGATTTACAAAAAAATCAAGTACCCTACCTACTTACATGAATGAGCAAAACAAATGAATGGACATCCTAAAGAACATCTCCCGTTAACTGAAGTATGAATGAAAATGCATTATACATTTTCCAGAGTCAACAGAGTACTTTAAAATCCTGTCACATTATCCATTGTGGTTTTTCGGGAGCCGTCAAAGAATAATATGTTTGATCGATAAAACACGTCTTTAGTCTTTAGTTTGTTGCTCAAAAAATAATTATATCTTAATATCCTACTCAGTAGATAAAATGATGTTATTATATTTTTTTTTGTTGAAAGTCCCGATCAAACTGTTGGCGGTGGCGGTAGCGGTAACAGTGGCGGTGGCGGTAACAGTGGCGGTGGCGGTAACAGCGGCGGTGGCTGTAACAGTGGTGTTGGCGGTGGCTATAATACATTCACGCGAACTTTGTGAACTTTCTTAAAAATAAGAAAGTTTGTGAGGATGGATGTTTGTTACTCTTTCACGCAAAAACTACAGAACGGACTTTGATGAAACTTTACAGTAATATAGCTTATACATCAGAATAACGTATAGGCTACTTTTTATCCGGTTACCACGCTGGCGAAGCAGAAAATAGTAATTATATAATATAAAACACTTAATAAATACATACATAGTCCTGAACCAACACAAAGATTCCCTGTGTCGTGGGTATCAGGAACTCTGAGTACCTACCGTCCCACAACACCCAGACCCGGAACAAACATTTGTAGAACAAGCAAACATTTGTCCCGCTACGGATATCGAACCCGCACCTTTTATGTCGCAGCCGGCTACTTTTTTAGGAATTTTGGTGGAATTTTAGGATAATATTAAAATGTAGTGGCTAACTCCAAAAATGTATTTATTTATTAGGAACATTAACAGAATTTATATGAATAATTGCTTACAGTTGCTATTTTAGGATCTAGTTTACATGTTTGGCATAAACATATTTAATAAAAAAAAAAAACATTCTAAATTATCTTAATACAGTTTGCATAGATAGTTTTAAATAGACCGATCATCTTTGACCGATTTGAAGGTAGAATCACAAAAAAACATACCAGCATTTAAAAAGTACTGGCCATTCATTGAATTTCCACTTCAATTCGAACCACGTCGCTGCCTGAATAATGTGAGCACCCATTATAGGTTATATTTTATTTTTAAATTCAATCAGCTTTTGTATGGCCACTCCGAATATTTTTTTGCTGGAAACGTTGAATGGTTTTCGTTTCAACTCGTTGCAATTTTGCAACTTGCCCTGTGCTTGAATAGGTAAATAAATAATGCTGGTCATAACAGCATCACCTAGCCCCAAACTTGTTCCTTTTTTTAAATACCTAGGCCTAGGCTACTTTTTATCCGGGTACCACGCGGGCGAAACCGTGGGCAGAAGCTAGTTCTTCATATGGCGTGGTCATATTTAGTATTCGGGCCCAACATTCAATATTTCTTTAGATTACATATACTATAAGTTTATGGTAAATTAATCTCACAAATGGCCTTATAGAGGACTTGAAAATTGTAAGTGATAATAGAAAGATCTTGTCAAAGTAGAAATATTTCACAGTACACAGTCTCTGAAGTATCTACACTTGAAATATTTGACATCTAATATTAATATTTCCAATCCGCTTGTCGCATTTTAAGTAGGTAATATTTTCAACCTAATGCTTTGGGATTATACTTTATAATAACAGCCTCGCTGCCGACAAATAGCTTTCATAAACTGGCTACTGATATTTTTAATACGATTCATCAAAATCCTTTTAAGTCCAATAAAAATTGGTTCTGGCTGGGTCTTTGTGAGATCTTATACAGCGGGTTTAAATATTTATTATTATGATTATTTGTTTGACTACAAATTTAGAAATACTTGAAAATTTAGATGAAACTTTTTTTGAATAAATTTCTTATATCATAGACATTGTTTTGAGTGGCCATTATTAGAGATTTACCATAGTTACTCATTTGCTGACGACCTCCGTGGTGCAGTGGGCGCAGGCCCGCCTGAGACGCAGTAGGTTGTAGGTGCGATTCAGGCCACGGGACAAATGTTTGTATGATCTGCGAATATTTGTCTCGGGTCTGGGTGTTCTATGTATAATATGAATGTATTTACAAAAAAATGTATATAAGTAGTTAATCAGTCATATAGTCCCATCCCATAGTACAAGCTCTGCTTAGTTTGGGGCTAGATGATGCTGTGTAAAACTGTCCAGCATCATTTATTTAGCATCATTTATCTCCAAGAAATCTGAGGCTTACAAAATTTAACACCCTTTTATAATAGTTTTCTTTTACGTTACTCATAAACTTGGTCCTGATCCGGTGTCTGTAAGAGGCTTAACTTCTCAAATAATAATGTATTCAAATCCTTAGACACGCTTTTTAAAAACTAGAAATAGTCGTTATTATTACGAAACAGTGACGTTTAGAGATCATTTGGTAAAAGTCTGGTGAAAAAATCGGGAATTTTTGCTACCAAGTTATGCTGAAGATATAGTGCTGCTTGGCTCCTTCTATCAGTGCGCTCAGAAACTGTTGCAGGTGCGAGAAATATGCTGAAGATCAAGGCCTAACTCATGGTATAAAAAAGTGAGTTTATGGTCTTTGCAAAAGCCAAAAACCTGGAACAGCTCCCACTAATTATGCTAAATGGAACCTGCTTTGAAGCGAGTCCATCAGTTTAAATACCTGGGACATATTGTGTCGAAGTATTTGTACGAGGCTGATATGGAACGAGGCCGATATGAAGAGGGAGCGAAATGTGTTGTTGGTAAGAGCTAAAATGCTGATCCGTAGGTTTGCTCGTTGTTTAAATTACTCTATTCAGATCGCACTGACAGACATTTTCCAGGAGCAGCTCGTGGACCACTCATACTCAAAAAGCTGTCAACCCTTCGCGTCCAATACAACAATGCTTTCAGGATGTTGTTGGGGCTCCTGCGGGTCTGCAGCGCTTCCAGCATGTTCGATTGTTCGCGCCTGTATACGCAAGAGAGTTGCCTCGACGCAAAACAGAGTGACCGTGACAATCTAAACCATCCTGATCATGGTGGCTAATAAATGGGATAGTCATGTAGTTCCCATAATACAACCTCTGCTTAGTTTGGGGCCAGATGATGCTGTGAAAATGTCCAGCATTATTTATTGATTATTTATTATTATTATTATATTCTATATAAATAAAGAGCAGCTTATTGAGTAACAATTATCTACCCTCTTACCTAAATTCTATTTGTACAGTATGTGATGAAAACCCTGTCAGATCCAATAAAGGTGTATTATAGTATCTCTATCGTAACTTGAAAATGAATCATAAATATATTTTTTTTAAATAACCGTAGTTACTGCGTAATCACTTATATCATAATAATATTTTTCCAGAAAACTATAATGTTTTAAGCTGTTTAAGGCATTTTTAATAAGGCTTAAAACTAATTGCATCAAATTATAAACCTCTTACACAAACTAGAACAAATTCTTAGAAGAATCTGAACGGGTAACATTAAGTAATATAGTAACTAATTTGCGTAGGCGTAAAATAGCCTGTTCCCAATGTTTAATGGAATCTTAGGTACATAAATTGCCATCAAAGTTACCGTAAAAGGTCAACTTTTACTTCTGCTTAATCAAATTATGTTCAAACCAAATGCTACGTATAACTTAATAAATTTGGAAAAAACTATGATTTTAGACCATTTTTCACTTGTTTATACAATCGTACAAAAGTAATATGAGAGACAATATAATTGGGTTCATCATAATAACAAACCTACATGCATTTCAAACAAATCAAAAAACTCTACGTGGAATATTTAAGATTAAAATTGAGCGTTAAGAATAATAAAACTGTCGGAAAAGAAGGCAGAAAATGAAAGAGTTTCCCCAGAGAAGATGTCCTAGAAACATTGATGAGCCCATTATAAAGCAGTTTGCATATTTTTCACACAGATATTTTTTACATTTTAATGCCAGAGATACACGAGGGTAGTTTTTCAAAGCTAGGATAGCTTACTAGAACTACGGTGTACTATCTCGGCTTGCTGTACTGGCTCATTACATGCTACTGCTGTTTACATGATGCCAGATAATTTTAAGCCAGTACCATTGCAGTGACCTAAAGTAAAAAGACGTCCGTGAAGTAAAATGAACTGCATTAGTAAAAAAAACACAATCGAATACTGGCTTCGCCGGCCACATGAAACTAGTACATAATCCAGGATAGTATAATCAGTGGAGGGGTTGCTACTAGCTCAAAACATAGAAGTCATTTATAGTAAAACTACTCAAACAAAACTAAATATCTGCAGACTCTAGCTTATTAGTATTCTCACTAGCTTACTAGTCTATAAATGATGCTAGTTTTGTATACACGAAACCATAGTTACTAGCTTGCTGGCTTACTAACGCTAGTTTACTATCCTGGCTTGAGAAACTGGCCTCGTGTATATCAGGCAAAGGTTGCGGGAAGACGGTGGTTGGAGATGGCCCACGATCGTTCGTCATGGGACATGCTACAGGATGTTTGTGAGTATGCTGCTGAGATTTGATTCAATGATTTTTCGTTAGAAATCTGTACGACCTTTTTAATTTGATGATTCGGTAGCTGTCTGCCTCTTAAGTTGAAAATCACGTTCAACGTCACATTACGCCCTTTTCTTGGTAGGCAACCAGAGCTTAGAGGAAATAATACCTTATGCCACTTTAACTATACAATAAATCAACTGATACACGATAAATCCATCACTGAGCGTTCATAAAAACTCTACCATATTTCTACTTTTAAGGCCGAGACTGTCTGAGAGCGAGCATGGGTGTAATTTTGCGTGCACGTTTTCAGTTTATTGTGCGATTTTTAATTTAAAATGCAGAAAAATAATAATAAGCCCTTTGTGTTGAGTTTTACTAGTACCAAATAATTTTTAAACAAATTGATAAGCCTAATTGAATACCTGTAGAATTAAGAAAGTCTAAACAATTAAAATGCATTTTCAAAAGGGAAATACGTAAAGACAAGCACACAATTTTTAAATTTAGACTAATAATTTTCTTTTTATCTTGATCTTTGTAACAAATCTCATTGTAGAGTTTTAAAAACTGCATCAACGCAATGCGTTTTTGTGATATCTGATTAAGTAAATTTCGTTAGAACGATCGATATGATTGCAGTATGTTTTTGTGTCCTAATTTCTGTTTTTATCGCGGAATTATTATCGCTCCAGTATATACTCGTAGGATCGCATACTTAATGCTAGAAACAGGTAACGCAAAAACGCATTGCGATATAGCAATGCTTATAACGCAATGCTTTTTACGCGTTCGTCTACAGTTAAAACCCACCTTAAATATAAACCAACAAAGATACATTTAATCAGCTTCACAATTACGAGCATATCCCATTACAGCGATATTATCTTGAAATAAAAAGAAGAATTGTTTATTTAGGGTGTTACACATTTTAAATCTCTTCCGGATACGTCCTGATTGGCCATTTTCTTTTTAGATAATAGTATTTTTGAAGATTTTATTAAATGTGTGAAGTTATTTTCTGTATCCTACAAATTTTCTGTCTAATTATGGGGTTTCAAGTGTTTCACTTTCTTCGAACATGTTGAAGGGACAATAGGTAGGCCATTATATTCGTAGAACCATGATATTATTCTTTTAATATAATAAAAAAAATCGCTAGCGATTAAAGTTTCTCCAGTACCCGCCAGTGAAGGCATAGTGTAGCAACATTACCCACCCAATGGGATTTTAAAGATCACCGGATGTCGTTGGAAGAAGATGGCTCTATACTTTTGTGCCTTTGCTTAAAAGAATCCTATTCTTGTTTAAAAAAAAGGCAAAATCAGTATTCTCCTCAAACACAGCCTCGTCCTAAGAATCACATCAAAATTGCTGGACCATTGGCCGCTAACACGATATTAATCGCGAGGGTTCCTTCTATTTTCACGATGACTTTCATACGTATCCTTAACCTTTCACACACAAAACGCAGTAAAATCTCGACCTCCCATATTTCAAAAAACTTTTATAAAAAATATAATAGCCTCATTGTTAAAAATGATTGTATTACTGAAAGACGGATGTTTCTATTGTGTGTTTGTCTATTCATTTTATCTCGCCCTATATTTAATTTTACTTTAACCCTTTTCATTTATTTTTTGCTGATATAATTTAAAGCTCTATTTGCTTTTTTTTCAATCAGAGATGTTTTTAACTCTTGTAAATATACTTTACTTTTTAATTACGTTTTATATTCTTTCACAATATGGGAACTTGTATTATGGGAACTACATGACTGATATACTACTTATATACTTTTTTTTTGTAAATACATACATATTATACATAGAAAAAAGCCCAGACCCGAGACAAATATTTGCAGATACAAACATTTGTCCCGCGGCGGGAATCGGACCCGCAACCTTCTGCGTCTCAGGCGAGCTTTCGCCCACTGGGCCACAGACAATTGTAACAATCGTATTCGAAATTACTTCATTGTTTTTTGTTGGGAGTTAATTGTTTTGTAAGTAGAATAGATTTTTTTTCTCTATTTTTCCGACGGAACAGTGAAACAAAAGATTGGGCTTTCCCATTTAAGTCTTCCATATAATGTTGACAAAACGATGGGTACTTATATATACTTTGCCTACTGATAGAAAGTGGTTACCGTCATCTATTAACATATGCAACACGAGGGCATTGCAGGTACATTGCCTGCCCTTGAAGACTCTAAATTTTATTTTATACAGAACATGTTGTACTTTAGTGATTTCACCTCAGAATTAAGCTCACCCTTCAACATGTACGGAGAAAAGATCGTAAAGCGATGATCTGAATAAGCCCTGTCTCGATGTCGCGAGGTGCGGTGGTAGAACCTTAATATAGACTTTGCATATTTCTGAATTTTCTAAACCTTTCCAAATTTAAAAGGCTAAACGCAGAAACAAATGAACAACGAATACTCCAAACACAATACGTTCCTTGCGTCGAAGCTAATCCTACTTCCTACTACTATTATCAATGCGAAAGTTTGTGAGGATGGATATTTGTTACTCTTTCATGCAAAAACTACAGAACGGATTTTGATGAAACTTTACAGTAATATAGCTTTTACATCAGAATAATACAAAGGCTACTTTTTATCCGGTGGCAGAGGCTAGTTAGATAATATGGCGAGTATGGAAACTGTCGAATTTTTCGCCAGTCATTTTCCATTTTAGACAGAACAGAACAGAACAAACGTGGTTTGTGGTGGCAATCAGTAATTTCATACTTAGACAACCGCTTGACAACCATTTTCCTTTAATCGCCACCGCCCCCTCCACCGCATCATTTTGACCAGACCCCGACAAAGTTATAAATCGAAAGACGCAGATTCTTTTGTTTCATCATGATATTTTCATTTCCAAAAGACAATTTGCAAACAAAAACGAAATCAGAGTGTACTAAGCCGGCCGAGCTCGACAAATTGTACCATTATTGGAATACCCTCATCAAACACGATAATTGCTTCATGAGTCAAAGCAAATTGAGTTCTGATTGGAACAATAGATGGTTTAGTATTCATCGTCTATTTATAGCATGAGATATTTTGGAGAACGACTAATCTTTCGTTGTTCATTGGTCCAAACTGAATAGGACTCTGTACATTGATCAATTCGCGAGCGTTTATTAATAACTTGACCGCTGTTCAGTCTGCTGTATTTATAAATATGCTGAAGTCTTTTTGCAAATGAGATTGATGTGTCTCTTTATACTTTATCTCTCGTACATAATTCAGATTACTTAATCTTTAAGTATATCATAATTCAGATACTTAAGCTTTGTCTAGCTGGTTTTTTTTCCTGGATATTTGGTATCTACCTATAAAAAATTATGAATGGTGGGTTTTCTATGCACAAATACCGAATGGGTACGTCATGTTCCTAGGTACCTACCTGCTTGTGTTGTGTTAGATTAAGTTGTTTTGTTTTTTTTTCTTTTGTTTTTTTGTAGTACCTAATTAGATAGGTACCTACTTAAGTACCTAAATTATGTTAGCAGATAGATAAGCACACTCGTGCTAAGATGTATATTCTAGCAGTTTTTGTTTTCTCATTTTATAAGTGAACTTTAACTGTTCTTTGAGAACTAAAGAATCTTTAAACCGAATATAATGTCCACTAGAAACGGGGTATTTACCATGGTACCTCTAAATACCATGATTAATTTGATGTTTACAGATATTTTAGCACAGATGTATTTACTTTGATCATGCCGAAATATTTGGGGGTGTTATTGGCAAACGAATCACTTTCAAAAAGTGAAGGAAGATAAGTTACTTTCCTTCACTTTTTTATTACGAAAATACAACTGAACATTAAAGACCTCAATAATACAAAGTAGCATTGAATATAGCAGTAATTGTGGACTATTTTATTATATTATATTGCCATTATAATAGAGGATAAAATTTGGTACAGTGTGCGATTCAAGAATTTAGAAAACAATTTGTTAGAATACCGAGGTTAGACGAGGCAAAAGGTATGGTGTACACCTCGTATCGTTTCTCCGAGACTTATTTATTATGAAAATAATATTGTAATGAAACATGTGAGTATTATTTAAGATCTCATTTAGATTTTCTCTAATTTACGGCGATACGTGACCCCACTCTGTGTCAATGATTGCTGTATCATTATTATTCTGACACACACGAACATTTTTACAAACACACTAAAATAAAATCAAGTATCTCTCCGTATCACAGTCTTTTTTATGGTCATCCTGGAAAAAAGATTTATATTTTTTATTATGGCAACAATTTTTTTTTTTTTTTAATAATGCTGGCTTTTTTTTTATAATGGTAGGGGGTAGTCAGAAGCGCGTCCGAACATTGGCATATGCCCACATTTTGTAAGTATTCTACGTGACTGGTTACAAACCTATCGCCGCTTATTGAAATACTAACCGATGATACATGCCTTCAAATTTTTAGTTTTAAGGCGTGCCGGGTAACTCACGATGTTATTTTGCACGCCGATTTCAGCAGCATAATTTTTAAAATTAATAACTTAAATATAAAAAAAACTGCTTTTCAAGAAATTCGCCACATAGAAGAACAGTGTTTCACACACTGCTCGTAACCATTTAAGCCGCTTTATTTGGACCAATCAAGATACAAAGTTTTAAGAAGTGCACCGACAAGTTAACAAGTGATACGGGCACCCCCCGGAAACATCAGAAACCCTTAACTCCCTTGAATTAAGAACTATTTTTGAAAAGAAAACGACGCAGGAATACGTGGAAGACTCAAATGCATAAATAACCTTATCTTGGATTGAAGTACTTTCGATTACATTGCGCCTATAAGGTTTATAACCTTTTATTAAGATTAATAAAAGGTTTGTTATTGGCTTTCTTTGGGAACGAAGATAGGGAGTTGACCTACTTACTTAATTTCTATTACATTGCGCCTATAAGGTTTATAGGAAGGTATGTTCCTTCCTACAAACCTTACCTACTAGTTCTCGCAGTAAAAATTAATCTTAATATATTACTATAGTATTACTATTGTTTTATTCCAAAAACTATCGTGAACTTGACTATTCATATTGTAAAAACGGGAATTTTCACGTACTGCACTATCGGTGAAGGCACCGAATAAGTTTCGACTCTTTCCGAGAGTCTTCATCAGGGTGAGTGGTTGCGACTTTCTCCTTCCGCGCCGCGCCTATTAATATTACTATTGTTTTAATATAGTCACTATTTCACTCCCCAAGTCCCCTGTATGGACATCTTCAACTATACCCAGTACGTAGATCCATGAGGCTACCAAGGTGTATAGCCTCTGAAGGCATCTCCAAACATTATTTGACAACTAGTTGTTGCCCGCGGCTTCGCCCGCGTGGTATGTTAATAAAAGTAGCATATGACCGTCTCCAGGCTTCAAACTATGTCCACCAATTTTTTATGAATCGAACCAAGGATTATAATTTATACAAAGTTTAGAACTCAATTGCACACCCCCAAACGGTAGTTTTGAAAAAATAAAAAACACGTGTTTCATTATTTACTTTAAAGTTTATTTTTAGAGTTTTGAGCGAATAAAACATTTTTTTTTCATAGAAACTTTACCGCCCTATTAGCCTATGTGTTATTCCAGATCCTAAACTATCTACATTCCAAATTTCATCAAAATCGGTTTAGTAGTTACGGAGATACGTGGTAACAAACATTCACACGTATTGCGTTAAAATGTCACGTGCCTAATGCACCAACGCCACGTCGTAAAATTCATCTTATTCAGTCGTATCAAACTTTAATGATATAAAACATATAACAAGCTCAGTGCGTCAATCTTCTAGGAGACCAAGTAGGTATACATTAAAACGTTATATTTGGCACATACCCACGTTTTGCAAGTAGTTTGCATTCCACGAATGACCTATGTGATTTTAATTGGTTTTGAACCATATTGTCACAACTTACCAATTTGTCACATTGTTTTTATTCGCAGTTCTCACCCAAAAATATATACATTAACGATGAAACGCTTTAAATTTCCGTTCGAAAACTAAATGAGTTTCACGCTAAATAATTGCAGCTAAAGTTTTTCCCATATTTTCTGTGTCATTAATTTTAATGAATTTCAAAAGACAATTCCATATTTTTTAATTAAATACAGGCTCGACTGAAGTCAAAGCAAAAACTAGTCTCATTGAAAAGCAAATAAAAACTCAGGTGTCAATTACCACACCGCATTTCTCTTGTCTTGACAATTTATAATTATTGTCCACGTACGATCAATACATACTCGTACAGCCAAAGAAAGGATAGTCTACTCAGAGTGTAAAATATGAAGTATTAATGCTACTTCATTATGAGAAATAAAAGATTTTGTTGGCTAGGCAGCATTTATTAAGAACGAATGAATAAATAATCTTCTCAAAGACAAATAGGTAATATTCATTGAAATCACAAGACCAAGTCTAGAAGAATCAACAATCTCGATTTTTTATGAGTTATCTTAAATTAAAAGAGAAGTCTAGATTTTTACTATCTTAAAAAAGAGCCTACTAGAAATAGCTGTATATATTGGTATCCATTTCGTATTTGTGTTTTAACTATTTTAGATGCTTAAACGATAATTATTAAATATTGTGGGCTCGAATAGGTTTGGTTTAGCGTATAGTATTATTGAAGATTAATAAATATGTACCTAAATTTTATTAATTTGCAATCTGAATGTAAGAAATTATTATGTATTTATTTATGTTTGATTTCAAGAGTAAATGGCTTATAATTAGTGTTTCTCTTTATTTATTTAAAATCTCAGGCTTATGCCTGGAGCCTTTACAGACATTACTTTATTATTTTTAAAGGTACATATAGTTTAGTAAGTAAGCGGATATCACTATGTCGTCAGGAGCAATAAAATTGCTTCTACATTAACGTGAACAGACTGTTGCTATTTTAAGCTGTGACAATAGGATCGAATGGCCGATATCTCATTCCCACGATATGATCTTTTATTTGTAATATTTTTAATTAGAGATTGGAAAACCAACGCTTGGTACACAGCTTTTATAAGCATTAAATGTAAGTGATGTAAATGTGTGGGCAGGTGTTTATGAAGTCGAGTTTACTTTGTAATTATGATTATAATTACAGTTTTTATGATATTATGTAAAAGACGTGAGCTTGTGTATTTTTTATATCCTATCCTACTAATATTTTAAACGCGAAGGTTTGCGAGGATGGATGTTTGTAACTCTTTCACGCAAAAACTACTGCACAGATTTTGATGAAACTTTACAGTAAAATAGCTTATACTTTAGAATAATACATAGGCTAATTTTTATCCGGGCACCACGCGGGCAAAGCCGTATGCAGTTGTAAAACTTCGATGGTTTATTTTATCACGCAATGAATTTTATTTTGAGTATCATAATTTTAAGTATCTTTATATACCTAGGTTTACCCAGATATACCCAGGTATATACAGATACCTACAAAATCAAAAATTAGTTTCGAAAATAATGATACAGCTTAACTAATTAGGTTGATTCTTCACGATGGATAACCTAAGATTAGAGAAGATTTGGAGATACTAAGTAGGGTATAGTCAGAGGCACGTTTAAACATAATATTTCAGCCATCCGAGCCAATAAAGTAAGTCGTAAAAACCACAAAATGATAAAAAATACTACAAGTTATATAACTGAGATCCCTTTTGTTAAGTTTAAGTAAACCTGTGTTGAAAAGAGCCTCCTCTTTTCTATGGTTCGTACACGGTAACACTTATAATATACTATTTAATACATATCTACCTAGATTGATAGGTAATTAGGTCTCTGTTACAGAAGTACTAAGTCATAATAAAAACTAACTTTAAAGTATGACGCAAAAAACGCTAAGTAATATCAGTTACTAACTTTATACTAAGTAATTGCAGTTTTACTCTTTCCTCAAAAATAACAAAATAAAAAATGTAAAATATAAATCTGAGCACAGTGTTTACAATTAATTTCTATTTACAATGTAAAGCGTTCGAAACTTATACTAAAGCCTTGTAAGCCTTCTCCACAACGAGGTTTCGACGGGAACGAGGAATTACGATCTATACTCATAATATTCCTACCTATTCCCTGGAAGGGTGAGCGGAGTAGGATTTCTGCTTGATGGGATATATGGGATATATATAGATATACGGTCCTGACTACCATTTTTGGCTTCATATATTTTTTTCATTTAAAGCTTTAGTAAATCCGATTACGCATTATGATGAACACAAAATAATACTAAAAATATATTTTTTTTGTCCGCAAGAAAAATCCTCATTTGAAACACCAAAAGTTTTGATACAATAATTATGTCCATAAAACTAACGAGTTTCAGGAAATCTGCGCGTTGAGTCGTAAAAATAATAAGCCACTCCTAAGCGAAAACTACAATCTTTAAAAACGGTACAATATTAACTTTTTGATTTTTACCCGTGACATAAGGAACCCCGTATATGCATTGGCTATTATGAGGTTGTTTGATGCTTTGGCAGTTTTCATTTATTCGATACTTTTTGGATTATAATGCGTTTTTTTACAATCGATTTATATGTCTTTTAGAAATGTTTTAATAGCCACAAGTCACAATAAAGTAGGTACTGCAATTGATGATTATGAACACGTCGTGGGTTTTCCAATTTGGTCAAAATTACTTGCTAGCTGTTGTAAATTCTCTACATTGTGTCTATTAATTGGTATTGAGATAGGTTTTACATGAGCGGATCCGGGTTTATCCAGCTAAAACCAACTTCAAACGAGGTTGCCTGTGTTTTAAATTGTATCAAAATGGAATTTAAATCCCATGCATGATGAGATGACTGATGATACATATTGCAAAAATGTTTCGACATGTCAATCTTAGTTTGCATCAGACAGTAATTGATTGAGAGAATGAATGATTCCAGTTAGATTCTGTGGCTTTATATCTAATAGTTTATCAAATTTGGCAGGTTAAAATAATCTTAAGTACCTTTAACACCGGCAGCAAAGCTTGTTTTTAAATTACAGGTACTTTTAATTTTATATATGATTCTGATATGACTTTTGCATCTCTATTTATGTAGATGACATTATAAAGTCCAATTAGTTCAAAATTGACAGACCCCATTATGGTCTGTAAATTTTAAACAAATCACCAATTTGATGAAACAATGATTATGCCTTAATGGTTGTGGCTGCAAATAAATAATTCTTGAGTAGTAACCAAAGAGAACATGCGACTGAACCATTCTATTGGTTCATTCCCAATGGCCCAATCGACCACTATAGTGCTCGTAGCGCGTATTTCATTTGGCGCGTTCCTTCTATGGACGATAAGAAATTAAAATAAAATAAAAAATAAAACACCCAACAGACATACACATATTCCTGACCCCACAGTCCTGTGTCATTGGTATCAAGAACCGTGGTACAACAACACCTAGACCCGTAAAAAATATCTTCCGCTACGAAACTCGCAACCCGCACCTCCGCACCGCCATGGAGGTCGAAATATACATGTAAAATGTATCTAAATGTAAATAAGTAAACGTTCTCATTTTATCTAGCATCCTTGTTTTGGAAGGTGGAAGGTTTTAGTAAGAGTGGTTTAATAAAGGGTTGAAACCGCAATTTTAACCTGATATATTTAACCACTCAGCTAACTACCATGCGTATAAACAATTTGAGCCGCAAATCCGGTAAAGTCAGCTTGATTTATGTACTGCGGAGTTTTGATTAGGTACGTAGACGAGTTATGACGTCGACAATCCCCTAGTGGATCTGAAATTTACATACCTAATTCAAAAGTTTGAAAGAAGTTTTAATTTTGTGTGAAGTTGAAGGTCTAATGAAGGCTCTCCAGTGAAAAGAGGAGTACTGAGAAAATGAAATGGACATCATGAACTAATTGAATGTACCTAGTTGGAATATTCCAGTAAAATTTCTGGCGTGGCTTAGTGTTAATTGAAACTGTTCTACTTAAAAAAAAGGTATTAATTATAACGGGTTCCTAGAATCTTCGAAGTAAAACCTTTCTTTTAATCCGATAAATATCATGAGATGGATGAAGATATTCTAAATACTGCACCAAGTTGAATGATAGTCATAGCAAGATCGTTCGTCATGTTGTTTTAAGGAAGGCCTATGTTTATTAGTGAACTTCTACCAGCTGATAATGATGAATATGATACTTACATTATCAACACCAACAGCAAGAGTAAACACCATGCCAAAAACACGGAGATCTTTGTGGTAGATTCATTCCAGTCCAGGAGTTTTCCGCATTTGTAAGGTCATCCTTCCTAAGCCCTGCCAGAAAATCAACGCCGCTTCTGTGCGGAGCAGCAATAAGTAGCAAAGCTGAGAAAGGACCTGTTTGACTTACACGTGTCGTGTAGGCCTGATGGAACTAATAAGCACAAAAAATACTCTCTGTCTGTATGTTTTTGTAACAATCTTACTGTATAAAACTTGCTTATTTATAAAGTGTCTATTTTATTTATTTATTCTGTACCCATCCTTTCTGTGCTTTATTGTTGTCAAATAAATCACTTACTATTCTATTCTATTTGGTACCTCTCTTGACCTTTCAAGAATAAAACATTCAGAATATATTTTCCACAACATAAGCTGTTGATAGTATTTTTAAAATTAACGCACTGCAGACTTTTATCATCCGGAACAACGATTTTGCGGAAGCCACGTAATAAAGCCATGTAGAGTGTACCTCCATGGACTGTCCAACATCAAAGGGTTACATCAAAGCCGGTAAATTAGGGTGAGTTACCTCTAGTAATTCCATCTTCCGACCTACGAGATAAAGCCCAAATTGGATTGATTGAATTTTGAACTGGAATTGGTTGGTTTGTTTGAGTTTGGCTGTATAGTGGACCGTGGACCATTGAGTGGCATGGCAATTAATGGGTGCAGTCTTTGTTTATGTACTTAGGTGTTTGCAAGCATTCGTGATTTGCACGTACCCTAAAATCTTTTAGTATAATGGATTCGGCTCAAAACTACGGAAGTAATTTGAGTACTTATTTTTTTCAATTATTGGTTACGCAACCAAAACTTTTTTTTTATACTACCAAATAGTGCAAGGGCTTTTTTGGAAACTTGTTCGATCGTCGTTATTTTTAATCATAAAGGAATCGATGTAGAATTGAAACTCTAATGTTTCAGTATCTTAAAATTAAAGTTAAAAAAATAAAAATATACGATAAAGGAATTGTTGTTTAGATCAATTTGAGTCTTTCTAGTTATTATAGGTATATTCGTCATAAATGTGATTCGAGAAGAATATTATTATACCTACTATTTATTTATTTATTGTTTCATATTGTTTTTCAAAATATAATATCCGGTCGTTTCAATAAACTTTACTATCAACAAGCAATTTTGATAAAATCAATCACTAACAGCCACTTTAAATTATACAAAGATCGTTAGCCCACATATTAACTTGGTCATCTCAACACCTGTTTGATGACGTTACAATGATTAATGGATGATGTGCATCCAACACTCGCAGGGCTGTTAATAAGATCAATGAGAAAACTAGAGTCAATGATACGTACTCTGAAGAAGGTTTAATGGCCAGGTGTGTTGTGTCCAGATGTAGAAAGAACCTTTGTGTAAAAATATGACATGGGGCACTTATACAGTTTTTTGTTTAAAATTTAAAAAAATATCTTCTCAAATAAACTTAAAAAGGGTTACACCGTTCAAAGCTTCCATGCATACAAAACTTGATAAATGGTCATATTATTTTTTCTATTATGATAGGGTCCCCCCAACCTTGAGTCAGCAGTATTCAATGGTAATGATGGATGGTTGATATCCGCTTTAATTACCTTCGGAATTAACTTCCGGTTCATAACGGTGGAGGAAATGACATACAACTATAACTAGTTCTAGTGAACCTTAGAGGTACATTTTTTTTTTCTTGGAATACAAAATAGTTGACTGTTCGCTGATGCCGATCAGGGAAAATTATTCTACTTAGAAAGAAAGGTAGGGATAAATTATATTTAAGAACAAGTTAAGATATATATGTATCTTAGGGTAGGGTTTGTTCAGAAAAAGAATGAACAAAACCTACCCTATGAAGTAGAAAATAATATATGGTTATCAGTAAATAGAATAACGCTATTACACCAGATACCAAGACGAAAGTAAAAAAATATGAAGTCGCCCGTGCGAAGCCAAAACAGATGCAATAAAGAATAAAAAACAAGGCCATTGCACTGCCGACAAAAACCTCACAATAGCAGTGAAGCAATAGATCTAAATCTCATGGTATACTGTGTTAAAACTCCATTTGCCCATAGAAACAAAAAACAAAGCGCTATTTGAACTAACGGTTGAACTCCCGCGCATCGTCGAGATCAACTGATTAAGGTGAGAAGACTAGAATAGCAATAAGGGAAGAGTGTTGCTATTAGATGTTTTCCATTGGCATAAATGAACATACACTGAATCATAGAATTTTCATTCAACGTCAATTATAGAAATTGTGTGAACGACATCTGATGTTAGTCGATATCAGTTAGTTCCACTATTTTGAACTGCATATACTTATTATTGTAACTCCTATAGCTAAAAGAAGGCATTTCTATAAGTATTTTAAAACGAACCATGAGAATTCTCTTTAAATTTACGACCCGCCAACCTAATCAGCCAATCAGGTGGTGATAAATTTGTTTTATAGCTACAGTGAAATGATACAGTGCATTTTTGAAATTCTATACCTTGATTTTTACTGTACTTGATTGGGTGATGCTTGCTAGGAGAATGGTGTAGTCTGACATGCATAAAAAAAGGTTATAACCTTCAGAATATTAAGAAGATAAGATCATCTACCTCAATAAATGCAAATGAACAAAATGACAGCAGTCTTCCTCAGATACAGTATGGACACCCCAAAATGTAAGGTTTTGACCCGCCACTCCATACGGTTCTTCCAAACAAAAAACGTAGATGCCGCGCCCATTGGCAGCTGTCAATCACAAATGACAGATCACCTGAAGTCAAGGGAGGTGCATGCGTCCCACCCATCTCCAATAATGCGATTTCTATTCAATGGATGCCTCGGGCAATGAATCGATTAGTTGTACAAATAAACGCTGCCCTACTTGAGCACTTCAAGTGAGCAAATAAAATGCTAAACAAAGCCAGGGTCTCTCTTGTGACTGCTGGTATTTAAATAATGAAGAGCTATTGAGTTCGGTTCTCCACAACACGAGGAATAAATGTAAGAGAGATTCAGTTTAGACACACTATACATACTAGGTATACTAGGTGTTTTACCGATTGGGCCGAAAAATGCAGGTAAATAAAGGTCCTCGAATCAAACCAGTCGAAGTGTTGGAAGACCCCATACCCCATGGACCGTTGAAATCTAAAAGGTTACGGGTAGTCAGTGGATGGAGGTGGCCCAAGATTGGTCGTCACGCTCTTTAGGGAAGGCCTATGTCTAGAAATGGACTGCTATAGACATTGATAATCCTACTAATATTATAAACGCGAAAGTTTGTGAGGATGTTTGTTACTCTTCCACGCAAAAACTACTAAACGGATTTTAATGAAACTTTACAGTAATATAGCTTATACATCAGAATAACACATAGGCTACTTTATATCCGGGTACTACGTGGGCGAAGCCTTGATCAGAAGCTAGTAATATATAATTTCATTTTGGGTCCACAAAAACTGCTACTATTAGAAAAATCCTTAACATGTTTTCCATGAAAGGGATGTAGGGTCACAGGACTAAAATAACAAAACTCCTAAACCCGAACCTTGCCGAGCTGGCGTGAAAAATTTAATTATCGCAAAAAAGCTTTGAATAAATTGAAAAGAGGTTCCACGATTATGTTCGCTATGGCTTTCCAATCTCAATTAGAACTCTGAGAACCTTTTGATACAAGGTATGATTTTACATCAAAAGCATCAGCAGACGTACACTGCATGAAGCCTCTTCTTGTCAATGCTGCAACGAACAGTCTTGAAGAGCCTTCATTGACCAACTTCCTAAGACCGTTACAAAGTTACTTATTTTATGTACTATCATCGAATGGGAGCGAGGAATTTTTATTACTAGCAGAATTTGTTGCGATGCTATTTTTACCTCAAATCCAAGTATAGCTATTAAAGTAAAGTATACATTTCAAAAGCCTAGATGAGTCATTCAACAGATTTGAAGTGCGCAATCTTAATTAGTAAACTATAAATTCGTGGTACTATCTCGTTGCGATATTATTTATGAATGGACTCAGCAAAATCCTTTAGTTCAGGCATTAGTTTCGCGTTAGGATCGAAGAGATTTTTAGCCGACGCGACTTTCGGTCGCGATTTTAAGGAATAATAATTTTACATTTGTCACTAGATTCTGTTAAATATCATTACTTACTTATAGTATTAGTCTTTCAGATTATTTTAGATTGTGCAGTTAGTCTCAAAGAGGTACCTTTATGAGAAAAAATAGGCCGGCATCAAAATAGATTACATGAATTTGAATTTGCAATATATATTGGTCTCTAAAGGCATACTTACATAACTTTTTACTTTGATTCGAGTACAGATTCATCGATCTTCCTAGCTCGCTGGAGCCAGTTTCAAAGAATGTTTCTTCTTGTCCCTCTATACTGTTCATTGTGCGACCAAAAGTTGCGTCCTAAACTAACTTTACAGCTTGAAACAATAACCCGTGGGCGTCCTTGAGGTCACGATCCGTATTGCGCTATACGTATGTGTGATGTTGTAACTAATTTACGACCTCGGTTTCCTTTGCAATTTCGTGATGAAATGAACTTGTTCAGATTTCTGTATAATTGTTGAGTGGGATTCGTCTACAATCAGACACGTTAATTTTGAGTCGTCCTTTTATGGAAAGGTCAGTTATGATATGACACTCAATGGATTTGCTGCTGAATTATGTAGGATCGGTTATGGTATTGTGAAACTTAGGTAGGCACTATTAAATCACAACTTGTTTACGCGTTAAAACCCCCACGGCTATCGAATTTAATTGACACACAGGGAACCCTAGTGTGGGGTAAGGACTATGTGTGTACTAGCTTCTGCTCACGGCTTCCCTCGCGTGGTATCCGGATAAAAAGTAGCCTATATTACTGTAAAGTTTCATCAAAATCTGTTCAGTAGTTTTTGCGTGAAAGAGTAACAAACATCCATCCTCACAAACTTTCGCGTTTATAACAGTAGTAGGATGTATTGGGTGATTTATTTATTTAACTCATTTTGTATATAATATTCACACTCTGTGGCGTGGCGGGCAAGTGGCCAGCCGCAACGCAAGAGGTAGTAATTCGATTTCCGTTGTAGAAAAAATGATTGTTGTTCTTTCATCATGTTCTGCTGAAATTTGTTCCGTGTCTGGGTGTGGTGGTACCACAGTAGTTTCTGATACCCATTACACAGGGAATCCTGTGTTGGGTCAGGACTACGTATGTGTCTGTTGGGTGTTTATTATTTGTAAACTATCAATGTAAACCACACAAAACTATAGAATTCTCGAAACTATAAGTACACAATGTCTGATTCCACGATACAAATATAAAAAAATATCTTCTTAATTATTCGTTTTGGCTCTTCTAAAATTAATCGAAACACAAAACTAACTTTCTCCTTAAATTGTGAAATTAGAGTTACATATAGATTTTTTTATTTCAAAAAATAGTAAGGTATAACACCAAAATGCTTACTATCTTAGATGTTGATAACGGGCTGTCATA
This sequence comes from Perizoma flavofasciatum, assembly GCA_958496245.1. Classification (NCBI taxonomy): domain Eukaryota; kingdom Metazoa; phylum Arthropoda; class Insecta; order Lepidoptera; family Geometridae; genus Perizoma; species Perizoma flavofasciatum. The sequence continues at coordinate 8,227,067 of OY292439.1, read as the reverse complement.
AAAATAGACATGCTGAAACTCGTGTGTGAACGGCAAAATACCTATCATAATTATACCAGATACCAGTATACCGTAAAGAACTTTTTATACTCGTAGTACATATCTGTACTCACAGTTAATTTTACGTAATTTTTGTTTTCCTCTTTTTGTCTTAAAACAATTTTAAAGTTTTATAAATACATAAATAAATATTTTTTGATGTAACACTGACCATTGAAACGTCCGATTCAAACCAATAAAAATGCGTCTATCCTTACAATGGCCACTTAAAAGGCATGGTCGATTTCAGATAGCATCACGCATTTCCGCACATGACACCTGATTGATGGGTAATCTATAATGTAACCATAGCGTGAACCAAACATCTACTGCTCTGCAATGATCTGATGTAGGTACCTATAAATCGGTTTGTTGGTTAAATAAACTTTTTAAGATACCTCTTACGGGTAAGAGTTATAATTTAAATAGCAACAAGCAGTTAATCAAAATATAAATCAAAACGGTTAACTTGACAGTTGAGGTTAAGGTAAAATGTAAATCAATTATATAAAAGATTCTACAATCATACTTTCCTGAAAAATACAATCTAGGTCTCTCCAATGTAAGAGTGAATAGGTATCTTCCAGACATTTCATCACTTACCATCGGCGAGATTATGGCTAAATGAAGCCATTATTAATAAAAAAAACTGTGGAAAAAATTCTAAAGCGTTGTCCAGAATCTTTGGTCAAAAACATCTCGCAAGATTTGAACAAACTTAAGTATACAGACTATAAAAGGCCGATTAATAACAAGCTTCTAAAACAGGTGTTATTCTGATATTTCAATCATTGGAAAACATGGAAATCGTTATTCCGTAGTGATATTACCTTACCTATCCTCATCATCGACAAAAGCTTGTAAAACAGTAATCCACTGCTTAACGTAGGTTTCCCAACTTATGTAAATAAATAAATTATACTAGACATTTTTCACTAGCCCCAAAATAAGCAAACCTTGTATTATGGAGACTATATGAATGATATATACTACTAATAAACTTTTTTGTAAATGCATACACATGTTATATTATAGAAAACACCCAGACATATATTCGCAGATCATAAAAACCTTCCGCAAACTTCTGCGTCTCAGTCGGGCCTTCGCCCACTGCACTTTCAACTGTCTAGATCAGAGAGTGCCAGCTTTTCTACAATAAGCTGTGATATCTTTATATTGAATCATAGGATATGGTCGTTCGTCCGCTTCCTTGCTATCTCATGGGTAATGCATACAGCACGAATTTACAGTGCACTGTAAGTAATACTATCCACACGAGATTTGTCCCATATACCTACTTTAGACGGATGCAGTTTTGGATTCTAGGTGAATAGTGAGAATCCTATCTCACTTTCTATCTGACTACTGACAACTATCCTTGAGTTGGGTTTAGACAAGACGTGGCTATAATGAGTCAAAGCTTGAAATCTCAAGGATTTATAAAAAAAAAACTCCGATTTTCAGCGAAGAAAGCCTAGAAAAGACAGGGAATAGAGCGTGCGTTATTCTTTTATAATCATCAGCATCATCAGCCTACATTAGTCCACTGCTAAACATAGGTCTCTCCCAATACGCACAACAGAGCCTGGCGTTCGGCACTTTTCATCCAATTTCTGCCCGTCGCATTTTTTAGTCATCGCTCTACCTAGCCGGGGGGCGCTCCACATTACGTTGGATAGAGGTTATTTTATTGATGATCCTTTTATTTATATAAAGCTTTATGTGCCTATCGAACAAAGTGAATTTGCTATCGGAGAGGGTCGCGTTATTTGTAAATTATATTATGCTATCAACTATATAATAATATGCTATACATTTGTTCATGACACTGGTTTGTTTCTGATTGATTGGCACAACACTTTAGTTGAATGAAGGATCATAAAAACACTAAGTCAAGTTTTTTTCTCATTAATGCGCAGAAATATTGTCATTACTTTCGAAAAAAGAACATGCGTATATACGATATCTATTTTTTTTTAATTTGAATTAGTTTTGAATTTGGAATAAAAACGCGCCGGCAATATTGTATGGATATCCATTGTCAGCGTGCTGGGTACGTTTAATAATGACTACGAAAATTTCTTTATTTTTCTCATTTGAATGTGGATAATTTTCATGGAGTTTGGTACAAATAGGTTGCGTTCAAGTGGCTTTATGCAGACACCTTTTCCACAGCTAACTTTACGTTTCAGAATAAGCAGTAAATTTTAAAAATCAAGTTTATTACTTAAGAAACCCTATTTTCGCCCCGTAACTTTTTTTTAACTCGACATTCGATTGCCTATTTTGCGGCCTCTGCAATAATGTACTATTAATTCACTTTGTTTTTAATATGATGTTTCTAAATGATAGTTGTGATTTCAATAAATAAAAACCTACTTGATTTGACTTTGGATTTTATCTCCGGCTTTAGATTGAAGTATACTATCCCTGAATAGGGAAAAAATGCGATGAAAATATTCGGTGCACCTCGCAGTCTCCCTTATGTCCTAACTAGTTTCTGCCTACGGCTTCGCCCGCATGGTCCCCAGATAAAAAGTAGCCTATATGTTATTCTGATGTATAAGCTATATTACTGTAAAGTTTCATCAAAATCCGTTCAGTAGTTTTTGCGTGAAAGAGTAACAGACATCCATCCTCACAAACTTTCGCGTTTATAATACTATAGTAGGATAGGATATTAATAGGAATTATATATGCCACAATGTGTAGATCGTTACTAGCTACCTAAGTACCTAAATGTGTAAAACCACCTGAATATTTTGTGATGTTATCTCAGTAGCTGTTATTGTGATACGAGGGGAATGTGATCTCTGCGATAGCAAGGTCAGTAACCTTATTTTCTCCTAATCAAGCAATAATGTCTTGATACTGCGCGTGCTCATTATCAGATGCGGGATTTATAATGTGAAGGCTTTTAGTGGGTATAGTAAAAGTGGCTGTAATGTGGACACACGATCTCTGTGGCGCAGTGTGTGAAGGCCCGCTTGAGATGCAGAAGGTTGTGGGTTCGATTCCCGCCGCGGGACAGATATTTGTATGATCTGCAAAGATTTGTCTCGGATCTGGGTGTTTTCTATGTAAAATATGTATGTGTTTACAAAAAAAAATGTATATGAGTAGTATATCAGTCATTTAGTTCCCATAACACAAGCTCTGCTTACTTTGGGGCTAGATGATGTTGTGTGAAAAATTACCAGCATTATTTATTTAATAAAATAAACAGGTAGGTATTAAACAATAGAGCTTCTCAAAAGCTTGTCTGGGGAAGTGCTGCCAACATACGAGTACTATTTCTGTAGCCAAGCAAAAATGTTCCCAGTGCTATGTTCCGGTTTGAAGGGTATGGGTGCCGGTGAAATTACAGACACATTCAACTTTTTACCATTATGTTTCATAGGTTACGGTAACCAGTTACCAACAGGTAAGCAGCATCCTTGTTTGCCACTTTAGTTACATAAACAAATCCTACTAATATTATAAACGCGAAAGTTTGTGAGGTAGGATGTTTGTTCATCTTTCTGGAAAAAACTACTGAACGGATTTTGATGAAATTTAACAGTGATATAGCTTATACATCAGAGTAACACACAGGATACTTTTTATCCGAGTACCACACGGGCGAAGCCGTGGGCAGAAGTAGTAAGTTCATACTTACGAATATTCTTTGAGATTATCCTTGTCTTTTGTAAATCATGTTCAGTTTCTTTATTTCCTTCTATCAAAGAGCATTTGGAAATAAGCGTTTTACATTGTATCAAAAAACTTCCGCTTTATTATAACTTTCATCCTCATAAAATGTCCTTGAATCGGAAATATGACATCAAATTTATATATGAAGAAAATATTTTATAAGAGTGTTGTAAAAATCTACATTTTTTTATGTAATTTGCGGTATACACGTTAAGGCCGATAAAAAGAAAGGTTTGATACCTTGCTTTTTAAACGATTATTTTTTACACAGTGATTTCAGTTATATGTTACATTAAGATAAGAGTAAGATTAAGATAAGAGATGACCTATTAGAGACGTTAGAGTAACTCTAAGTTGCAGATATAGCTTTGCTATCTCCCAATGTTGCTTGTCCTGTATACGCCATTTTACAGTGTGTCGAATGTATATCATACTAGCTTCTGCCCACGGCTTCGCCCGCATGGTAGCCGGAGAAAAAGCAGCGTTTCTGTTATTCTGATGTATAAGCTATATTACTGTAAAGTTTCATCAAAATCCGTTCAGTAGTTTTTGCGTAACAGAGTAACAAACATCCATCCTCACAAACTTTCAGGTTTATAATTACTATTATAAACCTGAAAGTTTGTGAGTTTGTTTTGTGAGTTTGTAGGGAGTAGCATTTTTTACTTCTATTTGGTTATAATTTCACCTGATAGTAAGTGATGGCCGACGATGGAATATGAAGGTCTCGAATATATCTATTACCTTGAAGAGACCCAGATTTTATTTTTCAGGAAAGACAGAAGTTTTGGCTTCTTTCGCCGTCCTCTTATAATTCTTTATCGTACACAGAAATATGAAACAAAATATTAGGTGAGGCATGACATAGATAAGCTTAACCCTAAAAAGAGTTCCTCATCCTCGTCCTCATAGGAAGTGTGACGAAAACGTGATGAAATTAATTGGTTTTTGATAAATCTGATGAACTTTTTAAGTGCTGCTGTGTATTACATAACAAAACAACGAATCATGCTACTCACATTTTGCCCACAAAGCTTATCCATTTCGCCCACTTCGATTCGTCTCGGTTACCAAAATGATTCCTTCATGGTAATTTGTCAATGATCACGACAAGTTCCTTTACTAACTGTTAAATACCCTGCAACCTTTACCGTAATATCTGTTTGTTATTCTGTGACTCAACCGTAGCAAGTGTGATTTATTCTGTTACTGTGGTTTGGAAAATGTAATAAACAATCAGACAGATTTGCTTTCGCTTTTATGGATACGTGAGAACCTTAAAAGGCTTGAGTTTCAACTTCAGAGTATTAGTTATTGATCTGTGGAACATTCAAGTGAAATTGATAAAATGTAATAGAGAAGGCGGTCACCCTCAGAATTTATAAAGTAATGTGGATAAATTGTGCTTTAGGATGAAAGAAAATTTTGTGAACAAACGATTAAATCTGCATCACCCTAAATCATAAGAATAACTTACGTATTTATTAATGGTTAGATGAGCTTCAAAAATCCTTTCACATTATTGAGTATTTACCTGAAACCAACAGAAAAAAAAATAAGATACCCATGAAGATATTACAGTGGTGAATAGTACCGACACAAAATTATAAATTATGAAAGAAATTGGTAGATTTATTTATGTCGAATAGTGGGAATCCAACCACTACCAAAGCTTTCGGCATTTTTTACGTGTAAAGAAATTCTGAATCCAGTTCATAAATAAATTAGATCCAACTGTTTCAGCGTCGTTCAGTAAAAATCGTCTATCTACGGATCTAAATAAATAATAGCGCTCGGCTTCATTTGCAGTGACAAGAATATAAATGTTTTTTTTTAATATGGACGATTTCTGTGACCCGATTGAACCCAAGTGAGCAAATTAAACTAATCTACAGGGTATACAATAGTATATGATTCAGGCTGTTTGTTGCTCTTTCACGCAAAAACTACTGAACGGATTTTGACAAACTTTACAGTAATATAGCTTATACATCAGAATAACACATAAGCTACTTTTTATCCGGTTACCACACGTGCGAAGCCGTGAGCAGAAGCTAGTAATATATGATTCAATACAGAATTCTTAACAAACAGATCTAACTTTTTAATATTGAAGCTTAAATAACAGAGTACGAGTAGAAATATCACCGTTCCACTACCTATCAAAAAATCCATGCATTTACAGTAAAAATATCAGTCACGTTTATTGTTCCAGTTGTTCAAAGCTAGAAAATACATGATAACTCCAGCACCCTACATTTTCTAGTTGAATATCCAATTCCAAGTCAACAAATCAGAATGCAGCCAGCGATTTGAACTCAACTCAAAGATGTACTACCACGAAGGCAAACAATATACACACGATCTGAATTGCAATGAACACCTGCGGTAACGGTAGTTACTGATATCGTGAGCTGTGGTTATAAAACAACAATGAATTAAGTTAATTTTTTGTAGGTAGAAAAGCTTGGGAAAAAAGGAGTGTCACATTTCAAGGAAAACATTGATATCATCTGCTTTAACGGACCTAATACAGATAATGGATACTAAAAAAAAGTTGGGGATTAAAATACAGAATAATTTAAACGTTTATTGGGCACAAACATGAAAATGTAATGGTGTGTATGTATTGCTAGTCGTTGCCGTTTCTATCCGGGATTCCCGATCAGTCGTTATATCAATACGTATCTTATTCCATTCATTAAGCAATAATGTACCAATCTGTTGAAACATTCATTCATCACTATGCATAAATAGGTATCCATACATCAGTACTATCACATCATACTCACGTTATATCTGTAACATTCGAGCCCAGCCTCTCATTTCCTTTCTATTAAAACAAAACATCTGTTTTTGTTTCAAATTCGATTAAGCAAATCGTGAGGCTACATTTAGCAAAAAAACAGGAAACTGCTGGTGCAGTTATAAACGGTTCTCCGTACGAACTTAAGCTTCCACCAATTTCATAGACCCGTCAAAGAGCCAGCGCTCCAATGATCAGACAGAAGACTATGTTTCTTTGCTACATAGCGTTTCAGATGCATAGTCCCACTCCACCTTTATTCGCTTAAGGTTGTCGGTTCCACAACCATAGCCACCGTATTTTGAGCTATGATTGATATGCAGATTTTTCAAATTCCATACGGTTTTTTCATAGTTAATTGGGATGATTGCCGATGTTTATCCGCGAATAATGATATCGTTTTCGGCTTTGCCGGTCAGCACTGGTAAGCATGCGCTGGGAACCTGTTTTATATGTAATTTTGGTTTATGGAGCGTATGGTCAAAGTAATGCAACAGCTGATGTAAGAACTTTAAAATAAGTGATCCATTGTCAGTGAGCAATGTATTGAAATAGAATTTGGCTTAAGTCGTAAGCGGTTACGTTAGGTTTATAATAAAACTACTGTTTTTTGTCTTCTTGCTAGAGTTACTGGTTTTTTCTTAGGCCCTTTCCTTAAGTCAGTGACCGAAGAGCGGTGATCGTAATATCAGCAATAGCCTAAAGAGCCTAGTGAATGATGGTAAAATACCCAGTGTGGTGAAAGGCTGAGAAGTTAGATTCTTTCATAACTTGTACCATCAAACACATAATGATACTTTGATTGATTCATTATTCATATCGATGTACCTATAGGAAAATCAATTTATGTTGATGAGATGGATTCTGGCTTGAATCAGAAACATATTGCATGCGATGAAATCTGTGATCTATGTTAATTTCATATTGATTTAAAGATATAAAATGATGAACTAAATATTGATTTCATACTTTAACAGGTTTTCCGTGTCATAAAACTTTGGAGAAATGGAAAAGGGGTACGTGTGCCGTTGTGATTACAGGTACATGAGACTTTTTATACGTTATGTCTCAGAATTAGGTAACGCGCGAGTGATATCTCTCTAGCAAGCATCCATAGGTTACGGTAACCGCGTACTAACAGGTGAGCCGTATGATTGTTTGCCGCTTTAGTTTGTCACGCCCGTTGACATATTTGACAACGGGCGTATAATCAAAAAGACGTTCAACCGCATCTCAAAGGTTGCGGGAAGTTTGAAGTAGCCAAAGATTATTCGTCAAGGAACTCCTTACTTTAGGCATATGAATGAACTAGCGACCACCCAGGGCTTGGCCCGCGTGGTACTCGGATAAAAAGTAGCCTATATGTTATTCTGATTATAAGCTATATAACTGTACAGTTTCAACAAAATCCGTTCTGTAGTTTTTGCGTGAAAGAGTAACAAACATCCATCCTCACAAACTTTCGCGTTTATAATATTACTAGTTACTGCCCACGGCTTCGCCCGCGTGGTACCCGGATAAAAAGTAGCCTATGTTTTATTCTGATGTATATAAGCTTTATAACTGTAAAGTTTCATCAAGATCCGTTCAGTAGTTTTTCCGTGAAAGAGTAACAAACATCCATCCTCACAAACTTTCGCGTTTATAATATTAGTAGGATAGGATGAATGAATGAAAATACTTTATTATAGAGCTTATGAGATAATTAAAATAAACACTAACATATTAAGCTTAAAAGTACAATGAGCGGTCTTATCGCTTAAAAGCGACAAATCTCTTCCAGACAACCTTTGGATAGAGAAGATTCCATGTGGGTTTTGAAGTGACTGGAGGTGTACTCTATATTTTTTGTAATTCGTGGACTATCTATTAATATTATGCATAAAACAAACTACTAAATATATAAGAATGTATATTATCATAAATAATAATATATACCTATTTATAAATATAAATATGCTTATGTCCAGTACCAGAAGGAAGGTTGCTAAGATATACCAAGAATTTTATAACACCAGCTTTCATTTAATATCTTGTCATCAATATCATCAAAACACAATAGCAAATCGTTTTAAAGATATATTATCGTGCGCAGTAACAAATGCATGCATCTGTAAGTAATCTGATATAATCAAATACTTATTCAATTGTTCATGAAATGTTCAAGCTTGATTTGAAAGGATATTAATAAGTATTGCCTACTTTCATTCAAGCATATGAGTAATGGATTCGAATATAATCGTTTACTTACTTTAAAATAATTACAGGTTTAAGTATAATAGTTTTAAAATAACTACAATTCCTTAATGACATTACTTTTATTATATAACGTTTTTGCTTATGTGGGTTCCGCAGCAAAAGTTTCAGAGATTTAAAGTCTGATCTGTATACCTTGTAAAACATTAGTTCTGAATTAGCTTTAATTTTGAAAGTCCTCAAAGTACCCGTAACTGCTAATACTTTTTTATATAGGAAAGTTTATGTCGACTAGGTATTTTTTTTTTCAAGTTTTGGACTAGGCTACACTGCCAAAATAGGTATGATGATAAAAATAATTACAGGTTTAAATATAATAGTTTTAGAATAACTACAATTTTCCTTAATGACATTACTTTTATTGGGGTTTAGGTATGTTTGAAATGTCATTTTTGTTTTACTTCTTACATACGCTGTGGTACACATCATCTGCCTACGGGTATACTTCCATAGTCATAAAACTCTTGGCAGATTGATTTCCCTGAGGGAAAACTGTTATCATTAAAAGACTTTGTTTCCTAAAGGTTGAAATTCACTACTAAAAACATAATTTGACAAATCGTCAGCTAGCTAACAACACCGCGTAAATCGATCTTCCTAACTTTTCAGGAGAACCAAAAAACTGTTTTATCACATCCGCACAAGTCCACAGAATTGAAATCGCTAACGCTGAAATCAAAACTGTGGTTGGTTGAAATGCAATGTTTGTATTGGTGAACAGAAGCGCAGTGAAAAGATCTATCCAATGGCATAAAAAAGTCAAAACCGCAAAATTTCGACTTGAGCGGTGTTGTTAGCTAGCCGACGAAATGTTATTATTTTATACAAAAAATCCTAAAAAAAGTCTAGAGTACAGGCTGCTGTACTAGCAGTGGGTCACATTCGTATACACGCCTATAAAGATACTTCAAACATTGAATTCCGCTAAAACCTTTCGTTGCAATAATTGTTGATCGAGTTAGAGATCTAAAGCGAGTGAGATTTCTGATTTATAATTCGTTCAGAATCGCCACCATATGAATCAAAGGTGGTAAATGATCATTTCGATCTTCAAGAATACAAAAATGTGTATAGTTAATATTATTGGATTTTCGTGGGGATTTTGAATAAGTTGGATGATTTTTTAGATTGTGGGGAATGAAGGGCTATAATGTAGGTCATCTGGGTGTCCTAAGGCTTGACAGTATATCCAGCCTTTATCGACTGCGTTCAACATTGATCCTTAGGTACTAACATATTCATAAATCAAATTAGCAATCAGAAAATTATGTTTCTGTCTCATAAAGATATAATGTTGATTTCGTTTGAAAACCTTGAATGTTCTTAATACGATTACATCAAGCCTAATTCTAATGGAACACGTGAGTAAACAGGAAAATGTATTTTGAAATAATTCTAAGCTGTCGGTTTCTTTGATTAGTTTTGAGCTTTTGAAAACTTAAAACCCAATATTCGTAATAAAAGGGTTCAATTCCCGCCACGAGACACATGTTCGTATATTCTACAAATACTTGTCCCAGGTCTGGGTGTTTGCTATGTATAGTATGTATGTATTTGCAAATAAAAAAGTATATAAGTATCAGTCATATAGTGCCCATAACACAAGCTCTGCTTACTTTGGGGCTGGCTTTGGGGTGAAAATGTCCAGCATTATTTATTTATTTATTTATTTATAGGTACCTAGGTACTAAAAAGTATATGGTGATAATGATGCCCTTAAGAAGCCTGCGTAGGATGAATTGCCCATACAAACGTAATACCAAAATCATTTGTAATTAGAGCTTATTTCCACCATATTATGTTATTATTTGCATTCGAATAGTAAGTATCTACGTACCTTGCTATATATTTTTTCAAAATTCTTACCTAAAATGAAATGTAAACGAATCGCATTTTGGATATTTTTACGTCATACATGACATGTTTTCTTTTTATTTGTTTTATATTAAAAACAACAATACCTTACGTATCGTTTGGTTAGGTACATAGATTATATTGACTAGTTACAGAATAACAAAACAATGTGAAAAATACAACAAGTTTTCATTCATCTTTTTTGGTATTACGGAACACCACCAAATTTATAACACATTCTGAACGGCTAATATTGCTATCGCGCAAGCACGGGCGGGCCTGTATCAGTCAAAAAGAGATAGCTATATTTTTGGACGCGAATTTAAGTTATGAGCGCTGTACGCCGCGCTGTATCCTTAAGATTTTTTTCTATAGCAATTATATCCTGTCAAGTTTGGTCTAACTAACATTTGATGCAAATCAACCTTCAGGTTGATTTTGAGGTCGGCCATTAATTTGCTTCAGGTCAACTGGACCAGTTTTAATTTATTTATTTATTTATTTAACTCAATTATGGTTGAATTTATCTGTGTTATTGGTAATTTGGTATTTAAAAGAATGTTATTTTCAGGAATCAATGGCTTATAAAAATATATACAGAAGTATTTTAATTTTAAAACTGGATTCAAAGCGCTATTAAAATACCATCCCAGCATAAGCCAACAAATTAATTAAGCTCTTTACTTCGCGCCAACTAGTAATTAAGCTGGAAGCTGGAGAGTAGTAATTTTAATCAAGCTATAGCTTGGCTAAGAGTTTAATTTATATGATAAGCAAAACCTGGATTGGTGTGTGTTTTTTACTTACCACATAATAGGGTTCCCTGCGTCCTGGGTATCAGGCAGTACGAGTACCGTAGTACCACAACTCCTAGACCCGGAAAAATATCGAACATGTCAAATTTGTCCCACAGCGGGAACCGAATCCTCACCTCCCTCACCTTGCCCGTCATATGTTTTGATATTGTCACACCAAAATAGGATTTATAAGCATTTTGCTGTTCACACTTTTTTGCAACTCACCGTGCTTGATATTACTCTTCGCGGTCGGCGGCTCTGCCTACTAATTACGGAACCCTCTGTGAGCTCAAGCTAATAGTTTGAGTAACGTTTTTGCTTATGTGGGTTCCGCAGCAAAAGTTTCAGAGATTTAAAGTCTGATCTGTATACCTTGTCAAACATTAGTTCTGAATTAGCTTTAACTTTGAAAGTCCTCAAAGTACCCGCAACTGCTAATCCATTTTTAAATAAGAAAATTTTTTTCGACTAGGTATTTGTTTTCAAGTTTTGGACTAGGCAAGCCTGTCAAAATAGGTATGATGATTGCGTTTCCATTGCCATTTTGCTAGTGTGATAAGTGGGTTTATGACTAACTAGCTAGATCATTGCTCGGCGTATGGGAACTTATTTTGATATCCTTTGACTAAGGTCTGTACGTTAAACATCATTTGAAAAGCATAGTTTTCGTCCAGTCCAGTATATTAATATTAAGATAATTAATACATAGTTTAACATGTTTTTGTTAGTACACCCGCGGCTTTGCGTTGAGTTTCCAAACAAACTTAATTTTCCTTTTGAACCCCTGAGGAGTGGAATTTTGCGTAATATTTTCATTGTTCCTTGCTTGGGTGAGACATCAAAGGAAAATAAAAATAAATATCTACGACTGAAGTACGGTATAGGCTGTGTTGATTAAAAGTGACGGCCAAATATTGAAACGTTACTTCAGGTTTATGTACCTAATAATAATATAATATCAATAATAATAATAACGCATATTATTTAGGCTTATAGCACACCTGCATACCAGCTCAAATCGAGTTGAATTTTATTTAGAATTATGGGTGCAGTTTCATCCTACAAATCCTAGCAACCATTTGTTTATCATATACCCCTGCAATAGCCCAGTTTATTAACCATCTTTCCAATAGTTTCTATCAGTAGCCATTCCCAAGGTAACGTTTTTTATATGATAATAATATTGTACAAATACGACTTAGTATTAGCTTCGGCTCCACTAATATCTGTAAAGGGTCCCTGCGATTTTAAATTAATAAAGGGGTATAATAATACAAGTCTTTAGTCAGACACTTAAAACTAAGTTTAATATACGCAATAAAAAGAGTTACACATCGATAATCTCCATTGCATTTGTTTGCCCCAAGGTTTAAGAAACAATAAATAAAATAAATAGTATTAACCTGTCATTTTCGAATGGTTTTTAAGTCGAGATTTAGCTTTGAGTAGCGTTTTAGTTTTCGGCAGCAAGTAAAAACGTGGTCTGACACGATTTAATATGACTTTTAGATTTCCACGGAACTCTTTTATGAAACCTCTGGCTAATTCCTTAGTAATTATGGCCTCTATGCTCACAAATTAGTACTCTGGCTATAATAGTTTAGAAGCTCACGTTTCATAGATTCAGTGCAGAATGCAGCAATAATTATATCACAATTTTATCGCGTGCTGTTGTTTATGTTGCCCACTCGATTCCCACTGTGCTGTGAGTAGTGATGGGGCAATACGTTCATCGATGTCGATTGTTTTGTAGCTCGGCTTAAGGTTTATGTCAATAAACTTTATCAACATAAACTTTAAAGTCGAGCTTCCAACACAGACAGGGACAAATCAATTGAATAGTATGCTTTTCTGTTTAAATTAATGAAAAAGATAGCTCTTATCTGGGTCAACGCATGAGTATTGCCATTCAGTGTGGAAATGCAGCCAGCATTTTGAGATCACTTCCGTCTGGTAATGATCTGGAGCAGTTGATCTATCTAAAGATCGTTTGCAACGGTCATTATTCATACAACATTTAATGCCGTACACAGGTAATAGGGTGATAGGTACATGTTATAAAAATGGCCATTGCCCATTGGTGTAAAACCAATATAATAAAGTATAGTGTACAATAAAATTACAAAATACAAATTAGAATTATATAAGAAGGTACTTAATTTAAATAACGCAACAGAACGAATAGCTAGTTGTTTCATCTGTATTTTTTGTATATATCCACTTGTATATAGTTATGTACACTATTATTGTATGAGATTCTTCAAGAGTTATGGATCTGGTATTGTAAGCGTTCATAGGTTAAGGTAACCGCTTCCCAACAGGTGAGTCACTTAGTGGTAAAGAAAATTTTCAACGAAATAAGTTCTATTAATTGACATATTATATCGATAGAAATATCTACATCTCTAGGCACAATATCGCCGTATGCGGGCCTTGCGTGTCAGCTCCATCATCTATTTTTACTCCCAATCGCCTCGTATCACAAACGAACGCTTTGTGTTACAGCAAAGCTGAGCTACATACGGTGAAAAAAAATGGCGATCAGTTTGATAATTTAACATATTTTATTACGTTCAAAATTTTGTAAAAAAATGCATATTGAATTATTCCCATCTTAAAGATGCAAACATTTATTTCTATTGTTTTTATTTAAGTATACAATTAGTGTATATCAATTCCTACAGAAAAGCGATTAAAAGTAAAAGAAAATATTTCCACTTTTCAAAATGATCGCTAATCTATATTGTATGTCTCTCTTAATTATGTATGGTATATATTTTATATATGTGGCAAATAATATAATTTAAGTTCCAGTGGTGGAATTTCCTAAGTTTGATTTTTGTTGGTTGTGTTAGCAACACTGATCTGAGATGGTAGAAATGTTAAAAAGTAGTCTGTGGAAGTGAAATGTCACTGTCAAAGAGTGTCAGATGAAAATGTAAGAGTTCTAATGTGTTTGTTGTTATAATTAAAAAAAGTATTGGAAATAGTTAATAGTTCTTCGTCTTTCTGTAAAAATATCCCACATATGTATAGTTATTTTTTGTAGTTTCAAGCACCTCAAGTATTGTTCTGTTTCATTACTTTCTTCTGTACATGATCCTACCTCTATAACGACCTCTCTCTAGCTGAAGGTTTGCTGGAAGAAATCACTTTTTATGGTTGAGCTCGCCTTTATACATATAAATGAATTCTGCCTTTTTAGTGTTTATTTGTGTGTACATTAAGTGATATATAGTATAACAATTTTTTTGATGTGTGTATATTATATCTGTGCTATACTGAGCTATATCAGTTCTGTGCTGTGATGTTTACAAAATTTACACACGTGTGCATTGTTGATACTTAGGCGCAGAAACAAATAGCACAGAAATTACAAGGCACCGATTTGTACTGCAGCAAGATGTTTTGAGAAAATACTTTGTGATTTGTGGCAAAAGGTGCTGGCTCAATCCTTTCGCCACTTACCCACACTAAACGATGGTGTTGGTTCTAGAGCATGACGGTTTCACAATGTTTTCCATCACCGTTTGAGCACGTGTTCATAAATTTCATAAAAAGCACTAAGGGTTCAAATCCATGACCTTCGGCTCGTAAGTCGGGATACAGCCCATTAAACCAACGCGGCTTTTTGAGACACATCTTTTATATGGCTATAGAGTACTAGCTCCTGCCCGCAGCTTTGCCCGCATGGTACACATAAAAATAGCCTATGTGTTAATCTGATTTATAAGCTGTACAGCTGCACTGTAAAATTTAATCAAAATCCGTTTAATAGTTTTTTGGTGAAGGAGTAACAAACATCCATCCTCAAAACATTCGCGTTTATAATAGTCGTAGGATTAAAAAAAATGATATTAGAACCAACAATAATAATTTTGTAATATAATGTTAGGAAAACATTGAACAAAGTGAACGTGAAACTGTAATCAGCTAAGTGAACAACTGCTTCTCGTTTCTATGAATTAGCATCATAAAGTTCTATTAAAATTAATGACTGGACCCACATTACAAGTGGGCACTTCCTAATCAAGTTTCCAGTGCCCACACTTTTCAATTATTAGTGTAATGTATTGCGGCAATTTTAATTTTACTGACGGCAATGCTTCTGTTAAAATTTGGTCAAGCTAGCATTTTAACCAAACACCCAAAAGTACAACATACGTAATTCTAATCCCACACTAGGATTCCCTGTATCGTGGGTATCAGAAATTAGCATGGTACCAGAACACCCTGAAATGGACCAATTATCTGCAGGACATGCTAACATTATGTCCCGCAAATAATATAAATAAATAAAAATCTATCAATTGCCGCATGTATGAAAGATCATCACTTGAGAACGACTCGATGGATTTAGGTGTTTTTTGTTGTGTGTATGAAATATTTTTTTTGGAAAATCTACCGGAAAAGTCGAAAAATTTGGATGAACCGTGAGAAACGAGGGTGACCTAGTGAAATATAATTATAGTTCCAGCAGACTAAGGATGATCAGGTAACTGTTTAGTCTCTGGTAGAGAACAACAAAATTGTTAGTTGTTACTCCTAATAAAATTATTGCACAGATTAAAAATTTTTGATCCTGAATTATTGTTGTTCCTTGATGGAAAAAGTATCTGTCACCAGAGTGACAACAGATTGTTGATAAAACCATTGTCATCCAATACTGTGAGGGAACTGTCGTTTGACGTGACGTTGAAATAACTAACATCTCTAATAAGTGAAAATAACCGCCATTACGTCGAACGGTAAAATTATAGGTCCTGCTATCTTGGATAAACCTATAAAAGAATCAACTCTACATCCAGATAATCAACTATATGGCGGTCTAACATCTATCTAAGTATTCTCTAACCCTGATAGAATACAAATTATAGCCCGATTAGACTATCAGCATAACTTTTCACCTGCCCTCGACAAACGGTGACATTTGAAACAGCCTCTAACTCTTCAATTCATCGCTTTCAATCGATAAATCCATTCAAATACGTATTAAACTTCTACCTATTCTGTGACCGAATACCCATACGTGTAGCCAATTTGAATATCGCGGATTGAAATTCAATCAGCCGTTTTCCCACCACACAAATTGTATGGGGAAAGGACGATGTCAATAACTCCATCTATTTTGTATGGACGGCGCTGTCATTAAATTGTCTACTACAAATCTATTTTCCGCAGGCTGATGTCGTGTTCTGTTACTGAGTTCGGTATGGGATAAACAGAGGTATTATTTTTCGTATTAAGAATCAAAGGGTAACGTGGTGGACATGGTATTAAACTTAAAAAAGTCTCTTTTTTTCAACTACTTGATACTTTTAAAAAATTAGGTGGTTCTCTATTCGTCAATATGCTGTTTTTTGTGTATGTTACGTCATATCATCGCCAATTGTGAACCGATTTTAATGATTATTTTTTAATGGGTAGGTATACTTCAAGGGTATTATATAAATTATATAAAATTCGGATGAAATTTCATATCGGACTTTTTCTCAACTTTCCGGTAATTGAATTAACTTACCAAAAAGTTTGTAAATTAATGTCTTCGTATATGATACTTACCTATTTCACTTGGTCACAGACTATAACAGTAATATTTTTGTTCTTGTTTCTATCTATTTAATGTTATTAATGTATTGTTATGTAAGTTTGTTTCATTGATGGTTCAATATTGTTTGTTTCATTGATGATTTTGTATTCTTAAGGTTTATGGTAGTAGCCCAGGGTTTTCCACTTTTGTATGGTCATCCATTCTAGGCACTCTATGAATATCAGCGCTGTTTCTCGTATTACTATAATTATCTGTGTCACTAGTGTGCGGAGCAGCACTAAGCTAATTAGCACAAAAAATCTTCATCTATGTATTTTATTATCTGTCTTATTGTTTTCTATAAAATGTTTTTTTTGCCAAATTATTTTTTCCACACAAGCCATCAAAAAATCAAGATAAGTCTTTTCTAAGCCTTGTTGTTGTGTCAATAAATAATAATAGTAATAAAATGATTTATGTAGTCAATTTGCAGTGTTTCAGCTCATATAATATGTAGTTAAGGACCTGTCTCCTGGAAAAGCATGAGCTGTGGCCCAGGAAACAGTTCTCTCCCAATTAAATAAACACAATAAAATATCGTAAAGTAAAACTAAATTCTATTCTATTCATTCTACGATAGTCCTATATAAAGTAGTATTTTGTGGGATATCTACATTAGGTTTATTAATGTCGTAAATTCTATTAGCTACTGAAACCCACTAAGAAGCCTAGCATGATTGTGAACACGCAATTTTAGTAGTCATCACTCTGCCATGATTGATAAATTGAGTATAGTAGCACTTTGATGGTTAAATTATACTTGATTGGGTAATCTTCAGGGCATATAGCCTAGTTAATGGGTCTATTAGTGTCCAATTAGCCGTTTTCTTTGTGGTATTTGACCCAGAAATAGTTTGCTGTATAGTGAATTAAATTCTACGTAAAGTTTATTCGGTCAAAGCCCGAAATATGAAAAAGGTAAGAAGAGTCCGAATGATCTTCTTCTGAATGAAATTAGTTCGCAGTGTCATACTTATTTTCAAAGGAATATTTTCCTTTGTACAAAAGTTGAGAATATTTTAAATATATAATAATAATGGGTTTCTATTGACTTATGTGTTTTCAAATTAAATTTATATAGCATAATTACTTTGTTGAAAAATACTACCACTTCATTTAAAGCAACCTCTTAAAATCAAAGTAATAGATTTTTATTCGTTGAAATCACCACGGCCCTTCAATTATAGAAGTCACAATGATTATTTGAGTCTTCGTCTGTAATATCCCAATTATTAGCGACTAAGCTTAAATTTACAACACTATGGATTGTTTGATCAAAATATGGCGTAAATTTATTATATATCGAATTGTAGTCGGTAAGAGCATTAATTTTCATCTGATTCAGTAATATTATATATTTATATTGTTTTGAACCTACTCATTTATTACTAGCTGTTGCCTTGCCCGCACGGTACCCGGATAAAAAGTAGCTGATGAAACGTAGCTCTTACCGTTAAAGAAACGTTCGTAAAACTCATTCGCTGGACTGTTTTTTCATAAATCTTTTTTGCAAAATTAGTCTTCACTAAAAGCCCTTATACTATAACAGAATAATATACAGCCTATGTCCACCCTGAGATTACCTCCTACATCAAAATTTACAAACTAATAACCCTCTTATTTTATTCCAAAAATTATCGCGAACTTGACTATTCAAGCGTCCGCGTCGCGCCGTGCACTAAGGTAGTGCACGGCGCGACGCGGAAGGAGTATGTCGCGATCACTCACCCTGATGAAGACTCTCGGAATGAGTCGAAACTTAGTCGGTGCCTTCACCGATAGTGCAGTACGTGAAAATTCCCGTTTTACAATATGAACCCTCTTATTCATAATCCCTCACTAACTTCGCAGGTTGATAACTGTATCACTGTCCTTTTCTAACAAAAAACAATGGATTGAGGCAGAAAACTTTTATGTCGCTGCTAAAATTATTAAGTGATTATGAATAAGAGGCTTAAACTTTACCTCTTTCAGCTTATACATCAGAATAACACATAGGCTACCTACTTTTTATCCGGGTAACACATGGGCGAAGCCGAGGGCACAAGCTAGTAATATATATATTGTTAAGAAAAATATAAATACAAGTGTATATAAATCCACAACACATGTCTGTATTCTTTCATTTTGTAACCAAAGTTGACAGCTATCCAGATAGATAGCGACATATTTCACAATGTGGGCGACGCAGGACATCGATTCGCATCGCTGGTTCCATTCCCACCGCAGTGCATCATAATATGCGTAAAGCCTAACTTGTATGAGCGAGCAAAGGACTTCACTACAGAGACAGCTTTAAAGCTAGAGATACAAGAATTATTTATAATCAATATTACTGCGGCAACTCTTTTAAACTTTTGACAGCCTGAACCTAAAATGCCAGTTTCAATTTCACTTACAGATATCAAAAGCATGACATGTGCTATTGATTTTTATAGGTCACGAATAAGTATTTGGATAATATAGGCAAGTGCCAAGTACCTACTAATAACCTCTGAATACTTTTACTTGGTACCCTGACAGATCTACATACGTACAAACTATAAATCGGATGGTCATCATCGGAAATAGTCGTAAGGACTTTTTTTAGTTATTACTGCAACATAGTTAGTTATAGTTGTCCTATAGAAAATATCATAAAATCACAATGACTTTTTTTTCATGATGAATCCATGATATTATGTCAATAATTAATAGTATTCCAAGCCATATACCTCATCTGGAGACAGTTCTACTGTTTCTACTCTCTGCTTAGCAACTAGAAAACTTCCCCAGTGATTTAAACTTGAATCAGTTGCATTGATTATTATCTTTTTTCTTTTATCACTCGTCACTTTGATATTCGTGAAATATTGATTGGACTTGCCTCTCTTCTATCCCAACTCTCAATGGAAGAGTTTTCTCAATGCACACATTATCAACCAGAAAACTCGTTCAATAACAAGCAAGCGTGAAACCATGTAGAATGCTGTACACTTTCTTAGCGATGGTGCATTCGAATGAAATCAATTTCACCGTAAATATTCGATTAATAGCAGTAATCTGGACCTATAATCGATTTTAATCGCTACTGCTGTTTATCGAGACATGCACCACACCATGTATGCTTGAGCAGGTGTATATTTACTCAGAATCGTAGTAATTGATTTTGATACTTTACAATGTTTGATTATTTTCAACTTCCGCTATCCATCCATCCATGTCAATAATTGAATCGTAAAAATTGATTTTCGATTCCGGTTCCAGCGTCATTTCGGATTTGTATAATGATGGTGATTACTCGTACATTCACAGATGCTATTCGTTTTATTTTTATTTATGCTTAATATCCTATTCTTTAAGCGAGCAACGCATTAAATTAGTTTTTTTATTTTTTTTGTCTGTACAAAACACCTCGAGAAAAGTTTAAGCTATTTTTATGATATTTATAAGATAGCGGGTTGTGGTACAACATTTATTTAGTTACCCATTATGTTGTACCATATGTAGATAAATAAGTTACAGTAGCTTAGTAAATGTACATTTTTACGTAACAAAAGCTTTCTTCTAAGTTACGTAGCGTGACTGTCTATAATAATGTACTCGTAGGTACCAACTGGAACAAATTGACGCAGTTTTTGTTGTGACAGTACTTCCATGGTAATAACTGAATTAGATTCAATCTTTGAGAATAATTTTCTACGTTACACAATTTGTTTGGTAGCGAGGCAGTTGAACTTTTGACAACGAAGGCCGAACCGATTATGATGAAACTAGTGGAACGCCCCGCAGCTTTGTCCATGTGAGTTTTTCATACAAACTGCATCTTACCGCTGCACTCTCTAGGGGTAGAGTTTCAGAAAATACCTTCTTAGTGTATTTCTACACATCCAAAAGAGGATACCTTCAAATGTCAGGCTTCTATGACTTACAGCTTAGTTGTGCGTTGATTGTTGGTCAGTCAGTGTGACATGCAACGATTTAATATATTGACATAGGTTCATTCAATGGTTTCCTAACAGGATACTTAATCGTTGATCAAATTTGTTAGATCAATAATCAGATATGGTTCTAATAAAATAAAAACATCAATACCATGAAAAGACAATCCTATTTTCACGCCCATTTATATTTTTATTATTATGAGAAATTACGATGAAAAGCTCTAAAATACACTTAATTAATTGCAAAACATAAACCTGCCTTAAAATTTGTGACAATTTAATTCATTTTACGAGTATGTACAACGTACGTTATGAAATAAATCAGAGACCTTTCTTTTAGTGAAAAGTTGTGATATAAAATTTCACCTCGATTATCATCCATGACTAAATGGTATCGCTGAATTTATTTCAAAATCTTATTAAAGTACGTCTCCATCCTTTCAAGTGGCATGTTCGCACGAGCGTCAAGTCGATTGCAATCTCGTTTCGGAAGCCGATGTTATCGAATCCGAATACGGCTGTCACAGTGATACAATCTACAACATGGTTTAAAAGCGTAGTAATACGGACGTCTAATGTTTAAGGTGGTATGTAAATTTTCAAAACGTCATTCTAAACTCGAGTCACTCTAGAGTCGAGCAGTTAGAGTCACACCACAACAGTTTTTAATCTTTTCCTTGACCCTCATGAAAGAGGAATTTTGGCCAAAAAACGCAATTTTGTCGTTTTTGTTGACGACTACTAGATACTGCGCAGTTGCATAACTCGTCGCAGACTTACGTGTTATCAAGAAGTGATAAGTTATATCTACTATTAATACCTATGTACGAGTATGTTAGTCTCTAAGGTTAGGCCTTTTGTCATATTTTTAGATGTCTATTTTTATTAATAACTTTATGCGAAAAAAGCTGAAAGCCACGGGTTCGGATACGAGATCAAAATAATATAAGACATGAAATGTCGAAAAACTGGCTTCCTCACGTGCTTACGTCACTCGGGATGATACTTTTTCGAAAAAAACAAAAGTAAAATAGTCCACAAAAATGTTTCGGCTAGTCGTGATTCCACAAGATCACACAAGGAAAAGTAGCAATCACTCAGGAATAAAACTTTTATGGGTACATTATCTCCATAACTTGTGACGACCTCTATGGCGCAGTGGGCAAAGGCTCGTCTGAGACGCAGAAGGTTGCAGGTTCGATTCCCGCCTCAGCATGAATGTTTGTATGATCTACAAATATTTGTCTCGGGTCTGGATGTGTTCTATGTAGATTTAATAAAATTATGTATGTAAATACAAAAAAAATATAAGTAGTGTATCAGCATAACAGAAGCTCTGCTTACTTTCGGGCTAGATGATGCTGTGTGAAAAAAAATGTCTAGCATTAATATTATTGTTCTCTGTACAACAACAAAAGAATCATCAAAGTCAAAGTCAAGTCAAAAGTTTATTATTACCTTTAATAATAATAATTCATTTATTTCAGGCAACATAAGTACACATACAAATACAGGGCCCATATTTATTTATTTACTAACATATTAAGTAGGTACAATAGTTAGTAATATCTTTAAACCTATGTTAGGTTTGTCTAGACACTAGGTTCTCGAGGTGTTACTGTATTTGAGACAAAAATTCACAACAAAAACATGAGTTTTTTTTTTTTTTTTTTTTTTTTTTTAAGTAGGTAGGCATCAAAACTAACATTATAAACTTTACTGTAGGTATATAATATGATATGATAGGTACCTTAAACATGAAAACATATTTTTTTTAAAACAAAACCTATTTATCTTGAACGTACCTACTTAAGTTACTTAGTACCTACAAAAGATCTACTCATTGAGTATGTCCATCATTTGGGAATAAAGTCACGAGTGGATTCGTTTTGTTGCTTTTCATCTTATAAAAGGTATTTGACTACACCTTTTGGTAATTGAGCGTCCAGCACTATTGTTGCCGCGATTGATCAGTTTGATTGACTGTTTAGTGTTGTGCGTGCGATTGTTATCGATAGTGTAATTGTCATTTGAAAGTAAAAGTGCTCGTGCCGTTGCTTTGTTATTTGTGTTTGATAACAATCACGTTGTTGGTTGCTATGCTGTAATATTTTAACACAGAAATTATAGATCTACCGCCTATTAAAAAAAAATGTTTCCTAATTCTTCTAGGTTGTCGCGGGCGAGAAATCGGTGTAAATTCATTTTATTATTTTTTTAACTTTTTTGTACAACAAAAGTTGTACAAAAATCTGCTTGTTTACTACAAGCATACAGCCCTGTTGGTAAGCGGTTACCGTAACCTCATAAGGGGTGAAAAGTCACTGGCCTGTAATTTCACTGGCACCCATACCCTTCAAATCGGAGCACAGCAATCCGAGCATTACTGCTTGGCGGTAGAAATAATATAAATAAATAATGCTGGATATTTTCACACAGTATCATACATCATCTAGCCCCAGAGTAAGCAGAGCTTGAGTTATGGGAACTGCATGACTAATATACTATTTATATATTTTTTAGTTCATAATATACATATTATCCATAAAAAACACCCAGACCCGAAACAAGTATTTGCAGATCTTACAAAAATTTGTCCCGCGTCTGGAATTGAACCCGCAACCTTCTGCGTTTCTGGCGGGCTTTCGCCCACTGCGCCACAGAGGTCGTCAGATAAGATATAGGTAGGCATCAGATGGTTTCACGAGATTCTCATGTGTGGATGATTTGTGGGGGCCCCTACTGTCACCTTATTGCTGAATGGCTTTCCAAAGGTCATTAAGATTATCTGATAAAGTACTCTGTGATAATGGAATTGCCTACTGCTTAAATGGTAAAGGAGCGTTTCTAGAAGTAGGAAAGTTAGCAAAATAACTATATTTCCTATGATGGCCATCCTCAGATACATACTCAGTGACTAGAACTTTGAGGATACGGCACATGACATGTTCTTGTTAGTGCATTCAACATGCCACGTGACAAGCGATTGGCCAATCGCCGCTTATTGACGTATGATTGCTCTGTTTTGATAGAAGTGGACAAAAAAAGCGTTTTCAACCAACTTATTTTTTTTTGTTACGTGAAATCTTCGTCAATTGGGAACCGATTTTAATGATTATTTTTTGAATTTGTAGAGTACTCTTTGAGGACGGCCCCTTATAAATTTTACGAAAAAATCCCACCCCCAATAGTGAAAAACTGGGGGATGTCTTTGCATATTTGACATTTTATCAACTTCCCGTTATTTGGAATATGTTTTTTATATTTTCCTTAAAAAAATACTTGTACTCTTTCTGTTCAATCAGTAGTGGGTAATTTTCCTTTCTGATAACCGGCTAGTAGTAGGATAATAAAATGCCGATTTTCTCACGATGTTTTTCTTCAGATTTGATTTATCGAATGGGAAATCCATTGCCAACTGTGTTCGAATCCACTTCCTCTGGATTTAAAGTCTAAGTTTATCCCACTAGGCCAACACAGCTCTAAAGAGCTGAAAAAACACACATAGTATCTTATTTTTGTTAATGCTCAAATTATTTATGTGACTGTTTATAAATATATCAGAAATAATTATTTTTAACATCATATTTATAAAAGCTCCATAAATACTGTAGATACAATTATTATTTACGTAACATATTTTTATACGAAATTCATAAAATATAAGCCCATTTATTTTCAAAACATGTTTATTGGCTCCATGAAAATATGAAAGAACCTTTTGAAGAAATTTGCGGGTTCCACATAAGCTTTTTTAACAAGCTTCCCATACATAAACAATAATAAGACGTATCTTGATGTAGTCAAAACATTATCCTCAACCTGACATTTCAGTGACATGATTTTAATTTTTATTTGTTGAATAAAAGTATCGATGAAATTAATTGTCATTAACTATATTTCTTAAGGTAGGGTGGGCCGAAAAGTGTGATCTTTCATCACGTTATATGACGTAAAAAAACGATTTTAAACAACCTACACGATAATATGACTAGAGATTATTCATTGTTTGTTTCAACGAACACAAGTTCCATTACTGGTATCCTCAATATAATATAGCAAAGTTCCCCTTAAAGAATGTGTTTTGCAGTTCTCAAAATAATCAAGCTAACGCATTTATTGGAACTAACTTAAATGGTTTTTACTCTACAAAATGGACATTATTTTCACCTATCAATACGTAGAGTTGACTTGTGAAAATGGGCATAAGTGCTTATTATGTCACTTACTCTTTAAGCCTGACCAGTAGCATCATATCTCATAATTGTTTAGTTAAAATAAATATATGCGTTGCTATTAATGATGCTCCTTCCTAAAGTTTTACATGAACTATTTTGTAACAATTAAGTTTATCGTACAATGTACCTATAAATATTTGCAACTAGGAATAATTTATCAGCCTAATCGTTTCAAATACCAAACATTTACCGAACGCTGACTCCAGAACTACAGATGAAATCGATAGACAAAACAATTTCATACCTCGCAACTCAAATATCGATTGTCGAGATAACGAGTCCCAGTCTATCGATATCGTTGACAGCACTAGTGTTGATGGGTTATTCCCAAGTGCTCCAAGCCTTCTATGACAATGTTTACACTACTTGGATTTATGTCATGCGTGCTTAAAGCCATGCCATATGTATAAACATATTTTGTGCTAGAGCCACGTCATGTGTTGTGATACCAAGATCACAATAATCACGAACCTATATCGTATATAGGATTTCATTTAATGTTGTTTTTTTCCTGTGCGCATCTTTTTTATTATAATTCATTTACAATAACGGAGTAGGTGAGTAGCCGGCTGAGACCAAAGATTGCGGGTTCGATTCCCGCCTCAGGACGAATGTTTGTATGATCTACAAATATTTGTCTCTGATCTGAGTGTTTCTGTCAGTCATACTACATGACTGATAGAAACACTCATCCCTTAACACAAGCTCTGCTTACTTTTGGGCTAGATGATGCTGTGTGAAAATGTCCAGCATTATTATTGCTATTATTTATTTATTACAATCTCAGGCTTAAGCCTGGGGCCTTTACATACATTAGTGGAGCCAAAGCTAACACTAAGAGGTCCTTTGTACATTATCATAATATGAAGAAAAAAACATTGTTATTATTATTAATATATTTTTTTTTAATTCTCTATCTTGCAATATTGTTGGAGCTGGCGAGACAAAGCTTTCCGAGGCTCTAGGGAATAAGCCGTGTCGATGCTAGTGCGGTGAAAACAGATGGTACGATAAACAAGCGTAGAATGCGGACGTATTACGTGGCCCGTATGACAATGGGGAAAAGTTTACTTGCTTGGTAAGAAATTGTTGAGGTTTGGAATTGTTTCTAACTAGGTACCTACCTAATAATTGTTGAAACTGTAAATTTATTAGAAAATATGTTTATTGGTTATAAGCTCTACGTACGATTATTACACTGAATTAACATGTTAATTCATTAACATTATTAACATGTTTGAATTATCCGACTACTATTATAAACGTGAAAGTTTGTAAAGATGGATGTTTGTTACTCTTTCACGCAAAAACTACTGAACGGATTTTGACGAAACTTTACAATAATATAGCTTATACATCAGGATAACACAAAGGCTACTTTTTATCCGAGTACCACGCGGGCGGAGCCGTGGGCAGGAGTTAGTAATGCAATAATTATTTAATTCCCGCTTACATTCGAAGCTTTGGTTATGGTCTACCAAAAGAATCTGATCTTATGATGCAGCTTCTGGGCTAAGACAAGTAATATGTTTGTCCTTCATCAAATATTAATAATATTTTATAATAGTAAAATTGTTTGTAGAAGTACTTGAAGTGAAAACTATTTTGTATGTTCTATCTAGGATTTTATTTATTAACTAGCTGTTCCTCCGCCGCCCTCGGCCCCCAACCCACAACGTTGCATCGCCCGCCTGCGCTATAACTTCGTTTTCGCTTAGCGTTTTTTTTTTTTTTTTTTTTGATCGCCTTCTAATGGTTGTAGCGTGATGTTAAATAGCCTTCCTCAAGAACTGGGTTATCAAATGCGAAAATATTTTCTCAAATCCGACTTTTATCCACCCAGATATTAGCGCGTTCAAACAAAAAAACAATCAAACTTTTCAGCTTTGTTATAAGTATAGATTGTATTATCTATCTATCTTCAGTGTTCCAGTAATCGGCGATAGGCTTGCAATCTGTCATCACAGATATTGGCCTCGACTCTGTAGTACATTAACTAAACTAAATTTAAACTGTCGCTTTCTTCTACTTTTAGTGTACACAAGGAAGAGAGGCAAGAATTTTATTTAATAGTTTTATATCAAAGTGTCAAATCAGTTTACGTGCCGCTTTTCTTCGTGTTTAAGGTCAGCATGTTTTGATATTACGATAAAATTTGTATGGAAAACTTAATTCTGACTAATTTGACAATACTAAAATTGCTTCTCTTTCTTGCTTGCACCATCAGTAAAAGATAGCGACAGTTTAAATTTAGTTTAGTTAGTGTACTACAGAATCGAGGTCATTATAATACTAGCTCTCACGTTAGCACGAAATATTAACGACTTG
The DNA here is from genome assembly GCA_958496245.1 of Perizoma flavofasciatum. Taxonomy (NCBI): domain Eukaryota; kingdom Metazoa; phylum Arthropoda; class Insecta; order Lepidoptera; family Geometridae; genus Perizoma; species Perizoma flavofasciatum. Next base: position 8,199,543 of record OY292439.1, on the reverse strand, counting down.
AAAAATGTGGGCTTATGCCAAATATGTTAGAATTTGCCTCTGACTACCCCCTACTTAGTATCCTCGAAGATCTTGTATATATTTGAGGATGACCATTATGGGGGAATACAGGTCATCCTCAAATATATACAAATATATGGAATTTATCTATCTATTTGTCAACTAATATCTACTGCAAACCTTATTATAACTTATAACAAGGTGAAAACTTTTACTCACGTACACTGATATTTTTCATAAATTTTTAACAGCCAATACAAAACGTGACTGTGCCGATTCAATGTCTGTAATTTTAATAATGAAAATATTGTACGTTTTTCATCTGGAGATAAGTCCATATTAAAGACATAATGTACATTACGTACCGTGACAGATACATAATCATGTTCTACCTAGATAAGGTAGAATTGCACGTATTTAAATTATTCTGAGACCTTATTGTACATTATGTTCTGGCAAAAACGTATTTTAATCTACGAGTATTCAATTCTACGAGTGATAAAGTCACAGAGAGTATTTGTCACATATTTCGTGCCTGTCCAGGAGTAATGTGTGTTGAAATGTTACAAATCATGTCACGCCTTTAGATGGGCATGTGCCTATACCTGAAATTACAACACATAATTTTGTTATCTTCAATCCTATTCCTACTTTCATACTAATATTATAAACGTGAAAGTTTGTGAGGATGGATGTTTGTTACTCTTTCACGCAAAAACTACTGAATGGATTTTGAAAAAACTTTACAGTAGTATAGTTTATACATCAGAATAATACATAGGCTACTTTTTATCCGGGGCAGGAGCTAGTATGTAATATCGGCAAGTAATATTGAAGATATTACTGTGTATTGTGTGACAAAAACTGCCCACACTTGTGTTTTTGACACGCATATTATGACAGGGTCACGGAAAACTGACACAAAATGGATCCACATTTTGTATTTATTTAACACGATGAATAAACACACTATATTACTTTAAACACAATAATAATGAACATTAAAGAACATTTCGTATTATTTTTGTTCAAAAACAATGAAATTAATGGTATCATTTTAAACATTGAAAGTTAGATGAAATGGCCCCTACGTGCTAGAAAGCAGTTTTCATCCTTGCAAATATAAATATAAATCACCTGTTTATGATAATAATTTGTACTTTTGGGCACAAAAAAATAAAGATACACTCAGCAAAATGATTAATATAGGCCGGCGCATTTATGCTTGCTTGTATTCCATCGAGCACTATATAAGACATTAAATGTCAAAACACCGATTTCCGTACGTGCTTACGTTATTTAGCTCACTCGGGATGACACTCTTTCGAATAAAAATTAAAAGTAAAATAGCCCACAAAAATGTTTCGGCTAGTCGTGATTCCATAAGATGATGACGTTTTTTGAGTTATACGGGAAAAATAGCAATTCCTCAGGAATAAACTTTCCTGGGACCTCTTCAGGATCATTCTCTATACAACAAAAGAATCATCAAAATCTTTTAACAGTTGACAAAGACATCAAAACACAAAAATTAAATTAAATGCAAAATTGTTCTCCACGAAAAGCCCTCGACGGGATTCAGCCTATACTCAATACTCAATACTCAATACATTTATTGCTTTCACATGGTAGGTACATAGATGGTGTTTATAGGTAGGTATCTCACATGAACCCTGTCTAAGGGTATAGCAACAGATAGGTAGGCAGGCCGAAGTTTTGTGTAAACAAAAAAAAAAACTAGTAGGTACAATAAAATAAAGTCAAGGTAGGCAAAGTATCAAGCATTTGGAATAACACAATTAGGTAAGTAGGTTTAGTCATTTTTTCTTTTGTTATAATTTTCATTAGTCAAAAATAGGTACGTCACTTTTTATTTATTTTTAAGGTTTGCTAGCTTTCTAGTCTAAATAATCTTTAATGTTATAGTAGCATTTGTCAATTAAGAATGATTTTAGTCTTTTAGTGAACAACGAATCTTTTTGTAATTCTGTGATTTGTTTTGGAAGTTTGTTGTAGATTTTAATTGACATTATGTATGGCTATACCCACCCTGAAAAAATTTTACAACTAGGATTAGAAGTTTCGGAGATTAGCGGTAAAGTTTGTTAGTTTGGATGTAGTGGACAAACTAACAAACTTTACCGCTTTATAATATAAGTGTAAATATATACATATTGTAGATATCCAGCAGTGGACTTTTACAGGCTGTTGATGATGATGATGTACTTAGCTACAGGTTATATTTCAGTTTCTAAGTGCGAGCATAAAATGCATCATGGAATTCCACACCGCCAAGTAAACAGCCCATCTCGGCGCGTTATACACCATCCGTTTTATTGGAGCTCCCAGCTCATGCAAATTGCCCATTGACACAGGCTGAGGGTCACTCGTAAACAATACGGGAGTTATCCAGAGTAATAACTACTTAGAGAGAGCACTAACAATATTAATATTAATGTAAGCAGACTTTCATGATTTCGAAGTGTTTGGTTCCAACGGAAGCTCAGCGTTGTGTTTTTAATTGACATAATGAGTTGGACGCCAATTTGCCTTGTTGCATATTGGTAGGTATTGGAAGGTACATAAATAGTTTTATTGCTAGTATGTAGGTATTATTGCAAATCCCGTATCCGTTGCAAATCCGTTGTAAATCCCGTTTTCTATTGTGCAACGTTTGCAAGTAAATGCTTTTTCTTCTTTCTTTCTTTAATCTAAAAACGAATCGCAAATAAAGCGTGTCTAGAAAATAGAATGGAATAGAGAAAATTCATTTTGAATAGAACTTTACACACATCTTATTGCATATAAATATGCAATAAGATGTGTGTTAGGTTTCAATTTATGGAATATATGTGGAATTATAGTACCGTCGTGCCTGTTATAGTTAAGTTAACTAGCTATATGAATAAAGATTGACATAAAATCGTTAACCCTAATTGTCTTTTACGTCCTAATTGATTATGCCAATGTTAGCTCAACATAACAACATTAGACCTATCATGTATGTTCCTAGTATTAATTTGATATTACATTATGGAGTAGGTAATAAAATTAATACAAATTTTAAAATTAAAAAACACATATTTTAGGATTACAATCAATTCTTTCAATTTACTATAAATATCACAAAAAATATATATGCTAGTAAATAATTTTATGGGCACGTATAATTATGACTACAGTAGTTTATGAGATGATGAGTAGGTATGTCATATGATTTTAGGGCAGAACTCCAATGAACACATATTTTACTCCATAGAAAAAGAACAACCACAATGAGGATGGGTACCTCATTTGGTTGTTCTATAATGCCACCTTCGCTTGCTTCTATATCTTCTTAGAGATGATCTGCAAATATTTGTCTCGGGTCTGGGTGTTTTCTATGAATAATATGTATGTATTTACAAAAAAAAGTACATTAGTAGTATATCAGTCATGTAGTTCCCATAATACAAGCTCTGCTTAGTTTGGGGCTAGATGATGCTGCGTGAAACATGTTCAGCATTATTTATTTATTATTGATTACAATAAAAGATATGTCAGCGCAGTGATCTTGGTTATTCTATAGTCTATAGATTATTTGGTATCACTCTCTGACAGAAGCTAAGATATAGTTATTTTATAATCTGTGGCTGGAGCTAATTGCCGCCTCCCGCGCACGTCGCAGATATGAGGAAGGAATTAAAGGAGGCGGTCAACGACTGCTATTCATCATCATCAGCCTATATTAGTCCACTGCTCGACATAGGCCTCCCCTAATGAGCGCCATAGCGCCCTGTCTTCAGCTTGTCGCATCCAGCATCTGCCTGCAGTCTTTCGCAGATCGTCATCCCACCTGGCCGGAGGGCGTCCTACACTACGTTTACCGAGTCGCGGTCTCCACCTAAGAATACGTTTACCCCAGCAGTTATCGGTTCTTCGCGATATATGACCGGCCCACTGCCACTTCAGCTTGCTAATTCGTTGAGCTATGTCGATAACTTTGGTTCTCTGACGGATGTATTCGTTACGAATCCTATCCTTCAGAGAAACTCTCGGAGTTTAGCAAAGAGCATAGCTCTTTCCATAGCTCGCTGAGCGACTTTGAACTGGTGACTGCTATTGCACTGAATTTAATAGTGACTAGGACTTGGTCTATTCTGGTTTTATTAATGCAGGCTATACTATAGGCTATGAGAACTAGTAAAGCTCCTTGTAAAAGAGCTCATCCGGAGAACAGCTACCATTCCGGTTTGAATTTATAGGCACATGAGACTTGTCACCTCTGGGTTGGCAATACGCGAGTTATACTTCTGGTGTTGCTAGAGTCCATAGGTTACGATACCGCTTACCATGCTTGTTTGCCACTTTAGTAGTAGATATAAAAATTGCCGTTCATACATAGGCAGGTGATAGTCAGTTATTTCAGTACCTACCTGTCGTGAAGTAAAATTCTTAACAAAAACTTTGCTAAGCTCGGGTATTTTTATTGCTCAGTGTTCTTACACAAAATATAATTTTGTATCTGAGGCTAAGCAACGATAAACAGTGCTGCATGGTGGAAAATAATATGATTTGGGATCAATGCAACAAAATTATGTACATAAAAAATGTGGAACATTTCAGGTTATGTGCTTTAAAATATACTTTCCCAGAAATGTTAAACCTCGTATTCAGGTAAATGCTAACACCTTCTGTTTAGAACTCTATAAAACTCAAAATAGCCCATCTTAAAATACTAACTATGCAATTACGTGGGATTTTACGTCCCATAAGTATTCACTAAAGTGCATTTTCTGTATTCCAAACACATAAAGGTAGAAAGTAGTACCTCATTTATTCAAGGACACGTAAAGCCTAGGCTTTTAGACTGTGTTTATTTTGCTAATACAAAGCCTCTCGTGGATAACATCATCATCTTCAGCCCACATAAGTCTATTGCTTAGCATAGGCCTCTTCCTAAACACCAATGAGCCCGGTATTCGGTTCTTATCACCCACTTGCTGCCGCCGCCTTTCTTAAGTCAGCGCTCCACCTAGCCGGGGGGCGCTCCACACTACATTTGCCAAGACGCGATCTTCAACTAGAACTCGTTTATCTCAACGGTTCTCGGTTCTTCGGCAAATATGACCAGTCCCTTGCCACTTCAGCTTGCTAATCCCCTGAGTTATGTCGATGACTTTCGTTCTCGGACTGCCAAGACGCGATCTTCAGCAAGAACTCGTTTACCCCAACGGTTGTTTGTTCTTCGATAAATATGATCAGCCCCTTGCCACTTCAGCTTTCTAATCCCCTGAGCTATGTCGATGACTTTCGTTCTCGGACTATCAAGATGCAGTCTTCAACAAGAACTCGTTTACCCCAACGGTTGTCGATTCTTCGGAAAATATGACCAGCTCCTTGCCACTTCAGCTTGCTAATCCCCTGAGCTATGTCGATGACTTTCGTTCTCGGTCGGATAACCTCATAACGGATTTTATTCTTCAGATATTAGCATATCCATAGCTCGCTGTGCAACCTTTAACTGGTGGATTAGCTCTACTGTGAGTATCCACGTCTCGGTGAATATGGTCGTATGGTATTTTCAAAATGATCGGTCGAGACGACGGTTCAACTGTTCTTGATTTCAACGACTTTGACTATTTTTTGTGATAATTAATTCATAATCACAGTGAGGTCGTCATTCATCACGCGAGTTGCTTACACACAACTGTCATCGTACGTAAATAATAACTTTAAGGCTTTTAAGTAAAGCAAAGCGATACTTTTATTTTATGCAAAATTTTAGTTAACCTTCGCATTGCGTGAAACAGAATCTACATCAGTTCACTTTATTTTCTTGCTTAGTCATGAACTTCTAATAAATTTAAGTAGTTGCTGATTAATTTGCACTTTCTGACTAATAAATCTCTAGTGTCTGATAAAATAAAATAAATTGCTTGCAAGCTACGCGAGCAGAGTGATGAGCGCTTTTTGTTATTTTTAGAAGCACTCTTACGGAATTAAAATCATTTATACCTAGTCATATAGTAATATACCTTCTGTGTGGAATATGTAGTAATACACTACACCGCCACAAATGAAGTCAGGTCGTAGAAGGGACTGCAAGAGCTCATCAACTCATGCTCTCCGTCATCATTAACTGACAAGAGGTCAGGGATACTGAAACACTGCTGTCATCAACCCAGAGTCCTTCTCCGATTCTTCAATAAGTTGGGCTGGTTTGAGTCAGGTTAAAAGGGGGATGGGGTGCCATGTCGGTCAACCTTCTCGTGTGCCTGTGGGCTCTGGTCGCTTATGGATCAGACGGATCCGGGGTGAACAGAAGCCTATGGGACGGTGCGCCCCGTTTAAGCCCGACAATAACTTCTCATACGTGGGATCTTATTGTCGAGCAACTAATAGACTGACCGGAGGGGCCGCTCCGCGTGTCCCTATGAGCCACATGGGGCACAGCGGATGGGGCAGCATGGTGGGCTCGTGGAGGAGCACCATGGGAGGGCCGGGGCGGTATTTGTTGCTCCGGTGGGGGGGGGGGGGGGGGGGGGGGGGCGCGCCCTTTTCAGGGCGCGGACGTGTGGTCGGCGTGGCCCTTTATGGGCCCGTTTGACGGAGTGTGGCCTTTTCAGGGCGCACTGTGGAGGGAGGGCCGGGGCGGCTTTCGCTGCTCTGGTCGGCTTACGCGTCCCAATGATCTTCGAGGCTATACCGGCAGGGTTTCCCATACCGGTCAGGCTTGGAGTGAGGGACAGCGTAAGTTGGAGGGGGCGCCCTTTTTAGGGCGCGGATGAGGGTTTGCGCGTCCTAATGATCTTCGAGGCTATATCGGCAGGGTTTCCCATACCGGTCAGGCTTGGAGTGAGGGACAGCGTAAGTTGGAGGGGGCGCCCTTTTCAGGGCGTGAGTGTGGGGTCACTCGCGGAGTCGGGGGACTCCGCCGGCTTGCACGGCCCCACAAATGGCCGGGGCCCGGGTGGTTCCTGGGCTACCCGTCGGGGTAAGATGGTGAATGCTAACGCGACCCCATCTTGCCCCACTACGGCGGGCGACGTCAACCAGGGGGGTTTTAGTGGGTTAGAGTCCCACATACCCCCTCTCGCCACTCCCGTGGCGGAAGGGGATGTGTGGCATTTCCCCCCTTCAAAAAAAAAAAGGTTAAAAGGGGGATAATGGACAATATACCCGAATGCGGGACGTCAGTGCAGACCTTAGTTCCCGCACTTAGAATTAGAATTGGTATCTGTGTCGCGAAACATGTGTTATAGAATTTTGTTTTACGAAAGCGGTAGCCGTAACCTGCGGGTAGACGCTAGCAACACTAGAGGTATCACTTGTGTGTTGCCAACCATGAGACAGAACGAGCGAAAAGTCTCATGTATCTGTTATTTTACCGGCACCCATACCCTTAAAAACCGGAACAGAAATAGGAATAGGTGGTAGTACTTTTCTGGACGAGCTTTTTCACAAGGAGCTCTCATACTATTAAATACAACAGAAATGTGCATAAAAATGTTTAGATAAAACAAAAAACTGAATTTATAGTAGGTACGAAATGCAAGCTTTGTTTGGTCCGCGTATATTTTTGTAGGAGCAAAAAAGCAAAAGCAAAATAAAGCTATTTTACATAATTTGTAAAATATATTTTGCTCGACTCCAAAGGGTCGTAGCGTGATGTTAAATAGATTTTAACCTTTCTCAAGACTTGGGCTATCAAATAGAAAATGTTTTTTTTTAATTTGACAGGAGTAATTCGCGTATTCAAACAAAAAAACAGAAAACAAATAAACTCGTCAACTTCATTATCTATCCCCAAAACAAGCAGAGCTTGTGTTATGGGAACTATATTGTATATGGGTACTTTTTTGTCAATGTACGCAAACCGAATTATTTTAGTTATGAAGCATAGCGGATTGTTCGTCAAATATGTCGGCGGGCTCGGGATAAACCTCCTACCCGCATCGCAAAAATAGCTGAGATAAATATAAATATTTTCGCTAAGATTCCAAATTTTAGCGAAAATATTTTTATTCTAATAGTTTTTACATAACTCATGTAATAAAAATACCCAGAGTGGTTCTATTGGTATATTTATTTATTTAATACTTTATCCATCGACAATGGATATCTATTTCTTTTGCGGTGGAAACCTCCGGTCCGTGGGGCACTGATGCGTGGCTCCCACTTGGGGAAATCGAAGCGGATGGACGATACCAATCACCAAAAAGCTGGCGCTTAACTCGGTTAGATAATTAGCATTGCTATTCAACTAGGTAATGTAACCAGCCTTTTAGGTATCCTGCCTGTGGTCGGTGACTTAAACTCTGTTTATATAAGTAGTCTTAACATTAAAGGTAGAACACAGCCTTCTTTTCCTAGGTAGTCGCGGAAGGTGTTCATGAGGAAGGAACTCTAAACGGCCAACGAAACGTCAGCAGAAGAATGGTAAGACGTGGTATAGTCTTAATAATATCCTAAAAGTATTTAGATAGTTCAACCATTTTAATCTGTTTTTAAAGTAGGTACCTAGTTGTTGTCGAACTAGGAAAGTTTTTAACTCAAACAAGTAAAACAGGGATAGATCAGTAAATAGGGTCATACACTCGAATTCGCCTCTCCGTGTCTACTTTTTTAATTATTGGCTTCTGCCCATGGCTTCGCCCGCGTGGTACCCGGATGAAAAGTAGCCTATGTGTTATTCTGATGTATAAGCTAAATTACTGTGAAGTTTCATCAAAATCCGTTCAGTAGTTTTTGCGTGAAAGAGTAACAAACATCATCCTCACAAGCTTTCGAGTTTTATAATATTAGTAGGATCTTCCTGTTTAGGCAGTGATAGAAATGAAGGGAAATATATTATAATAATCGTTATTATCTTTAGATTTAGAAAGTACTTATGTTAACTTAAGGCTCATAATCGCAACACCATAGCATCAACCATACTTAATACGTATTAAAAAAGGTTACACTAACGCGATTTAAACCCTCCAGGGTGGCTAGACAAATATCAGTTTCTGTTGTCGTTAACGCCTGCGGGAAGATTGAATTATATGAGAACGATATAAGCTGTAGAAATGTCAACTGCCAAGTTTTTACCTTGACAAATTTGCGTTAGCGTGAATGGAAAACTAAGCGTGAGGTATTTGTCTAGACACCCTAGCAGGAAAATTAGAATAAATTATTTTTTTAACTTCTGAATATTTCGTATAAACCTACTTATACATATGTTATTCTTTCTGTTGAAAAAAAAACTTGTAATTTAATGAAATATATTTTCTTTCAATTACAAGTTTTTTTTTTATAAAAACGAATAATAAAAACATTCAAGTAAAAATTACATAGTGACAATTAAATAAGAGATCACACAAAAATAAACAAACATTTTAGAATATTATTTCGACTTTAACACGTGCTTGACTATTCTTCTGCTGACATTCAAAGTACGTGGTATAGTCGTAACGATATTCTATAATGATACCAAACCACGATAATTTCAATTCAACTCCTAAAATTATAGTTGACAGTAATTCATCTTATTTACAGGGAAAATGAAAACCAAAACATCTAAGATCTAACATTAAGCATAAAGATCTCCCTGCCAAAGTTAATTACTTAATTAATCCCCGAGATCTGATCAGGAAATAGATGCTCTGGTTTAAATTGACCTCTTATTTACAAATAACAACCTTAGAAATAATAATAAAAATAATGCTGGACATTTTCACACAGCATCATCTAGCCCTAAAGTAAGCAAAGCTTGTTTTATGGTAACTACATGACTGATATACTACTTTATATATTTTTTTGTAAATACATAAACACTCGTACATAACTCGTAGTATGCATATAAAACCCGACCCGATACAAATATCTGCAGAACATGCAAACATTTGTCTTGTAGTGGGACTCGAGCCTGCACCTCTTATGACGCAGCAAGCTTCTCGCCCGCCGCGCCATCAAGATCGTCAATATGGGGTTATTACTGTATGGGACTGCGAAGGAAATGGACTGCGAGCCCTATAGCGACTTTCAATATTAATATTTTTTTCATTTCATTTTTTTTCACTGATTTATAGTTCAAATTTCAACATTAAAAATCACATAGTATAATCAACGCCAAAAATTATTCAGATAGATAAACTCTTTATTACACACCGAATCAAAATACAAAAAACACAGGAATTCATAATAATATAAAGTACAATGGGAGGTCTTATCGCTAAAAGCAATCTGTTATAGAAAACCTTTGGATGTGCAGGATAACATAGAATCAAAAGACGGCGGTGTACTAGTAAACCTATAATAATATATATTATATTAGTTATAAATACCTACATTAATTACATAATATAGATATCCTATATAATATACATGCAAATAAATTATCAGTATTATTTAAAAAAAACATATAAAAAACCCTTAGTGCAAAATATAACATGAAACCTTAAAACATCAAAAGAAAACTCCTTAGATCTCAAGTAATTACAACGTGATTTAGGCTTTACGTTGATATAATTTGTTGAATGCAAAGATTTTATATTTAGAAGTTTATCGACAATCACAAGCAGTACATGGCATGTCACTTCACTAAATTATGTACCGTTGATCAGTTGCAAAAACCACAAGATCTACGCGTCATGCAGTCTGAGATAAACGAGTGTGTTGGCTTGCAATTTAAATGAAAAAATCAGCACACTTTTACTACAAACCACGCATAAATCAACCTTATTTTCTAAGAGATAGAAGTTCTTGAAATGGAATTCATAGATTATCTACGCAATGTTGATGTTGATACAAGCACAGATTACAGCATAGTATCTATTGTTGATTTGACAAAGAATAATACGAGTTAGCTACGTAGAGTTTACGCGTTTATAAATAGAATTATTTTGGTTATTTTGGTACCTACCTAAAGAATTAACTATTATTTGACGACCTCTATGGCACAGGCGAAGGCCCGCCTGAGACGCAGAAGGTTGCGTGTTCGATTTTCGCCGTGGAGCAAATGTTTGTATGATCTGCAAATATTTGAGTCTGGGTGTTTTTATGTATATTATGTATGTACGTATATAAAAAAGTATATGAGTAGTATATCAGTCACGTAGTTCACATAACGTAAGCTCTGCTTACTTTGGAACTAGATGATGCTGTGTGAAATGTCCTTCATTATTATTGTTATTATTATTCATTTACAAGTAATTTTGAATTTAAATTCGTCAATGTATATTTTCAACTCATATTTTATCTTAATCCTTATTCTAGCTTTTATTAAATTTTTTTTCCCCTTAAAGTAATTTTATAGTGTCGCTATAATTTAAACTTTAACCCAGTATTCATTCAAAAACTTCGTTCTTACTACATGATTATTAGCAGTTCCTACACATGCTATTACTTTGTCATAATCTTGTTCGCTATTTACATTTCTGCTTCCGTCAATCTTGACAGCAATGTTGATACTGATTGCTAATGGCCATGCAAAACTACCGACTCTCTAGCTAAGCCCACATCCATTACTGCAACAGAACGTGTATCCAACTCAAACATAACATTAAACAGTCAGTGTATGATCTATATATCGATTTCATCGAAATTTTATGCATTTCTCAATTCCTCGCTAAGGTGCTTAGCACTGGCGGTTATGGTTATAGTTTCCTTTACAACTTTGCTATCTTAACTTAACGCTGAATTTTAATGTCATGTGGAAGCAATTATGATTTCAAAACCGGTTTCTGTTGTGTTGTCTCCAGAAATATGTCTTTAAGAGGAAAAAATATGTACCTGCTACTTAGGTGCCTAAATATTATACTGACTCAGGCTTTTGAATAAAATAAAAATAAATACTTATTATCAAAAAAGTTGCAAGTAAATTGGGCGACCTTATCGCTCAGAAACGATCTCTTTCAAACAAAACTTTGGATGGAAAGGATTCCATCTCTGAGTCTACTTAGGAAATCTGGCTTTGTATATATGTTTGCCTGGCAATAACCACCAAACCGTTAATACAATCTTGATGAAACTTGTTAGGTTGCTAGATAGATAGATAGATAAACTCTTTATTGTGCATAACACCACTTTACAATGCAAAATACAGGAACATAATAAAAGAAGAAGAATGGGCGGTCTTACCTCTGAAAGCGGCAGGTAGATGATACTAATAGATTTTTAAGTTCGAATATTACCTTCAATATTACGGTAGAAGGGTTTTTAAGCTATGGGGTCACGAATTCTCAGCTCGTAGCGAACTACTAGTTTATTTAAGTTGACTCAAAACGATTGCCAGTAGATGACGGTATCCCTCAAGGCCAAACTTTGCGACCATTATTACTAATGGTGTAACCATGGTCCGAAACTAACATTTATTTTAAATTCTGTACTTACTTGAATTTGAAGTAGCTTTCGTTTTAATGTGTAACTTGAGAAGTTTTTGGTTAATTTCCCTCCGAATAAATTATGATAGTATTACCTGTAAAAATAAAAAATATATATCAGTGTCTTATTGTATTCTTGACATAGAAAATCTGTGTATAAAATGTTGGGTGTTTATTTATTTGGTGGGGTGTTGGACAAGTCCTAACTGATGGATTGACTGACTGAGCCCTGTTACATGTAATTTGGAGGCCTTTAAAAGTGTTGGAGTGAACTAAGAAAGGAAAATTCTGATCAGAGAAAAAAGCTTATTAATATAAATAAATAAAAATAAAATAAAAAAGCCTTTATTCGCTGACTGTTACTTACACAAAATTATTTATAAATGCTTACATACTAATTATATTAATATTACATGTTTTATGTTATGATTTTGTGACACCAGTATCCTCGCAGTCAGGTTGTCCTTTGACATAGGCCTCCTCCATTTTATGCCGTTCCACTCGGTCTACTTATTACTTATTCTTTGCCATCCTTTGGGTAAATCATCCTCCCATCGTTTTACCGGTCTGCCTCTCCTGCTTTTTCCATCTCGTGGGTACCAGACGGTTCTATCGTATGCCCATTTATTCTTCATTGACCTCATTGTATGGCCTGTCCAACTCCATTTTAGTTTGCTTATTTTGGTCGTTACATCCTTAATACGTAATATTTAATAGCGAAAAAAGCTTGATACGTAAATATTTAATAGCAAAGAGAATACAAAATTTCCTCAATCAAATTCATTATATGCGGGGCATATAGTTAGCTTCTATTTGAATTGACGAAAGTAGATTTATATTTTGGACGGAAGTAGAGTGTAGACGATGTTTTGGTGTTATTTTGTTATTATTTTTAAAGCTTTCATGGTCTTTAAACATAATTATAATTTATATACGAGACTCTATCGCGTTTATATAATGGCTGTGTTGTTACTGCCGTGGTTAGTGTAGTGTGACGTAATATGAACATAGATTTTCTAAATCTGAAGATGAAATAAGTTGGGTTGAGGCAACTGCAATTCTACGGTGGTAGCTCTGAGTATACTCAAGTCAAATCTTGATTGTTGGTTGTATGATTTACTGACAAGGTAAATAATATAAAAATAAAAGAAGGCAAACGAGATTAAGATCCGTATTAAAATTATAATTATATAAACACATTTTGTAGAAATGTCACATAGAAAATAAAATACCTACACGAGTTAAATATAAATACTGTAACACTTCCACATTAATGTGTTATTCATTGTTACTAGATATTCTGTAATGTCTGATAACGGAATGTACTTTACTTATTCATGTATTTCGTTATATTCTTATCAGAGTTATTAATGTGGTGTAAATAATATTTTATTAATAGACCTACCTCATTAAAATGATTCTAAGTTATCGGTGTTCATTATCATTTATTTCGAATTACATCACAGTTTCTTTTTAAAGTATTTAACTTAGTTAATTACAATTATTTAAGATGATGCTATTTTTCAACACCATAAGATTACTCACACTATCAAATAAATAAAGTCTTAAATTTTAAAAAATAACTCTCATATTCATAATCACTCCATAACTTTTTTAAATTTGTCTACGCCTATCCTTTGTTTGGTATTGGAAGAGGACAGGGCTAGAGTTATCGACCTGCTAAACTTCGTTAGTGATTATGAGTATTTTGTGGCAATGGTATATAGAAAATAATGTTAAAACTGTGAATTTAAAAACCTTAAACTACTCAAGCAATGAGTATTTCACTAATTGAGGAAGTGCCTTGAGGTACTTGAGACATCATAATCATGATGACTCTTGAAAATCTCCACTATCATCCTTGCACCTATACATTAAATATGCTTTAGAAAATATTATAATACTTCAATATCTTGTCTTTATCTTTGTTTTTGCCTTTGTTTAATTTGTGCATAGCCTAGTTTTTTTGTTTTTATTATTTTGTACCTTCTTACATCTACTATTTAATTCTGGAGGAAATATTAAATCTTGCCACTTGTCACGCCATTGTATACAACTCACATTTTTAAAATTTTAATTAACTTCCTGCACTCTCTTCAAGCGTGTAAAACTTTATTGACAAGATTGTTCGAAAGAGGCTAGCTACCCGCAACACAGGTTATCCTAGAGTGGGAGCTAGCGTACCTACTTACAAATTGATTTGACAACATCTATATTTTTTATAAGTTATTTATAACATGTACTTGTTTTATAGACGTACCTACTAACTGAAATTTGTAACAAATTAATAAACTTTACTTTATATAATATAAGTTTAAATTAGTTCACCCGTTACACTCTCCTCATTTAATACACTATTGCGTACACCGCAGAACATTTACAAAATCTTATAGATTACTCTCCATCCAAAGACGGTCTGAAAGAGATCGCTTCTTAGCGGTAAGACAGACCATTGTACAATTCGCTGGGTAATGTTTTTTGTTATTGGAATTTTCTAATGGTGTACGATAAGGTATTGTCATTTATTCATTAATATTACAATCCAGCCCAGTACAATGCATTAGAATTTAATTTCGCAAAGGTCGGACCCCAAACTCAACCCTCAGGCTAAATAGCCTACAATAAAACCTCATCAGACGTACAACAACCATCACAGCCTTCAAATGAACCACGAGACGCCGCGAGCTAGAGAAATAATTATGAGATACCTACTCTCTCATTGTCTAGACAGTTAGATAATGTTGATTTGCAAAGCAACAAGAAGGATTGGATGATAAATTGATTCTGCTTGAGATTTACATCAAAACTCTAATTCAAGTTGGGGTGTTTTACGTATAACTAGATTCTGCCCACGGCTTCGCCCGCGTGGTAGCCGGGTAAAGAGTAACCTATGTGTTATTCTAATGTATAATCTTTATAACTGTAAAGTTTAATCAAAATCCGTTTAGTAGTTTTTGCGTGAAAGAGTAACAAACATCCATCCTCACGAACTTTCACGTTTTTAATTCCACGTGACAGATGGCAAGTCCATCGCTTCTTATTGGAACACTAAATTATTGCGCGAGCCTTCATATTTTTGGTTCTGGGGTTTTTTCACAGTTTCACAAAATCTATTGATGCATGACCTGGTGCAAGCCCACAAGCTCTGGATTTAGATTGAGCTGACCAAAAGTAGACTTCTTTTGGAATTTCACAGGAAAAAGTTTGGTGCCTTTTATGCCGTTTCAGAAAACGAATCTATCAACAATTAAATGCATCTGTGCGATCTTTGTTCATTTTAATTAACCAAACAATTTTAACCATTTCACCATTGAAAAGCGACACATCTCGCCAATTGAACTGTAACTGTTTAAGATGTACCTAACTTTAGTCACTGATAGCTGCAAAGTTCCCCTGTAGGTGAAGCCTCGGCGCTTCGTGCCGAAACATCCTAAGAATTTCGACCGGGCTTGAAACAATCTCATGTCTCAGTTGGTGTAGCATACATGTACCCAGCTGAGGTAAAATTTTTGGGATATTATAAAAAAACTTTGTGAGAGTTTTATTTGCAAACGCATTTAAATCCTTTAAATATACGAAATTACGTCAATTTTTACAGTCATTACAGTCCGTATTGAAACGCATGCTATTAGAGCCTACTTTGTAGGAATTTTCTTGCTTGTTAGCCCAGATAAGTTCTGTGTGTGAACGTACCTACTTAGAACATTTACTGCGGTATGTGTAACGATATTTACCCTTATATGGCTAGTAGATCACTAGACTGACAAGTGATTACTTAGACCCAGTTGCAGAGTTGATAATTGAGTTTAATTAAAACCGATTCAGATATTCTAGGGTTATTAAAATGTACTTGTTTACTATTTAAAAGATTATGTTTTTACTATATCAGTTATAGTTTTCATAATAAGTAACATTGAGTACTTCGTAAGTCAACATTAGCCTGATTATAAGATGAAATAATCCGTAGGTATCAGTTATATTATTTTCAAAATATACGACTTTAACTATAATATATAAAAATATAAAAAGGTTAATGACCTATAAAAAAATTACAATTATGTATGAAAGTTTGACAGATACTAAAATGAACCTGGTAAAATTATGTCTACTAAAATAAACTTGATAACTTGTAAAAAATCTCATGAAAAGACAACGCTTTTTATGGCATTTTTTATTATTTAATGAATGATTTATAATCTAGGCGAGCATTGGTAGTATATTTTAGTCAAATATAACTAGTTGATAAGTTCTACCAACTGTATTTTTGTTGGTAAGGTAGATGCTGTGTACTCGTAGCATAGTACACAGCATCTACCTTACCTTTTTTAAAGTCTTTTCGACTTTTCGTTACCACCGCTGTTGTGGAAAAACAATAAAAAAGATAAACGCGATAAAAACCCATAAATAACGTATATTTATGTCAACTGATTGCGAATGTTTGAAAAATACAAATAGCACTTTTGAAACTATTCTGGTAATGAACATATTTTTACTAAAAACGGGACATTTACCGCAATTTGCGGGTTTGAATGTTGCCGATATTTCGGCACAGTTGCATGTACCATGTCCACGGGAGGAACTGAAGCCTTTTTTTGAATGTTAGTGTCAGACAAGTTGATCTACCCTCTTTCTCACTCTTTTATCAAAAAACCCATACACGAGATTGTAACTAAGTTATAGATTTTCAGTTCTAACGTTTTGAGCACGTGTTAATTATGCGCAAATATATATTTTCGAGTACAAAACTCCATTGGTGCACTACCGGGTTCGAACCACGACCTCTCGATTGGAAGTCGAGGTACATCCCACTGGTCCAACATAGCTTTTGAAATCATCTACTAATTGCAGGCTTAAAAAAGTTAACAAGACATAGCTACTCATAAAACACAAGCCGACAGCCGGCGGCTATCCTACTTAGATTTAAGATAGCAATTAGATAATTATAATTTAGCAACAATAGGAGTGAAAGGTATACTGGATGTTGACATGAAGTTTGCAATGATTATTGTTGATTGGGAAATTAATTAGTCAATGCCATAATCATGACGGGTAGGACCATATAATTAGGTGCCACTGGATAGGGTTATTTCCAATTCGTACACTCGAAATAATTATAAATAAATAATGCTGGTATTTTTTAACACAGCATCATCTAGCCCCAAACTAAGCAGAGCTTGTATTATGGGAACTATATACTACTTAAATACTTTTTTTTGTAAATATATACATATTATACATAGAGAAACACCCAGACCCGAGATAAATATTTGCAGATCTTACAAACATTTGTCCCGTGGCAGGAATCGAACTTGCAACCTTCTGTGTCTCAGGCGGACCTTCTACCACTGCGCCACAGAAGTTGTCTAAGAATTATAATTGCTAATCTATAATTTTTTAATGTCAATAACTTATTTATCTTGTCTTGTACAAGAGCTGAATTAAACTTTAGTGTATGTATTAAGGTGTACGACTAACGTTTTTTTTTAGTTTTTATACGTAGGTACTTACTTTATAAAAAATATTGAAAATTGTACGAAATAAATATATTCCTATTGAATTTGATTTTTTATTACACTAGGATACGCAAACGGAAATCTTGTTACAGAGAAACGGTCAGCACTCGAAAAAAGTTTTTCTAAACTAAGCAGAAAGAAATGGCTGTACGGAAGTTTAGTAGTTATTTTCACGAAATTAAACAAATAACAAAGAAAACATCGGCTACTTTATATCCGAGTATCACGCGAGCGAAGCCGTGGGCATTAGTTAGTAACTTATAAAACGATTGAGACATTTACATATTTAAACATAAAATGCTGACTTGAATATTCATTTAGTCAATTAGTTGGCCTATTCTCTTAATTAGTGGCATTCTAGTGGCCATCGCTCCCACACAAATTAATTATTCTATCGAAATCGTTAGACTGTATTTTATTTAAAATGCTGCACTTTAAATAAAATATAGTCTAACGAGTAACTTGTGCAAGTAATTAATTATAAAAAATAAATAAATATATTTAACCAAATATCAATAACGTAATAATTAAGCCAGCAGCGATGAAAGAGGGGGTTCGATGCCCGCTTTAGGACAAAATGCACGTTCTGCAGATATTTGTTCCAGGTCTGGGTGTTAATTTACGTACTATATACTAGTATATACTTATATTTTAGAGCACCATGAATGTGCACCTTTTTATTTTATCCGAAAAAAAAACATAAATTTCGACTGTTGATTATTAAGTTCCCGATGCCAATTCCAAAACAGTGAAGGAAAACATCATTAGGAAACCGGTATGAATTAGAACCAAAACTCACAGGCATGTTCCACCAGTTACCTAGTTTTCCAATGAGCGGCGATGGGCTTGCAATCTGTCACGTGGAATGCTTACTGCTTGCAAAACGCGGGCATGTGCCAAATCTTATGTTAACGTGCCTCTAACTACCTCCTACTTGGTATTTACAAAGATCTACGCAATTAATTTGTAACTGAGGATTTCTATAATTGGAAATACCTACAGTCTAGAGCTTGTTTGTTGGTTCGTTTTATACTAATAAACCCTCTCTTCCCAACTCTTAAATCTTGAGTATCGATCATTAGGTACGCAAGCATTGAAATGCCTTCGAATACCGAAAATCAATTTCGACATTTTGATCGAGGTTTATATCCCATTAAATTAAATCAACGAATGTCGTACAGTTCGTTGAATTAAACATGGCGATGACAGACTGGTCACCTGTCAATCATTGCTTGACTGGCACCAAGTGGATTCAAGATTTACAGAGTGTCCCAGAAACTAGAGTCATTTGAGCTAGCCGTTACAGCTTATAAAATACATTCCGTGTCTAATTTGTTTATGAATTAACTAGCTTCTGCCCACGGCTTCGCCCGCGTGATACCCGGATAAAAAGTAGCCTTTGTGTTATTCTGATGTATAAGCTAAATTACTGTGAAGTTTCATCAAAATCCGTTCAGTAGTTTTTGCGAGAATGAGTAACACATATCCATCCTCACAAACTTTCACGTTTATAATATTGGTAGGAAAAAAACGTTTATCCTTTTTTATTCATTTATTTAGACACTCAACACAGGTTAAAACTTCGTACTGTGAACAACGTACTGTACGTAAATAAATAAATTATGTTGGACATTTTTCACACTGCATCATCTAGCCCCAAACTAAGCAGAGCTTGTATTGTGGGAACTACATGACTTTTACTATTACACTACTTACATACATATTATACAAAGAAAACACTCAGACTCGAGACAAATATTTGCAGATCATACAAACATTTGTACCGCGGCGGGAAGCGAACCCACAACCTTTTGCGTCTCGGGCGGGTTTTCACCCACTGTGCCTCAGAGTTTGTCAAAGGTATACAATTATACATATACATTAGTGTTCTCGCAATAAGAGGACATCACAGCATGCGCAGTATATAGGTACAAACCGACAACAGCTTTTTGTGTCTTATAAAAAAACTTGAGAATGACCATAAATAAGATGCTTAAAAAATATAACATTATGAAATTATGAGCAGAAATTTACTATTATTTCCCCTGTAAATATAATAAAAAAATACTGAAAGGGAGTATTTTACCATCATTATGATAGGTAAATGTGGTTTGGTTGGTTGATTGGCGTCTTACGTGTATTTTTTTTTCTTGGTACACCCTGTATAATAATTGTAAATAGGTTCACAATTAACATGAGAGCTTAGAATTAGTACGTTCACACGACCACAGAGCATACCTACAGGTTGACAGTTTAATGATTTTGTGGGAATGGTATAGGGACCGGGTTTTTTTTTTTAATTTCCGTTAAAATTTATAACTCTGTTTATAATTTTAACTATTTTGACGGACGGTTGGCGGTTAACTAGCCGGCTGACACGCAAGAAGTTGTAGAGCTACTTGTGAAAAGCTCGTCTGGGGGTACTTCCACCATACCTAGTTCTGCTGCAAAACAGTAATGCACGCATTGCTGTGTTTTGGTTTGCAGGGTATTGATATCGGTGAAATTACAAGCACATTAAACTTTTCACCCGTTATATCTTAGCGCCGGCAACACGCGTGTAGATTCCATACCCGCTTACTAACAGGTGGGCCTGGTTGGTTGCCTCTTTAGTTGAATATAAAAGGCGGGTTCGATTCTCGCTATGGGACAAATTACCTACCTTTAGAATGTCAACGTCAAAAACATTATTCTGAGAGTATAATTTGATGTTCAATGATATGTCATTGCGGAAAAATTCAAAATATTATCTTTCATTGGTAGAGAAAAGATTGGTTTCACTGACAAAATAAATCTGATAATCTACAAATTGCGTCTGGTTCTATGTATAATAATGTAAATATTTTAAAAAAATATATAAGAAGTACCTATATCATGTAGTTCCCATAGCACATGCTCTGCTTACTTTGGGGCTAGTGAAAATGTCCAGCATTTTTTTTAGATTTGTTTATTTAAACGGACGGTCATGTCCTAACATTAATTATGATGACATATTCCTACGAACAGTTTGAAAAAGCTTTATTTAGGACCTAACCAGCCGTTATTGAGTTGATGAACTCGGACCAAAAACCTTTTAGGGTTACATAGTTGGCACGGGACGCCATGTTGTTTGTGAATAATTAATCATAGGAGCAGTGGCGCCACGTTGACCAATGATATTTTGCTGAATATATAAAACTGGAGCGCGCGAGCTTACGATCGATGTTTGGATTATTTGTGAGAAATGTAAGGCATTTTTCCAACAAGGTCCATGAGGAATGTGCAGTTATGAATATTACTAGCTTCTGCCCACGGCTTTGCCCGCGTGGTACCCGGATAAAAAGTAGCCTATGTGCTATTCTGATGTATAAGCTATATTACTGTAAAGTTTTATCAAAATCCGTTCAGTAGTTTTTGCGTGAATGAGTAACACATATCCATCCTCACAAACTTTCGCGTTTATAATATTAGTAGGATGAACGGAGCCGTGTTGGCCTAGTGAGCGGTACCCTGACTTCCAATTCGGAGGTCATCACCAATGGATTTTTGAATGTACTAGCTTCTACGGCAACTTCCACAAATCCCCTTCCGGTACTCAATGAGGAAGCAAAGGTGATTTCTGGACAAGATTTCCATTAACCTGATCCATTTAGTTACACCTATTTTTTTAACGGAACGGTGGGAGACCGCCAAGGATAAAGGCAGATGGAAGGAATTGGGGGAGACCTTTGCCCAGCAGTGGGACACAATAGGTTATTAAAAAAAGTACATTATCTTAATACAGTCGCGAGCCTGAATCACCAAAAAGTATTTCGGTTTGATATTGTAGTAACTAGTTTAATAATCGTACCATCAAACTCAAAATTGTGTTATTAGTGGAAAAACATCGAATATAACTTTATGTAGTTGCTTAGTATTTGACAATGTTCCCTCCTGTTAAAGAAATTCAAGTCAATTTCAAGGGTATCGAACTCGATATTAACGTTTCAGTAAACAAACACCTCGATATAAACAACTCAGTTAAAAGTCCATGTACATGTTACAAGAAATCGATTCTCGGATCAAAAGACCCGAATCGATTACTAGAGATTTATATCCGATCAAGTTATTTTTGGATCAAAGTTCGATTCTTGCTCGGTCTAAATTTACTCGTGAGAGAGATTTTATGTGTGCATTTCGTGTCAAGTGTTTTCTATGAAGCGGACGAAGATAGTTATTTGCATATTTTATTAGTAGGTTTATGAAACACTCGGTAGGTTAAGCAACTATGGACGCGGTAAAATTTTGAATGGGTGGCCACCAGTGGCATAACATCTAATTATGGATGGCTTCCTTCCAAATAGGTACATCTGAGTATTCGTGCTTTAGAGGTCAAAGCTACTTGTTTTTTTGATTTAGTGGAAAACTCTCAAAACATAAATACAAACATATAGTCACGTCTACGTCACGTAGCCTTGGTCTCTGCCTACCTGGAGGAGTAGGCAGAGACCAAGGATTTCGCTTGCTACGATCCTGGCATACCTCTTTCGCTTCATACATCCTCATTACATTCTTTATACAGGCTCGGCGATCTAGTGTACTTCTGACTCTCAAAACAATGACCAATAAAATAAATATAGGTAGGTAAAAGCGCATATATAACATACA
This sequence comes from Perizoma flavofasciatum, assembly GCA_958496245.1. NCBI lineage: Eukaryota > Metazoa > Arthropoda > Insecta > Lepidoptera > Geometridae > Perizoma > Perizoma flavofasciatum. The sequence continues at coordinate 8,177,060 of OY292439.1, read as the reverse complement.
AAGACAATGTTAAAAACTTTCTTTCTTCTTCTATTAGTATTTTTAAAAAAAATCTTATCTTTAATTATAATCTTCGCACAAAACTAGTTTCCAACGATATTAATCAAGAAATCATCAAAAAACTGTTGCAACAGAAAGCCCTTTAGTTATCGAAACCGGATAAACGCAACCGAGTTGCAATCAAAAAGAACATAAATAAACTAATCGAAACTTCAGAACAAGTAAGAAAAATGTTACTGTTTAGTGATAAAATGAATGGTGGACAACAATCACTAGTGGCGGGTTAGCGCCGGTTTTCGATGTAACAGAGTTGGTCGCGAGAAAGACGCAAATGACACAAATAAGTATAAGTCTGAAAGATTATGATCATTTTAGAAATCCCTTGCTATTTTTGAATCCCTTGCAATGATTGCTGCAAGAAAACTATTCCTAGCTTGCTTTTTTACGTTTTATATGTAAGTTTTCGTATGTATTCTCTGTGTGTACAACAAAGAAAAAATAATAATCCCTACCAACATCACCTATAGGCAGTATTTCATATGTAGTTTTATGATATTGATGTATCTCAAGATATATGATATGTTGATCCTATGATGCTATCAATTTAGATTTACTAAAATTAAATCCTCGAGAAAGATGAACTGATAAGTTAAGTAATTCTTTTGACACAAAAATGTAGAATATTGCACAAAAAAAATACTGCATGATAAATAATCTGTGCATTACTTTTGAGGATCAGCTAGAACAAATAATTGACTGTAAATGATATTGCCGAGGGGAGGTACCAAATAGCTTTCAACCAAATGCATGTCATGAAATTCTTTAACTTATTAGATTAAATTTTTAACTATTATGATTAATTTACAAAGACGTTAAATAAGTATTTAAAAAGTATACAATAAACTTAATGTTGTACTTAATGTAATTAATTGATAGTGGTCAGTGAATCACATTATACACATTAAATTTCATACTTTAAATGCAACATAGAGCCGAAAAACTACATTTATTTTCTCGCAATAATTATACCCGCAGACTTCATTAACGGAAATAGATGTCGTAAACCTTAATCGATATTAAAACGTAATCAAAATCGAAAGTGAAACGAGGAAATTCAAGTTTTGGATTAGTTTTGAGATATTAAAAGTTCTCGTGATTAAATTTCGAGATAATAAAATTTGTCATCACAGAATACCGCTGTTTGTGTAATCAAATTTATAATGAATTTAAACTGTTCATAAAAATTTAGGTATTAGGATTTTTTTCAAGAAATAGATCGTGTATCTTGTCTAGAACTTTATAGTAAATTTCATTACCTGTCTCATTATTTTTCGGTGTTGAAAAATTTGAAAATAGCATAGCAGTCTCTATGCGTCAATCCATCCGTCAGAATAGTGTTTCAAACAAATAGGTCATATAAATTAGGCTCTGGGTGTTATTATGCAATAGTATTTTTAGTTCCTAATAACCACGACTTGACACAGAAAACCCTAAAGTGAGGTCAGAACTATGTTATGCGATAATTTAATTTATTTAATAAAATACGCGAGTATACTTTTAAAATTTAATTAAAGCGATCAGCGTGTGGTTTCATATTTTTTGTAAGGAACACATTATTGTTAAAAATTCAAGATTATTGGATCATATTGTAAAAACGGGAATTTTCACGTACCGCACTATCGATGAAGGCACCGACTATGTTTCGACTCATTCCGAGAGTCTTCATCAGGGTGAATGATCGCGACGCTCTCCCTCTGCGTCGGTAGTGCACGACGCGACGCAGAGGGAGAGCATCGCGATATACTTAGTCGGTATACTTCACCGATAGTGCGGTACGTGAAAATTCCCGTTTTTACAATATGAAAAATGTGTCAGCTCATCAATTAACCTACAACTTACACTTGTTTTTTTTTTCTTTTTAACTGACGACACAACATCCTTTTCCTAGGTTACCAATTTTTCACATTGTGCTCAATAACCGATTTTCATTTCATTTCTTAAGGTTCACAAGTAAAAAGCACCTTAGGGCTTAAATGCTGTTTGTCATAGACAATACTAGTTTATTGAGTTGAGTCTCGTTGTGGAAGAGGAAGTGCCAAAGGTAACACAAGGAGCGAAACCAAATACCCGTGAGTCAGTCTGACTGCGATACAAGTTATGAGTGAAAAGAGAATTTACGTTTACATATTCGTGTGTCTGTAGAAATATAAAATCTTGAAAACAAAGCGTAGTGAAGCCCAATATCATTACTCGAATCTCTATGTTCCGGTTAAAAGAGTTAGGTCCTGAGAGATCTTCGTACTGACTATAATTATAGTAATAAAAAATAATAATGCTGGACATTTTTACACATCATCATCTGCTATCCCCAAAGTAAGCAGAGCTAGGTGTTATAGGAACTGATATAATATATATATGTTTTTTTTTGTATCTACTTCCAATCTTACTTTATAAACGCGAAAGTTTGTGATGATGGATGTTTGTTACTCTTTTACGCAAAAACTATTGAACAGATTTTGATGAAACTTTACAGTAATATAGCTTATACATCAGAATAACACCTATGCTACTTTTTATCCGAGTACCATGCGGGCGAAGCCGTGGGTAGAAGCTAGTATTATACAAAGTAAACACCCAGACTCGAGACAAATAATGAAGTATGGATCTGAAAATCTCCATCATGGGGATAACCGTCGTGAGCATGTTTGCTATTTTACGAGTGAAGTTCCAGGTTTTCGAGACTTTTCAACATCACGTCTCAGGGTCGGGAACCACGCGGAACCACTCAACCGAGAGGTTGACGAGTGATACCTCTGGTTTTGCCAGCATCCATTGGGTAGGTACGGTAACCGCTTGCCAAAAGGTGGGCCTTGTGCTTTTTAAACATTTTTATTGGACAAAACAAAAAAAAAACAATCGATGTACAGGGGGGCTAGACAAATACCACTTTCTGTTGTCGTGAACGCCTGCTGCTTAGCTGTGGAAATGTCACATGCTGCCAAGTTTTACCTTGACAAATTTGTGTTAGCGTGAAAGGAAGAGTAAGCGTGAGGTATTTGTCTAGCCCCCCTTGACAGGATAAAGATAAATCAGATATCGTTTCATGCTGGTAAATAGCACATACGATGAAGTCACACGCCAGCTCCTAGATCTAGGAGTGTGATCATTAATTCGCGTAGTTCGCGAGCAAAGCACGGTATTTCTACTTTTTAGAGTGTTAATACACTCTCGGGAATCGAATCCCAACTATATGTATATGATACTATCAAGCTTGTTTATAGGGCGTCCCACGCCTATGCCATATCTAATTGATTCTTTTAATTGACCTTTTCGATCGGTACGATAAATCTTTGCATGTATAAATAAGCAAAAGTTCCTATTTTATTCCAAAAACTATCGTGAACTTGACTATTCATATTGTAAAAACGGGAATTTTCACGTACTGCACTAGTAGTAGTGCACGGCGCGACGCGGAAGGAGAAAGTCGCAACCACTCACCCTGATGAAGACTCTCGGAATGAGTCGAAACTTAGTTGGTGCCTTCACCGATAGTGCAGTACGTGAAAATTCCCGTTTTTACAATATGAAAAAGTTCCTATGTTTAAAATGTAGTCCTTTTATTCCATTTCCCATAGGTAGTATAATATCGGTAGGCCTGCCTACCTTGCTATATAGTCTTAAAAATATTTACTCAGGCGGGAATCGAACTTGTCATGCTATAGATAGTACCTACCTGATGAAAAGAAATATAACCAATTATAAGACCAATAATACCATTCGATCCGCTAAAGACAGATCCCGATGGAGAGATGTCAAATCTTTATTATAAAGCATTCCAATCCCAAAGCAAAGCAATCCCAATCCCAATCCCAATCCCAGTCCCAGTCCCAGTCCCAGTCCCAGTCCCAGTCCCAGTCCCAGTCCCAGTCCCAGTCCCAGTCCCAGTCCCAGTCCCAGTCCCAGTCCCAGTCCCAGTCCCAGTCCCAGTCCCAGTCCCAGTCCCAGTCCCAGTCCCAGTCCCAGTCCCAGTCCCAGTCCCAGTCCCAGTCCCAGTCCCAGTCCCAGTCCCAGTCCCAGTCCCAGTCCCAGTCCCAGTCCCAGTCCCAGTCCCAGTCCCAGTCCCAGTCCCAGTCCCAGTCCCAGTCCCAGTCCCAGTCCCAGTCCCAGTCCCAGTCCCAGTCCCAGTCCCAGTCCCAGTCCCAGTCCCAGTCCCAGTCCCAGTCCCAGTCCCAGTCCCAGTCCCAGTCCCAGTCCCAGTCCCAGTCCCAGTCCCAGTCCCAGTCCCAGTCCCAGTCCCAGTCCCAGTCCCAGTCCCAGTCCCAGTCCCAGTCCCAGTCCCAGTCCCAGTCCCAGTCCCAGTCCCAGTCCCAGTCCCAGTCCCAGTCCCAGTCCCAGTCCCAGTCCCAGTCCCAGTCCCAGTCCCAGTCCCAGTCCCAGTCCCAGTCCCAGTCCCAGTCCCAGTCCCAGTCCCAGTCCCAGTCCCAGTCCCAGTCCCAGTCCCAGTCCCAGTCCCAGTCCCAGTCCCAGTCCCAGTCCCAGTCCCAGTCCCAGTCCCAGTCCCAGTCCCAGTCCCAGTCCCAGTCCCAGTCCCAGTCCCAGTCCCAGTCCCAGTCCCAGTCCCAGTCCCAGTCCCAGTCCCAGTCCCAGTCCCAGTCCCAGTCCCAGTCCCAGTCCCAGTCCCAGTCCCAGTCCCAGTCCCAGTCCCAGTCCCAGTCCCAGTCCCAGTCCCAGTCCCAGTCCCAGTCCCAGTCCCAGTCCCAGTCCCAGTCCCAGTCCCAGTCCCAGTCCCAGTCCCAGTCCCAGTCCCAGTCCCAGTCCCAGTCCCAGTCCCAGTCCCAGTCCCAGTCCCAGTCCCAGTCCCAGTCCCAGTCCCAGTCCCAGTCCCAGTCCCAGTCCCAGTCCCAGTCCCAGTCCCAGTCCCAGTCCCAGTCCCAGTCCCAGTCCCAGTCCCAGTCCCAGTCCCAGTCCCAGTCCCAGTCCCAGTCCCAGTCCCAGTCCCAGTCCCAGTCCCAGTCCCAGTCCCAGTCCCAGTCCCAGTCCCAGTCCCAGTCCCAGTCCCAGTCCCAGTCCCAGTCCCAGTCCCAGTCCCAGTCCCAGTCCCAGTCCCAGTCCCAGTCCCAGTCCCAGTCCCAGTCCCAGTCCCAGTCCCAGTCCCAGTCCCAGTCCCAGTCCCAGTCCCAGTCCCAGTCCCAGTCCCAGTCCCAGTCCCAGTCCCAGTCCCAGTCCCAGTCCCAGTCCCAGTCCCAGTCCCAGTCCCAGTCCCAGTCCCAGTCCCAGTCCCAGTCCCAGTCCCAGTCCCAGTCCCAGTCCCAGTCCCAGTCCCAGTCCCAGTCCCAGTCCCAGTCCCAGTCCCAGTCCCAGTCCCAGTCCCAGTCCCAGTCCCAGTCCCAGTCCCAGTCCCAGTCCCAGTCCCAGTCCCAGTCCCAGTCCCAGTCCCAGTCCCAGTCCCAGTCCCAGTCCCAGTCCCAGTCCCAGTCCCAGTCCCAGTCCCAGTCCCAGTCCCAGTCCCAGTCCCAGTCCCAGTCCCAGTCCCAGTCCCAGTCCCAGTCCCAGTCCCAGTCCCAGTCCCAGTCCCAGTCCCAGTCCCAGTCCCAGTCCCAGTCCCAGTCCCAGTCCCAGTCCCAGTCCCAGTCCCAGTCCCAATCCCAATCCCAATCCCAATCCCAATCCCAATCCCAATCCCAATCCCAATCCCAATCCCAATCCCAATCCCAATCCCAATCCCAATCCCAATCCCAATCCCAATCCCAATCCCAATCCCAATCCCAATCCCAATCCCAATCCCAATCCCAATCCCAATCCCAATCCCAATCCCAATCCCAATCCCAATCCCAATCCCAATCCCAATCCCAATCCCAATCCCAATCCCAATCCCAATCCCAATCCCAATCCCAATCCCAATCCCAATCCCAATCCCAATCCCAATCCCAATCCCAATCCCAATCCCAATCCCAATCCCAATCCCAATCCCAATCCCAATCCCAATCCCAATCCCAATCCCAATCCCAATCCCAATCCCAATCCCAATCCCAATCCCAATCCCAATCCCAATCCCAATCCCAATCCCAATCCCAATCCCAATCCCAATCCCAATCCCAATCCCAATCCCAATCCCAATCCCAATCCCAATCCCAATCCCAATCCCAATCCCAATCCCAATCCCAATCCCAATCCCAATCCCAATCCCAATCCCAATCCCAATCCCAATCCCAATCCCAATCCCAATCCCAATCCCAATCCCAATCCCAATCCCAATCCCAATCCCAATCCCAATCCCAATCCCAATCCCAATCCCAATCCCAATCCCAATCCCAATCCCAATCCCAATCCCAATCCCAATCCCAATCCCAATCCCAATCCCAATCCCAATCCCAATCCCAATCCCAATCCCAATCCCAATCCCAATCCCAATCCCAATCCCAATCCCAATCCCAATCCCAATCCCAATCCCAATCCCAATCCCAATCCCAATCCCAATCCCAATCCCAATCCCAATCCCAATCCCAATCCCAATCCCAATCCCAATCCCAATCCCAATCCCAATCCCAATCCCAATCCCAATCCCAATCCCAATCCCAATCCCCATCCCCAAAAAACTGACCGAAGTTTGAAATAAAAACCTATTCATATTGTATTATCGGTGAAGGCACCGACTAAGTTTAGTGGTAGTACACGGCGCGACGCGGAAGGAGAAAGTCGCAACCTCTCACCCTGATGAAGACTCTCGGAATGAGTCGAAACTTAGTCGGTGCCTTCACCGATAGTGCAGTACGTGAAAATTCCCGTTTTAACAATATGAATAGTCAAGTTCACGATAGTTTTTGGAATAAAAAACCTATTCTAGCAATATATAAAAAAATGGGTCATATCGCTAAGAAGTATAGCTCAGATAAGAGGAAATTGAGTGCACCTCTTATAACTTGCGGTTTAAAATGACACCGAATGCAATATCCCCTTATTTATGTATTTGCCCCCACTATACCGATATCAACAATAGGAGCGCTATTTTACAATTTGATATTTTTCGATACCATAAGCCGAGCCATTGTGTCGTATATAGGCTAAACTGATAGAAGCAGGTTTACTTTATTTTACCCGTCTACGGTAAAGTAGAAGTGCCCGGGGTAGAAGTGCTACCCGTCAGCTATCTAAGGTAGTATGCCTTAGTATTTGTTGACGACTTCTGTAGCGCAATGTGCGAAGGCTCGCCTGAGACGCAGAAGGTTGCGGGTTCGATTACCGCCGCGGGACAAATTTTTGTAAGCTTTGCAAATATTTGTCTCGGGTCTTTTGTCTATGTATGTATTTACAAAAAAAACTACCTATGAAAGTATACCAGTCATGTAGTTCCCATAATACAAGCTCTGCTTAGTTTGGGGCTAGATGATGATGTTTGAAAAAGTTTCCAACATTATTATTTTTATTTACCTAACCTTTATTGGTGTAGATGGTCATTATTTTCCCAGTAATCACAGTAAAAAAAAATACAATTCTTCACTTGTCTAACTAGCAATGGTCATAATATAATAAAAAAAATGTATGCTTCACATTTGTACGAAGACATGCAAACATTGCAACACTAGGAATATTGTTTCTGGCTTTTCCCGATCTGCCACAGCTCCAGCTCTCATTTAAAAATAAACTTTACATTATCCATACCCGCTTAAAGCAAAGTAAAAGTCAATAGCTTTTAATTCATTGAAATCACAAGTATCATTATAGAAACGTCAGCTTAACAACTACATAAACTTCAAATGTTAAATCATCATCATCATCAGCCTACAACAGTCCACTGCTGGGCATAGGCCTCTCCCAATACCTGGTACTGAGCCCGGTCTTCGCTTTCTGCCACCGCCTTTCTTAAGTCATCGCTCCACTTAGCCGGGGGGCGCCTCAAACTACGTTTGTAAAGACGTGGTCTCCACTCAAGAACTCGTTTACCCCAAAGGTTGTCGGTTGTCAAATAAAAAAATAAACATTTATATCAGGCACCAACATTTAAAATGATGGAAATAGACCCATAAAAAAGGGCATAGGGTAAAAGAACGTTAAAATCTTACCCTGGTGTTCTCAAAGGGCTGTGCCCCTAGATAGTTATGCAACACTATAAATCTCGTGATATCGTGTGTATTATGTAATAGAAATTGGTAGATTAAGATAGAGCTGGGAAAATTGAAGACAGATAGCTGTTCACTGTTGGTCCCTATTAGATATCTGGATAGTAACTGGCAGTTCTTGTGATAACTGGAATCGTCTTCAAAATGATTATCAGTGGCCTTTAATATATATATTGGTGAAATTTGACATAAACTTTCAAAGACTATGATTATAGAGGTATATCTCTAACTGTAATAAGAGTCCATACTGTAAAGTGTCAAAATTTAAGACGGTGAAAGTTATCAGCAAATATCTTAAACTGCCGCTTCGTGAGTTTTCTTGTTAAATGACACAAATAGTTTTCAATGAAAACGGGATACTTCAGTAAAATTATATTTTACAGTTTTATGAAAATAACTATCCTATAAGTTTTAGAGTTTATGGCCATGTCTAAGGTTTGCTTTAACTTTATCCATCTATCTATTGAGCCTACAACATCTTCTTCTGGGTCTAAACTAGGTCTTATAGCTAAATTTTAGGTGTGCTAAAGCAACTTCAACATCAATTGTTAGTTATTTTATTCCTGTCAAATTCTTTGGCCTTTAAATTTCACTCACTCATTTACATAATAAAGAGGTTAACCACTTGCGCATACCTACTTAGTTCAGTATCATAGTAACTTAGTTTACTAAGTATATTTACGTCTTTCTGATATGCAATCTATATTAGAAATACCTTTATTCATTGAATAAATAATAGCATCACGAATAACATGCCAGGTTATTGTCTTCCATCGCCACACGTAATGTTTCTCATTTGTTTGTTATACTAGGCTATCGGACGATCGCTGTTGAACGTGAAAATTATTTTGTAACGATCTCCCATAGTGATAATATTGTCGTGCTCGTTTCAAGTTCAGGGCGATTGGTGTAAAGGTTAAGTTTACGATGTTATAGATATATTTCGAAGTTTGACACTCCGTGTCATAGAATCAGGAACCACTAGTATCACTACCGTGGTGCTAGAACATCTGTCCCAGAAAAATATTTTGATGGACAAGAAAATAAAATCTGCATCGGATAGGGGCCTAATCTCAGCCGGCTATTTTGTCCGATCTGCGGAGATCGTCAATATAGATATCGTAATGAGAAAACCTAGGCCTTCCTTTCCAAAATTTTACATATCAGCCGGCTCCTTTGATCGAGCTAAGGTTATGAATATAAGTATTGTAAGGAGAGTAGAAAAACTCTTTATTTACCTATCTCGCGTTTCATCCAGCTACTCCAATAGATATAACTAGCATCAGCCCGCGATTTCGCCAGTGTGGTACCCGGATAAGTATAATATAACTGCCTACGAACTATACCTGTTCCTAATTTCATTCAATTTGGTACCTACAGCTGTTACGAAGATTCATAGCAATAAAAATCCAGCATCGTAACATCTAAACTATCGCATTTAAAATATCAGTAGGTTATAAGTAGGTTAAAGTAAGGAGAGTCGAAGATTCATAGCAAGAAAAATCCAGCATCGTAACATCTAAACTATCGCATTTAAAATATCAGTAGGTTAAAGTAAGGAGAGTCGATCTTTTCGCGGAAGATTGCTCGTGCGTACCCGTGATCCCCTGGCAAAGGTGCCCGAAGGAACACCGTGAGGTTTTAGTCAGTAGGAGTCTGACATAATCTTCCGCCTAGGAGGGGTATCCATGATGGATTTCCTCACGAAAAAAAAGGAGAGTCGATCTTAACTTGAAAGTTACATATCCTGTCCAAGTTAGTGAAACAATGAAACAATTTTTGAGTGTGATTTCACTTAAATATTTCATTAAACACACTCACTTTCGCTTCATTCATGGTTGGATAGCCTCAAAAAATAATTTCTACTCCCAATAAGGATCGTAAGACAAAAAGAAAATGTTTCAAGCGTGGTGTGTGGCCGAATTTGGGGGTCGGGCAGATATTAAGTTATTAAGCAATGCAAATTAAAACTTTAGTGGAGGTCTTTGTAATCAGTGACAGCAAAAACATGAGAGCATTCTTCGAAATCATTGTCTTACAAAATACGACATACCGATCTGAAACAAGAAAAAACCTTTTCCTCACCACATTCTCAGGAACGCGGTTATTATACAAGGTAAATTTATTCCTTTACCATTACGATTAATATGCTTACTTATATTTATTTTAGTTTAGTTTAGCTAAGCGGAGTGTTGTTTTGTTTTGCTGATTTTGAAATCCTACTAACATAATAAATGCGAAAGTCTGTGTGTGTGTGAATGTTTGTTATCACGTATCTCCGTAGCTACTAAACCGATTTTGATGAATTTTGGAATGTAGATAGTTTAGGATCTGGAATAACACATAGGCTAATCAAATTTTCGAAAATGAACCCCTAAGGGGGTTAAATAGGGCGGAATAATTTCTATGAAAAAAAATTGTTTGATTCGCTCAAAACTCTGTACAAATAAACTTTAAAGTAAATAATGAAATAAGTATTTTTTATTTTTTCAAAACTACCCTTTGGGGGTGTGCAATTGAGTTCTAAACTTTGTATAAATTGTAATCCTTAGTTCGATTCATTCAAAAGTTGGTGGGCATAGTTTGAAGCCTGGAGACGGTCATATGCTACTTTTATTAACATACCACGCGGGCGAAGCCGCGGGCAATAACTAGTAATTCATATCAGAAAGAGACAAAGCAGTGTTAATTCTGATATTCTGATTAAAAAGCGTACTACACAGTGGATGAGTTTAAGTGTGATTGTGCTGTAATTTGACATGTTCAACAAAGGTTTTGTGTTTATTTTCTAGATACCTTAGATACCTAGTTTTTGAGATACCTTATTTAATTCAATGTTTGTAAGCTATACTAATAGTTTTAATTAACCAACTTGATGTAACACTTATGTATCTAAAGACACAAACAATAAATGATTTTATTTTATTTAATAACCTTTATGAGAAAGACTTGAGAGAAAATTAAGAATTCGATCAAATAGCGACAATGGTTGGACTTATGTACCAACTGTTTGTGACTATTTGGTGTTTATTTATGTACCATGTAAAAATATGTATTTTTTATTCCCTGGCATTCGAGTTATTTCAACTCACTTTAAAGTTGCCAGCTTATTCAACGTTCAAACTGGTATTGGAATTATTAATTGTTATGTATGCTAATACCTTAAGCTAGAATTATTCTCTGAGCTTAAGGTATTCTATTGTAACTTTGGGGAGCGGTCGAATTTAAGAGCAATTAATTTTAAGGGATCTGGTTTTTATATACATTAATCAACGATACTCGATACATTTATGATCACGTGGTTTGAGTATGAACGTGGAATTGTAGATATTGCGGAATTCTCGTGGAATTGGAAGGTATCTTAATATTATGAACCCTGGCTTTAACCTTTTCGGTATAAGTTTCCCCCGGTGGTAAACTTGTGAATCGAGGGACAACGAGTAAAATAAACTACCGTTGTCTGATTCACGCATGTGTTATCTAGTTTCAAATTAAAGATGGCGAACACAAATGTTTTGTTCAAAAATTCATTGATATCATCGCTTTTACCAATAAGACCGCCCATTGTACTTCCGCGATTAGCTAGTAATTTGCTCTGTTTGAATTTGTTAGCAACATAATTATCTTGTGAAAAATAAAGTGTTATTTATCTATCTTTCTTACGGATAATGCATGTATGAGCTTCTTACGTCGTGGGTAAAACTATCGAACCTCTCATTATCGGGTGCCACTCAAAAACAGTTGTTCAACCGCAAATCGGCAACCAATAACAAAACAGTACGCCGAGCACCGACGGTTTCATTCCACTTCCAAATTCAAATTCGACAGAATACTGCCGCTTGACTGCTCCGATTAATTGGCACCAATTTGTTTTTGGAACGATGAGTTTAAAATTCGAACACGGGAAGTAAAAAAAATCGAACGCAAAATTGTATGCAACTTAAAAATGTATTTTCTCAAACATGCGCGGAGATATGTTCGATCTTTCTTTTTCTTAATTTAAACTCGCATTCTGCAAAAAACTTCGATAACTTGCCCAATTCTTAGTTTATTTCATTTAGTTTTTTTTGTTTTAATTTGTTTATTTTGGTAATTGTTTTAGTATCTAACCCACATTATATCCACTTCAACATTATCAAAAATAAATGTTGAATTATCAATTCTTGAAAACTTTATTGGATTAAGTATGTATTATTTTTTGTGGGTTTATTTAATAGAGTCCTTGTTCTGTTTGTTCTGTTTTCTATTTAAATATAAATAAATAAATAAATTCTAAACTGAGCGTTTACTTCTTGAATAAGCATATTAATTTATTTTTCAAATTAATAAAAATAAATAAAAAAGATGGATAAAAAGATGCATAAATAAACAAAAACTTCTTTGCGAAAGTAGGTCGCAAGATGACGAATTAAAGAAAATTACGGTTGTAACAGAGATGAACAAGATACATCCGGAAATACCTAAAGAATCCGCCAGATTGTATCTTATAATTCATAATGTGCCATAAAATTATGTTGGAATTCATAAATGTCTGCATTTTTTTGGATTTTTATATTTATTTTAAGACATTCTTTAAAAAAAAATAGCCGCGAATGAATGTGACGCTGTGGGCTATTACCCAGCTGTAACGCAACAGGTGCATGTTCGATTCCCGATGCAGGACAAATGTTTGCATGTTCCACAGATATTTGTCACAGGTCACGTAGTATTCATGTTGTGATTGATCGAGATTTTTCCATACTTTTCTTAACTCACGCGCCATGGTTCATCTAACCTCATTCTTTACGTGAAAGCATGTAATTCGTATCATTATTACTGAAGTCTCATTTTAATGTGATGGCTTCAATCTTATTATATGATTATTAGTTTAATTGCTGAGATACTGGGAAATGCTTCACCGTAAATGTATGTAATCTTTTGATAATTTTGTGGAACACAGTTTCCGGAATAGCGACCGTAATGGTCTCTGAATCCGATGGTTTTGCTCAAGCACAAACACACACTTAAAACACTGTGTTTTTTTTTAATTGTTTCAATTTATTTTCATTTGTCTGTACTGTATTGTATGTGTTGAATAAAAAACTATCTATCTATCTACATACGAAATGTACCCACACTGGGATTTCCTGTGTCGTAGGTATCAGGAACTATGAGTAGCTCTAGATTCATAATTTTCCACATGCGAGGTTTGTCCTAGTAATATCTCCAGTGAAATCCGTAACTGTACCACTGGGCTCAGTACCAATTCGAATCAATCAAATCCGCATGAGTATACTTAAAAAAGTATATAAGTAGTATAACAGCCATGTAGTTCCAAGTGTCAAAAAAAAAAGAAAGAAAGAAATATATTTATTTAAAAAATGTACAGCCCTGGCGTTGATACCAGTCTCACAATGTGACATCGATGGGACACGGCGCCTGTATAAACAACCGTCCTACTTTATTTAATTTTATTGGCAAAAGGTCAAAAGCCGTATATCCCAAAACAAACTATCCTAAATCACTTGACCGAGAGAAAGCCTGTAGCCCGCAGGTATAATTCCACGTGACATATAATTATCGAAACATATCTTTTTATCGAGTCGAAAATTGCCGGAAGATCGATCAAATTGAGAATTGATTTTGGGAGGTGTTTCTGCGTAGTGCAGCTTTTAATGTATAAATGTACACTATAATATTAATTACTTTTAAACCGTGACGCAAGGACCATACGGGTTATTTGTAAACCATGCAAAAGCTCTTGGACCATTAACCCTACCAAAGGTTCTAAAAATTTTGATATTCTTTTTTTTAGTAAACTTGATGTATTAATAATTTCTTGAAATGAAGAATCTTATTACCACTATACGACTTAACGGATTTTGATGAAACTGTACAGTTATATAGCTTATACATCAGAGTAACACAAAGGCTACTTATTATCCGGGTACCACGCGGGCGAGCCGTGGGCAGAAGCTAGTAAATAAATAATGCTGGACATTTTCACACAGCATCATCTATCATCAAATATATTTTTTATAAAGACATACATATTATAAATAGAAAACACCCATACCCGAGACAAACATTTGTCCCGCTGTGGGAATCGAAGCCGTAACCTTCTGCGTCTCAGGCGGGTCATCGCCCACAGCGACACAGAGGTCTTCACTAAAAATATTTGTACTCAAACAATCAATCAATCTAACGCCGTGTCCACACGCAATCTTCAGAGTCTCAGGCGGGTCTTCGTCTACAGTGACACAGAGGTCTTCACTAAAAAAGAATTCACTTTCATAAAATAAATTAACTTGGTCTTATTGTGGGGAAAATGTACATTAATTGAGTATTTACCTTGTCAATTACCTAATACCCATTGGGAGGTTGAGGCGTTTTGTAAACATGACAACTTAATTCACTTCTTTCATGTATCTTAAGTTTATTTAAGGGCAATTTAAGTTAAACGTTTCAGTAAGTAACCTACCTTGTAATTAAGTTCGAGATAGTCATTTAAATAAACAACTTAATAACGACACTGACATTATGTTTTTGTTAATTTATATACGTCTTCATTAGTATGAAAATATTTAAACATCAATTTTGATCCTATTATGTTTTCCGGTTTATGAAAATGTCCTAATCTTCTTATAATATTAATAATATTATAAACGCGAAAGTTTGTGAGGATGGATGTTTGTTACTCTTTCACGCAAAAACTACTGAACGGATTTTGATGAAACTTATGTAGTACCACAAAACCCAGACTCAGAAAGAATATAAGCGGAACATTCAAACATTTGTCCCACTGTTGGAATCGAACTTGCACCTCTTGCCTCACCTCCGAGTACGTCGAAAGTGAAGAAGAATTTAAAGTAGTTTTCGTTGAATACTTCTGTCCTGTTCTAGATCAAATAGTCTATTGAGCTGTAGACACCGATATTGCCCTCTTACTTTTCATTTCAATATTCAAATTAAATCTGAAGGATCTTGTTCGAAAAATGTCAAGAGGCATTTTTAGAACAATCTATTATGCCCATAGTCCAGACTATTTCCAACAAGTTATCACACCGTTTGTTTATACCCAAACAATCAATCAATCTAAAGCCGTGTCCACACCGCCCACGCTAGCTACTAAACAGATCTACTTACCGGTCAAGGCGAGCAAGTCGTTTGCCAACTTTTGACCAGCATTGGTCAATCTTATCGATACATAGCGCCGGACAAATAATATTACCAGAGTTCTTGGAACCAAAGTTCCGAGATTTGTGAATTTTTAACACTAGCTTCTGCCCATGGCTTTGCCCGCGTACACGGATAAAAAGTAGCTTATGTGTTATTTTTATGTATAAGCTATATTACTGTAAAGTTTCATCAAAATCCGTTCAGTGGTTTTTGCGTGAAAGAGTAGCAAACATCCATTCTCACAAACTTTCGCCTTTATAATAGGAGTAGGATAGAATTATTTGCGAATGTTTTTGAAGTATTGTTTCAACATTTCAAATTTCTACCATTCGAATTACATTCGGGCGTTTTTTTTCGTGTCTGAAAAAAAAACGCCCGAATGTAATTCGAACATTTCATATATCGTAGTCACATTAAAAATACACATACAATAAAAATACAAAATACAAAATATGTACTTATGTATGTACCTATGAAAATACATACATATGAGTCAGGATGATTTTATTTTATTACCCTCATAAGTCACATACAATTATCCTCTGACTCCACTTCACTGTCTTGTAGGTGTGCTCCATGTAATAAACAAACATGTTCACAGATATATTCTCCATGATGGAAATGTATCTATATAATCAGTGTATAGATGTTTGAGGATATCAAGCAGGGGATAGAAAGAGGCATATTCAAACATTAAAGCCTGAATTCATAGTCGGGGGTTGAACAGTCCCCCAAAATCCACCATTCAACATTCGCCTTATCGCTAGGTCCATAAAGGTTGAATTCGCACTTCAATTTTCATATAGCGCCTGAACAGTCCCCTAGAAGAGCCCATATTTGTCTATGAATTCGGGTCTAAATTTGGCACAAACCCGCGTTTTACAAGTAGTTGCATTCCAAGTGACAGGTTGCGCGATCATCGCCGCTTATTGTAGTGCTTATTGCTGGCACATGCCTTCAAATGGTTTATTCTAGGACATGCCGGTTTCCTCACGATGTTTTCCTTCACCGTTTGAAGCTCGTGTTGATGCGCACTTTTATAGTTTGAGTGGAAAGTCTATTGACGCACGACCGGGTACGAGTCGACGACTCCGGATCTAAAGTCATCAGACCGGCCACTAGTCCAACACGGCTCTCAAATCCAAGACAGAATAAAGCTAATTTGAAATAGCAATGCTTTTTTAGTTGCAAACTGATTTGAAATGATACGACTCTGGCAGAATGCCAAAGGTAGAAGTTTATTACCCTGTTCTTGCTACTGTTGAAGATTGTTGATAAGAAATATTAAATAATGACAGAACTTTGGATCATAAACAAGATAGACTGAATACAAATCATGTCAGAACTTCTGATTGAACAAAACTCTTAAACAATGCGATTCCAATCTATTGATAGGTATTGAAATGATCTCTAACATGCCGAAATGTTATATACCTCTAAATCAATGCTTTTAAGCATTCAGTTCGGCTACGACTGTTTAGTAGTGAATAACTGATAAGGTATACTTAGTTTTTACTAAAAACCATGGGTTGTTTACCATGATTTATGTTTCCCGATATTTCGGCACAGTTGCACCTTGTTTTACCTTGTTTTACTGGCCATACATCGTATGCCTGTGTATAGGGTAGGTAACTCATTTTTTATATTGTTCCCAAATAAATGTTTTTCATTTCATTTTATATCTAGGTATAACAAAATCATAAAATATGCTTCTCATATCGTCAGTTTACACAAAACAAATTGTTATTCAGAACAATAGCAAAAAACTCATTTAGTTTTCTTAGTAGCTGCATCCTTGAACGACTCACGTTTTCGATGGCTAGAGTGTCCTACTCTTAGAACTAGTCCGGCTTTTTAGATTTATTACCGGCCATCAAAGGCATTTTTGTCCAGACACAAAATCCGGCCAAAGAGATTGAAGTACAGAATTCGTACTTCTGAAGGTACGAAGACTGTAAAATTGGTTCTACATCTAAAACTCTCGACTTAGGGTTTTTATTTCAGTACCTACCACTACGAAAACCTATGACTATACCACGTACTTTACTATTGCTCCTGCTGTCATTTAGAGGTTATTCTTATTGAGCACAGTCCGCGACCAAGCTCAACGTGAGACGGAAACAGTTCCTGTCCAGTACGTGGTATAGCCGTAATAATACAACAACCTCTGTGATGCAGTGGGTGAAGGTCCGCCTGAGACGCAGAAGGTTGCGGATTCGATTCCCGCAGCGGGACAAATGTTAGTATGATCTGTATACATTTGTCTCGGGTCTAAGTGTTTTCTATGTAAAATATGTATGTATTTACAAAAAAAAAGTATATAAGTAGTATATCAGTCATGTAGTTCCTATAACACAAGCTCTGCTTACTTTGGGACAAGATGATGCTGCGTGAAAATTTCTAGTTTTTTTAAAATAATATTCTTACAAAATCTATATTAACCTTTTTTATACTAATAAAGAGACAAACAAGCATACGTCTGTTTGTAAGCAGTTACCGTAACCTATGGACGCTTGCAATACTAGAGATAACCCACGCGTTTCCTCCATGTGATACCAAGATGAAAGATCTTGTGTGATCTTGTACTGGAACACAGCAATAAGACGTATGAATACGTATGAATGGGAAATGGCGGCAGAAATAGGTATGAATAGTTACCTGCATACAAAAAAATAAGAATTATAAATTACTGACACTGCGCGAAGACGAGATTGAGATGGAAAGATGAGCTCACGATGTTACGAGCAGATCGGCCTAATTTGGCGCAGGAAAGGAACGAATGGAAGGAGTGGGGGAGGCCTTAGCCCAGCAAAGGGATATTGAGGCTGAAAATAATAATAATAAATAACACTTAAAATAGAGAAAAAAAACAATACGGCTATATCGGTATTACCGGAATAATCGATTTAATACGACCGGAATAAGTTTTTAGATTCAACCGTCTTCGACTTTTCTCAACTCTATAAAGACGTTCGTTCAATATTGATAGGTAATTCATTTACAGTATAAAAACGATTTCTTTTCACAGAACAGCCTCGATTAAATCTTATAGAGCCTCGAGGATAACAGAGCTCTTTTTACTTTTGAAGTTGTTTTAAATGTCTCGTCATAAAATCGTTTGTTAATTTTTACAGGATCGTTTTACAGAATTCAAACGAACTAATGCCAAAGAATCAAAGTATGTGCTCCAATAAACGGAGATGGGCTGTCACGTGGAATGCGAACTACTTGCAATATCCTCAAAGATGATGAAAATATGCACTGAATATGAATCTAAGTATGTTCAACTGTTATTCCCACGATGACATGGGGAATAATTTCTTTTTACAGGGCTCTTCTTATTATAAAACAGTTTTACCAGGTTTTTAGATAGATAAATCTTTATTGTATTTTTTTTTTGTTATATCTATAAGTTATATCTATTTTCTTATGGTGTACTTATATCTATAAGTTATATCTATTTTCTTATGGTGTACAAAGTGTTTTCATTCATTCATTCATTCATTCATTCATATTGTGCACCACATAACATGTTGCTTACAAATTCTATTTGAGCAAATTAAAAGCTAATCGCGGGAGTGCAATGACTATGGGTGGTCTTATCGCTTATAGCGATTCCTTCCAGACAACCTTTGGATGGACAGGAATTGACGTGAACTATAAAGAACGGTGGTGTATAGATAATACATACATAGTGACGAACTATTAGATAAAACTTCCGTGGTAGTGTACGGCGCGACGCAGAAGGAGAAAGTCACGACCACTCACCCTGATGAAGACTCTCGGAATGAGCCGAAACGTAGTCGGTGCCTTCACCGATAGTGCAGTACGTGAAAATTCCCGGTTTTACAATATGAATAGTATACTAACTACTTACCAATATTTTTGTGTTGTGTGGGGTCAAAGAGTGGTAAAATATTTTGGTAAGTATTTAATTGCACTATTTTTACATATTCCATATTCCCATATATATTTCGCCACAAATATTAATCTGTGGCGGAATATGTACGGGTATTCCGCCACAGATAACAAGGTACTAAGTTTTCGTTACGCATAATGTAAACACTGTATTTACCTAACCTCAGACAAGTTTTTTAATATCAAATGTTTCGTCGCCGTTGGAATTACCAAAAGCCATATGAACAAAGCAATTAAAAGTGCTGACTCCCTCAAATACAGCACTAATTAAAAACAAATAACAAGCCTGAGACTGACATGAAAAGTTGGGCCAAAGTTTTTCGCTGCCGATAAGTTACTAACTGGGACTGTTATAGAAAACTTCGAGCTAGTAATAAAGCAAGTTTTTTTCAATTCGTTGCAGCCTTCTTTCACTTGAGTCAAATATATATATAAAATAGTTGCGTGACTAACCGTCTGAATGACTAATAACGCACAGCTTACACTGTAAGGTATATAATACCACTTTCTGTTGGCGTTAACGCTTGCGGAAGATTAATTTGTATGGAAATGACATTAGCTGTGGAAATATCACGTGATTGCTGCCAAGTTTTACATTGACAAATTTTCGTTAGCGTGAAGGGAAAAGTAAGTGAGGTACTTGTCTAGACACCTGGTCCAAGAGACTTGAGATTTGAAGGAAATAATAGTAAACAAACACCCAACAGACAACATAGTCTTGACCCCACATTAGGTTTCTCTGTGTTGTGGTTATCAGGAACTACGAGTACTGTGGTATCACAACGCCCGGAACAAATATCTACAGAACATGCAAACATTTGTTCCGCAGCGGGAAATGAAGCCACACATTTAGTATCGCAGCCGGCTACTCACTGTACCACTGAGGTATACCAATGAGTAAACAAAAGTGTTTAAAAAAACTTAACGCGGACGAAGTCACGGATTATTTCACTAGTAGATTCTTATAGATCAGTCTGCCATAAAATGTAGATAAGGTTCACAATAGAACTCGTATATAGCAGTAAGTAGATTTCTTTTGTTGAAGAGTTCGTCTGAGGGAATAATAGAACCGTATATATTTCTGCTGCCAAGAAGATATTCCTCGTAGGTATTGCTGTATTCTAGTGAATAAATGAAGGAATGACGATGCCGTTGTTAGATTCTGAATTATAGATTGTCCGTTTAACATTAATGCCCGTACTTCTGTGTTACAGTAAATGAATGAATGACGATTTCGTTGTTAAATTCTGAATTATAGATTGTCCGTTAAACACTAGTGCTTGTATTGCTGTGTTCCAGTTAATGAATGAATGAATGAATGACGAAATCGTTCGTATTCGAATTCAGAATTTCCAAGTTATGGTATAACGAGCGGTCATATCGGTCAAACCTTACCAGTTGGAATTAAGCATGATAAGAAGTAAAAAGATAGATATACAGGGTTATTTTTAAATCTCTCATACCATTATTCCTACAATAAATTTCTCTGAAGATCGGAAGTTAACGGGTATAACCTAACCCGATAACATGTTTTTTTATTTTCTAAAGTCTTAGAACAACTCTAAAAGAAATTGAAATAAAAAGTAATATTACGACTTATGCAAGTTCTTTTAGGACTTAGCCGTATCCTATTGGAAATTATAAATCAAAAAATAGTTTTTTTTACAGGTTGCTCATGGAATCTTCTGAAAATAAGTCAATTCTTATTATAAAAGAAAAGTAGTTGAGTTTGCTTGTTGGAATTATAGCTCAAGATCAAATCAAAATAAATCAAATCAAATGATTTATTTGCAAGAATACATATTTTATAATTAAGGTCTTAAATAACATTATATTGCAAATGTACTCAGCCTGCATGCAGGTTGATACATTAGGTTAATAAACCTGGACCGTTTTTGTCGAGTTATCACTTCGCTGCGTTTTTTTAAATAATTTGGGTGAGTTTTTAAAAACACACATAATTCTTCTAATATACATACATGGTAGAGGCAAAATATTGCATTTCATAAAAAGGGGTTTGCAACTATCAAGGAACCAAGCCTTATTAATTACTCGGATGCATCTCTTCTGCATCTTAAAAACTTTCTCTACATCTACCGAGTTACCCCATAGCAAGAGACCATAGTTCAGCACTGAGGATACGTGTCCGTGGTAGACAGCCACGGCTGCTTGAAACGAGATCTTTTGAGTCATCAAAAATAACCCTGTATACGAAGGGGGGAAAGTAAATAACTTTTACTTTACTTACTTTTTTTTTTGGTAGTGCACGGCGCGACGCGGAAGGAGAAAGTCGCAACCACTCACCCTGATGAAGACTCTCGGAATGAGTCGAAACTTAGTCGGTGCCTTCACCGATAGTGCAGTACGTGAAAATTCCCGTTTTTACAATATGAATAGGGGTAAATAACATTGACTGGTCATTATTATTTTGTTAAATACGAATCCTGAGTTGAATTACAATTGATTTTATGAACAATGGATAATTTTAGCTTCCGTTGGTGTAAAGACCAAGTCATGGAAATAAGCGTTAAATCTAGATATAAACATCATATTTATTTATAGAAAGAATAATACAATTAGGTATTTCAATTTTCTAAATATTTTGTAAGTATAATAAAATGTACGGGTGAAAAAATAACCGTTGACCTATTCAAAGGCCACCCAAAAGACACGTAGGTCTTCCTGATCCTAGTGTAGGAGACACTAGGATCCCCTATGTAATGTACCCTCAGTAGTGTTGTGCAAGGTGTACTGTACTCAATAGCCTCATTTTAAGCTTATGATATAAATTTGAATTTGAAGTTTTATCGTCTAATGAACTGAACAGAATATTTATTTATTTATAATTATTTCAAGCCCATGAGCCGTCTTGGAGAGAGAAAGCCCAAGACAGACCCGGTTGGAGAATATTACTGGACCAGGGGCCTAACCATGAAGTCTTATAGCGATTCAATTCAGGCAAAGATGTCAAATCCCGCTTTGCGAATGACAAAGCTTTAGCTACGCCATAACATCCTGAATCGCAAAGCAGAAAATGATATCTTTGCCTGAACTGAATCGCTATAAGACTTCATGGTTAGGCCCCTGGCCAAGGCCCATGCGTGGATGTAGCGCCATAGATGATAATGATAATGATGTAAGTTTTATGTCGTTGCTGACTCATGACTTGGGACTTAGAAGTCGGTGACCACGAATTGTGGTCGCACCACGGCTATTCTAATGGGTCTCGTGTAATTACTTCCTGGACGATGACAGTTGCATGCCAATTCGACTGCGGTTCATGCCGAATGGTCATTTTATTGCTGATCTATCTAAAGTACCTAATAGTTGCATCCAATGTACCTTAATTACTTATAAGTTTTTACAAGTCTTTATCGCGTTTACATTTATTTTGTTGATATTTTACCGACTTTTCGGTACCACCGAGGGTTCCGTACAAATTTGTAGGTACATATTATTAATAGTTCAGGAATTGAGTCTCGCAGTTTTTTCAGAGCTTTTCCCGAAATTCAGTTTCCAAAACCACGAGCAATTACAAATGTATAGTTTTCAGATTTTTTCCGTACTTGTAGTTTATGACGATATTACTTGCCAAATTCCATAGTTCTAGGTCAACAGATAGTACCCTATAAATTTTGATTCCCTCGAGAGTGTCGACATATACGTTTTTTGCGGCACACTTTTTTTACGTTATCTTAGAAGTTTGATTTTTTCACAGCTTCAAGGGACTGTAGACCTGAGTATATGGTTTTAATTTCAACTCGATAACTGCACGCGTTCCCGAGATAAAGGTCTTAACAGACAGAAAGACGGACAACTAAGTATAATATGTATAATATGTATGTATTTACAAAAAAAATAATTATATAAGTAGTTTATCAGTCATGTAGTTCCCATAATACAAGCTCTGCTTAGTTTGGGGCTAGATGATGATGTGTGAAAATGTCCAGCATTATTTATTTGTTATTATTATTATTATTATTAAGTGATCCTATAAGAATTTCGTTTTCCTTTTGAGGTACGGAACCCCAAAAAAGGTAAAAGAAAGAAGGATAGTACATTTATATAAAAGCGATAAAGACTCGTGAAAACTTTATGGTTATGTTAAGTGATCGCGAAAATTTAAGATGTATCAATATACCTTGCCCAGGTACTCATTCCTGACATCCATGACGCAAGGAATCCTAGTGTGGGGTCAGGACTATGTGTGTGTTATAAGACTCAGAGACGAAAATACAAAATATTGACTAATTAGTTTCGAATGCGATAAACAAGGGAATGTCAGAGGTTGATGCTATAGATTATTATGGACCTTTGATTTTTGGCCTTTAGATAGCAGTTTGCTGAATTCTTATCATAACTCATAATCAACAGCACGTACTTTTTGTTTGGTAAAGTTATGTTCTTTTGTAATTTTCTTGTGGTGGAACTTTAAAGTATTTTGTTCTATGTTATGTCGAGGCATATTACGGCCCACTTGAAAGCGGCTACTGTCGCCTGTTGAGCTCAATACGGCATTGCTGATACGTTGCCTGCTTTGGAGAACTTTTTCTTCTTTTTGAAGCGTGTCATTTTATATTTCAGCGGAAGCACCTAAGAAGGCAGCTTATTCCACAGTTTACATATGCGGAGAAGAAAGGAGATACATTCATTCATTCAAAAGGAGCCAATAAAACTAAGGCAGAAGTAAGTCCAAATACTGGGTGCATACCCACTTTTAGTAGGTATTCCACGTTTTGATGGTGTGTATGATTTTTTTGGTTCTAGAGCATGGTGGTTTCCTTGCGATGTTTTCCGTCATTGTCAATCAAAATAATCAAGTTTCCACCAAGGAGGGACACTTGATTGTTTTGTTTTTAAAGTGTTAACCCACACCTAAGGGAAATCATATCCGGCGGGAGATTACGAGTTCGTGTCCGGCGAGGTAGATTTTTTTTTATAATAAAAAAAGGAGACTTGTTAAAAATTGCAGGAGAGGAGTAAGTATCGATGCTACTATGGTGGTTATGCTATGGAACGCGATGGTAAAATCAGATTGCATACATTCGTGATTCACATGGCCTTGTCCCACATGACTTCTGGAGCAATTTATGAGTCGGTGTTCAATTTGTTTACTAATGCTAGAAATGGTACTAAGCGATGAGGCAATAATGTTTAATAAGAAACTACCCGAGCATTCAGGATTCAAACTCACTACATGCTTGATGCATTGTAAGAATCATACAAATAAGTATGTTTTTAATTTTGATATCCCCGAGGTGTGTTTTATCGTCTATTGTAACGATAAATCTAAGGAGGTCTTCTATTTTTATTCCAAAAACTATCGTGAACTTGACTATTCATATTGTAAAAACGGGAATTTTCACGTACTGCACTATCGGTGAAGGCACCGACTAAGTTTCAACTCATTCCGAGAGTCTTCATCAGGGTGAGTGGTACGTGAAAATTCCCGTTTATACAATATGAAGATCTTCCATTCTTGAAGACATACGAATCGATTGAAAAACCCACATAACAATCTGAAAAGTCGTTTCGTAGGTAACTGGTAACAAATAATCCAACAAACAAGCTCTTATGGCAAACGTATGGTTGCACCAAGAAGGACACATGAAATATGGAGTGTGCTCAAAATGTTATAGCATATCAATGCACGAAGGGAGCCTTCGTGTTACGCACGGAATCCTCTTTTCTTACAGGTTCTTTCATTATAATCGATATCAAGACCTGTTTTAGGAACACCTTATACAACCTTATCTATGATAAGCCAAACCAACATATGGTCAAAACCAAGAGAGGAATAGTACCACGATAAACGAACGAATCAATAAATTCTATTACAGGCACATGAGACTTTTCATCCGTTGTCGCAGGTCTACGTGCGAGTGACACCTCTGGTATTGCAAGCGTTCATAGGTTATCGTAACCGTTTACCAATAGGTAGGCTGTGTGCTTGTTTGCCATTTTAGTCGTATAAAAAAAACACAATTAGTTCTGGTACCACCTTTACAGACATTAGTGGAGCCGAAGCTAACAGTAAGTCTTTTTTATTATTATTATTTTTCCTCTCTTGAATCACTCGTTCTTTCATTGTCACCCTGACTGAGGTATGATGGATATTAAATTGTGACAATAATAAAATCCCCTGTAGTCGTTATATTCATTGTGCTTTGGTTTTCATTCACTCTTTTACCATAACAGAAATGATAGAGAAAATGCAAGGTATTCTATCACAATGGATGAAGCCTCAGAACTTAAATTCCAATTGTCGGTAAAAGATAAACGTCTAGGGAGCCTATTGTCATACCTTTATATAGTCGGGTTATTAACGTCATCGGAAAACTTAATTGCATTTCTCAGTTTGCGCAAGACAAATTCTTAAATAGCTTGAATGCCTCTTTTATGGGTCGAATAAATGGCTTGGGAATTGACTTCAAATGTCATAGGTCACTTTCTTCATCATTCAATACCTATTTGGAGTTATTGCATTGTCATGAATTGCGAAAAAGTACCTACCTATCTAAGGGCCGTAAGATCAATTAGTTTGGATTTCGTAAATCTACGATAAAAGTTAATCGATGGTTTGGTCTACTGTCATATAAGAACACATTTGTGGATCAACTATAATTGAACTTATGAAATAATCAAAGATAGAAGATTAAACTTGCTCTTGTGATTTAAACTAGTATTGATCTTACGGCCATAAGAGTGGATACAGCTTTTTTAATTTTATTGTAAACTAGTTGTTGCCCGCGGCTTCGCCCGCGTGGTATGTTAATAAAAGTAGCATATGACCGTTTCCAGGCTTCAAACTATGTTCACCAACTTTTGAATGAATCGAACCAAGGATTACAATTTATACAAAGTTTCGAATTCAATTTCACACCCCAAAGGGTAGTTTTGAAAAAATAAAAAACACGTGTTTCATTATTTACTTTAAAGTTTATTTGTACAGAGTTTTGAGCGACTCAAACATTTTTTTTTTCATACATACTTTACCGCCCTATTTAACTCCCTTAGGGGCTGTCCTACTTATCTTCCGAATTATGAAATTATTCACTTATGATTTTTTTCTATGAATTTACTAGTATCTCAGGAGTTAGTTTATATATAATTTCAATTTATATTATTTATATTTTGGAATTCTGACAAACAACGCAAAATACTTTAAGTGGTTGGAGATAATTTATATA
The DNA here is from genome assembly GCA_958496245.1 of Perizoma flavofasciatum. Lineage (NCBI taxonomy): Eukaryota > Metazoa > Arthropoda > Insecta > Lepidoptera > Geometridae > Perizoma > Perizoma flavofasciatum. The sequence continues at coordinate 8,150,677 of OY292439.1, read as the reverse complement.
CAACATTCTAAAACCCCCGACGTATATTAACATCATCTAGTGACTTGTGGCTATACCTTTCTGCAATCATCCTTAAATCACTTATAGTCAGTCGATTGTTAAAAACCGAATCAGAACCAATTAATCTATATTTTTTTCAGGAAACTTGTTGACATGTACCCGGTCATTCAGGATGGTATACATATTCTGGAACACCCTACTAACACTTTCTCTCGCTCTCTCGTTGTGTAGGCATCTCTCTATCTCTTAACACAAATAGGTCGGTAGTACCTTGCTCGCAATCAATTCTTTTGTTCATAGTTTGATGAGTTCACAAACGGGTGTTGCTCTTGTCATTTTCAGGGATTTCTATTTCAATGGAGACAACGCCTTAAACTGATAAAGTTATTAAATGGATGCTGAAATTCCAACATATATTTATGTTAGAAGTCTTAATAAAAGATATCACAAAAAAGTTGTAAAAAAACGAGTTATTAGCCAACAAAAGGTTCTGTTTCCAAATAGATACCACATACAAGTCAAATGTCTCGAACCAAACTAACCCCAACCTTTGACCACCTTTGACCAATTGACGGCTGCACGAATAGGGAAGGCCGTCGCCAATTATCGATATCGATAAATACTCTAAAGACATAAAAGCTTTCTAACGGCAGGATATCACGTTAAGGCGGGCCGTGTACGGCATTAAGTCGCGTGGGGCGAGGAAACTTTGTGTTTATTGAGCATAAACTATCTCGTGTGTCGACGCCCTAAGGCTAAACAGGGATACCACAGTGTCCGACTTTTTTAATTCGGTCGGGCTTACATCCTACCTCTATTATAAACGCGAAAGTTTGTGAGGATGAATGTTTGTTTCTTTTTCACGCAAAAACTACTGAACGGATTTTGATGAAACTTTACAGTATAAATCGGAATAGCACATAGGCTTCTTTTTATCCGGGTACCACGTGGGCGAAGCCGTGAGCAGTTAGTATTATATATAAGGATTTAGGTCCTGAAGCACGTATTAAAATATGCGTGTACCTGTAAATAAAAGGAATTTGGGTAAATGTCAAATGGAAATTCCTTAATTAATACCCAGTACAAACCAGCAAAACAATATTATGTTGTATCAGACTAACATCGGTATAATATATTCTTCTTCTCTACAAGCCTTATAAGTTATAAAGTTTAAGGATTTAGGTCCTGAAGCACGTATTAAAATATGCGTGTACCTGTAAAACTATGTTAAAAGGAATTCGGGTAAATGTCAAATGGAAATTCCTTAATTAATACCCAGTACAAACCAACAAAAAAATATTATATTGTATCAGAATAACATCGGTATAATATATTCTATTACTTTCCAAGCCTTATTATGAAAATAAGGCTGTTAGTAACGCTTGGTCATTAAAATATTGATCAGTCATACTCTGTACAAAATAAGACTTCAGATTATTACTTACTAGCTTCTGCCCACGTCTTCGTCCGCGTGGTACCCGGATAAAAAGTAGCCTATATGTTATTCTGATTTATAAGCTATATTACTGTAAAGTTTCCTCAAAATCCGTCCAGTAGTTTTTGTGTGAAAGAGGAACAAACATCGTCACAAACTTTCACGTTTATAATATTAGTAGGATAGGATTTTGTTAAATACTTTACTTCAATTAGTGACGAAAAAGTTATAAAGTTTTTACTATCCGGCTTTTTCACAGACCGTTCGGCTTTGGACTTTTCCAGCTGTCTTTGCCTGGATGCTCTATCTGAGCGTATCAGGTTGCATCTTGTTATGATGTGGGTATCGTTTTATTTGAATGCTGTTACTTTGACCGCTGATCCACTGACAGTAAATGAGAGTACCGTTTAATATTCCCAGGAATTTATCTGGTGAATTAGAAATATTAATAACAATATTTAATTGCGCGAACGGGAATTACTTATCTGTAAATATGATTAGTTCAAGACGCTTTACAGCGAATTTAAACTAGTTTTAGGCTGTTCATAAGGCACGTTGTGAAGAAGAGATATTTTTACCAAGATCAGCTATTCAGAAGTTTTATTAGATCATTCTTGAGTCTGTGACAGAAAATACTTCGTTAAGACTGGAAGATCCTGGTCTTAGTTTTAATGGTAGGTTGTCGTGGAGTAATTACGGGGTTTATTGCAATTTCCAAGTTTCCGACTTGCTGAAACAATTTATCAGCTGCATTCCATCACTTTTCAACCGACTTCAAAAAGCTGGAGGTTCTACATTTTTATGCGATATCTTTGGCAGTTGTCAACTTTTGATGATTCTTCTTTAATGGGTCCCATCCTTAACGGTTAGCGATTTTATCGATATGTATTAGAGATTAAACTTTAAATTAGACTTTTTATCAACTACCCGTTATTTGAAGTCTGTGTTTATATATCCTATTTTTTAAAACAGATTTGCACGATCTATATACTTGATCCTACGGGGGTTTACTCTTTTTAGTCAAGTCTTAGCCAGACAATGGGCTCGATCCTGTAGTTTACTAATTAAACTAAATTTAAACTGTCGCTTTCTTTTACTGATAGTGCAAGCAAGAAAGAGATAGCTACAATTTTAGAGCTGTCAAATTAGTCGGATATAAGTTTTCCATACAAATTTAGTCGTTATTTCAAAACATGCTGACTATAAAAACCAAGAAAAGCGGCATGTAAACTGATTTGACAACACCAAAATTGTAGCTATCTCTTTCTTGCTTGCACTATCAGTAAAAGAGAGCGACAGTTTAAATTTAGTTTAGTTAGTGAACTACAGAATCGAGGCCATTGTGTTCCTACCCAGAAAATATGATCGAGACTATCGAGGAATTATGGAATTTTAGACTTAGTTGATGATGATGTATGCTGTAAACAAATTTTAAGCTATTTCATTCACATTGTACATTGACCCTTGGAATAATGTATATACTTAAATTAAATTATTCAAAAGACTTATTACGATGAACATGAAGATTGTGATTAAAATTTGAATACCTATTGTTTAAACATTTGAAACATGTTGAAGGATTATTGAGGCGTGTCTTCTTATGAGTACAATGTATGTACATTTTGAGCCGCGTTTTTGTACATTGAAACTGTGCATTCGTCATTAGTTGAAGAAATGTGTGGTGGGTGGTAGGACAATGGAGATATTGTAGCTGATTGATTTAACTTTTCATTTTATAATCAACTAGCTTCTGCCCACGGCTTCGCTCGCGTGGTACCCGGATAAAAAGTAGCCTATGTGTTATTCTGATGTATAAGCTATATTACTGTAAAGTTTCATCAAAATCCGTTCAGTAGTTTTTGCGTGAAAGAGTAACAAACTTTCACTTTTATAATATTAGTAGGATATCATCTATACTTTAAACTATCTATACTAATATAATTTTTTTTTTATTTGAACGCGTTAATCTCTGGAACTACCAGTACGATTTGAAAAAATATTTTTGCATTTGATAGTATAATTTTTTAGAAAGGTTATAAACTATTAAATATCACGCGGCGACCCTTAAGAGCCGAGCAAAAGGGAAAAAAGTCTGAAAGAACGCTAAGAGAAAACAAAGTAATAGCGCGGTCGGGTGATGACCGGTGGATTGGGGGCCGAGGGCGGTCGTACTACAGTTTAGTATTATTATAATAACATCTCAAATCAAAAATGATGGTGAATTAAAATGTTTGAAATGTTTTCTCAAACAGATAAATCCTATGAAAATATTGATGTTGCTTTTTTCAAACAGAATGGTTCCTTTTAATATTTCCAGGGTTGGCTTTATACAGAAATAAAAAAAAACCTTCGATCTTCGGTAAAAATATTTGTGTGTCAATCATAAATAATAGATAGAAAAGCGAGATATAAAGAAAAACAAGATCATCATGTATTTTAGATGATGTTTTGAAGTAAAGGACGAAGGTCGTCTGTACCCATCCACTAACTCTTTTATTAGCAGTCACAAGCTTTTTTCAGAACCACAGGTTCACAAAATAACAACCAAAACCTCACAACTGTAATAAGATGGTGATCCTCTGATCTATACTCAGTACGTAGATCTATGAGGTCTAAAGTAGAGTGACTACACTCTACTTGGAACCTCAGACCTACAGAGATACATCAAAAACATTACATTAGTTCGGCACATGTTCAAGGAGTACACTCATATTGCTGTGTTCTGATTTCAAGGGTATGGGTGCCGGTGAAATTACAGACACGAAACTATACCATTATGTCTCAAGGACGGTAACACGCGAGTGACACCTCTGCCCGCTTAGCATGAGCTCAAAAGACAACGTTTTGTCTACAAAGGAGAACACAAAAACTATTTCTATAACCTATTCCGTCAAACAAAAGAGAGGGACAGAAAATTTTAGTCTTCTTGATGGTAGACAAAACCGTTGTCTAGAGTCTTCATGCTAAGCAGGCTTCCAAGACAACGTTTTGTCTACGAACGAGAAGACAAAAACTATATCGCCTATTCCGTCAAATAAAAGAGAGGGACAGATAATTTTAATCTTCTCGGCGGTAGACAAAATCGTTGAAGAAAGAAATAATATAGAATTAAAATTTTATTATCGTGGTTTGGTATCATTTAAGAATATTATTACGACTATACCATGTACTTTACTATTCTCCTGCTGACGTTTCGTTGACCGTTTAGAGGTCCTTCCTCATGAGCACCGTCCGCGACCACGCTCGACGGTCGTGAGACGGGAACTGAAACGTCAGCAGGAGAATAGTAAAGTACGTGGTATAGTCGTAATAATATTCTAAAAAGAAAGAATATCTTTTTTTGAACCCAAAAACACAAACATGGGAAAATACTGGGAAAGAATTAGCCTATAGAAAATATAGTGTTGCTTAGGGTCAAAATAGGTCCCTGTCTCAGCTTCATGTAGCATCTTGTTAGTACGTTGCTGCGCTGGTTTTCAGGCAGGGTCTTTTGTGAGGACACGACACAGTGCCGTTGTCTAGATTCTTCATGGTAAGCAGGCTGGTGTTGCAAGCTTCTAAAGGCTACGATAACCGCTTAACAACAGGTGGCCGTATGCTCATCACTTTACATGTATAAAAAAGCCCCTTTTGCATAATAGTTAGTATTCCACGTGACACGTTGCAAGCCCATCGCCTTCTTGGAACACTAACCTATGGCACATACCTTCACTGTTACAACACACTTGCAAAAAATAACTCAATGAACAGTGCCTCGAAATCGTATTGCAAGCTGCATTACTGACCGACAAACAGATAAAGATAAATTTGCAAGTACTTATAATAAGGTGGAACCTTTTGGACATTCCAAAATCCGTAGTTGGAAATCGAAACACGATACTCTGCGGGAATGTTTCATTCAGAAAGTGTAAGCTGTTAAATAATTGCAGTTCGGAATTTGAAACGAAATGGCGCGTAAACGTCTAGTGCCGAATTGTCTGTTGCGATTTTATCGATAAGTATTTTTCAAATGATCGATTTATTGACTCAGTTAATCACTTGCCACGATTTTATCGTAGCTAATGCGTAAATTATTTTTGGAGGGAACAGAAAAATAATAATTAAGACGGACTTCAGATTCTATCATATTGTTTTTTACTTACTTCTTATGAGTTTGTCAATCGATTTATTTCATGATAATTTTTTATGTCTCGGCGCTCGGCAAACCGCAGATTTTTTTTGAGTTATCAAATTATTTTGTATTTATAATTATCTCAACTTCCGATCTTGAGATCGTGGGTTCGAACCCGATGTTCACAAAAGGAAAAATGTTTGTGCGCATTAATACGTGCACGAAAACATCGTGAGGAAACCGGCATGCCCTAGAACCAAAAAATCGAAGGCATATGCCATCAGCTTGTGTTCCAACAATGGGCTTGCAACCTGTCACGTGGAATGCTAACTACTCGTACTTGCAAAACGTATGCATGTGCCCAACGTAATGTTTAGTCGTGCCTCTGACTACCCCTACTTGGTATCCACAAACTACGCACTGAGTATGTATCTAAGGATGTCCATTAGTAGTTAGTGCGTTTGTTTGTTTCTGTTTCAAATTGATATAAGAGGACGAAACTGATACAAGAGAACTTAGATACAAAAGGTTTTACAAACCCAAGATCTTTGCTCAACTAAGGTTGTCTGAAAGAAATATCTTACCATAATAAGACCACTCATTATGCATTACTTTTGTTATTTTTTATGTTTTAGTATGCTGTACTGCAAAATGGTGTTATGTAATAAAAAAAAACATTTTGTTATGTTTTAGTATGTTGTACTGCAAAATGAAAAAAAACAATAATGCTGGTCATATTTTTTTTACACAGCCACAAACTTGTATTATGGGAACTAAATGACAAATAACTTAATTTTTGATTACTTATATAATTTGTTGTTAAGTACATACATATTATACATAGAAAACACCCAGACAAATATTTGTAGATCATTTAACATTTAACCCGCAACCTTCTGATCTGACCTTCGTAAAGAGTTTGTCTATCTATCTATCTTTTAGAGCAGATGTAACAAACAGCTGAAATGTTCAGCTGTTGTTCCAAGACACAAATGTCATGTCCTACCATATTTTGTTACTTATTGCATATTTTATTGCAGAAAAACTGGCATCTGCAATACGCCTACATTGTAAACCGTTGGATTCTTATCTATGAATGGGCATTCCCTATTCACAGACGCGGTGAATTAACGGTAGGGCTGTGATGTCGATGTTTCAGATACGATCCGAGTTGTTCAATTATCGATGATTCTGAATTATATTGTCGATGATTATTTGGTTTTTAATGTGTTAACCCACAATTAAGGGGATAAATCCCTTTAATTGTGGTATATGATGATATAGGTATTATAAATTTATATTGTTTGATGTTTCAGATTGATAGCAAAGCAAGCTTAAACATCGATACTTCTAAATTTGACCTTACTTAATGAGTTCATTAAGTAAGGTCAAATTTTGAAATATCGTAATAGTTTCATTAATATTTATTAGTTATACAAGCGATAAGACCGCCCATTGTACTTTGTTTATTTCGGTTTGTAACGGTCTTTAGGTGGCTAGCTGTTTCATCTGTATTTTTGTATATACCTACTTGTAAATAGTTGTATGAATAAATGTATTTTACTTTGTTTATTAATAAATTGCTGTGGTTTTGTATTTTTCTTTGATGTGCAATAAAGAGTTTATCTATCTGTAGGCTTTGATTACTTCTAATATATAACCCTAAATTTATTTTAAGTAAAATGAATCAGCTTTAAATTCGTAATAAAGCTGAAACAGCTAAAGATTAGAATTCCCTTCCTGCGTCTGTGTTTCCTACAAAATATAACTTGAGTAATCTTCAAAAGAAGAGTTACTAAGCATCTACTGGATGAGCATGTTTAGAATAGGTTACAATTGCGTTTGGTTACATATTAGGCGAGGTGTAACGAAACGCAAACCCATTTTGAATTAATAAAAAGTTAACGAATTAGAACCTTTTTATGTGTCACACTCAGGGCTTGAACACTATCATAATGCCTTTAAATCAATCACAGTCCGTGTCCCAGAACTTTATCGATATCGATGAAGATAAAACGAGATAATCGATAAACATCACCGCTACCAATCCACTATTCAGTTTGCTTATTCGACATCGATACCCAAACCTGGGTTTAAAAAAAAACACTCCACTTTACAAAGAACTCCCTAATTGGGAAGGCAGATGGTTAGCACACGTGCCGGCGCTTTCATTCCATACATCCTTATCATCCACAACGCCACCCTTATTTCTAAGAAGATAAAGAACAGAATAGCCTAGTAGCAAATTAATGAATTCATAATCCTCCCATCCCAAAACCAACCTTAAAATAAAGTGTGTAGGGTAAAATAAAAAGAATGTAGGGTATAATAAAGTTTTTAAGGTAAAGGGAATACCAAAAAAAGTTGAGATTTGATTTCGGATGGTTTTTTTAACCAAGGTCGGCCTTTTACCTTCAGATAAAATAAATGTAGGTCATTTGTTTCGATGCAAAGATTGCTGGCGACTTACCTGCAACAAAAATAAATTGTGTTAGATCTTGTATTGGAATTGTTTAATACTTAACTGACTACAATAATAAAATAATAATTAATAATGCTGGACATTTTTCACACAGCATCATCTAGCCCCAAACTAAGCAGAGCTTGTATTATGGGAACTACATGACTGATTTACTACTTATATATTTTTTTTTTGTAAATACATCCATTTAATACATATAAACACCGAGACCTGAGACAAATATTTGAAGATCATACAAAATTGGTCTCGCGGCGGGAATCGAACCCTCAACCTTCTGCGTCTCAGCCGGGCTTTTGCCCACTGCGCCACAGAGGTTAATAGATAATTAAAGAGCCGTGTTGGCCTAGTGAGCGGTACTCCGACATCCGATCCGGTGGTCGTGGGCTCGACCAATCATGCACCAATGAATTTATTCCAATGGAAAAAAAGTGCGCATAAACAGGTGCTCGGTAAAGAAAAATGTCATTAAGAAAATTGGCATACCCTAGAACCGAAAATTGGAAGGCATGTACCATCAGTTAGTGTTCCAATAAGCGGCGATAGGCTTGCAACCTGTCACGTGGAACTCGTCTTGAAAAACGCGGGCATGTACCAAATGTAAAGTTTAGACGTGTCTCTGACTACCTCCTACCTGGTACCCTCACTGAGTATGAGTCTGAGGATATGCATCATAGATAAAGAACTTGTGAGCGTATTTTTTTTTAACTTATCTCTAACTACATCGCTTCTGCAGAGTTAGTATGAGACGCCATGACAACGTTTTCATCGATTATGATAAAAATCTTTCTTGGAAGGAGTACGAATATATAGGTATATATATTTATATTAAGTATGTATGATATATCTACATATATCTGTATGATATATATAATTATAGACGCGCAGCTTTCGTATCAGCGAAAGCTGCGCGTCTATAATTAACTAAATAATATTTAATTTTCTATATTTTGTAAAGCTTTTATTTAGTCCTAGAACATTAAAATTAATTAATTTACCCATTTAAATAAGTTAAGGTCATAAGTTCAAATATCTCAAAATAAACTATTTTCTCAGATACGGAAAACAATTATAAAACCGGCCAAGTGCGAGTGGACTTGCTTTTTGAGGGTTCCGTAACACCACACAATACAAATACTAATAATTTAATTAAATTAGGTAATAAATCGATTTTTAAATATCAATTTAAATATTTATAAAGTTTACGAATCTTTGGTAAAGAATTCGAGTTTATTAAACTCGTATTCTTTGCCATAATATATATAAATAAACACCCAACATATACATAATAATATACGAGTATAGTTCTGACCTAATACTAGGATTCCCTGTGACAGACAAACAGATTCGGCCTTAGCAATAGGGTCTCGTTTACACCTTTTAGGTACGGAACCTTGAAATGTATATCGTGAACTTTATAAATATTTAAATTGATATTTAAAAAGCGATTTATTAATTTAACTAAATTATTAGTATTCATACCATTGACCATTTAAGTTAATGTTAATCCATTGGCTGCGGTATTATTTAGTAATAAAATATGCATCTATCATGGGAAAGTTAGATTTATTAATATTAAGTGCTTGTTGTTAACCGCCTTAAACTATCGTGTTAAATGAATTAATATACTGTGACGATATGATGAATTAAGCTAAATATGAAATACTAGCTTCTGCCCACGGCTTCGTCCGCGTGGTATCCGGATAAAAAGTAGCCTATGTGTTATTCTGATGTATAAGCTATATTACTGTAAAGTTTCATCAAAATCCGTTCAGTAGTTTTTGCGTGAAAGACTAACAAACATCCATCCTCACAAACTTTCACATTTATAATATTAAGTAGGATTTAACCTGTCATTTAATGTTATTTTACGAAGTTCTCTCCATCTTAGGTTGTCTCGAAAAAATAGCTTTTAGCGATAAGACCGCCAGATTGTGAATTTTTTGTTTCATTGTTCTTTTATTGTGTTTCTTTATGTATGTTGTACCGTAAAATGGTGTTAATGTTTTTAAAGTTTGGGTCATTACCGTTAGGGACTCCGAATAAAATGGACTGCCGGTCCCTGGAGATACTTTCAAAATTCATATTATTTACATTCCTAGAAGGGACCGTCGCCGCCCACTTTTTGTTTTACAAACCTAACTATATTCAGTACAGTCGGAAACAAAATTCTTATGGAAAATATGTGACAGAATAAGATAAGAATAAAACTTGTGTATCGGTCAAAGAATCATCAATATCAGACTTAGATTTTTTTTTTAAATCGGTTAAAAATAAAAATAAAACAGACTGGTATTATAGGTTCATCGGGTTGAGGACCTTCCTACGCTGCGCCATCCAGTTCCTGTTCGCCAGTCAAGAACCTTACCCAGTGTTTTTAAACACCATAACTGAGCAAGCCGTTACATGATCATAATAAATTTCAAGTTATACTTAAATTAAGTACAGAGAAATTACTACTAGTTGGAATTGGAATTGTGGTTATAAAATCTGCAATAAGTTTAATCACCGGTTTCCGTTATTAGATATGCGTAGCCGTTGTTGGTCTAAGTGGTATCCTGGAAGTCAGGATACCACTTAGACCAACAACGTTCGTAGGTTCAAACTCGGTCATACATCAATTGAATTTTACCCTCTAAAAATAATGCGCTTAAAAAGTGAAGACGAAAATTCGAAGGTAGGTAAGTGCTATCTGTTAGTTGTTCCAATAAATAATTTCAATTTAAATTTTACCGTTTTTTACGTGTTTTTTAATATTTATTATTATATATATTCATATTTCAACAAATACTTATAAATTGTAATACAATTGTTTACTATAATATTATAAAGAGAAAAGATTGTTTGTTTGTTTGTTGGTACCGAATAGGCTCCGAAATTACTAAACCGATTTTAACAATTTTTTCACCAATCAAAAGCTAAATTATCAGGAAGTAAAATTTGAAGGGGGAAAAAATTAGATCCTTTAGAAAATTGCAATAATGTAATCCAAAGTAGAAAAAAATTGCCTATAAAATTCATTATTTGACGTGCGCAGAGAAAACTACTGATGATACATAAAAATATGTACCTACTACATGATTAAAGTACTCACTATTACCTACAAAAAGGCCTTGAGGAAATATATCTATATATCATAGTTAAGTCACAATAGCAGCTTTTGTGTTCTAAAATTTAATTAGATCGCCGGTTTAAACAAAAGTTGGTTACATTCGTATCGAAGTATTAATTCCTATTCAAATAAATAGTTTTATCATCAAGGGTTTTTATGAAGCAGTAAAATATCTTATTTTTCACGCGGGTGAAACCGCGGGGCGCAGCTAGTTAAAACATTAATTTCAATCAATTCCTATGGAACAGTGATTAAAAGAAAAGGAAAATATTTCAACTTTACATAATGATCGCAAACTTTTTTTGATCTCTGTAAGTTATATTATAGTAAGAAGGGGATGCTGTTATCGATGATAGATTTTTTCAATGGCCAGGTTTTTTTTTAATATACTTGTGTACAAGGCTATTTGATAAACTTACTCTACTCACCATGAAAGCCACGGGAAGTTCCCGCCGCGCGTGTGGTCGATAGAATTAGAATCACTCTCAGTAAAGCCACAGAATACACAGTATTAATATAAAGTCGGGTAACGCAGACGTATTTACAATGTACTTAGGAACGGATTGATGTCATTTTATGTTTATTTATATTCGGATATCGGTTCTTGAGGACCTCCCTTGATTTTGATGCAGATGCGTTTATAATGAAGGAGACGTCTTTTCGAGAATTTTATTTATAAGAATTTTACTTGTTTAAGCTTATAGGGAGGTATATTCAGGGGGTATAATTGAAATTTATAATTTTATTTAAAATTTGTTTATATTTCAACATGGAGAGAGATATATATTAACATTATTTATTTAATATGGCACAAAAAACAGAATATAGTCCAACAAAAAATAGAATAAATTAATAACAAAAATTTCGATTCAGACAATATTCCAAAACATGTGTTCACATAATCATAATTATACTTAAATAGCAGATTAAAAAACTATATTAGATAAGTAGTAAACATATATATACGAAATTATGTATAAAGTGCAAGCTACTCTTTTTTAAAAATGACTTAAGACTCAGTTTTAACCTACATAGTTACGTATCAAAAAAGTCTATGAAAGTTTCGATCTATCTTGTGAAAATCGGTAGGTATTCTGTTTAAAAATATAGCAACAATAATTTCATAGAAAAACGACTGTTCATAGAAAATGAGACTGTTTTGTAAAATAATAACAAGAATTGGGCTTCACTTTCGTAGCTAGAATAACCTAAAGATACTTTAAAACCCAAAAGTGAAAACTAAGTAATATGTCATGTAGTTCCCATAACACAAGCTCTGCTTACTTTGGGGCTAGATGACGCTGTGCGAAAAAAAATGTTCAGCATTATTTATTTACTAGCTTCTGCCCACGGCTTCGCCCGCCAGATAAAAAGTAACCTATGTATCATTCTGATGTATAAGCTTCGCGTTTATGATTAGTAGTAGAATTAGTATTTATTTATTTCTGCTTTGTCTTCATACCCTTCTTCTTAGGTACACTAAGCAATATATCGCTAGAAAACATTACTAACTCCTGGACTATTAGTATTAAGCTTGCTCTGAAAGCTTTTGAACGAGCTCTGCTCTTAGTTTCTCTGGAGAAAAACAAGGTTAAGTAGGTAGACACATTAGTTTTTTTTAATATAGAAATTAGGATAAATAGGGTGAAAGAACAATACCTACTTCATTATTATCTTCAAACAGCTTTTGGTGAAATTCATTAATCGACATATATTATTATTCCTCTTTATTTAAAATCTCAGGCTTATACCTGGAGCCTTTACTGGCATTAGTGGAGCCGAAGCAAAAGAGGCCTTTTTGTACAATATAATATATAAAAAAACGTTATTTTGTGGATAGCGACTGAAAAAACTATTGGATATATTGGGTGATAAACTGGCTAATGCCGGAGTATATGCTTAAGGAATGGTTGCTGGGCTATGTAGGATGAAATGGCACCTGTCAATTCTGACTCAAATCATTATATTATTACTAGCTTCTGCCCACGGCTTCGCCCGCCTGGTACCTGGATAAGATAAGTAGTACCCGGATGTGTTATTCTGATGTATAAGCTATATTACTGTAAAGTTTCATCAAAATCCGTTCAGTAGTTTTTGCGTGAAAGAGGAACAAACTACCTCACAAACTTTCACGTTTATAATATTAGTAGGATTGTTTATCATTATTTAACACGATTTTTGTTAGTAGGGACTTCGACTTAAATGTCTGAAGTACCACGACGAACGATCTTTTTTGCTACCTCCTTGCACCGGCTTCCTTCGAAATGTCTGCAGTCCGAGTGGGGGACCTTCCTACACTTGTCATCCGTTAATACCAAATAACTCATTGGACATAAACGGTTTTATAGTGCTGTAGATTTATCTTGATTAAAACTTAGTAATTTCTAGAATAACATTAACATCAAACCACAAATGAAATTTCCCCTCAAATTAATGTTTAATTAAGTACATTAGCAATACATTCTCGTATGAGTCCGGGTATTTATAAAAGCAAGTATTCTGGACACAGTGAGTTGAAAAGAACTGGCTCATTCCGTATCAAGTCTTTTAGATCGGCGTAAATTCACTTAAAATATATTCACGTTTTAGCTGACCTTTCGATGTGATCCTTGTGTTTTCAATGAATAAAAACCTATTGGCTTTGACTTTGACAGGTTTGTTCAGTCAGTGACCTCTTATAGGCTGTTTCTCAAACGTAGATAATGTCTCGTTTTTAATCTTTATTACCTAATCAACTTAGCAAGGTTTTATGCAGTAGATGATTACTTGCTGTCGCACTAAATCGTAAAAAAATGCAGGTACCTATTGTTTTGTAAAAGGATCATTAAAAAGAATAACCAGCCTTGTTTTCTTGCCTTTTTTCCTGGCTTGATCGCGGAGGAACAGGCACTAGATAAAACCGACGTTTCAAAGTAATCCTTGTGATTTTAATGAATAAATGAATATTGACTTTGACTGCGGAACTGAGTTCATCTCAAGTTTTATCACTATCGTTAACTTAAAAATCTATACTAATAATAAAACTGAAGAGATTGATATTCATATTGTAAAAACGGTAATTTTCACGGACGAAGAGATTGTTTCATATTGTAAAAACGGGAACGCACCGTTTTCACGTACCATACTATCGATGAAGGCACCGACTAAGTTTACGAAGTTGACTAAGGTTACGTGAAAATTCCCGTATTTACTTGACTTTTTCAATTTTTGTACAATGTTTGGACTGACTGGCAATACGACTTCTATAGTTTGTGGACGATTATAACTAGCCACGGCCTCCCTTGGCCCCCGAACCATCGCGTCATATCGCCCGTCCGCGCTATTACTTCTTTTGCTTAGCTCCTACAGGTCGCAGCTTTATGTTAAATAGCCTATAACCTTCGTCAAGAATTGGGCTATCAAATGCAAAAATATTATTTTTAATCAGATTGGAAGTACCAGAGATTACCGCGATCAAACAAAAAAAAACAGAGTCAGTAGGTTTTTATTCATTAAAATCACAAGGGTCATTTAAAATTGTCAACCTACTTTGTATAAACTATGTGAATTTAGCTTAGTTTAAGTTAGATTTATTTATTTACCAGCCTTCCTTTATTAATGTTAACGGGTGGTATTATCGCTTATGAGCGATATCTTCCAGAGAATCCTTAATTGTTTCTTTGAACTAAAGCGAAGATGAATTCCCTGACAGATTGTTGTTAAAACATTTTACGATATAACTTACCTAGCTTAATTTATTTATGTGCCTAATCTTAAGCTACTTGTAAGTAAATTTAATTACATGTATAACCTACACTTTACCGTTCTAACTCATTTACAAACTTGTAAGACGCCCCGTGGTTACAGTAAAAGCATATAATAGAAGACAACACGCTGAATGCTTGCGGGAGTCCTTCCATTATTACTTTTCTACGCCGCATCACCGCACCTTAAGCCACAAATTAAAAAGGACCGTTCAATTGTTTCAGATTAAAAATGGTCTAGACAAAAAATACAGATGATACAGCTAGATCTGAATATATGTACTGTATGTATTTCGGATCTGAGTATTCTCTGTTTAGATAAATTTAATGCTCATTAATTCTCAATTAAATTTGGAGTTGTCTTTTTATAAGTCCATACCTAAAATGCAACAAATTTATGGGTCTAAATAACAGTGTCAAAAATAACGTAGTTTAATTTAACCAAGCTAAAACAAATCCGTTTACAGAAAAAATAAATAACAGTTTATTTTAACCGTTTTTACGTTACACGTTTTTTTATCGAAAACTGGATAACGCATAGAACTTGTATTTTAAAGCATAATTAAGAATAAAGATTAAGTGGCAGCCAAAGAAAAGCTTTTTTAATGAAATTCTATACATTTTACCCGTTGTAAAAAAAACTTCAGACGTCCTACGTATAAACGCGAAAGTTTGTGAGAATGGATGTTTGTTACTCTTTCACACAAAAACTATGAACGGATTTTGATGAAACATTACAGTATTATAGCTTATATATCAGAATAACACATAGGCTACTTTTTATCCGGGTACCACGCGGGCAAAGCCGTGGGCAGAAGCTAGTAAATAATAAATATATAAACACCAAACAGTCACATGCATAATCCTGACCCACCTCTCGGATTCCCTATATCGTGGGTATCAGGTATTACGAGTAACCCGGAAAAAAATTCTACAGAACATACAAACATTTATCCCGCAGCGGGAATCGAGCCTGCACTTCTTGCGTCTTAGCCGGTTATACGCCTGCTACGCCACTGCGGTGGTCATAAAGTATAACAAAATATTTTTACTTATAGGTAGATTATATCATCTATATTGTATAATAAATATTGCGCCCATGAAATTCTAATTGTATGCAATCCTAAAGTTGTAAGTTAATTTGAACAAGTTATACACCATCCTTAATAGTAAATTTAACAATGAGCAATAAAATAAATGCTGATCAACAAACAGCACAGTACAACACAACTTAGAGCTTCTGTCAGTAACTAATTCCGTAAACGGAAGGGTAAAAACTAAGCAGAGTTTATTGTCTGATTCTTCTAGACTTAATCACGCGCGAAAGATCCTTGGTCTCTGCCTATCCCTCCGGGAAACAGGCATGATTATATGTATGTAGTATGTATGTAAAATAAATAAATAATCGAAGATAAAATCTGTTACTGCAGGTATAGTAAGATTTTGATTACGCTTAAACAATTTGATACATTATTATAGTGTCCATTTTTAAGTCATATTTATTTTTTTACCTTGATGTAGGTACAACAAATTTTAGTACTTAAACAAAATATTTCGTTTTAGTTAACTTTAACTTGTTTTAAGCTTTAAAGACAAACAAACAAAAATACTTACTAACGTAGCAACTTAAACACTTATTATGGAATATTTTAAACGTTTCACCCTTAGTTGTAAATGTTCACACTCTCAAGATGTAGAGGGAGCGCGTTGTTAATATCTACTTGACAACAAGTTATTACCTACTTATTCATGGCATTTTATTTTATTCGGCATCAACTTAAGAGCTAAAGGCTCTTACGACTTTTGCAGTACTGTAATAGCAATACAACAGCAGTATAATGCAGAAGTTATAAAGGTTGTGTCACACTCATTTAATTATGTCTGACCTTGTGTGAACTACACTGAATACGGCATTATGTCAGCCATTTTGGGATTACGTTTTGTTTGACCTATTTTTGCCACTTTGGTAATCTTAATTGAGGAAAACTTCCAGCTTCTTTGTTTGAAAGTAAAAACAATGTGGTTATTTTGAGGAGACAATACCTCGCTTATAATTTTGACTCATATCTTGCATTTATTTAACGTACCTTCATACGTTTTCTTTTAGGATATTATTACGACTACATGACGTACTTCACTATTCTCCTGTCCCCGACCCTTTCCCACTCCCGTACTTGTTACCGTCTTTCGACCGTAGAGCATGTTAGCGGATCGTGCCCATGAGAAAGGACCTCTAAACGGTCGTCGGCAGGAGAATAGAAAAGTATAGTCTTAATAATATTCTAAAGTGATACCAAATCACGATAATTTCAGTGCTATGTTTCTTCGTTTTTTAGATATACGTTATTTAGTGTGAAAATCTGGAGTTTCACTTTTCTCACTACAGTTAGTTACCTATATTCCAAACCTATTCCAGATTTTCACACTACAGAATGATTCTGGTAATGATTATAAATAGTTCTGTGGTTCTAGCTATAACAGAATTAGTTATCTAGCGATAAAACGATGCACTTCGAATATTGCAAGCTGTTCACTTATCTGTTTTCTCTGTCTGGAGTCTTTGAAGTCTCCCGAACTATATCAGATACCATCTCAAAAACAAAAATGAATAGAAGAGGAAAACTGAACCCAAACAAAGGCGGCTCTGTAAAAAGTAATAGCAAAAACTGTTACGCAAGAATTACCGTTATTCGTTCAACGGATACCGGTGTGAAGGCGATAGTTAGAGGTGTTTATAGATGAGGTGCATAGATTGTGCGATATTTTAACAGTTTATTGAACTTGAGGTTTACATCACCATCAACGGAAAAGAAATGCACTGTGTGTGCATAGTAATAATAATATTTAATGGAATGCAGTTGCCGTGGCGGGACCTAGTAACACATAATGTTAAGAACCATTACTGCTTATTGGGGCTAGATGGTGCTATGTGAAACTGTCCAGCATTATTTATTTATCTATATAATAGCTTAATATCAAGATTAACTCGTAGGTAGGCAAGTACTGTGGATGCAATGGCAATCGTTTAAGGTCACTAAGTTGACAATCATTTTTCAAGTAACTGTCCGCGTCGAAGTGCATTGTGACCGCTATGGCCTATTGCCCAATAGGCGTAGTCGGGATAGCCCGAGAGCTCCTGATGATTTTCTAACATGATCTTATACCGCTTACGGTATAAGGAAGATAAAAATATTATATCATAATTAAAAGCTTGAAACACAATTGGCAAGCCAAATTAGACAGATTTGAAAACATGTACATAATAATTAATGTAATCATCTGAATAATAAAAATAAAAATAATAAGTAAGAACTTACTTACATACTTAATTACTAAAATGATGGTCTCAACCTTGAAAATTGTAAAAAACCTGTTACAGAAATAAAAACTTATTTTATTAAAATTGTTTTTATATTTATTTATCCATTACGGTTTAAATGATTTAAACCCCCGGATATTAGTAAATACATAAATAAATAAAATTAAGTAAACTTATAGACCGACAAAAATAATTGTTGTACTTAAATGCAATGATTTGTGCCATCAGTCTAACCGTGAGACATTACAAATGATATCCGTAATTTATCGGATAACGAATGGATTCAGTGCACAAGTGACATTGAATCGAAATTCGATTCGAGTTTTCACTGTTTCCTTTCTTGGATTTAGATCCGACGCGCTCTTTTGTTCAAACTATTAACTATTTAACTTTTCAAGTTCAAATATAATTTGGTATGCAATAAAGTATTTTCCATCTATCGATCTAACTTTATTCAACTTTCAAGGTGGTAAATAAGCATATTTCCCACCCTTTAGGAGTTATGTTATTTGTTTAAGGTGTACAATAAAGTATTTTCATTCATTCATTCATTCACTTGGAAAATCTCAGCAGGGAGATCATTCCATAATCGTGTTCACGAGAGGATGTTCCTCTTAAACCGCACGGTGCGACCCAGGCTTTAAGGGTGTGAGGTATTAGGATCTAACTACGGGACTTTAGTAGTATGACGTAAATAAATCACCACCACCTCTCGAGCTAGTATGAATCAGAGTTGCGGGTCGCGGCGATTTGTTTGTTCATTGTGTGAGCAACATTACAGTTTCAATGAACGATTTCATGGGGAACTGGAGTTATTGTAAGTAGGTTGACGGTATCCACAGATGTGAATTTAACTGAAGTTTAACTTTTGAAACTATCATGGTTATACACGTAAGTTTCACTAAAAACAGGATATTTACGATGTTTTGTTAATTGAGAGTTTCCTGTTTTTTTATATGATTATAATACTTTACTGGGGAATTTACATAATATGCCTTAATACAAAAAATGAATTTACATTTGTCATACAATTGGCGGTCTTATCGCTAACAGTGACAGCACAGTTGTATATAGCAAAGATAGATAGATATATAGAAAATGCTTTATAGCACAAGATAAAACATGCGCATATGCGAACTAATTGATGCTAATCCTACTAATATTATAAACGTGAAAGTTTGTGAGGATGGATGTTTGTTACTCTTTCACGCAAAAACTACTGAAATATTTTTTTTGAAATTTTACAGTATTATAACTTTTACATCAGAATAACACATAGGCTACTTTTTATCCAGGTACCATGCGGACGAAGCCATGGGCAGAAGCTAGTATAATGATAATGAGATAATGGCACACCTATTGCCAGGTTTATATCAAATGTTCAAAGCTTATAAAAACAGAAAATGGGTATGGTTTCCTAGAAAAGTAACTTAATTTACGAGAAGCTCGAAGCCCAGCCTCGTTTTAAAAGCCTGTTTATTTATTATTTATTTCAGGATCCTACTAATATTATAAACATGAAATTTTGTTAGGATGGATGTTTGTTACTCATTCACGCAAAAACTACTGAACGGATTTTTATGAAACTTTACAGTATTATAGCTTATACATCAGAATAACACATAGGCTACTTTTTATCCGGGTATCACGCGGGCGAAGCCGTGGGCAGAGGCTAGTAAGTAATAAATACAAGGTAATATGATGATGGAAGCATATCTGTCAAATAAATGTCAATTTACCTTGGCTTTTGCCGTGTGCCATCAATCTTTTATATATTTTAATGTATTTGCTCTTTATCTAGTATTCTTGAACTTATCCATTCAATCATCATTTATGTCTGTAGAATACATACACACCTATATATTTACCAAACAGACAAAAAAAACACGCTGAAGACTGCATTCCCCAAGATGGACATCCTCAGATACTTAAACAGTGAGCAAATCTTTGAGGATACCAAGTAGGGGGTAGTCAGAGGCATATCCAAACATTAAATTTGGCAAATGCCTGCGTTTATGTAAGTAGTTAGCATTCCACGTGACAGGATACAAGTACATCGCCGTTTATTTTTTACTAGCGTGACAAATTTCCATAGAAGTCTCGTCAAATATATTATGCTTCCGTTTATGCTGAAGTCAATTCCTTTTTGAGATTTGTTCTGGAATACAAGAAATTTTACCGTTATAGGTATATCGGTTCAACAGAACGTGAAATATAATTTTGTTTTGTTTTATGTTTTACTAGCTTCTGCCCACGGCTTCGCCCGCGTGGTACCCAGGTAAAAAGTAGCCTATATGTTATTCTGATGTATAAGCTATATTACTGTAAAGTTTCATCAAAATCCGTTCAGTAGTTTTTGCGTGAAAGAGTAACAAACATCCATCGTCACAAAGTTTCGCGTTTATAATATTAGTAGGAAAGTAGTATTAAATATAACATGTTATTGACTACCCTCTTAACATCATATCCTAACAGATGCGCTGAGTATGAATCTGAGAATGTCCACCATGGGGATTATGTCATGATCATGTATTTTTTTTCTTGTCCCTAGTCTCTCAGCTATAGAACGATACCCTGGCCCCTTTACCTTAAATGGGTTCAACACAAGCAAATATTTGATTTGATTGTATCGCGCGTTATCTGCCCATATCTAGGCACTATTGTGACCGTGACCTTACCACGACTTCGACACAGCGCAACTTTGAAGCAGCTGGTTAAATCCATACGCTGGGCGAGTAGCCGGCTATACGGTGTGTGGCTATAAACGTGCGACCGTGCGGCGACGAATGTTTGCAAGTTCTGCTGATTTTTGTCCCGGGTCTGGATGTAGTGGTACCACGGTACTCGTAGTTCCTGATACCTACGACACAGGGAATATAGTGTGGGGTCAGGACTATGTAAGTCTTTGTTGCGTGTAAAGAAGTAAAAATATACATCACTTTTTTCTCACATCTTTTGCTGTTCATTTATCACGTCTTGCTGTTCTTTTGGCTAAGCAAGATGAAATAAAATGGGCAAATTACTTTATTGTAATGTGCTAATTTTATTTTATTTTATTTTATTGTACACCATACTGGTAAAGTACAGTGGACATTATTATCACATATACCTATCATCCTGTGTTTCGCAATAAATATATTATGAATTATGAATAGCCCGCAGGACCAATAATCGTTGATGGCGATGAAAGGTTTTCAAATGAGGACTTGCAGCCGTGGCACCATAACTAACTCGCAAAAATGCAATGCAAAAATAATGATTGGATGTGCCTTTTAGATTTTTGAGAATGCCAACTAAATAGTAGTCCATTTAGTTGGCATTTTCAAAAATCTACTCACCGAGTATGTATCTGAAGATTTCCATCAGGAGAAGTACAGTAAGCTTGTTTGTATGAGAATTTCAATCGTGTTTGCAATCTGGTGCTTTCTAAATCGACCTTCTGGTGTCATTGTACTCGTATTATTCTGTTGGTACTTTTGTCATATGCACTTACCCAGCTGTTATAAATGCAAGCTGTGGCCATATCTAAATTTCTAGACAGCATGGCGTGCAAAATAAATAATGGTTAGATAACTGTACTGCTTTTTGCCTACAAAATAGCCTCTATTAAAGAGTTACGGATAAAAAATAGATGTTCGAAATAGTTTTTTTTAATGTATGATAACGAAGCAAAAATTCAGACAGTGTGCTAGCATTATTTCAGTGTAGTATCAGGGAAAGCAGTACTATAATTGCATGTGCTATGATCACGATATTTGCCTGAAGCAGTAGACAGCTGCAACAAAACGCTGCGAGACAAATTTTTGAATGTGCTGCAGATATTTGTTCTGGGTCTGGAACCACAACAGGTTCCACGGTACCCGTAGTCCTAGTGTGGGGTCCTGACTACATATGTGACTGATGGGTATTTATTTATTCCTATCATACGTAACTGGTGAGCAAATAGAATTGCTAACAATTAGCAGAAAGAGATAAAACGATTACCAATGCTAATGGATTAATGCTCAGAGCAAGAATAAACAAGATTCACAGAGGTAAAGCACGATGCAAGTATGAACCGAATGCAAAAGCTTGAACAAAAGCTTAAATGTTAAATAAGTTTAAAAGTTTTAATACAGAAAATACGATAGTATTTACAGAAGCGTTTCGTTTACTTGTCTTGTATATTGAGTTAGGTATTTGTGTCGTTCAAATCTTGCCAGACGCTCAAAGCAATTCTAATCATCCAAAAAACTCATCCTGGTTGCCAAGAACATGGCAAGTTCCGATGATAATGTAATATGTTGGTGCCAGCTAACTCCTAGTTGGAGTAGAAAAGGCTCTAGGTTCATTTTGAACTCACTTTAAATCCCTTTGAAAAACAGTTAATTTTGCATTAAATTGTTCATGGACTTTTATAATAACGTGATCTCGATTGGGACAGGTAACAGCTCTGAACAGTATCTATAGCTTGGTTACATTACTCTTAGGAACTAATACATACATTTTCCCTTGCAAAGTAACTAAATTAAGTAGGTTTTGCGTTTCCCAAGTCGGCTTTGCAGAATCAGATGTTTTGGCACCTGCAGTGTGTTCGCTTTCATTTCAAACAGGATTTGGCTTAAAGAGAATGCATAGTGGTAATTAATAATTAATTACAGTGGTAGGTAATTATTTCACTAAAAATGCGGACTGCAAACTAGACAATGCAGTATAAGACATTCAGGCCTTCAACTTTGTATTAAAAAAAATACCTATTAGTCACATAGCCCATCCTGTATCAGGAACTAAGTACCGTGGTATCACAACAGCCACATCTGAAGCATGTAAACATTTGTCAAGCCGCGGGAATCGAACCCGAACCTTTTCCGTCGCCGCTGGCTCCTCGTCCGCCGCGCCACCGGCGTGAAACATATGAACATATTAAGTTGTGTAAGCCGATGGATGCAAGTAAATTAAGATTCTTTATCAACTGTCTTGTTTAGCAGTGAATAAGTTAACTGCTAAACAAGGCTTGACTAGTTTCGATATTTGAAGGCCGCCCGAAGACCTTTGAAATGGCGACTTTTATAGTCAGAACCAAAATCTTAAGTTCTAACATCACGGTCTGCCTCGATCCGTGGTATTACGGAGACCACGCATAAACACATCGTTATGGACGCTTCCATAACGATGCGTTCCCGCACCGGCACATGGTAAGAACAGACGCTTCTGTTCTTACCATGTGCCGGTGCGGGATAATCTGGAAAATCACAGAGCGTAGGAAGTCAGCTCTTTGAAACACGGAACAGCTCAGTTCTAAATGCTCATGCAAGTGATATAGAAAAATATTCTTTAATAACCTAGCTGATCTGTAACGATTAAGAAATCTTTATAATATTCATGGTATTTCAATGTCGTTGTACCTTGGATAGAAAACTCACAAATTATTAAACAAAACGGATTAAAAAAAGACATTCATTTCGGACCACTAGTTTCACAAATAGGCCCAACCACAGAACAGTTTTCCGTTCCACTTCAATAGAGCTGAAAGATTTAGGCGTCATGCCTGTCAACGTTTGAAGGCGTTGAACCTTCAATCGTAGAGCATTTATGTAAATTTTTGGTTGAACGTTGGCGTTTGATCAAAAATTACGAACTAGCCTGGAATCTTCCAAATCTTCTCTTATACTATGCTCTCTTAAAAACTTATACCGTAGATTTCTTACACAAGAAGTTCTCAAAATATAATGTTTTTTATCTTAACTTTGTGTATTTTTTTGTATGCCCCTATATATATTGTTGTAAGGGGTTAGAAGGTAGAAGTGCACAAAACATATTTAAATGTATGTGGATTAAAAATAAGGGCCGAATTCATAGTCAAATACGGGCTCCCTTAGGGAACTGTTCAGGCGCTAAGTAAAAATTCAAGTGCTAATTTAACCTTTATGCACCCAGCCATAAGGCAAATGCTGAATGATGGATTTTGGGGGATTGTTCAATCCCCGACTATGATTCCCGAGTCAGGCTTTAAACAGCAAACATGTTTCTAAGCTAGCCATTTCTATATAAGTAATAAGAAACACAAAAGTTTTGCGTGCATAACTGCAAGCGCATTGTTTACGCAGAGATAATTAATCACCAATGCTATGCAGAATAAGTATAGCTTTAAGGCGTATCTAGGATTGAAAATATAATTCGCTTCTCTGTGGTTGAAACGTACTCAGATATGGAATGTCAACGTGTGTGTGATTGACAATTGACCTCTTAAGGCGCGGATATTTGAAAACCAATGTAAACACGACCTCAGCTTTTAATTTTAAAATACGGGTAAGATCAATGTCAATAATGTTGAACTTTTGGTGATTTGAAAGTGAATCTTTATCTTCCTCTTAAAACAGAAGCAAGTTTTATCTGTCTGTTTGATATTTTATTGATATATAAAAACTGGGAATCGATTGGTTTCATAAATTGGTCTTTCGTCTGTGATTTTCGTAATATCATCAGTTAGATACTTAATTTAGTAACGTAATACTAAAAAGACACGCTCTTGGCTTTTATCCCCGTAGAGTCAAGAGTATGTCTTTTTAGTTTTACGTTTTTAGTATTCGTCGTATTGACGTCCGTGGCGCAGTGGGCGAAGTCCCGCCTGACACACAGAAGGTTGCGGGTTCAATTCCCGCCGTGGGACAAATGTTTGCATAATCTTCAAATATTTGTCTCGAGTCTGGGTGTTTTCTAGGAATGATATGAATGTATTTACAAAAAAGTATATAAGTAGTATATCAGTCATGTAGTTCCCATAATACAAGCTCTGGATAGTTTGGGGCTAGATGATACTGTGTTAAAAATGTCCAGCATTATTTATTTATTTATTTCTATTACTGAACATGTATCTAACAATTTTTTCTACGATTGAACTACTTTTTTATAATGCTCATTTGAGGTGTAGGAAGAGTTGCGAGAGATCGCTTTTTTCTACATTTGATTATGAGAAAATAGCGGTTTGAGTGTCGTTAACGGATTAGTTAATTTGTATAACAGATATTTAAATAATTTGAAACTTCATACAGCATTTTAGAGCTTATTGGTTTTATTACCCATGGGTTTATTAAAATTCATGCAAATATGTTTTATTCGTGCGTGTGAACACTGAGGTTGGACCAAGATCGGAATTTCATGTTTATTTGTCAAATATTTTTTTTTTTAGCTTAAAACAGTTACTGTTTGATGTAGTCTATAAACGTTAAGTCGTAATTTATTATGAATATTAATTGTATTTATGCATACTTTTTAAGCTGTTCATAATTTTAAATGGGTATAGTATATAGAAATCCTAATTCAACATGATGTATAAAACCCACAGGTAGGTTAATACAAACAATAATAACCCTCTTAACACATTAAGTTTTTATAGTCACTATTACCAAGAAATTTTGTTTTAAAAGCCGTCATTTAAACCTTCCCCTTAAACCGTCATTTGACATTCAGTGCGCGCGCGCATTCCTCGTCTTTTGTCGGGTGATCTACCTGATTGTGGGTAATGTTAAGGTTAAAATGAATAAATCATGAGGTTGTGATGCCACACATCACCACCGTACACACTAATATAAAACGGTTTTAAAGAAGCTTGTTATAATTTTTATCGTAAGAAATTTTGTAAATATATTTTGGCAGACATAGCTAACAGTTAAAATATTTTAAGGTTTGAGCAGCGACAACAACGAGAAAATGCAGAGTGCAAACTAGCGAACCCAATAGACAGATGGTATTGTAGTGGAGATTGGTGGACGGAAATGGCAGAGGCAGGCACCGTTTGCCTATACGGCCAGCAGTGATCTTCCAGATGACAATGATGTGTTAACTGATGTGATTCAAACGCATGCACCAGTTTCTTACTTCGCGGGTTATTAAAAAAAGATTTTTAAGTCAGTAGCAATATTTTTCATGACTGAACATAACTTTGCTGAAAAGTTTTATTATGTACATATGTATGTAGGTACATTAATGTAGAGGATCGGGTAATTCATTGAAACCACTAGGATTACTAAGAATCGTTGACTTATGAGCTGCGTACTAAATTAATACTTAGGCAAATTCATGCTGCTTCCAAATAATCTAAGAAGTTAATATATTTTTGTCTGTTTTCCGATTAGGCGATGTGGTCGCTCAGCGACAAAGCCTTTAACAAATAAAAAAAACAATAACCAGTGATATAATAAGAATCAAACAGGAATTACTAATGCCTAAGGAGGCATATGCCTGATCGCTTCTAGATCGATTTCATATAGGCAAGGGCCTATATGAAATCGATCTAGAAGCGATCACCGACAACAGAATATGAAAATTCAATCGCACTAGACAATAACTAACGGGAACAGGGCATTTCGATGACCGATAATCTTTAGCGGTAAGTTAAAACGATTGTGGTTTCCAAAAGGCACATTGAATGGTAAGGTATAGTAGTAAACTGACTGTGACGTGACGCACGCAATATGGCCGCGGTGACGTCACCTGCATGTGTTTGGCTCCCCTTTGAATAGAAGCCGTGGTAGTGAGGAGTTTATTTATTTTTTAACATTCGGCCACATCATGTGACGATGAACATAATTATCTAAAATTCACAAAAGGACATTCCGAGTTCGGTGGTTTTATTGAAGAGTTGATAAACGGGCATGCCCTAGAACCAAAACATCACAAAACGCCAAATGGACGTGCTTCTGACTACCTACGTATCCTACGCAATGAGGGGAATACAATCATGATCGTTTTTTTTTGTATGTGTTCTCTATGTGATTTGGGACAGTCGAGGAAACAAGTTTATAAAATCCTGGCGAGCAGAACCTAGGCAGCACTATTTCTTGTTACGTTATTTTGTGTCCTTTTTCACTCCATGTCCGACTGGTCCTGTTAATATAAGGTAAGGTTGACGACATGTCCACCCGATCTAATAATGAAAAGTTTTGAATGGTAACAGAACGAGTGATATGAACTCCCTGTTTCATAATCACTCGTTAATACAGCAAGTCGCTAACTAACCTCCTTTTCTTTTCCTTTTTTAAACAAAGGATAGAGGCGGACAACTTTTAACACGCTGCTAGAGTTAGCGAGTGATTATGAAATAGGGGGTAAACGTCTATCGTTCTATCGACTAACACCTGTCGTGCATAGCATAGGGGTACACTGAAAATCAGCGCAGTGCAGGCGCCTTAGTCTGGCAGCTTTTGATGAGTGTGCTCCTTTTGCCTAAATATAATCACGTCAATTGTCTGTTTAAGTAGACAACAGTAGTTAGGTTTTTATGTACCTCTATAAGTACCTACTTAATTATATAACCAGATGATGTTATGGTCATAATTTCAGGCAATAAAATATTTTTCTATTCTATCTATTCATAATTTGACAACTGCAAATATTATGGTCGGTACACACATTGAGTCTTACTCGATCGAGCCTTCGAGCTTCGAGTAATAACTAATAGTGTGGAACATAGTTCTTACTCGACCCATTTGGAGCTCGAAAGTATGTGGATTTCCTTAATTCTGTCGAGCTGCTCGAGACAAGCCTTGGAACTCTGCTTGGAGCGACATGTTTTTGAACAGTGCAGCGGAGACTGTCTTTCGATCCACTGAACGTCGAGGCAGCTCGCATTTATGGACCATGCGGTAGCTCAGTTCTGATAACTTCGAGTTTTCGGTCTTTAAAACTAAAGTATAATATAAATGTGCGTTTGCAGCATTACAACCATAAAATGATAGGTAAATTTGGTCAGAACATTCAAATTCGGAGTTAGCCTATTTATAGAATGGTATCATTTTGTGCCACATCTGGTGGCCAAATACATCGCCTACCCGCATACGGCTTTCTGGCCAGCTTTGGATGTTCGGAATTGTCTTTTGTGATGTAATTATTTAGATGAAGGGATTAGTTTGTCTCTCTTTTTTTATTAACGATATCTTTGTTGTTCTATAAATTTCATGGCCTTTGTGGCGCAGTGGGCGAAAACCACTTGAGACGCGAAAGGTTGCAGATTCCCACAACGGGTCGATTGTTTGGATGATCTGCAAATATTTGTCTCGGGTCTGGGTATTTTCTATGTATGTATTTACAAAAAAAAATATAAAAGAAGTATATCAGTCATGTAATTCCTATAACACAAGCTCTGCTTACTTTGGGGCTAGGCTAGATGATGCTGTGTGAAAAATTACCGGCATTAATTATTTATCTATTAAAAAAATAGTTTTGTGAATTTACATTTCACAGAAATAGTACTAAAACGGTGTACTTTAATCTGCTTTACTGGAGTACTTTGATAACGCTCTTTCTCTTAGTATATAGTATAATATATATTAAAACTTTTTTAACTGTTTGTATAAAACTGCTTCAATATTTTGATAGTGTCCGAAACGTCAGCAAGCCATACAAAGTGACCAAGGAAGAATCAATGATTCTACGAGCAGATGAACGAAACATTATGACTGGACACTCTCAGATCGACCGTATTCACGAGGATTGAAGTACATTAGTAACGTTTATCAAGAACTATGAGTACCATGGTACCACAACACTTAGACCTCAACAAATATCTGCAAAACGTTCAAAAATTTGTCCCCCTTCAAGAATAAAACCCGCAACTCTTGCGTGCCTTCTAGCCCACAAGCCATCGAGGCCGTGAATTTAGTTATTCCACGACACCAAAAAAGTTGCAAAGGAAAGACTAACTCAGATTTTTGGACTTTTGTAGGTACCTAGACTCAAAGCAATTCAGTCTAGTATGAATGGAACAAAAAGGCTCAAAGCAAAAGAGTAATAAGGCTGCTTTCATAAAGTAATCCTTCAACATTTATATAGATATGAGAGAGCTTCATCTAAAAAGCGGCCGTAAATAATAAATAAATAAATAATGCTAGATATTTTCACACAGCATCATCTAGCCCCAAAGTAAGCAGAGCTTGTGTTATGGATACTGATGACTATATACTACATAATATACATTTTTTTGTAAATTCATACATAGAAATAGAAAACACCCTGATTCCGAGACAAATATTTGTAGATACAAACATTTGTCCCGCGGCGGGAATCGAATCCTCAACCTTCTGCGTCTAAGGCGGGCCTTCGCCCACTGCGCCACAGAGGTCATCGCAAATACATATTATTTTTACTTAGCACAGTTTACTTGTTTTATTTCTGAGCAGATTTTTAATGAAACAGGTATACGACCTATTGACACCTGGAACACCTGAGATATCGCTGATGCGTTGCCTTTTTTTATACCAGCAAGGTTACAAAAAACATACCACCCACGTGTTGGTAAGCGGTTACCGTAACGCATGCAAGACCAGAGGTAAAACACGCGCGTTGCCAACCCTTTAAAAATTTTAAAGCGGTTTATTTGAAGAACCTCATACTGTTATCACTTGGGACAAGCTTAGCAGGGAGATCATTCCATAACCTGACACAAGTTGAATTGACTGCTTGATAGTTCAGGCACTCAAACCTTTCAAAGTGGGAAAACAGCAATATGAGCGCTTAGCGGCAGAGATACTCGTAGATAGAAAAGTGGTGTTAGTCCTTTTAAGGTCGAACTCTATAACAAAGAAAAACTACTACTTTCGATCTGTCTACTTATTATCTGTAATAATACCTATTTTAACCGTTTTTAAGGTCGACCCTAGATGAGAATTATAATTATTTATTTCAGAAATAGTAAGCTTATATGCTTGGTCGCGCGCGAGGAATCGGCGTAAATTCACATTCAAATTTTAAATTCACGTAGTTTTTAAGTTCTATATGATCCTTGTGATTTCAATGAATAAAAACCTATTGACTTTGACTTTATAGTTTACCTTAAAATGGTATCTTAAATGGATAAAATATTGATGATAGCCTATCATTAAAGATGTAGACATGCGAGAACTTCATTGTGCCTGATTTTTATTCAGCACTTTAAAGTGTCTTATAACTTGCGGCTTTATGAGCCTCCACCACTTGATCAAGCGGAACCAAACAAAACATTCCATGCTAACGGAGCCATTTCTCACAAAATACCGTTTAAAAGTTATATCAACATTTTCGAACGCAAACGGGGCGTTCAAAATTCGAAACTGGCCTTTTTCATAAAATGAATTCAGAACAGTGAATTGAGCCTTTTTGCATACTTCAAATAGCAGACGTAGAATTTTTTGATAGAGATCATAAATTCTGGGCGTGTGCAAATAAATTATCATCATCTTTCTGTTCTTGTCACACATCACGTCCCGGAAACACGGTTTCTAATTTTACTTTTCTACTGACTCTTTTCTTATCCATGTGATCGGTCACTTAACCTATCCATATTTTATTCCTCTACATTTTTATAAATCTTCTCGTAAAATGACTTTCTTCTCCATGATCCGTCCATATCACGCAAACCCACTCCTCCGCCTTGCCGTCACTGGCACTTCTTTTAAACATATCCTGATAGAATTATGCTAGCATTGTTCATTCTTGTAATGACAAAACATAACACTATCACTGACAACAACAACAAACATTGAC
Source organism: Perizoma flavofasciatum (assembly GCA_958496245.1). Classification (NCBI taxonomy): domain Eukaryota; kingdom Metazoa; phylum Arthropoda; class Insecta; order Lepidoptera; family Geometridae; genus Perizoma; species Perizoma flavofasciatum. The sequence continues at coordinate 8,119,980 of OY292439.1, read as the reverse complement.
ATAACAATTCACCATCTCACACATTTGATAAATAAAACATGCGATATTAGTATGACAGTGCGCGAACATGATTATTTTCGCAGTGACCTTAACGGGAGTTGCCATACTAAAATTAGTGATAAATTGCTGCGATCACAGTTGATCATAAAACGTAATTGAATAATACCACGGTGTGGTGAGAAATGTTACGATAAAAAGGTTCAAAAATCCCGAGGCCCGATCGATGAAAGACTCTTTCTCATTTGTATTTTTTTCGTGGAGTAAAGATGTAATTCCAAGATTAGCTGGAAAAATCAACAGCTGCTGAATATTGCCTCCCATAAAGAGCATTATTCTGGAGAGGCTATGTCAGTCCAGGCCTTTTGGCATCACAAAGCTTACACTGAGCACCAAAACTACCGCTTCGTCTATGTGAGGAAGGACAAAAATTGATTTCATTTCCATTAGCGAAAAGTAATACATTTTCTCTTCTGTCGAAAATGCTATATTCTTGAGTGTTGATGATACTTGTGCTGGAGCCACCATTACACAGGTCTTGTCTTCCATTTGAAAAGAGAATTGACATATCTGTCAATATACTTGACAATGGATAATGGTGACAATGTTTGCGCTCGTTTTTATCAGCTTGTGTTTTCATTTACAAAACTTAAAAGCCATTTTTTAACTAAGCTATTCTAACTGTATCAAATGTACAAGAAAGCCAATTGACCTGCTGAGTCGTTCACCGAATAGGCCCCAGGTATGCGGTCCACAAGCTATTTTTATTAAGTTGATTTCGCGTTGGCTCGAAACGGCCTTGTAGGTTCTAAGTGGACCCGATCCTAAGCTAACAGTGGCTATAAACAAATTTGTATGCGGCAGTCGTAAAAATATACTTCAGAGAATTTATGACTTTGTACATTGCATATAATCTTGTTATTAAACTTGACCTGTATTTTACCGAACGCGATATTAGAAAGAAAGGGTTCTTCTAGGCTTTTTATAAGTCTATTTAGAAACTAGTTTCTGCCCGCGGCTTCGCCCGCGTGGTATGTTGATAAAAGTAGCGTATGACCGTCTCCAGGCTTCAAACTGTGTCCACCAACTTTTGAATGAATCGAACCAGGGAATATTTTTTTCCATACAAATTTCAGAACTTTAGTAAAAATAAATTACTGGGTAGTTTTGTAAAAATAAAAAAAAAACATGGTTTATAATTTACTTTAAAGTTTATTTAAACCGAGTTTTGAGTGAATCAAACCAAGGATTACAATTTTCCACACAAAGTTTAGAACACTACTCAGACGGAAAATAGAATAAAATCTTCATAATATATCATGATTGCTCTCTGATTTCATGGAGTTCTTAGTTTATTTATGACAATTAAACTGTCAACATAATCATACCATTTTCCTTCCATACAAAGTTATGAAGTCACACAACTCCTCAACAGACCAAAGCGTGCGCATTTCAAGTGTCAACTTTCGCAAGCAAACTACCAAATTACCTAAGCCACAGTATAAGTATTAGTACGTAAATATACTTACAGTCAGCGATAAATGAAGATCATTTAAGAAGAATGTTGAAATATTACTTGAAAGTAGCGCCAGTGGCGGAAAAGTTGAGGATCGATAGATTAGCATGATATGGGCACGTCATGAGGTAGGGCAAATGACATATTATTAAGTTTTAATATGAATGTAAAAATAAGAGCAGAGGTAGGCCAAAGAAAAGATGGATGGACTGTGTGAAGGATGACATGGGTAAGAAAGGAATGAGTACTGAGATGACGGCTGATAGATGAGAGTGGAAGAAAAAACATATTGTGCCAACCCCACGTAATGTAGGACACGATAAGGACAATAAGAAGATTTAATTATAACTTGCAAACTTTTGATCAAACTTTTCAGCTAATTTTAAGACCTCTAATATACAGGGTGTGAAAAGACCCATTACCAAGTCAAAATCTACGCATACTGTTTATTTTAACGATTAACATTTAGGGAACATAATTGCTGGGAATCGACTTTTAATTTTAGATATAAACATTTTGTTGTAGGGCGCAATATAATGCACGCTGACCGCATTTGTCACCTGTGTGATCTTGTACATGCACGAGTCAAAGCCGTGGTGTGCGTTTGAGTCTGATATTCATTGCGTTTCTGCAATTTCAAATGCGTATATTGTTAAGAATATTCGAAAATTTTGATAATTTTTGTTTGGACGAAAGTTTGATAATAACACTTGAAATTTATTTCCGTAAAGAGATGAACTTCAATGTCTCCAGTGGATTCCCCTATGATGTAAGATGTGTGGATTTCGTCTTAGTGATGTGTATTTTTACACATGTTATTAACAAAGGTACTAAATAAAAAGAAGAAAAATGCAAACACAATTTTACAACAATGGTCATGGATTTTCACTGGCTTTGATTTTGATGTAACTCTTGTAGTATTCACTCATACCATATTTTACATGCTCATCAGCCTAGAACGTCTCCGCTTTGGTAAGAATACGTTCACTAAGCTCTTATTCTCTTCTTATCATGTTGAAGAAATGAACATTTCAGTGCACTTTTGTTGCCGACTGTACTAACAGCAACACCGACCAATTTCACGTACACAAGTGAATAATATGACTCCTTAAACGAGAGAAAAGCATCATCGAACCCATAATTTACTTGGCGGTAGGTTTTTGTGGTCTATAGTCGGTGTCTTAAGAAAAGTGGGTTAACCGACGAGATTTACGGCTCAGTGAAGAGACAAAAACCAATACAATTAATTAAAAGCATATAAGGTATTGGGAAAATGTTAAAGATTACTCTGTCGTCGAATTATACTATAATCAATCCTTTAGGACTTTCTTTTGTAGTTATTTAGTGTAATTTGTCACATCTAGTTATTTTCACTTAACACTAAGTATCTTTATCCGTAACTTTGTCACGGATTCTTTCTTGGTCACTTTTCGTGAGGAATAGTGTTCCTAAAGAGACTGTTTGTTAATCAGTGCGGTCAAAAATTTCGGATCTGCTCGCAGAAAGGCAAAGTTTCCTACATATTTAGGTCTTTAGAGGTATCATGAGTGCCACTGCAAATTGCTGATTAAGTTGCTATTAAGTAAAAACCTCCAATCTTATTGGTTGTAATGTGACCAAATTATCAGTTTTAAGACTTTGAAGGCAGTTAAATTTAACATTTCTGAAAAGTGAGTCGTTAACCACCCAAATGGCCCACCGCGAACGCAGTTTTGTACATCGTAAACGAAATCACTCAGAAGTTTTCCGTGATATATATTACTTGATACATAAGATACCTACCTTACATATAACATGTTACTTTACAGAAACGATATAACGTAAATCAGACTTTTGACTTTTTTTTGAGACGTCTCAAATCTCGGTACGGATAGAAAAATGGGATGAAAATATGAATATGAAGGCAAAGGTGAAAAATATATGACAGATAAAACTCAAAGGTGTATAATTTTTTTATAAAGGACGATTGCGACTTCGATTGCGAGAATATTTAGCAAATAATATACCAGATATAAACCTCTTAGTAACGGATTGTGTGAAATAAATTTCATAATTTATCCAACACAGATCACCATAGAAATATACATTTTATAAATCTGTTTTGTTAAACTATAGATTGAATATGTTGTTAACATGTAGGTAATAAACATAATTTAAGCCCTAAATTCTAGAGTTGGATAAAATTTAATATACACACTTTTTTGATCATCAAAATCGTGAACCTTAGGTGAAAATTATATACTAACACATCACACATAACATAATGCACGTCCTTAGAATAATAAAAGCTAAGCTATAAAACCCAAGGATAAACATAATGTTTGCCTTTCATCAAAATAAAACATTGGTGCACACAAAACCACAAAAACTGCTTCCAATTGATAATAGTCGAAGACTTTTGAGACTATCACAGTTATTAATATATTTTTTATAGACCTGGAGTCTTCCTATAGCTTCCTCAAGACGTCTCTGGGGCCTCATAAAGGTTTTCAACCGGCGTAAAATTCGACACATGGATCGAATGGAAGCCTTGAGGCTAGATTTCGTCAGCACGCGACATTCATGTATCAATTACCTATAGGTACGAGTACATCGAACGTCTTTATTTGCATGTATGTGTTAGAAATGTGACGCAATTTTAGATTTGGTGCAAGTACATAAACCTTTGAAATGATAAAATTCAGTTGTTTATTGAAAAACATAGCCCACCTTCGGCTCAAACCTTATAATCTTACTTCCTACTATATATTTAATATTATAAACGTGAAAGTTTGTGAGGATGTTTGTTCCTCTTTCACGCAAAAACTACTGAACGGATTTTGATGTAACTTTACAGTAATATAGCTTATATATCAGAATAACACATAGGCTACTTTTTAACACGCGGGCGAAGCCGTGGGCAGAAGCTAGTGATTATGATAAAGCTATTGTTATGAATATATTCCATTTAGAAAAACCGGCCAAGTACAAGTCTGACGCGCGAACTAAGATTTCCATCACGAAATAAGACGACATCTGTGGCGCAGTGGGTGAAGGCCCACCTGAGACGCAGAAGGTTGCGGGTTCGATTCCCGCCGCGAGACTAATGCTTGTATGATCTGCAAATATTTATCTCAAATCTGGGTGTTTTCTATGTATAATATGTATGTATATATAAAATGGTGAACTCTATTATATTTGCCATATAATAAGTCGGGAAATATAATAAAGGATATATTTACGGAGGTCGTTGTAAATTAATCTGTTCTTTCAACTTGCTACTATACAAGTTCAGCCCTGTGACAGATCGAGACACGGACGATGGCGCGGCCTTGGCTTAGCATAGGATCCAATTGACATCTCTTTGAACCGGAGCCCTAAAAACATTGCCATATTGTGACAAATAGGTCAAGCCATAAACGTCTAGATCGGTAACTGCAGGTAGCATTTTTTGTAGGCTGTAAAATCGCTGCGATTCTGTAACTTAAATTTAACGTTACGAGTACTTAACATAAAACTACCTCGATGGTAAGTTATGCTAAGCATCGGTACAGCTAATGGGGTATTGATAACGGTGAGTTGCCATCCTTGCTCCAATTTGCCATCACTCAAAATACCAATACGAAATAAAACCAAAGCATTTGTAATTTTTCTAAAACTTGGAAAAAGGAAATTTTTATATTGAAATAATCGTGGTTTGAGATCATTTTAGGATATTATTATGACTATACCACGTGAGTTCCCGTCTTATGAACGTCGAGCGTAGTCGCGGATGGTGCTCATGAGGAAGGACCTCTAAACAGTCAACGAAAGATCAGCAGGAGAATAGTAAATACGTGGTATAATCGTAATAATCTTAACATGGGAAAGCTTCAGTCGAGAATTTTCAAGTTTCATAGTTTAAAACAGTATTTGAATTAAAGTATAATCGAATATTGACAAAACCAGATTTTTTGGGAGTTCAAATGGAATATGGAGTGTCAAAAAATCTATTATTGAGTCTAGATTCAGTCTGAGATTTTTCTGGAACGGAAGAAAAGCTCTTTCAAAGAGCTTTTATGGTAAACTATCTTTGAGTTTCATTCCTCAGCATAAAAAGTTGTTTCTCAACAATACGAGGATCCATTTTCCCTAAAACTTTCCAAAATCTACATAAATATCGGGAAAACTACGTAGGAACCGGTTTAATACACATATCCGAGTTTTCGCCCAACTTTTAGGAATTGCGTTTTACATATAATAGGTATTTTGTTTTACGTAACTTTAGGGCCACTGTCCACTAGAACGAAAATTACCATTTTTCTGCAAAACTGCTCACCTAAACGATTGACATGCGATATTTGCAATCTTTTTGTATCATGTCAAGGCAGGTGGTTTTTACCACCACACTCACTAGGGGCGTTGCAATTTATGATGAAAAAAGGTGAGAGTTTGAAATTTTTTGCATATCTATCTATTTACTTAGAGACGGGCATAAGTGCTTTAGTGAACACTAGGCCTTTGATTAACAACATTGATGTCACCGAATAAAGTACCTATTAAAATTCTGTTTGATCAAAGCGTCACCGGCAAACAAATCTACCAAAGACCTTTGCGTAACATTTTTGCGATAATTATTTTGTTTGTTGCGTGGAAAATAGTCCTGTCGGGGTATCGACACTTTAATGAACATTTTAGATCGTATTAAAAATATGATTTAGGTACTACGTAGCTGTACTTCTTTTGCTCGGCGCCTAAGGGTCGCAGCCTGATATGAAATAGCCTATAATCTTTCTTAAAAATTGGGTTATTAAATACAAAAAGATTTATCAAATCCGACTAGTAGTTAGTTCGTGTTCAAACAAAAAAGTAAAAAAAAATCGTACCCAGCTCCAACAGTGCTAATTGCATTTACGGTCTGTTGCGGGTCAGCTGCGGAAGCGTTTTATAATGTGAAATATACTACCTACTGCCAGTACCTTTAAAAATAAACAATATTTTAACTACTTATAAAACAATGCGTTGCTAAGAAATCCGTTATGTAGATAGTTTTTCTTTATAACTTACTAGAAAAGTCTCATGCGTCCAATTTACGATGGAACTACTGAGAATCATCCAATTCAGAAACATCTGCACTCTACAGCCAACTCTGCTCCTTATATTCCTATTTTCATTTCTACTGTGTTCATATTGTGATATCGTATTATTTCATCATTACATACTTATTGGCGGAGATTACCTACCGTTACCGCACTGTGATGTCGTCACCCTAAATACCGTTGCGTTGCACTTACTGTGTCTACTTATACTGTTACAGCGTTATACTGTGACAAGGCAACAGTAGGCCGATTGTGAATCAACGAGGAAGCGTGTTTTTCGATATGGGTCAGTTTGGATGCATAGTGATGTGATCGATCGATGATAAACGTAATATCGACAGACGTTATGCAATCTGATAAACTATTCTTTTGATGTCGTTTGCAAATAACAATAACAAATTAAAGATTACGCAGTAAAAGATGAATCCGAGAGGTGAACGGAACGGTATACGAAGCGGGGCGTACCTACTGGATGATTTTTACCTTTGTTAACGTGTGTAAATAGGTAGGTCTACCAGAACAAAGTTAACTCAATATTCCATTATCGTCACCATCATCAACAACAGGCTGTAAAAGTCTGAACAGAGGCCTCCTCTAAAGAGTGCCACGATGAACGATCTTAGGCCACCATCCACTACATTCCCGCATTCCCGCACCTTTAAGATATTATCTGACGATCGGGTAATTGTGACATAATTAAGACCTATGATAAATATCAGTCTTCAGGATATTAAGCCGACTATATCCACTTAGCCACTCAAATGTCCATCTATTATTCTGAACAAAAGCAGGTACGTGTGCATTATATTTTTTCTAGTACTTACAAATAAGTAGATCTTTTATTTCTGTGTTAAATTAGAGGATCTTTTTACCTGCAAACAAAGAAAAACAACATTAAAATTATTATTCAGAGCCATGTTTGGAAAACGGCAAATAAGCTTGTGCCGTCTCTGGGACTTTATAGCATTCGATATTTTATAAGCTGATACCAGGGTTCGGCTATTAGGTTGCATACAATTTTCTATGTATGGCATCACATGGGGCATTTATAATTAGCATCAAAATTTACCTAATTCTGACCCCACACTAAGATTCCCTGTGGCGTGGGTATAAGCGTCATAAATAACTATAAAAAATCACAATTTATTCCCCATGAAAGACATCGACGGATCCATACTCAGGCTTATTGTGAGTTTTTGCTTTAACCCGTTCTATCGGGACCGAAACTCGTAGTTTGTATGAGAAATGTACTGTTCGCAAACTCGGCGCTATGGGCTCGGTACAGAATACCGAGTCAAAGTCAAAGTAAGAATCAACGTCAAAGTCAAAGTCAAAATTCATTTATTCATCATACAAGGATCACTTTGAACCAGGTATAGTCAGAGGCAACTCTGCAATGCATTTGTCACATGCCCACGTTTTGCATCGCAGTTAGCATTCCACGTGGCAGGTTGCCAGCCTACTCGCCGCTTATTGGAAGAACCAACTGATAGCACATGCCTTCTCATAAACACGGGTTGATGTATAAAAAAAGTATAATTTTATACTAACTCAATTTCACGAGACTAGTGTTTGCTTTTGGCGTCTGTGACGTCACTGCTTAGGGTCAGCAGAATACCAGCGCTAAGTAGGTAGCCTACCTACTTAGCATATGCTGAGCTTACACCTTTTTGGTGTGACATTGAAGTGTCTGAGTAGATGGATCAACAAAGTGCGTGGGGCATTTCTGGTTCAGTCCTACTTATAAGTAGGCTAATGAATATTCGTAGTTTTTGTTTCTTAACTTCCCACCATCATATTCTTGCATAATTTGTTTGTTTTTAATGGCGTGCTGAATAAATGTATTTTTTATTTCGTTTCGATCGAAATTGTTGTGGCTTAGTATAATTTTAGGATTATATTACGACTATAACACGTACTTTTTCTATACAGGCTCACCAGAGATCTAGTGCGGGGAACAGTTTATCAATAAAGAGTTGTAAAACTCATTAGATTTGTACCTAATTCATAACTGAACCAACTTTATTTATTTTATTTTATTTTTGAATTTTAAGAAAACTTACAGCTAGGTATACAAGGAATTACTTAATTAAATACTTACATGCAAATGCATGTAGGCTGAAGGCCAATTAAAAGTTTCCATTTATAGGTAAACAAAAATGATATGCTAAACTACAGTTAAGTAGACAACGGATCACAGAGAAAAAAAAGATAAGGTGTTATACAGTTTACAAAACAAAAAAAATAATAATTAATTTTGTACCGACTAATATTTTTACTAAACAAATAAACTTTAAGTACCTTAAACTTAACACTTATCTTGCGGACGATATTATTTGTAGACATTGAATTATAGATAGGTAAGTTGGACGCAAAAGCATATTTATTTATATAAACATATTAATAAATAAATAATGCTGGACATTTTCACACAGCATCATCTAGCCCCAAAGTAAGCCGAGCTTGTGTTATGGGAACTACATGACTGATATACTACTTATACATATACATTTTTTTTGTCAATACATACATATTATACTTAGAAAACACCCAGACCCGAAACAAATGTATGCAGATCATACAAACATTTGTCCCGCAGCGAGAATCGAACTCGCAACCTTCTGCGTCTCAGGCGGACCTTCGCCCACTGCGCCACAGAGGTTGTCAAAAATATCATAGAATGAAATCATAGAATAAAAAAATCTATCGACAATCGATAGATTCGATTCTTACTAACCCACACTAAACTGAATTACATCACTGGTAGCGTTGCGTTCGTTTACCCAAATTTTTCATTGTTGTAAAGCTACTTTGAGTAATTCATTGTACTTCAAACAATGGATATTTTTGACTATTATGGAGTCTTAAAATTCATTTGTGTCTTGTGCTCATTTATTTTGAGCGATATGAGGTTTTGCGGGTCAGGTTACTTAAGTATTTTACTACTGAGGTCAAGTCAGTACCTTTAAAATGTAGCTAAGATTTATTAACAGAAAGAATAATAAACTACTTAAGTAGGCAGATAAAAAATACAAATTAAACAGTAGAGCTAACTAAAGATGTTGAAAACGATCTGTAGATAGCTCAACGAGTACTACTTACTTAACTATTAAACTAGATAGAATGACCATCAATTATGCAACATTAGCGTATTTTATTGTCTTTTAAATGGTTGTATTCTGTTGTGTGTGCCATAAAAAAAATAACTTATTAAAATCACTACCAGACAAAAGCATCCCCAAAACACTTATTGCATTGCCACGCTGGATAGCATTGCTAATGCGTTCATCTAGGTAAGCTCGCTATCTGTTCTTAGTTCACGCGTTGCTTTGCACTGACAAATAAATAAGATCTGCAATCTTTACGTATAAGGCACAACGCTATAAGGTTATCGTAAGCTTGTCACTGTTACTTTATTGGAACAGCACCATGAGACAAGGAAGTGCATCCTAGCAAGTGTTACCGTAAGCCCTTTTGAACCTGGTCTCTGAACTAAAGCTGCGTCTACTAAACCATGAAAGAAATAGAAATACGACCTAAACTATCCAAAACTCCAAATGCCAAAATTTTCAACTTAGAATTAATCGTTTTTTTAGGTTTTATTAATTATATCACGTTTTCAATACTCAATACATTTATTGCTTTGACATGATTTCAAAAATGGTTTAACAAGTAGGTAGTCTCTCATATGAACCCTGTTTTAAGATATAATAATACCTGGGAGGCAACCAGAAGTATTTTAAGTGCTATTCTCCTGCTCAGAGGTCCTTCCTGATGAGCAAACAAAAAACTTATTTTATAATTCAACAAAATAAACCATTTATAGAATTTATTCATAAGTAGGCTATTTTTTATGTTAATCAAAGTAATACTTTGATCCTGACTGAACTTCAGAAAATCTCCACATCGCTCATGCGTAATTCTTCAAACATTTCGTTGAGTATGCTTTAAGCTCTAATTATAAACGAAAGATCATCCAATATGTGTTCCGGGCTCTCATCCGGCCAGAAATTGGGCCAACACGTGTTTGTTTGGTAAAGCGGGGTCAGACAAAACGTGGTATGTGTAAGTAGGATCCAAACATCATCATCAGCCTAGGGCACTCTTTAGTGCCAAGCCTAAGACCAGCTGCAGAAGTCTTCTACCGGACTAACAATGGGTTACCGAAACCAGCCGCGCCCACGTCGCGTCGCAGTCAATATATAAATAATGTTTTTGTTTTATATATAATATTGTTTAAATGTACTAATCATATGGACCCTGTACTCGTACGTGTTTTTAATGTGTTGCTTGAAATAAATTAATGATTTTTGTAATTATAGCCGTATACAATATCTAGTTTTTCCATAAGAAACTGTCAATGTTTTGATTTTATACCCAGGAAAAACCCTGTGCGCAACAAGAGACTCCTCGTAGAAATTTTGCGTAGTTCCTGAAAGTTTTAGCCTTCAGAGAAGAAGCTAGGGTAAATAGCGCCAACAGAGGCACTTACCCACAGCTACAAAAAAAAGAAGCTGCTGCCGATCCGATTGATGGTGGAAAACCCATAATTTTACCGACTGTTATTGGAACCCAGGGTTAGGCTTCTAAAAAGTGATCATAATGAAGGATCTAAGACCACTTTCATTCACAGATTTCCACCTTCGATATGTCATTGGTCCATCGGGTTGAGGCCTATCGGTTTGTAAAAAATTTAGATTTGTTAGATTTAGATTTTTTTATTTATAAAACTGAGTAGGTATAATCATAGTTAGTTAGTAATATCTTAAACTAATGTTATATTTGTCTATTATGGCCTCGAAGTATCATTAATCTTATTGTTTCCGAAACAAAATAAAACCACACTTCTAAATTGACCATTCAAACCTTTACACAAGTATAAAAAAATAAATAAACTTAATTATTTGCGTCCTATGTTTATGATATGAATCCAGCCATACAGACAGATATGTTTTACTTCTATATTTTTATGTTGGTAATGGTAAAATACTTCTTTTCCATTCATACTCAAAGTCAAAGTATAACAAATAGGTTTTTATTAATTAAAATCACAAGGATTTTACAGAAGCGGCGTTCTTATAAACTACGTATATTAAAATCAAAACGAATTTACACCTTGGTTGCGTGGCTTGCAAGCAAGACTAGAAGAATCCAGTCTTTCCCAGTAGGGAACTGATACTTTCAAAATTAATATTATTTTCATTCCCAGTAGGAACTGTCCACGCCCACTTTTTTTTACAAACCTAAATATATTCAGTACAGTCGTAAACAAATTTCTTATGGAAAATAAGTGACAGAGTAAGAAAATAGTAGAATTTGTTTATAAAATCTCTTTATTTCTATAAAAAGACAAATCAGCTTCAAAAATCAGTCTTATATTATCATAAAATCACAGAATCATATAACATTGCAGAAATTAAAAAACAGTTTTTTATTAAAAAAACACAAATACCTATCATTTAATAATAATTCTGCTTGTCCTTAATCCTTTAATCAGCTTTTAGTATGGTCCCAATTACTTTGCCGTCTATTTTCTTGCCTGTCTTCGTATAAACACTTTGAAATAGTAGATAAAGCACAGTAAACAATACAGTAAACTACTATATAGTACAATTAATGTAGTTACTATACAGTAAAGATTTAAAATAATTAATTAACGAAAGCAAAATGTTTGAGAACGAAACCACAAGTAACCACTCAACAAAATTAATTCACGAGATCATAATTCTAAATAAAATAAAACATAACATAAAATTCGTAGAACCTAAGTGAAGATAAATGGTAGCTTATGAAAAATAATTGCGAAGAACCTTTTTAATTTTTCAAGACTTGGACCTTGTTTTGTTTTATTTCGCGGTTTCTTTGAAAATGTTGCTGGTTTTAAGTTAATTAATCATGCATTGGTAATAATTATTATTCTGTGTTACATCAAAGATAAACGAAATTTTACTTTACTAAATCTGTTACCTTCTTTTACCACAAAATACATAAAATAAAAAGTTAAACACCAATTAATAGTAAATAATAATAAAAGAAAAAGAAAGAGAAAAGAGCTATGCTCGGAGACTCTCTGAAGGATAGGATTCGTAACGAATACATCCATCAGAGAACCAAAGTTATCGACATAGCTCAACGAATTAGCAAGCTGAAGTGGCAGTGGGCCGGTCATATCTCGCGAAGAACCGATAACCGCTGGGGTAAACGTGTTCTTGAGTGGAGACCGCGACTCGGCAAACATAGTGTAGGACGCCCTCCGGTCAAGTGGGATGACGATCTGCGAAAGACTGCAGGCAGATGCTGGATGCGACAAGCTGAAGACAGGGCGCTATGGCGCTCATTAGGGGAGGCCTATGTCCAGCAGTGGATTAATATAGGCTGATGATGAATAATAAAAACCTATATTCTGATACTTATGTATAATAATATTTATAGATACAAACATTTGTCCCGGGAATCGAGCCCGCAGCCTGTCTCAGGCGGGCCTTCGCCTACTGAGGAACAAAGGTCGTTAAAAGAACCATTCCAAATGCTAGTGAGTGAATTCACAACTAAAAAACTTTTCTTACAAACCAAATATACTTCTACCACAGAACAATGTACTAAGAGTCAAGTTAGCACGGTTGTTACCTCACAATGGGATATTTGAAGGTCTATGAATAATCATGAAACACATGTTCAAATCATTAAGTGAATACGAGTGAATAGAGGGAACTATGTTTGGCGGTAGGTGCGAATGAGATAGTTGACAAAGCAAAGATGATGTAGTCATGAGTCATAGAACAACTGGGTCAAGATTGGACAACCTCTGTGGCGCAGTGGGCGAAGGTCCGTCTGAGACGCAGAAGGTTGCGTGTTCGATTCCTGTCACGGGACAAATGTTTGTAAGATCTGCATTCATTTGTCTCGGGTCTGGGTGTTTTCTATGTAAAATATGTATGTATTTACAAAACAAAATCTATATAAGTAGTATATCAGTCATGTAGTTCCCATAACACAAACACTGCTTACTTTGGGGCTAGATGATGTGTGAAAAATGTCCAGCATTATTTTTTTCTTCTTTTTTTTATTTATGTAGTTTGGGTTGATTTGAATTCAGTAGACGTGGAAATGTTTTACAGGAAGATAGTTTACAAGGCTGGATATGAAACGTTTTTTTGTGACGGAAATAATCATATTACTTGTCTTCATAAATCAATAACTTCTAATTTTTCAAGACCAAAAACCGTTCTCAGTTTGGATTTTCAAGCACTGTCAAAAATTAGCATCGACTAAATCTAAAGTAGTTTCTTGTCCTAGCAAGTAAGTACTTGCTAGTAAGAGATGGTTTGATCCTACAAAAATAATTGTCTAAATCGGATATACCTAAAAGCAAGTGGTTTTAGATATATCCGATTTAAACAATATTTTTGTAGGACCAAACCATCCCTTACACAGTAAAGAAAATACTATTCGAGTATAAAAAACGTTCAGTCTGTATGCGAGCTTTACTTGAGAAAGAAAGAAGGGCGCTATACCAACTAAGCCACGAGTTCATTACCATTCTGGCCGAAATCTTCAGATGTTTCGACTCAAAGCGCCGAGGCCTACCCCACCAGGTGATCTCGGGTTTAAGTCCCCGCCGAGGTTGAATTTTTCGGGTTTCTATATCTTATATCCTATCCTACTAATATTATAAACGTGAAAGTTTGTGAGGATGGATGTTGGTTACTCTTTCACGCAAAAACTACTAAACGGATTTTGATGAAACTTTACAGTAATATAGCTTATACATCAGAATAACACAAAGGATACTTTTTATCCGGGTACCACGCGGGCGAAGCCGTGTGCAGAAGCTAGTAGATCATAATTATATATCAATCTTGTGATTTCCCTTAAGTGCGATTTAGCTTGAAAAACCAAACCTACCAAACAATCACACTAATATATGTAATCTTCTTTTGATTCCATTGTATCATTCCCATCCAAAGGTTGTCTGGAAGAGAACACTTTTAGCGATAAAACCGCCCAGTGTCCCTTGTACGTCTTAATTCCTGTGTGTGAAATAAAGAGTTTTACTATCTATTATATCTATAGAACGATAAATTTTCTGAAGTTTTCTTCGAATAAGCCCCAGGTTATCAACCAGATGTTACACTTAATCATTCGCACCTCACACGACGCACAAACTGGTATTATCTAACGACCGTTATCCGACAGAATAAATAACAGTGCTAATAGGCCTGTTGCACACTTTGTCTAGTTTAGCTTGGTTTATTTATGGATACTGTGGACTATAGTTTTTCATACAATTGTTTTTGTCATAATATCCATAGGTCTTTTTTTATTACATGAGGTCGCCACAACATATTTTCTTATTCCACTCTCCTTTAGGCCTATTGCACACTTTGTCTAGTTTAGCTTGGTTTATTTATGGTTACAGTGGACTATAGTTTTAAATAGAATTGTTTTTGTCATAATTTTCATAGGTCTTGTTTTTTATTACGTTAGGTCGCTACAACATATTTTTTTATTCCACTCTCCTTTAACAGCCTACCTACTCTTTTCTTTCCTATGCCATTCAATTCCATCGATCCATCCATCTTTTCGTTACCCTGCCTCCACGTTTAAATGCATCCATATCTTAATATAACTTCCACGCCTCCTTGGAATATAAAAAGTTCCTCAAAGGGAGAAAAATGCAGATTTTTCGGTAAATAGGTCCTTATGGGTTCAAGCAATATGATATCAATTAGTGCGATATTTCTTAACATCCGCTTAAATAAAGCACGTACGATACACCAAACCACAGTTTTTAAACAGACACATTATAGATAGCGGCTTGCATGATATCAATTAATTGAAGGTAACTCTCCTCAGAGTGATGAAGCAAGCTATGGCTCAATAGAGCAAATATTAGCAAGTTGTAACAATAAAAAGACCCAAAGACTCATACCCCTCATATAGTCCTGACCCCACACTTGGATTCCCTGTGTCGTGGGTATCAGAAACTACGAGTACCGTGGCAACACAACACCGACACCTGTAACAAATATCTGCAGAACATGCAAATATTTTAAACGTAACGGGAATCGAACATTTTTGCGACATATCTCGCCCGCCTCGAACTCGTCGAAGTCGTCTGCGTTGATATTTGCAAGTGACGGAATAAGTAAATGTCATAACTGCCAATAACTACTAAATTTTCTTATAGGCCACATTTTATTTATTTATTTTAATTCCATAATTTTAGGAAAACTTACGGCTAGGTATTAATATAGTTATTAACATATTACATACCGGTATATACCAGAGCATGTGTGCTGAGGGCCAATTATAAAGTTTCCGCAGATATGTACTTAAATACAATAACAGATGACGTACAGAGAAAGTAGACGACTTGAAAAAGAATAAAAGAAATACAAACAAATACACAAAACAAAGCGAAATTACATGTAAAGTTATTTTTAAAAGAATTCTTTGCTAAGCAAGCATTACAGATTACTTGTAGATATGTTAAATAAATCAAAATCAATGTTTTTGTTGACCAATGAGTTGAACGATTTGCTAGCTCATCATCATCGTTGTCATCCAACAAGGACGTTTTCTAATGCCACGAAGGCGGGCAATAAGCTACCCTGAGACATGATGGTAAAAGTCCCAATGGCCTCGATTCTGTAGTTCACTAACTAAACTAAATTTAAACTGTCGCTCTATTTTACTAATAGTGCACGCAAGAAACAGACGCTGGCTATAAACACAAAGAAAAGCGGCACGTAAACTGATTTGACAGCACTAAAATTGTAGATATCTCTTTCTTGCATGCACTATCAGTGAAAGAGAGCGACAGTTTAAATTTATTGTAATTTCACGCCACCTATATCCTTCAAACAGAAACGCAGCAATGCGAGATACTTTAATTAAGATTAAAATAAAATATAACATAATAACGTTCCTTTGGCACAAACAATGAAAAGATAATGGATATACATAGGCCTATAACGAAAAGTAAAGATAGATACGTAAATCTAAAATATAAACAAAACTTTTCGGCTCATAATGTCTGAAAAGGTACGAATTTCTCTCTTTAGAACCGTAGGTTCGCTTAGTCCTACTAACTATTATAAACGCGAAAGTTTGTGAGAATGGATGTTTTTTACTTTTACGGAACTAACAACTGAACGGATTTTGATGCAACTTTACAATAATATAGCTTATACATCAGAATAACACATAGGCTACTATCTTATTCGGGTACCACGCGGGCGAAGCCGTAGGCAGAAACTAGTAAGACAATATTTGCAGACTATGAAGCCGTTTATGTGATGCAACACTATAATATTAAAATATTCTGTACCCATATTCGCAATAAATGATTTGAAGAAAAAGCTAGGCCACGTTTCGGCTTTTTCACTCTAGTTAAAACTTTTCACGAACTGTTTTCGAGCACGAGAATTCGTTCAAATACTTAATTTTGAGTTTCTGCATAAATCTCCTTCATTACAATTGCTTTCTAAGGTCTGAAGACGAATGCCAAAATTGCTTGCTTGTTATAACTCCAGCACTGCTGCTATATATCACTCGTTTAGTTAATTAGTCGATAATTATGAATAGTGGCCGCGTCGGCATTGTACTGAATATATTTTATGAGCTCGAGTGTCAATTGGGTATTTAGGCCGTGAGACGATTAGTTTGTTTTATGGTGTGGGAGCAGTATTGTTAGCAATGTGAACACTGAACAGCTCAGTTATTCCTTCTTTGAAGAAAGGTCTCTATGCTGTAACTTGGGTTTTATGGAAGGAACTTCCTACAGAAAACACTCAGATTGTGAAGTAATCTCCTTGCTGAGGTTTTCCTGGTGACTACATTATGAGGTTCTTCAGAAAGGGCTTTTGACATTTTTGAAGGATCGGCAACGTGCGTGTGATGCCTTTGATATTGCAAGCGTATATTAGTTACGGTAACCACTTATCTTAGTGGTATAAAAATTAACCGGCATACCCTAGAACTGAAAATCCGAAGGCATATGCCATTAGTTAGTGTTGCAATAAGGGGCGATGGGTTACACACCCATCTCCGCTGTCACGTGGAAATATACAATGTTTGAACGTGCCTCTGGCTACCTCTAACTTGGTATCCTCAATAATCTACACACTGAGTATATATCTAAGGATGTACAGTAATACAGTCGTGATCGTGTTTGTTTTGTCAGTTGAGATTTCTTGGACACTTTAACCAAATCATTGACCTAAAGAAGCCTTAACATGAGCACCAAAGACAACGTTTTGTCTACGAAAGAGAAGGCAAAAACTATTTCTGTCGCCTGTTCTGTCAAACAAAAGAGAGGGACAAAATATTATTTGTCTTCTCGGCGGTAAACAATACCGTTGTCTTGCTAAGCAGGCAGGGATCAAGTCAGTGATAAGCTTTAAGTAGGTAGGTATACTTGTTAACGATAGAAAATAAACATCATACACTGTTGTAAAAACTAACCTACGAAAGGAATATGAAGCCAGCCACCTCTAGTTTTTAAAACCTAATAGAAGTAACTAACAGTCTACTATTTTATCTTAAGACTATCGTGAATTTCACCATTCATATTGGTCATTCACCCTGATGAAAGCTCTCTAAATGAGTCGGAACTAAGTCATCCCTTCAACGACCGCATGTGAAAATTCCCGTATTACAAATGAAAAGTCTCAACTACGTTTGTTAACAGCTGTTTACATTCAGCTGTGATATTGGTATGCCGAAACGGATGATCTCGATGACAACAAAGACATTCCTTAGTTTAAAAATGGAATCTAAGAAATATTCCCCAATAGCTTGTCGAGAAACTTCAGTTGACCCAAAAACTATTAAGCAAAAGTTAAAACACTTGAGAACGATCTCAAGTGCTCAAGCCAGACCTAACTGCTTTTTGTTAGGTGCTATAATTTCATGTTTACATAAAAACTCATTGCTAATACATTCCATTTTCAATATCGAAAAAGGTCTCTTTATAGGGATAAAATTGCATGTTACTGGCCATTCACAATCTAAGAAATAAAACGAACTTGTTTATAAGCAAAATCGAACTTTTTATTTTAAATCGTTATCTTTACAAAGCCGCCTGCGAATATTATGTTGTTCGTAGTGAAAGGTGAGATTTACTTGCAAATGCGTAAAAGCACTCAAGGAATACGCATATATGGAATAAAAACCTAAATGGTACATATCATTTTGTCTACATAAGTGTGGAGGAGTATTCTGAATGATAAAACACAGTTTTATGGAGATTCATGATTATTATGTGTTTTATTCGATCCGCAATATGGGAACATGAAAATGTAGGCATTTAAGCTACAAAATTAAAACAAACACGCTCACGACTGTTATTATAGAAACACTAACCGATGGCACGTGCCTTAAAAAATATTGCGTTCTAGGACATTATGCCTCGATATTTTCATTTACCTTACTTACAAAACGCAGACAAGTGCCAAATATAATGTTTGGGCGTACCTCTGACTACCCCCACTTGATATCCTCAATGATCTACGCACTAAGTATGTATCAAAGGTTGTCCATCATGGAGACGTACAGTTGTTTATTTATTTCATCACGTTGCAAACAAAAACCGAGCGTCATTTAACTATAGGTGAAAAAAGGCTGCAAATAAAATTGAGCTATAAAAAAAAATACAATAATAACTTACATACCTAACTAAAGAAAGGAAGCACTCTTATTTGTCATTTAATACAATTCGAATTTAAAGCCTTAATATATTTAAATTAAAACAAAATGATACAATTAATAATTCATTACAAGAGGCTTGGAATAAAGTAATTGTGTGTGTGTTTTTTTTTAGCTGAAGTGCAAAGTGGGTGTTTTTATCTCTGCAAGTTGCAACCTTATTAACTTCTAAGATAACTATGGCATCACCTCCGTTGAAACTGCGGGTATATATGTATTTCCATCTATCTATATCTGCCCACGGCTTTCATTAACGCGTAATATTTTAAGTCGTTTTTTGTGTTGAAGATAACAGAGTTATAACATTTATTGGTGAAATACGATGCTTTTACAGGCTTTTGCAACTTCCGTGTGAAAAGTTTAAAAGGGGGCACGATATGGTTAGTGATTAGTTAGAGTTGGAGTCTAGACAAATACCTCACGCTTATTTTATTCCAAAAACTATCGTGAACTTGACTATTCATATTGTAAAAACGGGAATTTTCACGTACCGCACTATCGGTGAAGGCGCCGACTAAGTTTCGACTCATTCCGAGAGTCTTCATCAGGGTGAGTGATCGCGACTTTCTCCCACGCGGCACGTCGTGCACTGAGTGAGTTGAGTGAAATTTCCCGTTTTTACAATATGAATACATCACGCTTAGGTTTTCTTTCGCGCGAACGCAAATTTGTCAAGGTAAAACTTGGCAGTAGCCACGTGACATTTGCACAGCTAATGCACCATACATTTCCATAAAATTCAATCTTTCCACAGGCGTTAACAACAACAGAAAGTGGTATTTGTCTAGACACCCTTATCTGAATAGCTTTGTTAATGCAAACACTGCAAGTGGACCCAGTCTAGATCATATTACAATTGAAAAAATAAACACCCAACAGATACATACATAATCCTGACCTGACCTCACACCAGGATCCTCTGTGTCATGGGTATCAGGAACTACAAGTGCCGTGGTACCACATCCCCTAGACCCAGAACAAGTACCTGCATTAAAGTACATTCAAGTACCCACATTAAAGTTTAAATAAATAAACACGCAACCATCACATGCATAGTCTTGACCCAACACTAAGATTCCGCACATCGTATCAGATACTGCGAGTATCGTGAATAAAGTTGATTAGTAAGTATTAATAATTTTTTTTTTTTTTTTATTTTTATCTTTTCTGACACATAAAATACTTTTCCCCTCACTCAGTGCTGATAATTAAATGGATCCTGTAACGTTTCAAATTGCAATTTGTCTATCTTCATCAGTAGGTACCAGTGGTCGAACAGCTCAATCACCAGGGATTGTGTACCAGCGCTGGTACGATCTTTTGCCACGCTAGCCTTAATTCTCTTCAGCTATTCTCGAACGAACGGTCTACTACGAGACGATGGTTCTTATCTTAATGTTTTTTTACCATGAAACTTCCAATATCAGCGAGATGTAATTCCATTATTTGAGTAGCATTTCATACCTTTACCTAATTGAATCGCCGCCTGACTCTCAGGTTCAAATGTTTTCTTACGTGTAGGTGTCTAACCAAATTGCGCACTTCGAAGACTTCCACCCACGTTAAGTTAATTTCCAAAGTACTTCAGCTACAGGATATTGCACAGAGCTGAAGAGTTATCAACCTTATATAACGAGGATAAGGCTGTTGATAAAAAAGGAGAGCGAATCAATCGCTCGTATTGTTCAATATCGAGAACTGTTTCAAGGAGTGTATTTGAGTCGTGAGAACCATGCTTTAAAGTTTTCCTGTACATTTATGACTCAGGCCTATAAAACCCCTATGTGGTGGGTTAGTAGGTATGTGACACTAGCTCAATAATAGTTGTTTACGTCACCAGGCCAGGACTAGGAAGTGAAAGGATCAACGCATTAGAGAGTAAATGGTTTTCCGGAATCAGTAGTTACTGGCACAAAGGCATTATTATTAAGCTTCCAAAAGTACGTCATCGGAGGTCAACCATGATTGCTTGATAAAATTACTGTTTTGATATCAGAATATTCAAAAAATCTATGTATTGTGTTAAAAATCATAAATTGATATGTTGAAATTCGATATATTTTTAGGTAAACAAATTATAAAAACTCTGTGTGTTTCGGTAGAACTGAACAGTTGAGTTGACTGGACATTCACTTCATAGACAATTTTATGGGCAGAATGCAGTAAAGCAAATATTATGCTGTTTCCCTAAGTTGTTGCACATTTTCCTTTATAATTTCATCAGACTATTATTCTGATGTCCTCTCTCTTGTAGAAAACGTAGCATATTTTAAACAGAAAAGCCAGTCTAGACAGTATCATTGGAAGTATTTCCATGTCTATATGACTCAACAACTGAAGACATCCATCAATGACTAAGTAATTAACATTATTTGCAATTACTACTGAATACTTGTTACAAATGACTCATCATCAGTCAGCTTACTTTGACAATCGGGAATAAAGAAATTAATGTGCATCATCGGTGAGACCTGTTGACACATAAAACTGTCAAAGTCTACAGAAGTGGTGACGACATATCTAGGATTGGTGAAGGCGTCCTCAAATTTTCGGGATTTGTTTTCCTAAGTATGTTTTCTGGTACCATTTTTTACCAAAAATCTACCTCATTTCTCAAGACAGTTCTCACGGACAGTGTTCTAATGGTTGATGAAATCTTAGGTGTCAAAATGACAGTACCGTAATCTTAGGAGACTCTTAGACTGCAACTGTTTAAACACCTTGCACATTTGCAAGTTCATTATAGTTTATGACTCTTTGTGAGTCCGCCTAATGGTGGGTTGTTTGTCTGTTTTCTGCTAATTGGACGCGCACTTGCTGGCAAGCTTCAAATTGCTCAAGACTCAAGTTATTGAGTACAAAAAACCAGTGGCCTATTGTGGTAAAAAATCTATTTAATTCTTTCTTGGTCTCCCCGCGTTAGGCCTAAAAGAGCTTGGTAGTTCAAATTGAACCAGTATCGACATCTTGATTTTTTTTTAATGCACTCTTTTCCGTTTTATTACGATGTTCTTCTCAATCGTTCGAGAGTACACCATCTCGGTCGCACAAACTGTGGCGTGTGTTTATGGTCCCCATTCGAAAATCCTTACAGCTCAGCCGTTGTTGGTTCTAAAAATTAAAGGATTGCCAATATTTCAACCTATCACCAGTGTTATGAAGATATCATCAATATTTTCATTTGTTCATACTTTCCTGGAACATCACTATACAAACTTGCAAACGCAGCCGCTGAGTCATTTACGGGTGTGCCACTGTACAGAAATAGCAGTAGGTTACGTGTATTTAATTAGAAGGTGGGCCAGGAACATTTGTACGAAACTGATCGCATTTTATGTTGAAAATATTTGCAGTTGCTAAGCTGAATTATTGATCAATAATGTTTTATGCAACTGAGGCTTTAAAAAGTCAAACAAATGACATTTTAATCATAATCAAAGTACCTACTGTATGCCCACTGTACATAAGCCTTCCTTAAAAAGCGTCATCTTCGGATTTATCTACAATGTGTCCATCCGAAAGTGACGATAAAGTAAAACATCTGTTATTTCAATTCCAAAGGCAATCTTTATCAATTATTAAACTCTTCTGCGTTACTTATACTGCGTCTCACAAATGAGAATAACATCGTAATTACTGCTTGAGCAACTCTGAGGAATCCTGTCATTCGCAAATACCCTTTTGTATTTATGTGTAGGTATTTCCAGGTCAATGGCATTGGATCTGACACCCAGATCGGTATGGTAAAGGTTTTTGTCAAACGCTACATTTGATGTAATCGGTTGGTGATCGTACACCAACCGATGTAAAACTTGGCTTTCATGCTTTATAGGCGATTCGGTTGCCTATAAGCTGCTAGCCTTCCTCAAGAACTGGGCTATCAAATGCAAAAATTAATATTGTACAAACGGAAATTTTCACGTACTGCACTATCGGTGAAGGCACCGACTAAGTTTCGACTCATTCCGAGAGTCTTCATGCGACGCGGAAGGAGAAAGTCGCAACCACACACCCTGATGAAGACTCTCGGAATGAGTCGAAACTTAGTCGGTGCCTTCACCGATAGTGCAAGTACGTGAAAATTCCCGTTTGTACAATATGAATAGTCAAATTCACGATAGTTTTTGGAATAAAAATGCAAAAATATTTTTTCAAATCCGATGGTAGTTCCAGAGATTAGCGCGTTCAAACGAAAAACAAACAAACCCTTTATTTTTAATATTAGTATAGATAGATAATAAAAACAGTGTCGTACATATTGTTTTTATACATAGGCATGGATTTTGATAATGTAACAAGTGAAAATATGCAAATCTTAAGTGGCATCCTTTATTTAGTTCATTTTACGAGTGTTACCTAATATTTCCTACTTTGTCCGAACGTTGGCGTTAGTTATGTCTTTATTTACAGATTATATGTGTTTGTGCATAATGTGAGGTCATAAAACCATTGGTGACAATTGCTTGGCAAAATATATGCAAGTCCTCATCGCGTCCGTCATTTGAGGTGCGTTAAATAGCGGCGGTTACATAAGATTTAATTATATCTTTAAGCGATTACCTTCATATTTTAAGCTTTTTATTTTGCAAATGCCTTGTGCTGAAAATCAGCGTAAATAATTGGTCGCCGTATATGCTGAAAGGGCTTCTCATACGAACCTGTACATAGCAGCGTTCTGCATACACCTGTCCAGTACCTACCGACCCAGAATGTCGTCTCCTATAGATAGATATCATGTATATTTTTAGGTGGATTTTGTATGACCGCCCCGGCTTTGCACGAGTAATCTGAATTTCAGACTTTTTCGATGGATTTTCCAAAAATATTCTTTCATAAAAATCTTGTCCAGATCAGACAATTACCAACACAACAAAAGAAACAGTTAAATCAGTCGACCCGTTCTCAAGTGATAATTCTTCTATACATGCGGCAATTGTTTTTTATTCGTAGATATAATACATAGATAGATAGATAAACATGTTGTTTTCAGTGTT
Organism: Perizoma flavofasciatum; assembly: GCA_958496245.1. Taxonomy (NCBI): domain Eukaryota; kingdom Metazoa; phylum Arthropoda; class Insecta; order Lepidoptera; family Geometridae; genus Perizoma; species Perizoma flavofasciatum. The sequence goes on along the minus strand of OY292439.1, from coordinate 8,095,705 downwards.
CATTTACTTCAAACGAAAAAAAATGATTTCACAGATATTTTTATTTATATATATTTTTGTTGTTTATTCATCTTATCTTATTTTTTCCAGGCGTTTCAGCTGTGGTTCCATATCATATCAATTTTATCAAGTAAAACAGCTTGATTTAAGACTTTTATGCCTTTACAAGAGATACTTTTCTATTATCTAAAGTCATAAGCCCTCTCTTGTTAAAACGAGAGTCGCAAAAAACAAAAGATTTATACATTTAGGTACTAGCCTCTGCCCACGCAAATATAGAACAAATTTATATAGGTACCTCTAATAATTATAATGAGACTTCTAAAAGTTTTACTACTCTATGGTAAAGCTTAGTTATTCAATGAGTTTTTTTTCTCCATAACAAGTTATCAAATTCATGGTTAGACGTGATTTTGAAAAAACCCCACGTTTTTTCCCAAGCCAAAGGCATCACGTTAGGTAATCTTACGGGCATAGTCTACGTGGGCTCTTTTGGTTAAGTGGGCAGACAATGCCAGAGAATGAACCATCTTTAGTACCAAATTTTATGCAATTATTGTTTCTTTTTAAAAAACTGACAATATTTAGCAAATTTTTCACAAAACACGAGATCGGTTTGAAGAAGACAATACTAGCAAAAGTTTTTACCAATACTTCAAAACAGGTTTGCTCCATTAAGATTATCTTCACAAATAGTTTTTAAAATATAGTTATTACATATATTTTCTGGAAAATGTCATAACTTAAAATAAGTCATTCAGCTACCATTTTATTTTGTACCTATAGTAGGTATGAGTCAAGGCAGTTTTGACCATATGTTTATTTCTTGGAATTATTGAGGAAAACTTCATACAAATTCTAATCGTATATTTATAAGATCAATCTTAAAAAGATGCTTGCATCAGATTGGTCTTCCCGTTTTTTGAGCGAACGAAGTAATCCCCTGCCGTTATTGAAGGAAACAATGTCTAGTTAGGTATAATAGATATTTTCGCAATTTTTTTTTGTTTTTTTTTTTACGAAATAATTTGTAGTATTAGCAGTGTTATACAAGTACTTGCCGTGTATTCGTTTTATAGTTTTGGTACTAAGTGTTATTTAATTCGCCAATGGTGTAAAATACAGTATTTTTCATTCATTAATTCATTCAATCATTTCAGAGCTCCCTAGTCAATTGTAACTTTAAAACTTATCATTTATTTAAATACCTACATATACCTCTATATAATATATAACTTTCATATAAGTGTGGTATAACTTTTAGAGATAGAGTGAGGAATGGCGTGTTAAGTGAGCAATGAGGAGTGACTGAAGTTAATAACGAGAGTTGAGAAAGGTATGAAATGGTTTATGCATGTAGAATGGGTGGATGAAAGAAGATTAATATAGCAAGTATACAAGACGAGCTGAATGGGATAGTTGGAAGAGGAAGGCCTCGGTGAGCGTACTCTGAGTGTGGTTGGGAGAGTTGGAAGAGGAAGGCCTCGGCGAGCGTACTCTGACCAAACTGAGACGTTCTGGCGAAAGGCTACGTAGAGAGCATCCTGAAACGATGAATGTGAGAATGTGATATGGATAAATGAAGCGAAAGGGATATACCAGGATCAATGTAAGTAGAAATCCGTGGTTCCGGCCTACCCCTCCAAGAAACTGACGTGACTTTATGTATGTATAAGCATTTCTTGAAGTTACACAAAACTATTACAAACACTGTACGAATTATCGTACAGTTGAAATATTAAACATATGAGTACAAGCTATTTTCGTCGTGGTTAAAAATCAATCTGAAATAGCGAGTGCCTGAATGATTGATGATAAACAATCAATGTAAATGAATTCTATTCCAGAACAGGCAAGCTTATTTATTAGTACCGTAACTATTATTTTTTGTTTCACTTCATTATTACCACCTCGTTAGCCAAAAAAGAGACAAAAGATTTTTTGCTGATAGATTTGTACGGTCTCATCAAAGACTTCCGTATCTTTCCATAGATTTTTAACCCGTATTTTGAACTTTACAGTTGTTAAAAAAGAGTTGAGATTAACGGACAAAAACTTAATCGAGATATCCGCAAACAATCGGCTGTGTCGTGATTGGCACGCAAGGTATTGTAATTTACATGTCAGTTACATTATCAATCTTATTTCTGAGTTATAGAGATCCATTTCTTATACAGAAACGGTAAAATTTAAGGTGGTGTTTCAATCTTTGACAGATTGAATGGTTAATAATATTCGGTTTGACACTAAGTCATCCGTGTTGCGCTCCTAATTTGCATAATCTGTGGTCGCCATTGTCGAAGAAGCATAAATGTCATTCTTCGTGAAATGACGATCGCGATTTTAATTGCTGAGTCAGTTTGGGAATCTTTCAATCATGTTTAACTCCCAGTATCGAGTAGGAAATATTCTATATTATTTTAGTTATTCTTAGTCACTAGTTTTCGAGTCATTCTTATATTTCATATCTACCTAATTTATTAAAAAAAGTGGGTTCCTATTTAATGTATCGTAGTTAATTTCAGTAGTTGTCAAAATATTATAATAACACAACTAAGCTGTTCATTATCCTACTAATATTATAAACGTGAAAGTTTGTGAGGATGTTTGTTCCTCTTTCACGCAAAAACTACTGAACGGATTTTGATGAAACTTTACAGTAATATAACATCAGAACAAGACATAGGCTACTTTTTATCCGGGAACCACGCGGGCGAAGCCGTGGGCAGAAGCTAGTAAAACATATTTTGTTTTTATCATTTGACTAAAATGAATGAATGAATCATTTATTTGTTTGTGAATATTTTATTCAAGGGTGAATTAGTTTAGATAACTGAAGTTATATTTACAGCTCTCAAGTGGTCCATATTTTAAGCTCAAACCTACTAAAATATGCCGTTGGAGTTTAGAGTGATGTTATTTTAGTAAAATTAATTTAACTGCATACATTTCGTATTTCATATTAAATATCATAATATCATTAAATTACTTTGATAATATTATGTTTTTACCAATGAAATTATTTTTTTTAAAGGAAAAAGTAATCCGATTTACTTTCTTTGTTTTTCCGAGTTGCCACAAAAGGTCAAAGGTCAGAACAATTGAAAAACTGTTTTTGAAAAATAGACTATCCCTTACCTATAGATAAAGATAAATTTAATTCAGAATTCCATCTCAAATTGCAGATATTTAAGGTCACAATAAACGGCAATTTCATACGTAAGGACCTAATAATCGCATTTTAATTAATTAAAAAACTGACTATTTCTTTGTATATTTTTGCAAGTATAAAATAAAGTATGACATTGAAACACAATGACAATGAAACACTTGTTTTATTTGTAGTTTACCTAACGAATTATATAATTTCAGACCGTATGAAAAAGTCTTCAATCAAAAAAAATATAAATTTTATACGGGTCTTTATAGCGTTTTCTTTTTTTATTATTTTCCTGAGGTTTCGACTATGTTGCATCAAACGTGGTCACGGACTGACTGGTGTTTGGAAAATACAATTTCAAACACAAACTTATCAGATCATGATCAAGCAGAAACTCACTTTCCAATACCGTGAGAATAATCAAAATTATACTCAGTCGAAGCACTTTCGACAAACAAACAAAATGTTTGAACATCGCAGCAGAGAAATTATTTAAACATGTGAAAGAGATTTCCATTTCGTTGTTTAACGCCTCGTGTGAGAACGATGCGATGACATCACAAAGTTTTCTGACGGCCGCACTCAAAGCCACTAATTGATTTCATGATACATTTAATCACTGCTGATAATTTTATTGCAAAAACTATCGTGAATCGATCATTCATGTTGTAAAACGGTAATTTCCACTTGGTGAAGACACCGACTAAGTTTCGACTTATTCCGAGAGTCTCAGGGTGAGTGACTGCGACACTCCCTCCTGGGGGTCTAGAAAAACATCTCACACTTACTTTTCCTTTCACGCTAACGCAAATTTGTCAAGGTAAAACTCGGAAGCTGTCACGTGACGTTTCCACAGCTAATGTCATTCCCATACAATTCAATCTTTCCGCAGGTGTTAACGCGAACAGAAAATGGTATTTGTCTAGACCCCAGATTATATAAAACAGAGAGATTCTGGCTCTTATAACGGGTCAATGCATAATCATTGCAATTAAAAAAATTAAAAAAAAATGCTGGACATTTTCACACAGCATCATCTAGCCCCAAACTAAGTAGAGCTTGTATTCTGGGAACTACATGACTGATATACTACATATATACATTTTTTTGTAAATACTTACATAATATACATAGAAAACACCCAGACCTGAGACAAATATTTGCAGATACAAACATTTGTCCCGTGGCGGGAATTGAACCCGCAACCTTCTGCGTCACAGGCGGACCTTCGCCCACTGCGCCACAGAGGTCGTCAACACATAGGCGTCAATTAAACGTAGCAATACAGGCAACATTTTAAGAACTCCTCCATCTGGTAGTAATCTGGATCAAATGTACTATCTATAGATCGTTTGCAACTGTTTTTCTGTTTTTAACAAATGTGTTTTTTGTATGGCAATACCCGCAGTTGTATTACTATTTCCGTAAATCATACTATTATACTATTATATATGTATGCAGAAAATCACATTTACTTAGTGCGGAATTAGGAAATTAATCAATTAAAAATACATTAACGTATATGGCAGGATAAAATAACACTCTAAAGCCTGAATTCATAGTCAGGGGTTGAACATTCCCCCAAAATCCATCATACAGCATTCGCCTTATGGCTGGGTGCATAAAGGTTAAATTCAAGCTTGAATTTTCACCCCTATTTATCTATAAATTCGGGCCTTAATGCCTTTACATTTCAATGACGTCTCTGAGAACCTACGAATTCTTGACGTCTTGAATGAATAATGTACCAGTTGACGCTACCGAAATTTCGTGTTCGAAGAGAGAAAAATGTAAAAGTGGTAATATAAGTTATTTTTAGCAATACTACCAACATATTATCAGATCGATATTTTCAGTATGTAAATAGTATGACTGTGACACAACTTTCGCTTTGTACTTTGGAGTTAAAACCTTATTCTGAATATTTAATACTAGCTTCTGCCCACGGCTTCGCCCGCGTGGTACCCGGGTAAAAAGTAGCCTATGTATTATTCTGATGTTTAAGCTATATTACTGTAAAGTTTCATCAAAATCTGTTCAGTAGTTTTTGCGTGAGAGAGTAACAAACATCCATCCTCACAAACTTTCGCGTTTATAATATTAGTAGGATAGTAACGCTCGATCAAAATAGGCAGTGAGGACGCAAAAACGCATTTCGATTATATCGTTACAACGAAGATAAAATAAATATGCGGTATGACACACCGTTTTCGCCATTGATCTACGGAACCCTAAACAAACTACTACATTTGAAATGCTGCCCATATTTTTTCTGAACAAAGATGTTTTAGCACATTTGTCTAACTAAACGAGCTATGTTGTATGAGACTTTATATAGTACCATTTGAACCAAAACAAAGATAATATAACTTATACATCAGAATAACACATAGGCTACTTTTTATCCTGGTAATACGCGGGTGAAGCCGTGGACCGAAGCTAGTATAGAATACTTGTCCAATAATAGAAATATAATTAGACGTCCTCAATGGCGCAGCGGGTGAGACGCAATCGGTGCGGATTCGATCCCCGCTGCATGACAAACGTCTGTATGTTCTACAGGTATTTGTTCCATGTCCGGTACTCGTAGTTGCTGATAACAACGACACAGGGAATCCTAGTGTGGGGTCAGGACTATATGTGTCAGTTGGGTGTGTGTGGGTGTGTGTGTATTAATACTCTGCTCTACCATTTTTCATTTACGCCAGGTACCCACAATATAAATTTATTTGTGCCAGTACACAATGTAAATAAATACACTTAGTAATAATTATTCGCAGTTTATAAATTCAAAAGCGTGGAACGGCGGAACCTGTTTCAGAGAATGTTGTTTGTCGACCTTTGACAAAGTCAGCAAAATACCTAAACGTGCCGAGACCTGTTTCAATATTGTCACAGTTGTTATTTTTTTACATAAAGCATCACAATGGGTCTTTTCAGAAGAATAGTTGACTTCAGTTTAAAGATCTAAAAAGATATCTTCGTGATTCTACACTTATGGTATGACGATCTCTGTGGCGCAGAGGGCGAAGGCTCGCCTGAGACGCAGAAGTTTGCGGTTTCGATTCCCACCACGGGATTGTATGATCTGCAAATATTTGTCTGGGTGTTCTTTTTGTAAAAAAAGTTTATAAGTAGTATATTTCAGTCATGTAGTTCCCATAATACAAGCTCTGCTTAGTTTAAGGCTAGAAGATGGTGAGAGCAAAATATCCAGCAAAAAAAAGAGATAAAGTTTGTAGCTAGTTCATCCAATGTTAGAGAATCAAATTAAATACTTTAATATTTTCACCCTATGTTAATGGTGGCCCTAAAATACTGTTATGGTGCACAACACGTAAATATTAGATACAAGTAGCATCGATTGATAGGATAATGATGTCAAATATAAAGAAAAATAGGACATATTTGTCAGTTTGATTCTCAGGTAGTAGTCGTCTTACTTAACTGAGGACATCGTAATAATAAGAGAAGTTGGCTCAAGGTCGTTTTAGTGGAGATGGCTGCTTTGGGGAAGGCTTTCAAGAGCTGATGATGATAATGTTTAAGATAACTAAATGAAATGCTGGTTTTAATGACATATTGGATCCATTCTATGGCGATTCTGAATAGAAGGCGATAGAGATGAGATAAGCCTTCATTAAAAATTCAAGACTGATACAAAATTATTTCAAAATCGTGAACTTGACTATTCATATTGTAAACACGGGAATTTTAGGCACGGCGCGACGCGGAAGGAGAAAGTCGCGACCACTCACCCTGATGAAGACTCTCGGAATGAGTCGAAACTTAGTCGGTGCCTTCACCGATAGTGCAGTACGTGAAAATTCCCGTGTTTACACTATGAATAGCTGATCCAAATCTTGCAAATTAATGCAACTTATTTTAAACAAACGCAAAAGTTGCATTGTACTAAATAGACATGAAATAACACCATCCGTTTTATTCTTAAATCTTAATCTAGACGTAGAAATAGATAATATTGGTGTCTCTGACTCAACTACGCCTATCTAGGGGGCTTCAGTAAACAATCGTTTACCAAACTAAGGTTGTTGCCTTAAAAGCAGTACAGTTATGGCATTCCCTTTGACCGTTGTATGTGTTTCTAAAAAGGATCGGAGAAATAGTTCTTGGGTTTAGAAAATCACGAATTTATGGTATGTTTGTAAATGTAACTTAATGCTATATTATTTTAAGGAGAAAATACAGAAGCTTTCGTTTTCAGAAAATATTATACTGAGGCGATTAGTAATTAATGATTTAACAAAAGCCTGTTGAAAATAGAAATTGCGAGATGTACCTCTAGTAAATTTTGAATATCTAAATCCAGACGATATACGAGAAATATGAGAATACCAAGATAATAATAAATCAAACAAAAGCTACATACAAAACCCGTCAAGAACGACGCGTTTTTTTTCTTAGAATTTAAACGAGACAACAAAAGGCATTCGAATAACAAAGATGATAAATCTCAAACCACCAAATAGATTAATTCTTATGTGTTACTCGTAAAAATCAAGAAAAAAATTATGTTTCAAATAATTTGTTATTTTACCCAATGGTATATCTTTAACTAAACCTCAATGCGGTTCCAATGCAGACACCAAAACAGAATTAATTGAGGAAATAGTTATTCTATTGAAATTGTCTTTGACAAAACTTTAATTAAAATTTTTAAAAATAATATTTTAATTCTACCTGTACTGTATTTATATTATTAATTATTTAACAAAAACAAGTCCTAGGTTAATGTCATTAATGTCTTAATGTCATTTAGTTTTGTAGTTTTTGTTTATATTGCTATTTTCTAGAGGTGTACAGTAAAATATATTTATTCATTCATTCTTTTTTTTGTTATCTATACTTTTTGTTTCACTAATTTTATCATAAACTACATACATATAAAGTGTACCATTTATTCAGTTCAATGTCCTCTTTATAATTAGATAAATTAATAGCACTCGTTAAATTGTAAGCGATAATGACTTCAATAAGTAAACAACTGGCTTTCGATCTACTTTTCTACTTAGTGCCATTAAAACAAAGTTTTATTTCCATTGAGTTCTTGGATACAAAAAGAAGCGCCTTTTTACCCGTACTAAACTACTGAGCTGTAAAATTTACTTACTTTTAGGGTTCGAAAGTAAATGGTAAAAACGAACGCTCAAATTTCGATATAGGACGTCCGTTTGTCAGTTTTATCAACACGTTTTGTGATAAAGAAATCTTATGTAAATTCTCATAACCTAAAATCAGAAAGGTTTTTTTTGACATCGGATACATTATCATATAACATTCACGATATAATTTATAAAAATAAATGTTCACCATTGTGATACTACTTTGGTGAATTGTTTTGGGCACTTTCGTGAAGGTATAAAAAACTAAATACTTTATTTATTCGAGTATCATTGCATCGCATGCTAGCTAGGTATGTTTTTTTTTATTGTACTTACTAAAAATCTTTACATTTATTATGCAGTTTGCAATCTCATAGCACGGCTCACCACGCCTTGGGCAGCTTAATTTACTTTAAAGAACTTTTCAAAGGATGTTCATTCTTAGCCAAGCATTTTAAAAGTTCCACTTAACATTGCACTAGAAGAACTAAGTGGAGGATTGGAGGAAGATTGTAATTAAATACATGTACCTACATAAGTCTCATCTTGACATACTTAAATAAGAGCAAGCCGAGAATATAACACATCAAAGGCGATCGAGATTCTTAAAAGGACTCATATAAAGCAACATCAAAATAACGAAATACAGTGCACCTTTAATTGAGAAAATAGAGAATAGCAATCAAGAAATCATTCGTTAGATATATAAATCTAGATCATATACATGATTGTTGAAACACAGCATTTAAAGGCGAAGCTGATTAAACTTGTAACTAAATTCTCGGACTTTAAAATAATAAATGGCGTTGGCAAAGAAGGAAACAACTTAACAGGAAAATCTATAATTGTTAAAAGTAGGTAGCTAGTGAAATCTTCAGACATCAATGTTTTTTCAAATTATTGCACTTATAATAATACTAGTTATTGCCTGCGGCTTTGCCCGCGTGGTACGTTAATAAAAGTAGCATATGACCGTCTCAAGGCTTCAAACTATGTCCACCAACTTTTGAATGAATCGAACCAAGGATTACAATTTATACAAAGTTTAGAACTCAATTGCATATTCCTAAAGGGTAATTTAATTAAAAATACGTGTTTCATTATTTACTTTAAAGTTTTGAGTGAATAAAACCAAGGAATATTTTTTTCCCATAGAAACTTTACCACCCTGTTTAACCCCCTTAGGGGTCGATTTTCGAAAATTAGATTAGCCTATGTGTTATTCCAGATCCTAAACTATCTACATTCCAAATTTCATCAAAATCGGTTAGTAGTTACGGAGATACGTGGTAACAAACATTCACACACACACACACACACACACACACACAGACTTTCCCAGTTATTATATTAAGTAGGATGTCACCGTTTCATATTCCTCAAAAAATATGTTTTGAACATTTCAATTTGAATTTATGTACAATCTCGGTTACCAAGTGGCGACATGAACTTTAAATAGAGCAAGCAGATGCATCTCTTATCAGCACATTCCAGCTCGGAGCTTGATTGATAACACTTATGTAATTACTAAGTATACAGTGCATTATACCGTAGATACATACCTCCACTGAGGGAATATAAACTTTGTATGTAAAGAGAAAGGATTGAAAATGGTGTTCTGTGAGGCGATAAAGTTGTCACATAATTTTGTCTGTTGATTCAATTAATTCATACTGTTATGTTTTATTGTCTTATGTTATTGTGCTGACCAGAACTCATTCATTGTTAAAAACGACCTATATTTTTGAGGAGGTATATTTTTATATTTGTTAATACTGTGAAGGCGCCAATTGAATGGGAATTGACTGTGTTCCATTGGTGTAGAAACGAAATAAGTGGCGGTTTTTAAAATAGCATTTTACTCAACAATGGGTGAATTTGGGTTGAGAGATGATAGATTGGGGAACTTGTATATTTTACACTACTAACTTGTCGATCTATTCAATAATTCCAATAGTATGAATTCGACATGAGATTTCAAACGAAACAATAATTTATCATAATATCACTGACATCACCAATTGCAAAACTATAGATAAAATAACAGACAAATCAAAATCATTAATTATAGGTAACGTTAACGTTACATCAGCATGATTTAGTATAACTGTTGAGTCAGATCTGCCTACCTTGTAATTTAGCAAGCAATGATTGCGCAAAGAATACCAAAGTAGGTAGATACCAAACTAATAGCTATGGGTTTCAAAATAATAATATTATAGAGAGCACTCCAAATAAAACAAAGACACATATAATTTGTTATTCCAAAAACTATCGTGAACTTGAATATTCATATTGTAATAACGGGAATTTTCACGTACAGCACTTCCGCGTCACGCGTAGTAGTCGGCGTGACGCGGAAGGAGAAAGTCGCAACCACTCACCCTGATGAAGACTCTCGGAATGAATCGAAACTTAGTCGGTGCCTTCACCGATAGTGCAGTACGTGATAATTCCCGTTTTTACAATATGGATACATATAATTCTCAGAAAGGAATTGCACTGGCGGACAGAAAACACAATCTATTACAAAAGTGATTTTTAGTGGAAGGCAAAATTAAAACATAGTCATAGTGCATTGTTGAGCAAAAAACCTTCACTTTCTGTAAAACGGTTTTCTTTCACAAATTACAATCTTATAATTACTATCAAGAAGGATTCTTGGCTTCTTCGCAGACACTCAAGATCGTCTTTATTTGCAAAAACTCGAGCGAGCATGTAAGTAGCCTTCTACATGGAATAATTATTAGTTAATCACATTGAATTTTTTGGCATTGTTTACTATAGCTAGACTTTTTTCAGAGTCTACTTCTCAACCTAGTCACTGACCCAACATCTCTCTAAAATGTCGACGATATATATCTTATTATTCCTCCATGATTTGAACGAAAACATTAAAGAAAGAATGTTTGACCGCCTGACGGTCCATTTGATCCCTGACCCTGATCATAACTATCAGATCGGAGATAGAGTAGGTCACAATCGTATTGTACGTTTATTGACTCTCAACGACCGTATTGTCACTAAAAGGAATGCTAGTTTTGATGGCACGTAAATTTATGAGGATTTTTATCGGCAGAATGCGAAGAAGTAATGATAATCACTGGTTTTAGAGTTATAAAGACACTGGCAAGTTTTACACAGCTAAGGCAATTGATTAAATTTGGTGTACGTATAGAGTATAGTATTATAACTATACAGAGTAAATAATTGGAGGTGTAAGCTCCTTAGTGGCTTAGCATATAACAAAAACATAAAAACAAAAATTTGATAAAACAAAATCTAGCAGACAAACAAGAATTAACGTGAACACGAATCTGAAACCAAGCAAAAAGCAGACGAAAAGACAGATTTTTTGTCTAAATGTTTGACCGTCCGATGAAATCATGCCACAAGCTTAAACATTTTTTTATTATAGCATTACCTTATGCGGTCCAAAAAACTGCTATAAGTCTTACTAGCCTTTTCCTGTGGATCTACTCACATGGAAAAAACTCCGTAAAAATACTCACCTGTACGGAAGTTGCACGGAGGTTTTATTCAACAACAATTTCCTCGATAAATACCCAACATTTCAATAAAAATCGTATCCAAATCCGTCAGGTTACTTAAGTGAAATACATACAAAGAGATCTTACTTTAAAAAACGAGCTTATAACTTTACATTCCCAGTATTGGCATCCTCTGATCCATACTCAGTACACAAAATTGTAAGTAGGATAGGAGTCAAGTGTCCAAAAAATATATGGCACATGTCAAATAATGCAAAGTATTTATTTAATAGGACTCCCGTTACTAAGATTTTTATACTAACTGGGTGGAACTACCTGCCACTAGTTTAGATTTTTCCGTACAAACTTCATCTTAAAAAAGATCTTCATCATCTTGGTTTGTCTGGAACAGATCGCTTTTAGTGATAATACTACCCAGTGTACCTTTTATTTTTATGAATTCTTGTGTTTTTGTATTTTTCTTTGATGTGCTATAAAGAGTTTATCTATCTATCTATCTTAATTGCATCTGTAGAGTTTCGGAAAATCCTGCACTAAGAACAGCATAATCCGCCAGATCTCAGGATTAATGCGTGATTGTCAGTCAGTCAGTGAGTCACGGATTAATTTTATATATTTTGACTATCAGAGATGAATCTTGGATTATCTCAAAGACCTTGAGCTCTCAATCATCAGCCTTAGGTCAGGCTTATCAAGCTTCGTGTAGTAAATTGACTACTAAACTATAAATCGGTCATATTATTTTATTGATACCATTAATTAACCTCGCCAATTCGTGAATTTTATACGGAACCACTTGAGGAAGTGATGTCATCATCGGCTAGGCATTCCAGTTTTTGCATGACGACGCCACTGACTTTGTAGGTATTAAGCAATTGCCATTTTATACAAAATATATATTGATAAGACCGCGGATTCACTCACTTGGAAATGGTGAAAAGTAGCACGACATAAAGGGGTGTGATTCTCAGAAGAAACCTAATCACCCTGAGAAAAAAAGAGATGAGGACAGGAGAGAAAATCGTTATTATACATCTCATTTAGTACTCTGTCGGTTTTAAATTGATTTGGTCATGTACGAGGAAGATTCGCGCTCTACAGCTTCCACGATTATTTTGACGTAATTTTAAGTTAAACTTTGTGACAAACTTTACCATCCTGTAGAGATCGTTTTTTATAAATAATTACTAAATGAGATGTAATCATTTTCCTATGATAAAACATACCCAGCATCATCAGCCGATGTAATGACGCACTCATCACAATTTTATTACAGTCCATTTCTCCTATTTGCCTACAGGTATGCTTAATTACCTAGTCCAGTTCTGGGCTATTAAGATCTGCCATAAAGTGAGCAACAGTACACTGATGGCAGTAATCTATCTCCTACCTTTCTTGACTGTTCCACGCACACAGTTAAAAAAACGCAGTACTTAATTCACGTTTCCTACTAATATTATATATACTAAACTATGGTTAGACGATTGGATAACATTTGGACAGCGCACGAGAGTCGACAGTCTAATGTTTGTAAATGGATGAATTGTTGACTAGTTTGCTATGGGTGTCTGTAATAAAAAAAATAGCATCATGTACGTATTTAATTTGAGGCATATGGCGAGGCTGATAGTCATCATTGGATGGGTTCATCTAAGTAGAGTCAATAAAAATATATATTCGAAACAATTATAATAGAGTTTATTGTCATTAAACTTTTTACTATAACATTTAAAAAACACAGAAAATCGGTATATACTTTTTTACAGAAACTTAGGTACATCTGCTAACGAACTACGTCGCTTGGAATGTTTATTGGATTAAAATGTCGGGAAAGATACTAGCTAAAAACATAGATTTTTTTAACATGATTGGTCTTGCGAGAATAATTGTGAAAAACGTGCAATTTTTCTCACTTTTTTGTGAGCGCGGACGTCATGAGCGCTGCGTTCTTGCCTTTCTATTATAAACTTTACTTCAATGATGTTACGTTTGGAATTAGTGTTGCTACTTTATGAGGTTCTAATCGAGCTTACGGAGCCCCTAAAATGTATATCCCCTTGTTTGATATGGCAAGGTTTGTAGGTACTATAAGTACACAAAGTATCAAATATGGAAGAAGCGAATTACGAGTATGCCATGGGTAAGTCATTTTGTTGCAAATAAGTCAGAAGAGGACAGGCAGGAATAAATAGTTCTGTCTGTCCCCCCGTCACTAACAAGGGGACAGATCAAACTTTTTAAATTATTAAAAGTTCTATCTGTCCCTCCGAGGACAAATCGAACTTTTTTGTCCCAAATGTCACCCTAGGGGGACAGAGCAGGGTGACAGATGGGAATAATTCAAGTTGTGCTACTGTACATTAATTACTTATCTGTGGCTCTTCTCAAAGATATTTATGATTGCCTGGTCAAGTACCTATGTACTTAAATTGTAAGTCTGTTTTTGAAATTGCAATAATGTTCAGGGACTTTATTTACATGGCTGTTGTAATTGTTTTTTCTAGTTTGAATGTTTATTAGACATAATGTTTTTATAACTAAAAAAGATTTTTATAGACCACCCTTGGGCTGCATATTATGTATTTAATAATTATTTTATAGTGTTAATCACTGGTTATAAGGTTGTGAGTTGGATGCTTGGCTGTATATAAACATCCAATTGGCACATACATAGTCCAGAGTCCTAACCATGAAGTCTTAGAGCGATTCAGTTCAGGCAAAGATGTAACTTTCCGCTTTGCGATTGAGGACGCAATGGCGTTGTTAAAGCTTTTGTCATTCGCAAAGCGGTATTCGACATTGTTGTCTAAATTGAATCGCAAAAAGGCGTGATGGTTAGGCAGCTGACCCCACACGAGGTCTCCCTGTATCGTGGGTATCAGGGACGATTACTATGGTATCATCCAAACCCGAAACGAATATCTGTAGAACGGGTAAACCTTTGTTCCGGAGCGGGAACTGAACCCGTACCACTAGCGTCGCTGCCTAGATTTAAGACATCGAGGTGGGTAAAAAATAAATTATTAGCTAGTGTTTAATTTATAGCAAAATAATTTTTTTTAACTATATTTTAAAATATGTAAAATAAATATTAGTAGTAACAAACAAACATATTTTTTACAGATCAAGATAGCTGTTGTCCTATATAACCTTCGACCACTAGTTGTTTTTACCTTTAGGGACTGCGAAGAAAATGGACTGCAGGCCCTATAGACACTTTTAAAATTAATATTATTTTCATTCCCAGAAAGGACCGTCCACGCCCACTGCTTTTATGGTTCAAATTTCAACATAAACAATCGCAAAGTATAATGAACGCCAAAAATGTATTAGTATTACATTTTTTTAATATTGTGTCTGTGGTCGCCAGTAGGTACCTATACGGTTTGACGCGTGCGCACGTAATGTAACGTGTGTGCGCGTAATTATTCAAGTATGATATCATCGTAGGAAAAAAATGTGAATTGATAGAAGGAAACTCTATGCTGTACATACTCGTAGCACTAAAAAAACAACTACTTTTAAGACACGAACAAACAGCCCTCACGACTATTACCCATGATGGAAACCTCAGCATACTTAGATCTAGGGGGCCTAAACAAATACCACTTTCTGTTTACGTTAACGCCTGCGGAAAGATAAAATTGTATGGAAATTACATTTGCTGCGGAAATTTCATTTTACATTTTTATCTTTCCGCAGTCGTTAACGTCAACAGAAAGTGTTATTTGTCTACCCCCCTAAACAGTTCAATGTAGGGCCAAAAAGGTGTCAGCTCAGCTTATGCTAGGTACATAAGCTACCTACTTAGTGACGGTATTCTGCTGACCCTAACCAGTATAAACTAACTTATAATTAAAGAATGAGCGAGCCGTCAGTACAGTCGGCTCGCCAATTCTTTCATCATAAGCGATGAAATCTATATTACACTGTAATTACATTATTTAAAATAATAATTTACAAGCGGATGTAACACTTAAGTTAAATACGAGTAAAACGTCTTTAACTTAATGTGCTTGGTAATGATAATGACGGAACCATTTACTGGTCTGTTTTGATCTATTACATACGATGAGCTAGCTTTGGAAAATACATAAATAAACACTCAACTAATACATAGCTACATAGTCCAGACTCCATACCTCACGACCTCTGTGGCGCAGTGGGCGAAGGCCTGCCTGAGACGCAGAAAGTTGCGGGTTCGATTCTCGCTGCGGGGCAAATGTTTGTATCTGCTAATATTTGTCTCGTGATCTGGGTGTTTTCTATGTAAGTATAATATTTATGTATTCACAAAAAAAAAAAATATAAGTAGTATATCAGTCATGTAGTTCCCATAACACAAGCTCTGCTTACTTTGGGGCTAGATGATGCTGTGTGAAAATGTCCAGCATTATACACTAGGAATTCCTGTAACGTGGGTATCAGGAATGAGTACCGTGGTACCACATATCTAGAACCAGAAGTATTATCTGCAGAACATACAAACATTTGTCCAGCAACGGGAATCGAGCCCGCACCTAATGTGTTACGCACTCGCCGTGTCTATGTCGTATATGCAAAGAAATCTGTCTAAACTTATAAAATCGTTTGTCCTGGCTGACTGATTTATGAACGGACTGCCAACACAACTAAGTCTTAGCTGAAATTTGAAATTAAGAATAACTTCATAACGTAAGCATCTGTATCTGCTAAGAAAGGATTATTGGAAATTTTAATTTTAATGAAATAGTGTGGCGAACTTTGTATCATTTTTTTACGTTAGAATAATTAAAATTTTATTACAGCTACTGAGCATAAATAAATAATGGCGCGGGGTTTATGGATTTTCACATTTTGAAAGGGGAAAGTTTTTATGGGAGTATTAATTTTTTTTTAATCTACACCCTTGCAAATCCTCAGGTAACAGATAATGAAAAATAAATGGCTTGCCGACGTTTAGGACACTTTATTCGAACTGACACTTTCAATTCTAATTAATTATTTACCGACGTTTCGGACACCAATGATAAATGCTGTTATGTACAGTCATATAACAAACTGCCTAGACGAATCCAATGATACCTTAAACATATAAATCAGTCTAGCCGTTTGGATGATATGAGTTAATGAAGAATATATCAAACACACACATACATAAATACGCATCTGCATAGTCACTAGACACCCAAGACTCAAGCCACTACGTACGCACTACATAGTTTTTCACAACAAACCATAAAATACACCGTTTTATCCGACCGGTCATAACGCTCAGTAATGAAATACCCGACTTCACCGACGTACGCGGAGGTACCTACAATTACTACGAAGTGAACTGAATGTACTGAGTCTACCAAGGTGGCAAACTAGCATACACCCCACCTGTTGTTATGTGGTTACCGAAGTCTATGATCGCTGGCAACACCAGACGTAAAACACCCTTTTTATCCAACTTCTAAAATAAACGCGAAAGTTTGTGAGGATGGATGTTTGTTACTCTTCCACGCAAAAACTACTGAATGGATTTTGATGAAACTTTACAATAAAATAGCTTATACATCAGAATAACACATAGGCTACTTTTATCCGGGTATCACGGACGAAGCCGTGGGCAGAAGCTAGTAAACTATAGTCACTCGGCCAAACCTCAGTCATTCCATATCCTTCCATATCCTGAGTGTTCGTGGGAGGTAGTTCTTAAAGCTCTAGGGTGTGAGGATGAATCTCCTGAAGATATTGGCAAAATATATTGATAAATAGATCGACATTGGCCAATTGTTCCGGAAATACTTCAAACGAAAACTGCCCAATACGTGTAGAGACATACTTTGCTAGGGTCCCGCAGTTGCGGTTGGAAATCCGTCGAACATACTTCCGTTGGCAGTTGTATAAATATACTTCTGAGACACCACGTGAAAAAATATATATTAGGTAATTAGGCAGTTTTAAGAAGATTTAAGTAAGCCGTTTTGCTTGACTCCGGTGGGTGATGACGACGCTAGGTAAATTTAAATTGTCGATATCAGATATCTTTTGCCTATAGGTAACTTTTTAGACCATTCATATTATAAAAACAGGAACCACGTACGTAGGGTACGTGAAAATTCCCGTTTTAACAATATGAACAATCAAATTCAAGATAGTTTTCAGACCATGTTAAAAAAAATGTTAGGTTTACTGTTTTAAGAAGAAATAAGTAGCCGTTTTGCTTGACTCAAGTGGATGAAGATAAGTAAATTATTTTTTTCGTATGTGTAATTTTTTCCTATAACTTTGGAAAATACTAACCTCTGCCCACGGCTTCCCCCGCGTGGTACCCGGATTAAAGGTAGCCTAAATGTTATTCTGATGTATAAGCTATATTACTGTAAAGTTTCGTCAAAATCCGTTAATTAGTTTTTGCGTGAAAGATTAACAAGCATCTATACTCACAAACTTTCGCGTTTAATAATAGTAATATGATGTTTATTAGGTATTTATTAATTTTACGTGTCTACGTCTCTGCACAGTACCGGTACTCACATGTTTTGAGTCGGATATAAGTTTTCTGTGTTGTGTGAGTCTATCATACATAGAATATGCAGTAGGTAGGTATCTTAGTGCTAACAGGCTCACCTTGGGCGCCTTTATTTCCTACTTGTCCATTACTTACCACTGGTACCTACTGTATAATTTTGATATTTAAAAAATAAATACTCTGTCATATTACAAACATGTCCTGCTACCCTTTGAATTTATAACATCTGTTTCTTTGTCAAACATTGTAAAGTCAATTGACATCTTTGTAGTAGACTGTTTTTTTAGGTGTTTTTCGATGAATAAATAAATTTAATGTTGGACGTTTTTCACACAGCATCATCTAGCCCCAAACTAAACAGAGCTTGTATTGTGGGAACTACATGACTGATATGCTACTTATATACTTTTTTTGTAATTCATGTTATACATAGAAAACACCTAGCCCCGGGAAAAATATTTGCAGATCATACAAACATCTATCCCGCGGCGGGAATCGAACCCACAACTTTCTGTGTCTCAGACAGATCTTCACCCACTGCGCCACAGAGGTCGTTAAATAAGAAAACGTCGATGAATAATATATGCTCTTATTTATTTATTATGACCAATAACTAACCATAAAATTGTTTTAATACAGAAATAGGTTACATGCTTGTACTTGACAAACTGTTTGATTGATTGAATATAAAACCTGTGAAACTAGTTTTATTTTCATTTTTACGGCAAAAAATTGTAAAACACTTTGCACTTTAAAAAGCAATATATGAAGCTGTTGTTCAAATATTTTTTGCTATTTTCTTTAGGCCTTGAGAAAACGGGTTTTCGGAATGCGAAATATATCGAAGAATGTCGTATTGTATTATTTATTTAGGCGTGTCAATAATATAATCAAGAATTTGTACCTATCAACTGGCACTGACTTGTATTTCAGTTTTTGTTGATTTACGCTATAATTACTTATGCCTCTAATAGTATTATATCTGTGCCTAAGCTGTATTATGTTTGTGTTACTATGAAAGTTACTGGATTTTAATGAAAAAATATATTTAAGCCTAACCTCTTTAAACATTTTTTTTTCCTACACTTTCCTACATCTGTGTTAGGTCTTTTTTGTTTTCTTTATTTTTCGCGGTCCATGTCAAATCTGGCCAGTTCACTTCAATTGCATAAATAATCTGCAGATATTTGTTCGGCGTCAAGATATTTTGGTATTTTTATCCCAATTATTATTTTAAGCTACTGGGCGATCACACTAATTTCCCATGGCTGGTATCATCGGATGGGATGAATCGTATCACGCTAATTTGTAAACTGGATGAGCCATAGATGGACAATGCGAATGAACAGAATTGGTTACCTATTGAACGTTCCGTATTTTGGATGGATGGGCCATTAAAATACGGAATTAGTGTCAAAATTGATTGCCATCTTGATAACCATGAGTTAGTGTGATCGCCCCGCTGGTCTGGTACTTTCTTGGTGTACCGCAGCGACATCATCTTTTATTAAGTATCCACCTGGGTAACTAGATTTGCCCAGCTTTGCGAATGTATACATTCGAGTTATGGTCTTCCCAACCCCAAATCCCATCCCACAGTTGATAGCTTGTGACTTTTTTTAATCTATCGACAATGTTATCGATATTTCACTATAACAATTTTCAACTACTTAACACAAGTACACAGACTGACTGTACATCACTGACAAAGAATTCGGAAGTGGTCCTATTTGCTGGAATCTACGACACAAACTAATACTAAGGAAGGAACTTGTTAGCGTCAGTCAAGCGATGATTATTGAACTTGTAAATAAATAAATCCAGCTTATTACTGCGTCTTTCAAAAGGTAAGTAGGGTGTTTTCTCTTTTATAAATTAAAGGACACACTTTATGTTGAGTAGGTACAAATACGAGTGTAGATCTTATTAGAATATTGTTTAACTGATTAAAAAAATAGGCAGGGAAGTTTATCATGTTTTGGAGAGATTATACTTAACGAAAATTAGCGTGATATTTAGCGCCTTTTTCATTTAGCATTCCTTCTATAGATCTTAGTCAACATTGGAGGCGGGTAAGTAGGCACTCGTCATAATGGCATAGTCCGTGAGGCTACAGGCAGGGCTAGAGTGGAAAACACTTACCGTTTTGCAATGACAACGTAAACAAATCTTCGTCGTACACCCATCGCAGGTCACTCAGTAAAGCGGACATATCAGCGTCGATCGACATCAATGCGACATGCTAACAGCATCACAAAACGACCGTCACAAACACAAAATAGATCGATATCCAGGCAAACACATCACTAGAACACTCGCGTCAAAACACACTATGCGACTTGAATTATTCATTCAAAAAAAGCATTCCGGCTTCATGCTACGGTAAAACACAAGCAAAAACACCTTTGTTATACCACTTTTCGCGTCAAACTCAACTGCAATGACAATCGGCACGCATTCACATGTGAATTGCTACGAAACGTCAAAGTTTGACAGCTGATTTTCGATCGCGAATATTTGGAACGCACGTGCGCAAAGGCACGGAACGGGCATGCGCTGCGCGTGAGCGAGGCAAACTGGCTGGTCGCGTAAACACCAGGCCAGCCGGCCCGGCCGTAACCAGCGGGGGGCCAAGACACGTCCTAAAAACGGCACGTTATCGATAACCTTCCGTGCGATTATCGACAAATCACATCACTAATATCGCTACCTTGCGTGAAATTTGAAGGTCGTAAACGCAAGGTAAATTAAATTGTATAAGTTTAATGTTTCACGTTAAATTTTAAACTGTTTCGTGGTTTTGTGGGTTCATTGATTTGGAGGGAAGGTGTGAAACTGTACTTAAGTTACTTTACTAGATAATATTAATCTTACCTAAGATTTTGATCGTCGTTGATTTAAAAAAATAATGAGGGTAATATAGGTAGAATCCTGAGAGTGATCGAGATGGTCACTTGTCTTGATCCTGATAAAGATAGCCTATTTTTGCTTAGTCAATCTCATACATTCATCGCCCACCAAATACAACTGTGCCAAGATCATAAATCGAATTCATTACATAAAGTAATTAACTATGAATTAAGATAATTATAAGCTATATAAAAACAAAAGTTTAAGTTTAATTAAAGAATATCGTTTAGCAGTCGGTGATTTAATAAACACCTAAACTAGGCTTACTGTATGAAACTGAACATTATCAGTTAAAAATTAACTGTAAAACCCCGTAAGTTTATCAAATTAATGGCCCGCAGTTCCGGCTCCAATTTAACCGTCAGATAACTTATCACTTAGAAGAAACACATCAAAATGGAAATTGTACATGTTTGTCTGTTCGTAAGTCGTAGAAACTTGGAATGGTGATGATTTTCATCATCATATGTGATAGAATGGTGCTAGAATGTTCGTATGTCATTTATCCTATTCATACTAAGTAGGTACAATTTTTTAAATACCGATGTATGCTATGATAATGTTTGGTTGCCGATAATTAATCTCTAAAACAGCAAAACCGATTTAATATAATAATATGTTAAGTATACATTTTATAGACATTAACATAAAATAAGACAAATTCATAAAATAACACTCTTATTCTTATAATATGCCGTGCAGGCCTAGTGGGCTGTGCCCCAACTCCCGATCGGAGGTCATGATTTCGACTTTTTGCGACTTTTTCAATTTATGTGCGCCATTTCGAAAACACCAGTGTACTCAAAACTGTGAAGGGAAAACTTCGTGAGCAAATGTAGGTACCTATTGTTTTGTAAAAGGATCATTAAAAAGAATAACCAGCCTTGTTTTCTTGCCTTTCTTGCCTGGCTTGGTCGCGAAGTTTGTTTCCAAAGAACAGGCAGTAGATAAAACCGACTCTTCAAAGTGATTCTTGTGATTTTAATGAATAAATTAATTTTGATTTGACTTGACTTGACTTGACTTGACTTGGCATGCCTAAGAAGCAATAATGCAAAGCCATCGATTTTTTTCTTCCTTAGTGACGTTACAGTTTTAAAGAATGTATTATTGTATTTCCATTTGGACGAATCGCGACTATTTCAAATGATTAGAGGAAAGTTTTTTTGGGTAAAACAGGTTTTTACAAAATCGGATGAAACTTTGAGCACACCTGAGGACACCTAATTTTTTCTTTAGATAACTACCACACATGCAAAGTTATAGACAAGAAGCTAGTTTAATATACACAGCGTAAAAGATCCAAATGGAAAAGATGAGTTTTTTAGGTAGCTATCATTAAATAAAATGATTTGAAATTTAAATACTTTTCTGGCTATTATTCAAGCAGAGTCTCGTAGAAAAGCTAGTACATTGTAAACTTAAATATAGCGTGAGTAGGTAAGTATTATCTAAACGTATTTAAATAACGTTATCTGTTCTGAGATAGTGTTGGTATGATGCCACCAAATTAGGCTGGTCATATGCAGGATTGCGTCATTATAAGGTAGGTAGGTGTTTATGAGATTGTTATAGAATGATAGTTTAGTAAGGCCTTCGGATAAAAGCCTTGAGAAGAAAAATACTTTGATAAAAAGAGGGCCTTTGGATAAATAGGCTTGTATTTGTCACGTAGGATGCTAAAAACAAAAGTGAAAGTGAAAGAGATCGTTCTGGGAAGCACTACCTTTTTCTGTCGCAGTACTGCTGGGTAGGATTCCGTAATTTTATTGTAAATAAAAAAACAAATAATACTGGACATTTTGATACATTATCATAGATGGTATGATGCTTATATTTGATGATATGATGATGAAGCAGAGCTTGTGTTATGGGAACTAATTTCGTAAATATATAATACTAGCTTCTGCCCACGGCTTTGCCCGCGTGATACCTGGATAAAAAGTAGGCTATGTGTTATTCTGA
Source organism: Perizoma flavofasciatum (assembly GCA_958496245.1). NCBI lineage: Eukaryota > Metazoa > Arthropoda > Insecta > Lepidoptera > Geometridae > Perizoma > Perizoma flavofasciatum. The sequence continues at coordinate 8,072,536 of OY292439.1, read as the reverse complement.
TGTATAGTCAGAATGTTACTGTACTGTTACTGTAAAGTTTCATCAAAATCCGTTCAGTAGTTTTTGCATGAAAGAGTAACAAACATCCATCCTCAAAAACTTTCGCGTTTATAATATTACTAATATTATAAACGCGAAAGTTTACATACTAGAATACACGCGAACCCTAGACAAATTCAGATCATACAAACATTTGTCCCGCGGCGGGAATCGCATCCGCAACTTTCTGCGTCCCAGGCAGGCCTTTGCTCACATTACCACAGAGGTGGTTAAATTCTTTACGTAAGTAAATCCAAAAGCTGCGCTTCTTTTGCACAACAATCATTATTCTAGATTCACACAACGTAACCATTATAAAACTCAAAGCTATCAAAACTAGCACTATTAAGTTGAAACCGAGTGTAATCCCTCGTAATTATACACTTCCGTGCAAATAATTGGCTGTTACGAGACTATTATATGTATATCTCCACGGCAATTATGATTCTGCGGTCTGGGAATAGAACGAAAAAATTATTAATATTTCAGTGTAGAAGTGAGAAAGTATAAAAACATAATTAAGCAGAGTAGAGAACTCAAAATTAAAAAAATAATCCACAAACTCATGTTTTTCAGCAGCGCTTTCTAATGACGTGTGACAATACATTAGTTACAAAAACTACTATACAGTTTTATATCCACTACCCAGTCTCCACTTACAAAAGTCAACGTTAATTCAAAAACTTGATGAGTGCTACGTTAGGGTGGTTTAGGTAAACGTGTTATGAGGAGGAAAATTGTACCTTCATTTATTTATTTGTATAAGGAAACCCAACAGCTTAAATTTCAAATAGACACAATAATATGACAAAGAAGGCCGCCAATTAAAGGTGTAGATATAGAATATAGATAAATAAAGTGTGTGAAATGAACAGGAAACAACAGTAAATAAATACAAGAAATTTATATTCTATAACGATAAACATCCAAAATAAATATTGAAGTAAAACTTAATCTTCTTAGTCTATGTTCTTCGCCACGCAGAAAATACGCAGTAAATCTCTGCTAAACCGCCGTCGAGAATTTGACACTGGAGCAGAAGAGACAGGTCATAATGCTTTATTCGATAATATTCAATTAAATTCAATATTTTTTTGATTTCAGTCTCATTATTACAATATAAAACTCAAATATAATAATAATATTGTCCATATAGAGAGATAAAGAGAAAACTATCACACAAATTAAAACTACGAAATTATTCAATCAAAACTAACTATAATATATATCAAAACTATTCATAACGCCAATATGAATATTTCACTAGGTACTATTGATTTAGAGTTCGAGGTAAGTCTCTGTGACCCTAGAACACAGTCTCTTTGAGACCTAGTGTAGGGAACAGCGCTCCTTATCCTTAATGGTACAATATGTTAAGTCATTAAGCTTAAATAATCGTATTACCTACTGGAATTGTACCATACTGTATCATTGAACAAATAAACTTTATCTTATCTTATCTTATCTTATCTTATCTAATATCCAAACAACGCTACTTTTTTACCCTAAACTTTTCAGTCAAAGGCGCTTCATTCGAACATACAGAGAAACTAAAATCTGGAAATGATACATTTATCTATACAAGATTGTCCCACCCAAGCTTATAGCTCGTCTCCTCAAATCCTGATTACATCCGTAACGAACTTGATAACAACTGTAATACGTAACGAACCAACCAACGTATAATAGACAGTGCGTGGGCGCATCTCAACACTTCTTTATTTGGATGTATCTCTGCGTTGCTACGAGTGCATTGCATCTTTGAGCAGGGAATTCCATTTAGCGGTAACTTTAAAGAGACTAATCTGAATTACTCTTTGAAAGGATTAAAATACTTATTCAATTGTGTGTAACAAGTGAACTTATTGTTTGAAATGAATAAACGTTGAATCGAAATGAACGAAAACTTCAACCACTTGCAAGATTTTAATACCCCATTAGTGAATGTCAAAGAATATTTACATCCCTGAAATGGATCAAAAATGTTTATGTTCCGATTTGACATAAACTCATTCATTAATTTCTGAATTCTTTCTTTGGCTTATCAAACTATTCTCAATATTTATCATAAAATTCAACAAAAGTCCCCGACATAACTCTCAGTATTAGCAAGTTAAATGGCAATGAGAAGGCCATATTGCTCGCAGAACCAACCACCACTGGGGAAAAGAGTAAATGGCAACTACGAATCGGTTGATGCAGTGAGGGAAGGCCACCAACCCAATGGATGAAAATAAATATATGAAAACAACTATTATAAATACGAAAGTTTGTGAGGATGGTTGTTTGTTACCCTTTCACGCATAAACTACTGAACGGATTTTGATGAAACTTTACAGTACCTTAAAAATAAAAAATAAATACACCCTACAGACACATAAATCGTCCTGACCCTACTAAAATTCCGCCCGCCCGCTCACAACAGAGATTGTCAAATCTTAAAGATTGCGCGAAATTTGGTAGATGAAGGTGGCAGCCGGCCATAGGGGCTGTCGAAACAGAAAATAAATAAACCAGTAAACCAGTAACCAGGGGTTGAAAACCAGTTATATGAACCCTAAAATAATACTTATATCATGTTAATTTGTGTTCAATCAAAATATTTTAAGTTCTTTCATTATCTTGCTTAAAAAACAATGTTTTGTTGCGCGAATAATTTGAAGTGAGCTAATTTTGCTAGACTGCATCCTTAAAGATGCGCGGTCTAAAGTCGGTGGCTCAAGACCATTTTCGTAGCATTATTTTGGGGAGCAGTGACAGCAGTGGACTTCTACAAGCTCATGATAATGATGATGATATCCATTTTCAACCTATATCTTAGTAACCAAAGTTTTTTTTTCATATTTAAATATTACGAAGATATTTTATCATTATTTTTTCTGTTTTTAAAGTAGTTCTTGGAACCTATATCAAATAAAAAAAGAACTAAGTGATTTAAAAGTAACCAAATCCGGGATACATCTTTCTTCAAACATCACAGTTTCAGACATAGTAGGTAACTAACAACTATTAATAATAGACATTTTCAAACGATCTTGAAAATGAGTTTCGGAAGATTAATTATGAATGCGGGATGTCTTTACTTAGTGGGATAGGATGTTAGTTTATGGTAATTAAAATAAATGCAGCTGCTTTGTGTTTGGATAGCAAAAGTGTGAAAGATGCCGATGGTGCGGTGAATCCGCTCGGGGTTTGAGTCCAACGCGGGACGGGTTTTTTTTTTACCTAAAAAAATCCCTCTGTACCAGAGGTATATATTCATGATCGAGATCTTCAGATCTATACTCAGTATGCATATATTTTATCATCAAATACAATCTGATGAGAGAGAATCAGATCATCAAAATCGGTTAACAATAATTGGCAAAGATATGAAGTAAGAAATATACAATCTCCTCCTTTTTTTTTTGAAGTCTGTTAAAATTCAAAGGTACGTTTCAAACAAAATAAACATGTTCTTACTTTTGAGACATAAACTACATCTAACTGTCTTTTAAATACATTATGTTAAAATCTAACCACCAGCATTTTCATTCAACGATTCACACCTCCGATTAACACTTGAGCGATGCACAGTTTTGGTAAATAACTAGTTAACTTACCTCATGCAACGCCCGACTGTCTGTCTATTAGTCCATTGATTATTATTTGCAGCTTACAAAGAAATAGCTGGTCCATTGAATGAATTCATTGCATAAATGATTATAGATAGATAAATAACTCCTTATTGCACACACCAGAATTTAGTCCATTGAGTATTATTTGCATTTGCGCAGCTTACAAAGAAATAGCTGGTGCATTGAATGAATTCATTACACAGTTGACGATTCATTTATAGATAGATAAATTACTCTTCATTGCACATACCAGGATTTAGTCCATTGAGTATTATTTGCATTTGCGCAGCTTACAAAGAAATAGCTGGTCCATTGTATTCATTGCATAGGACGACGATTCTTTTATGGATAAATAACTCTTATAGATAAATAAATCATCTGTAATCAAACAAAGACAATACAGTCATGTACCTATTTGTTTTATCTTATTGCCTTTAGTGCAGATGGACGTTAATATTTCTTGTGATCAAAGTCAAAGTCAAAAGTGTTAATTGAAGAACACTTTTGACTTTGACTTTAACTAGGTTCTATATATACAAATAGAAGCCCAGCCGGGATGAAGTTACATTTAGCAGTCAAAGATGTCGCTAGTAGAAAAGTAAAAAAAAAACATAAGCTATTGAAATATCACGCGATCACATTTCGATTCCATAGGTGGTAATTATTATTTTGATTGCGGTTGTTACTGGAAAGTATAGTATATTTTTAGATAGATGTTAAGTTTTTTACCATTATTTTCTTAATATTTTTATAAATAAAACATGGATGTATTATTGAAAATATTCAACTTGGCTTCAGGCGCTATGGGGCTTTCCGGAAGACAGTCTAACAATCTTATCTCTGCGGTCGTTGAACGTAGATGGGGTTTTAGTTCCGAGTTCAATAACAAAATAAACGAACGATCAAGTATAATTATTTATTTTATGGACAGATTCCTATGAAAGATGTGTCAAAAAGCTTTGATTAGGACCTAACCACACGTTATTGTATCTGTGAACTCGGGCGTACGTTTCGTTGTGAACGAGCTGTTTCGTTTTACCGTGTAATCGGTGCTGCACCGGATAGAGTTACGACGGGAAATGGACGCCGGCGCGTGCCGGGGTTCCTCAGAGAAAGCCGATAGCTACCTGCATGTTACAAGTTTATGACACAGGACAAGTGAGGTAAGTTAGGTAGCTAAACTATTTTACAAAGCTGTCACTCAACAAGTTCTGATTCTGTCATTTTTATTAACTCAATCAATTTTCGATTTCAAAAACAGGAAAGTCCGGGTATAGCTATCTTTGAAATCGTATCATTAATAGTTTCCTAATAGGCAGGTATGAACTCTGAGGGTCTATACAAATACCACTTTCATTTGGCGTTAACGCCTGCGAAAATAATAAATTGTATGGAAATGACTATTACAAATTACACCAAATATTTGGAAACTGCGCAACAAGATTTCGCAGGTGAGAAGTATGGAAGGTAGAGACGCGACGCGGGAATTGTTCTGTGTTTTTAGCTTCACGTCAACTCAGTTTATATGGTACCAGTTTCTGTATAATCTATATTCTAAGCTTCTATTCTAATATATTGTAATAGGGTCCAGTTACCACCGCCTGGGCATACAGAACCCTAAACATGAAAGTGAACTATGGTGTTGCGAAATATAATTTCACCTGAATATCTAATCACGTTAGCTGAGCCGAGGGTGAATAATCGGCGTCAGCTGGTCTACATACGACTTCGCATCATGTTTGTGCTGATATCTGATAGGTGCTGGGGTGGGAAGTGGAGGAAGACTTAGAAACTGTGGAGACGCCTGATGCCAAATTATTTAAACTATACAGAGTGTATCACAAAGTTTTGTATGCTTCCTAGTAGTATCAATTATATCCTACTAATATTATAAACGCGAAAGTTTGTGAGGATGGATGTTTGTTCCTCTTTCACGAATAAACTACCGAATGAAACTTTACAGTAATATAGCTTATATATCAGAATAACACATACTTTTATCCGGATACCACGCGGGCAAAGCCGTGGGCAGAAGCTAGTTATTACCTAATAATATACCTGATTGATACTACTAAATGGTTTGGTAACATAAGACTTTTAAAGTGTTACAGGGTCGCCCTGTAAAAGTGACATAATCTGCATTTTCTTACCATTTTCTTGTTTCAAAAAGGGTAAAGCAGAATATAAAAATAATGGTTAACTTACCTTTTCATTTGTTGAAAGGCCAAGGTCAGAGCATAATCGTTTGAGTTTCCCAGTCACAGTAAAAACAAAACAATTAAAAAGGCCGGTTCACGTTTTTCCCTGTTGAGAACAAGGGTCTTTGTATCTAATTACCAGGGTAAATAAGTTGAAAATAAAACAAAAGTAGTCGACCTTCGCCGATTCTTGCTCCGTGACTCATTTTGAAAATAAAAGTGCTTTGCAAGGATCGATGACCTTACGAACCCTACTCTGGAAATTCTACCACTTTAGTAGTAGAGATTCAGACGAAAGTACCTATCTGATGTCCCGCCATCATCGTTCCTAATGAAACGAATATTATTAAGAAACAAAATATCAAATATCAGTCTACTTATTGCCGCGCGTAGTTTGTTCTCCTTTAAATCCAAATTAAAATCATGGCTGGTCGAGAAGGCGTTTTATAATGTTGAGGATTTCGTTCTTTTAAATATTTGTAAAAAAAAATTGTCTTTATTGTAATTTAATTAATTAAGTTTGACATGAATTTTGATATTATTGGTGATGTATTGTTAACCTGTTGTAACCGATTGGTTTATAGTATATAATGATTTTGAAATTTGACTTGTAATGATTTGTTACCAATAAATTGATTATTATTTTTTCTTAATTTTTGTTAATATCTTAGCTATACTTATTTGTACTAAAATTTAGACTTAGGACGTTGCCTTAGTGCAGATGAGCATCAGTTGACGAACTAGCTTGGAAACTTTTTTAAAGCTGTGCACATGTTCTTTATTTGTCTCTCTATACATTTTTTGTAGTAGCGGCGGTGGCGATACGCATCGTCACCGCCACCTCTTCAGTTCACGCGAACTTTGACTAACACTTGACAACCATTTCTTTTTGGTTGCCTCCGCCATCACTTCAGTTAAACTCAAATATTTCACAAAGTTCGAGTGTGTATAGACTCAATAAAAGTCGAAACATAATATACCCCTGACCCACGTCGCAGTTTATTTTATCGAAACCACCTTGACTAGACTCATCTCGTCCATGCCAAAAAAATAATTGTAAACAACCTTGAAGTGGCAATGAGCAGGCCATACATCTTGCAGAAACGACAATGGGAACTAGGGAAGAGAGATACTCAAGTGGTACCCACGAACCAAACGACGCAGATGGTCCCGTTGTAGTGGTTGCGGGGAGTTGGTGGCCCAAAATCGTTCGTCATGGCACTCTTTGGAATACCGAATCCAATGTCCACCAGTGGACTTCTACAACAAGAACTTATTTCCAAAAAAAAACAAAAATCCTTCGTCGATGTGGCTGATTTAGTCCCAAAGAATGCTGAATTCATTCTGAGAATTTATTACGTTTATCGGCTACTTCATAGAAAAAGTAAAAATATATATTTTTTTAAACGAATATGTTTAAGGTAAAACGAAAAATGGATGGCAGAATAATAGCTACCTTTACCAAGGATAAAATCACTAACGAGATTATCCGACAGAGAACGAAAGTCATCGACATAGGTCAGAGGATTTGCAAGCTGAAGTGCCAGTCATAAGTACCGAAGAACCGATAACCGCTGGGATAAACGAGTTCTTGGGAGACGACCGCGTCTTGGCAAACGTAGTGAGGGTCGCCCGGGGAGCGCCCTTGACGGAGCGATGATAGAAAGGTGGCGTGCAGAAAGTGGATGAGCAGATCCGAAAACTGGGCCTAGTAGCGAGTATTGGGAGAGGCCTATTGTCAGTGGACTAATATGGGTTGCTGCTGATGATGATGATGATACAAACTTACCTATAAACAGTCTGTAGATGTTGGATATGCGATGAAAATCCAATCCATATTACTGCGCGGTCAAATAATGATACTTTGCATATTCTCATTTTACTACTTTCACAGTAAAAACAGGATAGATTATTTACTTCACGGACAAATTCATGGTACCACAATATATTTTATACATATAAAGATGGATATATATTTTTATTTCTTTATACTTATTGCAGAATTTTATGTTTTTTTGGCTTAAGATAACGTTGTAAAAACTGTCAAACATAACGTATCCTCACAGATATACGGTTAGTTTTTAATAAGATTTAGGATTTAATATATATATTTTTTGTTAGTAGTTTTACTGTAAAATGTTAATGATTTAATAGATCTATATTAAATAAATAAATATAGAGTGAACTAGCTAACTACTTTCGGCCATGTCCACTCCTATTTATTAAATAAAATAATGTATTGACCTGATCTCTGGTTGTATAACATACCATACGATTACACGCCTTAATAGATTCATTTAATTATAAATAATTTGGCAGAGACAAATCGCATGGATAATCGAAAAGATTGTAGATTTATACAGGAAATTAATTTCGTTCTCATTTGCATAATTTCGATATATCGGTCTTTTTGAAATGTTCATTTATTTTTTATGCTATGTATTTGATTTATTTTCTTGCGACTCTACTTTATTATTTTCCAAAATTGAATTATATTTAACTAGAATAAGTGATGATGAAATCTGGTTAACCAAGACAAGTTGGCGTGACAAGGGACACGTCTATTGTCAAACAGAAATTAATTTTGTTCTCATTTCCATAATATCGGTCTATCTGATTTTTGAAATGTTCGTGTATTTTTTAGGCTATGATTTTGATTAGTTTTCTTGTGAATCTATTGTATCGTTTATTGTACTTTTCTCCAAAATTTAATAAGAACAAATGAAGTTGACATTTTCTGTTGAACAATAAAGTTAAAAAGTGTGCCTTGCGTGAGCCAGAGATTTCAAAATAACTATAGTCTCATTACCTACGCAGGTAATTTCGAGCTGCGCAGTCAACGAGTTATATAGCGAGAAAAAAAACGTATCTACCTAGTTATTTTAAATCTTAATGTCAGGCCCACTTGCGTCACGCAGTGTACGAGTAGGCCTAAGACGCTATTTTAGTTTTTAACCGATTGTGAGACAAAGTTACTTATTTCACTTTAATACCCAGTTTCCTATTATTATAACAGAACTGATGATTCGTCAATTTCTTGGGGCAGTCTTTAAAAAACTGGGTGAAACGCTTCGTTAGTGCGTTAAACTTAACTAACAACACTTGGTTTTACAGAAATCAGACTTAACGTATATATAAAAAAAAATAAACAAGGCTTTTTTTAAGCCTACATTTTATATAGTACCTTGGTCTGATTGGGTGGTTCTAAGAGACTGATTGAAGAGATAAGAGAAGATAAGATAAGATAACGTTTATTCGGCTTTTTTATTTTTTATTTATTACTAGTTGTTGCCCGCGGCTTCGCCCGCGTGGTATGTTAATAAAAGTAGAATATGACCGTCTCCAGGCTTCAAACTATGTATGTCCACCAAGGATTACAATTTATACAAAGTTTAGAACTCAATTGCACACCCCCAAAGATAGTTTTGAAAAAATAAAAAATACATGTTTTATTATTTACTTTAAAGTTTATTTGTACCGTTTTGAGCGAATCAAACATATTTTTTTTATTTTTTCATAGAAACATTACCGCCCTATTTAACCCCTTTAGGGGACGATTTTTGAAAATTAGATTTAGCCTATGTGTTATTCCAGATCCTAAACTATATACATTCCAAATTTCATCAAAATCGGTTTAGTAGGTACGGAGATACGTGGTAACAAACATTCACACACACACACACACACACACACACACGCACACACAGACTTTCGCATTTATTATATTAGTAGGAAGTAGGATAACGTTTATTCGGTAACAGACGTCACAAATACATCAAATTGTACAACAGTTTTGGTACTTTGTTAATAATGTTCCCGATTATTGATCTGTGTGATGAAAAGATCCTAGTCCATGCTTGTAGTCTGTTACATGCGTATTCCATTCAGTCTGAATTATTACCGAAACAGTAATCATTAGTTTAAATGAAAAGCAAAATTAATTTAAGCTGGTTTTATTAATTAAATGTCACCTAAGCTAGGTGGCCATCGGTCAGCGGTGATTATGTAGAAAGTTGTTGCTGAATTATTGACCGTATGGAATTAAATTGTAATTTATGTGTTTTGGCATATCCTAATGGTAATTAATATTATTTTAAGGGGCGTGATGGCAGGGATGTACGCAGGGTTTTAAAATCGGGGCAGCTTGATATGGATTTTGATAGATTATTTTGGCGTATTCCGTAATAGTGCTCCTTGTGAAAGAGTTCGTCTGGAGCAGTACTACCACCGTACGATGGCAGTATATCTATTTTTACCACCAAGCTGCAATGCTGGCAATGCTGTGTTCCAGTTTGAAGGGTATGGGTGCCGGTCAAATTAATACTTTACAGTTTACACCCGTTATGTCTCCGGGTCGGCAACTCGCGAGTGGCTCTGGTGCAAGCGCCCATGGTAATCACTTACCAATTTGCTTGGTGGGCTGTATGCTTGTTTGTAAATCTCTGAAGTAATTGCCCCTTTTTCCGGTCCTTAATACGTCCCAGTCTCCGTATAAAATTGTTTCTTCTAGTATTAGATAACATTGGAAAGTGGACATTTTATAAGCAAGTAAGTAATGATTTTAAATAGTTTTTTAATTAAAACAAAAATCTACTGGTTTCATTAATTGAGTACCATCGCACAATTATTTTAAATTAGAGTCTTTGATTGACTTCAAATAGGTTTTTAGTTAAAACTTTTAAGTCTTTGATTGACTGGCCAAATGCGTGTTAGTTTCGTGCATTGGATTTGGTACCACCACACAATTTAAACACAAATTATGTCGTACTTAAAAAACAAGGTACTTAGTGCCATACCTTGTTTTTTAAGTACGACGCGGTCAGCCTTGTATTGTTTAGGTTCACTGATATTATCTGATGTGAAATGGGTAGATTATGATTTCATCACTGCAATATTATCTTAGACCTATCACGATCCATAATAGGCTAAGTGATATTGCGCTACGAACATCACCTAGCAAAGATCATAGCTATCTTAATATCAGCTTACTTCTGTCAAGTACATCCTTACTATTTTAAACGCGATAGTTTGTGAGGATAGATGTTTGTTACTCTTTCACGCAAAAACTACAGAACGGATTTTGATGAAACTCTACAGTAATATAGCTTATACATCAGAATAATACATAGGCTACTTTTATCCGAGTACCATGGGGGCGAAGCCGTGGGCAGAAGCTAGTAATAGTATATAGCCTCTTGTGCTTTTATTAAGGGCCACGTCAAACTGATGCAATAGCGGTGGTGGTAGTCAAGTGGCTGTCAAAGTTTGCGTGAATGTAAGCCAACGCCAACGCCAGCGCGTCAGTTTATTGTCTCACAAAAATTGTCTAATGAATTTGTCCCACTCTAGCTCTCTAGTAGGTAGCTATCCTCTTCCGAACAAACGTGTTCATAAAATACCAATCGCTTGGTGGGAGTGCAATATGTAGATAGTTAAAATAGGAAATAGTCAGAAGCACGTCTTAACATTACATTTGACACATTTTGCACTAGCAAAAAACTAATATGCCAAATTAATTATGTTATGGCATATAGTTAAGTTAACTTAAGTTAGCGTAGTAGTGATTTTGATATGACTAACTTATGGCCGGTGCCTTAAAATTGTTGGTTCTAAGGCATGCCAGTTTTCACATATTAGTTTTTAACTGTTTTGAGCACGTGATAAAAATCCCTTAATGCAGTACCGGGTTTTAAACACGAGCTTCGGGTCGGAAGTCGGGGTACCACTAGGCCAAAACGGCTTACCATTAACACACACCTTTGAAAGCTCAGTTTAAAGCTTTTCTCAAAACTTATGCTTTATTCAAGAGATCAGCTGCGCATCACACGTTACTTCCTCGCAGACACAGAATAAGTGAAATGCGTAGCAGAGACAATTGGTTAACCCCGCAGCGATTAACATACAATGAACGCGTGCGCATGTGCATTGGACGGGATTGGCGGGTGACCATGATTTTGTAGGGGCCTATACCTATTTCTGCCGACAATTGTGAAAACAAAGTATTGACAAAGTATTGCTCGCAGTATCTACTGTGTTTTAATTTAAAGGGTTACGGTGAAATTACAGCCTTTTTGACCCGTTATGTATCAGCGAGAACCCTTAACCGGCTGGCATGTATGATGAATGTAATGGGAGTAAATGAAGCAAAAGGTATGTCAGGATCGTTGCAAGTGAAAATCCGTAGTAACCCCTCCGGGAAACAGTCGTGAGTTTATGTATGTATATATGTATGTCTCAGCGACGCCGACGGCAACGCGAGTGATACCTCTGCTGTTGCAAGCGAGCATAGGTTACGGTAACCGCTTCCCAACAGGTGGGCTGTATGCTTGTTAAAAGACAGAAAAAAGAGACTACATTTACAGAAAGCCGACAAAACCCCAATATTCGTGTAACCATAAGATTCAGACATCCAATCTTGGTAAAACTAGCAAGTGCGTTATATATTAATAGTATAAAAGGGAGCTACCACATGAGACAGTAAGATCTATGTAGAAATAAAACACACAGGCTCGATATATGGCACTGCCCAATAATAAATAATAAATAATCATGACAAGTTGCAGTTCCCGTCTCACGACCGTCGAGCATGGTCGCGGACGATGCTCATGAGGACCTCTAAACGGTCAACGAAACGTCAGCAGGAGAATAGTAAAGTACGTGGTATAACCGTAATAATATTCTAAAATGATACCAAACCACGATAATTTTAACATAATGTTTGTTGCTGACTTGTTTTTTTTCTTTTACCTTATTTTTGTAGTCTACTTCCTGTTGAAAGGCTGTTAGTTGACCATACGGAAAAAGTATAAAGAGGTTCGTGCAAATTGACTCAGTATAAAGTGTCCGTGACGATCATAGACTGCAGTAGCTTTTATATAAAGGAGTATAAAGACGCACTGTCGTGAACTTTGCCAGGGCACAGCCAATCAGGCAGTGTTTACTTAAGGGATCAAAGCCACCAAGTTATTCCACTTCAGTTTAAACATTCTTAAAGTTTTGTGCTTCCAGAGTGGGATTAAAAAGATCATAACGCATGGTAACATGAGCCCACAACAAAGTGCGATGCATCGGTCGCTCACCCCGCCCTATGTTTATCCATCTGTCAGTTCACCTACCCTTCCCTGCCTGTCTTCTAGTCCTGCTACCAATTAACAAAACTATGTGTCTATTGTTTTAGCTGCTCTGGGGTTAAGCCAATAGGTCTTCTTGCAAGCAAACACTGTAGTCTACTATCCTGTACCACTTGCGCTACTCAGAGTCTTCAGACGAACGGCTCCATATCGGTATCACAGCCACAAGGCAGCGTACAAAGAGTCGGCCACAAATTTGCATGAAAAGTCGTAGTTTGATTCACACAAACCACACTTGCTTAGAACAAAATGTGAACGTATATTTGGCAAAATTCAAAGGTTAATTTATAATAGCTATGCCACAGCCGCACTCGGTCTCCAACCATCGCGTCACGTCGCCTGTCCGCGCTATTACTTCTTTTAGCTCCTAATTAGCGCGTTTAAATAAAAAAAAACAAACAAACTCTTCAGCTTTATTGTTAGCCAATTCCAGTAATGCCGGCAACGCGAACAACCGGCCGGCTATAAGTATAAAAAGCAGCGCGAGTGACGCAAGCTCTTTTCTTTTCGAGACGTTGCGCTGTGCGGACGTATTTTACTGAGTTCATGTTGTTTTTCTGCTAAATTATTGTTTTGGTTGTTTTCTCTGTAAATTCGAATAATAATTCGCCTGGGGGTTTTATAATTTTCCTTTTTAAAAATTGGTTTTATTAAAGATCCCTAATAATATAATTATATATAATTCAATTCAAAGGCTGACAAAGTAGATGCAGATTCTTCAATCTAAAACAATGTACTAAAATCGTGTTCAGCTCAGATTGTGTTGGATGTGTTACCATCACCGAACGCTGGTTTTCAACTGTAAAATAAATTAGGTTAGTTGATATATATTATAAGATAACTTAATAATAATGACACCCTGATCAAATTATGAAGGTTGTATAGAAATACTGGGAATCGACCGACTTTCGCCGACATGTGGAAATTAACCTTAACGCAGACACATCATAGCCACATCGCACCGCACACTAGGCATGGAACATTTCATGAGTAGCAGTGAAAAATCATATGAAATACTTTTTCATGCGTCGCACCTGCGACTTTCCTCCACACAGGCTGCTAAAAATCGCAGCGAAATGAAATCGCAGATCGTTCGAATTTCATCGTGAGACATCGGTCGATAAAACCAAACCATCGCCGTGTCGTCGCGAGCGAGATACGTTTAATGCCTATTATGGCATGCAAGAAAGAGAAAAACATACTTTGCCGATGCGTCGTCAAACGATACGAATTATTGCGGCTTAGTATTGCGATTACTTGACATTTATAAGCATTTTTATTGTCTGTCCCCAAATCTATTGCAAAATTTTCGTTGGCTGCACGTCACTTTCAGTAGCAAAACTTCACAAAATATGACATTTAGGCTATCGGAATGAAAATCATTGACTGTATGTAAATTTCGCATATGAAATAGCAGTGAAAAAAAAAATATAATTTCACCAAATGAAAATGATTTAAAAGTAGCAATCATTTCCATGCCTACCGCACACGCTATCCTGCCCACACTCTACTTGTTCGTTAGTTCTGCCGCTAGAAAAACGCAACTTAATCCCAGTTGGTGGTCGTGACAACGCAACAGAAGGTAGTTGCAACAGGACTGCTCACACACGACCATTAGTTAGTTGATACCGTATTAAGTGTCTATTAATTCACCTTCTTTTGGATAAAGTCGACAGGTCTTTTTACAAGCGAACACCGTCTCTACTTTTTCCCGTGACTCAGGGTAATATAAATTTAAAAAATCCCAAGTCCTGTAGATATCTAAAATCTCACATCCGTCAGACCACCACGCCAGCTCCCACAAGTGGTCAGTATCTATTTAAATAGGCACATCTGCTTTGCAGACTGCATTGCATGCTAAGTTTGTTCGGAAGCATTACTGGGGTTGCCGACTCTACAAGTGGATTTGAGAGAGAGTTTTTTGGAGAAAAAATGCTTTTATTTTCAATGAATGCATGAAATAAGAACCGCAAGCTGAATATAATAAGGACCACTGTCCGTTACGTTATCATCAACACTTCACAGCTTACTATAACTAGCTTCTGCCCACGGCTTCGCCCGCGTGGTACCCGTATAAAAAGTAGCATATGCGCTATTCTGATGTATAAGCTATGTAACTGTAAAGTTTCATAAAAATCCGTTCAGCAGTTTTTGCGTGATAGAGTAACAAACATCCATCCTCACAAACTTTAGCGTTTATATATAGTAGGATTGGATATATATGTACGAAAGAAAGGAACTGCGACCAAATTCAAGATCATATCAGAATCAGAATTATTTATTATAAAAGATGATATACATTGCTAAAAGTATGGTAAGTACCTATAACATCCTTGACTCATCAAATATTTTGAGTAGGCACGAAATTAAATAAGTAAGTATAAAATAAACAAGCCCTGTAAAAAGGCGTTTTAGTTTGATCACTCTATTTCGATAGGTATAGATATATTTTATCTTAAGTCTGCGTCGTATATGAGCGACATAGTCAATACGTGATAATAAAAATAAAATTAAAATGCTTAACCTATATACCTACAACAAGGTAAAAAGGTTAAGCATTTATAGGAACTTATTTGAATGAATAAATAGTAAAAGGTTGTATGGAATAGAGCGATAAGACCGCCCGCTGAACCTTATATGCAGTTTTAATTTCTTCGGTGTGTACTTTTATTTGGTGTGCAAAAATATAAACATATAAATTATAAAGAGCTATATCTACCTATCCATCTCCTAAAACAGAGATTTATAGAAATATAGAAGAGTTTAAGTCAAAAAAAATTGTTATTGAATTTTTACTCTAACTAATGAATGTGTAACTACGATGCAAAACGTTCCAAATATAATGTTTGGTCGTGTCTCTGACTACCCCCCACTTGGTATTCTCATATATCTGCCTACCGAGTATACTCGTAGATCTGAGGATCTCAAATATGTGGATTACAGTCGTGAGATTGTTTGTTCTTAAATATCGACGTAATTAGAGTAGTTGCTTCAAAAGTAAATAAGTATCTACGAAAATCTTAACCGATCAATGTACTCAACTTTTAAAAACCATATAAATTCTTAGTTGTATATATGTGTTGCTTTGCTTTTAATTTTTAAGAGTTTGTTTGAAAAGGTTTTTTATGATACAGACAGCATTCATGCAATGCTCTTAAAACCACTTCTAAGCTTGAGCTCTGAAGTCGTTCAAATCACCGAGAAAAAAAAGTATTTCTCAGTAAAAAGCTCCATTGAAATCACAAGCGCCTGATCAATTTGAAAGAGCACGCTACTGATAGTTAATATAATTACTATCAGGCGCTGAGTTTATTGATTCGAGCTCGGATCAGTTTAGTAGGTAGTAAGCTGCTTATCCACTGGACTAGTGTCCTTCTACAGAATGATTATGAAAATGCGAGCGCCTTTCGAGAGCTCATCCAGTACAATAGATGAAGGTAGCCGTGAATATTTTTTCTTCTTAGCAGCAATAGGTAAGTGATTGCATCGCTGCATTTGCTAGTATGCACGCCTTCATAACATAACAAGTCGTCTATCTATCTCGCCAATAATAATAGTTAAGCATTAATACTTAACAAACTTCTGCTAACGGTTTCACCTAGGTAGTTCCGAGTTTTTCTAGATCACGAACCATACCTATTCTAAATTTCATTAAAATCGATTAAGCCGTTCCGAAGCTTATTACCAAGAATCATCCAACCATAACCTACCACCAAACATTCCTCAACTCGAGTGCTTATGAAATCCAGCGGAACTTGCTTCCTTCCTTCGTCTGTCGTAAAATAAGAAACGGCACGGCTTTACTGAACTTACTTTCTAAAGGAAATATTTAAAAATTCATTAGTGTCAGTATGAATTTTAAATGTTGAGTAAAATAACACGTAGTTTGAAAGAACACTTTTTAGAAAACAAATAAAAAAAAACATAAATTTTACTTATTACTCAATCTTGAATAGATTCCCGCCATGCGTTGCTATTTCACAGATAATAATATTACTACAGATCCTCGCGAGCATATATCAACACATGCCAATGTCATTCTGTCTAACTCAAAGGAGGTTGGAAACTAGAGGTCTTGGATTGCTGGCCACCTTGCTAACGTACTATTCCAAAGAGGTTTCAAGCTCGTACAGCTTGTTGACAGAGATACCGTTAGCATGGCAACTAAACGCAAAGTAAAACGCAAACCACGGCTGAGCCAACTTCATGAAATGGAACATCTGTAAGAACGAAAGCATAATATGATGCGTATTAGACTTACTAGACTTAGATGCTAACAGTGACAAGCGTAAAGTGAAATATTGTGAGCACCCAACGGTTTTGTCGACGGAAGAAAAGATAACAAAATATTTGTCTCGTTGTTTTGTTCGAAGAGTAGGTGGCTCTGATAAATATTATTATATAAGAAAAAAGAAGAGAGAAAGGAAAGAGAAGTGTATTCTCTTCAGTAGACGACTAACACTTGTTTTAGGTATCATTTTAATAAAACCATTGTGATAATTAGATAGATAGATAGAAAATACTTTATTGCACACCAAATATTTCAGCTTAAATAAATAGTACAAACTTTAATATTGTTGTACAATGGGCGGTCTTATCGCTAATTAGCGATCTCTTCCAGACAACAATTGCGTCCATTTCAAATAAATAGCTTTAATATTTATCAAAATACCTACTTACGAACTCAATGGGCCACTCAACTGTAAAAACATCTTCAGATATCTAAAGGGGATTTGGCAAATGCCCAATATTTCCACTCGATTTCCACCAATGATAACGCTCTTCAGTTTAATTTAAACTGTGGTTTGAAGTTACGTTTGTTTACTCGTTTGAGTTTACTCTTCCGACATATTCGAATACAGTTCTAATACAAAACTAAATCTGTCTTAAAATCTAAATCGTTTGCGTGAGGGTTTCCGTAAAATATTTACCGCCGCTGCAACTGTCTGGTCTGGTCTGGGTGTTTTCCTATGTATATTATGTATGTATTAACGAAAAAAAAAATATGTAGTATATCAGTTATGTAGTTCCCATAATACAAGCTCTGCTTAGTTTGGGGCTAGATGATGCTGTGTGAAAATGTCCAGCATTATTTATTATTTATTTATTTAACTGTCAGGGGATGGACAGACTCTATTCAAAAAATCACAAACTTTTTTTAACATTGTAACCCATTAGAAAGATCCCTCAACAATTTTATCCCCTCCAGTCCCCTCCATTCCCCCATCATCAGTTCCTGGTAGTTCCTCTTCAAAAATCCAACAAAAAAAATAAAAAAAAATATCAGTCACTTCTTACTCGGGCTGGGTTTTACATGTCAGTAAATTATTCTTTCAGTGTACAAAGTGATGCAGAAAATAATTTGTCAATTTGAAGTTTCTAACTGGTCTAGTGGTATAGTTTCAAAGGTCTGTGAGCTTCTTAGTTCAAATATTTGACCGCTTGTTAAACTTAAAAAAAACATATTTTATTACACCTTTACCACAGAGTATTATTAGTTGTTGTTTATTCGCGTATATTCTACGTCCTTAGTGTCCACTAAAAGGAACACCCATTAATCAACTTTTCTTTTTAATAGATTTAAAAACAGGCGAAGTTACTAAATTCAGTGTTTTTTTTCATATATATTTCTGTCACTATGATTAGTCTCCCACGTATAGCGTGGGAGTATACATATTATTCTACTTCTATTGCTAATATCAATATACTTTGATATTATACTCCATGAATTAGCCAGGAATATTACAAGATAGAGAGATACCAATGGAGAAAAGGCATTTGCCCTGCAGTGGAAAACTTCAAGCTTTAACTAATAATAATAATAATTAATATCAGCATATTACAGTTTTAATAAAGAAATGTGGAAGCGCTGTGTTATAAAATGTAGAGTCAGTAGTGTAAAAACCGCCTATGTCAAAGAAGTAAATCTTGAGTAAAATAGTGTGAAAAAAGTTCATCTTTATAGGCTGAATATCAAAATATGCATCCTTTTTCATGATCCATGCCATTTTTTCGCTTCAGACGAGTAGATTCTTAAGATAACCTGTCTGCTTAATTTGTAATAAAACAGAAAATACAACCTATTTAGGTAAGTGATAATAGTAAACCTAATACCGAAGACCCTTATTACAAATTGACACTTTTACAATCCGCTCATCTTATTTTATATCCTTTTTATCAACACAGGGATGGGATAGAATAAGAATAGGTAAAACAAGTTCTAGTCTAAGTATGTAAGTACATGAAGGTAAATATCAGATTTTTATAGGAATTATAGAATCCCAATTCACTCGTTTGATAATAAGAAAATAAACTCTTTTCTCCACCAAATGGACAGTTAAGATTTTTTCTTATTTTGAACAACACTCTTAAGGTACGATTGTGATGAAAACAGGATACGAGAGGCTTAGCTTAGCTTGGAAAAATCTCACAGCACGGAAAAACCCCTTTTTAACCTTTACAGTGATAACTATTGGGACTCATCCAAATCATACCATACCGTGTGGTCACGCGCCATTTCTCACCTGCCTTTCTGCATCTAGGTCGTCTGACCAACGGTTCTCAGACCTAGGTGTCTAGACAAATACCATTTTCTATTGGCGTTAACGCCTGCGGAAAGATTGAATTGTATGGAAATGACATTAGCTGGGAAAATGTCACGTGACTGCTGCCAAGTTTTACTTTGATAAATTTGCGTTAGCGTGAAAGGAGAACTAACCGTAAGGTATTTGTCTAGAGCCCCTGGCCTATCCAATGGCCCCCGTTTCGTTGACACCTTTACTTCGTTCTTGCGACTGGTTTTGACCACGTTTGTGCAACTCATGACGGGAAAAATATATCTCTGTTTCAGATACTACGACTACTACGATACTATGTAGCCGAGCCGCCAGCTCGGCATATTGTCAACGTCAGCTGGACGAGAAGAGAACACCTAGTATAGTTAGTGCAAGATGAAGTTGGCCTGGTCGGTTGAACCTGACTTCCGATCGGAAGATCGAAGTTTCGGATCGGAAGTCAGGTCTGGTCGAGTACCAATATGTTTGAATATGTGCGTGCTCACCACGATACAGAGAAACATCGCGCTCATGAACCATAAATTTGAAGGCACGGTCCATCGGTAAGTGTTCCAATATGCGGCGTAGAGCTTGCAACCCTGTCACGTGGAATGCTGACTAAGTTCTATGCAAAACACGGGCATATGGCAAGTATAATGTTTGGACGTCTACAACCTACTAGGTATCCTCACAGATCTGCGTACTGAGTATCTCCATCATGATGAGGATTACAGTTATGAGTGTATTTGTTTGTTTATTTATGTCAAATATAGGTAGGTACATCCCAATCCCCGAGCAGAACTCTGTAATCTACAAATCTACGTTTCTTCTTCAATTTATTATTATATCATGGGCTGGTATCATTTTAGAATATTATTTAGACTATACCACGTACTTTACTTTTATCTGCTGACGTTTCGTTGGCCGTTTACCGTCGAGCGTGGTTGCGGACGGTGCTCATGAGGAAGGACCTCTAAACGGTCAACGTAATAAAATTGCAATGCCAATTATATTTAAAATTATTTTTTACTAAAAAACGGGATATTTACCATGATTTGTGAGTTTGAATGTTTCCCGATATTTCAAAAATCTATATAATTTATATGCAAAAATCAAAAAACATGATACCAGTTGTCCGTCAGGATACTGTTAGTGTTGTGTGTCGGAGCCGAGATGTACTCGAATGTGACAGTGGAAACGGTGGTAATAGTATTTTTCGCAATAAAAGAGTAAAAGAGTGAGAAAGAGGGTAGATCGATTTGTCTGCCACTAACTCATCAGTTCATAACCCGCAAAGACTTCAGTTCCTCCCGTGATCATCGTACATACAACTGTGCCGAAATAACGGGAAACATTCAAACTCACAAATCATGGTAAATATCCCGTTTTTAAGTAAAAATTATGTTCAAAACCATGATAGTTTCAAAAGAAGACAGATCAAATTATGGACGTCTCTAGTCCACTAGAACTTTACGATCGCGTTTATAGTGGCCCTTTCGATCTAATCTAGTCGGTATAAGCAAAACACATAAAAACTGCGATGAGGAACCCTACGAGGTCCTTCACAGGGCTTTCAAATGCCACGACGTTGAAGAGATAGGGCTAAATGTGTTGGGTTAGGTTTTACTTTCTGATAGCTCTTTTGTTGTTTTTAGCCTGAATAGAATAGAATATCCTACTACTATTATAAACGCGAAAGTTTGTGAGGATGGATGTTTGTAACTCTTTCAAGCCAAAACGGATTTTGATGAATCCTACTACGATTATAATCGCGAAAGTTTGTGAGGATGGATGTTTGTTACTCTTTCACGCAAAAATTACTGAATGGATTTTGATGAAACTTTACAGTAATATAGCTTATACATTAGAATACCACATAGGCTACTTTTTATCCGGGTACCATGCAGCCGAAGCCGTAGGCAGAAGCTAGTCATTTAATAAGACAAAAACACATTAACAATTATTAAACTTAATAAATACCTACAATTGGTGTGACATCAGTCTCTCGTCAATTTAATAAAATGTCTTCATTTTATCTTCTAGGCTAGGACGTAGGCGAGGAATCGACATGAATTTGATTAAGATTAACATTAATTGATTAAGATTAAGAAACGGTCATCTAATAGTATAGATGACCGTTTCTTATAATCTTTGTAACGGTCTTAATTGGGACTTTCATAATTATAATGCCCACGGCTTTGCTAGCATGACTTAGATTGAAAGTAGCCTACCTAGGTGTTTTTTTTTATAATTAAGTTTGTAAGTAATTATTCCGTATTTCATGCAAATGTCATAAAATCATCTTCATACAGAGTTTTCCTGGAAGATATTCCTTCTAAACGACAATACCGACCATTGTACTTTTAACTACATTTTATTTTGTGAGTGTTTTCATTTATTCATACAACAATTGTTAGCAACAAACATCGATACTTTTGCATTTATAATATTACCAGAATACTCATAGGATAGGGAGAATATTATTAATAATAATAATTATAATAATTCACCATCCACGTAAAACCGATTTTTATATATTGTATTGTACAAAAAGGCCTCTTAGTGTTAGCTTCGGCTCCACTAATGCCTATAAAGGCTCCAGGTATAAGCCTGAGATTAAAAATAAATAATAATAAACAAGTATTTGTCCCACGCAACAACTATAAGGTCCCTTAGAGGACCTTATAGTTTAACATACATATTATTAAAATAAATAAATAATAATAAATAATTCTGGACATTTTTCACACAGCATCATCTAGCCCCAAACTAAGTAGAGCTTGTAATGGAAATTACATGACTGATATATTAATTATATACTTTTTTTTTGTAAATACATACATAAATATCTTAGTACTACTTATTAACACTACAATCGATATTAATATTAACTGGGCTACCGAGCCTTGAAGACGTCTTTGGAAACCCTGCCACATTCTCCTTATAAGATAGTTTTTAATTGCAAAGAAAGAGTGAGACAGGCAGCTTCATTAACTTACCGAAAAGCACTTAAAACTTTTCGTCCAAACAATTTTCTGCGTTATTCCGAGAGGTTTACGACTTTCCTGTCCTTTGAACCAGAATAGAACTTTAGTTTGAATTACAGATTTAGAGCGAAAACTTTCGATGGAACTTCTATAAATTTTAAATCTATAGTGTACTCTATTTTTTTACGAAACGGAAGACGCAGTGTTGATGGCTCATCTCTCCATAGACCGTCATTGACGACTACGCTGGTTCGATACCCGCTGCGGGACAAATGATTGTATGTTCTGAAAGATGTTTCTTCCGTGTTTGGCTGGACCTACGATGGTAGTTTCCTAGTTCGCTAACAAACGCTACAGAGAATCCTGGTATGGTGTTAGGAATATGCATGATTGTTCATTTATATTTTTACTAGTTGTTGCCCGCGGCTTCGCCCGCGTGGTATGTTAATAAAAGTAGCATATGACCGTCTCCAGGCTTCAAACTATGTATGTCAACCAACTTTTGAATGAATCGAACCAAGGATTACAATTTATACAAAGTTTAGAACTCAATTGCACACCCCCAAAGGGTAGTTTTGAAAAAATAAAAAATACGTGTTTCATTATTTATTTTAAAGTTTTGAGTGAATAAAACCAAGTAATATTTTTTTCCATAGAAACTTTACCACCCTGTTTAACCCCCCTGTTAAACAAGGGGTTGATTTTTGAAAATAAGATTAGCCTATGTGTTATTCCAGAACCTAAACTATCTACATTCCAAATTTCATCAAAACCGGTTTAGTAGTTAGGGGGATACGTGGTAACAAACATTCAAACACACACACAGACTTTCTCATTTATTATATTAGTAGGATAGGATTTGAAAGTTACAAGCAGAATGCAATGAAAATAAAATCCCCAATTTACATGTCGGGGGTGCGCGAAAAAGTGACCACTCTATCATTTTAACCTTTGATTTTCGTTTTTGAGTAGTGAAACATATTACATGTAAGTATACCTTTTACGCTTTGAACTGAGCGAGAAATCAGGTTGCGACACACGGATAGCAGACAGATAGACATGACAAAAAAAAACTATACGTGTTTACGTATAGTTACGTATAACATAAGTACGTATAACATAATTATAAGTTTTAAGGGTCTATATCGCGTTTAACTTTTTTATGATTTTCGTGTTTCGTTTTCGCCATTTAGCTTCGAAACCTCCAAAACCGATAGACTTTCAAGCTCTTGGTAAGTTAGTGGATGGTGGGTTATGCACTTCAGTATGCTGGCTAGCATCGGTAGATATAATTAAGTATCTCATTCCTGCACAAAATAATGCGACGACAAAAGTATATCGTGGACAGAACGCTCAACTGCCTAAGAGACAGAGTCGTAAAAAAATATGCAGGCATTAAAACCCTAACAAAACAGGATGTGGTGGAAATGGGATATTGAATTTAAACTGGGTAACGAGAGTATAAATCATTACTAGGTCCTTCTAGGTCACGATTGCTTTTAGAAAACATGGGAACTGCATTGCAAAGTTATTATTTTTAACACCTTTTTGGTACAGACTACATTCAATAGTCTTATTAAAGAAAGAAAAAGATAGAAAGAAAATATTTATTTAAAAGAATATTTATGTTTAAATATTTATTAGACACATGAGCCGAAGAACAATACAATTATATTGTGTTTGTTTTAGATCTAATACCCCTACTTGTCGGCTTATGTATTTTTTTTTATTATTGTTTGTGCCAAATAAACGCCTATTCTATTCTTTTCTATTATTTCAAAGTCAAAAGTACGACAACATCTGCCACCGATAGGTTTAATAAAGTAACGGGTTTGCTATCTGTCACGTAGAATGCTAAGTAACTATATCTACTAACTACGCAAAACTTGGATTTGTGCCAATAAAAAGTTTGGATTTGCCTTGACAACCCCCTAATCGGGTTCCTCACGGATCTGAGAATTTCCATGAGAGTTTTATTTTCATAAACATTAAATAGAAAATGATTTACTGTACAACTAAAAGAACTGAACATGAGGAGGTTCTTAACAAAAATCCTTAAATTGATATTACTTGTTTTTTTAATGGGATGGTGTGTTGAGGGTCGGATGAGAATACCTGTATCTCGACTCCCAGCGCCCTCCCTCGGACTTAAGGTCGCCCGCACCAGACTCCTAAAGCAAAGACTTAGGCATGTCTTAGTACCAGATTTTCTAATTGTAATTGAATCAAGATAATAAATTATATTAGTGCTTGGAACGCCAAACTGATAACATTACATACTATAACCAGGTACATGGTCGAAGCTGTGAGCAAAAGCTAGTTACTGAATATATAAACGAAAAAACCTTTTACTTTTTCAAAATGAAAAACTTAGACAAAGAGGCTTATCTCAGATGAAAAGCTGGTTTTACACGAGCTCTGTAAAGCCCTTAACAAAGAAAACTGATTAAAGTTGAGATGACTTGAATAGGAGCAAATGAATTGATGTAGGCACCTGGATATAATTATTTAGTTAAGCTATTTTAATTGAATTCAGAGCTTAGAATAACGTACCCCGTAAATAGGTGTTTCCTCGTAATCATACTTGTTTGTCTTACTGGTTTGGCCACGAGGAACGTTGCAGGGCATGAATCATATTATAGGTGAAAACGGATGATATCAATATATTTGCAAAGAAGGCCATTGTGGAAAGGATTGGAAGAGGCCGTAACAATGATTAAACCAACTATAAAAATAAGAACAAAAAATAGCTAACAAATAATCTGAAAAATATAAAAACAAAATATTCAGTAAAAAATAATATAATCATGAGAATTTCTTCATGTAACTTTGATCTCATGCGATCGGAAAATAAATAAATATCTATCTAATCAGTTTGAACTTGTTTGGTGACGTAACCAGTTGCGGAAATAGAACACTAATTTCAACATTTCGTATACAAGCCCGGCTAGCTCAGTCGGTAGAGCATGAGACTCTTAATCTCAGGGTCGTGGGTTCGAGCCCCACGTTGGGCGGTATCTTTTTGCACTCACCTGCTATTTTTCGTTCCCTCATTTTCCTCCAGAGCTGCTCCGCTTTCCTCATAGGCCAGTTCTCAACCTTGGCGCTGAAGGAACGGAAGAACTTGTATTCTTTAAAGTGGGACATTCTTCGCTCCATTTTACTGGGGCCGTGACCTTGAGAGCGCTCAGGAGGTGGCGATGACGAAGGAGCTTTTGCTTCAGTTGATGACGCCTCCATTTTGTTTTTCGAACTTGTGTTTACCAAATTCAAACTATAATATATATTTAATTTATTTTATTTTGGCCACTATTATTGAAACCGTTTATTTTTATTGCGGCAGGCCAGTATGACTTTAAATTCTGATTACATAAATCCTCTTTGGTCCCGAATTACTTGAATTTCCATTTGACAGTTAATCGATTTTCGAATACAGATTTCATTTTAAATTTGAATATTTAATGTTTAATAAGTAGGTACGTAGATTATTTTACAAATATATATTTTTATTTTACTTTTTACAAATTATCTCTTATATGATATAATAGCGGGAGCAGTTTGTTTCCAATCACTACGATTTCCTTAATTATCTGAAACAAAACATAAAAGTTGTCAGTTTTCTTGAATAACTTGTAGACAGAAATTGTGTCGAAATAAAAATCAGATCATAGACTACTCAATTCAGTCAAATTAGAATGGCGCAAAGTATGGATGTTATTTGATTTTTCCGTAATATCTCAAACGGTTTGGAACGAAATTTGAAATAGTATAGCCACAGATATTATATAATACTATAGACTAGGAGGCTAAATAGTTACATCTGGAGCCTCTGCCCACGGCTTTGCCCTCATGATACCTGGATAAAAGTACCTAATCAGTGTGTAAAATTTTAAAAAAATCATTGTAATCGGCTCAGCCGTTACAGTAATACCAAAGGTTGTCTGGAAGAGATTGCTTCTAAGCGGTAAGGCCGCCCATTGTACTTTATCTAGTATAAGATTTTGTTATTTGCTTAAGGTGTACAATAAAGTATTTTCATTCATTCATTCATTCATCCATTCATTCATTCATTCATTCATTCATTCATAATACCTACATAGTTACAAAAAACAAAACAACACACAATTTTACCGAACAAAATTTACAGTTTATTTGATTCAATTCTACTTGTATCTTATATGAATACTAATTTATTTGTTATTGTTAGATTAAGCGCCTCTAAATTAACTACAAGCTTTCCGTCCGTGACTTCGTCCGCGCTGACATAGGTAGATATTATGAGTGCCTTACGCCCCTCGCCCCCGCTCCCCGCCCTACCTCATCCACGTACTCGCATCGCACTGCCCGTGTTATCTATAGCGCAGAAATACCTACTTGTCTTCAATTCAAATTATCTCTTAAACTATTTCAGCAAATGACATGCTGTAATAGGCAAACTTTATTAACCTCATACTCGTACATAGATATTCAGTTTTTTTATATTTTAATATATCCAATATACGTTATCAGCAAATCGCACCACGCGTTAAACATTTCCCATACAAACTTAACACTCCATCGTACCCTCTTTCAGGGTAGGTACTTTAGAAAAATACATGTGTTTGCCTTTTATCATTTGTACTGAATAATATTTACCGAGTTTCAAGCAAATTGGACCCCATATCAACCTGAACATTCTCTCACACCCCTTCGAGGGGTAATTTTGGGGGAATACTTATATTACACTTTTATCATTTCTATTGAATATTTATGCGAAGATTCATGTTTGTAAGTTCAAGGAATACGATTTTTCATAAAATGTTTTCAGCCCTTTTCAACTTTTAGGAATAGAATTTCTAGAAATTCCTTTCTTATTGCACTCTTATACCATAAGAGGAATATAGGTAGATACCCTCCAAGTTTCATGCTTCTAGATCTTATGATTTAGTCTGTGCGATAATAGTTATTCAGTAACGGAACAGATAAATATCTGTATTTGTAATTAATATCTATAAATAACCTTTATTTTTCTATTTATATGGTTATTTATAGATATTAATCAAGGAAAATCAACGCTGCAGGTATCTGCAGAAAAAAAATGTGGGCTTTTAAAAATGTATACTTACACAACTATGTGCATATTTTTTGCCAAAATAAACTTTGACTTTATTTATTATTACGTTTTCCAACGTAAATACCAGTAAATATTGGAAATAAATATGTTAAAGTCAGATAATAAGTTCCTGCACAGAGAGTAAAAATAGAATAATAAAATAAATAGGATCAAAGCAAATCATTATATTAAAATAAAAACAAGCTATATTTTTACTCATGAACCATGAACCAATTAGGTTCTTTGCAAATATTTCACTCATAAAAATTCTCAATTACATTTTGTTGGAAATCGGCGCCGTGAATCACGGTTTTCGCAATTTATTCGTGTACAGTCACGGTCAATAATTTATGAACAGATCTTAAATTGTAATGCTACTGATTGTTTCGGATTAACAATTATATCGATTTGAACAGAATGTTTTACTTACCCTACTTTCTTGTTTTAATAAAAAAAAAAACATTCGGTTAGTATTTTAAATCTGTAGGTTAGCCACGGCACAGATAATATACTAAACTAGTAGCCACGGTTTTACAATATGAATAATGTATGCTTTCTTCGAAATTTACGAAATTTTTTTTTGCTAATTGACAGTTTTGTACTGATTTGGTTTATCGGTTGTGACACAAGGATTTGCAATTGAGGTAAGATTTAGTATGTTTGTCTGTTAACTTAAAAAAATGTTGTTATTGCCATCTCAATAATATACCGTCTTTATAATGAGAACGGCGAAGGAATGTAACACCCGACGTGTGCGGCACAGTGGGCGAAGGCCCGACTGAGACGCAGAAGGTTGCGGGTTCGATTCCCGCCGCGTTACAAATATTTGTTTCTGGTCTGGGTGTTTTCTACGCAATATGTATGTATTTACAAAAAAAAGTATATTAGTAGTTTATCAGTCATCCATAATACAAGCTCTACTTAGTTTGGGGCTAAATGATGCTGTGTGAAAAATGTCCAGCATTATTTATTTTTTATTTTACACTACCACAAGCACTAATACGCATTAAGAGGCCTGCGTTGGATGAATTGCCCATACAAACGTAATACCATAGTCATTTGTAATTAGAGCTTATTTCCACCAATCTACCGTACTTGCTATATATTTTTTCGAAATACTTACCTAAAATGAAATCTAAACGAATAGCATTTTGTATATTTTTACGTCATACATGACATGTATTCTTCTTATTTGTTTCGTATTAAAAACAAGAATACCTTACGTATCGTTTGGTTAGGTAGATAGATTATATTGTCTAGTTACAGAATAACAACACAATGTGAAAAATAAAACAAGTTTTCATCCATCTTTTTTGGTATTACGGAACACCACCAAATTTACAACAAATTCTGAACGACTTATATTGATAACGCGCAAGCACGGGTGGGATTGCATCAGTCAAATAGAGAGAGCTATATTTTTGTACGCGCTTCGAATTTAAGTTAGGTATGAGCGCTGTACGCCAGATCTTTAAACCACGGTAATGATACCCAGGCCTAAGAGTCTGGATTCAACAGTCAAATAAAAGCTTCTAACCAGGACTCGCTGTTAGATCTAATCAGAATTTAATGATCAAAGCAGATCTTTTCGAAAGATAATGCCCAAAGAAAGGAATCACACTCAGGTGAGTCGAGGTTGAGGTAAAGGTTAATAATGGTATCAAAAGGTCAGGGTTCGCTTCCGAATCGGGACATGAAAATGAAAACAGCTGGGTAACTTTGACGACCCCTGTGGCTCAGTGGCCGAAGGCCCGTCTGAAACGCAGAATTTTGCGGGTTCTATTACTGCTGTAGGATTAATATTTGTATGAAATGCAAATATTTGTCTTTGGTCTGGGTGTTTTCTATGTATAATATGTATGTATTTACAAAAATGTTTATATAAGTAGTATATCAATCATGCAGTTCCTAGGTATAACTCAAGCTCTGCTTACTTTGTTGGGCTAGATGATGATGTGCGAAAAATGACCAGCATTTTTATTATTTACTTATGAAATACATTGTTTGAAATTTACACACCTTGATTAGATATTGACTTTAAAATATTTTATTAAGGTATCCAATGTTCTCCTAAACAGTAGTTGGCGCAGAAATATTTAAGCTCGGCGATCATAAGGTATTTCGCCTAGCGTTCTCTGGTTCGTGTTTGTAATTAAATTCGTCTTATACAGTGATTGTCGGTTCTTAGAATTTTACTGCTAATTTGGAAATTCTGAGAGTTAAAATCTAAAGGGGGTTTAGGTACCTACTCATTGAAATCACAAAGAACGGTTAGAATCGTCGACTGAACTTAACAAATTTAAACGCCGATTACAACAAACTGGTCTTGTTTTTTTGATGATTCTTCATTCAGCTTTAATGTGGTGCCAATCGAAAAGATTAACTCATTTATCGAAAAAAAGATTTGGGAAAGAAGAAATTAAACTCTTAATGAATGAATGAATTAATGAATGGATGAATGAATGAATGAATTAATTAATTAATGAATGTACATACTATATTGGACACCACAAAATAACAAAATAAACAAAAACTTAATATAACTAAAAGTACAATGGGCGGTCTTATCGTTTAAAAGCGATCTCTTCCAGACAACCTTGGGATGGAGCGGAATGTATGCAATTGTAAGAATGGTTGGCGGTGAACGTAATAATATATACAAGAAGAGAGTGCAATGCGATATACAACTATTACATAAATATAATTACATATACCTACATACACAGTAATAAACTACACACTTAATGTTCTTGATGAAAGGTGAAAGGTCTATCTTCTCAACGAGATGAGAATGACTTGAAGCAGCTGTTGTCTTTGCCACCTGTGGTTCATTTCAATGTAACATCCAAATCCAATACTAATTAGACGTCGTTTTCTTTGCTCTTTCTAGGAATTATTTCTATTGACGACCTCTGTGGCGCAGCGGGCGAAGGTCCGCCTGAGACACAGAAGGTTGCGGGTTGAATTCCCGCCACGGGACAAATGTTTGTATCTGCAAATATTTGTCTCAGGTCTAGGTGTTTTCTATGTATATTATGTATGTATTTACAAAAAAAAGTATATAAGTAGTAAATAAGTAGGAAAATGATAAAAATAATAAAAATAAAAAATAGTGCTGGACATTTTCACACAGCATCATCTAGCCCCAAACTAATCAGAGATTGTATTATTGTAATTATATGACTGATATACTACACACATACACTTTTTTTTGTAAATACATAGGTACATATTATGCATGGAATAAACCCAGACCCGAGACAAATATTTGCAGATCATATAAATATCTGTCACACGGCGGGAATCGTACCCGCCACCTTCTGCGTCTCAGGCGGGCCTTCGCCCACTGCGCCACAAAGGCCGTCAAAAGAAAAACATTTGACTTTAACTTTTTCAGTGACCAGTTTGAGGTATTATAGCCAGTGGAAGTCCATTTCTGTACATTAAGAAATGGAGTGCTATGCTTAACGGTCTTAAACCACCTCCAGCTACCGACTTAGCCAATTTTGAGGAAGTTGCACTGCATCTTGATTAGTGATGAAACAAGTGTTTTTTTGGAACAGGAATTCTAGGTACTTTCGTACACTATACAATGTACATAATTAAATAACATTCAAAAGTACAAACCTCACTGTACGTCTTTCAACCTTAAAACTAACACTTAAAAAAACAGTTGTTCAAATCACTTCATTTCACAAACACACCCCTTCACAAAATAGTTGCACTGAAAAGTTTGTACGCCGTCATTTTCGCGAAAACCATGCGAAATCCGTCCTCCCTACGCGCGGGAATCTACAGGTCTGACCGCATTGCCTTAAAATTTTCCCGCTTCAGTGCTAGACAGAGACAGACATAATTTTCCAACGTGAAAGAATGAGATGTTTGCGTTTTCACGAGTATTTGCGGTCGGAAAAGCGCAATGATAGTGGTATTATATCATAGCAATATGCGGACAGTAAAAGATTCTGCAAAGTTTACACAAAATTAATATTTGATGTATGTTTGTTTGATGTGTAGGTTCTTTACAATATTAATGTTTACGTTGTTTTTTTGTATGGGTGGCGTGGGCAACACATAATGTCGATATTTCATATTTATGT
Organism: Perizoma flavofasciatum; assembly: GCA_958496245.1. Classification (NCBI taxonomy): domain Eukaryota; kingdom Metazoa; phylum Arthropoda; class Insecta; order Lepidoptera; family Geometridae; genus Perizoma; species Perizoma flavofasciatum. The sequence goes on along the minus strand of OY292439.1, from coordinate 8,040,819 downwards.
ACGTAATGCCATTTTTTACCTTGAACTTTGTTATCGAAGCTCGGTAATCTTATTTTGGATAACTGCGTTATTACATGCGTGTGTACATGAAAGCTTTTATTGATGGAATGGTCTTTAAACCTTATTTATACCTTTATACCTTGTAGGTATCCTTGGATGTTGGTAGATCTTACTTAAAAAAACACAGCCTTATTTGTCCTATAACGTGCCGAAGAACTTGTGTCTGGCTTTACACCGCTTTCTTGTCGCTAAATCCTAGAAAATGTTTACCAATCGAAAACATCTATAGCTGTATATAAGTCGAAGTAGACAAGTACATAGATCTTGCAACTTACCAGCTGTCTGTCTAACTTCGTGTAAACCAAGCATAAATGTGGAAATCTTACTGCGCTTTATAAATATTATTTTACTAAGAGCCTAATATTCAAAAATACACATTTTCATCGCACTTGTCATAAATAATCTAACATGGGAACAGAATAAATAAATCCAGTATATTTCGGTTGAAGGCTGATTTTATTTTTAAACTCTGAACACTTGTAAATCTTTTTGATACTTTTAGTTACATAAGTGCACTTCAGCCCTCACTGGTGCTCACTAGACAAATGGCAATCCAATGCGCATAGCAAAGAAACTAAGTGTGCAAAATGTACACGCTTATTATAAGCTTCACTTGTAACTTACTAAACTAACTAAATAACAAACAACAATGTAGGTAACCAAATCTTGGAAGTTAATTTTAAGCTACTTCTAATAAAGTTTAATTTATTAAACTTTGTATTAAATATAGTTTGGATGACAATACTATAACATGGTATCTCGGAGCTGATTTGATTATGGATAGTGAAACTCTTCAGTCGCAACTAGTAAACTAAACCCCTCTAGTTTGTGCTCATATGATTCGTTTTGAATCTAATAGATTGGGCTTGGTAACGAGGGTCTGATGATAGAGCCAGGAGGTAGCTAATGGAATTCTTTATTATAACTTTTAGTGCGTGATACAAGCGTGTTTTTAGTTTTTTTTAACTATACACATTTTATTTAGACATATCTAAATAAAATGTATATTTGGATAATAATGTAAAAGTCCAACAATAAATCCATAAGGTTCAATGGAATCCCAGATAAAAATAATCTTTTGAATTTTCTACGTCATCCTTGACCATAGAACAACAATACTGCTTGACAGACCTTAACAATCGCTTCCCATCGCTATAAATTCAACAAGCGATTTACTTTATAGTTTGACGTTTTCGATAACCTCGTGTCGAGAGAGAATAGGCAAATGCAATAAAGTAAATAGTAAAAGTAGATCAATTGCTTAGGAATTTTAAGCTGATGTTCCAAAGATTGGTATTATGCAGTGGGAGGATTTTTATGACAGACTCTACTAGCATCATAACTAAGTATTTGAGTTTATTGGTCCCAAGATAATGTAACATAAAAAAATCCATATCGATTTTTTAACACGCTTATGTATATAATAAACTTCACTTGTAACTAGGTATATACAAAAAATACAGATGAAACAGCCTAGCCACCTAAAGACCGTTACAAACGATCTATAGATAGCTCAACTGATCCAGATCACTACCAGACGGAAGCGTTCCCAAAATACTGGCCGCATTGCCACGCTGAATGGCAATGCTAATGCGTTGACCCAGATAAGAGACAGCTCTCTGGTCACGCGTCGCTTCGACCAGTCGCCCTGAAAGAATTTGGAAAACGCGAAGGGCCTCGGTTCCCCACGGACCCAGAGTCTCAACCCCAAAAGGCTCAAATAAGTAGGCTCTGTCGAGACCTCTATATTTGCGCCTCTTGAGATTCTCGGCTGTATCAGCCGCCGCGCCGGCTCTAACTGATGTCCCCGACAGATAACTAAATAACAAACAATGTAATCGAATTTTGGAAGTCAATTTTAACCTTCTTTTAATTGTCGTTTGTATGTAAGTACGAGTATATGTCGTTCGGATGACAATACTATAATTTGGTATCTCGGTGCTAATTTGATGATGGAGCCAGGAGATGAATAGTGGAAGTCTTCAGTGGCTACTAGTAAACCCTTAGAGTTAGGGCTCATATGTTTCATTTTGACGAGTCCAATAGATTGGGCTTGGCAACGAGGGTCTGATGATGGAGCTAGGAGGTGGATAATGGAATTCTTTTTTTCAATTTTTGGTGCGTGATAAAAACGTGTTTTTTTACTACACTTTTTATTATACTACATAGGGCCTTCTTGTTGGTAAACTGCCCGTTTACACATTGTATTTCACATTTCACATTGTATGGGCGCTTGCAACATCAAAGATTTTTTTATTTCTGGACATTTTTCACACAGTATAATCTAGCCCCAAAGTAAGCAGAGCTTGCGTTAAGGTATCACTCGCTCTTTGTCGACCCTAAGACATTCCTTAAGTAAAATGGTAAAAAGTCTTATGTGCCTGTAATATCCCCGTTTCAATATAATACAAATGTATTTCAAAACCTGCTTAAAACGGTGAAGTAAAACATGAACCAAAACTTCGAAAGCACGTACCGTCGGCCAGTGCTCGAATAAGCGATGGGCTTGCAAACATGTCACGTGAAAAAAATACTATGCAAACATTGGCATATGCCAAATATGTTTAAATACCTTCTGGCCACGGCTTCGCCCGCGTTGTACCCGGGTAAAAAGTAGCCTATGTGTTATTCTGATGTATAAGCTATATTGACAACCTCTGTGGCGCAGTGGGCGAACCCCTGCCTGAGACGCAGAAGGTTGCGGGTTCGATTCCCGCTGCGGGACAAGTGTTTGTATGATTAGCAAATGTTTGTCTCGGGTTTGGGTGTTTTCTATGTATAATATGTATGTCTTTACAAAAAAAAGTATATAAGTAGTATATCAGTCATGTAGTTCCCATAATACAAGCTCTGCTTAGTTTGGGGCTAAATGATGTTGTGTGAAATATGTCCAGCATTATTATTATTTATCATTATTATTATTATTACTGTAAAGTTTCATCAAAATGCATTCAGTAGTTTTTGCGTGAAGGAGTAACAAACATCCTCACAAACTTTCACGTTAATTATATAGTAGGATAAGATAGGACTAGCTTCTGCCCACGGCTTCGCCTGCGTTGTACCCGGGTAAAAAGTAGCCTATGTGTTATTCTGATGTATAAGCTATATTACTGTAAAGTTTCATCAAAATCCGTGCAGTAGTTTTTGCGTGAAAGAGTAACAAACATCCATCCTCACAAACATTCGCGTTTATAATATTAGTAGGAAGTAGGATGTTTGGACGTGTCTCTGACTCTGCTTGGTACCCTCACTGATCAGAGTACTGAGCATGGACCTGAGCATTTCCATAATGGAGATTTCAGTTGTGAGCGTTTTTATTTTTGTTTTAAATGTATTTATCTGGCATTCGTTCCACCAAATGCTAGTATCTAATCGGTTACTATCGCTTAGTGATATATGCTACCACAGGGCATTGTTGATTCGTTGCTTGCCCTCATAAACAAAAGGTGAAAATGCTCATGTGCATGTTTCACGAGCATCCATAAAAAATGGTTCCAGACTTAGATATGATGGAATGCCACTTCTTAGGTTGAAATCCATCTCTTTTTGTCCATGATTTTCGTCTGTTTACGATGACGGACAAATCTGAAAAAGTCATAAATTCATGAGTTACGATAGAATACCTAGTTTCTAGGAAGAAATGTTCTCAAGTGACCACAAATCAGACGATCGATGGCAGTGTAGGAATGCCCCCTGGATAGAGTTAGCCCGAGATCGTTCGTCGTGGTACTCTCTAGGGGAGGCGGAGGACTTCCAGCTGTGGGTTTCTAATTGCTGTTTGTAATGATGATGATAATAATAAGATTTATACGGGTCTTCTACGCGTTCTGTGTTGACACAGTTGTAAAAATAATAAAGACCCATATAAAAAATATTATAATAAATTACCCGTACGGTACATCGTACGGATGTACGGGAGCAACATTTCACCTTCTGCTCCAATCGTCAACCTACACCTGCACGCGGTACATCCTGCAGAAACAAACGAGGCTCTGACGACCGGTTAATGGCGGTATAGCCCTCCCTAAACTGACACAGTTAAATATCCTGACCACTGACGGGCAGCAGCGTCAGTGGTGCGACAAGCTGTGTCCTGCGATCGCCAACCCGCCTGCCCAGCGTGGTGATTATGGGCAAATTCCTCCCAATGTTAAGCACCTTGAATAAACGGCCCCCAGTTCCCGGTCGCCCCGCTATTCCTGGCCAAGGTAGCGGTCATGGTAACGGCAGGGCAGGGGGTGCTAAGAATCCCCGGGATACGGTAGGCTACCACAAACAAAAACAACTGACCTTAGCTACGTATAATGGAAAGACACTGCGACTAGACGAACATTTGGTACAGCTAGAGACGGAACTGAACAACATAAATTGGCACATACTCGGGTTAAGCGAAGTCCGACGAAAGGGGGAGGACACCTTAACCTTGGAGTCGGGCCATCTTATGTATTTCCGTGAGGGAGACCAACTTTCCCAAGGTGGCGTGGGGTTCCTCGTTAATAAGGTCCTTACTGATAACGTTGAAGAGATCTCGAGTGTCTCAAACAGGGTAGCGTACCTGATACTCAGGCTATCGAGATGATATAGCCTGAAAGTGATACAGGTGTACGCACCGACTGGAGCACACTCAACTGAAGAGGTAGAGGATATGTACGAAGACGTATCCAAAGCCCGTCATAACACCACTAAAACTCACTTCAACGTCATCATGGGGGACTTCAACGCTAAAGTAGGAGTACAGACTCGCGGTGAATCGAGACTAGGGCCGCACGGTATTGGTAGGAGGAACGACAGGGGGCAAATGCTCGTCAACTTTCTAGAGCAAGAGGGGCTCTTCTTAATGAACTCTTTCTATAAAAAGAAGCCCCACAGAAAGTGGACGTGGCGAAGCCCCGACTCTGTCACCAAAAATGAGATTGACTTTATCATGACCGACAAAAGACAAATATTTAGGGATGTCTCGGTGGTCAATAGGTTCAATACCGGAAGTGACCACAGAATGGTCCGAGGCACCCTAAGTATCGACGTTCAGTTGGAGAGGCGGCGCATGATAAAGTCCACGCTCCGACCTAACCTACTACAAATCAGTGCGGGATCCGAAGCCTTCCAAAAGAAACTGGAAGATCGATTCGCTGCCGTGGAAACCACAGAAGACGTTGACGAGGAACTCCAAAACATGCTAGGAGTCGTGAGGGAAGAGGGCGTAAAATTCTGCAGCATGAAACGTATGGGTAGGAAGTCTGAACTCTCGGATGAGACTCTGCGGTTAATGACAAAACGACGGGAAGACACAATGGCTACTTCGTCAGAGCGTTCTGCCCTCAATAAGCATATTGCAAAGCTGGTTCGTCGTGACCTTCGGTGCTCTAGCACACGCCGTATTGAGAAGGCTATTGAGCAGAACCGAGGGTCTAAAGTGTTTAACCAGCAGCTTGGGAGGAGTCATCTGACGAAGCTCAAAACAGCAAATGGCCTAACCATCTTGTCTAAGCCGCAGATTCTCGCTGAGATTGAGGACTTCTATGGCCGGCTGTACGACTCACATGCTCCCCGCCCTGAACCCGATATTCACGATTCCAGAGCCACACTAACGCGCCACTTTACGGATGAGCTGCCAGATGTTAACGTGAATGAAATCGAGATGGCTCTTAGGCAACTTAAAAACGGAAAAGCCCCCGGTGATGACGGAATCACATCTGAGCTTCTGAAGGCAGGAGGAGTCCCAGTGTTAAGGGAACTGCAGAAGCTCTTCAACTCTGTCATTTACCGTGGGAGAACTCCGGAGGCGTGGAACAGGAGTATTGTTATCCTTTTCTTCAAGAAAGGAGACAAAACACTTTTAAAGAACTATAGGCCCATCTCACTCCTGAGCCACGTCTACAAGTTGTTTTCTAGAGTCATCACGAATCGTCTCGCAAGAAGATTCGATGAGTTTCAGCCTCCGGAACAGGCCGGGTTTCGAAGCGGCTATAGTACCGTGGACCACATCCATACAGTGCGGCAGATTATACAGAAGTCCGAGGAGTATAATCGGCCCCTGTGTTTAGCATTTGTGGACTACGAAAAAGCCTTCGACTCCATCGAAACCTGGGCTGTTTTAGAATCCCTGCAGCGATGCCAAGTGGACTATCGTTACATCGAAGTGTTGAGATGTCTGTACGAAACCGCGACCATGAGTGTTCAAGTACAGAACCAGCAGTCTAATCCCATCCAATTGCGCAAAGGAGTGAGACAGGGAGATGTCATATCTCCAAAACTGTTCACTAACGCATTGGAGGATCTGTTTAAGATGCTGGACTGGAAAAATATGGGCATCAACATAAATGGCGAGTACATCTCACACTTGCGATTTGCGGATGACATAGTCCTGATGGCGGAGTCACTGCAGGAGCTGCAGGGTATGCTAGATGGCCTAGCTGACTCTTCTCAACGAATTGGTCTCCGGATGAATATGGATAAAACTAAAATTATATTCAATGGGAACATAGACCCGGAGCCAATCGTCGTACAAGGCCATCCACTTGAAGTTGTTCAAGAATATGTCTACCTCGGGCAAATTTTGCAATTGGGTAGACACAACTTCGAGAAGGAGGCCAAGAGAAGGATCCAGCTGGGCTGGGCAGCGTTCGGGAAACTACGTCGAATCTTCTCGTCACCCATACCACAATGCCTGAAGACTAAAGTCTTCAATCAGTGGTTCCTACCCGTGATGACTTACGGTGCCGAGACGTGGACACTCACAGTTGGGCTAATCCACCAGTTCAAGGTCGCACAGCGAGCTATGGAACGAGCTATGCTCGGGGTTTCTCTGAAGGATAAAATCCGTAATGAGATTATCCGACAGAGAACGAGAGTCATCGACATAGCTCAGAGGATTAGTAAGCTGAAGTGGCAATGGGCTGGTCATATATGCCGAAGAACCGATAACCGTTGGGGTAAACGAGTTCTTGAGTGGAGACCGCGTCTGGGTAAACGTAGTGTGGGGCGCCCCCCGGCTAGGTGGAGCGATGACTTAAGGAAAGCAGCGGGCAGTAAGTGGATGATAAGAGCCGAACACCGGGCTCAGTGGCGCGTATTGGGAGAGGCCTATGTCCAGCAGTGGACTGATGTGGGCTGATGATGATGATGACGGTACATCAAATTATGTTATACATAATTTTGATCGCGAATTTAAAAAAGATGATGTAGTTTAATACCGATCTCAAGAAATTAAAGATAAATGAATAAGTTGGTACCCGCTGAAAACTTATGTTTTACCTATATAACGACTAAAATTTTTTTAATAACCAACCAAAAAGCTTTCGAACCAATAATAAGTGTTTCTTCTGAGGCTGTCTCGAATAAAATAACATTTTTAGTACAAACACCAGGTTTTTATAGTATTTCTACAGTAGCAAATAACAGGCAACAACAATCTTATTACAGTAAAACACGTAGGAATGGTGGACGGGGAGATAAGGGTAAAATGGACACGATAAAAAAATAGCTTAGTTTCGTTTGCCTTGAAATAATTGTGAAGCCATTTTTAATGCGAGTTTTTTGTAACTCATTACGTGGGCATCTACCAAATAAGGTTATTTATTTATTTTACGACCTCTGTGACGCAGTAGGCGAAGGCTCGCCTGAGACGCAGAAGGTTGCGGGTTCGATTCTCGCCGCGGGATAAATGTTTGTATCTGGTAATATTTGACTCGGGTCTGGGTTTTTGCTATGTATAATATGTATGTATTTACAAAAAAATGTATACAAGTAGTATGCCAGTCATGTGGTTCCCAAAATACAAGCTCTGCTTAGTTTGGGGCTAGATGAAAAATGTCCTGCATTATTTATAGATATATTTTATTTAGGTATTAAAGTTTTAGTTTAGTACTGAAACTTAAAACATTTATTTCTCAGGATTATTCGCGGTTCCTATAACTTCCTTCAAGGGGGTGTTCTAACCCTTGAAGGAAAAAGTGAGGGTATTAAACCTAGATCGTTTGTTCGTCATCGAAATCCATTTGACTACTATTGACTATTGTACTTAAAGTATCTATCTATAAAGTATTCTCTCTAGTTATCTGGATCTAGTTTATTATTGAGGGTAGATACTACTAAAATAAGGATGAAATAATAATATCTAATAAGTATTGATGTACAATAATATCAATATCTTAGTTCCATTTATGTTTCTAAGAGTTGCGAAAAACTGACCTTTTAAAACGAATCCTTTTTATTACCCACTCTCCCCTACCCAGCTGCTCAGTTGTAATCACAGCACACGACAAACATAGGGTGACTTCAGGCCAACGTGTGTTAAGATGCAGCAGTTTTCTTCTCAATATTTCCGAACGATGTTTTAAAACCTAATAAAATCGGATTTAATAATACATACTTTATTTTTCTGTTCCGATGTCAAACACAAAATAGGACCAAACTATTATGCACTTGAGTAGGATTAAGTGCATATTTTTTCAAGTTAAAATCTAGAGGTAGTAGAGCCGTGTTGACCTAGTGGGTGGCACCCCGACTTCGAACCCGGCCATGCCAATGGGTTTTCCACTCAAAATATGTAGGTATGTGCTCATAAACACGTGCTTGGTGTGGCATCAGTTAATGTTCCAATGAGCGGCGATGGCAAAGTTTCACGTGGAATACAATTTGTAAAACGCGGTTATGTAATGTATATAATGTATGGACGTGCCTTTAATTACCCTCTACTTGGTATCCTCGATCTATATGCACTGCGTATGTATTTGAGCATGTCCATCATGGAAAATACAATGGAGATCATGTTTGTTTGTTTTTACGCTTACTTTTCCTTTCACGCTAACGCAAATTTGTCAAGGAAATACTTGACAGTAGTCACGTGCCATTTCCATAGCAATGTCATTCCCATACAATTCAACTTGGCGATATATATGCCGCAGGCGTTAACGCCAACAGAAAGTGGTATTTGTCTAGACCCCTAGGAATCTTTGTACAGTAAATCTTTGAGAGAGCCGGTAGGACAATGAGATGAGGCATCAATCAATAAGATTGGCACTTTCTTGTGGTGATTCGTTTTCCAGCTTTGGGTGGAGCGGCCGACTTTACCGACAGGAGGTCATAGTTTAAGGAACATTTAGGCCCGAATTCATAGTCAAATAGGGGCTCCCCAAGGGGACTATTCAGGCGCTATATGAAAATTCAAGCGCGAATTTAACTTTTATGCACCCAGCCATAAGGCGAATGTTGAATGATGGATTTTGGGGGACGGTTCAACCCCTGACTATGAATTCAGGCTTTAAAGTTGTTACTTTTACTGACTAGAAGCTGAGATTCTAATCGAACTTATGCTCAGAAAGAGGGTCAAACCCGAAAAAAGATACGATTGTTTTGCTTAAATCTGTAAGATTTAAAAGATAGATAGTTACATTTATTTATATAAGTAGGTACATACCCACATATTTACATTGCTGTAATCACGTAATCCAAGGTAGATAGGTTTGGGTTGGTTACTCACATTGGCTTGGTCGTCACTAGTGGGAAGCCCGCGACTTTGTCGACTTCGTGTTTTCAGCTGCCTCCTTTATTAGTGCAATTTCGGAAATTGCTTTCTCAGTTCATATCTTCAATGTACTTAGTAAGATACCTTCCACCACAGATATTATAATACAAGTACTTCCACCTACCTACCTATTTTCTATATCTAAATCAATCCCTAAGACTTATTTACCGCTTAGGCTGGCCGTGGATTTATTGCAAGCATAAAAAATATGAAGAAAGAATTAAGGTAAGTAATTAGGTTAGATGAAAGTAGTCAGGTTACCTATTAGATAGGTAAGAATGTTTCTTATTCTTATTCTTTATTGTACACACAGATAATACAGACAAAAGGCTTACATATAGGACATGTACAAAGGCGAGCTTAACCCTAACAAGAGTTTTCTTCCAGCAAACCTTTGAGGATAGGGTCAGCTGATAAATAGCGGTGGATACGTGTACACAAACGGGAAAAAAAATATACAATAATAGCACACATTTTCATATAATATAATACATAAATATGTACATAGTATAAATATATACAAATACATAAATATATATATATATATATAACTCAAATTATACATACATACAATATATACATATTAAATATTCACAAGGAGAGGTAGTACTCTTTAACTCTAAGCTTGAAGATGCTCAGCGATGGACTGGCGCGGACAGAGTGGGGAAGAGCATTCCACAGTTTTACAGCGTGTACAGTGAAAGAACCACCATAACAGCTGGAAGAATGAGAAGGAGTTTTAAGAAGAAGGGATATAGCTGTCCTGCAAGGCACATCACGCGGCACATCATATTTGTTTTGTATAAATTAGCGATGATAATCAATGTTCCTAATCCTACCAGTTATGAGACTAGGCTCTGTAGGAAAATAATATGAAGACCTAAGTAACCTTTTCTTTGCGGCCAATGTCTGGAAGTTATTTTGACGAACGATGTGGCGCGGTGGGCGAAAGTCCGCCTGCGACACAGGAGGTTGCGGGTTCCTTTCCCGCCCTGGGACAAATGTTTGTACGATCTGCAAATATTTGTTCCGGGTGTTCTGGTTATTTTCTATGTATAATAAAAAATATATATCTATGTAATGTATAAGTATATCAGTCATCTAGTACCCATAACACAAGCTCTGCTTAGCTTGGGGCTAAATGATGCTGTGTGGATTGTCCAGCATTATTTATTATTATTATTTATTTATTTATATAGGTAGGTACTGTAAATCGTCTTTACCATATCCCACAAATCTACATGGGAATAGGAACCAAATATCGTATTCATGGATTCCTTTGAGCTTGATTTTTAGTGGATGGATCAACAACCTTTCGATATTTGAGGGTTACCAAAAACTGTATTCTAGAAATCTCTCCAAAATTCTCCCCGCTCTGATAGGGATTGTTAGATTTTCATTAGGAAATATCTAGATTAGGTACTTGTTGGCTAGGCAGCTAAAAAAAATTTCCAGTTTGATTATTGGTGGAAGATTCAACTACCTTTAATAATTGAGGATTGCCAAAAAAAGTAAGTATTCTGAGTAGAATATATAGGTTAGGTTAGTCATTGGCCAAGCAGCGGAAAATAATTACACAAATCGTAAACCAAGGTAGGTTTACGATATTGGATTTGTGTAATTTTTTTTTAAATTAAATCTAATTATTTTTTTTACCTCAGTGATGGTGGGGGTTCTATTCCCGCTGTGAGACAAGTGTTTGAATGTTTTATTCCAAAAACTATCGTGAACTTGACTATTCATATTGTAAAAACGGGAATTTTCACGTACTGCATTATCAGTGAAGGAACCGACTAAGTTTCGACTCATTCCGAGGGTGAGTGATCGCGACTTAATGTCGGTGATAAGTCGTAACTTAGTCGGTGCCTTCACCGATAATGCAGTACGTGAAAATTCCCGTTTTTACAATATGTTTGAATGTTCTGCAGATACTTATTTTTTCCCGATCTGGATGTTGTGGTACCATAGTACCTACTCGTTTCTGATATACCACGATACATGACACATAGATTTGTTTACATACATCATTTTTTTTTATTACTTCAAGAAAATATATATGATATATATCCCAGTACAAAACTAAAGGGCAAAGTAAAGCTACCCCTTAACTTGACAAGCCGCAGCTAGAGTCCAAAGCAATACAACGAGCAATGTTTGATTTAATAACGGTCACATCCTCAGTGGAAGAAAAGAAAACAGTATAATTTAACGTGACACCCCTAGGGAGCCGCCTACTCGGTTTTTCCTTATAAAAGCTGCACTGTGGAGCAATGGTCTTCAGTGCTTTGCCAACCCTGGACACTTGAAGAAGTTATGGTGGATAGTCTTCGTTTGGAGAATAAGGTAAGACTCACTTCTACGTTCAGGATTTAATTACATACTTTTCATGTCAGTTTTCAAAATATCTGTGTTTATCATCAGCATCAGTATCAGAACAAAAAACTAACTGTCTGCTTCTGAATAATAAAAACCCCAAAATATAATTATTTCTGTGATGAAATGTAGATAATAGTTAATTTTATTTGAAGAAAAACCAGGCATGCATTGCCAGGCATTGTCATCTAAGACATCTGCAACATGGGCATGCCAGAAAAAGACAACAGATTTGCCTGTAATTTCACCGTCGACCATAGCCTCAGGACCTTTACTAAAGGCATTTAACTTTTATTGCAGATCCTCCCACGATGCGTAAAAAGCTATGCACCGTCATATTTTTCTTCCTAATTGTATCGTCACAGATCGTATTTGGCGAAAATTCAAGCAAATCTAAAACCCCTAAAACAAATAAAAGCCATAACCATTTCAAAGACAAAACTCACATTGAGCGTTTGAAGAGGTCCTTAGATGACGAAGAAGAAAAACCATTTTGGGCCAACCGAGGAAAGAAACAAATTGATGACAATCGTAATATCAATCATCGAAATGATTACAACTATGAGAAGATCTCAAAAATATTGAGAGAGAGCGATATTATAAAGGACGAACCATTTTGGGCTACACGAGGTCGTCGAGACAGTTCTTCTGTTGAAAATGATGTTGAAGAAGAATATCCTGAAATTACTTCTTACGATTATTCTAACTGTAAAAACTGCTATGGAACAGTGCACAGATACAGCAAAGGAGATCATCATTTGAAAAATACGAGAGATGGCAACGTAGATCCCTTTTGGGGTGTCCGTGGTAGAAGAGATTCTAATGAGAACGAAGAACCTTCCGATCCTTTTTGGGGTAACAGAGGCAGAAGGCAAGACGAAGACCCTTTCTGGGGAATGAGAGGGCGACGGAAAGATGATCCATTTTGGGGTGCTCGTGGCAGACGTGACGACGAGCCATTCTGGGGCAGTAGAGGTAGACGTGATGACAATGAACCGTTTTGGGGTAATCGTGGGCGAAGACAAGATTCCGAACCTTTTTGGGGAAACCGAGGTAGGAGACAAGAATCAGAACCATTCTGGGGTAACAGAGGACGAAGAGACAATGATAATTTTTGGGGTAGCAGTGGAAATCGAAACGAAGAAGACGTGTTCTGGAATGCTCGCGGCAGACGAAAGGAGGATTTAAAAGAAACAATTTTGCGTGCAATCAATGATATAGAAAGAGATATCGAGCACCTTTCTCGGCTAAAAAAGAGTGAAGGTTCATTTTGGTCTAATAGAGGTCGAGACAGCAAGTTAAAATCTTTGTTCAGTAGATATACAAACAAGATTGATTCACAACAAGTAAACCGGCGGTTTGATACGAATTTTAAAAACACCGACCCGGGTACGATGACTGACAGCAGAATCTACGCTGAAGAACCGAACTATATTTTGGTAGAGAGAAGCAGTCGATCGTCTGGTGAAGCTGACGATCCTTTCATCATTAGTAGAGGGAAGAAGTTCTATCTGAACTTTAAACAATTTAAAGCCGCAAGAGACAGGAGGGGCGCTTTAGAGGAAATAGTAAAATCTGTTCGTAACGATCCTTATTACATCGCAAGGGGTAAAAAAGATGATATTGCTAATTCTACTACAAATGGCGAGCTTACGAAAGTAAAGGAGCTTATATGTTCGGCTGTGGATTTGACAAATTTACAAAAAGGAAATGGTAAGGTGAAGAGAGAGATTGACGCTGATAGAGACAGAAGAACCATTCTGAAGAAATTGACAGCACAATTACAAAATGACCCGTATTTCGTAAGCAGAGGCAAGAAAAACGACAGTGCGAGTAATAACGAAGAGTATTTACGAGAATTTATCACTGAAATTGCTGAAAAATGCTTTTAGATTTGTAGTGCAATTGAAAAAACATATCAGTAAAATAAATAATGTTACGTAGTATTTTAAATGTTGGAAATTTCGAGCAATTGTAAAAAATATCAGGGAACTGATTAAATCAAGTGTAATTTCTTGAAACGCATTTTACTCAGCATTATTTTAAAATAACAAACACGCTCACGACTTTATTCCCCATTAATTCGTATCACCGGCTTTTTCTTGGTCACTGACCTATATAGCAAGGTGAGGTACCTTGCGATATAGGTCAGTGACATGGTGGCCCTGAAATGAAATTGGCGACCGATAGTGAAATAACTAATGTGGTGATTGATTTGATTCACTGCGCCTCGCAGAGGTTCCTTTCAGACGCAATGTAAATTTTTTCCGATTTATATTCGACATTTTTTGTAATAATTCGCTTCTACGCACACTGAATCCTTACACCAAAACTCGACCAGGGTGTCTAGATAAATACCACTTTTGTATGGAAATAGCATAGCTGTAGAAGGTCACGTGACTACTGCCAAGTTTTTCCTTGCGTGAAAGCAAAACTAAGCATTAGGTATTAGTCTAGACCCCTAGGGGCTTAACTACCAAGTCTTATTGTGATTCAATTCAGACAAAGAGGCAAATCTTGCTTTGTGATTGAATAGGTACGCTATGGCGTTCTCATTATTCGCAAAGCTGGATTTGACATTTATGTACCTTAGTCGGTGCCTTCACCGATAGTGCAGTACGTGAAAATTCCCGTTTTTACAATATCAAATAGTCAAGTTCACGATAGTTTTTGCAATAAAATTGGCATTTATGCTCGAAAGCTGTACCACGGCCCCAGCGCTTGACATTTCGCCAGCGACGTCGGGCGAAAATACTTCTTTTGCTCGGCTACTAAGGGGCGTAATGTTATATAGCCAATCACCTTTCTCAAAAATTGGGGTATCAAATGCAATTTTTTTTTTCAATATTTCTGATAGTTCCAGAGATTAGCGCGTTCAAACAATAACACAAACAAAAAAACACGGGGTCTAGAAAAATGCCACTAATTATATCTGTTGACGTTAACGCCTGCGGAAAGATAGAATTGTATGGGAATGACATTAGCTGTGGAAATATCACGTGATAGTTGCCAAGTTTTACCTTGACAAATTTAGCGTTAGCATGAAAGGAAAAGTAAGCGTGAGGTATTTATCTACTACCCCTGTGCTTTTTGTTCACGTTAACAAAAATTCGCCAGGTTAAAACCTACGTGATATCTGAACAGCTAATGTCATTTCCATACAATACAATAATTCCGCAGGCGTTAACGCGAACTGATAGTGTTTGTTGTCTAAGAGGCGGGTCACTGGAAGAAAGATTTATACGGATGATATTTCTGCCACCAAGTAGATCAAGTAGTGCTCGCATTACTGTTCCGGTTTGAAAGATATGCTGTTGAAATTACAAAATATCAGACTTTTCACCTATTGTAACTCAAAGTCGGTAACGCACAAGTGATACCTCTGGGGTTTGCAAGCTGGGCCGTATGCGTGTCAGCCACTTAAGAAGTATAAAAAAACACGAGGTTTCACCCGTTATGTCTCAGGGTCGGCAGCGCGCGCGTGATACCTCTGGTGTTGGAAGCGTCCATAGATTACGGTAATCGCTTACCAAAAGCTGGGACGTACGCTTGTTTGCCACTTAAGAAGTATGAAAAAACACGAGTCTTCATCCGTTATGTCTCAGGGTCGGCAGCGCGCGCGTGATACCTCTGGTGTTGGAAGCGTCCATAGATTACGGTAATCGCTTACCAATAGCTGGGACGTACGCTTGTCAGCCACTTAAGAAGTATAAAAAAACACGAGGTTTCACCCGTTATGTCTCAGGGTCGGCAGCGCGCGAGTGATACCTCTGGTGTTGCAAGCGTACATAGGTTACGGTAACCGCTTACCAATAGCTGGGCCGTATGCTTGTCAGCCACTTAAGAAGTATAAAAAAACACGAGGTTTCACCCGTTATGTCTCAGGGTCGGCAGCGCGCGAGTGATACCTCTGGTGTTGCAAGCGTACATAGGTTACGGTAACCGCTTACGAACAGCTGGGCCGTATGCTTGTCAGCCAATTAAGAAGTATAAAAAATACCAATTAAGAACTAGATGAAATGAATTGTGAGCAGTCGTGATATACGTTGACTGGTTCAATTATTTTCAGCCATGGTTTTGAAAATTGTAATTGCTAACTTTTAAATCAAACGAGCTCGAATTAGTGCGACTCCCTTTATTACTCTTCAATATTATAAATATAGGATAATATCCAAACATTCTTGAATCATTTTGCTCATTTAATCGCAGGTAACAAATATTTATTGAGCAATCACAAAATACAAAAAAAAACAATTTCGTTGGATGGGATACATTTACTAACATCGACTCGATTAAACTCTTACCATTTTTATATCTAGACATCGATAATTGAAGAATATCAGTTATGTACGTTTCATAGGAAATCTGATGTAGCTGTGCTTACTTGCTCAATTAAGTGATAACATCAATTTCTAGTTCAATAAGTGTTTTCAAACGTGACAGTGGAAACTTTCAGATCAAAATGATCTTTTATCCATTTCTATATAACTAGTTCTATAGAGTTTCAATGAACTTTAGAAGCGAGACCGCTAACTGGTACAAAATATAATACCTTTCGCACCTAATAGTACTAAATAGCATTGAAAAAGTAAGCACTAGTGCCACAACTGGTTGAAACTACGACAATTTAAACAATTTCAAAGACCTAATCTCTTAGGTACACAAGTTATTTATCCCAACGCCACAACATTTAATTTCTATAGATAAATTACACATAGGTACTTTTGATATGGGTATGTAACATGTAAACGTTTCTAAAACATCTCTGCTTACAAAACGACAATATAAACATCGCATCAAAGCGCTCTATAGTTATAAAACATAGGCCAAAACGGTCCAATAATGATTTTTTAATACTGCAAAGATGATGCTGCAAAAACTTGTATGGCAACGACATTTTATGTCCTAGATTAATAATCTCGATCACTGAACGTGAAATAAATACAAATTTAGCGTAACATCAATAAACGAAGCTGGAATAATACTAACATTCAAAAACACTAGACCGTCTCGGGTCTAGTAAAGTTTGCAACACTGAACGTCAATTTCGCTGTATGCTTTCGCTTTATCACTATGTTCCTGTTAGGAAGGAGCTTGACTTCATACCCGCCAGAGCAGTAAGTGGTTCGTCGAGTCCTCGCGGCCTGCGTCTTCTGTCATGGACGAGCTTCGGAAATCCTCGAAACCGTCCCCTCCGGATATGATCAGAGTTTCCTTACTACTCTGGGCAGTTTCTGCCTGTTTCTGGAGTTTCTCGGCGTTGGCCGATCGTCGGCTTAGAGCCTTGGTTTTGAGTGATGTTTGTGTTGCTTTGGTCGGTGGTTTCGGCGCCGCGAGATTCTCCACGATTGTTAGAAATCGTACGTGGCCGGTGTGTCCGTAGGTTATGCCTGTAACGAAGAAAATATAATAAAATATATATAGAAACACCCAACAGATACTTGATCCTGACTACACTCAGGATCAAGTATCTGTTGGATCGTGGGTACCATGGTTCCAACACACCCGAACCTAATATCTGCAGAACACATAACATTTGTCTCGCAATGGGAATAGAACCCGCCTCCTCTTGCTAATCCCACATTACGCGGAGTCCGCGCAACTAATACCTATGTTTCTTCTTCTAATCTTCTGTCTCAGCCGTCATCTCGGTACTTAACCATTGGATAACCGCCATTTAGTTTATAAGATTTTTATGCTTAGTGGTTTTGACTTATGGTATATGCAAGTATAGAGTTATTTATCTATCTCCCTTTTACTTGCCCATGTCATCCTTCCCATATTATTTTCTCATATACATTAATATTTAACACTCTTCTTCTCTCTTCATGTCTACGCTAACCTATTAAATATAACTACTCAACTATTTCGTCAAAGTCTTCCCTGATATATTTATTCCTTACAAATGTAAGTATAATGGAAGATAATAAACATGGGATGGATGATTCAGAACACCCGAAAACTTAGTAACATTTATCAGTCAGATACTGGCGAAAAACATCCATAATTAAATGCCCATTATGCATTGTCCGTTGGGTGTGATAATATCTCCCACCCTCATTTAGATTATATATTTTTTGATAGTCATAAGAAAGCAATAGCAGTTGAGCCTAGGCAACAGCAATATTAAACACATACTGATGATAAGTACCAAGTAGATGATAAGAATGAGGTTAGTAATTATAAGTATCAAGTAGATGATGAGAATCAGGTTGTTGATGAGAATAACGTGGTTGATGATACTAATAACTTACCTGTTAGAATGGGCACTGTGAAAGCCCCTGTCCTAGGGTTAGGTGAATTATATAAGGGTGCAGTTAACAGCACTCCTGCGCTTGTGCCCACCCACAGTGTATCGAGATGAGCGAGCAATGCAGTGACCCGAAGGCAGGCTGCCTTGTGCTGGCGAATAATATCATCGCAACCTGGAATATAAATAGCGGGGTGGTTTAAGATCCAAAGAACTTTACAAAATATGTATGATTTTATTTTGAAATAAATTTTCTATACTGGTAGTCCAGAAGTTGTATATTTAACACGAAAGGCTTCATTCTACAAACGAAGCTTTTGGATTAACCTGCTTTTATAGAATCATCTTTGGTGTACTTGTTACTCTACGGCGATAATAATTGGATAAACCTCATGTGTAAACGACTGTATTTGTGAAGATTTTTTGTTCAAATCGTGTACAATATTTACGAGTCATAGACCTGTTCACGTAATTTTTTTACGCTTTTTTACATGTTTCAGCTATGACAATAAAGATATTCTATTCTATACCATAACTTTTTAAAATCAGGCTATTTTCGTTTTTGAAAATGGTGGAAAATCTGGTATTTTCGGGAAAAAAAGAGTGTATAATTCGTGTATAATCCAATGTTAATTATCAGAATTAGGACAGGCACAAAGTCCAAAAAATAGCTTATGAAAAAAGAATGTTCCTAACAATATCAAATTAGTGAAAAAATAAACCAAATTAGTATTTTTTTTCTAGAAACCTGTAAGACCTCTTCACCTCTTTCGGGAAATTATTATACATGTTCGGGATATATACGGGAAAATACGGCTTACTCGGCTCATAGCCGAATGAATGAATGAACGATCCTACGGGCGAGATTTGTGATAGAACGAAAAATGGACGTGAGTCACTCACCATGCAGCATTTTTGTGACTTGTGGCGTGATATTTATCTCAGCCAGTTGCTCGCGGGTGGTCGCGTTATAGCAACGCAGTTGAGCTGCGTTGTGTAGAGACAGCCATATTGCTCCTCCGGCAACAGCCATGTGGCTTATTGGCTTCGTCTCCGAACTTATTTGGAATGTTTCGTCCACCTGCAACAAAGTGGTAAATCTCGTAGTAGAGTAAATTCTAATCCTAATTAGACATTATAAGTAAATCGTAATCAATAATTTTACTAGTATAGTTTTCAGTTTTTCACAAGCGTTTGATTTAGTATACTAGACACTTTTTACTTATATTACACACTTATGTAAGAATGTCTGCAACTCATTCGAGTGTATAATAGTTATCTGATTATTTTATGCTAGTAGAACTAATTGCTTGCTACATTAGAACCACGATTAAGAGGCTAATTAAATTAAGATTTTTGGTGAGTGCCACAAGGATGTTCGTTGGGACCTGAATAATAATTATTCAGAACTTTTCTTGTTGTACCTGCAAAGTATGCGGGTTGATGATTTTGATGGAGGCATGAGTGGCACACCAAAGCTTGCCTCCGGAAAGCAGCATGCTCCCTACGGGAGAGCTGCCAGTGCCGACTGGGATCGTCGACTTTTCTGTCCATGAGCCATCTGAAAACAGAACATTTGAAAGCTGAGTAGAAAATTATAAACTGTATTCTGAATTAAGCTGCTACCACGGTACTTTTTGACTAGCTTCTGCCTATGGCTTTGCTGGCGTAGGACCTACACAGACAAAGATTACCCTTCGTGTTATTCTAAACCTCAAACTCGTAGTTTGAGGTTTAGAATAACACGAAGGAACGTGTTTCTTTCACTCAAATCGGTTGATCCGTTGCGAAGAATAATTAGCAACAAGAATATAAACATCCATACTTAGAATGTGTGTCTAAATACACATGCCATCATGCTCTGGCGATTTGAATGCTGCCAACCTTGAGCATTTTTAATTCACTCACACATACAACGGCACCAACACACGGTTCACGTACACAAGCCTTGCTTGTGGTGATTACGGGCGCGATTGTTTCATACACTTTACCAACAGTGGCCGGGGTGTGGCAAAGCGCACTGAATTCTTTCACCACAATCTTACGTTAGATAAGGCTATTTTCAGAGCAACAATAAATAACCGGAAAGAAGAATAAGGTAATATATAATATTGTCATATCTTGGCAATAGATAATTGATTTATTTACCTATGTCTCGACAGTACACAACGAGATCGCCGTTCCCAAGCGCCACAAACACTTTTCCCTCCATGTAACTGAAAATAAACAAGCGAAATTATCACATATTTTAGAAGTACTTAAAACAATAACAATTTAATCATGAACGCAAGTGAAATCACCGCTCTTTTTCCTTAATCGGACAATAAATACTACCAAAGTGACAAAATATTTACATGCCTTCGAATTTTGGGTTCGTGGGCATGCCGGTTTCTTCACGATCTTTTCCTTCACTGTCTTGAGCACACATATTGAAAATTAATTGACGACCGGGTTCGAACGCCCGACCTTCAAGGGGGCACAACTAGAAAATAAATAAAACAGATACGTGGTACTTACACAATAGAATGGACTCCGGAGTTGTGCTGCAGCTTGACCTTATTCTTCTTGATCCGTATGTTATCGAGACAGTTGTAGACATGGATGCATCCATCTTCAGTGCCAAGCCACATGGTAGGCTGGTTAGCAGTGGTTCCACTGTCTTCTGAGGATTGGCGACTGGCTGGTGACGATAAAGTGCCTGTTGTAAGATATTTTACAATTGAACAACAAGCTTGTTAGTAGGCAGGATGCAGATGTTAGGAATATAAGTATTATGAGATCTTAACGTTTTATGATTTCTTTGTCCGTGCGTTATCTGAGGTCCGTGCTGAGATTCAGATTGAAAAAAGTGCTCTTTTTGCTGAGCACGGACCCTTTTCAACCGACTTCAAAAAATAAGTTTTTCAATTCGTCTGTATGTTTTTTTTTTATTGTGTATGTTACGCGATATCTTCGGAAATTGTGAACCCATTTTAATCATTCTCTTTTTAATGGGTAGGGTATACTTTAAGGAAAATCCCACGCCGAAGGGTGAAAAAATTGAGGATGAAATTAATTTCATATTGGACTTTTTATCAACTTCCCGTTATTTGAAGACGGTTTTTTTTTCTAGAAAACTTTTTGACAGTATATGGCACAGTAATAAGGTTGTATCTTTTTGTACTACCGATTGTGTTCTAACTTTGGATGTAACTTTATACCTGTTGATGCCGCACATTAAAAAGGTCCTAATAAATGTAAATTATTTCTTTCTTTCTTATGTTTAATGGATAAAAATGGTCAAGATATGATTCAAAACAAGACCGCGACGGCAGCGACAAGTCAGTAATCAACTGTCAATTCTATAGAAAGTTAGGCCCGGTCAAACTGAAGCGGTGGTGGAGGCGGTGGCGATCGAAGGGAAACGATTATCAATTGGTTGTCAAAGTTCGCGTGAATATTCCGCCACCGCTTATTGTCGCTTAGCCATGAGTAACTGAAGCGGTGGCAAAGGCGGTGGTTATCAAAGAGAAGCGGTTATCAAGTGATTGTCTTCACGTAAATTTTCCGCCACCGCCACCGCTTACTGTCGCTTAGTTATGAGTATACGCGTGTTAAATTATCGCAGTTGCCCCGCAGGCACACCGGCGCCCCGTAAGACCAGCGTTGGTGGCACAAAATGCTTCTATAACATAGTCCTGAGCGGCGGCCGTTTTTGTTGCCAAGCTTATTTTTTTTAAATGACCCAAACATGTATCTGACTTTGTGCCACACGATTTTTATTTCAATCTTTATCTTACAGTTAGTAGTCTTCAGAATCATACCTTAAATAAAATATTGATAAATAAATAACATGCAATACATAATATAATAAGGAATGTAAATTTACCCAGCATAGCACGTCCAGTAACTAATGTAGCGGTAAAAAAAAGGTAAGGTTAGACACATCTAAATACAAAAGAAGAAATCCTACCTACCTACCAAAGTACCTACCGACGAGGGTTAATTCAAATGAAGTGGTATTTATGGATAAATGGCAATAAGCTAGAAATAATTTAGTATGAAATAGAGTGAATTAATTAGAGTCAATGATCCACCAAAATACTTTAAATCAAACTACATAGATTCAAAAAATAATCCTACTAATATTATAAACGTGAAAGTTTGTGAGGATGAATGTTTGTTACTCTTTTACGCAAAAACTACTGAACGGATTTAAATGAAACTTTACAGTAACATAGCTTATCAATACATCAGAATAACACATAGCCTACAAATGTTTGTATATGCAAATATTTGCCTCGGGTCTGGGTGTTTTCTATGTATGTATGTATTTATAAAAAAAAGATTGTGGCTAGATGATTATGTGTGAAAAATATCCATGATTATTTATTTTTTATTAACTAGCTTGTGCCCACGGCTTCGCCCGTGTGGAACAGTAGTTTTTGCGTGAAAGAGGAACAAACATTCTCACAAACTTTCACGTTTATAATATTAGTAGGATAGTAGGATTTATAATGCTATTTTGAAGGTTTTTCTGTACAGAAGACTTACCAGAATTGATGCCCATAGCCTGTTTATCGACAGCGGGATTAGAACTGCTTTTCATAACAGGATGCACTTGCATATTCTGGCCGGTGTGCGGCGTACTCAAGCTCTTATTGTGTGTGGGAGTCAGCGTGCTCCTACTGTTGAGTGAAGCGGTGAGAGAGCTGTGGAGGCGGATAGTCGCAGACTCCTGGCTGCGTTCGGACTGCGCGTCCTGGTTCTCGCTGGTTGATGATCCGTCGTCTTCCTCGTCGCTTGATGATGAACTGGAATTCGTGGAGATGAGATTTAATGAGATGGTAAATCATACCTGATAATATGATTATCACATGCTGACTTGCATTTAATGAAAGCTTTCATTCGGATCTTAGTCAATTAGTCTCAGAGACTGCTTGACTGGGATGTGAATGAAAGCTTGGATGCATATACCTACCTACATACCCATCAAATATCTATAACACTAACATAGATAGATAGGTAGATAGATAGATAACTCGTTATTGTACACCATATACATGTTTCTTACGATTTCAAACAGATTAAATTAATTAACAAAGTTATTTAAGTCGTACTAATACAAATGGACCTGTTTTATTGTTTGAATTAATGAATTAATTACATTCTTATTAGGATTACCTGTCAAGGCGTATGTTCTTGCAGCTATCGTCAGGATCCGAGACGCTGATTCCAGGCTTCACTGAGCATGCGCTGCCCATCGAAGTCGATGTACATCTTGAAAGATAAACAATCATATTGGCAACGAGGAATATGTAAGGAAAAACTATAAATTATAGCTTAATACTGAAACGGAACACAACATTTAATCACGACTAAGGGTAGATTAGAAAATTACAGCATAAACAGAAAGTTAGAAAATGTCCAGCAGCATTATTTATTATTTATTTAAAGTTAATACATAAAGCACCATCACTTTTTTAAATCATACTTCCTATGCAGTGACTGTTAAATGGCCATGACAGATTATAAACGTAAATTAAATAAGTGCCGAGGCTCAAACTAATACATTTTTAAATAAACATCCGAACAAAACTATGAAAAAGAAAACCCTAAGTACTTTGCACATAAATCTTTGAAGATTCAATACATTGATTACTCGCTCTAATAAATAATATTTACAAATGTCGACTCGAGAGATCACATAGCAAAAAATGAACCAACATTATCATAATAAGACCGCCCATTGTATCTTTTATTTTAATTCATTATTTGTGTGCAATTCACTGCACTTAATCTATCATGGCCAGATGCACAGTAATTGTTAGAAGATAATAAATAATAATAAAATAAAATAAAAAGCCTTTTATTTCTTGCAAAAAAATATTGTACAGCTGATAACCATTTGGAACATTTTTTTTTTTTTTTATTCTGCAAGAACCCCTTCACAGGTGAAGGCCTCCTCCAAAGATAGCCATTGGTCTCGATCTTGAGCTATTTGATGCCAGTGCGGGCCAGCCGTCTTCTTTATATCGTCTTCCCAACGGGCGTGGGGGTCCTTGGCAGCGCTTGTTAGAAGATAACTCGAAGTAATTCTTACAGGATTTACTCCATCTTACGATGCACACTTTGGCGGACTTACGGAATATCCACAGTGTGTTGTCTGATGAGGGCCGGTGCTGGGGGCACGCATGCCACGCATAGTATTCGTGCGTTGCAAACTCCATTGCACGATGTCACTTGCGGCTTCGGGGTCAGGGTTAGTACGCAGACTTGGCCTACATATCCATCGCTGTTGCATACCTGAAATAAGAGATAAATGACTATAACACACAGTAAAAATCAGTGGATCTCAAGAAACATAAAAAGTTAAATCAGCTTACGAAGAACGCTATGGCTAATCAATAGTAAGCGGCCTAGTGGCGCACCCTGACTGAACCTTTATGATAATAATGACAACAACACATTTTGATAAAAGCTGATGAAAATATTAGTTCGGGAAAAATACTTTTATCATCATCATTACCAAAATCTTGTAGAAGTCGACTGCTGGACAATAAGCCTTCCCTAAAGAGTGCCAACGCGAGCGATCTACATCCATTCTTGGATTACCGCAACCATAAAGATTGAAACAATTTTGTGAAAGTTATTCTTATAAATATATTATTGATTTCTTATATTATTGCTAACAGTTAAATAGAAGTTAGAATTTATGGACTACCCAAAGGCCATCGACATGGCTTTACGACTTGAGGTCGGAACTAAAAGCTTAACGTGCCTTCTGAAGCACAGAATGGAAGAATAGTGAAGACATGTTATGTAAATAATAGGCATGTAATGTAATGTAAAACTCCCTTTTGAATGGGCAATTTTTGTATATATGCATTATTAAAGTCGTTTTATTTCTTAGGTAAATGTAAAGCAAGTAAAGTTGATAATAAATCTGGTATGTTAATATGTAATCTAGGTATTAGTTATTTCGGTAAGTATAAGATGTGAAAACGTTATCCAAAAACAAGCAGATCTGCTTCGTGTTAATAAAATATTTAGGAAGTTTGTCAAAAAAAAACCTTTTTTTTCGTAATTTTTATTTTATTTTATTATTAAAATTTTCCGCATTCGGACTGAAAGTTTGCGTGGAAATAGTGAAGACAGTTCTTACCCAAACATCAGGCGACTGCCCTTTAGGCGGAAGGGTGGGCGCAGCGCATGTGAATTGCAGACCAGCTCGCGTCTTCCTGATTGGTACAGGCGAAAGGAACTCTGGAGCGGGTCTTTCTTGACCGTATACACCTGCAACGAGACAACGAAGTTATAAAAAAAGGGCATGCGTTTCATTTCATTTATTTAACCATATTATACTGGTTGTTTTACAAGGCAAGTAATTCTGTTTACAAATATTAATTAAAATAATAGACATAAATTACAAAATTACGCTAATATTAAAATAAGTTAATTAAATCCCTATAATATTCAAGTACTAGCTTCTGCCCACGGCATCCCCGCGTAGTACCCTGATAATAAGTAGCCTATGTGTTATTCTGATGTATAAGCTATATTACTGTAAAGTTTCATGAAAATCCGTTCAGTAGTTTTTGCGTGAAAGAGTAACAAACATCCATCCTCACAAACTTTCGCATTTATAATAGTAGTAGAATTGAATGACTCATTTTGAAATTTTCAAGTTCTCAGATAGGAACTGCGCTTCTTATTAATACTTAACATATTTGGAGATATGTTTAAGGATTAGACTTCCGTAGATAGCATCTATCAGCGCTTAGCTAAATGCCCAATAAATTTAGTCTCAACGACACTCGATTCAGGCGGGATTGGCCAACGCACTGCAGTTTAGAGGCAAAAATGACTCGGAATCTGAGCGACACATTCAAATTTAAAGATTTAGTTTCGAAAGTAAAAGTATGAGTTTCTTGTATACTTCCAGAAATTGACTTAAGGAAATTCTACGCGTCCTAATTCTTTATCTGAATTGAACATAATGACTACATAATCAAATTTTATTCTCTTAATGACTCCATTATCAAATTTTATGAATTAAGGTTACTTACACAATTTTTGTTTGGTTTCGTTGATCAACTCTTCCCAATTGTTTCGCTTTTCTGTCTTTGGGAATATTATCGTGAGATTTTCAGGTCCACTTCTGAAATGAAAGCAAACACTTTCTATACCTATATATAGCAATGCTATATGTCGTATCTGAATTATCTATAAAAAAATCTACAGAATCTACGCAGCAGTGTTGGCGAGCGAAGCAAGCCGCTATTTGTAACACCATCATTATTAGATTGAAGAGCTAGACTCGTGTAGGTACAATTGATGTAAAACTCTCCATTTATTTATTTTCAGGGAGGTCTCTTCCATACAACATGAAAACAGCTTCCTCCTAAAGCTGGCTCATTTTTCTAAAAATAATATTAGTCATTTTTCACACAGCATCATCTAACCCCAAACTAAACAGAGCTTGTATTATGGGAACTACATGACTGATATACTACTTGTATACTTTTTTTGTAAATGCATACATATTATACATAAATAAACACCCAGACCAGAGACAAACATTTGCAGATCATACAAACATTTGTCCCACGGCGAGAATCGAACGAGCAACCTTCTGTGTCTCAGGCGAGCCTTCGTCCTCTGCGTCACTATTCCTTTTATTCTTCCTGGTTTTTATGAAGCTGTCATGTCGAATAAGTCAACTCATCCTACCCTACACTAGGATTCCTTGTATCGTTGGTACACGTTGTGGCTAAGGTTACCCGCTATCGAAAACACTCTCTAGCGGGTGAGCGAAGCAAGTTAATCGTTGATCAATAGAACGTAGTGTGAGCGAATAAAATCGTCAGAAAAAGATACACAATTTCTCAAACAACTTAAGGCAATATTGTTAAAAAAAGCTTATTATTGTGTTGACGAATTTTTCTCTAACAAACTGTAAACTGTGATAAATAAATTAAATTTGACATTTAGGTTAGTATAAGGTGACTGTTTACGTAGATTTTACAATTTTATTTAACATTGACTTCTTTGATTTTATTTAATTTGTATCCGGACATTGTAATTAAAATATTGACATGCATGATAGGAATAAGTAGGTAGATAGGTTATTTTAAATCAATTTATAAAGTAAGATGATTATTATTATTATTATTTTTAATTAATTTTTTATGTATTATTTGACATTCATAATTACGATTTTGCTATTAGTATTAACTCATTTTAAATAAATATTGACTGAACTTGTAGCGCCCTTACAGGGTCCATGTACTCCCCTACAGCTACTTTGATGTAACACCTAAGCTGATGTACATTTGAGCATGAATAAATGAATATGAATATGAATATGATTGATACTTACGAAGTGTTCAATGCGATCTCCATATAGCACAGCTGTGAATCACTATTCTGCCTCTCTGATAACTGCTTGTTTAGTGAGTGTAGCATCTCCCTCACTATTTCTTCCAGCTGTGAGTGCTGAGTGTGTAGAGCGGCCACGTGTTCTGAGATCTGAGTGAGCGTGTTGACGTCTTCTGTGAGCGTTTCCACTTCGTGCATTATCCGCCTGAGGTTTTCGTCTTTGGCTGTGAATTTGTGAAACGTTATATTAGTTTATTTGGTCTTCATTATCATCATCATCATCTAGCATATAGAAGTTCACTGCATAGCAAAAGCCTCTCTTAAAAAGTACTATAACTAAAGTTAAATGCTGCTACTACAAATTTAACGCCCCTTCAAAGAACCCAAAACAAAGTAACAAAAGTCCTATATCATTATCACTATCTTACGCCGACTAAATAATTATACAATAAAACTAATATTTTCAATATAGAGAAACTTTACATTTAAATACATGCATTTTAATAAAAAAAATGGATTAATGGGAGCTAAATTATATAAAAATTTGCCAAACAATATAAAGGAATGTGTTCTATGAATGCCTTTAAAAATAAAAAAAATAAAATTCTAAACAAAATTCTTCAAAGATCTAATACATTTTGGGGGTTATCGTAACCAAAATCGATAGCTTCTTAGTACTTCAGTATCAAAATAAAAGTATCGACACTAAAATAGCGATGAGTAAAGTATCAAATTCGATATTGTATCCCTAATTACATTCTATCTTCCGATATACCTCCCTGAAATACGTAGATATCTCGCAGAATAAATAAACAAGTTGTTGCGTTCGTGCCGAGCCATCCTAACTAGGTTTCTGTGTAACTTCATTTTAAACTAGGTCAGGACTGCACGGGGCGTTATGAGATTTTATGATGAACTCTCTCAGGGCTGTAGGTAGCTCGCTCAGTTTGTTCAACATGAAGGTTTGAATTTACTTTAGAATTTAATCTTTTATCGAACTGGTTATTTCAGTCACATGTATCTTGTGGTCGCAAGTACCCTCAGGGAAGCCATTTCTTATTTACACACAAAGCATTACCTATTTTGTAATAGTGAGAACAACAGCGAAATAACATAAGAGTTTTTTTTATACTTGGGGTCTCAAAATATAGCACTTTCTGTTGACGTTAACGCCTGCGGAAAGATTTTTCTCAAAATATATTCTTACGTTACTTTTTTCCTTAGTCCTAAGTCAACCTTATAGTGTATATACTTTCTAATTTGTGGTGTTAGAATAAATGGCTATCTATCTATCTTATTTATGGAAATAAATAAGACTAGAAACTGGAAATTTCCCATGAATTTGTGAGTTTTGTTTTTTCTTTAAAATAATCATGGTAAGAAGTACAAGTTATGTAAAAAAATACTTGTTTTTAGTTAAAACTACAACAATATCATGGTTCCTGAATGAACCACCAGAGTGACCAAGAAAGAACCTGTCATACAATATATTGATAGGTGGATGTTATATAGGTACTTACGTTCTACATGTATATCACAAATACAAGCAGCGGGAAAAATATAAATGTTCTTTGAAAAAAAAAAAAACAGTAAAATTTTGATATCATTTCAATTTTAATTAACAATCTTTTAAAATACGAGTAGAAGGAAATGTTAAAATCATTAAATTCGTTACGAAATTTCGATATAATTTCAATTTTAAAAACCAATCTTTTAAAATACGAGTAGTAGGAAATTTTTGCAATAACGGGATACCAACTTACGCTTGATAACAGAAAACTCACCTTTAATAATATCGAGATCTGCCAGTGATATCCTCATTAGGAGTTTGTACTTGTTGCCTTCCATCTGACTCGCTATGCTCGTTTGGTAAGTACTGAAAAAAAGTTTTCAAAATTTGTATTGAAATTGAAATTGTTGCCACTTGTAGACTCCATAAAGTTAGTAAATCGTTTAAAGGGTAGGGTGTACGCATTTATAACAACCTCCCAAGAAATATACAAAAATTGTCAGTAAACAAATTTAAAAACGTAATTAAACAAAAACTTTATAAAAAGGCATACTATAAAATATCTGATTATTTAGATGATAAAAACTCTTGGGATTGAAAATGCTACAACTCGATAATAAAATGCAGGTACCTATTGTTTTGTAAAAGGATCATTAAAAAGAATAACCGGCCTTGTTTTCTTGCCTTTCTTTCCTGGCTTGTTTGCGGAGGAACAGGCAATAGATAAAACCGACGTTTCAAAGTGATCCTTGTGATTTTAATGAATAAATGAATTTTGACTTTGACTTTGTAATTTCATTAATTACATCTTCATGCATTACACACAGGAAATTCATATATTTGTAAAACTAGAAAACAAATGTTTGTGCAATCAAAATAGCTTCCGAGAACCGTGTTTGAATTTCAGGCTGTTCGGTATATATTCAGAATTTCAAATGTCAAAAAAAAAAAACAATAATTTATATAAAGGTAAAACTGCAATTTTCAATTTTATCGAGTTAAACTACAAAAGCTTCGCAGAATCGGAACTCAGCATATTCAATCAGGAATCAGGTTTACTGTGACCTATTCAAAGTTCTAGGAACCTGCAATAAACTAGACATTTTCAATTAAACTGCTAAAAGCCTTTAGCAGCCACATTCACAACCAACTTCTATTAAATTTTCCAACAGTTGGTTTTCCACGTACCATCTCATCGGAGTTACTATTCCGAGAATTCGCAATCTCACTTTGTATGGATTTACACAACATTGGAATACTGGGAAATACAGAATAATTACTAAACTATGGACGCCACGGGTATTAAGCTGAATTTCGTAACGAAATACAACCTTAAAGTTCAGTCTCTCAACTTTTGAAGCCTTTGAAATTTCAGCTCCCATTTCTGTTCTGTTGCAATATTTGTTTTGATCTAGGTGACCAAAGAAAACATAGATGGATTCTGTGAAGGATACCATTGTTGTAAAAGCAGTGAGTACCGAGATAATGATTGATAGAGGAGAATCGATGACGAAAACATGTTGTACCGACCCCACGTAATTTGGGTCAAGGTCAAAAATCATACATAAAATATACAATATTTGTTTTGACATAATATTTTTAACAAAAAACCGCTCATGAGGATGTAGCGGCTTGCTTAAGAACAAAAGGCATGCCCGTGTATTAAGCACTCAACAACATCTCTTCAACTATCCTGAGTTCTAACAAAGGAATTATTCCTATTCCAATATTTTACAATTTCCGACCTACTCATGACAGTACTTACGGAGTAGGCTTCTTTATCGTCCCTGTCCGTCTCTTCACGCTGGTGATGAGCAGAGTATCATTGAACAGGAACAGAGCTCTATCTTTAACGGCCCCCTGCGCCGACGGCATTGATACCGTCTCGTGTCGTAGGAACATTCTATCTGTAGTGGCCAGGTTAGATAGACCTTCAATCATCTGTTCCAGTTCTCTAAGAGTCTGCTGCTGTTGCTCTAGCTCCAAGCTTTCGCGTTCAGTGCAGTTTATCAGTTCTAGAAGCTCGTGGATTTCCTTTTGGGCTTCTAAGAGAAGCTTGTGGTCGGGATGTGATTGGTCTGAAAAAAAAAGTTTAACATGAATCCTTTGGTTTATTATCATAAACCCATGATTTTTCACTATTGGGCCCTCTATCGATTAGCGCAAGTGAATGATAATAGACTAGACATCTGCAGCACATTGCATTTCGCACTTCGCTCTTTCCCGCAATTTCCCCGTGTGTTTGTGAGGTGGTATTTCGAATGACTTGGGAAATTAAGGTATTAAACGCTGAAAACAACGCAGTTAAGAATATTTACAGCAGTAAAGCCCACTAGATGCAATTCCGTCCGTAATAAATTGCAATCCTGTGCAGCTCAACCCACCGAGCTAATAAACTTAACGGGAATGGAAACGTTATTGGGTTTCCAGCGAGGAAAGCGACAAACATCGTTAATCCATCCAGCCATCTCAGATTAGGTAATAGAAAATCTAATAATATAATCTAATTACTAAACCTTCAGAGCATTTTAATGTAACTTATGGTGAAGAGCATTCAACATTCATCATAGTACTATTTGTTTTCGCGTAGCATTTGCGTTGCATTGCGGTTGAGTTTTGATAAGAACCCCATGTGTTTCGTGACATCGAAATAAAGGGCGATATAAAACTTCAGCTTTATCCACTTGTATAGATATAGTCCCTAGCTTCTCCAATAATAACATTATTTGGCACATGCCCACTTTTTGCATAGTAGTTTGAATTTCGCGTCTCGTCGCCGCTTCACATCTTCGAACTTTTGGTTCTAGGGCATACCAACTTCCTCGCTATATTTTCCGCTACCGTTTTAAACACATGTCGATGCTCACATAAATTCGAAAATCCATTGGCACGACCGGTTTTGAACCCAAAACTTTCGATAGGCAGTCGGGGGTTCACCAGACCAACATGTATCCTGCTATGTTATTGAAATATAGGTGACTTCAGACTAATTACACAACACTTACAGACAAAATCCTACTTCCTACTACTATTAAAATGCGAAAATTTGTGAGGATGGATGTTTGTTACTCTTTCACGCAGAAACTACTGAACAAACTTTACAGCAATAGAACTTATGTATCAGAATAATACATAGGCTACTTTTTATCCGGGTACCACGCGGGCGAGCCGTTGGAAGAGGCTAGTCTTACACAATTAGGTCATGTACACAGGCGAACCAAACCCTAACAAGAGCCTTCTTCCTACTACCTTCGACGATAAGAAACGCTGGTAAATAGTAGTGCTTCTTACCTGTGTGTTTTATTAGCCTCTGTATCAACAGCTTATAGCTTGGGAACTTCTGTACCGGCTTTATCAGCAGGTTGTCCAATGAAAGTTTCCCTTTGTGGTCCCTTGCCATAGCGTCTAGGAACTTAGCGAAGGCGGGTCGTGAAGCTGCAGCAGTCTTTATTGTCTCCTTCGCTTTCTTCAGGTTGTTTATGAAGGACATGTAGGTGTCCATTACGGTGGGTTTTGTAAACTGGAACACAAAGGTTGCTCGTAGTTTTGTTTACAATCTGGTAGTAATGTCCAACCACTATTTCCCCTTTTATGATACTGGTGCCTATCTGCAGCAAAGTAAAAAACTCTTAAGCAAAGGCTTAGACAAGCTTTAGTGACAGATGATCTGTAGAGGCTTGTCACTATGCAGCAACTTAGAGTTGTCAAAGTTTAGTACAAACAAACCTGGGTTTAAATCATTAGACTACACCCGAACCAAAAAAAATATCAATGTTTAACTCTTTCACTTTTGTATGTATTGTAAATCACAATTATATGATAAAAGTTTCAACATTTTGATTGTATTTGAATTTATTTAAGGCCAACGTTTACTCTTTCAAAACTCCTAGCATTTTCAAATGCCCAGGGTTTATGCAAATACGATATTTCAAGAAAGAAAAATGGATTGAACATGAGTCGGAATAAAGATATTTAGGCACGAATTCATAGCCTAATAGGGGCTCCCCTAGGGGACTGTTCAGGCGCTAAGTAAAAATTTAAGTGCGAATTCAACCTTTATGCACCAAGTAAGGCGAATGCTGAATGACTGATTTTGGGTGGCTGTTCAACCCCCGACTATGAATTCAGGCTTTTGTTTTCAAGGGGTGAAGCCTGTGCTTTAAGTTTTCAGGAGTACCTAGACTTATGTAATAAACTCAGTATGTTATAAAGAATTTCGTTGCTCTTGTTACCCTCATTATATTAATGCCCTTCTTGGTAACCACGCAGATCAAGGAAAACTAGGATAATATATTTATGACCAACACCAGCTTTAGTCGATTCTGCGAGACCACGTCACTCGTCAATCCATCCAGCACTTACCACATCCAGAAACACGTCGCCAACTTTCTGCTGGAGGTCCCATTGTTCCAGTCTTCGCCTCAGCTGCTCTAGAAACACTTGGTGCACGTTCAGTATGCTTGGTACTTGGTAGAATATCTCATCAACCACGAACGTGTCGAGAAGACCAGCGTTCTCTGGACTCTTGAGCGGGTGGAGATACTTCTGCAAAGGTGGAACGGGGTTTGTCAGAACAGAGGGCTATCCCCTTATTCTTTACCCACTAAAGTGTCCGAGCATATAATAGCCACTCAATGTCTGACTATTGTCTAAGCTAACAATTCGGGAAAATCTGATACCTAGGAAAATCCTCATAACGGGGAAAAATCTTAAGGCTTGTAGTGAGACGAATGGTCAGTGAGCTACCAGTTAAACCTAGAACACTGTTTTAGGGGTGTGGTCTGAGCAAAGCTCCATCTTCTACTAGCGTATTATAAAGTAGGTTTTATTAATGCACGAGGCACATATGACTGTTGATGATGTAGGTACCTACTTAAAAACATCTTTTAAAAGTATAGCTGAACATTATATCTATTACGGTTTCAAAAGTATAGCTGAACATCTATTACGGATGTTCATTATGTTTCTTCTTTTGGATTTTTAGAAACATAATACTATCAAAACATTTTAATGGATCCAAATATATCTACTATCAGAAAAGATGTATCTAAGTAGACATGTAACGTTTTAAGACGGCCCATTGTGCATTTCTTTTTTTTTGTTGTTCTTTTTACTATGTTTCTGTGTTTATACCTATTGTAAATTGGTGTTATGCACAATAAAGAATTTATCTATCTATCTATCTGACTTATCTATCTATCTATCATTTTTGTATAATTAATTTTTTAATTTTGGGAGACAAGCTCCCAAATTTAAATTTTGGAACATGAACATTTTGTCAGGAATTTGGGAAATATTTGCAGTAACATGACTTTTAAAATATTTGAGCGCATATCGCTCCAAAGGGGTATTTATACCAGAATACCGGCAAAAATCTTACGCTAGTAACTCTTCGTCAAATGACAAAGTTCGAAGTGCCTCGAGACTGGGATGGGTGAGCATGTGATTACATTAGGAGGAGACGCGATTGATCTAATAACTTCGAGACGTCTTTTGAAGATTATAAGTGATTCAGTTTCGATTTATGCGTTCATAGAATAATATCATGAGGCGTTCTAGTCATTGATCAACTGCCATTGTCGTGATTGAAAATGTATTGGACAAAAAACGTGTTACAATAATTAATAGTTCAAGGTCGCACGGAACGGGCTATGGTCGGGATTTCTCTGAAGGATAAAATCCGTAACGAGATTATCTGACAGAGAACGAGAGTCATCGACATAGCTCAGAGGATAAGTAAGCTGAAGTGGCAATGGGCTGCTCATGTATGCCGAAGAACCGACAACCGTTGGGGTAAACGAGTTCTTGAGTGGAGACCGCGTCTGAGCAAACATAGTGTGGGCCGCCCCACGGCTAGGTGGAGCGATGACTTAAGAAAGGCGGCGATAGAAAGTGCGTGAGAAGATCCGAACACCGAGCTCAGTGGCGCGTATTATAATATAATAATAATTATTATTATTATTTATTTATTTGGCCATAACTTGCTTAAGGTAACATTTCATGTACTACATGCTAAGTAGGTAGGTACTAGTTATTAACTTATTAGTAAGTATATCTTGATACCTTGGCTCATACAGATGGTAAGTATCAATGTTGACTGCGATCACAGTCATGACACTATAGTAGCGAGTACATGGCCGAGCTCTAACTCCTAACTAGGTTTCCCTGTGTTTAGGATATCAGGACCCCCCCCTGCACTTGGTATTGAGAAAGGCCTATGTCCAGAAGTGAACTGATGTGAGCTGATGTGAGCTGATGTGAGCTGATGATGAATATTTACTAGAGCACGGCACCCATAAAATCTTATTGATCTACCGATCACCGATTTCGTAAGACTTAATTTTGCACATAAACTCTTATCAAAGCTTCCGAACTTTGTAAACTTTCCGAACATAGTCATTCATAACTTGTAAATCGCTCCGCCCGCCCATAAAACCGCTGTACTCGGCGGGAAACATCTCGAACTTTGACAGTTGAGAAACCCTACTCAAAGAGTAATGGAGAAACCGGTGAAATAAAATGATAAGGTTACCATAAGTATCTCAAGCAGAGTACCTGATCTGTTCATGAAAATACTAGTGGACGTCTGCGACCTTGGCCGCATTGGGGTTTCGAAGCTAAATAGCGAACACAGAACCCTTTATAGTTTTATTATACCCATCCGTATGTATGGACGTGTCTATCCGTCTGAGTGTTGCATCCCGATTTATTCCTAGTTTTAAATGTACTAAGGCACAATTTGCCTACACATAGCGCCTTAACAAAGTAAAATCAGTAATAAGTAGTGCAGTAAACTGGAGGATCATCATTGCAAGTATCTTTTAAGTTTTTATACTAGTGGTAAACGAAACGGCCCACCTGTTAGTAAGCGGTTACCGTAATCTATAGACGCTTTAAAACCAGAGGCAAAACAAACGCGTTGTCGACCCATTAACAAATAATTTAGTTTTAAATCTTTTCTGTGCCGTATCCCGACTTCCCATCTTTCGGCCTTCATGAGTGAGGAATTTTGGCCGAAAAATGTGTTGTTTCGTTGTTTTCGCGGGCGACTACTGGACACAGCGGAATTGTGTAACACGTCGCAGACTTTACGTGTTAACAAGTAGAGATAGTATTATAATAATTAGGTATGATAGTCTCTAAGGTATTTATATTATGGGCCTATTGCCATCATTTTAAATGTTGTTACCTGAAATAAATATTTATTATTATTCCTCTTTATTTATTTTTATTCTCAGGCTTATGCCTGGAGCCTTTATAAACATTAGTAGAGCCGAAGCTAACACTAAGAGGCCTTTTTGTACAATACAATATATAAAAAACGTTATTTCGTGGCTGGTGAATGATGAAACTATTGGATATATTGGGTGATAATCTGGACTATTGCAGGAGTATATGCTTAAGGAATGGTTGCTGGGCTATGCAGGATGAAACGGAACCTGCCAATTCTGACGTTATTATTATTAATATTATTAACAATTTCAAAATGCCCATATGTGATTGTTCTTGTCCTGGTCTAGGCAGAATAACAGCGCCTTCTGTTCACAACAGTCGGCATTATGCTGAGCCTAGGCCAATTTGCTACTGCAGTACACATTGCTCACCTTCTTATTTATTTTTAAGTGCTGTTAAACCCTTTTTAACGTTTTGTTAAGTTTCCATTTCTAAAATTGATAATTTATATTGTGTGTATTGTGGTAGGAAATAAATGTTATGTCTATGTCCATATGAATTTGAGGTATCATAAACCATTTTTTAGGGTTACTGACATCAAAAGGAAAAACGGAACCCACTCACAAAAAACGGACAGACGGACAACGAACTTCGTTGTCCGTCTGTCCGTTTGTCTGTCTGTCTGTCAAGACCCTTTTCCTCAGAAACGCGTGGATACCTCCAAAAAAACTTTATATAATATACACTACGTCTATCGGTTGAATTTCGCAAATATTTTACAGTGCACCCCTACCCTACCCATCAACAGGTACAAAGACTCCAAATTCAGAGTCTCTAAGTGGGCTACGATTTAGGCTGTTGCGTTGACTGTCAGCCCTACACATAGTACTATGTATAATCTAACCATACAGTTAGAATCTACAGGTTCAAAAAACTCCGTACTCAGCAGCCGTACTCCGTACTCAGTATATAAGTAGTATATCAATCACATAGTTCCCATAATACAAGCTCTGCTTAGTTCGGGGCTAGATGATTCTGTGTGAAAAATGACCAACAAAGCCAACTCTATATATATTGGTATTCTCTGTCTACAGCAATATCGCACAAATAATCGAAACGAATGTGTATTGTACTTGCATACTGTTCATACAGTTAATTAAGGGCTTCAATATCTACTCACTGATTTTATTTTGTTTTTGTCTGTACTGTTGAAGTATGTGTCAAATAAACAATTAATCTATACATGTATAATGATAAAGGTTTGACTAATTTTACTAGACACGTTTACAACCGCAAAGTTACGTGGCACGTCTTACCTTGACTAATATCTCCAAAGCTTCCACATACGACTTCTCTGTCTCGTACATTTCAACCACGACGTGCGTTCTTGTGTCCTGGGAAAAGAAACATAATGTTCTATTATCGCTTACACAAGATTAAGATACAGGAAATCCGTAGAAGAACCAAAATCTAGATATTTTTTTAAGCTAATGGCGATCAGGTGGTCTGAACAACTCACGCTTAGTTTTCTTCTCACGCTAACGCAAATTTGTCAAGATAAAACGTAGCAGCAGTCACGTGACATTTCCACAGGGAATGTAATTTCCATACAATTCAATCTCTCCGCAGGCGTGAACGCCAACAGAATGTAGTATTTGTCTAGACACCGACTAAGTTTCGACATACGACCGCGTAGCTCATTCCCTTGCATGCGTAGCGTCGTGCAAGGGAATGAGCTACGCGGCTAGCGTCGCGATCACTCATCCTGATGAAGACTCTCGGAATGAGTCGAAACTTATTCGGTGCCTTCACCGATAGTGCGGGACGTGAAAATTCCCGTTTTTACAAAATGAATGATTTTTATCAACTTCCCATTATTTGAAGTCGATTTTTTGTCATACATTACATATGCCATCATCATAATTCAATAGCTCATGGTGCTTGATAAACTAGACAATTGTGTACATTATTTACAAACGGCTTATCATGTTGTACAGCATTATTAAGCGTTATCGTATACGACCTCGGCCCGATCGATCGTTACATTCATTATGTGCCACTGTCCGCTACTGTATAAGCTTGCAACCTGTCACGTGGAATGAACCTACCTAACTAAACGCAGGCATGTACCAAATACAATGTATGAACGTGCCTCCGGCTACACCACAGGTTCTCAAACTTATTTTTCCCACCGCCCACTTTGAGAATAAAAAAAATCCTAGCGCCCCCAAAGTTTTTAAACATAACTACCTATGCTTTCCCCTCTAGACCGCCTTAGCACCTCCAATATCTTTTAGAGCCTTCTACCGCCCCCCCGAAGGCCTCCAGCGCCCACAAGGAGGCATTATCTCCCACTTTGAGGAACAGTGGGCTACACCCTAATTGATACCCTCAAAGATCTACGAACTGAATGTGTCCGAGGATGTCCGAGGGAAAAGTTGTGAGCGTGTTTGTTTTTGTTTGTTGTTATTTCAATGGGTACTTAGATACTTTCCAGAAGAAAAAACTATTTTAGACCTCGGCCAATTCGAACAGTAAATCCCTACTGTCATAGCTAATTTTAAGGATAGTAAACAATGTAATCTATTGATTTTGGCTTTCAAATCCTCTTATTTCAAACTGAATTTAGCCATTTTGCCACAAGAGTGTCACTAAAATTACGAGAAAAAAAAAGGTTTTCTGAAAGGTTTACAAAGGTTGTCTGAAAGTTATCGCTTCTAAGCGAAAAGAGCACTCACAACGAGTGGTCTTTCTTTAGAATACGATTTTGTTTATTATGTTATGTGTTTAAGGTGCAAATTAAGGTATTTATGTTAATTCATTCATTCAAAGAATATCGGTGGCTAAGATAGAATTGGGCTTCATGATTCTGATCGGATCAAAAATCCATTCCTTAATTACACAGATGTCATGGCAGGTAAAACTTTAGCCAAACTAGATCAACCAAAACCAAAGGTCATCATTAACTAGCCTCTGCCCACGGCATCCCCGCGCGGTACCCGGATAAAAAGTAGCCTACGTGTTATTCTGATGTATAAGCTATATTACTGTTTCATCAAAAATCCGTTCAGTAGTTTTTGCGTGATCGAGTAAAAACATCCATCCTCACAAACTTTCGCGTTTATAATAGAAGTAGGATAATACTATACTTCTATATGCGTAGCCGGCGCTTAATCTTCTAGATGGTTACTTGTTATTTATTTTTCGAGCCAAGAAAACGCTATCTGGGTCTACCGTTGAGAATTCCAATCTACTTCTAATCTGCTAAAAAACTTGGGCGTCTACCAGATTACAAAAACTTGAAATATCGTAGACCATCACAAGTATATCGACCGATTGGTATCCACATAAATTATTTGATACTACTGAACGTCGTTTCTATTGTTCAATACTAAACTGTGTCATTAGGGCTATTTTGAGAACAAACTGGAAGTAACTTATTGATTTTACTTTCTATCAGCGAATGTATCAGTCTGACTGTTACGGCAGTATTCATTTGAAAGGGCAAGACAATTTATTGAATATGGCTAGTTTCAATTTAGACTTTTTGGTAATAAAACACAAAACAAAAGTCTATTTGTCACGTTATGTTGAACCAATATACCTATAACGGTGAAATTTCTTCCATTCCAGAACAAATTTGAAAATCTCACAAAGGAATTGACTTCAGCATGAACGCAAACATAATATATTTGACGAGACTTCTATGGACATTTGTGACGCAATCGCTTCAGAAGGAATACAGATCAAATAGTTTCACCAAAAATTGGCTTTTCTTTATATAAAACCCCCCTTTTTATCGCATCAACTCGTGTAGATTTCAAAGTAGCAAGGTTATCGACCTATTGAAATTCACAAATTTTACATACCTTCTACAATTTCCATCATTAAAATTCATAAATGGATTTTAAGTGGAATAATAAATCATAATAATTCCCAACACATTCAAAAGGAATAATAAATAAGAGCCGGCGATGTTTCAAATCATAACAAAGGTGATCCGAAGAGAGTACAGACTAAATAGAAATAAGTGATGTGCTCAGCCCTCAATTTCTAAGTTTAAGAGTCCATTTAATCCTATTACATGACGAGTATATTTTTGATGTTTGAAGTCTATTGAAAAATCTTATGTTCTTAAAATTATTCATAGACAATTAGACTACATATTATTGTTACAGGAGATAAGTCTCCGAGGCACGATGTGTGCAAATGCTTTGTCATTATGTCCGTCTGCATTAAGCTCTACAGAACTCTCTCATGTATAATATTATGAGACTGATATTTGCATATTTTCCCATCCCTACTCACAATGCACAACAACAATGACTCATGCTAAATATACACGATCGGATTTTCCTGCAGCCGGAGTTCCGAGCCAGATTCGATACATGCCTGTTATGTGACGGGCAATGTGTATAATTCAGGCATTTATTTCAAACATTGCTCAGGCATTCAGAATACCTAGGCATTCCACATGTCTTTAACATACATACGCCTTTTAGATGTTGGAGGATATCAATTCTACTATCTTAACGTCATTTAAGACGACCTGACGACCTGACGACCTGACGTGACGACCTCTGTGGCGCAGTGGGCAAAGGCCCGCCTGAGACGCAGAAGGTTGCGGGTTCAATTCCTGCCACGGGACAAATGTTTGTATCTGCAAATATTTGTCTCGGGTCTGGGTGTTTTATATGTATAATATGTATGTATTTACAAAAAAAACAAAAAAAAAACATAAGTAGTATATCAGTCATGTAGTTCCCATAATACAAGCTCTGCTTAGTTTGGGGCTAGATGATGCTGTGTGAAAATGTCCAGCATTATTTATTTATTTTGAATTATATGCATAAAAGCATGATACTAAAGGCTTCAGAGACCCTAACAATTATCTTTATGTATATTATGTTAGTAACCAATATATATATAATATATTTTTATATACCAATATATTTTTTGTATTCTCAATTTTTATTGGGACCTTGATGCAAAATTAGTCGTATCTTACAGCTAACCGATTTGAAATCTAGAACCCAAATATGAAAATTTGTACCCAACTATTATTTTGACTTTGGACCAAGTTACGTTTACGCTAGACTATAAATATATTATCCAAGTACCGAGCGAAGACAGCAATTGCTAGCAATCCTGAATCATCCTTTACTCGCAACCCATAAGAATAAGTTCGTTGAATGATTTGTGTGATAGTTGGAACTCATTTTAAATGTTGGTGCTGTGAAATTCATAAAAAAACGTTATAAAAATTTACTGTGAAACCGGCAACTGAAGCTATCAAATGCAACTGCGTGTTAGATAAAAAAAAACACCAGAGGCAAGTTGCCTGCCCTGAAACAACAGGGGCAGAGTTTCATACGTCTATAATTTTACTAGCACCCATCAAACTGGAACACAGCAGTGCGAGGATAACTTCTTAGCGGCAGAAATAGATTCGTCGGTAGTACTTCTCTGGAAGCACTCTTCAAGAGCTAATAGTGTGCGAGATTAAGCCGCCAAAAGGCGTCCAAAGAGTGGCAACTGTATTTAAGGGCAACTCTCGAATAGCTACAATTCTAATGTTGCTTTCACCCATTTCCCCACACACCCACATCCTGAGAGAAACCACACATGTTCCGGCGTCCACAGTCCACTGCTCATTAGTAAGGCGCTTAGTTACTGAACTTGGGCGTTAAGCTTAGTAGGTTAAGTAGAACGAATGGTGATGCCGGCTTAAAGTCTACAGCTAGTGTGGTAGAGTTGAATGCATTGAGTCTCAGCCCTTTTAGGGTCCCAAAGCCAAAAGACCAAAACGGAAGCATCATGTCCGACATCACTTGTAAGTGAAAACCCCACTTCTCCGCGCATTTGATATAACTTCTTTTTGCGCTTTTTTTTTAGATTTTACATACAGAGGCTCTAACAAGTTTTGCAGGATTTAAAAACCCCCGGCTTGTTTCCAGTGTAGTGTAGTGACGTCTGGCCATAAAACTCATCTAAGAACCTGCCTTGAACACATACAAATTGCTACCATTTATATCGTTTCCGAGATAAATGGTAGCAGACAAACAAACACAAATATTCTGGCCGCGAATAAAAAACCCGTCATTATGCACGGCTACCAAAAAAATTACTCGGCTTGACAACTTTAAGACCTATTTATTAGACAGATTTATCTCCCATTTCTACTAATAAAAAATTGGTTAAGGGTTACGCTCGCCTTTATACATGATAAACAGAATATTCTGCCTTTTGTAAGTGTTAATTTGTGTGTACTGTAAAGAATATAATAAATAACGCCCATGAAGGAAAAACAACAATATCCAGCAATGACACGTGAGACATCTATAGTAACAACCCTATTGAGACTATAGATGATAGACCACAGTTCGCACAACAGTCACTTTTCGCTCACAGTCGCAGACAACACTTTTGTACCGCTTTGTGGATCACAATGAAGTTGTCCCTGTGAGGAACAGAGACGCTTTTGTTCAAGTTTTCGATTGATAGGAGAATAGATGGTTAGGATGGATATATATACGAGTAGTTATAGATTCGTGATATCATAGATATTCTAGGTCAAAGGAACACTACGCAGATTCTCTATTTCCAATCGGGGATTCACGGGCAGATTTCTTAGTGCAGGTATTTTGTTTGTGGAAAAGTACTATTGTATTGGACTCAATGACAGTGTATATGTCGCAAACAAAACATATAATCCGCTCTTTTACATAACGGCTAGCCGCTTTACAAAACAGGGGCCTAAAAATTAGGTCTTACAGCGATTCAGTTCAGGCAAAGATGTAACTTTCCGCTTTGCGATTGAAGACGCTATGCCGTTGTTAAAGCTTTGTCATTCGCAAAGCGGTATTTGATCTTTACCTGAATTGAATCGCAATAAGACTTGATGGTTAGGCCCCAATGCTGTCTAATTTGGCGTATAGACGTCCAGCCGGAATGTCATTGCGATACGTTTAACAAAAAGGCTGCCAATGTTTAGCCATATTGGTTCTTAGGTTTTTTATCACAGATTGTCAGTCGCATTGGAAAACGTGAAACTCTCTAACAATGTGGCGTACCATTGTTTATCTAAATTACAATCCGGCTCGACGTGAATATGCCGAATTAGAAAACAGTGCGGTTTTGTGAAGCAGCTAGCCGTTATGTAAAAGAGAGTATTATACGTTTTGGTTGGGATATGTACATTATAACACCTGGTGACCTCTCTGTGAATATTTTTTTGTTGACGACCTCGGTGGAGCGGCGGGCGAGTAGCTGCGACTCAAGAGGTGCGAGTTCGATTCCCGCTGCGGGACAAATGCATGATCTGCAGATATTTTTCCGGATCTGTGAGGTGTGGTTCCGCGGTCGTAGTTCCTGACCCACGACACATAGAATTCTAGTGTGGGGTCAGGAGTATGTTCGTGTCTGTTAGCTAGTAAGAGGTTTTTTCAGAATACGTTTATTTTTATTTATCTGATTTTAGCTTTGACCTTTCTAGCAAACTAAAACTATACCTACTTTATAAAAATACCGAAGAGAGAGCTTATGAATTAAGCTATGAAAATTATGAAACTATGATTGAACTCCAGTACGCAAGATATATGATTACAAGAACAGCTACGCAAAATCGCACAGCAAATTACGCGGAAAATATATCAAGAATGAATATAATCTCTCATAACAGAGTGAAATACTATAGAACACGCTATGAGTACGAACGCCATAAAAACAGTCGCAGGATGGTCAACAGGAGGCGTACCTCAGCTGCAAAGAAATTAAACACGAGGAGATAGATACAAAAGGTACAACAAATATTAATAATATTTCAGCAGCAAATAATATTTCAGCTTAAATAAAAAATTGAAAACTTTGACAATGTTGTACAATAGGCGATCTTATCGCTAATAAGTTAGTTAGGGATACTTACGCTACCGAAAAAGTGTTGAAATTAAGGCATTTTTTTTACTGGGCCAGATCAGAGGCCTCAACAAAACTTTAAGCAAATTACCAAAATAAGATTTTTTTATTTCAATATGATCCTTCCATATTATTTAAGTACCTTGTTTTCACAACAAAACCAATCGCTTATATTATACAGCTTTTTTTGGCTAGGTATAAGATCTGGGAAAATGGCCTTTCAGTGGTAATGTTGCGGTTTAACGCCAGCTGAGGCTGACTAAACTGACAGCTTTAGTTCATACCCAGTCAAAGCAGCGCTCATGACCGTAAGCTAGTGTGCTCTATAGCTTATTTTTCCACTCTGACAATACCCGTACCGGGAGAAGCTCGTAAATCAACCCATCCCCATTTTAGGGAGTCCCGTTCAGTCGTCGATAAATCATGGCACTTTACGTTTTTAATCCAAGATCATGCAGTAATGGAGTCTGAGCTTGAGATGAGACAATGTTTTGCTTCTATTTTGAATTCAAACACTTAAGGTATGCCCATGTTTGCACTATTTGATAGCCAAAAGACTCTTCTATTAGGCTTTCAGTGGATTAAATAAGGTGTTATTTTTAACAGACTATGCATAATTCCTTATTGTA
The DNA here is from genome assembly GCA_958496245.1 of Perizoma flavofasciatum. NCBI lineage: Eukaryota > Metazoa > Arthropoda > Insecta > Lepidoptera > Geometridae > Perizoma > Perizoma flavofasciatum. The sequence goes on along the minus strand of OY292439.1, from coordinate 7,996,024 downwards.
AAGTTCGACAAGATCACAAAAAAATATTAGAATACGATGAAATTACTGATTTGACCTAAAGTGATAAAGGGCTCCGTACCTAAAGGGTACCAACGAACCGCTAATTAAAATGACGTTTTACTTTATGCAGCTTCTATTGAGGCCAATAACAATCAGTCTAAACTCAAGAACCTCCACGTAGCCTTGGAATAGCTCTCTCTCCCTGTCTGACATTTGAGAAATAAAAGAGAGAATGCTATTCCGAGGCTTTACGCCGAGTCTACGCTACACGAACACGAACGGCCTTACACGGTCCTTGAGAGTTTTTATAGTACTCTTGTATCATACAAACCAACATACACATTCATAGACCTGTCCACACTATGATTCCTTGTGTCATGGGTCTCAGGAACAACGAGTATCATGATACGAGAGTACCTTAGATGTAACGATGTTTGGTTTACCCGTTATGTCACACCCTATCCTATCCTACTTCCTACTATAATATTATAAACGCGAAAGTTTGTGAGAATGGATGTTTGTTACTCTTTCACGCAAAAACCACTAAACGGATTTTGATGAAACTTTACAGTAATATAGCTTACACATCACAATAACACATAGGCCACTTTTATCCGGGTATCACGCGGGCGAAGCCGTGGGCAGAAGTTAGTTTACTATCAATAATTTTAATTTTAATTTTGAATGTGTGTATCACACACCAGACCCGGAACAAACATCTTCAGGACATGCAAACATTGGCCCGCAGCACCCGGACGCCATGTTCCATCAGCAAACGTAATTTGCTCAACGTCTACCTATAGCTACTGTAACTCAACACATAGACGTAATCGATCGCAGAAGAGTACCGTACCTAGCTATAGCTATACATTTTGATCGCACGAGTTACAACTGGAATGATGAGATGGATAATTGTAATCATAGAATTAAAATTATCGTGGTTTGGTATCATTTTTAGAATATTATTACGACTATACCACGTACTTTACTTTCCTGCTGACGTTTCGTTTGTTCCCGTCTCACGACTGTCGAGCGTGGTCGCGGACGGGGCTCATGAGGAAGGACCTCTAAACGATCAATGAAACTTCAGCAGGAGAATAGTAAAGTACGTGGTATAGTCGTAATGATATTCTAAAATGGATTACTGTAGCTAGAAAGCAACAAGAACAAATATTTTAAGAGATAATTTTGGTAAGAGTTAATAAGTATTACTAGACCTTCGTGCTCCGTCGTCGGCCATATTGTCACTTACGATCAGGGAGATAATAGTCAAATGAAGGTCTAATCATGATTATAAAAGACTATCGAGTTTCACAAAGATTTTGAAATACGCTGAGCTAAAGGTGGCTAGAAGACTTTCCAAAAGAGTATGAAAGGTGCTTACACTAGCAGATTTCAAATGTGACAGGTACTGGAAATGGTTAGACGACCTGAGTGGCGCGGTGGGCGAGTAGCCGGCTGGGACGCAAACGGTGCCAATTCGAATCCCGCTGACATATGTATGGATGACCATACGTATGTTTGGATGATTTGCAGATATTTGTTGCGCTTCTGGGTTTAGTAATCAAAATCTACTAAAAGGGGTGAATTAATTTGACAGCTGTCAGTTTTGGCATCTTTCAAATATATGCTTTTAGGGTTCCGTACCTAAAAAGAACCCTTATAAGATCACTTCGTTGTCCGTCTGTCTGTCAAGACCTTTTTCTCAGGAGGTTTCAAGTTAAAATTAATATTAAATACTTGTCTGCCGTCTCTTAGAGCTGTAAAAAAATCAAGCTTGATATTAGTCCCTGACAGATTCTATGGTTATGGTTTACCTGTGCCATAGCAGCTAACACAGCAGCAGGTAGTCTGTCCAAAGGCAGAAGACTATCTTCTCTACTTCTGGAGCTCCTGCTTCCTCGATCAGAGCTCTCATCATCAGAATCCGAGGCGTGGAAGGATAAGCTTCCCGGGCTCGGGTCGCTTAGCCTCAACTTGAGGCAGTCACGACGCATCTTCACTTCTTTTGCATATTTGGTTTTATCTTTGGGAATGTTGGTTTGTAATTTTATCACTATTTGTTCATCACTTTTTTGGTAGCATGTTTTTGTTTTGATCACTATTTATGGCTACTGTTTTAAATAGGTTTTAAGGTAGCTGGTAAAAATATTAATAACTTTCGCTAGAAACGAGATTTTATTTTTTGACATCCGCAACACTTGAGGCATTGCTGACTTCTTTTTTTTTTGTAGCGGTCATTTCGACGTATCGAGAATTATGGTAAATATTCCGTTTTAGTGAATATTGTGTGAATAACAATTAATTGTCAAAAGTTAGCCACTATAGGTTTTAACTTTCTACACTTCTTGATTATACGACATGGTGGTCATATACTGAGATATCGGTGCAAAACTGTATCAATTTCATCGAAAATGGGAAACTTTTAGCAGTAACTGGGAATCACATTGGTCAACACATATACTGACGAGAGAGATAGTCAAAGCTTCCCACAAATCAATACACTACCAAGCTGTCCTTCAACCAGTACACCGTAGAAATGAGAACAGCTAGCCCAGTATAAAGTTACTTAGGTACCTCCCTAACAAAGATGATACAGTCAAAGATTATAGAAAGTAAAGAAATGTTTCACTGGATTATAAACATTTCAGCAAAAAAATACTATCTATCTATCTAGGTATTGATAATTTTGTATGAAAAAGCACGCACAAAGGAACTTGATTATGGTTCTAGAGTAATTACTATATACTATTACTATTTGTATCTTATATTATTAATAGACTCGCCTTTGCCCACGACTTCGCCACAACATTTTAAAATATCAACCTCAACGGAACTTGAATCTCGGAGCATCGACGCTTCGAGCTGAAATATCCCGACCAGATGGTAGCGATCTAATGGCTACGTTGGTAGAGCATCCGCGTACCAAGCGGGATATCACCGGGTCGAGTCCCACCTTGATACTTTTTTATTATTTAAAGCCTTTTGATGATTAATATTCGTATGATAGGAATTGAAAACTTCGAAATATTTTTGCCTGTTAACCTGAGTGCTTAGTTTTCACCCTCCATCATAGTCTTCTGTCAAGTTCCTACAGGTAATAATAGACTACAAGTTTGATGCAGACGTGGTAACTTTATAACCTTGAGTTAAATTTAGTATTTTCATAATAAACCCAGCCATTTCCTTAGTTAGCTGTGAACGGAGTCGCAATAAAGCCGGTTACACAACTGTGACAATAGCCGCGTGTAACTGAGCCCTTACGTGTAATATCGTGTATCAGCCTTCGCACCCAAATTGGTAATGTAATTCTGTATTTTTCAAGGTGGGTTTTTGTGTAAATTCCATCTGGCTACCGCTTGACCTCTTTACCCGAAACTGACCCTTGAAAAAATATGGTTTGTCGGAAGGTTTTTGAGTTTGATTTGTTGGAGACAATAAATTGAAGGTGTTGTGATCCATCTTTGCCATATAATTTTATTCAAAACAAACTTGAACTTTGGAAAAGCAGATTTAAGTAGTAACGATACCCACGAAATCTAGTGCGCACGGTCATACCGTGTTGGTCCTATTAAAAAGATCAGAGGCTTAGCCATCAAGTCTTATTGCCATTCAATTCAGGCAAAGATGTCAAATCCCGCTTTGCGAATGACAAAGCTTTAACAACGCCTTAGCGTCCTCAATCGCAAAGCAGAAAGTGACTTCCTTGCCTGAACTGAATCGCTGTAAGACCTCATGGTTAGGCCCCAGGGCTTGGATTAAAAAAAAGCTAATCCCAGCAAACAAGCAAACAAAAGTTAATGTAGGTAGACACCTACATTATGTATACATAAGCTGTACCTTTATATTTTATAGAATCTATATTATATTGTAGCATATACAGTAGCTTTAAGTAAGTATATTGTTTCTTCTGTATACAACCCTAAAATCACCTGTCTCTCGTCTCAAAGGTTTGCTGAAAGAAAACTTATTTAGGGTTAAGCTCGCTTTTTAACCGACTTCAAAAAAGGAGGAGATTCTTAATTATTTTTCTTTTTCTTTCTCTTTCTCTTTCTCTTTCTCTTTCTCTTTCTCTTTTTCTTTTTCTTTTTCTTTTTCTTTTTCTTTTTCTTTTTCTTTATAAAAGTGTGTGTTTGTTGCATGGTATCTTTGCCAATTGTTAACCGATTTTGATGACTATTTTGTTGTTATATAGAGAACTAGCTTCTGTCCACGGCTTCGTCCGCGTGGTAGCCGGATAAAAAGTAGCCTATGTGTTATTCTGATGTATAAGCTATATTACTGTAAAGTTTATTTTTTTTGCGTGAAGGAGTAAAAAAATCCATCCTCACAAACTTTCACGTTTATAATATTAGTAGGATGATCCCGAGGTGGCTCCATTTTATTTATGTGGGATATTTTCCCGTAAAACTAAAAATCAGAGGGAATCACGACTAGATACATTGTGGGCGATTTATCTTTTGTTTTTTATTCGAAAGAGTAAGCAAAATAACGTGGGCCATGTGAGGATCTGAGTAACTACAGAATAGTATGTATGTAACACGCTACCTTCGCCATTTGTGAACCGATTTTAATAATTATTATTTCCCATATAAATTGTATGAAACAAAATACTCCAAAGGGTGAAAAAATGGGAGATGAAATTGCACATTGGACTTTTTATAAATTTCCTTATAGAAGTCGGTTTTTTGATATTCAATGTCTTATAAATTATGTATTATGTCATATCATCGGTCAAAACCTTAGTCTTCAGATGTTTCGCCGCTATCTTATAACATCCTATTCCTGGGGGCGGAGTTAAACTTAGATACAACGAGGTCTTGAAATCAAGTTTCAAAGGTCAGATGGAATCTGCCGACCTAGTTTTACAGACTTACTATTTTCAATGGACTGGGGGCTAGGTTATTCGACTAATGAACACTAGAATATTTCTACCCACTATTATATCTGGTGTAGCAAATGTTCTACCCACGTTCTTTTCTCACAAGCATTAAATTCCAAGTTCTGCCCAAAAAGAAGTCCAGTTTCTATTGCCATCAAAAATTCATAATTACCAATGTTTTTTCGACCCAAAGCACTATACAGTTATTTCCCACAGCCTTTCTGAATAGAAAGAAAGAAAAAAAAAAGTTATTTATTTGACAACAACAAAGCACAGAAAGGACAGGTACCTACACACAGAGAAAATAGATAAATAGACACAATAAATACCTAAGATTTTAACAAAAACATAGTGACAAATAGAAGATTTTTGTGCTAATTAGTCCCATCTGTGCCGTGTGGGCCAAATAGGTTCTGTCTCAGCTTAGTGCTGATCCGCACAGTAGTAAGCAGCGCTGATTTTCAGACAGGGCCTAGGAAATATGACCTCACAAACGCGGAAAACTACAGGGCTACCAACAGGTAACAATAGGTTTTTGTACGGTCAGAAAAAAACATGCAAGGCCGTAGAAAATAATATTTTATGTTATTATAAACAATATATACCTATTAGAATTCAAATACTAATAGTGATACAGACTTTTATTTAAAAATCAAAACGAATGACGTAATTGACTAACGCATTTTTTTTATGTGTAACTGATTATGTACTTATTTAATAAATAAATAATGCAGGACATTTTTCACACAGCATCATTAGCCCCCAAACAAAGCAGAGCTTGTATTATGGGAACTACATGACTGATATATTAATTATATACTTTTTTTTTGTAAATACATACATATTATACATAGAAAACACCCAGACCCGAGACAAATATTTGTAGATCATACAAATATTTATCCCGGGAATCGAACCCGCAACCTTCTGCGTCTCAGGCGGGCCTTCGCCCACTGCGCCACAGAGGTAGTATTTAATTTTCATTTCTAAAATTATTAATTTATATTGTGTGTATTGTGGTAGGAAATAAATGATATGTCTATGTCTATGTCTATGCATTGCTGATTAGAAGCAAAGATGCTATGTAGGCATCTACATAACAACCACAATTAATTGCGACATAATTTTTGTTATGTATCTTATAAGGCATATAGAATTCAGAATCCTAATAAATCCTCCTTGTTTTGTAACCTCAACACAATAAAAAAGAAGTTAGCAACCATCTCCACTTTAGTTCTTGACGGATTTCGTCTCTTTGTGATGTTTTAACAATATTCTACCTTGCGCTAGCATTTTTATTTCTATCTCACTCTAACATTGCAACTTGCAACAAAAAAATCTTACCGATCTTTACTACGATGTTGTTGTTGGCTGTACTTTTGCTTGGCGTAGTCCTGCGGAACGATCACACTAATTTCCCATAGCTGGTATCATCGGATGGGATGAATTAAATCACGCTATTTTTTTAGCTGGATGAGCCCTAGATGGACAATGCGAATGAACAAAATTGGTTCATATTGGACGTTCCGTTTTTTGGATGGATGGGCCATTAAAATAAGGAACTAGTACCAAAACTGATTGCCATCTCGATAGCCATGAGTTAGTGTGATCGCCCGCTGGTACTGATATTGTATTCTGTGGCGTGGGATTGATTGAAACAAAATAAGTAGCTAAATTATGATTTAACTATTTCGTGGGATTGGGAAAAATATTTACATTGAGTGGGAATGTCCTTGGGATTTTAGTTACCTTAGGGTGCTTGATATCATAGATCATCATCATCATCATCATCATCAGCCTATATTAGTCCACTGCTGGACATAGGCCTCCCCTAATGAGCGCCATAGCGCCCTGTCTTCAGCTTGCCGCATCATAGATATGTATATATATATATCATAGATACATGACAAAAAATCTTTTTAGTCTTCTTTTAGTCCTCGGACATGTTTCACTTTCTGCTCGATATAGTTATTTAGTTTAGTTGTGCGCACATTATGTTCAATCAAGATTTGAACCGAATTTTGTAAGTTGTATTTTTGTAAATTTTGTGTGTGTAAATAAATAAATCAAAAAGATACAGATTCAAGTCCCGCTGAATCTGAATTTTTGGAAAATATTTATTTTAAAAATATTTATCTTTATCTTAAAAAAAAATATAAAATGTATGTATTAAAATGGGAAAGGTAAGGGTAACGATAAAAATATATGTGAGGAAACTGACATGCCCTAAATTACAAAAAATAAGGCATGGTGTTACACAGCGGCAATGGCTTGATCAAGTGGAATACTAACCTAACGTGTTTGGACTTGCCTTTAACTACATCTAATTAGTATCTTCAAGGATCTGCGTACTGAATATGGACTTGAAGATGTACGTCATAATCCTACTAATATTATAAACGTGAAAGTTAGTGAGGATGGATGTTTGTTACTCTTTTACGCAAAAAATACTGAACTAATTGTGATGAAATTTTACAGCAATACAGCTTATACATCAGAATAACACATACGCTACTTTTTATCCGGGTACCACGTGAGCAAAGCCGTGGGCGGAAGCCAGTTATATCTCCTACTAGCCTTTACCCATGGCTTTGTCTGCTTGGTATCGGATAAAAATATGCCTAAATGTTATCTAAGTCACGTACTATATCTATACCCAATATAATCAGAATCGGTACTGCCGTTACCAGAAAAAAACCAACAGAACATCTAAACTTTGTGAATATATGTATATATAGTTAGTTTCGTTTTTTGAGAGAGACTCTTTATTTTATTTTTATGACGACCTCTGCGTCTGTGGGCGGAGGCCCGCCCTGGACGCAAAAGGTTGCGGGTTTGATTCCCGCCGCGGCACATTTGTCTCGGGTTTAGATGTTTTCTATGTATAATATGTATGAATTTACAAAAAAATATATATAAGTAGTATATCACTCATATAGTTCCCATAATACAAGCTCTGCTTAGTTTGGAACTAGATGATGCTGTGTGAAAACGTCCAGCATTATTGATTTATTTATTGTCTTTAACACCATTTTACAGTTCAACATACATCCTCACAAACTTTCGCGTTTATAATATTAATAGGAAAATGCTGAGCCGACAATTTAATGGTGCGATTTTGAACTGTCTAGGTTTGACCAGCAAAGTGCGTGGTTCATTTCTGTTAAGTTTTACTTATAAGAAGGCGATTCTAATTAATCTTTGATTCACAACAGTTTCGCCATTTTAACTTGCAAAATTCGCAGTTTTTTATTTCAATGTATTTTTTTAAAACAAATGTTTTTCATTTCATGTCATAAGGACGCGATGGCGGAAAAAAATATGAAGTGGTTGTCAAAGTTCGCATCAATGTATCAAAATTCTAAAAGGAACATTCTATTTCTGGGGAAATTCCAAAGAGAAAAAAGCGTTTGAAAACTCAAAAAAAAAAATATAAACTACTTATTACACATTTCACCGCATGAAACCCCAAAAAAATTAATTGCCTATTATGAAAATCTGTTTCTGATCTAAGGGATAACTGCATTTTTGTAAGTTAGATATATAGATAGTTTTTTATTCAACACATACGATACAGCACAGACGAGTTTAAATGACAAGAAAGACAAATTAAAAAAAAAACCACAGTAAATTACAGAAAAGTACAATACGTGGGTGCTAACCAATGCGAGGGCAGTCTATGCTGCAGAGTAGGTATGAGTCGAAAAGGTTCTATCTCAGCTTATTGCTGCTCCGCCAAGGCGAAGAAGCGCTGATTTTCAGATAGAAGTTGAGATTGGTATCTACACTAATATAAAGAGGTAAAGTATGTAGGGAGATAATCTCCGAAACTACTTATCCGATTTCAAATATTCTTTCACCGTTATTTAGAATGGACTTTCAGGGTGGACATAGGCTGTATAAGCTATTTACGGCGATTAACTTTGTTTTTTAAAGTAAATCGACATAAAAAGTGGTCGAAGCGAATGCGTTTTTCTCGAACGCTGCCTCAGCGGGTAAAATTTGTATTTTCCCCCGTTTGTGTACCACCGCTATTTATCAGCTGTCCCTGTCCTCAAAGATTTGCTGGAAAAAACTCTTGTTAGGGTTAAGCTCGCCTTTGTAGATGTCCTATCCTACTAATATAATAAATGCGAAAGTCTGTGTGTGTGAATGTTTGTTACCATGTATCTCCGTAACTACTAAACCGGTTTTGATGAAATTTGGAAGGTAGATAGTTTAGATTCTGGAATAACAAATAGGCTAACCTTATTTTCGAAAATCAACCCCTAAGGGGGTTAAACAGGGTAGTTAATTTTCTATGAAAAAAATATTCCTTGGTTTGATTCACTCAAAACTCTGTACAAATAAACTTTAAAATAAATAATGAAACACGTATTTTTTATTTTTTCAAAACTATCCTTTGGCGGTGTGCAATTGTGTGCAAAAGTTCTAAACTTTATATGGGAAATTGTAATCCTTGGTTCGATTCATTCAAAAGTTAGTGGACATAGTTTGAAGCCTGGAGACGGTCATACACTACTTTTATCAACATACAACGTGGGCGAAGACGCGGGCAGAAACTAGTATTTAATATTTTTTATCCGGGTACCACGCGGATGAAGCCGTGGGCAGTAGTTAGTTGTTAAATAAACATTTAATCTGTGACCTGGAACGCTCTTAAATTCCTCAACTCTCATCACTATTCCTGACAAAATGTAACAATACGTTTTATAGTTGAACAGCACAATAAAAGAACCAAGGTTTTCTAAATTTATATCGTATCTCTGATTTACGTTCCCACAGCTGGGACATTCGGCCTGAGAGAGTGAACGACATCCTCGATCAGACAAATACATATCTTACAGAAAGTAAACAATAAAGTTACCGAGTCTTAATCCTACTATAATATTATAAACGCGAAAGTTTGTGAGAATGGATGTTTGTTACTCTTTCACGCAAAAACTACTGAACGGATTTTGATGAAACTTTACAGTAATATAGCTTATACATCAGAATAACATTTAGGGTACTTTTTATCCGGGTACTACGAGGGCGAAGCCGTGGGCAGAAGCTAGTCCTACTAATATTATAAACGCGAAAGTTTGTGAGGATGGATGTTTGTTACTCTTTACAGTAATATAGCTAATACATCAGAATAACACATAGGCTAATTTTTATTCGGGCACCACGCGGACGAAGCTATGGGCAGAAGCTAGTCCTACTATCCTACAAATATTATAAACGCGAAAGTTTGTGAGGAAGTTTGTTACTCTTTCACGCAAAAACTACTGGATGGATTTTGATGAAACTTTACAGTAATATAGCTTATACATCAGAATAATACAAAGGCTACTTTTTATCCGGGTGGGCAGAAGTAAGTAATTAATAAACTGAAAAAAAACTGACGTGGTGGCGGCAAAGGGAAATGGCTGTCCAAAGTTTGCGATGTCCTGATTGTCGCACCACCGCCACCGCGCCACTTTGACCGGGGCCTTCTTGCCTTTATACCTTTACACGACTCCCAAAATTATTATGTACTTCAGATTTGTATTCAGATTTGGTAAAAGGCCACTCCTGTGCCGACCCCTACATTGTAAAGAAAAACCATTTGCTTTCGACCTACGAAGTAGATAATCAGTACACAAAAACAAATACATACCTATATATCGCATTGAGAACTGTTTTATTAAAGCCGGAATTATTATTTTTTATGTAAAAGTGACAATCAAGCGTACGTCCTATTGGTGAGCGGTTACCGTAACCTATGGACATTTGCAACAATAGAGAAATCTCTCGCGATGCCGATCTTGAGACAATGAAATGTTCATTTGCCTGTAATTCCAACGACCTCAGTGGCGCAGTGGGTGAAGGCCCGTCTGAGACGCAGAAGCTTGCGGGTTCAATTCCCGCTGCGGGACAAATGTTTATACGATTAGCTAATGTTTGTCTCGGGGCTGGGTTTTTCTATGTATAATATGTATATAAGTATATAAGTAGTATATCAGTCAGTCATGTAGTTCCCATAACACAAGCTCTGCTTAGTTTGGGGCTAGATGATGCTGTGTGAAAAAATGACCAGCAATAAAAAAACAACCATATCCTCTAAACCAGAACATAGCAATGCGAATTACTGAGTAGGGCTTATCCACCAGTTCAAGGTCGCACAGCGAGCTATGGAACGGTCTATGCTCGGGGTTTCTCTGAAGGATAGTATCCGTAATGAGATTATCCGACAGAGAACGAGATTCAACGACATAGCTCAGAGGATTAGTAAGCTGAAGTGGTAATGGGCTGGTCATATGTGCCGAAGAACCGACAACCGTTGGGGTAAACGTATTCTTGAGTGGAGACCGCGTCTGGGCAAATGTAGCGTGGGACGCCCCCCGGCTAGGTGGAGCGATGACTTAAGAAAGGCGGCGGCAGAAAGTGGATGAGAATATCCGAACACCGAGTTCAATGGCGCGTATTGGGAGAGTCCTATATCCAGCAATAAACTGATGATGGTAAAAATTGGTGTGGTGAAAGGATAAGCTCTTTCACAAGGAGCTCTACTACTTCCAAAATATTAAATACTAGCCCACGGCTTCGTCCGCGTGGTACCCGGATAAAAAGTAGCCTATGTGTTATTCTGATGTATAAGCTATATTACTGTAAAGTTTTATCAAAATCCGTTCAGTAGTTTTTGCGTGAAAAAGTAACAAATATCCATCCTCACCTTCGCGTTTATAATAATAGTTAATACTAGCTTCTGTCTACGGTTTCGCCTGCGTGATACCCGGATAAAAAGAAGCATATGTGTTATTCTGATGTATAAGCTATATTACTATAAAGTTTCATCAAAATCCGTTCAGCAGTTTTTGCGTGAAAGAGTAACAAACATCCATCCTCAAAAACTTTCGCGTTTATAATAGTAGTAGGATAGTAGGACTAGCTTCTGCCCACGGCTTCGCCCGCGTGTTACTCGGCTAATAAAGTAGCCTATGTGTTATTCTGATGTATAAGCTATATTACTGTAAAGTTTCATCAAAATCCGTTCAGTAGTTTTTGCGTGAAAGAGTAACAAGGATCCTCACAAACTTTCACATTTATAATATTAGTAGGAAGGATAGGATTAAGATGTAGTAGGATTCAATAGATCCGCCCTAGGGCACACGTGCAGGGTTTTCTAAATAAAACAGTTTATCGGCGTTGTATCCAATGCTTATCTATCGCATGTTATTGAAAAGCTGTTATTATTAGAATCGCAATACATTGATCTCTCGGCTGATGTGTAACAAATGGGTGTATGTTTTTAACAAGGTTTCAGGTTTTGTTTAGTCTTGAGACATACAAAATAATAAAGTGATTTAACTAATGACCAGTTGGTTGACCAACCTTTAGCTCGTTTGGAACGGTCTTTAGATAGCTAGCTGTTTTATCTGTATTTTTTGTATATGTATAATTGTATTTTTTAGAAAGAGTAAAAACTAATTTTTATTCATGAATAAAAATGTGTTTTTACTCTTTCTAAAAATTTAATAATCCATACTAATATTATAAAGAGGAAATAGTTTTTTGTTTGTTTATTTGTAACGAATATGCTCCGAAACTACTGGTCCGAATTAAACCATTTTTTCACCAATAGAAAGCGAAATTATCAGGAAGTATACATAGGCTATAATTTATTTTCAAAAAGAAATAGAGATCCTTAAGTAAATTGCAATAATGTAAGCCAAAGTAGCAAAATTTTGCATATAAAATTCATTATTTGGCGTGCGCTGAGAAAACTATTTATACATAAAAATGATGTAGGTACCTACTACTCATTATTACCTACAAAAAAGTCCTTTACACAATAGCAGCTTTTGTGTTTCAAAAATTAATTAGATCGCGGGTAGAAACAAAAGTTGGTTACATTCGTATCGTAGTATTAATTTTTATTCAAATAAATAGTTTTATCATCAAGGGTTTATGTAGCAGTAAAATACTTTTTAATTCATTCGAATCGCGCATTTAATTTCGAAGTTATCACGAGTATAAAATCGAAACTTACGCGGGTAAAACCGCGGGGCGCAGCTAGTTTAATATAATTTTATAGTCTCAACAGAGCCTATTTATTTAAATCTTTTGCGGTCGAGTCTCTGGGTCTGTGAGGCACCGGAGCCTTCGTGTTCAAAATTCTTTCAGTGCGACTGGTGAAGCGACGCGTGACCAGAGAGCTGGCTCTTATCTGGGTCAACGCATTGGCATTGCCATTCAGCGTGGCAATGCGATCAGTATTTTGGAAACGCTTGCGTCTGGTAGTGATCTGGATCAGTTGAGCTATCGATAGATCGTTAGACGGTCTTTAGATAGGTAGCTGTTTTATCTGTATTTTTTGTATGTACCTAATCGTACATAGTTGTTTGAATATATGTATTTATCATAATTTATAAATTATTTCGCTCAGGATAACGTCTCGTAAAGTAGTTTTTTATGTAACATACCTACACCATCAAATCACCCTCTTAATAATTAAGAGGATTTTTTTTAAAGGTGAAAATAAAGTCTTTCCTTAGATAATCCTCAAACGAAGTATCAATTATTTTCAATGAGTAAATTAATTTCTAAAGCAATGAAAGATTTTGATTAATTATCTCATTTAATTAATCATAGTTTTCAAGCAAAGAATGGAACGGGTTCTGTTCTTGAAAATCGACATATTGTGAAGATACATATAAACATATAAACCCATAACTAAACATACATACTAAAATATATAAACCCATCGCGTCCCAGAAAAAAATATAACGTCATTAAATCAGTTATATCTGGCCATATATGAATTAGGCTCCTAAATCAATTAACCAATAAGCTGAATCTATTAAAGATCTATTTAAGATTCTAATCGACATTCATATTCTATTAATAAATACACATACCATAAGATGATATAGTAAATAGTAATGTTATTGAGCCATTTCTACATAGTAGCGAGAGTTGTGGAATTCCAGAAAAATGTTTACAGTAACTAGGCCCCAATGCCACACAGTTTCACTCCTTCCAAAACCCAATTACGGAAATATTCCCTGAAAAAATAACGCACCGTCCCTACGCCGTACGCGAAATTACAGACGAAACAGTAATATTCAGGACCACCATGCCGTAAAACACATATTAAACACTATTTCCGTCACGTTATTTGTAAACTGATAATAGATAGTTGCACAATAGATATTACTGTTTTTGTTAGCGTCAGTGTCGAGACGTCACTATTTTGTTGTTCGATTATTGAACGTTTTTTTTTTATTTTTGGACGAAAGCGCGGATTTTACACAACGCGACGCCCACCGCCTACAGTGGCGCCGCAAACGGCACTGACTGAAAAACGGGTAGGCAACAGGAGCGTTCCCCATCACACATTTCAGCGATCTTTCCCCACTGTAATAAAGTTGAAACTGTACAGTGGAAAACGTGGACACGCATCTGATGTCCCTTTTGTTCGGACGTTCTTGTTCCGCTCATTTGAGTGGAATCCGCTTCATTAGGGCAGCGTAATTATTAAATGTAAAGTTAATAACTGCTTTCACAATGACTTAAAATGTTTTAGGAGAGGGAATCACTGTTATTTTACAGTAAATCTGTTTTTGAGAATGGCGCTTGCTTTTGCAGAGATAAATACGTTCGCAGGTTTTGCCTGTTATTGATTAAGCAACCATTATATATAAAAGCAACGATACAACAGCGATAGACTTCATTTAGCTTCATGTATTCTTTACACATTACGTTTATGCCCTTCGAAGGCCTTCGAAAGGGCTAGTTTAGTTGTAAGTGCCATCAAAAGTCTCCTGAAAATGTTGTGTTTCGGGAGTTTTAGAAACATTAAATACTCAGTAAATGTAGTAAAACTACCTGTTTATAGGGTAATTTTTTGCAACAAACAACCCGGAATCGTTTTCCATTTTTGCTGCAGCGCCCTCTAGGGACGTTCAGCAATAAAACTTATCGGAGAACCTTTCTTGAAGTCACGAGGCGTAAAAAAAACATTGCAATCGGTTGAGCCATTTCCAAAGTCAAAATCAAAGTCAAAATTCATTTATTTAATTAAATCACAAGGATCACTTTGAAACGTCGGTTTTTATGTACTGCCTGTTCCTCGCGACCAAGCCAGGAAAGAAAGGCAAGAAAACAAGGCTGGTTATTCTTTTTAATGATCCTTTTACAAAACAATAGGTTCGAGTTGGAGCATTTTCAATCCCAAGAGTTTTTGTCATCTAAATAATCAGATATTTTTATAGTATGCCTTTTTATAAAGTTTTTGTTTAATAACGTTTTTAAATTTGTTCATTGATAATTTTTGTATATCTCTTGGGAGTTTGTTATAAAAGCGTACACCGTGCCCTTTAAACGATTTACTAACTTTATGTAGTCTACAAGTGGCAACAGCGAGTTTATCTTTATTTCTAGTATTAACATTGTGATTATCGCTCTTTTTCTTAAACAAATAAATATTTTTATGATTTATCCGATGAATAAAAGTGAAATTGTAGGAAAATATAGAACAATGAAATCATAGACGACTCGGTGGCACGGCGGGCGAGTAGACGGCTGAGACGCCAAAGGTATCTGCTGGGTTCGATTCCCGTTGCGCGAAAAATGTTTGCATATTCTGCAGATATTTGTTCCGGGCTTGGATGTCGTGGTACCACGGCACTCGTTATGCCTAAAATCACAGGGAATTTAAGTGCGGGGTCAAACTGAGTCATCATCTTCTTGTCCTTATCCCACATTACGTGGGGTCAGCACAACATGTTTTCTTCTTCCACTCTCTTCTATCAGCCGTCATCTCAGTACTCACTCCTTTCTTAACCATGTCATTCTTCACACAATCCATCCATCTTTTCTTTGGCCTAAAAAGTTATTTCCATCTACATTAATATTTAACATTCTTCTCGTAATATGTCATTGTTCCCTCCTCATGACATGCCCATACCATGCTAACCTATTACTCCTTAACTTTTCCGTCACGGGTGCTACTTTCAAACTTCCCCTGATATACTCATTCCTTATTTTGTCCATTCTAGTAACTCCACACATCCATCTCAGCTGCGTGCACTCTTCTTTCATCAATCCCTTTGGTTGCCCAACACTCCGATCCATACAATACGAGAGGTCTTATGATCGTTTTGTAAATTTTTCCTTATTTTTCCTTGAGTATGATTAAAAAAATACAGTTTAAATATAAGCAGTAGCTGTCTAACCTCTGTTGAGGCTGTTTATAAATAGTTCTACCTACTCATTACCTGTCACATCGC
The DNA here is from genome assembly GCA_958496245.1 of Perizoma flavofasciatum. Classification (NCBI taxonomy): domain Eukaryota; kingdom Metazoa; phylum Arthropoda; class Insecta; order Lepidoptera; family Geometridae; genus Perizoma; species Perizoma flavofasciatum. The sequence goes on along the minus strand of OY292439.1, from coordinate 7,979,887 downwards.
ATCGCATTTATCGCTATCCATATTCATTATTGGCGCTAATACACGAACTAAACTTAATTTCAATTGTCACTCTATTTCACTGATGCACGCAAGAAAGGGATGGCTAGAATTTTACTCCTGTCAAATTAGTAATTGCATCACTCTCCTTTGTGTTTATACTCAGCATGTTTTGATATCACGACTAAACTTGTATGGAAAACAAATTGACAATACTAATTTGCAGAGGCCGCGAAATAGGCAATTTACATTTCCACCGATGCATATAAAGTGTTTTTTTTCAAAAATGCAAGTTAATAAAAAAGGTTTGATACTACGTATTTTTTTCGACTTTGCTGGTTGCAGATTTTCCATCACAATTTTTTCCGACCTCAGATCTGGTGAATCATATTTATTACATATATAGTCACGCCTGTTTCCCGGAGGGGTAGGCAGAGACCAAGGATTTCCACTTGCTACGATCCTGGCATACCTCTTTCGCTTCATTCATCCTCATCACATTCTTCATACAAGTTCGGCGGTTCTGTACCTGGCCTTTTTCTCCAATTTGGTAAGAGTACGTTCGCTGAGGCCTTCCTCTTCCAACTATTCCATTCATATTTATTTATTATCAAAATAACAGAATCGAGACGAAATATTTCTTACCACCAATTTTTTTTTTTTTTTTTACTGCATGTGCAGAAAGGTATGAAGAAAGGCGTCTGCATAGGTACAGCCAATTAAATGCAACCTATTTGTACCAAGCTCGGCTTATAAGATCTAAATTCAAATAAGGTAAACAAAGAAACACTTTTGTCATAGTCATTATTCCCTCCGCCATTGGTTTTGCATACAATATTGCGGGCGCGTTCCAAATTCAAAAAATACGTACGTAAATACGATACTTCGCGTGATCTTTTTTCGAAAACAATGACGATATTTCCACGCATGTTTGATAAAAAGGGGTTTTATATCTTTCCCTTACTGTTACTAAAATAAGGGAGCGTTGGATAAAATTAAGTTTTGTAGGCGCCAGCATTGATTTTGCATACAATATTGCGGGCGCTTTCCAAATTCAAAAAAATAAGCGCTGAAAACGGCGCAACCAATCATCATGCATAAACAACATTGTTAAACTAAATGCCTTTATCGTGATAGTAAGTGATTATTTTTATTTAATAATTAACACTATTGTTGCCTGAAACACAGGAGTATCTAGTTCAGGCAAAATTATTATACTAAGTTATATTTATTTATTTAATGTATTATATTATATTATATTTATTAACTTAGGTTTTGTATAATTACGAGTTTCTTTGAATAAATTTATTTATTTATTATGCCGTTTTTTGTATCAAAGTTTCGATGGTAGTCGCTGGAAACATTAAATAATACAAAAATACAGATGCTATAAAAGTAGACTACACACGGTCATAACATTATTCTTTTAATATCTCGTATTGCACCCATTTCTTCAAAAACTTTTTCTATAAGTCCACTATAATATAAATATAGTATATCTCTATTAGCGGTAAGATTATACTTCCGGTACTTCCGCGATTAGCTTGTTATTATCTCTGTATGATTTCTTAAGCAACATGTTTTTTATACACCTCTGACCAAATTCAAAGTGTCCATGAAAAAACCAATGACGATATGAACAAACCAACAAGGTATGTGAGAATTGGCGTAGAACAACATCTAAATCTGCACATCCATTTAGTAGCATTCATCATTATTTCATGCTCAGAACATCCGCACAAAGATGACTGTGTCATCTGTTTGACAATTACAAATCATCCGTTATTAATAAACTTGGATGCTCTTCATCATACTGTTAACGAGATGATGAATCAGCGTAGCAGAAGTGGAAGATTTATGGTGAATTTGATTCATCCTGGGTACCATACTTTGGCGCCACTCAAACAGAAAATTTGTCGCATAAAAAATAAGATACCTATTACCATACCTATTTATAACATACTAGCCTCTGCCCACGGCTTCACCCTTGGTACCCGGATATAAAGAAGCCTATGTGTTATTCTGATGTATAAGCTATATTACTGTAAAGTTTCATCAACATCCGTTCAGTAGTTTTTGCGTGAAAGAGTTACAAACATCGATCCTCACAAACTTTCGCGTTTATAATATTATTAGGAAAGGATAGGATACATATTAGATATCATACGTATTTATGCTGTTAAGCATTATCGTTTGCATTGCTGTGTTCCGGTTTGAAGGGTGTGGTGAAATTACAGGGACATGAGACTTTTCACCCGTTATGTCTCAGGGTCGGCAATGCGCACATCTGGTGTTGTTTACGTCTATAGGTTACGGTAACCGCTTACCAACAGGTGTGTTTGTTTGCTACTTTAGTTGTGTAAAAAAAAGATCGAATGAGCTTTAGTTACCATCTCTGATATCGAAGATTTTCGCATGACGTTTAAAAGACTTCATGCGACTGATAATGATAACAAACGAATAATCAAAATGATTTCCCAACAAGGAAATGATTGGAAAATGTTATTTTCAAGATGCAAAGAAAATATTGTCAGCTATGAAACTTTCGATCAATTTCAAAGGATGTCGGATGCAATGCTATTGACATTATAAAACGACTACATCTCACCCGACTGCGCAATGTGGAGGGTATGGCTGTCGTTGTTTTATCTACACATAAAAGATTGATAGAAACTGTTAACCTTCGAAGGCAATTTTACGTGAGGTGTCATAAACCAAGTTTGAATATTTCCGCCGTAATTCCACAACAATAAACCAGTTATAAAATTCAATCTCCACTCTTGTATATAGTATAACACGTGGTCGTATGCTCGTTTGCCACTTCAGTTAAAAAAAGGCGTGTCTTCTATCATAAATTGCAACAGCGCCTCTTTGCGACCTGTGACCATATTAAGACAACAATTGATTGAAATTTTCCAATATGAAATTTTATCAATTTTTTTTTCAGGCATAGGGGTAAGTTTTTGTCATACAATTTATATGGGGCCATACTTGTAGAAACCCGTGTAATTAACTACCTTCCCATTAAAAAAAGAATAATTAAAGCAGGAAAACAAAAGGCGAAGATACCATACAACATACACACTTGTTCCACAAACTGAAAGCACGAGCAAAGCAACACGAAAAAGGTTGTATCATCGTAACCCAGATTCCGTTCCAGATGTGCAGGCAACGATAGACGTGATGGAGCGAATCAAAGGTGTAATAGGACAATTTCCTTCTTACGCTGTGCCTCGTGTGTCGGAGAAAATTCTTGAAAATACTCGTAGTTATTACGGGTTGAGAATTTTGGTTAGAAAGACATCGCTTCAGCCATTTTAACAGCAAGTTCCATTTTGGTTGAAGCAGTGACTGCCTATAATTTCTGCGTTGTAAGTAACAACTTGTCATTTATGCATTTAGTACATTGAAATAATTATATGAAAGACCAAATTGTATATGTATATATGTAGTAAATCTGTAGGTATGTATTTAAACATATTTATTTTATTTACACCCCTGTCATTCTCACAATTTCTTACTATTCTCTCCATCCAAAGGTTGTATGGAAGAGATCGCTTTAGTGGTGGGTAGTTTTGTATGGTTTTATTGAGGTCATCATCATCATCATCATCATCATCATCATCATCATCATCAGCCTCTATTAGTCCACTGCTGGACATAGGCCTCCCCTAATGAGCGCCATAGCGCCTTGTCTTCAGCTTGCCGCTCCAGCATTGAGATACCGTCAAGCAAAATAAATCATAAGTAATTATATTTTGGAATGTGTGCCGAAATATCGGGAAACATTAAAACTCCCCAATCATAGTAAATATCCCGTTTTTTAGTAAAAATTATGTTCAAAACCATGATAGTTTCAAAAGTTATAAAATAATTCAGTGTTCAATCAGCAAGCTGTGTTTTACTACAGTTTTCATGTTATTTTTTCAAGGTGTACAATAAAGTATTTTTATTCATTCATTCAAAACACGATTTGCAAACTTTTCTCGATAGATTTTTTTGAAATCGACTCTCCAATACCTTGAAACGACGTCTATGAATCTAGAAATATTACCGAGATGTTTGAGATATAAAAAACTCGTCTGAGAAAGTAATACTACCATACCTAATTCTGCCGCCAAGCAGTAATAAAGAAAGAAAGAAAGAAAGAAAATAATTTTATTCGCCTTAAAAACTACTACACAAATGTTATGGTACCTGCTAAATATTTATATATACATTTTCTTAATTGTGTGCGTAGCAGAGTCTGAGGCAAATATGGCCTCCACTCAGCGTTGTGCTGGATAAACACTGGTGTGTCTACCCAGCGCTGGTTTTCAGTGGAGTCCACATTGTAATGTTCGCATTGTTATCTTCCAGTATAAAGGGTATGGGTGCCAGTGAAATTACAGGTATATGAGACTTTTCACCCGTTGTCTCAGGATCGGCAACTCGCGAGATACCTCTGGTGTTCCAAGCCTCCATAGCGTACTATAATCGCTTACCAACAGGTGAGCCGTGCGCTGGTTCGCCACTTTACATACACATAAATAAATAAATAAATATTGCTGTCTTTTTCACACAGCATCATCTAGCCCCAAACTAAGCAGAGCTTGTATTATGGGAACTACATGACGGATATACATACTACTTACGTGCTTTTTTTGTAAATACATACATATTATACATAGAAAACCAGACCAGACCCGAGACAAATATTTGCAGATCATAAAAACATTGGCCTCGCGGCGGGAATCGAACCCGCAACCTTTTGCGTTTCAGGCGGACCTTCGCCCACTGAGCCACAGAGGTCGTCACACTATTTCCTGGAGGGGTAGTCAGAGACCACGGATTTCCAATTGCTACGATCCTGGCATACCTCTTCCGCTTCATTCATCCTCATCACATTCTTCATACAATCTCGTCGGTTTAGTTTACTTTGACTTTTAATTTCTCTGGAATATCTCCAATTTGGTCAGAGTACATTCACCGAGGCGTTATCCTTCCAATTATCCCATTCACTAAGATGCCTCAGGTAGATAACGCGAGTAATACCTCTGATATTGCAAGCGGCAAGTGTACGGTAACCGCTTACCACAGGGGGGCAGTATGATTGTTAAAAGCACTGTTTTATTCCAAACACTATTGTGAACTTGACTATTAATATATCGGTGAAGGCACCGACTAAGTTTCGACTCATTCCGAGAGTCTTCATCAGGGTGAGTGAACGCGACTTGCTCCCTCCGCTTCGGTCCGTGCACGTGCACGGTTCACTAAGTTTCGCGAAGTTGAAACTTAGTCGGTGCCTTCACCGATAGTGCAGTACGTGAAAATTCGCGTTTTTACAATATGAAAAGCACTGTTTCTCAAAGTGGGCGATAACGCCCCCTTGTGAACGCAGGAGGCCTTCAGATGAAAGAGCAAAAATAGCTGGAGGCGGTAGAAAACTCTAGAAGATATTGGAGACACTAAGGCGTTCTAGAGGGGAAAGCATAGGTTGTTATTGTTACGAGCTAGGGTTCGGGATAAAACAATTAAGTCCAATTAAACACTGTATTAAAAAATAAATATCCCTTGGTACAACACTAGCGCAACTGTCACTTCACTAGTCACTGGGTATCGAATCTTGAATCTGGTAATCTTGAAAAGAAACTGACCCTACAAGCCGCTTGCCGCGCCTATATATCTCGTAAGACGTCTCTTTCAGAACAATCTCGTAGGAGACGTGGCCCGTATGCCTCGCTCCGCCCCATCTCGTACCGTTCCAAACATTCTGGAAACTCTTCTAGCGCGGTCAGTGCCAGTCGATACTAGACAGCGGTAACAAGTAGTGCGTCCATTCGATAAGAGATGGCGCTAGCGTACCGTTATTAGCTAGGCCGCGCTCGTCATATCTTGTTTAAAAACTTTGGGCAGCGCTAGAATTCTATTTATTGAGAAGGCAAGTTACTTGCCACTTTGGTCGTATATAAAATCTAACTCCGCTTATTTCTTTAGCAGCCAACAAGTCTCGCTAGAATCACACTGGTACTTTGCTTTATTGCCCGTAAACTCTTCCCACGGATTGATAATAATAGCTGTTCTAACTATGCTTCATCACAACGAGAAATGGACAATGAATCAACATTGTACGGTGATAAATAAACAGGCGTTAGCTATCAGCCTCTGCCCACAATGCTTTGCTACTGTAATAAAGTGTGGGATTCAATGTTTTGCAGGTTACTTCTTGTTACAACGAATAAACATCGATCTTATGACGTGTGCTATCGGTGAGTGTTCTAATTGGAGGCGATGGGCTTGCAAAATGTTAACTTATTATGCAGAAACGCGGACATTTATTTATTTACTAGTTGTTGCCCGCGGCTTCGCCCTTTTATGTTAATAAAAGTAGCATATGACCGTCACCAGGCTTCAAACTATGTCCACCAACTTTTGAAACTGAATGGATTTTGATGAAACTTTACATTAATATAGCTTATACATCAGAATAACACATAGGCTACTTTTCATCCAGGTACCACGCGCGAAGCCGTGAGCAGAAGCTAGTGTTTGTATAATCTGCAAATATTTATCTCAGGTCTAGATGTTTCCTACGTCTAATATGTATGTAAATATAAAAAATGTATTAAGCAGTATATCAGTCATGTAGTTCCACAAACACAAGCTCTGCTTACTTTAGGAATTAATGATTCCGTGTTAAAAGGTCCAGCATTATTCATTTATTTATACCAAGTAGAGGGTAGTCAGAAGCACGTCCGAAAATTACATTTCACACATGCCCGCGTTTTGCAAGTAGTTGGCATTCCACGTGACAGGTTGCAAGCTTATAACCGCTCATTAAAACACTGCTCAGCTAAAAAAAAAATTACCATGGCTACCGATAGGACCGCCCATTGCGCATATTTTACTACCATGATGTACAATAAAGAGTTTACTTATTTATCTATCTGGTGCTCACCTAACTGAACTTGAATTAAAAGCCGACGAAATACCAGTATCACTCATTGTTTACACTGTTGGATGCTTGATTAACTGCCAAAAATTTTAGGTCATGACCGCTCGGTTAAGTATGACTAAAAGTTTAACGATGGCTCATTATACCGTCTGGATTGTGAGGATTAAGCGAGACGGCTTGTTTTGGTGTCTCAGAGCTTGTGTTTGTGCAGGGTTTCATGTACGGTTTCTTATTTTTAAAGCAAGCATGCTCGATTTAAAATATAGATAAACTAGCTCCGCCCGCATTGTTCTAATGTATAAGCTATATTACTGCAAAGTTTAATTAAAATCCGTTCAGTAGTTTTTGCGTGAAAGAGTAACCAACATCCATCCTCACAAACTTTCGCGTTTATAATATTACTATCTTAGACGACCTCTGTGGCGCAGTGGGCGAAGGCCCGCCTGAGACGCAGAAGGTTGCGGGTTCAATTCCCGCCACGGGACAAATGTTTGTATCTGCAAATATTTGTCTCGGGTCTGGGTGTTTTCTATGTATAATATGTATGTATTTACGAAAAAAAAATTATATAAGTAGTTTATCAGTCATGTAGTTCCCATAATACAAGCTCCGCTTAGTTTGGGGCTAGATGATGCTGTGTGAAAATGTCCAGCATTATTTATTTATTTATTTATTTATCTTCAGCCCACGCCTCCCCCGCGTGGTTCCCGAATAAAAAGTAGCCTATGTGTTATTCTGATCTATAAGCTATATTTCTGAAAAGTTTCATTAAAATCCGTTCAGTAATTTTTGCATGAAATAGTAACGAACATCCATCCTCACAAACTTTCGCGTTTATAATATTACTAGCTTCTGCCCACGGCTTCGCCCGTGTGGTACTCGGATAAAAAGTAGCCTATGTATTATTCTGATGTATAAGCTATATTACTGCAAAGTTTCATTAAAATCCGTTCAGTAGTTTTTGCGCGAAAGAGGAACAGACATCCATCCTCTCAAACTTTTATATAATTAGTTTATATTTTTTTATAATTATATTTTTTTCGCGTTTATAATATTAGTAGGATTCTTTACCTTGCGTTAGTCTGTAACCAAGTTAAAGTACAGTGGCCTTGCAACAGATTTTGAACTCATGATAATATCGTAGTTAAATCAGTTCATACGAGTGATCGCCGTAATAAATTATTTTAGGGCGGTGATTTGATATTTTCACGGTTCCGTGAGATCACTGCAATATAATCAATCATTACCTCATTGCCTCTTACATAAACTGCGCAAAAATTATGCTTTTATTCTACTTCCTTCCTTCATTTTTTTAATGCGATAATACATTTATTTTAGTTACTTAATGCGATTTTTTTTAACTTGATATCTTCATAATTTCTTATAAATAATAAAATTGATAATTTTTAATACTTAGACCAACAACCCTAATTCTTGCAATAAAAATTATGAATACAAATATCAAATGTTACGAGTACGTTCATCTTGTAAAGTATCAAGAATAAGTCATTCACGAAATTTCAAAATTCCTTGGCAATGACATTTGGTGAAAGCAGCGAAATAGATTGAGTTTATTTTTGTCAATGTGTCTACGATCGATGCAAGATTTATTTTATGCATTTCAGAACGAATCTCAAAATGAATCGAGATTCACTAAATCATAAGTTTTCTGTCAGATTTCAATGGATATGTGCCAATTTTAAGTCTTGATGTTGGATTATGGAAGAGATTCTTCCACGATCGACAGATAAGTGGCAGATAGCCGAAGCCAAAGCTAAAGTGTCAGTATGCTATCTATAAAAAAATACATGCAAATGCACTAAAAATGAAGGTCATGTTACCACAGATCATAGAAAGACGTGTCTGCGTGTAAGCAGAATCGTTCTATTAAAAAAAGGGACTGCAAGTTCACTGTTTATTGACAGTGTGGTTGACAAAGCCGAATCCTTACTCATTAAACCCTCGAGTGACTAGCCACCTAAAATTTGACAAACTAATCACAAACACACTTTAATCTGCCAAAGAGATAATATTTCACAGAGAAATCCAGATTTACGCGGAATACCGTACCTCATAAAGCAAGTATAAATAGAAATGAGATAAATACGTACTTAAAACGTTTCTATTTCGGGAACACTGTATATTTTTGACGTAAAACTCAAGTTGACTTATGGATGCCAGCTGATTTTGACAGATCGCTGACACGCGGACAAATCTCGTAGACGTGAGTTGAAAGAAAGGAATGCGGAATGTTTGGTCTTTTTAAATTGGTAATATTTTATTTATACATTACTTCATCGATCTTTTAACGCAGTTATTTTTATGAAATGTATTTGATCGTCTTAATATTCATCTATAAAAATTTGGTGGTTATTAAATGCGGACAGGGATTTTGTCAAAATTGTGAATGAGATCTTTCGCTTTTAGTGATTATAAAATTAAAGAATGACAAATCATTCATAATGTGACAAATCCTTTGATATTGTTAGAGCTATAAAACCAAAATTGGCTTGCTGACAGGCGAATAAAACATTAAAAATTTATGACCAATTTGTTTTTGAAATGTATGAAATTTTCAAAGAATTTTTTATCCTTATTGCTTTGTTACATGAAAACCAAAAACATAATTCATAAAGTCACATACCGAGTTTTTTAGGTACGTTAGTTTATTATCAAATGCAAGAAAATTCAAAGCAATCTTTGTCCAAACAAAAACCGGGTCAATATCCACAACAAAGATGGAAAACAATATTCAAAATTACTATCAAAATAAGAATTATCATCATCAGCAGAACCCTAGCTTCAACGAAGAATACACGAAACGTAAAACTTAATGTACTTGTAGCTATAGTGTAGGCACAAAATTTGAGGCATCCGGTTCCACGAATCACTTCATCAAAACAAGACGCAATCAAAAAAAAATAAGAATGACACGACTGAACCTACCTAACCTACTTTGTATTTGACTATAACATAAGTGAAGTCACGATGACCGCACCGCACCCATGGCTTGCTTAGTTGATATAAGCTTATAATATAAAGGAGTTGTACATTACAATGTTAATATATCTTGATTTATTTACTAATCTTGCAACAAGCTTTAGAAACTTATGAAAATTAAGAGCATTTTATGAATACCAGTATTATATATATAGAAAATCTATATAATGTTCATTCATTAGAAGGTAAGTAGATAGTTAGGAAAGCCATTTAAATATATGTATGTACTAGTAGCTTCTGCCCACAGCTTCGCCCGCGTGGTACCCGGATAAAAAGTAGCCTATGTGTTATTCTGATGTATAAGCTATATTACTGTAAAGTTTCATCAAAATCCGTTCAGTAGTTTTTGCGTGAAAGAGTAACAAACATCCATCCTCACAAACTTTCGCGTGTTTTATATGTACTATATTTATAACATAGGTGTGTAAATGTACCGTAGTGTAATTTGTACTTGTTTGGTATAACATGACGTCACACCATTCCATCTGTTTGCATGCCCAGGATGACTGGTAGATTATGCTTTAGTCCGCCTAGATCTTAATTGTTTGTGCGGAAGTAAAAAATAAATAATTAAAGCCGCATGTAGGTATATATAGCTCGTTCGTTGAAAAAAAATGTTTTATGCAACTATCAGAGCAAAATCTAGTTTTTTCAACACAAAAACTAGTGATGAAGGAATTTCCAGACCCCGCATCATTCGTCGAGAATTTAAATATATCTGTGAATTCTCGCTTTTTTAGAAATATCTTCTCACTGTAAGAATCACTTCATTACTTTCCCTATTATAAATAGTTTACTTTATCGTCCACTGTTTTATTTGGCACCAACTCTGGGCCTCAAAACATGCACTAAAAAAATTATCAAGCTATCCACCCGGATCGATCATCAGTTCTTCTTGGTAGCGCGGCAGGCTAGGAACAAGCTGAGACGTAAAGGGTGCAGTTTCGATTCCCGCTGCATTTTCTTAAAAATTGCATGAGCGGAGAGGAAAGTTTGCTAAAATATGCATGAGTCCAACTGAGATGATAGACATCTCTAGCAGCGGAGAGGAAATACCCGCAATTAATGCTCCGTGGCTAATTCCACTTGGGAAACCGCAGGATTGTCGTCACGAAGACGTCATAGACACATCCTACTCCAAACATTGGCTTGAATGAAGCTGATGAAAAGTCTGCGGAATGATGAAAGATTGTTTGTTTGTATGAAAACTGGAGTCATTCACATTCAAACATACTTTCTACTTTTTGACCGACTTTAAAATAGATTAAATCAAATCAAAACAAATATTTTTTATTTAAAAAAATAATAAAAGATAGGTAGTTTCTGGACAACAATTACCGTCATCCGGAGCTGAGTAAACGTTTTTTTTTTCAACAGTAATGTTTGGAAGTACCTCCTTGGTATTCTCAAAGATCTACGCACTGAATATAAATATGAAGATTTCTATCATGTGGAATACAGTCGTAGGCGTGTTTGTATTTTTCGTTAAAAAAAAAACGTCGTTTTTGTCTAAGACAAAAGAAAGCGAAACATTTTTATGGTTTCGTCACACATAACCTCACATCCCGAATATAATAGATAGTATTAAATAATGTATTAGCATAGAAATAACGCATTAATTAAATGTGTTAGTAATAACACATTTTCAAGACAAGAGAGATCTTTGACGATAATAAGTAGGGGGTCGTCAGAGGCACGACCAAATATTACATAAAACATGCCTGTGTTTTGCTAGCTGTTTCATCTTTATGTATACACCTACTTGTACATAGATGTATAACTAAATGTTTTACCTAAAATGAAGTAGGTACAACTTACAAGTCAGTTTTCACTTCGTAATTTAAGCAACTCACAGCGAACAATAATGTTTAACGAACAATAAAACGATGAATTAATTGAACAATTTACTATTGAAGTCAAATTAATGCGCTCTAATGATGATCAGTTTCTTTTGTGCGGCCAATCACATCAAACATTAATGATCTTTTGTTGTTTTGATTGGAGATATTTTCGATTGTACATATGTACATACTATAACATAACAACATGCACATTTTGTGTATAGATAGATAGATAGAGAAATCATTTATTTGCAACTACTTATTAATTAAGTGTAATAAGACTACTCCCGAAAACTTCGGGAGGTGAAAGTACCCATTACGAAAAACTTTTACTATGGAACAAACACTGTGAACGCGGAAAAAAAAACAGCTGTTCCATACATTTCAGCCAAGTAGGTATTGAACTTTAGTATGGAACAGCAGATTTTTTTCGCGTCACAGTGTTGGTTCCATAGTAAAAGATGATCGTATTGATGGTCACCTCCCGTGGGTGTGTGTGTGTGTGTGTGTGTGTGTGTGCGTGCGTGCGTGCGTGCGTGCGTGCGTGCGTGCGTGCGTGCGTGCGTGCGTGCGTGCGTGCGTGCGTGCGTGCGTGCGTGCGTGCGTGCGAGCGTGCGTGCGTGCGTGCGTGCGTGCGTGCGTGCGTGCGTGCGTGCGTGCGTGCGTGCGTGCGTGCGTGCGTGTGTGCGTGTGTGTGTGTGTGTGTGTGTGTGTGTGTGTGTGTGTGTGTGTGTGTGTGTGTGTGTGTGTGAATGTTTGTTACCACGTAACTACTAAACCGATTTTGATCAAATTTGGAATGTAGATAGTTTAGGATCTGGAATAACACATAGGCTCTAATTTTCGAAAGTCGACCCCTAAGGGGGTTCAATGGGGCGGTAAAGTTTCTATAAAAAAAAATTGTTTGATTCGCTCAAAACTCTGTACAAATAAACTTTCAAGTAAATAATGAAACACGTTTTTTTTTTCAAAACTACCTTTTGGGGTTGTGTAATAAAATTGAGTTCTAAAATTTGTATAAATTGAAATCCTTGGTTCGATTCATTCAACAGTTGGTGGACATAGTTTGAAGCTTGGAGACGGTCATATGCTACTTTTATTAACATACCACGCGGGCGAAGCCGCGGGCAACAACTAGTAATAAATAATGCTGAACATTTTCACACAACCTCATATAGCCCAAGGTAAGCAGAGCTTGTATTATTGGAACTACGTGACTGATATACTACTTAAATATACATTTTTGTTGTAAATACACACATATTATACATATATGTGTGTATTTACACATTATGAACTTTTGTACAACATTAAATTTTAATTAGAATAAAAAATATTTTGAAATAAATTAAATTGTCAAATACATACAATCACTCATACCCCATTCTCGCAGTACCTTAAGCATACCAACATATGTTCCTTCCATTCGTCCACAAATATATCAAAATCAACATTAGTTCCTTCCATTCGTCCACAAATATATCAAAATCAACATTAGTTACTTCCATTCGTCCACAAATATATCAAAATCAATATTAGTTCCTTCCATTCGTCCATAAATATATCAAAATCAACATTAGTTACTTCCATTCGTCCACAAATATATCAAAATCAACATTAGTTCCTTCCATTTGTCCACAAATATATCAAAATCAACATTAGTTCCTTCCATTCGTCCACAAATATATCAAAATCAACATTATTTCCTTCCATTCGTCCACAAATATATCAAAATCAACATTAGTTCCTTCCATTCGTCCACAAATATATCAAAATGGGGGTAGGCAGTTAGGACTGAATTGAGAGCGATGAGGGTGTGAAATGTGGTCTATGCTCAGCAATGGAATACTCCCGGATGAAAATGAATCATGCTAAGTCGTTTTAAAAGTAGCATCAATTTTTAAAAGCTATCGTTAAAACGTGATTTAAGAAAATATTGACACCAAGTTTCCGTAGCAACATCAAACTCTATAAATACGATCCATAAAACGATACCCGTCCTAAAATTGGACCGCAAATGTGTCAACGAGTGCCGCAGAACAGATGGGTATAAATATCTATAAATCTATTCAATGTCCGTCTGTCGTACTGCGCTGTTAAATAAATTAGAATACATAATAGTATATTATAGACGGTTGGTAGATAAATATATAAATAATGCTGGACATTTTTCACACAGCATCATCTAGCCTCAAACTAAGCTAAGCTTCGATAGTAAATAGTCATGCTTTTTTAAAATGTAATTAATTAGAACGGTACCGACCCAATTACACGAATTATTATAGGAATAATATGTATGTATTATATGAGCTACATGACTGACATACTACTTACATACTTTTTTTGTAAATACTTACATATTGTACACAGAAAACACCCAGACCCGAGACAAATATTTGCAGATCATTCAAACATTTGTCCGGGGAAACATTAGGAAACATTTGCGGCAGGAAAATAACCTTCAACCTTCTGCGTCTCGGGCGGGTCTTCTCCCACTGCGCCACAGAGGTCGTCAGCTACGACAGTCTTACATGCAGACTAAGACTGCAGGGTCCGAGTGTTTTCTATGTATAATACGTATGTATTAACAAAAAAAATAGTATTTAAGTAGTATATCAGTTATATAGTTCCCATAACACAAGCTCTGCTTAGTTTGGGGCTAGATGATGCTGTGTGGAAAATGTCCAGCATTATTTTGCCCAGCATTATTTTTAGACTGAACAACGCCTGTTTGGTTAGGAGTAAGTTTATAGATATAGTAAGTTTATATCAGCCATATAGCCATAGCGTATCTTAAATGAAATGTATAAGAAAATATCTTCCTCTTAGGTTCTGTGATTTTGTAAAAATCTTACTGTTACCTTCTATAACATAGTGCTGAGTGGCGGCCGTTTTTGTTATCAATCTCATTTTCCTAATAACTTGTATGTGTACTCTTGTATCCTTTATGTGACACAAAATAAAATATTTTTATCTTAGCTTATCTTATCTATAGTCTATGTTTTAGATTTGTTATTTATCTTGTGCCTGTTCTTTCTATGTTTGTTGTTATCAACACTAATCTTTTCTATAATCATATTTTAAACAGGTAAAGTTTGTAGGTTTGTATACTTATAGGGTGTAATCTCCGAAACAACTCATTCGATTTCAAAAAATATTTCAGCAATTTTTAGAATGGACTTTGAGGGTGGATATAGTCTGTATATTATCCTGTTAAAATAAAAGCGTGGACACCAATTTTGTAACGTAAATCGACAAAAACACGGTCGAGCAAATACGTTTCTTACGAACGCTGAACTAATTTTATCGGATAAATTGCAGTGTGTCAAATAAACTAATTCATACCTTACTAGCTCTGCCGCCTTCGCCCGCGTGTTACCCGGATCAAAAGTAGCTTACGTGTTATTCTGATGTATAAGCTATATTACTGTAAAGTTTCATTAAAATCCGTTCAGTAGTTTTTGCAAAAAAAGAGTTACAAACATACATCCATCCTCACAAACTTCGCGTTTATAATATCAGTAGAATTCTATTGTATTTTTTTAGCTTGTCTAGTCCGAGTGGCATACGTATCTATTCAGCTTTGTATCGGATGTAAAGCAAAAGTGTCATCTGAATTCTGAACTTTCTGGCACCAAGAGATCCTCGTTCACACAAGTCCGTATCTATGCCGGCGTTGAAGTGAATGAGTTTTACAAAATGTACCAATGATTTCTATAGAGCCGCGTTGGCCTCGTGAGCAATACCCCAACTTGTGATCCGAAGGTCGAAGGTTCGAACCCGGTCGTCCACTAATAGACTTTTCCACTAGAGCAACTTAAGTGCACATTAACACGTGCTCGAAGGACCAAAAAATCACGTCGAATGCTTACCACGCGTTTGCACGGCAACCATGTTAAGACTGGCCTCTGACTACCACCTACTTGGGACCCACACAAATCTACGTACTGAGTTTGGATATAAGGATGTCCATTATACCTAGCGGACATGTTGCATGACTTTTTAATCCTACTAATATATATACGCGAAAGTTTGTGAGGATGGATGTTTGTTCTTCTTTCACGCAAAAACTACTGAACGGATTTTGATGAAACTTTACAGTAATATTGCTTATACATCAGAATAACACAGGCTACTTTTTATCCGGGTACTATGCGGGCGAAGCCGTGGGCAGAAGCTAATAGAATATAGTACGTTTATTTGCAGAAAAAGATATCTGTACAATAAAGTCTTAGAATAAATACATGTCATACCTTCCTTAACTAGGTATGCAAATGTTACTTAATAAATATACATTGCAAAAAATAAAAGAGTTACAAATAATACGCCATTTTGTTAAAAGGTCAATTTGCTTTTAGGATCTAATGATACGGAGGGAATTGGACGCCCCTGCCCAACCACATCACGGACACAACTTGGATAGTTGTGGGAAGTGAACTAGTTCATCACCAAAAGTCAATCCAGCCGCATCATTGCATATCACCGCATCATTGTATATTCATCATCACGGGATGAATATACAGTAGATTGGACGAAAGCGTTTCTGGAAGCTTGCCAGACCGTACCAACCGCTGTTTGCTTGAGTTTATAGAGATAATGTTCATTCTGATGCGTTCGCTGGGGCAGTTTCTTGGTTGGTGGCTTGGCTTCTAGGTCTTTGGTCAACACCAGTAGCAAGAAAGACAACGGCTTTGTCGAAAGAGAAGACAAAACATGTTTCTTTCTTTCTCTCTCTCTCTCTCTCTCTCCTATGTCTGGGAGAAAGAGAACAGTTGTTTTGCTGCTTATGCTAAGCCACTATCCCCTACACATACACAACAACTACATTAACAAAATGACAATGTGAAACGAATTACGTTGACAGGCTTAGAAATATGTAAAACTTTTCTTAACCTTTTTTTTAAACTTCACTTTAATTCTGTATTCTACCAGTAGTCCTATTATTCATATTTATTGTAAAAACGAGATTTTTTACGTATTGCACTATCGGTGAAGGCACCGACTAAGTTTCGACTCATTCCGAGACTTCCACTTAAGCCCCTTGTAATCTTCCGTACAGTTCGTTCCATCCAAAGGTTGTCTGGTAGAGATCGCTAATTAGCGATAATAACGCCCATTGTACAATTTTCTCAAAGTACTTATAAAAACTGAAATATTTTTGGTGTGCAATTAAATATATTCTATCTATCTATGTATGTCCAGCAGTGGACTTCTGCAGGCTGTTGATGATAAATTTTCTGGAGTAAGCATGAGAACATGATTTAGTCTTCCGTGAGGATAAACGAACCAGCTTTCAAGCATACATTAATTAACACATGCGGTTTCCACTTAATTGCACGAAAGTTGCCAATACAGAGACAAATTGCGCCATAAATTGTAGAGCATCGGAGGCACACGAGTAAATAACGAACCGAGAGACTGCTCCGTAAACATAAAATAAAAAATTAGCTATTGCATTTATTTACTCTCAGTAGGCAAATCTAAGTGATTTTACCTGTCAAAATTCACCTATTAATTTGTTAAATTCCTACTAAAACTTCAAAGAAACACATTATTGAAAACTAGGAAAAATTTTATACTATCATAAAAAATAGTGCGACACAACCATAAATTAAATAGTGCATGTCTATCAAAGGGATTTCTTCCGGAGACCTAAGAAAGGAAAGAAATAGTCATAATTAGTGCATCGATTTGTGTTTTAATGTATGATATTTTTTTGTAAGGTTTACTTTTTGCAAAATTACAGTGCTATTTCAAAGTTACAAAGATGGCGCTGCAAAGAAAGGTTCTAATAATGTAGAATGTGACTGCCATAATATGGCATGACATAGCGGCTATTAATATTTTAAATCGTACTTAACAAGACCAGCTAGGTTAGGCAACTCACTTATACTGCAACGCACACTAATCAGCGGCGTGAAAAGTAGCTACATACAAAGAATTTTGAAACACTTGAGTTGTGGCGATGCCTATCTGTCGCCGGGCGATATGTGTGCGACAACCTTAAACAGCCACAACAAACAAGTAATAAGTTGTGTGTTAAGAAGAAGTAATGATAAGTTATACTACTCGTATTATTATATTTATGCTAGCCTTCAAGGATTTATGTAATGGACTTATTGCCATCATTTTTAACGTTGTCACTGTTGTTGCCTGAAATAAATTATATTATTATTATTAAAATGAAAACGAACGAACTAACTGTCAAAAGTGTGGATTCATTTGTTTCAGGTTTATAAACCAGTTACAAAAAAAAATCGTCTCATTCTATTGATATTTAAAATATCGACATCGTAATTTCAGATCATAGTGGTGCGTATGATACCTCATTATTATAATGCACAGAACTCGACTATCTGTTCGATGTGTATACTCGTGTCGTCAAAGGTGTCGCATTTACGCCATATAGGGGGGAAATGGCGTGAAGCGGTCGTGGTAATTTAATATTACAGAGGAGTGAATCAGTAAGGTAATGTTTAGGTAAATGGCAATTATTCTCATTATTGAATAAGCCCATGTAGGTAAGTACCTACTTTTATAATAAAATGGTAACAACTTTACGACTTTTCGAAATTCGGCTATTTTCATTGAAGACAACTTTAAATTTGCTATTTTTTTAATGCTGTCGTATTTTTTACAGTTTATTTCAGCTTTGACTTGTGGTGTTAAACCCTATCTAAGAACCATCCTTGAAGTCGTATTGTATAACGAGAATTTTCACGTACCGTACTATCGATCGGCACTGACTTAGATGAAGTCACCCTGATGAAGACTCTGAGTCGAAACTTAATCAGTGCCTTCGCTGATAGTAAAGTATGCTAAAATTCCCGGTTTCACAATATGAATAGTAAAATTCACGATAGTGGAATAAAATCTTTGAAGTCATACAAATAGATCGCAACCGATCGTATTTCAATCGGTTAAGACGTTTCGGATCTCCGAAACTATTTAAATGATAACAAATATATAAACAAACATCCTCTTATAGCAAAAGCATAAGAAAATCACACGAGCTCATTTCGTCGCCGGTAAAACTTTCTGTGAAAATCAGCTGTTGTCGGGTAAAATCAGCAAAAACCAGCTGATTTAGGTATCTAATCAATTACCAATTAAAAATAACTTATTGGTTACGATTAGCACAAAGTACAATAAACAAGAGAATACAATGGATATTACTAGTTTTTTTTAGGAAGACCTGTTTACTTGCAAGGGCAAAATCACCCCTTTCGGGCATTACAAATGTTCTTGGGTAGATGTTGAATGAATGAATTAATTAATTTATGATATTTATTAGATGTTGAAACATTTCTACAGAATCCTACCAAAATAATTGTATTGGTATACAATCTTGCCAAAATGTGTCCGACCACGCATGGTGGGTTCTATATTATTATTTTCACTGGTGTGAAAGCAATTTAAATTCAATAAACGAATGCCGGATACGAACGCCTAACCTTGCTTTGCATATTAAAACTAAAATAGATCAAAAAGCTAAATTAAAGACTGAATACTAAGTAGACTAAATAAAAAGTGGGTTTATTTCGTAACAATGACGTAAATACTTGAAGTAAATACTTGTTTGATAATATTTCGCTCCAGCCTCGTAAATTATAAAAGCAACACAAAGATCAAAATAAAAGTGTTGCTAGATATAATTAAGTGTCCTACTTTGTTAATATGAATTGAGGAAATGAAACAATATTTCCGAAGAATATTTTTTTTGTAAGTACTAAAAGAACACAAATGGTTATAGAAACTATTAGCTACACTGTGATAACATCAACGTGAATAAGTGAGAACTGAAGGCAACCCTACTTCCTTGAGTACCTACCTAACAGCACGAAACCACCACGGAATATGAGGGCAGAAAATAACGTAGATAAAACAGAAAAACTCAGAACAGAAAAAGACAGAAAAAGAAAAAGGTGTGGGTTCGATTCCCACAGCGGAATATGTTTGCATGTTCTGCACATATTTGTTCCGGCCTTCGGTGTTGTGGTACCACGGGACTTATAGTTCTTGATACCCGAGTTATAAGGAATCCGAGAATGGGGTCTGAATTGCACAATAGTCTATCTTATCGCTTTGCGTTTTCTTCCCGATAACTTTAAAATGGAAATCTTTAGAATCATCCTCTTTCATCTCATGATTTAAGATCCAATAGAAAGGTCATCCAAAGACGTAACGTTTTAAAATTATAGAACGAACTACGAAGGTGGTAGTGTAAACGTAGGATACTTTAGGTATTAAGGACACTTGACAAGATTTTGTAACGGGTTTTGTTCTGATGTGGCATACTAAACCATCCAGTAATATCGCATTTACATATGCGCCATTCGCGTACGAATGTGACTATTTAGTACTTATCTGTGGCATAATACCCATGCATATTCGCCCACAGGTTATTAATTAGTGAACATTCGTACGCAAATGACGCATATGTAAAATCGGTATAAGCTTCAGAGAAATTGCCCAGCACGGATAAAATGACGCGAGGATTGACGACCTCTGTGGTGCAGTGGGCGAAAGCCCGCCTGAGACGCAGAAGGTTGCGGGTTCGATTCCCGTCGCGGGACTAATGTTTGTATGATCTACAAATATTTTTCTCGGGTCTGGGTGTTTTCTATGTATAATATGTATGTATTTACAAAAAAAATGGTATATAAGTATAATATCAGTCATGTAGTTCCCATAATACAAGATGACATTGTGTGAAAAAATGACCAGCTTTTTTTTTAAACAAATAGAAAACCTCTTATTGGCTTAGAGTGACGTTTTGCCAAAGGTCCAGCAGTGGGTTAAAAAAAGACTCCTATGATTCTTCTATGTCGTAACTAGAGTAGACTAATTAGGTAATTCAAAATCGGTACATCCGTTTAGGAGCTACGATGCCGCAGACAAATAAATAAATAAATCGATGAAGTACTCGTACTCGATGAAGTAGAGTAGCCTACAGTATCCACCCAGTCTATAACTATTTGTAGTTCGTCATGAAAGTAGAGCATATTTTATGGGTGGTTAAAAAAATGACATGCCCGATTAACTGATGTTTACAGTTAACGGAAAATATGACAGATTATAAAAGATGCGTCTGGGAAATTAATTATACTGGTGATGAAATGAGGAAAGACTTGATTAAAGGCTTTGCCACACTGATTGTATGCGGGTCCAGTGCGGCTGAAGTTATATTGTAAAAAAATGAAGTTATGTTTTAAAATCGACGATGTTTTAAATAAATCATGCGATTCATATTGTAAAAACGGGAATTATCACGTACTGCACTATCGGTGAAGGCACCGACTAAGTTTCGACTCATTCCGAGAGTCTTCCAGGGTGAGTGGTTGCGACTTTCTTCTTCCGCGTCGCGTAATGCACGGCGCGACGCGTGATAATATTGAATAGTCAAGTTCACGATAGTTTTTGGATTAAAATCATGCGATGGTGCTAGATTTCAATTGATGTATATTTTTATATTGTAAAAACGGCAATTTTCACGTACTGCACTATCGGTGAAGATTAGTGCACGGCGCGACGCGGAAGGAGAAAGTCGCAACCACTCACCATGATGAAGACTCTCGGAATGAGTCGAAACTTAGTCGGTGCCTTCACCGATAGTGCAGTACGTGAAAATTCCCATTTTTACAATATGAATAGTCAAATTCACGATAGTTTTTGGATGTATATTTTACTAGAAGAATCTACAGAAAGGTACTAAGGCATTCATATACAAATAAAATAAAACCTATAGACTGTTGCGAACGATTTATAATCTGATCCAGATCACTAAATCATTTTTTACAAGTAGGTACTTAGGTTAAGTAATAAATGAAAACTAAATAGGCAATATAGCAGGCACAGATAGGTAACACACAACTAACAACCGAATGTTTCCCCAAAATATTGCCTGCACTTCTACTCTGAACGATAATGTTAGCGCTGATCCTGGATATGAGGCAAATATTAAACCATATTACTAAAGTTATCATTTTTCTGACATTTGTTTATTTTATATTGTAATGCATGAAATATAATATATATAAATAAATAAATATAAATATTGCTGGACATTTTTCACACAGCATCATCTAGCTCCAAACTAAGCAGAGCTTGTATTATGGGATCTACATGACTGATATATTACTTATATACTTTTTTTTTCTAAATACATACACACCATACATAGAAAAACACCCAGACCCGAGACAAATATTTGCAGATCTTACAAACATTTGTCCCGTGACAGGAATCGAACCCGCAGCCTTCTGCGTCTCAGGCGGACCTTCGCCCACTGCGCCACAGAGGTCGTCAATTTAATTTAATATAAATTTCTTGTGATTAGGAAGTAGGTGCCTAATATGCACGACAAATTTAGTCGAGTACAGTGATACCTTATAATGTAGCATAAGAATCATTGTGCATCATCATCAGCCGATATTAGTCCACTGCTGGACATAGGCCTCCCCTAATGAGCGCCATAGCGCCCTGTCTTCAGCTTGCCGCATCCAGCATCTGCCTGCATTCTTTCGCAGATCGTCATCCCACCTGATGATGAGTAAGAATCATTGTGCATGTATTCAAGCAAATAGTTTTCATTCATTCATTCATTCGGAACCACTTCGGTCCTGGCAGTCACCAGATACCACGGCACGCTTCGCTCGACTGCTACTTAAGTTTACTCTGTGGCGCAGTGGGCGAAGGTCCGCCTGAGACGCAGAAGGTTGCGTTTTCGATTCCCGCTGTGGGACAAATGTTTGTATGTCTCGGGTCTGGGTGTTTTCTATGTATAATATGTATGTAATTACAAAAAAAAATATATAAGTAGTATATCAGTCATGTAGTTCCCATAACACACGCTCTGCTGACTTTGGGGCTAGATGATGCTGTGTGAAAAATGTCCAGCACTATTATTATTATTATTACTTTACCCAGTGGTCTGAATAGTGTCGGACTAATATCTATGGTATTTAGTTGAGACAGATAATATGGAATTGAGAGTTATGACCTACGTCACACCAAACTGGGCTTACCCCAAGCAGTTCCATGCAGTCATTGAACAAAATCTGGAGCAAAATAGCTAAATTCACCCGTTAACTAGCGAATAAATCTATAAACTCGATTGATTGATTAAGTAGATTCTAGGCCTGTCGAATAACAAGAAATATAAGCTGAAATAATAAGATATCAAAAATTTTAGAAAATCGGGAGCTGTTTCTAGGAATAGCGAAAGTTACTAGCTAGCTTTAGATTATGAAAAAAAACTCCTTCCGATCTGAAAAGGTATGATGATTATACGACTAGGTTATGTCCGTATATAAAACAAAGTAAAAAGAAAAACAAAAACCGCGATGGCCAGTGGGCTTTACCCCGACTTCCGATCCAGAGGTCGTGGGTTTGAGTACCAAATTTTCCACTCAAAAATGTATGTGCGTATTAACATGTGCGCAAAACGGTGAAGGAACACATCGTGTGTAAACCGGCATGCCCTCAAAAATTCGAAGGCTTGTGTCATCGGTTAGTGTTCCAATAAGCGGCGATGGGCTTGCAACCTGTCACGTGGAATAGCATTTTAATGCCTGACTACCCCCATGGAATCTTAATATCTTCAAAGATCTACGCTCTGAGTATACAGAGTCCACTGACTCATACATACACATTATTAAACAATCACCCACCTCACTCACATACATACATACACGAACTCACAAACACACACACCCACGCACACACACACAATCACATACACATACACACACATATACACACACAAATACACACACACACACACACACACACACGAATTTAAGATTATTTACTGTGTCTAATTTAACTGGGAGAGAACTGTTTCCTGGGCCACAGCTCACGCTTCTCCGGGAGACAGGGACTCAACTATATAGATGTTAAACTACAATTTGGCTAAATAAATCATTATTATTATTATTATAGTATGTTCATCATGGGTTGTAAACGAGTTTGTTTAGTTTTATTTTTTAATTTAATAAAAATCACAGAATTGAAGGCTGGATACCATGCTTAAAATTTTGAAAAACAGGTTTTCCACGACGTTTTTCGTCGATTTTTCTGACGCTTCGTATCTTATTTAGTACCTCTTCATCATGAGAACCGCCTGCATTCACGTTTGACGGTGAATTAGGAATACAGTGAACAAATTAGTTAAACAATTAGAGGTACTTTTTATTTTTTAAATTTAATAAAATGAAATGTATTTTATTGCCAAACGCACTCTTCATAACACAAAAGGAAGAAAATGCAAATTTTCTATCTATCTATATATCTATGACGCACAGTAAACTACAGATGATATAAACCTACATTCACAGTACACAGCAAAGCCCTAGGCACTTTCCAGAACTCATTTCAATTCCAGCATGTAGCACTTACTCTACTATTTATACTTTAAAGCTTTGGAATAGGGTTTGAAATAAAACTGAAAGGATTGCAGAAACAGAGATGCTAGAAACAACCGTGGCATGGATACAAACACTATGAGAAGAGTTGAAGGGACAGCTAGGTCACTCGCTCATACTACGTAACACTTTTAGGATAGCAACTTGTGGTGTGCGAACAGTCAATGACTCTGCATTGACTACTAAAAATACTTAATAAAGAAGAAAATATAAAAGTCTTAGCCCAGCAGAATATGTTTTGTATGTAAATTTGTAAATGATACATTATTTTGCTTGATAGTTCGCGCTTCAGCACTTTTATCATATTTTACATTTTGTAATATTATACATTTGACATTTGTCGTCTTATGACGTCTGTCACTTTGACTTTTTCGATTTCTATTGGAGAGCAGCATTACGACGCATTCTCGGAATGAGCCAAAGTGGCTCACGTGAGAATTACAAAGTTTACAATATTAGTAGTTTAACACGAATGGAAATATCGCGATGTAATTCAGAAACTCCTAAACAGATTACGCTTATATTACAACTTAAAAATTCTAGTATAATTATTGAATTACAAACCGAATTACATCAAGTTTTTTTTGAAACAGTTCGCAGTTTTCTTCAAATAAACAAACTTAAATAAATCCTATCCTACTAATATTATAAACGCGAAAGTTTGTGAGGATGGATGTTTGTTACTCTTTCACGCAAAAATTACTGAACGGATTTTTATGAAACTTTACAGTAATATAGCTTATACATCAGAATAACACATAGGCTATTTATTATCCGGTTACCACGCGGGCGAAACCGTGGGTAGAAGTGGTCTTGTATATACATAAAAACGCCAGATTGCTTCAGTAGACTCGAGTGAGTTCTTTGTTGGCTTCGCTCACTCGATCAATTAATTATTTGATTCACGAAAGTTTGTAGTGGACTAGCGGTCATTATTTGTAACAGGCACACCACCACTGACCCATATAGCGTGATTCATCGGCGGATTCTGTCAAATTGGTGATTGCCCTGAGCTATTCTCGCAAAGCTTGGGCAATGTTTAAGCTTCACAATATACGAGTTTACGATTTGTTGGGTCCGTTCTTGATGTGGTTATTTTCACACTAAAATTAAGTTTTCATTGAATTCATTGAGCGAGCAAAGCGAGTAAGATAACCGAGTATCTTTGGACAATCCGGAGCTTGCCTGTAAATTTGTTTGTCTGACGATATCTGCTTAATCTATACTAATATTATAAAGAGGAAAGATTTTTTGTTTGTTTGTATCGAATAGGCTCCGAAACTACTGGACCGATTTTAACCATTTTTTCACTAAATTATTACGAAATAACATAGGCAATATTTTATAAAAAAAAAATCAGAGATCTTTAAGAAAACTACAATAATTTTCTTAAAGATCTATAAATTTTGTCTATAAATTCATTATTTAGCGTACGCTGAGAAAACTATTGATAATACATAAAAATGATGTATTACATGATTAAAGTACCTATTATTCCCTACAAAAATGTCCTCAAAGGTATACATCTAACTATGATAATTAAGTCACATTAGTAACTTTTGTGTTCTGAGATGTAATTAAATCGCCGGTAGAAACATTAGTTGGTCACAAACGTATCGTAGTATTAATTGTTATTCAAATAAACACTTTTATCATCAAGGGTATTTATGTATCAGTAAAATACTATTTAATTTATTCGAATCAGACATTTAATTTCGAAGTTATCACGAGTATAAAATCGAAACCTACGCGGGTGAAACCGCGGGTCGCAGCTAGTATCATATATATCCGTTTTTTTCAATTTTGATGTAACTTTGCGGGTAGATAGGTTCTACTTTTTTTTCTACGTTTGATGAGCATAATCGGTAGGTTTTGCGGAGTAGTGCGGTTTTGGAAGTCGGGTGAAATCAAAACAATCCAATGTTCATTACGTTATATGTATATTGTGTACTGGGAAATCCCATCTTGCGCCGGCAATATTTGTTTTATACGTTGATTGCGTTTCTGATGTTGATTAAAAAAAATAGCTTTATAATATTAATAACTCTCCTTTGAATCATCATCATCGGCAACTCGTAGTAACCCACTGATGGGCATTAGCATTCTTCCACAAACGCCACTTCTATCAAAAAACAAATGCCACTTTCTGTTAGCGTCAAAGCCTGCGGAAAGATTGAATTGAATGGATATGATATTAGCTGTTGAAATGTAACGTGACTACTTCCAAGTATTTCCTTGACAAATTTGCGTTAGCGTGAAAGGAAAATAAACATGAGGTATTTGTTTAGCCCCTAGGTCTTCAAATATACCGTTTCAGCGATAAACACTAATCGATAATAAACAATATTTTGTATCAAACCTGAGGTCAAGAGAAAAAAGACGCCATTATTTTTTTATATAACCTATAACAAAGATATTAAGGATCATCAAAAAAATAACCAAGCAGTAATTATTAAAATAACTTTGTAATTATTAATCATAATAATTACAAAAATCTGAATGATCATCAAAAAAATAACCAAGCAGAGTTTGTTGCCTGATTATTCTAGGCTTGGTCGCGCGCGAAGAATCACCGTAAATTCACTTTCAAATTTTAAATTCGCGCAGTTTTTAGGTTGACGTTTCTATATGACCCTTGAATAAAATAAATAAAACTATTGAATGAATAAAAACCTATTGACTTTAACTTTGAAAAAGGCAATTAAAGTTGGTCAAATAGGCGTGTCAGTACTAGCATTGCTTAGTACAAATATCTCACTACAAATAGATTCACACTACAGTTAGATTCCAATAGGAATCGTCACCCAATGACTCACTGATCTTTATCTCACTGACTGATTTAAAACACACTAAAACAAACACGCCCATGACTCTATTCCCCAAGATGGCCATCCTCAGATACATAATCAGTGCTCAGATCTTTGATGATACCAAGGAGGTAGTCAGAGTCACATCGAATACATTTGCAAGTGGTATAATTAAATTCATGATATTTTTTGGAATAAAACTACCGTCTAATACTTTGTAAAAGATATTGATTTTATAATTTTTCAAAAATGTTACTGTTTGAGCCGATAATTCTGAAACAAAACGCAAAACAACATAACTTGAAAACTAAAAGAAATCTGGATACATGAGGTATATTCAGATACCCCGGATGAGTTTTTTTTTTCTTTGTACTTCACTGTTTTGTCCACCCTGTATAATGAGCCTAAGAGCAGTCACGCATAAAATACCGGATATATCTAAGCGGATTTATCTCTAGCTGGGACAGACTTTATTTCAGCAAAGCCAGCTTATGATAGTTTCATGACTGAAATATCAAAATGCGCTTGAAAAATATTGAAATATCAAAATGTCAGACGAATCGTTTGCAAATCTGATAGCAGTGTTATGGAACTTGGCAATTTTATGAAGTTGAGGACCATAGTGTATCCCATGTATGCTATATATACTATCCCATTGTATAATTACAATCCCGAAAGGTGTAACCCCCTCTTCTCAAAAGTAGCTACTTTTTATCAAATTTTTTTTCTGAACTTAGCTATTTTCCGTCCGTTTCATCCAAAGGTTGTCTGGTAGAGATCGCTACCTATCGATAATACCGCCCATTGTACAACATTGTGAAAGTTCTTAGTACTTAACCAAGCTGATGTATTATATGGTGTGCAATAAAGTATTTTCTATTTTTTTCTTTTCGGTTAAATCTGTAAGTTTTTATTGAAATCGCTTTTCCATGGGAATAGACTTTAATTAGTTTTATATACTAAAAAATACAAATAAATGGTTTGTTTATAATAAACAATAAAACAACGACCTCTGTGGCTCAGTGGGCGAAGGCCCGCCTGAGACGCAGAAGATTTCGGGTTCGATTCCCACCGCGAACAAATGTTTGTATGATCAGCATTTTTTCGGGGGTATCTGCTGTTTTCTATTTACATATGCATTTATAAAAAAAAATATAAGTATATCAGTCATGTAGTTCCCATAACAGAAGCTCTGCTTACTTTGGGGCTAGATGATGCTGGGTGAAAATGTCCAGCATTATTTAAAAATGCGTTTTTAATTAGCCTTTTGATCGGTTCTTTGGGTACAGTACAGTAGGCCGACACGACAGGTACAATAACCAAAGTCGATGAAAAAATATAAACATCTGTTTGCCCTGACATTTCCGTCGAATAATAATTTTAAGCCTGAATTGATTTTATCACGAAAGAATTCCGTAATTGTTCAGCTTTCAAACTTGTTAATTATTGCACTCGTATTCAGCATAAAACGGTAGCGTAATTTCGAGACTTGATTATCCTTTGTCCATCCATCCTCGCAAATTAAGCGACAGATTTAAAATAAACCCAATTGCCCTTAAGATTTTTAATACTCCACAAACAGCTGTTCGTGACTCATTCGACATTGACCCAAGAAATCTCGGGAAACTCGTATACTCGCATTTATTTAAAACGTCGACCCTGAATATGATCGAAACAAAATCGCTAACCGAAATCTTTCACTTTACTACCTATCAGAATACCACCGACAAAAATTTCGTAGTGTATAAAACTTAAATAAACTTTGGCAATAACACAAGATCGTTTGTTCTTACGCTATTTTCTGCTAGGATAAACATCATAACTGAAATTTAGTGTTTCATTACTTTGTTGCTCTTTTTGCGGATGTAATCGGGGTCAATTGTACAAAGGAAGTTGAAGATTAAAGGGTACTTACATTGTGTTGATGAAGTGTAAGCACCACGTTGTCGAAGGTCGAAGTGTTAGAGAGAGCTTCGGAACTGCCCCGGAGCAGCTCGGCCAGTAAATCAGCGCCGGGCTTGACCCCGGCCAGCTTCGAAGGTGACGACGTCGCCCGAACATGAGTCGGCCCACGACCTCTATTGCCGCTCCCAGTCATCGCCCCAACGCTTGTTTTGCGACTCGGCACAGTCGCGTCCGAAAAGCTCCTTCTACCGACTTCCACAGACCTACACGTCGGAGCTTCTAAATTCTTTCCGAACGGCGCTCTGGAGAAATGCTGCCGTCTCACTTCCACATCGGACGTGTCCGATGGACTGAGCGGAGACGGCGAGGCAGTTCTGTCTCTAGAACACGTATCGCTCTCAGCCTCTGAAGGTGAATCTCTGTATTTTCGTCTCGTTTGAAACGAGTCGTCGTCTCTTTCGTCAGAGCTCTGCTGATAGAACCTGGCTCTTCTAGCTCTCAATTCCTCAGACTTTGGCCAGCTAGGTGCTGGTGCTTCTAGCGGGCTTGGTGGGCCATTTGTATACGAGTCGTCTGACTTGTCGCCTAGCAGTGAAGAAGTCCGTGTTTCTGCGGACAGGCGCATATCTTGAAGCGAAGCGTCACTGCTCTCTCGCTTGCAACCGTTTATCGACGGAGGATCCTCTTCTCCTCCATCGTCGCTAGGGGTCGTGATGTAGATGCCTTTCCTTCGTTTCGTTTTATCAAGGGGGCGTCTTCGTTCTCTAGCACCGATCGGAGCTGGCGTACAGGGGTTCTGCACAGCAGCTAATAAGCTCGCCACTTGTTCACTCGTTATAGTCTCGTCTTCTTTATCCCGGTCTAATGAGCCATCGGACGCGGCGTCCGACTTACTCGGCTCCTCCTGCGGTAACTCCTGTGACCACTGTTTCACTATACACTCATACACGGGCACCGGGATCAAACTATCGATATCGTCAACGATATCGGGATCGTCGAGCGTCACGGGGAATTGGGAGCAATCACAGTCTACGTTAGCACACACTGGCACAGGAGGGTCTGGAAGGGGAGGGAACGTGAACGGTTGCGCGGGTTCTAGGGGAGAGGTTCCTTCACTGTTGGCTTGTGCACTGTCGGCTTGCGAGCCGTCACTTTCCTCGCGCAATTCGTGTAACACTCGCGGGGCCATCAAGACCGGTAAACTGCCGCCGGCTTCGGCCGGGCCCTCCTCCCGCACTGGAGGGATGCGTCGCGGCAGCGGGTGCGTCAGCGAGCGCGCACCGAGCTGCTTATGCGGCGTGTCCGGAGGTGGCGAACGCGGTGCCGGAGACGCGTGCGCTAGGAGTCCCTCGTCAGAACCCACAGCAGAGTCCACGGACGCAACCGATCCACCCTCGGTCACGTTTTCATCAGTCGTCGAAGAGGCCTCGGCATCCCCTTTCGATGCCCCGGCCCGATCTGCTTTGACAGTCTTCTTCCCGAAATCGAAGATCGACTGCTGTCGCTTCGGGTAATATTTACTTTGCGCGAAGTCACCCTGAGAGAACGAGGCGCTGCGGTAAGGGATAGTCTTTTGCGCATAGGAGCCGACGATCGATCGGGGCTCAACGCGGACCAGGGTGATGTTGTCGGCGTCGAAGTCGTCGAAGCGGTCGACGGAGAGGCCGCGCGGCGGGCTGTGCCTGTGCCGCTGTCGGGGCGGTGGCACCGGCGGCAGCACGGGAGCGGAGTGCGGGGGTGGGGGCGGCGGAGGGGGCGGCGGGGTGCTGCGCTGCAGCAGGCGATCGGTAAGCGAGACGAGGCGCTGGTGGCGGCTGGTGGGCGAGGGCCGCTCGTCCCGCGCGCCGCGGCCCAGGCGCCGCTGGATGCGGTCCAGCGTGCGTCGGTCGGAGCGCGCGCGGCCCAGGCACGCGGCGAGCGCCTCCTCGGAGCAGCAGCGGCAAGGGCAGGCGCGCGGCGGTGGAGCGCGGCGCACGCAGTACCGCACCGCGCCCAGCGTCACGTACGGGGACCTGCGCGGACGCTGCTATTACTACCGCGGTACGAAGCGACGCGCGCGCCGGAAAGCTCAGCGGCGAGTGAACCGATTTAGCGCGGGCGAGCTTCGTACTCCGGATTCCGGGAGGATTCCCTCCGACACGGTTCGGGAGTTATATCGGAGTGGGTGACACGACACTCGCAAGAGTAGCGGTTTGGTTCGTTTCGTGCGCGTTTGTAAGGCAGGTGCGGAATAGACGGACGGAAGACGCGTCCGCTATAAATAGTTGGCCGTTGGCGATTTGGCGACACTGCGACCTCGCCGTGATGTTTACAATTTTCATGCTTAGTTACTGGCTGAGAGAAGAGATAAATTCTAATTAATTAGAGGAGACGCGAGAAGGCGTGCCTCGACTGTTGCATGTTGAAGCAGGTGCAAATGTTTTGTT
Organism: Perizoma flavofasciatum; assembly: GCA_958496245.1. NCBI lineage: Eukaryota > Metazoa > Arthropoda > Insecta > Lepidoptera > Geometridae > Perizoma > Perizoma flavofasciatum. Next base: position 7,948,552 of record OY292439.1, on the reverse strand, counting down.
TACATATTATTTTGTAAGAGTTAGATCGCTTATTTGAAACTATGGGGCATTGAGATACATTTTGATAATTGCTGACTCAAATTAATCCATGTAATATTGTTCGTTAGTGACCGACGAATAACGTGAAATAAACTTTATTTGTCAATCACTAACGTATAGTTTCATTTTGGTTTTATATACTGCAAACTTTTATTTGCGCTTTTTCGCACTAGTTTGTGTATAATATAAACTAGCATATTTATGCATATTTTAGGTTGTTTTGATATAAAAGGCCACAGTGTCAGATCATCAAAATCGATGAGAAGGAGTTTGCTAACGCTGGGGATAAAGGTTCTTGAATGGCGATTACGAACCGTAGGTAGTGTAGGATGGTTCTCACTTGAAGGACCAATGACATTGTTAAGATCGTCAAATGATTAAGAGAGTGTAGGTGGTGTAGTAGCTAGTCGAGGGTTCGTATCCAGTCGTAGACCATGCACATTTCCAGTGTAAAATGTACACACATCATAAAAAAGTTTGAGATCATTTAAAAAAATATGTTCATTTTCATTTTAACCGCTTTTCCATAGGAATTGGTTTAAATTCGTTTTATGCATAAAAATAATGGAAATAAAATTGATTGTTTTTATTCTTAATGTTGTATTTTTAACAAGGTAACAATTATCGTTACATAATTTTTAATAATATTACAACATATCGAAAGTATGTTAACTTTTTAAACTAATAACAAACTATTTTGATGTGTGTATTCGTGTCAGAAAAAAAATTCATTCACAGTTTATCGGCACGATAAACAGTGAATGAAAACATCAAGAGAAAACTATTATGACCAAAAAAGTACCAGTGTTGCCAGACGGGTCTTGTCAAAAGTTGCCTTAAATAGGTTATATTAACTTACAGAACCAAATATCATTTGATAATGGTTACCACATTTTCTTTCAAATATTTTGCCAACGTTGCAAAAAATATAATAGACCGGTACTACATTCCGTTTCATGTTGGATTCAAGTAAGAAATTAAAAATGAATTCTACAAATTCCAAAACAAATTGTGTAACCTAAAAGTAAACCGACGTAGTTAAAAACCACTTAAAAGGCTACAAAACCACTTAAAAGGCCTTCTGGCAACGCTGGAAAGATCTGATAGAAAAATTGCTAAGTCAGTGGGCTCAAAATCGTACGATTATGATGATGTAGGAAGCAATGGGAAAGGCTATTTCCATTATCTTCAGGGAGGATGGGTATGCCCATAGGGAACAAGTAGCAATGTTTAGTACAGTGAACCTGGAGTATTCCCGCCTTCTTCGGGCGCCATCTTGCGGCGACTTGGAGCGATCCGACGCCATCTAATCACGTGACGCCGCGCATGCTTCACGCACTGTTCTGCAACAAAGATGGAGCTCATGAGCTTTTGATTGAACTAAAGAGGGTTTTCTTAAAGGAAACATTATTCTTATTTAATTCAGGACGTATACAACGTCTAAAGAAACTGCAAAGCACGAATGCATGCATTTACATTGGATTAAAAAATAATTATAATCATTTATCTTGTAGCCAACTGCTATGAAAAGTGGCTTGTGTTAGCTGTAAAGTGTGAAAAGTTGGAAACACTTTCTCGCGTTCCATTTCACTTTATTTTAGTAATTATGGAGGGGAGGTTTAAACAATTCTGTTTTACTTTTAAAAATTAATTATTGTTCGAAAATCAAATCACTTTTCGCCCTAAATAACATAAACATATTTTACTCTATTCTATGTACTTGTCACTTGGAATAAACTCTTTTGCGGCCTTTTAAATTTCCTACTCAGTGATGATGATGTGAAAAGTCATCTTGTGTCTTTTGGGCGTTTATTTATTTATTTGGACATAGTAAGTATATACTTGTGTATATAATAAAAAAATACATTTAAAAATCATCCTTCTTAGCATAAAATAACACAACACTGAATACGGAAAATATTAGAAAAATATAACTCTACCTGGTTATATTTTTCCATAACTTTTCCATAAGACATGCCTAAATCTTAAAGTTTAATGCACACGGACATCAGAAGATAATAACTACAAGAAATACTTCACAGGCAGACTTTGTGGCTCCCTATAACTCGGACATTCCTGACGATAAAAAACAAATGGCTATTATTAACTATCCAGACACTAAGAAACGTAAGCCGCTACGCTCGCCATCTATGAAACTTTTTCAGTACTTCGAAAGTATGAAGGGCGGGCAGAAGCAGAGCTGGGTGTTGGGTGCCATGGGCGGGCGGAAACTACTGGTGTTAGTTTTAAAGGTTTTCAATAGATGCCGCTTTTATAAATCCTACATACCTATTAAACTTTAGAAGGTGTTAGCAGAAGGTGAAATGGATTTTTTCTTCAAAAAGTATCTAACTTTTGCAAGTATCTTTATTATATTACCTATATTTTGAAGTGACATGTTAGGTCATGACCTGTAATACATATGAAGAATATTAGGTGATCTCAGAACGAAACCTAAAAGGTGCCAAATAAAATCCTGTCCGATCACTCCTACCAATATCAAGCTATAAAAACTCACTGCCTACTGACATAGAAGTAATTGATAGTCCTCAAATATTTAAATTAAAACTTACAAAGATATTGTTGGAAAAGTGTTTCTATACCATTCATTAATTTTTAACATGTTTTTTATTTTTGACATTTAAGCACTTTTTTAATGTTATAATTTTAACTAATTTCGAATTTGATTGTTACAATTATGAAAGAAAAAATTAAATTAAATTAAACAGAACCTACTCCAATATTTATACACCAATATCCAAATTTTTTTTTTATCAATTTAAAGAAAGTATCTTGAAAATTACTAAACAGATTATGAAATCATCTTCTTTTCTCTTGTCTCTCATTACGTGGGGTCCGCACAAGTTTTCTTCCACTATCCTCTATCAGCCGTCTTTCCAGTACTCACTCCTCTTACCCATGTCATTCTTCACACAATCCATCCATCTTTTCTTTCCTACCTCTTTTGAATACCCCACACAAGGCTTATATGAAAACCCCTTATCAGAAACAATATTTCAACAATATTCAACCATTACTTTTTACAACATAAACGATTCCATATATTTAAGCCCGCTCATTTGGATGACAAAATTGAGTCATTTAACTTAAGACGATATCTCAGGAAATCGTTATTAAGTCGTGTTTGTAGTTGAATTACTTTCTGGAATCATTTACTTTGTTACGAGATCATAACATAAGGTGGAAGCCATTTTATTGAAGTGTGTAAGGTCAGCGACAAAAGTAAATTAACAATTTAGATTTTTATAGCTCGAAGAATATTTGTATTTTTATGTTTATTTTTCACACTTTTATTAAGGAAATAGCACCGTCATTCTTTTAAATAGTTCTCTCCATCCCAAGGTTGTCTGGAAGAAATCGCTTTCAGCGATAAGACCGCCCATAATGCATTTCTTTTTTGTTGTTCTTTTTACTGTGTTTCTGTGTTTATATTGTAAATTGGTGTTATGCACAATAAAGAGTTTATCTATCTATCTATCTAATATTTCTGGTAAATTCCTACGAACTGAAGTTGTGAGCGTGTTTTTTATTGTTTTTTTTTCTGGAAGGTTCAAATATTAAATAAATAATTATAAATGATGCTGGACATTTTTCACACAGAATCATCTAGCCTCAAAGTAACCAGAGCTTGTGTTATGGGACCTACATGACTGATATATTTTATTCGATTCCCGAGAAAATGTTTGCATTTTCTCCAGATAATTGTTTCGGATTGGTGTTCTGGTACTGGTTCTCGTAGGTACTCTCGACACGGGGAATCTTAGTGATAGGTCAGGACTATGTACCTATGTCTCTCTAAGTGTTTTTCAACTCATTACTATTGTGCACATCGAGCAAATACCTATTGTGCATAACTAAATAAATAAATAATGCTGGACATTTTTCACACAGCATCATCTAGCCCCAAACTAAGCAGAGCTTGTATTATGGGAACTACATGACTGATATAATACTTATATACATTTATTTTGTAAATAGATACATATTATACATAGAAAACACCAAGACCCGAGACAAATATTTGTCCCGCGGCGGGAATTGAACCCGCAACCTTCTGCGCCACAGAGGTCGTCTATTTATATTTGATACTGGGCTGCATTTCAAGATCCGCCTTGACCCTTAAGTATTTGCAACGTAAAGTTACGATTTCTTTTTAAACCTAGAACAAGAGCACATAGAAAGTTAGAAACTGAGTGTATTGATCTACTTTTGTCGCTAAGTGTACCTCCTTGATTCTATGTATAATATGTAAGTACAAATAAAAAATGTATATAAGTAGTATATTAGTCATGTAGTTCCCATAATACAAGCTCTGCTTAGTTTGGGGCTAGATGATGTGTGAAAAATGTCAAACATTATTTATTTAGTTATGCACAATAGGTATTTGCTCGATGTGCATAATGTAAAGTGTTAAAAAAATACTTAGCAAAGACATAGGTACATAGTCCTGACCCCTCACTAGGATTCCCTGTGTCGTAGGTATCAGTAACTACGAGTACCGTTACTACAACACCCAGACCAGGGGGCTAGACAAATACCACTTTCTATTCTCGTTAACGCTAGCAGAAAGATTAATTTGTACATTAGCTGTGGAAATGTAAATAATTAAATAAATAATGCTGGACAATCCACACAGCATCATCTAGCCCCAAGCTAAGCAGAGCTTGTGTTATGGGTACTAAATGACTGATATACTTAATACAACACATTACATTGATAGATTTTTTTTTATTATACATAGAAAATACCCAGAACACCCGGAACAAATATTTCCAGATCGTACAAATATTTGTCCCAGGGCGGGAATCGAACCCGCAACCTCCTGTGTCGCAGGCGGACCTTCGGCCACCGCGCCACATCGGTCGTGGAAATGACAGCTGCCAAGTTTTACCTTGACAAATTTGCGTTAGCGCAAATGGAAAAGTAAGCGTGAGGTATTTGTCTAGAAACCCTGGAATAATTATCTGCAGGAATTGCAAACATTTTCTCGGGCATCGTATCAACACTTCTTGCATCTAATCCGGCTACTCGCCTGCGGCACAACTGAGGTAGAGTTTATCTATCTACTAGCTTCTGCTCACGGCTTCGCCCGCGTTGTACTCGGACAAAAAGTAGCCTATATGTTATTCTAATGTATAAGCTATGTTACTGTAAAGTTTCTTCAAAATCCGTTCAGTAGTTTTTGCGTGTAAGAGTAACAAACAACCATCCTCACAAACTTTCGTGTTTATAATAGTAGTAGGATGTATATCTACAAATCGGATCATAATTTTGTGTAGAAGAATAGATAGTTATATACCTAACGTAAATTCCTGTCCATCGAAAGGTTGTCTGGAAGAGATCGCTTTAAGTGATAAGACCGTCCATTGTACTCCCGCGATTAGCTTGTAATTTGCTCCGTTTGAATTTGTAAGCAACATAATATTAAGTGGTGTACAATAAAGAGTTATCTATCTATCTATCTATCTAATACCAATACCTAAACCGCGGGTCTGCGGCGTAATCCAATTCTATGTACAAGGCCGAATCGCGTTATATGCTATGATCCTTATATATTATGTGTATGTAATCCTACTAATATTATAAACGCAAAAGTTTGTGAGGATGGATGTTTGTTACTCCTTCACGCAAAAACTATTGAACGGATTTTGATGAAACTTTACAGTAATTAATATAGCTTATACATCAGAATGTGTTATATGCTACTTTTATCCGGTTACCACGCGAGCGAAGCCGTGGACAGAAGCTAGTATAATAATAATACTGGTATTTTTTTTCACACAGCATCACATAACCGCAAAATATGCAGACTTGACATGATTGATATACCGTAGCTTCACATCCTTGTGATGTGGAGTTGCATAATATGCTAAGACAGGACCTATTTGGCCCACGCGTAGCGGAGAGGAATAACCTACTTTCTATGTACCTTCTGCCTGTATTGTGTTTCCTCTATGTATTGTGTGTCAAATAAATGTATTTTCTTTTTCTTTCTTTCTTCTTTTTAAATACATACAAATTATAAATCACACACCCAGACTCGAGACAAATATTTGCAGTTCTTACAAACATTTGTCCCGCGGCGGGAATGGAACCCGCAACCTTCTGCGTCTCAGGCGGGCCTTCGCCCACTGCGCCACAGAGGTCGCCAGATGTGTGTAATGTTTACTCAGGTACTTTAAAGTTGAGATATCTGTTTTCAAATATATCAAAGTTCATCACTACTTGGCCATTGAAAGAAGTTTTGAGAGTAAGTGTGTCAAATCTCATAAGCATCAATCTTCTTACTGATCTATTTTTAGAGCTCCTCGGCTATTTAGTAACCACTAAGAACCGTTTTAATTTAACACAAACATGCTTGACGCTACAAAAACATAAAACTTGCAAGGAATTTTTAGAATTATACTTTTATTTTAGGAACGGGTGATTTATACTTTACTAGATTCTGTACCCGGATTTACTCGCTTGGTTCATTTTTTTCGGTCAATTAAATTGAGCTAATTGACCGAAAAAAAAACATATTTATTATTTTAAGTGACAAACTATCTTTAATAATTCAAATTTCACCCAAATCGGTTCAGCTTCTACCGTGTGGACGAGTTCTAACATCCATAAAGATAAAGTGTTTTTCCCGCAGTTCATTGATTTGAAGAAGCAAATGAATTTTATATATATATAGACTTAGCAAGCGAAGACCAATATTATGTTTTTAAACTCTTGAAATGTTTAAAAATTGTCAAGCTATTTTAAATATCAGGAAAGCTTCAAAAGGTTATGGCGGTAAATAATAGGCACGTAATGCATAAAAAATATCTTGGTTTCACGCCAAGATAATTTTTAATACTCAATTCTTCTTAGGTATAATTGAAAAATTGTGATAAATAGTTAAGTAATAAAAATCACATCCATAAAAATGTGACTAGAGGATATTCATAGAAACATTTTCATCAATCGGCGGTTTTTATACGGAACCAAAATAGACTGATGTCACTCGCATCTTGCGCAACTCTAGACCGACTTCCGAAAATGGTTTATGGTTCCTTCTGAACTCATTATTACACAAACACCCTTTGATGAAGGTGAAGTGGATAAATACGTCAATTTTAAAACGGTTTTTTTGTAAAAAGTAACTGTGTTCAGAGCCGTGTTGGCTTATAGAAAAATTTAATCACGGGAAACATTCCCTAGAATCAAAACTTCACAGGTGTCATCAGTTTGAGTTCCAATAAGCGACGATAGGCTTGCAACCTGTCACGGGAAATTATATCTTCTTTGATAACTATGTACTTACAAAACGCGTCTGCTAAATGTAATGTGTGGACGTGCCTTTGACCACCCCTTAATTGGTATCTAAGATCTACACACTGAGTACGAATCTAGGATGCCTCTCATCACAGTTATAAAAGTAGACGACCATTCAGTATTTTAATTCATTATTCACAAACAATATTATTGATTTGATTTAATTAGATGTATTTTTTAAGATATTATTACCACTATACCAGGGGGGCTAGACAAATACCTCACGGTTACTTTTCCTTTCACGCTAACGCAAATTTGTCAAGGTAAAACTTGGCAGCTGTCACGTGACATTTCCGCAGCTAATGTCATTTCCATACAATTCAATCTTTCCGCAGGCGTTAACGTCAACAGAAAGTGGTATTTGTCAAGACTCCCTGAGGGGCTAGACAAATACCTCACGCTTAGCTTTCCACGCTAACACATATTCGTCAAGGAAATACTTGGCAGTAGTCACGTGGCATCTCAAAAGCTAATGTCATTTCCATACAAATCAATCTTTCCACAGGCGTTAACGCCAACAGAAAGCGGTATTTGTCTAGACACTCAGATCGTCCCAAACCAACGCTTCCTCAGCCGAGCCTGCCTTTCGTCAACCACCTGCTAATGTATGCTATTCTAAATAGTTTTAAAAAACCTTCTAGTTTTTTACCATGTATCGATCACAGTATAGCCCCATAAATATATATTTATAATGATGTATATTTATAAGTTAATTATAGGACTGTTGATGTACTTTTGACATTGTAAATTTTATTTAGCCTAGTTTATTATACCGGGTGTGATAAGAATACTCCCGAAAACTTCGGGGAGTGAAAGTACCCATCAATATGAACAAATTTTACTATGGAACCAACACTGTGAACGCGAAAAAAAAAACAGCTGCTCCATACTGAAGCTCAATACCTACTTGGCTGACATGTAGGTATGTTGTTGCTTGTTTTCGAGAGTAGTCTTATTACACCCTGTATATACACATGACAATGCTTTTGCAGATTTTCTATTTACTCTGATTACTCACTTTATTGTTACAAATCATATTTTTTATAGTTGACTTTAGTTTTATTTAATTCTTTAACAAATTCTTATGATTAATTATGCATTTATAAATTGATTATTATGAAGCTATAATCTGTATTTTGTTAAAATGACTTATCTAAGAGTAGTAATTTGTCATAAAAATAAATAAATTGAATAAAAATACCTTTTCGACTCATACCTAATTACCTACCATTGCAGCATAGACTGCACTCTTTGGCACTGGTTAGCACCCTCGTTTGTGTACTCGTTTGTAATTTACTGTTTTTTTTTTAATTGTCTGTATTTCTTTACATTAGACTTGTCTGTGCTGTATTGTATGTGTTGAATAAAAAAAACTATCTATCTATCAAAATATCACCGAAATAGGTACGTAGTTTTTGCCTATTTGGTTGATAATTCGTAACGCCGATAGAAATCTTTGATTTGAAAGTGTTTGGCTTCCGAGAACCGCTATCCTACTGTTTCACGGTCCATCGCAGCCATTTCAAATTCGGCATGCCCATACACTTTGCCCACACATGATCTACAAATTGTTTACTCCGAAATGTACGTAGGTCTGTCAGTCCCTCTAAACGTGGTACATACCTACCTTAAAAAATATTTTGACTTTAAAAAAGATAAGGTAGGTTTATTTACCAATAAACATTATAATAATATATTCATTTTAATAGCTAAATAAACTCTGCCTTATTTTCTATATATTGTTTTTCTGTTTTAAAAGTTTTCTATTATTCTATAGTATAAATAAATCTATCTACACACTGAATACTGACGCTTCTTGAATTTATAAATTTTAAAACCAAAGACGTGTTTTCCATCATCTTTTGCACCCTAGTGACTTTTTTCGATATAAAAGACATTGAATGTCAAAAAACCGACTTAAATCGCGTGATGATACTTTCAAACCAAAAAACAAAAGTAAAATTACCCACAAAAAATGTTTCGGCTTGTCGTGATTACATGTTTTTTTTTTAAGTTTTACGGGAAAAATAGCAATTCCTCAGGACTAAAATGGAACCACCTCGGAATCATGTTCTATACAACAACAAAGGAATCATCAAAATCGGTTCATAAATGGAGTTCTGAGGTAACAAACTTTTAAACAGTAAAATCAAGGAACTTGAAGATATGACTTCAAGGATAGTCGAAAATCTAATGCACACACACAATCCACATCACAATCCGATTAACTGTTTCTAATATAAATAGTAACAGAAAAACAACAAGTTCTTATGACAAAGCACAAAAATACCAAAACACGATAATTTCAATTCTAATCGTACTCTATTTGCTTAAAACCATGTTTACAATTATTATGGAAACCCGCCGAGGTTCTGCTTGATAAATTAATGCTTTTAAGTATTGTTCGGGATCTCATCAATCAATGAGACAATCTTATTTTATTTTTCAACAAATACCTCCGTAATTCAAATCTAAATTATGCAGAATCGTGATTAATGAGCCACTTATGGTTATAATCTGATTAAAAGTGGTATGCGTTTAGCAAATTATGAAAACCTTGTTTTATTGACATTTAACCTCTGAGGCCGGAGGGTGAAAGTTTTCGTTGAAAGATTTACTCTCTACAATGTAGTATTTTTTTATGGCTGATGTCATTTTGCAGTTTTTACCGCCCAATAAAATTGCCAAAACACCAATTGCCTTTGTTAAAGTGGTGATGAGAGTTATCAAAGATGTATCGATTAGTTGTAAAATATTGGAATATTTTCGATACAAAAAAATTGTAGGTTGATAAAAAAACAATTGTGTGGGCAATTTCGATTTTATCTTTGATCGATTGGACTTTTACAGGCAGTAAATGCCAACCGGAAGAGCCGTGTTGGCCTAGTGGGCAAAACCCCGACACCCGATCCCGAATTCGTGTGTTAAAAGGCACCAATGGATTTTGGAAAATGCCGCTTAGTAGTTCAACTTACATATTTTTTTTTAGATAAACTGAGATACAAAATGAAACCACGTCTGTCCACGTGCGCAGCCTATGGTTGGTTGACAGCTTAATGCTACGGAAAGTTTTTTGTTTGCTGTCAGTTAACCATAAATAGACATTGCCCACGAAACTTTGCCACGTGTACAAAGCATTTTATTATGTACTCTTCGTTTATTTTCAAACGTAGTTATTGCTCACAGCTTTTTAATAGTGGACTCATACCTGGCCTGTGTCACTCTGAATCTGTTATAAATCTGTCAAACAATCGCAGCGCACGCTCAAGTAATGGACGTGAACAATTTAATGTTTGCGAAATTTAAAAACCCCTACGCGTTTTCCTTCGCGTTTTTCAGCGACCTCTAGTGACGTTATAATCTATAGAAAATTATTAAGTTATACAATCGATCGTGAAAATCGCATTCAATCGGATAAGCCATATCGGGGTATACATAACAGGGTGTTTAGACAAATACCACTTTCTGTTAGGAAACGCCTGCGGAAATGTTGAATTATATGGAAATTACATTAGGTGTGGAAATGTCACGTGACTGCTGCAAGGTTTTGCCTTGCGTTAGCGTGAAAGGAAAACTAAACGTCACGTATTTCCATACAATTCAATCTGTCCGCAGGTGTTAACGCCAACAAAAAGTGGTATTTGTCTTGACGCCCAGAGGTTTTTAAATTTTGTGGAGAGTGTCACCGGTGCGTAGTACGTGCGTCGCGGTTGGTAGCTGGCTTCAATGTCAAATGAGCTTAATCTCGCCGATTTTTTATACTAGCACAGGAATCGTCCACATAGACACGTTTCAATAATATCGCTCGCCAGCATATATTCACATATTGCCCGTTTTATCCATCAATCACTACTAAAACTTGTGTACGATTTAAACTGATACATAAATAAATAATGCCGGATATTTTTCACACAGCATCATCTAGCCCCAAACTAAGCAGAGCTTGTATTATGGTAACTACATGACTAATATATTAATTATTACTAGCTTCTGCCCACGGCTTCGCCCGCGTGGTACCCGGATAAAAAGTAGCCTTTGTGTTATTCTGATGTATAAGCTATATTACTGGAAAGTTTCGTCAAAATCCGTTTAGTAGTTTTTGCGTGAAAGAGTATCAAACATCCATCCTCACAAACTTTCGCGTTTATAATAGTAGATAGAACTAGCTTCTGTCTACGGCTTCGCCTGCGTGGTACCCGGATAAAAAGTAGCCTATGTGTTATTCTGATGTATAAGCTATATTACTGTAAAGTTTCATCATTATCCGTTCAGTAGTTTTTGCGTGGAAGAGTAACAAACTTCCATCCTCACAAACTTTCACGTTTATATATATTCGAAAGATATACTTTTTTTATAAATACAATATTATACATAGCCCACCCAGCCCCGAGACAAATATTTGTAATCATACAAACATTTGTCCCGTGGCGGGAATCGAATCCGCAACCTTCTGCGACTGAAGCGGGCTTCCGCCCACTGTGGCATAGTCGTCATTCGTGGGCGACAATACATTGCTTTTTCATTTTGAACACGAAACAAAATATAAATTCCTCTACCACACGCCACTTTCGACACTAATTTCAATGCGGTGAGGATTAAAAGCGTAAAAACGATTTAAAATCCGTCGTCGACCTACAAAATGTACACTCGTTACTTTAAACAGAAATTATGTGTTTCCAGTATTAAATGCCTATAAATATAGTGTCTACTTTAAACGTCAGATGCAATTTTAAACTTTCACTGGGTGTTGGATGATTTTCACATTTCCACATGTTGATATTTATTTATTTTATTTTATTTATTAGGTTCGCCAACAGTTTACACATGAATACAAAATATATAAGGTATAAACTAGTAAGTCTTATGCTACATGAGAAACCAATTACAGGCAAACACCACATGCACAGTTAGTAAGTAAGAAACAATTGGTATGTAAATAAAAAGTTAAACTTATTATGAACGAATTTTAAATTGACAAAGTTATAGGATTGATTTTATTCGAGTAACACTATTTATGCCGCCAAGCAGTAGTGTGAGCATTGCTGTGTTTCCATTTGAAAGGTGCCGGTGATTACAGGTACACGAGACTTTTTACTATTATGTCCGTTTTTTTTCTATCTAAGCAGCCGGTAACACCGACTACTGAGTAAAGGCCTCTTCTCTAGTGCAAAAACAGCATTGCTCAAAAAAAGTTTCTGTGGAATGGCACCAAACATTTTCAATAAATTGCCAAACAACTTAAAGGTGCCATTGACAATGTTTAAAAACAAACTTAATAAATTTTTGACATTAAAATGCTATTATAATATAAATGAATCGGTAATAACAATGTTTTAATTTTATTTTGTATTTTGACTTGATGCTTAATTAGGTACCGATTTAATTAATTTTACGACTGTTCAAATTAAGTTTTTTTTTTTTTGTTTTTTTTTTTTTTGACGTCTACTGATGACTTTTTAGCTCTTATTTTGCATGCTCTAGATTAAGGCAAAACATGTCTGGTGCCTACCAATTATAAAAATCTACATCTTTGTGACCCATGTTTGCAAATAAATGATTTGATTTGATTTCTCTATTATGCCACTCTTGGCGGTTTTGTGCCAGCCTGATAGTGCCCAGTAGGTGAGCAGTGGATCAGGCTGATCAGGCTCACAATATCATCTGACCAGCGGGCAGGTGGTCTGCCTCGAGGACGCTGCATATCTCTTGGCTACTGATTCGGTCCATCTGTGATCCTCCCGCCTTGCCAAGTGCCCTGCCCATCTCCACTTGAGCCTCGCAATCCGTATACCTATACCTCCACTTTAGTGAGACGTCTAATCTTGATGTTTGGAATACGGTCCACAAGATGGATTCCTAGCATGGCCCGCTCCATGGCTCTTTGAGCAATTTTAATGGTATACATGTGCTCATTAATCAGGGGCCATGTTTCGGCTCCATAAGTGAGGATGGGCAAAACACATTGGTTGTGCATCCTGGTCTTAAGACATTGGGGATTTTTGATTTAAAAACATCTTCCTATCTTCCAAAAGCAGCCCACCCCCGTTGGATACGCCTATTTATTTCCCTCCAAAGGATAAACGATGTCCAAGATAAATCTACTGACTATATTCTGTAGTTATTTATAGCAACTGCAGTTATTTTTTACAGCTAAATTATTTAATAGCCGTTTTTTTAATAGCAAAAATATAAACGTATATAACTAACTAAATTCATAACATCAGTGCTATCAGGACGGTAGCCGCAGTCATGCCACGTCCGGTGTGGCGGGACTTTTATGGTTTTACGATGGTCCAGAAGATTAATAGAGTTGACCAGCCTGCCTACATGCCGCCCACTGACACAGTTGTGAAATTGTATTCTCGACAATTAAATAAACGTAATCTCTTCACACAATCTTGATCAATAATTTTGATCGCCCGTTAGATATACCAACCATTAACATAATTCAGCTGTTTAAAAAAAACTGCAGATGGAATCTGGAGAGTAGGTACTTACTTAGGTATTTATAGCTTCATTTATAGAGAACTAGCTTCTGCCCACGGCTTCACCTGGGTGGTACCCGGATAGTAGCCTATATGTTATACTGATGTATAAGCTATTACTGTTTAAAGTTTCATTAAAATCCGTTCTGTATTTTTTGCGTGAAGTGAAACATCCATTCTCACAAACTTTCGCGTTTATAATATAAGAAGGATAGGATAATGGCTTCGATTCTCTAGTACACCAACTAAATTTAGACTATCGCTGCCTTGTACTGATAGAGATGGAAAGAATTGTACTCCTATCAAATAAAAAAAAGGGCTGGACATTTTTCACACAGCATCATCTAGCCCGAATCTAAGCAGAGCTTGTTATTATGGGAAATACATGACTGATATAGGTAATATTTTTTTTTGTAAAAAACACCCAGACCCGAGACAAATAAATACAGATGACAGATGATACATCTGTTCCGCGGAGGAAATCGAATCCGCAACCTTCTGCGTCTCAGGCGGGCCTTCGCCCACGGCGCCACAGAGGTCAAATTAGTTTACGTATCGCTCTTCTTGTATAAAGTAAGCATGTTTTGAAATCACGACAAAACTTGTATTAAATCCTTATGTTACTCATCATTGATACGAAAGAGCCTAGCTACTTACAACACAGGGAATCCTAGTGTGAGAGCTAGTGCTCAATAAACTACAAAAAATAGGTAGGTACTTCATCTTATATTATAATCAGTCAGTTAAATTACATCTTTAAAACGTATGTATAGGTACCTAGAATAAATAAATAAATAAATAATGCTGGACATTTTTCACACAGCATCATCTAGCCCCAAACTAAGCAAAGCTTGTATTATGGGAACTACATGATTGAAATACTACTTAGATTCATTTTTTGTAAATACATATTATACATAGAAAACACCCAGATGCCGAGACAAATATTTGCAGAAACAAACATTTGTCTCGCAGCGGGAATCGAACCCGCAACCTTCTGCGTCTCAGGCGGGCCTTCGCCCACTGCGCCACAGAAGAAGAAGTTACCATTTATCTATAAGTTCTATACCCACTAATACAAAAGACTACCATTGCCTAGTTAGCTTCATTTCATAGCCTAGGTACCTAAGTAACTATTTTTAAATTTGTAAATAGTAAATTTTCTGATGAAATATAGATTCATGATTGTAAACCTATATCTGACTAATTTGACAGCACTAAAATTGTTGGCATTTCTTTGTTTTGTTAGTTAAAGAGACCGATAGATAAAATTAAGTTTAGTTGGTGTACAAGAGAATCGAGGCCACTATGAAGATAATCCATTCTTCTTGACATAATCCGACATTACGTGGTGCCGGAACAACATACCTTCTTCCACTCTCCTCTATCAGCCGTCAACTCAGTACTCACTCTTTTCCTACCTACACAATGCATCACTAAATAAATGAAATAAATACCCAACTATCCTGATTCCACACGGTACGTTACATAAATAAATAAAATAATAATTAATGCTGCCACACAGCATCATCTAGCCCCAAACTAAGCAGAGCTTGTATTGTGCGAACTACATGACTGATATACTACTTATATACATTTTTTTGTAAATATATACATGTTATAAGAAATATACCCAGACCTGAGGCAAAGCTTTGCAGATCTACAAACATTTGTCCCGCGGCGGTAATCGAACCGCAAACTTCTGCGTCTCAGGCGGGCCTTCGCCCACTGGGCCACAGAGATACTCAACAACGGCTTGCATTTCAGTCGCCTCTCAGGTTATCCATTTTAGTATACTCTACTAGAAAATGTAGAGTTCACAAAATCCTACTTAATAATCCTACTAATATTATAAACGTGAAAGTTTGTGAGGATGGATGTTTGTTACTCCTTCACGTAAAAACTACCGAACGGATTTTAATAAAACTTTACAGAAATATAGCTTTTACATCAGAATAACATATAGGCTACTTTTTATCCGGGTACAAAGCGGGCAAAGCCGTGGGAAGAAGCTAGTGCAAAATATTCTTGGTTAGCTTTTAGGAGGTTATATCACCGACTTCCAGCTACTTTGCCCGGCCCTTTCCTTTACTAGTCGGTCCTTTGAATCTTCCGACACTGCGTCTTTCGGTTCTAGGTCACCATTCGCGAGCGTTTTATTCAACCGCGACAGTGATTGTCGGTTCCGAAGCGGTGCCGGTTCTGAGAGCTTTGGTGTCTGAACAGATCTGCGAATCTCCATTATGGGAATTATTATAGTCGTGAGCGTGATTGTTTTTTGTTCCCTTAATGTCCTATATATTATATTACTATCAATTATTAAGGTGTCTTTAAACATTTGCGTTACAACCTAACCTAACCTAACCATTCTGTGCACCACCAACACATCTTTTTCCACAATACACAAAGGTAATCTGGAAGAGAATGCCTTTTAGCATTAATTTCGCCTATGTAGGTAATACTATTTTGTGCAATAAAGAATTTTCTATCTATCTATTGTTTCCTAAATTCACGCTTCAAACGAACGCGTGTAAAAAAAACGCGGCATCACTTGCTGGATGACATTATTTTGGCAACAATTTTCTATCTGTAAAACTACTCAGAAATAATGATTGACTTATTTACGAGCAGTCTAGACAGTAGATAGACATATTTCGTTCTATTTTTATACGTGGGTTACCTAGTTTGAGTATAATTTTAGCTTTGCTAATGAATAATATCTTTGGTAACATTATAGTACAGGCTCAGCGCAAACAACTGATGTATTAAAAGAAGCCTCGGAAGTTGGTCCTATATTATGAGCTAAGATATTTATATTGACGAACTCTGCGGCAGTGGACGCAGGCACGCCTGAGACGCAGAAGGTTGCGGGTTCGATTCCCGCTGCGGGACAAATGTTTGTACATGCAAAAAATTGTCCTGCGTCTGGATGTTTTCTATGTAAAATATGTATTTATTTACAAAATAAAGTATATAAGTAGAGGTAGTATATCAGTCATCTAGTTTCCATAATACAAGCTCTACTTAGTTTTGGTCTAGATGATGCTGTGTCAAAAATGTTCAGCATTATTTATTTTATATTAGGACATGGATTCAATATCATCAAACTAAGGCATATGTAATAAATATTCTCAATAAAAAACAATCTGGAAAAGCTAATTTACACAAACTATTGGTTGAATCTTCTAAGACTTACAATAGGAAGCTATTTCATCAAAGCTGATTTTAATCAAATATTGTAGGTAAAGTGTTATATAGTCTAAAACACTGTTTCTGAAAGTGGGCGATAACGCCCCCTTGTGGGCGCTGAAGGGGAGCGGTAGTAGGCTCTAGAAGATATTGGGGACGGTAAGGCGGTCTAGAGGGGAAAGCATAGGTTGTTATGTTTAAAAACTTTGGGGGGCGCTTGGATTTTTTTCATTCTCAAAGTGGGTGGTGGGAAATTTTGAGAACCTGTGGTCTAAAATCTCTCGAAATAAATTTCTCGTGTTTTTCGCAAGGGCCGCGCAAACTGGCGCGAACACGTGGCGATCAGTCGCGAACATTGACAGCCAATTGACCACCTTTCCCCTTTCATCGCCTCCGCCACCGCATCAGGTTGACCAGGTGCCGAACCATCAAGTTTTATTACGATTATATTCAGGCAAAGCTGTCAAATCCCGCTTTGCGAACGACATAGCTTTAACTACGCCATAGCGTCCTCAATCGCAAAGCGGAAAGTGACATCTTTGCCTGAACGAAATCGCTATAAGACTTGATGGTTAGGCCTCAGGCCTTAACAGTCGCGTAAACGTCAGAATAGAGACGCTCTTCTAGTCATAAATTTACTTATAAATAGGGGTGAAAAACATAATAATTTAATTGTGGCAAGCAATTATAAATGCAAAAAGTGTAACGGATAAATAAATTTAACTATCGTGCGCACAGTTATTTAAAATTATTGCCTAGTTTAAACCAATATAAAATAGATCCAGTTTTACACATTCATTTCATTCAACAACAAAACAGGTTAGCAATTATATTTCCGATTGAATCGTGTGAAAATGATAACTATCGATTATTCGAAACGGTCCAATAATCGATTCTAATGTGCTATTTATCATAAAGCTCTTGTGATTTTATGCTAAAACATCTTCATTATTTATGCAAATCTGGTAGAACTCTGGGAGGTCTATCGATAATTTAGGATTTTAGGATTTGCTTTTTCGATTGGTAAATTTCAGATTTATTTGTAGATTATTGTAATTATTAGGTATTTTCTTGTAATTATGCGACGGAAACATTAATTTAATGACGGTTATTTAAAGCTGTGTTGATTGGGTTTAAAAGGCGGTGAAATAGGTTGTTTTTTTTTATGAACAGAACTGGATATTTATTTCAGCTAAATTTGCAATTTTCACATTACTCAAATAAGTACCAGCTATCCATCACCAGACTCAGATCTATTATATAATTACATCAATTGGAACAGGTTTAAAATGTCAAAAAAATTAAACATTAAATTCGTTTTATCACAACAAACGTGGACACGGAGGGGTCAATTCGCTTTTTTTTTTAAACGCCGCCAATTTTTCAAACCTAACCAATTTTTCATTTACAATCTATGAGGGGTCTTCAGCAAAAAATCTGCTTGGTCAAATAACATTTGTTACTGTTCTCATGGTTATTTCTTTGACTTCTGACCCTAAGATCACATGATAAGTTCTCCAGTAGCACAACTGTCAGCGATAACATTATCAACATTCATCAAAATAAAATTTATTACCCATAACTTTTCACTCAGCAATTTTACTGTTTAATGTTCACTGTGCTTCTCGTTTCATACAAATGTACTTCATGTCTTGCAGCGCGAGTTTTGATCGTAGCTTTAGACTTAGACTGAGCTCCCCGAAGTCATTGTGTAGGAAACATTTTTGAGCATTCCGCTTTATGGATGCAAACTCACAAACGTTTTTGGCATAAAAACAAAAATAAATTCAAAAAAACAAACACAATCAAATTAAAAATAAAACACTCAACAGACATATACACAGCCCTGACCCCACTCTAAGATTCCCTGTGTCGAAGGTACCAGGAACTATGAGTACTGTGCTACCACAAAACCCAGACCAAGAAAATATCTGCCAAACATGCAAACATTTCTCCCGCAGCGAAATCGAACCAGCATCTCTCGAAGCTGGCTCGCCCGCCGCTCCACCGAGGTCGTCAAAGCATAGGTCGCGAATTCGAGTCCCACCCAAGGTACATTTCTGGTATGTTAAAAATTCTTGTAAAGCATAGATAGATCAAGACAATTCCATCTATTAGAGACATTTGAATGTTTAACGGTATGAACAGAACACACGCAGCAAGACTTGAAGTACGATTGTATGAAAAGAGTATAATGAGTTGCCTTTATAAAATTAATGTATGCAAACTGTAGGTAAATACAATTCAAGTGATAACAGTCCTTATAGGTATATGAAATTGAACTTAATATCCTATGGCGAAATAGCTAACTAAGATTTACTCTGACGACTCGTAGGTACTCGTATTTGCGCTGACGTACAAATCTGATTTTACCTTTGCATGTTATTCCAAAGGTTTAAGATACAATTTCGCTCGCAAATTTAAGTTTTGCAAGTCAAATCGTTCGGCCTCCAAAGGTAACCGACCTCATCTTGACCTTTTTGATCGAAGAAATCTCGTGCTATATAATTTGTTACTTATTTATTGACGAGTGCTGAAGTTACTTTTATTGCTTTAAAGGAAGGTGTTTTTAAGTAATGCTCTGGAATTAATTAGGTACCTACCTACCTACCACCTGAGTTATGATTTATTGATTCTTGATTCGTGGTAGGAGTAGCCTTTTAATAGCTACCTACTAAGTATGAACACGATTTTTGTGATTCTAAAAACCACAGCTGACTGGTGATGTATGACTTTATACTTTTTTTAGTAGCGATGTAAGGAGCCTGTGTGAAGGTATATGTGTTTGCCAAAAGAGGTTGTTTTTTTGAAGCGATAAAACGGGAAATGGTTGTTGAAGTTCGCGAGAATGTATTGATCGCCACCGCCACCGCGCCACCGCGTCAGTTGGATCGTACTCCGATACGGTTTATACGATTTAAATACGTTTTCGCAGTCGATTTGTATGACTTCATATGATTTAATATTAAACATTAAAAAAACGACTTCTTATTTTTTTTACCTTCTATCTCCTAATAATTATGAGCGAAAGGAGCCAACTCAGATGTCGGAGGTTTTAGACCGCATAACGAAGAAGTCCCTAATTTCATCTTTTCAAAAAAATTTAGTTTAAAAAAACACGCTCTTATCACGCACTAAAAATTATAAAAAAAAACACTATCTACCTCCTGGCTCTATCATCAAACCCTCGTTACAAAGCCTATTGGACTCGTCAAAACGAATCATTATGAGCCCAAACTCGAGGAGGTTACTAGTAGCCACTGAAGAGTTCCACTATCCACCTCCTGGCTCCATCATCAGATCAGCTCCGAGATACCAAATTATAGTATTATCATTCCAACTACATATACATACAAAGTTTCATTTCGATAAGACAATTTTATTGGAAGTAGGTTAAAATTTACTTCCAAGATTTGATTACATTGTTTGTTAGTGAAGTGAAGCTTATATTATAAGCGTGTTAAAAATAAACTGAAAACTCTAGTTTTTGTAACCCTACTCCATTTCTAGTTGATTTGACTCAAAACCTGACGACCTTATTTGATTTAGCAACGTTTTTATTCCATAATGATACATTTTGCTCCATTCTGTATTACAGATTAATTAATATAGTTTTTTTTCTTAAAATGGTATTAATGAAAGTCAAAATATAAGGAGCACCAGTAATAACATTACGCTTTCTTCGATATCATGAACTTGCTTCTGCTCACGGCTTCGCCCGCGTGGTACACGGTTAAAAAGTAGCCTATGTGTTATTCTGATGTATAAGCTATATTACTGTAAAGTTTCATCAAAATCCGTTCAGTAGTTTTTGCGTAAAAGAGTAACAAACATCTATCCTCATAAACTTTCGCGTTTATAATATTAGTAGGATTTATTTACTTCACATATCGAGCAGTGATGGATAGACTCTCCCCAATTAACAATAAAATAGTCCAATAAAAAAACTGAGCGCAATCAAACCCAAACAAATTGATTATGGCATTTAAGGTCAGATTACACATATTAAGATTATTAAGTTGACTTCTAATGATATGTTAATGATATTATTATACCCTCTAATGGAATAATAAAACTAGGTAGGCACCTTCAGAAAAAAGCAGCGGCAATTTCTTTAGTGAAATCTAAACGGCTAAGTACAAGTAGAGATTCACATTTTAAGGGTTTCGTATCTTAGAATAGACTAGAACACTATTATTTGCCAGAACATATGTACAATAAGGTCTTAGAATAATTTAAATAGGTGCAATAATGTTCACCATAGATAGGCATGCTAATTTTTATGCATCCACTTAATAAATAATTGATGTTGATAATATAAAATGACACAACTAAAAATTATTGATTTAACTAGCTAAAACAGAAAAGATCATAATTACGGAATTTAAAAAATCTAAAATCTTTTGTTATTTTACTTATTAATTATTTACTGACAGAATATTTTCAGTATTTTGTAGACAGCACTTTTAGTTATCTTTTTGTTATTTTTGTAATTTTATTTTGGTGAACAATAAATTATTTTTATTCAATCATTATTTTTACAAGCTTTTATTATTATTTAACTGGCATTGTTAGTTAGTATGTATGGGTTGAAGGAATAAAAAAACTGTATTTTATGCTTTGTTGAGTTGTGATAATAACACGGTAAAATGTTTTTCCATTACAATTTAGTATTTAGGTTGTCTGACATAAATGACAAGGTTTCAGACAACCTTGTCAACCTAAATGACAAGGTCGACAAAAACATTTTTTATACAGCTCTTATTTTCTGCTGACTGAGGTACGGAACCCTAGAAATCGGTAGAGTCACGAAGCGAGAACTGGTTTGAATCGGCTCAATCGAAGACTTATTTACATGAAATGATAAATCGATTGTGTTCGAGTCATATTGTATTCAATTCCAGTTGGTATCCGATAGTGTTTTGGTAAAATATTCATAGCATTGTTATTCATTATTGTGAAGGTTGGGTTAAAGATAGAATCAAAGGGAGAATCCGTGGTAGAACGAAACTCACAATACTATACCATCGCACTCGAAATGTGTCTGTTAAATTGATAATGGGCAGGCCATAAAACTCGCACAAAAAACGAAAAATCTAAAAGTAAAGATCGCTGTTTGAATATTTTTATTCCCCAGGATAAAAGTGCCGAACACTGGTAATTGTACCACCTAATTATATTTTTTATACGGGTCTATATCGTGTTTAGGTACTTACCTTTAGTTTTGGTGATGGTTGGCAGGTGGAGTATGGCCGTGAATGATGACCGAATGGGATACTCTAGGGCCCTTAGCAGAAAAACGACATCGATGTCATCCATCGGTAGATGGATGACATCCGCACAGAGGAACCGCACAGAGGAAGACCCTGGATGCAATATGCCCAGGGTATCTAGATACCACTTTCTGTTTGCGTTAACGCCTGCGGAAGGATTCAATTGTATGGAAATAACATTAGATGTGGAAATGTCACGTGACAGCTGCAAGTTTTACCTTGACAAACTTGCGTTAGCGTGAAAGGAAAAGTAAGCGTGAGGTATTTGTCTAGACCCCTTAACAGATTGGATTGGTGTTTGAGGTAAGAGAATACCCACCAGTGGGTTACGACAAGGTTCTATAATATACGTTTGCCATAAGAGGTTGTTTATTTGTGTGTTTTTTTATTTGTCTGAGACAATTTATCTTCAGAAACGGCCGGATTGTAATCCGTTTTTTGCAATCAATTTGGTATGTCTTCAAAGATGGTTCTTAGATAGATTTTATCGGCACATTAGGGACCGCTATAATCAATTATGGAATTAAGCGTCGAGTTTTTCAATTTTGTAAAAAAAACTTATTTTATTTTGTAGATTTTTTTGAAATTACTTATTTGACGCTGTGACGTCCTTGTGAAGACACTAAACATAATATGATGGCAAGCCTTCGAATTTTTGTTCGTGCATACTTTCCATTGCTCAAAACGGTCTACTCGTATCTATTTAAAACGGTCAAAAGTGAAAAATGGCAGTACATTAGGCTTTTATGTAAAACATTATTGGAACTGGTATGCCCACTTCGGTTTCGACGTTTTGATAAATCCTCCATTTATTGATTCAAATGATTTAGAACATAATCGTGTAGCACCTAATGAGTGACTGTTGATTTATGTGTTTTGTACGTGCGCTATAAAATCCTACTTCTATTATAAACGTGAAAGTTTGTGAGGATGGATGTTTGTTACTCTTTCACGCAAAAACTACTGAACGTATTTTGATGAAACTTTACAGTAATATAGCTATTTTATCTTTTGTTATTAAACTCAATTCGCAAGGAGTCAGTTTATGTTTATTTGTTTGTAACAACAGCGTAACTAATTTTCATGAAGTTTTTTGTATCATTTAGTTACTCTATGAAAGGTATTAGATACTAAGGTCTAAATGCTACACGTCGTTTTAAATATTAGCTTAAGTTTGAATACATATTAGCTTAAATTTAAATTACTTATGTTTAATATTTTAAAACACAAGTTAAAAATTAGAGGGGACACAACCTTTGCTCATGTAAAGATATATGTTTTCTAGATTAATGCTTTAAAGTAAAATTGATTAGGAATTTGTTTAAGATACCTGTTCAATGGCTCTAATAATGGGGGGTACCAAAAATGTAAGAAGGGTACTAGTTTATTTTCATTTTTATTTTTGGTTTGATAAGTTACACAAACTGTATAATTCACTGTATTTATATATTTAAGTCATACACAAATGGACCTGAAATTTACTGAATAAAATGATAAAAATAACACTGTAGGTGAAATAGGAAACACGGAAACGGACAGACGGACAGATATAACGAGAGGGAGCAGGCCGTTTTTGCCAATATACTTTGGAAAACTAAAAAAAAATATTAGAAACCGACTCATTAACTACTTTATTTTTCATTTATCTAGGTAGTTTACTTCTATTTTAAATACCTAGTTATTTAATTTAATATGATTTTGGTAATCAGTCAAACGCTCTACCGCCACACTCTTCATTACACAAAGGTTAGCTGGAAGAAAATGCTCATTAGCATTAAGTTTGCCTATGTACTTGTTTTATCTTGTGCAATAAAGCATTTTCTATCCTTCTATCTACCCACCACCGTATTAATAAATGGTATTTAAATATAATACGTTCAGTTTACACAAGCCTAAATTAATTTGGTCTGAAGGAATGCGGCGGCAAGCAGTTGCCAAGTACATGTAATGTCGTGTAAAATACATAACGTTATGGTTATGACAAATGCGTACAAATAAATTCTATGTATTTCATGCCACTTTTGCTGATAGCGGTGTGGGTGCCAAGTAATTTGTTAATATGTTGATTAGTTTCATGTCATGTGCAAGAACCTTAACCGTTCTTTGTGACACCTGAGACCTATCTCTAGCTGTTTTTGTGAGTTGTTTTTATTTTTTGGTTAGTTCCCTGATACTAGCTAGATGGCTCTGTATAGCAGGAATTGTAAGAGCCAATTCAACTTTTTCCTATAGAAATCCTTGCTACTTAAAAATGAACCCTTTGATGTCGGCTTTGATTACTAGACATATTTCAGTAGTGTGAAAGGTTATGGGCCCAGTATCGCCATGGCCCTGCAAGCTCTACTATACCAAACAACAAGTTAAAGTTGTCAATAAACTCTACGAAGATGATCCGTATCTTCAAAAATATGTTTTTTTTAATATCCAAAAATAACATATTATGTATGTTTCTTGACAGTACCCATAATTTATATTAAATATATCATCATCATCATCAGCCTATATTAGTCCACTGCTGGACATAGGCCTCCCCTAATGAGCGCCATAGCGCCCTGTCTTCAGCTTGCCGCATCCAGCATCTGCCTGCAGTCTTTCGCAGATCGTCATCCCACCTGGCCGGAGGGCGTCCTACACTACGTTTGCCGAGTCGCGGTCTCCACTCAAGAACACGTTTACCCCAGCGGTTATCGGTTCTTCGCGAGATATGAGCGGCCCACTGCCACTTCAGCTTGCTAATTCGTTGAGCTATATCGATAACTTTGGTTCTCTGACGGATCTATTCGTTACGAATCTTATCCTTCAGAGAGACTCCGAGCATAGCTCTTTCCATAGCTCGCTGAGCTAAATATATATATATATATATGATATATATATATATATATATATATATATATATGTATATATATAAAAGTTTTTACTCGTTTGGAATAGATTGTGGGCCCTGTTTCACTGCCAAGGCCCTACCAAGCTCTACTACGCCGAACCTTGATATGTCACACGTGCCACTATCAGTGTTTGCCCCCCTTATCAGTCAACAAACAGGCAGCTAAGATTCCAATGCGAATACTTTATGTCTTATATGATTACAATCTCTGCCACAGATAATGGCATTGTGTCTTTGTTATTGCGATCTTTGCCTTTGTTCGGCCGCATTGCTGTTGCAGTTTTTCTGTCTATCTCTCTCACTTTTTCGCTCACCACTCAGGAATGATATCAGAAATGACCATATATATAGTTAACCTACGATGTGTGTACCTATATTACTAATAATAATGCTGGACATTTTCACACAGCATCATCTAGCCCAAAACTAAGCAGAGCTTGTATTATGGGAACTACATGACTGATATACTACTTATATTGAAAGGCTTCTACCTGCTTATTGTGCAAAATATTGTGCGAAATAATCACCTGATAGGTATTATCGAGGTACGACTAAACATAGGTAAGTACTAGTACCTATAGTATTTAATGTCTGTGACGTAGGTGAAGTTTAAGCAGATATTATAATACGTTTTAGTTACTAAAAAACAGTCTGTAAACTTCTTTGGAATAAACAATTTGAAAATGACCATATCTTAAAGAGATTATGGATATATGTGTATAGGACCACAGATCTCTACTTTACATAATTCAATTACTAAAGACTTATTCAATTGTTTTTTAAATAACTTTTTAGTAGTCTAACCAAACAGAACACATAATACGTAACTAAAAACTTGCTAGGCAGAGATATGTATAGAGTTTGTGCCAAACAAAAAACAGACAAAAAGAAAATTTGCAAACGTCAAAAAAAAACGAACACTGTTAAAAATTAAACGCGGCGACCTAAGCATTATGGTGGGCACCATCACGAGGCAGGTACTGAAATCTGAAACACCACTGACGGGGCCACTGACTGGACTTAGCCGAGCTTGTCTCCAGGATAGAGAGGCTGTGGATTATGTGGTTATAAACTGTACCGCCACAAGAGAGATCAGGTCGAAGACGTGACTGCAAGAGCTCATCAATTTATGCCGTTATCAATAACTCCCACCAGGTCATGGATACTGGAACACTGCTGTCATCAACCCAGAGTCCTTCTTCCTCAACCAGCCCAACTCATTGAAATATCAAGGAGTTGGGCTGGTTGAGGTCAGCTTAGAAGGAGGATAATCCTACTTTATTCTGCTTACCATTTAAACGCGAAAGTTTGTGAGGATGGATGTTTGTTACTCTTTCACGCAAAAACTACTGAACCGATTTTGATAAAACTTAACAGTAACATAGCTTATACATCAGAATAACACATAGGCTACTTGTTATCTGGGTACCACGCGGACAAAGCCGTGGGCAAAGGCTAGTACACAATACACCCCAAAGCGAGGTATGCAGATCTTAGGTCCAAAACATGGATGCGTTAGAAGTTTTAAGTAGCTGTATAAAATATGTCTTTGGTAAAAATGCTGTCTTCCCACACCACCTGAGTCACAGAACTGCGCAAGTTTTAAAAATAACTTATTAGAAATCCTATTTAACCATAGATCATCGGTCAAACACACGCCTTACTTTTATGGGCTTGCAAAATGCCGCATGAAAATATTGTAAATTCTCGCTAGCAAATAAAGTCCGAGTCGAATGTTTGGTCAAGAAGGATATTGAAGGATTGTTTAAACCGTATGTTGCTAAGAGTAGAGTCCAAACTAGGTTGTTTTGGAGTGTTGACTGTTGGTCTATATGTTTACTGTTCATGACTGTTTAGGTTTCTGTTAATAAGTATTCGAAAAGCCACATTATAATAAATGTTTAGGTACTTTGTTTAAAAGAGTTTATAAATTTGTAGTCTATGAAAATGACTCCTACGCGCTTTGACGTGATTCAACTTTGTATTTTTAGGTCCGAGTTCACCAACATAGTAACGGGTGCTTAGGTCCTAATCAAAGCTTTTTGACACATGTTTTCATAGGAATCTGTCATCATAATCGATGGTTAGGCTTGACCGACCTTTAATTTGTTGATGAACTCAAGATTTAAACGCTAATTCCAAATTAATCAAGTTCATTTATTGAACAGTTCTCCCGAACCACTCCCGGCTGATAAGTGGGGCAGTTGGGGGGTTTAAATTTCAGAACCACTCTTTCTGGGATTTGTTCTAGCTAGATTATATCTACTACTTAACCATAACCTCTCTCAATTTTTTTAAGTAAGCTTTGTAACATCTTTCATCATCAACTTCCTGAAGTCCACTGCTATTAAGCTTTTTTCAAAGAGTGCTACGACGAACGGTCTAGCAATCTTCATACATCAACTGACTTCCCGCAACCTTTAGGTGCCATCAGTCCTTCCTACAAAATAAATGAATAAACACCCAATTGACAGTTCTGCCTGACCCACACTAGAGTGCCCTGTGTCGTGGGTATCAGGAACTACGAGTATCGTGGTACCACAACACCAAGACCCAGAAAAAATATTAGCAAAACAGGCAAATATTTGTTTCTGAAACCTCACCTCTTACACCGGGAATCGAACCCACACCTCTTGCGTCATCCGGTTCGTGAAGCCATTATTCCTCAGCGGTGGTCGGTTTTGCATGCTAAATTGTATGCCATTTTGAAATATTAAAATTGTGTGAGCTTTGTAGAAACTCGGAATATAATCTACTAGCTACTGTCTACGGCTTCATCCGCGTGATACCCGGATAAAAAGTAGCGTTCGTAAGAAACGTATTCGCTCGACCGTTTTTTTGTCGATTTACATTGAAAAATTTGTTCTCCACGAAAAGCTATTTTATTTATCGGGATAATATATAGCTTATGTCTACCTTGAAGGTTTAAAATCGGATAAGTAGTTTCGGAGATTACCCCTACATACAAAATTACAAACTTTACCTTTTTATAATATTAGTACAGATAGATGGATAAAAATATTTACACCCACAGACTCTAAATGTCGTCAGTAAAAATTATTGCGCTCGATAATGCCCGCTAGAATTGCTCCGATATTTTTACGTTATCAATATTCATGATAGTTATCTTAAATGATTGTAATAGCTCATAATTTATTCTTTGTACAGTCAACAAAAAAAAGTGCTCGCGTTGTTTTTCGTAACGCAAATACACTTAATGAGAGTTTTTGTCTATCTCAACACAACATGTAAAATTTAATCTACTTTGATCGAAGAGAATCGTAGAGTACTAAATTTGACAGACAGCGCACATGAAACATAATTTGGAACATGGTCTGCTAATCGACCATTTTTACCAGACGTAAGGAGCCTATATGTGTTTGCCATAAGATATGTTTTTTTGTATGTTACCATTTATCTCTGAACCATTATCATCGCCTTTTATCATTACCTTAATCTATAATTTATCATCACAAGGTACGCTCCAATAGAGACAGAAAAATCGGGGGTCCTAATAAACATGCGATATCATATAGAAAAATAAAATAAGTATATTCTTCACCAACACATAATTATATGCAATGGAAACAAAAAAAATGTTAAAGTTTCGTTGTTTTTTATCTTAAAAATGTGCGTGGTTCTGTCAAGTAAAATCTACATAGATTAACGCAATACCCACAGAGCATTAAAATGTCACGTAATAATTACCGGTTGCCGATGAACGAAGAAAGGTTATGTTTTTATTTATACACTAGCTGCGCCCCGCGGTTTCACCCGCGTAAGTTTCGATTCCGTGGGAATATCGGCGATCTAATTAAATTTAAGAACACAAAAGCTGCTATTGTGACTTAACTACGGTAGTAAGATATATTCCCTCGCGGACTTTTTTTTAGGTAATAATGAGTACTTTAATCATGTAGGACATCATTTTTATGTATCATCAGCAGTTTTCTCAGCGTACGCCAAATAATAAATTTTGCTACTTTGGGTTGTTGTAACCTATTATTATTGCAATTTTCTTAAGGCTCTCTATTTTTTTGAAAATAAATTATAGCCTATGTTACTTCCTGATAATTTTGCTTTCTATTAGTGAAAAAATGGTTAAAATCAGTCCAGTAGTTTCGGAGCCTAACAAACAAACAAAAAAATATTTCCTCTTTATAATATTAGTATAGTTTTAGAAGCAGCAGGGATACTTTATGAAAGAGTTCGTCAGGGGTAGTAAGTAGAACCTCTTATATATAGTGCCGTCAGTAATTCTCGCCTTCCGGTTTGAACAGTATGGGCACATGGTAAAATAGGCTTTTCAACTTTACCTCATGCACAAAGCCTGTAGTGTTGTCAATAGGCGACAGTCACCGCTTACCATCTGTGGTGGGCCGTATGTTTGCCTCAGACAGGTATATTTTTTTCCATTAACACAATTTTTTACACTAAGTGTTCTATTGATTGATCCAAACGGAGATCTATAGACGCTAGGTGCAAATAGCATCCTGAGTTATTTCTATGTATGTATTTGCATAGTTATTTACCTGAGTACATACTTTGTATTTTTTTTATTGTATGTGTATTTTTAATGTGTCTACGATATTAAGAAATGGATCTCGTATTTGAAATAAAGCGACTAATGTACAGGGGTCTAGACAAATACCACTTTCTGTTGACGTTAACGCCTGCGGAAATATAAAATTGTATGGAAATGACATTTGCTGCGGAAATGTCACGTGACATTTGCTAGTTTCATCAAAATCCGTTCAGTACTTTTTGCATGAAAGAGTAACAAACATCCATCCTCACAAACTCTCACGTTTATAATAATAGTAGGATGTTATATGGTGTATATCCTCAGATCCATACTCAGTATGCAGATCTGCGATGATACCAAGCAAAGGGCTAACGGCCTTACATTATTATTGGGCATAACATGCCACATTACATTATCATTATTATTTGACATATTATGCCCAATAATAATGTTAGGACGTTACCCTCTGCTTGATCAGATCTGCATACTGAGTATGAATCTGAGGATCTCCACGATATAACGTCCTACTACTATTATTAAAATCTGATGTAGAATAATGTAAATATTATGTACACAACTCTACATCACATTTTAATACTTCATAAACAAATTGGGATCTATTCTTAGCTCTATAGTGTAGAAATATGTGTTGCGTGTCAATATCGGATTATTGCTGGTAATTATTTTGACAGTTCTGGCCACTCCCAGGAGGTCTTTGGCATAGCGTGCTGCTCATTTCGTTATGTTTTGCGTAGATAAGTACCAACCTATTAAGGTTGTATTATTTATACTAAACAAGATTGAAGATTAGTTTGACTATTAAAAAACTAATGCATATTTTAAAATTACGGGAAATTATTTCGACTAATTTAAGCGTTTTCGAAAACGAAATCTCTATATTTAAAAGTATTAAAAAACACGCTGTTTTCTCCAGGTTGGACATCCTTAGGTACATAATCTTATGTAATTGTGTTTATCTAGGTAATAGTTTTTGTGTTTTATTAATAGTAGGTACAGCTCAAGCATATAATTTATAAATTTTCTTGTTATTCATGCACTACTTTAAAACTGTTTTCCATATTACACAAAGGTTAGCTGGACGAGAATGCTATGTCGCATTAAGTTCGCCTATGTACAGTACTTTTTAGTTGTGCAATATGTAATTTTCTATCTATCAGTGCGTAGATCTTAAATTTACCGTTCAATTAATTGGGGCAGGTATTTCAGAACGATTTTGAAATTAAATCATGCTTAGATTAGGTAGTACCAGGTAGATTTTATGACTCATATTAGTTTGAAAACGGAAAAAATATTGGTATTTTGGGACTATTCAGTTTGAGGCATACAGGCATATCTTGTAATAATTATATTTTAGTACTTTATAATATATATTATCATTATATATTTAGCGGTACGTACATTTTCGTTATGTTTTTCACTTGACACACCACACCATCTTTTTGCACGAATTTTATTGACGTTTCTTCATTGCGTGTTGACTGTCCTATTTTGAGCTCAGTTTGGTGTTTTTGCTGACTCTCCTTTCGTTAGGTCGAATTAAAATACCTAAGTACCTACCTAGCTGAATTTCGAAAAGTAGAGCGAACACTAATTTGAGACGTAGGTAGGTCTATGTACCCACACACAAGTAGGACCGACCTAGGTGGCGCGTACCGCGGGCAAGTAGCCAGCTGCACCGTAAGAGCGAGTTCGATTCCTGCTGCGGGACAAATGTTTGTACGTTCTGCAGATATTCATTGGTCCAGGGTACTATGACTATGTACAGTACATACATCTATATGTTGGGTGTTTATTAAGTATAAATAAATACCTATCTGCGTAGATGTTACCTTTTATAAGTATGTAAAAAATACCTTCAAAATAAAATGAGTATTCTATTTTTGTAAGGTATGTTTGTTTGGTAACGACTGTGTAACTAAGTTAAATTGTGCTAGTGTACCTACCTACCTATATAGGTAGCTAGGTTCAAGTTCTTTCTTAGTAGAGTAGGAAGTTAGCCTACCTACCGACTCTACTGAGAATTTGAGAGCACCTATCTTATTATCTAAGTAGAGTCCACAAGAACTTGAGACTGGCAATGTATAGAAGGTAGGTAGGAATCAATATAACAACATATAGTCATTCTTTTACCTAATAAGTAGTGATTGGTAATTAAGTAGCTCTAGTTACTGAATAAATAAACACCTAGGTACAAGGTACCCAGATAGATAAGAATAGGTATTAGAAAACAAAATATGACTCTACCAGAGTCTAATATAGCGTACACGCTATATTAGACTCTTTTAATCTATCTAACCCAACTTACAAGTTGGGTTAGATAGATTAAAAGTGCACAATGCACAATACATATACAAAAGAAAGTAGATAGGTACGTATGTACCGATCACAGGAATCGACCAAGCCCGAAAGAAACAAGGACCCCAAAACCAGTCACACACAAAATAAAATGACCAAACGCGCGTGTACCACCGACCGACCGTGGTGCATCAATCGAAATTAAAACAAACAAAAAGAAATAAAACCTGCATGGAATACAGGACCTTTGATTCAAAATACCAACAAGAAAGCTCAACTTACCACGCTAATAGGAACCACGATGAACTTGAACTAAGTTGCAGAATGAAATTTCACTCCAATAAAATCCGCGGAACGCCGCACAATCGCTAAAAAAAACTCACTCAACTACTCCCTTATAATTTTCTGTTACAACTGTAAACAGAATCACTGCACTATTTAGTGTTTTTATGTAAAAAAGTCGGTCTACAAAGCCGGCATCCGATTTATCGTAGCGAAACGGTGCGCAAGCGCAGGCGCCCATCCTAAACTGATCCAACCGGTCTGAAGTGCGCGCGCTCCGTGACCGTACCAGATCAAGCGTAAAGACAAACTTCAGGTCTGATACAATACCTATAGATACCTATTTATAGCCGGCGCATTGTTTGTAGAGTTTGCATTCTTTTTGCAGAGAGATGAAGCTCTATGTAGGTAGGTACAATAAGTTAAGTATTCAGTTGGTAACCTAGGTACCTAAATGATGACCTCTATGGCGCAGTGGGCGAAGACTCGCCTGAGTCGCAGAAGGTTGCGGGTCCGATTCCCACCGCGGGACAAATATTTGTATGAACTGCAGGTCCATCAGATGGACTTCTAGGCTGATAACGATGATGGATTATGCCTAACTGAATAAACGCAGTCTAGTCTCACTTAGTACCTACCTACCTATGTTGTGACACAGATATTATATGCTATACCTACTAGGTAGTAGTTGTAGTTGTGGCCTGTGAGGTGAGTGGCTTGTGTATCGGTCTACCCATTAGTCTTGTCAAGTAAAAATTAAACACCTAAATAGATTTAAACATTTAATTTAGGCTCTTTTTAAGAAAAGCCTAAAAGACAGTTGATTAAGAACACTAGGTGCTTTATATGTCATTTCAAATTTAACAGACGGAAACAAAACATCTATCTAAACAATTGTTCAAAGTCCTAATAAGCTGGTAAACCTACGAGTAAATGTTTTCTTACTTTTTACTCGATACTTTTTATAATCTATTTGACCACCCGAGAGAGTTAAAATTAGATTCTACCAACAAGACAAGGAGTAGGATTAACGCTAAAACGACTATAATTTACGTTGGCCTGAATTCTAGACTTTTACGATGGATGCTGCTGGTGTATGTATTTTGAGAATGGATTATGAGAATCTTGGAATTGGAAAAATATCCATTTCCTATTCCAAGATCCGAATACCTAGTCACTTTTATATAACCAGCTAGTTGTAAATAAAATTTCACAAATCACTATACCTATCAAAGTGCCACTTCAAATTAAAAACTTCATCTAAAATCCAATTGATTTTGACGAGGTACCTACTTTGAGTCAGGGCCAAATTACAAAAAAAACTCATTTGAATATGGAACTCTAAAATAATCAAATGAATGAGTATCTTTTCGTTCTATTGGAAGGAGACTATGCAAAGAGTATCTATAAAGACTTGTAGGTAAACGTATACATATTTTTGCTGTAGCTACAATTTTTGTTTATTACAAAGATTATTCAAATATTTCTTGGGTAAATATTTTATGACAAAAATATTTACCCAAGATGGATGTCTAGAATTAGCGTTAACGCCTGCGGAAAGATTAAATTGTATGAAAATGGCATTACTGTGGAAATGTCACGTGACTTCTGCCAAGTTTTCCTTGTCAAATTTGCGTTAATATGAAAGGAAAAGTAAGCGTGAAGTATTTGCTGGTCAATTTCTGGGGTAACTACTGAAAGTCATCTCATTCTCATTGTTGAATTGTTTTGTTAAATTGTTATTGCATTGATAAAGATATTTGTTGAGTTTTTGTTGTGCTGTTACTGTTATTTTGTTATCTTGTTGTGTTTGTATGTTTTTCGTTTTCTATTTGTTGCTGTTTATTCTTTATTTCAATGAAACCTCTGCCAGAGGTAGTGGCGTTAACGTTAGCCTTGAGGCCTCTGCCTGTGCCGCCAGCTGCAGGAACGTCGGCCTCAATTTTGGCCTTTTTCCTTTTTGACGTCGGCTTTGTATATAATAACAATATAAAAAAAAGTTGGCGACAGATGGGCAACGGCCTATCTGTCGCCAACTTTTTTTATATTGTCCCAGACTAGAGGCTATATACCTATAAACCTATTTATTTATTGCCTATAAATATTTTTGTATTCATTTATTTTATTTTATTTAAAAAAAAATGGGAAAACTTACAGCTATATAAGATAATAGAAAATATAGACAAATACATGCCAAGTTTTGTAAACGACAAAACAGAAAACATTAACTATAAATAAATTAAGTAGGAACGACTGTAACAAATATGAATAATAATTTAGATAGGTACATAATATGTAAAAGTGTAAATACCTACTTAAATTAAAAATAGTCGTTTGAAAATAATTTATCGTTATCACATAACATGCGTTTTAACTTGCATAGCGATGTATTAATAAGTCTATATCAACATCTGCCCCTGCCAAAGTGTTGAACGATTTGCTTGTTCTATTCGTAAAGGCGATTTGCTTGTCTATTAACTTTTTATTAGTTAAATAAGATGAACAAAATGCATATTTATTTCATATCCGCCAATGTCTATCGACTTTTAACTGACTCCCTTGATGATAGTTAGAATACTTATCTTATACCAATCTCTTGAACAAGGAAAACCGCGAGCGGGTATTATAATATAGTACTGTAATCTATAGCCAAGTGTTTTGCTTCTCTGGAATATTTTGATATGACACTTTGACAGTGACTCATAGTTTTACGTACTAGTAAAATCTCTTTGGCTAGGACTGACTGACGCGAGACGACGCGACGCGACTATGCGGACAGGATCGACGCCTTTCGAAGACGTTCCAGATCCACAAACGTCTTCAAGCATATTTTTATGTTTTCTGTCTCTGTTTTTCATATAGATACGGCGCGAAAGAAAAACTCAAACAAACTACCAACCAATGATCATTGTTTGATTCGTTATAACTTGAAAGAAAACAAACAACACAAACTTTAGCAGGCAGGCTGGATCTAAAACAAAGTTTTGATTTGAACGCCTTTTCAAGAATACTTTATTTTCACGAGTCTTGTCAAAAAATACATTAAAATAAGGTAAAATGCAATGTGAATCGCAGAAATCTACCCAAAACGATACCACTTTTACTTCGTCCAATAAGAATTTGTGATTTGGCGGTTTCCAAAGAGTACCTTATATATTTAGGTGTGGCTGGGCTGTTGTGTCGCTTCTTCACTGTTGCAAAACGCTTAGCTACTCGTTGTAATTACCGTGTTGTTTTCAGATCGGAGTTATTAAAGAAGCTCTGGCAGGAAACATCCAAAAACAAACCACAATACGAAACTTGTCGAAAGAAGTGTGTGAAAAATGCCGATACTGGAATCATGTTGGTCACCATGTATTTGGTCTTCGAACGTGAAGACTGGCAGTCGGGCGGTGGCGGCCTACACGGCTGCAATGAGCCTGGTCCTGATCACCTTCATAGCGTATCAGATGGATGGTGGAGATTCCACACAGCTCTGGAATCCGTTGTTTGAAGCAGACGTGAGAGGATGTGAGTATCAGATATCCCATTGATCTACACTAATCCTACTACTATTATAAACGCAAATGTTTGTGAGGGTGGATGTTTGTTACTCTTTCACGCAAAAACTACTGAACGGATTTTGATGAAACCTTACGGTAATATACCTTATGCACCAGAATAACAGATGCTACTTTTTATCTGGGTACTACGTGGGCGAAGTCGAGGGCAGAAGCTAGTATTATATAAGTTGAAGTTGAAAGGTTGTAAGAAGGTAAAAGTTTGAAGTTTGCATGTAGGAAGTAATCTACGAAACTACTCACCTGATTAAAAAAAATATTTCACCACTATTTACAATAGACAAGATGGACATAGGCTGTATATTAACCTGTTAAAATAAAAGGGCTTCTCATGTAGATCAATTTTGCAACATAAGTTGATGCTAAAATAAAGAGGTTATTTATTTAATTATAGACAAGCAGCTTTAACTGATATGTCTATGTCATACAGTGTTGGATCAAAAGTCTTGTTTTTTTAAGTTTGGTTTACTTAATCATAGATTTGATCTACTGCCAGTTACTGAAAAGGAACAGCTTTGTAAGGAAACCCACATGCCTAAAAAACATACATTCTTAAGTAATGCATTATTGGTTAGTATTCCAATAAGAGGCGATGGAATTGTGGCCTTTTTTCAGGATCCTAAGCCGTGCTTATTACTTAAACATGCTGTGATTACAAGTCAACAAGCATTTTTTTAACTTTGGCTATTAGATTACATAATTATTATCTACTAAATTAAATATTGCTGTATAAACAGTCGAAATGTCTGTTGCAATATAGTAAAAATGTCAGGAATATAATAAAAATGGTAAACACAATAAAGACCAAAAACTATCGTGAACTTGACTATTCATATTGTAAAAACTTACTTGAGCTTGACTATTAATATTGTAAGTAGTGCATGACGCGACGCGAGCCGAAACTTAGTCAGTGCCTTCACCGATAGTGAAGTATGTGAAAATCCCTGTTTTTACAATATGGACAATAAAGACCCGTTGAACTTAAAATTAAGTCAACAAGCATTTAAAAGAGTGAACTTATTCATTCAAATTGTTCAAAAGTATATTAGTGTTTGGTATATTGGAATAAAAGTTCACTCTTCATTTAAATTAATAATTAAACTGCATTGTGAAAGCGGCTATATTGGAAGAAGTTGCCAATGAAAACTTTTAATAATGGAAATCTATGAGGAACTCAATTACCTTCTCACACTAAATGTCTCAGACAAAATTTCTCTTGGTTTGGCATCATTTTAGAATATTATATACCTAACACTTTACTATTCTCATGCTGATGTTTCGTTGACCGTGGTATAATAATATTCTAAAAAAAAACTTCTCTGTTTCAGCTCTACAAGTGTTTGGTATCATCTTTATCATCATTCTGGTTCTGCTCATCATTTTCTCAGTTTTGATGGTAAGTCGCCAGAGACATGTGTCTAAAAGAAAAGATATAACATACCTACTTATAAATTAGTTTTTCCTTTTTAATCTGCCATTGGCTCTTCAGCCATAACATTTATCGGGATGATGATTATTATAAAAAAATTATAATAACCATTGAGCAGTTGCATATATTTATAATCTTGATAGCCATACTGTACTCTAAGAACTATCTTTGAAGATATATAAATTGACTAGCCTCTGCTCACGGCTTCGCTCACGTATCCAGATAAAAAGTATAGAAAAGAGTATATAAAAAGTTATTCTTGATGTATCCTACTATCCTTCCTACTAATATTATAAACGTGAAAGTTTGTGAGGATGTTTGTTCCTCTTTCACGCAAAAACTATTGAATGTATGTTGATGAAACTTAACATTAATATGCCTTATACATCAGAATAACACAGGCTACTTTTTATTCGGGTACCACACGGGCATAGCCGTGGGCAGAAGCTAGTAAGCTATATTACTGTAAAATTTCATCAAAATCCGTTCACTAGTTTTTGCATGAAAGAGTAACAAATATCTATCCATACTCACAAACTTTCGCGTTTATTATAGTAGTAGGATTAAAAAAACCGCATTATTTATTCCAGGTGATTGGTATCAATATATGGATGCGAGGATTGATGCTTCCATGGCTCATTACAGTGGGACTACTCATTATATTCCAGTTCGCCTTTGGACTGTGGCTTATCGGAGGATACTATATTTACGTGAGTTCTTTAAAATTAACCTATTTTAATGATGGTTGCATAGGTTTTTTTAAAAAAACAAATATCTTTTTATCTATCGGAACAAATATCTGCAGAATATGCAAAAATTTGTCCCGCAGCGGGAATCGGACCCGCACCCCTTGTGTCGTAGCCGGCTCCTTGCCCGCCGCGCCATCGAGATTGTCAAATACTTTTTTATTTCGTTCCATAAGCGCCTATCTGTTATCCTAAGTTGGGAACCATAGTTGGGAACTAATACAATAGATGGCGCTGAGCTAAAGTTGTGGATATGTTTTCATATTGCTACTAGATGGCGTTTGGTAATCCTATTGGATTTATATGAAATTTTCATCTGCTGTTTTTATGATTCTTAAAGTGAATTTATTTTGATAATTTCAGTTGGATGCAACTTTTGCCGCATTTATTGATTTCCTCTGGATGTCTTACAACGTAAGTTACTTTAAATTCTTACATACTCTTTTAAAGAGTGTTTTCAAAAAATCAAAGAAACAACATATCAATGGAAAGCTACTTAAGCCAGTCTTAGCAATCTCCAAAATATCTAAAACTTGAAAACGGGACGCTTCCTAATTATTCCTATTTTCATGAGTGGCATTTTCTTCTTTTTGCCATTCTGCTAGCGTATTTAAGGTGCAGTTTGTGGGCTTAGTGACTGACGGTGAAAATCCCAAGCGTTGGCCAGTGCTCGTGAAATATCACGTAATAGTAAAATCCAAAGTACACTATATTAATTTACATTCTTCTTCCTGGAATTGAAATTATCGTGCTTTGGTATCATTTTAGGATATTATTACGACGATACTACGTACTTTACTATTCTCCTGCTGACGTTTCGTTGACCGTTTAGAGGTCCTTCCTCATGAGCACCGTCCGTGACCACGCTCGACTGTCGTGAGACGGGAACTGTTCACTTGCCGTAGAATTAACATTATTAAAAAAAAATACATTCCTTTTGCTATTTTGAGGCAAATTTTCTATTAGGTATGGTTAGATTACCGTCGCCTATTGATTTGCATCTCAGGGCATTTTTTTGGATACCAAAGTGGAAAACAAGATCATGGTCCACCTGTAAGCGGTTTCCGTAGCTACGGGACTTATCTCTAAGTAAAAAAGATTAGTTCCAACAAATCTCAATAGATGGTGTTATAGGTATCGCTTTGTCTTGTATTATATCTGTGCCATAGCCTATGGTGGCTTACAATACTAGAGCATAGGTTCTCAAATTTATTTACCCACCGCCCAATTTCGAGAATAAAAAAAATTCTACCGCCCCCAAAGTTTTAAAACAACAATCTATACTTTCCCCTCTAGACCGTCTTAGCGCCCCCAACAACTTCTAGGGCCTTCTACCGCCCCCCTGATGGCCTCCAGCGCCCACAAGGGGGCGTTATCGCCCACTTTGAGAAACAGTGTACTAGAGGTACCATTGTCGACCCTGAGACATAACGGGTGATATGTCTCATGTGTCCGTAATTTCACCGGCTCCCCTTTACATACCCTTTAAACCTGAACATTGAATCGCTGCATTCCGGTACAAATTTAGTTATATATCATATATAATGATGTTAGCCCCTGGACGAACCCTTTTCATATTTCCGAAATTATAAAAAAAACTCAACTTGTATTATGATCGTCTACAGCGCCCCCTAGTGACTTGTGGCGGTAAGTCTATCTGAGAACCATCCTTGAATACGTACTAAAC
Source organism: Perizoma flavofasciatum (assembly GCA_958496245.1). Taxonomy (NCBI): domain Eukaryota; kingdom Metazoa; phylum Arthropoda; class Insecta; order Lepidoptera; family Geometridae; genus Perizoma; species Perizoma flavofasciatum. Next base: position 7,908,814 of record OY292439.1, on the reverse strand, counting down.
GATTGCAAAATTCGCATTACAATCCGATAAGCTGTTTCGGAGTTATTATGGTAACAGTCAAACGAACGCACAAACAAAAAACATTTATGACAAACACATATACGAGCTCTTGTCGTCGTGGGTGAGAAAGCTCTACGGAATAGTGGTGGGTCCTCAGCACGTGTGGCATCACTTTTGTAGCTACACACTTTCTCGAAACGAGGCCTCATTCTTTTCGTTTGGACGAGCTAGCACACCTGCACACCAACACAGTTGCACAATCTAGACGCGAGGCGCGAGGAAAGATAGTGTTGGCTCGCACAATGCGCCTTGCACATAGCACTCCACCCCATAACCACACCACACAACTCGCACAGTGCACTGTGTTCCCAAGACTGCCTCACTCAACTACGTTCAGAAACTGCCTTGCTGCCTCGCCTCAATTGTGGTACCACAGTGTGCTGGCTCAGTTGTAAAACTGAGCCCCTCGCACGATCCTCGTTTTCAAACAGTGTGCTACCCATGACTACTACGGAATAAGTACTTTTTTGCATGACGAGGTGCATGTTTGATTCCCGCTGCGGGGCAAATGTTTGCATGTTCTGCAGATATTATGCTCCGGGTCTGGGTGTTATGGTACCATGGTACTCGTAGCTTCTGATACCCACGACACAGGGAATCAGTGTGGGATCAGGACTATGTATTTGACTGTATTTTTCAAACTTTCGCGATTAGATAACATAATTATTATAAGTTTAACGGGTCTTTAGAGTCATCCCGTGACCACGGATGTTGCAATACAGTTGAAATGTCGGGAAAATAATAAAAAAGGTAACCGCGATAAAGACCCGTTCAACTTATAATAATTACCTCGTGTGTTCATAAGTTTTGAGACGAACTTATTTAATTAATTTAAAAAGAAAGTAATTCATGCAACCTTTTTTAAACTTTTAAAATTTTAAATTTCGAATGTTTTGAATCAGAAAAAATATACATTTGAATATTTGTTTCATTCTCCGTGAAAATGGCGCCAACAAAAGATTTGCGTGCGACTGTAATTTCACTGTTTCAAGCAGGAAAAAAACCAATGCAAGTTTTTAGTGAAATCCAAAGTTTGGGATGTAGTCGGAACTTTGTGTATTATACCATAAAGAGGTACAAGGAGACCGGCTCTTTAGAAGACCGTGGAAGATGTGGCCGCCCGCGGTCTGTAAGGACGCCCGCCAACATCAAAGTAATCAGACAGCGAATTCGTCGCAACCCTTGCCGGACTCAAAAGAAATTAGCTCTGCAGACCAACATTTCGCGAATATCGGTGAACAGGATACTTAAATATGATCTTAAACTAAAGGCCTACAGTCGAAGGAAAGTGCATTATTTAAACGAGCGTCTTCGTAAATTGCGACTTGAACGATGTCGGAACCTATTGAAGAGACACGATCCAAAAAATATCCTGTTTACCGATGAAAAGATCTTCACGGTGGAAGAAAAGTTTAACCGGCAGAACAATAAGGTTTACGCCAGAAGTTCAAAGGACGTCCAGCCATCTGTACGCAATGTCCAGCGCACTCATCATCCAGCAAGTGTGATGGTTTCGTGGGGTGTTTCCTACGAGGGGGTCACTTCGCTTCATTTTTGCCAGCAAGGCGTCAAGGTGAAGGCACAAAATTACCAAACCGACATATTGGAAGCGGTGGTTAAACCATTAAATGATATGCTATTCGCTGGAAAATACTGGGTTTTCCAACAGGACTCTGCTCCCTCCCATAAAGCTAAGACTACCCAACGTTGGCTGGAGGCCAATTTGCCAGGCTTCATTCGGAGCGAAGATTGGCCCTCGTCAAGCCCTGACTTGAATCCTTTGGATTATTCTTTATGGACGGAATTGGAGCTGAGGGCATGCAGAAAGTCTCACCCAAACCTGGATTCTCTCAAGCGAGCCCTTATTAAAGAATCGAAACGGATTCCCATTGAAAAGATTCGTGCCGCCATAGATGAATGGCGCACGCGTTTGAAGGCCTGCATTGAATGCAAAGGCGGCCATTTTGAATGATTTATTTTTAAATACAGATCTAGATGTCAGTAGTTTTAATTTTAATATCCAATAAATGAATACTCAACTTAGCTCCAAAAATATTTTAGTTTTACTGTGTCTCAAGACTTATGAACACACGAGGTATGTATTTGACTGTTGAGTGTTTATTTATTTATTTTTAATTAGCTTTTTATTTATTTTCAGATTTACTGCTGGCTGTGCGTTTTCTCACAATACCAAATTATATTGGAGATGCAGTCTCCTAATATTGAGATACTGATTGATGATTACTAATATAAGATAAATCTGTATTCGCTGCAATGGCAGCTATGCATTTACAAACAGATATTACCATACATTGGTAAGTTTTTGAATTTATTTCTTATGCAATTAATAATAAAATTATTATTTAAATGACATGTATGCAGAAAATAGTTGTACTAAATAGAACAGAATAGAATATCTTTATTGTCATAGGTGAAACATGTAAGAAAGCGTGAAAAAATATACCTACCTAAATTATATAAACAGGCCTATGACTCGTAAATTTTGTACACTGATCATAGGTAGAAGATTTATTGTATATTTGACCAAAATCATTTGTTTACTTGTAAGAAAAATAATGACAATATAATATAGGTCATATACTGACTGTTTTTCTAATAGTTATTAAGTTTTACTTTGATAAAATGATCTGAGAATCTATTTCAAATTATATTAGAATAAAAATCTGATTTGCTGAATCAACAAGCCTAGTGCCTTTTAGATTTAATTTTAACTTTAACTTTGGCTTAAATACCTATTCATTGTATTTATTTGTAACTAGTTTAAGTAAAATAAATTACAAAAAAAAATCCCGTCCACTTTTACTTTATTAGCTTAAGTAAATGGAATCTCACTTCCACTTAAAATATCAAATAAGTTATATTTTACTCTAGTGGTTTTATATTCAAACAACCTGTGAATCAATTGTTTAGCGCCAAGTATAAAGTGCAGTTAATGTTTTTATGTGTTTAAATATGTATTATATAGATTTTATATATTTTGAAATAAAACAAGATAATATTGAAAATTCTTAGTTATTTATTCGGAGAAATGAAAACGTTTCCTTTTTCGTTCATGATAAATTCAAAAAAATATTATTACATTGCAAGTTTAAAAAAGAATAGAAAAACATAACAGATAATTTTGCGATAAAAGCCTATACCAATTTATAATTATAATTACAGCTTTATTACAATTTATAATAATAATAATTCTTATAATAAGATACATGAAATTTCACACGTGTATTGCACAGATAAATAGCATAAATATCAATTAATGTAACACCTAATAGAACTAATAATTAAAACAACTTTATTAAAATTATAAAAATAATTGTTTTTTGGCTTGAAAAGTGATGGAATGTTTTGAGTATTCTGTCTGTCATGTTTTATTTGACTCATGTAGATGGCGCTATCAAAATCTCCTCGACATGACCGCACTTCCATTTGACGTCCATACAAAACGATGGGTTTCATCCGAGGATTCATCCTAGTCAAAGTCAATAGGTTTTTATTCATTGAAATCACAAGGATCATATAGAAACTTGACGAGATTTGACGTTGTCGTGCGCGAGAATGAGTAGAACATGTCGTATCAATTGAAAGAGGCGTCACAATTTTAGAAAATAACTACCGTTAAATGCCTACTTGTTTTACCGTGGAAGGTAATTAAAAATATCTTTAGAAGTATCGTAGATAGGTATCGGAACTTTTTTAAATAAGTTTTAACTAATCAAATTGAAAGACGCAGAAAATTGTGTTCTATGAAAATGGAATGTCCAAGTGGTATGTACAGTGAAATCTTATTTCGAAAATGTAATTATAATACACTTAGAACTACAATTTACAATCAAGGAAAAACTATTCTAAGTACAGTCGTGTAGATAACTATAGTACAATAATTTACAAAAAGCTTACGTTAAAATGATATGCAATAAGCTAATTGAATAGCCATTGAACGAACTAAAAACTATTCAATTTTCATATTTCTTACATCGATGTTTTGATCGATAACAATTAATGAGTCGTACACCACTGGATGAAAGTAAAGTTGGTTTCGCAAAAATAACATTAAATAACTAAATGCATATCGATGATTCTGAACTTATATAGGTTGGTATCAAAAATTGTCATTTCAATTTCCATTGAGTATTCACAAAAGTCTTGCCCGTATACGTTTTCTTGAACCAAAATATACAAAACGATTGAGCCGTAATACGTAGATACCGTCCTCAGCACTACGATAACAAACGCTAAACTTAACAAGGATTAGAAGCTCGCTAAATTGAAATCTCAAATAAAAGCTCTAATAAGGCTATGAACCAGACGAGTACCAATTCGTGTTCGGAGGGGCGGACTTATCAGCGTGCGAGTGAGACGCATGAGCGGAATGTGCCTGCGGGTGATAGAGATGGAACGATGACGGCGGATGGAAGAACTGCGATTGGTCCAGCGATGATGCGTAGTCCAACGATCCAGGAACAGCGGAATACGCTTGGGGCTTCAGCGGCAGCGGCGCTTCGGCCAGATACGAGTGCCTTAGCGCCTCTGAATAAGCGCTGTTATCGTACGACAATGCGTACTGCTGCTTATCTCTTGGCGAGACAGACCCTGGTGGAGTCATCGCTGAATGGTAGTCAGCGTATCCTCCATACGCTAAAGATCCTATGTCAGTACCCTTGTGCCCTAATTGATCCCCGTAACTTGATCCCTCGCTTCCCGGTGGTGTCGGCAATGGCCCTGATTGCCCATCACCAGAGTAGTATCCCCCCGTCCGTCCATCTCCCAGGAAATTACTCCTGATAACGCTCTCTCGGTTCGCGTAAAGTTGCCGCAACAGTGCACTAGCTGGCGTTGTTGTGTGATTCCCCGGGATCTGTCTGTTCAGATGGTTTAGGTGGTGGTTCTGTGTTCCTATCCATTGTATAGTTGATTTTTGCTGCTGTTGCTTCAGTAGTGCGTCTGTTGAGAAGTCGGTCGGTCTGTGCGTGATTTCCTTCCCATCGAGCGCTGGCAAATGCTTGGACATTGCGTTTTCCAAGTCTCTGACTGAGGTTGCATCGGTCGCTCCTTCAGGTATCGTCAGGTTAGTCTTAGACAAGTCTCGTTCTGCTGGGGAAATGGCTGTAGCAGAGTTCGGATTGGAGTTAGCTTTCCGCCGTTCCTCTTCTCTTTCCGCTTCGTCGTCACAGTCCGTATGCTTTCGTTTCTTTAGCCTTCTGGCTGGCATTGGTGATGTTCTCTCTGGTGTCGTGTGTAGCGGCAGCGGTTGGGTGTCGCTGAGTCTAGTTAAATGCGTGACGTCAGAGGTCGGAACAGGTGCTGATGTGGCTGAGTCAGTGTTTGGTAGTTCAGTTCGCTCGACGGGGTGACGGTTGGGAGGCGGTGGTCCTCCTGAGTTGTCGGTGTCGGGGGGTCCGTTCTCAGGGTCACCGGTGCTCTCTTCCCGTTTCACCCCTTGGACGTTGTCTTCTAGTTGGCAGCAGTCCATGACTGTGTTAGGGTATTCGCGGCCGCTGGAATGAGAATGTCATGTTTAGTTACTCGTACGTTCTTGTGGAAAACAGTAAAGTTGTTCAAGATTTTTTAGGAGGAATAGCCTTATGTTGTTCTGGTTTATGTTCCTTTACTCTGATAGGAATCTATGGATCTGAGCATTGGTCGATCGTGATCAAAGTCCATTAAATTACATTCCACCTGCTATTTGGAGGGTTACCGTCGCCTTTTGACATCTACACCACGGGCATTGCTGATGCGTAACCTACCATAAAGTCACACTTGCATATGGTAGGAACAGTAGCATACCGACTGCGAACATTTCTTGGCGGCAGAAGAAAACGGTGGTGGTAGTGTTTACACAGGCGAATTATTTCGCGTATAATACAAAATAGCGCATGCAATATTTTGGATATTGATGAGGACCTTTGACACCTTGGGTCCAACATCCTAAACTCTCCAAGTTGGACCACGATCTCTACTATTGTTAATAAAAGTTGCTGTTGTGTTCTTACCTGATAACATAATTGACGCAGATAATGTTCTGTTCCTCGGCATTCTTCGATGAGCAGACAACAGTTGCGCAGGTTTGCATCCAAGTGTACCCGCCCAGCTTGTTCATTATCCTATAGTAGTGGGTCAGGACTTGCCCCTTATTCATTACTGGAAAGAAAGAAACATTGATCATTGCATGGAAGAATTATACCTTCTATACTTGTGTGAATCAAGAGGGGTTATTTACGACGATACAAGTAGTTTTCTCCTATACCTAATTATGTTAAGGTAATACATTTCGTCTCGGAAAAAAGATCTACACTGAGACCTCGAAGGGTCAACATAATATCTTGGTGTTGTTGAAAGGAATTATGTCTGAGTGCATTCTGGGTGTGGCCTTATATCTCTCAGCAGTAATTAATTGTCGTTTGTAATTGTTCTTCGAGATTGTGGGTAGAATTGTCGCCGGCCACCATTTCGGTGAAAAGTCCCAATGAACTCATGATGTTGCAAGAACTCATAATAATGACTCAAGAGTTTCAATCAATCTATCATTTATCTTTCGTGAAGTAATCCGAAAATGTCGTCCAACAGAATAGTGCGTATGACCTTGAATCTTGACCACCGTATTACGAATCGGAACAGAACAATAGGTGGATAACAATGATGCATTAAACTTTGCACATGTACCTAAACAGACTACTTACCTATCTAGGCATGCTTATAGAAACAAATTCGCTGTTACTGTTAATGTCTGAACATTATTGCCTGTTAAAAATCACCGGTAAGTGTCGACAATCACCAGTTTGTCGATGCCACTGATATACTGATGATACTGATAATCTTGAATTAGCTGTTTTCCCGCGACTTCTTGTGTTATGCTTTGCCATAAGATAATGTTTGTTTGCTTGTTTTTTTGTAACCATTTATCTCCGAAACGGCCTATTGGGTTGAAATGCAGTTTTTGACAATTGATTTGAATGTCTCCAAAGATGGTTCTTAGATAGGTTTTATCAGCAAAAGTCACTAGGGGGCGCTGTAATCGATGATGGAAATACATCGGGGGTTTTACATAATTTTTTTTTTATTTACTTTTTTTATGTAGGTTTTGGTTTGTCGATATGTCCCCTCATAGAATCCTATTATAGCCTATGCCCAAGAAGTAGAGGTTAGTCTCTACACATAGTGTATCGAAAGTTCACCATATAAAATCATTCTGTTTCAATTTAAGCTTTAACCCTCGAAGTTTATAGTTTTTCACAATGGTTGAGAGCTCAGGAACGGAAGGTTTAATCAGACACTATATTTTTGTACAGTATCTTTCATCATCTTCAACAGCCTCAAGTCCACTACTGGACATAGGGTAACCCTCAAAGAGTAGCATGAAGAACGACGAACGAAAAAACTCGTTATTTTAATAAATCACTGGTGTAGGTATATTGACTTCTGAATTCGAACATGCACTGTGACACTTCATAAGTCAATTGTGAACACAAAAGACGGAGGGACGAACACGTGTTCTCTACACGTGATTCATTAGCAAAGTTTTAGTTTGTTTATGTACCTACCTATTGTGTTTATTGGCATGTGATTATAAACTTCATTGGATGTGTGCCAGATTTTGGAGTGCTAGGAATTTGTTAGACGACGTAGATACCTACCTAATAAAATAGGGGGGGGGGGGTATTAAGATTAGTTATACGTGGATGTCTGGAAGAGATTGCTTCTGATAAGACCGCTAGTAAAAAACCGATAGAGAAAAATTATAAAAACTGTCATAAGTTATAACACGTACCTTTTTCATCATCTTGAAAGGGCGACTTAGAAATTATTCACGTTAAAAATAGTCTATGCCGTAAGCCCAAAGTCTTATTTATATCAAGAACATGAACAGAAAACAGAGTCGTGCTTTACCTATCGATGATTGATCATTAGATGCATGATCACGAAGTCTGACGTGTGAAATCATTGACTTCGTTGACATGATCGGATCAATGGTGAAAACGCATAATCAAGTTCGTATTCAGGATCCTTGCCTTATCTCAAAGTATGTTAAATAATCTGAACTTATTAATAATAATAATCGAAGGGTTTGTTTGGTTTGTCAAAGTTGCTGGCAATAGCTAGTAGGATATAAAACGGGCTACAATTTGTCATGAATACGGTTATCACGGTCTGTTTGGTGTTTAGAAGTGATTTTCTTCTTTATTTATAGTATATTTTCTTACGATAAATTAAGATTTTTCTTTTTACAAAAAGTTATTTCGGTTAGGTTTTGTCTTACAAAGGTTTCAGGGTTACAGACCTAAATTCTAAGGTAGACCCGATGGACCGATGTCATTTTAAAAGATGTGGGGAGTTGGTGGTGTCTCAAAAACATCGTCATTGCATATAGGTAGGTACCTATCCCATGACGATGACGGGGACGTTCTACTTTGGGGAAAGTCTACGTAGTCTACATACTGTCGACCATGTTCAATATATTTATTACATGTCCATATAATATCTTTTTTTTTCATTGTTTTTTTATGAATCAGAACTTATAAGAAATATTAGTTTTGATTGAAGTGTTATTTTGTCCATACATCGTTTACGATTCATACATCGTGATGTTGAAGGCTTGAAGCTCATACAAATGAATTAATTTGTCCGTATTATCAATAAATACCCAACCATTTTGATTACTAACTGCTTAATTTTCTTTGAAGTTTTACGAGTCAGGTGTCCATCAAAACAAGGTTTAAAAGTAAATAAGTAGTCCCCAACATAATCATTGAGTTGTATTACCATATGCACAAAATAACGTCAATAATCACCATCACGTAACCGAAACACATACCCAGTTGTAACCAAATCACCCGCTTTCTAACAAACACCCGGACTTTTATGTTAATAAAACAATTGGTATTCAGCAGCAGGAATGTCCACATTTGACCGGCATCTACATAGATGTTGATTTTAAATTCAAATTCATGGTCTCGTAAAGCTATCAAATGGTAAGGTGCTAGAGCCAGTGACGCTAACGCCTAGCCGTGATTGGCATTCGGATCGGCCATCTTGTTATATACACATACGTACGCCGTTTGATTGGTCGTTGACTACATTGAAACGTTAAGATTATGAACCTTTCCATTCATAATGCAAACATTCTGGCAAAACAATGATCCAAGCTTCATATAAAATTTGAAACAATGCCAAACACCGAATTTATTTTCTTGAAACCCTACTAAAAATAAGCAGGATTTGAGACAAACAAATGAAAGAAGGATGACATCACTGCATTGGTAATCAGTACTTTAGAATCAGCCAGTGCCTGCATGCTAAGTGCTAACGGGTTAAATAACGGAAACTAATAATAATCATTGATTTAATATCAAGATTATTTAATATCTTGATTTATATTGATAAAAACTACAAAATTTTGTAAGGGTAGAAACAAAAGAAGCCGTCTTTATAAACGAGATGGAAGGTATGATAGATGAAGTGGCGACAAACCCTCAAACTCCACCTTCCCAAAAGACACATCCATAAAATAGTAGACAGAATACATAGAGCCATCTCAAAGGACATTACCAGACATTTCCCACGTATACCTACGTCAAGGAAAGGAAACTAAAATGATGGTATAAAAATTATTATTCAAATCACAACTCGCGTTGGACCGGCGCATAGCGCAGGCCTAAATTGTATTCCACTGACGGATGTGTAGGAAAGTAATAATATCGTAGGTATTTGAGAGCGTACATTATTCATGGTGTATTCTGAATTCCTCGTGGGAGTCATAAAATATTAAGAAAGGTTATCCTCCAGTTATCATCACTGGCACCATATCTGACAGGCTTATTAGAACAACAGCAAAAATAATTGAGAATTAATTATTAATTCAGAAATTTAAGTTTTACTTTATATCATACATAATGTTAGTAAATTGAATGCCAGAATATATTTTTATATCAACTTTGCATTGAAAGCCGAGTCAAAACTTATTTCGTGAAATTCCAAGAGAAGTAAGATAGGTACCCAAACAATACAAGCTTACAGAAACGAACCAAATAACAACGAATCGAATCACAAGAGTCGTAAATTTTCCTTCAAATGCGCCTTGGACTGCCAGTCTACTTGACATGGATTTCTATACTGCACTGCTTGAATACAAATCGAACGTTACAACATGGATTTCACCACATTATTGGGTCATGGATGGACAGACAGACATGCCTACTATTGCAAGCAAGGATAATTAAAACGAAGACGAAGGTGGCACAAATGTGTCTATACCTGAAGATGCACTGATTAATGAAGGAAGTGCGATATAAATTTTATGAGCACAAGAAGCTAATTTTATGATTTACTTATACGGTGATACTTATATAAAACTAGTCCTTATAGGGCGTGACTGTTAGATTTCCACTGCGAATATAATTTGTAACATTACCAATATTAAAGAACAATCAATTTCGAATGATTAGCACCTACCTACCTAAAATTCCATATATCTGGGAAATTAAAAATAAAGCTTCCCAAATCTCAATATTGTAGACGAGATTCAAATGGAAATGCTAGAGAAATCGGATTTCGCGGAGACTTTAATTTTATTAAAATAGTCCTGCTAATAGGATAATCAGCCAATTTAGACAACAGAGCTATCTCTTCATGATGTGATTGTGTCTTGAGAAAACCGTAACCGTTGGTTCATTGAAAGTCTTATTAACAAGCTATTATCTTATATATCGGTATATCGGTTTTATGCGTTTCTATAGTAAACGAAAATGATTATCTGGTATAGATTGCACTTCTTGCGGTTTTAGTTATTTTTGTTGATTACATCATTGTTTCTCCTTATTTTTTGTCTGGAAGTGTGCTGAACTAACATTACTTTTAAAAGGAATAAGGCATCGCTAGACTATCAAATATGCTCTTTTTTCTTTAATTGCATCTAGTATTCTAGGATGTTGCTTACATTATTTCTTATTTCACAGTGTTTCCCGCTTTTGATTTTGTGTTTATATCTGTATTGTGTTGTGTATCTGTAATTATTTGTTTATTTAAGCTAAAATACTTACAATCTACATGGCATTTTCTAAGTTTATTAGCGTCCTCTCCGTGGCAGAGTGCATACAGGTTCTTCCCCGTCAGCTCTTCCGCTGTGTACCCGAGTAGTTCCGATACCCTGCTGAGAAATTATTTCAAAATATAACCCTTAGTAATGAAATGAATAATCTAAAGAACACAACTGCAGTCCGAAAACAGTTTCTTTGAGAGGTCTTACTCCTTAAGACATATCCTTGCTTAACTGACAACTTTCACTCTAAACCTTTGAAAATACTAATAAAAAACCAAACAATACAAAACTTTGATGATAATGAAAGGTGAATGCAAAGATTTCAAATATTTAGCTAATACGTTCTTACGGATAAATAATGAAACGCTACTCAAGATAAAAAATTGTAAAGAGATGGGGCTATATGCAGTTTAAAAAGCTATCATTCTAATCGTCCTTAAGTCGTGATTAAACGTTAAGGATCGTTTCAGGATTCGGCGGTTAGACAAATAAAGATAAGATAATTACACAAGCATAAAAAAACACCACATACCTGGGCTCACAATGCGCTATCCTAAAATCGAAGTTGATCCGTGTTACAAACATGTCAGACTCGAGTCTGATCTCGTGAACTGAGGGGGGTGGTAACGCAATGGCCAATGCTACCATCCCGAGTAGAACTGTTGGCGATTTCCGACTATGAGAGAAGGAGTACTGTGGTCGTAATCTACACAGCATTAGGACTACCTGAAAAGATGGAAAAGATATTTAACATTTATGATCAGATGTCTTTTTTCTTACAGGTGGTCTTTACAGGTTTAGTGTTATTTCTCCTAGGTTACTTTCTGTATTCATTTCACCTTACGACACTGAGACAGGGCTCATCCACACATCTTTGACACTTGGCTCTCTCTCTTACTACTTGTTTTACGAGATTATTTTCGCATTTACGTGTAAAATGTGAAATAAGCTTCCTTTTAAGATGTTGCCGTTAAACTTCAACATGTCCCGATAAATATAATGTATCAACTAAACCCCCTGGTGTTGCAGATGTAATAGGCGACAACCGCTTTCCTTCAGGTGGGCCGTCGTATGCCTTTTCCTCGGTATAACATAAAAATGTAGCAGATATAACCTTTTTATTAATTACATAAAAAGGTTGAGTTTTGTAAAGAAATAATTTTGGGTCGACTGTTGAAAGCTATGGAAAAAAAGAATTCAGATTTTAATAGTCACCGACTGTCAAGATTATCAAACTTGCGACAACATGCTAATTCCAAAACAATTGTAACAACACTCAAAGTGACAGTCATAAAAAACATAATCAAAACTTCGCAAATTCATTCTCAGTTCCACAAACCAAACACGCCAGCAAACAATAATAAACTTCACGTAAACTGAAAAGTAATTAGCTACGGAACCACGTACTCCATACATAACCTGCTAATCGAATAAGAAGATCGAGGATTAAGTAATTTGCAATTTCGCCAATAAAGCCGCTGCCGCTGGCGTTACCCATACTCCGGGATGGTAATAAACGGTTTACACTAATTGCTCTATCGAAGCCTTAAGTTATGTTCTTCGGCCGTTTAGATGATTTATATTAGGTATCAGATTATTACCTACCATTTAAAAAAATGTGACATACTGACAATGCCATCAACCCGATAAAACCATCAAAGCAGGAGTTAAGAAATAAAATCTCAATTCATGACTGGATAAAAAAACCCCCTATAATAAAGCAAATGTCCGCGAAGTGGTTATGAAATAAAAGGCAAAATTTACACCCCGAAAACAATCTACGGACAATTTTACGTATCTAGCCGGTATTCGCAAGTCGCTTGAGATATAATCACATTTTATGACCTAACACCGAGTTAAGGCAAAAATTATGGGGCCATATAACCGTGGCTTGAGGCACCCCTTGAACAATAATTCTAACCAATAATATTTGCGATCTAAGACTGATAAAAAGGTCGTTCTACACCATTTATTACACTGAAAGTTGAAACAATGGCCCATGGGTGTAAATTTTGAGCAAAAAATTGAAAAAAGTGGCTTCAAACACGTTAACTAAATATTGGCTTTGGTTCTCACACTCAATATCTAATGTGGCCCAATTCATTGTTAGGTTTTAGCATACAGCAGGCATCCTACAGAAAAATGATCATTGTCACATAATTTCTATAGGTTTTCCTATAATTATACTAACAAGTTAACCATCTTGCTATAAGATACCCACCCGCCAGCTACCCTCTCCATATCTTGACGGCTCACCCTCGCCTCTTCCGACCTAGATTGAAAATGAAAATTCAGCGTCTATTTCTCATTCTTAATAATAATTCTTCGGTCCACTATAATACTCGTCAGATAAGTTTGCGGTTATGATATAAGCTGTGTATATCCCTTGATACTCAAAGAATTGTGGGACGTACTCTGTCTCTTTCTATATACACAGCCGCAAAGTTACTTGGCGAATAGTGTAGGTATAGATAAGAATGAAAATGACCATAAATTATACTACTTGGTTACTTTACTTACTAATGACTTGGAAGTGAATAAATCATTCGATAAGAAGCTCCGCACAGAGTCAAATGAATGAGAAATCTTACTCGGAAGTCATTTTGTGATAACTTTTTTATAGGTTAAAAAATCATGAAATATTTAAAGCATACTTTTAACGATTCTCACGATTGACATCTTATGCTTATTTTGTTGACCTGTTCCTGAATGAAATAGTAGGTTTCCTTACCCGATATCCTGAAGACTTGAAGTGACACCCACGCTTCGTTAACGTACTCTTCATTCTCACACAGAAAGCTCGATCCATGCCGCGATACAGCGACCCGCTAGCCGCGAGAGTCATTGACGATGATACTATCAACAAAAAGATTCACATTTTGATAAATGTCATAAAGTTATGAATGACCAACAATGTCACGTTGACCGTGGATGATAACATCGAGGAAATTAAACTTTACACATAGACATAAATGGGGGTTATAAAAAAATTTAATGATGTTCAATAACAATGATGATAGCTAAGATCTCAATTTAGCTCAACAAAGAAAGCAATCCCTATAGTCGAAGGGCCAAGGGCTATGAGAGTGATTGGGAAAGCGAGTAGCTAATTAAAAGATTCACGGAGGACCGTTGGGATCGGTCGAATAGAGGCCGTGGCTTAATTGATTTCGTCTTGATTTCTTGCATTTTTGAGTAGTGGTTCTAAAAGTTTAAGCGACGTATCTTTTAGTTTCTTTGACTATTTCAGTCAATTTGTTCTTCAGTTTTACCTTCTTGTATTATTTTAGGTATGTTTGTTTTTACTATATGAACCAGGTTTCTTCTTTTCACATTTCACAACTTGCATCAAAATTATACTGCAATTTCTTGAATATACTTGCTAAAACCATAGTAAGTTACACAAATGCAATATTATTATAATCTTTGGCAATACGGCTGTAAGTGCACAATGCTACTAGATTTGAATCACCTTTGTACCAAATACGTAACAAGATTGAGTCAGTGTAGAACTATTCCAGTAACCTTGGCATGTGTTTTTATTGTTACAAGCAACAACTCTTTTTCCTCACGATTATTTTAAGGTTGTGACGTTCTTTCCCACTTCTTATATTATGCTCCATCATTGACATCCACATTATAGACAACTCCTAAGAACGTCTATCTTCATGAATGTTTCATAACCGATTTAACAAGTCATGCCATTTTTCAATTAGGCTTATAGAAAATCAACTAGTTTTACTCATAGATTTTTCGTTTACACGTATCTGATAGCAACTTTAGAACCACTTGTATTGTATCCATCAATCTTCTGACACCGTCACTTGAATTTCCAACCACAGTCCTATGGTCATCAGTTGACAATGTGGCACTTACTTCACGCCCTCTGTTTTCTGACTCCATTTCTCCATGCCCGTCATCAAACAAAGCAGGTCTGACAAGTACGATCCTGATAGATTTTTTACAACATCTTTTTGTATTGGAAAGTAAATTGAAATTGATTCTAAGCCCTTAAATGTGAACTAAATTGAAATTGGAGTTTATCCGTTAGGTTGAGAAAAAATTGGGTCGAGTTTATGTCCCGTCCGTCATGGTTAGATTGGATGTGTAACGAAGTCTGCTTTATGAGTTATGCAATTATGAATTTATTTTAAGGGTAATTTTATACATACATACATGTACAACGCACATATATACTTTGTGAGTAACTGTGTTTAATTTTTTTTTACTAGCCGAAAACTTTTTGAACACAGTTTATAGTGGCAATATGAAACTACACTAATATTATAAAGAGGTAAAGTTTGTATGTTTGGATGTAGAAGGTAATCTCCGAAACTACTCATCCAATTTAAAAAAATGTTTCACCAATATTTAGAATGGACCGTCGGGTTGGACTTAGATTGTATATGCCAAAACAAAAGAGCTTTTGGTGGAGACCAATTTTACAATGTCAGTCGGGGAAAAATGATCGAGCGACAGTGTTTCTTACGAACACTACCTTAAGGTAGTAGGTAGCTTTTACTGTTAACAGTAAAAGTACTTTTCATCAGCCACTTTTTATCAGGGTACCACACGGGCGAAGCCGTGGGCAGTAGCTAGTATGAAATAACAAAACAGAAACAGTTTCAATATTTTTATGTAGTTCCATGTAGTTTCTTTCTTGGCATTTTAAAGTAGGTGAAAAACATCCAAAAATCAGCCATCAATTTCAAATTGCATTCCTACCTCCTTAGGTACCTACTTACAATAAGTATTCAGATCATGTTTTTTCTCACATCGAGATATAACCACAACAATGATAAAAACATCAAACTCAGTGAAGCGGGCAGACTATTTGATACTAAAATTTATTGTAACTTTTTTGCTAATATACACGTTTAATTGAGAATTGGAACTTATATTTAAAAATCTAATGGGTTTTTGAGCTCGACTCCCGAAGGTTGCGTTAGAAATTAGACGCACAGTGGCGCTTGAATTAAAGATGCTTTGAAGGCGGTTCCCATAGAATCGAAATATTAATTTATGGCATAAAGATGCCCACTGACTTCCCATTGACCGTTTCATAAGCCCCAAATACGCCGTGAAGAGTCCATAATCTAATTTCAATTTGATACAAACTTCTTGTCAAAATAGGTATTTCGAAGAAAAATCCGGTATTGTCACCAGTCGAAGGTGCAACGGCCTCGAATATAAAGTTTAATTGAATTCTGTACACACTTTTTCCGAGATTTTTTGCCTTCGACTCATCGTTGTCGATTTTACCTCTTTGTGAGACTTTAAATGTGACACCTACTTAAAAAGAATAACGGATTTAGAAAGTGGCTTGTGAAATTTTTGACGACTGTTTTAGCATACTTATATGATCAACATTAATTAAGACAAAATAATAAAAAAACACGCAATTTGTACTTCTTAGTACCTAATTTTTATTTAACAATGATCTTTTATCTATTTGGTAATTTTAATCACGTGGTACTACATATTTCGTTTGTTGCGTTGCCGTTATCTTCATTAGTCATAATCTAATGCTTTCTAGAAAGCACTAGCTAGGTCCTCAGCGTCTTTCTCTGCCTTCAAACTTACCATCAGGATTATTCGTCCCATGCTGACTGCCTTCTTCGCTCCCTGATGCTGGGCTGTTCAGGCCCGCACCCCCTCTTCCTGCTAGCGATAACCCTAGATGCTCGGCTACCTCCGCATGGTCTTGCTGATGGACGTAATCGAATATACTGCTACCAGTCATTTCTACCTGTGGATGAGGAAATCATGTAAAACAATTTTAAAGAATTCTAAACTATCTACTCTATAAGTTGGTGTTTTCTTTAGCGAGTGGAAAATACTAGAAATTGATTAGAAAGAAGCTTAGAATTGAAAAGTTTACTCTGCTTTAAAAGGGTTGTCTTATTGACTTTTTAAAACTGTTGACTTTATGCTGACTGCGACATTTAAATATAAACTACACATTCCAGGTAAGGCTCTATCGTAAAGCTCTAACATCTTTACTTCGAAGTTTCGTATAAAATAATTGTAAAACTACGAGTAATTATTTATTTTTAACATTTTAAGTTCACAAGCTCATACAGACAACTACTCGCATATTCCCGGTGATTACTACCATAAACAAAAGTTGAAGAAGCCAAACCAGTTGAAAACTTGAATGGTCACGTACCAGCTTTATGAATGAACCCACTGTTATCACGCATCACAGCAGGCATAGACCACATCTACTCGTAACGAGGATGTAAGAACTGATGACATTTTTAATGAAGGAAAAGATATAAGTTGAAGAAGTGATGGCAAGCGATGATAATTCAGAGAATAAAATTTCTTTTATTTAAGTTGATGAACTATTTTTACGAAGAAGAATAATATTGTGTAACCTAAGAAACATATTAGGCATGTTCCAAACAAAGAAGTTGCTGAAGAATTTAACAATACGGAAAGGCGTAGATAAAAATGGATAATGGAACTTGCCATAATTATTTGGACGGCACTGAGGAATTAAGTAGTATTTGATTTATTAGGGAAGAACCAACATCATAAATCATTTCTTTCATATTTGAGATCGATAGACTTTCACAATGACCCTTTCACAATATGCAAATCTTTAAATAAATTTATCAAATATAATTGTGGGATCCTATTACACATTCAGGAGTCGTGTATCCGCAGTTCGCCCTGCATATGAATTCTATAAAACAATGGTGACGATATGGTGGTCGGTTCTAAGAAAGTACCTAAGGATTTTATGGGTATTCGCCGACTGGACAAATCCCTTCGGAGTTTACGTAATGATAGAGCTTTAAAATTCAAGCGGCAATGACTTTGGCAATGAAAATGCGTGGAATCGAGAGAAGACAATAGATTAAATTACGAGTATATGCGAAGATATGAGGTAGTTTTTAAGAGTTAAACAACTGAGGAGTATTTGTGAAGTTCAGAATATCGAAAGGAAATAATTAATGCGTGCGCAGTGCGCATTAATTTTACATAAAGTTTTTCTGACAATCTTTTCAATAAAACATGTTTAAGTATCTAACGATTGGCAACGAATTCAGTTCTTACGAGACCTTATGCATTTCATTTTCCATTGCTATATTTAGCTTTAGTATGAATATCTAAGCTCGAATCAGAAACCATCTTTCTCTTTTATTGTCTTTCTAATTTTTTTACATAACGACTTCTATAAAAATAAGTCTAACTAACCTTACTCTTAAGGTAAGGGTACAACTCAAAAAAGGTAGTTTTCCCTTATCTCGAACAAACAAAACATGATTTCCATTGTCGACGCTATCATCGGTCTTTATCCGAGAAAAAAACGGAATTTAATATAGACGAAACGTCTACCGTCTAAGAAAGTACCTATACGCTTATTTACCAGGAAGTTTATATGGTTTATTTCTACCCACACATGTATGATGTATAGAGTTAAGGTTAGGGTTGGCACTCTGGTAGCCTTATAATATCATGAGTAGAGTGCGATCATAATTTGATTCAACTGGAAATAGGTTCTAAGTTGAACTGCACTCATCAGTCCTATAAATGTTTTTTTATTGTTTTCTGAAAGTTTTTGTGTCTAAACAGCGTCATTAACTACGTTTACTTTGGTAATGTTGGAAATCTTTACAATGATTTTAGATGAGATTCTTCATCCATCAGCTTGTTTATCGGCCCATCAATTTGGTTCCTTATTTGATACTGCCAACCCTATCATCTTCTGTCGCTGTGTGAAAGGTGTTGTGACATCATTAGTGTGCGTGTTTTGGGGGTGTGTGTGTGGTAAGGTTCGCATCAACATTAGAATGAGGAGCACGCGCCTGCCTTGCCCGGAACGTGACCGGCATATCGCATCGTCCCTTTCCCCCTATACCGTCATCTCACTCGCACCACCCCCGAAGCCATGTTGGCTCGAATTTCCCTGTTTTTGGATTCTTTTAATTTCGTAAATTTAATTTTATGAATATTTCTCGTAGTCTTTTTGTGTTTATATCTGTACACGTCTTTTAAAATGTCGTTACTCAGTAAGAATTTAATTTCTCGGGTGCTAAAAAGCTTTATTACATTCTGCATTAGCATTGATATGGTACTCGTACCTACTCCAAGTTGATTGCGTTGTTTCCTTTGTTTCGAGAATTTTGTAATCTAGGTATTGTTTAACTGAACTAAAAAGAAGTTAATTCACCATACCTTATAAACTTTTACAAAACAGACGACACTAATGTTTCCATTTTATATGCCCCCGGGAGTATCATATTCCACAAAGCAAGTTGCATTTCCCAAAATAAGCGACAAAAAAGTCTTCACAGAATCATAGACACTAAGGTTCGACCAAAAAAATAGGCCCACGTACACGTCATAACGTAACACGTGTACGATTTATCTGATATCAAATGCATTTACCACCGGATGTCTTGCCGACGAATTTCCAGATTTTATCTTCCGACTGTATCTTTAGATGTGTGCGTGTGAATGGATGGTGGTGTTGTTTTGAGATTATGTCATAAAAAAATACTGATTAAGCTGAAAGATTTTCTGTGATTCTGATATATTGTAAAATTTTGGGGTGATATATTGTAAAGTTGATGATGTGAGAGACCATTTTGGAAGTAGTGTAAAAGTAAAATTGTAGAACAAATTGAAAGAGACTTCAGGGCACTAAAGATAAAGGCCTTACTTATAATATTTTTTAAACAGTTCATTCACAAGACACTGCTTTGTATCTTTCAATGTTTAATTTCAAATGCAACAGCTGTCTAAAAATCTTTGTAAGTAAGGCCATTAGTAAAGTAAAAATGTTTGTATAAAGTGTACATGTGTGTAAAAATGCTAGTTATAGAACATTCTGATTTTTTAATAGACTTTACTTACTTGTGATAATCCTAAATATATTGAAACAGTTTCTGATATGTACAGGAACCTTCCATCGGCAGCTACGGATAACGCGAAACCGTCTAATGACTGAAACAAAAGAAAAACACCGAAATAAGCATTAATTGGTAAGACTTGGAGGCACACAAGCAACTGCCTATCAGATGGTAAGCGGTTACTGTCGCCTATTGACATATGTAACACAAGGGGTGTAGCTGATGCCTGCCATAAAGACAAAGCTGAACAGTCTCATGTGACATATCCCATTCCCTTCGAACTGTAACACTTCTTCTTGTAGTTAGAAATAGATACAGTCGTACCTACTTCCTAGCTCTGCTATTACTTACTATACAGAATGTTAGTACTTCAGTATTATATAAAGGTATACCTCTAAAATAGTTCTAAATTTTTAAATTTCGTAAATGTAAACGATCCCATGATACAAAAGATAACAAGCATTATCACAAGTGTATTTCTTCAAACTAACTTTAATAACTTCCTAGCCTACCTAAAAGCTTTCAAACCTCTCCAAAAAAGCTATTCCATCAACATATTTCATCTCACCTCATAATAAGCTTATTCATACCAACCTAACGTGGAACTAATAGAAAGATATCGAGCAGTTTTCTACCACAAAAAACCTAAACAAACGAGTGATGATGAAATTGATGAAAAACTATCAACACGGGCCAAATCATTTACATGGATCTAAGGAGATACTGGAAACGCTGAATAGTAATTGTGGTATATTTAAAATGACTATCTTCTCAACAGATTGAAGGCTATAACAGATGAAAATCGACGATAATAATGATCAAGTAAAAGAAAAACTTAGGTGAAGTGATATTATTTTGTAATTAGTTAAAAAATGCTTCGAAAGTTATAAATAAGTTTCATACAGCGTTCAGTTTCAGTGTCACAGATTCTCGACCATTATCTTCAACTGGCATAATTATGTCCAATACATTTTTAGGACTTCATACCTCTGACTGCCCCTTTGTAGGTTGACAAAGGGGGAGTCAGTATCAGTGCGCATTGGGTTGAGAGAATCCAGAAGATTACTTAAAAATAACCAATTCCATTTTGAACATTTGCCTCGGAGAACTAACACGTTTTAAAAACTTGTTGTTTTATATCCTCTAAAAACGTATACCATAAAAAAACAGTTGATATCTCTTGCTTTCTGACGAATTATCTACTTAGTTATTCGTTTTGTATTTTTTTTATGCTGTTCGAAGTTCAAAAGAAACAAGAGCTCTTCCAGTGAGCTGTATATCTAAGCAGAATCTCATCTCCCAATTTAATGAGATGCCGGTTGACAAAATACATCCATCTTGATGAAGAGTTTTTGTGTCAAATCTGCGTTTAAACGCTCTACGATGATAGTCAAAATATACAAGATTATGAACGTTATAGACCATTGTTGGTGTCACTCTCGTTTTTATTTTACAGACGTGTTCCTAGTTTACGAAGAGCAATGTTCTTTTTTATTTGGTATTCTCAATCATTCTGTATTGCTTACTTTAAAGGTTGTTGTAATTCCTCTTTGGATCAGAATAATGTTTTTCTTTCCGCTTGATAAGCGGAACATTGGCTTTTGAGTTGATTACCTATACTTATGCTCTATTATTTAAAGTTATGCCTTAGGTATAAGTTTATTTTGTCTATCTTTTCTTAACGTGTTTTTATTTTTAATCTACATGATATGGCAGATATTAGTAGTGCTTGTTCATACTCTATGACTGTAGTTGGTTAGATACCTTTCCTAATATTTTGCCTAAAATAGAAGAATTTGTTCCTAAATGTCCTTCGCTAGGTACTTAAATTTCGGTCAAGATAACCATTATTATGTTGCAACTCGTCGTGCGTGCAAAACGTACAACCAGTCCCGCAAAAGTTGCATTTCTACAAAAAATAAATAGAACCAAGGAAT
This sequence comes from Perizoma flavofasciatum, assembly GCA_958496245.1. NCBI lineage: Eukaryota > Metazoa > Arthropoda > Insecta > Lepidoptera > Geometridae > Perizoma > Perizoma flavofasciatum. Next base: position 7,886,900 of record OY292439.1, on the reverse strand, counting down.
CACGTACTCAACCTCAGAGTAGAAAACCGCAGCACCCACATTATAATGACACAGAATCGATTGCAAAATGATTATTTACTACACAACAGATAATAGATTTTTTTCTCAATCCCAAGTGTCCCAGAAAACGTGTGTCGATTAATTTCGTTTTGAAATCTAGCGAAATCTGCGAAATATCAAATTAGGATTTCGTAAACATCATACACTATCTTTATTATTGACTTCATTGTGTGTTTTGTTCGCGAAAAGCGTGAAGTCGGTCAAGAGTCGCAATGGACAGGTAGCCAAGATCAAGTGTGAATTGTAATGGCGAAAGTAAAACTGATTTGTGTTTCTTCATGCTTTGTTCTTTAGTCACTTTACTTGGCATATTGTGGTGACTTGACTTTGAGTTGTGTCATGAACTCATGATTTAGGCACACGTTTTGTATAATTTAACATTACCGTAGGTAGTTATTAATGAGTTTCTTTAACCTAAATAGTTTAATCCTCTCGTTTGTCTGTGGCTCTTATTTAACTTTGCTTCTGCTCACGGCTTCGCTGCCATGGTAGCTGGATAAGAAGTATTATAAGTGTAATTCCGAATTTTATGTCTGTTCAAAATTTCATCAAAATCGGTGCGAAGATCGGAAACTATATTCTTCCATCTATAATATGTATTCCTTGGATCTTTATATGAGAAAAACTATTTAGTCGTTCTTAACCATCAAAAAACTTGATCACAAAATGTTAATAAGTTTGAGGAACTAAATACCGAAACTTTCGCGATACTGCAGTCTTTATTTCTAGGGTCTATTTAACTGGAAATAGAATGTACAAGACAATCAATACCTGCTGTAGTATTGATTGTCTTGTACATTATTTCCGCGATTTATCCTGGCTTTTGTAGTATCTATGTGAGTGAAAAATGGTTTACCTGGAGTATGTGTGTGCCTTGGTGCTGCTCGAACAGCTCTATGGCGAGCCCCATTGGTGTTCGTCTACTTTGCGCTCCTGAAACAATTGAAAATAATGTTATAATCACACGAGTTTTATAGGCCTCATAGATAAGCTAAAGGTTGCGCAACTGGCTATGAATAGCGGAGTTTCGTTACGTGATGAAAACCGGAACAAGGAAATCCGTAGAACTAAAGTCATCGACATAGCTCTCAGAATTAGCAAGTTGAAGTGGCAATGGACAGACCATATTGCACGCAGAACCGACAATCTCTGGAGCATAGAAGGTTCTAGAATTGCGATCTTGAAATAGACGACGCTGTGAATAAAGGCCTTGAACTGATGTCTCGATGACTTGCGAAATGTTGGTGGATGATGTTGGCTATGATCAATATCAATCTTCTTGGCACATTTGGGGAGGCATAAATGTCCAATTGACTTGTGCAGGATGATGATGATAATTTGAACAGTAAATAAGAAGCGGAAGGTCAAGTACCTGCGACAAAGAATAAAGTTCACATGGCGATTCGGTTGAGCCATATTTAACTACGAGATGCTCAGATAGTCCCGCGTGCTTTATTACGATTTAATTCAAGAAAACAGAGAGAATCCTGCTTTGATATGCCGACTTGCATGTTCTGTAGGGTGGTTATGAGTTATGTATGTTTGTTTGGAGAAATGTTTGCGGCACAATTCATGACACAAGACTTGTGATGCATGAGGTGTGTGGGGTTGTAAATATACGATGTCTTCTATTCAAAATGAAAAATTTACAACGCCGACGAATGAGACCTACGGCCGCAGTGCCTGGGCCATTCCATAAGTTTTTTCCTCTGCAATACTGCCTTATCATAAAATTTCGAGCTTACTTCGCTTACCTGTAACTTTGTGTTAAATCAGAGATAATAAGATTTCATTGGTAGATAAATCGGTAGGTAATTGATACCAATTACCCCTCGTCGTTTTTATAGAAACCTGCCATCTTTATTTTTATTTTATTAGAATTATGCTATTTATTACTTACCTACGTAGCGATAACAAAATATGTACCTACGGATAGCAATAAACATTTCATTTTATCTCACTATGAAAAATGTGTAAAAAAATTACATCATAGACTTCATAAGAAAGTCCTAAAACATCTACATTCACGGTGTCAGTACTCGCCTTCGGATAAAGTCATAGCAGAAAACGGTTGTTTTGTACTATTTTGAAAGCAAACTTACGATTGTCTGATACGACAGCAATATTATTTTTTATTGTTGTAAATAAACAGTTTTGATATCATTGAATAAGTCTTCAAGGCTCAAGTTTGTGAGTAATGTTTTCCTGTCTCTGTTGAACCTTCACTACCAGTTTTTTGTTAAATTTTGGAGAGCTCATCTGTTTTATACTAAAATTATGTCAAGCCTTTTGTAAACACTTAATTACACACGAATTACAGTCGAGTACAGTGATTCCTTTTAAACTAACCTAAAGCAAATAAAGCTTTCATGTTTGTATGATCTGCAAAAATTTGTCACGGGTATGTAGTTTCCATACACAAGCTCTGCTTATTTTGGGGCTAATAGATGATTATTTCTCTTTATTTATTTCAAATCTCAGGCTTATGCCTGGGCCTTTACAAGCATTAGTGAAGCCAAAGCTAACACTAAGAGGCCCTTTGTACATTATCATATAGGTAGTAAAAATCTTGCGGATGGCTAATTGGAAATATGAATGATAAATTAGACTATTGCAGTAGCATATGCTTATGGAATGGTTGCTGGGCTATGAATGATGAAACGGCACATGCCAATTCTTATTGAAATTCAGATAAAATCATTGGCAGGTGATGACTTACCATCCGCTTAATAAAAAAAAATTACTATTATGCGTTACGATCAAACCATCCTATCATGTTGGTTGTTTAATATTGTTATATTATGTCTCCCAAGCTGATGAAAGATCACGTTTTTTGGCTCCACCCCACTTTGAAACACACCTAATGTTTACGTCTGTTTCTATGTTTTACGTTTTATTTTATTTATTTTTTATTACTATATTTAATTTGATCTGATATATAGGTTCAAATATGTGAGTTTGTGTATGTAATATGTGTATATTTATGACGTGGGTATATATATATATATATATGTTTAGATATAGGTATTATATCAAAATAATGTTTAATTTGTATTTTTATGTTTATTTTTCACACTTTTATTAAGGCAATAGCACCGTCATTCTTTTAAATAGTTCTAAGTCTTTCAGACACAAGCATTAGTTACCTACATAAGCTTAAGTGAATAGCTTCCTATACATTCGCGTCGTGATTGTCTGTCTGTCCACGCCGCTGCACGACTCTCCGTCACGATCATTGTTCTCAACAGTGTCGTCACTTTCTTCTATATTATATCAGACTAAATTGGTATAACTAAGCTAACACGGGAAAATTTTGTCAGAAAACCGACATGCCTTAGCACTGAAAATACGAAGGCATATTAAGATAGATACATAGAAAACTAGCTTCTGCGCACGGCTTCGCCCGCGTGGTACCCGGATAAAAAGCCTATCTGTTATTCTGATGTATAAGCTATTTTACTGTAAAGTTTAATCGAAATCCGTTCAGTAGTTTTTGCGCGAAAGAGTAACAAACATCCATCCTCATAAACGCGTTTATAAGATGGATTCTTTACTTTTTACACTTTCAACATACATAGACGAACTTAATGCTAAAAAGAATTCTCTTCCATATAACCTTTGTGTATCGTGGAAAAGTGTCATCGATAGATACTATTGGGTGCTCCCAATAAGTAGCGATGGGCTTGCAAACTGTCACGTGGAATGCTAACTACTATGACTGCTCACTGATTCGCAGCGGGAATCGAACCCGCACCGATGGAAAAAACGAAAGAAAAACGAAGATTTTGATTTTTTGGAAAATTGGTCGAGCAGCACGAAACGTCACGAAATAGACGATAGATAGATAGATACAAACTCTTTATTACATGCCCCAGAATAAACACTTTACATAAGATCATATAAACTTGGTTATGGTCATACAAATACCATATCGCTAAAAACTCTTCCAGACAACCTTTGGATAGACATAAGATCATAATATTAACTAGGTTATGGTCATACAATGGGCGGCCATATCGCTAAAAACGATCTCTTCCAAGCAACCTTTGGATAGATGAACAGCGGTAACTGGTATTTTCTATTTAAAATCTCTTGCATCCTATTTGTAGGTAAACAAAGCTACAATACAAAGTGAAGGGTAGGTGGTACATGGCCGTTAGTCATGTAACCCGACACTGGTCCCCGATACCATCGTGACGGAGCGGTCTGGCGGACGGTAGCTCTTCAGCTAAGTTATGTTGCCTCATAAGCTACCTGCTAACTTAGATACCTATATTTGTCGCTGTAGTTTCTTGAGAATTCTCGGATCCTAGGAAAAGGCAAATTATGTTCAACTTCGCACAATTTCTGGATACAATTGATTTATACAAAACTAGCCTCCGCCCACGGCTTCGCCCGCGTGGTACCCGGATAAAAAGTAGCCTATGTGTTATTCTGATGTAAAAGCTATATTACTGTAAAGTTTTATAAAAATCCGTTCAATAGTTTTTGCGTGAAAGAACAATAAACGTCCATCCTCACCAACTTTCGCGTTTATAATATTAGTAGGATTTTGTAAACCCTTGGGTGTCTAGACAAATACTACTTTCTGGTGACGTTAACGCCTGCGGAAAGATTGAATTGTATGGATATGATATTGGGAGAGGACGCAGGATCAGCACGCTACTTACCTTCACCAGGTCTGCGGCGCTTCATGCTGAGTCCTATCCCAATTTGTGGCTACTTACCTCATCAGCAGTCCAATCATCTTAGTTATATACTTAATTAATAAGTAATTCCAAATAAATTATTTATCTATCTATTTACATTAGCTGTGGAAATATGACCTTACTGCGGAAGTTTTGCCTTGAAAAATTTGCGTTAGCGTGTAAGGAAAACTGAGCAAGAGGTCTTTGTTTAGACCCCTGACCAGTATTTCTATAACTGAATGTACCGCCCTTAGTATCTTAAGACGATAAAACATATCTAAGAAAGGAACATCCTTGAAGACACAAATCGAATGCGAAAAGCCGCATTAAAATTCGATAAGCCGTTCTAGTGATAAATGGTAAAAAACCAACGAATACAACGCGTCCACCTGAAGAAGTTTTTGTTTGCGTCATAATATAAAAAAAAACTTGAAAAAGAAAGAAAGAAAGAAAGAAAATACATTTATTAACCACAAACACAACACAACAGGTGACAAAATACAAAACAAATAAATACAAACACAGAAAGTTTCATTAAAATACTACAAAAATAAAATAAAAATATATGTGTTGTGTGGGGTCAAAAGGTCCCTATCTCAGCATTATGCTGCACCAAACCTAAGAAAGGTGCAGCGCTGATTTTCAGACAGGGCCATCGATCGTGATGTCATGAACCACGGGGAGCAAACGTAAAAAGGAAGGAATAAGTAGATAGATAATAGATAAAATACGTATTATGTACAAAAGATAAATATATTATGAATGCAATATTATAATTTAAATATAAATAAGAGGAGTCCAATGGCCATTAGATTTTAAATTATATACAGGATACGTATGTACGTATCGTCCTAATCTGTTTTCAGTGGAGAGTGTGTTAATGGTAGTGTGAGTTTGAGAGAAATGTAAAAGAAAGTAAATAAGAATGATACAAAGTTTTCCCCAGCCAGACGTGCGAAATGTATGAGGTGAGAAATGTATATTATATTATCATTATTTGAATAGGTTGATTGATTTAAATTAGTTACACTCGTTAACGTACCTACGTTAACGAGTATTTCCTAATTGCCTTTCAATGGTGCATGATCGGCATACTATTTTATGAGTTTGTGAGTGTGTTTAGCACGTATATAAGATGGAGCTGGCATACTTCGCGTGCTTTGCTTTTAAAGTGCGGGAGTATTTTTTTTGTTCATAACCTCATCTGTGAATCAATATTATACCGCAGTTATTTTTCTAGCTTTAGTTAATATCAATCGAAATCGACCTGCATACTTTGCGTGCTTTGCTTTTGAAGTGTGGGAGTATTTTTTTTTGTCCATGACGTAAGTTTCAAATTAATATATGAATAACGTCAATTTCCTTAACTTCATAAATAGCAATCGATCTAGCAAGCCCAAGTAAACGGACCCATTTATTTCCCTCCATCAGCCCCAGCAAATTTTTATTAAGGCCGCTAAGACTCCGTATAATTTTCTCATTTTCTGTAATGTTGGCATCCCTGATCGTTATAATTGGTGTTAGCTGAACTTAATGAAGTCTGGTAAAGTTAATGGTGCGGTGCGTGCTTTGTTTTGCAGTGTCTCTCGTTATTTCTTGGTCACCTTTTAGTTCATAATCTGTACAACAGCCTGTAGAAGGGGGCTTCCTCCAAAAAGTGTGATCCTGTGATCTTGAGCCATCTCCATCGATCGACTTCGTAACCTTTGAAATGTCATAGGCCTATCGGATGAAGAGCATTCCTTGCGTCGTCTGGTTCGTGGTCGGTATTCGAGAAACTTTCTTCACTAGCGGTTGTGGTTTCTACGTGGTACCGCCATTGCGTAGAAGTGGCATTATTGCCTGGACACGTGTGATTCCAGTACGACTCAGAAGTTCCTTTATATATCCATCCCAGCGATAAGATTACCCCCCTTTAGGGAATACAACCCCTTTGATTTGTTTGAATTTGTTAGTAACCTATGTGGTCTACAATAAAGTATTATATGTATATTTAATATTTATCCTTCTATCTAAATAGTGTATCTACTAGTGTAGATGCTATAATAGTGTTAGGTGGACTCATTATTGATCCATAAAGAGGAATGTGATATCGGTAAGTGTGAAGATAGCGATAGAAAACTTAAAAATATTTTGTTTGTATGTGCCTCTGACTACACCCTACTTGATAACATGCTTGGTAGATTTGAGCATGTATAACTATATGTTTGCTCAATACCACATGTAGTTTTCTACGATAATTAAGGTAAAGTCAACGCTAGTAGTCTAAGTTAGTCTGTAAGTTACACTATAGGTACTATGAAATAAATATTACTACTGTACAATACTGTAATAGATATATATATGATGTGTGAAAATAGATATATGATGTTAAGTAATTATTGATCCCTCTTAGCTGCTCTTTGATCAAGAGCTTGTCAATATACCTTAAAATTCTTCACTTAAGAGCTTCCATTAAGTTCCACTACTTATGCCCAAGAACCAACGCAAAAGAATAGCTTCATTACCTCCCCTTTAGACCGGTGGTGGGCAAATTTAATAAAGCACCCCAATAGTGACCACTAAACGAATACTCCGACCACCAGACGATCGATTTGACACCGAGTAAGGATTTGGCCACATTTACACAGAATAGAACACGAAAACATCGAGAGAGCGGATGGAAAATCAAACGTCAAAGACGTGTCAAGCGCGCTATGTTAGAGTCCCAAAATTGAAGTTATCTGTGGAAATCCGTCAAACCATTCTTCGTGGTAATTCCTATTGAAAACTTACAAGGTAAGTTTGTGGGGGTTAATATTTTCTGAAACCTCCAAATGATATTCATAAACCTGCCCAAAATCTTCTCTCAACAAAACAAACTCTACTTTAAACAAACTACAATAGCCTGAGACGCAGAAGGTTACGGGTTCGATTCCCGCCGCGAGACAAATGTTTGTATCATCTGCAAATATTTGTCTCGGGTTTGGGTGTTTTCTATGTATAAAATGCATGTATTTACAAAAAATATATATATAAGCAGTATATCAGTCATGTAATTTCCATAATACAAGCTCTGCTTAGTTTGGAGCTAGATGATGCTGTGTATAAATGTCTAGCATTATTGTAAATGTAATGAAAAAATATCATAAAATATAAGATAAAAACTAAAATAAAGTATGTAGGTAAGGCAGACTGACTTGATTCGCGATTACACCACTATCTAAATTCAGCCGAAACCGAAATTCCGTGCCTATTTATATCGAGAAAAGCAATAATTTGCTCGTATTTGTCCATTTCGACATGTCGGTGTCGGCCGAGCTAACATTTGTAGAGGGATGCTGTTTTCACAAGACGAAATTAAATAAAACTCCCACCTAATAGTGGGGCGAAGTGCAAGCAAGACGTTTTTGGGGATAAAAACCGCAGAAATCAACTAAGAATCAAGTACAAAAACGTATTCTACATTTTTTTTATGGGATTTTATGTTGCAGGGCCGTTGATAGCCTTGGTCAGCGTCACCGGACTATCGGCGAACGCAGAAGGCGCTCAGCCTATCAAAGTTAGTTTAGGGCTACTAACACGAGGGCAGGTGCCCAAGCCGAGGTCCTTACCTAAGTTATGGAACTTGGGCCGTTGTCAGAGGGGAAGGAAATAGAAAGCAATCGAGACCATTTTATGACGAACAATCTTGGGCTACGTCCATCAAATGAACTCCCGCAACCTTTAAGATATCATAGATCCATCCCGTTAGGCTTTCCGACAACTGCGTCACCCGGTTCGTGGTCGCCATTCGAGAACCTTCACCAGCGGTTTTCGGTTCTGCGAGCTAAATCGCCTGTCTATTGCTACTTGCAACTTGTTTATTCTTAGAGCAATAGCGTCCATAGTTTTATGGATTTCCTCGCTTTGGAGCGAGTCTTACAGCTTCCAGTATATAGGTCTATCTCATCGATTATCTGTTAAAAATAAATAACCGAGCAGGCTCAACGTAAAGGGCGTTAGAAAAAATCAACACGCTCACAACTGCTATGCCCATAATGGATCCATACTGTGGGCACATTCCCAGAAACAATTTTAAATTAAAATGTGCCTTTTTCGAATTAACGTTTTCTTGGGTTCAAGTTTCAGGTGACACCCTATTTAAGAAATTGCCTCAACTACTACGCTCTTTGAACTGCCCAGCGAATGCAGCATATTTAAACAGAAGATTCGATAGCCCTCAAGGTAAGAGGGGGCGGTAAGTCTTCATTAGGATCTACAGTTCCGGTCAAGTGGCACCCTCTGGGGATGCCAATCAACGGGTGTTATTCTTATCGGGGGTAGAAAAAGTTACTACGAGTTTGAGCTGGGAGTTTGTAAAGTTTGAAGTTTTTATTGCAAGAAATGTATACTACCAAGACTCCTTTTAAATGAATGAATAAATGCTTGAAAATACTTTATTTAGACCATAAAATAACAAAATACTTAAACAAAAATTTACTGAATATAACTCTTTAGTTATATAATACAAAAGTATAATAGTACAAAATCTACCTATTGACATTTGCATACCATTTGGATGGTAGAATATGGCCTATATAAATTGTAACATTATGTATTAGCTGACCTATATTCATGCAAATAAATATTAGTAGTATCATAACCACTTTAAAAGCAACAACCAGACTAAAAACTAGTCATCATTCTTATAAAATGGTGAAAATCACGATGAAGCGAAATAATGAATTGTAACTGACCAATTAAACGGCTCGCCAACCCTTCAATCGCGGGTGGGGTCGAAGAGACCGTCCGAAAATCGATACCGAATAAAAATACGAAATCCCGGAAAATGATCCGGCATTCCGGACACGTAGTGTCAATATAGAATCGCATAGGGCGATTATTGTGATGCACCGGCCGATTCGACCGGACAAAAATGGCACGGTCGGATTGAAAATAAGCAATGTAATACAATAGCTGCGTACAACTTTTTGGAAAGAAAGGCCTTACTTTGGACAATGTTGGACCGAGCTGCGAATACTTGCGTTAAAAAGAACTAAAGTTGTAATAGAAAGTGAATAATATTTATACAGCTAAAGGAATGATAGTGCTCTTAAACGGGAAACATTGAAAGGAAATCCGCGTGACATAGAACCAAAAATTTGGTGGAAAATTTCAACATGTGTACGAAAACAGCCTCCACCTTGCACACTGAATCTTTCAGGGCCACCATTCCTCACCTTCATCTCCTGACCAGGATTTCATCCTGTTTATTTAAAAGTTGGCTGGAAGATAACGCTTTTAGCGACAAGACCCATTGTACCTTGAGAGTTTATGAATTCGCGTGTTTTGTATTTTTTTTTGCGGTGTGTAATAGAGTTCCCGTGTTTTGTATTTTTCTTTGGTGTGCAATAAGGTTTACCTATCTTTCTATCTTACCAAGACGAAGGGCACGACGCGACGAAGGAGAAGACTAAAATACTAATAAACGTTTATTCTATTCTATTTAAAAATAATCATACCAAATCAAATGATTTTTAATTTTACCTGCGTATTTTATGGTGTCTCAAAACAAAACTTTATTCATAACGCCCTCTTGCAAGTTACAAAGAAAGCGGAAACATAATACCCTTTATCCCGGTTCATTATAGCCCGGATTAGAAGGGTTAGCTTATGGCGGGAAATCCGGGAGAGTATTAAAGGATGGAAGAATTCTGAGGTGAGGAAAGTCGAGTTAAAGTGTTTGTTGTGAACTTTTGTTAAGTAAGCAAGATACATCGTACTATCCTACTAATATTATAAACACGAAAGTTTGTGAGGATGTTTGTCCTCTTTCACGCAAAAACTACTGAACGGATTTTTATAAAACTTTACAGTAATATAGCTTATACATCAAAATAACACATAGACTACTTTTTATGCGGATACCACGCGGGCGATGCCGTGGGCAGAAGCTAGTATTATTATAAACATGAAAGTTTGTGAGGATGGATGTTTGTTACTCTTTCACGCAAAAACTAATGAACGTATTTTGATGAAACTTTACAGGAATATAGCTTATACATCAAAATAACACATAGGCTACTTTTTACTACTTTTTACTTTACCGGGTACTACGCGAGCGAAGCCGTGAGCAGAAGCTAGTATTATAATATGGATCTTGATATTAATATGGATAATGTTATACTTTTATTTGTGTTTTAATATCATGTAATAATAATGTCTGAAATAAAAATTATTGAATTAAGTAAGGTACTATGTACATAAGTATAATCAACTTCTATTTTTTAACAATACTCAACATTAATTTTTATTTAATGATGAGTATTGGCACATTTTGGGGAGGACTATATCGAGCAGATAGAAAGAGCAGATACGGGGTAGAAAGGATCTCGCAAAGCGGGTGGTACGAGAGAGTCACGTAACAATCATGTTTGTATAATAATAATAATGTCTGTTGATAATAATGATAATGGTTTGGTTACTTTTTCTGCCAAGTACCTACAACATAATTTTCCCTGTAAACAAGGACGCGAACATAACTCGAGATCGCAATATTTCTCAATCCCACCCAAGACAAGCAGATAAATTCGACAAATTAACTCCTACGTAAACACATGTTTCCACATATTGCCGTTTGGCGGCAGCACGCGTGATTTATGGCAGTAGGGCGCGAGACTCCGCTGCGGGCAGACCTGTATTTTATACGAAATCGTTTTAGTTTTTGAATCCAAATTATTTATGATTTTTGTAGGTGGTCAATGTTTTATGAAGAAGGGATTAATGAATGAGGAGTGCACGCGGCTGAGTCGCAAATGTTGAGATGAATAAAGAATGAGTATATCAGGGGAAGTCTGCGCCAGTGACGGAAAAGTCGAGTAGTTATAGATTAGCGTGGTACGGGCACGTCATCAGGAGGGAAGAAAGTAACGTTACGAGAAGAATGTTAAATATGAATGTGGATGGAAATAAGAGCAGAGGTAGGCCTAAGAAAAGATGGATGGATTATGTGAAAAATGGCACAGGTAAGAAAGGAATAAGTACTGAGATGACAGCTGATAGAGGAGAGTGGAAGAAGAAATTGCGCCGACCACGTGATGTGGGACAAAGAGCATAAGAAGAAGATGATGATGATGATAGAAGTGGCCATTGTTCTTGTGTCATTTTTAACCTGTTTGTATCTACTCGCGTTCTTTTAAGTTAAAAATATTTACTCGTTGCCTTTGATTTTCCGATAAACATACTCGCGCTGGCAATACAGAACCTAGTTAAATTTTAAGTACTCATAAAAGAACATTTATTTTGTGTCTAGGATGAACAATAATTTACCCTCTGATAAACTTAAAAAACCCATAAATTAGTGTTGTGATGAATCATAGATTAAAGGTAACATGTTCTTAAAACATCCTACTTAGTAAGATATTAAGCAATTTTCATTACCGTGGAAGATATAAGAAAATAGCTTGTTTTTATTTCAAAACTAACCGGTCGTACCCAACAAAATGTTTCCCTGACCGGCGAGAAAACAGTTATAATTCACGTTCCTAATACAGAGACCCGTAAATCATAGAGAACATCTGCCGACGAAATAGAAAAATAACAATAAATAAAGGGCACATTGGACCGAGGCGCTGGTTAACGCGATATATTGTATCCGGAAGTTCCTGTCAATTTCTTTTGTGTTTAGGTTCAGTCCCAACTTCAGGGGTAATAACTTTCAACTTAGTTCCTATAATTTTAGTATCCACTTATATTCGTCCTAACTTGAGGGGCCTAACCATCAAGTCTTAATGCGATTCAATTCAGTCAAAGATTTCAAATCCCGCTTTGCGAATGACAATGTTCTGACCGTCTTCAATTGCAAAGCGGAAAGTGACGTCTTTGCCTGAACCTTGTATTATAATATCCGTGCCTGAACTGAATCGCTATAAGACTTCATGGTTCCGCCCTGGAACTTTTTTTTCTATAATTTGGGTATCCACCTATATTCAAAAATTCTTTCACCGTTTTTGTAATGGGAAAGGTGGACATAGGCTCTATATTTTACCTTTGAAATAAAAAGGCTTTTCGTGGAGACAAATTTTTCAACGTAAGTCGTAGAAAAAACGGTCGAGCGAATGCACTTCTTCTGAAAGTTGCCTTAACGGTAAGAGCCACTTTTCATCGACTATACCTTTGGCGGGTAACATGCAGGCGAAGCCGTGGGCAGTAGCTAGTTTCAAAATAAATTGCCCAAGACCTGTCCACGCTATGTAGGGTTTCAAAGTTGCCTCCTAAAGTTACAATTGGAAATTAGTCAAACTAATTTTAAATGGTAGGTAGGTAGGCATCCTATCAAATGCTTCTAGTTAAACTTTGTTTCATACTTTTAGGACTAAAGGTTAAAAGTTAGAGGGTAGGGTACTGTAACTACTTTGAAGCCATATATTTACTGGACGAGGGCTTAAAATCTAAAATGGCTGAGGAAACCTGAAAGTGATTTTTGTTAGCTATTCAATGATACTCGACACGCCCTCCCGTGTGGGGTAATAGCAGTGAAAAAAATGCCATTCGCAAAGTACATGTACTTAGGGGGTACGCAAAAGAGTTACTATAACATTGTATTTTATGATTTTCGTTTTTAAGTCAGAAAACACGTCTGCGTACTAAATTTTATCTCGATAAAGTTTACGCTTTAAACTGAGCGAGTAATTGGAGTGTGAAATACGGATGGACAGACAGACAGGCAGATAGACCAAAGGGTTCCGTTGCTATTTGGTGTGTCAGATCTGAGAATGCTCATCATGGGGATTACACCTAAAAGCACCTAATACCAAGAGAATACTCGTACGCTTGATTTCAAACCTCATAACTGTTCAATAATCACCGCTAATTCCTTTCCGCACCATTTATCAAACCGTCAGTATCTGTCATTCGTAGATTGGTATCATTCAATTATGCCCCTATTACACAGCGTGTTAATTATGCCCCCATTATACGGCGTGTTAATCGTCACTAATTTGACATCTCAGTGGACATCGCCAGCTTTATCATGAATGTGCGTAGAGTTACGAAGCCTAAGATTTTTTATACAACTTAAATGGCAAGCAGTTACCATAAACACCAGATATATTATTTGCGCGTTGCCGACCCTGAGACATAACGGGTGAAAATTCTCATGTGCCTGTAATTTTACCGGCATCCATATCCTTCAAACCGGAACATAACAATGCGAGCATTACTGCTTGGTGACAGAAATAGGTATGGTGGTAATACATCCCCTGACGATCCCTTTAGAAGAGGCTCTATTATTTCTAAAAATGATTAATCATGATCTATGGTGCGGAGAGGAAAATCAAAGAAGAGAGTATGGGGATTGCATGTCTATATGAAAGTACATCTACTTGACCAATAATAATGTTCTTTGTGAGACAGGTAAAATAAATCATTCGCTGCACAGAAAACGCCTAAGAGCTATTGGTCCATGAAAGGCCTCATGAAAGGAAATCTACAGCTATCCCTGAAACTTAAAAAAACTTTTTTGCTTGGTCTAGTTAGTTCCTTGAAGTTTAGTAGATGGCACTGTAACACAACATAATGACAAAGAAAAAATATGTAGCCTCATTTTTTACAAACAGTACATTAAAAAAAAATACGGAATCACAAATGCCTTTTCTGTCATAGATTTCAGCCTCGCTTCTTCAATAATTAGGTAATATTATAATAAATTATTATTTCTTACACAATGTTGGTTGTATAATTATTTTAATAATTCTTGTAACAGCAAAAAAAATCAAAGACAAACCAGTGTTTCATAACCTCACCTTAAATTACAATGAGCCAGACTAATTGAAAACAGTGAAAGCTAATTTGAAAATTGTCCACGCTCTAAATATTGAATCAATCAAGCAATCTTCGAAGTTGCCAAACGTTGACAAACAGACGATACCTATGACTAATTTGACAGAACGCACACTGGCAACACCAATTAAACCAGCCAGACAAAATCATCAAACGAACCCCACACTTTGAATACTTTGAATAACCGAGTCACGTTCGCCAAATAAGCAGCGCTAACAAGCGGTGTATCGCTTGCACTGATTGCTAATTGATTAGATTAAAATTTTGGCCAAATTCAGCGGCTTATTGTAACACTGGGGTACTCCCTGGCGCATTAATTAGTGTTTTAATGGCCAGTGTCTTTTACAATTTACATGTTGACAGTTGTGGGGTAATCTTGTTACCAGACTTTTTTTTCTGTTTTTTAATTTTTATAGCTTTGGTATCGGAACTTATAAGACGTCTGAAGCATGGCGTTCGTTGCCGGAACGAAGCTCAACTTACCCCCCAAAGGAGAAAGGTAATAATTTATTACTGTAAATACATTTCCAATCACATGTTTGTTCACTGTTGACGCTTGTATTTTACTCTGATACTTGGAAGTTCCACGCATTTTTTGAACTCACCAAAGCTAGGAAGACAGTAAAAAATCGTTTATAGTTCAAGTCATGCGCCCACAGCAAATTCAAATGCCAATTTCACAATAAGTATACCGCAGTACATATTTCCTGTTTCCCACTAAATCTTTATTGCATACGCGACTACATTCTAAACTCAAAATTTTGTCCCCCAAAAACATTTTGCGAGACAATTTTGACACCCTAAACGCTATGTTTTATTGTCTCGAATATTTTTATTTGAATTCGTAGGTGGGTTGGAAAGCCTGTTTGAAAATTGAGTTAAAATGACAGTGGCATACGTAGTGATTCGCCCCGTGGTCGCATTAGAGGCATTAGGGGCCAAAATTGGATTTGTAGGGCGGTTTATTGGGACACTTGTTACGAAATTTAGGAACAGTGTGTGAGTTAAAAAAGCTCTTTGTCAAGATCTCTGTAGATCGGGGGAAGCGGAAAAATAGGAGTAATTTAAATGGATCAGAAATAATATATGGTTTTTTACGCGCGTAAGATATTACTTATGTTTTCTATGCCGATGTTTGTGTTTTATTTATAGTTATTTTATATATAGCTCACTATTAGTGTTTAATTTACAAATTAAAGTTAAAAAAAATACAATATGTAAAAGTTAATTTAAAAAAGCTAGAAATAATTTCAACAAAATAATATATTTTTTTGTAAAAAAATAAGTGTGCTGCATACAAAACTGTCCAAAGGATCCATGCTCACCATAATCATGTTACTGTTAATTAAAAAAAAATCTGCGTTCCAGGGATTTTCACAATTTGAATTAAGAAATATCCTCTCTTCTATCTACCTTGAATATTTTAAAAGTAATACACTCCAGCTTACGAAACCCAATAAATATCATCCGAAGCCCCCCAAAATAAATAAAAACCGCATAAAACATTTCAAACACAATCAGGCACATGTGTAATGTTGACTCACTAAAACAAACCTTCGTATTTTCCGAATAGGCACCTACTTACCCGATATTTATTTATTTTGAGGTATTGTGGTGAATCAGTGTCCCCAAGGCGCATTTATTTGCGTGCACGCCTCGCTTGACAATTTTATGTGATTTATCCATATCTTTCGGTTTTTTGACCACGAAAATGTGGTTTGAAACCATTGGACTTTCAAAGCCACCGAATGACATAAAACCTAATATTATAAGTTTGTTCTTAAGTAGGTATCAACAAGTTTCAAAGTGATCCTTGTGATTTTAATGAATAAATGAATTTTGACTTTGACTTTGAAGTCATCATCATCATCATCATCAGCCTATATTAGTCCACTGCTGGACATAGGCCTCCCCTAATGAGCGCCATAGCGCCCTGTCTTCAGCTTGCCGCATCCAGCATCTGCCTTGAAACTGTACCATTTTAAATCATAGCTAAGAACACTCTCGTTTCAGTCAATTTCAAACAAAAGAAAACTTAATAAAATCGGTTCTTCATTTGGGAGCTATGATGCCACAGACAGACACACAGACACACGTTAAACTTATAACTTTTGCATCTGGTGTTAAAAATACAGATGAAACAGACCGATGAAACTATCTAAAGATTTTTGTAAATCTACATATCTATAGATCGGATTAAAAACACTACCAGGCGGAAGCGTTCCCAAAATAATAAGATTTTCATCAACTCTATTTTAAGTATATAGTTATTGACTATTAAAGCGTTTACTACCAATAGTCTTGGGCGTGCAGAAAGATACATAACCTTAAACAAAATGTTGAATTTAACTGTAACTTAGCTCTTAAAAATCTACCTGAATCTTCATTACAATTGTCAAATCTCTCTCACATTAAGTGTAACCTTGTTTTGATCATACCTTACCAACTTAAACAACTGTTCTGCTGTCGGTACAGGGGCGCGTTAACACTGTTAGCGCTCACAATGACTTGACGAAGGCAAATCTGATTTGCCAACCCTCCTCAGTTATTTTAAACCGACAAGCAGACATTTTGCATAGAACTACAGAGGGTGGTTTTGCTATGCTTTAAAATAAACTTGTAATGTTAATCTTATTTTTTAATAAAATAATTCGCTTTTTAACTATAATTTTTACTACTAAAAACTAACTAGTGGTTAATAATAAAGCATGTACCTGCCCGACAAAAAATAAAAATTGATAAACTTTAGGCGGTGCAAATAGACTCTTCTAAATAATATCTTACTTTTATTATAAACGTGAAAGTTCGTGAGGATGGATGTTTGTTACTCTTTCACGCAAAAAGTACTGAACAGATTTTGATCAAACTTTACAGTAATATAGCTTATCCATCAGAATAACACATAGGATACTTTTTATTCAGGTACCACGCGGGCGAAGCCGTGGGCAGAAGCAGAAGACATCAAATGTCAAAAAACCGACTTCCTCACGTGCTTACGTTATTTCACTCACTCGGGATGATACTCTTTCGAATAAAAAACAAAAGTAAAATAGCTTACAAAAATGATTCGTGTAGATATAAAGTAGCCATAACACAAGCTCTGCTTAGTTTGGGGCTAGATGATGCTGTGTGAAAAATTACCAACATCTTCACACAGCATCATCAAGCAGTATACATATATATATTTTAAAACTAGTAAAAGATATAAATTGAAAGACGAACGTCACCTTTCAAAGTCTTACTTGACGGAGGCGCGTCTCTGCTCCACGGCGGGTCTCCATGCCCTGAGAAGTCTCTCAGCTTCAGATAGCTGATCGTCAGTCGGATGATGGAGGCCTTGTCCAGTTGGCTGGTGATGGCTGCGGGGAGGGGCAGCATCTTGGCCAGCTCGTAGAACTCGTAGTTTTCCTTGCCTCGCCGAGAGCGGGCCGCGTCTCGACTCTTCTCTTTCCGCAGCTCGAGGATACTGCGGAGGGATAGATTGATCATTAATTGATGAACAAAAAACCAACAAACACGCTCACGACTTTATTCTCTATGATAGACATCCTCAGTGAGTGGATCTTTGAGGATACCTAGAAGGAAGTAGTCAGAGTCACGTCCAAACATTACATTTGACACATTGTTGAAAGGCCACCGCTTCTTGGAACACTGTTGGCACACATATTTTGGTTCTAGGGCATGCCGATTTCTTCGCGATGTTTTCCTTCACCGTTTTGAGCACGTGGTAATGCGCACATAAATTAAAAAAACCATTGGTGCAAGACCGGGTTCAAATCCACGACTTCTGGATCGGAGTACCACCAACTAGGCCAACGCGCTCACATTACTTTTTACATAAGTGTAACTAACATAAATGTAATTTCTCTTGAATATGTATTTAAATTTTAAAAACGCTTAAAGTTTCATTTGGGTATTTTGTGTTCAAAATCGAGTTTCATTCTCAAAAATATGAAAAACAGCGATGAAATCACAGAATTCTTCCTTAAAAATGTATCCAACTAATATTTTTACTACCAAAAGTCACTCTTAAAATATCTATTATTTTTATCCTCATCCTTAAGGTAGGTGTACACAGGCCACTCCCATGCCACTCCCACCGCTAATGAGCTCTGCCTTATGCCGGTTTAAATGCTATTTGCATCGAATATAGTCTGAGGATAAATGTGGGTTTGAGGATAAATGTTTGGTGCAGATAAATAAGAACAAAATAGTTTTGTGGTAGAGGCAAACAAGATTTATCTTGGTAAGATCTAACTAGATATGAATCTTGTTGGAAATTCTTATAATATCAAGTTAGATTCGTATGGTTTATAGGTTCCACCAACTATTTAAAATTATCTAGTAATACTGGGGCATTCAAAGTCAAAGTCAAAATTCATTTATTCAATAAAATCACAAGGACCACTTTGAAACGTCGGTTTTTATCTAGGTGCCTGTTCCTCCGCGACCAAGACAGGAAAGAAAGGCAAGAAAACAAGGCTGGTTATTCTTTTTAATGATCCTTTTACAAAACAATAGATTCGAGTTGGAGCATTTTCAACTTCATTACGAGGCTCTTGTCAAAGGTTCTCTAGGCTCCCAACTCTAGCTTTCTAACTCTAGGTTCATTGTACATAAACTTAGTTTTATTAGATAGATAAACTCTTTATTGCACACTCTATATTCCTGTGTTTTGTACAAAATACAAAAACCTAGGAATTCATAAACATAATGAGTATAACGGGCGGTCTTATCGTTAATACCGAATATTTTTTATTTTACTAAAATATTTTATAACCAACTATCGGAACGCCCAGTCAGCTTCTAGTTTCCTCATACTTTATCCTCCGGCTTTACCCTATCAGGAGATTTGGGAAAATCCTCTCTTAGTGTTATATTATTTTTTATATCCTAGATTTCATCAAAAAAAAACACCAACTGTTTTTTTACCTAAAGTAATGAAACAGCATCAAAATTAAGATACTTCCACATCAGCGGAAAGTTTACAGGGGTGCTAAACCGTAAGCGATCCCAAGATGTTAGATGTCCCGGTTTACGATCACTCCCGATTACGCCCCCCTTCCTTTGAAAGTCTTTTATAGTCACCTGAGTAAGGTCATTCGGAATGGACACCTTTACGGCTGCTTGGTTTTAAAATTCTGAAAGGTCACCTTTTCTGACACTCTTCCATTATGTAGGGAACTTTATTATGTTTTCGTTCAGCATAGTTCGACCTCAATGGCGCGGCGGGCGAGAAGCCAGCCGCGATCAAGAGGTGCAGATTCGATTTCCGCAACAGAATACATGTTTGGTGCCATGGTACTTGAGTCCAGATATCCATGATACGGAGTATCCTAATGTGGGGTCAAGACTATGACTGTTGGATTTTTATTTATTATAAATACATACATAACTATCTGAATTTGTATATTAGGTATGCAGTTATGTGTCTTAAAAGCATAAAGCTTACGAGACATAATACAAATGCATATTTTTGTGGTAAAGAAGGTCAACTCAAATTCGCGCAACGCTATAATGCCTATGTGCACTATGCTTAGGTAATGACTTAAAATGACCTATGAAAAAACGTAAGTAAAACACACCTAAGTCTTTGCTTAAGTTTAGTGCTAAGCGTAACTATTATCTCATGGAAGATTGCTTTGGTCATTACTAGTAAATCAAAGAAACCCTAAATAAAAGTCTTAAAATAAACCATAAATCGGGACAAAACTCTTATCAAGAATTACTTCTCCCGCGGGTCTAATATAATTTAAAAATATAAAGAAAGTCCGAAACCCTTCTAAAGATTTGATTTCACGATAAACGCCCTTAAGTTGCGTAAATATAAAACAGTAGTTTATTTAATGTAAGGGTTGTTGGTCAGTTGGGGTAACATTGTTTAAAGTTTAAAGTTAGGGTTGTGCGCCCCTGACTTATCTTGACCGCTCTTTGGATAACGATAATCTGAGAAAACAGAGTAAATAATCTACGAAATCATATATTCAGGTACCTTATATTTTTACTTTCGTTACTTAGTTTGTTAACTTAACATCGGTTGTAGAAGGAAATATAGAGAAAGATTTTTAGTTTACCCACATTTCAGGGAAATCCTCGGCGCTTTGAGCCGACAAGAATTTCGACCAGACTAGTAACGATTTCTAGGCTTATGTGTATCAAGTGGAAAGTCGCGTGTTTGCATCCCGTCAAAGTTAAATTTTTGTGATAAAATAGAGAATGCATCTAAATTAGTTACAAAATCTCATCAAATCGACGACAAACAGAAGTACCTAATTAACCATATTTTTAATTTGAAAAAAACTTCCTTTTATTATAGTTTCTGAAATATAAAGTAGTTTTACTAGTTATTTGGTTTTTAAAGTGTTTTAATAGATTTAGATATAATAGTTTTAGTTATCTTTGTTGAGTTTTAGGCTGTTTTGTTCGTTCTTAATAAAATTATTACTATGATGAAGCACACGTCACTTTAATTTCAACTTAGCAACACTCTCTCATGTCGAGGCGGTATGTCTCTCTACCATTACTTCAGTGTACTTTATCTTTAATCACAGATTAAATTTATCGTAATTATATATACAATAATAACCTGGCCTGCTCTATAAAAAAAAATTGCTTAAGACTTTAATACCTTCCATAAATTTGATGTAAATTTTTAGACAAATTTACAAATTTAAACTCGCTAAACTCCGATCGTTTTTTTTTTACAAAGCAAACTTAGCCTAATTGTTCCACAAATTTAACCCCGTTAAAGTACATTCACTGTATTCTACATTACCAAGACAAGGGGCTGCTTATCCATTTGGCTCTAAAAGCTAACTGGGGTGGCGTCATAAAAACCATTACATACGATACTTGAACTCTCCGGTATTTTCACAGAAATTTTCTAAGTGTAGGTAGTTGAATTTCTTAAAATAAATTTTAAATGTTTTTCCTGAATTTTTACGTCTGCTATGTTCTTGTTTGAGTCTTAAGATAATAGAATTATAGGAATATAGTATAAAAGTGAAAAAACATCATCATTCAGTTGGCAGATGCCCACTGCTGGACAAAAGCCACTCAAATGCCACATACCATTCCAAATCAAAGACAAGAAAAGTTATAAGCAAAAATTTGCATTTTTTAAGCAAAAACTCCTATTTAGCGTTTTCAATTTACTTTGGTATCTACTGTTTTTTTATTAATATTCGAGAAAAATTTAGAGACTATCAGATCAAAAATTGTTATGGTCGCCCGTAGTGCTATTTAATTTATGTAATTTTAATTTATGACGACCTCTGTGGCGCATTGGGCGAAGGTCCGCCTGAGACGCAGAAGGTTACGGGTTCGATTCCTGTCACGAGACAAATGTTTGTAAGATCTGCAAATATTTGTTCCGGGTCTGGGTGTTTTTCTATGTATAATATGTATGTATTTACAAAAAAAAAGTATATTAGTAGTATATCAGTCATGTAGTTCCCATAATACAAGCTCTGCTTAGTTTGGGGTTAGATGACGCTGTGTGAAAAATGTCCAGCATTATTTATTTATTTATGTCTTTTTTGTAAGATCATTTTTGTGTGCAATTCGCTCATTAATTCATTCCTCTGAACAATACTACCCCAACAATAGATTGTCCTTATACCTTCCTGTCCTGTCCAATTTTTATGACGAACCTCCCTTCATTTTAGAAGTGGCCGTGTCTAAGTGTCCTACGTGTCCCGACACCCTGCACACCTGGGAATAGAACCCGCACTTCTGCACTAACGCCTTGACCCTCTCGATAAACTATACCACTGACATTGCACTCCAAAATACACCCAAAATCCTCTGATGTACAGAAGAAATTCGTATGTTTTGACTCTTTCAACAGTGGTCAGCGATGATTGGTTGTTATTGGACCCAAAAAGTCACAAGATCCGAAGCCCTTGCAATCTAAAATGAACCTTGACTTGAGTTGATGGAGTACAGAATCGAGTGACAAGTGTTGCATAAAAAGAATTTCCTTGTAAATTGAAATAGTAGGAACTCAAATAAGAATCGAATCCGATTGACGGGGCGCCACAGTCGTCAACCTTACCTATCCAGTGCCAGGACGAGTGAAGTAAAGAGAAAACAATGGACACAAAAAACCGTAAAGCATAATTTTATGCTTTGTACGTAATTTTGTGTCCTTTTTCCCCAAAATTATAATTGAGCCTGCACAGGTTTAGCATAAACAACTGTTTTGTCTACCGAAGATATCACTTGTGTTTCTCCATTCGTCATCAGACGAAAGAGAGAGACAGAAGTAATAGCTGTCTTCCTTTTTTTGTAGACAATACTGTTGTCTTGATGAACATGATAAGCCTGCTGTACCACCATTGGTAAAGTTGACATCAGCTATTTGACAGCATACCTATGTTATTTTTGTGTTATTCTATATCCTCTATCTCATATATAACACGGCCAGCGGGTCTAGACAAATACCATTTTCTGTAGGCTGAATTGAATTGTATGCGAATGACATTTAGATATGGAAATGTCACGTTATAGCTGCCAAGTTTTACCTTGATAAATTTGCGTTAGCGTGAAAGGTAAAGTAAGCGTTAGGTATTTGTTTAGACCCCTGGTACACGGTAGGTAGGACTGACAACTGTGGCCTCCCGGTCTACGAGTAAAGCCGTAAAAATACGCCTAGTGCGCAACCGTGTCGCATAGTTATCGTTAATGTGTTCCGGGCAAATTGAGTTGTGCCAGGAATAGGAAAATTAGATGTCCCCTGAGATACGTTGGAAAGCCAAGGGCCAAGGACAGCACTTGATGTGATGGATCTGATTAGGCCATGCTAAATGGGTGGACTACAAATTGCAAAAAGTTTGCTATGATTGCTAGTTGACTAATAACATAGAGGGATGAAATCTTAAAGGTTGCGGGCAATCAATCAATCAATAAAATAAAGAGTAGGTACTTTTCACACTTTGTCAATTTATTTTATCAATTTGAAAAATTCGACTGCTTGTTTATTTTTTTTATTATATAAAATGTAAATCCGTTTTTGGCTGTAAAATATGTTTAATAAGAATTATTTGTTTTATAATATATTATATAAGATCTGTGACAAAATCCACAGCCCTTATATAATATATTATATAAGGGCTGTGGATTTTGTTTCATAAATTAAATAAATAAATGAAGGTTCGGGAAAACCTGAATCCCTTCAGGTAAGACCTATTTCTAGCAGTGAACTTAAAAATGCTTTTTGTGATGACAGATATATATGATTGAAAGCCCAATCGAACTGAAGCGGTGGAGGTGGTTGTCAAGTGGATGTCAAAGTACTCGTCAATGTACCGCCACGGCTGCGCCGGCAAGACTGCGCCAGTTTGTGCGGGTTGATTTATTACGATAGTTTTTAAGACCAGTAAAATATTTTTAACAAAATATTTGGTTTAGGGAAGGAGCTTTATCTTATCTTAGGATCATTTGAGTGGAAGAAGAAAATACGAGTACGTTGTGCCGACACCACGTATGAGGGACACAGACAAGAAGATGATGATAATGATTTGTAATACATTAGTTGGTTTAAGAAAGGTGTTTTTTTATCTTAAGATCATGGGACCGCCATAAATTATAGACAAATCACCAACTTATCATAAGAGACACATAACAATTAGGATACACAACTCACTATGAAGATTCCTTAAAATCATTTTATCCTCATCTCGTTTATATATTTACCAACTCATTATCGAATCACGCTTCAATAAATCAAAAAATCCCTAAAAGATTAACCCTTAACCGTTTTTGCTACTGTCAATTGTCACCAAAAGCTCACACCTCACCCATTAACCCTAAATCGCAACGAGGGTTCAAATCTTAATCTTCGATTCTTTCGACCCATCAAAGTCTTTATTTAGTTCATCTTTTGATCCAGTCTTTTCTCCCTTTTCATTTCAACTAATAATTCCTTTCTATCTTCATGGGAATTGTGAAGTATTTTCTCGTTGAATGGTTGCAAGTCCAAACATTCTGCGGTTGCCGTCGATTGAACTAACGGTTTGTTAGAGTTATAGAAACCTTTACTTACTGTGATATGATTCTGTGGTCTTGCTTTACCTATTGATACTTTATTCTATGGATATTCTTTACTAACTGTCAATTATTCTTTGATTTCAATGGAAACTTCCTTATTGTGTTTGGATTTATGAGGTGTAAATTCATTGTTGTTTGAATCGTTTGTCAATGTTATAAAGAATTAATCTGGTGGAATTAAATGCTTCTGTAGCTTATTTAAGTTAACTAGTCTATGAGGGTGACTCTTTTTTATCTGTTATTAATTTTTAGAGATAAAAAGAGTTAATTATTCACGACATAGAGTTTAATTAAGGTTCAAACAAAAGATTAAAAATAACTATCTAAAAGTCTTCCTCTTAAAAAATGTTCTTTATATATTCATCTTTATATATATATTCAAACGATATATTACTTACGTAACTACATATACCTATCTGTTATGTAGTATAACCTATATCTAAGATACCGTGTGACCAAATCTTTAAATGTTCCTTTATATCGCCAAAAATGACCCCTGATTCAAAATTTCTAATTACTATAAACAGCATAATCCTGCTGTAGATACCTCAAGAAGCCCCCTACTGTGTATCAAATGTGACACATTTCATTGTTAACCTCAAGTGGTACGTAGGTACTCAGATCTTGAACTGTCAATAGGGATATTATGGGTTATTATATTTTTATGCCTTTCAACACATAAAGTACTTGAGAGTAAGTTAAAGACTTGCTTTATTGTTGTTTTGAAAGGTAACCGCTTTTTAACACCAGCTGAAAATACATTGACAAGTTTTAAGTTTTGCGAACGATAATATTAACTGCTTTTAAGTTGTGTTTTAACTCATCGCTTATTCTAAAAATAGATAAATTAATTTTAGTAGGCTTGCTTTGATCGTTTTATCTATACTACTAATTAAAAATATTTCCTCAAATTATAGCGGTAATTGTATTGGTGCCTTATTAATTACATACAATTAATAAGGCACCAATACAAGTAAATAATTATTTCTTAAGATTGTACATATAGAGCTCTTTTCCCCACAATAGGTCTCTGTCGAGCCTGTATTGTAGGGTCATAATATAATCTATACTATTCTGGATTACCTAGTACGTATTCTAAAATACCTACCCTATTCTGCTGATGCATACCTAACCTATTGTGCTAATGCGGCCCTGTTATTAACAGTATTTATGTCATTTATATATTAAAGATTTTTAACTTTCATGTTTTCACAAATGACCCTGTCTGAAAACTACTGCTGCAACATCCTAAAACTTTGATCCATTAAGCTGAGACAAGGACCTATTTTGTCCCCAAAAAACACGTTTTTCTATTATGCTAAGTTAATAATATTTAACCGTCTATTTGTGTTTTTGGGTTCAAAGAAATGTATTTTCGTTCTTCTTCTTATTTTTGTTACTAAATCAACACCGTCCGTCGTCTGTTTTTTAGTCCGTCACAGGACCGTAAATGAAGCCAGTTGAAATTACTACACAATACGACGTACCTTCTATAGAAAGAAACGCCATTATTTTTTGGCAAACGTAAAAAATAATACATAACAAAACACGTTGAAAAAGTGCCAATTTCTCGTAATTTATCCATAAATTCGTTATATATTGTGTGGTCATATGGATTTTTTTTATCCGCGAGTCCGCCTCGCACTTGATCAGTTTTATTAATATCTAGATTCAAGAGCGTGATGGATAAGTATCTACATTAATCTAGTTAATCCAACACCTACATCTTAATCTAATATCACATACAATATCAATAATCCAGGACCGTAATAAGCCGATGACATTTTCATTTCCGATGTCAAATATTGAATGGAGTCACCCCTCTATTGTATTTATTTCATTCCCTTCGTTTAGATGCAGCATCATTAGAGCGTTTACTGTCGCTAATTTATTGAGAGGAAAGAACAGCTAGCAAATAGAAAGTTGGTTTGTTTGTTTGTATCCAACGCTGATGTCGGAGTTTTAGGCTGCCCGAAGGTACGGGATTTGGTTTTGAACGGCCGAGAACTACGTTTTAACGTGTCCTTTCACGACGTGTCCTTTTAGGTACGAAATTGATCCGTTAGTATTTTTTGTTAATTAATTAAGTCGAATATTATTTTTCTAGATTATTTAAATTGTTACATCAGTGTAAACGTCAATAAAGATTTTTTTATAAATTCATATTATACGCTCTAATAAAGTGTTTTGGTCCTATAAGTTGATTTTTCTAAATTATCCTTGTGATTTCAATGAGTAAAAACCTATTGACTTTGGTAATTACTTATAAAGATTACTAAACAGTTGATTTACTAAACACTTCTTTATATCTTTCTTATAAGTTTCATTTCAAATTCAACAGAAGAAAACAGTGTTATGCTTATGAGTCTTTTTGATTAGCAAAACAATTGTTTAAAATATTTAAAGTTGGACTTAGGTACCTGGCATTTATGTACCCATCCATAAATAATTATGAGTACGTTTTTTAATAAATAAAAAGGTATCTATAAAAGTTTGTTTCATAGACTTTTCATGTCATATTTTGCCGTCTACGAAGCTAAAAAATAATATGAAATTCATTTCTTAAATAAGAGATCATCGGCCTTTATTCACAAGACTAGATCACGTCTAGCCCTATGCTCGCATCATCACGTTCAAAGAGTTGATTCTCAAAGATATTCACACCCCAAGGGTCGTGAGTTCTTTAAAAGCGGACATTCGACCCGTGGACCCCTTGGAATTTAGTCAACCGGTGAGTCCCAGGGGTCTTTAGCCACGGTCACTGAAAATTCAAATAAATGCCGATACTTTTGTGGAAATTCCTGTGAAACGCGTGGAGCTGAATACTCAAAGAGGTATAAGGTTACCTTTTGGTCGCTTAATACTTTAAATACTAAAAAATACTAGACATAGGTATATAATAGGAGGTGGTGTCTAGTGATCCCGATTTCCGATCCTAAGGTCGAGAGTTTGAATCGCGGTGGTGAACTAATAGATATACTCAAATTGCTCTCAAGCAGTGCAAAACTTTCGTGAATAATTCGGTATGTTCAAAAGAACTTAAAATACGAAGGCATTGTGTTTAGAGCGTAAAGATAGCTTTTGCGAGGTGCACTGAATATTTTTACACTAGTTTTTTCTCTTCTCGATCTCAAAGTAAGTTACGTCACTGAAGCCAGACGAAAACTTTATTCCAAATAGTTGATGCTATAGTTAACTTCGTGACGTAGATATGAATCTATTGGTGACATGATAAAGTACAAAACATCTCAAAACACGCGATATATTTCTATAACAGATGCTTACAAACAGCACAGCGTGTCCAAGCAGAGGTCACGCTGGGAATTCTCGTGTCAAAGGTGCTTAATGTAACTGAATCACTACGTTTTGGTACTTGCTGAAAAATTATAAAATTTCGAGTGGAGTTAAGTTGGCTGCCTGTTGAGTTTTTTTACCCGTTACTTAATTTGTGGTGTGATTCGTTTTTTTGATAGTGTATATTTTTTACCAATATACTCCAAAACGGCTTAATTAATCGTGATTTTTGCAATCTTTTGTAGGACCTCATAGAAGGTTGTAAGTAATGACATAACATACTGTCAATTAAGTTAACCGTACTTTGTTTTATACAAGCATTTGTGTTTAATTATATTTTTGGTGTTTCAGTATTGAAGGTTTTAAAATATTTCAAACATTTACTTTTTACTTAACTTCCGGATACATGTTTTAGCGCTTCTAGGTGGAACTATGGAATATCTTTTCTAAGTTCACCCCTATACTTCGATAGGAACATAGCCTGCGAAGTTTAGGTCTCTAACACCTACGCCATAGGCTGTGCGAAGATAACACTTCATTCATTGTCTTTAAACAATTTAAAAGAAGATAGATTTCTGTAGATATCTAAATACCTTAATGTTATCATTAGTAAATATATCGGAGTGCATGCTAAGATCTTGGTTGCGGCAAGTGTTGGAATAAATAAAAATATACAAGTATCAAAACACCTCGATCACAGTCTGAAATAATCACAAGAGCAGTCGGGACCAAGATGAGGCTAATATGACTCGGCGAATTTCCGCACCACACCACATCAACTTTACCCCCTCGCAATAGGGGCTAGAATTGCATAACAGAGTTGAGAGAAAGGAAGATGCTATTAGGCTAGGTGACAAGTATTTTTAAAACGAAGTTAAAGGGCTACTTGGCGATTCAATGTGCAGTTGTAGTCGAACCTTATTTGAAGGAAAATAATAAAATGACATTATGTCTTGAAGTAGCGGGAATTTAAACTTTTCTCACTATTTTTAACCGCGTAAAAATTAGTACGAGCGTATACCTATATGCGTTTGCCGGAAGAAGTTGTTATGACTTCTAGGATGGTTCTCAGATAATATAGCGATAAGACCGCCCATTGTACTTTGTTATTTTATAGTTTTTTGTTAAGTTATATCTATTTTCTTATGGTGTACAATAAAGTGTTTTCATTCATTCATTAATTTCATTCATTCATAGGTTAGCTTAATATTTGCTATCTATTTGTAATCCAATCTGTCTGAAAGCCTGTAATTTTTTAGCCATATCTATTACTATGGAAAAAATGGTAAATGACATAAATATCAAAAGGTTAAAAAGAAAAAAAACCGTGTAGAGCCCTGTTGGTCTCGTGGGCGGTACCTCGACTTATGATCCGGAGGTTGTAGGTTCGAATCCGCTCATGCACCAATGGTTTTTCCACTCGAAAAATCTATGTGCGCTTTAACAAGTGCTCAAAATGGTGAAGGAAAACATCGTGAGGAGAACAACATGCCCTAGAACCAAAAATTTGAAGGAACAGTTAGTGTTCCAATTAGCAGCGATGGGTTTGCAAAACGCGGCCATGTGCCAAATGTGATATTTAGACGTGCCTCTGACTACCCCCTAGTTGGTACCCTTAAAGATCTACTCACTGAGTATGTATCTGAGGATGTATGATTCATAGGGAATACAGTCGTGAGCGTGATTGTTTTTGTTTTGTTTTTAAATCGAAACTCAACGGCATGGTTTTTTATCATTTCTGATACTGCTCGTTTTACAAAATTTTAACACTCACTCTTAGATTATTTAATTGAAAATACACACCAGTCCAATTTCAATGAGTACCATTGCATAGTGGTACCACGCTCGAATTTCTGGACAAAAATAAATAAAGCCGAGCCCCCTGTCCCTGGTGGGTCGAGCGATTTGTGCGCCGTCCGAATTGCGCTCTTTAGGCAACCTTTAATAATCACGTCATAACCAATTTTCTTTTACGTATGGGGAATACTAATGTAGCTGTTGATTCAATGCATTGGACAGTGTGACTTTTGCAAATTGATTCGCAACTGAAGCCCAATTCTCTATACAAAAAAAAGTCAAAGTCAATCTGATAATCGTCAAAATCAATATTCTACTAAAAAAAATTGATAAATTCTTCTTAATCAAAAAGTGATAGTAGAAAACTGAGACTGGTGATGGATCGAAAGTAGACATTAACTATAATTGGACCTCTGATATATTTTTCAAATATGGTCAAATTTGTTGATCATTTAAGTGTAATTCAGCTAATGGAGAATAATAGCGATTGTCTTACTGCTCTCAAAATGGTTTATTTTGACAGCTCTGTTGAAAAAGGAGCAATTTTATAAACCATTTTTTTTAATACGATGGTAAACTTCACTTCATAAACTATACTACACTATCTCACAGTCAACATATGTCAATTATCTCACCTCAAACTACTGTTTATCCAATATAAGTAAACTACCCAAGATTAGACAAGGAAAAATAGCGCAATAGATGTTATCACCCCTGCGCACAGTGGCGCCCTCATCCTTATCCAGACAAAAAATGACCAATACGCTAGACGCGTCGATACGCATATGATAAATAGTCAGCTGTCAGCCAACAAATCGACGCAGAAATTGCTGTGAAACTGGAAAAATTATATCATTCATAGACGAAACCCGGATTTAGCAAAGGATTTAGGACTACGGATTTCTGATGAATAAAATGGTGATTGTGGGATTTGCCGGCCCCATCTGAGGTTTATGGAAATATTGGACAAATGTTTGTGCTTATTTATGCTGTCGATTCTAACTATGTTCGGAAAAGTCTGACTTATCTGTAGGTAGGTATTACCTATAGTAGGTAATAATGTAGCCAAAGTTAGTGTATTTTTGTATTTTTGTAAATGTATTTTCTTTCTTTTTTTCTATTTATATTAAATTCGGAAGGGGTGATTCTGAACAAGTTTTTCCAAAACAGTAGATATTCGACAACTTTTCTTCAATTAAATCTTACAAGAAATGAACGCTGTTTTTTTTTACCTTAGGTGTGTAAAATAACCCCCTCTCGGGGTAGTACATGTTCTGATAGGTCCTGTGTCTTAATAATGTTCTTCATTCATATTGTAAAAACGGGAATTTTCACGTACTGCACTATCGGTGAAGGTAGTGCACGGCGCGACGCGGAAGGAGAAAGTCGCAACCACTCACCCTGATGAAGACTCTCGGAATGTCGAAACTTAGTCGGTGCCTTATAATCCCATGCCTTATTTCCATGTAAATTTCACTATAATCCCATACAAAACAGTACCATTCAAGAAAATTGCACCGTTCCCAAAACTACTGGCGAATTAGCAATACAAAGATTGCATTCGCAGCCAATTGGAACGCGAATAGAAGGAAATAATAGTTATTTGCAATAATCGACTAAGGGACGGCTGATTGCGCCCCGGGCTCGACGTATTTTTGTCTAGCTGTGCTCTATTTGGGAACACTGTTCGTTAAGAAGGGCTTTTATTTTGGTTGGAATTTTGATAAAAATACCAACTTCGAGACAGTTTGTCCATGCGAATTTTACTCTAAACTTAACTTTAGTTTTATTTTCATAATGTTCAAAAATACCAACTGCGAGACAGTTTGTCCATGCGAAATTTTTACTCTGTTATTCAAACTTTACACTCGCACACAATAAATTTATAAACAAAAGTTTTATTACTAAATTACCTTAACTCTAAACCTAACTTTAGTTTTATTTTCATAATGTTCAAAAGTACCAACTTCGAGACAGTTTGTACACGCGAATTTTTTCTCTGTTTGTCAGACTAATATTTTACACCTCCACTTTACACACGCACACAATTAATTTACAAAGAAAAGTTTTATTACTAAATTATTCTTGACTCTAAACTAAACTTTAGTTTTATTTTCATAATGTTTAATTTTATTTTACCTACTTGTTGATCTGTTATTGTAATCTGTATCGGTATTACAAGTCACATACCGACGCCTTGTGACGCGGGCAAAAACCATGTAACTCAATCAAACATCTGACAGGAGCTTTCAATACCTAATCAATGATACCCAACCCCTTACTGGTGGCAAATCAACCCTATAAGAATGTATTAGACAAGGGTGCAGAAAACTCCCTTATGAGGTAAAGGGGAATGTAATGAATCATTTTCGGGACACTTGTCCAGTTAATAGAGACCAGACCCCGATTCGAGACCACTCGAGTCGGCTATTTACGGACAGGAGCTGATTTGGCGTATCTTGCCTAGTTGGTTCATAGCACGGTCAGCCCTTTGATGGTGGACTGTTTGTGGTTAAGGTACTCTGTTAAGTACTCGCTTCTGTAGTTCGGAGGACACGTTATGTTGACTCCATAACTTGTCCCATACGTAACTCCTCCCAAACGTAAAAGAGAGCACAATTATTTTTAAACTATCAATATCAATACTGATACTGATTGACGACCTCTGTGGCGCAGTGACCTGAGACGCAGAAAGTTGCGGGTTCGATTCCCGCCGCGGGACAAATGCTTGTATGATTTGCAAATATTTGTCTTAACAAAAAAATTATACCTACTTATAAGTAGTATATCAGTCATGTAGTTCTCATAACACAAGCTATGCTTACTTTGGGGCTAAATTATGCGGTGTGAAAAAATGTCCAGCATTATTTATTTTATTTATTTGTTGATACTTCAAGTATACATTTTTGGTAACTCAGCCGAATAGAGGGGTCCGCAATCGTGAGGCAGAGTGATGGGTAATAATCCAGACTGACCGGGAGTGATCAATCTTGACTTGGTATGTTCATGGAATTCAGATCATATGGTTCATTTATTCCATCTTAAATCATACATAAAGTCACTCTATTTCTTTCAGGGTCGGGAGTATTTTAGAAACTTTTAAATATTTTATTATTGTGCTTACGGAAACATATACTATGAGCCCTGCTTATTAAAATATTTAAAACTAGCTTCTACCCACGGTTTCGCCCGCGTGGTACCCGGTTAAAAGTATCCTATGTGTTATTCTGATGTATAAGCTTTATTACTGTAAAGTTTCATCAACATCCGTTCAGTAGTTTTTGCGTGA
Source organism: Perizoma flavofasciatum (assembly GCA_958496245.1). Classification (NCBI taxonomy): domain Eukaryota; kingdom Metazoa; phylum Arthropoda; class Insecta; order Lepidoptera; family Geometridae; genus Perizoma; species Perizoma flavofasciatum. Next base: position 7,853,921 of record OY292439.1, on the reverse strand, counting down.
AAGAGGAACAAACATCCTCAAGCTCGAAGCTCGGGCGAAGCCGTGGGCCCACGGCTTCGTTAGTTTATAATAATTCCTTATTTTATTTCAATGGTCATTTTCTTTTATTATATTTGCTTATTATTATGAAAACCATGTAAAAGTCAGTCTTAAAAAAAGTTTTCAAGCTTATTTTATATAAAAGTTCTCATAACACAAGCTTTGCTTACACTTGGGCTAGATGATGTTGTGTGAAAATTTCCAGATTTTAAGCTTAATTTTTTTTGTAGCCTAAGATATAATTACTACTTAATAAGTGTAGCTGTCAAAATGTTAAAGTAAGGTTTTGAGGCCATAATCAAGAAGAAGTGAATTTTTACCTTCGTTCAAATATCTTGCATGTTTTTTCATTAAAAAAAAACATTAAAATCGTACTTTCGTCACCATAAGGCCATAATCGGAATGAATCTGTTGGAATCGCGTCCGGTCCGAGCGTCCATTATCCGTCATTATAATCGGATTGATGTTAAAAATCGATTTTTCAAAAAACACCGATCGATTTGTGTCTGCGGTTGACTGTTTTATTGATGTTTTGTTTTTGAGCGGCGGCTTTAAAGGTGAACAAACGGTTTGGGAAAGTAGTATTGCGAAGTAAGAATGATTTTACTTGGCGTGCATGGAAAGTGCACATCTTTTTAACAGACGTTGATACGAGTATGTCTTTGAATGTTACAGATACGAAACATCAATTTAAGGTAATACTCTCAAAATGAATTGAAATAAAACAATTCGGTGCCTTTAATGATAGTACCTCCAAAAACGAACAAACATGCTGACGACTAAATGCTTCGTAGATTCATGAGGATACCTAGTAGTTAAAGTCACGCGCAAACAATATGTTTGGCATTTTGCATAGTAGGTACGAGTATCTTAGTAAGTATTCCACGTGACAGGTTGCAAGCCTATCTCCGTTTATTGGAACACTAAATAATGTCCCATAACTTTTTTTCCTTCTGCTAATGCTAATTTCCTAACGGTGTTTACCTATGTTGTTGTAGGTTCATCACGTGGAAATACAGTCTAGTTAATATTATAAACGCGAAAGTTTGTGAGGATGGATGTTTGTTACTCTTTCACGCAAAAACTACTGAACAGATGTTAATGAAACTTTACAGTAATATAGCTTATACATCAGAATAATACATAGGCTACTTTTTATCCGGGTACCACGCGGACGAAGCCGTGGGCAGAAGCTAGTTATTATATTTGCATTAGCACTGAATGTTTCGGTTCCATTTCTATAGGAACGGCGAAAGAATGGAATACACTACCATCATTGTCTTGCCTGAAATATAATCTGGGTTTCTTCAAGAGTGAATAGGTATCTTCTAGAGTCTAGAACCTTCATATTCCATCGTGTCTACTATTCCATCATTTATCACCAGGTGAGATTATGGCCAAATGAAGTCTATTCTTGATGAAAAAAAAAGGTATTTTGAACTAAAAAGTGGAAACAAGTTTATTTGGAAATGAATATTTGTGAGATCTCTGTTACAAGCCGTTAGCCATCAGTTTGTATGTCTGTCGGTAAAAACTACATTCGAGAACGGAGGGCGCGACGAATCATCGTGAATCAGCATTCGGAGGCGATTGAGGTGGGTTCCATTCACAGGGAGTTACCAAAAACTTAGTTTTCGGTAGTTTTTTTAACTCGTCATTCCCTTAATTTGTGTTGAACTATCCTTGTTCTAAACTTATCTCTTTTAAGTTTTATAATGGTTTATAGCGAATAGCTTTGTTTTAAACAAGGAGTTACCAACACTATCGTTTTTAACTCTTTCGACCCATACATCGTTCTTGAACTCATCCTCCCTCTAAACTACTTTTTTTTTCTAAGTTATAGACGGATCTTTACCGCGTTTAGTGGGTTCGTGTGTTTGTTAGTCGGTTACCATTTATCTCGAAAACGGCTTTACCGATTAAAATGCATTTCTTGTTTGCAATCACTTGCAGTGAATCGTGAATTGAATTGTGGATGATACAAGATTTATTTCAAGGTTTATTTCAAGGATGATTCTAAGTTTTATCGCCACAATGCATTAGGGGGCGCCGCAATCGTCGAACAGAATCACATCCGGGATTTTCGAATTAACAACAAATTCACTTGTGTCTCCGCAAGTAAGCTTTTGATAAGTACCTATTATACCCTAAATAGGACCTAGAGAAAGAATTCGTGTGTCGACAAGATTTAGTGCACCTTGAGATACTCCTTTTCTGAGATGATATTTTAAACACCCTGTGAACATTCTCTATAAGAATAAAAAAGGCAATTTGTAAAAGATCCATATTACACTCAAATTAAAATAAAATTAATCTAAGTTCAATTTTGATGTTAATACTGATTTTACTGCGACTTATTTAGCCCATACCTATACCGTAATACGTAATAATATTCGTTTGCCATAGCATGTTTTTTGTTTGTATGTTGGTATGACGTACATTTGTACGTTTGTCTGTTACCATATATCTCTGAAACGATTAATTTGCGTTATTTTTTCGTAACCGATTTGTATACCTTTAAGGATGGGCCGCTGCATTAAACAAAAAAACACGTCAGGAGTTTTAAAATTTTGCAAAAATTTACTTATTTTTGTGTGAGTATAAAATTGATTAAGATTTCGTTTTAAATCATAGGTTCGTCTCCTAGGAACCGAATTTCTACTAAAGGCCCTATCAAACTGACTCTGTGGTAGCGGTGGCGATAAAAACCTTCACTTTTTAAGCGAACTTTGGCAACCACTTGACCACCACTTTCCTATGATCGCCACCGCCAGCTCCATCACCACCGCCACTGCCACAGTTTGACCGGGCCCTTAGCCAAAAAATAAGAAAAAAAATATCTTCGTAGTCGATAAAGGCAAGTGATTATGAATAAGAGAATAAATGTAAGTGACAGATTTCTATGAAAAAATGTCAGTAAGACAAGCCTAAGTCTTTGCCTAAGCTCAGTGCAGATGGGCATAAAAATAGTACCTAGTTATCTAAAAATCGTGTCAACACAACACAGAAACAGAAATAACATATTGATACTTGATAGAGTCATAATTTCTCAATGTTAGTAACTCACATGCCATTATTATCGAGTTCAAAAAAAACTGAGATATAATATCTTGATACTTGTTTGTCGTCAGCTTTACAATATAAGGGCACGTTACTCCCCTAATTGTGGTTTCTTTGATAGCTTTTTTTTCGCGTTCTGTAGAAACCGTAAGTTTTTTGTGTGATCAGGTGCAGTGAATTGGTTTTATGACTTTTATGGCCGTAAATGTTGGAGTTGTTACTGTTTAAATGGTTCTGTTTCGGTTTGTTGTCATTTTTGATTGATTATAAAAAAAATATGGAATTGTGGTTTAGATAAAAGTTGATGTGATATTGATGGACGTACTTACATCTTTACTGTAACAAATTATACACATATTTTATGAATGAAACATAGTCTCAATCTTTACAGTAAGACTAGTACTTAACCTAAAAACATTGTTAACAATTGAAACTAGTGTTGTGTACAATTTTCGTCTTTCTTGTCTTCTTATGTTTTTATGTTTTTTGTATCACAACAGTTGCTATTTCTATAAACAGCTTTCATGCGAGCGTATAACATCATTTAGTTACGCTCTTTATTTTTCAATCAACATATTTTCAATGCGGATGTGAGGTTTTTAGAGTCTCACCTTTTTATACCTTTAGAAGGTTTTGATTAGGTGTGAAAGGGTTCTTGTCTTGGCCATAGCTAAGTTTTTTGGTATCAAAATATAAAATTTTTGAGTTTAACTTGATAGAAGAAAGCAGTAGAATACTAAGCAAAAAAAAAAGTGACGAAATTGAAAACGAAACAATTTTTTTCTCAAAGTTATATTCGTTAGATATCTAAAGTGTCTATAGTTTGTGCTTTAGTTTATAATTAAAAATAAGTAAAATGTTTGGCTTACCCTTCGAATGGGCCGTCTGCCAGTTCGCCACTGTTCCAAAAAGAAATAAAAAATATTAAAAAATTGCACAACAGTGTAATTTCTATTTATAAGTAAATTAGTCAAAATTCTGTAAGGATAAGACCGTTCAAGTTTTTTTTTGTCGGTATTTTTTTTTATGTTTTATTTGGGGCTTCCATCACTGAGATTTCTAATAATCATTTATTAGTGGACTAACTGCGTAAAGTAAAATAGGACTTTAAGAATTAAGTGGTGGTGACCGCTTAGATAGTTTTTTTAGATTTTTTAATCACTTACAATATCTTATTATAAGGCTTAAAAAGTTATGGTTTCATTTGAGGGTATCAAAAGTGTGTGCCAAACTATAACGTTCACCGTTCAAGGCCCCACTCGCGTCGGTTGCGTACAATTTGAGTTTATATCCACTTACCATCGGTAATGCGGCGGGTCCAGTCAATGAAACCGGACTTTGTTACAGATTATAACTTGCTTTGCGTTACTTTTATAGTACTACTTTTGTGATTTGATACTTGTGACAAAAAAAAAATACGCTTGCAATTATTATTAAAAACAAGTAAATTCATTCAAATAAAAATTACTTAAAAAAATTCTTATTTGACAATTCAGTACTAATAAGAGCCGTTGTTTCCTTAACAAAATTGTATTTCTTATCAGATCTTTCTCTAGTTTCAATTCCAATTAGGTTTTCAAGATGAACGTTGAAAAATTGACGTGGGAACATCGCAAATTATGCAAGAGAAATCCGTAAAGAAATAACCAATTAGTTTTAACTCAAAAGTTCAAAGCTCCAAAGCAACGGTTTGTTTCAAACTATAAGACCTCATTACTTCAACCTTTTTCCAAGAACAACACAAATTATGAAGGTGAACTTGATGTTATGATTATGCTATGTAGTAATGTACCTGTTTCAATTATAGAGTTATGTAACGACAAAATAAACTGGCGTCTATTGTTGGTGAAAATTGAATAACCTACTGATACATTTTAGTAAACAGGTGTAAATTTTAAATAGTATACCTAATTCGTAGTAGTTGTGAATTAATCCTTGTTAAATCAATAGATCAACTTTTTTATTTTTTTAATGGAGCCACTGTCTGGTTTTTAACTTTTTTAACATACCTACTTATAAATTTTAGGCCGAATTTTAGGACAATGATTTATTATTCATCTGTTTTATAACGATTATTCAATTTAAGTAAAACAAAAAGGATTTGTGTATGATTATTTTGAATATTATGTTATTTCATTCTAGGTATGGTTAAGGTTGTGGTACGTAAGCTGGAATAAATGCTCCAACGTCATGACTCGATAAAAATCTTAATTTGTTAAGCAACATTGTCCAGTCCCCGCCGACTTAATATCACTGCCTTTTCATTTGTTTCTGCATTCCATCAGAATTATAGCAAAATGCGGCCGATTTTTGGTTTCAAGAAATGGTATAAGATTAGACAATAAAATATAATTACTTCCTGTTAACATTTTGAGTAAGACTTGACGGCACATGTCAAAATATCTAAGAAACCTGTATGACAATGACGCAAAGATACGAATCAGGAAATATTCGACAGTAACTTCGCTTTAACGCGTGGCCATTTAAATTTTTATTGTCAAGTTTTTATTTTATTTTGTACCGCAATAAAACACGCAACAGTAAATAAAACTGACAAAAGTATTTCAATGTCAACTCTTAAATTAAGTAACACTTATACAACATTCAAGTACCAAATACTTAAAGCAGTTATTAAAAAGCACATTAATAAACAAAATGCAATCAAAAAGAAAGCAATAAAAAGGATTAATTAGATTTGGCTCCTTGTTGACATTATAATGGCTGTCAGCAAGCTGTCAAATCTGAATAAAAACAAAGAACTTAAAATTAAAAAAATAGAAAAAATGAAACGTGCCCAGGTTCAAGATGCGATTGGTTGGATGCTTGTTGCTGCCGACAGATATCCGGGCTTGTCTGTACGAACCAGGAATGCGTGAAGGCCGGGTTTAGACCAGGGTTCAGCCCAGACCCTGGTCCCGGCAGGCCCATCACCCCGGGTAATCCCCCGGGCCGCTGGTGGTGGTGGAAACCTGCGGAGGCCACTGCGTAGTCCATAGCTGCTACCGCTTGGTACGGCAACATTATCACTTGCACTTCAGTACTTTACAAAAACTAGTCCGATTTGACAGACCCGCGCGAAAATACCCGCACAATGTCACACGTCATTTTCTCAATGATCAAAATTGATTGATCACAGTCGATTTCCTATTTCGCAGTGTCCCATATAGTTCAGTAAGGTAACTCAGTTCACAGTCCCAAAAAAAATGTTATTTAGCCAAAGTCCTGGAGTTATCACAAGTCGCCGAGTTCTTTCCGTTTCAATCGCAGCTTCCCAGCCGCTCTATTTTCGCGGGCGATCATTTACGGGGTTAGGCTATTCACAGGGGAAAAGTCACGCACAGCCACCCACTTAATAAATATTCCGGGCATATATCCGTTTTTACGCGGACGTGACCGGCGGGGTACTGTCCGATTTTCACGTACGGAACGCGCGGCCGATTATCGAAAACAGTTGCATGCGTCCCCCTCCTACGACCTCGGACGTGCAACTGAGCGCAAGCACGCGCGCAAAACGCGACTCTATCACACCCAGGCTAGACGTCGCGGTGCTAGATCCGCTCGGCTATTAGAAAAAGATGGCGCTATACAAGCGAAAAGGATGCGATCGATCGGACGTCATCGCGAAGTTAAAAGCCTGCGTCGTTACACGGGCCGTAATAGGCGGTTACGTGCTGGGGCGTGGTCTAACTTATTAAGTTGAATTGTCGCACCCTGATTGGTTGGAATTGCTAGTAGTCGGCTACGTGATATGTTCAGGAATACGTTTATAGCCAGCGCTCATAGAATATAATAAGTAAGTTTAAGTTTGGATGTGAGCCAGTTGTGATGCTGCAGGTTGTGATTCGATCCCAATGCGTGTAATGTTAATTATGACTTCGGGGACCGTTAATGGGTTAACATTACGTGTTTAGCTCGTTTTGAATATTAAAGCTGTCGGTGAATGAACGCACTGCCGTGGGCGGGGCTCGGCAACTTTAGGTATCGATTGATGGCAAACGGGTTTCTAAGTTAAGAGCGTGCTATCCCGCATTATACTTTGGAAGTGGTAAAACGACCAAGTCTATTTATAACCTCTATAATTTGCTCAATTGCCGACCTTTCCAAAAAGGATCAAAGTTTTAGTCCGTACTAGTTTTTTACAAATATTCCCCGTAGCATTGATTTGTTCTACATGTCACTTGGGTTTTCTTCGTCATTCTGCATTCGACAGAGTTCAGAATTGTGATATACTTTGTAACCAATGTAGCGAAAGGATTTTTTGACGCACTTACTGTCGAATGAATTGTTTTTAAACCTGAAACTGTTTAAAACTTCACTCCATCATAGTTACGAATCATTTTGTTTTTTCCCCTTTTGATTTTGACTTGACTTTGACTCAATATCTCATAGTACCAGCATATTTTTTTTATCTAATATGCTTTTTAGTATGTGTACCTACAAATTGGACGAAGCAGTGTAAAAAGGCCCCCCGATGCAATGATGATATTGTAAAGGTCACGGGAAATGGACTTCAGGAAAGACCTATATCCAGCATTGTACTTCTACAGGCTGTTGATAAGAATGATTCAAATTTAATTTTTCAATTTCAATTTGTTAATCCAAAGATCGTTACGCGGGCCGTAGGACTGGTTTTTTTTAATAGTACCTAAAATAGATATGGTAATTAAAACTTTAAACTTAACCTACGTCAATATACCTATTACCTCTAGATAATATAAAGATGATGAAGCTTTTTTTTTTAATACCACCTACTACTACCACCATATTTCAGCCGCCTGAAATTTCAGGCACATGGGACTTTCCACCCGTTATGTCTCAGGGTCGGTACCACGCGAGTGATGCCTCTGGTATTATAAGCGTCTTTAGGTTACGATAACCGCTTACCAACGGTGGGATTTATGTTTGCCACTTTTGTTGAATAAGAATAAGGGTCAACAATGTTCTATCTGATCGGTTCAAGGCTTGTTAAATATTAATCAATATGTACTTGGGATCAAGTTCGATCACGTTTAAGCAGTTAGTATTCCGCCCTACGTCCTCTGTAATGGCCGCCCGTAGGATTTAGTCAGCTGATTTTTGTTATGTTGGCAAACCTGGGGGGGTTACAAACATACTAACCAAGTAAACACAGACGAAACGTCGGAAAAATATAAAAAAGGTAGACGCGTAAATACTTATTTGACGAACTTTGTGCAGTCGGCGTAGGCCCGCCTGACACGCAAAAGCCGCAGGACAAATGTTCGTATAATTTGCAATTATTTGTCTCTGGTCTGTGTGTTTTCTTAGTAATATGTATTTACAAAAAAAAGTATATAAGTAGTAGGTATATCAGTCATGTTGTTCCAAGACAAGCTCTGCTTAGTTTGGAGCTAGATTATGCTGTTTAAAAAATGACCAGCCCTATTTTTATTGTAATTATTCTTACCATCATTAACTCCAGGTATGATGGTAAGCCACCATAAACTTACAATCGTTCAATTGACTAGTAAATTACACGTATCGCATCTAAAACCTCCGATACAGCCTAAACCGTCCAGTTAGACCGGGAACCGGAAGGCCACTGTTGTGGCTTCCGGTGACCGTTTACGGACGATTTGTGTGCTAATGTTGGCAATATCGCGTAACGGATGATTTATGATAATGTTGGTACTGATGTCATTGAGAGCTCAATAGAGTTGAGTTGAGTAGAGTTGAATAAGTTAAAGTTGATTATTAAGGGTCGAGCAGTTGGGAGTCACGCTATAACAATGCTAAATAAGTAAACTAGCTTCTGGTCACGGCTTCGCTCGCGTGGTACCCGGATAAAAAGTAGCCTATGTGTTATCCTGATGTATAAGCTATATTACTGTAAAGTTTCATTAAAATCCGTTCAGTAGTTTTTGCGTGAAAGAGTAACAAATATCTATCCTCACAAACTTATTAATAGTATTAGGATTTGCATCCCCGATATTTGAGAATATCTGGGACTCCATAACATATAATAAATAACTTTGTAGCTTCTATATATCCCATTCAGGTAAATAAATCAAAAATTAATTATGGTTATAGGTACAGTTTTAAATATTTTGTAGGCTGTGTCCTGAATTTACATGTTCCCGTTTTTCCGTGAGAAATTTTGGCCGAGAAATGTGCTGTTCCGAAGTTTTCTCGGGCGTGTAGGGTCTAGACAAATATCTCACGCTTACTTTTCCTTTCACACTAACGCAAATTTGTCAAGGTAAAACTTAGCAGCTGTCTCGTGACATTTCCACAGCTAATGTCATTTCCATACAATTTCCGCAGGCGTTAACGTCAACAGAAAGTGGTAGGTATTTGTCTAGACTCTGGCACTGCGCAATTGCGTAAACAGACTTTACGATTTAACAAGTGGTAATTAATTAATATGTATGTTAGTCTCTAAGGTATTTATGTTAAGAGTCTTTTTAATGTTGTCCATGTTGTTAAAATAAATTAAAATTATTATTAATATGGCCTGCCCATTGCCATGAATATGGACAGTTTTGGTAAACTTTTACAGATTTTCGTTAAGTAACTGACAAAAGTGTCTTAAGATTAACTAAGAAGACATCTCAATTCTTAAGTTCCTGCCCAAATCCATGCTTCCCTTTGCCACTGCAAAGTGACTTCTATAATCAAGAACTAGGATTGAAAATAATCGACTTTTTGGTTATAACTACTACTTTCCCTGCCACTGTAAAATCGCTCCTATTAACAAGAGATACGATTGAAACCAGTTGATTGTTTATTCATTGTTTTGGTATTACGGTTAACTGTGAAGTTGGTTAAATTGTGGTGATAATCAATAAAGAGATCTTTCTAGTCGACACGGTCACGAGAGGAGCGAGACACGTTGGTACGCAGGGTGTGTGTACTGTGCATGAGCGGTCGCGGGAGCGGTAAAATGCATGGCCTTAGAATCATAGAAAAATATATTTATTTATTTAATTATAGACGAGCAGTTTTCGCTGATATGTCTTTATCATACAGTGTTGGATCAAAGGTCTTGGTTTTAAGTTTGGTTCACCTTTTTTAGCGATGAATTGTTCTTTCGTAGCCAGTTGTCGAGCTTGTTCTTAAAGCAGAAGTATTATGTACTAGATGATTATATTTACGATTAATCGTCTTCTTTCTTAGAACATGTTTGAGCACTGGATTCTTGGCAAATGAGACATGCTCTCTGTTTCATAATCACTCGCTAACTTTAGCAGCGTGCTAAAAGTTGACAGCCTCTCTCCTTTGTTTAGTGTTAGAAAATGACAGGGCTAGATTTTTTAAATACCTAATATTTTAGATTTATTGTAGGTTAATGGCTTTTATTAAAAAAAACAGTTTGACAGCAAAGTGTCGTTTTTTTAATCGAGGTTCTCAATTCAGCTATATTTTTTTGCTACAGAGATTTATTTAACAAACCACTTGAGTCCATGTTTTATGTGTCCAAATCACAATAAACTTTCGCTCATATCGATATCAAGATCGCTCAAAGTCAACTCCACGATGGTAATATTGAACAGAAACTCCTACTACTAAATCCACACCCCATCCAGCTAACCACGTCCAAAGTACAGAAAACTTCTTATTGGATAATTCGTGATTTCCATTTTTTCTCAATCGGGCAGGTGCTTGAACCTGTCAAACGGACTTGACATTGAATAACTTGTAAGTACCAATGGTATTCTATGTCGATGAACTTTATCATCATCATCAAAAGTCGCTAAATGATCAACTGGACAAAGGCGTCCCCAAAGAATGAACGGCATTGAGCCGCGACTCTCCTAATGTTATCGATTGGCTGAGGGCGTTAAAGAACAAAGAACTAACATGTTAGTAAAGAATTTTCCACAACCATGCCTATTTCTGTCGCCAAGCAGTAATCAATGATGTATACACTGTTTCGCAAGAGTCCATAAGTTACGGTAACCGCTTACCAACAGGTGGGCTATATCCTTGTTTGAAACTTTAGTTTTATGAAAAATCAAAATATTGTGAGAAAAAAAGATTACATTTATTCATCTGAACTGTGCACAACAACACCAGATACTTAAACAAATAGGTCAACCTAGAGCAGAATGAGATGTCATTCTGCGACGGTACTGAACTAGTTTATCTATGTAGAACTCTGCCATTTACAAGTTCGTACGAAAAGCCCTGAGGTCAGTGCCTCATGAAGACTGTACCACATCCAGCTTGCCACAATTTCCAACATTTCCACGCGGGGATTGCCGTATCAATTGCTTTGTTCGCGTCAGCTGCGTGTCTTTCACACCGGCAGCGCCTCCAATATTTGGTGTTGGGGAAGAACTGCTCCCTGGTTACGCATTCTAGGTAAAGTCTTATGAGCATAGTCTGCATTAAATGGGACCTCTATCGTACTGTTGTAGAAAGCACAGTCCATTGCAACAAATTAGTTTCACTTATGTATTGAAGTTATTCGTAACTAGCTACTGCCTTCGGCTTCGCCCGCGTGGTACCTGGATAAAAAGTAGCCGATGAAAATGATCGTTAAGGCAGCTTTCATAAGAAAAGCAACGCATTGAAATTGGATGTTTAGCTACCTCCTACTTACAAACTCATAAACTTTACCTCTTTATATTATTAGTATAGAAGAAGCTTTGAGTGCGACAGATTTACCATAATCCTTATCGGTCGGACTTCGGAACCCTGAAAATTTACCGCATTACCAGCTGGAAAGTTTTCCTTTTATTTATTGTTAAAATTTATTAATTCGATTGCTTTTTCTTGCAGTTCACATTGCTGAGTTCCGGTTTGAATGATATGGGTGCTGTTAAAATTACATGCACATAAGACTTTTCACCTGTTATGTCTCAGGGCCGGCAACGCCTCTGTCGTGTTGCAAGGTCCATAGATTACGGTAACAGCTTACCAACAGGTGGGCTGTAAGCTAGTTTGCAACTTAGATAGTATAAAAAAAGTTAAATAAAACATTGATTCAAGAAACAAGAGTCAACGAACAACACGAGCGCTGGATTAATCGATTACGCACTTCATTCAATTAAAATCTATTGATAGAGCTTTTTACAAGTCCCTGCGTTTACAAGACGTGACAGAAACATTGATAAGGATATTAATAATTCTATTACTTTTCAAAGTAAAAAGATGGAATATGTTTGAAATCCTACTACTAGATATTATAAACGTGAAAGTTTGTGAAGATGGATGTTTGTTACTCTTTCACGCAAAAACTACATGAACGGATTTTTATGAAACTTTACAATAATATAGCTTATACATCAGAATAATTAGGCTACTTTTTATCCGGGTACCACGCGGGCGAAGCGGTGGGCAGAAGCTAGTGTGTACATAAAAGTACTGACTGGTGGATTGACTGAGAAATTAGAGACCATAAGTTTAGAGGGTAGGTTCCTTTTGGTGTGTAGGGATGCACTGTTGAAATACGTTAAAACGAGTTGAAAAGTATTAAACGAATTGAAACAATTTTTTTAACAACTATGTAGCAATAGGTATATACAAATAAAACAACTAGCTATATAAATAATGTTGCAAAATATCTATATATAGGTCAACTGATCTAGATCACTTTTAGTTGCAACTAGCTGAAATGAGTTTAGGTGATGATTAAGTTAATTATATAATAGTCTCCTATTGTATTACTTAACGATTCCATAAGAATACAGCTCAGTCTGAGTTCAACTCTTGAAAAATATAGCTAAGGAAAAATACGTTGTATGTTCCTGAATTGTTGTTTTTAAAAATAATCACGGGCAAAGTCGCGGGGCATTAAACTAGTATAGGACGGAGCACTTACAGCAAATAGTTCTTTCAGAGCATAGTACTGTTTTATTAGAATTATGCTATTTATTACTTGCCTACGTAGCGATAATAAAATATTTACCTACTATATCTGTTTGAGATAGCAATAAACATTTCAAATAATAAAACTCGATTATTTCACAATCGATTATACAGTTAAAAGTTAAATCGATTACCGTAATAGCAAATAAATTACCAAGCTATTTCAATTTTGCCTGATCCGATTGATTTTTTCAGCATTCTAAATGCCGAATACAGTGTTCATAAAAGTATTAGTACTTTTGTAGGTTTATATGTATGTGTTTAAATTTATTTACAACCTACTAATTCGTATAAGATGTTAAAAGTTATATGGGACCTAAAGCAAAAGTAAAGTTGCAGACTAAAGTTGTATAAAGGAATAGCCTCTGCTCACGGCTTGGTCCGTGTGGTACCAAGATAAATGTAACTTATATGTTACTCTAGGTCACGAACTATACCTATCCCGAATTTCAATCAAATCGGTTCAGCATTTAGCTTTTCAACAAACATCCAGAGATATTCTATCCAAACTTTCTCTGTTCCAATTTATCTCCGAGATAGTTTTTCGGATTGTAATGCAGTTCATTGCAATCGATATGTGTGCCTCCAATGATGCTTCTTGGATAAGTTTTATCGCCATAAATCGCAGATGAAAACACACGTCATGGGTTTTCAAATATCGTATAAATAATGATCTATCGACATCACTAAATATAATGTCGCTTTGGAACAGATCGCTTTTGGCGAGACCACCCATTGTACCTTGTGTTTCAACCTATGTACATCATATGAATTCCTGTGGTTTGTATTTTTCATTGGTGTGCAATAAAGAGTTTATCTGTCTATCCATCTATCTTTGGCAAACTCCCCAGATGTTAGTACTGCAGACGCGTAACCCCGCGTCAAATAGTGAATATTAAATAGCATCGATCGGCTACCGTCGTTGCCCTACATTCAAGGGACGACAACCCAAGGATTAAGGTTCATCTTTGATTATAGTTTGAAAGGGCAATGACAGTCTGGCAACTAGAAATAAAGTAACAGAATTTATACTTTATCTTTGATAGTATTAGTGAAAATTATGTAAGTTCGCGTTAGTTTTTTAATTCATCCTCTCGCTGCAATCTCTAGGGACGGATTTTCGGAAAATCCTCAATGCACCCCTAAATGTTTTAATTATATTTTAAATTTGTTTTAATTTCTGAATCTCGTATACCTATTCTTAATTTTATTTTATACTATTTTGACGATGCTATTGCAGACGACTAAGGTACCTAGTGTTTTTTTATGTTTTATACTATTTTTTGGAAATTTGACTTGAATGCGCAATGTATCAAAGGATGAATAAATGAAATAAAATGAAATGAAATAAACACGAAACGAGACATAAGTATCTATCATCGAAATTTTAGGTATCTAACACAGGCGATTTTACCGTCAGTTTCTTCAAAGTACATAGTCTGTTATAAACTTCCTGTATTCGGAAATTAAAACGTTATAGAGGTTTGGTATCATACGTTATCTGGATTCTACACTAGGATAGCTGGAACAAATATCTGCAGAACATGCAAATATTTATCCCGTAACGGGAATCGAACGTATACGTCTCAGCCGACTACACGCCCACTGCATCGCCGAAGTTATAATTTTATAAAAATATGATTGGGAGACGACGGAAGATCAGCGCGCTACCTTCCCCGCTTAGCTTGAGCACCCAAGACAACGTTTTGTCTACGAAAGAGAAGACAAAAACTATTTCTGTCGCCTGTTCTGTCAAACGAAAGAGAGGGACAAAGTTTTTTTTGTTTTATGCTGCGGCGCTTTATGCTGAGTCCCGTCCCAATTTGTGGCTACTTACCTCATCAGCAGTCCAACTACATATATTAGTTATTAATAAATAGTTGCAAATAAATGATTTATCTATCTGACGACCTCTGTGGCGCAGTGGGCGAAGATCCGCCTGAGACGCAGAAGGTTGCGGGTTCAATTCCCGCCGCGGAACAAATGTTTGTATGATCTGCAAATATTTGTTTCGAGTCTGGGTGGTTCCTATGTACCTATAATATGTATGTATTTACAAAAAAATATGTATGTAAGTAGTATATCAGTCATGTAGTTCCCATAACACAAGCTCTGCTTTACTTTGGGGCTAGTTGATGCTGTGTGAAAAATGTCCAGCATTATTAATTTATTATCATTTTTCAAACTATCTCAATTTTTCCTTACAGAAAGTTGCATTAGCATACATTTATAAATACTAGGATAGGTGTATACAGTCTGTGTTTAACTGAAGTAGGTAGATATATAAACAGATAGTGTTATCTTACAAAGTAAACCATACACAACATTCACTTGAGCGCAAATAAACATGTCCAAGTCACACGGGGGTTATCTTTACCCCACTTACCCCGGAATTAGGGTACGATACACACATTAAGATGGCAACCCTGATACTTCGATATGAATTAAGATATTCTAATTTTAATTGCTCCCCGCTAGATCTTGCCAGTGTGTGCAAAAATGTGTTTTAATTATTTTTACTACTGGTATGTCCTATAATGTTAGAAGTTAAAGAGAAGCGGAATACGTGGTATGTTCTTTTACAAACAGAAATTTAGTGACCATGGAACATAACAGGTGAAACTTCTCATACACCAGGGGCCTAACCATGAACTCTTACAGCGATTCAGTTCAGGCAAACATGTCACTTTACGCTTTGCGATTGAAGACTCTATGGTGTTGTTAAAGCTTTGTCATTCGCAAAGCGATTTGACATCTTTGCCTGAATTGAATCGCAATAAGACTTGATGGTTAGGCTCCTGTAATTTCATCGGCACCTTCATCCTTTCAACCGTAACACAACAACGCGAGAATTACCGCTTGGCTTTATTGTTTTAATTATAATAATTTTTTTTTTTCTGGACATTTTTTGGAGTGAATGAATGAATGACAATACTTTATTGTACACCTTAAGATATAAACAGACTAAACAGTAACACAATATGATAAAGGTACAATGGGCGGTCTTATCGCTTAAAAGCGATTTGTAAGGTTTGTAGTTAAATTAAAAAAAAATGTTTGTTAATTTGATAGATTTTATTTTTACAACAAAATACTAGAACAACTCTATAAAAACAGAACATAAACTCGTCGCCAGCCTTTTGGGACCTGCAGTCGGTGACTTAAACTCTGTTTTATACACTACTGTACTCTGTTTTACACCTATCACTACAGGTAGAGATCAGTCTTCTTTTCCTATTTAAATATTATGTAGACAGTAAAAAATATTTATAATACGAAATATTTGTGTCGGTTCTTAAAACGCCTTTTAGAATTATAACAAACATATCTGATAACATCAGGATTGCCACTAAACTTTACATATGGGGGCAATTAGAGCGGAATTTGTGTAATAATGCTGATATATTTGTAAATAAATTAATAAAACCACCCCTGAGCAAGGGTTAAGATTTAAATGGACTGATATGGTTTAACCCTTTCTGTTTAAACGCGAGATTATCTTTAAGGGTTCTTTGAGGGATGGTGAAATGATTTTTGGTCTTGACTCTTGATGTTTTCCGAAGATTATGTGGGTTTTCGTAACATTCAATTGTTGACGACTTGCGGGTTCGATTCAAATGAAGCAAGCTGGGAGCAAATGTTTGCTTATTCTGTAGATATTAATTCTGGGTCTGGGTATTGTGGTACTCGTAGTTCTTGATACCCACGATACAGTGAATCTTGTGGGGTCAGAAGTACGTATGTAATGTGATTATTCATTAAAAAAAATGCGTTTCTAAGGTATTTTTTTCTGGCTATCTCTGAGCATGAGCCTCTTCAAAAGATTTCAACATAAGAAATTAAGCAACGATATATTTTTTGTATTCGAGCTGAGTTCAAAATTCGTAGAAATATCTGTCCTCTATCTTATTGGCGTTGTTTCGGAAAGTTTCAGATTAAGCTGATAACTTTTAACTTTTCCTTCTTAGTTTCAGATAGCCAGATGCTACCAAAAGGTTTCTAGTTTTCTGTAACTTATTTAAAAAACAATACAATTTCGCTCTCATTTCTACGAAAACGTAAAGTTTTCAGAGCAAGTCTCCGAGCTGCGTAGATCAATCAAGAGAAGTTTCCCCCAGCTCCTAACTAAGCATGCAGCACGCGGCCAGAATAACTGATGTACAGAAACACATATCCGGTGTATGAAGGTTTTATATTGTGTTTTAGAACTGCAATGGAGTGGCTGTCTCTAGGTGTGTGTATCTATAGTTTTATCCTACTACGAAAAAACGGGAAAGTTAGTGATGATGGATGTTTGTTACTCTTTCACGCAAAAACTTCTGAACGGATTTTGATGAAAGTTTACAGTAATATAGCTTATACATCAGAAAAAAAAATAGGCTATTTTTATTCGGGTACCACGCGGGCGAAGCCGTGGACAGAAGCTAGTTAATCTATACTAATAATAAAGCTGAAGAGTTTGTATTTTTTTTTTGTTTTTTGCTTATAACACATAGGCTACTTTTATCCGGGTACCACGCGGGCGAAACCGTGGGCAGAAGCTAGTTAATCTATGCTAATAATAAAACTGAAAAGTTTTTACTTTTATTTCTTTGTTTTTTGCTTGGAACTACCAGTCGGATTTGAAAAAATCTTGCATCTGATAGCCCAATTCATGAGGAAGGTTATAGGCTATTTAACATCACACTTCGACCCTTACGAGCCAAGCAAAAGAAGTAATAACACGGGCGATGTGAAGCGGTGGGTCGGTCGGGGCCGAGGGCGACCGTAGCACAACAAGTAGCTTCTAAAGCTGGCATGTGCAAATACATAAATTTTTGACGGTGCCTCTGTCTACCTCTTACTTGGATCTGCGGAAAGAGCGCCTATAGATCTGAGGATGCAAGTTTCCACTTGTCATATTTGGGACCAATTGAAAGTTTCCTTTAGCACCTACTCAGCCTGTACTTCCTCCGCCTAATAATGATAAATGTATCTACATTTAAAGCGAATCAAAAGCTCAAGTTCCGAAGGTTAAACTGCAAAAACATTAAACTCGAAAGACATTTTTACTAATTCTGCCAAATTGCCAACTGCCACTTTAAAGGAGATTACATTAACACCTCCCCTTCTTTAACATTTTTCTCGCTCCGACGACTGTGACATAGTCTAGTCTAGGACAGCTGACTCATGGCTATTTGGTTTTTACAAGTGTTCAACCACACAGGTCCCCTTCAGTGGAAACTCCCCTCGGCGCTTCGAGCCGATACATCATAAGAATTTCGACTAGGTTCAGCCTAGTCGAAATTCTTATATTGACGATATTGTGGTTCAGTTGGTACTAAGCATACGTACTAAGCGAGAGGTCATGAGTTCGAGTCCCACAGAGGTTATTATTTTGGGATATTATACATTCCAGTTGACTTATTCTACAATACTTACATTATCTACTGATAGCGTTTACTTCGTGTTGTGCCCTCTTCAAGTTCGAAGGACATTACTGTTTGATATAGTCGTTTTAAACTAATTTTATGTGCAGCTTCAAAATCTATAAGCCTCTACAGAAGGAATCAGGAGTCAATGTTAACTCAACAATGAAATTAGATTATTACTCCCACTGATGTAAATGAACACAACCTTATCAAAAAGCATAGGTAGACATAAAAACTCTCTGTACAAAAAATAGTTATTTTGATTGTTGTATATTTTAATTTAATGCAGGCTGCATTGTATAAAATGTTACAAAAGTTCATAGCTTCTACAAAAAAAACTAAGGACGAGGAATATTCAAAGACGGTCACAATGCTAGTGGTAAATTATGAAGCAGACATCATGCAAAATTATTATTGAAACCTTTTTCTTTGCCTTTGCTTTACTGGAAGACCAGGTTTATCCATTTTACATTAGGGTTCTGTTTCACCCTTGAGAAAATTCTCTCAGGGGGAAAAGTGGAATAAGAAAAAATATTAGGGGATTTCTGCATTTTTTATTCCAAAAACTATCGTGAACTTGACTATTCATAATGTAAAAACCGGAATTTTCACCTACTGAACTATCGCGGAAGGAGAAAGTCGCGGTCACTCACCCTGATGAAAACTCTCGGAATGAGTCGAAACTTAGTCGGTGCCTTCACCGATAGTGCAGTACGTGAAAATTCCCGTTTATACAATATGAATTTCTGCACTTTTTTAACATTAATGTTCAGTTTTTCCCCCTAAGGGGGATTTCTCAGAAGGGAATTGTGGAATAACCCCAATAGATAACCCTTTTTTTTCACGGGTTAGCGAGTACCTACTGCCCAGTTATGATGTAAACTAACCTCCGAGATATAGTTCCCTAGTTCTATTAGTTGCAGGGTTTTTGACAACAACCTTAGTTTAGCTTTAGTATAAGAAATGTTTGTCTGGAAGAAATAGCTGATTGCGATAAGACCGCCAATTGTAGGACCTAAAAAATATTTGGAAAAGTGCATAAACGTGAACCTGTACAGTAAAGAATAAAACAGAGTTGAGTGGGAAGTAGCTGCTAGGAAAAGTATTATTCTTATTGATACTTAATAGAAAAAAACTGAGATATTGTGGTATACAAATAGGGCAATAAGCAATTATTTCAACACACGTCTGTTAGCAATTAGCTCCGCGTTTTTGTGACACAGCTGTTTTCTGTATATGCTGCGTCTGTAACTGCATTTTTCCTTTTTTTCTGCACACCTAATAATAAGGGAGTAAGTGGATTTTTTCGAAACGCTCCGAAACCTAATAACGCGGGGTAATTTTTCAATTGGCCGTGTTAGAGTTACCACCTTTAAACGGTGTTATGTCATGAGAACCAAGAACATAAAATAGTATTCCATTTTAATAAAATAAGACAAGTAGCGCAACCATAAAAGTTAGATGACATAAGATAGACACATCTGTTGATATTTGAAATAAATCTAAAAGATTTCCGAAGGCAGCACCAGCGACCGATGACAACCACAGGCCACAAAAAAAATCATAGAATAAACGCTTATTTGACACAAACACTGAAAAGATAATGGGAATACATAGACCGACAGGTAAAAGTAGAAGTATATTTAAATCTAAAACAATAACAAAAATCGTCCGGCTCATTATGCCTGAAAAGATATGGCTGTATCAAAATGTCGTTCAGCTCAGCATGCAAGAAAAAAATTATTTAACCTCTGTTTAGACTTGAAGTTGAAGCAACAGGAACTAGCTATAGAATTGACCGCAGACCACAGTGGATTTGCATTGAAATAAACACCTGTAAAGCTCTTGTGGTCTTTGATTGTATTCCCAACCTCTAAGGTGCATAATAATATGTGCTATCTCATCCATTTAACACTGCAAGCAGTTTCGAAATGACCAATGCGATAAGTGAGCTATTTTTGGAATATCCAGAAATCCCCATTAGTCTTCTGGTAGGCCTTGTTAGTTTTTCTTCCAGAAATCCCTTCTCGTTATATCATTTCGAATAACAAGTACATCACCACTCCATAAACAATGGTATGAGTAAACATAGTAAAACTTACAAATGACCTTTTTTAATGTGAGCTTTTGGCACTCAAATATTATGAACGTCTAAATAAAAATGTTTTATTTGTATCGTTATGAGTATCTCTGCATACTAAAATAAGAAACCACTGACTATTATGCCACTATCATTATCCTAATACATTGAGAAGATATTTTACTATCATGAAGAATAAACCAAGATTTACTTGCGCCAGTGATGAAGAGGGTAATTTGAGTTTATTAGATGGGTTGAGTGGCCATTTTGTTTCTTGGCTATTCGTTGCATAACTCCATTCATTTTGACACCGATTTGCATACAATTTTTCTTTCTTTCAATAAGTTTCAAGACATTATCACAACAATTGACTGTTAGCGACCAAATCACAATGTTATCCATCGTATCGTGATAATAATTTTATGTCTGCTTGAGACTACATTTTATAGGGTGCGAAACATTATTCTAGGGTAAAACAGAAATCTGTGATCTGTGGGTCGATTCTCGCTACGGGACACAATGTTTGGCACTCATGGTTCCTGATACCCACGATACAGGGAAAACTAATGTGGGGTCAGGATTATGACTATGTCTGTCTGTGTTTTTTTTTAATTATTACTGCCCTATTGCTCGACTTTTTGAGTCAGCAACACGCGAACTGTAAGCGTCTATAGGTTACGGTAACCGATTACCAACAGGTTGGGCCGTATGCTAATTTACCACTTTATTTAGAAAAATAAAAGTTTATCCAACTAAAGAAATCGACTTATGCTGTTCGCGCTTTTAAAGAAATTTTCTTTACTAATTCTAAGAATTATTAAAATTACAATATTATTTACAGTTCAAAGGCCGTTTAACAACTGTCAAAGTAAAAAACGTGAATGGTTCTGACATGTTGACAGCCGGCAAAAATTTGACCTACCCACAAATGCACGCCTCTATGACTTTATAAAAGAGAGTAGAGAATTGATAGAGTCGAAAACTAGCCAGTGGAAAATGGCATTGAATTAGATATTCCTCAGTCAGAGAAAACAGAGCGATAATTTATGAGAGGAAATAAATATTTTATAATTATGTAGTAATAAAATAAATATTTTATATAATAAAAATGCTGGACATTTTAACACAACGTCATCTAGTCCCAAATTAAGCAGAGCTTGTATTATGGGAACTACATGACTGATATATTGCTTATATTTTTTTTTGTAAATACATACATATTATACATAAAAACATAGAATATAGTACTTTATATTACTTTATATTTTAAACTGGACACTTTGTAGCAGAATGCACTTTTGCAGCATTCGTAACTCTACCAGCCCACCCCTCGCTACAAGGCCAATCTTGTGGGTGACTCGAAATAAAAAATAACTTTTAAACATGACTTTTGCATTAGAGACGACCGTCATTCGAACTATAAACGAATTCATTCGAATAATTGGATTTAAAATAATAATAATATAACACTTTTCTTGAAAAAAAAAAATTGTGTGACATATTAGAAGACACTTTTTTTAACCACGACGTAAGGACGTAAGGTGGCGGTGGCGATGTCCAAGTTTGCGATGATGTATTATCCTCTGTGGCGCAGAGGGCGAAGGCCCGCCTGAGACACAGAAGGTTGCGGATTCGATTCCCGCCGCGGGACAAATGTTTGTATCTGCAAATATTTGTCTCGGGTCTGGGTTTTTTCTTTGTATAATATGTATGTATTTACAAAAAAAATGTAGATAAGTAGTATATCAGTCATGTAGTTTCCATAATACAAGCTCTGCTTAGTTTGGGGCTAGATGATGCTGTGTGAAAATGTCCTTTATTATTCATTTATTCATTATTTAATGTACCGCGTAAATTTTACTGGGCCTTAAGAGGTTGTTCGTCTGTTACCATTTATCCCCGAAATGCTTATCCGATTTAAATGCGGTTTTTGTATGTCTCAAGGATGGTTCTTCTATAGGGTTTATCGCCACAAGCTACTAGTGAGCGCTGCAAAAGAGGAAATAAAACACACAGAGTTTTTTAATTAACAAAAAAAACACGTACCTACTTATCATTTCATTGACAGTACATACACCTCATTACACTTGAAGCTGGAACACATCAACGTAAGCATTACTTGGCGCCAGAAATCAAGCACGTTACACGACGAACTTCTTCACAAAGGACATAGAATACTCGCTAAAAACATATAAGTATCTTAAAGAATATATCATCTGTTACAGAGATAAGTAAGTTAATTAACATTGACTTCATTGATTTTATTTAATTTGTATCCGGACATTGTGATTAAAATATTGACATGCATGGTAGGAATAAGTAGGTAGATAGGTTAGTTTGATCAATTTATAAAGTAAGATGATTATTATTATTATTATTATTATTATTTTTTATGTTTTATTTGACATTCATAATTACGATTTTGCTATTAGTATTATCTCATTTTAAATAAATATTGACTGAACTTGCAGCGCCCTGACAGGGTCCATGTACTCCCCTACAGCTACTTTGATGTAACACCTAAGCTGATGTACATTTGAGCATGAATAAATGAATATGAATAATTGCATAGAAATATTACTACGTACTTCGTAGGTAGGCCACTAGAACAGTTAATTGATAAAACGCAGCGCCACTTGATAGAATTTTAATTACCCACTTTATACGGTCTCATTACGAAACGTGGTCTAAACTCGAGTTGAACTCAAGTCCTGTCAGATCCACTAAACCAAGGTATAAATATACCTTATCGAAAAAAGAGTACTGTTGCAAAGTAACTAAGGTCTACAGTTTAAAGATAAAATAAAACCGCGGGATGAACATTTGATTTAAAAACACTTTTATATCAAAATAAAAAAGAAACACATCATTTTGATTGGCTACCAAAAGAAAGTAGGTTCTCAAAAATGAGGTTGAGTTATGATATAAATAAACTAGGTGACCGCCTGGTTTATCTTTTAGCAGTTATTTATCATCAAACCTGTTTTTTAAAACGTCAAATAGACTGTAAATTTTATTTTCAATGCTTTGTTATAACAATTTATCTTGAAAAATCAGGATTCAAAAGCCTGGTCTAACTTTGCGAGATAAACCACCGATTTAAACCACGTTTCGTAATGAGACCGATAAAGTTTAAAATTAAAAAAACAGTTTTGTTTCAACCCATTAACCTCTATATGGTTCAATTAGTCCACGGGGGATTTTTATAATCGTGTCAATACAGGTTGTGCGGTGACAAATCAGACTTTACTAATGAAATATAAAATAGAGTTTCATTTCAACCCAATTCCGTAGAGTTATCAGTAAAGACGCGGTACGTGACTGAGCCCACACAAACAATATATTTTTTATGTTCCTTACAAGTACTTACATAGATTTAAGTGCACTGACATTTTAGTTTTAGTAAGGATCAACTTCTGAATCTGTTAGGCAAATTTGAATAGAGAGCAGAAAATAACATTGTGTACGTAGTATCAGGTGAATTATTTATTAAATTAACGAAAATACTTTACTATACTGTACAGTCTATTACACCTTATGAAATAAACAATAATATATTAAAATACATACATACATACATACATATATTCACGCCTGTTTCCCGGAGGGGTAGGCAGAGACCAAGGATTTCCACTTGCTACGGTCTTGGCATACCTCTTTCGCTTCATTCATCCTCATCACATTATTCATACAGGCTCGGCGGTTTAGTGTACTTCTGACCTGGCCTTTCTCTAAAATGTCTCCAATTTGGTCAGAGTACGTTCGCCGAGGCCTTCCTCTACCAACTATCCCATTCACGCTCGCCTTGTATACTTGTTTTGTTAATCTACTTTCGTCCATCCTTTCTATATGCCCAAACCATCTCAACATACCTTTCTCAACTCTCGTTACTACATCTTCATTCACTCCACACTGCTCTCTTAGCACGCTGTTCCTCACTCTATCACTCAAAGTTACACCACACATACTTCTCAAAGCTCTCATCTCCACTGATTTAATACACCATATATTAAAATGATCAATAATAATAGATCTTATCGTCTAAAAGCGTTGAGTATTTGATTTTGAGAATGGCCGGGAGTGTACTTTATAGCTACAACTGATTACTACTTTTTATACTTGGTGCCTAATTACTAGTCTGGAAGAGAAATTGATTTCAACAATAAGACCGCCCATTGTGCATTTCTTTTGGTGTTTTATTTTATTATACTTTTTTATGTGTTGTACTTTAAAATGTTATGTTTTGTTAAGCACAATAAAGAGTTTATCTATCTATACTTATACTAGGTATTTAGGTACAAAAAGTTATTTATATACCTACTCTTCCAAGTCGTCCGGGAGAAAATAAACACGGAGACGGTGTGACACTTGTTTAGAATATGAAAAAATAACAAGATTAAGAGATGAAACATTTTCTCACTCACAAAATAACAAATCAAAAGCATTTCCACCCACTTAATATTAGCATTTTCATTAAAATCGCGACAAAAACTCCTTATAGCATTAAAAAATGCGCAACGACGCCCGAGGGCCCGCTAGACCGGGCTCGAGTGAAAATTCGCAAGATTTATCTGAATAAATTATTTTTACTCACCTGCAGTGAAGGGTTGTTAGGGAAATTTATCGTTTTATACTTGTGGAGAAAAGATGATAAAGTAGTCGTATAAAGTTGAACTCGAAAGGTTATCTGAACAAAGGGGCTTTCTAGCTCTACTGACATCTCATATCCAAATTCCCTTTTTCCATATTATAAACAGAACCAAAACTCAAGCATAGATTTGAGGATAAAAACTGCCAAAAAATGTACAGGTACTTGAATCTAAACTAATTTTGAGATTGATTCAGGAATCCTACTTATAATATAAACGCGAAAGTTTGTGAGGATGGATGTTTGTTACTCTTTCACACAAAAACTACTACTGAACTGATTTTAATTAAACTTTACAGTAATATAGCTATACAACAGAATAACACATAGGCTACATTTTATCCGGGTACTACGCGGGCGAAGCCGTGAGCAGAAGCTAGTTCTAGTAGATAGATAAATATAACTTTTTTTATTGCAGAAAAATAGTAGTACATAGGCGAACTGAATGTTGACGACCTCTGTGGCGCAGTGGGGGAGGCCCGCCCGAGACGCATAAGGTTGCGGGTTCGATTACCGCGGGACCAATGTTTCTATGTTCTGAAAATATTTGTTCGGGTCTGGGTGTTTTCTATGTATAACTTGCAGGTATTTACAAAAAAGTATATGTATATGCAGTATATCAGTCATGTAGTTCCCATGATACAAGCTCTGCTTAGTTTGGGCTAGATGTAGCTGTAAAAAAAGAAAAAAGCATTATCTTTAAAATATATTTTTTTTATCAATCTGAATTTAGAAAGATAGGGAATACCACTTAGATATTCCCTTTCTTATTGAATTAGTAGTTTTTAATAGTTGTCAGAATTAGATATTACCAATAACATTGTGCCTAGGTATTTAAAAGATAGACAACGAATAAAAAGTACGTCATGCTTCCGCAATTCGACTCATCTTATTTCTAAGAATACACATAAAAACATTTATTTTTACATGAAATAAACTTATTTACGATTCACTTGAAAGCATTAACATGATATCATCGCTACTTCAGAGAGAAACCGATTCAAACAATGGGCGAAAGACTTTAGCAGGAAATAGTTTTATATTCTTAAAACAATTGCAATAAACAGTTGAGGTTTCCCACATACCACACTAAAGAAACTACCTTATGCCCCAAAAAATTGAGCTGATTTTTCAATAAAACGCGTCTCGTTATCAGAAAACGCGAAAGATGTCTGTAAATCCAAACTCATTCGTTCGAATTTCAATACTTGAACATTGATGATTTAAGTCCATTTGAAATGGGGACCGTGATTGGTGATTTTGAATTTGGAATTCAGCGCGCGATCACCGTTGATAGATCAGTGATGGCGGGTGCGACCGTGGCCGCGGATTTCGAGTGCATTTGACCAGAAAAATTGGCGTACGTGGCCTTTTTCACAGTGTTGGTATTTTAGGGTTAAATAATTTGAAATTAACACACATTTATCCATGTAGGTACCTATTTACATACCTACTTAATATTTTTATGAATAAGTATGGCGTTGTTAAAAATATTAAGGTAAGACCTTCCTCCACAGATTCAAAACCTCAGTCAACTTTTTCATAGCACATCTTTTATATTTTAAAGAAAAGTTCGTATTGTACTAAACTGATTCGCATCGTTAGCTTAAATTAGTAGGTCGTAGTAGATACCTATGTAAATATTATAATCTTTAGAAGATATTTATGAAAATACACTAAGTTACTACCTACTGATTTTAGCTTGATTTGATGGATGGATAAGGTGACAATGTTTATTACTTCTCTCGAACGTGCCTAAAAATCTTATCCCACCGTCACCGAAATCGACCGTAAATCTTTCATCTCAATCGATCATTTCTCTTCGCTTGCGTTAGAGAGAGACGGAGCTTTGGATTCTATCACGAAGCTCCACTCGTGCGTGGTGTAACGGAGTAGTAACTGTTATTAGTTCTGTGATCTAGGGTTGGTCTTGAAAGTGACGTCTGACGCAATGAGCTCTTTTTCTGTGATTCAGTTAATTGAGAGGTTATTATATGATCTGTGGTAAATTACATTTAATAGTTCTCCAAAAAGTTCGAAGATGGCGCTGAACATCTAGATAGATGTTCTTGGGAACATCTATCAAGAGAGAACAACGGATTTTTCCTCCTATTTGGGAATTTTCAACAGAGAGAACAATGAACCTAAATGGTTGATACCTAAAATAGAAGAAAAAAAGGTGACTCGTTCAAAACACCAAATTTTAGGAGAGAAAGAAAATTTAACGTTTGGCGGTTTTTAAAATTCTATTGTTAAGTATTTTCACTGTGCCTCTGTTGACCTATACAAATGTTGCAATTAAATTAATCACAAGCCGTTATTAAACACAAGTTATATCATAGTCAAGTCATTTTCTTACCATTCTTATAAACACAAATATAACCGAGTCTTCCAAGAATTAAAAATCATTTTTTGTCTTTTCTGAAAAGTTACGAAACACTAAGTACGAGTATTTATTAGATAAAAAAGAAAACATTAATTTGGCATGCATTAAGAAGTAAAAAAGTAAATGAAATTAACACCTACTTATCGGTGCCGAATAATTCTATCGGAATCTAGCAATTCTTTGCAACTGTACATAAACAGGTATGTACGTAAAAATCTGGTCTATAAATTGTACAAGTTGTTTCGGAAATCAACCTACTCAGTTTCCATACTCTGATCTCAAAATATCCTTTCACCTCGAGTTTTCCCAGAGCGTACGATCAAAGAAAATCCATCAACGCCTTACCAAGTCTGTCAAAGCACCTAATTCTGTCATTCAGATTTCCCGACGGATTGTAGCAGGCAGAAAGAGATAGAGCATAGTGTGTGCAGTGGGTTAGAAAGAGACGGGTGTATGGTCACGGGCGTAGTTGAGATGATTGGTATACGTGAGGTGACGACCGCAACTCTACGTGATGTTTGGAACGTCTTGGGTTTTGATGTTTGGGTCAATCGTTTTGATACTTGACTAGTGGAACGCTTGGCAACTTCGACCGTATTAAATTTTATCAGTTTTTTTCCATATATTTCTTCCCACTGCAACATCCAGGGGTAATAGTGCACGCTTTACAAAATGAAGAGGCCTTGATAATTTCAAGACTAGGACCAGTGGCGGTTTAAACTCCAGTCAGTGGGTCATTTTATTTTTTCAAGTGAAAAGTTCCTTTTGTGCAAACATACCTGTAGGGATTTCCAAAGAAATGTCTTTATGAGAACATAACAATATGTTTGCAAGAAAAAATACTTTGTACTTGAGACAATTGGTTCATGTTATTTCATCAAGTATCAAAACTCAGTTTTACTAGTTCTTTCTTAAGCGTACAGTTCACTACGTACGCCTTAACTACTGTCTCACCGCGCATTATTTTCATTCATTCATTGTCATTGTCAAGACTTCTGGGAGCTCATCTTTCCAATTGCTATTACGATACAATAACCATTGTTCTAAGACCACATAATTTTCACGATTTTGAGAATTCTCATGACACTACCGCATAAATCTTTTAATTTAAAAAAATCTAAAATCCTGGCCTTTATTTCCATCTTCGTTTTTTTAAATAATATTTGCAGGTACATTGTTATGCTTATACACCTAATAAACCTACTAGTGATTTATTTAAGATGCGGTAAGTAGGTACCTACTGATTCCTCATTAAATAGATAGGTAAGTTAGTGTAATTTCCGTGAACAGTAGTAAAGAATCACAGCTCACAAGCAGAGTAGACTGCGGCGCTTTTTTTTGACTTGTGATGATAAAACTTATCTAAACCATCCTTGGAGACATACAATTCTTAATAGACGCAGATAAACTGATATGCAACCGCTTGCATGGCAAACAGGCTCTTCACGTCGTAAGTAAAAACAATCTACAAGTAAAGTCTGCTTAAAGTTCTGAAAGTTCTGTAAAAAGTTTAATTTTAGGACATTATTACGATATAATCCTACTACTATTATAAACGCAAAAGTTTGTGAGGATGGATGTTTGTTACTTCACGCTAAAACTACTGAACGAATTATGACGAAACTTTACAGTAATATAGCTTATACATCAGAATAACACATAGGCTACTTTTTCTCGTAATACCACGCGAGCGAAGCCGTGGGCAGAAGCTAGTAATATATATTAAACAAGTAAACAAGAATACTAGGCGAGCGTGAACGGGATAGTTGGAAGAGGATAGTCTGACCAAATTGGAGACATTCTAGAGAAAGGCCAGGTCAGAAGGTAAGGCCAGGTACACTAAACCGCCGAGCTTGCATGAAGAATTTGATGAGGATGGTTGAAGCGAAAGAGGTATGCCAGGATGCCTACCCCTCCGGGAAACATTCGTGACTATATGTATGTATATATTATTACGACTTTTCTCCAGCACTCGCGTGGTCGCGGACGGTGCTCATGAGGAACCTCAAGGATATGTAAACAGGTGAATAGATAGTACGTGGTAAGTATTTATTTCTTAGAGATAGGTACTCCTTGTGAAAAAGCTTGTCCAGGGAAGTGCTACCACCATACCTATTTCTGTAGCCAAGCAGTAATGCTCGCACTCCTGTGTTCCGGTTCGAAGGGTACGGGTGCCGGTGAAATTACAGACACACGAGACTTTTTACCGTTATGTATGAATCGATTGATACCTCGATGTTGCAAGCGTCTATAGGTAATCGCTTACCAACAGGCGGATAGTATGATTGTTTTTTTTCTGAATGGACTTTAATGCTGCAGGGCTGCAGATGGCCTTGGTCAGCGTCACCGGACTACGGCGAGCGCAGAAGGCGCAACTAGCACAAGGGCACCACTTAGGTACGGACCTCGGCTTGGGCCGTTGCCAGAGGGGGTGGAATAGGAGAGAAACGCCCCGGTACATATCTGTACCGTGAGTCGGTAGTGGGGACTCGTCGCGCCCGCGGGCGGGCTCGGTGTATCTGTGAAGTGTTTGCTCTGTCGGGACTTGATGACGTCACCACCGCGTTAGCAGTGCTCATGGAGTCTTCAGGGTCACCAATAACGTGTCTTAGTCTACGGAGGGTTTTCAACTCGGGTGACTCGATCGAGTAGTCGGGGATATTGGAGATTAAGGGGTTGGGGTGGGATGTGGCCAAATCATAATACCGCTGAGAAGCGGTTTTTATGAGTTTGAATATGATTGTTTGCTACTTTAGTTGTTTTTTATATAAAAAATACAATAGGCAGTTAATACATAGTTAATGCTAAAGCATTTTCTACCAGCCGTTAGGCGTAGTTAATGCTAAAGCATTTTTTACTTAGCGATAAGACCATCTATTGTACAACATTGTTAAAGTTAAAGTACTTAACTAAGCTGATGTGTTATTTGGTGTAGAATAAAGTATTTTCTATCTTCTATCTATCTATCGGCTTCTGTGGTCGAAGGCCCGCCTGAGACGCAGAAGGTTGCGGGTTCGATTTCCGCCGCGAGACAAATGTTTGACAATTGACAAATGTATGTAATGTTTGAGAAATGTAGACCTGCAAATATTTGTCTCGGGTCTGGATTTTTTCTATGAAAAAAAAATTACATAAGTAGTATATCAGTCATGCAGTTGCCATAGCACAAGCTCTGCTTACTTTGGGGCTAGATGATGCTGTTTGAAAATGTCCAGCATTATTTATTATTATCTATCTGCCAGCTAAAATTTGTTGAGATTGGTGGTCGGCGTGCTACAGTTCCTATCTAACTTGGTATAGTCATAATAAATTCCAAAAAAATACCAAACGTTTATTTTTCATTTCTCAGGATGTCCTGTTCCGCCATAAATAAGAAGAGCGAGATAAAACATTATCGCACTTATATTAATTTCTTTATACATTAATCATCTCGCTCAGGGCTCGTTTATCATGGGGCAGTTTTTAATTTGCTCGCCGATTTAGGGTTGACTTTTACCAAGTAGCTTTTGCTGTTGTTTATTTTTTTTAGACCAACTTTTAAAAGGAGGAGATTTTTTACGATCCAGAAAAACGTAGCTGGTCGCTTTCAACTAAGTTTAAGGTTAAATGGATAGGAAAAGTAACTACCATTATCTGCCGCACCTCGAATAGTTAAGTGAGCTTAAATTACAAAATATGGAACGAGGTGTATGGTATATTGTAGGTATATGGAACTTTACATATTACAGGTGCAGTGCAATATGTAAAGTTTTTGTCTCTAAGTACCTATTAAATATTTTTTTCAACAAAAACAAATATATAAGGTAATGTAAATTACAAGCGGTTTTTTCAAAATAAGATATATTTTTTTAAATAAAAAGACGCCCACAGCAATTTTATGACAGTTGGATGAATTTGAAATAACATTTTAATCATACACAATATTCTATGATAGCGAAATATCAAATATCATCTTACAAAACTTTGCCTGAAAAAAAACTAACTAAAATATCAAATCAATTATATTTTTTTACTAACGGCTACCGTTCTCATGGCTCAAAAGTCATAAAACGTCAAAATTATGAGTTTGTATCAATAAGCCAGGTTTTGTTTAACATCAGTTTCAAAGTTAGACAAAACGCTAAGATTTACTCATATTTTCTTCAATACTGGTAGGATGACGAAAGAATAGCGTGGATCACCATTTAAGCTTTTTTCACTTCAGAATCAGAAAGATAAACAGTTATCAGAAACAGAAACAGTTTATTGTCAAAAATAGGTAATAAAATCACTATTCTAATTTGAGCCCACTATGTTACTTATTTATATTGGTGTACAATAATTTATTATTAATTATACAATTCAATTGTACTCACTTTCTTTGAGAACATTCATTTTTGAGTGCAATATTTAATTAAATTACTTAAAACTCCTCACGAATGTATTCCACATGATGGACATACTCAGTACGCATCCCCATGAGGATAATTATCATGTAAGGGATAGTCAGAAGCAAGACCATACATTATATTTGGCACAGGCCTACATTTTACATAGTAGTTTACATTTCACATGGCTGCAAACCCGTCACTGCTTATTGAAACTCACCGATCTTTGACTTTTTGGTTCAAAAAGTAGCAAATATAAAAAATAACAGAAGATATAGAATATTTCTGTAAAATATATGTAGATGTAGGCGTCCCCCAAAGAGTCTCTGAAAACTTTATATAAAAAGTAATCGGGGTGGGATTTTCTACACAAGATCTGACTATTACTTACTAAGTATATCCGGTATGCATTCATTTGATATTTCGTTTAATTATTGCTACCGCCTTTTAACTGTAATCGTATTCACATTTATCTCACAGAAAGTATTTTACATAAATTGAATAGTTTTTTTCCATTTTGTTTGATTAAGCTTTTAGCAGTATACTCATAATTTTATTTTTTTATTAAAATCGTATCCATACTATTCCGCCTAACTCTGAATAGGTGCTCGGTTTGTCAACAGGGCATTGTGGTGCGCGGGCGCCGCATTTTACGACGCTGTAAATCTAAGCGCGTTATGATATCGCATGATCAACTGTCACAACACTCAGGTGTTGTACCTGGGGAGTGATTTCGGGAGAAAAGATTTGGGATCAGGTCTTAATAGCAACCCTCGTTTTTTTTAATTTGTGATAAAATTAACAACAAAAAAATATGAAAAATTACTTAAAATAAGATTTATGGATCTACGTACTTTCAATAATAATAATAATTATAATAATGCAGGACATTTTCACACAGCATCGTCTAGCCCCAAAGTAAGTAGAGCTTGTGTTATGGGCACTACATGACTGATATACTACTTTTTTTTTTTATAAATACATACATATTATACCTACATAGAAAACACAGAACTGAGTGGCGGGAATCGATCCCGCAACCTCCAGTGTCTCAGGCGGGCCTTCACCCACTGCGCCGCAGAGGTCGTCAATATTTTAATTAAAAATAATTTAAAAGAAAAACTTTGTTTGGAAAAATAATCTGTCTCTAATTAATTAAGATGGCTACATAGCCGTTTAAATTGATAAAATCAAATGGTCCATTCAGTACCTACGCACATCGTAATGAAGACTCCTACACTGTTATGAAAGGACTTTTATCAAAGCTCTACATCTGAAGACATTCAAAACCTACACAAAACACCTAGAAACCTACCTTAATGATGTGCGTAGGAATAAACATTGATATACATAAGACATCATAAAGATATTGTGAGCTGAAACAAAATAATATATTATATATTAGTAGTGTATATTATACACTACGCATTGAAGTGTTAACGCGTGCGTAATTACACCACACACTTACAGAATCACGCACACATGCTCACATGTATCAAACTAACCCTTAGGACGCCGATGCCTACTCAGAAATTACACCGTAGATACCTTTTAGATTTCCATCTCAGATTTTTCTTTGAAGTAGCAGAGTTTGAGGGTAAAAATTGAATATTAATAGCAAAATTATACCCAGATCATCCTTTCTCGGATTTTTATTACTTTATTAAGGCTGTGTTTTCTCGTTAATGCGATATAAACAAATCTTTGTGGTTTTAAGGATGGTTTTATATGTTCTGAGAAAGGGATGTGTTAAAAAACAGTAGCGTTTTATGGCTTAATCGCGTGTTCTTTGTATTTAAAGTTTATTTGTTTTAGAATCTGCTTTTTGTGATGACATAAAAGTCAGTTTTGATTTTGTTGATGACAATTTTGGATGACTTTGAAATTAAAATAAAATATTTTTTGATGAAATTGGTTGTGTTGTTTTATTGGTAGGTATTTATCTTATTTTTACTATTACTTAAAAGCATTTTATAATTTTATTTCTGTATAAAATTGTATATATACTTAAAAAAAATGTTAAACACAGTTCCTTACTCACATTTAAATACTAAAGTATTTAAATAATTAAAAAAATATATATGCATTTTTTTGCTGTTATCAACACTAAGAGTGTCTAAGTTCTAACCACCCTGCATTTCCAAAAAGCGATAGAATTCGAACTCTATAAATAACATTTTATTGTTTCTTACATCACAGATCAAAACAATGGGTAGATATTTAATCACGATGAGATAAAAATCATACAAATTGGTGTATTAACGGGACTCACCCATAAAAATTATGATTTATTTGATTTTTCAGCCATAAAGCACGATAAGTCCCAACCTGCCCTCCTATTCAAAACCGTTTGATTCAGCCAACAACGTATCGAACCGATATGTCTCAGTCGTACGTACTACGAAGTAAAACTATTAAAAACTAGCTTCTGCCCACGGCTTCGCCCGCGTAGTACGCAGATAAAAAGTAGCCTATGTGTTATTCTGATGTATAAGCTGTATTACTGTAAGTTTCATCAAAATCCGTTCAGTAGTTTTTGCGTGAAAGAGTAACAAACATCCATCCTCACAAACTTAGCATTTAGAGGTATAATAGTAGATAGTAGGAAGTAGGATATCAATACCTCTTTAAAATAATAATAAAATAATGAAGACTTATTTGTTTAAAACGTATTTTTTTTTAATAGTGTGCAATATAGAGATAAAATATTTATCTGTTTCATTGGCAAGTTAGTCGAATCGAGCGGTCCTGAGTCGAGAGGATCTTGGATTAAGTCATATATTACCGCAAATTGCTTTTAGATAACATCATGAGGTTAAAATCGCCGTTTTGACTGTCTAAAATGCACAAAAGTTGAGCAAAAAAAGAATGTTTGTTTATTAACACCTGTGCAAGGATGGAAGGGAATAAAAAAGACGAACAACTGAGACATTACACAGTCCTGACCCCAGACTAGGATTTTCTGTGTCATGTTATGAAATACGAGTGCCACACCGTCACACCCAGGCCCGAAACAAATAACAATATATTCTGCAATTTATGCAGAGCATGCAAACATTTGTCCCGTACCGAGAATAGAACATGCACCCCTCGTCTAAGCCGGCTATCCACCCGCCTCGCCACCGAGTGGGGGTCGGGACTGCGTATTGGGTGTTTATTTATCTGCAACCGATTTACAATCACCATTATGACAACGTATTTTGCCATAATGATGATTGTAAATCGGTAATCAATCACCATAATTGTTTTTTTATGTAACCCACATGACTAACTTATAAAATCAGTCATCCCAAATCAATTACGCTTAGAATTATAAGTACAAAAAAAACATGTAAAACTTGCCAAAAAAACTTAGAAACTTTGAAAGTTTTCCCTACTAATTATCTTTGTGTAAATTATGTTAAGTAATTTCCGATATTTACACTGGAAAGTCTACGTAATGGTGAAAGGTCTACATAATTTTGCCATAATGGTGATTGTAAATCGGTTATCAATCACCATAATCGTTTTTTTTTATGTAATCCACATAACTAACTTATAAATAAGTAATCCCAAATCAATAACAACTTAAAAATCTTTCAAAAACTCACGTTAAACTTGCCAACAGAACACAGACACTTAAAAAGTAATCTTTATATAAATCATGTTAAGTTACTTCCCATTTGACGACCTCTGTGGCGCAGTGGGTGAAAGCCCGAGACGCAGAAGGTTGCGAGTTCGATTCCCGCCGCGGGACAAATGTTTGTATGATCTGCAAATATTTGGCTGGGGTCTGGGTATTTACTATGTATAAGATGTATGTATTTAACAAAAAAATAACATATTATGTCAGTCATTTAGTTCCCTTAATATAAGCTTTGCTTAGTTTGGGGCTAAATGATGCTGTGTGAAAAAAAATATACACTAAAAGACCCTTATTCTGTTTATTGTCACTAAACGACGTCCCTTACATGGTGAAAACCATTTTTCACTTGCTGAACCTAATTTAAACA
The DNA here is from genome assembly GCA_958496245.1 of Perizoma flavofasciatum. Classification (NCBI taxonomy): domain Eukaryota; kingdom Metazoa; phylum Arthropoda; class Insecta; order Lepidoptera; family Geometridae; genus Perizoma; species Perizoma flavofasciatum. Next base: position 7,818,107 of record OY292439.1, on the reverse strand, counting down.
GCATCGTTTTTCATTCGACCTTCGCACGGAAGTAGGCAAACAGTCAAGGGGCAACGGGTAAGGAAATGCAGTGTTTTATATACATTTTAAAATATACCTGCGTTTTATTTTATTTTACTCAATTAAATAAAGTTCTAATATCGAACGTTAGTTATAACATTATATATAACATTGAGTTGGTATTTTAAATACATATTATATTTACAAAAAGAAAGTAGCATTATGTTTTTTTATTTGATGTGCGGTTAAAATCCGGTGTTAATAACATCCATTTTGCACGAGTCCATATTTTATCCCCCGTGCACAATAGGGCGGTAGATTGTCGCTTATCGATAATCACAGCGAATCACTCGCCACATTTTCATGCAACATTTTTAAACATAATTTCTACCTTACCAGTAAATATTTTGATGGATGTTTAATTAAATCTGAATATCGTATATTTTTGAAGTTTCGTCTAGCAATCCAACAAAAAAATAAATAAATAATGCTGGACAATCCACACAGCATCATCTAGCCCCAAGCTAAGCAGAGCTTGTGTTATGGGTACTAGATGACTGATATACTTAATACAATACATTACATAGATAGATATTTTTTTATTATACATAGAAAATACCCAGAACACCCGGAACAAATATTTGCAGATCGTACAAATATTTGTCCCAGGGCGGGAATCGAACCCGCAACCTCCTGTGTCGCAGGCGGACCTTCGCCCACCGCACCACATCGGTCGCCAAATCATTCTATCTAAACTAGAGAGATCGTCTCTTTCACCACAATTATTATATAATAACTAGACTAGACATCTAGTAAGCTCAAATTTATTAGGCCGTAAAGGCCATACAAAAATTGCCGTAGCGGACGGTATTTCACGTCCTCATGGCGGGGTATTGGTAAAGTTTTCAACTAGCAATAATCGCACCTCGGATTAACCTCATTGGTTACGATATTGCCTCTGCGCAAAGTTAACCTGTGTGACAATCCCGCAGTGATCCCTACCTTTTCTCAAAACACATCGATATCGCGATCTAACTTTTCCTGTGGCGACATCTAGTTCTGTTTTAGTACACTAAAGCACGACATGCGCCAGCAGTACATTCAACCAATAAAAATAGGGTGAAATTGCGTCAATCTTACAATTTAAATATTTTAAAAAGAGAAACGATGCAAATTCCGGCTTTTGCGTTTCTATTGGCTGAGAGGGCGGCCAAATTTCTCCGAACTTTAAATTCGAACTGTAACACAACCACGTATTAAAACCGTTACCTGCACATTTCAGAAATAGAACACGCCGGCCATACTGAGTAGGAGGACAGTTGGCAGTACCGATTCATGCTACGCGTATTAATCAGTTCATTTATTTTATTGCATATAAAAATATTCCGGCTGCGCGTACAACGCACGCATTCTTCACTGAAATGACTTCATATTAAAATGAATGCAATTGGCTATTTAACATTTTTATTACAAATGGCGCTTACGTAATTTTTACCTACTAAGTGCCAGAATCAAAACATACATATATTTGAGTATATTTTGTGTCATATCTCATACGTAGATTGGATGCAAGCTCTCTGGACACGAGCGTTTATCAAAAGTTGTCTTGTTTTAAGATGGATATAACTGAACCATTATTTTCTGACCCATGCTGAGGAACTGGTTTTGTCCAATCTGTGGGTACGAAAGACAGGAAGGGGTTCGGAACAAACTAGTTGTGGTGTAAAAGGATCATTTGTCATGTCAGATCTCAGTGATATGACGTCACACGGTCTGATGGACAGAGATTTGTGCATAGTATAAACTATGAATATTTTCCCCCAACAACCGAAAAGTGTTGACCGTATATTTTAAGAGCGTAGATAGTAAGTATATACTTGCCACGTGGGACGACGCAAACGAACTTATTTATGTTCGTATAAGTAAGTAGGTAGATCAGAGATTTTATTTTTGATCTGCAGTGGGTTTAATTTTTCAACGTCACATAGACGCTAGGCTCGATTTAAAATAAATCCAAAAAAACACATCCACGACTGTATTTCCCATGATGGATAAATACTCAGTGCGTACCTAGATCTTTAAGTATACCAAGTTCGATCTAGACTGTCATAAATGTGATATAGGTTATAGGTTATGTCAAAAATGGCTTCATAATTGATTTCTCAGACATACTCGTAAATGCTATATTACAGTGCCATCTTGTAGGTAAGCTTCAGATAAAGAGTAGATAGTCCGAACTGCTCGAAGGCTTCAGATCGTAGCAACTTATAAAGAAGAAAATCTGTCATCATGCTATTTCAAGCATTTGATAGCTACTACATACTCAATTCGTGATAATTTTGTCAGGTTGTGATAAAAACTTGTTTATTTATTATATACAAAGGTAGGACTTAAGGCATAGGTAGTGGTTGGGTTCAGAGGTTGGCGTGCTAATATAAACGTGCTAATAAAACGTTTAAAAACTACGCGCCAATTTTCCGCCATTTTGGACTGGTAGCTCTATTTACCAGGGACGTATTAGTGGTTAAGAAACAACATAGAAACAAACAAAAACGTTCGGAAATAACTATTAATTTATAGTTATTTCCGAACGTTAAAAGAAATGTTAAAACATTTCACATAGTGAACTAAATAAAAGTCTAGCTGACAAGAAATCCTAAATTGATACTAGGTAGTTACATAAATAAACTGTAAATTTACATTCAATAAGAAACGTTCCGATTTTAGCAGTAAATAAGGAAAAACAAATGCAGTGTCTCAATCCTCAGAGGAGACATATTGCAACATTAACATTCTTGTAATCTTCCATAGACAAATAAATTTACAGATGAAATATGTAAATTTTATTCCGAGAAAAAAGAAAAAGAAAAATCTCTGTGGTTCCGCTAAGTGGCTGAGGTGTGAAGTAAGTACTACCCCATCGAAATGAATATTTTAACAGCTTTTCTTTGGTTTTTTTAATGTTTATTTATGTGGCATTGCAGGGATGATACGGGTTAATATTAATGACTTTTTATTGGGGTTGGGGGAAGCTATTGGTAATAGTGAACCGATTCGTTGCGTATGATAAGTTTACATTTTTACTGTCAGAAGGGGTTTACTCATAAAAACAGAGTAAAAAGCAAACTGTAAATAAAAAATAATAGTTTATGATTTGGTAGGAACCCTGAAAAAGTACTCGTAAATAATGAAAATTGGTGATTTACGTCACTTTGTTTTTTTTTTTAAAAACTTTGTCAATAGTAATAAACTTAAATTCTAATATACTTTAGCTATGGCAGAAAGAATTCGAGCTTTCCAACCTCTTTGGTCCAAAACCGTATACAGACATAACTTTTCATCTTTGATATAAGTTCGGCATTTTTATTCTACGTAGTGGTTATCAATACCTACCTACCTATTTTTTTATGGTTCTACGGTTCCAACATAAAAAATAATGCCATTTGACGATATCTTTAGAGTAATATATCTTTATTCTACCTGTTCACAAAAGACGAAGGGGTTCGGGAAAGGGGTTTTCAAATTCCTAAAAATTCTAGTAGGTACCAGACTTACAGCTCCTTTTTTGTTAAAATTTGACCTGTCACTGTTTGACAGATTCCGGCTGGATGAGAAGAGATGTCACATGACACTATGTATTGTATAGCATTGTTTAATTGTAGACGGAATTTTATGAGTGTCTTTTCCAACACAATAACGGGTGGTTAGGTCCTAATCAATAAATAATCGTCAATTTATTTTTTTGGTGAACTGAAACCTTGCCCTGTTTAAGTTTAAACATTATTAAAAATTTTGCCCGTCCCTGTTTTTCAGAAGTTGGCTGATAGGAGAGGACTATATTGTTCAACTGTCATTGTCATTGTTGACCATTGTTCAATATTTGACAGATTTAATGAGAATGTTACTTTTAAATGTTAATTGCAGCGAACCTTTTGGATGACCTGTGTGTGACTTGACTCTGTTTTCTACCTGTATTTAGTCAAATAACGATGTAGAAAATATACTAATAATTGAGTATTATTTCCTAGATCTAATATTCAATTTAATTTAATCGAGTCTTTACTTAAACTTCGTGCTTTACAACTACTTTAAACCAAAATTTCCAAGAATGTAGTTACCTAACAGAATATAAACGATATACTATTAATAATATAAAGTTTCGTACATAAAACATTTCTAAATGGTTATTGTCCAACCGTCGCCGTTTGACGGGAAGCGGTAGTGAGTTCGATTCCTGACTGGAATAACTAATGTGATTAATGTCATACCTGTCACCGTACATTACTATCAAATTCCGTCTTGAACAGTCATCGGTAATATTATTTCAGTCACAAATGCTTATTCTGTACCTAGCTAATAACTTAATTTAAAACTTCCTGTACCTTCCTATAAGTGCGAGAGGGCAATTGGCACTCCTATCTCGCCAAAAGTATGAAGATTTATTGAGCTATATGGAAAACTAGAAAATAAAAGATACTTTTCATGAAGAAAAAGCAGAATGTGTAGAACTAAAAAATTTTAATCTGTAGTGTATACATATGTCAAGTATTTGTTTTTCTCTACCAAAAACCGGCCAAACTGTCTGTCACTGGTCCGCGGAGGTTGTACGACAAGGTCGCACCACATACCTTTAATAAATAAGTACGTTTATAGATACCTAAGCCTAAGGCCCGAAGTTTCTTATGAGCCGTTTTGACCTATGGACGCTAAGCTGTCTTACGGTTCGAAGGGCTTAGATGGGCAAGCCTAAGGCTCGAAGTTTCTTATGAGCCGTTTTGGCATATGAACGCTAAATTCTCTTACGGTTCGAAGGGCTTAGATGGGCAAGCCTAAGGCTCGAAGTTTCTTATGAGCCGTTTTGGCCTATGAACGCTAAACTGTCTTACGGTTCGAAGGGCTTAGATGGGCAAGCCTAAGGTCCGAAGTTTCTTATGAGCCGTTTTGGGCTATGGACGCTAAACTGTCTTACGGTTCGAAGGGCTTAGATGGGGAAGCCTAAGGCCCAAAGTTTCTTATTAGCCGTTTTGGCCTATGGACGCTAAACTGTCTTACGGTTCGAAGGGCTTAGATGGGCAAGCCTAAGGCCAAAAGCTTCTTATGAGCCGTTTTGGCCTATGAACGCTAAACTGTTTACGGTTCGAAGGGCTTAGATGGGCAAGCCTAAGGCCCAAAGTTTCTTATGAGCCGTTTTGGCCTATGGACGCTAAACTGTCTTACGGCTCGAAAGGCTTAGATGGGCAAGCCTAAGGCCAAAAGCTTCTTATGAGCCGTTTTGGCCTATGGACGCTAAACAGTCTCACGGTTCGAAGAACTTAGAAGGGCACCCAGTGATGCACTAATTGATTTTTCCATCAAAAAATGTATGTGCTCAAAACGGCGAAGGTAAAGTTGAATTCGTAGGCATGTGCCAACAGTTAGTGTTTCATTTAGTGACAATGTACTTGCAACCTGACATATGGAATTCTATATACCTACTATGAGGGTGGGTGCCAAATATAATGTGCCAACGTGCCTCTGACCACCTCGTGATATCCTCACGGCTTTATGCGCTGAAAATGGGTTTGATGATTTCCATTATAGCAACCATATTGCGTGTAAAAATACGAGCTTTAAATTTACGACGCAGAAGGTTGTGGGTTCGATTCCCGCCGCGGGACAAATGTTTGTATCTGCAAATATTTGTCTCAAGTCTGGGTTTTTTCTACGTATAATATGTATGTATTAACAAAAAAAAATACTTACGTAGTAGATATATCAGTCAATTAGTTCCCATAATACAAGCTCTGCTTAGTTTGGGACTAGACGATGCTGCGTGAAAAATGTCCAGGATTTTTTTCAAAGTCAAAGTAGTTTTTTTCAAGGAGAAAGTCGCAACCACTCACCCTGATGAAGACTCTCGGAATGAGTCGAAACTTAGTCGGTGCCTTCACCGATAGTGCAGTACGTGAAAATTCCCGTTTTTACAATATGAATGTCCAGGATTATTTATTTATTTATTATTTATTATATCTATACACTGAAAATTTCCATTATAAGGACAGGACCATATTACGTGTAAAAATACACGCTTTATACGCTATGATGATTACCATCTTAAAAGTGTAACACAAGAATACATTTCCGAAATAAAATAGCTAATACAACATGACAACCCCATCTCAAGACTGTAAAAAGTTACAATACTTAAGGGGTGCTCATTTTAAAACGCCCCTACAGATAATAAAAACTCTTGTCTATCCCATAGACAATAACAGACAAACGTAAAGATGTTAACCAGTTTATTAAGACCTACCATCTTTCTTACATTATGTTTGAAGTCAAGATTTTATGCAATGAATCAGCGTTCTAAGTTTTGCTAATTATTACTTTTATCAGTAGACAGTTTAATTGTAGACATTATTACATATAAACTATATAATAATAACGGAAGAATTGATATTATCGTGGGTTATAGACTCATTTTGGGATTTATTAAGACGACAAGTACCACGCATTTTCGCGTAGTCGCGGAAAGTGTTCAAGAGGAAGGACCTCTAAACGGTCAACGAAGTCTTAGCAGAAGAACTGTAAAGTACCTGGTACAATCGCAATATAATAAACTAGCTTCTGCCCACGGCTTCGCCCGCGTAATAACCGGATAAAAAGTAGCCTATGTGTTATTCTGATGTATCAACTATATTACTGTAAAGTTTTATCAAAATACGTTCAGTAGTTTTTGCATTAAAGAGTAACAAACACCCATACTCACAAACTTTCACGTTTATAATAAAATATAATAAATGATTATTGAAAAACTTAACAATGCAATTAACATTTTTTACTAAAAAGTGTGGTCTACTTAAGTTATTAGTTTCAAACCGGCATGCTAACAAATTACGTACTCCGTGGACGAAAGGAAAGATCAAGTTATAATGGTTAGATTTAGACAATACGGTTCGGCAGCAAATGGTTCAGAACGACGAATTTGAGGGAGTTTTAAATTGTCATTATACGGGTTACGGGATTTTTTTATATTTCGAGCAAGGTGCTTAGTCGAACATATTTCAGTGGGACGAGGGTGACATACAGGGTGTAAATATATATGGAAATATCTAGAGACTGTATATGACGAGGAGGGAGAACGTTGCGAACACTCACCCTGATGAAGACTCTCGGAATGAGTCGAAACTTAGTCGGTGCCTTCACCGATAGTGCAGTACGTGAAAATACCCGTTTGTACAATATGTTAATTAGATTTTTATTAAATTAAATACAATAAGACCCGTATTGGCGTAGTGGGCGGCACCCCGACTTCCGATTGACGGACCGACGGACGTCGTGGGTTTGGACCCGGTCATGCTCCAATGTATTTTTCCTATCGAAAAATGTATATGCGCCTAAGACGTGCTCAAAACGTTGAAGGAAAACATCGTGAGGAAACCATCATGCTCTAGAACAAAAAAATCGAAGACATGAGCTATCGGTTAATGTTCCAACAAGCGACGATGGCTTGCAACCTGTCACGTGGAATGCTTACTTTCAAAACGCGGGCATGTGCCAAATGTGATGTTTGGACGTGCCTCTGACTACCCCTACTTGGTATCCTCAAAGATCTACTCACTGAGTATGCAAATGAGGTTGTCCATCATAGGGAATACAGTCGTGTTTTTTTTGTTTTTTTTTCATAGTACATTTTTGTCCTAAGACTGGTTGACTCTTATGTTGTTTTTTATATTAGTTCTTAACTCAACCTTATAGTTAAAAAAAACACATTTACGATTCCACATTACGGTCATTCTTAGATACATACTCAGTACGCAGATCTAGGGGGTAGTCAGAGGCACGTCCAAAAATAATATTTCGCACATATCCGCGTTTTTGCAAGTTAACATTTCGCGTGACAAGCAATCCCCGCTAATTGGAACACTAAACGATGGCACATGGCTTTGAATTTCACTGATGTAACACCCTGTACAATGAGGCATTAAAAGCGCCGCGAAAAGATTCACTGAGCTAATAAAAATAATAAAGCAAGCAATCCTTTTTTCTTTATGTTCTAAGGGCGTGTGCTCATTGTCCCCGGAGAGTTCGCGAATTACGCACCTGCCTGCACACGGCTTTATTTATTGCAACTGTTTCTAATGGTTCAATAGACACAGTTCAAAAAAGAACTTAAAAAAAAATATTTGTTTAAAAAAAAAACAATTTAATTTGTTTTTAAATGTCTGTTTATGTAAGTAGATAGATACATAATTCAAAATATTTTTTTTTATTGATTTTTTTTATTACAGAAAATTATGTTTTTGGTGTTATAAATAAATAAATAACGCTGGATATTTTCACGCAGCATCATCTAGCTCCAAACTAAGCAGAGCTTGTATTATGGGAACTACATGACTGATATACTACTTATGTACTTTTTTGTAAATACATACATATTATATATAGAAAACACCCAGACCCGAGACAAATATTTGCACATACCAACATTTGTCCCACGGCGGGAATCGAACCCGCAACCTTCCTTCAGGCGGTCCTTCGCCCACTGCGCCACAGAGGTCGTCAAGAAATGATCATATTGCAGCAGTTTGACCGGTCGTTTGGCCCGGTCAAACTGCTGCGGTGGCGTTGAACGGTGGCGGTGGCCAAACGAAAATGGTTCGCGTGCCACCGCGTATAACCGACCCTTAGTTGGTTGCTTCTATCGATTTCTAAATCACATTTTTGTAAAGCTTTACATATTTAATAGCTGTCTTTACAAAATCTAAACTAATGATGTCGGCGTTCGCTCCCTCTAAAAGTACTGTATAAATAAATGATAAAAATGGACTTATTTCCTACGATTTGATACGGATGGTGAAAAATATCCTTTAACACGATTTTAGATGTCTCCCCAATATATATTGACAGCCTCTGTGGCGCAATGGGCGAAGGTCCGCCTGAGATGCAGAAGGTTGCGGATTCGATTACCGCTGCGGGACAAATGTTTGTTCGATCTGCATTCATTTGTCTCGGGTCTGGGTGTTTTCTATGTATAATATATATGTATTTACAAAAAAAAATGTATATAAGTAGTATATCAGTCATGTAGTTCCCATAATACAAGCTCTGCTTACTTTCGGGCTAGATGATGCTGTGTGAAAAATGTCCAGCATTTATTTATTTATTATTTATTTATAAATATTTTTTTGCCCTCGCCACTCATACAATCTCTTATTATCCTCTCCATCCAAAGCTTGTCTGGAAGAGATGTCTTCTAAGCGATAAGGCTATACTTTCATAAAAATAAGATTTTGTTTGTTTTGTTATATTTTTATGGTGTACCTAAGCATTTTCATATATCCATTCACTTTTAGTAGAAATTAAAATTTTGATCTGCCAAAGACAACCAAGGCATCAAACCTATTAAAAAAATCGATATGCTGCTATCATGCCACTAAACTGCAACATCTTATTCTATTAGACTCACAAACGTACACTCTCTTACTATTCTCTCCATTCAGTTGTCTGAGATAGCTTCTAAGCGATAAGACCGCCCATTGTACTTTCTTTTTAATAAGATTTTGCTATTGTGTTATTTGTTTAGGGTGTACAAGTATTTTCATTCATTCATTCATTCAAACATACCTATAAACTTATAGGTATGTTTGAATGAATGAATCAAATGAATGAATGAATGAAATGAATAACCTGACACCTAAAACGTGGCTCTATCCAGTCCTATTAAACTAGTTTTAGCTGGCTTGCAAGTCTTTTAACCTGTCCTGTAGACTCTTTTCTACTCGCAAAAATGCGAACATATGTTAAATGATATGCTTGGACGTGCCTCTGACAGCCTCCTACATGGTATTATCAAAGAGCTCACTAAGTATGTATTTGCCTATTACTTGAAAATTTCACCTGCCCATATTAACTTCAATCAAGTCTTAGAATCTCAGACGGTGATTTGAATCATCTATTTATATGCTAATCTAGGCGGTTTTCATTCTGCGCCTTGCACAATACTATTAGATTCTATTAGACTCACAAACGTATACTCTCTTACTATCCTCTTCATCCAAAGTCTAATACAATCTACCTACTCGTAGATCTACCTACCTAGATGGAGTTATATTAGGTACATAATTTGCGTAGCATTTTAGTTAGTTTTTATTACTAAGTTCAGAAACTTATTTATTACCTAAAAGCAACCTGATTCGAAAAGTTTTTTTTGGCACCCGATTCGTGGTCGCAGAAATGAAAACTATGGTTGAAAATCTTTTAGAAGATATGAAAAATACATTGATTAATTAAAACAAATATATAGAATAAGGTTTCGTAGTGTGTTCTACATTTTCAATGGGAAGTTGCCAGAATCTGATGGTCCTCTTTCCCGGGGGTCCTAGGGCTTCGGGCAGCTCAATGGAACATATTTTCTTTCGCAAAAAGACAAACTACCAAACGTGTTCTTCATATAAGCATATCAAATAAAGGCGTTTTTAAAAAAAACACAACTCATTCTCATTCAGCTAAACCAACCAGTCTTGTCAAAACTTTCCCACAATAACCAACTGTCTACTGAACTAAGTACTTTATAGATAGACATCAAGATTTTTTTATTATAATCGTAAAAAACATCGCAAACATTGGCTTAGAAGTTGATGCAAAATGGTGTCAAAAGTTTTAAAATTCACGCCGCGACAGCCCTGTACTCTTTGAAGTTTTCCCGCCAACAGATGATCTTTGTTTGACAAGTGGATTAGGGCTGTCTATTTTTTTATGAAACTTGAGATTTTGGAAGGAAATTGTGATTTATTTTTACACTGAGCTTGCGCATTTGTGTGGAATAATAATTACCTGGGTTCACTTATTCCATGCAACATCTAGCGGCTACAATGGTGAGTGTAAAATTTCGATGTGATAAGATAAGTTACGTTAATAGCTAATTTAATACATTTTAGAGGTAGAAGTAGATATTAGAGCTCCTTGTGAAACAGCTTGTCTGGGAAAGTATTACCATTTTATTCCAATAACTATCGTGAATTTGATTAGGTACCTATTAATTTTGTAAAAACAGGAAAGTCAAAGTCGAAGTCATATTTGTTCTGGATCTTCACTGAACATCCGAAGTCTTGTAGCGATTCAGTTCAGGCAAAGATGTCACTTTCCGCTTTACGATTGAGGACGCTATGGCATTGTTAAAGCTTTGTCATTTGCAAAGCAGGATTTCACACCTTTGCCTGAATTGAATCGCAATAAGACTTCATGGTTAGGCCCCAGGACTATGGTTATTTTATTTTTGGGTGTTTATATTCAACAAATAGGTGTCTATCGGCTAAGAATCAGACATAGCAGTATATGGAATCGAATCGGCACTTCTTGCGTCTTGACTGGCTTCTCAGCCACTGCGGCACTGATGTCTCCGAACATAGGCCATCATTGTGAGCTGTAAAATGTTCTAACTATCATATTTCAAAAGCTAGTAAAAACCATGATTATATAATCGTTTTGAATAACATTGCCAGCAGCCAAAACAGGAACTTGATTATTCCCCATCTATATAAATCTTCCCTAGCAATGCGTCCGTCTGTCTGTCACCACTATTAACCCTGTCGATACACTGAAGCTACTGGAGCTTTGGATGGAGAGGATTTGAATCACAAATTCATTGAGCTACCTAATTGTATTTGGGGAGTTAATGCGGCTGTTTTCGAAGAGCTCTGATGGCTACAGATGCTATAAAATTGGCCTTTGAATGAATGAATAAATGAATGAAAATACTTGCACACCCTAAGAAAAATAAATACAACTTAAAAAAAACTACATAACTAAAAGAACAATGGGCGGTCTTATCGCTAAAAATCGATCTCATCCAGATAAACTTTGGATGGTGAGGATTTTATGAGACTGCTATAATGGCTGGGGGTGTTCAAATTTAAATTCAAATTTGTTGCAAATACAGAGATATTAAATTAATAATACATGCCATTACTATAAACTTAAAGTTTGCAAAATATCGTCTTAAATCTAGTCATTAGTAAAGTACAAAATTTAAACAATAAAAAAAGAAAGAGCTTCTTAGAACTTAGACTTTTTACTTAGAATTTGACTTTATTAATTATTAAAGTGTGCAAGTTATAAAAAGGCCTTTAGGCCTATATAAGCTGGTTGGTGTCCACAGTTGGACTTATATCTGAGGATTACTATCAAGAATGATTTAGTCCTATATTGCACCAGCCAAATTGCTATAGGATACCCTTTTAGCAATGTCCATAAATTATATAAAAACTGGAAAATATTGCCTCCTTTTATAAGCTCTCAGCAAGTCGAAAAATGGTCCTTTATAGTAAAGATATAAAAGTATGGCCGTCTTTAAACAACATCTCATAAAGTTAAAATTATCATCCAAAATTACACGGACAATTAGAAGAGGCCATCAAATAAAATGTTAACCCTAGATTGTCTTTTAAATGTGACCCTCAAGATCTGTTGTTTTAATTCCTTAGGTGTTCCTCATTAGCGTCGGAAGGGTTGGTGTGTAACGGACCCCGAAGTCCTTTTGTTTTTGAGACAATAAAAGAAATGAGCTTTTGCATTTTATAGGCATTGGCACGATTTGGGAGGTAATATTACTTTAGCTTGGTAAATAGTTTGTAAAATCTAAACGCAATTCTGCTGAGGTTTTACTGCAGTTTGGGGTTCCTCAAAAAGCGCGTTTTAAAACTTAAAAAAAAGTCTTGGCAATGAGCGTTTGATGCCTCTGGTGTTGCAAGTGTCCATAGGTTACGGTAACCGCTTACCAACAGATGGGTCGTAAGATTGTTTGCCACTTTGTTAAAAAGAAAAAAAACTTTGTAGACAACAGCCTATAGATTATTTGAATTACTCCAGAAGATAGAAAAGCTTAGAACGGATTTTTCTCTCATTCAAACAAAAAATATTAAAAAAAACTAAGTAGGCCACGTTTTAGAAAATTCTTGTACGAAAAGATATTCTATTGCAGGTAATTTTTCTTAGGCTTTGCCATAGTTCAATTTTAACTTTTTTGAAATAAATTTTCAACCTTTATTTATGTTGTTTCCCACACTAAGATTTTCCCAGTGTCGTGTGTATCAGGAACTATAAGTATCGTGGTAACCAATCGCCCGGAACAAATATCTACAGAATATGCAAACATTTGTCCTGCGGCGGGAATTAAACGAGCATCTCTTACGTCACAGACACAGCCATTCGCCCGCCGCGCCATCTCGGTTGTCATAATCTTTTGGATCCTTTGAATAGCAATTAAAAAGTGGTAGATCATTCAATGGAAGAGATTGCTAAGGTTGTCTGGAAGAGATCGCTTCCAAGCGATAAGACAGCCCATTGTTCTTTCTTTAGAATAAGATTGTGTTATTATGTTATTTGCTTAAGGTTGTACACCTTAGTATAGAGTTAGTATAAAGTATTTTCGTTCATTCATTCTACATCTTTGTTAACTCGAAAAAAATGCTATGTTTTCACCACTTGTTTTCAAAAATACCTATGTAGTGTGGTTGGATTAGCTCTTTAGGTGTTTACGAACTAATGTCTTTCTGAACTTAAGTTAGGCAAAGAATATTGTGTGTTATTCTACCAAATAATATTCTAAATGCAAAAGTCTGAATATTAGTAGCTAGGTCCGATCTGAATGGATAGAGGATTTCGTGATCTAGAGTAATACATTGCTACAATGAACTTATCTACGAAGCCGTGTGTAGAAGCTAGTTTAAATCATAAAAATCTGTCAGTTATGCTCGACTACATTAACATGTATTTATAGACCTTTGTAGTCTATAACAATAGTAAAAAAGGTAAATCAAAGTCTTAACCATGTTTACTGATAGTTTCTGTTACTAGGATGAATTTAGGCGCTGTCAAAGTTTAGCGAAGAAAGGCATAGGACATGCCATATAAGTTTAAATTAATGTAGGGTATATATTTCGTTACCTAAGTGCAAACTAGGAACTAGATGTTATGACGAAAAATATTTAAAAAATTACCAGTTCTCTTGAGGATAGTATCTGAAACAAGGATTTTTTTATTATTAACACAAGTCTTAAAAACAATCAATCATCTACAAAATATTATTTCACACAGTATAATAAAATCTAGACAATCTCGACGAAATAAATTATCCTGAGAAACAGTACGGGCGACTGCTAGCGCCACCTATGTGCTAGTGGTAGAACTATTTCAATATGTATAGTACAGTGTTGAGATAAAAGATGACGTTAGTGGTGCCAAAATTTTGTTGAGTTGGTAGAGTCAAGACGAAAAAATAATTTTGTTTTCATTTTATGGATTCGTTTAGTAACCATACATTATCTACAAGCAGAGACATTTAAATTTCAAGAGATATATGCTTAAGAAGTAATTTTAGTAGCATTTTAGGTACATCAATAACTTACTAAAATGTTCTTGTAAACAAAGGGAATTATCTAACTAAGAACCTACATATTTGCGTTATGCTTAGCTTTAATATAATTACATAAATTCTGTAGGTGTATAGGACCTACCTATCTTTATCTAAGGTTCCCGTTCCCTTCCCATGACCTCAAGGCTCGAAACCCGACCTTTGCGGTCAAATGCAAGCCCGATGCGATATAAATTCTAATAATCGAATTAATATTGCGAGATTACATAAATCAATCGAATTGGATTGTTTGATACTTTGTTTAAATGCTCCTTAGGAGTTCAGATAGCTTTGTTAGGATAAAGTAGGTAGATACCAAGGTTCGTGTTACCAGTTTTTTCTTGGTTACCATTAGTGAGGTAAATAAATACCCAACAAACAATAGTTCTAACCCCACACGAGGATTTCCTGTGTCGTGGGTATCAGGAACTACGAGTATCGTGATACCACAACACCCATACCCGGCACAAATATTTGCAGAACATACAAACATTTGTCCCGTAGTGGGAACCGAACCTGCACATTCTGTTTCGCAGTTGTCTACTCGCCCATCGCGCCATCGTGACCAACAGGTAACCAATAAAGGTCTTAAAACTATCGTGAATTGGATTATTCATATTGTAAAAACGGGAATTATTACGTACTGCACTATCGGTGAAGGCGCCGACTAAGTTTCGACTCATTCCGAGAGTGGCGTCGTGCACACTGCACTACGCCACGCGAAGAGATCACTCGCCCTTATGAAGACTCTTCACTGATAGTGCGGTACGTGAAAATTCATGTTTTTACAATATGAATAAAGGTCGTATTGAGCGTTGCTGAAAGAACCAGTAAGAGCCATGTCAAACTGAGGCATTGGCGACAAGGCGTCTAAGAAGTCTTGATTCAAATTTTCCTCGAGATGTTTCTCTGTACCGAATCAGAGCTTAACATTTCGAGCATACGAGCATTTCTCGACAAGGTTCAATCTCAGGACCTTCATTAGAAAAATGGGATAACTAGCCACTTACACCACGTAGTAAAGAAAGAAAATATTTTTATTTGGCAAAACGGAAAGAAGACATCATCTTTGCACTAAAACAGGCATCCAGGTAAAATAAAAGGATATAATAAAAAGATAAGAGATAAAAACCTGTTACCTACCTACTGAAACATAATGTAGGTAGGTAAGGTATCTATAAGTAGGTAGGTAGTATCGAGGTAGGTAGGTACACTTTACCTGTATGCCTAGAAGAGTCAGAGATATAAGGTATCGTAATAAAGAACTTTCGAAATTATTCTTAAATTTTCTCCAACAAGACGACAAAATTAATTTCCCATCAACGTCATTCCCAAAAAGCTAAACAAAAAATCCCCTCACATCAAACCAACATTAAGAAATAATAAGACACCCACCTTAATCTTATTATTATAATACCTTGGAATAACTTACAAATGTTTTGCCAATCTGATTTTCTCGAAACCAATTTTTCATGAGATTAGATTATCGGATTTGCATCGCCGCTAGCGCCATCTAGTAGCGGGTGGCGTTATTAGAAACAAAAATATCCGCCATATTGGAAATCTACGAAGCTTTTTTGCATAGCCTCTATTTATCATATCGATAAAGTTCAAAACTGAATGTCATTTTTTTCATAATCTGCATGAGAAAATTGTCTATACAATTTGTAGAGCTTATCAGAAGCAATGCCTTTGTTTTTCGCAGTTCCTATCGCGTGCGCGTAAGGTCCGATTTTGATTGGTGTTTCTGTGATTATCTGCAAGAAAATGGCTGGTACTAAGATTAGGGTTGTTCATTTCCCGCCCTTAGCAAAAACAGTATGAATAATAATACAATCTGCATAATATCGGCTCATCTCACGCGGATATTTACTTTGATAAGTTACTGAGTAGTTGCTTTGGGAAATTTGAAAATCTTCGCTCCGTTAGCATTGTTGCACATTAGATTTCGGGATCGTAATAATTTGGCAAATAGGTAGAAATATTAACATTGTTCTTTTTTTTAAGAAGGATTAGGTAATTTTTCATGAAAGAGAAAGCTACAATCTTAGGTAGAGCCTAAAAGTAGAGTAGCTGAAAACTTGTCTACGTTTTTGATAATCTGTAGGTATTAACAATATTATAGTCAAACATTTTTATACTATACACTTGCCGATGCGCGCGGTTTTACTCGCGTAGGATAGATAATTGATAATTGCATGATATATTCTGACACGTATTCAGTTATTTTGTATTTTAAGTATCTAAACTAAGTTTACAGCAAATCGCACCACGCGTTAAATATTTCTTAAACAAACTTAACACACCATCTTACCCCCCTTTAGCGATATTTTAGAAAAAAAAATGTATTTGTCTTTCATCAGTTGTACTGAATATTTTTTTTATTTTTCAAACAAATTGGACCATTCGTTAAAAAGTTCCCATACAAACTTGGACACCCTCTACAACCCCTTAGAGGAGTAGTTTGGGGAGATAATTATATTAGTATTTTATCATTTGGATTGAAGTCTATTTATGTGGTTTGTAAGTTCAAGGAATACCCTTTTTTTATACAAAGGTTTTTAGCCCTTTTCATCCCCTTAGGGGTAGAATTTTCCAAATTCCTTTCTTATTGCACCCCTACATCATAAGAAGAATATACCTTCCAAGTTTCATCTTCTAGGATTTATGGTTTAGGCTGTGGGTTGATCCGCCAATCAGTAACGGAACAGTTTTATATATATTGATGATATATAATAATATTAAAATTTAATAAAATTATATAACGACGACCGATGTCGATATTTTGACGACCGATGTGGCGCGGTGGGCGAAGGTCCGCCTGCTACACAGGAGGTTGCGGGTTCGATTCCCGCCCTGGGACAAATATTTGTACGATCTGCAAATATTTGTTCCGGGTGTTCTGGGTATTTTCTATGTATACTAAAAATATCTATCTATGTAATGTATTGTATTAAGTATATCAGTCATCTAGTGCCCATAACACAAGCTCTGCTTAGCTTGGGGCTAGATGATGCTGTGTGGATTGTCCAGCATTATTTATTTATTTATTTATATAAAATAAATAATGCTGGACATTTTTCACACAGCATCATCTAGCCCCAAAGTAAGCAAAGCTTGTGTAATTAAAAAAAAAATGTGTTGATTTTAAGCCACAGAGCTCATATAAAATTAAATGACTAAAATGACATACAAATGAATTAAAATAAACAGACAGAGACAACACAGATAACATGCAAGCCCGTACATGGACAGTTGAGACCGTCCGTTACAGGGGCAACAGCGCCTACACAAGTTACGAGCCTGTGTGCAGGCTTATCCAGTGCCCAATAAACGGAGAGTCCCACCTATCCGCCAGTCTGCTTATGGGAACTAAATGACTTATATACTACTTATATATTTTTTGTAAATACTTACATTAATATACATAGAAAACACCCAGACCCGAGACAAATATTTGCAAATCATACAAACATTCCCGTGGCGAGAATCGAACCTGCAAACTTCTGCATCTCAGGCGGGCCTTCGCCCATTGCGCCACAGAGGTTGTAAATGTATAGTAGGTGCCGACTTAAATATATGTCGTGTATCGCAGTTGCTGGCCCGTTATTGTCACAGAAGACCAGTGTTTGTGGCATAAAGGGCTTCTTTAACATTGTGCTGAGTGGCAGCCGGTTTTGTACACAACCTCTTTTTTTTAATGACTTAAACATGTACATAAGTACATATTTTTACCTTATCAAATAAAATTGACGTGTATCTGGCTATCCCCTACTTAGTATACTGACATATCTGCGTACTGAGTATGGATATTCGTGAGTTTATTTGTTTTTACGTACAAATAAGGGTAAAGGCACTAATAACGGACCTTGCACTAAACCAAGCTCATGCGAAAACAACTATATTACCATAGAAATATCGTATCGGGGCGGGTGTAAATAAATAATTGTAATTCTTAATAAAACTACCCCCATTGACCGAAGCTGTAACCCACACGCGGCGAAATGTTTCGAGTAGTTTGAGAGTTGGAGTAGTTTTGATACTTGAACATAGTTTTGCACTACGATAAAATTGATAAAATTTGGTTTACTAACATTATTATAAGTTAAATACGAGGCCTTATCGCTTTAAACTTTTTTATTATATTCCCGCCGTTTTGACTATGTTGCTACAGCCGTGATCATATTGGAGTATATAAATATAAATAAATAATAATGCTCATTTTCACACAGCATCCTACTGTCGTTCGTCTCAGTCGGGCCTTCGCCCACTGTGCCACAGAAGTCGTCAATGGAGCTATCGTTAAGAAATGAAGGCTGTAGATTCAACTACCCTCATTTCATCTTTAGATACAGAAAAGTCCATATCGACATTACGACACACTAAACTAACATTATCACCGCACTGCAAAACATGCAAAACGCACAGCACTATGCATTTTTCTCATCCAAAAATTTTCTTTGTGGAACTTTGCTTGAAAGACCAGCTAAGCTAAGTCACAAGCAAGAAAGCCTTGTGTATTTTAAAGTACCAAGATCACCTGTCCCCAATCATCCACAGATGGAGCTGTCTGTCCAGATGTACCACAATGACTGGACACTTTACATAATTCGCCGATCGACTGACCCCAAGCCGTTCTGGCGGATCAAATATTGGATCATTCACCCTACCTATGATCCTATAATAAACTTATTCGAGGTAAGTAAAAGAAAATGTTTTGTCTGATTGAGAGTTTTTTGAGATATATTGTGTATTTCTTGTTAAAATCGAAGTTTTAAATGTATCTAAGCGTTTAAAAGGAAAACTTGCATGTCCAGATAATTCGAAAGTTTTTGACATATTTATGATGACTTTGTACTACTATATTCTACTATACTATATTCTACTATTCATATATACTATATTCAAGAGAATATAAATACATATTCCAAATAAGGAACCTATGAATTTACCGTATTGTAAACTCAAATAAATGTTGTTTATGCGTGTTATTTTTTTTATGTGTAATTTATGGTTTTTTTTTGAAATAGTTATTCATTTGTTTTTTGTGTTCTGTTTTACCTTCAACTTAATTACATTTGCAACTTTAAGAAAATCCTGTTACCCACGATACAAAGATTTATTGTGTGAGCTCTGGACTATATGGCTGTTGGGTGTTCAATTATTATATATCAATATGTATAACAATTTTGCATTATTTATAATGACAGTACACATTTTACTTTGTATTCAACAATCTACCGATTTGTGATAAACCAAGTCTATACAGACCAAAAAAACAGTCTCGAGAAACCAACAATGAGTCTGTTAGGACTCTTTTACAATTTACAAACGCTGTAAATTGAGTGTAACATTATATTCATTAATTCTAAATACTTCAGAGTATTAAAGAGAAAGCTATAAAAAGCGAATGTTAAAGGATCACATACCAAAAAAACAATGCTTGAGAATGTTTACCTAACTAAAACTACGCTGCCGCTGTTTGGCGGCGATCTATCTTTCAGCATTATATCTTTTAACCGTAATGTGTAACCCAGTCGTAAATGGTAAGCAGTGCGTTTATGAGCTCCCACGCAGCGGGATCCGTCAATCAGCAGCCGTGGGTATGTTATTGAAATAAATGACTTTAGTTCGTAGTTTTTTGAGTTTTTCTCCGGAATTCGCTGTATTGATCTGGATTGATGTAGAGCGCTCGTATTTCGTAATCGATACTAAACGTCTCAAGCGCAGACGAGAAATGATAAAAACAGACTTAACGAAAAGTTGATAAAAAGCTCCATTTGAAATTTCATCCCACATTTTTGTACCCTTAGGGGTGGGATTTATATGGGACTACCCTCGAAGTATCCATAAAAAACACTATAATCGGTTCACAATTAGCATAGATATCGCCTACATACACATATAATTATTATAAAAAAATGCACTGTAAGTGCCGCCCGACCCACTCGTATCTGTCTATCTCACGTAGATCATCATCAGCTTGTATTGCCCATTGCTGGGTAAAAATCTCCTCTATTTTGAGCCGTATCCCTTTTTACAAGTTTTTATGTAACTCGCAATGTTTGTATGTTAGTTTGTTTGTTTAGGTCAAATCTTGCAAGCTGAATTAGAACCACTTCCTCTTATCCTACAGAGTTGAATTTTTACATGTTGGTTCAGTTCCGATGACAATGCATTTTTATGGCAAGCATGACCAGAATCGACATCCAGGATTAGCTCCAGATAAAGGTATTCTTCAACGGTCAACAGCAGAGACATGAAATGTTGTGTACGCATTTTATTACGATAGCTGGTTTTAAGTTTTACCATGACCATGGTTGCTGCACTCAGGGTTAAAAGCTTTGTTTTTAAAATGTTTTTTACTATTAATTTATTATAGGTGATCTCATTCTAACCTTATCTAAGATCCTCTCGATTTAATCGACCAACCTTGCTGTCGAACGTCAAGTTTTCTGAGCCAAGAGTTAAAACGAAAGCCACCTTTATGTGGATGATATCATTTTGGTTATAGACCTGTCTCTTCACTAGGATTCCCTGTATCGTGTTTATTCAGAAACTATGAATATCGTGAACAGCCAATCCAAGAACAAATATCTACAGAACCAAATATCTGTCCCTCGAATAGAACCCTCTTGCGTTGACAGCCGCCTACTCATCCGCCGCGCCACCGATGTTGTCAAATTAGACAGTTTTTTTAACTTGAAATAATATTTTATGAAGATAGATAGGTAATCTCACCAACAGCTACTTCTGTGGACATATAGGGTGTACAATTTGGATCGCATTACGAAGGTATGTGCATCCAGAAGCGCAGCGGGGATCTATTAGGCCATATAAAGATATTGTTTTACTATTTTTCCTTACGTTTATCCGCACTCAAGCTTTTTATGTTTTATAATTTGACAAGTAAATAGAAATAAATTGTTTACTTATCTCATAAAGAACTAAGTGACACCATACATGTAACTTAACCAACTTAGGTATTTTTTGATAAAGGATTTTCCGTGCTAATGGATACAATGTTCGGATCGTTCCAAAAATCAGCCCAACTACAAAATTCCGGTTTATTTCGATGAAATACGAGATAGGAAATCCTAGTGTGGAGATCAAAGTTAATGTAAACCTATTACTACCTATCATTTTTATTTTAGTTCCTACTAGCATGCTTATAAGGCTGAATCTTGGCTACTAAATATACCTAACTATAATTAATAATATATATTGATGTTGTGTATTTCAACACAAAATTTTACCAACCTAACCTACCTAGTGTATTATAGGGTAATTGTATATTTTTCAAATAAAATTTGATTTAATTTGATTCAGATACCCACAAACTCCGCGCGATTTCCAAGATATTTGTTATAAATAAAGTTTATTCAAAATGAAAATAACATAACAATTAACACTAATATTTGATAGATAGATATTATTAAGGTACGACTAAACATAGGTAAGTACTAGTACCTATAGTACTATAATATTTGTGACGTAGTTTAAGTTTTAATTACCAAAAACAGTCTATAAACTTCATTGGAATACACAAATTGAAATTGATAGATATGGATACACAAGAGTAGCTTATGTTGTGGCGTTTTCGAAAAAGTTGCATTTCTTCTATATCTGTTTATGTTTATGAAATATCTAAAATGTCATGTATTAAGAAACTCCCGCAAATACCAAATAATCCTCACAGGCCATATCAGGAGTCAATAAAATTATACAAAACCCTAAAACAAAGACAAGCTATCAAAGTACCCCTAAAACTATAACATAAACATTTCCATCGCTTTCCATTTAATGCCCCAATGTCCTAAATGTCCGAATGTCCCACTATTGCTCAGGTTCGAGGGCAGTTTATGAGACATAACAGCTTTTTGGCCTATCTGATGCATTTTTAGGACCTCTCGATTGTGGGTTAAGACAATAGGTTTGGTGTTTGGTGCAAGGAGTAAGAACGGTGTAGGAAAACTTCATAAAAAAACAGGATGTCCTCACCCACTCCACCAACCCACTTCCTACTTAAAAAACAGGTGGTGCATGAAAGGGTTTCTGCAATGCTTATTGAATTCTCTCATTACATAGGCAGTCTTGTTTTGCGATCAGTTACGAGACCCTTTTCAAAGCCATACCCACAACATTAGCCCCCTTATTATACTACTAGCTTCTGCCCACGGCTTAGCCCACATGATACCCGGATAAAAAGTAGCCTATGTGTTATTCTGATATATGAGCTATATTACTGTAAAGTTTCATCAAAATCCGTTCAGTAGTTTTTGCGTGAAAGAGTAACAAACATCCATCCTCACAAACTTTTGCGTTTATAAAAGTATTGGGATGAAATGACTATGGGAACGTGGCACTAATTTGGCCACGTTATACAATCTCTGACACGTGAAAATGGGAAAGTTTAGGTCGAAAAGTGTCACCTTTTCAAGTTTTGGTCATTACTAAAGCCTGTCAAAATAAGTCTTAGCCATTTTGTTAATCAGGGGACTAGTCATTAACCTGAAGGTTGACTAAGAAAGAAAAGGTTGATTAAGATAAACGAACAAAGTCGATCACTTGACCCACCGTCTATTGAAAGCAATTGACTAAGAATTTACTATTTCAAGGATTAGGATTCGCTCCCTGAGGGTATACTTTGAGGTCATTGTTCAAAGTAGCTTTCAATTTTGTGGAAATCGATGCTGAATAGCAAAGAACCTAGATATCTGAGGTAGATCTCTTTATCTTGGCATCTATGGTCGGCGGGCAAGTCTGTGTCAGACACAAAACACGACGAGGTCATTTACCGCTGTGCGATAGATATTGCATGAACTGCAAATATCATAACCTCGTAGTTTTTGAACACACATTGTTTTTTAAGATGATGTTTTTTTGGAAACCCTAGCTTAATCCTACTATTATAATTATAAATGCGAAAGTTTGTGGCTACTTTTTATTCGGATGCTACGCGGGCGAAGCCGTGAGCAGAGCCTAGTACTTTATAATTATTCGTTCTGCGTAATATAATGTTGGACCTTTATACAGATAATACTAACGAAAATAGAAATATATACTTAGCCATAATATTTTATTTATTCTAAAAAAATATATTTAAAATTTTTGATATATTTTTTTTATTTTTTTACTCCTGATTTGATATTAAGGTGATTTTTTTCGTAAGTATAGCTTAGTATTTACCTTTTGAATTAATATCTTACAAGCCTCTGTCCACGGCTTTGCCCGCATGGTACCCGGATAAAAAAGGCCTATGTGTTATTCTGGGTCACGAACTTATAAGTACCTTTTCTAAATTTCTACTATTGCGGAGATTATAAGCAACATCCTAACTTTGCCATTTATGATAATAATATAATAGGATTCGTTTCCAAACTCGCTGCCAAGAAACCAGTCTACGTTGAAATAAGCTAGAAACCTTTTCAATAAATCTAGCATAGATAGATACATAATATAGATAGGTTAGCTCGTATCCTAGCTTTAGAACAATGCGATATCATACGCTCAAATGTTATTTATGGGCTTTGACTTCACCGCTTCGATCATATAGTCATAATAAAACAGTAATGTAGGTACGTAAATAATACTTATCATTGCTCAATATGAAGAAGGCTTTGTGGCAAGAAAATCACAAACATAATATTGTTTTTATTGATAAAAATCACAAGGATCGGATAGAAACGTCACCTTAAAAACAACCTTAATTTAAAAAGTTTAAAACTGAATTTACGCTGATTCCTCGCGCAAGATCAAACCTAGAAGAATCAGGCAGCAAAATCTGCCTGGTTTTTAACTGCCCTAATTATCTGAAGGGTAGATTTTAAGGAAGATTTGGATATTGCCTTTCGAATTGAATCATTCCCATTTTGTAAGTGCATTTTTTTATATTCTTATCAGTCAATTTAGTCATAGTCATAATCTACCTAACAAGATTCATAAATCCAAGATTTTATTTTTTGTTTAAGTATTGAATCAAACCCTCTTGCGACTAAGCTGGCTATGCTCCCCCCACGCTATCGAGGTCGTCAAATTTGTTAATAGAACATGTTTGTTTTTTTTTCGACCAAACTGATATTTTAACGTACTGTTCTATCAGTGAAGGCGCTCAGATTCAGGAGCCAATCAGTATGATTGACATGATTGAAACTGACGTCACATCTAGCACGCATTTAATTTAAAAAAACGAATAAAATGAATTTAGATAATGTTTTTTTAAGTTAAACATATGTTTCATATTTGTTAGGCCACGATTTTTGAAAGGCGTTTATTCGTATTTTCTTGGTATTAGGTCGCAGACGGTGCTCATGAGGAAAGACCTCTAACGGTCAACAAAACGTCAGCAGGAGAATAGTAAAGTACGTGGATATAGTCGTTATATAGGTATGCTTATATATTATACGGTCGGGAAATCGGCTTGACCTAAAACCAAAAATTGGATGGCATGTGCCAACATTTCATTTCATTTCATTTATTCACTAACTAGGTAGGTATATAAATTGTGTCGAAAAATTATACATAATTATACAAATTTACAAACTACTCAATAACACTATACGTAAGCTAAAAGCTATGTCAACAATATAATGATATAATAGGTACCTACATACAAATGTAAAATTTAGTCATAAAGTGTAAATTATTTAAAAATAATTTTAGACCATTTCTAATTTAAAAATTAATAATATTCATTAAAAAAAAAAAAAACTATAAATGTCATGTGGGTCAATAAATGAGTCAAGATTTGTCGAAGCAAAATTCGTCAATAGAATAATAACATTTATTTGAAAAGAATTGTTCATCAGTTAGTGTTCCAATAACTATGGGCTTGCATCCTGTTACGTTTCAGCATGACATCTACTTGCAAAACGCGGGTATGTGCCAAATATAATGTCTAAACGTGCCTCTGACTACCCTCAATTTGAAACTTCAAAGATCTACGCACTGAGTATGTGAGGAAATCCATCCTAAGGGAATACAGTCGTGTGTGTATTTGTTTGTTTAGTTTAATATATATATGTAAAACACAATTTGACGACCTCTGTGGCACAGTGAGCGAAGACTCGCCTGAGACACTGGAGATTGCGGGTTCAATTCCCGCCACTCAGGCCTGGGTGTTTTCTATATATAATATGTATGTTTTTTTTTTTTTAAAGTATAAAAGTAGTATATCAGTCATGTAGTGCCGATAACACAAGCTCTACTTACTTTGGGGCTAGATGATGCTGTGTGGAAAATGTCCAGCATTATTATTTACTATTTATTTACTATTTACAATAATAATTAATTTCGCTTAAGCGATTGTTCAAGCAAGAGCCCTGAGAGTAAAGCCAGCTACAGTTGCTAGTCTTATAGCGAAATATATTGGTCGTAAAATGACCCCGTGCGGGGTCAGTCGGCATAAACCGCACTTCAATAATATATACAATTGATAAATAATAAATGGGAATAGTCTTTATGGGGTCTATTTTGATGTGTGGTGATGGGGTCTGCCTGACCCACGGCGTAAAATACTGTGAAGGCAAGCTTTTGCTTTCAAATATTTACCGAAACAAGCATGCGGGGCTTTTATCCTCATGTCAGGGTGCAATGCAAAGCCTTGTAGGTAAAATTATAGTTGAATGTGACCTAAGTATTTCGTTGGTACATATTTATAAATAACTAGTTTCTTCCCGCGGCTTCGCCCGCGTGGTATGTTGATTAAAGTAGCGTAAGACCTTCTTTGCACAGACCTAAAGGGTAGTTTTTTAAAAAAAGTTTTTCATTATTTACTTTAAAGTTTATTTGTACAGAGTTTTGAGCGAATCAAACATTTTTTTTCATAGAAACTTTACTACCCTATTTAGGGGTCTACCTCGTTAGGGGTTGATTAACGAAAATAAGATATGCCTATGTCTTATTCCAGAACCTAAACTATCTACATTCCAAATTTCATCAAAAACGGTTTAGTAGTTACGGAGATACGTGGTAACAAACATTCACACACACAGACTTTCGCGTTTATTATATTAGTAGGATAATAATAATGCTGGCCATTTTCACACAGCATCATCTAGCCCCAAACTAAGCAGAGCTTGTATTATGGAAACTATATCACTGATAAAGTACTTACATATATTTTTTGTAAATACATAGGTACATATTATGCATAGAAAACACCCATACCCAGAGACTGTCTCAGCATATTTTGCAGCCCACACCACCGGGATGTGAAGCTGCACTGGTTTTCAGAGATTATATAAATAAATCTTTGATTATTGAACGGTAAAAAAGATAAGGTCATGTGATAGAGCAACAGAGGGGAAACGACTCAGTAATTAGGGTACCATTGGAACTCTTTGAGTACAATTTACAAAACGATCATAAGACCTGTCGTATTGTATGGATCGGAGTGTTGGCCAAAGGGATTGATGAAAGAAGAGTGCACGCAGCTGAGATGCGAATGTTGAGATGGATGTGTGGAGTTACTAGAATGGACAAAATAAGGAATGAGTATATCAGGAGAAGTTTGAAAGTAGCACCCGTGACGGAAAAGTTGAGGAGTTAGGTAATAGGTTAGCATGGTATGGGCATGTCATCAGAAGGGAAGAATGTCATATTATGATAAGAATGTTAAATACGAATGTGGATGGAAATAAAAGCTGAGGTAGGCCAAAGAAAAGATGGATGGATTGTGTGAAGAATGACATAGTTAAGAAAGGAGTGAGTACTGAGATGACGGCTGATAGAGGAGAGTGGAAGAAGAAAGCATGTTGTGCCGACCCCACGTAACGTGGGATAAGAACAAGAAGATGATGATAGAACTCTGAGTACGGACCCCTGAAATTGTTAAAAAGAAATATTGAAAGCGTTGAAATTTTTAGTATGCAAAAATTTTCACATTAAAGTTTTATATTTTTATTAAATTGTGATCAAGTTCACAATTTAATAAAAATATAAAACTTTAATGTAATCTTAAGTTTGTAATACCAAATAACAACCCTCCTTTTCGAAGTCAGACAATAACGATACTGATGATCGATATCAGTCAATACAATCCCGCAATGACCTTTTCATTTGATATCAATGAATGCACATTTTCACTTCACTCACACAAAAGGTCTTTTACATTCGAGCAAAACCATCCCCTATTTACTCGAAGCTAAAGCCTACCCTACCCTCTTACAACCAACAAAGATAGTGACTTTGAGCTTTAGATCGTAAATTTTAGAGTTCATAAGATTTTCTCATCGAACCTATGAGAGGTTCGCTTCTTCATAAAGGAAAGAATTGCATTGTGGATCTCCATTGAAGATCTTATCGGGGAATACCTTGGAAATCTCAATTTCTATTATTTTGTACGCCTTTTGTTGTGCATTTATTGTCGTTCTCACTTCGCGTGAAAATTCTTAATAGGAAAAGTACGTCAAATCAATATGAGACTTTTAGGTTTACGTGCTGTTGTTACAAAAACCATGCCCGGTCCTATAAAGTTGCATGCAAATACAATACAATAATTTTATTTCTTCGAAATATAGGTATAAAGCACAAACAGATCTTAATATCTAATTTAGATAAGCCATGTTTCGCCGTTAAACTGGGCCTACAAATGTACCCGTTATTTACTAATATTTACTAAATTTACTAATTATAATTATTACAATTTCAGAATAAATACTTTAATAAGAATTGTATTACCTAATACGTTTTTACGAATTGTATAAGAATTAATGAATAAAAAGACAGATTTTTATTTTATAATTAAAAAACATAGATTACTAGCTTCTGCCTACGGCTTCGCCCGCGTGGTACCCGGATAAAAAGTAGCCTATGTGTTATTCTGATGTATAAGCTATATTACTGTAAAATTTCTTCAAATTCCGTTCAGTATTTTTTGTGTGAAAGAGTAACAAACATCCATCCTCACAAACTTTCGCGTTTATAATATTAGTAGGATGTTTTCAGGAACTACAGACGATAGTTGTGTTCCATTCCTTCGCTCACTATAAGGGTAAAAGCGAAACGCTTAGAGCGAATTAGTGGTATATAGTCCTCTATTATGCAGTGGGCGAAGGCCCACCTGAGACGCAGAAGGTATAATCTGCAAATTTGTCTCGGGTCCGAGTGTTTTCTATGTATAATATGTATATTTTTTACAAAAATATGTATTTAAGTAGTATATCAGTCATGTAGTTCCCATAATATAAGCTCTGCTTACTAGATGATGCTGTGTGAAAAATGGCCAGCATTATTTATGCATTTATCATTTATTAATAGTGTTACAATTGAAGACTGAAAATAAAACCACAAGACAGAGCAGAAGCGTCTCCAACCTACACTTCATTAACATAAATGTCCCGCCCGACACGTAATAAAACAATAATTAAATCCAGTCGAGGGTAGGAAAAAATCCAATTTGCCCTTACGACCTTTGGAGGAGACTTGTGTATATCGCCCTTTCTATTGAGTTGTGTCAGCTTTAAATGACAAGTTTTTTTTTCAGGAAAAAATAAAAATTTACTTTAAATAACGCGAAGTTGATAAAAAGTCCAATACGAAATTTCGTCCCTCATTTTTTGACACTTAGGGGTGGTATTTCTTTTATAAAATGTATATGAGACCATCCTATCATATATATAGAAAAGTCAACTTATAAACTACGTGAATTTAAAATTTTAGAGTAAATTTACTCCCCGCGCTTGATCAAGCCTGGAAGAATCAGTCAACAAACTAAGCTTGGTTTTTTTTTAATGATCATTCATTCAGCTGTAGTTTTGTGCCAATCGAACAAGGTATACTCATAAATTGAGAAACAACCTTAGGCCACCTGCATTTACTTGTTTCCCGGACGTCTAGGATTCCTTGTGTCATCAGGAACTACGAGTATCGTGGTTCCACAACACCTACCCCCGAAACAAATATCTGGAGATGCAAACATTTGTCCCGCAGCGGGAATAAAATCCGCACCTCTTGCGTCGCAACTGGCTACGTAGCCGCCGTTCCACCGAATTCGCCATTATCAAGTACGAAATCTGCATAAACCAAGTGATCTCTCGCCAAAGTGGAAAGTTGTTAAGAAAAGCTGCAAGAGTCGTCGAATGTCATTAAAGCGGCTATAATGTCATTAAACCGGGTCAAAATGTCATTAAGACAGTCGTAAAGTGCTAGTGTTAACGAGTACTGCGCGTTGGGGATTTTTCGAATGTGTATACGGGGTTTTAGGGTATTCTTTGAGGACATAGCTGAGTTACGGAAGTAAGTAGTATAATTAAGTTTTGTGTATTTAGGAGGTTAATTAACTAGGCTATATCGCGATGTAAAAGTCAGATAAACGTATCTATTTGCAATTTATTTCACCACTAGCTTCTTCTTACGGCTTATCTCGCGTGGTACTCGAATAAAAAGGAGCCTTTGTGTTATTCTGATTTATAAGCTTACTAGCTTCTGCCCACGGCTTCGCCTGCGTGGTACCCGGATAAAAAGTATCCTATGTGTTATTATGATGTATTATATTACTGTAAAGTTTCATCAAAATCCGTTCAGTAGTTTTTGCGTGAAAGAGTAACAAACATCCATCCTCACAAACTTTCGCGTTTATAATAGTAGTAGGATATTAAATTTAAAGTAATATCAGGGTTGGACGAGGTTTTTGACTCATACAGATTTAAAATTTACGCATAAACCATCTAAAATCATACTTTTATACATTATTAAGACTGACATTTATTTAAAAAAAGGCTTCGAAAAGTAATTTCCAGATTTACTTAGCATAAGGGTAAGATTGCTTTGTATAATCTTACCTATTGAATAAAAATATTGCGTTTCTACGTTCAATATTGAAATTAAAAAAAAAATTATAAGTTTAACGGATCTTAAACTTAAAATTATATAATTATAAGTTTAAGACCCGCTATTGAAACAGCTGTTTTTCTATGCTATTATAGAGGTAATAGTATATAAAAATACTATTGAAAAAATATGATTTATATATGAATATTAATATAAATATGAATATCAATAATTAACATTTTTTTTAAAAATGTACAAATAGTTTTTCATAACAATCGATTGACGTGTTACTTTTTCTCTTAATTTAGTATAGATTCATTTTCGTCCAAGTGTTTTTTACTATTTTTCCATTTAAAATGATCAGAGAATCTCATGACTTTTCAGAGGTCTTTTATGTCTAGCTCCACGCCTACGAGCATAACTATCAAGTAACTGAAGGTAAAACGCGTTATAAAAACTTTAATGTAAACGTATTTTCCATAAAAAAATATATAAATTAGCAAAACTACAATGGATGGTCTTATCACTTAAAATCCATCTCTTCTATATTGCCGAACACAATGCAATTGAAAATTTATCAATTAAAATTTATCAATTTTTTATGCAATCGAAATCTTACCCTAGCATAAGATTTCGGAGTATTTACGAGTATCTTCATTGGCAATAATCATGAACTTTGACACTAAGGTCTATTTAAGGTTATATCGTATTCTGAGCCGACTCACATTATTATAGCTATCCGTTGTTAAGGCGAAGGTTTATTCGCGACTGACAGTTAATTCAAAACGGAAACTACGATAGATTTTTAGTTTGTATTCTGAAGATATGTTAGAACTTCTTTTAATAGAAATAGTCCAATAGAAATAACTATAGGTAGAAAACAGTCTTCTTTTCCTTAGTAGTTTAATATTTAATATAATTATAATACATTTAAAAGTAGTCGTATTATTATTTTTACTTTGTAAAAATAATTTTTGTTTATTACCAAATTAATTGAAATATATATTTTTTATTCCAAAAACTATCGTGAACTTGACTATTCATATTGTAAAAACGGGAATTTAGTAGTGCACGGCGCGACGCGGAGGGAGCAAGTCGCGTTCACTCACCCTGATGAAGACTCTCGGAATGAGTCGAAACTTAGTCGGTGCCTTCACCGATAGTGCAGTACGTGAAAATTCTCGTTTTTACAATATGAATATTTTTTTACAATAAAAAATATTTTAATTTAACGTACTTTCGTGACTATAACAGATACGCCTGACAATGTCACAGGTTTGAACAGTATTGTAACGCAGACAAAACGCCAAAGCAGAAAGTTCTAATCCGGACAAGTTATAGAGTAATATAGAGGTACGTTGACATGTTACAAATCTGGACCTAAATAGTAGATATTAATATGAAATTTAAAATAAATACTCAATAAATTTGACAATAATTTAAGGTGAAATTAAAGGCACATGAAATCTTTCATCTTGATTCAGGGAGTCAATGCATGATAGCTCTGTTTTGAAAGTGTCCATAGGCTACGATAACCGCTTATCAACAGGTGGACCGTTATGCTACTTTGCCTCTTTAGTATTAAAAAAAAAAGTAAGCATGTAGGTATGCAATATTAGCAAAGTTAATGGTCTATCTCATAAACGAGAGTTCGATTTGAAATAAACTTAATAGGTCGATAAAGTTTACTTTAATGTGTTCATAAATGTCACAGTTTCTGTAAGTATTGTAATAATTTATTAGCATTTGTTTTATAATAATTCCAGTATTATGCAAAATTCACATAAAAATAAATACAATTTTTACAAAATCATAGACGTAGAATCTATATCATAGAATTAAAATTATCGTGGTTTGGTATCATTTTAGAATATAATTACGACTATACCACGTACTTTAGTACCCCGTCTCACGACCGTCGAGCGTGGTCGCGGACGGTGCTCATGAGGAAGGACCTCTAAACGGTCAACGAAACGTTAGCAGGAGAATAGTTAAGTACGTGGTATAGTCGTAATTATATTCTAAAAAGTAGAATCTATATATCTGATATATTTACAGATTCAGGCTACACTTAGTTAAAGTCTCTTTTGGGTACATAGACATACTACTTCTAGTATCCTGGCGCGGTCGATACCTCGAAGTGGATCCTGGCCTCCGACACAATAGAATGCCAACCATCTCCGTCGTGCGCTGCCTCCATCCAGTCCGATGCGAGGACTTGAAGTGAGCGAGGGTCTTTCTCCACTTCATCCTTCCATCTGTAACTAGGACGGCCGACGTCAAACCTGGGAAAGCACGTCGTGCTGCTCGATCATCTCCCATTCGAAGCACGTGGCCGAACCAACGCAGTCTGTAAGACTTGGTTTCGCCAATAATTGGGGTCGGCCACTAATTCGACGATCTCTGGTTTTTTCTACTCCACCAAGTGCCATCTTCGCGCTGGACTGGACCTAAATTTTTCTTAGCACCTTTCTCTCTGTTATCAGAAGCTTTTGTTCCTCTTTCTGGTTAAGGGTCCAGGCTTCACATCCATATAATAAGATCGGGCGAATAATCGTCTTGTAGATGCAGATCTTAGTTTTCTCGCGCTGGACTGGACCTAATTTTTTCTTAGCACCTTTCTCTCTGTTATCAGAAGCTTTTGTTCCTCTTTCTGGGTAAGGGTCCAGGCTTCATATCCATATAATAAGATCGGGTGAATAATCGTCTTGTAGATGCGTCTTAGACTTAGTTTTCCGGGAAAGAAGCCTGGACACCAGGATTTTGTGAAATGCTGCAATGCAACGAATCGTGTTCTGGACTCGGTGCATAGAGATAGCTCTACTTAATTAAACAAAAATAATTTATCTAACAAGCAATTTTAGTGCGAAACGTGATACGACTTTTTGTGTAGAACCAAAATAGCCTCTTGACAAATACGCAAGAAACCGTTATTAGACGACCACAGTGGTGAAAGGGCGAGTATTCGGCTGAGCCGCAAAAGGTGCGAGTTCGATTCCCGCTTTGGGGAAAATGTTTGCATGTTCTACAGATATTTGTTTCGGGTCTCGTAGTTGCTCTGGACTGACCATTGGTGTAGTGGTATATATGTTTACCGAAAAAGATACATCATATAGTTAATGAATGAATTAAAATACTTTATTGTACACCTTATGATAAAGGAACAGAGGGCAGTCTTGTCGCTTAAAAGCGACTCCTTCGCTTCTCGAATCTCTTCCAGACAACCTTTGGATGGAGAGGATTATATATGATTTTGAAGTGGCCGGGGGTGTACGAGAACTTCATTATTTGTGTAAACTATCTTAAATTTATATTATGCATGAAACATACTACAGCAAAATATAATAGGTAATAGCATTTACCACATGTTTATATAAATACTAATACAATAATTACCTATATAAATACTTTACATACGAACAGTCGCAAATCAACAAAACAGGATCAAGCTAAAACTATAACTTTTATTTAAATTAGTCTAAACAATGGCCTCAATTCTGTAGTACATTAACTAAATTAAATTTAAACTGTCGCTCTCTTCTACTTTAAGTGTACGCAAAAAAAAGAGGCAAGATTTTTAGTACTGTCAAATCAGTTTACGTGCCGCTTTTCTTCGTGTTTATAGTCAGCATGTTTTGATATTACGACTTAATTTTTATGGAAAACTTAAATTTGACTAATTTGACAGCACTAAAATTGTAGCTTCTCTTTCTTGCTTGCACTATCTATAAATTTAGTTTAGTTAGTGTACTACAGAATTGAGGCAATGACCTCAATTCTGTAGGCTTGTAATGACCTGCCCTTAATAAAACCTCATTTATCATTAGAGCCAGCTTACAAAGGCGTATTAACCTATATATAGTCTTTACATCTTAAAACTATGCGAGGTATTGAAATTATCGTGGTTTGATATTACTTTAGGAATCATATTATAAATAAATATATATCCAACAGACACCTAGTCGTAACCCCACACTAGCAATTCCTTGTATCGTTGTACCTACCATAACACCAAGACCCAGAACAATTATCTTGCAGAACATGCAAAGCTTTGTCCCGCTGCGGGAATAGAACCCACACCTCTTACGTCGCAGCCGGCTTCTCGCTCGCCACGCTATCGAGACCGTCAACAAAAATTAGTCATAATATATCCGTAACTGAAGTTAGTTTTAAAATGAAACAGCAAAACTGACTACCTACATATAAAAATAAGGATGACTATCCTTTAACTAAAAATTCTCTACTAAATGTGTCGGAATAAGTAACTATGCAAATGAAAGTCTTTGATTAAAAGTGCTCATAACTGAAATGGGGCGAGTGTTGCCGCTCCGTTAAACTCCGGTTAGCAAGAATTATGTGCAACTG
Organism: Perizoma flavofasciatum; assembly: GCA_958496245.1. Classification (NCBI taxonomy): domain Eukaryota; kingdom Metazoa; phylum Arthropoda; class Insecta; order Lepidoptera; family Geometridae; genus Perizoma; species Perizoma flavofasciatum. The sequence goes on along the minus strand of OY292439.1, from coordinate 7,783,579 downwards.
TAGAGGTCGCCCTTTTCATGAGATATTTGAGGACATTTTGGTATAGTTGGCCTAATCTAACCGTCTTGTTAAAACTTTTTTTTTAAATCTTATACTATTATAAACGTGAAAGTTTGTGAGGATGGATGTTTGTTACTCTTTCACGCAAAAACTACTGAACGTATTTTGATGAAACTTTACAGTAATATAGCTTATACATCAGAATAACACGTAGGCTACTTTTTATCCGAGTACTACGCGGGCGAAGTTGTGGGCAGAAGCTAGTACCTACATATGTTTAATGTTTCCATGTTAAATGAGAGCCGAGTTGACCTAGTGAGTTGTGACCTGACTTCCAATCTGAGGGTCGAGGGTTCGAACCGGATTACATTCCATTCGAATAATTGATGTGCGCATTAACTCGTGCTCTAAACGGTGTAGAAAAACATCGCTAGGAAACAGGCATGCCATAAGAACCAAAGTTCGGAGGCAGGGCCGTCGGTTAGTGTTCCAATAAACGGCGATTGGCTTGCAACCTGTCGCGAGAAATTCTTACTACTATCCAAATCGCGGGATTGACATAATTTATTGTTCAGTAATGCCTCTGACTACCCCGTATTTTGTCGATTTCAATGTCAGAATCAGATTCAGTTTTTTTTAAACAAAATGTAGGTAAAAATTGACAATCGTGAGCTATTTTTTATGTATGTTTGCTGAACCGATTTGAATGAAAATTTGAATAATAATTTCTAAGTTATTATATTATCATTCTACTGACATTAGCTAATATTTATCTCCAAGCAAGCAGTTGGAAATGTTTCTAAAAATGTTTAACATTTCTGAAAAAGTTAAATTTTCAGAAACGTTCAACATTTTTAGTCTTAAACATTAAAGTCTAAAAGTGTTTATTAAACCACAGTTAAAAGTCGTCTAAGTCGTCTTAGGTAAGATAAACTAGTATTTAAAATTGAAAATAATAGAAGTACCAAATAATAGTATGAAATCTACTGTTCAATAACTGGTAGACTCATTTGGTTCGTAAAATGATGGATCAGACTATTACCGGAAGCTGTCTTTGATTCGTGAATTGATGGATGGGACGTTTCACCCACAAACGCTTACGAAGAAATAGAAAAAAAGAGACGTGACTTACGAATAACTCCAATAAAACAACACAGTATTGGCTTAGGAAAGTCACTTTATCAGCCGACGGGAGATACATTACTCTTAATGTCTAGCTGTATAATAACGTAGGTGCACTTTAGCGACTTATAACAGAGAAGCATACGATTTTTTTTCTCTTAAATAGCGAAAGTAAAGTTATTAATTTGTTACAAACTTATGGAAAAACTTTATTACAAATTGCAGTTAGAGTTGCATATACAAGTAAGTACGTGTTTAAAATTAGTGTTAAATAACCAAATATTATTACAGTAACCGGTAATTACACCGGCACCCATACCCATCTTGTTCTTTATTCTTTATTGTACACACAAATAAATACTTACAAAAATGCAGAATGAAATGACATGTCCAAAGGCGAGCTTAACCCTAAAATGAGTTCAAACTTTAATAACGTTCTTTATTAAAAAAATAATTGACACACCATTTGCCAACATATGAAGATATTATCTTAGATTATATATGGATCCGTTGACCTACCTAGAGATAGCTAGATCTTTAGATATCTAGCTGTTTTATCTGTATTTTGTGTTTATACCGACTTGTGCATGTATGAATAAATGCTCCTTAACTCATTAATATAACTCTTAGCTTTCCGCAACTATAACATATTTTTCATGATATAGGAAGTATAATATTTGTAACGGAACAAAACAAAGCCAATTTCGTTTCACGAGTCTATCCTTCGATAAGGCGCCCCTCGATAAATAATTTGGCAACATATTAGCATACGTCGATTTATCTCGCGGAGTCTAGCGCGGAATTATTATTTATGACCGTATAGCCGACCCCCGCCCTCAGTACATATGTTAAGTAAATCCGTAGATGAAGATTTTGGAAGAGCAAGGAATTTGAAGAGCTGTCTGGATGTGGCTACGAAAAAAAATGGTTACATTAAAGGTTACCGAAGCTCAGCTTGTTGAAAAAGCACAATCGGGACATAGACATAGACATAGCATTTATTTCCTACCACAACACACAAAATATAAATTAACAATTTTAAAAATGGAAATTAACAACACGTTAACGTCTTTTTACAAAAATGCAAGTGTTTTATAAAATGTTTAATATAAAATCTAAAAAGTTAAAGTTGTGTTTTTGGGATATAATAAAAATCTTGTGATTTCCCTTATGTGTGTGTGGGTTTACACGTTAATAACTAAATAACCATGTTATAATGTATCTAATCGCATTATTGTGTTCTAGCTTAGGGTATACCGATGCCGGTAAAATTACAGGTACATGAGACTACACCCGGTATGTCTCAACGCATAAGTGATACCTCTGATATTGCAAGCGTCCATAAGTTACGGTAACCGCTAACAAACAGATGCTTTTTGCCACTTTATTTCTATATAAAATATTGTTTATTTCGGACTAAAAAGATCCATATTTGTTAGTAGGTACACGAAGAAAAAAAGTTACTATATTAGAAGCCAAGAATCATCAAATTAACATAAAATACCTACAGAAAACAAGGTTTTGGCGCCTCGCATTACAGCTGAAAGCCAATTTTGGTATTTTTACGGAAAACTCAAAATAATGCAAATCTGTATTTCATCATTCTCCGGAAAGTAACGAACAAAGTTTCCCGCCATGGAGGACGGTTGAAAAGCCACTATTGGTATTTTTACAGAAAACACACTATAGTTTTATGGCATGTCCACCTTTTACTATTCCCCGGAAAGTTACGAACAAGGTTTTTCGCCACGGTATACGGTTAAAAAGCCACTTTTGGTATTTTTACAGAAAACACATTATAATAAAATGACACGTCTATGTTTCACCATTCTCCGATAAATAACAAACAAGGTTTTGTCGCCTAGATGTACGGTTAAAAAGCCACTTTTGGTATTTTTACAGATAACGCATTATAATAAAATGGCATGTCTATATTTCACCATTCCCCGGTAAGCAACGTACAAGGTTTCCCGCCACGGAGTACGGCTGGGAGTTTCACTTTGATTATCGAAGTTTGATGTCTTAATACCGATTTCTAGTTTGTATTAGCATTTTCCAATTTGTGTACATGAATAATATTATGCGGAGGGATGTATTACCCTATCATTTATTTGTATTTGTAAACATTTTTAATATGACCTTGTAGGTAGTTAGCTACCTACTTTTTACATAAAAAGAAAATGTTAATTTTTTCAACATATTAAATGGAAAGTATTCATATTCAAAACTGAACTGAAAAATCGGATGAACGTTATAAATAATGTATAAAAATGTAATGAATAAACTGAAAAATTTCGTTTATTTTTTTAATTCAAACATTAAAATTGATTTTAAAAAAACACGCGTCTCGTTGTATTTCCCTTGAATGATATCACTGAGTATGTACTCAGTGGGTTGATCTTTGATGATACCAAGTCAGGGGTAGCCAGAGGCACGTCCAAACATTTTATATGGCACTTGCCTGCGTTTTTCAAAAATTTCACGTGACAGGTTGCAAATCCATTGCTGTTTATTAGAATACTAACTAAAGGATATGCCTTCGAATTGTCGGTTCTAGGACATGCCTCATGGTCACCGTATTAATGCGCACATACATTTTTCGAGCGGAAAAAACATTCAAGACTGGGCCTGAACCGACTACCTTGGGATCGAAAGTCGGTGTACCGCCCACTAAGCCAACACAAACAAACACGCTCACTACTGCGCTAAGATTCATACTCTGTGCGTAAAAAAATGCTGGACATTTTGCACACAGCATCTCTAGCCCAAAACTAAGCAGAGCTTGTATTATGGGAACTACATGACTGATATTTTACTTTATACCCACTTTTTTTGTAAAAACATACTTAGAAAATACCCATAACCGAGACAAATATTTGCTAATCATACAAACATTTGTCCCGCAGCGGGAATCGAATCGAACCGCAACCTTCTGCGTCTCAGGCAGTCTTTCGCCCACTGCGCTACAGAGGTTGTTGTAGATCTTTGGGGATACTAAGTAGGGTTTAGTCAGAGGCACGTCCAGACATTATATTTTGGCAGATGCCCGCTTTTTGCAAGTTGTCCAAACACTTCTTTAAAATATTAAACAAATGAACAAACAAAAAGCAATGAATAGCAAACAATAATTAATTCGCTCGACGAAACAAATAAAGGGCGGTGTACACCGAGACTAAACGTCAGCGATTACCGATGACAGGCGACACAACATCCTGACAGAAATATTAATAACACTTTTAACCGAATCAAGTTAATTAATATCAAACATCTCTGACGCTCCCCTTTAAAGGACTTTATGAGGGGTATTCTTCACTTTTATACCCCGAGTTAACGCAATTTACCTTAACTAGGTTTACTAATTAACTGAAATGTATGCAATATCTGTATGCATTTATTGTTTTTTCCGTATATAAAGCAGCGTAATTGGCAATTTATTTAAGTTATTTAAACTTTAGTAAATAGCCAATTACGCTGCTGAGGTGAGAAAAAGAGCGTCGTTTGCATTGAACAGTGAAAAACAGATGTAAATATGGTTAAATTGTTTTGCATTTCCTGAAATTGCTGATGTGTTTAATGAAGATTTGTGGATTATATACATCATTATCATCATCAGCCTATATTAGTCCACTGCTGGACATAGGCCTCCCCTAATGAGCGCTATAGCGCCCTGTCTTCAGCTTGTCGCATCCAACATCTGCCTGCAGTCTTTCGCAGATCGTCATCCCGCCTTCCCGGAAGGCGTCATACACTACATTTGCCGAGTCGCGGTCTCCACTCAAGAACACGTTTACCCCAGCGGTTATCGGTTCTTCGCGAGATATGACCGGCCCACTGACACTTTAGCTTGCTAATTCGTTGAGTTATGTCGATAACTTTGGTTCTCTGACGGATGTATTCGTTACGAATCCTATCCTTCAGAGAGACTCCGAGCATAGCTGTTTCCATAGCTCGCTGAGCGAATTTGAACTGGTGGACCAGCCCTATCGTGAGTGTTATATACATAAGTTCAGTAAATTATCATGACACTGGTATTTTCTAGGTCATCCTACCACTATCAAATAGTGGTATGATGGCCAATTATTAATGGAACGCCCGCGACTCCTTTTAAGTAAGTTTTTACATTTATATTGAAAAACGCGAATTTTCACGTACTGTACTATCGGTGAAGGCACCGACTAAGTTTCGACTCATTACGAGAGTCGCATCGTGTATGACGCGGAGGGAGAAAGTCGCGATCACTCACCCTGATGAAGACTCTCGGAATGAGTCGAAACTTAGTCGGTGCCTTCAACGATAGTACAGTACGTGAAAATTCCCGTTTTTACAATATGAATAGCCAAGTTCACGAAAGTTTTTACATATTGTGTTCCAACTGCATTTTATAAGGACAGTTATTTTCTATTATTTTCTAGTGCTCAGGGGTCTAGACAAATACCACTTTCTGTTGGCGTTAACGCCTGCGGAATGATTGAATTGTATGGGAATGGCATTAGCTGTGGAAATGTCATGTAACTTCTATCAAGTTTTTCCTTGATAAATTTGCGTTAGCGTGAAAGGAAATCTAAGCGTGAGGTATTTGTCTAGACCCCTGGTCCACTCTGAGAACTTTGAGATAAGCGATTTAGGCAGTCTTGCAGTATTTTTACAATTATACATGATTTAGGTAATATTTGAGGAGGTTGCCTGTCACAATGGCGACCTCTATGGTGCGGTGGATGAGATGCTAGCTGCGATGCAAAATGTGCGGGTTCGATTCCCGCAGCTAGACAAATATTTGCATGTTCTACAGATATTTGTGTACAAATTTTGTCTGGGTGTTATTAAAAATTGCTAGCTATGCTGTTCGATGTCTATCGAACAAGGTACCATTGTGCTCATAGTTCCTGGTACCCACGATACATACAATTTTAGTGTGATATCAGGACAATATATTATGTGGTTGATAAAAAAAAATCTGCTGTACATTTTCACAAAGCATCGTCTCGCCCTAAATTAAGCAGAGCTTGTGTTATGGGAACTACATGATGTACTAGTTATATCGTTTTTTTTGTAAATACACACAAAACAGCCAGACCCGAGATATTTTTTTTTCAGATCATTCAAACATTTGTCCCGCGGCGGGAATCGAACCCGCAACCTTCGACGTCTGAGGCGGACCTTCACCAATTGCGCCTGAGATCTTCAAAATACCCCAAAATATGGAGTAAAAATCCTCCTACTATTATAAATGCGAAAGTTTGTATGGATGTTTGTTACTCTTTCACGCAAAAACTAATGAACGGATTTTGATGAAACTTTACAGTAATATAGCTTATACATCAGAATAGCACATAGGCTACATTTTGAAGCCGTGGGCAGAAGCTAGTACTTAATAAAAAAATAAAAAGTAACAGCAGCGTCTTACAAGGAGTTGACGTTCAAAATTCATGTCAAAAAGACAGCGACTTTTAAACCAACGCGCAACATTAATCAGAAGAGGGTTGTAGACACTTAATCAAAGTATCACAATATGCCAATATGCAAAACTACTGAACGGATTTTGCTTATACATCAGAATAACACATAGGCTACTTTTTACTACCTAAACAACCTTTTACTTTTCCGGGTACTACGCGGGCGAAGCTGTGGGCAGAAGCTAGTACTATCAACGCAAAAGTTTGTGAGGATGGATGTTTGTTACTCTTTCACGCAAAAGCTACTGAACGGATTTTGATAAAACTTTACAGTAATATAGCTTATATATCAGAATAACACATAGGCTACTTTTTATCCGGGTACCACGCGCGGGAGAAACCGTGGACAGAATCTAGTTTATAAATATATTTGCATGCTAGAAAATTGTTTATGGTGATACTAGAGGTATATTATCAATTCAAAATCTGACATGCCCATATTCGCAATAAAATATTTTAATTTGATTTGATTTATATTTATAAGTAACAGTTCTAATCTTTTGTCTAAAATCGCTGTTAAGGAGTTGACATTCAAAATATATGTCAAAAAGACACCGACTTTTAAACCAACGAGCAACATTAATCAGAAGAGGGTTGTAGACACTTAATCAAAGTATCACAATATACCGACTATAATAGAACCATGAATATTTATAAGGGGATTAGAATCGGACGAGACGATGACAGGCGGCTGATTTGAGACGGTTCGGTGTGAATGTGGCTTTAGTGACAGCATCTGTGGCGCAGTGGGCGAAGGCTTTCCTGAGACGCAGAAGGTTGCGGGTTCGATTCCCGCTGCTGCACAAATTTTTCCTCGACGCGGAAGGAGGAAGTCGCGACCACTCACCTTGATGAAGACTCTCGGAATGAGTCGAAACTTAGTCGGTGCCTTCACCGATAGTGTAGTTCGTGAAAATTCCCGTTTTTACAATATGAATAGTCAAGTTCACGATAGTTTTTGGAATAAAAAAGTCAATCATCAGTCAGTCACATAAAATCGACGTTTCAAAGTGATCCTTGTTCCAGTTTTGACTTGAATTCGGATAGATAAGTTAATAATTTGTTTTTATGTCTATGGCATTTGCAATAAATGTTTACCATTTCAATTTATTTCAGTTGTTTTACATGCTAAACTATAAAAATTGGCGCGGCAAGCGTGCAGGTTCAATTTCCAAGTTTGCATGCTCTGCAGATATTTCTACCAGGTCTGAGTGTTGTGGTTTTCATAGTTTCTTATACACACAATACAAGGAATTCTAGTGTGGGGGTAGGACTATGTCTGTTGGATATTAACTTTTTTACATACTTCCTTTTAAATTGCATAATTTATGATATAAACACACTTAATTATAACTATAATTAATTAGTTAAGGCAGCGTTCTTAAGAAACGTATTCGACCGCGTTTTCGTCAATTTACGTTGCAAAATTGGTCTCCTCGATATTTTTTATTGATTTTTAACTAGAAAAATAGTCTTTATGTTCCATTCTGAATATTGGTAAAATATTTTTGGAAATCGGATGTTCTATTTCAAGATTACTACCTACATCCAAACTTTCAAACTTTACCTCTTTATAATATTATTGTTTATATGAAACTAATTTCTATTTTTTATTACATTGCTCGTTGTTGAGCAAACCCACAATAGAAATATGAATTAGTGTAACTAAATCCCATTTTAATAAAATGACGTTGGTCATCCGATCCCGGGATCAGTTCACTAATCCCGGACTAATAGCCAGAGGGACACCACTTCAACTACCCCAAAAAGTTCAACTATGCTCTTCGAACTTATTCTCTGGAAACACAGTTCAAAATCCAAAGCTAAACTTTGGTGTACAGGATTTTTTGTGTCTTGAGAATTTATCTCTGGAGAATTTAAGAATAGAGTTGTATTTCGATTGGCGATGTGTGCTGAAAAATGTTAAGGGGGCCAGTAAGTTCCACGGTAAAATGTAAAAGCATTTCTGTGTAAGATTATAATGTTATGAAATGTATTGTTGTAAGTTTTCTTTTTAGTTCTACAGTGTGTCTCAAGATATGTATACTATAGTAAAAATACTATACACAATACATAATATTTACATTTTTTTGTTCTACAACTTTTCTAGAAGCTGCCTTTGGATATTCCAAACAGTTCAAAATTATTTTTCAAAATAATAAAAAACCGAAATTTCGTTTACATTTCAGTAAAACTAGTTTACTCACATGGGCAGAAACACTCAGTTTGGGGTAGTAAATATTGGAACAACCTGTATAGATAGTTTTATTTGTAGTAATTTATTACATTATGATCATTATGAACCCCCTGTAGAAATCCACTGCTGCGCATAGGCCTCCCCTCAATAGTGCTACGACGAACGGCCTTTGCCAAATCCACCCATCGACTTAACCGCAAACTCTACGATATCATGTCATTATATTATAGGAACCTGTACATAGGTACATTTCATAGGAACCTGTACATAGCAGCGTTCTGCATACACTTTTTTTTGATTTATTTATTCAGAATACATTATGACATCATAACAGGTTTTTTTAAAAAATATCCACGCTGTTCGCAGACAAGATATTGAGCAGATAGATAGCGAGTGACATGGGGGCAAACTTGAAAAGTCGTACAATGCTCTCAAAATGTCGTCCCATCCTGCTATACCTGTATAATGTTTGTATATATGTATTATTTGTTGTTGTTGTTATGTACTGTTCTGATGAAAAAATGTTTTTTCTTTCTTTCTTTAGCCATTCCCCGTATGAGCTTACTGCCCCGAATATTTTCCTGCCGCCTGCTCGCACAGCTGTGACTTTTCAACCTTGACTCTACTTGAAGCACATCAGCAATGCTTCTAGGTGTTACAGATGACAATAAACTTCGATAACACTTTACCAATAGTGAGATAAATATTAAAAAAAGATGGTGTATATGCCTCAAAAGTTGAATAATATAACTTATCATCTTATTCCATTGTGCCCCTAAATTGGACCGACAGACAGCCCGGTGAAAAGTTTTTAAGAATACCAGTCATTTCTATACGATTTGCATACGAATACCTATTGTCCATTCACTTTCGTTCTTTTGAAAGCTTTCTATGCACGTACAGGTTGTTCCACGAAACATGGGTTTTACATTTAAATGCTTTAAATACATCAATACATTTGCATACTACCTTATGTTCCGTATTTAATATTGGAAACGTTTTATTAAAACAAGGAGATCCTACTACTATTATAAATGTGAAAGTTTGTGAGGATGGATGTTTGTTACTCTTTCATGCAAAACCTACTGAACGGATTTTGATGAAACTTTACAGTAATATAGCCTATACATCAGAATAACACATAGGCTACTTTTTATCCGGGTATCACGCGGGCGAAGCCGTGAGCATTTTCCCATTTATCACTTGTTTTTCGTCGTTTGGCCTGTCATTTTAGATACTAAGTCTCGGACGGTGTTAATAATAAAAGTTTCTAAAATAGGCTAAAATTGTGAGCGTATTGATTTAAAAAAACAGTGGTAATTAACTGTATTTAAACTTTTCTATCTCTAATCAACGTAGTGTTTAAATTTCAGAATGTTATTACGACTTTACCACATAGGTACATTACGATTCTCCTGACATTAAAAATCGTAGTATAGCCATAATTATTTTCTAAAATGACACCAAACAACGACAATTTCAATTGCATAGTATTTTAATGTTCTAAAACTATGAAATCCCTCCCTATTTTAATGTCCGTGCTACACCTACGTCGGTAATTAGTAAGCTGTAACAATAGCCCTCCTTTTCTAATACACTAAAAAAAGGACTAGCACGCTAAATTGCGTTCGACAAAGGCCCGGACAATAAAAAACGATAAATTTAGTATCGAGGTTTTAGTTAGTGTAAAAAGTAAGGCCTCCTTTCTAGTTTTAGTTAGTGTATAAAGCGAGGTCTTCTTTCCTGAGACACCCGGTGTTTGTGTGTTGTGTTTGATGTGTTGCGTTGCGCCGTGACGGATGGCCGGCTTTTTGTTTTAGCGTGTTGAATTTGTTGTAGGGGCACTGTTGATTTGAAGCATGCGTGGTAACGTCTACAATGAAACTCAAAATAATGCTGTCTCAAAATACAATTATTTTTTGGTATAGTCGGGAAAAACCCTAATTATAAATAAATAAATAAATGCTGGTCATTTCTTACACAGCATCATCAATACCCAAATCTCAAACTAAGCAGAGCTTGTATTATGGGAACTACATGACTGATATACTACTTTTATACTTTTTTGGTAAATACATACAAAATATACATAGAAAATACCCAGACAAATTATTTTCTATGTATATTTTGTATGTAATAACGTATATGTAGTGCACGGCCCGACGCGGAAGGAGAAAGTCGCAACCACTCACCCTGATGAAGACTCTCGGAATGAGTCGAAACTTAGTCGGTACCTTCACCGATAGTGCAGTACGTGAAAATTCCCGTTTTTACAATATGTATAATGTATGTATTGAGAATCCCAGACAAATATTTTAAGTTCATACATTCATACATCGAACCCGCAACCTTCTGCGTCTCAGGCGGGCCTTCGCCCACTGCGCTACAAAAATCGTAATTATTTGAAATAAAATTGAAATTTTCCTGGTTTGATATCATTTTAGGATATGATTACGACAAAATTACATACTTAACTATTCTCTTTTAGTTTCTGTTTCACTTGTATGGTCGCGGACGGTGCTCATGAGGCAGAATAGTTAAATACATGGTAACGTAGTGTCGAATTTTCCTAAAAAAAGTTTGATATTGATGTGACCTGAACTATTTTAATATCTGAATGTGCAGGAAATGGACTCGATTCTGTAGTACACTAACTAAACTTGAATTGTCGCTCTCTTTTACTAATAGTGCAAGCAAGAAAGAGATAGCTACAATTTTAGTGCTGTCAAATTAGACAGATTTAAGTTTTCCATACAAATTTGTCGTAATTTCAAAACATGCTGACTATAAACACGAAGAACAGCGGTACGTAAACTGAACTACAAGTGCTGGGGATGAAAGTTTCGGGTGGCGACCACGAACCGGAAGACGAAGTGTAGAAGGTCCCCCGATGGACTGATGAAATCTCAAAATTAAGGATAATCGGTAGATGGAGGTAGCCCAAGATCTTTCGTCATGGCACTCTGTGAGAAGACCTTTGTCCAGTAGACTTTTACATGCCGCGGGGCGATCATACTAACTCATGGCTATCGAGATGACGATCAATTTCGACACTAGTTCCTTATTTTAATCGCCCATCCATCCAAAAAACGGAGCGTCCAATATGAAACCATCTATGGCTCATCCAGCTTACAAATTAGCGTGATACAATTCATCCCATCCAATGATACCAGCCATGGGAAATTAGTGTGATCGCCCCGCTGGTCAAGAATAAAAGATAAACTCGCAGTTAAGAAATGAAATAAGTTTTATCGTAAATGTTATTTAACTTTTTCATTACGGTATTACATAAATAAATCAAGTATTTGTACACTATGTAGAGTTATGGTATTATAACACTTTTTACCAAATAAAAAAAAAAATATCAACAATTGGGTACATAGCTTTAGAAATGCACAATCGACCTTAACTTTGTAACTTGAAGTTGTAAGTAGTTATTTGATTAATTTATTTCTGTAACAATTAAAAAAGGCAGTAGATTTATTGAGTCGATTATAACGCCGTTTGATCCCTTACGATTTCTTTTAATTTGTACCCTAGTAGATCTCGTTGGATTTTTATGGATACAACCCTCAATTGTATTTACTAATAATAACTTTGCCAATTGACTTGTCAGTTAAACAAAGGTTTATGCATAGAATTAAAATTTACAAAACTTTTTTTATACTAGTTTTTTTTTAATTTTTTTACTAGTTTTTTTTAGAGATTAATAACAATAGCCATACGAGTCCTGACTCCAAACAACGATTATCTGTCTTGGGTATCACGAACTACAAATACTATCGTGTTAAAACAACACCAACACTCGGGACAAACATTTGTCCCACAAAGGGAATCGAAATCGCACCTCTTTCGACTCAGCCGGCAACTTTCCTGCCAAGCCAGAGACACCGTTGAATCAACACCTCTATGGCACCGCGCCGAGCCAAAGCCCACTTGATACGCAGAAGGTTGTGGGGTCGATTCTCTCCGCAAAATTTTCAATGTATAATAATTGTATGTTCTTACAAAATATATTTAATATATCAGTCATGTAGTTCCCATAATACAGTCAAGCTCTGCTTAGTTTGGAGGGTTTGAGGAGGAGTGAAAATGTCAAGCATTATTTATATAAAAAAATGGATCTTATCCACACTATTCTTTCTTAAACACGGAATAATTAAAACGAATGCGTATTGGGTGCATAATTTCTTTTTTTCTCTCGCAACTTTTAATTTGTCCGCGCAAGTGTTTTGCATAAATTCTTTGTTTCTTCGAGAAATGTCTAAAATGCCCAATTAGTAGGGGTAATTTATCACCCCCTAATAAATCAAGGGTGTTTTTTTGATTGGAGTGGAATTCAGGAATAGCCAGTTTATTGTTTTACCAGGTGTTTATTACTTTTTATCACCATACTGGTTGTTTTACCGTTGGTTTAACTAAGTCCGTTTTCAGAGCCACCAAACCGCCTAAAACTCGACAGGCCTGATTAGTATGAGCTTCCAAGACAAGGTTTAGTCTACGAAAAAGAAGACAAACTATTTCTGTCGCCTATTATGTCAAACAAAAGAGAGGGACAAAATATTTTTTGTCCGGTAGACGGTATCTTCCCGTTGTCTCGGGTATTCATGCTAAGCAGGCTGGTAACTGACCTTACGCATTGTGACCAAGAAATAGCCACGACGAATGAATAAATGAAATATATTTTAGTGACAGCAAGACTCATGACTATATTCCATATGATAGTGCGTAGAGTTTTGAGCACGTGTTATACGCGCTTATAAATGTGTCGAGAGGAAAAATCCAATGGTGTACGGCCGGGTTCAAAAGCACGGTCTCCGGATCAGAAGTCGGGCTCTCGGCCACTAAACTAACACGGCTCTTATATATCCTATCATACTACTATTCTAAGCGCGAAAATTTCTGAGGATAGATGTTTGTTACTCTTTAACGCAAAAAACTACTAAAAGATTTTGATGAAACTTTATAGTAATATAGCTTATACATCAGAATAACACACAGGCCACTTTTTTATTTATAGCTTTACCACGCGGGCGAAAAAAAAAAAAAAAAAAGATGGTATTTATAGGTAGGTATCTTACATGAACCCTGTCTAAGAGTATAGCAACAGATAGGTAGGCAGGCCGAGGTTTTGCGTAAACAAACTAGTTATTAATATCTACAGTAAATAAAGTTAAGTCTCTCAACTGAACTTTGTATTAGGGTACGGCGGCAGACCGAGGTTTTATTTTCATTGTAGGTAGTCAAAGTAGGTACTTTAGGAGATGGGTATAAGTGCATTATTTTGTTAGTAATGGTCATATTATTTCATGTCAATTTAGATTTAATGTCAGTTTCCAATTTCATTTTATTATTTACAATGTTAAATTAATTTACTGCTAAGCTTGTTCTAAGGTAGATAATCGTCAATATTATAATATGTTGGTATCCGTAACGGCTGAACCGATTTGGATGTTTGGAACGGACATATTTTATGACCTTCACAGGCTACTTTTTTCGGGTACCAAGCGGGAAAAGTTGTAGCCAAAAGCTTATTGTAATTTCATACATCCTCAGACAGTCATTTACCAGCAAACTGGTATCAGAAAATACCTGTTTAAAACCAACTATGTTTTAAACACAAACCCATCTATAAAATCCAAAATACCGTACATAATAAACACAGACACTATCCATCTTAAGACTCTACTCTCTCTCGCTCTTACCCCATTCTATACCCTCCAGCTTTCCTCTCCCTCCCCCGCCAGGGCACGTGACCTGGGTACTAGCTAGAGGGAGTTTTCCGGCTTTATGGCTATTTCCTGTGAAAAATTACCTGGACTGATAGTGGAGCCAAATGAGTTTCTCAAAGTTATGCTATGTTTATGCGCTTACATGGATAATAAATACATTGGTTATTGTAAAAGTTGGTAAAATAACCCTGGGTACACAACTACGGAGCTTTGTTTGAGAACCGGAATAGATTGCATTGCTATGTTCTGGTTTGAAGGGACTTATAAAATTAAAATTAACATGGTTTGGTATCGACCATTTAGCTCTAAACGATCAACGAAACGTCAGCACAAGAATCCTCCTTAATATTATAAACGCGAAAGTTTGTGAGGATGTTTGTTCCTCTTTCACGCAAAAACTACTGAACGAATTTTGGTGAAACTTAAGTGATTAAGTAATAGTACTTAACTTACTTACTTAAGTTAATAGTACTTAACTAAGCTGATATGTTATTTGGTGTACAATAAAGTATTTTCTATCTATCTATCTATCTATCTAAGTAAAAGACCTTGAACTCTGCTGCGCAAGTTCCTAGGCATAATTATGTCGGATAACAAATAATTTTTTGTAGTAGTCGCAATCCTATCCTACTAATATAATAAAGGTGAAAGTTTGTGAGGATGTTTGTTGCTCTTTCACGCAAAAACTACTGAACGGATTTTGATACAACTTCATAGTAATATAGCTTATACATCAGAATAACACATAGGCTACTTTTTATCGGGCAGAAGCTAGTAATAAAATACGTGGTATAGTCTTAATAATGGTATTAGATATTTTACCAGTATGTCTCCGGGTTGGCAACTCGCAAGTACCTCTGGTGTTGCAAGCCTCTGGTGTTGGATAGGTTACGGTAACCGCTTACCAACAGGGGGTCCAGACAAATACCGCTTTCTGTTGGCGTTAACGCTTGCGGAAAGATTGAATCGTATGGGAATGACATTAGCTGTTGAAATGTTACGTGACTACTGTCAAGTTTTTCCTTGACAAATTTTCGTTAGCGTGAAAGGAAAACTAAGCGTGAGGTATTTGTCTAGACCCCTGGTGGGCCGTATGCATGTTTTCTACTTTATTGTAAAAAAAATCTACATAGTTGTTCATTGGATTTCATTCGCTCTTCGGTGTAACTGATTCAATTCTTCCATTTTCATCAGATACTTTGATGGGAATTCTTGTGCAGTAGTTTCCTTGGTTCCTGCATCGCATCAGGACCAGCATACCGCTCTATCTATCTATCCTTTACCTAGGCAGCTTGCAGCTCAGCCCCAACTATAGATAGTAAATCCTCTGAAACATTTGCTTGAAAAAGACCAATATTTTACCCCATTTTACCTTTGGGGTTTTCCATTTTGTTTTCGTCCCTAATTCCACCTGTATTACGAATTTCATCATAAGAGTTCGAGCCTTTCTTGAGATTTTTAAAAAACATGGGAGTATAAACTAAATTACTTTAGTTTGTATTGAAAAATAGTAATACGACCTTCTATTTGTTAAAATGTTATTCTGTTTGAAAAATTCTCCATATTTAGGGTTCTGTACGCAAAGGGTGTCAACGAGACCATATCATTTACGAAGATAGAAAGAAAGAAAGAAAATATATTTATTTGGCATACAAATTTTACAGAGAGGATATAGGTAGGAAGGAAGGATAATTAAGCCTTTCGTCCAGCCGTCCGTCTGTCAGTCTATCTGTCTGCCTGTCTGTCTGTCTGTACATATATCTGACAAAAACTCAAGTGGAGTTCCACGTTCTATCGTAAAAAACAACATAATTATTTCACCGTTCTATAAAGTGGAGTAAATTTTTTCAATTTTTACTAATTGAATTAGTGTTGTATGGGAACCCTTAGTCCCCTGTTCGACTCGCGCATATCTGGATTTATTATCGTTGCCTTTTCATAACAAACGATATGCAAAGCAGAATTTATTAAAACAATAACAATAAAAACAGGAACGTCGAATAAGGAATCGAAGGAATCGTTATTCGATGCGATGTATCGATTAAGGTCCTGTGCTAGGCAGCCCTAATTACCAGCATTGTATTCAAGATATATCTTAACCGATGGGAAGATTTAGTTTATGGACGATTTGAGCACGAAATTAATGAGCATTTAATAATATTATATTACTAGCCCACGGCTTCGCCCGCGTGTTACCCAGATAAAAAGTAGCCTATGTGTTATTCTGATGTATAAGCTATATTACTGTAAAGTTTCAACAATCCGTTCACAATCCGTTCAGTAGTTTTTGCGTGAAAGAGTAACAAACATCCATCCTCATAAACTTTCACGTTTATTATATTAGTACGATTTACAACCTCAATGGCGCGGTGGGTGAGAAGCCGGCCGCAACGACGCTAGAGGTGCGGATTCGATTCCTGCAGCGGAACAAATGGCTGCATGTTCTGCAGATCTTGATACCCAGGGTGAGGGAATCCTAGGGTCAGGACTTTGTATATGTGTGTGTTGGATATTTATGTTTTATACAAGGCCTAGTAAATCTAAAGTCTACTTTTTTACAGGATTGTAATGTTAAACTTATCTATGACTATGATGAAAGCACTTTTCTCAAATTCAAAAAATGGCAAATTTCAAACCATTATGAAGGTGTTTATGAAATAACCAGCTTCTACCCACGGCTTCGCCCGCTTGGTATTCGGTTAAAAAGTAGCCTATGTGTTATTCTAATGTATAAGCTATATTACTGTAAAGTTTCATCAAAATCCGTTCAGTAGTTTTTGCGTGAAAGAGTAACAAACATCCATCCTCACAAACTTTCGCGTTTTTAATAGTAGTACGAATTTTACTTCTTAATCTTATCTAAGTAATCAGTTATTCATAGTTTCACAATATATAAAGACCTTCATAGTATTTATTGTACAAAAACCTTGGAATGATTGAGTAAATATAGGTACATGTCGACTTAATGTACCTAAGTCGCTTGTTAGGATTATATGAAAGGTTGAGAATATTTTGTGAAGCCTGTTTTTATCTGACATTCCTAACAAATACATCCTAATTTTATTTAATAACGTTTGAACCAAAAGCTTATTTTTTTCCTTTATTTATACAAAGGTTGTAAACATGTCGCGTTTACAATTACAATCGTTGACCACACAAAGTATGGAGTGTGGACGGAAAGATCTAATTTGTACCGGCTTAGTCCAGAGTTGTGCTTTTTCATTATTTTCATCCTGTCTTAAGCCCGCTGTGAACGCTACACGCATACTAAACAGACATATTTCAAAATGTTCAAGTAATGCACTATTTTGACATGTTTTTTTCTTATTAAATTGCCTTGTTTATACGTAAATAATTCAATACCTCTGAATTAAAGCAACAATTATGTATAATTATAAGTATAACTGGTCTTTATCGCGTTTACTTTTTTATGATTTTCCCGACGTTTCGACTGTATTGCAGCAGTCGTCGTCACGGGATGACTACAATTACGGAGTATCCATATTTTTCGTTTAGTTAAATATATATTTCAACTTATACTTCTTACTTACAGTCTCAGTCAATTATTGTTATTATTTCACTCATTTTTTTTTGACGACCTCTGTGGCGCAGTGGGCGAAGGCCCGTCTGAGACGCAGTTGGTTGCGGGTTCGATTCCCGCCGCTAGACAAATGTTTGCAAGATCTACAAATATTTGTTTCGGGTATGGGTGTTTTCAATGTATAATTTGTATGTATTTACAAAAAAAAGTATATAAGTATAATACCTATATACTATCAGTCATGTAGTTCACATAATACAAGTTCTGCTTAGTTTGGGGCTAGATGATGCTGTGTGAAAAATGTCCAGCAATATTTATATTTATTTATTTTATCTCAAGCTAATGTCTCTGAAAGCCTTTGACCTTTGAGGCATTAGTAGCGGGGCCAGAGGCATCGCTAAACGGTATTTTTGTATGAATTAAAAAAACATAATATTGTTGAATATAATAATATAATTATAATATTGTTGACAGATGGATGCTATTGAAAACAATGGGTAAAATATTAATTTGGCTATTGCAGGAGTACATGTTATGAAATGGGTGATGGGCTATGTAGAAGAGACCTTTAGTGAATTCTGAATTAACTGACCTATATCAGAAATAGTTTTTTTGAATCGCAAATATCGATTTGATAGAAGTAGGAAAATAAAGTGACTGTCTTAGGTATGTACCTACCTATATACCTTAAGGTCCACTTTGAAACTAATCACACTGTTTTTAAATTTTTCTAAGAAAAGGTCATCGAAATTGTCTATCTGTGAATTATATTCTTGCATGAAAGACCGCAACATATTTTTAGTTTGGCTTTTATATTATTTTCATATTTATACCGGTGTTATGATAATACTTACCTATGTTCCATAGACAACTTTCGTCCTATTATAAATCGAATCGAGCATACGATTCAAAATTACACGTTTGGGCTCGTAATTGTGATTGGATGTTGTCTTTTTCTTTTTAATATTTAGCCTTTTGAAACACATTGTGTCCGTGAGAACAGACGAGAGAAAATTACCATTTTTCGGGATGGGATTATCGGATTTAGGGGTTATTTTTAAAACTCGATTGGAATCGATTCGGGAGCTATCTCGGATGCAGATTGCTTTGGGATAACACAGCTAACACGCTTTGGGCGGTGTCCTATCCATGTAAAATCGTGTTAGGAATTATTTGCGAGTCTAGACTGATTGATTGCAATATGTTTATATTTGTAAATTTTATTTTTTTGTTTTAAAATGGTATTGTTCCCTAGATGGATCCGGCTTGAAGGACCAATGTCTTAGCGCTCGAATGATCTATAATTATCATGAGGTGAGTTGCCTCTGTCGTTAAGCCGTGACCGTTTACATTTTCGTACAAAAACGTTCCAAATCGGGAACATACTACATTTTGATGTAATACAATATGTGACGACGGTGACATCCTAAGCATAGTAGGAAAAGGTATTATATTGTATAATTTTACTACCACGCTATCCCTTAGTTTCAAATTGAAGTAAAGAGAAAGAAAGAGAGAGAGACTATTTAATAATTAATATGGAATGATTAAGCACTCTCTTAACTTTAAGTTGGGCAACTTGGTGCGGCAGTTTTAAAATACTTTAATCAGAAGGGTCAGAAGTAAAATAAATAATGCGAAACTGAATAGAACCATCTAATTTCTTTAACATCTTAGAATTTATTTAACTTACCGACTATTGACGGATGCTGCGTTACCAACGCCATCTACTGATGGTTTTCTGTAACAATTAAAAAAAATCTCTCAGCAATCAATCAAAAACAACAAAAAACGTCAATATCATAAAAAAATAAGTTTAAGTACTAATTTTTTATATACATATATGATGAATACAAAAAAAAACAATGAAATGTCATTTTTTTTAAATAGTTCCAATTAGAATTGAATAGTGTAATGTTTAATGTTTAAGTATGAGTATAGTTAATTATGATAGTGTATGAGAAAGTTATACTGAAGAAATGCCACTTTTGACATTGTGAAAATTTTTAAAGACTGTCAAAATTAAATTAAATTCATTCATTTTTTTGCAGGGTAACAAAACAAAAATAACGTTGAACATTTCAGAAGTAAACACTGTATCGCAGTTTTCAGTATCCAGGATCGGGTTCCATAGCCATTGTGCTTATGTAATGAGTATAGATGCAGCTGTAGTTTTTTTCTGAAATACGAGCGGCATTAACAATGAGTATGAAGGTACTTACAGCCAGTATGTCTCTGGAAAGCCGGGTCCGTAGGGCGAGGACCCCAGGTTGTATGGGCTGCAATAACCCACCATTGGCATTGCGTACATTTTCACTTGATTTTAATAATTTAACACTTTTTAAAAGACAGTTTTCTCGAAAGAGTTTATATCTACTATCACACTAGGGTCAGTTAAAAAATAAATTGAGGGAAAAGAGTAAAGTTTTGTCGTTAAAATTAACTATCTAACTTCAGTTTGAATAGGTAGGTATCTTCCTATAGGTACTTAGATATTTATGCTCCATCGTCGGTCATATCATCACTTAGGTAGGTGCCTACCATCAGGTGAGATTATAGTCAAATGAAGGTTTGGTCATGATAAAAATCTTTTTAATTTAAATGACAAATGAAACTCATTTAATTGATTTTTGGCAGCACATAGTAATATAAGGTCGGATAAACATTAATGACTTATGGGTTTAAAAACAGTTTATGTCTACTAGATATGTAAGAGTATTAGTTTTCAAGAAAGAATCAATAAATTTACAGTAGATTATGTAACCTAGTTTGTTTTTTAATCACCCTGCTACAAACCAGAAGATATAAAGATTTTTTATCATTTCGTATCGATACAAGAGCAAGTTTACGAGATGTCTATAATTTATGTGAGTAAACTTCGCTTTTGTTCATATAGTTTTCTGTACCTTGTGAAATGCCAGCTATTGAGGTAGTAGGTAGTAGTATAAACTAAACTTTGGCGTCAATAATCACACGGACAATAAAGACCAGCCGACAAAAAGCACATTCCAAATTTAAAATATACCGCACCGTTACTAAATACGAGCTAGTTGACAAGAGCCGACGGTTTCCGAACGGAGCCGAATCGAATCGCACAATAGTTCCACTTAGCGGCCAACAGATGTCGTTAGCGCCCGCTGCGCTCGCGCCGACATGCAGAGATGCGGAATTGGAGCGCTTTTTGTGTATTTTGAATAGAGTTTTTAGCGGAAAATGTAGAGTAACGTCTAACTACCTACATCAGATTGTACCTTTATCGATACTTAGCCTACTTTGTCCCACACTGGGGAAAATGTGGACCAGAAGTGATTTTTATTTTACTATCCGTGCCTGTATATAATAGGTAGGTACAAAACAAGTCTACTGCTATCCATAGGCCTTCCTTAAAGAGTAGGTAGTATGACAAACTGTTTTGGACCAACTCCATCCTTCGCTTTGATTATGATTATGTAGGTACCTACATAAATCTAAAAGATGGCTTTCTTATAGATTTTCAAATCATTTAAAAAAAGTAAGTACTTCACATTTAAAAGGTTAAAACGTTTCCCAAAAATTCCATTTCAGTGGGCCCGCATCTTCACCTCTGCAAGTGGCTAAATGAGGACAAAAAAATTGAAAATAAATCAAACTGTAGAACACTTAGTTTATTTTATCAGATTCATCGGAAAAGATCAAGATTTCATCTCCCACACCCGCTAATAACAAACAGACCATGCCTATTCCAGCAGTTCCTAATCGTAACAATTTACCTTCGATTCGATTCCAATTCGATTCGATTGTTTCCGATCGAGCGGCGTGTTCAAAAGTCACCCGCTGCGTCATTCGTAAAAGCTACCAGTTTTTGTAAACCAAAGGTAATTTAAATAAGTGTTATAAAGTGGTAACATTTTAGGATTTCTAGTTAGGTGGATTAAAAATACAACACAAAAATGAACCAACACGAAATGCGTAAAAGAACATAGGTAATCATTTTCAGCACTTCTCACGCACGTTTCAACTTACACAAGTACATAGGTACCTACTATTTTTTTAATTAAATTTTAGATACAGTAAAAGTTATTTTCCCTTTCTTCTTCAAAATAACAGACTTGGTGGTCGATTAAGGCTCTATAATATTTGTAAGTTTTGCGTGGGTAAGTTTATATCGATATATATTTTAATATATGTACCTATATATTGTTAATACCATCTCATTTGCGTTGGTAATTTTTAAGTTTGTGTTTATTATTAAACGTAAGTAAAAACTGCTTTGAGAATAAACGAAAAAACACGTCAAACGCAATCAATGCGACCATCATGTCTCCATTAATCAAAAGCCGGCAAATATCCGAATAAAAACACGGGAGAACTCCCACATCGTTTCCGATTCCACGAAAAGCCCCGATAAATTCCAAAAAACGAGAAATACCTAATCGAATAAGGACACAGCAATCGATGAAAACAATCGCTCAGTCGTTCACTCATCACTTTACATTTTAAACAAGATTAAATTACCCACAATTGCCTAAAATTAAATGACCTTTAAAAAACATTAAAGAATATGAATGAGCCTATTTCAATACGACTTGCCTTTATAAGTAAAAAAATAGTGTTGAGTTGGCTGTTTAAAAGTTTAAGTTTCAAGTTGCTTAATGTTTTTTTTTAGCTAGTTAAAACTCATTCTAACTCAAGTTCGGTATTCTAAGCATTGAATTTTCGTTGTTCTGTAGTTTAGACTAAAAATCTTACAAGTTTCGGAAACATAAGATTTAGTTAAAACATTGGATTTGACAGAATATTCTTTTTTCTAAAATAGTTTACCCGTACACTCTACATTGTCTATTCTCATTTCAAACTTTCAAACTCGAACTTCGCGACACTCGGAAAACTTTTTCATATTTTGAAATCAGAACGCATAGGCCTGCGTCCGTCGCGGCGCGCCACGTGATAGTGATGTCAAACGCACCCCGGAAAATTCGCAAGTCCGTAGTCCCCCTTGCATTATGGACCCACTTACACACCCATACAGTTTACTACATATAATAGTCGCTACATACATGTGTGTGGGTACTTCGAAATAGGAGAGAAATCGTAGAGGGACCGTAATGATTCATTAATTCGATTTAAGTTGTGGCAGAATGCATGGAATGGCTTTAGCTTTTGAACTTTCGTAGATATCCGAATGGAACTTACTAGTTTATGGTTCAGTTTGCTAGTGTTTTGAAGTTAGAATGCAAGAACGCACTTTTACATTGCATTTGAAATTAAAATTGTTTATGAAAATAATTAATAATTGTAATCTTTTTATTTATTTGAAGACAATTTTGACCAAACATAGTTTTTAATCAAATGTTGATATTTATGGTTTGTTGTTCCATAAAGCTTTTAGTTCCTCCCGTAATCATGATACCTACATGCAACTGTGCTGAAATATCGGAAAATATTCAAACTCACAAAATACGGTAAATAACCCTGGTTTTAGTAAAAAATATTATGTTAATATCTAAAAGTTATCGTCTTGACCAAGGCGGCTACGTAGGTAATCAACATATTTCATTCATATAAGGCATTATTCATTCATCTACGCATAGGTGATTTGCAAAAACTTAAGAGGCGACCAACTTTTTCTATAACCTCGTACAAACCATAAATTAAACCGAAGTGTATTTTGCGAAAAATCTCACGCAAACCCTAACAAACCTGACATCAAAACGGTACCAAACACAATAACATAACCAATAATTTCCAGTTACAAACGAAAGAATTCCCGTCACAGACAACGAATATTTTCCCAATAGGTGGCATAATATGACACAACACTGGCAACATTGGGTGAATAATAAATAATAATGGCTGGGGACACGCGTGTCGTATGCTCAATTATTTAAACGCAAATTATTGTAAGTAACTTACGTATAGTGTGTACCTAGTGAATATTTTTGGGGCAACCCTGAATTTTTTATTTAAACGTAGGTACTTTATCTAAAGTTTGGAATAGTGACACAAATAAAAAATAATAAACATGCTCACGACTGTATTTCCATTCCAATGATGGCTTTCCTCAGATACATAGTCAATGAGGAGATCTTTGTGGATAACCAAGTAAGGGGTAGTCCATAAATTTGGCACATGCCCACGATTTGCAAGTACCTACCCAGTTAGCATATATAAATACAATTGCTACATTAGTACGTAGTTGATGCGTATAGGCAATACGCATAAAACAAAATTATCTAGAGGTAATTTAAAATAACAGGGAATAATATTAGAAAATGTATAAAAATAAGAGCATTTATTAAGAGCTTATTTTTAGATTTTAGTGATAATTTAAATGCATACCTACCTATATATATGTCACCCTTGTATCATTGAAGGGTAATCATAGTACTACGGGATATTTACAAAGTATAATATTAAAAGAGGTAAATCGTTGAATTAATGGGCACACCATTTATTAGTATATTTAGAACGAAATTATGCAATTCTGAAATAAAACAAGAACAACATTATCTAAGGCAGACTGTACAGACGGAACAAAAAGTCTTTGAAAGGAAGCCGGGATCAAAAACGATCTAAAAAATTATTATCATTTTATTAAATGTGGCCAATGAATAGGATAGTTTTATAAACATTGTGCTCGAGTGATGGTGAAATTACTTAATTATTGATTAATTAATTAAATAAATACTTAAGTATTCCATCATCACCCCGAATGCTCTAAGTTATTTTTTTTATGTATAACGTAGCCTAAGTCTTACTAACATACGATTATTATTATTCTGATGTGTAATTTTTGTCTGTCCGTCTATACATAGTTCGTGTAAAAAAAAATCAATTAAACGAAAACAACAACATATTATTATTGTCAAGAAAGTCAAAGTAAGTTAAAAATAATACAATTATAATAAAATATATACAAAAACACGCTTAAAAAAATACATACTCGATAGGTACGCAGATCTGTGAGGATACCAAGAAGGGGGTAGTCAGAGACGTCCAAAGATTATATTTGGCATATGCCCACGTTTTTGCATTGCAGTTAGCCTTCCGCATGAGGGGTTGCAACCCAATCGTCGCTTATTGGAACACTAATCGATGGCACATACCTTTGAATGTTGGTACCTGGGCTTATCGGTATCCTCACGATGTTTACCTTCACCGTTTTTAACAAGTGTTCCCTAGGACATAAATAAAAAAAGCATTGGTGCACGACTGGGTTTTAACCTACGACCTTCAGAACATACACGTACGAACATACATGATGGGTACATCTCAACATAGCTTTGAATTCAACATAAGATTGATGTACAAAACATAACGCACAATATAAATTATTTTTAACAAGAGTAATGAAAGGACAATGGCCTGTGGTTTGGGGGTAAATAACGCATAGATTACGTAGAACACATAAAATAACACATTAGCTACTTCTTATCCGGATAACAAGCGGGCGAAGCCGTGAACAAATACTAGTAATAAATCAAAATATGCTATAAGTATCTATGTACTTGTACCTTTTGCTTTAAGAACCTTTTGACAAGAGGGCTAGAGAGGCAATGTCCAGTGTTTTGGGGGTAAATAACACATATATTACATAGAATAACATTAGCTACTTTTTATCCTGGTTACACGCGGGAGAAGCCGTGAGTAGAAGCTAGTAATGAATAAAATATACTTTAAGTAGGTACTATGTATTTATTGATAATAATTCCTATTTTTTTCGCGAATACTTTTGATAGCAACTGTACCATACCCTGACTAATCACCTGCTTAACCGGATATGCAAATAGATAGCTCGCGAATGAAATTATAATTTTTTGCTGCATTACATACTCGTATACCTACATTTATCAGAACAAATATCTGAGCAGCCTACGGGCGCGATGCTATCACTGTAACGGGATGCAGGGATTCTTTAAAACAACGAAATTGAGAAGAAAATATCAGTTGATTCTTAAGGTTATCGCACACATATCAGCTCCGCATGGGGTCGGCACCGCTTCAGTAACGCCTCGCCTGTCACCCAGCCCACGTTGTGCTTACACAACTTGACGTAAGGACATAACCAACAACGGAAAAGCATCTCCGCGGTATCGGCGCGGCTACACCTGTGGGACCGCGTGGTGACGGCCGGGTGACAGCTCGATGACGACTATTTATTATGAAATTGTCCTATTTCCTCGGTGGCAGCAAGACGTAAGCGCGACTACGGAGAGACGTAACCGTGGCGACAACCAGACGTAAGCGCGACGTCGGCTATTCGACCACTCACCGCTAGCCGTTCTCTTATTTGTGCCAAGGTGAGGCGATGCCGTTGCGATGCTGATTAGTTTGCGTTGCAGTATGGAATTTTCGAGTTAAGGTGCCGATCCGGTTCCGAGTTCCGTAACAACGAAATGGAGAAAACTTAATCAATACGTAAATAGATATATCTTGAATCAGTCATTAATTGTGTCCCAGAAAAAATATATAAGTATAATCACGAAAAGGGCTGTTTCGGGGCATTAAAATGAAAATGTTATCGAATTTAAAAAAAAACTGATTTTTTCTTCAACACTTTGAGCTTATATAAAATCAACTTATGCAAATAAAAAATAAATAATTAGGTATGGTCTAATGTGCCATTCATATTGTTTAATCCCGAGTATTTGATGACGTGGGGAGCTCCTGGAGTTAAATTTAGATTTATGAGAATTAAAAATGCTTCTTAATTCTGATTTCTTAATGATCGTAGTATTTAAATTTCTATCACAAAACTCCCTTAAGCTACATGTAGGTCGGTAGTATGAACGTATAAAGTTGTGATCCCAATACAACGCGCGAGAGATGGCCACACCTTTAGCATAATATCAGGAACACAATTGCAGTTAAAATTTAGGACTAAGACATGGGAGTAAGTTGATTGGACATTATCAATCAACTGATTAAAATTGTTGCGAATCTGGCCTTAAATATAATTATTCTACTAAACATAAAAAAAACAATGCATTTATGTCACTCAAATTACGAATACTGTCACTTACGAAACGTCTGACAAGAAAATTACTTTTTTTGGCATCGCACGGAATTTCCTCAGTATTGTTTATTGCGGTGAGCCTACATTCGTCACCCCTGAACAATAAACCGCGAGGTAAAAAATAAAACAAAGTAGGGTCGAGTGTCACAGAATCATCGAGTGGATATACCATTGTACTTAGTGCAATGTAAGATGTGGGGTACGCAACATTCGGCATTCACTTAGTTTTTTTTTAATATTAAAAAATATAATGCTGGACGTTTTCACACAGTGTCATCTAGTCCCAAAGTAAGCAGAGCTTGTGTTATGGGAACTAAACGACTGATATACTACTTATGTATTTTTTTTTTGTAAATACATACATGTTTTACATAGAAAAAACCCAGACCCGAGACAAAACTTACAAATATTTGTCCCGCAGCGGGAATCGAACCCGCAACCTCCTGCATCTCAGGCAGGCCTTCGCCCACTGCGCTACAGAGGTCGTCGATATATTTTATGACAAGTTTATGACGATATATTTTGAGAAGATCCTTGTGGTATCAATAATTAAAAACCTATTTACGTTTCAATTCTGTAATAGAAAACTGTTGTTTTTTTTAGCGTCGCTTTCTTTAATAGAAAACTGTTAGCGTCGCTTTATTTTCAGTGATATTTTATGGCAAGTACCTACTTCGTGTCTTTTATTAATAAATATATAACTTCCTGCACGGTTCCATAAATTAATGGCCTAACTATCTAACTTAATGGGTGATTCTCGCGAACCAATAGTTGTCTGTAAGAGATCGCTTCTAGCGATAATAGATCCCATTGTTTATTTCAATAGGAACAGATTTTATGTTTAAGGTATATTGTAATGCACCTTACAATATACATACATAATTGAAGTGTATTTTCATTTATTAATATAACATAATTAACCTACAAGATTAAAATGTACTTTTAAATATGTAAGTATACCTATCAGTAGTAAAAAAGACAGCTTTCGGTCTGTCACAAAAAAAAAACATCATTTGTCTGTATACGTATTCTAGCAGTTCATCGTTTTTAACTGATTAATTATTGATTTTGCTATGTAGGTATTAGAATCAGGATTAAATAAAGAAAACATTAGTTGCAGTCCGACAAAAACGCTACAACAAAACTACCCCTAATTAATAAATAATAAATAAATAATGCTGGACATATTCACACAGCCCTATACATATACATCTGCTGGACATATACATCTAGCCCCAAAGTAAGCAGAGCTTGTGTTATGGGAACTACATAATTGATATACTACTTATATATATATTTTTTGTAAATATATACATATTATACATAGAAAATACTCAGACCCGAGACAAATATTTGCAGATACAAACATTTGTCCCACGGCGGGAATCGAACCCGCAACCTTCTGCGTCTCAGGCAGGCCTTCGCCCACTGCGCCACAGAGATTGTCAAATATAATATCAAAACCCGTTGGTTGGTATTACTTTAGTTGCGCTTTTGATATTTTCGATTAAAATACATATATAATCTCCGTTTAAGTTCCTCCGTTAATATGTTGGATCTTCGTTAAAGTTCAAGCAATAGAAAATACCAAGTACCTGAATGAAATATTAGTACAGAATATTAAAAATATTAGTTCTTAGGTCCTATCTGAAAATCAGCGCTGCTTCGCCTTGGCGGAGCAGCAATAAGCTGAGATACGACCTTTTCGACTCATACACACCATTGCAGCATAGACTGCCCTCGTAAGCACTGGTTAGCACCCACTTATTGTACCTACTCTTCTGTATTTACTGTGTTTCTTTAATTGTTTGTCTTTCTTTTAATTTGTACTTGTCTGTGATGTATTGTATGTGCCGAATAAAAAACTATCTATCTATCTATCTACAGATAAAAAAAAATCCTAAGCTAAAAATCCCGTTGCATCAGCATTGCAGGTGTCCCATTAAAATCGCAAACTCAGTTGGTGCGCCCTGGCTGCCTCATTCTTCCCGTAAATTCTCATTAGCTCTCCCCGGGTTTACGACCATCCCACGGCGATAGTAAAGCGGTGCCCGTATTACTGTTGCATTACCCCTGACTTCTGTTTGAATTTCGAATGTGGAAGAAATACGTTGGGAAAAGGAAATGATGAACGAAAAATCTTTTCGTGAAAAATGTTGAGCATGTATGCTTTTGTTGTGAATTGCTAATATTGTTTTAAATATGGCGCTGTATGCAACAATATTCGTGAAGACCTAAATAGTAATAGTCTTCACATAATTTTTTTGGGAGGTTTATTTTCAACCGCCCTCAAAAAATAAGATAAATCATCGCAATTAGCTCTAATGAAAATAATTATGAATTGGATTTGTAGACATGATAAACCTAAATCAAAGGTAGAGTCAATAGAGTAATCTGAAATACGAGAAAAAACAAATGTTCCAGTTTCAAATAAAGTGTCCACTGTCCAGAGACACTGTTATTGTTTCACTCCTAAAGTTATCATTGAAAATCGAACCAATTTTCGTCTTCTACCAATTTTCGGTACTTCTTATTAAACGCTACTAAGGGATGGGGATAAAATAAATGGTAATCTATTTTAGTGCCGTATACTAGGGATTACTTAAAAAGTTAAAAGTAACTCTTTTTTTGTTTACCATTTTATTTTATCTATAATTAAAACACATCTGCGTAAGAAATTTTATCTCGTTACGCTTTAAACTGAGCTGACACACGAGACTGACGGACAAACATGACGAAACTATAAGGCTTCCGTTTTCGCCATTTCGCTTCGGAACCCTAAAAACAATGTTTCAACTCATTATGAGCACCAAAGTTGAAACAGAAAACATCAAGTGCTTAAAGGGTAAGAGGAGATTTGTGGTTAACCCGTTGATGTTACATAATAGCATAATAAGGGTTTACATGTACTTAACTCGTTTATGCTTGTAAAGGAAGTAAAGAGCTGGTGTTTTGGAAGAAATCTCTGTACCTTTAATAAAACTTCCAAAGTACAATATAATGCGGTAAGCGGTATCTTTTCAAGTTGCAGATGAAGATAGTTTAAATATGTAATGAGACCGCTGGATCAAATCTAACCATTTTTTACGTTCCGTCGAAGCAACGGCGCACCTGATAGAAAGCGGTTACATCTATTGACATCTGAAAAACCATTGCTGATGAGAAAACCTGCTTTGAAGGGCTCTTTTACTCGTAATTACTTTTACGACTTTTTAATTTTGGGATATTATTACGAATAAACCACTTCCTTTACTATTCTCCTTCTCACGTTCCCGTCTCACGATCGTTGGAAAATTGCTCATTAGGAAGAACCTGTAAACGGTTAACGCAACGTCAGTAGTGTATTAAAGTACGTGATATAGTCGTAGTCATATTCTAAAATGATACCAAACCACGAAAATTTAAATTCATTTAAATTTGTCATTTTGAAACTACGAATGGTTGTATATTTCAGGGATCCCAACAACCTCTTTCATGCGAGTCTATATAGATTGTCGCCTTTTCTGCCTGCCCCGGCGTCGTCTTCCGTCCTCGTATAAAACCTCGTTTTTTATGCCTACTAATATAAAAAAGAACAATATAAAAAGACAAAAAAAATTCGTAAATCAAAATTTGATGACGTTGATGATGTCGATGATTCTGAAGAATGAATTCCATCAGAAGAATGGTCCCTCCCGAAAATTGGCACAACGAACTTTTTGAGCCTTATCGGTGGTTCATCGGGTGGCCTTCATACACAGAGCCTTTCAGTTTGTAGCCGCCATTCGAGGACCTGTCTCCCCAGCAGATTAATATTTTTTTAAAAATACAATAATCGACCACTATTTTTTGAGTTTGGTGAAAAAACCTTAAATAGGTAGGTAAGTAGAAACAAGATAAACACATCGTAAACGCAGGTAACATGATGATAAGTGGCAAGTTTATACCCAAGTCAACAGAGCGCACGTAAAGAACTCTTTACCCAAAGTTAAGTCAAATAACTTGGCAGTAACTTAGACGTTACTTAGTTAATTGCTGTTTGGGTTGACTTGTTAACTGTTGGGTTATATTATGAGCCTTTCAAAAGTGCCGTTACTTACATGATATTGCGAATAAAAAAAACCCAACACCTGACCTATTAGATCCTTAGATCCACGCTCAGTACGCAGATCTGTGAGGATACCAATTAGGGGGTAATCAGAGACACGTCCAAACATATTTGGCATAAATCAGACGAATACATTTCAAGTCAAACAAAACTTACATAATATCGGTGTGATTGGAAGAAAAATGGATGGTTTGCGTTTTCGCAAACGTATTGTGGGGCACCCCTCGGCTAGATGGAGCGATGTAATATTTAAAATCATGGCCCTAACGATACCTCTTTGAAATCTACAAAGCCGTTTGGGGTTGACGATGTAGGTAACACAGAATCCCCCGTACACTAAGAAAACATACATAGATCATTCATCTCATCACGTGGAGTCGGCGTATATTTTTTTAATTCCCATTATCCTCTTTGAGTAATAAAGACAGTAGTAATCTATCTCTTCTGCGGTCTCTCTCTCTCTATCTCCTATATCTATCTTCATATATCCATGAAGATGTACAATTAAGTGTATATTTTTCATGTTTTGTGTGTTATATGTGAATTCCTACATAAAAGATGTAGAGTTAGGTTTAATGAATCTGTTATGGTACATGTTTAATGAATAAATAACTTTAACTTCATCTATATTAAACACTCTTTTTATTCACACACACAAAGGCATGTGTGAAAAACGTACGTCAGGAAAAATCCGCAATTCAAAGATTGGATTTGACGCTCTTTCTGCGTTTTTCAACTGAAGGTACTAATGACAAAACAAATTTTACGGAAAACTATAGAACTTTAACTAATTTTGCTCCGTTATTTATTACACTGTTTGTCTTGTTATGACATAACGTTACTTAGCGGTTTACCTAATTAAGTTTTTTCTGACCTTCCTTTTCTCTGTCTCATGTCTAATATTTGAGAAAAAACAGGCAATAGATACCTTTTATAAATTGTATTGCTGGACGAGTAAGCATTTTGTGAACTCGTAAATCCAGTGACTCTATGTAGGTACCTTCTATCTAGAATGTACTTTTTATTGAATAATTATGTAGTTTTAATTTATGTAATAGTCTACTATTATATGTGCAACATTACATTTTTATTTGAGTTTAATATCGAGGAATATGTGTCTGAAAAAAAAAATTAATTGAATAAATACCACGAAGTTTATGTTATAACTAACTAGCCTCTGCCTACGGCTTCGCCCATGTGGTACCCGGATAAAAGTAGCCTTTGTATTATTCTGATGTATAATCTATATTACTGTAAAATTTCATCAAAATCTGCTTTGTATTTTTTGCGTGAAAGAGTAACAAACATCCATACATCCTCGCAAACTTTCGCGTTTATAATAGTAGTAGGATATAATATTATGCAGGACATAGAGGGATCAATTACAAATGGAAACAATAAAAATAGTATTTTGTTAATAAATAACATATGTGACGAATAAATAGTTAACACCTGCAGTGCCAGCAGTACGTAGACAGTAATAAGTCTGTAAAAATGTGCATACAATGCGCACGCGCATTTGAAATGCAAAGCGCTGCATTCAGGGCCCGTCACTGCCATTATACCACTTGATGCGAGAATCTTATTTTACCTAAAGATGGTAGGTAGGTATATGTACCGGGTGCAATAGAACTCTCCCAGGATACTTAAATCGTATGTTCAGACCGTGAATCTAAATCGATTCAAACTAAAACTACGGAAATCTTACAAGATATTCTTTTTCTCTTAATCCCGAAATATCATGATAATGATAATATCGTATTTGCAAACTTCCAAGAGTCCAGAAAATGAAAAAGGTTGCATTCACTCGAAATCAACACAAATACAAATAAAATATCTTAACTAAAATTTAGAAATCAGGATTTTTTGGTCAATTTAGAACAATGTTTTTTAAACGAAATACTAAAAACCCTTACGAGTCAGTAGTACTCATTAGTATGTAGTTATTTAGATACCTTAGTGCTCATCACATCCTATCCTACTAATATTATAAACACGAAAGTTTGTGAGGATGGATGTTTGTTACTCTTTCACGCAAATACTACTGAACGGATTTTAATTAAACTTTACAGTAATATAGCTTATACATCAGAATAACGTATAGGCTACTTTTTATCCGGATACAAAGTACTCGGTATCCAAGTACCACGCAGGCGAAGCCGTGGGCTAGCTAGTAAATAATATTCTTTTGTTACTACATTTTGAAAGTTCCAATCTGCATGTAAAGTATGGACGCTATTTACATGCAAGGCTTTGTCCAGCGAGCGCTGACTCAGTACGACATCTCGGTCGACGGCCTAAGTCAGTAATTGTATAACTGACTGCGGTCCAGTACAGAAATATCACACTTTTCATTATGAGCAACGTAACCGTATTTTTTTTCTGTCTGTCTTTTTTATTAATTCATCTAAATAGGCTAACTAGCTATTGCCCCAGTTTGTTTTGAGTAAGTGCGTAGTTTTTTTTAGTCTGTGCTGCGTTCGCGTCTGCGTAGAGGTGAATCTTCGTACCAAACGCGGCACAGACTAAAAATTAAATACGCACTTATTTAATACAAACTACAAAATTAGGGCACTACAAAGCATACGGCCTATCTGTTGGTAAGCGGTTACTGTAACCTCTGTAGGTTACAGTAACCGTGCCTGTAATTTTACATGCAAGCATTTGTCCCGTAGTCGGAATCGAACCCGCGCCTTTTTGTGTCTCAGCCAGCGACCGGCCCGCCGAGCCATCGAGGTCGTCTAACCGAACCTAACGGACTTAGCTGAAATATTTTGGGTTTATTTTAAAAAACCACTATTTCTCAGAAGAAAATTTAGCAGTCACACTAGAAGTTGACATTGACAAAGTCAACTAATAATAAAAAACGAGTTATCTTGGTCAAAAATAAACTTAAGTGTACTATAGATAACTACTCATATATTTTCATATCACAAGTGGCTAACAAGCATATGGCCCACCTGTTGGTAAGCGGTTACCGTAACATATGGACTCTTGAAACACCAGAGGTACTCACGCACTGTCGACTCTGAAAAAAGTCTCTAAGCCTGTAATTTCTCCAGCACCCATACCCTTCAAACAGGAACACAATAATGCTTTGTTTGGCAGCAGAAATATGTAAAACTAGCTTATGATCACGGCTTCGTCCACGTGGTGCCCGAGTCAAAAGTAGCCTATGTGTTATTCTGATGTATAAGCTATATTACTGTAAAGTTTCATCAAAATCCGTTCAGTAGTTTCTGCGTGAAAGAGTAACAAACATCCATCTTCTCAAACTCTCGCGTTTATATAAAACTACCTTCTGGTCACGGCTTCGCCTGCGTGGTACCCAGATAAAAATTAGCCTATGTGTTATTCTGATGTATAAGCTATATTACTATAAAGTTTCATCAAAATCCGTTCAGTAGTTTTTGCGTAAAAGAGTAAAAAACATCAATTCTCACAAACTTTCTCGTTTATAATATTAGTAGGACGTAAACGTGAAATTATATAAAATTTCACGTTTACGTCCTAAAACGTCGCGCCGTGCACTACTTCGCGTGCGACGCGGAAGGAGAAAGTCGCAACCACTCACCCTGATGAAGACTCTCGGAATGAGTCGAAACTTAGTCGGTGCCTTCACCGATAGTGCAGTACGTGAAAATTCCCGTTTTTACAATATGAATAGTCAAGTTCACGATAGTTTTTGGAAAAAAAACCGTGAGGTATTTTTCTAGGCCCTATGAAGCGTTGCGTGATGGCTTTTATGTTTTTCAGGAAAGCTTGTGGGAACAAACAACTGCAAGAGTAGCAAGATTCGCATTAGTTTACACAAGCTTTAAAGTACGGCCGGCCACTTCAAATCACATAGAATCCTCTCCATCCAAAGATTGTCTGGAAAAGAACGCCTACTGCACCTTTAATCTTGATGTGTTATTGTTTATTTCGTTTATAACACAAGGCGTAGTTAAAGAATTTTCATTATTTCAAGAGACCGCAATTTTTGGTTGAATTTCGGGGAGAACTTTGCCCGTGGGAAAGTACAGGTTAACGAAAAATTACGTAAAAGGCAGCTTTTATTAATCAAGAACTTGACTCTTGAGAGAACTTTGAATGTCTTAATTGTTTAATCGGTTGTTCCTTGGTTGCGCTGCGTTAGTTCAGAGAGTCAAGGTCCAGATGACTGATGAGTGGCTGATTAAAGCCCGTGGGGTGATGGGGCTTCAATACTGGTTCTAGATTATGTCAGTTTATTTACGATGTTTTCCGTCACCGTTTTAAAGCTTTGTAGCATGAATGTTTCGTCTCGTCAAGTCTGTGGAGAAGATTAACTTATGGTTATAATTATACGGTGTTTATAGATATAAAATAAGCATTCGAATGAGTCGCTTGAATCGGCTTTTATCTGTTCCGGTTCGTCTCGTCCTAGTCCCTTTTAAGACGCGTTCACGACCCGTTCACGTCTTGTAGGTTCACAGTTAGGTCTCGCCCAAGGCCCGTCTGTGTGTCACAGATATTATAATAAAAAACAGGTGTGTTTAGTCCTGAATGCAAATAATTCCCATACGAACAAGTCCGGTCAACTGGTCGTAACCATTTGGGCAATAATGATCCGCACTGGTCCAACATCGTCGTTAGCCCAACAATGGACAATATTTGCATCGAGCACCGGAGATTGACTGCTGGCTACAGGTGGATTTATACAGAGATATTACAACCTTGGGCGATTTATATAGTGTGGTCAAAAAGCACTATTTATAATTCTACGATTTATAGGCAGTCGGCATAGAAAGTGTCGATGTGATCGAGGTTTTTCTTTTGCTAAAAAACCCTATTCTGTAGCTGATTACCTATACCATTTTACAAAAAGCAAAAAATTTCAGCTAAGTTTATGGCAACCATTTTTTATAGCAGCTTATAACAAGATACTTGTGCCAGACAGACGTATGTTCATTTTAGACTTACCCTATCCCTAAAAATAATAGCAAATTTGTATGTATTTCCCGACGATCTGGATTATAATATTTACTGACGCTAAGCTTGAGGAGTTAATGCCTCCTTGTTTTGGTGTATTTCAGTGGCAAAGGATTTGATATAAATTTCAAAGTTTATTCAAAATTACTGATAACGTTTTGAAGAAGTCTACAAGATAGGAATAATTTTAATAACTAAAGAAAACTATGGATAACCCGAGTAACCCACTATTTTCTATGGAAATAAGTTCAGCAACAAGTACTATCCATTTGGCCAATAATGATCAACATCGTCGTTAGCCCAACAATGGTGAATATTTGCATTGAGCACCGAAGATTGACTGGTCTAAAGGCACAGGTGTATTTATAAAGAGGTGATTTAACCTCCTTAGTTTTCATTGAAAATTCAGAAACAAAACGAACAAATAAACTCAATGCGATTAAAGTAAAAATATTTATAAGATACCAAGAAAAGGACAAGTCCAACATAATTTTTGGAATGTGCCAAATATTACCACGCTTGCTTAACATTATAATCAGTACCTAGTCAACATGATGTTCCTGAAAATACACAAGAAAGTGCAAAATGTATTTTACGTCCCATTCGCCTACGTCTGCAGCCAGTATTGGGTATAAATAGTCCTCTTTCTGTTTCTCACAGATTATGCTGAAGATATCACATTAAATTATTATTAATTGACAGATAAAGCTTGAAGCTAACCGAAAACCTCAGGCCAGATATTTCTGACCATAACACCCTACCTTTCAACTAAATTGGCAAACCATAAATCATTATTTTCCCTAAAATTAAACGTTAAACAAATACCAAATACAGACAAATATAAGAGATTGTCACAACAAAATGATACCAAACACACTTGCATCATCTTTATCCATATCCCAAACAATGCGTGTACGCAGCCTATACATTTAAATAGTGGGGTTTGTTAAAATATCCTCCGTCATCGAGATAGACAATGTCAGGGGACAGACGGACGGACATTTGCTTACTCTATTATTTAAACATGAACCCTAATTTATATAGTCATTTGCTTCGCTATAAATCCATACGTTTCTTCAGCAGGTGGTGAATGCATTTGAAGGTAGAACTAGGTACTTAAAAGTTTACTATTCAAGATTATCATCATCATCATCAACAGCTTGAAGAACGTCACTGCTGGACATACGCTTCCTCCAAAGAGTGCCATGGCGAACGATCTTGTGCTACCTACATCCACCGATTTCTCGCAACCTTTGAGATGTCATCGGTCCATTGGATGGGGGTCTTCCTAAACTGCGTCGTCCGGTACGCGGTTGCCATTCGAGAACCTTTCTTCTATAGCGTTTGTTGGTTCTGCGAGCTGAATGGCCTTAGTCATCATCCTGTAGAGGTCCACCGCTGGAGAGAGGCCTCCCCTAAAGAGTGCCATGACAAAGGATCTTCCATCCACCTACATTCCATCGGGACCAATGTTTCCTATGGTTCGAGGTTGCCTTTCAAGAACCTCTCTTCCTTAGCGGCCTTTTATATCTTCTTATACCAAATACTTCTGATATATATTTATTTCTTTATTTGCACACAAACAATACACAAAAGTAGGACATAATGCTATCCTACTACTATTATATATGCGAAAGTTTGTGAGGATGGATGTTTGTTACTCTTTCACGCAAACACTACTAAACGAATTTTTATTGAAACTTTACAGTAATATAGCTTATACATCAGAATAACACATAGGCTACTTTTTATCCGGGTAACACGAAGCCGTGGGCAGAAGCTAGTAAACAATTAACCATTATTACATTATTTACTACGTACCCTATAAACAGGAATAAGACATTTTGATGTTAGAATGTTTATGGCTAATAATCTCCGTAACGGTTGAACTGATTGATGATGGAGTTTTAAATATGTATTGTTACTTATAATAACACACAGGCTACTTTTTATACAAATATCACGCGGGCAAAGCCTAGAGCAGAGGCTAGTATCTAATTTTGAAATTCTACCAGCTGATGATTTTTCTGATTTTTTTCAGAAAAAATAAATCAATAAATATGGCCTTATATGATTTTCTACATAGAGTTACATGCAGCGTTGATATAAAAGAACCAATATGCTCTATATTTTGCGATATGACGCAAGCATTCGATTATGTGCGTCATGACATACTCTTAAATAAACTAGAAGCTTACGGAGTCAGAGGAAATGCAATGAATCTTATCAAATCATATCTTGATAATAGGAAACAAGTTACTGAAATAAGTAGGATTAATTTTAAAACTAAACATGAAGAAGTACATAGGTCAAAAGAACGTACCGTAATATATGGTGTACCACAAGGTAGTGTATTGGGTCCTCTACTCTTCATAATATATATTAATGATCTGCCAAAGTCGACAACCCAACCTATGTCGCTCTTTGCAGACGACAGTGCAGTAACTATTAAATGTATTAATAAAATGACATATGAAAATGATATTAACTCTGCCTTGACTTCAATTATTGCTTGGTTGGATAATAATAACTTAAAAATAAATCTATCTAAGACTAAAATGATAAACTTTCGACAACGCGATACAGCTGCTCTACATTCACTTGACATTAAATATGGTAATTACAATATAAATGAAGTTGACATGACAAAATTTTTAGGACTTACTATTGACAAAAAACTTAACTGGAAATCTCATTTGGAAAATTTGTGTAAGAAAATTAATAGCTTAGCTTACGTCCTATTTAAAATATCTAAAATAGTTAATGTGGAAACCCTGTTAACAGCGTACCATGGACTAATTGCATCTAATATTCGTTATGGTATACTTTTTTGGGGAAATTCTACTGACATTGAGAAAATTTTCAAATATCAAAAGCGATGCATAAGGGCCATGTTTAGTCTGAAAGTAACGGACTCTTGTAAACCATTTTTCTCTCAGCATAATATTTTGACGATTCCTGCGCTATATATATTTGAAACGGTTATGTTTGTTAAAAATAACCCAGATTTATTTGAACAACTCTCTGATGCCGTTGTTCGCAATAGACGTGACAAACATAGAGTTGTTACTCGCAACTCCAAAACAACCTTAATGCGTAAAAGTATATTCTGCTCAGCACCTTTCACATTTAATAAACTGCCAGAGTCCATACGAGAATTACCTTGTACGTTGTTTCGGAGGAAAGTGACTGAACTATTGACAAATAAATGCTATTACTCCTTTAATGAATTTTTGACTGATAAATTGTAGGTAGGTATAATAACATAGACATTTTTTTTCTCAATGATTGTATTATTATTATTATTTATGGAATTTTTATTTTTATGTGATTTTTTATGTATTTAGAATTGTATTAGTTTTATTGTAAATTTTAAAACATTGCACGCCCAATAGGGCAGAATACACTGTGTCTTTCCATTGCTTTTTATCAACTTTTTAAACATGTATTTCATGCAATAAATTAATTTGATTTGATTTGATTTGATTTGATTTGATTTGATTTGATTTGATGATGAAGCCACAACTAATGTTAACCTATTAACAGCAAGGGTCAGGTGTGAACACTTCACCTGACATTTTGAACCAATACATTGTCGTTTCAGGTGACTGACACTGACTTATAAAAACGTCAAAACATCTAGCTGTCATTTTTACATGAGCGGTCTATGTTCGAACAAAAACCGTCTAAATATAGGTACCGATACCGGTTATCGCCGGACAATGAAATAAAATTGTCACCGCATAGCGAAATTGTAAAGATAATTACCGGATAACATAGTTTCTGGGCAAAGTTCTACCGCAAAAAGCGAATAATGAGCCATACTGCTAAATAAATAGGGTTGACGCAATCTGTTCATATAAGCAAGTTTAATGGCCCTATTATTGACAAGAAAAAAAACTAAAATGGCTTATTCCAATCGGCAAGGTATTGATTGGTTTCTTGGTATCAGTAAACGTTGCGGGTACTTGGAAATATGTAACTAGACTCTCGGGTGCTCTCGGTACGTCGAGCTCTCGGTAGTCGAAACTGCTAGATTTAAAGTTATCGTATATACATACAATAGAACTACGTAGTCGGCTTAGTACTACGACTAAAATAACAAATGAGTGGGTCAGGGTGTGACGCGGCCACGGGGTAGGCCTAGACTTAGGTGGCGTATAACGTCACCATATACACTATGAACATTATACAAAAATCAACGCATGTGGTGATTACGACATGGCATTTTTCATATATTTATCTAGAATGACCGGGGTGTGTTTTTTACTTTGACGTCAGGCGGCGTAATCTTAGTATCTAAACTGAACTCGTTCGAACCCTTTGGATATGGAAATATTCAAAACTGACTGCTACATTAAATTAGCTTAAAAAAACGTAGGATGCCTAGATACCTATAGATATAGATATAATAATATTTGTGCTTATAGTATTCTGCGTTTACTTGGTCTTTTTTATTTCTATGGGAGACAAGGCGGACATACGTACCTACTCGTACAGTAAAAATATCTAAGTACATTATTACTTTGACATTCAATTGTCCGCGAAACACATCAGTCAATAGGCGAACACCACTTGCGAAAAGCGATACACTTATTGTGAATTGAGCGAACGTTCAAATAAACGCGAACGAATAAACAATTATCTTTCTTTTCTGACACTGTTTAAGTATAAAAATGCCCCTTAACATATAAATAACGAAATGCATTGATAGTAGACCATTGTTGCATTCC
Source organism: Perizoma flavofasciatum (assembly GCA_958496245.1). Lineage (NCBI taxonomy): Eukaryota > Metazoa > Arthropoda > Insecta > Lepidoptera > Geometridae > Perizoma > Perizoma flavofasciatum. The sequence continues at coordinate 7,742,766 of OY292439.1, read as the reverse complement.
CAGTTTTTGGCTGGCAACAAATTCTTGAGGCTCCGATACTTTGGTCGTATCTTAGTGTTATAGTTTTTGCACGCATTTGAACAAGCCCGCGCGAGCTCTGATTTTTGTCACTTTAGTGAGGGGAGCTGACTGCTCATTCTGCTACGAAGTCAGTCTTGGTCCTGTTAAGTAAAGTAAAAGTTAATTTTAACCAAAACTATACACAGCTACTTTTAAAATAGGTACCTATAACCTATTAACATTAACCTTTTATTCATAATCGCAAACACTTCCTTGATGAGTTGTACTCATAGTTTATTTACCCTACCTTCAAACTATTATTTATATATATAAGTATAAGTGCCTATGAATATATATAAATTTTATATATTAAGTAAATGTGATTAGATATTTAAAAATTGATAAAAATTGGTAGCATGCTTACCGCCAATTACAACCAATTGGGTTGGCTGGTAGAAAATGCTTTAGCATTAAGTCTGCCTATTGTTCACTTTTCATTAAATGTGCAATAAGGGTTTAGAAATAAATAAATAAATAATCAAACTACAACGTGCTAAAATTTGTCTCCCTCTATCCTTTGTTTAATGTAAGAAAAGGACAAAGTGAGTTATGAATAAGAAGAATATTACATTTTAAAACGTTGGTCCGGCAACGAGATTGGCAGACGACATAGTCAACGACGCGGTTTAGACTAGCGCAGGATTGTGGTGGATGGCACAAACTAAGGGAGACCTATACTTACACCATTGGTTGAAGTCGGCCTGTAGATGTTAATGATGATGATTTGTGTAATACTGGAAATACACATAACGCTTTCCCTTCGTCCCGGCACACGTAGAAAAGTTCTTGTACGAGTGCCGACGTGAACTACCGTTCACACAAATGCGGGGTCTAGTCAGTCTCGCGAGTCGCGAGGTGAATGATGAGACGAGTGACGAGCATGCCGTTCACACATGCTTCTTTCACCACAGACTAGTGTCAACATGAGTGAAACAAAATACGTTGTTTACCCATTCGTATTCATAATTATCAAAAAAATTTGATACTAATTTAGAACAAGACTGAAAATCAGAAAGACTGAAGACTGCAAATAATCTTGCTGTCTTGAATCAACTGATGGCCAAGACACATTTTGGGATGGCAAGACTACATATCAAGACTGCCACATCCCTTTTTAATGTCGTTGCATTGATCCGCAACGACCCTTTCTCACATAAGAACTGTTACATATTCTTTGCTTTTACGACGTTACGGGAATGATATCGGAACATCAGTACCAATCTGCTCATCATTACGATGCTTTGTTTGTCCAGGTCCAGGTATGAATATGTAGGAATGATAACATACTCAAGATAAAGAGGAATTTAATATTTTGATAGCTATACTAACTAAGCCACGACTTGGATTCGTGTCTTGCCGAGGTAGAATTTTTGGGATAGGTATTATAAATTCTAGTAATTTCCCTTAAGTATGGGTTAACACTTTAAAAAACAAATAACCATACACGGGTAAAAAGGATTTCTTTGAATAAGAAAGACTGATTTCTCGAAATATTTGGTTATTACAAAAATATATTTTCTTAGATTAATGCAATATTTTTAAAACAAAAATACTGCTTATCTTATTTGAAGACAATATTTTTCTCAATTTTGTTCTTACTTGAAAATAAATATGTTTATTTCAAGACTTATTTTATGTCGTATCAAATAAATGTGTTAAATAAAACAATATGTTTCTTGAATTAAATTTATTTATCTCGTATCAAATAAAATAAAATGAGATGATTTTTTACTATTACGAAGAAATTATTGTCTAGCGTCTATAGGGAGAGAATCATTTTCTTAGAGGTAATAAAAATGTCTTAATGGAAGGAATTTGTATTTCTATAAGAAATCAGTTTTTACCGTGTATAGATTAATTTATATGAAAACTTTTTCAAAACTAGATGTGGAAATGCGGACAAAAAAGGACAAAATAAACGGACAACGAGGAATTCGTAGGTAACTTATTAATCTTATGGTATTTTACCTACGTGTAAAATGTTAACAATAAATCTGGTTTTAACAGTAGATAAAAAAAGACAACATACACATTGTCCTGACCCTTAGACTAGGATTCCCAGTATCGTTGGTATCAGGAACTATGAGTAGGTATCGTGGTACCAAAACAGCCAGGCCCGGAACAAATGTCTGCAGAATAGAAATATAATAGAATTAAATAGAGTATACCTTTATTTGGCACAAACAATGAAAAGGTAATGGTTACACAGAGGCCGACATGTAAAATACGAGGTACCTACTTAAATCTAAAACAATGCAATGCATGCAAACATTTGGGAATCTAACCTGTAACTCTAGCGTCGCAGCCGTCATACCGTAGCCGTCGTCATAGGATCGAAAAAGGTCAAAATAGGATAATCAATAAATTTTTGCAAGAACTCGTATGCACTTTGAAATAAAAGTGAGTTCCGAAACTAAAACACGTTTTCATGAATGAACAAGTTGATATAAAACCAATATTACTAAAAATTATTGCCTTTAGAGAAAAACAGCAAAACTGATGGAATGTGCGATAGAGAGGCACTGCAACATCAGTCTAAAAGAATGAGATAGATGCATAAACGTGTTATTATCGGAACAAAATTGGCATTCGCGGGAGAAATAATTCATAGCATCTGTTGAAAATGTTAAATTATTATTTTATGATGTGATGCTTAAAGTTCTACGAGATAATGAGGTAAACTATATTTATTCATACAATTATTTAATATATGGCTCATAAAAAAGCTTAAATAACATTGACAGATTTTTCACTTGTCGTTTCATGCGATTATATAAACTTTTTAAAGTTTGACGCAAATTATTACACCTACATAATTGAACGTAATTTGCACTTGAATACAAACAATAAAAACATAATTACCCGAGCATGTACAGCTCGTTTAATTAATTTGCATACACTACCATAAAAGTACCCGCAATCTTTAAAAAAGTCGCGTCAAAAATGTTCCATAAAAGACGAATAGCGTCACCTGTAGCAATAATACGGTAAATCAAAATGGCGAATGCTCTGTCGCACTTACACTATGGTTAAATCGTATTTTCTATCTCTGTCGTATGTATGATTATACCATCAGAGGATTATGATTGCTGGCATTAATGTGTTTTGATTTATGTTTCAGTAACATGGACGTTCATATTGATATTTTTTCTTAGAGCTCCGTTGAAAAATGAGGCATAAACATACTTAATATTTTAATGTTTATGACTTATAACTTATAAGTCATAACATGATATAACATGCTTACAATATTTGTGGAGCTGCTGTTTATATACCTAGCTTTTATAATACTGTGCCTTTAATGATCCACTTGATTAACTTGATCATTTGAGGGTTAATTTATTACACACACACACACACCCTCACAATTACATAAATTTTATCCTTTGTAGGCTATGTTAGCAAATCGTTGCCAAACTTTTTATTACAGGGCTATATATAATAAAAAAAACCTGAATGAAAACCTGAACCACGTATATTTGACGGCGGGCAATTATCTAGCTGCATCGCAAGAGGTGTGGGTTCTATTCCCAAAGCGGTACAACGTTCTGCAAATATTATTAGTGGGGTCATAACTATGAATGTGGTTGTTAAAATAAAATGTAACCAATAATGCTGATAATGATTTGTATACTCATTCACGTCAGTTCCAATTTTGTTTCCTGAATATAAACCCTAAGTTACTTTCTTTCTTTTTATTTCTGGTAACACTAATGAATGTTAGTTCTGTTTGTGAAATTGACATCATTAAATAATTGTTTTTATGATTAATTAGATACCCTCATAAATAATTCCTACTTAAGCAGACATTAGAACATCAGTGAACTTTTTACACAACACGTCAACGACATTAAACTTTTTCGTGCCAATTTATGACGCATTACAAATTCAAATGAAGATTATTGCCATTAAAAAATTCATAACATCAGATTCTAGAAGCAATTAAAATCGAACAATTGAAGGTTGCTGAAAATAAGACTATTTACCACCTGTCATGTCGAACACCAATCTTAACTGACCCAAGTTAGACGTCAAACGTCAAAATATCGCAGTTCATTTTATACTGGTTGGATCTGAAAATGCACGGTGTTTAATTCGGCGATTAAAAGATATCGATACTGGAATCGATTATGTTCTAATTAAGGCTCCCTATATAGTAAAAACTTTGCTTTCCCGACATGGCAATATTAATTACTAAATTATGTATCAATCATTATTTATGTCATCCTGATGAATGGGAAGAAACAAGTCTAACAAAATAATAAAATAATATTATAGTTACACTGTATAATTAATTATAACAGTGCAATAAAATCGATAAAAATTTACGAAAAATTTAATTTTTAAGAAATTATAATGCCATATAATTTCTTAAAAATTAAAGAAATTATATGGCATTTATAGGGAAACATGTGCTAATTTTAATATTCATTGTTATTGCAGAATTACCTACAAGTTGTCAACTAGTAGTTGTCAAAAGCGCTTATTCAAGTACCAATACACATGTAATACAGTAATATGTTTAGCTTGTCAACAAGACCAAAGCTTTTGGTTTTTTACTTACAATAATGAGCAATTACTTTTTTTTGTTTTAACAAAAATTGTGTCTCCTCTGCTATCGGCTCGTTCAAATTCCTCTGCAGGGGTGAAAGGAAACAATATATTTATATTTTGGTCAATGTGGGCTTATTTTTTTATTATTTTTTAAAAGCGAACAGTGTGCTAGTCTGTGCTCGTGCACTCTGTGCACGAGCACAGACTAGCACACTGTTCGCACAGACAATATATTATTTATTTATTATACTAGATGTGGGTTGAGATTTCCACAAAAATGTCTCCCTAAAACTAGTAAAGGAGGTCAAAAGGACATGCATCCAGACACATTTTTAACTGCTATATTTATCTAAACAGTGTATCATCCCGGTAGGTAAGAACCTACCTAAAATAAAAAAATACTGAAATTACAATTATGTCTGAAATAAAATATACAGACCCAAGCTTTACCAACCCGCTTATTTTGTCCCCACCCTTTAACTATATTGTAAGTAGACTTGAATATAATTTAATATTTTATAAGCAAGCATGAAGAATGTCATGAGAGTTAACGAAGCAAAAAAGTATGCCAGGATCGTGGCATGTGGAAATCTGTGGTGTCTGCCTACCCTTCCTGGAAACAGGCGTGAGTTTATGTTTGTATGTATGTATAATTATTTATTAAACAAACAAGTTTCATAGTTATTATTACTAATAATAAGATGCACCGTGTATGGAAGTGAACGCAATGCGAACGGCTAATTTCATCTGATAACTTTCTGAGATCTTGCCGTAATAAGAAATTAATATAGAGTTAGGAAAATTTAGAATTATAAATTATTATCCTTTAGCATCGCAACGAAGATAATATAAAGAAAAAGATTGGAGTATTTTTATTTATTTTACTTATGATTCACACGCAAATAAAACGGATTTACATTTTATACAATAAAAAAAATATACAGGCAGTCGAATTTTCCAACCGGACAAAGTGTTAAAAGTACCTACACTTAATTTTATTTACTTAATGCGTAAAATGTACGTAGCTTAAATAATACATATACAGGGTGTCCCGAAATGTGTATATAATACTGGAAGGAGGTCATTGACACCGTGGTGGGAAACATTGTTTGTTCTACGACTTTTTGGATTTTCATGGTTTTCATTCATGAAATGACCATCAAAGTTTCCATACAACCTGCTTTTAGCACATCCCAACAAAACAGCTGTTTAGTTGACTTTTGAGTGTGACGTGACAATGACCCCTTGTGACACCCTGTATTATTTGTATTTACGTGCATTTTACGTGATAGCGAAGCATAAGGAGGAATATTTTATTATTTTAAGTACCTCTGACTACCCCTTACTTGGTACATGCTCACGGATCTAAAAAAATACAAAACAGTATCAATAAAATTATATACTTGTAAACAGATATCACTTGTAAAGAGATCCATAAAGCGTGAAGTGCGAGTTCTTTAGAATACCATAACATGTTTCTGTATAACGTAGGTGTTTTACAAAAACATGTTATGGTTTTCTACAACTTGCGCGCTTTATACAAAAAATGCTATTGCGCATAGCATGTCATGGTCTCAAAGTAAGAAACATCCATATGGACGGATGAAGATTCGATAGTCCACTTATAGTAAACACTTCTGCCCACGGCTTTGCCCACGTGGCACCTGGATAAAAAGTAGCCTATGTGTTATTCTGATGTATAAGCTATATTACTGCCAAGTTTCATCAAAATCCGTTCAGTAGATTAATCGATCCAAGAGCATAGTGAAAAAATTACTTATCTACTGTAAATCGTGCACTTAAAAACTACCTCGTCGCCACTGTTAGAATATCAACCCACCGCCTCAAGTGTAATGAAAAAATAATTTAACATGATTTATAGCTTACTCAGACCCCGCAAATTGCTGACCGTTTGAGACGTTTAACTTAAGTACCGCCTGCGCATGCGCACTCCGTTAATTTAAAAATAAAAAAATCACGAATAAAAATCACAGTTTTGGTTCGCAGGTTCTTACCGTAATGCCTGATTTCAATAAATACAGTGTGGAGTCGGTAATGCTGTGTTACACACAAAACTGATGATATTAAATATAAAATGGTCCAGCTCAAACAAATTAAAGTTAATAAACAAGCAATTTTAATAAAAGTAGGTACTTATTCTAAAAAACTAGGAATTAAAAAATGCTTTTAGTAAGACACTACTAGCTTCACTGCTTAAAACACTGCCCATGGCTTCGCCCACGTGGTACTCAGATAAAAAGAAGCCTATGTGTTATTCTGATGTGGCTATATTACTGTAAAGTTTCATCAAAATCGTTCTGCGTGAAAGAGTAACAAACATCCATCTTCACAAACTTTCGAATTTATAATATTAGTAGTTGTTAAAATATGTATTTTATGTTGCTTGATTTTTTTTATTCCATGCTTATAATGTAAATGTATAGTCGTATTTTTTTCTAAATAATCTTATGTAAAACTTAGGGCCTTACTTATAAAGATTATTAAACAGTTGAATAACTAAACAAATCTCTGTAAATCCAAAGTCTTGAGTTCAAAAAATAAATAAACGAACGGTCAAGTCTAACCATTGATTATGATTAATCAACCATTGAAACGATGACAGATTCCTATGAAAACATGTGTCAAAAAGCTTTGATTAGAACCGAACCAAACCAACTTTTACTGTGTTGTAGGTTAGTATACCATCATCCAAAGAGGAGTTCCCACGTCTACCTGCAGTCTCCATCATCAGATCAGCTATCATTATAATATTCATAGCTTTGTCTTGTCAGGTTATGAAACATATTATTATGGAGGAAGGACCTCGAAACGGTCAACGAAACGTCAGTAGAAGAAAAGTAAGGTATCTACTACCTATAGTCGTAATAATATTCTAAAATTATACCAAATCCCGATAATTATATCATGCTAGGATATAAAACTTTTAGAGTCATTTTCAACATGCTAATGAGTGGGTAAATGGCTGTTTAGCTTAACAATTATTTCGTCAGAGATGTTTTCGGCTATGTTACGGCTAAACGCCCATTTCTAAGTTGAAAAGCGCAATACTTTTGGATAACAAAAACTGCATACAAAATTAATAACGAACTTCTAATAATTAATAAATTAAATTGAATTTATTTGTTAACTCGGGGTAAAATAGGCCCATTAAAGCGCATTTTTCTGGGCTGTCATTAATCGATTAAAAATAATCAATATACGTAAACTCCAACGCACATCCCTTAGTATAAAACATTACATTAACGGTTATTTGATTGGTACAGAATACCCACTATCATGACAGAAGCATACTATAACATCTGACATTTATAGTTGTCATAATGACAGTTGTCTTGTACCCTGTAGGTAAAGCGCTTTACGCGCTTAGAATATAAATTTAAACCAGAAAGCGCGTCTTGTTTGCCACCAACAGGAGTCGTATTTGGATTATTTACTAGATATCAGTCTTTATGTGAGTTTTAACACACGGATAAGCCCCCCTAATTATATTTCCCCCTGATAATAAATAGCAATAGGAACAAGACAATGTGACACTTGTTTTTCTAGGCTTGACAATGCCCAAAAACTTTTAAATATGTAAGTATATTTTGGCCAAGACGTGTTGCCTTTTCAAGTTTTTGATGATTTGGGCATAATTTAGTTAGGCAAAATAGCCGATGCCCATTGTCATGTGTTTGTTCAATTAGAGTGCCGTCTTTCAGATAAAAAACGTTTACAAATCCCACCAAAAAATTAACCATTAAGCTAGGATAATTTCTTGGGTAGGATGTATGGCGGGAAGGTGTATCGAAGCTTCACGTTACCTCCAGCTATTGTATTTTACGTGGCTTCTGGTTAATCTATAGGCTAAGGCTACGTATCGGTCCATCCTAGTTTAAATTAAATGATGTATTATCTTGTATGTTAATTTTTATACAACAATAATTGCTTACCGGCACATTAGCAGGGACCTTAAAGTATATGTTTATCGCATGACTTTAATCGAAGATTTGCAAGCATCCTGTATTTTTGTGTTATTTTATTAAAAAGGGGTGTTTATGTGGTGAAGGTAAGGGAATTAATATTTAATAAAAATTGTTAAGTAATTGATGGATTGGAAAACAGGTTACAACAACCGTCGCGTTTATTAATTTCGACATAAAAGCAAATAACATATTATTTGCTTATATAATAGATAAACGTTTGTAAAAGGAAAACAAAAAAAAACAATACAACAGCAATAAATTAAAATTCAACAATCGCAAAAATGCGACATCTAGCGTCAAGTAGAAAAATGGAAAAAAGCTTTACTGTCTCTGAATACTAATAATAAAAAAAGCCTGGAAAAAGGTTTTTTTTTATAATGTTCCGTCGTCTTGTTAAAAAATTTAATTAAATTATGTCTATTTCAAGAGTCCTATATCATAAAGTTTTTATTCAATTACTCTGAATATATACAATAGCACATAAAAAATTAAAACACAATAATGTCACTTATATTTGAAGACAGAAGTTCCAGCACATAGGCCATAAAAACAATTAAACAGCAATCAAAGCAGGGTCACGTCTGACCGCGGTCCGTCAGGGCCTGTTATTGAAGGGTTAACCGCGCGATACACATTACTTGTGCCCCAAGCCCCAGCGGTCGCTTTGACCAAAACGATTTAGGGATCTGTCTCAGAGTTATTGTTTAACTTAGCGAATAACGAAAAAAACGTAGTAGATACTTCCAATTGGATGCTAATTAGCTCGCCTACGTACTATCTTGTGCATAAAGCATTTCTATCTAAGATGTAAAAGTTTTGACAGTTTTTAGGTTTAAAGATTTTATTCTCAAAGAGACACAATCACTTACATGAGAATAGCTATTTAGCTTAAAGTATACAATTAATAAAGTAAATATTTTTGTCGTTCGGTCTGTCGGTAGTAATTATTACAGTTTTGCACAAATGAAAAGATAGGTAGATACATATTAATACAAATTAGTTAAGTACTAGAAATGAAAAATCTTATTAAATTAGCCAATTCACAAATTTTCAAAGAGTAACGAGATTTACGTCTATAATTAGAACTCGGAGTAAGTGTGTATGGTTTCAGAGATATGGAGCCTTTTTATTCCAAAAACTATCGTGAACTTGACTATTCATACAGTAAAAACGGGAATTTTCACGTACTGCACTATCGGTGAAGGCACCGACTAAGTTTCGACTCATTCCGAGAGTATTCATCAGGGTGAGTGGTCGCGACTTTCTCCTTCCGCGTCTTTTGTAGTGCACGGCGCGACGTGAAAATTTCCGTTTTTACAATATGAATATGGAACTTTTTTTATATAAAAATTACATGTGAAAGTATGAAACCTATAGGTAATGGGAATTTTCAACTTCCATTAAAACTCATAGGAACAGGAGTAGTATGTAGAACATCTACACAGTTTTTAGCTAAATATTTGCCTCTGTACAATAAAAATTCAATTGCTTATTTAAAAATATTGTATAAAAAAATGCCAATGAGTGAGATATTATACAACATTTACTTCTAAAATACATACACTTTAGATGCAATCTTCCTATTTCATAAAATATGCTAAGTAAGGTCTTACACAAACAAGTGACCACCGACCACTATAATATTTTAATCTTTGGCGGCCGCCGTAATCTAAATATTGACCCCAATAATCCTTGAGTTAGTAATCCTTGGTTTAAACTAAACCAATATTTTGTCTATAGTTTTGTCAGCGATTTGTTTACTAGATCGTGTTCTTGTTTTGAAATAAGAACACAAAAATTGATAGGGGAAAAATCCATACAAACTCATTCCATGCCCTGAAACACAGTTCGATTTTCGAATTAGGTAGTTTGAAGTTTATTGACCTAAGGTAGCTATTAAGTTCTTCGTTCTAGCTGAAAAAAATACGTACATTACTTTTCAACCCACCTGTCTGACCAGCATAGCGCGTCATCCCGATACCTGAAAGAGGAAAGATTTTATCAGAACAAAATTATGAAAAAACAAAAGAAGGCATGTGCCATTGGTTATTGTTATAACAAGCAGCAGCAGGCTTGTAATGTACAGGAAATGCTACACTATTCAAAAATTGGGCATATAATACCTACATTCGTACAAAATATAGCACTGTAGGCAGAAATCACGGATCTTAGCATACCTTTTTTCATACGCTCTCATCACATTTTGCAACACAAAAAAAGTGCATATTGCCAAAATATAATAATTAAACATGCCTACTTAGTATCTTCACAAGACTCTGTAGCGCAATGGGCGAAGGCCCGCCTGAAATCCAGTAGGTTGCGGGTTCGATTCCCGCTGCGGGCAAATGTTTGTACGATTTGCAAATATTTGTCTCGGGTCTGGGTGTTTTGTATAATATGTATATATATAAGTAGCTTACTTTGAGGCAAGATGACGCTGTGTGACAATGTTAAAAAAACCTTTATACATCGTAAGGATTACAGTCGTGACCATGTTTTTTTTATTTGCGAGGTTAGGCTTTCAAATATTTGCTAAGAATCTTATATAAATGAAAAAAACAAAATGAAACAGCAACATATTTGAGTTAAGCAAAATATGGCGGATGTCATATCCGTCTTAGCTTATAAAGATCCAAGTAACTCACTTGAAAACAAACTTGTAATAAGGATACGTGACTGAGTAATTATAAGAGAAATTGCTCGAGGTCTTGAAAAGCATAGACAATGATAAGTAGACTATAGACAATGTAAAGTAGAATTGTAAACAATGTAGAGCGGGGTAGAGACAATTACTTTGTTGGTGTATTTCCTTTGTTCATATGTCCTTGTTCATAATGTAGAGAAATGGCAAATATTTAGAACATCTATGGCATAAATATTCACGAAACCATCGCTTTGTCCATCGTTTGTAGGCATGTACTTACCTACCACTTCGTGTTATGTATTTAAACTATCTGCTGCTAATCATTATGTGCCCTTTCTGTCTCAAAATAAGAAGAAAATACTATATTGTAGAATAAAATGCGAATTATAGTAATAAAATAGTTGTCGCAATATCTAATCATGAAACTTTGGGTTCCCTTCTACTTAGGTAAGTACCATATAAATACAGATAATTTATGATAATTATATGCAATAATTTCAACATAATAATAAGATCAACAACAGCAACCCATTGCGTAAAATGCGCCACAACACAAAAGCCAAAAGGCCGGACCATTTCTAAATTTTTAAAATAAGAACTGCTACGTTCCTTTGCACGCAGATTCAGGCACTCCGACAAATTACGAGATAACACCGCATTTGTATGCGAGACGCGCGCGGCTTCCGATATTAGGAATGGAACGGCGGCGCCCGCAGCTATCAAGTTTTTTTTTAAGTTTCGGAAGTAAATAATTGACAAACGCAATGATCAAGTTTTTAAAAAACTGTAAGAAAATTTGGCTCTGTAATTTCTAGATAAGTAAAAATCATCATAATACACAATTATACCTTGCTTGATGTTATATTGGATTAAATTTAATAATAATCAGTCGTTCTTCGTCACATTGGTCCTTTTATGGCCATTCATATGTCAGTCACCAAGTTTGGTTTAGTGGTTTGGTTGATGGTGAAACATAAAAATAACCCCTTTATAAATCATTCACAAAATAAGTTCACACAGTACATCCCTCAACTCCATCTGATTTTCATAAGTTTCCGCATCCACAATCGACAATATCTCTCGCTTATCACCCTATGGCGGAATTTTAATAAAACACCTTACTGTCGTAAATTCAAATGAAATATGTCGAACAATATGTTGGAAGAATAGATGGAACGATCTTTGCCCATTTTTATTTTTGCGTCCTTATTACATAATATGCTCTGAACGCTCTCTTTTCATAAAAAGAACGGTACGGTAGGTATTGTGCTACGAAATGAAAATATTTGAGAAGTAATCGTACCTTTAGTAGATCCTAGGAAATTGTATTTTAAAATGTTTTTTTATACTGTAGTTTTGATAGTTTTCATAGATCCGTCTGTAATGCAGCCAGATTTTTTCAATGATCATTCGATTATATGAATTTTGATTAAAAAATAATTTGAAACGTTATTCAATCCTACCTAAAGTTAATTCAAACGTTAAATCTGCTTTTAAAATGTTGTACACCTACTCGATTTACATGAACTGGCTGCAGTTTAGTAGCAGAATCAAGGGTAAGGTAGTAAATTCTATTAAACATTCGTATCAGCGTTCGTATGCAAAAATCTAAGAAATGAATTACAGCCAGCAGATTGAATTTCAAACATTCAAAAACTCTTTTGAATCTGGAACATGTTCAAACTTCGAAGGTGTTCCAAGCACGTGTTCAAAGGCTATAAAACGTAATCGAAAACAGTTTAGGAATCGCGTCGTGCAATTGTCAACATCCGTGCGCCATTTTGCATTTTATAACAGTGTTATAACGTTTTGCGCTTTTCTCGTCATGGTAATGAGGCTATCAATTTTTAGGGTGACGCGTCAATTCCCCATTTTATTCTTTTGGGGGATTTATTTCAGTTTTGTAAGCACTTGCTGCTTTGCTAAATGAACAGGGAATCATGGTAGTAAGTATTTGGGGAATGTTACGCTTGCACGGCTCGATTAGTGAAAAATAACACGTTACACTCAGAATAAACGCGTGACTTCTCCATTTCCGAGAGGATTTCTTTTGATCTATAGAAAGTGTCCTTTTATAGTTTTTCAAAGTCACAGAGATTGCGCTGTACCTACCGAAAGTTTGTAATAATGACTGACATAAATGTGGCTTCACGAGTCACAGTGATTATAACAGAGATTATCAATGGCCATGATAATCTCTGTCATAGAGTGTCATCTAGTAAATCCAGAAAATATGAACTACCGACCTCCCAATGATAAAAAAATATTGAAGGAATATCGGTTGAAGGCGGCTTTCGTGATGAAAAGCCAAAATCGATGAAAAGCATTGGTAACTAACCTTATTTCCAATGTTTTAAAAAACACTAAATCTTGATCTTGAAAACGGTGGCCTTTGCAGGTTAGGGGGCCGCAATTTCGCTAATGTAACTTTGCACGTAAGACCTTTACACGAAGGAGAATGACCGGTGTTACAAAGAAAGGTCAATAACTCTGTGACCAATAATTTGTATCTGTTGAATTGAGATGTAATAGGGTTTGAAATAAGACATAACATTAGAATGTATATACATATAACTGGCCTCAAACAAGGACGCCGTGTGCGTTGAATAGCGTTAAGTTTGCGACGTGCGCGGTGCAAGGGTTAACTGTCATTAACCGCTTAATGCTGACGGTATTAGAGCTAGATATTTTAGAGCAAAGATATCCATCATCATCAGCAGCCATGGCTTGTTTCAAGATCACATGAAACTTATAAAGCACTGCTAGATTACGTTTTCAAACCGTCTGTTAAATGTTAAATGGTATTTTAGGTACAGATATTTTCAACAGGATAATTTCAATTATTTGCTAGTTAATAACTTAAGTACTAGGTACTGTCCAAGAGCCAGATGTTGCAAAGTTGGTCATCTCTGTTATGCTGGTCACGTAGAACGAACGTAGGATATAAAGCATCAAATCTTATAAGAGGCACAAACCCAGAAAAACCTTGCCAGGCCCAAACTCAAGTGGCTAGACAGCGGCATAAAAGCAATTGCAGCTAAAAGACTGAAGAGAAAAAGCCCAAAGTCCTAGCTGAAGAAGTTTACTCGACCAGGCAAAAGCCTATCCGCTGCTGTAGCGCCTTAGATAATAGAAATATAAATATTTTTATGTGTGCAATACAAGAATTAAAAAAAATGGTTCTACTCTCTTTGATGATGACTACTGTTTTTTTATCATACAAAAATAGTTGCTGATAGTAACAGAAAATTAGTTCCGCCTACGGTTTTGACCGTAAAGTATCTGGATAAAACGTAGCCTTTGGATTATTTTAGGTTAAGAACTATACCTACATATTTCAGGTCTATACATATTCCATATTTCACCCAGATTGGTTCAGCCGGTACGAAGATACTAACATCCATACTTTCTTTCTTATTTATAATATTGGTATCCGATGACATCTTAAAGGTTTCAACAAGATTGTTCCTCATGGCACTCCTTGGAGGATGTCAGTGGACTTCAACAAGATGTGTTAGTTGATGATGATTTTAGCATCAAGCCCACCTTTTTTACCTACAGTCTTGTTTTTGTGTAATAAATAATTTAATCAATAAATAATTATTAACACGTAAGACTATTTACAAGTATGTATATACAAAAAATACAGATGAAACAGCTAGCTATCCAAAGACCGTTGCAAACGATCTATAGATAGCTCAACTGATCCAGATCACTGTCAGACGGAAGCGTTCCCAAAATACTGGCCGTATTGCCACGCTGAATGGCAATGATAAGATACCAAACAGAAAATAAATAGCGCAGCGACTAAGAAAATCAAGAACCGTTTAAAAAGCTTTTTCGAATCTCCGATGTCTTAGTTTCATTTTCCTAAGCCGCCATCTATCAAGCAAAATAAACACTAATTACCGACTCGTTACTGTATACAATTACACAAAACAGGGAAAGGCAATTAGTCGCTGCAGTCGGGTAAGATAAGATAACTGCAAATACTAAACGTTACTTGACACCTTCTATTGTGCGAGAGAATATAGACCGGGAGTTCACAGTCATCAATCCTACATATCGAGTACCATCAGGGTGGGTCGTTTATGGGGTGAAAGCGGACACAAGATAACGTAAAAATAACGTATACTGCCAGGGTGCTACTAGGTAGGATTTAATAAAACACTTTTTTCTTGACTGTACCCAATCTAGCCGACTTTGCCTAGGTATTTATTTCAACCCGTTATCTTTGACTCTGGTACTCAATAAGATGGGGTAGTTCTGAGTAGGCGGGTCGGTATCAAATGATATGAATGAATGATATACCCTCGATTAAACTTCGAATATCATCTACGTGAGGTGAAAGAAAACATAAAAGAACGTAAAATGTCTTTGGACTGTCCAAACGTAGCCAGCTAGATTAGGTACAGTCAAGAAAAAAGATGTTTAAAATGTTTATGCCAATCAGCGCCCTGGCAGCATACGTTCTTTTCGCAGTATTTTTTGTCTTCCTGCAATGCATGACCCGTCCTGGTCCTCAATAGATATGGTTGACGACTTTGAACTCCCGGTCTAATATGAATATTATTCTGCTTTTCTGTATGGCGTAGTCTATGGTCTTAAGAGAGCAAGATAAAGGTTTATTTTAGAACTAGTTTTGTTTTAGTGGAAAATCAAACAGTTTTCATAACTAAGTAATAATATTTATGTGTATCTTTCATTGGTGGTTCTAATAAATAATAAAAAATATACATTGCCACACATGAAAAAACTTCTCATGATATTTCATTATGTATTTTATATATACTAGAACTAGTTTTGTTTTATTTAAAAATCAAACAGTTTACATAACTAAATAATTATATTTATGTGTATTTTTCGTTGGTGTTTCTAATAAATAATAAAATACACATTGCCACACATGAAAAAACTTCTCACGATACTTCATATATTATATATTCTATCAAGGAAGATATAGCCAAAATGCCAGGTCCTACTAAAAATTATCGTTAGTTTGATGAAAGAAAGAATTCTTTGACGAGGAATTCAGACATCTATGAAAGAATAGTTAGTTGAGGATGAAAAAGCCCCGCAACATTAAAGCCCATAATCATAATAGTCTTTTTTTTCACTAGTAATTTTCCTCAACATAATTGCTGCAATAAGCTATTGTTTTATTAATTTACAAGGTGTCCCCATACAGGGACTAGTGTGGATGTGGTTTATAGTAATTTTATGCAATATCGCGTATGCACGTGGCGGGAACGCGCGGACGTGGCGCGAATTTCAACTATTCAAATTTAGAACATGTGTCTACTTTGTCTATGTCTGGTTATTGGTAAAGTTTGGACGAGCAAATTGTTACAGGACCATACACTCTTACTAAACACATCATCATCAACTATCGGAAGAACATCACTGCTGGCAACTTTCTTGGGCTGTCTCCATCCACTGAATTCCCATAAACTTCTGTCAATTGGTTCAGGGGGTCTTTCTACGCAACTTTGTCGTCGTGGTGGTTGCCATTCGATAATTTATTTTTTTAACCGACTTAAAAAAAGGATGTTTTCAATTCGGTTGTATTCATTTTTTGTATGTTTGTTTCTTTATATCTTTGCCAATCGTTAACGGATTTTGATGATTCTATTGTTGTTGTATAGAAAATGATCCCAAAAAGGTCATTTAAATGTTTTATTGCTAAGGGATTGCTACTTTTCCCGTAATACTTAAATAACATCTTTATCCTATGGAATCACGACTAGCCGAAACATTTTTCATGAGCTATTTTAGTTCGGTTTTTTATTCGAAAGATCCCGGGTAAGCAAAATAATGTAAGCACGTGAGGAAGTCGGTTTTTGACATTTTATGTCGTAGATTATTTATATTGATAACCGAAAACTATTGCCGGGACAATGTGGACCTCAACTTTTTATAGTTTCTTGCAACAAATGTAGGTATGATATTTATTGAAGGATTAATAATAATAAATAATAATCTAACTCACTGGGATAGATTATCAATTTAGTACATTTGAAATTTTCAAAATAAAGCCATCTTCTCAACCAATTTTGCAACCAACCTATTAAAACACAATCCAATCTCACCTATGTCCATTTTTTACATCCAAACAGCATACCATAGCAATAACTAAAATAATTCCACAACATTATCAATACAACACTGGCAATCGATAATTTTCTATCAATGACGCCCGGCCGGCGCTTATTAGCATCGGAAAAAACAATAACTGTGCTAAGATTATACGCTTCACTGCAGAAAGGTTAGTATGGATATGAACTAATGAGCTTTCATTGATATAAAAAAAAATTAACAGCAAATGTGACTTAAAGATATACTGTTAATAATTTTCAAGTTAAAAAATCAAATTTTAATTGAAAACTATTAGCATGAAATAATATTAATCAAAAGTGAACGTTAGGATGCATAGGTACCCACCTAATTCAATTTATATCGTTGCATCGGCGGCTGTCGCCCACCATAAGTGGCAGTTTCAGGGTTGCCGTTGGTAATATACCCCGAGCACTAAAATAAAATATCGTAATTATCGTCCACTTCAATGTAGGTATCTCAAGTATTTTTTTTAGGTTTTCCGAAAAACTACTTTGATTTAGATATTTTTCGGATATTGTTTGCATGATACATGGTCACGCAAAAAATATACAGTCCCTGAATTGAGAATAATCTCGTTTTCGAAGTCAGTTGAAACCAGTAAATTATGTAGGTTTAGACGGAACGTTATTATAGAGGTAAAATAAAACTGAAATTTCGACATTAGTTTCATAAGATTATTCTGATGAAACTATGTTTTATTTTTTTTGAAATCGCACACCAAGATGGTTATTTGGATGTTGGGGTGGTTGGATGAAAATAAAACAGATACATATATATTAATGGTGACCGCCATATATATTTGTAGACACTCCAAACACTTTAAGTTACTTTCTTAAGTAAGGTGAGTCAAACGATACCTCATTCACTAAAATCCATCAATCCGTTTTAATGCAAAGAGGTTAAAATTCCTTTTTACACAATGAATATGAAATTAATTAACTTCAAGCACAAATAGCGAGAGGAAGAGTTAACATTTTAACTAATAACGTTATAACTCGGCAATTGCACAGTTCAAAATGGCATTTATATTAGTAAACTAGTTGTTGCCCGCGGCTTCGTCCGCGTGGTATGTTAATAAAAGTAGCGTATGACCGTCTCCAGGCTTCAAACTATGTCCACCAACTTTTGAATGAATTGAACCAAGGATTACAATTTATACAAAGTTTAGAACTCAATTGCACACCCCCAAAGGGTAGTTTTGAAAAAATATGTGTTTTATTATTTACTTTAAAGTTTATTTGTACAGAGTTTTGAGCGAATCAAACAATTTACTTTACCGCCCTATTTAACCCCCTAAGGGTCGATTTTTGAAAATTAGATTAGTATTATTCCAGATCCTAAACTATCTACATTAATCAAAATCAGTTTAGTAGTTACGGAGATCGTGGTAACAAACATTCACACACACACACACAGATTTTCGCATTCATTATATTAGTAGGATTGATAACTCTATGTCACGCATTAGCCCTACGTAATAAAAACATTTCAAAGATGTTTAATAGGTCCTAGTAGAATTTAACATACTTTTTTGGATACAAGTCTTATCCACACTAATAAAACCCAATATTAAGTTTACGCGTTCGCTGTGTAAAATCATAGTCGAAGATATTATAATCCTCACAATGCTCTGCGCACTCGATATAACCTTTCACACCTATAGCTAGCACGCTGTGCGCGATTGTACTACTTAGTTATTCTATATTATTTGCGTCAGTGTACTTACATTTGATTTGAAAACGAAAATACTTATTCATACGTAGCATTGTTTGTCTGCAAGAAATGATACTGAATCTGGTGAGATAACTGGTTATCTTCAATTTTCCATGAAAATTATCATAGGTACCCAATCTGCTTAGGCAATTTTAATAGCAATATTAATTTCATGCGGTGAAAAGATTATGCATCCAACCTCTGCGTGGTTTTATATATTTGAGCACGACGACAGGACATGAAACCATGACCTTCGGATCGAAAGTCGGCGACTCTAGTCACTATACCTACTTAGTGCTGTTGCTTAAAACAAGTATTTTTTCGAAGATAATATATCTTACTGCTATTATAAACGCGAAAGTTTGTGAGGATGGATGTTTGTTACTCTTTCACGCAAAAACTACTGAACGTATTTTGATGAAACTTTACAGTAATATAGCTTATACATCAGAATAGCACATATGTTACTTTTTATCCGGGTACCACGCGGGCGAAGCCGTGGACAGAGATTTTTGTGCCATATGGTAACTGACAAACAAACAAACAACCTCTTACGTCAAAAGCATAAACGGGCTCCTCCCATGACGTCGTGGTTAAAAATAGAAGATAAATTTAGACATTATTCTAGAAACTCAATTGTAGAACTTAATGTAACTAAATACTAAGAAATCGCAATATACAGTTACAGAGTGTCTAACTAAAATTATTACTAGAGTCGTGACCGCTTGGGTTATTTCATAGTACGTGTTATTATTAAAATAATTATTTGAGTATTGAGTTTTGAGTGTTGATTTGAGTGGAACTTATCGTATTTTACTCAAATAATTTCCTACCAAGGCTCGTTGAAAAGGTTTTCATGTTACATAACTCATGGTATGTAGCAATAAATAAATACCGAACAAGCTCATACATAAGTTAATTTTGCAAAATTTTAAAGGCCCTGACGTGTATGATGATAATGAACCATAAGTATACCTAACTATACTGGTACTACAACACCCAGATATCAGTCCAGGGAATCGAACCCGCACCTCTCGCTTCCCACTTGCTTATAGCAAGTAAGTTTCTTGTTAATCCGGCTGGAAGGACCACAATTTTAGAAACGTAACGTCGAAAATGATGTTGCAGTTAAAACAGAGCCCATTTTGCTTTGATTTCTTTGAAACCAAAGGATTATCAAAATATTGGCAATACCTTTTATTGCTTCTGGGTCCATAACCTGTTTACATTCTACATACTTAATTTCTAGCTTAGGTTTTCATCATCTTGTAATTTTTCACAGAAACCTGTTAGTTAATTTTTGATTGTAAGTGTTAAGTGTCCCGTTATTAAATTGCGAAAATAAAAGTCTCTGATTATAATTATACTTTAAATTTTCATCGATAGGCTGATCGGATTGGCAGCATTCTATAAAAAACTTCTTCACAAAATTGGATTCAAATTATAATTAGAAAAGTACCTGGGTAATTTAGGTACTTATTACCTTATACTTTACTTATTACTTTGAATTAGGTAGTATTATATCTCAAATCTCACTCTCAAGAGCTCTATAATCCAATTCACACGATCACAAACCCCGATTCGATATCAAAGTCCCATAAAGGTGCTTACACACGCGGTATTTTTAGCGAGGGCCATAACGCGCGCACCGGGCCCATAGCCATAAAATAATATTCCTTAATACATTATAATAGTGGATCCTGGATGGGTAATGTTCGTAAGTATTGGAATTACAGGGCGGTGTATTGAAGTGGGTGCGATGCTAGTTGTAGCGAGAAAGCGAGTGGAATATTATAAGACATAATTCACCCTTAGCTCCTTGCAGATGCACCGCTGCGCTGGCGCACAAGCGTAAAGTGCCGTTCAGAAATAATTATTACTCCCTTTGCTTGCGGGGCGCCTGGTTGCACGAGCTTAGAGAGCCGTCGAATGAGTCAGGTTAGTACGATACGAGAAATAACACCCAACAACCACAAGGAGATAGCTCGAAGTTTACTAAAAGCAGCGTGATAAAAGGATTTGGTGCGATACACAGGGAATATAATAATAATAAATATTTCATGTCAAGTTATTTTATGGCAAACAATGCTATTTTAATATCTTTAAAAAATATTGTGTCTTCATCTACCTTCTCGCAAAAACTTTTGGAAGAAATTATTGATTGAGCTACAGTTAGAGACAACGTAACTTGTTATTTTTGGCCCAAAAATAATTTTATGACCAACACAACGATTTAATTGTAAAAATCGCTAAGCTTATGATCCCGCTACACATCACACCCCACCCATGCATCGGATCTCATCGCATCGTTTGATTGGCTGCGGGTGGCGAAATTGTACGATGATGGTGATTCCATTCAGTTTGATGACAGATTACGTTTTTAAATTGCGAATTTGTCGGCCGGCATCGAACGGAAGAAGAAATGCATGTTCGAAGTTTAATTTTATCTACCCTGGGAACATTGTCTATGGCTGAGACATTATATTTTTTAACAAATTTAAAAAGTACTTCTATTTTAAAATCATTCTCAAGTTACACATCTGACCGAAAACTAACCATTATTTTTTTTAAGAAATTTAAAAAGTGCTTCTATTTTAAACTCATTCTCCAATAACACCGAAAACTAAAATGCTAAAAACGAAGATAAAATGAGGGTAGTTGCGGCTACTGCCTTCATTTCACGACGATAGCTCCATACCACGGCTGTTGCAACACAGTTGAAAATGTAAACGCGACAAAACCCGATTAAGAAACGCAGCGTATACTTACTATGATCTTAGTAATATATAATTATGAATAGATAAATACTTTCCTCAGTCATTGCTTAAGGTTTTTTGACTTTATTAGAGCCGGACACCATAACAACTCATTTAAAAGATCGTAATTTAGAACCAACAAAGTTACCTAATCAAGCTATACAGTATCAGATCCCTTATTTCAAAGATATCGTGGAATAATCAAAGATATCGGTGTGTTTAATTAATTAGTACAATCTTAACTTTATGCGTTTCAGATTGCTATGGAAATTAGTCCTTTCGCACGGCCCTAAGTGGCGTTTTTGTCCTCTTGTAAAAGATTAGATTATTGCTTTTTAATTTAAATTGAGTTTTGTTTTAATTTATTTCTAGCTTTCGAAAGTTTATCTAAAACAAAATAAACAAACACGCTCACGACAGTATTCGTCATGATATATAGTCAGGGCGTAGAGCTTTAAGGATACTAAGTAGGGGTAGTCAGAGGCACGACCAAACAGTATATTTGGTACATGCCCGTGTTTTACAAGCTGTTAGATTCCGTGAGAGGTTGTATCACCGCTTGTAAAACACATACATTTTTCAAGTGGAAAAGTCCATTGATGCAAGATAGGGTTCAACCCCACGGTCTCTGGATCGGAAGTCGGAGTACCACCCAAAAGGCCAACACAGTAAAGGTACAGTAAAGTTTACCTAGTCATGATAATAATCCTACTAATATTATAAACGTGAAGTTTGTGAGGATGGATGTTTGTTACTCTTTCATGCAAAAACTACTGAAAGGATTTTGATGAAACTTTACAGTTATATACGTAGCTTATACATCAGAATAACACATCTAGGCTACTTTTTTATCTGGGTACTACGCGGGCGAAGCTTTGGGCAGAAGCTAGTATTTTATAAATCGACTTCGGCAAATCAAAATGAGCTAGATATGTAATATTGTGCTTTCTTTTTTATCTGTGGTAGGTGTATTTTTTATGCTTCAAAGTTACTCAGATGAAACTGTACCGGACGATTGAAAGGATTGCTATCAAAATGTTGCATCTAGTTTTTTTTTAAACTTACGTGATCTCTAAACGTAGATATAAGTTTTATACGGGGTCAAAACTTTTTCTAAAATAAAAATTATAAAAAAAGATAACAGCGATAAAAACCCGTGTAAGATTTAGATAGAGATGGAAACCCCTCCATTGAAAGTATATTTTCCAGTAAATTCGTGGGCCTAGCCTTTCTCGATTTGTTGAGCTTTTAAAATCACTTGTAAAGTTATAAGCTTGTTCACAATAATTCAGAATTGATGTTCCCCATTTATAGTACAAGAGTAAAGTGACAAAAGTCACACTTTATTAACGCCTATTTGTTTTATTGAATAAATAATTGCTCGCTTGTTCCTGTCCTGCTATGATGGAGAGGATTGCAGCGTACAAATTGTGGAACAGTAGGGGTCTGGAGGACTTTATGAATACACTTTTGGAGTGATTTCAAAAGAGATTTCATTTTGTTGGCTGTATTTGTATATTCATGATTTTTTTTCTAAAATAATAACCTGTAGTAAAATATAAAAAGGTTAAGACCAGACCAACTTTGTATATTAGTTAAGCTTTTTATTTTATAAGTTACTTACTGCATTAGTTAAGTTACAAAGAATTTGTTTTCATTTCAAATTGATAATAAAATTTCGTTTTTTTTTTCATAGAAATCTGCTACTAAAATATTATGTGAAGTCAGTGCAGATGGACATTAGTATTGGTACCATGATTGATACGAACTTAAAATGTCAGGAATTCCAGAAATAAAATGAGGGTAGTTGCGATTACTGCCTTCATTTAAAAAAAAAATCTTTATCTTTCTGTTTTTTTTCATAGAAATCTACCACTTAGATACGTCAAGTCAGAGCAGATGGACATTAGTGTTCGTATCAATCATGGTACGACATACAAAATTCTGACTCCAGGCAAAGATTCTGTACTATATTCTACCTCTATATGATCCTTGTGATTTCAATGAATAAAAACCTATTGACTTATAGGTATCAAGAATAACGAGTACAGCAACACCCAAACTTGGAACAAATATCTGCAGAATATGCTTTCCGCTTTAAACTTCGTCCAGTATAGTTTTAATGGTGGTGTTGCAAACCTCCATAGGGCTTTCTTCGTAGTAAAACTAGTAGAAGACGGATCCTTGCTCGGAAACCGAGATGTACTAAAACAACTTCCGTTATCAATGCGACACGACTGTTCTCGGCCGAGCTGGTGGCTGACACATACTGCCTTCAGGTAGTAGTTGATGAAGCCTTGAAATCCTGTAAATTTCATCAAAATCGTTCAATTTTTTCGCGAGATTTTGTACAGACAAATATACGTTGCTCGTAATTAATAAGGAGATACATAAAGTTTTACAATTTTCATTCGTGTTACCTAGAGTATAGAACTTAATCCACGATTATACACATAATAGTCATGGTAAATTGAATAAACAATGTTAAACCAAAAAAAAACAGGAGCAGTCAATATTAAAAAAAAAAACAATAAATAACACTCCGTGTCTCGATAGCGGCTCCATTCACAAATTATTCAAAATTACTCGAGAAACAAAACGCGTGCTTTGATTAATCGACGCCATCTTTCTTTTAGCTCCTTTTGAAACTCTACAAAATTAAAAACATGTTGAAAAATAAGCATCGGATAAAAATCCACCTTATTTCAAAGGTATAAGCCTTGACAAGTCCTTTTAAGACGTATAAATGCATACTGTATTAGTCGGAGTTTAAGTGTGAAATATGATTCTATACAAACCTACAAAATCTTATGTCTTAATAATGTAATCAATGAAAAATCGCTGCATTTTGCGCGGGAGTAAGGATAATTTTGCTTTGACGCTTTTATGTAAAGGATATCTGTCAAATGTGTCAAACTGCGCGTAAGGTTGTCAAAAAGATGAGATTTTTGTCAAAAACTGTAAAAAAACATTGATTGGATCATAATATACTCGTAGGTAATATGATCCATACTTAGATTATTTTATACTTAGGACCAAACCGGTAAAAAAGAAGTAAGCAATAACGTTACTGTTTAAGCACTCAGGTGCCCGACCATTGTCTCAGACAATAGTGGGATATTTCAACACAAAAAATAGCCTCCGAATTAAAAATCTCCTCCTTATTGTAAAGTTTTTTAAAATATTCGTCTCTGTTGACCCTACAACCGCCTGTCGTACAAAACGAGGGAAATACGTTACGTTCGGTTTCACGCTGCGATTGTCACAGCAAGTTTTATTTGTTTATTCTGTCTGTACTTGTCTTTGCTAATGCTTTTAATATCTTACTGAAGGTTTTATTAATTTTAGTAATAATAATTTATTTATTTAAGGCTACACAGTAAATTACACGTAGGTATATACATATACAAATTTATTTTTTAATAAAAAAAAAAAATAACCTAAGAAGAACGGTACAATAATCACATTGCAAATAAAAAAAGGGGATAGCTCTAGTGTACAAGATAAAAAAATTACATACGCGAACTTAATGCTAATTAGCATTTTCTTTCAAATAACCTTTATGTAATGAAGATTGGGTTGTAGTGGGTTTGTATTAAATTACAAAATAAGAGAAAAAAATATGAATAGTTACACAAATAAATAGCACCAAAAATATAAATTTACTACATACATACTTCTACATTGTTTGTAAATAGACAAACAATGAAGAAGTTACAAGAAAATCATAATTCAAACTGAAATATCTACATCTAAAAATATACTCAGATACGAGGACATACCATTTTGTTGAGTATTTTTTTTTTGTTATTCAGTTATATCAGATATAGAACCATTAACATCATTAACACAGCAAAAAAAATTCAAAAAGAAATTAGACTATGCAGAGAGATACTCATTTTCGATAAAATATATTAAATTTTATATTGTTTATTTATAATTTTTATGCAAGTTAAACAAATTTGCAGAAAGATTAAATGTTTGTAAAGTTCGGATTAGGAAACTGCCATGGGAGCAGCACTGCTACAAACTACAATCTAATACTAGGTAATTGCTTATTAGCAAGGATAGAAAAATTACTTACTAATTACTTAATTTACAAAAAGAGTTTTCCGACTATCTAAACCAAACGTAAATCTTGTATCTTGGTTTCCATCAATTCGTAAATTTTATCAAATCAATCTAAAGTCGAAAACCAATTGTTAATTTCATTTTAGTAATTTTAACTACTTGGAAAAGTCTCGTTTACACTGATTCTTTGTGACTTAAGTAAAAAAAACAAAAACCAATTGTTAATTTCATTTGGATAGTAGTTATTTTAACCACTCGGAAACGTCTCATTTACATCGATTCCTTGTGACTTAAGTACAAAAAGAATCAGTAAAAAACTGAGCTTAGTTATTCTTTTGACGATTCATGCTTACACAGTTAAAAAGAAAGAAATAAAGAATGAAAATTCATTTATAATATGTCCTCATTATATGAATGAATGAACGAATGAAATTACTTTATTGAGGAACACAATGTAAGTACCTATGTCCTACAAATGGCGGTCTTATCGCTTACAGCGATTTCTTCCAGACAACCGTACATTATTGATATAACAAAAGAAAACTAAATTTAACTAAACCTAGCTATATCTATCTTTTCCACAGACACAGCTAAGTTGAGCGGTGTAGATATTCATCGTCCCCCGAACTAGTTATAGAACTGTATCTCAGAGAACGCTACCATCCCCACCGCACAGGCTTCGCCATCATCGGGTGGCATAGCATAGTGGGCCCAGAAACACGGCCTTGGATTCGGATAACAAAATCAATGTATCTGGTGGACCTGCTAAACTACTTATTATTATGATAATGGTGCTTATATGTAGTGTGTGTAGGGGGTGTGTACGTGTTTGTGTGATTGGTCTCAATTCAATAAGGAGAAAAATATATCGTATTACTCTCCGTCGTACGTAGGTGTAGGTGTTAAAAGATATCAGATAGATAAGATGAGTTCCATTATATTTTGAAGCGTATCAGTTCTTCAGTGCTTTTGTAGCTTTGTTGCAGTAGCCATATTTGAAGCTCTTTTTTAAATTTATGCTTGTTATATACAATGATAGATTTGGAGCATTTTATTGAGGCGGTTGTATAATTGTGGTGAAATAATGGGAAAGTTGCGACTGTAGGTTGTTGTTCTGTGCTTGTCTACTGCACAAACACGGTCGGACCTACGTTTTCGTCCTTTCAGGTTATGGTCAAAATTTATTGTAGAATGCATGCGCAGAGTGGTTTGGAGTACAAAGAGTTGTCTTACTGTAAGGACTTTAGATTCATTATACAGTGCTGTAGTAGGATAAAGAAAAGGTTTTTTCATCAGTACTTTGAGTACAGCTTTCTGTGCTCGCTCCAGTTGCAGCATCTTAGTCCTAAAAAAAAAAAAAAAAACACCTAAATTGTTGTGGGGGGTGAAATAGGTCCCCGTCTCAGAATTATGCTGCACCAAAAACTATGCACTTTCCCTTATTGACTAAGTTTTACCTCTTATCAGTTTTGATGTAGTTTTGCTGAACAAAGCGACTAGGAGTGTCGTAATAATAAAAGAAAATCCTTGTCTTTCAAATAAAACTCCTAAATATCGTAACATTAGAAGTGAAATAATGAGAACGGGCTAATAAAGCCGACGGCAGACGGGGCGCAAGCACCTTTTAATTCTTACACTCCATTTGCCGCCGGTGCAGACTACTCCTAAATCCGAACAGAAAAACTGTGCAGACGCACTTTTTAAAAATACTTTAAAAAGGAGAACGGTCTCAATCCACTATAAAAACAGTTTTTTGCTATGACTTGCTTTGTTAAAATTTATTCTCTTTCGTCCTAAATACTATATTTTCACGGCTCGATTTGCTCACCGGTTATTTCTGTTATTGTTTTCGGTGTTGGCAGCAGCCTCCTAGGAGGGCCTAGGAGGATCGAGGTGGCTTTACACCGTTTGTCATGGCACTTTTGGAGAGGCTATGACAAGAAGTGTACTTCTTGTCATAGCCTCTCCAAAAGTGCACCATTATCGGGCTATTACAAGAAGTGTATAGAAGTACACTTCTTGTAATAGCCCGATAATGGTGTTGTTTCATATGCTTGACCAATTTGACCATCTCGTGTACTACAGCATAATCCTGAGCACGGAGCTTTTTTGGCTGCACTATTCACAGCACTTTAAAATAGTGTGTATTTCTATTTTAATATAGCTGTAATTTAATATAACTTTACTTTACTTTACCTTATTCGTAGTTATTAATAATTAATCAGTTCATGGTCACCCTAGGTCTAAATGACATTATGCCTGATGGGGCGATTTAGCGTGAATAAAAAAAGACACTCCATATCCCCACTGTTCCAAAATATTTCCCTAACCCCACTGCCCTTTCATTTGTTCAATTGCCTTGCATCCCTTTTGGCACATTTCTTTTATTCGCTTTTTTCTCCCTTTAGCACAGAATAGATAAAGCTTTACAAACAGTAGCAGTACTGACTCTTTCTGAAGGAGTCAGTACTGCTTTTAGGAATGTGTCTTTCATGCAATTTGCGTCTTTCTTAGTATTCTAGGTTTTGCTACTAGCATCCACCGGCAAAGACTTCAGTTCCCGTGAGTTCCTGTACATGCAAGTATGCCGAAATATTGAGAAACATTAAATCTTTCAAATCATGGTATATTATCTCGTTTTTAGGAACAAATATATCGATTATGTCGATTGAACCATACCTAATCCACATTCAAATCGGTCCAGCTGTTACGGATATTAATAGCAACAGACATTCAAACTTTCGTGTTTATTATATTTAAGCACTTTGATCAACTCTCACAAGGCTGTTCCTGTGTTGCGTTTTTCATTACTTACTGCTTGTAAAGCTTTATCTTTACTGTGTCTAAAGAATTGCAAATTCCGGGAATGCCCAATGCCGTGAAGTAATTATGAGCTGATAATTTATATTAAGAACAAGAATGCAAATTATATGCTTTTGATGTGCAAAAAATTAGGATTTAGTAGAATGGTTTATTAGTTATTTTTTATACGTAAAGACTATGGTTTCATCATGGTTTTGACATCAGCTTTGAACTGACCAAAACCAAGTAATAGTGGCCTACCTTAAGATTTATTTCAGGTCATGAAAAACATTCCAAATTTCATCTGAATGATTTTGTTGGTAACTGGCATTCATCAATGATTATAAACAGTAGTAAATAAGTTAATACAATAGGATATGAAGTAGAGTCTAAGAAGAATCGGGTAAAATAACATACGAAGGAAGATAGATTAAAGAATATAATTGTGTTATTTATATTGGTTTCTGTTTAAGCTCTGAACAACCTGACTATAGTTTCTTATTATTTTACTATCCATTCTCAAATAGAGTACCGTTAAGTTTCTACTTGATATAGAAACTTGATGAAACGAACCTACCTAACAATTAGGCAGATACCTACGTTTGACAAGGAAATAATCATAGCTAGGAAATGAGGGATGACAGACCGCAATGTCAACAGTTGGCAAGCGAGACCACCGCGTAATCATGGTTAGCTAATGTTCCTTATAGGCTTCCTAGCTAATACTAGCTTCTACACCTAGCTTTGCTCGTGATGTGCAAGACAAAGCACCTACCGAGAGGAACTCCGCTGCACCGGTTGACCGACGTGTCCTCAAGCCGCATAGTTTAATCCACTGGGCTGGAACGGGACTGCCATGAAAGTTAGGCGGGCGATAGAAACTTCGATCCATGATATATTTATAATTCTACTTCCTACTTAATATAATATATGCGAAAGTCTGTGTGTGTGAATGTTTGTTACCACGTATCTCCGTAACTACTAAACCGGTTTTGATGAAATTTGGAATGAAGATAGTTTAGATTCTGGAATAACACATAGTCTAATCTTATTTTCAAAAATCAATCCCTTAGGGGGTTAAACAGGGTGGTAAAGTTTCTATGGAAAATTGTATTCCTTAGTTTGATTCGCTAAAAACTCGGTATAAATAAACTTTAAAATAAATAAAGAAACACGTATTTTTTAATTTTTCAAAACTACTCTTTGGGGGTGTGCAATTAAGTTCTAAACTTTGTATGGAAAATTGAAATCTTTGTTTCGATTCACTCAAAAGTTGGTGGACATAGTTTGAAGCCTGGAGACGGTCATACGCTACTTTTAGTAACATACCATGCGCGCGAAGCCGCGGGCAGAAACTAGTCTTAATCAATATTTCCTAAAAATTGATACATTCTTATAATTTTGATATAACAGGCACATTCGATCTTTCATCTTGATATTTCAGTCATTCAACCCACCTGTTTGTAAGCGGTCACCGTAACTTATGGACGCTTATAACACCAAAGGTATACTATACTACCCCTGAGACATAACGTGTGAAAAATTTCATGTACTTGTAATTTCACCGGCATCCATAACCTTCATACCGGAAAGCGAGCATTACTGCTTGGCGACAGAAATAGGTATGGTGGTAATACTTCCCCACACGAGCCTATGAATCTCTACTACTATCAATACTCATACTCATACTCATACTCATACTCATACTCATACTCATACTCATACTCATACTCATACTCATACTCATACTCATACTCATACTCATACTCATACTCATACTCATACTCATACTCATACTCATACTCATACTCATACTCATACTCATACTCATACTCATACTCATACTCATACTCATACTCATACTCATACTCATACTCATTTATTTTTAACCATAGGAACATAGAGTACACTAACGTCGAAAACTTACTACTTAGAATGGTGCTAGAAACAGGCAAGTATTTTACTTACATACTTGTACCTATGAATGTTTACATAATACAAGCATTATGCGTGTCTAAGTATAATATTGACAGTATCGGGTCTAATTGCGCGATATAGTTGCACCCTCCTTGTAAGGCGATTGGCCAGTCTGTAAATAACGCGGGTACAATAGAGTGATAACTCTCGCAGGCGAGTAGACTGGGCTATAAATCTAAGGCTTCACACGCGTCAGGACTGGAAAGATGAGTTGGGTTGTCCATCGCGCCCCCTTTCTTGCAGGCAACCGAAACCGATTACTTAAAAACAACCGCTTGTTATTTTACGTATACTACAGTTAACACTTTGATCTGTGCAAATAATCTGTTAGCTCAACAGATGGATAACTATCAGACGGAAGCGTCCCCATAATATGAATTGGATCAGCTCGCTAAATGGAAATGCTAGATAAGAGTCAGCTCACAGGTCATGAAGATATTATCTGCGGAAGATAAAGTCGCAGTGTCTGAGCGAAGTTTTGTCGTCGAATGTTTTTCGTTAGCAGAATATAAACAATCTAGAAAAATAGGAACGTAGGACAATACAATAGTGTTATAACTTGCTGATTGATCTCAAGAGTCCGATTCTAGAGATATCGATAAATCGAAGAGAACCGCCGATAGTTGATTTTCTATTTTTAACTTTTGACTGAGAAAAAATGCGTACCGATGGTGCTGGCTTGCTTTAGATATCTAGAAAGATAGATACATCTACATTGCATACAAAAACATTGAGCATAAAATCTTATAAGCTAAAACGCAGGTAAATGAATAATATCGATCAAATCGGCCCTGGAATTTAGACTAACCTTGAAATTGTACTAATCTGTGTGTGATGACTTTATTTTTAGTAGAATTCGTTTAATTTTAGGTAAATAAATTCTACTAAAAATAAAATCATCAAACTATTTGACGGGTTATTAGACTATTTTTTTATAGTTTGAAAACATTTTTCTGTTATTTATTATAATAGTTAAGAAATATTTAAGTTATTTATTTGTTTATTTGCATACAAAAGAGAAAAAGTCATGCGAAAACCGGCGGCAGTCCCCTAAATCCAAAAATTCGAAGGTATATTGACGACCTCTGTGGCGCAGTGGGCGAAGGTCCGCCTGTGACGCTGAAGGTTGCGGGTTCAATTCCCGCCACGGGACAAATGTTTGTATCTGCAAATATTTGTCTCAGGTCTGGGTGTTTTCTACGTATATTATGTATGTATTTACAAAAAAAAATATGTATATAAGTAATATATCAGTCATGTAGTTCCCATAATACAAGCTCTGCTTAGTTTGGGGCTAGATGATGCTGTGTGAAAATGTCCAGCATTATTTATTTATTTATTTATTATTTATATACCATCGCCATCAGTTAGTTCCAATACTGGACAAAACGTGGCCATAACGAGCACGTCAATCACTACATTAAGCATAATTTAATGTTTGGATGTGCCTCTGACTACTCTATACTATTAGTGACCTCACGTATCCATACCTACCTACTGAGTAAAGATCTGTTGAAGTACAAAATAGCGATTGGAGTTAGGGGCGTGTTTGTTTTATTTTTGGGTTAGTAATATATTCTGGGACACCCTGTACAAAAAACTATTTTCACTCTCCGTTTACTTAAGTTTACTTGCTATTAGCTTCTTGCCTTATCGTAGTCATATCAGAGAGAAAATACAATCTCTTCCACATTCTGCAGTCAATTTAATTGCTCTATAGAAATTAATTTCACCGAGTCTAGTCGTGTGTGGACATAGCTTAGAAAAAGCTGGTTCACTTTCATCGATAAAAAAAAATACGTTCAAGACAGTTTTCCCCATAATGTACATCCTGAGATACATACTCAGGACGTAGATAATAATAATAATAATTCTGGACATTTTCACACAGCATCATCTAGCCCCAAACTAAGCAGAGCTTGTATTATGGGAACTGCATGATTGATAAACTACTTATACACTTTTTTTGATGATACAAACATTTGTCCGGCAGCGGGAATCGAACCCGCAACCTTCTGCGTCTCAGGCGT
This sequence comes from Perizoma flavofasciatum, assembly GCA_958496245.1. Classification (NCBI taxonomy): domain Eukaryota; kingdom Metazoa; phylum Arthropoda; class Insecta; order Lepidoptera; family Geometridae; genus Perizoma; species Perizoma flavofasciatum. Next base: position 7,710,056 of record OY292439.1, on the reverse strand, counting down.
GCTTTCGCCCATTGCGCCACAGAGATCATAGATATTTAAGGTTAACTATTACGTGGTAGTCAATATTACATTTGGCACATGTCAGCATTTTGCAAGTTAGCATTGGTGCACTACCGGATTTGAACCCATGACCTCTGGATCGGAAGCCCAGGGAACGGCTCATAAGCATTGAGCATTTTTACAAACATTAGATTCTTATTTTTTTTAGTTAGTGGGTTAGTAATTAAGTTAATCAAAATTACACGGATATAGCAGAATACAAAATGAATATTTTTTTTTTGTTTTTTTTTTAAAGTTAAACATACCAAAAAATGCAGATGAAACAGCTAGCCATCTTAAGACCGTTGCAAACGATCTATAGATAGCTCAACTGATCCAGATCACTACCAGACGGAAGCGTTCCCAAAATACGGGCCGCATTGCCACGGTGAATGGCAATGCTAATGCGTTGATAATATTGAATCAAAAATAATTTTGGAATTTGACTAAAATTCATCATAAAACCCACTTCCACCAACTTCCCGCAACCTTTGAGATGCGATCGCTGCATCGGTCCATCGAGTGGGACCTCCTTTACGTAGGCCGATTCGTGGTCGTCATTCAAGAACCTTCCTTCTCCAGCGATAGTCGGTTCCGCGACTTGCTATTCTAAGAGCATGTAGACAACTTTAGTTCTTCACAGATTTCCTCGTTTCAGACTTTATTGCGTAGTGAAAACTTCGACCTGGAGTTTACAGGCTCAGTGCCTTACATGTAAAGTATACGAGGGTACTAGCCGTTCTTTCTGCATTAGCTATGACCTATGTCTTATCTCGGTAAAGATTGGTGTTGAATCGTGGGAGCTTTACTCAACTTCGATACAGGATAAACTTTTAATATCTATAGAAAAGTTATTTGAGTTGAAACACTAGTTAAAAATGTCCGTAACATCTTTGTTACTGTGGTAAAAGGCTGCGAAAAGCTATGTTTTAAAATAAGACTTTTATGTTTACAAACTCTTTGTAACATAACTCACGATATCAAATTGTCGGCTTTTATACATCTGTTGATTGAAAATAGTAAAAATACCTTTTTAAAGTTACATTATAACTTTCAAAGTATAATTTCATGTAACAAAGATTCATAAAAAAAATAACTATCACCTGAATTGAGTACCTATCTCCTTTTTTTTAGTTTGAAGTTTGTTAAAGAGTAAATAAACCTCTACTCTTTAATCCTCATTGAAGACAAAACGATATGTTGGACTTGAAGGCTTCTTACCATAAACAAACCAAGACTAATTGTGACGTATCTTACGATCAGCAAGATAGGAATTAAAGGGGCAATTGCTGTTTTTATCATTCGGCATTCGATTTATGACGGCTGTGTCTCTTTTGAAGCCCTTGTACGGTGGCTACGATGTTGGATCTCGGAGAAATTACCTCAAACGGAAATTTAAAAGCAGAGAACTGGCTAAAACGGAATATACCGGGTGTTCATTACGTCGATGCATACTAATATTAAAGATGTGAAAGTATCGATGTTTAGATGTTTATGCCATAGAATTTAGGTAGATTATCCAGAAACTTTATCCAGAATATAATAAATAATAATAATAAATAAATAATGTTGGACAATCCACACAGCATCATCTAGCCCCAAGCTAAGCAGAGCTTGTGTTATGGGTACTAGATGACTGATATACTTAATACAATACATTACATAGATAGATATTTTTTTATTATACATAGAAAATACCCAGAACACCCGGAACAAATATTTGCAGATCGTACAAACATTTGTCCCAGGGCGGGAATCGAACCCGCAACCTCCTGTGTCGCAGGCGGATCTTCGCCCATCGCGCCACATCGGTCGTCATAAAACATACCAGAAACCCGCGCGCTGCCAGAATCTTGCTAGCTCTCAAATAGTTTGGTAAGTTTGTATAGTAGATAGATAGACTAATATCAATAGTAATGAAAGGTAATGTATTAGGATTCATTGACAAAGTAACTAACATCAAAGAGTGCGATATGGCATGTGAAACGCATATTTTGATCTATTTATATTCTAAGTTTATTAAGTTTGTTTGACAACCTCTGTGGCGCAGTAGGTGAAGGTCCGCCTGAGACGCAGAAGGTTGCGGGTTCGATTCCCGCTGTGGGACAAATGTTTGTATGACCTGCATTCAGTTGTCTCGGGTCTGAGTGTTTTCTATGTATAATATGTATGTATTTACAAAAAAATATATATATAATTAGTATATCAGTCATGTAGTTCCCATAACATAAGCTCTGCTTACTTTGGGACTAGATGATGCTGTGTGAAAATGTCCAGCGTTATTATTATTATTCCTAATAATCTTAGTTACGGCTGAATCGATTTCGATAATGCAACGCATCAGCTCCTCTAGTGTGGCAGATATCAAAAGCTCTTCTAGTGTCGACGGTGATCGTTCACCGTCTTATGGGGTCTTATGCCTGTTTGCCTATTAATAAATATTATAAGAAACTAGATTCGCCCGCGTAGTACCCAGATAAAAAGCAACCTATGTGTTATTCTGATGTTTAAGCTATATTCCTGTAAAATTTCATGAAAATCCGTTCAGTATTTTTTGCGTAAAAGAGTAACAAACATCCATCCTCATAAACTTTCATGTTTATAATATAAGTAGGATAGGATTAGTACCTGAATTTCAAGACAGGTTGCTTACTTTAGGGCCTGTTTGAGAAACTTAAAAAGTCTACAATGAAATACACTCATGATAATAAAACAAATTTACACTTACAACATTTTCTTTTTTATATAAAGAAGAAGAAACATAAAAGATGTACACAGACATTATATTCAAACGAGAAAATAAAACACAAGCTCTAAAAATGTATTATCACGATGTAGAATTAATTATGGGAAAAAACGCAACATTTGAAGGACAACATTTAAATGTATAACATATTTCCTATATAATCATGTTAAAAAAAAAGATTATGTTTTGTAAAACATTACCATAACATAATATTTCGTTGAAGTAAGTAATATAACTGTTACCACGGGACATAATACAGATTTAGATTGGATTCAGATTCGGATTTTTTTATTAACCATTTCGTTATAACAAACATATAACATTGGCATGTCCGATGAGTACACATTCACACTTAAATCTGCTACACATGCTACTAATACATATCGTCAGCTAGCTAACAACACCGCGTAAATCGATTTTCCTAACTTTTCAGAAGAACCAAAAAACTGTTTTATTAACTCCGCACAAGACCACAGAATTGAAATCGCTAACGCTGAAATTAAAACTGTGATTGGTTGAAATGCAATGTTTGTATTGGTGAACAGAAGCGCAGTGAAAAGATCTATCCAATGGCATAAGAAAGTCAAAACCGCAAAATTTCGACTTGAGCGGTGTTGTTAGCTAGCTGACGATATATGTTCATACAATAGTGTTTAAGTAAACCTTTATCTGGAAGTGAACTATGTTCTTTTAGAATAAAATATTTAACCACATTACTTATTTCACGACACCCGTTCTTTTTATATAAGTTTATTTTATTAAGTATAAGTTTACTTAGAAGATTTGTCTACGCTCGGTAACCACTCACAATAAACGACCAAGATTCGTTTAATTTGTCCAAATACACATTATCAGAGTGAAATACCTGAATCTGAATTTATTCCGTTCGCCAAAATCGGCGGAATTATTCCGTCAGCGTCCGTCATTAATTATTGATGATAAAAGGAAAGGGGTCAACAAAACGCTGATCGAGTCTCAGTCCAATCGACACCAGTCGTAATGAAGCAGTCGCAAATGCAACACACCCAAATACAGAATACGCAAAGAACTTTGAAATTCAAATTCCGAATTTAGATAAATTAATTCGTTTTTTTTTCGATTGTTCGTCGATTAGAGTATATGATTGGCCAGTGTGAATTAAATTAACACAATTAAAATTGTGTGATTGTTTTCTTCAAAAAGGCATTTTGTTTTCGTTTTAAAAGTTTTTAGATTATCTGTTGAATATGAGTTGAGAATACCTAACATAAAATATTTCTTTGACGCTCTTGAAGTTACTAAAACCTAAACCATACTCCTTCATAAGATTCATGTGTGAATCATAATCCAAATCAGAAAGATTAAAGAAACACAAATTAATAAAAGAGCATCTTCAATGACATCAATATTTATCCCAAAAAAATAAAAAGGAAATCGGAAACGGACTATCGAGCATATAATTAGGGTCTGTCCAAATGATACGCAATGGTCACCATTCACCGCAAAATGATAAGGTTGGCCGCCATATTGGATTGTAATTTTTTTAATTTAAGACTGCGTATGGCCAGATTATAGTGCAAAACGACATTAGCGGCGACGGACGACAAGCAATGACTGTGATTCGATTCAAATCGATATTTATATCGATTTCTCGGTATGGTCGAGATGGGATTTTTCTAGTGGATTAAATTAGAGCGGTCTCCGTTTTACGTCTTTCACAGTCACTCTTAGATTATGCCATTTCAGTCCCGTCAAATAGTTTCAAAGTATGTAGCAGCGGCTAAGCCATGTTGCAGGCTAATGTGGCTCCTAGTTTAATATGCGAATCTGACTTTAAGAGTATCTACTGATCTGGCATTTGGCACTATAGAAAGTATTATAAACTATAGAAACACCTTGTCGATTCATCTGTCCATGGTAGCATAAGTAACCGATTTATAAATACCCTTGATAGTCCGCCGTAGCTGTAGCTACCAGTCGCGAAAATCATAGAGCGTTCCACATTTTAACTTTACAGGGCATATTTTAAGCATTATCTGACGTTTCAGTGTAAATAGATTCATTCGATGTTGGTATTATAATTATTTGGCATTTTGCAAGCAAACCATAGAAAGTATCATAAATCATAGAAATACCTTATTATCCAACTGAATAGATACATACAACCGTGCGCTATGGTGCGTAGCTTTATGCGCCTGCGCAAAAACGGACCAAGCCGACGGCATCCCGTCCTAATAACTACCCATATCTGATGCGTCCACTTTTTAAAGCGAAAAACGACAAGCGATAACGAACCTTGCGGCTGAACTGTATGCCTATGCTGATTGGATAGTGTCATAATTGTTAATTAGGCTTTAATTAGCGTGTAGCGATTCTGTGCCGACCAATCGGTGTGGAGAAATAAGAGAAAAAATATGGATGGAGGGAGATAGAGGTGTTTTGCAGTATCTATAACGAAGTAATTTACTCGATAATTTTAGCTCACTAAACCGATAACCGCTGAGGCATAAAAGTTTTCGAACTGCGCCTACAAACCGTAAGGCCGCGTTTAGGTTGCTAGGTGACAAAGCCACTAGGCAGCTGGCTGCGATACATGTGGTCGAATTGCAGGCAGATTGATAGCTAAGCGTCTATGCTATGGTATATGGTGGCCACATAGATAGATAGGACTAATTGTACACCACATAATATTTGGGTTACATATTCAAAAAGTGCAAATTACAAGCTAATCGCGAAAGTGCAATGAGCGATCTTATCGCTAATAGCGATATGTTACAGATAACCACATAAGTGACTAGCTAATCTAGACGCCGAATGAATCTAGACGTTAACTCGCAAAGCTAGTTGCTACGAGCCTAGTTTGGCATCTTTCGAGAAAACCGCGAAAACAGACAGCGTACACGGAAAAAAAAAATTGTGTAAAACCAAGAATATATCTATTGGTCAAGACATTCCGTGTTTCATATATGGGGAAAACAATATATTCTTAACATTAGTAAATATTTGTCTTGTTAACCATTTTTCGCTCAAGTATATATTTAACTCCAACTAAGATAATCTTTATTCTTATGAGAATAAAGTACTATTGTCTTCACGTAAGTAAACCATTGTTTAAACTTTAAGAATCTTAAATTCTCAAATCGAATCCAATTCTGTCTTAAGCCTAGAAGTCCATCAAACTAAATTTATCTTGGCCAAATCAAAGGACACATCGGAAGTTTTGTGAGAAGAACTAATTTTCTTATCTTAATACCATGATACATTTCAGTGAAGCAACTTCAGTTCTTGCATCAAATAATCTAGTTTTTATACGAAGATCAGTTTATCTACAATGTAGAATTTCAAAAGTCTTAATTTAATAATTGATGTTCTTCAGTGAATAAGTTTTAGTTTTTAGTTCAACAATATTTTATAATCTTTATGGAGATAAGATTGTCTTCAGTGAATTACGTCAATTTTCTTGGTTCAATAAATGTGTGCTTCAGTGAAGAAGCTTCAGTTCTTAGTTTAATTCAATACTTGTTTCAAATGGAAATCAGATTGTCTATTATGAAGAATATTTACTCTCTTGGTTCAATAATAACGTATTTTACTGGAAGAAGTTTCAATTCTTAGTTCAATTCATTACATGTTTCAAACAGAGATCAGATTGTCTATTATGAAGAATATTAATTCTCTTGTTTCAATAATAACGTATTTCACTGGAAAAAGTTTCAGTTCTTAGTTCAATTAATTACATGTTTCAAACGGAGATCAGATTGTCTATTAAGAAGAATATTAATTCTCTTGGTTCAACAATAACGTATTTCACTGGAAGAAGTTTCAGTTCTTAGATCAATTCATTGCATGTTTCAAATGGAGATCAATTGTCTATTATAAAGAATATTACTTCTCTTTGTTCAATAATATATGCATTCAGTGAAGAAATTTTCAGTTTTTATGGGGCCTTATTCCTTGCAGGCTCTCTACCCAAACTATTAAATACAACATCTGCTAAATGACTTAATAGATTCAAATTAAACTTAAAGGCCTCCTCAGATCTACGCGGATCTCTACCGCTCGCGTTTCAGAAACGTCAAATGGTAGATATTTCCAAACCATCTAACATTTCTGCACCGCGAGCGTTGCGGCCTTAAAGTTTCATTAGAATCGGTTTACTCATTTAGAGAATATTGTATTTTTATGAGTTTGTATTGGGAGCTGCAATGCATAAGGCCTCATAAGACCTTAAACTTCTTCACTGAAATGCACATAAGATTAAAACAAGTTTCATGTAAATTTTTAAAGTATTTGTTTATAGACAATGTGTACTCCAAAACGTAGAAAAGACTGTACTTTGAACATTAACTTCTTTCTTAAAATGCCTTCATAATAAAACCAGGATTATTGATATTTTCCGTTGTATGCAATGTGATATCCGTATAATGAAACCTGAAATGAATAAGAAAAACACTAAAACTCACAGTAAAATCTAGGCCAATTAGATTTTAATTTTTTCTGTTTAATATAAAATCTAATCGGCTAGATTTTACTGGTGGGTAAGTAGTAGTAAATAGATAAAATAATTAAACAATTGAGATATTTTGTTAATAATCATTTATTTTAATATTTTTATCAACCTATCACATTATTAACAAGTCATTTTTGTCTTATTATTACACAATAATGATTATACTGGCGGATCAAACAGGTCACCGCGCGGACGCGCAGTTCTAAGTGTCTGAAATCTATAGAGTACCTAGTGAGACTATGGCATCATCCGTTAGCTGATTCCGGTGCTTGTTTGTCAGAATATGATGCACCAAGTAATAGTTCAGTTTGCTCTTGGTGGCTTGGTCAAGGAAAACTTGGTCTGACATTGAAATCACAAGTTATTGTATCTTGCAGGTCTTCCAGATCGTGGTCCGCAATTATAACAGTCTGGAAAAAAACAAATATTATTGTAATAAATTTTCTAAGCATGTGTCTAACCATGCACAGTGAAGGCTTCCGTAGGTACTTAGTCAATATGGTTGTACCACATATATACTTTTCATATAAAAATTTATAGAAAAAATATACTCCTAAAAATTTGTTGAATAAATCCAGTAAATTTATGGGTTGGCATGGTTATGTGTGTGTGAACACACAAAACCATGCCAACCCATAAATTTATTAAACATAAATAATATTGAACATGAATAATGCTGAATTATGCTAAAAAATTTTACACAGTATCTAGCTCCAAACTAAGCAGAACTTGTACTATGGCTGATACACATACAAAGAAAAACACCCAGACCCGAGACAAATATTTGCAGATCATACAAACATTGGTCCCGCGGCGGGAACTTCTCGCAACTTTCTGCGTCTCAGGCAGGCCTAAGCCTACTGCGCCACAGTGGTTGTCAATAGAGGTATAGCACTAATAGTTTATGAATAAAACGGCTGTGACTATGGGCGGACAGACAGACAAACATGGCGAAACGACCTATAAGGGTTCTTTAGTTTGACTACGGACCCCTAAACTTGTAGTTATAGAATTGAAATAAAACACAAATAAGGGTATATCCTGATCAAAAATGCTGATAAATATGATACATATTCAGTGGAACTTACTGCGCTGGCTGCTAATAAAAATGCATCATTTTTGTTTCAACTCCATACATAACCCAATACAGGGGCGTAACTCTTTTAAAATGCCATCATTGATCTCTGTGAGTTGTTCTATTTTTATCTCATTTTCTGAAAACAAAACATTGCATAAATTACCTACTAAGACTATTTTGGGGGGGTGGGAGGGGGGGCGGGGGTATTTTTCAATGCTTGGTTAACAAACACTTTAACCTATAAAATAATAGCCTTCTTTCTGTTTGCCATATAACTAATAGGGTAAAAAACAAAGTCAAGTGAAGTTATTCGAGGCATTGATAAATTGGTGGTGGTCACAACTGTATTCCCCATAGTGGACATCCTTAGATCTAAGCTCGTTAAGCAGATCTGAGGATACCAAGGGGGTAGTCAGAGACACGTCCAAACATTATATTTGGCATAAACTACTTATCTACATACCTAGTTATTATTGAGCCAATCTTTGAAATTTGATATAATGTTATCCGGTATCAACCAATCTTTTAGCAGCGTCTCAATAATCTGCTCCATATTTTACTAGACGTGGCTCCATATTTTACCATATTTTAATTCAATCTGAGGACAAAGAGCATACATTAGCAATCAATCATAAACATGGCCTGTGCCCCTATCATCGGTAACTTCGAAGGTGCAGTGCGTATCTTTTAGGAAATATAATTGTGAAATACCTACGCACGGTGAGAGTGAAGTGGCTCGGTGCTGCCCGTTTGTAAGCGGTTTTGGCAATAATAGTAGGTACACTATACAGATAAATGTCTGTGAAATCACGCAGCACCTATGCTGCGCTTTCCAGTGCAGCCTCCAATTAGGACAGACTCAAATATTCCCGCTCGCCCAGGATCTGTAATCACCAGATATAAATATACATGTTATGAGACAAAACCCAAAATTATTGCGCACACCTTGCGAATTCACACCTCGCTCGCGTCGCCGGGTCTGGTCGGCAGGCCGGGCCTGTCCCATTTTGTTAAACATTGATAAATATGTTAATATAGATTATTTCATCCTCTGAAATACAATAAGCGATCTGAATAATCTTTTAAACTTACCTTTGGTAGCTGAACCACAAATTTACACGCACAGTGCTTGCTCACCTGCTCACCACATCTTACCACAAGTCACAAGAAAGAAAATGGCGACTGGAGTTGGCGCCCGCGCCGATCTTCGCGGTGTTACCCACTCAATATGTATTATTTCCGACAATTTGTTTACACCGATTTGTTTACAAACGATTCGTCAAAGATTATTAATGAATTATTATGAAAGCTTTAATCTTCTTTTCTATCATTCGTATCACATAATTTATTTCATAATGTTTTTTTTGTGTATCCTATACCTATCCTATAATAACAACTTTACCTACCATAAGTACCTAAATCCTGAACTGTGCAATTTTTATGGTTAGGTTATGTAGATACCCTATAGTTACCAACAGGGCTGCGGTCGAATCCGATCGGGAACCCGTAACCCTGTCAAGTGCTGATGCGCCGTCAAACGAATCGTCGGTATGCAACACCCTGTTAGTGGATTACTTAGTTGGTGAGTCCGCCAGACCCCTTCCGTTAGATCACTTTAATTAAAAAATAGTGTATTAAACTTGTGCGTGCACTAGTACGAGTAATTACGTACTTATAACTTATAGCATAATATTTGTTGTTTAATTTAACGACACTTCAGGTCATGATTTGTTTCAAATGCTGCATGGTAAACGATGTTTGAATTTTAAATTAACCCTTAAGGTTATTTTCCCTATATCAACGGGAGAGATACTCAACGCTAAAACACGGCAATACTGTCCCTCCAAAAATCAAGAAATTACGATTTGGTTTGAAAGTCGTACATTTTGAGTGAAAAAACCGTTTCTTGGCTCAAGAACTATGATTTTGATTCAAAACTGTTTTTCTTTATTTTCTGATCAAGCTTGAACGTGTCCAGGCAAAATAAGATTAGGTAAGTAACTAGTTACTGGTACATAGTAGCAGTAGGTAGGTATGCAAGGGCTAATGCAGATTTTCAGCGTTGCTCTCATAACGCGATGGCCATTAACGATCATTAGGTAGGTATCTGTAGGGGCTGTAGGTAAGTACGTATATTGTAAGTAGGTACCTACGTTCTACAATCTTCGATGAAAATTGTTCGGATCACGCACGTTAGTTCAATACGTTTTTTCAATTCAGTAAAATGTGAGTAGGTAGGTAAGTAGGTATGAGTACAGTAGTTCGTTTTTTTGACTCATCTTTTCGCGGAACCATTTAAGTACCTACCTACCTATTGCTTTATAGAACTTCGAAACTATTCTGTGAAAGGATACCTACCTATCTTAGAACCTTAAGTAGGCAAGTACAACAGTATAGTTAGGTAGGTTAACTACCCTAAATGAATAATAACAATGTCATCAATATATATAAAACTGTTCAGTTACTAACTGGCGGATCAATGCACAGCCTAAACCATAAGTCCTAGAAGCATGAAACTTGGAGGGTATATTCCTCTTATGGTGTAGGGGTGCAATAAGAAAGGAATATGGAAAATTCTACCCCTAAGGGGGTGAAAAGGGCTGAAAACCTTTGTATGAATATCGTATTCCTTGAACTTACAGTCTTGAAACTTCACATAAATATTCTTCAATCCAAATGATAAAAGTCTTATATCATTATTTCCCCAAAATACCCCTCAAAGGGGATGTAGGGGTTGTCAAAGTCCAAGAGGTGAATAAACGCACAGCCTAAATAAACCATAAGTCCTAGAAGCATGAAACTTCGAGGGATTATTCCTCTTATGGTGTAGGGGTGCACTAAGAAAGGAATTTGGAAAATTCTACCCCTAAGGAGGTGAAAAAAGTTGAAAATCTTTGTATGAAAAAATGATATTCCTTGAACTTACAGCCAGTAATGATTTTCGATGCACCTATCAATTGCCTACCCTACGCGATTAAAACCGCGGGCATCGGCTAGTGATTAAATATGCGCTTTCTTAGTGTGAGGGTCTCGCGAAATATACCTCGCCCACATAAAATTCAGGTCTTACCCCGCCACTAACCAGTGGCGGCGTAAGACTTATTCGTAAGACTAAAAGGTAAACAGCTGTTAAGATTTTATTTGCGTTGACGCGCGCCTCTCTAAAGCATTCTCTAATACTCTCTAGGTACTTACAACGTATCTAATCCAAGAATACCGAATAAAATTTTCTTCATTGAAAAGTATTGTTTTTCAATTGAGAGTATATATTTATTGACTGGATTACTTCATTATTCTTCAAATTAAGAATAGCGTGTCCCTACAATTGATATATTATTTCTTGGTCGGATAAAAAATATTGTTTTGGTGTAAGTCCTATCTCTCATTAATCGAAGATCATTAATCGAACCCAAATATCGTTCAAGAACAAACATTTTCACTAAAGAATTGTTTAACTTCTTTGATTATTGGTTATGTTTTTAAATTAAGAACATTTATTTATTTACTAGAGCACTTGATTATTTTTGAATTATGAATTACCAGTCCCTACAGTTAAAATATTTTTTCTTGGTTGGATAGCATACTGTTTTGTTGTAAGTCTAATGTTTTTAAACCAAAGAATTCCATTTAAATTACCGATCAAGAACTATAATTTTCATCCAATACATGTTTTCTTCGTTGAAGATTGACATGCTTTTCAATTGACAATATGTCTTGCTTAGCTTGAACACTTAAATATTATTCAATTAAGAATCATTATTCCCTTAAATTAAGAATTTTTTTCTTGGTTGGATAAAACATACAGTTTTGGTATAAGTCTAATGTTTATTAACCAAAGAATATTGATTAGAATAACGTTCAAGAACAAATATATTCAGTTAAGAAATATTTTCTTTGTTGAAGACCGGCATGCTTTTCAATTGAGAATATGCATTTATTGTACTTGAATTCTTCATCTTTCTTTAATTAAGTATTACCATTCTTAACAATAGTTTTTTTTTGGTTGGGTAAAATACATTGTTTTCATGTGAGTCCAATGTTCTCTTATTCAACGAATACGGATCTAAATATTGATCAAGAATTAACATATTGGATAGAGAAAAAAAGCTTCATAATAAGATTATTTTCTTGTTGAGAGATGATAAACTGTGTTAGTTTATGCATATATTTTATTATTCTGTTCTTATTAATGAAGAGTATAAAATTCTTGGTTCAAGAATATATTGTTGTTGAATTAATTTTAAAAAAATCTTAAGCTAATAAACTGTAATTGTTATTGTCTTAAAACTTTCATATTCTTATGTTGAATCCTTACTTACGTAGATTAAGAATTTTTAAATTGCTTCATTCAAAATGCAATTTATTTCTACAGTCAAGAACAAAAATAACTTGTAACGAAAAAAATATCTTGGTTTAAAGAAATAAATGAAGAATAAAATTTTATAACAATAAGAATTCCATGTTACTTCAATAAAGATATTATTCTTACTTCTAGTAAATAAATACTTGAGATTAAACAATATACTTGAGAATAATTTTATTCTTAGTTGAACACATTGTCAGAACCCATTTTTTTCCGTGTATCCGAATATTCCGAGTAAAGCGATCGATCGCTTCACTGTACGCCACGCGAGTCGCGATGTTCCGTTCTATCCACCAGCCTCCTTCCAACAAATGGGACAAATGGGAGGCCTACATTATCTACAGTACTAAGCGGCTGATGATGATTCTGACTTAAAGTTTATTTTTTCAGAGTTTATAGTTATATGTATTTTTTCTCATCATCCCTCCCTTTCTTCTACCATATAAAAGTTTTCACACCAAACTCACCGGTAATAAGGAAACGGTTGTGGCACATGCAGGTCCATTGGCATGGACGCATGAGCGGCATGCGTATACTCATGCTGCATCATGCCATGCATGCCATGGCCCAGCATGGCGGCCCAGGGTGACGCCGTAAAGCCGCTGGGGTGCTCCATAGCGCCTCACGCAGACATTTTCCGTAAAAAAGTAACGAACACTGGCTAGAAACTGTCAGAGTTCCATTTTCAAAAACACTGGGTGAAAATTTTCCGTTTCATTTTTTAAATATAATTTTTTTCAAACTTTTTGAGAACACTGGTTTGACACTGTCATTTTAGTTCCATTTTTATATTCGAATTGTATGAAGTATTTATATTGTTCTAATTGGTGCATAACCCTTCGAAGCTCATTATCTTTTTCCAAAGGCTTTCATTTTCTAGTTATTGTAGAAAAACCTTGTTAGGAAAAATTAAACATTATTAGCTTATTAGGTATCATATATCTAAGTTAAACAAGCACAATTTTATAAACGACCATTTTACAGACCACAATAAAAGCCTACACGTAAATCCAATTAATAGTTTGAAGATAAATATTTTCTTAACGGTCGATTCGGACTGGCGCGGAAACTATTTGCTTATGACAATCACCTACTTAGATATTGAGAAATTATCAAAATCAAGGCATCTACTTCTCTTTATTTATCACTAAATATCATCAAACTTTCCATTATTGCATGAGCAAATAAAAAGCGCCTAAGAAGCTTTAGGTACTTTTTAAAATTGGTGTTATTTAAGAAGGTACAGTCTAGTTTTTTTTGTGGAAAAAATAAATGTAAGCCAAGTCAACTCTTTTTTTTAATTCTCAAATCTAGGCATATCAATCAATCATTATAACGAGATAAAAGCTATTTAATTGACATACCGGATATCAATGAAACCTAAATGCCTACTGAAGAGAATGTTAGCCAGACATTAGTTATTTCATATTGCAATCGTTAATAACTTACTGGGAAATATTAAGAGGCCTAACTTAAACCACTTAAAAAATTCCGATATTGGAGACTGCGCACACAAAGAACTTGAAGTAGACTTGCGTATGCGCAGGCAAAGCGATTGTTTTCTGTCAAATCGGCACCTATTAGTAAAACCGATATGTTATTTACTCAAACATAAAGTATTTATTGCGCTAATGTTTTGTTAACCTCAAGGGATTACAGGTTTTTATGTTTATTTAGTAATAACACGTGTCTGTTGGGTATGCGCAAGAGTTTACCACGACGGTTTTTGACACTGATGGCCTTTTATGGATTTGTGATGTTTGTTTCAGAAATGTGAAAAATGTGTGTTTGTTTTACTTAAATGTGTGATACTATAAAATGGTAAAGATCCGGGAAAATCTATTCATAAAACTTTAAAGATTTGCATTTCAAAGAAGAACGCTTTTTTTATTTTTTTTCGTTTTAAGAAATTTTTTTTTTCTACAATTTTGACAACGACCTAAGTTCTTAGACTTTTAGAAGTTCTTAGTTAAGTTCTTATTTTAACCCATGTTATTAGGGTATCAGTAGACAAATTATTTTTGTAAACACTGACCACGAAACTAGCTACAATCCTTAAAGATTTTTATTTTTATTAAGAGCCACACTATTCACTAAAAAGTCACAACCACTCAGCAAACTACAGGTTAATTTTCAGTCCAAAACAGTCCACAGTATACAACCCTAGTCACTGACACTCAAAAAAAAAGAGAAAAAAATTCACGCGTGCGAAATGTCACTGTCAAATTTTCCCGCGTGTCACGTTCGATACGCACGTTATTTACATGCTTTTCGATAAAGGGTCCGTAAAAACACGTGTGCCGAGTCTCTCGGTCCAGCGGTCATTGAGGATCTGGTATCAACTACACGGCTGGATGTGTGCGCCGAACCGGCCGGCCGCTGCGACAGGCATACGAAACAAGCAGAGAGTGGCGTAGCGCGCGGGGCGTTCGCGTTCCAACGAGCACTGCTGCTATGTTACGTCACACGAACTTGTATCACTTAGGTTACCTTCTTTTGACTGTTGTCAGACTTTTTTTATTTAAGACAAACGAGCTTACGGCCAATTAGATTGTAAGTATAACACCACAGGTATTGCCTGCTATAAAAACAAAGCTCAGTAAAATCTCATGAGACTGAAATTGCACCGCTATCAATTTATTTTCCATTAATGGGACTGGATAGCATTTTACATTCTTGCAACAGGGAAACTCAAAAATACTTCTAATTGGCATTTATTTTAGCATTTCTTTGATAATCACAAGGTCAAATATAGCCTAGCTCTTGTTAACTGCAGTGCTTTTAATAACATAAAGTAACATAGGTCTTTTTGTCACAGATTCTGTACCCGTTGTGACGAAGTGAAACATCTAAAGTCACGTCACTGGAACATACTGTTATTTCCTCTGTGACGCGACGTGTCATTTGGTTTAGGTTACGTGACGTTTGGGGACGTCACGTCGCGTGGGCGTGTGCCCTAATTACGTTTAGATCTTTTTTGGCGAGTTTGTAGGTCGTAGTGCTAATGGGAACCAGCGTGACGCTTGTTAGGATAAAATTTTATTTATATTTTCGCAAAGTACTTTTGAAGATATTTTATATAATATTTAGTAGTAGTCATTTAAAATTATTTAAATAATCTACTTATAATCGATTTCACTAAAATTTCATTTGCATTTTATATATTTTTTAGGTTGGGTATGAAATATATGAAATTTTGCTAAAGTACCATATAATTATAAATTTTTATGATACAACGGAAAATCATCGACAGTTCGTTGAAGTCTTTTGTATGAAAAAGTAAAAATAATCGTAACCGAAACAAATGCTACGATTTTCCATAGACGTTTTAAATAAATAAAAACTTGCAATGTCAACGTCATTTTAAGACGAAAATAATTCTACTTTTCATCTATTCCGTGATAAATAATGTAAAACATTGTCTGAAGTACTAAGCAAAATAATTTAAAATAATAAGATACTTTCTGAGCTCGTTAACTGACTTAAAATTACCGAAAAACCGTAACATTTTCAAATATTCAAATATTCTCACGACTAAATTGCAACCTGCGACCTGTCCCAACCTTTTGACGTTTCTAACTGTCAAAGTCATAAGACTCGTTGCCCTACATAACTTGGTCTTCCACCCCTCTCTAGCTGCGAACAACTGTACGAATGCTTAGGGATTTTAATGTATGGAGGCAGGTCAGGGTATAGTGGTTATTATTAAAATAATTGTAGAGTTCGTACACAGGTGTGACTAATGCCTAACGGTGTTTTTGCACTTTAAGTCGTTGTGATTTGACAAGTAGAGCAATTTCCTGCATTTTTGCCTTATGATTAACTTTAAAAAGTACCTACTGTTTAATACCTACTAATCTATAATATCCTACTAATATTATAAACGCGAAAGTTTGTGAGGATGGATGTTTGTTACTCTTTCACGCAAAAACTACTGAACGGATTTTGATGAAACTTTACAGTAATATAGCTTATACATCAGAATAACACATAGGCTATTTTTTATCCAGGTACTACGCTGGCGAAGCCGTAGGCAGAGGCTAGTCTATAATACCCTTATAAATTGTAGTGTTTTGTGGTAAATGATGGTATAGCTATTAGAGCATTTAACAAACATGTCTGGACGTGCCTCTGACTTCTCCTTACATGGTATCGTCGTGGATCTACGTATTGAGTATAGATCTAAGGAGGTCCGATATGTGAGGTTTTTGTAATCAGGTGATAGACGCCTACTGAAAGTGAAAGTGAAGCTGCTCAAAGTCGTCCCCTATAGAATGCCACGACAAACGGTCCCAGACAACTCCATCTACTGACGTCCTGTGACCATTATAATGTTACCATAACTTTGAAATAAACGACATCGGTGGAGCGGTGGGTAAGTAGCTAGTTTCGACGCAAGAGATGCGGGGTCGATCCTAGCTGTGAGATAGATGATTACACGCGCGCTCTACAGATATTTGTTCTGTGTCTGCGTGCTCTGGTACCACAGTACTCGTAGTTCCTGATACCCACGACACGGGGAATCCTAGTGTGAAGTCAGGATTATATATGCGTAAAAAAAAAAACATTTTTTGGTTACTCCGTCCCATAAACACAAATACGTTCTGTTCCTGACTCAGCACACAACTAGCGTCTTAACAAAAAACTCATGCCTAAAATGGGGTTAAAGAACCAACATAACTTGAGCTCCCAAGGTGTATTTTCCCAAACGATCTGTTCCCAGGGTAGAGATCTGGACAATCTGGATGTTTTAGACTAATGGTCATCTTGTAAGGCTTTAAGTATGATTTAGTGTCTTAAGAAGTGGTTGGAACCCCCTTTTAGTAATAATAGGAATATTGCATGCAAATATGGATGTCATGTCACAGTGAAAGTAAGATTTACGTTCGCCTTAAATACTTAGATAGAAAATGTTTGCAACAAATACCTGAACAACGCGTGAAGTTTTCTTTCTGCTTATCCTACTACTAATATTATAAACACGAAAGTTTGTGAGGATGGATGTTTGTAACTGTTTCACGCAAAAACTACTGAACGGATTTTGATGAAACTTATATGATGTATAAATATAGCTTATACATCAGAATAAAACATAGGCTACCTTTTATCCAGATACCACGCGGGCGAAGCCGTGGACAGAGGCAAGTTATTTTATAAAAAAAACTGGCAGTGATTCATAAATTAAGAATTCGAAAATTTTAACCCAAAATGTTATTCCTGGTTAGAATGGCAAAAATCTCAGAATGTATTGCAATTTTTATTATTTTTTCCCCTTCACTATTTTACTATTTTTTAATCTCACCTGATGGTAAGTGATAATTAGGTAGAATCTCTTGCCTTGAAAACACCCAAATTATATATTTCAGGAAAGACAGACAATGATATTGTATTCAATTCCTTCGCCGTTCTCACTATAAACGTGGAACCGAATAGTTGAATGCAAAGCGAATGTGTGGTATATTGACAAGATACAGATGATACTGAGCTGAGCTGATTTTAAATAAATAAATACTGCTGGGAAATATATGACTGATATACTACTTATACACTTTTTTATAAATACATAAATATTATGTAGTTACCAGTCATGTAGATCCCATAATACAAGCTCTGATTAGTTTGGGGCTAGATGATGCTGTGCGAAAAAGTCCAGCATTATTTATTTATTATTAAATAATAAAACACCCACACACGAGACAAATATTTGCAGATCATACAAACATTTGTCGCGCGGCGGGAATTGAACCTGCAACCTTCTGGGTCTCGGGCGGGCTTTCGCCCATTGAGTCACAGAGGTCGTCAAATCTTATCTTTAGATAATAAAAAAAAACAAACACGCATACGACTGTAATCCCTATGATTAAGCACCTAAGATCCATACTCAGTACGCAGATCTGTGAAAATTCTTAGTAGGGGGTGGTCAGAGATACGTCCAAACATTATTTTGGTAAAAACATACAATATCAAGTAGAGGTAGCCAGAGGCACGTCCAAACATTGCACTATGCACTTTCCCGAGTTTTGCAAATAGCTCATTGCTGCATAAAAACATTGTTTTTATGTAAAAACATTATTAGATTACAAAAAACCTTTAATATGATTAAATTCTGTTTTTTTTTCAAAACATCGCTTATCCAGCATCCAAATTCATATTGTACTCAGGTAAAAAAATAATATTACAAAATACCTTGTATTATTATTCAGAAAAAATCCTGTAACGCTAGTCCAGCATCCTAATTCATAAACAACAGCGAGATCCCATTAAAAACACACCATCTTCATGAATCTAAATAGCCTCTCACTATTCATAAGTGTGACAGAAACGGCAATAATTCTACGGTGAGGATTGAAACTGGGATAGCGCGTTCTCATTGGCTGGGCGAGGTCAGAAGGCGTGCGCACTTTGCATCGGAGGGTAGGCGTGGTACCACCAGCTCACTCACACAGAACACAACGTGGGTATTGAGGACACGAAAGCATCTACCTCCTCCCTTCACATGTCTAAGACGGTCGCCATTTCCCAAAAAAATATTACCCTAATCCTACTCATTTAATTTTTCCTCATTCCGATGACAACCTCAAGTTGTTTTAAACAAAATCTCTACAAAAACATTCTAATAATAGATTAGAAAAAGTAGGGCCCATTTGGATCGTTAATAGTTGGTATATGTTTGAAGTTGAATCCAGGTAACTCACACAGAACACATTGTAGTTAGTATTGAAGACACGAAAGCATCTACCTCTTCCCTTCACTTGTCTAAGATGGTAGCCATTTCCTCAAAAAAAGAAACTACCCTAATAATACTCTTTTAATGTATCCTCAAGTTTTTAAGAAAGCATCTACCTCCTCCCTTCACCTATCTAAGACGGTCACCAGTTCCCTAAAAAAATATTACCCTAAAACTACTCCTTTAATTTTTCATCTCCGTTATTTTTTAAACAAAAATTTTTCTAAAAAAGAATTGTAGAATTGTAGAAAATCTCTACAATCTAATCTATTTTATTTATAAAATAGATAGTGACATATGTGCCCCCCTTTTTAAAGGGGGGCACATGTCACTCTAACAGTTGTTATGTCATTTGAGTAGAGCTTCTTGTGAAAAAGCTTCCTAGTTTGAAGACGAATCCTCTTTTGTATCCAAAAAAGTTTCAATTCTAAGTCACAGGCACGGAATAAATTGTAGTCGGACGGAATTTACTACGTACCGAAAATACTTATTTCTCAGAAGATAACATATAAAGTATAGCTGAGTGTGACGAAAATAAAATCCTTATACAGAACCCAACTACTAGTATAAACGCGAAAGTTTGTGAGAATGGATGTTTGTTACTCTTTCACGCAATAACTACTGTATTGATTTTGATGAAACTTAACAGTAATATAGCGTTTACATCGGAATAACACATAGGCTCGGGTACCGGTACCACGCCGGTGAAGCCGTGGGCAGAGGCTAGTGATAAAATAATAAACGTTACGTCTCCAAAAATCACCCAAAATACTCAACTGTCCTGACCCCACACTAGGATTCCCTGTGTCGTGGTTATCAGGAACTACGAGTACGAGTATTGTGGTACCACAAACTTGGAACTAATCTTCAGCACATGTAAACATTTGTCTCGCAGCAGGGATTGAACCCAAATGTATAGCGTTGCAACTGACTCAACCACTGCGCCACTCAGGTCTATAAATAAATAATGCTGGACATTTTTCACACAGCATCATCTAGCCCCAAACTAAGCAGAGCTTGTATTATGGGAACTATATCTGATATACTACTTATATACTTTTTTATTTAATACATACATACATAGAAAATACCCAGATCCGAGCCAAATATTTGCAGATAATACAAACATTTGTTCCGCGGGAATTTAACCCGCAACCTGCTGCGTCTCAGGCGGACCTTCGCCCACTGTGCCACAGAGGTCAATAGTTTTCACTCATACTATAACTCGTAAGGGTTAAGCGCCTTTGTATATTTCCTATATGTAAGTTTTTGTCTGTATTAACTGTGTACAATAAAGAATAAATAAAGAATAGTTCTATGTTGTATTGTAATTGTCTAGTTTGTGGTGCTACGGTTGCTACGCCGTAGCTCTAGCTACGATTATTAATATTAAAAAAAAAACTTTATTCCCCTTGATGTACATCCTCAGTTACATACTCAGTGCACTAATCTTAAAAAATAACTTTATTTAATTTTAAATTTAAAACATGTCTTACCGCAGTTCTTTATTCTTTCTGTATTCTTCATTGTGCACACAGTTAATACAGACAAAAACTTACATAAAGGACATGTACAAAGGCGCTTAGCCCTTACTTAGATTTTAAATTCACGTAGTTTTTAAGTTGACGTTTATATGATCCTTGTGATTTCAAAGAATAAAAACCTATTGACTTTAACTTTGACAGAAATCAAAATGTTTTACACTAACTACAATTTCAGTTATGTAAAAATGTTACCATTCCAAAAAACTTGAGGCAAGTTTTCACCGAAACATATTTCACCAAGAACTGTGTCCTTGGCTGGCCTTCAGATCCAGAAAACCCTTCAGAACCTATCATCAGAATCGCCCTTATATTCATGACGATAAAACTGAAATGATGGTAAATGTAAGTTGGTAGGGAACGCATTAGGAATTCAGCGCACGCCTCTCAATCGATGGAACAGCAGGAAGCACCGTTTTAGGGTTCCTCGGGGAACGTCTGGAGAACAGGGATAAGTGGGTAAAAATAGACGAAAACGGATCCAAAACACTTTTATCACCTTCCATTTTAAGTCTAGAACTTAGCCTCAGATATGTACAAAGTACGGAGAAGATTCTGCCAAGCTTTATAATACTGCCCGAAAATTGAAGACATTTATATTAATCACAGATACACAGGCGACCTTGATGGTGCAGGTTCGATTCCCGCTGCGGGACGAATGTTTGATATTCTACAGATATTTGTTCCAGTTCTGGGTGTTCTGGTAACAAGGTACTCATAGTCTCTAGTACCCACGACACAGAGAATCTGAATATGCGGTCAGGACTATGTTTTCGACTATTGGGTCTTTATGTCTGAAAATAAAAATCGCGTTTCAACCGGTAATTCGCTCGCAGCTATCGATATTGTCAGAATGCCACGACAAACGGCCGAAGTCCACTTCCATTTTTCCCTGCGACTTCTTCGAAAATATCACACTGTTTTAATAAAGATCTTCCCAATACGTAAAACAGGAGGCTGTAGTGTCGCGTTCGATACAACTTCGTGACCAGCCGAGCTGAATCTAAGGAGTTACCATTTGTTAGATAGATAGGAACACAACTAAAAAGCACAACTAAAAAGTACTGTGCATAGGCGAACTTAATGCTAGATAGTATTCTTTACCAGCTAACATTTGTGAAATATGGAATACAGTCTTGAGGCAGTGCATGAACAAGAAAAATGCTAGAGCTATACTATAAATAAAGAACAAAAACTATTCCCTAGATAAACACAATTACATTATACCTATCTACCTACATTATCTAACTTTACAAGTAACAGGGGGTCCTCATGCTTAGTGTTCCTTTCACGCTAACACAAATTTGTCAAGGAAAAACTTCGCAGTAGTTACGTGACTTTTCCACAACTAATTTCATTTCCATACAACTCAATCTTTCCGCAGGCGTTAACGTCAACAGAAAGTGATATTTGTCTAGACACCATATTTCCTAACCTGGTTATATTTCATAGACTACTAAATATTCTTATTTTATATATGTTCTTAGTAGTAACCTCATTGTCTCTGGCTGCTGTTAGTAGGTTATGGAGACAGATTTCTAAGGTTTCCAATTCCAAATGATGAAATCCTATTAGATGATTAAATTCTAAATAATAATCCTAAATTGCAATCAAAATCGAGAAAAAAATAAAAAAAATATGTTAACACCATCCATAGTGAACTGAGGTGGACTACAGGCAAGAAAAAGTGCCCGTGGTTTACCCAGGTGAACCGAGCAGGTGGACCACGAGTTTTGCCCGATCCAAGTGAATAGATCTTTGAGGATACCAAGTAGAGTGTAATCAGAGGTATGTCCGATTATTGCATGTACATTTGGCGCATACCCGCGTTTTGCCAGTAGCAAGCACTCCACGTGGTTGCAAGCCCATCGCAGTTTATTGAAACACTAACTGAGAGCACCGGCCATCTAATTTTCGGTTTTAGGGCATGCCGGTTTCCTGACAATGTTTTCCTACACCATTTTGAACACGCACACAAATTCGGTTTCGGTTTAAAATATATGTATTCTCAAAAAGACAATGATTATGAGAACTATGCTATCTTAAGATTATTATTATATTGTATAATAATCTTAAGATAGATAAATTGGTCGTTCTAAAAGTATAAGCTAGGTAGCCAGGTAATTTACCTATGGTAAGTGATAAGCTGTGGTAAGTAAGTAAATTACCGCTAGATGAAAAACGACTACCTATCAGTAGTAGTTGTTGTTCGTCAACAACATATAACCGGAGACTAAACATCATTTTAATAAAGATTTTGCCAATACACCCGGAGGCGGCGCGATCGATACCACCGATACGTGACCGGAGTGCCAACGGGTTCTACCCGCTCTGCTAGTATCGTAAGTTCTCGTAGTTTTGCTCTGAAGCTATACTAACCTACTGCTGAAGAATTTTGCAGGAAATCTGGTTTCCTGGAATTCAAATCATTGGTTGGTAATTATTTTACAAAAAAAAAAGTATATAAGTAGTTTATCAGTCATGTAGTTCCCAAAATACAAGGTCTGCTTAGTTTGGGGCTAGATGATGCTGTGTGAAAAATGTCCAGCATTATTTATTTATTTTAAGATATAAAAACCAATATGCTCACGATCGATAGTCAGATATCTGTGTGGTGAACAAATAGGCGGTAGTTAGAGGCACGTCCAAACTTTAGGAACGTGCTCAAGTTTAGTATTTTGCATGTCAGTTTCCGCACGTGTTTTCTTTAACCGTTTTGGGCATGCGCACTTAGTTTTGCGCCCGAGTGGAAAACTGATCGGTGCACGACAGGATTCGATCCCACAACCTTAATCTAATTGGAAGTCGGGGTATCTTTCACTAGACCAATACGGGTCTTATTAAAGCTTCCCAATAACACTAAAATGGATGACAAAAAATATCATGGCGCTCATTTTGGACAAGCGATGTCCAAAACTAAAACTTCTAAGTGAGAAAATGGGTTTTCAAGTTTTAAAAGTAAGATAAGATAAGATACATTTAATTATTATTAAATTTTTTTATTTCAATCCATGTAACTTTTTTAAAAACACAAATTACTCACAATACAACTCACATTTTAGCTCAACCAGTCCGAATTGACATTTACAAAATGGCTATGGAGCTGATCACTACTGGAAGAAAACTACACAGTTTTTATTTAAATAAAACAATATAAAAAATATATATATAAAAATAAGTGTTTCTACAAAAAGTTGGAGATGCCGGGGATCGAACCCGGGGCCTTTCACATGCAAAGCGAACGCTCTACCACTGAGCTACATCCCCTGATACAGACAGCGATAAAAGTACGAAAAAGTACGAAATGCTTTATGCTTCAGAATAAATGTGTTGTGTGTGTGTACAGTTGGATATAAATTGTACCAAGCTAGAACAAATAGAGTAAAATCAAGATAGAACTTTATTTCGCTAAAATTGAAAACTAGCTGAAGCTGTAGTTCCAAAAATGGCACTCACGATTAAAGGGATTTTGAGACAAGAAAGCAATCTTTCTAGGAAACACTTAGAAAAACTTCAAAAACATGCCTACCTACACAACCTGAGGAAAAAAATCAATATTGTCAGAAATTAGTCGAATTTATTTATCCAATTCTCCTAAAATAATCTTGTGAGTATCTTAATCTTGTACTCCCATAAATATGTCGAAGATTTACAAGCCAGAAAGTTTAAATTACGCTTTATCAATCAGTCACTTAAATCAAACTCCAAAACTGCAACAACTTAATAATAATTTCATCAATATTGACCGTTTCGTACCCAAATAACCTTATAATTCAGAAACCGATGATAAATCTCAGGGCTGTGCCGCGTAAAATCAAAATTCACAATAAAAAGGCGGAATATGAAGCGAGCAGCGCACCGGACCACGGACGGATGGACGGCGCAAGAAATCATTATTGCAACGGAATCCATACAAATAATTGGCCCGTAAACATGTCAGGGCGGCGTCTCTACCATGTATATTACGGTAGGGTTGGCAGATCAAAATAAATTGAAAATATAAATTAAAAAACAGTACGTACATATAAACGTACTTTTACTATAGGAACATTTAAAACATACATTAAATTAGACATACATTTAAGAGCTATTAAAAAAACGCAGGTGAAGAATCCATCGATATAAAGACTCGCATAAATTGCCGCTATATAATTGAAATATAAAAAATTCAAGACTTTTATTTACTTAAATATATATACCAAGCCCACGTACAATAATAATTTGAATAATAATTAGAAAACATGGGTAAGTAAAATGATCGAAGACTCAGCCACGTTGTTTTTCAGCCTAGCCCACTAATAATATAACTCTGCCTGACCGCTACATTAAAACTTTTTATTTTATTAAATTACGCAGCTTTTTTGGTAATCTTGTACTTCTTTGCAAATCGATTGATAAACAATTCGACAGAGATTGAGTTTGTTTATTCTGTCAAAAACGATTCAACTTTTGGATTCAGTTTAAAATTTTAAGGAAGTAAGAATCATTGTTACAAAAAGTTGGAGATGCCGGGGATCGAACCCGGGGCCTTTCACATGCAAAGCGAACGCTCTACCACTGAGCTACATCCCCACACGTTTGATATACAAACAAAAGCGTTGGTTTAACTTAAACGTATCAAGTTAAACCTTTCTGCTCTACTTTGTTTAACAGGGTCTTATTACAGTATTTTTTTTAATAATTATGTGTATTACTTAGTATTTTCTAATTAGAAAAACTTATAAGCTTTTTTTTATATTGGTATTTTTCAGTAATAATTATATTATTGTTTAATAAAATAGTTATAGTTTACTATCATTTTTAAGCCTTTAATTTTGAAATTTAGCAATAAGGCTTCAAAAAGTAAGTTAGAACTTTCTGTCTCCGTCTTCGTCTTCGTAGTAGTACTATGTAGTTTTGTAAAATCGATAACAGGCAAATCTATTTGTATTCCAAAACATCAAGGGGCAACCCTAGCGCAAATCGCCCGAATCCGTCAATGTCGTATCAATAGTTGCTGGCGACGCGATTTTTTCGCCGCACGCCGTCGTCGCTATTGTGCACCCGGTCCGTTCCCGGCCCTGTCCCGTATCATCACTCGATGCAGATTTCATTTGCTCATTTTACTTGGAAAGGCGCTATGATAAAAATAGTATTTGGATTTCAGGATTGTTACTGGAAAACAAAAAGAGTACTGTAACAGTATTTTTCAAACTTTCGCGGTTAGTTAACATAATTAAGTATAAGTTTTTTACAGTCGGAAAAATAACAAAAAAGTAAATGAGATAAAGAACCGTAAAAACGTATAATTAAGTATTGTAACCAACTTTAACTTTTTTCTCTGTCTTTAATCTACCAGAAGAGAGAGACGGAAATAATAGTAATCTCTCAATTGGTAAAACCATTGTCTTGGTGCTTATACTGGTAAAGATTTTGAACATTCACTACCACCTCCGGATCGGAAGTCGGGGTACCGTCCACTAGGCCAACACGGCTCTTTTAGTCACTGAAATATCAATGATGCCTTTGATAATAAATTATTTATTATCAAGAAGACCCACCCGATGGACTGATGCAATCCAAAAGATTGTGGGAAGTCAGTGGCAGCTCAAAACCACTCATCGTGGCACTCTCATATTGGAAGGAGGCTTGTCCAGCAGTGGACTTTCACAGGCTAATGATGCTGATGATGTTGATGATGGATTATCAGATAATTATTATAAGTTGAACGGGTCTTTATCGCGTTTACCTTTTTTATTATTTTCCCGACGTTTCAACTGTATTGCAACAGCCGTGACCACGGCTGCAGGTAATCGCGATAAAGACCCGTTAAACTTATAATAATTATGTTATCTAACCGAGAAAGTTTGAAGGATTATGAGATATCATTAATGTTTATAGGAGTGATGGGAATTTGATCAGTGTGAAGAAAAAAATCAGTCAACAAAACAGTAGGCTCCTTTAAGGCACTAAGCAATGTCCTATTTCACCTATCACTCTAAGTCTGCCCACTCAACTTTAATTGGACATCAATAAAACCTATCTGATGGCGAATCGACCACACATTATTGTAATTAGTTACATTAATTACGTTATTTATAATTAGTTACAGTAATTATTTGTAATTACAGTGCACAATGTCGCCCTCTGTCGGAATGCCGGGCTAACTGCCGATCGATCGGTTGGTTTAACTTTTTTGATGTCTATGCTTCAAGCTTTTGTTATAAAAAAAGCTTTGTACTGATAGGTTCTCAGAGACGTCACCTAAACTTAACCGTTTTGTTCATACAAGATGGCGGAAACTGTATGGGAAGTTCGCTATTTTCGCAAAATAGCTAAGGTCCCAACTTATAAAGGTTTGCTGAAAGAAAACTTTTGTTAGGGTCTCGCTTTTGTACGTGCCCTAAATGTAAGAATTTTGTCTGTAAATTTGAAAATTTTGTAATCTCTTTATTAAAGAATAACGAAAGAAACATTTTTAAAAGTTGTTTTGCAAACACGTGTTTTTTTTATTTCTGTGGAATTTTAAATGACACATAATCAAAAAGAGACAAAGATGTGTTGATAGTCAGATTAGTTAAATAATCGAAGATTTTACGAAAACAGACTTAAAATAAGCTCAGAATGTTTTATTTAGTACAAAGGAACAAAATTTAAAAAGTACAGCCATGGACAAAAATACCTTGGAATGCAATGCATTAAAAACATCTAAAACAGTATAAAGCCATAGATTATAAAATTATACAAATTGCTACATTTGACAAATGCCGTCGTAATTTGTCAAACCATGTATGGAGATCACCTGACTTGTCGGACACTTTGCGACATGCATACACCAATAGACAAATTTCATTATAACATTATTATTACCTTGTAAGCTATCCATCGATATCTTGTGTTTATCGAGTGACGATAAACACTTTTATCGACATTATTTTTATTTTATACACTCCGTTCTCTGTGTTATTCAGGCAATGTTCGGAAAATTCAGTGGGGCTTTACTTCACTTCAGAGTCTTCAAAACCCTGTACTATCTAGATTGTATTATCTAGTTTGGTTTTGCGGGAGAGTCTGTAGAGAGTTTCTGTGACCCCGCCATATAGGCTTGAAAGCTCTAGTATGGCGAGCATTACCTATGGTATTGTTTTATTAGAATTATGTTATTTATTACTTACTTACGTGGCGACACGTAAGTAAGTAATAGATCCATGTGGAGAACACTCGGGGAGGCCTATGCTGGCGACAACACAATATGAACCTACGATATCTGTTTGTGATAGCAAAAAACATTTCATTTCAATGTTCCGTCAATTCAGTGGGGGCATCACTTCACTTCACTTCTGAGTCTTCAAAACCTTATCAATCTGATGTGAACAACAAGATTCTTGAGTCAGGTTTCAAAGTAAAATCTGTATTTACGTTAAAATAAAAGTAATTATATCGAATTGTTTTTTAAACTCGAATAATAATATAAAGAATAGAATATCTCTACTGTCATAGGTGAAACATATTAAAATCGTGAAATTATACCTACCTAAATTACGTGAACAGGCCCATGACTCGTCAATTTTGTACATGATTTTAACAAAAAAATATCACAATCTCTTAGACATAAGGTTTATCCAATTATTATCGCTGTAGAGAGGTGATGGTCAACAGTATAACAAGTACATTGAAAATCCTATTACTATTATAAACGCGAAATTTTGTGAGGATGGACGTTTGTTACTCTTTCACGCAAAAACGACGGAACGGATTTTGATGAAACTTTATAGCTTATACATTAGAATAACACATAGGCTACTTTTTATCCAGGTATCTACCACGCAAAGCCGTGGGCAGAAGTGATTTGATAAAAGTATGTTAAACCGTAATTGGGTACAAAACTAGAGTTAGCTAAGAACAGATACATAATAGAGTGAACATATGCGTAATATACTTCTTTAAGTGACTTCTCTGAAGATATTGGTCTGAGTTGTTTAAGTGCTTATGGAATATTATTATTCCTCTTCCCATTTTTTTGCATGTTGAGTATATATGGTGTTTCCACGATAGTACAGGATCCAGTTCGAAATCCAGCAACTTAACTAATTTGGATTTCATTAAAACGCTTCCGTTTAGCAAATGCACTATTTTTTTGTTGTTAAGGTGATACACCATTACAGAAAATGTTAGTTTTATCTTCATTTAATTTCAGACCGTTCATATCAAATCAGGCGCTCAGTACAGCTACTGTATCTTATTTTTTCCAGCAGTTCTTCGCTCGTTTCTATATTTATCAGCATATTGAATGATTTTTACATTCAATGTCTAAGTAAACTATATCATTCATGAATACTAATCAGTGCGATATGAGTGTTCATTGGTGTTGGGAAAAAATAAATATGTCAAAAAGCATGTTAGGTATACAAGTAAGACCTTTATTTGTGGCCACTTGCAATGCTCATTATTTGAAACTTAAACGCATGTCAAAGTTCATGAAACTTATTTGAAACTTAAACGCATGTCAAAGTGACATTTCATGGTAGCAAAGTGAAAAGCTACCATGAAATGTTAAAAAATGCGGAATACATATTTTTGAAAATAGTCGTAAGTTAAAATTAGGAAGTTGCACTTTCAAACCTTTACGTTGTTGAATAATGTAGCGGTTGAAGTCCTAAACTCACATACCCCATAACACCTACACCATAACGCCTTTAGAATCTACTATATTCAATTCAACCAACATAATTTTCATTGTTGCACTTTTTACCATCAAAGACACCAATGTCGACTCGCCGACTATTCGAATGATCCACAATCGATTCTGTATCGATCGAGGAATGAACACGACACAATGTCATATACAAGTAATTGTATATAATTGGTATTTCTCAAGAACAATGACATGAAATTACTGTTTGGCTGAAATAATTGCATTATACTTTTTGTTCGCGATCTTTTCGCTTTGACAAACGCCGGAGCGTTTTGTTGCGGTAAGAATCGAATTGTTTGAATAGCTTTTATGGTTTTCTGTAAATGTCAGATGGTGGAAACATGAGCGGTTTTCGCACTACAAACATTTACTTTATAGATAAGAAAACTACTGGCATTTTTGCAAATGTTTCTCTCATGCTCTACACTAACTAAGCTAAGCACAACTTTGTTGCGCGATATCTATTTATTTGAGTTTAGTACATACACAAACACTGAGAATAATCTTGTAAATTTAAAACATTTTACGTCATTTAAGTATTTGCGAGAACTTTATTGAATGAGGAGTTATTAATTTTATTATAATACCTACTTATTTCTGAACCTGTATTTTACTGATTTTATTTTTAAAGAACTCTTATTTAGTAATACTTATTCAATAAAAGTTCTTTAGAAATAAAATATAGTACCTACCTACTTATACAATAAAAAGTTAAAAAATAAGACAAAATATCTGAAGTATCCCTTATTGCAAAAGAAAACTTTGATCTAAAATAGATTCTAGATTCTGAAAAACAATGCAAAAAAAACCTGAGCTTGTTCTGAACTGATACTGGTACTACCTAGATGTTGTCTGTTTTGATCTCGATCCGACAATGATAAAATGAAATCGCAAGTCAATATGAAGCTTTATGTTTTTCCCTGCTTTATGTTAAAGTTAGGAATTCAGGTTTTTGCGTGGAACTGTTTATGTCAGCCCCCCACTCGCGTGGCTTTTTCCCCTTTATTTAAAGCTTTAATGAATAAGAATAGAGAATGAAAAAGCACCACGGTTTGATTTAAAACCGCTTATCTTTGAGATTGAGAGGATAAAATGCGGCGGAGTTAAGGAGAGACTCATTCAGACGAATGTAAAAAGAGGTTACACAATTAATATATAAAAAAAACAATCAAACACCAAACTGTCTCAAATGCCTAAAAAGATACTAAGTAGGTAGGTACTTACCGTAGTTAGCAATTTCAATGTATTTATTGAATAATATACAGTTTTATTTTATGCCTTATTAAAGATAAAATATAAAGAGATAAGATTACAACTAGTTAGTTATTATCGTACTTGTCACAATAGGTCCATTACAGAGTTACACTTACAAAAACTGCGTTTTATTTTACCAATGCTGTCGCCCAGTAGAGTGAGTCGGTGATTCTAGATCATTTATTTACAATTTATCGGTTCCCAACACGTTTTCAACGCGTCAGAAAGTGCCGATATGACATAAACCTTTGTTTTATGATGTTTCCATAAAAGCTTACGAGACGGTTTAGGTTTTCGCTAATGGGAAGTGTTTTTAGTTTAAAGCTTCGAGCGTTCTCACGTAAAATTATTTATTTATGCCACTAATAATACTTATGATCAGAATAGTTTCATGAAAGAAAAGTCAGAACGCTGTTTCTCCTAGGTGAGAAAAAAGCGCTTCACTATCCTTTGAAGTGCACTTTTCCACTCCTTATTAATGTGACTATTATATAAATAACTTCGATGCTTCGAATTGCTTATTTACTTGAGTCGGCCCTTTTTCAGCAGGTAAAAGTATGTATAGAAGGTATTTTTTTTTAATATTTGATAGTTATTGAGTAGGTAATAATATAAAGTATTGGTTGTTGCAACTGTTATGCTATAAATATTTACGAGTATATTTGAATAAACTGAATTGAACTGAAACTGTAGTGACCTAATAATATTAAGATTGTTTTTAGTCCCAAACTTATTCATGCCCACGGCTTCGTCCGCATGGTATCCGGATAAAAAGTTGTATATCTGTTATTCTGTTGTATAAGCTATATTACTGTAAAGTTCATCTTTCATCAAAATCCGTACCACGTGGGCGAAGCCGTGTGCAGAAGCTAGTAAACACATAAATAACGAAGATAATTGTCCACCTGATTCATTCAAAGGTAGTCAACACGCTAAAAGTCTAGCAGCAAGTATGAATAATATGCCCATAGAATGAATAACATGAAACATTAAACATTTGTCCATGAATAACATCCCTAACAAGTCAAATGTACTAACATGTTTTTTTCTAAACCATAGAATAATAATAGCTCTACGTCAAGTATTCCCACTCGCAAACGAGCGATTCGGAAACCATAAGGGCCCGGTCAAACAGACGCGGCGATCAGTACATTCACGCGGCCCTAAGACAATAGGCGTAATTGACAGCTCCATTTTCTTTGACACAATGACACGAAAATTACGATGGATACCCCTATCATTATCAACTGGTATGTAAGTCCACAACTAGGCACAGGCAACTCAGAGATGAACGGTCATGAGCAGCCTCCATGACTCCCTGCATCCATTACAACGTCATCTTCTTCATGACACTGCTTATTTGTGGTGTTTTAAAATCCTTGCATGGCTGGATGATAACGATGGGTCGCTATCATCTCCTTAATTTCATTCTTCAACTTGCTGTGCCACGGCCGCCCCAGGCTCCCGACCCACCGCGTTGTATCGAAACGAAGCGAAAACGAAGTAAAAGCGTGGGCTTTCACTTTGTTTTCGCTTTGTGTTATTTCTGTAGCGAGTTATATATAAAGCCTATCCTACACTCTCTTTTCATCACTCCCTTTAGTTGCTCAACACTCAGATACATAGATAGATAGAAGATAGAAAATACTTTATTGCACACCAAATATTTTAGCTTAAATAAATACTAAAAACTTTGACAATGTTGTACAATGGGTGGTCTTATCACTGATTAGCGATCTCTACCAGATGAAGGCGTAAGGGCAACCACTTGAGCTTACTGCGAAACTCAGAAACGTGATCATACTTGCGTAAGCCAAGTATGAACTGAATCCCGAAGTGTTGCAGGCGCTCAAGTTTATCCAGCTGCTGTTCTGTGAGATCTAAATAGGAAGTATCAACCTACTATTGGAAGGAGAGAATGTGCGAGCGTAATTTATGGTAGCAGTCGCATGGAAGTTGCGAAGTCTTCTAATAGAACATTCTTCGGCTGACTTTAGTTAACTAAGGTCCCCCCCCCCCCCCCATGACAGCTTTCTATCGAGGAGAACACCTAAATTTTTCACCATCTCACTCTTCTGCCATCAAAAAGAAACTGCGGAAGGCAGAAAGGATTCAGGAGATGGTTTCTGGTTGCTGATAGACAAGGCGTTCAAGGACTTTAGATAGGAATGAACGTATTAATAATAGTTATAATAATAATACATCATTTTAGGTAGGGTAAATAAACTATGAATATTGGCGAGTATTGGCGAGTCAATCTTTTGAAACATTTTAGAGAATTCAGTTTTTCATTCATGCATATATCCATGACCATATTAAATCTAAAGTATGTAATCTAAAGCTCATTTCCCATTGCAGACTGATTCGAAGTGACATGTCTGGCGGAACCTGCGGATTCATCGCATATCTCTGTCTAAGTAAGGACAAAATAAGTAAGTTGGAACTATAGGTAAGAAGCCGTCTTTCCACTTGTCTTAAAGCCTTTGATGTCAAACTCCAATCAATAAGCAACTTTAAACCTCGAGAATCTAAAATTAAAATTGCCTGATGGGACGTGATAGCTCTGGTGTTTGCTAAGATGAAAATAAACTTTAGCTAGTAAGAAATAAGGGCAGGTTGGACAGAAGAGTAAGATCGCAAAAACTAAGTGATGATGAACAAGTAAGCAGAAACTTATTAAGCCGCTGACGAAGATGCCAATTGTTGATGGTTTAAATGTCATTGTACGTATTTATAGACATATCGACAAATATACTTTGATTTGACAATTCTCAAAATGCAAAGAGTATAAAAAACATGATTACCTACAACTATTATCTTGTCATAGAGGTAGGTACCTCCCACTCAAAATATTGGACGCAAATCGTGAGCGGACCAAGTAGGTAGCTAATCCCACATTTCATCATGGATCGATCATATCATCTATAGGGATCTCACTGTCAACGTCAGTATAATACTGTAATATTTTACATCAAAACGAAACATATCGATCGAAAATTATTACCGAAACTAGTAGGAATAAATTCAAATTCAATTTTGCAGAAGTTCCAAATTGGAACTTTTTATGGAAACAACTGTTAATGATCGAGCCCGATTTGCCACGTATTACACCTATCGATGGCATTAATTGCCTTCGAGTTTTTTATTTCTAGGACATGGCAAAAATAATCATGATAAATAATAATTTCTAGTGTTTTGGACATATCTCATAAGAATTATATACGATTTGATATATCCTATAAATAGAAAGAAATTGTTTTGATTTTAACTATGTTGCAATTCAGTTTTTTTGTTTAAAAGCAGTTCCTTCACTAAATAACTCGCATTTTTCACTAATACAAGCCCAGTAAGAAGTTATTTATCATAGTGCGGATTAGTGTGTGATTTACGATCTACAATGTCAAATGGAATGGCCGAGTCTCCGTGCCATTACCTCCCTCTGAGGTAGCCATTACATCGGGCCATGAAATAAGCAAGGAATTTGATGATAAAGTTAGTAAAGGTTACCAACTCTGCTGTCAAAGTTTTTAGGAAACCAGTCCACTAGCGTGGCTTAAGAAACGAATTGGTATATAATAATTATTATAATTAATTTAAGATTGTTTGCTATATAAATATGAACTTTAAATTGGATTGGAGTTTGAGTTTGGAAAAAGACAAAAAAAGATTTGATTACAATTTTCAAAATTTTCATTTTCAATCTAACCTACTCGTATGTTAGAACAAACTCCGTCCCTATCTCCCGGAGAAGCGTGAGCTGTGGCCCAGGAAACAGTTATCTCCCAATTAAATTAGACACAGTAAATAATCGTAAAGTAACAAACAAAATCTATGGTAAGAAGGTAAGTATATAATAATATGAAAGTAAGTTAGTATCTACCGTATGTGTAGTGTGAGTGTGAGAATGAGTGGATGTGTGGGTGTGTTATGTAACTAGATGTGGGCGTGCGAGTGTCCTGCAAAACACCAGTCTCATAAGAATATGTGAGTTTCACAGTGGCTACCAATCGTCTTGTGTGAAGTGTGTCTTGCGTTCTCAGACATGTTTTATCGCCACACGACTCTAGTGGGCGCAGCACTAGATGAGTGAGGGGGTGTGTTAAAATTTTGTAATATTTGATATATAATAATAATTATAATAATAAATAAAAATAAAAAACCCTTTATTTCTTGCAAAAAAAATATTGTACAAGGTTAAAAAATAATTAGGTATAATGCCTATATTTACAGTATTAATTAAATCTAAATGAAAAGGTACGATAAGTAGGGATTGATTTTAAATTGTAGTTCTATTTTTTTTTTATTCTGCAACTCTTTCACAGGCGAAGGCCTCCTTCAACGATAGCCATTGGTCATCTCGATCTATTTGATGGTAGTGCGGGCCATCTGTCTCTTTAGTATGTAATACAGTAGGTAAGACTATTCTATCCTGCACTCATCTGTATCTGGACCTTGCACATTCGAAGGGTCTATTCAGCCCGGTTGTTTCGTAGCCACACTGGGATGTCCACACATGTCACTGCTCTGCAATCTTATTCAACTTACAACGTCTCTTTTTAATAATAACCCCCAAAAAACTGGACATTGTCTCTCCAGCCCTCTTGTCAAAAACAATTTGTATTGTGCCTTATGTTTTATATTTCAATCTTACGTTGAATACAAAGAAATTATTCGTCTCGGTCATCGCTAAGCATTTTAAATCATCACTGGCGTTTGCCCACGGGTTCGTCCGTTTATTATCCGGATGCAAAGTTACTTATTATGTGTATACATATCATCTATACATATTCCACCAATTCCGATTTCATTCAAATCGGTTCAGCCGCTACGAAGATTATTAAAAACTAACATCTTAAATATCCATAATTTCGCATTTATAATTAGTAGGTTACTACCATTGGTTTAGTAGCTAATTAGTAGGTTAGACGGCCTCTGTGACGCTGTGGGCGAAGGCCCGCCTGAGACGCAGAAGGTTGCGGGTTCGATTCCCGCCTCGGGACAAATGTTTGTATGATCTGCAAATATTTGTCTCGGGTCTGGGTGTTTTCTATGTATATTATGTATTATTTACAAGAAAAAGTATATTAATAGATAGTATATATCTCTACTTAGTTTGGAGCTAGATGATGCTGTGAGAAAATGTCCTGCATTATATATTTATTTATCTATAATATACTAATAAGTATCCTATTAGTGGTATTTCCAGCGAGACCCAAACTATACGTTTGTATCCTATATATCCTATATAGCGCACTTAACAAAAATATTGAACACTAGTAAACTGAGGGGCGTATTGTTTGTGATATTTCCACTAATGTAACCACATAAATTCTAAATACTTTTAAAAACACCAGTGTTTTCGATCAGCCAGTAAGCTCTCCGTCACGCACCTAATTGAAGAATTACCGAAGTAGCACCTTCCATAAGGATTTTAACCCCCAGCATTACTATGCGTCCTGCGTACACAGGTAGGGGTCGGCCTATTTTTTATACCATTACCACCCCACCCCCTTAAGTGGATAGTGCGTTCGTCGTCATGCCGTAAAGAACCTAAGAGTAAAGTATAATTTTTCCAGTTGAGTGTTTGAAATAAGTTCGATTGTAAGCATAGTTTATGCATTCTCAATCGTTTTGTAGCAGCCACTTTTTGTATCTTGGAAGCAGCCACGTGACATCTCAAAATCTAATGTTATTTCCGAGGTAGGTATGTCCTAACAAAAGGCTAAGATTACGCTCAAACTAACTCCTACATAGTTATTTATGAATAGTTTTGCTGACGATGATACTTGCAGCTTTGATTCTAGTTCATAACGCAGAACCTTGGAAAGAAAATCTACCAATTTATATTCGGAGTCAGTCAGAACCTTACCCTTCGACTGCAGACAAAAATAGACCAATTGTCACGTCCCGGGCCGGTCACGTCGCCGGATCGATCACGGCGCGTGTCCGCACGGACTGAAATTGAGTATAGGTGCACCTGTGGAAATTTTTGTAGTCCACAAACCTTTTAGTTTGTTTTTGTAACATTTATTTATACTATATTTTTTTAATATAATACAAATTCTACGCAAAATAAAAAAAACAGTTGAGCAATCTGTTGCGCTATCTATGGATAGCTAACTTGATCCAGATCACTACCTGGCAGCGTCATTTGAATGCTGGCAACGATGCCACTCTTTAACCTTGCAACATCGACTGTAGCACCTCAAACAAAACTGCGAGATGAAGTCACTTCAATAAATTT
Source organism: Perizoma flavofasciatum (assembly GCA_958496245.1). NCBI lineage: Eukaryota > Metazoa > Arthropoda > Insecta > Lepidoptera > Geometridae > Perizoma > Perizoma flavofasciatum. The sequence goes on along the minus strand of OY292439.1, from coordinate 7,672,901 downwards.
TCGTTAAAATAACGTAAAACCATTGCAAATATCGTAGACTTAGAGTCTGTTTTATGGTTTGGAATGGCTGCCCATTATACAAAAAAGTACCTACCTACTTACCTTTGGCCTTCTTGCATATTTTAAAGCCTTCTTATAGTATCTGATACCCACCCAAAGTTGACCACTACGACCTATTGTAGATACGAATACCTACTAGGGTCATTCACGAAGAGGTTTTATAACAGAAATGAAGATCGAATAACGTTTTCCATCTCCACAGAACCAAGGTCTGGTTCCAGTCACTTCACGGTTGTATCGATCGTGGCGTGTGCTAACGGATAGATTAAACGTTTTTATGATTTGCAAGAAGTGAGGTATTTACTTTTTTTTTACTAAGGGTGAAAAAATGGGGGATGAAATTTAAAAGTGAATTTACGCCGATTCCTTGCGCGCGACCAAGCCTAGAAGAATCAGGCAACATACTCTGCTTGGTTATTTTTCTGATGATCCTTCATTTAGCTTTAGTGTGGTGCCATCGAACGAGGTGAACTCATTTATAAAAAAAAGAGTACTAGGCAAGGAATTAAATCAACTTCCCGTTTATGTTACTTACTTGGAGGCAAACGGATGTACGGTCTGTAAAATGGTAAGCCATTACCTATTGACATCTGCAACACCAGGGGCATTATTACTTTAATAATACTAATAATAATCGTCGGTAATAATAATAATAATATTATTATTACTGATGCTTTGCAGCAATAAAGATAAAATTGAAAAGTCTCATGTGCCTGTGATTTCACCCTTCAAACCAAAACACAGCAATGCTACTAAGCAGTAGGTAATCCCTACTGCTTAGTAGCAAAAATATATACGGTGGTAGTACATACTTCCTCGGACGAACACAAAAGAGTACTATTATCCTAACTGCATGTTATTTTATAGCAGGCAGCTTGGTAGGTAATATTGGACAACAATTGCGAAACTGGGAGGATGCATCCCTAGCTACACTAGTTTCCATGATATGGTTTACCTAGACGTCTTATCCATCACACTCGGTACAGCTGTTTTACTATAAAAAAAAACATAATTGTGAATTAATAAACTGCCTAGAAATTGTGGAGGCACTAGTTTGCTAAAAAGTCCATCAAGGAAGGATAGAAATATATGATCCAACATAAATTAGGATCAGTAATCGAGGATCAGACAGGAACGAAGTACGACTTATCAAATATAAGTTAAGGGTGGCTCTTTTTAAAGCTACAACTTTCCTCAGGCAGGGCCAAAGTGAACAAAAAAGAGCCAGCTATGCGACAGAAGTCAAGTAATAAACTTGTCTTTGTACAGTACTTTGTATTGATCAACAGCTATACAGGGTGGTCTGTAACTTGCTCTGGTACAGGGGGATGTTTCAGGCACGTAGGCGCGCGTGACCTGCATCCCTACAGGGTGGAATATTGGAAAGAGTATTATCTTCACGCTCAAAGCCTTCAAGGTAGGCAGGGCATTCTTCAGTTTGATGAATTGATAGTAAATCCTGAACTACGAAGTCCTGTCTAGTCCTCTTCCTCTGCATAGAATTGAAGACACTCAAAAAAATCTATGTAGGACTTCACGAAAATTGTGTTGTACAGAATTATTTCATGATATAGCACCATCATGTGCAATATAAATAAGGATTTTGAGACATTTTAATAATGGTTAAAATCCTAGGACAGTTAACACAATCTCCAGAAAATACAATAAAGAAACGTATTTTTTCATCACACTGAAAACATTATTTCCTTGAATTGTATACGTACACGTAGATACAAGCCTGTGTAGTGATGTGCTGGACCTCCGTATCCGTATCCGCTTAGTTTATAGCTGACACATTAAGTAGCATTAACAATAAAGGGTTAATCACAAAGTTTTTTAAACAGTTGGTAAGCTGAACAGTTTTGTTTTCTACTGTTAAATTTGAAACCCAATCTCGAATGGGCATAAATGATGGTAGTTGGAGGTGAAAACACTCGACTTAGTGGCTAAGAAAGCTACTGAATTATTAAAAAAAGGCGTAATAGACTAACCAGCTTCCTTTTATAAATAGAAAAAATAGCTTTTTACGGGTATTTTATGGGTTTTTACGCGAAAGTTTGAATAATACGAGGCCCCGAAATTCCTGCCCCGTAGTGATACCAAGACAAACGGTGTTTAGCAGCTTTCATCCATAAATTACTGAAAACTGTTATAAAATATAGTACAGGGCTCGTATTCTAGAACGAACCACAAACATTTGTAATCATTGATATCTGTCAAAAAAGTATTTTTGTATAGATTATACTCTAGATTCGTTCTAGAACACGGGCCTACATTTTTCGGTTAGATATCACTCAAGGCTACTATACAGTTTTATAATATCTGTGCCCAAGGTATGCTGATGTTCCGTAACTGCCCTACGGGTAGAAGTATTTGTTACATCACTACCCGTAATACCTTCGTCTCTCACGTACAATCTACGTGACCGGCATGAAAGCCTCCCTACAGCTGCGGGGTGTGATTAGTAATGAAAAACTTGCTGGATGATGGAAGTTCTACAATGTTATGATATGAAATATTCTAAGCTTGCGGGGCATAAAGATATGTATAATGACGTAGAGTTTTCGCTTGAAATTAATAAAATTCAGTCCCTGATTCTATCTAGGTTAGTATTATATGATTTTCTTTAATTCAAGAAGAAGATTATATTTTTAACCGATTTCCAAATTAGATGATTAAATGTATTTTATGTGTATGTATGCCGAGATGCTTGATCCGACTTGAATGGGGGTTTGTCGAAAAATGGCAGTGGTGGTAATATTTCAAAAAAAAAAAGTGGAAGAAGTGCTCGGAACACAAAATAAAAGTCGACTTTTTGAATTTACAAGTCATTTTTTTTTACAAAAAGCATTATTAGGTACCTAAGTACCTACTCATTACAAAACTCTGAACTGGTTTTTTTTTTCAAAAAAAATCGCACGATCCTAACTCTACTGAATAAAATAAAGAATTCCTTAATCCTCTATTTTACCACAACTTGTAGATTATAGGTAAACACATCATAAAGTCTAGTAACTTTCTCTATGCACTTGCAAATAACTATAATATGAATGCTCATAATAGGGTTAGGTCCCCATAGCTACGCGAAGATATTTTTATGATGGTCGTGGAATGCCGCTACGGCTCCAGTGATGGCCCCTTTGTATGACCCCTTGACAAAGACATGATTTAGTACTTTAGACCTTTAATTTGGCTTTAGTAAAGTGATGCATAAAATACCAATAGATATTATCTACTTTTGGCTCTGCGATGAAAATGTTTTACCAAGAATCCACTTGAAATATTTCGTATGAAATTAAATGAATAGGTACATATAATCATCACATTGTCAGGCAGCCTACTTTACACAGTTGTGCAAATTCCCCGATGAAATGGACTGTTTGAAACTGTTTTCTATTTCTATGAGAACTACATCTCAATGTTTCGCAATTTATCATGTGGGGATGTAGCTCAGTGGTAGAGCGTTCGCTTTGCATGTGAAAGGCCCCGGGTTCGATCCCCGGCATCTCCAACTTTTATATTTTTTTAAAGAAAGGTTTTTGGCAGTTGATTTTAAATTTAAAAAGGTTTAATTTAGGTTAATGTTGAGTATCATACGACCCCGTGTTTGGCATATATTTATAAAGTTTTTATTTGTACCTAGCTAAGAAATGATTTTTGCAATTTTAGTTTTTAGATGTTTATGCATTACGCTTGTTTTTGCGTATAGTTTGTATATCTTGTTTTTGTCTACAAAAAATAAAACAAGCAAACAATGAGTTTCACAACAACAGTAAAAACAACACTAATTTCCAAATTCCCAATCAAAATTCAGCCACCATTGAGAGGCAGTAAAACAAGTTATCTACTGCGGGTACATTGACAATGGTGGCAGTAAAGCCACAGAATAAATAAATGCCACGGTAAAACTGCGAAATAGGTGCAGAGACGAAACGGATGGAATTAGCAATAAAAACTTTTTTACAATCGACGGGACATACCGCTGGGGATCTAGTGAGTGGAAATAGCCTTCATAGTGATGGGAATTTCGGACAATCTAATGTCGATGACCGATGACCCTAATTAAAATAATTTAAATATGTCCTCTATGGAATACGGGCTTAACGAACTCGAGAGCGCGTCGGACGACACCTAAAAATGGTTACAAGTTCGAAGCTGTAAAGGACTGATAGGCAATCAACGCACAATCTGAACCTAATATTACAATAAGTCTAGAGACCTTATATTCAAAAAGTTCCTTTGGTGCACTATAAATAGATTTTTAGAAATTCAACCCGTAGATGATGATAGATAGATAAACTCTTTATTGTGCATAACACCAATTCACAGTACAAACACAGAAACATAATAAAAGCACAAAAAATAAACAGAAGAAATGCAAGGCACTGAAAGCGATTTCTTCCAGACAACCTTAGGACAGAGAGAACTATTTAATATAATGACGGTTTTATTGCCTTACTGAAAGTGTGTAGAATAAACATAAATATAAAAATTACACATTATTTTTATATATTACCTATATCCAAATATATATAATAAATATAATACATCATAAATAATACATATTACATACACAAACCCACATAGTAGAACCTATATATTAGATCAAATGAAATATAGTAATAAAATAATAAAATAAAACGTAAAACATACCACACAAAAAACTCAGTAGGAAAATGAATGAATGAAAATACATTTTGTACACAAGAAATTTACAAAAACCAAAATGTTATACATACGAGTATATATCGAAATCAAAGCTAAAATAGCTTTACTATTTATAGTCTATTTATCGATAAACAAGACCAAAGTTACGTTCTTCGCATCCCTAATCCCGCAATATTTCTTAGCCACACTTCATTTGCATTTCTTTATTGGATCGCAGGAAATAGAGAAAATTTCGCGCGCTTTTAATTACAACCTGTTTGATATTTACATTTATGTAATAACTAAGTAATTTGTCCCTTGAAAGGATGATACAAAATTAGATATCTAGGTAGATCTTATTGACTACCTTAATGTTAATGAATTATTTGATATGATAGGCGTCCTCAGATACATACTCTGTGAGATCTTTGAGGATACCAAGTACCTAGCGGGTAGTTAGAGGCAAGTCCAAAGTCTAACATTACATTTGACATATGCCCGCGTTTTGCAAGTAGTTAGCATTCCACGTGACAGGTTGCAAGCCCATCGCCGCTTATTGAAATACTAACTGATGGGGCATACTTTGGTATTTACCACTATATAAGTTGTTTATACATTATTATTATTATTTATAACAAACATAAATGCCCAAAATAATATTTTGTGTGTACCTATTGGCTGACCCAAGCTGAGTCTTTTAATGAAGAGTAGAAAGTGCATAGGCTTTTCACCAAATACTTCCTAGTGTGTACTATTTGGTGAAATATCTACAAAAAAACACATGCAATCGCGATATTAGCCGATAGATCAGCAAAGAAGGACCATACATCGCACTAATAGCGCTATGCCTCGCACTAAACCTGAATGTTTCATGTGTACGAGTGAAAATGTATCGATGTCGTCTCGAACGAAACAAATCGTTTTAATTTCAGAATGGCGAAAATGGCGCTTCTTCAGAATATATTATAACTGTAGGTGTTTTGTGTTTTGGCCTATATTAATAAGGATATAGAATGAAAAAATGTGTTATTAATATGATTATTATTCTGAAATTTCAATATAGTTGTATTACGGTTTTCCTCAAAAAACGTTCGTAATTTACATAGTAAGTACGTAAACCAAAATCAGGATTCAAAAACCGCCCTAGCTCTGAAACAAATAAATATTTTGTTCCTAGTCCTCCTAGTCTGAGTCTGAATATTGTGGTACCACGGTAGGTCCTCGAGGTTCCTGATACCTACGACACACAGAATCTTAGTGTGGGGTCAGCACACTGGACTGAAATACTGCAACAACTCAACTAAAAATTTCATGTCCTGTTAGAAAATATTTATGGGCAACGCTTTTACTTACGTGACCTTACCGCGACAATAAAACTCACACATTTTTCAAAGCGGGAAAATTTATGGCCCTACAATTGAATTTCACAGTTGATTTGAGCGGCTTGAAAATCCGGGTTTTCGAATTTGGAACGCGGCATCTATCAAATACTGGCGGGAAAACATAGGCCCCGGTGTTGCCAGCTTTGGGCTGAATCTAAGGGTCGCTATGTCAAGGAAATAGTTATTTATGAACGCCATTCACAAATTGCATTCGGCCGAATTGATATATTGGAATGTTTTATATGTAAATGCGGGCCTAAGACGAATGGGTTGGCCCAGAAACGGATGCCTTTCAGATGATTTATTAATAAGTATCAATGTGACTATTGATTGGACCGATGGTTAATCGTTGGTTCCTTATAAAGCTTGGTCAGCAGATGGTCCACTACTGTCTGTCCTGTCCAAAAGATACCTCTGCTTGACCGTTTGAATTCTTTATCGTACACACAAGAACGTAAGAGTATGATCATTGATAAACTGGTGGTCACGGAATGATGTTTAACTGAAAGATGTTAATGTAAGTACCAATTTTTTTATAAATTTACATATTAAGTACCTACTTTTCAGATAAATAAATAGGGAGAGCGCGTCGTACTGTGCGATTAAAAAAACAAACAAATTGACGTTTTATTTGGCGTTTTTTTATTTTTATTTACGTATACAAAAAAAAGTGTGTTTTTGTTTTTAAGAGGTAAATGGTTAATGTAGTTTTTGCGCAATCGTTTAGCCTAACCTAACCTAAATGGATTTTAAGCTGATGTGGATTATTTCGATTACCAGCTAAACGGGGTAAAGTGACGGGGTTATTAGGATTTACCCAGCATCGTCTAGCACCAAAATAAGCGAGCTTATGTTATGAGAACTACATTACATGACTACTTACTACTACTTATTTTTTTTTGTTAATACTTACATACATATCGTACACAGAAAATACCCAGACCCCTGTGTGTATTGTTTTGTAATTTTTTTAAACTATACCCGATTACGCACTTTTACCCAAACGACTGCATATTTTACCCACTTATAGGGGTACGCACACCGACCTATTTACAGTTTTCATTAAATGTAATAATAATAGTTTTAATTATTGACAAATACTCGTTGCACTATAGAAGTACAATGGCCTCGATTCTGTAGTTCACCATACAAATATAGTCGTAATTTCAAAACATGCTGACTATAAACACGAAGAAAAGCGGCACGTAAACTGATTTGACAGCACTAAAATTGTAGCTATCTCTTTCTTGCTTGCACTATCAGTAAAAAAGAGCGACAGTTTAAATTTAGTTTAGTTAGTGTAGGTACTACAGAATCGAGGCCAAAAACGTGCTAAAAAAGGCTAATGTGTTTTTAATATCATTGTAGGTGTTTTAAAGAAAGAAGGCAAAAGCTGCTTTTTACCCAGAATTACTCTATGTTATGTACCTACCTTCAGCGCTGCAGTTCACTGCAGCATTACGCTGAGCATGGACCTTTTTTGACGTTACTATTGATTCATTAAACTGTAACGTCACTATAAGTAACTGTTAGACTTACCCATGTAATAAGATTTGTGTAACATACGTATAGTTCTGTTTAAAATAAAATCTATTCTATTTCTATAGGTAGGTACCTACTGATGTCGTTCTACAAACAATCATGTCACGTGCGTGGTGTGTCACGTTGACTCTTCCTTCATCGGCGTTCGTTCGTAGTATTCGGTGTAGCCAACTCTTGAGTCAACTTCTACTATGGGAGTATTATTTCATCGGTGTCGGCTTACTCATGAAATGCTGGAAGCATTTAACTAACACCTTACTTTAGGGAAACAGCTGACGATTACAAAAAGCTTGTGACGGTCACACTCATGCCTTAAAAATCTAAAAAAGAGTTTTCTTTTCTATGAACCAATTAGGTGTGGTCACAATACCTACAAGTAACTTTAAATACGTATCTAAAATGTATGAACTATAGGTATATAATATATTTTTAACTAAGTACTTATATATTTTTATATTTTAAATTCTAGTCATTAAACTGTAGGTGCCTAATATTACAATATTAAACCTGGTAATATTAATCATTAGGTATCTATCTATCTACCATTCATATCGGCAAGATCAAGACTTGATCGGCTAGCTAGATATGGTAGGAACAAAACGTAAGGCTGAAAATCGTCACGTTTATTATGTAAGTACCTAATGTAATGATAAAAGCAAAGTGCGTCTGTGCAAATCTTTAAAATATTTTTTTAAATTATATTTGAGTTTTATAAAATATTGGGTCGAAAAACATTTTTCAGGATAATTTAGAAGAAAAACTGTTTAAGACGGTAACATTCTCTGAGTGACATTCTACTCAATAAACATAAACAGCTATTCTCGCTCGCACTTCTCGCTCGTCTAATCTAACCTTGTGCCTACCAACCAAGTGCCTGACCAAAACAAAAATGGATTTTACCGACAAAGTTGTCCTCATAACCGGTGCTAGTTCTGGCATAGGCGCTGCCACTGCCATCTATTTATCGAAGCTATCAGCAAAGTTGGTGTTAGTGGGAAGAAACGAGAAAAACTTGAAGCAAATCGCCTTGTATTGCGAAAAATCGAAGGGAATAAAGCCGCTCGCGATCACCGCTGACGTCACCAACGATGTGGACGCCGAGCGGATCATCCACGAAACTATTGAACAATTCGAAACAGTTAACGTCTTGATAAACAACGCTGGGTGCATAGCGATGGGAGGAATAAAAAACTCAACCATGGTTTCGTATGATAAGGTCATGGCAACCAACATGAGATCTGTCTATCAGCTAACAATGCTAGCAGTCCCCCACCTAATTAAAAGTAAGGGTTGCATTGTCAATACTTCCTGTATTGCAAGCAGCAAGCCCAGTACGATGGCGTTGGCCTACAATACGTCAAAAGCGGCCTTGGATCAGTTTACAAAATGCGTTGCCCTAGAGCTGGCGACAGATGGCGTTAGAGTAAACTCTGTGAACCCTGGTTTCGTAAAAACTAACCTTTTGAAGGATCTGGGACTCAATGAAGAGCAGTTGGAACATTTTGCGAAGAATGTGGTCGGAAATACGCCGTTAAAAAGACCAGTGGAAGGGGATGAAGTTGCGTATTTGATAGCGTTTTTGGCAAGTGATAAGTCGAAGAGTATCTCTGGATGTAACTATGTGATAGATGGTGGTAGTTTGTTGCGCTAAATAGGCCCCATATTATGATATTTGTCAAGCTCTAAGTAGATAGATACCTACAGGGTATTTCTTTAAGATGAGTCGGTAGGTAAGAGAAAATCCTAGTATCAGAGAACCACATTTGAAGATTTCGGAAAATCTTATACCTAAACTGCCTCAGGGATCGAACCGCTCTTTTTTTAATAAAAATTGTAGGTTGATACGGGAACCGATGATGTGAGCCATAAAAATAATGTTTTATCCTACCCCTCCCTATCTCTTACTTCATTGACTCATTCATCTCAAAAAATTACTCTGTACTTGTAAAAAGATTTCTACCTTACCTACGTAGTACGTGTTTGGCATAGGTAGGTACCTACATAATATTTAATCATAACTGTTGTAAACAGTAATTTACGAGTACCTATGTTAAATGCGTAGAACATTAATCTACACAATTGAAGCTTCCAATTTTGCCACGGAGAAATCAGGGGTGCTTGGTGGTGTTTGGAAAAGATCGGTCTCATTACGAAAGGTGGTCTAAACTCGAGTTTAATCCAGGACTACTAAGTCCAGGTCTAAATAAAGACCTTTGGTTTAGACTTGAATTTATTACAAAAGCAGATTTTTCCGAGGTCTAACTAAACCCAACTAGAACTCGGGTCTACGTGTATCATTCAATCATTCACTGACAACAGCCCATGATCTTGAACTTTGCATGCCCCAAACATCGATAACGTTCCATTCCTTCAAGAATCTTGAATAAAATTATTTGCTTTGTTATTTTTGTCACGATTTTAAATAAAGGTACCAGTTAATAAAACATATGATTATTATTTGATTCTATAACCATTGTCAGCTTATGATTAAAATAAACCGAAACATTCTCTGAAAATAAAATAAATTATATTTTTTCTGAGAAGTTACAGGTAAGCGACAAGGCGCAAGAATGTCCTTCAAATCGCAACAATCAAAATCCATACTGTATCGTCCATTCAAGTCCATTTTCATATTTCATATTCCAAAGTCCAAAATCTTTTTGCGTTTTGCAAGTACCTAGTTAGCATTCCACGAGACAGGTTGCAAGTCCATCGCCGCTTATTGGAACACTAACTTGCACATGCCTTCAAAATTTTATTTCTAGGGTATGCCGGTTTCCTCGTGATATTTTCCTTCACAGTTTTGATCACCATTGTCACCGCAACAAAACAAACAAGCTTGTGCAGCGTGCAGGTAATTTTGGCTTTAAGAATTCTAAATTTGTATGTAATTATGGTATTTATTTTACTTTAAAATCCCTCAATATTTATTATCTTTCTTATTTTTGTTTGTAACTCGAGCAAGTCTGAAGCAAACGGAGCGCATCATCTATTTATCTCGAAACTACCCTCTATTTATAAGGATTTGTCTATGGGGGTTTTTCAGCTTAATTTCATAAAATCTAGAACTCAAAATAATACCTTCGCGGAGTACGAACCTTATCCAGCTCAACTTTCTGGACGTTAATCACTACTCTACACTAGCGCACCCTGCTGGGCATTATAAATTAAGAACAAACAGACAAAAACACGCACTGTTTACGGCAATATCTACATTAAGAATCACAAAGACTTTTTGCGGCGAATGAAATATTCATTTGAAGAACTTTACGATTTTATCGGGGATATTTTCTTTAAATTAAGTAGGTAGACGGAAATGGCACGTGCTTAGCACCAACATGGCTAAAGATTTAAGATAGTCCCAGTGGGGGGTGAAAAAAATATGGCCCTACTACCATGCTCTCGATAATGAAAGGAAAACCAAACGAGTTTGGTTCGAGTCGAATTTCTAATATTATCAATATGAATACAATATGCATTGTAGAAGATTTCCACACAATAAATACAATTTTACAAAGAAAATTCAGAAAGGAGGTTAGTACCTACTTAATATTTTTTTCTTAAAACTAAGACTGGGTGTGATAAGATAATGTAATTCACAAGGTACCTAAATACTTACTGTGCCTGGCTGTGCCTGGAGTCAATGGAAATCAATTTTTTTTTTTTTTTTTGCTATTTTTTTGCTTGTACTTCATTATTATCATTATGTCCAGCATTATTTATTAATGATAATTTAGTTTTTTATATTCATCCAAATTCACCTCGTGTTTCCCAAGAACAAAACTCAAACTACAAAAGGGCACTGAATGGCAATGCTATTATTGACCGAGATAACTGGTCACTGTTTTTTCATGGAAGCTGTGTTTGTAGCAGGTGCTCATGTTCAGGATTCATAGTAGATAGATACTACGCAATTTAAATTTAAATTTTAACTGAAAAAATAGTAAGGACCTTACTATTTTTTCACTTCTGTAAGACCCGTTTATGATGAATTCAGAAAACGCCAAACATGGTTTATTGTTTCTTACAATACGTCAACAAAGCCTATCTTTATTGTCCAACGCCTACAGGCGACGCTAATTTAAACATAAAAACCGAACCAACCAAGGAGTAATAAAGAAGAAAGCTATAGGACACAAACGAGAGTTACTTAACATAGGATTCTGTACGTAAAAGTGAAGAGTATTTCTGAAAAACCAACAAATTTAAATAATAATACAAGGCACAATAATTTGTTTGCACCCTCAAAAGCTGTGTTGAACTTTTTATCTACCTCGAGTCTGCTGTTACTCGTAAATGAACCAGAGATTTGACATCGGCAAAAGTAAAATTATATCTTTTTAGGTAAGTAGGTACAGTGGGCGTCACAAACTAGTTACCCCGCTAGGGTTTAATTAGAATAAATTAGCTTAATTTTAATTAGATTAGAATTAGAACTTAAGAAGAGTAAAATAATTTTCTAAATATGTGTATTAAGTATTAGGCAAAATATTTGCATCACAAAATTAAACAATATATACGAGTAAAAAGTTCAAACTTTAAACCCCAAAGGGGGTACATAACCATTTGGTGACGCTGGCTGACTGAACATGATTCATACCTTACAGTCGCGTCCATAGTGTGCTAACTTAGTTTCTGAGAAAGTAACTTAGCAATTCAATACATTCATTTCATTACACATGCTAGAATGTAGTAGGTAGCAGAAGTTACTTGAACATTTTTTAGAGCAAGAATCTAGCTTCGTTTCATAGTTCATACTAATTTATGATGTAAAATGGCAATATAACCTGTCATCTTTATGCTTTTCTGAAATAAAAATTGTATGATACTCAATCTTACGATTTTTAAACTATAAAGTGATCAAACTTACGGCGTCCACAAATTTAAAGGCACTTTACCAAAGATTAAGAAACTGTACATTTTTTGTACTTACTGCCACACTACATTGGTAAAAATTAATACTAATGAAATGACTCGTTCATAATCACTATGAAAGATGGATAAGTGTTTGGACAACCAATTTATAATTTCGACTCAATTTATACGTGGGGATGTAGCTCAGTGGTAGAGCGTTCGCTTTGCATGTGAAAGGCCCCGGGTTCGATCCCCGGCATCTCCAACTTTTTGAAGATCAAAAAATCGTTTTTTTACTAATTCCATAATAATAAAAAATAAAAAAACCTGTTACGCAGGGAGGCGAACCAGAAAAGTCGATAGACATATTTTTTCTAGGCAATGAAAATCTCTATTTCAGTACCTACCAACAGGGCATTTTAAGAAATAGAAAATAAATAAAAGTAATAAATAACTGTAACAAGTTATATTGTTTAAAATTATAGAAATAAAACTGCTTCCTCGAAATTAAAAGTACTAGGGAAATATCAATACAAAAATAAAGACGTGTGAACCATTTATTTTGTTACACTGAAAATAATTTACAATTTGTAATATCATAGGTAGATCAATAATTTTACCAAAAAAAAGATCTGCACTTTTATACTTAGTACATTTTTCAACGGAAGGATAACTACTGGAGAATTTAATTTTAAGGACTATTTACATCGAGATTTATTCTTGAACACGAGTCGAAGACACGAGTTTTTACAACTAAGGGCTGTGGCAAACTGAAGCACTGCACATTGTTAAATATTTACGAAAAAAAAAACTTCAGCCAAACAAGTGAATGCAGAATTTACAGCATGATTACTGAAAAAGTGTATCAAAACTTTTCAAATCATAACATTTGTTTCTTTTAACAATGTTTATGCTTCAGACCCGGGCCCTAACTAGCAACACTAGGTATACATGAACACATGGCAATTTAGAAATTACCTTTACCTATATCCCTTCGAGGCAAACTAAGCCTATGCTATAGGCCGACTACTTTATTAGATATTCCTTAAGGGTATGTATTGCCCATACCAACGCAATACCAAAATCGTTTATAATTCGAGCATATTTCCACCAATGTTTTTTTATTTATATCCAGACAGTTAAGTGATGGGGATTTTTAGCGACAGTCTAAAAATCCCCATTGTTCCCTTTCACTATAATCATTGCTTTACTTTAAAAGCTGGACATTAAAAATCTAGATTTTACTAGTCTATCTGGCATAGCCTTTTAAAGGATCGGGATGAATGGCATACACATAGAGGCCTATTATTAACAGCAGTGGGTTAACAGAGGCTAAAATGATATTCAGGCATATTAGGTAGGTTTTCTGCTTACAAAATAGTCGGTCTATAGTCAATACATTCGTTTTGAAATCGTCAAAATTACATGTAGTACACTTTACATTTCCATCATTATTTACATTGCAATAACCTATCAGGTCAAGTAGCGTAGTATGGTTTACTAGTCCAAAATTACTGTTTTGGAAAGATATTTGTTAAAAAAATCTTGCCTACATAAATAACAACTTGTCAGAACAATGCGTAATTATATCAAAAGTAAGAGCTATTTTTAATGAAATTATTCTTCATTATGTGAGCAGCCCCTCAATCACACTTACAAAATGGCAATGGGAAAGGACTTCTTTAAAGGAAAATTTCTAAAATCATAATAATAGAAAAGTTTAGGAAAACTGTCTCATTTTGAAGTCTTAGAAATTTGCTAGGCATATAAACTGACTACCATTGTATTCCTATTGAAATTTTATAAGTGAAAAAGATAGAACTCAAGCAAGAGATTTATGAATATTGTTCGTAATCTACTTGTAAGTTGAAGGCAAAAGGTGAATACTTAAATTACCACGAAAAGGATAACAGAAGAGATCAGGACGTAATTCAGAATGTAAATCTATAGACTAATACATACCTATTTTACATTTTATTACTGTATTTCCTATTATGTACCTAAATCGATATTTGTTCAAAAACTCTTCTCCATTACTGTATTTCAATGTTATTGGTTCAATATTTTTTTTATCCCAACAAAATATTTGTAAGCCTAAAGTATACGGCAAAGAGTATATTGTAAATATACTGTAAATTTGAAATATTGTAGTAAATTAGCAATATAACATAAACAAAGATTTTGACTTTGACATAATTTTATAAAATTTTGGTACTGATTGAGATTCGTGGCTCGAAAAGTATATTTTGTAGTCATCACTAATGCTGATATACATCATAATAACGGCGGTTTGGATTTGCCTCTGAATACTCACAAAGATATCCTCAAGGATCTGTAATTTGAGTACATCTTCCATAAAAAAATAAATGTTAAATATAAGAGCCTCAAAAACACAATGTTCAGTCACTAGTGTAGATCATGTATAGGCAAAAGTAATTACATAAACCTACTATAAATTTTTATATTTATGCCATCAAAGAATTATCAGTTTTCTTTTAAGATAATTTGCTATGAAACTGTAACTAAACTTTTGGCACGGATAAAAAATACACAACTTTTAAGACTACATCAATATAACATTCTTCAGTGGACTTAGTTTTCGTCATAGGTACTTAAAATTTAAAACTTAATTCCAATCTCAGGTCGACACATAATAGCTTGATAATGATGATTCTTACACGAAATTTTACTATTTTTATTTATTTTTTATAAATATTTCGAAAGAAAACATGTTCATGATTAGGAATGCTATTCAAAATTGAGCCAAGTAAATAATAAATACTCGATTGCTTCAACAACTTGAGATTTATCAATCAGTTTAATTGAATCAGAAAGCCTTTTCAAACATTGAATTTAAGCAATCGAGCTGTACAAAACCATTCTGACAACCGTAACGAAATGAAAGTGTTCCCAAACACCATTACATTTTTTTTTGAAAAACTTAAGTTTCTCTCAATGCAACTGGTTAAAAGAGATCATCCACATTCAGTTTTTTATCACCATAATCTCATTTAGAACAATGCTTAGATTGAGTGACATAAAAAACCACGTTAAAGTTGTCTCAAATCTTAAAATAATTCATAAAATGTATGGAAACGAATGGGTACAGTTCAATTTAAGTCGTCCCGACGATAAGAAGTGAAGAAAGTCATAGACTAGCTGATACTTTCTACGCCTCAATCTGCAGACATAGTCAATACAATAGTATCTTACGAAATAAGCTCTTCTCACTTTTCACTGCACGAATTTCACAGTTCAACCGTCTAATTAGTCATAGCACTGTCACATATCGATTTTGACATTTATCACGTGTATACACATCACTGCTTCACAATTTGGATGTAACTAATGAAATGCGCATTTTACAATTACAAAAATACAAGGGACTCGCTTCGCTCACTAAAATCACTGCGAGCAAAGCGAGACCTAAGTCATCAATATTTATCTGAGGTAGACCGAAGCTTAGGCTTCTCCCAGTAAAAACGGATCAATGGTTCGTCGCTCTGACAAAAAGTTCCTAGCTAGTATTTCAAATCCGAACCATTTCACCATACTGATTCTTACGGCTCCTTTCAGAGGCACACCCCTCAAAACCGTACCAGAATTACATCAGTATCCTAATTAAATGGTTAGCAACTCATAATGTCACACAAAACACGCATTTCACAAGCTCCAGCCGCACTATAAATTTGACAGCATCACTGAATCTCACACTTCCGCTCCGCACATCACCGGTAGAATATCAGTATAGTGTTGCATGCGCAGCGGCAGGCACAACGCTAGGCGCGCGACTCTAGGGTGTCCCCCCGGGGGTCGGAGGCGGCCCCCCGGGCGTCGGAGGCGGTCCTCCATGGATCGGCGGGGCCCCGCGCGTCGGGCGTGAGGGCGGAGGGTGTGACCTCGAGGGACGCCAGCGAGGGCACGGAGACGCGCGAGGATAGTGGCGGGGACGGCGCGTCGATATCATTCTGCAACCAGCGGCGGCGTGAGCGGCGGCCGCGCGGGGTCGGCGGCACGCCAGGACCGGGAGGGAGGCACCGTTACTCACACGCGAGTGCGCTGCTTTACGTGTTCACTGTCTAACTACCTTCTAATACTATCTGATCATTTATATTTTGTCTCTATCCGTCAGTATAACCTCCTTATACTGAAACGCTACTCAGCGTTTATTTACGACTTAATCTTAGGACTTTACGGATTCCAGACACAATGGGAAAACGATCAGTGCTTAAGTATATCAAGGATGATTGAAAAATGATAGCTTATACATTGCATATAGCGCCACCTCTTTTCAACTCTGCTTTTATCTCGAGCAGCGTTTCAGTATTTGGCCTGTAAAATGATTCAATACCTCTGCATATGCCGTGGTATAAGTGATTTCATGCCAATATAACTTTGAAGTGAGCCGTTTTGACCGACAGAAGTCTGCTAAAGACAAGCAATTTTAGTTATACTCTTTGTACCCACGAAACTTGAACATAGATAAACAAACCTAAACTAATCGTGCATATCGACAGAATCAAAAGTCTGAACAGATAATTTTATACTGTTTGGAGACCATTGAATTAGTTGTCAAAAATGTATGAATATGTCTCAATCGACATGTCTATTGCCACTTAGCACGAGAATTGGAATTGGATTGGACTTATTGAAAGAATTTTACCGTTGATGTTGAATATCTAGGTAATCGATTTGTGGAAGTATCCTGGTAATTGCTTTTTACGATAGGGACTCCACTAGGACACAAGTTTTAACAGAGGTATCGAAGGCACAAAAACCAACACTAACTAAAATAGTGAGACTTAAATGGATCTACAGTGAAATCCACAAAATTTATTCGTGTTACTTATGCGGTAACTTTTACATTCGTGCTAATTATTCCGGCACTATTAATTATATAGCAATTGTATGTATCTGATTATGTAAATAAGACAGTGAACACGTAGGTATAGCATCACACTAAATCTTAAACTATGTGCTGGCGGTATCAAGAAAATACTTTAAAATGAAACTTCAACATTTGAATATATTTCCACAATACATGAAATAGCACAAATTTACTAGAATTTCTAAAACTATCGATTATTTCGCTAAAGCAATGAGCAACTACAATGAAAAGTAGTAATTTTAGATGAATTTTAAAGTGACTGTTTCATTATGGTTGTTATCCCCATGATCATAAAACCAATACTTATACAATAAACCCATTTTAAAATAACCATTTACCCCCATTCGTACTAAGGTTAGTTATTATTGATATGGGACCATGTTACCGATGTTTTAGTGAAAACCCCAATTTAACTTCAAAACCGTAATAGTTAATAGATCATTGTTTGAACAATGATCATAAATTTCAAAGTTATAACCCATTTACCCCGCGACTAAGTTCACAAGATGTGAAGTGACTTTATAATTCTTGTGTTATAACCCATTTACCCCGCGACTACGTTCACAAGATGTGAAGTGACTTTATAATTCTTGTGTTATAACCCATTTACCCCGCGACTACGTTCACAAGATGTGAAGTGACTTTATAATTCTTGTGTATGCAATAATGAGGTTTCTATCTATTAGTCTCATTATTGCATCTTAAAATGAACACTAAAAATTAAATAATGATTTTACCCAAAACTACTTCTACGCTCTCACTATAGTATTTCTTCAAAGTTATTTTATTTTAATTTTTTAAATTTTTGGAAATCTTACAGCTTGGATACACAAGGAACTAAGTACATGCAGCTAATCAGAAAAAAGTCTACATATACACAGAAGACCAATTAAAAGTTTCCACAGATATTAGATATTATAACTCATTTACCCCGCGACTAAGTTCACAAGATGTAAAGTGACTTTATAATCCTAGTGTATGCAATAAAGAGATTTCTATCTATTTACTCTTATTATTGCAACTTAAAATGAACACTAAAAATGAAAAAATGTTTTTACTCAAAACTACTTCTACACTCTCACTATATACCTAGTATTTCTTGGGATTATAATAATGTCTCCTTGTTATATTATGATACCTTGCAGCACATTAGCGAGCGGTAGCGGTGCCTATGGGGTTATATTTGGACAGCGGACAAAAGGGTTGCAGGCATTCCAAAATGATATAAAAGTTAACGACTATATTAAAGTTAGCACTTAATACTATATGCGAAAACTATTGATAGAATTAAAGCAGAAGCATTTGCGGCAAGTTATGTCGCTCATTAAAACTGATTATGCGACAGATGTGTGTTTGTAAGTGGTATATTAAAAAAATACGCAAGTGTGATACCATGCAATGTGTGAGTGATGTTAAAAATATAGCTTAACAAATAGAAATAAATATTTAAAAAAAAAAAGTACATATCAATAAATAAACAGACTAGATTGAACAATTCACAAAACACCAAGACTAGTTTTTGATACATTTCTGTACAGGGAGCTTGATTCTAGGGTCTATTAGGTATACCTAAAATATATAAGTAAATAGGAACTTGCTACGACTTTTAACATTTATCTAATATATATACTTAGCTATAAATTATACAATATACATTACGAAATACCTGTCATAAACCGTGTTTGTAGCACCTATGTAGTAAAATTCAAATACTTATATTAGTAAAACTAGCTCTCAGTACAATATAGTTATAGCAAAATACATAACATGGTAAAAACGTCTAATATCAATAAATTCTACTATAAGTTTAATTATAAAGTTATGAACAATATCTACCCTGTAAAGTTCAAATTACGGCAGAGAATTATTATAAAAAAAAAAGATTATATAGATTCCATTGGACTCATGCTATATTTGACAATGTCTATTTGTAATTTAAGAAACATCTAGACCAAGTTTTTAGTTCTCATATACTTTTACACCATCCTAGAACCGAATTGAAATATTTACACTGAAAACAAAAAATTTAGTAACATTTCGACGTAACATCCGCGGGATATGTCCCACGGATCTAGCGCTAAAACTTGCACAATACACATATAAACCGTCTAGCACCAATAACTATCGAACGTTCTATAGTCTATGGCATCGTCACAATTTTACAATCTATCGGGTCCCACGTTACAGTAGCGACTATTTTTTCTCCTGTTTCGTTTCCTCACTACAAACTTACTGTGGGCCGCGGTCTTACAACCCAAATAAGCTCTCCTGAGTGCCCTTGTCACTTTGCCCTGATAAATAAATCGCATAATATAAAATAAACATGTTTCGTGTAACGTTTCGTTTCGTGTCATGTCCAGACAATGAGTACATGCTAGTGGATAGTAAAGTTATATAAATCAAGCACTAACCAACATGAATAGATATTTTGGAATCGACACGTCTGTGTACTGAAAAGAAATTGAGCTGTTTTACAATTTTGAAGGCTAAGAAATGTATTCTGAAAAATTATGATAGAATTTTCAAATTATAAAATGGTAGGATTCGAAAAGAGATTGTATAGATTCATGAACATTTCATCGATGTGAATGTAGACATTCCATGAGAATGTTTGAAATTGAAAGTATGTTTGAGATTACTAAAAATCATGCGTGATAAGCGGAAAAAGGTTCTCACCACGCTAATTCCGGATCGGGCCTGAAATTCACAACATCATTTCATTCTATCCTAATTTCTCCGACATTCAATTTTGTCCCAAGTACATTATTATCACAAATGATATTGAAAGTGTAATGAATTTATCTCAAATATATCTAACCTAACTCGGTAATATAACTTATACTTCTGTGTTATAAAAACGTATAGGTAACTTAATTAAATGGCAGTTTAACTGACTAGAAAGTGTGAGTAATAAACATAATATAAAAATTATAATAAATAAAAGTTTGTTATAAACAAATATAGGTAGAACAAATAATAATATAGGTAGACACATAAATAGAAAGAGTAGTAACAGGTATATTTACATATATATCGAAAATGTATTTGCAATCTGTGCATTTTAAAAATAATCCAGTATGTAGAGATGGCAAAAACCACAATAACATGACAGATAATAAAAAATCTAGTACATGCGATGACGTCAAAGCTTAAATGAAAATCATAATATTGTATGAGCATCACAAGATATAAACTGCCCACTAATCACGCTAACAAAATTCCTATGGGGCCAGACAAAGCAATGTCGAAACTTCTGAAGCTATAAATTTCCCCTTTTCACGTCTTAGACATTGCTATATCTAGCAATAAATGACAATCTCCATTGCCATTTTGTAAGTGTAATAAGGGGGTAGTTTACATTAGTTTGAGAAAAAAACAAATGTATTCCAGTTCTGTAACCCGGTTCCAGAAATCTGATAAAACATTCTCTCGTGAGTCAATTCTTTTTAAAATTAGTCTTTGTCTCAAATTTGGACACTACAGTCTCAGTGTAAACTCTCTAACCCATCTGCAAGAAGGTAAGGCAAAGACTTAGGCGCGTCTTAAGGATTTTTCAGTCACTAATACATGCTTAGGGTTTTGCCAAATCTTAGTGCACATGTGTAAACCAGACAGATATACAGACGGGAATGTTTATTAATAAATTTCATTTAAGCTCTCTGTGTCCGTTGAATTAATTGTTAGCATGAGCCCCGATATAATGGTTTTGTCAACCGACGAGAAGACAAAACGTATTCTGTCCCTCTCTTTTGTTTGACGGAAAAAAAAGTCAGAAATAGTTTTTGTCTCCTCTTTCGTAGACAAAACGTTATCTTGGGTGCTCATGTTAAGCGGGTTGGGCGTCTAGACAAATACCACTTTCTGTTGCGCCTAACGAAAGATTGAATTGTATGGAAATGACATCAGCTACTGAAATATCGCGTGACTACTGCCAAGTTTTTCCTTGACAAATTCGCGTTGTCGAAGGAAAACTAAGCGTGTGGTATACGTGTGGACACCCTAGCATACAACGTCATAACGTGTGCGAGATTCCTTCAAACACGATCTGCATCACCACAACCGTACCAATGTGAGTATGAAGGAGAGACAAGCGAACAGTGCGTGCATGAGAGCGCGCGCGGCGCGGGCACAGAGAGCCGCGGGGGAGGCGGCGGGGGCGGCGCGGGGGGCGGGGTCGATAGTTACCTTTAGCGGGACTGGAGGCACCTCGAGATGGTATCCGATATCACACAGGTTGCGGAGTAGATCGATGCCTGCAATTGTCAAAGTCAAGACTATTTATTTTGTTTTTAAACAGTAAATGCTCAGATAATGGTCTGTGACGACCTCTAAAACGTTGTAGCCGGCTTCGTAGAGGGGGCCTTCCTCTAGTTCCATTTCATTTATTCACTCATAATTGTAATAATTGTATTCAAAATTACTTAAAATTAAAATAGTGTTAAAATGTCACCCAGTAAAAAAAACAAAAAAATTCTTTAGTCTAAATTATCACACTTTTCCAACAATATCTTTTTGAATCTTGATTTAAACATGTGAGGACTATCAATTATAATATTACTCATACACCGACGTCTTTTGATTCCATGTTATCCTATCCATCCAAAGGTTATCTAGAAGAGATCGCTTTTAGCGATAAGACCACCTTACCACCTTACCTTTTATTTTTATGAATTCCTTTGTTTTTGTATTTTGCTTTGGTGTGCAATAAAGAGTTTATCTATCAATCTATCTATCTTTATGTCCGTAGAGAACAGTATTCATAGAAAAATAGAACTCACCGGAAATACGATTGTGTCCGTATCTGGTCTCCCAGGCGTCGAACAGGCGGTTGTAGTACCTCGGTCCGGCGAGGTACGGCAGGTACTTGTGAGTCTGCGAGTCGGGGAACACATGCTCCATCTCGCTGGACTGCGTGAGTATTCATAGAAAAATAGAACTCACCGGAAATACGATTGTGTCCGTATCTGGTCTCCCAGGCGTCGAACAGGCGGTTGTAGTACCTCGGTCCGGCGAGGTACGGCAGGTACTTGTGAGTCTGCGAGTCGAGGAACACGCGCTCCATCTCGCTGGACTGCGTGAGTATTCATAGAAACATAGAACTCACCGGAGGTACGATTGTGTCCGTATCTGGTCTCCCAGGCGTCGAACAGGCGGTTGTAGTACCTCGGTCCGGCGAGGTACGGCAGGTACTTGTGAGTCTGCGAGTCGGGGAACACACGCTCCATCTCGCTGGACTGCGTGAGTATTCATAGAAACATAGAACTCACCGGAGGTACGATTGTGTCCGTATCTGGTCTCCCAGGCGTCGAACAGGCGGTTGTAGTACCTCGGTCCGGCGAGGTACGGCAGGTACTTGTGAGTCTGCGAGTCGAGGAACACGCGCTCCATCTCGCTGGACTGCGTGAGTATTCATAGAAACATAGAACTCACCGGAGGTACGATTGTGTCCGTATCTGGTCTCCCAGGCGTCGAACAGGCGGTTGTAGTACCTCGGTCCGGCGAGGTATGGCAGGTACTTGTGAGTCTGCGAGTCGAGGAACACGCGCTCCATCTCGCTGGACTGCGTGAGTATTCATAGAAACATAGAACTCACCGGAGGTACGATTGTGTCCGTATCTGGTCTCCCAGGCGTCGAACAGGCGGTTGTAGTACCTCGGTCCGGCGAGGTACGGCAAGTACTTGTGAGTCTGCGAGTCGAGGAACACGCGCTCCATCTCGCTGGACTGCGTGAGTATTCATAGAAACATAGAACTCACCGGAGGTACGATTGTGTCCGTATCTGGTCTCCCAGGCGTCGAACAGGCGGTTGTAGTACCTCGGTCCGGCGAGGTATGGCAGGTACTTGTGAGTCTGCGAGTCGAGGAACACGCGCTCCATCTCGCTGGACTGCGTGAGTATTCATAGAAACATAGAACTCACCGGAGGTACGATTGTGTCCGTATCTGGTCTCCCAGGCGTCGAACAGGCGGTTGTAGTACCTCGGTCCGGCGAGGTACGGCAGGTACTTGTGAGTCTGCGAGTCGAGGAACACGCGCTCCATCTCGCTGGACTGCGTGAGTATTCATAGAAACATAGAACTCACCGGAGGTACGATTGTGTCCGTATCTGGTCTCCCAGGCGTCGAACAGGCGGTTGTAGTACCTCGGTCCGGCGAGGTATGGCAGGTACTTGTGAGTCTGCGAGTCGAGGAACACGCGCTCCATCTCGCTGGACTGCGTGAGTATTCATAGAAACATAGAACTCACCGGAGGTACGATTGTGTCCGTATCTGGTCTCCCAGGCGTCGAACAGGCGGTTGTAGTACCTCGGTCCGGCGAGGTACGGCAGGTACTTGTGAGTCTGCGAGTCGAGGAACACGCGCTCCATCTCGCTGGACTGCGTGAGTATTCATAGAAACATAGAACTCACCGGAGGTACGATTGTGTCCGTATCTGGTCTCCCAGGCGTCGAACAGGCGGTTGTAGTACCTCGGTCCGGCGAGGTATGGCAGGTACTTGTGAGTCTGCGAGTGGAGGAACACGCGCTCCATCTCGCTGGACTGCGTGAGTATTCATAGAAACATAGAACTCACCGGAGGTACGATTGTGTCCGTATCTGGTCTCCCAGGCGTCGAACAGGCGGTTGTAGTACCTCGGTCCGGCGAGGTACGGCAGGTACTTGTGAGTCTGCGAGTCGGGGAACACACGCTCCATCTCGCTGGACTGCGTGAGCTCGTCCTCCGCCTGCAGCAGATGTCGCACGTCGTCCGGCGTCAGCGTCGAGAGGATGTCGCGGAGGTACTAAAATACATACAATTATAATGGACATTTAAATATATTTTTTTTATCCAGCGTCATCTAGCCACGAACTAAGCAGAGCTTGTATTTCGGGAACTACATGACTGATATAATACTTATTTACTTTTTTTTTGTAAATACATTTCAATAATTATACATAGAAAACACCCAGAGACCTGAGACAAATATTTGCAGATTCACAAACATTTGTGAATCGCGGCAGGGATCGAGCCCGCAACCTTCTGCGTCTAAGGCAGATTAAATCCAGGATCAGAGAATTGCAGATAAGAGGCGGAGATGCGTGTTCGATTCTCGCGTGGAATTCCTGGGACATATTAAAATATAACATACCATATCTCGATCTTCCATATTAGTATATATTATGTGCTTATCCCGTTCTTCTTTGGAGAGGTACACGGTGTATAATCTGCTATCGTAGGGTAGTCCGGCCTGAAAAAATAAAGTAGGTATTTAAGCAGGATCAGTTTAGTTTTTCGACGACAGCTCCTTATACTCCAGTATAGTATTATAATATCAGTACTCCAGTCAATCCGTGACCACGGCGGTGACAACAGTCGAAACGTCGGAGCAATAATAAAATTTGTAAATGCAATAAACACCCGTTTAAAACCTATCGCGAATTTGATTATTCATATTGTAAAACGGAAATTTACTGATTGTACGGTGCATACGTGAAAAGTCCCGTTTTGCAATATGAATCCGTATAAAACTTAAAACTAGCTAAGTCAGTGACTAGCTCTTGCACGCACTTAGGAAATGATCATAATAAATGTATGAAAAGACTTTATTGTACACCGTAATAAATATAGATACAACTTAAGAAAACTACAAAAAACTTTAAGTATGTACAATGGGTGGTCTTATCGCTTAGAAGCGACCTCGTCCTGACAACCATTGGATGGAGAGGATTTAATGAGATTGTGATAATATATACTAAAGCTTTACCAGTTTATGAGGTTTGTCCTTGGCCAACATTTCTAGGTTGGTCTTTATAGGCACTTGGAATTGTGCGATGTTGAGCACAGTAGATACCAACGGTCCCTTTACGTGCCTGTCGAGGGGAGAGGCGCTGTGAAGACTCGGAGAAATGTTCACCTGAAGCATTAATAATTAGCCTTACTTCGCGTTTTTTTGCGCGGCGCGTGAAAGGGATGATAACATCACTTTATTCAAACATCTGAATAGAAGTGCCTTTTCGCTGAACGCTCTGGAGCGACATAAGATTACACTTCCATCTCAAGAAATGTTATAGGCGTCCTCTCCCAGCGCGGTGGCAAGTTGTGCTCCATCTGCTGAGGTGGATAGTAAGACAGAAAAAGCCAGGCAACAGTTAGCAATTCGAGGACAAGTAGTGCTCCTTGACCCAGTATATTTAGTTTTTCAATAATGAGGGAGAATTAGTTATAAGATTATAAGTGACTAGCTATTGCCCACGGCGTCGCCCGCGTAGTACCCAGATAAAAAGTAGCTCTTACCATTATGGCAGTGTTGGTAAGGAACGCCGACCGGTTCTTTTCGTAGACTTACGTGGCAAAACTGGTCTCCACGAAAAACACTTTTATTTTAACAGGATATTGGCATCGATACGCTTGTACACCAACTAAACTTAATTTTATATATCGCTTTCTTTTTTAGTAATGAAATAGATATCAACAATGTAAGTACTGTTAAATTAGTCAAATTTAAGTTTTCCAAGTTTAGTCGTGATTTCAAAACATGCTAACTATAAACACGAATAGCGTAAACACGTAAACTAATTTGACAGGAGTCAAAATCTTGCCATCCCTTTCTTATGTGCACAATCAGTAAAAAAGAGCGACAGTTTCAATTAAGTTTGTTGGTGTACCAGAGAATCGACGCCAATATACAGTAATTGGCCACCCAAAACGTCCATTCGGTTATGTATTTACAAAAAGAAACATATAAGTAGTGTATCAGTCATGTAGTTCCCATAACACAACTCTGCTTACTTTGGGGCTAGATGATGCTGTATGAAAATTTCCAGGGGTCTAGACAAATACCTCACGCTTAGTTTTCCTCTCACGCTAACGCCATTAATATGTCAAGGTAAAACTTGGCAGCAGTCACGTTAAATTTCCACATTTTCATACAATTTCTCCGAAGGCGTTAACGCCAACAGAAAATGATATTAATGTAGGCCCCAACATTATTTATTTATTCTAAATACTTTTTTTTTATCGTATGAGTAGTTTCGGTGCTTATTTTTACATCAAAACAAACAAACTTACAAACTTTGCCACTTTATAATATTAGTGTATATATACCTCCAAAAGCCACGGTTTCAGATCCTCATCGAGCAGAACGTCGATCCCGAACAACTCGTAGCAGTTATATCGCGAGGTAATGTTAGCTTTGGTGAGAGAGCTGATGCTGGCCTCCCCGGAAATGATGGTTTTCACCACCAGATCCTTCATGGAGTCCCACAGAGATTCCACGTCCACGCACTTCTCAGTCTTTAGGTATTGGAATAAGGTTTGCAGTGTCCTGAAATAATAATAATCAAAACATCTAACAGACACATACACAACACAGTCTTGACTCTACACTAGGATTCCCTGTATCGTGGGTATCAGGAACTACGAGTACCGTGGTACCACATTGGGTGTTGTGGAACAAACAGAACATGCAAACATTTGTCCCGAAGCGGAATTCGAACCCGAGGTTCATGAATTTTTAAATGAATAAAAATACTTTATGGTACACCTAAAAAATAAACAAAAACTGAATGTAACTAAAATACAACGGATGGTTCTATCGCTCAAAAGCGATCTCTTCCAGAAAACCTTCGGATGATAATGGGTTCAATTGTGTTTTTTTTAAATAAACTGCAGCACTAATAAAATAGTAAAGTACGTGGTGTAGTCGATATAATATTCTAAAAAAGCACTAATAAAAAATCGAAAAGGGCTAGTTAATTCACTGAAAGATAATAAAACCAACACGCTTACAACTCTATTCCCTAAGATATACATCCTTAGTTACTCAGTGTGTAAATTAATTAATTATCTATTGGCTACGTCCATCTTGATATCCTGAAGGATCTACGGGTGCCTCTGAAGGCACGTCCAAATATTACATTTGGCACATGCCCGCATTTCGCAAGTATTCCACGTGACAGATTTAAAAAACTAAAGATATATTTTATATTAAGCAAGCTGTTAACTGATATATCTCTAAAATGATTTCAACATGTCATTGGATAATTTTAACTTTAAATGTAAATCGTTTATTCATACAACTATGTACAAGAAGGTATATACAAAAAATACAGATGAAACAGCTACCTATCTAAAGACCGTGGCAAACGATCTTTAGATAGCTCAACTGATCCAGATCACTATCACTATAAATGTTATATTTGCAATGAATAACGAGGCTTACCATTTATGTCCCTCGCAGGACGCGAAGTCTTCATTGGGCGTGTAATTTTTCGACAGTCTGTTGATTGAGTAGTTCGTCAAATGCATGTACCTGTCGTTCAGTGACGTCAGGTCGTCATTGTATTTCACTGGAACGAAAACACGTGATGCTAAAGTGTTGAGCGAAGCAAGCCGCTCTAATACAACGGGCTGTCTCGATAAGGAAGGCCCCGTCTCTAGCCGTATTCAAAACTCGTGTGAAGCTCTTTTATCTGACAGAAACATCATAGTATTGCAAAGTCTTGTCTTGCTCTTTTACCGACGTATTATAATGTGTATGTGTATTTATATGTATATATGTATATATATGTATATTTGTATTAAATCTGTAGGTATGTATCTTAACATATTTATTATACATATAATAGTTATTGTATTGTGTAGTTAATATTATTTTGTTGTTATTTTATGTACACCCCCGCCACTCTCACAATCTCTTACTATCCTCTCCATCCAAAGGTTGTCTGGAAGAGATCGCTTCTAAGCGATAAGACCGCCCATTGTACTTTCTCTAGTATAAGATTTTGTTATTATGTTTTTTGCTTAAGGTGTACAATAAAGTATTTTCATTCATTCATTCATTCAACGGGCAAATAGTTGCCTACTCAGAAGTCTAATGGCGAGAAAGCGAGCCGATCATAGATTTCAAGGTCGTTGCAAGCAAAAATACTGTGCGAGCGAGTAACTGGAATAAAAATAAGTGATGCTATAGTTTTGAGCGAAGCAAGCCGCTCTAATACTACTAAGGGGCAAACAGTTCCCTTCTCAGAAGTCGAATGACGAGAAAGCAAGCTGATCATAGAGCTTTCGATTTCAAGGTCATTGCAAGCAAAGATAAGATGCGCGAGCGAGTAGTCAGCTGCGACACAGGTGCGGGTTCGATTCCCGATTAATGATTACTCAAAGCACTATTCAAGTTTTAACTCTGGACTAGTCATGGCACTCTGGACTAGTCTATGTCCAGTAGAGAACTACAGGCTGAAAATAATGCTAATGACGACTTTATAGCCTGAATTCATAGTCAGGGGTTGAACAGTCCCCCAAAATTCATCATTCAGCATTCGCCTTATGGCTGGGTGCAGTTTTCACATAGCGCCTGAATAGTTCCCTATTTGACTATGAATTCGGGCCTAATTGTACCTATATGTGTTTTGATATGAACATAATTTATTTGATTTTTATTTTGTAAATATTATTTGACAATGCCTCTTTATAGTAGCATAATAATTTTAAATTTTATTTAATAATTAATTGTATTGCATACATATAACTAATAAATTTTATTGCATACGATTAATATAGTTATATGTTCTCTAATCTCAGTTAATTGAATTTATTTGACCCAAACCCATTCTAAAATCACTGTGCTTGTCTGTTTTAATGGCTTGGAATAACTGACCAAAATTTATTTTGTAGCATTCTTTTACCTAATTTGACTAAACCAAGTGTACTGGTGAAGTTCCTACGATGAATAAATGAAAATGAGTGTTATTTATAAATAAATAATGCTAGGCCTTTTTCCCACAGCATCATCTAGCCTCAAACTAAGCAGAGCTTGTATTATGGGAACTATATGACTGTTAAACTACTTTATATACTTTTTTTAATACATTACATATTATAAATAGAAAACATCCAGACCCCAGACAAACATTTGCAGGTCATACAAAGAACCTGCAACTTTCTGCATCTCAGATCTCTTATCTTTAAATGAAGACTTGTACTAACCGGAAGCAAACCTAGCCAGTCCGTCCTTATAGAGATATATCCTCAGGGGATGCACGGATGTAACCAGCACATATAGTCTCATGTCGAACTTGTTCCCGTTGATGAGGTAAGGCTTGGAGACGTAGCGCTGCACGACCACCGGCCGCTTCTTGGGGATCTGCGTCCAGCGGGAGACCACCTTGATGCCGGTGCCGCGGGCGGACGCCGGCTGGAAATACATCACATTATATAATCCTACTACTATTATAAACGCGAAAGTTTGTGAGGATGGATGTTTGTTCCTCTTTTAGGCAAAAACTACTGAACGGATTTTGATGAAATTTTACAGTTATAAAGCTTATATGTACATCAGAATAACACATAGGACTAACACTCAATAGACACATATTCATAGTCTTGACCCCACACTAGGATTCCCTGTGTCGTGAATATCAGGAACTACGAGTAACAAATATCTGCAGAACAATTGTCCCACAGCGAGAATCGAACCCGCACTTTTTGTTACTGCAACATCCATTCTCACAAACTTTCGCGTTTATAATATTAGTAGGACAGATAGCTATATAAAAATATCTATCTACATACTTAATGCTAATGACAACCTTTTAAGCAGTCAGTATACTCACAGGTTTGATAATCCACCTCTCGTTGTTAGCGGCATACTTCTGCCAGTCATGCTTCAGCAGCTTCAGATCATGCGGCAGCACGTATGTCTTCGGCATGATCCCGAACTCATCGACACCGTACTTCCCGGCGAGCTTCTGCAGGTTCCTCCAGAGCCGGTCCTTGCGTCCGATTTGGAAGGTGCCCGGGAAATGGTTCATTTTCTGGCCGTCTTTGATGGCTCGGAACATGAGGGACTTCATGTGCTTGCCCCATATACCTATCCATTCTACCGTTTCTGTAACAGATGTAAGATGTCTTAACGGTTGAAAGGTTATTATTTATTGTGCACACGGAGATGAAAGGTTATTATTTATTGTGCACACGGAGAATACCGACAAAAAACTGACATAATAGGACATGATATAGCTTTTGAAACTATCATGGTTTTGAACTTAATTTTTACTAAACAACGATAGTAGTGGTATTTTTCGCAATCAACGAGTGAGAAAGAGGGTAGATCGATTTTTCCGCCACTAAAATTCAAGTTCCACCCGTGATCATGGTACATGCAACTGTACCGAAATATCGGGAAACATTCAAACTCACAAATCATGGTAAATATCCCGTTGTTTAGTAAATATTATATAGGACATGTACAAAGGCGAGCTTAACGCTAACAAGAGTGTAGTTAAATAATAATAATAATGCTGGATATTTTTCACACAGCATCATCTAGCCCCAAAGTAAGCAAAGCTTGTGTTAAATTAAAATCAAAAATGGTTAAGGAACCTTCAAAATATTTCTGAGAGCTATTACAACGACTAGCTGTACCACGACCGACCTCGGCCCCCGACCGACCGCGTCTCATCGCACGCCCGCGCTATTACTTCTTTTGCTCGGCTCCTTAGAGACTTAGCATGATGTTAAATAGCCTATAATCTTCCTCAAGAATTGGGATATAAAATGCAAAAGATTTTTTGAAATCCGACTCGTAAGTCCCTGATATTAGTGTGTTCAAAAAAATACATACTCTTCAGCATTATTATTAGTATGAATGTAATAGCATTATCCATGATAATGTGGTGCTACTTAACTAGAGGGAATTACGACTTATGAGTATGGATCTAACGCTCCATGTATCCTCCAACCAACCCGATTCGAATCCAACAACTTATTGCTGATTTAAACAAAAAAAAACATGTGAAACTACTAAGGCCTGAGTTCACCAACACGATAACGGGTGGTTAGGCTCTAATCAATGCTTTTTGAAACAGGTTTCCATAGGAATCTGTCATCATGATCGATTGTTAGACTTGACCGTCCGTTTATTTTTAGTGAACTCATGACTTAGGCGTTACTTTCTTAACTATCAGTTAAGAACACGTGTCTCGGAATCTTACAAACCTTCCTGCGGGCACTCCGCCGTGTCGCACTCGCTCTTGACCAATCGAAAGCCAGAGTTGGTCAACGTTTTCTGGACGACTATAGGCGTTATGGTCGTCAGTTTCCATTTCAAATGTTTCTGTATTGGCGCCGGTATCTTCACTGGTGTGCTTTCGTCGTGGGCCACGAACTTGAGGTAGGGTGGTACTCGGGGGAAGAGGGACGGTCGAAGACAACTTGTCACCGAGTCTGGGATGCTGAGAGGTGATTCTGAAATATGTTTTTTTGGATTAAATAAAAATATATTGTTTCTTTGTGCATGTTTGTTTGTCTGTAGGATTTTTTTATCCAAAACGGCTTAACTGATTGAAATGCGGTTTGTATTACTTCAAGAAAGGTTCTTCATATAACAAGTCAACCAAAATTGGAGATGCTGCAATAGATATGAAATGTACTAATAAGTGCTGTCAAAATTTATTTTAGTTAATCGCGAAACAGAATGAACACATTTTATTTTCTTCTCTAGTGACCCTTAGGGCCGTAAGATCATACATACATACATATAGTCATGCCTGTTTCCCGGAGGGGTAGGCAGAGACCAAGGATTTCCACTTGCTACGATCCTGGCATACCTCTTTCGCTTCATTCATTCTCATCACATTCTTCATACAGGCTCGGCGGTTGAGTATACTTCTGACTTGGCTTTTTTCTAAAATGTCTCCAATTTGGTCAGAGTACGTTCGCCGAGGCCTTCCTCTACCAACTATCACATTCACGCTCGCCTTATATACTTGTTTTGTTAATCTACTTTCGTCCATCCTTTCTATATGCCACAAATGTGTTCTTATATGACAGTAGACCAAACCATTGATTAACTTTTATCGTAGATTTACGAAATCCAAAGTTTAAACTACTTTTGATCTTACGGCCCTTATTCTTTCAGTTTTGCCAGAGTCTGTCGGAAAAAACCAGTGTGGTCAAAATATAAGGGAGCGCCAGGGTATGTCTAGGAGAATCTACAAGACAAAAAAAGACGAAAATATGCTAATTTACATATCGAAAATCAACAGATGATATAAGAAACTTTACTCAAACTATTTGAACGAAGATAAAGATTAAACCTTGAGTTCACCAACAATACGGTCAAGTCTTACCATTGATTATGATGCCAGATTCTATCATAACATGTGTTAAAAAGCTTTGATTAGGACCTAACCATCCGTTATCAGTTGGTGAACTCAGGCCAAAAATTTGACAGGCAAAGTAAATTTACATAACATCATTGTAAATCGAAATAGCCTTATCGAACAAGTGATATACATCCATAAGCGTAATTTATGACAGAAACTACAAGGCAAAAGTAGTTTTAGCTAAGTTTTTACTACTCGACTGAATCCTCGAGTCGTAAAAACCTAGCCAAAGCTATAAATATCAAACTAACTCAATAAAATCGAATCAAAATAAAAATGTTTACAAACAAATCGGCTCGCGTGTCTAACACTAACTAAATGAACAGTCAATTCAAGTCCGAACCGTTACGACCTTTTCGTGCTGATCTTGCTACGATTTGTAAAGCAATTGATGCAAATCAATGTAATCATTGCTATGACATGGTTGCATTTTCATTTCAGAATAATAAACGCAAGGTCAAAGGGGATAAAGATCCCGGAAGCAGATAGTGGAGCGTAGATTGGTTTTATAGAATTTTATGGTTGGTTCATAATAGAATGTCTGAAGCTGATTATTAATATACTCTGGCAATACTATTAGACCAGGGTGTCTAGACAAATACCACTTTCTAACGCTTGCGGAAAGATAAAATTGTATGTATAAAATGTCACGTGACATTTCCACTGCTAATGTCATTTCCATACAATTAAATCTTTTAGCAGGCGTTAACGCCAAAAGAAAGTGGTATTTTTCTAGGCACCCTGGGTGGCTAGACAAATACCAGCAGCCAAGTTTTACCTTGACAAATTTGTGTTAGCGTGAAAAGAAAAGTAAGCGAGAAGTATTTGTCTAGACCCCAGGGCAATCCGTATTGACGACAATGAACTTCCGGTCTGATAAACATAACTGTTTTTACGAGATTCATGCTTAAGTAAATTATTCAGTGTCATTTATAAAAGCAGTTTAGCTTTGCGTAGGTTAGCTATCTTTCTCCCTTATCTTCCTCAAATCAGACTAACCGAAGCTAAACTACACAGTAGCATGTTTATAAATAAAGTAGGTTCTAACAATTCAGACTAAAATCTTCGTACAATTTATGGCATAGACAAAAGGATGTTGTTTAAAATGGGTGATACAATAAAATATATTTTGAACCTTTGCGTGTCGGCAGGGCTTTGAACGGGTTCGTGGTATGCAAAGCGGTCAAGAATAGTTGATCCCTGTTAAGCTTTTCTGGAAAATATTGGTGTTTCGATGAATTCATGATCAAATACCAAATCCCAAAATTATATCAACCTAGCAAAATTATCATTGTTTGTTTCTCCGTACGACTTGAACTAATTGGATAAATTTACAGAATAGAAATAGGTTTTGGGGACGTAAAACGATTAAGCTTTGTCCCGTAGCTGTAGTCCCAGGAAAACCTGAGGAAAACCTTGCGGTTTCAGTTAGTAGTCAGCGATTATAAGGCTCAACGCACATTGACGCGTGGCGTCACTTACACACGCGAGAAGTAAGGGCCCCGAGTATGCGCTTGCCTTAAGAGATTGTTTGGGTGCTTGTCTGTTACCCATTTATCTCTGAAATGACTTATCGGATTGTAATAGTTTTCTGCAATCGCAGCGGGAATCGAATCCGCCTCTTGCGTCTCAGTTGGCCAACTTCCCGCCGCGCCACCAATGCCGTCAAACTCACACCAAATGGCAAATATCTCTTTCTAGTAAAAAAATTCATAACTATTCTCAAAAGTTGTATAAACGTGTGTGAAATCTTACCTTTAGAGGGTACTTTCTTGGTGGTAACAGCTGTCCCATTCAGTTTGGTGCTCAGCTTCGCCACGGAGTGACGGTCTAACTCCTCCTTAGTCGGAGGTGGTTTCTCCACGATGTCGGCTACCACGGGGATGACGAGGTCCGTCTCCATCTGCCATGGGTCCGTGAATGTGTCCGGCGATGGGGATCTGCTGTGGGCACTGGAATGGAATGATGATTATTGATGATAATTTATTTTTGTTTTACGGCATTAAATATAAAAGCCAAGCTTAAGTAAAGTAAATAGTATATGTAGTTTTCTGTAAATCTTGGGATATGATTAGATTGGTTACTTGGCTCAAACAATTCAGATTGGAAATAGTCGATTATGTCTTACTTTTTTTTTTGGCAGTCTGAACCATTCATCCAATGTTTTAGATTTTTTTATTAATTTAGAACACAGCTTTTAGGTACATGAAAACAAAACCTAACTACAAAATAATAGTACTTTCCTTGAGAGGCCTATTATATCATGCAACACCTTGTAATTTTTTTTTAATTTTTAGGATGATTAAAACCTTTTTACTAAA
Source organism: Perizoma flavofasciatum (assembly GCA_958496245.1). Lineage (NCBI taxonomy): Eukaryota > Metazoa > Arthropoda > Insecta > Lepidoptera > Geometridae > Perizoma > Perizoma flavofasciatum. The sequence continues at coordinate 7,638,063 of OY292439.1, read as the reverse complement.
TAAAAAAAAATAGCTTTTAGATAGATAGATAGATAAATAGAAGGGTAACTCTGTATTGCATACACCAGGATAAAAAATACTTTACAGAGAATCTTAAAATTAGATTGTGGTGATACAATGGGCGGACTTATCGCTGAGAGCGATCTCTTCCAGGCAACCTCTGGATAGACTTGATTTAAAAGAATTTAGGTCCATGAAAACGAAACCTCCTAGCTACAAAATAATGGCACTTTCCTTGAGAGTCCTATCGCAACACATACGAGTAGGTATAAGTAGATATTATTATCATCACAAATTATCGATTGAAATAACAACGTAGCCGTAATTACGTAGTAATGGAGCATTCCAATTCGAATTTATTGTTTGTTCGTTTTCATTTTAAAATTAACAAACATAGACGAAACAGTTTTTAGGGTATTGTTAATTTTGTTATAAATTTAGATTTAAGGTACCTAACTCTTCTTTTAGTTGTCGGCCTCTATCAACTAAAAGTATAGAGGAAAGTCTGACCCATTATTTACCTTTTCATTGTTTGAGCCAAATAAACGTTTATTAGGAGGCATCCATAAATTACGTCACACGTTAAGGGGGAGGGATGGGGTCAATAAAGTGTGTGTGTTCATCTTCAACTCTAGCGAAAAACTATAGTGGAGGGTCACACAGATGTGACAAGGACGGGGGGAGGGCTTCAAAAATCATGATATTCTTGTGACGTAATTTATGGATAGGCCCTTATAAGAAAAATATATTTTTTTTTATTAAAATCTTCCTCTTTGTCACTGCGTTTTTTGTGAAATCTGTGTTAAAATCTTACCTATAAAGTTTCTATTTTATTTAATCATTTTTGTAAATTTCTGTTCTGTAATTTGTTTTTGTTAAATAAAACTATTTTAATATTCTATTCTACTTAATCAACCATTAAATAGAAAGATAGAAAATGCTTTACTACAAATGATAAAACAAGTGCATAGGCAAACTTAATCCTTATTAATATCAATCGATGCTAGTTAATAATAATAATGATGGACATTAAAATCATATATTACAAGTAAGGTCCTTAGTCATCAAGAGGCATAATATATAAATAATATAAATAATACTAGACATTTTTCACACAGCATCATTTAGCCCCAAACTAAGCAGAGCTTGTATTATGGGAACTAAATGACTGATATCCTACTTATGTATTTTTTTTTGTAAATACATATATATTATATATAAAAAAACACCCAGACCCAAGACAAATATTTGCAAATGATACAAACAACTGTCCCACGGCGTGAACCGAACCCGCAACCTTCTGCGTCTCAGGCAGCCTTCGCCCACTTCGCCACACAGGTTGTCAAATCAAAACAGGTCGATTAGGATGTTAATACTTACTCTTCGGCCTCCTCAACGATGTTGCACTCGATTTTGCTGGTGGATTTCATTTTGGTGACTTTCACTTTAGGCTTGGCTTTCTTCTTGGCAGTTTTGACGGTTTTCTTCGGCAACACAGCTGTCACCGAGCTGACGGGTAGCGCCGGACTCACGGCGGGGCAGGCGGGCGTCGGCGTGTCTTGACGGGGCTGATGGGGACGAAAAACATGCATTTACAACAGGCATTTATGATATGAATTTATAGTTAATACTTATAATTAATTTTCAAGTTTACTAGCTTCTGCCCACGGCTTAAACCGCGTAGTACCCGGATAAAAGAAGCCTATACTTTACAGTAATATAGCTAATGTATAAGCTATATTACTGTAGTTTCATCAAAATCGGTTCAGTAGTTTTTGCGTGAAAGAGTAACAAACATTCATCCTCACAAACTTTCGCGTTTATAATATTAGTAGGATAGTTAAGAATTTATAGATATATTATTATTATTTTCAGCCCTCAATGACCCACAGCTGGGCAAAGGCCTCTCCCCACTCCTTCCATTCGTTCCTTTCCTGTGCCAAAATGCCAATCTGCTCGGAACTTCTTGAGCTCATCTCTCTATCTCACTTTCGGTCTGCCGCGACGTCTCCGCGCAATGTCCGGGCACCACTCGGTGGTAAGTTTGGCCCACTGGTCGCCCGAAATATATAGAATTATATTTTTTTATTTATACTTATATTATTTTTTTGTAAAAAATTAAAACCTACTTCTAGTTACATTCCGTTACCTAATAACGAAATGTTGAGAAAAAGTACAATATGAAATTTCATGCCCCATTTCTTTAACTATGGGATTTTGATATTTATATGGGACCACGCTTGAAGTATATTAAAAAAGGAACATTATAATCGGTTCACAATTGACGAAGAGATCGCGTAACATAGACACAAAAAAAAACATAGAAGACACGTGTTTACATGCTATACAGATATTTGTTCCGGGTCTGGGCGTTGTGGTACCACGGTACTCGTAGTACCCGAGACCCACGACACGGCAGGTCATAAGGAGGAGAATGTTCACGAGAAGAGTGTTACATATGAATGTGGATGGAAATAAAAGCATAGATAGGCCAAAGAAAATATGGATGGATTGTGTGAAGGATGATATGGTTTATTTGTTTATTGGTAATCAACAGCGTTTACTTATAATCTAGGCAAAAAACATTTGTATCACGCATAAGGCCAATAACAGATTACCCCTATTTTATAAATGATGTAGGGGGTTGTTGTGGTAACAGTGAGCTACAATTAAGTAAGTAATTATGTAGGTATATTGCTACCAGATTAGGAGATTACAATACTGTTTGGTGATGTACTTAGAAGTAAGATAGGTACTAAGGAACTAAGGTAAGTTTAGATGACAATTATGTTATATTGTACTGGTTGCGATTCCGTGTAACATCCCCCAAAGCTAAACCCAATTTGTGAGAATTGAAATTGTTCCAGTTGTTTACTAATAGGTAGATTGAAATAAAAGAGATGTTGATATTTTAGTGCTGTCAAATTCGGTCCAGGTCACGACAATGCTACACAGACTCGCCACCAATATTTGTTATGCATCCTAGGTGTCCATAAAATCAACCTCGATTTGACTCCTTGAGGAGTACAAAATTTTATATTTTTTTCTTAGAAACGGCTGAAACGAAACCGCATTAAAATGCGGTTTTTACAATCGTATGACGTATGGATAGGTTTTTCGCCACACGACACTAAGGGGCGCTGTTATAGATGATGGAATATAAATAAAAAGTTTATTTACCACACTAGTTAAGTACGGAAGAACTTAAAACATAAAAGATTCTACGATTATTGAACTTGAAATATGGTCGCACATTCGAAAGAAAAATTACACCACCGCACCGTCACCTTAGAAAACCACGATAAAATCAAACTGGGTCTGACAATACCGCTATTTCTATATTATGACGGTCGGATAGCTGTCAGGACCGTGAGGGCAACCACGCGTACATTCCACCGGGAAGTTTAAAAATAAACATATTTATGAATCAGAGAATCGTTTTTAAATATAGGTACATACAGTTAAAATATAGGTCAAACAAAGTAATTACTGTATTTTAATAGTCACCGGTACGGCACGGCGATGTCTCGGTGTGCGTTTCTCATCACTATTTAAAATAAGCACATTTCTATTGTAATTTCTTGCACCTTGAACGCGGCACGCTAAGTGCCGTTAAATATAACCACACAAACATGTCAAGGCCGGCTTTTACGGGTCAAATTTCTTTAAAGAACACTGTCAACTAGAACACTGTTTTTAACGTTAAGTCTTCACGATCGGACATGTGAAAATCTGATGCCACTCCACGCGGTAACGTATGAGTATTTTAAACTTCCGTAAAATCTCGCGTTGCTACAGTCGGCTGTGGCCTCAACTAGAGCACACAGAACCTAAAGGATTTTTTCTTTTGTTTTTTAAGAATTAGGTAAGTAGTTCCAATCAGTCCGGCGTTCTCGAAACTATGATAGCCTGATTATGCAGTATTGACATTTTCATTTGGATCTATGGAACTATGCCAAAGACCGTGTACCGATGCGACAATAAAATAAACGAACAGAATTAAACTAACAATAAAGACAAGTTTCTGTCAGATAGAACCAGTTATAATAAAACAGATTGGTAGGCGTTGAGTTTGAGACTAGTTAATTCAATTGAAATCATTTTCGGGATTTTTAGACGCATGATAGTGCTCGAATTCAATTCACCAACTGGTGAGGAAACTTTTAACTCAATAGAATAACTTTAGTAAATTCAAGGTTTTGTTAAACATCATAAAACCTGTCAAGAAATTCAGAGATATTAATTTATTCAATCAGACAAAGCAACAACAAAAAAGTAATTAAGCAAATACAACACAAAGTATATAAAAACTCGTTATGTTGTAGATAGATGATCTCGTTCTTAATGATTGTGATTTCAGCAACGTTATCTTTTATGAGATGAAATAATTGTTTTGCGAAGGAATGTAACAGAACAAAACATTTTGTGCCAAACATTTACAAGGTCACTGAAATATAGGTCAGAAGATGTTATGAATAAACATGACAGAAACTGAGCCACAAGTAACTGGCATTTGAATTATTATTCAAAAAGATAGAACTATTTATTACTCACCGATTTACAAAGGTTACGCACAAACTTTTTTAAGAGACGCATTTTATTATTTTATTCCAACGCGTAACACAAACAAATATATTACAAAAACGCCAAACTATTTCATCAGATGTTTACAATTTAGATTTCAATCACGTAGGCATTAGGCAGATTAGATTATTAAAAGCTAGATGCTTGATCACATCTTGCATAACATCACTCAACACGTCACGTTATAAAAACATCGTCACCGAATACTCGAAAAAACTTCCGCTACGATGAGAATTCGCAATTATGTAAACAACGCCTCTAGGACGGCTGTAAAACGCGAGTCTGCGCGCCGAAATGAGAGTTTCTTACGCGTGTACATGAAAAATTCAGTCGTTAAGAAGACATAGATCTGCGATAGCATGTTTCAACCCTTATACTATGTATTTGGGCAATCGAAACTCAGCTTTATCGCCTTCTATTTAAATATATATAAACGATGCGTGACTTACGGACTGACTATCAAAACACAGCCTTAAACCGTAAGTAACTTAAGATTTGGAGGTGTGTAGGGGTGCTTAAGGAAACGATTTTCCAAAATTTTACCCTTAGGGAGTGCATATGCGGAAAGATGAGGTTCATATGGAAAAAATGCGATGTCACGGGGCGTTTCACTAGTTCATTATTATGACGAACAATGGCTGGAGGGTTGAACTGAGGGGGACCATAATATCGTAAGGTATTTTTGTTCATTATTGGGATGTAAGTCGTGATACGTTTTGACCAGCGTTTCAAATTGCCAGATTTTATGTTAGGGCGATTCGCGAATTAGTCTGGTGGCTACATAATTTTAATTAACATTAATCATGGAGTACTAAAATACGGCGCTTTAATAGTGAATGATGCAGATAACATTAATTCTTTACAGTATTGTTGTTCATCACTACTATTTTGGACTGCATTACTAAATTCTACATTCATGTATGTAGTTGAAAATACGTTTGTTTCGGATATTCTAATATAATATTTCACCTGCTGTGCTGATTCAATGCAGATAAAATGTCGCACTGCGTTACATTCTGTTCTAAAAATACGATGGTATTTACAACTTTTGCATCTATTTTCATAGTTACCTTTAAGTATTTCAACTTCCGTAATTTTGTCCTGTTTCAGTCGCATAAAATGAAATCACGCAAGACTGCGATTTACCGCAATTTTCCAATCCAACTTTGTGAAGCAAGATATTACTTAAAGTAGTACGGTAATTTGCGTGCTAAAAGCATTCCATAATTTTAGTTTTATGATGATTTAGATCTTTAATAGTTTTAAAATAACGTGGCTCCAATGGCGCCTGGTGCATAGCTTCGCTATATGAATGAATTGAAACGGCTTTCTTATCACACATTCATTTAAGGTGCTTAAAGCGGAGACGCATTAAAGTCAAAGCAAACGCTTTAGGATGATGGAACTTTATTGGAGTTAGACGGGAAACATTGAAACTTGATTATGACAGGTGGAGCTGGACAACGTCGGAATGGTGGCCGAGGAGTGGTTAGATACTTAGAACGTTCGGTAGAGAAATGGGCAGACGATATTGTCAATGGCGCCGTTTCTCTAGTACACCAACTAAACTTAATCCTATTTTACTAATAGTACACGCATGGAAGTAATGTCAAGCCCTTTTCAATGACGAGGGCCGTGAATGGCTAAGACTAGCGCCCGGATCGTGGTGCATGGCACATACTTGAGGGTGGCCTCTATTTTTAATATTTTTTATTTAAACAGTAGCTGCGCCCCGCGGTTTCACCCGCGTAGATTTCGATTTTATACTCGTGATAACTTCGAAATTAAATATCTGATTCGAATTAATTAAAAAGTTAATTCACTGCTACATAAATACCCTTGATGACAAAAGTATTTATTTGAATAACAAATAATACTACGATACTAATGTAACCAACCAGATGTATCGTAGTATTAACTAGGTACATTTACAATTAAGCATAAGCGTATGTCCACGAGAGCTACTGCCGACAAGCTGTTGTACAGTTTGGCAGAAACTTTAAAATGTAATGTACTATTAGTTTGAAAAAAAAAAAACAAAAACTTTTGCTTCTACCGGCGAACACTAAAGTTACTCATGTGACTTAACTATCATAGTTAGATGTATATCCTAGAGGACTTTGTAGGGAATAATGAATACTTTAATCATGTAGTACATCATTTTTATGTATCATCAATAGTTTTCTCAGCGCACGCCAAATAATGAATTTTATAGACAAAATTTTGCTACTTTGGGTTACATTATTGTAATTTTCTTAAAGATCTTGAATTTTTTGAAAATAAATTATGGGTTACTTCGTGGTAATTTAGATTTCTATTAGTGAAAAAATGGTTAAAATCGGTCCAGTAGATTCGGAGCCTATTCGATACAAACAAAGAAAAAAATCTTTCCTCTTTTATAATATTAGTATAGAACTATGGATTTCGTTAAAGTTACATAACAGTGTCAAAGTGTATATAATTTCTTACTCTATATTCTATCTAATACGTATGCAAATCAGAAAATGATTCATCCAAATCAATCAACACATGTATTCATTTATATTGTAAAAAAAGGGTGTCATTCAAAGAATTCCTTTAAGTTCGCTAAGATTAAGCCATGTGATTTCTAAAAGCAATTTATTGAACATATCGAGCTTCTGGAAAATCCCCAATTTTACCAGCAATGGGTAAGTCAGGTTATGCATGATGATTATTTTGCACGCTTCGCTCGACATCGCCGCGTTTGACACCCATTCTCTGCTCTACACAATTCATTAGGGCCGCCTATGTTCATCATTTTTACGCGTAGTCAATCATTGTGCATTCGCTTCGCTGGCCAAGACAATCTACGCCTCGCCGGATGCTATAGCAGCGATCCATAGGCGGGTCAGCACATGCAGATCTTTTAAAAAAGATCAAATCATTGAAGATCGGAATTCGAGATGGTTGATGGTTTAAACGCAAATTAAATCATGTTTTTCTTTTTCTTACACATTCATAATCCTTACCCCACATTAGATTCATTTGTTACATAATATGAGCTTACAAAATTTCGATGAGATTTTTCCATAAAACACTTTCACGACTACCTAGTCGTAAACGTGTTAAATACCTACCTAATACCAGAGCAATACCTATTCCTCTTAGGCCCAAATTCATAGTCAAATAGGGGCTCCTCTAGGAGACTGTTCAGGCGCTAAGTAAAAATACAAGTGCGAATTTAACCTTTATGCACCCAGCCATAAGGCAAATGCTGAATGATGGATTTTAGGGGACTGTTCAACCCCCGACTATGAATTCAGGCTATAATGTTCTGGACATCCTCAGATACACACTCAATGAGTAGATCTTTGAAGATACCAAATAGGGGGTAGTCAGAGGCACAACCAAACATTAAATTCTAGTTACACCGTTCCGGGCAATTATGAGACTTGCTCGGACGTGCGCACTATTTTCGAGTGTAAAAATCCACAACCGGGTTCGAACCAACGACCTTCTTATCGAAAGCAGGGGTACCCACTAGGCAAACCGTCTCGAGGGTTTTGAGGATATCGACCCAAGGAGACCTACCTTTATATAGGACTCTGGATTTTATCTCCGTCAGAATCTGCCTTTAGCGGATTGAATGGCTTTATTCTCACTCAAAGGCAAAGGCAAAATAAATTATCCTAAAATTTTGAATTTTATTGTTTTTTTCTTCTAATTGGTAAATTTTGATCGGATTCCCGCGATACAGGCTAGCCCTAGTGCGGGATCCATTGTAATATTGTAACCATTTTTTAGTAGGTATTTTGAGAAATAAATTATTTTGTATTTTTTTTGTATTATTATTTATCATCTTCTTGTCGTTATCCCACATTACGTGGGGTCGGCACAACATGTTTTCTTCCACTCTCCTCTATCAGCCGTCATCTCAGTACACACTCCTTTCTTAACCATACCATCCTTCACACAAGCCATCCATCTTTCCTATTATTCTTAAAATAAGAGCTTCTCCAAGAGCACTCACCACATCTTCATCAGCCATATCGCTGTTGATAGCGGTGGTCCTCAGCACATGCATGCTGTCATCCGTCACCAGGACTTGGTCCTTGCAGGAGCACCGGGGCTTATAGCTGGGGCTCTTGCAACGCGTGTTGCTGAGGCTAGCGATCGCCGAGCCGTAAGAGTATCCAGTACTGGAGTTGTCTTTGGCACGTTTCGTGTTATTCGACAGGTAGGAGAGGCGGCTAGAACAAATAGAATTAAAGATTTAATCATTGTGGGATTTATTAGAACAAAAAACATCCTCTTTGGTCTTTTTGCCTTTCTTTCCTGGCTTGATCGCGGAGGAACAGGCAATAGATAAAACAGATGTTTCAAAGTGATCCTTGTGATTTTAATGAATAAATGAATTTTGACTTTGACTTTGTAAAAACAGTTCCTAGGGGACAATGGGATGTCAGTGCAGATCTTGGATCCCCCACTTAGAATTAGAATTAGGGCAGTGTCCAAAAACCAGTGTGGTGAAAGGATTCAGAGGGCCTTTCAATGCATAAAAAGTAATCAAGTAGCACAGTTGGAATAACAGTGTGGTGAGAATGAGAATGTAAACTGACCCCTGAGATATTGTTGTTGGATTTAAGAGATTTATATAGTCTTTTATGTTATTACTAGGTGTTGCCAGCGGATTTACACACATGGAGTCATCAAAAAATATCATAAGGGAGATACATACTTTCACCCCCATTTTTTTAAGTATAAATAAGCCCTCAATAAAGTATTTTATCATTATGTAATATAGTTCATCTAAATTAGAATTTGGTATCATGAGTCAGGAACAACAATGAAAAGGTTCAATTAACATTTATTCAACTAAGGTATTTCAGACAACAGATAATCTCTATAGAAAATCCAGTTCCGTTCAGTCGGATTACCTAAATCTGAAATCCAATTATCCAATTAAATGTAAAACACACTCATGACTGCAATCCAAATGTTGGATCCATACTCAGAATGCAGATCCATGAAGATACAAAGCAGGGGATAGTCAGAGGCACATCCAGACATATTTTGCACATATCCATGTTTTTACAAAGTAGTTCAGTTAGCTCACTTTATTCCTCATCCCCAGATCTCTCAAGTCCAAAGTCAAATTCAAACATTAAATCTGGATCTAGAGCATTTTCCAAAATATTTACAATATTTGGATTAAAAAATAAAATGAAATTTTTACACCAAATTACCATTTCCTCATGTTTACGAATACACCTTCACATCACTGATCCCAGAAAAACTTGCAAATTTTTCTTATTTTCTACATTAAAAGCACTGAAACACTTAATTTACTTCAGTCCATATCACATGTAATTTGATTATGATGACACAAAACCAACCTGATTATAGAAACACTACAAAGAAGTTGCAGTGATAAAAATTTACATAAATAATCTGACATTGATAAGATATGAACAAAAGGAACGACATGTGAATAACTTGTAAGCATGTGGGGTTAACCTACAAACTCACACATTGTAAACATTACAAAAAGTTACTACTAACCATCTGTTTTTTTTTAATCAAACTACATAGCAGTTTCCTTTTCAATAATATTGTAAATTGTTACCATTCTCATTCCATACTGGTTTATTGATAAGTTATCAATTTAGTCTATTTCTGGAGATTCAGTTTATTATGTTGTTAGGAAGGATTGGTAGATTATTTTCTTTGTTAATGGTAAATGTCACTAAGTTCTAACTTGGTTTAAGAACTATTAACACCATGATAGTGTATTGGCAAAAAAATCAACATTTTGTTTGAATTATTTTATACATCTGCTTGTTTCAGTATTGTGTTCAAATTAAATACAATATTTGATTCTTAACTTACGTGTCATATCCAGGTATAGGAGATCCAATATGGAAGTTGCAATAGAAGTTATCAGATTCGCTGGCTGCCCTCTGTCTGCGACGCCCTTCCAAACTGACTTTGGAGTCCTGATAAGACTTATTCTTAGGTTTCTTCAGTATACCCGGAGGTGGTGACTTTGGTATGGTGTTGTTGAGTATTGATTTTAATGGTTGTTTCGTTACTGGGACTTCCATCATGTCATGATCGAATTTCTCCAGTAATTCCTCTACTTTTGGTAAACGGCTTTCATCAACTTTTGTGTTTGATAGTGTGGTTACTAGGAGTGGTCTTGTGGGGCTGGTTCTGTAGAATTTTGATCTTCCTGGCTGGTATCTGTTCGATAAATTCGATGTCAAAAAAGCTGTGTGTTATAATTTAATCACAGCACATTAGTGGTGAGATAAACATTATAATGGATATGTTTCATCGTCAAGAAATAAGATGTTGACACTAAATTAGATATCAACACAAGTGTATGCTTGGAAGAAAGGCAGCATACATGTGCCTAGTTTTGATATATGTAAGTGAATGTTGAATTATATCTATAGAGGATTGTATTGATGGCTGGCTCACCCTTGGTATTTATTGTTGTCGTGAGACATGACGTAGTCGCCGTTCTCGGCGGCAGGCAGCGAGCACTCGTGGCGAAACCTTCCGTTGCACTCCGCGTTGTTTATCGTGAAGTGGCTCTTGTTCGGCTGCGGGCGCGGGCGCTCTCGGTAGCCGTCTGCGGAGCGAGGCTCCCTCGCATCGTCGTACGGCGAGCGGTCGACTCCCTCGCTGCGGCAGCGACGGCGCAAGATCCGCGCCGGTCCCCGCGACCACTCTAACACGGACCCCAGCGGATCACACGCGTCGAAAACTCCGTAACTTGGACTGGTCGGGCACGCTCGCCTATCCATATCCGAACCTAGTCGCGACGCATCGTCATACGTCCACATCGATCGCGCACCGCCGATTTTACTATTGCACTGCTAATTTTATTACCTCCTGAAACATGAACGAATAACGGCGTTAAGCCAGGGGGCGACAGGTGACAGATCTTTCGCCATTTGGTGACGGACGGCACGACATAAACATGCCAGACCTCCCGCCAAAACAGCACCAGATGTGTAGAAAAAGTTCTCAATAATTTACACAAAGCGGACTATAAATTAAATTAATGTAACCTTTTTACTTCCGTTTAAATGTACAATTGTACGGTGCGGTCAGACTAATAATTAGGGATTTTGGGATGATTTACATCTTTATATATTTATTTTATTTAGATCTATGCTAACTATCAACGTTTATAACCAGAATACAGAATTTTTAAAATTACGGGAAGATTTTAATCGATGTAGGTGATGTTTTATTGAGATCTCAAAAAAATCGAGATGTAAACAACACAGGAAAGGAAAGACAAAATAATGTAATTGTAGCAATGACGTCACGACACGGTAGCACACGCCACAACCAATGAAAACAAAGCACATTCTACGTTTAAATTTAAGCACAGCTTCATCCAATCAGAGAAAACTAGGCATCTGACAACGCCAAGAAGTGAAAAAAAACTAGGCATATCCAACGCTCAAATGGGCATTATAACCTGTGATGTGTTTATCAGTCAATTCCAGCAGTCAGGACCACTGTTGCCAACTTAGCTACTTTATAGCTAGATTTAGCTATTTTTTTGTCAGGCAGCTACAATTTTATGAAACTTGTAGTTAATTATTATTTTTTGGCTACTTTTTCTAGCAACTTTTCACATAACGTGCATACTTTTGATCGAGATTTCATAGTTATTCCAAACAGTTTAGACAGCGCACGTCGATAATACAGTCAGATTGATTTTTTTTTCTGGATAAATTACAGGTATTGTAACTTCTTCCTGAAAATTCATTGTTATCAAAATAAAATATAGCCTATAGCACTCAGGGATGATGTAGCTTCCTATCGGATGAGTAGTTTCAGAGATGACCCCCTAGATACAAACTTTACCTATTTTATTATAAATATACATAATATTATTTTAAAACATAAAATTGTTTTTTTTTGTTATCACGGTATCACGACGCAGGGAATTCTAGTGTGGGCTCAGAAGTATATGGACAACTGTGCTGGATAGTGAGTATAACATATGAAGCTCAAGCTGGCCGTGTTGACAGCCTCCACTATACGGCCTCAACAAACAAACATTTTCTGTTGACTCACAACACATCGCTGTGTACTTCGAATTTAAATGAAAGTGCCGATTAAATCTAAATTCAGACGTGCCTTACAATTTTCAGACCAAATTAACCTAAAATGCTCATATTAGGTTTTTTTTTAAATTAATTTGTCAATATGTCGTCTGCAAACTAGGAACCTACGACGTAAGTCAGTATTCACTTCGTTGCTTAATTTGGTTATATTTATCTTGTTTTTCTATGAAATTGCAACAAACCTAAAATTATTTTATTTATTTCGCCCGTGTAAGTACTTCGTACTTGTACTCCGGCAAGTTTCGGCGTTAAAATATGATTTGATGTCGCCATACTGACTGATCCGGACGTCCACATACGCTACAATGGATAGAGCTAAATATCTACTTAGAAAAGCTACTTATCATTTTATCATTAAAAGTTATGTCTCAATATGATCCGAAAACCAAATTTATAAGTTTATGATACTTATATCTATAAGAGGTATTTTTAAACTTCCGGCTGTAAGAACCGAACAACGCATATTTATTACAATTTGATGCATTAAATTTCACCGCAGCTGTAAATTCATTTCTCTATATTATTAATATCGTTATGGATCAATGAAAACATTAAATAGTTTGTCCTTAATCCTTTTGATGATAAAATGATAATCGTCAACGTCGTACCCACTTAAAATTATTTCAGAGCTGGGCTTGAACATTATATTTGGTCACCAGGGGCCTAACCATGAAGTCTTATAGCGATTCAGTTTAGGCAAAAATGACAAATCCCGCTTTGCGAATGACAAAGCTTTAACTACGCCATAGCGTCCTCAATCGCAAAGCAGAAAGTGACACCTTTGCCTAAACTGAATCGCTATAAGACTTCATGGTAAGGCTCCAGGCCTAAAAAAACTAAACGTGGCACTCTATCTTAAAGCTAATACCATAGATAATATGCTCTATTTATGATATGGTCGGCGGCCGGGAACAGTAATTCAAACAGGAAGGCCATTTCATTCATACATTCAAACCGTAATTACTACCTGTGTTCTGCCTTGTCTTGACGAATGAGTTTCATAACTCTAAATTCAATCCTCTGCAGCAGAGACTCTCTCAGGAAAAGTGGTAAATGCTGTTTTAATTTTATTGTATTTTGTCTAAAGAAGTACTGGGTACTACTGAAAAATACTCGAAATCAATGAAAAACACTGAACTTCAACTATCGACATCCTCCTCTTCAACTATTTGAATTGATTAATTTACGTTATTGTACATTTTAATAATGTTACGAGCGCGGCCTAGCTAACAACGGTACGCTAGCGCCATCAAATGGACACACCGCCATCTAGTATCGACTGGCACTAACCGCGCTAGTAAAAGACGGTAGTTTCTAGAATGTTTGACGCGGTATGAGACGGGGCGAGGCGGAGCGAGGCAGCGTGTGGGTCACGCCCCCCCACGAGAATGTTCTGGAAGAAACGACTTTATACGAGATATTTAAGCGCGGCGAGCGCCCGGCAGAGACAGTTTCTTTTAAAATTTTGGAAGTGAATTATTTGAAGTGATAAAGAAGCGATACCCAGTGACTAGTGAAGTGACAGTTGTGCTAGTGTTGTACCTAGTGATAGTGTTTATTTATAGTGTGAATTTATTTTTAACAAACACAGTGTTCATTTGATGTTTAATTAGACTTAATTATTTTGTCCCGAACCCTAGCTCGTAACAATAATAATAAATAATCTGCTCATTTGTAATACTCTCATGTTTGATTTAATACAACAATGGTTGTTATATTATGCCATTTTATTGTTACCTACTAAGATTTTTTTAGCAATTTTTCGCAAGATATCTAGCTACTGGCTAAAGGTAGCAGTTGGCAGCACTGGACATAACACAAGACTTGTTATGGATGCTACCTGGCATGATAGCATTTTATAAGCGCAGCGGAGATTAACTCGTTACGGTCTGACAACGATGGTAGAATATGGAGAACACAGATTAAAGATTTTTTGTTTGTTAAGTGTTTACTGAACTGTCCCACCATTATCTAAGATAATTCTCGGACACATGAGTGGCTAGAATGAAAAGTATAGCTTAATAAGTAATCATTGCTTCCGTTGAGACCCTTTTCTTTACGTTACTATTGCAATAATTCGTTGCAAATTAATGCGACACTACTATTGCGCTACTAAATTAAGATGGATGTACACTAGTATTAGCAAAATATTTTTTTGGTTAACTACTCAAAAATATTTAACTTATTTTTTTTTAAACATGTTTTTGCAATTGGTTTGTAATAAAACACAGTGTTATAGAATCAGTGTTCTTTATACACAGCGATATCCTAACCCTTACATTACATCCTACGCGCCGATATAATTAAAATATAATACGAATCTGACTCTCACTAAGCTATAGATATCTGTTTTCAATAAAAAAATCTATCTGTGAGAATTGGTGTTGATTCTGTGCGGCACAATGAGCTTAAATTATCAAAACAATGAAAAGCTATTTTAATTTAAAGAATGCTGTACATACAGGATCAACACCCGTACTTTATTTCCCAGTAATTTTAATATAATTTAAAACACAATGTCTCTTGCCCTACAAAACAACTTGGAATTTCGCTTAATTGTCTATATTAATAGTTATATTAAGTTATTACATTATGTAATACATTAGATAATTATCGATCTGGCATGGTAGCATGGAAGAAATATGTAATTTTAGTAGATTCTCACTTGTAAAAACCTTGGTAAAATAATTTGTTGCAGCAATAACGTATCTTTTTTATTTTATTTATAATTGTCCCTAATATATTTTAGCTATAACCACTAGCTATATTACTCTGAAGTAATATATTTATTTATTCAAAAGTAATGTTCATTTAGGTATAAAGCTTCTGTCCACCAGGATAATGTACGAGAACCTACCAGTATTTAATATTACGACGAAAATTGCACAAGCTTCGTCATGATTTTTCATGTCATATGGAGTATTTACAATACCTAGGAACATTTTTAAAATGAATATACGCTAATTACCCTGCTTCGAAACTACGTTGGAAAAACAGAGATAATTAGTCGTAATATTATTTTAAAATTATTTGTAACCACTATGGTTTCAGTTCTGTTAAGACTTGAAGTCACTGTGATATACCCAAAATAATATAATTGATGAAATCAATATAAAAAATTCATATTCGCAATTTAATATGAAGCAATTGAGAAGGAAACGGTTTCTGACATTCAATGATACATTTATCTGTACATACAAAAACAGTCCGGCACAGAATATGTTCTTAAATCTAAGAATTGCAACAATATAAAAGGGTAATCTAATAAAACTATTTTATAATTAATGATTCCGAGTCCGTTGTGCTGACAGATATACAGAGTAGAAAAAATATACATTGTTACAGGGTTCACGTGTGTCGTCGCTGACGGGGGGCCCGCTGTGTCCATGTTCCGTGATGGGGCGACGCACCGCTTCGCTACATTTGGCCGAGTCACCTGCAGACAGCTGAATTAATCTGGAAAATGCAAAATAATTAAGGACTTTCCTTTCGATCTATGGCTGCCTAGTCTGACCAGACTGAAAAGTAAAACAAATTGATAATAAGACTCCGCCTGTTACACAAATGTAATTCTTGTTTTTCTTTTATTTTATTTTGCGTTTATAAATCTGATCTAAAAATTGAAAAATTATGCGTTTGTATGATATCGATTGCAAAAATAACGCATTTCAATCGGAAAAGCCGTTGTGGAGATAAATGGTAACAAAAAAACATACAGATAAACAAATAAACCATAAGAAAACGGTATAACCTAAGGGGAGATTGAAATTATATATTTTGATACAATAATAATAAAATAAACGCCCCATATACATAAGTCCTGATCCCAAACTAGGATTCCCTAAATCGTGGACATCAGGAACTAAGAGTAAAAACGGTATGCAGGTCAACGCGGTATATTTGTTGATTTTTGTATAATAATAACGTGCGTGTGATGACACGGCATCAACTAGCCCCCAAAATAAGCCGAACTTTTTTTATTCTTGTATTTTTTAAGTTCTATGTAAATTATATCTCTAACTTCAAAACGTTTGGCCCTAAGTTGTAAGTTTTTGAGAAGGTTTAGATAGAAAGACAAACTCTTTGTTGCATACGAAAGCAAAAATTAAAGGTACAATGGGCGGTCTTCTCGCTAAAAGCGATCTCTTCCAGACAGCCTTCCTAAATAATAGTTACCTTAGCTGGTGAGTAGCGCTATGTTTATCTCCTTGACCATCTTGACGCGGTGCAGCATCTTGGCGAGCGCGGCGCGGCTCAGCGGCTGCGTGGAGTACCACACCGGGGAGTCCGGCACGCAGGACCGCTCCGGCTGCAGGTAGAACACGTCGTTGCGCGTGCGCACAGACTCCGGACTACAAACAAATTGGGTAATCATACTCATTAAACGTGGTTTCCTATCATTTTAGAAAATTATTACCCTCTGTTTTATAATTACTCGCTAACTTAGCAAGTAGCTAAATCTAGCCCTGTCCTTTTCTAACACTAGGATAAATAAATAAATATAATAAATAATGCTGGACAATCCACACAGCATCATCTAGCCCCAAGCTAAGCAGAGCTTGTGTTATGGGTACTAGATGACTGATATACTTAATACAATACATTACATAGATAGATATTTTTTTATTATACATAGAAAATACCCAGAACACCCGGAACAAATATTTGCAGATCGTACAAACATTTGTCCCAGGGCGGGAATCGAACCCGCAACCTCCTGTGTCGCAGGCGGACCTTCGCCCACCGCGCCACATCGGTCGTCGATGGATAGAGGCTGACAAATTTTAGCACGCTGCTAAAGTAAGCGAGTGATTATGAAACAGAGGGTACATACTACGTACTATGCTCTCGCATTGTCACGGACGGTGCTCATAAGGAAGGACCTCTAAACGATCAACGAAACGTCAGCAGGACGTAAAGTATGTGGTATAGTAGCAATCATTTTCTAAAATCATGTAATGTAACAAATAATATAATCGCGTAGATACTTTTGCACACAAGCTAATAAAAACGTTTTTTATTCAAACAACATGACCCTATTCCTTTTAATAATAACTTTTTATTTCAGTCAAATAGTTTTTGTTAGTTAGTAGTTAAGAACTTAAAGCTAATGTTAGTGACACAAATAAAACACAATTAATAAACATACTAATACTAGACGTTTGTTTATTTGATACGTCTTTTGTTTGACGCGTGGTTTTTTGTTTTCTTTTCGTGAACCAAAAGAAGATTGCGTGAATTGGCTCAAGACAGTTTGATATGAGAGAGACAGTTGATAAGACTTACCATTTTGATATATAAAATTCGTAAAGTTTCACAGGACACCGAAGTGGATTCTCTTCATTTTCTTGTTGTTCATACACTTTCTTTTTCCTTGAGTTTGCTTCTGCAAAATTAAAAAAAAAATACAGACTCAAATATATTTTCGTTAGTTTGTATGAACGTAGTGGCCAACTCTGGTTTCGAAGTTTTAATGCAGCCCAAAGTACTCTAACATCTTTTTTTTAAATAATAAACACCCAACAGAAACATACTCATAGTCCACACTAGGATTCCGTGTCGTGATTATCAGGAACTACGAGTACCGCGGTACCACAACACCCAGACCCGAAACAAATATCTGCAGAACATGCAAACAATTGTCTCACGGCGAGAATCGAATCCGCACCTCTTGCGTCACAGCTGGCTACTTGCCCGCCGGGTCATCGAGGTCTTACTAGCTTCTGCCCACGACTTCGCCCGCGCGGTACCCGGATAAAAAGTTGCCTATGTGTTATTCTGATGTATTTAATTTATAACTGTAAATTTTTATCAAAATACGTTCAGTAGTTTTTGCGTGAAAGAGTAACAAACATCCACCCTCACAAACTTTCGCATTTATAATAGTAGAAGGATAAACCTGTGTTTCATGAAATGTAATCGTGAAATATAAACGGTGCTTGGAAAATATTAATGGAACTTTATAAAAAGGCATACTATAAAATATCTGATTATTTAGATGAAAAAACTCTTGGAATCGAAAATGCTCCAATCGAATCTATCGTTTTGTAAAAGGATCATTAAAAAGAATAACCAGCCTTGTTTTCTTGCCTTTTTCCTGGCGTGGTCGCGGAGGAACGGACAGTAGATAAAAACCGACATTTCAAAGTGATCCTTGTGATTTTATTGAATAAATGAATTTTGACTTTGATTAAATTTAATTGCGTTCGATATCTTTAGTTAGAGGATCAGATTTATAAATGCAATAGATGTTTAGTTGTCAGTAGCTTTAAAGGTGATTTGCTTACCGAGTGCCGATTGTGGCGGATAGAATCTCAGCAGTACATTCCTCGAGCCGGGAATCTTGGCTTGTCCCGGCTGGTTGGGATTCCTCTTCCAATGTTTCATTATATGCGAGAATGATAGCTGCATGTGTTCCTCTACCGTCTGTTAAACATACAAACACGTTTTCTCAACGTAAGCATGGGAAGTTTCACGTGAAAGCTAAAAACGTTTTTCTCAACGTAAACATGGGAAGTTTCACGTGACAGCTAAAAACGTTTTTCTAGACGTAAACATGGGAAGTTTCACGTGAGAGCTAAAACGTGATCCTCAACGTAAACATGGGAAGTTTCACGTGAAAGCGAAAAACGTTTTTCTCAACGTAAACATGGGAAGTTTCACGTGAAAACGCCAACTTGTGCGAACAAAAAGCTGTGTTGGCCTTTTGGGCGTCGAACCATGCGGTGCACTAATGGATTTTTACACTTGAAAAATTTGCCAGGAAGGCTTGTGCGAACAAAAAGCTGTGTTGGCCTTTTGGGCGTCGAACCATGTGGTGCACTAATGGATTTTTACACTTGAAAAATTTGCCAGGAAAGCTTGTACCAGGCATAGAGCATGATACGCCATGCAGTACCGAGTAGAAATAATAAACACTAGGCACCTCAGTCACCAAGTGCTAATTAGTTTACTAGCTGTGCCACAGCCGCCCTCGGCCCCCAACCCACCGCGTTGCATCGCTACCCGCGCTTTTTCTATTTTGCTCGGCCCCTAAGGTTCGTAGCGTGATGTTAAATAGCCTATAACCTTCCTCAAGAATTGGGCTAAAAGCAAAAATATTGTTTTATTGTTACAAATCCGACTGGTAGTTCCAATGATTGGCGCGTTCAAACAAAAAAAACAAACATCCTCTTCAGCTCTTCTCTTTTGACATTGTTTATTCTTTATCTTTTTTAATTCTAATTTATAAATCACAATGCCTTTGTTAGTTCTTTTTTTTCTATACATTTTAGATTTTAAAATGTTTGTACACCCTATGGTAGAAACTAGCTGGACTCGCATTAACATGGCAACACCTCTGTAACATAGTTTTCACAGACAATAAAATATATTTCATTTCAGCTTTATTATTAGATTCTATCAGAGCTAATGTCGTCGGAATATGTTTCACGACGCATTATAACTTGCATCCCCTCTTCTCCCTACCCCCAGGACAAAAGAGGCAGCTCGTGCACCCAGCAACCTAGAGGGTATAAAGTTTCATGCATGACGACATTAAACCTGCACCCCCTCTTAAAAATATCCCCCTAAACGCCCCTTCTCATCGTATCTCTAAAATTTGCAGGAGTAGCGATTACATAGTGGGATCGTATAAAGTGTTCCATGACTTTATTTAATCTGCACACCCTCTTGAACTCCCCCTCCCCCCTCCCATAGTATCTTCGAAACTTGCACGAGGGGCGGTGATTTTTGCTGAGATCCGTATATTGTGTTCCGCGACGAATTTAAACTTGCACACTATTTTTAAATCAACTCCCCCTGCAGAACCCCCCCCCCCCCCCCCATTATACTAATGAAGTAAGGGGAACTTACCACCAGATTAAAATGTTTAGTATTGAAGAACATGAGTGTAGATAGCAGCACGTGCGGTGAATGCGCGCCTAATTGTTTGCTCTCCCATAAATGCTCCTCTTCTACCCGCGTTACTATGTACTCTGTAACAATATAAACAAATTGTGAATCCTGATATCGGTGACGTTTTTTTTTTTGCTGTGCACTGTGAAAATTCACCAGGCATTTAAACTATACAAACACACAAGGCTTTATTGAATAAAGCTATTCAATTTGAAGCCCTGGCTACCAATATGTCAGTAGTCGGTTCCTTCCCAAGTTTGCCAATTTACTTGTTTTATCTTGTGCATAAAGCATTTTCTATCTTTATTTTTTCTCTATCTGTGTCTTGACGACCTATGTGGGCAAAGGTCCGCATGAGACGCAGAAGATTGCGGGTCCGACCCGCCGCGGGGCAAATGTTTATATGTGCAAATATTTGTCTCGAGATTCGGGTGTTTTCTATGTATAGTTTGTATATAAGTAGTATATCAGTCATGTAGTTCCCATAACACAAGCTCTGCTTACTTTGGGGCTAGATGATGCTGTGTGAAAATGTCCAGCATTATTATTATTATTATTATTCCTCTTTATTTATTTAAAATCTCAGGCTTATGCCTGGAGCCTTTATAGGCATTAGTGGAGCTGAAGCTAACACTAAGAGGCCTTTTTGTACAATACAATACAAACTATTATATTTACAACTAGCTGTACCCGCGACTTCGTTCGCGATTGTGATCCCTGCAGACTAATTATTCGCACCTGCCCTCAGTTTGTCTCATATAAAGCAACGCTGTAGTCTGTTTACTTTGGATTTAAAAACTCCCAGGTTGTATTTCTCAGAAGACACGAGATTAAAAAATAATAATATCGGAATAAAATCGGTTAACATTGGCAAAGATATCACGTAATATACCTACACACAAAAAACATACAGACAAATTGAGAAACTCCTTTTTTGAAGTCGGTAGATAATAATTAAATTGTGATATTAGCGATAGTTACCTACGCTTGCAGTCTCTAGTTTACGGTTTCTATTTCTGCAGGCACTCTAATAGCATCAGATCCTCACGTGCCCACGTTATTTTGCCTATTCTTTCGAAGAAAAAACAAAATAAAAGTCGCCCACAAAAAATGTTTCGGCTAGTCGTGATTCCATGAGATGATGATGATGTTTTGGTCCTCCCCCCAGTCCCAGTCCAAGATAGTACCGGTAGTCCCAGTAGTCCCGGTAGTCCCAGTCCCAGCTAACTACTCAGCGTACACTTCAAACTGCGCTATAAATCTTACGCCAGCCAGCTTAAGCTGAGACGTGAACTCGAAGGTTCCTATATATTCTAGGCTGTGTATAATGAATAATCGTTTAGCAATATCTGATTATTATTAATATAACATAATGGATAAGGCATATGTCAGCAATATTTGACATATGCCTTATCCATTATGCCTATACAATAAAATGCGCACACCAGCTTAAGATGAGCCGTACGTTCAAAGGTTCCTGTACATTCCGGGTTTCAAGTTATTTGGACCTATTACTGAGGCCTGTGATGTCTGTAACTTCTGAACTACAAACCCGATGACCTTGAAATATTTACGGGACAATCTTGAAAGTACTTCCTTTCTAACAAAAAAAGAATAAATGAAATCGGACTACGCGTTAATGAATTACAACTAAGTACACATTTTGACTTTCATCCCCTTTCCCAAGGGAACCATGCTGAATTTGGGGATAAAAAGTATCCTAAGTCCTACCCCGCAGTATGAACTCAAATCATGCCAAGTTTCATTTGAATCTTTCAGTAGTTTCGGCGCCATTCGTGATTAAGGTTCAGACAGACAGACAAAAATTCACAAAAAATACATTTTTGGCTTCAGTATCGATTATAGAAAGCCATCCAAAAAAAATTTTCAAAATAACTTCAATGTACAGAATTTGACCTGTTACATTCTTATTATAGTATAGATAGATATAATAATAATTATTTTTATTGTGTTGTTTTTTTTTATGAATAGTATGCATCACTCACGTGAATCGTTATATAATACGGAGAACTTCCTGGCGACCTCGTCCAAACAGTCCGTGAACTTCTCGTAATAGGGATCTGTGAATATGTTGTCTATCCTACCATTTTCGAAGAGATATTGCTGTATACCTGAAACAGAAACGTTGGTATTTTGAGAAATGAAATACACGCGGAGTACATTTTTGTCATCATTTCTTCAAATAGAACATGCATATTCTGATATAGGTAGGTAGGTAGGTAGAATGTATTATTTTATTTTTTGATTCTTATTGACATAATAATTTAATACTAACGCTTTAAGAAAATGACTAACAAAATGATACAATAATGAAGAAAAACATGTTCTTTTTTTTTCAGGAACAAATTAAAACCGAATTAAATAGACGGAAATTTGAGAAAAAGTCCAATATGTAATTTCATCTCCTATTTTTAGGACCTTAGGGATGGGATTTTTCCATAAAATGTATATGGAACCCTTTAAGTGTTCTACCCATTAAAAAAAAAGAATCATTGACATTGGTTCACAATTGGTGAAGATATCCCGTTACATACACACAAAAAAAAACACAGACACGAATTGAGAACTTTCTTTTTTGAAGTCAGTTAAAAATGAAATCAGTCAGGGTGTCTAGACAAATACCTCACGCTTAGTTTTCCTTTGACGCTAACGCAGATTTGTCAAGGTAAAACTTGGCAGCAGTCAAGTGACATTTCCACAATTTCATTCCTATACTATTCAATCTTTCAGCAGGCGTTAACGCCAACAGATCCAGGTCCAGGTGTCTCCTGCGACGCCTGGACCTGAGACGCACTGGGCAGAGGAGGCTGGCACCAGAGAAAGGAGACCTATACCCTATGGATGAGATGATAAACAGAAGAACGCCAGGAGAAACACATTGTCACATTGTCTAGCACTTAAGACAATGGTTTTGTCGACGGAATAGAAGATACAATTTCATAGCATGAAATTAGGGGTCATTCAAAAATTACGTCACACTAATTTCATAGTCAAAGTCAAAGTCAAGATCGCAAACAAGCATATTGCTCACCTATTGGTAAGTGGTTACCATAGCTTGGAATACTATGGTAACCATTTACCAAAACACGCCCATTGACGACCATTTAAAAATTTAAAAACATCTATTTTTATGAACCTTACACTGTAATAATTTGTGAAAACCTCAGCGGATAGATCATTCTATAACCTGAGTGAGGAAGTTCCTCTGAAACGAATAACTCACCTAAAACCAAATAATAAATAGTGTCCGGCGCGTATTCACTGCCGTTCGGCTTCCGGACCTCCTTCACGAACAGGCACAGTGAATAGTTGAGCTCGTCTGCGGTCAGCTGGAGGATTTCAGACTTGAACGGTTTCCGTCGTATTGAGCTCTTCTCTATTTCCGCGTTCTTGGTCATCACCCATTGTTTCCATGCGTTTACACCAAATGTATACTGGAACAAGTTCATTATTACAAAATTTCAATTCGTGTATTTCAGCGTCCCCTAGTAACGTGCGGCAGTAAAGCTTCAATTGATGTAATAATAAATAGAACAAGCCATGACGGCACGCGATTATTTGTCTGTCGTAACTTGTAGTGTCATGCACGACATCAAACTTATAGACCGAGTTTCAAATGACGATATACGTAGGCAGACTAAAATAAAAAACATTTGTTCTAGGATTATGACACTGAAATGAAGTTGGGCGGGGCAAATTGTAAGACGCGGTGATGGCAGGTGGAGCAGGACCACAACTGAATGGTGGCCGTGAAGCGGTTACAGTAACGTTGAACGCGCGCAGCGCGCGATTGCGTCGCTGATGATCGCATCATGTGGTGGTGATGATGATGAGAGGTGTTACCTTGAGGCACATGTTCGCGTCTGGTTTCTCAGCGGGCTCCCGCGGCGGCTCCGGCTGCGGCGGCGGCGGGTCGGCGCGGCGTCGCTTGGAGCGCGTGGAGGCGCGCGTGGCGACCGGCTGCGGGGGCGCCGCGCGCTTGCGGGGCGCCGCCGCGGACGACGCGCGCAGCGCCGCCACCGCGCGCTGCTGCTCCAGCACCATCATGTGGTGGTGATGCATGCCTTCACCCTCCAGACCTGGAAATTAAACTGCCATTTAGTTTGCATTTTATTTATTTTATTCCATTCGGAAAACAAACAGTATATATATCTGAATAGACAACTTTTTCAAATACTATTTACATGTTTTCGCATGTAAGAAACGAAATAAACTTATTTGTTTGAGTTAGCTACTTACTTTATACGTACGCTACTACTACTTACTTACGTTTATAACAGCAGAAAAGGGATTATATCACCAACACTTCCCCACAGCAGTATACAGTGCGACATAATGCTGTGGAAGTAGCTGAAGTAAACTAGTCTAGCTGTGTCTACGTTTGTATAAAGACGGATGCCGCAGAACTAAGTCTCTTCGATAACTTATCAATGTGAGCGCCCTATTGAAGCTATTGATTATATAGGGTGATACCTAAGAATACGGTGGTGCCTACAAGAGCCAACTCTTCATCTTTGATTTTGATATTTGTTTTAACTTGTGTAACATTAAGTAGTATAAATCTAATACACTTTGTTTTCTTTTCATTAAGTAGAAGATACACAGTTTACATTGAACTATTTTACAACCTTAGAGATTGCATTATTTAAATCGTCAAAATCTGGTTTTCGTCGCTTTAATTTAAATAAAATGACGTGTTATCTGCAAATAATACAACCTCATGATCGTCCCTCACAAGATGGGGTAGATCATTAATATATCTTAATGGCGCCCCCTTGTACGACTTTTTGGCAGTGTTCAACTTACCCGGCATACCAGGATGTGAGCTCGGCGTAATGGTGTTAGCCGTCATAGCTGACTCCAAGTCTACCGGCTGGTCTTCGTACTCCGTCGCCATCTTGAGGGCCATTTGGAGCATATCCTCGCCGAACGCGTTGTTGCCGTCTATCCCGGCTACTGGACTGAAGCTTTCTTCCGCTGAAATAAACAAGTTCATTTTCACAACATTTCAAACATTTTTTGCGTCACCCCAGACGTGTTTTCTATCTATTGCAGCGCCCCCTAATGACTTGTGGAGAATAAAATTTCTGTTAAAAAGTACTCACCATTATCATCATCAGTGTCGGAATCG
Organism: Perizoma flavofasciatum; assembly: GCA_958496245.1. Classification (NCBI taxonomy): domain Eukaryota; kingdom Metazoa; phylum Arthropoda; class Insecta; order Lepidoptera; family Geometridae; genus Perizoma; species Perizoma flavofasciatum. The sequence continues at coordinate 7,612,317 of OY292439.1, read as the reverse complement.
CTCTGATCCTTTTTCTTATCACCGGCCACCATTTCCGCCATCATAAGTAACTCTGCTTCAAACGGATCCGTCGGCATCTTATCGTGGATTTTGTTGATTTCCTTCATTATACCTTTACACAAAAACATAACATTATTCACACACTAAGGTAAAAGTTTATTTTGACCAAGCAAAACACAGCTAGTTTTAAAATAGGTAACTAAAATCATGGAATTGGAATTATCGTGGTTTGGTATCATTTTAGAATATTATTACGACTATACCACGTAATATCATACCTTTAGCAGAATTCCTGGTGGTGGGTATGAAGACAGGCGTCGGTATCGGGATGGGAATGGGTATCGGCACAGGGAAGGGTAAGGACCACATAGCACAAGGGACCGGTACGTAAATAGGTACGGGAACAGGAATAAGGACCCTCCGCTCTAAGCTCGGATCCGTTTGACATTCCTTCGTACACGGGTGGGGGCGGCAGGATACCCCTTTTGATACCATCATCGGTTTAGACATCGTGCCCTTATTCGCTACTTCCTGGGGTGGTAGCGTTTTGACTATAACGTGGTTGTATATTTTGGGGGGCGGCGGTGGCGGGGGTGTTGGGGGTTTCGGGGGTGGCGGTGGTGTTTTGGGTGCGGCGGGCGGTTCCGGTTCCGGGGGTGGGGCAGGAGCCAGCTGACTCAGGTTGGAGAGTTGGGTGAGTCGTTTCGACTTTCCGCGGGTCACAGTTGGCATTAGTGGCGGGGGTGTCGCTAAGGAGTGTATGTTCGAGATGACAGGCATGCCCGCCGGCATGCCGGCTATGCCTGTGCGCTGGTTCCCTTTCGGTTGCTGAGCTGCTGTAAAGAAATTATCAGTAAGTAAAATGCTGATCAGATCAGCGTAGTTTTCTTAAGTGGTGCAGGAAAAAGTTGTGAATCAGTGATCACAGTTGAGCTTGATGAGCGTCCAAATTCTTGTCAACTACTGTTGATTCCAGATCTATGTAGTTTTTCAAATTGGTGAAGAAATACATAGTACAAAAACAGGCTACTGGAAACGAACTATCACAGGCATACGCCATCAATCCTACTAATATTATAAACGCGAATGTTTGTTAGGATGGATGTTTGTTACTATTTCACGCAAAAATTACACAACGGCTTATGATGAAACTTTACAGTAATATAGCTTATACATCAGAATAACACAAACTACTTTTTATCGGGGTACCACGCGGGCGAAGCCGTGGGCAGAAGCTAGTCTTTTAATAATAATAAAATGCTGGACATTATTACACAGCATCATCTAGTCCCAAAGTAAGCAGAGCTTGTGTTATGGGAACTACATGACTGATATACTGCGGCACAGAGTTTGTTAGATTTCAGGTGGATGTTGGATATAGATTCAGGAAAAGCATAAATGCACAAACCATTATTTTTAGCTGTAGTAGCGCTGTAGGTCCTCCTTGGAACACCGGTCGGTACCGCTTTCTGCTGATCGATCGCTTCTCCCGGCATCAAGGGCGGATGTTTTGAATATTGACCCTGAAAAATAAAACACAATTGATCATCTGTCCCCTTCGACAACAACCATTTTCTGTTGGCGAAAAGGTTGAATTTTATTGAAATTACATTAGCTTTTGAGATGTCACAAGACTGCTGCCAAGTTTGCCTCACCTTACTGATTTGGAAACTCCCAAAGTTTTATCTTAACAGCAACGAGATACCCAATTCCTTTTCATTTATTGGGAAGAACTGATACTAAACTTGATTTAGGCCCGAATTCATAGTCAAATAGGGGCTCCCCTAGGGGACTGTTCAGGCGCTAAGTAAAAATTCAGGTGTGAATTGAACCTTTATGTACCCAGCCATAAGGCAAATGCTGAATGATAGATTTTGGGGGACTGTTCAACCCCCGACTATGAATTCAGGCTTTAGTATTTAGGAGGATAGTTAATTAGTTCAATAAAAAAACAGTGTTCCATCTCTCGTCATTCGTTCGAACGATTGTCGGACTTTGAGCAAAGAGGTCCCCGAATGAGACAACTGTAGATGTCATCCATCAGCGCTTAGCTGAATAGAAGCGCGCAATATATTTGCATATGGGGGTGGCGGTGGTGTTTTGGGTGCGGCGGGCGGTTCCGGTTCCGGGGGTGGGGCAGGAGCCAGCTGACTCAGGTTGGAGAGTTGGGCGAGTAGTTTCGACTTCCCGCGGGTCACGGTTGGCATTAGTGGCGGCGGTGTCGCTAAGGAGTGTGGCGACGAGGCGAAGATGCAGGTTCGAGTCTCACTGAATTGGAATTTTAAAAACGCTCACGTCTGTTTTCCCCATGATGACCATCCTCAGGTACATACTCATACTCAGTAGATCATTGAGGATACCAAGTAGGGAGTAGCCAGAGGCACGTCCAAACTTTAACATTTTGCAAGTAGCATTCCACGTGACAGGTTGCAAGCCTATCGCCGTTTATCGGAATACAACTGATGGGGCATGTCTTCTAATTTTGGTTGTAGGGCATGCCGGTTTCCTCACGATGTTTTCGTCACCGTTTTGAGCACATTAATATTTCGATCGGACAAATCTATTGGTACACGACCGGGTACCGCCCACTAGGCCAACACGGCTCATAAGTTTAACTATCACTTAAAAACTAACAAACTATGATAATAACTAACTTGAAATGACATAACGCACTGATACGTGCAGAAGTTCCTGACCGTCGCATCAGACATCGTCAAATGGTACTGTGCCAGGGACGTCCTTTTACACATGTCGCATTTCGTTCTGAAAAAAAAAGAATATATTAAATCTTCGGTAGTCTAGCTACGTTATTTTGCAACAAAGTCTCGAATTCATCTTTAGAATTATAAAGGGGTTTTCACCGCGTTGTATATCCATACATCATGCAAATCCATAAGAGATTGTTTGTTTATATTTATGTATGTTACCATTTATCAAGTTTAAGTTGACGTTTCTATATGCTCCTTGTGATTTAAATGAATAAAAATCTATTGACTTTGATTTACCTCCGAAACTGCTTATTCGGTTGAAGTGTGTTCTTTGCGATAGATTTGTATGACTTTTAGGATGGTTCTTAGATAGGTTTTATCACCACAAGTTACTAGGGGGGCCCACAAGTTTAAAACTTGAAAAAAAAAACATAAATATGTATTCAAAAAAAAGTATTTAAGTAGTATATCAGTCATGTAGTTCCCTATTATACAAGCTATACTTAGGTTGGAGCTAGATAATGCTGTGTGAAAATATGCTAGACATTATTTATTTTATTTATTATTATAATTATTGACTGACACGCCATAGCTACAGCATAAGTTTTACCGGGCTTTTACAAAACGAAAAAGTACGACAGATATTTCAGTAAAATTCGGTAGGTAATTTTCCATTAAAGCCTCAGTCACATGAAAGTCAAGTCAAAATTCATTTATTCATTAAAATCACAAGGATTGCTTTGAATCGTAATTTTTTTCTACTGCCTGTTTCTCTGCGACTAAGCCAGGAAAGAAAGGCAAGAAACAAGGCTGGTAATTCTTTTTAATGATTTTTTTACAAAACAATAGGTACCTACATATTTAATTTCAAGGTTGCGAGTTCGATTCCCGCCGCGGGACAAATGTTTGTATGATCTGCAAATATTTGTCTTGGATCTGGGTGTTTTTTATGTATAATATGTATGTATTTAGAATAAAAAAGAAATATATAAGTATTATTTCAGTCATGTTGTCAGTCACATGATATAAGCTCTGCTTAGTTTAGGGCTAGATGATGCTTTGTGAGAAATGTCCATTATTATTTATATACATTTCATGGAGTTGAATCCTTACTAATGTAATAGGTTGTTATAGTAACACAAACTCACTTCCTAGAAGACACAGCATTCACAGAGACCTGGTAGAGATTCAGACAGTTCAGTGAGCACATCATAACGATCTGTCCGTTCGCTTGTACCCTTTTTATCATATCGAAATTGTACTTCTTAACCTTGCACCAGTTACAAGGCACTATATGTCGCGTGTTACTGATGTACACGTTCATGCAGGATTTCGAGCAGAAGCAGTTGGGATTGGTGCCATCGTAGATTGTAAAGTTCTTGGATTGTTTACGCTCAAAATACTTTTTGCACCATTTGCATTGATCTGTGGAGTAAAACAATTATGAGCAGAAATAATAAAATTAGTTTGTAAAGCATGTATATTTGTTACTAATAATCATGTAACGGCTGAACAATTTGGGTGAATTTTGGACTTGAGTTTGATATAGTTTAGGCTACTGATACCACATGGGCAGAAGGTAGAGTTTATTAAATAAGTAGATGTATTACCTGGGAAGATATTATTGACGAATTTGAATGCCGCAAAGCAGGGATCAGAGCATAGCCTCTGCGACACCGTTTCCGTAACCTCCATCTCGATAGTCGTCGCTTTCTCCAGAGAGCACACGGCACACTTATCCCACACCGGCTGAGGGGTAGGATTCTTGTTCGTCGGATCGAATTTCTCCATACAGGCTTGCGCGCAGAAATCTTTAAACTGACCCTTGTCTCCGACAGGTGCTAGGAAGCCTTGCGCCCCCGCCGAAATATCCCTCTGACAGTAGCAACATATCTTCAGACCTTTCTTGAACTCTTCCAAACAGCTCGAGTTACAAAACTGCCGTATATCATACCCGAATCGCACGCAATACTTCCCTAAGCTCGTGTGCTGAACAAGGCTCTTACAATTCGCGCATCTTGAGCCGATTTTATTCTGATACCTTCCCAGGCAGATTTCATCACAGAAGTCCATGGTCTCCCAAGTGAGGACCTTCTCATCCATGGTCAGTATCAGGGTGCATTGACTACATCTCCTCAGGAAAGATCGTTCGCGTTCCTCCCTCGCTGCCTGCACCATAGCGGGAGTTTTCGCCTGTATTTTGTAACCCTCATCTAAATATTTGTCCGTTGCATTGCTAATAACTTTCAATTTGAGCATTGGCGTTTTAGGCGGAGGTGGCGGGACGGTTTTCTTAGTTCTCAGCTTCTTGATAAAGTACCGGCCGTTCTCTCTGCCGTTCAGAACTTTGATACAAGCCTGCTCGCACAGATAATGCCGCTCGCCGTATCTGAGTACTACGAAGGCGCATGGTTTCAACGACTCGCATACCAGACACTGGGCTTCTTTGAACGGACTGATTTGAACTATGGTAAGTCGGACGCGTTTGAACGCATATTTATCTTTCTCGTCAGCCATCATGCCTTCGAGACAGACAAGCGAACAATAATACGTATCTTCGCCATCGAAATTGTAATAGAAGTAGCATATTTTGTTCTCTTCACACTCTGAGCAGAGTAGGTTTTTGGGTGAGATCTCTTCGATTAGATACTTTTTACGTGTGACTGTGTATTTTCCGGGGAATTCCGCTTGAAAAGCTTTGATACAAGGTTCGTTGCATACGTATAGAGTCTGTCCGTCTTTCGTGAATCGGAAGGAGCAGGGCTGTTCGATCTCGCACTGGACACAAGGTCCGTCAATGGGACAGACCTCCTGGATGACTGCAGGTACCGAGTTCTCATCAATTTCGACTGGTTCTTCATGATCGTTTTCACTTTCGCCTGCGGAATTACAACTTCAATACAAATAGCAATCAATAAAAGTCTTGTGAAGAAACCAGTAAATTCAGTAGCATTTTATATTCAGTGAAATCACGAGAGTTAATTTAAATCGTTTTAGAAAACTAAGTTAATTTATTTACGCTGATTCTTAGCGACCTAGCCGACGCTATCGATAAAGCAAGGTTAAACACAGCTTGGTTATTTTTTTTGTTTTTAACTAGTTTCAGCAAAGGATTTTGTCTTAAGAGATAACATGAGCTTAAATAGCTTACCAGCGCCATTTTCATGAGACGTCTCGTCTACGGCCGCGTGAGGATCGACGTGGGAAATTTCGTTGGTGTCATCTCTAGACAGATCTGTGTCCATCGCTACGTTTTCTTGTTTGGGTATTGTTGTTGACGCAGCTGAAAAGGCGTTAACATTCTATGAGATCGATTTTTTTAAGGTCATTTATAGTATCTGAAATTGTTTTAGATCCTGCAGTTTTAAACAGCTGCAGGGTTGAGCGGTAAACTTTGAACGCCCCTTGAGGAGCAAAGAAAAGCAAGCAAGTGGCGATCACAATAGGCCTGTGACGGCCGCAGTGATACTAAAGCCACAAAAAAGGAAATAAAATAAAAAAATAATAGTATGAAAAATTAAGTCATTCTATTCTAGAGAAAGGCCACGTCAATGGTACACTAAACCAACTTGTATATAGAATGTGGTGAGGATGAATTAAGCGATAATCCATGGTCTCTGCCTACCCCTCCGGGAAACAGGCGAGACTTTATATATGTATTGATAGTATCTTTGGTTTTGGTAGTTGTGGTATGATGTGTAAACATCATAAAAATTTCAGGACAGGATTTCAGCACAAGTCCCCAAAAAGCACCATGACAATAACAATATTTTTGTCAACTGAACAGAAGACAAATATCTGTCTCATTATATACAATTAAATCTTTCCGCAGGTGTTAACGCCTTCAGAAAGCGGTATTTGTCTAGACCCCTCGTCTGATCTATTGAGGAAGAGACTGGAGTGCATCGCCCATTACCCCTAGTGAAATGTCGGTAATCCTACCTTCCTCTGCCTGTTTCCGTTTCTCAGCGAGGACCTTGGCTGCCTCAGCCTTATCCGCCTCCGAGATCTCTCTTTCCGTGTCAGGCAGAAGGCAGACCTCCTCATCAGCTCCGGGTTCATCCAGCGTTTCCGCCACAGTACTTTCCTCGGCTGGAGTTTCTTCTGTAAATAAAGAATTAAATCGTAGTCAAATTAATAAAATCTCTTTAGAATCCTTTGTCAAGCCAAGGGTCTAGACAAATACCTCACGCTTAGTTTTCCTTTCACGCTAACGCAAATTTGTCAAGGTAAAACTTAGCAGCAATTACGTGACATTTCCACAGCTTATCTTTCGGCAGGCGTTAACGTCACCAGAAAGTGGTATTTGCCTAGACCCCCCGTTCCACTCCGCAGTGTAGGTACGAAAATATAATTACAGACAATGTACGCCGTCGACGGCTCCTGTTAGTAGGGTTGAAATGTAAATACATACCATCTTGATCGCGAAGACCAAGCGTTATGGAAAAACTAAAAACATTACATGTATATATCGCCTTTCAAGTTGCACAGAATCCTACTAATATTATAAACGCGAAAGTTTGTGAGGATGGATGTTTTTTACTTTTTCACGTAAAAACTACTGAACGGATTTTGATGAAACTTTACAGTAACAGCTTACAGTTTGTATGTGCAAATATTTGTATGGGTGTTTTCTATATATAATATGTACGAATTTACAAAAAAAAGTATATAAGTAGTATATCAGTCATGTAGTTCCCATAATACAAGCTCTGCTTAGTTTGGGGCTAGATGATGCTGCGTGAAATTATCCAGCATTATTTATTTAGCAGATCCTTTTGGTACCTTTTCGCTACAGAACCCTAGAACCATAAAATACTAAGTTTGTTTACCTGTATGATCGTCGTCATGTGCCGCATCATTATCATCATCATCATCCAAGTTGATAGCTGATGCACTCTGGGTGCTGGTCCCTGTGGTGACCGCAGCTGGCGTCTCTGTGGTGTCCTTCAATAGAGCGTCAAAGGGATCTAGGGCCTGAAAACAATTTAAATTTAATTAAACTTCACATATGACGTAAGGTGATAGTGTTACCTGGCTGGCTGGCTTGGGCAAGATAAGGCATTAAGCAAAATGCCTTATTTTGCCCAAGTTCTAACTTGATAAATCTATCCGACTACTATTATAAACGTGATAATTTGTGAGGATGGATGGAGGTTCAGTAACAAACATCCATCCTCACAAACTATCACGTTCAGTAGTTAGCAAAAACTACTGAACGGATTTTGATGAAACTTTACAGTAATATAGCTTATACATCAGAATAACACATAGGCTATTTTTTATCCACGTACCACGCGGGCGAAGCCGTGGGCAGATAAATAAAGCTGAAGGGTTTTTTGTTTAAACGCGCTAATCTCTGGAATTAACAGTTGGATTTGAAAATTTATTTTTGCATTTGATAACCCAATTCTTGAGGAAGGTTATAGTCTATTTAACATTACGCTACGACCTTAGAAGTCAGACAAAAAGAAAAAAAAAACGGAAAGAACGTTAAGCGAAAAAGTGCGGGCGGGCGATGCGACGCGGAGGATCGGGGGCCGCGGCACAGCTAGTATCTATAATGAGATGAGTTCACCGGTGATGCCAAGCGCCACTGAGACTTGGTTGTTAACCATTGGCCCTCATACATAAGCTCAAGGTAGCGCAACAGGCTACGAAGAGAGCTATGCTCAGTGCTGCACTATGCACTCAAATCCGAAATATAGAAATCCATAGCAGAACTAATATTACTAACATATCTCTTACAATTACCAAGCAATTGGTAGGCCATATAGCTTGCAGAGTCAAGGTTTTCGAATGGCAACCATCAACCAGACGACGCAGTGTATGAAGGGCTCCCATCCAATGGATAAATGGATAGATAGAAGGTTTCGGGAAATCAGTGGATGGAGGTGCCTTGAGACCACTTGTCATGGCACTTTTTGGGAGCACTGTCTGAACCATTTTTTGCTCATTCATTCCCAATTTCTAACATCAATAATGAATTAACATATTGTTAACGAACTCCAGATATGTCGGCAACGCGAACGACCGGCAGGCTATATAAAGAGCGGTGCGAGTGGCGCAAGCTCACTTCTTTCCGAAACGTTGCCCTGTGCGGACGTATTTTAACGAGTTCATGTTGTTTTACCGCTATTTTGTTCTTTTCTTTGTAAATTCTAATAATAGGGGTTTTATAATTTTCCTTTTTAAAAATTGGTTTTATTAAACATCCCTAATAATATAATAATTTAAAGTGTGAACCAACCGTGAAGTTCTATCAAAAGTTGGCATCACACATACCACAAGGAAATCATGTTGGAAACTTTGAGCTTTATCAACATCTATAGTTTTTATAATTCTTGTGATTTATCAGGGTGCATTAAAATTCATGAATCAGCAATCCACGCTATTATGGTTGGTGCAGCAATTGGTACTAGTAGTTCCTGGACAAAGATCGGTAACCAGTTGATAGTGTACCCTGAATAGGGCTTAGTGACCAATAGTAAAAAAACCAGTGTGAAGGGATTCCACCACCTCTCTCTGTAAGGTGTCTTTGATGCATATAAAAAGCTAACTTGGAATCCCATCCCCTGTAGGTGGAATACTTTTTCGCATTCGGACTCTAAGTTGATTCATTAGGCATGGAAATTCCATCCCAGTTCTTGATGTTTAAAAATAAGATTAAATAAAAATTGTCTTCAAATAACAAGTTGATTAAAAAATCCAATATGAAATATTATTCCCTTATTTTTTCACCCTTAGGGTCCCATATAAATTTTCTGAAAAACCCCACACTGGAAGTATACCCTACTCATTAAAAAAATAATCATTAAAATCGGTTCACAAATGGCAAAGGTATAAGTAAAAAAAAAAACAGACAAATTGAGAACCTGCTTTTTTGAAGTGGGTTGTAAATTACCTGTGAATGATCCTCTTGTGATTCATCTAATGAAATATTGGGGGCTGACTCAAAATTGGGCTGACCAACATCATCATCCTTCTCTGTTTCAGCAGTCGCCTTTTCACTGCTTGCTTGAGTATCCTGACTTGATGACTCTTGACTATTCTGATCCACTGATTCTGCTTTTAACTTATCATCTACATTTGATTCATCATCTGGAAGATAGAATGCAGTAATATAATAATGTTTTATCCAGTACAGGTGCTGGAGAAGATTGTTATACATTCTGTGGACTGCCAAAAGAACCAACAAGTTAATACTCAATCAACTGACCAACAAAACTAGGTTGTCCACCATCTGTTGCAGGGTTGCCTGAATTTATCCGGATAACTTCAGGCAACCCTGCGAGCCAAAGCGAGTCCGGAATATGTCTTGACCCAACACATAAATTTCATGAAATTCATAACACTAATTTTTTAGAATAGTTGAATTGACATTCAGGCAGTATAACAATTAGGCAGAACCAAAAAATAACATATATATTACTATTTGTTTTTAAGTGACCCTCATATAAACAAATAATGTATTAATAATTATGTATTTGAGGCCTGTATGAAAAATTATAAATATTATTGCTGTAAATGATGGTGATATCATATACCAGTCCATTGCCTCCCTTAGCCATGATGAACAATCATGAGCCACCATTCAGACTTCCCAGAACCTTAAGATGTATTTTATTGTATATTGATCCATCTGTATTGTAAACAAACAATCGAACCCACCCGTTTCGGTTGTTTGTTTACTAATCATGAAATTTGAAATAATACTAAACTGAAAAATACTGACATGATATAGTAGTATAGTTCAACAAGGTTCTGTAAACAAAATTTAATGACTAGTTTTAAATGGTAGCAACTCACTATTTTTGTCTTCTTTACAATCAACATCCATTGTACTGTCTTTTTTAGTACTACTACTGTCATCCACACTCATATCATTATCCACATGGTTCTGCAGGCCACTTGCACTGTCACCATTGCCAGATGCGTCCGTCTCCGCAGTACCGCCCTCATCAAGCCTCTGTTCATCAGAGACGCAGTCTTTTTCGTCCATTTTCCCAATTGGAAACTTCCCCTCACTTCAACGTAAAGGGCACATCTGAAATAACATTTAATTTACGGGAAACCACTAATCGTTGTGGATTTTGCGGTGCACCCGGCGATACAACTTTTAGGTTAGCATAACAGGATCTGAGCTAATCCGTAAATTGATGATTATAAATGAATAATTAAATTTAGATTAGCTACATTTAATGTATTTATAGTATTGGATGAGTTAATAACTTGGTAAAAGCTTATAATTCACTGAGACCAATTTTATTGCTGTGACGCTAAAGTAGATGCAAGCAAGCCACACATCCCGCGCTAATTTTGATTTGACTTTTTTATGGGTGCGGTGTATGTTAGCTTGGTTTCTACGTATTTTCTGATAGAAAAGAAAGCTATCTGCTATAGCAAACACTCTGTTCGTCTTCGGAGCACGTAGTTTTGATGAATAATTCTGTCAGAGTTTCTTTGTAGGAAAATAATTATCGACTTTGACACTTTTAATTCAAGTTACATCACGAAACACTTCCACGATTCATTTAATAACTCTAATACTCCTGTCATATCAATAATTATAAACTCAAAAACACATAATTTTTCCACTTACAAGTTACAATACAAATTACTTGAAAGCACAACAAACGACCACCATTTTGGAATCAACTTCTCTTTCTGCCAGAGAATGTAGTGTACCAAACAGGGGACAAATCTAATTTGTGACAAACTGTGTTCTTTTTATAGTCGCGTAATATTTTTTTATTTTATTTGAACGTAATTTATTAATAGTCGTTTATTTTATAATCCATTTACAAATATATTTTATCAAAAGTTGCAAAATGTACAGGAAGTATTTGTAAAATTTGCGTTGTAATGTTGGCCAAAAGCCAAATCATAGAGGACATGGGAAATGGGAAATAAATAAACCAAAATATAGATTTTTTTAAACGTAATGGTTACGTCCTCTATGGATTTTTGTTTCGACAGAAAATAAATTCCAACAAAAAGTGACGCTTGCACGAATCCGCTTGCAAAATAGGCATGCGCAAACATAGCGAATGCAAGCAATTTCGTTTGTGCAACTCATCCAATAAGAAATTTAGAAATCAAGAAAATAAGTAGGATTCCAAGGATAATATTATTTTCCTATAGTTTCCCATATTTACTATTATAATAACATACTAGTATTATATTATCTGTGTCCATATTAAAATTCAATAAATTATTCTAATATTACTTTATAATGGTAGCTAAGTAGTGCTTACAAATAGTAGTAAAACAACCATGTAGGTATCTATCTAATTATTCTTCTTGATCCTCTACATATACGCTATATCCTCTTGAAGATATAGTCCAGCATTATTATCATTATATTAGCATATTATTGTAACTGTAAACTTGATTAAGAATATAACTATAAAACCAAAAGCCTGATAAGTGCAGGAATATTTTAAATAAACAAATCTACAACAGTAGCGTTGCTCTCGACACGCGTAAGGTCGAGTAAAAAAAAAGATACTTCATAAAAACTTTCACTCCTTTAAATGTAAATACCTGAAACATCATCATTTATTATGTAATTCAAATTTTCATATTTCTCATTTTTAAAGAACAAAGACTTTCATACAAAGATCCTCCCCTTAAACCCCCCCCCACCCTTAGCCTTTAAGTGATAATTTCCAATAATAGCGGCCCAAAACATAAGGTTGGCAACACTAGCATGACTGTATTTATTAATAGTCTGTGGAATCAAATGAAAACAAACATGGCGGGTATTTGTTTTTGAATTTATACCTTGAAAACTTTGGTTATTTTCGACTCTGGCCGCGAGATTGACAGCTCTAATTTGTGAAATAATCTCGAGCGCCATTTTGAGAGTAGAATCAGTTGATTAAATTCTGTAGAGTAATCCAGTTACGGAAAACATACATTTATTAGGTATTAACTTCCAACTTTATATAATTCAATACATAGTAATGTCCTCGTGTACGGTGCTGATTACATTATTTTCTCCAATACTTTGTCATCTGTGCTCGCTTCCTTGAGCACTACATTTACAACCTGACAAGTAGTTTCACTTACCATTCCTCATCCTGGTCACCTGCAGAGATAATTTTGTTTTAGGAAGTGTCAGAATGTCTGAGAACTTTGCTGGCAGAGCACCGCTCAACCCAGATGAAGTCGCGAAGTCTCTGTATCTTCAGCAAGTGGAACAAGCCACAGACTTGAGACCATTTTTGGCAGAAATGGAAAGGGTCATGAAGTCATCATCAAGTGACAGCGATGATGATTCTGATTCCGATGATGATTCCATACACACGGTTAGAAAATCAAAAGGAGACCGTCGTGTAAATGGAATTATGACAACTAAAGAAGGTATCTACTAATTCTCAGTTTGCCTAGTAAACTGAAATTTCAAGTTCAACACAGGTCATGTATTTGACAAGAAATCTCTTTGAGTTTGTAGGCAGATTGGGATTCCCAATGAGGATCTGGTCATACTAAAAAACAACCACTTGACAAACATTTCCTTTTAATTGCCACAGCCACTGCATTAGTTGGACCGGCTGTTAACTATATGCATGCCCTTCTACATTCGGAGTATGCTTTGGACTGAAAATATAAAGCAAGGGTGTCAAGTACTTCAGCTACTGAGAGTGGGTATGCACATTATTTCAAAGAAGCATATGATATTATGACCCAGAGCAGACACAAACCAAACATGTTTTAATTAATGGATATGAATAAAAAAAGTCCAAGCAGTGTTTGTTGCTTTATTCGTTTAGGCTGAGTTGCATGAGAGGAAATGGCATAAATTAACTTAAAATTTTCAAAATTTCAAACAATCCTTGTGGTTTCAATCAATCAAAACATATTGATTTTTTATTTGACTTTAACCTTAAGTTTGAGGCTTATCAGGCTTAATCAGGTTTTGTTAATATGATTTTAAATCTACTTTTTTTTTAATAGTTGAGTAGGTGTGACTTTCAGGGAAAGTACCGTTTCTTTTTATATACTATATACAAAGTTCAATTCTTAGGAACAATTATAGTATTTGAAAAAAATTTAAACAACTTATAGTTTTTTCTATAATGGTTGTCAGAATAAAAAAAAGTATTCTTAAAAAAATTAGACTACCCTCTAATTTGGAATGTGGTTCTTTCATTGAGTCTTCCTCTTGCGCAAAAGCATCTGTTTGCTAGAAAATTAAGCTTGATGGTCATGTAGAGAAAATATTACTTGTTCTAGGAACATTAAGTTCAGGATCACTGGGATCAGTTTTAAGGATGCAAAATTTGCAAATGATGGGTTTTCAAAGACCCCATGCAACAGCTGGAGGGCACAAAGTTAAGCACACAACAACAGTTAAGCCTGGCTTAGCTGTTAATTAACAATTAAGTTGTGAATCTTAGTGAGCGTGGATCAATATCTTCCTTTTTGTTTTTCAGAACGCAGAAAGGACAGAGCCAGATTTTTCAACTTTTCAAACATAGGCAAGGAACGAGAATGGCTTAAAGATGTTCTCCTGAATTCCCCAGAGTCATCTGAGGATGAGTCTACACCGGAAGCTAAAGACCGTCGAATAAAATTGATTCTAAAAGAGCGAAGACTCCAGCTTAAATACATAAAGCGTTTCCAAATGAAGAAAAAGGTCGGATTATTTTAAAATAGAAATACATGTTATTATTGTGTTGTTCTACACAAGAATAACTTATTAACTTTTACAAAAGAAGGCACATAAAATTGTTGACAATGCAATATTGTTTACTATTTCAGTATCATCACCAACAGTCTGTAGTCTGTAGAGTGTCATGGCACACAATCTTCCCCCTATCTGATGAACCAAGACAAGTTCCTGTATAGTAAATCTCTAAATTGGATCGAAAGAGAAGCTATACTTTAGTATTACCTGACTAAATCTACCTTTGCACATAATCGCTTAAAATAATTACGTTTTCTAGACTTTATCTTAGTCTCTCCGGAAGGTAATACCAGATACTTCAAATAAGAAGAATTTATAGCAAATGCTATTAGTTTTACGAAACACAATCTGGAAGTTAGATTCACTGGAATGGACCGACTATCGATTTTACCTTTCCTGAGGATTGATCTAGTTCCCCATTTTAGTTGATATCTGTGTACTTACGGAAGAAAGTGGAATGTCATTGTTCATCAATAGGGGCCTTCCTACACTGTGTCTTTGGTTTGAGAACTGGCCATTGGGAATTTTTCTTATCAAGTTCTGTGAGCTAAATGTCCTGCTCATCGCCACTTCATCTCTTACAGAAATTAATAATAATTAATTAATAAGTTATTAACAGAATTAACAGAATTAACAGATATTAACAGATATTAACATAAACCTATCACGAAAACATGCTAGGAATTCATCTTGCGGACCATATACTAAACATCAAGATAAACATCACACTAAAGTCGAGGATGTAGGTATACATATTGTGAGCTTTAAGTGGAGATGGGCAGGGCACTTGATAAGGCGGGGAGGATCACTGATGAACCCATGACTAAAGTAATCACGGAATGGTGGCCAAGAGATATGCGGCGGTAGATCTGCCCGATGGTCAGATGATATTGAGAGGGCAGTAGGTAAGCAGTGGATCCGGCTGGCAATTTGACGACCTCTGTTGCGCAGTGGGCGAAGGTCCGCCTGAGACGCAGAAGGTTGCAGATTCAATTCCCGCCATGGGACAAATGTTTGTATCTGCAAATATTTGTCTCAGGTCTGGGTGTTTTTCTATGTATATTATGTACGTATTTAAAAAAAAAATGTATATAAGTAGTATATCAGTCATGTAGTTCCCATAATACAAGCTCTTAGTTTGGGGCTAGATGATGCTGTGTGAAAATGTCCAGCATTATTTTTATTTAAGACCGCAAGTAGTGTCATAATAGAGAAGAGGCCTTTACTCAATCGGTGTCACCAGCTATTTAGTTAGATAGATGATAGATAACAAGAACGTTTATTTGTTCCAGAAACCCAACTATATGTACTACAGCTCTGGATTAGTATCTACTGTGGACCGCTACGTTCAACCTGTACGTTCCATCAGGCCTCCGCCGCCGGCAAGCAGAGGGCGTAGGGGACGCCCTCCGTCCGAAAGAGGGGCGAGGTCCGAGAGAGGGGCTAGGGGGGAGAGGAAGACTAGAGGTCCGTACAAGCCGAGGAGAGGACGAGTTAAGGAGGGCCCTTCTACTAGCAGTGTGGATACTGTGAGTCATATGAGATCAACTTTAATAACAACTTTCTATTTAAAATGAACATAATTGAGAGATAATATTTATAGATTTTTTTATGTTAAGGCGGGCTGAAAGTAGTATGTGAAATACCGATAAGATAGTTATAATCCTGTTAAAGCTTGTTCATGAAACAGTTGTCTTGGTTGTACTTAAAAATATCTCGTATTTGAGAGTTTTCTTTTGATTTCATTAAATGTAAAAACTATGTTTTAAAAACTGATTGATAAATAAATAAATAATAAAATAAATAATGCTGGACATTTTCCACACAGCATCATCTAGCCCCAAAATAAGCAAAGCTTGTGTTATGGGAACTACATGACTGATATACTACTTATATACATTTTTTTTTTGTAAATACATACATACTATAAATAGAAAACACCCAGACCCGAGACAAATATTTGTAAATACAAACATTTAACCCGCGGAGGGAATCGAACCCGCAACCTTCTGCGTCTCAGGCAAGCCTTCGCCCACTGCGCCATAGAGGATGTTATATTAGCTTAAATTATTAATTGCGAAACACCAAAATCTTTACAAGGGGTTTGCGAAATTATTTTTTGGATAACAAACCAGTATTTAAACTTCTGGTCAATTAACATTACTTATTCTTGTATTCTTCTTCAACCATACTATCGTGTTGGTTGTTTACTATTGTTTTATTACGACAAACAAGGTGATAAAATTACACTTTTCGGCCCACCCCACCTTAACCTATTCAATATGGGCCTGTTTAGGGGTTTGTGATGATAAATAAATAACTATGTTAATAAAACTAAATCTGCTCTATCAGTCCTGAAACAAGCTGTTTTATGAAAATAACAGTCAGGTACCTTGAGGTCCATTGTTAGGAAATAAAAACCGAAATCTTCAATATTGTTTCTTTTACTGATTTCAAAGAAGTAAAGTATTTACAAAGTTTGTGTTTATCTCACACGGTGATTGAACGAGGGAATACAATTTAGTTAGTTGTGTAGGAAGGCTTCATTAATAAGCTATGGTTGTTCCAAAGCGTTCTTTAAGCGTTATTAAGTACTAGTTTGGATATAAAAGTAAGGTAGGCGTTTTCTTGAACCGAATCGGTTCTGTGACACGAAACTAGTGTAAATTTTAGTTTTGGTTCAGCTCGGTTTCCTTGCTATGTTTTGAGCAGATTTAATTATCTTTTACAGACTATACAAGATGGTATGCTGGATTGGGAGGAGCAACTTCGTACAATCAAAGTCGAGGACGAAGATGGTTTCCCATACAATGCAGTATCCACAGACAAACCCGAAAAACAGCCTGGAGTTAGGTAAGAAAACTCATAAACAAAAATAAATAAATAATGATAGACATGATGGTAATTTTTCACACAGCATCATCTAGACCCAAACTAAGCAGAGCTTGTGTTATGGAAACTACTTGACTGATAGACTACTTATAAGTATATATATTTTTTGTAAATCCTACTAATATTTTAAACATGAAAGTTTGTGAGTATGGATGTCTGTTACTCTTTCACGCAAAAACTACTTCCATGTATAATATGTATGTATTTACAAAAAACATACATTTAAAAATAGCTAAGCTAAATAGCTAAATAAATAGCTATAATAAGCTATACTTACTTACTGCTGCATAAAATTTTGCAGGAAATCTGGTTTCATGGAATTCAAATCACTGGAAGATAATAATTTTACAAAAAAAATACATATAAATAGTATATCAGTCATGTAGTTCCCATAATACAAGCTCTGCTTAGTTTAGGGCTAGACGATGCTGCGTGAAACTGTCCTGCATTATTTTTTAACACTCACACTCGAAATTACTCACCACCCAATACACTCAAATCTCACACATACATACTCTTACACTCCCAAACATTAAATTATATTATTAACGTTTACTATAAATAGCTTTCTAAAGTTATTGATATAAAAAATTTACTTGTTTTTTTTAACCAAATTGTTTTCAATTAGGAACATGCTGTACCCAACACTAGGAGGTGGGCGTTGGTGACTGAGCCACAGTTTTTATAACAATTTGCAGTTACCATCGTTTTCCTTGTTTTATGTAACTACTTTTTTTTTTTTTTAATTTTTGAATTTGATTGATTGATCACAGGGGTCGCAAGAAACTATCTGAGCAGAACACCCCTGAAGCCCTGACCGCGCTGCGTCGCCGGCACTGGCAGTTGGTGGTCAAGAAGGACCTGGGCAAGGTGCAGAGAGCCAGAGCTAACGCACACAAGGAAGCTATCCTGCAGCGCAAGAGGCTGGCCACGGCCTGCGCTAAACATTGGCGGAATGTTGCCAGTCAGGTTAATAACTCATTACTTACCTGTATTCCCCGCTAGCTGACCCGACAGACTTTGTTCTGATCTTGAATATGACACTTATCAATAGAAAAAAAAAAGCTGGACATTTTCACACAGCATCATCTAGCCCCAAAGTAAGCAGAGTTTGTGTTATGGTAACTACATGACTGATATACTAATTATAGGCTTTTTTTTTGTAAATACATACATATTATACACAGAAAACACCCAGACAATTGAATGCAGATCATACAAACATTTGTCCCGCAGCGGGAATCGAACCCGCAACCTTCTGCGTCTCAGGCGGACGTTCGCCCACTGTGCCACAGAGGTTGTCAAAAAATGATTACCTAATATTACGCCTGTTTTCCAGAAGCTTTTGAAGCCCGTCTTATCAGATCAGCCTCGTATTTACACTTATTTACTAAGATTAAGATTACAATGGAAATGAGACATGAATGAACGCTCATTTTGCCAGGCTCAGTAATGACCGAGTCTTTTAAATTAATTTTATAATGGCAAGTCATAGACAAGAAGTATCCTTTTATCATTTTTTCAAAGTTTAAAACATTAATATTATTAGACACTAGCTACTGCCCTCGGCTTCGCCTACATGGTACCCGGATAAATAGTAGCCCTCACAGTTAAGGCAACGTATGCCAGTAACGCATTCGCTCGACTGTCATTTCGTCGACGTGTTAAATTCAGCCTTTGCTCACGCTAAAGGTTAATTTTAAATAATGGTGATTTTTTTTTAGAAATGAGATGAGTCCCTATTTTCGCAGATTACCTCCTACATCCAAACTTTACCTCTTTATAATATTACTAGCTTCTGTCCACGGCTTCACCTGCGTGCTACCCGGATAAAAAGTAGCCTGTGTTATTCTGATGTATAAGCTATATTACTGTTAAAGATTCATCAAAATCCTTTCACTAGTTTTTGCGTGAAAGAGTAACAAACATCCATCCTCATAGACTTTCGCGTTTATAATAGTAGTAGGATTAGTGTAGATAGTTTCATTCTCTATAGCCATAGAGAATGAAAAATTATGATTAAGGGGCTGGACATTTTCCTGCTCGACTTCGTTTTTCATATTTTTTTGTTTTATTTTCAGTCACAAAAGAATATGAAAGAGACAGTATGGCGATGTAAAAGATTGAGCCGAGAAATGCAGACGTATTGGAAGCGGTACGACCGCGCGGAAAAAGATGCGCGACGCCGAATGGAGAAGGAGGCCGAGGAACAGAGAAAGGTAGATTGGAGAATTCGATTTCATTTATTTATTGCAAAAATGGCTGTAAAGTGGATGCACCCATTTTTGAGGAAGTTATGTTTCCTCACTAGGTTTACTTTTACAACTTTTAACGTGGGAAATTCCAAAAACTATCGTGAACTTGACTATTCATATTGTAAAAACGGGAATTTTCACACGGAACGGGAACGGAACGGGAACGGGAACGGGAAAGTGCACGGCGCGACGCGGAAGGAGAAAGTCGCAACCACTCACCCTGATGAAGACTCTCGGAATGAGTCGAAACTTAGTCGGTGCCTTCACCGATAGTGCAGTACGTGAAAATTCCCGTTTTTACAATATGAATAGTGGGAAATTCCATTGGTACAGATCGGGAATAGAACCCACGAACTTAGGGTCGATGTTGTTGTTGTTTTGTAGCCAAATAGTTCAAGGAATAAGAATAACTAACTTAGAATAAGAAATTTATAACTAACATTTATTATGATGATCCAATGTTGATTTTAATAAATAAATATGAATGATAGTCGGGAACTGAAGCCAATAGCACACGCTGGCCACGCGATAAATGTATAAAAACAATCGCGCCAGTAATCTCACATGCAAGGTTTGTGTACCCGTGCCTTTTGTGAGTTTAGAAATGCTATGGTTGGCACCATTTAATTTGACTCATCGCCAGAGCGTTATGGCATACTTTGGAGCTCTCTGTCTGTTGTAGTTTTGAGTCGAGTCGCCTGTGTCATTTTTTTTTATACTACTAAAGCCGCAAACTAGCATATGGTCTTATCTGTTGACAAGCGATTGGTAAGCGGTTACTGTAACCTTTCATAGGTTACAGAGGTATCACTCGTGCCACTTGCGACACCAGAGGTATCACTCGTGCGCTGCCGACCCTGAGACATAATGGGTGAAAGCCTCATGTGCTTTGTATATTTTATTTTATCGTACCTATTAGTTTTTTTGTTTACACAAAACTTCGGCCTGCCTGCCTATCTATTAGCTATACCCTTAGACATGGTTCTAGGTAGGTATGTGAGATACCTACCTATAAACACCATCTATGTACCTACCATGTGAAAGCAATAAATGTATTAAGTATTGAGTATGTACAATTGTACAATCTTACAACACAACGCTAACATATTTCCCAATGATTAGAGAAAATTAGAGGGGGCGGGTAACAATTCTGTACGTAGAATTATCATGTAGGTAACGTAGCCAAAACGTACACCAAACTATTGTATGTACCTACCTGCCTATAGGTTCGTAAAATGTATTCGTTGTTGGTGCAAAATCTAGGTTGCAGATATAGTGGGTAGGTAGGTAGGAATATTTCTTATTCTTTTCTGCCCCACTACACACACCAACACCTGCCCATGAACACCACCAATCTGGCCCGAAAGCTGGGTTGACGTGCCTTATATCCAGCCGACTCTTAAACGTATTTTGATAAATCAAATCAACCGAAGTAATCATACAAAATAATAATCAGATGGTTAATTTACTGACTAACGACATACCTAAATTTTTTGAGTGATGGTATGGTAATCTGAAGAGCTGGCTTGATCTTGGCCCTTGGGGTTTCTTGAGCAATCAGTTTGGCCCTTAGGATAAAAGTTTGGAGATTCCAACTAAAATAAATAATGCTGGATTTTTTTTCACACAGCATCTTCTAGCCCCAAACTAAGCAGAGCTTGTATGGGAACTACATAACTGATACATACATATTATATGTACATAGAAAACACCCAGACCAGAGACAAATTTTTGCAGATCATACAAACATTTGTCCCGCGGCGGGAATCGTACCCGCAACCTTCTGCGTCTCAGGCGTGTTTCCGCCCACTGCGCCACAGAGGTCGTCAATGCTCAGAATCCTGTTATCTCCACAGATGGACGTGGAACTGATGGAGGCGAAACGACAACGTCGGAAGCTTAACTTCCTCATCACTCAGACTGAGCTGTACGCGCATTTTATGCAGCGTAAGACGCACAGCGAGGGCGACAACGGCGCTGAGCAGATTCTGAAGCACCTGGATGAGGATTTGGACCCAAGACTGGCTTCTATTGATATGTATGACAGGTGGGTTAGTTTTTTTTTAATATTACATTTGAGCAATTCGACGACGACGATAGCGTTACGGGCGAGAAGCCGGCTACGACACAAGCGGGTTCGGTTCCCGGAAGTGTTGTGAAGATATTTGTTCCAGGTTTGGGTGATGTGGTACTATGGGTCCCATAGTTCCTGATACCCTTTCTTCTATGACATTGAAAATGTAAAAGTGTCTGACAGTGTCGGGGTTTTTTCGGGGTATGTTTGGACACAATCAATACTTGGTGTTACCCTCTCTGGCTGTTAAAACAGTCTGAATTCTTCTCGGCTTGCTTTTTATCAGGTCATCAATAAAATGTTGTGGCATTTGATTCCACTCTTCTTCCAGTGCATATTTGAGATCTCTTACGTTTTCTGTTGCTGGATTTTTATTGTGTATTCCAAGCTTGCATATTCAATCGGGTTTAGGTGCTGGCCACTTCAAAACATCTATCTTTGGGGTACATATATCTCAAAGAAACCCTGCATATTGCTGCAGTTTTCTCTTAAAGTACATATGGGTAGATTAGGGGATTTTTGTTCGGTTCGCTGCTCAATCAATAAAGCAGTTAGTTAAAATACCAAAATGGTTCGCAGCGAGGCAATGAAGGCGCAAGCGTCACGGAACGCGCGCGAGGCGTTCCGCGCAGAGCGCGCGCGCACGCAGCTGTTCGACTCGCTGGCCGGCGTGGGCGACGTCGAGGTGGAGGGCGAGGTGGAGATCGAGGACGTGGAGGAGACGAAGGAACCCGCCACGGGGGAGCACGACCAGCCCGACATATTCCAAGGAACACTCAAGGGGTACCAGCTGAAAGGAATGAACTGGCTCGCCAACTTGTACGATCAGGTTAGACATCACCATCTACTGGCTCGCCAACTTGTACGATCAGGTCAGTCATCACCAGCTACTGGCTCGTCAACTTGTACGATCAGGTCGGTCATCACCAGCTACTGGCTCGCCAACTTATACGATCAGAGGGTCTATGCTGAGTTTATAACATGTCAAAAACTTCGTATCGACAAGTTTATCTTGCAAAAATTACCGTTTTGACAAGTTTTGAACGTATTTGTCACTCAGCATAGGCCCTCAGTCATCATCAGCAACTGGCTGACCGTTAACGCCTGCGTAAAGATTGAATTGTATGGAAATGCCGTTAGCTTTTGAGATGCCAAGTTTTTCCTCGACAAATTTGCGTCGACGTGAAAAGACAACTAAACGTGAAGTATTTGTCTAAAATAAATAATGCTGGACGAAAATGTCCAGCACAGCGTCATCTAGCCCCAAAATAGAATACCGCCCACTAGACCAATACACCTCTTGGTACAATCAGTATGTACCGTTTTTACAATATGAATATTTGTTTATCGTCTAGGGCATCAGTGGAATATTGGCGGACGAGATGGGCCTCGGCAAGACGGTCCAGTGCATAGCCTTCCTCTGTCATGTGGCGGAGAAGCTTGGTGTTTGGGGTCCTTTCCTGGTGGTCTCGCCCGCGTCCACGCTGCATAACTGGCAGCAAGAGATGGAGAGATTCGCGCCGGATTTCAAAGTGGTATGATATCTCTATTTTAAGGGGGGCTGAAGCCGAAAATACTAACGAAACAAAAACGTCTTAGTAGTAGTTGAGGGCCTTTGAGTCAGTATTTATTTATACAAAAAATATATTTTATATGGAATCCTACTACTATTATAAACGCGAAAGTTTATTACTCTTTCACGCAAAAACTACTGAACGGATTTTGATGAAACTTTACAGTAATATAGCTTATACATCCGAATAACATATGCTACTTTTTATCCGGGTACCACGCGAGCGATGCCGTGGTCAGAAGCTAGTGTTACATAAAGGATGATATATACCTAACTGATTTATTGTGTATACACACAATCAAGTGTTTTTGTAAAAAGTCCAAATATTACATTTATTTCCCCATATTTTCACCTTTCATAAAATGTATACGGGACCACTCTTAAAATATACCCATTAAATTAAAAGAATTATTAAAATCAGTTCACAATCGGCTAGGATATCGTGTAACATACACACAAAAATAAATACAGACGAATTGATATTTCCTCCTTTTTTGAAGTTGGTTGGTTGAAGTTGATAAAAAAACATGATTTTCAGGTGCCATACTGGGGCAGTCCTTCTGAACGCAAAATCCTCCGTCAATTCTGGGAGCGGCGAGACCTTCACACGCGCCAAGCGGCATTCCACGTCTGCATAACTTCATACCAGATCGTGGTATCCGACCTGAAGTACCTGAACCGCGTCTCCTGGCAGTACATGATACTGGACGAGGCGCAGGCCATCAAGAGCTCGCACAGCATGCGGTGGAAGCAGCTGCTCGGCTTCAGCTGCAGGAATCGGTTGCTATTGTCTGGTAAGAAGAAGGAAAGAAAAACATTTATTTAGCACAACATTTATAAAAAACAATAAATTTTGGAACAAAGTTGCGATAAATTTTACTAAAAAACGGGATATAAACCATGATTTGTAAAAAAAAACATTTCTCTCGTGATCATGGTACATGCAACTGTGCCGAAATATCGGGAAACATTCATACTCACAAATCATGGTAAATATCCCGTTTTTTATTAAAAAATATTATAAAACCATGATAGTTTCAAAAGTTACAAAGTTACGATGGTGGGATAAGTTATGAAAATATATATAAGTTAGAATATCCTACTTATAAGTATAACTGAAACAGAAATACCCGACTCACCTTACTAATCCTTGCTAATAAGTATTTATCCGTGGGTTCTTATTATTCCACCGGTTTTGAAAACGCATGATACTAGACGGGACAGTATGAAATTGTGATTTTGGACGATGACGAGGAAGTACATGATACTATACGAAACGAGAGCGAATATAAAAATAATAAATTAATAGTAAAAAAACATTTTTAAAAACAAGCTTTTAACCCTGAGTGCGTCCATAGGTTACAGTAACCGCTTACCAACAGGTGGGCCGTATATTTGTTTGCCACTGTGGTTCGTGCCATTGATTCTACTAATTCTGTTTCTGTTCCACTCTCCACTGATACTGTTTTGAGCCATTGGTAACGCGCGGCAACTGTATGTATATTTTCGTACCTAAACTGCGGAGTGAAACATAACTGATATTCATGATCTTTCATTTGTTATATCAGGCACGCCGATTCAAAACAGCATGGCGGAGCTGTGGGCCCTCCTTCACTTCATAATGCCGACGCTGTTCGATTCTCACGAAGAGTTCAACGAATGGTTCTCAAAGGACATCGAGAGTCACGCTGAAAACAAGACTATGATGGATGAAAGTAAGTAGATACTTCAACGTTTGTTACAAGTGACCTTATTACTTTTCAAAAACTATTGTGAATTTGTTCATTCATATTGAAAAACGGATGAAGGTATAGGTATACGGTACTTGAAAATTTCCGTTTTACTTTAGAAAGAGCAATTTTTACTATTCATATTGTAAAAACGGGAATTTTCACGTACTGCACTATCGGTGAAGGCACCGACTAAGTTTCGACTCATTCCGAGAGTCTTCATCAGGGTGAGTGGTTTCCTTCCGCGTCGCGCCGTGCTCTACCTATGGGATACACCCCCATGTGTTATTCTGATGTATAAGCTATATTACTGTACAGTTTCATCAAAATCCGTTCGATAGTTTTTGCCTGAAATAGTAACAAACATCCATCATCACAAACTTTCGCGTTTATAATAGTATTAGGGTAGGATTATTGTCTCTTATGGTTTTTAACTATCTTTGTTAAACAGTAAGTCATGTATTTCAGAACACCTGTCAAGGCTACACATGATTTTGAAGCCGTTTATGCTGCGGCGTGTCAAGAAGGATGTGGAAAACGAACTCTCTGACAAGATCGAGATTATGGTTCACTGCCCATTGACGATCAGACAAAAACTGCTCTATATTGGTAAGATCAAAGCTTACAACCATCCGTATCTTGTTAATATATCATACCATCCATTCACACTAAACGTGCCACTGTAGTGAGAACGGCGAAGTGTTGGAACACACTACCATTGTCTGTCGTTTCATCATCTGTATTTATGTTTGTATGATCTGCAAATATTTGTCCCGGGTCTGGGTGTTTTCTATGTATAATACTAGTATGTACATATTTACAAAAAAAAATATATTAGTAGTATATCAGTCATGTAGTTCCCATAATACAAGCTCTGCTTAGGGGCTAGATGATACTGTGTGAAAAATGTCCAGCATTATTTATATATAATTGACCCCGGGCGAACTATTTCACAGAGGAACTCTCCTGTTAGTTGATAATTAGATTAAAGTTACTATTATTGTTTTGTCCATAGCGTTAAAAAAGAAGATCAAAATTGAAGAGTTACTGCATTTCTCTGTTGGCGCTGAGACAGGCCACAACATCGATAAGAACTTCACTTCCAATCTGATGAATCTGGTGATGCAGTTTAGAAAGGTATTTCTATCACCTCCATATTCATAATCACACTTTTTATATAATTCTTATAATTCTTTATTGTACACAGAAATATAAAACAAAATATTAGGCGAGGCATGTACAAAGGCGAGGTTAACCCTAAAAGAGATTTTTTTCAGCAAACCTTTGAGGAGAGACAGAGAAGTGATAAAGTTTTCCAGAAGATAGTTAAACTTATCATTTGAATTCATAAAAAAACAACTGGTTTCAATTTGGCTGTTAAAAATATAGTAACCACCCCTCTCATTCGTAATCACTCACTAATTTAGCAAGTCGCTAACGCTTACCCCGTCTTTTTAACGTCCTTGTGGCGCAGTGGGCGAATCCCGCCTGAGACGCAAAAGGTTGCGGGTTTGATTCCCGCCGCGGAACGAGTGTTTGTATAATAATCAAATATTGGTTTCAAGTCTGGGTGTTATTCTATGTATAACATGTATGTCTTTACAATTTGTCTTGTAGTTTCTTTGGGGCTAGATGATGCTGTGTGAAAAATGTCCAGCATTATTTATTATATTATTTATTCATCCTCACAAACTTTCGCGTTTATAATATTAGTAGGATTTAATTTTCTTCTAGGTCTGCAACCATCCTGAGCTGTTCGAGCGTCGGGACGTCAGATCACCCTTCTCGATGTTCGTTGACGACTATCACGTGCCAAAAATCATAGCTGAAGACGGCATTCTACTGCGCTGTATTCCATCTAAACGGCATTTGCTATACAACAAACTGTCTATACTCACCCCTGATTATATAAATGAGAGTTTGAAAGGCGAAGACGAGGGCGGATTAGAAGTGGGCTGCTTTGCGTTTACGCGTTTTATTGATCTGTCGCCGATGGAGGTGTACAGAGTTATGTTATGTGGATGGCTGTATGCGTAAGTGCACCTATTTATAATTTACTATATTATTATTTGAAATGATACCAACCTAAATAAGTATCTACATACTTATATGTTACATATTTGACGACCTCTGTGGCGCAGTGGGCGAAGGCCTGTCTGAGACGCAGAAGGTTGCGGGTATTGATTCCCGCCGCGGGATAAATGTTTGTATAACCTACAACTATTTGTCTCGGGTCTGCGTGTTTTCTATGTATAATATGTATATATTTACAAAAAAAGTATATAAGTAGTATATCAGTCATGTATCCCATCATAAATCTCTGCTTAGTTTGGGGCTAGATGATGCTGTGTGAAAATGTCCAAAACAAAAAAACATAATCTAATCGTTCCTGCCGTTTTCAAGCGATGCAGCTTACCAACGAACCGCATTTCATTTTTATTTATGTAGATATAGATAAATAAATAAATAATGCTGGATATTTTTAACAGAACATCTTCTATCCCAAAAGTAAGCAAAGCTTGTGTTATGGGAACTAAATTTTTTTTTACAGAATACATCATATCGAAGACTGCCTTGAGAAATACGAGCGTTTGCGCCACCGTCAATACTGGTGGTACAAAAATCACTCCCCATCGAAAGGCAAGAAGAAAAGCAAGCAGTACGAGAGAGCGAGACGCAGAGACATGCTGCTGGTCTGTCCGGACGGCGACGTCTTGCAGCGGAGGAAGGGAGACGGACTGTGCTGGAGGGAGCTGCTCTTCACGGATCCATTGTGGAATACTGGTAAGTCATCCCAGGACAAGAACAGAGAAATACATTTATCGAAACAGTCTCATAGTCACATTTATATCAACTGTTGGGACATCTTTGAACACTTAGTTTCGTCAAATTTTACAAGTTACAAATTTTATAATAATTAATTATAACTTAATCTAAGACCTTAAAATAATGATAATACCGTCAAAATAATAAAGCACCAAGCAAGCAAGTACAATTAGGCCATTCTTTTTATGTGATGTAATAATAATAATAATAAACCTTTTTATTTCCTAGACTAAATATTCTTATGATCTAAATAAATAATTAATTTTTAAAACTAGATTTAATCAGACCCTTTTCGGGTATAGGCCTCCTCCAAGTTTTTCTACGTTACTCATTTTTGAACTTTTTCCGTCCAGGAGTCTAGACAAAAACCTCACGCTTAGTTTTCCTTTCACGCTAACGCAAATTTGTCAAGGTAAAACCTAGCATTAGTCACGTGACTTTTCCACAGCTAATTTCATTTCCATACAATTCAATCTTTCCGCAGGCGTTAACGTCTAAAGAAAGTGGTTTTGTCTAGACACCCAGCTTTGTCCGTGACTTTGACAATTACGTCGGCCCAGCGTTCTTGCGGGCGTCCTCTGGCTCTCTTTCCGGTTGGTCCAAACCATGTCGTGGCTCTTTATGTCCATCTCTTGTTTTGTAGGCGTGCAACATGGCCTGCCCATTTCCATTTTTATGTGATGTACTAAAGTATAATAAATAAAACACCCAACAGGGACTAGACAAATACCTCACGCTTGGCTTTCCTTTCGCACTAACGCAAATTTGTGAGGGTAAAACTTGGCGGCAGTCGCGTGACATTTCCACAGCTAATGTAATTTCCTTACAATTCAATCTTTCCTTAGGCGTTAACGCCAACAGAATGTGGTATTTGTCTTAGATATCCTGTACAGTACTGCAGAATAAATGCCTATGTGTTATTATAAAAAATATATAATAACACATAGGTTAGGAGGAGGTCTCATCTCCTCGGAGGACAGCATCTTCGCGATGCAGCAGAGCTTCAACACATAGGCTACTTTTTATCCGGGTACCACGCGGGCGAAGCCGCGGGCAGAGGCTAGTAGTTTATAATCGTATTTGTTCGCTTCAGGTGGTCCATTCTACACGTTTGCCGACCACACGCTGCATTACATGGCGGAAACGATGGAACATCGCGTGATGCGCTCCAAACATCTGAGGGCCACTCGCGGACTTGTAAGAAACCTTATTTTTAAGAAGTTATATAGATATTAATATATTTGTTATATGTATGTTTTGTGATATCATGTTAATTGCCCTTAAGAGGTAGTCGTATTGTGGTTGTAGGTAGGCTGCGAGCATGAAACCTGAGAAGCTTTCGAAGCGGAAGAAATTACACAGCAAAAAAAAAAACAGCGATTAATCCGTTTAAAAGTTTAATTTCATTGGGTAGCTAGTTTTATTCCAAAAACTATCGTGAACTTGACTATTCATATTGTAAAAACGGGCATCGACGTGAGCAGTAGCGTAGACGATGTAGCACCCCTACCACCAGTAGTTACTACAACGCTACGAACACAATCGCCCCCTCCACTCGCGCGCCTTTATAACCGCGCACAACGTGCGGCAGCGCGTAGTGCACGGCGCGACGCGGAAGGAGAAAGTCGCAACCACTCACCCTGATGAAGACTCTCGGAATGAGTCGAAACTTAGTCGGTGCCTTCACCGATAGTGCAGTACGTGAAAATTCCCGTTTTTACAATATGGGTAGCTAGTTTGTTTATTAGTAATAATAATATTAAAAATAAGGTGCCGCTCATTCTACATAGCCTAGCAACCATTCCATAATCATATAATATTGCAAAAGCCTAGTTTATTACTCATATTTCCAATAGTTTACGTCACCATCCACAAAATTCCGTTTTTTTATATGAAAATGTACAAAGGGCCTCTTAGTGTAAGCTTAGGCTCCACTAATTCCTGTAAAGGCCCCAAACATAAGCCTGACATTTGAAATGAATAAATGTAATATTTATATAAAAAAAAAGTTTACATTGGCACACTTATAATTTGTTAATAATATTTGTGTGAATTTGTTAGATGCTACAGTTGAGTGTATTTTTTATAAAATAAATGTAAATAAAACCTTGTATATGATGCATAGCCAAATACTTTAACTAAGTATAAATCTTGTGTTTAGATGTAAAGGATTCTCGCTCTGGCTTACTTTGGCTTTAGACATAGGGTAATGTAAAATAAATTTTATTAATTAAAAATAAAAGTGTTCTTCCCCATCAGTCCTGGCCATGTGTCAGTGACCCCCAGCCAAGTACAAGCGCTGCCTTCGTAGAAGACGTCACGATGGTGCAACCGGAGCCGATTGAGGAGTTTCCGCACGTGGAGCGTGACCCGGTCGTGTATCCCTGCATGCCGTCGTCGTTACCACAGTTCCTATACGCAGCACAGCCTAAGGTAACTATACTCAATGCTTAATATTTTTTTTGCTTTCACATGCATTATAGAATAAATAAATAAATAATGCTGGACATTTTTCACACAGCATCATCTAGCCCCAAAGTAAGCAGAGCTTGTGTTATGGGAACTACATAACTGATATACTACTTATATATATTTTTTTTTGTATATACATACGTATGTTACATAGAAAACACGCATACCCGAGACAAATTAATGCAGATCAAACAAACATTTGTCTCGCAGCGGGAATCGAACCCGCGTCTCAGGCAGACCTTCGCCTACTGCGCCACAGAGGTTGTCAAAGAGACCCGACAGAGGAGGTTCTCAATTCGTTGTTTCGTTGTTCGGGTTAACATTGTCCTGTCATATTATGATCCTTATTTATGAAATAGGCACTTCGATAAAAAAAAACAACATAATTTATGTGTATTTCATTATCTTTTTTGTAATGGCTAGGGTATACTACAAATACATTTTATTAAAAAATCCCACCCTAAGGGTGAAATAATAAGGGACGAAATTTCATATTTGAATCATTAACTTATTCCGATTTTAATATTCTCTACAATAAAAAATGTACATGTGTGACGTAACCCTTGTATTCGCAGGCTAGTACCCAGACGAGAGCGCCGTTCGCCGTGTCCCGCGCCTTCGCGTACCACGTGACCCGACACCAGCACGCGGAGAGCGCCGAGGGCAGCCTCACTCTCGCGAGACTCGTCGACAGAGCCAGGCCACCTTGCGGCTGGGCGGCGATACAAGTACCAGGTAACTTATTATAATTGCTAGTAATTTACACATAGAGTAGACAGCCTCAAGAGACGCAATGTTTCATAATTTGCTAGGAAACAATACTGTCAACTGTCGAGCGATTTCGCCACGCCTACTGTGCTCTGATTGGTCGAAAGTAGTTTCAACCAATCAGAGCACAGCAGGCAACATGACGCAATGACAATGACAATGGCCTCGATTCTGTATTACACTAACTAAACAAAATTTAAACTGTCGCTCTCTTCAGCAAGAAAGAGATTGCTACAATTTTAGTGCTGTCAAATTAGTCAGATTTAAGTTTTCCATACAAATTTAGTCTTGATTTCAAAACAAGCTGATAAACACGAAGAAAAGCGGCACGTAAACTGATTTGACAGCAGCACATAGCAGTAAAATTCTTGCCATCTGTTTCTTGCGTACACTATCAGTAAAATAGAGCGACAGTTTAAATTCAGTTTAGTTAGTGTATTACAGAATCGAGGCCAATGTCCGCGTTTGTCAACATCGGTCCTAAAAGACTGATGTGTTGACAGAACAGTGTGCTTCAATATGACGTTAACTGCTCGAATTTACATGCCTCGTTTCACTTATACACCAACTCAATTTAATAATCTCCTCCCGCTCAAAAAGCGACGCGAAATAGATGATATAGATAGAGATGTTGACAACCTCTGTAGCGCAGTCGGCGAAGGCCTGCCTGAGATGCAGAATATTGCGGGTTCGATTCCTGCCACAGGATAAATGTTTGTATGATTTGCAAATATTTGTGTTTATGTATAATAATATCGCTCTCTTTAACTGATATTTATAAAATATCTATCTTTTAGCAACAGTTTTAGTGGTGTTAAATTAGGTGCCATCCATAAATTACGTCTCATGAGTTTTTGATTCCTTTCCCGTGCTTGTCACAGGTGGTCACACTTTTTAAGAGTGACTGGGGTTTGCTCATTAACATTTAACCTTATTTTCAGATAAGAACCAGTTGGTGAGCGACGCGGGTAAACTGACAGTACTGGACTCGCTGCTGAAGAGGCTGAAGGAACGCGGACACAGGGTGCTCATCTATAGCCAGATGACCAAGATGATTGACCTTCTCGAAGTAAGTTCATCATCATCATAAAAGCCCACCGTTGGACCTACGACTCTCCCAAAGAGTGCCAATACGTACGAAATTGTTTTCTTTTAAACCATATAAGATTTCCAAAAGATACCTTTTGAAAGTAAGTTCATCATCATCAAAATCAATTGCATGTAAAAGTCCACTGTTGGACCTACGCTTCTCCCAAAGAGTGCCATGACGTACGAACTTAAAAAAACTAATTATAAATAAATAAAGATTTTAAAAACAGTTGACTATCTATGCACGGCTTTGTCTCTTAGATATGTGTAATTTCAAACTAGCTGGGCCACGGCTCGTTCTATTACTTCTTTTGCTTGACTCCTAAGGGTCGTGGCGTGATGTTGAGCCTATCTCAAGAATTGGGCTATCAAATAAAAAAAAACAAATCTGACTAGCACTATCTGAATAGCGCGTTCAAGCAAAAAACTCTTATTAGTATAGAAATAGATTCAACAGTAGAAAACCTTAACTCTATTTTCCAAACAACTGTCTTATATCTTTACAAGTAAGGTTCTTATTCTGTTGTAATTTCCAGGAGTACATGTGGCATCGCAAGCACAAATACATGAGACTGGACGGCTCCAGCAAAATATCTGCTCGCCGTGACATGGTCGCCGATTTCCAGGTACATAATTAATCAACTAGCTTATAATATAATAGCTAACTTCACATTTGTGTGGTATGACGTTCTCTGTGGCTCGTCGGATGAGATTGATTACCCCTACTTTACAGTATAATGCTGGAATTTTTTTTTTCACACACAGCATCATCTAGCCCCAAACTAAGCAGAGCTTGTATTATGGGAATTACATAACTGATATACTACTTTATATAGTTTTTTTTTCTGTAAATACATACATATTTTACATAAAAAACCCAGACCCGAGACAAATATTGGCAGAGCATACAAACAATTGTCCCGCGGCGGGAATCGAACCGGCAACCTTCTTCGTCACAGGCGGACTTTCGCGTTTGCCATAAGGGCAGGAATTCATAAACATACAAAGAGCAATGTGCGGTCTTATCGCTGAAGCGATCTCTATATATCGTTATATTTGATTTTTGTTTTATTCACAGGCTCGAACTGATATATTTGTTTTCCTGCTCTCTACCCGAGCTGGTGGACTTGGTATCAACTTGACAGCCGCAGATACTGTAAGTTTCTTGTTATGTATGTGTTTTTTTAACTCGTGTTATCTAATGTGTGTGTAAAAAAATAAACCTTCTTTCTTTATTTGTTTTCTAACAATTTGATAATTAATTTTATTTATCAAACTTTCGCGATTTGATAACGTAAGTTTCACCGGTCTTTATCGCGTTCAAGGAATTTTCGGATTTCGAAGATGAAATGAGGGTAGTTGCGGTCTTTATTTCTCGACGATAGCTCAGTTATACTCCAGTCATCCCGTGACCACGGCTGTTGCAACACAGTCGAAACTTCGGGAAACTTAACGCGAAACTTAACGCGATAAAGATCCATAAAACTTATAATTATGATTTGATAATTGTTTGATTGATGTATCCCAGGTGATATTCTACGATTCTGATTGGAATCCCACGGTCGACCAGCAAGCGATGGACCGCGCCCATCGTCTCGGTCAGACGAAACAAGTCACCGTCTACAGACTCATATGCCAAGGGACCATTGAAGAGAGGATCATGGAACGGGCTAGGGAGAAGAGTGAGGTTGGTTGCCGTAATAATACTGGTATTTATTTATTTAACAAACTGATTAGGTACAATAGTTAGGTAGTAGTATCTTAAATTATATGGTTTGTCTAGACACTAGGTTCTCGAAGTGTTACTGTATTTCAAACAAAAGTGCAACAAAAATATGAGTAATAGGTAGGTATAGTCTATTCATATTGTAAAAACGGGAATTGCGACTTTCTCCTTCCGCGTCGCGCCGTGCTTGGTAGTGCACGGCGCGACGCGGACCAACCACTCACCCTGATGAAGACTCTCGGAATGAGTCGAAACTTAGTCGGTGCCTTCACCGATAGTGCAGTACGTGAAAATTCCCGTTTTTACAATATGAACAGTCAAGTTCACGATAGTTTTTGGAATAAAATAGGTATAGTTTATTCCAAATGCAGAGTGAAAAACGGTCATTGGCATTTGAGCGTACCATAGGGATCCCTAACATTTTTACCGGTCTAAAAAATGCGTATCATAAGGATAACCAACATTTTTACGGGTCTAAAAAATGTTGGTAAATTTTTATTATCACCCTGAATTAAAAAATAGTTTTTTTTGTATCAAAGCTGGTGTTTGCAAGATGTTCCTTAGCAGCTTCCTTGGCTTTATCTATTCCATGGGGATAAGGTTCAATTTAGTACCTAAGTTTTCGAAAGATAATAATACGATGATGTGGGATTGCGCATCTCATTCTTTGAACGGCCTTGGTTCTATGTGTATTATTCTACTAATATTATAAACGTGAAAGTTTGTGAGGTTGTTTGTTCCTCTTTCACGTAAAATCTACTGAACGGATTTTGATGAGACTTCACAGTAATATAGCTTATACATCAGAATAACACATATGCAACTTTTTATCCGGGTACCATGCGGGCGAAGCTGTGGGCAGAAGCTAGTTTACAATAATATTAGTAAAAAAATGGAATAGCACCCATGGCGACAGTTTGTCGATGGAAGAGAGAACAAAAAATAGAAATAGAAGTCCAATTTTACACAATTTTTTTTTTTCTCAAAATAATAAAAACTAAACTAAATGTTTACTAAGTTGTTTTTAATGAAGAAAACAAGCCAACAACACCTAAATAACATTGTATTAAAAACTCATACTGAAAATATAATCCTCTTAATCATAATCACTCATTTACTTAATTTTCACCGTACTATCGCTGAAGGCACTGACTAAGTTTCGACTCATACCGAGAGTCTTAAGAGCACAACGCAAAAAAAAAACATTAAAATCGGTTCACAATTAATTATATACAGACGAATTGAGAACCTTCTCCTTTGTTGAAGTCTGTTGAAAACCCTAATGCAAACGGTAGAATTGTTTGCGCGAAAGTATAATTAAATAAAACCTGTGTGTCCCGTTATTATAATGAGCTGTTCTTAATCTCGCAGATCCAAAGGATGGTGATCAGTGGCGGAAACTTCAAAGTGGATTCACTGAAACCTAAAGAAGTCGTCTCGTTACTATTGGATGATGAAGAGATCGAACTCAAATGTAAGTTTATACGCCATTCAATATACCCGTTAAGTACCTTAAGTTTTACTTAACTATTTACGGGTCATAAATAGACGACATATTGTTTAAAGATGGACGAAAAACAGTAAAAATCAGCCGTCATTTAATTTTTTAATATGATATTATTAGCCGACACAAATAGTTCTGAACATACTAGGATTCTCTGTGTCGTGGGTATCAGAAGCTAGGAGTACCGTGGTACCACAACACCCAGGCTCAGAACAAATGTCTGCAGAACATGCAAATATTAAAAAAAAAGGATAAAATCCGTAACGAGATTATCCGACAGAGAACGAGAGTCATCGACATAGCTCAGAGGATTAGTAAGCTAAAGTGGCAATGGGCTGGTCATATATGCCGAACAACCGTTGGGCTAAACAAGTTCTTGAGTGGAGACCGCGTCCGGGCAAACATAGTGTGGGGCTCCCCCCCGGCTAGGTGGAGCGATGACTTAAGAAAGTGCAGCGGGCAGAAAGTGGATGATAAGATCCGAACACCGGGCTCAGTGGCGTGTATTGGGAGAGACTTATGTCCAGCAGTGGACTGACGTGGCCTGATGATGATGCAAACGTTTGTCTCGAAACGGGAATCGAGTCCGCATCTCTTGCATTGCAGCTGGCTATCCGACGGCTGCACCACCACCGTCAAATTGATAATAAATGTTTTGGTATTGTTACAGATCGACAGAAATCTGAAGAGAAGAAACGCGAGGAAAGGGAACGTAAGAGGAAGATTGGATTACCTACTTCAGTAAGTCACAATATGAATACTTTTGTAGGATTACTTGAGTAAAAGGAGATTATTTGGTAAAGCAATTACTAGTTTATTGAGACTAACCATGAACCAAAAACGGTAATGGAGAGAAGTGTCAGTGTGATATTTCGTTTGACATCTAACCTATCCTATCATAGGTCTCTTAGTCTATGGCTTGGAAGGCGCCAAAAATGAAATAGTACACCAACTTTCTTAGTGGTCTGAGTGAAACTGATTATTTTCAATTATATTTTCAGCAACCGTCGTCGATTTCGACGCCGGAGTCAAAGCGGTCACGTGACTCCGCGTCCGAGCCGGCCAGTCCTCTTCATATCGATGACGACGAAGACAATATTATCGTCGACGCACCGATCGCATCTACATGTACGTATTTTGAACTTAATGGCCCAATTACAAAGTCCGAATTTCAGACTCGCCAGCTCTTTGTCGTTGCGACCCGAGTTTCGAGTTTTTACGGAGTCCGTTTTTGCAAGAGCGCGTAGGATTTCAATTCACTCAATCACTAAAGCACTATCATACAATAAACAAACGTAACCTGCATTTATTTGGCATGTACCCCACTGGCAGCCGACAAGAGGATTTTTTTGCGGTAACGCTATTGTAAGTTACACATAAACGCATGGGTGTGCTGCTTGCGGTAGTTGGATAAATCCTCACAATGAGGAAAATGTTGGCCAGTTTCATTACGACCGACGTATAGTCGACCAGCCGGTAGCTCGGCCGAGAACGCGCAGTATTGTAAGCGCGAGATGTTTTTATTATCATATTTTAATATCTGTGTTTTAACTGTGTGGGTCTATTCACCGTGTCCGACCGCAACGATAGTCTTTCATTTACATTTTAGGATATTATTACGACTTTACCACGTAGATACTTTACTATTCTCCTGCTGAGGTCCTTTCTCATAAGCACCGTCCGCGACCACGCGGGTGAAACGGGAAGTAAACGGTTAACGAAACGTCAGCAGGAGAATAGGACGACCTCTGTGGCGCAGTGGGCGAAGACCTGTCTGAGATGCAGAATGTTGCAGGTGCGATTCCCACAGCGGGATAAATGTTTGTATGATCTGCAAATCTACAAACTACGATAATTTCAATTCCATGATTTCAGTTACATTTAATTGATGAGTTTTCCACAGCTTTCACGCCTGTCGGCGTCGTACAAAGCAACGCGTGGGGCGTGAAGCGAGGCGTGCGCGGCGCGAGGCGTGGACGGCCGCGAGGCGCGCGTCACGCGATTACGCGGCGCCAGCCCGAGCCTTCCTCAGCGGACAATGCTATTGCACTCGCAGCAGGTAGGTACAGGCGTAAGGCGTGAAGCAACGCGTGGGGCGTGAAGCGAGGCGTGCGCGGCGCGAGGCGTGGACGGCCGAGAGGCGCGCGTCACGCGATTACGCGGCGCCAGCCCGAGCCTTCCTCAGCGGACAATGCTATTGCACTCGCAGCAGGTAGGTACAGGCGTAAGGCGTGAAGCAACGCGTGGGGCGTGAAGCGAGGCGTCGACGGCCGCGAGGCGCGCGTCACGCGATTACGCGGCGCCAGCCCGAGCCTTCCTCAGCGGACAATGCTATTGCACTCGCAGCAGGTAGGTACAGGCGTAAGGCGTGAAGCAACGCGTGGGGCGTGAAGCGAGGCGTGCGCGGCGCGAGGCGTGGACGGCCGCGAGGCGCGCGTCACGCGATTACGCGGCGCCAGCCCGAGCCTTCCTCAGCGGACAATGCTATTGCACTCGCAGCAGGTAGGTACAGGCGTAAGGCGTGAAGCAACGCATGGGGCGTGAAGCGAGGCGTGCGCGGCGCGAGGCGTGGACGGCCGAGAGGCGCGCGTCACGCGATTACGCGGCGCCAGCCCGAGCCTTCCTCAGCGGACAATGCTATTGCACTCGCAGCAGGTAGGTACAGGCGTAAGGCGTGAAGCAACGCGTGGGGCGTGAAGCGAGGCGTGCGCGGCGCGAGGCGTGGACGGCCGCGAGGCGCGCGTCACGCGATTACGCGGCGCCAGCTCGAGCCTTCCTCAGCGGACAATGCTATTGCACTCGCAGCAGGTAGGTACAGGCGTAAGGCGTGAAGCAACGCGTGGGGCGTGAAGCGAGGCATGCGCGGCGCGAGGCGTGGACGAGGCGCGCGTCACGCGATTACAAATAGTTCATCTCCAGTTCAGTTTGCGTATTTTGGTCGTTACATCCGCTAATTTGGTTTTATTTCTTATGTCAGTAAGTCTCCTCCAATTCTTCAATCTGGAATTGAGCATGTCCCTTTCCATTCCCTGATGGCAAACTTTTATTCTTCGAATAT
This sequence comes from Perizoma flavofasciatum, assembly GCA_958496245.1. Taxonomy (NCBI): domain Eukaryota; kingdom Metazoa; phylum Arthropoda; class Insecta; order Lepidoptera; family Geometridae; genus Perizoma; species Perizoma flavofasciatum. The sequence continues at coordinate 7,573,947 of OY292439.1, read as the reverse complement.
TGGCTTTTGTCAGGGCCCAGGATTGACAGCCATATGTGAGGACTGGTGGTATACATGTAATGTATACTTTGCTTTTGTCTGTTATATGCACTGATAGATAACAATTTATTTTTCATTATCTCCTTGAGTGACTAATACGTCGCCCAGCTGCTGGCAAAATAATATTAGGCAATCCAAATTACTTGCAAATAGTTAGAATTTTCCAAAGAATTTAAAGTCATAAGAATTTTGTTAACAATCGTCAAACGAATAACTAAGCCCAGTTTGTGCAGAGTCACGAGCAGGCTTAGCATAAGCACAGACAACAGTTTTGTCTACGGAAGAGAAGGCGACAATTACCTCTGTTCCTCTTTCAGTCAGGCAAAAGAGTGAGACATAAATAATTGTCGTCCTCTCTTCTTTATACGAAACCATTCTCTTGGGTGCTAATCCTGCTGCTGTGCTTAAGCATACTAAAGGTTAAATCCTTTTTACCTCTCTAGGTGCGGCCCTCCTGGAGTCCAACGAGCCGCTGGAGTCGTCTCCGGCGGAGGGCGTGCCGCGCGGGCGCAGAGGCCGGGGCCGGCCGCGCAGCGCCGCTCCGCGCGCCGCGGCCTCGCGCCGCCCGCGCCGCCCGCGAGAGCCCCTGCTGGTGCCGCTAGCGCCGCCGCCGGAGTAGACACCTGAACACTTTCAACTATGTAGAAAGAGAACACTAGGAAGATAGAGAGAAAACTCTAGAAATACAACACGATAAATATTGTATACTAGCTTCTGCACACGGCTTCGCGTGATACCCGAATAAAAAGTAGTATGTGTTATTTTGACGATAAGCTATATTACTGCAGCGTTTCCTCACAAACTTTCGCGTTTATAATAATATAGTAGGATCGACAAACTGTGACAAAGAACACAGAACGAATAGACACAAAGAGGAAGATAAATAGGTATCTACGTAACGAAAAATGTTATGTTATGTTATGTCTAGTATAGTAGTACCATAACTTTGGTTTTGTGAAAACTATTTATATTGCACTAATAATATGGGCTCCGTTTCAAGATCATGAAAATGGGGCTATTACAGATCCTACGAATGTATGCTCTAATGCACGAGACCACCCACGCACCCCCACCCACCCATACACACATCAACACACCCCACCCACAACAACACCCCCCCACACACAAACACGCGCACGCATCTTCGTCTGTTATCGGCAATGCGTTGACCATTCAATTTGGATTATTTTGTGTTATATTTAATATTTTTTTCGTCAGTATAGTTTTCTCTTTATGATTAGCAAATCTCAGTACCTAATGAAATAAAGTTAATTAATTTATTCCATTCCTAAGGAGGTGGCCATGCATCTTAGTAAATAATAAATAAATAAACGTCCAACAGGCACATATAAAATAGTCCTCTAACGATCGTGGAATAAAAAAATAATTATATTTTATTCCAAAAACTATCGTGAACTTGACTATTCATATTGTAAAAAAACTTTCTCCTTCCGCGTTGCGCCGTGCACGGCGCGACGAGAAAGTCGCAACCACTCACCCTGATGAAGACTCGGAATGAGTCGAAACTTAGTCGGTGCCTTCACCGATAGTGCAGTACGTGAAAATTCCCGTTTTTACAATATGAAAATAATTATACTATAAAATGAATATCCTACTGGCTAATTTTAAATTATTGCATTAATTGTTAACGAAATACCAGTAGAACAAAGTACTTAATTGTTTTAACTTGAGTATAGAAAATTTTGATTTTAAATGGTGTTATTTAAAATGAGTATTAGTATGAGGCATGTTGTGTTGTCATTTTTATTTTGTCTGTAAATAGCATAGAGCATAAGGTATATGCTTGGTAAATAATAATATTATTGTTTATCTACACGACTATCTAAGAAATAAATGTTAAAAATTAAATTTTAGTTTGTTTGTCTTCAGAACATTTCAGAGCATCATTCCTTTCATATTAGACGACTGTAACATAATATAGTTAATAAGCCTATTGGACGGTACCCCGGCTTTCAAACCCGAATGTACAGCAATGATTTTTGTTCCACTGAAAGTATTTATATTTGTGTGTGCATTAACTCATCTTCAAAACAGTGAAGGAAAACATCGTGGTAAAGCAAAAAATCTAAATTAAATGCCATTATGAATGTTTTTTTTAAAACAACTAGTGTCAAATAAGCGTATGACCCACTTGTTTAGCGATGACCTATCACTCGCGCGTTGTTGACCCTGAGACATAACAGTTGAAAACCAGTCATGTGCCAGTAATTTGACCAATAAACCTATCACATGGAAATCCTGGAATACGAACACAAGTGTGCATGTGCGAAATATAATGTTTGGGACTACCTACCTTTAACTTGGTTCACGGAGATTAGCGTACCCACTGACTGGATCAAGTATTTTTTTATCATACTCTTACAAAGGAGATGTTTTTACATGTAACTCACCGCTACTTACAACTGTCGTGGAGGTCCCCCACAGGGGTTACGCTAACGCTAAATATTCTAATTAGCTATGCATTGTAGCTGTGACAGACAGCCCGTGTTGTAAAAACATGTAGGTACCTACAGTCGCAAGCGTTAATTTGTATACATTATTTTTCTCAAAATGATGTCACAGTCACACACATGTTATACAGTGAAAACTAAAAAATATGTAACCATCAACCTGTGCCAAACTCACTATTATTCATTCATGTCACACTGTCGGAATAGACACCAGCAGCGTACTTTCGTTATATGAAGATATACCTACCTACCTTCAACATAATTATAGGTATCTAACTCATTAATAAATCTCAAATAAACTTGGTAAACGAAATGCAGCTTGCATTGATGTAGTCAATGGGTTTTTGAATACTCTACGAAGTTTAGAATGCGTAATTACTCTTTGGTTTGAAAATAGAACGCGTTAAAAAAATAAGTAAATTAAGAACGATTGTTCGAAATTAAATGAATGTCTTTGCAACTTCTTTGTAAACGGGCTAGTTTTGTGGCAATATCTTACCTACTCTGTGGGGGACCTCCATGACTAAGTATTTTGTGGCCGTGGCAACTTCTCTATCAATTGTCATTGTTGTTAGGCGTGACTTGGAAGCAAAATTTTATTATGGTCTAAATAATCATGGACCTTCATGAAGGAAGATATGTGGCCTAAAGGAATCGTCTATCGAAGTTTGCTTGGTCGGTTACCGAACCCAGCTGCGCCCACGTCGCAGCCAATACGTACTAGATAAATAAGTTTGTTTTATATCATTTTATGTGTTTTAGTTTTTAAGGTATCTATCTTTATGGGCCCTGTATTTGTACGTGTACTTTACTATGTTGCCTGAAATAAATAAATAATTATTATAATTATTTATAATAGGGATGCTAACAGTTGTACCTAATACTTGTAATAACGTTTCGAGAATAATAGGTAAACTTTTCTTAAAAACCTAGGGACTAGGAATCCAGCGTGTATGTTAATGCTTTTAAAAAGTAGATGAGTTTCAGTGAACAGGATATCAAAGGTTCATCCGATTGAGCGATTTGCGGTGACCCCGTTTATAACGCGATGGCTTAAACCATGGAAAGGGCCTAATTAACGTAACTACAAATTAATGGGTGAACATGTATAAAACATTTGTAACTACTGATAATGACTGATAGAAGATAGTCTTCCATTAGTATTAGTTAATTCTCGCACAGAAAAGTCGGGAATTCCAATCCTATTAGCACATTCTGAATCTATTTCAGAGTTGTATAAATCAATGTATGATTTTCCACGTCGTCACCCTCGCTTCATCCATCATCATGACAGATACAAACTGCCGATACAAGAGTTTTTGCGACATCCATCATCACATACCGCCCTGCATTGCTGAGGGTGGCTTCCGGAGTTTTTGCTTGAAATTTCTTAGTCGAATGGTCCATTTTGATCACCCTGCCACATATATTATAAACCCTGCATAAGCAACTGCGTTATGGTGACCATGAAGATCTTGTGATGACTGATGGTGAAGAACCAACACTGGTTCTTTTTAATAACCGATGGTGAAGAACCAGTGCTTTTTTTTTTCAAATAAATAAATAAACGCCGACACATACACATAGTCCTGACCCCACACTATTGCCCGAGTCGTGGGTATCAGGAACGGCGAGAAGAACATGCAAATATTTGTCTCGCAGCGCGAATCGAGCCCGCACCTTGTGTGTCGCAGCCGGCTCCTAGCTCGCCGAGCCATCGAGGTTCTCATGTTGTTAAGAATTAGTAAAATGCACTGTTTTCAGTCAAAGTTCCTATCTAAGTAAGTTAGTTTGCAAGCTGCCTGAAGGCGTGAGTCTTGACAAAAATTTGAAGGTAGGTACTTTTAAAGTCCGAATAGACTTGCCCTCCGAAGCATGGAAGTTCTTATTCCACAACTGGTCATCAACTAGCGACCTATGGAACTGCTTCAATTCACTTTTTTAATAAAAAAATAATAATAATTTACTCCGGATTATCCTAGCTCTTTAACGTTAACGTGGTCACGAGTAGGATTTGAACCTACGGCCCACGCGTTATGCGAGTTGGGACCTTTGTAATCTTCGGTAAAAAAAACTGTACCTACCCTAAACAAAGCATTGTGTCAGATCAGTAAATATATTGCAAAATATAATTATCTTTACCAGGTAATTACTTCATTGTGTGTCTTTTAAAGGTCACTATAGGCTCATTAAAATGTCGGTTTGACAGCTTCAAGGTAAACACAGTAATTTCTACTATCACCATCATCATCATCAGTCTCTATTTGTCTGTATGTTTTTGTGTGTGTAGGTATGTTACGCGATATCTCCGCCAATTGTAAACATATAAATTTATGAAAAATACCCACACCGGTGTTCGCAGTATTACCAGCGAAAATAAAAGATGTATCATATGTTGTGACGTAGACAGCCTGCATACACTGACTTCCCGCAACATTTGAATCTTCGGTCTGTCGGGTGGGGGGCCTTGATACGCTGCGTCTTCCGGTTCGTGGTCGCCATTCAATAACTTTTATCCCCCAGCGGTGGTTGGTTCTGTGAGCTTAAAGTCTTATTCAGAGAGTATGTATAACACACTTATGGTTATCCACGCGAGATATAAAGAGGTGTAAGTTTTGATGTAGGAGGGAATCTTTCAAAACTTCTATCACCAATATTAAGAATGAACCTTCAGGGTGGACATAGGTGATATATATTTTCTCTTTAAAATAAAAGGGATTTTCGAAGAAACTAAACGGTCGAGCGAATGTGTTTTTACGAACGGTGCTTTAACGGTAAGAGCTACTTTTAATCCGGGTACCACGCGATAGAAGCCGTGGGAAGAAGCTAGTACTGAATAAAGCGGGCTGTTCCAAGCATATTCCTTTCAACATTTTTAATTTAGAACCATCCACCCTAATTGAAAACGACTTAAAAATCATTCCTCATTCCAAAAAACTAAAATTCCCTGAACATCGGAAATGACACATTACACCCCCTTAAATACCTTAGACACGCAACTATTCTATCCAGGCCCGTCTTGTGGTAAAAAGTCTCTTCAGTTAGTCATAAAGTCAGAGTTGTGGGATCTTTGGATGCTGGTGAGGGTGGAAGTGCAGTAAAATACTGGGGTGGCTAAATTGTCGCGAAGCGTCGAATGACGGATGTCTTTACAAGCTAGAGAACTTGTCAGTAGGGATCGCAGGGATTAGGGTATACTTTTTTGTGTATTTTAGGGATTTTCTCAAACTTTTATCCAGATGAAGTAACCCCCAATCAAGATTATTCGCCGCCCGCCGCCCGCCGCCCAGTAGGTATTCAATGTTCCTCAAAACATCAACCCGGAGACCCATCTTTTCTTTGGATCATCTTGTTTACCCCTTCTTTTATATTCATTCACATTATCTAACACTCTTTTCGTAACATGACTTTATTCTCTCTCCAATGACATGCTTATACAACGCTAGATATGACTTCTCAATTTTTTCGTCACGGTACTTTCAAACTTCCTCTGATATTCTAATCCTGTACTATACTAATTTCTAATCCTGTTAATTCTTGTTACCCCACAAATCCATCTCAACATTCACATTTCAGCCACGTGCACCCTTCTTTCATCCATCCCTTTTTTGATGATAAAATTCCCAACAATTTTATAAAATCGGAGTTAGTTTTAAAGTTTGACATCCACTTATAGCGATAACATCCTATAACTCGTGCGAAAGATGAGTGTATCCTTCCCTGATTTTTTACCGGTACAGTCGGCTAAAAAAGCGTATCACATATCCATATCCCCATGTGCCCGTTACTAAAATAACGTGACGAAAAACGTGTTTTTCATTTACGTGACGATTTTGTTATGACTAAAATTATTTATGTTTTTTCTTGTTTTGGGGAGGACGGTTTTAGATTGTGTAAAAGATACGATGAATCTCTGTCTGGGCTATTGATAGCCTCTGACGGTTTTTCTTTTTTTTAAGAGAAGAAAATTAAGATAAATAGAGAGTTTAATAAATAACCTAATAAATAAAATGTTACAGAATCGAAATTAAAATATTTTAGAACATTTTAACATAATTGGAAAAGAAACCGCGATTAAAAGGGTTCACCAAACCACTTAATAAGTTTAAAAACTGGTTTTAACTAGTTATTTTATAATTTGCAACTAAGTATTTATTTGTGATGCCCTGTTATTATGGGAACACTAGGATATTTTAAGCATTCGTTCTAATTTTTGTACCTATTTTAAGTGTAAACTGTGTTAGATATCTTTCTGATAAATAAATAAATATAATTTGGTTTATTCCCAAAGGCCTCGCCGGAACGGCAACTGTAGCAACCGATGGTACATAATTTTGTCTATCGAGTCGCATCGGCTACCAGTAGTGGGCCTAAAGGACATTAAGGTCGCGTTTTAATGGGGAATAAACTGTTATGCACAGCATATTACTGTTTTACAGTCAAAAAGTACATGCGTACTATTTCTAGTAAACTAAGTGGGTGCAAAGGGGTATTTTGTCTTCCCCATTCCCCAAGTACAAAAGTCAAAAGTTTTCGAACTTGGTGTAACATGTACCTACACCTACCACAACAACTGGACATCTAAGAAAATCGGCAAGTAGTTTGCTCCTACGAGTAATTTTATGGCTTCAGCAATTAGGTGAGTACTTTATTCGATGGATATCCAATTGACACAATAAAACCATTCTTGACTGGGATGAGAATAATTGGAGACGTCGTTTCTATTTGTTAACATAAATACTTATTTTTAAATTTTTCAACTTTCCTAATTATTTTGTCTAAAAAACTAAGTAAGTGTTTTCTACGTCAAAGAGTTTTTGATTTTTAGATTTTTAAAATAGGTATTGTTTATGTAAGTAGCCAGTTCCGGAGACATAGTGCGCCCTTTGTAGGTATATTTTCGCTATATGAAATTATTTTGGCTCAATCCTAGCTCCCATCAGGATTTTAACTGAATTTTCATGACCATAAAATGTAACTAAAATGAACTATAGCCGGTTCCAATTTTAAAATTCCATTTCTTTTACTGCCAACGATCGAAAACCAATTCGTTTCTGTCAACTATTCACGACTACGAGCGAGTATCACGCGATCAGCTGTTGAGATATCGTCTGAAAACTTTGATTGTCATTTTATTTCATTGTACGGAACACAGCCGAAAAAACAAACCTTTGAAGCCGACCGTGAACTTTTAATTCAACTGATAAAAGTTCTACCCAACAGAAAATAAGTATACCTACTTTATTGCAGAACTTGGCCAAAAAAGGTTATCGTTTTTGCAGGGCTTGCTTGTTCGCGTTCCAAAACTAAATTATTACGTTTTGATTGTACCTGCCGACCTTCCTAGCTTCTTCTTTATTTGTAATTAAACTTTTTTAATCGAAATAGTTTAGTTAGGTACCTACTTACGTAGTTTATGGTCTACATAATGTTATGTAGACATGCGTAGGCAAAACATGCGTAAACAACGCATGTTTTAATAGAGTTTCAACAAAAATAAAACGAAAACTACGTGGCACCAGTACGGATTACCTGTCGGAGTTAGTAGCTTTTATTTACCAATTAGTTTACCTCCGTAACTTTCATATCAACATCGTTGGTTTGGTTGAGCTATTAAACCAAAGCAATATGCAAAGGTACCATAATGGCCTGGTTTCGTAATCTTTGCTCACGAAAGATTACTTCTAATTCGTTTTAAAAAAAATACCCTTCACCGGAATTCAAATTTTGCCTCAATTTAATTATTTTTTTCGTAACTGCTTGCTTCTGCAAGTCACAACGCAGAAGCCAAGTTAATGTTTTATTTCACTCCGATCTCACTTCATTTTCAGTATTTTCAACGTAATGTTATCGATAAAAACTTTTAGAAACTTTTCCCCTCGCCACAATAGCCATTATCCATCCCTTGCAGACTATTGATCTGGCTATATTCAGCAGCAGTTGCTAACTTTAATGGAAAATCCATGGTGTTTATTTATTCTGTGGCGCAGACAAACTTGCAGTGGCTTTGCCAATGCATTTTTAATGTTGGTTTGTTTTAAGCAGCAAAAGTTTTGGCTAGGATAGAAACTGGCGTATGGAAATATACCTATGAAACCCCGGGTCAATAGTAAAATTATCAGCTCAAAATACATTGTATAGTTCCCGAACGTTCCTGTCATTCCCATTCGTCCCCTTCCAAGCAAATACAGTGATCATTAGTGTACCACAAAAAGTGCACCCTGAGGTCACACCACCAATTTATCTTCAGTGCATTTTCGCACCCCATTGCCGACACATACCGACATCGTGTCGGAAATGTCTGTCGTTATGTCCCAAATTAAGTAGGTATGAAGGTATCTGAAAAAATTTATATTTATTCTAAGAAAATGCAATGTTAAAAGATCGTACTAACCCCTGCTAGTATCTCACTTAGGAATAAGTGAAGAACTTATTTTTATTCTGTGCAATGAGTTAATTGTGCTAGTTCTTTTTTATTGTAATATTCTGTTGTTGTTGTACATTTAAATTTATTCATTTACATGACAAGTCAAATATATTTTTATTTTTGTATTAACTCTTACATGACATGAGATTTATTAATTTTGCATGCTTGTGAGCTGACCATCGCTGTACCTACTTTATTTTTTACCACACACTATTACCCATGTTTTGCAAATAAACAAATCTGAATCTGAATCTGAATTAGTTTATGATGACCTCAGTGTCGCGGCGGGTGGAGCCGGTTAAGACGCAAGAGTTGCAGGTTTGATTCATCCTATGCAAAAGCTTCCATCTTCTTAATATCTACATTAAAATATCGTTCCTTGTGTTATTTCTGTCACAGATATTATAATACTATACGAATGTATAATATTAGGTACATTGAAGAAAATGGCAGTAAAAATATGCAGTTTTTGGTAAAAAAAAGAATACGTAGGTACATCTTTTTTGTTAAATAGTAGACTATGTTGGCACGCAGTTTAACATACATCGAATAAAAGGGTGTTTTTATGGTAAAAAACGGGTTCTTTTTTTTGAGAATTAGACTTCTATTCAGAACAGCCTGTTCACTTTCATGTGCAGAATAATCCTCTTTCGGGTTAGATTTGATGTCCTGAGACATCCTGTAGATCTAGACATTGAAACGTAGACGACGAGCTTCCAAGACAAGCACACTCTACGAGAAGTTATTTTGCGAATATGATAATATGAGATATATTATCATATTCGAATATGATAATATATCTCATATTATCATATTCGCAAAGTGCAAAATAAGTTTATATGATAATATGAGATAGTTTTTCATAGAAAATATTCTTTATATTATCATACTAGTTGTTGACCGCGGCTTCGTCCGCGTGGTATGTTAATAAAAGTAGCATATGACCGTCTCCAGGCTTCAAACTATGTCCACCAACTTTTGAATGAATAAAGGGTTACAATTTATACAAAGTTTAGAGCTCAATTGCAAACCCCCAAAAGGTAGTTTTGAAAAAATAAAAAATACGTATTTCATTATTTACTTTAAAGTTTATTTGTACAGAGTTTTGAGCGAATCAAACAATTTCTTTTCATAGAAACTTTACCGCCCTATTTAACCACCTTAAGGGTAATTTTCGATTTTCGAAAATTAGATTAGCCTATGTGTTATTCCAGATCCTAAACTATCTATATTCCAAATTTCATCAAAATCAGTTTAGTAGTTACGGAGATACGTGGTAACAAACATTCACACACACACACACACATACAGACTTTCGCATTTATTATATTAGTAGGATTCGCGTTTATAAACAAATAAACACCTGACCGTCACATAAGTCCCGACCCCAAACTAGGACTTCCTCTGTCGTGGGTATCAGATACTACGAGTAATAACCAACCATTGTAGGTATTCGTACTATAAACGTTGTAGAATATCCGTTTTGAGATTAGGTACATTATACATATTCTGGGACACCCTGTATGATAAATAATATCTTCCCAACTAGGTATCTGCCTACTTACAATATACAATCTAGAATTCTAGATCTTCTTGAGTAGGCGGAGTAGGTATTATTTCATCCGAGGTTTTCGTAACTCTGACGCAAGGGATTTAACAAGTGTTGTCTCAGGCACTTTCCTAGTAACACTGAGGTGGTGTTGCCAGCCAGGACTAGTCAAAAGTTACCTAAAATAAAAAAAGTAACCTTTTGGTGTGAAAAATAACCTATCATATGTTTTTTCCAATATTAAGGATATAAACGTTCCAATATAAACGTTGTTTTTAATAGATGTTTGTTTTAATACCTTACTCCACAGAAAAGAATATAATATATATAGTGTTTTCCATTTTAATAACTTATTTTTTCATATTTTTGCTAACATTACATACAACGAAGAGAGCTACTACGTTCCATTTCATTTTGGATCTAACCTTTTAAGTTGTGTCACTCAGAAGTAACCCAACGTAGTTAAAAATCGCCTAATAGGTTACAAAAGAAACCGGCAATGCTGCACTGAGGATGAACATTGTTTAGTTCAAATCCTCGTTATTTATAAACGTGACTTGGTATAGCTGAGGTCAAAGTCAAAGTCAAAATTCATTAAAATCACAAGGATCGCTTTGAAACATCGGTTTTATCTTCTGCCTGTTCCTCCGCAACCAGAAAGAAAGGCAAGAAAACAAGGCTGACGTAGTTAAGTAGCGCATTCGTTGTTAAATTATGTACTTTATTTATTAGATTTTTTATGATTACTTATATGTAGCTCTACCCGTGTGTTTATTTAATCTCGCCATTGTAGCATGAACACGTTGTATATAATATTACTTTATTAAGCTTCATTTTATTTAACTTCAGCTTCAACTTTGAACTTTATGTTGGTCATGGCCTGCGTTAGTTCGAGTTCTTGTCATACGAGTAGATATTTAATTTTCTTGCTCATCAACGTAATAAATCTAGCTAATTATATACATACCTACACAGTGACTTTTTAAGCTGACCTCGTTTTAAAATTAAATATCTATTAATATTCAGGATTTTTCTTAAATAGTTTATTTCTTTACTTCTAATGCAACTTTACAAACCAGTCCACAATGATCAAATTATCCAAATATTTACACGTCCTAATTATAAGGTCGAGGTCTTAACAGCCAATTTGGAACAAAATATATAGGTATCAAAAATATAGGTTTAACACATGTAGGTATGTAATCTTAATTCATTTAAATACCTAAATAGATGATATTTTAACGTAATCAAGAGTTATTTTATAAGACAGTGTACGATTTTAGGAATGGTCTTACTTACGCAAAAAAGTGTTATTTTACAAACTCCACAAATAGTGACAATTGGCGATTTCAGTTTAGATATCACACCGGCCATAGAGTATTTTTTTCACCAACTTATAAAATTGACTAAACCGTACCATATTGCACATCCTTACCTTACTTAGTAACCTGTCAAACCATAGGAATGAGTAGGATTTTTTTAATATACTTTACAGTTCTACATTGTTAGGGAATGACTTATCCAATAAATTGTTAGTTTAAATCTACACACCCCCCCCCCCCCCCACAAATAGTGGGTGTATTTTGACACATAGTGACAATCGATAATATCACCCAAGTACTTTCAATTTAGAAAATGGCGCTACAGGGTCTGACTGTGACTACGGAAAATCTCCACATTTTTTTTCTACTAAAGAGACAAACAAACCAACGGCCGCTGATGGTAAACGGTTATCGTAGCCTACGGAAGCTTGGAATTCTGATGGTTATTCCTTCTCAAAGAACTCCTCGGTCAAAGGAACATGAGTCAGCTGTTCGTAGGTGTAAGCATCGAAGAACCTCTGCGTGACGTTCATGGCATAGTCTATCGCGAAATCGAGGATAGGTCCTCCGAACTCGCTGGCGAACGTTTGAGCATCAGAGTTCAGGACTTGGAGGATATTTGCACCTGAAATATTTTACATAACTTAAACTAGATAAGTAATGGCAGGCCAGTGATGTTTTCATTGTGATCTAAGTTAGCTATGCTAGATGTGGTTTGAAAGATGAAGCTCTTGAAAATCTAAAAAAGAAAGATTTTGAGAAACTAAAAGGGGTTTTGTTAAGCAATATAGGTTTAAATAAACAAATTAACGGTGAAAGCTAATAAGTAAACCAGTTCTAAAAGGTAACTTTATGGTGATTCCATATTTATAGGCCATTCGCCTCCGAAATAAAATAAATAAATAAATAGCCAACAATCGCATACATATTTCTGGTCCCACACTAGGATTCCCTGTGTCGTGGGTATCAGGAACTACGAGCACTGGTATCTCAACTCCCAGACCCAGAATAAATATAATAAATAAATAATAAATAATGCTGGACATTTTCACACAGCATCATCTAGCCCCAAACTAAGCAGAGCTTGTATTATGGGAACTACATGACTGATATACTAATTATATACATTTTTTTTGTAAATACATACATATTATACATAGAAAACACCCAGACCCGAGACAAATATTTGCAGATACAAACATTTGTCCCGTGGCGGGAATTGAACCTTCTGCGTCTCAGGCGGGCCTTCGCCCACTGCGCCACAGAGGTCGTCTTAACTTCTGTAATAGGGCCACTTTAATAGGTTACATTTGGCATCTGTCAGTCTTAGCTTCATAGTGAGGTGACATGCTTAAAATTATCGATTCAATCGAATGAATCGATGTGGTTTCCAAACAACTGTGAATCGAATGCAGTTGTTGTGATTCCTATGAGAATCCCTGCCCTATTATTATATTACGTAAATAAAATAATACAATTAGGTTGAACAAAAAAAAGTAAATTCTCCGAATTACCTAACTAGTGTTGTCATCGTCATCACTGCTATCTACACTCTACCATGAATTAATTTTCAACAATATTGTCTATTCCTACATCTCGTTCAAAATCATGTAAGATTATTTCCTTTTTTTTATCAACGACTTTTTTACAGTTTTCAGTGACTTCTGCTCACGCAGTTTGTAGCAGTGTCAGCATTTTTTTCAGTGCTGAAGGTTAGCTCAGTATTGTTACACGCTGCATGACCTTTCATGGTCTATTTGTGCCCAAATAAGCTCGATAGCGTGTATTCAACTTGTCGACTTAAACAAAAAAATGATCGAAATCGTTCGATTTTTTGGGTAACATCCTCAGTAAAACGGGTATACCGAGGTAAACTTGTAATAACGTTCAGTTTATTTATAATGAAATTACTTAATGATTTTTAGAAAGGTTAATTAGTCAAAATAAATCGTGATATTGACTTCTTTTTTATTATAAACATAAATATATATTTATTACCTGTTTTTAAGACATTCTGCCGTTCTAATTTTGAGAAAATAAATAATAATTTGTGGCCGCCATTACAAGTTTATTTTGATGAAGTGTCAAGTGTGACCGATAAAAGTGACCCTACTGTAGTGTTTATATGTCTTTTGATTGTTTAAAAGTGTATCACTAAAATAAGCTTTAAGTCTACTGTACTATTAACTAACAAAAAATATGGACGAATTAGTCTGAAATAAATATATTGAATTGAATTGTATAGGTACTCACTGATTCTAGGGTTCCCTCTGATGAGATTCGTAAGATTGAGTTTCAATGCGGTTCCGTAGTCCGCTTTGTACTTGTAAGAGTTGATTTTATAGTGTCCTTCGCCTGCCTCATTCAACACCACTTTCTCCACCACTTCGAGCCTGATCCTTTGGTTCCCTGTTCAAAACGACATTCAATTATAATTAACCTAGTCCACGGCTTTACCTGCGAGGTACCTGCATAAAAAGCAGCCTATGTGTTTGTTAGGAAAAGCGAAGCTCCGTAAGCCGTAACTAACCTACTTGAAAGTTCCTATAGGGAGTCGCACGCTCGTATCGGCAATGTCTGCCACGTTCTATTTTCCGCTCGCAATCTAATTTAATAAACTGTTTAATAATGTCCAAAGCCCTTGTTTTTATTCACAACCCTACAGTGTTATTTTGGGACGCGAACTACTCCAAGTTTCATCAAAAGATTACCTACATAGCAACCAAACATTCAAACTTTAGCATTTACAATAAGTATTAGTAGGAATAGGATTATTATCTATACATCAAAATATAATATGCGCATTAATATTTTCCTTTCCGAGTGGGATGTGGACCTAGTGAGCGAAGCCGTGGGAAGAAGCTAGTAGAATTACTCACATATTTTGACTTTAGCGCTTCCCTCCGTGTCCAGGTTGAAGAGGAGTAACCTCCCCAGCAGGCTGTAGACTCCTCGGATGGTGAAGTTGCAGTGCATGTCAAATACGAACGTTCTGATTTCGCGACGGGACCTGGATATATCAAAGTATATAGTCAGTCCGAGTATATAGATAAATAGTTAACCTCCTCGTATTTTGAATACCAGGTTACTAAAATCCAGCATTTTCTACCAGTCATTCTTAGCGGTTGGAAAGATAAGGAGATAAAAAAAAGTCTTAACTAATATATCTAATCTTAGTTATTTAAAGGTTCCTACTATATGAAATGAGTAATAACAACAATGGTACCTTTAAAGAAGATAAAACAATATTATACGAAACACAATTTGGAGTTGTTCATAAAGAGATATTTAATAAAATTAATAAATCTATATTTAATAAAAATGGCTAATACATCTTAGATGACAGTAACTATTACCCATTTTACTTTCTAGCATCTAATGCAGCGCCCCCTAGAGTGATGTATGCCGATTAAATAAATCCCTAAAAAAATCCAATAAACCGAATTTAAAATTGTATATGCCACAAACATATTTATGTTGTTGAACCCCTTTTTTTGCGTCGATGATTACATTTTCTTCCAGTCAAGTCCAGTCAAAATTAATTAATTTATTAAAATCACAAGGATCACTTTTGAAGGTCTAAGAACATTTACAGTTTACAGGTCCTAAACCATTTGGAATCACTGCAATAGGTACTTGTGCCTGTTACCCATAGACATTGAGAAAAGCTTTGTGCCTGATAAGCATATACCTGAATTTCAGGGTTTTTGCAGTTTTCCGCCGATCTTCTGCCCCATCGGGGGAAAAAGGGAGTTTTTTCTCGTAGTCCTGGATTTACACTTTTGTCATCTAATTTTAAATCAAAGATGGCGAATTTGTGGCAGAGTATTCGTTAATAGGGTTAAGATCTAACTAATTTGGGAATGCTGATTATGGAAATGAGGTACATTTTTAAATAAAAGATGGCACAAATTTTAATTTTAATTTTCTTACTGTTGATATAGAAATCGTGTTTGACTAATTTGGGGATGCTGATTATGGAAATAATATCAATTTTGAAATCGAAGGTACCTGCTATTAGGTAATAATCTATTATTTATAAGTAAATACTTAAAACTATTGTAAATGAATGAGTAAAGAAAAAAAATCGGCAAACCTAGGAAACTTCCTACTGAGAAAGGTAATGAGGGAATATGAGGAAATATATCTTCAAGCTCGAAGGTTGTTTAACCTGTAGGTAAAACCGACTTTTGTTTGAAAAGTTACTATTTCAAAATAAATGCCAAATAACAACCTTCCTTCATGTAAAGTTTATTATAGTTATTTATGTAAAGTGGTTTAGTCATAGACCGTTCTCTTGGTATTGCAATAGGTGACATGTGTGAATTCGTTTTTACGTCTGTCATTTTGGATGTAGCAATTTTAAGTGCAACATAACTACAAAATAATTTATGTTATGAAATCAATAAACAGCATTTTGAATTTTTACTTACTTATTGAGAATATTCCAAATGTTTTCCAAAAATTCCTTTGATTTTGGTCTTTGAGCAGGTTTTCGAATGAGAAACCTGTATCCATCATCCTTCAGATAGCACGAATACTACCGTGCAAGATCATATAGGTAGGTTTATTGTAAAAACGGAAGTTTTCACATATACTTATAATAAAGGAGGGAGTTTTTTTAAAATGCGTTTTAGGTACTTACGATACTTTGTCTGGTATGCAAGAACTAAGCCCCACGAGCTTCGCATTATGGAAGGTCATCTGCAGATTCCCTGGCAGCAGGATGCTGATGTTCTTGTCCAGGTGTAAAGGATCCAAAGCCGGGATCCCGGCTTCAGGGATCCCTTTGACGATCCCGGGGATCGCATCTAAAGTAGCCTTTGTGAAGCATTCGTCGCTCAGTTCTTCGCATGGGTGGATGTAGTCCGCTGTAAGGAGTTTTTACTGTTGAAATGTGTAATCCATGCAATATAATTTTGACTTGGCAACTTCACTATTATCTGTCACAGAAACTTAATGATGTCACTGTCACTGTCGAATACATTTCACCCTGACGTTTGACTGTGACGTTTCTTATTTGTACTTACTTACTCACTCGCTCCTCTAGCTCTCTCTCTCTCCGCGAACCCCTTTACAGTTATATAGCTTATACATCAAAATAACACATAGGCTAATTTTATCCGGGTACCACGCAGGCGAAGCCATGGGCTGAGACTATTAAATAATAAATCTATATTATCTATACTCTATCTAATACTAATATAATAAAGCTAAGAGATTGTTTGTCTGAACGCGCTAACCTCTGGAGCTAAAAGTCTGATACGAAAAAATCTTTTAACATTACGCTTCCACCGGAGTCGAGCTAAAAGAAAAAAGTCAGAAATAACACTAAGTGAAAACGAAGTAATAGCGCAGTGGGCGATGCGACGCGGTGGGTCGGGGCCGAGGGCGGCCGTGGCACAGCTAGTTAGTATAATAAACGCCCAACAGACACATACATAGTCCTGTCCCCACACTCGGATTCCCTGTGTGTTGGGTATCAGGAACTACGGATATCGTGGTACCACAACAACCAGACCCCGAACAAATATCTGCAGAACATGCAAACATTATTCCTGTAGCGGGAATCGATCCCGCACCTCATCCATCCAAAATACTCGCCCTACACATCATCGAGGTTGTCAAGAATGAGTTGATAGCAGAACTACAACTTCGTTTGCATAAGATCACCTACAACTTCGTTTGCATAAGATTTTTATTCCAAGTCCAAGTCCCCTGCTACACCGCTCAGAGATTGATCAGATCCTGACTCAGAGAATTTAGAATAAGTAGTAACGTCTCGTCGAACAGCTCAGAAAAGCTGTTTAAAAGTTTCTCAATAGGACAAACTACGGCCCCAATTTTTAAAAATTTCGTAACGTACTGTAACACACACCTTCCAGTTTATGGCATGAGCAGTCTAAAATCTACGTGGTATATCAGAGTAAGGGCCTGGACTTGCCTGTGTACCTATACTGGAATAGAAATGAATAAAATCCTCTACGATAAGCTTGGGTAAAATTTAAAGTTTTTTTTACAGGCGACGACATTTTAATTCATTAAACTCTGCATAATCTAGATTACTTAGGCATCATAATCCATCCGAAGGTTGCCTGGAAGAGATAGCTCTTAGCGATAAGGCTCATTTTATCACCACAACCTTGTTTATAAGATACTACGTTGTGTTTTTTTTTAATTCTTGTGTCCGCAATAAAGTTTTTTCTGTCTATTTTATCTCTCTGTAAATCCTTCTCAAAGTGGCTTCGACGGAACAGATTGAAATTTATGCAACAATAACTTACCTACGTGTAAGAAATGAAGACTGCACAGAAAAAAAAATAAAAACAAAAAATACATAAATACAAATTATCTTAACGGGGATGGTATATTGGAAAGATCGCCTCTTCGTCTTAAGTAACACTTACGCAAAGGTATAAGCTGCAAGGTCCCATAAACACAAAAACCCAGCACCACCAGCACACACCCTTGTACGTCCATCATGCACTTTTAACCGATTTTAAAGAAAAGGACCCCAATATGATGGCTATTTTGAACACTAAGTAGGTCTTGGGTGATACGTGTACGCTATTCCACACCTTCTGTCTGTGTGTTTTGTAAGTCCTCGGTCAGAGCTCGGGTTTTGCAAGTAGATGAAGCAATCTAGCGGTTAGGCCAGTGTAGACTATCTTTTAGGTGGGATCGAACCGTGCTTCAAGGATTTAGGCCGCAGTCTCAAAGAAACGACAAGCGATTTAAAAAAAAATAGATTAGTGTTTTTTATAATATTGTATGCGACTGGTCGAAGGGACGTGTGACCAGAGAGCTGGCTCTTATCTAGGTCAACGCATTAGCATTGCCATTCAGCGTGGCAGTGCGGCCAATATTTTGGAACGCTGCCGTTTGGCAGTGATCTGACCTATTTATAGATCGGTTGCAATGGTCTTTAGATAGCCTAGCAGTTTCATCTATATTTTTTGTATATACCTTCTTATACATAGTTGTATGAATAAGTGTTTTTTCTTATATATTATCTACCTATTAGTACATATTTGTATATCTAGAATATTTACTTTGATCTCAGAAAAGAGGGGACTCTTCTAACTTATAGAAAATCGATGGGTTTTTGCTTTTTTAGCGTAATTTTTATTTGTTTTGGTATACTTGTAATCTAATTTAAAACCTTTTAGATTTGTTTTCCAAAAATGTATTTACTTTAATTAAAACGGTTACATACACCGATAATTTATTTCACAGATAATCATACTCAACAAAATGTGTTAAATATTTTTTAAAGGTGACTTGTGACTAAAATATATAGATAAATAGAAAATACTATAATGCATAAGATCAGACAAGTAGTTACATGGGCGAACTTAATGCAAGTGATGGTTTGGTTGACTCAACGTATATATTATACATATAGATATCTGTTTATAGATATCTGTGACTCAACATACCTAATGAACCTTAAAACTGTGCCTAACGCGTTACCGCGACAGTGAAATACCACCTTAAGGTTTAGTAAACATGACCTCTAATCATCTATGGATGTATGAAGTTATTAGGTAAGTTGAAGTACAGATACATACAAAGCATGTACTATTTACTTATTGTATTTTTTTAATAACACATTGTACCTGCTTAGTAACTTTTATCGTAAGGAGCTGTGAACCCTTGCTTGCCTTGTGTAGTATTTCTAGTAGATACTTAACCCCTTATTTGACCTACATGGTATGATCATTTTATAAAATTTATTACGGGAAAATTGACCAACCAATATCATTAACTAAATAAAGCTTTTTCCCCATTTTTAGCTGTCCAAAAAGCAAATGGGTTAGATAATTTAAAGTTAACTATTTTTGAAATGTTTAATCCACACATTATATTTTATTTCATCCAATTGGGGATGGTTTTTTTCTTTTTGAAATCCATCAATCAACCTTATCTCAAAAGGGATCCGATTAATAAAAAACCCGTGACAAACGAATTGTTTTTTTTTCACACAATTTAAATTTCATGAAGATCGGTTTAACCATTGGAAAATTATTGCCGGACTCACCAATAACTTAGAATATAGATCAACAGGTACAGTCAGCGTCACAAACTGGTTGTCTTTCTAGGGTTTAAAGATTGTTTTTTTTTTACCCTTCGAGGTTTATGCAAGGTACATGCTTATAATAAGCTTCACTTGTAACTAACAAACAATGTAATCAAATATTGGAAGTAAATTTTAACCTACTTCTAATTGTCGTTTCGAAATGAAACTTTGTTAAAATTATGAAGTTCGGACAACAATACTATAATTTGGTATCTTGGAGCTCATGTGATGATGGAGCCAGGAGGTCGATAATGGAACTCTTTAGTGACTACTAGTTAACCCCTCGAGTTTGGGTTCATATGATTCATTTTGACGAATCCAATAGATTGGGCTTGGGCTTGGTAACGAGGGTCTGATGATTGATCTAGGAGGTGGATAGTGGAAGTATTTTTATAAATTTTAGTGCGTGTTCTTTAGTATTTTATTTATGAGAGGTTTATAAGGCGCAAACATTTTGACTAATCCTCATACTCAACTAATGATGAAAAAAACTTAAAATCGCTATACTCATAAAAGGACTCATTATTCCAAAAACAGATTAAAACAATCCTGACGGAAAAAGCCTGCTAAACTGTTGACGAATAACTATCTGACAAACTTGCATAA
Organism: Perizoma flavofasciatum; assembly: GCA_958496245.1. Classification (NCBI taxonomy): domain Eukaryota; kingdom Metazoa; phylum Arthropoda; class Insecta; order Lepidoptera; family Geometridae; genus Perizoma; species Perizoma flavofasciatum. The sequence goes on along the minus strand of OY292439.1, from coordinate 7,553,453 downwards.
TCTGCTTAAAGACTATCTACCTATTCTTGACCATTTCATTCTCCAACATGTTTTACTAACAAAATATGACGTACCATATAGACCTCTTCAGAATATCCCAAAACCCAACCTACTTTGACATTAGTTATTGAGCTACCTACCTACTTCGTGATATTCGTATTCTAATATTAAAAATTATTATAATTTTTGACATTTTGTATGATTATTGACATTTGTTTTGTATGCCTACTTACTTTTCACCTGTGTTATTATTAAAATTTTATATTTTGTGTTTTAATTGTAAAAATAATAGCTAACTCTGCAACGCCCTGACAGGGCCGATGTACCTACCAACCTACTTGGAGCTAGACTAGACCTAAGCTTAACCATTGTATGTAGGACATTAAGCATGAATAAATAAAAAATATATGAATTTCATTGAAAGTTTTATTCATTGGTTACTAAAATATCGCCCCGAAACTTAATTTTATCTTTCAATGGCATTGCCAATTTATAACCACAATGATGAAAAGCCTTTCGCACGGTGGTCAACGAGCAGAAAAGTGGTGAATGCCCAGACTGCATTCAACCAGTGTCGGGAATTAGGTATCAATGGCGAGCCTTGTTGTTGCCCAATGGCCTGGCAAATAAGTCTGGCTTTACAAACACGTCTTTATTGAGATAATTCTGATCATTGATGACATTATTAGGCAGGTTGGTACCTACGGGTACCAACCTGCCAACTGAGCACATTTGATAGGGAATTCATAGGAATTCCCTATCAAATGTGCTCAGGTTAAAATTTGTGAGCGATATTACAGGATGTCCTAGAACACGAACCCGAAGGGGATGATTCTGCTAATGAAAATGAACGAGTTTCCTGAAAAATAATTATTTTTTAGAATTACTAACTGAGCCGACAGACGTTGTTCTGTCCTTGAATGTGATAGATACGAAACGTCATTTCGATAACCATTAAAAAGTAATCCTTCGTTTGACAACCAAGATGAATTTGTATGGGTGAAGCAAAAACGGTTTTTTTTACATATTACGGCCAATTTTTCTTTCTATCAAAACCTAATTCGGGATATTACGAACATTTTCATATAAAAAAATAGCCATTCTCAAGTGATGCGCTTACCAACGAACAGCATTTCATTTTTATTTTTATAGACTTGAAATAGAATTGTTTTAAATTATATTAATTAGCTATGTTTTGGACTGTGTGCCAACCATAAGAGAAAAAAAATAAACGATTAAATGAATAAATTATTAATATTATTGTATTTCAATTAATTAAACGATCAAGATATTGAACATCTATCTATGTCTATCTAATTTGTAGCTTTGTAGTATGTTAAATAAACTATTTTCTTTCATCTTTTCTTCTGTTCTAAAACAGCCGTTTATTTGTCTCTAGCATATCAGTCGATATTCTCGTACCTACGAACTTTTCAAAACATCAAATTGTATGCATCAAACTACAAAAGGTATGAATGAATGAATGAATGACAATACAAAGATGCTTACAAGATGCTGCTCATGACGGAAATCCACAGATACAAACCTAGTACATAGAACCTTGAAAATACCGGGTACGGAGTAATCAGAGGCAAGTTCTAACATTATTTCATACTAGCTAGGTACCATGGCTTCGTCCGAAATAAAAAGTAGCCGATGAAAAGCAGCTCTTACCGTTAAGGCAGCGTTCTTAAAAAACGCATTCGCTCGACCGTGTTTTCATCGACTTACATTAAAAAAATTATCTCCATGAAAAGCCTTTTCATTTTAACGGGATAATATAGCATATTACAGCCTATGTCCACCCCGAAGGTGAATCCTAAAATATTTTTGAAATCATTAAAGTAGTTTCGGAGATTACCTCCTATGTAAAAACTTTATAATAGGTATTAGTCACACACACAAGTGTAGTCACAGATATTGTCTGTATCACAGTTTAAATAATATAGATAAATAAATAAATAATGCTGGTCATTTTTCACACAGCATCATCTAGCCCCAAACTAAGCAGAGCTTGTATTATGGGAACTACATGACTGATATACTGCTTATATACTTTTTTTTGTAAATACATACATATTATACATAGAGAACACTCAGACCCGAGACAGACATTAGCTAAATGTAGACATGCCCACTGCCTAGTTTTAGCATTGCACGTGACAGGTCGCAACCTCGTCGCCACTTTGTTGAGAATCGTAATCTGTAACGGTGTACCTGTAACTTTAACTGATAAGCCATTTTACATGACATCATCATAATGGCGGATTAAAAAGAACATGGTCAATAAGTAAGTACTGAATACAATTCATAAAACGATGTACAAGTAGGTATACAAAAAATACAGATGACACAGCTAGTTATCTAAAGAACGATCTATAGATAGCTCAACTGATCCAGATCACAACAAGACGGAATCGTTCCCAAAATGTTGGCCACATTGACACGCTGAATAGCAATGCTAATGCGTTGGCCTAGATAAGAGCCAGCTTGCTGTTCACGCGTTGTTTCGACCAGTTGCCCTGAAATAATTTTGAGTACGCGAAGGGCACCGGTTCCTCACGTCTGTACTTAACCTTCAATAAGTAATCCCAGTGGAACTCTACCATATCGGATACCCAAAAAGCTGTCACTGACCGATGACCTCGAGTTGATTAAGTTATTCATGTATCATACAAACGGACGGACCCATGGGAACCAGCGGTAGTGAATCATTGTCCATGGCCCAATTATGCTCCACGGCGACAGCAATGCTAATTTTAATATTGTATTGGTGACGGTAAACATGGCATAAAACCTTCAAAATTAAATTTAAAAATTAAATTTAATTAATACTAATGTATTAAATTAATCCCCATGATAGACATCCTCGGATTACTCAGGTTAGAGTAGGCAGAGCATGGCAAGGCAGATTCAAACAGTACATTTGGCATATGCCATCACTGTTTCTACTGTATTTTTTTACCTACTTATCACACTTGTATAAATAAATTTCAAAGATACCAACTTTAGTCAGTTTAAGATTTGTTCTGAAATATGTGCGTAAATACGGAACAAACAATAACTATATCAAGATAACAATACAATAAAATAAAAACTTTATGCTGACGGTATCAAGATATTTAAACAGATCAATTCGATGACGCCTATCCTATTACAACAAGATCTTAGTAGTTTTGAGAAGTACTCTAATAACCTAGTCCTCAACGTCTTTAATTATCACGCCATTAATTTCACTCGTAAAATTAATGTAACCCAGTACAATGTTAATGCGTTTAGACGAAATACGAGATCTAGGCGTAATTCATGATTCAAAATTGACATATCAGAAGCACATAGACTACATCGCTAAAAAAAACTAATAGAGCAATGGGGTTCATTAAAAGATCTTGCTCTCAGTTTACTTACATATATAAAAATCGACAAAATTCTCTACTGTTCGTACGTTCATAGCGCCCTTGAATATTGTACTCAGGTCTGGAATCCACAATATGATATTTACATCAACAGGCTTGAATAAATTCAGCGTATGTTTATGAGCTTTCTTCATTATACACGCAACGTTTATGGCACTAATTATGAGGCGAGAAATAGGAGGCATCACATGCTGCCACTTCAAGATAGTAGAGCCATATCAGACGCGTCTCTCACAGTTATATTGCGCAGTATCTAATTGCCTCCCCGGATCTCCTCTCTTAGATACAGTTACGGGTCCCCACGAGATTCGTCAGATAACCCCTTTCTCTATACGTTCCACACAACGCCACCAATTATGGACATAACTCATTCTTTATTAGATCTGTAAGTTGTTATAATAAACTGTTTTTAGTAAGAACTAGGCAACTCAAACAGATAAGTTTATATTGTTTGTTTGCCGAATTAAATAAAAAAATAGAGAAAAAAATCTGGTCATTTTTACACAGCATCAATCCCCGAAGCACCCCAAAGTAAGCAGAGCTTGTTTTATGGGAATTACATACATTCTTATACATATTTTAAATACATACATACATATTATACATAGAAAACACCCAGACCCGAGACAAATATTTGCAGATTATACAAACCTACATTAGGATGAGCTAAAAATGTTATAATTTGCAACATATCCAAGATTTATAAACAAGGATGATATCCTAATATTAGGATAATATGGCTATATGTTGCTCAATCCATGTCTATGGGAATGACAGATCCTTATTACCCGACTGCGCAAAGCACTTGGCAATATTCCTTAACCCCGTACCTAAGTAGAATATATCGTGCAATAACTCCCTATTGTGAATACGGTCGGCAAGATGCACGCTGCAGCACTGTAAATCTAGGCGAGAGTTTGCATACTAATGTTTGTGCGTTTCCATTTCATTTGTGATGACGATAATACTTTGTCCACATTTACGTAATCGCTTTTTTTCAGCATACCTCTTTCTAAATGCATGCCATGACACATGAAATAGGCAAAGCATGCCTCAAAACTAGTAAGACTAATTAAGGTGAACGGCGGCGGCGGCCCGCGGCGTGGTTATAAAAAAAAGAAAATGCGGGTATTCAACAATGCAAGCCCTAGACGCAAGGTGTATTAAAAGTTGAAAGAGGCAGGTTGAAGATGCAAGTGCCCAAGTATGAACCAGCCTGTCGGGAGCGTGCTCTCTTTGTATCGGTTTTGATAAGTACAAACTGGTTGGGTGAATTTATAACTGCTTAAATTAAAGCCATTGTTTAAATTGAAAGTAGCCAATGGAAATACACACTCATTCAGACAATGTTGGGAAGCTAAAATTATGACTGAAATATCCGCGGTAGCTTACGCAAAAATATGGCCGTACAAAAATATTCGCTGCGTTTTGATGGTCTAAGCTATATCACTATATATAGTTACCAGTTATATCAGTGTATCTGTCACTAGTTACAGTGATATACTTAAGGTATTTATAAGTAAAATAGTAAGTAGGTACACTTATCAGTTCTTTAGTTTTTAGTGTCAACTCATACATGTGGGAAATCACAAGTATTTATAAAATCTCAAAATTCATCCTGCTATACCAACTAAGTTATATTGGGATATTATAAAATCTTGTGATATCCCTTAAAGTGTCAGTTAACACTTTTAAAAACCAAATAACTATTAAATTGTCAATTGTACTAAATGTAGGTTTAGTCATTGAACAGGCTTGGATAACTGCAGAAGTTTCCCCTGTAAGTGGAGCTTCGGCGTTTCGATCCGGAATACCCTGAGAAGTACACTCATCGCTCTCCAAACGACTAGAATTTCCCAATCGTTCCGTTCGTCCTGAAATAGCCTCCAACATTTTCTATCGCGATCTCCGGCAATATTGTTGAAGCTCATTGCAGATAGGATCTAGACTTCCCACTAGTAATTACGTAATGCATTCCTTGCGCAGGCGCATTTCACGATGCAATATTACCGTGAAGGACAATGTGCAATACTTAGTTCAATGTGAGCAGTATTTTTGTTTGACTGATTGTTTATTTTATTTATTTCAAGGTTTTTTTTAAATCCAACTCGATATTAACCAGTGATTTTTTCTACCTGTAGGACCTATCAGTCTCTTTTCTTTGTTTGTTTGTTTTGTATCAGTATGTAGATAATCAAGACAGTATGTTATTTTAGTTACCTATCTCGCCAAACGCAAGGAATCGTTAAAATCCTAGGGTCATTTTGAATTCAGATAGACAGAATATTAACACTTACAGACTGTCGTTCGCCACTTGCATAGAAAAAAAACATGGCGCCAAGCGGCGCGCAACGATTTAAACTTGGAACAACAGACTATTACAGAGCTTCACCATAGACAGTTATTTTAGTTAGGGTATACTGTGTTCAGGCATCTTGTTCTATTTTTGAACTAAACCGCTTCAAACAATATAGTAATCCATTGAATTTGATAAGAGTGCCGTTGTCAGTGAAAATACTGGTCTTTTAAATAAACATTAAACCACCATTAATCTGTAATAATTTTATATTTGATATCAATTTTGTGGCCAACTGAAGGTCAATTCATGATAAACTAATAAAAATGAATCCTTCAAACCTTCTCTACCTATTTACATGTTGGGTTTTGAGGTAGATACTAGGAGAATAATAAATGAGCTATTTTACAAAAATAATTTATATTTTTGAATAGGTAGATAGTAAAAATTAAAAATTCAAGTGTATCTAATCCTTTCAATCCTATCCTAATAATATTATAAACGCGAAAGTTTGTAAGGATGGATGCTTGTTACTTTTTCACGCAAAAACTACTGAACGGATTTTGATGAAACTTTACAGTAATTATAGCTTATACATCAGAATATCACATAGGCTACTTTTTATCCGGGTACCACGTGGGTGAAGCCGTGGTCAGAAGCTAGAGTAAACAATAAACGCAATTATTTTGTTTAGGTTTCATCTACTCGATACTGGATGGCGCCACTAGTGTCACATCATCTCTACCAACACTACAATCTTCAAAATTGTTTTATTGGGGCCCGAAATAAACAATCGCCACTAGAAGGACTACAAGTACCTCGGTATCTTCTCTTTGTTTGTTCAATATATCGATCACTCAATTCTGTTACGTTGTAAATTTACCTACCTACAGCGTTACAATGTTACTTACATTGCACTCAATCTGTGTGTAGGTATTCCACCAATAGGCATTCCTAAGAACATCTAAGTACATCCTCAATATCTTCATCCTATTGTTTTCATATGCATTTCAAGATTTAGCTTTATGGATGACCTAAATTCTACTATATCAACGTTTGCGACGCTCGCTGAAAAAGTTTGGCGCGAAACTGACTGAAGAAATCTTTTGTATGAGGCAAAGTGTAACTTTTGTATTCTACTCCCTTAAGTAGGAAACAGTGAAATTTGTGCCACGGGGCACAGTTATCACTGTGCTATGACAGACAGTCAAAATTAACATAGCTTTATGACTGAATGAAAATACTCTAAGGAGTGGTAAAAATGACTTCAATTTAGTTATCTGTAGGTAGGTATGACGAGCAATAAAATTAACTTTGACTTTGACTCTAGAAACCTCCAAGTCGCTTTTTAAGATGGAAAATACGGCTCTTTTAGGAGTGTTTTTTTAAATCGGTCAATAAAATCAACGTAAAATTATTCTAGTTTAAATTAGGAACAATGTCGTTTTCAAACAATTTCTTCTAGACAACCTGTAGGTTAGGATATTTGACATGATAAATTGCAAGCAACCAGTGTAAGTTAGGGGAGGTCGCGAACCTACTCCTCATCTTGAAACAAAATATGGATGGACTATATTTTTTTCAGAGTCATATGTCCCGAGGTAAGTGATACCCCCTACTGGGCCGTGGGAATTTCCCCACGTGGGACCACCGCGTTCCCAGCTTGCCAATTCGGTGGTGCCCTAATAATTATGACCCGATTGGCCTTTATAGAGCTGATTATCGTCATAAATCAGAGCGTTTCTTTGTTGGTTAAATATATCAATGTTATTTTATACTTACTAGCAACTTATTATATAGATTTTTTAGATGTACAAATGCAGTCTCAACATTATTCAATAAGATTATAGGATAAAGGTTATCTGCAAGAAATTCTATTCTTTCTATTTTTCTATTATTGTATTTTCTAAGAAAGTACAGGCATTTGTCTTCGTTAAATTATACGAAAAATATGGATAAAAATTTTCATTAAGTAAATAGGTAGTTAAATTATGTTAAAAACAACTGGGTATGTAGTAAAAACAATATTTTTTATTGAACACACTTACAAAAAAGCAGAATTAAATGACATGTAAAAGGCGAGCTTAACCCTAAAAATAGTTTTCTGCCAGCAAACCGTGAGCTAGAGAGATATTACATTAACAACTAACTTAACAATGTGATAGGTATTTACATTTACAACTAACTTAGCTAGCTCTAATAAAACAGATGATAAAAAAATAATAGCAATTCCGCTGCGAAATTTCAGTAGTTAACCCTTCAGCGTTCAGGGCTATTGTTTACGGCGCGGGTAATCGGGCCGTGCGGTCAAGGTTGCCTATCCCCGGCGGGTCATCGCCCCATGCCGATCCAACATGGCCGTCTGACAGGACGATGTGTTTTTGTCACGCGAATTTTGAACATGTGTGGAGCTTTTGTTTTTGAAATATGGCCGATAAGTATTTTTAATTAGATAAATTCTTGATACAAGTCGCGACTTGTTTCGTTTTTGTGGGAATATTATTAATATGTATGAATGGGATTGGGGAGAGACGTGTTTGGACTTTTATTGGAATGGACTCGATTGTCATCTTGTTTTGCTGTTTTATTGTTTTAAATCGGTTGATATCGCTTGACTAGTACTAAGCTGGATGAATTTTATTTTATCATATTGTATTTGGTATAAAAGTAGGCTAGGAATGATTATTGTACCTAATAAACAAATAGATTGTCTTCTGATTTATTAGAGGATCACATAAGAGATACCTAGGTACCTACATACCTACAGAAACGGATAAATAAGTTAGAAAATTCTAAAAGCGTGATAAATATACAGTAGAGCTATGCGGAAAAATCCATGTGAAATTTCTAGTTAAAACAAAGCTTGTCGCAATTTATGGTAGCTTATCAATACAACACTGAAATACAATTAAACAAGCACCATCTGCCGGTGCGATAAATCTCCGAAATTTATTATTGGATGAAAATAAAACGATTTATTATCGGATCAAAATAAAACAACTTATTAATAAAATGACAATGTAGAGTCATTGTAGAGGGTTTGCGCAAATCTGTCAAGTAAGATGGTGTCTTCTATTGTTGGTCACGTACTGTCGGGATGTTATTAGCGAATTATCGAATTGTCATGTTTGATTTCAAACAGGGGCTTGGCAATGGTTGGGTAGGTATATACATAAAAAATATTAAACACCCAATATTCATATACATACATTGTCCTGAAACCACACTAGAATTTCACACTCTTGCAACCCCGACCGCCGTGTTACTGAGGTCCTGATAAACTAGGATTCTCTGTGTCGTGGGTATCGGTTACTACGAGTAACATAGTACTACAACACCCAGGCCGGGAACAAATATCGGCAGAACATGCAAACTTTTGTCACACAACGGGCATCGAACTCGCACCTAGGCGTCTCAGCCGGCTACTCGACCGCCACACCACCGAGGTCGGAGAGGTACAAGTTTGAAACAACCTTTGCTAGTTGTTTTTACTCTATCCGTTTTTTTACATTCAATGATGAATTAATTGAAAGAAGACTGCTTGAGTCTGCAAAACTTCTATAGATATTCCCAAAATAGTCAATGTTTTTGTAGGTACTTACCTACCTATAAAAGTACAATTTGCATTTTTGTTTTCATATTCTGGTCTATATCATAGCAGTGTTTTGCATTTATATTATTGCAATTTACCTTAACACCATTTCAACACCTTTTTCATAATCATCAACCACAGAGTCTCATAAAGAACAGTATGGGACACCTTTATCAACTGACTTTTCGCCATCTCACTTATAGCGATGTCATAAAGGTCTAAGCAATAAAATTCAAAAAAATAAAAGAACATAAACTTATCCTTCTTTCTTTCTTCGCAAAGGATGTCTTTTGTAGAAAGATTCATCACGGATGTCAAGAATCCTTATAAAATGATGACTCTATTCGTAGCTGTCACCGCGTTGCGCACACGCATGACATTTGAAACGATAATCCGCAGATTTCAGGAACCATCACGTCTGCATCGCCCTCTATAGGACTGTGGGGGACACACAAATGTATATTGTTACATAGGTTTATTGATACTAAAACTGATTTTATGATAGTACTGTATTTTATTTTGAGAATAATGAAAATGTAATGTTTATATAAATTGTTTCAGCTGTGCTAAAGACTTTCTGTAGAGACAATGAAGTAAAGAAAAGGGAAGTACGAAGCTTGTATAAGAATTATTTCCTCATCTTATGATATTGTATTAAATACTAAGTCAATTAAATTAAGACCTAAACTTAAGTAGACTTTGCGGTAATTATTTTGGTGGTGATAAGCATTTGTCTAAAATCATCATCACAAAATGCGTTTAAAACAGTTTCATAATAAGTGTGAAAAAGTAAAATTGCCAGAAAAAAAAGGAATTGATAATGATAACTATTTACGGAAGTGATGTATTAATTATTTAATAAAATAAATTTCAAAAATTAAACTTTAAATTAATTTATCTCATCCATAACAACAAATTATACATAAGCGTAGGCGGGTGATAGGTTTTTAAACGGCGAGATACCGATCTATGAGAATACTTAATTATGCATTTCCACATGTCTCCATTACCTACAACATGAAATATTCAAGTAATCAGAATCCTATTTTAATCTGTGAAAATTTTTAAATATATTTTTCAATTACCTGGAAGTTACGGTACTAACGAGTCTCGGATGATAAATAGCTTAATTTGTACGTTTTCAATGGAACAAATTTGGAAATATTTCAATATGTTTACAAATGACAGGTGGATTTATTACCGAATGGTAGCCCAGAATTCAATTTGAGTAAGAACATTTAAAGGGATAATGTCTAATCAAAACTCTGATATACTTTCCCAACCATTCTTTTTTTATTGCTAAAGTGATTAAAATTATAGTTAAATTCTTAAAATTTCGATTTAACAGGATTCATAGCTATAAGCACTTAGTGTAGTTTTTTACCTTAAATTAACAAATTTTAACTTTTTTGTAGTACCTATTTATGAATGAATAAATGAAATGTTTCCACATATGGTGGTGGATAAATTCATAAATAGGTAGGATATAACTTCAAAAACAAATAACAAAATAAACAAAAACATATTCTAGATAAAATGTAAAAGTTGGTCTCATCTTAACCGTAGAACTCATCCCTTTGTATTACATGAATAAAACGTTTTAAAATTAAATATATATATTTATAGCTTAGAAACGATCACTTCCATATTTTATAATATTTTTTTTTGCATTTTTCTGAACTTTTCATTAAGGAAAGCTACAGTTCTTTTGCAAACAGGTCATAATCATACCAATTACGTAGTGTAGAGCTAGGTAATGCTTGCGATACACGACGCGCCTCGTGTAGGTAAGCTAGTGAAGGGACAGCGCAGAACAGCGCCTCGTGTCGGAGACGCGCTGTCGATGCTATCTACTGGGATTCCACTATACTGCGCATGAACACTATTGGCGTACAATCTAGAAAAAAAAACAAAGCAACAAACACGCTGATAGACAAACTCGCTGAGTAGATCTTTGAGCATACCAAGTTTGAGGTAATGAGAGGCACGTCCAAACATTACATTTGGCATATACCCGCGTTTTTCAAGTTGTGTTTGCTTTCACGTAACCTGTCACGTGTTCTTTCGAAGAAGTCGATCTGAATGATAGTATCTGAATGGTCTATAATAGAGCATGCTTGCCTTAAACAAACCTGTCCACTCTTTACTTTCGCTAAATGGTAACCATTACCACGAAAGAACAAGTAACACGAAAAAGACCACCTCTAAAAAATCTTGGTGAGCGCGGTGCATTGAAATAATTTTCAAGTTTCAAAAGTTTATAATTTTTTAACAGCGGTTTTCCGAATCTTGAAACTTAAGAAAAAGTCGTACTTGTCAAAGATGAAATTTTATCAAAACTTGCGATGAAACTCTTACGACCAATTCATTGCTAATTGACTGCAATGTACGCTCTGAGGATTTATTCGCGAAATTGTTTATAGGGTCGAAACGTTTTGCATTATTCAGGGCTCTGAGGGCTACAAAAGATAGCAGCTCCCAGGCTGCTCAGTAGTCACGCTTCTCTTCCTTGTGCTGAATATGCAAGTCTAAATGAGATGACAATATTTTCAATCTGTATTATTATTTATTATTTTCAGCCCTTAATGTCCCACTGCTGGGCAAAGGCCTCCCCCCACTCTTTCCATTCGTTCCTTTCCTGTGCCAAAATTGGCCAATCTGCTCGGAACTTATTGAACTCATCCCTCCATCTCATTTTCAATCTGTATAAAAATTCTAAATCATTTTGTTTAAATTAATTATTTGGGTTCGTTTTTGACTTTGGCATGAAACGGATTAAGTAATGGCCAGTTAGAAATACTTTTTTAAAGAAGTGTTCTTAATTCAAAAAGTTTTCCACAAGACACTAAGAATTAAAAAAAAATGTACATAATTGATGTCTTGTAGCTCCAAATGTGGAACAGACCGCATAAAAAGTAGATTAGAGACAAGACGCCACAAAATATGCGTTTTTAAGTGTGAAAAATTGCGTTATCGACGGCATGCGGTGGCAATGGTTTTTAAGCAAAACTAATGTTTTGGCATTACGCGTAAGTCATTTGCCATTGCAGATGGTGGCACACGTGACTCTGTTTGTTTATTTTTACTGAGATTAGTTCGTTTTAATACCGAAGTAAGCAGAACAAATTGTGTAAAAATATGTGGATATCAGGGCGTCCGCGTTTCGTTGAGAGTTATTTTAGTTTTACAAATCGCTTTTTTGTTGAGTTACGAGTTTGATAATTGTATTTTAAAAAATCTTATGTCACTTGGCATGAAAATATTTCCACGGAAATCGATTATTTTTAGTTGTATTTTTATAAACCTTAAAAAATTTCACACTGTTTTTTACTGATCGTCATGTCAAATAAATGTTTTTTTCTTTCTCACATTAACCAACGTATACGGCTATAAAGGGCATGTGACTCTACTTTCACTGAAATGGCTAATAAATAACAATAACCAGGTTTCTAGTTCTAGTTCAATGTGGCAACCATTAAGCCACATACATTTTTGCATGTCACAACCATCTGATTGCCGCGGCTGTAAATCGTACGTGTGAACAGTTAATGCTCGTAAATCCTAAAATGGTGGGTAATTGGTGCGTGGATTTAAGATTGCCATAAAGCATTCTCGATGTGTTTACCGACATAATGTGGTAAATGGACCAATTTTAACGTCTGTTTTGTGGCTATATATATGGCTTTCATTAATGTATTAAGAATATTGATGTTAATTATCCTAGGATGGCGTAGTTAAAGCTTTGTCATTCGTAAAGCGGGATTTGACATTTTTGTCTAAACTGAATCGCTATAAGACTTCATGGTTAGGCCCCTGAACTTAAAGTTCGAAGGCCGTTAGTGTTCCAATAAGCGGCGATGGGCTTGCAATCTGTCACATGGAATGCTTCCTCTATTTCTATTAAATTGACTCTGAGGAGTTCCCCTATACTCACGGATCTGCGTAATTATTTTATTTATTTTTTTATTTTATTTAACAAATTAAGTAGGTGCAATAGTTAGTTAGTTACTAGTATCCTTAAACCTATTTTAGGTTTGTTCTCGAGGTTCTCGAGGTATTACTATACTTGAGACAAAAATGCACATCAAAAACATGAGTTATAAGTAGGTAGGCAGTACCAGGTAGTAATGATTTGAGGATGCCCATAGATAGATACTTTATTGACTTTATTGATTGCGTAGAGAAAATACTAAATTGCACACCAAATATTTCAGTTCATATAAATAGTACAAACTTTGACAATGTGTACAATTGGTGATCTCTACCAGACAACCTTTGGAGGGAACGGACTGTATGAAAGATTACAAGGGGTTGTAACTGTTGTAAGTTGTGTGCCACATAATATGAAAACAATATATAATTATCTTACCTACATAATTACTTACTACACAGCATAATCCTATACTACTATCCTGCTATTATTATAAACGCGAAAGTTTGTGAGGATGGATGTTTGTTACTCTTTTACGTAAAAACTACAAAATGGATTTTTATGAAAATTTACAGTAATATAGTTTATATATCAGAATAATACTGAGGCTACATTTTATCCAGTTACTACACGGGCGTAGCCGTGGGTAGAAGCTAGTTTATCATAAAGCAGTCTAGTAATATTATAAATGCGAAAGTTTGTGAGGATGGACGTTTATTACTCTTTCACGCCAAAATTACTAAAGGGATTTTGATGAAACTTTACAGTAATATAGCTTATACATCAGAATAACACATAGGCTACTTTTTATCCGGGTACCACGTGGGCGAAGCCGTGGGCAGAAGCTAGTACATACATACTATCATTACCAATTATGCCCATCATGGGGATAACCGTCGTGATTGTCTTTGTTTTTGTAATTATTAGACCGGATAATGCAACGACTAATGGTTTGCAGCAGACTCTTTCCAACGATACCTTGCGACCTCTTCTGATGTTAGCCCGTCTGCACTAAGCTTAAGCAATGACTTAGGCATGTCATACAGACGTAAAGCCTTTTTATTATACGTCGCCGCTTATTGGAATATTAACTGTTGGTACATGCCTTCTAATGTTTGGTTCTAGGGCATGCCGGTTTCCCCACGATGTTTTTCTTCACCGTTTTGAGTACGTGTTAATGCGCACATAATATTTTCGAGTGCAAAGATCTATTGGTCCACTATCTCCGGATCAGAAGTCGGGGTACCGTCCACTAGGCTAACGCGGCTCACAGTTATTACGGCAGTTTTTAACAGATATTATAATACTAGGTTTTGTTATCTACTTTCTCTCACAAAATCCTTACTATTTCACCCCATCAAATAAATAGTGTTGACAGTCCACACATGTTTCGCGCCCTATGATGGATGCCACACCTAATTACGAACGAAATCTTACCAAAACCGGAACAATATTATTTTTACTATAACTTTAAACCATTCTCATCAAAAATAGACTTTATTTACAACGGATAGAGATTAGAGTAGTACTATTGGTTGTATCTTCTATCGTCATGTAAAATTTCGGATGTTTTCCGCATGGAACATTTTGTAGTGTTAATTAGGTCGTACGAGTTTTCAAATTGATGAACACAGAGGACTTACAAGAAAGAAAGAAAGAAAATACTTTTATTCGACACACAAATTTTACAGAGGATATAGATGGGAAAGACCATAATTCTATACATATATCGGCCTACCGTAATAGGTAGGTATGGTGGTGTGCTGAAGGCACAAAACTACCTAGGTACCTATATCTCCGGGGTCGAAAACGCGCGAGAGATACCTCTAGTGTCTCTAGCATCCATAGGTTTCTATAACAGTTTACCAACAGATTGGCCGTTCGTATGCTTTTTGGCCACTTTAGTTGTGCAAAAAACCCTGGAATTTGAATATGCACCTAATAATCGATTTTACGGGTATTTTTTAATTTATGGTAAGGATATACTACAAGTCTTTTGATATTGAATCTATCAATAGAAAGCACGAACTGTGTGTTCCTAAAAACAAGTCGCCATCTTTGATCTTTGACAAGGCGGTAGATTTTCGAATAAATCACATAAAGTAAAAACAATCTAATATCAATAATCGGCTGAGCACAGTGAGCACGCACCTCACGATCTAACTAAAGGCATGAACACACTGTCGTGTGACACGTGTGTCGCGTGCCTTATTGTTTGGCTAATGTCGTGACGTAGCTGGTTTGCCCGGACTATACGTAGCCGGATTTAAAAACTATTTTTTCGTATCGGAAACGATTCCGCGTAAATTTAATCTAATATTTTTCATTTACGTAGTTTATAAAGTTGACGTTACCTATGATCCTTGTGATTTCAATATTTTTTTTTATATATATTACTAGCTTCTTCGGCTTCGGCTGGATGATACCCAGATAAAAAGTAGCCTATGTGTTATTCTGATGTATAGGTTACTGTAAATTTTCATTAAAATCCGTTCAGTATTTTTTGCGTGAAAGAGTAACAAACATCCATCATCACAAACTTTCACGTTTATAATATTAGTAGGATTCAAATTCGTATAGGTACCTATGTCATCATATCTTCAGATGATAAATGGTTGAATATCCGTTGGCGTGCAGTCCACAGTATCCACGAGTAAGCACCTACCTTCACCTGTTTAGAGGTTATCAATATGTAAATGAGTTAAATTTAAATAAAAATAGCTTTCGGTCTGTGTCAAAGGTTGTGTTTGTATCGACCTTTTACGTTTGTAATTACTTTTTGTTGGGTCATTTTTTATTTATAAAAATGTACCTAAGTATTCGTATCATCGTAGTGATCAAATCTTTATGAGACTGCCCACCAAATAACGTTAGGTACTCAAGCATTTAATTCACAACCAGACATGTTTGGAAAATTGCTGGTTTTTATTTTTTTTTCCTAAATATATCGTGAATTGAACATTTATTTTGTAGAACGAGAATTTTTACGTACCGTACCATTAGAAAAGGCGCCTTCACTTTGGTGTCTCACTGGTTTTTACGGTACGTAAAAATTCCCGTTTCACAATATGAATGATCAATTTCATTCACGATAGTAGTATTTGGTACAAATCTCACATTTACTAACATATGCGAATATAGGTATATTCGCATATTCTCATTAGCAATTCAATAATCACCAATTCATCATAACATCTTCCAGGTGACACCATAATATCCTACCTCGATTTAGGTTTTTCATTTTCAGACCAATTCATTACATTAGATATTTGAACAAAGTAGAGATTTGTGAAGAGCTCTTCCGGAATATACATGCCTATTTCTGCCACCAAGGTTTAGTTTGAAGGGTGTATATTTATTTATTTATTTATTTATTTATTAGTAACGCGCCAGTGATTGTTACCTTTGGTGTGGCAGTGTCCATAGGTTACGGTAACCGTTTACCAACAGGTTGGCCGTGTACTTGTCTACCACTTAAGCTGTATAAAAATCTTAGCAAAGAGGTTTAAGGCTCATACCAACTTCATCAAATGCGTTAAGTTGATTTGCGTTCCCTGAGTTCGATATGGAATAATTTAGGTTAGTAAAAGGCAACTGCTATATTTTCCTAAGAACGAGTTTTAGGCAGAATTTTCTAGACTTTACCCCAGACACGCTATTAGAAAATCTATTATAAAGGCGAGAGTGTAGGTTAACGAACCGTGGAAGGCAGTGTAATGCAGGATAACTGAATTTAGTGGTCCCACTCGTCATAATTTTACCAACTCCCTTTATTATATTAGTGCTGGGATAAAGAGATTGCCATAAAAACGATGTTCTGCTTCTCTTATCACAATCATTAATTTAGTCGTGTGTCAAATTCACTTCATTCAGGTGATAATTCATTTTTTGCAGATTAAATCTACAGATTACTTACCTACCTATAGATTTCATGGATTTTAGACAAAATGAGATTAAATTTCTAAATCACTGATAATTTTTTTTCTAAGCAGTATGACACCTTATAAAGGACTTTCTAAGGTGCAAGTACGTATTTCCCATTCTGTCTGAACAATAAATTGTAAGAGAAAATGAAGGTATACTGTGAACATCCAGAATACTCAGTAAGTATCTACTTAATTAAGAGCAGGTAAATAATGTAATATTTGACAATAGGTACTAATATTTTGATATATTTTAAACTCCAAATACAGCGTTGATGTATTGTCATAATCAAAAACAACGATATGACTACTACAGGTCAAACAATGACACGTTAATTGTCCGTCATTTCTATTCATAGCCATTTCATCGATATCGACGATCATTAAATCCACATAAATTACAACACTAGTTGAAGCTAACTGTGCAAAGACCAGTGGGTCCTTGTCTTATAATTAGGGGCCTTGGTAACGAGACAGGTCATTACCTAGTGTGTTAGTAGCCTAATGCTCACGGCTGTCGTGTGTAACGGCCCTTAGGCAAGTTAATTAGTTTTGTCTGGGAAGAATGGGATTTTAGTGAATTAAATTCAGTATTTTTACTGTCCTCTATACAATTAATTGCATTTCTTTACTAGCTACATCCTGGGTCTTAAACAATCTTGAAGGAAGATAATTTCTTGTAATTTTTAACTGACTTCAGAAAGATAATATGTAACAATTCGCTCGACCATTATTTCTCAACGTGCGTTTCAAAATGATCTCCATGAAAAACCCTTTTATTTTAACGGGATAATACTTACATACATAGCCTATGGCCACTCTTAAAGTCTACTCTAAATATTATTTGAAAACGGATGATTAGTTTCATTAGCCCTAATTACAAACTTATAAACTTCTACATCTTTTTAATATTGTGTGTAGTGTTAGTATAGATTGCGCGTTGGCGTATAGATTGCGTATTTGGCGGCCATTTTGGCGGGACCGTTGGAATTAAATCTACGCCTCGTAGCTTTTAAGATTACTTTATTACTCTTACAACTTTATTCACCGATCCATCAATCATCAACTCATTTCCTGACCGTCATTCAACTTTCAAAGCCGCTGCAACAAAGCACATCATTGCACTCAAATGTGCAACAGCACATTGCGCTGTGCAATTCACGTCACATTTGACGTTTGGGCATTTGACCACAATTGTTGTGAACAATGTCATTGAGTGTAGTTACACTGTACAGTTGCAAAACGACACTCGTCTATTTTTTTTGACCGTTAGTGTCGGGCTGTCGTTTCTTTTCTGACTGTTTTGTATAGCGCTTCTAATTTTAGAGAACTATGTATAAAATACTGCCTACAGTCTCTTTGGCATTGTTTGGTATAGTTCGTGTATTTTAACACGGAATATTTCGATCAATCTGAAGCTAGGGCCCACTTCAAACACATAAACGATAAACCGTAATGTAGGTACGCCTTATTGGCGTTTCTGTATCTGATTGTGACCATAAAACGTGAAATTTTCAGATATAGGCTAGCGGTCCATGAATGAATGAATAAATGCTTTATGAGAATATGTGCTAACCAAAATATAAACAAATCAAACTCAATACAACTAATAAAAAACACAATTTAAAAAAACATTGTTCTAATTAAAAATACATTGATCGATCTCTTCTTGAGTTTTAGTCTTAGCCCCGAATCATTTTAAACAAACTTTATTCAAATCCACAAACAGTCGATGCAAACAGATGGTATTTCATTTCACAATCAAATCGCACTAAGAATTCTAAGCGTCTATTATCGCCTAGTGCTGTTTTATAATCTGTGGTACCGGAAATGTCACGACATATGCGCATGCGCAGCAAAAGCACAAACTACGGTGAAGGGTTGAATCCTTTGACACCTATTCTATTGCCGTATTGCGTCCGTTGTCCAATTTATAGAAAAAACACAACCGCTGGTCGGTACGTTGCATCGTAGACTGTGCACAGGGGTGGGTTAAGGAGTTCATTACATAATTGGTATCTTAAGTCATAGTATAGTAAGGCCCCTATTAGATATACCGATGATATCCTAAAGTCGGATGATGGAGGTAGCTCAAGATCGTTCGTTTTGGCACCTTTGGGGAGGCCTTTATCCAGCAGTGGACTACTGCAGGCTGGTACACACTTACACATTTAATTATATTCACACACAGCAATAGGAGCTTTACTTCTTGGCGGTAAAAAAATATACTCGGACGAATTCTTTCACAAAGTTTTATAAGTGAACGTGAAAAATCATTTATTTTCATAGGATTGCAAGAATCACGTGGACAGATCCTTTACACAGATTCCTAATGAACGAAATACTTGAAGAATTGCCAACAAACTGGGCTTTAAACTTTTTTTAATTAGATGCCTAGTTTGCCTATTTAGAAAAATAGTCAAATTAAAGTATCACATTAACTTCGAAATCGGTATCCTAATCAAAAACTTTGAATCCTATTTTTAAATCCTATGCTACTAATATTATAAACGCGAAAGTTTGTGAGGATGGATGTTTGTTACTCTTTCACGCAAAAACTACCGAACGGATTTTAATGAAACTTTACAGTAATATAGCTTAAAATCAGAATAACACATAGGCACTTTTTATCCGAGTATAACGCTGGCGAAGCCTTAGGCAAAGGCTAGTAATATTATAAATGCGAAAGTTTGTGAGGATGGATGTTTGTTACTCTTTCACGCAAAAACTACTAAACGGATTTTGATGAAACTTTACAGTAATATAGCTTATACATCAGAATAACACATAGCCTACTTTACCACGCTGGGGAAGCCGTAGGCAGAAGCTAGTATAAAATAACGTCAAAATTGAGATTGAAAGTGGATCGATAGAAGACTGACGCAATATTATATCGAGAATTGTTTGTGAAAGAATTACGAGAATTGGGAATTAGCTTGCGTTATTTGTGTATTTATGCTTTCTCTGATTTACCTGACTTCTGTGAATCCGCCCCTGTCAGGATCGTGTAGCACGCGTTGTTATTATTTGATTATCACTGGTGTCACGGTGCATGGTAATATGCACCCGCTGCGCTGGCGCACGTGCCCAATAAGCCATAGAAAAGCATGCGCCGAAGCACGATAATTGCACCTTGGACACAGAATAGAGCCGCAATGTCATTTACAAACTCATTTGGAATTTAGGTTCGTGAAATAAGGAAAGATTGGCGTGAATTTTTTTATTCATTATTTTATTTTATACATAGTTGGAAAACAAACAGTTTTAATAACACTTATGAGCTACAAATTGTATGAGTGGGTTGCCTTTGACAGTTTTCACTAATAATAATAATGCTGGACATTTTTCACACAGCATCATCTAGTCCCAAACTAAGCAGAGCTTGTATTATGGGAACTACATGATTGGTATACTACTTATATACTATTAAACTTAGAACTAAGAACTAGTTCTAAGTTTAACTATCAAGAACTGTTTCGAATAATAAGAAGATTCCTCGTATACTACTGTTATTAAGTTAGTAGAAATCTGTCACCAAGTTTGTTCTAAAGTCTTAAAAGCTCAACCTAAGATTAAGGGCCCGGTCCTGTGGCGGTGGCGATGAAAGGGAAATGATTGTCAAGTGGTTGTCAAAGTTCACGTGAATGTATTGATTGCCACCGCCTCCGCCACCGCCACCGCGTTAATTTGACTGGGCCCTAAGGCATGTTTAGTGTTGGTTTTTTATATAGAGACTTGTCATTAAGCATCATCTCAGGAACTGTCAAAGTCTAGTGAAAACGTAAGCCATGCCTCAATTAAATGAAGACGGGCCAAAGGTATTTTTTTACAGAAAGAATAATAATAAGTATCTACTTACCAGATATACCTATAAAAGAAAAATAAATATACCTAAGCGCAATTTTATTATGACTAGGTGCTTCTGAAAACTTAATCGGGATGTTCGATCCTACTAATATTATAAACGCGAAAGTTTGTGAGGATGGATGTTTGTTACTCTTTCTCGCAAAAACTACTGAATGGATTTTTATGAAACTTTACAGTAATATAGCTTATATACATCAGAATAACACATAGGCTACTTTTTATCCGGGTACTACACGGGCGAAACCGTGGGCAGAAGCTAATCAATTCATATTAAAAGAAACGAAAAACAAAATACTAATGAAATGGCAATGACGACCTCGGTGGCGCGGGGAGTAGCCGACTGAGATGCAAGAGCTGCTAGAGATAGTTATTTGTACCGGGCGTGGGTGTTGTGGTACCACGGTACTCATAGTTCCTGATACCTACGACACAGGAAATCCCAGTGTCGTAAATCAGGACTATGGATGTGTTAGGAACTATAATAATAATAACAAAGTATATTATTGAGGACTTAAATGAACATGTTATGCACTTTTACAAGTATAAAGTTGTCCTACAATTATCGGTCTTATTGCAACCAGCGATTTCTCCCAGACAACCGTATATAACTTTCAAGAAATCAAGTTCTAATAGAAACTTCAAAATGTAATTTTAAACCTATACTAATAACGACATAAAATTAATGACATTCGATGAATGAAAATGATCCGTTAGTAACATGAAACAGACCGTTGCAAACGATCTAAAGATAGCTCAACTGATCCAGATCACTACCAGACGGAAGCGTTCCCAAAATACTGGCCGCATTGCCACGTAGTATGGTAATGCTAATCCGTTAATTAGATAAGTCCTGTTTATCGTCTTTCGGATTTTGCATAAGAATTTTAAGGAACATCATTTAAAATTCCTTATGTTCGAAAATAATGAGTTTATTTCTCATAATTTGGACGAAGGGTCACTGTTTGATACGATAAGGATTTCGAAGAGGACAAGCAAAGATTTTGATCAACATGTCGGACGATTCGAAACGGGTTGTTCAGGAGAGAACCAATTTTCATAAAACAATAAATAAATAAAAACCCAGAAAGATATAGAAATAGGTAGATAGATAGATAGAAAATGCTTTATTGCACAAAACAAGTACATAGGCGAACTTAATACTAATTAGCATTTTCTTCCAGCTGACCTCTCTGTATTGAAGTGTATATAGTAGTATAGAGTAGAGTATAGAGTAGTGCGTCTGACTGATTACCAAAAAAAGCTTTTTTTTTATTAAATTATACAACAAGCTACTTAAAATAGAAGTAAACTACAAATTTATATAAATAAAAAATAATTCATACTTAAATACATACATATGCCTGCCCCACACTAAGATACTACGAGTACTGTGGTACCACAACAGACTCGGAACAAAGATCTGCAGCACATACAAACATTTGTCCCGTAGTGGGAATCGAATCGTTGCGTCGCAGCCGGCAAATCGCCCACGCACCATCGAGGTTTCTCATTTCTGTTAATTCTTCGCTAATAAATTAAAATGCTCCATTTAAAATATTAATATGATAACACATTTAATAATCCACAGAAAGACAACCTAGACATATAACCCGAAGGGAGTGCTTCACGATCACTCGACATCTTGATGAAGACTCTCGGATTGTGTCGAAAGAGTGGGTGTCCTCATCGATGGTATGGTATGTGAGTAATACTATTTTAGCATGGACTTTCAGGGTAGACATAGGCTATATAATATATTTCGCATTCAAATAAAAAGGGCTTTTCGTGGAGACGTATTGTGATGATAAGTGGACGAAAATCGGCTACTTTTTTAAAAAAAGCTAAACACGAATGTGTTTGATAGATTTTTCTGTTTTTCGCCGACTATTTTTCATCGGCTACTTTTATCTGAGTACCACGCGGGCGAAGCCGTGGGCAGTGGCTTGTTTCTAATAAATAACTATAATATTTTGAAAGGTTGTCTGTCTCTTGCATAATCCCATCCCTAAAATAATCCGCTGAAGGGGTAAAGCTATAATTCTGTGATCACTTACCCCTACCCCTGCTACCCGTACTGCTATACTTTACGACATAACGACGAAACGACAATTTGTCGTGAAAACCGTTGGTCACATATTTATAATTCTTTTATTTTGAGTTTCGGTTAGGGTAAATTAGTATGTATGCTTTTATCGTCTTGCATAACTCACGTGAGGGCATGCAACGTCCGTTTTAATTAAAATATTTATAAAAAAACACGCCCACGTCTGTAATGTCATAAGATCTTTAGATTCATATACTGTACGTAGATCTGTGAGGTTAGCAAGTAGGGCATAGTTAGAGATACGTCCATTATATTTGGGGCATGTCAGCGTTTTGTATAGTAGGTAGTTAGCATTTTACGTGCTAGATCTGATTGGTCTGTATTTCGATTGCGTATCGCGTGCGTTGTGCGTTTCGTTTCGATGCATGCATTGTGAATATGAATGTTGTCGTAAATATTATTGGGTAGTAAATATCATAAGTCAACATTTTACGAGAGCCCATTGATGGTTTAAGGGGTAGTGTTGTATGGGAAACCCTTACAAAACGACGTTGTTTAGTAACAACACGCAAAATGTTCTATCAACCCTTGTTGCAATAAATTACATTAAAAAAAAATGCATATACCCTAGATTGAACCGTTTATGTACGCGTCCCATCACTATGTATCAGATTTCCCTATCTTCAAAGGTTTGCTGGAAGAAAACTCTTGTTAGGGTTGAGCTCGCCTTTGTCCTTTAATACAAATAAGTAAAAAAAAGTTGTTCTAGATGATATAAAACAAAATTTATCGAGTAACTATTTTTTTTTTATTTATATTACATTGTATATTAAGGCGTGCTTATTAAATCACACATATTATTTGGCAAAATGGGCAGCAGAGCCTGACATTTTGCGATGAAACAGTACACAAGGCAAAAGGTATCGCTTTTAGTTGCGCTATTCGTCGCTAGATGGCGTTAGCAGTACTGACATCAAAATTACTTAAAATGTAGTCGTTCATTTTGTAAATTATGAATGAGTTGAGTTACTAGAATGAAATATTGATGTCATTTTTAATTGCAACTTGGTATAACTGTTTCATACATTATGCTATCTTCCTTTGATCTTGTGTCTCACGCGAATATTTTCTAATTAGAACTCTGTAATGAGAGATGTAAAAGCTACATTAATGTTTGCCTTCGCGTATAAGTAATTGAAATGAAATCACAGTTACAAAATGTGGGCTAATCTGCTAATTACTAATTTACTACACTTATTTTGTGGTCGACGCAAATGCGTAGGTAAATAAAACCTTTACTAGATAGATTTTCTATGAATGTATTTTACTAATCTACCTATGATTCGTTCTGATTGGATTTTGAAAGAATGAAAGAAAATACTTAATTGTACCCCAAATGCACAAATAACACAATAAGCAAAATCTTATACAACGGGCGGTTTTATCGCTCAGAGCGATCTATTCCTTTTAGTTAACTAGTTTCTTATTCATTTTCTCTTCCCGAAAACTCCCTGTTAGCTTCACTTGTAACTAACTAACAAACAATGTAATCAAAACTTGTAAGTAAATTTTAACCCACTTCTAGTTTTATTGTCGTATAAAACTTTGTATGTATATGTAGTTCGGATTACAATACTGTAATTAGATAGCTTGGAGCTGATCTGATGATGGAGCCAGGAGGGAGATAGTGGAATTTTTCAGTGGCTACTGGTAAACCCCTCGAGTTTGGGCTTATATGATTCGTTTTGACGAGTCCAATAGATCGCACTTGGTGCGAGGTTTCCAGTTTCGAGTTTGGGCTCAAACGTTTCGAAAAACGTGTTTTATTTAAACTACGAGTGCATATTAATATCATTAAGACCGTTACAGCCCTCTTAAAGGTGATCTTGAATATATTAGCCTAGAGATGCCAATTTTTTTTGGTAGGTGTCTTATATGCTTGTCACACCGTAATTATTTCACCACACTGGTTTTTTGAACGGACGCCGAGGAAGAACTATTTATTCAGTAGCCGTATCAACGTTCTTCTTTGGTTGCCCTGCGTTAGTATTCATAATAAATAAATAATCTAGCCTTAAACTAAGCAGAGCTTTATACAAGCTCTGCTGGTAGAGCGACCGGACCTAGTTTAGGTTTGGTTATCTGAAAAGAGCCTAGTGGTTAATGATGAGAGAACCAATCTGGTGTATAGTTCTGTTCAAAATATTTATTTTGAACAGAACTATACAAACGTCCTATTAAATAGTTATAGTTTATTATGAGACAATTTGATGTACCGTCTAATAAGGTCGGTGCCTAGCATAATGCTGCAGTGAACTGCAGCGCTGTTTTTCAGCACAAACCTCGATTGAGTCATGGAAAAAGCATAAAAAGTAAGATATACACTTATTGACTTTGAATTTGAAAAAATACTCAGACAACTCAAGTAATCTTGTCCGAACAATCACACTTCGCCTTTCTTCAAACACAGATAAAAAAAAAACCTTATCAACGACACTCGTAATTAAACAGTGGCGCCACCGGAAGTGATAACAGCCGGATGCACAAGCCACGCCCCCGTCCTAAGGGCTATCTACATATTAAAGTAACGTGTCCGTGACGGATCAGGACTCAAAAATCTGCATGTTATTAAAGTATCTCCTATATAAATACTAGCTTCTGCCCACGGCTTCGCTTGATAGGTACCCGAATAAAAAGTAGCCTATGTGTTATTCTGATGTATAAGCTATACGGATCCGTTCAGTTGTTGTTTTTGCGTGAAAGAGTAACAAACTTCCATCCACACAAACTTTCGCATATATAATATTACTAGGAAGGATTATATTCGACTTACAACACAGCCTACATAAATTATAGAGACCTGAAATCTGGAACACATGTTTATTTATTTATTAACATTTAGTGTCGGTTGTTCGGCATATACGAGTACATACCTAACCTACTGCTACTTCAGCTTGTAAATCCTCCGAGCTGTGGCGATTATAATCATTCTCTCTCGGATAATCTCGTTATAGATTTCATTCTATAGAACACTATAGTTCGCTCTGTTACCTGTTGTATTGAACTGTGAGATTAGTCCTACTCTGTCTGTGCATATATTACACGGATCAAAAGTAATCTGTGCGCTATATGGCCAGTTTGTAAGTGGTCAGCTTCGCTTCTCGAATCTCGCGTTCTCAAACCATTTAAAAAAACAAACGCAATTTTTTTGCTAAGGCACAGAATACTCCGTTCCGGATACGGCTCGGATAGATAAGGATAGTGCTTTAAGGAGGGTGGTATCATGCAGTTTTTAATTTTATAATAAGCTTGCGATACTATCGAAACATCCTTAGATTAATGTAGGGTTCATTTTATGACGTTTAATTAAGTTTCCTACTAATACCTATAACTTGTTATAAATGCAAAAGTAAAGCTGAGTATTTTTACGGATCGCTGATTGAAAAAGTTATTTTATTGTAGCTGTTGACTATTTTTTGTTTATGACAAAATGTGCTAAGCTGTTAATTGCCGAATTTCGTTCTTGAACCAAAGTTGTTATATTTTACGTACCTAGAAACACTCCGCAAATACTTGGAATGACATACATACCTACTACTTAGTTCTTGTGAACGAAGCCGGCGAAGACGTTAGTTTATGATTAAAAATGTATGTCTGTCTCGTCGTTATTCAACTAGACAAAACGTATGACCTTTAACGTATGTTTTTGGTAATTTAATTGAACATTAAGTTGTTGTTTTAGTGATCTACTTTAAATCGAATTAAATTGATATTTCCTTGATTTAATTATCATAGATTTCGCATGAGTACTTGATGTTATCCTGTGACTGCTCACGGAGAAATAGGTACGGGTTTTTATGCCTAATAGATTTTTCCATATGAAAAAATACCTACTACGTGCTCAAAAACGTGTATGAAAACAAAAAAGAAAATTTGTATGCCAGAGAACCAAAAATTTGAAGTCGATCAATAATGTGCAGTCCTCTGACTACCCTGTTTATATTGCTCCGTGAACTTCTTCTTCTTTCTTCTTCTATTAATTATTGTGTGATCCATCCTAGGTTTAATAACTTCGGCTGACACTCTGAGATGCTTTCTAACTATAGCCCTTCATTCTTATCTTTTCATCACACTAATTCTTTCAACATTCGTCACATGTTGGGTTTAAAGAGCTCACTATATAGGTTGGCTGGAAGAGACCGCATTTAAGACCGCCCAATGTATCTTGTATGTTTATGACTTCCTGTGTTTTTTCTTTGGTGTGTAACAAAGAGTTTATCTATCTATCTATCTAAATAATAATAATATCTAATGCTGGATATTTTCATTATATCACTAAACAACCACAGTAGCCAATAAAAAAGAAAATTTCATCTAGAAAAAGAATTCGGACGTGTACCTACTCGTACCTACCTAGTTTAATGCAACAAAAAGGTTTGCTTCAACAGAAATTCCTCATTTTTTAAGCAAAAAACTAAAGTTTATTATAATAGGTTTTAAAAATATTTTTACACTCAATGTCCTGAGAACGGCCCACATTACGACGGTAATTTCCTTAATACGACCGTTCTACAACCAATCTGAGGATCTATTAGGGGGCACCTACCGTGAAACTAAACGACCGCCACTCTCGATAAATATCATTTCTACAAAACATTACTTGTACCCCATCATCCACCCGTGTTGCATCGCGACCTAATGACGTTGCCTTGAAAACTGTTTAAGAACATTTCTTGAAGATGCGAAGGGTCCTCTAGTTACGGTAACATTAACCTATAGAGGTTACGGTAACTGCTTACCAACAAGTGGGCCGTATACTTGTTTGCCACCTTGTTGGTATACTCATACACATTTATTAACCACTAGCTTCTGCCCACGGCTTCACCCGCGTGGTACCCGGTTATAAAGTAGCCTTTATGTTATTCTGATGTATAAGCTATATTACTGTAAAGTTTCATCAAAATTCGTTCAGAAGTTTTTGCGTGAGAGAGTAACAAACATCCATCCTCACAAACTTTGGAGTTTATAATATTAAAGGATAGAATAAAAACTACATACTCATAGTACACTTGGTTTTGTTAAATCTTTAGATACCTATAAAAAATCAGGTAAATATCTACATAATAAATCTGCTCAGTTTAAAGCCATTAAATCAGACAGTACCAAAAACTGTATGACTATCGGTCACTCAGTTACGCAGTTACACATTCCATCGTCTATGGCAGCGCCTCTCTGTGACTTATGCCTATGGCGTTCAAAATAGGTTCTCTACCCTTGAAGTCATACAAAAATATTTCTTCAGATACGAACACATTCTTCGTATCTGAAGTCGCGGTACTATCTACTAGGCCAACACGGCTTACAATTTTCAAATCAAATCAATTCAAATGTTTATTTCAGTAACTTAATCTACGTATACATATATCTCCTTTGAGATCTCCTTTTCAGTATGTACATAGTATGTATGTATGTACCTACCTGTGGTAGGAGATCTCGCTCTTCCGTAACAATATTTCTTCGAGACTAAGTTCTAGAGTATTATATTAATGTATTATTATGACTCTAGAAACTATAAGCAATGGATTGTGTATCCTATCTATGTCGAGTATGTGCTTGTGTATGAGTATACAAGTGTATGTGTGTGTGTGTGCGCGCGTGAGTGTGAGTGTTATAAATTAATAAGTAAATATTATTATTATGATATTATTTCAGGATTATACTTTCATGGTAGGTACCATCGTAATGGAAGTTCACTGTCGACAATGGTTGCCCATAAATTATATCAGTGGTGTTATTTTGCAATTTAAATTCTGTGTTTTTTGACAGTCGAAAAAAATAATTACCTACTGCAACTTGAGTCCCCAAAGTTCGCTATTATCAGTCCGTAGATGTCCAATGCGGGAAATAGCCTTCTAAGCAGTGCCATGAGGAACGGTACTTTACTCTGGAACCTTAATCCACAGAATTCCCACATCTGTCTATCGGGGGAATTCCTTGCGTCGTCCGGTTCCTTCAAGTACCTGTTCTCCAGCGATCTTCGGTTCTGCAAGCTAAATAACCTGCCTATTGCCGCTTCTAATTTTTGATTCTGAGAGCTATATTTGGCTGACTTTAGATCTTATAGGGGTTAGTAAAGTAAGGACCAAATTGTTCCACACTTAAGTTATCTCATACATTTTGAATTTAGAACTATATAACCAAAGATTTTGAATTAGATTGTAACTGTCAAGCAAATGAGGTCGAAATAAACTCAAATATGACTCATAGATCAAAAGAAAACCGTTTGAAATGCTATTATTTACAGGGATGTGTTCGGCCCAAAAAAAATGAAAGGTTTAATGAGAACTTAAATGTATCACTGGTGGAAAAATCTACCATCTTTTGTGTGGTCGGTGAAGAAAACTGATAGAACTTTTAGGATTTCTCTACCAGATATATCTTTACGGTCTCATTACCCCTTTAAATTTTTATGGGGCGAACGCACAGCCCTGTTATACTATTTCAAATGTCATGGAAGTGGTCCACAAACTGAAATCTAGGTACTGAACACAAGTAAGAACTATCATCGCCGTACAAAATAACTGTTAAAATAGACCTAAGCAAGAGCGAAATTTCCTATA
This sequence comes from Perizoma flavofasciatum, assembly GCA_958496245.1. Classification (NCBI taxonomy): domain Eukaryota; kingdom Metazoa; phylum Arthropoda; class Insecta; order Lepidoptera; family Geometridae; genus Perizoma; species Perizoma flavofasciatum. Next base: position 7,523,764 of record OY292439.1, on the reverse strand, counting down.
AGTAACAAGTATTTTTACTTATAAGTTAATTTCATCATTGTTATAATTAATCTTTTGGAAACTCAATAAAAACATTTTCATTTGTATTGTAAGTATCTAGATTAAATAATATCTGCATAAGTATTGGCGACCGATGTGGCGCGGTGGGCGAAGGTCCGCCTGCTACACAGGAGGTTGCGGGTTCGATTCCCGCCCTGGGACAAATATTTGTACGATCTGCAAATATTTGTTCCGGGTGTTCTGGGTATTTTCTATGTATAATAAAATTATCTATCTATGTAATGTATTGTATTAAGTATATCAGTCATCTAGTACCCATAACACAAACTCTGCTTAGCTTGGGGCTAGATGATGTTGTGTGGATTGTCCAGCATTATTTATTTATTTATTTATTTATTATGTAAAAAGACTAACCTAATAAAAGCGATGCCATAAAGTCTCACAAACGAACTCAACAATTCCAGGAAATTTACCAAAACATTCCCAAGTGTACCTAACTATCGGTAGCTACCATGTTTGCATGTAAACCGATTATTACTTTAGCCTTATCAGTCTGCAATTTTTTATCTATCACTATGCTCGACCTGACATAAGTAGGTAGGTACCTTTACCTTCCTCTCTACTTAAAAAAGTCCTATCTGAGTATTCAATAATAATTAGGTACGTCAATAACAATGCCGTCAATAATACTAAGTATTCCCGTTTGAGCACCAATTTTTTGGGCATCTATGCATTGAGCACCAAAGGTATTCCCATTTGAGCACCAATCAATATTTTAACGTGGTGCTCCAATGGGAACAAAAAATAAAATTTGATTTTATTCCCCATTGAGCACCTACGGTGCGGTAGCTTCTAGTGATGGGGCTTATAATAATTATAAAAAATGTGTACAAAAAGAGAAATGGGCATTCCGTTGTTTTATTTAGCAATTAAGTTTAGTTAGTGTAATACATAATCGAGGCCATTGTTTATATCACAATAAGTTTCCTCAACTTTAATTCTATCAATCACTAAATAAAATTATGACGATACAAGTGATTCTTGTATTATTTACTGATATATTTCTCGCACAGGGATTTTAATCTACTTATACGTCAAGTTTGATTAAAATCCCTATACCTACATGCAGAGTAGACATATTATTTAGTTATTTTCTAATTTATATAGTCAAAAAAGTTTAGTTTGAAATTTATATTGGGTACCTAAGTATATTATTTTTCTCAATTAATTCATTGTCATATAATTTTCATTATAAACGGGATATTTACCATGATTTGTAAGTTTCCCGATATTTCGGCACGATTGCTTCATGATTCGTCCTCATATTATGAGTTAGGTTACATACTTACTTAATCTTATAAAACGACTAACTCAAATTATTTTAACTAGGTATTTTGATGTAAATTGCCAAAAAAATCTACGATTGAAATTACAATTTGAAGAAGTATGTACAAGTAGGTATTTATATAAAAAAATACAGATGAAACAGCTAGCTATTCTAAGACAATTGCAAACGATCTATAGATTATTAAGTAGGTCTAGAATGCATAGAACCTATGATTGTAATTCTACGTATAGTCAGTCAATCCTGAACTTTATCTGTCACCTAAAATTATTACGAATTTTGCGATCATCAATCATTGAATAGAGCATTTTAAATATATATCAATAATCCATACGGTATTGCTAATAGCTAATACCTCGACAGTCGAGGATGATACGGCAACCATATGTAAACTACTACTTAGATGTGTTTGTTTACAAGAGCTTTGCACTCAGAATATACCAACTTTTAGGTTAAATAAAATTGAAATATTTATTTTGTAAGGTTCAATTTACTCTAGGATTTTATAAATCCATTATTTGGAATAATTTATAAATTTAACGGGTCTTTATCGCGTTTACGTTTTTTATTATTTTCCCAACATTTCGACTGTATTGCAACAGCCGTGGTCACGGGATGACTGTTATAGACCCGTAAAACTTATAATCACATTATCTTATAGCGAAAGTTTTAAAAACATCATTATTTGGAAGTTTCTAATATTAATAACACTGCTGTAATTCTAATAGAAATGTGAAATTATTGAAAAATCTACATAAAGGTCTGTCATTGACCGGCAAGGCGGTCTTAATTCCAATAATTTGAATATAGTACAGGGTTTTTTGTTCTAATTTTGAATTATGCTGCTCTAATTCAAAATTTAAAAATGGAATTGATTATAAAATTAAAAGACCTGTCATCGGGGCGAACAATAGTGAATTGAGATGTCTCCCGTATTTGGACAGCTGTAAACAATGTTTACAATGTAACTTTTATACTCAGCGACCTTTCTGCGACTAGGGAAGGGGCAAATCCGGATACCATTTTCATGTTTAACACATTTATTTAAAGCCGGAATAGATTTTATCTACATAAGCGTTGCATAGCCAGCCATTTATGTCCAGTATTTATTTATTTATTTATTTATAGCTGGATAAACCAAATAACCTGAAATCAGCATAAAGGTGAGCCATATTTTACAAAATGTTGTGTATCTAAATAGCAATACTTGGTCTTTTACTTTTTACCCGCGACGCAAAGTGTCAGGTTATGTGTTTGTTTGTATTTTTCTTGAATACGCCTTAATTGTTTTTTTGCAGTTTTGTATATCAGGCGGCGAAAAAGTATACGACCCACTTGTTGGTAAGTTACCGTAGCCAATGGATACAAGCAACACCAGAGGCACCACAAGCGAGTTGCCGATCCTTTAAAAATTTCAAAATGCCCTTTTGAAGAACTTGTCCTCCTCTATGTAGTCACTTGGAAACACCTCAGCTGGAACGTCATTCCATAAAGCGCACCGTGCGCTACCACCCGGGTTTGAGGATGAATTCCCTACCAATATGAACGGTGCAGTGATAAAAGGTACATATAGGCATCATATCAAATAATTTTACAATTTTTTTTTGTAATCGTTTCATACGACCTTAAGGCTTTGACAGCCTAGTTCTTAATAAGTTTTACTGACGTGGCGCGCCGTGTGGTTAGAACTTATTTAGTGCAATACGTGATAGAATACACGTGGTGGGTTACTAAAGTAAAAACGAACTAGTTTATGAAAAAACACTTGTTTGATTTTAAAAAGTGTGAAATTTTTTAAATTAAATGTTAGTGAAAATTCAATAATTAAATATTTTACTACCAAAAATTTGTTTTTGCCGGAAAAAGGTCTTAGAAAGTTTACATCCCTAGTACGGCTATGTTTGATTAAGTTACCTTCCGACATAACTATGTTAGATCAACACTCGCTTGCGCACAAACAGAGCTTCATTCATTAATTATGTTTGTATAAAAACTTCTTTTATAAAAATGTTGCCAAACTGACTTTATATAGAAAAATATTTATTGCACAACTAAAAAGTACTCAAGATGTCATCGGTTCATATAGAGTGGGGTCTTCCTACACTGTGTCCATTCAAGAACCCTTCTTCCCCAGCGGTTGTTGGTTGGTTGCATTTTTTCGGGTTATTTTACTTTTTTCCCACTAAACCATGGAGGCCACAACTATTGTATGAATAAAACCGTGTTAATATTTCTAATATTACTATTAAAGAGTTCTAAGGTTAATCTACTAATAGTAATGCATGACGCGTTATCGATACATTTTCGAGAGAAAATGAAGTCATTGAAAAAAGTTACACTATGAGAGCCATAGGAGCAAGTTATAGACACATAGTTTTATTGGCTTTTGACTGTAAAGTTTAAACAGAGAACATCTTCTTCCTACTAACTGGAAAATACACTTTAAAAATGTTTCCTGGCAGAAATCACTTTCAGTGATAATGCTACCCTTTGTACTAATAAAATTGTTTTTTTGTGCAAGATCCTGGTATTCAATAAGTAGTACTTGAATCAATAATATAATTTCCTAGTAAATTATATTATTGATAGCCCGCGTGGTATGTTAATAAAAGTAGCATATGACTGTCTCCAGGCTTCAAACTATGACCACCAACTTTTGAATGAATCGAACCAAGGATTACAATTTATACAAAGTTTAGAATTCAATTGCACACCCCCAAAGGGTAGTTATGAAAAAATAAAAAATACGTATTTCATTATTTACTTTAAAGTTTATTTGTACAGAGTTTTGAGCGAATCAAACAATATTTTTTTTTCATAGAAACTTTACCGCCCTATTTAACCCCCTTAGGGGTCGATTTTCGAAAATTAGATTAGCCTATGTGTTATTCCAGATCCTAAACTACCTATATTCCAAATCGGTTTAGTAGTTACGGAGATACGTGGTAACAAACGTTCACACACACACACACATACACTTTCGCATTTATTATATTAGTAGGATTACCTACCGTAAAGTTGTGTGGCACTCAGATCGTCTATTTGCGGATTTCGAAAACCATATATTTTATTCATTAAAATCACAAGGATCATTTTGAACTTTCGCTTGTTTTTAGTACCTAATGATAGATGTGATGAAGAACCTGCAATATCTCTCTATATTTCAGCCGTAATTAGAAATTCACGTTGCTTACGATTGAAGTGCGTTGATCAATAACTTGCTCCTATTACGCTGAGGTCACAGTCCCGGCATAAAAATGTAAATAGGAAGCGAATAAATGCATTTGGATTTGGAATTCAAGGGATAGTTGCTTTAAACAATTACTGCTTGCTCTTTCAGCATTATTCTTCCAATTAATCAAGTTGATATCGCAAGTCAGCAAGTGCAGCGCTTTAGGATGTACCATAAGTTTGCTGAAGTCGCGTCGAGGGTATTGACGACACGATAGCTATGCTTTCGTGAAAAATGGGAATTGTATTGTTTCTGGCTTTAGCGATTGTAGTTACTTGGCCGTCTAAAGTTTTTCACCTTTGAGCTTTGTGTAGAATATGACTTTATGAGAGTAACAGTTCCAATTATACCATTTGTATAGTTCAGAGTTAAATTATTGTACGTACTACTTACGTTAAATAAACAATTTCTCTGCAGAATATACAAATCATTCCATTCCATTTGTCAAACAAAAGATTATCAATTGAGTTTGTGTCAACTCACGGCAGCAGCGCTTATTTCAATTGTACATAGTAATTAGGGCACTTGCGCTGCGTAAAGCGCATTTATCAAGTGCGCTGAGATGTGTGAAGAGAAGGCGCTAGGGCTGGATAGTGTCGATAGTTTTATTCTATCGATGCTTAATTTCCACTCACGCGTTAGGGCGATTTCAAGAGCCTTAACTGGACACTGTCGCCTTAACAAACACATGTTCAAATTAAGGCTGTGTGACACACAAACCTGCAGATTCTGCAATGAGGCGGACGAATCGCCCCTTCATCTGTTAGGAGAGTGTGGACCACTGATACATAAGCGTAGCCTTCATCTGGGAAAACACATTCTTAGCCCTGATGAACAAAGACTCATCACACCCAAAAAGATCCTGCAGTTTCTAATAGCTGCAGGCCTGAGCGGTGAACTTTGACCGCCCCCTGATGGGAAAAGTAAAGAAAGTGGCGATCACAATAGGCCTGTGATGGCCGCAGTGATACCAAAGCCACTAATAGCAAATAAAAAAAAAGACGATGATTTTTATTTTCGAGTCTTATAGCTAGTATTAAATAACGTATATAAAAAACAACAAAAAATGATACAGCACTTTTGTATCAAATACCTACACTAATAAATAATAATAACCTCGTATGAGCTAGTGAAGTGGACTGTGTTGAAGTTTTTAAGCAACCCAAAGGCCTCTATTATGACCTACCGGTAAGTATACAAAGCGCGGGAGCGTTAAGTTATAAATGCTAGATACTGATGATAGAAGGGGTTACAAAAGGATTTCCAATTTACAATAATAAAACCACGTTCGTTATCCACCAAAGCTATAATCAGACAGATCTACAAAATATTATGGTATGATTACCTAAGTTTATTTACATTAACTGTGCCTACATAGTTTAATTCATAGTTACACCTAACAGTGGCTGTCACGGCCTTACTTACTTTTCGCTATGGGTTGGAACGTTGCTTAGCTTATCATGAGCAAATGCGTTTTTCAAATAGTTTCCTGAATAAAAAAGTGTTTCAGCAAATTATTAGAAAGCGTAAAATTGCTTTACAGCGTAAAAAATATACTGATTTTAACCGAACTAGCTAATAATTTTACCTAATTAATCAATCAATCTAGCCAATTTGTAAACCAGCCCACATACTCAACCAATACCTACATCGAAACAGCCTCCTGACTACACTGAAATAAAAAACAAAATAGCAAACTCGACACTGTCACATCATTAGCCTGCATCAGCTATGAACAAACCAACCCATATACAATAGCTAGTCTGCTATACGTCGATACATCGACATCGACACTGCCCCAACACTAGCCTGCATCTGTGTCAGATGTTTGGCAGGTGGCGCGCGCAGGTGGAGAGGACTCCATACTAGGCATGCAGCCTTCCCGCCAAAATCACTCAGCAATTATCGAAGCTACAACTTGAGTCTAACATTTGAGAGTAGTTAGTCAAATACGCGAAAATGCCTGTACTCTGGCTGTGTTTTGATATTACGAGTATCATCCCTAGTCAGCTTCAGTTCAAAAGACTTGACTATGTAGTCAAGTCTTTTGAATTTAAAATTTTCAACTTAAAGTTGGAAGTTACTTATAAAATTTGAAATGAGTTTTTTTAGTACTTATCTTAGGATATTATTACGACTAATACGCGACAGTAACATTAACCGACGGACGGTGCTCATGAGGAAGAACCTCTAAACGGTCAACGAAACGTTATAACTGATTATCCTAAAAAATGCTACTTATTTAAAAACGAAAATTCGATATTAGGTAGGTACCTACTCTATGTGTTTGGCGAAGGAAATACCGTAAGGGATCCAGGATTCCCTAGTATTAAACAACTGAAAGCAGAGTGCTATCGGTTAGCGGAATAATAAGTGGCTATGGGATTGCAAAACAAAGAAATATAATGCCTAATATTTGGACTTGCTTCTGACTACCGCCTACTTGGTATCCTCAAGTACCTGCGTACACTCCGAGATCCGAGGATGTCAATCATGGAAAATAAGGCCGTGATCGTTTTTTTAAATACCTACTTACATAAACTTATCTAAACTCAAACCACAAAAGTTTCCGCCAAAAGTTATGTCAGTGAAATGACACTGTCATCTTCATTCATCTTTAAAATGGATCTTCTTAAACTTCTTAGAAGAAAACGATACGTGCATACTAATCATTCCGGTCAACACATCGTGAAAGGTCCGACCCTGAGGTAACGGGAATGGGGCAGATGGCAACACACATTTTCGCCATACTTACCAATGCACTTACATTTTAGTTTGCTAAAAGAACAATAAAAACGGTGTATCGATACTTACTTACTCTATCATAAATGTTTCTTAGCGGGATGTTGTCAGGTTAAATAAACAAGGATTCAAAGGTGGATTAATGTTATAAGTTGGTCGGTTTTACAGTGCACTGTTCATTTTATGCATACGTTTAACGAGGTGTTGCTTTTAAGACATACAAAAATATTTAATTAAAACTTTACAATTGTATAATAATAAGTTATACCTAAATTACTAGCAACCATGATAACTTTAACCTATTAATCTTTAAAATAATATATTACCTAACTTTAATTTTATATAAGATAACTGGTATTTATAAACATATATATATGTATACTAAATACATTATCTTATTTCTTTGCCCCTTTGGAGGCGCTTTCGTAGTCTTGCCAATAAAAATAATTGGCGTAGATTGTAGGTTTGGGTTACAAAAAATATAGGTATACTTATTTGTCGGATATTAAATCTGGTAGAGGCGCAAAGTTTATTTATCTTCATTGCGGTAAAAACAGTGGGAGATGAGATGAACCACGAGAAATGTGGGTTTCGTATTGGGTATTGTGATAGCAAGGTAACTATATAGTTCCTGATACTCACAACATAGAAAATTCTACTCTGAAGAAAATACTCATTTAGTTTGATATATATTATGTACCTACTTGATTCTACATTTTACTTACCCAAAAGTCCGACAAGTACCTTACAGTAATCATTAGCACAGACACGCTTTCACCTTGAACTGTGTGCGCACACGCATCAATGGTAACAATGATACAGTTTACAATAACAGTAAATTAATAGCCACCTTGTTTTTCTTATAACTTGGTAAATGTCATGGCACAAGTCTCTCGTCACTTCCAAGATGTCGACTGGATACGTTTACACCGTTGTGTAACAAAACCACATAAGCGAGATATCTGAGAGTTGTAATTCATCTTGTATAGTCAATGCCAAAGTCAATTGTACATTGATTGTCAGTGAGCCATTCAGTCATTGAGTCACGCATTGGAATCTAAAGCATTGATTTTATAGCCAAGAAGTCGTCGTAAATTTAATTTATACATTTTAAATACACGTAGGTACTTCTAGTTCTTAAATTGACGTTTCTAAATGATCCATATGATTTCAATGAATAAAAACCAATCGACTTTGACCTTGACTAAGTATACATTTAATAAGATTTTGTTACAATATCGCACTCCGATTAGATGATAGGTAGGTACATCCCTCAGATAACCCGCTCATGTGGTGGACAAATCGAACAATTAAAATTCAAAAGTCAAGTTTGTTACTTTTTTTCAATTCTACGCGAACAACGAAACCATAGCCGCAACCGCTGAGAGCTCTTGTTACAGTGCAGTCGCACAAGCGGTCAAATTTTAAAGATCGTTCTACAAACTCACATTGGAATGCATGTAGTAACTGTTAAACTTAAATTGCGCCTTAAAACTAAATTTTTATTCATCGATATTTGTATAGTGCACTAAAGCAATATATTGAAATCGAACTTTAATGCGTACCGCAACATTGGAGACACATTTTTATTCGTACTTTCAATATTTACTGATTTACACACAACTTTTACACCAATTGCAATATCTACAAAGTCGTTTTTTGAGCTGAAAATTACAATTAGGAATAAAGATTAAGTTTTATGTAATTTTGAAACAATATATAGGTACAATTTGTTATTTTAAATTTGTGAACAAAGTTCCAAACAACAAATTAACTATTCGAAATTTGAATGTCTCCGTCAATGTAAGGTAACTCAACAGGGTCGTGGGAAAAAGGCCTCCTGTTCGAACCTCTTTTTTCAAATCCTCATTGTAGATTACACCTGCTAGCCGTTCGCAGCTTTCGTTAAAAAAAATCAGTGCGTTCTTTTTTCGAATAGACCTATCGCTCGAATATTCGAGTATTTTTATTTTTAAAGTAGTCGTGAGATACTCGGTATACTATGATTATTAAGTGGTAGAATCACGACCTAACTCGTCTTTTTTTATTCGGTGCATCACGAACGATGAGGGGTTATTGATCATTATAGACATCATAACGCGATGCCCAGTTTTTTTTAACAAAGAACGCTTGACGATTATTCCCCAAATTAAATCGGTCGGTAATTTAGAATAGATGACTCTACGAAAAACAAAGTTTGTTGAAAAAGAACCTACCGCGTTCTTAGATTGACCGTATAATGCGTTTATGTAAAAAGTTCCGTCTAAATTAAACGGCTACAAAATCAGTCGTTCTGTCAAATTGACCCTAACACTGTCACGTAGCGAAATACAATTGACGTTGATAAAAACGCCTGTAAACCGGATATTTTTCTTGTCCATGCAGTTAAAATGCTTAGAGCTTGTGTTGTGGCTTTTTAGTTAGGATGCTTGGTTGTGCTGTGCTACGGATGAAGAAAAAAACAATCACCTGTACTTCCGCTGCGTTTTCTTTTTAATTGGAACGATGATTTAAATATTTAATTTTAGAATGATGTTGAAGTATCAATCTTGGTAACATCTTATTTGACTATGTTGTGATTAGTTAAGATACTTAAATTGAATTGTTTTTTAGGCTATAGCATTTTAATCTTTAAGACAAGAGCTATTTTATAATTGTTTGTTTTTCAGTAAAATTACCAATAACTTACGTAAAAGGTTGCAGTGCTGCATTATCTCTAAAAGCAATCTATACCCCAAAAGCGTAGGAGCATTTACTGATTCTCTACCTTCATAAATACCCTCGTCCTTGACACTAGAAATTAAAATGCACCCGTCTGCTGCATTTAAATTGACATTATAGGTACCGATAAGAATTAGGTGTCGAATATTTACGACAACTTGGCCCTTATACGGTATACGCGTGCGCACCGGTCGCCATTACGACTGACGATCACATTCCATTTACAAAATTGGAATTTAATGTAAACGGCCGACCATCGATATCGATACTTGTTTTAGTGCATTGTCACATCACTATTTTTAACTGGGTAATGTTTTTGACATTTGCAAGTGTAGTACAATTTCGCTGTTTTTTTGTCGTTTGGGAGTAAGCAATTTTGTTTATTATTTAGTACTCTGAGCGATTATGTAAAATTACCATGGTGGTCTCAAAAATTATATTAATTATATTAAGATAGGTCTTAACCTACCTTACCGTTAGTACTTTCCTGCATAATAATTTCCTATATTAGTTTAAAGTTTATTAAACATGGGATCTTAGAAAATGTTTTAGGATTTCTGCGAAACTGCTGATAAATTATTAAGCACCCACACTGCTGAACATTTATGCAATCTCATTAATTAATCTTCAGTCAAAGGTTGTTTGTAAGATGTCGCTTCTAAGCGTTTAGACCGCCGATGGTACTTAAAATTATGTTAAAATTTCGTTTTCTATTTTCTGACTATTTTCTTGCACCAATTATTCATTAATTCATACTTTTTTTGCAAATGTTGGCAGAGCACATAAAATATTTGAATATCGCGCCACAACTAAACCCATTCACTTGAAAATCTCTTATCAAGACAAAAAGCTCTGCTCACTTCCTCCACATGCGAATAGTCTCCAACCTGCATGTGTCCCGCGCATCCTGCAGGCGTTTCCGTATCCGCCGGAAGCGAGGATTCGGCGGGGTTTTGCGCAAGCATTGTGCCATTTCCGGTTCAGGTTGGAAGGTGCATTCTGACCTTGAGCTTGGATTTCTGGGGGAGGTTACTGTGACATTGAGGAGTTTGCGAAGATTTTTCAGGCGAGATTATGGAGCAGGTAGATGGGACAGGCAAATAGTAAAACAACAAGCTGAAAGGAAGTTTTTTTTTTAATTTTTATTATGCAATAAGTAGTTAAAAATAATAAAACTAGAGAAAAAACTTTCAAGTTGTTGATGTCTTTACCTGAGTTCATGTCAGTGCAATAGTCGTGAATTATTTTAGGAGAGACCTACCTATGCCTACTTACTTGTAGTGGAATTGTTACGTCTTTATGATGGATGATGAAGATAGAGACAGACATCTGTCGTTATATCAAAGAAGAAATCTAAGGCTTCTAGCGCTAAGGTTACGTTCACAAGGTGCGCGCAGATGTGAAATACCAATACAAAGCACTTGTACAGAGCGCCTTAGTTTTTCAAAACGCCATGTGCACTACGAAAAAAAAGCATTTTTTCTCATATTTGCATCTAAGTGACACATGTCGTCTCAAGGCTCAAAAAATCGGGGATTTCGTGAAAAAATCTGTACAAAAAAGGTTTAAGGTACGACAGATGTACGAAAAAGTTAAACTAAGCACGTGCCATCTGCCAAATCTTCTAAGGAACCCACAAAGAAATAGATTTAGAAAAAATGACGGAAAAAACGCGCTAAACTGCGATCTATCAAAGATCGGAGCACGCGCGGCGGCAGATGGTCTGCTCTGATTGGTCGAAGGAGTTTGGATTTGGAACTTCCGGACAATGGTATGATAAGGAATATGACTTACGTTCAAGCCAGTTACTAGGATTTTATTGAAATTTTATGACAATAAAGCCTATTATGTATAGTGCTCTGAAAATTCGGGGTATAGCTTCAACGTCTTTTGCTTAAACTCATTGTCATTGCTGCTTGGCTATTTCAGTTATGGATATGCTCTTCTTAATTTTACCTTTTTTTTGATCCTGTCTTTCTATGGCCCGTAGCATAAACACCCAAGTTACGGTACGTGGGACAAATGTTTGTATCTGCAAATATTTGTCTCGGGGTCTGGGTGTTTTCTATGTATGCATTTACAAAAAAAGTGTATATACTCGTAAGTCATGTAGTTCCCATAATACAAGCTCTGCTTACTTTCGGGCTAGATGATGCTGTGTGAAAATGTCCCACATTATTTATTTATTTCGCTTTTTCTCTAAGAGCAATCTCTTTCAGCAACCTTTGGATGGACTTGATTAAAAAGAATGCAAAGACAGGTGGTGTATCTGTAATAAAATTAATCAACAAATTTTGATTAAAAAAAAACGTGGTGTAATACTCGTATATACTGTAAACAATACAGTAGTATATAGGTAGAACGCAAAGAAAGGAGATAAGAGAATGATAACATTTAGTTTAGCGATGCTGTTACATATCTTCGAATTTTGACTCGTTCTATAAGTCATGCTGGTTTCTTCGCGATGTTTTCCTTCACCGAATACACACAATAAAATAGAAATAGAAATAAATATTTAATATAGAAATTTATATTTGCGAAAATGGGTGCATAATAAGATGTTATAAAATAATGTGTCCTTAAGTGTACTTAACACTATTTAAAATTTAAATATGAATTTGTACGAGCCTTTTAAAAATATATTTTTCAAATTTAATCCATAATTTTTTATTATTTTATAAACTATACAATGCTATACATTTTAAAATGTACGACAATTCTACTAATATTATAAACGCGAAAGTTTGTGAGGATGGATGTTTGTTACTCTTTCACGCAAAAACTACTGAACGGATTTTGATGAAACTGTACAGTAATATAGCTTATACATCAGAATAACATATAGGCCACTTTTTATCCGGGTACCACGCTGGCGAAGCCGTGAAAAGAAGCTAGTCTGTTATAACTTCTGCACAATGTATTTGGACTAATGACAATGATAATGACTATAAATACTTATAGAAAGTGATTCAGTTGTTTCCGATCGGTGGTTTCTACTTTCAATCATCAATCATCATTTGGAATCATTTTGATATCGATTCCTTTTGTAAATGGCTAATGATTGTGATCAGATGTTAATGATCAATCAATTGGTATCAATCGTGTGAAGATTTGCCATTTAAATTTCGGTCAGGCTAATTGGAGAGTTCAGTTTAGTTTACTGTAAGAAAAAGTCGAAATACATGATTTTCTCAAATCACGAGATATTTCTTGTCATTGTGAGTGGTGACCTTAGTAGCTTAGCGGCTAAAACAAATGTTTGCACGTTTTGCAGATATTTATTCCGGGTCTGGGTGTTATTATACAATGGTACTCTTAGTTCCTGATACCTATGGTACTGGGAATCCTAGTATGGGATCCTAGTTTAGGAATAAAAGGGCTTTTCGTGGAGACCAATTTTGCAATGTAAGTCGACGAAACAACGGTTGAACATGTTGAAATAAAAGCCCGGATAGATACTTTTTGTTGTATTTTATTTGATTTAATTAATTTACAAGCGCAAACGTTCATTGATGGAGATACGAGACAAGAAAGGAGCAACACAATATGGAACTGTCAAACTCAAAATGTGACATTGACAGTTATGAAATTTGACGGGTGACACAAATGGTGTTGTATATTTTTCTTCAACAGAGCGAAAGCGTTTCTTACGGTAAGAGCTACCTTTCATCGGCTACTTTTTATCCGGGTACTACGTGGGCAAAGCCGTGGGAAGTAGCTAGTCTATCATAAAACTCAAACGATGCCTTTCAATCAATCAATATTCATCTGTAAATTCAAAAATTCTGAATATTAATGGTTCCCACTCAAAAAATCCTTTCAAAAATCTATAGATCTTTTCCCATAGAACCTTGCTACCTGGCAGAATTCGGCAGCTGCTTTAGTTAAATCGATCGCTGTTTGCATCTCTTTCTTACACTAGTTTATTTGAATTTATCTCTTTCTAGATAAGACGGTATGATCTTAAGACGGAAAAAACGGTCGCTTTTGAAGGCTGCATTGTTAACAGGAAGGTTTGTATTTTGTAAAATCTATGTACATTTTGATAATGTATAAGTTGAAAAAATATGAAATGCATTAACTATTCACAAAATAGGTATGATTAGTAATTCTGTGGCGTTAGTTTTATTGCAGAGAGCGATTTTTGTAGGCAATTTTTCGATGGATAATTTATGATATTGCTTATGCAATTAAAAAAAATATTTATTAATGCAATTTAAAATAAAATCTAAAGAACATCTTACAAGGAAAGGTAGAAGAAAAACGAGGCGGGGGAAGACCCAGAATATTCTCTTGTATTATGCTCTTGTAGTTTACAAGAGCATAATAAAAGAGAAGATCGATGTCGTGTCGTTTAGAGAAGTAAAAGAGGTCGCATTGGAAAGAGAAAGATGGAGGAAAACGCACCGACAAGATTTTATAATAATAATGGCAATCTAATGCAGGTAAGATACTTTTTTTATTATTTCCCAAGAATAAATCAGTGAGAAAGCTGGAACGTATTCAAAGAAAAAGTATCTAATTTATAGCTAGGAAACAAAAATGCAGATTTATGTTATTCTTTGATTAGGATTTTTTCGTAAAGATAAAATAAGATAGTACCTACATAAATAATATAGTAAATAATAATGCTAATCATCTAGCCCCAAAGTAAGCAGAGCTTGTGTTATGGGAACTACATGACTGATATACTACTTATATACTATTTTTTTTGTAAATACATATATATCATACATAAAAAACAAATACATATTGTGTTATGGGAACTACATGACTGATATACTACTTATATACATTTTTTTTGTAAATACATGCATATTATACATAAAAAACAAAAAACAAAAAACAAGAGAACAGTGTAAAGTTAATCAACTGCTTAAAAATCTTTATAAATTAAGCCCTAATGCCTCTGTCATAAGCATAAAGGCGTGTGGATTTCATTTTACATGCAAATTATACTTTCTTAAGCACGCAATAAGATTACCTATTACTCAGAAATCAACAAGGCTATAACAATGAGTTAATTAATCTGAATATATAAAATCGTTGTGTACACACTGACTGATTGACCTAAAATCAATGAGTAGGTTTCTTGCAATATCTAAGGAATCTAAGGAAGACGATCTAAGGGATTTAGAAAAAAGGGATTTTTAAATTCATCCCCTTAGTTAGAGGGTGAAAAAAGTAGATTCTAGTATTTATAAAAAAAAAACATTTATTCACTAAATCGACATTATCGACACATACGGATACCAAAACTCAACTGTCGGTCAAAAGGAACCTATAAAAAGCCGGCGTCATTTTAGTGATGTTCCTTTTCCGTTCACAGATAATATAATATATAGATAATATACAATAGTGCAGACGTACTCCCTACAAGATGAAATTTGTACGAAAAACATTCCCTAGTTTCAAACGTGAAACTTTACAGAGATACTCTTTAAATGAAATAATGACAAATGAGTCAGTCGATTTCTTAAACCAACCGTACTTTACTAAAGGTATATGGATATTTTAAAACCCCCTACATGAATATCTTTTTAAATTGTAGCGCCCTCTAGTTACTTGTACTTGTTACCCCTAGTACGAAAACCTGTCTAACAAAAATCCTTGAAGACATAAAAATCGAAAAAAAACCGCATCACAATCCGATTAGCGGCTTTGGAGATAAATGGTAATAGATAATCAAAGAAATACATTAACACTGAAAAAATCTTCATCAATAAAGTTACCTAATAT
The DNA here is from genome assembly GCA_958496245.1 of Perizoma flavofasciatum. Lineage (NCBI taxonomy): Eukaryota > Metazoa > Arthropoda > Insecta > Lepidoptera > Geometridae > Perizoma > Perizoma flavofasciatum. The sequence goes on along the minus strand of OY292439.1, from coordinate 7,507,985 downwards.
TTTATTTTCCAACTTTAGTTTTTGTGAAAAAAAAACATCTCTCAAAAACATACCTATCTACTTGAAACTGAATGATTTTACGAAATTATATGGGTTCCATTTTCACCTCTTGAAACACTAAAAAGGATTTTCCAAATTTCATCCCTTGAGGAAAGATGAAGTTTGTGTAGAAAAAACTTGATGCAAACAAAGTCGCGGGGCGTTTAACTAGTTACGGCTATAGAAGATGGATTCCCATAATTTTGTAAGGTATGGTATGTCAATCAAGTGAGGAATTTATGTTTTAATTCTAACACGATTGCCTCATTCACACCAAATTATAGAACTGAGACTAAAACGCATTGTAATTACTCGTGGTTCCGTGATTTGATTGTTGACTAGTGGTTGTGTACGGCTTCATTTGTCAAGATTTTTACAAGACAAAAGAGGGTTATGATGTTTAGGTTTTTCTTCAAGAAACTACTGAGGCTTAGTCCCGTTCGCAATAAACTTTGGCAACTCCTAAATTGATGCCTAATGACAAGATTCTATAGAAAAACTCAAAATGCCTGTGTGAGTGCCCTTCTATAAAATTATGCTGTTATCAATAATTGATCTTTATGTACCTAATAATATAATAAAAATAATGCTGGACATTTTCACACATCATTATCTAGCCCCACAATAAGCAGACATTGTATTATGGGGACTACATAATCATGTATTGTAGTCATGTAGTGTAGATATACTACTTGACGTATAATTAATTAGTTATTTACACTACATTTTTTTAATAATACATACATATTACAAATATTTACAGATCATACATACAAACATTTGTCTAGCGGCGGGAATCGAACCTGCAACCTTCTGCGACCTAGGCGGACCTTCGCCCACTGCGCCACAGACTCTATGATGACTCTATGGTTTATAATGTACCCTCTTACTACTATGAATAATCTTAAGATAAAATTTATATGAAAGCAATAAATATATACTTAGGTTATTTATTTTGATATGATTAATCATTTAATTTAACTGTATACAGACAAACACTACCGTAAGTATTTCTGATAGATTAATAACCAAGGAAATAAGGTTCTTATTGTAATCGATAGAGTTTCATCTCTTTACCGGAAGATGGCGTGACTGGCGGCACTTTTATACAGATTTTGAAAACGTTATATCTTAAACTACAAATATCTAAACGCTCGCGTTTATCCATTAACTGGCACGCGACTGTGATTGGAGTTCTGTGGGCTTAGAGAAAATCGGTCGGTCACACTTTGATTGAACGTTCAGAATGATCGCGGTACAAGTAGGTAAGTATGGCTTGTGACTTAGAATGAAACATAGGCTACTTTTATGCGGATACCGCACGGGAAAAGCCGTGGGCAGAGCGGAGTAAGCAATAAACAGGGTTGTCCATGGTCCAACAATGGACTTTTATAGACTATTTGTAGTACGTACTTAATTATATATCAGGCAATAATTATTTTTCTATTCTTTTCTATTTTCTATTCTATTTGATACTGCTAGACATATTCTTTCCCCATAGAGTGCCATGGCAATTGATCTCAAGATTAATGTTTTCCCGCGGAACCCTCGAACCTGAAAGATAGTCACGTGTTTAATTCATAGTTCATTCTGGATTCGTTGCACATTTCTTATGAATTGTTATTTTCTTCGACTGTTAAATGTAACGTTATTCTATTGGCAAATAAGTTCTATTGACAAAAAAAAACGAAAGTTTTAAAGTAGGTACTGCGTTTTGTAAAGTTACATATCTTAAGAGCCTACCTATTTTTTTAATAGTACTAACCCATCCTGAGGAAGCCACAAGATTTTGTAATATCCCAATAATTCTACCTTGGTGGACTCGAACTTGCGACATCCCGCTTGGTAAGCGATTGCTATACCATCCAAGCCATGAGATAGCGCTTCGAGAATTTTGACCAGGCTGATAAAGATCTCGTGTTTAGTCATATCAAGCGGGAGATTCCGCGTTCGAATCCTTCCAAGGTTGAGTTTTTGGATATTATAAAAAGCTTACTTAATTCCTTACAGTCTGTAATATTTTAATAGTATTTTTTTCATAAAAAATTACAACTAATTTTATAAGTCCAAATTTGTAGTCGAAATTAAAGTTCCGATCAAGTCTCGATTTCCGAAATGCCAAAATTGAAAAAGTTGGGCGAACAAAATTGAGATTGTAAGTTGACCAAAAGTAGACTGACAGTAGATTATATCGATGATTGTAATATATTATCTATGGCTATAAGTAGGTACGCAATTTGCAATTATTTTCCATTGATTGTAACAAGAAAACTGATGTTATGGAAAATTTCATCTAATTTTATTTTCGATTCAGTTTGGCTTAATTCAAATATCTAAGGTAAAATATCCTCAGGGGTCCTTACCAGTTCTATCGTCTAGATGAGATATTATTACACTTGGCATCCTGTGGACAAAATGCCAATGAATGGCATTTTCTCTACAGGGTGCCAATCAAATCTGTCAACAACTGTCAATAAATATAATTTTCTATGCAATTTGGGTTGCAATCATACAATTCATGCATTTTATATCTACCTATTGCTGAATCTCAAGGGTTTTTCAGGTACCTACTGTGATTGCAGTTACCGGCTGCTGCCATGGCACGTCAAGGACAAGGATTAGAACAAAAGTAAGCTTTGCTTCTCAAAGAATCTACAAGATGGACCTTCTCAGATGAATACTAGGATTTGATTTGGCCCCCCTCTCTAAAACCACTTTTTAACTCTATTATATTATTCCTGTTATGTATATGTTGTTATCCAAATAACATTAATTTTAAAAGCATTAAAGCTTGAATTCTCTTACCACGCCGGTTTTTGTCACCATCTGTCAATCAAGTCACCAAAACCTGATCCACTTGATCAGGTTTTGGTGACTGGATTGACCAAGAACGACCCATGATAAACAAACGTCCAGGGAATTTTGGAATGTGAAAATTATCAGATTTTTTTTATAACCTTGTGCAAGGTAAGTGTGTGTGTTATGCCATAGTGCCAGCCGATCATCGTAAGAAGGTAATATTTTGCGTAACTTTTTTGCAAAACCCAGGTAGGTAAAGCCTTCGACTGTAACGCACGTGGTACGATCTTTCCCACGCTGTTTGCGCAAAACTTAGAAAAGGTTTTTTTTATTTAAAAAAAAACTCGCAAAAACATGAACACGTGTGGGATGAAAGCCTTGAGATCAGCTGATTCTGTTAAATATTGCAACTAGGATTTTAAACCCTATTTCTGTACTATTAAAGCTTGATTTTTGATTTGTTCACTGTTTCTATCAGCTGATCTTTCACAAACCAGTAGATATGGTTTTGAGTCTTATTTCTGACATATAAGACTCGAATTAGGACGTATTCGATGAAAAAACCAGCCGATAACGTCAAAATCGTCAAAGTTGGATATATAACTTTGTTTTTGATACTCTAAGACTCAAATTCGGATGCCAACTCGCAATATAAAACAAGTTTCTTTAGTATCTTGCAAGATTTGTGTGATAATAATGATGTTACATATATAGATACATAATGCACGTGTGTAAAGAATGAAATAGGTTCGATTTAATATATGACATTTTGATTCAATGCCAAATCTTTGCCCATCATAAATACAGATTAAAAATTTTGTACAAAACATTAGAAAGTTTTAGGGGCGTTAGGTATTACCCTCTTTTCAAGTTGACCTTCTTTTAATCTATATAATGCTTATTTGTGTTTGTGCCTGATAAATACGTTTTTCGGTTGTTTCATGGTCACTCTGCGTTAGCTCTGATTAGTACCCTAATTACACTAACAAAATGGCTAATGCAATTCGGTGTGACAAAGAAACTTATTTTCCCTGGATTAGAAATGTTAAAATAATAAAAACCTAAAATAAAGTAAATAGATAAATACAACAGTCACACACATAGTCCTAATCCCAGACTAGAGTTCCCTGTGCCTTGTGTCGTTGGTATCAGGAACTACAAGTACCATGATACCACATTATCTGCAGAACATGCGAACATTTGTCCCGCAGCGGGAATCAAATCCGCACCTTTAAAGAACAAGTCAAAAAGTATTCTAAAATTTTTAAAAATGTTTGTCGTGAAGCAAAAGCTCGTCATTTGAGTTCAAAAATTAAAAATAGCCAAGATAAAGTAAAAGCCACTTGGAAAGTAATCAACAGTGAGACTGGAAGAGTCACAACTAAGAACAATAAGTTTAATTTGAAAATTGACAATGCCACCGTCAATCAGGATAGTGATGTAGCTAATGCGTTCGAAAACTTTTTTACCGACATTCCAGTCTCTACCACAAAATCCTTAAACTCCTCTCCCATAGAAGCAGAGTCATTGTTAAAAGAAAACTTAACAGAATGTAAAATACAATTCAAATTTGATCATGTAAATAGTGATGACATCATAAAAGCTTTCAAACTCATAAATGTTAAAAAAACCACGGACCTCTGGGGCATCTCTGTTTGCGTTGTGAAATCATTGATTGGCATTATTGCGCCCGAACTAGCTTTAATATTCAACGAGTGTATTGACTGTGGTGTGTTCCCTGATTTAATGAAACACAGTAAAATAACTCCACTTTTCAAATCGGGTACATGTTCTGACCCTAGTAATTTTAGACCTATATCAGTACTTCCTACATTTAGTAAAATTTTTGAAAAACTGATTTTAAATCAATTGCAAAGACATTTTAAATTAAATAACTTACTGCATAATAAGCAATTCGGATTTAGTAAGGGTCGCTCAACCACTGATGCTGGTATTGAGTTAATATCGCATATATTTGATGCCTGGGAGGAATCTCATGACGCTTTAGGCGTTTTTTGTGATTTGTCAAAGGCATTTGATTGCGTAGACCATGTCACATTGATCAGGAAACTACACCATTATGGTATTAGGGGCGGTGCTCTAGACTTTCTCACTTCCTATTTAAGTGACAGAGTACAAAGAGTTGACGTGAATGGAAAACGGTCTCCGGGGTCTCTGGTTACTATCGGTGTACCGCAGGGATCAATTCTTGGACCATTTTTGTTCTTAGTATACATTAATGATCTACCCCACCTTGTAAGGGACGATCATGAGGTTGTATTGTTTGCAGATGACACGTCACTTTTATTTAAATTAAAGCGACGACAAACCAATTTTGACAATGTAAACAATGCAATCTCTAAGGTTGTAAAATGGTTCAACGTTAACAATCTCCTACTTAATGAAAATAAAACAAAGTGTATTAGATTTATACTACCCAATGTTACACAAGTTAAAGCAAATATCAAAATCAAAGATGAACAGTTGGCTCTTGTGGACACCACCGTATTCTTAGGTATCACCCTAGATAATAAGCTTCAATGGGGTCCTCATATTGATGGGTTATCGAAGAGACTTAGTTCTGCGGCATATGCAGTCAAAAAGATCCGTCTTTATACAGACGTTGACACAGCTAGACTAGTTTACTTCAGCTACTTCCACAGCATTATGTCGTACGGTATACTGCTGTGGGGGAGTGCTGCTGATATCAATACCATTTTTGTGCTGCAGAAGAGGGCTGTTCGAGCAATTTATAATATGGGCCCCAGAGAATCACTTCGCGAAAAGTTTAAAGAAATAAATATAATGACATTCCCTTGTCAATACATTTATGAAAATCTGATGTATGTTCACAAAAATATTAATTTGTTTAAGAAAAAAAGCGATAATCACAATGTTAATACTAGAAATAAAGATAAACTCGCTGTTGCCACTTGTAGACTCCATAAAGTTAGTAAATCGTTTAAAGGGCACGGTGTACGCTTTTATAACAAACTCCCAAGAGATATACAAAAATTATCAATTAACAAATTTAAAAACGTAATTAAACAAAAGCTTTATAAAAAGGCATACTATAAAATATCTGATTATTTAGATGACAAAAACTCTTGGGATTGAAAATGCTCCAACTCGAACCTATTGTTTTGTAAAAGGATCATTAAAAAGAATAACCAGCCTTGTTTTCTTGCCTTTCTTTCCTGGCTTGGTCGCGGAGGAACAGGCACCTAGATAAAAACCGACGTTTCAAAGTGGTCCTTGTGATTTTATTGAATAAATGAATTTTGACTTTGACTTTTGACTTTGACTTTGACCTCGACCGTCTACTCACCGCGCCACTGAAGTCGTCATGGGAAAGTTTAGGTCAGGGAACGAAGTCCTCTTTTCAAGTTTAAAACGTTTTAGACACTGCAAATCCCACCTACTCGAGTCGTTCTCCATTGCCATTTTATTAGTGTGATTAATTGATTAGTGAGATATGGGTTAACTGTTATTTGTGCGACTTGACTCTGTTACTCTAACTAAGGAACTATCTGCTTAAATAAATTAAAAAAATCGTAGAAAACTAAAGTCACCGATATAGTTCTTAGAATAAGCTAAAGTGGCAGTGGGCAGGCCACTTAACTAGCAGAACAATCGCTGGGGAAGAAAGGTTCTCGAATGGCGACCACAAACCGGACGACGCAGTGTAAGAAGGCCCCCCACCCGACGACAAAGTCAATAGGTTTTTATTCATTGAAATCACAAGGGTCATATAGAAACGTCAACTTAAAAACTACGTGAATTTAAAATTTGAAAGTGAATTTACGGCGATTCCTCGCGCGCGACCAAGCCTAGAAGAATCAGGCAACAAACTCTGCTTGGTTATTTTGATCCTTCATTCAGCTTAAGTGGCAATCGAACGAGGTGAACTCATTTATAAAAGAAAGAACCACCAGTCAAAGAATTAAAAAAAGTCTAAAAAGTATGGACCGATGACATCTCAAAGGCTCGTAGTGGCACTGTTTGAACTTCTCATGCTGATAATGATGATGCTGAGGTATGCCAAATATTATATTTACAAACTAAACAACATTTCAATGCATCTTAACAAAATATAAACCAGGTGTTACCATACCCGTCCGTCGACAAAACCAAATAAGTCTCTTGGAATATGCCGAATGCAATCTCTTTGGTAGTACAATCTTCGAACAATGGGACAATGCAAGGACGATTTTAGTTCCCTATTAAAACGCCATTAATCTTCAACCAACTTTAACTTTACCAGGCATCGTTGCGACCCACAGCCTTATTAATAGAATGCTAGAGCTCATAGTAGCATCACACGCTGCACTTAACGTTCACGGTCATGTGCTTCGCGTTACGGTTCACTTTCGTGGGGAAAATCTTTCGAGAGTTCGACAGTAGTATTGCATTATATTGTGGATCATGCTCCTTCTGTTTGGGACTGATTTGCGTATAACGGTATCATTTACATAACAATAAGTAAGTACATAAGTATAAGGTGACGGTTCATCCCTTATTCAGCCTTTAGAAGGATGAATTTAATAAAGTTGAAGAATTCACGTGCCCCGTTTGAAAAGATATTGATTATCTTTCTACAATAAGCATCCAGAGTTTATTACAGGATGGGGAACAATAAAACTCTTCAGAAAAGTGCTGGTTTTGTGTAAAAAAATGTTTTTTTTATGAAATTAAAAAAAAACTTTAGTTTAATATGTTTTATATTTAGAACTTAGGAAAACCAATTTTGTTTTAAAAAATGTCTCAATCACTCATCACTTTTGGAATATTTCCATAGATATTATAAAAAAAATAATTTGACGACCTCGGTGGTGTGGCGGGCGAGGAGCTGGCTGAGACGCTGAGACGGGTTCGATTTGTTCGAATTAATACATGATTTAATACATGATCTGCAGATATTTGTTTCGGGTATGGGTATGTAGTACCACAATATTCGTAGTTCTTGGTTCTCATGACACAGAATATCCTAGTATGAAAATGTTTGAAACTGTTGGGCAAAAAAAAACAAGCACAATCAGCCTAATGAATATCCCGTCCCTTCTGTGGTTACATATTTTTTTTCTATTCATATTAGAGGTATAGGTATTTTTATTTTCTGTGACGAAAATATAGTCTATGACTAAACAAAAGTTTTTGCAGTATTGTTGTTCTGTGTTTGAAATGTCATAGATTTTTGTATTTATTTGTATTTATTCAAAACAATACATCTATTCTTACCATATCCATCGGGACACTGCGTCTCGTCACATTTGCAGGACGATATAGATTGATTATATCGTCCTTTAAATAAATAAAGCTGCTGTCAGTTGTTTTATCAGTTTGATTCTTCTCTTTTAAATGTATGAACGCTACTCGCAACACAACTACAATCATTCGTAGCTAGGTACACTTGCAACTCGTTCTGCTTGCTCTCAACAGGTTTTTGGCTGAAAATCAGTGTTTTTGCTTTTAAGCAAAAATTTTTCACTGAGCCATGGCCTTTTTGTTGTGCTACAACACACACAAACACAAACTTACTGACAATAAAATCTATATTGGTGTGTGTCTGTAGCAATGAGTAAATATTTTATTTATCTTTATCTATTATAAAATAATTTAGTTTACTGGCTAGAATAATACCAGTTACTTCAATGTAAAATTGTAAACACAAGATCAGCTATATCAAATCAAATGACTAATTTACGTTTCTGGTCGTCCTTACAAGGGATAAGTAACAATGTTTCTCTCGAACACATCTATCATTACATAGCTATGATGACATCATCTTCGATTAAAATCATATGGAATAAGGTAAAACACGATTTAAACAGCCTTATACGGTGTCAGAACATGACTGCAATTCTTAGATATGCACTTAGGTATTGTTGTGTGGGGTTTTTACTCGCAACGTAAGAAGCTTTTATATGCGTTTGTTATAAGTTTGTTTATTTGTTTGTCTGTTAATATTTATCTCCGAAACGGCTTATCTTCTTGTTATTTATGGTTCTTATATAGGTTTTATTGCGACAAGTCACTAGAGCGCGCTGTAATCGATATTGGAAATACTCGTCGCTTTTTAAATATTGTAAAAATAGACTTGTTTCTCATTATTATTTAAAAAGTTATTGTAGGTTGTTCTGATGTTGGTAACAAAAAAAAATACCGCACCTTTAATATAAAGACGTTTATCCACTAAGTACCACATTACAAGCTTTTCATAATGTCTGCGCAATAATAAAATCTCATAAAGTAAATTGACTTTTTCTACAATTCACCATCGATCAATATCTCGACCACAATGACTGCCAGCCACAACAGACGATTGACCAAACTTATCGTTTTCATGATCTTATGGTCCATTGTCAATGCGGTGGCAGGATGAGCCTGAAAAAAAAAGATGTCTATGGGAGAGCTTGCGTAACGGTATTGCTTTGTGCGTTCTTATTTTGAAAGAGACGAGATCCTGTGTGTTTAAATTAAGCGTACCATAGACTACAGAATTGGTTGGTATTATTTGCTTTAAAAAAGGTGCTTTATGATTACAGTGAATATTTTTCTAAACACATACTGGGTTTTGCAGATTTGCAGAAAAAATTGACAAGAATCTGCTAAAAATCGCGTCATTTATGTAACTGCTTAGACTATGGCACGCTTAGCTGCCTTTATATTTTTTTATAACACTGACAAGTAATTTATGAATACAATTAAGTAAATACTATAAAATCTTAGGTAAACAACTTAGGTAGGTACGTTTTAAAATAGAAAAATAGTAAGAAAAATCTTTGGTAGCGGGTGTAGAACCTTTGTCCGTCGACGATTGTTTCATTCGGAATCACTTAACCAGTCTCTTCCTACTTTCTTAGAATTTTATGGATCTAACAATCTAATATCTGTTACCATTCTCAATCTCGTTTGCAAAATCCGAATTCATTCTACGTGACTTCACAGAATGATTAAAGAAAATGTGTGCCAAATCAAGGAAACCGCAAGACGGCTGCGCTTCCAAAACATTAGCGTTCTATATTTAAAAATCAAAAAAAGAAATGCACCAGATGCAAAGCAGGTACCACCAGCCAGCATCATGTTGCAAATTATTATAACCACACCAAATTCAAAAGTCGTAACTTCTCAAGAAATGTTTGAAAGAATGATGTTTTATGTTTGGGCAGGTAATCGAAAACACAGCTTGCACCGACAGCTGTAAGTTACGGAAGGTACAAAAAGAAGCGCGTGCTGTAAAGAAAAAATATGCGGGCACAAGTTGAACGCTATTCCGCAGAGCTTAGAAAAAAATATATCATGTTGCACGTGATTTCCGCGAATGGCGTGAAATGGTATTTTTAGATTGGCGACGGCATGGTAACGACAGATGGTTTCGAGCTAAATGCTTAGGAATCTGCATTACGCACGCCTGCTTCTCAGTTTTAAATCAAAAATTATACAAATGACTTTCAAACATGTTTTACATTTGAGATGTTTTGGTTTTTCTCCTATAATAATCTTAAAACATGCAAAACAGCTTTTGTATTTTCTCCTTTTTCTGTCATTTCCAGTATCATACGTTAGACCTAGTAAGTTTGTGATTTGATCCATCTATGACTTTCAAAAACTTTAGTCATACTGGCACTTGATCTTTGAATCACAGATGAATCAAATAAGAATTCATTAAAAGTTGCCACTCCTAAAAAGTTTTTGAGAACAAAGCTTTCTTGAAACTTTATCCCCTCTAATTATTGTACTAAAACAAAAACAACCAGTATCCGGAAGCGATAGGGAAGCATCGAAGACACGTGGGTACTTGAGCAGACCACACACATTGTCGTTGCACTAATATTTGAAGAAAAGTAGGTATTATTAGGGTTACGTAGGGAATTGGCAGAACCATCGCTTATTGAAAGCTACTGACAAGATATTAAGGCCAGTGAAAACAAAAGGATTTGAAACTATAACTATAAACGTAGGTTTTTAAAACTACTTTAAAGGAAAATTTTCATAACTATTACAGCATTTTTTTTAGATACAATAATTATCTAGTTAAGGCTGAAATAGACAATTTAAAAAAATATAGCGAACAATTTTATAATTTTGTTTTTATTTCAATTGATTTCAATTGAACCCTCAAGTGATCATTGCCTAGACATATTTATATGTTATATGTATATTTATATGTGTATATATTTATATTTATATGTAAGGACATATAATATTACATATTTATAAGTGCATTGCCTTAGTTTAATACAGACAGTCAATTACCGTCTCGTTATGTATCATCCCAGAAATAACCAGTTCTGTACGGAACCTCTCATACGGTAGCAAGTTCCTACTTAGCCGGTTCTGTAAACTATCAGTGTTTGTAAACAAAGGGTGGAATGGGGTAATACGGGCGCTGTGATGGCTGATAACTTATAAGTGATCGTATCCTGCAGTGTGGCACTTGATTTATTGGACACCATGTAGGCATGGCCTTGCGATTGGCATGCGCAAGCGCATGTTTTGGCTATACTTGCAGTCCGACACAAACTGACTTCTCGCAATGGTTCATACTAACTTCATATTTGAATTGTGTATTTTAACGGATACATATTTCGATTGCTGTGAGGGTTTGGAATTATGGGCATAGTTCTTAAGATAGTTAAAAATATTATCATGTCATGTGGGTGTCATATGAAATGGCTTTGATCGCAAGTTTCAAAAGCAGTTATTATACAATAAAAAAAAACGGAAAACCAGTATGTTCACTTTTATGATGTTCGTCGTTCCTATATCCCGTGGATATGTTTTTTTTTATGCAGACTATTTCAACAAACAATCTCTGTAATTTCCAAACAATAATAAAAAAATTCAATTGAAAAAAAGTAATGTAAAAAAATCGCAAGTATGTTAACGCAGTAACATAGGTACTTGTTAAAAAAAACATAACCGTCGCTAGTCTTAAAAGATCAAAGTGTGTATTATTGACGACCTCTGTGGCGCAGTGGGTGAAGGCCCACCTGAGACGCAGTAGGTTGCGGGATCCATTCCCGCCGCGGGACATTTGTTTGTATGATCTGCGAATATTTGTCTCGGGTCTGGGTGTTTTTTTATATGTATGTATTTACATAAAAAGCAGTATAAAGAGTATATCAGTTATGTAGTTCCCATAACACAAGCTCTGCTTAGTTTGGGGCTAGATGATGCTTTGTGAAAAATGTCCAGCATTATTTATTAATAACCTGGGGGTTTTAAAAAGTGTATTAATATCCCGAGGTGACAAGGTGTATTTAAATATTATTAAGCCATGTAAGTCAAAATAAGTGTGCCAATATTTTATAGGCTGAACTTGATACGATTATTTTGACCGCTCACTGTAACTATTTTTTTTGTGATTATATTTTTTTATATAATTATAAAGACACTAGCTGCGCCCCGCGGTTCATCCGCGTAGGTTTCGATTTTATACTCGTGATAACTTTGAAATTAAATGTCTAATTCGAATGAATTAAAAAGTATTATACTGCTTCATAAATACCCTTGATGATAAACGTATTTATTTGAATAACAATTACGATACGAATGTAACCAACTTTTTTTTCTACCGGCGATTTAATTACATTTTAGAACACAAAAGCTACTAATGTGACTTAACTATCATAGTTAGATATATACCCTCCAGGACTTTTTTGTAGGGAATAATGAGTACTTTAATCATGTACTACATAATTTTTATGTATCATCAATAGTTTTCTCAGCGCACGCCTAATAATGAATTTTATAGACAAAATTTTGCTACTTTGGGTTACATTTTTGTAATTTTCTTAAAGATCTCTATTTTTATTGAAAATAAATTATAGCCTATGTTACTTCGTGATAATTTAGCTTTCTATTAGTGAAAAAATGGTTAAAACCGGTCCAGTAGTTTCGGAGCCTATTCGATACAAACAAACAAACAAAAAATCTTTCCTCTTTATAATATTAGTATAGAAGTATAGACTAGACACTACTTCGCCCGCATGCTAGCCGGATTAAAAGTTCGCACGAAACGCATTCGCTCGACCGTTTCTTCGAATTGGTCTCTACGAAAAGTCCTTCTATTTTAACGAGATAATATATAGCTTTTGTCAAAGTGAAAGTCAGAGTCAAAATTCATTTATTCATTAAAATCACAAAAATCACTTTGAAACATCGGTTTTATCTATTGCCTGTTTCTCCGCGACCAAGCCAGGAAAGAAAGGCAAGAAAACAAGCCTGGTTATTTTTTTTATGATCTTTTTATAAAAGAATAGGTACCTACATTTATTGACCACCCTGAAAGCCTGTTTTAAATATTGGTGACAGTTTTTTTGAAATCGGATCAGTAGTTTCAGAAATATCTCCCTACAATAATCTAACAAACTTTACCCTTTTGTAATAATAGTCTAGATTAGGCCATCAAAGTCTAGGCGCTTCAAGCCGAAACATCCCAATAATTTCGACGAGGGAATGCACCAAGCGAAACCGTGGGTTCAAATCCCACTGAATTTTTTTTTGGGATATAATAAAATCTTCTAATATACTTACATGAAATGTTTGTATGACGAACTGACTGATTGACTGACAATCAATGCAGAGTTCTAGTTATAATTATAAATAAAAATTATTTGTATACATTTGTATTTGAATATGTTTTACAATAAAATAAATAAATAAACACCCAAAGAGACATACCTTCATAGTCCTGAGCCCACATAAGGATTCCCTGTGTCGTTGGTATCAGGAACTACGAGTACCATGGTACCACAACACTAATACCTGGAACAAATATCGAATCCGCACCACCGATCTTGTATATTAGTTATACATAACATAATATAGTTATCAAAAATTTGTTATGCAAATTTTTTGTCATGTAAATTTGTATTTTTAAATTTGTTTGGTACAATTTGTTACACTATAACCATCCGCAGCTTACTTCTACGGGCTGATGATGATGAAGAAATGTTCTTAAAATATTTAACGTATTGGCGCATCGCTGAGACGCGCACCTGTATATATAACGGGCATGTATTTGCGCCGGCCGTTAATTAAAATAAAAAATGTACAGAATTCCAGTTTAATTAATCAGTTACAAAGTGATACCACTTAGTGCAGGTTCGAATCCGTGTTTTGAGATAAGTCAGAGAGGGAACTTTTACCGACAACTGTATTTTTTTTACATTATTTTGCTACTCAATACTCAATACATTTATTGCTTTCACATGGTAACACAGATGGTGTTTATAGGTAGGTATCTCAAATGAACCCTGTCTAAGGGTATAGTAACAGATAGGTAGGTAGGCTGAGGTTTTTCGTAAACTTACTAGTTATATATATACCACTGCACCACAGAGGTCGTCAACTACTTTACTTTATATATATACTAGCTTATGCCCACGGCTTCGCCCGTGTGGTACCCAGATAAAAAGTAGCCTATGTGTTATTCTGATGTATAAGCTATATTACTGTAGTACTGTACTGTATATTAAGTTTCATCAAAATCCGTTCAGTAGTTTTTGCGTATATATAATGTACATACATATTACAAAAAAAAGCATATAAGTAGTTTAATTTAGTTCCCATAATACAAGCTCGGCTTAGTTTGGGGCTAGATGATGCTGTGCGAAAAATTACCATTATTTATTATTTATTTTGTCTCTTAAATGAATAATTATTTTGTTTACAGGTTGAAACTTGATACTATTTTTCGTGGGCCTCTACGCCTTGTTATTGTGTAAAGTATTTTGAAGAAATTAAAACTATCTTGGTATTTTACAATCTTTCGCAATCAGTTTACATAAAGGTACAGTTTATAAAACTTATAATTTAAAACTATTTTGTCTTATTTAAAGACGTCAGAATCATAAAAGCAAAAAAGTTAAAAAAATATATTAAAATACCGAACATTACCTACACCTGACTTTTCCAATACCTCAGTAGAAAAATCGGATATTTTGATGAAAGGACTATTTATTGCTTTCTCTGATGAAGATTCTTGGAATGAGTCGAATTTTAGTCGGTTATCCACCGATAGTTATGGTATGTAAAAAATCCCATTTTACAAAATGAGCTATTAATCGCTAAATAGGTATTGACTCTATTTGCGGCTGTTAGGCATTATAAACTAGTGTTATTTATTTATTATTTACTGTACACACTGATAATACAGAGAAAAACTAACATATAGCACATGTACAAAGGCGAGCTTAACCAAAAGTTTTCTTCCAACAAACCTTTGAGGATAGGGACATCTGATAAATAGCGCTGGGTACGTGTACATAAACGGGGAAAAAATACAGTATAGCACAAATTTTAACATAATATAATACATAAATAGGTACATTCTTAGTATTCAACCCTAAAGCCGGAGTTCACAGGCCGTTCGGACATGACTGAGTCAATTATATACGATATTTATTTCATAACTAGGCCTTACAATATTCTCTGAATTATTTATCTTACATTTCAAATCCTTATAAGCATATGAGACAACCGCATTCCAAACCATTCCTCATTATTCTGCACTACACAATAGCCCGAAATGAGGAAATCTGTAGAACTAAATTCATATCTCATAGAATTATCAATTTGAAGTGGCCATAGCCAGCCATATAGCTCGCAGAACCGACAACCGCTAGAAGAAAGTTCTCGAACGGCGACCACGAACCGGAAGACGCAGTGTAGGAAGGTACGATACGATATACGGTTGCTTAAAGGTTGCGGGAAGTCGGTGGATGGAGGTGGCCCAAGATCGTTCGTCATGGCACTCTTTAGGAGATAGTCTACGCCCAACAGTGGACTTCTACAGACTGTTGATAATGACACTATAGTTGCAGTAAACAGACAAACAGACCGTCTTATTTTGTGTATTTTCTTAAGAGCCGGTAAGATTGTACGGTAGTTTCATTAATTTTGGGCATCTGCAGCCCTTTGCATCTGCCGGCTACCCTTGGACATAGTAAATGTTGCCAATAGTAGTGTAACTATGCAAAACCCTATACGATCCATTACATGGGTGTTCGCTACTTCAATAAAAATCGGTACCAAAAAATACCCTTTCGGATCGGACGGATGTATATTATATACCGGAAGAATCTAGAAGTAGGTCTTACTGCAGCCCAAATTAATTTACCTTACCATTTTATAAAATATGTCTATTTACTATAGGTCTATTTTCAATCGGCTTTAAACCGCTATTTTTGTTACTGCCTAGAAACTGAATAAAAATTTACCAAGGTATAGTTTTGATTTTTGTACTAAGAATAAAAACTACCTTGCTTATTACGCAAAATCTACATGGCATTTATATGCCATGTAGATTTTGATAAGATAGTCTGGTCATTTGAATTATTTTTTTTTTATTAAAAATGTTATCTCAAATGACCAGACTATCTTTTTTTTCACTATTTCTCTCTTTTCAGGGCGTATTCAAAAACCCTCGATTGAGCATGAGCGAATACGAATTTGAAGTTAAATTCTATAAGTTTATCCTACCAAGTTTCAGATGCAGATGACATTAACGGTTCGGTATTTACTGTCGGACAAACAAACATACATACAAAAGCCGGATTGTCCAAGTAGATTCAGAGTACATTACTCGCTTCGATAACTTGATTAAAAATAAACCCCTTCATTGTAGAACAACAGCATTCACACCTATAGCCGTGATCTAATCACAGAAGGTGATTAGATCACGGCACACGTCTTTAGTTGACACACTGTTCAGTCAACGTTACTCTGTCAGTCATGACCGGCAAAAAATCGTTTTATACTATTTCTTTATACTAGTTAAACTTAAGTCGGTTCAACCCTTTCTTCCTCCATCTTATCTTCTTTGAGGCATGACGATTAATTTGCTACAAACTTAAAGTTTTTTTGATAACTGGAAGCTTTTTGGTGCGGATGATTGATTTGTTTATTTTTATCTTACAGAAGAGTTAATTCTATAACGAACGTTGAGACTTGAGTCTTTGAGACTAACGTTTTTTAGGTTCGTATTGATAAATCGTTTTCATTTCTGAGGTCGATGTTGAGTGCACCAAAAAATTACAAAAAAACACTTTATTTTTCAGCGGGGTTCATCAAACTAACGAGAATTGTGTCTTTAATCTCAAAGAAGGTTCTGAACAAAACGTTTTTAATTCCGTACAGTTAAGATAAATATGTAGGTATATTGATAAGTCGTTCTGAACTCTATGAGATTAATGTTGAGTGCACCAAAAATTAAGTGAAAAAAACATACTTTAGTGATGAAAAATAGTTACTCATCATAACTAATTCAGTTAACCATCGATTCTTATAATATCGTAAATTCGTAAGAGATTTACGGAAAAACCAAAGCAAAAACAGTTTTTGGAGTATTTTTATCGTAATTTCCGGAAAAATAAGGAATTTGGTTCTACGTGAGATGACCAAAATATGATTATCGACATGTTTATTCATGTAAGTATCATAAAAATGTTGCATTCATTTGTATGGACCTAGTAGTAGTAAGAGGGTCAGATACTAGGCAGGGTAGTAAGAGGCACGTCCTAACATTGATTTGAAACATACCCACATTGTGCTGGTTAGCTTTCCACGTGGCAGGTAACCGACCCATCGCCTCTTATTGGAACATCAACCGATGACACATTAAGCCTTTTATTTTTTAGGTGTCATGCGGGTTTCCTTACAATGTTTTTCTTCGTCTAATAAATAGCGTCTGGAAAAAGCTCCTTTTAGACTTGAACGTAGTGTGAACATTTTTAGTTCTAATATCTTAATATTAGAAGTGTACAAAGTTCTCGATTTTCTGCTTTTATTTTGTTTTATGTACCATTTGATAAAACGTAATGCAAAAGCTATATAACGTGATCATTCGTAAAATACTTTTATCTAATTAAAAGTCCGAATATCGGCTTATCTCGTCTTGAAGTTAATGTTTCGATTCGAATCACCTGCCTTTCGCATTAGCTTTTTGTAAGCAAGGTGTTTTGTGCACTCAATTTTAATTTGGGACATTAGATTTTTGACAACATTTGAATTTAGAATGTACTTGCACAAAAAGGTGCATTTTATTTTACAGATAAAATAAATAAATTGATTCCAAATTCAAAATGATTTGTTATTCAAATAAAACGGCTTTGAAAGTATTAGTTAGAAAAAAGGAAAAGAGTATTTCAAACTTTTTAAGTTTCGAACTCTCTTTCTAAAAAGGTTTATTTGGGTACTGTGAATAGGTTGCTGAACTCATGAGAAAACAGATTCAATAATAAATATAAGTAATGCAAAGTTTTGTTAACTTTTTAATACTTCCAAAAGTGCCTACAGTAAGTTTTCGTGTTGACTACAACTCGTTAACAATAATTTTCTCTTTACTAATATCGCAAGGAGTAACCGTTTTATGGGGTAGATAATTACATTTTTTTTATGAATATGTTTGTAAGTACTTTTCAAAAAATACATTTCTTACCTATACTTAAAACAAATGTGTTATTCTAATGTATTGTACTTGTACTATTTCTACTGAATAAATACTGCTTCTGGGGCGCAGTGGGCGAAGGCCCGCCTAAGACGCATAAGGTTGCGTATCCTACTCCCGCCGCAGGACAAATGTTTGTATGATCTGCAAATATTTGTCGCGGTATAATATATGTATGTATTTACAAAATATATAAATAAATAGTATATCAGTAATATAGTTTCCATAATACAAGCTCTGCTTCGTTTGGGGCTAGATGATGCTGTGTGAAAAATAACCAGCATTATTATTATTACTAGCCTCTGCCCACGGCTTCGCCCGCGTGGTACCCGGATAAAAAGTAGCCTATGTGTCATTCTGGTGTATATAGCTATATTACTGTAAAGTTTAATCAACATACGTTCAGTAGTTTTTGCGTGAAAGAGTAACACACATCCATCCTCACAAACTTTCGCGTTTACAGAAGTAGGATTACATCCACAAAGTACCAACTCAAAGTAATTCTTGGCTTCATACTGTGTATGAGTACACGTCATATCCATCATTACTAGGAAGTTCTTTAGGTAGTGTTGCGAGGTATACTTGTTTGAGCGGCAGGTGATCAGCGACGCAGCTGTCCTGCCAAGGTTGCTGCGCCCGCTTCACAACTAGTGATGTGACACGCTTAAGTTCAAACTTTTTAAAGTTAGCAGTTTCATGAATGAATGAATAAAAGTACTTTATTGTACACCACAAGACAACCTTATTATTCCAGACAACCTTAGGATGCAGCGGAAAGTATGCAATTAAGTTTCAAAAGTTCATCACCATCAAAATGGTGTTGGATGTGGAAAACATGAATTTTATGAAAACTATTCAGCTAAATGATATAGATAACTAAAACTAATCGTTTAGATTGTCGTACTGATTTTAAAACTGGAATTGGTTTTTGGAGTTCATCCAAGACTATACCATACCATAATTATTTTGGTAATCCAAAAATATTTTCAGGGATTACAAAAGTAAAGAAGTACCTAGGTTCTGCGTTAGTTACGACATTTAAAAATAATCCATACTTATGCTTACCGGATCTTATTATTACTTAACAATTTGGCGTGGCTAAGGCTTCTTTTAAGAGAATACTTTCATTTTCAATCAAGTACAAAACACTTCTAAAATCGTAAAGTCAGGTAGCCAAAGGCAAGTCTGACATTGTATTTATTACATGCCCATCTATTATTGGCGTTCCGAGTGACCTTATCTTTTTTCTCGCTCAAGGTCCAAAACTTTCGGTAGCTACTTTTACACACAAATACAAGATTCACTGGACAAAATTGTTTTTGGAAATATTCCAGAAACTTTTTAGATTTCTGTAAAATAAGGAAAGATACCTACTTGATTTTTTGCGAAAATCAGCAATTTCTTTTAGTTTTCCCGCCATGTTGCCGTCAGCAAAGAGGTTAAGTAGTTATTTTTATTTCGCTGCTGTCCCATCACTACTCAGTCCGGTGGTACCGGTGTCCACGTGGTGTGCGCACGCGTCGCTTTAGCGCCTCGTATCAATATGTCTCCAAAGGACCTTGTCAATACATCATACCACATGGAAAGCTCTCATGCTAGCCTAGCCATTCTATACCACATGGGAAGCGCTTATTCTTGCCTATTCGTTTTATACCACATGAAAAGCGCTTATGCTTGCCTAGTCGTTTTATACCACATGAAAAGCGCTTATGCTTGCCTAGTCGTTTTATACCACATGGAAAGCGCTTACGCTTACCTAGTTGTTTTATACCACATGGAAAGCGCTTACGCTTACCTAGTTGTTTTATACCACATTGAAAGCGCTTATACTAGCCTAGCCATTCTATAATACATAGGAAGCGCTTATGTTTGCCTAGTCGTTGTATACCACATGGGGAGCGCTTATGCATGCCTACTCATTCTATATCACATGGGAAGCGCTTATGCTTGCCTAGTCGTTTTATACCACATGAGAAGCGCTTATGCTTGCCTAGTCGTTTTATACCACATGGGAAGCGCTTATACTTGCCTCGTCGTTTTATACCACATGGAAAGCCCTTGCGCTTACTAAGTTGTTTTATACCACATGGGAAGTGCTTATGGCATTGCTTGCCCAATCGTTCAACGGAATCTTAGCTTATCCTAGACTAGAATTTTGTGTCGTATTCCGGAACTCAATACAAAAAGTTAGTAGGTTTTAATTCATTGGATCACAAGGATCAAGAAAAGGTAAACTTATAAACTACATGACGTTAAAATTTTAATCCAACCAAGCCTATAGACTAAACTATAAGTACCATGGTACCACAAAAAAAAACAGAATAGGCCCGGTTTTGAAAACATCATACTTACCTAGAAACAATACCTATTGGAAACAATATCTGTGTAATCTGAGTGTTCAAAGTCAATATGAATTTCAATTTTATGTCAAGGTACCACAACACACAGACCTGGCAATTTGTCTCGCAGTGCGAATCGAACCTGCATTTATCACGACTCGGCTGTCAACTCACACACCGTACCACAGAGGTCGTCTGGAGAGAACATACTATTCATTGAAAGAATGTCAGAAAAGGCGCGGCCGCACTGAAAGCGGGTTTTGTCTCGGGTCTCGCATCTTAATATGATATACAAATGTTTGTATGATCTGCAAATATTTTTTTTGGGTCTGGGTGTTTTCTATGTATGTATTTACAAAAAAGTATATAAGTAGTATATCAGTCATGTAGTTGCCATAAGCTCTGCTTAGTTTGAGGTTAAATGATACTGTGTGAAAAATGACCAGCGTTATTGTTATTTATTTATATTTAATATTCTAAAATGATACCAAACCTATAATATAACAACGATAATTTAAATACTAGGTCAGATGTGTTTGTCTAAGTGTAATACCCTTCTATTTTATTTATTTTTAACCGACTTCAAGGTGGAGGTTCTCAATTGGTCTCTTTTTTTGTGTAGTCATGTTATGCGATATCTTCGCCGTGAATCGATTTTAATGATTCTTTTTTAATGGGTAGGACAGGACTATTTCAAGGATGGTCGCAAATAAATAAATCGGGTGGTATTCTTTCGTAAAATGTATGCTTGAGAAATAAGGGATGAAATTACATATTTACCTTTTTATCACCGTTTCGTTATTTGAAATCGGTTTTAATTTTTTACCGAAAAAGCTTCGTAGCTTCGTAAAATGTTT
The DNA here is from genome assembly GCA_958496245.1 of Perizoma flavofasciatum. Taxonomy (NCBI): domain Eukaryota; kingdom Metazoa; phylum Arthropoda; class Insecta; order Lepidoptera; family Geometridae; genus Perizoma; species Perizoma flavofasciatum. Next base: position 7,486,497 of record OY292439.1, on the reverse strand, counting down.
CTAGGCGACAAGAGATAGGTTAGCAAGCCTAAACTATCTCTTGTTAGATAACCTAGCTGCTAATCCGCTTGCAGTGCGGCCGTTGCATAATCTAAGGTGCAGTGTTAACGTCCGCTCCGCTCGAGAGCGTAGCTCCGCTAAACGGCGACTTCCTATCTCGCGTTATGCCGGGTGCGTCCGCTAACGACGTGCTTTATGGGAATACCTGCCCCCTCTGCCCCCATCCCCCTCATTCGACTTACAAGACAATCTACACTTATATAGGAGGTAAGTTATCTCCGAAATTACTCACCCAATTTCAAAAACTCTTTCACTTTCAGTTGACACAGGCTGTATATTATTATCCCGTCAAAATAAAATGGCTTTTCGTGGAGACCAATTTTGCAATGTAAGTCGACCGAATGCGTTTTTTACGAATGCTGCTTGAACGATAAGAGATACTTTAGATTGGGTACTTTTTATCCGGGTATAACGCGGGCGAAGCCGTGGGTAGTAGTTTTGTTTATAAATATAGTCGTTTATTGTTTCAGAAAAATGATGCATAAAAGCACAATATGGTTATTTTACATGATAAAGCTTTGAACAATCACCGCAAGATTCCCTGTGTTATGGGCATGTGAAAAGAAAAATACATTATTTGGACGTGATGCTGACTACCCCTAATTTACTGAATATAGCTATAAAGGGTATATAGGGTTTATCTTAGCTATTATCATGTCCTGAACTCATGACCCACCTAATATGTACATTATGAACTGCGTATTTTGTTTCATACAAAAACTTTGAAGTCAGAAATATTCTAGGGGTTCTTAAAGTTTAACATAGTTAAGGAAACATTTATTATTGTATTAAAGTCCCTAGCCGCTAGCTGCCTCTAGCTAGCTATAGCCCCTAGCTGTAGCATCATCTAAAAATGCTATGTAATCATTTATGAATAAGATCTTTTTTTACCTAGATAATAGATTCTTATCGTAATCAGCTTAAAATAGGTGAACAAAGCTAAGCCAATTCACTATTCGACATCTATTTTAACAACATAATTAATGAAAAGTCGTTATACAGGCTGTCCTATTACAGAATTGCTATAAAAAATGTAGGGGTGTTGAATTTAAAGCCGATATTTATTGAAAGATTCGATTGTAAATTATGAGGTGTGTAATAACAAGCAGTGTACAGTCAGAGAGAAAACTCTATAGATAATTACAATCTTAAAAGGGCATTGAAGTAGCAATTTCATAGCAAAAAGCGCGCGTTGAAGTCTTTTTCGTATGAAAAAAGTAGTTGTTCTGAATTAACTGCTATTTACTCTTCGTCTTAAAATGATAACTTTATATTAAAGTATACTATATCCTCTTATTCATAATCACTCACTAACTTTAGCAGTGAGATCAAAGTTGTCGGCCTCTATCCTTTGTTTTGTGTAAGAAAAGGACATGGCTAGAGTAAAGTCTCGTCCTGCTAAAGTTAGTGAGTGATTATGAAGAAGAGGTTAAACCTTTAAAATTTACGAATCCTTTTGTATGAAAGAATGAATAAAATACTTTATTACACACACCCAAATTAACAAAACAAACAAAAACTTAATTTAACTATAAATACAATGGGACATCTTATTGTTTATTTTTTATAATGCTGACGTTTTACACGCAACATCATCTAGCCCCAAAGTAAACAAAGCTTGTGTAATATCACATGACTAATTTACTATTAATATACATTTTTTGTTGTAAAACGAGACAATTTTTTGCCGATCATACAAACATTTGTCCCGCGTTAGTAATTGAACCCGCAACCTTCTGCATCTCAGGCCTTCGCACACTGCGCCACAGAGGTCATAAAAGCTTAAAAGCGATTAAGACTTAGAAGTTAATTGATAGGTTTCATTACCATACGTCACTAGGAAGTGCTTAAATGGTTGATGGAACACGATGTAAAAAATACCTACTTGATAAATATACTTGTCATAATTTGCTTGTCACATCTAAAACACTTTTCTGCCCAACATTCCTTGTTGATCGCTAAATCGAGCAGCCGCTCAAAATAGATAAAACGATGGAACAATTCGATAGTGTCAAGGTTTGGACTTTTGTGTGTAAACACCTTTATACGGTACAAAACCTCCTGTTATGTCAGACAGCTGCTGACGTCTGTATTTAGAGATAAGGTAAAGAGATTAGACTACAGGGTGCCCTAAAAGTGGGCATGTCATCGTCATCATCATCATAAGCTTACAGGCTTAGTCCACATCAAAACATATCTTGTAGAAGTCCACTTCAGCCTTCTCCAAAGAGTGCTATGACGAACGATCTTGGATCATCTTCATCCACTGACTTCCCGCAACCCTATATGTCATCGGTTCATCGGGTGAGGCCTTCCTACACTGATCGCCGAGAACCTTTTTTCTTTTTTAAAAGCAGATGGATGAAAAATAGCTGGCTGAGGAGGCGATTGCGGACTCGTGGGGAAACAGTTCGCTGGTGCCCATCTTTAAGAACAACGGTGGTGTACAGGACTGTTACAACTATCGAGGAATAAATTTCATGACACATTTTATGAAAATATGGATGAAACAAATAGATAAATAGTGACACGAATAAGAGAGGAGAGTGAGGTGACCAAGAACCAGATCATTTGGGAAAATGTATGACAAAGCAAACACACACGTCCGGTTCGAAGTTGGCGTCACTGAAAGTTCAAAATGGTATTTTTTTAGTTCTGACTTGTTATTTCCAACATTGATTGCAGCGCTCTATAGTCTAGAAATAGTAAAGACACACCAACAAATAATTTATGGCAAACGCATTTCGGTACTCCATTAGTAAAATAGGGTTTAATACAAATAGGGTACAATTTAGGGTAAAATACAAAGGTTTTTTGCTTGCGTTCACTCCCTGCATGTTTTCATCATGAATGAAATTGTTCGCATATTTGAAATCGGAACGTAAATCTTTGCAGTCCAGTAGCGAACAAACACAATATTACTAGAACGTGACGTCATTCTTACGTCACTATCCGCCATCTTGGAATGCAGAGGTAATGTTTTGTAAACACACGAGACAATAAGATGTTAGGATGTGGACAAATAAACATGGATAGTAAACAGAGAAGATATGCATAAACATAGTGAGGAATCCTAGAAACCAAATATCCAATGAAGCAGATTGACTGAAACTAAATAAAATAAATAATGCTGGACATATTCACACAATGTTATTTAGCCCCAAAGTAAGCAGAACTTGTGTTATGGAAACTAAATGATTGATATACTTACTACTTACATTTTTTTTGTAAATACATACATTTTATACATAGAAAACACCCGGACCCAAGACAAATATATACTGGCGTTTTTCACGCAGCATCATCTAGCCCCAAAGTAAACAAAGCTTGTTTTATTTATATCACATGACTAATTTACTACATATATATATATAGTATATATATATATTTTTGTTAAACGAGACAAATTTTTGCAAATCTTACAAATATTTGTCCCGCAGCGGGAACCGAACTCGCAACTTTCTGCATCTCAGGCAGGCCTTCGCCCACTGTGCTACAGAGGTCGTCAATCTATAGGATAGTATGGAACTATACAGATGTAAAAAACTACACGATGTAAAAAACTGAAACCAAAAGTGCAGTTTCATCAGTAAATATTTGAAATCTCCCAATCGTGTCTTTTATTTTGACACCTTCATCGAGGTGATTGATAGAAAGAACTTTCCAACCCCGCCTTGGTATTAGGATTCCCTGTGACGTGAGTACCTGTAACTACGAATACCAAGATACTAGAAAATCCGGATCCGGAACTTTATCGGTCTCATTACGAAAGGTGTTTCAAACTCGAGTTCAACTCGTGTTCAGTCAGGGCAAGATTAAATAATCCTACTAATATTATAAATGCGAAAGTTTGTGAGGATGTTTGTTACTCTTTCACGCAAAAACTACTGGACGGATTTTGATGAAACTTTACAGTAATATAGCTTATACATCAGAATAACACATAGGCTATTTTTATCTGAGTACCACGCGAGCGAAGCCGTGGGCCTTCTGCTCTATTACTACTATTATTATACACTTTTTCAAAACATAGTATGTATCTTGAAAAGTTACTAAAAACGTATACAGCTTATAGAAGTAAACATAAAAAGTATACAGCTTATAGAAGTCACAGCCCTGACCGTGTACTAGGGTTCCCTGTATCGATGGTATAAGGAACTACGAGTACCTTGGTTACATCCAAACGAAGATCTGCAGGATATCCAAACATTTGTCCCGCAGTGGGAATTGAACCGGGACCTTTTGCGACTCAGCCGGCAACTTGCCCGCCTCTCCACTGAGATCGGTAATGCAACGGCGAACTGTCGTAAGGAGCCTCCTCCTCCCCTGAAATTTTAACTCATGACTGGTATGTACTAACAAAAATAGGTATGTTTGACATAAAGGTCATAAAAATATCCTTTAATAATTAATTGCATAATTCTTTACTAATTATACGTTGCAATTCAATAAGTAACAAAAGTTTTCTGTTTATTTTTAAATGTAAAATTTGTACCTTATTTTATGTGATTGGGTTTAAAACCAATTTGGATGTTAGGTCATAGACTACAAGCGCAGACAACTGTCAATGCGATAGTTAGCCTAATGAGAAAACGCTAGCTATTGTACGGTAAACAATGAAATTAATTTCTCGTGTAATTTTAGCGCATTACGATTGCACTAAGGTGAACATTCGCTTAGAATTGAGTGTGAAATCTTACATTTTCATTTACTAACTAAATTAGTTTTTTGACAGGCAGAGCTAGTTCTCTCAAGCTTACACAATGTCACACAGACATTAATTGTCATAAGATGTCACTTATGACAATTAATGTCTGTGTGACATTGAAAACTATAAAGTGATACTTATGTCCACTAAATGTGGGCATTACTAATAACAATAGAAAAAAGCAATATTTATGCCATACCAAAACAGTCTAAACTTTAAGAAATTTAAAATATCACTTTCACTAGATTGAAAACTATCAAAGATCCGTTTTTCCCTTACAATTTCATAGTGTTTTTCCTTAGCGCATTACGCTTGTTCGTTTGAACATTTGTCTTAAGAGCAATAAAAAAGATTGTTTATAAATATGAAATCATTTCAAGCTTGTTTTAATAAGTCACTGTTTTTGCAGTGCAATCTGTCACTGCAGTCTGTAATTAGGCGGTCTTATGACCAATGACGCGTGTAGGTCATCAGACAACCGATCTTATCTGCGAGGATGACGTATTTATTGCCTTTGTAGTCTTTATTCTACACTAACTTCTGTCCACGGCTTCGTTCGTGTGGTATCCAAATGAAAAGTATAGAATCTGTTATTAAAACACGAACTTGACCTATTCGGATGCGAAGGTTATTATTAGCGACAAACATTCCTACTTACGCATTATTGCCGCACGTGTTAAGCGCACATACATTTTTCGAGTATCGGAAGTTGGGATACCTACCGCCCACTAGGTCCGTTTAAAAAAACGTATTACAAAATAATAATAAAAACAAGATGAAATCGACATTGTACTGTGTGCAATGTCAGGCTTAAAAACACCTTTAGAGGAAAAATCAGCTTAATAAACATTATAAAAAACACAATGTACTTAATTAAAATGCCCTTATATGACTACGAGATTAGTTATAGGACATGCCGGTGTCTTTACGATGTTTTCCGCCATCGTTTGTAGTTGATCTGGCTGAACATAGACAGATGATGAGGTTTACGACAGAAAAGCTAATTATTGGACACCACAATGACATATTCGTCGCAAACATCTAAACGTATCTACATACGTCAAAAAAAGTTTGAAAACTGAACATATTTTTTTATATGTTGGTAGATATGATGTCAGCAGCTACATCAGTAGGCAAGGCTGAAAAACAGCGATACTCAACCTTTTTACTAACGTACAGACATACATTCTTATTATACCTACTTATTATTCTACTGGTGTTATGATATTGTACAGAATTATTGTACTTAGACTAGGTATGTTTGTTTAAGCGTAAGTAAATAAATGCCCTTTTATTCAAATTAATTATTATTAATTATATGTAGGTATAACGAATTGTCTGAAAAAAACCTTTTAATTCAATTGATGGAGTTTTAAAGAAACACATGTTTTTCATACTATTTTAACGGGCAATATTATATTACAAATGCAAACTTTTTTTTATGTGTGTATGCACATGTGATAAAAAAACGTCTGCATGTTCGTCTGTCCGGCTAGGGACGAAACTCGTATCAAAAAGTCGAACATATTTTCGAAAAAAGCAGATGAAATCCAAGAAACAAACACGCTCACGATTGTACCTATGATTCACGATTCCCCATATTAGAAATCCTCAGGTACATAGTCAGTAAGTAGATCTTTGTGAATATCAAGGAGGGGATAGTAAAAGACACGTCCAAACGTTATATTTGGCACATGTCCGCGTTTTGCATGTAATTAGTATTCTACTTTGCAGGTTGCAAGCCCATCGACGCTTATTGGAACACTGATGGTATTCCTTAGAATTTTTGGTTGGGAGATGAAATTACCAAGTAACATTTTAATTGAAATCAAAATATAGGTAAAGGACTGGTATGAAAGCTATAAATGGCCTCGATTCTGTAGTACACTAACTAAACTAAATTTAAACTGTCGCTCTCTTTTAGTGATAGTGCAAGCAAGAAAGAAACAGCTACAATTTTAGTGCAGTCAAATTAGCCAGATTTAATTTTTCCATACAAATTTAGTCGTGATTTCAAAACTGCTGACTATAAACACGAAGAAAAGCGGCACGTAAACTGATAGCAGCGTACTGCTGTGACAGCAGTACACAGCAGTAAAATTCTTGCCATCTCTTTTTTGCGTACACTATCAGTAAAAGAGAGCGACAGTTTAAATTTAGTTTAGTTAGTGTACTACAGAATCAACCCCAATATGTAACAAAAACCCCGTCTCATCTATTCTATTATTATTCTTAAAGTAAAATAATGGCTAAACTAGCAGTAGTCACTTATGCCAAAGCTGTGTAAAGTATTGTTGGTTGATAAAAATACAATTGTTTATTGAAATTAACGTCCTTAAATAAATATAAAAACTTATTTTCTTTAAAATGTTTTTTTAATTTAAGCCAGATTACATTAAATCCCGGCCAAATCAGACATCTAGCAACCCTATTCCTCAACCCCATCTACCCTAAACCACCTGTCGCGATTTTGTCTTGATTTTATTTGATTGGCAAACCACTAAGGTCTATGGTGGCAGTTATTGGACGTACAAACGATATTTATATTGTGGGTTCCACTATTTATCCGCGATGGAGAAAACCATTTCAATGTGTTTAAGGGTTTTTTTGTGTGTTCATCCGTCCGAATGTTGTCCAAAACAATCTAACAAATTGAATATAATAAAAACAGTGGCTCTATGTACCTTCTACGTAGAAGAAATGCAGTTTTTAGTTTATGTTATGGTCTTCTTTATATGGATAATATTATAATTTTATTTGTATTTTAATATCGTGTAATAATAATGTCTGAAATTAAAATAATAAGATTGAATCGAATTGAATTGAATAGCCGTTGCATCGTCTTGTATGATTTCAAGAAATGTTTTTTATAGGTTTTATCTTCACACGGCACTAAGAGGCACTGCAGCGGCAATGATTAAATAATACAAGTTGTAGGTTTTTATATATTTCATGTAAAAATTACATAAATTACAAAAAAGATCGTATAACGAACGAGGACAACCTCTGTCTCGCAGTGGACGAGGGTCCATCAATTCCCGCTGCGGGGAAAATGTTTGTATGATCTGCATGGATCTGCGAATTTTATATGTTTATAAGTATATATTTTCAAAAAAAATTAAGTTGTACAATATCAGTCATTTAGTTCCCTTATTACAAGCTTGCTTAGTTTGGGGCTAAATGACGTTGTGTGAAAAAACCAGGTTCTGACCAATTCTAACCAATTTATTATGTTCTCCCACCAAGCAGTAATGCTCGCAATGTTATCTTTAAAGAGTATGAGTTGTGGTGAAATTGCAGGTACATGATTTTTTTTTAAAAGCAAAGCATTAGTACTGGTGTTGAATATGTCAATCGGCAACGATAACCGCTGACTTGTTAGGAATACCTCTGCATTGCAGCGATTCTATCTATCTCTACATTTTTATTCGCACTATAAACGAATGGCTTAAATAAAGATTCAAGACTCCATCAAACTAAAAATTTATTAGCAGAGTTAAAACAAATGAGCTGCAGTGAAAGCTGATACAATCTCTAAGCTATAAGTCTTGAATCACGGCATTTGATGCATAACCGATCTTTTACAATAACATGCAGGCCAATAAAACAAATTCAATGTTTTGTGGGTAAAAGCATAACCAATATTAATGCATCGAAAGTTTTAAAATGGCTGTACTCAGGAATAAAAAACGGTGTACTGGAAAATTTCGACATCTGGTGACCGATTTAGAGCGTATGAATGAATGAATGAATGAAAATACGTTATTTATGTACACCTTAAATTTTATTCTAGAGAAAGTACAGACAACTTTTGGATGGAGAGGATAGTAAAAGATTGTGAGAGTGGCAGGGGTGTACATAAAATAACAACAAAAGAATATTAACCACACCATACATATTATATATATACATATATAAATATACATACACATTATAAGACGTAGCGTAGCGTATCATTGAAGTCTGGATTTTGTTATTTGTGTTGACAAGTGACAGTTGATAGCTGTCATTGTCGCTGCCATCTGCAGTCTGCGGTTATGTTGCGAATAACCATTAACTGGATCGGCAGGGTTTTTCTTACATACTGTATAACCCGACTCCTTGCGTTGCGGTCAAAAAGGTGGGTATTATGCAATTTATGTCCATCGACGATGATGATGACTAAAATAAGGGGGTAACCTGTCCCCTGCCTGGCTACGACCGCTTTGTAAGGAGAACGGATGAACTAAGCGCTCAGTACGATGAACTTTAGCGTGGTTCGATATTTTGCTTCTGTGGCAAGTCGAGGCACATTTTTCAGCAATTAAAGAAGAACATGGATAAGACTTATCTAACACCCAACAGCCAAAATCATTGGCATTGTTTGATTTTGTAGAAAATTTGTTTTATTTTGAAAAAGAATTATTTAATGGCCAAATGCCAAAATCGAATAATGTTTGCCACATTTTTTGTGGAAAATTTGTGATGCTGGTTTGTATATTTGAACAGAATTAGTGATTCTTACAATACCTATAGTCCAGACTCAAAGGTACGCACGAAGATGACTCTGAAAATGACTACCTATTTTGATTTTATTTTCGTAATACCACACCGGTACGAGTACATAGCATATAATTTTATTATTATTATTTATTTTTATTTTTATAAATGGAGTACTCGATGTACTAACTCAAAAAAGTGCCTCAAATTGAGAACCGCTTCCTATTTTGAAGTCAATATTTTTGAATCGTTTTAAATCACAGTTACTGTATGAAATAATTTATTAGGTCAAATAATTACTATGTATGCGTTAGAACTATGTATGTCTCTGTTAGGTGTCCGTTTATATTAGTTATGCTAAATTTAAATCTATTAACATCATCATAAGTTAATTGTATCAGGAACTACATAGAAATATTTGTCCCGCAGCAGGAATCGAATCCAATCTCTTGCGTCGCAGCGCAGTTTGCTGCACGCCCGTGCCGCGACATCGACATCGTCAAAATAAAAAAAATCTTTTATACAAAAAAAACATTTATAAAAAAAGTTTTAAAGTATACTTAGATTCAAAGGCATATCCTTGTAATTCTTTCGTCATCATCCCGGTTTGAACTGCGACCGCTGGCACAAGTCCCCATTGCTATAAATCTCGCTCCATTTCTATTGTTGGCACGATCTACCATTTTACGGTTTAATGTATGACGCCATACAGTTTTAAGAACTTTTGTAATATCCTCTAATACTCGCAACGTAAAGAACCTGTATATGCGTTAGCCGTAATAGTTTGTTGTTCTTACTAAAAACGGTATTTTTATGATTTGTGAGTTTGTGGTTGATCATGGGAAATATACCGCTTTAGTAAACGAAATGATGTTTATAATAACCAAGATAATTTCTAAAGTTAGTTTATGTTGGTTTGTCAGTTACCATTCATCTCCAATCGATTTGTTTTATCACCAAAATTCTAGGGGACGCTGCGATAGACGATGTAAAATACGCCTCTGATTAAAAAACTGCAATAATTAACTTGTATGTTTCTTGCGTTACATTTTTAGGGTTTATAAGGCAAATGGCGTTAACTGAACCCTATTTGTTACCGCGATGACAGGGGCCCGTACATGCGTTTGCCGTAAGAGGTTGTTATCTGTTTTTTGTTTATCATTTATCTCAGAAATGGCTTATTCGATTGAATGATTGAATTCTTGCAAAGAGTATGTATATTACTTCAAGAATGGTTCTTCGGTTTTATTGCCACAAGGAGGCCATGTAATGGACAACGGAAAACATGACGGGTTTTTTTTAATTATGCAAAAAAATTGGTTCCTTATTTTCATCTCAATTACCTACAATTATAATAGGTATCTTCTACTATGCCGGCAGAGTAGAAAATACTTGTTTACGCCTTGGTATACCATCATACAAGCAATCCGACAGGTAATCCAAGTTTGGGTACCAATGTTATTTATCAAGGAATATTCTGTACTAGCTTCTACCCACGGCTTCGCTCGCGAAGTACCCGGAAAAGTAAAAGGTAGTTTAAGTAGTAAGCAGTAGGGTATGTGTTATTCTGATGTATAAGCTAAATTACTGTAAAGTTCCATTAAAATCCGTTCAGTAGTTTTTGCGTGAAATAGTAACAAACATCCATCCTCACAAACTTTCGCGTTTATAATATTGGTAGGATAAGGAATATACTTTAAAATAATGACTGATTGTCCTATTTAATGAATATTTTTCCAAGTTGCAAGAAAACTACATATTTATAATAAATCCACAGAAATGAATAAAATCGTGAGAAACGATTCGCAATAATAAAAATGTCAGTGCAATCCGTTAACTTGGAATGTGCAAGACTACATCTGATTCCCAGCTCAACACACACTTACCCTTATTTTTTACAGCGTAAAGTCTATTTTGGTATGGGTAAAAAAGTGAATAGTGATGTATTGATTTAATATGGTTTATTATCGATAAGACACGCGCTAATTTAGCTGTACGATGTCTATTGTCGAGATTCCAATGGATGTGTGGAAATTGAAGAATTATAAGTGAAGAGCTTAATGAAATAAGCTTAATGACGACCTTATGTATAATATGTATGTATTTACAAAAATAATGTTTATAAGTAATATATCAGTCATGTAGTTCTCATAACACAAACTCTGCTAAGTTTGGGGCTAGATGATTCTGTGTGAAAATGCCCAACATTTACTAGGGTACATATACAATTCTACGCATAGATTCTAGTATTTCCTTTGGGGAGGCTGTGGAAGTCGCCGGTTTATTGATGATGATTATGATAAATAAAGAATTTACTTAAGGATACCTTCGTAGAAATCTGGAGATCAAATAATTATATTATTTATGCAACCTTTTTGTAGAAATGCAGTAGAAAAAATTGTTTTTTTTTCGGGCGTTTCTAGAGACGATGCAATCAAGTTTTTTTTTACAAAATTTTACAATCCCCATCGTCTTTTTAGTATCTATTACAGCTCCCTCTAGTAACTACTTAGAAAAACCTGTCTAAGAACCATCCTTGAAGACAAACAAATTGATTTGCAAAATCGCATCACGATTCGATTAGCCGTTTCGGGGATAACGGTCGAACGAACGCGAACAAGCGTCCTCTAAAGGCAAACACATATACAGGCTCCTAGCATCGAGGTAAAAAATTGTAATAAAGCTTATAGTCCATCATTTTACAGAATCGGCAGTGATTACCGACGTTGTAAGTGGCAGAGACCTTGCCACTTCATTTGCACGAATTGGCAAAACTGATTGTTTTATAATGTGCCCTTTTATTACGTCCATCCGAGGCATTTATCATAATTTATAATTATAGCATAATTATAATACAATGTGATACAGGGATTGCTAGTGTGGGGATGTATGTGAAGATGGACGTTAAAAAACAAAAAAAAATATCGATTGTTAAAATACATGCATGCTCTTGATTTATCCATGATTTGAGTTCTTGATGTCGTTTCTTTGCGTCCAGCTTATTGAGTGATGCGTGAGCATTGTTTTATTTTTATTTTTTCCTGTATAAGATATATATATTTTTTTCTAGCTTTTTTTACTTAAAACTGACTGCATTTTTGTATTTAAATAAAATACCATTCACATAAATACTACTTCATGACAAATTAGCATATAGTTTTTCTACCATTTTACTTGCAATACAGGTTTTCCTTGGTGTGAATGAGTGAATGAAAATACTTTATTGTACACCTTATGATACAAACAAAATAAACACTAACACGTATTGATAAAGGTACCTACAATGGGTGGTCTTATCGCTTAAAAGCGATCTCTTCCAGACAACCTTTGGAAGATTTTTGGAGAGGATTATATATGATTCTGAAGTATGATTATGGTTTGATTTGCTCATACAAAAATTTTACCTACCTAAAATTATTTGTATGGTACTAACATTACGAATCATTTTTAAATGTAGGTAGATAATACCTACTAAGGTAGATGAACCTACTAAGTTTTGTAATATAATAAGAAAGCCCTTGTCATATACTTTTAGTGTCATTTTTTAAATAAACTTTGAATCTTTGAATCTATTCATATTGTAAAAACGGGAATTTTCACGAACTGCACTGTCGGTGAAGGCACCGACTAAGTTTCGACTCATTCCGAGAGTCTTCATCAGGGTGAGTGATCGTGACTTTCTCCCTACGCGTCGCATCGTGCACGACGGTGCCTTCAACGATAGTGCAGTACGTGAAAATTCCCGTTTTTACTATATGAATAGTCAAGTTCACGAAAGTTTTTGGAATAAAATTTTTGAATCTTTTAAGATTTTTCGTTAGTAGCATCAAACATAACAAAGTATCAGTAACTATCTCTGTATACATACAAAAAATCATAAAGTAGCTCCGGAATTGAAAACATCTCTTTTTATGGAGTCGGTTAACAAAACCATAATCTACAAATTAACTTTTAAACTTTGCTAAAACAGGTACAATATAAAATGGAGATAACTCTACATTAATACTTGACTATTTCACAAATCGATTTCCTGTCTGCGTTTTTCATTCACACAAAAGTGTAATAACATCTTGATTTATCACCTTATTTTGTCCTTGAATACTGTAAATTGGGCAATTTAAAAACTAAATTGCTCAGAAACGGGCAAACCGTGTAATTTTAAATAGTTTTCGTCTTTGAGAAACTTTTTGGCGACCATTTCAAACCATAAGGTCGTCTAAGCCCATTAGCTGTTCCGCTATGGTTTTTTATGTAATGGTTCTTGACCTGTGGCTGTAGACTGACATGATAGGTACTTCCCTTAATTCGTTTCAACAGAAGGTCAGAAACAGCAGTCTCATAGATTTACAACATTCATTACTTTTATTACTAGAGATCGGAGCTTGGTTTATTTTTGTTATCTTTCATATAATCTAAGTCGTATATCTAATAATAATAAATATACAAATAGTGGGTAAGCATTTTACTTTAACAGCATTCCTAATTATATTTTATACCTCTAGGTGCGCCTAGATTCTGGGATCGTAAATAACACTTTAATCAATTTTTTTTGGTAAAACTCTATATGATATGGGCTGCTTCATTTACTTTAATGAATAAAGAATTAAAAATTAGTTTGTATTTTATTTTGTTGTGAACATTATGAAAAAAGTAATACAGCCGAATTGAGGGCTCGCAAGATGATAAAATCAATTGCCACTGGCAATGTAACGGACTAATTCATAATTGCATTGCTAAAAGTAAATCAAAAACGCCAAAAAACAAAATTAAAACATTGAAAATGTTACCTCTAGTACGAAAGTAATAAATGAGCGCTCCAGGCGAGACAGATGCAATATGATTAATAGGAAACCTTTTTAATGGATTTCCGAAAAATATTTCCGATTTTTTTCGTAAAAAATCAAAACATGTGGGATCCTGTCGCACTGTCACAATCATGAACGTTTGAAGATAAATTAATGTCTTGGTACTTTATGACAATTACCGCCGTACTCTTCATAGATATGAAGTATTGTAGATGTGAAACTGGAGTGAAGAGCTGGAGACCTTAAGATTACCTTTATAACTTTTACTTTAAGTTACGTATTACAGCGTAAATGGTGTTTGTATGGTAAAATATATTATGAATAGAAAGGATGAGTACCTAAACTTATTTAGCGAATCGCACCTCCATCAGTAAGGTTTTTAAATGGCGACCACGAACCGGATGACATAGTGTAGGAAACAATAATATAAGAAACAAGAAATAATAATAAGAAAAGAAATAATAAAATAACAATAGAACGGAACAAATTTTACATCAAACTCTGTTTGCATATCGTAAGGATCAAAATCACACCGTCAGAGTATCGTCACGTCACAGTGGGTACGCTCTCTCAAAAAAGTATTCGAATTCCATATGTTCTTTTTTTTAAGTGATGCTTTAGGCTTTCTTTTGACAGTTTGAAAATAAAACTTCAGATGCTTTGCTAATTGCAAAAAACGGAATTTGACCCAGAGCCCGCATGCGTATAGTAAGAACGTATATTTTGTGCACAAGCGCATCTGGTCTGCTGTCACGTGACATTAGTACTATAGTTTCATCATCATCAACCTATGTACTATAACATAGGCCTCTCCTAAAAAAAACCTGTAATCTTATTTAACCTTAGGACTGCGAGGATTCCAAACACAATAACAATCTATTGTGTCTCGACCAGATTAGGGGGCTAACCCTTGGATACATTTTCAATTTCAATCCAATTCTAATTCAATCCAGTTTCGATCCTAATATACGCATGTTTGGCAATATTGAACAAAATCGAGATTGGAATTGATGTCGAGTACGCGATCGATTTTGGATTGTGACTATGGAAGAACAACACTATTTAGGTGTTGCCATACACAACGTAATAAACAACAATCAAAAGTATTCAAGGGTAAAATCTCATCTGTCTATCGGGTGGGGAGCCTTCCTTCATCGACCAGTTCTTAGTCGTCACACCGGAGTTTAAAAAAAGATTGAAAAAATCATTTGTTACCTAAAAAAATATATTTATCATTTAATAATCTTCTCAAATCCAAATCACAAAAGTATGTTCTTTGGTAATACATGTGTATATACCTACCTTGTAATATACATCGGTTTTTCGTCATGGAAGACTTATAATTAAGTCCACTTTTTTATTAACCGTTTACTAAACTCGAGCGGAAGTAGTTTTTTATTCAAATCTACCTTCATTCACAAATCTGAAGAGAATAGCGATCAACCAACGTAGTTTGAACCACACCCTTCCTGTAACCCGTCGCAAAATTACATTGCGGTACATTGTTGTAGAGGGCAAGCTACTCTGGTTTTATGCGGAGGTGGGTCTATGGTCTTTATAAAATATACTTCCGATTCTTCCTTTTGATATAAAAGTGCCTTTTTGTGCACATGTGTCGAGAAACACGTGCTCACTGATTGTGCTTTTTTCAAGTCTGATTTAGTTTTTTATTTCTATGATTTGAGTTAGCTGTAGATATTTGTAGAGTGGGTACGACTCCAACCTATATGAAATACTAATCTAATTTTGAGATATGTCATTTAGGTTGTAAAAGTAAAACGAAATTTCAACACTTGAATAATCGTTTAAACAAAGTTTTAGAAAAACGATATTTTTTCAACTTGGTATAAAAAAAGATACTCTTGATTTAAATCAACTTTTTTTTTAGATTTTACCTCCAGACTAGAATTGACTTAAAAGTACTTATTTTATTTAACTCAAATAAAACTCATTTTCACCTGTCCTTATCCACATAGGTATTTCTTCATACCTTTACGACTTACGTAATCAAACACCAACTTGCCCCAACCACCGGCCCAATACTTTCGTCTGCACTTCCTTTAAACAAATCGAATATTTGAAAATGGAACATAATGCTGCTCAAAAATGGTACAATTAGGAACACAGAATATTTTGAATGAAGAACACATCCTCAAAGATGGCTGCCTGACAGCTGCAATAGCACGTGTCAGAGACATGTGCAGCTGATAAATGATAACGATTGAAGGACTTCTGGAGAATAGTGTAAACAAGGGAATTATCAAATCGAGAAGGTTCTTAGACATGTCTTAGTCAGTAAAAATGATATGAGTGTTATTAAAAAAACAGCTTAAACACGCTCTGAGTTTGAGAGTGATATAATTTTTGGCTACGAATAAATAATTGATGATTGATTGGGGAACAAAGATTTTTAACCGGGATAAGGACTGATTTTGAGCCCATCTTCGCTTTTTTCGTCATTTGTCAGCTGTGAAATCTTTCATCACTATAAGTGGTTTCATCAAAACATGAGTTGTAAAACAAACGTAGGCAAGATAAACAATTTCCAAAACAATCAAAATGTATAATAGTCTATGCAAATTGATCTATTGATATAGAAACAAATTGTAATAGCGTAAGAAAGTTTTTACTGAATGCATCTGAATAGCTAAAAAGAAAGTGAATCTACGACCATGGAAAATCGTCCGCTATTCTTTCAATGGATCTTCCCATAAAATTTAAATATTAATTCTCTATAGCTATGAGAAACGAATTAATTTTAAAAAATCCTTTCTCTACATAATTATAGCAGACAGTCGCATGCATTTTTTCTAATAAGACTAATTTTAAAAACATGTTTAATCTTTTAACAGTACATACTCGTACAAGTATGTAACCAAAACCCCGTCCGATCCAAAATAGTGTTTATTAGATATAGAAAGGTCTAAAGGTGTTGTCCTTTTTTTAGAAAAAAAGCTATTTTCAGTGAATTCGATAAATCGTGAAAATACCGAAAAATTAACGCCAGGCTGTTGACATTACTATTAAAGTTGTGTCGAGTTTTTTCAAGGAAAAATGCGTTTTACCCTTTAATTGAATATCCATCGTACTTTTTAGCCCTATTCATTTTAAAGTGTCGGTCTATTGGGGGTCCTTCTTACACTGCGTCGCTCGGTCGTGGCGGCCATGACCTCACATGCGCCTGCGCAATCACCAAGCACAGTTAATCGCAGATTAATGCACTGCCTGACCCTTGCCCCGCCGCCGTGAAGATACGCCATCTGTCAATTATTAAACGAACTAATGCGAGGAATTTTGATGATGGCTTTTGTTTATCCGGTCGTATCAATCAATAAAATTATAAGCGTCTGTCTGTCTATGTCGGCTGAGTTTTGTTCCGGTTTCTACCAGTGAATTGATTGTTGTTTAAGTTCTGAGTGTTATTTAAGTAGGTAACTACTAGGTACCTGTGTGAGCTGGATATATTATAGAAATAAAAGGACAGCAATCAGGTTACTATGGAACATAACGTCCATTTTGTAAATTTGCACGACCATTATCGACCCATTTTGTTTTCCCAGAAACAGATTGATAAAAAAAATAAGTACAGCCAACCTCCACGGAGTAATGGGTCAATGTAAAAAATCTCATTTTTTTTATAATAATAGGTATGTAGCATATTTTTAAGCCAACAGGCGAACTTAAGTATTAAATATAAGTATACATATCGTGAGCAGGTCTAAGTTTAAATCTATTTCTGAAACAAAGACGAAAACGAAACGCCATACAATATAATAAATTATAACCAAAGGGTTGTTTTTTAATATAAAAGCACGTAGGGGTAGGTACACTGTTTCCGCCATGAAACGGGTTGAGACACATGCATCACAGATTTCCGGTAAGACGCTCAACGTACACCTGGTTGGAGAACTCACTTTTTGTTATCAAACCCCTTGGCGAGGGAAAAATCCTATACTTTACCCCTTTTATTTCTTTTTAAAATTATACAGGGTGTAAAAATATGTTGAAACTTGCTTATGGCTCTATCTGCGAATCTGCGTACAACAGACCTTGAGATGCTTTGAATGGGGATTATTATCGTGTTATCGTAAAGAAAGTAGTTCCCAAAATCTAGAATAAAATTAAGGTACATCTAAGCCCTAGATCAAAGCAGAACTGCTTAGTTCTGAAGGATGTTTGAATTCCTTTATGGTTAGATAAAAACAGACTACGAATAAGAAAGTATAACACCTTTCGTCCTTCAATAAATTTTTAGCACTCTAGAGCATTAATGACCTCAAATCAAATAATATTGATTACTCTCAATAAAATTATTCCAATTGGGATTTAAAAAAACTGACAACTTCTGGAATAAACTATTTTCAGTTATTTCAGTAGTAAACGTATAAGAATCCTGTTAGAACGTTTCAATGCCGTTTTCGGGAGTAGTTTTACACCCTGTATAGTCGGAAAAGAATCATTCTATTTTTGAATAAGTTTTTCGATCATTATCGTGCATATGGCTAAAATATCTAAATTTAGTTTTTAGCAGTTGTGCGTGTTTCGTCGCAGACTGTGATGTCATTGAGAGGGTTAAGTTTTTGTTTTTTAAAAAGGTAGTTCCAATTATAGAACGTGACATTCTGTTTCGTACGATAAATGCTGTTATAAAATAAATCAAAATACTTTAATGATGATTCAATAAAGTATTTTATAAATTTATAGCGCTTAGAGTTGGCTAGGTAAGCTAAGAATTTACATGCATTCTTCTTTTTTATATCTTTCATTATAAATAAATGAATAATGCTGGACATTTTCACGCGGAATCATCTATCCCCAAACTAAGCAGAGCTTGTATTATGGGAACTACATGACTGATATACTACTTCTAACTTTTTTTTTGTAAATACATACATAGAAAACACCGAGACAAATATTTGCAGATCATACAAACATCTGGCCTGTGGCGGGAATCGAACCCGCAACTTTCTGCGTCTCAGTCGGGCATTATTTTCATGAATATACTATCATTAATATCGGTATTTTCTCAGTTTTAGCGGAAGTCGCTTTGTCTTGAACAGCTTATGACGAGAATGTCTGTCTGGTATACTCTAAAGTACTTTTGTTTTCTCTGTAAGCAATACGGTAGCAAGTATACAATATCAATGGTCACTAAAACGTATCGATATAAACGTATAAAAATTGATTTCATATTTCGAAGGCAAACATAAAATTTTTGAATTAGGAATTTTACGTGTATCAAGTGACTCACACACATTTTGAAAAAAGTTTGTTTGTAAAAGTAAAAAAAGTCTATGGCTAATTTGGCTGAGACAGATGCTGTCTAGCTAATGGAGGCGATTGGTGAAAGTGAAGTGCACTCTGACCCGTGAAGGAATGTACCTCGGTCTAGCGTACAATTGTGCAGGTAGATGAGTTGAATTTTTAGCAAAATTAACGGTTGTTAAGATTCTTAGTTCTTATTATCTTTCGACCGAGAGCAGCATTCTTGTGATATAACTTATTCACGGTCACAGAAGGTAGAAATTTCTATACATTACGCAGTAGTATAGCTCCTTGTCAAAAAGCTCGTTCGGGGAGGTACTGTATACCACCATACATATTTTTGCCGCCAAGTTGTAGTACTCCGGTTTGAAGAGTATGGGCACATGAGACTTTTCACCCGTTGTTTTAGGGTCGGCAACATGCGAGTGATACTCGTAACTCTGGTATTGCAAGCGTTAGTAAAAACAGAAATAGGAATCACTTAGGTACATAAGATGGGTGACCTTTTGAGTTTAGAGAGCTTCTGCGCTTTGCTACGGCATTATGGGATAAAGATAAGATAAGATAACGTTTATTTGTTCAAGAATACAGTTTGGTACAATTCCAGTACAAATAGTAATACAAGTATGTACATTAGACTTAAATTAATGACTTAACATATTGTACCTTAAGGAAAAGGAGCGCTGTTCCCTACACTAGGTCTCAAAGAGCCTACCTTAACTAGAAGGACTCTATAGGTCCATTAAAATGTACAAGTCTGACACACAAATTGAACTTGTGTGTGTCTGGCCTGAATCTATACGCAATAATTTACTAAAAAAACTATCAATAATAACCTGATCAAAAAAAAACAGAGTGACCAAATGGAGGATGTACCATTTGGTCTCAATCTTAGCGAATCAGCCCGACTTTCGGTAATATCGGGGCCTTCCCTTTAAATCAAATCTAACAGGTGGATGGTTAGTGAAGGGTTGTAAAAGTAGAGGTAGATCAAAGAAGATTGATGGATTATATAAAAGATGACATGAGTAAGAAAGGAGAGTGAATAATACTGAAATAGAGGCTGATAGAGTACTGTGACAGAAGAAAACATGTGCCGACCTCACGTGTAGGACAAAAGCAAGAAGAAGAAGAAGATGGTTAGTGAAGGATTGTAAATATACCTATTCTCGCCTTTACGACACGATTTATTGTACGCAACACGCACTGGACCAGCGTGGTGGGTCAAAGACTAATCCCCCAAATGAAAGCCACTACAAACCGCCCACAGTCACTAAGACTAAGAATCTGTATCTATGTAAGATTCTCTAGGATCTAGCTACAAAATGTAGGAAAGCCCCCCATCCGATGGATGATATTGAAAGTTGCGGGAAGTTTGTGGATTGAGGTAGCCCAATATCATCCAGCAGTGGACTTCTACGTTCAAATCAAAACAAATTTGAAACAAACACAATTACTCTGTTATACATTAGGTAGATGCTAATATTTCGTTTTGAAATACATAATATCGAAACATTGCTTACATACATAGTTAGGTATATTTAATGGCAATGATTCGGCCTTATGAGCATGCTTATCCTACTAATATTATAAACGCGAAAGTTTGTGAGGATGGAGAGACGACCTCTGTGGCGAAGTGGGCGAAGGCCCACCTGAGACACTGGAGGTTGCGGGTTCGGTTCCCGCCACGAGACAAAATGTTTGCATACAAACATTTGTCTCAGGTCAGGGTGTTTTCTATGCACAATATGTATGTATTTACAAAAAAAGTATATAATATGGCGTATATCAGTCATATAATGTCCATAACACAAGCTCTGCTTACTTTGGGGCTAGATGATGCTGTGTGAAAATGTCCAGCTTTATTTATATTTATTTATTTATATTTATTTTGTTACTCTTTACGCAAAAACTACTGGACGAATTTTAATGAAAGTTTACAGTAATATAGCTTATACATCAGAATAACACAGTCTACTTTTTATCTGAGTACCACGCGGGCGAAGCCGTGGGCAGAAGCTAGTATAAACTAAAAAACACTTCATTATAGATCAGAGCAAATGAGTTACCTATGAAGGTAATTCATTAACACTGATCTCCACTAGGAATCCCTGTGTTGTGGATTTTGATGATGATGAAATAAGATTAATGCATTTATATCATACAAAAGAAGCAGGGGAGGGCGACTAAGTAAAACATAAAAAAGTATCAGACAAAGCACCATTTGGTGGAAATCTTCGCGATTCAGGCCGACTTCCGGCCACATTGGCACTTGCCCCTTTAAATCACGTCCAACAGGTGGGTTGTAAAGGAGGGTTGCAAATTCATGTTTATCGTGTAGACAGGGGAAATGGACGTTTAGCTTTTTTTGGTTAAATGTCCAGCTGTACAAGTGGGAAGAGTACATAACCTGACTATTGTTGTAAAAGTATTCGTATTTTACTGTTCAGCTTTACGAGTTATGATCTAACTATCAAAGATGATGGCCAATGTCGTGATATATAAAACATCGTAAAGAAGGTTTGTCAAATCTGTTGCGATTTGAGGCTGATATAAAACTTGTGAAATCAATCATGGGACTTTTCAACTTAATAATAATTTATTATAAACTCTAAGACTTCACAAACTTAGGTAATTATAAGATTTACGGGTCTTTGTAGTGTTAACTTTTTTTTTCAATGTTTCGACTGTTTTTCCGGAGTATATGGAGCTTTCGTCGAGATAAAGTCCCGTATAAAACTTATTATGTTTACTGATCGCGAAAGTTTGAAAAATACTAGTTCAGAAAACTTTATAAACTTTTTTATATATTGCAGACAAACGCAATCCAATATCGACTAAGACACTTTCCTTTTGTAGCTCATAAAAAGGCATATCCTATAGTAACCTATCCACCAAGTCCGTCATTTATTAAAAAGTTTTTACATAACTTCTTAGAAATCAGACATTCAAGACGTTCCTAACCTTTAATTCGAAATAAAAAAGCTTTAAAGATTCGGCAGTTGACATGACATCTATATAACTTCCATTTTGATTGTGCCTAAACCTATTGCATAAATGAAGACGAGACATTGCAATGAATTGCATAATGTATTTCAAGATAACACCCACTTGCTCTGATGAAAGTGTTTCCAACTCCTCGCTAAGTTAACGTCTAATTAAGTGTTAATTAGTTGGTATAAGCTGTTTGATTACGAAAGTAGGATAATATTTTCCTTTCGTATTTTGTAACTACTTAAATTTGACCCAAGGTTTGTATTTCCAAGTGACCGAGGATGTCGGCTATTCTTTCTCTTCTCCATACAAAGGTTTTCTGTTGTCGCTTCTAAGCAATAAGACCGCCTATTGTACTTTCTTAAGAATAAGATTTTGTTTATTATGTTATTTGTTTAAGGTGTACATTAAAGTATTTTCATTCATTCATTCATTCATAATTTGTTTACTATAAGTTACACTAAATCGCGTCTTTATTAAATGACACCCTTTAACTAGTTATGATTTATATCTTAAGGGGTTGCCTGGAGGCGACAGTTTCATTTATATTTTTAACTTATTAAGCCCATCTGGTTTTGTACACCTTTGTTTGATTAAGTTCTTATTATTTTGGAAGAGATTACAAGTTGGTTATCACAAAATAAAATAAAAACACGGCTTATGTATCACGTCATTTAATGCAAGATATATTGCAATAAAATCTATAAAAATCTTTCCTCAAAGACATACTAAAGGATGTCAAAGAACGATCGGTTAGCTGTTTCGGAGTAGGTAAATGGAAAGAGACAAAAACATTAAGCAAGCGAACAAATAAACATACTCTTACCCACAAGTTCACAATACAATAACTGGCCTATCGCGTCACGGTAAAACATGGTGTCTGGTAGAGATCGCTTCTTAGCGACAATACCGCCCATCCTACCTTTAATGTAAATAAGTTATTATTTATTTTGTATATTCTCTAACGTGTATATTATAGTAGGTACTAGCTTCTGCCCACGGCTTCGCGCGTGGTACCTGGATAAAAAGTAGCCTATGTGTTATTCTGATGTATAATCTATATAACTGTAAAGTTTCATCAAAATCCGTTAAGAAGTTTTTTCTTGAAAGAGTAACAAAAATCCATCCTCACAAACTTTCGCGTTTATAATAGTAGTAAGATTTTCATTCATTTATTCAAATATACCATTAATATTATAATTTAGATTAGGTATACAAAAAAAACACACTCGAATTATTACATACCAATTTTGCGTATTATAAACAATTCCCCATTGAAGTCGATTCATCAGGTCGTTGATCCCATGCATTATGGAGTACCTACCAACTAGGTACCTACCTCCACGTAATCTGTGACTTGTGATCTATCAAAGATACGTTAAGACAACAAACTGATCTTGTTTATCCCTCCCGCTCCCACGGGACAGAAGATGCTAAACGAATAATGTTTTGAAATGTGGAACTCGACAAAATGAAGAGAAAAATTTAAGAAAAACTCCCAATTTTAGAGGAAGTGTTATGTAAGGATACCTTTATAAATGGTTATAATTTATATAGTGTTAAAGTTGAATCAGCGTATGGGCCAAATATCAAGACATGTTGTGAAACATGGAACTCGAGCAAATACAGAGAAAAAATTAAGAAACACCCCTATTTTTATAGGAAGCGTTTTGTTAAGACACCTTTATAATGGACATAATTTATATAGTGTTAAAAAAGTCGAATCAGAGTTTCGATACATGGGCCAAATATCAAGACTCTATGCGCTTCCCAGACAACATAAGAAGTTTTTCTGTGAGTTGGTAAATGGACTGAAAAACAGAGATGAAATGGCTGGTGAAGTAATAATAATAATACTTTATTGAGGACTTGATATAAGATGCACTATTACAAAAAAAAATTACATTTATTTGTCCTACTAAAAACGAAAACTACTGTAAAGTAGTCGTAAAGTTATGTTAGTTACCAAAGGTTAGCCGGAATAAAATGCTAATCAGTATTAAATTCGACTACACTCGTTTTATCTTCTGCAATAAAACTTTTTCTTTCTAAGCGCCCTTCATATTAATCCATCATGTCTGTAAAGGCGGTTTTTTCAGCAGTCAACTGGTCAACTTCATCTGATAATAAAGAGGTTTACGTTTTAGTTCAGGTCGATCTATACGACTTCTGTGGCGCAGTGGGCGAAGGCGCGCCTGAGACGCAGAAGGTTGCGGGTTCGATTTCCGCCGCGGGACAAATGTTTGTATAACGTGCAAAAATTTGTCTTGGGTCTGAGTGTTTTCTATATATAATATGTAGATATTTACAAAAATATGTATATAAGTAGTATATCAGTCATGTAGTTTCCATAATACAAGCTTTTCTTAGTTTGGGGTTAGATGACGCTGTGTGAAAAATGTCCAGCATTATTTATTTATTTATAAATAATAGCTATTTATATAGTTATTTATAAATAATGTTGCTTAGAAGCGACAACAGACAACCTTTGTATGGAGAAGAGAAAGAATAGCCGACATCCTCGGTCACTTGGAAATACAAACCTTGGGTCAAATTTAAGTAGTTACAAAATACGAAAGGAAAATATTATCCTACTTTCGTAATCAAACAGCTTATACCAACTAATTAACACTTAATTAGACGTTAATCGATGAATACTGAATGGCTACTTACTTGTTTCACTATCTTTAGTGTGTATGTTTTGAAAATACAGGAAGGTTCTATACCTGCCTAAGTATTTCTTATATTACCTTGTATTTTCGCTAAAATTTCTTCACCAAAGTCCAAAACCATAAAAAACTCCACAATCATGGCCCCAAGATTCACAAACCAATCTAACTTATGGCACGCCTATGGTATTGGGCACCATATGAACGTCAGTTGTAAGGCAGGTGGCACACAATCTGTGCACCACTTCAATCGGAAGACGCAAGAAAGAGACAGGAAGTATTCGATAGAGATAGATAGCATTCCGTTTCCGCTTATGCTAAGAACATCTGCACCTTGACAGATTTGTGAAGAAACTGTGAGAAGATAGTTTGGTAACTTTAGACGTGGCTCGATGTGATATGATACTTGGTGTTCCGGATTGCATCGTAAAAACTGACGACTTCCGTTTATTACTTTAGTTTAGACTTAAAAAAATGTAGGCCATGTTTGAAATCGTCATTTTAATAGCAACAATTCGCAGTAAATATTTCCAAGACTATTTTCTTGAAAAATTTATAAATTTCTAAAAGCCAACAGTAATTGTTTTATAATCTAGTCTCGATATGATCGACTAGGTATTAGCACGTATTGGTAAAATTTTTGACAATGTTTGCCAATTATTGTCAATTACTTATCAGAATAAAGAATCGTCAATAATCTTGCGACGAACACCGAGTTTGATGTTGAAACTGTTTTATTGACATTAAAAAAAACTTTCAATTGACTATTCGAATCACAATGTTATTAGTAAAACAAGTTCACTAGAAATTTATACAAATTTTTGCAAAATTGTAAAATCTCAGTCGTGATTTCCACCGTCTATTGCAGCGCTCCATGACGATAAAACAAGCAAGCATCATAAAAGTCATACAAATCGATTGCAAAAACCCTCATTTCAATCAGATAAGCCGTTTCGGAGATAAAAGGTAAAACATACAAACAAACAGACTACTTCTTATCACAAATGCATTCAAACGCCTCCTGACGACGTAGGTAAAATAGCAGTTATTAATAAAACTTCGTTAATATTATTTAATTTTCTTTTTCTAACAATGCATACATTCATCTTACGCGTAAGCCAACACCAAAAAGGTGTGTACACGATAACTAAATAACCGTTTAAAAATAACTTCAAGATGCATGGTGCATGCTGGAACTATAAATCATCTGAGCATACCTTTACAATCGAAAGAGTTACTTACAGAGAGGATTATTCTGTACTCTTTTATGAAAATATTTAAGTTGATACTTGTTGAGTTGATTATTTACTTATAAAGGTCTACAAAGGAAATAGAGTAAGATAACTTTTATTCGCAGGAGCAAGTATAAGTCTTCAATTTATTCATTAAATTAATGGTAGTTTTTCGACAAATTTGATATTTTATGACATTAGTTCAAATCATCGATTTACTCTTATCGTTAGATTACAAAATCCTACATAAGTTTTATCTTTTTTTGATCGTAACTGTACTAAGTTATAAAGTGCGCCCAGGGTTGTGACATTCTTCATTTGAAAGGGCGCTTCAATACTTTCTATGTAGCAAAAGAATCGACACCATTAAGTTTCCAAGTTCTCTACTATTCTAGGGTAAAACAGTGTGCCAGCAACAGTAGAATGAGTACCAAAAATAAAGGAAGAGAAGACAATTTTTTTCTTATTGTGGCCAGGTCCATTTTTAAAAAGAAATAAGGATTTGTCATGGAGAATGTATTGCATTGCCTTGTTCTCTTTTCAAATATAGGTAAATTTGGTTTATTTATCCATGCCCGTAAATCGCATGAGAACAACTTTCGAGGTAACTATGAACTGCTTTCTGAGCATAAGTGATATAGAGACTTTGTGCCTTTAAAAGACTTAAAAAAATATTCGCAATAATCATGAACTTACCTCCCCAAATAGTCTGATTCAGAAATGCTTATGAGTCAATGACTGTGATGGATTGTTTAACGAATCGTAATGAAATCGGTATCGAATGTTGATTCGACGACGCGTGAAAACAGTTTAATTTTGGTTTGAATAAAACTCTGATTGTAAGTTGATTGATGCATGATTATAAAGCTTTGTTAAGTAGTCATTCGTTAAATTGGTTAGTACCTATGTACCGGTAAAATTACAGGCACGTGAAACTTTTCATCCGTTTTGTCTGAGTTGTTGCAAGCGTACATATGTAGGTTACGGTAACCACTTACCAACATGTGTGTATGGTTTTATACTAGTTAGCCATTTTAATGTAGGTATAAAAAAGTATTGATTTAAACCACTGCCAATTTGCTAAGAGGTATTGAAGTGTCATTTTATAGTTCCTTAAAGGCACAGATAAATAAACATACAAACGAATATTAAAAACTTTCAATCATCATATTAGTAGGATACACGTAAGTTGAATTCCTGTACGTAAAATATACACGTTCTTACTCGAAAATACTGAAAAATCTTGTCATTTTCATCTGTTTTCGGTTTAGCTTGTCTTCCTAAGCGATCGATTTATGATCTCAAAACGATGCCTCCAGAATAGTTCCCGATAGAAGCGTTTATTTTTAAGTAACCCTTTTATACGGGAATTAGTTAATTAAGGACGGGTTTTTATAAGTTTCTATTTTCATTGAGAGCTCCATATGTTAACTTAGGCCACATTTCTAACAATGTGGCCTAAAGGGTTTCAGGAAGTGGAAAAAAATGAGTGACATGATGTTACTTCCTCGGTTTACCCGCGATGGAAAGAGCCCGTATATGCGTTTGCCATAAGAAGTTGTTTGTATTTTTTTTTGTCTGTCACCATTTATCTCCGAAACGACTAATTGGATTGACCTGTTATTTTTTGCAATTAAAAAAACACCACTGAGACCACTAAACGGATTTTGATGAAACTTTACAGTAATATAGCTTATACATAAACATAGACTACTAAAACATGGGCTCATAAACTATCTTTACCTCTATATATTCTATATTAAATCTACTTACTTAATTAGGAAATTATTCTTAGTTTAGTTTAGTTCTTTAGCTATTTCCTGATGTCTACTTAAATAACTATTTGTTTTCCTAAATAACAGCTTTTCATACATTGTTATACGTAGATATATGTCTATTGTAAACCAGAGCGAGGATCCCTTGCGTCTAAATACAAGTTTTATACTTAGTTAGAGCAAGGTACCCAAGTATTTGACTGTATGTACATCATACAAGGTTTTAAGTACATTTATAAACACTCTACTGTCTCATTTAACAATAAGGTCACAAAAATATAATTAATTACGTTGTAAGTGTACCAATGTAAACCTTTTTTGAAAATAAATATTCTTTATTATTATTATATTATACATCGGAATAACACATAGGCTACATTTTACCCGGGTATCATGCGGTCGAAGCCGTGGGCTGAGGCTAGTTGGTTATAAAAGTTTCTGATCACACATGAAATGAGATAACCAAAAAGGTCTTGGAAACCCGACTCTCTCAGAAATGATTCAGCTAATCGCTTCCCACCCTCGCCTGCAGGTATCTGCACAATTGTACAAACATATCCGAGGATATCCTTCCTTTTCATCCCTCGAATAAACCAAGATACCTCCTCGATACACCTTATACATTGCTGGGAATGCTATAACATATTTGCAGCGCCTATAGTTTATCTATTTCGTTTGTGGACGAAAGCGTCAATTATGCCTTAATAGCTCTTTTTACAGAATACCTTCAGTCATTTACAAAGATAGAAAAATACACATTATGTTGCTGAAGGACCTTTAATTTTATCCGGATCTGAGTTTTACATACATACATACATTAAATCACGCCTGTTTCCCGGAGGGGTAGGCAGAGACTACGGATTTCCACTTGCTACGATCCTGACATACCTCTTTTGCTTCATTCACTCTCATTACATTCTTCATACATGCTCGCCGGTTTTGGGTACTCTTGGCTTGACCTTTCTCCAGTCTCCTATCTGATCAGAGTACGTTCGCCGGGGTCTACCCTTTCCAAATATCCTATTCACGCTTCCCTTATATACATGTTTCGTCAATCTCCTTTCGTCCATCCTTTTTACATGCCCAAACCACCATATATTTTATAGTTTTATTATAGACAACTGATATATCTGACTTGTTTATCTGAGTTTTATTATAGACAACTAAAAAATCGGTGCATTCAGCATACAGTCCACCTATTGGTAAGCGGTTACCGTAACTTATGGGCGCTTGCAATACCAGAGGTATCACTTGCGCGTTACCGACCCTGAGACTTAATGGGTCTCATGTACCTGTAATTTCACCGGCACCCATACCCTTTAACCCGTAACCGACCTATTTTAAGCTTTCACATTTTTCTGGCTATTTCTCTTTCACTCGCCTTTTGTGATGGTTATTTTGCCAATAGCGTCGTAGATTAGCTGACCAAGTTTTTTTAAAATAATATAGTTCAAGAAATCAACACGCAATGGTTGCGATCAAGTTTTTCGGTCGCTATTTTCGACAACTTTTGACTATGTAGTATTGTGTGCACAAGTGGGCAGAAAGTGGATCAGATTCCATTCTGATGATACAAGTGATTATAGGTACTTCCTGAGGATATCTGGAGCAATGAAAGTCAAGGATGCAGATGCCAGGAACTAACTTCCGATCCCACGATATAAAAACTATTGGGCTCCTTAGTTCATCGTATCTCTAGTTTTTCTTGGTTCCCATGCGTTGGAGGCCAGTGTTTAACGCCCAATTTATTATACTAGAAAAATGGCTATGAAAATGAGACAATGGCACTAATGGTTGTTTGGTTTTTAAAGTGTTAACTTACACTTAAGGGGTGGGGGGAGGATCACAAGATTTGATTATATCTCAAAAATTAAAAATGACTGAAACTTGTAGATGGACAGTTTACGTTTCGAAATGTCTATTTTTCAACATTTAGAAGTTTTGGAAATTGTTACACCTTTAGGTAAGCTTTTTTTATCCACAAACGTATAGTATTTTACCTACAGAGATTGACTCACTTCGATTGGCTAAGCGTCTCAGAGGTTAAACTTGTTACTCACGTACTTAACAAGTTTCTTAATTCCACAAGATTCAGCATTTTATTTACCTCTTGAGGGTCTTACATTGTGCCTTTAAAAAAAAAAATCTGATCGGTTAGAAGAGACACTGGAAGATAAATGGTTAAATTACATTATCAGCGTAATCATCAGAGATGAGATTCGCAAAGGAGCGGAAAGAAGAGTGTTAAGGCAGCGTCTCACGAGGAGGTCATTATTGAATTACTAGCTTCTGCCCACGGCTTCGTCCGCATGGTATCCGGATAAACAGTAAGCTATGTGTTATGCTGATATATAAGCTATATTACTGTAAAGTTTCAACAAAATCCGTTCAGTAGTTTTTGCGTGAAAGAGTAACAAACATCCATCCTCACAAACTTTTGCGGGTGGGGGGCATTTCTCCACGTTCCCAGCCTCTAAAAGGTGAGCGACCAGTTAATTAGTTGCAATTAGATCGCCATGTTGAAAGACTAATGTAACGAGATCACAACCGAACCTCAATGTGCTCGGTCAATATGCATGTTTACCTGCTTTTATTACTGCACTGAGTGTAGATGAGTTGCGTATAGACGGTACAGACGATACCACTTCGATGCGAGATGTACATTCATCATCAATTTGTAATAGAAAGTGGTTTATTAGACACAAATTCAAAGCACAGAAAGGTTTTTTACAGAGACAAACAAGGAAGTTTTTTTTTGTTATTAATATTCCAGTTGTGCCGTGGTTTAAAGTATACCTAAACACACACTATTTTTCTATCACATACATTTAAGCTATATATTTAATCTTCGCGTTTTACGAAGAGTCGCTGAGACATAAAGTTATGTGCAACTTTTTGTTGGCGAACTATATGAGTTTGCATGGCGTGCGATGGGTAAACGGGTACAATACATACCCAGGTTTAACCAGTTTGTAAAAGTGTTGTTGGTGATTCAATATTCAAACTAAAAATATATCGTTTACATATTTTGAGTTCCTACCTATAGATATGTTAATAAAAAACAGTATTTATTTTTCTATACTAGATACTTTTTAATCTTTTTTTCAATAACACAAACACTGAAAGAAAATAAGCATCAAAAAAAAATTTAGATATCTATACTTAAGTAGGTATGTTTTCCATCATTATTTTGCCTAACTGTATATTAACTATTATCAGCAAATTATTATCAATTAAAGCAAAATAGGTAATTATGTTCTCCATCCAAAGGTTGTTTGGAAGAGATCGCTTCTACGCGATAAGACCGCCCATACTACTATATGTACTATATGTGAGATTTTCTTATTTATGATGTACGTACAATAAAGTATTTACATTCATTCATTCATTCATTCAAGACCAAACAAGAATGATCAAAACCAAAAATCTAAATATTCATTCGAAGGTGTCGTAAAGTTCAGTAGCGACATCAGAGGTCTGATTAAACTGAGGTAATTTAAAAGTTATATCGCAACGCCAAATAAATAAGATTAGACCATGCCCAAATCCCATCAAAAACGGCCCAGCACTACCACTTAACTGTCCCGCGAGCTAATTTGAATCAATTATAGAAGCCAAAGTTCAAATCGAACAAATATTTGGATCCACAACAGATTAAATAAATTATTTTCTACAAAGAAAAATGCAATGGAATGTATGTCTACCAATTTACCGCTACTTAATATCTATCTACTGCCCAAATATATTTATTAAACTATTAAATTGCTGGCCAAGAGAGAGTCAAATACGGACACCGAGGTTCCGTGTACTCAGAAGGCTACGTTTCCCATACTCCTACGGGACGTTGATGACTCTATAGGTCTATCAACGATATTCGAAAACCTTTTTTTCTCCAGGGTTGTCGCGTCTGGAAGCTATATATTATGCCATATTATATAACACCATTGCCACTTGGGCTATTTTAGTGATTTCGAACTAAGAACTTCATACAAAATTTAAACTAAAAATTGAAAATTGGGTAATTGGTTCTAAAATTGCTGTTTTGTGGTTAATTTAGAATCTTTAACCATGAGCAGCGCTGAACGAAGCAAAACAGAGGAAATTAGTACAACAAAGTTTTTTTTATTACAGGCCTTGTTGCTGTGAAACACAGCCGAGACAATCAGTCGCCGTTACGGAACCCTAAAATCGAATGTTAGTAAGCATAACGTCTCGTATAAAATAATTTACCTTCGAATATGAATTCGGATAGAAAATATAGCGAGTTTATGCTAAGTTGTATAATCTTTGCCCTCCGAGGTGCGCTAAGTGACTGCATTCCCAACTTATGCGGAAGTAGGGCTCCTCTGTTAATCGTGTTTAGTATTTAATTTCGGATTACGTGTTTTGATTTGGATAAATCAAATAATCGGATTACTTTTTACCCGGGAGGAGAGGAGTCAGTATACCTAATATTAACGACCAATATCAATTTGACGACCTCTGTGGCGCAGTGGGTGAAGGTCCGCCTGAGACGCAGAAGGTTTTGGGTTCGATTCTGCGAGACAAATGTTTGTATCTGTAAATATTTGTCTCGGGATCTGGGTGTTTTCTATGTATAATATGTATATATTTATAAACAAATATGTATATAAGTAGTATATCAGTCATGTAGTTTCCATAGCACAAGCTCTGCTTACTTTGGGGCTAGATGATGCTGTGTGAAAATGTCCCGCATTATTTATTTTAATATGCCATTAAGAGGTTTGTCTATCTGTAACTAAACCTAACTAAATATAGTAGAATTTGAACAAGCATACGGCCCTGTTGGTAAGCGGTTATCGTAGCCTATAGACGTTTGCAATACCAGAGGCATAAAAAGCGCTTTACCAACCCTTAAAAATATTTAAAACGCTTTTTTTGTAGAACCTCTTACTGTAACCACTTCGAAAACTTCAGCAGGAAAATCATTCTATAACCTGAGTGTTCGTGGAAGGAAACTCCTCTAATGTGCACAACCACCCAAGCTCTAGTGTGTGAGGATGAATCCCTTGCCGATGGCGAGCGGTGCGGTGTTAAAAAGTAGCTGTAGGCATCAAATCAAACAATTACTTAGAACAAAACCCAGTATACAAGCGGTCGAGCACGTATAGACAGACGAAGTCTCTCCGCAGACTGGGCTCAATAATAGTTTGCTCAAGTCTAAAAAAAAGTATAAACTTAATTTTCTTAACTAAAAATTCATCTAATCTTAATATTTGTATCTCATATAGGATGGTTCTTTCTTAGATAGATTTTATTGCCACAAATCACTAAGCCGCTGTAATCCATGATAGTAAAACACGTCGAGAGTTTTCGAATTTTGTAAAAAATTACTTGTATTACTAATCATATTTATTTATAGAATGAATAAAGCAACTAGGTACTTGATATACAAAACATAGATATGTAAAAGTTGAACGATCTTAAAGCCGTTGCAAACGATCTAGATAGCTGAACTGCTAGACAGTCTTTTTTTTTATTCCAAAAACTATCGTGAACTTGACTATTCAATTATTCATATTGTAAAAACGGGAATTTTCACGGACTGCACTATCGGTTAAGGCACCGACTAAGTTTCGACTCATTCCGAGAGTCTTCATCAGGGTGAGTGGTTGCGACTTTCTCCTTCCGCGTCGTGCACAGTAGTGCACGGCGCGACGCGGAACTTAGTCGGTGCCTTCACCGATAGTGCAGTCCGTGAAAATTCCCGTTTTTACAATATGCTAGACAGTCATTGCTAGACAGAAGCGTTCCCAAAATGGTGGCTGCATTGATAAATGTCAATGCAAATGCGTTGGTTCGAATGTAAAATTATATCCTCTATGCAACGCTAAACATAATTTTCATCAGCATATAATACTTGACTATAATATATTGCATTACCTAATGGCATATCAATATAACACGATATATTAGTGTATAATCAAGGCGCAGCAATAAGCGTTGCATAAAATCTGCCCCCGAGCGGTGGAATAGTAAAGTAAATGATTGATAACGCGGTAGAGCATGTTGTTAGGACGACAACGATAGCAATATATGGACATATTCAATTTTAAGGGCTTAAATTTGTGAAAATATTATGTTAATTATTAAGTCTACTATCCATGAGAGTAATAAATAGCAATGGATCTAGCAAGGGCCCTTCCTTTAGGGAATCCATTTTCTATTACTGTCTGAACTAACAAATGCTGTCTGCTAGTTTTTTAAATGGTCAATGCGTCTTAATGTGTTTTGAAATTGTGTACTTGCTAGGTTTAATTATATTTTATTTTGGTTTATGAGCAGATATTTGAAGTTCTGTGAATGTAATTCAGGGGAACACGGTTTTTTTTAAATGTCTGACTTGGTTTTGATTTCGGACAGCCGATATAGAAACTACGTGAATTTTCAATTTTATAGTGAACTTACGCCGATACCTCGCGCGCGACCGATCCTAGAAGAATCAGGCAACAAACTTTTGTTTTTTTACAGCTATAGTGTTGCAACTAAAACAAGGTGAACTCATCAAATTGTGTGACTTGTGACTTTTTTAACACGCCTTTCAATTGCTCATATACATATTTTAGCTATTCGTCTTGTTGCTTGGTATAAAATAATCATACGTCTTATCCATACTTTTGTGAACGTTGGCTCACCGAGCAGGTCCCGTACATCGTTGCTGGTTCAATTATCATATCCACTTTCTCTAGGCTGTTGTCGGTAACCAGTGTTTTTGATCGTCAGTGTGTCCCCATATCAACGTACATGCCCTCTTAGACAACGACCACTTTCTGATGGCGTTAACGCCTGCGGAAAGATTGAGTTGTATGGAAATGACATTAGCTTTGGAATGTCACGTTTTTCTTTAACCAATTTGCGTTAGCGTGAAAGAAAACTAGGTGTGAGATTTGTCTAGTACTCAGATAGTGTGACAGTTATTTGTCACTGATTGAGTTTTTTGTTTTGATTGATCAATCTGTCGTATTGGCCTAGTAAGTTGAGGACTTCCGATTCGGATGTCGTGGGTTTTTTCAGTTTCAACGGATAAATGGATTTTTTCACTGGACAAAATATATGTAACAAAATATAAGTACACAATGGGTTATATACACGTGCTCAAAACAGTGAAGGAAAACATCATGAAGGAACTAGAACCATAAATCCGAAGGTATGTGTCATCTGTTAGTGTTCCAATAAGTGGCGATAGATTTGCAAACTACTTGTCATCACAAACGCACGCATGGCACTAAATGTAATGTTTAGACGTACCTCTGACTACC
Source organism: Perizoma flavofasciatum (assembly GCA_958496245.1). NCBI lineage: Eukaryota > Metazoa > Arthropoda > Insecta > Lepidoptera > Geometridae > Perizoma > Perizoma flavofasciatum. The sequence goes on along the minus strand of OY292439.1, from coordinate 7,451,230 downwards.
CCCTACTTGGTATCCAAAGATCTGCTCTCTGATCTATGTAAATCTGACGATTTTAATCATGGCGAATACAGTCACAATTGTGTGTTTGTTTTTCATTTGTGTATTTAAAAAAAAATGGTGAGTGGTTTTATATTTTCACAATATCCAATTAAAACGCAATAAAAAAGTCTACGAATCGCGCATCGTTTGATGCAATATTGCAACATTACTAATTCATCATCTGTTCCGTGAGAATTCGTAAATTAACTCGGGGAAGTAGGTCAGTTCTGTGCAAGACCTATCGATGATATTCATGTCTGGACGTACCTCTGACTGCCTCTTGCAACCCTCAAATTTCTACTCACTGAATATTTAAAATGAATATTATCAAATATAAAACTAGTTATATTTTTATAAATAACTACAGCTTTATATTTGAGTATCGCAATATTAATTTAAACGTTTTCCTAGGAATATTATTTACGAATATTTAGATAAATACCGACTGTATTTATGAGCGTGTTTTTTTTATGTCTATGAACGTTAAGTTTTTGGTTCTGACAGTGCAATTGATTATGCCTACCTACCTTTTATATACATTTTTTACACAACTATGTACGTACCTACGTGGTTGTACAGTTGTACAATTTGTGTTGCCGTCTTATTGATTCCATTTTATTCTGTCCATCAAAAAGGTTGTCTGGAAGAGATCAATTTTAGCCACCAATAAAGGGTCTATTTATCTTCATGTAATATACAAAAACGTGTCGTGGGTATCAAAAAATACGAGTGCCGAGGTACACCCAAACTCAAACACCCAAACTCGAAAACCTATAAAATATGCAAACGTTCGTCCCAAAGCGGGAATCGAACTCGCACTTTTTCATCGGGGTCGTTTTGATTGTAAGAACAATACATTTCTCGTTAGTACCAATTTGAAGGTAATACTCGTACCTCTAACCCTGATAAAGACTCTCGGAATCGGTCGAAACAGGTACTTCACGGAGTAAAACTTACAATATGAATATTTTTCGTTTGATACTCGGTTTTTACATTTACACATACTTATACGTTTACTAGCTGTGCCACTTGACCCACCACGTCGCATCGCCCGTCCATGCTATTACTTCTTTTGCTCGGCTCTTAAGGATGTTAACTAGTCTATAACCTTCCTCAAGAATTGGGCTATCAAATGCAAAATGCCGAATTTTCCGTTGGTAGTTCCATTAGCACGTTCAAACGAAAAAACTCTTCAGCTTTTATTGGTCTTTTTGGTATTAATATTTTTATTATGTGTAGTATCTGCTTAATATCCTTAGTAATCAATCCTTAGTAATAAAAAATACCGGTGCAAATAAAACCGGTGGTTAGCTTTTGCAAAAAAGAAAATCCTACTAATATCATAAACGCGAAAGTTTGTGAGAATGGATGTTTGTTACTCTTTCACGCAAAAACTACTAAACTGATTTTGATGAAACTTTACAGTAATATAGCTTACACGTCAGAATAACACATAGGCTACTTTTATTCCCGTTACCACGCGGGCGAAGCCGTGGGCAGAAGCTAGTAATATTATTTAACTTTAGGAATATTACTGGAACTTGTAATGTAACATGTAATCATAATGGGAGCCAAATAAAAAAACTATTTTTGTGCCGACTAACATCTGTCGTGCCTAGGGGTACACTGAAAATCAGCGCTGCGCCTTAGTCTGCCAGCATTTTGCTGAGTGTGCTCCTTTTGCCTGAATTTAATCATGGCAATTGCTTAGTTAGATATAGTTAGTTTTTTATATGTATAAGTACCTACTTACTATGTAACCTGATGCTGTTATGGTCATAATTTCAGGCAATAAATATTTTTTCTATTCTATAAACGCGAAAGTTTGTGAAGATGGAGATGAAGATGTTTGTTACTCTTTCACGCAAAAACTGCCGAACGGATTTTAATCAAACTTTACAGTATTATAGCTTACACATACGAATAACACATAGGCTACTTTTAATCCGGGTACCACGCGGGCGAAGCCGTGGGCAGAAGCTAGTGACTTTATAATAGTAGTAAATATTCAGCTTATTAATTGTTACTTTATGAAGTAGCTCGGTCGAGGTACTTCCAGTTTATCAATATTAATCTCAATAGTTACAATTATATCTATGTTTATTGATATAGCTGTAATAAAATGTAACGGAGCTGCCGGAAACGTTTTTAGTTAGGCATTATGTATTAAAAATGTAAAATATACTTACTCTTAATTTAACTTATTTATAATATTTCTTTAATTTAAAGTTTTATTTCTATACGTTCCCACTCCTATTTAAAGTACTTTAGAAAGCATCTAAACAACACAAACAAACACGCTCACGACGTTATTCTGACGATAACCATCAAATCATGCTCAGATTCATACTCAGTGAGTAGAAGATACAAATTAGGGGGTAGTCAGAGGCACTTTCAAACATTACATTTAGCACAAGCCCACGTAAATATATAATCAGCATCTGTAGAACTACGTATTCTGTACATAGCTTCCCTCTAAGAGTGCCATGTCGAACGGGTTTGGGCTCCTTCCAACTTCATCGGATCATTGGTTGGTCTCTCTTACACCGTGTCGTCCGGTTCGTAGTCGGCATTTTAGAAACTTATATCGCAGCGGTCGGTGGCCAGTTCTGCTTGCAAATACGTTCAAATCACTATTCACGAAAGATCGTGAACTTATATACATACATACATACAAACATATAGCCACGCCTGTTTCCCGGAGGGGTAGGCAGAGACCCCTCCACTCCCCTCCAAGGATTTCCACTTGCTACGATCCTGACATACCTCTTTCGCTTCATTCCTCCTCATCACATTCTTCATACAGGCTCGGCGGTTTAGTATACTTCTGACCTGGCTTTTTTCTAAAATGTCTCCAATTTGGTCAGAGTACGTTAGCCGAGGCCTTCCTCTACCAACTATCCCATTCACGCTCGCCTTGTATACTTCCACTCTCTCTCCGCCGATCACAATATCACATGCATTCATCTTTATCAAAAACCATTACTTTCGTCTTACTCACATTAACTTTTATCCCTTTTCTTTCAAACGCTTTATGCATAATTGTTACCATCTCTTGTAACTCATCTACCGATGACGCAAGTATAACATGATCATCGGCGTAGAGAAGACATTTGACGAGTAACTCATTAATTCCTAATCCACAGTCACTTTCTTTCAAATATTTCAAACAACTGTCCATGAATAGATTAAACAGCCACGGTGACGCTACACATCCCTGTCTAACACCCTTTTGGATGCTAAACCATTCAATGTATGACCCGTTTATCCTTACTTAGTTTCTTAGTTTGAACTTATATAACTTGGTGCTTAACAGTTGATCGTATAGGAGTGATCCGAGGTGTGTGGTTTAAGGATATTAAATAGAAATGATAATCAAATGTCAAAGTCATTCATTGAAATCATAAGGATCATAAGAAACGTAAGCTTAGAAACTTCGTGAATTTATTTTTTTAGAGTGAACTTACGTCGATTAATCGCGCACGATCAAGCCTTGAAGAATGTTGCCTGATTCTTTTCATAATTTGGTTGTTTTTTTTATGATTCTTTATATTTTATTAAAAAAATATTGTAATTTTTAGAATTTACGTGGCACGTCGTTAAAACGCTAGGCTCTGATAACTTGAACAACAAGCCAAGACAATAGAGCCCAGGCCAGCGAAATTTGAATATTTCACGCATTTGGCCGACCGCGCGTGAACGACACAGGATGCAGTATCCTTTATTTAAATTTATACCCTCATTTCAAGGTGCAGTCGGTCAAGGTTCTTAACTTTGAGGATTTATGGTATTTTGTGATCGATGTTTTTGGAGTCTTCTTGACTATATAATGTTAAAAGTAGGGATTGTACCAGCCATAAGGTAAGCTTTAATCATCGACAGAAACATTGCTTTATTATTTTTTGCACAAATCTGTCCGAATGCGTCCAATGTTCTCAATATTGCTAGATGGACGATCTTTGACTTTGATTTTTGTTTAAAAGAAGTTTTAAACGACTTATTTTGTAATAATCAACTAGATTGTCTTATTTCAAAACATACAAAAAACCGCGGCCTGAACTTGTGAAATTGGAATGGCATTTGTTTTATTGGCGTATTTATAGAACTACTGGATACGTTATTTTAGGACAATTACTAATTTAAAAACAAAACGTAATTAATGGTCATTAAAAAAATGGTATGGTCGATACAGTTAAATAATTTCTAATTATTTTTTATTCGGTGGCAGGTGTCTATTTCTAACGGGAGTTATAATAATTATGTTTGTGGATAATAGACTTATTATAATATGCAATAATATATTTATATTTAAGGATATTATCAAAGGAGATGTAATTAAGAAAGTAGGATGTGTAGCACTGATAATTATTTCACAGCCATATGTCGATGTAATATTGTATCAGTTAACTCTCAATCGCAATTTTTACGTTTTTCTAAAGAAGTTTTGAGTACCGATTTCAATACCAATTATAATCTGATCGAGACTTTGCTTTGACTGTTTTTTATATACGAAAATTGGGATTTATGTGTGGAAATTCAATTCTGATGTTAAAATTATGGAACTTAACTTATAAATACTCTAACTACTCCTTAAAATATCTTGGTCATCCTAGCTTCCCTCAAAAATCTCTACCATTGCCGCAAATAGCCATTTTGTCAAAATTTTAGTTTATTTGCATCTTATGGTAAGCCCTCACCTCTGCTACCCGAAAACCTGGTAAAGTTGCAGCTGAACCGTGGATCCTTAATCTATTTGAGTAGGTAAGCATAATATTGTATATTATCCAACCATTGTAAGCATTTAAAGTGTTATTAGAATAGCGAGAAGTTTATTAGTTAGAATAACAGGATTTTTAATAGCCGACTAACAAGTCGGCTTTACTAGCAAGATGTGTAAATATTACTACTTCTTGCCAATAAACATACCGGATAGTTTTTTATAACTAAACTACCAGAACACTACTGAATAGTTTTCTATAAAAATAATAACTAAAATGAGTTTTAAACTTTCTCGGGCCGCTTTTGGCTAGCTTACTTTTTACGCCAGATGCTCCTAAAGTCTGAGCACACTTTTCTGATTGACTCTAAGAATTTTCGGTGTGAATTATACAAATCGACATCGGATGGTTCAGTAAAAAATGTTTGCTTGCTGATTACCATGCGCTTGTACCATGACGATAGGGTTGTGTCTGCCCCTAAGTTATACCTTATAATCTCAAAACCACACGCTATTTTAACCCCTAAAACATAAATCAAAGAACAGAAAAATTATGCCGTTGAAATTCTGCTTACGACTTTTTTGTTGTAAACTGTATTCTTTGAAGAAAGTTCAGTGTAAGCAAAGTAGTTTCTGATAGGTAGCTTCATAGAGTCTACATTCGTTTGATGTTTTTGGTTCTGCTTGATAGACCACTGTACTGTCTTAAGGGCTGACCGCAGTATTGTATGGAGTTTTATGGTACCAATGGGTTATTAAGAGAGGAAGTTACATGTCGTTGCGTTTTTGGACGTTATTTTATTATCTTCTGCTATTTTAAACGACCTATTTGGTGTCGATTTTTTATTTGGAAGATATTTATTTTGAAGGATATTATATAGAGTAAAGACCTCTTCATGTTCAGGTCATAGTCTGGTCACAGTCAAATCATGGTCAAGTACCAATTTATTTCTAGCCGAACTCTTTTTCAATAACTTGTTATGTTTGAGGCTGGTTCCAAAAGCAACATTGCGAAGTCAATACATTACTTTTCTATGGCTTTGTCTAGATAACTACTATTATTCCCGTTTGAAACTTAATCAACACAAAGTCTACTTAGCTCTAATAAGGACATATTTGAATAAAAAGTACCTATTGGAACGTATGTTTCGTTGGACATATTATAATACTAGCTTCTGCCCACAGCTTCGCCCGCGTGGTACCGGGATAAAAAGTAGCCTATGAATTATTCTGATGGATAAGCTACATAACTGTAAAGTTTCATCAAAATCAGTAGTTTTTTGCGTGAAAGAGTAACAAACATCCATCCTCACAAACTTTCGTGTTTATAATAGTAGTAGGATGCTCATTTTTACTCATTTATGACGTATGGTAAACTGGCTTAGAGAAATGCATTGTTATTTCGTATTGATTTACAATGTATTTTATGTAGTTTGTGTAGGCGAGCGTGAATGGGACAGTTGGAAGAGGAAGGCCTCGGCGTACCTACTCTGACCAAGTAAGAGACATTCTAGAGGAAGGCCAGGTCAGAAGTACACGAAACCGCCGAGCTTGTATGAAGAATTTGATGAGGATGAATGAAGAGAAAGATGTATGCCAGGATCGTAGCAAGTGGAAATCCTTGATCTCTGCCTACCCCTCCGGAAAACAGGCATGACTAACATGGCATATGTATGTATGTAAGTAGTAACAATCTGTTACTCAAAATGCGCACACGCATATTCGCGTGTCATTCGAAAACCTAAATTCGAAATTACTATTTCAATCTCAATTCCAACGCTTAGTTTTCTGAGCACATTGAATTCGGTTCACGGATTATTTAGTTTTATTGTTTTATTTCACATTTTGTTTACGTAAACCCATGCAATGTTCTCTTGTCTTACCTATTTCTAGTTTCTACTGATTGCATAATTTTACTCACGATTTCGTCTACGTATGCGTGCGTGCCTATCTATCATTCGCGCATTTATTAAGAAGTTGGTAAAAATCTAGCAATCACTAAATATAGAGGACAAAAAATATAAAACAATATATTTCTGCGTTAAGGTTGAGGGAAATCGGTTGATGGAGATGACCCAAAATCGTTCGTCATGGCATTCTTTGGGGACGCCTATGTCCATCAGTGGACTTCTACAGGCTGTTGATGATGAAGATGATGAAATGAAGTATGCCCATTCCTATTGTTCATCTTTATCTTAACTTCTCAGCAACAAAGTTTGAGGGTATAAATATTAGGCAGTATAAAATTCTTGTTTTTATACTTATTTTATAACAATATCTTTTTCATTGTATATTGGTCATGTATAAAAAAGCGGTATTTTCTCGTCCAAGTAAATTGTCAGTTAGATGATATTTTTATCGTACCTACCATTCAAATAAAAGACAGAAAAGTGATGTTATCTAAACAAAACATGTTGCGGAAACAGTCTGTGTGAAAATCAATGATTATGTTGATACTTTTTAGACTTTATTTGATTCTTTGACTAGTACTCATTTTCTATAAATGAGTTCATCTTGTTCGATTAGCACCACACTAAAGCTAAATAAAGGATCATCAAAAAAATTACCAAGCAAAGTTTGTTTTCTAATTCTTCAAGACTTAGTCGCTCGCGAGGAATCTACGTAAATTCACTTTCAAATTTTAAATTCACGTGTAGTATATTTAAGTTGACGTTTCTATATGATCCTTGTGATTTAAATTGATGAAAACATATTGACTTTGACTTTAAATGCGACAGTAGATAGGTACATTCTTGTAACTAAATCGAATTATTCCTTCACATAACGACCGAATCAATTTAGAGTGAATTTGGAGAAAATATTTAACCTACGAGGGAGGTCCAAAGGTGCGCGGAATGAGAGGGGAGGAGATACAGACAGTTACACATGTTTGGTATGGAGTAATTGGGTACTCTTAAATTGTATTTGACAACCTCGGTGGCATGGTGGGTGGGTAGTCGGCTGCGATACAAGAGGTGCGGGATGCCCGCTTCGGGACAAATATTTGCAAGATCTGTAGATATTTGTTTCGGATCTGAGTTTTGTGGTACCACGGTGCTCGTAGTTCCACGACACAGGGAGAGTGTAAGATCAGGGCTCATGTGTTTATTATTATTATTATTAACCGGGCCGTTCGCGTTTTCAAAATGATTTCAGGGCGACTAGTCGACGCATTGCCATTCAGCGCGGCAATGCGGCCAGTATTTTGGGAACGTTTCCGTCTTGTAGTGATCTGAATCTTGTAGTGAGTTGAGCTATCTATAGATCATCTTTAGATAGCTAGCTGTTTCATCTGTAATTTTGTATATACCTACTTGTACATAGTTGTATGAATAAATGTATATATTAACAAAAATATATATATTATTATAGTAATAGATATCGCCCCGCAAACAAGTAATTCGATAAATCCAAAGAAATATCTAGAAATTCCCATTCTGCTCGGCATTTTAAAATTATATATTTAAGATTTTTGTAGATAGTTTATCAACAAAAAAATATTTTCTAGTATTCTGTTGTATGAATAAAATCTTAACAGAAATAAGATACTGCATTTAACTTATGAAAGTGAGACTGCAAGGCTCCGAGCATTGGCCCAAATTAAAACGTAATATTGCCTCATACCTTTTCATAAACAAGAGGTTACTTAATTTAATAACTAATGTCTTCTTAATGGATTATATCCTACTAATATTATAAACGCGAAAGTTTGTGAGGATGGATATTTGTTACTCTTTTACGCAAAAACTACTGAACGGATTTTTATGAAACTTTACAGTAACATAGCTTATACATCAGAATAACACATAGGCTTCTTATTATCCGGGTACCATGCAGGCGAAGCCGTGGGCAGAGGCTAGTTCAATTATATAGGCCTGTAGAAATAGCCTATCAAAGCTATGGTTATTTCTAGAAAGCCTGTATTGGTAGAAAAATACTACAGACTTTTAAACCTACAAAATATACGAAGAAGCAACGAGAGTGTAAATATTTAACTTTCACCTCAGAGAATACCTTAACTCGTTGGTGAACCTCGGTGGCGAAGCGGACGAGTAACCGGCTGTGACCCAAGATGTATGGGTTCGATTACCACTGCGGGATAAATGTTTGTATGTTCTGGCGACATTTGTTCCGGATTGTGGTATTATGGTACTAGTACCCGTGATACAGGGAATTTTAGTGTAGGGTCAGGACCATGTGGGTGACTGTTGGGTGTAGATATATTGTTTCATATTATTTAAAAACTAGTTTCTGCCCGCGGCTTCGCCCGCGTGGTATGTTGATAAAAGTAGCGTATGATCGTCTCCAGGCTTCAAAGTATGTCCATCAACTTTTTAGTGAATCGAACCAGGGAATATTTTTTTCCATACAAATTTCAGAACTTCATAGCACAACCCCTAGGGGTAGTTTTATAAAATAAAATACGTAATTTATAATTTACTTTATTGTTTATTTAAACCAAGTTTTGAGTGAATCGAACCAAGGATTACAATTTTCCATACAAAGTTTAGAACTCAATTGCACCACCGCTAGGGGTAGTTTTGAAAAAATAAAAAATACGTCTTTCATCATTTATTTTATAGTTTATTTGTACCGAGTTTTGAGCGAATCAAACCAAGGAATAAAATTTTCCATATAGCACCCTGTTTAACCGCCTTAGGAGTTAATTTTCGAAAATTAGATTAATCTATGTGTTATTTCCAGAACCTAAATTATCTACATTCCAAATTTCATCAAAACAGGTTTAGTAGTTACGGAGATACGTGGTAACAAAAATTCACACACACAGACTTTCGCATTTATTATATTATAGTAGGATCACCTACGCATTTTCAATGAAACTGCGTTATAATCGATTTGTATGGTTTCAAAGATGGTTCTTAATTAGGTTTTATCGGTACAAAGCACTAGAGACCACTGTAATAGACCTTGTGAAACACGTTAGGATTTTATAATATTGCAAAAGTTAACTTTTTATCAGCGTAAGAAGCCAAGATATGTACATGTACATGCGTTTGTCATCCGAGATTGTTTGTTAGTTTGTTTATCACCATTTATCTCCGAAACCGAACGATTGGAATGTGGATTTTTGCCGTCAATTTAAGTATTTAATGACTTCAAAGATGGTCCTACATGGGTATTATCGTAATAAGTCACTAGCGCGCAGCGATAGACGATGAACCGTCAATTCAAAAAAAATAACAAGTTTATTCTTTAGTAGCCTTTGCCTACGGCTACGCCCGCGTGGTACCCAGATGATAAGTAGCCTATGTGTTATTCTGATGTATAAGCTATATTACTGTAAAATTTCATCAAAATCCGTACACTAGTTTTTGCGTGAAAGAGTAACAAACATCCATCCTCACAAACTTTCGCGTTTATAATAGTAGTAGGATAAAATAGTAGGATTCTTTATGGTACACACAAAAAACAAAAGATTTCTTCCAGCAAACCTTTGAGGATAGGTACAGCCGATATATAGTTTACTTGTATTTGGTTGGGTATTCTTATCACTTACCAGTGACAAGAATACCTACGAGGATTTTAAGAAAGAAACCTCTTTCGAAGTTGAAGTAATAGTCCATTGTATTAAAATTCCATGTGATAAGCAGGATAAAGCCAGTAACAATTCCTGTTATCATCCCCGCCATCGATGATCGTCAGTTAACGAACCTCAATAAGCTTTTAAATATGAATATTCATTCCATTGCCTCGGTCACAGTCAAAAATACTGCGAATCTGGTGCACTCATTACTTGGATCAACAATATAATGCAAATAAAATCTTGCAGGTAATCGACAATCACACTTTTCTAAGTGACAAACAAACAGATGTGACAGATCGGGTTCTACACATAGAACTAATATTGGATGGCAAGTGTCAATGTTTTTCACAGTTTTCACAATCCTACTATTATTATAAACGCGAAAGTTTGTGAGGAAGGATGTTTGTTACTCCTTCACGCAAAAACTACTGAACGGATTTTGATGAAACTTTACAGTATATAGCTTATACATCAGAATAACACATAGGCTACTTTTCATCTGGGTACCACACGGGCGAAGCCGTGGGCAGAAGCTAGTTGTTATACGGCTATTTTCAGAGCTGCCATATCACAGCGTCCTGGGGTCTAGACAAATACCTCACGCTTAGTTTTCCCTTCACGCTCACGCAAATTTGTCAAGGTTGGCAGCAGTTACGTGACATTTCCACAGATAATGTTATTTCCATACAATTCAATCTTTCCGCAGGTGTTAACGTTAACAGAAAGTGGTATTTGTCTAGACACCCAGGATTCAAAGGCTCTCTGACTGAAGTGGCGTTTTATGGCAGCAGTGGGTAACAAACTGCTTATTATGATGTTAGGTCATTGTTATTAGAGGCAAGGCAATTGGACTACCTTATTATCTTATTTACTGGTTGTTTGCCGGTCCAACGGCACAGACTTAACATGCAAACATGCAAACAGCATGTCATATATGCCATTCAATAAGATTATATTTATGTTATAATTTAAGATACACGTAGTTAGCATTTTGGTGTAAACTATAAGCTTACTATTATATATTATAACAAATAAATAATTCGAATTCTAGTTCTTAATGTATTTTCATGGCGAATACTATAACAATATGTACCAGCTGTTCTGTTGAGACTGTATATCGTTTAAGCTCATTAAATCATAAATTCGTTGTCCGATAGAGGGATAACTCCAGAAGAACTTTGTATTATGGTAATAGGTAGGTTGTTATTTAATTACCCGATTCGTGGGACTGAGGGTTAGGTAGTAATTGGATGTGTGATGGTATCTTTAATGAGGCTGAGCTTCAGTAGCCAGCGCGCTTAATTCAATTCCGAGTTAAACTTTTAACGTTTAGGCTTGAGTTTAACAACAAAATTAAGACAGTCAAGTCTAGCCACTGATTATGATGACAGATTTCTATGAAAACACTAACTTCTGCCCACGGCTTCTCCCGCAAGGTACCCGGATAAAAAGTAGCCTACGTGTTATTTTGATGTATAAGCTATATTACTGTAAAGTTTCATCAGAATCCGTTCAGTAGTCTACCCGTTATTGTGTTGGTGATTTCGGGGCTCAAGGTCTAACTTTGATAGTTAGTTTAATAGTTGATTACTTAACAAGGCTTTGTATCTTTCATCAAAAATATTTTAAACAGTTTTTTTAGCACATACGTCGTTACGACACACTGATATGTGTCGTTTCAAATTCAGTTGAAAAACAAATACTGATTAGCTGAACGATTGTTTAAAATCTTTTTTAGAAAACATTATTACTTCCAAATTTAGAATGTGGCACTTTTCAAATTTGCCTCGGATAAGGTTGGTCCTATGGTAAGAAAGTTGACCTAAGTACATATATATCTAATGATATTGTTATGTAAGGTCATTTGATCAACGCACAACTCTCTATTCCAGAGAATATTCTCTCTATTAATCCAAAACTAAAATCCAGTTCCTACAACTATTTACAAGTAGGTATATACAAAAAATACAGATGAAACAGCTAGCCATCTAAAGACTGTTGCAAACGATCTATAGATAGCTCAACTGATCCAGATCACTACCAGTTCCTTGATCATCTACGAGTAGATTCAGTGAATTCAAGCGTATTTAATTGGCCATTTTTCAATGGAAATATGGTGTCATAAAGTGAAGCTAGATTTAGTTTGAGTTTCGTTCTGGAATACGAGCCTTAGACCTAAAATAATGGCCTGAATTAATCACTTTAAGTTCTTTTTAATGTGTAGTAGGGTTTGTTATTTTCCGATGTTCAACCCCTGAAATGTACAGGAGCAGGAACATGAAATTTGTAAGAAAAAAACTCAACGCAGACAAAGTTTCATTATAGTTTGGGATATAACCAGTAGATTTTGACCTATCGATTCGGCAAGTCAGTAGCATTAAGCGGTCTTGAATCCGAGAAGCACAGCAACGTTGGTTATGCAAAACCCAGTTATATATCTTGGCACGAGACACTGCAGTAGTATCTTCATTTCGCAACGATGGAATGTTCATGCAATATGTTAACTTGCGAAGGAGCTGGCTAAAGATCAGCTGTTCATACCGCTCCTCAGATAACCCTGATAAAATTAACACGGATTCGATTATGGCAATCGTCTAAATATTGAGAACATTTCGCTATCCGCTAGTAAATCCAAGGGATTATGTTAGCGCTTCTGGCGCGTTGATTCTTAGAATAGCCTGTTTCAATCCTCTGCGAAAACGTTGCAATATAGAGCGTTCAAATATTTCGTTTTATATCATCATTATCATTTTAGCCCGGAAACACCACTGCTGTCTTTTGTTGTACACTTGCAAAATAAGGTTTTATAATGTTATGTAGTGAGTAATTTGTGTCATATGTGTATGGATTATGATCTGAAATAAATGGATTAAAAAATAATTAAAACAAAAAATCGGTAATACAAAAATAGTAAACAATACATACAAAAACAAACACGTTCACGACTGATGGACATCCTCCAAACTTTATTCTATACTAGTTTCTGCCCACGGTTTCGCCCACGTGGTACCCGGATAAAAAATAACCTGTGTTATTCTGATGTATAAGCTGTATTACTGTAAAGTTTCATCAAAATCCGTTCCATAGTTTTTGCGCGAAAGAGTAACAAGCATCCATCCTCACAAACTTTCACGTTTATAATATTAGTAGGAAGGATTGTACACACAAATAAACACTTACAAAAAGGCAGAATTACATGACATGTACAAAGACGAGCTTAATCCGAAAAAGCGGATCGTGCCCAGAAGAAAATAAAAAAATAATTTTGTTGTTATCGTTTTAGATTTAAGTACCTACCTCTACTTTTAGTTGTGTTAACCTATGCCTATGTAAACTCAATAGTTTTCATTGTATGTGCAAAAAAGTAAAAACATCTACTCTTTTCTATTCGTTATCCAATCATAAAGTAATACCTACTTAGTGACTTCGTTATTCCTTCTTGCTAGGCTCGGCTCGTGTTTGCGTACCAGAGTTTTTGACAGTTGCAGGCCAGTCTGAGGGGTGTAGCGCACGGGCCGGAACGCGTCACGCTCCGATCAACGACGCGTGCGCATACGTATGACTGTCTTTAATTTATACCTTCTTTGACTCTTCTATGTGGAACCAGCTATATTCAGGATTGTAAGAAATGCAAAGGAGTAAGATAGTAAACTACCATGAAACGATTGGAGAGAGAGTGGAGAACCGGCGTCCTCCCATAGTTACGCTAGGGCTATACCAACAAAGTCAAAGACAAAAAGATTGATATTGGCCTCGATTCTGTAGTACACTAACTAAACTAAATTTAAACTGTCGCTCTCTTTTACCGATAGTGCACGCAAGAAAGAGATAGCTACAATTTGACCCCTTAATTATATAAATTACCCCCTTGTAAACTTACTAACAGCCCGTTCCATCCAAAGGTTTTCTGGTAGAGTTCGCTATTTAGCGATAGGGCCGCTCATTGTACAACATTGTCAAAGTTTGTAGTACTTAACTAAGCTGATGTGTTATTTGGTGTGCAATAAAGTATTTTCTATCTATCTATCTATCTATTTTAAAAACTTGATACCACCATCGATTCCGAAGTGCTCTAGCCAGTAGTAATTTGTGATGATAAGGAAACTAGGCTCATTAGACAAGAACCACTTTCTGTTGGCGTTTACGTCTGTGGAAAGGTTGGATTGTATGGAAATGACATAAGCTGTTGAAGTTTCACGTGACTGCCGCCAAGTTTTGCCTTCACAAATTTGCGTTTGCGAAGGAAAACTACGCGTGAGGTGGTTGTCTATTCGCCCGGGACTTGAGGAGTTTTATCTCTGGGTCTCTTTTGCCTTGGTTCAGCGTGTTTGACAGTAGATACAGTACCTACTATAGTAGGGGCGGCGCAGGCGCAGCGCACAGGCCGGAACGCGTCACGCTCGTGACCGACGCGTGCGCGTGCGCAGTGCGCATGTGTAACTGTCTTTAATTGCTGAGGGGACGTTAGACTTGTGTGCATGAGCTTTCTTATTTCAATGCGAAATGGAAATTGCATCATTGCATAGATAAATTACTCCTTCATATAGGCCTCCGCAAAGAGTGCCATGACAAGATGGCGTTTTATAACATGGCGGACTTTATTAGCAAAATCAGCTTAGTTTGAAATGAGACTGTAGGTACGTACTATATGTGCTTGTAATTTTATTCCAAAAACTATCGTGAACTTGACTATTCATATTGTAAAAACGGGAATTTTCACGTACTGCACTATCGGTGAAGGCACCGACTAAGTTTCGACTCATTCCGAGAGGTAGTGCACGAGGTAGTGCACGGCGCGACGCGGAAGGAGAAAGTCGCAACCACTCACCCTGATGAAGACTCTCGGAATGAGTCGAAACTTAGTCGGTGCCATCACTGATAGTGCAGTACGTGAAAATTCCCGTTTTTACAATATGAATATGTGCTTGTAATTAATTATTATATACTTTTTACTATTTCTATTATTTTCTTTTTCTTTTTTTACTATGTATGTGTGTACTATAAAATTAATTATTCTTTTAGACAGTTATTTGTGTTCAATATTGTGAAATTTATCTGACTGTTGAGTAAATTTAATTACCAATAAATTGATTATTCTGATTACGACCGACTTTGACCATCTACTGACTTTGCAATTTACTTAAGATGTTATAGGTCCATCGGGGGAGGCCTTCCTGCAATGCGTAGTCCACTGTTGTCGCCATATAGCAACTTTACTTCCACAGAGGTTGTCGGTTTGTCGGTTCTACTAGCTATAGATAGGTTTATATAATAATAAAACTATTTTTTAACCTGGAAAAAGAATTCAAAATTCTTCCAGGGTGACGTGTGTTCAGAGAGCTGGTTGTTATCTGGGTCAACGTATTAGCATTTCCATTCAGTGTGCAATGCAGCTAGCATTTTGGGAACGCTTCCGTCTGGTAGTGATCAGCATCAGTTGACCAATCTACAGATCGTTTGCAACGTTTGTTATCTGGGTCAACGTATTAGCATTTCCATTCAGTGTGCAATGCAGCTAGCATTTTGGGAACGCTTCCGTCTGGTAGTGGTCAGCATCAGTTGACCAATCTACAGATCGTTTGCCTTTAGATAGATAACCGTTTTATCTGTATTTTTGTATATATCTACCAACTTGTACAAACTTATATATTTTATCTATTTCCTATTTACTTGAATCCTGTTAATATATGACTGAACACGCAAGGCATTTTTTTTATTAAGTCATTATCCTTTGCCTATATAGTACGCAAACGCTACCTAGAAGGTACCTATATAAGTATCCACATTTTGCACCTTGCGCATCAGGTTTTCATAATTACTTAAAATATCAAGCTGGCAACACTAATCAAGACAATAGGCGGGGCTGCGTCTCCATTCATTCTCGATGGAGATATCAAACTGAAATGAGCTTTTTCAACCTAACGTCCCACAGACTATATAGCAGTGTGTATACTGGGTGGTCATTGCAGACACTTCGTCAAAAATTTTAAGTTTATTTTTATTTATTGGCAACACTGAAATTACATTCAAATTGTTTTGGACCTTTCTTCCTCAGCGGTTGTTGGTTTTGCAAGTTATATGGCCTGCCTATTCCCACTTAACTAGCTATTTGTAAGTTATTTTTGTTTTTTACGGATTTCCTCATTTCACATTGAATTACTGAGTGAAGTTCCAAGCATAGCTCTTTCTATAGCCCGCTGCGCGATATTCTGCTTATCTATAACGCTAATTAGTACTCTTTAGCTACCTCTGATTGCAAAGATAAATCTTTATTCAGTGGCGTTAAACAGAAATATGAATGTATAATTTATTTTAACAGATAATTTATTCACGTTTTTTATTATTTAAGGAAATTAAAACAACTGTTTTAGGTTATTTTCAATTATTTATCGGTTGCTTGGGTGCAGGGACACGAATTAATGACCAATACCGCAAACTTCTTAAAGAGTTATTGTTGGCTTCCTCACTAGGCTAGAATCCTGGGCTTGTATCGACTTAACTAAATTATAAATAGGAATTTATATATTATCTACGTCTGACGGCACGTTCAATTTTTTTGAATTTTTATTGTGTTTTGTATTTCACCTATTTAAAAAACAGATGTTATGATAAACATCTGGACTGATAGACGGACTGATACGGCTGACACCCTATATGAATCTGCGTACCTACTGAATAGATTTCTACCATAGGTATGGGTAAGCCATTCGTCGTAAGTGTTTTTTCTTTAGTAATTTATTTGAGTTCTTCCGAATGGCTTAGCTAACTGTTAATAATATAGCGGTTTAACGTGTCCTCTGAAGGATTCAAGTGTTCAGATAAACATGCCATTAAGGGTTCCTTCGTGTAAAGTTCTGAAAATTGCTTAACGTAGGTGTTTGAAAAAATAAAAATGAATGGCGGTGAAAATAGGTACCTACCATACCTAGATAAGTAGGTACTTTATTAACCACATTAAAATATAAAACAAGATAAACTACGACCGATTCTACGTAAAATTAAAACAAAGAGTACAAAGTGGAATTAGCGGTCCTCTCACTTAAAATCTCTTCCAGTTGACGATTAGGAAGCTAATGTCATGCGTGTTTTACGACATGATCTGTTTCAATCACTAAACAAATGTAGCATTTTAGAGAAGAGGAATCAGGTTTTCATTCAAAACCACCAAATTAATTCACAAAGGAAAACAAGGCTAAGGCCAAACTGGCGCGAATAAACCCAAACGGTCTCATTACGAAACGTGGTCTAAACTCGAGTTGAACTCAAGTTCTGTCAGATCTACTAAACCATGGTTTAAATATACCTTATCGAAAAAAAAGTATTATTGCAAAGCCACTACGGTCGACAATTTAAAAATAAAATAAAACCGCGGGATGACCGTTTAATTTAAAAAACACTTCTAAACCAAAATAAAAAAGAAAAACATAATTTTGATTGGCTACCAAAAAAAAGTAGGTCCTCAAAAAGAGGTTGAGTTATGATATAAATAAACTTGGTGACCGCCTGGTTTATCTTTTAGCAGTTATTTGTAGTTAAACCTCTTTTTGAAATGTCACATAGACTGTCGGCTATTATATTATAGCATTCAATTTTAAGCCTTGTTTCCTTTGCACAACAATTTGTCTTGAAAATCAGGAATCAAAGGTCTAAAAGATAAACCACCGATTTAAACCACCTTTCGTAATGAGACCCAAAGGGTCTCATAGTATAATAGCCGACAGTCTATGTGACATTTCAAAAAGAGGTTTGACTACAAATAACTGCTAAAAGATAAACCAGGCGGTCACCTAGTTTATTTCTATCATAACTCATCTCTTTTTGAGGACCTACTTTCTTTTGGTAGCCAATCAAAATTATGATTTTCTTTTTTATTTTGGTTTAGAAGTGTTTTTTAAATTAAACGGTCATCCCGCGGTTTTATTTTATTTTTAAATTGTCGACCGTAGTGGCTTTGCAATAATACTTTTTTTTCGATAAGGTATATTTAAACCATGGTTTAGTGGATCTGACAGAACTTGAGTTCAACTCGAGTTTAGACCACGTTTCGTAATAAGACCGAAAGCGTTTATTTCACGGTGGAATCCGTTCCACGAAACGTACCATTGATGCAGCGTTAATGCCTATGCAAAATAAAGACATCACAAACAAACAAACAAACACGGCCGCGGGGCTTGTTCCTTATAAAATATTGTAGACGCTATCAATGCGTGTTGATATTTATGTGCATTAGACACGCGTCAACAATGGGGGCAAAATTATTTTGTATAGCCCGCCTTGCAGTTTTTTAGACACTGTACCAAAAACTATCTCTGTAAAAAAATTGCTACATTGGTTTAGTTGTAGCAAAAACATATCTTATGTTATAACTTTACTATAGGTATAAATTTTATACATTCAGGGAATCCTAGTGTGGGGTCAGTACTAAACATGTATTGACTGATTATTTATGATTAGCTTCTGCCCGCAGCTTCACCCATGTGGTACTCGAATAAAAAATAGCCATGTGTTACTCTGATGTATAAGCTATAATACTGTAAAGTTTCATCAAAATTAGTTCAGGAGTTTTTACGTGAAAGAGAAACAAACATCCATCCTCACAAACTTTCGCGTTTATAATATTAGTAGGATGTTATGCGCCACGCGTGACAGCCGCTTAGTTCGCGCCGGTTAGACCGTAGCCTAAACACCATACCTTTATAGGTATATATAATTATACAATACAGAATAGCTATTCTTTTAACGTAGGTCAAATACACTACTAACTATTCTTACACTGTGTGGTCTAGCATCATGTGTCAAGCACCCCGCCGGAACGGCCACCAGTGACCACATCAAGCTTACATTTCACCACCATACCCTGACCTTCGGAGTCCTTGGACCTTGGACGGAAGCTATAAGGGTGATGGGTCTGGATGAATTGGCCGAGCACGTGGCTAAGGATGTGCCTTTGTTTGACGTATGATAGTGATTTGAGTGTCTTTAGTTACATATTGTCTGGATCGATTTATTAATGAAACAAAAAGTGGTGTGCGTCGGTGCATGCAGGGGTGAAATGACAAAGATTACTTAAAACCAAATTATCCTACTACTATTATAAACGTGAAAGTTTGTGAGGATGGATGTTTGTTCCTCTTTCACGCAAAAACTACGGATTTTGATAAAACTTGACACCATAGGCTATACATCAGAATAACCCATAGGCTACTATTTATCCGGGTGCCACGCGGGCGAAGCTGTAGGCAGAGCCTAGTATAAAATTATTACCTGTAACTTGTAAGGTTAGGTGATGTAGGTAGGTATATGTAATTGTGTTTATCTAGGGAATAGTGTTTTACTAATAGTAGGTATAGCTTTAGATTATAATTAATAAGAGAATATTATCTAGCATTAAGTTCGCCTGTATACAATACTTTTTAGTTGTGCAATACATTATTTTCTACCAATCTATAAATCTACGTTTTCAGAGTTAACAAAGAATAACCAGCCTTGTTTTCTTGCCTTTCTTTCCTGGTTTGGTCGCGGAGGAACAGGCACCTAGATAAAAACCGACGTTTCAAAGTGGTCCTTGTGATTTTATTGAATAAATGAATTTTGACATTACTTTGACTTTGACTTTGACATTATATTGCCAGTTTGCCGTGTTTACTCAATGCCAAAAATAAACTAGGTACGGAAATCTTTCGGAATACAATTTTCTTGATTTTAAACAACTTCAAAAAAAGGAATTTCTATTTGGGCCTATGTATTTCTGTGTGTTTCAATTAACGTTTTACACAGAGGTTGATTATACAGTGATTGTTGGTCCTACCTTTACTAATATATTTACTTGTCATAAAACAAAAACCTACGACGGAGAATCCAGCCATGCAACAGCTTAATAACAGGTAATAACAACAGCCTACATACGAATTCCAGTCATAGTTCAGCGCACAGTAATGCTGAGTAACGTCAGGTGTAAACACTAGTCTCATTGCAATTTTCCCCTCAATTTGATACTTGCTTTCTGATTATATGTCGTCGATTGTAACTGTTTTAGAGTTCCGCATTGGGACGGAACAACGGAACGATAGTTGGATATAGTGTTCCGGATAACAGTCACCGGTAATCTTTGTCTCTGGAAAGAAGGAATGTTGAAGAGTGGAATTGCTCAGTATTAATATGATTTCCCGCTCGACTCATCAGTGTGGGGCCAACGGGAATACACTGATATGTCTAGATCAAAAATATATTTTAGGAAAGCGAACTTAAAAACCAAAACTATTATGTACTATGTATTATATATATGATGCTGTGTGGAAAACGTCCAGCACTATTGTTTTTGAAAACCTCTGTGGCGCAGTGGGCGAAGGTCCGCTTGAGACGCTGAAAGTTGCGGGTTCGATTCTCGCTGCGGGCCAAATGTTTGTATGATCTGCATACATTTGTCTAAGGTCTGGCTGTTTTCTATGTATAATATGTATATATTTACAAAAAAATGCATATAAGTCATATAGTTCCCATAATACAAGCTCTGCTTACTTTGGGGCTAGATGATGCTGTGTGAAAATGTCCAGCATATTTAAAAATAAATTAAAAAAATATGTGTATGATAATATTATTTAAGTAACCGCCAGATCTATGTAATACTAATACTTGAATAACTAGTAATTCATTAGTTATATATCTTAGTTCTTAAGCTTGTGTTATGGGAACTTCATGACTGATATACTACTTATATACTTAATACATACGTATTATATATGGAAAACGCCCAGACCCGAAACAAATATTTGCAGATCATACAAACATTTGTCCCGCGGCGGGAATAGAACCCACAACCTTCTGCGTCTCAGGCGGGCCTTCGCCCACTGCGCAGAGATTGTCAATATCATAGCAATTACCTTAAGTAGGACCATGAGCTAAGTTGGTATAATTCTACTTATGTCATTGAATTGAGGTACTAAGGTACCTCCACGCATAAAGTAATGTACAGGTACATACATAACATACTTATGTTTTTTCCAAAGGTAGGTATCGTACAAAGACAATTTCTCACGCTCTTTAAAATTTGCATCATTTTGAAACTTGGAGGTCATTCTCTGAATCAAGAGGTTTTATTCACACAAGCATTTAAAAGAATAAACAATTTAAAACTTCTTGAAACCTACCTCCTTCGCGCAAATAATAATATTCCGTAAACCAAAAATGCATTATTCCGCGTATTTTCGAGGTAAGTTTTTATTTTGATTAAAATATACATAATAGTTTATTATCGTTTAAATTGTTGAATTGAATAAATAAGCGTGACATAATCAATTAAGACAGGACTCCTGGCTTGACTCGAAAATTGATAAAGTATGTAGTTTGTATCGCATTTGTAGTTTTTGCTCTGTTTTGTGTAATATATCCTGTCCATCCAAAGGTTGTCTGGAAGAGATCGCTTTTAGCGATAAGACCGCCCATTTTACCTTATATTATTGTGAATTCCTGTGTCTTTTTGTATTTTGCTTTGGTGTGCAATAAAGAGTTTATCTATCTATCTATCTATCTATATATGGAATCTTTAACCGGAACCTCCCGCGATTCAGGCTCGACCTAGTGCAACATTTCGTTAAGTATATACTACTACTAAATACTGCCCACGGCTTTGCTCGCGTGGTACCCGGATAAAAAGTAGCTCTTACTGTTAAGGCAGGTTCGTAAGAAAAGTATTCGCTCGACCGCTTCCAAGTTGACTAACGTTGCAAAATTGATTTTCGCGAAAAGCCCTTTTTTTAACGGGATAATTGCCTCGATTCTGTAGTACACTAACTAAACTAAATTTAAACTGTCGTTCTCTTTTACTGTCAGTGTACGCAAGAAAGAGTTGGCAAGAATTTTACCCCTGTCAAACCAGTTTACGTGCCGCTTTTCTTCGTGTTTATAGTCAGAATGTTTTGAAATTACGACTAAATTTTTATGGAAAACTTAAATCTGACTGATTTGACAGCACTAAAATTGTATCTCTTTCTTGCTTGCACTATCAGTAAAAGAGAGCGACAGTTTAAATTAAGTTTATTTAGTGTACTACAGAATTGATGCCACCTGAATGTCCATTCTAAAAATTAGTGAAAGATTTTTTGAAATCGGATGGGTTCGGTGATTTCCTCCAACATCCATACTTACAAAATTTACCTCTTTATAATATTAATGTAGATTATTTTTTTATATTATTGGTAAATAAATGTTCCATTTAACTCCAGTTATAACGCTTATCTTCGGGATCGGTTTACGAAAGCGCAGTTAGCGGAGCGTGACGTCCGTTACACACATCTTCACGCTGGCGTGAGTGGGGGGTAGGCAGAGGCATACAGAGATACACAATGGACAATTGTTGAATAGTCCTTTCGAAATAATTTGATACTAAAATTTTAACAACACTCTGTCAAGAGAATAATGAATGAAGATACTTTGACAAGAAGTTTGTTGTAAAGAGCGTTGCCAAAAACAATAGAGGAGTAAAATATTTTGGAGGAAATTGGGAGGTTTTTGACTAGCATTGACACTGATATAGAGGTATATAAAGATACTTTAACAAGAAGTCTGTTGGAAACAGCGTTGCCAAAAACAATAGAGGAGTAAAATATTTTAGAGGAAATTGGGAGGTTTTTGAGCATGGACACTGATTAGGACATAGTAACTATAGTCTCAGAGATTATTTTATTATTATTTATTTGTTTCAACAGCTTACAGCAATTTGTACAGGTTAATTCTAATACCAGATTACGGCCTTGAATCTATCGGAAAGTATATTAAAAACAAAATAAAATTCTATGCAAGTTAGATTAGCCGGAATAAGTTTTTTTTTGTAACTTTTATCACAAAAGCCGTGCTAATTTAGTGATCTGTACCCTGACTTCTGATCCGATTGTC
The DNA here is from genome assembly GCA_958496245.1 of Perizoma flavofasciatum. Lineage (NCBI taxonomy): Eukaryota > Metazoa > Arthropoda > Insecta > Lepidoptera > Geometridae > Perizoma > Perizoma flavofasciatum. The sequence goes on along the minus strand of OY292439.1, from coordinate 7,428,038 downwards.
GTGGTTTTGAACCCGGTCTAGCACCAATGGATTTATCTACTAGAAACATATTGTGTGTGCATTACACGTGTTCTAAGCGGTAAAAATATCGTGAGGAAAGAGGCATGCCCTAGAACCACAAATGCAAAGGCTAGTTTTCAATTAATAATACGTTATATTTTAATCCCGTTGTCAGAATGTGTCGCTAACAAGTACAATGATTTTTTATAAATAAATATAATATAGTGAATCAATTGATGTTTTTAACAATAAGTTGCTTAAAGTCTATAAAGATGTTTTAGCCACAAAAATATGTTTTTAAGTAGTAGTATATACTTACTTAGATCTTTCTAAACCTATAAGAAATTTATAAATTTATAATTTATCAAGTTATTATCTATAAGTTCCAACTCACAATAATAAAACTCAAATATTGTTATTTTTTAAATTAAATAATAATTGTAACTTACTTCACAATGAAGCACCAACTGATTTTCATTAACCATGATGTATATTTGTGAGTTTTACTATGTATTTTAATATGATTGTATTCTGTTTTGTGTGCCTAATAAATAAATTAAAAAAATTGCAGCAAGGGCTTGCAACCTGTTACCGGGAATGCTCACTATCATACAATACTTGGGCATGTACCGTATATAATGTTCAAACTTAGGTACCTCTGACAACCTTTAACTTGATATCCTCATATATTTGCGTACTGAGATTTTTCATCTGTGGATGTCTATCATGGGAATACCTGTCGTGATCATGTTATTTTACTTTATTACTATTTCAGACTGTCTGTGTCGAATTCTTTAAACACTTTCTTACTCCATATTGCACCTTACAACACATATTGCAGTTTACATTTAAAATAGTAACACATTATGAGGTGTACTAGCCAATTAGCTAAGAATTTGATTTACATGAACGAAGGTAATTTCGCAAACATACCAGACTGCATGTCTAACACCTACTTTAATCCATTAAGTAGGTATGTAACTGCATAATATGCGGCCATATTGCAGTTGGATATAAGTATATGTTATGGAAAAGACATAGACGAGAGTCGCAGAAGACCAGACAAGTAGAGAGGAAGAGACTTTTGCCAGTGGGCATAGATCTAGACGAAAAAAAATACAACGCATAAACCAACTAAAAAAAGATTAAACATAAATCTGAAAAAGTCTATAAATAAATACAATATTACCTACATATTATCCTATAGGTCATGAATTATTTCGATTCTATTGCATTTTAGTGTAAATATCGTACTTATTTTGTAATTAAGTATGAATTTGTCACCACCTACGGATAAAGTTGTTTTCTTTTTATCAAGAGATTATGGCTTTATTTGGCCATAATCTCACCTGATGTGATGAATTTACATAGTTTGTAAGACAATTTAAAAGAACCATTAAAATATAGTTACAAAAATAAAGTTGTATAATTCATTCTTTTAAAGGATTAAAATAATACCTTTTATTGGGCTTCATGACAAATTTACGTGACTCTATCTTTCTAACGTAACTAAAACATTTCGATTGATCTTTTTTTAATCCAATTAATCGGTAAACAGCTGTTGCGATACAAAAAGAAGCAATTACGATCACAATAACGAATTAAGTCGATGCTTGACCAAAAATCATGCATCTGCTTACAAAAGCAACCCTTTTCGAAAAGGGTTGGAATAATGAGCAATTAACGGGACGTGGCAATGACGGAACAATATAATAAAGAAATATATATAATTCTTGATACTTAAAAAAGCGTAGAGAAAAAGCAATTTTTTCTGTTACCTTTAAAAAATTCTGAAAATCGCTCGGCCCTTTATTTCAAGATTTTCAAGATATATATATTATAGTTATATATTATATATATATATAATGTGAGATGTTAAGGTGCAAAGGCAATGCTCACAATAAAAAAAAATATATTTAATGACTGAATGAAAGGGAAAACTCCTGTTTCTGTTTATTATACATTTCTCTTATTTATTATCTTGAAAAAACTAGGAATTGTTACTTATTTCATCATTACACTTTATACATAAGCAGAGGCAATAATCAAAGTCTCCGTAAAAATAGATTTTAATATAATGTATTGCGTTAATTCCGACGTTGTATATAATATACGTAGGTAAGCATAAAACATCCTATTTTTTTTATAGAATAGACAAACAGGATAGTAATTACTTAGTCCAGGTAAACTCAAACTAAGCTCGAGCTTATTTTATATCTTATCAGAAAATGTAGAAACATAAAAAAAGCATGAAATGAATGTCCGGGAGACAGGACTATGGTATAATGTATGCGCTTCAAAAATCTTCGATAATCTTCGGAAATAGGAAAAAGAGGCACTTAAAACTCTATGTAAGAACCACCTACTTTCAAATAGTACTTAACCGACATGCAGTGAAACCAAAAATTGGCTATGGGCTTGAAACCTGTCATGTGGAATGCTTACTACTTTCAAAAACGCGGTGCAAAAATCACATTTAGCGAATGTGCTAAATGTCATTTTGGCACGTGCCTTTAACTACACCTTGATATCCGCAAAAATTTACTCAGGCGTATGTATCTGAAGGTGTCCATAATGGGGAATACAGTTTAGAGCGTGTTTGTTTTTGTTTTATGATCGACTAGCTTCTGCCCACGGCTTCACCCACATGGTACCCGGAATAAGAGTAGCATATATATTATTCTGATGTATAAGCTATATAACTGTAAAGTTTCATCAAAATCCGTTCAGTAATTTTTGCGTGAAAGAGTAACAAACATCCTCACAAACTTTCGCGTTTATAATATTAGTAGGATAGGATAGGATTGTCGCGCAGCGGAAGTGAATATCGGAAATTGGAACAGGGGAAGTTATATAATCTGGGGGCACGTGTATCATAATAACCCTTTGAGCATAACATGTGCAGCAAGTTAACTTTGGTTTACAATGAGGGTGAAAGTGGAGGGTGGTTTGAGGAGTGATATATTGAGAATAAAATTTGATGAATAGATTCGTTGTTCGTTGGAATGAAAGGGTTTTGAAATGGATGAGCAGTTAACGAGATACCTGATATGACGTACCTCATAATGATATTATACCTGAGGTCTGAGGTATCATTCAGGGTGTCTAGACAAATACCACTTTCTGTTGGCGTTAACGCCTGCGGAAATATTGAATTGTATGGACATGTCCATTCCCTTTGGAAACACCACGTTTTACCAAGTTATACTTCGAAACATTTTTCGTTAGCGTGAAATGAAAACTAAGCGTGAGGTATTTGTCTAGACCTTGTTATTCCTTTTTCAAATAAACAAGTTGCTTTTCGCAAAGTTTTCTTCTAGTAACTTGTAAAAAAATAAAAAATAAAACCTATCGAAGAACCATCCTTTATACAAATTTATTACAAAAAAAAAACGTATTTTAAAATCGGTTAAGCCGTTTCGTAGATAAATGTTGACAGACAAATAAACCGTTACATACTGAATGTGTCTTAAAAATTACTCCCGACATATGTAGTTTTATTGCATCCTTCATACAAAAATATATCAAAATTCATAAAATGTTAGTATCTAACTCACAAACTCAAAATGCTAAACTTTTCCTCATCAAACTGCCGTAATTTAACCCCTTTACTGCCGGTGCTATAAAAAACTAGATTATCAAGACTCCAATAGCTGATAGAAATCTCTACCGTCAAAATGTTTTGTAGCAACAGCTTTATCTTGAATCTTGCATGCCTACTTAATAGAGGAAATCGCCAATTGCTTTGAACGCTCTCCACTTGCTTGAAAAACACTTGGCACATGCCCCTGTCCCTTTTTAGCATCACATCTTCCTATAAAATAGAGAGAGATGACTGTCGGGTTTGTATCGGCTTAGAACGTCCACGTTTGCCCAGTTTACGTTATTTAATGACGTATAAAACAATGCAATAGGAAAGCAATTTTGTTTTATTGTCGTGTGTAGAAACAACAAACTGATAATTATGTCTTTGAAATTGAAGTAGGTTTCAATGCGTTTATTTTTAAGCCATGAGCTGTTCTTAGTTCTTACCTGGGTCAGCGAATTGACATTGCCACTCAGCATGTCAACGCGGCAAAATCTGTGTAACGAATCATACTTAAAAAAAAGTTATTTAAACATACGTGTATACGCAATCGTACGCCAATTACTTACCAGATCGGCTGCCCAAATTCAAAACCTAGTAACAGGTGATTTGAAAAAAAAACGGTTTTTGGCATTTTTCGACCTACTAGACAGTATTGAAGTGATGTGGACCTTAAAACACCCAGTTTCATACTTAATTTTAAAAAATTTATTTAGCAAGTCTAAGCAATTTGGCGTGATTACGAAAATTTCCTTCAAATACAACTTCTAAACTTAGTATGTCAGAATACAAATTTAAAACCATAGCAGGTCAAGCGACTTACTATGTTATGAATTTGAAATACCAACTTGCTATGTTTTGAATTTGGCGCCGATTGTAAAATCAATGACATTTCGTTTAGTAAGTCCAGTGACATTGCGCACGAGTGTTTCGCTCTGTGTTAAAAAAATAATAAAATGAGTTACAAGCAATTTTATCGGTCCAGGCGTATAATGCGTGCTTTGCAGAACGAAAACGAATGGAGGTAAGCATTAATTTATTCATTTTAGTTAGGAAAATGTAAAGAATCGTGATTTAACCTCAAAATAGAATTGTCGTTGCATTATAACATAATAAAGCTAATAAAACTAGTATGTTGTGCTGGCTTTCGAGTAATGAATGTGCCAAAGCCTATTTTTCCTATTTTAAGGGTGTATTATGATAATTATCCACTAAAAAGTTTAAGGTTATAACTGATTTACTAACTCGTTATTGATGCTGGCTGATTGTGTTATTGTAAAATATTTCATGTGTTGTAATGTTATTGCATTTTTTGTTTTTGGTGTTGGTTGCGTGTGTTTAGCTTGTTCTTTTTTTTCGCTTTCAGAGGAAATGATGAGGCTAATACAGATACTGACCAAACTGTTATCGACTACAACAATCCTATCCCTGGGTCATCAGCTAAAAATATAACGATCTGTGATAGTATCGTTTCTGATAGTAGCCATGGATTAGATACTGCTTACTTGAGTGATGACTCCGTAGCTGATCCCGATTATATACCTTCGGTAGTACAAAAGCCTACACTGCAGTTGTTTGATGATAACTTCGAAGATTTTTTTCAAGATCTCGATCTCCTAGAACCTACGTTTGCAATTGAAAATCTGCCCCATCCACCTCCGATGCAATCCCCTGTACCAGAAATGCCAATTTTCATTGCAACTTACCCAAATACAATTATTTTCGTTGACTCAGAACAAGCAGATGGCTACCGTCCACCAGCTCGGTTCACTGCAAATTATCCAGGCCCCATATTTGATACGGGTACATTAATCGAAATTTCAAATAATCCCAAAGAAACAGCAAAGGTTATAAAAAATAAAACGATGCATCCCATGATACCTAAAAAGTGTGACTGTAAATGTAGACGACGTTGCAATAACTTCACAGAAAAACAGCGAGAGGGTATTTGGAATGGTTACTGGAATCTTAACTATACTCAGCGCCGCCAGTTTTTGAACAAATGTGTAAAGATTGCACCAGTAAAAGAGAAATCTACATCTGTTCCTAACCCAGACAAAAAACACATTAGAAACGAGTCAAGGTATTACTACTTTTGTCTCGGGAATGAGGAGATAAATGTTTGTAAATCATTTTTCCTGAATACTCTGGGTCATTGTACTGATGGTGTTATTACCGAGCTAAGTAGAGCTTTAAAACGGAAACCCTTTTACGAATCAGTTAAAGAGAATCGAGGTGGTAAGAAACCTAGGCTATCAAGAACACCGATCGAAGACCATATCATGAGCTATAATCCGGCATTGAGCCACTACAGGAGAAACAACGCACCGTTGACACGGTACTTGCCACGAACGCTTACGCTGCAATCTATGCACACTGACTTCATATCAAAGAATCCTGATATCAAATGTTCCGTTGAAACCTACAGAAATACTATGAAATCAATGAAAGTTTCCTTAAAATATCCCAAAGGAGACCAATGTGTTGATTGCGGAGTATTCGAGGAAAAGATTAAAAATGAAAGTGATGCATCAGCTATCGAAAGTTTACAGAATGATTTCGCTCAACACAAGATTAAAGCTGAAAAAGCTATAAAAAATTACAAAGAAGATGCGAAGAAGGGCAACGATACTATGGAACATTTTTTTTCTATGGATCTTCAGAAAGTGACATTATTGCCAGATATGCCAAAAATTAAAGATTCATTCTTTTTGAGCCGTCTAGTGGCTTTCAATTTAACATTTGCAACACTATGTAAAGATGCAAAGATAAACAGCAAGTGTGTTGTGTGGCATGAAGCAATGATGGGTCGAGATTCCAATAACATAATTGATGCACTGATGGCTTTTCTTATTTCGGAAAGAGATGTGAAAAAATTAACACTGTGGTGTGACAACTGCACTGGACAAAATAAAAATTGGTTTTTATTTACTGGTAACGATTGTGAATTCTGAGTGTATTAATATTGATACTATCACTCTGAGATTTCTCACTAAAGGCCACACCCATATGTCTGCTGACGGCGTACATGGAAACATAGAAAAAGAAATGAGGCGTAGAGATGCAGTTTTTGATTATGATGACTACAAGTCTATTATAGCGAACTGTAGAAAGAACATTGAAATTATTGAAGTGCAAAAATCATACCAATGGGTGAAAAAGAAACGAGTTCCACGGCGTAACACAAATGACGATCCTCTCAGCAAATTTTTGCTAAACCCAGTGGTTGAAGCTAAATTCGTCAAAGGATCACGAAATCTGTTCTATAAAACAGATTTTGATGAACTTTACAAAGAACTGAACTTCTTGATGCAGAAATTTAGTGTCAACACTATCCCCCCACTTTTAGATACTATCCCTCGAGGGGTGAAATCATCAAAGAAAGATGGTATTGTTTCAAAATTGGTCCTCCTAATGCCATTGAACAGAAGGGAGTTTTGGCTGAATCTACCCACGAGTGATAACTCCATTGATTTGCAAATTGATGGTCAAATCGTTACCAATAACAACGAGTAGTTTTTTAACATTGTCATTAATAATGATTTTAGCATAAGTTTATTTTTTTAGCTTTAGTTGACTGTTGAGAATTTGAGTCATGTTTTAATTAAAGAGTCCTTTGAAGTAAGTTAATAAACATCTTTTTATAAGTCAACAGGATTTTTAATTTTATTCTGCATTCATAGGTACGGACAGCCACACATCAATATAAACAAATCTGTCAAATTTCTTCAATCGATTCTCACTTTAATGTCAAATACGTTTTTCATTTGACTGATTGTAGTAACCAGCTGATGTGTGGCTGTCTGTACTTTGGGATTATTTTTTATTCTTATAAACACTAAGTACCTAAAATGAATTTTTTAGTCTACATTTACAATAGAAAATCAAATTTATAACCTAGTAAGCGGACTTACTAAGTTTTGATATTGTTTTTCCAGTCATATTTGGGTAAATTCACAAATAAAAATAAAGTATGAGCGATTTAAGTGTAACTATAGTTTAAAACGATTACGAGTATTGCAAACTAAAATGTCAACAATATAGCACAACTTTTCGCCAAACATCCAAATCGCTATCTCTTTTGGTTTCTTCGGGCGAACGAATCAAAGTAGCCAACACGTTTTTTGGCTCTCCTGAACATTTTTGTTGGAACGAGTTACTATGTTTTGATTTTAAGCAGCCGAGATGTCGATGGACATATAGAGACAAAAGCTTCCCATTCTAAAATGGGATTCGGGGTATTCGGGGGTCAATCAAAAACCATGCTTCGAAATATGAATGGATAACCTACTCCTAGTCGTTATAACGTATTTAGTGATATTCTTGGCTATGATAATATTAAGTAGGTAGGTACCTATATCAATAGTTTACTAAGAATGTTTATTCATAAAAAAATCTACAAAACGTTAGATAACCTACAAATGTCTTGTAGATAAACAACAATTGTTGACGAGGCAGTGAAACAACTGTTTATTATTTACAAAACCAGTACAAAATCCATTCTTACTGCAGTTATATCATCTTATTGTTTATTGTCTTTCTTTTCAATAAGTTCAGAGAAATAATAGCAAGACAATAGTTGATAATATGGCATAATATTTTTAAATCCTGCACTGATATAAAATTTAATTCAAAATAAGTTAGCTAATTTGTTGCAGCAAGGTTTTCCATCATATTTTATATAAAAAAAAGCTCGTTTTTTACTTTCGTAATAACATTATTTCTGTACTAGGGTAGCGAAAGAAAAGCTCCATCGTAGTTTACAAAATAAACAATCTTACTACTCCTACTTAAAATTATAAACACGAAAGTTTGTGAGGATGGATGTTTGTTACTCTTTCACGCAAAAACTACTGAACGGATTTTAAATAAACTTTACAGTAACATAGCTTCTAAATCAGAATAACACATAGGCTACTTTTTATCCAGGTACCACGCGGGCGAAGCCGTGGGCAGAAGCTAGTAACAAAATAAACGTATGTGGTGCTTAACTTTTTAATTGTTTTAACTTAACTTTTATGATTTGTTTAGCGTAACAAAAGAGATCAGAGTATAACCAAAAAATATTCCTATTTCTTCTTATGTCCAGCATTATTATTAGTATTATCCATAAAACAAAATAAACACGCTCACGACTGTATTCCCGTTAATGAACATCCTCAGATACCTACATACTCAGTGCTCAGATCTTTGAGAATACCAAAAAGGGGCAGTGAGAGGTCCCTCCAAATATTCCATTGGGCATTATCCGAGAATCACAATTAGTTAGAATTCCACAGGTTGCAAGCCCATTGCAGAATATTATAAAATACGCGAATATATTATTTAAGATAAAATTACTTTTAATTATACAAACATGTAAAAGTAGGTATATACAAAAATACAGATGAAACAGCTAGCTATCTAAAAACCGATCTAAAAATAGCTCAACTGATCCAGATCACTACCAGACGAAAGCATTCCCAAAATACTAGCCGCATTGGCACGCTGAATGGCAATGCTAATGCATTGACCCAGATAAGAGCCAGCTCTCTGATCACGCGTCGCTTCGATCAGTTGCCCTGAAAGAATTTTGAAAACGCGAAGGGCCCCGGTTCTCCACGGACCCAGAGGCTCAACCCCAAAAGGCTCAAATAAGTTATGGATGTTTAAATATTTGAATGTTTCAAAGTCAAAGTCAAAGTATGTAGTTCTCTTAACACAAGCTTTGCTTACTTTGGGGCTAGATGATGCTGTGTGGAAAATGCCCAGCATTTATAAAAATCGCAAGGATTATATAGAAACTTCAACTTAAAAACTACGTGAATTTAAATTAGTTTATTGGTAATCTTCATAGTGGCTGAACCGATCTAAATGAAATTTAGAATAATCATAATTCGTCAAGGAACGGCTGTTTTTATCGGAGCACCACGCGGGCAAAGCCGTGGGTAGCAGCTAGTACCTAATAAACATAGGTACCTGAATATCTCAATTAATTCCGCAAAGTATAATTAAAATTAATTAATCGAATTGGAATTTTCCACGGAAGAATAACAGATTTTTATTAATTACAGAATAGTGTTAATTTCTTGCATTTTTCAAGCAGAATGGAATTGGCTCCAAAATACCTTTATTATTATTTTTGTAAGGATGCGTCATCGAGGAAGAGGTGCCGTGAGATCGCCGATAGAGATGGGATTATATCGATAATTTTAAGAATCGGTCCTAAAAAGCGCAAATTAATTTACCATCGTTGGGAAATGTCTTTAATATCAAAGTCAAAGTCAATAGATTAGTTTAATAAAATCACATGGACTATATAATATTACTAGCAATTACCCACGGCTTCGCCCGCGTGGTACGGTGATAAAGAAGATTTAGAGGTTTGGTGCTAATAATCTCCATAATAGCTGAACCGATTTGAATGAAATTTGTAACTGTGTATTTTCTATCCGGGAACCAAGCGAGCGAAGCCGTGAGAAGAAGCTAGTCATTAATAAAAGTATCTCAGTGTTCCTCAATAATTATTGAATCAAAATAAACCAGTAAATTTAATAGTACGTAATTCATACGATTCAGCTACAATATTCTGGCTTATACACAAAAATAAAATCATACTTTGAAGTTGGTAGGAACTTGAACTTAAGATTGAAAGAATCGAACGCATGTTATTAACACCGATTCTTCACCAATAGAGCACCAAAAAAGCCACACAATCTAAGCTTTTAACCTTAAGTTACCGTGTCGAAAAAACTACTTTTCAGCAGAAAAGCCGCCAGGTCAGTACAATTGTTGCCGGCTCTAAAATATCTATGCTATATCTGTGCGATGTGTCACACCATCGTTGCTGGTAGTACCGTGAGATCTTTTTGCAGAACGATAGAGTTGACTTACGACGATAGTTTTAACATCGATATCGATACTGTAATTATATTCTTCATTTCATAAAACGAGAAGTTTTTCATGTATTCATATTGTATATGAGAATTTTCACGTACTGTCAGTGTAGCCGACTGACTATCAATGATCAAGTTTACGATAGTTTTTGGAATATTAATTCATTGTTTATATCGGTGAATAAACTAACGTTAAAACTCGTATCGAAGATATTTTTCAAAGGTCTTTTGGTAGATGGGGAGTGGGAAAGGATTTTCTTAAATAGAATTCAAGAGGGTGCAGTGAGAAACAATTACGTTACGATTTCCGATAAGGGTAGACAAAGCTTTATTTTTATTATAAAAATAGACCTTTTAGCCATAATCTCACCTGATGGTAAGTGATGATAAGGCCGACGATGGAGCATGAAGGTCTAGAAGATACCTAGATAATGTGAGCTTAAAGAGGCGGCGAGACTCATCATATTGATAACCAGTAATATCGATAGAATGATATGTACCTACCATGTTGATGAGTCGTTACTTGCAATTGCGCAAAGGACGAAAGTTATCGATAAATTGTCGTTTACTATTCCCAACACTAGTGGCATGCCTCCGACTGACTGTGACTCTGATGAGACGTGATTTACCTTGTGCTTGCAGTCATTAAGTTGCAACCTTGCACATGAGTAGGTACCTACACATTACCTATACATAATTAAGTAGGAATAGTACCTTAATTATAAACACTGACTTATTTCACAGGATACACTTGTTATATTATTGATTATTAGTATTGTTGATGTACATAAGCCGTGTTGGCCTACTGGGCGGTCCCCCGATTACCGATCCGGAGGTTATGGGTTCGAACCCGGCGTGCACCAATGGATATTACGACTCGAAAAGTGTATGTGCGTACACGTACCTCAAAACGATGAAGAAAAATATAGTGAGGAAACCAGCATGCCTTACCGCCATGTTTTTACATGAAAGAGTAACAAACATCCATCCTTACAAACTATCGCGTTTATAATAGTAGTAGGATTACATAAATAAATAAATAAAATAAATGCTGGACATTTCTCACACAGCATCATCCAGCCCCAAACTAAGCAGAGCTTGTATTATGGGAACTACATGACTGATATACTAATTAAATTCTTTTATTTTTGTAAATACATACATATTATACATAGGAAATAGACAAATATTTGCAGATCTTACAAACATTTGTCCCGTGACAGGAATCGAACCCGCAACCTTCTGCGTCTCAGGCGGACCTTCGCCCACTGCGCCACAGAGGTTACATATTCTTCAGGTGTGTTGGTTCGTGCCTAGTTTTAGCAAAGTGTGCTAAAATCACCCTCCAACCCCTTTCAGTATATGGTAACTCGTGCCTAACGAACTTAATTTACCCCAAGTGCAGGTCCTTACCTCAAGCCCTCTCAAATATGGGGACTTCCTCTATCTTCCGGAAATCATCAAAATATTTCGCCTATTATTTTATCTCCCCCTTTTCACTTAGGGGACTTTAAGTAAGTACTTATCTATGGTTATTACGTGCTTTTTCGTTTGATTTTACAGCGAATTTCTAGATTTTGAACATTTACCTATACCACAGATACAGTGTGTTCCAGTATATTGTTTTATCTGCTATTTACTAAAAAACGATTTTGTAATTTTTTTTCTTCCGACATATATAATATTAAATCAACTGGTTTTTGGACTTGGTACCCCAAATCTGACAAATAAGAATTTTGACATCTATTCAGGTAATTTATTGGATATACCAAAAAAACAAGATTTTTACCATATCCTCTAATGAAAATAGCAGATTCCAAAAAATCTAACATATTATGTTGTCAATTACGTGTAGAATTACCTCTTTTCGGGAAGTATGCATAGTTACATATTCTCGGACACCCTGTAGTTTTGTTTTTTTTTGTGCCGTAAATGTTCAGAAGATTTTTCCCTTTAACTTTGAACCATAATGCCGTAACCATAGTCTTTAGAATCAATAACGCAAGGTCTAGACTAGACATTTCAGATACAGTTTGCAAAAAAAAAAACAAAAATCCCTTATGAACTGTATTCTCTTGTAATAGAGACTAAAAAGTTCAGTGTTAGTACAGTTAGCAAAAAAAACCCTGTGAACTTTATTCCCTTGTAATAGAGACTAGAAAGTTAATTGTTAAGGTGGTACCGCACGTGCCAAATGGTGTAGAGTGGCCAAGTGGTGCTTTCCTTATCCACCCTTAATCACGTTTAAGGGGAATCGCAATAGTTTTAAGTGGTGTTTAAGCACGGACTATCCTTTTCACTTTAAAATTGAAAACTGCTGAGATTTGATATGTGTTTGCAAAAAGTTTGGAACATGTGCACATGACTTGCTTATGCCCCCGGTTTTGCCTGCGTTGCCCGGATAAAAGCAGGCTATGTCGAATTCTAGACCAAAATTATCTATTAACCGCTAGGTATATATCGGTAACAAATATCCAACCAAACATTGTAATTTAGGATTTCATTACATTGATTACGTTGGTAGATTTTTAATTTTAATAGTACCTACCTTAAAACAAAATTGGTTATATTTTTATCAATTGACATTATGGTCCAGGTCCCATACTTTGACACATTTTGACAACATTCGGCGCCAATTTGACACAAGTGACAGTGGCCGTAAAAATGTGGTCGGAGTTTTTTGCATACAGATTGTATGATTGTGTACCGTTTTATCGATTATGATCACTAAATACAGAAACTGGAAAACAAGACTACCACTCTAAGAGCTTTTAATGTTGGCGAGAATGTTCTCTCATTAATTGTGTGTTATTAACCAATTAACACATTAAACATTCTGTCAGCATGGTATTTTTATCTTAGGTAACCTAATAATGAGGTAATTGTAAAATGATTGTTTATCCAAGACAATAAATGATATCATCTAACAAAGACAATAAAGTCACAGCATTGTCTCCTCATCCAGCGTTTATATCATAATAACTATAGAGACCGGATTATATGCAATATATAATGTCTAGTATATGCAGAAAAGGTATTTAAAAACATACATACTTGCGTTCATATTGTAAAAAAGGGTATTTTCACGTACCGTACTATCGGTGATGGCACATACTAAGTTTCGTCTCATTCCGAGAGTCTTGATCCTGGTGAGTGATCGCGACGCTCTCCTTCCGCGTCGCGTTGTGCACTGACTTAGATTGATTCCAAAAAGGAATAAAATACATACTGGTGATTTAAAAATTTAAGGCAACTTTTTTATGTTCTTACCAGAAACATAGGCATACGGACCACCTAATGGATACCACTGCCCTATTCTGAAGGACTCTTTTATCTTAATGAATGCCTAAAATATACAGTATATTTGACTACAGTATGCACTAAAAAAATGGGTTTGTTTTATAAATTTGGTGTTTTTTTGTGAAAACAACTAAATTAACAAAAATATTCGTTAAAATTGTAAAAGGTAATTCTGAAAATATTAAAATTCGTTTCTTAATATGTTATTGCAAAGAAGATTGTGTTTTTTTAATTTTGTATATATCTCGGTCTCTCATAATAACGTTGAAGCGATAATCATCCTAGGTATAAATCAGTGTATTAGGCCCAAGGCTATTCTAGTTCCATAGAATAATAGAACTTGGACTGTGAAAAGTTTATTGTCCATAAATCCTGAGGTGCTCAAAGTTTCACACTGAATTCACTAAGAATCTTGGCTCACAAAAAAGACGGAAAATCCTTATAACTATTTAATAAACAAAAAAATGTTCACCTATTTTTCTGTTTCGTTATAAATAAATAAACACCCAAGAGTCACACACATAGTCCTTTTATATGGATGATATCCGGTTCTTATAGCTCAGAATTAATTATATTTTTTAATAGAGAAGAATAACATTTTGATTAATAATGTTTGAAAATAATTATTTTGGATGTTTATTTATCTATTTTTATAGAAACAGAAAAGAACGAGAGATGATAAAAACAAAACAATTTCTTGACTCGATGATTTGAATCGATGGGTTTTGATTCAAATCCTCATGAAGGGCATTTCAGATATATACTCAGTACGTAGTAGATACGCGTGGATACCAAATATAGTCAGCACACATATTCGAATTTTTAATTCAGGGCATGGTGATTTTCTCTCTACATTTTTCTTTACAGTTTTGAGGACAAGTTAAGTACACAAACATTGTTTTCAATTTCAAAGTGCATTGGTGCACATCTGATCTCAAACCCACTACTACCTTCAGCTCCGAAGTCAAAGTGGGCTGTCACTGGACGAAGAGTCAAGAGATGAGGACTTTGAATGTGTCTGTTGGATATTTATTTAAATAAATAAATAATGTTGGACATTTTCACACATCATCATTATAGCCCCAAACTAAACAAAGGTTTTTATTATGGGCACTACATTACTGATATACTACTTATATACATTTTTTATTTGTAATTACATACATACAAATATTTGCAGATCATACAATCATTTGTCGCTTCGCTTTTTTCGGCGACTTACGTCTTATTGCTCTTCGCGAAATCTCTTTTACATTAACGGGATAATAATATAGCCTATGCCCACCCTGAAGGTTCTTTCTAAATAATGTTGAAAGTTTTTTTTAAATCGAAAGAATAGTATAAGAAATTAGATCCATCATTAAAATGTATAAACTTTACCTCTTTATAATATGACTATTATTTGCATTGTGTAGATTGGGACCAAAGTTTGAGCACCAGCTGACTGTTATTTGCATCCAAACTAGCGTAAAATTAAGCAGACGTGGCTTTCATTAGCTTGCAGCAAATTGTGTGGACAATGGACATCCTACTAACCTTCAAGAAGATGTAAGACTATATCAATAACTTCATGGTTATTATCTAGTATCTAGTTTAATCTTTAGTTAAACTATACTACTATACCGTATTCGTCATCCGTCAGAGAACCAAAGTTATCGACATAGCTCAACGAATTAGCAAGCTGAAGTGGCAGTGGGCCGGTCATATCTCGCGAAGAACCGATAACCGCTGGGGTAAACGTGTTCTTGAGTGGAGACCGCGACTCGGCAAACGTAGTGTAGGATGCCCTCCGGCCAGGTGGGATGATGATCTGCGAAAGACTGCAGGCAGATGCTGGATGCGACAAGCTGAAGACAGGGTGCTATGGCGCTCATTAGGGGAGGCCTATGTCCAGCAGTGGACTAATATAGGCTGATGATGATACTACTATACAGTGGCACCTAGGATATTTAATAAGCTTCCGAAAAATGCGGCGAGCATTAAGCGAAATTAGGCGAGCGTGAATGGAATAGTTGGTAGAGGAAGGCCTCGGCGAACGTACTCTGACCAAATTGGAGACATTTTAGAGAAAGGCCAGGTCAGAAGTACACTAAACCTTTAATTTTAAAAATTTTATGAAATTTATATATTTAGTAAAGTATCTGTACGCCAGTAAAACGGCAAAACATGGCCGATCTAAATCTATATACTAAGACCTATACCTATGTTTCGAACAAATAAAGTTATTGTATTGTATTGTATAGTATGTAACAAAAACTTCGACCAATTCATGTAAGTATTATTAGGTTTCAAGCGAGATGCATATAAGGTTTTTTTAATGTATTTTATTAATCGAGAAAATAATAATAATAGCCGATAATAGCCTAACTAACCTCGCTGATTGGAATTTGACGAGCGTCAAATGCTAAAAAAAATTAAATGAAAGTTAAAATGAAATAAAATAATAAATAAGACCTGATTTCTTTTTTTTTCTTTTTATTGAAGTAGGAATAGCGTTTAAAGAATTGACAAGTATTTTTGTTACATTCTGTATCTAGGGCCGTGTCGGCTTAGTGGGTGGTACCCTGACTATCGAAACGAAGGTCGTAGATACGAACCTGGTCGTGCACCAGATAAGTACCGATTCATATCCTATTCTTCTGATCTTATTCTATTAAAGATATGAGAAAAAAATATGACAATGACGACTTCAGTGGCGCGGCGGGCAAGTAGCCGGCTAAAACCCAAGAGGTTAAGTTTGATTAACGCTGTGCTACAAATGTTTGCATGTTCTGCAAATATATCTGCATGTTGATCTGGATCTGTGTGTCGTGGTACTTCGTTCCTCGTAGTACCTGATAACCACGTCACAAGAAATCCTAGTGTGGTCAGGACTATAAGATCTATTTTATTGCAACAAAAACTCTAAATCAGGTTATAACACAGACATATATACACAAGGCTAGACATGGATACCATAAAAATATTTGAGTTTTTCTCCTCAGCCGTGTCTAATTTTTATTACAGAGTATGACTAATTGGAACACAATACCGACACCTAAATCTTGGAACACAATACCGACACCTAAATCTATGGCCCCGAAATTGCTAAATGACGCACAGTCTATCAGTTTTCCTCAAAAATATGTAAATCCTACTATCCTACTAATATTATAAATGGATGTTTGTTACTTTTTCACGCAAAAACTACTTTACTGAGCCTTTCTGTTGTGCTGCAACACACACAAACACAAACTTACCGACAATAATAATGTATATTGTATGTGTGTGTCTGTAGCAACAAATAATATCTTTATCTATCTATGAGTCATTTTCAGTGACATCTATTATATATGCTCCATTTTAGCAGATCTTGACCACGAGTGACCTTTTTTTTCTTTAAAGGTCCCTACCCCCTATATTAGTTATTGTGTATGCAGCCGGTGTCTTACCAATTACCATTCGCAACTATCAGTGCAGATCCACGGGAACCAAGTGTTTTAGGCAGAGCCGCAGAATTTGGTTCGAATAGAATCACCACAGCAAAGAATCTACACAAATACTTTCTATTGGCGTTAATGCATGCGGAAAGTTGTATCATAATGACATTAGCTGTGGAAATGTCACGTGACAGCGACAAGTTTTCCCTTGTCAAATTTGCGTTAGCGTGAAAGGAAAAGTAAGAGTTATTGTCTAGACCCCAGGACTCCTATTGTGTCCATTGATTTCAACGTTAATAGGTATTTATTTTTTGAAATCACATGATTTTTTTAAGATGTAAGCTTAAGTCTGACTCAGTCCATGAAAAAAATAGTATAACCACAGATCTACTCAAGGTATTCTACGTAAAACATAGTATAGTAAAAACACACCTTATTGTTAAGTGTATTTTATGACCTCGCTATTTATTTTTAACTACTAGGTACAAAAATGTTTTGCATGCTTACTCAAATTTTACGTCAGAGAATTAAGTTTTCTATGAATTTATGTAGGTATTGCCCAGGATGGACATCCTCAGATACTCAATGAGAAGAGATTTACCTTTACTTTTTGGAGGATACAAAGTAGGGCGTAGTCAAAGGCACATCCAAACATTATGTTTGGCACGTATCTACGTTTTACATAGTAGTTATTCCACGTGACAGGTCGCAAGCATATCGCCGCTCATGAAAACACTAACCTTCGAACTTTCGCCTAGCATGCCGGGATTCCTCAAAATGTTTCATGCATTTTGAACATAATTTAATGCCCACGTGCACAAATTGTATACTCCAATTTTTTCAAGTAAATAAATTTATTTTTGAAGTAGAAAAATTGGTGCTCATTCTTATGAACCCTTGGATTCGAATTCGAATTCGAATTCGGGGTATCGGCCACACGGTTACTAAGTTCCTATTAACAATGGCTAATAAGTTTTTTTTACTGCTAAGTAAAAGAGTATGAGTTATAATAAATATTATTCTAAAAACTATAATTATCTTTTCTTCATAGACAGTTCTACAGTGCGAATGTTCTATGCTATGGGAAATGTCATTTCTTTCCAAGTCACGTATGAGATTGGGTAGGAACGCGGAATCGTTCTACTATTCGTACAAACTTTAACTTATCTGTGACAACACAATACTAACTTGTAAGCTATCTGTGACAGTGCTAGGAATTTTAGTGAAATAATTACGTATGCAGCTTAACTCTCTAAACTTAAAGATGTAAATCCAATTATCGCGGTTCAACGGAATCAGCGAATGGCCGAGTATGTCCTTCCAATAGTTAATTTGAATTAAGAAGGTACGAAGATTGATGTTCCTTATTAAAAAAAAAATCTGGTTAATAATAATGAGAAATAATAGAGTTGTGTTGGTGTTAGTGGTCCAAAACACGGCGTCTACAACCTGTCACGTGGAATGCTAACTACTTGCAAAAACGCGGGCACGTGACAAATGTAATGTTTGGACGTGCCTCTTACTACCCTACTTCGTATCCTCTAAAATGAAGTATATTAATAGAATGACAGCAAATTAGCTATTTAAGTTGTGCCTAAGGCTTCACGGCATGCGTGGGCTACCTAACCTCAGTATCTTTACAACTTTGAGATGATTTAGCTTGTCTATCTGTTATTTTGTACCATACTTAGGTACCTAAATTCTCTATTCTTTATTGTACACACAGAAAATATAAACAAAACAAAACTGACATATAGGACATGTACAAAGGCGAGCTTAACTCTAGAGTTTTCTTCCAGCAAACCTTTGAGGATAGGGACAGGTTAAAAATAATAGTGGGTATGTGTATAGATCTACGCACTGAGTAGGTATATCTGAAGATATCCATTTGTTTTTGTTTTGTAAAATTATTCACCGTTTTTATGATGTGATCTAAATTCACAAAATGGAGCTTCCGATACAATTTTTTAATAGTTTTATTGAGCTAGTTAAGTTATTAGTTGTGTCAGTTAAACTGATTACAAAAAATACCATTAAAAACAGTCCTTTATATTTATAAATTTTCATTTGTTAAGGTGCAATAAATTTTATTATCATTATTATAATTTTTCATGTAAAATTTTCTTTATAAAATAATGTTTATGCCAAACTCTTTAAATATGCATGTTGTGTTCATCTGTAATTGGAATTACATGTAAACTAGATCCTAAAATAGAAACTATAAGCAATTATTCATGTAAATTCTGTTGATGTTCCTAATAAATAAATCATTTTCAATTTTCAAAATTAATTGTATTTTTTCAGTTTGATTCCGAAATACCACAGTGTAGACACTGGACGTTATTCAAAGAAACACTCTACAACTCTAGTCAATCCATGTTCAGCTTTTGATTATTTTTCTGATGCACTCATGTAGAACAAGCCTCTTTCCTTAATTTCTATAAAGAAACACATGTATGGGCATTATATACATACTCGGTGCTTTGAGTAGTAAGCTCTTTGAGGGTACCAAGTAGAGTGTAGTTATATGCACGTCCAAACATTACATTTGCCACATGCCCGAGCTTTACTATAAAGTTTTTTTAATTAATTTCTAGAATCTTAAAAATAAACGCTTCGTCGCTTCGTTGACGTTTTAACCCCTTAAAAAAGCCTTTGAGGTTGATAGTTAAAAAATCCTTTTAACACTAAGTCTTCTATGCACACACGTTTGTTGTGCTATAAATAATTAAATAAATAAAAACGCCACTTTCAAGTTACAAACCCGATTTGAATTTATAAACATATCGAAAACGATGAGTCATCCGCCTTAATAAAGATAAAACCCCATTTAATGTTACGAACAATACTTTAATAAAATAACACATCACATAAAGATTTTGCCCAACTTTAGCTTATTACACTAACCTTGCGCTACCGAGCGCGCGCGGTCTTGCGCTGCCAGAGCAATAATTTAAAACATTAAATGTCAAAAAAAGTTTGTTTTTTATTCGAAATTGTCATTCCAAGTTTGAAGTCGGACAAACTTGGAATGACAATTTCGAATAAAAAAACAAAAGTAAAATCACTGACATAAAAAAATCAGCTAGTCGTGATTACATGTTTTTTTAATCAAACGGAAAAAAGCAAACCCCTCAGGAATACAATTTTTATGGCACAAGTTCGGGATCATTCTCTATACAACAACAAAATAATCATCAAAATCGGTAAATGACGGAGTTCTAAGGTGAAAAACATAAAAAAACAACTGAATTAGGAGAAGTGTTCTCAATTTAATAAACATTTTTAAAAGACAATCCATATAAAACAGTTACTTAGCATCTGGTAATGATTCATTCAACATAGAAACATAGGCGGGCACAATTAATATGTTTTCAACTTATAACGTCAATAAAACCCAATTTTTTACCGCTACTTAACTTTAAACAACTCTCTAACAACAGAGAGAGGACTTAGAATCCTTCACCGAAGATTCCAAATACGAATTTGAAATCGTGCTCATGCGGCCAACATCTTCTAGTAGCTGCGATTCCAAATTTGAATTCAATGCTCGGTGCATTTGAGTCCGTTTTGTGTGATGTCTCACCTGATGTACCATGGGCGGAGCTGTTGAATAATCCGCCGTAAAGTATGAAAATAAAGTTTGTATTCAATTGGTTAGCGCAGTAGGTTTTAATAATAACCCGTTTGCAGCACCGTGGGAACGTAGTCGGATATGCGAGGTATAATCGCTTCTCCGACGGAACAGAGCCTGCAATAGTCCAATTTTGCAGCCTTTTACTAACATTTGTGGCCATTTTGAAAAAACCCGTTTGATGATCGAACTCTTTCTTTTTTCTTTTAATAAGGAGGAACTTTTCTTTTCCATTCATCCTCTTTGTTTTGAAACATAAATGGAATAGCGTGATCACAAACTACTTAGGTACCTATTTACTTGCAAAATTTTGCAATTGTAATTGAATACTTATTGTATGTATACAATAAGTATTCAATTAGCTAGCTAGGTATGTATAGCTAGGTATGTATTAGTTAATGTTATCATAATAGTAGGTTAATATATTCTTTACTGTCCTAGGTAGGTATTATTAGCAAGTAGGTATGTAGTTTAATAACGAAATAAATAAGCTATAATATAAAATAATGCTGAAACTTTTCCAAACAAATTCATGTGAGTAAAAATTGTACGCAAAAAAAACTGATCATAATGAGCCAATCAGCAAACTACGCATTATTAAGCTCCTTGTATGTTTTTGCGCTTATTAAACAATGCCTCGAAGATACAAAATACAATCTATAATCGATCAAGGAAGTCTGGCCCAAGGCCTGTTAATAGGCACAAAAAAATCAATAATCATCTTTCAAAAGTAGGTAGGTTACTGTTCTTACGGACAGTGAAGTACCTACTTTTTTAAAGTATCTCTACACTTCGATTTCTGTACTGATAGGGAAACAATTTTATTATCTTGCCTGTTTTTCCCTAGAGGTATCCGAGTCTAATGAGTAGGTACCTATAAATAGTATGTTTTATAAAAAAAAATATTTTAGGCAAGCTTACTAGATGGTATGTCATATTTTGACGACCTTGATGGCGCGGCGCCTGTAACGCAAGAGATGCGGGTTCGATTCCCGCCGTTCTATATTTGTTAAATGTTTAGATTATTCCGGTTCTGGTTGTTATGGTTCTATTGTACTCGTAGTATTTGTTACCCACGACGCAGGGAGTCATAGTGTAGGGTCAGGACTATTGTAAGTAGGTGTATGTGACTGTTGGGTGTTCTAAAAAAGGCTTTGAAATAATAATAAGTCATTTTTTACAGTGATGTCTAAGTTTTCGTAAATAACATCAAACATTTAGATACACCGCCATCTGTGATACTTTGAAAAACTATTAAATGTCATTTTCCACAGGTTAAAAAGACCTGTCATTCTGAATATGATTTTGATCGTCAAACCTTATTGGTAGAGGCTTAAAAGAGCTTTTATTAAATTAACCATCTCATGCAATTTATGGTCAATCCATTCGTGCCTAATATTGGACAAAAAGTCATAAGTGACATACGACAGTTTACACAAACACATTCATAACCGCATGTTTGAGCTGGTCACACAAAAAAGTCACGTACAGAGACAAAACGTCTCTATTAAATCTCACAAGTCGACTTAGGGTCAAGCTATATATAAGGAGTCGACGATTGTTTTAGGTAATTCTATAAGTACCCAATTAAAAACATTTAGAGAACTTGTGATTAATAACTAAAATAAAATACTAACAATGTGTGCTGAACACTGATTTTAACTGGTTAAGTTGTGATTTTTCCATTTAAATTTGTAATTTGGACCTCTCTAAAAGCCGTCCTAACAAAAAAGCGGGTGAAACACTCTTTTTGCATTTACTCTCAAAACCTATGAACAGTTTGTAGATAATTAAGAATACTAAGATATTTCCCTTTATCTTAGTGCAAAAATAAATCAAGCGCCGTTGTCGTTTAGGGGCAAATTCATTTTTTTGTCAAAAATGTACGATAAATAGTATGTAAAATTATATAAAATGATCAATTTAAGTATAGAAAAAAAATTCCGTAAAAGACGTGTAATATTTTCCAAACATAAGAACCTTTTGAATCTTTGACTGATTGGTCATCTTTGGGTGAATTCTTCAATTCATCCAAATATGACCAATCAGCCCTACGATGCGCCTTAACTTAGCACTGCGCATTCGCATCATTTCGATATCCCATACAAAATACACTCTAGAGCTGAAGTAAGCGATGATATATAGCCTGACCCGCAGTAAGTAAACAGGTGCTTAACTTTTCAAACATAAGTTTACTGACATCCATAATATTTTATTTCTGTACATTGCTCACTCTCTTCACTAAAAGATTCCGAATTTAAATATAAACAGCAATGGATAGCGCCACATTGAAGTGTTTGTGTATGTAGCTTACGCAAGCAACGCATTGACATAGATTAGTTGACAGTATCTAAAGCTCAGCTGAGTCACCATTACTAATGCTTCGGTATTCTGTGGCAAGTGGTCGATAGGTTGGGAGCACACCGATCACAATACTATCAAGTATTTTTAATCCTACTATACAATATTATAAACGTGAAAGTTTTTGAAGATGTTTGTTCCTCTTTCACGCAAAATCTAATGAACGGATTTTGATGAAACTTTATAGTAATATAGCTTATACATCAGACTAACAAATAGGCTACTTTTTATCTGGGTACCACGCGAAGCCGTGGGCAGAAGCTAGTCCTACATATTGAGTATTTTATTTTTCTCTGTGGAAGTCTTTTCTGCAGTCCAGTCTAGAAAACGCTTTTTGTATAAGAATTTAGTAAAATAAATGCAAATAAACTATAATAATAGTGTTCTTGCAAAACGCGGGCATGGAGCATGTGTAAAGATTGGACGTGCCTCTGACTACTCCCTACTTGTTATCCTGAAAGATATATACCCTGTCTATGTCATATAATACAGTGGTGAGCGTGTTTGTTTGTTTATTTTATATTAATAGTGTATGTATTTTAATAACTAGTTTTGTGGACTTTGGTCAAAATAAACATACTATTCTAATTACAGTTCTCGCTCTGTAATTATTCATGACTTTGTCCTGACATTTTTATACTGAGTCTGGGTTTTTTTAATCAAGAATATCCATCTCTCCTGTTGTTAAGTGATGATATGGCCAAAGATGAAGCATAAAAGTCGAAGCGATTGCAATTTTTAAAAATTAGTTAATTTTGACTCTAAATCGAAATAAATATAGCAATACTTCCATATTTATGTTCCCAAAAAAACATATATAGTTATAATTATTTTGTCATGGTAAATGCTAGATATTCAACCAACATTGTTTAACTCCCAAGAGATATACAAAAATTTACAATTAACAAATTTAAAATTGTAATTAAACACAAACTTTATAAAAAGGCATACTATAAAATATCTGATTATTTAGATGACAAAAACTCTTGGGATTGAAAATGCTCCAACTGGAACCTATTGTTTTGTAAAAGGACCATAAAAAAGAATAACCAGCCTTATTCTCTTGCCTTTCTTTCCTGGTTTGGCAGTAGATAAAAACCGACGTTTTAAAGTGATCCTTGTGATTTTGATGAAAAAATGAATTTTGACTTTGACTTTGTTTTGTGTGTCTAAAACCTAACTGTGTCAAGTCTAAACTCGAATATGACCTCGAGATTAAAAAAAACAAGCACTCTGAACTTTACACCATTTTTTGCCGGCAAACAGCAATTTAAATTACCAAGCCTTTGCAATTTAAACTAAGTTGAAACTAAACTTAGAAGGTGAGAAGGTAGTTGTCCTAAATATTGCTCAGATTTCGTTTGTTTTGTGTTATTTGGGCTAAAACTTGGTTAAAGTAATGTTTTCTTGTTAAAAGTACCTACAGAGTTAGAGAAAAAACTAAATGAGAATAAAGACAAAAACGTGTGTGGACAAAGTTTAAATATTGCGTCATTAGTCGGTCGCTGCTTCAAGAAATACTAATATTAAAAAATAGAATATTAAAAGTACATATAGAAAAAGGTAGGTATAGAAAAAGTTACAAAAAACTTTTCGGTCGTTCGTAGGTATGATTAGGTATCTAGTTATCTCTTCATTCGTTCGTTCGTTCTTATAAAACTAGTAACCAACTCTGATATCTGGCAACACGTCGTTATAAAATTAGCTCGGCGGATAAGTCAGCTACAATGCAAGAGGTGTGGGTTCGATTCTTGCTAAGGGATAAATTTTTGCATGTTCTGTAGAAATTTAAAAAAAATGCTGGACATTTTCACACAACATCATCTAGCCCCAAGGTAAACAGAGCTTGTATTATGGGAACAAAATGACTGATATACTACTTATATACATTTTTTTTGTAAATACTTAAATATTATTCATAAAAAAACACCCAGATCTCGAGGCAAATATTTGCAGATACAAATATTTTTCCCGCGGCGGGAATCGAACGCGTAACCTTCTGCGTCTCAGGCGGGCCTTCGCCCACTATACCACAGAGGTCAAGTCAAACCATTGATTTTGATGGCAGATTTATGTAAACACTAGCTTCTGCCCACGGCGCGTGGTACCCGGATAAAAAGTAGCCTATGTGTTATTCTGATGTATAGGCTATATTACTGTAAAGTTTCATCAAAATCCGTTCAGTAGTTTTTGTGTGAAAGAGTAACAAACATCCATCCTCACAAACTTTCGCGTTTATAATATTACTAGCTTCTACCCACGGCTTCAATCAGCCACGGCTTCGCGTGGTACCCAGAAAAAAATTGCCTATGTGTTATTCTGATGTATAAGCTATATTACTGTAAAGTTTCATCAAAATCCTTTCAGCAGGTTTTGTGTGTAAGAGTAATAAACATCCATCCTCACAAACTCACGTTTATAATATTAGTAGGATGGGATAATAGGATGTGTTAAAAAGCTTTGATTAGGTCCTAACCAGTAACCACCCGTTATTGTGTTGATGAACTCAAGCCTCAATCAAACACGGCATGTTTGACAAATGCCAATATATTTGCCGTAAAACATCGCGGTTCATTAAACTACGTACTGAGTGATATTATTGGCCATTACATTAAAACGGTCTCAGAGGTGACGTCAGTTTTATCTGGTAGGTATCTACAAGAACAGTATTTTTAATACCTTATGATATGTCGTAAGTAGAACAGAAAATAGTTGCCAGGTTATATAGGAGTAAGTTATAGACACTAGAATTTTATTCCATTCTAATTCCTACTAATATTATAAACGCGAAAGTTTGTGAGGATGGATGTTTGTTACTCTTTCACGCAAAAACTACTGAACGGATTTTGATAAAATTTACAGTTATATAGCTTATACATCAGAATAACATATAGGCTACTTTTTATTCGGGTAGCACGCGGCCGAAGCCGTGGGTAAAAGCAAGTATTTACAACAAAAAAGTATAAGTAGTATATCAGTCATGTAGTTCCCATAATATAATTTTTGCTTAGTTTGGGGCTAGATGGGGCTGTGTGAAAATGTCCAGCATTATTTATTTATTTATTCCAAACAAATTATATGAGAATTGAGATTTTTCAGTTATGTACGTTCGATTGATTTAGCATATTTGTGGGGAAAATTCTGATGAAAAATAGAGTCTAACATGAGACATACCTACTTTAAGAGTAGCGGGTAAATTTTTCATCTATAAAAAAGAATGTTATATTTGGCCATGCCTCTGACTACCACCTACTGGCAACGATCTCGTGGCTAAGTTGGTATAGCACCCGTGTATCAAGTGGGATGTAGGTTCGAGTGCCACCGAGACAAATTTATAAATATTATAAAATGTTGATATTTCCCTTACTAACTTATGTACTTTAGAAACCAATTATTATGATTTTATTTTTAACCTACTATACACCTATTTAATGTCACATACATAGTTTAGTACGCAGTGTACATACAAATATGCATTGCTTAAGATATTGGTATTCCAATCAGGAAACTCAGTCGTCTGTGGGAAAAACAACTATTTCTACGCAATAAAAGTAATTTAGACATCATGATTTACACGTCCTTGTGAAATTGATTCCCTCGTGTTTTTTTTTTGCTCATCATCATCATCACCAATATCACGTCAAACGTGGTTGTAGTTTCATCGACTTTCTGCGACCGTTTCAATGTAATCACGGGACAGCTGGCGTCTTCCGGTTCGTCGTTCCTTTATTCTCGAGCGATTTTAGGTTCTGTGGCTAAATATACCTACTGATAATTCATGATAGTCATCACTTTCCATAAGTCCATCATTTTTCACAAAAAACCAGAGGTTATCCTGAAGATAATGTTAGAGAATGGATGTATTTTCGACATCCTGTAAATATTTTTTTAAACAATTTAGATTATTCCAAAAATATTGACCCCGGGGAAATTTTTCTATCTTTATTTTCATAAAATAGGCCTGATTTGACTCAGCGGCGGTCATTTTCATAAAAGCGCTAAATTATTTAAAATCATTTAGGTACAACAAAATTAGTTAATTTGTCCGTTTGAATCGACCGTTTCACATTCTATGTTCTAGTTAGCGTTACTTTATTTTTTATGATTGAATTTTAAGAAGTCCAACGTCCGGTAATTTGTTAATTACGGTGTGTTTAGCAACTGGCAGAGACATAAAAATTCAATATGTAATATAATAAAGCTTTTAGATGCTCAAACTGATTTAAACCGAGCGCTTTTCAAATCAGTATAAAACTACAAATCAAACCTGGCTTGTGATAAATCAGTCTAGCAATCACATTTTTATATTTATTGGTTAAGAAAAGTTTTTGCAATCATCAAATTTAAAAAAGAACACTCTAGGTACTATGACGTTTATTTATATGTCAACTGTCAGAAAATTAAATCTCTGAAGAGCTAATTAACTGTAGTTTTTAAAAGCAAGCGTAAAGACGTTGATAGTTACATTTTTGTTATAATTTAGCATTATGTACCTACCTACCTAATATGTTTTTTCATTATGTACCTACCCATTCATAATGTACCTAATATGTTTTTGTTATCATAGCAATTCCTATGAAAACATGTTTCAAAAAGCTTTGATTTCTTAATCAAAGCCTTTAAACAACCACCCGTTATTGTGGTACTGAACTCAGGCCTTTAGGGTTATTTTAGCGATTCACTAAACTGTTTAGAAATCTTCATAATTAAGCTTGCACATTATAGGACCTACTTATTAATTTAGCTCCATGTTACCTGCAATAAATTCGAAGGCATACCTACGCCATCGGTTAGTGTTCCAATTAGCGCCGATGGGCTTGAAACCTGTCACGTGAAATGCTAACTACAATGCAAAACGCGTACATGTGCCAAATATAATGTTTGGAGGTGTCTCTGACTACTCCGTACTTGGTGTCCCCACAGGTCCGCGTACAGAGTATAGATCTGAGGATCTTTTTGAGTTTGTTTTTGTTTTTTTTTCATCTGCCAAAAGCTGACAATGAATAATCGAAGTCATTCAACTGTGAAATTACCTTAATACGACAAAGTAAGTTCACAGTGTTTCATAAAGATCATCTTTTGAACGCGCTGCAAAAACTACTTTTATACTGCCTCTTTACAATGTCAGGTGTGCAAAGTGTTCTTCGTGCCTTTTTTTTACAATATCGCAAAACGCTACTTTGCACTCCATAAACCACAGCCACAACAATTTTAAGCCGTATCTCCAGCATTTACTGATTATTTTCGCGTGTTGTTTTGAGAAAAATACCGGTGTATGTAACGTGACAGCGCGCTGTCAAAAAGTCGTATGTGCGCGTGTAACATAACGGGGAGGCGGCATTTTTGTCCGAGGAAATTTTGTGTACGAACGGCATCTGTCTCCCAAGAAACGAAAATTCGCGAAATGATCTTGAAGACGCGTGCGCAGCTGCCGCCTTGTAACATTTGGTACGTGCCGCGAAGAAAAAAACATGACATGTTGTCTACGAATAAAAAATCGAGAGATGCTGGAAAGTTCAATGTGTCGCTCGTTATTTAGTCTCAAGTTTTATAGTGCTTCTTTAAATATAAGGATGCTGTTTTCATAAACAATAATGATACTTTTTTCTTTTCTTTCTACAAAAATACGGCTTACCTGTTGGTAAGCGGTTTACCGTAACCTTCCGTAGGTTACGGTAAACAGCTTGCAACACCAGAAATATCATTCGCCAGTTAAACCCTGAGACATAATTGGTGAAAAGTCGCATGTGCCTAATAATTTCGTCGGCACCTATACCTTTCAAACTGGAACACATCAATGCCGGTATTACTGCTTGGCGACGGAAATAGGCATGGTATATCCCCGGATGAGCTCTTTCACAAGTAGCTCTACTAACTTCTTCTGTTTTTTGACTAACGTAGGTATTTAAGCTTGACGGCTAAATACTGAAACGTTATTGAAAGTTTAAGTAAAATCGGAGATTGATGACGCTTTATACAATGTATCAAGCTGTCTATTCTAATTGTCCTTGAGTCGTTGTTAAACGTTAAGTAGCGTTTCAGTATTTCGGCTGTGAGCCAAATAACCTAATGCTCTGATTTGATCAAAATCACAAAAACACAAAAAATCATCGGCATAAATGTATTGCCAAATTAGCAAATAGATACTTTTTTTTAAATATCTGGTTAACATTTATCAGTTTTATGCACATGGATAAACAACTGATCAGCCCCATTTAACTCGATAGACCAACGACATTGAACCTCAGATTGCGGTCGATGGCTCAAGCCTGTTCGTCTTGGCATTCTTTAGGGGAGGCTTTTATTGTTGACTTATACGACTTACGAGTGATGAATGACGTTTCATGAAATGACTTTTCCTTCAGTAAAAGCGATTCAAATCAGATCACACGTCAGATTTTCCCTATATGAGTTAGTTCAATTAATTATATATTTGTGTACCAATTTTTGATCCGTGACATTAACAGACAGCCACATAATACCAACCATGAAATTCAATCAAACGGCAAAAACTGTCTCAATAACTCTTCGTATCATGTTTCGAAAATGTCTTTTACTTACACAGATCAAAAATATAACACCTATAAAAAAGAGAGATAGCAGCAGTCGGTAGCAATCTATTAGACATTATCTTCCATCTTAAAATGCATAATACTCTACAATACCTTAGGGTCTTAGGTTATTGTAACATGAAAGTGGCCAAAATAGAAAAGAAATGGACTGACCAAAACACAAGAAAGACAGATGTATCTTTCTTTACCTGGCGTCTCAGCACATGTCTTTCTTCAAAAAAAACCATAAAGGTTACTTCAAAAACTGTGAGAAACACATCTGCTGGGCTCTATACCTTCGAGGCTTTACTACGAGTCATATTGTATCTGAAGTTTCCAAATATACATTTTATATCCACGGTCATAAGGACGCATATCGTTTATCTATGTGTTTGTTTTGGCAACATCTTCGGAAACTTTCGGGTTCCGTCGGGCATCATCGGACGCGTGGCTGAAGTGGACATAGCCCCGGGGAAAAGTCATTTCGATTGAGCCCGTTATGTGTTTGAGGGCGAATGTAAACAGTTGATGAGCGGGTTATTTAATTCATATAGCCTTCAAGATGTTCATATACCTGTAACTATTAAAAAAAGTGTACTAGACACTTTTTTTAGTACTGCCGAGAATTGTCTGTAATATTTTTAACATATCACAATACACACTTCTTATCAACAGAAAACTGTTCAATATTCAAATCAAATCAAATTTTTTCACTAGTTTTTATAGCATGCATTGTACAGTGCATGAATTCTTCCAGGGTCAAATACATGTCACAATTAAAAAAAATATCCTAATAACTGTGAACCTCGCAATCCAAATAAGCCGTAGTTAGAGGCAATATAGAGGTAGGTATTTTTTTTTGGCATGACTAATTTGTCTATGCTGTTTTGCATGTAATTGACATTCATTAGAATACTTATTAGACTTTTAGGTTTTAGGGCATGCCGGTTTCTTCACGATGTTTCTCATCATCGTTTTGAGCAGGTGTTAAATGAGCACAACCATTTTATATTTGTAAAAATCATTTGGTACACGACCAGTTCCAAAACTGGTCTGGTAACTGGTTAATGAAATTTCATTAACGAAATACTTAATTGCGCAAAAAGGTTAAGAGGGTTCTAAAAACCTTCAAGGGCGCATTTTGTTCCCGTGTAACTTTAGGTACCCTAACGTGGAAAATAAATGCCAATAATCGTTGCGGGCTCACCACGGGAATCGGAGGTAATAAAGCCAAGTTTAACGGCAATGTAATAAGAACTTCCGGTCTTCACGATAATATGCGATTTTATCAATTTTCTTGAGAGACGCGTTCGTTATCATATTTGAAGTTAATTGCCCGTTAACAATTAAGTTGTGAATTTTGCCGAAAAGCTAAACAAACCAGTAAATAATAAAATTAATTAGGTAAGTTATCATTTAATTTTTTTTTTCTTTACCATTTATTTTTGTAATTGTTTTTAGTTTAGTTACATAACTTTTAAAATGATTTTACATTGGCGTTGTCTCATTCGTTCCCTATTAAGTCTAAAAAATGATATGTTATGCACACTTATAAGCTATTAATAAATAAAATATCCAACTAGATGCTATCTCTATATAATAATAAACACCCAACAGTCTCATATGTAGTCTTAATCCCACACTAAGATTCCCTGTATCATCAGGAAATACGAGTACCATAGTACCACAATACCCGGACCCGGAACAAATATCTGCAGAACATCCAAATATTTAGCCCACATCGAGAATTGCACCAGCAGTTTTTGCGTCTCAAAAATTGCTACTCGGCTACTCGCTGTGCCAAGGTGGTCGTCGAGGTCGAGTTGTTTAAAAAAAATATGTGCCCATCAATAGTTTGTAAAAATGGAGATTTACACGTAAGGCATTACAGTTTTTAATATTGAGAAACTCAATCTATAGAACTTAGTTGATAATACTGTGAAACTCATTTACAAATTCAGCCTTGATTAAAGCAACTAGTCAGAGCATACATTAAAAAAAACAAGATAGATTTAAAAGCAAAGGTGTTTTATTTTTTCTGCCAAACGTCTTCAAGGTCTATCTACCGTGCATCTGCCACTCACACCGCGTCTTTGAAAACACACATCTGCATAAAATTGATAGCAAAAACTTGACCTACTTACCTCAGAGAGAACTGACTTTTTTACATTTTTAATTTTGAACTTCCAACACCGAAATCTATCCACCTTGATTTGAGAGCACCCTACGAATCTCAACACTATTTTCTTAGCGGTACGAGTGACGGTTTTTTTGTGTTAATATGTTGGTAGTGACTATAAAAAAGTGCCAATTTCCGTTTTGTTCATACATCCGTTCTTAAAAATCGGCAGTAAGTGATTAGTGCCCATGTGCTTTATTTTTTGGTTGTTTTTTGATTATTTTGACGTCGTTTGTAGGCAATTTATCAAGTTTCATTGACAGACAGATGGTTTCGAGTGTGATTGAATTGTTTGCATGATTAGTTAGTAGAATGAAATAAGTTTGGAATTGGATCCTTTTGCTATGGTCCTTACCAACAATCAAGGAAACCTGTATCAACCTAAATCAGTTAGAGGTATAGTTATTTGATTATTCTTTTGATTGTTTGTTAAAGTCTTTTGTTTTCCTTAGCATTTAAAAGTAAGGAAATGTAATTTATCAAAATTGATCGCTAACGCCGATTCTTAGTAATATTTTCATGTTCCTAATCAACTTGATAATTGATCAGAGCATAATATTTTCTATGAAGACATGTTACACTAGGTAAGTAGGTAGGTATATCTACTTTTGATGGATGTCAGTGTTTTTAAAGATCAATAGATTTATCGTTTATGGATAAAATGCGCTTAGATACCATCAGGCAAAAAAGTGGGGAGTAAAACGCAAACCAATTGAAAAAAACAAGTTTATAATCTAAAGGCTTACTACAGTTTATATGTTATTTTACCAAAGTATTTCAATTAATACATTCATCTCACGATCTCGAACACTTACAACGAAATTGAAGGAAGTTGTGATAACTGTAAATTTTCTGATTTTAATACACATGTCATAATTCCCACCCACATCCTTTCTATCAGAGAATAATGTCTTTCCGTGTTCCCACAGACGATATAATTAAGTTTTTGGACGCACCTTTCTTGCAACTTGTCGCCAAAAAACAGCAAAACACCTTGTATGATCCCGCAACCCTTTGGAGATGGGCATTTTAGTCTGTGGTCCATGTTATAAAATAACAATATTTTTTGGTTTCTTTTTGATCTGTGCTGGCAATCCGATTAACAAAATACCTCCAAAACGACTCTACTCTCTATTATGGCTTCGAAAAGCTGTCATCTTATTGAAACACAATGCATCGCAATCCCATACAATAATAATTAATAATAACAATGACAGTACATAATTTTACATTGAATGATTTTGACAAATAAAAATATATAAAAATTACTATAATATGTTTTATATTATAGTAATTTTTATGATTTTCATTTGTTTTAATTTTTAATTGTTTAGACACGCAATAATCAGTAAAATATTTATAAATTGGTAACCCTGGCTGTGTCATAGGATATACTAGGATATTTTTTTTAATCTGTGGCAAAAATATTGGTACGAACATGATACGAAATGCGTTGTAACTTGGAAATGTGAATTCTTACGTAACTTTGTATCACCGCTCCTCCTATAGTAATTTCTCTTGAATTGTACCACAGCACGACAGCAGATCAGCAGATGTGTCGAAACCCGTTAGGTGCTTTTGTGATAAGAATGCTTCTCCACCTCTCCCGTATGTCTGCATCTGTTCCTAACATACTTTTTACTTCTTTTAACGCATTCCGTGTATTTTTGAAAGAATAATCATACGATTATCATATTTGTTAAGTAAATAAAATAATATAGTTTTTAAAGTGTACCCATACTTAAATCAAATCAATACTTTATTTTTCAGACAACATAATCCATTTTGTAGATACTTAAGACTATTTGTTAGTAAATTCTGCGATGATAAATGATGATATGTACATAGATACATTCTGTGACGGGAGATGATCAAACAATGAAATTATATTGAATTCACTGATTTACCACCCTCTGTACAAAATGTCTTCAAATAGGAGAGATACACCTTTGCGCAACTGTTCTCCACGAACTCCATTCCACGCCACGAACTCTATTCATCAGAGATGTCGTCTTAATGCATCTTCATCATCACTTAAGGGAAATCACAAGTATTTATGATATCCCACAAATTCAACCTCGGCGCGGTTTCCCCTATTGGTACACGGGGGCCACCACTAAGCGCTCCGAGTCAAAACATCCCAAGTAAATAAAAATAGTTTTTTTTATACTGTCTTCTAATGCGTTCTCCATAGAAGCACAACTACATATTTCGTCCTGTTTTTGTGACTATTGTTTAGTTTTTCTTATTAGAGTAGGTACTTACCTTAAAAAAAAATAAACACTCAACAGTCACGTTCTGACCCCACCCTAGGATTCCCGGTACCACGACTTACACCCGGAACTAAGATCAGCAGAGCATGCAAATACTTATTTATCCCGCAGCGGGAAACAAACCCTCACCTGTTGCGTCACAGCCGGCTACTCGCCTGCCGCGCCACCAAAGTCATTATTATGAAATACTAGCTCCTAGCCACGGCTTCGCCCGCGTGGTAGCCGTATAAAAAGTAGATTGTGTTATTCTGATAGTATAAGCCATATTACTGTAAAGTTTCATCAAAATTAGCTCAGTAGTTTTTGCGTGAAAGAGTAACAAACATCCATCCTCATAAACTTTCACGTTTATAATAGAAGTAGGATTTTATTACGTTTAAAGATTTCATACGTAACTGTAAATCATAGATGATAGATACATATTACATAGAATCTTACGATCAAGGTTGTGATCATTTTAATTTGTTGTACAGCAATTTCTACTGAATGAAAAACTAATAAAATTTCACGACTCAGTAATGGCCCGTAAAAAAAGCCCACGCCTTTTCCGCGAAACTCAATAATGTTAAGCCAGTATAACGAAAATAGTGTCCGATGTTATATCGGAATATAGGTTAGGTCCGTGTAAATAGCGCGATCGTAGGCTAATTACAGTTTTTACGGCCGTGCAGTGATTGGACATTGTCTGGAAAACAGCTGTTCTGGATGAGCCAAGACGATGCGGACTTTAGTGTGGACAAGCCCATGAAAATTTATAATAATAATATAAAGAGGTAAAGTCTGTAAGTTTGAATGTAGGAGGTAAATCCGAAACTACTCATCTGATTTTAAAAAATATCCAAGACGACTCATCCAATTACAAAAAATATTTAACAATATTTAGGGTGGACATAGACTGTATATTATACCGTTAAAATAAAAGGGTTTTACGTTGATAACAATTGTACAACAAAGTCGATGAAAAAGCGGTCGAGATAGATCTATCTTATGTACACTGCTCTAAAGGTAGGAGCTACTTTCCATCGACTACTTTTTTACCGGGTACAATGCAGGCGAAGCCGTGGGTACTGCTAGTGTGATATAAAATAATTGATAAAGCGAAAAAAGCGAGCGTAGATCTCTTTAGTCTACTTGGACAATCTTACATACGCAAATACAAAATTGTATGTATGTTGTTTGTGTTTAACTGCCGAATCGTTTATTCAGTCTTGATAAATTTAGTAGGTAGGTAGGTAGGCTTATTGAGCCTACCTACCTACCTACTAAATTTATATACAATAATACGAGAAAAAATATATGCAATACGACACATTTTTGAATTTAGTTTTTGGACATTTTTACGCATACTACATTAT
Source organism: Perizoma flavofasciatum (assembly GCA_958496245.1). Taxonomy (NCBI): domain Eukaryota; kingdom Metazoa; phylum Arthropoda; class Insecta; order Lepidoptera; family Geometridae; genus Perizoma; species Perizoma flavofasciatum. The sequence goes on along the minus strand of OY292439.1, from coordinate 7,392,505 downwards.
AGTTTATAATTTTACATACACCTATATAAACAAGTAACGTCTTATGGCAAACGCATATACGGTCTCCTTACATAGGGTTTTTTTTTAAATATTTTATTTATTTACTTAGGTATAACATCCATGTTATGACTAGCATTTGGTAACATACTATCCCACATAGAGCTACAGACAGCCGGCCCGGTGTATCGCAACATAAACATTATTTTATTCCTGTTGGCCAATTGTTTTCAGAATAGTACATCTGTCGATATCTGTTTATTTTGCTTTTTTTAAAGATTTATTGAGGAACCGTATCGGAAACATCGATATAAAGAATCAACTGCTTCCTACTAAATTATGTTCATCTGCATTAAGTTTAGACGGAAACTTGTACGGTTATATTTTCATAGGAATCTGTCACGAATATTGTCTGGATTTAGTTATAAGTAAACAAATAAACACTTAATAGTCACATATTCCTGACCCCTCACTAGGCTTTGTGGGTATCAGTAACTACGAGTATACCATGATATCACACGAGTTTTACGATAAGTTACAAACATTTATTCGAATATTTGAAATTCAGCGAGTTACTGATGAAATCAAGTACCTAAATAAACCGAAAAAAAAACTGGTGATTACCCGTTTTTTCAATTTTAAAATGATTCCTAATAATGATAATAATTAATGGAAATGACATTTGCTGCGGAAATGTCACGTGACATTTCCATACAATTTTATCTCTCCGCAGGCGTTAACGTCAACAGAAAGTGGTATTTGTCTAGCCCCCCTGGACATTTTCCACACAGCATCATCTAGCCCCAAGTAAGCAAAGCCTGTGTTATGGGAACTACATGACTGTACATGTGGTTCCCATAACTACATGAGTACTACTACTTACATATATACATTTGTAAATACATACATATAATACATAGAAAACACCCAGACCCGAAACAAATATTTGCAGATCTTACTAACATTTGTCCTGCTAACACTACTAACATGTTCCAGGGAATCGAATCCACAATCTTCTGCGTCGCAGGCGGGCCTTAGCACACTGCGCCAGAGAGGTCCTTATCATACGAATATTATTTCAATATCTCAGAAGACTATCTTCAACCTGCATTATATAGCAATTCGTACACCATAAACCATCTATAAACCTATTTAATTGCACTCTTAAAAATCAGCAGAAAATGTGTATCTTACCTATGTTAACATTAAAATGGTAATAAAAAATTGCAATACGCATGTCTAGATTAAAATCTAAAGCATTTTATAAACTACGCACGATACGCACGTAGTTATGATTATTTTTAATTAAGAAAAATAAACTAGGCACTACTTTTATGGGACTACCAGTAGCAATTTAATCTGTTATTATGAAATATTGAGCAGTTTATTTAATCGCATGTCAAGGAAATGTCGTCTTTAAAAATCTAGTGGAAAGGTCTCATTTGAACAGGTTCTTTTTTGTTTTTTTAATTTTTATTAGTCCCTAGTCATACGGTCACGATGGCCAATCTTAATTGTCCATCAAAAACCTCGCTCTCTCTCTGACGTATAGTCTCTTCCATAATCTAAACGGTTCAGTAATTAAAGGAATTATGAATGGCTTGTGTAGAAGGGGAAAATTTAGGGTTTAATCTACACCTTTTCATCGGCAGGTGATATTCTGTACGTTAATCTTTTTTATAATTAAAAACATCAAGGCGTCATATGTCGTGATCCAATCGGCTGTCATTGTCAGTATGAACGCGTTAATCGCAGCAGTATCACACGTATCAGGTAATCAAAAGTATCAGGCTCTAGGTCTTATATTGTGATTTATATAGATAGATAGATAGAAAATTATTTATTGCACAAAATAGAAGTACATACTTAATGCTAAAAAGCATTATGTTCAGAAAACCTTTTTTATATATCATTTGTAGCTGCTGACGACCAGATTGAATGAATGACTTTCAGATACAGATGCTCCGGCTACTTTCGGTCCAATCTCAATTTTAACTTTTATCTTAGGAAAAATAGTCAATTGTTTTTGATAAAATACAGATTTTGACCAGAAATGGGCTTCAGTTCGTCAGACAAAAGTTTTCCCGCAAGTAAACCCATAATTCGTATCTTCTGGCTAGGGCTACTAGCTGGCGGTGTTTACCTTTGCTTCTTCTTTGAAAAATGGACTTCCATGTCGCGGTCTAAGTCCTGATGCTTTCCTGGCTTTAGGTGGTCTGTGGCTCTTGTGCTGGACACAAGAAGATAAAATGATAATGGCATACCTACAAGTGACTTGACTTCGAGTTGATCGATCGGGTTCCATTGCATTTTCGCATATATTCGTTACGCAACATAAATGTAAAATGAGCACGAGTCATTTCGCCATGTTTTTTATTTGTTTTTAAAGTTAATCGACTGGTCATTCGCCATTCTGCCTGCATCTGTTTAGCAGTTACCGTTGTTTGCAGTAAAATATTTTAGTAATGTATTTTTCTAATGAGCCTCATATATTCTAATTAATAGATTGCTGAGTATCTAATGATTAAAAATTCATCTTGTAAATGGAGGTGATATATCACAAGGGGCTAAGGATGCAGAGCGGGCAATAAATTGCCTTTTGGCATATTTTTTTATCCATATCTATTAGGTGGCCAGATGTCAATAGAAATAAAAGCGGTGGGGACCAACAAAAGTTAGCACTTTACAGTTTAATTTTTCGCAAACAGATCCCTAAATCGATTTTTTAAAGATTTTTACTATACCTCTTTGTCGGCGTGTATATGTATACCCATGCCAATTTACAGCTTTATAATTATTGTATATATATTTTTACTAGCTAAAAGTCTCTGAGCTGAGCTAGAGCCCATAGACAGATTGACAGACGGACGGACATGGCGAAACTTTAAATGTTCCTTGTCAACTAAAGAACCCTAATAACAAAAGGTAAAAAAAAAAATATTAAGAAAAGGCAACTTAAGTCAGCTTATTTTTTTAAACCTTTTATCATTTTATTTTATTTATTTTATTTTTATTAAGGCACAAACGGTTTACAATATCAAGATAAATGGTAAAAACTAATGATTCTTACACCAATTAAGCTGCCGCTAATAGTAACCCTATATAAATAATTTTAAAACAAGACGGTACTTCTTACATAAGGTAAATAAATTAATATAAATAGGTACATATTGAATAACTTGCTCTGCTATTCAACAACTTGTTAAATAAGAGTGACTTGTTTTTTAAACACATTAGCAGATAATGAAAAAATGACACACTCAGAAAACTGTTCATTGTGTAACTTACAGGCTCGTGGGATAAATGAATTGCATGCATAGTTTGTTCTTAAATATTCTAAATAAAAAAGCTTATTTGTATGACGGGCATTTAAACGAGGACATTTCAAACCAATCTGACCTACAAGATATGGGGAGTCAACAATATTATTCAAAATTTTAAATAATAACATTTGATCTCTGATGGTGCGTCGGCTTTGTAGTGTATCAATATTAAAGAAAATCCCTTGATTAGATTTTGAAATTTTGTATTTCAGATGCTTCAAAAATTTATTCTGAATTCGCTCTAAACTATTGACATAAATTTGATATTGAGGATTCCATGCACTTGAGGCATATTCTAAGATAGGTCGAACTATTGAACTGAAAAGTGTGATCAGTGTATTTGCATTACTAAACTCCCTACCAATCCTTAAGATGAAACCTAACAAACGATATGCACGATCCGTAATATTTTCAATATGGGTACTGAGTATGAGCTGATTGTCTAGTAGTACTCCCAGATCTCTAACTACATTAACCCTGTGAAGTAATACGTCATTTAAGTGATAATCATAAATTATTGAGGTTTTCTTCCGTGAAAATGTAATACAGTTACATTTAGCAACATTCAAATATAAGAGGTTATCTTTGCAATAGTTACCCAAACTAATTAAATCATTTTGAAGTTCTTCACAGTCTTAAATATTTTTCACACTTTAAATATTTTTTTATCATCAGCATAAAGTAAACAATTTGAAGAGCGAAAACACTTAATGACATCATTGATAAAAATATTAAAAAGAAGCGGACCCATGTGCGATCCCTGAGGTACGCCAGAAGTCACAGGTACAAAAGATGAACAAAAACCTTTAATAGCGACGGCCTGACTACGTTCACGTAAGTATGATTCCACCCAGCGAAGCAAATCACCATGCACACCGACCGCCCAAAGCTTCTGTAACAGGATATCGTGCGATATCTTATCGAATGCCTTTGAGTAGTCTGTGTACACGGCATCTACTTGAAAACCATCCTTCATTGAACCAAACAAACCATCTAAAAATTCACAAAGATTGGACTCGGTCGACTTCCTATCTACAAAACCATGCTGTTCCTGAATTATATGAGGTCTAATAATTGGGTATATTTGACCGTAAATTATTTTCTCGAAAAGTTTGGGGATAGTACTCAGCTTTGAGACTGGGCGATAATTTTTTATATCCTGTTTATTACCTGATTTAAAGATGGGAACAACATATGACCTCTTCCAAGGTAATGGCATAATACCAAAATTTTGTGACAAATTGAAAAGAATCGACAATGGCTTGGCCAAAAGGTCACTGCATTTAGCCAGGAAAAGAGGAGGTATTTCGTCTGGCCCTGCGGTCTTATGGATATCCAATGATTTTAAATATTTCGAAACTTGCTCTATAGAAATATGTAACGAATTAAGGTTAATTAGACTGTTATTTGAGTCGACTAGATTAACTGCACTAGATCTAAACATAGTAACAGCTGGTTCAAAAACAGATTGAAAATGATTATTAAAAAGGTCACAGATTACATTTCCTTCAGAAGACGATCATGTTAAAAATACATTCAATTCTGCATCAAACGTCGCAAAGTACGTTTAACAATGTAACACATTTCTGATCACTAAAGAAGTGAAGTCAGTTAAACAGAAGTGAAGTAGGTAAGTTAAATAAATAAATAAAAAATGAAATAAAATTGTTTATTTCAACCCACAGAGCTCATATAAACAAAATCGATAAATTATATAACACATTCCAGTAGCAAAAATAGATAAGTTATTGATAAACAATAACACGACCTTTACTAATGATATTAACATAAAAATGTGCAGTTGACATTATAAACTTATACACTTACCTACTTACTTTGACCAAGAATATGTTGTTATGGTGTAGAACTTAGTTGAGAACACGAGATATATATTTTTAAGATATTTCAAGATATGGTGAACATAATTTTCTTATTAGAAATCGTTATAAAATTTAAAATACGCATAGAAATTATCGATTCGATTAGCTAAATCGATGCTAATTTAAAAGTTTTTCATCAACGTCAGCAAATTGACGAAAACAGTGGTCATCAGTGGTAATTTCATTTTTTGGAATGATTTCCAATAGTTATCCATAGTTTCTGTTCTATAATAACTTAATTAACTTTGCATGTAGGTATAATATTTCTCAGGGCAAAATAATTATATTCACTAGAAACTGAATTTATACTATGATTAGTGTTTTATTGTTTCCCGAAGTATTCAGGTATGTTTTTCCATAACCTACTAACTGCGATACAGACTCTACCTACTACAGGGACCAATGGCAAACAAAATTTTAAACTGTTTTTGCGATATTAATTTTTCGGTAAATAAATGTATTTGTACTCAAAAAAAACTGTTTCCGTTACTAGTGTAGTCTACAAGGTATCCCTAGGTATTATTTTTAAGTTTCTTAGTACCAAACAAAGTTCGTTTAAAGAAGTAACGGCAAAATTTGACACGAAATAATTATACCAAATATGAAACCAAGTAACGAATGGAAAATCAAATTACATAGTGCTAAGTTTAGTAACTTGTCGTCTGTTTGTCCGCTGTTTAGCATACAACGATATGTGGGTCAGTGGTATTGTGTTATCTTGTCGACTTTTTGTTCACTTTTGAAAGATATCGGCTTTCAGACATTCATAGTAAATAAAAAGGTCTACTCGTTTGATATAATGTTCGGTAAAATTGAATCATGTAATTTTTTGACGTGCGATCAGAACACTTTTTTTAGAGTCCCTGCCAATTGGTGACCGCAGAATCCTTATAGATTCGTCATGTCTGTTTGTTTGTCCGGCCATGTGTCAAACTCCGGCCGGACAAAATAGGGTGACCCCCGAGGTAAAATATAATTTTCAGGAGAAGTGCTTTCTCAATCCCTAACAACAAAATGAAAAAAATACGGTATAATTTTCGCGCACCCACAGTGCATGCAAAGAGAGGTATGTTTTTTTCTCATTGCAGTACTTCATGTATGTAAATGTGTTTAGAAACATAAGGTACCTATGTAAGTAGTTGGTTACCTTTGACTCTGATATCTGCAACATTGCTATGCGTTGTCTGCCCTACATAGTTAAAAAGTCTCAAGTGCGTTATTTCACCGACAATACCGGACCTTTATTCCATTTTTTTATGTAATAGGCAATCAGGCCTATTGACAATTACATATTGACATATTCAAACCCCGAGTATATAAGTAGTTTGACAGTCATTTATTTCATGGCTTGTATTATGGTATACAAGCTCTGCTTTGTTTGGGGCTAGATGATTCGGTATGAAAAATGTCCAGCAATCTTTATTTATTATTTAAAGACGTACTTATTAACTTAAGTGGAATGCATTGAATGAGCATGAATTAAGTATTGATTTAATGGATTCCGAAGAAATGTAGAAGATAAAATTGTTAAGATATTTCAACAGAAACACGACCATTTGTTTTCATTATGTCATCGTTGAAGACGGATGTAAATAAAGAAGTGAAATTTGAAACATATATAAGTACTAGCTTCTGCCCACGGCTTCGCCTGCGTGGTACCCGGATGAAAAGTAGCCTATGCGTTATTCTGATGTATAAGTTTCATCGAAATCCGTTCACTATTTTTTGCGTGAAAGAGTAACAAACATCCATCCTCACAAACTTTCACGTTTATAATATTAGTAGGATTTTAAAACATTGCAATGAAATAGCCGGCTGCATACCGACCAAATTTATTACACTCAAGTTATCCAACATTGATTATTCCGGAATCCCCACACTGTACTACGTCGTAGCATGACTTGTGGGGATTTTTATAATAATGAATGAATTTTGAATTCAATCATAATTTATGATTGAATTCAAAATCTTACACGCATTGCACAAAACAGCAGACAGATTCTAAAATCGTGTTCCTTTAATAAAAACAATACTTTCCGAAACATACAAGCCAACCATATAGCTTCCATCCGTTGGCCCCTTGTCCGAGCCATGTGTCCAGTAATATCCAAAAAACCGGCCATAGACAATAGAGCGAGAGATTTATATTATTTTAACATCTGGCATTTACCTGGTAGGTGTGAAGGGATGATTGGGACGGAGTGGGTTCGGAACGGTTAATAATTATAGCTCTAGTTTGAAGAAGCTTCTAGATATTTTATAAGTTTGTATGTGATGATAAGGTGATACTATTCATGCTGCTTTAGGTACTTACTAGATAATATGGGTGATTAGAAATGTAATAATTTAAAAAAATTATAAAGGCAAGTACTTTTCACAATGACTATTAAATACTTGTTATTTTTTTATTAATCAATCAATTGTAATTTTAAACTGAATAAAAAATACTTATAAATAATTGCACAACACTTTTTTCTTCAACAGTACTTACAAGTCTTACGATAAAACAAAATTTAAAAAAAAGTTTTCGATTTGCCCATTTTCCATGGTTGGTAATCTAATAATACTTGTTTTTTTGTGATAAAAATAGTCGTTTTATTGATCTATTTTACGAAAAGCGAACAATAAAACTCATGTAACATAACGTATAGAGCCCGGTCACTTTGTTAGAAGTATTTTTCGTTAGTAGTTTTTCGTTAAATAGGGAAAGAGTATAAATAGATAGATAGACAACTCTTTATTGCATACACTAGGATTAAAAGTATCTCAGGTTGTGGTGTTGTTCGGATCGTCCAAATAGACTGGGATCTGTGTTCGTTCCATAATCTATTGTTGAAGCTTGAGAATTTGTCGATACATCTTTTCGGATGTCCAAGTGCTCGGCAAACAGAATTGAAGTCGGAGTTTTGTGTTGAAAACTATTTAATTATCAATAACACCATTTAATAGTTTAAAATCACCATAAACAATCAATTAATCGAAAACAAGCAGGCGACGGCAATCCATTCTACCAGCTATAGACACGGCAAGACGTGGCGCGCTCATTCTGCCTCATTATAACTTCTAACCATTTACAGTCGTTTTGTAAACAGTGCATAAATAAGCGGGACGTAAAGCTAGGTCAGGTGAAGGCAGCTCTATTGGAATTTGGTCCCTTCGCCCCTCGCTCTGTGGAGAGCTACTGTGAAAACGGTCATACTAGAGCAAGTTTCTTAAAATAGACTACGTATTACAGGCCCTTTCATGTCCTAGCCAGTCGGGTTAAAAAATACATTAATTTACCAAAAATAAAATAAAACATACCTATGGCTGTTGGTCCTCACACTAGATCAAGCTTGTACAAAATTTTGTATGTTTGACTGTACTGAAAACATTGGGAACGATTTTGATAAAATTTCAATATACCTATAGGGGTTTGGAGATGATAAAACGATAAAACTTGATCCTAGCTGAGTAAAATCAACTATAACAGGAAAAAGTATGAAAAATAAATAGGTAGGATGATGGTTATCAAATAGCTAGGCTATACTTAACTTTTTTATATTGTCCTGCCACAATGGCAAAATTCCTGAAGTGGCAAAATTCTACTCAAAACCCTACTAGAATAGAAATAACATATTTATTTCGAGCAGAAGTAGAGCTGTACACACATGTTATTTCATAGGGAAGTATAGTTAACATGTTATAATTTAATGCGTAATTACAATGCCGTCAAAAAAGGTCCGTGTCGGGCATAACGCTAATTTTCAGCTCGGACTGTCCCTTAGACCTTTGCCAAGATGAAAAGATGAAGAGTAGGGTATCGAATTGATAATTTATGAAACAAATGAAGGCAAAATAGACCGCATATTTCTGAGTAGCCCTCCTATCAGTGCTTCCTTCACGGATTTAGGCATTCGCTGGAATGTTATAATTGTATTCGAAATCAAGAAGCATTTCAGGTTTGGAGGCCTTGCTCCGTCGACTGAAAGTAGTTACTTGAACTCGTGACTTCTGTTTACTTAAGCCAATGATGCACGACGACACTAGACATTCAGGCTATAGACCGAGTGTCGGAGTGTGTATGTCGTAGCCAAAATGTATAATCCGCTCTTTTACATAACGACTAGCCGCGTAACAAATAAGCGCTGTATTTTAATTCTTCGTACTGAGTTACAGATAATATTCATATGGTGCGTTTTTTTCTTTTACGAGCCTAACTTGAGCTCGGCTGATTTCCTTTTTTTCCGGATGGAATTTAATTCTGCAGGGCCGCTGATGGCCTTGGTCAGCGTCACCGGACTATCTATAGGTCTGCAGATGGGCTGCAGGGCCGCAGATGAGCGACTGATTTCCAAAAAGTTTTAGAATAAACCCTCACAAGTTGGGTTCTGGAAATCCTCACAAGCCATGCAACGCCGGTGCCGGGCCCTATGCAGTTCCCGATCATTTTAATAAGGTTTATCTCATTTGAATGCTGGTTTTATTAGATTAGTTCTATCACGCTATGGACTGTTATATATAAGACTGTTTTGAAGTAAAAATTCATTCGTTATATCTAATTTTTTTGCTGGCCGCTTTTCTTGCTCCCTTCTCGTCTTTTCGCTTCTAGATTACATTGTAAGAGGGCAAGTTCATCATCAATATTATATTCCCATTACAATGTGTCGTGCAGTCAAGCTAGCACGGGAGCGAGTATGTCGTGAGCTGACCCTATCGAAGACCCCGATCGGCCTTAAAGGTCGCGAACATACCCGAAGAGACCTTAAGAGACCAGGAACCGCCTTATCACAAGCTAGTAAGGCTGAAAGTAGAATAGGGTGGGTTGTATAGGAATTTGTACTTTGAAATGCTCTTTTATTCTGTTGATGTTTAGCTGGTATAACCTGTGCCGATGGGTTTTTAAGCGGGAGGCGACCGTCTTCATACCTACTTTGGCGTACCAGAATGAGTTGTACCCATCCCTAGTGAAGAGAACATAAAATAACGTGTTCGCTGCCTAAGCCCCGCACCATTTAGCAGGTGTTTTTTGAACTCAATGTTTTCTATCACAACAGACCATCATTATCATTAATATAGGTATTCTTTCTATCTGTCATTAATATATCATTAATATAGGTATTCTTTTGTACCAACTAATAGCTATATATATCTTATAATAATGTCAAAACTGGGAAAATAGAGAGATATAATAATGTACCTACCTACCACTTTAAGGACAGAGCTCGTCCGGAGAAGTACTTCCACTATACCTACTTCTGCCACCAAGCAGTAGTGTTGGCATTGCTGTGTTCCAGTTTGAAGGGTATGGTGCCGGTGAAATTACAGGGACATGAGACTTTTCACCCGTTATGTCTCAAAGTGGCAACGCGCGAGTGATACCTCTGGTATCGCAAGAGTCCTTTAGTTACGGTAACTGCTTATCAACAGTTGCTAGTTTACCACTTAGGTTATATTAAAATAAACCTATCTGTACCACTTTTAGCTCGCAGAGCCTCTATTATGCGAGCTAAAAGAACAGAATAACTGGTAAATACTTTTTGTAGCTATCATTGCCATCCGAGCGTGTAAAGTCATTGGAGATGATACGAAAAGCATCCGCGTCTGCGAGCTAAAAGAAAAGGACAGAATATCCGGTGAATTACTGTTTGTAGGTATCATTGCTATCTGAGTGTGTAAAGTAATTGGAGTTGCTATGAGTTGCATCCATTCTGCGAGCTCAAAGGACAGAATTGCCGGTGAATAATACTGTCTGTAGGTATCATTGCCATCCGAACGTGTAAAGTCATTGGAGATGATACGAGTTGCATCCGCGTCGTGACTTGAACTAACAGTCGTTAGAATTCAATAATGCTGTAGTGAGATAGTATACTCGACTCCAGCTACCTACTTATTGAAATAAACTGTTGTCAATGTTCCCTAAACTAGTAACAAACTAAACGGATCTTATTCTTATGGTATTTGGTAGGAAATAGGTGTACTGCCTACCTGATGATAAGCAGTTACCATCACCTATCTCCAATATATATTATTGGAGTATTGCTGATGCAATTCCTGCCCTGCAATTTTTTTTTATTCGTGTTATTTTGTCAGTTCCCGGACACCTCAGAAGGAAGCCCATTCCTTAACATCGTGTATGTTGTACAGGGATGACAAAATCTTGTAAAGATAGGATAAATACATAAGAAGTCTTGATAAGGTGTGAATGAGCCTTACCATGGTATCGTCATTACTAAAACCAGTCTAAACAGGCTAATGCTAGTAATTTACAATTTCAAAGATCAATGCATTTCAACCTTTATACACAAGTTACTTACAAGGAACTAGCTACACGTGCAAAGAATTAGAAGCACTTAGAAGACACTCTCAATGAATTATTTTAGTTCTTAAACCAGTCTAAACTCGTCTACAAACAATGTCTCAATTTCAAAGACCAATATTACCTGATTAGTGCACAGATGTCGGTCATTACAATAGATCATCCAGGTGTCCAACTCTATTGTTTGAGTATTTACCTGCTAAATATATTTAATTGTTTTGATGTGCACGTGTTTTATAGTTGTAAACAGATGTCTAACTTTTTCGAAATGCGGAATTTGTAAGGTACTAAGCAGAATGTTAAAATAAATCATTTCTCATATTATACGCTTCTTCCTGCGGGAGTCTTATGCTCGTCCGTCAGCCAGTCAAATTCAAATTCAAAATCAAAAGTTTATTTTTCGGTCAACACAATCCATTTTGTTAGTACTCGTAGATACTTAAGACTATTTATTAGTAAATTCTGCTATGGTAAATGATGATATGTACATAAAGACATTCTGTGACGGGAGATGATCAAACAATGAAATCATATTGATTTCACTATTGACCACCCTCCGCACAAAATGTCTCCAAATAGGAGAAGTACACCTTTCCGCACCTGTCATGCCAGTCTTTGGATCTTTTTAAGTAAGATAGTTAAGATACACATGAGTCTTAACTCAAGCTTAGTGCGAAGGCCAATGATAAGGCGCATATCAAAAACTAAAATACCAAAGTTCGTAGTTTTTTTTAATATTATAATTAAAATAAAAAAAATCCATCGTCTCCGTCATCAGATCAGCTCACAGTCGTCTTAATATTTCATATAGGTATCTTCTAGACTCTTATGTTTCATCTTGGCCATATATTTAGTTACCATAAAGTGAGATTATGGACTATTCAATATAAACAAAATGATTTTTAAATTAGACAGGTTTGCAAAACTTCAACTCAATCGATTAGATAGATAATAATTTATAAGATATTACATCCTACTAACATTATAAGCGCGAAAGTTTGTGAGGATGGATGTTTGTTACTCTTTCACGCAAAAACTACGGATTTCGATGAAACTATACAGTAATATAGCTTATATATTATAGATGTTTCAGTCTTCTGCCCACGAAGCCGTGGGCAGAAGCTAGTTTCAAATTACGGGAAATTGTTAAAAAAGTCTAATATTAAATTTCATCACGCATTTTACGGAGTGAGATTTTTTCATAAAAATTATATGGTACCCTTGAAGTATACCATACCCATTAAAAAAAGAATCATTCAAAACGATTCCTCCTTTTTTGAAGTCGGCTAATAAAAAAATGATTTATTACACAACTAAAAATTGCACATAGGTGAACTTATTGCTAGATAGTATTATCTTCCAGCTAACCCTTGTATCACAGGTTCTGCGCTAAAATCGTCAAACCAGACTTGCGAACACATTTTCATAACAATATTTTAGGTACATGAGTAGAGTTAGCACAGTAAAGAAATTCTAATTCCAACTACCTTACTGACCAAGAAAAAACTAGTAAGACGAGACGACGAAGAGTCATTACAAAACTGATTATGACTATGCCTCCCTCCGTTGATTAGAATAACGGTATGGGCGCATTTTGAGATTCATACTAGTTTATGCAAAGCAAGTATTAACTGCACATAGTGTACGTAGCTATTTACCTACTTAGTTCACCTACATTATGTGCCATCACGTTTTCACGATCATTGCTAGGTATGTCCTTCACTGCAAGCTACGAGAATGACGTCACGAAGCTAATTATATCCATTATCACTGGCAGAGAATCGAACTTTGCTTTGGAATCTGGGTGGACATCACACGCCACTTAAATATCTCGCAAAAATAAAATAAATAAATAATATGCTGGACATTTTTCACAGCATCATCTAGCCCCAAACTAAGCGGAGTTTGTAATATGGGAACTACGTGACTACATATTATACATAGAAAACACCCAGACCCGAAACAAATATTGTAGAAATACAAACATTTGTCCCGTGGTGGGAATCGAACCCGCGTCTCCAGTGGGTTGCTACGTGCTAAATGCTACGTGTTCTCGATGCATGGCAAAAGTGACAGAAATATACTGTATTTTGTCATGTTTGACATTGCCATCAATTCGACATATTTTGTCAGATTTTTAGATTATTTTTCTGGAACTCCATGACTGGTGGGGTTTTCCAGAAAAAAACTAACAAACCCAACAGGTTAGATATTTTTGAAATAATCGCTATCAAGATAGTTTTTCTTACCTGAAACCCCTATCCTGCAAACATCCCTCCTCAAGATTTTCGTATCGTACAAACAAGCAAAATCTGTGTTGCTCGTTTGAAGAGTAGGTAATGAGATAATAATTCGGTATGACCTAGATTTATCTACTATGAAAGAACGACCACCTGTAGCTAACCTACATACGAGTAGGTAAGCTAATTAAGTCGTAAAGCGCGAATAATCAGGATATTCCAAGAATAAGACCATTATTCAATACTTTTCACTGCTGCAAGCGTAAAATTGATAATTCCACCTCGCTGTGGTCCGCGGCCTTTATTGTTGAGTCATTCTATCTCCCGTGTCTCACGGGAGGCTGTGAATCACAGGAAATAACGAACCGAGTAAAAGCTCCGTTAAAAAGTTGAAAATATTTGTAAAAGGGCTGTAGACTGGGAGTTCATAGTACTCTGGTATAAACCATAAAAATCAGGTCATACATTTGGTGAAAAAGCTCAAAAAAGGACCAACCCAACCAGGGAAGGAATTTTAAACACTTTTGATCTTGACATTACTTAACCTAGCAGGCTATACCGGTTTTTGTTTTCAAACTACATTCTTCTAAGTATTGCTATGTAGTGACCCTTCTCGGACCTGATCACACAATTTCACCACACGGGCTGTTTTGTATTAATTGAAGTTAGCCACTTCTCGTCCATCTCTTCTCCGTGCTCAGTCTCTTCTTGACTGGATCTCGAACCCATCCAGATAATGGCATCTCATTCTCATTATCATGGCACGCGTCAAATCACGTCACGTGTCATCTATATGTCAATCCTGACAGCGGGCAGAAACATTCTCTCTACTCCTCTAGCTTTTGCGTTGCATGCTTTTAGCTAGAGGAATCATATTAGATGTCTTATTGCATGTATATTCAGGCAAAGACGTCAAAACCTGCTTTTTAGTTGAGGATGCTATAGCGTTGTTTTAATAATCGTCAATTGCAAAGCGGAATTTGAAACCCGTGCCTGAATTTAATCTCTATTAGATTAGATGGTTATGTCCCTGGTCAAACTGACGCTGTGGTGGTTGATCGCCACTCAAAGAGAAATTATTGACAAGTTTTTCTCAAAATCACGTGAATGTATCGATCGCCACCGCTACCTCGTCAATTTGACCGGACCTTCACGATAGGTACACTGGTATTTTTCTAGTGCTCTCTATAGAAGTGATAGGCGTGATAGTAGGTACGTAGCTTGACCTTTGTACGGAACTCTTGTCTGTGACTCAGAGAGAGTCACATTCCGAGTTTCATAGAATGTCGTTCCCATTTGTGAAATTTTTATTCAGCGTGCGAATTTTTTTGACATTCTACCAAAATGTCAAATTGGGTAATGACAAGTAACTTTGCACGTAGCATAGTTGAGTCATTTTCGTTGGATAACGGGGTGACCGAAAAAATCTGTGGCATTAAAAAAAACAACTAAGCATGGAAGATTGGGTACCAGACTTTTTTTTCAAGGCATTAGGGTAAAACATATTTTCAAGCCGCTTTTAATAAGCAGTAAGGTTCCCAAGCTTCCTTGCGAATCATCGAAACATCGTGAGATTTATAATATGAATGATTTGCAAGTGATTACAATGACTCTACTATGAATCACGGATGATCCGTTTAACCCATGACCTTTAACGTTCAGGAAATGGTAATGAAGTCATTAAAATATATAAGTGTAGGTACAAATGATGATGAAGAGCCTCCAAGTTAATAAGAAAACTGCAAACCGTAGAATGAAATATATAATTATAGTAGATGGATAGAATAGGAAATTTTAAAATGTTATCTATGGTTTTTCACACTATGTTCCAATTTCAAATACAGTTTTTTTTTTGACTCTAATTGTAAAGTTGCTATGTTGAAAAAGATTTAAATACGTATGAAATTTGTTTCTATTCTATAAACCCAGAACTAGAAGTAATTTACAAATACCACCAAGTGCGCGAGCCGCAGATGTTGATCAGATGCAGATCAGAAAACATAAAGTAAATGTACAACTTAAGCTTATTCTTGTCTGTTCTGAAAGATATATTACGGCAAAGCACGCTATCGGAGATGTTGTTTTATTTCGCTTTAATTGATTTCTTATTAAAATATTTATTTAATGTAGCTACGAAGCTCACTTTCGTCCCCTAGTACAAAATGTGTCATTTTATTTTTTTAATGTGGTAACCTACCTACATTTTTACGAAATCTATAACAAAAATCAGTTCTGTTCATGACTTAATGCAATTTTTTTTATTATTTTATTATAATTTTACGTATGCTTCAAAATAACGTCATTATTACTCTATCAAATTGTAAAACCGGTAAATAATGGCTATCTCGAGTAACAGTTGCAATTCTATGCCATCTGGCAGAACCTTCTTAATATAGAAACCTCATATACACAATACACCTGACTGGCGACAATGCAGGACAAATGGCAGCGCGCGGTCACCCATTCCACCAACTGGTTAGCGTGTCGCGTAGTCCGTACGATGTATTACCAACCACCATGGTGCATTCTGCTGGCCTGACATTCCAGAGGAGGTTGAGACAGGAATGTTGGGACTGTTGCAAAGAAGTTGCAACACAAATCTTCTTTGTCTATGGTTTGGGGATATTTGGTATTATTTTTCTTCCATTCATTTGTTTATAGGATGAAATCATGAAATCTTTTAACGGGCGGTTGTTGATGAAATTAATGAAAAAAGTTATTTACAGAGTTTTTTTATTTTTATTTGTAAGTATTTTCAAAACTTTTAAGTATCATAACACTAGTAAAATGGCTATGGTGAACAAAACCAGTATTCATAATGTGGCAGGTCAACTCTACATTTAAGTCATTATGTTTAAAAAACTAAAATTAAAGGGGAGAAATAGGCAAATATACAAACTTTCAAAATAAAACGGCTGTATTCTTCGTCGAAACTCGAACGAAAATCTAGACTCATCGGATTTCAATCTGATAAGCCGTTTCGGATTAATCATGACAAACATACAAACAAACCTTTTATGACAAACACATAAAACGGGCTCCTTGCATCGCTGGTAAATACTAACAAAACGCTCAATTGAAGAAAAACAATAAAATTAAAACGGCCGGTGACGTGTTACACGGTTGAAAAGATTTCAACGCGCTCTATGTCCAATGTCAAGTGTCATTTTGTAGAATAAAAATAATAACTTCTATTAAATACTTAAAACTGTCATTGTCTAGGTACTCACTTAAATAAATACTAACTATTTAATTTAATATTTTTTATTTACCTAGAACCAACTATTCGAAGTCTGATGTGCTATCAGTTAATTTTCCCTCAAATCAGCAGTGATGGGCTTGCCACAAGTGCCAAATGTTATATTTATATGTGCCTCTGTCTACCCCTATTCACTGCATATGTATCTCAGGAGGTCCATCATGGGGACGTGCGTGAACGTGTTTGTTTTTGTTTGCAATAATGTACTTAAGTAGGTACCTACTTATACCCTTATTATAAAGGCAGTTATCAAATTATACCACTTACAATCATCTCTCTACACACAATAATTAATTTTATGTTTTGTAATACTTATTTGTTAAGTATTAAATTATGACACATACAAATCATCACAACCTACGATGTTTTCCACTTGTAGGCCACAGATAATAAATAAACTAATACTTACGTAAACCTAGCCGTATTTTACTTGTGTAATAGGAAGGTAGTATACAATCTATGCCTACTGTCACTTTCAGTTATCCTGTCGGTACTTAGGCCTAGGGCCATTCCAAATTCAAATCCCTATCACCATTGCGTACACGCACACATACTTACTTTATCAACACACGTAAACACCATCTGTCAAAAACTGGCAAAGTAAAATAGGCTCTACACCTATGTTCCTAAAGACGGAAATTAACGTGTGTTATAACTAGCGCAATATGTCGAACGCCGATTTGAATCCTGTGGCTAATAAATTAGCGGTCACAAAATCACCTGTTCTTATACACCTGTTCCCTGCAATCACATCTGACCGCAAACACCGAACCAAAATAAATCTTAACGCTATACAAATAAAATTGAAGTCTACAAGATATTTGACAAAACTTTTTATCGCTGCCAATCAACTAGGTATAGATTCGAAAGAATCGAAGTCGAAAGAAAACGTTTCTTTTTTTGATATAAAAAGTGTAATCGGTCTTGGCGCCCATGGAAGATCTTTGTTTCGTACTGTTGCAACATTGTGCTATGTAAATACCTAATTTATGTGAAGGAGGTATTTATTATGTGTGTATCGGATGAAACGTGCTTATTATGCTTTATTAAGGCAGTTATCGTCTAGCAAAAGAAAATCGACATTTCGTAACGAACGCGAGCGAGTGCTTTTAATGTAGACCATACCAAGGACAACTTAACATAAATAAAATATACCTCTCGGTATTAACTATATACATATATAGTTTTTTACTGACCGAAGGACTTCAAAGCTTGTATAGGGACCTAATTTTCTTACTTAGATTATGTACTACTTCTAAAAACAAATTAAACAAACACGCTCACATTCCCCATAATGGAGATCCTCAAATAATTAGAAACCAAGGACACCAAGTAAGTGGTAGTCAGAGGCATGTCCAACCATTATATTTGGCACATACCCGCGCTTTTGCAAGTAGTCAGTATTCTAAGTGACAGGTTGCAAGCCCAAACTAAGTACTGGGCAGGGTAGTTCTATTAGAAAACAAATATTTTTAAGAAGATAGTCCTTCATGTAATAAGTACTTAGTACTTACATCTAATTTACGTAATACAAAGTAATTATCATAAACGAAAAGCTACTAAAAAACATTATTTAGTTATAGCCGCAAAGTTACACGGCGTGTAGTAAAGAAGCAACAAATTGAATGCTCATTTCTAACCTTTGCAATTTATGTTCAACCATTTTACTCAGTAATGAAGCCAGTCCAACTCGTTCGAGATTCAAATCGTCCGCGAAAGCTGTCCCATACGAAGATGACCCTACCGGACGGATGCCAAGGGAAAAGTCACAGTTTCTAATTATTGGCGCAGTAATTATCATCGCTGGGTCGGCCGTGAGAGATTTTTTTATCTGTGGCATCAAATTGTTTTTTAAAGTGCCAACACAACACGAAGCCCCTCAAGAGGCGTACGTAAATAAAGTTACAATATTTTCTCCGATCTATTATTGAATGTTGAACTATTTAACTTTAACTGGGGACTTGGGTCGAAGCTGCTATTAGATAGATAGATAGAAGATAGAAAATACTTTATTGTACACCAAATAACATATCAGCTTAGTTAAGTACTATCAACTTTAACAATGTTGTACAATGGGCGGTCTTATCGCTAAATAGCGATCTCTACCAGACAACCTTTGGATGGAACGGACTTCAAGAAAGTTTAAAAGGGGTTTAATTGGTGTACTTAACACATATTATGAATATATTATAATACACATAATTTATAATATACAATATACCTACATATTTACATATTATTTACGTCATAACTTTTGTATTAGCTGATAAAGATTAAAATTTTCCTCCGAATTACCCGCTTCGATAGGAGCCCGGATATGCGTTTGCCATAAGAGGGTTGTCTATTTCTTAGGTAATTACGAATCTCCGAAACGGCTTATCGGTTTTCAAAGATAGTTTTGGGTAGGTTTTCACCACAAGTCACAAGGGGGCGCTGAAATCTACGATGAAAAAACACATCGAGGTTTCCAAATGTTGTAAAACAGTATACAAGCTAGACTCATAACAAGTGACCCGATTTTGATGAAATTATGAATGTAAAGAAAAACGGTTTATACTGACAGATATTAAATTACAATTGCGATCAAATCTACGAGAATCGATATTGGTGTCAAAAACTTTAGGCCGCCCGAAGTTCTTAAACTATTCAGCCAGGGCTGACAATTAAACGTGCCCTTCCATAGCCCTACCTAAGATTCATGGGAGTTTGAGTTACCTCTGACAACCTCTGTGGCGCAGTAGGCGTCTAAACGCAGAAGGTTCAATTCCCGCCACGAGACAAATGTTTGTGTGTGCAAATATTTGTCTCGTGTCTGGGTCTGTGTCTATATGTATTTATATTTAAAAAAAAATATATAAGTACAGTAGAATCTCGATTATCCGAATCAAATAAAACCAGGGGTATTCCGTATAATCGATTTCAAAGTTAAATCAAACAATAATTAAATTTTAATATTTGTTTATTATGTAAAGGGTTTTACATATGTCATTAGACAATACGATATAAAAAAATTGGGAGCTATTAAGATTATGAATTACATAATACCTATGTAATTTAAAATTTTAGTTGAAATTATTCGTTATTAATCTTTGACCAAATAAATCACATCTTTTCATTGCGGCCAAGTCCCTATTGCGCTTCAGTTTTTGTTTTTTTTTTTGAAGCTTTAGATTAAAATCCAATGCTTTTTTACATAAACGAGGTCCAGATATGGGCTGCCCGCATGCTCTCTTTTTTAAGAACCAAGTAAAAACTTCGTTCTCCTGAATTTCATCATGACTTTACGTTGCGAGCTTCCATCTTCGTTCTCAAGCGTGCAGGTGAATTTCAATATGGAATCAGAATTCTTTTTGATATCTGATATCGTAGAAGTAAATTTACTGCCAGATTCACCTTTTTATAAACTCTCAATTATCTTCATTTTGTCTTTTAAGAGATAGCGCTACTCTTTTTCGCTTAGATATTATAGATTTCTAACGCAAATTTAAACAAAAATAAAAGACAACCTATCAGTTGAACGCTATCAAATAAAATGAAACATCACGCACTATCGCGCAAACAAATGAGAGCGGGAGTACCTACACGTCGGGGTAGGGAATAAACTCGTAACATGTCTCGTTGCGCCGTTAAATCATTTCTAAATCGGTAATTAGAGCCGCGAAGAATAAATCCAGATAATCGAAAATTCTGTAGTATATCAGTCATGTAGAGGTAGTTTCCATAATACAAGCTCTGCTTAGTTTGGGTCTAGATGATGCTGTGTGAAAATGTCCAGCATTAAAGAAAAAAAAAACAAGACCAAATGATTGCATAAACCACAACCAATCTTAGATTTTTATCATTAGCTCGTGGCAACTCATTAATTCAATTCATTAACATCATTATGTTAATGATGATGATGATTTGACACCCACATAATAACACGACTCTTACAATATTAGTAACAATATGTCACGAGATAAGTCGTTTTGAGTAGGTGGCCGTTTTGAGACGATCGAGCATGAAATTGAAAGTGAATATTCATTGCCTATTCAATACGGCTCCTACTAGCATCAAATCAAGATTTAGAACCAAAACTATGATTTATTTGATAATTCATATTGTAAAACAGGTACTTTGACTTTGACTTTGACTTTGACTTTAACTTTGACTTAGACTTAGACTTAGACTTTGACTTTAACTTTTGACTGTGACCGTATTATTGCTGAAGTTTCGACTCGTTCCGAGAGTCTTATCAGGAGGAGCGTCGAGCATTCACAGATAGTATATAGTACGTGAAAAATGCCGTTTTACGATATGAAATAATTTCACCGAACCTATTTGAACTAAAACCAGAATATTTTTATGACGATTAACGATCCTTTGGATTTCAATGAATATTGACTCAATATTGACTTTCATTAAATTATACCTACATAATACATAAGTATGTATATATTTATTTAAATAATAATTATTTAATGTATTTTTGGCAGCATATACGATGTACTCAAGCGTCACCAACTACCCCTCTGGGGTCTATAGAGTTTCCTTTAGATGAATAGGATAGTCATTTTAATATTTTCTCACCGGTCATAATGTATTTAGTCTTAGTCTTAATTTTTGCCTCAGAAAGAGATAACAAAATTTATCTCTGATTAAAAATGCAGTACTTAAAGTCTTAAACTCCAGAGGGATAGCCAGTTGGAGACACTGACAAGAGTTGAAAAAAAAAAAAAAAAAAAAAAAACGTTTCGACTTGCAATAGCCGTGGTCTCAGGATGACTATCAATACAGTCGAAACGTCGAGAAAATTATAAAAAAGGTAAACGCGATAAAGACCCTATAATTACGTTATCTAATCGCGAAAGTTTGAAAAATACTATGCGTTAGGTCATCCTGAAAGAACTAAGTGCACTCAGAGACTACTTCCAAGCACAGGTGGTGATTTGACCTATAGGTCTATGCGTGAGTACTAGGTACTATCTCGCTATGTTAACAAGATTTGAAAGTCAGCGGAGATAAATGACTGAGATCGCTAATTGGGATGGTCTTTGTACAACCGACAGTTAATTAGTTTGTTTGAAGCATTCATATTATGTTTAAGTAGGTACCATGAAAGTGAAACTGATAAAGATTGCCTTATTATAGACTAGCTTCTGCCCACGGCTTCGACCGCGTGGTATCCGGATAAAAAGTAGCCTATGTGTTATTCTGATGTATAAGCTACATTACTGTAAAGTTTCATCAAAATCCGTTCAGTAGTTTTTGCGTGAAAGAGGAACAAACATCCTCACAAACTTTCACGTTTATAATATTAGTAGGATTCGTCTTGAAATCTCGAGTACGAGATAAAGTTACATCTCCCGATGATGCCAAAAAGTATTATTTACCTACGTAATTTCATCCCCAAATTACTTAAAAACAATACTTACACTTAATTATTATAAACTATGTTATTGAAGAAATATTTGCCCGACACTTTTTTATTTAAAAAAAAGATAAAAGTGGCTGCCAAATATATTTAAATCATATTTCAAAATAGTTATACTATTAATCTTTCGAGAATCGAGTTCGAATTTTAAGTATTTTCTATTGTAATTCTCTCATGAATTACAATGAAAAATCCCTTTACGATCTTGAATAGATTCCCGCCATGCATTTCACAGATAATATATCTCCACAGATCCTCGCGAGCATATCACGTGCCAATGTCATCCTGTCAAACTCCAAGTAGGTTGGATACTAGAGATCCCGGATTACCACCTGCCGCCTGACCTACTTACTGGATACCTACTGTTCCAAAGAGATTTCAAGCTGTTCACGTCACAATACTCAGCATTCGTTTCATGTAAGAGTACAGTGTCCACTATATTTGATTTCAAATAAGACTGCATTTTCGTTATAAGCCCCCCACCCTCTAGTACCCCTAGTTATGTACCCCTAGTAAAACCCCCTTGTAAAGTGGGAATCAACAAGTGAAATCTATAGCAGTTGTTCTCCTATTAGGTCAAACAAGTTGGAACATCAGGAAAATCCTGTTTTTCAGCATCCTGAAAAAAAGCAAGCATCCTTTGTCAACCCCGTCTCGGCCTATGCTAATAAATAATTGCAAAGCTCTGTTCCCAGTACAGATATTTAAAAAAACTTTACTTAGTCCACCTCAGGAACTCAGGTAGGTGATGAGACTTATCTTCAAAGAAGTCTCTTCAAAACTTATCTTTAATCCAGCCGAAAGTCGTGTAAAAAAGCGTTAACGTTTTCATATCAAATTTAGACGTGCTTTGTTTCTTTTCGAAACTTGTAAAACAATCTCATGAGATCCGTGCCAAGACTAATAAATATAATACGGTTATCAATTACACAATAAATATTTCGATTGGAGGTCCGTCTTCAATCGACTTGAGATGATCGAATGGTTTGTAATAAATAATTTCATTAACGTTTCGTTAACGAAAAAAAATATATTTATCAACATTTTTTTTATTATGTTCTTACGTCAGTATAATGATTTATGTATTTAGATACTACCTATTTGATTAATAAAATCTACTTAGAAGGTACTAAATTAGAAAAAAGAACATAATAATTAAAAAAAAATATTGTCTTGCAAATGTTGACTCCCAATTAAATAATCCCAATTTATTTTAAGTATTAAATTTTTAAGTAATAAGAATTGTGTAATCAATTAATACAGAGTTTCTCAATATGTAGGTAGTTGTTTTTTTCCCGAAAAGGGATAATTTGTGATGTCAACACAAATTTAAAAGATATTACAAAAAAGACTTATTTCAA
This sequence comes from Perizoma flavofasciatum, assembly GCA_958496245.1. Lineage (NCBI taxonomy): Eukaryota > Metazoa > Arthropoda > Insecta > Lepidoptera > Geometridae > Perizoma > Perizoma flavofasciatum. The sequence continues at coordinate 7,368,734 of OY292439.1, read as the reverse complement.
AATATATTATTATGAGCTGTTTCTCATGTGCAAAACTGTACATTGGTAAACTTTAAAATAAGCTTTATAAAATACCTATGAAAACTATTTTATCTCAGAGTTAAATTAAACAATCCGGCATTCGTATGTACATTTGTTTGTCCGATGATAACTGCCGAACCGTTTATGATGAAACTCGGTAGATAGGTAGGGTATACTAATAGAATTTTAGATCGAATACGAGCCTAAACTCATTATCAAATCTTTCAATAATCGAGTAAAATCGGTATTTCGCGAGATCTCAGTTCGTGGCAAACTACTAGTTATTAAGGTCTACATTTACTTCAGAGTACGGAACCTTCAAAATGGTCAACCGTCTCAAGTCCACCGAACGGTCATCGACCACAATAATTAACTGGTCAAGCCCGAATCACAGGTATATGTAGCACACGTTCCAATTAGGCGTTTTATTATTAATAGCTAAAACGCATGCCTTTACGACTGTCCGTCTGTGGGGCCTTAACACGCGAGCGCGGATTATTGTTCGGTCAGTGGGTTTACATGGAGTGAATTTTTACTGAAACTGTTGAGAGATTGTTTTAAAATTGATTTGTATACTTAGAAAAGATAATAGTTTTGTTTGCTCTTTTGAAAAACTGCCTCCCTGGTCCGCAGAATACGGAACAGTTGCAACAGCATCCTGAGGACTTTATTTGATAGATGTTCCTCATCATTCTGGGCAAGCCTTATTCGAAATGCGATCTAGAGATTTACATAGATTAGAGGATATTCTTTTATAAATACTTTATACTAACAACTAGGTTAAGTCTACTTGTATTTTTATGTGCTACTAACACTCTATGAATTGTAAATTGTCCGAAATAAACGAATTTTATTTTATTTTTTACTTATTTTATATTAAATACATTTCAGCGCCCACAGCTCCACCTACAGGGGAAACTTTTCAGGTTACCTGGCCTGTTCAATGACTAAAGTTACATTAAGTACAATTAACGTGATGTGTCGCTTCACTTATTCGACGACTATGTTTTAGTTTTTAATGTGTTAACCCACGCCTGTATAGAAATGGCATACCAAGCGAGAAGTCGCGAGTTCAAGACTTGCCAAGATTTTATTTTTGGAATAAGGTTTTTATAGTAAAAGTGTGGATTAACACTTTAAAAAACATGTATAAATAAACTTATGCGTTTTAACTCACCAAAAAGCAGGCAGTGTGTTCACAACCAAAGTCACAGTTCTTAAGCTTGGACCGTGGAGATCGGTAACGACGCGATTCGTCACAAACTAAATATATTCCATACAACACGATACCATAAACTTATATTATGTATGAGTTGTATGAAACTATCGAAATTGTCGCCACAGTGGCTATGAAACAGCTCATTCAACATTCGATTTAAGAGAGTTATGCCGTTGCTGGTGCAACTGATGATGACATTGCATTGCTGTTTTCCGGATTGCAGAGTATGGGTGTCGATGATATTACAGGCCTAGACACTTTTCACCCGTTATGTCTCAGGGTCGGCAACGCGCGAGTACATCTGGTGTTGCAAAAAGTTGGTAAGCGGTTACCGTAACCTATGGACAGGTTACGGTAACCGCTTACCAAGATATGGATCGTATGCTTGGTTGCTTTTGAATTTGCTGTCTGCGGATCGCTTGCTTAGGAAGAAAAAAAGTTTGTTACACAACTTTGCTGAAACTGTAGGTATATGAATAAGGCAGAATTTTAATGCGAGTTTTCTAATAAACCATGAATGCAAATGTAATGAAATTGAAGGTAAAACCAACCTCAAAAAATACAAATGAATAGGTAATTTGTTTCTGAAAAAATAATATTATGCCCTATAAACAACATTTATTTTAATTTGGAATTCTAAGTGAAACCGTAGATTAAATAACTGTACAGATATGTTTTTCGATTAAGCAGTAATTTCATAAAAATCATAATAAATAATGCTGAACATTTTTCACACAGCATCATCTAGCCCTAAACTAAGCAGAGCTTATGGGAACTACATGACTGATACTACTTATATACTTTTTTTGTAAATACATACATATAATAAAAATCACCCAGACCCCGAGACAAATATTTATAGTTCATACAAACATTTGTCCCGCGGCGGGAATCGAACCCAAACCTGCGGACGGTCCTTCGCCAACTGCGCCACAGAAGTCGCCAAGAGGCGAATAATTCGGTGTTTACATATTTGTTGCTATTAATATCCGTAACGGCTGAACTGATCTGGATGAAATTCGGAACAGAACAACCTACTTACCTAGTCTAGCTATATACTTTTAAGCTGTATACTAGTATAGTTGCATTCCTCGACACGGCCTGCAATATATTAACCTGAATTGGATTTGGAGAATTCGTAACTGGCCATTATAATACCATGTATAGGTCTCACTAATTATTTATTACATAATCTGTGGTGATCTCTTATTGCTTGTCAACTAATCCATTTGACAACCTCTGTAGCGTAGTTGGCGAAGGTCCATCTGAGACGCAGAAGGTTGGGGGGTTCTAATCTCGCTGTGGAACGAATGTTTGATATGCAAATATTTGTCTCGTGTCTGAGCGTTTTCTATGTAGATTTTCTATGTAGTATTTACCAAAAAGAATATAAGTAGTATGTAGTTATATACCCATAACACAAGCTCTGCCTAATTTGAGGATAGATGATGCTGTGTGAAAAATGTCCAGCATTATCAATCTGTCGCAACACCGTAATTATTTACCAGTAGGTATATACAAAAAATATAATGGAACAGCTAGCTATCTAAAGATAGTTGCAAACGATCTATAGATAGCTCAACTGATCCAGTTCACTACAAGACGGAAGCGCTCCCAAAATACTTACTGGCCACATTGCCACGCTGAATGGCAATGCGAATGCGTTATTGTTTTGTACAATTTAATACAATCAAAAAATTACACCTAACAGTCATTTACATAGCCTCGACCCGACATTAAGATTCACTGAAACATGAGTATCAGGTACTATGAGTACTGTGAAACCACAATACCAGATCCGGAACAAGTCTGCAGAACATGCAAGCATTTGTCTCGTTACGGGAATCGAAACCTCTTACTTCACAGCCGGCTTTCAACCACGCCATCTAGGTCGTCAAAGATAATCCCATAGTGATTATAGTCCAATCTGTGGCCGTCAGCGGCAGCCAAGTAGGAGCCGACCCACTAAATTATAATATTATTCATTAATACTTATGACTAAATAATATATACAGCGGTTCCAGTTTGGGTATTCCAAAGGCGATAGACGTCATGAAACAAACTTTCGATTATAATCAAAGTAACAATAATAAAAAAATAAGTCACCGCTTTTGACAGACGTGCATTTCTTTGAGATTTTTTCATTTAATATATTTTACGCTTTAATTACATAAAAAAATCCATAATAGTCGACAGTAAACCCATTTTATTGCAACATGTTCAAGAATAGATGGATAGATAGATAGTTTTTGACAACACATATAATACAGCACAGACAAGTACCTGCAAATGAAAAGAAATACAAACAATTAAAAAAAACAGAAAATTACAAAAGATAATAAATGAAGCAACTCATCAATGCCACCATTAGTGTAAAATGTTCTCTGGTTCAGCATTGTTTACACATATGACATAGGTGACAATCCAAAATTTTATGGCAAAAATTCAAAGGAAATGTACACAAGCGGACTCCAATACACAATTGCTGGCGCGCTACAATCACCGCTGCCTGTCTCGCCGTGCTTCGTCACTGTCCAGCTATAAGAAACCTGTGACATCCAAATGAAGCGAGAGAAGTCCGCCGAGACCACTGCGATCACCTGTGCGGCAAGGACGACCACCGTCGGCTGGCCACCGCGCCAGCCGACCTGAATACACTCTCTGCCCCGCCGCCGACGACTATATAGTCCATCACATAAACCATCGTCAATCGTACCTCATCAAGCAGGGCGCTTGTGCCAAGCGTTCGGTGCGTGGCGATACCGCGGAGCCCCATTACTCCCTGGGGTCGACAGAAACTCCTGACCCTCGGCTTATCTTAGCCGGCCGTTCGGTGGAGGCGCAAGAACCAACAGCAAATGAAGCGAGAGGAAGTCGCTACCGCCTCGGCCGCCGCGACCACCTGTGCGACAAGGACTACCACCGTCGGCTGGCCACCGCGCCGGGAGCCTACATCGCAAGCTGCCGGCTTGTACCCAGTCTCTGCCTCGCCGCCGTTGACGATATAGTCCATCACATAAACCATCATCAATCATACATCATCCCGCAGGACGCGCCTGTGCCGAGTGTTCGGTGCGTGGCGACACCGCGGAGCCCCATTACTCCCTCAGGTCGACAGAGACTCCTGACCCTCGGCTTGCCCTAGCCGGCCGTTCGGTGAAGGCGCAAGAGCGGAACCTATGCTCCAAGGGCATAAAGCCGGGAGTAGCGTTTAGTGAAACTGCAGCACACCTCTCGACATCCTTTAGCCGTTCACACCAACGTTGCCTCTACGCTGCCTATCGTTGGCGGCACTTATGGGGCCCGTTTAGTGGACGGCAAGTCATCACCTGCCTATGATTTAATTTGTGTCAGTATTGGCAGGTGCCGTTTCATCATACATAGCCCAGCAACCATACCTTAAGTATATACTCCTGCAATAGCCCAGTTTATCGCCCAATATTTCAAATAGTTTTATCAGTCGCCTTCTACAAAATAACGTTTTTTATATCATTTTATTGTAAAAAAGGCCTCTTAGTGTTAGCTTCGGCTCTACTAATGCCTCCAGACATAAGCCTGAGATTTTAAATAAATGAAGAAGAATAATAATGCTGTTTATGTATCACAGAGCTTCATCTAGCCCCAAAGTAAGCAGAGCTTGTGTTATGGGAACTACATGACTGACATATTATTTATATATATTTTTTGTAAATACATACATAATTATACATAGAAAACACCCAGACCCGAGACGAATATTTGCATATTAGGTACTAACATTTCTCCCGTGGTGGGAATCGAACCCGCAGGTTACTGCGTCTCAGGCGGCATGCGTGTTTTATAACGTCTATTGCAGTGCCCCCTACTAAACATGCCTAGATCATTCAGTTAAGATACATATTCTAAAGGAAACAGTTCCTTAGTAAGCTATTTATATTAAAAATCTTTTTGAGAAATAAATGATCTTAAACCGTATTTAAACATGCCTAGATCATTCACAGGAATGATCAAAAAAGATTTACAATATAAATAGATAATAGAAATATAAATATCTTACTAAGGAGCTGCTTCCTTTCGAATATGTATCTTAACATCGTATCTACGTAAATTCTGTGTCGTCCGTCCCAAGTGAGCCGGGGTCGCGCTTTCTACGAGCGGAGCCGTAATTAATAGACGGACCCTAGGAAAGTCCATCCGGCTCGGACTTGCCTCTAGATAGTGACTACAATGATTTGGATCTAAACACGTTTTGTAAAGAGAAAAGTAAGTGGCAGATATTGTGTTATTCTGATGTACGAGTATAAGCTATATTACTGTAAAGTTTCATCAAAATCCGTTTAGTAGTTTTTGCGTGAAAGAGTAACAAACATCCATCCTCACAAACTTTCGCGTTTAGTAGTAGGATAGCACACAAAACCCACAAAGGTTTGTAGAGATGATGTTATTTGTGAGTACATCGTTGATTAGTATAAGTAGATAGTGTACATAACATAGATAGGCATAAATCTACATAAATCTGGAAAACTAGGTACCTAAATGTTCGGCTCTAGGCCTAGATATTGAAAGTGTTTTAAAAAAGTTAACTAACCTACTAAGTAAACATCTAAATCGAATTAAACGTATCTATCAATGGCGTTTCAAACTATAAAATTAATGTAAAACGCCTTCTATCTACTATAATTATAATTAAAAGCCGAACTTGAAACTTGAAGCGTGCACTAAGTGGTTCCTTATCTCGATGCTTAGCGGTTCTGACTCCGACCCTGTCAAAATAAAATACACTTTTTGAACTAAAACATGAAAACACCTGCCGGTCGCAACTTTTGATTTTTTTTATCGCAATTTTTGAGTTGCTCTTAACTTGGCTGCAATATTTTTGGAAACCACTGTTTTTGGAGTCGTGATAAAGCCACTTTAACATTTTTAACCGAGGAGTCAGTTTTTCAAAATATTTAATAGTATAGAATTTTGTTTGAAGTAAAGCCTTGTGTAAAAATGACTTTTCAGTGCAAAACTTGGCTTCCAAAAGTCATAATTTATGTCATAATCAAATGTCATAGTCGATAAGATTCATTGTATTACTACATTCCTAGTTTATAAGATTTTATGTGAAGTGTTTTTTTTCTGGAAGCTGTGTTGGCCTAGTGGGCGGTACCCCGACTTCTAATCCGAAGGTCATGGTTTCGATCCCGGTCGTACACCGATCGATTTTTCCACTCGAAAAATGTACGTGCTAAAAACGATGAAGTAAAACATCGTGAAATAAACCGGCATGCCCTAGAACCAAAAATATAAAGGCATGTGCTAAGTTAGTGTTCCAATAAACCGCGATGGGCTTGCAACCTGTCACGTGGAATGATAACTTACAAAATGCGGGCATGTGCCTAATGTAATGTTTGGACGTCTGACTACCCCCTACTTGCTATCCTCAAAGATCTACTCACTGAGTGTGAACCTAGTATCAGGTCAGGTCTATGTATGTGTTTGTTGCCTATTTCTGTTTTATACCTTTATATAAAACTAGCTTCTGCCCACGGCTTCGCCTGCGTGGTACCCGGATAAAAAGTAGCCTTTGTGTTATTCTGACGTATAAGCTAATATGATTGTAAAATTTTTTTAAAAAATCCGTCCTGTATTTTTTGCGTGAAAAAGTAACAAACATCCGTCCTCACAAACTTTCGCGTTTATAATATTAATAGGACTAGCTTCTGCCCACGGCTTCGCCCGCATGGTACCCGGATAAAAAGTAGCCTATGTGTTATTCTGATGTATAAGCTATTCCTCGTCAAGTTAAGAAAGCATCATTTAAATTGGTCAAGCCAGGTATATAGATACCTAGGTATCTATTGGTATGGTAAGTAGACCGGTTAAATTTAATTAATTCCTAAAAGGTTCTTGTTACTTTTTAACTTAAGGCCCGTATCCACAAAAGCATCTTCGGGAAAAGTTCAAATCTATCGATCAGTTTCATACATACATACATCATATAGCCACACCTGTTTCCCGGAGGGGTAGATAGAGACCAAAGATTTCCACTTGCTACGATCCTGGCATACTTCTTTCTTCGTATCAGTTTCATGATCTTCATTATGATTTTTGTACAAATACCTATTTAAACTTTTACGTGTATATCAATTTGATTTCCAGCGACTATATTTTCTGTACTCAATACTCAATACATTTATTGCTTTCACATGGTAGGTACATAGATGGTGTTTATAGGTAGGTATCTCACATGAACCCTGTCTAAGGGTATAGCAACAGATAGGTAGGCAGGCCGAGGTTTTGCGTAAACAAACTAGTAATTAATATCTACAGTAAATAAAGTTAAGTCTCTCAAATGAACTTTGGATTAGGTTTTATTTCCATTGAAGGTAGTCAAAGTAGGTACTTTAGGAGATGGTGCATTATTTTGTTAGTAATGGTCATATTATTTCATGTCAATTCAGATTTAATGTCAGATTTCAATTTAATTTTATTATTTACAATGTTAAATTAATTTACTGCTAAGCTTTTTCTAGATAATCGTCAATATTATAATAGCATCTGTCAATTAGAAAAGATTTAAGTTTTTTTTATAAATAGTGTATGTTTTTGTATGTGTTTTAGTTGTGTCGGAAGTTTATTATAAATTTTAATTTTTCTGTAAATGATACCTACTCCTAAAAAATCTACCAAGTACCTACCAACTCAAATAACCAACCTTTATGATACAATAATTTTACAAAGAATCGTTAAAAAAAAACATATAATAATAAATAATGCTGGACATTTTTCACACAGCATCTAGCCCCAAACTAAGCAGAGCTTGTATTATGGGAACAACATCACTGATATACTCATATACTTTTCTTTGTTAATAATTACATATAAATATTTCGTCTGTTAATCCTAATTATCACGGCCAATTAAGACTGACAGACAGACATTAGGCAGGTAAATCTAGACAAAGGAGATGGTTCGCATATCGCGCCTCTGACGTCATTTCATTCGCGCTACGGAATCAGCCTATTGTCTTCGCGATTTAATTCTTAGTACTTGATTAGCGAAATTGGTGGGTAATTTATTCCTAAGGTAAGTAGGTTTTACAAATTTAGGGAAAACGCTTAGGATATATTAACGTATTTTTGCAATTTAAAGCATACATATATGTACTGTTTACTATACTTACTAATTTAATGCTGTTACAAAAAATATATCGTTCGTCATTTTTTACACAGCATCATCTAGCTAAGCAGATCTTATATTATGGGAACTACATGACTAAAATACTTATATACATGTTTTTTTGTAAAAACATAGATACATATTATACATAGAAAAACACCGAGGCCCGAGACAAATATTTTCAGATCATACAAACATTTATCCCCCGGCGGTTATCGAACCCGCAACCTTCTGCGTCTCAGGCGGGCCATCGCTCACAGCGCCACAGAGGTCTTGTTTTTTGTAAATATGTAGTATAAGCTTCTGCCCACGGCTCGCCCGCGTGGTACTCGGATAAAAAATAGCCTATCTATGTGTTATTCTGATGTATAAGCTATATTATACTGTAAAATTTCATCAAAATCCGTTCAGTAGTTTTTGCTTGAAAGAGGAACAAACATCCTCATAAACTTTCACTTTTATAATATTAGTAGGATTTACCAAAAAAAAATTCTAATATTAGTATGTCAGTCATGAAAATCCCTCCCATAACACAAGCTGTTTAATTTGGGGCTAGATGATGCTGTGTGGAAAATGTCCAGCATTTTTTTTTTAAATTAATTTATTGATGTTTTTTCAATCCTAGTTTCGGTTGATGCCACACCGAGTTAACTGGCGTTCAGCGCGTTAATACAAGTTCTTGCGTAACTTGCATTCTCGACTCCGCCGATATGCGTAAGCCACAAATATTATAATACTAGTTTCTGCCCACGGCTTCACCCGCGTGGTACCCGGATAAAAAGTAGCCTTTGTGTTATTTTTATGTATAAGCTATATTACTGTAAAGTTTCGTCAAAATCCGTTCAGTAGTTTTTGCGTGAAAGAGTAACAAACATCCATCCTCACAAACTTTCGCGTTTATCATATTAGTAGGATAAGTAAGACTAGTACGTAAGCGCAGAGACATGCTGTGGGTGGATGCAGTACAGCTACTCATGAGCAAATCAAGCAGAGACAAAATAAACAAAACAAAAATACAAACACGCTCACCACTGTACCCCCATGATGGACTTCCTCAGATACATACTCAGTGAGTAGAACTTTGAGAATAGCAAGTAGTAGTTAGAGGCACATCCAAACGTTAAATTTGGCTCATGACTGCGTTTTTAGTTAGCATCTACGTGACAGGTTGCAAGCCCATCGCGGCTTATCAGAACACTAACTGTTGGTACACGCCTTCGGTTTTCTCACGATGTTTTCCTTCACTGTTATAAGTTATTTTTTTTCATGAGCAGAGACTTACTAGGTACTTAAAATTGAAGTAGTAGAGCTTGTGAAAGAACTCGTCCAGGAAAGTACTACCATATCTATTCCTCTTTGTTACCTGCTGAAAATATCATGTACTTTTTCAGCGTTCATCATTTAAGTAAGGTCGGTCCATTTAGACCTTCTATTTGAACCGTCTCGGAGAATCTCGTGCCCCTGCGCCCCTTCCTTTGATCCGCTCTTGTCTACACAAGAAAAATGTATTACTTATTTAAGAATAACAGCTACAAAACAGTTTTATAGTCAGAAGGTGTAAAGTAAAATTACTGTTTTGTCGCTACTTTGTACACTTTGCATGTACTCGCGCGAGTATCGAAATCTTCATTGGATTACCGTAATATTGTAATACTGACGTCTGGCATAGGTTGGCGAAATGAACATTTAATAGTCGTATTATGCGAGTTTACGATGTTTATTAATTAAATTACTAATGCAACAGTGAAATAGAGGAAATGTAGCCTCATCAAAACTTATGTAATACTTATCTGAGACGGGAATTGTACTACTGACTACAAATCAATTATGCTGGTATCAACTTAATTAATAGGTATTATTACCACAGATATTATAATACTAGGTATTACTGAAGTACGAATTTACTTGATACTTTATTACTTTATCGCTTGTTTTGATTTTATTGGGCAATGTAGGCTACCTTAATCGGAAAATGAACGGATAAAAAAATAAGTAAATAATAAGTTTATCATGGTTACTAATGGAGTAGGTAGCGTATCTAGGGAGTTTGATGATTAATAGGCAACCTACCTAATGGGGTTATTTTAACTATACATAATTAGGTGTCAATGTCACCTATTAATTTAAAAAATAAGAAGTACTTCCAAAATTCTTCATTCAAACATTATTATTTAGTACTAGCTGTACCCGCGACTTCGTTCGCGATTGCCATCCCTGCAGACTAATTTCATCCCCTCTCCCAAGAGAACCGTGCTGAATTTCGAGATAAAAAGTATCCTTTCCTCGTAGTATTATCTCAAATCATGCTAAGTTTCATTTAAATTCATTCAGTTTCATTTGTTATGCGCGGCCCAGATTCTGACAGACAGACAGAAAAAAAAAAACATTTTTGGCTTCAGTACCGATTATATAGAGTGCCCTCTAAAAAAAATTTACAAAATATCTTCAACGTACTAGAATTTGACTTGTTACATTCTTATTATAGTATAAAATAGATAGATTAACAATTAAAGCTAAAAACAAGATTAAAACAAACAAACACGCTCACGACTGAAATCTCCGTGATGGAGATCCTTAAATCCATAATCAGTACGCAGATCTGTGAAAATACCAAGTAGGGGGTAGTCAGAGACACGTCCAAACATTACATTTGGCACATGTTCGCGTTTTGCACAGTGTAGTTAGCATTTCACGTGACCGGTTGCAAGACCATCGCCGCTTATTGGAACACCGCTTATTCGATGACATATTTGATAATGTTTGGTTCTTGAGCATTCTTCACGATGTTTTCCTTCACCGTTTGAGCGCACATAAATTGAAAAATTCATTAGTGCACGACCGGATCCGAACCCACTACCTTCGGATCGGAAGTCGGGGTACAGCTTACTAGGTCAACACGGCTACCATATCTATCTAATTAAAACCAAAAATCACATAATTTATGAATAAGTATTAAATAAAGGACAAATCATTTTACATTCATATCCCGAACAGTGTGGTTTAACTGTTTACTTTAGCTGTAAATGATACCATTCATCTTCAGCGAATCAATCCATACGTCAGAATAAACAAACTTAACTTTCACTCGTTACACCGCAATTTCAATTCTATATCATTGCAATAACATAATAGGGATGTTGTAAAGTTATACATGCAAGAATGCAACATTGACGTCTAAAATGTCAAACTGAGTAGTGGAATGGATGCACGTATTCTATTCTCACAGCAGCTATTCAAAACAATTGTTATTGAATTGGTGGTTAAAAAAAACATTGTGCTCTCTTAAGGAGGTATATACATTTGTTGTTTCGATTCGATACAGTTATTCAACCAGATAGTTAGGTACTAATTACCTTCCTTTTTTAATATATAAACCTGTTTATGTCACAGAGGTGAAACTAGTCTGTCTGACAAATCCAAAATAAAGGACATGGTTGATAATGGCAAAATTTGGGAAAAGCTTCCGGCTTAAGTTCTACTTATAAAAATTAACAGTTAACCTCTTTGATTTTAATTATTAGCCATAAGACCGCACATTGTTCAATATTGTCAAAGTTTGTAGTACTTATATGTATACTTGTATAAATAAAATATAGCTGAAGTATTATTTGGTGTGCTGTAAATTCTGTAGAGTAGTTTCTATTTATTTAATTTAAAAAAGTATTTTTATTAGGGAAAGGTATTTCTACGCCGTATAGAAAGTATGTATACCTATTAACCAAATATTTTCAAAAAAGGAGCACATATTCGATTCATTTTCTCGACCTCTGACAACGACCTCAATGGCGCAGTGGGCGAAGGCCTGTCTGAGACGCAGAAGATTGTGGGTTTGTATGACCTGCAAATATTTGTTTCGGGTCTGGGTGTTTACTATATATAATATGCATGTATTTACAAAAAAAGCATATAACTAGTTTAACAGTCATTTAGTCCCATAATAGTTTGGGGCTAGATGATGCTGTGTGAAAAATGTCCAGCATTATTTATTATTTTAATTTCACTGACACATCCATCAATTGATAAGTAGGTATACATATTTTTAAATGAATTACTCAAATGAAGCTCTTTGTTATCAATTCGTATCGTACTTGACACAGATAGAGCTTCGATTCCTTATCTTGTAGGCAAATCAATTACGCGTCTTCGTTTAATAATGGATTAGGTTCCGTAGTTGAGAAGAATGTATTTACTTAGTAAATAAATGAAAATGGATCAACTGATCAATAGTGTTTTATATTTATTTTCTAGAAAAATGTCTTGAGATGGCTATATAGTATAGTATGATACGTAAACTGTATAATTTTTATTCAACATTTTATCAAGAGCCAATGGACACATACGTAGTACTGGTCCCCTCTAGGATTTCCTGTGTCGTGGGTATTAGGAACTACGACATGGTCAAAGATATAAAATATACATTTGTCCGGCGGGATTCAAACCCGCACCTCTTTTGTTGCAGCTGGCTTATTGCTCGCCATCGCGCCGCGCCGCCGAGGTCGTCAAACTACGACTGTTTCTATGATCTTGATGCTGTTTTATTTGCTGGAGATGCTTAAATCGACCAATATTGAAGGAAAAGATTTAAAATGCGCTATTTTCTTACGAAAATTGACAAAAAATCACGCAATTTCCAAGTAAATTGGTGTTTCCCCTGTGAAATGGACCCTCGGACCACCGATACACACCAGCACCTACTTGGGCGGTCAGAACATTCCTATTTTTAATAATTATAAAAATATCACACTTTATACTTAGGTCAAGGTAGATGGATAGATAAATAAATAGATAGATAAACTCTTTATTGTGCATAACACCAATTTACAGTATAAACACAGAAACATAGTAAAAGAACAAAAAAAGAAATGCACAATGGGCGGCCTTATCGCTGAAAGCGATTTCTTCCAGACAACCTTAGGATGGAGAGAACTATTTAAAATAATGAAGGTAATTAAGTAGGTAGGTACCTACTTAATTACCTTCATTCCTATTTAACTCAAAAGCACTCTTGCAAGTTTTCAACGAGTTGACTATTGATTTTGACCTCTAAACGATCTAGTGGAATTGAAATTTAGTTTTTTTTTATTGTTCAGGTTCGTACAAAATCGTTTCTAGTTAATATTTCTATGTCAGGGCCTTGGGCGTGGTGAGGAGGTGTGGTAATCCTTTGTTAGCCGGTAATGTAATTGTTCTAGCACACGCGATTTGCATTTATTCTGTGGCGATAGTCTCCTGGGGCTGATTGAATTTCGTCTGCAGCATTTCCTGAGTAAGGAGCTATCTTAATCTTAATTTTTTTCCTCTAGGTATGTGGACCATTTTCACCTTTTTTATGTGTTTATTTTCTTATTTATTTTTTTAATTCAGCTCAATTAATGTAGAAAATATAACAGCATCATTTAAAACAAAAAGAAGAAAGAAAGAAAGTAATAAAAACATTTATTAATCACGACATACCTAAAAAAAACAACAATTTTTGGAAGTTAGGATGGTGAGATAAGTTATGGAAAAAAAATATAAGTTAGAATAGCCTACTTATAAGTATAACTGAAACAGAAATGCCCCACGCAGCTTACTAATCCATCCACCTAGACATTTCAATTTTGCACCAAAAAGGTATCAGCATAATGCTAGATGGCTACCTACTTAGCATTATGCTTTTTATGCTTACAAACCAAATACCTATTAAAAAAAAGATACAGTTTTTTATAGCTTGTTTCTTAAATTTAAATATCAATAGAAACTACGTAGAGGACTTGTGTTTTTTTAAACATATACATATGTGTATTGTACATAAAAAACAGCCAGACTCGAGACAAATATTTGCAATCATACTAAAATTTGTCCCGCGGCTGGAATCGAATCCACAACCTTCTGCATCTCAGGCGGGAATAGACATAGACTAGACATGCCAGTGATTCTGGTCTATACAGTAAATGCATGATTTATGATTTATAATATAACCACAATTCTATACCTACTTACTGAGCATAGAGGCCGCAGATTATACACACGTTTATTGTAGATAAGTAGTCCTCAAATTACTTTACTGAATTGCTTGCTTCCTTCCTGTATAGCTTCCAGATTTAGCACGAATGTTAATAAATAAAAATAAAACATTTTCGATAACATTATTTTATTCATACCACTTATTAACTCATTCAAAATCGTCGCTTCGAGCGAATTGCCTTACCTACTGAATTTGATTATCATTTTCATTCCTACCAAATATTCTGTGGCAGTTGGCAGCTGCCAATAATTGGACAGATTTACAAAAATTTGCATCCAAACCAAACGGAAGCTCGCTCGTCACGCGATTTGGTGTGCCGCCACCTTTATTTTAAGGGCATAATAAGTTCAATTTGACGAACCTCCTTTTATTCACTGTAGGTAGGTAGTGTGCACCTTCCTATTGCTGTTGGTTGTAGGTAGGAATATATCTAGGTATAGTGAGATTAAAATCTTTCGTAGTTCTATACATTTTTCATTGAATAGGTAGGTATGTAGGTATAATGATTAATGACAGTAATGCTACAGATATTAAAATTTTTGAGAATTTCCTATCCCTCCCTACTCCGTACCTAGGTGGGTAGCTACCTAGCTAAATGAAGCAGGTGGTAGCCTGCTTTAGGCAGGTAGTCGGTAAGTTCACCTTATCAGTTGTCATATCACTTTCCGTTATTTTCACGTTGCTCACCAATAAGCAGCAAGGTAATAATGCACTGCGTAAAATAGTTGGATAGAAATTGCATAGCGCTCGATTCTTCTGCGAAGTTTTTACAAAGGGGCACGTGTTCTGGCGTCGAGAGCCGAGAACGCGGTGTTTTCCGTGTATTTTCTGGTCGGGTGGTCGCGCGTCGCGCGCGGGGCAGGGCCGCTCGCTACCGCTAGCAGATGCGCCGCGCAACGCCATCTCTCGGTCGAGCCGGCGCCAGGTGCGTGCTGGTGCTGTCTGCCCGCACCACGGCCGCCGCCCGCCCGCCTTCAGTCCGCCGTCACGCGCCGAGCCGAACGCACGTCTACACGGCCCGCATTTCCACACACACGCGACGCGCGCGTTTCGAATAGTGCACGATTCCGCGACCGGTTCGACGGAGCCGATGAGCCAGTGACGTCTCGATTTGTGCCGTGTGACTTAGTGAAAACTCAGTGTTCTATCGAGTGATGGATTACCGCGGATTCTGGTGACTGGCTTGGAGCCGACTGTGCCCCGGCGCCGCTAGGCCGGACGCCAGCATGCGCGCCCCCGCGCTGCTCCTCGCCCTGCTAGGGTTTCTGCCCCAGGTACAGTGCTGACACTGAAAACCGCAAACCCCGTCTGTTTACCTACGTTTCGCACGCCGATCAAAAACTGTCCATTCTCACAAAGAGCTCGCTCATCCGCGAGGCCGCGACTGGCTTTCCCACGAGCGGCTAGGTACGGCCTAGATCGTCCTGGATACAGCCGGGCTCGGGAGCGAGTCAGGGTGGGTAGGTGAGTCCGCGTCGTGACCGGCCCTCCACAAGTCTGTGTGTGTTCGATACGTTTACCGAACAAACATAGGCACCTAGTTGTGAAGAAAGTCAGGTTTTAATACGGCGCGGGGTCAGTAGGGTCGCGCGAGCCTCTTCGCTTTAAAATTAGAAGCATCGCATTCCAAGGCTTTGCTGCGCTGTCCGTGCTGCATGCACTGGCGACGGAAATAACTTCCAGACGCGCGATTCGGACAGGGTTAGTAGGTATATTTCGGTCTAGTTTCTTCAGACAGCCCTTTTGTCGGGCGCTAATAGCCCTGGCCTAATAGTCGCCGGGAGCCGTAAACTCGCGTAAACAGAGAATGAAAGTGCAGCGACATAGTTGAGAATACCTACAGTTTGCGGTCATCACCCTTCAATCAAGGTTACTAAGGGCTGACATGTAAACCTATCATGATTTCGTGTTTCCACAACGTTTTTATAACACTTCATAAGTTTATTATTTACCTCGTTATGTTCGAAGGAAACAAATCAATCATTACTTTGCCGTTCACCATAAATGTTTATTCAAAACGGTATATCTTCGTAGGTACATCACTAGTTTAACCCGACTTAAGTTGCATGATTCACCACAGCATCTATACCGATTCGATAGCTACTTTCCCAAGAGTAACCTACGCCATGCGATTTCCTAACTAAATGTAGGCAGATTATCTCAGAACATTCCTAGGTATCTAATATAAAGTTACTATCTATAGGATACGTTTCTTCCGTTAATTTGGCCACTTTGACCATAAGTCAAAGTTTTTGCAGTGACAATAAATCATTTTAGATTTGACAGCGCTCTAACTTATATTGGGGTTAGATGATGCTGTGTGAAAATATCCAGCATAATTAATATTATTATTAACTTCAGTGTGTCCAAGCACCAACCTTAGATAAGAATCTGTATTCCAACTTCTTTGAAACCAACGTCATGTGGATAGGCAAACGTTTCGAAATCACCCGATATCTTTACCAAAACGTCATCAGTTGAAAAATCGATATTTTCGCCGGGTGGCATTGTTCCTGCATAATTTACTCACTTTATGACGGTAGGGTAGTGTACCCCTTGCGTATGCGCATTGAAAACAGTAGGGTCACCTCACCACCTTGTTAAAAGCACACGCGAATTTACCGTTACTTCGTAAATGCATTTTATCATGTAGCTTTAGACAAGTCTATAAATAGCTGCTTTATAACCATGTCCCAGAGGCAAGTGTAGGGGATTTATGAATAGAACCAGTCTCGAATTTAGTCCAGCATCTTTTTATCTTACGCGAGTCAAGTTAATTAACCATAACAGCTTCGGACCAGCACACTTGGGTGTCTATTAAGATATTTTTAGATGTACTGTGCTTCAGTTTTCAAAACACTATGAATGAAGTCTCGTTTTATTAAAAAAACTTGCACTACAACTGCAGGCGGACTGGTTTGTCTTCCTCCGGGCTTCTACGTGACAAGGAGCGTGCATTGATGTACCTAATTATGCCACCGATCGGTCAACTCGATACTTCATCGATACATCCGCAGGAATCGATATCCGCACTTTTCTTCTTTTTGCTCCCGAATGTTGCCAGTAACGCGATTCGAAATTCGAAAACGATCGCGTGATCGCTCGACCGTCTTCATCGGAAGCGGCGGAAGCACGTCTGCCCCGAAAACCGCAACATTATAATTTCCAATTTCAAATAAATCATTCGATGAAGGTTAGGTACTTTTGTTTATAATTTATCTCAGAAGGATAAAGCTTATAAAATTGATTGTATCCTTATTCGAGCTTTATAGGGTATTAAGAGGTCTAGCTTTTTTGTTTTATGATTTTTGCAATGGTCAGACAATAATTTGTTGCCAGTTCTGTGAGTAGAATTATACATTCTCGATTACGGTCGGCGTCTACCTGTCGCATAACTAGGACATAGCATGTCATAGCTCGCATGGAACGTTACTTGTGCGTGTATGATTGCGTATTTGTGATATAATCGATATATTTAGTTTTTAGGTGTGTTCTGTGTGCCAATTGCGCTGGACGGCTAACAGTGTTTTACTTATTACCTTTCGGCGCGTCTGTATCTACTACTCAAATATAATCAATGTAATATTCTAACTCTCCCGGCCTTTTATTAAGCCAACCCCCACTCTATTCTGTTTCTTAAACTATCAGTCTAGAATGACGTTCAACGTCAAGTAGGTTAATAAAAGTAATTCATTTACCCTAATGCTTGTCAATGTGTGTCGCGTGGCAACCCTGCCCAGTCAAACTCCGGAGCAGGTGTGAGCCGTATTTAATGGCAACTCTTAAACATCTGCTTTTTTACAATTTACTTGTACACGAATTCCAATAGCCCCGATTCTGAAGGTTAACTGTACAATATAATTGCTACCATTTTACTAATTAAATATCTAACTTAGTGAAAAAAATTATGGCAAACAGTAGACTGAAAATGGCCCTTTCCAGTTGATATGTAAATGTATTTTGCATGTCTCTGGTCTTATTTTTGTAAGAAATTTCTCGGAACTTTCAAAGCACCTGCATACTAGGTTAACTCAAATTTCACACAATTTCCATTTCACAATGCCGCAATAATTATTCCTCATATGTCATGTTAGCAATGAGCATTTAAGTATGTGAAACTCCCTAACTATGGGTCTTTAAATTTCTGTTATAATTTTATCATTGTCCAAAAAGTTCGTTCTATGAGAACCGCTTCAATTATTCTAGCACGAAATCAGTATAATCGTCCAGTAACTGCATAACCATGAGAAAATTCTAAGATTTTTGACTTATTGTGCCATAGACAAAAACCTAATGGTTCAATTGTAGAACGCGTGCATCGATTCAATCATCTAACCTTATCAGAAGCGAGACTCATTTGACATGTTTGACAAATGACACATTCAATCCAATGGTGCCACAACACTAATGTTACTATTGTTAAAGTAATTTATCTCATTACGAACATAAACCGCCATTAAAGTCGATTTAGCTTTTTATCGTCCAATACCGGACATTTAATTGAATCCTGATGTTGTAAAAAGCAACATGGCCGCCAGGATCATTGATCAGATTACGCAATGCTGCCAAACTGGATGCAGGAGGAAGTCAATTAAATGTTTTATACATTTTCGTTAATCGTTTTCTTTCCTGCTAACAAAGAGTAAAACACTGAAAGCTTTATGATAACAAAAAAAACATAGCTGAAAACCAAAAACAAATTGATATTCTTCGTAATTCATAGAGCACGGTTTCGAAATTTGAATATCGGATGGTGCGAAGCGTAATTTAGTCAGTAACATTCTTATTTAAGATTCTATTGTTAGTGTTGTCAGTGCAAATTATTAAGATACGAATTGAGTAAATGTGTCAGGCAGAATAGCGAATGTGTAGGTTGCACAATGCTTTAAGCATAGTTTAAAGATGAGTCTAACCTTACTCCTATGTGGGATGAAAGTTAAGGCCAATGGTTGACAGATACAAATGCAAACAGCGAATTAAGTTATTAATTACCGTAGGAGGATTTTAACTGATATGATATGCTTCATCATTGCTTAAAAAACAGCTATTACATTTTAAGTAAAATGTGTGGTTCCCATAGGCATAGCTTTTATGCCAGTCTATGCTTAAGGAATTGTGGGATATCATGTTGTTGCATCACATACATTTATTGCAATGCGTAATGAAGATTTCTTTGCTTGAAAATAATAACACACATATCTGGTGGATTCTCTATGCTCTCCTCATTTTATCTAAATAGGAATAGAAACCATCTATCTAGAAGTACATTAGTAGAAAAAGTTTAGTTTAGTCTCTATTAGTAGAAAAAGTTTAGTTTAGTTAGATCTTCACTATCATCAGCCTGCTAAGTTCGTTGTGGGATCTAGGCCTTTTTTAAGTTTACTTTTATTTCGATGAATATAAAAAAGGCTGTATTTTAATAAGTTCCGTATTTAATGCTCGCAGCGAGCTGTTCACACGTAGTAATCCCAATAGCAATTCAAGCAAGAAGATCTGGTTTACGATAGTACACGACTCCTCAGATCATCACAGTCGGTACACCAACGCACGAAATCTCAATTCGCTTGTGCAACGCTTAAATAACCGCAAAATACCTTATTATGCGCTTTCCATATACGTTCCAGGCAATCTCCGGGCCTATTACCTTCCACGCTCATGATTCTCCGTTAATTTCGAATTCCACTAGATGTATGTTTCTTTTGTGCCGCTGCAGCTGTCAGAGTTACACAAAGGATCGCAACTTTTGTCACCCGAATATCGGTACGCTTAAGACGTTCTTTATTTTCTACCAGAGACATTCTCTGAAACGGAACGCCCTTTGTGAAACCGGTAACCCGGCGCGAGAACCCTCACAATACCAACATTGAAGTTAAGTTCTCTGAAGTCAGGTCAGAAAACCAATTAGCAACAGGGCTCATTCGTCAGCTGGTAAAGGACAAGCTCAATAATTTTTTCATGTTTCAATTCAGAGCGTCGACGATCTATTTTTAAAGAACGAACATCTTTACGGCATGTGTACGTTACGCTGACCGAAAATACATAAATGGAAGAAAATAAATCATACGTTTATGATTACAAATTTAATTTTCAAATGGCGAATGATGCACAAACGATATCGTCGCGCTATTAAAAGACTCTGTTTGGGTGTTTATATTAACACATTTCGCTTGTGTTATAACGGGAGAGATGAAAAACATTCTCCTGTGTTTTATTATTAGTGTTATTTTTAGCTAAGCATCCAACCTGCTGGAGTGTTTACTCTCTTGGTTCGCTTACTTACAATGCCGTTCACATTATTAGTACTCCCTATCTCAATCTTACCGAGGACTAAAACACCATAATTACTCTTAAACCAGCCGGGTAAATGGCCAACAAATCTTGACAAAGCAATTCTCTTAAAATATTATTTTGAACGTGATTCTGGTGTTATTAAAATAGTAATGTTACACGATATATTAACTGCAATGGTATTGCGAGATGGTCGATTAAGTATTCAAATCAATTTAGACGGCGTTGTTGATGCCTGCGCCCGGCGTAATTAATGTTACGTGTCAGTGTTACTTTCCTTTCAATGTGGTAAAAATCGTTTGGATGTTCACGATTCTTGTAACGTCGGATGCATTAAACGTGAAGTCGTATGTTTAATAAATCAGGCACACGTTTAATAGATTACTGACAGTCAAAAATGTCTAATACGATCGCTTTCATCGTTCGCTTTCAAATTCTAGATTACCGAACGAAAAATCTGTTTACAATTGTTTTATTGTAACCTCTTGTTAGGGTTAAGCTCGCCTTTGTACATGTCCTATATGTAAGTCTTTTGTCTGTATTATCTGTGTGTACAATAAAGAATAAAGAATAAAGAGTATTATTCCTAATCTTTATTCCTTTTTTAAATGCATTCTGAAACATCATCCATCAGGTTGGCGTCAAATCCGCCCGAAGACATAATAAAACTTACGTTCGGTAGTCCAGTAAGTATTATTTAATTGTTGGTTTGTTTTATCCCGAGGCGTATGTTGTCGAGCGCATCCCGTGTGTTTTAAATTTCATTCAACTTAATTTGTTCTTTCAATGACATGTATTATTATATTAGCCCTGTTTACGTCGTTTCTTTAAACTTTTCAAACTTAAAAGTAAGAGTCAGTTGTGAATGACAGCTGTCATCTCGAGGCTTTTAATAGGTTCAAGACGTAACGTCTGAGAGAAAAATAGATCTTCATTATACTAATGAGTTCAGAATAATTGATTAATTGTAGTCTCAAACAGTAACCCACAATTCTCAAAACAAGCTACTCTTTATGTAAACAATGGAACAAAAAAGGGGATGTTTAGAGTGCGTATCTTTTTTTGAGTTTTTTTTTGGTTCCGCTCATACCTGACAACCACGTGGATGTGTGAAGTGATGTGTTCCGTCTCTATCAGCTCTCTAGTGATAGAGCGAGATGGTGCTATTTTGCGATCAGCCCTGTAGGCAGGAAGTTCGTTGAAATCTGGTGTAGTTTTTACCACAGCTTTGTTTAAACGGGGGTAAGTTTGACATCTCGACAGACACACCGACTATTAAGATAAAACTGTATTTGAATGGTCCATTGTTTTCTTTATCTAAAAGAATTATTGATTTTGCGTGGGAATGAGTGACTCGGATAATCTTAATTTGTTGATTCACCCAACACTGTTAACTAAGCTAGTTAAAATTCAAATCATGACTAAAACCAAATGAAAGCAGTTAACCTTTATTGTAAGTAATTTATTATGAAGCTAAACAAGTAATCAATTTTAGATTGAAAGTGGCCAGGAAACGTTTGTATTTTATGAAGACCGACACACGTATTAAAACCGGTAATGATTTGCCAAGACGCCATAACTTAATACCACCACTTCCTTCCGATGCCTTATAACTCCATCGACTCAATATTTTTTCCTAAAATCAAGGGACTTTTGTCGAGTAAAGCAAAGTACGTGTTTGGCTCGCTGTAATGGTCGCACAAACACACCCTAATGCATTAGTCTTCAAACTTGTTGACCCCATGCAGTCGGGTAATACGGCCAACTGCACATTCTTCGTCAATACAAGGGTTGTACACCCTGGAGGGCGACAAAAACTAGTTTTATTATTATTCATACGTAAAAAATAAATATTCAACTCGTTTCGTTGATGTGTGTCCATCAACAAAGTTCGAAACATCACTTTTTATGTATCAGTAGCCCTGGCAGCATTGGATCGCTTAAAACAAAGCGGGGGGCCGTCGATATTGACAGTTCGATTTACAAAAATATGAATTGTTTGCCGCGTCTCGGTTGTTCCAAGTTTAATTCAGGTTAGGGGTGTCAACGCGTGTGGGGCACGCAGCCCCATTTTTAAACGACCTACATAGTCTGTCCAGTAAAACCGTTAATGTCTCGGCGGGATCGATCGTTCGGACAGTTGTGCAAATAGTATGTTTGAGGATTACATCTTGGGGGCGATGAAAGCTGTATTGCCAGTGTTGTTTATTCTGTCCCGAATACAGTGATATATTGGCCTAATCCATGTTATTTATCTTGCGCAAACATGCTGATTTTTCTTTTTACTTTCAGGTGCTGACATCTGGGTCCTTCGAACTAAGGATAAAAAGTTTTACGAACTCGTTGGGTAGGTTAAATAGTGGCCAGTGCTGTGATGGTTCCTCAAATAGTGACGCGTCGTGTTTGGCGCCGTGTAGGACTAAATTCCGAGTGTGCCTCAAGATATATCAAGCAAACATCGATACGACGTCACCGTGTACGTTCGGTGACATAACTACACCCGTGTTGGGTGGAAACTCATTGGATGTGCCAAACCTCAACGTGGAAGGATTCAGCAATCCCATCGTCTTCCCATTCGACTTTACGTGGCCGGTGAGTGTCTTCTCTTATACCTGTATTACAGCCTTGAATTTTAACTTCATTAATTTTGTAGGCAACAATAAAATCAATACGTCGTAAAAGAAACATTAAGTAGCATGCAACCCTACATCAATAAATCAACATTGTCGATGTTACCAACATTCAAATTCCAATAATCCAGGCATCTCATTCGCCGTAAATAATAGTGAAGAGAATTAAGGGATTCTATATTCAAATTTGACAGAAGCGATGTCGATAAGAATACTCGAATCAAGTAACTCGATGGTTTAACGAGCGACCGCGCGGGACGTAGCGTTCAAAGCCTCATTTTTAATTAATTACGGACCAAGTATGTAGCTTCGTGGTCATACGGCGTGTGTTATTAGAAGTAGTTAGGAGGCTGCATCGTGGCTTCGTTCTCATCTCGATTAGAGCGCAAGGGCCGGCCGGGATCGTGATTCGATATTGTAATTACCTACCTACCCTGCTTTTAATTTATACGGGTCTCTATCTAAGGGATAACGGACGTCTTAATTGGACCTGCGGTTTCGCTGGCGTCAATTGTTTACACAACTATATGGACACTAGAGATCTCGAGTGCTATTTGTATTTTATTTAGCGGGTCGGTTCAAATGTCGAACCGTCTCGTAATGTTTGAGTAAACAATAGCCCAAGCCCGGACAACGACCATCTGGAGGGAACGCAACATTTGGCCTCAGGTTAATGAAATCTTGCACGGTATTACGTTATAATTATTTCGAATTAAAGTAATTATTTCGTTCGTATGAGTGTAAATGTAGATTTGACATGTCGTTTAAGATAGAACCATAGACCAACCATAACTTTTTCGGATGGAAGTGCGTCTGGCAACCGTTACTGCTATCATTCCAAACGAATTGGCACTAAATTGAAACTTCCTGTTTAAATTCACGTGGCTCTATAGGCAGACATGTGTTGACATGCGATCAATTGAGCGTAAGTGACTCGTATCTATCGCGTTTCGAAAATTGACAGGTTGAGCTAGGTAACGAAATTTTGCGCCATGTGTGGTTTCCTGGCATCTCTATCCATATGTCGGAGCGCTCGTGGTGTACCGTAGCTTGCCAGGGTACCGATTCTAACGAACTGTCAAAAATTTATAAAATGTATATTTTAATATAATGTCCATGCAAAAGAATCATCCCCTGGTTATTCTTAACATAAACTAATAGAGGTGACATCCAACATTTGCATCCAACAATGCCCTCTCAGAAGCCTCCGGGCGACATAGAAACTCTGTTACCGAATTTGCCTATAGCCTATACAAACTTATGCTGCGCCGTATGATAAATCGTTTACTATGAGTCGTTAGCTAGCTCGCATTACTTGTAATTTTACTGTTGAACTGTTGTCAGCATTAATAATTTGACCTACTATCGCAGGTCACATCTGGTAGTCCACGGATTTATTTCACATGGGATCAGATAAGGTTCGGATGCAGTTGCGTTTTAAGTTACATCGGATTGCGTTGCAGCGTCGAGTTTCAAAATATTGTGGTAATCAAATCGATGAGTAATTTTGAAATAAGAATGTCTCGCAAAACCGCCAACATCAATAGGTAAGTATCTAAGGTGGCTGTAGAGACGTGTTGCGGGGTGGAGGCTTTATGTCAAAGTTAAGTTGAAGCCGATAGGTTTTTGTTAATTGAAGTCACAAAGTTCATTTCGAATCTTCGTGTTGCTGATTCCTCGCGACCAATGCTATAACAGTCAGGCAACAATCATTGATAATGTTGAAATGCCAAGCTTTCTTGGTAGACATAGACATTCACCTGACTGGACGCAGCGCGCGGAACGCGTACCTATGTGCCCATACAACACATTACGTTGGTCGGACGATATGGCTCGTAAAGCAGGCTTCGTTCGACGATGACCTCATTACGAGAAAAAAACCTGTGTGCTAGGGGAAGATTGTGCTATTTGAATGCGAAGCAGCCAAGCGTAGCGCAACCGGTAAGCACGCGTATGATGGCACGTATACTCGACCCCGAGTTGATTAGACAATTTCGTCGAACTTCTGTATTTATTTGAATGTTGTTTGTAATCAGAGTAGCCATGACTGAAATATACAGGAGATATCCTTGTGGACCGCCGGAGTGTCTGTCGATACTCTCAAGGGTTCTGATGAACCGGTGGGTTTAGCAGGACCTCTTGAGGGATATGTCTAGGAGATTATCGTGGCCGATTGTTAATTACTGACTTTTCCTTTCTGATTTTGTATCCTTGTCACACACGTTGCTGGTTCAAGATTTATTTCTATCTTTCCGTCAGACTGTCTTCTTGGGCACTTTAGGACTGATCACTAAGATAAAAGTAAAGTAAGATTTAAGGAAAGTTTGTTTGAGCTAGTTGCCAACTATCGGTTTATCGGAGTTTATAAGCTATTAGAAGGCCTTATATTTTTACAAGCAAGCCAGGAGAACTTTGTCTATAGAAGTATAATTCGTATTCAGCTCATCAAAACGGATTTCACTGAAGCAGTGTTTTGTACATCTCAGGTTTTATTATAATGCGTGGTCCGTTAGTCGGTCCGGATGTCACAGAGGTGAGACTATTGCCAACCGGATTATGACCGAGTCTGCGCACGTTTGTACGTACATACGATGTGGAAAGGTCGTTGGTACGCGCCCTTAATGCTAGGGTTGTACATGCAACCATTCAGTCCCATTCATGTATCTACCGTTACTATGTCGTTACTATACAAAAAAATAAGCTTAGTTAACACCTGCTTTGTTACCGCAAATGTCAAAGTGTGTTTCCGCGCATGCTCTGGCTTCACGCAGGCATCGCATCACCTCATCTGACCGTGAACTATACTTTTTGTGGAATCACCATAGATCCGCCTTTGGATGTTACTTGTCTTCCATTGTTATTTATCTTTACCATCTATTACTGTCGGAATGATAGAGTATGATATGCATTGTTTTTATAGCTAATTTGAGCTGTCAGAAGCTTCAAGTAAACAACCTGTCATTTTAAACCGCAACGTAAAGAATTTTAGTCGTCCTATAAAAATATTTCCCGAGTGTTTTTATTATGTGTGGAATTCGGAGAGCATATTTAACTTTTTTTGGGTTAAATAAACCCTTAAATTTATCTCTTACTGCTAACTTTACCCTTAAAGTAGGGCTACTTTTACCGCCTACTGCTTTATTGTCGATCTATGGTCGAGACTAGACCACATTAGTATAGTCAAACAAGTTCAAAAAGCGTTCTTAATTCAGATTAATTTTAGCCAGAAGTATTATTCTGTATCTTAAACGATTTCTCCGGAAAACATTATTTTCACTCGCGGTGAAATTATATCCAGTTTTGTTTGTTACCGTGAGATAGACATGGAAGCTAACTTAATTAAGGTTAATTAATACAAAAGCGAGCTCAGTATTTAAACTTCTTATCCCGCGGTCAACGAAGCGAAGAGGCAAGACTTCAACAAAGTAAACGAATTACAAGTATCACAACGAGTGAATCAGATACCGGTAAAAACGGCATTGTAAGAAACGACACAAAAGGCCTATCCATCCATAGCAATTGAAATTCAATGTGTCTATTTGATACCAAATAGCCTGTGAGTACTAAACATTCAGAAGGGCTTGCTTGCAGTAAAACAAGAGCGTAAAAAGCTCACACTGATTAATGTATTTGTGTCGCTTTGTGAAGAAACACGCGTCTTTATTGTGGAGCAAGTAGAATAAGCAACAGCGTAACTAATTCTAGAGATTGTTACTTATTTTGCATGTTTCGTAAAATAGTTTCACGCTCTAATAACTTAAATGAAAGTATGGAATCTTCACATTCTTGAGACATGGTTGCGCCTAAAACACTCCGAGCTTTGTAGAGTTGTCTATGACACGTTCGGATTTAGAAATTTTAAGTTACAGGTGCTCTTTTCAAAAAAAAACGTTCCGGTGACGTCAAGGTTCTAATTTCAAAAAAATAGCTCGCAATCGAATGCCGTTCGTCATTGTTTTATGTGAACTGTCACTGTCAAATAGCGGCATCAACGTAGAAAGTAATGAAACACCCATAATAGTTTAACAAAAACCACACACTTTAAAACTCAAATCGTTAGTAATCATGTTCCGAATCGTAATTAGCTACCCGCATTATTCGCTGGGTGAGTTATTTATTACATAAGTTTCCACTTCGTAAAACGATCACAAAGTTCTTGCTTCATTTGTCGTGTCACTGGTTCTTGCTTGGTCACTCTGCGTTAGACCTAACGCAAACTGTAACCTTGAAAAGGGCCTAATGATGGTACAACTAGTGTGGTGAAAGGAATAGATGTGCCTTGAAGCTCCTTTAATGCACGTATTGCTTCATAATGAAACGCGATATACCGACCTACGCTATAGACGCTATAGTCAAGTGACTTCCGTCTATGGTTTTTTCACAAGAGCTCTTAATAATTTCCTTTATTTCAATCCGCTCGCGCCGGTATCCTCTTAAAATACCTACCCTTACATCCGCTTCTTTTAATATCGCTTCGGGATTCCTCATTCGATTTTGCTCCTTCGGCTTTTATCTTCTTCCCGAGCAATTAAAGTTTAAACTTCAATAAAAAGCATCTTGAAATTCCACGTAAAAGTAAAGACATGTGCCATTACAATACCGCTTGTAACGCTATTTCATAAGTTTCAAATTTAAAGAATCGGAGCGTGGATAATTACTGTTGCATTGTTCAGAGCCAGTGCACAGGTATTCAGCAACGTATCAATTAAGTCGGATTCACTCAATCCTAAATAAACTCGCAGCCAAATTAGTTCAAGTGCTAAAATAACAAACTTCGAACCCAGTTCTAAATTTTGTTATCGTAAATAATGATTAGTCATAGACAAGACGATAAAAATAATAAGCTCATCAGCGCAGTGAATAGACAATAAAAGCTTAGCTTGTTATTACAGTTCCGAGGCGAGCGCTGAGAAAACACTCCTTTTAAAATGGACGCCTCGTTTACGGTCAGATTCTGACAGTTTAACTGCGACTCTACGTTTACGGCTGCTAATAAAATTGGTCAAAGAGACCGATTTATTATGGTAGCCGAAAATTCCGCATGCATTCTTCATGAGAAAATAATTCCTCATAAAGAATGCAATGATTGATTTGATGTAAATCAGTATTTAAAAAATGCCGCAGTTTCCTCACATTATAAATTCAAATGTTAACTTTTTTCTTAACTGGGTAACTTTTCTCTTTGCGTCGGATAGAATCGTTCAATTTTTTTTAATTCTCGGAGTCGGTTCTAGTTCTCACGTACAATGTCCTACCAACTGTAAGTAACCTGTGATGCGACCTGCGAGCCCTCAAATCTGCAACGATGGAATTCCACACGTTCCTCCTTTATTCATCACACGCGCGTTTCTAGGAACAATGAGTCGCTCACATGCTCCTTTCGTTCACTTCGAGAATAAATCGCCGCCATTATTTAGTATGAGAAGCGCCGGTACATACCTGCTTAGCAGGGAAGGAACCGAGCTTTCTTCTTGGACTGTGGCTAGTGTCTTCAAAGTCACTGAGATGGCGTTGTATAGAAATGTCGAAAGAGCAGTATTCAAAAAATTTCATTTCAATTTTTTTGCGATATATTCAGTGCATAAGAAGGGGTAAATCGCCAGAACTCGGGGGCACACCTACCTAGAGTTGTATCTATGTTGTACAATTATACTCAAAAAGCCGTCAACTGAATAACTATTCCATTATCACCCGAATGTTCGTTTATTTTGTGTGCATAATTATAAGTTCCATTTTATTTTTTGATGTCTGACATAGCCTAAGCCTACACATATAGATCAAGTTATGTGAAATAAATAATAATTATTATTTCATTACAGTATTCAGAATTAAAACGCGCCTTAATTCTTTTATGGTGTAATATTACTCATCCGTGTCACAAGTCTGGTTTCTCGCCATTCAAAATAGATTAGTAAAAAAATAGATACATAATGTTAAAACGAATCAAGTCGAGACTTGTACGATTAAATCCGGATGAAAAGATCATGAGATTGTTTGTTTTTAGTGCGGTTTCGGTTTCAACCCTGCTCATGCTTATCAGATCCATCGCAGCTCTAAAATTTGTTTTAAACTGTTTTTTTTAATTCTTAGGCATTCAAATAGCTCCGTTGTTTATGGCCGACATTTTCATATTTCGAATTCTCCGATTCCCGCCCGGCGACGAATGCCGGCGATGCAATGTGAAATCAAAGCTACCTTTGTTTTTCACAACGTTCTCGATAAAAGTCTCGAATTTTTCTTCCGACCGCCTTTTGCCATTTGTAATGGAGGGCAATAATTTTTTATCATGACTTATGCCGTGTCCTGTTCACTCCGGATTGGTCGTTAGCGGTTATAAATTTACTTTTTACTAACTAAATTTTATAATATTTTCTAGGCTGCTGTAAAATAATCTCGGAATCATTTTGGTTACGACTCGTTTTTCAACTTAATGTTTCTTAGTAATGTGGACTCGAGTAATTAATCCTTCCATAATGTAGCTAACAGTCTCGGTTAGTTTTTAAGCGGCCGCCCCAACCACAGTGTTTACTTTCTCGGCATTACTGGCAACACTGGAACTTTATTATGGCATCAATTTAATGGTTATTATTATTTATGATTGGCGTGTGAACGTGTTTAATTGGTCGAACATTTTGTCTTGAAGGTGAATGATCATAGATCAGGATTCAGGGAATATTACGGATACATATCGAAGTATACCTAGATACACACCTACCTTAAATACCTAATCGACTTCATCCAAATCAAATATTTCGGATCGGCCTTGAGACAAACTTTTGATAAGAAAACATAAATAAATCAAATGTTGAAAAAGATGTCAGTCATTTTGTTATTTTTATTCTGTTGAAATGCCTAAAAATATAATACTAACAACTTATAAATCTTCACCTCGTTGGGAAGCGTCCAAATATCTTTACATTAAATCGTAATAATTTTAAATGCACTTTGTTTTAACCTATAAAGAAACGAAAAGATGGCGCTGGCCGCCGACTTTTGAAATATTCTGTGTAATAAACATTCCATTTTTGAAAGCAAACAAAGGATTTCTCTCGTTAAACAATTCGAATTTCGAACGTCATAGGTCACACGGACCGCGAGGTTGCGTCGCATTGCTTTGAGAACGTATCTCTGTCTATGCTCTGACGTGCTTGTGTACCATACATTACACAGCCAAGTCTGAATAGCCACGTTAACCTACCACCCGCTTGATGTCCGATGCAAACCTGCCTTGACGGCATTATACAGACAGTTCCTTGTCACAGTTACTTTTGGTTTAACACGAAACTGTTTAACATTCTAACAGAATGCACACGTACTGTCGCCAATAAAATGTTAACCTCGATTTTATGGAAGAATATTTGTAAAGGATGTACCCTGTTCGCACGGTGTTACAGCATATGAAGCTATTTTATATGCATAATTAAAAGTGAGACCTTTTAAGCATGATTCACCGGGTCAATGCGCCAAGCAATCAACCACCAAAAGAGATAAAAATAATTAAAAGCATTATGTACCTTTAATAAAATGGACACGACAAATGGACACCTATGAAACACGATACATTTATGATTGTTGCATATTTAATTTTGAATTTTGTTGTTGTGAAGTGTTAATCTTACCTATCGGGACCAAAATTCAAAAGACCGATTTCATTTACGACGGTCTCCGGTTCATTCGAGTTATAAACCTTAAAACAAGGTGTTGAAGATCTATTTACAATATCAGCAAGTAAAGGTATGCCCGCGACGGGGTGTAAGTGAAAAAAGAACCTGTCCAATGTTACTACACGGCAAAGTGTGAAATATTAAATCACGACTCTTCAACTTGCTTGTTTGTGTTCCAAATATTTTCTAGTGTCGAAACGAAGTTCGAAAGGTAACTACGGTAATGTCTTTTTCTGATGGTTTTATGCAATAGCAATGCTCGAAAAAGCAGCATGAAAGCAAGACCATCCAAATCCATACCTTGTATGGTATGTTCTATATTCGGATAGGCCAATGAGGTTGATATTCTTTAAAATCATGATTATGCTTTCGAAATTCAAATCTCAATACTTACCGTATCGATATTGACCGCTTTGATGGTTGGTGCCGACCGACCTTGTTCTATTTCGTTAGTCTAGTTCACAAAGTACCTACGGCGATGAGAAAAATATCGGTTACCTTCCCGCTTACAAAACTGTTTTTGTTTATTCACAAAAGCGGCGTAGCACTAATCAGCTTAACAAACAAACGGACATCTGTTGCGATTCTTAGCGTCAATTTCACATCGAGAACAATAGTGCACGAAACACGTGGTCAGCTTTAAAACTGGTCACCTGAATGTCTTTTGTCTTCTAAAATCCCAAACACATGGTCCAAAGTACCAAACAAGACAAAAATCAGAGTCCGTTCCCACACTTATCCTTTGGAGTCACTAATTAATAACAAAATGTCGGAGTCCGATATGGAAGTAGCCTCTTTAGGAACCCTCGTAAAACGATTATCAAATGATTCCCCCGCGTTCGAAATTCGAATCTCATGATATCATTCTTGGTTCCTTTAATCCAATTTAACGCATCGGATGAAGAATTTACGCGTCTGATAATGTTCTTTATTTTTAACAGAGTAAAAAAAGGTTATCAATTTGCCGGCTGTTTTTTTTTACTCTTGTGGAATATCGTATTTTGAATGTCGGCCATAAACATTCGAATTTGGAAATGGATCACTGTAATAAAGAAAACAGCTGGTACTTACTATTTTTTTTATAAGCAGGCTCTAGTAAGTACAACTTGCTTGTATATTGATAGGTATAACTTATGTATAGTATAACTTGGCACGTTTATAAACGCTACCTGCACACGTACACTTACGTCGGCCGCTTTTTATGGGCAGCCACGAGAATCACTGTCGTGGGAACCAGCATATTCTTACGACCGGTCACAGCTGACCGAAATGCGTTCTCCATACCCGATTAACAAAATCTATACGACCGGCTTGCCATATTTGAGCTTAAGTCATATTTGACAAATTTCTTTCGCTCCTTATTGGCTTACGGTATTCACATTGCAGCTGATAAAGCCGAGTTATATTTCTGTCGTAAAGCAATGATGTCAATTTTCCTTGGATGCGGCGATTGTCATATTAGTTATGTAATAAATAAATAAATAAAAACCTTACGTAAATAATTATTGACTTCTGCTCATCGACGGTCACCTATTCTAAGATTTAGCTTTGATCCGGAATAGTCCCGAGCTCAGGCTATCGGATTCCGAAAAGCCTATAATAACCTCTACTTATTTACGTCATTGAAGTTCGTCAAAACTATAAACGTAACGAAAGTTTAATTGCGAGCTCGTAAAGTTAGAACGAGATAGAAAATGTGTTTTTATCCGTGTGTGAATCGTTTTCTCGTATTGATTTCCATCATCGACAATAATCATTGTTATGTATCGTGTATCAGTTCCTATGCAAATGGCTCATTGTTTCATGCAAATTAAGTTTTCATTCATGGCTTAATAAGCGACATCTGTCAAAGAAAATGTGAATCACTCTGTTAAGAGTGATCAAATGAGGAATTAATTAAGCTGTGACCCTTGATATCCGGCGAAGCAGCTGCGCCGACACAGGCTTATTGTAATTATAATACTTTGCTCCGTCCGTCTTAAAGATTTCTACCTATTCACGTCTCTATAAAACAAAAATACACGAGCGGCTCTAAAAACCTGTGTCTGTCTTTCATATTCTTATTTCTTTGTCGTTCCACTTTTCTGCCCAAAGTAAGTTCTCTCTTTATCCGCGTCAGTTCGCGTTCGCAAAACCTTTATCAAGATTATCAGTACCTAAGTATTTAAAAAAAATAGTGTTCAATTATTCGAAGTTTATGTCCGTTTCGTAACGTCAGACGTAAATCCTGAGGGTCTCAAATGGCTTCCGCTATTTCCTGATCAGTTTTTCAAATAGTTTTTTAATTATGTTAAATTAGCGCTGCCCACAGCTTCGAGCGTCTTGTACCTGAATAAAAAGTAACCTAGTGTTACCATAATCGAAATCTTCATGAAGATTAATTGGCAACAACTTACTTGCACACCTACATAAAAAATCATAGACTTATAACTATATAAAAATAAAATGAACGTCAAATTGCTCTGCTTACCCTGAGTATCAACTGGTTTTAATAAGTCTCAAAACATGGACATACATTTTTGCATGGTCGTAACTTGACTCGCCCATTGATAAGTTACACCAGGCGCCTAAAAGGTGTTGACACCACCTTATCGTAATTTAATCAATTTCGACTGCCGTTTTCTTATGTCAACAACAAAATGTCAACAGCACTATCTGATACGATACAAAAAGACCAGGAACTCTTTTCCTTGCTCTACGTCACGATTTGAAGTTATCCTATTGGTCTAATTGTTTAATGAAGGAATCTCATTGGCCGTGACGACTTGGCCCAGTCACGTGACCCTGTCCTGTTACAGGCAGATAATTCGAAGTATGTTATTAATTATTATACGATATCAAAAACGAGTGTTAGGTGCCCAATACCTGCTCAATTCAAACTGTGAAGGAAATCATCATGTGGAAACCGACGCGACCTAGCACCAAGCGTTTCTTGAAAGATACGTTTTGGGCGCGTTGAATAGACCATAGCTACTAATGAACTTACTAACAGATCGAATAAATGCTTGATCGGTCCTTCGTTCAGCGTGTTTTTACTGTGCGTATTTTTAGATACGGCAACAATTTGCACCATCTGCCTATAAGTCGCCTATCACACGCGCCGTCAACATTGTCGTTTGCAAAGGAAATATTTGAAATACGCCGCACCCACAGGGCGCAGTATGTACATAAGTATACTTACTTACTGAGATGATTATGTACCTACATCTTTCTATTCAAAGTTCACAAGAGAAGATCATCTTCTGAGAAATTACTTATTTTTATAGCTCAAACGGGAAGGGTAATCTGTACAGATGGGTGATGGTTTTTTAGTTCTCG
Source organism: Perizoma flavofasciatum (assembly GCA_958496245.1). Taxonomy (NCBI): domain Eukaryota; kingdom Metazoa; phylum Arthropoda; class Insecta; order Lepidoptera; family Geometridae; genus Perizoma; species Perizoma flavofasciatum. The sequence goes on along the minus strand of OY292439.1, from coordinate 7,334,441 downwards.
AGTAAAGCTCTATTCGAATTCCCAAAAAAAGATTCTTTGGAAGAGCTTGCTTCTAAGCGATAAGACTGTCCATAGTATATTTAGTTATGTTAAGATTTTGTTTATTATTTTGTGTATAATAATGGTATTTTCATTCATTCCAAGTTTATGGCGGTGCCATTAGTTTAGGAATAAACCTAAGTCTCGAGCTCAGTCTAAATTTTTTACTCCTCGCGTTTTATTTTACTTAACGAGTTGAATCTCATCATCATCATGCATGACACAGCATCCATGAGTATCGCTCTGCTTAAAATTTATTCCATGTGCCAGCTAGTAAAGCTTAGCCGAATTGTTTTAAAAACAAGAGCTCAGTTTTTATGGAAACAAGGTTCCGCTCGCTGTGAGCGTTATTAATTCGTTTTACACTAAAAACGAGATATTGACCATGATTTGAGAGTTTTATTTTTATCCAATATTTTTGCGCGATTGCTTGCACCTTGATTTGAAAGAATCTCAAAAATCAGGGTAGTTTCAGTTATTAGAGAATATTATGTTGTGTCGAAACTTTTCGGTAATTATAGTGTTAAAAACGGGATAAGTCAGTTTATGTCAATAGTAACACACGCTTTGACATAATACTTCATATCCTGTGTGTTACCAATTTCCGATAGTTGATGCAGCTATGCCGATTTATCGGGAAACAATTCATTTTAGTTAAATTGATGATATAATGTTCTTTATGATAAGTTTTGTCTTTTGTTTTTTCAGGGCACCTTCTCCCTGATAGTTGAAGCGTGGCATGATACGAACGAGACGTCGAGATCAGACGGTGAGTTGATTAATTCAGTTCTCATTACAATACATACATACTTAATACACACTTATCTTGACACGCCTAAGCAGTATGCCAAGATTGGGTAAATAATGGTGTGGTTAGAAAACTGTGTGTTATTCAATATTCGAGCTAATGCTCTGCGTTTAAAAAGGCAGTGTTCGAACGCAATCCTCTGTCAATCGAAGTTGTAATAAACAGTCTAGTTTAACCCCATAGCTGGAGAACGACCCAAAACCAAGAAAAACTTCGATACGGGGAAAATCTAGATCGGTTTAGGTGAATCAATCAGGTGGTCATCACGACGCGTAATCCTGTAACCACAAGAAAGAAGCATGCTTTAAAGTGCAACTATGTTTAGTTAACATAGGTTACTTCTTAATAAGCCCTTAGAAGCACTGGAATGCTCAATTGTAATGCAACATCCAAAAGAACGGTGGCTTGACCATTTTCTCAAGATTAAATTAAAAAGGGGTTAAGAAAATCGTCACTTGTAAAATTCAACTCACGTCTGTCACGATTCACTCGCATTAGGTTTCACTGTAATTCTGGGTGTTTATCGTGCATTTAACGGACAGTATGTATATTTGAATGATCATATTATCATATCGTGGAACACAGAAATGTTCCCATGGTGTGGACGATTGGTGTTCTGTGCACGAAGCTCGGCGCGTGATTCGCCTCGCAATGCGCGCGCTATTCTAATGAACTCAGCCTTCTGTAGGACGAAAATTTTGTAGAAATGTTCTAATGTATTCAGTGGCCGTTGACCGGCACATAGACTTCGTCGACAGTAGGTACAACTATTACAAGCAAATTGCGCGAGCATTCACTTGCGTATCGGAAAGTCTCTGCAGAGGGTAGTCTGCCATCGTTCACCATCGCACTCCGTGGGGAAGGCCTGTATCCAACATTGCTCTTCTACGTATGGTTGATGATACACGAACTTAACTAATAGCGTTGTCTTATCCGCATAAATTTGTCTTAACCGCATAATCACAAACCATGTGCTCGACTTTAATATTCGATTGTTATCATATAACAATCGATTGGGTTAGTTCTGTTCGACGATGTCACGAGGGCCCTAAACGCCCTATAAAGAATCGACAACGTGCATGCAACGTGGCGTGACCGAAAAAACGATTCGAAACTGTAACCGCTATACCCAGCCCGTAAATACATCATCATGATAATTCGCCGCGTGTATCGGCGAATTATCATGATGATGTATTAGGACACGAAAAAACAACAAATACCTAAACTTCTCAAAATCATAAAAATGGCGGACACCAATACCGCCCATATTTTAATTAGATTCTCATCCCGCTGCACTCTGACCGACATAATTACTACTCCTGACCGAATAACGAAAAAACCAGTGATTTACTTAGGAGATTTAGAGATACCGTGAGGTGTGTCTACGGGCCGGTTTACCGAAAATCATTAGCGTCCGGTGAAATAGCTCAGGACGGGTATATTTTTAATACGGCGGGAGCGATGGGCGTACCGCTTTACTACCGAGAAATGTTACCAACAGAAATCTAATCAAGCATAATAACAGGTTACCGCGCCGTTTGTGTTCACTCACTATCGACTCTGCGGGTTAATGCTTTATTAAATCATTCGGAGTTTCATCTCGGCAGCTGCATGGTAACCGTTGCACAAATTCACGAAACTAATCATCAAGACAACCCCTGAAACTCAAGGCCTTGAAGAATGACGACGCGCGTCTATAGAATCCAATATATCATAGATCAACACGCGTCCAACAATGACAATTGTTGTTGGATAAGAAGATTCTTCACTAAACAAATAACCCTCCACAATAACTCAGCAGATCTTTGCTTCGCCGAAACCTTTTGTGTGCCCGAGGCGCAGACCCACACCTGGTCGCTAACGGACCCGAAACTTTGTTTACTCGCTGTGGATGCTAAAAAATATACCTCGGAGAGAAGCCAAGGTAGTTTACAATCCAGTTTACACATGATGTCTTTCGTCGTAGGAGTAAAAAATCACGGAAGATGCCCCGGAAGGCTCGATTTATGATGTAAGCGACGGCACTCTCAGGATGCGCTGTCGACAGATGCTCAGCATATGCTTCAAGTGGGCACACTTCCAGTGTCCCGTCCTGTTTCTTTGTTTAAGCTTCGAAGAGCGTGTGAAACGTACCGATGATTCGTAGAGCAATTACTTGTCTGGGCCAGAGCGCCGCGGGCCGAGCGCTACCGGCCGGCTGACAAGATGCGATTATCGATACTGTTATGTTGTGACGGCTGCTTATCTGTCGGTATTAGTCAACTAGACTGGCCTCTTGCCTCTTACCCCGTACAATTCGCTTTCCAGTGCGGTCTGATTTCTGGCGAATCTTGCCTTTCTCAAAGTTGAAGATGTGGAGTGCCGGAAATTTATCACATTCAATGAATTCTTACCGTTCCACGGTAATAATTCACTGCGTCCAGTCAAAGTAAACTTTGAACGAACTTTTTATTTGAATGGAACTTCAAACTTCAACAGTACTAGACTGCTCTGCAGAAAGGTAGCAGCAAAAACATACGCGAATTCTATGTTCCAAATAAAAATCTCTTATTTGTTGAGTTGCCCACCCGAGTGTAGTTGTTTATCAAACCAACGCTCAAGGCGCTCTCCACGGATTGAAATACTCGATGAGTTAGAAGTGGACAGTTTTATAAACAAAAGTGTGTCTGTCCGGGCCATTGAAGAGTATGTTTCCCACAGCCAGTAGTAGGGCAGGTGTCTCGAGACGAGTGGGAAGGAAACATTTGCACAGCTCACCTGCGGAAAACGACAGATGATGTGATCGTGCTTCAAAGTTTCGTTTATCAACCTATAGTTCAATTCGTGTGCCACTTGAAGCATACTTTCTTGGTCCCGCTACGTTGTGTCAATGGCCTGATCTGGTCAACCGGTGATGTGGGGACCAGAATCAGTGTGGTTAAAGAATTTAGTGCCCTCGCAGAGGCTCTTTTTATGCACGTGTCAAAATCTTTGAATTTTTGGTTCTAGAGCCTTACGATGTTGTTCTTCGCCGTTTGAAAGCACAAATTTGGGCACGCTAATCGTTATTCTTACTCACATTTCCGAAATTCGAACCCACAACCGATCGAAAATCGGGAACACTAGCCAAACTGGTGTTCTCATTGGAAGTTTCGATTTCGTTCGTATACCCCCCACCGTTCACTAATTACACTTCGCTTCGGATCCAGTTTCAACGTAGACGTCGTCAATCTAGTCGCATAATGAATGAGAGAACTCTGCGGCATCCGGTGGCCTTATTCATCGATCGATCGATCGATCATCGCGTGAACATCCTCGGCCTTAAAATCGCGTTTTTAAGTTCCAAAACATCCCAAATCGCCTTCGTCCGCCTCCGATCCACCGACTCAAATTATCTGCTATTTCGCTTTCTTTTGTTTCTGTTTATCGTTGGATTCATTCTCGTTTTATTTGTATTGACCTCTGGGTCCGTAATTACACGTCTCTCGGCTTCGGAACACGTACCGTTCCAGTCTCGTCCTTAAATGCGTTATTTATTTGTGAATTGGTATTACATTAATAGATAGGGTACTCCCTCATTTAATATCGTTACGGCGTGGAATTAGAATGATGGCTGTAATTTGTGCGGTCGTTTCTTTTCGAAGTTTCGACGACTGAGTATTAAATAATAGAAGACAAAAACGTCCTGCAATTTTCCGTTCAATTGGCCTGCCGGCTAGGGCTGTGGTATTTTTCTAGACTTGCTGATATATTGCGGAGATATTTCAGTTTAACGGGCAACCCTGGTCTGCGCGCGGTTGCCATAACTCTCAGAGCGCTCGGATTAAATTGCGCCCGCGCTTTCCCACACCGTTTTCCTAACTCCCAACTCCCCCAAAATATATACTTGGAATATCTACGAATTAATGAAAAAAAAACTCTGAACAAGTCGAAACTTTGTCTGTGACAACGCCAATAGTACGATACGAGAAAATGCCCGTTTTCTGTTACAAATTCTGATTCGCCATAGTTTTTGGAAAAATATTCTGAAAAATCTTTTATACCATCGCTTCGGATATTAAATTTAATATTTATTGACTCTAGCTGGATATTGCATGCGCATTGCAGCCTTTTACTTTACGATGTTCATCGGAATGAGGGCCAGATCGAAATAAATTGATAGCCCTCGACTGATTGTATTTTCGTTAGGTTGGTACACAGCATGCGCGTTTTATCTTCTAGATTTATTGGACAGATACGATCACTGTAAGCCTACACCCGGTACGTTTATGCGCTTACCAATATCCACAATGTTATTGCTTTAAACGGTGTTTACGTTACTATTTTGATTATAACTCGCCACTTACTGTTTATAAAACTATATACATACAGATCTACAGCTAGATATGTTTTCAGGCCAATGGTATTAACACGAATCTTCAACTGAATTCCAAAGATTCGTGATCGGCGATCGTAGATAACCGACACCCATTTACTGTTCGTCTGCCGTCTCGAACAAAAGGAGCGATGTAGCATACGCCACGAAATTAGTCTGGTTTTTATGTACCTTTTAATTTTGTTTCGCGTCTGGTTTAATTTTATCCTCTGTCGGGATTACCGGCTTAGGAATGTATCCATCGATGCAATAAGAGTAAAAAATGTACACGCCGAGAAATAAATAAAGTTACCGGACGGGTTACTGAGATTTCTACCCTAGGGTTACCACTTATCAAAACCTGGGAGACTTATGTTTATCTGATTACGGTGGGCTGGGTCTTTACTTAACTTGTACCTAACTACTTCCTCATTTTTGTGAGTAGAAATAAAAAAAAAAAAATGACAACCCTGCATTTCCTTGATGAATGGAGTGGTGATTTAAATCAATGCAGTTTGTTCCCATGCTAGTTTTTGCTGGCTTAGGTAACTTATCTGGACCAGTTCATATCCAGACTAGTTTATAGATAACATTTCTTCAGGAATGTGAATGAAAAAGAACACTCAGGCGCCACCATTTAATCAAAACAGTGATTAATACTAAAGAGGGTTTTCTAAGAAATCGCTATCCGCTATATCACGGCCGTTATACTAAAGTATTTTTTGCGTCTTTTCCAAAATAAAATTTGACAAATACTTGTGTATTCAGAACCGAAAACTGGTCAAAATGAGTTCAAACTGTATTTTATTATCAATAGAAAGAACTCAAAATTGTCCAAATATTTGAGCAACATAATAAATACACACATTATTAAAAGTTTACATTAATTTTTAAAAGTTGTAATATTTTCCTTTTAATCTCTTTTCTATAAGAATTTATTTAAATTCATTGAATACATAAAACAGAAATAAAGTGGTTTGTTCTTTCAAATGTTCTATTTTTAATAAGAAAACAATTCGTTCTACAATTTTTAATAATATTTAACATATCAAAACAATGTTGTTTTCAAACTGATCGCGAACTTTTTATGATGTGTATGTATACAAACTAACAGCAAAAACTTACAAGGCAAGTTATATAAAGCTTCTCACATAACATCACCGCTATATTACGCCCGTCAAATACTAAATACCGCTATCCAAGCGCCACCGTTGAATCAAAACAGTGATTCAGTGATTCACTACACAATGAGATCTCACGGTCCGATGCGGGCGTCAAATGTCCAATTTACTCCTCTACCCTTTCTCACGGTTATAAACAAATATTTATTATTCGTGACAAATCTTTGAGATTCCTTCGTATCGGGAAGATTCCTTGAGATTTCTCGAAGTCATCTGTAATGGGGCTAAAATCACCACATAGCTCTTAGAATTAGCAAGGGGCAATGGGCTGGTCATATAGCTCGCAGAACCCATTACCGCTGGGGAGGAAAGGTTCTCGAATGGCGACCACATACTGGATGATATTTGAAGGTTCCTCACCCGCGTTGCAGGAAGTCTGTGGATGAAGGTAGTCCAAGATCGTTCGTCTTGGTACTCGTTGGCAAGGCTTTGGTCCCGCAGTGGACGTTAACAGTCTAAGTTAACTATTGTTTATTCAATTTATCATCATCATTATCAATAGCTTGTATGTATAGTCCACTTCAAACAATGCTCCCCAAAAGTGCCATGACGAATAGTTTTGAGGCATCGCTGTACAAGGACTTCCCGCAGCTATGTTGTCTTCGGTCCATCATTTGGACCTTGCCTTCCTAATCCGTGTCGTCCGGTTCGTCGTTGTCTTTTGGAAAACCTGCCCCAGCGGTTTTCGGTTCTGCAAGCTATATGGCCCGTCTATTGCCTGCCACTTGAGAGCTATTTCTAACGGTGACTAAATATACGGTATTCCACGTTATACTAACTTTGTATAATACTGTGGTCGTGTAATAATATATTTTAATTAGCTCAACAGCCCAACATTAACGTATTAATACAAGTTGAGATTGTAATCTAAGTTAATTTAATCCAAGCTGTTTACGTGCTTAGTTACTTTTATTTTTGGGGTACATCAGATATTATGCTTTGACCTTTTTGAAATATAACAAGCTCAAATAACATGGCTCATAAATTTTATCCAAGTACGCATTTTCTAAAAACTTCAAAACAATATAATAACGTGATCAGACCCTAAAAAACACTTACCTGTCTATAACCAAAATATATCCAGTGGTTGACACGACGAACGGACGCTTCATTCAGCCCTGTTAAAATTAAACCAACAGCCGAATTTAACCAAAAATCGGTGGCAATAACTGCAAATGGCATTTGCTATAATAGATAGATAGAAAATTATTTATTGCACCACTAAAAAGAACTATACATAGGCGAACTTAATGCTAATAACAATTCAAATCGAGCCGTAGAGGATCCTCAATAACTTGTAAATCTCTTCTTCCAGACACTCTTATAGCCCGCATGGCGAAGCAAAGCATCGCCGACGTCGGTGGTCCCTGGGTCGAAGAGGAACAGCGATGGCCGACCGGCCCTGACCTGAAGCTATCCTACCGAGTCACCTGTTCGGAGAACTACTACGGGTCAGGGTGCGAGGTTTTCTGCAGGCCGAGACATGACGACTTATTCGGGCATTACACCTGCTCGGCCAGCGGGGAGATAGTCTGCATGCAGGGCTGGACGGGGAACTACTGCTCCAAACGTAAGTATCTTATTATGCTTCTAACTATGAAGATTATTGTGTAGTGCTCAATACGGGCGGTAATATTATGCTGAAATCGGAATGTCATTTCCTCTTTTATAACCAAATATAAGTAATTCGGCAATGGGTTTGCAAACGTGAAATTTTTACTGCAATGTGCATCTGACTAGTCCCTGGTACCCTCACGGATCTGCGTACTGAGTATAGATCTGAGTATGAATATTGTGTGGGCAAGTGTCAGGTTTCAGTCAAGTTTAATGAGGTTTTATAACATAGAAATGTGGCCCAAAAGAACGATAAATAGGCCATCCCATAATTCAGTTCATCCTCATTAAAATATGTATGATAATTTAAGCTCAACATCCTTTCTGGCCTCTTGCATAGAAACACGTAATGCCGTAATTGTAATTCACTGACACGCTCTAGAAATATTTTATGTAATAAAAATAGCTGACGCGCTTATACGTCTTTTTTGCGAGAGTCCAGCCAATGTCGTGGAAACAGGAGTGCGAATTTTCTTATATTTTTTCAGTTTAGAATTAGAACACACTCTTCGAATATATTTGTCTGTGGTCTATAATAGTCTCTGACATAGAAGACATGAAATGTCAAAAAGGGTGTTTATTTAATCAATTAATTGTGTTTTTCTACCGGACATGTGGTTTTTCTAATCGGCAGTCTTATACCAGCCATCAAAGGTGTTCTAGAAATAGATACACCGTACTTATGAGATCATTTACGTGGCTGTATATGGAAAATATATTACAGATGCTATGCATTAATATTGGCACCTTTATTCATTTGTTATTTTACATTCACTATTGCGAAGTTTATTTTAATGTTATTCGTATAATAATAACTGTAATCTTGAGATGATAATAAATTGCTAAAATTCGCAAATTTTAGCGGCACATGGCTGTTATCCCTATGATGGATGTACATCACATCTATACGTACCTAGAACCGCGAGGATACCAAGCAGGGAGTTGTCAGAGGCACGCCCTAACATATTATTTGGTGCTTGCTCACGTTAGTTTACCATGCTTTCTGAATCTCTAGCAAGTTATTATCTTTTATATGACTTTAGTAGGTACTTATGCTTATTACAACTGGGCAAGTAGCGCATCACATCAGATCACTACAATGAAAAGTCTGTAGGTACACATAGAATTGTTTTTTCTACTAAATATGTGTAAATGTTCAAATTAAAATTGATGAAACAACGACATAACGAACAAACTTTTGTCTACGGCACATTAACTTTGACTGCCATTAATTAAAATTAATTTAACTATTTATTCATACCTCTATTACAATAGAATACGAAATTTAATTCATAGTTCAAAAGTTTAAGTACCCATTCAAAAGTATTTCTTTTATAATTGAGTGTCAAAGAACTCATAAAAGCGTAACCTGTGAGAATTTATCTGATTGTAATCGTAATGATAAGGAAACAAAATATATTAAATTGTAACCGCCCCAATTAAAAAAGCTTACCTACTTATTTAAAAAATAACTTTTACGTTTATAATTAGAGTAGTCGTATAATATAAATATATGAGAATTTCACTGTGAAAAATAAAACTTAGGTATTTAATTTGTTAGGAAGGTATTAAAATGTATTTAAATATCTGCGCATACACGCCTAACAAGATGAAAGAGTCATAAAACATAACAGCATAACACTGGTCAGTTTAAACCGTGCGACCGAACGTGTGTCTGTTTGAACGAGTGAAGTACGATAAACAAAGTAAAACTCCATCGCATAGTGAGAGGTTTTCGTTTTGATAGATGGCAAGTAGGAATAAAAATAAGAACATTTCTTCAAAGTCGGATAAATGGCGCTGGTTGAAAGGATATTTCAAAAAATGTGACCATGAAAAATAAGCCTCTTTTATCAATCAACAGGGCCATGCTAGCCCTTTGCGAGTAGAGCCTCACACTTAAGCTTAATACCCTCACTGTAGGATAAAAATATCGTGGTTTACCGATGTCATGATAATTAACCGCGCGACAACTCGTGTGGTCTGTTTGTACTCAAAGCACATGATAAACAAAGAACGGACGGACAACAGCGGACAACTCTCCATCGCTTTCTAATCAATCGTTTCAAAACGTCATCGCGTGTGACGTATGCTGAGCGCATCGGGTATTGAAACAAAGCGGTGCGGAGATGCATTGTACCGGGCGGATGTCTGTCGCGTCGCAATCTCGGCAGCCCCACCTGCCGCCGCGTTCCCACACTCCAGCGCCGCAAAAAACGCGCCAGACAGAGACGAAACGCACGCCGGCACGTAGCGCTCCGTCCCGCTCCCACACCAGGGCTGGCACGACAGCCTCCACGCGACTCGACGAAACAAATCACGATTTTCTGGTAAAAGCAAATAGACCGATCTGTAAACGTGTGAAACTTGCACCGGAATAAGTTGCATGAATGTGTGATAATGTAAAAGTTTCGCTAGTTCGACGTGTTATTACGAAAATATAAAAGCGAGAGAAGCGACCATGGTTTAATGAAAACAACGCGGTACGCTCGCACGCACACAGCGAGCCCAAACCGGGTCAAAACACCTTTAAACGAGAACCGATCGAAATAAACTCCGCACTTGACCGTGTCACGAAGCTCCTCTCCATCTGCGGAACGGTATCTCGCCTTCTGGGAAAGCTTAACGATCCTCAAAACTTATTTTGCATGTCTGCCTGGCATTATCCGACGTCCAGCTTTCCTAATGATAGGGTGAGTGGAGAAGAACCTTTAACAGCCGTTTAATTTCGCCTAATTGTAAGCGAGTATCGTTCTCACGAATATTACCTTCTGTATTGTGTATCGCGAATCCCACGAGCTCCTAATTTCCGTTTCGGAAAGATGGGAACAGTTAATATTTGCTCACATGTGGGATTGGGCTGTCCTCTACCTGGCCCGAAGGCCTACCGAGACCTTGGGCGCACTGCGGCACGCTAGCCTTTCATTAGAAATCGATACTGTTCATTGATAATAATTAATAGCTCTGTTGAACGTAAATCATCCCTGGCGGCTCTTCCGTGCCCACTTACGGGCCAAATTGGTTTTGGAGTGTAATTTTTACTACCGTTTTACTCCTGTCTGATAACGTCGAGACTTCAAGAGGTAGTGCACTGAAGTGGACCGCTCTTGTCTTTGATCTAACTCCAGAACCGGCCATGGCGCCCACCGAGCTCTTAATTAATCTCATCAAGTTTTATGCCTCAACGTAAGAAAAGCATGAGAACGTTTGTTTTAAACGACCGTTTATCTTATTCGCGTAAATAAAGTTCGTGAAAGCTGGATTATGTCCTTTTGAATTTCCTGTGTCGAATAAAAAGCGTCGGTTACGTTGTGGAATGGATGGAAAGCGAATTGGCACTTCGGTGAATGTGAGCTCTAAGCCGATTTGCGAACTGCGAGCGAGTTTGGGGGCTTTACGTTCGCTCTGAAACGCAAATCTGTTTTGGTGTTCGAGGCAGATTGTAGGATTATCTAAAGCGAGAAACTAATCCTACTATCCTATCCAACTTATAAATGCGAAATAGGGATGTTTATCTGAAGGAACGGTCTTTGTCGCACAAGTAATTGCAAGAGTATTATATTGTATAGATGGACTCGTTTTAAAAAGTATAAACTGTTGACACTTATCTTTATGTAGTTTGAAATCGGCTTTATAAACACAGACTACTGGATGCAAACGCATTTTATAAACGTTGTAGAACCCCGGGGGGTTCACTCCTTATGAACTATAAACACCAGTGCGGGCTAAATAAGAAGCGTACCATGTGAGCGAAGCCGAATCAGATGCTAGTCTAACTTGACTTACTATTTCGAGTCTGAGCCACGATTCGCTAACTCCAGATTATTCAAACTCGCTTCCTCGTCTCGATAAATCCTACAAAGCCGGCTGCATTTGCATTCGGGAACTTCAACATGGCGTCTAGTATTTTTCTAGTTAGGGGAATAGTAACGGTCGAGTGACGGTTATGCTCCCCGCGCTATCTTCCCCTTTGTATTCGCTCCGATAACTTGCCTATGCGCACCCGACCGATACGACGACGTACCACACTTCTTATTTCAAAATACCTTTTCTACGACTGTATAATACATTACCGCGTAGCTTTAAAACACGTTTCTTTTTTATTTGCACACCGCAATGCACTTTGAACGAAGCACCGAACATAATTTCTCCTTCGCGAAGTTACATCAGGGCTTCGCTGCATTGGACGTAAATCAAATAGTTAACGATGCGCACATTACACCATCAATATATCAAAACGTAGCTTAGTAATTATCTTTAACTTTTTGAACCAACATTTCATAATAGCTTTAAATAAAAAGGAGAAGTACCCTTTTAACCGCCAAGTTTTACTAGAAAGAAGTGATTGCCGATTTTAATGTGTGATTGATTCGCGTAAGAAACTCGTGCTAAAGAAGTATACACGAGTTTTCACGCAAATAAATGGTCGTGCTCGCGACCTCGCCCCTTCGACTGCGGGACGCTAGCTAACGAACCTCTCTCTTTGTTGCCGTGTTCTTTGCGAATCCGGATGCATACATTCATGATTAATACTTCCCTGCATTTACTATTCTTTTGCACTGAAGCCAGTGCTAACGAATGTTTTCTTTTTGTTACAGCGCGCTGCAAGCCAGGCTGCGACGCCGACCGCGGGCACTGCCTCCGGCCCGGGCAATGCATGTGAGTATCCACTTCACACCACTGCACTAAACACCCCAACAATACACCTACCATTGTCCGCTTCGCTTATTAGTCGCTCGTTATCACTCGACTGACGAAGGTTTTTCTTTGCAGCTGCCACTCCGGCTGGGTGGGCGAGCTATGCGACAAGTGCGAGAAGCACCCGGGCTGCATCCATGGGAACTGTTCCAAACCCTGGGAATGCATCTGCGAGGAGGGCTGGGGCGGACTATTCTGCAACCAGGACCTCAACTACTGCACGAACCATAAACCGTGCCAACACGGGGGGACGTGCCACAACACCGGGCAAGGCAGCTACACTTGCGTCTGTCCAAAGGACTACACGGGCCCGAATTGCGAGAAGTCTCTCCATACGTGTGATGTCCGGCCGTGTATGAACGGAGGCGCCTGCGTGTCTGATGAAGGAGGGGAGCTAGCCTGTGCTTGCCCGCAAGGGTACGAAGGAGCGAGTTGCGAAACCCGACGACTGACTTGCGCTGATCGGCCGTGCCAGCACGGGGGAGTCTGCGAGCCGCGAGGAGCTGGCTACGTGTGCGTCTGTCCGCTCGGCTTCGGCGGCACGGACTGCGCTCTCGAAGCGGACTCCTGCGCAGCCGGACCGTGCCGCAACGGGGCCACCTGCTCCCGCGCCGGTGATGGTTTCCGCTGCACCTGCAGAACCGGCTTCCGTGGTAACCGCTGTGAAATCGACATCGACGACTGCACCGGAGTCATCTGCGAACACGGAGGGACTTGTGTCGACCTGGTGGATGGCCAACGCTGCCAATGCGCGCCCGGTTTCCTCGGCCCGCGCTGCGAAACGCGCGTCGACCTCTGCCTCGCCAAACCGTGCGCAAACGGCGGTGAATGCCTCATCCTGGACAACGACTACGAATGCCGCTGCCGGCCTGGCTTCGCGGGCAAAGACTGCAGTATAGACGTGGATGAGTGCGCTTCTTTTCCGTGTCGGAACGGGGGATCCTGCCGCGACCGAGTCGACGGCTACCACTGCTCCTGTCTTCACGGATGGACGGGCAAAGCTTGCACCGTCTCGCTGGCGGAGCTGGAGTCTAAACGCGCGGGTGGCCATCTCCGCCGCGTGGGAGATTCTATGGAGGACGAGAGTCTCCCAGCTGGGCGGTTAGCCTGGATAGTTGCTGTGGGCGCGACGGTGCCCGCGCTGGTTCTGCTCGCGTTGGGCGCGCTGGCCTGCGTGAGGCGACGGCGGAAGCGGCTGGCGAGCGAGGCGGACGCGGAGGCGCGTGCGCAGAATGCTGCCAATGCTGGCGGGCACGTGATCCGCAACACGTGGGGTAAAAGCGAGCCCGCGCCGGCGCCGGAGTGCCAGAACGCGCACAACCAGGCCGCGGAGGAGTGTAAGCGGAAGACGCTCAACACTGAGAACGCGCGGTTGCTGGCCGCGCTCGACCCGCGGCTCTCGCGGTTGTCGGCTGACTCAGCGTATTGCGCTAATAGGTAACTATTTTTTACTTTATTACAGATAACAAGTAGATTTTTACAAAATTCCTAAACTCCCGACGTGTATTTTCTACATCGATTGCGGCGTCTCCTGCAGAGTGACTTGTGGCGATTAAACCGATCCAAGAACCATTCTTGAAGACGTACAAAACGAACCCGCATTCCTCCCTCCCGCAGTTGCGGGAATCGAACCCGCATCTCATACATCTCAGCCGGCTACTCGCCCGCCAAGCCACCAAGGTCGTCAAAAATTCAAACTTGCCTCCTCTATGTAGCCACATGTGCTCGAATAATTTCCTATGACTAACCTATATGTTTTCTTCTTTCCAGTGATACGTCGTTAGTAAAACGAGGTCTTGAAGGCGGAGGGGTATATGTGCTGGATGATCACTGCTTACCGCCGACATTCGCGACGCAAGTGTAGTGAACACCCGTTGTGCCCCGCAGTCGGGTAAACATGGACAATAATACTTATTTATTCAAAGGACGCTTCCGCGATCCAGGCTGTGGCCTCAGTGTAAATATAGAGATTAATGTAAAGTGACTCTGTTTATACTAGTTTAAGCGTTCGATGTATTTATTTTTGCGGTTCGCCTGTTTGTATATAGGTGAGGCGGATCGCTATGCCTTGTTATCGGTGCGTATTGCTCGTGATTTCTGCCTGCGAGAGGCGAAATGTCTTTTCTGTCTTCACTTTCAAAACTATAAGGGCTTTAAGGTCTGTTTTACATTATTTTAAACTGTGTCTTGTTAACTCTAAAGCATATACTTTTTGGCAGTTTTTTTATAAATATGTGTCACAAAATCTGTTCTTGTTAGCCTAGATTCAGTTTAAAAGCTATGAAATACAGACCTGTCACACTTTGTACGTGAGTCTTATGTTGAGATTAATAATCCCTAGAATTGTTTTTGTCACTCTTGTTTTGACATTTGTGTGACCGTGACAGTACGGGCTTATTTATATATCTGAGACATAAGAAAATCAAAGTAGACGTGTTTCAACTTTATCACGAAAAAGTGCTTTAAGCCCTAGCAGGGCGATCGTTCATGCTACTTTTTTGCATTCATAATGTAAAATCTCAGTTACGTCTACGTAACCTGAGATGCTCTAGCATCTCATAATCTTGCTTGAAACTAGCATGTTCGCTACATTTGGGGCCAAACTTTCCTATACCTTTCTCCAGTATGTTATAGGTAGCTATTTTTCCGATTTTTCGTTTCTCGCATTGAAGGTAGCTCGAATCGGGGGTAAGGACCGTGCGCACCGGGGGCAGTGGACCGCGGTCCACGATCGATCTCTGTAGGCAGGCGTTAGTGCGGTCCACTGACGCGTTATCTAATGATGCTGGGCCTGACATCCTATCTCAAACCCTTCAAACTTTACAACTTTTTGTAGACTACCTACAAACTCTTTCGTTATTGCTCCGCCATTTTGTTTTAATTTAAGGCCTTCTGATTGAATTCCAGTTTTGTTTTGTGACGAAATTGTATCTTTGTTGCATATCGGCAAATATTATAGAAAGTGTTATTATGTATGTGTATTTAATTTTGTTATCAGACAGCAACCTGTTGTAATTTATGAGCGTAAATACGTTAAAAATAATATTTTTGTTCTGGAATTTTGTCAGGACGTCGTAAAATAACTTTCTGTTTCTCGGGATGTGAAAGGTCTCAGTATCGTATGAACTGACACTACTCTATCCAGACTCGCACTCGACCAAACCGTGCGTTTAGACGAAAACTACGCGAATCAAGCGTAATCAGTTTTGTGATTAACATAATTGTTCCTATGATTTTAGCTCCGTTAAAATCTGTAGATTTTTTTGAAAATCGACTCAGATTTTTTCTTTACGGGTCAGTCCGGGATAAGTCGGTTAGCATATTCGTTCCTGTTCAACCGAGGCTGATTTCTACTATCTCTGCCCACGCGGTTTTAGTATAAATAGTTCTCGCTCAAAAAAACATCACGCACGTAATTAGTCCATAGGTTAATTCTGTACTTATAAGTAACAAGTTTCGAAAGCTAAGTCATTTTGTATAAAACAAGTAAGTTTTAGACGTGTAAGTATATCTCCAGTAACGTAAGAGTACTTAATTATGTCATCAGGCAACATAAGACTATATTTCAGGTTGTTTTAACTTATTTATTGTAATAGGTTTTCTTCGATAAATCGATTCGTTTTGACCCTACACATTTTCGATAGAAAATGTGTAATGTCGACTGGATCGATTTATATGGAATAATTTATGTGAAATTGCTTTTTATAACTTGTAGATAGTATTAATGGATAAGTGATATGCGTCGTCTCTTATGTTGCCTTTTGTACGCGACAGTACGGTAGACTAAAAGATGGACAAAATTTACTATATAACTATAATTAAATAGACTGATCATAAAATGTTATGTAATGTTAGAAGATGACAAATGTAAAATGATGCTAAAATGATGTCAAGACAGAAATGCCCAGTCGATATTATTAATAGTTTTTGTACTTAATTGATTGCAGATTAAACTTTCATTTTTCTTTTTGAGGATTTTAGTTTGCTTAATAAATTGTAATGATTTCCATTCCGAACAATAAAATGACAGTATTTTATAATTAATTTATACCACATTTATCTATATTGTGAATTCTTAATTTTTATTGAAATCATGTTTATTTTTTGAATATAGGTTTACAATTGACTGATGATTAAACTAAATTGACTATGTATTAGTATATCGGATCCATTTATCTTTAGAAATCATGAATGTATTTAGTGCTTTGATGTGTGAGTATACTAAAGGATAAAATTTTTAATCATTCCATTTCTTAGGTTAACTTTTATGATTCTTATTTTTAATTTCTCTATTTTCTTAGATATTGTTTATTTTGCATGCGTATCCAGTGATTATTTTCGTATCTTTTTGGGATCCTTGAAGGACTATTTATGTATTTATCCGCAGTGCGCTACCTTTTGGTATATTCACATTTTCTTTCTATTTCAAAAGAAAAATGAAAGCAGCTTTCAATAGATGGAAGTAACAAATAATTCCATAGTTTTTATCCGTAATAAAAGTCATAATATTGTAATGATATTGCGGTGATAAGCAACGAGTGGAGTGAATGGATAAAATGTTAATAAACAATTGTTTACAAAAGATTAAAATATGCATTTTCTTTTATGTTTTACCCCTTAAAACCATTACTATATTTATAAGAATATAAGAACGAGTGGTGTAGTGCGCCATGCAAGGGCATGACGCCATCTTTTGACAGTAGATGTAAGGCAAGGGACTCGGAAAACAAGATTTTAGATGAAATTTAAGAGTGGTGGCCTGAATGAAAGCCATAGAAAGGCTATTATAAAAGATAATAACTTCTACACTACACTTGTCTAATAGACAATAATAAAAATCTAAATAAGAAGGTATGTATGTATGTCTACTCTAGCGTAAAAGCTAGCAGGGACTTACGCACGTCTAATGTTTGATTTTTCTATAGAACTAGGCATGAACTTAGATTAAATATCTTTGGGTAAACCTGCTACTTAAGGCCTAATTTTGTCTAGGAAAAACTACATTAGCCAGGTGACATTTCTACCTCATCATCAGTCCACTTATTGACATAAACCTCTCCCAATACGCGCCACTGAGCTCGGTGTTCGGCTCTACTAACACCGAGGGGTGGGTATACTATACTTTGAGAGGATTTTGTCCATAATCGCCACGCTGGACAGGCGGGTTGGCGATGGCAGGACACTGCTTGCACTGCTGCCCTTCAGTGGTCAGGAGATTTAACTGTGTCAGTTTAGGGGGGTTATACCACCATTAGCCGGTTGTCAGAACCTCGTCTGTTACCGCAGGTTGTAACGCGTGTAGGTTTTTTATTAGAGCAGATGGTATATGTTTTTCCCTTACATTCCCAACAGCTAGCTGTCAATTCTATACAATTCAATCTTTCCACAAACGATAACAGCAACAAAAAGTGGTATTTACGCCAAATAGTTAAATGCCATTAGTGGAAATTATATTGTTGGAGACCAAGATGACGAAAGAAATAAATAGTGTTTTTGAATGGATTCCTTACGCCTTACAGGCTCTCATCATTCACAGTGCTGATAACTTTGACTTTAAACGAATACTTAGGCATTTCAAATATCGTACCTACTTTCCTAATAATATTTTAGTTTTATTCTCCTAATGTACCTATTCTCAGACCGCCTGCTTGAACGAATACAAAATACTTTGCTAAAAACTGTCAGACGCCTGCGTTAAAAAAAACATCAAATTGCTCTTCGTCCTGGTTCTGCTTATAAATGTGGAAGTACATTTCTATGGTATTTATTGTTTACTTTGATAGTAAGGCATTTGACCAGACAGAGAATACACCCGCCATCCTGATATCAGGCTGGCGGCGACTCACTTTATTTTTGTAATAACTTTGGTTTGGGAGAAGCACATTGTTTTTTTTTAGGGTACATTCAGTACATTGCTCTCGTGTATAAAGCGTGGCTATTTGTAAACCTACACTCGCCATCCTGATGCACACGGAAAATCTATCTCGGAACCACTCTTGATGACATTCAAAAATGTATGGCTAACAATCTCTTTCAAAAAAAACAAAACCTGTCAAAAAAAAAATATTTAGGATTACAGCGCTCCCTAGTAACTTGTGGCGATAAAACCTATCCTATATCTTTATTAGAGAGACGATTTTCTTCACTTAAATATTTTCCCATATGAACATGAGATTGTATGTAGTCTAATTGCTAGGTGCACTTTCGCAAATAACTGGAATCTTTTTCAGAACTACGGGGTTTCTTACTAATTGTAATTAAATCACTGAAGAGTAACGAGTCTCCTGTGTTTCATAAGCTAGAGGGATAAACTAGTAAAAACATTATAACCTTAAAATTTATTTATTTGGTAAATATTAAATTCACTATTTACAAAATACCTTAGTCCTATAAGATTTTTCAATGCAACTACCTAAACAATTTGTCACAATACCACATAAAACGTTTTTAGCCAAAATACATACTAAAGTTTTACTACAAACTAGTACATAGTTGTAAGAATGTCAGAATACCTGTAGACCACGAAAACAGTCCAATAAAATTTTAACATGAATTTCTACAAACGAATGTTTGCCAAAATCTGTGAGATACCGAAATGTAAACGTGCGTCAAACTTATAGTGACTTTGATGAGACCATACAAGACATCGCAGTTATTATACTCCCAAGTAGCAACGAATAACTAAAGGCCGATTGATGCAAATCAATGCTTTTCTGAATACAGATCTAGAATTCATATCGTATATTCAGAACACTCGTAACTTCGCCACGCACATTCAGATTTTAACAGAATATCGATCTACCAACCAGATCGCTATTCTGGATTTGAAAATTTAAAGTATAATTGAAAATGTTTATACAATTTGTAGAAGCGAGATCACCCAACACGGTGTTAATTCAGAATGATCTCAGTTTGCGCTAAAAGAAGTTTTTTTTTTAAAGAAACGTTTGAGTCGAGCTACTTTTTCCCCGATTATGAATTCCGGTTCTTAGTTCAGAAGCATTCCAGCTGTTTGATGCCTTAAACATATCTGATAAAAGCAATTCTATAACCATCATTAAAGTCCCTCTCTTATCCAAATTGCTTAGAACTAAAGTGATTATTTTTAAATGCTTAAGTTTATTCGCCGCTACGGGGGGAGCGATCGGTACTCGGACGGTCCTTTTTAGCGGTGCCGTTTTGGCGGGGCGATCCGGAACGGGACCGGGAGCGGGACCGGTCGCGAGATCCAGAGTGGGAGCGGGAGCGGGACCGAGAACGAGAACGGGACTTGGTCTTAGGACGACGTTCTTCTTCGCGCTTGACTGAAGCCTCCTTACTGCGGGAACGGGATCTTTCCCTGAAAAAAAATTATATGTTAAAACCTGCTGTGGATATTTTCAGATATGTTAATGTGAGAATAACATCAGATTGTAAATTATCATCAAGGTTTTCAGCCCCGAAAGATGGTAAATAAAGGTATCATCATTATTACTGATAATGACAAGTGCTTGGGAACAGAAATTGAAGAAGTCATTATTTTGATAATTGGTTGGTTTGCCATATTTACAGCTACAGTGGGTAAAAACATACAACGAATTTCTTAAATGACACAAAATAAATGAATGCATAGAAACAATTATAAATAAAAAGGAAATACTAAACAGCTTGGAAGTTAACAAATACAAATGATGCTCACCTTTTGTCGGCAGGCGCTCTTCGAATGCAGAAAAAATGAGAGAGTTATAACATTAAAATTGTGCAATCAATGGTTATTTTATCAATATTATGAACAAATAAAATTTTGATTGTTTATTATGCCAATGGGATTTTTATTTGCCAGATTTAATCTGAAATATCTGATGATAGTGCTTTGAATGGTGTGAGGATACTTTTCAGAAAATTTGGTTATTTGATATACAATGGACATAATTGTTTCTTCTTGTGATATAATTAATTCCAATTTGATTTTTCTGCGTTTTTACTAACTACATAGAAGGCCCATGTTCCAGAACAAATCTCAACTGAATCTAGACAGATTTTACCATAAATATGTCTAGATTATTATATTTCTGATGGGGCATGTGTCGTTTTCATACAGAAAAATAACCTCACCAAGCACAATCGGCAGATGTTATTGACAGCACATAGTACTCACTTGGAATCGGCCTTAGGCGATCGGGAGGCTGAGCGACCGTTCCTCTCGGCAGACTTGGCGGGGGAGCGCGATCTGCGAGCGGGCGACCTGCGGACGGAGCGCGAGCGGCTGCGGTCCCTACGCGCCGGCCGGTTGGTTACTACTACCGTACTAGTTGGCTACTACTAAGGCCGGACCACAGACATGTATCGACATAGCACACACTAAAGCGACCCCTGCTCGCTTCACCGTGATGAAGGATCATAAACAGTTTGCTGCCCGATTCGTCTCTAGACTTGGTCGTGCGAAATCAGCGTAAATTCACTTATAAATAAAATATTAGATTCTCCTTGTTTATGACGATTCTAAATGAACCTTGTGATTTCAATGAATAAAAATCTATTGACTGGTGCGGAAAAACTAACCAAGCAGAGTTAGTTGATTAGAATACTTTTCTGTACCAACTCTGACATGAGTAAGTTCACTTCCGCGATAATAATTGGATTAACCTCATGTGCTTGTGATTTTTTTTTGTTCAAATCATGTGCATAGGCCTGAACGTAATTTAGGTCTGTATATTTTTTACGCTTTTTTACATGTCTCTATGACAGTAAAGATTTCCTATTCTTGAAATAATTAAATTCACGTAGTCTATTGACCCCTACACCCTAATACACCCACATTTATTACAAACTACACCCACTCCAACAACAATTAAATTATTTTTGACAATGCACGTCTCAATACATGTCTGTGGGTCTGATATTACAAATGGATATTATAGTGGCAGGAAACTTATTTGGAAACTTAACGTAAAATATTTAAGGAATATAATAATAATTAGTAAAACTTAGCATGAATAAATTAACTGTAACTTCGTTTTTATGGCATACTGATAATTTAAGTTCTTTACGATATGTAGTTTTAAGAAAAACTACTGTAAATTGTAATATTCAATAATATTTTAGTCATTTGTAACATAATGAAAAAATGTTGCAAATTGTTACCAAAGTTGCATTATTACTCACTTTCTTGCCACTACCGTTTCCAACCGTTATAATCGGTTTAAGTCTACTCACGTTGTCTAAGCAGGAATTTCTGAACCAATCTCTTGATGAACTATTATATATGATGTTCTTTGAGGAAGATCATGGAAATTAGAAGAAAGACAAGTCAGAAATTCATGCTAAGTCAAAAGGAAATGTTACATTCAGTGAAACTTACAATTTGCTTAAATGTTTTTCGCAATAGTAAGTTTTACAGAATGTAATCATAAGATAGGATACCACCGGATTTAAATCAAACGTATTATTTATTAAGAGGTTATATCATGTCTACAATAGTACTATGGCCGGTACTTACGATTGCAAGTTTTGCTCAGCGCAAGACTTAACACACCTAGCCAAAAATTCTAGGTTAATTCAATACATTGATACATGCTAACTTGTGAGTAAGATAGAACAGATAATGAGTGCATGCAAGCTTTATACACAATTTTAGGGATATTTAGGTAGAGCTTGCAAACTGAAAAATAAACTGGATCATCAATATTTTTATAATTTTGTTTTTTTAATCTGTATTCATACAAGTTGAATTCAGAAGCTTGTACTTATTGGTTGGAATATAATTATTTACATATTTTATATAGACTTCAAGGGTCAAACTACTTTTAGCTAAGCATAACTATGTCGAACCATAAAATGTTATGTTCCTCGACTAATAGGCCAAGCTATAAGTAACCCACATATCATAGCGAACCTTGGTGATTCTCGAAAAAAATCTCATGCACGAGATGACGTCAGATGAAAACTCATGTTTTCATGGAGTTAATGGAATTACTGCCTCGTGAACGAGATTCATCCTAGAACACGGGCTCTAGGCCAGTGCACACAAGACACTCGTGAAAATTTAGTCTTAATAAAAAAATCTAATCTATTTTCGACCACAAAGCATTATACAGCTACTTTTTTTTGCCCCAAAAAGCATCGTTACTAAGTACACGCTGCCTGACGTGCTCGCACACGTCAGATCGGTGGCAGACTTTTTGTAGGAACATAATGAATTCAATAGTACCAACGCACACATGCTACATAAAGTCGGTCCTAGAAAAAAGGCGATGACCGCTTCACCTAACTGAATGTCGGCCGAAAATGAAATCCCGTCAACGCAACGCACATGGCTCACCGACAATTATCTGAAAGCGCTTATCAGAGGTCCTACGTCGTCGATCAAGTCGGTTAAAATAGAGAACAGCGGCGACTGACGTGTGCGAACGGCCTTATGGGAAAATAAGCGCGAAAGATATCTCGAAACTGTCTTGTGTGCACTGGGCCCTCTAGAATAACCAACGCATACTCACTTGGAGCGGGAGCGAGACCGCGACTTGGCAGCGGGCGACTTGCTCTTCGGACGAGACTTGGAGCGGGAGCGGCTGTCGAAGATAATATTGCAGGTTACGGAAGATAGATAATAGAAGATGCCCGGAAATATGAGGGAATGTCATCAGTTGGCAAGTTATCATCAAGCTTTTCAGCCCCGAAAGATGGTAAAGATATAGTATCATCATAAACATAAACTCAGTCACCCGCGCGTACGAGACACATCGTCTTCCTGATGTGTCTGTGAGAACCAAAAAGCGATTTCACTTCACTTTCACTCAGCCAGATTGGCCATGTTCATTATCCTATGTTGATATTATGAATTACTTTTTTTAAGAAACAAAGGAAGGGAATTACTTTTTTATATAAAAACATATCATTGTGACATGACTAGAGTTTGATCAGCCTTTAAGTGAGTAATTTCGGCATGTCAAATTTCCCAAAATACTCCTAATTTTTCTCCAGTTTCGTACACGGGCTCCTAGCACCGGGTAGGTAAATAAACATAAGTAATACCCCTATTTAAATTTTTACCGCCATCCTTTCTTCCACAGACACTATTCCATCGCCAACATAAATCTCCACAATATCATTCTATCAAATTCAAAGTAGGTTGGTACCAAAGATCTTGGACTGCCGCTTCGATTGACTCCCGCTGTTCCAACGAGATCTCATAGCTGCGCGCCGCGTTAAACTATATTAGGAGTAATTATGGTGCTTGGAGCTAGAGCGGGCTACATGCGCGATACCCTTCACACAGTAATGCATCAGTGGACCCGCACACTTCTTTACACGATGCAAATTACCTGGCCAGACACTAGACAACCACTTTCTGTTCGCGTTAACGCCTGCCGAAAGATTAAAATGTACAAAATTACATTAGCTGTTGAAATGTCACGTGACTACTGTCAAGTAAAAGACCTTGACCCATTTGCGTAAGCGTGAAAGGAATTGGAAACCGTGAGGTATTTGTCTAGACGGCCAGGGCAGGGTATGTTAGAGCGCGCCGTGTACAAGCACCAGTAGTTCCACATACCTGGAGCGGCTGCGACGGCGGTCGCGAGAACGGCTGCGGCTGCGGCTAGACGAGGAACGAGTGCGGCGGCGCGCTGACCTGCGATCCTCCACCAGGCGAATGCGACGCCCGTTCAGCTCAGTCCCGTCCAACTTCTCAATAGCCGCGCGCATGTCCGAGTGCGACGCGAACTCGACCACGCTGGAATCGGAGAACGGGTATTTGTAGGCGTGTTTCGCGGAATTCGACAGTGGCATCGATAGTGTGCCATCAGTTGATAAGTTATCATCAAGCTTTTCAGCCCCGAAAGATGGTAAAGATATAGTATCATCATGAACAGGAAGTCGAAAACAGTAGTCAATCTTTAATTGATGAAAATACTTTCTTGTACACCTTATGAAAAAAAACAATAACATATTAAAATACACGCTACAATGCGCTCTTAGCGCTTTAAAGCAATCTCTTCCAGACAACCTTGGGATGGAGAGGATTCTATGTGATTTTGAGAATGGCTAGGACCATGAAGACAGGGTCACAGTTTTGCCCTTGAGTCTGTGACACGATATATTTGATAAGAGTTCTTGGATGATGATTAAATAATTCAGTCGTTCATACAAGGACACAATTTGGTTTTTGAGTCTGTGGAAGAATATCTTCAATGGAATTCCTGAATATCATGGGTGATACAGAGAATCCTAATAGGGTCAGTTTTTTAATTTAAAGTTTAAAGTAATATAATTTTGCTAAGTATCTACACCTGATAAATCTAGTGGTTGTCTAACTAAAGTATAAATTGGACTAAGTAATATGACTATTGGGTGAGTAAAGTCCTAATATACTCTCTCAACTTACCCTTCATTTCTATGCTGTTTATGAGCATCAGCGTAAGTAACTTCGCCGGCCTGGCGCATGTAATCTTTCAAATCCTGAAACCATACATTCATGTTAATATTTACAAGTCAAACGTACAGAATATGACAATTCAAAGAAGGCATCAGAGTTTTGTTTCTCATCAAGGTACTCAGCCCCGAAAGATGGTAAATAAACGATATCATCATGTAAAATCTGAAGTTTCCTACCAACCCTACTATGATAATCTAAGGAATTAAGATTGATAATCAAGTGAGACGTGATAAATTTACGCTTTAGCTTTTGTTTCGTAAGCGGTAACCCATCGGTAATCATTGTTTAGAAGAGACGTAATCAGTCTGCGTACGCCAATTGGTGTAGGTGAACGATGCTGCTTCAGTTCGCCATGGTATCATCGACACTCTGTCATGTTTCTGAACCAGTGTCTATGGTCATCTTGAGGTATTTTCCAATCATTGGATAGACAATATCAAGTCTTTCGGGTGTCATCTTCCTATGACTATTAGGTTTGATATTTTCTTGAGCTTCTGTTCCAGTCTTTTTCTTCCCAGGTCATTGAAAGCTTCCTTCCAAGTATCATTGGTAATGCTGCAAGTTTGGGGTCCTTCTGGCTTTCCATTTCGGTCAAAGTGCCATCAATGTCCTCCAAGTCAACTGTGATAGTCCCTGAATTTTCTAATCCTTGCTAGATAGGGAAAATTTTGTAATATCCAGTGTCATTCTCAAGTGTGTTTGCCAAACAAAGTGTCGCTGCATCCGTCAACAATCCAGATTTAGTGAACGCCGCTCTTGTCACTATCTCAATCCAATTCTAAACTGATAATTGGTCCCAATTTTCATAAACAATGATACCGTTAACGGATCACTGCATACAAAACCTAGCTTAAGCTGAGAAATTGAGCAAAAGATCTCCACAACACTGATTCTAGTGTAGCTAGTTGTGTACAGAACTTAGGCAATGAAATGGAAATTTAAATGCGAGTTTGCACGTAATGGCTTTCTTTGTGACCCCCTGACTTTACCTTGGCCTGCCTTGTCCAGGGGCGGGTTGGGCACGGGTCGAGTGATCCGGGGTCTTGCCTGGGTGTCGTGGGTCGTGGGTGGGTCGTGCCTCGTCACGTCACATCAAGGGCGCCTCGGGAACGATACCTCCTAACATCGCCATTGACCACATCTCACATCGTGCTACATGGAGGACTCACGAAACGAAACGCCACCTTCTGTTGTTTTTAAAAATTAATCTATAAGCTCGACAGTTATTCTGTACATGTGTATTAACATAATGTTATTTGACTGTTAACATTGTAAAGTTGAGACTACTGATTGTTTATTATAAAATGTTCTGATTTATTTAGTTTTATTAGTAAGCAAAAATGTGTGAAGATCCGATTTTAGCGTCCGCGGCGTGCCTTGGTAGATCATGGTGGGTGGTATTCCATTTTCTTCTCAGTGCATTCGTGTATCATTCCTCCAAATGGTGATTCATTCATTGCAATCTTTGCTTTGGATGATTCAGAACTTCAGCCTTTTGGAATCTCGAGATTGCCATCCAGAAAGTGTCCAGTTCAATGTGACGCCAGTTCAAAAAGATCGGTAACCTGTACTGTGTATCGTCCCTCATTGTCCGTGACTGGTGGAGCGCCCAGCCCTCATGTGACCGTGTGACCTGGACCCTGGATGATGGTGTGATGATGATCGACCCAAGAGTGTCGGCGGTTCTCTTACCTGCCAACTAATGCGGCTTGACAGATTTTCGACTGTGAGCCGGTACTCGGTGCGTGTTGGCGGCCCATATCTGTAATTGAAGAAATACTGTGGAAATAGGACTATAGAATTACGCCCGTATGAAAGAACGTCACACTTAACAAAACTATCATAGAGTATCATTTATTTAAAACCCTAGGGATATAAAAGGGCACTATGTGAATTTGTAGGAAACGGACAAAAATTTGCTACGTGTCCGGTCTTGAATAGTAAAAATAGTACAACAATTTCTAATCGATACACCAAACTAGAAAAGAGATAGGTCAATAGGTATCTCAGCAAATTAAAACAACTTTATTATGTTTGTTAGTGAGACTGCTATATGTCAAACCATTACTTTGTTTTAATAGTTGTTACTTATTTTGCTCATAATGTTGCAACATTATGCCAAGTCAAGCTTATCAATTGTTTAAAACGATAAAACTACTTCAAGGCTGTGTTTATCGCGATGTCATGTGAATAAAATAATTACAATGTACAACACATAATGACAAACTAATGTGATTGAAGGTAGATTAATGTATATTTAGATGAGAACAAGCAATTAAATGTAGATTAGAAAACACAGCTACTAGACGGCTCCGCAAAATGTTCAATGACTATGTACTAAGTTTTACATTTACGAGTTCTGTGTTTCATATTATTTACTGAATTAGGCTTAGAGGATTTTGCTGAAAGGGAGATTGTTTTTATAAAGAGAGGTTTGATTTTGTGCCAAATAAATGGTTTACATTTTGGTCTCTGAGTTGTAAGATATACGGATAGCAAAGAGTGACTACGATAAGGAATTGTCGTGATTAAGCACAATTTTATAATGTATAAATGTATCGGTCATGATTATGGCGAATTGAATAAGAAATGACGGACATTTCATGCAATTAATTATTGTCACATTTAGCCACAATGCCGACTGGTAACGAAACCATTCTGAGGATAATCATTTGACATATAGGCCTATGTAGTAGTTATTTTTTATTGGCTCCAAGTCTTGGAATCAAAAATTCGAAGTCTTCAGTCTGCAAATGTGGATGGAGTACTATAATGGCAAGTATAGTAGAACACAATATCATCCCTACATAATTAGAAATGAACCGGAAGACGCAGTCAACACTTCTTGTCTAAGCACAAGGGATGGTTTTAACCTCAGCAATATACAGCTTCAGTCATTATTTAGTAGAATAGATAACCTACCGAAAATATCTTAAGTTTTATTTGAGCCCTTAGCACAGGTTTTATGAAAGCTAGCATAACATACACTATACTTGCATCCAATCAGCATTCCTGCATGGAAAATCTGATAAGTGCCCCTAGCAGGTGTGTCAAGAAAAGTTTGTAGAAAAAGGCGTGTTACACATTCACGCGCGTTGCAAAACTAATGCTAAGGCTTCTGTTTCAAAAATTCGCAATAAAACCAGCTACTGTACGTCTTCCGGCTGATAATGATGATGTAGGAATGACAAACAAAATGATAGGGTAAACTTTGTATAATATGTAGTGTATACAGACGTTTCACGGCGTTGTGCTGGTCGACGGGATGATCCAGAGTCGCTGATACGCCCGCCAAAGATAATGTTGAATGAATGTTACCGTTAGGTAATGCGAACATGTGGACAGAAAAACGGTACGATATTATACTGGTGATTTGTGACAAGACAATTTTGTAATTTCAAGGGCTTGTTAAGATCTATTTTGATCTATATGTTTTTATGACTTTTTTTAATAAATTTTGTATATTATTCAGTCTAGTTCCAGACTGCAATAAAACACTACTATACCAATCTTTAGTGTACTAAAAATAAGTACAATACATAGGTATGGACTGGATATAAAATGTAGATACATAAAACAGGCATCCAATGACAATGGTCTGATTTCAGCGAGGAAACAGAGTAAATGTCACAAGGAAAAAACGGTTTTAGCGCTAGTAATAACTTAGTGTTTGTGCTGTGCACCAAAAAAATATTATTAGAGATTTACAATTTAGTTTAATCACACAAAAGTGGTACTTGATAGGTTTAGTTCATGTAGCTTTTTGAAATGCGATTTTGAGAGCTATAATTTAGTATTTATGAGATAAAATCGAATTGCTTGGTACCCTTATGTCCCAGTTGGTGATCATAATTTCAAACAATGCTCGACTACTTGTCATTTACAGTCCAGATTCATAGCTAAATGATATGAATCTAAGGCAATAGATGTGATTATAATTTTGTAATTGTTAAGGAATATAGACAACCAAATCTAGGGAATGTTTGATAAGCTTAACACATCTTGCATCATTTTTAGAAGTTATTACTCTAGTTAGAATGAGAGCTGGACCACAAATGCTTTTAATAGCTGACATAAAAAAATAGATGGTAAACTCGACATAAAACACCTAAAATGAGCAAGGCTGCATAAACATGTACTCACAACATTTTTAGCTGCCTCAATGCATGTATGCATTAAGCTTAGTCAAAGACATAGGTGTATCTTACTGTGATATTTTCATACATATTCACTGATGCATCATAAGTTGTTGCCTAATATAAGTTTAGTGCAGACGGGCATAAGTCTGATTACTGCTTTTATATGTTACCGGTTTTAGTTGATGCATTGCAGCATCTATGCAGCAATACTCCTTACAAAATTACCCAGAGGCCAAGCTTTTTAAATATATAATTTAATCAATTTATTTTCTTAATATAATTGATTTTTAAACACTGCAATTTCATATTGATTTACTTTATGGTTGAATAGTCTTATTTGGCTTGACCTCTGTATGACACTGTGTATCACAGCCAAATCCAATAATCAATCTCAACATTATGAGGACCTCTGATTACCCTTATATTTTTTTTTCTTTCTAATTAATTCAGAATCTTTCAAAAATATATGGAATGAACAGAAAATATATGAAGTAGACAATTAGGGAATCTCCATATCACTCACTTAGCAATGGATCAGATGAGTTTGGTATTTTTATGCCAAAAAGTACTGTTTATAGTGTTCTGTTCTGTACAAATTTTAAGAAAAGGAAATATAATGTCCAGGGTCTGCCACAAGAACTTAATAAACCAAGTTAGAGAGCTGTAATAAAACACTAAAGCTTTTTTTGAATCTGATAGGAACCAAGGGGTAGGAACAATATCAGATCATCTTCATATCACCCACTTACTTACCAATGGATTACATGAGACTGGTGTTTGTCAGTGCTGTTCGAGCTAAACATAGCTAGATATTTGAAATCTGTGATTGATCATAGGATTCAGTGAGGTAGCACAGAGTTATTGAATACACACAGTTCATGGCGGTGTGAGGGCGGGGCGCGGCGCGGCGGCGGCGGCTGGTCGCGGCTGCGCCAGCGGTCCGACCCACGAGGGTTGCCGCGCGCGCGCTCCACAGTCA
Organism: Perizoma flavofasciatum; assembly: GCA_958496245.1. Lineage (NCBI taxonomy): Eukaryota > Metazoa > Arthropoda > Insecta > Lepidoptera > Geometridae > Perizoma > Perizoma flavofasciatum. The sequence continues at coordinate 7,304,238 of OY292439.1, read as the reverse complement.
CCCTACAACAGGAGACGGTGACAGGAGGTGGGGACTCACTCGTATCGCGACCGGCCACGGTCCCGGTCCGGGTAACGCTCGCGTCTGTAGCGGTCGGCGCTCCGGTCGATGCCGCGCGCCGGCTCCACCACCACCCTGCGATACCGGCTCGGTTAGCACTGCCCGAACGTACCCAGCAGCTTTGCCAGCGATGACCATTTGGGGGATAGATAACTTTAGACGAATAATGCTGTAGCATGAGCAGTGAGCACCCAAGATAATGTTGTTTTTCTTTGGAAGAGAATCTTTTTGAAAAATATCTTTTAGGTTTGAGGGAAAGGAGAAACAAAACTATTTTTAGTTTCTCCTGCTGCTTACGAAACTTACAAGCTACAAGTGTGTAGTAACCAAGTAAACACATGTAATTTGGGTGTTTTTCTATGTACGTATTTACAAAAAAAAAAGTATATAAGTAGTATATCAGTCATATAGTTCCCATAACACAAGCTCTGCTTACTTTGGGGCTAGATGATGCTGTGTGAAAGGTCCAGCATTATTTATGATTATGGAACATTACCATGGCGATACCAAATATTGATATCTTGTTACTATATATGACAAACATAATATAACAATCAATGAACAAGTTACCATAGTTACCTTGTCATGGTAACTAAATAACAATATTACCATGGCTATACTTGTTATTTGTAAGTTGTAAGCTATATGACTCGATATGACTAGCAGTTAAGTGAAGGGACAAGGAATTGTGAAGCTTCTATGTATTAAATACAAGCAGAATAACATATTGGCAGGTAACTAAGCCCAATATAATTTTAAAATTGCAGTCACAATCACAGATATTTGAAGAGCTGTACATTGCTTATAAGATTGAAGACGAGCATTAAGAATAATTTTAATATTCCTAGTCTTTGAAGATTAGTCATCAACTGGCAAGCTGCTAACTGAACGAATCAATCAAAAATTTTACAATTATAAACCCAAACCAAATTAAAATTTAGAAAATATCACATTGTGAGGCAATGCCAAGCCAAACACTTCACCTTTTAGAACCAGATTCACACATCTCTCAAAAACATGCCTCACAACTTTAACATCCATGTGATTTCTCGCACAATACTGTGGAGCCGGCTAACACAGAAATTAATTCCAAAGGTCTTCATCTAGTCACCAGTTCTTTCTTGGTCACCCTTAGTAAGGTCAGTGATTTGACCAGATTGAGGTATAGTGGCCCTGAAGAGGGCCTGATGATGAAAGAAACAGCGAGGTGAAAGTAGTCAGTGCGAGGGCACATTTCAAAGGTTTACTGTAATAATTGCACTACATAATTAAAGTGATAGGTATGTAATTAGATATTTTTGAATTAAAATTAATTTCCTGTAAATTACAAAAGTATAGTTTTAAATTATTACCTTTCGCCAAGTAGTTCTTTGCCATTTAGTTCATATACAGCATCATCTGCATCTCGATAATCTTCAAATTCCTGTGAGAAAATAACACTTTCAGCTAGAATCTATGCTATGTTTAGAGACTAAGAATTGGAGCCAGTTAAAGTCTTGGTTGAAAAAGAAGTCAAGAAGTCTAATTACACCAGCAAAATGGCTATGGAAATGAGCCAATGGCACTCATTTTACCAGGCTCAGAAACATCCAAACCATCTTAATCTTGAAAATAACAAAATTGTGCAGTGTCCCATGTAAAAAATATTGATATTTTAACATGGATAAGCCTTAGAAGACGAACTGTTAGAGAACCAAAGTTATCGACATAGCTCAATGAATTAGCAAGCTGAAGTGGCAGTGGGCCGGTCATATCTCGCGAAGAACCGATAACTGCTGGGGTAAACATGTTCTTGAGTGGATACCACAACTCGGCAAACATAGTGTAGGACGCCCTCCGGCCAGGTGGGATGACGATCTGCGAAAGACTGCAGGCAGATGCAGGACGCGGCAAGCTGAAGACAGGGCGCTATGCCACTCATTATGGGAGGCCTATGTCCAGCAGTGGACTAATATAGGCTGATGATGATGATGAGTTATCAATCTACTTTGCCCAAGCAAACTTTGAATGTGTCAAAGCAGATTCAAGGGACTGGTCTATCTATCCTGTGAGAAAATCCATGCCTAGTCAGTCCAGTGCACAAAGCCTATCTGCTGGTACAATTTTATGAAAAGATAAAGACACAAAATCAATACTATTTACAATAATACTTACCAACACAAAATCAATACTATTTACAATAATACTTACCACAAATCCATATCCATTCTTGATGAGAACATCACTGATTCTGCCAAGGCCTTTGAAGAATTTCTCCAAATCTCTGTCACGGACGCCGTGGGGCAGACCACCCACGTAGACTCTCGACCCCTTCATTCTCTACCTATAAGTAAATACCAAGTTCAATTAAAACAACACTTACCACAAATCCATATCCATTCTTGATCAGAATATCTCTGATTCTGCCGAAGCCTTTGAAGAATTTTTCCAAATCTCTATCTCTGACGCCGAAAGGCAGTCCGCCTACGTAGACTCTTGACCCCACCATGGTCTACCTACAAGTAAATAGGCACAAGGTAAGGACTAAAGAGCCTAAAAAGATCTTTTGAATTTGATGATTTTATTTGGGGAATTGGTTAGAGAGCCTGACAGTAAGGAAACGTTTCCCGCCTGTTGAGTAGAAACACAAGAGGATTTTCGAGTCGATAAATCAGCAAAGATTACCCAGTTACTTGGTTTTATGTAGGTTTCTAACTATTTATTTAAACTCAATACGTTAGAAGGCATATGCGTTATCAAGGAAAGTCTGGATTATGGACACAATAATTAATCTATAGGATGGTCGGAGATATTAAGAAGTCTTGAAATAAGTCTCAATATGTTGACTATTAGTAGTTTTTCGCTTATAAACTTACCAAACGATGAGATTTCACAACGGAATTACGGAACTAAACGAGAAATAAAAATGCCACCACGCGCGCTACACCCAAGCGTCTCCGAGCCAAGACAATATGGCGGCGGGCGCATGGCGGGCGGCAGCCAACTATCGATTTTATTATAGCGATACTCATCCACTTACCTTGGGCACGGCCACAAATTTAAAGATTTATGCTGATTTAATGGTTTGACGTAGAACACAAATATTATAGTGAAACTAAAGCAATACACTTCTGTAAAAATAATTCACCGACACGTGCACAGGAAAATCGATACGTACGATCATAGAGCAGACCATAGACATAGACTAACAAAAATAGTTCGGTTCGGTTGCAAACTATACGCAATACCAAATGCCACAGACTATCAGACAGAACTCAGAAACTAAACTATGCAAAGCGAACATGCTACTTAGCACAATAAATGCGTTAGCATCGTAAGTGTGTGGCTATTACCTACTATACAAAAAAAAAAAAAATTTATCAAAATACCTACTAAAAACTGTTTACACAATACAATGAATCCCGCACTAGGGCTAGCCTGTATCGCGGGAATCCGATCAAAGTTTACCAAGAAGTGTTTAATGGAGAAAACAAGCGAGTTTTTAGAATATCAAGACTTGATAAAAAAATTAATAAATCTAGGCAAAAAGAAAAAACAATAATCAAGTGCATAAGTTACAAATGTGCCTTGCACAACTGAAGGTTAAGGTTCTTTACCCAAACAAGAACAGTTACGTAGTGGTGTGTGCGTGCGTGCGTGTGTGCGTGCGTGCGTGCGTGCGTGCGTGCGTGCGTGCGTGCGTGCGTGCGTGCGTGCGTGCGTGCGTGCGTGCGTGCGTGCGTGCGTGCGTGCGTGCGTGCGTGCGTGCGTGCGTGCGTGCGTGTGTGTGTGTGTGTGTACTATAGCTAGTGAATCCTAGTAAATACTAAGATGCCTATGCTATCTAGGGAAGCAGAATATTTACGCGACTAGGTTTTTATACCTACCAGCTTTTTACCAAAGAGAATATAATACTACGCTAAGAGTTTTTATTTACCGAATCGGCTAGGTGCGACATTCGGGTTGAAGTGTCAAATACTTTCAAAGTCTTACGAGTAAAGTTTAGATGCTTGTAAGACTTTGAAAGTATTTGACACATCGTGGCTAGCAGGACACGCCGCTTTCGCCTTAGTAAAAGTAAACAGAGCAAAATCCCGTAAAAAAAAAATTGAAAATTTAATTTACCCAGGCGAAAAACTGAAAATACTTTTATGGAAAATTGATCCCTGTCATAACAAAATGCAATTAAAATAATGTTCTTATAGACACACGTATTTATTTTCTATATTAAGAAAATAAATCTAAATTAGCAAGTATGTTAGTTTTTAATCGATTTCCTTACTCCGAGCTTCGTGCCATAAGTTTTAGAATCAAGAGATTATGTTCACGTTTCAGAAGAAAATACATAGAAGTAGGTATTTTAAATCCTGGTTTTTGGCGCTGGTTTTTAAAAGGTGGACGTACTTCTTAACCCCACCCGGTACTCGATTTTATAAGTACGACCAATGCCTAATGCTAATAATCTTTTAGCGTGACGGATGAGAGTTGAGTTGGTTGTGTGTGGGATGACGAAACGTGAAGAGATGAGTGAGTGACCATAGAAAGAGAATAATGATTATTAATTCTTCTAGATTTTCTGAAGGTTATAGTTTAGAGAGGATTCTTATTTTCACAGAGGACTCATTCTAGTGAAACATGGAGTAAATTTGAGTCAGCGAGCGTAGAAACCGAGGTTACATTCGCGAATAAATAAATAATATTTTATAAACATCCAATAGCACATACACAATCCTAATCTAGTCTAATATAGTTACTATAATCTTGTAAAATACAGCAGTATTTTACCACAGACAATTTGTTTTATGCCATATCCGTAATGGTTTTTTCTTCTATGCTGTTCCATTTCAATCTAGGTTTATGATCTCAAATTCATGCTCACACATTCTATTCCACTCACATGCTTTCGAAATATGTATAATTCTTCAAGTTTAGTGTTGCACAAAATAAAATATATTGTTTTTTTCTATACAGGCATGGCATTTCACGGTTTTAACACGTATAAGGCTTCTCTATACGATGGCCCATTATGATGTCCTCCATTCAAATGGCACGTAGTAGTCGCCATCATCGTAGCGTCACACAGTGTATTATTTATTTTTACCTTAGTTGCGGACATCCTCGTTTTATATGTTTTTTAGAAAGATAAAATTCAAACAAAGCTCCTAATAAAACTCTCCTGACTCTATCTATCATAGTTTTAGAGAAACTTAGGAAATCGAGAAAAACCCTTAGAATCCATAGAAACGGATTATCTCCTTTCCTGTTCATGTTTTTTCATTATATTTTTAATTTTATGATAGAAAAACATTAAAAGCACCAATAAATCCTATTTATTTTAAAGAACCACGCTTTCCTAAGCTGCTATTAATTTTTGTTCTTAATTTGATTAATTTCGTTATTATTATTTTTTCAATCTCTAGATGGTCGCATTTTTTTTAACACGGATGTATTGATTACATTATTAAGTATTGCGGCACAAAAAATCAGATACTATAAACACAGGACGTCGGAAATATTGAATTTTTAAATTTTACTTTAGGGTTGTCAATCTGCAATATTTCACATACAAGACTTACTTCACTCACATCTCATCTTAATTTTAACTTCTTCGAGAGCTCTGTTGGCCTAGTGGGAGTGAGCCTTTTCTTTCGTAAAAGTGTGTTTGCTATACAGGGCATAAAAAGACTACTGCCGAAAACTTGGGGGTTGCAATCAGACCATGATTCTGAAAATATGTAGCGAAAAAAAACAAAAAAAAAAATGTTTACTTATCTACGTCCTTTTAATTTTTTTCGAGTTACATACACATACTACAACATAATAAGACCTTATCTACCTAATTATCTCATTTATATTTTTATTTATACTCAAAAGCAAGGTAAGATTAACTACTAACAATAGCAAGCCAGAAGTACCTACCTGGACACTTATGTAGGATTAATTTAATTTGCGGCCGTGTAATGAAATCATACTTACTATAAAGTATGTACAGAAGTATAAATGGTTCAATATGTCTGTCAATTTACATAAAATACTAATTCATGGTCGGAAAATTATAGAGTCCAGCACATTACCAATAGGTATGTTGTCCGAACAAGCCAGTGAGTCCAGAAACAAGTACTGGCGTTATGATCGAGAGCACCACACGCGCAAATTGGGTCGAAAAACGACCATCCTAGATTTATTTCACCGTCCACTAGAATCGTCTAATCCATATTTATCCTCGCTGACACTTAATACACGACACAAGAAAAAAAAACACTACCACCGTGACCAATAGTACTGAAGCTGCTGACGTCGCGCTAGTAACAAACGAAATAATAGTTGTATCCGATAATGAGGAAATTAAATAAAATACTCAATCGGAGTATTCTATTAATTTCCTTGAAAGAAAAGGAGCTTAAAATTTAGATTTAAGTTAAGTTTTAAGTTTAATAAAAACAAACAAACATAAGCAAAGCTAAATAGTATCAAAGTAGATGGCATTGGCTCTGGTAAAACAATGCCATCTACTTTGATATTTGATGAAGATAAAATTAGCCGTTGTATTAACCAACACAATTGTATACTTTTTTGTGACAACCCTATTTCCATAGAAATTGAAAAAAAACTTAGAAACGCTATATCTCTGAGGTCCTGCAATATTTTCATTTCGTTTTTTCTCTATAGGTATGTTTATTCAGTTTATTTTGTTGGTAAAAAAAAGAATGCGACCGTAATAGGATTGGTTTTTTTTATAGTAATTGATTTTTTAAATTTTTCTCGCTTTCTAGTGCACCTAATGACTTGCAATTTTCATATATAATATATTTCAAATAAACGGTTTAGTTGTATTTTTTACAAAGAGGAGTTTCACATATTTTCGGAAATATAGACAAAAAACATAATTTCATGATTTAAAAAAAAAACTGTATCTCCAAAACTAAGGTAAATAACTAAGCAGGTATTTTACTCTGTAACTTATAATGATTTAAACTATTGAAATCGATCATAAAACAAGGATGTCCGCAACTAAGGTAAAATAATACACTGTGCTACGGGCCAGTGGCAATGAACCAAGTGGAGAGAAATAAAATATAGTTTTGATTGATGTAACTATCTATTAGTATGTAATAAACCAGCTTCTTATTACAGTGACGAAGAATCTTGCATTGAACTTGCATCTTCCATGATAAAATGCACAAGCATTGTAGCTGAATGGCAGCTACCTCATCAGTAATATTAAGATGGTGGCACGGTGGGCAAGCCGGCTGCGATGCAGGAGGGTTCGATTCCCACTACGGGAAAAATGTTTGTATGTTCTGTAGATATTTTTTCCGGGTCTGGGTGTTGTAGTACCACGATCCTCTTAGTTCTTGATACCCACGTCACAGGAAATCCTGTGACGGGCCTGAAATATTATTAATTAATAGATAGGTAGGTAGGTACTATAAGATTCCTGTGGACTTTGTGTTTAATGTTTTTTTTTTATTATTTATTTTTTTAATCTCAACTTTTATGAAATCTTATGCATTACCATTATGGCACAAGATGATGAGTGGAGGTAGGAAGTAAGCGTAGTGGGATTAGAAATCGGCGGACATTTTTAGTCCCACTACGCTTACTTCCTACCTCCTATCCTAGGCCTAATATCCTATCTTATCCTAATATCAACACCTAATATCTGTCTCGTTTTAGCGTTTTTTATGAGACAGACCCCTAGTGTGCTATGAAAAACGATCTTTACTTTTCTCCAACAAATTTTCCGAAACAATGCCACTGTTATTTGTAACGCGGCTAACACAGCCGCGGTGAAAATAAAACAAATTAACTTTAATCAATTACTTTTATTTTCTTTCCAAAAGCCAACATGCCATAAATGCTGAATACATAATTCCCTCTATCGCAGTATTTCACGCGCATCAAGGCTGTCAGGGGCCCAATTCTCGTAAAAAGATTCTAGTGCCATATAGCGAGTCCATACTTGGGCACTTTCTTTCATTTTCAATTTTCAATACATCTTGTATCTAAGGCATGTATCGTTAAATGAATGGATTCACTGCGGCAGCGCACGACGCCGACCGATTCGGCATTTAATGTCGAGATGCGGACTAAGCAGCTGCTAGTTTTTAAGGCTTGCCTTATTGCATGTGCTATAGTCATAGCGCTTAGCATGCCTCACAAGAGACAATCGAAGGTGAAAGCACTTAGGTATGGACAGGCCAATTGACAATGTCGAAATATACATTTTTTGACAGTACCTAACTGTATAAAAATTTAACTTTCGACATTATGTAAGTACAACTGTTGTATGGCAGAACTTCTGCACAGAAGATCTCGCCATGGATCTCTAATCACGAGAATCTGTGCCCATTATTCTTTCATTCTAGTTAAAACAACTAAAATTAACAAGAAATATGACACACTAGGAGGCAAAACTGCCAATGCAAGTTAAATTGTTTATTTAATCGAAAGTCTTATTCAGGTAATGTACCTACTTTCGCTGTGGTTTTTAACATCTAAACAACCAAATTAATTTAATTAAGTAGTCACTCACTTAAGTCTTGAAAAAAACAATTTATTCAATTAAACCACAGAGAAAGTTTTGAACAATGCAAATTATTCTTGATTTCTAATTATAATTACAGCATTAACACACTACACTCATTCAAGGCAGTTTTACAATTTGCAAAACACTGCAACAATATTGATTAGTTATAAAATATTAATTAGAACCAAGAAAACAAATAATAATATAGGTATTATTATATGTAGTTAATAATGTATTGACCCGTACATATTATTTTGTCTTTGAAAATTGAGGGTTGCTTCTTACAATAACAGACATGAATGGTCAGCATGGAATTTAGTCAGAAAATTATGATCATGTAGGTACCTAACATTTAATTTTAAGGTACATACATATTTATTTTGACTGCGAGCTTCGATCTAGGTACCTACCTAATTATTTAATATAGTTAGGTAGATATATTTTTTAATAAATGTTATCTAGTAGTTTGACTTTTTCTTTCTTTTCTTATGAACCATAATTTATAATAACTTTTCAACAAATATTAATATTATTCTACTATGGCCCATTTTTTTAAGAAACAATATAATTCAAGCTCACAGTTTTTTTATCGAATTACATAAATAATAAAATAAACTTAATTATACTATGTATAGGTAATATATTATACAATTGCTTTGCAATTATTCATAACGGTAGGTGCATGTCATGTAATAAATAATTAATAATCATATATCTAATAAATATTTAATTTGAACGTTTATAAAATAATTAACATGGCAATGACTTTGATGTCATAATGACAACCATGAACATATTTATTCAAAAAAGGAAATAATATCAAATAAAAATAATAACTGAACATTATTTGCATTTGCAATGAACTGAATTGGATTAAGTGAAAATTAAACTTCTACCTACTTCAATGGTACCAAATGAATTTATTAAATTAGTTTCTACGTAATATGACAGTCCAAACTGTAAATTGCGTGTACTTTTACAAACTTGCAATTACTTACAACGTGGTAGGTATCTAGCTGTGGTTAACATTTTTTAGGATTAATTTTGCATTTGCATGTCATATCCATTTGTCTAATTAAGTAAGTTTAAGATTACTAAGACACTAACAGACTACTTATTAACAGATTAATGTTAATTTATATGTACAAAAAATGAAGAATGCCGTTTTATTTAATTTTGTAGTTGTCTTTTTGTTCTAAGTTTATCTTTATAAAATCGCTATTGAGCGAAATGTTTTAGTTTATGCAATTTGTTATTTATTTTTAATTATCAAAGGAATATAATAAAAAACCTACATGTTGTATTTCACACAAGTTTGTAAAAGTAACAATTAAAAAATGACTTAAAATTGTTAAACATATCAGTCTTTGAAAATAAGCAAATGATTTAGAAAGGCCACAGATTCTTTTAATTTATATTAAATAATACAAAATAGCCTCAATACAATATATAAATTAAGATTCACGGTAAATATAAAATTTTATAGCGATTCGAGAATAAAATATACTTTAATTTGATGAAGAAAATCATTAACTTGAAAGATAACTTTCACACTTACACACTCACACCTATTTTAAGTAACCTAATTTATACTTGTACTAAAATAGGCATGCTACTACTCTACGAACAAATAAACGAATTGTCAAATTGTTAGTAACCTATTAATTAACAAACTAATTTGTTTGTACTGCATCTGATACAGATGTTTTATTGACGTTTATTTGAACACTTTGCTGTGAGCAATTAATTATTTTTAATAGTAGGTATTTAGGTCTTTTCATTTTTCTAATGCTGTATTAAATGGATAGCTACTAACTATTCAAAAGATTTGTTACAAATGCAACATTTCTACTAAATAATTTATCAATTTCACCACTACTCTAGTCGCTATTTGCTAGTACTTGTATTTGGACAATTTTCATCGTAGGTACATAACGATAATGTTAGTAATGTCAATCAAACTTACTCTACCATCATTCTAAGCTGTCAATTATTTAAATTACCTAACTTATCCATCATTCCGTTAGTAAAAATAAAATTATTGCTCTACACAAATATTGGTCGCTACAAACCACATCATCCATGTAAATATGCACAAGCATACGAATTTTTTTTTATCCTTTAGATAACTATCTCATTCATACCCTTTTCTTCTTTCTGGATTTCTATAGAACCCATTTGCAAGTCAATGCAATAAAGACACATTTAATAGCTATGCATAATAGCTGAAATTGACTATCATAATGTGCTATTCAGATTTGCCGAAATCTTTTCACTGTATTCACTCCGGAGACATCCTCGAGTTGGTGTTGTACATGTGTTTTGAACACGACATGTAACGTTTTCAGACGGGCGGCGGGCCTCGTACGTAACGCAGTTGTGGGGTCAGAGTTTGGGCTAGTGAATTCAAGGCGTCGCAGCATCTTGGTCTTTCAACCAACCAGGCAGCGAGAAGTAACGCTACCAAGCAGAGTTGGATAGGAAGAGATGAACGCATGACGCGCCACAACCATCCGCCACGGGGACTGTAGTCTGGATCTCCTGAGCCTGTTTTCCGTTTACCCGCTACTGCAGCTTCCGTCTGATGACTGCTTGAGAATAGAAAAAAAAACAGTAAGTGTAATTACATCACGTATCGCAGCGCCACATTCCATCGTCAATTGAAGCGTCCTTTAGAGACGTGTGGCGATAAAACCTATCTAACCACCTTTAAAATCATTAAAAACGATTGCAAAAATACAAAGCTGTACTGTTAAGCCGTTCGGAGATAAATGGTAACAGACAAACAAACATACAAACAACGTCTTACCCTCTTACCTCTTACACGGGCTCATTACACAGCGGGTAAAAATAACCAATAAGAGGATGGTTTGTAAAGAAACTTACGATGATTCATCGACTTTCAGATCTGGAATGCTTTGCTCAACCAGAGCTCGGCACGACTCTTGCAAGGAGCGAACTTCATTCTCTGTTTGCTCCATACGCTGTAGAGTAAAATAATGTGTATGTAAGTATGATTAAGTGAAATGAATAAAGGCATAATCTTCGTTGATTTAAATTGTTAAACCACAGAAGCAGCTGCTCTGGAATTTTATTTAAGTTGAGTCCTTAAGTATGCGGTAAAAGAACTAAATAAATTAATGTTATTACTTTTTTTGAATTTTTTACATGAAAGCTAAAAAAATCGTGATCATGGAACTTAACTCTAATGTAATGCTTTAAGGTGGTTTGGCATGCATAAAATTACAGTTTTCATAATTTAACACTTCTTTTCATTTGTCAGTTGGAGAGAAGCAACAGCACCAGTACATAGAGGCACCAAATACATCGGTTTTGTCTTCGGAAGAGAAGACATTCAGCAGAAAAACCATTCCTGTCTCTCTCTTTTGTCTGACGGAAAGGAGAAACTAAATTCCTGCTGCTGGGTTTCCTGGAGCTGGTATTCTGCTGATCCTAAGCAGTGAAGCCACAGGCGCCAGATAAACCACTGTCTTCTGTTTGTAGAAGGCTTAGAATGAGCACTAAGACAAACATTTTGTCTACGGAAGATTTTACTTTTGTACAGCGCCATTCGCGTCCAGTACAATAACGCAGAGAGGGCGGCGCTGGGGCGGCCCCGCTACTACAGCACTTCTGGTATATTTGCGGCGGCGCGGATTGAATGCTTTCATGCCACTCAGCGCAAGCGCGCCGCCTCCATGGTGCGCAGGCTGCGGGGGAGCACCAACACCGTCTTCACAATTATTGCTTCTAGGGTTGTTTGTACCTACACGAGGCGTTGTTGCCTGCGACACCTGTCCACCAACCTTATTAGCTTTTAGTTTTATTTTATAGTGTTTTTTGTTTTCGCATAAAAGTCTTTGTATGCTTGAAATAATGTTATTTTATTATTATTTTTATTTCATTTGTTGACTTTTTTCGAATACAGAATCGATGTTTGTAGGCACCATAGGCACCACAAACATGTATATGCTGCAGATGCTTCTCTTCTTTTAAAAAATAAGAGAGATAAAATCTTTGTCCTGTGTGATCATGCTACTGGTGCAGAGGCCTAACCATGAAGACTTATAGCGATTCTGTTCAGGTAATGCTACTGGTGTAGGTCTTGAATCTCTACCTTGGTGATAGCTCTGTGTGCCGGCGAGTTGGGAGCCAAGGCGGCCTGTAGACGGCGCGCCAGCTCTCTTAAGGCAGTCAGCCGTCGTGCGCGACGTCCGGCACTGTCACTGTCCCCATCGGATATTCCAGAGTCGGACAGAGAATCGCAGGTTGAACTACCCTGTGAAGAAAGAAAAATAATTATAGAATTGAACCTATAGTGACTGGATATCAAATTTGAAAATTGAAAATACTTGCCATATTTAAAATTTTCAACTGACACTCAACTACAAAAGAAAAGAAAGGAACTATCTTTGAGAGTTGTATCCTTTGAGAGTGTTGTTGTTATACCCAGTATAAGTTAGTCTCCTTACCTTCTTCTTTTCCACAAGCGAAGCAGCCAGCTGCCTTATCTGCGCAGCCACTTCGGTCTGGTCGGCCACAGTGCGGTCGCGCAGAGACTCCAAGGTAGCGAGGTCCCCACGCAGCGCTCCCTGGAGCTCACGCAGAGCACTCTCCCATTCTGTCCACGCGCACACTGCCTTTTCTAGCAAGAGCAACTCGTTTGAGGTTCTGGAAAAATGGATTGAAGGATGAAAATGAGGGGTTTATTTTTCAGTTTGGCAGCCTGGAAAATGATTTCTGGTTCCCCATAGACCTGCCACATCGCAATCGAAAGGTCTTGCCTGACCTTCTATGAGGTTTAAAATATTATCGATTTACTTTGTGTATAAAAAATGTAGGTACTGGTTTTGAAAAGGACTGAAGGATTACGATCTCTTTTGTTTTCTTCTATTGCGGGCTGATGGTTCAACATTCTAGATTGCAAGATGTTAATTTGCATAAATAAATGTAGGTACCTTCAAATTTTAGTCTTATTGAGAAGTTGAGGATTTAAGGTCGTATTCACCCTTTATAGGTATTGCAAATAAGAGCGGGATAATGCAATTCGACTGAATAAGTTACCTGTTATGTGCGTCATCCCAAGCAGCCCGCAAGGCAGATAGGTCGGTAGCCAACCCTGTGTCATCAGACTCTGTCTCACCGAGCGTGCGTTTCACAGAGACGTCCAGTTTCAGGATAGACACCTTGCATTCTAGGAGGCGGGACATACGCTCCTGAAACATGTAAAGTGTCAGTTTAGAATAATGCAAGGTGCATTATAGGAAGCGGAGGATACTACCCTGCAAAGGAAAATGTATCAAAGACAGGAAAATTCATGTCTCTTAAGTAACCTTTAATGCGCTTTGCCCAGCTTTTTATTTCCCTGTCGAGTCTTAATTTAATTGTCAGAGTCCACTGCTGAACAAGGAAGACCATACCAGCATATTTAAGATCCATGCTGTTCGATAATGTGGACGTGATAAGAGGCTGGTGAGTCTTTACTGGCAGAGTCCATAGTCGGAATATTCTAATCAATTGTTAGTTCCTTGATGTCTGATCATGGAACCTATGAATGAATAACAAACGAATCTGTGGGACCGAGATTCGCTCTTGATCAGCTACATTTTTTTTATCTTCTTTTAATATTCAGTAAGCCTTCGACGTTTTGTAAATTCATAGTCTCCGGTGCAAAAACCCAATTAACTAAAAAGTGGTGCAATTTCCTTTCATTTTGTAATTAAACGGAAGCGACATGACGTCATGCAAGGACAAGTTGTGGGATTAAAGGCTTTGAACCATGGCTCCGTATAGTATTACACTCTAAAATGTCACGGTCAGAAATTTGGTTTAGTATTGCTCGGCGCTAGAGGTCGTTCCATACTTTTATCATCTGTTTTAATTAAAATAAAGATTTCTTTCTTTCTTTCTTTCTTCTTTCTAAAATCATTATTTCAATGAGAATGCACGTATTCTAAAAAAATACCATTAATGTCATATCGCCTAGTGTTTCGCGCAGTTGTGTGGATGAGTTTTTCAACCTTCATAAGCAGTTGTGCCCTGGCTGAGTGGAGAGCCATGTCCCCAAGCTCACAATATCATTTAGGGTTTCGTATAACGCTGCCATCTCTTGACTAATCCCTCATTTTGAAAATTTTCTTTAGCTAGGTAGTTGTAAATTCAACGAGTAGGTACCTCAAGTTCCTCAATTCTTGTAAGCAACTGTATCCTTGTATGTGGTAGGTATGTACTGTAATTTCTTGGCCATAACTTTTGCCCTTGAAGACTAGTCGTAAGTATTACCTTGAGTTCCTCAATCCTTCTATGCAGCTGTGCCCTGGTATGTGGCTGGGGAGCGCAGTCCCCAGGTTCAACGATGTCATCCAGGGTCTCCCGCAGTGCTGCTATCTCTCGACGGAGACGCCTGGCTCCACCTCGTCGGGTGGCAGCAACACGAAGTGCTGACCATCTCGCTGATACAGCTGTTGGGGCAAAGATAAATAGAGTTAGGATGCAGGTTCTGTAGGCAACAGCTATTGAATTATAGTGATTCGAGAGTGGTTGAGAACTTTCCAATTCTCATCTTGAGCTGCCTACTGTTCAAAGAACTACACATTAAGTTGACTAGACAGCCTAATGGCTGACACACAACAAATATACGAAGCGAGCTAAATTGAAAGAATACTTTCAGCAAACGGCTGTAAAGGTAGAATAGGTGAATTTACTAATCAAAATATAAATAAATTGGTGTTGATCAAAGAGTATAAGGTGATACATTTTCACAAAACAGCTTTAATGTATTTTATCGATAAACTTGTGGATCAAAGTTCTGAGAAGTTGTTCCGGGATATAAAGTTCATACGCATTACACACAGCTTCAACGATCTCTATTTAGTTTACAAAGAGAAGCTAAAATACATTTGTTTACTAGCAATGATGCGCGTGAAAGTAGGCCGGGATGTAATAATATCAGTGGGTTAATGTGCTGGTTAAATGCCAGGTAGCGATTGACATTCAACGAACACTTGGAATTGATTGAAAAATGGCTGTTTGAAAAGCACCAGCCATTAGAGAACACAAAGAAAATGACTTAATGAAATTAGCCGTATTCAAAACTCCTGTGAAGCTCTTTTATCTGACAGAAACATATTTGTAGTAAATCTGTAGACATTTATCTTAACATATTTATTATATATATAATATTTATTGTATTGTGTAGTTAATATTCTTTTGTTGTTATTTTATGTACACCCCCGCTACTCTCACAATCTCTTACTATCCTCTCCATCAAAAGGTTGTCTGGAAGAGATCGCTTCTAAGCGATAAGACCGCCCATTGTACTTTCTCTATTATAACATTTTGTTATTTTGTTTTTTGCTTAAGGTGTACAATAAAGTATTTTCATTCATTCATTCATTCATTCATTAATCAGAGAAAGCTGCAGCTTGTAAAATTTGCTTGTTAAAATTGCAGTAGTTTCGGTAGTAACAACCACGAAACTTTTTTAAAGATTTTCACTGGGGGGGTTATCCCATAACATTACAAGATTATACCTATCTGAAACACAATATTTTGACACCATCTTCCATTAAAACCGGGGATATTTCGAAAGCATGCGGTATAACATGTTTATAAGTCGTTAATGAAGTTCCAAACGAAGATGTCTATTTAGAGAAGGAAAATATTAGCTCACAAATAACAAGGAAACGAATGAGAATAGTAGAGATGACACGAGTAAAAATAGCGAATGCGTCTTCCCAAAATATTATACCTACCGTACTGCAACGGCGGCGTGTATTATTTTTGAGCAGTTAGCTGTTACGGCTTCGATAAAAATAATTAAAATGTACTTTATTTAAAATACGCGCGAGGAACCGGCGTAAATTCACTTTAATATTTTAGATTCACGTATAGTTTTTAAGTTGACGTTTCTATATGATCCTTGTGATTTCAATGAATAAAAACCTATTGACTTTGACTTTGACTACTTAAATAAAAGTTATGTTTTTCACGCACATTATCTTTTCACTAAAACAGACAACAATAATCGATAATAGTTAGTGAACTTAGCTAAAGAAGAAAAGGTTTACCTAAAACCAACGTATATCATCCTGTATTATATTGGAATAAACTAAAATTTTTGACTTTTATTTGCGTCAATATCTTTGCGTACAATATCTTACCTACTTTTATCAACATTTTATCCGAGGCAAATATTTGGACACAGAGAGATATGGAGCGTGCCTTGCCTGGCATCAAGCTTATAGACCGTGTTCCCAACGTCGAGATCAGAAGTTGAACAAAGGTCAAAGACGTTGGGAATCGTATAACGGAACTAAAGCTGGGCAGGACACCTGGCTTGCCGAGATGACGACAGATGGAGTAAGGCGCTGGCTGAATGGCGTCCAAGGACCGGTTATAGAGACGTCGGTCGTCCAGCGACAAGATGGGCAGACGACATAGTAAGCATTCTGGGACGAACATGGTTGAGGTTGGCACAGGACCGTGAGGAGTGGCGCAAACAAAGGGAGTCCTATACTCAGCAGTGGGTGAAGTCAGGCTGTGGATGATGATGATGATGATGATGAAACTAAAAATAGTTCAATTTCATAAAGATTTCCGATAAGGATATGGATATGCGAAGAATAGGTATTATTTATGTAACTTATGATGATGGTGAGGAAATATTTGCCTCGGACAAAATGTTGATAAAAGTGTAATATAGCAAAGATATTGACGCAAATAAAAGTCAAAATTAACACGATCGTAGAATTAGAATCTAGTGACTATTACCTCATCATTATATACTCAAGTGACGGAAACTATAAATTAGAAAGAACGTTAAGTATTACTTAACTGCGACCAAAGGCAAAGGAAGCATTTTCTACACCAACTGGTAATCTGTTGCAAGCCTAGCGGATATTGGATATTGATAGCAGCGATTTAAAAGATATTAAAACATTTTGCTTGCTCTCTTATCGAATTATTTCATGACAAAAATAGAAAATTTGTATTGGCACAAAAGAGAATGACTCAGAAAAATGTCCAAAAACTATGGTAACTTGTTGCTTATAACTAATCTGAAACATAAAAGCGTAACTAGAACCAGCACCTTTGCCTCTATTCCGTAATGTGTTAATAATTTCGCCAATGAAGTTGGTGGGACTTTCGGAAACTTTCTATTCAAGCGCTGATGGATATCGTCAACGGGTGTCAACAAAACATTTCTTCTTAAACTCAAAACTTCCTTCTATCGAAAGAATTTATACAACGATACATACGGTAAACCGCTTCTGCATGCAACAAGATCCATGAACTTGCCTTGTGAACATAATATTGCTGATTTACAAGAGTCAACGCACTTGCATTTCGCGAATGTCCAGACATATGGCCGTCTGTGTCTAGTTGAAAATAGACTGGCATGGTACTGAAACTGTTACATGCAGTCGATAGATATGGAGCTTCCTTTAGGCTTTAAATAGAGGAAACGAAAAAGATGACGAAGACCCAATAAGCTTTGGACTTTGAAGATTTTTATTCAAGTCTTGAATACAATTATACTAAGAATAAATTATATTATCTTGGTACCAATCTCATAATTTTATGAGGAACGATTCATAAAACGCTTGATATTTACAAGAAACTTTTGCAGGATCTTCATGCCATGATACCTACGGAGTTCATCAGTTTTAACCTGAGTGAGAAGGTCATTCAGAAACTACGACAGCAAACTAACCATTTAAAATTCCGTCATCCAGAGATTGAGGTAAAAAGTAATACCATCCAAAAAATTACGTGGTTTAGATTGAGTGAATCATCTTCGAAACGGATGATCTTACTTCTGATTTGATCAGACAATTATTTGAATAACGAACAATTTTGCGTTCCGATAGAAGCGGAAAACAATTGGCGAACCGAGGAGGTCGTCAGTCAAATTCAACAAGCTATAATTGCTTCCTATCGAGTTGTGAAATGGAACGGAACAGGGAGCTGAGAAAACTAGCTGTATTGTTCGAATTTGATTTAAATTACGAATTACTAACATATAATTTTGTTTTTATCAACAGAAACAAGCGATAATTAATTAATCAACACTCAAATGCTAGTTTAAAATAAACAGTAATTGTAACAGTAATCTAAATTCTTTAACTAAATATCCCAAGATTTTCGTAAAGCAAGGATACTAGGTCATTAAATTCGAAAACCAAATACCATAGGCATTCCCTTTCTGAGCGATCAAGATTGAAAAACGTTCACGTTTTTTGTATAAAGTTCCCTGCGTTGCTTTTAAAACACAAAACCACTTCCATACGTAAAATAACTGGTTGGGACACGCGACGCGACGGGCATACATCCTTCGGTGAAAGCAAATAAATTATAAAGTAACCGACAGACTAAACATCACTATATTACCAGAATAGTACGTCTGTCAGTCAGTATTGGTAATCCTAGCTTTTCTTGAGTTATTAATGTCATGATACTT
Source organism: Perizoma flavofasciatum (assembly GCA_958496245.1). NCBI lineage: Eukaryota > Metazoa > Arthropoda > Insecta > Lepidoptera > Geometridae > Perizoma > Perizoma flavofasciatum. The sequence continues at coordinate 7,285,207 of OY292439.1, read as the reverse complement.
TCAACTTTGTTTATATAGCAAGCAACGTAACAGCATGTCCCTGGTGTAGCAGATGATATCTGGTAGGACCATCACTACTCAACAAGTTGAAAGTATAGACTTTCCATTGCCCAAAACTTAAAATTTTTGGAAAAGGGAAAGTGATTCGATTACAGGTTTGAAAGTTTCAACTGATGTAAAAGAAGCGTAAAAGATATAAAATATGTATCGAAAGGTTCTTACTTTTGCTTGAAAAAGGTAAAGCAAATACATTTATTTGTAAACATTGACATAACAATAAACTGTGACACAAAAAACAAAGATTAGCTAATATTATGGATACAAAAGTGGATACAAAGTAAAAAATATTTAACGAAAATAATTGTAGATAGCAATATTTTGGGATGTTCTTAAGTAAAGTCTGGGGAATTAATTAGTTTTTTCAAACAACCAAATTACTATGCAATAGCCACTGACAAAATGACGACCCGAATATGTAATCAAGATTCAATGAATGAATTGAACACCAACACTTTCTTGTCGATAACATTAGCATCCCTAATGGTGGAACAATAATGTGGGTATGAGTTGGTGTTGATTGATGGATGATTTCTTCTATTGGTACTGCTTACGAAATTTAATTTATAGACGCAACCTATTATAATAAGTTAACCCAGTTAAAATTAGGATTTTAGGAACACGTAGTTGATCGAAAAAGAAAGATCTCTTTAGACTATCCAAGACTATTAATATAATATATCTATATGTCTGTAATATCTAGCCTAGTAAGAGAATTGAAATTATTGTAGGTAATCAAGTTATCAGCCATTAAGAGCGTGCTCACTACAAAAAATATTAAATATCTTGATATCGTAACACAAAATATGATTTGAAATTATCTAGATATTTCACTAATGGGATCAATTAACTATCACAATTACACAAATCCTGATATAATTTGGCGAATACGCTTACGTATTCACGTAATTAACAAAACCGGGGAAAGACTATGAACTCAAAAGTGCAAAAACGCGAAACACGGGGTCACTGGTCTCAGTCTATGAGTCACTTTTGAAATAACGGCTTAGCATAATAAGTTTTATTGCAAGCACAGTTCAAAATTCACCAACATTAATCATGATTTTTAGAAACGATAAAGATTTTTTGAAATCTACAAAGGCACTTATATAATTCTCAAATCTTTGAGACTACTGTACCTGAGTAAGGTGGAATATATTCAGCGTTGAAATTCATTATAGAACTGTCAACTCGATCATGCGCAGGAGTCTACAACAATGCGGCAAGGTCGCGGTGCACTTCACTACACGAAACCACCACTTCACAGGACAAAACACAAACGTCTTTATTCCAACACAACACCGACTAAAATGCCGTGTTAATTCACAACAGTCCACTTTCGTAACAGCAAATCTTAAATTGCAAATCGCAGCTACTGGTCTTTGAAACTGCACCTATTGTAAAGACAATAAGGCGTCAAATACTTCATCCTCCGCTTGCAAATAAGGTGTGATTGACGGAAAACTAACGGTCTGAGACCTAGGTTTGGAAAATGGTTCAAAGGAAAATACGTCTTCCGTCTAAGGAGTTAAAGTTTGAACAGATGCAGTTGGCTGTAGCAGTGCGATGAATGCAAGGTGACCTCGATGTTAGTACTGAGAATGGCCGTAAATGTAGCGGAGATGTTGTTTATGATATATTAATATAGATCCCGACGCGACTACAGTTTGTTCTAAGAAGGACCTAACGCGAACGTTTTTAGAGCTGTACAAAGGAATTCAATTAATAATACTAGAGCGGACGACGCACCACTCGACACAGCAAAAACGAACAAGACTGATATGGATTATTAGGTTAATAATATTGATGTAGAAGGCTATCAAGAGCAAGTCGCGACCTCGGCATAAACGATTAAACGAGAATAGCCGGCTATAAGTCATTTGACCTTGCAGGCTAAGTATTGTGTGATACTGATAACAGAAAAAGGCATGAACATTAGAAAATCTAGGTATTTGTGCATTTCCATCGATTTACAAATCAGTAATTAAGTTTTTAGTTGTTCATATTTTTTACTTGTATCTTAAAGTTGTTATTTAAAACAAACTTTTGATACACCAAACGTCACGCACAAAAGATATATCCCCCCAACCAAACAAATACAATGTGTGACACATAAATTATCATGATGTAACTATACAATTATTGAGCGTACAGACATAATTCAATTAATTTGACATAAATTGACACGTCAATCGTAATAACGCCTTTGAAAATAGATTTTTTAAATGCCAGTTAAAGCATGATAATACTAATTGAGTAAAAACGTGTTCTCAAGCCAGCTACGAACATAGAATTATTATATGATCCATTAGGAGAAATCATTGAGATTCTTGGCTAATAGTGCGAAAGTGCGTGCAAAAACAGAATGTCAGAATCATTGCAGTCAGGTAGAGACAGAAGCAGCCAGATAGCTTGCAAAAATATAAATAAAACAAAGAGAAATAGAGAGAACAGAGTACGTTTCAGATATTCAGACCGGCCTTTACGCGCGAGGACTTTGCTTCGCTTTGAAAAAGAGTTATTTTTTCTAAAATTTTCAAACCTCCGATATTTATTTCCATCATCGATTGCAGTACTCCCTATGTATAAGTATAATATATAGGGAGCGCTATAAACTAGCGGAGATAAAACCTGTTTTACATCCTTGAAGACATAAAAATCGATTGCAAAACACTACATTAGGTATCTAAGATCCGTAAAGCCGTTTCGGAGATGAATGGTAACAGACAAATAAACAACCTCACATGGAAAACGCATATTATCCTGGCTCCTGTAGCGGGTAATGAACTACTGTGGTCGCGCAGAGACAAACAGATTGTGATAAATAGCGTACCACTTAAAAATAGAAAACTACTAGCTACTACTGCCCACAGCTTCGCCCGCGTGATACCCGGATAAAAAGTAGCCTGTGTTATTCTGATATTACTGTAAAGTTTCATTGAAATCCGATCAGTAGTTTTTGTGTGAAGAGTAACAAACATCCATCCTTACAAACTTTCGCATTTATAATAGTAGTAGGATATTAAAAACTAGGTACCTCCGTTTGAATAGAGTATTATGTTCGGAATCCTGTGAGAATAACTTTGTGAAAGATATTTTTTTTCTCGCGACGCAATAAGCAAATATAACGCTACTTATTTCTTTTGTTTTCTTTAAAATTATTTCTCCAAAACAGCATAGTTTGTATTTGTTATAGATTTGTATGTTTCCAAGGGTGGCGGCTTATATAATGGGTTTTATATGGGTCACTAGATGGCGCTGAAATACGTGATGGGATACCCAGCAAACAACTTGTGAATGAAATATGTCTGCGTGAAACAAACATAAGGAATATTTTACAGGTTGTCGTCAAGTTTTTGGAAAAAAGCAGTTTAATAAACTTATATTTCCGAATGATCGTTAACTGTATAATTAAGCCATCATCTGTATCCAAAATATAATGTAACCGGAAAACGTTGCGTGAATAAAATTATCAATTGTATAACGAATTCAATCACGTAATAGTGGATGATAAGAAATAAAATTTAAAAGGTAAAGACAATAGTTAACTGTGATTATAATGGGTTGGCAATTATAAGATATATATAGCAGCAATGATACATTATGACTTTTTAATAATAGATTTCGCGAGGCATTCGCATTCATACAGCCAAAGTTACGAAAATCGAAGACTGCTGCCCAGTTACACAATACAATGACTTTTTGTTTCATTTTCTGCTCTTTTGAGAGCCAACATAGCTCAATCATACAGCCAGTAAAAAGTTATTTCAGCGTCGAATATACCATCTGTCATTTTTGCCAAGACTTGCGCAAGAGTTGCAGTTGCATCATAGCCAAGTTAATCAGCACAGTAGCTGAATATAAAATAACATATTATAAAAGGTTGGCTGCGCGTTGTTGTGACCAATGCAATTTAATTACGGCACTCATAATTATTTTTATATCGTTGTCAGAAAAAGTTTACAACAGGGATTATACCTAAGCACATACGTAACCTTTTAATTGCGATTTTTGTTCTATTGTTCCTTCTCAACCTCAATTAAAATACTAAAGCCTATCCAGTTTGATCGAAGAATGTCTACGTGTTTGAAACAACAAAGGTAAAGAGATCAACCACAGGGCTGAATAAACTACAATCAAAGCACTATAACAATCAATAGTCTTATTACTCCTTCACAAAGTCATGCAAATAATCCAATTTATCTATACCTAAAGCCAAGTTTGTTTACAACGAAAGTATGTACAGAAACTGCAAATTGTAATTAGGTACCTAGTTGAGAAAACAGAGAGTAAATGCGAATGCGTAGGACGGACCCGAGTAGGCGGACTCGACTGAACAGGTCAAGTACAATATGGATGTATGTATGTATATGCAATTTACAAGTTAGAAAAATATCAAAACGAATTGAACAACAAAGGATCCCAAATGGAAACAACGGACCGGAAGATATATCGGTATTATAAGAACCCAAATGAGGTACCGTACAATTGTAACGATCACAGAATTTCGGTGGATAGAGAGTGTACAATAAGTCTATAAGAGAGGGCGTCTAACGGCTAATAATGATGGTGAATAAACTTAAGACATAGACGGACGTACCTATTATTAGAAAATTGTAAAGGTTTTCGGAGTTAAGCAAGTGAATGCAAGGATATGAACAGTCTTGAAAGCAAGACGATGCATAAAAGGACTATTAGCAAAAAGATTATACCACTATTGTGAGGTTTTTATATACTCTTTATCGTACTGTTTTTAAGTCAATTTGTTAGCAATGCAAGTGTTTTCACATAATGTTTTTGTTTAATATGGGTTTTCCGGAACAGGTTTTTTTTTTTGTATGTTGTCTGTATTACTACATATCTCCGAAATGGCTTATCAAATTGAAATGTTGCTTTTCCAATCGTTTTAGATCACTTTAGGTGACTACCTAGTGACGTGTGGTGTTAAAACTACCTTAGTTAACGTCACCCGTCACTAGGGGTCGCTGCACACACAATATAATGAAAATACGTGAGGTTTTTTTTTATTTTGCAAAAAATTACATGCAATATAGGATTTAGTTTTGCAGTTAAGTATGGTTGTATGACGACCAGCGTAGCGAGGACCTACTAACCCAGTAAAATAATATTTTTCAAACCCTTGATGTGTATTTGAATCACGTATTACTGCGCCCATTAGTAACTTTTGGCGAAAAAAATTAATATAACTACCTTATAAAGTTTTTTTTTATATAATTTGGTTATAAGTTTTTTTATGTGAGTAAACAACAAAAAAGGATCGCAAAAATCACAATTTCAACTGTATAAGCGGTATAAGAGATAAATGATAAATGGAAACAGAAGAACAAACACACAAACAACCCTTTAAAGATAAACGCTTCGACGGACTCCTTTTCCTCGCGAGTAAGATCAAGATAAAGATGCATATGTTGATGAAAATGGCTTTATTGTCTGTATACGATGTTAACTGCAAAAAACATGAGGTAGTAAGTAAGTAAGCAAGCAAGCAAGCAACAAGTGTTGCACACTACCCACAAAACATAATGCAGTTAGTTTACACAATGCATGCGCTTGCGCATTATGTGGTAACTCAATGCATCTATCATCACTGAATTACGTAACATGGAAAGCTAGGTAGTGCAGCTTTCCATTTTCACTGCCTTTTCAAAAGTGTGAATATTTCAAGTGAGTATTTCTAAGAGTTCTGTTTTTTTATGTCGAAAACTATCATTTTCTGTGACATATGTAGGTAAAGGTAACCTTTATTATTTAAGTTGGTCGAAAAACGGTAAATTACTTATATTTCCCGAGTTAGTTCTAGTTGCAAACGATTTATACCAAACTTATTTTTTTATTCTGTTATTCAATGTTTTTTCAAGATTGCACATAAACACGGATGGTTTGCTATTTACAAGCCTTACCATAATTATTTTGGTAGTTCGAGCCAGATACGTAAGCCTTAACAACGTTTAAGGTACCACAAAAAAGTAGCCCACTAAAGAATAACTTACCGATTTCTTCATTATTGTTGCTGGCTGATGTAACTGATACATTCATTGTCACTATTATTTATTATCACTTTTAACATTTAACACATTACTTGGAACAAACTGTATACCTAATCATAGGCTCATCTAGATGCTTTTCTGGGAACTCTCCAAGAACAATGACATCATAACTGTAATTTTGATGATTATTATCAATTTGAAATAGTTTTAGATGTAATGATAGATTAGAAAGTGTTGGATGCTCACGACGATCGTGGTAGTCGTTTAAATTATTATTTATGATCTGATGTAATCTTAAATTTATGTATCTTTAAACCTGCCTATGTAAGGTAAGGACTTACGATATCATTAATGGAAGCTCATATAACTTATAGTTTACTAGCTTCTGTCCACGGTTTCGCTCGCGAGGTATCCGGATAAAAAAGTGTTAAGGCTAAGATTCAACTATTATGGAGATATTTAGCATCAAACATATAAACTAGCATTTATAGTATTAGTAGGAATAAGTATTAGGACATTAGACATTGGTACTGAAAAAACAAAAAGAAAATGATTCCAAAAAAACATGTTGATTCGTTTTTTAAAGTTAAATCTTATGGGAACTCTGTAGATTTTATAAAATCACATCATCAACGGCCAGTATCGCAACCTCCCGCTTAGTACGCGGGAATTGCGACCACTTATCCACGATTCCTATTCCTATAAATGTTGTAATAAAATTAAGTTCTTAAAAATATTATAGTAATTACGTCTATATAAGCTAGAAAAATATACATTTTTCTAGCTTATATAGAAAAAAAAAACCAATAAAAAAACGACGTAGAGACGCATAAAGTATTCAGAGTTAGCGGCACGTGAACTAGAATGTCCGGTCTGATGCACCGTTACTATCTGCCAACTGTAATTAATAAATTAATCTTTATCCCACTTACAATAGAGGGTATTATAGCTAGTTGAGTGATTAACCTAGTATACTAATCGTGCCAGGCCATAATATTGTATAGGAGTCAATCAAAAGTCCTACACGCAACGTTCAGGCGCATCCTTGAGCTGAATGGTCATATTTGGATGAATTCTTCTCTCAGTAGAATCAATATAAATGTTGATAAATAAAAATGTGTTGTTTATTAAAGTTCATTTTATAATATTCTACCTACATATTTAACTTCAATATAAAAAAATTACTCGAACAACAATGATGCTTGTTTATTAGCATTAAAATGGCGGAAAATACATAGATTACTTGCTATTTTAAGTAATACGTTGTTAATATATTGTAACTGTTTCTTTTAAAAGTACCTGATCGCTTTAGATTTTCTCGCGTTTTTTAACGCGTTAGAAATATGTACCTTTTGCTACTTTCTGATGTGGTTATCTAGGTCCAGGAATCACTTTAAAGCTTTTAAAACTGTACTTCAAGAACATTTAAATACCCTTCATAAGAAGCAAAACGTGTTTATATTCTAAGTCCTTAAGAAGAAGATTAATAATAAAAAGTCAGCAAAGGATTGAAATAGTTTACTAGCAGCTGACAACTTGATTGCCATAGAATTAACTTTTTATAGATTTTAATGAATAGAAGATGATTGTAGAGGAGCAAAAACCAAAAGCCGTAGAAGAACTTAAGTCATCAACATTGCTAGTCCATTTAATTTGCAGAGCCAACAACCGCTAGGAAAGAAAATTTCTTGAATGGCGACCACAAACGGAGTATGGAAAAAAGGAAGGCCCCCGACCTTACCTATGTATGATAGGCATGTATGACATAGAGGTTGCGGTAAGCCTGATGGGGGTAACCGAAGATGGCATGTCATGAGACTGTTTAGTCCAGCAGTGGACTTCTACAGGCTGCTGATAATGAAAAACCATAAACATAATTGTTTATGGTTGTACAATAATTGTATATAACTAGAGAATAAACGACATTATACGATATTAGCTGCGCCCCGCGGTTTCACCCGCGTAAGTTTCGATTTTATACTCGTGATAACTTTGAAATTAAATGTCCGATTCGAATAAATTAAAAAGTATTTTACTGCTACATAAACCCTTGATGATAAAACTATTTATTTGAATAAGGATTAATACTAAGATATGAATGTAACCAACTTTTGTTCCTACCGGCAATCTAATTAATTTTTAAAACACAAAAGCTGATATTGTGACTTAACTATGATAGTTAAATATACTCCCTCGCGGGCTTTTTTGTAGGTAATAATGAGTACTTTAATCATGTAGTACATCATTTTTATGTATCATCAATAGTTTTTCAGCGCACGCCAAATAATGAATTTTATAGGCAAAATTTTGCTACTTTTTTAAATAAATTACAGCCTATGTTACTTCCTGATAATTTCGCTTTCTATTGGTAAAAAAATGGTTAAAAACCAGTCGTTTCGGAGCCCATTCGTTACAAACAAACACACAAAAAACGCGGGTAAATCTACGAGTATACATTATTATTAGTATACTCGTAGATTTACCCGCAAAATCTTGCTAGCTCGCAAATTTAACCCAAATTTTTGAGGCTCTGATTTAAATCATAGTTTTAGGTATTATAATACTGGCGCCTGCTAATGCCAATTCATAACACAGAACAAAAAAGTACCTTAACACTTTTTTTTATTATTTCGCCATGTTCATTTGATAGTAAGTGGAAGTTAAACTGTTTATATGAATGGTTCCAGGGCATCGAAAACTCTTTCTACGTAATAATATTCCAGATATAAATCAAACAATTAGAAAGTAGATACGGGTACATAACTCAAAATGAGGCAGTATAGCACATCTTTACATGAGGTTTGATACAAAAAAGGTCTTTTATTAATACGATTCGAACCTGAGACCAATGATCTATGCAAAATGTCAAACCCATTAAGATTTGAACCATAATTATACGTTAATGGTTGAGGATCTTATACCGAGACGGAGCTCTTAAAATTGGCAAATTAAAGTTGCAAAAGCAGGCATTTAGTTCGCAGTATCGTTGACAGACTTGAACTGAGTTTGTTGCCTGACTCTTCTAGGCTTGGTAGTGCGCGAGGAATCGGCGTAAATTCACTTGAAAATTTTAAATTCACGTAGTTTTTAAGTTGACGTTTCTAATGATCTTTGTGATTTCAATGATTAAAAACCTTTTGACTTTGACTTTGACGAGTTTGGACTTTGAACCGAAACGAAGCAGTGTTGACACAAATTACATAAACAAAGAAAACTCACGAATAAGAAAACTCACAGAATGGTTTCTCTGTGTCGTTTGTTCATAAATACTCGTAATCCTTGTAATAACACAACAGAGATTCACTAGTCTTTGCCGTCCTAACAAGAGACAAGACGAAAGTCAGACAGGGCACACCAAAGGTGCAAAACATGTCGTGTAAACTTTTTCTTAAATTACATAGTATGTGGTGTGACTCATAAGTTAGGTACTTGACCTGGGAGTTAGAATATAAAAACCAGTAAACAATCTACAGCCCATAAAAGAAGAGGCTATTTGAGGAGTGCCTTAGCTGATCTCATACATATACTAATGGAGATGATGAATATAAGACAAATACATACGTAATATGGATCCTTCGTACATTTTACTTACATTTATATGGAACATAATACAAGAAGACATTGGACACGTCATACATGATACAATGGATGACTTGGATGATTTAGAACGATTGATTCAGATAAAATAAGGTTTTAAGTTCTTGTAATTTTACTTTTTTATTTTTCTTCTTCGTTTATTTTTCAGTTAGAATTTACCCCTACAATAGTGTTAATAAATGGGAAGTACCCAGTAAATAAAAGGCATTGTATTAGATAAGTAATTATGTAAATAGAAGAAAGTTACAAAGATTTCTTAGAGTTTTTTCATGACGAGGTACTTACAGCTATCGCAAAGAACATAATGGTTTGTTTATGTTCTACTTTTTCGTCCACTGAATTGCTTGTAAACTCATCAACAGTAATTATTTTCTTATTAGGGTTTATAGTACAGTCATCCAGTCGTTAAGTAATTAGATAAGTATGCTTTACTTTGTTTTTCTTACTGTTTAACCCGTATTTGCGCGCTTCCAGCTAATTTACATTCCTACATAATTGGTAGCAACGTATTATCAACTCCAGTTTCAAAATATTATTAAAAACTATTATTAGTTTACGCTATTTTAACTATGATAAGTGTTATAAACATAAAACAGGATTTTTTTGAAATGACAAGGTAAATTTCCAGAAAATTAATTTTTGTTCTGTAGACATAAAGTCTAGTAACTTATTAGCGCACAGTGACCATGCAGACTATGCATGTATTAGCAATTTTTTAGGAAACAAGGAATTTATACGCTCAGATATTGAAAATGGATACGAAAGTGGCTCTGAAAAAAAATAGCAATATAATTTGCAAATAATAACAAATTCTTCTTCAGCTTCAACGCTTTTTAGAATTCAGATCGAATAAAACTCCAATTTTACATATTCCCGCCCTCTATGGCTATTTCACAGATAATATCTACTACAAATCCCGCGAGCATTATAACCACATGCCAATGTCATTATGTCAACCTCCAAATAAGTTGGATACTAGAGATATTGGACTGCCTGCAGCCTGCTTAATCCCCCCCCCCCCTCCCCCCCAACCCATCACGCCCCGCTGCTTCAAAGAGGTTTAAAGCTGTAGGTACTCGCGTCACAAAATATTTTCATTGCATGATCTACACAACATAATACGTAACCCATGTGCTGGACCGTAAGAAAACGTTGAGATAACATACTCACTTTCACACGTACACAGAAACCTCGGTTTATAGGCACATAAAACGAAAATTGTTTTGCAAATAAATATATCGCAAATAAATCTGCGCATATTAAATCTGGTACCTACCAATCCATCAGATTATGGCACTTGCAATTTCAACACTACCTCATTGCCGTTTACCAAATTCTACTAATCTAATCACATAAAAAGGTGAAGACAGTTCCAAATTTCTAAAATTATTCTAAATTACTCCATCCAAAGGTTGTCTGGCAGAGATCGCTTCGAAGCGATAAGACCGCTCACTGTACTTTAAGTTTTGTAGTTTTTTTATTCCATATAATGTGAATGATAAAAAGCAATTACGTGATATTTAAACGAATAACTACATAAAACCATTTTTATCGCAGAACTGATAACCGCTACGGAAACAAGTTAATTTCAACAGAATTCGAAAACCCCCGAATGTTTTAAATCAAAAATATCAAAATCGGTTCATCCGTTTGGGAGCTACGATGCCATACACATAGATACACAATAAACACGTTAAACTTATAACATCCATCTTTTTTTGTCCCCGACAAAAAGGATGACGCAGTATAGAAAGTTCCCCACCCAATGGACATTTGGCGCATTCGGTGGCCAGAGGTGGCGCGAGTTAATACACTATGGCACTCTTGAGGCGTTATGTCCAGCAAGACAACTCCAGTATGTTTATAAGACGACCGATGTGGCGCGGTGGGCGAAGGTCCGCCTGCGACACAGGAGGTTGCGGGTTCGATTCCCGCCCTGGGACAAATGTTTGTACGATCTGCAAATATTTTTTCCAGGTGTTCTGGGTATTTTCTATCTATAATAAAAATATATCTATCTATGTAATGAATTGTATTAAATGTATCAGTCATCTAGTACCCATAACACAAGCTCTGCTTAGCTTGGGGCTAGATGATGCTGTGTGGATTGTCCAGCATTATTATTATTATTATTATTATTATAAAATTTTACTTAAAGCAGTGTTACCAAGAAAGAACCAAAGACATAGCAGAACGAAGTATTTCATTAAGAAAAGAAAAACGTGTAACAGAAATGTTCAATAATTAATTTCAGATTAGCATTTTCAAATAGACGCGCGATTTTTGGGTGCCGAAGTTGTAGATATGCATAATAACAAATTGATGAATAAAAATAACATGATTACTTAGGCAAGGCACAGAGTCCCAAAGTTGCATGCCTCATAAAGTTATTAAACTTAATAATCTATCGAACTTTTCATATTGTAAAAATCTTCTACAGGTAGTTAATGACGATGATGACATGGGTACCTCCTAGTACCTAGTACCCACCCACACCACAGTTCAGAAGTGGAATCATAATGAGATGTTGCACAATATCAATTTCCTCCATCATGTAATCATAAATAGATTTTAGTCCAATGATTCTAGGTCATTTCAATCGAGCGAGACCTCATTACAAGGTAAATCGAAGACAACCTTTCAAAACATGATTATTTAGATTGCGAAGCACAACGAAGCCTTTAAATTAGAAGTTGTGCATTAAATATTTATATGTTGGTATGGTGTAGTTAATATTCATTTGTTGTTATTTTATATACATCCCCGCCACTCTCACAATCTTACTATCCTCTCCATCCAAAGATTGTCTGGAAAAGATCGCTTTTAAGCGATAAGACCGCCCATTGTACTTTCTCTAGAAAAAGATTTTGTTATTATGTTATTTGTTTATTTGTGTACAATATGATAAGTAAAAATATAAACATAAACAATTCATGAATGAAGTAATTTCATTCATTCATTCATTCATTCATTCAGTCATTCTAGCTTATAAAAATCCCTCGAAGAAAATAATATTTGTGGCAATAATTAAGGGCGGCAATTTAATACAGCTGACATCTTGGATGTTTGGATTTTTTGCACTTTACTTTTACGTCACTCAGGATAAAGACCATTCTAATGATACCTACCTAAACTCAGTAAGAGTTAGTAAAGTCGTTTGTGTAAAAGATACAAGGTAATAATGAATCCCACATAGATGAACGATAAAACCCACCTTCGGATATTCGGGCAATAAAATAAACATAATATCTAACGCATAACCAGTTCTGAGAGTTTAATTAAATTACCTAGGTACTAAAAATAGTGAAAGTAAAGTTATCTAACAATAATTGTTTATAAACAATCTATCAATAATCTTAGATGGGTAAGATGTAAGAGTGCCTATAACCACTTCGATTGTGGCACTATTTGTGAAATTAGTAATATTAATATCAATTCACTTCTTCGCAGTATTGTTCTTGTACACAAAGCTTTAATAATAGACTATATTTTACCTATGTTCTTCTACCTACCAACTCAATTTAATGAAATTTACAAGGAAGTATGGATTTGCGAACAGCTGGCAAGCGTTTACAAAACATTGGACTATTTCCTTCATCAAGGTTAAAATTGCACAATTTTTTTGTTAAAACACTGGAAACTAAATTCCATATAATATTATTTTCATCAAAATTGACGTAGGTAAACGAAATTGGAACACTTTTAAACGCAATGACAGAATACAACAGTAGGTAGCGAAAGTTAAAATCACTCGTGCGCATCCAGCATTTTCTCTTCAGTAGAGCAATATCTATATAGATTACCTACCCATTTAAATTGATAACAATAATCACTATTACAGAAAGGCCACTTTCCACGGAAAGACGCAGTTTACTGGCGTAAATGTAAACACTGCGAATGTTTTGTCGACGCGTCCACCTCTGACGAGGCGGCTAATGTACTGTTGCTTGCTACGAAAATAATCTCCTCTACCGCTTGAAACAGCTTCAAGCGATTGAATGCGGCGAACATAAATACTGTATCCAGTTAATAAGCGCTTTATGTTTTGATAGAGGCACCGCACACCGGTGTGTTCCTTTGCAGATCTCGGAGACCCTTAACATACATCATGAACCTCACCCTGATACACTCTCAATGTGGTAAAGTATTAGGGTATCTGAAATACCTACCAGATTTCCCCCTCGCAAAAAAGGATATCACTTGGTTATAGTATATGAAGTCTATCCATTGTATGCCAACAAAGTGTGAGGTCACTGCTTCGCAAATAGCTACTATGCATGTATAGGAATAAATTGACGAACAAGACTAAACGAGAACGAATAATGACTCACTGAACTTAATCGATTCAATACCTAAGTAGGTACTCGTAGGTACCTCTGAAACAAAGACTATAAGAAAGTGATGAAACAGAGTTTAAAAGTCAATGAAGCTAGAAACTGAATTCACGTGACCTAATTTCGACAGAGATTGAAGGTACCTACCCTACCTAAATTCAGCTTTTAGACAGAAGCGTTTGTTGCAAAATTTGAAAATAATATCTACAATAATATACCTATGCAGAAAGAAAACTTATAAATATCTAGGATTGCCATAACCAACCTGAGAATAGCTTTTATATATAAACCGTGAGGGCATTATAAATGTCAAAAAAAAACCCGTTTACGAAAATGGTGCTTGTACAAGAGTTACACGACGCGGTATTATGCGCATGTTGAGGCACTTGCGCAGGTTATATAAAATGTAAACGAGGCTACGCTCATACAGAACATTCCAGTTACTTGCACCGTGTCAAAGCTCCACAGACACAGCCAAAAAGCTTTAAAATTGTACAAGAGTTTTGTAACTACCATCGATGCAAAAACTACTCATGTATAATGTGTAAATACCGAATGTTAAAATAATTGGGCTCAATTTAAAACAGGTAAACAAGTAACCTACCTAAAGCTGAGACAAGTAGATATCCCTAGATAAGTCTGTAGCCTTGAGACTGAGACAGTGCAGGTATCAGATATATTTAAGTATACAGAATACAATAGTTTTGGCGGCATTGCCAACGAATGCATTAAGTAACCGCCATATTGCAATTACGTAAGCCACCAGTGTTGCCAGCCGGGTCGGATCTGGTCAAAAGTTACCTAAAATAGTTAAAAAAGTAACCTTCAAAAGGTTACTTTTTTAACTATTCATATTGTGAAAAGTAACCATTCATATTTTTTCCCCTATAATAAGATACTAAAAGTTGATAGACAAATGTTGGTTTTATAATTGATTGTTAAAAAAATATATAATTTAGTCGTGTTTTCCATTTTAAATAGAATTGGATTTTTTTTTCTTTAAACCATTTTTTCTTTTATTTTATTTTCCGACATTGCAAAAAATATACAGCACTAGCTTCTGCCTACGGCTTCGCCCGCATAGTACTCGTATAAAAAGTGGCCGATGAAAGAAGCCCTTACTGAGACAGCGTTCGTAAGATACGCATTCGCTTTTTTCGTCGAATTACCTACGTTGCAAAATTGCCTCGAAAACCCCTTTTATATTAACGGTATAATATACCGACTATGTCTACCCTGAAGGTCCATTCTTAATACAGGTGAAAGAATTTTTGAAATCGGCTGAATATCTAGTTTCGGAGATAACCTCGGAACTTATGAACGTACAAACTTTAGCTCTTTATAATATATACCTATAGATAGAAACAGCGCTACTACGTTTCGTTTCAATTTGGATTCAAGTAAGAAACTTAAAATTAATCCTACTAATTTCAAAAATTCACCTAAAAGTAACCTTTTGGCTTGTGTAACCTAGAAGTAGAACCGAAGCGCGATGTAGTTAAAAATCATTTAAAAGTTTACAAATGGAACCTTCTGGCAACGCTGTAAGCCACAAACAAAATAATGGTTTTGACTTGTTAACCTTGTTATGACGTCAGAAATCAGACGGTAAGTAAAATGTTTCTAGTAGGTATCTATCTACTGAATATTTTGTATAACGTTAAAAACCTAGCCTTTAGCGTATTGTTAGCATTGTAACAATTTTTTAACAATAGTAAGGACAGCATATTATTCACTTTTCAATAGGTCGTACGTATTCTAAACTCTTTTCTGGTGAAATTGATCGAGATGTAGCCCACATTGAAATTAAAAAAAAAACCATAAGTCAGAACTCGTATTGGAGGAAGTGAAAAAAGATTCTATGATTTTATTAGAGACTAGCTTCTGCCCATGGCTTCGCCCGCGTGGTACCCGGATAAAAAGTAGCCTGTGTTATTCTGATGTATAAGCTATATTATTGTAAAGTTTCATCAAAATCCGTTCTGTAGTTTTTGCGTGAAAGAGTAACAAACATCCATCCTCACAAACTTTCGCATTTATAATATTAGTAGGATTATAGTAGGATAGGATTTCAAGCAAGAGAAACGCTGTCTAGAAAAAGATTCTGATGCTTTCTCAGTACCTTCCTAGCTATGATATTCAAATCTACCTGTACCTACAGTTTTATAATATCTATGCCTACACTTAATACATGGCAAAAGATAATCTAAGCCAGAGATAAAGACTGATAGGCATCAAAATGAACTTACTTCCGCGCCTCTTTCTACCGAATTCTTCAACGATGATAAAAACATTTCCAGTGATCATTTCGTGGTACAACTTGACCGTTTTAAACGCAGAAATGTACTGACTTTTAAACGGGTGCTGCATTCGGGATGTTTGTCTAAAATTTTACATCTATGATGTCAGCATCGTAATCGAATAAAATCTATATAGGTATTGGTCGTGTTGACTTATTGACACCTAAATATTAGCAGGTGGAAGTTTACATCTTTGGTTGGAATTAGATAAATAGCTGATTTCTATAGGCTATTAAGTATCTACATTATACTTCAATAATACAGATTACAGTTTTTACGTTGGTTACTGGTTGCCTTCGTAGGAAGTGGTACTATCTATTCACAGATAAATAGATCAGATAAATAGAGGTATCTACTTAGTTTGTTTGTTTAGTCTGTCTGCACTCCGAAATATATACTTATGTAGTTACAGACTTATTTGCAGTTCCAATATTGACTTTCGAAGTCTCGGTTCGGTTTCCGTAATTACTTTACATTCATATCTAAAAACCTTACCCACCTACATATGGAATGAGAAAGAAACTGCAGATAAGACAACCAAAAACTATCTTACCTTAATAGGTCATTGTTTTACCTTACCTTAGTTTTGATAATACCTTTAAAAACAAGATTTGAATAATAGTCTATATTTTTATTTAATTTTAACCTATTGGCTAGTTAGAAACTAACGGAAAATGTATGAAGAATTAATATTTTTTAGAAAAAAAAAGTTTTTCTTGAAAAAAAACGTGCATAATATTCGTTAAAATTCTAAGTCTTTAAATTACTTATACTTTATCCGCATAAGCAATCCTAGTTTCAAGATAAAGTGTTGCCACTCATATTTTTAACTACCTCCTGAGTTGTCTCCTCTATGAACTGAAAAAGCCGCTATGGATTAGTAGTAACCAACTGCTCTTTTCATATAATAAAATATACATAGCCCCGAAATAAGAATAAAGAGTTCAGAAGCTTAGGAGTAGTAACTGCCTATTTTTATGAAAGTACTCTGTTTATTGAATGCGAGATTTATTTTTAGGCAATTGTATTTATTATGCTGTCTTTAACTTATATAAAAGGACACAACACAATTGGTACGTTTATACGTACCAAATACGTACGTAAAAAAACTAATTATTTATCATTTGTACCTATTAACCTACCTACGTAAATAGGTATCGAGTACTAGTTTGAATAAGTAGTCTTCGAAGGGCTCTTGAGTATTATTTATAATTCCGACTAGTCTACATTCATAAAATAGCCTAGGTAAATAATTGCAAACATTGTCTCACGACTATATAATTATAATATAACAAGAAATATTTTGATTATGATCACGATTTTGGTATTAAATTTCTCATCAAAACGCCAATAATTTAACTTCGTGCCCTAGATTACTGTTTTTGTATACCTACCTAAATGAAAGTCATCACATACCGATCTAGGATTTCAGCATTTTAATAGTAGCAAAACATTCGGATTTTCATGCAGCGTATTAATTGAAAAAAATCTTACAGAATTCATCATTGTATTCTAAGAAATTTATGAGGCCAGTTCGACCATTGAAAATTAAAAGCTATGCTCACTTTCAGAGCGGGTAGTGGGTACGTTCCGCTTTCGTTGGCAGAAATAGATGGAGACAAACGAATGGGCGTGCGACCGTCAGCCGTGTCGCCGCTTCCGGGAATTGTGTAGGGATGCCATATCAGTGTAGTGTTTTCTTACAAAAAAAATAGAATAATTACTATTCTAGAATAATGATAATATTAATCTTTTTTTATGTGGTTTGGTCCTATCTCATTCGAAGAATTTAATCTGATTTTGATACGAAAACATGGTTCTGATTCCTCTTGTTCGGAAAAACAAATCGAAGTTATGGTTTGCTTTAAATTTACGTTTTTTAAATTTAATTGTATACAGCAATAAATAAATATGAAGTTAATTTCAAGCTATAGCGCTCTGTAGTATATAAAATACAGTCATAATAATAATGATAATAAGCAAAGAAAATAAAACTATAATAAAATAAATAAATGTTTAAAAATGGAATGGTATTTTGAAGACCTAAAAGGCATCGCTAGAAAGTGAGAAAAACGCATTGATATAATATCTAATTTTTCTTAAATTATATTTATGAGTGAAAAAGTTAAAATCGGAACTATAAATGTACACTAAGAATAAAATAATACCTACATGGTGGTAGGTGCATGGTCTACATGTTAATATGTAAGTAGGTGAATAGTCTGTTCAAAAACTTCAAGCGATGTTACAAAGGTTTTGGAAGTCACGACATCCTTTAATTAGGAGGGTATTCCTAAAGGATAAACCGATGATTGGAGCCAAATGAATGACCCACTTCAGCTACATCAAAAGCTTCATAAAATGACATCAAAAGAGATAAACGTCAGATTGTTGTCCTGATTTAGCGCAGCATATGGTTGCAACACCTTTTAAAAATAAGTATAGAAACGTTTAAAACAGTTTTTATAAAACATCGTCCGTAATATTTTCATATTAAAAGTATCAAAAGAGGATTTGATACACTTTTTGTTTTGCTTATAATCTCCACTTAAATTAAAAAAGCTGAGGTAACGAGCACCATATTCAATTCATGAACTTTTTTACTGCAAGTTTCTCTGTCCGAGCTGGAGCCCATAAAAAGTAAAAAAGAACTCGTCCAAAAACCAAATATAGACTGAAACCTTATTCGCAACCGAGATTGAATAACTGCATGTGTTTAAAAACCGGTCGTAAATTCACAACTCAACTGTGGCAGGTAAGTAAGAAGAAAACCGCGACCACAAACCGCTCGCATTTTTGCATGAAACATAATATCGTGGCTCAATGTTGCATTTAATATTTAAATGGCATTGTCCTGATTAATGATTGATGTTCATAATTTACCCAATTTCCGGGCAAAACTTTTCATGCTGGTAATATTATGATTTATGACTATTTAAAAATGACGTATGCTTGGGGTCTATTATGCTGGTTTTAGGCATTCGAGGTTATTTCTAATTGAATTAGGTGTGCATTCGTAATCACTTTTAAAACTTACCTCGAACATCTCTTTGGAGGGTAGTAGAGAGTCCCTCAGCCAAGGCTGCGTCCAGTAAATTGATATTTTCCCGACAGCGCGTGACCAGCTCCGTCTGCGTTGGAAAATGTACATTGCAAACAAAGCAAAATAAACTGTATTACGTAATGAAAAAATACATTATTCTAAGCGAAACAGTGCCACCATATTAACAAAGCTGAATTAATTAATGGAATTCTTTTGCCAACTCACTGTCCATTCCTTCACATTTTTTACCAAAATTTATAAACACCACTTATTATAGTTTTTAACACTAGGAAAATTATAGCTAAAATATTGGTTTAAACAATGTTTTTCCTTCTTTATTTATAAACTTAGACGTAGATTCCAAATATTTAATCCAAATTGCATTTTAAATGCCCAAGCTTTAGGAAATAAGAAGCATAACATAGTAGAAAAGCAGAACAGCAGAACAAAACCAAACAATTTAAAGGCAAATTTAGAAAAAGCCTAAATTAGACTAGAATATTAACCGATTCATATAGTCGGTACCTAATTGTACTACCTACCTTATCAGTTTATTTGATTTCAGAGAGTAGGGTGTTAATTGACTGAAACTCCACAATAATTTTTAAATTAAGACGTTTATTAATCTAAACAATTTATACAAAATCACTGAAAAGCTTAACATTTATAAAGAGATAAATCAATTAACAACCTATCCCTATCAACATTATACATATTATACAACACTGTGAGATATTTAGGAGTTCAGTCCATGATCAAGGTATAAATAAATTATAAAGTGACACCTAAAAGTATTACGACCAACAAGAGGCCCTTAAGCTACTTTTGTATAATAATATCTCACTCAAATGACAAGGAGTCTATACTATCCAAGTACTTAGCAGTAAGTACATACATCCCTAAATTGATAAAAATTAATAATTGTGCGATCTAGAATAATCTCCATAATCCTGAACTGAAAATGAAACCGTCAAATGTGACAGCTGTCAATTTGACATTACACTTTTCAGTCGTATTTTATGCCACTGGTAACTTTGAATGATTCTTAAGAAGCTTTCAGTACCTTTCTTCAATAAATTAAAACTCAAATTAACGAACAACTAGCCTAAAAATTATTATGATTTATCTAGCACCATGTTTTCACCACCAAAATGTGAGAACGATGTAAAAGATAAAGCGGTTAGTTTTAAAAGTAGATAATCACGTAAAAAATACAATCATTTTCAAGACTAAATTGTATGTTATTAGAAAGGAAAAATAAAACTTGGGCACAAAAGAAACAAAGAAAAACACTCAATGTTCTACTGCAACTGTTTCACTTTGAAAAATAAATAAACATGATACGAGCTCAAGAAAGATGTCGTATGACATTTTTATAATTTATTGTCTTGTATTTGTATAATAATGTTTAAAGAACGCACCAAAGACACTCACGCCATTCTTGAACTCGTCAAAATAAGGACCTGTAACTGGTATCAAAGAAAAATAAAACAAAATAAAAATCTTTTTCATTCCAAATTCAAAGTGAAACAGTCACAAAAATAAGTAATTCAATCAATACATTATCTACGTTAGTAATTTGTATTCAGTAGGTAAAAAACTGCGATGGTCAGATTTTTATGCGTAATAAAATAAGCTAATGTATCTGCACCCCACACGCACCGTAACTAAATGCTTTTTTGTACACTAATTTATCATAATTCTAATTAAAAGCAATCATTATCTAAATGGAATGTGTTTAGAGATCATTTTTTTTCATTTCTTTTCTCATATACTAGTAAGTATATAATTATTATTATGCATATAATTATTATTATATAGATAAATAACCTGATACTACCTACCTCATTAATGAATTTCATGTAGTTACTTTGAGGTTAGATAAAGTTTGATGCGTTATTATAAATGTTAGATGTTCCATACTTAAATGAAAACATCTAAGTACATGTAATGTGCGTAGCAAATAATCCCTAATTCGTCAGCGAACTAATCACAAAAAACTTACATGCAAAAAAAAACTAATTTCACGCAGGAAAATGTCAGTAAAATCATTTTTTCCCATCAAATCTGACCATCGTAGCGTAAAAGTACTTACGACATATCACAAAAGCCCAAGCATCGTGCGTAGAAGCAAAAGCGCTTATGCCCAGCAGCCATTACAGACATTTTACTTGGACATAGGAGCTGTTGCTTCCCAACCATTCACTGTATATGTATGTAAACTATAATGAAAACCGAAAACGCAGCCACAGCGAGGCATATCCTAGCGCGCAAGCATGCAGGCCTCCTATACTGAGTCACGCAAGACGCATCATCGGAATTACTATCATCTGTATCGTATCTTACGTAGTCGCCGGCTCGCAGAATGTCAGGGGAGTCCTGACGCGCCATCAATGCCTCCGCCGCTTCGAGCTGCGAGCTGGAGCGGCGCACCAGCGACCTGACTTCCTCGGACTCCGAATCCGAATCGCCCTCCCAGTTCCTCCTGTGCTTCGGGCTGGAGGATTCGTCCTCAGAATCGCCGCTTTCTGTAGAGCGACGCCTTAGTTCTGATAGCGCTAGTCTCTGCAGTTCCGATTCGCCGTCTCTGGTCCTTCGACGGTGAAGCGAGTCCAGTATATCAGGGCGGTTATTAACCTCTGTGTATTCTAGCGAGGAGTTAACTTCGTCGCTCGTCAGGTTCGAGCTGTGTCGTCTACGACTCAGAGCTTGTACGTTAAGAAGATCGAATTCTGGGGATCGTTTGTTGTTTTTGTTGGAATCTGAGGGTCGACGCCTTCGGACGCCATCATTGCTCTCAATGCTCGTGTTGTTTCTAGACCTTTCCAGGCTGTCTAGGAGTGACTTTTTGCGTTCAGCGCTGGACATAGATTTCTTAGGTTTGCGCATAGGGTTCTCGATTGGGGAGTTCCGCGTGGGGCGTTTGTATCTTGGCAGGGATCGTTCCCTGACGTCCGGTTTTCGCCTCCGTGTACCGGATGGGCTGTCGTTCTCCGGCTGGGCTGAGAGACTGGAGCAGCAGTCTGATTGGGAGTCCAGGAAGGCGCGGTAGTCGTCGCCGAATTCTAAGAGGCGACGGGCGGCGTCCGAGTCTTGCGCTTCGGAATACGGCTCGGAATTGTACTTTTCCTGCGGACAAATGAAAATGTATTAGTAGGTTAGTACCTAAATCATTATGAGGCAATCTATGCCCCTGCCATCCACATTGGAGTATATGTGGGACATCAACGCATGAGCTAGTATACACGTTTTTGTACAGGAATAATTCGTCCTCGACACGTCCGCTAGGGACGCTTTACAGTTTTTTTACAAGCCGAGTTTCAAATACGTTGAAATAATCGTAAAAAGTTTTTTTTAAACGTGTATTCTTATCATCGACTACAGCACTCCCCAGCGATTTGTGCACTCCCATTCCCATAAAACCTATGTAAGAACAATTGTCTTTTTCATTTTGTCAGGTTGTATCTATTTTTATTACAGTGTACAATAAAGTTCAATTCAATTGTCAAAGATAAACACATCCTGGTAGACAAACAAGCAAACATAAAACCTCTTAAGGTGAACGCGTAAAAGGTCTCATTATGTCGCGTTTAAAACTTATACCTGATAAAAGTCCCAAGCCTGCTCGGAGAACGAGCTGTGCTCCTCAGTGCCAGCGGTGACACTCCTATCAATATCCGAGTCCTTGTCTAAGCTGAGGTCCCACATCTGGTTGGGGTCGCCCAGGCTGAGCGCTAGGAAGCTCCTCTCTCTCTCCTGACTGGCCAGGCGGGGTCGAACTGACCCACCGGCTGGGCCGAGTTTGAAGCTGGGGGCGACTATAACAAAAAAAAAACTTAAGAGGTAGACAGCTGCCGAATGAACACACCAAAAAGTATTATTATTAAAGCTTAAAGCTCCCAAAAGTATTATTATAGTATTTATACCTGCGTCAGTTTCGTTTTCGGGTATCGGCCCATCTTCCCGCGCAGAGATGTGGGTCTTTTCAATGCTCTTGCGCAGGTTGGCGATCGTGGCTAGCTGCTGCTTTATCTGCTCCTCGTCGCTGTCGTTACCAGATGTGGAGGTTGTGTCGAATCTGCAAAAAAAACACACGATTGTATTTCCCATGATGGACATACTCAGATTCATACTCAATGCATAGAAGATATTTGAGGTAGATCCTCAGATCGGTAGATGATCGTTTGTCCCCCTACTTCAGGATACCAAGTAGGTCTACTTCTTACTTTTGTATCCTCAAGTAGAGGGGCACGTCCACACATCGTCCAACAGGGAAGGGCATTCAAGAAGAATTTTGAGACATTATGAGAAGAGTGTTATATATGATTAAAGATAGAAACAAGAGCTGAGTTAGGCCAAAGAAAAGATGGATTGTATGAAGGATGCCATGGTTAAGGAAGGAGTGAGTACTGAGATGACGGCTGATAGAGGCGAGTGGAAGAAGGTATGTGTCGACCCCACATAATTTGGGAAAAATGACATAATATGTCTTTTGTACAATCCGCTACAGACACAGACGTGGTTAACCACTCCAGCATTATGTTGTGGACTTTTCCTCCTCTTTTATTATGAGGACAGCTAAGGAGTGGAATTCCCTTCCTGCGACTGTATTTCCTACAAAATATAACTTGGGTATCTTTGAACGAAGAGTTCATAAGCATCTACTGGGTGAGCGTATTTAGTATAGGTTACAACTGCGTTTACCATCATGCGAGGCGTTACCAAAGGTAAAGTCATAAAAAAAAGAGAAGATGAATAGAAGATATGTATCGACTCCACATAATTTGGGACAATGTTATAATGTATCCTTTACAATCCGCTATAGACACAGACGTTGTTAACCACTCCAGCATTATATTGTGGACTTTTCCTCCTCTTTTATTATGAGGACAGCTAAGGAGTGGAATTCCCCTTCTGCGTCTATATTTCCTACAAAATATATCTTGGGTATCTTCAAAAGAAGAGTTCATAAGCTTCTACTGGGTGAGCGAGTTTAGTATAGGTTACAACTACGTTTACCATCATGCGAGGCGTTACCAACGGCACAGACCAAAGGTAAAGTCATAAAAAAAAAAGAGAAGATGAATATTCACCTGCTCTTCCGACTGGTAGCGGGGTCGCTGGCCGTGCTCCTCTCAATCTTATCTTCAATCTCCGGCGTCATCCGTCCGCAGAACGAGAGGCTCTTAACCAGGCGCTCTCTCCTAGACGCGTTGTTCCTCCTGAGTTTGAGCCGTTTTCGCCGCAGCCAGCATTGCTTGTCGTTTGCTTCCACGCACGAGGTGCACGCTTCCGTCATCGTGTTGGTACTTGATACGTGACCCTGGGGGCGAAATACTATTATTAAGACAAATGGAAGCTCCCAAGAAAGCTTGATTCGTAGTGGCTCGTCACTTCGAAAATGTTATTAGACAAAAATAAGATCATTAATCATTTTATTACAGACAGATTACAGTACAGAAAATCTACACTGATGTTATAAAGAGGTAAAGTTTGTAAGTTTTGGATGTAGGAGGTAACCTCCGATGCTACTCATTCAATTTCAAAAATTGTTTCACCAATATTTAGTTTGGACCTTTAGGGTGGACATAAGCTGTATACCTAAAACCCCGTTAAAATAAGAAGGCTTTTCGTAGAAACCAATTTTGGTCGAAAATACGGTCGAGCGAATGCGGTAAGAGCTACATCTTATCGGCTTTTTTTATTTGGGTACAAGGTACGTGGGCGAGGCCGAGGCAGTAGCTAGTCGTAGATAAAACGGGTGGTTACGGGTGCTGGGGGTGACACGCAAGAACTATACTTAATACAAACCTGCACAGTGGTTGAGCTGCCTCTAAGCTTGGAATTGGAATTCGCCGGAGTCACTCTCTGGGGCGAAGCAAGGGTGTTCAGCGCAGATTCGGATATAGACATATTGTGCGACATAGCGGCAACGTCGCCGGCTGTGGGCGTGGCCGCGAGACTAGCGCCGCCTGTCGTGAGCTGTGAGAGACAGGAGACCGACCACGGCCGCGCGGAGTTGCCAGTTCGCTTTTTCCGGAGTGTTACCTGGTTAGGTGCATATTTTTAGCATGGGTTAGGCACAATTACACTAAACAGAGAGAATAAGTGCAAATTTAAGATAATACCTACCTACTATATTTCTTGAAAAGAAAGAGAAAGAATTCTTTAAAAGTTGGAATTAGGAATGGTCCTAATTCCAACAATAGTTGGTTATAATTCTTCTGTATCGTGAAAATATTTTTGTTGTTTTCTTTTGCCGATTTGAGGAAAAGATCAGCCAAGCTACTTTTAAAAAATATTTAATGCAGTTTATATACTAAGTTCCATTCTAAAAATAAAATGAAGTCTTATGGGAGCAACACTCATAACGAAAAGTCACAAATAACCGCTAAAAGATAAACCAGGCGGCACCTAGTTTATCTTTTGGCAGTTATTTGTCAAACCTCTTTTTGAAAATTCAAATCGCTTTTTGAAATATCAAATAGACTGTTGGCTATTTTCTTTTAACATACAGTTGTTAACATTGTTTGCTTTGTACAACAATTTATTTTGAAAATCAGAATTCAAAAGTCAGACATATATATCTAAACGATAAACGACCGATTTAAACATTTCCCTTTCAGGTGACATAGGTATGTGTAGGTAGGATTCCGCGCATCCAACAAAATTGCGGTAGTGATATCATAATAATCAGCACATTGGTTAGTAAAAGTCACAAACATATACAATACAGTATATAACAAAACCCTGACCGATCCTTTTTTTATTTTAATTAACTTTATTTCAGACTACATAAGTCCATAATTTACAGGCACTTTTTATTCCAAAAACAAAAAAACTGTCTGTAAATTACACTTTTTATTTCTATTCTTTTTATTTACAGACACGTAAAAATTACATAGTTTACAAATTACTTAGGTACAAAAGTTTCAACTAAGAAGCTTTATAAAAAAACAGTAAAATTTCTTAGCAGGTAAGTTCTATTCATATGAAAATCACTGCTAAAAGGTAATTCATACTCAATGAGAATCAAAGATAAAATTAAAAAAAAACAGTGCAAATCGTCAAGTTAATTAATATTATACCTGACTCATATATTATATTATTTCCATAAAATTACAATTTAAATGCATATTATTATCGATAAGTACCTAATAGTTAAAACTATTTCGGACGGACGGGGTTTTCGTTACATACTGTAGGCACAACTAAAAGTAAATTCTACCTTAGCATGGTGTGTGGGAGTGACTGTGCAGGTGGAAGTACTCATATCCATAGACGAGTGGAGGTTCCTTTCCTCAGACGTTAAGGAGTTGTCCACTTCGCTCTCTGTTGTATATTCCCCTGAAGCGTCGTAGCTTTCTGTACCCTGAAAAAAAACCTTCGATGTGTTTTCCAACGTTTACTGCAGCGCCCCCTAGTCAGTTGTGGCTATGTAACATAGCTAAGAATCATCTGTGTGAATGGTATTTCAACGCCAAAAAATGGTAATGGTGGTCCTATATCGAGACGGATGGGAAAGCACTTAATGTTGCACACATGGCAACCCAGGATTAGAGCATCCTGGCGCCAAAAAACCAGGAGGCCCGACCCCAAATGAAATGGGCATTACAATAAAAATAAATTTTATTCTTTGTTTTTTCTTTCTTCGGTTAGAAAGCTGTGATATGTTAAAATAACATACAAGAACAAGAATAAGAAATGGTAGCACATAAATATGAAAAACAAACAACCTCTTACCGCAAACGCATAAGCACAGGCTTCCATCGCCGCGTGTAAAAGTTATAAAGGAGTTAAAAAAAAAGGAGTTAAATTAAAGTTAATCTTTATTGCAAAGAGGTACCACTTACATATCTACGGGCTTACGGTTTGTATCACAATGTTTTCCTTCACCGAACACGGTGTAATGAGCACGTAAGTCTTTGGAATGGATAAATTCATTGGCGCATGACCAGGTTCAAAAACCATGACCCTAAAATACACTAATATGTTTCACAGCTTCAAGAGATATCAAGAAACTCACCTGATTATTGTCACTTTTATTTCCCTCCGAGCTCTGATTCAGCCACTCCTTAATCCTCGACATCTTATTCCTACTCGCATTCTTCCCTTCCTCTTCAAACGACAGCGGCTTGAAGCTTCTATTCTTGTTCTTTTTCATTTGATGCTGCGCTTGTTTCTGCACCAATACCTCTGCTTGATTCACTAATCTCACTATATCCTGGCATCTGGTTTGTTCTAGTTTCAGCAGGTCCGGCGTGCACGCATCTAGTTTAGGTTTGATTTCGTCGATAGGTAGTTCGCATTGGATTTCAACTGACGACGTCATAATGTCTGTTGAGTCCTCATTGTCTATTTTAGTTCCACCGACATAGGTCCATTCTTCCTCAGAGGATTCTTCCTGGCTTTTTTCTGTTTCGATCATCTGTCGGTCCGAATCTGTGTCATGGTGTCTGAAGTAGAAGGTGGCTAAATGTTTCGATTTTCTGTCTGTTTGGTTGAATTTCGAGGAGTCAACTGGTTTCTTGCGTTTGATGACCGTGGGCGGAGTTTTAAGCTTGTCTTCGATGTAAGGGTTTATTTCTAGTCCTGCCAAAATTAACTCAAGTTAAACAAAGATGAACGGTTATTGGTTGTTTGTGACAGAAAGCCGGCTGAGGTAAGTCTGTTTGTTTGTGAAAAATAAAGAATTTCAAAACAGATACGGTAATAGTAAACTACAAAGGATTTCAATGCTATTGTTATCAAATATGATTGCGATTCAGTCACTGGTGTATTTAGAGTATCTTAGTATCTGCAAATTAATGTTTTAAATAGGTGCTAACAATGGGTTGAAGAAGCAAAATATTAGCAAAGATCTCAAAATCATGTGAGGAAGAATAACGTATATTGGTATACAACCTATTAATAAATGAACTATTATTATAATGATTCTGTTTTGGTTCCTTACCATCAATCTGGTCATTAGCAGGAACAGTCTGATCAGTGCTCCTCATCTCCATATCTTCGCAGGCGCCGGGCACGCGTCGTTCATCCGCCATCTTGTATTCAGGTCGGGTCAGTTCCGATTCACAGTCGGAGCCGAAACCGCGCCACGTGTAAGTTAGCGCATATTCTTGTTCCTCCTGGAAGATACACAATATGAACAAAAGTAAAAAAAAGTGATAAGTGTTGAAATATAACAAAGGAGCGTGGACAATGGGAATGTTGATACTGCAAAAGTTTTGATAAGCATCCCCAAATGTTCGGAGACATGTAAGAGTCCCGAAGTTGCCTTATATTCCCTGAAGTTATCATTGGAAACCCGTCGGACCAATTCTTGTAGGCCTACCAAATGCTACTAGCTAAAAAAATTTACAAAAATTAGTCTACTTATTTCGTCTACTTTCGTCTACCTTAGTAGTAGTTACTGGGTACTTCTTTCGTCGACTATACATGTAGTGGGGGGACGCGTGAAATTTTTACTCTGGGGCGAGCAACGCGACATAATTATGAACTTAAGAGTAGCGACGGGATTTATCGAGTGTTTGAGCCGTAATAAGCGAGGGAGAGAAACAAAAAAATCTTAGCGATTTTTCGTAGCGAGTGTGGCCTCCATTATACTACTAGGTTAATTAATGAGTTGCTTACCTCAGAGGCAGATTGTCGGCTATCTGACGAGAGGTCCCGACGTCTTGCATTGACGGGTGTGCGTTGTCGCTTGGGAGACCCTCGTCTGCTCAGTCTAGGATGTTTCAGTACAGGTTCGTCGTCACTGTCACTCGCCACTTCTTCAGATACTCCACCCTGGAAAGAGAATTCATTTTAAATTAAATTACAGTCTTGAAACAATTTTAATGTTAATGATTACAAAAAAAACCTATAAACAACTTATCGACCTGCGGATATTATCGCTTATTACATAGTAGCTAGTGTTAATAATCATGGACCAAATTTCATTATGACGTAAATAGCGTACGACACATCCTTACTTTCGTAAAATTGTACCTCAGTTAAAGGATGCGTTTTTATTTTATTGGAAGTGGTGAAGATGACTACGAGTCAGCTATTTAAATGGACTTTTAAACATAAAAATTTAAAAATGAACCTTTTTCGTTTAAAGTAAGTTTATTTCTACCTAAACTATTTGAATAGAGCTATTTTAAAATAGATATATATATTTATCCTAATTTAAAGTGCTATGTATAATGCGGCGGAAAAGATCCGTGTTCAGCATTTTTTTTTTACTCAGAAAACTTAGGGAATAGTTTACAAATTTTTTGCTCATTACTCATTTTGAACTGATTTTGAGCACGGTCTTCGGTTGACGCACAGACATCGTGCAAAAAACAAATAGTAAGAAGCTGTAATTGAAATCCAACATATTTTGAGATAGGTACAACTACAAAATTATACCTAAGCAAATTAAAAATAAACAATACATAGGTAGGCAAACATAGATGTGTTGCAAGTAGGTAAGTACCTTGGTAGCAAGTACCTACTACCGTCATAATAACACAAATAATATTACAGTCACACCACAAAAAGGAAACTAATAAGTTTTTATATCATTCCATATTTCAAACTTTTCAAAGCGTTATTCATAAATTAATTTACTAGCAATAAATGTCTTTTTATAAAATCTCTCTCCAATTTATGACCGAAATAAACACATAAATTCATAGGAGAATAATAAAATGTATTAATATTTTAGTGCCGTGTAAACTTTGGTATTAGGTCACTGTGAGACCACGGTCGGTTATATTTAATTCAATTTGAACCACACGCGACCAACCCTTTGACTATAATGAAAGTTGAGTTATGGAGGGAATGAATAAAAGGGATAGATACGCTAAAGGTAGGGAGAAGTAAGTAGGATAGAAAAATAATATGCGACTACGTACAATCCCGCACATTACGGTATTTTCGGCTCATACACCAAGATTGCTAATTATCGAAAACTATGAACGAGTAAGGCAATGGTTTTAACGGTTTGAAAGCTTTGACATGTTAAAATTATGTATCTTTTGAAAACGCAATAAATATTTGTATTCGTTTTTGAAATACTTTTCTCAAACCGTTGGATTTCCTTCCATCATTATCATAAACAGACAGTAAACAGTCAATCTGCCAGTCCACATCTGGACACGAGCCTCCCCTAAAGAGTGTCTTGGGCTACCTTTATTCACCAACTTCCCACAACCTTTAAAACGTCAATGGTCGATCGGGTGTGGGCCTTCCTACACTGTATCGTGCAGTACGTGGTCGGCTTTCGGCTTCGCATTCTAAACTTACCCTATTATTTAAAAAAAAATAGTTTATACGACAATAGCTTAACGGCTAGCCTGTGATATACCTACCCAAAACTTCCTATTTATGATACCCACTAACAGTCACACTTTCAAGTTCGAATACTTGAAATACCAGGCAAACAACAAAACGAAAGAGTTTACAAACTTACGTTAATCATTGAAGCACGGCACTTAGTCACACCCACAGGGGTGTTAGGGTTAATTCAAAAAGTCGTTTGGCCACTTAGGGTTCCGCAATGTTTGCAAACAGGGGAACAGCGGGTGGCTGATCACCCATTGTTAGATCACACTTGAGAGTAGCAATAAATTTTGGACAACTTTCATGGGAAAGAGACGCAAAAAAGGGTTTGTTTAATGTATTAAAATAGCTGGCGTTTTTTCTCGGTCGTGTATGAATGGAGACTGGTTGAAAATGAGGATGTTTTCGCATTATTGTGAGTAATGAAATTACGAGTAATCAATTTAAAAGTTTCCTGTGTATGAATTTCCATAAGTGACAATGAATCGTGAACCATAGTCTTACATGTACTTACAGCCCTCAGAATAAGCAAATTAAATTGATAATGGCGATTCTCTTGTACACCAACTGATCTGAATTTTATCTATCGCTCTCTTTTACTAACAGTAACAAAAAAAGAGAAAGCAATAATTATAGTGCCGTCAAATAAGTCAGATTTAATTTTTCCACAGAAAGACACGTAAACTAATTTGACACAAGTAAATTCTTGCTATCTTTCTTACGTTTAGTAAGTTTAGTTGATGTTACTACTATAGAGTCGGCGCCAATAACAATTATTAAAAACAACCAACCAAGATCAGAAAATGCTATCCCTGTTTACATAAATGCTAGCTTGTAAACTAACCTGGTTATTGACCCTCGCGATGCAAGCCTCCAAGTGGCACTGCCACTCGATAGCCCTCAGGTAGAGGAGATGCCAGCGCCTCTCATACGCCTTTGCCACGTCACCTCCGCTGCATAACCTCACCACTGAGCTTACAATCCGCCTGTGGCATTCTACGTCCTTCTGTAATACCTGTAATAAAAAAAGACAATATGTTAACTTTTATTAACCCAAATCGAATATTAAGACTCAACGCAGGACATTTGGCCAGACGTAAAACACATCCTATTAAATTGGTACCTGTGGTTCTAAGAGAGATTTTATTACACACTATCACTAGGGGGCGCTTCAATCAATTGATACGATGATAATGATTATGAAGACAGGAGAGTTGGAGCACAGATTAAAAATGTTTGCTCCTAATTAACAACCTAATAAACCTCCATTCCCGTTTTTTTTTCAAGTCTGTCATTTTACTGGAAGGAAAAGGTAGACAGTGATACCTAGACCATGTTTATAAATAACAACAATTACGTACCTACATCTAGTACCCTGTTTCTCAAAGTGGGCGATAAAGCCCCCTTGTGGGCGCTGGAGGCCTTCAGGGGGGCAGTAGAAGGCTCTAGAAGATATTGGGGGGGGGTTGTCAACTGAGTCAGCCATTCTAAGCTTGAAGCATGCTGTCAGGTATTACACTGATAGACAGACCCCAGTCTATGCCTGTTTTCTAGACTTATCTAGGGCTTTCGATCTGGTTTCTTATGACATCTTATGGCAGAAACTAGAAGAAGCAGGGTTACCGCCAGAACTGATATCGACCTTTAGGTTTTGGTACCTTAATCAAGAGAACCGAGTAAGGTGGGCGGGTGAGTTTTCGGATGCATATAGGTTGGAATGCGGGGTGCGGCAGGGGGGGCTGAGTTCACCCTCAATTTTCAACCTGTATGTAAATGCACTGATTGAGAGACTCAGCAGTATGCCTGTGGGTTGCCATGTTGGAGGTGTATGCATGAACAACCTAAGCTATGCTGATGACATGGTGCTGCTGGCTCCCTCAGTTAGTGCACTCCGAAAGCTACTTGCCGTTTGCGAGTCGTATGTGGCCTCACATGGACTTGTATATAATGTTAAAAAGTCGGAGTTCATGGTCTTTCGGGCGGGTACCAAATGCCCCTCTTTTATTCCTCCTGTTACCCTTTATGGTATTTCCCTAAATAGGGTTTCACAATTTAAATACCTCGGGCATTTGGTAACCGACAATCTGCAAGACGACGCCGATATGGAACGGGAACGCAGAGCATTGTCAGTCAGGGCCAATATGCTGGCCCGCAGATTCGCACGATGTACAGACGCTGTCAAAATTACCCTTTTTAAGGCGTACTGTACATCCATTTACTCCGCGAGTCTGTGGTTTCAGCATTCTCAAAAGGCTTACAATGCTCTGCGGGTCCAATTTAATAACGCTTTCAGGACGCTGTTGCGGCTCCCGCGCTTCTGTAGTGCTTCAGGCATGTTCGCCGATGCGCGCACCGACACATTTGACGCCATCTGGCGGAAAAAGACTGCCTCTCTGCTAAGCAGAGTGCGCGCGAGCAACAACAGCATCCTGAAAGAAATAGCTAAAAATTACGCATGTCCTCTGGTGTGGAAGCTCTCCCAGAGGACGAAATCAGTATTAGTAATTAAGTACTAACCCTTATCTTAAGTTTACTAACACTTTTGGATCATGTTGTCTTTGAATAAACGTTATTATTATTATTATTGGGGGCGCTAAGTTAATCTAGAGGGGAAAGCATAGGTTGTTATGTTTAAAAACTTTGGGGGGCGCTAGGATTTTCTTTTATTCTCAAAGTGGGGTGTGGAAAAAATATGTTTAAGAATCTGTGATCTAGTATTATTCATATCATGTTGGTATCACGAGTTTTAACAAATGGTAGACCTGCAACTCGATTACAAATTGAACTGAACAAGTGATGATGGCACAGATATAATCAAAACAAGGATGCAAGTATTGAAAGCAATACAAAAGCTCAAACAAATAGGTACAGTTACATACTCATAGCAACCAGATCAGATTAATAATCTATGATAAAAGCATTGCATCAGAACATCGATAAGTAGAAGAAAAAAAAGATACCAACCAACCTAAAGGAAATTCCGTCACAGTTAGACCGGGAGGCCACTGGAGGTAACGCTACCTCATTGAGCAACAGCATAATAATAATTGTCCAAACGGGCAATTTATTTAACATATATAAAATAGGTAGCCGATATAATTATAGAATGTGCTACCTTCATGTGCCAAATTATATAGATTGGACGTGTCTCTATATACCCCATGCTTGGTATCCTCACAGGTCTGAGTATGGATCTGAGGATCTCTACTTTAGGGTTTACAGACGTGGGCGTGTTTGTTTAATCTTATCGTTGTGAGTTGTTACTGAATGCTGCTATTGACTGTATTTTGCTGAATCTTGTGGATACGGTTGGGACGAGGTTTCTGTAAAATGAATGCAAATTATGCAGTAGATACGAGCGGGGAACTCTTATGGATGCAACCCACCCAGACGACTTTTTTTTTGAACGGTTTAGGCAGATAACATTGAAAGATTATTATTTTTAATCAACTTCAATTATAGATCTAATCTTAAGGTGATTAACTCGGAGGGCCTTACGTTTCATCACAGATTACTAAATAGTTATTTTTTAGGTACCTATTTAACTATACCGTGGCGCAATCTCATGGGTTTAGTGCACTCAAGGAAGTCTCTTTAAAAAATCTGCTAGGCCCAGGGTTGTTTTTCGTTGTGTCCTATTTCAATCCAATAGTTTGATTCTGAAGCAAGATAAGGTACATTTATCTGCAGTGCTTCTGGTCTATGTAGAAGAATTTGATTTCACACAGCAAACTAGGCGGTGTTGGGGTCAATAGAAGTCCAACCAATCTATTTAACAATGGCGGTACCTTTAGTTAGATAGAAAGAAAATGTATCAAAAAGTGAACAAAGGGCGGAACGTGCTCCGGTAGTTGCGCACGCGCCGTTCTATAACACAGTAAAGAGTGAAATAGTAGATACATTTATTACGAAATGAATAATGCAACTACATAAACAAAATCAAACAGTTGAGCAATCTAAAGACTCCAAGCTGAAAGACAGGAAGACATTTTGCTATTCTTACTTGACTGCGAAGATCATAGGAGGGTTATTAGTTGTGTTATATCAAAGGGCCGCATCGTACGTTCCAGAAAAGGCTGAAATTATCGTTTATTACCCGCGACGCAAGTAGCTCGTGTATGATTGTGCTAGAAGGAAGAGGTTGTTCGTTTAATTGCTAACGAGACGTGCTGTTACCTTTTCTCCGATACAGCTTGACCGATTTTGTATTTTTTTGTTATCGCCCTGAAGAAATCTTCCCTGAAGTCATATCAAATGATTTCAGGGAAGGTTTTATTCACTACACATCAAGCACCCCTGCTTCAATAGATGATGAAATGAAATAGGAACAAGATAAAAAAAAAATCAAAATTTGTTTGATTGTCACTATTGTAAGATTTTAGTACAGAAATGAAGGTGTTTGTAATTTGATGTCTTGTACATTATTAGGTCTAATAAGTAGGTACCAGACACTTCAATCACGTGGCATATAATAGTAACCTCCGTGTCAATCAGGGTCATTAACAATCCTTCCCACAAGATTCATTTGATTGATAAAATATGCCGATACGACGTGATTAAGCATCCAATACACAACATCATAAGTATTAGAACAGAATAATTAAAGCTAAGATGAATTACCTAATTAAAACCGAAATTGCCATCGGTAATAGTACTCATAATTCAATGAAAATAAACAAAGCCAACGATATGAAAGTACTCACTGGTATAATAAGTATGAGTGAATGCATCAGCGGTGCATCAAAAATAGTGAAACGCGTTCGCACCTGCATACTTGAGTGATACAATCTCATGAATACCACGCTTCATACAATCTCATACATAAACAACGAATGATGAGAATGAATGGAATTGAAGCAAGCTTGATGGATAAGGTAGAACTTTCTTCGTTTATATATTTGTTTTACAGCTCTGCATTTGGTTTAAAATGCATTATGACAATGTTACGGCGCAGATGCACCGTGTGAAATCCTACCAACGAGCCGTACTTACTTAAATACAGCATTGTACTTTTCTAAACCATTAGGCGTTCTGAATCTTTTGTTTTTGCTTTCTCATTGTACTGTACTTTCCTTATAACCTTTTTGTAAAAACTACTTATTTTGGGCTTTTATTTGCAACATATGTCCACAAAAGACATA
The DNA here is from genome assembly GCA_958496245.1 of Perizoma flavofasciatum. Taxonomy (NCBI): domain Eukaryota; kingdom Metazoa; phylum Arthropoda; class Insecta; order Lepidoptera; family Geometridae; genus Perizoma; species Perizoma flavofasciatum. Next base: position 7,249,414 of record OY292439.1, on the reverse strand, counting down.
CTCGTAACATACCTACATAACAGAAAATATCTTGTGCCACGACTTAATAACCAAGGGTTAAGAGACAGCAGCAGGCTTAGCATGGACACCAGGACAACCGTTTTGTCGACGGAAGAGAAGACCATTTTTTTCATTCTCTTTTGTCTAATCGAGAGATTAAATATAAAAGTGAATCAAGCTACATTCAAGCGAATGAAAAGGACACATTTTAAGGAAGCTATATTTTAAGGAAGTCGCATTTCAATTCTATTTTAATCTATGTTTTTTTTTAATTTCTGAAGAATGAAATGAATGTGGAAGTTGTTACTGAATAAAAAGTAATTTACGTTTTAAAGATAAAAGTAACGCAATATTATAAAGATCAAATCATATAATTGCCACTGTTATAAAATTCCAGAACATTACTAGTGTTATCAAATCAAATCAAACTTACATCAAAAGCTCTGGGGAAGCAATTAATTTACTGTTATGCAAGTTAAAGCATTAAAACTTGATCAAAGACCAGTTTTAGAAGATAGTGTACTGGCTTTTGATGGAAAAGATGAAAATGTTATTATATTAGTAATTTAATCTCAAAATACACTTGAATCCAAACCATCATCCAATTAAAAAACAAACAGAGAAATCTATTTTAGACCATAATGGTAATAACAAGAATTTTCACGAAAGTTTTGATGAAGTTTAACCCAAAAACTTCATCAAAACATACAGTTTCCCAAAAAACTTGGTTATTATTAAGCTCGCGAAACTGAAAACCGCTGGTGTAGTAAGGTTTCTTAATGGCTACAAACCATTAAGAACAAACCTGACGATGATATGAAGAAAGACCACGTGGATAGCGCTCTTTAGCGGAGGCCTATGTCCGACAGTGGACTTTTTCTACAGAAGGTTGGTGATGATGGTTATGATGGATAATCAAGACCAGAACAGCCTTTCTTAAGAGGCCTGCGGAGGATGAATTGCCCATACAAACGTAATACCAAAATCATTTGTGATCACAGCTTATTGTCACCATATTATGTTATTATTTGTATTCGAATAGCATTTATCCTTGATAAATATTTTTTCAAAATACTTACCTAAAATGAAATGTAAACAAATCGCATTTTGGATATTTTTACGTCATTTAAGACATGTTTTCTTCTTATTTGTTTCGTATTAAAAACAACAATATTCTACGTGTTGTTTAATTAGATAAATAGCTTATATTGTCTAGTTACAGAATAACAACACAATGTGAAAAATCCAACATGTTTCCAGTCATCGTTTTTGGTATTACGGAACCCCACCAAATTTATAACAAATTCTGAACGGATAACATTGCTATCGCGCAAGCACAGGCGGCCCTGCATCAGCCAAAAAGAGATAGCGATAGTTTTGGACGCTCCTCGAATTGAAGTTGCGAGATGCGTTAATATCAGCTCATCTTGTTAGTGAAACGACATCCTAATGAGCTATTCAAGATCTCATCTCGCTAATAATGTGGCATTGCATCTGATTCTATTATTTATAAAGATCTTAAGATTACTTACATACAAAATTACGGAATCGTTACGGTCGTGATCAATTCGTATAATAGGAAAGAAAGTTTCTATAAGGAAATATAGGAAGGAATTAAACATCTATAATATCATATTATACCACATAGATACTTTAATATTCTTCTGCTGACGTTTCGTTGACAGTTTAAGTTAAAAAAAATGCTGAATATATTTCACACACCATCATCTAGCCCCAAACTAAGCAGAGCTTGTATTATGGAAACAACATGACTGAACTACTTATATACTTTTACACACAAGAAAAGACGTATTGTCCCTGATACTTAAACTATTTATTTTATTCTTCACTTTACTACCTTCTGCCTAAAATCCAGTAGTTAGATTGTATAACTCATCTTTACTCAACACTGTGTCTATTTGCACTTCAACATCGAAGTTTGCTTAGAAATCAGAAAGCCTGCTTGTTTTGTCTGACGTGCAACATTTTGGCAGCTTTTTGGGTCTTATTTTTAAAGCTTTCCATCGAGTGTGCATCCTGTATTACCGAATCAAATGGCTGTAGATATCTCAAAACTCCAAATCAAGTATTAAAAAATACAAGACTAAGCACCCGCATCATGAACTCATTGAGCATCTAATAAAATGGTATGAGAAGCGATTCAACGGAATAAAGACAGACATTGTACCTATCTCTCTTTTCTGTTTGACGGAAAGAGAAACAAGTATTTTTGTGTTCTCTTCCGTAGACAAACGGCTGTCTTGATGTTCAAGCTAAGTAGGACGTAGAATCAGAATACCAACTGGAAGTATCCCTACAATATAACCACAGTCACAGTTGAAATTCCACAGCAGCACACTAAATGTCAAAAGGTGGCAAGTCAAGGTGAGTGCTAGCTGCGAATGATGACTTGCTGACATTTTGCACATATTCATCGTGATATGTCGAATGTTGATAGTAATTGATAAGTTTGTTTCGTTTGACAAAGGCATCCTAGACCTATGCATATAATAATTCAAAAGTCGCGAGTTAAGTCATACTTAGTCGAGTTGTGGATACGATAAAAAATTATGCCCATATTCGATAATAGACCAGGCGGTCACTGCAATACAATAGCTAGTAAATTATTGCGTTTGAATGTCTTATCGTGTTTTTCATCATCGTTTGGAGCGTCCCACTGTGACGTGTAGAGATTAAAACTATCTAAAGAGAGTTGCAAACGATATAGATAGATTGATATAGATAGTTCAATTGATCTAGATCACTACCAGACGGAAGCGTTCCCAAAATACTGGCCGCATTGCCACGCTGAATGGCAATGCTAATGCAGTCAACTGAACTTATGGCACGCGTCACTTCAACCAGTAGCCCTGAAATAATTTTGAAAACGCGAAACAGTGATTATGCTAAGTTCACCAAATTTATCTAATAGTGGGTTTTGTAAGGTGCATGTAAGTATCCAATTCCTCATTAAATAGGTAGGTACTTAATATGATGTAATTTCCGTTAACAGGTAGGTATGCCTGTCTTAAGCTTAGACAAAGACTTGGGCATCTCTAACTGTCAATGTTCATTCTTATAAGTTTGATACTAAGATACGCCTTTGTCTAAGATAAATGTTGACGGGTCATAGAGTTGCCGGTAAAAAAATAGCAACAAAAGCTGTATTTGCTACGATCAAAATTCGCATAACAGCCACTACACAGAAAACAACTTTGCATACTGTGTAATGGCTTTTATGCTATATTTTAAAGTATGCTCATTGTGATTAATTTTTCATCGGTACCTACGTAGTCAATACGGTCGGCAGTCGTGTTCTCGTCAAAACACGATGGCTGGAACATCAAGCTACTCGATGAAATTGCTTACAATAACATTGCGCAATCTGGTAGCCGACGATTATCTCATCTCACGATTCGATTAAGAGTTTTTTGTTCGTATTTTTACCAGCTACTTTTCGACATAAGACGGCTTGAACGAAATCTTCGCAGTGAAGTTCTTAGAAAATATACTCGTATAAAACCGTAAACTTGTATAACCTTACCTGCTGCGCACGGTATCACTAAAGTTCATGGATTAGTATAGAAGCCGCTTAGACAGTTTTGTAAAGAATACCCCTTAGCGAAAGAAGGAATCCCCTCCCCCTTTCTCAAAGTGCGTGCATCCCTTCAATCAAAGCGTGTTGCGAGTGATGACAGGCACTGAGAATAAGTCGTCAATTAATGGACTCATACATAAGATCAAGGTCGTAAAATAGGCTATGGAGAGATCTATGCTTAAAAAAGACAGCAAATGGCGATCATTACATTCACGAGAACTTTGACAACCATTTTTTTGAAACCGAGTGAGAACTAAAAGTCACTGACATAGCTCTGAATTAACTAGTTGAAGTGGCGACAACTAGTAAACAACCGATGGAGAAGAAAGGTCCATGAACTAGACGAAAGCAGTGTAGGTGTTCCAAGATCATTTATCATGGCACTCTTTGGATCCTATGCCCAGCAATGGACTTCAACAACCTGTTGATTATGTTACATATTCTGGGTTTACTAGTTGTTATTTGTATTACAAAATTGCGCCAAATAAGGTAGTTCACACTCAGTACCAACCAACTTACACAAAGGAACATAATAATTGCAGTGTCGTAATCGCAATAGTAAATTGCTATCGATACAACACCGAAAATATGACGCATTTTATCTGTGTAATTGACAGCTAAAACAGATAATACACCTCTGTTACAGATGAGTTAGAACAGCCAAGTCAAAAACAGCAGATTTAAGAAGCAAAAATGTAACAGGTCAATGGTTGAGTATGATGATGATCAATGTTCAAACTAAGATGGTGCCCTAACAGAGGCCACACCTTATGATTAAAATCATCGTCTAAAACGGATGGTAAGTCCAATACTTGAACCTTTGTAGAAAAGTGCAAAGGTTCAAGTATCTGAGCGTGAAACTTTACGGAAGATGATAAAAAAGAAAGTATTTTTTTTATTTTCAAAAAACACATAAAACACACCGTATTTCCCAGCCGCGAAATCTTGGTAGCTCGAAAATGGTTTTCAATTATTTAGAATGTGTACCATTGATAGAGTGATATAGATACAAACACACACTGGACAAAATCAACTGTCTACAAAATGGTGGCTCTATCTTCACTATTCTAAGCAATAATTAAGGACAAAAGCCTTTCAGACTGTAACAGAAGTTATAGCAACGAAAGCTGCATTCGAAGTTATGGCGACGAAAGACAAGATGGCCGAGTGTTGGTTTCTTTCGGACCCCGAGTAACTTTTGACGTTATTTTGGCTCAACTATACTACACTCATGTACGTCTTATGCTGGTACTGGATAGGTAGGGGTGACTACCCTGACCAAAGGTCTATTCATGCATAAAGTTTAGAATGAGACACACCTTACATCCGTTATGTCTCAGGGTCGGAAACGCACGAGTGATACCTCTGGCTTTGCAAAGCGTCCATAGGCTACGTATGCTTGTTACCCACGTTAGTTGTATTCAAAAAAAAATGAGCCAGCTGTTCCTGGCAAGCTTGAAGCTATGGCTGTGTAAGACCACACAAAGCACGTGGCTGTAATTTCGAGTGGACAAGATAATTGTGGCCTCTCCTATATTTTAGCAGTTCGTAATTAAGAGAAGGGAATAACTAGACACGTAACGCTTTCTAGATTTCATTTCGCGGAAGTCTTGATTTTGATAGGGGGAAATGGGTAGTCAAATCAGACAACGAAAGTAATTTAAGCTTACAAGCTTCATGATAAGCAATATGAAGAAATACAGGATATTCCAGAATTAGTATCTGCCGTAGGATTTTAATGTTTTATCAGAAAATGTTGAGGATAGTTTATATGTTTTAGCAGCCACTATATCAGTTTAATGACGAAAGGTTTAAAATCTGCACATATTATTTTGTGCATAAGATTAAAATATAAATAATATAATACTAAATATTATTTATATTCTAATCTTATTTATTTTATTAACTAGCTTCTACCCTCGGCTTAACCCGCGTGGTACTTGAATAAAAAGTTATTCTGTTATTCTGATGTATAAGCTATATTACTGTAAAGTTTCATCAAAATCCGTTCAGTAGTTTTTGCGTGAAAGAGTAACAAACATCCACCTCACAAACATTTGCGTTTAAAATAGTAGTAAGATTTATTAAAAAAATATAATGAATGAATGTACCTACACATAATCAATCGCAGAATTTTAACTACACAATAACAAAAAGACACCAGCTTCGATAATGATGAATTACATAACACCTATAACAAGGCCTATTATGGATTGTCATAACCCGTCAAGGTAACGCATGCCACTGGAGTCATCGGCCGGTGAGAGACGAATTTAGCCGAACACCGGACGGAAATAGCCGAACGTCCACATGCCTGCTTTTCTGCAAATGCTTTCGCGCGATCAATGGCGAAAGAAGTCGTAAATCATACCACTGATGATGATTATGAATCAAAAGAAGCTAATAGATCTAAAAACGAGCTGAAAAACAAAATGGTTTATGAAAATGTAGGTAAGGTTATGATCTATCATTATTGTAAAAGAATGTGTTAAAAGATCTACGGCACATTTGTTTAAAACAAATTAGGATGAATAAGCTAAATCAATCGAAAATTTTTAATAAAACATTTTCAGAAAATATGAGCGTAGAATTCACTTAAAATATTTACAACAACGATGCTTTATACGAGCTTGCAACACACACAGATTGCGGCATTTCAGTCATCAGGCTAAATCGTTTCACCATATAACTCAACAAGACGATCTAAATTAAAAGCAGTAAAAGCCTATTATGCGTAACCAAATGTGCGTAGAACGTGACCACTCGGTCGTGAGAAATCAATTTTAAGGTTTGAAACGAAAACCTAAGCAACAACTGGTAAGTAACAAATTGAAAAGCAACGAAGAGCAAAAATCATTGGATGATTAAGGAAGCCAGTTAGTTTTCTTAATTTAGCTGGTTTTATGGGAAATTACGTCATTTTGAAGTTATTATAGATTTAAAATATGGCATTGTTTTACCAGGCAAACATACAGGTTCATATTAATGAATCATATAGAACATTCTTTTGAATAAAACTACAGGTAAAAGGGACAAAAAACGTGATGCTGATCTGCGATCTCAACCATCTAAGGACAGATGAACTCACTCTCACAGATTCCAAAGAAAATCTAATCACGGACAACTTTCATGGAGACCATACACGGTAAGTCGAAGACCCCAGCTATGCGAGCACATCGAGGGAAACACCACAGAAGAACTTATAATCACTGAAAGGTATAGTTCGTTTGATTCGCCGCAGTAAGATAAATCAATGCTCGGAGAGATTAATCTATACTACCGTTATTATATAGGTTATGTCACCGCAAAAGGGAGGACGGACGTATAACCGGCTACTATTATATTCCTAGTACATGCTTAGGATATTCTCAATTAACTCTTAATCCGCTTTGAAGCCTTATAAGAGCTGATATGATGTATTCTTAAGCTAAGGCTGGATTGGTGTCAAGTCAGGACAACCAGATGGCTTATAAACCTAGTTTAGAGCTGTATTTGGACTGGTATTTAATTGTATCAAGTACATACATAACGTTTATCTGTCACAAACTATATAACCCTACTATCCCTGTACACGTCCTGCGAGGTCTTCGTTGAGATTTTCCTTACAAAATATATTTTTATAATTTTGATCCACCTTTTTCGTCAGACTTTCAATTACAATCCGTATCAATGTAATAATCTTAATAGTTTATCAAAACATTGTAAACTAAGTACCAATCAGCTGGGACTTAATTTCTAAACGGTAATTTATATTCAAATGTCTATCACATTGATAGCATTCAGGTATTATGGCATTATTTGATAGTGGATAATGCGTTAGGCTCGATTATGTAAATAAGTATTTCAGAGATGACAAGAAACTGCAGAGCTTTTTCCTTTCTAATCAATTTCTACAAGGGCGAGGTAAGCCCCTAAAGGGGCTTACCTTTATTGTTGGTATTTGTGAAAGGAGCCCAATTCAAGCACCATCGATAACTGAAACTTAACCTGGTGATCAAGAAATAATAAATGAAACGACGCCAAAACGCTTTGAAATAAATAAAACTAGCAAACAGTTTCATAAAATATATAAAATTGCGTATAACCTTTTCTAACTATAAACTATTATTTTTCTGGAATTGATAACAATGATTGCTGTGCAGCGTTCCTTTCTCAGACCTGTAATTTCCCCAGGCATTCCTGTGCAAACCGGAACAGTAAATGAGCGCAATACTGGTTGCAAGAATTGTACGGATTGTGTTGTACTGTGTGCAAAAAGTAAATTACTGCTTTACTTAGTTATGTTTTAAGACATAAACTACTCGAGTGCAAAAAAACTACAGACAAACAGACGTCCTAAGAGTCCTATATTATTTATTCTTTATTTTAAATTGTAATACATGAGTCATCATAAGTGACAAATACTTAATCAAGTTAAAGTTATTCATTAAACATGTAACATAACAGATTCTTAATAAATCTAAGTTACTAGGTACATTTTTTATGTTGGAATCCACATATTGCAAAGAAGAACTTAAAAATATACACTTATTGCATACATACAATATAATGTTCGGATCTGCCTCTGACTTACCTTAATAAAATTGAAAGGCTTAATCTTCATGCATCTGCTATGGATCTTGAGAATAGATTGGAGGATGTCTATCATGAGAATTAAATTCGTAGGCACGTTTTTTTATCGAGAGCCTTCAGTTTTATTAGTGTGTTTTGTCTGATAATTATTTGTGGACATAATGATCAATATTGTCTAGATTCCAGTCTACGACTTCAACATCATTAGATTATCCTTACCACAAATAACGCAAACTATTGGAACAGTCCAAGGCAGTCAATGTCAATGAATTGAACTGAACTTGATCTGCAAGTTCCGTTACTTATTGTGCACATAAATCGTCATTTCAAAACCTGCTTTAGTCAATTGACGTTAAGTCCAATTCTACGTAAGAGTTTCGAAGTGATTTGTAGTGTAATCCCCATTTCTACTTCTCACAGACGAGTGCGTGCGTGATTGGTGCAAATTAGCTGAGACTCGCATTTTGCTGGCGATGTTACGTTGGGTTGAATTTAGCAAATGCCAAATCGCAAAAATTACGATTGTTTCTGTAAATAATTTATCGACGCATTTTGATCAATAATTCGGATGGAGCCATCACTCGTGCAGAAGGGACTATGATGTGTAGTGTTATTTGTTGTAGCAGTAACTACGAATTAGATTTATTTTTAATTTTATATATTTAAATTATAAGGTATTTATCCTATGTGCCTTGTATTCATACGTGTACTTTACTGTGTTGACTGAAATTAATGAATTATTATTGTGCAACCTACAAAATTAAGTAGCTAATTGAATAATAACTCATCAAAATGACGACCGATGTGGCGCGGTGGGCGAAGGTCTGCCTGCGACACAGGAGGTTGCGGGTTCGATTCCCGCCCTGGGGCAAATGTTTGTACGATCTGCAAATATTTGTTCCAGGTGTTCTGGGTTTTTTCTATGTATAATAAAAAAATATATATCTATGTAATGTATTGTATTAAGTATATCAGTCATCTAGTACCCATAACACAAGCTTTGCTTAGCTTGGGGCTAGATAATGATGTGTGGATTGTCCAGCGTTATTTATTTATTTATTATTTATTTATAAAATGAGGAACTTGACTATAGGATTCAGTATTATCAGCACAACATAGAGAATCTGAAAAATGTTCATAACATTATTAGGCCGTAAAGGCCATACAAAAATTGCCGTAGCGGACGGTATTTCACGTCCTCATGGCGGGGTATTGGTAAAGTTTTCAACTAGCAATAATCGCACCTCGGATTAACCTCATTGGTTACGATATTGCCTCTGCGCAAAGTTAGCTACTCTACGGTTTCTTTCTGACCACATTCATTCTCCAAAACGCATCGATAGCGCGTTCTAGAATTGTGTCAAATTTACTAGCGCCATCTAGTTCTGTTTACGGTAAACCATCTTTGCCACTATGCCTTTTAATAGATAATTTTGTTCATAGATTCGTAGATCAAGTAGACAATTCTTATTTATTCTTCAGTGTCTATCAACAATGTGAAATTGGTTTAAAAAGTGGCAATGATGGAAATTAAAAACGTTAGAAACGTTATAGTGCGTAAGTAGAAATTTTATAAGACTATAATTAAGCTGTATGCAATTATGTACTACTTGTAATAAAATATTCAATTACAATATAACGGGAGAAGTTTAATAACAACACGATGAGTCATAATTCTAGTGAGAGATAAAAAAGCTTTGATAGACAATGTTTTAATCAAATCTAATTTAGAAGATTGCAAAACTGAGACACCGGTTTTTAATAATAAAGATTTATTATAATCTATACTAATATTATAAAGAGGAAAGATTATTTTGTTTGTTTGTTTGTTTGTACCAAATAGGCTCCGAAACTACTGGACCGATTTAAACCATTTTCACCACCAATAAAACTACATGGTACTACATGATTCAAGTACTCATTATTACCTACAAAAAAGTCCGCGAGGGAATATATCTAACTATCATAGTTAAGTCACAATAGCAGCTTTTGTGTTCTAATACATTATATTATTAGATAAAATATTATAAATTGGAAAATATGGAGGTTCGGTATTTTTAATAGGTATCTAGTAGTGATAGCGTTTCTTACAAACGCTGGCTTAACGGTTAGTGTTAATTTCCATCGGCTACTTTTAGATCCAGATAAAAAGTAGCCGATGGAAATTAACTCTTCTACCACTTCTTACTGCTTCGCCCGCTTGGCACCCAGGTACCACGCGGGCGAAGCAGCTGTGGGCAATAGCGATCATTTGCGCGTAACGCCTGATCAAATTAGGAATACTAAATAAAAAGTAGCATATAAATTCCTTACTAGCTGTGACCCACAACGTCGCTCGCCCGCCCGTTATCGCTTAGCGTTCTTTCTGACTTTTTTGTTTTTGCTCGGCTCCAAGGGGTCGTAGCGTGATGTTAAATAGCCTATAATTTTCCTCAAGAACTGGGCTATCAAATGCAAAACATATTTTTCCAAATCCGACTGGTAGTTCTAGAGATAGCGCGTTTAAATCAAACACAAACAAATGTATATAAGTATATCATCAGTATACATAGATACAGTATCTTTGTATACCAGTCATTTAGTTACCATAACACAAGCTCTGCTTACTTTGGGGCTTACTTTCAGAAGACTGAGTTGCTTGTTTTGATGGCTTGGGACCGTGATAATCCTACTACTAGGATGGATGTTTGTTACTCTTTCACGCAAATACTACTGAACGGATTTTGATTAAACTTTGCAGTAATATAGCTTATACATCAGAATAACACATAGGCTACTTTTATCCGGGTACCACGAGAGCGAAGCCGCGGGCAACAACTAGTATAGAATAAAGGTACTCGGACGACCAAGGACTCGAGTCACAAGATGTCTCAATTATGATGATTAAGTAATTTTGCAACGGTTTTGCGGTTTCGGTGTTGCATAAACTCAAAATGCAATGCAATCACAATCATTTTACGAAAATACAGTCTGCTCGTGCAAAATTGAGATAGGTAAGATGGCCATAAGGTTTAAAAGTTGTAAGAAGTCAGTGGATGTTGTCTTAAATGTTGTCTTTTATTCTTGGAATTCTTTGGGAGACTTTGTCGCGTAGAGGTCTTTTAAGTTAAAGTTTATTCCGGTTTCATTTTAATTATTTTTTTCATTTTATGAATAGAATAGATTAAACGTTTACTTGGCTCAAACAATGAAAAGGTAATGATTAAATGATTATAATAGGCCGACACCTAAAAGAAGAGGTAGGTACCTACTTAAATATAATAACAACAGAATTTTCTTTCTGTATGGAGACAATCCCGGTGTGGTCCAACGATGATAATAACTAAATTAGATACGATAATATTAATTAGATATTTAGACATAGGAACCCAAATTCGCGTATTTTTCATGTTGTGCCAAATAGTTGCTTTGAATTTAATTTCAATTCTAAATCGGATTTGTGAATTTGACGATACTGAACGTGAGAGTAGCGCCCATAGCGCAGCGAGCTATTGAAAGAGCTATGCTCCTTATTTCATTAACATTCAATTAATTTTTTTAATACACCGACATAGCTTTTAGAATAAGATGTTGTGCTAATAAACCAAATTGTCGTTTTTTTTTTAATGAATTTGGTTTAGTTTGTAAGAAAACATTATATTATTATTCATCATATTATCTAGAATCTAATTGTTTCTTAAACAAGATTTAACAAAATTTTCTCTATAAAATAAAACAAAGTTACCTCTTAAATAAAACTTACGATAAAAAGCTCAAATATTAGCCAACAGATAATGATAAATTCTAGAACTCATTACACCCAAATAAAGAATATTGATATTTTACATTTTCTAAAGGCAGAAATCTGAATATTTATTTGCATGAATATAGGTCAGCTAATACATGATGTTACAATTTATATAGGCCCTTATATATTCTACCATCCACATGGTGTGCAAATGTCAATAGGTAGATTGAAAATAAATTTATAAATAATTATAAAATGACAGAACTTTTGCCCTAAAGTTTGAATTAAAAATGAAATAAATATTAATAGTTATAGTTTTAGAGTTAATAGTTTTAGAGGGAAAATGACAAAAAAGATTGATTTTCGCTAATTTTTGCCAGATCTGTGTCATCACCGTCATGAGTACGCTGCTATAAGCTTTAACTCAATTATCTTGCGCTTGAAGTTTCTTTAGACTTTTTTTATGTGCTTATTCGGCATCTGTCCGCTTCTTAGAGTAAGCGCATGGAGTAACTATTTAAACAATAGCACATTACAGTCATTGCATCACAACAATCTCATTGATTTCACAGATTGTCCACAGTTCATTTGCCACCCGTAGAGTATCTGTGGCCACAGGCACTTGTTACGCATTGCGTCATTTTACCATAGATACAGAATAATAACTATCTTCTTCTTGATCTATACTAATATTATAAAGAAGTAAAGTTTGTAAGTTTGCAAAGGGTAATAATCTCCGAAACTCAATAATTATATCACCAATATTCAGAATGGACCTTCAGGGTGGACATAGACCGTTACTTTTCGGCTACTTTTTATCCGGATACAATGTGGGCGAAGCCGTGGGCAATAGCTAGTTATATATAAAACAGATGTGTGACTGACTGACTGAAAATAAACACATCGTTAATTCAGAGTCTTGAGGATTGTATGTTTTGGGTGGAAAGAGTTCATCCTACGTTAGTTAAGTGATCTGACCAACATGCCAATTTTTTCACGATGTTTTTTTGCACCGTTTGAGAGCAAAATGCGCACATTTTTTTTACAAGATTTGGAAACTCTCGACGTATTTCCATCATCGAATGCAGCGCTATTAAATTGCATTGATAAAACCTATCCAATAACTATCCTTGATGACATACAAATCGATTGAAAAAATAATTACAACCCGATCAGTTGTTTTAGAGATGAATAGTAACAGAAATACAATAATAAAAATATCGCTCAGTAATATTTGCATGTTGTCTTCATCTGTGACTTTGAGAGATAGGGTGAGGAACAGTGTGATAAGAGAGCGTTGTGGAGTGAAAGAAGATGTAGTGACAAGAATAGAGAAAGGTATGCTAAGGTGGTTTGGGCATGTAGAAAGGATGGATGAAAGGAGATTGACAAAACATGTATATAAGGGAAGCGTGAATGGGTTAATTGGAAAGGGTAGACCCCAGCGAACGTACTCTGACCAGATAGGAGACGTTCTGGAGAAAGGTCAGGTCAAGAGTACCCAAAACCGGCGAGCATGTATGAAGAATGTAATGAGAGTGAATGAAGCAAAAGAGATATGTCAGGATCGTAGCAAGTGGAAATCCGTAGTCTCTGCCTACCCCTCCGGGAAACAGGCGTGAGGTTATGTATGTATGTATGTATGTATGTCTTCATCTATACTTATAATGGCGCTCGGCTTTTGTTTCTGTAACGCAATTTACATTAGTTTTAGTGTACATAAAGTAGATATTCATTTAAATTTATACAAATAAGAGTCTGAAGAGTTTTTTAGAGTTTGTTTGTTTTTATCTTTGAACGCTCTAATCTCTGGAACTGCAAGTCGGATTTGAAAAAAAATTCTGGATTTGTTAGCCAAATTCATGAGGTTATTTATAGGTTATTTAACATCACGCTACGATCCTTAGGAGCCGAGCAAAAGAAGTAATAACACGGACGGGCGATGCAACGGGTCGGCGCAGCGGGCGATAGATCGGCGGTGGTACAGCTAGTAAATAAATAAAATACAAACTGATGATAAACGCAAATATATCGGTTTTATAGGGCGCGGGTGAAAACAGCACGAACAAAGCTACAGGGCGTGACTAGTGTCATATACAATTACCGCGGATAATGTTAGTAGTTACTACGTGTTCTGGTTACATTTCACCATTAGTCATGGCAAAGTCTGGTGAAGCCTCCGGTGCTTTGAAATTTGCACGGTTGTCCATGGTTTCAATCTTGATTTTTATGTAACCGCAAATGATATAACTGGAAAATGATGTGGGAAATACATTTCCCGTGAATCATAGCAAATTTGAAGACATACTCGTAAAGAAATCAGTTTGCTGAAATAAATAAAATATGAAATGTTATGTGTATTTTATTTGATAATTGCCGATTTTACTAAAGCACAAACGATTGTTGATGCAGGATACGAGGTAAGAGAGGGTAATACATTGTAGAACTGTCAAACTCGAAATGTGACATTCGTTTATCATCGATCAATTATTTTAACAAAAAAAATGGGATAAGGGAGAGTAACACACTGTAGAACTGTCAAACTCGAAAAATGACATTCGTTTATCATCAATCAATTAACATAAAAAATGGGATAGAGCACATTCATTTTTGTAAGTCATAAGTAATTATGCATCATCAGCAAGGCTTTCAAAATAATTGCACAACACTGACAGTTAATTAAATAAAAATTATGAGCGAAAATATGCATAAGTGAACTGTTGCACAACCCATGATGCAACGAACAATGACAATGTCAACAGTCTCACACGATGCCTTTCGCTAGACGCGCAAGAGAATAATAATACAGGGGGTTTCGATGGCTAGGATATTTTACGGATCTATTTTTCTATACTTCAAAGTGACAAACATGTAACCTATGGACGCTTGTAACGCCAGAGGTATCACTCGCGCATTGCCGTCCCTGAGACATATCGAGTGAGTCCCATGTGCATGTAAATAAATAAATAACGCTGGACAATTACACACAGCATCATCTAGCCCCGAAGTAAGCAGAGCTTGTGTTATGGGAACTACATGACTGATATACTACTTATATATGTTTTTTTTGTAAATACATACATATTATACATAGAAAACACCCAGACCCGAGACAAATATTTGCATATAGTACAAACATTTGTCCCGCGGCGGGAATTGAACCCGCAACATTATGCGTCGCAGGCGGACCTTCACACACTGCGCCACAGAGGTCGCCAATGAGCCATCAATCATGATGCTTGTATGTAATTTCATACAAGCCTCATGATTATTTATTAATATATACTTATATTATAAACAGATAAAGTTAGTAAGTTTGGATGCCGAAGGTAATCTCCGAAACTACCCATTCGTCTTCAAAAAAGATTTCACCAATTTTTAGAATAGACCCTAGATATATTATCCAGTTAAAAAGGCTTTTCGCGAAGACCAATTTTGCAACGTAAATCGAGGATAAAGCGTTCGAGCGAATACGTTTCTTATGAACGCTGCCTCAACGGTAAGAGCTATTTTTCATCGGCTACTTTTTATCCGGGTACCACACGGTAGAAGTCGTGGGCAGTATCTAAATAAAAATTATAAATAAATAAATACCAGTATCTAAATAAAAATAATAGAATTCGCTGTGTCGAATCAGGAACTACGAGTACCACTACACCCGGACCAGGAACAAATACCGGCAGAACATGCAAACATTAGTCCTGCAGCGGAAATCGAACCCGCGTCGCATCACCGAGGTCGTCATAACAATAAGTACAAAGACACATGCAAATTCCATCATTCCTATTTTTACGTTGAGGTTAAAAATCCAAAATAGACACCCTGTATACGTAGAGAGAGCGAAAATGGCTATAAAGTGAAACTGTGATTTAACCAATCAGACTATCTATAGTAATGTAGAGCTACCCGCAAATCATACTAATAACGACAAGGCCTCTACATGCCCCGGCTCTATAATAGACAAAATTACTAACATGGATAGTCATGGATACTATCAGATCGAAATGGAGGCGATTTCGTACAATTCCGCGGTAATTATGGTTGCTGGATGACATAGCATCGACATGGCGCGCAATTGTGTACCAACAGATTTGTATCGAAGGGCTATTTCGCTTGTTGAATTACGAAAGCGTTGCACTATAAAAAAGGCTGCGATCCATCAAAGCAAACCAATTGTAAGCACAACTTATTTAACACAGTCCATACAATAAATACATAAAACCTGTCATGTATGTGACAGTCCTGATCCCACACTAGGATTCCGTGTATCGTGGGTACCAGAAACTACTCGTTCCACATGGTACCACGTGAGTCAAACCCGGAATAATGTGTGTGTATGATTCTCCGGTTCGGTGCAGCCTGGCCCTAAGATTATTTCTCTTGTAGTATATATGATTGTTGCTTCAGCGAAAAATTGTAACAATTGAACAGATTGCGTCCTACAGAGTATTGTACTAATAAAGTCAAAGTCAATAGGTTTTTATTCATTGAAATCACAAGGATCATATAGAAACGTCAACTTAAAAACTATACGTGAATCTAAAATGTTAAAGTGAATTTACGCCGGTTCCTCGCGCGCGACCAAGCATAGAAGAATCAGGCAACAAACTCTGCTTGGTTATTTTTTTGATGATCCTTCATTCAGCTTTAGTGTGTTAATATGAACAAACTACTAAACGAGATGGCTATTTTAAACAAATGCGAATTGGTACATTGCTAGTGCATTTACTAGTAATGTGTTAGTCTATTTAAAACTTTAATAAGCTTTAAGTAGGTTCACAAATAATTGTTGTATGACATAGATACTCATTTTATACTATTGTTTATACACAGGAAATCATTTGCATAGATTTAGGTCGTGAGGATCTGGGTTAACACAAGGAACTTATTTGGGCGCAGTATATTATTAAGTAAAAAGTCTTAAAAAATATACTGCGATTTATGGCATATCGCATGTCGCATCTATCGCATCTATTTACGCGCTGTTGTTAGCTAGCCGACGCTGTCCTGGCTTGATCGGATATATTTGTAATTTTTTTATTAAATTACATCAAGGGTTGGAGTTACTCAAGGGACTAGTTTGAACCCATTTTCTGAAAGCCTGTGTAGGTTTTGTTCTTACATCATTTGCCATCTATGATGAGGTGTTTTGGCCTATTTTATCTTCTTTTACTGCGCCATGTCGTTATTAAACTTACTTTGTCTATTAAATTACAGTGCAGTCACGAACAATACAGACCTCAAGACCCCACTGCATTGTGAAACACGTGCGCAGGCGCACACAAGTATACCTACAACAGCGCAGCTGCGCTTGGGCAAGGGATCGAGGGTCCACTGATAGTGGTGATAAGCCTAATCAATAAGCATTAAATTTATCGCTGTGATAGCTAGTTTTTTAACAATAAATGCAGGTATATACGTTATGTTTTATAGAAACAAAGAGTGAGAATTAGTTTTTCAAGTCTTTATACGCTACTCGAGCAAAAACTCTACAGTATTTATTGCTGAGCATCACCTTCATTGGACTTCATAGATTCGGAATGAACATTTGTTCTTGGTCACGAGCTGCAGTGGCCGATTTGGAAGCACCTAAATTGGCTGCTACAGAAGCAACTTAGCGAATGGGGTACAATAGACCCATCCCACGTTCATCGTGAGTGCGGGGAACCCATACACAACATGGTGCATTTGCTCTTTTGCCCTTACCATGTCACCAATACCCGGGAACAGCTCATCGAGGTAACCGATGAAGCTGTACAGGTAGCTACACATTGTTCGAAAAATACGAGTCACTACACGAAATGAACGTATGAATGATTGCTTAGCAGAAATCCAGTTAAGTTATCGCAAGTGCACACGAATGCCATTATGCCAGCGCATAACCCCAGACGTTAATTCGTACGAAAGGTGCAACGTACTGCTAATCTGATAACGGCGACGGGCGATAGCTGTTTTACTGCCTGCTTCATATAAACAACGCAGGGTATTGTATTTCGATATACTTGTTCATACTATATAATTATAGTAATAGGCATTAATTTGCGTGAACTGAGGATATTTGAACGAAATGCGAAAAGAGAAGTAGAGATTTTAGTGGATTAACACCATTAAAGCAACGTATTAGTCTCCAGATGGTACGATCCTTGTCGCAGTTGAATAATAGATGCAAGGATTGAAGATCTGGTGGCTAGTGGTTCAGTGTATTGAAGAAATTATGAATCAGCATCTTGATACGATTCCCAGCGTGATGGTACCACGGGAGATAGATGCTTGTTTTACATTACTCCTATTAAAGTGCTGATGGATAGCGACTTAAAAATTATCTCTGCGCTTTCTGTTACTATATTCACAGATGCAAATTTGTTTGGCGCGTGTATTTTATATAATTTAATTTGCTCATTCACCTAGTTTTCCAAGTCCGTATTGTAACAATTTATCTACTTTTCCGTATCTAACTTATTCCGATTAGTGTCACGGTTTACTTTCAATAATTCCCAGTTCACATGATGTCCTACATTCTACGTTACGTCCGTTAGGCTTAATGTTGTTTCTAGAATGTACTTATTATATTGGTTGTTTCTTGGTCTCGTTGCGTTGGATCGATAAGCAGGTTATTATTATTTTAACTGGTTAAGGTGGTGGCCCTGGAAAGTACCAGTTTTTGTTTACAGCTGAAAATCAGCGTTGGCTGTTAACACTTCCAACACATGCTAAGCTGAACACCATTTTGGTAAAAACTACATCCAATAGCCTTATTACTTATAAGACACATGAGCCGAATAACAATTTTATTGTGTTAATTTTAGATTTAAGTAGGTACCTACCTTTACTTGTCTAACATGTATAACATTTTCCTTTATTATTGTATGTGCCAAATAAACGCTTTTTCTATTCTATTATATTCAGGGAGTTGGGTGGATTCAGTGCGCTTCACGGAGGCCTGTTTCATGAACATAGAAACTTACTATAATCTATATTTTCAAGGGTTCACCTTACAACCAACTGTTAAAAACCTCCACTTAATCTTATCTTTTAGAAACACGACGAAAATCAAAATAACAAAATCACTTATGACAGTATTCCTCATGTAAGTAGAGCGTAGTCAGAGGTACTCGTACATACTCGTACGTTCAAACATTATTTTTGGCACATTTCCGGGTTTTGCAAGTAGTTTGTATTCTGGGTATTTTCTATGTATAATAAAAAAATATCTATCTATGTAATGTATTGTATTAAGTATATCAGTCATCAAGTACCCATAACACAAGCTCTGCTTAGCTTGGGGCTAGATGATGCTGTGTGGATTGTCCAGCATTATTTATTTATTTATTTATTTAAGCTCATTGCCGCTTATTGAAACACTAGCCAGTGGCGCAAGCCTTAGAATTTTTGGTTTCTAAGGCATGTCGGATTCCTCGCGTGTTTTTTACCTTAAACGCGTGTTTAAACATGAACCATAAGTACTTATTTGTATTTGTGAAAAATATAAAAAAAACTCTAAACTTACTGGGATATTGTTCTCAGTCAAATATCAATTTTGCATGTCTGAATACAAGGAACTCGAAATTACTTACCTGCAACAAAAAACATAACATAAATGTCAACGTTCACAAAAATTACTCAAGCGGCTCAAGTTGACCTCTCTACCAAGTTCAAGCACACTACAGTCTCGCTCAAGTACTTACATACTTGTAACTTAATCATTCAATTTTATGTGTGGTTGGTTTATTAACACTGACCGTTATTTATAAACGTGGCCGAAACAGCGTTAGTTTGGTTTCTCCTTTCTCCCCGGCTGTCATAAATAACATGTGACAAAAATATATGTATTATTATAGCATTTTTCCCGAAGCTAAAACTATGTCTTGTTTTGGCTACGTTTATAAATAACGGGGTAAATAAAACAGTACTTGACATTGTGAGTTTAAAAACCACGAGAACCAATGGAATGCAAAGCTTAAACAAAACGCGTTGAAAGCGAATACGAGCTTTAAATGGAGCTTTGTTCAGATAAAGCATTGTTAATAGTGCTCGATTTATATGTAAGCTTTTGAAAATACCTACAAAATTTGACTCAGGGGTCACTCTGCACTGCCGCATACTAGTAAGTATAATGCCTTTTCCATACAAGTTTATTTTTACAACTTCCGTCTCATGGTTTTATAATACGTATTACAGCACCCCTAGTGACGAGTAGCGAAATAAAAAATATTAAAAAAAACTCTATCCGTTTGAGAACTTCGACACCGCAATCAGATAAATGGGTACAGAGATAATACTCAGACACATAATAAAAATATACACACAAAGGTTTCAAATTTGTAAACTATATTTTCGTGGAGAATTAATAAATAAATAAATTGCCAACAGACACGTACACAGTCCTGACCCCACCCTAGCGTTCCCTGTGTCGTGAGCAACAGGAACTAAGAGTACCGTAGTACCACAATACCCAGACAAATATCTGCATAATAAATTGAAGTAGATATAAATATATAACGCATGCAACTAGCGACCTATTTACCACATTCAAAATCAAAGAAAAAGATACACATGAAATCAATGATGTAACAACAGCTTGTCGATATAAATAAACCAATCAGCAAAATAATAAACCCAATCAATTCCGCTGATCTAATGAAAGTGGGTTGGACAGACAGCGAAATGACAGTGGTCATCAAGGAACGTTCACGCCGATGCAAAACGCAGTAATATAACCGCGAGATGTTATACAACCATTATAAAAGCTGCAATTATGTGTATTGCGGTTGGCAACATCGGTGAATTGCAAAATGGATGGGTAAAAAAGCATGACAACGTTACAGACGATGGATGCGAGGAAACTAATAGAGCAAAAAATCTTACGACTCAATATAGAGCTTTGTCAAAGACTCCAGAGAAAACCGTGAACGCACGGACGTTAAATCACAAAAACATTGTTGTATACAGTAAATGTCGAGAAGAGAAACAAAGTTTTGAACATTAAGGCTACATACTTATTTGATGCAAGAAACCTTCAGGTGTAGAGGAAATGTTGATTTGAATGTCGGACTAACAAAGAGGCGAATTATTGTAATTATCTTAATAGTTACTGCTCAGACTAGATTATAAACGAACAATTGAGATTGTGAAGACCTTGAAATTTGCCTAAGAGCACCTTTTGATTTATTACTAATTCGACATAGATATTTATGATATTCTGGACAAGATCTTAAGGGCAATCTTCAAAGATAAAAAAAAGAGTTGAAATTAGAACCATAGCCACTGAGATTTAGAAACGGAAAACATTCAATGAAGATAATAATAATAAAATACTAGACAGACTTAAAAGACATATTCACAAACATAAACTCTTGAAATAAATATAAAGGAAATTGTAATTATGACTAAGGAACAAGAGCTATTACAGGACTTGTAGTACGCAAGAACAATAACAAACCACCCACACGATTCCGCAATGAATCGTCTAAACTTCGGATTCATTACATTCGGGTTATTCACCTCGAACGAAAACAAAATTAGATTCAATCAACGACTGCCCACATTATATTACTAATGCGTTTACGATTTCGACAAACGAGACGCGTACAGCCCACGAGGGCCCATTCATCATTTCGAGGGAAGATGCAATGATTTGTAAGTGGTTAAATGTAATAACAAAGGTGTTGAGAAATCACGAATGGCATACGCCCTATGTTGTGATTGAAAGAAAATACGATATTTCAAGAGACAGGAAGGACTCATACAAAAACGGTCTTAGCTTTTCCATCCTTCAAAATAAAACGGTTTGGTGTTAACTTAGGTTTTGAAGGGGTTTTAGAGTAGCAGAGCTCGTTGTGAAAGAAGTGTTCCAGTTTGAAGGGTGCCGGTGAAATTACGGGCTCAGGATTAGCAACGCGATTTTTATTGCCTTTTTGTGCCTTTGGTATCACTGCGACCGTCACAGGGCTATTGTGATCGCCACTTGCTTTTCTTTTCCTCTCAGGAAGCTTTCAAAGTTTACCGCTCAGCCATGCAGAGCTGTTAGAAACTGCAGGATCTTTTTGAGCGTGATGAGTTTTAGTCCATCTGAGCTTATAATGAGTTTGCCCAGATGAAGGCTAATAGTGATAGAACGCGATAGTAATACTTCTAGTGTTGCAGGCGTTTATAGGCTACAGTAGCTTCTTACAAATATGTCTTATGCTTGTTTGCCACATTAGTGATATAAAAAAGTAAGGTATAGGACGTATGTGTTGTTGTATGTTTACTAAGCCCAGGCTCTTCGTTTTCGGGATTAGTTTTATAACAACCAGTATTTCGAATAGGAGCGGTAGAGGGTGACGTGATGATTGAATAATCTTAGCATTTTTGAAACCTATGCGTCTTGCAGATTGCGGGATAACGGGTAGCCGGAGGATATTCGCCACCTAGGGGAGGCCTATGTTCAGAAGTGGTTTTCAACAGGTATTCAACACAATGATTATTTTGAATGAATTCGGCAAGCACCAGGTAACTCATGATTAAGAGAGTGAGGTGTAAAAATGTCTTGATATTGGACAAATTAACATCCGTTAAATACAAATATTTAAAAGACCACCTGCCAGCTATTCAAATAAAAAATATAAATTTTCTAAATTTGTTTGCATGAAACTAAGTTTTATTACGTTTTACGAAAAAAAAGCTCAAGCATATTTCCATAAAGTTCAGTTAAGTAACCTAACACATATTTATAGTGACAGTTATTATGTTTGCTTTCTTATTACGTATACTATTAAAAATAAATGTAATATCGAAAGCGAGACTGATCTGTCACGGCGCATTACCATTAAGACTTGTTTTTGAAACTGATATTTTTCACGACATTAATATTAATTTTGGGATCTTCAACAGGTACAGCTCTCTGGTTTAAGAATTTATTCTCATAAGAATTTATAATTCACT
The DNA here is from genome assembly GCA_958496245.1 of Perizoma flavofasciatum. NCBI lineage: Eukaryota > Metazoa > Arthropoda > Insecta > Lepidoptera > Geometridae > Perizoma > Perizoma flavofasciatum. The sequence goes on along the minus strand of OY292439.1, from coordinate 7,226,594 downwards.
TAAATGAGAACTTATAACTAACTAACCTATATTTAAGTACTTTGAATAGTTGCATACGCGATCGTGCGTTATAAACTAATCTAGAACAGGTGAACATAAGAAAAACACCAATTATTATTAAATAAGATAATACCACGTCTACCTAAAGATTCGCAACTGGCATTGTTTTGGTTAAATATAAGTAGGTAGATTTGAAAAATATGAGCGACAATACCAATACTAGCTACGAGTATATGGACGAGTTTTAAACTATACCGATCAGCGTTTACTAAAAGTAACAAGAAAAGTTTTTTTTTTTAAATTTTAATTACTGATTTAGGGCTTGATTGTAAATGTATCTGTTTCGATTTTTAGCAACTTTTTAAACTTATGCGTGTTTTTTATTTCTTTTATAATATTCGGTAGTTCGTCATAATTTTTTGCGCTTTCTAGTAGCTCTAGTAGGGAAAGCTTTAAGGCAAATGTAACATGAGACAACATTTCGTAGTGGTGTGCACAATTTTTTTTTCTATATGTTCGATTCTTTATAAGTTTCTATAACAACAGATTCGACAGTAGCCACACTAGACTAGTCAGTGTGTATTTTATTGATTTAGTTTCTAGTTTATTTGTCTGGTCTGGTCATTTCATCATCACAGCAACCTGTAGAAGTCCACAGCTGGATCTAGGTATTTCCCAGAGAGTGCCACGACGAAAGACCTCGGGCCATAACGTAAACGTAAAGTAAAGGCGGGAAATCGGTCCCTCGGATGAACTTTATACGCAGCATCGACTGGTTCGAGAACCTTTTCCCTCTAGCTTTTGTCGGTACTGCGAGCTTCATGCCTTGCCCATTGCCATCTTAAATTTCACCTTAATAGCGATTCCTGTGTTTTTTTGGAATGTCCACTTGATAAAATGTAAATGTTTTTAAGTGTTTGTCTACCTCTGTAGTCATACTTTAACAAACTAAACATGACTGTGATTCATGAATATCCGTTATCGTTGGTATAAGCGGCATTAAATTCGGAACATAAGCAATGTCATTCATAGACAAGTGAGTGTCGATGATAACTTAAACGATAAATATCAGAAGCTCAAGTGCTAAATTAAAATTAAACCAGTTTAATATTACATTATTTTAACATAAAATTACCTTGCTAATTAGATTCAGTCTAATTTTAACATATGGTAATGAGAAAAGTATGACGGTTTCATTAACTCTTAAACTGCGTTTTCTATGCACAATGACCATTATAAGTTTTAGTATATGATAATAGCAATTTTAATAGATTTGTTTGTTTAGCTGATAATCGAGACGGCTTCTTATGTAATTGGTAGTGATTCATTATAAAGTGCATTGTAGAAACAAACAACCCTTGTTTCCTTGCCCATATTCCCAAGGAAATATAGTGTTAGTCAGGACTTGACAGTAATGCCCGATCTTGCTGCCCCATTCTAGAGATTTAGTAGCTTCCTACTGGCAGTAGTGGGCGAGATTCTAAATTATGAAGCCACTTACCGCTTGGAAGACAAATTGAGCCATTTTGTATATTTCAACGTCTACCTGATACACCGATCGACCAGCACAACCAGAGCTATCACACACAGATCAAATAATATAGTTAGCATTAGAAATTTCACTATAGTGACACTTAATCAGACACTTTGTAAGAATTAGAGAGAGATAGAGGACTGAAAATGGAGATCACCTTTCTAGCCAGTAGGATAACTCGCATAGCATCGGAGCTATGTAATGAATTAGAATCTAACCAATGAAGCTCAATTTATATTGATATCCCATTTATGGTGACATAGACCTTATTGGATTGGATACTGCATAACGATGTTGATAAAGCTCACAATCAGTCGATCGACCAGTCTCCAGATAAACTGGTCTATCAGAAAGCTTCCTTATTTTATGCAAAGGTTATAGACAAAGCAAACAAACCCGAAGATAATAATACAATTTCTCAAGTGTTTATTGCAATAAAGACTAGACTTATAACGGAGTTATTGCAAGCATCTACTTATACTCGTATATTCTATAGCATAATCTTATGCTATAAAGACAGCTTTCATAACATTAGTCAGTATTTTATTTAGGATCACTAATTAATAAAATATTTAGTATAGGTTTTAACAATGATATTTATAAGCAATTTATAATACAATTAGTATTCCATACACAGATTAACTTAGCGGTAACCTTTAAACATATTTAAGGTTATGTTAATTGATGATTTAAGCTGATAGGGAGCGATTGCATCATCTAGAAATCATGTAGGAAACTAAAGTAACGACCTTGCTAAGCTAAAACCAAATATCATTCAAACTCTTCACGCTTCGATGATTCTTCAATGAGCATACAAAAAACATTGAACATTTTTAAGTTTTATAGTTTAGTTTTAAATTCCAATCTTGACCGATTCAACTACTACGGTTCTGTGTATGCCAAGTTTACACATAAATTTGTGAAGTAACTAAACGAAAGAACTCAGTTGATTATGATAAGGAAGTATTTTTTATCGACACAGAAAAAGAAGACTGAGATCACCAACGAGTATGAGTCACACACACAATCTATTCATTTCAACCGACGTTACATGTTCTGGTTGTCCAATTACAATGCCATTGACCTAATATCATCTGTGCAGCACAAGATTTGCAAGCTATAGAATAAAACGATTTGTATAACCAGTTTTACTGTTTTATTATTGCAGAGAAAGGAAAATTATATGGAACACAGATTAGGCTTTGGGTTCATATGATTCGATTGTAGATCATCTGGCTACTCCTAGATAGCTTGATTAAATAACAAAAAAACTATATATTAAACTCTGGAAAGTAGAATGAGGGGTAAAATGAGATAGAATCCAAAATTTGAGCGCGTTAGTTGATACAGGCAAAGTTAAGGCCGGCAACTAATGGCATTTAGGTACAGTTCTAGTTTTCCTAGTTGTCTTGAAATCGATACTTAGCGACAAATCTAACAGTAAAACCACGTGGTTAAATAATAAAACCGCAAACGATATTGTGTTTAAACTGGTTGGTTTTGCATTAATAAGCCATTGAACTACTCTTGAAATTGAATAGCAATTTATTATAGAAAATTAATCTATATCATAGAATTAATGATTGTACAATCACTCCAATTAAGGAAAGTAGATCATAATAGGATTATGAGAATAGTTTACTAAAATTAAGCTGATAAGCCTTATATTTAAACGAAGAGAGGCCTAGATATGAAAACAAGGCTCAATATCTGAAATATAATTAATATAATATGATCGAACACTTAACATTCAGTCATACTATTGCAGTTTACAGGTAGATAAAGCAAGGACGAGGAAGTGTATGAAGGCCCCCTGACCTTATATACTTAGCTAAGACATCCAGACTTATGTCCAGCAGTGAATCACTACAGGCTGTTGATAATGATGAAATAAGTTAGATAAAAATTACCCGTGTTAACTGATTCACAAAGGCAAACAGTAGGCAGGTTGTAGATGTTAATTTTTGGTTATTTAACGATAATTTATATACGATTATATCAGCCATAGCAACAAAGATGAAAATAACTAAAATAAATTACTTCCATACAAATCATATGATAAATTTACTCTGATTCCAATTCGTTTGGCCATGCACAGGAGATTTGTTACTCGTGCAATACAACTGGCTAATTGACCACATTTTCGTTATGAATGTTCGCCATCACAATTTGTAGGACAAATTGTAGCTAATCAAAAACAATTGCGATTCCAGCGGTACAAGATTTGGTTATGAGATCATTGTGTTACATTTCGTAAATGATATCGGGTTCGAAGAATTCGTAGATATCACATAACACAAGCCTGTTTATGTTTAGATTTAATGTAGTTAAATTGGGTAAAGCCGGATACAAAGAACGTAATATACATTGCAAATGTGATATCTGACAAATAACCGCAAGGATAGTCTACTAATATAATAGATAAATCTTAACAACTTAATCCGGGAAATATCGACGCCGATAAAGAAGTGTTATAGTAAGGAACACACGATAAAATATCGATCGGTAGTCTAATAAAGCTCTGTTTGGAACTGGCTGCAGTCAACGGAGGCACAATACCACTCAACAGTACACACACTGGGAAGAAAAGTCAAGCCTTTCGAAGTATTTATACGGACTTTGAAATAGGTTGTTCTACCAAGTGTCCTTACTGCTAGAGTTTATTGTGTATGAGATATCTAGGACGTATGAATTAAGGGCAACACGGTGATTTACTTCTAGACGCGCAGGAGCATAATTTGTAGTTATCTTGACGTACAATTTTAGGCCTCGCGGAAATGAATCAGACTAGCTAGGAGGATATCCTGTAACTATATAGGTACGCTTGCTCCGTTAAGTTTATTTTTGATCATCTTTGCTCATCAGATTGCATCAGACTGCAGATGCAAAAAATACCTACCATCACGATGTAGTTTATCATTTCACTGAAGCGCAATTCAATTTTCGTGAGCACGAAGACGAAGTTACCGTTATGCATATTTACCATCAATTTTTAAACGCCCAATTAATAATACAAAATCCATAAAATTAACTTTCGAATTTTCATTCTGACCACCTTGTCGACCTTTAGGACAACCGACAACCGTTGCATAAATTGATAAGATATCATCGATATGATGTAGCTACTTTATGCTCTTAATTCATCAAAGTCTCACTAGATCTTAGATCTAGCGCGGAAGAATGAGCCTACATCTTAAGAGCTCGGAAATAAGGTCTGAAATACTAGAGCAGTGTAAGCACTTTCACAAGACATTGTTCATTTCCTATACCATGAGCCTAACATGTAATGACACCTATGCATTGACTGGAAACCATTAGTCAATCGCTATTGAATAGTAGAATTAGCATAAAAGATTCTGCCTATACGATAGGACTACATGAATGACTCGGTCAAAACTATAAATCAAAATGTCATCAATTAAAATTTTGGGAAAAAATCAATTTAATAATACTGATACAGAAGAGAGAAAGATCGCAAGGTGCAAAAAAACATCCTCTGAGGCGCATATTTCAATGTGTTTAGTTATAATGCGGCCTGATGATGATGATATACAATTTTCAAGTTTTTCTATATTTCATGTTGATTTCAAACTAAGCAAAGCGTTAGTTTGATTGACACCAAAATGCTATAATCAATTACCCTAACAGATTACACGTAAAGAGAAAGTAATTTACGAGAGTAATGCAAAATTTTACAGCTATGTATAGTAAATAATAATTGATAAGTAAGTAATATTCAGACAAAATACGACAAGGATTGTGGAAACTTGAAAAAGTACAATAAAACACATCCTGGATGGTTGATATCGTAAATTGTCCTTCATATCTTAGACATTAAGCACACGCATCCACAAAATGATAAAATAGTGTCGAAATGGCGATCAAATCATCTACAGGCAATTCAATTGTTTGATAATCTTGAACACACAACAAAACAATTATTATCGTCTCCTAGAATATATGTACATAGAAACAAATTATAAGCGCAGGTACAAAAGAATTACTACGACAATTCCATTCCAGGGACAATGCAATCGATTAATGTTCACAGATCGATTAAGTTCGTTCAAATTTACGTTCAAATCGATTTATGCATCACGCCCGGAAACAATATAGCGTACACAGTACTGCACAACTCGAGGATCTTTTTTATTTCTATTGCCGAGGATCTCAAGAGGCGCAAATATAGAAGTCTCGACAGAGCTTACTTATTTGAGTCTTTTGGACTCAAATAAGTAAGCTGGGTCCGTGGGGAACCAGGGCGAAGAGCCCTGGTTCCATAAATACTCCATTTTAATAGTGTGTTTTTTAATTTATCTCTTACAATAGATCTTCTCCAAATAGGTAATAAATAAATAATGCTGGACATTTTTCACACAGCATCATCTAGTCCCAAACTAAGCAGAGCTTGTATTATGACAAGCTCTGCTTAGTTGAACTACAACTAAGAAACAAACTACTAACAAACTACTAACTACAACTAACATGACTGATACTTATATATTTTTTTGTAAATACATACATATTATAAATAGAGACTCAGATAACGATTTGTAGATCATACAAACATTTGTCTCGCGGCGGGAATCGAACCCGCAACCTTCAGAATCTCAGGCGAGCCTTCTGCGCCACAGAGGGTGCAGATAGATATCGACAATATCCTTTGAAGATGGATATTGCTTTCATTAGCACTAACAATGCTTCCATTATATTGAATGTATATCTCTGCCGTTACGAGTATAATTTACTAGTACATCCCCATTAAGTGGCCTCTGAATTAAGTGGCTGTGTGTTTGTAGGTCTTCAACTGTGACAGAGAAATTATCTCTAGTATAGTTAAATTGCAGTTGGCTAATACCTAACAGCGTCGTGATCAGCTCTCCTTCCGTGAAGAATAGTCCTTCTGGTATTATTTTCTGCTGTGCCGTATTGATCGAATGCACATTTGCATGGATATTGCTTGCTGTAGTTTATCTTTACTTTGTATCGTATTCAGCCTATTAATTTGGATTTTGACTTGTTTTCCTTGTTGCATAATGGGCTGGATAATGGGTTGCGCAAAATCACTTTGTTTTGGACCTAGATTCCAAAATGGAGCTGTTAATAGGAACTACTATGAATGATGCAATTTTCTGAGGTTTTTTTCTAAAGGTCAACTCATACGAAATTATATATTTGGAATTATATTACATCGGATACTGGTACAATATTATAATTCCTATCAATAGATCGTTTGTAACGGTCTTTAGGTGGCTAGCTGTTTCATCTGTATTTTTTGTATATATCTACTTGTAAATAGTTGTATGAATAAATGTAATTTAATATTATAATATCTTTTCTTTTTTCTTTGTTCCCTTTGTGTGTCTACTCTAGCCTATAGCTGTTTGTGTTTTACTGTCACTTCTTTTCCTTCCCTTTTTTATTTTTTTCCTTCATGTGTTCCAATCTGTTTTCGATAGTTTTTTCACTTTTGCATAACCTATCCTTCCTATAATTTGTTACCTTTCATTCACACTATTTCGCTGCGCCCATTTTTTTTGCTAGTTAAGCGTTATTAAGTACAGATTCGGTTATTATTTCGAAATAATACACGCAATTAGAACCATTTTCTTTTTCTAAATGCCATTAAGTTTAGGATGACTCAAGTACCGTATTCATTCTTCTTCCAAATCTTGATGATATCTCATACTATCTCCATCCATATATTATCAGTAAGTTACCTAGAGAGAACTCATTTATCATTTCTAAGTGTCACTTTAGCGTGTATTCTTATTTAACTACCTACATGCCCTTAACTGCATGAGGCGTATCAGCGAGGCGCACTGAATACATGCGCCACACTGTTTTTTTCACCATCGGTTACCGGCTCTTTTCCATAATCAGGTTCATTCTTCCCCGTAGATGTAAACTGTGGAATGAGCTGCCTTCTGAGGAGTTTCTACTGAATTTAACAATACTCGTTTAAAAAAAAAGAGTCCTTCAGAGCAGGCAATGCTACAGTTGTTTTAGATGTCATTTATTCATATTCATATTCATTTCTTCATGCTCAAATGTACATCAGCTTAGGTGTTACATCAAAGTAGCTGTAGGGGAGTACATGGACCCTGTAAGGGTGCTGCAAGTATTTAGCTGATGATAACATTAAAACCGATCTAACGCTTCATCGAATATTACAACTTGATTTTTAAATCGTTTTAGAATACTAATGGATTGGTAAATATTTCTATCATTATCTTACACCTTTCCAATCAGAGACTGAAACTGAAATACGTGCCCTTATTTATTTGTACAAACTTCTCACTTGTTAAAATGATTTACGTCCTAGTCCTACACGACTGTAATAACATCGTGCGCGCGCCCAGCCTTACAAAGCTTCGTAATAAGAACGGGCGTCGTTCGGTCTGTTCGTCACGATCCTTCGTTACTCGTTTTTTCGTAGGAAGCGGAACGGTACAGAGGAGATAATAGTTTCGCACAGTAATTTCACTTCCACTCTAATGTTAATGCAATGTTTGTATTAAATCTGTGGCTCGTAAGTACAACTGCAAGTTAGGAATAGGTTCCAGGAATAACAGAAATAACAATTTGGAATACGAAAAACTTCAAAACCCTACATTTTTGAAATCTAACTAAAAGTGATGAAATAAAGATTTTATCGGATTTGTTTTTGCGAAAAAAAAATGTGCTAAATATTTATCTCTAAAGCTCATATATAAAGAAACTAGAATCCACCTCTATGCATAATTAAATCAGATGTTGGCCTCTTAAGAGCCGAAAGTGACACAGGTATGGTCGAGGTTATTCAATTGTGTAAAAAATATAATTGATAGTCATGCGTGCGCAACGATTTTGAGCAGGAAATATCTGCATATACCGGTACTTAGAATTCAGATCATTTGGAGATGAGGAACGAACGTGTTTTATCCAAATACAAACAATAATCAAAAATCTATTAAAAACCGTGATCAAGATGGTGAAGGAAAACATTGTGAGGAAACCGGCATACCCAAGAATCAAAAATTCGAAGACATAATGTAAGTATACCATTGGCTATGGGCTTGCAACTTGTCACGTAGAATCCTACTAATATTATAAACGCTAAAGTTTGTGGGGATGGATATTTTTTACTCTTTCACGCAAAAACTACTGAACGGATTTTAATGAAACTTCGCAGTAATATAGCTTATACATCAGAATAATACATAGGCTACTTTTTATCCGGGTATCAAGCGCACGAAGCCGTGGGCAGAAGCTAGTGTTAACTAATTTCAAAACGCGGGCATGTTCTAAACGATTAGACTTATCCCTGACTACACCCTACATGGTATCCTCAAAGATCTACTTACTGAGCATGTATCCGAGATTATCCATCATGGGAAATGCAGTCGGAGCGTGATTGTTTATTTTTAATTTATAATATGAGCTTAAAGAATGGGGTAGTCATATAGTCATAAGTAGTCATAAGTCGGAAGTTTTTAAAGTATGGGGTCGCGAGATCTCAGCTCGTTGCGATCATAGCTCCACTAATATATCGAAAATTAGCCCAATATATCGAAAATTATACGCTCGATTGTCTGACATAGCCCGACAGCAAATGCTAATGATATGCTAATTACATAATTATCATACGTAATTTTATGGAACCTATCATTCACTGTTCATTATGAATCAGAATGGTTGAATGGTCAAGGTTATATGTGTTTACATTATGACAAACTAGCTTCTGCGCACGGCTTCGCCCGCGTAGTACCCGGATAAAAAGTTGCCTATGTATTATTCTGATATATAAGCTATATTACTGTAAAGTTTCATCAAAATCCGTTCAGTAGTTTTTGCGTGAAAGAGTAAAAATCATCCAACCTCACAAACTTTCACTTTTATAATATTAGTAGGACCAGTAAGATAAGATGATTTGCATTAATCGTAAATAAATTAATAGAATAAAATTAGGCTGGTCACTTAATTTTGACGACCTTTGTGGCGCAGTGAGCGAAAGCCCGCCTGAGACGCTGAAGGTTGAGAGTTAGATTCCCGCTGCGGGGCAAATGTTTGTATTCTGAGTGTTTTCTATGGATGTATTTACAAAAAATATATATTAAAGTTGTACATGAGTCATGTACTTCCAATAATACAAGCTCTGCTTACTTTGGGGCTAGATGATGCTGTGTGAAAAATGTCCAGCATTATTAATGATGGTCAGACCTAGGTCACTAACAAAACTATCAGGATAAGCTAGTTGAAGTGGCAATGCGTAGGTCTATAGCTCAGCTCAAAGAATACTCATAGAAATCGGTTAATGGAGGTGACTTAAAACCGTTCGTCGTGAAACACTTTTGGGGATACCTACGTCTGGCAGTGGATAAGTTGAGGCTGATGATGATAATATTATTTTGATTATCTTATCTGTCAGTCTTTCATGTGAATAAATCGATCAATGTAAAGGAGCGAATGAGAGTACTGAGACGGACAGAGTTGATTTAGAAATCTAAGAAGGCTTAGGCATAAAATAGAACCATGATGATGGCCATAAACTAATAAACTAGATTACTAGAACACCTCATCAACATTCATTTAGCGGTATACACGTACACTGAGTGAATTTAGTCATAACTTTATGAGTTAGGTAGATAGTACTACCACGAAGCCATAATGACTAACTGTGTTTTTACTTCCCTCCAAGTTTAGTGCTAAAACAAGCCCAGGAAATTATGTATGGTGATTAAAACGGACGTACCATAGATTATGATTATAGTCAGTACGAGCTTAGATAGTTAAGTTGCCTGTAAGCCTTAGAAAACAAGCGCAACTTCATAAATCTTAGCAGCAGTGAATAACGGATACATCACAAGAGACGAGACAGATAAGCTATTTCGAAGATGCCACATAATATCCTAAGTAAGGATATATAATTGATAATATTTCGGCCTGAGAAATAAAGTCAGTGATCGCTCTCAGAATAAGCAAGTTGAAGTGCTCATGGAAAGGATTAATATCGCAGAACTACTTCTGGAGAAGAAAGGTTCTCGAATGGTGGTCACGAACAAATCAGACGACGCAGAGTAGGAAGGCCCTATTCCGACGGGCCGATGGCATTTAAAAGGTTGCTAGAAGTATAGGTAAATTTCCAAAGTCCTATGTTCAGTAGTTGACTTCTACAGGTTGATGATCATAATCTGAGGTTCAACCCCATTAATGAACCAATGACTACATTAATGAATATGTATATAGAAAATTGAAAATTTGATTTTTTTTTTTTTATTTGCACCTTAAAAAAAGAAAACATATTACAATCAAAGAAAACTGTTTAAAAGTAGGCTTAAGGTAGTTTTAGAAACAAGTTTAAGTGATACAACTAATAACCTAAGCTAGGATAGTAAGTATCCTGTGTGATAGGCATTAGCGCCCACCCTCAAGCGATATAAACACATATAAGCCAACATTTGAATGTGTAGGTACATAATTGTGTTTGTATTATAATTGTTTGTTTGTTTATGTGTTGTGATTGTTTATGATTGTATAATGTAGGGGTATGTGTGAGTGAGTGTGTGTGCACAGCAAAGTTTCTTGGAAAGGTGAGCTAGTGTTTCTCATCATATTGTGCTAAGAAAACATACAATAAGGATAAGGTCCTTTAACCCTATGACATAATGTCTTGGGATCAATTTTTTTTTTTTAAAGAAACACTAACTAATTACTAAATGGTGTGTATGTGTAATAGTGTAAGTGTATGTGATGTGTGAGCGTGTGAGTTAGGTAGTGTTTTAGTATATATTTCTACTTATTTATGCTATAATTGTAATAAGGTTTTCAGTAGAATCATACGATAAGGATAAAAGCCACGTAGTTAGAGTTCGCTTACAAAGTCGTTTGCACATAGGGAATATTTCAAATTGCTTATTAGCTTTGTTGTACAGCCAAGGTCCTAGGAACGTCGAGAATTTTTGGGCAAATGAGGTGCGGCAACTAATGCATTTGAATATATGGTGTTTCCTCCTAGTGTTTAAACGTGATATTTCAGCGTCTTGTAGCTTAGTACAATGTTGTTTTAAGATGACGTGCAAAATAAACAGCTGGCGTACGTTCAGGACATTACACTCCTTATATAGTTCTGTGGTATGATAGAGTTTAGGTTTGAAATAACTTATCTTCAATAGTGCTCTTTGAGCTCTTTCGGCACATATGAGGTTGGTCTTAGCTGCTCCACCCCAGCAGGTGATACAGTAGGTAAGAATTGACTGACATAACGAGGAATAAATCATTTTCATAGTATGACGATCGGCAGAGTGTCTAAGTTGCTTAAATATATATATGAGCTTTCTTATTCTATTAGAAATATGGTTAATATGGATTTTAAAGTTAAGGTTATTATCTATTATTATGCCTAAATATTTAATGGATTCAACAGCAGACAAGGCAGAACAGTCACAGGTATTTGATGGGGGATGATTACAAGTATGTGCGGTTATATTGTGGGTCAGAGACACAGGATATGAAGGGTTACGAATTGAGAAGGGAATATATTTTGTTTTGTCCGTATTTAGAGACAGATAATTTAGGGCAAGCCATTTTGTTACTGTATTAAAACCAAGTTGTGCTTTCTTAAAGACTCCAGTCCACGAATCTCCATAGAAAGTTAGTGTGGTGTCATCTGCATATGACATTATCTTACAATTTTCTATTTCAAGCAATGTAAGGTCATTTATGTAGACTAAGAAAAGCGTCGGACCGAGAATGCTACCTTGTGGAACGCCGTGTGTAATGGATAAACTATCACTCATGTAATCCCCGATTTTAACCTTTTGTGATCTGCCAATTAAGTAATCATTAAGTAATTTTAGTTGGATTCCTCGTATACCAAGATTATCTAATTTTTGTATAAGTATGGGAATAGAAACCGTGTCAAAAGCTTTAGCAAGATCCAAAAATATTGTCAGACATTTCGCTTTACTATCTATTTTTTTTACAATAAATTCTGTAAATTCATTTAGTGCATCTTCAGTTGATTTACCAGAACGGAACCCGAATTGTCCTTTTGAAAGTATATTATTTTTTTCTAAGTAGTTTATAAGCCTCGAATTTATTATTCTTTCCAAAATTTTTGAGAGTGATGTTAAAATTGAGATTGGTCGATAGTTTGTGACACGGTTTCTATCACCACCCTTAAATATAGGTCGAACTATAGAACCCTTAAACGATTTTGGAAAAACTCCCTGGCTCAAACACAGATTTAAGATATAAGTAAGAGGTGTGAGTACTTGGTTTTATCACATTTTAAAACATTAGATGAGATTTCGTCATCACCATTCGCACAGTTGTTTTTTAAACCCATTATAAGTATATCAACTTCCTGCTCATCAGTGTTCAATAGCACAAATGAATTCAGAGGTGATTTATATTTAGAAACTTGAGGTAGGTTTTGGGTTGGAGGATAAATTTTACCTGCCAATTTTTCACCAATAGTAGCGAAAAAGTTGTTAGTGGCATTAACAGCTGTATCAGGAGTTGATTCAGTTGAGAGAAGCTCGTAGGAGTGCTCCTTTTTTGCTTTTCTGTTGGTTATATTATTTATTGCATGCCATAGTTTTTTATTGTCCTTTCCAGCATCTAGTAATTGTTGACGTTCATACTGTCGCTTTAGCTTTTTGATTAGGTTATTACAGTAGTTTCGATATCTTTTGTAGGTGATTTGAAGAGTTACGTTATCAGGAGACTGTTTTAGTTTTTTATGCATTCGATCTCTATTTCGTATGCATCTGACTAGACCTATAGTCATCCAAGGCTTGAGTAATCTGTGTCTAGATGTAATAGTCATAGTTCTAGTGTTAGAAATAATTATATTTTGAAGCATGGATATAAATGAATCTGTAGCTATATTAGGGTCATTCAATTTATAAATGTAGGAAAAGTCAAGATTTTTGCAAGCATTTGAAATACTATCAAGGTCAGTTTTAGTTGTTCGTTTTTGTATTTGATATTTTTGAGGATTCAGTTCGATGCAGCATAATACAGCTTCATGATCAGTTATAGCTGTCTCAAGAATAAAGCAATTTACCTGAAGTTTTGTTTTTAAAATTACATGATCAAGACAACTGTTCGATCGTGTAGGGATATTGAACGCTGGGAAAAGTCCATTATGTGAAAGAAAATCTAAATATTCAGGCAAAAGCTTATCAGAACTATTTGTGGCTATATTTACGTTTATGTCTCCAATTATTATTATATTTTTGAAGTGTTTTAAGCTTAACATAATTGATTGTAAAGAAGTTAGAAATGTATCAATACTTTTAAAACAGAACGGACGATAGATAGCTAAAATGGCTAAGTCATTGTTGAGTTTAATGGTAATACAGTTTGCTTCCTTGATTACAGGTTCATCAACCGTTGCTTCAAGATTATTTTTAATGAATACTACAACGCCATCATTTTGATTATAATGTGTTTTAGTCGATAGGCTACGGTATCCGTTAAGTTTGGGAATATTCTGAGCACATGACATCCAGCATTCAGAAAGTATTAAAATATCACAGGATAGTTCTAACCTTTTTAATAATATACAGAACTGATTGAAGTTCGCATTTATACTACGTATGTTTTGGGATAGAATTTTCAGGTAACGATTTGGTTGTAATAAAGCCGAGGTGCATTGTTCAGGTTCACATTTTATATTTTCGGAGATCGAATAGTTATCGATGTCATTTAGTAAATCTTTTAGGTTACCAAATTTTAAAGCGAGTTTTCGCAACGTTGCTATTTAAAGGCACAGCACAAACGTGTATTATTTTAGCTAAAGCAAGTTGTTGTGTTTTGGTAGCGGACTTTGCTGATAAAGAATCATAAAATTGCATGTCAACACTTTCATTGCAAGAATTTAACAAGACCAGAGTAGTGATATAAACAAAATATATAGTTATTGTGTAAATAAGTGATAGTATATGTGATTTAGTAATGGATATGTATGTGTGAGTAGTATCATTTTTTATGTGTGTTAAAGAGTATTATGTTTATTGTGTGTGTGAGAGTTTGTTTGATGTATATAGAGTGATTGTGTTCAGCTATACACTTAATGTCTAATAAAATTAAAAGTAGTGTTATGTAAATTAAACATAGTTTCATGCAGATAGCACTATTTTCGAATGTTAAGATTTCTGATACCATTTTAGTACGAGTGCAGACCATGGAGAGCCGGCTGCCTGAGACAGCGAGAATACAGTTTGAAAGTCATATAGGGCTAGCCATTTTTTCTAGCTGCCCTTCCGTTTTGATGTGAATAGCTGGGGAGCCTTCTGTCTTTTTCACAAATATCTTGCCGTTAGAAATCCAGCAAAATTGGAGTTGCTTGGATTTAATCAAGGTCCTGGCAACGAAGTGTAGTCGACGTGCCTTTGGGGTGAGATGCTCTGCTACGTATATTGGTGACAATGGCCCTGTGGATCCAAGATGTGAGCTGTTCAGCTTTTTTTGGTTTGATTGGTTGAAAGTTTTTACTGCTTTCAACAAAGCATTTTTAGTCGAATTGCTATTTAGCTCCGTGAGTATCGTTGAATTGCTGCCTTTTTTTCTGGTATACGGAAAGGGTCCTTTATGCTAGAAGCTGGTAGATTTAGGTCAATTGATTTGCACATATTGTGTATATATTTTTCTAGATCCTGTTTTGTTTCACCATCTTTTTTAGGAACATTTCTAATTTCGATGTAATTTATCTTCGAAATTCTTTGCATTTCTTCCAACTTATCTTCTAGTGACAATATTTGTGCGCTTTGGTCTTTACACTTCTTCTCAAGGGAATTGGTCTTTAGTTTCATCTCATCGTATTGTGTTGAGGTAAATTCCAAAGTTTTGTCAATATCGGAATATGATTTCTCAATTTTTGCAAGAGAAACCTCGATTTTTGTCATTCTCACATCGGTGTCTTTTTTCCAAGATTGAAATTGAGTTTTGATCTCTTTGGTTGTCTCAATTTGCAGATTGATAAACATCTGTTTGATTTCATCCTTAAAACTAGAGAATTCATCCTTGAAAGAGGCTTCTCCCGACTTAGTGCGTAAACGCTTAAGTCTTGCATTGGTTACATAGTTGGTGGGGGTTTCATTTGTACCGACAGATGATAAGTTTGGCTCAGAGTTGTTATCTGGAGAACGAAACATTTTCCGATTCTGCTAGCAATGAATAGGTACGTCTGATATTTTCACTGGTTTGTACACATTCGTGGTATTGAGTTACCTTCAATGGTGGAGAGCGCTTAGCGTAGGGTGTAACATTCGCTGTTTTGACGCGTCTTTTAACCGGTCTTGTAGGAGCCTAGAATAACCTGCGACGCACTGTTTACTTGATCGACGCAAAGTTGGCTCGACAATTGACGAAAATTAAATGTTATGCAGCGGGGCTTATTTGTTGTATGGTCACAGATATTATAAATATAATACGGTCGAACTCCTTGTAATCTTTGGTCGCCTAGTAGTTTGCACTATCACTCGAAGTTTAAACTATTTATATTTAATTTTTAACAAGGTTTAATTACGGAGGACACACGTCTGCACGCTACCGCGGTCCGAGGGGAAGGGAAAAATATAAGGACTTAACCAATGAAAAGTTGGCTTGCAAAGACTTGACAACACATTGTCTATAGATTTTTCTAGAAAACCGCTCACAAGCAGACTAAAAGTGAAACCAAACTGTTTATTGATCCTAAACTAAGCTGCGGGGTCGTAGACCTACCCTCACATGTTTACATTATACAGCTGCCGACGCCAGCGTACCACCCCCATACAAATGTAATGACGGAATACGATACTAACATTAACACGAAATAGAGATTTTAAAGTTTGTAGGTATTTTATATTTGGTGCTTTCAGGGGTGACTATAATTATTATTTTATCATTGAAAACTTTGACGAAATATTTAAGTTGTATCACGGATTGCCTTCAGTTATTAACTTTCCTACTTTTATAGAGAAATGCTTTAAGGCTGTGTGGTTTTGAAGGATCTAGTTGTACGTACCTTGTAATGTTTGACCAGCAATCTGAAGACTGTGTTTCTATTACGACAAGTATGAATTCTCAGATTTTATCACCTGGATATTATAGCGTCCTACCCTTTTTAGCTACCTTGCTAGCAATCAGTAAATAGTTTTCTGTTCTGTCTGTAATAAAATTATATCAAGTAGAAAATATATTAAATATGAATAATTCTACAGAATATCTAGCAAATCCAAGTTCAACCAGTCCTCTTGGTCAAGATTGTTATAAAATTACACATATACCTAGGAAAGCTAATAGGAAGATTTGGCAAGAAGCTGAAAGAAACTGGCTACACGACTAATGAAGCAAGGAAAAAATAACATGAGTCATTACTAAACTGAAACAGTTTGAACTGAATAGAACAAAACTCTAATGAAGTTCATTATAGTTTTGTTCTGTCCGTTTTGGACGTCGATTCATTGATCATACGTCCTAAGAAAATCAAAGTTCTAGCTCACACGACCGGGCCAAGAAACGTAGTTCAGTTGCCTTTGGCATGTAAATGCATGGACAGTCGACGTATTAAGTAGGAATCGCTTACCTCGAGTTATCATTGTTGCCTTGGACAAAGAATGGTAGAATTCGCACTTTTTTTTGTTAACACATCGAGTTATCATTATTGCCTTGGACTAAGAAAGAGGTGCCTTGCGATACCTTGCGCGATATTTTTTTTATAGTTTAGTTTTTTAGAGCTTATGTAACCGGAATTTATTTTAAAATTCTACGTCGTAAATGAACACATCTCCAAAACTATTTATTTATACACCCGTCATATGAATTCGTAACCGAAGGATGCGGCTGTCGGTTTTTTTTCATCCATTAAACCACACTATCCAAACATTCAATCACCACTACATAATTCAATGATGAACATCCGCCCCGCCCGTATCTAATATTTACTTGAACCCCGTGACACAGTGCGTAGACCAGAAAGTTGCAGTGGTCTTTAGTCGACGTTTTTAATATGTTACGCGAAATTTGTCATTGAAAGGACATTAATATAATGCTGGACATTTTCACACAGGCTGGCTCCTAAGATATTGGCAGGTCATACAAATTTTTGATGAAAAGATAGGATGAAAGTTACACTTAAAACATAAACTTAGTAACAGTAGGTTCAGTCAAGTTTTAAATAATTTACGCGAAAGTTTACTGAATCCAAAAGAGAATGAAAGGTAAATTTCAAATATGAAAAAGTGGATAGAGATTTTTTGAATTTAATGCAGACGGGGCATAATATACGTCTATTAGTCTTTGCCTTAGGTGAGAGGAGGCAACCGCTGTTTTTTTAAGTGACATAATTTCACTGGATTAGCTTATACTGTGTCTGGAGAATGGGGGTTGTAAGAAATTATCTTTTTCTCACGTAATAAACACAGATTAGTGAATAATAGAAAATATGGATAATGTTTGAATATATTTCTGTTTTTAACTTAATGTGAATATGAAATTACGGAGACAGTAAAGTATACCACTCTTATTTTTATAAGTAGGTACCTCTCATTTTATAACTTTGAAGTACCCCACCTAGGTAAAGGTTTATTAACTTTTAAAAAGTCAAACAAGTTATCAAGTACGAGTAGGTAGGTGTATAGTTAAAAATATTTGTGAAAGTTAATATCACACAATTGCAAAATTACGATCATTCAATAGGAGCCACGGAAATATGCAGTGCAGTAACAAGTAACATAATTATAATGCATTAACATAATGTAAAGCTAATCTAGATCGTGAAGAAAAAGTGACGAACAACAAACGCAATGACCTAAATCATCTTACGCATTGTATCAATAGATCAACATCATCTTGATTATGACAACAAAGCGTGGCGAACTGAGAATGATTTTAGATCACTCATTGTTTCAACTATCTTAAAAGGATCTGTACTATGATATAATATCCGACGATTTAAGATCAGATCCATTAAGATTAAGTAATTAGAAGTAATAAAGAAAGTAGTTGTACTGACGACTTGTTTGAATAAGTTAATACCAAATTAACAGAGTATGAGAATGGTGCTTTAAATTATGAAAGAAATATGCTTTTAACAGTGAAAGAGTTTAGAAATATAACTTAATATTATAGGAGAGACAATACGTACATATGTGCTTCCGGTGGATACGATCGTTATGGTCGATGCAAATATAATCCAAACCAAAATGAAACTGTAATAATAATATAAAGTTAAAGATAAAAAACGTTTATATTGTATAAATAAGACATTCTTGCAAAGACAACTGATAACATATATAATATACATACAACAAATGGATAACCAAAGCTTAAAAGCATTTACAAATGAGCGATTCCGTGCTTAATGAGTAGGTACGTTAATCTTTTGGTCCTTTGGCAGCATAAAGACTTCAAGTTTGAGGTGTGCTTGATAAAACTAGAACAGTTGTATAAAGGCAATACCCTGCTCGTATAATGCATCACGGACAATCGTATAATGCAAAACAGACCACGAACAAATCTAGACTAATTCTGATTGACAGACTAGTGGTGTTATAAATGTAGTAGTTAGTTAAAATGTAACCATCAATTTGGAATCTAATGGTTGGTGCTTGGACGTTTTGAAATTGAAATTACAGGGCACGCAACAAGCTCTTTAAAGGCATCTGTCAAATCAATATAATGTGGAGAGCAGATGGAGGCACAATGAAATGGTACTGGAGGTCCCTAAATTACGTTCAACAAATAGAGATGGATTGGGCTAAAGTGATCAATAAATGGTACGGAACGGAAGAACTATTGAGCTAATTACCAAGGACATTTAACTATATTTGAACATTATGTTGTTTTTTAATGTTTTCGCACCGATCGTAAAATTTGAACGAAAAATATGTAATGGTTATATAATACTTTTTACCAAGATGCAGAACAAAAGCCGTAAATTAAAATGACTGTAATAGATAGTCGAATGTTGCTTCGAATTTACAACATCGTAGGCTAATGATAAATTATACCCATCAAATTCAAAACTCATTCAAATCGAATAGATTAAATTGTTGAAAATGTGCATGAACATCTAAGAAATTGAGGTAACAAAACAAACGGAACGGCCATGCGAATCGATTAAAACATCGTAAAGAAAAAGTAGTCGATTCCAATTGGTAAGTAACTAGTTAAAGTTTATCGATTTAGGGATAATGGAGAGACTAGGCCATAATGATGATTTGGAAGTACCTTGAATTTTACTTACAAAAAGAAGTAAATTTGTTGTAAATTCTGTATCTTTTAAACCGTAATATCATGCTAAATGAGCCTATATCATGGCAAAATAAATAATTCAACCAGTCAAACCCTAGAAAAATCTCTATCATAGAAACTTGGAGGGTATATTCCTCTTATGGTGTAGGGGTGCACTAAGAAAGGAAATCGGAAAGTAAAAAAAAAAGTTGGGTTACATTAATGCAATTTTCTTAAGGATCTCTATTTTTTGAAAATAAATTAAAGCCAAATTGGTGAAAAAATGGATAAAATCGGTCCAGTAGTTTCGGAGCCTATTCGATACAAACAAACAAAAAAATATTTCCTCTTTATAATATTAGTATATATAGTATAGATTAGTGTCGATAAACTCTCAGTGCTAGGCAATTTGCTATTATTTAGCAACAAATGATTACGGCTTGATGACGGCCATGCAGCTGTACAAATGCAATTCAAGGCTGGACAGTTCGTGACAATACATAATGCAACCGCGAAAATTAACGGAACTCGACTCAACGTTCCGTTTATAATAAAATACGATTCCCACATTTAAATGTTAAAATCAATTTCCGCTGTCAATCTACGATATCTGCATATTTGTTCTAATCCGCTATATTTTATACCTTGTATTTTAACCAATATACCCCCTCTATCTAAACAGATAAAATGATCATAGGTTTAGATATACTTTTAAAAATATTCTTTTTTTTTAATATCTAAGTGAGAATTTAATAATCCTAACAAGTAGGTAAGTACTTTAATGATTGCTAAGCGAATGTGAAAAATATATGTTTTTATTTTTATGTAGTTTAGGAGTTTAATTTTTGTTGCTAAAACGTAGTAGTGATACAGTAATAAAATCTGTCTCTGTGAGAAAATTATTCAAGGTTTATCTTTTTGTATAAGATGAAGGCATGACAATCCAACAAAGAACCAAGATGAAGACTAATCCAGTTTTTGTCTCCGTTTCAAGTGACGTGGGATTAGTTACGCAAAAGGTCATCAGCAATCACAAAAGGGCATTCTTTGTCGATGCATTAAGACTTACTACGACGACATCCGAAACTAATTTCATTTTTCAAACTGAATAGCGCAATCTTTGTATCATCGTAATCAGAAATAATACGACAGCGGATATTTTACACGTCATATCAAGTAAGGCCCTGAGTAGTGGCAGAGAGAGTGGAATAACGAGAGGCTTCGACAGATCACGAGCTAAGTGGATGAGTAACATTGTTGACGTACAGGGGAATACCCGAATGTGAAACGACCATAACTGACTGTAGTGGCGTTTTAGGGAGGAGGCTTATGTCCAGCAGTGATTTATACCAGCTGCCAATGATCATGTTTGTCTTATCAAAAGATTGCTGCTCCAGCAATAGAGTCGAAGAGATGGCGAGCATCACCGAACACTTCATTAATGATAAAGAATCAGTTCAACACAATATAATAATTAATCAACACAATATACCCTTTGGTGTGAACCAGTGTCTAGGGACTAATATTTTAGAGTAGATACATCACCATCAAAACAGGATGTTAAGATAGATAGATAATAAAAACAGATCAATACATTTGTAAAGGGGATGAAATCAATTAATCATCATACCCTCAATATGTTCACCATTGTTGAAAACTAATTCAGCGTACAAATTGTTTACAGAATTTGTGTACGATGATTTAGTGATATTTCCTCAACGCGATAAAATAAAGAATGATAAAAACTTTTTTACTAACGCTGCTATAAAAAAGCAATTGCCGGTCCAGGTGTCCTAGAATGTATTAATGCTGATTCACGTCACACTCCACGAAGCCAAGAATTGAGGAAGCTTGCAGCTTCGTCGTTTAAACGTAGTTTATAATTGACGTTTCTATAATATAATTTAGATCTTTGCGATTTCAATGAATCAGCCTTTGATTTTGACTTTTCAGTACTTATTTGCAAAAAGTACCAGTAGGGATCGACTTAAGAGGAATAGCAAGAAAACTCTACGCACCTCTTCCATTAAATTTCGATTGTTGTTTTATGATAACTTACCTGAAACCAAAGACACAATTATTAGGCAACTAAAATACCGCCAACCTCAAATAAACAAAAGGGGACTCCTAAAGAGAATTAAACGATTAAATAAACACTTTTTTGTAATAGTAGATTTTTTTTTTATTTATTTAAAAAAAGACCTTTACTACGCGTATCACATTTTTCATGAACCATTTGAATGTTGACTCCCAAATCCTACTACTATTATAAACGCGAAAGTTTGTGAGGATGGATGATTGTTACTCTTTCACGCAAAAAATACTGAACAGATTTTCATGAAAATTTACAGGATATGTATATCTTATATGTACGAGTATATCAGAATAATACTTGGGCTACTTATTATCCAGGTACCACGCGGGCGAAGCTAGTTATGGTATAAGTACCCTTTTTAGTAAAAATTAAATCTTATAAGAATTAATAAGTAAATACCTACCTTAGAAGTAAGTTAGTTTACATGATAGTAAAATTATATATTAAATCTAACTGTAAACAGCGAATTATCGGCCACACCCAACACCCACGAAAATAATCCATTATAATGAGTAACTTAAGACACATATACGTGATGCTAGCTGCCACTCAAGCATTATAAAAACGATTTAATTGTAGACCTCAGCCCGAAATCCTCATGTTTTGAGTAGCTTGACTATTTCGCAAGATCATTCTCAAGAGTAGCAAAAAGTTGCCAATTTAGTCACGGGTACAGATAAATTGTTATTGTTTTAATGGATCTGGAGCTGGAGCAGAAAACAAGGTTTTAATTTTTTAGGGTTCTGAAGTCAAATGACGAAAACGGAACCCTTATAGTTTCGCCATTTACATCTTTGTGTACCCCGATTTCTCTCTCAGTTCAAAGCGTATCGAGATAAAATTTGGTACGCACAAGTCGTTTTACTACTTACTATTAAACATTCACGCGCTCCTTAGTAAGGTAACATGTAAAGTGGAGGATAAAAATATATTTTATTACACCTCCGCGTATCATAGAATAGATCTTAAAAAATCGCTTTGAGATTTCCTTGACCATTATAGCTACGAATAGATAACTTACATTCAGCTAAGGCAAATGTCAGTGTCAAAGTCATTTTGACACCATAGATCTTAAACTACGCGTGAGCTAAAAATATACTGCCTTACTATTTAACCAAGAAGGCTTGAAACCTCTTTAACTTCAGTTTGGATGCGAATATAATACCTAAAATTATCATAAACTGTCTCACTTATCTTATTTTTTATCTCCTACTAGCTGTCTAATACGTAATGTCCTGTCTGCCCTGATTACCTTATCTTTGTAACTAGATCCAGTAGCAAAGTTGGTGTGAAATTGACAAGTCCACCTTGTTTTTCACTTCAATGCGCAAGCGCATGTTTTTTTAAACTATCTGATGTAGAACAAGTTTCGAATACGGTTGTTTAAGTAGGCAAGCATGAAATTGAAAGTTCTGCAACGTTACAAATCTAAATAAATAGTCACTGGTGGAACGCTTAACACATTAACAAGTGTTC
Organism: Perizoma flavofasciatum; assembly: GCA_958496245.1. NCBI lineage: Eukaryota > Metazoa > Arthropoda > Insecta > Lepidoptera > Geometridae > Perizoma > Perizoma flavofasciatum. The sequence continues at coordinate 7,203,282 of OY292439.1, read as the reverse complement.
AAAAACGGTGAACGAAAACATCGTGAAGAAACCGACATGACAAAAATTAAAACCAAAAATTAAAATTTACCATAAGTTAGTGTTCCAATAAGCGGCGATGGGCTTGTTACCTGTCACGTGTAATGCTATCAACTTGAAAAACGAGGGCATGAACTATATGTAATGTTTAGACGTGCCTATGACTACCTTCTTGTTATCCTCAAAGATATACTCACTGAGTATGTATCTGAGGATGTCCATCATGGAGAAAACAGTCGTGAGCGTGTTTGTTGTTTTTGTTTGGAGCTTCGCAACTTCCATACAAACATTATATTCCCGCGTAACCACGATTTATCCGTTTATAATTGTTTACTGACCGCGAAAGTTTTAGAAATAATGTTTTATATATAAATATTTCCTACAAAATATTACTATAATAAAATAAAACTGAGGTATGCGTCTTGCTTGTTTTATAATCTTAAGATCATTTAGTTGTTGCTTGTTATTTCGTTGGTACAATTTTACAGAGCATCAAGGATGTCATCTTATCCTACTTTATCCTACTGATATTATAAACGCGAAAGTTTGTGAGGATGGATGTTTGTTACTCTTTCACACAAAAACTACTAAACGGATTTTGATGAAACTTTACAGTAATACAGCTTATACATCAGAAACATAGGCTACTTTTTATCCGGGTACTACGCGGGCGAAGCCGTAGGCAGAAGCTAGTAAAATATAACACCGATTTGTACACGTACATATCAACCACTTCAAGCTTTTATGCAATACTTCATACAATATGTACAATTCTTTAGTTAATTTCTTTTATATTACACAATACTACATTACGAGCACAAATACGCTTTCTATTCTTAATTTTTTGAGATGTGTTTTTCTGTTTTACTTCAAAGCTTTTAGGTTCAGGTATGTAAGTTTTATGTTTATAAGAATAAAGAAAAAAACTTCCTAGAAATGTAACAAGTCAGCTATCTAAATGAACACTACCAGAAAGAAGCGTTCCCTTGCAAATTCTGCATTGCTTAGCTGAATGGCAATACCAATGCTAAAAATAAATTAATGATGACATACGTACCTTTAGTTATTTTTATTTGAAAATAATAACTTTTCCTTGCTGTAATAAAAACAGTCTTGCAATTTGCTTTCCATGTTTTGCTATCAAAATGCGGAACAAGAGACAATTTCCATTCTCAATGCATCGATCGATCTCCAATCGAGTGCGTTTACGGAGAAAGTTATTACATATCGCGAGTTCCCATATAACACTGGACGTAAACAAGTTTTTATACTCGTAGCTGTCTTTGTAAACGTGATTGTGAGAGTAATTTGCATGAAAAGGTTATGTTTTGCTATTTGTGAAACGATGTATTCAGGTATTGTGGTGGAAACTTGCGATTCAAGGTTCGATGGTTACTACGAGATAACTTCCCGCTAGCGAACTTTTTATGAAATTGTGCATTGGTTTAGTAAACAAAGGGTAACAACTAATTGGGCCCATTTTCCAAATGAAAAAAAAACTAAGTATTACACATACTTCGTGTATATGTGTATATAAACTAACTATAATAAATAGTGTGTAATTTTCCTGTATAAATAACAAATTCTACACTCCAATTTGTAGCTTAAAAAGAACAAATCATGAGTGTATATCCATGGTAATGTATTATATAGTAGAAAAAATGTGTTGTCTACACAGCACACATATGAAGATTGTCAAGTGTATTGTTTTCAAAAAACTGCTTGATATTTTAATGGAAATAATTAAAACTTATTAGTATTACATTAATTACAGGAGTAAACTCAATTAGTTTGCGTTGTAATTTTAATAGAAGCCGCACATTTTAAATCTATTTTAAAATTTATCAGCGCTATTAACTTAATTAAGCGTATAAGGGAAAGTATTCGTGTTAAAGCAAAAAATAAATTCAACAAGTTTTTGCTTGTCTGAAATCGGACACTGACTACCAAAGTGGTTGCGGGCTTTGGTAACCAAATATGCAATGATTTTGCAATATCCTTAACGTACGAAGCACGTTTTAAATTTTTAAAATTTTTCTCGTTGTATATTAAAAATATTGTCAGCAAACAAAAAATACTATAATCTTAACAAATCTGTAACAAATAATAGATGACACCCTCCTTAGGGCTTCCTCGTAAAATACAAGCCTTAAAAACGCAATCTTCATTATTCCGTAGAAATAAAGGTGACGTAACATAGATCTTACGATCCTATTATTTTTTGCGCGGGCAACACCGCCAAGGCCATGTCAATGACCGAGTTGCTAGTGTAAAAAATAGCCCATTTTATTAGTACTTATCACAGCAATTTATCAAGTACAGACACAGGTGTCCGGTTTTTTGTGACATTGTTTTTTAAGGTAATCAGAAGGAATAAATAGAATAACCAAATCGATTTTTATATGTAGTGGAGTGATTTATGAAGACAAAAACTAAAACAAATAAGACGAAATATTTTAACATTGAGAAGTTATTTTTTCTGTACAAGCTTGGCTTGTTCTCTGAAGCTAAAAGTCACAGGGACACAATAGGAAGTAACATTTTGGACAGACATACTCGTACATTCAACTATTTTTTTTTTATACAAATTATAGTAGGTACTATAGGTAACTTTTGTTTCTGTATCTTGTTATTTCGGTACATTCATTATAGCGTTCTCTGCGTGGCTTTAAATACATAAGAAATTACTCGTGCTATATTTATCTTAGTGTTTTTTGGTGAGACTAAATTTTTAATTTCGATTTAATTCAATCTATCAAAAGATAGTAACAGAAGATACTCTCATAAAATGGTTAACTATACAAAAATCACATAAGCTGGAAGGGGGAAAAAATAACCTAATCAAAAACGGTGGTCAATCGAACATCTCGATTTCTTCTATGTTGCCATCTGATAAATCAAGACCCCTACTTAGTCTATTTCTTTATCAAGATTGTATTATATTAAATTATAATAATAGCTGACAATGCCATCTGATTAATCAAGACCCACCTTATTAAGCATGTTTCTTTATTAAGATTGTATTTTATTAAATTATAATCATAGCGATATTAAAATCATATTTGGCATGTATGCCATGTTTACTATAATCATATTTAATCGTTGAAAAGCGTTCGCTTTCTCCTGTTCAAAATCAGTCTGCTTATTCACTTTGTACAGTGCGCGCCACATGATTATACAATTGAGCATGGTGTATACGTGCTGTAATTATGAATTAATAAAACAAAAAAATACATTTTATCCTCGCTAGCTACGCATAGTCTCATAACTGATTCCAGCAACTGATTTTGCCTTAAAATTCGGATAACACTTGTGTTTTTGGTACGCGCACAATGCGATCACAAACCGCAACTATTTTACTTGTTCTGTAATAAAATGATAAGTACGTGAGTCCTGCTTTTATAAACAAAATGAAGTAACTGCTTAAAAATCGAAATGAAGTAACAGCTTTCTTTGGAATCAAGGCAATATGGGCGTTCTCGATGACCTACGCCAGACCATTATCTGTTTAATATGTATGTATGTATGTATTTATAAAAAAAGTATTTAAGTAATGTATCAGTCATATAGTTCCCATAATACAAGCTCTGCTTAGTTTGGGACTAGATGATGCTGTGTGAAAAATGTCCAGCATTATTTATTTATTAATTATCCAAACGTGCACGTTTAAGCGGCGTATAGTGTTATATAAATGCAACCAATTTCACATGTTGTGTGTCAGTATGACTGTAATTTGAAGGTAAAATGGGTGCGATTGTGCAACCGTGCGCACGATCAAATCAAATTGATGGTAATAACGCCGGACAGACGGACAGAGTGATTCGGGCAGCCGAGGCGTTGAATTAGACAAGATTAGAATGGTAAGTGTTTGTATCTCACGCGAGTGCTTTTGATTATTGATATTCAGCATTATTATAGGACGAGAATGGCCTCGATTCTATAGTACACTAACTAAACTAAATTTAAACTGTCGCCCTCTTTTACTGATAGTGCAAGAAAGAAAGAGATAGCTAAAATTGTAGTGCTGTCAAATCAGTTTACGTGCCGCTTTTTTCTTTGTGTTTATAGTCAGCATGTTTTGATATTACGACTAAATTTGTATTGAAAACTTAATTCTGATTAATATGACAGCACTTAAATTGTAGCTATCTCTTTCTTTCTTGCACTATCAGTAAAAGAGAGCGACAGTTTAAATTTAGTTTAGTTAGTGTACTACAGAATTGAGGCCATTACTTACCTTGTCGCAACACAGTTTTACTACTTCCGTATTTTTATCTTGAGTTGAACACATTAATTTGGGCTATTCATAATTGGAACATGTTTTATTTTTTATATACATTTAAAGTGTCAAACAAGCATATGTCCCATCATTTGGTAAGCAGTTACCGAACGCCCGCAAACACCATCCTGCTTAACATGAAGACCCAAGACAACGGCTTTATCTACCGCCGAGATGACAAAAAGTATTTTGTCCCTCTCTTTCGTTTGACAGAATAGGCGACATAAATAGTTTTTGTCGAGCATACTTACCTTGCCGTAACACAGTTTACTACTACGTATTTTTCTCTTGAGTAACTATTTTTTTCGAAATTAAATTATTTCTAAAAATCACAAGGATCACTTTGCAACGTAAATTTTACTGCCTGTTTCTCCGCGACCAAGCTAAGAAAAAACAAGAAACAATGCTGGTTTTTAAATGATAATTGTAAAAAACAATAACATAGAAAATAATTATGCCTTTTTTCATAAAGTTGGCGCATTTTAAATTCTTTATCATCTAGCAATCCGGTATTTTATGGAGAGACTTTCTATATAGTTTTTGCTTCATTATATACGTTTTAAAATTTGGAAGAAACTACTAGTTTAACTGTCGGTTAACAAACTGCAGATTTATCCATCGGTAAAGTAAAGTTGTTGCAAAGTTGGTCACGATTGAGATAACACTATAATTGACAAGCAATAAACTGCCATAATGACGTAATGTAACTTACTACCATTTACTCATTACGAATTCACTTCTGTAATTCGATTTATTCACCAGTCACGATTCAGTCAATAATGAAGATAGCAAGTGCTTTACTAATACATAAACTCAAAATAAACTGCCTAATTATGTCGAACCACGCCATAAAACATAAAAATAAAATACCCAAGACACATAATTCTGACCCCACACTAGGATTCATTGTGTCGTCAGTATCAGGAACTACGAGTACAACAAGCAAACATTTTTCCCGCAGCGGGAATCGAACGTGCGTCGAAGACTTTGCAGCTTTCGTGTAAAGTCTTCGCAACGTCATGAATAACAAAAAAAAAACAACGCGATTGATCCGTTTAAAATTATTTCATTATTTCTAACAAATACAAAGGAGACAAATTCTAAAAAGTCAAATTTACAAAATGACAAAAGTCAAATTATCTAAGTCATGACAAAAATAGCATGTTTTTCAAAATAAAATAACATTACATTACGATACACTTGTGTTTGTAACTTATTTTTGTATATTTTATGAATCTTAAATTCAAGGTCATTATTATATTAATCGGTGATATAACAACATCGACGATAATGTTGAGCGCGGAACGATAACTTCACCAATTTCAGTAGGTTCATTAAAATGTTAACTTCACGGTACTGTCCCTACAATCCTCAATTCCTCAAACTTTTTCAAGGTTTGCAAAAATCAGCATTAAGAATCATGTAATAAAGATTGATTTGACTAGTTCATCCGCTTTAAGCAGCTGCAGTGCACCTTGTGCAATCGGTTTTGTAAAAAAAAACGCTCGAAAGGTTGGCGGCAGCTGGTAGTTTTTTAGGGCATGCATATCTTGTAAATCATGTTCTTGGATCAAAACCGTAAGAGTTTAACTCGAGATTTTGTCGAATGCCTCGGAACCTGGCGGTACTTTACATTACGAGCGTAGTGAGACATAATCCATATTGTAAAAACGGGACTCCTGTCTGTTCTGAGCCTCATCCAGGTCTTAACCCTGAATGGCAACGATTATGTTTTCATCTTCATCAGGGTGAGTGGTTGCGACTTTCTCCTTCCGCGTCGCTCTGTGCACTATCTCGACGCAACCACTTACCCTGATGAAGACTCGGAATGAGTCGAAACTTAGTCGGTGCCTTCACCGATAGTGCAGTACGTGAAAATTCCCGTTTTTACAATATGAATAGTCAAGTTCACGATAGTTTTTTAAGACATAATCGTTGCCATTCAGGGTTAAGACCTGGATGAGGCTCAGAACAGACAGGAGTGGCGTTTGAGGGACAAGGCTTATGCCCAGCAGTGGGTTATGAGCAATGATGATGATGATGATAATAGTGAGACGCTGTATAACGTTAGATCGCGTTGAGTTTTTTCCAGCCAGTCACTGACTAAGTTTTGATTCTCCAGTTCTCCACTACGTTTATAGTTTTTATTTTGCCAATTTCAGTTTTTTTTCTAATCTTAATAATTTTCATACAAACGTTTTTCAAGCTCAGTAGTTTTAAAACTTTTGTAATCTCCTTAAGCTTCAGGCACATAGCTTTTTTGGTCAAAGTTTGTATGGAAACGATATATTATAATTTGAATCTAAGTGTATCGATCGCCATAGACATGGTTAGCAAAAACTTTGTTTCATAGTAAATCTTCATAAGCTTGTAACTTGTATCGTTTTAGTCCTAAATGACATCTGCCAGTCTGCAGTTAGTAAGAAGCAAACATAATAGGCAAAGTTTCCAAAATCTCATAAACTTGGAATTGCATTCTACCAAAGTTACAAAAGAGGCCATTAAATCATTGTCTTATGACATTCATAACATTGTGAAAGTGCGGGCCATCTCGATCATTGTTCACTGATTACAGATTATTATCAACAATATGCTCATTTATAAAGCTTTCAAATCTTTTGTTTGCTTAAAATTATATTTCTTTAAAAAAAATTGTTTTCGAAAATTGCTATTTGTTTAGTTAATTTACACTACAATACCTAGACGCACAGTGTATTTGATCCTAGTAAATAGGTAAATGTAGGTATAGTTACGATTATACAGAAGATTTATATTATTTTTGTACGTTAAACTGTTTTTGCAAATAATGATAACTATACTATATTACTATACACTGTTTTTGCTACGTACCTCTATATATAGGTAGACCACTATCTATTAGTTGTCAAAGAACTACTTTTAGTTTGTACCTTCTTGATTTGAATGATCACTTATTATCAATCAATCAATGTTGGAAATGATGCGATCATTCCGAACATGATATAAACGATCCAATCTAAACTTTATCACCGAGACATTAAAACTAAGCTGTGTAGTTTTGGAAACACACTTGAGAGTTTGAGAAAACTCTCAAGTATGCTAAAGTTAAAGTTTGAACCACACCAAGAGTTTGCGTGTCCAACTCGAAATCGTCTTTGAATGATTGTTAGAGGTCGTTGGTAGGAAAAAATGCCCGCGATTTTTACAGTCCCATTTTTTGTGTCTAGGCATGTACTAGATAATTGTATTGTGGCTGAGGTCATCATACAAAAGGCTCCAACTTGTATCTAAATCTGTATTTATAAAAGAACAAGTGCTGACTAATTCAACAGAGATCAACGCAGAGCCAAATAAGTTCTAGAGATCTGAAAGGAAGGTAGATTTGTTTTACGTGCACTAAGCTAGTACTATTTGAAATGTGGCCCCTAAAGAGTACAGCAGATAACAGTTTGTGTGGAAAATACTCAACGTTGACGAAGTCGCGGGATATTCCACTAGTCAGTAATAAGACGTAATGATGTGAAAACAGTAGATATACTCTGCTCACATACACTTTAGGCTCCATTTTGTGGAAATAAAACTCGAAAAAACAATTTTTATTATTCTACATACATAAATGAATAAATTTACAAAGCTTACGTGCTCTCACACGATGAGGAATCCAATTGAATAAATAGTATAGGTTTAATGAGTAAGGCTACGGTTGTTCGAAAAACTAAGTAGGTACGAGTGTGCGTATGTTATTTTACCAGGCTTTTTCTTGAGCTGGAGCGGGAGTCTGGCCGTGACAATACCATGAAATTAGATTGTCAAAGGTCTATTATTGATTTCGAAAATATAAGGTGATTACGAAATTTAGTTAGCAGAACCATTTACAGTATCATAAAATAATTATTACACTCGCATCGTAATACAGGATGTTACGAATCTAAAAGGCTTTTTATTTCAATCAACAATAAGTAATAAGTCAAACATTCAATTACTCGTTACATTCAAAGTAAGTGATTTAAAGTGAAAGTGAATACTTAAAGAGATAAAAGCTCGAATTTTTCAATCTGTCTTTAATGAGACAGCTTAATGATATTTAAGTAAAGGGCATAGGTTAAGTATCGTAAGAAACAACAGACAGCTCTTTAATTGATTTCAAAATCGGTACTAGCTTTGTTCCGCGACTTTGAAAAGGTCATCCTTTTCTATTCTTTCACAATCTTGTACAAAACAAAAAAAGCACGGAAGATGATCCGAATTAGTTTTTTTTAGATTCACAAATCCTACTAATATTACAAATGTCAAAGTTTGGATGTTTGTTTTACAAACATAAACATGTAGATAGAAAAAAAGTAAATAACTAGTATATCGGTCATGTAGTTCCTATAACACAAGCTCTGCTTACTTCGGGGCTAGATGATGCTGTGTGAAAAATTACCAGCATGATTTATAGATTTAATATTATCTCTAAGTTTGAGGAAAGTTAGAGTCAAAAGTTAAATATGGACAGGTCAGTGAAGTGTGCATTTACGAAACAGTCGCGTCCGTTTGACCCTCGATCCAAGTAAAAGCATAGACTGATGATGATGGATCATCTTGCATATTTACAATTTATCGGCATATAACTTATGCAATGATCGATATGTTAACACGATGATCTTGCAATCTGCCGGTGATCTATCATGTTTCTGTGAAAGCGTTGTTGAGAAACTTGGTTCAGGATATCAGGAAGTTTTTTATCGGCCATTATTGCGTACTTACCAGTGACAGCTTCCAGTACCTAGTTGTTATTGTTGCATTAAAGTTAAAAGAAAGAAAGAAAGAAAATATTCGTTTTTATTAAACGTAACAGTTCAATAAAAACTAATATTTAAAGAAGAAATAACCTAAGCACTAAATAGGTGCTCATAAAATCTCCTAAGTAAGAGTTACTATATACATTGTTTTATCTAGCATGTGTTCAGAACTAAAACGAACTGTAAAACACAAATAAATCCCGTAATCTGGACAAATGTTTACAAGTTCTGCAAATATTTGTTCCGGGTCTGAGCGTGTGGTACCACAGTACTCGTAGTTCCTGATACTCATGATACAGGGAGTCCTAGTGTGTGGTCAGGACTATATGTGTTAGTTGGGATTTATTGATTTTAATTTTAATTTGATTGTTTTTACTCCAGCAACGTTTTGAAGAGTTACTAGAAACAAGATAGGTACAGTAAGGAAATACAGTATCCTCTGAATGTTACCGACTAAGCAATGTTATGATGGGAGTAAGAAATAATTTTATTCACATGTCATTTTAGTTTTTCTGCTTTTAATCTTGTTTTAATAGTACATAAATTTTATTTTACTAATATTATAAACGTGAAAGTTTGTGAGGATGGATGTTTGTTTCTCTTTCACGCAAAAACTACTGAACGGATTTTGATGAAACTTTACAGTAATATAGCTTATACATCAGAATAACAGATAGGCTACTTTTATCCGGGTACCACGCGGGCGAAGCCGTGGGTAAAGGCTAGTTTTATTAGAATTTAACGCGTATGTTCTATCCAACCACCATAATAATGATTTTAGAAACTATGGGAGTAAATGATAGTGCATTTACATGGTTTTGTCGTCCAAGACTATATTTGACTAGATTCAAGACTATATTTGCATACTAGAAAGTTGTTTATGGTGATCCTATATTATAAATTTAACATATTTATACATACTCATATTCGCAAAAAAATAATGATTTTATTTGAAAAAGTATATCAGATAATGATGAAAGAATAGTATACTTGATGACAACACCATAAAAAATATTCAAAATAACAAATCGGACAAAAGCAGAACAGAGTAAATGAGGTAACCATTGCAAAACGCCGAATTAAAAATCAAAATAACAAACTTCTGCGGAGAAGATTTAGCAAGTTCCAAAGCCCTTCAAACCGCTCATCTAATAACAGGTCTTAAGCCAATGGACCACAATAAAAATAAAACATATCTGGACCACTTCCAGCGACCTTGGGCCTTAAAAAGAATGTGCTGCTCACGCGCCGCTATAATTTATAGAATGGCCTACTTTTCAGACTCATAGCATATTGCCGATTGTTGTATATTTATTGGTAGAACTATTGTTGAAATCATTTGATTGTGTTCTGCCATAGGTTTCTTAGTGAATGTTTACAATCAAATATTGTTTTCATTGCGAAAATAATTGATGTTGGTTGATTTAACATCTTCACTTTGATTTTCATGATAAATATGAATATAACACAAACTTTCTTAGAGTAGGTATATGTATAGGATCGAAATTGTCACTAATTATCGAATATATTCGCATACATTACGTATTTTACGGAGGGAGGTCTAGGATCGAAATGTTCAATATTACGCATTATATTAGGCATTTTCAATTTTATCGTAAAATATTGAAAGTTTTCTCATATATTAGGTATTAAACGGTGGTAGGTGGTCCAGTAGTGGACTTATACAGACTATTGATGATTATGATTGCAACGATTACGTAAAGATAAGAGTTATGAAAGTGATTAAGATATGAGTACCGGAAGCATGGTTTCACGTCGAGTGAAGTTAGATCAGGTCAGTTAATTTTGTGATATCTTGATATCAACAAACATTATTTTAACACGATGGAAAAACATTGCCTACTAAAAAAGTAGTACGACGCTGAAGCCAAAATTACAATAGAAATTTATTTTATTGGAATATAGATTTCATCAGTGTATAGGAAATCTGGAAGTAGGTGGATGGAGGTAGCTCAAGATCGTTCGTCATGGTACTCATTGGAGGGATCAGCAATAGCATAGCTCTTTTAGAAGGTAATTACTAAAGCTATATGTAGCGACATATCTCGCCACATGATTGAGGTCCTAGGACCCCGGGCAAGTGGATCAGATAGACCAGCTCGGTGGAAGATCTTCCCCTTTGCAAATAGAGGAGACACCAGCAACCGTGTTCTCATACTATAGTTGTAAATCTGCTCCTTATTCATATGTTCAGTCTGTTATCTGCTAAAAGCTTTCCATAACTATGATAAATGATTGTATCACGATGAATCACCGTTTAAGAACCAACAAATCAATATGTTTGACCCATTTCAGTAAACCCATTTGTCGATAATGTATCTAAAATAACGGTCATGAGATCGACACGTGTTTTCAGCACGTTATACGAATTAGGTGAATCCCATCCGCGTGGGAGATTTAACAATCCGACTACACAAATAAATACATTTTATATACATATATTAATTATCATTACCATTATCACTTCTTGCAATGACAATCTCATTGCAAGAAGTGTATACTTTATCGACTTTCATCTTCACATAATATTTATTGTGGAAGATGAAAGTCGACAATTATTAAACTACTAGCTTCTACCCACGGCTTCGCCCGCGTGGTACCTGGATAAAAAGTAGCCTATGTGTTATTCTGATTTATAAGCTATATTACTGTAAAGTTTCATCAAAACCCGTTCAGTAGTTTTTGCGTGATAGAGTAAAAAATATCCATCCTCACAAAAATTCGTGTTTATAATATTAGTAGGACTAGAACTTTTTGATGGGAGTAGCCACTGGCTCCTGAAATACAGATTTAACTAGTTCGGGAGCCTAACGATTCATATGCCTGTAACATTTTACAAAAATTAATATATTTAGGCAAGTAGCTAAGAAGTAAGAGGCGGGTTCAATTCCCGCTGCGGGACGAATGATTGCATGTTCTGCAGATATTTGTTTCGGGTCTGGGTGTTGTGGTACCATTGTACTCGTAGTTACTGATACCGACGACATGAGCCAGCATGTATGTGATTTTAATATAAAAAAACCGTATCGTTGACAATTTCATACGTCTCAATTCATTTTTTTTGCACAACTATTAAAAATCGGACTTTATATGATTATGATCTTATATTTCGTTAATTGCCATATCGTAGTAGTTTAATGAAGCGTTTGTATTTTTTTTTAGATGTAGTTTGAGAAGGGCTGCAAATAATAATAATAATAATGCTGGACATTTTTCCATTCATCACACACCATCATCTAGCCCCAAACTAAGCATAGCTTGTATTATGGGAACTAAATATCTGATATGCTACTTGTAAATACATACGTAGAAAACACTTCCCGAGACAAATATTTGCAGATCATACAAACATTTGTCCCGCGGCGGGATTAGAACCCGCAACCTTCTGCGTCTCAGGCGGGCTTTCACCCACTGCGCCACAGAGTTCAAACATTAGAACGGAATCACCTTAACCTGTAAACGCAAACACTAACGAGAGAAATCTTTTATGAACCAATAATAGTCTACCATTAAAATATTAATATACCATTGAGGAAGTACCAGCTATTAAGAGTAATTGTACTAACATTCGTTGCAGTGCATAAATAAGCGGTTAAAATATAGAATAGATTGGAAGCCATACTTCAAACGGAATCAGCTGATTGGTTTAATATTTTATGAACTAATCTGATCGAACCAATTTATTGATCTTTTTAAACAGTACGTTGTAGTTTGTACCAAAATGTCAGAAGATATCGATTAGCTATCGATATGCGATCGCATAGGTGTTGTACTTTAACGGAAAATAAATAAATATTGAATTTAAATAATTGAGAAAAATTGCCACAGCTAGTGTGATAAAAGTGTGAAAGACTTAATTTATTTCGGTGATCGTCACTTGTGTCAAAGTGGTGGCGAGTGTTGTCAAAGATGTGAAACAGTGTTCTGGAAATTTTAGTATTACTAGTAGACTACCTTCGATTACTATGAAATATTTTATAGGAATTCTTATAGTCGAAAGTCGAAATACACCTGTAGACACTTAAGTCTTAGGCAATGCCCCACGCATGTGTGTTGATCGAACAGGGGTTTTAATCGACTTCAAAAAAGGAGGTTCTATGTCAGTCTTTTAACTAATAAAAGATTAGTACTATAAATACTGTAGACATACCTAGTACATGCAAAGAAAGGAGCTAGGCTATATTAATAAGGTTATCGCTAGAAAGATATGAATTATATGAGACACGATAAATCAAATATTACTAAACTACAATTCCATAGCAATAATTTGAGAATTACCCATAGCGAGATTTATGTAAAAGGTCATCTCTAACAATAAAGAACACACCTCGAACCATATGCCTGATCGATAGCATCTGATAACACTGTCATTTTCATCAATGCAATGAGAGTCGTATACTCTGATAAAGGTTGATAAAGGTTATAATGGAGTGTATGGAAATAGCAAGTCCCTAATGTGGAACGCGCTAATTCTTTGCATATCGAACAAACAGTTATTGTATAGGATGAAGCCCTAAGCATGTCTTACTTAAGCTTAACACACATTTTAAAAGATATATGCAGACAAGTTATCTAGAATATTAAATAAAAGGATGAAAGTATATCGTCTTGAAATGAACAAGAATTTGCCGAAAAAGAACACGCTTCAATTCTGAGCAGGAGGCTAGACAAATACCTCACGCTTACTTTTCCTTTCACGCCAACACAAATTTGTCAAGATAAAACTTGGCAGCTGTCACGTGACAATTCCACAGCGAATGTCATTCCCATACAAAATAATCTTTCTGCAGGCGTTGACGTCGACAGGAAGTGGTATTTGTCTAGACCCCTGGCCGGGCACTTGTTAACGTCCATATCATTCACTGTGGAAGTAAAAATATATTGAAACCCTAAGGAACCCATGAATCCACAATCCGTGTCAGAACCAATAATCTTCAGTTCGGAAGTCATAGTACGGCCCACAGTTAAAAGTATAACTGTTGTCGTGTGCAAATTTATTCTTTATTTGCTATATTTACCTACATTCTGATTCTGACGTCAAAGACTAAGGTACTAGCATCTTAAGTAATAATTAGAGTAGCAATTTCTCCCTCGGTCAGTATTGAGAACGGAAACACACTATCTTAAGGGTCATCTAACACTTAAGTTGCGTTGTCTATTGTTTTTACAGATGTATTTATTGATACCGGCATAAGATCTGTATCAGTGATTGGAGTGATGCGAATGTTTTGATCGTTTTTGTGTTTGAAATTAGATCTGCGTAACTATTACGAAATTACAATAGCTATTGCTGCAACATTTATTCTTCAATTATTGTCATCCCTGGGCTGATACCTTTTTGAAAGAAACAACGTCTTTTATTTCATTTCTCACACTCCTTTATTACCTATATTAAACTTTACATAATCCATCCTTCTTTTCTTTATCTTACTTTTACTCTCATGTCTATCTATATATATTCATATTTAATATTTTGTTAGTAATATGACTTTCTTACCCTCCCCATTTGAAAACGGCATGTCGCCCATACCACGCTTACCTTTTATTATTCCTCTTTCATTTAATCGATTAACAGATTAACAAACTTTCGCGGATATAAATTACAATGATGCTTTATTGGCTGAGTTTAGTTTTACAAAGTAAAAACTACAAAGTTTATTTTTCAGGAAGTAAAACTACTTTCGCAATTAAACAGTACGGAACTTAAATATAAAGATATCTATTTCATGCATGCAATTAAGGGCAATCTAAATCTACTTCACCATAATAAGCCATAAAAAACTTGGCCTGGCCGCTGCAAATCAAGATGATAATAAGCCAAAACTTTCACTTTACATTCAATAACTATTATTACTGTGATAATTCGTAAATTTTTATGATACCAATGTAGTCTAATTGCAGATTGACATGTAAATAGTGACTGACGAGCTACGTTGTTTCTAAAGCATGTTGTCCACTGTACTGCTCATTGAATATCCGCGTCGCGACGTTTTCGCTAGCAACCGATTCATCATCATCCTTAATTGGTCAGTATCCATCCACCCACGCCGATACATGGGTATGCTATTTGGTTTTCGGGCCTGATTTATCTACTTTCTCAAAGATCTCATCAGTCTCCATATAGTGAATGACTATGGCCCATCATCTGTCGTGCCACGCACGACTACGATCTTGTCAGTAGTATTGTATACCAGGAATAACAATAAAATGGTTGATGATGAATAATGCAAGAAAGTTTCATCATATGTTTTGGTCAACGTTTCACCGTTTTGCTGAGGCCACTATACTCATAAAGATATAAAAATGTATATCAGTCTGCGTACGTATGGATAACTCCAATAGAATATTATGAATAAACTTGATCCGAACTGATACGAGTAGATACGTACTATTATTTATGCAGTGCTAATAGTTGTTGTGTATTAGCGGAAATGTTTACTTCTTCAAATACTTTTAATTACGATTGTTCTTATTATTAGTGCATGGCCTTCTACCAAAATGTAAGGAGCATGATATGGGTATTATAACATAACCCATTCATTTAGAAATGTTCATATAGCGATAGCGATGTTTCAGTGGACAGTGTAGTAAAGATTTCGCTTGAGGCGATGGCATGAATCAGGTTGAATCGTTCGTTAAAATTTATAAGAGCTGCCATGATAGTGTAATTATTTAATTTGTTCATTTAGTTTAATTAATGACTCGCCATAGGGGCTTCAATGTTTGATTAGACATTCACTGGTGAAATTATTGTAACTTGTCTTCAAGCATTATCTTGTATCATTCTTGAGTTTATCCATGAGACGTTTGCTTCAAAGACAGTTTAAATATAATTGAGTTGCGTTCTAAGTTATGCTCTCTCAAATCGGCTTCGTAATAGTTTGACTATGAGAGTTTGTCCGATTACTACAAAAGCTAAATATCAAACCCATTAGGAATTATAATTTACGATCACCACTTGCGGTGAAAGTGAATGTCATATGACATGCAAACTGGATAACTTAATATATACGAGTATGTCATTATGGCTATCAAAAATGATGTGTCCCATAAAAAAACGCCGACTAGAAGAAATTCCGACTAGAAGAAATGATTAGGTACTATATGATTATGATGTAGAACCCTATAACTTGATATGCTTGATTAAGCGTCGCATCAGTTCCTTTTTGAAGAGCATTAATATGATACAAGTGCGTTACAATGATAATTAACTGATGAATGAATAAGTTCGCAAAAACACTACTCAGACACCAACATTGTTGAAAACTTCTTTCATGGAGGTTCAGTCTGAACAGTTCAGTAAACAAATATCCAGGGGTCTAGACAAATACTTTCACGCTAACGCAAATTTGTCAATGTAAAACTTAGCAATAGTCACGTGACACTTCCACAACTAATGTCATTTCCATACAATTCAACCTTTCCGCAGGCGTTAACGTAAACAAATACCTCACGTTTTCCTTTCACGCTAACACAAATTTGTAAATTTAAAACTTAGCAATAGTCACGTGACACTTCCACAGCTAATGCCATTTCCATACAATTCAACCTTTCCGCAAGCGTTAACGTAAGCAGAGAGTGGTATTTGTCTAAACACCCAGGGGGGTTTAAGCTTTATTATAAAAAAAAAAAAAAATAAGTCACTTAACTATCATGAAAACTTAGGTATCTCGTAAACTATTACGACTACTATTGAAGACTACTTCAATGTGACAAATAATTTAATGAAAGGGAAATACAGAAGAGAATGAATGACGTCATAAATTTACGATCAATTATGCGACAATGTGATACATGATTATATAAACAGTGCTGACTTCTTACTGGTAGCTGACTCAATTCATTACAGTTGTAATTGGATACGCGACACAAGAATAAATAGCTTCGGCTCTGGTTCCTCTCAGAAACAAATAAGATGCATTCGAAAACACACCCTGGCTATCGGTGGTAGAGCCTGATTCAGTGGTAGCAGAGGCAGAAATGAAATATCTTCCAATCCATCAGTCTCAGCCCTGAGTAATTGTTTTTGTGAAACATAAAAGAATTGATGGTTCCGAGAATTTAAGTGTGAAATAATTTATAGTAATTATTTTAAAGTACCTTTCAAAACAGCTGACGCTATTTTTGCGTATTGTCTTACCTGTGAACAAAGAAAACCATATATAAATTCAATTGAATCTAAAAATAATTATTATCATGAAATCTCTTAGTTGATAAGTAAAGCAGACCTTATCACGAAAATGTGCATTTTAATTCCCAAAATAGATGATATTGCGCATTCGTGAAGGCAAGTCGATTATAAATAGTAAAATTATAATGAATTTGATTTCAAAAGAAAGACATGTGAATGTAACTAAGCAAACATAAATTTCCAAATATAGTGTGAAGTAATAAAATAATAACAAACAATCATAATCAAAATTCCATAGTACAGCACACCCTAAAATTAGTAAAGCCGTTATAAAATGAATGCCTTTTTGGTAATAATAATATTTAAAGTATAAGCCACATGTGGCGCCTCCCACAGCTTTATAGTGATGTTAATGCGTAAACTATTATGATTTCTTGGACTTAGAGAACACATTTTAGTGTAGGTGGCGAAAACACGGCCAAATACTAATGTGTGACATTAAAAAATGTGAATGAATGAATGAATGAAAACACTTTATTGTACACCATAAGAAAATAAAAATAACAAAACTAAAAAACAAAACTCAAAGTACAATGGGCGGTCTTATCGCTTAGAAGCGATCTCTTCCAGACAACCTTTGGATGGAGAGGACTTAATGAGATTGTAATAATGGCTGGGGGTGTACTAATGTAAAGCATTAGTAATTTGGAAAGTGTGCAAGTAGTTTTAAATGATACTAACAAAGGTAATAAATAAAATACATAAAGTACCTAGTATAAATAAATATACAATTACATATATACATACAACATAAATAAATACTTTATAAAATTAAATGTGCTTATTAATTGGCAATGCTCGCTGATAAAAGTAAGTACTTCTACAAAGCCATAGAACAAGAAGTGTTTCCTACGGTATCGATTTAACAGACATTTGATAATCAGGCAAAAACATGTAGAAATAGGGTCGATGCATGTTTGCATGGCACTATCTAAGGTACGCCCTCTAGTGTACATTACTAACTGATAAAACTGATAAGCAGATATGAAAAACGCGTTTTTATATTGGATCAATAAATGCAGCAGTTGACTACCATTTTGAAAGTCGAAACTAGAAACCCAAACCGATTCTTATACACATTTAGATACTCGTAGTAGCAATGATGGGAAAAACCTTAAAAGTAATCTTAAGGGCCAATAAATCAAAACATAACAAGCAATCAACACATTAGAGGAACTGAAAGATAATCACCACTAACGATGTGTTATCGTTGAATAAGTAATAGGTAAGAAGGCGGTATTAATGAAGGTCATCGTTACACATGATTTGTATGATTGAATGGTTGCTTGCAGGCATAAAATAAGCAGTACATTCCTCGTTAGCAGGTGCAGCAATAATATTTCAAGAGCAGCAAACTACATAATTATGATAGTGAATCGCATATAAAAAAATATGAGTATATTAATTACAAACTTGATCTCTCTTTATGCTATAAAAAAATAACATCCAATATTATTACAAAATAAGTAAAATAAGGTCAAACATAAATCCTAGTGAGAGACTCGGAAAGCTGATCGAGATGGTTAATCAATTTAGCACACAAGCTAGGTCGATTTCACTTGTTACAAGATAACAAATAGCTGATGTTGGTCCAACCTATTCACTATCAGAAATCGAATGATGACGACAGATATCTAACTCACGTGATTTGAGATTCTGTTGGAAGCATGAGTTTAGTCACGTATTCATAAAATGCATAAGTAGAGTTTTACAATCTTCTGGTCAGAAAGAAATCTAAACAAAGGCAGGATACGGCCGGACGAGCGCGGTGCGTTCATTAGCTAATGTATATCTTTGAGTTTCGCGGAGATTCGTGAATAGTGAGGCAGGTTGTGTGATCTTTTGTTTGAACTGAGAAACCTGTTTTGCATTCGAATTAAGCAGAACAAGAAAACGTGTATCCTTCTGAAGTTCAAGCAACAGAAAGCTTACCCATTTCTAACAAAATGATTACTACTTGGAATTTTCAGGATGCAGATGTTATTGATAAACTAATACAAGTAGCATAGTAATAACAATTATAAACTAAAAGATATCTAAACGAAATTGAATTTGTCAATTTTATTTATCAATTCAGTGTTTAATTTTAAACGAATATGAAGAAAGCCGTTGAAGAAAGAATGTCATCAATATAGTTTTTAAAATTTTAAATTTAAAGGTGTATTGGCAGGCCATATATACAACCGCTGAGGACCTAAAGTTTTCGAATTGCCACAAACAGGACGCCGCGGCGCGCAGTATAGGTTCCACAGGACCCCAAAATGGATCGATGTCATCTTAAAAGTTGTGGAAAGTTGGTGGAAGAAGTGGAAGAGATCATGCCAAGATGATTTGTCTTGACACACTTTAGAGGAGGCTTATGTTCAGTGACTTGCTCCGGCTGTTGATGATGATAATGATACAAAGTACTACTCACAGTTCTGATGAAATAACAATGACTAAGAAACAACTAAATATAGATAAAGTATTTGCATCCTGCCAGTGCGGAATACGGGTCAGTGATTATTGCAGTAGTTATAGTGAAGCCAAGTTTTAGGTGTAGTTGTTACTCTGTCGGCAGTTAATAAAGATGCACATCTAACTCACATACTTCGTAATATAGCGATAAGAGCATGATATAATCTTTCGCACTTCATACTAAATCAATCTCACTTGATACAATGAAAGAGTTCGTAATTGTTGGCTTGTATAAAGATAGTTTAAAGAACTGTTACATTGTCCGGAGATTGTGACGTCACAGTGTCACAAAATTTCCGGCAACTTTCGAAGGTAATCTAAATTTATATTTCCCTAAATGAAGTTAGAGTGATCTCCGTCGCCTGTTCTCAAAAGGAAACACTAATGGAGGTATAGTTTCCTTTCCACGAACCGCACGGTAAACCAACTATTTCCGACTTTTCATGGTTCAGACTGGTTAAACAGTATTTTTATTAAGAAACTATATTTTATTTAATACTGAATTACTATAATAATCCTGAGATAATAATTAAGTAAGTATTAAGTTTTTACTAGTTAAAAAGATGATTGGTCAAGACAAAGTTTTGGATACAAGTTGATTAGTTGAACCAATTGCCAAGAAACCAATTAGAGTTAAAAGTTTGCTGCAAGAAATAGAAATATAAACGTCAGAAACGCATCCTTAAATTTTAAACACATTATTACAAATGATGAATGAATCTCTTTCAAAGAACAAAGAAACCCCTAGCTTTCTAATTACTTCACGCGGTAATATGTGGATTTATGACACTCGTAAATTTTCCTAATCTGAACTCAGTTTCTTTAAAACTGGGGACTATTATTATCATCTATCTTAAACATCTATTAAACTATTAGCTACTTCAGCCAGTTCAATGTCACATTATCTTCAAAGGTTAAAAAGGTCAGGGTATCTAGGATGTTTTTTGTGGTGATTTTTCATTTATACTTCTAGAGCACGCTATGATAGAAGAACTAGACTTAGTTGAGTAATGCTTAACAAAATAATTATAGTTCCGATCTCATTATTTGCTTCACGTCTCCTAGTAATCACTCTGCTGCTAATTAGAGAGTTAGTAACCAGTTATTATAAATAAACTTGCATCTCCTTTCACGGTTGCGAAAATAACATCTTTTTTGGATATAATTACTGTTGTAGTAAAACTGTGTTTTTAAACACAATAAACTTTAAAATACCAGTCAATTTTGTATCCAATCTCTAATAAATATTATTTACAATTTGACTTTCTGTTTAAAATTAGTTGGACAACCTCAGTATCATAAACTATCATGTCATAGATAATATCCATATAGTTAATTGCTCCTATGACCAAAATTTCATTTTATCATCACTATCATCGTATTCCATCGTTCACTCCTGTTTACTCCATTTGAACCAACCTTTGCGGTTTATTTCACACCCACGTTCGACCTACCTTTCTAGCCAATGACCTGTGTTGAACCCTGAACCGTCATTTTGTCAGTTCTTGGACTTAGGTTTCCAGATAATGTATAACAATACCTTTGCTATACTTTGTCTGTTTTATTAATTAACTTATTTTTCGGCAATTCTATTACCAGTTCTATAATGATTGTCTATGTTAGTTGGTTTAGTACTGTGTCAGTAGGTACTTGTACGGCGACTTGCTTCAGTATTAATCATGTCACTTCTGTCTTAAATTTGTATGTTTCAAAGATTTCGAATAGATTAATCCAAATACTTAGTTGTCTTGATTGCTTACGAATATGCGTGCAACACTAGACTTACTTGCATGTGGAGTAGGCACGTGGGCCGCGGTGGTCGCGTGACTACTTCGATCGGGGTGAGTTACGCCCGAACAATAAAACATTCACGACGTATACGTTTCGATCGCTCGGTATCGTATATCGACTTACATGGTAATGTAGTTGTTTGTCGGTCGTCGACCACTATACAGTAATTTTTAACATTGTAGGTTGACGCTAAATATTATTCCTATAAAACATTCGACACTGTATACTTATAGCATTTTTAGTAAAGAAACAGCTGTTCTAAACTTTCCACTGTCTTTTTTTTAACGTTCCTCAAAACACAACTTAGGTTGCCGGTCATGATCATTAGCTAAATAATATTTTTTTTCTTTGAAACCTTCGACGTGTATTCCATCGAATGTAGCACCTTCTATTGACTTATGGTAATAAAATCAATTTATCATCCCTGAAGATTTCATATAAGTCGACTGCAAAAACCGAATTACAATCCGAGAAGCCTTATCGGAGGAAAATGGTATGTCAGACGCATATAAGGGCTCCTGTCGTCGCGGATAATAAATGATTCTTTACAATCAAATTTACAAATACTCAAGCCAACGTAATTAGGTACCTCCTAATAAGTCACAGAATAGTCAAGTTACAATAGATAATTTTGAACAGTAGTTTCCCCCCGCAAAAAGATACAATCAAATTAATTCCCACCACCATCGCGCGAATTTACGGCGCCATTATCAGAAAAGAATTAGGTCATAATTACAGGTTCCATTAGGTAAATGAAGTCGTTGACCGCACACCCTGTTCTATAGAAAGCCTGTCCTATAAAGGGTGTGCGAGAATCAGTTTACTATCACGAAAGAGAGTACAGGTGTACCTGTAGCAACGTTTGTACGACTTTAAGTAATTTGCGTATTTTCGTAAACGGTTTCGTTTTTGTAAACGGATTGGATCTATGGATGATCCAATCCGTTTTAAATTATTTTCTGGAATTTCGAAATACGATCACGAAACGGTGAAGGAGAACATCGTGAGGAACCCTTTGGCATGCCCTTCATTGTTTTTCATATACAATATTTTTTCTAGTAGTTTTAGAATGCGCCTACCCCTGACTACCCATTACTTGGTATCCCTAAAGATCTACGCACTGAGTATATATCTAAGGATGTCCATTATGGAAAATATCAGTGTGCGTGTTTTTTGTGTTCCAGGCATTTTTTTCACTTTAATGAGCAAAACTACTCCCTTTTGGGTTTATACATGTTCTGGGACACCCTTTTTGTAAGTGTCTGGCCACCCTCCTAGAAAGTCGCGATAATTTGTTATTCCAATAGGATTGTTATCGATGAAATGAGTTTTGGTTTCCTGTTATTTGTTTTTCAGATATGTTGAGATCGATACACGTGTTTCTTACGTGTCTGGCTGTCTGTCTTTTCCCAGTTTCAAATTCGGTCTTTTCTACACTAGTTTCTTCGGCTACTACTGACTGAAAGGAGCATATAAAAAGGTTGTAGGTATATATATAAAAAAACTAAATAATATAATTTATTATTGCTTATTTAATTATTTTTTGTTGGGTTAAGGTTGATAGATTGTCTTTATTATTTAACTTCTTTGTTTTATATTTTATCCTGAATTAATAATTTCTTTTGTGAACCTACCAATGTACATAACTCTGTAGTGCTCTCTTTTATTTTTAGGCAGTTAAAGTTTATATTTAAAGTATTTTTTGTGTATTTTTTTCTTGTACTCGATAGGTAGGTCTGGCGAACTGTCGTCACCTGGTCTATGTATGTATCCTAAATGAGTCTATGTCTTATTTTCATCGATGAATAAATTATATGAGCGTTGGTTGCTTATTAGAAAAAGCTGATGATAAATATAGTTTATGCTATATAGAAGTAGCTTCTTATGTGTATTCAAAATGGTGGTTCCAACCGAAATTCATTTTCACAAACGTCTTTGATTTGTTTGAATAAATTTTTTTCGTTTTCGTTAGAACCAAGACTGCTATTTATTTCTCTCAGTAAGTACTTGAAGTCAAGACTAAGGCCAGCCTGATTGAACCATCTCACCAGTTGCCACTCGTATCCCAGTCGTGATTAAAGGCAGGGTCAACGACACCAAATCAAAATGGCGGATAAGCGTTGAAATTGTTTTGTTTGATTTATCGACAGTAAACGGTATAATTGGTAAATGTTTGGTGAATAAGATGTTTCTTACAGTGAGAACGACCACACACGTTCAGATAATTTATAACCTACCTGTTCAAGGATTTCATAATTTTTCTCACGTCCACAGATTAAGAAGCTAGAAACAAATTTAAAAGAATTCTAAACATTTAATTAAGTTTTATTGTATCCAGATTTACAGTTGTGCCGAGTGTGTTCACGGGAGAAACTGAAGTCTTCGCTGATTTGATCAGTGGATGTTATTTGCAAACGAAAATGATCTACCACCAATAAAACCTTTTGTTTTGAAAATGATATTCATAGCTAAACAAATTCAAAAATTATAGCTTCATCATTTAACGAGTTAGTTATTACATGTAGGCGAAATTTATTATTTTATTAGTATTATTTTAGCTCAACGAAGTATTCTTATTCGTATAAAAATCTATGTCAGCGACATAGCTCTTTGAAAATTAGCAAGCTGATGAGGTAAAGTGCAGGTCACTTGGCTTGCAGAACTTTGCAGGTTCTCGAATGCCAACCACGAACCAGATGATCTAGTGTAGGTCCTCGAGATGGTAGAGGCTGCTCAAGACATTTTGTAATTTTCTCCACCCTGGTGTTGTCGAGGATTCTAAATATCTGCATATACATTTGTCTACATATGTATCATAGACAGGTAATATGACTAAAATAGGGCAAAATGCAAAAGCAGGTCAGTAACAAAAACTCCTTATGCGACTCACGCGACATTCTTTGCTTTTCATTCTTCGATAACGAATCACGCACCTGTTGTATTCGTTCAACAATTCTTTTATCAACATTTTTTATAATAACTGTTATTTCATCATCATCGTCATCATTCTCAGCCTTTTTCCATCCACTAGGCTTCTTCGCATTTTATCCAGCTATTTTCATTGCGGTTCGTTATGAACTGTTGATATCGTAAATAAACATTGTGCTTTCATCATTATAATTCAGTACACACATGATTGATACATGGCTCACATGGTTCTCTCGTACTACCCGCTTTACGATATCGTTTCTTCCCTGTACCTAAATGTAAAAATAAGCTGCCTTCTGAGGAGTTTCCGCAGAACTATAACTTGAACCGCTTAAAAAAAAGGAATTAAGTGGAGGCAACGCATTAGCAATGCCCCAGGGGTTGCAGATTTCAAAAGGCGACGGTAACCACTTTCCATCAGGTGGGCTGTATGCCTGTTTGTCCCGTAATTGCATTACAAAAGTCCAACCCATAAGACATCCGCTGCTGGATTCTGTTTATTGGTTCTATGGTTGTGTTTGATTCTTCTAGGTTTAGTCGCGAGGGATCAGCATCATTCATGTTTATACGACGACCGACTATTCAAAGTGAACGTTCTGATTTCAATGTACATAAAATAAGATAAAAAATGCGCATCATCTTGCCTACAAGACTGATATATACTATTTTTTTAAATACATACATATTACACATAGAAAACACCCAGATCCGAGACAAATATAGACTTGGTAGTATAACAATGTCAATTTCTGAGAGTATACTTTATAGCTAACAAGACTTTAAACCTACTCGTACTCATCATAAATGTTCAATCACATGTTGAATGTGCCAAGATTCTAGGTTATCAAGATAATCTTTAAAATCGTACCGCTTAAAGGAAATCGTGCGCACGATTTTCGCATATGACAACATTATGACCCAAATATTACATCATATTCAATCGAATACAATCCTTTTTATATAGTTACTGAATTTATTGTAGGAAATGAATCATTAGCTGATGAATAATTTTGTATAACGATGATAAAATTAGTGAAAGGTGGTAAACGTTTTAACGTTCGAGTGATTTGGATAAAAGCTGCAATTGAAGAACAAATTAGCATCGAAAAATAAGCCCATGATAAAATAATCAATTTGCTGAAATGACAGTGCTTGTTTCTGATCCAAATCGACATGAAAGTTGCAAATTGCCTCAGGCGGGACGATGCGGTGATGACACTTCAATGGTTTCCAAAATGGCGTATTTATTACCCTACGGCTATTTTCTTTATGTAAAGGGGTACTTTCTTTTACACTTATCTCAGCCAGCTATTCATTAGTTGAATTACGATCAACTCTCGAAAAAGTGTACCGAAAACACAAACGCGACAAAGTCGAAGATTGACGACGAAGGTTGCGGGTTCGATTCCCGCCGCGAAACAAATGTTTGTATGATCTGCAAATATTTGTCTTGGGTCTGGGTTTTTCCTATGTATACTATTTATGTACTTACATTATATATATATATAAATAGTAATTATATCAGTTATGTAGTTCCCATAACACAAGCTCTGCTTAGTTTGAGGCTAGATGATGCTGTGTTAAAATTTCCAGCATTTTTATTATTATAAGTGGGCATATGACTGCAGCTAAATAATAATTAGTCTTCAGAGAACAAAGACCACAACATAACATAAAAAAAAAACTTAAGATAAACGAAAGGGTCACTCGCCTGATAATTTCAACACATGTGAACACTACATAGCTGTAGGTATTTTTATTGTAAAAGTGCACGACATGTGCTTGTGAAATACTTAGTTGAAGAATCCAGAATCCAGAAACGTGTTATACCGAAACAGAATCTGAACTTCTGAGCTAAGCGCATTAGCTAAGCGCGACCGACCGAAGATCCCGACAAATCATAAAAAAAAATCTTACTATTTCTCATTTCGATTTGTTTAGCTCATTAAAAAAGACACAATGTCTTCCAAAAGCCAGCCACTAATGAACAAGGCTTCGACTTCAAAGAATAAATCAAACATGTCACCATATCCAGCATGTATCGTCTCAAAAAACAGTAACATTGTCGTTCTATATTTAGTACCACAATGTAAACAACTCCAGAATATCTACCCATATGACAGTGTGCTAAGGTTGATAGTCAACTGAGCTGTGTTAGTAATTCTTAATGAGGGATATGAGGATATCTGGGAGGGAACACGTGTTATAGTTTCCGTTGTTAGTTTATGGAACTGCAAACGACCAGAGCTTTGGTTGTATATAGTTAAATGCAGCAAGCTAAACGTGTACTAGGTGACTAGTGAATCTGTTGTTGGGGAGTATCTAGTAAACGTTGATAAAACAGAGCACGCTAAGCAACCGCTTACATCCTGAGTTTGTTTGCAGATTCACCATACAATCAAACCAACTAAATGTGAAATTAAACTGGCCAACGTTATGCTCTGGTCCCTCACATCTAACGATATCATTGGAAATCCAATTCCAATTTTTGACCAATTTTTATTGGTAGGAACTTCTAACTATCTAGATAGAAAGATGCATTGGAGGGGGAGACACAACGAGCCTTATATTTTCTTATATTCCAGCTCATCCAAAAATAAAAATGTTTATGGATACTTATAAGTGATTTTAGAGACATGTTCAGTGAACATACTGGTGATTTTATTACGCGGGACATTTATCACACAGCATCATCTATAGTCCCAAACTAAACAGAGCTTTTATTATGGGAACTACATGACTGATATACTACTTATACTTTTGTGATTACATACATAATTATACAAAGAAAATACCCAGACCCAAGACAAATATTTGCAGATCATACAAACGTTTGTTCCGTGGCGGAAATCGAACCTTTTGCGTCTCAAGCGGGCCTTTGCCCACTGCGCCACAGGGGTCATCAAAATCTGACATCGCATTATAACCAACTTTATATGTACAAGAGTTCAAACGTTACGGGCATCTAAATGCTCAAAAATGCCATGAAAGGTATAGCATCGTCTCAATACAAAGAAAATGTGGAATTTCAAATTCATTCTCTCTATATAAACAATAATTTGAGTCCACACGTTTACACCTCATAAGGCTAACTAAAGATAAATCTGTACTGAAGCGCCACACAATAACAAGATCTCGTTTCGTACTTGTTTCTCACGCCTTCCAACTCTCCGTGGGAGAGATGCCGCTGTTTGTTTGTAAAGCTTGCCCAAGTATGAGAGGAGGAAGCATGTGATACATATTTTTCTTATTAAGGATAACAAAATCGAAACACGCTATTTTATAATGGAAATCGCTTTAAGCGCTTTTAATTTATAGGTGTCTATCATTTTGTATATGTCACTTTACGACTTACAGCATTAATTACTCGTATAACTTTAAATTAAAACGAACGTTTTTACATAAATTTTCCTAAAAAAAAAAAAAGAAAACACATACGTTGATGTCGTTCTGTGTTATTTGCAATGAAACGAAAAGCCATACACAAAGACGTTTCTAAATGTCTATAATAATTTTAGAATAAATTTAAAATAAAAAGTGTTAGTTGACAGTCGCTAAAAACGCTTAAAAATGGTTCAAAGTAAAAAATATCATAAATATCATATCATAAGCTAAATTTAAGATCTGTTAAGTAATTTCTGTGTTTATAAATAAGGAATTTGAATGCATACAATACCCCAAAAAATAATTTTAAAAAACAAATAACCATCGTATTGCAGTATATACGAGTATCTTCAGTATTGCAGTTTATAACTAATCGTTAGATATTTATGAATAGGGACAATACAGTGTTTCACACGACAATAAATGTTAATTTCGCATACAATTTAGTTACAACTTTTACAAAATTATCTTATATTGTCGTGAGAAATGTACGCAATGTAATTTATGTTTCGTTATAACGATTTAGTGATAACCTTGAAACGCCACCCTGGGGTGGTGTTAGGTCAACTACCTCCGCAGCGATAACAAAATATGTACCTGTTTGAGATAGCAATAAATATATTTCATTGCATATTTCATTATATATTTCAACTGAAGCAGTATTCTTTTAAGCGATATCCCTAGTAGAAAACTAAAAAAGAGTTAATTGACAACCGAAATGAGAGATAAGTTTGTATGGGCCTTTATCGCGATAACCAGAATCTGAAGATAAAATGAGGGTAGTTAATAATAATAATAATAATGTTGGACATTTTCATACAGTAGTTTCGGCTATTATATCTCGATGGTAGCTCCATAAACTTTAGTCAATTCGTGACCACGGGCTGTTGATTAAACTTTATATTTGCAAGAAAAAATATCAAATGTAAAAAAAAAGAAAATATTAAAAGTTAAAAGCGATCTTGAACAACGTTGTAGAAGCTAATGTCAATATTCATATACAGAATGTAGAAAGTCAACTTAATATAGCTGCACAGAAGATCTGACGAATAGCTTAGGATCTAAGTTATCGTGATTGTTAGCATAAACTTGAAATTAAAATAGCGGCTTAACACAAGAGGATTAATAGATGAAGGAAAACAGTTAATAGTAGCCTATGTCCTAACAGAATAGTGACACCACAAAATTATTTCTACATTAACCTCAATATGGCGTAAAAGCCTTAACAATGCGCATAATAGACATTGCGATCTGTACGATTAGCCCTAATGTGCGACTGCGCTATGAATGGGTAGTTTATAGACCATAACATGCCATGGGGACAAAATTAAATATGGAGTGAAGATAAATACATAAAAAATGCTGAACATTTATCACACAGCATCATCTAGCCCCAAAGTAAGCAGAGCTTGTGTTATGGGAACTACATGACTGATATACTACTTACGAGTACATAATTTTTTTTTGTAAATACTTTAATTTTATACATAGAGGACACCCAGACCCGAGACTAATATTTACGATACATACAAATATTTGTCCCGTAGCGGGAATCGAACACCGAACCTGCGTCTCAGGCGGGCCTTCGCCCACTGCACTACAGTGGTCGTCATCAAAAACGGTAGGTTTACATTTCTTATATCTATATTATCTTATGGTCTTATGCATAAAATTTATTTCATTATACGCTGGAGATGGTGGGATGGACAGGAGAAATAGGATTCCAAATAGGCTGGAACGAAATAGCCAAAGACCGCGAAGTCTTGGAAAAAGTAGGTAAGTTTCTTTTTCAGCAGTGGGAAACGAATCGCTGATATAAATAATGCTGATGAATTTTATAAAACAACTATTTATATAAGACGATGTTCTAAAAAAAAGTATACCTGATAAATGCGAGCGATGGCCAGCTATTGTATGATTGTTCTTACCTGAAACAATAAATAATGATTCTTAGCACATTGTCAAATAAGATTCAAATTAATATGCATTCAATAAGATTGCAGCTGATGTCGTACAAATGCAAATAATAAAGAACAATACTTCATTACAAAAAGGATATTCAAATGGAAATGGATAAAGAAAACTCAGTTCTTTCGTCGTCTCTGGTTCTTAGTCTAATAAGTCATAATAATTATATGACTGTTAATAAATACAAAAAAGAGATTATAGGCTAAGGAACACCAATTTCGTTAATTTATTACTTGTTTTTTTAATAATAAAAAATAATATAAACACAATCAAAACTTTCTGTCAAAAAAATATTGTTTTAAGAAACCATAGAACGATAAAGCTATTACTTTAAAATATATTACTTATTTCTTATAAATATATTGAAATACTTTAGTTCAAAGTATCGGGTCATAATGACCCACCCACCACCACGTCCATGTAATCATTTTCCACCCCATGACATCGGGTTAAAATTAGCCTAGTTCTCTGGTACACAAAGTTTACTAAACATTAACATAAAACTTTAGTCATTTAAATCTTTTTATAACTACAACGTTTCCTGTATATGTAACTCCGATGCTTAGAGCAGATACTTTCATAAAATTTCGACCTGGCTGAGAACGGTGGCTAAGTGGTTATAGCAACCCCGTAATAAGACGGAGATCGCAGGCTCAATCCGCGTACGAGTTGAACATTTTAGGGATATTATTAAATCTTGAGATTTCCCTAAGATAGGTCTAAGAGAAATCTCAAGATTCAAGTGTTAATATTTTACTAACACTTGAACCCAGTTCCTAAAGTCTTCTTCTAAAGGTTCTTAAAGGCTAAGGAAGTTATAGATGATATTATAGGCCATTGAGCTATCAAGAACTCAATGAACGAAATATTTCCAATATCTTGCATTATGATTTCTTAAGGCTATATTATTATCCTCCATTTTATTCGATAAGTCTTCATTTAGACATTTGAAAGCAAAGCACGTATTTAATAAATAAGTACAATAATAATATTATACAGGTACCTTCCAGACATTTTACGTCCCGAAGCAGAAATAAACATAAAATTGTCGGTATCGTGTTTGTTTGTTATTCGATCAAGTTCACGTTACAAAGGATGCGTTTGACTTGAATGACTTTTAAAATTAAAGAACACGCTTATCAAGTTACAATATGAGGCGTCATGTTATAAGATCATAGCGTGGAAGAAACAAGGAACAAAAACTAACTTAATGGAAAGTAGAACCCAGTTTCTGAGTTAAAACAATGCGCAAAGGAATTGCAACATGTCTGTGGATTGTGGCCGGCTAAAGATCGTTCTGAGGAAGGCTTTCTTCAGCAGAAGACTACTTGCTTGACGGCTGACGATGTTGATGATGATGAAACAAATACAATGGGGTATATGTAATAAAGAAGATGGCGGAATGGTTTCGACGTCTTCGCTTAAGGATGATGGGAGTAAGCGAGGGAAAGGAAGAGTTGAAAGTATTTGGGGCAGACCTTTGCACAGCAGTGGGACGAGAAGAATAGGTTGGGTTATAAATAGTTTGAAACAAAATAACTCTGTGCAGTAAGAATATATTTGTTGCGTCTCATATCACGTTGTCGCATGAAATATTTGTAATTAAAACGACGGAAGTGGGATGGGCTGGGATCGAATAGGCTTAATATACATAAGGATGCTTTGGAAGTAGTAATTAGCTTCTGACCTACTGAAGAGTAAATATTAGTGTCTAGAAACAGCGTAGGCGAAATTAGTATGATTGACTCAATAGGAATAATAGCTATATTGATGATTGAAACTATGAATGAGTCACTGGCTGTAGAAATATTAAAAGGCTTATGACAGTAAAGTAGTAAAGTGGCTTACTGTCAAAAGTCACCTCATGGTACGAAATTTAAGTATAATATTGTTATAATATTGCTCTTAAAGATCATGGTTAGCCTCCTGACCCCAAATTAAGATTTTCTTAGTCATGGATATCTGGAACTACGAGTACCTGGTACCTACCACAACACTCAGACCTAGAACGCTGTGGGGTCAATTCTTACATGATTTGTCAAACAGCGGCAATTGAACATCTCTTGCGTTTCTGCCGGCTATTCGACCGCCAAACTAGTGACATGATAGATACATAGGGCAGAAAAGTCCAACAGATATATATTGAGAAAGGAGTGGAAATTATGATGCATATAAAAATATTATAAATGATGAATAAATGATGAGTAATAAAAATATTGGTTTAAATATTACGAGTGCTATATTAAAACACCATAATAAGGAAAACTAAAGATAATAAAACAATGAAATGCACACTAAAATTCTAATAAAAAATTACCTAAGAATTACCTAACTATATTAATTCAAACAAGTAGTAAGTAATTTAACAAATACAGAACAATAAACAAGTTACATAAATTCGGATCTCTCAAGATTCAGAAATAAATGACTGCATTAGAAATCTAATCACATGCATTGCAGACGCACTCATTTGAAAGTAGACGTTTCGAATACGTTGCTTGGCATTGGCAAGTAAACAAAAATGTTTAATTAACTAACGTCAGAAAGCAAATTATTTACCAGGATTTTTTTTTATATATTTATTAAGGAAAGGAAAGGAAGACCCAATGAACCAATCATGTCCAGCGAGAGATATTAAAACAAGCATATATTTTGTCATATACCGATTTCTCTGTATTTTTGTTACCATAGTTTACTTTTGTGGGTTTATATTTAAGTTCTTCCTTACTCAGTTTCTTTTCTCTGGATTTATGTAATTCATCAAAATCCCTTCTTCATTTTAAAATCTATCATAACTGAAATATAGCAATTTTTTTCAAACAATGAATGCACTTGCTAAATCTATCATCAAATCTTGAATGCATCCTATCCCACACGATTAATTTTAACGATCCATTGAAACTTAAGATTAAGGTACAGGCTTCTAATTAGCTCTACGGTACAGTGCTACACAATTCATAGATTTTATACTACTAAGATGCTCGACTATTTGTCCAATCTTCAATCTTTTTGCCTTGTCTACTTGTTGCTATTTTCCATAACAACCATTCTAGCCACAGTTACGGAATCTCAGTGATGTGTGGTACTGTATCATAGCCTGAATAAGATCTCACCTATACAAACTTCATCCGATAAACTTAATTAGAATTACATGTAACTTGACATGAGAATCATCTGTCTAAAGATTAATTAATGAAATAATTAGGAGACTGCCCCGATCATTATCTTAGTTGTTTGTGACATAAAAGATCAGTATTGACATCCCATCACTAATTAAGCTCATTTATCGAAAAAGTGTGATCAAAATTCCAAAAAGGTATTAGTAGTATAGACTAAACAAAACACATAGGTCCGATGCAACAGCCTCGGGTTAATTTAATTTGTTCGAAAGCCTTAACTTCAAAAGCTTCACAGAACCAATATTTGATGCAACTGAAGATTTAAACTTGCACACACAGCTCAATTGATTACCCATGCAATATATTAGTATTGGACACCGATGGCTTTAAATTCAGCTTCCGATATCCATCGACAGTTCCTGAACGCAACTAACGACTAATTCGAGCGTACAATCGTCCATCAAACAAGCAAAGCCTGAGGCGAAAACTAGTTTATAGGCTTAGACTATAAAATTATCATAGGAAACAATCTCGAGAAACCCTATGTTCTGTCTTTAGTTGTTTCAAATAAGCTGGGCGATTTGTCTTTCTAGGCATATTGTGTACTACCTGATAAGGCACACCATTTTAATGTCTCTTAATGGCTTGTAAGACACTTCGTTAGGACAAAACAGGAGACATAATGTCACAGCATAACTAAGTCCAATTATGGGACTGTTGATGGTAGACATTTCTTGCGCTAGGCCGGAAACATCCCGGCTAGAAGCAATTTTGAAAATAATGGACTACGTAAACAGTGTGATAAGGTATAGTCATAATGCAAGACCGATAAGCAGGGCTTATTTTTATAGCGAGAACAAACAAGCTGAATATTCTTCAAAAACAATGGAACCACGTTATTCAAACACTTAAATAAGCAGAAGCATTTTAAGAATTTTATTGCGACCACGTTCGACGGTCGTGAGACAGGAACTGATCCCGTCTTACGACTGTCGAGCGTGGTCGCGCACTGTGCTCATGAGGAAGGACCTCTAAACGGTCAGCGAAAAGTCAGCAGGAGAATACGTGGTATAGTCGTAATAATATTCGAAAATGATACCAAACCATGATAATTTCAATTCCATAAGCAGACGCATTTTAAAACACAAGGATGCAAGCTATGATATAATACGAGCTCAGTGGCTCGCCGGTTGAGTATCCAATTCTTGCTGCTGAACAAATGTCTGCATGTTCTATAG
The DNA here is from genome assembly GCA_958496245.1 of Perizoma flavofasciatum. Lineage (NCBI taxonomy): Eukaryota > Metazoa > Arthropoda > Insecta > Lepidoptera > Geometridae > Perizoma > Perizoma flavofasciatum. The sequence continues at coordinate 7,169,125 of OY292439.1, read as the reverse complement.
ATATTTGCTCCGGGTCTGGGTATTATGATACCAGGGTACGTAGTTTCTTATAACCACGACACAGGTAATTCTTGTGTGGGGTCAAGACTATGTATGTGACAGTTTCAAATAAAAAACACGACCATACGAAATCAAGCAACAAGACTGTTAATTCCTTCGAATGCTAATCGAAATTACAACGGCAATGAAATGATTACAACTCAGAATCAATCGTACAATAAGGATCAATCAAACGTATGGACATGTGACGATACAATTCATATGCGATTGCGATAGTCACGTTCACAATTGTAGTCGATTTTCGAAACGCCTTTGCATAATAAATAATCTTTATAGGGAAGTGCACGCAAGCCGTCTAATATTCATCAAAATAGCAACGCCAGATGGAGTGATGACATAAAAAGAAATGGCTGTGGGAAAGAATACGATTCTTAAGCTTAATAAAACTACTGCGACTGAAATCAAAATTGGTCAATAGAAAAAAAGATCTGTGGACATGTAAACGATAAAATAAAAATAAATGAAAACGATCGTGGGAACAAATATACCGAAGTCTAATAAGATTGCTGACAAAGCAGTGATAGGTAACTCGGTAAGCATTAAATGAGGTGCGTTGATATAATCATATTTTATATGTAACAATGGAATGCATAAGTAAATGATATGTAACAATAAACGGTTGCGGGAAAAACGCTGATACTGAAAGTAAGCTAAACTAGGAACATTGATTTAAGATGTCTATTAGTTGTAATAATACTGCCTGTGGCGGTATAAACTAGGCTTGTAAAGGAACGGTGAAATACGATAGCATCGTCAGTGCGTTATGCGTAACGGTGACTGCGAATGGTCATGCTGTAAATCCGTAACTAGCAATTTCATCATGAATTTCCTAGTGTTTTCACTTGAATTTAACAAAGTAATGACCGTACTGCCCGAGGCCACTCGCAGAAAGCAGGTTATCAGCGCTGTGCCTGCCTACGCTTATAAGGGACGTTGAGCGCGATCCCACCGAAATAATCTTCATTTTCTTCGTCGTGTCCATGGTTTTTTTTGTACCCCCTGCGTTAGGTCAGTCAAAAGGTTGAAGTATAAAAAGCCAGAAAAAGCCCCCAAATAACCGATAAATACAATCCATTGGTGCATAATGGAATTCAAACTCACGACTTTGGGTTCGAAAGTCGGGGACTTTAGCCACTTGTGCTTTCCACCACAAGTTAAACAGATTTTCATCGCAAAACACCAGATTTTGTAAATCATCGGCCTCTTTATATATAAAATCTTTGCTTGTGTAACTCGCGACCACCTTCGACGCTATCATGCTACGAATTTTACCTTTATCATCAAAAGCTATCCAAACTATATTCGTTAAGATGACGCTTTTGTAACTGATGACATTTTACATCCGCAGAAAGGTAACGGCCAGTCACGCATAGAGACAAAATGGATAAACATTAAACAAGCGCCGACAGTCGTTCTGTGTGAATAGAGCCCAACACTTTATCGTAGCTCTCTCCAACCGGGGTTTTATTAAATCTGTGCTATATTATTGTTGCGCTCAAGGGCATTCAGTGCCTGCAATCGAGACGGATATTTATTAGATATTTATGACACGTCACGTTTCCGACCCGGAACTTGGAAGAGTACAATTTTCAGCAATTTTGACAACAAGTACTTTGCTGCTATGGCGCATCGTAGACAAGAGAGTTTTCACTAAAGTTCGGGTTCGTGTAGCACCGTATTGGTATATAGCGAATTTAATTGAAGCACAGGCCAATTTTGCAGAATAACTTAGCTTTATCCAAGATGTACCACAGAAACTGGTACTGTTATTGTGGTTCATTTGACAGATATGAATTGAACTGTTAAAGCAAAGACACTTCTCGTAAATTAAACAACAAAAATTGAAAGAGTAGAAAACGACCACAAAAAAGTTAAATTAACAGCGATGGACAATTTGCTTGAGCAGGAAACACGATTGAATGAATCAGTTCTAAAAGGAGAGGAAACTATTAAGTTGTCACAGACTGGCCTATTAACCGCTACATCGGCAGGATGGATTTATGTAAACAAACTTATATAAGGTAAATAGATAAGGGTACAGAAGACGTAGTTGGTAATACCAACACGACAAGAGTTAAGCAAACCTTTTAACTTAAGTTGTCAGTTGTACTTTAAAATATTTGTGTATAAAATTCTTGTCAAGCATACGAACTAAAACTGATGAACTGAGCATATCTGATCCCAGTAACACCGATAGCTGAATATTGTGGCTAAACATAGCTTTATTTACTTGAGAAGTGGAACGTATCGGGCATACATCTCTGAATCTGGTAGGTTCACACAGCCTTCTTTTACCTTGAAAATGGTTGCGTGCCTCTCGGTTAGCAGTAATTAAGGTTTTTGGAACAAAACTGTACTGTGAAGTGCCGATTGTAAACTTTAAATTAGTAACAGCTTGATGGATGCGATAAAACATTACAGTGCTTTTCAGCTTATCACTACCATTTACTGTTTAATTAGAGCTGGCATGAGTTCGAAAGCATTGAAATGTATGGACTTATTGAGTGAAATACAAAATATTTATTCAAAACAGCATTAAAAAAAAGAAGCAGAAATAAGTTAATTTTAGAATACGTTAAGAATGGTAAGACGGGGATCGTTAATCGTTAAACTCCTTTGAACAAAGGCCTGCAGTGCTTGCTGCATTCGATCCTTCTTTTACTGCTGATTTATCAACTAAGCAAAACACAAAACAATACTCTCCTCGACCTTATGCAAACTGATGAAAGCAATATAAAAGACACCATAATAACGGTACTTAATGATCGATAAACTGACATTATTAGAAACACAAATATCTTTCATCACGAAAAATTCTCATTAGAAATGTACGAAGGGCTTTCTAATTGTTCTTGTCCCACAATGGGTCTATTGTCTCACAAATTGTGATGTTCTAGTCATGTCTATACGATTTGCTTTAAATAGAGTGGGCGTTTTATTTTTCAATACATCGCGTCTGAGGACCTCCCACTATTATTAGATACATCTCTTTTATCACGTACTCATATCTTATATTTTAGTCGTTTCATTTAAAAATATATAGGAACTTCTTTATAAACTTTTCATTTGGACACAACTTAAATAGTTTTTTGACGTTTTTATTTTATAGAATGTTGTAAATTCTGTTCTACTTTCAAACTGTCTGATCTTGTCATTTCTAAATCGCATTATAACGTGTTGCGGTTAGATAGGAAATTACACACGTGAGACATTTCATCTCAGGGTTATACCAATCGCAACGTAAGGCTATTGTTGGTGTAACCCAATGTATGATTGTAGGCTTAATGTAAGTGAGAGGATTCGTGGTCTTCATCACTATTTCAAATATCTCAGAGGACATGTTCGTGTAGCAAATAAGTTCCGATTAGTGCTAAAATGTAGGTTTATATAAAATGTTGCATGCAAAGAAAGAAATGCTGATTCAAATCAATGTTTTACTCAAAGTCAGTTATGAGCCAGTCTTCAAGATCAGTAGTTCTTCTAGAAGTTCTCAAAGATCAGTAGTGAACTATGAATGATAGGAATTCCAGTCCACACGATTCACTTCCACATTCGTAAAGTGGAACGCGTGCCGGCCGGCGTGTATTTGCGGATATGATATTTGAGGTTTCGAACACAAGTAGTGCGGCTACATTGTTGACGTCATGTCCAGCACTAGTAGCATGATCACCCAAAATAATTTATCGACGAATGAGAAGACAAAAAATAATTCTGTTTCTGTTCCGTAAAAGATTGTATTAATGCTCATGCCTGCGGATAGCCTATGATGTCAGTGAAACCACAGACTCTGTTTAGAAACTGATGATTATGACGATTGTCTAGACGTGATAATATCCGAAACATATAGTGCCAGGAAGCCTGATATGAGTATGTGATATAGCCTATAATCTGCAGAAGAATAGGCTGAGATGGTACGGACATGTCAGGGGAAAGCCACCAGACTAAGTCGGCAACCAAGCATTTAAAACTGTCCGTCCCCAGTAGTTCTAGAGGAAGACCCAAGACAACATGAACAGATGAGTTGCGCAAAGACATGAAAACAGTAGGCAGGCTGACTTCTTCATCATATGGGATAAAAAGCATGGAAAAGAAAGATAAATATTGCTAAATGACTTGTGTTTTCTGATACCTACCATGACTAGAACGAAGCCTTGTGTTGTGTTAGATAAGTATGTAATAATAAAACGAAATTGCCATCGTTTATGATGCGCGTCGGATCGGTAAAAGATGAAAGCTAAATGAGGAAGTTCTATTAGAACAATAGGATATAGAGTTCCGTAAGAATAAGCGAGAAATTACAGAATAATTTCATAGGAACTTAGTAGAACTCTTGGGGCGGAAACGGATGCATGGAACAGTTTGGTATAATTTGCAAAATCAAGCGGTGGTGCCAACTGTCCGCTTTACGCTGCTTGAAACTATCATTTAGTTGACAAATGTATCTTTTCCAATAAATCTAGGCAAAAGACTCCAATTTGCTGAGTCGTCTACAAAAACTGACCTAGTCTGGTTAACAACAGACTGCTACATAACGGTGTTTAGATTATATTTCGGATGCTTTCAGCAAGCTATTTAGTACGTAAATGGTTGACGACTGACAAATTAATATTGCTGGTCATATTGCTGGACATTTTCACACAGCATCATCTAGCCCCAAACTAAGCAGAACTTGTATTATGGGTACTACATGACTGATATACTACTTATATACTTTTTTTTTTGTAATTACAGACATACATAGAAAACACCCAGACCCGAGACAAATATTTGTAGACCTTACAAACATTTCTCCCGCGGCGGGAATCGAGCCCGCGACTATCTGCGTCTCAGTCGGGCCTTCGCCCACTGCGCCACAGAGGTCGTGATCACATAATGATCTTAGTTATCTAAACATACCTGTCTTGTTTGGATTGTAAACCCATAGAACACTAAACATTTTTTTAAACTGTTTCATCTCTGTGCCTCTCTCCTTCTTAACTTAAATAACTGTAAGTAGTTGTGTGGACAATAAACGCAGAACTTTATCTGGACTTTATTTTATACCTTCGAACTCCCTGGACACACGTAACCACTTCCTTCACAAAAACCCACAACGAATTGGCGTATTCTTTTCAAATCTTTGTTAAAAATACCATAATCCATTAAAATAAAAGCTTATGAACCTTCTTTAACTGATACAAAACAAATGCCAACTCGCATAATAATCGGTTAAGCCGTTTGGAGAAAAATGGTAGCAGACGAAAACACAAACAACCTCTTAGTCTTAACAAATACTATGCGTCGTGGGTAAAACAGTAGATAAAAAAATAGTATTTTAGAAAAAAAAATGGTATGACTATCCTGTTCGTAAAACATGAATATTTTTCAACTTAACTCAAGTTAAGTTACGCAAAATATGAGTCAAAAAAACGCTCACGATTGTATTTCCCATTATGGACATTCTCAGATACATACTAAGTTGTAAGGATACCAAGTAGGGGCTAGTCAGAGACACGTCCAAACATTATATTTGGAACAAACCTTATCCTAGCCTACGCTATAACAATTTCGGGTATATCGATTTTGATATAATGAAACGAATCATGTAACAAGAAAAAAGTAAAAGCGGAAGCATAATCTAACAATAGGTAAGCACATACAAGTATGTAGCAATAGTAGCTTAAATATTTAGTATAAGTTGAGAATGTCGCGATCAATACCTAAACTATCGATGACTTGTTTGTGTGTTACCCAAGCGCAATTATTGGCCAAACGGCACAAATTAAAACGTTAAAAAAAGTATATTGACAGTTCGAAACTTGCAAAAAAAACAAAACTCGATTAAATGGCGGGAAGTGGGCCGTGAAGAGAGCATTACAGCAAGCCGGATCCACGAACATGCGCACACGCAGAGATTCAGGACACTACTGGTTGAAAAACTATAGTTACATATATTTTTCAGTTCAAAAAATCAACACAATATTGTTTTTTCTTATTTTTTTTTTTTTTGGACGCTTACAACACCAGAGTTGTCTCACGCGTTACCGACCCTGACACATAAAGGGTAAAAATGTGCCTGTGACTATGAATTACTAGCTTCTGCCCACGGCTTCGCCCGCGTAGTACCCGGATAAAAAGCCTTTGTGTAATTCTGATGTATAAACTATATTACTGTAAAGTTTCATCAAAATCCGTTCAGTAGTTTTTGCGTGAAAGAGTAACAAACATCCATCCTCACAAATTTTCGTGTTTATATTAGTAGTAGGATTCAATCTAGAATCCTACTACTAATATTTTCAGGGTATCACCCCGGGATCATCCCCAAAACAACAAAGAAAAGGATATTCGAATAAGACTAACTATAATACGGATTAATCAGTATAAAGTTTTTTTGTGTGTAGCCCCCGAATTGAGAACCTTTTTTTTTAAGTTGGTTCAAAATAAACTTATGATAAAGTAAATTCTAAAATATCCTTTATTTCATAATATCCCAATGATTCAACGTTGGTGGGACTCACGCTTGGTAGAAAGGGCTTTACCGGATTGCGGAAGGTCGCGAGGTCGAGTCCCGCCGAAAGCTGATGTAAATTTGGTTTTGTGTTATAGTATACTTTGAAATAAATTGTTCCCGGGTAGTGCATTAGCTTATCTATGTGTAAGCTATAGTAGTAAGTTACCTATCTATATACCGCATTATGAGAGACCTGGGCCTGTCTGAGTTTGCGTCGGTGAAAAAGATTTATTATATTACCAATGAGGCCAAACAATTTCGTGTAGGCACTTACACGAAATTGTTTGGCCACTGATAATTTCCTAAACTATCTCGTCTTGGTTCATTATAACAATAATAGCCAACTCAAAAATTCATACACATCCATCAATTAATGCTCATAAATCTTAACGAAACAAGTAAGGTCAATAGGCCAGTGAGTCAAATATTGAAATCGATTCAATATAAAACATTAATTTATAGTTTTACGCGCATCAATATAGTTTTATGCGCACGATCACTTAATATCCGTAAAAGATATACCTATCAAGCAATAGAAAGGGGCAATTTCAATGGCGATGATCATTCAATTGATAGCAGACCTAACTATCTGTTACATCGTAAATTGTATGTACAAGATGTCCCAGAACATATTGAATAGCCCATTTACTATAACCCCTTTATTCTAAACTCTCAATATGCAAGAGGGTTCACTTCAAGAATAAATAGTACATTTAACCGTTGATATGTACTAAATTTGTACCGCCGCGCCGATTTTTACCTTTATATAGAGGTTGTACCTCTGGCGAAATTATAGGGTTTATAGTGTTAAAAATGACCTGTTTCATAGTATACATATTCTGAGACAACCTGCAACAGATACACAAATTTCAAAGCGAGAGAAAGTTCCGAAAAGACAAATGTCCAATTAGTTAGGAGTTGAAAGGTTTTGTACTGTAAAGGAGAATCCCTTTGGAAAATATATAATAGATTGATTTAAATTGGGGAAAGTAAAAGCATTGTACACTTAAAAAATAATAAAAATAATTCCTGTGTATTGTTTTTTTTCATTTATCAGCGACTTTATTATAGCACTTATGCAAAATCATTATCTAAACTTCAGCCTTGTTGTGTTGTTCAGGTGTTTTAAGAATATTATAAATTTATTTTATTTTTATTATTCGTTGGCACACGACTCAGCAACACAAGTGGTACCTTTTTGTTAGCTGATGCGTTACTTGCCATAAATGTGCCTGTATTTTACGGGCACCACTTAAAATAAATAATAACTGTCTCTAAAATATAAACTTACCTATTGCTTTGTATCATCAATCCATACGTAGAATTCTCCAGAAGTTACATTCATCTCAGCAAAGTCGACGTGTCAATCCAACTCTACCCATTTATCAGGTATCTCCAAAATATTTTCAACTTTTTGTACTTTTCATTTCTCATAAGGGCACTTGGCAGGTCACTTGTAGGTACTTATATGTATATTCGTTTGTTCGTCTAAAAACTTTGTGGAATGTTATACTGTCCTTTTGGTATTTATTATGCAATAAAAGTAATAGAAAACTTCATTCCTAACATGCAAGAAACCCATTCCGTTAGATTATTGTAATGGTAATAAGGATTGGTTAAACATTTTATCGAAATAACATTAACGGGCCTTGTCCTTGGCACACAAAAAAACATAACGCACAATGCGGGTGCCCTCTGAGAGCTTCAAATTAGGTTACTTATGCTTTGAGATAAAGTCCAAAATAGTGGTAATGTAGAAGGCGTCGGCGATGTTTTAAATGGAATGAAAGTTACAAGAAACATTTATTGAGTTAAATTTACGAACAATGAAGGAGATAAATAATTAGAAGCTGTTTTATGATCTAAAACGGTGAGCGCAAGACAAGCTATAAAGTAAAAACGCAGTGAATTCGATTAAAAGGAAAAAGTATTATAAAGTGAGACCACTAGAAACTTAAGCTGTATAAAAAACCGCAAGTTGCACATAAAAGTCTAGCTCTGCTTTGACCCACATCATTTTGACATTTAGTTAAAGTAATAAAACAGTCAATTTACGTGGTACAAAGCACATAAGTATAAATATTATGAAGGGGGAGTAAAGTTCCATTGCGAGAGAAATTAGCGTCCTTGGTTTAGTGGCTTGACAGATGCCCGTATTTAAATCTGGATCGCTGCTAGGAACTAACGAGTACACAAACACAGGCTTCGATAAACCCGTTTTCAATATCAGGTAACTTTAATAACATAACTCAATTTCTTAAATAGTAAGCAGTTGATAGAGCGTAACATCGTTCCTAATTATCGTTTCAGCAATGTATTTTCGCCAGTTTAAGCAAGATTATATCAATCTTCCGCCGACGAAGTGTCTAGTTTACTCAACCTGAATATTCGTTTTCTTTCATGAAAGTAATAATTTAGAGTGACGATTTTTGGACGAATGCCAATCTTACACAACCTCTCAATGAATCACAGAAAACATCGGATATTGAAACAGATTATAAAAACTGTGTTGTTAAAGGTGAATTGGGCAATTTAAAAGATTGCGAGTTAGATAAGTAAAAAAACAGCGGCGAAGTCACGTCTATAATGGAAGCGAAGCGCAACAAGTGGCAAGAAAACTTGGGATGTTTTAAGTGCAATTGGTGTAAATAACGAGATTGATATAATGAATTAAAGATAAATTATGACTGAAGATTAACAGCAAACGGTTTTATATTGGAAATAATATTAATAATAAGCATTAATGAGAAACGTAAGCCTCATAAACTCACCAGAAGTGAAATGAATGCGATTAATTGGTGTTAATTTGAAGAGCCAGTTGTTTATTGAAAGCTTCAAGTGCTATTAGGAAACGAACAGGCATACGGCTCACCTGATCGAAAGCGGTTACCGTCGCCTACAGACATCTGCAATACCAAGAGTATTACAGTAAGACTCGTATGGGGTTTAGAAATCCATTAGGTAGTTTCCACAGCCTGACATAAGGCATTGTAAAAATTTATGAGATGGGGCATTGTAAGAATATATAAGATGAGTAATTTTAAGGGGTTTTTGAGATAGCAAGCATACAAATACAAAGTGATAGCCACAAAAATGCAGTTGAATGTCAGTTTTATAAACAGACATATGTTAATAGGCATAATTTACAAGGTGCATACAGGATCCGATTAACCTCGAGACAGAAAGTTACCGGTAGAACGGTCAAGGTGATTAGTCTTGTAAATAAATCGATATCACTTCAGACAGTACGAATGCAAGCAAATATCTGCGATAAATGAAGCCTGACTGATTGGCTAGATAAGGTGATTATATGTTTCTGATAATAACGAACACAATAATTATAAAACTGGTGCAATTTATCAAGATGTCAATAAAAGGAACGCAGACGCTCCAAAATTCGCCCGAGAAAGGCACCCGCATACAAGCCAGGATAACCACAGCCAAACCGAACTGCAAACAGGTTTTGAACTTCAGTGCACTATTATTATTAAAGGCTCGTGCCAAAGGAAACGTGCTCAACAAAGAAAGACAAAATAAAAACCGTAAGACAATTTCAGCAAACTTTTATACCAAAAGGACAGGAACTCGTCAAAAAATCAACACGCTGTTATTTCTCATTTCAGTCTTCGTGCTGTTCATTCCATGCGTCACATCACATCCATTAATAAGGCACTTTGTTTGTTAGGCTATGTGTAAAAATAATTCGATTTATTGGTCCGTACGGTGTGCGCGAGTCAGCCGCGCGCGTTGCCGGCGACTTGCAAACTGTTCCGTTTGAAACTAAACATCAACTCAACGGCCACGCGGAGGGCGCCCTACCTCTCCATCTCCCTCACCGAGGAAAAACTCGAACACACAGAAAGAGACAGGCAGAATTCGGCCGTTGTGCCTCTCCTATCGCAGGATAAACATAACGCGACGTGAATAGTTTCCGAGCATTAGCCAGAGAGGAATGGGGCGATTAGTTTTTTTGTGTATTTGGCAGGACCTTATTTCTTTGGACGGTTCAACTTCTATTTTTGTTATCGACGAGCGTTCTAGTGGAGAGAGACAAGTTTGTTTGGAAAGGAAGTGGTATGATGATTGAGCCAGGATTCTCTGAAGTCTAGTTATAATTAACGATCTCGTAGATAGATGTGGTAATCAACTTTCGAGCTCAAGGCCAGTGATGAGATCATACTTGTAGATGAACTTAAAGCTTTGGCTGATTAGTGTGAATGTGTGACACATCAGCTACAAAAAAATAAATTTTTCGTGCTTATAAAGTTTGTAAAATAACTAGAACATGATTCTATGTAATAAAAAGCGTGGTAGCTACGTGCTAGTCTAACGTCTCACGAATTTGACAAAGTGGTTTCGTTCACAAGTGCCGGCCCCATTTCACAGTTCTTATCTGAAAAGATCTTGTATCGATCAAACAGTGTCACGTCGAGAACTGTCTTCAGCACTCTTGAGAGTTCCGAATAAAAATTCGAATGATTTTTTCGAGATTTAAGTTTTAAATAATGAATATTATGTACGAGCCCTAAGTCAATACCTAATTGTTATAGGCGTTACACCTAAGTCAAACAAAAAAAAATTGACTAATGTAAAAAATATATCTATAAATGATACCTGTAACTACTTTTTATGAAAAAATCAAATAGTGATGAATATATAGGGTTCCCCAGAAAATATTAATACCATCCAGAGCTCACATAATTGATCAAGTTTTCTTGAAAAATAGTAGAACTTTAAAACATATCTAAATGTTCTTATAAGGTATATATACCAACCACTTTGTATTCATATTTTCTGGGAAAACCTATATATTCATCACTATTTGATTTTTTCATAAAACCTAGCTGTTTTTGAGCTTTAAGCATGCTCCAAGTCTTGATTCTATACGAACAAGATGTCGAGTTATGTACCTTAAACAGCTTTTATTGGATTTTTACTAAAAATTGCTGATATTTACCACCATTTTCTTCAATTAAATAACCGAGTTTTGTACAACTGTAGAACGAATGTCTACCTAGTCTGCGTACATATCCTGTAGTAAGTAAATAACGTTGTGTTTATATGTAAGAACGCTAATGATTATGAAACCGTTAAATAAAAAGTGACAAGTGAAAGATAAAATCGACAGATGAAACAATTTTTTAATAGTTGCTTAGGAAACTTGCGTAACAGTCGACGTTAAAATACTCAGTGTTAGTTTTGTCAGTACCTGTCAACGATAAATAAATCGAGTTCAAAATAAAGCAAATCGATTTAAATATTAATAACAAATCGACGGCTCTGTCGGAAATGGAATCGAGTAATAAAAGCAAAGGGGCAGGAAGTAGACATTAATATAGTTTCAAAACTAATTGAATTTTAGGAATACAATAACGTTTTGTAAAACTTGGTTTAGATGACAATAATGTAATTAAATGATAATTTAAAATGATGTTTAATTTGGTCAATAAACAGACCAACCGAGAACAATATTTAAATCCGAGGTGTCTGCTTATTACCTCAGGGAAGCAGGCGTGACTATGTATAAAATAAATTAATAATGCTGAACATTTTTCACACACCATCATCTAGCCCCAAAGTAAGCCTAGCCCTATTTATGAGTAAGGTTATATACGCAATTTAATATAGTACGACCCTTAGGAGCCGAGTAATAGAATGAATAACGCGGGCGGGCGAAGCGATGTGTCTAGAGCCAAGGGCGGCCGTGGCACAGCTAGTCTATACTAATATTATAAAGAGGAAATATTTTTTTGTTTGTTTATTTGTACCGAATAGGCTCCGAAACTACTGGGCCAATTTAATTTTTTTTTCTACCAATAGAAATTATCAGGATGTAATAATTTATTTAAAAAAAAAATAGATATCCTTAGGTAATTTTCAATAATGTAACCCAAAGTAGTCATTATTACCTACAAAAAAGTCCTCGAGGGAATACATCTAACTATCATAGTTAAGTCACAATAGCAGCTTTTATGTTCTAAAATTTAATTAGATCGCAGGTAAAAACAAAAGTTGGTTACATTCGTACTGTAGTAATTAATTATTATTAAAATAAATAGTCTTATCATGAAGGGTATTTATGTAGCAGTAAAATACTATACTGTTACTTTTTATCCCAATATTTCCACGGAATCTGCGGGGCGCAGCTAGTGTAAGATAAAACCAGTAGCTTATACAAACATGAGCGATATGGAAGTAATTTTCAGGATTGTCACAACATGTTTATAACAGCGAAACTTTCTCAAAAAGCAAGCAAAACGTTGCACAAGAGTAAGATTGATGGTCCAAGGCTGAATCTGGATCAAGATCAGTCAAAAGCTTCTGAACTTTCACTCGGCCCTTCAATAGACCTCTTATTTGAGAAGCGTGATGAACTAACAGATGGCCTGGTTGTCAGTGACCCTAACAATTTCATTTAATTAGACCATCACGCCGAGTATGTAATCACCGAGTTGGCTTCAGCAACTTTAAAACAGATTAGATCTGCCCTTTTTAAGTTCAGTGTGTATACAGAGTCAAGTCCAAATAGTGTGTTATGTTGGCACATGGCACACTTATACATAAAAGTTAGCATACCGCGTTACTTGATCTCACCTTTTTTTAACTGACTTAAAAAAAAGGAGGAGGTTCTCAATTCGGCTGTTTTTTGTTTTTTATCGTGTATCTTCTTCAATTGTTAACCGATTCCGATGATTATTTTGTTGTGGTTATGAAATAAACAAACAAAAAACAATAACGACGACCTCTGTGGCGCAGTGGGCGAAGGCCCGCCTGAGACGCAGAAGGTTGCGGGTTCAATTCCTGCCACGGGACAAATGTTTGTATCTGCAAATATTTGTCTCGGGTCTGGGTGTTTTCTATGTATAATATGTATGTATTTACAAAAAATAATGTATATAAGTAATATATCAGTCATGTAGTTCCCATAATACAAGCTCTGCTTAGTTTGGGGCTAGATGATGCTGTGTGAAAATGTCCAGCATTATTTATTATTATTATTATTTAATAATATATCAAGGTGAGCCCGTCATATATTATGCAAAATATTTTTTTTATATTTTTATTATTAGAGCTTCATCTTATTATAAGTATAGTATAGTTTAAATAATAAATAATACATTATTTGATTGTTTGTTGTTGAATGATCAAATTCGCCATATTATTATTAAAATTTATAATTTGCTTGATAACTCCACGGTAATGCAGTCACGTTATGAGCCACAGTCTACTCAGCAGCCTAGATCGGCGAAGCATTTTGTTTTCTAAAAATAACAAAACTCAATTCTAAATGAGCCTGTAATTGACCGTAGCCCACCACCTGTTTTGCGTCAGGTCGGATCACGGAACACCCAGCTCGCCATGGTTCGGTTCACACAATGCAAATTAGGCTTGCCTCCAGGTTTCAACTGAATTGGTTCTATTTGCATTGTATTTCTCGACCTAAATCATTTTTTAAGTTTTATTCAATTTGGCCATTGTCGGATTCCTTTACAGCTAATTTACCAGTGGAATAAAGGGGAATAGTAAGGTTGCTGATCTGACAAAGACTAACGAAGAAAAAATCCGATGACACGACGAACTTGGTTTTCCTGCGACTTTTCCAATACGCCTGAAAGTTAGACTGAACAAGGTCGGTAGGACTTTTAAAAGGTTTACCTTTAACGTCTTTAGATGTACTTTATAAAAAAAATCATCAACGGCGTGTAGATTGTAGATTCTCAACGGAGACAATCTACCTCTACACTCGAGAGCAACTAACTCCACTCATTTCTCAGCCTCAAGTGCATCACGTGGTTACCGTGCAGAGCGTATTTTTTTATATTTCCATTCAGATTAGAAGGCACTGGATTGATTTACACGATAATGATGTAACGATAAAGCTTAAAGATTAATATACTTTTTGTTTCCAATGGTTTAGCCATTAAAAAAAACTACTTTTCATGCGCGCTCTTGAGCGATTAGTCAATATTGTTGCTCCACTCGAGAGCAACTAAATCGACTCATCGCTAATATTTCCCCCCAAATCAAACAGGCAACGATAACCATCCATTCTCACGGATTTCACACAACGTTGGAATTACGGAGCATGCCGCAGGGGCTGACGAACTCCATCATTCTCGATAACCCGATAGGAAATGCAAGGAATTGATTATGGCCAGTCTTATCTTTGGATTTGCATGCTTATGAAATCATTGCCTTTTCTGTAAGCTAAATGTATTATTGCATTGAAATGGAAATACGATTTTTAATTTTATTGCAGAACAATTTAAATTTTTTGTTAACATATTTTAACTAATCATTATATTAACTGGCTTCTGGCCTTACGCAACCGAATAACAAGTAGCCTATGTGTTATTCTAGGTCACTTAATCATCATTAATCCTATTTTTTTCTAAATCAGTCCAGTAAACAAAGAAAACACGCATATTTTCCCATTTATTTATATTAATAGGAAGGATAGTATTTTAATATTTTAGATGTTAGACTGGGTAGAAGTACATTCAAAGATCTCGGAATATCAGCGGTTAGTGTTAATTAGTATTATTTTCTTAGATAGGTTTATCATCGTCATTTCCATTAAAAAAAATGTTATAGCCCCCGATAAAATCTAATAGTGTACGTGGGAGTGGCGTGGGAAGATCTTGCAACACTGCAGATGCGTTTGCGCAGCCTTTCCTAAAAGCCTAAGGGCCTATTTCTCGCTTATGAAAATGTCGCATGTGAGATTACTACGATTTAGTAGAAAATATCAGGCTAATCTAGCGCAAATTGATCAAGCAAAAGTCGGTGACACGAAGGACGAACCTGCACGACGAAAAATAATACACGCACATAGTTAGATATCCTACTAATATTATAAACGTGAAAGTTTGTGAGGATGTTTGTTACTCTTTCACGCTAAAACTGCTGAACGGATTTTGATGAAACTTTACAGTAATATAGCTTATACATCAGAATAACACATAGGCTACTTTTTATCCGGGTATCACACGGGCGAAGCCGTGGGCAGAAGCTAGTGGATGATAAAGAAAACTGTCTAACTCTAATAAAGTAAGAGAGTGCTTGTAAAATAATAGATACTAATAATACAAGAAACGCAAAAAGACAGTCTTCTGAATGTGTCGCAAGATACCAAACGCAAATCGTCAGATATAAGCTAAATGCCAAACTCGAAAATGGCTGACATAAAAAAACCACTTGTAAATGACCAGAAACATATAGGTCCAGATACGCCTAAACACAGTAAAATTCAAACTGCACGACAGAATATTCTTTATAATCTGTGGTAGTTCGGCACGAAGTCGACATGCGACATCTCTCACAGATCGCAAGAATAGGATCCCTGAGCTAACTTTGGATCAGTTGTCACCTTTTAACTAAATATACATTCATAGATTCTCGGTTCGTATAAATTTATTTCCCAACACAACCTTTTAGGGATAAGTTTGTACATTATCTTGGCAGACTAGAGATTTGTGTCGTATTATGCACTTACTTATACGGTAAGTTGTCAGTTTTGAAAATCCGCTTTTACGATTATTTTGCTCGTTTCTTCCATTGTTTGTATTTATACTAACGTTAGTAGACCGTGACCACTATGATATTATTCACTAGAATGTTCTTTAACCAAATGACGTACCTAGGTGAAAGAATAAACTATCTACTTTGAATAATGATAGACTTCCTATTCGTGTTGGGCGTCTGCCCAAAAATAATTGGGCTCGGCCGACGACAAATCTTTAAAATGATTTGGTGAGTGACTCAGAGAAACTGAGCTGTGAACGAGTTAAATTAATTATTTCTTTCAAATGTAATCTTGGTAAATGGCAGTGCTGAATGAAGAATGAATTGCAAGATGCAATGAAAAAAATGTGTAAATACCTAAACATTCCTTTATTACAAAAACTATCGTGAACTTGACTATTCATATTGTAAAACCGGGAATTTTCACGTACCGCACTATCGGTGAAGGCGTAGTGCACGACGCGACGCGGAGGGAGAACGTCGCGATCACTCACTTTGATGAAGGCTCTCGGAATGAGTCGAAACTTAGTCGGTGCCTTCACCGATAGTGCGGTACGTAAAAAATCCCGTTTTTACAATATGAATCCCTTTATTACTTTCGCAATTATATGTAAGAAAAAAGTAGGATAGGATAATTGGATGTCTACGTCGCAAGATCCAATCAAATCCAGCTGTTTTTGCTTGAAAATATTTTTTTTAGGTACTACGATATCACGAGGTTCCATATTCGCCGCCACAACAAAGTTAGCCATAAGTGGCCACGTCATCCCAAGCCACTAATCGTAAGCGCAGCCACGTATCGCAACCACCAGAAGCTCCACGAGTCATTTCCTGTCAGATTTTGATAAAAAACGCGACTGGCCCTGTTTAGTATTGCTTAGCGTCCACTGGAGCCTACCATGATGGTATTCAATTATGGCAAATATTTCAAATCCGCTTTTCAATGGCACGATATAAAAAAAAAAAAAAAAAACAAAAAAAAAAAAAAAAAGTCCAAATTGACTGGGCCCCAGGTCATTGCCATATATTGCGGCTTGGTCGAGACGAACGTTTGAACGTCGGTGCCGTTAAAATTACAGGCAGATGAGACTTTTCACCCGCTTTGTCTCAGGCAGGGTCGGAGTGAAACCTCTGGTGTTGCAGGCGTCCATAGGTTCGGTAACCGCTTACTAACAGGTGGACCATTAGTTTGCCACTTTAGTTGCTAGTAACTGTTGTACAATTTGATGTATTTGTGACATTAAAGTTGTAGAGTATCACAGTTAGTAGTCGCATAGTCGCTAGAACTGTGGATAACAGCAGTGGCCTAATGTACGGGGTCTCCTAAATGATTAGTTCACGGAAACCTACGCACGCTCTCCAAGGAAGTGAAGACTGATTGTAACTCGATAGAATGGAGATAAAACTTTCCTATTAGGTAGGTACCAATGCTTGAGGAAGTTTCTTTGATAAATTGTTCGTTGGTGAAAGATTGATGTCAATTTGCACATTTATTTTCTCATATCATTAATTGTGCATGAGTTTCCTTTAATTTCCACCCTCATCATGACATCATCAGCAGGTAATCGAAGACCTTTGTGGCGCAGTGGGCGAAGACCCGCCTGAGATGCAGGTTGCGGTTTCTATTCCCGCCGCAGGACAAATGTTTGTATGATCTGCAAATATTTGTCGCGGGTCTGGCTGTATTCTATGTATAATATGTAAACGTATTTACAAAAAAAGTATATAAGTCATGTAGTTCCAATAACACAAGCTAGTTTGGGACTAGATGATGCTGTGTGATAAATATTATTTATTTATTTTTATTTATCTGGATCTTAATTGATTATAGTGTTTCCATGCTCTCATTAATTTGAAGATAAAGAAGTCTTCATAATTTAAACAAGAGTTTTAATAATCTGACATCGTGTTACATAGTAATCTCTTTTGAACTCTTACTCTAATAGCATAGGCAACCAATGGCTAAAAATAAACTTTTGGTAAATATTATATTTTCCATATAAGCTTTTGTTAAATTAGTAATTTCAACCGCAAACTGCTCAAGATGATAATATTCAACCACTGTGCAGCATAAACATATTTTATAAAGAACGTTTATTATAGGTATGCTGCTTTGTTGCATGTGTAGGTATCATAGATATTTACACCGATAACCGCTGGGGAAGAAAGGTTCTCGAATGGCGACCACGAACCGAACGACGCCGCTAAAATGATGATGATTATGACTGATGACACCTTAAAGGATGCAATAAGTCAGTGGAGTGAGGTATTGTAGAAAGAAGAAAAACATTTATGTAGCACGATATAAAAAAATACAAAAAAATTTGGAAGTTAGGATAGTGGGTTAAGTTATGAAAATAATAATAATATTATAAGTTAGAATAGCCTACTTCTAAGTATAACTGAAACAGAAATGCCCCACGCACCTTACTAATCCATCTACCTAGGCAGTTCAATGTCGCACCAAAAAGGTATCAGCTCAGCATAATGCTGGGAACGCTGTAGGGAACGTCCAACAATGAGATTGTCAAGCTGTTGATTCCGAGGTCCTATAAGCCATATTCCCTGGCCCATTGCTTCCCTATACAAACGAATCAATACTAAATTGATCAATACAGAATAAAGGCAGGTGTTCATAGAAATTGACAGTCGTTTTAACGGTTACCGAGGGAAGTGTGCAGCCGATCGTGTCGGAGTGTCGTCGCGTCACGGAACGAAGAGTGGGCGATCGCTCGTGACAAGTGTGGTATAAGGTAAAGGCTGTTTATACAGCCAGGTGGTAGGTTGTCTAACGGAAACTTGTCAAGGTAAAATTTGGCAGCTGTCACGTGACATTTCCGCAGCTATTGCCATTCCCATACAATTCAATCTTTCCGCAAACGTTAACGCCAACAGAAAGTGGTATTTGTCTATACCACCTGGCCCCTCAGACAATTGTTGTCCCTCAGACAAAAACCACTTTATGTTGCCGTTAACTCCTGCGGAATGATTGAATTAACTGTTGAAATTTCACGTGACTACTTCAAAGTTTTTCCTTGACGCATTTGCGTTAACCTGAAAGGAAAAGAATCAGGAGGGTTACTTTGAAACGTTAATCTTACCTACTACCTGTTCCTCCGCGACCAAGCCAGGAAAGAAAGGCAAAACACATGGATGGTTATTCTTTTTAATTATCCTTTTACAAAACAATATGTACCTATATTTTTCGAGTTGGAGCAACTTCAATCCCAAGATATAATCATATATTTGATGGTATACTTTTTTATAACGGCATGTGTACTTTATATACTTTTTATTTTTTCGTGTTGACTAACATGTGTTTATAAGTTATTTTTGTATACTAACAAAATATAGACTATAAGTCTGAAATAAACATTCTTTATTATTATTACTAAGGGCTCCCATACCACTACAAAATAAGGCAACTTTTTGGTAAAAAAAACAAGATACATATTCAAACTTTTTTGTATTGGACTCCCATTGAGTTTTGACTTGCTGATTTCTGATTACTTGCCATGATATAGTCCATAGTAACACGTATTTATACACATATCACGTGTGATATACAGACAGACAGACGGCGCAGAGTAGGCTTAGTAATAAAACAATTAAAAATCAACTTCATACATTAACCAAAAGCATCATTCCTTATATCAAAAAATCTAAATATTTTTTTATTAAATTATGTTTACATAAAATTCATAATACCAATCACTTGTACCACGTAGCAATTACGAGGGGTTATATATCCGGTGATTAGAACTAACGGATTAACACTAGCACTATATTAGTAAACCAAGATTACAAGAACCCCCGCAGTTTTATTAGCACTTCATTGTACGAGTATATTTGCCCTGTATAAAGACGCTATCATTTTACGCATGTCTTAAAATATGGCAACACTTTGAAGCTATCACTTAAAATTTGTCCAGCCACTGTACTGGCAACACCTTGTGGTTTAACTTTTGAAATCGAAATAAGGTATTCGAATCGTCATCACATAATTAAGTCATATTTCCTATCCGTAACTAGATATTCAAAAACCCTTTCACTGTGTAGGTTTGCTTGATTTTGTAAGAACACGTCTGTTTTTAATGACAGGGACTAAAGACATACATTAGCCAGGGACCAACAACAATAAGACATTATCTTTATGTTTAATCCTTGGCTAATGGAAAATTGTGTAACAATAATGTAACTTGCAAAATATTATCTGCGCGAATAATATCTCAAAACCACCTATTACGTTGCCTGTTAGTAGTAAGTGCAACATAACAGGGTTATCTAAGTGTTACATCGTATGGTGATCTGAGTCTACCCAGCGATTTGTGTGCAATGCAGCAGTTTTTCTTCTCCGTGTCACTGGTGCAAGTCAAAGTCAACAGGTTTTTATTCATTGAAATCGAAAGGATCGTATAGAAACGTCAGCTTAAAAATTACGTGAATTTAAAATGTTAAAGAGAATTTACGCCGATTTTTGTTTTTTTTTTAATCTTTCTTTCAGGTATAGTATGGTGCCAATTGAACAAGGTGAACTCATGAACTGGCTTGGTCAACCTTCGTCAGGTCGGTGATCTGACCTGGTTGAGGTGTAGTGGCTCTCTGGCCCTGAAGAGAGCCTAGTGACCGTTAATGAAAGAACCAGTGTAATGAAAGGGTTAAGTGCGCGCAGAGGCTTTTTTCATGCACGTGTCACATTTCTTCTGATCTTTTATTCTAAAACATCAGCACTAATGCTCATCCCTAAATTCCTTCAGACAAATCTCTTCAACTAGCTATTTTCCTGGTAGGTTAGGCAAGTTTGAACGGTTAATATGTGAATAGATAACTTGTTAGTAGAAATCTCAACATAGAATTGAGCGCTTCAATGTTTTGGAGGGAAGATTATAACAATCTCAGAATGTCGTAGCAGAATCTGCCTATAAGCTCTGAGAACAGGGTTGGTCACTATCTTAGGCCTGATTCATTAATTCATAATTGCTTACCTTGAAAATGTTCGAAGTTGGAAATCGTTATTTACTTACCTTTTTGGTGATAACCTTAAGTCGATCAAATCATAAATTAAAATCTTACCTGTAACAATAAAAAAACAGTTTTTGAATAACTACCACAAAAAATATACATATTATTTAGAGGTAAATAGAAGAATTCCTTATCCACATTTGGTTTTCCATCATGATACTTTCCCAACCTAGTAAGCTTGTGAAATGTTAAAGGAATTCTTTGAATGTCACCATTTTTTACCAAATTCATGAATATAGTTCTTATTATGATTAGCATGCGTAGTGGATAAAATCTAGAAATCTATAAAATAAAATCTATTTTATGTACACTTTGACATGTCAATGTTAAGTTAAGATAACGAAGTGGTTAAAATCAAATCATACGTTATCATCCACAGTTAATTTGTGACAGCATTGTCATTCCATTACTTGAAAAACGTATTACGTAACACGGTCTCTCAAGCGAGAGCAATAAAAAACGTCTAAGAGTTCTTCTTTCAAAACAAGCGGTATTTCATTTTTCACATAATGATTTACTATTTGCAAAAGTTCAAAACAAGAACATCTTGTATCTCCAGTTCACTGATCATCTTCACCTTTACCCCATCAATACATCTTGTTTCACAGATCATAAATCCAGGCCACTTCCTATAAATTGCATAAGCCATAGATTATTGATATAACATCGCACGGAATCGAAGGCGTCGGCTATCCATCACGATTTCTCGGTACAATGATATATTATTCCAAGGGTTAATACGACTATGTTGTTATGCATAAGTTAAAGCATCAGAAAAGCCGGAAAATCTGAGGGTTTTTTAAGTCAAGTGTTATTTAATAGTTCTTTAGAGTCACAGAGATGGCGCTGCACCGAATAGTGAATAACTGACAACGATGTTATAATTAGAAGATATGTCTGTAGGTAAGTATAAAGTAAATAAATAAATAAATAATGCTGAACATTTTCCACACAGCATCATCTAGCCCCAAAGTAAGCAAAGCTTGTGTTATGGAAACTACATGACTGATATACTACTTATATACACTTTTTTTTTGTAAATACATACATACTATAAAACACCAAGACCCGAGACAAATATTTGCAAATACAAACATTTGTCCCGCGGCGGGAATCGAACCCGCAACCTTCTGCGTCTCAGGCGAGCCTTCACCCACTGTGCCACAGAGGTCGTCGTGGCTAAATCCAAAGGTTAAGGATTTAGCCACGCTGTTTTTCAGCCTCGCCAAGTAATTTAGCTGCCGACGTCAAAGCTAAGACTCTCAGACACTTATAAAGAGCCGTCAAAAATAATATGATTAAAGGTGTCTTAAGACATCCCATCATGACATTCCCTATGTATTCTCCGGCTGATAATGAAGTTTAATTTTAACAAACCCGGATGACAGCCCTAGTCTCCAAGATATTATTCATAGGTTATTTATCGATTTTGTGTCGAATCTGTGTTCGTTTCACTTGTCATAGTGCTGTCTAGTACCTGCTTGACGACAAGGCAAGCGTATTTTAAAAAGTTTGATTTAATAAAACTAAACTGAAACAATGGTATTTTTGGAGGTGAGAAGGACATCTGAGAAGTCTTGCTAAAATAATAGCAAATTGTTTAAAATTTTTGGGGTCATTATAAAGTTAGAGGTATTATAATACAAATATTGGATAGATGGTGTAATATCATACCTACACAGAATGACTAAATATCAACTCATCTTAATGAGAGTTCTTTTGGTGGTAAGCGCGAATCGTTTTCTATGTTAGAAATATATATTTAAGAAGCAAAGGCTAGGTTTTACGTCGTGTTTTCTAGAAGTTTCTCAAATCATCCGAGAGGCAAATACCAAATAGACATTCAAAAGACCTAATAGAGCTTGAAATAAGTGCACAGTGCCATTAGATCCACAACAGTTGGCAACACCATCAATTCTCACATAATACGGAACACACAATCACGTTCTACGTCACGTCTTTGTATTTTGCAGGATTTCACGAAAACGTGTGGTTCAACAGGCCACGGTACAAACGCTAAGTAAGAAAGATATATTGTGACGATAAGTTCCGTTTTAACACGTTTGCAGGGCTATATTTCCGCAGCATCCGATCTTATGCCGGATAGTACACACCGGTAGTTTTCGTATGACATTTACAGTAAATAAAGTTCATTGAGCCACAATTTCTGGTGTCAGAGTTATGCTGGCATTGCTGTGTTCCGGTTGAAAGGGTAATGGGTGCCGATGAATTTGCAGACTTATACGACTTTTCACCCGTTTTGCCAGTTTCTGATGCTGCAAGCTTCAATATGCTGCGGTAATCGCTCAACAACATTAGCTTGTTTGCCACTTTAGTGGTAGAGTAAAATATGAGTCGCATCCAGAGAGTAGACATCTTTGAACATTTTAGAATACATTAATGAACTAGCTTCTGCCCAAGGCTTCGCCCGCGTGGTACCCGGATAAAAAGTAGCCAGTGTGTTATTCTGATGTATAAGCTATTACTGTTAAGTTTCATCATAATCCATTCAGTAGTTTTTGAGTGAAAGAAAACATCCATCCTCACAAACTTTCGCGTTTATAATATTAGCAGGATTAATGAAAATGTCTTTGACTTAAAAGTTAGGCATGTATAAACAAACCGCATCTTTATTCCCTATGATAGACATCCTCAGATTTAGTGCGTAAATCTGTGAGGATGATCGGAGTGGGTAGTCAGAGACGTATTGTTTTAAATGCGTGTTTATTACGCGCATACATTTTTGAGTAAATAAATCCATTGGTCCACGACCAGCGGGGCAATCACACTTACTCATCGAGATGGCAATCAATTTTGACACTAGTTTTCCATTTAAATGGCCCTTCCATCCAAAATACGGCACGTCCGACGGGAAATCAATTTCGTTCATTCGCAATGTCCATCTATGGCCCATCCAGCCTACAAATTAGCGTGATAAGATTCATCCCATCCGATGATACCCGCCATGGCTAATGCCATGCCACCATCTCGATTGCCATGGAAATAAGTATGATAGCCTCGCAGGTTTGAATCTATGACCTGCGGATCGGAAATAGGGGTACCGCAAATTAGGACAAAAAAGTTCTTTATGCAAGTATGTAAGTAAAAAAATGAAAAAAGAGTTGCAGATGTAAAAAAAAAATATTATCTCATAAAAAATGGTATACTAGGTAGGAATGATTTGGTGATAAAAGACGCGAGGGTTTGTATTGACAACTGCTTTAACAGCTTATAGAATTTTTAAATTTGGAAATATTCATATTTGGTCGTGAATAGGGGAGGAATTTGACTAAGAAAAACTAAAACGGAAGCTAAAAAAATTCTACATTTTGTTTTCGTGTCTATCAGGCCTAAATTATTCCTAGCATTATAACTAAGTTTATGCGCCTAATCTCTATGTTTTGCTTTTAATACGAACGCCAGTTTTATTTTTCAGAGCGTTTCCATTTTGTAAATTTGTAAGGGCGTAAATTCACTTTGAAAATTATCATGTGGTTTTTAAGTTATCATTTCTATAGAATACTTGTGATTTTAATGAATAAATAATTAAAAACTGAATTTGACTTTGATACCTGAAGCTTTTTATAGAGGTATAATAATAATTGTGAAAATAGGTTCAGCTATCAAAGTCAAATTCTCTCTATACAAACTAGGCTGGCTAATAGATATTTCATAGCATTAAAGTTCGTCTATTGACACTTTTTTATTAATGATGTAATAAAGTGTTGAATACATAGGTCAAGTCAATTCATAACAACAAATAATTTGTATTTATATAGTTCTAAAAGTAACAAATGGCGCGTGACACTGAAGTGATAATGGTTACCACAGAGTGTTAGGTATAACGTTTTGTGCATGCATTCTTTTTTATTTATATTTTGTGCAAACTAAAATATGTCTATTTGAGGCATAATTTAGTAATGGCAGTTTGCTGGCAAAGCGGAGATGTGATGAAAACTCGATAAAGTTAAAGTCAACATCAATACAAAAATCCCGTAATATTATGATATAAAATTTCACATAAAACACGTAACCGAGAAAGCGGTAAGTCACAACAGTTATGGCTTAAGTTATTTACTTCGAGATAAAATCAAAACGTGGACGAAATAAAAAATGTGTGGTTATACGAGTTATAATCGAATAAAGTGGTAATAAAATGTCAAATGGATTAAGATAACATCGTATGGCGATCAGTTATAAAATAACAAGATACATTATCATTTTATATCTACAACAACCCATCCGATTGGCACCACACTAAAGCTGAGTGAAGGGATCATAAAAAAAATAACCAAGGATTTATTTTTTTGCCTGATTCTTTCAGTTAGTTTAGGCTTGGTCGCGCGCGGGGAATCGACGTAAATTCACTTTAAAATTTTAAATTGAAGTAGTTTTTAAGTTGACGATTCTATATGATCCTTGTGATTTCAGTGAATAAAAACCTACTGACATTGACTTTGACTTAGAAGTCTACTGCTGAAAAAGGCCTTCATTGAAAAGTGACATGATCTTATTCTACCCACCAACCGGAACCTAGAAGAATTCATATTTTTACTAAAAAACAGAATATTTACCATGATTTTTGAGTTTGAAAAAACTTTAAGATTTCATCGATCCATCGGTTGGATAGCCTTCCGAATTATTCCCGTTTGAGCACCTATTTTTGGGCACCTATGCATTGAGCACCAAAGGTATTCCCATTTGAGCACCAATCAATATTTTAACGTGGTCCTCAAATGGGAACAAAAAATAAAATTTGTACACTGTGTATTCCGTTTTTTGGTCAACAAGATTGCTTACTGCAAATCTGACAAGTGCGCCAAAACCAACACTTTTGTACAGCGTCTTGAGATGAACTAATAACCTAATTAAAACTAGTGCAGCTCTTTGTAAAATACCTCGTCCGGGGATGTTCTACAACCATGGCAAACCTATGTTTGCCGCCAAGCAGTATTGCTTGCATTGCTCTGTTCCAATTTGTAGGGTATGGGTGCCGGTAAAATTACAGGCACATGAGACTTTTCACCCGTCATGTCTCAGGGCCGGCGAAGTGCGAGTTATACCTTATTCACATAATCCTACTACTATTATAAACGCGAAAGTTTGTGGGGATGGATGTTTGTTACTCATTCACGCAAAAACTACTGCATGGATTTTGATGAAACTTTACAGTAATATAGCTTATACATCAGCATAACACATAGACTACTTTTATCCTGGTACCACGCGGGCGAAGCCGTGGGCAGAGGCTAGTATATTACTATACTCTAGTACTGCAAACGTCCATTGGTTACGGTAACCGCTTACCAACAGATGGGCTGTTTGCTTGTTTGCCACTATAGTTGTTTAAAAACCTTACAGAGATGATTCATAAAATACTTAGCTAGTGGTGAGGTTTACACACCATAGCAATTTAGTAAACCACTTTTAGACATATTACGGTTTCAACAGTGGCAATAAGGTAATAAGATATTATCCTAACTATCTTAAAATACTGTTGCACAATCTCATGCTTCAAAGAAGGTGCATACTCAGAACATATAATTATCCGAAAAGACATTGCATGTTTTCCATCAAGGGGCCGTATGTATGTTTATCTCAGCATACAATAAATAAAGAAAAATCACCATCGAAAGGAGTGATGCTACCAATGAAAGTAGTGACGCTACCAATCAAAAAAGTGACGCTACCAATGAAAGGAGTGATGCTACCAATAAAAGGAGTGATGCTACTAATGAAAGTGAACAACTTTTAATGTTTTTTATTATTTCCTGAAATTTTCTCAAAAATTATATAAAACTAGCCTCTGCCCACGGCTTCACCCGCGTGGTACCCGGATAAAAAGTAGTCTATGTGTTATTCTGATGTATAAGCTATATTACTGTAAAATTTTATCAAAATACGTTCAGTAATTTTTGCATGAAAGAGTAACAAACATCCATCTTCACAAACTTTCGCGTTTATAATAGTAGTAGGATTGTTTGGAACATCTGTTTTTTTAGCTGTTTTATGACACTTTGTGAAGGCCCGCCTGAGACGCAGAAGGTTGCGGGTTCGGTTCCCACCGCGGGACAAGTGTTTGTATGATTTCGAATATTTGTCTCGGGTCTGGGTATTTCCCTGTATATCCTAAAAAAAAAGTATATAAGTAGTATATCAGTCATTTAGTTCCCATAATACAAGCTCTTCTTAGTTTGGGGCTAGATGATGTTGTGTGTAAAAAGTCCAGCATTATTTATTTACTGATTGAGTTACGTCAGCTGATTTAGTAATATCATTATTGATACATAATTCTGGGTAGTCTCCCATAATTCAGCGCTGTTTTGCATGAGCGTACCTAACAGAATAGTAGTTTTGCATTTCCTGTACAATTTCATAGCTTTCAAATTATGAAACGACATAGCTTACGCAATTAAGATAACTCGGCTCAATACAAGAACTTGATAATTAAAATAATGATCTTGTATTATGATCAAAGTAAAACGGCGTAAGAAAATCGGAATGCTTTAAAACCACAAATTCGATGGGCTTGCAAACTGTCACGCGGAATCAATCAATCAATCGGCTCGTCAGCAGTTTCTTTTTTTTTCTTGGAGCTGTGGGTAAGGGCCTCTAGCTAGAACATCGAGCAGTTAACCCGTCATATTGAACCACACTGTTCTGTCAACACGTCAGTCTTTTAGGACTGATGTTGGCAAACGCGGACATTGTCATTGTTATTGCGTCATGTTGCCTGCTGTGCTCTGATTGGTTTAAACTACAGTTTCGACCAATCACAGCAGGCATGGCGAGATTCGCAAGATAGTTGACAGAATTGTTTCCTAGCAAATTTACAAACATTGCGTCTCTTGAGGCTGTCTACTCTATGAGCTGGAATTATTTATCCCCTTTCGCCATCCCCGTGGCGGAAGGGGGGTGCGTGGCATTTCCCCCCCTCTAAAAAAAAAGGCCCACCTGTGACGCAGTAGGTTAAGGGGTTCGATTTCCATCGCAAAGCCAATGTTTGTATGATTTGTAAATATTTGTCTAGGGTCTGCGTGTTTTCTTTGTATAAGATGTATGTATTTACAAAAAAAAGTATTAGAAAGTCTATATCAGTCATGTAGTTCCCATAATACAAGCTCTGCTTATTTTGGGACTAGATGATGCTGTGTGAAATATGTCCAGCATTATTTATTTATTTATTTATATGCGCATACGCAATTTCGCGCCACATCTAAACAACCAATTATAACGGTAACCTCCATCCTCCGGCAGCGAAGCATGGCCGGGTGACAGACGCGTGAGCTGATGTCGCGGGCAGACAAAAAAAGCTAGACTCGGTCCAAGAGATAATATTTCTAAGAGCTCATTTCAAATTCTGACGGTTCTAGGTGATCTTTTCAGGCAACATTCCAAGAATTACAGAAACATGAGAATCTAGAAAATGAACTTAAAGGTTTAAAAAAACTGAAACATTTCCGCGAAAGATATACAGCAGCGCCTCATGAGTGGCCATCAATATATAGGTATGTATATAAAATCGTTGTCTGACTGTCTGAAAATTAACGTAAGTCATAGTGAACTGAAATTTGAAGGATACCTTCGGAAATGGGGAGGACGATGTTTTATGAGTATTTTTTTTATCTAATTAATATTTGTTTCTAAACTGTCCCACCATCAAAAATAAATAAACAACAAATCAAACCATAAAAATTTATGCAAGTAAGTACATACCTAATTGCATAATAAATTTTTTTATGACGTATTTTTTTGTTTTTTTTCATAAAGTTTGTAAGGACTTACAGTGCGGGCGAGCACTAGTATTTTTTTGTATAGAATAGTTTTTGAGATAACTGGTAACACACAAAGTAAAAATTCCAATGCAATTGAAATAAAAAAAATATACGGATGAATGCAAAAAAATATTGATTTCACTCACATAATAGGTACTTACCAACCAACATATTTTTTAAGAATCTAAAATTTTACATCAAACTTTGGGATTGGAAAACGTATCAACCTAACTAGACAATTCAAAAACTGTTGAGTTCTACAACATTACCGCGACAAACAAACTTTATGGTAATAACGGGTTGTCAAGCCAACAAAACACACTTACCTAATGATTATTTTGTGACACAGGTATGACCTAATTACATACACATATGAGTGGGTATCAGTGTCAATGAAATAACCTGACAAATTAAATAGTGGATACAAACGGAAATGAAGCTGCGATAGAAACTGAAAGCGGAGGTGATAAAGCTAATTGTAATTTCGACAATACGCTAAAAGATAACGCTAGTTGAAATATAGATGAATCTATCAAACCATACAACCATACAATAAAACCTAACAGTGTCAATAGCGTGAGTCGTAAAGATTTCATAATGAAAAATATTATATTACTGATTATAATTAATAAAAAAAAAATGCAATAGCCAAATGTAAAAAAATATATACTTGTTAGATTTAGCAAATCCACTTGTTAACCAACCACTACATAATAAATAACCTACAACAATTGCTAAAATATGACCGGAACATCTTGTCGACAAAAACGAATAAGTCGTAAAACTGAATGACAGCAGGCGCGACAGGAAACACGCACAATGCCGCGAACAGGATATTTGATCGAAAAAGGACCGACCTTGATCAATGGGACACACAAAAAGACACCGACCTTGATCAATGGGAGACACAAAAAGACACCAATCTCAATATTAATACTCTTGCGATTTTAGAATGCAGTATATAATTTTTACTAAAAACGGGATATTTCCCATGACTTGTGAGTTTGAATATCCCGTTTTTATGAAAATTTATGTTCATAACCATGACAGTTTCAAAGGTTGTATTGCTTCAGTATAGTAACAAAATAGTTATACTGAAGTAATTAAATAGTAATCATAATTTTTACTAAAAACTGGATATTTCCCATGACTTATGAGTTCGAATATTCCGTTTTTAGAAAAAAAATATTAGTTAGTAACCATGACAGCTTCAAAAGTTATATTGCTTCAGTCACAGATATTATAATACTTCAGTATAGTAATATAGTAATAAAGAAGCATTCTAAAATGACAAGAGTATTGAACATTCATAACAAACAAACACGCTAATGATCTCCATTCTGTAGTTCACTAACTAAACTAAATTTAAACTGTCGCTCTATTTTACTGATAGTGCAAGCAAGAAAGAGATAGCTACAATTTTAGTGCTGTCAAATTAGTTAGATTTAATTTTTCCATACAAGTTTAGTCGTAATTTCAAAACATGCTGACTATAAACACAAAGAAAAGCGACACGTAAACTGATTTGACAGCACAAAAATTGTAGCTATCTCTTTCTTGCTTGCACTATTAGTAAAAGAGAGCGACACTTTAAATTTAGTTTAGTTAGTGAACTACAGAATCGAGGCCAATGGCTGTATACTCGAAACTTATGCGACAGTAAACATCATTTGTTTTATACGGCTCTTTATAGCGTTTACCTTTTTATTATTTTGCTGTATTCCAGTTTGAAGGTTATGGGTTCCGATGAAATTACAAGGGCATTATATCTAAGGGTCAGCAACGCGCAGTGTCGGTGTTTTGGTGTATGGTGTTGCAATCGTCCAAACGTTACGTTAACCGTTTACCAACCGGTGGGCCGTATGCTTGATTGCCATTTTGTGAACAAAACTGATTATTTAACATACTATTCCTTTAGTATAAAATTGACAAACTTTGAAATAAAGCCGAGGTACCTCATGTGAAGACATGTATTAGGCTCTAGTTAGTTTTTCACGCATCCCTTAGTAACTAGGACAAGTTACTGTTTCAAATCAAAATATATTTATTTGAGTCAAAAACAACATATAAAAACTTGAAAAACGGTAAGAATTTCGAAAACTGTGTCGCGAATATTAGCGCCCTCCTCTGAAAAGTTAGGAGCCAAAGTGTGTGTCTGAATGTGTGTGCGTGTGTATGTATGTGTGTGGGTGTGTGAGTATGGGTTCAAACAAAAAGTCTGCATACCAAATGTTATCTCGACACGTTTTACGCTAACCATCAACGCATAAATCAGGGTATCACACGAACAAACAGACAGACAGACGGACATGGCGAAACTATAAAGTTGGAACCCTATAAATGACTGTATTAGAGTATGGTAGATATGAAGCTAATTTGTTCCCTAAATCGGAGGGCGTTGTGACCGTGAGTTTAACTCTGTATACATTTTATATTCATTTGGCCGACTCAAGCTGTCTCGAATCGGCAGGCAGGTACAATCGTGCGGCTACGAGTATTATCGAAGCTTGGCTAATATATCTCCTGCCAGTTTAAGATGGAAAGAGAGAGCTGAGTTATCTCCGAACCAGCAATTATCATTATCCTTCTACCTTGTATTTACTGTTTTCATTTTGCTTGTGAACTTACGAGTAAGAGTGAGGTTGGGAGATTAATTTTTACCCGCGCTTCGCATACGACCGGTATTGGTATATGTGTAAGATAAAGAGCTTGTTTGTTTTTTTTTATAATAAACATAAACGTCTACATTATCGTGACCCACACTAGGATTCCCAGTGTCGTGGGTTTCAGGAACTAAGGATACCACCCAGACGGTACTACACCAGACTCGGAATAAATATTTGAAGAATATTCAAACATTAGTACCGCAGTAGGAATCGAAGCTAGCATATTAGTGCTAAAAATAGCCGCTTATTGGCTTATTAAATCGCAGCTTATTGGAACTTTAATCACATGCCTTCGAGTTTATGGTTCTAATAGGGTATATCTTCCAAAAATATTATTACAGTGAGTGCACATTTTTCGATTGATTATCGGGTTTGAACCTACGACCCACAGATCGAAAGTCGGGACCCACTACGCTAACAAAAGCTTAGCATTGAAATTATCGTGGTTTGGTATCATTTTAGGATATTATTGCCGACTATGCCGCCTACTTTACTATACCCCGAAAACGTTCCGTTGACCGGTTTGAGGTTCTTCCTCATGAGCACGCGTCGAGCGGCCCCGGACGGTGCTAAGGGTCTAATAAAACAAAAGCTAGGAAAGAGCCTAGTACAAAGTTATAAACTTCACTCTACTAATCACAATACGAATCTAATCGCCAATCTGTTGGCCAAACATGGAGTCGTGTTCAATTTATGTTCTCATTAGAGTACTCAATGACCTTATTTAGGGATCAAGCACCAATATCAATGCAGGAGATAATATTTGAAACCTATTCCGAGCCTTGGACGTTTACAATATAACTTAAAATAGTCTGGTTTTAACAACATCGAATAATTGGAATCGGTTGCTTTCATGGATGAATCGCTACTGAATAATTCAGCGCACGCGTAATCGATATGCAATTCGATGCTAAAATAAATTTCCCTTTCAGTAAAATATGGTATTAGATACAATAAAAGCGAAAGCAAGACATAAAAAATCTTCTTATATTTATAAACTAACAACAAATAAACTAACACAAACCATTACAAACACTTCATCTCCCTGCAAAATAGTCAACAAAATTTTGCATTAAGTATCTAGTATAATGGCCTCGATTCTGTAGTACACTGACTAAACTAAACTGATAGTGCAAGCAACAAAGAGATAGCTACAATTTTAGTGCTGTCAAATTAGTTCGATTTAAGTTTTCCATACAAATTTAATCGTGATATCAAAACATGCTGACTATAAACATGAAGAAAAGCGGCACATAAACTGATTTGACAGCAGCACACAGCACTTAAATTGTAGCTATCTCTTTCTTGCGTACACTATGAGTAAAAGAGAGTGATAGTTTAAATTTAGTTTAGTCAGTTTACTACAGAATCGAGGCCAATATCAGTCATGTAGTTCCCATAATACAAGCTCTGCTTAGTTTTGCACTGATACTATAAAACGTTTAGGGCTAGATGATGCTGTGTGAAAAATGACAGGCCTTATTATAAACGCGAAAGTTTATGAGGATGGATGTTGTTACTCTTTCACGCAAAAACTACTGAACGGATTTTGATGAATTTTTACAGTAAACTAGTTTATTTTTATAAGTAAGTACCTATATTTTTAGATGTAGATAATTAAGAATGAATGATTTTCATTCATGAATGTAATTAGTATGTTTGTAGTTTACTCCTTTTTTTTTGTTTATTTTCAGTGCCACCATATCGCAACCTGGCCAAAATGAATGGTAACCCGAAAAATAGGGACACGGCGTACGAACATGCCGCCTCAAGCAGCTGTTACAAAGCAGTCTTAATAGGAACCGATAAAATAAATGAAGCCAGGTCTAATAGATAGCTTAGGTAGAAGAGTTTAGGTCGCCGTCGGAGTACAAGCGGCTGGTCTTCAGAAAACCAACGCATGTACATTTACGGCAATATGGCCGGATTGCACGCTTTATCATAGATCCTAGTCTAAGTTCCCAACTAGAACTAGGTGAAGAACTAGAGTTTATGTTAGTATTTTTTGTTACAACAACATATATATTCAGAATATATGTTGCCCGCGTCAGTTTGCTCTGTATTATTCGGCAGGGTCCGGAAAAAAAATGTGTCTTATCTTATAACTATGTTTTTTTTATAACTAAATAAATAAATAAATAATGCTGGACATTTTCACATAGCATCATCTAACCCCAAAGTAAGCAGAGCTTGTGTTATGGAAACTATATGACTGATAGGTATACTACTTATATACATTTTTTTTGTAAATACATACATATTATACATAGAAAACACCGAGACCCGAGACAAATTAATGTAGATCATACAAACATTTGTCCCGCAGCGGGAATCGAACCCGCAACCTTCAGCGTCTCCGGCGGACCTTTGCCCACTGCGCCACAGAGGTTGTCCTACTCCCTTATGTTTAGTTAACTTTTTAAGCACAAGCCCTGCGACTCCCCACCTGTGTAGCGAAGCGACCGTATGTACTGTCTGCAATTGTTTTTGTCTCGAAAGATCCCAAGCTAGGCGCCTAGCGACACTCCTGTGCCACCATGTATCGTAGCAAGCCACCTAGACGCCTAGCTACCAAGCCATCTGAAGTGCAGCTACATGTATCGTAGCAAGCCGCCTAGACGCCTAGCTACCAAGCCATCTGAAGTGCGGCTACATGTATCGTAGCAAGCCGCCTAGACGCCTAGCTACCAAGCCATCTGAAGTGCGGCTACATGTATCGTAGCAAGCCGCCTAGCTATACGCCTGCAGTGTAGTTATCATGTATCGTAGCAAAACCCTGGAAGCCTAGCTGCCAAGCAACTCAGACGCCTGCAGTATGGCTGCGGTCTAAAGGTGTCAATATTGTGAAAGTGTAATTAATTAACGAAACTAAAGCGTAAATCGAGTTATCCACGGCCAGACTATAACACCGAATACGTTGTATAAAATAATAGAAATTGCGGAACGACAAATTTAACTGTACATTAACTTGAAAACGGAAAATACAATAACCACCGTAATTGGACACGATACGATTGAAATTGGCAAAGCTATATAAACAAGTTCAGTTAGTTATGAGACGAGAACCAGTTAACGAGGCAACAAAATTAACACCTAACGTTTTAATACCGCGAAAACTAAAGCTAAAGAACTTTCACAGATGATAGATACCAGATAAAATGACGGGAGACATCTTATTTTATTACCGCGGTACTACAAACAGATATATAAAATAAGCTAGAATGAATGCCAGTGATCATAAATCACCATACTTTATACAGGCAACATTAATGAATACTCCATAGCCACATATCTACAAAGTCCTGACTCCATACGAGGATTCTGTGTCGTGCGTATCACGAATGAATGCTGGTAGAATTCTTAACAAATTTACAAATAATAAAAACTTAATAGGGGGTTTTTGGGCACAGGCAACCTATCTAAGAATTTTTTCTGGAAGAAAATGTTATAACGGAGCAAAACTATTCATCTTTCGTCACAGTGCCATCTCTGTGAATATGACGAACTATAACTGTTGGAAGTTGTTTAAAAAGAAAAACTCTCCTTTAGCCATAGCATTTACGTGACGCATAGAGAACTATGTCCAGGTAGACGAGCTGATAACGAAGACATGACTGCATTTTGACGACCTCTATGTCACAGTGGGCGGAAGCCCGCTTGAGACGCAGAAGGTTGCGGGTTCGATTCCCGCCACGGGACAAATGTTTGTATGATCTACAAATATTTTTCTCGGGTCTGGGTGTTTTCTATGTGTAATAGCTACGTGTTTACATAAAAAATATATATAATTAATACATCAGTCATGTAGTTCCCATAATACAAGCTCTGCTTAGTTTGGGGCTAACTGAAAAATGTCCAGCAATCTTATTTCCGAGATTCTTAAGCCGAACCCGTAGTTCAACTCCAGTTTAACATTAGAATGAGTGTGAAAGTGTAATTGTGAGCTGAAATTGGCCGAGCGATCTCCCAACCTCTGACCCTCAGCTTGAAAATTGAGATGAGATCGCGAAATTGATATTCTGCTCGGGAGCTGAATTGGATATGTGAGTAATTTCGACATTGTAAATTATTTTCAAGACCTGACATGATTATTGTAAAAAGTCTAGTAGACGTCGAGCTACTTTATTAACATTCAGCTTTTTATTTAATATCTTATCATCTTAAAACGCAAACAAATTATTGGTATGTAATAAAAAAAAACAATACCTGACATGAATGTTGTAAAAAGTCTAGTAGACGTAGAGCTACTTTATTAACATTCAGCTTTTTATTTAAATATCTTATCATCTAAAAACGCAAACAAATTATTAGTTTGTTAAAACATTACCGTGAACAAAATAATAAAATCTAAAGACGTAAACTTAAAATGAAGTTACATCGACCGCCGGCGCCCGCCACAGATGGCCAATGCAACGCGAAATAAATAATAAAACGGCTAATGGTGGCCGTTGAGAATACACCTTGTGAAAAAGTTAAAATCTATTATTTACTTCTGCTGCCAAACAGTAATGTACGAGTAAATCCCGTAAAATGACAGGAACGTGAGATTTAAAGATCATAACAGAAATGCCTCTATTATGCAGCATTATTCTTTTGTAACTTTTTGAAAATTATATGACTTAGGTACATGCTTATGTTACACAAAATATGTTAAATGAAAAACAAAAACGGTTGTACCTAATTAGTAACATGCCTAATGTAGGCAGGTATACGAACTGAAATCGGCCGAGGACACAATTTTAATCTACTAGCTTCTGCCCACGGCTTCACCCGCGTGGTACCCGGATAAAAGTAGTCTATGTGTTATTCTGATGTATAAGCTATATTACTGTAGTTTTATTAAAATCCGTTCAGTAGTTTTTGAGTGACAGAGTAACACACATCCATCCTCGTTAACTTTCACGTTTATAATATTAGTAGGATAGTAGGATTATACGAATGCATTTATAGATTGACGATTGATTGAGTGATGACGACGTAAAGATCTGTGTCCGTTCGTAAGAGTAAACGAACGCAATATAGGTACTCGAACACCTGTATTTCGGAGCGTTATGGGTGCGTTTTATCGTTGTTTCCCGTTTACGCGTACTTTCCAAGCTTTCTAAATCTTCGCGAAGATTACGAGCAGCATGGTCAGCTTACTAAGTTAAGTCCGATTTATCGAATGATATCAAAGGTTATGTTTACTATGTTGAAACACCTCGCACTGTTATTTACAAGCTTAGTTTAGGCGGTTTAGCATTTATATCCTTACTACCCCATGCGGGTGAAGCCGCGTGGTACTCATTAAAAAGTAACCTATATGTTAATCTGAGATATAAGCTATTTTACTGTAAAGTTTCATCAAAATCCGTTTAGTAGTTTTTGCGTGAAAGTGTAACAAACATCCATCCTCACAAACTTTCGCGTTTATAATAAGTAGTAGTAGGGTAGGATTTGTTAGGTAAGAAATGAATAGCTTACTACACGAAAACTTAAGTGTTAAAAGTTTAAAATGCCATAAATAAATATCGGCAAAAAATAATTCTGGAACAATACTCGTAGATGGCGCAGCAGTATCAAAAGAAAGTATGTTGCTGTTATGACGTAGATTGATCACGAATTATTTGGACTTAATTTAAAAGTTGTTTGAACCGATATACCACATCGGTTTATCGGTGATATGAGTTACGCTATAATATGGTGGTTTCGAAATCAATGAAGTTATCATTTAGATTGTAAATCAATACCAGTCTGGTAGATAGATGAATATGATGCAGAAAAAGTGTAAATATGTGAAAATCTTATACCACCCTGTAATATTAATATAAAATAACGTATTAATGTTTATAGGATGTAAGTTGTTTGTGGTCTTTGAAACGGCTGAGCTGGTTTAGATGAAATTGAACATATTATAGTGACTAGGACAACACTCAAGCTACTTTTTAACGTTAATTCACATCTACAACTGTGCTGTTACGTGTCTGCCACACACGGTGTCTGTAGATGTGAATCAACCTTTATCCAGACCTATCTAGCCAAGCCGTGGTCAAAAATAGTTCTTAATAAATCACTTATTTTTCGATAGATAACGCAGCAAATTTGTAGATTTGATTAGAAATAAACCTCATATACATAGTTCGTAAATCGGAATAAAAAGTTCATAATAGGTATGATGAACAAACCTACCTACTTGCATACCTACCAAAACCATGTAAGTTTGCCTGTAGCAAAGAATTGCAGGCAAAAGTGTAAAAAATATTACTATTATCTACTACTTTAGATTACACATGTGCAACTTACGCGTGATATCAATATTTCGAACTAGTAAACTCCCGCAGTTTCATTCGCGTAGGATATTGTCATACACACTCACGGTGTCTGAACTCTTTGTGTAGTGTACAAAATTAACAAATAAAAGCTGTCTAATTAAGATCGCTACCGCCTAAGTAGATGTACATCATAATAAAGTATTTTCAGTCATTCATTCGCTAAAAATCAGTTTTCTTATGTTTCCAGCCCCCCCCCCGCCCCTATTCTGTACCTGAAAATCACTTGTGATGAACGTTCGACAAGTCAACTAATCATCACAAACCCGTATTCTGTGGCCATATTGATAGTCACTATGTGCCAGTGAGAATTATTCAACTTTTCAAACGGGACGAAACCGAATGACTTTCTGATATAGAATCGATCTAGCTATCTTTACATAATTATTTATATGTATCTGATCCATATGTTTTTATCTGATTCAATGATAGGACATCATTGTATTCAGATGTAACAGTGATTTAAACAATAATATTATTTGATACTCACGATTGAAAGTATGTAACGTAGTTTTTATCATCAAAAGGAATTAAAAATATTTTTTTATTGAAATTGTACGGATATAGACTGTTTTAAATAAATTATTAATAAATAACGTTACAAAATGTTGACTGTTTCTTTTATGAGTCCAGTGATGAGACAGTATACATGTGTGGAAATAGGTTTGTATTTAGTGGCTTTCTTTCTGAACTAAGTAGTTATATTTTGTGTTTGTGTTTTAATGTTTAAAATTTGTACATTCAAGTTATGAAAACAACAATAAAATATAATATTCTCAACCAAACTTATGTACAACAAAAAATTGCTGGTAATTTTTTGTATTCAAAAATACGTATTTACCTACAGAAATTTAGCTTTTTCATCTGTAGTTTTTGTATATAGTTACTTGTACATAGTTGTATGAATAAATGTATTTCTAAAAACGTACAATTTACAGCTAATCTCAGCGTGACATTATTGGGTATGAGCGTCGTATGGGCGTCTCCCATGATAATCAAGCTAAGAGATGAGGAGCAAACTATCTTGTCAACGCCCATCACAGAGGATGAAGCAGCGTGGATCGTGTCAGTCAGTCTTCTGTCGGGGCTCACAGGTAAATTTGAGGACTTATCACTCTTCCTGGTTAAAACGCTAACAACTAAATTATGAGTAACCAGTAAAACGAAGAAATGTTCAAAAGCATAATCTTTGGCTATCATCCTCGTTGGACGTACATCCTCGGATTAAGAGGATGTACGACCACAATGGAGGGATGGAATGGTAAGCTAGTAAACCTGGTTGATGTTGTTTGTTATCTCTCTGTCTTTTGTTTCATCTACTGAGTTTATCGTATTATTTTTTCAATATAAATAATATTGTTTTTTATGTTAATACAGCCTCACATCTTGTAAGTTGAGTAGAATGTTGTCAGGTAAAGATCACCTTTGAATAAAATGAATATTATTATGCTAGCAATAATAAAGTATTTTCTAATTCTGCCCATTTCGACAATAAACTGAAGAATAATGCGAATTTTTATTCTAGTGCCAACCTTCTGTGGTATTTTGTTGGACAAACTCGGCCGAAAAACTACTTTGCTCTGCAGTTACATTCCCCGCTTCCTTTTTTGTTTTCTTGCAATGTTCGCCACTGACTACTGGATGGTGATGCTGGCCAGATCGTTTGCTGGTATAGCAGATATGATGTGCCTGTCAGCTGTTTCTACGTACTCTTCGGAAGTCGCTAACGTAAGTTTATTTCCACAATCTAATCTGAAGTACCTGTACAGAAGGTGGTCAAATTCGAGTACTCGAACATCACTCTGTACTTGATAATATTGCAAAGCAATCCAAAGACACATTCACCCGTGGAATACCTTGTTTTTCTAAAGTTTCCGAAAAACATGAAATTCCACCGGTTCACGAGTGCATTGTGCAAGATTTTACACTTAACAACATCTTCCAGTAAACGATTACGGAATAAATCGATGCCCAAACTAGTGTAAAAGTGAAACTTCAACGTTCTTTCAACGTTCCTGCAAAAGCTTAATCTCCATTCCAGAAAGAAATTCGAGGGCAATCAGGTACCATGACCCAGATAAATTCAGCAATAGGCATGATGATCATGTTTGGAGTGGGCCCGTTCGTGTCGTATCTGGCGATGAACATATTGATGACATGCCTCGTTACTGCTACCCTTATCCCTCTGCTGATCTTGCCTGAGAGTCCTTTCTTCTTTTATTCAAAAGGTAAGACAGTCTTTAACTAAAGTACAGCCGATATAACAAGGCACACAACGTTAAGCAAAACTCACTTCTTAAAAAAACATTCTGTCTATTTGCTTCTCGAATGGTTCCACAGCACGGTACAGAGTAACACCGTTTAGTTACACTAATATATTTTGTGTCAAGTGACAAGGTTAGACGTGAAAACTAGTCTGAGAAACCAAAGAACACCGTGTATGATTATGGATGTGGAAATCTGGTTTAGTGATAAGATACAATGAAAGTAAAATATGAGAGCAATAATATTTTATTAATTCATAATTAATTAATTCGTTAGGTTATGGACTAAGGATTCGTCAGACTACTCGATGCTATCAGACGCCCTTTTAATCTCCTACTAAACGAAATTGGCCTCCATGTCATGCAAGTAACAAAGCATGAAATAGATATACAGATCAACGAACTATTTATATTTATCGTTTTTAGGAGATACAGGAAAATCGATCGAGGTTTTAACATTCCTGCACGGCTCCGAAGTGCTAGCACACGAGGAGTTGAAAGGCTACTCTACCAGCAACAATGACACCGACGAGGAAGTTAGCAAATGGGTCCACTTTAAAAACAGAGTTGTACTCAAAACCTTCCTCATGGTGTTTTTACTGGCAATGAGTCTGCAATTAATCGGATACAACGCTGTGAACTTATACTTGCAAACTATATTCGAATCGGCGAACACAACAGTTAGCTCGGAAATATCATCGCTAATCATAGGAGTGATCCAGCTCATAGCTTGCTCCTGCACTTTCTTGCTGACGAACCGCTTTACAAGGAAGCAGATTATCTGCACATCTTTGGTAGGACTATTGATTGGAATGGTAAGTTTATTTCACCTGCTCTCCGACACAAGTGTTTTATATCCTATCCTACTAATTTTATAAACGTGAAAGTTGAGGATGGATGTTTGTTACTCTTTAACGCAAAACTACTTAACGGATTTTGATGAAACTTTACAATAATATAGCTTATACATCAGAATAACTCATATGCTACTTTTTATCCGGTTACCACACGGGCAAAGCCGTGGGCAGAAGCTAGTAACACATAATATTCCTAGAGGTATTTACTTCAAATGTTTTCAAAACTTGGATTTTTACCATCTCTTAATATTTTTTTTTACAATTCGGATACCTAAACTTTATCACAAAACCACCATGACCGATGGTTTCATGGAGTGAAAGGGGACACTAGAGACTTTTATATACAGTGGCCCCCAAACTCCTCGATTTAATCAGTTGTTACGTGTAATGCTAATCGCTTTGCAAAATATAGAAATTTGTTAACTTTTATAATGGTTAAACTTCGGTACTTAGATCTTTAACCGCGAGGATTTAAGTCATCGTAATTATGTTTTTTCATGCATTTAACAAAAGCTCAATAAAATCATGATAATGTTTTGGTTTCAGATTGGTTTAGGTACATTCTTCACCATAATGGAAAACGGAACTGAAATCTCAGGGTTTCTCAACTTCCTGCCACTTATTTCCGTTGCGATTGTCATTTATGGATTCAATGCAGGTAAAGTTACATTTCAGTATTCTGTACATTCTAACACCCAACAGTCACTAGGGTTGATTGAACCAAAGGTATCAGAAACTACCATGGTACCTAAGCACACTGACCCGAAACGATCTGCAAATCATGCTAGCTTTTGTTATGTATCAGTGGCTACCTATTCAACCATCACTGCCACCATCATCATAAACAGCCTATAGAAGTTCGCTGCTGCATGGAATCCCATGACTTATCTTAGGCCACTTCCCTTCAACTATCGTCTTTAAAAACAAAAACACAGCATTTAGTTTAGTTTATTCTTTTTTTTTACGTACTGCACTATCGGTGAAGGCACCGACTAAGTTTCGACTCATTCCGAGAGTCTTCATCGGGGTGAGTGGTCGCGACTTCCTCCTTCCGCGTCGCGACGAAGAAAATTCCCGTTTTTACAATATGAATAGTTTAGTTTATATTTTTATTTATCAATAAACACATTAAATATAGTGATAATAAATAATAAAGGCAATGTAAGGTGCAAAAAAGGTCTCATCTCAGAAAAATACTGGTTGTAACAGCCAGCGCTGGTCTTCCGTTAGAACCGTTTTTTTGGGGTGCGGACTTGTAACATTTATCAGTAGAAAAAACAAAATAAAAGAGCAAAAATTTGTTGTGTGAACTGT
The DNA here is from genome assembly GCA_958496245.1 of Perizoma flavofasciatum. Classification (NCBI taxonomy): domain Eukaryota; kingdom Metazoa; phylum Arthropoda; class Insecta; order Lepidoptera; family Geometridae; genus Perizoma; species Perizoma flavofasciatum. The sequence continues at coordinate 7,126,844 of OY292439.1, read as the reverse complement.
TAACACAACGCTGATCTTCCGTTGGAACCAAACACTTAAGTGAAATCACGGATGTCTGCTTACATTACGATTAGTAAATGTATAAATGAATGTTGACTGTTGACTTTTTTACTTTGACGGTGTCATTTAGTAAGAATTATGGAACCATCCCGGCCACAGGTCAAAAACTCTTATGGTTTTCCACAGGCATGGGTTCCCTCTTCTGGATGCTTGTGGCTGAGCTGCTCTACGGCCCAGTGCGTGCTTACGGGGTATCCATGGCTATCTTCGTGACCTCAGTTACTGCTTTCTGCATCACCCTATTCTTTCCGTCTATGACGCGCAGTATCGGAGCGTCTGCCACTTACTGGATATTCGCGGCGTTTTGTGCGATTGCAACCGTTTGCATTGCGGTGTTCGTGCCCGAAACTAAAGGCAAGACTTTTGCGGAGATACAGATTGCTTTAGGGAGCAGAGACTCTAAGACGAAAGAGCATAAGGATGATACAAAAGCTTAACCGCTCCTGGGACTTTAGACACATAAGATCATCTTGTGTCAGGCCTTTTATTTTTTTAACCAAGGGTTAAAAAACTATGTTGAATTTTATTATAGATATTGTAAAACAGCAATTTTCAAGTAGTGTACTATCGGTGAAGGCACCTAAGTTTCGAGTCATTCTGAGAGTCTTCATTGTGCACTGCGGCGAAGCGACGCTGAGGGAGGGCGTCACGATCACTGATTCTGATAAAGACTCTTAGAATGAGTGAATTCCCGTTTTACAATATGAAGGCTTAAATATGTTTGACACAAAATAGTTATTCCTTAGTCAAATGCGTTAGCTAGTTCAGTTTGAGACCTATGGTAGCCCTGAAAAATGTCTTGTTACTAATGGTAAATGATGTGTGGCGAAAAAATTCTACGTCTTAGAGAGGATACTTTCATGCACTAACACATATCTTAAATTGTTATCACGCAAGTTTTTTCACGGTTTTCGTGTAAAACGTACTCCTATAGCGCAGGCATGAACATTTTACTAATGTAAACATCAATTCGAATTCACAATCATACGATAAAATTTTAAACGTAGCTTAATATATAAAATACGTATAGTTAAATGTGAATAGATTTATTCTAGATTTTAAGAAACGGCGATTGGGAATGATAAATGATACAGTTTTAGTACAACTGTACTATTGTCCTTATTTATTTATTAAAAATTGTTTCTGTGACTTTTTAATGCATTGACGCAATATCATAATAGATAGAAAATGCTTTATTGCACAAGATAAAACAAGTACATAGGCGAACTTAATGCTAATTTGCATTTTCTTCCAACTAACGTCATAATGAACAATAAAGAAGCAAAAGCATCATTTTTTTATATTAAAACCTAACAGTCACATACGTAGGTCTGATCCCAGAATAGGATTCCCTGTATCGTGGGTATAAGGAAATATGAGTAGCATGGAACAACGCTCAGACCCGGAACAAATATCTAAAGAACATGGAAACATTTGTTCCGCAGCGAACCCGCACATCTTACGTCACAGTTGGCTCCTCACCCGCTACACCAACTATTGGACATGGACGCATCTTACATGTTTTACCTTCACAATGAACATTGATGCTTTTGCTTTTATACCGCTCATTATTAGTACATTTTTTAAAAAAATTATTATGTAAGCTAAATCCTTAGGCTTCACCATGATTATAGTAATCTCAATACTTTGATTCTTTTATTTATTTATCCTCGATCTTAAAATTCCGTACGTACTTGTAGGTAGGGGATGTGTGGGTTCCGTACACTTGGATAAAATTAATTTTAAAAGTTTTTTAGTTTTAACAATAATAAGTAATTTTCAGATTTTAATGATAATGGCCTCGATTCTGTAGTACACTAACTAAACTAAATATACACTGTCGCTCTCTTTTACTGATAGTGCAAGCAAGAAAGAGATAGCTACAATTTTAGTGCTGTCAAATTAGTTAGATTTAAGTTTTCCATACAAGTTTAGTCGTGATTTCAATGCTGACTATAAACACGAAGAAAAGCGGCACGTAAACTGATTTGACAGCAGCACACATCAGTAAAATTCTCGCCATCTCTTTCTTGCGTACACTATCAGTTAAAGAGAGCGCCAGTTTAAATTTAGTTTACTTAGTGTACTACAGAATCGAGGCCAATGGGTGTTTACTAATGTACGTATACAAATATATGAGTAGTATATCAATCATGTAGTTTTTTTTGGCTAAGGAAAATATTCTGCGGTAAATTTTGTAAAGCGCCATCTATTCTAAGCTCAAGTTACTAAGAGTAAAGTAGAGTATGGGTAGTGCCCGTTAGCGCCACCTATTTGGATACACGCGTCGCTAAAACGTAAACATTGGTTGACACCGCCACCAGAGAACTTCCGTTCCAGAGAACTTGAAGCTACATCTGTTGAAAATTTAAGGAACTAAGACTCCTTCAAACATTGCGCCATCTTTGTTGTGACACTGAAACTAATATCCCAGGTCGATTTTTAGTGCAAAAATTGTACAAAATAAAATTAACCTTTCGGAACCTATTTGATAAGTGGCAAGTTTAATTTATTCTTCAAAGTAACACAGATGACACTGTAGGAGCCGAAAGAACAATGACAACTGCCACAAATCAAAGAGCCTCGATTTGAGACTGATGCATCATCCAACTCGAACCTATTGTTTTGTAAAAGGATCATTAAAAAGAATAACCAGCCTTGTTTTCTTGCCTTTCTTTCCTGGGGGTCTACTCTACAAACCGATAAACGATATATCGCTTCAATTATCGTGCTAAACCTACTCTACGTTACATCGTTTCGACTATCATTTGAACGATGAAACGACCGACATTACTTTTGACAATCGATGTCGTAACCCTACTCCGGCATCACTAAAAACGATACGATAATTTGAATTTGACAACGAAACAAATGTCAACCGACGAACTTATCAACGATGCCCTTGATGCTATCGTGCCCATTATCGTTTCGGGTTATATTGTTGTGTTTTCTGATAAAATCATCTCTATTTCGTTTACCGGACTCCCGAATCTTTTATACCTTCGAGCCCTGCTGCCTACTGGAGTCTCTGCATTCTTTTCATTCGACCTCGGCCTGCTGCACTACGGACTCTTGATTTGCCTCATGTTTTGGAATAATGGTGAGATTTATGCTTGCCATGGAAGCCATCCACGAGGAAAAGGCTTTACAAAAACAACATTTTAAAGTGACGAGGGACCAGTTGGATTTGAACAAAATTCCCGACTATAATTTCATCGGGAATTATAAACATAGTAAAAGTTTGTTTGAAGGTAAACTTGTATATATTTTTTTAAATATTTAAAAATAAAATTGTTGTTAAAATAGTGCTTTAAACTTTAATGCTGTGTGTACTAGTATCTTTTTAATAAACAAATTTGAATATTCACCCGACTAATTTTTGCTTCAACTTCAACTTCTTAATTATGGCTTCTGTGGCTAGTTGTCACAAGAATTTTACTTGTAAAGTTTTCAAATCACAGGCGGGTTTGTTGATTTGACATGTCAAATGTTGTCACTTCATTTACTTTCATAGATAATTGTTATCATTTTGCCTAAAAAGTGACATAAACAGTCAAGCAAAAAGATTTAGGCTAAATGTCTATTATCCAAGCCTTTAGATTTTCCTATCATTCGTTCCGAAGATTCGATACATATTGTCTATGCTTTCGACAGACGACAAAGATTGCGAACATTTTTGAGAGTAGGGTACGGCCGAATAATTCGGAGCACTGTCGTATCGTAACGATAATGTCGATATCGTTTTACGGAGTAGACCCCCTGGCTTGGTCGCGGAGGAACAGGCACCTAGATAAAAACCGACGTTTCAAAGTGTTTTGTTTAATTACGCGGCAAGGTATGAAGATAAAAAGATCGCGCATAAAATTCAAAGTTTTGTCACAATCTTACTGATAGAATATTGTAAGGACTGACCTCATGCTCTCTCAGTTTCCTCAGCAGTTCGTGGTAGGTCCAGGAACGCGCGGCGGCTAGGGACGGCGGCGGTAGACGACCCTCCATACGATGTAACCAACGACGTAGGCAGTGTAGCTCATGGGCTGCCGTGTCTGAAAACCAAAGACGATTTTATTATAAAAACTATCATGTACTAGATATGTAATGAGCATGTATTGGAACGCAATTTTGTTGGACAATGGCCTCGATTCTTTAGTTCACTAACTAAACTAAATTTAAACTGTCGCTCTCTTTTACTGATAGTGCAAGCAAGAAAGATATATCTACAATTTTAGTGCTGTCAAATCAGTTTACGTACCGCTTTTCTTTGTATTTATAGTCAGCATGTTTTGAAATTATGACTAAATTTGTATGGAAAACTTAAATCTGACTAATTTGCCTCTTAACAGCTGCAATAGGTATATGGATTAGTATGATTCGATTACCTGATTCGTGATATGACCATTCCCATAGGCTATAGATATGCTTAAGAATGTAAAATACTAGGCCTGTTTCTATCACCATTCAAACTACACAATGTAAGTTTTGTAATAGTTAATTTTACTAACGTCCCCAAGTGTTCTCTATGTTCCTAAGGCTTAAATAAATGAGTATGAGTATGATGAATACGAATATTAATAAAGACACGTCTTGTAACGAACCATGTTAATGAACCGAATAGTCAAATGCGTGATAGTAGTAGCGTGGCTTGGCTCATGTAACCAAAAAAATGCGAGACAGTTGCAGTTGGATTGACATAAAAAAGGTCGTCGGTATAACATCAACATAAAAATAAACAGATGCAGTAGTTTCTTGCCACAAGCAGGGGGCGCAACAACCGATGATGGGAAACACGTCGGGGGTTTTATAAATTTGCAAAAAGTAACTTGTATTTTAACTTGTCCTGTAAGTAAATACTAAATTCCGTAATGTATGCTCACCAACAGTATCGGAGCAGTCTCCACTCCTCTGCTGTTCAGGGTTGAGAAGTAGATATAGGCCTTCCCATTTCGCATTCAAATGTTCTATCCTCCAAGTCACCTGCGAATTTGTTTTTTTTTTTAAGTAGTGTACTAGTAACTAGTTGCTCGAGTATAAACGAACAAACACTAAAAATTCGCTTTAAAAAAAGTCAGATTTTTTTTCACATAGCATCATCTAGCTGCAAACTATTATGGGAACTACATGACTGATATACTATTATATACTTTTTTTAAATAGTACATAGACTGTGGATATCAGAAACTACAAGTAATGGTTATATAAGCGGCGATGGGCTTGCAAACTGTCATGTGAATGCTACCAAAGCAAAACGTGGGTATGTAATATAATGTTTTTAAGTGTCTCTGACTATCCTCTACTTGGTATCCTCACAAATCTGCGTATTGAGGATCTCATCATGTGTATAACAGTCGTGAGCGTGTTTGTTTTTTTTTCGTTTTTTTTAGAATCTATCAAATCTCTTGAGGATTCTTTCGATCTATAATAACAATACATTTTTCACACAGCATCATCTAGCCCCAAAGTAAGCAGAGTTTGTGTTACGGGAACTACATGATTGATAGTATATCATAATACTTTTTTTTTGTTAAACCATCACGTATAAATTTACTCTAAAACTGAACGTTAGCTTTTAATGTAAGTATAGTTAAAGCTTAAAAAATGTTATACTTCCACCACACAAGTCATCTGGTCACTGGGCCCTACTCAGGACCATCTTTATTCCGTTGGACCCAACGGAAAGAGAACGAGAGAGGGAGAGATTAAACGGAATTAGATACTAAGAGTTCTGTCTATTGGTAGAACTGTTGTTGTTTTAAGTAAAATACCGACGTTGACATTTCTTAGATCGACTTTATTTTCACTATTTTTTAAATACGAGAATTGGGCTTCCTGCCTTAACATGCCCCTTTTATGGGACGCAGCCGCAAAGTAACAAGGCAAGTGATAAAAGCAGCAAATGTTTTTGTATTAACAGCCAATATTATTAATAATAAATAAATAAAAAATAACATCTGTAAGCGCTTACATCAGCGCTTGCTTCGGGTATCCTGTCCAGGATCGCGTTTCCTTGCTCAATGAATTTTTCGCGCCGCGGCTCTACTGAGCACAGCTCTGCCTTACGCATCTGAAAAATCAACAAAAATTATAAGGGTGCATGTCATCGCATTCAGCGAATAACTCGAACTATTTTTAGAAGTCGAACTTTTAGAAGTAGATTGATACTTAGCAGCGCGCGATGTGCATATGTCGTCGATGGATAACTTAATTAGCTGTATAACCGCTAGCTGTTTTACAAAACAACACTGTTTTACAAAGCGGCGTATTGACATCCAGCTAGAATGTCATTGCGATACCTTTAACAAAAAGGCTGCCAATGTTTAGCCTTACTGTAAACAGAAGACAGGTTAACTTCTTAAGTTTTTTTTTAAAATTACAAAACTGCGCTCCAATTTGTAAAACTGTTACATTATTGTCAGCCGCATTGGAAATCGCGAAACGCTTTGTTAATACGAATAACAATCCGGCTGGACGTCAATACAACTCTGTTTTGTAAAACAGCTAGCGGTTATGTAAAACAGCTAATTTAGCAATCCGTATGTGACATATACACCTCGCCAATGAAAAAGTTCAATGTTATTGTGAGCAAGAGCCACTTGACGAGTAACCAGCTAATGGGTGGATGAGCAAGATAAGGAATCAATATATCATAAAGTCTGAAAGTAGCGCCAGCGACGGAAAAGTTGAGGAGTTATAGATTAGTATGGGCACATCATGAGGGAAGGATGACATGGTTAAGAAAGTGAGTACTGAGATGAAGGCTGATAAGAGGAGAGTGGAAGAATAACATGTTGTGCCGACCCCACGTAATGTGAGACAAGGACGAAAAAGAAAAAGAACGCCGATATGCTGCACCGTTCCTAGGTTTGGTGCAGCATAAGCTGATAGAGACCTTTTGACCCCACACAACACAACACTGTAAGAATAGATGTAATGTTTGAATAAATACAATACAATACAATTTTTTTTTTTTTATTATTTCGAATATTTATACATATTTTTTTTATGCCGCGCAGGCTATTTTGTATGTAAATCCATAGCCGGGGCGCTAGGTGCTAGCTCAATACACCCAGCACGCTGACAATAATGACTACGGCCCCGTGGTCGTAGTCATTATTGTCAGCGTGGTGGTAGCATCCTGGTAGTCTGTACTACAAGATACTACCGCATACTACGACAAAACTATTTTTTTGTTTGCCTTATTTGAATTTGGATCTCTTTCATCGAGTTTGGTACAAATAGGTTGTGTTAAAATTACTGTATGCAGAACACCTTTGATCTGCATTCCGCAAATGCAGTATTTTTTAGTAGCGTTTTAGAAAAAGGTCATCTCGTTTCTGTTATTTTGATAATAAATACATACATAAAAATGAGTTCCAAAGATAGAAAATTGATATTGACTGCACTTCACCCGATCTAAGGTCGGAAGCCAAATTAGCGATGGAAAACCTCCTTTCTGCATCTTCATCAAATCTTATAAAAGGTTTCTTATGTAAGCTGACGCATTTTTTGCGAAAAGCAGTATGTATATACCTCGGCTGAAATGGCAATTGCCTGTCTCGTATCGTTGAAGTCCACGCCTGCGGCTCAGCCTTCAAACTGATACTCGACATGCTTCGCGGCCTCAGCAATAATGTAATGTATTTATTTCTTTCTTCTTTCTTTTGATACCAGAGTTACGAAGAGAGTACCCTTACCATCCTCAACTGCCTGCTGACCAGGTTCTCGGGACTAGAGTAGATCTCCTCCTGCACGTGGGTGAGCCACTGGCAGAGCTCGTTGAACTCTGCTATCAGCTGGACCAGCGACCACTGCCGGTTGAAGCCGCAAGTCGGCTGGAGACGCGGATGCAGAACTGACGTGTTGGCTGATTGCAACTCGCCGTTTGCTTCCTGAAATCAGTAGCAAGAACATTAGGGGTCTAATGCTCTAGTTTTAATTCTACGTGGGGGTACAAGAATAGCACTTTTTCCCCAAATTAGGGTATATTGTGCATTGGACACTAGGGGTACGATTAAGAACGTAATCAGATCATTCAGAAAATCAGAATTCGCGACGCGTACAATAGTGATTGAGGAATAGCGTTCACTTCTTGCACGATATATTTTTTTTATTCCGATATGTGTTTGTTGGGTTGCTATCATAGACTTTTGCCTTAAGGTACCCCCACAGAAATCCATGGGGGTGAGATCCGACGATCTGGGTGGCCAAACGTTGTCACCATATCGACTAATCAGTTTTCTGGGGAACTGTTCACGGAGGAGGCTCATGGTGGCTCTCACCGTGTGCGGTGTATAGTATCTGTGCCCGCGGCGACCATGCATCCCATACCAAGCTTGTCTAAACGTAGTGTCCATTAGATCGCATTAACTGAGACAATTCTGGCTTCGTTCAACTTACTTCGGGAAGCATGCAGCGATTATGGCAATTCTTATTTGGTTCTAAAGGGTTCTATTACTTCGGGAAGCACGCAACGATTAGGACAATAATAATTCTTGTTTGATTCGAAAGGGTTCTATTACTTCGGGAAGCATGCAGCGATTATGACAATTCTTGTTTGGTTCTAAAGGGTTCTATTACTTTGGGAAGCAGAATTGCCAGAATTGTCCAAATCGGTGCACGATTTGGACAATTCTGGCTTCGTTTGAAAGGTTATCTTACCTTACAGCTGTCAATGATCTGGTTGTCCATGATGTAGTCGTAATGATGCTGCAGCAGCGGCCAGAGGTCGTCGATAGCGCTGCCGCCACTTGCTGCTGATCCCCAGCTGCGTCTCCAAGCTTCTCGGCATGGCTCCTTTCTGAAATGATGCAAAAGAAGTACCACTAAGACATAGCAATTCTTCGCCATATTCTCTTAGTTGTATGGATGAATGTGTACTAACTACACATTCATCATGTGACGAGCATTGGACATGCATAGAGCCTTCAAAAAATAGTTTTTTTTGTTCAGAAACCTAATGGCGAAAATGGAACCAAAGATTCGAAGCATAGAAACCTTGAGTCCTAAAACTAGGAATCAAAATTCAGCGAGTAACATCTGATAGGAAAACTATTCTAAAATTTTATCATAGCGTGTCGACATAAGTAGTTCTTTTGCAAGCCTCTATCGAGCTAATTACTGAATTGTTCCAATATTTTAAAACCCCCGACCTGTATTCCATAGTTTATTGCAGCGACTGATGGCGATAAACTCTATCCAAGAAACATCCTGGAAGTCATACAAATCGATTGCAAAAAAACGTATTTAAATTAGATAAGCCGTTTCGGACGAACGAATTGGTCTCCGAATGAACATAGATAAAACTAAAATTATGTTCAATGGGAACATAGACCCGGAGCCAATCGTCGTACAAGGCCATCCACTTGAAGTTGTTCAAGAATATGTCTACCTCGGGAAAATTTTGCAATTGGGTAGACACAACTTCGAGAAGGAGGCCAAGAGAAGGATCCAGCTGGGCTGGGCAGCGGTCGGGAAACTACGTCGAATCTTCTCGTCACCCATACCACAATGCCTGAAGACTAAAGTTTTCAATCAGTGCGTCCAACCCGTGATGTCCTACGGTGCCGAGACGTGGACACTCACAGTTGGGCTAATCCACCAGTTCAAGGTCGCACAGCGAGCTAAGGAACGAGCTATGCTCGGTGTTTCTCTGAAGGATAAAATCCGTAACGAGATTATCCGACAGAGAACGAAAGTCATCGACATAGCTTAGAGGATTAGTAAGCTGAAGTGGCAATGGGCTGGTCATATATGCCGAAGAACCGATAACCGTTGGGGTAAACGAGTTCTTGAGTGGAGACCACGTCTGGGTAAACGTAGTGTGGGACGCCCCCCGGCTAGGTGGAGCGATGACTTAAGGAAGGCAGCGGGCAGTAAGTGGATGATAAGAGCCGAACACCGGGCTCAGTGGCGCGTATTGGGAGAGGCCTATGTCCAGCAGTGGACTGATGTGGGCTGATGATGAAGCCGTTTCGGAGATAAATAATAACAGACAAACAAACATCCTCTTACGTCGAACGCAAATGTTGAATGCTCCTGAGGTTACTGCTAAAAATTGCTGACCTCTTTTTGGTGAGGCTGTGGTATGGCCGCTCGAGCTGATCGTAGAGCCCGCCAGGCTGCGCTAGCGCACTCCGGAGCGAGGATAGGGAGAAGCTGCTCTTCATCGCCGAATGCTCGAAGCCTGGAAGGTAATATGTCAATTTATAACTACGCAACGACATTATAACGAAATGATGTAGATGTTTTCTGTTGGCAAAAGTCCGCCTGAGACGCAGAAGGATACTTGTTCGATCGATCGCGGATCAAATGTTTGTATGATCTGCAAATATTTGTCTCGGATCTGGGTGTTATCTAAGTATGTATAATATGTATTTATTTACAAAAAAAAGTAGATAAGTAGTATCATTGATATCTCATGAACCCATGTTTCGCAGATTATTATAACTTAGATCCAAGACAAATATAAGGTTGCCATGGGGTTAAGGAGTATAAGAATAATCACAAATAATGTTCCTACCTTATTATAACAAAATCAAATATAACAATGGTTACTTTTACCACTTTAACTCTTTAGGTATTATGTTCTTGATTTGTTAAAATTATAAATTTAATAGGTATTATATAATTATGTATTAATCCTAATAATATTATAAATGCGAAAACTTTGGTGTTTAGAAATTAAGATGTTTGTTGCTAGATATAATAAATATATAGTAATAAATAAATAAATAAACCGATATCTTCGTAACGGTTTAACGGATTTGGATGAAATTTGGAACAGGTACTTTGTGATCTAGAATAACATATGGGCTACTTTTTATCAGGCTACTACACGTGCAAAGCAGATAATAGACTAGTATTATATAATATCCCTTTCCGAGTCGGAAAGAGTTTTTACCTATAAGCAACCAAAACATGCATAATATGTTAAAATTATTTTCAAGTTCTTGATCATTCTATAACTCAACAACCTTTTGCGAAAGATCAAAGTTTTCTAAGTAAAAGTTGAACATTAAAATACATCTTTGCCAAAGACCAACGATAAAGAGTTACGAGCATATTATGTTTAACGTTATGATCAAAGCAAGTTTTTTAATGAAATTTTTCAGAACCACAGCCAAAAAAATATTATAAGCTAACAAATAATAGGTACAGATAAACACTATATTACACACCAAATAATAATACAAAAAAAAGTCTCTTTAATATACAAGGTGCAATTGGTACCATGTAGTTAGGTAGGTTATTTGCCTAGATTATAGCACTAGATCATTGAAGCTTGGGTTAGCCAGGGCTGAGAGAATCTACTTCTCATTGCATACATGTGTAAAATCTATCCCAATAAAGCAACAAACGTGTAAAAAGTTTTGATAAATTTTGTTAGTAGGTTAACATAGACTTGAAATGCTAACATGTTTTTTATAGTAGTTTAAAATAATGGACATCTTCAAATCGATAAGGAAGTACTCAGAGGGTAGTCCAATGTACTGGTATTTGGTACATGCGCATGTTATAGCATTCCGTGTGACAGAGTCTTAACGCTGACAATGTCATAAAAACATCGTTCTAAGGCATGCCGGTTTCACGATGTTTTCATTTTAAGTAGCTAGTTTTAGTAAAGTATTTCAAAACGATTATCAAAATATACTTACTTGTTGACATCTCCATGATTTCCTTCGGGAACATTCTAAATAAATCGATTTAATGCTAAACCAACAATAGCGTTCCCACAAATCGTTTGTATCGTCTATTTTATTCCATAAATCTTTGTACTTTTATTATTTCTTATATTTTCTGTTTCTGTCTCTTTCTTCAAGTTTTCTCGCTTTTTTTCTTAGTTTAAAAATTAGAAAAGTGCTATTGCGACTAGATTCGTTTATAAATAATTAATTGCTAATCATGAAATCTGATTGGATTCATGAATTCGATTGTTTTGTTTTGGTTGTATTGTCGGTGGTCACATTTTGGTTATCTGTCCCTTCTGCTCCCTTGTTGGCTGCTCTGTGCTCGCTGGTCCTGAAAAGAGGAGAAAGAATCGGTTAATATTCAAAACTAAATACTCGTAGTTTTTGATACCCACGACACAGGGTATCAGAGTATCGACACATAAGTACCAAGTAATATAAAACGTGATTTCTAAACCGACTTCATAAAAAGACATTCTTAATTCAGGGTTAAGGTATTTTTGCCAGCGAAATCAGGACCCCTATTATATGCGTTAACGTAAGAGATTGTTTGTTTCTATATATGTTTGTCTGTTATCATTTATCTCCGAAACTTCTTATCTGATTGAAATACGTTTTTCAATCAGATAAGAATGTTTTTTTCAATCCATTCGTGTGACAGCAAGAATAGTTCTAAAATAGGTTCTATCGCCACATGTCAATTAATGGTTTAAAAAATTTAAACTTAGAACTTAGAAGCCAAACCGAACATGCACTTTCGCCTGAGATGTTAGAGAACTCTCAAAGCTAAATGATCTCAGTAGCATTTTATTGGCATTTAGCGAGTCCATTCAGTTTCATTCACCATTTAGTATAACGCCAGATTCTACAACACATCGCTTTCACCTAAATCAATTGTTTTCACCGGCGCCCTAGAGAAATGAAAGTAGCAATTTTCTCGGGTTTCACACCAATTTGCCGATCCGCGCGACAAATCGCCGCAACACGACGCGACGCGTACAATTTATAAAGTTATTCAGTCTCCTTGGGCAGTCAAGGGTTCTAGGATTTATTATTCATATTAATATTGCAGACCTGCGATTAGTTTTAAATTTGCTCTGTTTGAAGTTGTAAGGAACATAATATGTGGTGTTATGCAGGTTCTTCCTACTACCTTCGTAAACATAAGAAAAATAAGGTAAATGAAAGTTCGAATACCTTCCTAGATAATACAAATTGTCATTATTTTAGGGGGGGCAATGGACTTTTATAGGCTGTTATAATGAGTACGACTGTAAATAATAATAATAAATTATAATGCTAGACATTTTCCACACAGCATTATCTAGCACAAAAGTATGCAAAGCTTGTGTTATGAGAACATACATGATTGATATACTTCTTATATACATTTTTATATAAATGACTGTTAATGACTTCTCAAACTCCCAATTAGACGTGACCTAGTGGAATCGCCTGTGTTTTGACTTTACTGACCACACCTAATGTTTCTACAAGCTATTTACCAACGCACATTCTAGCTCAAAAGTGAAAAATAAAGCGTTTCCCATTTACAGAAAACTAAACGCTCGCTTTCTAAAACAACATAGGGTCATTCTGACCCCAACCTAGTAGAGTATTATAATATCTGTGCCCCAACTAGACAATCTATTGTAAACAACCTAGACGTAGAATAAGACACACTAACTAATACCAGTTCTGTGGTAGAATTACCCATTATTAACTTCAGCTACTGACATGAGCAAATAAATGCTTGTAAAGTAGGATAAGAAGTGAGTTATGCCCTATTTCAACAAATAATTTTAAGGAATATCAAGGACCGGTTCATATTATTTTTATTGATTTTTTAAAGAACTATCTTCTACCAACGGCTACGCTCGCGTGTTAGGTACTATCTAAATCGGTCCAGCCGTTACGAAGATACTTTTGCAAGAAACATCTGTACCTACTTCCACATTTTATAATATGACTAGCTGCGCCCCGCGGTTTCCCTTGATGATAAAACTATTTATATGAATAAGAATTAATACTACGATACGAATGTAACCAACTTTTAGTTTCTACCGGGCGATTTAATTAAATTTTAGAACACAAAAGCTGCTATTGTGACTTAACTATGATAGTTAGATAAATTTCCTCGAGGACTTTTTTGTAGTTAATAATGAGTACTTTAATCACGTAGTACATCATTTTTATATAATATCATCAATAGTTTTCTTAGGGCACGCCAAATAATGAATTTTATAGGCAACATTAACTTTGGGTTACGTTATTGCAATTTTCTTAAGGATCTTTTGAAAGTAAAATTATAGCCTATGTTACTTCCTGATAATTTAGCTTTCATTTGGTGAAAAAAATGGTTAAAATCGGTCCAGTAGTTTCGGGGCCTATTCGATACAAACAAACAAACAAAAAAAAATGCTCTTTATAATATTAGTATAGATAGGATGTTGTAGGTACTAATCAATTTATTGTCTATATATCGACTGAATCGGTTTCCAACCAAACACATCTCATTACTTTTAGACACAAAATAAATATCACAAAACATGCAAGTAAAAGTAAAATGTCAGATGAAAGATGGATGAGTCGATCCCAAAACGGCTATTATTAATCATCACCGTGTGAAAATCAACAATGCAAAACATGAAGTCAATTTCGAGCAAACTTTCGCTTCGCAAATATATTAAAAATCAATCGTGCTTAGCAAACAACTAATCGCTTGGTAACAAATAAAATATTTAATAAAAATACCTATCACAAAATGCAAATGACCCGCTAGACCCAATTAGACTAGCAAAATGGCTAATGGGAAAAGAAAACGAAGGCACACATTTTGCCGCAATCCTAGATTTAGCGTTAAAACTTCTAAAACTTGAAAATTTTGTCCCCTTACAGAAGTCAAATTGAGTTAATACCCATTGTCATTCGGTTAGTGTAATTGGGGTATGAACAGGGATCGAACGCGTGACCCTTTTCTTGAAACGAGGATGCGGTAACCAACTGTGCTACCTGGTCCGCTCCATATCAGATGCAACCGATAAATGCTACACGCCAAGACAATCTTATTTTCGAAGATATACCTTCAAATAACACAGGTACGACTTAGAAAAAGTTCTATTTGAAGCAAGATATAGAATGTAAACCATTTAATTTCTTCTTTAATTAAGGAGATGATTAAAAAAAACATAGATAAGTTAGTACTCACCCATGCTTTTTTAATCACCTCATTAAACTAGTTAAAAGTCAAAGTATTCGCAAATTGTGACATCAATCACCTTGGCCTAGAACGTATAAGCAAATAAGAAAGCAATTTATTTTGCGTATAAAAAGATAATCAAAATGATTTGGTAACAGTTCAGTTGATTGTTTAGTTCAGTATTGTTTTGTTGTAATTTATTCGTAACGGTGAAAAAAACATCGTAAGAAGACCGTGAGAAACCGCTCGTGAAGGATCATATAAAAACCAAGCAGAGTTTGCTGCCTGATTCATATAGGATTCGGATTCGCGCGAGGAATCGGCGTTATTTTATTCACCTAGTTTTGAACTGGACGTTTTTATATTAGACGGTAGAGAATGCTTTAAAATTAAGTCCTCCTAGCACTACATTATTTGTGCGGAAGTATTAAATAAATAAATATTATTTTTCTAATATGATTTCAAAAAACCTATTGACTTTGATTTTGGACGAAAACAACCGTGGAAAATAGAATAGCTACGAAGCGTGGACATTGGCTAGTCCTCTCAATCGTAAAAGATCAGATCACTGAGCATTACGCAAGTAAATTTCTTCGAGTGGAAAAATCGACTGGAACACGACGAGGATTTGAAGGCATGACGTTCGGATCGAAAGACAGGCTCACTAACCAGCCACCACTGACTATTGGAATGAGACCCCATTCCAATGAATGATTTTAGAAGAAAGTGGCTACGTGGGTTGCCATCTTCCCATAACGCATTTACAAACAGTAAAGGTAATTTGTATATTTAAACTTGAAGCTAAACACTCTCGAGTCGTCATTGTGTTTGACAAAGTTCCCATTAAATAATGTAATTTTAACTTGCTGCTAATAAAACATTATTAGGTACACTATTAGGTTTATCTGATCCTCGGAGTAAAAATACTCTACGAGTATTATAATTAAGGCGCAATTGAATGGGTTTAGACTGCTGGCCCTGTACTTGGACACTCATAGTGGCGGACTCGTAGAGACATCTCAGCACCTCGATATAACGATAGTCTACTTGGCATCGCTGTAAGGATTCCAGAACAGCCCAGGTTTCGACGGAGTCAAAGGCCTTCTCATAGTCCACAAAGGCCAGACACAAGGGCTGATTATACTCTTCGGACTTCTGTATAATCTGCCTCACTGTGTGAATATGGTCTATGGTGCCATATCCTCCGCGGAACCCGGCCTGTTCCGGTGGCTGGAACTCGTCGAGTCTTCTGGCGAGACGATTCGTGACCACTCGTGAGAACAGCTTATAGACGTGGCTCAGGAGTGAGATGGGTCTATAGTTTTTAAGGAGGAGTACAGGGCCAGCAGTCTAAACCCATTCAATTGTGCAGAGGAGTGAGGCAGGGGTATGTCATATCCCCGAAACTGTTCACGAGCGCGTTGGAAGATATGTTTAAGATGCTGGACTGGAAAGGTAAGGGCATTAACATAAATGGCGATTACATCTCACACCTGCGATTCGCTGATGACATAGTCTTAATGGCGGAGTCGCTAAAGGAGCTGCACCGGATGCCGGACGGCCTAGCTTCAGCCTCCCGATGTATCGGTCTTGGCATGAATTTGGATAAAACCAAAGTCATGATCAATGGCCACATTGTGCCAAGGCCGGTGGTTGTACATGGCCACCTTATAGAAATTGTTTCCGAATATACTTCCCTTGGGCAGATTCTGCAGTTGGGTAAAAACAATTTCGAGAAGGAGGCCAAGAGGAGGATCCAGCTAAGCTGAGCAGCGTTTGGAAAAATACGTGGAGTCTTCTCGTCATCCATACCGCAATGCGTGAAAACAAAAGTTTTCAATCAGTGCGTCCTACCCATCATGGCCTACGGAGCTGAGACGTGGACACTCACGATAGGGCTGGTCCACCAGTTCAAAGTCGCTCAGCGAGCTATGGAAAGAGCTATGCTCGGAGTATCTCTGAAGGATAGGATTCGTAACGAATACATCCGTCAGAGAACCAAAGTTATCGACATAGCTTAACGAATTAGCAAGCTGAAGTGGCAGTGGGCCGGTCATATCTCGCGAAGAACCGATAACCGCTGGGGTAAACGTGTTCTTGAGTGGAGACCGCGACTCGGCAAACGTAGTGTAGGACGCCCTCCGGCCAGGTGGGATAACGATCTGCGAAAGAC
This sequence comes from Perizoma flavofasciatum, assembly GCA_958496245.1. Classification (NCBI taxonomy): domain Eukaryota; kingdom Metazoa; phylum Arthropoda; class Insecta; order Lepidoptera; family Geometridae; genus Perizoma; species Perizoma flavofasciatum. The sequence continues at coordinate 7,109,728 of OY292439.1, read as the reverse complement.
TGCAGGCAGATGCTGGACGCGACAAGCTGAAGACAAGGCGCTTTGGCGCTCATTAGGGGAGGCCTATGTCCAGCAGTGGACTAATATAGGCTGATGATGATGATTATAATTATGTAGAATAGATCGAGCGAGCAAAGATCTGTCTTCTTGTATCATATTCAAAAAAAACGTTAATCGCTGTAAGATATGATAAGTAAGAATTATTTGTTTTATATTAACACTAGCCGATGCCCGCGAGTTTACTCGCGTATGTTAGGTGCATCATAAATCGGGCTCGGGCAAAAATACAGCCGTGTGTGTGTTTTGACGTTTAAATTATCTACCATGTCTCTCACAATTTAAATGCGAACAATTTTCACTAGGCACTTACCATAGCAGTAACTATCTCGTGTATAGCTAACTATTGTTACTCTAAGATCGAATCTCTTTTACAGAATGGCTTTCCAAAAAGATCTTTTGATAAACGTAATGAGATACATGTTAGAGAAAAACAATGTCTCGGACTTTTGGCATAGAGACAATGGACTAATCGTACATGGAGAAAGGGTATATGATATAACTTCCGCTGTTGGATAGTTAAAAATTAAATTATTATTTATTAATGAAGTAATGATAAACTATATACTTAATTAATTGAAGGCAAGTTCTAACATGCGAGAGTAGCAAATATTTTCTAAACTCGATTTTTTTTTGTAATTCGTTGAATAAATATTACGTTTTTAATGATCAGACAGTATTTTTGTTACATCCTATCCTACTAACTTTATAAATGCAAATGCTAGCTAATAAGAAGCTAATCCTACTAATATTATAAACGCGAAAGTTTGTGAGGATGGATGTTTGTTCCTCTTTCATGCAAAAACTACTGAACGGATTTTGATAAAACTTTATATTAAATTAGCTTATACATCAGAATAATACATAGGCTACTTTTAATCCGGGTACCACGCGGGCGAAGCCGTGGGCAGAAGCTAGTAATATGATAAATTATGTATGAACGAAGGAGTGATACATCCAAGTGAGATGCTTAGATCCGTACACAGCTTTTATATTGAGCAATTTAAAGCACGCAGAACCGACAACCGCTGGGGAACGTAGGTTCTCAAATCGCGACCACGAACCGGACGTCGCAGTGTAGGAAGGATGGATGGATGTCATCTTAAAGATTGCAAGAAATCTATGAGTAGAGGTGGCACTCTTTAGGGAAGGTTTATCTCTAGCAGTAGACTTCTACCAGCTGTTAACGATGATGATGAAAAAGTACAATAGTTCAGTATACGTATCATGAAAGTTCAAAATATGTACATGCATATGTTCACTGATACAATGACATAAAGCTGTGTGCCAGCCGTATTCACAAAAAAATAAAGCATCGATTTTAAATACATAAAAACAGTCATTCTACGCCTTATGATTATTCTACGCCTTATGATTATTCTACGCCTTATGATTATTCTATGAGCGATGAACTTGACCTACACGTATCGAATCAGCCCTCAATCGGAACTCCGGCCCTCGCAAGCCCTCCACACGCACAATACTGTAATTATCTCCAAGGATATCACGCAGGATGTTGGTACTGTTTATACAGATGTTATAAAGTTGATATTCTGTATTAAGAAAAATGAATGAATGAACAATACAAACCTCGCCGAACAAACTCAAGTTTTAAAATGATAGAATTAAATAAAAAGCTGGTTATTAACGGTCACTGAAGCCATTATACAAAATTCCTATAAATTTGTTTTTTTTTATAGCAGCATTTTAGGTGAACTGAATACTACCTCTATATAATACTTGAATTAGAGATATTTTCTGATAGAGATACAGTTTCCTTAAATTACAGTAAAAGGAATTACAGGTGACTATGCCGTGAGTCATAGATTTTTATCTTGATTTATTATACATTCTAGAAATAAGCTGCTGCTAATAAAACTCACCCAGGAATTTAACCCATATTTATTCACTTTCACCTGCTTAAAGCCAGAGGGCAACAACGCATACATCTTAAAATAATAATTGGGTAAGTATTGTTAAACAATAAACTTTCAATCTTAGGCCATAAATGTCTTAAATCAATTAAGATGAACATTAAGATATTACGTGCCGTGCTTCGTCATTTCTCAAACGATGTCAAATTGTAAATCGTGAAGGTTTAGCAATAAATATGGGATAAGACTAGTCAGTTGCTAGCCATTTTTAGCTTTGGTAAGGCTTCACAATACAGAGTATCTTAATTACGGCAGACAGGCAATGCTTTGATTGATACTCAGAAACAATAGCACAAGACTAATGGAAAAACGTCTTAGAAATAGATTTTTTTTTACAAAAATCACAGAAACTTACAGGTCTGAACGTTACAGATCCTACAAACGAAACCTTGGTCTTTGAACAACCCTTCCACACGCACCAACTTGAGCATAGAGAATGAACAAAAAGAACACCCTGTTAACACAAATAGAACACTTGCAGCAAGACGAATCCTGTCCGAGCGGGAGTTACAAAAAGTGTAGTTTTTGTCGACAGGAATGCTATGATGACACGCCTAGATTATAATGGAAAGGCATCAGATGAGTATCACCGTCCTGTTTATAAGGACCTATAAAATGTGATAGTTAAATTGGATTTTACTGGTTAAAAATATGTGATAGAGCCGGCGAATACATAAAAGATAGATAAACGCTTGTGATTAAGAAAATACCTGAATGAAATGGTAGAAAAAAAAGTAATTTATTTTTACGTCGTATGGTTTAGATGTTAGGCATTAGTTATATCGAATTTATTGAGGGAAAAAATCTATTCCTGTCTATCTAACCCGGCTTCGAAAAAGGCTAAAATCCTTGTACGTACCTATTTTAACCTGACGTTAACGAAAGGAAAAATTGACTGAAAATAATTAACCGACGGAAGGATGGATGGAATAAAAAGATGATCATCCATACAGTTAAGGGACGATGGACCTCCAGCAAATGAACTAATTAGATCGTAACGGTCGTAGGGTGCATGGGCATCGTATTGATCTTGTTCGCAATTAAAGAGAAGAAGTCTTCTGCTGATCATAGTGATGGTATCTTCCGGTTCGCATCTTTAATTCAAGTCTCAAGATATTTTCACTTCTAGAATGGACGATCTACCGATCATAATAAATAATCACTTGATCGCAAGTTACAAACGCAAGATGAGTTCACTTATGAGATCTTATATCATGTCTCAAATACTGCGTACATCGTTTATCAAAGTCAATCGCGTTTCATTTTTACTTTCGTTGCTATTCATTTAAAGTTGAATGGTTCATCTCTTTTATCATTATCATCATAGGCTTTTGCGTCTATTCTATAAGATTCAATGATTCATTATAATTCAACTAGCTACTGCACACAGCTTCGCTCACATGGTACCCAGAGAAAAAGTTGCCGATGAAAAGTAGCGTTCCTAAGAAACGCATTAGCTCGACCGTTTTTCGTCAACTTACTTTGCAAAATTGACCTCCACGAAAAGACATTTAATTTTAACAGTATAATATATAGCCTGTGTCCACCCTGAAGGTTCATTATAAATATTAGTGAAATAATTTTAGAAATCGGATGGGTATTTTTGGAGATTACCCCCTACAAACAAACTTTACCTCTTTATAACACAAGTATAGATGTAAAATTGTAAATTGTTGGTTCTTCTTCGTTCACCTGGAAATATCTGAACATTCTCCAGAACTAGGTGGGCCATTGCAGGCACAACTTAATTTAATGGGGATACCCCAACTGTGGACTGTGGACCACAAGCAATGCCACGTCTACTGTCTTGTCCGCAACTAGCACCTGCACTATGAAAGACCTGTTCGAGGCTACAGAATAGGGTGTAAATACTGTAATATAGTTTTGAAATATACAACATCGAGATATGTATTACTTATAGTTTGATACCTATATTTAGTAGCCATTATTCGGCCTTATAAACGTGCTTGTAGAAACTAAAATAATGTAGTGTAAGGTTGACATTAACTTTGATCTCCACACTAGGATTCCCTGTGCTGTTTTTTTTTTTGCTTGTGACAACCCTATGAGTAACAGCTGTTGATATTGTCCCGTTGATATTGTTTTATTTACTCGATTTTAAATATATTTAGGTGTTTTTACGTAGCCCTTTCTGAATTTATCGCTTTGATACAATCGTAATTACGTGTACAAATGTTATTAGTAGTGTACATTGTGAAAATAAAGTGAAATTGGCCAAACACTAACGGTTAGGAAGTTTGAATATTATCATTGTTTTTTACCAGTTTGGAAGTGTTTGTTGCTCGTTTTGTGTAGATTACAAACGTTGGAATACAATTTCCCATCAAATAAGTATACACAAATACTTATTATAAGTACGCAAAATTTCAAATTTTATAACCTCAACTTGTGTTTACATTTCTTTGGTATTTTCGCGTTGATTGAGATGAAGTTAATTTATTAAAAATGAACACCCGTAAGACCCTCTCACTTCTTTTGTAATTAAACAAAAGCTTTATAAAAAGGCATACTATGAAATATCTGATTATTTAGATGACAAAAACTCTTGGGATTGAAAATGCTCCAACTCGAACCTATTGTTTTGTAAAAGGATCATTAAAAAGAATAACCAGCCTTGTTTTCTTGCCTTTCTTTCCTGGCTTGGTCGCGGAGGAACAGGCACCTAGATAAAAACCGACGTTTCAAAGTGGTCCTTGTGATTTTATTGAATAAATGAATTTTGACTTTGACTTTGACTTTGTGAATACCAAATAGCCAGAATAGGTTGAGTTTTATGAGATAAAAAGTTATGCACTACACAATGTTCGTTACGCTTCATAGAGGGTAGGTATACAAGAGTACAAAGAGAAGAGAGATCTTAGTTACAAATGCTTGTTCAATTTTGGTCAAAATAAAAACCATTGACACGACGAAGAAGATCATGAACAAACTTAAAGTCCAAGGTTGGGCATAGATCTTCCTCAAAGTGTGTCATGACAAACTTTCTGTAAGACATCAGTCCATCGGGTGGAGATAGTGTTTAGATTAAAGCCCCTTTATCTATGATGCGATTGGTGCAGTGGATAATGGACCGTTCAAAAAGAATAACAGCGTTAACTACTCGTAAGTTCTAAGTACCTTAAATCTACGAGCTTATATGAAGAATGTGATGAGGATGAATGAAGCTAAAGAAGTATGCCAGAATCGGAGCAGGTAAAAATTGGTGGGCTCTGCTTATCCATCTGGGAAACAGGCGTGATTTCACGTATTTAGAAGTAAACCGAGTTATTCACAAAATTTGCATTTTTATGGTAACGTTTAGGGAGCCAATAAAAGTTATGAGATTGTCTGTAATCATGAATGACGAAGTTTATAGCTCTGCATGTACACGAATCAAAACTGACGTTTTAATTGGTCAGTTACGTTAAAAATAAACTCGCTAGACATAAACCATTAAATTCGATGATAAAAGAACTTACACCTCAATGTGGTGAGTCATCTGAGAAGCTAATGATCGACCATTAATGCAACAAATATAAGTTCTTAGGAGTTTAAGCTCTTATTTCCGCTATTGGACGACCTCTGTGGCGCAGTGGGCAAAGGCCCGACTGAGAAGCAGAAGGTTGTGGGTTCGATTCCCGCCGCGGGACAAATGTTTGTATGATCTAAAAATATGTGTCTCAGGGTGTTTTTTTTTAATTTTGGAAAAAAATATTCCTGAGGGGGTGAAAAGGGTTGAAAACGTTTGTATGAAACATCGTATTCCTTGAACTTACAGTCTTGAAACTTCACATAAACTTCACGAAAGTTTGAAAAATACTTTCACATAAATATTCTTCAATCCAAATAATAAAAGTGATATATAATAATTTCCCCAAAATACCCCTCAAAGGGGATGTAGGTGGTGTCAAAGTCCAAGAGGAGAATCAACGCACAGCCTTAACCATCAAGTCCTAGAAACATGAAACTGTGAGGGTATATTCCACTTATGGTGTAGGGGTGCACTAAGAAAGGAATTTGGAAAATTCTGCCCCTAAGGGAGTGAAAAGGGCTGCCAATTTTTGTATGAAAAATCGTATTCCTTGAACTTTCAAACCACATAAATATTCTTCAATCTAAATGATAAAATATTAATATAATTATCTCCCCAAACTACCCCTTTAAGGGGTTGTAAAGGATGTCGAAGTTTGTATGGGAACTTTTTACCAACTGGTCCAATAAGAAAGGAATTTGGAAAATTCTACCCCTAAGGGAGTGAAAAGGGCTGACAATTTTTGTATGAAAAATCGTATTCCTTGAACTTTCAAACCACATAAATATTCTTCAATCCAAATGATAAAATATTAATATAATTATCTCCCCAAACTACCCCTCTAAGGGGTTGTAAAGGATGTCAAGTTTGTATGGGAACTTTTTAACAACTGGTCCAATTTGCTTGAAATTCGGAATAAATATTATTTAGTACAAATTATAAAAGACAATTTTTTTTTTCTAAACAACAATTTTTTGAGTATGGTGTGTTAAGTATGTTTAAGAAATGTTTAACGCTTGGTGCGATTTGCTGTAAACTTAGTTTGGATACTTAAAATTCAAAAGAACTGAATAGGTATCAGGGTTTTCAAAAAAAGCCCTTAAGGGTGCAAGGCATGCAATTATTGTTGATGCACCTATCAATTACCTATCCTACGCGAGTAAAACCGCGGGCATCGGCTAGTATATAATAAGGTATCACAAGCACGTTGCCGGCCTTGAGATATAACGTTGACTTTTCTTAAATATTTCAAGGATTCATAATAAATTAGAAATATACCTACGCTATTATTAGACCGGACAAAGTTTTTAACACATATGTATATTGTATAGTATAATTATATGAAATATTATAATTCATTGAATGCTAGTTTCGTAACAAGAACTATTGATTTCTTTCTCCTAAAAACGAAAGTTTTAAAAGCAAATGTGTGACTCTAAGCATTTACTTGAAGGGCTATAGAAAAGTGTGATAATAATATTGACCTTTGTCGAACAAGCACTTTTGAACCAACAATCCCCCGACATAAGTTTCAAAATCGTATAGTTATGTGAAAAATAGTGATGTTCTATGGATGAAGAATCATTACTTAGCAAAAAGCTATATTACAACATATGAATACGGTTCAAAATTCCATGAAATGGCGAAGAATAGTGCGTGACTTTGTTTGTTTACTATTATTTGATTGCATCTGAAATTCTATTAGCTATAGGTGGGTTTAGTATGAATGAAATGGGAAAGCAACACTTTAATGTCAGTGTAAGTATGCTGGCTTCATTCAATTAATGCGTATTATTGGGCTTTATAGTACTACAAGTGGACGCGCCGCGACTTTGTCTGACAACTTCATGTTCCGGCTGACCCAAGTAGGAGAAGAATTTCGAATTATTCTGTCATAGTGCACCCCTACCTAGCAAACGGAACATACCTTTAAAATTTCAGGTTTCTAGGACTGACCGTGTAGGCTGACCAAACAACAGCATTACTCATACTTAATTTAGCCCCCCTGGCTTCGTCACACCGAAAACACCAGCTATCTATACATTCTCGGAACTTAAATACGGGGTTAGTACCCCTAGACATTTGAAATTACGACAGTTTTACAACCCTATGCGAGTTTAACACGCAATGGTATTCGGATGGTGGTGGTTCGGAATGGTATTCGGACTTTCTAGTTTATTATTGGTCCCTTAAGCTTGGTAAATTGAGCAGTTAAGGTGAATGCCATTGCAGGAAAAGACTATATTGAAACCCATTTTCAGCATTTACGTTTTATTTCTATGCTTTTTAAAATCAAACAGGCATACAACCACAGGAATAGAAAGCTATTTTAGTCGGCTATATGTAGATATTTGCAATTTAATGATTTTTTTACGGTAGGTACCTGTCAAAAGGCCTTGTTTGGTACATGTTTTTGAAGCGTCAAGTTGTTGTTTAGCGGAAACAAGGTTGAGGGCTCTTGATTTTTCGTCATAGAAATGTTGGGGGAGGGAGGTTTATGTCCAGTTGTGTCAAATCACAAGATTTTTCGAATTCGTTTGCAGAAATTCCACCATAAAAGAGTCAAGATTTGATTGATTGATGATCAAAATAATAGATTGAGAATCGGCACGCGAGCACTTGTCATGGTGTTTAGACTTAAAATCGGTTGTCTCTGGTAATCCCACCGAACGCTGCGGACGGAACAAAGAACTGAAGTTCAATGACAGCTTAATTACAAAACTTTGGTATAGACAAACTAAATACTAGTTTACCACAATCTGAGATCTGGAGAAGTAAACTTTTTGACCGACTACCCAAAACCCAAACCCCCAAAATCCATAGTTCAAGAACTCGCCAACTGATTGAGCTCATATTTGAACTTCAATATACACTTAGTACATACTTATTAAGTTTCATCGAAATTAAATAAACGGTTCAGCAGTTATCGTCGGACAAACAAACATAGATAGAAAGATACTATCTTAGATTTTGAAATCTTCTCGCTCGATCAAATAACTCTTCAACCATCCGCAGTATGTTCCATCGGCGTATTATTATAAAAAAATATGCTATTGTAGAAGAAAACGTATGCGCCTAATTAGTTTGCAAATTATCAATTGCAATTAAAAAAAACATTCGATTCTTGTAAAATTGTACTTACACAATCATTTTTGGAAGAATTCAACTTTTGTACTTGGATTTATATAAAATTTAGCTAGGCTTTTTATTTTAAAGATTAATAATTTAATAAGGGTATCAGCATATACAGTGACAAATGGAACCAAAATACCTACTTATTCCGAACTCAAAGACACAAAATTAGAAAAACATATTCACAGTCCCACGGCCCAATCATATTAGTCATGCGTGGTTTCATACACATTTTGTATTCAGTTCACAACTTTGGTTGAAGTGTTAATTTGTATTCCCGGAACTATGTAGGTACTCGAAATAACGTGACCAGCAACCGTAGAAGTAGTTGCCAAGAGGTAGAATAATTAAAATAGATAAGTAGGTAGTAATGTACTAATAATTAGTATTTAATAATAATTATTATTATTTTCAGCCCTCAATGTCTCACTGCTGGACAAAGGCTTCCTTCCATTCGTTCCTTTCCTACGCCAAAATGGATCAATCTGCTCAGAATTTCGTGAGCTTATCTCTCCATCTCATTCTCATTTATTTAATTTACATATTTAATCAACTAATTTAATTTATTTTTGCGATCGATGTTCTTTTCTATCTAAAGTGAAATTACTAGTAAAAATCAGACTTCATTTTATAGTTGACATTGGAATAGTATACGCCATCTTTGATTTTTAAAACTAGATGGCAAAAGTGTGAGACGGGGGACAACGAGAAAAAACTTTCCGTTGTCCCGTAGATGGGGCCGGTGATCGGGGGATCCAATTTTATGCAGTCAAATGTATTCTTAAGTAGCAGAATATGTTAGAGAGTTGTTTAAGATATCACTCTAACCGTTGTTATTGTCTCAATTAAATACTGGCAACCCGCCATTTCGGGGTAAGTCTTAGACGTGTTTGACTAGTTTTCGTGTAGGCCATTAAAGTAGTGAGCGTATTTGTTTTTGTCCTAATCCTGATTTGTTTTTAAACCTGAACTCGCAGTCCATTTTATACGGTGTCCCTAACGGTAATGACCCAAAATTCACACCTCAAGAAAGTCAGACAGTAGCCGATTGCCCTGAACATTTAACAAGTGACAGTGTAAACAAGTACTACATAAACAGTCTAAGCTCAAATATAGAGATACAATAATAACACCACAAACAAAATAGACACATAAAACGGCATCCATATAAGCGAACCTAACCACCTCTTAACTCCAAGGCACAAATTTGCAGAAAATATTTGAAGAGCAAGGAATCCACGAGAACAAACACGCAAATATCCACGACATGGTCCAACTAAACACAGAATAAACAATAGGGTAGTATTTACTCACCTGTGCTATGGGCTTTAAATATTTACCTAACAGTTCTGCAGTGAGATGAATCAGGCTGACCATTTCGTAACCAATCGACGTTTCATGACGTACGCACTGTTCGTAGCCGGGTTAAAAAACATTATATATGTTTCTAAGAGACAGAATTAAGACATAATTCTAGACATCTAGAGGCTATTCAGGAGGACAAAGTCTTTTAAAACCATGTTATATAGTAAAATTAAGTTCACCTTGTGTTTTTTTTAACGGGTGCTATAAATCATTGCCAAATTTTATAACTATATGATCGATTTATATACGCCCACCTAAACTAGAGTAAAAGTAGTTAGCTGTGCTATCAGTTTTCGGGGGAACTCGAAGGGTTTTTTGATAATGATCATATCGCAATTTAAAATCGATATTATTTATCCAGTATCCACTCGTTTATTTTCAAGTCAATCAATTTATCTGAAGGTCGCGTCGGTTCAACTGGTTTTTTTATCGGAATTTACTCATTTAAATAATGATTGAAGTCACATCACATAATCCATAATTAACGACATTCTCATTTATAGATATTTGAAATTTACACCTTAAAAAACTTGCTTAACAGTTAGATATCACATTTCGTCAAGCTCGTCTGTTTCAGTGAGTGAATTTTAACAAAACATTAGACACTTGATATTGTTATACTAGAGAAACAAGATGCCGTTTGAAAAGAGTTTTTAGAGCGAGAAACGGAAACTGAATAATTAATTAAAATACTCGTACATAAATAGTCTTGACTTGACCTAAGGTATAAACGTAACGATGTTCAATCAAGATTATCATCAAATAATTTATAACAAGGTCTGCATAAAACTCCGAGAAACTTTAAAAAACCTGCCTAAGGTTTAACGGTTCAAACGGGCTTGACTATCTACTCACTAAAACTAAACCAAAGCTTCGATCTAACTGCGGCTAATTGTACAGTTAAATCATTAAATTGATACAGTGAATCATTTGAACCAAAAAGTTCACTCTTTTAAATTGACTGGCCTTTTTAAATTTTGTCGCTATCACTGCCCAGTTTGTTGAATGCAAAATGTACTAAAATAAGACGTAGGTTAAAACTCATGTAGCATTGAAACCCAGCACTACATAGTAAATTTATATACGTTTATCGACCCCAATGCCGTTAAATCAGGCGCCAGAATGCCAATGAGCATAAAAAAAATACCGAGGACGTGTTAACTGCGTAAAATGAAACGTGGGCACTGGGCAGCCATTTTTATTCGCTCGCAATGAACGTGCGAAAATGATATTTTTCGAACCATAAAGCAAAAATATTCCCATTACTTTTGTCGCTGACTGTACCTTATTGATTGAGACGTTGTGCTCATTTTTATATCAAAGCGAAACCGTGGGCAAAATCTGATCGAAATTATAATAATCGAAAGTGTGAATCCCGGAAGCATTGTAACAATACCAGATAACCACAATGCACTTGATCCAATTTCCCTCGCAGTTCCGCGATGCCTAATAATCGAGTACCCAATGTGTCACACGTGAGAGCTGTGAAGATTCGAAGCCATTATATTCGATGGGTAAATCGTGCTGCACTATATCAGTAGTTCGCATCGCCTTACCACAGAACACAGTAGCTTATATTTAGTAATCTTAGAGAAAAGACGGAAGACCGGAAGATGGGAAGACCCCAGGGGGTCGGCAATGCGCGATACCTCTGGAATGCAAGCGTCCATAGGTTACGGTAACCGATTACCAACAGTTGGGCCGTGTGCTTATTTGCCACTTAAGTTGCATAACAAGTACTTAAATTTTCACAAAATTTAAAAAATCCTAAACAATTTATCCTCATTTCTCTTTACTGTTCCATCATTAGACCCTGATCTCCATCTATCTATAATAACCTCACAGATCTACGTACGTACTATCCCATCAGGGGGATAACAGTCAGTGTTTTTGTTACATTCATAGAGTCAAGTCTTACAAATGTTACAGCATCCATCGTCCCCATGAACTTTCACATCGCCAATTCGACGAAACTAAATACCGTAGCAAGGCAGTTCAATTAGCCATTAAATTATACTCATCTAGATCTCGATTGGTTACTCGATTACCTAACATCGATCCATCTCGATGTTACCTCACCGACGCTTGCACAGGTGAAGGTCGGCAGTTGTAGTTTGTAAACTATGCATGACATTCTTTTGTTTGAGATAACTTTTGTAGCGATTTGCTTATCAGCTTTGGCTTAGGCGGCCATTGTAATATTTAATCTGAGGCTTGATTGATGGTTAGTTTCCATCCGATTTGTTTTGTATCTTTACCGCGACAAGGAGTCTGTGGTAGATGTGTTTAAAGTTCAAATTGTTTTCTCAGAAACTGCACAACCGATTGTAATGCCTTGTTTCATTTGTCTTCATTCAAGTAAGGTTCAAAATTCACGTATTCATACAACTATGTACAAGTAGGTATATACAAATAATGAAGATGAAACAGCTAGTTATCTAAAGACCGTTGCAAACGATCTATAGATAGCTCAACTAGTTTATAAAACGTGACTACACTTTAATTTGTTACCAGCTGATTTGTGTTCATCTTCTGTATTATTTGTTTGTTTTTAGCTAAACGCTTCAACGCAATTCCTGTCATCCAATGATTACACATTTTGCATGCCATATAAAATTAAAAAAAGATGGCGATGCAATATTATGGTTTCAGATTTAAAAAGTTCATGTTCACATTACGACACACTATACTAACCGTATCAACGCACTGCAAAATCAGAACGCGACGCGATCGCAGTCCGGAAAATAAAAGAAAAGGTAAACGCGATAAAGACATGTAAAAACTCAAATTATTTAAATAATTTGTTTCTTACTTTTTTGAAGGAGGTTTACGTTGCTTATGAAGACATTATGTAAAGGTCATTTCTGCACATGGAATGTTACCTATGAATTTAGAGAACGAGATATGAATAATGGTGATTGATTCCGCTTCTGGCCATCCACAATGGCCTTTCAGACTTCCGGCTAGCTTTCTAACTAGCAGACATAAAACTATATGATCGTTTATCATAGGCTCATTATGGCTAACGACTCAAAATCGTATAAATTTAAGTGTTTGTGATGATGTCTTCATCGATGTGACTTTAGTCTTCTTGGTTGGTCATCATATCGTCATTAACAAACACTTTATCAGCGATAGCTTTGAAGGTCATTTGAAAACACTTCAAGAATAAAATTATTTATTTTTATGAGTATAATGAGTAAGTCTTCTAAATAATATCTGTTGGCAATATCAGAGTTTTTTTGCAAGTCTTATTTTTGCGGTAACTTTGCGGTCATTTCACTTATTCAATGAAATATGAGTGCATAACGGAAGTTAAGTGCAAAATATTCGAAAGTATGTAAACGCAATACCATAATAATTATCACTTATACCATAATATTATCTTTATTTCCTTATTCGTATTAAAATCTAGGTTTATATTTACGTAATGTTCATTATGAAATGGTAATTAACGATTATCTGTTTTCAATACCATTAGGTATTGCAAATTAAGGCGAAACTGCTTTTACGCAAATCAAATTCTTCTACTCTCTCGAGTTGGCATAGTGGGCGCCAACGACTTCCGATTTGGAGGTTGTGGGTTCGAACCCAGTAGGAGCCACCAATAGATTTTGCCACGAAAAAAATATGTTGCACGTAAAAACGTGCTAATAGCGTTGAAGGAAAACATCGTGCCCTAGAATCAAAAGTTCGAAGGTTTGCCCCACATCAGTCAGTGTTCCAATAAGGCGACAGACTTGCAACCTGTCACATGGTATATTACCTACCTTGCAAATGTTTGGACGTCTCTCTGACAACCCATTACTTGGTATCCTCATAGATCTGCGAACTGAGTATGGTTCTGTTGATCTCCATCATGGGGATTACAGTCATTGCGAACTGAGTATGTAAAAGTCAAGTCAAAATTCATTTATTCCTTAAAATCACAGGGATACCTCTGAAACGTCGTTTTTATCTATTGCCTGTTCATCTGGATGGAACTCTTTTTCTCCTATGGATCTTAGGATCTACATCATGGGGATTACAGTCATTGGGAACTGAGTATGGATCGGAGGATCTCCACCATGGGGATTACAGTCATGAGCGTATATGTTTTATGTTTTTTTTGTTTACGTAATGTTCATTATGAAATGATAATTAATGATAATACGTTTTCAAAACCATTCGGTATTGCGAATTGAGGTGGAGCTGCTTTTACTCGAATTAAATTCTTTTACCTTGTCGTGAAAAGTCAAAAAGTCAAAATGCCATGGTAACACTTAAAAATATCATAGTAAAATGCGTACACAAATTTTCGTGTCTGTGCTGTTGACCGTTGAAGAGTTCCTTTATCTGGAACAAATCCTGGATGTCGATCAGGTCATGCTTACCAAAAATGCGATGTCATCGGAACTGAACCAAATAAAAGAAAACAACTCCGTAGGATAAGAGGATGTTGTTCTAATTCAGCTTGCAAGATTTGACCTAAACAAACAAACTAATATACAAACATTTCAAGTAAAATAAAAGCTTGTAAAAAGGTACTACCAATCTTATTCTAATTCTGTGTGGAAGAACTGAGGTCTGCACTGACGTCCCGCATTGGGGAGTATTGTGCATGATCCCCTTCTGACCAAGCAATACTTATAAAGTAAGCAAAATTAACCCTTCAAGGCAATCCAGTAAGTGATTTTGCTTAAAATAAATTAATGCTAAATAATAACAGGTTTAATTCTATAATCTATGGCGAGGTCTTAGAATAAAGATTAACCAGATAGGGGTACGACTCGGACTCCTTGATTTTAGTCAATCTATGTATGAATTGCCTATAAAAAATTCTGCAATTAGTCTTACAAATTAAACCAAACATTTCTTAACTATTTTATTCCAAAAACTATCGTGAACTTGAATATTCATATTGTAAAAACGGGAATTTTCACGTACTGTGCACGGCGCGACGCGGAAGGAGAAAGTCGCAACCACTCACCCTGATGAAGACTCTCGGAATGAGTCGAAACTTAGTCGGTGCCTTCACCGATAGTGCAGTACGTGAAAATTCTCGTTTTTACAATATGAATATTTCTTAACTATTTGCGGGCTAGCAAGATCTCGCGGATGAGAAGTATGGCGGCCGAATTACGGTGTGTTTTTAGCTTCATTTCGCCTCGTATAGATTGTTTAATACGCGGCTTCTGTATAATCTATATTGTTAAGGTATGGTAAAATACGCTGTCTCCGGCTTCTGGATCGTCAATTACGTTGCCTCGTAATACTAGATTTATGTAAATAAATATCTGTTTTCATAGTTTATATAACAAAATAGGATGTTCCTTTGACCTCGGTGTGACGAAATATTGAGAACCATTCAAATTCTCCATGGTAAATATCCCGTTTGTAGTTAGAATGATAATTTAAAAGTTGTTAAAAAAAAGTTTTTTTTATGGAAATATTTATTTATATACATATATATATATATATATATATAATCGAATTTCATGAGACAGTATTATTAAATAATAAATTAATTAAATAAATAAATTGAGAAGAATACTTGCAACAAAATATCTGTAATGTCAAGACAACATTTCCATTATGGACAAACAAGCCTCTGCCCGCGGCTTCATCCGCATGGTATCCGGATAAAAAGTAGCCTTTGTGTTATTTTTATGTATAAGCTATATTAGTATAAAGTTTCATCAAGATCTGTTCAGTAGTTTTCGCGTGGAAGAGTCCATCCTCACAAACCGTATAGTAGTTTATTATAGTACTAGGATAACGCTAAAAAGCAATATTTGGCGAATAAGCCGCGTTTATTAATAACGTGGGGAAAGTTTAATGTGATTCAGAACAATCATCCTACAAATTTAATGTACTTAACCAATACTAACTTGCGATTTCATTACACCCCAGGCACACATAAGTGAAAGCAGCATTATCACCTAGTCTATTTGCAGTACTGCTTATAAAATGTCTGTTAGTCTGTAGCGTATAGAATAAACAAAAGTCCGGCTTTTATGTATTAACTAGCGAAACTACCGCGACTTAATTCCCAAGTTCGTGTACTCATCTTTTCGCTAACTAATATGTCAATCGCGGGCATATGCCAAATATAATGTTTGTACGTGTCTCTTACTACCCCCTACTTGGTACCTTTACAGATTTATTTACTGGGTATTGATCTGACGATTTCCATTATGGGAATTAGATACAGTCGTGAGCACACGCTGTGTTGTTTTTGTTTAGTTTTTCGTTGAAAAACCGCTAGTGATATTAGAACCTAAAAAAAAATATTTATTTAATTTTCTCCGCTTTTTGTTTAAATTAATTTACGTTTCCTTATAATTGAGTGGTAATAATTAATTATAATAAATAAATAAACATCCAACATACACATACATAGTTCTGGAACCGCACTAGGATTCCCTGTATCGTGGGTATCAGGAACTAAGAGTACCATGGTACCATACACCCAGACCCGGAAAAAATATCTGTAGAACATGCAAATATTTATCCCGCTGTGGGAATCGAATCGGCACCTCTTGCGTCACAGCCAGTTGAACACCCGCTTGCAATCTTAAAAAAAAAAAAAATACCGACTTTTCTCTGTCACAGAGAGAAACCCTATGCATAAAATGTCCTCAGGCTTTCCTCATAATCTAACGCAATCAAATTAATTTACTGTTACGCCTTTTCCGGATCAGCAATAATTTTAATGGCGGCCAGGGGCTGTGCTTTCAGAATAAGGATAGGTTTTAAATGAGTGAGCATGAAAGAGGTCTCCTACCTTATCGTTTCACCACACTGGTCCTCATCGCCACAAACCTTACGCTGAATGTTCAAGGAATGACAATTTATAGTGTAGGAAAAGATAATAAAAAAAATCTTAACCGTATTTCAACTTTCAACAAACTTGAAAAAAAATCAGATGCATGATTCGAGGCATGATTGATCGGACCAGCAATATTTAAAAAAAATATGGTTTATTGTTGTTGCAAACATTTGTTTCACAAACGAAATTCTATGTCTACAACGGTTTTCAAAGGGCAAATTTATTATTATGCAAACAGCAAACTATGCTTTCTGCAGTCTTGAATAAATACACAATTTATTCATGGCAAAGTCCTGTTGCACCAATTATTTGACACCACCGACCCGTCACCTGTCGCCCTACAACTTATTACGTTATGCGCGGGCGCAGTTAAAGTTCACTGCGTTCCCTCCAGCTTACAAAACGATTAGCTCGTGATATTTAGAATAATGTTTAAAGGCGATTTAATGGGGAGATAGTTTTGTATTAGTTTCTATTCAAACAAAAATTAGATAGGCCCCTAAATATTTACTCATTTACTCTCTTGTCACTGATTTTTATGCTCGTCTGCACTAAACTTAGGCGACTCTTTTCATAGAACTTACAGTAATTAAGGTGGCCCGAAAATTGAAATCTTTTATTACCTTGTAACGTAATGTAACGTTATAAAACAATACTTCATAACCAAAATAATAGAATGGTTCAGATTAGAATATAGCTCAAACAATTATTGAAATAAATCGTCAAAAAACTAACCTTTAAAAAAATTATCCTTATACTGAAAAATTAAAATTTAGTTGCATCAAAAGAGCAAATACAAAAAAAATACACTTAATAACATTTGTATATCCACCAGCTGAATTTAATCTTATTTGCACAAGAGTTAAAACTGTCGGCATCAAAAAATGCATTTCTAATCCATGTTTGACCCCGTCTTAAGAGTACCTTGCTTCTTTACCTTGTGCCACTAGTTAGAGATAAACAAAGTGTTGAAAGGATTCAGGTGCGCGTTGAACCTCTTTTCAAGTACTTCTCACATGGTTTTTAATTTTGTTTTAAAGCCATGGGCGTTTCTTTGCAATGTTATCCTTCACAAAGTGGTAAGCCACACGCATCGTTTCTCGGTCAAATAAATCGAAGTTAATACTGTCGAGCTTTTACATTTAACCTGCAAAAATACCTCAATGTCCTTGGTCAGTAGGTTCCATAAATTAATGTGGTGCATTTCCTCAGGACTGTAATTTATAGGTTTAAGCTAGTCCGCCACAAGTTAGTTATTTATTGAATTCCAAACTGGTCGGACTAAGTTGTTGGTTTTCCTACTTGTAATTCAATGTAGCTTTTAATTGGTTTGTATTTCAAATGCCCAGCAAAATGCTTTCTGTTTTATATTTTATAATGATAACAATGATAAAAATATAATAAAACTCTAGTTAAACTTTTTTTGTGTCGCAAACTATCTCAGTTGTGATCGTTATGACTTTTTTCGCATAAAATTCATAAATTTTACTTCACCACCCCCAACAGAATAGTTACTCATTAAATTTTATGTTTGTTAATCTTCCACGAAAGAGGCAGGTAGTATGTTATGCCTTTACTTAGCCTCATTTGAAATCACCGCCGTTATTAACTTAATGACACATTATATTTAATATAATATGTTTCGAACACATATTATATTATAAACTATGATTGTTTTATTATAAATTAGCATTATTATACAATTCATTTAATATGTCCTTTCTTAAAACGGAAGGTTCAACCAAAAAGTAGAACGAAAAAACGGAAAAAATAGAAAGCTCTGTGTAGGCTGAAAGCCCACATATTGCAAAACTACATCATTACATAACACATAAACATTAGATATATGGGTTTATGCTTGTTCACATGAGGAAATGAACATCTTTTCGTCGCAGATTAAACCCACGCTAATATTCATAGTAAACATTGTTATTTGAAAGAACTTTTAAGTACAATATTTATCTCATTGTACCTGTATAATGAAAGTGCCGAAACTATTTAAGTACCGCTCGCCATCATGACCACATACTTCTGAAAAAAATCCCTCCTCTCCCAAAAAAAGGGATCATTAGTGGTAGTACGAATGAACAGTTCAAATTTGGTACTACAGATAATTTTTATTTAGTTTATTCGCAATTAAAAACAGTTTTGATTCTTACGTCAAAATTGGAACTACTGCATGTGAACCAAAACGAAGGTTTCCATCCACTAACCTTCCCGCAAGCTTCAATATGTCATCGATTAATCGGGAGGGCTTCCTACAATGCGTCGTCACTGTTTCGTGGTCGCTATTCGAGAACCTGCATTCCTATGATGGGCTGCAGTTCTCAGTTCTTCGTGCTATATGATAAGCCCATTGTCACTTCAACTTGATAATCTTTATAACTATACCGGTTATCTTGATTCTTCTACGTAAGTCCTCTCTTCGAATTTTATATCTCAAAGGTTGCTTGTCCTAGTTTTTTGTGGCAAACAAGTATACGGCCAACCGGTTGGTAAACGGTTACCGTAACTTATGGATGCTTGCAACGCCGGAGGTATTACTCGCGCGTTTCCGACCCTGACACGTAACAAGTGAAAAGTCTCAGGTACCTGTAATTTCACCGGCACCCATACATTCACCCCTTCAAACCAGAACGCACTCCCAAAATCATTAGAATGCCTTTTAAAACGTACGCAATTAGAAGGTTAGCATGTTCAAAGAAAGCTATGATCCGATAACAGTTTTATTAGAGAAATAGATATTTTTATGCAGATATAAATATATGAACCGTTCCAATGAGTAGGAGAAAACTGTTTTTTTTTTATTGTGAAGTCATCAGTTTGCGGCTTTGCTCGCCTAATATCCGGATAAAAAGTAGCCATATGTTATATTCTAGGTCACGAATTATATTATTGGTAACATTTATACAAATATCGCCACCCCAATCGGCCACTAGATCATGCAAACTAATTAAATTATCCACTCTCGCCACACACACAGGTCATTCCCATGAAGAAAATACAATCAAGACTATTCCACTTTCTAAACGGCAAATACGGTGGTAGGTCAGATGTACTTACTAGTAAAGTCGACAAGTACTTTACTTTTCTTTCCAAGAAATATTGTGAGTCATATTTGAAAACTTGTCTAGCGGTCTGGACTTATAGTATGATTCTGCAGACAAGACGCACAGATTTACACCCGAGTTTCGTAGCTATTATTAACGTATGGTTTTAATGGTTATTTGGTTTTTAAACTGTTAAACCAAGAATTTATTATATACCAAAAATCCACCTCTTTGGGACTCGAATCCCGCGACCTCCCGCTTGCCACGCGGGGGCCATACCAGCTGAGCCACAAAATCTGTTAGCGTTAACGCCTGCGGATGGATTGAATTGTATAGATATGACATTGGCTGTAGAAATATCACGTGACTGCTGCCCAAATATGCGTTAGCTTGAAAGGAAACCTAAGTGTATGTTTCTAGACACCCAGGTCGAACTTTTGGGATGTTTTGGCTAGGAGCGCCCAGGCTCCAGGAGAAACTTTGCAGTTATCCAAGCCTGTTCAATGACTCAAGTTACTTTTAATACAATTGATCCACAGCTGTCGTTTTTCTCAATCAATGGTTATTTTTAATTAAAAGCCAAACCCCCCCCCCCCCCATAATTAAGGCTATTCATAATGTTAACGGCATTCATATTATTCTAAGAAACAAATAATTGTAACATTTTCAAAACGTATTTTCTATATTTCATGTCTGTGTAACATTTTCAGAACGTATTTTCTATATTTCATGTCTGTGTAACATTTTCAGAACGTATTTTCGTCATCAAAAGTTATAACAGACATTAACAAAGGGCAAAAGGACTACATTCATGTTTAGTGGATAATCCGGTCGTGTCGTTAAATGTAAATAGCGTCGTAACCAGTTACACAGAACTGTTGTACTACTCATTAACTCGTGTTTAGTCCTACTAATATTATAAACGCGAAAGTTTGTGAGGATGTTTGTTACTCTTTACGCAAAAACTATTGAACGGATTTTGATGAAATTGGACAGTAATATAGCTTATACATCAGAATAACACATAGGCTTCTTTTTATCTGGGTACCACGCGGACGAAGCCGTGGGCAGAAGCTAGTAAGAAAATAAATCAAGTGTTTAGAAGCTATATAATAACTGCTAAAACGTTTATTTGTCTCCAAAACCAAAGGGATTTTGGATAGGGATCCTTATTTCATCAAAATAGTTTGAGCTATTGCGTTCTAGAGATTTTTGTACAAACTATGATGATGATGTACATTATGAGAAAAATAAACACAAGTTAAAAAAAAACTTTCCATAATGGAATATCAGTGAGCGGTCTTACTTAGTATATAAGCGATCTACGCCAGACAACCTACGAGAGATTCCTAAGAGGATTCTATGAGATTAAAGGAATAGCCCACGGTGTACTAATAATTTATAAATAACGGTGCAACTAGTTTTAAAATGTAAATTGAGTTGTGGAATTACAAAAAAAACACGCTTATGACAGTATTACCCATGATGGACATCCTCAGATACATACTCAGTGTCTAACCGAAGCGGAATGCGTGGGCGTAGTAACTCACCGCGTACAAATCCTATAGGCAACCCAAGGTCTCACTCCGCGAAGCCTGCGAAGACCTCAGGAAACTTCTGTGCTTCTGAGCGGAGTTGGGCTGGCTAACTCACTAGAAAGAAACTCCCACGCATAATGAACCATTTAAGAGTTTGAATGCGGAAAAGGGAGTCCCACACACATACATATGCATAGATACTCATTATGTAGATCTTTGAGGATACCAAGTAGAGAGTAGCCAGAGCCATGCCCAAACATAACACTTGGCATTTTGCAGGTAGTTAACATTCCACGTGACAGTTCGCCAGCCCATCGCCGCTTATTGGAACACTAACTGAGGGCATATGCCATGCCAGTTTCGTCACGTTATACTCCTTCACCGTTTTGAGTACTTTTAAATGCGCACATATTTTTCGAATGGAAAATCCATTGGTGGTCTACCAGAATCAAAGCCACAAGCTCCGGATCGGAAGTCGGGTTACCGCCCACTAAGGCCAAAAAGGCTGTTTTTGTTGAGTTAAATAAAATAGCACAAATTGAATATACGAGTAACAATACTTCCAGCTACTGGCTATGCAGACATAAATATCTCTAACCTAAGATTATTGGACAGAAAACCCATTCCTTGCACAACTTTATAGGCAAGTCATATTGCATGTGACACTTTTCCATAAATTATTTATTTATGTGAAGAATATTATTATCTGAGATTATGATAAAAGTACTCAGATTAGATTACAAAATCGGGAAATCATGGTTCAGCTTCAGCATTACACGAATCTTTACTACTATTGCTTAAATTCTTCAGAGCGCACGTTAAGCTGTGGCCATTATTTATTATTCCTTACCTAAGTAAGCAATAATAAGAGGACAACCTCCGTGGCGCATGAGGCTAAGGCTCGCCTGAGACGCAGAAGATTTCGAGTTCGATTCCCGCCGCGTGACTAATGTTTGTATGATTTGCAAAAAAATGTCTCGGGTTTGGGTGTTTCTATGTATGATATGTATGTTTTTACAACAAAAAATGTATATAATTAGTATATCAGTCTTATAGTTCCCATGGCACAAGCTATGCTTACTTTGGGGCTAAATGATGCTGTGTAAAAAAAGACCAGCATTATTATAAAAAAAAAGCCTTACCTGAAAACCCGTATTGGTCCTCAATATATGAACTTACCTAACAGTACCGCCACCAGTGGACAATTTTAATGTTTTCACACGTCATATTGCAAAGCTGTAAACTATTTATTGGAACTCACCGTTAACAGGAAACATTTATCATGTTGCTGCTTTATGGGTGCTTTCAATACATCACGGTATAAGAATAGAACTACAAAAAGTTCGTGTTTTGTTAAAAGGGAATAAGACCGGGTTATAAAATCCTGCTAATGAATATGGTTCGTTCTAACCACCTTTTTCCATTACAGTGCAAAATCTAGCATTTTTAAGTTACTTTATATTATTTCTCTAGTACTCTTAGCACTACATTGTTTGTGCGGAAGTATTAAAAAAAAAATATATAGTACGAATACAGTTATTTTTTTCATAACTTATCTCACGATCACAAAATTTGTGGTTTTTATGCAAACATGTTTTCTTCTTCCAATCTCCTCTATCAGCCGTCATCTCAGTACTCACTCCTTTCTTACTAAGATTCACGATGCACGATCGTACTTATATGATGTAAAAACCATCCACCACCTATCTTAAAATCTAAGCAGATACCTACACATTTCTTTTTAAACGAATAACCATTAGTTGCTAGTCTCTAAATAAACTTGAAAGCAAAAACGACCGCATATAATTGGAGGCAATCTAAGAAATCGATTTCAGTAGCAGTCGTGAGAACATTGAAGCCGTTAACATAATCCTATTACCTTATTCTGTGACATTACGACATGCAGGTAGCTAGATAAGAAATTAGGTTACCACTTAACCATTAAACTATAAATAACTAGATCAAACGTAAACAAAGATAAGGGTAGCCGAAAAATATAGTTTATTTTTAGGGGCAATCAGCGGAAGAAGCTGAAAATGTCAAGCGGCAAATATGAAGTTCAGAAAAAAAAGAAAAAAATAAGAGAAACTGAAAAGGTTCTACGCGGTTTAGCGAAAAGATTCGAGAACCATGGGGACCAAGTGAAAAGTTAACGCCTATTTTGGATGACGTCGCGCCGCGCTCGGCCGCTTAGGACAAGAGGGCTGACTCTTTTCTCGCTCGAAGAATTTCGTTGGCCATTCTGCGATGTAATACCACCAGTGCTCTTAGCACCTGGCCGCATTAACAACATTTATTATTTATCTATTTGTCCTCTATTTGTTTAGATACGTTTAAGTTTGGTGTGTATTAAGTTGTTGTAAATAAAATTACCTGTGACTATTTCTGAGATTCGTAAGTAGAATCAGAACCGCGATCGGAAAACGAGCCCAAACATTATCAGTAACATACTCAGTGTGTAGATGTAAAAAATAAAATAAAGAAGAGCCGATTATGCAGTAAATTGGATTCAACTCTTGAACTATAACAGCGCTTGGAATATATTCGTATATGTCACTTGAACGTCGCGTCGGAAGAGATTTTATCAACAAACTACTCAAATCTAACTGGTTTCGAGAGAGTAAATGCAAAAAAAAACATTTTTCTCACATTTTTGTGCTTGGTGGCGTAAGCATTTCGTAAGCATAATATTTAATTCAATGAAATTATGTCTGAAATTTGTGTAACTTCTTTCTGTTATGCAAATCTAGGACTGGGAATCACCTTGAGTAGCATTCAGTCCAATGCCTTAAAGGCATTGGACCGCGTTTGGTCCAGTTCGCGTGGCTATAGTTAAATCCGCATATTGTCCAAAATCTTTTATCCACGTATTAATTTAACTTTCAATAAATCTTTCGCCACAGTGCAATGAGAACAGTAGAACAAGTAACTCAATTAGAAGATCCAAATTCTAAATTGGCAATACCAAACAATAAAGGCTTCGGCCCACTTACGCCAATCTTCGTAATTCTTGATTGTTTGAATAATGTTCAGATTGCCTTAATTCTTATCTGAATTTAAGATAATCTAGGTTGACTGGTAGGTATACCTATAGATTTATATTAGATTATAAAATGATTTATGATTGCGGGGAAACACAAAGGTAATAGCATTTTTGTATATGAAATGAACTATTTTTAGTGGAGAGAATGATTCATGTAAGTATGTATCATTTTATTAGGAAAAGAATTTGGACTTTGATTTCAAACCGAAAGTAAAATTAAGTTGGTAAACGAGTTGCTAGAAAAGTTAGAATTAACTTCATTAAGTTAAATGAAGTTTTAAGTCATAATTATAAGCTTAAAGAGCAGGATGTTACAAAGTTGACCTACTTACCTAAACTTTTTACAGCATTTAAGACAAGAAAACATTGACTTTCACAAACATTGCGTAAAATCTAAATAACTTTAGTTTCTTTCCCAAAAATCGATAATCCATATGACGTTGCTATTGTAATTTGCCGTTTAACGTCATAATAAAAATCGAAAGTTTCCTATAAAACCCCTTATATCGAAAGAGGTTCGAAAGTTCGGATATCCGATTGATAAAATCGAGTCCGGGTTAAAACTATACAAATTTTCATACAAAGCAAACTCAACTTTATCCCAAAGTTCTGTGAATTCATATTGAAAGGGGGTAGTCGTAGACAGTATTGCCAAATAGAGTTTCAAGCTGTGAACAATAGCTTGCAAATATTATTCAGATCACTTTCGCTCTTGAATACCGGTTGGAGATGGCCCCACCTGATTAGAGAATGGTGCGGTGTTAGAATAACACTTACTAAATAAGGCTTGGTAAAAAGATTTTTTTTATCTCGAACTAGCTTTTGCCTACGGCTTCGCCCGCGTGGTACCCGGATAAATAGTAATGCATTCAATTTACCTTTTTTTCTACATTTGGTCTACATGAAAAGCTATTTTATTTTAACGGAATAATAATAACATATAGCCTATGCACATTCTAAATAGTGCTGGAATATTTTTTGAAATCGGATTAGTAGTTTCGGAGATGTACGTACGTTATTTATTTCTATACCACAACTTATTTTTCATTACCCGCAATGCTAGGAGCCCGTTTATGCGTTTGGGTTGAGAGGTGGATTGGTTGTTTGTCTGTTATCATATCATATCATTTTCAAGAATGACTTCAAGAATGTATCTTAGTTAGGTTTCATCGTTATCAATTACTAGAAGGCGCTTCAAAATGAGGATAAGTCTCACAAAAAAGCATCCGTGAAGCCTCCGAAGATCACAGGAAGCTTCTGAACGGAGTTAGCCTGGCTATAGTCAACTAGCCAGGCTTCCGGCTAGCCTCTTTGCTTCTGGACGGAGTTAGCCTGGCTATAGTCATCTAGCCAGGCTTCCGGCCAGCCTCTGAGCTTCTGGGCGGAATTAGCCTGGCTATAATCATCTAACCAGGCTTCTGGCCAGCCTCTGTGCTTCTGGGCTGAGTTAGCCTGGCTACAGTCATCTAGCCAGACTTCCAGTCAGCCTCTGTGCTTCTGGGCGGAATTAGCCTGGCTATAATCATCTAACCAGGCTTCTGGCCAGCCTCTGTGCTTCTGGGCGGAGTTAGCCTGGCTACAGTCATCTAGCCAGACTTCCAGTCAGCCTCTGTGCTTCTGGACGGATTTAGACTGGCTATAGTTATCTAACCAGGCTTCTGGCCAGCCTCTGTGCTTCTGGGCGGAGTTAGCCTGGCTATTGTCATCTAGCCAGGCTTCCGGCCAGCCTCTGTGCTTCTGGGCGGAGTTAGCCTGGCTACAGTCATCTAGCCAGACTTCTGGACAGCCAGTGGATCATATTGAGTCCGAATGCGGAAAAGTATGTATGTATTATGTAAGTGCATTCCCTTACTAAAAAGCAGACACTTTCGAAGCTAAGCTCAATTCGCTGGGAATGTAAATGATTTACTCAGAACTTACTCTGTACTTATAATAAACTTTAATACACGCGAAGGCATCACGAATGTTTTCTTGTCATTTTACTTTCCTGGAAACTGCTCTGGGAGAAATTGAATTTTATATTACGTGACGTTTGTAATGAAGCCAAGCGTGTTTCTGTGTCTACATTATGCTTTTTGTATTTCAGATATTTATGAGAATTAATAAAAATAACGATAGAATTGAAATTATAGTGATTTAACTTTTGAAACTACAATGGTTACGTGAGTTTGATTGTTTCCCGATATTTAGGTAACAGCTATGCAGACTTGGTATCATTTTCTGCTGAGCGTGGTCACGTGGTGCTCATAGGAAAGGAGGAAACGTCGACGGGAGAATTGTAGTAGATATAGTATTTTAATCAATTGTTATTTCCATAAAAACCTAATTTCGACTATTACAAATATTTCAAAATAAAAATTGGCAAATCTGTTCAACCGTTGCCAACTGATGCGTTTACAATTTACGAACACCATTAATTTTTATTTATCCTTCTAATTCTACTAATATTACAAACTCGAAAATTTATGAGGATGGATGTTTGTTACTCTTTCACGCAAAAACAAGTAAACGGATTTTGATGAAACTTTACAGTAATATAGCTTATATATCAGATTAACACATAGGCTACTTTTTATCCGGGTACCACGCGGGCGAAGCCGTGGGCAGAAGCTAGTAAGTATAGAATAGACTTCCAGAAAATCTACGCTACTTTATATCGGTGATGCAACCAAAACAAATATTTCAATATCAATGTAATGCTGATAGATAACTCTCTTACTTATCGTGTGGATAACAGATAACATTTAACATACATTATTGGTTTATGTAAGTTCATTTATGAGCGTATTAGTACACAAAACAGTGAAGGAAAAAATCGTGAGCTAATCGGCATGCCCTAGAACCAAAAATACGTAGACATATGCCATTTATTTATTTAACAATAATAACATAGCATTACAGTATGCAACAATGCGCTATGAAATACAAATAAATTAAAAAAATAGAAATAAAGAGATCATAGAAAATACTATGTACCTATTTATGTATTTTATGTATTATGTTAAAATTTGTGCTATTGTATTGCCGTATTGTACGTACCCGCTATTTAGCAGCTGTCCCTATCCTCAAAGGTTTGCTGGAAGAAAACTCTTGTTAGGGTTAAGCTCGCCTTTGTACATGTACTTTGTATATGTAAGTTTTTTGTCTGTATTATCTGTGTGTACGATAAAGAATATCAATCAACACACAATACCTCAGACATTCTCTAAATACATTCGACCATCGGTTAGTGTTCCAATAACCGGCGATGGGATTGCAATGTCCCGTGGAATGCTAACTACACTTAGCGGCACAATTAACCGCCCACCCTTTTAAAGTGGCAAATTTTTATGTTATCGCAGTTGTAAGTTATTGGGGCATAAAAAAGTCAAGTGTGAAAGAAATGTAGTGACGAAAAAGTTACAAACTACCTACTTAACTTTGTTTTTTATACGCATAAGTTGTGAATAGGATAAATATCGAACTTCGTCTCATTATCGTTATCGTTGCCATACTGCTTACATTGCTCCAGTGGCATTAAAAGTAAACAATTTGAGTTTGTTTTGGTTTCGTAACTTAAAGCTAGTGTTTGGACATCACAAACATGCCATTTGATGCTAATTCAGTGGCGAGAGCCGTCGCTCTTATCGACGAAGGGTTTAGTCAGCGTTACGTGGCGCGGAAGCTTGGTGTCGCACGTACCACCTTAAGGGATGCAGTGAAACGGTTTCGGGAAACTGGCTCTTATGAGCGAAGACCAGGACAGGGCCGAAAAAGATGCACCTCCGCTCGTGACGACCGATTTCTTGTGACCAATGTTCTAAGAAATCGGTTCACTACAGCTGTTGAGGCACGAAACCAACTTCGTGAGGTTCGCAATGTTCAAGTGAGTGAAAGAACAGTGAGAAGAAGACTAGGAGAGAATGCCCTTGGAGCTTTTTGACCATCTCGAGTGCCACAATTACTCGTAGGCCACCGGAGAGACAGACTTCGTTTTTCCCGAGAGCACGCCGAATGGAATATGGAACAATGGAAGAATGTTATGTTTACTGACGAGACAAGAATATGCTTGCACGGTCCTGATGGTCGCCAGCGTGTATACAGACGCAAGAATGAAAGGTTTGCACCATGTACTGTTGTGAAAACAGTAGGTTACCAAGGTGGCTCTATCATGATATGGGGCGGCATTACTTACGAAGCACGCACCGACTTGGTTATCTTCGAAAGAGGTGGAATAAATGCTCAGAGGTATGTAACAGAAGTGTTGGAACCTCATGTAATGCCATTTGCTCCATTTATTGGCGAAGATTTTTTATTAATGCAGGACAACGCTCGCCCCCACGTTGCTAGAGTTGTTACCGCGTACCTGGATACCGTCGGCTTTAGAAAATTACCATGGCCATCCCGGAGTCCAGATTTAAATCCTATTGAACACATATGGGACAATTTAAAAAGACGTGTTCGAAGCCGCATACCAGCTCCAACCACCATAGATGAATTAAAACAATCCGTGATTGAGGAGTGGCAGAACATTCCACAACAACAGATCAAAGATGTCATCGACAGCATGTCAAACCGTTTGATGGAAGTCATGAGGGCTAGAGGTGGAAATACGCACTATTAGAATTCATTTTATCAGCAGATTTTTTTATTTTTAAGTCATTCATCACATTTGTTAATTTACGGTCAAAGTGTTTTTGAGACTTTTTTATAAATAAACGTAATAATTAAAAACAATATTATCTTTCATTTTACTTCTAAATACCTACGTTATAAAATAACATTCAAAAGTATTGTCACAATTTTTTTCTTTTAACCAAAATCGTAAAAAATCAAGGTGGGCGGTTAATTGTGCCGCTGAGTGTAGTTATCCTATCACATTTCTCAAGATATTTTGTACTAGTTTCTGCCCACAGCTTCGCCCGCGTGGTACCTGACTAAGTAGCCTATGTGTTATTCTGATGTATAAGCTATATTACTGTAAATATACATCAAAATCCGTTCAATAGTTTTTGCGTGAAAGAGGAACAAACTTCAATCTCACAAACTTATAATATTATTAGTAGTAGTCGTTTATAATATTAGTAGGATAGGATAATCATCATGAATAGAATATTGACTAAAGTCTGACAGAGGCCCGGCCAAAGAGAAATGGTTGTCCAGTTGACGACGTTGGTGGCGCGGCGGGGAAGTAGCCGGCTGAGACAAAAGAAATGCGGGTTCGATTCAACATATGTTTGAATGTTCTGCAGATATTTGTTTCGGACCTGAGTGTTGTGGTACTATGATACTCTTAGTTCCTGAAACCCACGACACAGCGAGTATGGGGCCATGACTATGTAATGATTTGTCTGTTGTTTGGTTTATTTATTTAATTTTTTTATCTAAGTTCATCAATAAAACTTACAGCTTTAAGTCCTAATTATTTATTTACTTAGTACTTCCACACTCATGATAAATAAATAAATAAATAGTGCTGGACATTTTTCACACAACATCATCTAGCCCCAAACTAAGCAGAGCTTGTATTATGGGAACTACATGCCTGATGTACTACTTATATATTTTTTTTTTGTAAATACATAAATAATATACATAGAAAATACCCAGATCCCGAGACAAATATTTGCAGATACAAACATTTGTCCCGCAGCGGGAATCGAACCCGCAACCTTCTGCGTCTCAGGCGGGCCTTCGCCCACTGCGCCACAGAGGTCGTCAAATAATAAAATAAAAAAAAAATGGCATGGATTTCTACAATCTACAAGTCAAAAGGACTTACATCAGAAGCACGGCAATCAATCTAACTTGTAGCTTACCTAAAAGAAAAAACATCATTATTAATCATAATACAGAATACAGTTACTGCTCTGAACGATAAAGTTTACAATATTTCTGCTTAATGTAATATCAAGAACAATGGATTTATTATCGGAACTACCTTACCCACATAATATTTAAATTAAAACAATGGGAAAGGTTACAGGTTAGTAAGAAATGAGAGTAGCACAAATTTAAACG
This sequence comes from Perizoma flavofasciatum, assembly GCA_958496245.1. Lineage (NCBI taxonomy): Eukaryota > Metazoa > Arthropoda > Insecta > Lepidoptera > Geometridae > Perizoma > Perizoma flavofasciatum. Next base: position 7,079,266 of record OY292439.1, on the reverse strand, counting down.
GTTAAGCAAAAAATTGAATGAATGAAACTTTATGTAACACTATTTGAAATAAAACACTCCTATGTTTTCGGTGAAATTAAAGAATCATGAGACTTTACACCCGTTACGTCTCAGAAACGGCAACACGATAATGAATGAATGAATGAATGATTGAATGAATATATTTTGCTGTACATCTTAAGATACAAACAAAATAAACAGTAACATATTATGATAAAAGTATAGTGGGCGGTCTTATCGCTTAAAAGTAATCTCTTCCAGACAACCTTTGGATGGAGAGGATTATTATATGATACCTCTGGTCCCAGTTTGGTGTTACAAGCGTCCATGGGTTACGGTAACCGCAAACTCACAGACGAGGCGATAATTGTTCGCAAAAAAAATACATAAGTAGTCTTGAATGTATTTCCAATGCCATGATGGACATTCTCAGATACTTAACGCATATACCTTGTGAGGGGTAGACAATGGCAAATCTAAACAACACATGCATGCGAAGTAGTTAGCATTCCACGTGACAAATAGCACGACCGGGTCCGAAACCAGGAACGTCTGATCGAAAATTGGACATACCGCCGACTAGACCAACAAGCTTTTACCATAAATTATCTACTCTTTAAACTAATCTCTTTAAAGTTTAAAGATATACTCGTACATATAAAAGATAACGATTTTCAAAAATCGGTACGGATTAGTTATGTCTACCCCATGGAACTACCGAAAATTACTACCTGTGGACTTACCAGATATTGCTGGTAGTGCCACAGTAAAAAAAAGTCCCTTGGGAATACGAAATCAAGGGTTAAAGACGGTATTTATAATATGTAGTTTATTGTTCCACAACTATTGTGCCTACTTATGTAAGTGAACACGTAGATTGAGAGAATACTTGTACGTATGTATGTTTGTTTGTCCGACGATAACTATACCAAAGCGTTTATTAAATCTTCATGAAAATTGCTTTGAGTATACTCTTTGGAAAAAATTGCGTAACAAATTCATAATACGAATGTATCTGTTCACAATTTCACCAAGAATGTGCCACGCATTCGTAACGGAATTTTTAAAACAATCTATTGTACGAGCAAGTACCGTTCGGTCCGATGACGAATCATGCGAACCAAGATGGTATACCATGTCAATCACATGGTTCAGTTATAAGGGCCCGGTCAAACCGATGCGGTGGCGGCAATCAATATACTCACGCAAACTTGGCAACCACCTGTCATCGCCAGCGCCACCGCCACCGCCACCGCCGCCACTGCGTGAGTTTGACCGGGCCTTTAAGAAAACATGACAGAGCTATTTTTTCCCGGAAGCTTATTGGTCAGTTGATCATTTCAACTTAACTTAAAAAATAAAAGGGCATTTATTTATGGAGAATGGTCAGAAGTCGCCATGAGATAATTCGCACACATGAATTATTTAGGCGCATTTCTAGTTAAAATAACATTAATGTTTAGTAGTCGTCCCATTGAATTGAAAAAGAAAGTTGAACAAATTGATCCGATTCCGAGCTAGTTCTAGCTAAAATACAAACACAAAACTGAAGGCCAGCCCATCACACGTGATCCAGAAACCCATACAAATTCGTCTACAATCGACAGCTGTTCGAAATTTGAATGGACCAACCAGGCACGGCCTCGGAAAAAAGGCGCCATTCATGCAAGAGCAGGTTTAGTTAGGTTCTATTTATGGTCACGGTGGGTCAAGTCGCCTCAGCGAGACAATGGAGGCAAATTTTTTGTACCTTTAATTTTCATGGGTTATTTCTGGTCTTGTCGCGCCGATGGACGGCTATTGCAACAATGCTTTGTAAATAAAACTGGCAATGCTACGAATAACTTGTAAATTCTAGCCACTAGTAATGATCATAAAGTTGATAGTTAAAAATAACAAAAATATAAAACAAACACGCTCACGACTTTAATCGTTATGAGGATATCCCTTAATTGATACTACATTTCTTATCTAATACTAATATTATAAAGAGGAAATATTTTTTGTTTGTTTGTTTGAACCGAATAGACTACGAAACTACTGGACCGATTTTAACCATTTTTTCACAAATAGAAAGCTTAATTATCAGGAAGTAACATAGGCTATAATTTATTATCAAAAAATTAGAGATCCTTTAGAAAATTTAAATAATGTAACCCAAAGTTGCAAAATTTTGTCTATAAAATTCATTATTTGGTTGGTGTGCGCTGAGAAAACTATTGATGATACATAAAAAAATAGGTATTACATGATTAAAGTACTCATTATTACCCACAAAGAAGGGGTTCGGTCCGTTGTCCCCCAGTTCCGTATTCACCCGATCCGTTCTCCCCCGATTTGGTTTAGGTATGATCAATTTTATCCGAAGCAATTTCTTATAAAAAATACTGACAGGCACAAATGTGTTCGGCTTTAGTAATGTTAAAAGTAAAATATTGGATCTTTGTTAATATAATTAAGTAAGTATAATCTTTTTTGAATTGAAGGCTTCTTGAAATAAGTAACTAAATAATATTTAAATGGATTTTCATTTATCATTATTTTTTGTAATAATAACGATTGGTACATTGCTACAGTGTAAATAGGTACTGATTGTAAAATTAAAATACATGCAAAATCACAAATAAGTATTAGTTTAATTATTCGAACATGATAAATACATAAATTTACAAAAGTTAAAACTAAATATTTAAATAAGAAGAAAATTCAAGCACTTTAGTTTTCGCCGGTACTTAATGTAAATTAACGCAAAAGCGACAAAAAAAATTATATAAACTTTATTTTAATCGGACAACGGACCGAACCCCAAAAAAGTCCTTGAGGGAATTTATCTAACTATCATAGTTAAGTCACAATAGCAGCTTTTGTGTTCTAACATTTAATTAGATCGCCCGCCGGTAGAAACAAACGTTGCCATGAAACTTGATAAGTACATAGCTGTTACTTTTTATCCCGATATTCGCACGGAATCGAAATTACGCGGGTGAAACCGCGGAGCGCAGCTAGTTTAGTATATTTCGTTTAGTAGTTGCGTTCTAGTACTAAGAGTCTCTGAGCTAAGCCGCGGACAAACAGACAGACAGATGGACGGACATGGCGAAACTATAAGGGTTTCTTGTTGACTACGGAACCCTAAAAGAAGAAATACGATTAGTTAAACTTTTCACCTCAGATTTGTTTTAAATCGGCTCTTAATTAATATAAAATCATCCAACAGATATATGTCTAGATAGATAGTCCTGACCCCACATTACGATTCCCTGTATCGTGGATAACCGGAAATAACCAACTACTGTAAGTGGGTATTTTTATTGGAAATTCGACTTTTTACGTCCATCCTACGAATTTAAAATATATATGTAATTCAGTAGGTAATCACGGTAGGTGAGTACTTAGATTATTGTAAAAGGGTTTTAGTTTAAATTTTCCAGTTGTTCCTCTAAACCATTTCATTTGTATTTTGGTTCTCGTGCCCGAATCAATCACTCTCGCACTAAGCGTATTTAACCATAGGGTGTCAGTGACGTATTTTCAATCCACCTATCATCTTAAACCTATAACTACTAATACTAAGCAGACTAGACACAGAATATTGTAATACCTTGACTAGGTTAAACGACTCAAGTAATCAAGCGAACGTAACATTATTTCCAGTGAGACTGACAACTCAACTTAATGAGCCGAGAAAATCACTGCAATCTATCCTTAACTCTAACAGCCAATCAAAATCAAAGCAATCTAGACTACCAGCCAATCACGGACCGCCATCTAGTTACACTAACTAAATGGAAATTGGAAACGACGATATAAATATGAAATAAATGATTATAGCGCCGTCATTTTAAAACTACTTAAATCTCTAGTCAGTAATTAGATAGAAATTTGCTTATTGCACAAAATAAAATGCTAAAAAAGCATTTTCCTCCAACGAATAAATATTGAGGTATTATGTAATAAAGAGTATTTAAAAATGTATAAAACATTCTAAATCTAGAAAAAGGGACACTCCTCGACCTAATTATAATTATAATAATGCTGGACATATTCACACAGCATCATCTAGCCCCAAAGTAAGCAGATCTTGTGTTATGGGAACCACATTATTGATATACTACTTATATACGTTTTTTTTTAATACATACATAGAAAACACCCAGAACCGAGACAAATATTTGCAGATACAAACATTTGTCCCACAAAACTTACCCATTTTCAAGTTTTTAGTTTTTGGACTTTTTGGAAACGACGTTCTGCAGATTGTTCCAGACCTGGGTATCGTGGTACCATGGTACTCGTAGTTCCTGATCCACACGATACAGGGAATCCTAGTGTTGGGTCAGGGTCCCATAGCCATTTTCCTATTGCAATTAGGGAGCTGGATAGTACTAAACAGATCAGACAGGTGTCAATCTAACATTATCAATCAATTTATTAATAACCTCAAGTTTCCCTTATATCCGTCTGATTTTCCCAGACTTTCCTGAGCCGATACCGGTTGTTGTAGTAAAATTGCAAGGAATGTAGTTATGTTGGCTGCTGTTGCAGATGAATGCGATCCATTGAAGATATGGTATCGTTGTGAGCCAATTAAGTAGATATGTAAAACGTCACCAACTGTTTACCTTTCTGAGTTTTAAAGATGAGTAAGATAATATAAATAAAAACATTAAATGTATTTGTTGTTTTGTTTAAAATCATTATGGTTTTTTTTTATTTCATTGTTATTTACAATCTGACAGAGTGTATGTACTGAACAGCTGCTAAAGAGTATTATGTAGCTGGCAAGAAGTGTTCCGAAGGTGAATAAATTATACGAGAATAACTATGATGAAATTTGTATATTTAGTCTGAGACTACATTTTTGCTTCAAAAAAAAATATGCATCTACGACTCTACGAGTTGAAGTCAAAGTCAAACTTCATGTATTAATTAAAATCACAAGGATTACTTTGAAACGTTGGTTTTACCTACTGCCTGTTCTTTCGCAACCAAGCCAGGAAAGCAAGGCAAGAAAACTTTTAACCCGTAGCCAGTTGGTTGGACTCGACTGTACGAATAATGAGATGGGATGGCTATTATCTTGGAGTCATCAAGTAATATAAATGTGTACGGACTCTGTACTACGGAGCAAGTATTATCTAAAGAGTTGGCAAACAAAGACTGTACCAAATTTGTTTTGGTTAAAGATTTATTTAGTCAAGCCACACAAGTTTGCTGATACGTGTTATTTTAACCTTCTACTTACTATTCATTTTTGGATTCGATTGTAAAACAAAAAAATAAGGATTGTGTTTTTGTTTTACAGAAATCGTGCCTCTGATTTAAAACATTTTAATGGTTTGTTTTAAATGGTGTAGATATACAATAAATACATAATTTATCATCTGTCGACAGTACATCAATGAGTGAAATAAATGAATGAAAAGGCTTTATTGTTTACGTTTAAATAGCACAATACGAGTGTACGAAAACTTATTCTAAAAAGGACAGTGTGCGTCAGTATTGCTAAGAAGCGATATTTCCAGAAGTTAATATCGGAATAAGTCAGTGGCGGTTCGATCATTGTTTTTAGATCAAGCTGATAGTTCTTTTTTTATTAATTATACAAACTTCTACATTATGTGTTACTTGACGACCTCTGCGACGCAGAAGGTTGCGGATTCGATTCCCGCCGCGGGGCAATGTTTGTATGATCTGCAGATATTTGTCTCGGGTCTGACTGTGTTCTACGTATAATATGTATTTACAAAAAAAAGTATTTAAGTAGTATATCAGTCATGTAGTTTCCATAACACAAACTCTGCTTACTTTGGGGCTAGATGATGCTGTGTGGAATATGTCCAGCCTTATTTATTTAGAATCTCACTCACCCATCAACCAGACTTACCATCGGCCATCCCATAAATCAGTGACAGATAAACAGCGCCCACGCTTCTGAGAACAGCACCCCATCTACAGACTGACAAACCTGTTCCACTGACCACAACAATCCACTATTTTAGTTCCCGATACCGCTAGACGCGACGAGCATACTAAAGTGGCGTAACTCTTAAATATTTTACAAACACAAAAAAAAATGTTCCACTTCACTTCTTGATTTTCGGCGGTATTTTGATCTGACGATGTTTGACATTGAAAACCTTACCAAAAACAGCAGATTTTTAACACCATTTTTTTTATTAACGAATTTTGAATTTTTTTTATTTTTTTTTACCTATTATTATGTGTAGAATAACCCCTTTTCCAGATATTAGGGAGATAATTTAGACATTCTGAGACATGTAGGATATATCTTCATACATACATATAAGTTATACTGTTAATCATCTGATGATTCTGAATCATCAACAACACCCCGTAAAAGTCCGATGCTAGACATAGGCCTTCCCTAAAGAGTGTAACGGCGAACGATCCATTCACCGACTTCTCACAAACTTTAAGAGGTCTATCGGGTGAGAGGCTTCCTATACTGCGTTGTTCCGGTTCGCGGTTGCTATTTGAGAACATTTCTTCTCCAGCGGTTTTCGGTTCTGCGAGCATATGTCATGTCCATTGACACTTCCATTGGCTAATACTAAGAAATAATTATGTCGGTGACCTAAGTTAGTCAACGAATATACGGAATGTTCACTACGAACATAGCTCTCTTCATAGCCCGTTGTGTGACCTTGAGCTGACGTATGAGGCTAATCGTTAGCGACCAGTATTTTTTCCATTATGTCATCACTGATTGTTGATTTTTGTTATTATGACTTTTGTTAGCTGTATTTGTGATGTGAAAATAATGAATTTGACGATTATTTTAAGAAGGGGGTTACACGAGCTTCTTTACCAAGCTTAGTCACTTTCACTAACACCTTGCGTGTAAACGAGCTGTATTCGTTTTTAGTATTAGTGAAACTGTCAGTTCAAGTGAATAGATTCCAATCCTATTTACCCGACTACAATTATTTACTAAACACACGACGTGTTTAGTGACAAATTGGAACGCAAAATAAGCTTGGAGGTGGTGTTCCATTACGAACGCATATCGTGTCACTAATAAGTTTCTGCTTATAATAATGGTATAACGTATAAACGGTTATTTCCCACTTGTCACTAGAAGTACTAAGCAAATTAGTAGGTACTAGTGGCAAGTACTGAGCTCGTGTAAACTATGCATTTAAATAAGTTTTTATTTCACATGAATTTTTCAGATGTTAGCAAAATCTTGATGATTTTTTAAAATCTTGATGATTTTTTAAAATCTTAAGGTTTCATCAAGACTTAACCTAAGAAAAAAAAAATGTTTCCGCTATGCTAAGAATGACAACTCACGCCCGTTATATCGGGAACACAAGTTAGTTATTCCTACCTACCACATGTAGCTTCGGAACGTTTTGTGAGGGAAATTGAAATAGCTACGGCCATTAAAGAAATCAAATTGAGAAGCAACGCAGTATTTTTCATCAAATAGGCACATAATTGGAGCATAGGGATTTAACAATGTCATTGTCTTCAACAAGCGATTATAAATGAAAGACATGATAATGAACCGGTCCAAGTGCATCCTTATATGGGCGGCGCTGAGCCATTGGCGCTAATTAGAATTTTCACACGACCACGTTAACAGTACTGTATCTATGCCTGCAATGTGTCAATGTAACTAACTGTACGAGTCAGAGTTACCTTTGTATTATGTTATACCTTATTCATTATTATCAGCTGAGAGGAGGCGAGCTTGTCTCAAAGCGTAAATTATGCTATGCTAGAAAAATATTATTTCTAATTATTTTCGATTTGCAATACTTTTCGTTTTATTGATGGCGCTGCGTCAGTTTGTTAGTTACTGGTAGTAAACTGGTACCTAAGTTTACGGCTCGTATACCCGCCTGTAGTCAGCATAGGCATAGACTAAGGCATGTCTAGACGCGTCTAAGTCATTGCTTAAGATAAGTGCATACGGGCAATGTCTTATTTGAAACAACGAGTGATAATATGCCAGTATGCATATAAAAAAGGTATGCGGTCGCTTGATGTATATTTTTTTATTTTTCAGTTGGATAACCAACAATTCAACAGACAAAGAACACTATTTTATCTGAAAAAATGCTAATTCACTTTTTCTTGTAAACTCCGAAAAGACCAACATTTATGATTCAAACATCTTTCTAAAAGCAAACATCAATTTCATCGGGTGTTTGATAGCTAATTGTCAAACATGACACTGACAGTTGGTCAATAAAATTCCCGTTTGGAGCACACACGCGACATTTGACAACTTAACTTTATTCCATGTACATGTAAACGTACAAAATAGGCAAGCTATTAAACTACTGACTCATGTAAGTGTGAAAACGGTTCGTGGAAAAAGCAAATATGACTAATTGGATAGAAAGAAATACTAGTTTAAGGTAAAGAAACTGTTGTTAAACTAAGTCTTGACACACTCAAAATACGGACGGTTCTCTCATCCCATTTTAATAATTCTTTCACCAATATTTAGAACTGACTTTAAGGGTGGACATAGGCTATGTCCCGCTAAAATAGAAGGGCTTCTCATAGACACCAATTTAGCAATTTTGCCGTGGGCTTGTAAAAAATAAAGAAAATGAATTCACATAGTTTTTCACCGATTCCCATGAAATCTTATCATAAAATTCTGCTGAAAGCAGCGAATTCATAATGTCCTTCACAGATAACATCATATTAGTATTAGTTTTTCTATTTTGATAGTGATAACATTTGCAGAAACTTTTGTGAGGCACACTAAAATAATAAATAAACGAACGATTCCTCAATATGGGCATCCTCGATCCATACTCAGTACGCAGATCCGTGAAAATACCAATATATAACTAGTTTGATAACAGTAAAGATAAAATTAATCTTCTTAAATAATTAAGCCTACTTTAACAAGAAAAAGAAGTAGTTTTGTAAGTACTTCAGTTATTCATTATTATCACTGTTAACAAATATCAACATAAGTAGAAAATGCTTTAACCATTAATCCCATCTTTTGCACACTCTTATTTTTGTACTATAATTAATTAATTAAAAAAGGAATATCAAGGATGATTTTTTAGAAGTTTTCACTAAATTCCCTCAAAAATATTATCCTAAGTCAGATTTGATCTTGAATGCAAGACAGAAAAGGCAAAACGCACGCAACAAAAAAGAAAATACGGACATCAGATACTACTTTACGTAAATTAAACAACGCAGATGTTGAGATAGACACCTGCCTGCATGCGATGGAACTAATTGCAGGTAATGATGGTACAGAGAGATTACTGTATTTATAAATACAGGGATGAGTTCCTTGTTAATTGTCTAATAATTTCCATATATTCTACAGATGAAACGATCGTACTATTTTACCAGTGTGTATGCATTATAATATGGCTGAATGAAAGTCGATAAATAAAAAAAACATTACATATACACAAATGTTATCTTTATACGATGTAGACTCACAAATAGCATAATATCTACAAACCTAAGTAGACCGAGCTTAAAAGAATCAGGCAACCAACTCTGCTTGATATTTTTTGACGGTTCTTCATTCAGCTTTATTATGGAAAATGGAGGCAAGGCCTTATAATATCCGAAGCATCTGAACCGAGTTCTGTCACAAGTAGTCACAACATTATTATAACTTTCCATCACTTTCATTCATTAACGAACAACGTGGTCATTAAATAAAATTGGTCTACCTTTTCATTCTGATTAATCTATACGATTAAATCAATCTATACACCCTTGGGGGTCAATTGGAGCCGTGAGTTCACTTTCATCTGCATGAGTCGATGTTCGTTCGACATTCATTGAAGAGTGATAGAACCTTGTTGCTTTAAATAAGTTACTAGTCGAACGATTGTGGAAACATACGTGTTGAGTTTTGTTACTAGTCGAACGACCGTGGATACATACGTGTTGAGTTTTTTTTGACAATTTTCATCTTTCTCCTGCGCCCTCTAGGGATGAAATTTCGAAATGTTTTTAGTGCACCCCGACACATTTCTTTCAGGTCTGGAATTTAAGGCTTATAGGATGTGTTTTTAATCAGTCAGTCACGCAACGAATTCAATATATTTATTAACAAAATAAATAATAAAACAAGTGAGGTAAGTAAATACAAAATGTACATAGCAGTCTATCTATCTAAAGGCAGTTGGGTACGATCTAAAGATAACTCAACCGATCCAGGTCCATTACCAGACGGAAGAGTCTCTGAAATGCTGTCTGCATTGCCACGCTGAATGGCAATGCTTATGCATTGTACCAAGATAAGACGTCGCTTGGACCAGATATAATATCAAATATATTTAAAATTATTTTTCAATTTCTGTATCATGTATATTATGTTTTAATACGATTTATTAAGAGTTAAGATTTTTTTAATTTGTAAACCTTGGCATAATGATCTTCGATCTTTTGAATTTCTTATCTAGCCCACTATGCCATAATCAGCGTTTACTCATTTTGATGACTGCAAATATTACCGTTCCGCAAATTGTGCCGTGGCGGTAAGAGATGCTATTACCTGATTACAAACAAACGGAACTTCTTCGAAACTTGACGAGTAGATGGGTGAGGTCAACGGCCGTAAAGCCCTAATTGAAGGGAATGATATAACAGCACATAACGAAAGTCTCACGCTCCTATATATCATTGTTGTACACACGTGGGTTGGTGTAACTAATGGCATGGATATTATAATACTATACTAGTACTAATGGTATGATTACTAATGATTTTATCAACGGCGCGGGCGCTAGGAAAATACAAGATGTTGACGATATTTTCTGTAGATATTTGTGATAAAATATTCAAGGTTTTGTTTGTTTATTCAGAGCTAAATAAATCTAGTTACAAATCTCCTGATGGACTATAAAGACATATCGTCGAATACAACCATTCAATCGTTATAACGTTTATTAGTTAGTTAGACAACTGTGAAGTTCAGATATACATTTTTCTATATTTGAAAACGATCGATATGTATGCCATTACGTATTGCAGCGCCTCCTAAAATAAATTTAAAAACCATCCTTGAAGTCATACAAATCGATTGCGAAAAAACCGTATTACAATAGTATAAGACGTTTCAGTGATAAATGCTAACAGACAAACAAACAAACAATCTCTTACGTCAAAAGCATACTTCTACTGGCTTCGTACGTCGCGGGTAAAAACAATATGGTACTTATATTATACTCTAACTAAACCTTCCTCATACGTTATGCGTTAATTAAAGCGACGATATTTGTTTGTTAGTCAGAAATGCAGTAAGATGAGTATTGAATGATTGGGTTACCCGCACTTCGTACAATCCAAATTAAACAACAGTCAGTCAGTATCGTTCAAGAGTGTTAGACTACTTGTGTTTGACATTTTTACCTGTGTATATTCGGTGAAGAAACATAATTAAAAACATGTCAGAACCCAAGCTGAAGGGTTATACTGAGCTAAACCAGCCTGCCGCCATGAGTGATGAAGGAGACATAGCTGCGAATTGGCGCGAATGGAAGAGAGCATTAGATTATTACATGATCGCAACGGGCAAGGAAAACGCTGCGTCCCGGGATAAGTGTGCATTAATCCTGCACGTCATCGGTAAAGGCAGTCGAGACATTTTAAACGCATTAGATTTGGATAACGAAGTACAAGATGATTATGCGAAATTGGTATAGAAATTTGAACAACACTATGATCCCTCTTCCAACGTAAACAACGAACGGCTTACTTTCTTTGAAACGTACCAACGCGAAGATAATTTCGATGAGTACTTTAACAAGCTTAAGTTGAAAAACAGATTTTGCGAGTTTGGCCCGATACGGAGAAGTCTTATATTGACACAGATCATTAGAGGTCTCAAGGATACGAAGATGCGAAAACGGTTGTCAGCGAAATCCAAGCTGGATTTGGAGGAGGCGGTAACGTGGTGCCGTGCAGTTGAGAGTACTAGGCAGCAGATGGAGTTTGCTAGCCAACTGGTTGAAAGTGCCAGCCTGCTGAAAAAATATTCACAACCAGCAGAGCAGTGACCGCCAGAAAGCGGAAAGTGCTAGCCAGAAAACGGAACCTTCCATTCGTAATGTTGAAAGAGCCAGCTAGCTGGCGAAATGTGCCAGCCAGCAAGCTGAAAGTGATAGTCAGCATACGAAAAGAGCCAGCCAGCAGGTGAAAAGTACCAGCCAACAAACAAAGAGTGCCAGTCATCAGGTAGAGAGTGCTAGCCTAAAGGCTGCCGGCCCTCAGCGGCCTCCCCGTCGATTGCACATACAGTACTTCCAGTCTGTCAGTACGATCAGCTTGTGTAATTATTGTGGTCGTTATCACGATGTGGGTGATAAGTGTTTGGCATGGGATGCTATCTGTTATAAGTGTGAGCATGTTGGTAACTTTGCACAAATGTGTCGTCAACAGTAGATTCGTTAATAATATTGAAAATTAAATTTGTTTTTGCTTGAATAGGGCCTTTAATTTGCAAGCACTATAGAACTTTAATATCACTAGTAGTTCGCCACGAATTGAGATCTCGCGAAATACTATTTTACTCGACTGTAGAAGAAGGATTAGAGGTTAAGATAAATTTATCTTAACATTTTATTAGTAAAATCTATTTTCCCACGAAGTTTCATCAAGATTGAATTAACGGTTCGGCAGTTATCGTTGCACAAACAAACATATTAGAGACATATGAGTACAAACGTCGGATTGTCGCAAATGGATCAAGTCGAGATATTTTCTCGCTTCGCGCGCTCATTTTTTTACCTATATAGTGTTCAATTTATACCAATTCAGTAATGCTGTTCATAAATACTGTTGTCTATAAGAAGTTTCCTGAGACCGTGGCGGTGAGTCATCGGATCGGACTAATATGTTAGTTGCACTGATGGAAAAATATCGATCGAGGATCTGCATTATCGTTATTATGAACAACTAACAAGATATAATCAGGAAGAATGCTATTAATCTCAAATTAAAACAGCGTATAAAATAAATCATTGTCTTCTGCTACAAACTCTTTTCCATTTCGAAGCACTTACTCAACCTGGTAAATAAATACGTTCAGCCTAAAATAACGGTGTTTTTATTCATAAAAAAGAATAAGTAGATATAAATTACGACGATATAGCAACAAAGAAAAATATAAATATAATTAGGTTTCTTTCAAAACAGTAACTCAAAATTTGCAAGCTTAAAGCTGCAGCTCCACGGTGGCGAGCACGCGCCGGAAAAGGGTGCGGCTGTTGAACTTTAGATTTGGCCAATCGTGTCGCGTACATAATGCACTCGTGTCGATGACGCCGATGCAAGCGGACGTGCGTGACTCGAGCACAGGATATTAAGCATTGTGATTATAAAGATTAGCAAAATAGAACAGGCTTGGAATTTTACATTAACGTGGATAATCAAGAATATCAGTTATTTATAATAATATGCTCCCGACCACCTATCTATCTATCTAATCACCCGGTAACACCAAATGCTGAGCAAAGGCCTCTTCTCTATCACGTTACTCCTTGCTATCTTGTGTCAGCCGGATCCACTGCTCTAACAATGTCGTGTACGCATTGGTGGGGCAGGTGGTCAGCTTCAGGCCGCCTCATATATTATGGCCACCATTCAGTGACTGCTTTGGTCCATCAGTGATCATCCCGCTTGCCAAGTGCCCTGTCCATCTCCACTTAAACCTTGCGTCGAATCTCGACTATAGGCATACGGTCCACCAGATCCGGTCCGGAATCCTTGCATGGCCAATATTTTTTTATCTTGACTTAAGGATGATTAGATATTGACAGATTTATAGATTGTATGGATAGCACCTCTTTCATACTTTATATTCGTATATTATTCGTATTTGGCCATTACTGTATTAATTTAACGAGATGGAGGTATGTCAAAAAAATCAAGGAAAATAGTAAATTCTAACAAGCTCTAAACTATGAAGATTCATTTACATAAACATAACAATCAGCCGTCGAAACACGTTAAAATTTCAAAGTCACTAACTTCATTGCATTAAAAAAATATGGTAAAAAAGCCAGATACGAGGGAAGTGGAGTATCTTTGTGGTCGCGGCATCCTCGTTGCGCAAGAAGCTATTAGTATGAAAATCTCTGGTCTCGCTCGGAGGAATATTACGTCGTGTTAAGTAACTGGAAACCACGAGTACTTTTTGTCGACTTAAGTTAATTTGACGTCTCATCATTTCAAAGTAAGTCAACATTAGTTACAATAATATTGGGCTTTACTTTAGCTTTTGATAAAGTGAATCATAGAAGAACATACATACATTAAACATAAATATCTCCTCCTTTTTTCGATTTAACTAGTTCCCTCAACTCAACGACCAGTTTTCGCTATTAAAAAGGCGTTTGATAAGGTTTCTTGGAAGATTCTGAATAGACTTGCATTAAATAAAATTGTTGAAACAGTCTTTCATAGATGACCATGGATTTATCAAATGCTTCCCTATAATTACACGAAAGCTTCCCTATAAAGCGAGTTTGCGAGGGGCGTGCGTGGATATATGACGAGGCGTGACCCTAACAGCGGGAATAAAAATTACTTTAGCCAACGGGGTTCCGCAGGGGAGAGTTATGGGACCGATGGATATTAAATTAAGGAATTGTTTCTCTAATAATTAAGTAAATGGCAAACATGATTGCATAGTTTACGAGTATACCAACACTTATACTATTATCAGCAATAATGTGTGTCTGACAGCAAAAATATGATGCAGTATCCCAAAGGCCACCCGAATTCAATTGATGGCCCTGCTGAATGTTGCTTAACATAGTTGATCTCTTAACAGCGGCCAGGCAAAGCTTTGCCATAGGTAATTAATAATTGATAGAGTGTGGAAAAGATATCTGAGTCTAATTAGCAATCCGGCATTTGTAGGTATGTTTTTTTGTTTGTTTGTCTGACGATAATTGCTGTACCGTTTATTTAATCTTGACGAAACTTTGTATGTAGGTAGGGTAAACTTATATATAATTATTAAGTTCATAACCACATACACAACCTAGGGTTCAAGAAATAACGAGAAAAAGTGAGATTATCTGGGCATGTAATGTAGGGTATCGATTGAAAGGTAAAACAAATACAATGCTACACTTTATATGCCTTATTATTTGAGTATACGCAAATAAATTAGTATTTTAAGTACACAAAAAACTGAATATCGGTACAAAGCAATGTAACCTCATAACCCTCCTTTTGGTATTCGGGTAAAAACGGCACATCGAGCGATCTAAGTCCGTGGCGAACTACTCGTGGTTACTAAGTGATAATTTATCACTTAATGGAATAACAGGTGCTGCCTACAGTTGGTTCAGGCTCCCACTAAATCAAATTTATCTCCCTTTATTTTCTCTGCTTTATGTTTGAACTGTATAGTAAATTTTAACTGTTTCTGTTAAATCCCGTTGGATTTTCACATTATTTTCTTTAGTTATAATCGCGTATCGTCATGTTAAGTAAAATTGAAAATGACTAGTTATTGCAATCTTGCAATAGTTCGCATAAAAGTTTTGCTTTCCTTTATTACAAGTAAAACAACTGTATGATTGACATCCCATGATTGACATCCTCAGATCCATACTCAATGCGTAGATCTTTTTGAGTATAACAAATAGAGATAGTCATACAATTATAGAAGATATTTGATAGTGACAGCACGAAGAACATTGAATGATTCAAATGCGAAATGTTTAATCATTTAATGAATAGCTGCCTCGCCGCTAGGCCTCGTAAATACATTAAACATTAAGTTGATGTTATGAGTCGTAATTTACATTAAAATTCCTACGAAGTAATACAAAAAAGCGTGCTAGATTCGAGCTATGTACCATTCAAATAATTGTAATTATATTTGCATACGGATGGACATTAACATACTTAATTATCGAAGTCAAGACGGAAATATGAATGTGAATCTGAATATAATCCGAAATGTAGTTATGGGAATATAATTGCTAGTCACAGGTAAGCTCAACTAGCCCATCATTGCTAATAAAGATGATACAGTATACTATAATTATTAATTAGTAGTTCAAGATGTTCCACATGACGTAAACAAAAGGATAACGGAAGTGACCTTGAATAAATTAACACATTTAAGTTTGATGAGATAGATTTTTTTAAATATATTTTGGTTGTAATCAAAGGCCACCTTTAAACTATTAGACAAATTAACTTAAAAGATAAAATTTCAAAGATAAAAGCAAAACCACTGTATAAACTATAACTTTTGGAGCATACGATAATTTACTCGTACTAGACAAGTCGGATACAGATCAAAGGCGATCGTGCGCGACCGAGGCTCTAACTGAAGAATACATAATGCATTATGATGATCATAGGTACACTCTACAATCTTCTTACTGACTCAACACTTATAGCAGAGAAATAATGCAATGAATGGTAAATAAGTATTGCACACTATAAGTTATCTATTGAAAAACAATAACGTATCTAACGGACGGACTACAAAATAAAATGAATCAATTCAAAACATCAATATAAATGACTCTAAACTCTATCATTAAATCATAAATATATCAGCAATTGAAACTCACGACTCTCAATATTTCACTGTATTCGTGACGGTAAGGTCATGCTGGGAGCGCAAATGGTAACCGAACGATGTGACTGCATAAGCTTGGAAATTCAATCTAAACCTAGGTCAAACTCTCTATGGCACTGTTTTAGACCATAAATATAAAGTGACAGCCAGCGTTGTTCACAGTCTACTAGTTGTGAACAAATGGACAATTTGTACGTCTACGATAAGCCATTTGAATATGCCAGAATGTTTGAATCGCCTAGACTTTGCTTCAACTTTCTCCGATTCACCTTTTCCAATAACAATTTCAGTATGATCATCCTCAATGTTATCAGAGTATACGTCTTGCTTTAAAAAGTGAGCGGAATTCTCAAGTTCCAGTTTCGCAGTTCGCGCACAATAGCGAGCCCACTTGCTACCACTGATTTGCAATTAATAAACGACCCACTATCGACTTCTGACGATTAATTCCGCCACTTTTTAGTGTTACAAAGCCAAATAGCGAAAACGGAACCCTTTTAGTTTCATCATGTCCTTCTGTGTGTTTGTCGGTCACACACCGATTTTTCGCTCAGTTTAAAGCGTTTCGATTTAAAAATTGGTGGTTTTCTTAAACCAAAATATAAATAAGCATATATATAAAATACGAGCCCTTTCATACTAGCCTTTTTACGAGCCTACGATACGAATGTAACCCAACTTTTGTTTCTACCGGCGATCTAATAAAATTTTAGAACACAAATGCTTCTATTGTGACTTAACTATGATAGTTTGATATATTCTCTCGAGGACTTATCGTAGGTAATAATGAGTACTTTAATCATGTAGTACATATTTTTTATGTATCATCCATAGTTTTCTCAGCGCACGCCAAATAATGAATTTAATAGGCAAAATTTTACTACTTAGGGTTATATTATTGCAATTTTCTTAAGGATCTCTAATTATTTGAAAATAAATTATAGCCTATGTTTTTTCCTGATAATTTAGCTTTCTATTGGTGAAAAATGGTTAAATCGATCCAGTAGTGTCGGAGCCTATTCGGTACAAACAAAAAATCTTTTCTCTTTATAATATTATATATATATATATATATATATATATATATATATATATATATATATAAGTATAAGTTTATAAGTGTAATGCGGGGGAATGTATTTTCTTGCTATTCTTTAACTTCTCGTGTTGTGTATTAATAAATAGGTATTTAAAATTACTTTGAGATTTCATTTAATATTGTTGATTTTAAACCCTCGTCTAGGAAATATAAGCCTTTAAAGCAGCTAAAGTTTTTAACCGTGAGTCCTAGAAGTATGAAACAAAATTAAGCTAGTATATGAACTGCCTACATAACTGGTTTGACGGATTTTCAATGATAACTTTAGAGGAGTATGAGGCAACTTCGGGACCCTAACAGCGTTTCTTGACACGTCTTGGGCAGCTTTTTAATTAATTTTAAATCTTAAGCTTTTACGGTCTCGGATTTCGCCGTGATGAATATGCGTGCCACTTTATTAATAATGTAATTAAAATATCACTTTCTTCTTTCTCATGTTCAATGTCAGTGATGAAATAAGAAGCAAGTTAGGTTACTTCAACGGCTAGCGACGGAGACTCGCGCTACCTTTTACGGACTTACATGACACATGTTGTCATTGAATAAAACGTTCAAAGGATACGTGTCATAAGCATAAGCTTGTGCATGCTGATAGTATGATTTCATTACTTTTTCTCAGAAAGTCATAACCTGAGCAGATGCAATTTAATTATAAAGCAATTTAGCTTGGAATTATAGTTTCGCGATTGACGTTATTCAATCTTATATCATATGATGAATAACTTACCATAAATCAAGCTGTGGACAGGGGGAAAGCACAGTGCATCAATAATCCGGTAGTACATGAACTCGATCACAAAACCACTTTTTGTAACGCGTTCAGTGAAACGTATCGAGCCTCGAAGTTCGAGCCACACATCGGTATTTGCACTTTTCACAAAACACATACGCACAACACTGGATGCACTGGCTCCGATTCATAACACACAACACACGTTCCTTCACAGTTACGAGTGTCTACTTAAACGAAAAGGTGAGGCAATAGCACGTCCGATTCGCAATGCGAAATTTGACGGTCGCAGAAATGTTCTCTGCATAAGCAACGACGGTAACACCGACTTTAGCGGTCGGAACCGTTCCGAATTCGAGTAAGAATCGAAACACACACGCGAGTGAGCCGCGCGGGTAGCGCTAGCAAACTGAGGCGCCTCCGCACCGCTACCACCCGCTCGGAACGTACAACTTTTACCCAACCGAATCGAAACACCCGCCAAGCAGACACGCCGCCTTTGATAATACACACTTTCAACTTAGAAGGTTTTCCAAGTTGCAAATAAACTTGCAGCCTACGAACATGGACAAGACACCTGGACAAGGCTCAAGAGATATGACACTCGTGCACGCAACGATTACGATGAACGCCGTCAATTGATACCGATCCATAGATGTAGTAACGACAGAGATAACTAAATTAAGATAGAAGCCTGATAAGAATACGATCGATCTGCATAATGACAGGTTGCGGAAAGCAGGAAAGCAATACTCGATCATGCAACAAGAATCGCACCCACATACAACATATAAAAGTGAACATTTGGCGATCTCAGTGATGCAACTAAAAGTTAACCTAAAATCGTTCCAAAAACGGATACAGTAACCGTTAAAACACAGATAGATTACATTTCTAAGTACGCATTAGGAATTTGTGACTGGAAATCTACAAATGAGATGTATTTTATCGCAGTTGATAGTCGCTGTCAAGGAAATTCCTTATAAGCAATCAGAATGTAATTGAAATCCATTTTAGAGCTTTGAAAGTCCACGCTAAATAAGCCAACATTAATGAACAGTTGTCTGGTGTTGGTAAGCTTAATACGATCAAGTTTGAACTAAAATAGCATTCAACCCCAAAAACAAAAACAAAGCCCGACTCAGGAATTCCAACAGACAGAGAACATGCAATTTATAACTAGGCAGCTGTTACATTACATTCTGCAGTACATTGTGAGCTGATGAAAATAGAAAATGACATTATTCAAGATAATTTAACTTAAAATATGCACATTGCACGTGGAAGCAATTGCATATTAATTAATATAATCGAAGCTTTTAATGTTGAATCCTGATATGCATATCTTGGTATCGGAGTACCAGTTTCGTGATTATTTGCATCTTGGGTACGTAACTACGCATGCGTGTGCCAAGTTGGAAGCGAAATACAAATTGCATCGTAACCGAAATAAAATACAACTTGCTTAAAAGATAAATAAGATCACAAAATTCAAATAAATTTAAAACACCCAGAATTTTTATAAAACGTAACAGAAATCAAACACGGCATCAAGAAAACTATAAAAATGAAAGTAAACTTCAAAGTGGAAATATCAAGAAGTAAAAAAGATTTTTGTGTAAGAAACAGAGAACACGTTTTTAGTAGTTCAGAAAGCTTCACAAATAAAGTGATGATGTACTCGTATGGTAACAAAATCCTGAACAAATATAGACTTGGAATCAATACCAATATAGAAAGACAAAGTAAACTGAATATTATGTAGGTATGTTAGAGATTTTGCTATAAAGGTACAAATACATTATTTTTAAGTGATATTACGTTTGTTTTTTTTTAACGAGGAATTGGATGACGATCAGTTATAAACGTGATATTTACTTAGCTTCGTAAGTAAATTATATTTATAGTGGCGAGTTTTTGTTTGCCGATGTGTTGGCATATTTGCATGTACTATGACCTCGAACTACTAAGAATTGAAATAATTAACATAATATTAAAAGACTTGATTGGTTTTAAAAGTTTAACTTATACATTTTCTACCAACTTAAGTAAAGAGGAGGCATGACTAACCTCAATGATGATACTCAGATCCATACTTTGTACGTAGATTCCTGACGATTCCATATATGGGGTAGTTAAACGCACGTCCAAGAATCACACGGCTCACGTTTTGCATAGGAGTTCTACGTGACAGGTTGCAAGCCCATCTCAAGCCTGCTCTATTGGAACACTTAGCGATGTCTCCGAACTTTTTTAAAAGTTTCCTAATTAAGTTTCCTTCGCCATTTCAAACTTTCTATCACAGCGACCGTTCAGTATGAAAAATCACTATCTAATGATAATAATACTAGCTTCGCCCGCGTGGTACCCGGATAAAAAGTAGCCTATGTGCTATTCTGATGTATAAGCTATATTACTATAAAGTTTCATCAAAATCCGTTCAGTAGTTTTTGCGTGAAATAGTAACAAACATTCGCGTTTATAATATTAGTAGGATATGATTTTTCACATTAAACTCATATTAACTTACACCACACATTATTGTTCAAAATAACTCGTTATTGGAGTATGTATCTTTAAAACCCTGAAGGCACCATTGCAACTGGATTCCTGATCGTAACTATGGGAATCGTATGTAAAAGCCTAGTTTTACTGGTTTCTATGAAAGTAATTTCAAGCAAGCCATGTCTCAAGTCTCATATATTTAGTATCGCGCTGTGGTTTGGGTCGGTGGCGCTAGAACTAGTTTTAGTTTAAATGTTTTTGCGTGGTACGTATAAGTAGTCTTGTTTGATATAAAAACTTATACATTCGTTATGGCGTGATTCCGGTATAACTAGAAAATAATAAAGAGATTATTCCGGCTAAGACGCAAAAGGTCCACACCCTTTGTCCACACTCACTTTTTCTTCACTGTTTTTCTTTCTGCAACACTGCGATCGTGAGGTCATCCCTCACTTCTTAGGCCCTATCTGAAAATCAGCGCTGCTTCGCCTTGGCGGAGCAGCAATAAGCTGAGATAGGACCTTTTCGACTAATACACACCATTGCAGCATAGACTGCCCTCGTTAGCACTGGTTAACACCCACTTATTGTACCTACTCTTCTGTATTTACTGTGTTTCTTTAATTGTTTGTCTTTCTTTTCATTTATACTTGTCTGTGCTGTATTGTATGTGTCGAATAAAAAACTATCTATCTATCTAAAAGGTGCGAGTTAGATTCCCGCTTTGGGACAAATACTGGACACGTAGTAACTGCAGATATTTCTTTCGGGTTTGGGTGTTGTGGTACCAATGTGTTCATAGTTTCTGATAGTTACGATACAGGGAATCCTAGTGAGGTCAGGACCATAAATATGACTTAATCTCCAAAGACGTTAGCCCTACCGAAGAATTTGGTTGGCTTGGTTTATGACCAAGTTTGAATGGTAAATTCCATATCAATTGTAAAATAAACAAAAAATAAAGGACTTAAGATAAGGCAGTTTTTTAAAGAACAAACACATCGTCTCAAAAAGCCATAAAAAAAGCTGATAAATCTTTATATTTCTTCGTGTCAATAGCCATTTCTTGGTATGCAAGAGCTCTTTAGCCGTTGGTAAAAAAGACATCAGCCAGAGGTCAGATAGTCTAGTCGAGGGATTATATTAATATAGTTAATGCCTCAAAACGTACAAAATAGCTTGGTCAAAGTATTAGGAAGGTAATAAAAGTGCAGGTGTGCAATCTTGGCCACCGGAAAGCCAGTCTCTAATCAAGAAATACAAGCAGAGACAGATAGCAATTGACATGGGAACGTCGCTAATTACAGACAGGCTCGCATCTATGATAGATAATCTCCAGTCTCGCAGTGATAAGAGCCACGTTGAAGGCAAGTCTTGTAACGACCAGTAAGGTAACCGTGAGGTTGTTATAACTGAGTCCAAACTAAGTTGAATCGCAAATTATCTGTCTTTAAAAGTAGAACCAGAGTCAATAATATTCAATGAATCATTCATTAAAATAAAACCTATTGATTTTTTACAATAAATTACGGTATGATTCGGACAAATGTTTGCATAAACTCCAAATATTTTTGACCATCATGAACCATCATCCCCGATGACGTTTCTATATGATCCTTGTGATTTCAATGAATAAAAACCTATTGACTTTGACTTTGAAACTATGACTAAGTATACAGCGGCACGTTCAAACCTTAATAAAGATGTGTGCATAAATAGTGTTCAAACAGTATTAGGCACATGCCATTGTTTTGCACAATAGTTAGCATTTCACGTTCGCGTAGCTTAACTGGTTGCAAGCCCAACGCCGCTTTTTAGAATACCCGATGGCATATCCCTTCGAATTAAAAATTGCTAGCAATTCAGTGGGAGTAGACTACCAGGGCCATATTGCTGTGTTTAGAAGCTACGGATCGTGTGTACCTAGATGAGTACTAAATAAATTATTGCCCGCGAAGATCCAGGGAAGCGATATCATCGGACCTAGTCCTACGGGATAGCAATTTGTGGAGGAATTAAGTATCTAGACTGTAGCCGCGCTGGCGTATGCTTCGTTAGACCACTTGTGGCTTTTCAAGTTGATTCAAGGAAGTTGGTCCAAAATTTACAAGGTATGTCTTACGGGAAAGCAATTTGTGGAGGAATTAAGTATCTAGACTGTAGCCGCGCTGGCGTATGCTTCGTTAGACCACTTGTGGCTTTTCAAGTTGATTCAAGGAAGTTGGTCCAAAATTTACAAGGTATGTCTTACGGGAAAGCAATTTGTGGAGGAATTAAGAATCTAGACTGTAGCCGCGCTGACGTATGCTTCGTCAGACCACTTGTGACTTTTCAAGCTGATTCAAGGAAGTTGGTCCAAAATTTACAAGGTATGTCTTACGGGAAAGCAATTTGTGGAGGAATTAAGAATCTAGACTGTAGCCGCGCTGACGTATGCTTCGTCAGACCACTTGTGACTTTTCAAGCTGATTCAAGGAAGTTGGTCCAAAATTTACAAGGTATGTCTTACGGGATAGCAATTTGTGGAGGAATTAAGTATCTAGACTGTAGCCGCGCTGGCGTATACTTCGCTCAGACCAGTAGTGGCTTTTCAAGGTTATTCAAGGAAGTTGGTCCAAAATTTACAAGGTATGTGTCTTACGGGATAGCAATTTGTGGAGGAATTAAGTATCTAGACTGCAGCCGCGCTGGCGTATACTTCGCTCAGACCACTTGTGGCTTTTCAAGTTTATTCAAGGAAGTTGGTCCAAAATTTACAAGGTATGTGTCTTACGGAATAGCAATTTATGGAAGAATTAAGTATCTAGACTGTACCCGCGCTGGAGTATGCTTCGCTCATACCACTAGTGGCTTTTCAAGGTTATTCAAGCAAGTTGATCCAAAATTTACAAGGTACGTGTCTTACGGGATAGCAATTTGTGGAGGAATTAAGTATCTAGACTGTACCCGCGCTGGAGTATGCTTCGCTCATACCACTAGTGGCTTTTCAAGGTTATTCAAGCAAGTTGATCCAAAATTTACAAGGTACGTGTCTTACGGGATAGCAATTTGTGGAGGAATTAAGTATCTAGACTGCAGCCGCGCTGGCGTATACTTCGCTCAGACCACTTGTGGCTTTTCAAGGTTATTCAAGGAAGTTGGTCCAAAATTTACAAGGTATGTGTCTTACGGAATAGCAATTTATGGAAGAATTAAGTATCTAGACTGTACCCGCGCTGGAGTATGCTTCGCTCATACCACTAGTGGCTTTTCAAGGTTATTCAAGCAAGTTGATCCAAAATTTACAAGGTACGTGTCTTACGGGATAGCAATTTGTGGAGGAATTAAGTATCTAGACTGTACCCGCGCTGGAGTATGCTTCGCTCATACCACTAGTGGCTTTTCAAGGTTATTCAAGCAAGTTGATCCAAAATTTACAAGGTATGTCTTACGATATCTTTGGACAGCTTTAGCCATGCCATTTTGTGCGAAAATTTTAAACATTCTCTAAGGAACAGGGTTTAGTAGAGCTACTTACCTTAGTTTAATTGATGTAGCGGTTAGCGCAATATAATTTTAATAACAAAACAGGGAAGTTTATTTAATGTTAAAATGTAATCGGTAACTTTATTGAATGAACGCCATCATAACTGATTATTTTTTACTAACGAAGCAGTTATTTAGCGCAGTAAAATTTTCGGGTTCCGTGGTTCACAAAATTGGGCTTCTTTTGAATTACAGATAAAAGTTACCCTTTTATTCATAATCACTAACTTTAGCAGCCTCCTAAAAGTGGTCGGCCCTTTGTTTAGTGTTAGAAAAAGACAGGATTAGATCCGCTAATTAGCGAGAGATTATGAATAAAATTAGGGTTCAATATTAGACTTTTTCAAAGTCAAAGTCAAAGTCAAAATTCATTTATTCAATAAAATCACAAGGACCACTTTGAAAAGTCGGTTTTTATCTAGGTGCCTGTTCCTCCGCGACCAAGCCAGGAAAGAAAGGCAAGAAAACAAGGCTGGTTATTCTTTTTAATGATCCTTTTACAAAACAATAGGTTCGAGTTGGAGCATTTTCAATCCCAAGAGTTTTTGTCATCTAAATAATCAGATATTTTATAGTATGCCTTTTTATAAAGCTTTTGTTTAATTACGTTTTTAAATTTGTTAATTGATAATTTTTGTATATCTCTTGGGAGTTTGTTATAAAAGCGTACACCGTGCCCTTTAAACGATTTACCAACTTTATGGAGTCTACAAGTGGCAACAGCGAGTTTATCTTTATTTCTAGTATTAACATTGTGATTATCGCTTTTTTTCTTAAACAAATTAATATTTTTGTGAACATACATCAGATTTTCATAAATGTATTGACAATGGAATGTCATTATATTTATTTCTTTAAACTTTTCGCGAAGTGATTCTCTGGGGCCCATATTATAAATTGCTCGAACAGCCCTCTTCTGCAGCACAAAAATGGTATTGATATCAGCAGCACTCCCCCACAGCAGTATACCGTACGACATGATGCTGTGGAAGTAGCTGAAGTAAACTAGTCTAGCTGTGTCAACGTCTGTATAAAGACGGATCTTTTTGACTGCATATGCCGCAGAACTAAGTCTCTTCGATAACCCATCAATATGAGGACCCCATTGAAGCTTATTATCTAGGGTGATACCTAAGAATACGGTGGTGTCCACAAGAGCCAACTGTTCATCTTTGATTTTGATATTTGCTTTAACTTGTGTAACATTGGGTAGTATAAATCTAATACACTTTGTTTTATTTTCATTAAGTAGGAGATTGTTAACGTTGAACCATTTTACAACCTTAGAGATTGCATTGTTTACATTGTCAAAATTGGTTTGTCGTCGCTTTAATTTAAATAAAAGTGACGTGTCATCTGCAAACAATACAACCTCATGATCGTCCCTTACAAGGTGGGGTAGATCATTAATGTATAATAAGAACAAAAATGGACCAAGAATTGATCCCTGCGGTACACCGATAGTAACCAGAGACCCCGGAGACCGTTTTCCATTCACGTCAACTCTTTGTACTCTGTCACTTAAATAGGAAGTGAGACAGTCTAGAGCAACGCCCCTAATACCATAATGGTGTAGTTTCCTGATCAATGTGTCATGGTCTACGCAATCAAATGCCTTTGACAAATCACAAAAAACGCCTAAAGCGTCATGAGATTCCTCCCAGGCATCAAATATGTGCGATATTAACTCAATACCAGCATCAGTGGTTGAGCGACCCTTACTAAATCCGAATTGCTTATTATGCAGTAAATTATTTAATTTAAAATGTCTTTGCAATTGATTTAAAATTAGTTTTTCAAAAATTTTACTAAATGTAGGAAGTACTGATATAGGTCTAAAATTACTAGGGTCAGAACATGTACCCGATTTGAAAAGTGGAGTTATTTTACTGTGTTTCATTAAATCAGGGAACACACCACAGTCAATACACTCGTTGAATATTAAAGCTAGTTCGGGCGCAATAATGCCAATCAATGATTTCACAACGCAAACAGAGATGCCCCAGAGGTCCGTGGTTTTTTTAACATTTATGAGTTTGAAAGCTTTTATGATGTCATCACTATTTACATGATCAAATTTGAATTGTATTTTACATTCTGTTAAGTTTTCTTTTAACAATGACTCTGCTTCTATGGGAGAGGAGTTTAAGGTTTTTTAAGGAAAACATCATCGAAAAACATGCTTTCTTTTTTCGGAATAGCATTGCGATTGAATAAACAGAACTTTAATAAAAAAAAAAACATAATCTGCAAAATTAGGTCAACCTAATTTAAAATACTTTAAGAGTCGACAAATAATTTATTACTAGTTGTCAGAGACATGAACAAAAAACAATGAATCTGCCTATTGTATTGCTTATGCTTGATCTATCGTGTGAAAATTACTATGCGCCTACGCACAGGTCAAGGTTATGTAATTATGCATCCGTTATTTATTATGATAATAACAAACTAGTGATTTAGTATAACATTGAAAATGTGTTTTATTAGTATTAATGACTACACTACCGCTGTCAATCATTCATCCACTTAATACTTGATTTATGTGGATGGGACGTAAAAAGGTATTTTGACGCTTTTAAGGTTTACCGGGCCAAGATAAATTATGTTGTGATGGTGTCCGCCCACCACTTTGTAATGGCAACCATATTTTGAGGCTTTTTTTGACCTAACAATATTTTTGGTACAATACACTCCTTAGTTCCTAACCTTACAATATTCATTATAGGTATAATTCGTTTGTCAAGTTCAAATATAAATGGCGATTCAATGAACTTGAAAAAAAGAACCTACCTACCTTTTTACGTGAAAGTATAAACGAAAGTTTGTGAGGATGGATGTTTGTTACTCTTTCACACAAATACTCATTTTTATTAATAACGGATTATTTACCCTCGTTTAATTTAATAAGTTTGAATGTCCCGTTATTAGTGAAAAATATGTTCGTTATCATGATAGTTTCAAAAGTCATATCTTACAACAGAAAGCTTTGCGTCGTGACAATCAGGAACTAAGTTTGCAGATTACGCTAATATTTGTCCCGTAGTGGGAATCGAACCTGCGCTTCATGAATCTCCCACTCACCAGGCTGCGGCGTTTGTCTCGTAGTGGGAATCGAATCTGCGCTTCATGAATCTCCCACTCACCAAGCCGCGGCGTTCAATTACTTATCCCACCTCTGAATTGTTTAACAATATGCCGTCTGGATAGGTGATTTGTAGGAGAAACGTTTAGAACTGAGCACTTCTGTGCTTCGGAGGGCACGCCTAAGTATCAGTCCCGACATAATAGTCCTTAAGCTATGTAGGAGGCCTTAAAAACTGCGAAAGTTCCAAGCTCATACAAAATTCCTTTTTTCAAATCTATAATAGACCTGCATTTGGCCATAATCTCACCTGATGGTAAGCGATGATATGGCCGACGACGTAGCACGAAAGTCTAGAAGATACGTTCACTCTTTACTTGAAGAGCTCCAGATATTTTTAGAAAGACAGATAGTCGTAGTCTATTTTATTCCTTCGCCATTTTCATATAAAGGTAGAAACGAAACGTTTAGTGCGAATGGGTAATTATTTAAAACTATAAAGGACAATTCCAACTACTTCATTACTTCAATCATCACAAGGAAGAGATCAGTGCATTCGCCACCCATCCATTTATCAGAGAGCTGTAGTTAGAAGCAAAGTAACAGAGCTAGTGCGTTATTAACACGCCGGCAGCTAACCTGTATGACTGTGGCAAATAACCGTATTGGAGGATTCAGTTTAAATAACACTGTGCCAAGCCATAGACGAACTAACCACTACGTTTATAGCGAGCTTTCCTGGTGACCTAGTAAAGAAGTCAAACCAGTAAATTAAACAACTTAGAATAAGGATATATTAACCAGGAAGCGTGTCGCGCGTGCCATCAAAAGTTATCTGATTGAAATGAGCTGATATTAGTCAATCTGGATATGTATCGTATCAACACAAAAAAAAACACTGGCACGACTGTAATCCCCAAGATGGACATCGCGGAATACATAACCGCGATTTGCTTCACGCCTTCGAATTTTTCGTATTAAAACTTCTAACAATAATTTAAATTAACTATCCTAATACAAATTACCCCAAAATTTGAAAACCGAACAAGCTAGCAAGCATGGATTGCACTAGCTTAATTTTTCCCCATACTATTTGTATTCCCGCGGCTACTTTCTGAGCGAAACATTTTTATACGAGGCAAATACAATATAAACAAATACAATTAAGGCAGTCGCATATAAGTATCTAATTAAGGGCAGTTTAAAAGGTGCGCTGTACTAATAGCAGACTTCTACTAAAAACTAATAAGGTGTAAATACCAGATGAATTGCATGACAAAAAACAAATGACAATGTCATAGTGTCGTGTGCGCTATCTGTGACCAGCTGTGGCCATAACCTATTTATATCGATGTCTGTAGTGGCCCATCCATCTGCTGTATATAATTGCCAAGCATTTGAACGTAGCAGGTGTATAGCAGATGACAGTACTGTCAAAATGACATGTGTCAGAAAGCACGTCTACTTTTTAATTCCATAGTTATTAGTATGGACAATGACGTGCAGGTGCAATACTGTATTTTGTTTACTTTTATAGGTCAGTTGGTCAGAAAAAGTGGTTCTGATGATCGATATTCTTATTTTTATGGAATGGTCTGGAAGGTCTACTCGTACTTGTCCGCACTAATTTAATTGAATATAAATTCCATTGCTATTTTTAACAGAAGCTGCAAATGTACTCGTTACTGTAACGGTGTTAACATCTTTTATAGGTTAGCTCGTTTTTTGGTCAGTAAAAAGTAGTTTCGATGATACGGCTTGCAATTTTAATTGAATTTAAAGACAAGATGATGCTTATCGAATAAATGATGAGACTAAAAGGTGGGCTAGTTTCTCACCAAAACCTAGCCACAGCAACACAGTTATCAAGTCATTTAAACTTGTAGAATGCCTTTATAACAAGATCTTGGGAATGTGACCATAATTTAAGTCTAAAAATGATATAGTTTTTATGCGAATATCGGCAACAATGTTCCAAGTCTTACTGACTTACATTAAAAATAAAATGTATAAAAATGAAAGCTTTTTAGCTTTCATTATCATCATCATCGACAGCAGTAGAAGTTTTTTTTCTTTAGTTATTTACTACTAAAGTGGAAAAAAATAAGATAGGCCTATATTTAATGACAGAAGGACCTGTTTTAAAGGTAAATAAAGAAATCCTTTTCTTAAAGCTAGCCATACCTTATTTGCTTTCAATTTCGACAAAAAACCAGAAAATCAAAATTATCAAAACATTGGTACATCTTGATATAAGTTCTCCTATCCCACGTTTTTACAATCAGGTTACGGGCAGGTTTTAACAGAAATTCTACCGGTCTGTGAGGATGTTTTGACAGAACATTAAGTAGTTGTATTGACTATAAAGTTTGTGTGTCCGTATAGGTACTAGTTATTTCTGAGACTGGTTGGTGACCACAGTCGAAGGCTGACTACTTGTGAGGCTAGGTTTTTATTAGATCTGACATGTGGTCGCATATTCGAGTTGGTATGTACTGAGTAGGAACAACTATTGATTTATACTCAAAGAAAAAACTCAATGAAATTTATCATTAGGGGCCTTGATGGTGATGTCTTATATTGTCTAGCGAACGCCAATTTTACATATGAATGGTTCATGAAGCGAGAAATCTGTTGATTTAAATCGCTTCACAAACCATACATACCCATTCAGTACACAAATTAAGTGAAAAATCGTGAAAACGTCTATAGACTCTCTTCGTCTTGGAATCCCGTGATCAATAAATTACCTCAAAGTCAAAGTCAAAGTCAAAATTCATTTATTCAATAAAATCACAAGGACCACTTTGAATTGAAACGTCGGTTTTTATCTAGGTGCCTGTTCCTCCGCGACCAAGCCAGGAAAGAAAGGCAAGAAAACAAGGCTGGTTATTCTTTGTAATGATCCTTTTACAAAACAATAGGTTTGAGTTGGAGCATTTTCAATCCCAAGAGTTTTTGTCATCTAAATAATCAGATATTTTATAGTATGCCTTTTTATAAAGCTTTTGTTTAATTACGTTTTTAAATTTGTTAATTGATAATTTTTGTATATCTCTTGGGAGTTTGTTATAAAAGCGTACACCGTGCCCTTTAAACGATTTACTAACTTTATGGAGTCTACAAGTGGCAACAGCGAGTTTATCTTTATTTCTAGTATTGACATTGTGATTATCGCTTTTTTTCTTAAACAAATTAATATTTTTGTGAACATACATCAGATTTTCATAGATGTATTGACAAGGGAATGTCATTATATTTATTTCTTTAAACTTTTGGCGAAGTGTTCTCTGGGTCCATATTATAAATTGCTCGAACAGCCCTCTTCTGCAGCACAAAAACGGTATTGATATCAGCAGCACTCGCCCACAGCAGTATACTGTACGACATAATGCTGTGGAAGTAGCTGAAGTAAACTAGTCTAGCTGTGTCAACGTCTGTATAAAGACGGATCTTTTTGACTGCATATGCCGCAGAACTAAGTCTCTTCGATAACCCATCAATATGAGGACCCCATTGAAGCTTATTATCTAGGGTGATACCTAAGAATACGGTGGTGTCCACAAGAGCCAACTGTTCATTTTTGATTTTGATATTTGCTTTAACTTGTTTAACATTGGGTAGTATAAATCTAATACACTTTGTTTTTTTTTCATTAAGTATGAGATTGTTAATGTTGAACCATTTTACAACCTTAGAGATTGCATTGTTTACATCGTCAAAATCGGTTTGTCGTCGCTTTAATTTAAGCTTTAAGTGACGTGTCATCTGCAAACAATACAACCTCATGATCGCCCCTTACAAGGTGGGGTAGATCATTAATGTATACTAAGAACAAAAATGGTTCAAGAATTGATCCTGCGGTACACCGATTGTAACCAGAGACCCCGGAGACCGTTTTCCAACCGACCGTTTTCAGAGACCTAAAAAAATCGTCCTACTAGGTACTTGATTAGAGTAAATAAATAATAATCAATATAAATAAACAATCACATACATAGTGCTAACCCCAAACTAGAATTCTCCGTATCGTGGGTATCAGGGAACATGCAAACATTGGTCCTGCAGCGGGAATCGAACCCACTTCTCTTGCGTCGCAACCTGCTTCTCACCCGCCATGCCATCTATGTCGTCATGACAAATGGCAGTAATGTACAATCAGTCCTAAATCTAAAGTTTTATCATTATTATCAGTAGGTACACAAAATTAAGAATCTCCGAAATGGTGTCGGATTATCAAGGCAGCCGTCTTCGTAAATACTTATATAATTTTTCCAACATTTCCAAATGCTCCCAATTTCAACTACAACCAACAACACACGAGTATCTTGGTAAACATTTCTCAATTGTAGCCGAAACTCTAAATATATAAAATCTTTACGCGATACACTGACTGACTGACTAATTGACAATTAATGCAGCCCAAGTCGTAAGACAAAGAGATCTGACATTTGGAGG
The DNA here is from genome assembly GCA_958496245.1 of Perizoma flavofasciatum. Taxonomy (NCBI): domain Eukaryota; kingdom Metazoa; phylum Arthropoda; class Insecta; order Lepidoptera; family Geometridae; genus Perizoma; species Perizoma flavofasciatum. The sequence continues at coordinate 7,047,282 of OY292439.1, read as the reverse complement.
GTATGTTTGTGTAAAATACACAAAGTTTATCTGGAAGAGAACGCTTTTTATCATTAAGTTTCTAAATGTAGATTATATATCCTATTACTATTATAAACGCGAAAGTTTGTGAGGATGGATGATAGTTACTCTTTCACGCAAAAACTACTGAACGGATTTTGATGAAACTTTACAGTAATATAGCTTAAACATCAGAATAACACATAGTTAAGCTACTTTTCATCCAACGCGGGCGAAGCTGTAGGCAGAAGCTAGTAATGTTATAATATGTATCAAGTAGCTTTAAATTGATGAGTTACATCGCCGACCATTCATACAATCTTAGAGATTCCTCTTCAGCTAAAGGTTGCTTGGAAAAAATCGGTTCTAAGCGATAAAACCGCCCATTTTACTTTTAATTATATAAGGTTTTCGTTACTTTTGTGATTTTCATGCCGTGTACAATAATGTATTTACATTCATTTATTTACCTTTATACTACCGTTATTTGCAATAAATAATTTTCTAACTAGCTATGTTTCTTTTGGCGTGTAAAAGTGCACTAAGAAGATTTTTTGATATAACACCTCTAGTGAGTACAGCGGGAAGATGACTTTTATATTGAAAAAGCTCAACGCGAACAAAGTCGCGGGGTGTTCCACTAATATTACTAAGAGGGCTTAGAGTATCACCTACAATTCTCGACCATATTGTGTAGTACAATAGGTGCTATACATTTTGGATCCCCGACTTTGCTAGTATTAGGTACCTACAGCACAGATGTGTACTTTTCTAGTTGATAACTTGACAGATAGTTTCCTAATTGTTTGCTATGATGTAGGGCTCTTGTTTTTATATACGACAGAAGGAACTGGTATTTTGTTTGGTGTTATAGGGTAAAAGGTTGTTCGTTTTTCTTTTTCATGCTAAAACTTTTTTTTATACAACTTAAGTGGCAATAAAGCATACGGCCCACCTGTTGGTAATCGGTTACCGTAACCTATGGACGCTTACAACACCAGTTATATCCATATTGTAAAAACGGGAATTTACACGTACCGCACAATATGAATAATCAAATTCGCGATACTTACCTGTGGATCGATGAGTCAGGTTATAAGCGACCTATGTTAGTGACTGCCCTCAGGCTGCGTTCCGGACACATTCCAACCAATAAGTTTGCATTTCTAATGAAGAAAGTGAGTCCCTGTATTTTACGTCCATGGAATGCACAACCATGGAAAGTACACCCCTGAAAAGTACAGCCAGTATTACAAACCATTGGTTTCAAATACTTGGTTTGTAATACTGGGCGTACATTCCTGGGCGTGCATTCCCTACACGTGTTGACCTTGTACGGCCAGTTTTGTACAACCCTGGAATACGAACCAATTTCATACTCTATTTTCATGTGCGAGTGCTATCAAGGGGCAAGTGCTGTGTTGCCATAGTATTTTACGCTATTAGTAAATTAATGTAGATGTAGTAAGTAGATTAGTTATTTATGTCGGTTTTTTGCAGATGAACTAACCGGTTGGTTTTATTTATTTGAACCCAAGTTTGTTGGATAAAGTTCAGATAGCAATCCTCCTTTTCTGAGTAATAATAAAAAAAACCTAATAACCTAACCAATCCAAGACGGATTTGCTTAGGAAGGATTTCTCAGGCCAACATTAACTTATTGTTTACATTATTTATCAATGGCAACTCTTGGTTGAACATATTAGAACTTGCTCAGTGCAAACGAGGCTCGTTCTCGTCATGCGACTTATTCGCATCGACCAATGAGAGCTCACGGATATGACAAACTCTCGACCAATGAGCGTCGAGAATATTGGTTTGTAATCCGGGGTGTACATTCCAGGGGTGTGCAATACCGTCATGTGTTTAGTTTATACGGAGCGTGTTGTACGACCATGGAAAGCACACCCAGATAATTCAAACCAAATGGTTTGTAATACTGGCTGTACTTTCCAGGGGTGTGCATTCCATGGTTGTGCTTTGCATGGACGTACAATACTGTCTCCCAAAAAAGTAGCATCACCCAATTGTGAAGTTTGTGGATCCATAGACGTTAAACATGTATTGATGGAATGTATGCGGAATGTTAATGAAAGACGAAATATTTTCGGGCTTACTAAAATGTTTGATGTTGGTCGGTGTAATATTGTCTTCTCCTTTGTCGGATGAAGCCAACAGTTTGTACAATCTAGCTGCAATATGTTCAGTGCGTAGTTAAGTTTTATTTGTGGTGTTTTAAGAATAATATATTTTTGTTTGTTTTCCGATCAGGCAATGTGGTCGCTCAGCGACAAAAACTATAATGAATAAAAAAACACGATAGTTTTTGGAATAAAACCAGATATCGTTATGATCCTGAGACATACCGGTTGGAAAATCTCATATGCCTGTTATATCATCAGCACCCCCTACCCTTCAATCCGGAACACAGCAATGTAAGCATTACTGCTTGGCGGCAAAAATAGGTATGTATATCTAGGGTAGGGTTGTAAACCGATTTTGCGAATAATTGTTGATAAATTACATATAATTTATCATCGATTATATCTCTGGAAGTCGGTGGATGGAGGTAGTTTGTCGTGGCAGATGAGGGAGGCAGTTCAGCAGTGGATTCTGATCGGATGATGATGATTACCTGAAAAAGACGAAATGAACATAAGCGTCACAAATAGAATTCCAAACCTTGTACGAGTAGGTACAGGCCAAATTAGTCTGTCACCATGTTTGAAATGCTACACATGTTAAAACTAATTATTTCTCTGAATGAGCCGCCATATGCTACAAGGCTTTAATTAGCGAAGGCATTTGATGTAAAGTGTGATTGCGGTAGCATAACTAATAGCAAACTGTTTTACTTTTGAAATGATTACGTCAACCTGACGTCGATATTTTTATAGGAACGTGTTACTTAGTTATATAAAAATGTATACAAGCATTCCAAAACAAAACGAAGTGTTATTATTCTAACTCGTCATATCTCAGTTACCCTCCAAAAGTTAATGATTTCTTTCTTTCTTTTTTTTTTCTTTATAACCAAATGGCAACACAACCACTAAAATAATATATATACTGTATTACTGATACTTCGGTCTATGCATAATATTTATGTATGTCCCTAAGTACTTCACAATAGCTGTTCAATGCAGTCATAACATGCTAAACGCTCGACAGTTGTGCTAATCCGGGATAAAATCTTTGAGGGCAGTTTTGAACATGACATGTCATAGCATGACAAATATAATCGAGTTAATCAGAATTATGAAACAGGTTTGATAGACCTATTCCACTGAAGAAATCCACATATTCGTAGGCCACCCTCAGAGAGTGTCATGGCGTTAGTCTTGAGCCACCTGCATCCACCAACTTGGTAAAAAACCTGAAAAAAGCAGCGGCTTGGCAGTTTACGTTCTTTTTCTTAGTTTCGACTCATTCCGAGAAAAGTTCGTTCCTCGCAAGATCCATGAAGCTATCGAGATAGGTTATCTACTGCGGATCTGTTTTACCCCCCGCTTGGAATTCATGTCTATCCCGCTTGGATCATTCATGATAATTTTTGTAAAAAAATGTTTGTTCTCTTTTTCCCAACGTATGAGTCAATTTTCTGTCCTCTTTAACCCTCCCAAAGGTCGTCCTGGTCAATCAATAGTCGAACTGACGGTCTATAATTTTTAGAGGCTCACACCTCTCTTTGTACTTACGTCAAATGGTATTACAACTCATACATGTCATAACAGACCGGTATGGATATTGAATCTCAATTGAAGGTTATTCAGTTGTGACACTTCGCGACTTGAATAGGTACTCGTAACTTACTGTGTCATCTTGATGGTAGATGCTACGATTAGATCTGATGAAATCAAGGTGGGCGTGCGAGTTGTTTGATAATATGAGTGAAGTAATTCGACATAGATTTTCAGGTCGGTCTTCGTGCCTTCAGACGGACGTACGTCCGAAAATGAAAATGTTTATTAAAATATTGATACTTTTTCAAGTTTAAAAGTTTTGGACATCGCTTAATCTAAATATACGATTTATAGCGTTTACCTTTTTTATTATTCTATCGATCTCATATTACTATTTTTGTTACAGATGACGAAAGTTGAAAGTTGGAAAAATACTATTGTAAAATCATTTTGTAAATTAAAAAATCTTGCTGATTCTCCCAATTTTTGTAACCGATCATATTAAAATCAAGAAGTAAAGTGAAGTGAAGTGAAAATACTATTACTAAGCAGGTCAAAACAAGTCGTAGCCCATTCCCATTTTATTATTGTAATTATGGGGATGACTTGCGATTAACTTAATACTGACAGTATCGAAATATTTGGTAAGGCGTGTCTGACTGCTATTAAATCTATGCTTAATAGTTACAAAAAGAAAACGTTACATCACTTTAACAACAATAAAACACGTGCCCAAAGAAAAACAGTAAATGAAAAAAAAAGCGTTGCTAATTTAATGAGGTTCTTCTATCAGTGGTGCTAAGTTTTTGGAACGAATTTCTTGTAAATCGCTACGCTAGTGTCGTGGTAGTACTTTTACATAAAAAGAAATAAGTGAAATACTATGTGTCAAATCCATCTCGTCCTTTTCCGCAAATGCAAGCTTTTTCACGTAAAGATGAAAATCGGCGACATTAGATACTTAATCATAACAGTGTTGAAAATAATGATTAAAGACTCCGAAGGTTACTGAACTTATACTATGTGGCAAGATGATTACCTGATAACAGCACGTAACCGGAAACCAATGATAAACTTCCACACGATTATCTTCTAATATAACAAAGGTGGAATATAAATGTAACACGCGTACAGCTTGAAACCTCTTTGGAACAGCGGCAGCAAGGCGGCAGCCCATGATCTTTGATACCAATCGACCTACTTGGAGTTTGACAGAATAACATTGGCATGTGGTGATATGCTCGCGAGAATCTGTGGAAATAACGATGGCGCGAAAGGATGTCAAAAGAGAAATAATAACAAGAATACGGAAAATGTATGTTATTATCGATGTTAATTCTAAAAGCGTTTAGCGTAATAATCAATTCTCTTGAAATACATCTTCAGTACTTGACCGTATTTGAAACCCGGGGTGGGTCTCAAATAAGTAGTATATCAGTCATGTAGTTCCCATAATACAAGCTCTGCTTAGTTTGGGGCTAGATGATGCTGTGTGCAAAATGTCCAGCATTATTTTTAAATACATCAAGTTTTTCATAGAGAAATGAGACTCATCCGCTTACGACAGTAATGGAAACCAGAGTATGTCATATTAATCTCATTAATCAAGTGATCGACTCCATCATTGAGTGGCAACCACGAAGTGGAAGAAACTTAACCCCCTAAAGCCGTTTGGGATGGCCTTCTTGGATGTTAAACAGTGGACTTCCACCTACTGATGAAGATTATTATTGTTATGACTGCTGCTGTTATTGTGAATGCCATTCGACTCGTTTATCTAGCTAGAAGCTAGTGTGTATTGTATGTAAGTTCCACATAGCAATATGCATCAGGGCATTCAAATGCCTTCATTTACTTGCACAATTTCCATACAAACCCGATAAGAGACCCGTTTTCTTTATTGTTCACTATAAATTCTGGGCCCATAACCAAGAACAATCAGAATCCGGTTAGAACAATGCTTGTTATCGGTAGCTATCGTGTCCAGCCGTAGGCTCTCCTATATGCCAGTTAGCAGTTTGTATTGCTAGCAGTTAGTTCGCTTTCGAGAAATAGGGAATTATCTCGAATCAAAGAAGATTGATAGTCTATGTCCAGTCAATCATAAAGGCCGTTTCATATTACAACGATTCGGAGACCATTTATTAGGTTATGAAAAAAGCATTCGGCACTTTAACAAAGAAAATGAAAGGGCCAAATTCATAGGTTGTATTAATCACCTTGTCATTGATTAATTCCATAAAACTGTAAGAGCAACAATCATGGATTACTCACGGATAAAAATATGCGAAGGAAATAAGGACTTCAAAGTAGCTTTCATGTTAGTGTATGAGAAGTATAAATTGTCTCATTACGAAAGGTGTTCTAAGCTTGAGTTCAACTCGAGCTCAATCAATACCACTAAACCAAGAGGCATAAACCACCTTTCGTACAGAGACATAAAAGTTAAGCGAGTAGCATTCGGCAGGTCTTGTTAACGTAAAATACTTTGAAGGATTTTCTTTCTATGGGAGATTATGAGGCATGCCAATTCAGCACCCCAGAAAAGTTTTTTCTATTCCGTAATTATTCAGTTCATTTCGTGTTCTACTGCCCTATTTTAAGATGCCTAACTACTTTTCTTGTATCGTGTCAAAAAAGTAAAACTTCAAAGGAGGTTAAATTCAAGTAAACTGTGGCAACAGAAATAGGCTTTCCTTTATCAATCGTCTCTGGCACGTAACGTGCTCGTCACGTTATGGTTTTGAAGCATTCCGTAAACCGCAACAAGATCTTGTCTTCTGTCTATCGGAATATCTTTTATGACTACTAGTTTAGATTTAACGAGAGATCGGATAGCTAGAGCCCATATCGGTACTTTACCTACTTTTCATTTTATAGAAATGATCTATGGTGGTTTATTATAAGATTTAAAAACAAACATGTAGTAAATATTTGGAAAAACAGTTTTGTGCTGGCTATGAAACTAGTTTCAAGTTTTTACAACAGTAAAACTAACAATTCTATGTGCCCAATGTTTGGCAATACAGCATCATCTTCTGTTTAGATAAACCTACAACTCCTGTCTGATTGAGATCAACGCAGCCTAAACTGTAAGTCAGAGAGACCTCAAATTCCGAGAGTGGATTTATTTTGAAATATAGAGGAGAGATGTACCTACTTAAAAACATATTTTGGAAATTCCACCCCTAGAGAGTGCAGCGTTGAAAGATAATGAACAGCTATGAACAGGTAAAAGTGGTCAAATTATATCGAACACAGCTCGAAGTACGACAACAAACAAATCGAAAACTGTTTATTTGTTGTGTCAAATAAACCACTTTATATTATACTAGCTTCTGCTCAGTGCTTCTCCCGCATGTTATCCGAATAAAAAGTAGCCTGTGTTGTTCTGATGTATAAGCTATATTACTGTAAAGTTTCATCCTCACAAACTTTCGCGTTTATAATATTACTAGCTTCTGCCAACGGCTTCGCCCTCGTGGTACCCGGATAAAAACTAGTCTATGTGTTATTCTGATGTATATGCTATATTACTGTAAAGTTTCATCAAAATCCGTTCAGTAGTTTTTGCGTGAAAGTGTAACAAAAATCCTCACAAACTTTCACGTTTATAATATTAGTAGGATAGGATAAGTAGGATTCTAAAACAGCAATAAAAAAAACTGTTCTACCATATTCGATTTAGATCATCATTACGTAAACAACTTTACACGATACAATTTCACATCAAGTCTCCAAAATTCTATCATTGCCAAAAAACACATTTTCGGTGTTTGGTACAGAAATGGCAGGACATCGACCCACTAAAGTCATATTAAGAGAACTAGGACACTTAAAAGTGCTACACTTAAGTAGGTATCATAAATAACAGTTACATATTATGACAGTGAGATATTACGCCAGTCCAAGTATCAAACTATTATACGTACTATGTACATGAATATTTGGTTATGTATTACTAGCTTCTACCCATGGCTTCGCCCGCGTAGTTCCCGGATAAAAAGTAGCCTATATGTTATTCTGATGTATAAGCTATATTACTGTCAAGTTTCATCACAATACGTTTAGTAGTTGTTGCGTGAATGAGTAACAAACAACCATCCTCACAAACTTTCACGTTTATAATAGTAGTAGGATTTAGTTTAGTTTTAGATCTAGTAGTAGGGGGAGTCGAAAGCGAGTCCCTGTGACTACCATACAGGCTCTAAAGTCCAGTGTGTGGAGAGATAAAGAGAAACAGAGCATAATCTATGGCACTGTTTTTACTAGACTTATGCGTAGCGCCGACAAAATATGTACCTTCGACATATACATATGTTTGAGATAATAAAAATATTTCATTTCAAAATTGAATTATAAGTTTTTTCTATAGCCGGTTGGCCTCGACTTTCGACACGACTGTGGGTCTTAATCCGATCGTGAACAAATGGATTTTCCAACCGAAAAAATGTAAATGCGCATTAACACGAGAGGTGAAAGAAAACATCGTGAGGAAACCGGCATGCCATAGAACCGAAAATCCATCAGTTAGAGTTCCAGTAAGCAGCGATGGGCTTGCAACATGTCACGTGGAATGCTAACTACTTGCAAAACACGAAAATGTTCACATTTTATACCTCTAACTACCCCATTTTTGATATCCTCAAATATCTACCCACTGACTATGCATCTGAGGATGTCCATCATAGGAATAAAGATGTGAGCGTGTTTATAACTTTTGTAAATTTTCTTAATAGGACTGATTCACTTATACTACTAATATTAGAAAGGCTATATACACATACATACACCCAGTACCCTATATGTATATCCTACTACTATTATAAGCGTGAAAGTTTGGGAGGATGGATGTTTTTTACTCTTTCACGCAAAAACTACTTAACTTATTTTGATGAAACTTTACAGGGATATCGCTTATACATCAGAATAACACATAGACTATTTTTATCCAGGTACCACGTGGGCGAAGCCGGGGACAGAGGCTAGTATATACATATATACACAAATGGTACTTTTGTTACGGGTACCACGCAGGCGACGCCGTGGGCTTATGCTTATATAACAGTAAAAAAATCACGTAATTTATAAGTTGATGTTTGATGTCAGTGGTGGGACAGAAGGTTTTTTCATCATTGCCGTACATCCGATTGATGTCGCTGAATAAAGGCCTCCCGTATAGAACGCCAGGATAAATGGTCGAAGATCGTAAGACATCGCCATCCATTTTTTTATAAATATACACAATACACAACTAAAATGGCAAACAAGCACACGGCTCCACCTGTTGATAAGCGGTAACTGTACCTATAGACACTTTCAATATCAAAGGTATCTATCACTCGCGTGTTGCCGACTCTGAGACAACACTAGGCTTCTGGAATCAACATGCGGAGTCTACTAAAACAATATTGACTTATTATTCCAATCATCGCATCAACACTTGTGTCATAAATCGTTCTCCAACCATATACCCTTCAAATAATATCCAAGACATAAAATATGACGGTCCATATAGGTTCTACGAAAGAAAGAAAGAAAATTTTTACTTGAACCCTAAAACACAAACATGGGAAAATACTGGGAAAGAATTAGCCTATAAAAAATATGTGTTGCTTGGGGTCGAAATAGGTCCCTGTCTCAGCTTGATGCAGCATCGTGTTAGTACATACGACAAAAAATACGTTTATTTCCAGATGGCATAACAGCATTACCTCTGTGGCTGTTTCGATCTTTATTTTTACCCGCGATGTACGGAGCCCGTATATGTGTTTGCCGTAAGAGGTAGTTTGTTTGCTACCATTTATCTCTGACACTGCTTATCAGATTATAATGCGATTGATTTCTATGTCTTCAAGATTAGTTCTTAGATTTATAGAAAAGCACCGACTTCCATCACTAAAAAGGGTAAAAAGGGTTTACACGTCAGCGCTGTTTTTTAAACATTATTTAAAAACAGCTCTGTCACTGTTTGTCATTATCCAGTGGAAAGGGATCACAATAGTTTAAGCATTGTTTATCTTTTGTTATATTTTATGAGCATGGCCTTAAGAGTAGTTAAATATGTTTATTTTCATATAGCTTTTGAAAGTTTAATAGGAGGCAAGATGCAAGATGTTATGAAAAGCAAGATGTTATGGTTATTGCTTACAATATCATCAAAAGTACTTAAGTGAAGAGTTTTGTAGCAGTAAATTTTCAATAGCGCTATAACGTGATTTCCACGTAAAACTAGGTTAACCTGTCCAAATATTCACAGGAAGCCATAAAAAATACAGTAACTGTCCATAAAGGGAATCAGAAATAGAACCAATTAGAAGAATGCGGAAGAAATAAAACAGAACAAGACATTTTCGTGTCTGCACTGTCCTGACTTTTTAACAAACTGTGTCTTTGCCCTAGTGACTATAAAGAAGCAACGCAGGCAACGAAAAATTAGTTTTTGAACTATTAAAAAAAAAATTGTCGCCTATTTTCCTTGCATCTTTGACTGGTGATTACCTACATACTCGTAACTAATATCAACAAAATCGGGGTTTCGTATTTCTGTTTTTTTGTTCAAGTTTAGGAGTAACTTGAACAATTTTAATTATTTTAAGGTATTTTAAAGGATGTTTGCTCGTTAATAATATGACTAATAAAAACCAAACAAACGTAGAGACAGTTGTCAGTTGCCTATTAATACCATTTCCAAAAAGTTGCTATGATATCATAATCTATGGAAGAAATAGGAGTATAAGTTTGTATGGTAAAACGCTGTCCGCATTTCCTCTTAATCAATCTATGGTTGTATTATAGTGACTATAAATCAATCTGCGTACGTAACATCACAAGCTGGGTATGTTTTGAAGGGGCCAATGGCAGTATGCTCTTAAATCTTCCTAAAATGGAATAAGCTCCCGGTATTTCATGAGTTTATGGATTTAAAGAGAATAACTCAGCTGCGAAGCTTCACAGACCACATATCCGGCTCGAAGGACCACTTTTATGGTAGCATTAACTGCTGTCTTCCTATCAATATAGTAATGAAATGCTGTTTCAGATATTAAATTCGTCCTGTAAGTTTTATCCGCGACGTAAAGCCATGGAATTAACCGTGAAGCCCGTATAATTTGGTTGTTATATTATAGTCCGAAACAGCTTATTATATGACTTGAAATGTATTTTTTTGCAATTGATTTGTCTGGGGATCTGGGGATTTCAAATATTGATAACATTTACTAGTTTTAATGAGTCACAAACCAAAAGTTTATATAAGATACGTAGTGAACCAGAGCCATAAACTCAGCGGTGGAACATAACAAACTGTTTACGCCTTAAATAATGATGATGATTATGTAGTGATCTCAGTTCGCAGTTCATTTACAAGCAACCAAATCTTCAGCCTAAAAGCTTTACTGACAGGAAGCATATTTCCACCTAAAGTTCCGAAAATAAACCTGAGTAGTAAAAATTATATCACATTGCATAAATGTATCGGATATTCGAATGCTTTCTGTCGTAATAAATGTTTCCGAATCGAAAATTAAATACGATACATGAATAGAGCGTCAATCTTTTACTTGCGACGTAATGAGCTCGTACATGCGTTTGAGGTAAGAGAGAATAAGTAAAAGAGGTTATTTGTTTTGGTTTGATTGTTTTTTTGATATAATTTATTTACGAAACGGCTTATCGGATTGTAATGCGGTTTTTTGCAATCGATTTGTATGTTTTCAAAGTTTTATTGCCACAAGTCATTATATTAAAAAAAGCGCTGCAATCGACGATAGAAATAAACATTGGATTTTTTTTCTAAACTTTTCCTTTTGCCTAAAAAACTAAGGTCAGGTAAATAACTTAAAAAAATACTTGATATCTTCGATGCTATAACTCCGTTAAAATGTTCCCCGTTATGAAGATTTTCCGGCTCCGAAATTTTAACCAGGATCTAGCTAGTTCGTTTTTCATATCCAAAACCAGTTAAGTTTCATCAATATCATTAGAGTCGTTATCGAAATCCTATTTGAAAAATATGGAGATATAGGCAAGGTGCCTAATAATAATTGAGGGGTCATCTATTATTAAGTTTTGTGTTTTTTTTTAAACGTAATGCAAATTTTTGACATCTTGCAGTGAAGAAAAACATTGTTATTTTATAAAAACAAGCCGAAGGCCCAAAGTGTGTTGTTCTATTTTAAGCCTATAATAACTGACAAAAATAAAGCTTTCTACTATTTATTAAAAATAAAATACCACTGGCCCGTGAAAGATTGATGCTCACGAAATGCATTTACAAACCTATCTTTGAAACTTAATCAATCATTGAGCAAGATTTAAAAAGCCGACGTTTCCTCTGTTTATCGTCGCCAATTAGCTGTGGCTTCCGTGTCTATGAATGTCCAGTTGACAAATAAAAGAAACATAAAAAAGATTCCAGCCAGATTTCCTGGTTTAAATCGTTCGCTGCATTCAGAGAATATATGGATTTTACGGATCCCTAAATCGCAAAATGATTTTCACACACTCCCAATATTTTTGAACGATCTATCCTATCTCACCCAACACTATGAAAAAGGCGAGAAAAAAATCATCCCCACTTTACATGAAGGATACGTAACCTAAATCTTTTTTATTTTTTATTTTACCCCTTTGTCGGCGTGATTAATATTATACCCATGCCAAATTACATACACCTTTCTAGAACTAAGAGTCTCTGAGCTAAGCCACGGACAGACTGACAGACGGATAGACTGGCGAAAATATAAGGTTTCCTTGTTGACTACGGAACCCTAATAACTAAATTACGTTCAGTAAAATAATTTATCCCTATAAGCAGCTTCTGTACTGTGTTTAAGACTACTGCCGAAAGCTGGGAGTACACAGGTACCCACAGCTACCCCTACTTCATTAAGTGAAAATAAAATAACTTTATTCCGTTGGAGACTTCGTAAGACATGTATAAGTGTGAAATGTTTTGTACGAGCCCTGTTTCGTATTTGTAGAAACCCTTGGGTCCTGAAAATGTTAGGAGTTATGTAGAAGGTAACTTTGTACTCAAATAAACTAAAGACAACCGAAATATCGTAGCTTTCATTCAGAAATAGATATTTTGAAATATGGAAAAGTTAAAATTTCAATACATTACAGCTTTTACTTTCGTTGTTTTCTGTGCCACAACAAAAAAATGTATATAAATAGTGTATCAGTGATGTAGTTCCCAAAACACAAGCTCTGCTCAGTTTGGTACTAGATGATGCTGTGTGAAAAATGTCCAGCATTATTTATTTATTTGTAGCGATTCAATTCAAGATCGAGCATCACGGTCTTTGTCACGTCCCGTATTTTTGTAGCAGTCTTGTAACATTCTGTACAAACCCAAATTAAGTGGTCCTGCAAAATTTCCCAGATTTTGTCATTTGATCCCAATCGATCAGTTCTTTAATTGATCGAAAAATACATATGAACATTCCACAAACACTGACAGAACTACTAATGACGTTTGGAAAGAGCGTTAAGAAAACATTGTTTTTCATTCGTGAAATTGATGATACAACATCGAACGACGATTCTCGAATCCCCAGCACAATCGTACCGTTAGAAAAACATCATTAAAATTTCTGTTGATTTATCTAATAGCATGGTTTCTTTGAATGCACTCATTTATTGCATCACGGCAATTTGAATGCTAGTTTTTATTAGACCACCGTTATTATTAAGTTTCTTGAATTCATTTAAATTACTTAATACAATGATATGGAATGGGTTTATATCATTATCATAATTTTAAAACACACATAGCATTTAACTGCTATGCGTGTGTTAAAATTAGGTAGGTAAAATTAGATTACAACTAGGTAGGTGGAAATTAAGATGGACAGAAGTTCAACAATTCTAGTAGATGTGGCTTTGTCTTCAGATTGAGAAATTGGATTGTCTTTTCTTTTCTCTTTCTGATAAGCAGAATCAGAAGATAGATAGATAGAAAAATATTTATTGCACAAAATAGTAGACCATAGGCGAACTTAATGTTAATCCATTAAGTTCAGTCAGGATAAAAGTTCAAGTTATTTTTGTTACCAAAGGGTTTAGAGAAGGAAGTGAATGGATTAGGCTCCACTTCAAATGCAGTCGAAATACATTCTTAACATTCCAAGACAAACAGAGACGTAGGAACTGCTGCTAACTCTGTGACAGACACTCACCGAAAATAGATGTATGGTGATAATGACGTGTCGAAGTGACATGTCAAAGAAAAGAGCGTGACAGTCATTAATTATAGTAGAGATAATTTATTTTGGTAGATTCGATTAAAAGACAGTTATAATAATAATAATAAGCCTCCGATTTTTTACAATATTATCATTAGCACATACACACATTTATTTATAGAAAACCAGCAGCACATACAAAAAATAAAAAAAAAGATAATAGAAACAGAAGGCTCTTAAAGGTTTTTACGAGTAAGATGAATAGTATACATAAAAAGTGTGAACAAAGGAAAGTAAACAGATTACAGACCTACAAGATTACAATCAACTTAATACATAAAAAATACCAATTTCATTTTTAAACCAATTCAATTATTATATCACAAATTTGATACAGACCAGAAATTTAGGGTCCTTCGCTTTGAAGGTTCCTTCGCTTCGCTTTCGCTAAATTAAAGTCCCAGTGATAAGACAGTTATTACATGACAAATAACTGCAAACATACAAGCTGGTGCAAAATGTTGTGTTCTCTGACTACCTCCTACTTGGTATTCTTAAAGATCTATTCACTGAGACATCTTAGGATGTCTATGATGGGGAATAGTAGTAAGCGCGTTTTTTTTAAGTTATTAAAACAAAGCTCTTCCGAGCCAGTCCATCGCTGAACATTTTTAAATCTAAAGTGAAAGAGCATTATCTCTCTCTGTAATATGCTTAGGTTAGGTACTTTATGTATTATATATATTATTTGTATTTATGTATTAATATGATGATATTGTATTTATTTTCGGTGTATGTGTATTCATAGGTAGTTCAAGTAGGTATGTATAATATGTAGTTTATTAAAATATAGTGGTATTTTAAGTATATTTCATGACTTTGTACACCTACCAACTTTATCACTTCTCTATCTCTCCTCAAAGGTTTGCTGGAAGAAAACTCTTTTTAGGGTTAAGCTCGCCTTTGTACATGCCTCACCTAATATCTTGTTTAATATTTCTGTGTACAATAAAGAATTATAAGTATAAGCTCTTAATTGTTGATGTTGGCAAGTAGAAGTGGCAATGGAATGTACTGGCAATTCAGCTCGCAGAACCGACAACCGACCGACAAGAAAAGTTCCTGAATGGGGGCCACGAACCAAGCGAAGCGAGAGGCCCCTCTAGTTATTAATAACTAGCTTCTGCCCACGGCTTCGCCCGCGTGGTACCCGAATAAAAGTGTGCCTATGTGTTATTCTGATGTATAAGCTATATTACTGTAAAGTTTCATCAAAATCCGTTCAGTAGTTTTTGCGTGAAAGAGTAACAAACATCCATCCTCACAAACTTTCGCGTTTATAATAGTAAGTAGGATGATGACATCAAAGCGAAAATTCGGTTGATGTAGTTAGCCCAAGATCGACCGGGGCGGCTTTTGCTGCTCTGGTGGGCTTGGTGTCCCAATGATCTTCAAGGCTATACCGGTCAGACTTGGAGGCAGGGACCAGCGTAAGTTGGATGAGGTTCAGGGCGCGTTTGTGGGGTCACCAGCGTAGATCGGGGGACTCTGGCGGCTTGCACCGCCCCACACATGGCCGGGGCCTAGGTGGTTCCCGGGCCACCAGATGGTGAATGCTAACGCGAAATCTTACCCCACTTCGGCGGGGGACTGGGGGAATTAACCGGGGGGTTTTAGTGGGTTTGAGTCCCACCAACCCGCCCATCCCGTGGCGGAAGTAAAATGCGTGGGCAATTCACCCCCTCAAAAAAAAAATGACAAGGCTCTCTTAATATCTAGGTCTAGCCTATGTCCAGCGTTTCACTTAAAGGTTGTTAATGAAAATGATAGCATTAGTTATTCTACTTCCTACTAATATTATAAATGCGAAAGTGTTTGTTTAGATGTTTGTTGATGGATCTCTATAAACTAGAATAACGCACAGACTATGTATCCTGTGCGGTATTCTAGTTTATGCGTTATTTTTTTATCCGGGTACTACGCGGCCGAAGCCGTGGTTAGAGGCTAGTTAGTTATTAATTTATGTCTGTCTATATGAACAACTTTCGCAGCATCTTACGCTCAATTTCATTTGAACTCAAATAAAAAGGTTCAGCAGTATTTATTAAGTAGCTTTCTGTACTCTTCTTGTTTAATAAATTAATACGTTCACTGCCGACCATTCACATAATATTAAAGATTCCTCTCCATTCAAAGGTGTTCTGAAAGAGATCTCTTTTAAGCGATAACACCGCCCATTGTTCGTTTTTGTAAAGTATTTTGTTTTTTTTGTAATTTTCGTATGGTGTACACAATAAAGTAGTTTTATTCATTCATTCACTAGTTCGGGGATAGTGGACAGATAAACTGGGCAGCTTCGCTGTTAACGGCAGGTTTTTTTACCACAACCTTAGTTTTAGTTTTAGTTTTTAGTATAGTATTATACAAGTCTGGAAGTTCACCACCAACAAGGCTGTCTGAAAGAAATCACACACAATATTAAGCGATACACCGCCCATTGTACTTTTAGTTATATTCAGCTTTTGTTATTTTATTATCATGTGGAGTACTCCACATGATAATAAAAATATGGTGTTATTATTATTATTAACTTTGTTGGTAATTTCTCTAACAAAGCTAAAGGAAAAGGGATCCTTACTGTTATGTGCTTTAATGCTGTCATTAAAAAGTAATTAAAAATTCTCGAACCATTAAAT
This sequence comes from Perizoma flavofasciatum, assembly GCA_958496245.1. Lineage (NCBI taxonomy): Eukaryota > Metazoa > Arthropoda > Insecta > Lepidoptera > Geometridae > Perizoma > Perizoma flavofasciatum. Next base: position 7,030,713 of record OY292439.1, on the reverse strand, counting down.
ACGTGACCGGAGTACAGAAATGAACGTCTAGACTCGACACAAATCACTGAATTATTTATTACCGCGTAAAAACTATAAATAGGATTATTTAGATAACTTCCTTATAACTTCTCTAATGATGAAATAATTATGATAGGCACGGCATGAAAATTCATTATGGTGTTGCACGACCAAGTTAGGTAAGATCTGGTGAGTTTAGCTCAAAGAGAGTAAAGAGATTAAATTATTTAACTACCTATGAGCATAAAACTCACCTAAAGCAGCGGTAGGCCAAACAAAATATTTTGTTTTTTTTTGGTGCATCGTTTGAAAGACATTGGTAAGAAAAAAATGCAGAACATTTTCAAACAGCATCATCTAGTCCCAAACTAAGTATTATGGGAACTACATGACTGATTATACTACTTATATATATATATTTTTGTAAATACATACATATTATACGCAGACCCGAGACAAATAGTTGCAGATACAAACATTTTTCCCGCAGCGGATATCGAACCTGCAACCTTCTGCGTCATAGTCGAGCCTTCGGCCACTGCGCTACAGGGGTTGTCCGAGGAGGAAAGGATTGTGTGTTGAGATGATGGCCTATGCACGATATAAACGCGTTCTAATATTCATCCAAATCGGTTCAGCCGTTACGGTGTTATTTAGCAACAAATAACACCGTAACGGTGTCATATATATCGAAACATCCAAACTTTCGTAAAAACAAGTATTTTTAATATTAGTAGGATAAGATTGCAAACACAATTTCATTTCTAAACTATTACTAGGAAACTTAGGACACATATATTATTTTTGAGGATCTCTCTTGACGTACAATGTAAATTATGTAGGTAAGTTTAAAAACATCTTATTTACACTGCGTTTCGGACTATAGAGAGGTAATATAATATTTACTGAAGAAATAAAAGTACTGTACGTAGGCGAACTTAAAGCTAGTTAGCATTCTCTTCCAGCTAACTTTGTGTAATGTGGAAAACAGTCTTGAGCTAGTGAATAAAAAACGATTAAAGTTACTGAAGGGTTTTTAAAACTAATAATTAGAAGCAAATTAGCTTGCGAATTTATCGTTACGCAGTTCGATTTCATTTTTAACAAGCACACATCAAAAACGTGACAGTCTGTCTAAGCAAATTTGACAGCTTCTTATATGCTTAGCAACTACGTTAAACGCGCAGTATTTGATTCAACGATTGAATTTTGTATCAATCATGATAAGGCTCAAATTTAAGTTTTATTCCACTCCAAAGTTATTTTAACATTGGATTCGATTTTAAATTGATCAAAGATATTTGATTTCACAGTGAGATGAGAAAACGCTTGTGGATGTTTGTCTTATCATGATCTATCTATCTTGCGAATGTTTTCGATTGTGTAATCGCATGTGTTGGCAAATATTGCATGCAGTACCCGTAGACATGACTTTCTACATTCATCAACGATATTATAAAATAAACAAATTAAAATTGTCAAACCTCTAACGTGTTTCCATCATTTAATGCAGCGCCCCCTAGAGACTTATGGCGAAAAAACCTTATAACCATCATACAAATCGATAGGTAGTAAAACCGCATTACAATCTGATAAGCCGTACATACTCGCATACATAGCTCTGCGGTCTTAGCATGAAGACTCTGGACAAAGGTATTGCCTACCGCCGAAGAGACAAAAAAAATTTGGTCCCTCTCTCTTGTTTGTCAGAATAGGCGACAGAATTATTTTTGTCTTCTCATTCGTAGACAAAACGTTGGCATGTGTGCTCATGCTAAGCAGGCTGACCCCACATTAGGATTTCCTGCATCGTGGGTAACAGAAACTACGAGTACCATAAGTACCACAGCTCAGACCCAGAACAAATATTTGCAGAACATGCAAACTATGTCATGCAGCGGAAATCGAACCCGTACCTCCTGCGTCTCGGCCGGCTACTTTCCCGCCACGCTAATCCCTCTGATTCGTTTTGAAATAAATAAACGCCTAACAGTCACATACATAGTCCTGACCCCAGACTAGGACCTGTATCGTGGGTATCAGAAACTACGAGTACCGAGGTACCAGACAGGAACAACCAGTAACGGACAAGTTACTTAAAGTACCGACTTACACACTATTATTGTAAATGTTTAAAAATCTACAACAGAATGGATAACCAATTTGTTTCATAATAGTCTCGAAAAAAAAAACAAAAAACAATGGAAAGAAAAGCGAATTGTTGAAGTAAGAAAGCTATTACCTCTAAACGATAGAGATAGCTATCTTATTATCAGTGTATCGTCGGGAAAGCCACATATTGGCAAATCGTGAGCTTAGAAAGCTCACAATCCAGTGCGAGAAGATATAGCTTAGCAACACAAAGCTTAATTCAGCGTTTTTTGGGCTTTTTCTTTTTTAAAGTGTTAAGTGAGGGGTTTTCTTTTTAATTTGTGGCAGTACAGTATGACAATCTGCAGAAGACATTTCAGCAATGAAGGTACTATAAGTACGTAGTCTATACAGATTTTTTGTAAATCACAGGTTTGATGGTCGGAATTATTATGGTGTGATAGCTTTTGTGTTATTTATAAATAACCCTAAAATAATGTATAGTCTGAAATTTACTTTCTCAACTGTTATACAGATCTGTTACAGGTAAAGAATAAAACTCATTGTTTAGGACATGACAGCGATGTTGTATCCTCATTAGTATTTCTCAAACTTTTGCAATCAAGCTCGTAAAAACTTATAATTGTGTCACACTAGCAGAGGCTAGTATGGCATAATTATAAGTTTTATAAGCTATAATTACTGTAAATTTTCATCAAAATCTGTTCAGCATTTTTTGCGTGAAAGAGTAACAAACATCCATTCTCACAAACTTTCGCGTTGATGATATTAGTAAGAAGTACGATTGTTATATTCTTTTAGATATCTTGCACAATATTCGACGAGCTCTATGGCGCGGCAGACGAGAAGCCGACTGCAACGCAACAGGTGCTGGTTCGGTTCCCGCAGCGAAACAAATATTTGCATTTTCTGCAGATATTTTATTTGTTCCATGTTGTTGTGTTACCACGGTACACATAGTTCATGATACCCACAATACAGGGAATCCTAGTGTGTGTTGGATGTTTATTTACCTCTATATATTTATTATTAGGTTTATTCTGCTCGTAGTGGACGCCAGCCTAATGCTTTCTCGCATGTCTAGATCAGCGGAAACAACTGTTTTGTCGTATCACTCCCACAAAACATGACTATTTAGTTGATGAATGGGACTGCTCCGTGATGCCGCATGTGATGTGATGATGCTCCACACGATTCTTGCAGATAAACAGATATGGTAAAGTTAATTTGCTTGTCAAAATGTTGAAATGAATCACGAATATTTCGTCATGAAAGCGAAAGTCGGGCAAGAGTAACATAGAGAACCTGTAAAAAAATATGATTCAGGTTATGTTACTATCATGGATACCTACCCATCGCGAAAGTGACAGTATTCCCAAGATTTCCCCAATTAGAAAACAAAAGAGTTCCATCTAACTGAATAAGGTGTTTATTTATATAATGTATAAATTTTTATAATATATTCAGTTAGAGAGTTGAGTTTTTATCTTTCAGCAACGCTTTTCGGGGATTCTTCCGGGGATACCTTATTTATATACATAGATAGAACGAAAGATGAGTTATTCCTGTAAGGCTTCATCATAACAATGATCCCATGGATTTAACGTTCCTGTTAAAGCCCCAATATATTTGATCATGTTTGATACTTGATTAGAGAAGTAATGTCAATTAAACTTATTTTTAATTTTTTAACGACATGAGCCATTATATAGCAACAAAGTGGGTTTCATTATTGTTAGATCCCATACGATTGCAGGACCTCTAGGCGTTGGATCCTCGATCAGATAAGTACTATTGACCGAAAAACTCGTTCAGATAAATTTCTCTGTGAGTGCCACGCCACGTGCGCTGAATAATTGACAGATTTATGCAGTTTCTATGCCATATAATTCTACGCAAACCATAACAATGATAGGGTAGGGCGTAGAAAACGAAAGTACTATTTATTAGGAGTAGTCCCAGACGTATAAATAGACGAATGAGTGCCTTGCATAGTAACTGTTGAATTATCTGCGATTGTAGTACGCACAATAATCGATAGCCGACATGGAACTCCTACGCAACTACTCTATAATGTTACAAGAGCTGTAATAAAGAAGAGAAGTCAGTCAAATTAGGTGCGAGTCAGACTCGCGCACTAAGGGTTCCTTAACACTAAAAGAGCTCGTCCAGGCACACCTATTTCTGCCGCCAAGTAGTAATGCTCGCAATGCAGTGTTCCGGTTTGAAGGTGAAATTACAGACATGTGACTTTTCACCCGTTACGTCTACCACTAACGCGTGAGTTTTACTTCTGGTGTTGCTTTCATAGTTTACGCTTACCGCTTATCAACATGTGAGCCGTATGCTTGTTTGGCACTTCAATTGTTCCTTTAAAAAAAATGCGGCCTGGAAATGAACCTTGTGAACTGAACCAGAACCAGTGAGCTCATAGAGTCGAGTAAGATGATTAGCAACGCAAAAACAGTTTGCATGAAGATTACCTGATGAGCTACGGGTTTTTCTTTCTCTTACGTACTTCCAGCTGCAATGGTCGACAGCTGAAGCTGCGGGACTTAGGTGACAGTTGTCGATGTGTGAAAAACGCCAGCTCCCTCGTAATATGCCACGTTTTACTATGACGCGGAAATGGTCAACGTCTGCCACGCGGCGGCAGCCGTCGACGGTTGATGTTACTCATCAATCCGTCTACATTGTCGTGTTATTTCTGAATGGGCTACGAAAAAGGATCTACGTTTTTGTTAAGGTTTTAAATGCTTGGCTATGATGGATGGATAATGTGCCTATTGCCAAAACCAATAAGCAATGGATATTTGGAAGGCCAATCATCAGACTTTATGATATCCCAAAAATTCTACTTTGCCGGGACAGGAACTAGAACTTTGGGATATTATAAAATCTTACTAATAAGCAAGTCAAATATTGTACATATGAAGAATTAAGTAAGAAGCCGTAGGTACCTAGTTATTGCTATTACAAATATTACCTTTAGAAAATAACAAACTGACTCGACGGCAAAATAATTTGTTTTATGCTACCTACATCCCGCCCTTGACATAAAGCTTTTTTGTACTTATTCAATTTTGAAATTGAAAAGATGTTGATTAATTGATGATTCTACGAATGGCACCTACGTTCAGACTTATTGGGCAATCGGCGGTGATTGAATATAACATTGACAATAGCAGTGAATAAGGGCATGTCGTTTGAGTATTCATCCGCTAGGTGTATTCTACTTAAACTATACTTTAATCAGTCTTTTTGGTATTTCAAAACGTGTTAATTGCCACGTTTGCATCCAAATTAGTAATCGTTGGATGTTGATGACTGATCATGACCAATCTTCCACAAATCGAACCTATTAATTTTGAACATCAAAAGTTGCTCGTCGAGATACAGTTTTTTAACTTATTCTGCGGGTAGGGCGAACAGGTCGTCCAGTACGTGGTCATCATTCGTGAACTTGTCTTCAACAGATTATTTAATTAATATTATTAGTCTATCCGGTGGGGGTATTCCTACACAGGTCGTCTAGTTCGTGGTCACCATTTGTGAACGTTTCTTCATCAGATTATTGAATTGATTAAACATTGTGCGACATTGCAAAATTCCTTCATAATAGGCATTTCGTAATGCCAATTGGTATTTAAGTCAGTGAAAGTGAGATAAAGCCAAAGGACCTGTAGGACTAATAAAGTGCCAACGATTCGCGTGGGTTGGTCGAAAGCGAACATTTGAATATTATACTTACCTTGTCTAGGGATTACAAGGAGTAAAAAGCCGGAAAATTAGATCATTATGATTTTTTTATCTCGTAGACCGTATACCAAGCAACGAAATTCGGCATTGCTCAAAGGTCGAGGATGTGGGAATATGGAATTGCGAAGTTCAAGTAAAGATGGGGCACTTCGCAACTCGGGAAGATAACATGGAATTTTCCTTGTGATCTTGTGATCACAGGCCACGCGGCGGCCTCGAGGCATAACAGGACCGGCTGGCACATGATCGCAACGAGTGGTATGATAGAGGAGAGACCTTTACTCAGCATTGGGTTACAAGTTAATTAGATGTTATAGATGGGGCGTGTATCGCATACTAATCAAAGATAATGAAAGGACCGTGTATGCCGTTTTGTGACAATGTAGAGTTTAAACTATGGATTTTCCACTCGAGAAACGGTAATCATCAACTGCTGTCGATAGGGATTAACGTAAGCCGAGTCAACTGCCGATCAAAGTATGCCGGCTTTTCATTTTTGGTCGGTAAAAGATCGCAAATGCCGAATTATCTGACAACCCTATTCTGTCCCAACTTCCTATGTAGCTATCTAAACGATCTGCATTTCTTGTTACTATTCCTTCTACGGATTGACTGTTACTTTCCTTTTAGAGACACGTCATTGATATAGTAATTTTTATTGACGCTTAAAAAGGTTTTTATGACGAACGTGACAGGCCATCATCAGAAGGAATCATGGATTCTACAAATAACTGTATCTAGTAGTAGTAGGTAGTCAAAGTCAAGTCAACAGCTAATGTCATTTCCATACAATCTTTCCGCAGGCGTTAATGCCAGAAAGTGGTATTTGTCTAGCCACCCTTATGACACACTAGCATCTGCCCACGGCTTCGCCCGCGTGGTACCAGGATAAAAAGTATCCTATGTGTTATTCTGATGTATAAGCTATATTACTGTAAAGATTTATCAAAATTTGTTCGGAAGTATTTGCGTGAAAGAGTAACAAACATCCATCCTCACAAACTTTCACGTTTATAATATTACTAGGATAGGACTTGACTTTTCTACAGCTAATGTCATTTCCATACAGTTCATCTTTCCGCAGGCGTTAACGCCAACAGAAAGTGGTGCTTGTTTAGACACCCTTGTGACATATTTTAAAATATTGCTGAGGGTTGAACCACAACGCGACCAATATTTGCAGATATGCAAACATTTAACTCGCAGCGGGATCAAACTGGTACAGTTCGCGCCTTCACTTGCTCGTCCTCGGAATTATTCTATTTAGCCATCATCAGTTTATTTATGTTTTTATTAAGTTTGTGAGACAATCCAAATTAGAAGTCCTAGCATATGTTTTCACCGATCAAACAAAAGATGATAAGATTTCTCTACCAGAGATACCTCTACGGCCTCATTAAAGCTTACAAGTTTTCATGGGGGTGAATCCCGTTATAATAGTATGTACGAGTATATACAAATTTCAGGTATCTATGACTTACGTTCGGTTCGGACTTTGCGTTAATTGTCAGCCAGTCAGTATGTCACGCAACGATTTTATATAGGTACTTATTTAGATGGTCACCAGCTATCAGAAATTGCAAAATGCCGGACAGCTAGTTAGCTTCCGAACATGCCCTATACAGACGAGGGAATGCAAAAAATAAGGCTGTGTTTGCACTAGAATTTTCTCTTCTGAACCGTTTCCATTAAATGTTTCCGATTAGAAGTAGTATTGTGAGAATGCTCAAAAAGACTGGTCATGGTTATTAGTTTTTTCCTGACTGGGTTATGTTTTTCAAATATTTATCTCAAGTCTCATGATTTTACTATTTCTTAAAAAAATCAACATCACAGACGGTATTCCCTTCCCTTCTGATGCTGCCACTGCGATACAGGGCCCGATAAGCTAAACAAACCATTCAGAAACCAGAAAGGTTGGTTATAAAAATAAAAAAAAACACTCCAAATATCAAACTTTTAGGCAGTATAAATACTGTGATTCAGATCTCGGAATCAGCAATCGTGGTCATTCAATCATGCTGCGAATAAAATACAGTATTGCATAACATTTAGGTGATAGAATAAGGGCCTATGAAAATTTTAACATCATGTTTAACCTTACCTTCATGCAAGTAAATGTTCTGATTTCTGATTTCAGTCTTTCCTAAAACCTGTTCAGTAATTACTGAACTAGTTGTTCAGTAATCTTCAGTGCAACTGCAGCCTTATTAAGATTTGTGCAAATAACACGGATAACTGATGCCGCTTTCGTTACTATATTGACAACATGACAAAGCTCAGTCGTAGTAAATTATAGTAGAAACGGTAGCTGACTGGAGAGATTTATTGTTTGTTACAAATACACAACTAATATTGGCATGTTACGATTCCCAAGAAAGCTCTCCGTCGCTTGTTATTTAGTTGTCTACAGTACGTTAAAATGCACGTACCATGAAAGCAAATAATTTCCAAGCATAAATTTAGCATCCACACTAATGTATTCTCAACAAGTAAGCAGTACAAAAATTCTGAGGGATTCTTCTGTAAACCATCTTTTGGTTTTTAATAGAGATCAAGACAAAAAGTGCTGTGTTGGTCTAATGGAAAATACCCCGACTTTCTATCCGAAGATCGTAGATTCGAACCCGGTCATGTACCAATGGTTTTTTCCACTGTTAATTATATACTAACATGTGTTAGAAAACATAAAAACGTGAAGAAAAACATCGTGACGAAACCGGCCTGCTCCTATAACCAAAAGTTCGAAGGCAGTGCCATCGTGCCTCCTCAGCAGGAGGCATGTATAGTATACTATACTCAGTAGTATAGTATAGATCTGAGGAGGTCCATCGAATAGGATAGTTAAAGTCGTGATTAGTGTGTTTTTTTACACACGACAAAAGGATCCCTTATATGCTTTTGTCATAGGATGCTGCTTGTTTGTATATATGTCTATTAACATTTATCTCCGAAACGAGTTCGATAAAAAGTAGTTCAAAAATTTAACTCCGTTTTGCAATTTGCATGAAGCAACCGGTGACATAGGGAACGAAGTATTTCGCAATGGCATCTTCAGGACGGTTTATTTATTAAATGATAACATTCTGCAATAAAACTGCTGATTTTTATCGATATTATTTATTATAATTACTATAAACCCCATCACTAGAAGCTACCGCACCGTAGGTGCTCAATGGGGAATAAAATCAAATTTTATTTTTTGTTCCCATTTGAGCACCAAGTTAATATATTGATTGGTGCTCAAATGGGAATAACTTTGGTGCTCTATGCATAGGTGCTCAAAAAATAGGTGCTGAAACGGGAATACTCCATTAAATCGGAACGCTCACCATAACTTATGAATCTAATCTTCAGAATGAACCTATTCTGGTAACAGTTTAAAGTGATTAATATACAGGCGCATGTACTTGATTAATACCTTAGTTGTTGAGGTATATTGCAGAGTCGTATTAGGTCATAATTATTAGTATCTGTGCTACGGTTCTTAAGGTTTCCCACCTGTTTCACGGCCGTCAGTTGCTCAAATACTTCCATGTACTTTTATCGTAAGAAATTAAGTCACTGATCTTTAATCTTGTGACATGCAATAGTTCTATGAAACGGTCAAGCCATACTTTTAGGGTTTGTAAGGTTAGAGCTTAGGAGATCTTCATGAGCTGATAACTTTTTTAGAGTAAAAGCGTAACGGGCTTGTGAGTCCTAGCAAACCATTTCACGTGAAAAGTTTTTGGTGAGGTGAAGCATTATTCCATATATTTTAAATTTCGAACTCTCGTTTCGCGTCATAGCCGGTCAAAGCATCCAAGTCCGTCCCGGTGCATTATGCAAAGTAGTTATCGTACCTATTTAATCTGTGGTAGCCTAGATCGGGCAGCATTCCAGACAAGTATAGGGTTAAATGTACTTTGTGACTGCAGGCAGCCATTGATGCGAGGCCGTCTGATACTCGGAAATGAAGAATTTTCAACGCATTATGGGTGTGTGAATGTAAATTATGGGCCGCATGTCGGGCGACCAGTGGGAAAAATTGACCACCAAGTGGTACCCAGACACTGCGCAAAGACGTTGCGGCAGACAGAAAATGAGATGGAGATGATTTTAAATAGTGCCGAATTGATTAGCCCATTTTGGCGCAGGAAATATATGAATGGATGGCGTGAGGGTTTTTGCCCCGCCATTTTTGTGGACGTCAAGGGCTGAAAACAATAATAATAATTTGTGTGAATGACTGTTTCATACCAAAGGCGCGTCGCTCACTGGTAAGTCGAGGCGAGGTCACGGCGGCGTCGCGGCACGATAAGACGTACAATTTTAACCTATATGACAAACCCGAAAGAGTTAACTTTTCTGGATACCCTCGCCTCGAGGCTGCCATCTCGACTCTTGATCCTGTGAGCGGCCTGCATACAAGAATCTTCAACTATTTCCAGTCCACCGTAGGTTAAAAATTCTACGCCTCAAACGTGCCAGGACGCCGCCGCTGCGACCTTGCCTCGACTTACCAGTGAGCGACGCGCCTAAAGTATCAGTAGCTTTCAAAAATAATGTCCTGCTGTAGGAACTCATGCAAAGGATATTTCTAATTTATTGACGCAGCCGACCAAACTAGGTCAGTGTAGGTACTCAATAACCTTTTTTATCCGAGGCGGCTAAGAGGATGTTTGATTGTTTGCATAATTTATTTCCGTAACGGTTTTTGGTAATCGATGTCTACGTATTCAAGGATGATTCTTAGATAGATTTTATCGCCACAAGTCATTAGGGGCGGCGGCGCTGTAATCGATGACGAAATACACGTCGTGGCGTTGCTTCCTAGCAATCAGTCATCCTCATTGAGGATACAAGTAGGGGGTAGATAGGGGCAAGCTCTAACATTATATTTGGCACATGCCCGCTTTTGAAATAGTTACCTAGCATTCTACGTGATATCACCGCTTATTGGAACACTAACAATGTTTTCCTTCACCGTTTCGAGCATGTGTTAATGCATAAAAAACTGCTATGCACGAATAACTTCATGATATTTCGTTTTATTTTCCCAGTAGTGTCAATGAGTAGTATTTAACAATGCCCGCCTCTTCGGTTTTAGGAAGTCGGTTTCCTCACACATTACAACATCATTATGATACACGATATTTTTATTTTTCTAACATACTTTCAATCAGTAGTGTCAGCATCGAGCAGTTAACCCCGAGAGGCGTCATATTGAACCACACTGTTCTGTCAACACATCAGCCTTTTAGGATTGAGGTTGTCAAACGCGGACGATCGTCACTTGCATGCGTCTTGTTACTTTGTGTTTAAAAATACAGTGACCAAGTTTAACGATGCCCTACTGCTCAATTAAATGGTGTGGTAAGAATACCCGCTCTTCTAAGTACAAATCAGAGCACAGTAGGCGTGGTGCGACTCGCACGACAGTTGACAGAATGGTTTCCTAGCAAATTATCAAACATTGCGTCTCTTGGGGCTGTCTACTCTATGAGTGTCAGTGAGTAGCGGTGAACAATGCACGCCCCCAGCTGACACAAATGTCATTCTCGTAGTTGCAGTTAACTGCAGCCTTGCCCACGCGCATTATTCCTAACTGATTTGTTGATGATTATGTACAGCACAGAAAGGCCATATCTTAAACGCCACTTTAAGCCGTAGAACATTTAGAAACAATCAGTTCGCGTGTCACTGGAATCCGGTGATAGAAAGATCCGGTGACCGGATTTTTTTGTTATCCTGCGACCGGTCCTAATTACGAGTACACTAAATGTCATTTTAACAACCTTAGCGATGTACAAAACTTCTTAAACTTGAAACAGAGAGACGTCTCGATCAAAACTTTCAAATTTATAAGTAGTGGGCAAAATGAGTGTCATGACCTCAGGTTTCAACCATTTCAAGGGTCGGCTTCTGATTTTACTATAATAATATTAAAATAGCTCATTTAAAACTTCTAAAACCCAAAAAAGGTACACTTCTCGACCAAAAATCGTGCACTTACATGTTTAGAAGTTGTGGCCATTGCTAAGCCTGGATAAGTGAACCTTCTAAAACTAGAAAACGAGACATTTCTTGAACTTTTACAGATTTAAAAGTTCTGGACATAGCTAAGCCTACAAAAATTTGTGATATGGTCTCGTCACCAGTTATTTTAGGGGCACATCCTCTAATTGAACTAGCAAAATGGCAATGAAGATTCATTATGAAAAACTAAGAATTGTCTTAAACTTTAACAAGTGACACTTCTCGACCAAAAATCTTTCATTTACATGTTAAGAAGTTGTCGTCATTGCTAAGACTGGTTAAGTGAATGCCATTGTCATTGACCATAGACATTTGCATAATGGATAAAGAACTAAAAACCCTTGCTAAACGTTTACAAGCAAAGACTTATTTCGATATGACATATCATATCTCTCTGCCCTATCTCATCATTGACGTTAAAGTTTAAAAAGTTACGAAAGAGGACAACATAACAACCTACGTATCGGAAGCACTATCATATTCAAGAGTTCTTTTAAACCGGTACAGGAATAATTGCTCTTCGTTGAAGTCGGGCAACAAACACTATTGTTTTAATTGCTTACGATGCGATGCCTAGCAGGAAGCAGTAGCGATAACTTTAATAATTAAGTAGTTAAATAATTGAGTTACTCTTTTTAGAAAAGCACAAATAAATTTTATTGTTATTCATATATGTAAGTAGTATATATGTATAAGTAGTATATCAGCTATTTAGTTTCCATAACACAAGCTCTGCTTAGTTTAGGGCTAGGCGTGTGTAGATGCTGTGTGAAAAAAGTCCAGCGTTATTTATTTATATATATTCCCTCTGAGAAGTAAATGTATATAACCATAAATCACAAACTATTGTGATCTCTTTTCGAAAAGTCTCCATGTTAAAGAAACGGGAATAGAAAGATAAATAGATTTAGTTTAGGTTAAAAATAATGCACGGTTGTCTGGAAGAGATCGCTGTCAGCGATAAGATCGCCATATATTGGACCACTTACCTATTCATCAATAAAGTAATTTATCATTTCATTTAAATTCAAGGTACACAGTCAATCCAACTGTTATAATAGAACTAGCTTCTGAAAAGTAGCCTATGTGTTATTCTGATATATGGGCTATATTACTGTAAAGTTTCATCAAAATCCGTTTATTAGTTTTGCGTGAAAAAGTAAAAAATATCCATTCTCACAAACTTTCGCGCGTATAATATTAATAGGATTTGTGGTCCTAAATAACAGATTTTCATACATTATTATACCTACAGTTTTTCTAATGTAAGCCAGAGCGAGGTTTCCTTGCGACTAAACACAAGTTTTATTCTTGGTTAGAGCAAGGTACCCAAGTATTTGACTGTGCATCACACAAGGTTTTAAGTACATTTATAAAATATACACTAAACTGACTCATTTAACAACAAGTGCACACAAATACTATTAACTAGAATTATAAGTGTACCAATGTAAACCTCTTTTTGAAAATAAATATTCTTTATTATTACTCATTATTTATTTTTAATCTCAGGCTTATACCTGGAGCCTTTATAGCCATAAGTGGAGGCGAAGCTAACACTAAGAGGCCTTTTTGTACAATACAATATATACGGTTTTTCGTGGATGGTGAATGATGAAACTATTGGATATATTGGGTGATAATCTGGACAGATCTGGCAGGAGTAAATGCTTAAGGAATGGTTATAAAGAAATAATAAAATAAATAAATAATGCTGGACATTTTCACACAGCATCATCTAGCCCCAAACTAAGCAGAGCTTGTATTATGGGAACTACATGATTGATATACTACTTATATACATTTTTTTTGTAAATACATACATAATATACATAGAAAACACCCAGACCTGAGACAAATATTTGCAGATACAAACATTTGTCCCGTGGCGGGAATTGAACCCGCAACCTTCTGCGTCCCAGGCGGACCTTCGCCCACTGCGCCACAGAGGTCGTCGGTTGCTGGGCTATGTAGGATGAAACTGCAACTGCCAATTCTGACTCAAATTCAAATCAAATCATAGGCAGGTGATGACTTGCCGTCCACTAAACGGGCCCCATAAGTGCCGCCAACGATAGGCAGCGGCTAAAGGGTGTCGAGAGGTGTGCTGCAGTTTCACTAAACGCTACTCCCGGCTTTATGTCTTTAATACTTCCACCCTTGGAGCATAGGTTCCGCTCTTTCGCCTCCACCTCCGACTATTATTATTATTATTATTACTATTATTATTGCCCTTTATTAACTTAAATCTCAGGCTTGTCTGGAACCTTTACAGGCATAAAAAAACGTAATTTTGTGGATGGCAACTGATAGAAACTATTTGAAAAATGGGTAATAATGAACTAGTAATAATAACTAACTACTCATTATTATTATTATACTCATGTACTGTGCATATTTATCTAAGCTAAGCTAATCCGTAGGCTTAGAATTTCTTTATTTGGATCGGGGGCACTGACCCCTCCCGATATAGCAACACAAGGTCGATGAGACAAACGGCAAATTGATTTAACATTGCTTAATTGAGGAAGTACCTACTCGTAAACTAATACAAGTCGAGACATCTATGAGCGTTTAGTTTTAAAGGTTTGTTGGAAGTTTCTAGAAGGTTTAAATCAATTGATATTAGCGGTAAGACAATCTACAATGTTGTGTTTTAATCCCATTTTCTTTTAGCGATGTTTGTTACTCTTTCACGCAAAAACTACTGAACGGATTTTGATGAAACTTTACAGTAATATAGCTTATACGTCAGAATAACACATAGGCTACTTTTTATCCGGAGACCATGCGGGTGAAGCCGTGGGCAGAAGCTAGTATATTATACATAGAAAACAACCAGACCGTACTGATACATATCTTTAAATAATTCTTTTTATAATTTTATAAGGCTACATCAGGACCAATAAAGGTAACAAAAAAATCTGTTGTACCTGCATTGAGAAACTTCTCCTTTGAAGTCTGTTAAAAAGAGAAACAAAGCAAAGGCAATATTTTTCAACTATATCAAAGGTAAGTAAGCCAAGTAACTCTCAGCCCGTAAAGGCCCTGATGCGGAAAATGAGTCATTCCACGGGGTACCACCGCCGGCAGGGCTGCCCACTGAACCATGCTGTGAGATGCCTGATAATCATTATGAAGCTATAGAAACTATCGTTGGAATGAGTAGATGGAGCGCGTAAATCTCAATTATGCGATGCCAGGCTTAATTATTGTCCTCAGAACTGTTGCCACTTGTAAACTCCATAAAGTTAGTAAATCGTTTAAAGGGCACGGTGTACGTTTTTATAACAAACTCCCAAGAGATATACAAAAATTATCAATAAACAAATTTAAAAACGTAATTAAACAAAAACTTTATAAAAAGGCATAGTATAAAATGTCTGATTATTTAGATGACAAAAACTCTTGGTATTAAAAATGCTCCAACTCGAACTTATTGTTTTGTAAAAGGATCATTTAAAAGAATATACAGCCTTAATTCAAATTAAAAGTGTCAGTTCTTTCTTTCCTGGCTTGGCCAAGCAGTAGATAAAAACCGACGACGTTTTAAATGAATTTTGACTTTGACTGATGTACAGATTGTACAGAATGCTGATCAACACGTTGCTCTCTCGTCCTACTCGCTTTACGAGAGCTTTCTTCCCCTTCCGCATAAATTGCGGAATCGCTTAAAAAAAGGCACTGCCTAAAAAAAATAAAAAAAACAATTGCCAGCACATCAGCAATGCTTCCATTGGTGTTTCACGGGAACACTTCTACTAGTTTCTTAGCACTAGAGGCTAGTTGCCCCGACTTCGAACAGAGGGCGTTAGTTTAAATCCTGTCGTGCTTCTTAGCAATCTATAGTAACTTGAAAAGGACACACTTTCTGACCTATACTTGCCCATTTTCGAATAAGAGGAAGTTTTGGAAATTGCTAAGGCAAAATAAGCGCCATTCCCTTGTTTCCATAGGCATTTTGCTAGTGTTATTAGAATAAACTATCGAGCCCATACTCATAATATTTTTTTCCCCGTAGGGACTTTACAGGACACATGGTTTTGTCAAACAAGTTAGAAAAATGCTACACAAAAAATCTGATCACTTATTTAAAGCCATAAACCCCTACAAACTAACGGGTGACCAGGAGGTCACCCGTTAGTTTGTTTAGAAGAACAAAAGAAACGAAAAAACGAACTAGTTTCGAGTCCATGTCTTACCCTCATGCAATGATGATAAGGAATGGTATATATGACAGGAGAAAGTGGTGGTTAGCGAGTGTTAGAATCGTAGCATTGTTTTAATGATGTAAGAGATGAAGGTTTCCACTGTACGTAATCGGATATCCTCTGTGTTGTAGCCTTTATCTTGGCTCATACAAGTAGCTGGCATGAGCACCATTCTTACAGAGGAACTCATTGAAATAGCCATTGCCAAAACCTATCGTTTCGGTAGACATTATTATTATTTGTATGTATATAAGATAAGATACGAGGGTCATTCAATAAATACTTAGCCTACAAAAAGTACACGAAAATTTTGGAAAAGTGGCAATTTATTTTTCAACATAGTCTCCTTTTAGTTCGATACACTTAGCCCAGCGATGCTCCAACTTTTTTAACACGTCCGAAAAATAGTTTTTGTCAAACTCTGCAAAATAGGCCTCCGTGGCGGCGATGACCTCCTCATTTGATCCATATCTATTCCCGGCGAGTGATTTTTTCAGATTAGGAAACAGAAAGAAGTCACAAGGGGCCAAATCTGGAGAATACGGTGGATGGGGCAGCAATTCGTAGCGTAATTCCACCAATTTGGCCATGGCAACGGCAGACGTGTGAACCGGTGCGTTGTCGTGGTGAAACAGCACTTTTTTCTTCGCCAGATGGGGTCGTTTTTTCTTTAATTCGGCGTCGAATCGGCCCAATAAATCGGGATAGTAAAGCCCTGTAATTGTTTTACCCTTCACGAGGTAATCGATGTAGATCACACCTTGTGAATCCCAGAAAACGGTGGCCATAACTTTTCCGGCCGATTTTACAGTTTTCGCCTTCTTTGGAGCACGTTCCTCGGTCTGGATCCATTGTTTTGATTGCTCCTTGGTCTCTGGTGTGTACCAGTGGATCCAGGTTTCATCGACGGTCACAAACCGACGCAAAAACTCAGCTGGATTCCGCTTAAACAGCGCCAAACACGTCTCCGATGTGGTCTCACGGTTGCGCTTGTTTTCCGGTGTGAGTAAACGCGGCACCCATCGCGCCGACAGCTTTCTCATGCCGAGTTCCTCGTGAAGAATATGATGCACTGTTCCTTCTGAAATGCCTACAGTCTCAGCTAGCTCCCGAACCTTCAATCGGCGATCTGCCAATACGAGATCATGGATTTTTTTAATGTTTTCCTCCGTAGCAGCTGTTTTCGGTGCACCTGGACGTGGTTCATCAAAAACCGACGTACGGCCACGTGCAAACTCGTTGAACCAATTCTTGACGGTGGCCATCGATGGAGAAGAGTCACCGTACACAGCATCCAAGCGCTCTTTGATTTCGATGCGCGTTTTCCCTTCCAAAAATAGGAATCGAATCACCGAACGATATTGCTCTTTTTCCATTTTTGTAAAACCGATCGACACGTTCGCTTCCATAAGTTGTCAAATTAAAACAAATGAAGGGATTGGAATGAAAATTTGAAAAAAGAATTAAAAAAGAATGTGCTACACTGTGGTAAAACTCTTTTGAAACTACAGCGCCCTCTGGCGATGAGGCTAGGTACTTATTGAATGCACCTCGTATGTATAAATATCTTAGTTATTTAAGTATATTTATATTTTATTACAGGATCACTCGTACACCGCCGGCTTTTGATTCCATTTTATCCTGCCCATTCCAATGTTGTCTTGATGAGACCGCCCATTGTATATATATGTATTAGGCAGTAAGGTGCGTGGGGCATATCTGTTTCAGTTATACTCATAAGTAGGCTATTCATACATAGTGAAAACGTAAATTTAGTAACTACCTATTTATTATAAATTAGCTTTCGCTGCATCCTACCTTAAAATTAGTTCTTATTATAGCATAGTTTTGTATAATTATAGCAGATTACAAGTGTTATCGTGTACGAACCACAGAAAAGAGGGGGCTCTTTTAATACAGGTTTTACTTAAACTTAACTATAGAGATATATTATTGTATATTTTTTTCCCCATTTGTGTACACGTACCCACCGCTATTTATCAGCTGTCCCTATCCTCAGAGGTTTGCTGGAAGAAAACTCTTGTTAGGGTTAAGCTTGCCTTTGTACATGTCCTATATGTAAGTATTTTGTCTGTATTATCTGTGTGTACAATAAAGAATAAGAATAATAAGAATAAGAGATCCCAACCCCTTTATGTTACGTAACTTGTAATTTTGAATAAAATATTTTTGTTTTTTTTTTATTCTAACTTTTATATTAATATTATTATTCTCATAACTTATCCCACATCCTAACTTCCAAATTTGTTGTATTTTTTTATGTCGTGCTAAATAAATGTTTTCTTTCTTTCTTTCTACCTTTAATGTTTATGTATTCCTGTTTTTTTTTATATTTTGCTTTGGTGTGCAATAAATAGTTTATCTATCTATCTCTTACCCCAAACACCATATCGGCCGTGGTTAAAATATAGGCAGTTGTCACCAATCACCAATTACTAACAGTTACACTACTAACATAAGACAAAGTGACCAAGAAAGAAAACGGACCATTTTCAGGTGAGAGGGAATAAAACAAAAATGCAATTACACTTGTGTACACTGGGACAAAAAGTGACCACACAAACAATATTAGATGTCCACACGTACACTTACCTAAGTTATCCATGGTTCGAAACAGTTCCTGCCGGTTTATTTTACCTGAAAAAAATAATAAATATGATATTAAATAAAATAGAACATAAAATAGAAAGTGATTTATTTGTCAATAAATCACAGAAAGGACCTATTGATTGTGTATCTACACAATCAATCAATCCTACTACTATTATAAACGTGAAAGTTTGTGAGGATGGTTTTTTGTTAAATTTCGGATTTTGATGTAGCTTTACATTAATATAGCTTATACATCAGAATAACACATAGGCTACTTTTTATCTTTAAATTGGTACCTAAGATTTTTAACAAAAATAAAGAGACAAAGAGAATATTTTTATGCTAATTAAAATCCATCTGTGCCGTGTGGGCCAAACATGTCCTGTCTCAGCTTAGTAGTTATAATAATGTAAATTTGTCCTAAATCTCAAACAGGCAGTCATCAAAATTAATGCTATTCACCAAAATCAACTGTATTTATTTATACACCAGATAAATAGATAGATAGATACCACTTTATTGTACACCATATAAGTTGCTGACAAATTCAAAGATAACAAATTACAGGAAACATTATCTTTAACTAGTTTATCAGTCATGTAGTTCCCATAATACAAGCTCTGCTTAGTTTGGTGCTAGATGATGCTGTGTGAAAAATGTCCAGCAATATTTATTTATTTTTAACTAAGGATTAAAGACGGAAGCGACAACCTTTGTGGCGCAGTGGGCGAAGGTCCGCCTGAGACGCAGAAGGTTGCGAGTTCGATTCTCGCTGCGGGACAAATGTTTGTATGTTCTGCATACATTTGTTTCGGGTCTGGGTGTTTTCTATGTATAATATGTATGTATTTACAAAAAAAAAAGTATATAAGTAGTATATCAGTCATGTAGTTCCCATAACACAAGCTTACTTTGGGGCTAGATGATGCTGTGTGAAAATGTCCAGCACTATTTATTTATTTATTTATCCCAAAATACTAAACTACTTGCCTCAAGAAAGTTTTGTGGCCGAATTCTTCGGGAAAAAATTGTCTATGAAAGCATTGGTGCTTATGTTAGTAATCGTTCAACCGCATAAAGCCATTAGGCATTACTCCTTTAAAGGAAGAAAGCAGATATAAATCAAGATCACAGTCGTCAGGATGGCTGCATCCATCAATGGACTTCCGGCCATCTAGCCAAAAGGGCAACGACAAATAGCTCCAGAAGGAAGCGTGCTTATAGAAGAATGCTAAGAAGTGCCGATGATACATTGCTGTAAAGTTAGTCATTAAGGACACGGGATAAACCAGTTAGTACTAAGATAACTTTTGAAACTATCATGGTTATGAACATATTTTGACCAAAAAACTTATATTTATTGACTCCAACAAAAATTAGCATTATGAAAATGGATCCCTGAATCGAAAAATGGCGACACTCCATGACCCCACATCATGGGATAGATGACAAAAAAAAAACATCCCCACTTTACATGTAGGAGTAGGTACCCTAAACAAATGTTTATTCAAGATTTTTATTTTACAACTTTATTGGCGTATTTAATATGACGATTGCCTGACCTAAACCGCACAGACGGACAGACAGACAAACAGACAGACAGACGGACGGAAATATAAAATACATAAATAAAGCTGGATATTTTTACACAACATCATCTAGCCCCAAAAGTCATAGACTGCCCTCGTTAGCACTGGTTAGCACCTAGTTATTGTATTCTACTGTAATTTACTGTTTTTATTTGTTTGCCTATCTTGTCATTTGTACTTGTCTGTGCTGTATCCGTATGTGTTGAATAAAAAGCTATCTATCTACTGGTCGTAAATTGAAGCAACAATGTATTGAATGCATGATAAAGCTAAAAATAGTGTGCACGGCATCTTTAAACGGCAATGCATTTAACAGAGACTAGCGCCGTGCTTTATCGGTGCAACTTATTTGAGTGTTAAGATCGTTAAAGGTAAGCTGAAAGAAAATGCTAATTTGAATTATGTTGGCCTATGTACTTGTTTTATCTTGTGCAAGAAAGCATTTTCTATCTATCGCTCTGTGTATTAGCTGATAGCCAACTCTGGTATCGATGTTTTAGTTCGTTCTAAAGCCGACATGGCGTAACGACTGTGATAGCCGAGGTCGACATCTTAACGTGCCCTTCGAAGCATTGAATGGCTCAGCTATAAATGGTCACCTACTGGTCACCTATCCAAATGGTGAACTGGCGGAAAGTCTAGCTAGTTTAATTGCGTCGCGAAGTCGCGAGTCAGTGATTGACAACCCGTGGTTTCAACTTTTGATAAATGGCTCGCATTTTACTATTTTAAGCATAAAATAAAGTCAAGATACTAAAAAAACACACGTACTAAAAAAACGTACTAATTTTTTGTTATCTATTTCAGTGAAAAAATGTCTCTATCACCACGATTATGACTTTGCCTAAAAGCTTTTTGATTTCATTAGACACAAGTATTTTTGACAAAGTCTAGTTTATAAACTTACTTGGGTCTATTCAATGGAATAATTTAAAAGTTAACTTAGTAGTATCGTCCATGTTTCAAATCACCTACAAGCCATTTTGCTTCTAATCACGGCGATGACCGAAGTGCTGGCTCCTTGCCAGATTTTAGTTTATTTCGAAACCTCCTTTTATGCTTTTTATTAATTTGCCGCCAAGTTATTTCTTCGTAACTAATTCTCAGAATAAACTTACACGAAGCATTCCTGTGTATAAGTTTGGACGATTTGAACATGGTGTGGTCAAGGATTATTTTTACTAACGATGTAATTCGATAAGATAACTAATCATACGCGAGTTATGTCATACTGAATAGCACAAAGGATACAAAAAGCTTACGTAAAATGTGGAGAATAGCAATCTAGGTGTGAATAGATTTTTTAATTCCTCTAATAATTCTGTGGCGCATAGGCGTAAAATGTAAGTATGATCTACAAATATTTGTCTCGAGTCTGGCTGTTTTCTACGAGTATGTATAATATGTATGTAATTACAAAAAAAAATGTATATAAGTAAGTATGTAGTTCCCAAAACACAAGCTTTGCTTACTTTGGGGCTAGATGATGCCGGAAAATATCCAGCATTATTATTGTTATTACAATTACCTCTACTAAACCACCATTAACTCTATTATAACGTGGCACTACCAACACCATTATATTTGTATCTTGTCGGATAGTAATGCAGTTATTTGCAATCGATTTATATGTTTTCAAACATGGCTCTTAGATAGGTTTAATCGTCACGAGTTATTAGGGCAATCGATGAAGGAAAAACAGGTTGAGGGTTATCACATTTTGTAAGAATTAACTTATGTTTCTATTCACCCACTATTAGAGACTAACAAAGAGATATAGTTTGGAAAACAAACGCTAGTGCATAAAGAATCCCCAAGTTACGACCACTTACCAGAAAACGCGGCATAGAACGATGGCGTCGATCAATGAATCGAAGAGCACTGAAAATTTGAAGTCACTAGAAGTCGATTGATAGAGGCGACTGAAGAACGTTCGTGAGCGCAATCTAAGAGGTTTTGTCCAGATGTGTACCAGATGTGTACAACTACCGGTTGACCATGATAAACATTTGTATAACAAATAACAATGTGTAACATTTACCGATACCCCTGAGAACTTCTCCAATTTCGCATCAATGCATAACAGTAACAGTACCATTGCCCAAGCGCACTTGTCACATTTTATCGGTACAATATTTATAGCAGAGCGAAGAAAGTATCACAGCGCTTAGGTAGAAGCAAAATAGCCAATTGAGAAATAAATTAAATTAGGCTATAGCTACGCGTGGCTTCGCGACGCGATGAGTAATAAATAAATAATAAAATAATAATAATTTATTTATCAAAATACCTACTAAAAACTGTTTACACAATACAATGAATCCCGCACTAGGGCTAGCCTGTATCGCGGGAATCCGATCAAAGATGATAATGATGTAATGGTGACAAAGATAATATAAAATTAAATAAAGTATTAATATGGCAGGCTAGATTAGCTGTTTGGGTGTTAAGTTTTTTTCGTACTTTATTCATGTTTTCAATCAGAGCGTAATCTGAAAGCCATCCATGATTTGATTGATGCTAGATCAAGCCCATACCGATCCAAACCGTATCTATTATTTTCATGCTATGTTGTTTAACAGTTTAGCAAGTGGTTGGTTACAAGCTACAATCTACTTCATTGTCCACTGTGCCTGTCTGATTTGAAATGTGGTTTCATATTTTTTTTTATTTCTTTTTAATGGTGTACAATGAACTAGTTAAGAGTCTATCTACATATATACTTCCATTATCGCCTCACAAACCGCGGGTGCGCGATGGGAAAAGCAATTTATAATATAACTTGCAATTTTAAAGTTGTCTCTAGCAAAAAACCACATTATTTCTCATGTTCTATGACGTTTTAGTATTTTATCAAGTTCTCAGTTACAAGCTACAAGTTACTTCCGCTATCGCCTCACAATCGGCGCGTGATTGGAAAAGCTATTTAGATATTTTATCAGCCCGTTAACGAGCAGCGTCATTGATGTAGGCTTTTTGCCGTGTCGAAAAGGCTGATTTTTATTGTCTCTGGGGTCAAGTTTTAGACAGTGTATGGAGTCAGTCAGTCAGTCACGCAACGATTTTATATATTTAGAACAGGTAAATGTGTGTAGCAAATCATTCTTTCTGAATTAAAAAATGCATTTTTATATGGCAGCAGTTTCTTTTTGAATTTTGTACCTATTCTTTTTTTATTATCTACTATTAATTTACAATAACTACAATAATATAAAACATAAACATATCGAAAAAAAGGAAAATTTATAGCTAAAAATTAACTACAAGTAAAGTAAAAGAGAGCTTCAATAATTTATGTGCGATACAGAGCGCCGCGGCGGCGTTTGCAATTAGTCAGTGTAAGTACAGACAACCGATACAAAGCGTTTAGCCTATACCATGGTAATCAATTGAACTGTCCTTCTCAACTTCGTGAAATCATAGACTGGGAAACTATAAGAGAATAAAAAAATAAGCAATAGCTTGTACGATATTACGAGAACTTAGCTCGAGAACAACATGGATCCTTAGATTAGATTAGCTTAGATCGTTGTCCTGCCCAACAGCCATATTTGTACCCGCAACGCAAGGAGCTGGTATGTGTTTGTTGGGGTAAGAGCTAAGAATTTGTTTATGCCATACCATGCTAACCAACAGGGTACCAGTTCACTGGACTTCTCCTGTTCTACTCACTCCGATAAATCAAAATATGATCTATTGGCAGTTTCGTAGGAGATTGCTGGCGAAGATCACCTACGGTTCAGAACGCACGTACTGCAATTCACTTGTTGTTTACTCCAAAATGACGACGCACGAACTGTGCAACATATCCTCACAAACACATCGCCGTCTATAATATTTTCCCCCTGTAAAATTATATACTACATTCGTATAATTATCAGGCCTAGATTATACGAGTGCTTTTAGCAAGCGTTCAGTGGACGTGTACCGTTGCAATCTCATTAGTGCTCACTGCTTGTTCCCTGATATTTCGCCTCATAAACTAGATGAAATGGCTAAAAAGTGGATGTAGCGTGCATTGCTTTAATTGTACAAAGTTACTAGACAAAAGGACGATCCACATTACACATATACTTTCCTATGTAGGATGACATTTTTCCATCGAAGGGCCTTACTTTTTCACAACGTCGCTCGTCGAGATCATTCGACTTTTAATCAAAAATTTCGTCATGTCTCGGCTGAACAGATTACCATTTTATGAGAGTGTGCGTAAGTCAGGCACGTAATTACGAGCGGGCCGACATACGTGTGCTTATTTCCTTATTTTTCTCATCCTTGTCCAGCAACTTACGTAGCTAAAATAGTTTCTTCTCCACAAATAACATACTTAACTTACCTACCTCAATAGACTCCAGTATCACACGGCATGTAAATCAGCTGTTCGCCGTTACTGCCCGGAGGCATTGAACACCCTTCGATCAGCAATTGGCCACGCACTTCACACTGACCCCAGTCTCAGAATAACCAGTTTCTACGTAGCGTAGATTATCTGAGAGTACAATCCGTACGGTAGTGTTCGTGAAATATGTTTACTGTGCAAATTGTGGGAAATTGACACCTGAGGATATAAGGAAGGGAAATTGACGAAAAGCGGTCTATCTTAACGCCATTCCAAGTTATGCTGGAACTCCATCATAACTTGGTCAAAGTGACATTACTAAAAGCTTTTCCAAAAGTAGCTATTTTTGCTGGAAATGTTTGAGAACCATCTTTCTGAATGTTCGCCAAACTAGTCCCATAAAACTCTTCTTTATTCATGGTTCTTTCGATCGTACAACTAATATTATTCGCCAGTAGATTAAGAGCTTCTAAAAGTCTCGAAACTTCAGCAATAAGACGGAAAAACAATGGTCTCAACTTCAACGATGTAAATATATATTCTTTCTAGCTAGCTAGATAAATAGTATGGAGTCACAACAAAGTGATTGATTAGTGGGTACAAATAGCTAGCAATCTCAACAAATCATTCTACCAGCAATAATGACTTCAAAGCTCCGAGACATTGCGTTTGCAAAACGTTTCACTCCTATTCCTTACATTTCGATTTGAGTGTATGTTTAGACGCACCGCAGGCGCAGTTTAAAGAGGGATAATAGAACAATTGCTTGATAAACTCATGATCTTGGAATAAATTAGATAGTCAAATAGGGAGAGTCCGACTGCCAAAACTCCAGTTCAAGTGAAAGCGGTAAGCAGTCGTCAAGCAGTTACAGGCACTCCTCATACCCTTCAATTTGAAGGGTATGAGGAGTGCCGGTGAAATAACAGTCTTCGTGGATGTGAGTGGGATTTTTTTTTAATCTAATTAATGCTGTTGGATGTGAGTGGGAATCTTTTTTGGATGTGGTGGGAATGACCCTTATAAAGTTTTGACTCATCAGCGACAGGCAACGCATCAGCCATGACCCTGGTGTTCCCATTGTCAATAAGAGTCGGTAACTGCTGGTGGGCTGTAGACCTGTTTGCCTCCATGTAATTTAAAAAAAAAACATGTCGTTGCTGCTTCCGGCAGTCGGTCAGTGTGAAATCTAGCAAATCGACCATTTATAAGGGCACGAGCCAAATCGACCACAGGCATGCATTGAAAATGATTGATTTGCACCGCTTTCGTTGGTCAGATAAATTGCCTACAATACAAGTGCGCACTACATCAGTCAACAGCAGAAATACGTACAGCTGGATATAAGGCAAACTCCATACGTTATCCCCACTGCTTCGGAAAATCGCCTACCCGGTCTGCAAATAGTTCGGCGAGGAATAATTAAGAATGATACGATATGACGATAGTCACAATTCAAAGAACTTTTATACCTTAGCAGATGATACTTACAAATAATTTGTACTACAATGCTAAAACTTAATATCCCTTTCACTCAAACTCTATTAACTATAAAATAAATTGTGTTGGGTGCAAATTTGAATAAGCACTTTATAAATGCCACAAAGTTACTATAAAACCGTTTTTCTGAGTACTAAGCCGTTATCCTACTTCCTACTATCCTATCTATCCCACAAGTGTTATAGGGTAAGCTTTTCTTACTGCCGCATCTTTAACCTCAAATTTCATAAAAGTTAGAGTACCATTAAATTGGTCATAATTTAAAATATTTCATAAATGCCTAATTGCTAAAAACTATTTAACGCTCCCATAATATTATACCTTGAATTGGAGTCATATTCTCAAGGTAAGAAAATTCATGAACTTTAACGAAACAAATGACGCTAAACGAGATATTATACTAATCGTTATCTAATTACGTGACGGGCGTAAATGGGATAGTTGAAAGGGGAAGGCCTCGTTGAACGTTCTCTGACCAAATTGGAGACGTTCTAGAGAAAGGCCAAGTCAAGAGTAGGTACCCTAAAAAATGACGAGCTTGGATGAAGAATGTGATGAGAATGAATGAATGAAGCTAAAGAGGTATGCCAGAAGCGTAGCAAGTGGACATTTGGGTTTCAGCCTACCCCTCATACAGGCATCACTTTATATAGGTATGTACGAGACAGGACACTTATCGTGCGTTCCAATTTTTAATCCCAAAGTTGGGTTCCATTTATTTTCAGGCCTGTGCATCAGAGATACTAACAAGTTATCGCACAGTACTTCAATTTTATCGCCTTGCGATAGCACAAGACTGGCTCGGCCATTTCAAATAACTGTACATTATATTGGCCATAACATCTAATAAGCCAAATGGTCGAGCACCATGTATTTTCCACACTTAATTCGAGACCAACATAGTTAACTTCAGTTTCTACGCTAGATTTTAATCCTGATGGTGATCGCGGAGTCGATTGGAAATACTGAAATAGGAGATATTATAGCGTAACCAGACAATATGATGCTAAAATAATTTATAAATATAAATTATTTTGATTAATTTATATATAAAGGGGCTTCAAGCATAGCAGCGTGTAATTTTTAAGCTTTTTAGAATGGAGCACAGCTGGAACATGATAGTTGAAAAAGCATATTGCTGGGAGCTTTATCTATAACAAGTTAAATCGTTGAAGTACGTTTGTATTAAAGAGCATCCTTAAATCATTGCTACATTGGTCGAGTAGTAAGGTAAGTTATAGATCGGTACAAGAAATAGGTACCTATGTAGAATATAATACGAGGTGTGGAAATATATGGTCTCTTCAAACCAGTATTTTCAAAACAGGATGTTATTTGGGTAGCTCAGAGGATTTAGAACCTTCTTTGCGAAACGATACAGAAATAGCCTATTCCATTTCTACATCGCACTTTGTAAAAGCTTAAAATAAATAAACATTACAAGGGGTTACGAAATGTCAAAGCACTTATTGATGATGTGGTAACCGGAAAGTCAACAAAAGTAGGTAGCTTTTAATGATAAATTAATACCTAATAAGTCGTAAGAACCGTAAAAATTTCATGTCGATTGGATATCTACCATCTAAACTCGATAATCAATAAATCACACGCATGTGTGAATCTTCCAAATAAAGGGCATTTTACAGTTATAACTGTTAAAATTGAATGAAATAAATCTTAGGTTCATAGATTTGTTTAATTCTCAGATTTGAGACCAAATATTTGGGTTCTCATGGAATAATTATCTATTAACATAAGAACGAGTAACTGTTGGACTGAATACATAAATGCAAAGGCAGTTTGGTTGAATTGCATGGAACCGGTAGGGCTAGGATCATTTTGGTAGTCTTCACTTCCCGTTAGCAGTGTCATTGAAGAATGTACTTACTAACCTCCGTCTTTGCAAGGGCCCCTGATAATTAAAATCGTTACTGTTTTAGGTCCGTATTCTCGATTCTTATTAGATACTGAATCTAGATTTTATTCACACAAGAATAATATAGATTTTCCGACATATTTCCATTAAAAAATGACAAAAAATCTATGATAACAACTAGATTCAGTTAGACATTCGCTCTGAAATACTCTGAAATATCAAAGGCAAGACCTTTAATATTCCAGAGTGTTTGTCAAAGTATGGATTTAGAAGGTTTTAAGAACTTCTTGGTTTTTTCATGCATCCTAGTAACGCTGTGCATCACATTAAACAATTCTGAATTAGCGATTTTCTTTTTCATAATTATGTAGCTGCTTTTACCGTAACTCTATGCACGTACAGTGTAAGTAGATAAGTACTAATAGGCTACGTTTACGGTAGTTATGTGTTGTATAATTGTATTCGTTTCAATGGGATTGTAACGTGGTATTGTGGACCGCAACGAATTGATAGTTCCTAAGTCTTGTGCAATAGAGACGTTACTGCTGGCGCGTGCTCAATTACCGGTGGTATCTGAGTGTAGAACTGTCATTCTTTGAAGCATGAATTTTCTGGTCTTCAATTTTGCATAGCCTAGTCACAGATATTATAATACAAAAGGGCTGGTTAAGTTTTTTTGTAAAAAAATCTCATCCGAGGAAATAAGGGATTTTTTCATAGACGCTGTTTTTATGTCCACTGGTTTTTGCTATCACCTTGTCTGATTGCGGTTATAATGGCTCTGGGTTCGATAGTTCGTTCTAGTTCAAATTTACTTATCTCTATCAAAGGGCGTATTTCCCTATAGACTTTCTAAGGTGATGAAGAGCTCTTGAGGCGCATTTCAAATGTAGACAAAGATTTCACAATACAAAGAGAAACCATAAACCTACAGACGACAAATAAATGAAACAACCTAGTATAGGTCAAGAAAGCTATTGAAAACAATAGCGAATGTACGTAGAAGCACCGCCGCTGATATTGGAAACTGATAAATGTGACAGCAGATGTGTGTTTAGATTATTAAGAGCTAACATAGTTTCGTGTTTCTAAGTATCTTTGATTTTCTCCTAACTTAGGAGAAATCTCTAGATAGATTACCACGAAGCGCACAGACTTACTAGGATGTTAACGACGAAGCGCTTGAGCATAGCTTGCCTAGTTGTTCTTAACAGATCAGTTATAGGTTGAGCAATGTTTTGCCAGGTTAATATTTGGATTGGCCAACGCCGCTGAGACCGCGGAAGAATGCGCGACACCCTTCTGTCGTCCCTGCGACGAATGGGTGACGGATAGTGGTGTTTATGACTCCTATTAACAATAGCATGCTGCAGATCATAACCTAGTCTAGTATATGACCTGCCGGTCATGAAGGCTTTCATTCGGATATTTTAGTCTCGTAGAGAGTGCTTGACTGATATGTGAGCGACAGCCTTAGCCTTAGCCTTGTGTTAGTAATAGGTACTTACACAAATAGACATTTATAATGTCAACGTTGAAAAAAAAATGAAAAAAAAGTAAATTAATTGAAAGTGCATTAGCTTGATCCAATAATGGCTCGAAGAATTAATCAAAAACTAATTCATATGTCATACATATACCATAAGTAATGCTAAGGATCACTTTCTTAAGTGCAGTGGCATCGAAAATCTTGACTTCTTTAAAAAAACTAAAATCTTGCGAAGAATATAAAATGGCACTGACACTTGACACAAATGTCACCAGTTGTCTCGATTCGTCTAAAAGACAAAAACAATTTTCAATTATTGAGCTATTGTATCTGAAATCAGTAGATACTCAATGTCAGTATATGCGTTAGCATCTCTACCTCGTGTGTTCATAAGTCTTGAGACACAGTAAAACTAAAATATTTTTGGAGCTAAGTTGAGTATTCATTTATTGGATATTAAAATTAAAACTACTGACATCTAGATCTGTATTTAAAAATAAATCATTCAAAATGGCCGCCTTTGCATTCAATGCAGGCCTTCAAACGCGTGCGCCATTCATCTATGGCGGCACGAATCTTTTCAATGGGAATCCGTTTCGATTCTTTAATAAGGGCTCGCTTGAGAGAATCCAGGTTTGGGTGAGACTTTCTGCATGCCCTCAGCTCCAATTCCGTCCATAAAGAATAATCCAAAGGATTCAAGTCAGGGCTTGACGAGGGCCAATCTTCGCTCCGAATGAAGCCTGGCAAATTGGCCTCCAGCCAACGTTGGGTAGTCTTAGCTTTATGGGAGGGAGCAGAGTCCTGTTGGAAAACCCAGTATTTTCCAGCGAATAGCGTATCATTTAATGGTTTAACCACCGCATCCAATATGTCGGTTTGGTAATTTTGTGCCTTCACCTTGACGCCTTGCTGGCAAAAATGAAGCGAAGTGACCCCCTCGTAGGAAACACCCCACCAAACCATCACACTTGCTGGATGATGAGTGCGCTGGACATTGCGTACAGATGGCTGGACGTCCTTTGAACTTCTGGCGTAAACCTTATTGTTCTGCCGGTTAAACTTTTCTTCCACCGTGAAGATCTTTTCATCGGTAAACAGGATATTTTTTGGATCGTGTCTCTTCAATAGGTTCCGACATCGTTCCAGTCGCAATTTACGAAGACGCTCGTTTAAATAATGCACTTTCCTTCGACTGTAGGCCTTTAGTTTAAGATCATATTTAAGTATCCTGTTCACCGATATTCGCGAAATGTTGGTCTGCAGAGCTAATTTATTTTGAGTCCGGCAAGGGTTGCGACGAATTCGCTCTCTGATTACTTTGATGTTGGCGGGCGTCCTTACAGACCGCGGGCGGCCACATCTTCCACGGTCTTCTAAAGAGCCGGTCTCCTTGTACCTCTTTATGGTATAATACACAAAGTTCCGACTACATCCCAAACTTTGGATTTCACTAAAAACTTGCATTGGTTTTTTTCCTGCTTGAAACAGTGAAATTACAGTCGCACGCAAATCTTTTGTTGGCGCCATTTTCACGGAGAATGAAACAAATATTCAAATGTATATTTTTTCTGATTCAAAACATTCGAAATTTAAAATTTTAAAAGTTTAAAAAAGGTTGCATGAATTACTTTCTTTTTAAATTAATTAAATAAGTTCGTCTCAAAACTTATGAACACACGAGGTAGTAAGTCTATGGTCAGTATCATGACTAACCATAGGGGTTTTTGGTTTTCCAATCTCTTTTGTCAGTATAGACTGTTTCCAGTGTTGTGGTATCAAGAGCCGATACACCGTACCCTAATTACAATAAGATTACTATTGAGTAGTTCGCCTCCAAACTGAGATCCCCAAAAATTAGTATGAGTGTTAAAACCGTGGCGTTGTGAAACAATCACTTATCTGTTTACACACACATAGGTAGGTTACTCTAACGTTTGTTTAGCACTCGTTTCCAAAGAGGGCAACATCAAACGAAAGAAACGTTGCTGAAAAGGAGCAACTGTTCAAATACGTTCGCCATTTACCACCAATGGTGTAAATTCCTAAGCATAGTATGTTGGATTTAATTAACTATACAATAGGGGCAATGATCTCAATTTCATATATTTGTATTATTAAATTGGTAGATATGATAGCAAAATCCTTTAACCAAGTTACATTTTCTTTGATAAAAAGTAGGTAGGTAACCCTTTGCTTTGCACACATGATATAATACTCGTAGATAAGAACAAATTATAAACGAGTGACTTGAATAAGTCTTAAGGTATTGACTAAGTACAGACATTACCTTGTACTAGATTAACACTATTATTTTTTTAAGTTCTTTCGGACATGAGTGTACCTGCTAGGTACTAGATATAAAGTCGAACGAATTCCTTCCTCTTAACTCAACAGACTATCATCGCTTACACTACACACCTTGAGTTTAGATTATACTATATAGATAGATACTATACTTAATCATCGTAGATCTTCTTAACATCCTTCAAGAAAAGAACGAAAATAACAATTTGAGTACGACAAAATAGTAACCACTCGACCACACACCGATTCCAACCCAAACATTATCATTATGGCAAACGTAGGGACAAACCCTCGAGATCCTGCCACAGATAACGAACATACGGGCACAGATTAAATAATTACCACAGGAGGTGTGTCCCGCAGGTTTGCCTATTACTGACTTGATAGTATCGCTGAAGTGGGTAATAAAATAATATTGTTTACTTAAGGGTATTTAATAGTGCAGGAAGATGGTTTAGATTCAAGCACCTTTAGTTCTCGTTTACCCTGTATTTTTTGGTAAACTTATTTATACGCTCCTTACGTTGCGGTAAAAAAATGGTTTTTAATTGTTTAATGATAAGTACCTAATGATAGAGTTAGCCACAATAAAATTTTACCAGAGAACTCTAAAATGCATCGAATCCCAAAGTGCATTACGTCCCTAATTATCTCACAAGTCACGATTTGGATGAGAACATTTTTTATTTGAATCTCATAATGACACGTAATGATTAGATTACCTGTCTGATACTTTGGGTTTTTTCTACGAAGTTTAATTTTCGATGCTTTTGGTAAGACCATGTTGTCTATATTTAACATTTTATTTTCATTCCTAGTCTAATATAGTGTTCTGAAAGATGAATTCTTCCTAAATTTAAATAAAACTTAGGCATATCAGATTACAACAATAGATACCTACATACAAAACAATAAAATATTGGGTTCAAATAAATTCTTCGTGCCTGGTTTGTTGGTGTTTTTAATCCACTTGAAGTTTGCCTTTTTTGATACTTGCAACATGTCCATCCTAGTGTGGGAACAGGACTGCATTGGGTGTTTATTTATTCATATAATTAATAAATAAACACCCAAACTGCTGGTCCGGCAGCCAGCTCCTTAGTTAACAAAACGTCACTAATTATGGGCGTTGGTTATACTTTAATGTCAACTAATTTATATTTGCTCTATAATGTGAACACAAAACGGATATACTTGTCCACACTACACCACAATCGAATTGTCGTTAAAAGCGTGGAATAATGATAGGCTGGCGTGCTACGGTGGTGCAGATTAAAAATTAAGCCATTATCGGTGATTAGTTAGAACGCCTACAACGGTATCGCGATGAATAGAATAATGGGTCTAGCGGCACACTGAATAGCTACAGGCACTGGTTATAAATGTTATTTTTGATATGCCCGTATAAAAAAATGTTTTCGCTCGACCTACAAAACATTTTTTTTCTAGTAAAAGTGAATGAATGGATGAAAATAAGTATTTAATTTTACATATTGGGAAAAAACTCAACTCAAGATCAAGATCTTATTAAATAAAAGTACCTAAAATAGGCATTCTTATCGCTTAGAATCTATCACTTCCAGAAAATCTTTGGATGGAAAATGATAGTCCGTATGATATACGGTGTAATATAGTACACAGGGTTGGACTCGAACTAATACGAAATTAGAAATGAGCATTCGACCGTGCCTTACTGCCAATTCCCAAGATCTATTCGATGCTAACGATCATTCCACTTTCGCCACCATGACCTGACCAGCCACTTCCTTTCAGCTGTCAATCTCCGTGGTTGCCTTTAATTGGTACGAAACTGGGAACCTAGTAACGTAGCTCGAATTTATGAGTTTTTACTTTCATTTGCACTCGGAACCCAGCAAAATTACCGAGGCATAAATCAGCAATAGCTCGCAGAACCGACAACCGCTCGGCAATAAAGGTTCACGAATGGCGACAACGAGTGAGTTTTCGCCGGGCTACCGTCAGACGCGATCGCGGGCGGTTCATGAGAACTGTTTATAATTTATTTAAGAAAAGGAAGCAACTCGACGAAAAACGTGGAAGTTAGATTAATTGAATTCAATTTTCAAACTAATTGTACATATTAGGGAAAGGCCCCTAACTGATGCATTGATGAGAGTCTGAATGAAGGTGGCTCAAGGCCTTTGTATAGCACTCTATGGGGGAGGCCTACGTCCAACAGTGAACTGTTTCAGGCTGATGGTTTAATAGTCAGTGAACCAGCCTACATATTTACATAAACATTAATTTCACCGAAGGATTATCCAAGAAGGTCAGCACTGTTTACCAAATACTGTCACTGGCTGCGCTTACGCACGATAAATGTCTAAACATTACGCACCTATGAATTATTGAGTGAAAGGATGTTTTTTTTTTAATTTAATGTAGCTAGATTACTGATTTATTAGTTATGTTTGATTGACCTCTAAAATATTTTTCATAAAGTTTTTGTCACAACGACAAAAAACTTTTTGGTTGATTTGATAGCAAGCCACCAAACATAGGTGAACTATTTAAATTTAATAACTCCTTAGTGGTCCAGTTAAAGAAGCAGCTATTTTCGTTTGACAATACAAACAATAAGTACATTCACTCGCACATTTTATGTTAAAATGTGACACAAATACTTGTTCTAAAGAACAAGTATTTATATATTACTTTAGTTTGTAGAACAGCTGAGTTTGACTCCCGCAGTGCTGTCAAGCAAAACAGCTTGATAGCTTGCCTAATTCAGAAAAAACCCTGCATATTTTGAAATATGCAGGGGGGTGCCTTTTGATACCGAAAGCTTAAATATCATAGGTCCGCAACACTGGCTCTAATCTGAATAGTCATCGTGAGAACTATGGCTGACACTAGACTTGAACTTCTGTTTATGTTTATCGAGAGAATTACAACACTCGATGAGGCTTGAGTGTTGATTATAATTGATTCTACATACTTACCGTCTATTTAAAGATCAGATTTAGAATGGTTTGAATTGATCAACAATTTTTTTTTTCTATCTTTTTCGTTTTAAGTGTACCACCCTCGGCGGTCGTGACGTTGGCTTGCCATTGGACTCCACTGAAAACCAGCGCTGGGTAGACACCCATAGTGTTTATCCAGCACAACGCTGAGTGGAGGCCATATTTGCCTCAGACTCTGCTACGCACACAATTAAGAAAATGTATATATAAATATTTAGCAGGTACCATAACATTTGTGTAGTAGTTTTTAAGGCAAATAAAAATATTTTCTTTCTTTCTTTCTTTCTTTCTTTCAACAGAAGCTTTTACTGTTGATATTGAATTTTAATAGAAACACGTAAGCCAAAGTCAATAGGTTTTTAATCATCGAAATCAGTTTAAATCACAAGGATATTGAGTCAACTTATACATTACGTGAATTTAAACTGAATTTATGCCAATTCTGTAACAGAGTAGATAGACACGTATAATTAAACTAATATTGATTATAGATAAATATGTACTAATATCTAGCTCTGCAGGGTTCTACCACGAAATCAATATTTTCTGAGAAAGACATAGTTTCAAAGTGATCCTTATAATTTAATGAATATTTTTTATTTTACTTTGACTTATACTAAGATCGGTTAATCGGTTTGAGACCTTCCTACACTGCGTCGTCCGGTTCGTGGTCGCTATTAGAGGACCGTCGTCTCCAGCGGTTGCCGGTTCTGCAAGCTAAATGGCCTGCACATTGCCACTTCAACTTGCTTATTCTTAGAGTTACGGCGGTGACTTAAGTTTATTTCCGGATTTATTTGTTTCAAAACTCAAAGCATAGCTCTCTCCATAGGCCGTTGCGCGACTCCGAGCTCATGTATGAGTAATTATAATGACGTAAAACTACGGAGCTATACCTATGATGCACCCTAGATGTGACGAATAGGGGAAAGTGACTAGAGATTTGTGACGAATGCTGGAAAACTGGGGCATTTGCGATTTTTCGCAGAGAACCGATTCAATACAATAGATCGTAAATCATTCAACCTTCAGTATATCAATAAATAACCAATTCGCTATCGGCCATGGAAAATCAATAAGTAGCAATCAACTTTGTCAAGAAAGTAGAACTTTATATAAACACAAACGTAGGTAATACCTACCAACTACAGTCATCCTCAAAGGTTTGCTGGAATAAGCTCGTATTAGGGTTTAGCTTTCCTTTGTGTAGGTAGTGTGAAAACAGCTAAGTGTGTTGTGGTTATTCTATCAGTTATTTCGTCCGTGGTGGGTGATCTCTGTTTTTTTAGTCTGTGATGTTGGTTTTGGCATTTTTCACGAAGAAAAGGCGATTACCAAAAGATTGATGAATAAATCCTGGATATTGGATGGAAGTAGATAAAACCGAATAAATAAGACTAATAGATACCCGGCGTTTGTTTTTTTATCCTCTGGCTTTCCTTCCTAGTAGGGCTACGGCTGCCTGGACTTTACGTACTGTAATCATAATAAAGTAGCTACTTCATGTTACCATAGCTAATTGAAAACCGATGCGTTTCCGTTATTACATAAGAACTTACCTAAGTAGGTTCTTATAAAAATTCCTGCCTAGACCTTATCTACGAGCTAACCATCATTATATCTAGAGCACCTACCTACCTACTTAGATTAGGTTTTAATTTCAGATACATTTTTCCATTATTCTATTCATTTTGGTCATCAGTTGTCAATTTAATCTCAAAATGTAAATAAACAGCAATTTCCATGCAAGCTAGATTCAGTATTCAAATCACATGCCCATAGCCCATTTCCCAAGCTATCCATCTCGATAGACGCTTGCATACCGTTTCATTTTGATGTCGTAGCTGCGATCAGACAGCGGTCACGATTCCCACTTTCTATGTTCCTATAAGGACCGCCCTTCTATAAACAATATCACATGTGCTAGATATTTTTGCTTTTACCAAAAATGCATCAGATATCCTGAGTTTTACCTCTTTCTCCAAAAAACAAAATCTCAGTTTGACGAAAAATAAAATAGTGCTCCAGCTGTGTTCATGTTTGGGTTGCGTTACATACCCAACTGAACTACTACTGCCGCGTTGTCACGATCAGAATACTACTACAGTGCACTATACCTACTTGGAAGCTACTCCTATCGGTAATCCGAGCACACTCTGGTGACGGCATCATTACAGAGTTATTTACCATAGTAAAAAATAGCGGCAAACAAAACACAAACGTCTTTAATCTAAGAAAAAAAAAATTGATCATTTTGAACACAAAAAAAACAAACTGTTGATTAAACTATCGGCTATA
This sequence comes from Perizoma flavofasciatum, assembly GCA_958496245.1. Taxonomy (NCBI): domain Eukaryota; kingdom Metazoa; phylum Arthropoda; class Insecta; order Lepidoptera; family Geometridae; genus Perizoma; species Perizoma flavofasciatum. Next base: position 6,993,612 of record OY292439.1, on the reverse strand, counting down.
GATATCTGTGACAGCTTAATGCAGTATCGTGTTAGTACGTTGCTGCGCTGGTTTTCAGATATTGAAATTGAAAAAGACATTTTACGCTGTTCAGAGTATTTAGCCTCCAAATAAATTATTTTCCAGTCTCCGTCAACTAGAAAGTTATTTGATGCACCCAGCTTTTAATCGAACCAAGTTATTATTTCTGTGTTGGTCGTTTAACTCTAATCTCAATAATCTCAATCAATATATCCGCCGCAATTTCAGTGCCTTACAACGAGATCCATTTGCATACAAACATTAGTCCCGCGGCGGGAATCAAACCCGCAACGTCTCAGGCGGGCTTTCGCCCACTGCGCCACAGAGGTCAAATCTGTACTTTCGGCTGGCTGTATCGTACCTATAGTAAATGTGCAATGACATAATATTTTATTGATAGAGCCCATAGGCTCTATCAAAACAAATGGTAAAAAAATCGATAGTTAGATATATAGTTGAATAAATGCAATTAGCTTGTTAATAACCAGAGCATTAGTGTTTATGGTAGTACGGTAATCTTAGCGCAGAACTTCGCCAGTTTCATTCAGATCTGTAAAAAAAATCTGGTGCTTTTAAAACTACCGTAGAATTACTTTAAGCGTACAACTAAGCAAAGAATACATAATATGAAAACCTGCATTTTATTGTGTCTGCATCAAGTCAGGTCAAAGAAAAGTCCAATCCTATATTCATGTCTGCCTGCTATATATATTATACCTATAACATACACTTTGTAATAATAATGTTCTATCCAGAATTGCCACTTAGAAACCTATAAATGAAATAGGCTGGTCATGTTTTGTCCCCCTAATATGGATAGCCTGTTACCGCACGGACCCAGCCCATTCCGAAATAGGAAATATGAGAATGTCCACTTACCGACACAAGAAATAATCTATCTTTTGAGGTATTACAGATTTACGGATAAGGACAAGTACCGCTAGTTATGGAGTCCTAATTTCTCGAATGGACATGATTTCGCAACAAAAAACACCAATTTTAAAAACACCAATACTTTTGCTTGAATAGCATCTGCCAATATTGTAATCGAGATAGGATATTAGAAAAGTTCCCATTACATTCCACATGTCTTAGAACTTTTAGTTCTATGACTTGCATCCTCAGGATGTTTACCATCTCCGATGCCGATGGCACGATGACATTTATCGTTTCAGAAAGTCATTGGATAAAGGTTGTTCTAGAACGGTTTACGGTCACGTCAGATACTGGATACTGGACCGATGATACCTCAAAGGTAAGTCGGTGGATGGAAGTGGCCTTTGATCATCCTCGTTAAGAAGGCCTTTGTCCAGCAGTGGTCTTCTACAGGCTATCTATGATAATATAAACACTAAATACTAAGTATTTCTTTCTATGACGATGATGATATCCAGTAGTGAGTTTATATGATGATTATGAATGTAAACAACGATTTGTTGTTACTATTCGTAAGTGAATGTTTTACTGTAGGAAACACCTTAAAGGTCAATGATACCGGAACCACCCTTCGAACAGCCCCTAAAGATTATAATCCCTCGAAATATTTACGAGTATCTAACATGCGATTGCAAAGGGCTACATTTACGCACGAGGTAAAATGTTTACTAATAAGGAGTGTAATTAATTAAAAGAAAATAGGTATAGGTAAAATAAGTAGTATGCAAATACTGTTATCACACTCAAATTACAACTTCAAAATTCTAAATACAAGCCAATATACCAAAAGTAGTAGGTAGAACAAAAGTGGTTGGGTTTGGTAGGAGTTATGTTCCGAGAACTTTTGCGGCATTTACAAACAACCCTATTTAATTAACGGAAAACGAACGTACTAAAATACACAAAAGTAGTAGTTAGACGGCAAAATCACTTAGTTCTAATCAGCTTCTAATTTAAGACTAGTATTTGGAATTTGTTTTCAAAATTGGCGATAAAAAAATTCGTTTGGTAGATTTTTTTTATTACAATCCATGTCTGTCAACAATCATTGAAAAAATTGAAAGCTAACATAGTGGATTCATTTAATTAAAAAAAATAGAATTAGGGAAACCTAGTGTGGAAACTATATGTACCTATGTGTATTGTCTGTTGGATGTTTATCTATTTATTTAACTACCTATGACTTGTACCCTAATTATACTATTAAAATGGCTATGGGAACGGGAATATGGCACTCACTTTACTAGACAATAATTAAGACACCTAAAACTTGGAAATGGGAAAGTTTAGGCCGAAAGGGGACACCGTTTAAGTTTTATTTATACACAAGTTTTGGACATAGCTAAGTCTGCCAAATGAGTCGTTCCCCATCGCCATTTTGTTAGTGTAATTAGTGAATAGGTAGGTAGCTAGCCTACATAATAAATGAGCTTTAATTATCATTATCCCCGATAATTAAAACCTCAGAGATATTGATATAGAGATTGGCTTATCTAGAGTCATCCCGTGACCACGGCTGTTGCAATACAGTCGAAACTTCGGGTAAATAATAAAAAAGGTAACGCGATACAGACCCGTTTAACTTATAATGAATACCTGTTCTCTATTAAACTATAAGCGACAAGGTTGCGTTAATTAAACATAAAACCATGATACATGATCTTGCGCAAGCTCGTCGTATAATAAAACTACATTAGACAATTTCAGGTAGATACCTACCCAGGCGCCATGGCATGGAAGATGTCCGTCTTGTTTATTATCGAATATAACAACATTAGCATCGTTTTTAAGTTGTTTCAAGTCACACTTACAAAAGTGGGTCTATATTGTCTAAATTCATTTAATTTAGTTACTTGGCTTGTGAAACATCCGCGACTTTGTTCGCACAATGGTTTAATTTCGTAAAGAACTTGCCCTTCGTAATTGTATACTATAAGATTGTATTCTAGATGAACATACCTATATATATAGGTATATCTATAGAGGGTAGATATGTATTAATAATCTAAAATACTTGTTAATAATACAAAATATAATTAAAAAAAAAAAGCCTTTTATTTCATAGTCCATTGCAGCACCCATAGTGCCGTGTGGCGGGCAATGTATTGCACATATAGGTATACTAGCTTCTGCCCACAGCTTCGTCCGCGTGGTACCCGGATAAAAAGTAGCCTATGTGTCATTCTGATATTCAAGCTATATTACTGTAAAGTTTCATCAAAATCCGTTTAATAGTTTTTGCGTGAAAGAGGAACAAACATCCTCACAAACTTTCACCTTTATAATATTAGTAGGATAGGACTAGCTTTTGGCCACGGCTTCACCCGCGTGGTACCCGGATAAAAAGTAGCCTATGTGTTATTCTGATGTATAAGCTATATTACTGTAAAGTTTCATCAAAATCCAATCAGTAGTTTTTGCGTGAAAGAGGAACAAACATCCTAACAAACTTTCACGTTTATAATATTAGTAGGATAGGATAGGACAGGATAGTAGGAAGGATAGGATTTATACTAGAACCCTGTATTTTTTACTTTCGTGACGTTTCAATGCATTTACGCACTATAGATGTTCTAAAAGATTTTCGGAAAAAAACACGCTTGGGACACATTTCTTACGACCTCTGTGGCGCAGTGGGCGAAGGCTCGCCTGAGACGCAGAAGGTTGCGGGTTCGATTCCCGCCGCGGGATGAATGTTTGTATCTGCAAATATATGTCTCGGGTCTGGGTTTTTTCTATATATGTATGTATTTACAAAAAAAATGTATATAAGTAGTATATCAGTCATATAGTTCCCATAATACAAGCTCTGCTTAGTTTGGGGCTAGATGATGCTGTGTGAAAATGTCCTTATTTATTATTTATTTATCGATCTTTCTATTTCTGGCCAGGTTTTTTTACGAATTGCGATCTTCAGCTCTTTATTCATATAAATGAATTCAAAATCACGGAACGGCCTTTCCTCGGCCCGTTCGGGACACAGATAGTTGTGGATAGTGCTTTAGCGACATCTTATCGGCCAGCATGACTTCGCGTGTTGAGCCCTTTGTGGGCACTTTGGTACTGAGAAATGAGTCAACATTTAATCGATTGCGATTGATGATGCTTTTGTTTGCAGGCAAGGCTATTTGATGCAATTAGCCGTTTTTGTGTTCGAGTACCTGGGAGGTTGTTGGGTTCATTGGTTGTTGTTCCTGAGAATATTTTATAGTTATAGTTACTCTGCGTGAATATGATATCAAGCGAGATAAACTTTCGAAGGCGTCTGGAATGTAAAGTGTTGAAATTTTGGCGCTCGCTGACTTCAAGCTATGTTATTTATTCCATCATTTGCTTGTAAGAAAATAGACCGCAATTTTGCAATTAATATCCAAGTTTCCGTAGTGTAGCGGTTATCACGTGTGCTTCACACGCACAAGGCCCCCGGTTCGATCCCGGGCGGAAACATTCTTTTTGCATGTGCAAATTTTGAAATCGCATCGGTTTTTCTGGTCAGAGAGCGCTTGAATTTGCAAGTTTCTATGAATTCATACAAGAAACGAAGGAATGGGGAAATCTTGATAATAACACGGAAGAACGTTGACAATGTGAGGTACAACAAGAGCTGGAAAAGGCGAGTAATTAATAGAAAGTGGTACAGTAACTAGTACAGTACGAGATCGGATAATTTCTAAATTGACCATTACCGCTACGAAGGTCTGTGACCCGTGATATCGAGTGCTGATAATACACCATCTTGCTAGGAAGTGACCTGGATTTTAGCGTAGGTTAAACATGTCCTTATCACAGTCTTCCTGGGAGTTTTCATAGCGATTTATCTTTGTATGACTTGGATGTTCATTTGTGGACAGCCCAGCCTCCTAGTTAAACTTGCAAAGAGGCCGTAGTAAATAGACAGGCAGACTTGCAAAACAGCAATGACACACTTCTAAAACTTGAAAATGGGAAGCTGAATGGCTGGTATCTAGTATAAAGCGATTTAAAGTGACACAGTTATGTGTTAGAAAACGACCAGAATTTGAAAACGAATTTTATAGTTTGTGGAAAAGTATTCTAGAGTTCCTGCCAAAAGTTTACGCAAACAGCGCTTCAAAATGGTAGAGGATGCATTGGATTTTGATGGTGATAATGATAATGGTGCAGACAATCGCATTGTTTTGCAAAGATCAAGCTAATATGCCTATATATTTATTTCAATGTTTCTCTTAGATAGGCAAGAGTACCATCAGTCAACACCGGTAAATTACAACACTTTTCCTATCAACTTTGTCGGCTCGTCTCTTCAATCAGGTGGTGTGCTCAGGCGCATCTTACGACGCCATTTTATCGCCATCTTCCGCTTTCGTAAGCCGCACGTGTAAAATCAAAATAACTGACAAATACTCCTTTTCGTATAGAAGTAATTTGAATTCCGTTAAGATTTCTGAATCATACTTAGACGTGATTGACATGCAGAATTTATAAGGACTGTAGCCTAACTTTTGGTTTTGGTGATTAGGATTGCAGACTGATTGAAGCCCTCCGAAACAGTGAAATGGCTGAACAAATAACCAGGACGACAGCTTAACATGGCCTCGGACCAGACGTACGGAAGCGCTCCGTTGGAAAAGCCACTAATGCGCACTTATTAAAATATTGACCGTGCTGAGTGTTTATTAAGTTTGGATTCTAAAGTGCAGTTTCATAAATCAGAACATTTATTTGCATGAGTATTAAGTTTGGATTCTAAAGTGCAGTTTCATAAATCAGAACATTTATTTGCATGAGTACATGTTACATTTTTTTTACAGCATCATCTAACCCCATCATAATCAGAGCTTGTATTATGGGAACTATATGACTGATATACTACTTATGGTTTTTTTTTAGATACATACATTATTATACATAAAAACACCCAGACCCGAGACAAATAATACAGATGATACAAACAATTTTCCCGCGACGGGAATCGAACCCGCAACCTTCTGCGTCTCAGGCGGACCTTCGCCCATTTCAAACTGTCGTAAATAGTTTGAAATGTTAATAGTGCCGAGGAGGTTGATATGTTTGGGATATTATAAAATCTATGAGGGCTTAACTTGACTGCCATTATTATGTGTTCTTTAAATAGGTAGTAAAGGAGTGAATGATTGGAACAAGGTATTCTAATTCCATTAGGTACGAGTAGGTACTTGTAGGCCTGGGGGTCTACTCCGTAAAACGATAACGACATTATCGTTACGATACGACAGTGCTCCGAATTATTCGGCCGTACCCTACTCTCAAAAATGTTCGCAATCTTTGTCGTCTGTCGAAAGCATAGACAATATGTATCGAATCTTCGGAACGAATGATAGGAAAATCTAAAGGCTTGGATAATAGACATTTAGCCTAAATCTTTTTGCTTGACTGTTTATGTCACTTTTTAGGCAAAATGATAACAATTATCTATGAAAGTAAATGAAGTGACAACGTCAAATTTCAAATCACCAAACCCGCCTGTGATTTGAAAACTTTACAAGTAAAATTCTTGTGACAACTAGCCACAGAAGCCATAATTAAGAAGTTGAAGTTGAAGCAAAAAATCGTCGGGGTGAATATTCAAATTCGTTTATTAAAAAGATACTAGTACACACAGCATTAAAGTTTAAAGCACTATTTTAACAACAATTTTATTTTTAATTATTAAAAAAAAAACATGAAGTTAAAAAAAATACAAGTTTACCTTCAAACAAACTTTTACTATGTTTATAATTCCTGATGAAATTATAGTCGGGAATTTTGTTCAAATCCAACTGGTCCCTCGTCACTTTAAAATGTTGTTTTTGTAAAGCCTTTTCCTCGTGGATGGCTTCCATGGCAAGCATAAATCTCGCCATTATTCCAAAACAAGAGGCAAATCAAGAGTCCGTAGTGCAGCAGGCCGAGGCCGAATGAAAAGAATGCAGAGAGTCCAGTAGGCAGCAGGGCTCGAAGGTATAAAAGATTCGGAGTCCGGTAAACGAAGTGGAGATGATTTTATCAGAAAACACAACAATATAACCCGAAACGATAATGCGCACGATAGCATCAAGGGCATCGTTGATAAGTTCGTCGGTTGACATTTGTTTCGTTGTCAAATTCAAATTATCGTATCGTTTTTAGTGATGCCGGAGTAGGGTTACGACATCGATTGTCAAAAGTAATGTCGGTCGTTTCTTCGTTCAAATGATAGTCGAAACGATGTAACGTAGAGTAGGTTTAGCACGATAATTGAAGCGATATATCGTTTATCGGTTTGTAGAGTAGACCCCCTGTGCACGATTGGATTATCGATCGTTGAACCAAAACACGTGTTTCGATGCAACACTACACCAAATTAGCGTTGACCTTAATCTTGGTTAGCGGCCGTGGGGGGTAAGTACCCACGTTACCGTAGATTGAAATGTGAGGTCACTAAGCTCGTGAGTTCAATCCCGCTTTTTATTTCACAGCATTTCAGGAAATTTAATTGCTAGAAATCCGAACAAAAGACTCAGGACTTGAAACCCCATTGATTGAGGTCCTCTGGTTTGTGTTGAGTATGAAGGAAGATACGTTAGATTAACTAACGGGGGGTAGTCAAAGGCAAATACAAACATTAGGTATTATATAGAGGCAAGTCCAGGCATTAAAAACTTTGCAAGCCTCACATCTCATAAAACTATTGTGTCGCAAATTATTAAGTGCTTACCTACTTTATTTTATCAACAGCATTTGCCGATGATAGCAGGAGACATTTAATTAGCGTCTTTAAAGCCCTATATTACACCATATCATCTTTTTTACTAAAATTATCAAAATAAGATAGCAAAAATTTAAACGGGCTGTCAAATCAGTCAGTTTTAAGTTTTCTATAAAAATGTAGTTGTGATTTCGTACATGCTGACTATAAACATATAAACATGAAGAATAGTGATATGTAAACTAATTTAACAGGAGCAAAATTCTTAATTAATTTTATTTGGTGTACTAGAGAATCGGCGCCATTTCCAAAGTAAAGGCTCACACAAAAATAATTAGAAAAACTTGAATTATATTCTTTGCAACATTCAAAAAAATACAACATTCATTTTTCATTCATTTTGCTTTTGAAAACAGGAAAGGTTCAGGATCAGGACTTTGGAACAGGAATTTCTGGAACTTAACAAAAAAATAATGATCAATACACAGCATACTCAGCATTAGCACCAATACAACCATTTTATCAAAAAAAGAGGATACTAAAATTACTTCTGTTCCTTATTTGCATCTGACTAAAGAGAGACAGATAACTTTTTTGTTTACACTTCGGTTGACAAAACCTTTGTCTTGGGTGCTCATGCTTGCATGTTTTATTATTTGGGTAGAGGTACAATGTTGAATGTTTAAAAAAAATACTATACTGCAGATCTTAGGATTTTAGGCTTTGTGAAGTGGTTAGCAAGTAGCTGGCTAAGACAAGAGGTAGCTAGGTACCTCTTGTCTGATTACTGATAGTCTGATACTAATTTGTTTGATTCCAACCATGGCATGATTTATATAAAATCAGAAATATACCTTCCCCCTAAAACACTGAAACAATGGCAATGAGGAAAAACTCATAGTGACAGGATTTATTTATTTATAATTTAGGTTAGCAGTCAACATCCTTTTAAAGTAATTATTTCTAAAATGTTCATATTTTACAGTATTATTACATTTCTGTATACATATTTATATTATGTAATAAGAGTATAGTAAATAGCTATAAATAAAAGTATGTCAAAAATGGAGTAAACCCAGCCATTACCATGAAATGTCCCCTTAGCTTTCCCATTTTAAAGATTTAGACCTCGGAATGTTTTATCATACATACATATTATAGTCACACCTGTTTCCCGAAGGGGTAGGCAGAGACCAAGGATTTCCACTTGCTACGATCCTGGCATACCTCTTTCGCTTCATTCATCCTCATCACATTCTTCATACAGGCTTGGCGGTTTAGTGTACTTCTGACCTGGCGTTTTTCTAAAATGTCTCCAATTTGGTCAGAGTAAGGTTTGCCGAGGCCTTCCTCCTTGTTTTATCATATATGCTAATTTTGTTTCCATTGCCATTTTGCTAGTATAATTAGGGGGCTGATATAGGTGAGTGCTACCATGCATGGTACCATAAGTTCCTGATACAACACAAGGGGTCAAGACAATAATGATATTTTATATTACTGTTGGGTTTCTGCACTAAGCAAGTACGTTTAGGTGTGTTACAGACTTTCATTAAAAAAATCAGTTAGACATGCTTTTGCCAAAGTTTATAACAGATAGGCAAGCTGGAGAATTAGGAATGGGAACAGGACAAATTCTTCAAAGATCTCCCATCAAATATTGATAAAGGAACAATGTTACCTACATACTTGAAGATTCAATTAAGTAGGTACCTACCTTCCTACTCTCAAGGTGCTATGAACACTACCTGACCGATGGATAATTATGACGCATAGATCGATGAAGACAACCAAGGTTACTTTTACTGCACTTGTATGCACTTTTTACATGGCATTTGCTGAGTCCTACATAACTAAATATCTTGTAACGGCACGGTTATTGATTCGCAATTATAGCAATTAGTTTAACTCATTGTACTCATTAACATTTGTTTTACGATAAATTGTAAAAGTAATTTGCAAAGGAGAGAACAAAAATAAACAACTTACCGGCAGCAGGTGGTTTTTAACATATTCTTCCCTTTGGGGAATCACCAAAGTCCACAACACAAAATCAGCACAAACAAACAATAAATGTTTCACTCAATAATCACTACTTAACTGAATACGTTTCGAAATGAATAAAAGTGCATCAAAATTCAAAATGCAAACAAAGTTCGAACTTCGAACGGAGTACCTATGGAAGTATGACTATTATGATGAACATCAACACCACAGATTATTATTTATTGGATCAACACCGAATGACCGAACGAATCAATATTAAAAAGTACTCTGTGGAACAAACTAACTGTGACTGACTGATCCGAAGCCATAATCAAGAAGTGAAGTGAAGACGGACGGACGAAGGGAAGAGGGCTCTATATACATACCTATAATAGGCACAGATTATAATATGTACTTTACTAATACTGTAATAATAATAATATTAAAAAACTTTAATATTATTATTACTGCACTGACTACAGTGCAGTAATAATAATATTAAAGTTTTTTTTCTTTCTTTAACCTCTAGAGCTGAATTCGTCCCACAGCGGGACCGACTTCTTTTATGGTAACACAGATAATTATATCAAGTAATTAATGGTAGTAATCGCGAACATCTAGAATGCGAGTTTAGATCTTAGATTCGTTTTTGTTATCCATTGGGCGGATACCAGTCGGATTTGAAAAAAAATGCATTCTTGAGGAAGGTTATAGGCTATAATTTATCATTACGCCACGACCCTTAGGAGTCGAGCATAAAGAAAAAAGTAGCGTCCACGTCTCTCTACGAAGAGTTTCGTACCAATACTTCGATACTCTAAGAACTCTGCATCAAGCAGCGTACAGCTGCTTTGATATATTCTCGTATCCTAAAGTTTTTAGGACACATGTCGAGGCGGGACACTGACTCTATTGAGCTTCTTGTCGTGTTGGAATGAGTGGAAGGTCACCCATGCGATAGACCGTACAAAATGAAATCAGCAGTGGACAGCAAAGTACACAGCCCTCAATATAACATCATGAGGACCACGACCACTCTGTCAAGAACTACTGAGAAGAGAAGATTAATGAGACCAGAACTTAAATTATCTATGTAGGTAACTAGGTTTGTAGGTAGGTACTTGTTTACTCATCGAAAACTAACTATCAGTAGAGTAACTAAAATTAAGTAGGTACTTATACAGATACCTACCTACCTTTTTGAATATAATATTCAGATACCTATTTCTAACTGAAACTTTTCACATACGTGGGATACTCAGAAAGTTTTGAGAAACTAGAAAACTAACTTCTATGGATAAAATATTTTAATTAAATCTTTTCAAAGAACTCTCCACCAGCCTCTATACAAAGTTTTATGCGTCTGAACAAATTTTCGAAACATTTTTTCCAGTCCGCCGCAGACACCTCTTCCACGGTCTTCTCGAACGCTACTAGCGCGTCTTCCGGCGATGAAAACTGTATCCCTTTCAGCTGATTTTTTATTTTAGGGAATAAAAAGAAGTCACACGGTGCCAGATCAGAACTGTAAGGAGGGTGACCCAAGAATCTGACCGGTGTGGTGTCTAGGAAGTCCCTCGTTTTGTGCGCTGAGTGCGCGGGCGCGTTGTCATGGTGAAGCAGTACCCCGCGGAGCCCGGTGTTCGGTCGCTTGTTGCTCATTGCAGACAAAACTTCTGGCAGGCATTTTGTGGTATACCAGCCGGCGTTGATGCTGCTTTGGTCTCGTAATGGAATTGAAACCAGATACCCCGTCAAAGTGAAGAAACTAGCGATCAAAAGTTTCCCTGCGCTTCTCGATCGCTTCACTTTCGTAGGCGTTGGTTCGTTTTGAAACAGCCAAACTGTCGACTGACGCTTTGTTTCTGGATCGTATTGATAAATCCAGGATTCGTCACCTGTCACAATGTCGTAAACACGCCGATATGAGCCTGCTTCATATTTTTGAATCATATCACGGCACCACTCCACACGGGCCTGCTTCTGTCTGAGCTTCGGTGAGGTTGTGCGGCACCCAGCGCGAAACTATCCTCCTCACGCGAAGGTGTTCGTGTAAAATCTTGTGAACGCTTCCCGAACCAATCTGCAGTGTATGTTGAATTTCTTCATATGTAATTCGCCTGTTTTCTTGAATTATTTTTTTTACTGCCAGCACACTTTCTTCCGTGACAGCCGTCGTAGGACGACCGCTCCTTTGTCATCCCTCAAAGTAAGGCGACCGCGCTTGAACTCGCTATGCCAACGGTAGATGGTTGCTTTTGAAGGTCCTTCATCCATAAAAGCCATTTGAAGTCGATCATCAGGTTTTAGGCCACATTTAAAATCGTAGAAAATCATCGCACGAAATGCTCTCGATGCAGATCCATCTATGAGACACGATAATTTAATTTGACTCTCGAAAAAATGTGGAGAAATTCCAAATTCAAACAATGGTATTTTTACTTTTAAATAACCAAATTTGTCAAAATAATTACAAGTGGCCAGTGCCTTATACATAATTTTTTTTTTGCGCAAAACTTTCTGAGTGGCCTGGTAATGTAAGTATATTACCTCAAAGGCAATCTACTTCATAGATTCACTTGTCCTTCAGCTAAGACCAAGGTGTTTGTTTGATTTGATTTTCAACCTTGTAATGTTTACAAAATTTCGGTAGTAATTTTTCCGGGTCTTTTTTCATAGCGTACTGTTATCTACACTCTGACCCTTGATAGTTAGTAGTAGGTCTTTGATCTTGCCAAGTTGAGGTTAAATGACATTGAAAGGGCCTAGTGACCCATGGTAATAGAACCAGAGTAGTGAAAGGATTTAATACTCCTTGTAAAGTTTAATAAAAATGATGATTAGGGTCAACAAAACAAGAAATCCAAACTGATTAGAACTTTATTGACTACAAAATATTGCTACATAATTAACCAAGCTGCGTTTTAGGCGCGGTGAAGGTGCGTTTCCGCGACTGCTTCTTGCGGGCCGCCTGGATCTGCTGCAGTTGCTTGTTCACCTCCGCCCAGATCTGACTCTGGTCCTCTATCGGGATCGTTTTTCTGAAAAAGAACAATAATAGATGTATTCAATGAACATAACACCTAGCACAGACAAAGATGTCGAGTCTACGATCCCACGATGCAATCACCGCCCCTTATGCAAGGTAACGGAATCTCATTTTTGAGCAAAGTTCTTTCTAAGGAACTCATAATATTTTTTGGAAAAATCACACTAGCTGTACCTCACCCATCGCATCACTCGCCCGCGCCTTAAATTCGTTTTCGCAAAGCGTTCTTTCCGTATAGTGATGTTAAATAGCCTATAACTTTCCTTAAGAATCATCGGCATCTGCGGCAGGATGAAAGTACTGCCCACCGCCTTTCTTAAGTCATCTCTCACCTTGCCGGAGCCCGACCCACACTACGTTTGTGTTATACACAGTTCAAACTTCATGAAGATCGGATTTGCCATTCGTTCTCAGTTAGTGGCGAATTACTATAGGCAGATTACCTGTACTGTTTCATCAGGTCGTATTTCTCCCAGGGTGTCGCCCGGAGTTCACGTCGGACGCGATCTTTCTGCTTGAGATGTTCCTCGATGTTGGAGACACCCTGCAGTTCCTGCCGCTCCCAGCGCTCCAGCCAGGGTCTGGCCTTCAGCTTTACCTGGAAATTCCGTTCATTTCCGTTTTTATTTTATTTTTTTACTGTACCTTCTTATTGCTTGGTTATGGTATCCCCAAATGATAACCTTGGTGGCGCAGCAGGCCAGTTACCAGCTGAGATGTAAGATGTGCGGGTTCGATTGTTTGTATGTTTTGCAGATATATGTTCTGATCTGGGTTTTGTGGTACCATAGTTTCTGATACCTACAATACAGATAATCCTAGTGGGACTATGCGACCACGGTAGCGAGGCGGGCAAGTAGCCAGCTGAAACCCAAGAGTTGCGGGTTCGATTCCCGATGCGGGACAAACCTTTGCATGGCCAGAAGATATTTGATCTGGATCTGGGTGTTGTGATAACCTGTCTATGTATTTGATAGCTGAATAAGATGAATGATAGTACGCCTCTGAAACGCATTACCAATCTCGATAAAGAAAGCCTCGTCTCTAGCCATATTTAAAGCTCGCGCCACAGATATTGTAATACTAATACTTGCGTTAAAACTTTCTATCAATCCCAGAAGTCATTTTTCAAGTATTTTTATAGGTATGTATTGTATTTGTATGTATTTAAATATATATAAATAGGTATAATAATGTGTTAATCTTTTATGTTTTGCTGTCATATGTTTTATGCAATTATTATTATTTATTTAAGGTAGTTTACACTAATTATAAAGTACACCCACTTCAAAATCATATAATACTTTCCATACAAATGCTGTCTGGAAGAGATCGCTTTTAAGCGATAAGGCCGCCCAAAGTACCTTTATCATAATGTGTTATTGTTTATATCATAAGGTGTACAATAAAGTATTTTCAGTCATTCATTAAATTTTAGCTTACCTGAACAGGGTTTACTGGTACTGGAGTGCCTTCAGGCAAGATCTCAGGGTCCATATCAAAGGGGAAAGTGCTGTACTCTGGCAATGCATCCCTTAAGTAGAAAAGTTTGTCATCAAGACGTTTCTCAAGTCGCAGTACTTGGATGTTTTGGATGGACGGGTCGTAAAGGTCATATCTAATCTGAAAATGTTTGGTAATTAATTTTCAACATTCAACATTTCAGCAGATAAGCAGATTCATTTGAAGGAACACAGTTTGAGTTAAAGGTTGGGGGAAGTTGGAGGATAGAGTTGGCTCAGGAGCATTCGTGTTGCGCGGATAGAAACATTTGAAAATTATGTGCGCTGTCTCGCTCAGGCCCTTTATGCTAGACGCCCCACCTTAGTCACCATAATATGGACACTAATGGCTGTTTCATATGTTTTATATGTAGTTTCCATTTCCTTCTTAAACTGAAGAAAATTTTAATGTAACTATAAGATGGATGTAACAAATCTATGTAAAACTTGTTTTACTAAATGATTCTTGAAATATACTTACTTCCACCCCCTGATGGTCCACCACATTCCTCAGTGTGAACTCTGCTCGAAGACCACATCCCTTCCGCTCAATACAAATGCCGACAAATCTATTGCTTTTGCCCTGCGCATGTGGGTCAGCAATAGTCACCGCTAGGATGGACCCTTTAACATTTTAGATGGTTTATAGGTTGAATATTTTGTTTTTACACTCTCAATAAAAACATGCTTTCATTTAAAAAAAAGTCTGTTTCATAAATTCCACTCAAAATTGCAGATCAATTTTTTCTCATCCTTAAATAAAAATAACATAATAACCCTTGTTGATATTTCTCTCTACTTATAATTCTACTAACATTATAAATTGCGAAAGTATAGATGATACTATAATCACATAATTTTGTATTTTTATATACCAATAACCTTTTTCACCAATAGCCCTGGTATATTAGTGAAAAATACAGACAGTAGGAAGGATTCTTAATACTGACCAACAAAGAACTCCGGAATATCAATTTGATTCCTCCTCTTCAGCATGTCGATTCGTTCTAGCTTCTCACGAAGGCTGTTTCTCCATTTAGGATTAGGGTCAGGTAGAAATTCTGGGAACGCATGTCTGTACTCTAAGATGGGATTGGTTTTAGGCCGGCGTCTTAAAGACCTAACTGGCTCTGGTTGCGAGCTCTCCTCAGCTATCTCAGCCTTCTCAGGAACCGTAGATAAAAGGCGGTAGTCTGAAAATTGGTAATTTAGTATAGATGAGAAATACATCGAATAAAAATTAGGAGTCCGTAATATATTTTTCTAACCTCTTCGCATAAACCATTTTGTAGCGAATAATATATTTTCAGATGTTTTTCTAATTGATTGTGCCATTTTAAGTGGGTTTCTAACAATATCTGTGTAGATTTCAATTAAAAATATCAAAGAAAAACATCGCTTTGAAAAGTTTGAAATAGTATGACCGAACTGTCAAATTAAATTATTGGCATACATGACAGTGACAACAAATTACATGAATTGAATGACTGTTAGAATGGAAACTATAGATGCGGGAAGGAAATCTTTGAGGAAGAAGTGGTGTTAGCTTGTGCTTAGTATTTGAGCTTGTTTTGTTTGTTTGAAAATAGATAATCAAAAGCTGTCAGTCAAAATAAAAAAAAAATCCAAACATAACATCGATCGATAGCCTAATTTTAAGATTTTGGGCATTAACTCGTAAAATTGATGTCCTCTATCATGCAGAAGTGTAACGACGATAATATTCCGCTGGCTGATGATGATCCTCAAGTGATAATCAATGACGACTTAGACAACAATCGCTTAGACCACGGGCGATCGATGGATTCCCTGCCTAGCTCCTATACTGGTTCTTCCAGCCCTGGGCTGAATGGGCCAGCTAGTTTCGAGCCCGACTCTGGTATCGATGAGCAGGAAGAAAAGGCACGCTTGATTTCACAGGTGCTGGAACTACAAAACACATTGGATGGTATGATCTCATTTTAACGTTGACGTGTTTGATTTGCAGACAGGAAGTGCTTTTTCTTACATTGCCCCCGTTATTCTTTGTTACTAAGATTTAGACCACAGACATTAAGATAGTTAATAGATACCTATTTTGAGCACGACAAATTGCTATAGCATAGGTATTTTTGATTTTTATGCATTGTTAATATTAGTCTAATAAACATATATTTTGTATCCGCTGAAAATGTGCTACGCCCCACAGACAGCTAGGAAAAAATATTATTATAAGAAAATATCCTAAACTATTGTAAAGATCCCAGCGCTTAAATAAGTATTTTTTATCAAAGGATATTCTAACTTCCATTTGGTTGAAACTTTAATCTTCAGTAGCTTGTAATATTTAATTCCAGATTTGTCGCAGCGTGTAGACTCAGTCAAAGAAGAAAACTTGAAGCTCCGATCTGAAAATCAAGTTCTAGGTCAATATATTGAGAATCTCATGTCAGCATCTTCCGTGTTTCAGTCAACTGCATCCCCCAATGTACACAAGAAATGAAAGATAATCATGCACTTTAGCCTTAAGCTCAACTAGCCCTGTTGATGTTTATTTAATCCAGTGAGAGAAGCATTATGCTTGGTTTAATATGCATAATATGCAGTCTGGCTTATGGTTGCTATACCAAAACCTCTTCCCAGTACTGCAAGCTATATGGCCTGCACAGTGCACATTACCACTTAACTATTTAATTCTTAGACTTTAGCTTCCTGCAATTAAACCAACTCAGAAATTATGTGAGTTAATCTGTAGTATCACATGTGTAGAATCTGTATTTACTTTTTCTTTAGATTCTTTCGAGAATAGTATACTATTCTAACTAATAATAATAATTGTGGCTCTGAACAGTATTTATTGCTAACATTTTGATATTTCTATGTAATCCTTCCTTACATACACTTGAATCAATATCTTTTGCAAATGCTGTATTGTAAGCACTATTTTATATCACTTAGTAAGTTATTGTAAGTGTTCTTATTAATATAAAAAAAATAAAAAATATTGTGTACATGTCATGTGAAAATAGTAATGTATCTTTTATTTCTTAGTTTAAAATGTTTTTTATTTATGAAGAAACCAACCAAAAAATAGATAACTGGTATTTAATTTTAGGGTACCAATTCACACTTTAAACTCAAAATATTAAATAAAACATTCCAGTTTTTTATTCTGTAGGTATGTACAATAATTTAATGCTCTCTAACATTATTTTGAAGTATGTAGGTATTTTAGACTAAAATTCGGTTACTTATACATATTATTATTTTTAATAAATATTGTTTTAAAAAACTTAATTTTTTTTTTAAACCAAAGGTAAAATAAAGTCTAATAAAGTTTCCTGAACAGCATCATAAATTGAATGTTAAATTGCATTTACTTCTTCTAATTTGAGATACTATGTTATTGAGAAGGAATTGATATTTGTATCATAAAAATTCGACAACCTCTATGGCGCAGTGGGCGAAGGTCCGCCTGACACGAAAAAGGTTGCGGGTTCGATTCCCGCTGCGGGACAAATGTTTGTATGATCCGCATTCATTTGTTTCGGGTCTGGGTGTTTTCTATGTATAATATGTATGTATTTACAAAAATTAATGTATATAAGTAGTGTAATTATTATAAGTTTAACGGGTCTTTATCGCGTTTACCTTTTTTATTATTTTCCCGACGTTTCAACTGTATTGCAACAGCCGTGGTCACGGGATGACTGGAGTATACGGAGCTACCGTCGTAAACGTCGGGAAAATAATAAAAAAGGTAAACGCGATAAAGACCCGTTAAACTTATAATAATTATGTTATCTAATCGCGAAAGTTTGAAAAATACTATAAGTAGTGTAGTCATGTAGTTCCCATAACACAAGCTCTGCTTACTTTGGGGCTAGATGACGCTGTGTGAAAAAAAAATCCTGCATTATAAATGTTATTTTTTTCTTTGAGTGGATTCAATTACCGGTTTAAGCAAGCGACTTTTTCAAATATTTAATGCAGAAGGTATTACTTAGTTTAAAAAAAAAGGAAAATCTTCATTTCGTAAAACTTGTTAAATTCAATAATTAAAGTACTTAGGAACTTGTCCTCCATGTAGCATGGCTGGGGTGTAATATCCGAGGCCGTGACGAGAGAGCCAGTATAATACGTTTGTCATAAGTTGTTTGTCTATTACTTTTTATCTCCGAAAGCAAATTGTAATGCAGTTTTTTGCAATCGAATCGATGTCTTCAAGGATAGTTTTTAAACAGGTTTCATAGCCACAAATCACTAGAAAACGCTGCAATGACTGCAATCGATGATAAAAAACACGTAGAGGGTATTATAATGTTGCAAAAATTAACTAGTCCCTAACCATAGCACTAGACACTTTTGTGCGTATGTACCTATTCATTGTTTACAAGGTAAAAAAATACACTTTTTCCTTATGTACTAACGATTGGTTCATAACTATTCGCATTGTATGCGCCAATACGAATAGGTATGAACCAATCGTTGGTATTAGTAAATAGTTATGCTACTCTTAGCGTAGTGTTACATTTTCTTTGTATGCTACGAACACCTTGGGTAAATACTTATCTAGCTACCTAGCTGCAGATAGATTCGAATAAGATTGTTTCCGATGTCCCCCTCTTTGAGGGATCACATCACCACACGCACAATAATAATAATTTCTTAGAACGTCTGTAAAATACACACGCCTTGCTTTGCTCTACCTAAGGTACCTACCTATGTAGGTATGTAAAAATACCTACCTAGGTACTCATTATTGCCAGACGTCTTGAATCATTACCAGCGCAGAGATAAGGTCTGGGGAAGTCTCTTAATTACCAGACAGACACGTAACCATCACGCATTCCCAGGCCTTACGTCAGGTTTGCGTAAGAAATTGGCACGATTCCTCAGTGTAACCGCTTTACTCGTGTAAAATGCATGCAATCACATGAAATCAGACGGGTGGCCGCATGAAAAACGCGTGACCACAGCTAGCGTGACGTATTGACTGTGGCGTGAGGCATGCGTGACGACTATCTTTATACCTAGATGCCTATCTGTGTACTTTTCTTAGGAACCTACATACCTACTTAGCTGTAATATATTTAGGTAGCATATTGATCTTGTGTCTGCAAAGCGGGTGAGCGAGCGAAGCGAGCCAAGATTTCCGAGTCTATTTGGACACTTACTTACATACATACATATGTATGTAGGTACGTTTGTTTGTCCGACGATAGGTAACTGCTGAAACGTGAAACTTAGGTGTTTTTGTCGTGACAGTTATTTAGAGGATAGAAGCCATTACTTGGTAGTGAATATAAAAGTTAAAGTCAAAAATTACAAAGATCACTTGAGCGCTGTTATGCAGAAAGTGACCAGCGTCAATTCAGCCAGAGTCAGCTCTAGTGTCCTTCAAATTATGCAGAGACATGCTATGAATTAGCACTAATATTCGAGATACCAAATTGTCAAATGAGACCATATAACGTAATAACCAATTTATTGCGCTAAAGGCGACCGTACTTCGACCATAAGCCGTTGGTCATAGAAATACTGAGTTCGGAAAATTCTGTGAAAAGCAGAATCCGACTACTGAAGTTGGCTGCCTTATGCGAAATAAATTTTGACGGAAAAGTTCACCATACAAACTTGCAGAAAGCGACCATTACAATTATTTGCAATGGTCGCCTTCTGCTGTTTAAGAAAAATTGCAATGAACAATAATAATACATTGTTAATTCTAGAATAAATATAAACTCGCTGCTGCCACTTGTAGATTCCATAAAGTTAATAAATCGTTTAAACGGCAAAGTGTAGGTAACTACGCTTTTATAACAAACTCTTGGGATTGAAAATGCTCGAATTCTAATTATTATATCATCGTACTTTTGGCAGAATAAAACCATCACATTGGCTGTTTATGTTAAGTATAATGAAATGATTATAAGCAAAGTTTAATAATCTGAAAGTAATCTGAAATAAGGGCAGTCGCTTTCTGCTAAAGTAGGATTTTATAAAAAACAAAAGCCGACTACAAATGAATGCCATATTTTATTTATTTATTAACACTTTATTGCACATTTTAAGAAAGTGAACAATAGCCGGACTTAATGCTAAAGCATTTTCTACCAGCCAACTCAATTTGTAATGATTGGCGGTAGGTAAGCGTGCTACAAAATTTTAACTACAATATTAAATATACTTACTTAATATATATAATTATATATTTATAGGCACTTTTAAATAAAAATAATAGTTTGAAGATAGGGTAAATAAACTATGAATATAACTCATCTAGGAAGTGTTTGCGAGTTAATCATTTGAAGCATTCTTTAGAGTCTACCTTTTTAATTTCAAATGGTAGTTTATTTTTAATATCAAGACAAAGTTTTTGACAAATTTTGTTAGATAATAATGTATACTTTTACGTTAACATATCTTTTTAATATTATTTTGGATAAATACGCTACAGCAGAGAAAAAACATAAAATTGGCCATATCTCCAAACGGGTGTTTCGTTGATCAGTTTAAGGTCGCATTCTGTTTAACACCGCTCACTTTGAAACGTCGATTTTACCTAGGTACTGCCTGTTCCATCGGGTCGCGACGTTTCACGTACTCCACTAAGGCTGCGTCCCTGATAAAGGCCTACCCGTTTTTTTAAATACATACATACTATAGAAAAACTCCAAGACCCGAGACTAATATTTACAGACCATATGGACATTTGCCCCGCAGCGGGAATCGAACCCGTAACCATCTGCGTCTCAGGCGGGCCTTCTTCCACTTCACCACAGAAGTTGTCCCTGATACAGTCCCACCCGTTTTTTTTAAATGCATTCATAATATACATAGAAAAACACCAAGACCCGAGACTTATATTTGCAGATCATACAAATATTTGCCCCGCGGCGGAAATCGAACCCGTAACCTTCTGCGTCTCTGGCGGGCCTTTGCCCACTGCGCCAGAGGTCGTCCAAAGGGTAAATACCTACATCGTGAGTTCCAGTTCATGGCGTATATACTAGGTACCTACTAATTAAGTACCTGGGGCTAGACAAATACCACTTTCTGTTGACGTTAACGCCTGCGGAAAGATTGAATTTTATGGTAATGACATTAGCTGCGGAAATGTCACGTGACAGCTGCCAAGTTTTACCTTGACAAATTTGCGTTAACGTGAAAGGAAAAGTAAGCGTGAGGTATTTGTCTAGCACCCCTGGTTAATAATTCTTATGTAGGAACATACCATACTCTACGGGTTAGTACCTACCCTACCTGCCGTATTATTGGTTTATAAATTTAGTGGAGTCTAGAAGCAGTAAAATGATTTGAAAAGAAAATATAAATATATGTATAATTATAAGGCTACCTAATGCGCTAATGTAATTCATGTATGTTATTTTCATTCGTGCATTAAACCCCACTGTTTGGCAAACATTGTTTGTATTTTGACACGAACACTAGAGCTGGAAAACTGCAGTTGCAGCTTGCAGTGTTTTTCCTGCATGAACGATCAATGCATGCATTCTGCCGACACGCACCTAATAAACTGAAAATGTGTACCCTGGCTTATCGTTGTTAAAAAACGGTTTCAAAGTTTTAATAGCTCACTGTTATATATTTTTATATCGTTATACTTATAACCCTACCCGGGGTTTTCAATAAGTACCTATTGATTTCATTCTGTCTCTGTCTTAATTACCGTCCGATAATAGCGTTATAAAGAGAATATAACGCTATTATCGCTACGCTAAGCCCCCGGACGAAATAAAATGAAATTTTCCTTTCTTCATTCACTTCACTTTACATCATTCACATTTTTCATTCTTTCATCATTTGTATTTCATTCAGTGTAGCTATATTACTCTGTACAAAATACTCTGTTCTGGTTCTGTGCAATTGTGCAAATTGTCAGTCAGTTCATTTCAGTCAGTCAGTCGATTTTTGTTAACAGAGTTGGTAGGACGTCGTTATTGTTGTTAATCTAATATATTGTTGAAGTGTTAAAAATGCCGAAAAAGCTAAAAGCAGTCGTTAAATCTCTGTTCGGGCACGAGATCCGCAAGGATGTGAGCCTGGATAATCTGAAGTCACTGAAATTAGAGGACGCGTGGCCGTTTATCAGAGACGAAATCGAGATTGAAATCGGAGGCAGTCAATTCGTGTGCATACCCCATATTACTGAGGCTGATTTGTATAATTGCACGTCTCTTTTCGTACCAAATGACAAAGAAACTAACGGTAAAATGTTCACGCCGCTTGGCGAGCTCAGCAAAAATGTTAATAGGCAGAAATCTAACGCAGAATACTTGAAATGGTTGGACGCTCGAGACTTTCAAGACAGCGAATTCAAGTTTCCGCATGAGAGCGTAAAGGTGAGTTCTACGTTTTTTTTCTATTTCGCAACAGTTACACCATCACTGTGTCCCTCTTAATCCGCTTAGCTTCTGACCTTGACCTGTCCTCGTCTGGAACATGACCTATAGTTGCCTGACAGAAATCGCTGTTAGCGCCAATTGTATGTATTATATTTATATTTATTATTTTTAGTTGTATCATATATTTTGTATTATTCCCTATGTTTTACGTAGGTACTTACAATAAATAATATAAAATCCTTGTAACCTGCACATTGATTAGGGGGCAAAATATATTTTTATACAATAAATACTATCAATTTGCTATATAGATATGAACCAACCTACCTAGCACAAATATTGTATTTTAGATACAAATTAAATAAAATCACCTGTGTAACCAATACAGGTGATTTTATTACTACTGGTTAATCGTTGGACTAATAGTTAAATTGTAACTACTTTTCAGACTTTCACTATCAGTAAACATAAGTTATACAGACCTTTATAAAACTTAAAATTATACCTAGGTACTACATATTAGTAGATATCTAAACAATAGCTATTTGTATTTACAAATTAACCATTAGTCATCAATAGAAGTCACACAGCACAATCCAATCCTAGATACTAACTATAAAATGGTTACTAGAAGAACATGCAACTGTACCTATTAAAATACACAGAACAGTCATACTAGTTAGCATAGCTGATTGACAATCATATCTATGCAAGGTTTAAAACAACATAATGCCTACTTGGTACATGCAAAAAAAGTAGCCTTAGTAGTATGTAAACACATACTAATACGGCTTTTAGGTCAGAAACTAAACTAAATTTGTCCAGCCATTATGGAGAATATTAGCAACAAACTTCTTAAAATTCAAACTCTGGCATTTATAATCTATGTAGGGTTGCATATTGCATGAAAATAAATTAATATTCAGATACTAGCTTCTGCCCATGGCTTCGCTCGTGTGGTACCCGGATAAAAAGTAGCCTATGTGTTATTCTAATTTATAAGCTATATTACTGTAAAGTTTCATCAAAATCTGTTCAGTCGTTTTTGCATGAAAGAGTAACAAACATCCATCCTCACAAACTTTCACGTTTATAATATTAGTAGGAGTAGGATGTTTTATCCATTATCTAGTGCACCAAGATTTGCATGAGGCACTACTAATCTTAACCATCAGATTCTCTCATGTTTAATTCAACCACTTAGTAAGAAGTCATGTATTTCAAATAATTGAAAATGTATATAGGGTTAAAATTCTATGTACATTTCCAATTATGATAAAATTTTAACCCTCTATACTAGAGGTCATTCATGCTTATCCATCTCATAGGTAGGTATTGAAAACAAGCACCTACTTATCTGTAGTACTGCACTTCAGACTGTAAGAAGATTATCTAACCAGGGAGTGGCATTTGCCAGAATGGTATCTGTATTAAATCAACTTGTTATCATAAATAAGCACTTTAAATAAAATACCCTATCTGTTACTTGCATTTCTTTGTCACGACTATCATTTCAAGACAGGGTTCGGAGCATTGCTTAGGTTGACTTAAAAGATCTACTAGCAGTATTTGTTGTATGCTGTAAAAAATTCTATGCAAAATGTCTCATACCTAAATCTTGCGCTAAGGTTAGTGCAGCCGGGCCTGAGTCGTGTTACGGTACGTAAGCGGTACCTACCATGTCGCCATTCGTGAACCAGACAGAACATTTACTGCCTAGGCTCATGCTATAGGCTTAGGTTCTCATTTCTAGGAAGACTTGATAATTCAGTCCCTGATGAGTGATGTGAGTAAGTTGATCGGTTGTTATGATACACTAACTTTGCCACGGCCGCCTTCGGCTCCGACCCACCGACAACATCGCCCGCCCGTGACGTTTTTCTATTTGCTTTTTCCTAATGATCGTGGCGTGATGTTAAATAGCCTATAACCCTCCTGAAGAATTGTATTTTTTTTCTCTAACCTATTATGTCCCACTGTTGGGCAAAGGTCTCCCCCAATTCCTTCCATCTGCCTCTATCCTTGGCGGTCTCCCACCATTCCGTATCGAACACATCGAGATCGTCACGCCAACGCTTTCGCGGCCTACCAACGACGTCTTCTTTCATCCTGAGACGCCCAAGGTGTAACGGCGTCTGCCCACTTCTCAGTTTGCATCCGGGTCACGTCGCAAAATCAAATTCAAAAATATTTTTTCACTACGACTATTCTGTTCCAATGTTCAAACAAAAAAACAAGCAAACTTTTCAGCTTTATTATTAGTAGGTATAGATTTTCCCACCCGCACGGGGCGTTCGTCTCTAAAATATTACAGGAAATGCGTACCTACGTGCATACGATCACGATCCAAGTCTTGAAAGTATTTAGGCCATTGTATCGATCGCACACCACACGTTGATTTGTTTGTAAACCAATTCGACTATTTATAAACTGATTCGCAGACGATTCAATCAAGATTCGATTGGAAACGTTCTCGTAGAATGCTTAACTGTTTAGCGTCGTTCAATGTACTCTGCCTTTAACATTTCCCCTAAGTAATGGTAAAAAGCAAGTTCTATGAAATGGTAGGAGTAATGGTATAGGTACTTGGTCTTTACGACGATAAGTAGATGCCTATGATAGGCACCTACTTATAGTCGATGATGATGGAGGTGATGTCACACGCATTCTTTGGAAACGACGTACCTAGATGCTGCTTTTTAGGGTTCCGTAGCCAAATGGCGATAACGGAACCCAGAATGTCCTTCTACCCGTGTACCACACACACCCACACACCCACACACACACACCCACCCACACACCCACC
This sequence comes from Perizoma flavofasciatum, assembly GCA_958496245.1. Lineage (NCBI taxonomy): Eukaryota > Metazoa > Arthropoda > Insecta > Lepidoptera > Geometridae > Perizoma > Perizoma flavofasciatum. The sequence goes on along the minus strand of OY292439.1, from coordinate 6,968,279 downwards.
CACACACCCACACACACACACACCCACACACACACACACACCCACACACACCCCCACACACACACACACACACACACACACACACACACACACACACACACACACACACACACCAATTCTCATCAGTTTAAAGCGTAGGTATGTATACAATTAGGTATACAATTTATTATGCAGGCCAGATTTTTTTTCTTAAACCCAAAACAGTGCAACCTCTAGTAGTACATGTAAAGTGAGGGCTCAAATATTATTTTTATTGCATCCCTTCGTATGGGGTATCATTAAATGGGCCTCTAAAAACTTTGAGGTTTCCTTAACCTTTATTTATTTAAAGCCATCTCCCAGGAAATATAAGGCTTCAAAATAGCTAAGTTGTGATGGATTTTCAAAAGTTATGAGTTTATGAGGCAACTACGGGACCCTATCATAGCGTCACTAAACACGTCTTGGTCAGCTTTATTGAACACAAGTGGAATGACCCGCGACTTAGCCCGCGTTGATTTATTTTTAACATAAAAACGTTATTGTCGCTTGAATTGAAAATCTTTTTTTAGATCTACTTATGACTAATATTTCTTTAGTACTTACATTATTTTCACGTGTAACCCACGTGTCAGCGCACGCGGATATAGCGGCCAAGCAGCGCTTTTTCGAGTAGATTTACAAATATTAAGATTTAAAACTGAAAAATTACGTTTATTAAAATAAAATATAACCACTTTTAATCAGGGATAGTGTAGCTTTATGTTGGTGATTTTTTTTTAAATCGGTGCAGTATTTTTAGATTATTTGCTATATATTATTTTTTTCCGAAAATCATTCCCACCAGACTATTGAATAAATTGAACTAGGTATTATTCTAAACTGATGGATCTATTTTTAAATCAAGTGAAAATTTTGCAGATCACACTTCAAGATGAAGCGATCAAGAACAAAGTGAGAGTTATCATGGTCTCATTCAGCAGAAACATCATTCCCAACAGCAAGGATCCTGTCAATAACATTTACTTGGACGTGGAGAATAACAAAGGTTTGTTACTGTCACAACATAACCACTCTATGGTCATAGAAAAGTATTTTGTTTTTTTTCCTGTTGTCTGAAGTGATTAGATATGAACAGGTGTGAACATAAAAGTGGATAAATATAGATTTCCCTAGAACGGACAAAGGTTAGCTATTGTATTAAACAAATATATTGATTGATATACTACCTATTCGCAACAAACAACTTATAACAGACTTGCAAAAATACTAAGGCAATTAACAATACATATAGTAGGTATTATAACATCTGTACAATACTAAATGTTTTATGAGAATCCTTATAGATAAACAATACCTATTGTTTAGGTAGGTATAACAAGGAAAATAATCAACCGTTTTTCTAGCACTTAAATAAAACCTACACAACCAATAGATTTAGCAGCAATGCTGGAAAGTCTTATTGTAAAAATACCGCAAATTACCACAATAGATACAGCACTATCTGTCTCTCTAAATTATGTATGGTATATGTTTTATAGTATCTATATATATTTATATGTTTATTTATTTTTTGTAGTTTAGTAGCTAAAGTATTATTTAATTTTTGCACACGATCCAACCTTTATAATTACCTATCTCTAGCTCAAGGTTTGCTGGAAGAAAATTCTTTAGGCCTTTGTACATGTCATTTAATTCTGCTTTTTTGTAAGTGTTAATTTGAGTGTACAATCCTACTAATATTATAATCGTGAAAGTTTGTGAGGATGGATGTTTGTTATTCTTTCATGAAAAAACTACTGAACGGATTTTGGTGAAACTTAACAGTAATATAGATTTTACATCAGAATAACACATAGGCTACTTTTTATCCGGATACCACTCTGGCGAAGCCGTGGGCAAACGCTAGTAAAGAATAAAGAAATACTGTTTTGGAACCCTTCGACGTTTAGCTGATTTAGCTCTTCATCATGAAGTCATGTCCTGTTATTTCATCCTTCACACCACAAACAACAATGTGAGCATTACTGCTTGGCAACAGAATCAGATTTAGTGGTTATATGAACTCTTTCATAAAAGAGCTCTACTTATATTAGGGATATACTTATCTATCTAAACTTAGTTAATGTTATAGGAAAAAAATACCCGACAGCAGCATACATAAACACGTCACAGGCAGTCCCCCAGGATTGCCTGTGACGTGTTTATCAGGGACTACGAGTACCATTGTACCGCAACACCCAGAACCGGCACAAATATTTGCAGAACATGCAAACATTTGTCTCGCGGCGGGAATCGAACCCGCACCGCGTCTCACCCGAGAGATGGACGAAACCATCGGGCGAGCTAAACAGCGAGCCAACCGAACAGTTGGCCGGGAAAAACCTCTGCGCACATGTTCTGACTTTCTGAAGGAAAGGTTAAGTTGTACCAACTTAACTTTGTCAGTCAGTACTGTATCGTAGCAAGGGGTAATCTATACCTTTCTAAAAAAAGACGTAACTCTTTTTTGTAACCCCGCGTTACAACCTGGAGGTCGCAAGTTCAAATCCCACCAAATAAAATATTTTTTATAAAATCTTGTGAATGAATGAATGACAATACTTTATTGTGTAATTACACCATAAACAAAATCTTACTGTTAAGAAAGTACAATGGGCGGTCTTATTTCTTAGAAGAGATCTCTTCCAGATAACCTTTTGTTGATGGAGAGGACATTAAGATATTGTAAGAGCGGCGGGGGTGTACTTGTGATTTCCCTTAAGTGTACATTTTAAAACCAAATAACTAAAGAGCGTTAGTTTCTGTATGTTAACCTTTTTCCAGATTTGAAAGGCAAGAAATCCGTTTACATGATCACAAAAGTCCTTATGGCCAAGACAATAGAGTTCAGAGTGACGCGCGGCACTTCGTCCAGGATCTTCCACCTGGGGAACGCATCACCACTGGTCTTCGGATTGGAAGAGTTCCTGATTGGAGATGATGGAAAACTCATTGCTAAGGTGAGAATCCATAGAGATTTTTAATGACCATAGATCAAACAAGAGGGTAGTTTCACAAGACTGCGGACGTTTTAAAAAGAGAAGGGAGGGAGGTCTTTGCCTTGCGGTGGAATCAGATAGGCTAATTAGATTAAATTAGGTAAAACAAAGCTTAAAGATGTTACTGGTAATGCCTCGAGTAGAAGAAAGCCTTGCTTTACTCAGGTTAACTAAGCATTACCCAAGTTTTTGGGTAAAGTTCGAAAAGCAAGCAACCCTTTCTGGGTTGTCATAAAAAAACAAACTAACATATCCGAGTCTGATCTGCCCAGGAAGGATTTTTAGACCAACAAGCTCTGCCAAACAGGTGTATGTATGTGGCTAAACACAGAATTGAGATGCAACCTGTCACGTGGATTTCTAACTAGTTGCAAAACGCGGGCATGTGCCAAATATAATGTTTGGACGTGCCTCTTGACTACTCCCTACTTGATATCCTCAAAGATCTACGCACTGAAAGGCGGCTAAGCCGTGGGCAGAGGCTAGTTAGTCTATAAAGTGTTTGGGAAAGATTCACAGACTGGCAGAACAATCACAGATAATTGAATGTCATATGATATTGTAAATCACCTGCTGTAAATAAGTAGGAACGTCTCTTTTGCAATATTTGTCTCAAACTTGTCAAGATAAATGAACTTTTTTTTTCTCTTTGAATCGAAATCAAAGGTGTTATCTTCTCGCTTTTCCCTTATTCATTCCTCCGTCTAATTTTACTTTTATGATTTGGCATGAACTGCTTACGTGCCGTTTGTCACAATTCATGATTGCGATATAGCCGCGCTTAGCCCGCGTCAAGATTGTGTAGGCAAACTTAATCATCGCAATACTGACCCAGGTTAATTTTCGAAAATACCTACCTTTCTTAATGTACGCATAAAACTTCCCAATAGGACTAACAGGCTAGTTAGTCAGGAACATAACTGACTAACTACATAGTTTAGTAGTGACCTAGGAAGCTCACTTTAGCCAGTCAGCCAGTGCAATCATTTGTTGGGTGAAAGAATTAAATTTGAGAGAATCAAATTAATGGATAATTAATTTGTATTTATGCTATCTTTGTTTATTGTCTGAAATTAAATGAAATATATTTTATTGTCTGTGAAAACTAGGTTACAGAGGTGTTGCCATGTTAATGCGAGTCCAGCTAGTTTCTACCATATGGTGTACAAACATTTTAAAATCTATATCTGTATGTATAATTCTAGTTTACTGTCATTAGAAACTACCTATTTGATTTTTTAAATTCACTCAGTTGGATGAATTTACTGTTTAACTGGCTAAAGTATGATAGTAGCATTAGTCAGGCATGCAGCCTTTATACTTACTATTGTTGAGAAGCAGGTATTACCTATAAACATCTACTTAACTATGCTATGTTTTTAAAACTATGTTTATCGAGAGAGCGTTAATTGTGTCAGTTAGCAGCTTAGCACTAACTAGCATAACTTTCTGGGTTAGTACGTTCTCATTTTAGTAACAATTGCTCAATAGTTAACTACTGGGCACAGACTATATAATTCAAGTGGAACGGTCTTGACTTGAGCCGCCCTCATCCACAAATCCTGCGATCGTGTGTTGATGAGGCTTTGAGGAATGAATTGCTCAATGCATGCAATGTGATCTCTTGGATAAAATACAACGCAGGTATATTAGTTACCGTTCGGAGGAACTAACGTCGTTCAGTCTTTTAATGAAATTTCATACAGAGAAAAATATTTTATGAAAAAAACATAAACAAAATCTTATCATATTTTTTTGTATTTATTTTATTTCATATAATCATTAATTACAGCAAAATACGGGTAGTGTAAAAGTGATATCTTCAAATACGTGTTATAATATAGTCGTTTACAAATTTAGAATGAATACAAAACTACGATAATTTTCACGCAATTATCGCCTAGCTAAAAATTCAGTTTACTCGGCCTTGGATGACACATTTCAAACAATATTTTCGCGGAATTGCTAACTGAAGTCTAGTTTCCGTCACAAGTTACCTACGGCATTGACTTGATAAAACACCTATAATTTAGGTCATTACAGAAAACTCAATTCAATACGATTTTACAGTACCTATGCCAGCTATTGTTTAATTCTGAACTAAATTACTGATAAGCTTTATCGATCGGACGTAGCTTGATAAACATTTGCCGTTCAGCATTTCAAGGATACATAATTAACAATATCGATTGTCAATTTCCATACCGTGTCGCTTCGCAATATCTACCCTACCCAGCATTATATTATGTTACTCAATAGTAGCGGTTTTATTAGCGCAATTCTACGATATCCTGCTCACAGAAGGAAATCCTCATGAGAAACTACTGACATGTCCTAAAATTCTACGAATATTATACACGCGAAAGTTGTGAGGATGGATGTTTGTTACTCTTTCACGCAAAAACTACTGAACGGATTATGCTGAAACTTTACAGTAATATAGCTTATACATCAGAATAACACATAGGCTACTTTTTATCCGGGTACCATGCGGGCGAAGCCGTGGGCAAAAGCCACACGAGCCGAGCGCTAAATAAAAAATCGTCAAGAGGAGTTTGCGCGATGGGTACTCTAAACATTTTTACTTTCGTTCCGTCCGGAGCCCCGACACAAAAAACATTAATGTAGGTAAAAACATTTCCTAAAAACGTGACTCGCTACACGATGTTTCGAGCTTTTGAAGTTTTGAAGTATTTGATGCAACGTGACATGCTTTGATATACGTCAGCTTTCCACAATTTAATACAAAGGTATGTCTGTTCGTATTAAATAACTTAGTATGTTTATGTTTTCCTTCCTGAGGGGTGCAAATACCCTTTACACTTTATTGTATATTATTTATTTTACTTATTAAACGATACAACTGAATACTTAACCTTGATTCGATTACATTAATATGTTTTGATTACATTAAACATGATTAACCTTGAATTTACCACTTGTCGTTTTCAAACCTTAGATAGTATTATTATTTTCTTAAAAAACAATGTTTTGCGAGAACGTACTTGGGTTCTCTCGTTGTCTTTGAACTTACAATTTAGTAAAGCATCAATAACTTCGAGGAAATGTTTTTGTAGGTATAGATATTCTTAAGTGAACTATCCTCATCTATCTTCTCTCGAAATAGAGTTTTAAAAACATAACAAAGAATTGCTTGACAAACTAAGGCACATCTTTCATGGACTTACGTTTTTAGATTTTAATACAACGTAATAAGGAACTGTTTTAATATCGAGGTTGGAGATAGCTATATTCGTATGTGATTGAATACTAAATACCTATTGGTTGAATACCAATAAAGTAGTACCCTTTAACTACAAAATGTTCTTATGCACGCTACATTAGAGACAGGAAATCATAAAACATCATAAAAATAAACTTAGCGTGTTTTCTTTGCATTACACGCTGTTCATACTTATTATGTTTGATTTTATCGGTCTTATTTTTAATTATAATGCACCTGCGAGTAATCTAGTTCTTAGATAAGCATTGAACAGGAAAAATATTTTTTTGTTGCAAAAAGTTTAGGTTCCACCGAGATTTGAACTCGGATCGCTGGATTCAAAGTCCAGAGTGCTAACCATTACACCATGGAACCTTGAAAGTGTGTGGCGAAATTCGACTACACTTGATTTTGCAAACATTACTTTGTTCTTGTACAGTGAAATTTAATGTATATTCTTCAAAACAATGTGATTTAACATTGTGTTCTACTTAATTCCGAGTTGATTGATTGATAGAAGTTGGTAGTCTTGGAAGTGTCGTAAAGTTTATGTAGATATTTCTTAATGATAGCAAATTTGTATGAGTCATTGGAAAATCTTCGCTCTTCACAGCCAATCAAAGTTGCAGGACACTTTGCGTACTTTATCGCAGTTCTTAGTGCCATTACCGGTCACCCATCCAAATAGTGACCTGGCAGAACGTCGCAGCCTAGCTAGTTTAAATTTTATATTCTGTATTTTCAGGAACCAGTCTCCATTAAATCCAAGTCCCTGCACTGGAAAAAGGTAGACCCTTCAGACCATCTCTATATACCGAAGAAGGATGCTGCTTCAGTCGCCTAAATGAATGATAATGGTACGTTCATGGTCACTCTGGTGGCCCTGAAAAGAGCCGAAGGTGGCGGGTTGTAGAAAGAACCTGAAAGGTGAAAGGATAAAGTGCGAAAGGAGACTCCTTTTATGCATTACAGCAGAAAAAATGTTTTGTGGTCCACGCCTAAAGAGTAATGCACTTTCAACCTAATACCTAAACTTTAAGGATCACTTACGTCTAAGCTTAATGTTAGTTAATTAATGATCTTCATTGATCACTGCGGTAAGTGGCCACTTAGCTTTAGGGGATGGTGAATATCGGAATTAAAGTTACAACTAGTTATTACTAACTAGAAAATCTATCTTTACTTAGCTTATCAGGTGTCTATCAAGTTAAATTCTGAAAATTACACGTTACGTCACCAACTTAGTCACTTAGTGATGAAGGTGACGATTTTTATTACTAATTCGTATTTCTAGTTATTGAATGCTTGAATGTCCGTTCGCGTAAATAATAAAATAATAATGTTCTACTGGAATGTTCTGGTACTTTAAAAAAAATCTTACCTGTAGAAAATTGCTCTACGCCAAATTACAAGCTATGAATGGTAGTTATTCTGTGTTGCATTTTCTAATGTTAAACTTCTGAAGGTATTACAAGCTAAAATAACTTAAACAGGACCTAAAACAGCACCATCTCCTTAATTTCGATTTATTGATTTTAAATGAAGGAACTAATGTTAGTGCTGTCAAATCAGAGAGCTTTAAAATGCACAGAATTGCTAGCATAAGTACATAGCTGTTATTGGTGAAAAAATATAGGTAACCTTACACTTAAAAACTGGTGAAATATATGATATTCGATTATTAACTGCACCTTAGAAAATCAGTGTTTTTATCTGTCAAAATTGTAACTGTAGGTATATTTTATTTTTATTATTTGCACACTGTTGATTCCGACCTTCGATTCCAATTCATGGTTTAAGGTCCAAATCAATTCCAATGTTGTACTTAATTTTTAGTGATATTGTATTCATATACTTAACTAGTTTAATATCATCACTACCCTAGATACAATTACAAAAAAACATTTTCACGTAAGACTTTGATATTTAGAAAATGTTGATATAAGCTGCATACATAGTGGCGTCGATTCTCTTGTACACGTTAACTTAATTTCAACTGTCACTCTCTTTTACTGATACAAGAAAAAGATAGCAAGAATTTTATTCCTGTAAAATTAGTTACGTGTCGCTCTTCTGCGTATTTTATAGTCAGTAATGTTTTGTAATCACGACTTATGAAAAATGTGACTAATTTGACAGCACCAAAATTGTTGCCATCCCTTTGTAACTGTTAGTAAAAGAGAGCGATCGATAAAATTAAGCTTAGTTGGTGTACAAGAGAATCGATGCCATTAGTGAAACCAAGATAGATGCCCTTGTTATATCCTGTTTATTTTAGAGGTACTCTAACGGCTTATGTTACCAAAGATAGGTAAACATGGAATGTGCTTATCTATTGCACATACATAATGTACTTGCCTAAGAGGTGCCCTTTCTAAGATTGCTATGAAAAAACACAACTGCCACCTCCTCGTTTTGCTAGCCCTACCTAGATTTTAAACTTGACACAAAATTTAATTTCTAATAATCAATAAAGTTAAAATCTTGGGCACCTTTTAGAAGAAAAATGGCAAAGCCATGACCTTAGATTTAGTTTAGTTCAATAAATAAGCAATGTTAGGCTTTCAGTATTTTAGAAAATATCACAATTTGGGTTTTTTTTTATTCGGAACTTATTTTATCTTTGTTTTTTATGTTACTTTGATGTTATAATTAGTGTTGAACATTCCAAAACACTAAATTTTGATCATATTTGATTGTCACCGATGACTGTGATTTCTATTATTTTATACCAATATTGATTGGATGTTTATCTTTATATTTTGACATAAAATCTAAGATTATAACTACGACTTACCTGTGCGATCTTTTCACACTTTGCATTATGTAATTTATCATTAAAGTGGTGTGTACCTACATTTTTTCTTTCATTTCACAGCAGTTTCATACAAAAAAACAATGGTTCTTTAGTATTTTAAGTTACAATTTAATCAAGTTTCAATTTTCAATATTTTTTTTGTTTACTTAGGTTCGTATCATTTTTATGTACTCCACCCAAATCTTACAATCTCTCTTATTATCCTCTCCATCAAAAGGTTGTTTGGAAGAGATCGCTACTAAGCGATAAGACCGACAATTGCACTTTAAGAAAAATATTTTGTTTATGGTATATAATAAAGAATTTGCATTCATTAATTGATTGATTGACGACCTCTGTGGCGCAGGGGCCGTCTGAGACGCAGGATGTTGCAGCTTCGATTCCCACTCTGCAGGACAAATGTTAATATGATAATATTTTTCTCGGGTCTGGGTGTTTTCTATGCATAATTAGTATGTACTTAAAAAAAAAGTATACTTGCAAGTAGTTTTACAGATATTTATGTTGTGGTATCACGACACAGGGAATCCTAGTGTGGGATGTACTAAGTATGGGTCTGTTGGGCATTAAAACAAAAAAAATTGCAGGAAAGGTCATATATTTTGTGAAGTTTATTCAGACAAACAATCCTTATATTTCTATAATCCAGAATATTTATATATTAACATATTCAATGAGTAAGTGCCCTTAAATACACAAGTGTGAAATTACTTTACGAGCTGTTAATATGTATTTATTTTATTGATGATCTAAGAACATACTTAAAAAATATTAAAGATTATAAGTTGTCTTTTTCTGACATATCATTTCAAATTTCATAGAAGAAAACAAATCACTATAAAAAGTGAAGATGTTTAGCTAAAGCTAAACATTGTTTATAATCTATATAAGTAAAATAAAATTGAACTATAATTAATCATTTTATTAACTTATTTTTAACGTTTGATTAACTAAGTAGACAAAGCATTGTCTCTTTCTAAGTCAAAGTCAATAGATTTCTATTCATTGAAATCACAAGAATCATATAGAAACGTCAACTTAAAACCTACGTGAATTAAAAATTTGAAAGTGAATTTACGCCGATTCTAAGTTAAAGTCAGGTTTCTGTTCATTGAAATCACAAGGATCTTAAGAAACATTAGCTTAAAATTTAATGTGCTATTTCAAATTCAAGATTAAAACAAAAAACCTAAAAATTCGAAGGCGTGTTTCATCGTTTAGTATTCTAATAAGCGGCAATAGGCTTCCAACCTGTCACGTGGAATGCTAACCACTTGCAAAACGTGTGCATGTACCAAATGTAATCTTCGGACGTGCCTCTGACTACCCTCTGCTTAGAATCCTTAAAGATCTCGCTCCGAGTACGTATCTGAGGTTCATCATTCACTCTCATGTTTCTGTTTATTTTTGTAAATGGCCAAACAGCTTCAACCCATCAGAGAATACTTATATTCCTTGCAGGGGTAACATATGCGCAATGACATGAGTTTAGAATGCCATTCTAACAGACATCAAATATGGCATGTCAAAGGTGGCAAAACAGATGAGAATTTGCCTTGTAAGTCAGGCCAGGTAACCCAGTAGTTAGACTATATTGTATTTAGTTGTGAATTAACTCTTTTTCACCATTATCTTGAGGTATTAGTATTTCTTCATAGTTTTCCTGATGAGCGCAAGTCGTTGCCGGTGGGCCTCCGTCATGGCGGAACGCTTGTACGGCCGCACCTCTTCATTGCCGAAGCCAGGAAGCCACATGTTCCATAGTCGTTCTGAAAAATAAATATAACACAAAATTAACATTACATTTTGCCTCAATTGCTGTATTTCCTCCTTTGACTGAGACTCCTAAGACAACCTCTGTGGCGCAGTGGGTGAATGCCCGCCTGAGACGCAGAAGGTTGCGGGTTCGATTCCCGCCGCGGGGCAAATGTTTGTATGATCTGCAAATATTGTCTGGGTAAGTATTTACAAAAAAAAAGTATATCATTCATGTAGTTCCCATCTCTGCTCTCAACACAAGCTCTGCTTAGTTAAGGGCTAGATGATGCTGTATAAAAAAAAACTAATCTATTTTTAATATCACTGATTTGATGGGATTTTGCTGTATTTTTTAAACAGAAATATTTAACATTGTGAATTTTAACTACCTAATAATAAATGTGCATTTTCATCAAGATTCATAATTTATCATCAGTTGGAAGATGTCTGTTGCCAGGCATAAAAATAACAAACTCGGAACTTGCAGAAACCTAACAGTGCAGTGAGTGGGGAACAATTTACACCATCATGGGACTATTTCTCTTTTCCTTTTGATTGCCAACACCACTTTGTCGGTTTGACCGGGCCTTTAACAATAAGTAAGTACCTTTTTATGAACCTATAAATGTCCCACTGCTGGGCAATGGTCTCTCCTTTTTACTTCCATGTCACTTGGTCCATTGATTCATCTTTAAAACTTTACAAAATGTGGCTTTGCATTCCATAGCAAGACAGAACCATAGTTCCCAAACAAACAAAACGACCAGAAAACAGAAAGGCCCACCTAAATGTAATTGAATATCCCTCAGCTCAACAGTGGGATGACGTCTATGCTTAGCCAATGCACAGGCACTGACCAGCGATGTGTCAACAAAGTCATCAGCCAGTAATAAAAGGAGATCCTCTACTTCCTCATCCAGCTGTACTGTCGGGTCCACTTCTCTCACCAATTCTTGGAGGCGAGGTCTGGGTAGTACCTGTAAGATTACAGGGTTATTTTTATTTGCTGACAGCTTTATTATGTTCTTAGTCTGAAGGAAACAAGATCTGCAATGACGTAAGCATTGGGGTGTATTTTGCATGGTATCCTTTCTACCCTGACCTCAACCAGCCATACTCTTTAAAATAGTGGAGAAGGAGAAGGAGAGTATGATTTAATTAGGTCTTGCAGTCCTATTTTTTACCTCACTTTGCTTGTGATGTTATCACATTGAAGTTTCCAAGATCTATTTTAATCCTACTAGAAATTAACTATGAAATGAGTCTGCATGTCTACAGCGAAACTTCAAATCAAATTAACTAATCATTGTTAGTGAATTTAGGTAAGTACTACATCAAGCTGGTAAATTAAAACTAAATTCTGCCCTTAGGTTTACAAACATTGGGTTAAATTAGGTATTCACTGCAATTTACATACAGATAGAAAATAATATATAAAATGTCAAACTACAGTACAGTCACACAAAAACAGGAAAACTTAAAATATTTTTAATTAATGTTTGGATAAGACTTTGTGAACTGGAATAGCAATCACAATCATCAACTGACAGTAGAAGTCCACTATTGGAGATATGCCTCCCGTATAGAGTACTATAATTAACAATCGAGCCTCTTCTATTCAACCTGATCTTGCAACCAACCTGATATCATTGGTCCATCCACAGAACACATCCTAAATCCTAAGGATCATTGGGTTATTATCATTTAATATGGGCTAGGGTTTTTTACATTTGAACAATGTCTATTGTGAATCCTAATAGTACACTTTGTTTGGACTGGAATTTGGTAGTTTTATAGCGATAACACGCGAGTGAAGACTCGTGAGTGGCTAGTTGTGGATAATGATTTTAGTAAAACATGATACGGCTTCGTTTGTCACCTTCATAAAATAGGCTGGGTCCATTTTTGTTGTAGCTTATAATACGTCAAGGTTCAAAAGCAAAGGTACTGACCGAAGAATCTGCGCCTGGATTATTGTTATTCTTGTTCCCTTGTATGCTCATAGGGCTGTGCTGTGTTGGCGAGTTCTGGATGGAACCCTGCAGCTGAGGACTGGGGTTGTTTACGAATTGAATGTTTCCTTGGTTGATACCTGGCATGTTGCCACTTGGGTTCATCTTCATTGAAAGTCCTGGTGTTTTTGCTGGCTTCTTAAGAAATAAAAGTAGAATGAGAGAACAAACTCACAAAATAGCAAAGGCTATAAACAACAAAAAGTAAACGCACAGATCAAAAATTTTTTGCTCTTAGGTATAGTCACAGATTAGAAAGAGAAATACTTGGTGGCCTGGTGAATGTTAATGTATGAATGTAAGCATAGCATCCTGATAATCTGTGTGTCATTTCCTGTATGAAATGCTTTAGCATCCTAATAATCACTTCAGTTCACTTCTTGATTATGGCTTGTTTATCCAGGAGTAAAAAATAAAAAATCTGTGGTTTATCTAAATAATCTATATATAAGGTTTTGTTTTATTTGACAGTAGCAGCTGATGATATTTGACATTGTTATAAAATGTTGCTAGTAAAATATAATAGTGATTGAAAATTACTCACGTATTCCAAGCAAAGCAAGCAAAGGTGGCTACAATATAATGCTAATATTATGGGAGATCGTGAGCTTAACATTTTATATTATATTTTTGTTTCCGCACACTCTGAAACTGAGTTTCCTTATTTTTATTTCGTAGCTTACTTAAGTGCGTAATCTAGTGTTTTCTTTACCTACTCGGTACCGGGCAATTTTTTTCCGTAGGTTTTTTGAAATAAAAAAAAAATATGATAAATTTCGCTTAATTTATTTAATCAATCATATCCTCATCAGTCAAGGAAGACATATCTGAAAGGTCATCATCTTCCACAAAACTATTGTAGTTTACTTTGTTCTTTGCTATGTCTTCAACGAATTCGCTCAGAGCATCTCGTATGTCCCATTTATGTAATCGGAGACGACTGAAAAAAATAAGATAAATAGATGTTAAACGACCTGTGTGATAGCGGGCGAGTAGCCGGCTGAGACGCCTTCGAAATCAAACCCACACCTTTGTGGGTTTGATTTCCGCTGCGGGACAAATGTTTTAATGTTCCGAGTTTATTAGGTGTTTTCGTACCTTGGTAGTGGAAGGTAGGAACTCCTGATACCTACTCAGGGGAATAAAATTATATGTAGGAAACTGTTGGGCGTTTATTTATTTAATGATGAATGATTTTTACCATATAACGTATTTTCATACACATACGAGGCAAGCAACCTTTTCTAGAACATGAATTTCGGTTCTGAATTCAGAATGGCTTTCCATCATAATCAGAAAAATATTTTTATTTGTGTTATGTTCAATAATTTCTATTTTCCCCCCACTTATGTAGGAGTCCATAGGCCACCCCTGAACAGTGCCATGTTGAACGGTCTTGGGCCAGCTCCATATAAGAGGTACAAATCTCCTGGTTAATACAAGGATCAAACTCACATTTCAGCTTCTTCCTTCTTTAACTGAGTGATGTGTGTGAATACTTTGACAATAGCCTCTGATTCCTCGCGTTCCGGGTTCATCAACGTAAGTGAGTTGTGGTTTCTAATTGGATTCTGAAAAACAAAAATAAAATATATCTAATGACGATTGGTTTTATTTTTATTCCAAAAACTATCGTGAATTTGATTATTCATATTGTAAAAACGGGAATTTTCACGTACCGCACTATCGGTGAAAGCTATTTATTTATTTATTTATTGATCGCGACGCTTTCTCTCGGCGTCGCGTCGTGCACCGATAGTACGATACGTGAAAATTCCCGTTTTTACAATATGAATTGGTTTTATTTGTCCAACCCGGCTCTTCGGTTAAAATAGTTCAACCAAACCATGGTCCCAGTTCGGCACTTAGCAAAAAATTGTGATTCATTCCTACCCATGGACTGAAATGTATTTGTACTCCAAAACTGATCTTGGACTGAAATAAGTTGTCCAATCCAATAATAGTGGTTGATGTCAGATATTATCATTTCCTAATAAGACGTCTCTATACAGAAATAGCTATCGAGTTATTGCTGTTTACCTTGAAAGTAGTCTGTTATTTTGTCTCGCTACCTTTAAAAATTACCAGCCATTGTTTCACTTTACTTTAAAACACATTAAGCCACACTAGCATGGCTAATGTTTAGTTTGTCATTTTAACTAGAAATTTACCTGCTAGGCGCAGGTTCTCAAACTTTTTTTTTCTACCGCCCACTTTGAGAATAAAAAAAATCCTAGCGCCCCTCAAAGTTTTTAAACATATCAACCTTTGCTTTCCCCTCTAGACCGCCTTAGCACCCCCTATATCTTCTGGAGCCTTCTACCGCCCCCCTGAAGGCCTCCAACGCCCACAAGTAGCGTTATCGCCCACTTTGAGAAACAGTGTACGAGTATGCCATTTTACCTTAAAACTTTGGCTGAGTTGTTGAGGCGTGGCCGGCGTGATATGTAGCAGCTCATTCGCAATTACATACGTCCAAGTAGAGCTTGGCTTCTTGTTTTTAAATGCGAACGTTCTTCGGAAGTGGAATACGCGTGACGGATTTTCTGGGCTGTATTTCTCCCTAAAGATTCCGGCCACGACTATGAGGAGCATTAGCCGCTGTAAAAAACAATAATAATGATTATCATAACATTTGCCGGTGACAGCCAACAATTTATGAATAAATTTTTTTAGACATTGTTTGGGGTCGCAATATATGAATTATTATTTTTTTTAGACATTGTTTGGGGTCGGTTCACTTACTGACAGTTCGGAGAGCGAAGCGTGCAACTACTGATGTTTTCAGCCTCTTTAGCAAAGTACCAAACTTATAAAACATAAAGAGGGGCATTTCTCACATACTTTCACATATTAAAGTTTTCGAATTTTCAGACATTGCAACCCTGGTAAAATTAGTGCTACGTCTTGTTTTCATAGCCATTTTGCTAGTGTCTCCGTCTTGCGACTGTCGAGCGCGATCGCGGACATTGCTCAAGAGGGAAGACCTCTAAACGATCAACGAAATGTCAGCAGGATGGTTAAGTACGTAGTATAGTCGTTATTGTATCCTAAAATGTTGGAGTATGCTTTTCTTTTTACGGGCTAGCCTTTCTACGGGAAGCCGAGTCTATGCTCGCAATGTATATGTACTCACATCATGGCACAATACATCGACTGTGAATGTGGATGCGTCGTGTTCAGTAGCCGGCAGTTTATCACACAGTACGAACCTCAGCAGCGGCTTGCCTTCGTACACGCGGTTCGCTTTCGTGGCTGAACGCTTCAGCGTTAAGAGGTTTCGTGCGTGGGTGGCGTACGTGGAAAACTCTATCTCTTCGGATACTGGAATTAAACAAGACACCATGGATTGCTGATTGTTTGCTAGAAAAAAATCAAAAACATTTTTTGTGTTAAATACAATAATTTCGATGTCCTTTTGAAGTTATTGTTAGAGTGTTATTTTAGTATTTAAGTAAATGTGATTAAAAATGTAAAATAATATTTATCTATTATATATCAACTTATAGTTCATAAAAATTGTAGCACGCTTACCACCAACCACAACAAATTGGGTTGGCTGGTAGAAAATGTTTTAGCATTAAGCCCGCCTATTGTTCACTTTTAATTAAATGTGCAATAAAGTGTTAATAAATAAAAATAAATAAACGTCTTACTAGAACAGAATGATCAATAGCTAGCTTCTGCTCACGGCTTTGTCCGCGTTGTATGTTGATAAAAGTAGCGTATGACCTTCTCCAGACTACAAACTAAGTTTTGGACTTAACTAATTTCAAATTTCATCACAAACGGCTTAGCGGTTTAGCCGTGAAACAGGTATAGATATTTCCGATATAATTTTACTGACTTAATTGATACTTCTCGCTATATTATGGCTAAATCACACAATATCATTATAAATTTTGTAGACTATGTTTTATTCGCGAAAGTTTAAAACATACTAAGAAAACGCAAGTTTAAGTTTAATTTTACAGTAGACAGCCTCATGTTTGATAATTTGCTAGGAAACAATTCTGTCAACTGTCGTACGAGACCCGCCACGCCTGCTGTGCTCTGATTGGTCGAAACTGTAAGTGCAACCAATCAGAGCACAACAGGCAACATGATGTAATGACAATGACAATGCCCGCGTTTGCCAACATCAGTCGTAAAAGACTGATGTGATGACATAACAGTATGGTTCAATATGACGCCTTTCGTGGTCAACTGCTCGATGTTACAAACATACCTGAGAATCCCGTAGTGATAGTGAGAGTAGCTGTCTCACTATAAAAGCCGAGTATGCCTGGACGTCGCGGAGTATCGTAGTGTGAGAAGTATATCGTAAGGAACTTCTCGACTAACATCTTGGTCAGTCTGTCCGGAGTAACTAGATAATTGCGAACGAAGGGGAAGTGAAGGCCGGTCTCGTTTATTCTTATGCCATCCTGGAAAATTTAACATGTGCTTGAGAGAATGAATTAAATTCACGAGTCTTATGAGTCAAAAAGCTAGTATGCTGCTACCTACCAGTTCAGATAACCGTGGAAACTTCATAGTAATGCTTTTGACGTATACAGATGGTTCTATTTCATCACAAAGTGGGTTTCCTTCAACCCAAAGCTTCTCTATTTTACTGCTGACACGAAACAAATCCGAGATTGATGTTATCTGCAATGAAAAAACTAATGTTGAATAAATGAGACTAACAATTTTAACTTTAAAACTTGAAATATTGATAAATTCCAGATGATAAACTTGATGCCAGTTTTCTATTAAAAACGCCCGTCAGTTTGACTTGTAAATGTTATGAATGTAGGTTCAATGTCTTATAAATAGTTGGGAGAGTTTGTGATGTTAAGAAGAGATACAAAGAGATTTAGGTATGAAGGGTAAAGATCAAAGGTTTACAGGAATCTGGGGAAAAAGCTGATTAATTTCTAAAAAAAATAGTTTTAACACTACTATTTTCCATATTGTTATTTAGCCTATCTATTTAGACAGCTAGAAAAACTCAGATGTCTATATTTACCGATAGATTAATTTATGTTTGAAATATTAAAAAAAAATGTTTGTACATACTTACATTATTATTGCTCAAATTTATAGATGTAAGATCTCCTTTTATGAAGAAATTTAGGATTTCAATTGGCGGTTGGCTGAAATCCAAATTAAAAGATATTATTGAAAAAGACATTGTCTCGATCGATTTTTGAAGATCATACAAACATTTGTCCCGCGGCGGGAACCGAACCCACAACTTTCTTTCGCCCACTGCACCACAGAGGTCGTATTTGTTCCTTAACCCCATAAATTACGTCCCTTGACCATCCATAAATTACGTCACACGTTAAAAGGGAGGGAGGGTGTCGACGAAGTGTGACATTGTGTGACAGGGGGGTGGGCGGGGTCCTAAATTTCGTGACGTCACATTTCCAAATCTACGTGTTAAAACACGAACTTTGCACTATTAACGAAATACTCAAAACATTTGCAACTATATCCGTATAAACATAAGATTCAAATTGTTTTGTCGGCCACTCGCTCTACTACGCGGAACGCACCGACGACCTAGCGCCCTTTGATAAATGCCGCCAAACACACCGCGCCTGCGCCTAGCGGTGATTTCTTTGTTTCTATTTCATTAGACAATTGACTTTCGCGGATTAAACGACGTAGTTTTTATAGTTCTGGTATTTTATGAATGAATGAAATGAATGAAAACACTTTATTGCACTCCATAAGAAAATAAAAATAACAAAACTAAAAAAACAAAACTCAAAGTACAATGGGCGGTCTTATCGCTTAGAAGCGATCTCTTCCAGACAACCTTTGGATGGAGAGGACTTAATGAGATTGTAATAATGGCTGGGGGTGTACTAATGTAAAGCATTAGTAAGTGTGCAAGTAGTTTTAAATGATACTAACAAAGGTAATAAATAAAATACATAAAGTACCTAGTATAAATAAATATACAATTACATACATACATACAACATAAATAAATACTATATAAAATTAAATCCATACATCATATAAGTACATAAAAAAGCAAGTTTAAAATGGGGGAAAAAAATGATATTTTTATATTTAATTAGTACCTACTGTGACATACCTGACAGATAATAGTTTTTTATACGAGCTTTAAATATAGCTAGGGATGGGGATTTTTTTATTGAGGAAGGTAATGCATTCCAATGTCGCACTGCTTGGACCGTAAACGAGTTATCGTAAAAGCCAGTGCTGTGTGCAGGGGTTTTTAACAAAAGACTTTCTGATGAGCGAAGGACACGATAAGGATGAGAACTGTGAAGAAACTCAAATTGAAGAAGGAGATAGGGGATTGTGGAGAATGTTGTAAAAAAGGGAAAGGATGTGAGTATTCCGGCGAAAACGGATAGGGAGCCACTTGAGCTTGACACGGAACTCAGAAATGTGGTCAAATTTTCGCAATCCGAAGATGAACCTGATACATACATTTTGTAGCCCTCTCACAAATGTGGCCAGCCGTGACAAGGACGGGGGAGGGTTCAAAAAATCACGAAATTCATGTGACGTAATTTATGGATGGCCCCTAATTATACATAATACTTGTAGCAGAATTCTCTTTATACAATCAAAACTTACCATTTTATACTACTACATTAAAAATAAGTACCTAATTCAAAAAGTGACAGTGACTGGTTATTCCGTTTATCCAACCTAGTGTGGATACTTGGAAACGCGTGTTCATCTGAATAATCGGAATTCGTATATAATGTTTCTTCCGATTTTATCCCATGGCTGTATAGTTCTTTATAGAAACTGGCCCAAGATACTTAGAAGACATTAGCATACCTATAAAAAAACATATTTCTTTGAAAGGTCAAAGCTGAAATAGCAGAATTTATAAGTTATATTATTCAGTAATATTATTTAAAACGAGGAAGTTTAAATTGATTTAAATGCAATATTTAACACGATTTACATGATTTAGTCTGTGGTTATTAATAAATAATTTATTGAAGTGTTGTACTATTGATGATGACTGTACTTAGGGCCAAAAGTCGGAAGAACAATCAGAAGGGAATTCCTATTATCCACCATGTCTGGGGTAGATACATAAACACGCTTTTCCGTGTATCCAACCTAGAGTGGTTTTAGAGTGGCTAAATGGAATAACCTCTGAATATCCAAGAGTAAAACTAACCTGAGCTCATTGTTACTTAAATTGAGAGCCTTTGTGTCTCGTCCCATTCGCAGCATCAATATTTTGAAGTGACCCAAGAGAGATATTTTATAGAAAGCTATGTTCTTATCGATAAATTCTGCAACAAATATTATCACAAAGATCGTATATCTTAAATACTTACGATTATAGAATAAGTTGTAAGTTAATTATAGTATCTTTGATATTATAAAGACATGCTCAAAAACCACTATCAGATAGGATATTTTTAGATATCCTAGCTTGTAAATTAGTAGCTTGTTGGGAACATAGTCAGCTCCATAAATCTTTCTTTTTATCTACATCATGACACATTTACTGGCCCGTATATTGACTGAGCTCTGAAGCTCTGAATCAAGCCCACATCAAGTTGGTTAACTTTCAGAATATATTTATTTGTCAACTTGTTGTAGGGATGTTAGCTGCGCAAACCTCAGATGCAACTATCACACTCTATTGGTTCATATACCAGTGGTTAATTAAATGTATGGTACAATAGAATGAACATCATTGAAAAAGAATGAAAGTTCACATATAACCAGAAAAAAATTAAACTTGTAGCATTTTGGGATATTATATTGTTAACGAACTCCAGAAATGTCGGCAATGCGAACGACCGGCCGGCTATATAAAGAGCGGCGCGAGTGGCGCAAGCTCAGGTCCAGTTTCATCACTCGACTGCCGGATCCCGAGCCGGCAACACGTCCCTTCTGCGCTCCTGCCAGGTACGCCGACCCGGCTACCTGCTAGCCGCCCGGAACTCGCCGCCGGCCCCCGCACCGGTCGCCTGCTCCAACCACCACGCAGGTAGTCATCCCGACTACCTGCTCGCCTCGTCAAAGCCCGCCGCCGGCTCCCACGCCGATAGCCCGCTCCAACCGCCACGCAGGTAGTCAATCCGACTACCTGTTCGCCGCATCGACGCCCGCCGCCGACGCAGCCCAAGCTGTGTGACGTCGTGCTTCCACAAGCACAGAGATCGTTGCCTTTCTCAAGGCGACCCTCTCTGTTTGTTTCATTTGACAAAACCGTCCAAATCCACGCTTAGTGGTCAACCCAGGGATACTTAACAGTGCCAACGAACTGGGTTGGGCGCTGACCCGGAGTGCCTGCTTTCCTCCTTCTGAGGAACGCAGAATCCGGCTGGGTCTGGTACCACCGGCCTTGGGGTCTACCCTCGCCGACACCAGATATCGGTTAGGACACACCCCTTCTGCTCCGTAAGAGCAGCAGTCGGGACACACCATTTAGGTAGGACACTGAGGCCTCACCCCCTCCCGTCTAACCCGACGGGAGGGTCACTCACCTACACACTCCCGGTTGCCACCCCCCGGGAGAAGATGGATATCTCGAATTTGTCCCTCGAGTCCATCTGCGATCTTCTTCGCGCGTTAAACGAGGCTTATCCCTCTGTTTTTACTTTTGATCCCGAAGCCCTTCGCAATGCCCTTCAGGCAGCCTCCACCCCTCAGGCCCCTCAGGCCGCACCACTACCCGACTCTCCGGAGTCTCCCGACGCATCTCCCGCTCACCCGTTCTCTCCGGACGCGGCGATGGAGACCGACCCCGACCTTCGCCCGATAACCTCCGACTCGGACTCTACGGACGACACTCCGTTCTCGGTTGTCGACCGTAAGAGGAAGAAGAAGCGGTCTCCCAAGTCCGACTCAGCCCCGCCCGCTAAGACGACTGTCCCTCCGGCAACAGATCGTCCGGTCTCGCCCCTCTCTCCTCCTTCCGCTCCTTCAGACGCAGCTAAAAAGGAGAAACTCCCTCCTCCCATTTACCTTCGCGAGAAGGCTAAATGGGACAATGTTTCGAAGCTTCTTGTCCTCAAGAAGATCGAATTCACCAAAGCCCAGAATACCAAGGACGGTATCAAAGTTCAGGTGCAAACCTCGAACGACCACCGCCGCCTCACCTCCATCCTCAGACAAGAGTCCATAGGCTTTCACACCTATGCTCTTGAGGATGAACGCCTCCTCCGTGTTGTGATCCGCGGACTCCCCGCCGAACACAGTACGGACTCAATTAAAGCTGACCTTGTGGCTCAGAATTTCCCCGTCAGGGAAGTCCACCGCATGTACAGCGGCAAGACCAAAGTCCCTTATGAATTAGTACTAGTCGTACTAGACCTTTCGCCGGAAGGTAAGGCCATCTTCAACCTGAAGACGGTCAACCGCCTCTCCGGACTACGTATTGAGGCCCCACATCGTAACGGTTCCCCTAGCCAGTGCCATAGATGTCAACTCTATGGGCACTCAGCTAAAAACGCCCGCCCGCGATGCGTCAAGTGCCTGGGTGACCACGGCACCGCTGACTGCACCCGCACACGCGACACCCCCGAGCCACCGAGTTGTGTGCTTTGCCGTGCTCAGGGTCACACCGCGAACTATCGCGGCTGTCCCATGGCACCCAAAGCCAACAAAAAGGTGATCCGCCGGGCCCCCGATCGTGTCCCTCCCCCCCGTCAATACTCCAATGTCACATCCAAAGTGGCATTAGTCCCCCAGGGCAAACCGATGCCTTCCACCTCGGCATGGGCTAAGCCCCTACCCTACACTAGCCGTGCCCCTCAGGCAAAGGCACCTCTCCCCCCCTCTGCCCCTGCCCCGGCTCCAGCAGTCGCTTCTCGCTCTCGCTCCAAAATGGTTAGCCATTCGGACCTAGTCCCCGAATTAGCTTCCCCCGAGTCCAAGGTTATTGACTTTACCAAGGCCAAGATGGTTCTGTGTAAACTCAAACAAGCCAAATCAGGCCTTGAAAGAATGATGATCCTTGCAGATCACATGGACATCGTCAATTACGTTGAAAACTTTGACTTTTAGTATGTCTATACAAAAGGAAAGGTTAAAACCCCGCTCCGTCAAGTTAGCGTTTTTTAACGCTAACGGACTTGCCCATCAACGTCCTCTTGTCCAAGACTTTCTAGTCAAACACCAAGTCGATATCATGCTAGTGCAGGAGACCTTCTTGAAACCCGGAACCCGCAATCCTAGGATTGCGAACTACCAAATGGCCCGGAATGATAGACCAAGCGCCTTAGGCGGTACTGTCATTTATTTTAAGAGATCCCTGCACTGCATCCCTCTTGACCCCCCTCCGCTTACTCACTTAGAAGCCTCTATCTGTCAACTCGAAATGACCGGTCATCAACCGATCATTATAGCATCCTGCTATCTTTCTCCTACCCAACCGAGAGTCTTGCTCAAAAGCGACCTCGAAGCCCTCCTCAACCTAGGAAGCGCCGTCATCCTGGCTGGCGATTTTAACAGCAAAAACACCCTCTGGAATTGTACGCAAAACAATCGAAACGGTGTCATTCTCGATAACCTTGTCGAATCTCTCAACTTCGACCTTATCGCTCCAATGTGCCCGACCCGCTACCCCGCAATCGCGGGGCAGTCACCCCAAGTCCTCGACATAGCACTTCTAAAGAATGTAGCCCTACGGTTATCTTCAATAGAAGTTCACCACGAGCTTATTTCCGATCACCGCCCTGTAATATTACAGCTAGGCCCCCCCACCGATCTTCCCCCTCCAACTAAGACTGTGGTAGAATGGCATAAAATTGGGAAAGCTCTCAAGTCTATACATTCACCCGACTTAGATAAAATCCCCGACGATATTAGGACCCCTAGTGATATCTCGATCGCGGTTGACTCTCTGACCAGTCACATCACAAACGCTATTAGCGAATCATCGAAACAGGTCCCGGTGGTGGCTCACCCCCGCCTGGTCCTGCCAGATGATGTGAGGCGCCTGATCACGGAGTCAAACGCAGCTACCCGCTATTACAGCCGCTGGCCCACCGAATTTAATAGAGTCAAAATGCGCTCTCTACACCGCGAGGTGCGGAGGCGCATTAAAGATCTCCGCCAACTTCAATGGGACAGTCTACTTTCAGGGATCGAACCCAGTCACCTGGCTTACTGGGAACTGGCTCGGTCTATGAAATCAGACATGATCTCGACGATGCCGCCCCTCAACCGACCCAATCAGCCTCCCGCATTCGATGACAAGGATAAAGCCAACTGCTTGGCTGAAAGCCTAGAAGCCCAATGCACTCCTAGCCACTACCCCGTTGACCCTGCTCACCTCGATACGGTGAACAGTGAAGTCACGCGCCTTATCTCCCTACCCCCCTCTGCCCCAGCTCTGCCCCCTGTCAAAGCTTCAGAGGTAATGACGATCATCAAGGATCTCCGCCCTAAGAAATCCCCTGGTGCAGATGGCATCAGCAACAGAGTACTCAAGCAGTTCTCAGTTCCCCTCATCTATCTCTTAGTCAGCATCTTCAATGCAGCCATGTCCTCGTGTTCATTTCCTAATGCCTGGAAGGAAGCCATCGTCATCGGCATCCGTAAGCCCGGCAAAAGTGCAAATGAACCCTCCAGCTACCGCCCTATCAGTCTCCTCAGTTCCCTGGGGAAGATTTACGAACGACTCCTTCTGAATCGTCTTTGGTCCCACGTAAACGAGTTCAGGCTCCTCCCGGACGAGCAGTTCGGTTTTCGAGCCCGACACTCGTGCCCCCAGCAAGTGCTCCGCATCACGGAGCACATCCTATCCAAGAGGCACGCTATCTGGCCTGCAGATACAGGTGCAATCTTCCTCGATGTAGCGAAAGCTTTCGATAAAGTCTGGCACAATGGCTTGATCTACAAGCTATTCCAACTCGGAGTGCCAGACAGACTCGTGCTCATCTTACGAGACTATCTCCACAATCGAAGCTTCCGCTATCGCGTGGAAGGTACTCTTTCTGACCCCAGACCCATAAGAGCCGGTGTCCCTCAGGGCTCCGTCCTTGCTCCTCTCCTGTTCACGCTGTATACCAGCGATATTCCTCGGACTCATCAAGTCGAACTTGCCCTTTTCGCGGACGACACAGCTTTATACGCATCCGATAAGAACTCTGATCGAGTGCGCATAAAGCTGCAAGCCGCTCTCGACACCTTAAGTGCATGGTTCCGTAAATGGCGCATAGAGGTCAATCCAACGAAAAGTGCAGCAGTGCTCTTTTCTCGGAGAAACCGCTTGCCCACAAGAACGGTCTCACTCTTTGGCGAACCCATCCCATGGGTTAAGTCAGCCCGTTACTTAGGAGTGATCCTTGATAGACGTCTATCCTTCTTCACTCACATTACGAAAGTGAGCAACCGCGCCAAGTTCATCCTTGGCCGCCTTTCACCTCTCATCTGTGCGAAGAGCAAAATGTCCCTTAGAAATAAGGTGACACTTTACAAAACGTGCATCCGCCCTATTATGACATATGCCGCAGTGGCCTTCGGCCACTCCATTCATGTCAAAAAACTCCAAGCTGTCCAAAATCGTTTCTTGCGCAAGGCCACCGGTGCGCCGTGGTATTCGCGCAACATAGACCTCCACCGAGACACCAAGCTCGAGTCCATAGCCAAATTCATAAAAACCGCTTCTCAGCGGTATTATGAACTGGCCTCATCCCACCCGAACCCCTTAATCTCCACTATCCCCGACTACTCGATCGAGTCGCCCGAGTTGAAAACCCTCCGTAGACCAAGACACGTTCTTGGTGACCCCGATGACCCCATCAGCACCGCTAACGCGGTGGTGACGTCATCAAGTCCCGACAGAGCAAACACTCCACAGATACACCGAGCCCGCCGGCGGGCTCGACGAGTCCCCACTTCCGCCTACTCACGGTACAGATATGTACCGGGGCGTTTCTCTCCTATTCCACCCCCTCTGGCAACGGCCCAAGCCGAGGTCCGTACCTAAGTGGTGCCCTTGTGCTAGTTGCCCCATCCTAACTTTTTACAGGCTGAGCGCCTTCTGCGCTCGCCGTAGTCCGGTGACGCTGACCAAGGCCATCTGCGGCCCTGCAGCATTAAAGTCCATTCAGGAAAAAAAAAAGCGCAAGCTCACTTCTTTCCGAGGCGTTGCGCTGTGCGGACGTGTTTTGACGAGTTCATGTTGTTTTCTTTGTAAATTCTAATAATAGGGGTTTTATAATTTTCCTTTTTAAAAATTGGTTTTTATTAAACATCCCTAATATCAGAAGTGGGATCAATCACGTGTTCTATACCGTTTGTCATCCATTTTTGTGTTCAGTTTACTGTTGGGTCGTTTGTGTTTTGTGAAATCAAATCTGGTGTAAAAACGAAAAGATCGCCTCGATCCCGATCTCGTGACCAACGTTCACGAAGCCCGTGGAGATGGCGTTCACGCATCAGGCGTTCGCAACCGTGGTAACCGAGGTAATTGTGATCGCAGCATGTCCCGGGGGCATACGCCGCCGCGACGCAGAACAAGGTACCGTAGTTGTAGCTCTAGTGGTCGTGATTGTGATGTTGGTAGGCCGCAGCCGCGACCGCCGCAGCTTTTGAAGCCGCAGCCGTCATTGTGACCGCTACAGCTATAAGTTTTGGTATACCATAGTGTCCCGTTTACAGGCTTTATAGACACAAAGGCTTATTTTCGTAAACGAGGCAGGCATTTATTCGATTATTGATAAAAACAGCGTTTTGAGGGTAGACGGAAAAAGTTTGATGAATTTTATTTTTGTGCTAATCTTTATTGGAATCAAATCTTATCAAATCATAAGGTTTGGCGTACGTTCTAGTGATGAACCGCTGCTTTCTTGAGCCGACGTTACATCGACACGTAAGTCGTGGTTGTTAATCGAGTGCAGTATTGAACTTTCTCTTGAAATAAATCGCGTTCGATCCGTGGTTTTTGTAATTGAGGTCGTAGATGCCAGGTTAAGCAAAAGCAGTCATTGCCGATTCGCGACACCGCACTCTTTTCACCACTCTAGGAGCGTTGTATTTTATGTGTGCGATAATCTGGTCGAGACACAAACCTAATAAATTTGCAAAGTCTTAAAAGTATTCTGTTTTGCTTCGGTTGGAACCAAATTTCAGAGTTTAAATAGGTCATCAGTCGCAGTATGGAACGATCATATCGTGTCACCTGTGCAATACGTTTTTTTACGGTTAGTAGTCTGAATAAGATTCAGCAGTGTGAAGTAACTCTTGATCATTGTGCTATGATCATCTTTACGCAGTTACTTGTAGTTAATCATAATCATTGGTCTTATTGACCATCGCCGTGGCTTGATTTTGATGTTGTCAAGAGCCATAAATTTACCGTGTTGCTTTTATGAAGAAATTTCATCTCGGCATTTGAAAGTCTACAAAAGTTCAAGGCCAACACTAATTCTACAAAGAAATCATCGCCCTCTAGAATCAGCTACACTTTTGGGTTGTCGTGTTGATTTGTTTAACAAAGTGATCTATAAGGTTCAGTTAATGTTTATGTTTTGAGTCAGGTGTAGCCGAGCTCTCATGCACATGTGCTAATCACGCGATCCTATGCGCGTGTGGACGCGCTTGTGCGCGTGTGGTCGCGCCTTGCTATAGTGTAAAGGCGTGGAAAGGCGATTGGACTTAGTCATACTCCGCCTTATTGGAGGGTATATGGTACCCGTGTGCCCCTTGAGGTATTAGAGGGTATATGGTACCCGTGTGCCCCTTGAGGTATTGGAGGGTATATGGTACCCGTGTGGCCCTTGAGGTATTGGAGGGTATATGGTACCCGTGTGGCCCTTGAGGTATTGTTTGGCCCTTAAGGCAGTAGAACCAGTCCGTGTGGATGGTGTCTACATTGGCCATGGAAGTTGGTCGGTCTTACAAACCGATCAGTCACTGTGTAACGTGTGAACACAGTGTTTATTATTTGGCATGTTGTTTATTATCTGGCATGTCGGTTGTGGTAATGGAAAACCTTAATAGACTTACTTACCAAACTCATATGGTTAAACCGGTTTGGTACCTGCTTCTAAGGTTTGCAACATTTGGCATTTAATTGCAGATATCAATGATGATTTAGATTGTCGGTGGTGATGATCATTCAGGACATTCACCAAGACATGAGGCAGATCATGCAGAGCCCTCTTCAGAACCTGGCCGGAGGTCAAGGGATATCATCTACGTCACTCCCGATACTCAACCGTGACGAATCTGAAGAACCTGTCAGGGACGCCAGGATGTCAGGAGAGGCCGTGTTAACGAACTCCAGAAATGTCGGCAATGCGAACGACCGGCCGGCTATATAAAGAGCGGCGCGAGTGGCGCAAGCTCACTTCTTTCCGAGGCGTTGCGCTGTGCGGACGTGTTTTGACGAGTTCATGTTGTTTTCTTTGTAAATTCTAATAATAGGGGTTTTATAATTTTCCTTTTTAAAAATTGGTTTTATTAAACATCCCTAATAATATTATTACCTTACCACATTCTTTACTATTTTCCTGTTGATGTTCATGAGGAAGGACCTCTAAACGGTCAACAAAACATCAGCAGGAGAATAGTAAGGTATGTCATTTTAGTCATAATATTATCCTAAAATGATACCAAATCATGGTAATTTCAATTGTTGTCACGTTGTATAAATTATAAAACATACCTTGATCATTACAAAAGTTAGACAAGTCCAGTTCACACTTATCTGAGAATCGTCGGCTTACTACACTGGCTATGATATCATCCAGAGTGACCCGATTGTCAAACAAATCCGTTGATGTCTTATCATTGAAAAGAATGTCAATATTAAACATACTCTGACAATACGGAAACATAAAGTCATATCTGATGATTTTGTTTATGAAGGAAAGACTGCTTGTGTAAAATGACAATAAGCCATGTTGTGTATTTTCAGCTATCGGTACAAATGGAGATGAAAAATAGTCACTGAAAGCATCATAGAGGTCTGTTTTGGAGTCTGTCCAGCCATGTACCTGTAATTTACATAAAGTTTACATGTATTTATTTTAACTGCATGTATATGTATATTGTACACCTACATGTATTTTTACTTTACTATTTAAACTATGAATAATGTTTGTTGAATCTGTGTTTTACATTTTACGGTATAGAGCAAGAGAAAGAAAACTTACCATTACTTTGTGAAAGCAGTGATTTGCCGCTTCATCTTCGATGGCTAGGCAGTGCTCAAGAAATTCCACGAAAGGAGTGCTAGTGCTAGACCTTTTGAGGAGGAACCTTTTGTAGTTGTCCAATGGGTTCTTCTTTACATTCATTTTTGTAATTTCCTCGAAAACTACAATTCTTTACGAAAGAAACTGCAAATTATCTACTGCGAAACAAACCAAATACCAAAACCTAAACAAAACAAACTAGTGTAGATTGACTAAGGCGTAATGATTGATTGAATCAATCACAGACGCATGAATCAATCAATCGAAATCATTCAATCGATTCTGTAAGAAGCGGAATATGATAGTAATTTTATTGTTCATTCATTCATTGGTCATTTTCTTATTTCGTTTGTGAAAAGAACATAACTTTTATCGTTATTTTCCGTTATTTTCTCTATGATTATATATGTTGTATCTCTACTAGAAAATTTTTAGCCTGTAGTCCACAGACTAAAAGGTTGTTAACACATAAGTAGTCTGTGAAAACATCTGTATTGATTAAGCAAAAACTTTTTTTTTTATCTGTCTGTCTGTGCTGTGGGTGGTGAAAATCAACGAACGATACATAATTAATAAATTTGCTCTTTCTTCGAGAATCCGAGATAACCCAACCCACAGCACAATATTTTCAGCAAATATGAAGACCGCTATTTTAACTTTGTGCAAGATTTTAATATTCGTGATGGTTCTGATGAGCATAATTTCACATGTTGTGATTGCGAATTCGACACCGAAAAAGTTACAAATTGGTGTGAAGAAACGTCCCGCAGAGTGTCCTATCAAAAGCAAAAAAGGAGATCTACTGCACATGCATTACACGGTAAAAAAAAGCAATTGTTTCTATGCAAAGATATTATAATACTCTATTGGACGTAGTTACGCTGATAGGAGGAAAGCTCTATTAAATTCAGTATACAATACGTTTGAAATATTTAGAGTCTAAATATAAAGATATTAGATATTAATATCTAAGACTGCCAGGGTTTTTATAAGAGTTTTAAAGGGATGTATTTTGTAGAGGACGTAGACGGTATCGGGTCACAGCTAGATTTTACGGTGGATCAGGGTGAGGACTGTGAAGATGACGTCTAAGAACATCCTTTTTTATATAAATGATATTTTGCGCAATAATAAAACTCTTTTAATAATAAATATCACTTTTATTACTTCTTTTTGTCGCTTAGGTCCTTTTAGAGAAATAAAAAAAAATACTCCGTAATGTCAAAACCAATTAAGCAGAAACGACTCAACCCCATATTTTTCTCAATAACTGAAAAAATATGATACTGTGTGTAATAAAATTAGGTAAAAATAATAGTATTTTTGGTCACCTGACACAATAATTTCAAAATTTTCCGAATGCAATAACATTGTTGAATCATTGTCTAAACTTTAAAATGCTATATCTCCAAAGTGACATTTTGTGGATTGAGTCCTTTCAGCGTAACTACGTCCTATTTATGTATAAGTTATAATATCTATGACTAGTAACTACCAGCTAGGTGGTATTTAAAGGTACCTACTGTGTTTGTACTCAGAAAGTAATGTTTGTTAGATTTTTTTGTTGTAGATGTTTCACCAGTGTAATCTCAGCTGACTACTACTGACTTGCCACACTTGGTATTAAAACTATAAACAACCGTTTTTAACTATATAGTATGACAGATAAAACCTATAAAATCCCTACCAAACTGGCCTGTGCAATTTTATAAAATTTGCTCTATTTTTAAAATAAATACTTGTCTTTAGTGTCTGTTTGTGTTTCACTAAGCTAGGTGAAAACTTAGTTTAAGTGAGTTATGTTTAAGTGACAAAACTCTGAAAAAAAAACTGTTGTGCACCCTACACAAGCCTCTGCCTAGGCTAAGCACAAATGGACATAAAGTATTTATGTGTAAATAAAATCTTAAAATATTTTTCCACTTTTAGGGAACCTTAGAAGATGGTACAGAGTTTGACAGCTCAATCCCTCGTGGAAACCCCCTAACATTCACTCTAGGATCAGGTCAAGTCATAAAAGGCTGGGACCAAGGACTCATGGGCATGTGTGAGGGAGAGCAAAGGAAGCTAGTCATTCCACCAGAACTGGCTTACGGTGAGACCGGTGCCCCACCAAAGATTCCCGCCTCTGCTACTCTGACATTCCATGTTAATTTAGTCAAGATTGAGAGGAAAGATGAATTGTAATTTATGATTATTGATCATCACATTATTGTCTTAGTCATGAACTGCTTTATTTAATTTCAGTAGGTATGTAGCTGTGCAATTTTATAAAAATCTCGAGACTTCAACACAATTCCATGTTATTCGAAGTCTTTCAGTTTTTTTTCAATAAAATTATTTTGTCAAAAAAGTTGTTTTTTATTTAAAGTTATTAGGTACCTTTATCAACTCGAGCGGAGAGGGTTAACTAGCCATGAGGCCGAAAACAAAAGTAGGGTTCACTATGTGTGAAACCAAATGCATGAAAATGTATTGAATTATCTCATAAAAAATGCTTAGGTAGGCACATATTTTTCCTATATTTAATATTTTACTTTGAATTATTAAATGAATGAAAATACTTTATTGTACACCTTAAGATACAAACGAAATAAACAGTAACACATATGATAAAGGTACAATGGGCGGTCTTATTGCTTAAAAGCGATCTCTTCCAGACAACCTTTGGATGGAGAGGATTATATATGATTTTGAAGCGGCCGGGGGTGTACTTTGTGTAAACTACCTTAAATAATATTATTCATAAGAAATACTACAGCAGAATATAATAAATAATAACATATATACCAATTACCTATTATATATATATATTTATGTATATGTTATATACTTATACATACGAACAGCAACTCAACAATAACAGGATCAAAACGAACTATACCTTCTGGGATTGATAGAAAATTTTAACGCGAGTTTTAAATATGGCTAGAGACGAGGCCTTCCTTACCGATATTGGTAATGCGTTCCAGAGGCGTACTGCTTGAGTCGTGAAAGATTTATCATAGAAGCTTAAAATTTTGTTTGTAAAATATAACTTATGATAAACTTTAGTTTTTTATCTTTATACCATAGTTTGTACAAGACTAAGTATTAAATAAGCAAATGAAACCATGTACCTACCTACCGTCTAATATCGCGACGCTATTGACACTGGAATATTGTGTTAAAATTAGCGATGGGTCGTCGACGTAATTATCGTAAACGAAACGAAACCGTTAATTTTCGCTCAACAACTAGTCCATCGACTAGTTGAATTCGTCGAATAGTCGATGTTTCAACTTCGTTATATTGATGAACTATCTAAACTTCGCGACGATGTCTATCTAGTCGATAATATCTACCGGGTGATTATGTGACGTAGGTCGACCGTAACAATACTAGGTAGGTAATCTTGAAATTAATTAAATTTCGAAGAAAACTTAAAACTTCCTTTTTACTTTTTACACTTTACTTTTAAAAATACTTACATTTTATTAAAATACAGATCAAACAGCTAGCTATATAAAGACCGTTGCAAACGATTTATAGATAGGTAATATATTTCTCAAAATAAATAAAATATAGGTTTAATATAATACAGGTATCTATTTATTTGCAATAAAAAACTTCATACTTTTCCAATTTCATTATAAACTATGGACGTGTGAACGCATCGTCTCGTGATTCGAGTTAGGTTTGACCCGCCTTTGGTTTGATTGACAGTTTGACATACACACTGATGACCAACACAAATGTCAAAAAAGTAACGATTACCGATTTGTTTACGTTACCTACTGTCTCTGTGTGCACGTACATTTCCTTCCACCTTCCAGTTTTTAGATTAATGAGCTGTATCTGACTATCTGATGGTACAATTCCTTTAAAAGTTGTTCAAAAATGGTGAAGATAATATTCCTGCATCCAGACTTGGGTATCGGAGGTGCGGAGCGCCTTGTTCTTGATGCCGCATTGGCCTTCAAAAAGAAAGGACACGAAGTCTCCTTTTTCACGAATCACCACGACCCAACGCATTGCTTCGCAGAGACTAGGGACGGAACGTTCCCTGTGACCGTCATTGGCGATTGGATACCTCGATCTATTTTCTGGAGGTTCAAAGCCGCCTGTGCGTACGTTCGCATGGTTTATGCTGCAGTTTACATGGCCTGGTACGTAATTCCTGATGAAGAACCGACGCTAATCTTTACCGATCTGATATCTCTTTGCATTCCATTCTTGAAACTAGCCAGAGGGTCTTTCCGTGTTGTGTTTTACTGCCATCACCCAGACAAACTGCTGACATCTGAAGGTGGTTTTCTGAAAAAATTGTACAGATACCCATTGAACTGGTTAGAAGAATTGACAACTGCACGGGCTGATAAAGTCTTGGTGAATAGTAAATACACTGCCCGGGTGTACCAAGATGCATTCCAAAGAATCAAAGACATTCCAGATATATGCTATCCATCAATCAACACAGAGTTTTTCAAGACAACAGTGCCTAAGCCTTTGAAGGAAGTAGTACCAGTTGGCACAGACAAGTTTATCTTTCTCTCGATAAACAGATATGAGAGGAAGAAGAATCTCAAGTTAGCTTTGAGAGCTTTAGAACATTTGAAACATATAGTAAGTGAAGATGACTGGAGTAGAGTGCATTTGATTATGGCAGGTGGTTTTGACCCTATTAACTTGGAGAACATGGAGCATTTCATGGAACTGACTGATTTAGCAGCAGAATTGGATATAGAAGACAAAGTCACCTTTATGAAATCACCAACAGATGTCGAAAAGGTTTCCCTACTTTTCAACTGCCAGGCATTGATCTACACTCCGTCAAATGAGCATTTCGGTATTGTGCCATTAGAAGCCATGTATTACCGAAAGCCAGTAATAGCTGTCAACAGCGGCGGTCCAACTGAGACTATTGTAGATGAAGTAACAGGTTTCCTTTGTGAGCCACAGAGTAAAAATTTTGCTGAAGCCATGAGCAAATTGATGATCAATCCGGATCTTTGTGAGAAACTTGGAGATGCAGGTTTGAAGAGGTTTGAGACTAAATTCTCATTTGATGCCTTTACCGAACAATTGGATGGCATCTTGAGCCGTGAGAGACAGATAGCTTTAGAAACAAGGGCCATAGAGCAAGAGAGGAAACATAAATAGCATAACGCCAACGCTCCGACAATGTTTGACCTTGTTTGAGTGTTACCAAAGAATGCATTTCTCATAGTCATAATTGTGCTGGCTATTAATAATTTTGAGCCTGTCCTACCACTGGAAATTACAGCTATTTATAAGTTATTTATGACTTATCAATATGTAAAAATGTTTAAAACTATATAGCTACATTTATTAATCTTGTTAAAATAGTGCACCTGGTTACCTTTGGAAATTACTGCTATTAATAAGAATTATTTATGACTTATCAATATGTAGAAATGTTTAAAACTGTTTAGCTATCTTTTATTACTCTTGTTAAAACAGTGCACCATGTCATTTTGCAATTCAATATCAAAATGCTATGACATTGAAGGTTCATGGTCCTATGGACATATTATGGTCTTCTATTGGTTTATTTTCTTTTGGAAAATGCACAAGGCATTTTGGCAGGTTGAAGTAAAATATGCTCAGCAAAGAAATGAATGGCTGTTTGGACTGGAGACTGATGTTGGTATTTAAGAATAAGATAAGATTGTAAAGTTGTTGTAAGCCACTAGAATATGGCTTCATTTAATCATAGTGAAAATAGCCAAGATGGAAATTATATACTTCTTCAATTTAGATCTATGTAATAAAAGCACAATTTTATTCTTAAATAGATGCAATTAGTACTAATTGCATTTTGCTAAGATTTCTTATAATTGTTTCAATTGCATGATTAATGATATTTAGCTTGGGTGTAGCTACAATTATAAGGGAAAGTACCTAATATTACCTAATATACCTAATATAATATTAAATAGTAGTGTTTTTAGCTGTGTAAAACTTTGGTGTCATTGATGTGTGATGATATTTGGACATTTTAATGCAAGATATGAGAATAAGCTTAGTTATGGATATGTATTTTTAATCTAATAAATGTATAAAAATACATTTTTATCTTAAAACAATACCCATAATGTATATTTTAAAATATTTAGTTTGATTTGAAAAACATTTTTTTGTAGGCAATATGCCTTTAGACATACAAGATATCCATAAAGACATTATGAACATATAAAAGGTTAAAACAAACACATTTTTTTTTAAAATATAAAACAATTTATTCTTAGGTTTTTATTGTGTCATACACTTGCTTACTGGTTACTCTATGATAGTTTTATCCATGTTATAGACTTTCTCAACATTTTCCTCAGGTAAGGGGTCCATCAGCTCAATCTGTAGATCATACTGTTGGTCCAATCCTAGGTAGCTATCACTCATTATATACACGGTGTAGATAATGCGGCCTGAAAACAATAGATCATTTAATTCCTCATCATAGGGAACGAAAGAATGTGGAAGGAGACAGATAATATTTCATCGAAGAGAGCCATACTACTTGTTCGGCTATAAACAGGATTTTTGGTATATTATAAATTCATCTACAGACTGTCATTACCTGTGTAGGAAGGCGTGTAAAATGTGACTTGGGTAGTGCCTCTAGGCGGGACTCTCTTCAGAGCGTGCAATTCTTTATTGTCGATGGTTCCCAATGTGATGAACCATCCTTCGTTCTTGCCTCGCGGGAAGCGAGGGCAGAGAACGTTGTTTGGGTTCCCGCCGCGACGGTTCATGTTGATCAGTAGAGTGTATTCCTGGTAAAAACAAAATAGATACACTCAATTATTCGTTTTCATATTTTTAAGGGTTTCTATAAAATAATGCTAGACATTTTTTTCACACAGCATCATTTAGCCCCAAAGT
Source organism: Perizoma flavofasciatum (assembly GCA_958496245.1). Lineage (NCBI taxonomy): Eukaryota > Metazoa > Arthropoda > Insecta > Lepidoptera > Geometridae > Perizoma > Perizoma flavofasciatum. Next base: position 6,932,406 of record OY292439.1, on the reverse strand, counting down.
AAGCATAGCTATGGGAACTATTACTTATATTTTTTTTTATTGTAAATACATATGTTATACATAGAAAACACCCAAACCCGAGACAGATATTTGAAAATTATACAAACATTTGTACCGCGGCGGGAATCGAACCCGCAACCTTCTGCGTCTCAGGCGACGTGGGCTTCGCCCACTGAGCCGTCGTGAGCTGTCGTCGAAAAAATAAATAATTAATTTAATAATTCTATTAAATTAATTATTTATTATAACGCTACCTTTTTATATTTTCTCAACGTTTCGGCCGTAAATAAGTGAATTTTAACAAAGAAAACCCCCGATGCGTATTCCATCATGTATTTGCAGCGCCATCTAGTAGCGTGTTTTGTAGCGATACAATTTTATCCAAGAACCATCGATTCAATAACCATCGAGTCATACAAATCAATTGCAAAAATACGGAATTTAATCTGGTAAGTTGTTGGTACGGAGCAAAAAACAACCTCTTGTCAAACGCATACACTAGCTTCATGCGTTGCGGGTACCTGATTAGCGTGTAATGGCATCCATTCATCCCTCCGTTGTGGCTGAGATATTTTCTTGTCTTGTTCGTGGTCACTGTCGAACCACAGCCCGCGGATTTGCATCTTTATGTCGAGCGTAGGTAGATCCATTATAGCCTGCAATTCAATGTTAAATCAGCTCTTTGAAATATAAATGAAACAATCACATAATATAGTTTTGACCATACACTAGGATTCCCTGTGCCGTGGGTATCAGAAACTACGAGTACCATGGGACAACAACAACAACGTACCGCACTATCGTTGAATGCCTTCAACGATAGTGCGGAACGTTGTTGTTAACCGACTAAGTTTCGACTCATTTCGGGAGTCTTCATCAGGGTGAGTGATCGCGACGCTCTTCCTCCGCGTCAAAGTGAAAGTCAATAGGTTTTTATTTATTGAAATCAGAAGGATATAAATGTTGTGAGAAAATAACATCCCGAAGTGTGAAAAAATGGGGGATGATATTTCTTATTGGACTTTTTTATCAACTCTCCGTTATTTGGAATCGTTTTTTTATTTTTCTTGAAAAACATATATAATATTATCTTACTCTATGTATCTGTTCAATCTGCCCTTCATCAAACTCTTTCCTCAAGTATTTGGCCAGAGTCTCATAGCTCCTACAAGCCACCTTCACTCCGTTCAGCAGCACACACGGTTTCTTCGTATCTAAATTAATAAAAGCACAATAATTACTGCATGCTAACGAAGTTTCAAAACCTCTGGCGCAAAAGGTTTCGATCCCCGCCGCGGGACAAATGTTTTATGATCTGCAAATATTTGTCTCGGATCTGGGTGTTTTCTTTGCAAAATATATAAGAAGTATATCAGTCATGTAGTTCCCATAACACAAGCTCTGCTTACTTTGGGGCTAGATAATACTGTGTGAAATTGTTTATTAATGCATTATTATTGTTATATGCCGAAGAATGATAAGTAGGTACCTACCTGAGTATTGGCTTTGATTATGTAGATACTGTACACAAGGTATTTATAAAAATATGGATGAAACAGTTACCTATCTAAAGACCGTTGCAAACAATCTATAGATAGGTTAATTAATCAACATGCTAACTACTATTCAACATTGAACAACATTGTTAAAGCTTGTAGTACTTATCTAAGCTGAAGTATTATTTGGTGTGTAATAATATAATGTTTGGATACGTCTCTGACTACCCCCTACATGGTATCCTCACAGATCTGCATACTCAGTATGGATTTGAGGAGGACGAGAGCATTTTTACCCAACAGTAATGAAATCAAAACTTAAAAACCATAGACTAGTAAATTTATTTATTTTAATATATTTCAGTGAATATACCTCGTGTGTTCATAAGTCTTGAGACACAGTAAAACTAAAATATTTTTGGAGCTAAGTTGAGTATTCATTTATTGGATATTAAAATTAAAACTACTGACATCTAGATCTGTATTTAAAAATAAATCATTCAAAATGGCCGCCTTTGCATTCAATGCAGGCCTTCAAACGCGTGCGCCATTCATCTATGGCGGCACGAATCTTTTCAATGGGAATCCGTTTCGATTCTTTAATAAGGGCTCGCTTGAGAGAATCCAGGTTTGGGTGAGACTTTCTGCATGCCCTCAGCTCCAATTCCGTCCATAAAGAATAATCCAAAGGATTCAAGTCAGGGCTTGACGAGGGCCAATCTTCGCTCCGAATGAAGCCTGGCAAATTGGCCTCCAGCCAACGTTGGGTAGTCTTAGCTTTATGGGAGGGAGCAGAGTCCTGTTGGAAAACCCAGTATTTTCCAGCGAATAGCGTATCATTTAATGGTTTAACCACCGCTTCCAATATGTCGGTTTGGTAATTTTGTGCCTTCACCTTGACGCCTTGCTGGCAAAAATGAAGCGAAGTGACCCCCTCGTAGGAAACACCCCACCAAACCATCACACTTGCTGGATGATGAGTGCGCTGGACATTGCGTACAGATGGCTGGACGTCCTTTGAACTTCTGGCGTAAACCTTATTGTTCTGCCGGTTAAACTTTTCTTCCACCGTGAAGATCTTTTCATCGGTAAACAGGATATTTTTTGGATCGTGTCTCTTCAATAGGTTCCGACATCGTTCCAGTCGCAATTTACGAAGACGCTCGTTTAAATAAAGCACTTTCCTTCGACTGTAGGCCTTTAGTTTAAGATCATATTTAAGTATCCTGTTCACCGATATTCGCGAAATGTTGGTCTGCAGAGCTAATTTCTTTTGAGTCCGGCAAGGGTTGCGACGAATTCGCTCTCTGATTACTTTGATGTTGGCGGGCGTCCTTACAGACCGCGGGCGGCCACATCTTCCACGGTCTTCTAAAGAGCCGGTCTCCTTGTACCTCTTTATGGTATAATACACAAAGTTCCGACTACATCCCAAACTTTGGATTTCACTAAAAACTTGCATTGGTTTTTTTCCTGCTTGAAACAGTGAAATTACAGTCGCACGCAAATCTTTTGTTGGCGCCATTTTCACGGAGAATGAAACAAATATTCAAATGTATATTTTTTCTGATTCAAAACATTCGAAATTTAAAATTTTAAAAGTTTAAAAAAGGTTGCATGAATTACTTTCTTTTTAAATTAATTAAATAAGTTCGTCTCAAAACTTATGAACACACGAGGTAGTAATAGACTGAATATTGATCTCTCAAGATACCTTTTGTCATTTGTGAGAACATGTACAGTTGATCAGACTCGATGTGCGGTAGAGTGGTCAAGGGTGAGTCGGCCGGCCAGCGCGCTTGCACTATGGACTGCATTAGTATCTGGCAGGACAGACAGACGGACAGCCAGCCGTTTTCCGCTGAGGTGTCTATCATTGCCTGTGGAATTAAAAACGGTAAACATACAAATTATGTATGGTGGCCCTTTTATAGTAGAAATCGTAATGAATTTGCTCGTAATTGTTTTATAACAACATTGAGTAAAATTGTTAATGTTTTAAGTCAAACTGTTAAAATTTCAATGTGTCTCAACATTGAAATTTTAAGATCGAGGATCTGAGGAAATCGATAACTAGTTTTGATTGATTGGACATTTATATTTAATTTAATTTATAATACCAAACCAATACAGATAATTTGAAATTTTATTTGCTAATTAAGTATTTCATTGTTGACTACCTCTAGATTGTGATTGAATTTGATTACCTATGTTTTTATAAGTGACTTTTATGATTTCTTCAACCTATTAAATTATATTTCATTCATAATAACAGATTTAAAAAAAACCGTTACTTATCAACATACACAATCGAACTCAAAGTTGCAGCGCCCTAACGGGGTTCATGTACCTACCTACTTTCTTATGTATTGTTTAAACACCTATACTAAACTGTATACATGACAGCAATAAAAAAAAAACTTATACTTGCAGAATTCGGATAATCAGATCTATCAGCGACTTGGGACCCTTAAAATAGCGGATTCTATGATATTTTTACGACACTCACTTGCAGAATTCGGATAGTCTGATCGAGCACCGACTTGGTATCAGTCAGGTAGTCGGTATTCGGCAGAGGGAGACGGGACATGTGCGCTTGCAGCAATAAGAACGCTTTTACGTTCGAAGAATCCAGTGACAGCGCATCCACTGCTAAACGGCATTGCTGAGATAGCTCGCTGAAAAATTAATCGGTTTTTGTTATACCACCAAAGTTGCAAATAAGCATACGACCCATTTAAGGCCAAAGCGGTTACCGTTGCCTATGGAAGCTCGCAACATCAGAGGCATCGGTCCTATCGTCCTATTGGAAGAACTTCATACTGTAGTCACTTGGGAAAATCTCAGCAAGGAGAACATTCCATAACCTGAGTGTTCGTGGGCGAATGTTTCTCTGAAATCGCACGGTGCGCGACCACCCAGGCTTTAGGGTGTGAGGATGAATTCCCTGCCAGTGGCGAGCGGTGTGGTGATGAAAGGTAGGTGTAGGCATCAATCTGTTATCTACATTTCCAGCTGTTGCAGCTAGTAGATGTATGTAGATACAATTAATATTAATACAACGTCAACAAAATTTGATTATGTAAAGAAAAAGCCTTTTAAATTTATCTTTAGACCTGACAATGATCAGCATTAAGACTATTAATAGGATACGACGGTAACAATCCATCGGTTTACCATCTGTTGCCTAGCAATATAAACAAATCTTCTTTTTTCGTTTTTATTTGTAGGGCTTATTACTATCGATTCTAAAGTTTCGACATATCCATCCTGGCTACGCCAAGTATAAATAAAGTTTTATGAAAATATTATCTAATAAGTTTATGCTGTTGGTGCCAATTTTGATTAGTATAGCGTATGATTGATTGTGAGGGTAGATTCATGTACTCAGAAAGTGCAATTGAAGCTTTATCCTATGGTTCAAATTCATAGGAACCTCACCCATTGAGCACATCCTCATTATGTCGGACAGGTAATGTGGCATACTCTTCGCTGTCAGATAAAACTCGCAGTAGCTCGTCTACATTCATGTTACTGTGTAAGTGCGCACTGAAGTGGGCCATAGTCTTGTGGGACAGATAGTAGTAGGAGGCGATTCTACCCATCCATGTCGTGTGGATTGTGCGTTGGTCCTGAAAGAGTATTTAAAACTATTTAATTTCCAAATTAAAAGACGTAAATTGCATGAAGATTCTAACCTTCCTTTAAAGAAGGTAATTTCGGGCCCTGTCAATTAGTAAATTTAATACAATTTAAGGTATTTAGCTAGTTTTGCGCAAAATATAATGGTGCGACAAATAGCGACAGCAAAAATCAACTGACATATTAATAATAAATAAACCCCATAGACATATAATTTGTTCCGGCTCTAGATGTTGTGATTTCGGAATCACAGGGAATCCTAGTGTGGGGTCTGGATTATGTATGTATCTGTAGGAACTTTTTTTTTGATATGAAAAGTCAATTCGTCAATCAAGAACAGTTTGTATGGGTGAAAGTAACGCCCTTTTTTACATACTTCGGGGCAATTTTCCCAACTTTTATTTTCATAAAAACACAACTCAGACTATTACGAACATTTTAAAACAAAAAAATAGCTGAATCCGCCCAGCCGTTCTCAAGTTATGCGCTTAACAACGAACAGCATTTCATTTTTATTTATATAGATTTCATACCCAGTATTTTAAGACTCACCTCTTCCATTTCAATACAACTCGCGTTAGAAAGTGCATCGAGTGAAGTCTGCACCAGATTCGACAGATAGTAATTAACGTCTTGAGGCTCTGTGCTTTCTAAATTGTAATAAGTAGGGTTCTTAAGCAGACGCCGGAAGAAGTAAGTCCATGTCATGTAGTCCAGAATGTCCTGTTTGGTTTGCACTGTCCCTGTAATGGATGGAAAAGTAGAAATACATGAACACAGGCACTTAATACAAGCTATGAGAGTACGACCATAGAAACTTTGTGGCGCAATGGACTAAGGCCCGCCTGAGAAGCAGAACGTTGCAGGTTCGATTCCCGCCGCGGGACAAATGTTTGTATCTGCAAATATTTGTCTTGGGTCTGGGTGTTTTCTATGTATAATATGTATGTATTTACAAAAAAAAATGTATATAAGTAGTATATCAGTCATGTAGTTCCCATAATACAAGCTCTGCTTATTTGGGGGGCTAGATGATGCTGTATGAAATAGTCCAGCATTTTTGTAGTTTGAAAATGATTACCAGCAACAACTTCAGCATTCAAATGGTCAGGCAGCACGCCGAGTAGACTGGATTCGACCGGGAACGGTTCGTAGAGGAACTTCTTGTAAAAGTTCTTCTTTTGGTCGTGAACTAACACCACAGCTACGCCTTCGTTGTCATACTGCAACACGGAGAACGCGTATTCATAAATCACTATAGACAGTTGAAGCGTACATAGCTAAACAAAAACAAAACAAAAAATACTCTTATAGTCTTTATTGTACACAAAAATAAATAAATAAATAAATAATGCTGGACATTTTTCACACAGCATCATCTAGCCCCAAAGTAAGCAGAGCTTGTGTTATGGGAACTACATGACTCAAATACTACTTATATATATATATTTGTAAATACATACATATTATACATAGAAAACACCAAAAATAAACACTTACACAAAAAGGCAGAATTAAATGACATGTACAAAGGCGAGGTTAACCCTAAAAAGAGTTATCTTCCAGCAAACCTTAAGCTAGATGTCATTATAGAGGTAGGATCGTGTACAGAAGAAATTAATGAATTTCTACTTTTGATGACATAAGCGATGCATGATTAAGGGGCGATGAGCTTGCAACCTGTCACTTGGATTGATAACTATTATGCAAAACGCGGACATGTGCCAAATATTATGTTTGGACATGTCTCTGACTACCCCCTTCTTGGTATTCTCACCAAGATACATTTGCGTGCTGAGTATGGATCTGACGATCTCCAGTTGTGAATGTTTTATTTTGATGCTATAAACTCCAGGAACGTTACAGAGCACTCAATTTATTTTGTTACGGTTGAGACCTCCAATCCGGAGGGCAAATAAAACTAGCAAAATAATCGAGAGGTATAGAAACCATTTTTTATTCTTTATTGTACACACAGATAATACAGACAAAAGACTTACATATAGGACATGTACAAAGGCGAGCTTAACCCTAACAAGAGTTTTCTTCCAGCAAACCATGATAGTAGATTGTTTGACAAGGGACTAAAAGGTGCCATTTTATACGAGATGTTTAGCCGCCTGAGCGACAGCGAGGTAGGCTATAGCATCGTGTATGAATGGGTTTTAGTACCGAGTTAATCACTCTACTTTTCACTACGATTGCGAGAAAATAAAATAACTATACTACTAGAGATTTCGCGGATTTTCGCGGCAGTTTTGTTTTTTTTTAATTTATTTTTGTTGACAGACGCACTTACGCATACATCCAACGATCACCAAGAAACGCTAGTGCAGCAATGTAGGTCGCTAGATATCTAAAAGCCCAGTCATTATAAAGTTTTCCCTAAAGATAAAAAAGTACACTTTGGACTACCAAAATGACACACTTTTAGAGCATGAAAATTGATAAATTAATAGTGCAAATACATTTAAAAAAACAAGCTTTTAACACCGAGTGTAGCAACTATGTCATAGTAAAACTCAAAAGCAGCTATCATAATAAAATACGTACACAAAATTTCGTGTCTGTGCTGTTGACCGTTGAAGAGTTCCTTTATCTGGAGCTAATCCTGAATGTCGATTCAGGGTATGCGTATCATAAAAGTGCATTGCTATCGGAACTGAACCAACATGGAAAAATTCAACTCCATATGATAAGAGGAAGTGGTTCTAATTCAGCTTGCAAGACTTGACCTAAACAAACAAACTAACAAACATTGCGAGTTAAATAAAAGCTTGTAAAAGTATTATAATGTGTGTTACCTGCGGCCGGCCGGCTCTGCCCATCATCTGAAGAACGTCCGTTATCGGCATATCGACGTATCTCTTTTGCTTCCCGTCGAAGTATTCCGTTCCCTTGATCACAACCAAATGAGCGGGGAAGTTAACACCCCATGCCAATGTTGCTGTGCAGATCAGAACCTTCCATGCAAATAGAGAGATTAGTAAATGTTACTATTTGTTGAAAATTGGACGCAAAATAAGATGTGACGTGATATTATTTGGTCTGTGATATGTTCTCACAATCGTTCATGTCACCAATGTCTTTGTATCATCAAAATAAATCCAAAGTCTGGACTATTTATTTTATCACTATTGCTAGACATTTTTATTTTCACACACCATCATCTAGCTTCAAAGTAAGCAGAGCTTGTGTTATGGGAACATATACCCAGGACAAATGGTGGTTTTTATGCAAAATATACTCGTAACAAATATTTGCAGATCATACAAACTATGTCCCGCGGCGGGAATCGATCCCGCAAGTCTTCTGCGTCTCAGGAGGGCCTTCGCCCACTGCGGCAGAGGTTTAAAAAAAAATATATACGTTACTTTCTTACTGACCTGTATTTTTTGATTGATGAAGAGCTCTTCCACCGTCGTCCTGTCTCGCTCATGCAAGCCGGCGTGGTGGATGCCAATGCCAAATGCCAGCGTCAGTTTCAGGTTAGATTCCCTGATGTTGGATAGGATTTGCTCCATCTCGGATTCTTGCATGTGTAGCCACTGTTTCGGGTTATCTTCCGCTGCTAGGTACGCGATTAGATCTAATGCTGTCAGTCTGGAAAATAAGTAAATCAGACTTATGACTTATTAGACGACCTCCGTGGCGCAGTGGGCGAAAGTCCGCCTGAGACGCAGAAGGTTGCGGGTTCGATTCCTGCCACGAGACAAATGTTTGTAAGATCTGCAAATATTTGTCTCAGGTCTAGGTGTTTTTCTATGTATAAAATGTATGTATTTACAAAAAAAAGTATATAATGTAGTATATCAGTCATGTAGTTCCCATAATACAAGCTCTGCTTAGTTTGGGGCTAGATGATGCTGTGTGAAAAATGTCCAACATTATTATTATTATTATGGCTTTGAATACTTTTTTAATGTTTTTTTAATTCCTTTTCGTTGAACAGGTCTCAAAAAACAAGTGGCTTGAAAAGAAACACCGGGGTATCATTTAACAAGACTCTTAAGTAAAAACCAGTATAAGTTTCTTTTTTGATATTTTTATTTGAAGCCTTGGGAGTTTTCAAAGAAAACATAAGGGTCCAAAGTTGTCCTCTGACTTTACAAACTTGTGTCCCAGAAGTATGAAACCAAATGAATTGGGTAGAATTCAATATTCCTATTGCCCCGATTCATTTTGTCCAATGAAAATAAGTTTTAAAGACCGAAAGCGTCTTCACCAGTTAATGGCAGACAATATAGACGCATTATTCAGCTCTATTGCCATACAAGTAAAGTCGGAGAATGGATAGTTGTGGGTAGTACTTAATTAATAGGCAGTATTTCCGTAGACTTGACCCGCACTCCGCTAGGTACCCGCGTACCTATAGCGCTATACCAACTAAGCCGCGAGATCGTTAACAAAATTCAAAATTCTCAAAAAATAAAACTTGGGATGATTCGACTGGAAGCGTCGAAGTGGATTTTTTGGGATATCATAAAATCTTGCGATTTCCTTTAAGTGTTGTTTTAAAAGCATAAATACCTTGTCTGCCTCCTACTAGATACGAACACAAGTGCGGGAGCGCACGGCGAATGCGTGCGTATCGCTTGGAATGTAGGCTTGTTCATTGACATCATACGAGGGCAGTAGTGTCTGCCGGGGTGACCCGATATGTGCACCTAGAATTACAAAATGGCTATATAAGACTTGATATGTGCGCCTTGAATTACATAAAGGCTATACAAGACTTGATATGTGCACCTAGAATTACATAAAGGATGTAGAAGACTTGATATGTGCACCTAGAATTACATAAAGGCTATATAAGAGATGATATGTGCACTTAAAATTACAAAAACGCTATAAGACTTGATATATGCACCTAGAATTACATTAAGGATGTAGAAGACTTGGTATGTGTACCAAGAATTACATAAAGGATGTAGAATACTTGTTATGTGCAACTAGAATTACATAAAGGCAATAAAAGACTGAATATGTGCACCTAGAATTAAATAAAGGCAATAGAAGCCTCGATATGTGCACCTAGAGTCAGATAAGGCTATAGAAGACTTGATATGTGTACGTAGAATTACATAAAAATATTATAATACTTGATATGTGCACCTAAAATAGGCAAAGGCTATACAAGACTCGATGTGTGTATCTAGAATTACATAAAGGCTACAAAAGATCCGATATGTGCTTCTAGAATTACATAAAGGTTACATAAGACTCGATATGTGCACGGAATTACATTAAGTCTACAGATGATTGGATATGTGCACCTAGAATTAATAAAGGGCAACAAAATACCCGATACCTAGAATCAAATGAAAGCCATACCAGATAATGTGCACAAATTAAATAAATTTATTTTTTTATATGTGCCAATAAAATTAATTTGTGTTACCTCCAAAGGCACCGGTCGCACTGAAGGCCTGAAGTTGTAAAGACCCATTTCACCGATATTCAACCAGTTCGCAAGATCTTTTGCGTTTGCCAAAGCAGTTGAAAGACCTATGATTCGAAGCCTCCTTGACGTGTGAGATTCGATGAAATTCGTTCTGAAAATATAAAATTTACCTTAAAACGAATGTGTAACGCTAGTTGGAGTTGGAGTTGGAGTATACGACATCCGAAGGAAAAATTATGCGCAATACTATTGCTCTCAAACGGTGATGAAAAACATCGTTATGGAAACCAGCTATATTGAATAATAACATTTATTACTGGCTACTGCCCACTTTGCGTGGTACCAGGATAAAAAGTAGCGTTTGTAAGAAACGCATTCGCTCGACCGTTTTTTCGTCAACTTACGTTGCGGAATTGGTCTCCACGAATAGCCCTTTTATTTAAACGCGATAATATTATAGCCTTTGTCCACCCTTAAAGTGTTAGTAATAAATTTCTTATTCAAAATTAGTAAGTATAATAATAATACAAAACAACAACTGAACAAAGAATAACGTAAATAGAATTACACCTCTACATTATACAACCATAAACAATCACACTACATAAACAAACAGTTACAATACAAACACAACTAAGTACACATGATGGTGTGGTGGTCTCTTCTGATCCTCAAACTCATTATGAGATTAGTGTTGTTGACTGACACCCACATAAATATACATACATAATCACCATACATGTTTTATATATTATACTCTGGCTATCCTCTAGTAACCGGACCTTTATAAAACCTGTTATCGAACCCCCACACGCACAATCAACAATGATGTTGCACATTCACACTATTTTATTCTACAAACTAAAAATAATAGCTACTTAACCTACCTAATATTTATAAGAATTTTCAAGAACCATATGCATTGAAAACATTTAAAAAAAACTTCAATTTATAAAAAGCTCTCTATATTAAATTTTGGCTTATATGTGTTTTTATATCGATTGGGATGGGCCCAAATTTCAAAAAATAATTTTAATTGATAAGAGACAAATAAATTGAAATGGTGAGGTAAAAATACTATGTCAAAAAGATATAATATCAGTGCAGCTAGAATAAAAATGATATTTAAAAAAAAGAATTACCTCGACACAATAACTTCAAGCACAGGCCCCCTATCTTCACCTAGTAAATGTATCTCATCGATTACTATGAGAGCCACATCTCGTACATAGTTTCTCGTCTGCCACGATCGACTGATACCGTCCCATTTCTCGGGCGTTGTTACTATTATATGAGAGTTTTTGATTGCTCGTATGTCGGGGGAAACATCGCCTGTAAAATATAAAAACATGAATGAAAAGTTCTTTATTGTGCACCGCAAGAAAATGACTAAATACAAAAAATTACAAAAATGCACAATGGGCGGTCATATCGCTTAGTAGAGATCTGTTCCAGACAATTTTTGGATAGAGAAGAATGTATGAGTCGGCGGCGTACGTATTAATTTATAAAATGCTAAGGCACAGATTAACAGATCGGTTAACTAAAGCTGGCACATTCAACACATTTACATGTTGCGCTTGTGTAGTGTCTGTGAATAAGAACGCGGCTTGACGTCGGTCTACATGCGTATGATGAAAAGTCTATCCGTCTCTCTCGCGCGCGGTTAAGCTTATGAGTATGAAGGATACAGTTATCGTTTTGCTTTTGCTACAGTTTATCAATACGTACCTAACTAATACTTACCTGTCAACTCGACAACTCTCTTTCCTAGTTTTTCTTCCATGCGGATTTTCCAGTCTTTTATTCTCTCTTTGACTAGAGCTTTCAATGGCGCTATGTAAACCACCTGAAAGAATAGTTAATTATTTAAATAAATAATTAAGTATATTATAAATTATTTAAATCGCCCATTCAATTGTAAATTCTATTATTTTCAATTATGCAGAAGGGTTGACTAAACCTCTGGTTGAGGTGAACTAAATTGATTTTTATGTGTTACATTAAAATTATGGAATTGTCTGCAATAAATAATAATGCTGGACATTTTTGACACAGCATCATCTAGTCCCAAACAAACATCTGTCCCGCCGCGGCGGGAATCGACGCGCAGCCTACGTTTTAGGCGGGCCATCGCCCACTGCGCCACAGAGTTCGTCAATATTAGATTGAATTCCAAAAAAAACTGTGCTTAAGTTGGGATTAGTGTTAAAGGCATTTTCTACCTGCCAACCAATAAATCAAAGGTTATAAGTGAAACAGGTGTAAATGTAAAAATAAATAAATAAATGTGTTTTACCTTGCACATCAAAGGTTATAAGTGAAACAGGTGCAAATGTATTTTACCTTGCACCCAGGGTATTCGTTGAACACTCTGAACATAGCCACCTCGGCGACAATGGTCTTCCCCGAGCCGGTCGGCGCGCCCAACAGCACATTATTGTCCGTATGGTACAGACAGTGGAATATCTGTGTCTGTATCGGATTGAAGTGACTGAAGTTGTATAGCATCTCGAATGGCGGGTTGTTCAGAGCTGTCACCGGTAGTGGCTGGAGCTCCAGCAAATCTATCCAACGATTTAATGATAATTATAACTTTTATGAAATCCTCAGATACATACTCAATATATTTTTTTTCAAAGTATTTTTTTAAGATACCAAGTAGGGTGTAGTCAAAGGCACGTCCAAACATTGAATCTGGCACATGCCCATCGCCGCTAAATTATAAGTTTCACGGGTGTTTATTGGAACAGCCGTGGTCACGGGACGGCTATATGACCACGGCTGTTGCAATACAGTCGAAACGCCTGGAAAATAATAAAAAATGTAAACGCGACAAAGACCCGTAAAACTTATAATTACGAGTATGTTACCTAATCGCGAAAGCTTGAAAAATACCGATTCAAAGATTCTTACCTGAAAAATATATTTTAAAACCGGCTCCGTTTTTAAGTCAGTTAAAAAAAACAGACACTTAACAGTCACATACGTAGTCCTCATCAGATACTAGGGATCCCTGTATCGTGGGTTACAAGAACTACGAGCACAATGGTACCACAAAACCCAGACAAATATCCGCAGAACACGCAAATACATGACCCGTAGCGGATATCGAAACCAGTTTTAGGTAGCACAGGGAGCTATGGGACGAGCTATGCTCGGGGTTTCTCTGAAGGATAAAATCCGTAACGAGATTATCCGACAGAGAATGAGAGCCATCGAATAGCTCAGAGGATTAGTAAGCTGAAGTGGCAATGGTCATATGTGCCGAAGAACCGACAACCGTAGTTTTTAAGTTGACGTTTTTAAGGTGGTTGGCCATTATGGTGGTTGGATACTGTGGTGGTTGGACACTTTGGAGGTTGGACACTTTGGTGGTTGGCCACTTGCGCTTGGACACTTTGGTGGTTGGCCACTTTGGTGGTTGGACACCTTGGCGGTTGGACACTTTGGTGGTTGGCCACTGGCGGTTGGACACTTTGGTGGTTGGACACTTTGGTGGTTGACCACTTTGTTGGTTGGACACTTTGGCGGTTGGACACTTTGGTGGTTGGCCATTTTGGTGGTTGGACATTTTGGTGGTAGGACACTTTGGTGGTAGGACATTGAAGCCAGTAAATAGATCAAGGTCAGCCAACCGAACCAGTCCAATACCTCATCCAATATAGCTAAAGGAAGAAGATAATGATGATTTACCTGTGTGTGGTGGGTGCGTTTCCGGTAGGATCAAATGTTGGAATGTTAGCGGTAGTACGCTCTCCGAACCAAGCCATCTAAAAAAAATATGTAACATGCCACAATGTGAACTTAAAAATAATACACGTTTATAAATAGGTACTTTTATGCAAAACGAGAGATCTTATCGCTGAAAGTGATCACTTCAAGGCTAAATTTAGATGAAGCAGGAAATAACCTCACCTTTCCGAAGTTGCCCTGATATAGTATTGGGGTGGTAATGGTTCAGATATTGGTATCGTTATAATCAGTTCCTGTGGCTCATTCGTGATAACCTGGAAAATTTAAATCAAACTTGAACCTCGTACCTTTAAGAAGAGCAACCAAAATTGATGATTGCTTCAGTAAGCCAAAAATACCTTTCATCCCTCCAAAACGTAATTTGAAGAACAGTACTACGATATAAATTAGATGCTTCGGCAAATATCGTGATATTTATCTAGAGCTTTTACAACAATTATGTATAGTTTTTTTGTATTATTGTGAAATTATTATTAATTATGAATAGTTAGGAAAATAAAAGTGCTTCAAATTGATTAGTAAAAAATGTAAAAAAGTTAATTAGTTTAGGTCAAATCTAAAATTGTTTTTTATGTATGTCATTTAAGAGTCGGAATCATCACTTTCACTGCTGGAACCAACATTTATCTAAATGATCATCAAACACATGCAAAATCACCAGGACTCGAAATGTGACAAGTACCCCCCCTTGTAATTAACAACTCTATATACTTCCAAATACTGGAACCGCATGTTTTACCGCCTCTGCAGCTCGCTGGTGACGAGTCGTCAAAACCCGCGGGAGAGCCGGACATTTGTTACATAATCGTAGTAATTCGGAAACACGAACATTGCCGAAGCATCTAATATGAATCGCAGTACTAAACATTACTATCATAGAATGCCATTGGGCTCAGAATCGCTCCATAAACGGTTTCATTTAAGGCCAACCAAAGGAAAGCAGAAAGTTAGCAATTAGGAATACGTGCGTAATTCGTGTACCTGTTTCTTAGTGATAAGGAAGTATTCATGATAGTACATGATGTCCGTGTCCGGATCTTCGACCCATATCCAGAAAGCTTCCGGTGCTTTGCCGTGGTATTTGTCATTCCACCTAAAGTAAAGATATTGTAAAAGATTTTCAGTTTTAAAGCTCACAAATGGCGTTTATGAACTGGAGGACGCAGTGTAGGAAGGCCCCACACCGAAGACACCTTAAAGGTTGCGGAAAGTAGGTGGATGAAGATGACCAAAGATGGTTCGTCATGTCTTAAAATTTTAATAATCGGTTGCTGTGATAGTGAAGTGTCGGCAGGCAAGCGAGTTTTAGAATCTCTTTTTTTATTAAGTTATTCATTTATTTTCGCCGGCACACAGCAATGCAACTGATTGGTGGCAGAAATAACTCTTGCCCACAATTTATCTCAAGTCCAATATGAGTAACAGGTTTAATACCCCTAGATGGACATCCACAGATCCATACTCAATACGCAGGTCCGTGAGGATGCCAAGCCAGTTTTCGTGAGGAAACTTGCTTGGTAGTTTAGTCAGAGGAAAGTACGAACATTATTATTGACGTATGTCCTTACTTCTCGCGTGGTAAGGAAACTTGCTTGGTAGTTTAGTCAGAGGAATTCTACTGGTAGGCAGAGGCAGAGGAAAGTCCAAATATTATTTCTGACTTATGTCCTTACTTTTTGCATTGTTAACATTCCATGTGACATGTTGCAAGCCCTTATTGGAACACTAACCGAGTTTCTTGTTCCAGGGCATGACGCTTACCTCACGATGTTTTACTTCAACGTTTTAAGAACATACATTTCTCGAGCTTAAAAATCCATTGTTAGACGATCGTCTGATCGGAAGTCGTTGAACCGCCCAAAATGCCAACACGGAACGAAAAATAGTACCAAAGAAACTTACTTGAAGTTAGGCGTTATAGTCAGTCGTATCCTCAGCACTGTCCTTGTGATAGGATGCAGGCTCGCCTCCATCTCTAGTAGCGGGAATTCATCGGCGCATTTCTTGAGGTGACGAGCATTCTTCGGGTTCCGTATCAGATCGCCTGCAATGAAGTAAGAACTATTGATCAAGCTAAGCGAGATCTAGTCAACTTGGAAGTATATTTCAAAGTGTATGTCCAAAATTATGTTCTTTTGAGCATAATTTTCGGCACAACATGTTTTCTTCTTCCACAGTATCATAGTACATCAGTCATCTCAGTGCTTACTCCTTTCTTTCCCATGTCAGGTCATGTCATCTTTCACGCAATCCATCCATCTTTTCTTTGGCGTACCTCTTCACTTATTATCATCCCACATACATATATTAATAAGGAATATCGACTTTTGTTTAATCGTGATTTCAGAGGCATCTTTGATATTTTTGTCATCCATGAGTAATGTAAAGATCAGTGGTGATATAAAAATATCAAATCCCTGAATATTAGCCAGAAATGTTTGAGCGGCAGTCGTCCAATCATATCGCAGTAGATCAAATATCGAGGTATCATCAATGTAAAAAAGTTGTATCTGCTTCCAAGTGCGTAAGCCGCGCACTATTACCGCACTGTGTTTGGACACACCTTAAATAAATCATGTTCGACATTTTCACACAGCATCATCTAGCCCCAAAGTAAGCAGAGCGTGTGTTATGGGAACTACATGACTGATATACGAGTACTACTTATATAATTATTATTTCACAGATGTAGTCACAGTTCACCAAGAAAATCTTCTACAGGTCTTTTAAAACTGAGTAGGACGAACTCACCCAGCTCCTTCCAATCCATATCTCTGATCTGGTCCGGCTTCAGCATCGGGTACTCGATGTGCTTCAGCGTCTCGATCCCGAAGCAGTTGAACTGACGCATGTCGCTGTAGAAGTCCCATTGCTGGAGCTCCAGCATCTTCGCCATCTTCAGGTATATAGCCGCCATGTACGCGTTATTTTTGCGAAGGGTTATCTCGAACAGCGCACGGACTATACGCACTGCGTTCTACGGATATATACATTGAATGAATTTATTGTACATCACATTATGTTGCGTACAAATTCAAACAGAGCTATTAACAATCGTCCGGGAAAGGTACGAAGAGGGTATTTTTTAAACTATGGTAGTGGTAGTACTATGGTAGTAAATCTGGTATAAGCAATTTAGAAGAAAAAAAAATAAGATACAGAACATAACAAGATGTCAGTTCAGGGACAAGTAAATAGCTCTTTACCCGCGACACCAAGAGTTCGTATATGTGTTTGCCGAAGTTTTGGTTTGTCTGTTACCATTTATCTCCTTTTTGGATTGTAACACGGATTTATGCAATCGTTTTGTATGTCTTCAAGGATGGTTCTACAAGTTACTTGAGGGCACTGCAATCGATTCATGTCAGGGGTTTTCAAATTTTCAGCCCACATCAAAAAGGAGGAGGTTTTCAATTCGTCTGTATTTTTTATCTTACGCGATATCTTATTTAATTGTGAATCGATTTTGAAATGATTATTTTCTTAATGGGTAGGGTAAACTTCAAGCCCCCAAGATCCTATATAAATAAATAATAATTTAAGTTTTATGAAAAAATACTATTTTTTTATTAAAGGTGAAAAAATGGGAGAAGAAATTTCATTTTTATCATCTTCCTGCTATTTGAAGTCGGTCTTTATTTTTTGCTAGAATTAACCTGTATTTAAAGCGGTTATACCTGGCTGATATAATTGAGATCTGATTGCAGAGACGACGCGTTTATCCTCCCTCTGGACAGGAACGTCTGCAGGAGGATATTGATCTTCCAATGGATATCTTCAGGCGGGTCTTCTATTCGAAGCTCGCAGTAATCGTTTTTGAGGGCCCATAGATCTGTCAGCTCTTCTTTGCGGACCTGGCAATTAAATAATGACATCGAACCTTATTACACACTACTAAATGCATGAATACGAGTGATAAAATAAATAAATAATACTGGACATTTTTACACAGCATCATCTAGCCCCAAACTAAGCAGAGCTTGTGTTATGGGAACTACATGGCTGATTATACTACTTATATACATTTTTGTTTCTAAATAAATACATAGAAAACACCCAGACCCGAGACAAATATTTGCAGATCATACAAACATTTGTCCCTCGACGGGAATCGAACTCGCAAACTTTGGCGTCTCATGCGGGCCTGCGCCACAGAGGTCGTCAAAATCAGTGACGTAACATCGCTGGTACAGTCACTGAGAAAGCAGATTAACTGAATCGATTTTCATAACTCAACTAGCTGTACTACGCCGCCCTCGTAGTATATCAGTCATGTAGTGCCCATAACACAAGCTCTGCTTACTTTGGGGTTAGATGATGCTGTGTGAAAAATGTACAGCATTATTAATTTATTTAATAAATTAATCAAAAGAGTAGGTGATATTTTTTCATGACGATTTCAAGATCAGCGGTGATATTCAAAAATCGATTCCCTGCGCAGTGCTACGATACTATTATAGTATTACTAGCTTCTGCTCACGGCTTCGCCCGCCCCGGATAAATAGTAGCCTAAGTGTTATTCTGATGTATAAGCTATATTACTGTAAAGTTTCATCTATATACGTTCAGTAGTTTTTGCGTGAAAGAGTAACAAACATCCATCCTCACAAACTTTCGCGTTTATAATATATGTAGAATGTATGACAAGTAAGTAATTTAAAAAAAAAGTGTCTTGTAGTTCCCATAACACAAGCTCTGCTTACTTTGGGGCTTGATGATGCTGTGTGAAAAATGTCCATTATTTATTAAATTAATTAAAAGAGGTGTTCTTTGGTCAGCGGTGATATTCAAAAATCAATTCCCTGTGCAGTGCTACGGTACCAAGTATTATAATATATGTGGCTGCGGTCACAACAGCGGTGCCAGATCAACGAACGTTGTATAAAGAATAACGTACCTTCAACTGCTGAAAGTCCGAGCATCTAGTCAGCATCTCGAGCACAGCGCCCTGGGTCATGGATTTACGCACCATCGTGTTGAAAACCTCCATAGTTTCGCAAGTTATGTAGTAATGACTCGCTGTGCGGCCGAGGTCTGAAATAAAAAAAAAACAACTTCAAATAACGGGAAGTTTATAAAAAGTCCAATTGGAAATTTAATTCCCATTTTTTCAGCCGAGAGTGGGATTGTTTTATATTTATACGGGACCACACTTGAAGTCCCATTAAAATTAAAACTCGGCTCATAATTGGCGAAGATATCGCGTAACATACACACAAAAAAAAACATACTGACGAATTAAAAACTCGACCGATTTTAACCCGCAACGTAAAGTCGATCGGTTTTTTGCAATCGATATTTTCAATTATGGTTCTTAGGTTTTATAGTCAAAGTACCTGTCACGTTGAGGTCACCAGTGCGCTCGTTGTATCTTATCATGTGGGTTTTGTCGAGTTGCATCGCCGCTGCGGTGATCAACTCTCTCCGTTTCGTTTCCAGCATCGGCTCTTCTTGAACGTCACTGTACGATAATCCATACACCTAGAAAGCATACGTTTTTTAAGTTTTGTTACCTTTTTTATATGACGACCTCTGTGGCTGCCTGATACGCAGAAGGTGGGGTTCGATTCCCGCCGCGGGACAAATGTTTGTTTATGCAAATAATTGTCTCGGGTCTGGGTGTTTTCTATGTATAATATGTAAAATAGTATATCAGTCATGTAGTTCTCATAACACAAGCTATGCTTAGTTTAGGGTTAAATGATGCTGTGTCCCGCGGCGGGAATTGAACCCACAACCTTCAGCAACTTAGGCGAGTCTTCGCCCACTGCGCCACAGAGGTCGTCATCGAAAACGGGCATCGTGTTCGATATATTGTTGTAAAAATGATTTCTGTATTACCTGTGGATTGATCCTCATTCTGACGAATAGATAGGTATAACTCAGCCACTCCACTGCTTCGTCTATGTTCGTCACTGTTCCTAAAGAGACCTGTAAAATAACACACTGACATAAATAATGCGTCATAGGCGAGCGAAAATCCGCAGAAATCCGCACTGCTGCTTCCATTGCAGTCTATAAATCCAAACTTTACAAACATTTCATCTCTCTACAAAATAGTCAATAAAATTCAGCAATTGTAATATATATGTATGTATCTAAGTATATATTAGGATGTATGTATTTAAGTATGAATTATTTTCATTTATGTATGTAGTTTATTCCTATTTTATGTAGTTATTTAATTTAATAAAATGTTCGCTTATTTTGGTAATTATTCAAACGCACTACCGCTCTACTCTTCATTACCCAAAGGTTAGCTGGAACAAAATGCTAATTAGCTTTAAGTTCGCGTATGTACTTGTTTTATCTTGTGCAATAAAGCATTTTCTATCTATCTACTTATAGAGCTCTAGATAAGCGCATAGCAGGCGAATCGAGCTTAACAACGCGTTTTGATATTCCAGCTTATTTTGGAAAGTCTTATATCCTTGCGCATGTGTTATCAATTATCATAATCTTACGCTTCTTTGTACAATAATAATAATAATAATAAATTATGCTGGACATTTTCACACAGCTTCATCTAGCCCCAAAGTAAGCAGAGCTTGTGTTATGGGAACTACATGACTGATATACTACTTATATACAGTTTTTTGTAAATACATACATATTATACATAGAAAACATCCAGACCCGAGACAAATGGATGCAGATCATACAAACATTTGTCCCGCAGCAGGAATCGAACCCGCAACCTTCTGCGTCTCAGGCGGAACTTCGCCCACTGCGCCACAGAGGTTGTCAATGCAATAAAACTGAAGAGTGTCGAGTAGAGAAACGTTCGCTCTGATACGTCAACTAATTCCGCCATTTTGATTTAACTGATATTCAGTGCCACTTGCGCGACCCAGGGTTATCTCCGAGTTAATTACATTTTTATGTTGTACTAAGCAATCGTCAATTTAGATCGTAACCTAGGTTAAAATGCTAAATCTGCGATACGCAAGTGTGCCTAAGCCGCTTAGGCACACTTGAGTGAACTTTTCTTTTCTCGACGCTTCAGTTTTAAATTCACAAAGAAGCATAAGATTATGATAGCACAATGCGCACGGATAATCTCAACGAAAATGTCCTTTAATTTTTTCCACACTAGGATTTATGTTTGGTGATTTATGTTTCCCAGAGCTCTGTTTTCTCATTTCCGTCTGGATTCCAGTATTGCCATCGATCGTCTCACCTCAGCATTCAAGTTATCCGACAGCAAATTGATGAAGTTGCTCTCGATCGGGAACTGATTGGTCATGGACTTGAGGTAATGCGTCAGTTTGTCGTGTGTCGTTATGATGATGCCGGTGCCGGAGCTGTCGAACTGAGGCCGGCCGGCGCGCCCGAAGATTTGAAGCACGTCCAAAATTGACAGGTCGACGAATGTGCCGTGAGACTGGTCGTAGATTTCCGTACCCTGAGGACAGAAATACTTGTATCAATAACTAGCTTCTGCCCATGGCTTCGCCCGCGTTGTACCCGGATAAAAAGTAGCCTATGTGTTATTCTGATGTATAAGCTATATTACTGTAAAGTTTCATTAAAATCCGTTCAGTAGTTTTTGCGTGAAAGAGTTACAAATGTCCATCCTCACAAACATTCGCGTTTATAATATTAGTATATGATTCATAATATGTGGCGCACCACTTCAAACCCTTGTAATCTTTGGTACAGTTCAATCCAAAGGTTGTCTGATGGAGATCGCTAATTAAGACCGCCTATTGTACAACACTGACAAAGTTTGAAGTATTTATTTAAGCATGTGCTTCTACATAAAGGCATGCCTCAGCGCTGGTTTTCAGCTGAGACCAGTGTTTACCTCACGGACATTTTGACGCAGGAAGGACAGAATACAGGCATAGCTATGGATTCATTAGCTACATTTAATAGCATTTGTATGTGTGTTTTTTTTTGTATGTGTCGAATAAAAAACTATCTATCTATCTATCTATCATTTGGCTATGAAAAGGTAAAGCCAGGTACTTATTAGCTACACAAAATAGCATTTGGCTGGGAGCTGATTTTACATCAGATAAAAAACAATCAGGCTGTAAAAGGTGTTGATAAAAGTTTATCAACACCTTTTCCGGCCCCTTACTTACTCGTATCACTACACCGTGAGCCGGCAAGTTCACACCCCAAGCTAATGTCGACGTGCAGACTAGAACTCTTATAAATCCATCAGAGAAATACTTCTCCACCATGTTCCTGTAACAAACAAGTTAGTTCTTGTTTTAAACACAATTTATAAACTCTCGACGTGTTCTCCGTCGTGTATCGCAGCGACCTCTAATGTGTGTACTTGTGGCGATAAAACCAATCTAACAACCATCCTTGAAGTAGCAAAATCGATTACAAAAAAAAGACATTTCAATAGGATTATAGGAGAAGTCGTTCTTAAAACAAAAGTGCCAGAATCCTCCGGTTCAAAATGCTTCAAATGCTCCTTTTTCTGAGCTAGTTCTAACTCATCGATCACTCCTAAGCATACCAGCGTGGTGACAGGCAAAACCACTCGCAAACAGCTCAACCAACTGTTTGTTTGGACTGCTCGCTATCGATTTCCTGGCTTTGACAAAAGCGCCAGAATCTTCCGGTTCAAAATGCTTCAAATGACCCTTTTTCTGAGCTAGCTCTAACTTACCTATCACTCCTTAGCATACCAGCGTGATGGCAGGCAAAGCCACTCGCAAACAGCTCAACCAACTGTTTGTTTGGACTGCTCGCTATCGATTTCCTGGCTTTGACAAAAGCACCAGAATCCTCAGGTTCAAAATGCTTCAAATGTCCCTTTTTCTGAGCTAGCTCTTTCAGCACCATCGCGGTCTGGTGGGTGGCGTTACGCGCGTGGACAAACACCATGACTTGGTGACCCTTCTGGACCATATCGGTCACCTTGTCGTAGCAGATCTCGTTCATTTGCTGTATCTGAAATAACAGAATTTAAACGGTATCCATGAAGGCTGGTGGGCTGGTGGGAAATAGTAAGTGACCGCACGGTGTGGAAGGATTTGGGGGAGTAATGTCTAGTAATGGTTAAAAAAACTATGTTTTTAAAGCACTGCAATAAACAGTGATTTTTTATCTACGAATTACTAAATGTAAGCAATTCTTTGACGAAAAATCACTGTTCGAGGCTATTTTCCATCTGCAAACGTGTAGGCGTTAACGCCTGCGGAAATATCGAATCGTATGGAAATAAGATTAGCTGTGGAAAAGTCACGTGACTAATGCCAAGTTTTCCTTGACAAATTTGCGTTAGCGTGAAAGGAAAACTAAGCGTGAGGTATTTGTCTAGACCCCTGATGATGCGGAGAGCTTGATGGATAAAAGTAGGCTAACTGTGTGCGATGACCATAGCTAATTTCTTAAAGCTTCATTTGAAAAATCTTAAAAATCTTTTATAAATCTTGTCGACACGACATTGGCAAAACTGTGGCAACCCTAACCATAGAAGCCATAAACATAAGTTGAAGTTGTAATATATATTTGTCAGCAACTATCGTATTGTAAGTTTTATACGGGTCTTAATCGCGTTAACCTTATCATTATATTCCCGACGTTTCGACTATATTGTAATAAATGTGGTCACGGGTTGACTGGAGTATATATGCTATCGTCGAGAAATAAAGATAATAGCCGAACTTCCTTCATTTCATCTACAAGTTCAATAAAGTCGGGAAATAATTATAAAAGTAAACGCGATTAAGACCCGTATAAAACTTATAATTACGTTTACGTATCGCGAATTTTTGAAAAATATTATTTTCAATGAAGTTTAGTACAAATTGTAAATGTGACTAACCTGTCTAAGGTGGGCACCCCCTCCGCTGCCAACATCTTTGATGCCAATGAATTGCTGCTCCAACGGGACCGGACGGAAACGCGAGTCGAAGAAAAACAGACCAACATTTGGATTCACTCGCAGAAATCTATAAAGAAAATACAAGCGAAACTGTATTGATTTTGTATTATTACATTGAGTTCGGTTTGTTTTAAGTATTTTAAATCATTGGGGATATTGTCGATTTATAAATAAACTGCCCAAGACGTGTCGACGCTATGCTAGGGTCCGAAGTTGCCTCATATTATCCCTTTAGGTACATAAATACCAATACCCGAAATGTTTGTATGATCTGCAAATATTTGTCTCGGGCCTGGGTGTTTTCTATGTAAAATATCTATGTATTTACAAAAAAATAAACATAATTAGTATATAAGTCATGTAGTTCCCATAATACAAGCTCTGCCTAGGTCGGGGCTAGATGATGCTGTGTGAAAAACGTCCAGATTTTTTTTTAAAAGTTATATGCATGCACTAAGTGTTGAGTCTCACCTGGCTACATCAAGATAGTTGGGCAATGTAGCCGACAGTCCGACTATACGGATCATGTTCTGCGATGACTCTATTTGCCGCAGGGTTCTCGCGACGATAGCTTCCACGATGGGCCCGCGGTCACCATGCAGTAAATGAACCTCGTCTATGATGATTAGTTTCACTATGGATGCTAGTTCGGTGTCCGCTAAAAAGAAAGTAAATAAATAAATAAAACACCCTACAGACACTCACATAGTCCTGACTCCACACTAGGATTCTCTGTCTGGGGTATCAGGAACTACGAGTACCGTGGTACCAAAACACCTTGGTGTTATCTTGTCTCCGGTACTATCTGCATATATCTGGTATATCTGCATATCTGCAGAACACGCAAACATTTGTCCCGCAGCATAATATTCAAGTTGTACATTTTATCGCACATTTTCATGCATAGTTGTAACGCAACAAAGATAAACAAAATTGATTCCTCTTTTAAGATCATTTGACAAATTTCAAAATCTGAGCTACCAGTATTGGCGACCGAAGCAAGTCAGTCACTCAGTCTATTTCAGGGTGTGAGATAGATGCATAATGTGAGCGAAGCAAGTTGTTCAAAATTAGTTCGAGCTCGTAGACTGAAAGAAACGGGGAGCAAACGTAGCACTGGCTTACCACCTGCAAGATGGATCGATGAAATCGGGAAAAAATCGCGGATAATACCTGGATGCGATCAGCTCAAAACAGGTGGATATGTGGCACAAAATGGAGGAGGTTTATATTTTACACATGGTGGGTGTAAACAAGCTGATAATGAAGGAAATGACTCATAGAATTTGTTGGTGACCGAAGCCAGTCAGTCACTCAATTTCGGGGTGTGAGAGATGAATGCATGATGTGCTGCATAATGTGAACAAAACGAGCTGCTCAAAATTAGTCAGACCTACTCGTAGAAATTGTTGGTGACCGCAGCAAGTCAGTCACTCTAGTCACTCTAGGGTGTGAGAAATAAATGGCTGCATTATGTGAGCGAAACGAGCTGCTCAAAATTAGTCAGACCTACTCGTAGAAATTGTAGGTGACCGGAGCAAGTCAGTAACTTTATTTCAGGGTGTCATCATCTTCTTGTCCTTATCCTTGTGAGAGAGATTAACGCTTGCATAATGTGAACGAAACGAGCTGCTCAAAATTAGTCAGACCTACTCGTAGAAATTGTTGGTGACCGGAGCAAGTCAGTCACTCTATTTCGGGGCGTGAGAGATGAATGGATGTATAATGTGAGCGAAGCAAGCTACTCAAAATTAGTCCAAGCTACGTGTAGATTATTTTGATGACCGAAGAAAGTCAGTATATTTCAGAAAATGTGATCAATGGTTACAAACACATATTAAGCTAAATAAACTTACTCGCTCCCTTCCTAGTGACGACATCCCACTTCTCCGGTGTGGTGACAATCATCTGCGTCTGTTGCACTTCAGTCTTTGTAAGTTTCATATCTCCCGTCAGTTCTCTGACCAAGATGCCGAGTCCTTTAAGTCTTCGACCGAAGCTGGCCGTCATTTCCGAGGCGAGAGCTTTCATGGGCGCTATATAGATTATCTGAAAATACCAAGTTTTTAATATTTTAGTCTCATTATATTCCTGGTGCCATTGGTCTTTTAACAGGCTTAGAATGAGCAACGTGACTAGCTTGTTACACACAGTGCTTGTTAGTGTGCACAAAGTAGACAAACTAGTCTACTTTGTACACTGCGGCGTCTATTTATTTATTTATTGTCCTAAACTTTTGTTTCTCTTTTCTGTCGGGCAAAGAGAAAAAGGGGAATAAAAGAAGGACAGTACCAGTCTTGGGACGAGTACCAAGATACCACAACACCCGGACCCGGAACAAATATGTGCAGCACATGCAAACATTAGTCCTGTCGCGGGAATCGAACCCGCGCTTTTTGCGTCTCAGTAAGAGTTTTCAATGATAGTGTGCACAGCGATGAGAATTCTGAAGACTTATCGAACACATAAAAGTTTAGATGTCAGATGACACTCTTTTTTAAATCAGTCCAACAACAGTATATTCCCAACTATCTTCACGACTTCAAGTCGCAGAAATCCACACAAAGCGCGCACACACCCCCTTACAAATACACACATACCCCCTCCCAAAAACACACACACACACACACACAAGACTTACCTTAAATTTGTTCTTCATTATAACATTATTTTCAATATACTGCTTGATTTGATGCACTACGGTCAACAGTGCTATATTAGTTTTGCCCGCGCCCGTCGGAGCACAAATCAGCAAGTTTTCATTAGTGTTGTAAGCTGTTTGGAATACTACAGACTGTATTCTGTTGAGCTCTTTGATGTTTTCAAACGCCATTTGCCCAATCTGTAAGAGAAACAAATAATATAGAAGTTTCTATTGGTTTTTCACCAATGAATTTTTCAATTCTTGTGCGCTTAACACGTGCTCAAACGGCGAAGGAAAACATCGTGAAGAAATTGGCATGCCTATGAAGCAAAACTTCGAATACACGTGCCACCGGTTAGTGTCCCTATAAGCGGCGATGAAATTGCAACTTATCACTTGAAAATAATATTAGCGAAGCAAGCTGTCTAAAATTAGTCCGAGCTACTTGTACAAATATAATGTTGCACGTATATCTGACTACCCACTTCTTGGTATCCTAACAGATCTGCGCACTTAGTATGGATCTGAGGATACAAATTATAGGCATTACAATCGCAGTGTTTTTTTATCGTAAAGGACTAGTTTACATTTTTCGAGACCTATTTATATTTTCTGTGCATTTTTTAAAGATAAAACAGATACTTACTTCATCCAAATCCGATATAGGTACCCGTTTATTTCCGATTTCTAAAGGCGGTGGATCATTCTTGGGTAAAATCACTTCTTCATATTCCTTTGTATCTTTTCGAACAACGTTTTCTGGCAATATCAGTTTTAGACCCGACACAAAACCTGAAAAGCACATTATTTTAAACGCATTATGGACGAAATCAGATTATCTTTTTACCATGAAACAGAATAAGGGCGCCGACAGACAGAGCGTTTTCTAAAACTTTTTATTCTCTATGTTTCTAGTATCGCCCTTTGTTTCATATTGTAAATTTATGGATAACGTTGTGGGCGATATTAATTAATTAGATTTACTTATCTTTTTCTAAGTTTTTATATATAGATGCTGTTTGTTGTCCTTGAATAAATAAAATAAAAACGGAAGGTCTGAATTCAATGATGCAATAAATCGTTCCGTTCCGGTCCCTTGAGCAGGCCGAGTACGCCCCCCATTCTAAGTGGGGGAACTAAGGTCTGACGTCTTGCATTGGGGTGTATTGTGCATTATCTCCCTTCTAACCTGACCCCAACCCCAACCATTCCTTCTCCGCCTGAAGTAGCAGAGAAGGCGCCGCCCCGTCGGTCACGGCCGTTCTGACAGCACGAAGAAACAATAAAATAAACATGTTGGACATTTTTTTTCACACAGCATCATCTAGCCCCCAAGTGAGGTAATCTTGTGTTATGGGAACTACATTATTTTTTTTTGTAAATACATACATATCATACTTAGAAAACACCCAAACCCGAGACAGATATTTGCAGATCATATAAACATTCGTCCCGCAGCGGGAATTAAACCCACTGCGCTACAGAGGTCGTCGAAAATCAAACGGCATGGCTATCACGTCATCATAATTTCCGCCCAAAATCACCCACTGTGCTGAAACAATGCTGATAGGCCTCCTTCCGCTTTTTCCAACCTACTGATACTTTGACGAAGTCATCGACTCACCGCGTGGTCAGGCTATTCAGACTTATTCGGCCTATCCTCAGCCACCACTCAAGGATTGTCTCCAATGATCATCACCACGTCTTGCCAGCCCACTTAGCACAAGCTCCCAAGAACGTTTTGTCTACGAAAGAGAAGACAAAAACTATTTCTATCGCCCATTCCGTCAAACAAAAGAGAGGGACAAATACTTGTTGTCTTCTCGTCGGTCGACAAAACCTTGTCTTGGGTCCTCATGCTAAGCAGGCTGGTGTCAGGTTTTGCCTATTTGAGGTTTGACTGCCTGCCACATGCGCCAGATTTTTTTTTTTTAAATTATTTTTTATGTGTTATTTGATATTTATGATTACGATTTTGTAACTATTATTATCTCATTTTAAATAACTATTGACTAAAAACTTGCAGCGCCCTCACAGGGTCCATGTTTTTCCCTACAGCTACTTTGATGTAAGACCTAAGCTGATGTACATTTGAGCATGAATAAATGAATATGAATTCAAATATTCCGGCAGACCTGCCGGCGCCCTTAAACGTATTTAAAATGAGTTTTAACTAACGTACCTGCTGAGTTTTTAGCGTCCAATGAGGAGTCATACACATTCGGGTATTGAACCTTAGTTTGGAAGTACGATATTTTCTGCAGTACTGGATCTATGTTGTTTTGCGATCGCGTTGCCGAGAAAGGTACCACAGGTTTTGACAGCTCTGCTAATCTGAAAACAACACAACCGCCATAGAAATTCTTCTTTCGTGCAAAGAATCTCAATTATTAAAAGAAAAACTCACAAACCTGTCTTTGGTAGGTCCTTTACCTTTTAGCTCTCAACTGTGCGATATTGATCTCAGGTTCATTCGGATCCTCTTCTATTCGTCTCCCCTTATTCTTCTTTTCTTCCTTCCTCGCCAGTTTGGCGAGCATTTTCTCTCCCTCTGACTGCACTGACACCTGGCATAGATATTGCGGCATTTTGTTTTCAGGAAGAATTGCTGAGGCGACTGTAAAAGCCAAATTATTGGTAAATAGATTGTCGAGTCACACATGCATCAGTGTTTGGTTATGTCACACATTCTCGTTCTGAGCGAGACAATTTAATAGGGCGATGGACAAAAGAAGATTAACATAACAAGTATACAAGGCGAGCGTGAATGGGATAGTTGGAAGAGGAAGGCCTCGGCGAACGTACTCTGACCAAATTGGAGACATTCTAGAAAAAGGCCAGTTCAGAAGTACACTAAACCGCCGAGCTTGTATGAAAAATTTGATCAGGATGAATGAAGCGAAAGAGGTATATACCAGGATCGTAGCAAGTGGAAATCCTTGGTCTCTGCCTACCCCTCTGGGAAACAGGTGTGACTATATGTATGTATGTGGACGTGGTACCGACACCTCGGCGACGATGCGAAGCAAGTGGAAATCCTTGGTCTCTGCCTACCCCTCTGGGAAACAGGTGTGACTATATGTATGTATGTGGACGTGGTACCGACACCTCGGCGACGATATATCGATATTGTGTGATACGTTTTTTCCATTGCGTATCTCAGCGCCTTTTATTGAAGTTATACAAAACAGCTAAAGCAGCTGCTAAAACGGCTATAATCGGTTGAGCCGTTTATAGACAGCTTATAAATACTATTGACTCACTTTCAGCTATAGAGGGCGCGGGCGCTGCCGGGGGCGGTGCCCTCAAGCTGTTAGTGATCTCTTGACGATGCACCAGCATCTCCTGAATGAACTCAAACTTGTCAAAGCCGAGTAACTCGAACATGTCGTTCTGGAGGTCTTCGTTGCTCCGCGGCGAGTTCAGGAATGTGATGATTGACTGAAGGATGTCAGCGCTGGATATCCCTGATGTCACATACAGCTCGTTTACTTTGGTTTCCAGCCAGGTTTTTCCATACTGAAACAAAAATAAGGGTATTAGATGCAACCCCAAATTTAAAAGCCGTCGATACTAGAAATGGCATCTTCAATCGAGATGCGCTGCAAATTTCGCTACAGTATAAGTTGCCGCAGGCGACAAGCAATAAGAGGTAGACAAATACCTCACGCTTAGTTTTCCTTTCACGCTAACGCAAATTTGTCAAGGAAAAACTTGGCATTAGTCACTTGTACGTGACTTTTCCACAGCTAAGCTGGTTTAGACACCTAGGGGTCTAGACAAATACCACTTTCTGTTGGCGTTAACGCCTACGGAAAAATTGAATTGTATGGAAAAGTTACGTAACGCAAATGTGTCAAGGTAAAACTTGGCAGCTGTCACGTGACATTGCCATAGCTAATGTCATTTTCATACAATTCAATCTTTCTGCAGGAGTTAACGCCTACAGAAAGTGGTATTAGTCTAGACCCCCGGACACTTATCTTTTCGGTAATGCACTGATAAATTCAATGTTTTGCACAACATCAAGTTTAGTTTACAAAATAATTACCAATAGTATTTTAGTTCTTTGGTGTAGAATTCATTGGTGAGATGGGATTCGATCATACTACCTTCGGATCAAAAATCAGAGATTCTAACCACTACACTACATGTGCTCTGATCTCTTTGTTCTGAACAGATTCTGTAAAACAGGGTTCCAATTACTACCATAAACGGGATGATGACAGATTTATCTGTGAAAAACTGTAAAAGCTTTGACATTATTTAAAGGAAAAACAGGGTATTTCCATTTTACAATTTTAGTATCTGTCCTGAGACAAACCTAAGCCCTAGCTTATGCTTAGTGCAGACAGGCAATTCTAAAAGTACTAGTCAAAGAATTAAATAAAGCCTAAAAAGTAACAAACAAAAGTTCATAAGGATCCGGCGTACAGCGCTCATAACTTAAATTCGAAGCGCGTCCA
Organism: Perizoma flavofasciatum; assembly: GCA_958496245.1. Lineage (NCBI taxonomy): Eukaryota > Metazoa > Arthropoda > Insecta > Lepidoptera > Geometridae > Perizoma > Perizoma flavofasciatum. The sequence goes on along the minus strand of OY292439.1, from coordinate 6,901,145 downwards.
AAAATATAGCTAATATTTAAAAATATATATCTCTTTTTGACTGATGCAGGCCCGCCCGTGCTTGCGCGATAGCAATATTAGTCGTTCAGATTTTTTTATAAATTTGGTGGTGTTCCGTAATACCAAAAAAGATGAATGAAAACTTGTTGTATTTTCTACATTGTGTTGTTATTCTGTAACTAGACAATATAATCTATGTACCTAGCTAAACGATACGTAAGGTATTGTTGTTTTTAATATGAATTTTTAATAAGAAGAAAACATTTCATGTTTGACGTAAAGATTTCATTTTCGGTAAGTATTTTGAAAAAATATATAGCAAGGTATGTAGTTTAATACTATTCAAATGCAAATAATAACATAATATGGTGGAAATAAGCTCTAATTACAAATGACTATGGTATTACGTTTGTATGGGCAATTCATCCAATGCAGGCCTCTTAAGACAATGTATTATAATATCTGTGAGACAACACACAATACAGTTAAAAAATAATGCTTAACCTATTCTTAAAAAATCTTACCACAGATATGCAAATTTGTCAAGTAAGCTAACGAGGGAGTGGAGCGACGACATCGGGCCATGCAGTTTTATTGTCAATATAGGCATGGTGTAAGTTGACTTACTTTAGATTCTTGCACTGGTGTAGCTTGAGCAGTCTGTTCATTGTATTTCATAGAGAAGTCATTGACAAACGCACAAGCAGTGGCTGGCTTTGACCATAGGTTAGCTAAGGGCTTCTTGGCTGGTTTGTATGGGATGTAATGGCATTGGATGTGATCTCCCCATAGCTTGATGTTCTCTTTGTTGGACATGCTTGCTTCTTTTCTTATGTAGTCTTTTGCTTCTTCTGTTAGATCATTGGATATATTTGTTACAATCTGAAAATGAATTCAAAATTTTATTATAAATAATAATAAATAAATAATGCTGGACATTTTTCACACAGCATCATCTAGCCCCAAACTAAGCAGAGCTTGTATTATGGGAACTACATGACTGATATACTACTTATAACCTTTTTTTGTAAATACATACATAGAAAACACCCAGACCTGAGACAATTTTTTGCAGATCATACAAAGTTTGACTCACAGCGGGAATCGAACCCGCAACCTTCTGCGTCACAGCCGGGCCCGTCGTCATATTTTTAGTATGAATTATTTTAATTTATGTATGTAATTAGTATGCACTACCACTCCTCTCTTCATTACACAAAGGTTAGCTGGAAGAAAATGCTAATTAGCATTAGGTTAGCCTATTTCTTTGTTTTATCTTGTACAATAAAGGATTTTCTATCTATCTATCCATAAGCAGCCTATCAAGTATTTATCTAAATAATGCATACTTGATGGGCATTATTCTGAGATCAGAATGAGCACCAAAAGCATCCAAGTTTTATCTCAGAATTAGTCAAATGATGGATGGACTGAAAAAACTTAAATGACATATTGCATTAGCAACATAAAAGCTAAAATAATTGGGTTATAAATGAAAAACTCCCTAACAGTTTTCAACTCACCTCACAAATAGAATTCACAGTAGATGATAGCACGGTTCCGAAAAGCTGCCTTAGCTGGGAAAGGTGCTTCAGCATCACTATATCTTGGTCTAGAAACATCCTTAGACATAATATTGCTGCATCTTCGATGACCTCATCAGTCTGTTCCCCGGTGAGAACTTTGCATGACTCCTTGAGCTCATTGAGAAGGTCCAGGATTTCTGACGGGTTTGATTCATTCTGTTTTATGTAGTTTTGAATGTCACAAAATGACTTAAACCTGAAAAGATAATATAATGAAATTCAGATTTGGGATTTACATGCTTAGATATTTCTCACTAAGCTAGAAGCTGTAACACAAAATTAAGGCCATTGGGTGAGAAACTGGAACAGTGATGTTCCTTCTGTTTTCAATGATGAGGCTGCCCATTGCACCACTATTTGAAATAAATTTTTTCTTGTATTACAACAATAAACATATTTTTATTGTAGGTCTCAGACATGCCTACCATCAGGATAGTAGATTGGGGGAATCCCCTAGAATCTATATACTCATTTAAAAGTGGGTCTTCAATACATTTGCCTTTATTGTTTTCCAATTATTTAGCTACGATGTACAATCGAACTCAAACTGACCCTGTTTTTAATATTAAAATACATGAATGTAACCTGAATAACCAATCTTGTGACTGCTCAACTATCAACAAAGTAGAAAATACAAAATATCTTGGAGTCATCTTAGATCAGCGCTTATCCTGGCATGCACATATAGAAAAACTCATGAGCAGAACGAGAAAACTAAAGTGGATTTTCAAAAATCTGAGACATGTTGCATCTCACACTCTTCTCAAGCAAATATATGTTGCGCTAGTACAATCTACACTAAACTATTGTATACCTATTTGGGGAGGAGCTACTAAAACGCATTTTTTAGACCTCAAAAGAGTGCAAAGGTCTCTTCTAAAAGTAATGTGCTTTAAACCATATAGGTATCCCACTGAAATGCTGTATTCGGACGTAGACATGCTCTCGGTTCGGAAATTATATATCCTTAATTCTATACTCAAACTACATAAAACTATTAAATATGACCATTCTACCTCGTGTGTTCATAAGTTTTGAGACGAACTTATTTAATTAATTTAAAAAGAAAGTAATTCATGCAACCTTTTTTAAACTTTTAAAATTTTAAATTTCGAATGTTTTGAATCAGAAAAAATATACATTTGAATATTTGTTTCATTCTCCGTGAAAATGGCGCCAACAAAAGATTTGCGTGCGACTGTAATTTCACTGTTTCAAGCAGGAAAAAAACCAATGCAAGTTTTTAGTGAAATCCAAAGTTTGGGATGTAGTCGGAACTTTGTGTATTATACCATAAAGAGGTACAAGGAGACCGGCTCTTTAGAAGACCGTGGAAGATGTGGCCGCCCGCGGTCTGTAAGGACGCCCGCCAACATCAAAGTAATCAGAGAGCGAATTCGTCGCAACCCTTGCCGGACTCAAAAGAAATTAGCTCTGCAGACCAACATTTCGCGAATATCGGTGAACAGGATACTTAAATATGATCTTAAACTAAAGGCCTACAGTCGAAGGAAAGTGCATTATTTAAAAGAGCGTCTTCGTAAATTGCGACTGGAACGATGTCGGAACCTATTGAAGAGACACGATCCAAAAAATATCCTGTTTACCGATGAAAAGATCTTCACGGTGGAAGAAAAGTTTAACCGGCAGAACAATAAGGTTTACGCCAGAAGTTCAAAGGACGTCCAGCCATCTGTACGCAATGTCCAGCGCACTCATCATCCAGCAAGTGTGATGGTTTGGTGGGGTGTTTCCTACGAGGGGGTCACTTCGCTTCATTTTTGCCAGCAAGGCGTCAAGGTGAAGGCACAAAATTACCAAACCGACATATTGGAAGCGGTGGTTAAACCATTAAATGATACGCTATTCGCTGGAAAATACTGGGTTTTCCAACAGGACTCTGCTCCCTCCCATAAAGCTAAGACTACCCAACGTTGGCTGGAGGCCAATTTGCCAGGCTTCATTCGGAGCGAAGATTGGCCCTCGTCAAGCCCTGACTTGAATCCTTTGGATTATTCTTTATGGACGGAATTGGAGCTGAGGGCATGCAGAAAGTCTCACCCAAACCTGGATTCTCTCAAGCGAGCCCTTATTAAAGAATCGAAACGGATTCCCATTGAAAAGATTCGTGCCGCCATAGATGAATGGCGCACGCGTTTGAAGGCCTGCATTGAATGCAAAGGCGGCCATTTTGAATGATTTATTTTTAAATACAGATCTAGATGTCAGTAGTTTTAATTTTAATATCCAATAAATGAATACTCAACTTAGCTCCAAAAATATTTTAGTTTTTCTGTGTCTCAAGACTTATGAACACACGAGGTATATTGAACAAAAGAAGAAAAGATATCGTTATTATTAAAACTTATGTAAAATCAACATATGCAACACAACAATATTTTATACAATCTGCTCTGCTATACAACAAAATAAACAAACTTATAAGCATATACCCCATGAATAATCATACCTGTAAAATAAATTTAACCAACTGGTTACTGTCTTTAAGCTACGATGATGTTGAAGCACTTTTGGAGACTATGTCATAAACTAGGTACAAAAATAACAGATACAGATGTTGGCAAATGTAACTCCACAAACACAACATACCACAATCGCACTATCACCAAATCAAAAACACACACTCACCCACACACAAACACGCACACACACACACACACATACACACACCCACATACACACACACACCCACACTCACACACATATACACACCACTTTGGTTCCATCAGTTGCTCAGACTCTCATGAGACTGGTGTTCCCAATGGAACTCACTAAACATACACTCATCGCTCACCTTCACACACACAGTTTACACTCGCACTACACTTCACACACACACACTATAATTCGCATCAGACCAAATGTTACAAACTTTCATCACCTTACAAAATAATTGTTAAATTAGACCTAAGCAAGAGCGAAATTTCGTATGACAAGTATTTTTTACTTAAAAGGAAATTTCATCATTGTTAATATTAAGTATCTTTGGAAACTCAATAAAACATTTGTATTTGTATTTGTATAGCTATGTTGGCTACTAATTGGCTCCTATTATCTGGAAAACCCTCTTCAAGTAAAAGCAGCGGTGCATAGGCTCACATGTGTAGAGAGCTGGTCGGAAAAGAATAAGTACTAAATTGTTACTTACTTTTGCAAGTTCCTAGCTCTCAAAACCCGCTTGGTGATAGTGGTATCAGTGGGCTTCAAGCAGCGAGGTTTGTCGAGTTGGGTGTGCGCTCGCAAGGCTCTCGTTATACGAGGAAGTTCACCTGTGGCTGCCATCGCATCGCATTCACTGTATGTTTAGGTACCTGCCTAATTATTTGTATGTTCCTGCAAAATAAAACAAAAATAGGGAATGCATGCAAGGCTTTGGCACAATAACACATACACTAAGTACATCAAGTTTTACAACCGATGTAAAAATATTGTGAAATATTTTCAAAACACCAGCGGTCTGTACTTACAAAACGCCGGACCGTTTTGTATTATTTCATATTGAATATGATTTTTACAGCGAAATTATTATATTTACTTCGTAAATTGTTAGTAAAATTCGTAAAACCTCTATATAATACAATAAAATCAACGTTTTATTATTTTCATTCAAACGTACAGCTGATTTGAGCTGATCACAACATTCACAACACAGATTACGTGCAATTTTTTTTAATCTGTGACAACAAGAGCTGAAATTATTTAATCTGTGGAGTGTGGCGTGTGGATCACGAACTGAGAGAAAAAAAAATCTAAAGCCATAATCAAGAAGTGAAGTGAGAGCATAAAATTTAAATCTTCTAAACGACTAAATATCATAGATTATAACTATACCAATAGTTATAGTTCCACCACTTCACTTCTTGATTATGGCTATAGTTCCACAAATGGCCTAGGAAAAAATGACAAACAATGTCAAAAAAAACAAAACGTCAGTCAACAATCCGGGTCGTAGTTATTGCTTACCTTTAAGAACATTAAAAAAGGATTGACAAACGTAGTCGAAAAACTGGCCAACGTATCGCCGCTACTTGAATACCCTGCAAGTCAGGATGGCATACCAAGCGTCATCCGTCACCCATACTCGGGACTCCGGAGCAGTTACTCCTGAAGTTGGGGTGAGTTAAATGAATCTTTAGTTAGATTCTTACCCGCACTTCAAAACAAGTCCTAGTATAAACGACCGACGACACACAGTTATTGTCTACGCAGTTAGTGTATGTACATACTAAAGCTGGACAAGACATCGGACGCCGTCTGCGACGACGCGACTACGCCGCCGAGACGACCGACGTGCAGATACCCAGCACAACTGGCTTACCAATGTATGACCATTGACTGCGCCGACAACTGCTGCTGCGCCAGTTAACTCCACTTCATGCACGGCCTCCTTCCTATCTGCCAAAGTCTTGGGAGCAGTTAATCCCGAAGTTGAACATTTGTTCGATTCTTAACCACACTTCAGAACCATCATGAGTCGAAAATGTAGACGACCAAGACGAGCTTTTTATGGGTAACTGTAGGCATAGAAAGATAAGGCTATATTAAGTACCTATTAATAAAAAACCGCATTGATATTAAACTCGCTTTATTTCAGTGAAGCAGCATAATGTAATATGTATCATTAGTTACATTCAATGATACGTTATTAACTTTTAATACTCAGTGATTATTACAGTGATACAACTCTCTAAATTATATTTAAATATGGTTGATAATTTTACTTCTATGTTATCGAACTACTTCACGTTATTTAAAAATATGGTCTCGCCACAGTAGGTATCTAATATTATTTAGTTTCGGTTTAGCCTGCTTTCTCTTTGTCTGTCGTTTAAGAAAAGGAACAGAGAAAGAAAGCTAAATCCATCTTATAGGCTATCGCGTTTTTTAATAACACGGCTTTAGTACCTATAATTAGATAAGTACTAAACCCATGTTATTAAAAAAAAATATAGCAAAATCCACGCACAATTTTAATTTTAGGATGACTAGAATAGAAACAAGTAGCTGCCTACCTACCTACATATATGGATACATACAGTGACTATTAAGTAGATACCTACCTACCTACATTTTTGCCTAGCCTAGCTATCTTGGATTTTGAAAACGGGTAAGTACAATGAAAGGCAGGATTAGTCCAATTTTTTGGACCTAGTAGATAAGTAACTAGGTCAGATATATTCATATGCAAATTTATTAGTGCATCAATGCACGAAATAAACTAGCATCGTCATCTAAAGCCTATTATAGAAGTCCACTGCTGGACATAGTCTCCCCTAACGAATGACATGACGAATGGTCATAGGCTATCTCCATTCTGGAAATCCCTATGAACTACGGTCTTTCTAGGTACATCTATCTTCCGAGCCAGTAGCCATATTTCGTTGTAATACTAGGTAAGTAGGCATAAACTTAAATTTGATAAGTACCAAAATGTTAAAGGATGCAGGTAAGTAGGTATTCTATATTTATTGCAACTTATGTACAACTTCTAGCTGGGTAAGTATTCAAAAATTAGAATATGTCCAGCTGTGGACTTCTATACAATTTTAACTTCTATAAATTGGATTTCAATTTCTATATATTATATAGAAATTTCAAGGAGTTACTGGACAACCTCATTTTATTTCCAACATAGGTGGGTAAGGTAAGGTACTTAGGTACTCTTTGTTCTTCAAAGCAAGGACACATCCCGCTTTGGTAAGTAGATAGGTAGGTATCTACTCTAAAACGATCGTAAAATACCTACATTTAGTACTATAGCGAAACACATCATGCTCATTTATTTGCCAACGAAACTCGTTTAAAACAGCTTTGATTGAATAATATCCTTAAACTAAGTATGTATCATTATTTTAATTATATTACTGGTGTATTTGGTTTAATTACCTTACAGTGAAATTTTTTGTCAGTTTTTGAAAAGTAACTTAAAGATAGAAAATAACAGTGCAAGTGATATTTAATGAATAATAGGTACTTTATCAAATTAGTATTATTTATTACTAGGTATACTAGGATCGTTAGTAGGTGACTGAAAATCCGTAATTTCTGTCTACCCTTTCGAGAAACAGGCATGACTAGACTATGAAGGTATAATTTATGTGCGTCAAACTTATGAAAATACAAGAGGCTAAAGAAGTCTGAGATGAGAGATGAATCCTGCTTTGAGGTAGAAATTACGAACAAAATAGGTTTACCTCAGAAACTGACAAAAGCAAATACTTACATACCTATAGTATCTATCCGGTACATTAACATGGTAATACACGACTAGCAGAAATATATCACTTTAAACTTACTATCTTTCGTTCGTTTTGTTATGTCAACACTAGTATATACGTTAATATAAACTCCCATGTTAATGCACTCGACGATTTTTATTTAAATCTAGATTCTTAAAACAATTCCTACTTTTCCTAGACTTTCAACAACAAAGTGCTTCATACCTAGATATACAAAAATCGTTCAGCCAACAAACGGTTCTAAACCGCATGCCATGCCGTGATCCGATTTTACAATATTACCCATTCAGATAAAATATTAACGTCTAAGCTTTTGAATCAACTGGCCAACCGATCCCACTATCTATAAATAGCATTTTATTATACTACACCTATTAGAAACATCTAGAATAACCTATCGTGAAATATATCATTTTTTAAACTACATACAAAGCGTTTTTACATAGGTACAGATACAACACACGGTAACAACTGCATCGATAAATACGTTATACAAGATAATTACTACATCGAAAGTATTGATTGGCCAGTTCAGATATTTTATGTAAAAACGTAAGGTAGCACAAACTCTTATCTAGTTTAGTATAATTATCCGTAACAAACAATCAACAACATCAAGGTATAAATTTTCGTTTCACATGGATCACGGTTTTAGTTAGATCATAGAAAGGTCTATTAGGTAATGCTTAGCTAAAAAATATATATGAATTAAAAGGTTTTTATTTTAAAACACGCACGGCATAACGTGGATAGGTAGGTATGTAATGGGAAATTATTATTATTTATTGTATGAATATAATAAAAGGGTAGGTAACAGTCATTCTAAAACGATTTAGGAGCTGAAAAAAATATCAAATGTAGCTAGGATAAGAGTAATTATTCAAAAAATATATCTATCCGAATGAAAACATTAATACACAAAATAGAAAAATCCAAATATATTGTAGTAGGTAAAGATAGGTTTGACTTAGGAAATTTGGTCCTTTTAAAAAAAAAAGCATCAACAATTTTGCCGGTGTACAGTTTTTCAAAAAAGATATTGCAAAAGCCTTATCTAAATGTTAGCAAACAGGTAACTGTGATATTTTATAACAAAATAAGATCATCTAAAAATATGCTATATATTTCACAGAGTCGTGATGGATATCTTTACAAAAGAAATCATGTCTAAGACGTGTGATTCCAAAGACTAGGTACAGTAACAGTTAAGTACATTTAGATAAGAATATACTATTTGGAGGCTAAACATCAGGTATATTATTTTGATATTATCCGTAGGACATTAAGGTATAGTTAACAACACTAACTTCTAAAGAAAAAACGTGTTACAAACAATTTACGTAGAATTTATTAAATTTAGGTTGTTAGAAGCCAGTATTCCTAGATGTATCTGTGAAAAAAAAACCGTTTAAATGTTATATAAATATACATAATATGGAAGTTAGTACATTAAATATTACGATAAAGTTATGACTTTTAAGTACCAATTTTTACTGTAGCTGTGTCAAAATAAACTTGTAATTTTGGTCAAAATAAACGTTTACTTTACATTAGAACCTGTAAATATTAGAATTGAATTTTCCAAACATAGATAACCATATTATTCTCAATGTCCAAAAGGTTACATTTTGATTGTAATGTAATTGACATTGTTATAGTTGACACATATCAAGTACATATCAAGTTGACAGGGTTTTCTAACATATTTTCTTAGTTTCCTTACCTTGGCTTGAATCCCTTTCCACATTTATAGATGTTTACAGACCTATAAAATATCAAATTATTTATAAGTGCTTATTCATCAATAAATTCAATTAATTTTTAAATCAAAAATCAAATAAAAATTATTTATTGGAACATAATAAAAGTAGGTACATAAAACAAAGAAAACGATGGTAACTGCAAATAGTTATAAAAACTGTAGCGCAGTCACCAACGCCCATCTCCTAGTGCTAGGTACAGCATGTTCCTAATATAAAACAAATTCGTTTAAGGAAATAAGTAAAATACTTATATAAATAAGTTTAGGGAAAGCTATTTATAGTAAATATTAATAATATAGTGTAGTTAGTTATGTTTGATGTTTGTGAGTGTAAGAGTATGTACATACTCGTATGTGTGATATTTGAGTGTTTTGTGTGGTGTGTAATTTCGAGTGTAGGTGTTCTCCTGATAACACAAGTCTCGTAAGAGCCATGGTTTCATATGAGAACGTTGTGTGAGTGTATGTAGTGTGTGAGGGTGGTGGGGATGTATGGGTTAGCGGGTAATAATTTAATAACCCTCAATAGCTCTTCAGTCTCGTCACATGAGAGGGTTGGTTCTCCCCAAGAGAGTCTCTCCTCTTACGCTTCGCTGTTCTCACCTACTGTATTACAGCTTAGGGTGGCCCAAGCTGTAATACAGTATATGAGAACAGACTGCGTCAAGGCAAAGTAGATAGGCGAAGTTTTCAGAAATTGGGAATCCAGTGAATTTTGTAGTTTAGAGAAAATGTAAATCAGTTTTCTAGTACGAGAAACAGTAATGCGAATTTGTTGTTTCCAGGACGTAAAGTAGTTAATTGTGACACCAAGATAGTCAAGTGATAGGGGTTAGCTAAAGTGGAATACAGGCATAAGAGGATGGATTATATTGATTATGGTGACATGTATGAGGGCATATATTAAAAGAAACTGTAGGATGACTGGAAGCGTAAGAGGAAATGGTTATAAATTTTGTTTTATTGAAGTTTAGGATGAGCTGATTGGTCGAGAGCCAGCACATAACGGTACTAAGTATTGATTCCGTTAATGAGTATGCTTCTGACCAATTTTTCCCATTGATGAGGAGAGCGGTATCATCAGCATAGGTTATGATTTTACAATTGGGAAGGTTTAGGTAACACAATTTATTTACATAAATAAGGAATAATGTAATTCATGAATAATGTAATGGTCCGAGGACACTACCTTGCGGCACACAAAAAGTGAGCAATTCCTCTCTTCTCTTAAAAACGTCAATTACAACATACTACGTTCGATTTGAAAGGTAGCTCTTGAATATATCTAGGGTAACCCCTCTAACTCCAATGTCTTCGAGTTTTGTAATAAGGATAGGTACAGAGACTGTGTCGAAAGCTTTGAAAAGATCGAGGAAAATGACAATTATTGTTTTGCTTAGTGTCAATGAGTTTAACAATTGAGTCAGTTAGTTCTAATACAATGTCTTCTATAGATATACCTCTTCTGAAAATATGAATAATATTCTGTCCCTTAACCAAATTGGTTAAGGGACAGAATATTATTAACATTTAAAAAATCTATGAGTCTATTTTTAAGTATTTTTTCAAAGATTTTGGATTAAACAGAGAGTACAGATATAGGCCTATAATTCGTGACACACTCTCTGTCCCCACTCTTCTAAATGGGATGGACGACGGCTGTCTTAAAGCTGTCGGGAAAAATACCAGTTATGAGACACAGGTTAAAGATATAGTTTAATATAGGTACCAACACATGTTGAGCAGCTTTTATAACAGAAGTTGGTATGTTATCCCATCCCACTGCGCATTTATCATTAAGTTTAAGAATAATGAGCTCAACTTCTTTATTATCAGCACAGAATAATGCCATTGAATCTTTAGGAGCAGTATGAGACATAGTCACTACTGAGTCAGAGGCTGTTGGATATGTTAATTGTAAGTTTTATACTGGTCGTTATTATCTTTTAATAAATAATAAAAAAGGTAAACGTAAAAGACCCGTATTAAACCTACAATAGGTTGAATGATAGCGACAGTTTGAAAAAAAAAAACAACCTTTAGTGTGTATATTTGTTTTATGATATCATAGGCTCAACGATATTAGCCGGCAAAAGGCTATATTGTGTTTTTTTTTAATTTAATTATCACAGTTTTATATCAATTATTACAGTTGTGGGCAAATCAAGATATGGGCTAATCAGGAAGATTTGCATTCTTGGATTTAAATAATACGTATAAAGCGGTTGGGAACTACTATAGGGTTAACATTATTATGTAAACTAATAGGCAGTTCCAGAAACAGTAACAAATTTGCGAAGCTGTATAAGTGAATCATATTAGTGACTTGTTTACCAACCGCTTAATTTCAGAGTATATTGTGTGTGTATACGTTAGTGTTGTTAATTTTTAAGCTAGTGTAAAAAATACCGTGCGCAAGATATATACGAGTATGTCAATGATGGGTCTAGAATTGAAGAACCTCACGGTAAACTCTTTTTTAGATGCGTGGTTCACCAGATGGTGAGCGGTAGCTGGACGTACGTATTACTTAAACGGTAAGTCACTTATATGAGCGTCAGCTTATAACGAAACAATAATCTCTGATATTGCATGAAAAATTATCCGAGGATAATAAAAACAGAGTGACAGTAAACAGACAGAAGCCGACACCACCAACATTGATTATACGCTCCCACTTACCAAAACATACAAAAAAATAATCAAAACAACATACTATTCATTAACGTAACAAGTTGCTTATCGGTTACCGAAACTTGTTCACGCATAGTTGGCTGAAAATGTGAAATATTATGTTAGTCTGAGAAATGAATGTGTAATGTGAAACTTTTATAATAAAGTTAAACTTACCGATGATCAGGGCCAGGATGATGATGCCAATGACAGCCGCAATTATCATCATCTGAAAATGGAAATGTCCATTATTTAATTTAGCATACAAATAGCTAATAGCTTACAGCTAGAGATGAAAAATACACTCAACTACGACTATAATAATTGGGATGGATGTTCGCAGATATTACTCGGTATTTACTTATCTACGTAGACCCGTACCAAGTAGTAGTTAGTCAGAGGCATGTGAGTCAAAACATTTTATTGGCCTCGGGAGTTAGCATTTCGCGTGACAGGTTGCATGCAAGCTCATTGCCGTTTATTGGAATACTAACCAATGAATGTGTCATCGGTTAGCCTTCGCATTTGTGGTTATAGAGAGCAAGCCCTTTTCTCCCTCGAGCATCTCTCCATTTTGAGCACGTATTAATGTGCAGATCATTTGTTCGAGTATTCTATACATACCTAGAGCATAGTAGTTTGATACCTCATAAGTTTTTAGTTAGTTGGCGTTATTTGAAAAGTGGCCAAACTTTATATAAGCATTTGAATATCTATGTTGTTAATGAAACGAAACCTTCAACAAAGTCTCTTAAGACAAAGTCTGTAAAATTAACTCCAATCTGAAAAAAAACTAATTACCTTTAGATTCTGGAGCCAGAATTTGCTTTTCAGTTTTCCAGCTTGCTGTTCAAACTGAGAAGCACCTTGCTGTAGTGCATCTGAAATACGAAAAGATTGCATGAAAGCGGTCTATACAAGGCGCATTTAATATTTACACTACACTGTTTTTTTCACCAGTCACTAGACCGTTTTCAGATCCACCATACCTCAATCTTGTCAGATCATAGAATAACGCTGGGTGACCTAAAAATAACTGGTGACACGACTTCTAAGGTTTCAAAATCTGTGACTTCAGTAGTGGTGATTTATCTAAAAGCTTTCGGCATATACAACGGGAAAAGGTCCAGAAATGAAGTATAAAATAGCATTTCTTGTACTACATCAGATTATTTTTCGCGCAAATAGAATGGTATCAAGGCTTGACTATAAACATACTATACATATATATATGTACATACATCGAATACATCGGTCATCACACCCAGCATTACTTGGTCTATTAAAATAAAATATTTATAAATGTGAGTGTTTAATTAAGTAAAATTTCTACGTAGATGATAGTATATGCATGAGGTATAAACCTTGAAGAGCACGTGCCCCTACGTAGGTAGTAATAGGGCGTGCCCTTGAAACTTTCAGTCGATCATGGTACGGCGACAGAAAGCTTAACTACTCTAGATACCTTTTCATAGCAGTGTTTCCGAAGAATTTAGAATTTACAACCTACCTAATTGTTTTATAACAGTTACTTATTTACCTGCTCTGTCATCAAGCTCGGAGAGTTTTTGATCTCTCTCTAGCACCTTCTCGACGTTGGTCTTCATGATGTCGACAACCTAAAACATGTTTAAAATGTTTATTGTATTATAATAATAATGCTGGACATTTTTCACAGCATCATCTAACCCAAACTAAGTACCTAGTGCTTGTGTTATGGGAACTAATGGGAATATTATATTTATTATTATCATTGTATAAATATAAAAAAAAAATATCTATCTATGTAATGTATTGTATTAAGTATATCAGTCATCTAGTACACATAACACAAGCTCTGCTTAGCTTGGGGCTAGATGATGCTGTGTGGATTGTCCAGCATTATATATTATTATTATTATTATTATTGTATATTCTTATCTTGGTAAACTTGAAGGACCTTTATCTTAAAAAAAAAACAATCTGTCTTTATAATAATGCTAAAATTATAGCTGTCTTGACACATTTCATAATGAATTATTACGAAGGAACGTGTTGGTTAATGAGCCACCCTCCAACTGAAGATATTTGAAGTGGCGTTCCCGGCTGGTATGACGTCAATTACATGCTATCCAGTATACTATCTATTCGTATCTATTTATCTATTACATAAGTACCATACCATTATTGTATGCAGAAGATAATGAGATAGAATGTTATTAGATAAAAAAAAATTTAACTCTCATTTTACGACTGGATGCATATACTAGCATCCATACACATTTCTACATAATACGGCTACTAATTAACTTTAGAATGGAAATTTAATTTCCAGAATATTTTATTGGTTTCGTTTGATTCGGTTTCGGTTCGAACATCGTTCGATGTTTCGGCTGGTTTCTCATTCATATTTTTAAATAGAGACCTCTGATACCTTTTCTGCATGTCTTGGGACGGAGATTTTAAATATTATAAGAATGCTTGAGCCTCAATTTGTATACCTCGTCGACTTGTGCCTGGGTCTGCTGTAGTCGACGCTGGGCTGCGACTTGCTGGGGCGTCTTTGGCCCCCCCACTGGCATCTCTCCATCACCACCTGGCGCCAATCCTCCTTCTCCTGACCTGTAATAAACATTTTTGTCTGTTATGGTGCCTAGTTCTTATTTCTGAGGTTCCTCCTGCTATTCATCTTTGATATTTTATTTATGTCTACAGGGTGGCCCGGAATGTGTAGGTATATAATGCCGGAAGGAGGTCATTGACACCGTGGTGGGGAACAGTGTTTGTTCTACGACTTTTGGATTGCCATGTTTTTCATTCATGAAATAACCATCAAAGTTTCCATACTACCTGCTCTTAGCACATCCCTAAAATCAACAAAACAGCTCTTTAGTTGACTTTTGAGTGTGACGTGACAATGACCTCTTCCTTCTCTCTACCTTCCGGCATTATGTACAAATTCCGGGACATCCTGTATATGCCGATCTGGTTGCTTATCAAGATGAGTCGCTTTGATAAGAATTCTAGTGAAAGTTATATGGGTTGGATGTTTTAGGCACAAGGAATAATTATTATAACAAAAAGCATAGATCTTGGACTACCGCCGCTAGTATCCAGAAGGTTACGTAAGGTGATAACTATGGTTTTGTTTTTATAACTTTTGAAGACAAAAAGGTTTCAAGGCTGAAAACTTTCGTTACAATCTGACTGAACACAGCTCGGGAAGCCAATTGAGGGATATTTACAACTCTTAGGAAACGCTGAACTTTGAAATTGATTTCAACAGTGGTTACGGTTTACTTTATCTTCCAGTACCTATCTATGTTATGTTCTTATACGGGCAAACTATGTTTCAGCATCGTTATTTATGAGATGGTCATCAACTTCATAAATAGGTATAATCTTATCGAGGTGCTGTCGTCTTCCTATACATAGAGTGCTCTACTACATGACAGACGCTGCAGCTGCACTTGCAAATGAAGCACTGAAGCATTCGGTAAAGTATGAAACATTTTTTCCACTATGAAAATATTTTTTATAATTTGCACTAGCTTCGCAAACGAGAAATCACACTCAAATAAATCCCATAAAACGAATGAAGTAAGTGGAGAAGTGATACCTACCTACTCGTGTGTGGATCAAATCTCTGACCCATTTCGTTTGATTTATGTCGGTGTGGGCAACTGGCTATCGCGGTTGATTACATTCCACTATGGTTATGCAGAGTGATATACCGACGTAACGATGCAGCGAATTGCAGTAGAGGAACCCTACAGTTCATCATCATCATCAACAGACTGTAGAAGTCCACCGCTGGACATAGGCGGAGGGCTAAGAGTGCCACGGTATTTTGGACTATCCCATCAACCGCCTCCTTCACGTCGCCCGGTTTGCGGTCGAAATTCGAGAACCTCTTTTTCGGTTCCGCAAGCAAACAACTTGTAACAATAAGCTGTAAGTTGAAGTGGCCCATTGCTATGTTAACTGTCGGTGACTTTAGTTCTTCTACGGATTCCTCGTTTCGCAATTGATTAAATTGTAGATATCTAGTGAAACATACTACAGTCAACATCTATACAACTCCTAGTAACCCAACTAAACTACCCTCAGACTACGTAAAGCTGCTGAAAGGTCCATCATTCTTTTGATGGTCGCCCCACTTTTTTTCTTGGTCACATTGAGTTAAAAAAAACTAGTGACAAGGCCTTTCATGTCAGACGATTTCGAAATTTTAGGTTCTAGGAATATACCGGTTTATTGCCGATGTTTGAGAGCACACAGAGTATTTATTATACACCTTTTTTGGAAAAATCCATAAGTACTTATAAGTTTACAATAACTGAATTGTAAATACCTACCTACTGGCTTTTTTTTACACAGGGCGAATTATTCGAATATTCGAATTAGTTCCAGAAAAATAAATGTAAATTGAGCTCTAGATCTACTCGCAAAAACGTGAAGGTCGAAATCTAAATTAAATATCGTCTTTGCTTGAACCCTGATATTTGACTAACATTTTAGCAAAGGTTAAATGGTTCAGGGAATCTCTGCGTAATTATGTTTGATTATTTTTATAAAAACACCCACGTTGACCACGAGTCACAATCTACGTACTTATTTGTTAAATAAAAATATAACCACAAAGCAGGTATGAAAAAAATTTTCGTGCTGAATAAAAATTTTAATATCTTCTCTTAATTTTAAATTAATCTCTTACTTATATTTATGGAATTTTAAGGGGAATTTGATTAAGCTGTCTAAGTTAGTCTTATATTTTTAATTACTATACTGTTAACTGAGACTAATTTATAAACATTCAATTTATTAAGGCCTACTTGCGTTAGCATTTAAACCTGGGTTACGTTGGTACCCACCTAAGATTTAACTCAACGACGACTGCGCGATACAAAATAACTTACGTTTATTAAGCATAACGATAACTTGGATCTGCCTAAGTAAGTATTTATTATTTAATGGCGTAGTTTTGGTAGGTACTTATTTTACTGAAATTTTTACTAATTCACTCGGAGTTAATTTTCAAATCCTGAAGCGGATCTAAAGAAATGCTACCATAATAGTAAAGTATCATAATATATTTAGTTATAGGTACGAGTACATTCCAAGTTTCGTTTGTAAAAAAACTTCTTGGAACAAATCACAGATTGTTCTTAGAAGATTTGAGTCCAAAATCATTCCCTACAAAGAAACGAATTACTTACAGTGTCATGATCTAAGTAACTATTAACGTCCGCCATACGTCACTCAGTAGTAAATAGGTATATAGTTTGACACTGGAATTTACATCTGGAAGAGATGCCATTGTTTTAAAGCCAAAGAAACCATAGTTCTGATCCAACACTAAGATTCCCTGTATCGTGGATATATTTTAAAAGAATTCAGCATTGATAGCGGGTAAGTAAATCAATAATGTTGCTGTGCCACAAGCTTTGGTCATAATTTGTCAGTAGAGGGTTTAATGGCTTACAAATTACTAACCGAGGCTATATCATCTTCGTTGTTTTTGAGTTGGGACCTCTTAGTAATGTTTTATTTCAAAAACTATCGTAAACTTGACTATTCATATTGTAAAAACGGGAATTATCACGTACTGCACTATCGGTGAAGGCACCGACTAAGTTACCGACAGGTAGTGCACGGCGCGACGCGGAAGGAGAAAGTCACGACCACTCACCCTGATGAAGACTCTCGGAATGATTCGAAACTTAGTCGGTGCCTTCACCGATAGTGCAGTACGTGAAAATTCCCGTTTTTACAATATGAATACTCTTAGTAATGTTTCTTCCCTTTGATTTATCGTATAAAATTGGTTTCAGGAAAATGGAATCAGTTTCAATTTTCCTTGAATCCGAGAGCTTTTATTCAATAAACGTTCCTCTTTGAGTATCTAAATACCTACTAACTATTACATAAATTGATCTGAACTTAAAGGGAGTGTCCTATATTGGGGTGTTTTTTTAGCCTGTGTGATCCCACTTTGGAAATCAAGTGTTTTATACGTAGTCAATAAACAGATATGTCGCAAAACTACACGGATTAAAAAAAAAATATGGGCCATAGTTTTTTATGCTTAGCTGATCCTGTGTAAGAAGTTTGTTTACTTTCTTGAGCAGAGATACCCCCTGTCGGGTTACTAAGTTCTGTGACACCCTGTTTTTACTTTTGTATATTTTTTAATGTGTATCTTCTGTGTTTATAAATGAATTCCACTCAAAAGAATTGACGTGTTTTAGTCTAACTTCTTCATCAGCATCGTCATCATCTACGGCTAAACTCCACTACTTCATTGCAGATAACAATGCTTGCCGTTTAATAAATATCTAAAGACCGTTGCAAATGATCAATAGATATCAAAACTGATCCCGATCGCAAATAACGTGTGAAAGTCCTCGAAACGCTGACTGCATTGCCCCGCTGAAAGGCAATGCTGCGTTGATCGAGATAAAAGCCAACTCTCGGGTCAAAAGAGTAAAAAACATCCATCCTTACAAACTGTCGTATTTATAATTTTAATAGGATAGGACTTTAAAAAAAAACGATATTAGTAGTAGGTATATCAGTCATGTAGTTCCCATAATGCTGTGTGAAAAATGTCCCGCATTATTTAAATATTTAATTTTATTTAAATACTCAGTTCCAAAATATATACCTTAATTTAACCTAAATTTCCAAAGCTAGCTAAGTCCTCAAAAACATTTAAACTAGTTTCACGCTCATGTTAATTTTGAAGAATCGATTCCACCCGTATTTGCACATGTTCTGCGTGCGTGTCTCTAAACTCTAAAATACCTACGCTGTTGTTCGTACTGTCGATGTCGGCAGCAAACTAACTGAATTTATTATAACTTAGACATAATAATTGGTACATTTTCTAATATAAAATACATTGTGCGTGAAAGTTTCCTTGGAGTCTACTCACCCTACTGTCCACACTCAACTTATAGGTTAGTACCTACTTAGTTGGTTGTCTGTGTACTGACATGCACTGCGTGTGAGCGTACGTTTAAAGCCACAATTGGTTATCCTTATTAGTCATCTACGAATACACCAAACATTAACAACACAGCAGAAACAAGATCATCGTCACTTAGTTGGTTTAAACATTTTAATACATTTTTGCAATAGAATAACTATATACAATTAGGCATATACAAACAATACAGATGAAACAGCTAGTTATCTAAAGACCGTTGCAAATGATCTATAGATAGCTCAACTACTCCAGATCACTTCACAGCAGACGGAAGCGTTCCCAGAATGCTGGCCGCATTGCCTCGCTGAATGGCAATGCTAATGCGTTGCTTTAATACTAGCCTACTTTATTAGATACGTAAACGAAAATATTTTTTATTGTAGTTCCGAGTATGTCCGAGTGGACCTATACGCGGTGGTATTAATGAATAGTTTCAATTTGGTACCGCGAATTTTCATATTAGTTCATTCGCGCGAATCAAAGGTTCACGCTATCGAACAACGGTTCAACTATCAGAACTTACGCTAAAAATCTAGCAAAAAATTACTTGACACAAAACACCCTTCTAGGTTTGATAATCATTTCCCAATGAGATCAAGTTTTTATTGTGATGGTGAATTGATGAAAATAGAAGACTTCTTAATTTTGAGGCATTATTCCTGACTCATGTCTGTCTGGCTTCAGTGTTGGCTGAAATGATAAATGTACTTCAAGGGGTGAGGTCACGCTTCGCTTCGTCACAGTGAGAAGCCAAGTGTATATTCAGCTTACCTACTCATGCGTATTTATTCATACAATACAGCCTCAGTAGGAAAAACGTTAGACAATTTAATTCCCCATGAAAGACACAGTCAGATCTATTTTCAGTACAGAGTCCGTGAGGATACCGAGCATAAGACGGGGTTTATCAGAGGGACGTCCATATTTGGTACATGCTCATGTTTGACAAGTAGAATAGTATAACCACATGACAGATTGCAAGCTCATCGACACTTATTTGAACACTAACCGATGACCTTTGAATTTTTATTTCTATGGCATTTGATTTCCTCATGATGGTCTTCTTCTTTACCGTTTTGAGGAACATGATGAAAAAAAACATTAGTTTAAACTCACTACTTTTAGTGAATTCAGCCAGTAAATCCCATCCTACTAATATTATTATCGCGAAAGTTTGTGAGGGTGGATGTTTGTTACTCTTTCACGCAAAAACTACTACGGACGGATATTGATGAAACTTTACAGTAATATAGCTTATACATCAGAATAACACATAGGCTACTTTTTATCCGGGTACCACGCGGGCGAAGCCCCATGGCTTCGCCAGACAGAAGCTAGTAGATTATAAATACTACTGACAATCTGAAATACTGATTTATTATCTTTTTATGCACGGCGTCAGGAGCACATACATGCGTTTGACGTTTGTTGTTTATTTGTATTCCAGTATTTATCGCCAAAATCCGATTTAAATACGGTTCTTGCCATCGATTTATATAGCTAAAAGATAGGTATTATCGCCACAGCTCACTAGGGAGCGCTGCAATAGACGATATTTTTATTTATTTATTTTAGTTTTATTGTATTAAAACAAAACGTTATGTAATACCTATTTGTTGGTGAAAATATTTGATTATATTATTGAATAACGAGCAATGAGAATAGGCCACTGAAATTCAGACCACCTAGCAATTTATTTATTCCCTTGGCGCTTGCTCGTGTGAAATGTGGCCTGATTCCAAATAGCGGTAACATGTTGTTGTGAAAATCTTATCTGATATATATACCACAATGTAATGTGTAAATAGGTAAATGACGACCGATAGCCCAGTTACTTTCGATTGAGAAACATTTAGGTAAGTACCTAAAAGTAGTATAAAATATTCTGGTACGAATAAATTCGTCACCTGCAGATGTTTGTAGAGGTTCATGCCTTAATTAAACGTATTGATTGACAAACTTTTGTACCTACCGATTAAGGAGTAACAAAAATCAGAACTTTTATTTGTATGAATATAATAGTTAACGGTAAAGTATGATAGCAGGTAGATTTGAGAACTTCCACTTTCTGGAACAAAAGGTAAGGGGCTGAAAGCTTATTGTAAAACTTACATTTTTGCTTTTCTTTAATTCCTTCTTCAACGGTAAAACCTCAAAGAGGTTTATTGATTTCCTCGGGTCTACGACCGGCGACTCGTTAATTCATTCACTGATGTCTAAAAATGCTTCTCAAAACCGTATTCCTACACTGACGATCACAAAATGAATGTTCTTTTATGAATGGGAGCAAAATTCCCCAAAACGGTTATCAAAGTTAGAAACAGTCACAAAATGCAAGCCTCTTTTCACTAGAACACGATTTTCAGCCGGAGACAGCAAGTATTTGCTGTTGAATGGGATTTCAGAAATTATGGGCAGAAGTGGAAAACCTTCCGCGACGGAGTTTCCCGATTTGTATGTGAGAGGGCGCGTCAGTAAGCCATAATAGGCACGTATTGTCTAAAAATATCAATGAAATTCACAACCCTACTATCACCCTTATCGACCCTAGCCTTAGGTTTAAATTCATTTTCAGTTCCAACTAAAGGTTTATCAATGTGTGCAGCTTGGAGTGTGTGCGTAAAGTTATTGGCGCATGCGTACAGTCAAGTTGAACTTAACAAAAATCAATTCTATTCGTGTGGGTGTTGCGTAATGGCGGAGACATGTTTGAAGGCGACTGTACTTGCCCCAATTGTAGATAATCTTGTTCAAATAACATTATCTTAATGTCATATAAGATTTGCCACCTACTTGGTTCTTACCAACCTCCACCGACCTACACGGTACATCGTATTTGATATCTGTGACCGTACATGTATAATTGTATATGGATGTAAAACATAGCTTAGAATTAATTTACAATGTGGAATGAAGGATAGAGATTTAAAGAAGGATTAGGCGTCACAAGTACCTATGTAGACATTATTAGTACGAATCCTTTTGAAATCAAATGTTGATAAATAATAAAGAATAGTTTAACAGGAAAAGTTAAAAAATAGTTTTTTTTTCTATATTATTACGAGACAAACAGGCATACGACCCACCTGATGGAAAGCGGTTACCAATTAACATCTGCAAAACCATCAGATAGATGCCATTATCTTCTTTTTTGTTCGATAGGAACAATTGCTATGTTGTATTTCGCTTGCTTGACAAGTAGAGTCCCTTTAAAAACAGCAGCTGTATCTGCGTTATTAATAAACGTGAAATATTCTTGGTGTCCTTTATCTTTGATAAGCGTATTTCAATGGCTTAGCAGATACCAGCCCTCCGAGGAGTGTCCATGTTATTGACCAACGTGAGCTAGCCTCGGTAGTTGAGCTTTTCGTCTGCATATCATGGGAAATAACAGTATCTACCTTAACGAATCAACTTAAAAAAATAGGACGATGTTTGCGTGTTTATTTTATATGCATTAAAGTACACAATCCTACTAATATTATAAAAGCGAAAGTTTGTGAGGATGGATGTTTGTTACTCTTTCACGCAAAATCTACTGAACGGACTTTAATAAAACTTTACAGTAGTTGTGTATAAGCTATATAGCTTGTACATCAAAATAACACATGGAGTATTCATATTGTAAAAACGGGAATTTTCACGTACTGCACTATCGGTGAAGGCACCGACTAAGTTTCGACTCATTCCGAGAGTCTTCATCAGGGTGAGTGGTTGCGACTTCCTCCTTCCGCGTTGCGCCGTGCACTACCGTGTACTAGTTTTTGGAATAAAAAAACACATAGAGTACTTTTTATCCGGATACCACGCGGGCGAAGCCGTGGGCAAAAGCTAGTATTAAGATAAATAGTAAAAACTAAAAATTCTTCAAAATTATAAACAAAAGCTGCGATACCCTGACACTGTTATAAATGAATATACTCGTAGATAGGCACGTATGTATGTTTTGCAAACATTTGTTCCGGGTCTGAGTGTTGTGGTACTTTGGTACTTGTAGTTCCTGATACCGTCGACACAGGCAATCCCAGTGTGGGGTCAGGATTATATATGCATATGTGTCTGTTAAGTGTTTATTGTTTTTTTTGTATTCATTAAACTACAAAGGTTATGTATCTGTTGCATCCCTTGTGCATGAAAAATAATAAAATTATTGCCAAAAACGAGAGTTTATACAACTCAGTCAGCTAGTTACAAAGGCTTAGTTGGCAGCGAGCCAACAGTGCCGGAATTGCCAGCTGGTCACCGGCGTTGCCAAAAGGTTACTTTTGTAATCCAGGCGATTTTTAACAACGTCGGGTTACTTTTAAATAACACAACTCAAAAGTTTACTGATTTTAATCGACTTCCAAAAAAAAGAAGAGGTTCTCAATTCGGCTGCATGTTTGCGTGTATGTTTGTTACCTGATATCTTTGCCAATTGTAGCAGATTTGATTATTCTTTTGTTGTTATATAAAGAATGATCCCGAAGTGGTCCCATGAAAGTTTTATACCTAAGACATTGCAATTTTTTCCGTAAACTGATGAACGTAATGAACATGATTTGTTTGGGGTGATTTTTCTTTTGTTTTTTATTCGAAAGAGTAAGCAAAATAATGTAGGCACAAGAGGATCTGATGATAGATTACCTGCAGGATAAAAACCGTAAATTTGGGACTGCAAGCGTTAAAATAATGAAATATCGCGAATATCTTGGGATATTTGCGATATTTAATTATTTAATTGATATAATTATTATCAACGATATTAAATTATTATCAACTGACTTCAAAAAAGGAGTTTCTCAATCCTTAGGAGTTTATTTTTGTGTGTATTTTACGCGATATATTCGCTAATTGTGAACTGATTTTAATGATTCTTTTTTAATGGGTGGTTAATACTTCAAGGGTGGTCGCATATTCATTTTATGAAGAAAAACCACTCCTAATGGTAAAAAAAATGGGCGATGACATTGCATATTGTACTTTTTATCAATTTCTCGTTATTCGAAATAGGTTTTTTTGACATTTAACGTCTTGTAAATCCTACTTCCTACCACTATTACAAACATGAAAGTTTGTGAGGATGGATGTTTGTTACTCTTTCACGCAAAAACTACTGAACGGATTTTGACTTTACAGTAACATAGATTATATATCAGAGTAACACATAGGCTACTTTTTATCCGGGTACCACGCGGGTGGAGCCGTGGGCAGTAACTAGTTATATCTATTTTAGGTAACTTTTGACAAGACCCGTCTGGCAACAGTGCTGGTCACGTTGTAAGGAATTGCCTCGCTGATTAAATTACATAATGAGTGGTTTTTTGCGTGTTGGTCAAGCAGGCAAATCAGTATAACTAGAAAATAATAAGGTAGAGGTTACTAAGGTAATGTATTTACTTATAGTAATCAGTTATATTAGAAACGATGTAGGAACTTTATTATTTTTACGTTTCGTGTGTGAAATGAAATTAAAAAAAATCAATGCTCAATACATTTATTGCTTTCACATGGTACATACAACATGATGAGAAATTATTAGAATGTCCATGTAGGTAGTCAGGCGTCAGGCGTCTCAGGCGGGCTTTCGCCCACTGCGCCACAGAGGTCGTCCAGCGTCTGGGCACCTGCAACGGAGAAACAAAAAGTGCGTAAACAATTTAACTTAACGCTGTGCAAAGAGTTTTTGCCCAGAAGCTAATAAAAGCATACCGAACTGTCTCCATCAACTTTGCTCTCCTACTGGCCGGGATACTCCCACTGGATCTGAGAATCCAAGAGGCGGCAGCCCTGTACGAAACAAAGCGTGGAGTTCCCCAGCCTATGTTGGGAGACAGAGTAGTAAAGCAAATGTAGGCTTACAGTCTGACCCCGCACCCAGCAAAACATGTGAGCTAGAGTTTTATTAAACTGATAGACCAACAAGATGATGTCAAAAACAACACCCAAACAGAGCGCATTTTTACAGAGGGCAGCAAGATTGAGGAGACGGTCGGAGCAACGTTATACATATGGAATAACGAAGCAGAGAGAACGAAGCGGCACGGTGTATCAAGCGGAACTCTACACCAATATGTAGAGCCACGCGGGAGGTCATAGAACGCCACGAAAGCAGCTATGGAATCTACAGCGACTCGCAGTCAGCTCTAGAAACAGTGATTAACCACTCTTCCATTCACACGCAACTGAAACCCCAAAATCTGGAAACAATCCTCCTCCAAAATAAAGATTCTTTTTTTTTAAATAAAAGTTCATTCAGGGATAAATGGAAACGGCCGGGGAGTTAGCGAAGGATGCGGCTTTAAAATCCAAAAGGAAGTCTGACTACGATGCATGTCCGTTCTCGTACGTCAAGCGGAAAATCCGTAAGGAGTTGCTTGGTGTGTAGAACTGGAGATATCAATCAAAGAACAAAGCCGCCGTTATAAAAGTTTCTCCCAGACGCAATAGCGGCGCACAATATAGTTAGGAAGATTGAACTATCAAGCGTGCTAACTCAGATACTGAGGAATACTGATACTGACATTAAAATTAAAGTAGCCTTAGGAAACCTTTAACCCTGCGTATATAATCCGGTACAGTCCATTTCATCCAATGGTTGTCTGATAGAGATTGCTATTTGGCGATAAGACCGCCCATTTTATAACATTGACAAAGTTTGTAGTACTTAGTTAAGTACTACAAACATTGTCAATGTTATATCAACTTAGTTAAGTTGATGTGTTTTTTGGTGTGCAATAAAGTATTTGCTATCTATCTATCTATAATAAAATAAGCCCTGTCTTTTAATAGCAAAATAGGAAAATAAATACTCTAACATTGTGTTAAAGGACAGTGTTCGTAGTGCCATTTCTATGTGGCGGTACGGAAAGAAAAGAAAAAGTATTTCTTACTTTTGAAATACTTATATAGATCATTTAGCACCATTTTCTATGCTGGTAAAGCATCCACTAAATATAGGTTAACTGGTAGGTATATTGCCTCAACCGATCGATTATATAATGGTTGTGTTTCTGTTGGATTTACTACGTGACTGACCAATTTAATGCCCCCGTCGACTCTACCGGGCAAAACATTCTAGAATACCAATGCTATTTTAATTTGACTTTTCTTAGACAACCACAGGTAATCCTTCCTACTAATGTTATAAACGCGAAAGTTTGTGAGGATGGATGTTTGTTACTCTTTCATGCAAAAACTACAGAACGGATTTTGATGAAACTTTACAGTAATATAGCTTATACATCAGAATAACACATAGACTACTTTTTATCCGGTTACCACGCGGGTGAAGCCGTGATCAAAAGCTAGTAGATTATACTGCTATTAATCACTAACCGGAATGGTTACACCGATCCGGAAGCTTACTAGTGCACTTGGTCAATGTCGGTACGAGGTGAGCGGGTTTGAGTCTCGCGTGATGCAACAAGACGCTGGACAGGTTCCTCGTGACTTGATTAATGCATCTCATTCTATAAGATAGAATGTGAGAATGTGTATTTTTTCATGAGATTTATTATTATAAGCAAATGGCGTCCTACTGCAGAGCAAAAGCTTTCCTGCCATCCACGCCTCTATAAGTGCTGCTGTTGACCAGACTTTCAACGGAATCCAGTTCCAGTCATAGAAATCACACTAATTTCCATGGCTATCGAGATATCAGCATGGCATCAGCCATGGCCTGATATCATCGGATAGGATGAATCGTATCACGCTAATTTTTAGGCTGTATGGGCCATAGATGGAAAATGCGAATGAACGAAATTGGTTTCCAATTGGACGTTCCGTTTTTTGGATTTATGTGCCATTCAAATGGGGAACTAGTGTCAAAATTGATTGCCATCTCGATAGTCATGAGTTAGTGTGATCGCCCCGCGTATCTCCATCTGCAGTCTGCCGCGTGGTGGATTCCCGTAGGATCCACTCCATGGCAGAATTTGCACACGACATAGTAATTTTTCATGTAGTGGTATTTTTGATTCATTATCTGATGACTCTTGTCTCCGAAAATAAATATTTAATGGAATACCTACATATCAAACATAGGTAAATATTATAGTTTTAAGAACAGTAGACGAGAACTATAATAAATTCCAATAAAATGAAATATTTATAGTGCCCTCGGGCAAAAATCTATTTCATTTTAGCCAAGCAAGTTGTTATCTTATCGTAAAATAAGTTGCGTTTGCATGAATATGGACGAAACTGCTCTACCTAAGCATTTATTTTTTTAATAAAATGAGCCAAGCATATTATTATGATGTGTGGGCCGAGCTATCTTATAGGTAAGAGCTTCTTATAATTCATTAGACTACGAGCCGACTACGAAAGTCAAAAGAGAGTCATTTTAGACATACTATTACGTACATATTTCTGGCTGTTATTTCGTATTAAGACATTAAATGACAAAAAACCGACTTCAAATAACAGGAGGTTGATAAAAAGTCCAATATGAAATTACCTATTTTTTCATTCTTGGGGGTGAGATTTATTTAGCCCTACCCATTACAAAAATAATCATTAAAATCGGTTAACAATTGGCGAAGATATCGCGTAACATAATCAAAAAATATACAGACGAATTTAGAACCTCCTTTTTGAAGTCGGTTGAAAGTGTAGATTATAAGATATCGACCTAAACTAGAACCTTATTTAAATGAACGTAGATTTATTAAGACTGCATTATTTCTTAGTATCTTAACAAAACCAGCTATCCTATTATGGAATTAATGCTTCGTAATATTGAGATATGCTATAACTTATAACTTATTCTCAGTTAGCGCTCTAGGTGGGACTTTTCATAGGAATTTATCTACATAAAATTTGTATTTCAGTTGCCATTTTCAGCCCGGTACCAGTGTTGCCACATTTCATTTGGGTAAGTTTGTAAATCATCTTTTTATGATTACATCATCATGTAATCATAAAAAGTTGCGAAATCATGTTAAAAGTTTTGAACCTCGAAAAACTTGTAAAAGGTTACACTATGTTTTGAAAGGATTCATAACGTGGTCTATGACGTAAGATTTTTTTGCAATTGACCGATACTAAAGTTCCTATCAATAAGCATAAAATTAACAAACTGCATCGACATTGTTTTTCTTTTATATTTTTACAACGCCTTAGTGAAATAAGATAAAACCTCAAAACGTTTGATCAGAATTAGAGAGTAGAATCAATCTAACTACATTTTCGGGTGAGTCATTTATACAAAAAAATATTTCGTCGTGTCCAAAAAATCGAAGACATAATCACCACAGGCTCATGTCAAATAATACGCACATCGATATTCTTTTGTAGGTGTCACGTTACGTCATTAAACACTAAGATATCAATCATACCTACGTGAAAAACTTAAATAAAAAATCTGAAGTAAAAATAAATATTTGGTATTTCTGGTAGCAGCGTAATGGCTTTTCAGTAAACAAACATACAGTGTAAAATAGTGCGTATGCTAGCACGATATGATGACAACGTGAATAACGAACCGCTACGTACGACGTTTTCGGGAAGAGTTCGATACTGCAGTGTCTAACCTAACGATATGGGCGGCTACACAACGACTGCGGGATTATAGCTCGTTTAAGACCCCGACAGCCGTGGATAGGGGAAATAACCGAGATGGTCAAGACCTTGAGGAACAAAAATTAGATTATAATTATAAGTTTAACGGGTCTTTATCGCGTTCACCTTTTTTATTATTTTCCCGCGAAAATAATAACGCGGTTAATGCGATAAAGATCCATTAAACTTATAATTATGTTATATAATCGCGAAAGTTTGAAAAACATTAGATTATTTTCTCGAAAAAAATTGACAGCGGGTACTTAAGACGCGGCACGACGCTTCGGTTGCAGCAGTGTTTTCATTTAGAAATTGCTAAAAACCCATATCGTTCAAGGACGTGCCAGTACTTACTTGCATTGGATTACCTGCCTCGTATTGCATTTTGTGAGTAGTTGCTGGAGGATCCAAATCGCAACATACTCTGGAAAGATGACCTTCACTCGAAATGGTCTGTTCAATCAATACAATATGCATATATGGGACATGAAAACTGATGAAGGAAGATTCGATCCAGCATGGATACTCGCTGAATGTGTAGTGAATGCGGGAATCATCGAGCCATACACGCTCGGGCCAGTATTACCACGTTTAACAGGTGACGCATGCCTTGAATGCCTCATAGTGACTTTGCAACAATTAATGTATGAATGGCTTGAAGATGAAGATATACCTTTGCAAACCAAACCATCAGCAGAATGTACTACCGAGACGATAGTGCGGAGTATGATAACCGTTGAATTGGACTTCAGAGGGTCTATCCCGGCCGCTGAGATCACCAGATTTAACCCTGTTGGACTGTTTTGTAGGGACGTGTTAAATAACTAGTGTATGACATTGAAAAAAGGACCGGAAAATGTCATGGAACTCGAAAATAAAATTAGATCAGCCTTTATAAAAGTGATTAGTGAAACTGAAGTACTCGAAAGACTGAAAAATAACTTAAGAATGCGTGCTGTGTTCAGCCAGTGATAAATTCGCGATCAGAACTTTTCAGAACAACATAAATACAATAATTAACAAAAAAAAAAATTTTTTATTGTATCAATTCGTTATAATAAAATTAATTTGGGGGTGTCTGAGGTTTTGCGGTATTTCATTAAGACGTTGCATATTAATTTATTATACATTAGCTTCTGCCCACGGCTTCGCCCGCGTGGTACCCGATAAAAGTAGCCTATGTGTTATTCTGATATATAAGATACGAGTATATTACTGCAAAGCTTCATTAAAATCCGTTCAGTAGTTTTTACGTGAAAGAGTAAAAAACATCCATCCTCACAGTCTCTTGCGTTTATAATAGTAGGATATTAAACTACATATTATTCTAAGTGACTACTTGCACACTTTCTAAATTTAAGAATTATTAGAACGGATTCTATGAGATTGTACGAATGGCCGGGGGGCCATTCGTACAATCTCATAGAATCCGCGCCATCCAAAAGTTATCTGGAAGAGTTCGCTTCTAAGACCGCACTGTACTTTAAGTTTTGTAGTTTTGTTAAGTAGTATTTATTTTAATCAGGGAAGTTAACCAAAGCTAACCGACTTTGTATGTCTTGTATAATATACAGTGATACAATCATTTGATAATTAATCACTATCAATTAATATCTAACTAATTTTTTCAAAACAAATTTCAAACAAAACACTTAAACCTTATGTTTGTTCCCAGAATGATGGTGATTAATTTCAAGCACCTTATTAGTCATCTTCATAATTTGAGGAGATTTGTGAAACCCCCATAATTTGATGTGCCTATTTATTTAGTGCGCTTGTTTGTCGTCATACCTAACGTGAATCCATAAAACTCGGAAGTATGAAGTACTGTTCTTACTATCTGTTTTGTTTAACTAGATAAATGCATGTGTGTGTTGATAGGTTTTTCAATCTAAATTGAGATTTCGTTGAGTCTGTTTTTCTATGTATGGACATCACATATAGAAAATTAACAGGCCGTCACTCGGTTGACAGACTTTATTTTAGATGAAATATAGAAAAATTCATTTGAAGGGCAAGACGTCTAGGAAAATTACAGGCTGATCTACCCACTGACGTCTTTGCTAACGAACGCAAAATACTTAAAAGGCGCGCCCACACTTTGTAGGAGCGCCCTTGTTTATTTATATCGTATTAAATAATGCAATTTATGTTGAAAAACATCAGCTTTTATAAAATTGGCAATCAAAATCGCAAACCATTAGAAAAATCTCAAATACGGTCAGTCTATTAGGTAGTATTTATTTATTGAAGAGTTATGTCCGCAATACAAGTTTCAAAGTACATTTTTTTCAGCCTCTTAGTAATTGTATTCTGGCAGACACCTGCAACCACACTTGGATCCCGGAATGTGGCGAAGAGATCACTACTTACACTGACTACCGACTCTTCATAGATGAATGTGATATGTATGAATATAACTGCGATTATGATCGAAGTAGGTACCGAGCAATATATTAATATAGAGAAGGAACAACCACTTATATTACATACCATACCTACACAAAAAGGAAAGAGTAAAACCATCATACGATCATATACGGCTATACTAAGCTAAGTATACAGCATTTACTTATTTTCTTTATATCACTGTTAAAACTAGAAATTGGAGTTGTAAAATTACTATTTCTTAGCATGAACATAACACAACACACAGTATAAGTAAATCGTAATTGTAATTATTTTCCAGAATATGAAATAGCCAATTATTCAGATTGCTTTGGCCCCTCCACGGGTTGTCCCAAACACAACAAATACTACAGAATGGGAAATTACAAGTTTGTCCTCGAAGGTAGGAAGATGGTCTACGCACCAACAGAAAAACAGTCGGCTATCAACCCTACCGAGCCGCATGTCCATGCTCTGAGGACAAGAATAAGATATACTCCGAATCTACCAGAACGTATGCTGAAGGGTAAAAGAAGGTATACTCCAGAAGTAAAAAGAAGAATGATGAGGAATAGGATGAAGTTGCATACTCGCACGGTGCATACGACTAAAAAGATGACGCAAAAGATAACAACGAAAAAACCGCCATCTACTAAATTAGCAACCTACGTAATAAAAAGAGTAACAATCATTAAAAATGGAAAGAAGATGATCAGAGTGGTAAAAGGTTTTAGGAAAGCGGCAAATCAAATAGATTCAGATTTTATGGAATAAATTAAAAGTGTTGGTTTTTTATCTTATCCTATTAAATATTTTTACGATAGGCTGCAGGTATATGAAGAGTGTAAAATTAACAATGTTATTAAGTGCTAAAAAAATCGATGCCGACCTAAGAAAATCAATTATTGTTGACGGTTGTAAAATATGTTTTATTGAAAAAAAAACTGTATTGCTATTTGCATGCTAGCATGAAACACGATTTTACCATGTTGTGGTAATGGAAACGAAGAATGGTGTTTGTGTTCTATGGTACATTTGTGGTTATTTCATCATATGTAATATATTCGGTTTTTTCTTATCTTCTCATTAAAAGTTTAATGTACTTATGTTACTATATATTTATATGAATATATACAGTAATTTTGATCTTACTGAGCCAGTATTCCAACATTATGTTGGGGTAAGTAGCTATGAAAATTTTCATGTGTCTCAGAACTACATGCAAGTGTTTATTATGAAATTTGTATTCACAGTCACTTCACCATTGCTTACAATTCAGAATTTTCAATTATACTTTGAAAGAAGAATGTGGACAGAAAGCTTGGCAAGATATATGAATAACATTATAAAAAAAACAACTTGAAGGTTTCAAACCTTATTCGAAATAATATTGCTAAAAAATATTGAGATATATTTTACAATCAATTAAACGACATATAAAAACTAAATGGAGTGTTTATTTAAATTTGAATTTGTAAAAGATACACAGATAAACCGTTAAGTATGTATATGTCTCTGATAGAAATAGATAAGAACAAAAGTAGTAAGAAGAGAAAAGAGTGTAAATAATGTCAATAGTGCAACGCACATAAATGATCGTTTTATTTTTATATCCAATGAAGGGAATTAAATAAAACATACCTATAGGTACCTAATGAATAGTTAGATAAGCAAAAACAACATATAAGTAAGTGGTTTGTTTCTAATATATACTCAGTTTAGAAAAAAATAATTTTGTTGACATTCTGTGGATGGATATGAAATCATGTAGGAATTATGTTTGGTACTTTGGTCTTGGGTAAGTTGATATGTTTATCTCGATTCAAATACAGAGGTTATGTTTTAGAACTTCAACGTTTGGTGAAACTGATATTGTTTTCAGCTTTATTGATTTTTAAGACGACTTTGCAACACTACGTTTCGGTAATTTTACACTCTTACTTTTAATTTATATATTTTGTGATCAATCGTTTTATGTTTCATTGCATTTCAGCCACCCAGTGCGTGTTTGCTATCCAAGTTTTGCAATCATACATGGGTCCCAGAATGTGGTCAAGAAAGTGCTAAAAAGAATATTCGAATGTTTTTAGATTTGTGTGATATGCATGAGTATAACTGCGAGCAGACAAATGGTCAGTTTGTTGTTGTTATGTATATAGTTTTGACGGATAAAGTGAATTAATTCAAAAAAAGTGTAATTTCAGATTATCATAAAGTGGATTTTAAGGAATGTCCACAAGACAGTACTACAATGTCAACAACTGATACCACTTCTAATACAACAACAGGGAATAATGTTTCGATTGATACAACTGCATTTACCACAACGACCGTTGCAACTATAAAACCATCAAGTGAATCTTCAGCTAAACCAGAAAATGTAACTACGATAAATACTGAAACAAGTACTTTAAGTACAACGATTACATCAATATCCACAGAGTCTACAGCAAAATTTTGCTCTTGTGATTACACTAAATCTACTGAATTAACATCTACGACAGAGCCTCCAACAACTTACAGTAGTATTGCAACTACTTTACCTTCGAGTGAAACTAAAACAAGTACCGAAACTACTACTTTAAGCACTGTACTTACGAACAAAGATGTAGATGTACCACAAACCACGATAGACGATTATGAAGCAACAGAAGCTGAATCTTATGCAACAATAGTAGAAGATATAGAGACCGAGACCTACCAAACTGAAGCACCTACTTCCCCAAGTGCACCTTTAGTAACGTGTTCCTCATACCCAGAACATTGCGACGTACCATCCACGTGGGAGACCACGGCTAAAGGAGAAACGAGGGATTTCTTTCAAATATTAAGGGAACGGTTTGGTGATAGAGTCAGAATTCTGAGAGCGACTACACATTGGCCAAGACGAGTTCTAGTCAACAACCAGCAAAGTGCGTTTTTGAATGGAAGGCATTGGGACAGTCAAATAAAATGAATAAAAGTTTAACTTAAATATTTTTTGAACGTAGACAAAGGCGTAGATATTTTGAACTACACGAAGGTAAAATTATTATTTAGATAGTGTAAAATATAGTAGGTCACTATGTTAAGAAGTTATTTTATTGCTATTCTATATCTCATAAAACTGTTATTTATTATTATTCAGCCTTTGGCTTTGACTTTACTCGTGTAGTACCCGGGTAAAAAGTAGCCTACCTATAACACATAGGTAGGCTACTTTTTACCCGTGTACTACACGGGTTTATTCTAGGTCGATACCAGCTAATTCAAATCCTATCCAGCGGCTACGAAAATCCTTAGCACCAAATACCCAAACATATATCCCAATATATAATTGTAATATTACTAGCTACCCGGATAAAAAGCAGCTCTTACTGTGAAGGCAGCGCTCCTAAGAACCCTTTTTTTCGTAGACGTTGCAAATATGGTCTCCACGAAAAGCCCTTTTATTTTAACAGGATAATGTGCAGCCTTTGAGTACCCTGGAGATCCATTCTGAATGGTGAAATATTTTATGAAATCGGCTTAGTAGTTTCGGACATTACCGTCTACATACAAACTTTACCTCTTTATAATATTAATGTAGATTAGGATGATCCCTTACATCGTATCATTAAGTTGTCCGGCAAAATGACATCTCAAAATCTCTTCCAGACATCTTGATTCTGTGTTAGTTTGGTCAGTCCGCCAGAAACATTTACCATTAGTCAGAATCGGAAACGTATCTCGCTGGGCGCTCACAGTTCACTTGGAATATATGTATATGTGATCATCCTTATCCCATATAGCTATAGTTTCATCAATATTTTTATAATTATAAGTACGTGATAATTTGTTTCATTGAATACTTTTGAGAAAGATTCCGTGGTCTGATGAACATTAAACGCTCATTCAGCTGAT
Organism: Perizoma flavofasciatum; assembly: GCA_958496245.1. Lineage (NCBI taxonomy): Eukaryota > Metazoa > Arthropoda > Insecta > Lepidoptera > Geometridae > Perizoma > Perizoma flavofasciatum. The sequence continues at coordinate 6,866,081 of OY292439.1, read as the reverse complement.
CTCAAGATCTCCTATTGTTTTAATAAAACACTTAGGCCTTCTTGACAAAATAGTTCAATGCAAAGATTGCAGACATCATAACCACGTGCGAACTAATACGCCTTGAAATTGTTAATTGCATTATTTGCAGTGCGAGAGGTCAGTGTTAGATTCAATACACAAATATTCATATTACCGTTCCAAAATACACATATTGTTAACAATCATAAAAATAAGAGTTACTAGGCCAAAACGGCTTCCGATTCGAACCCAGTCGTGTGCCAAATAAATTTTCAAGTAATTCAGCTTCATCGTGATAATAATCATCTGCTGGTTGAAGTCTACTCCACTAAAAAGTACCATGATGAGCAATCCGGGGCTACCTCCATCCACCAACTTTCCACAACCCTTAACATATATTATGGGAGGCTTTCTTACACAGCGTCATGTCAGTTTCGTGGTCCTTTCCAACCAGACCAGTCGTGATTCAAGAACCTTTTTTTCCCAAGCGGTTATCGGTTGATGGGCACCTAATTAAAAACTTCCGAGAAGGATTTTGTAGACAAAGTTGTTCACAAGGCAGTCAAGCCCTAATGTCAAGGTATTATGTGTTTGAGATCCAAATGATAGCAATGCAAGACGGGTAATGACTGGTTGATTATAATGCAATATTCTAGCTGTTATTTATTCCGTGGCAGTTGAAATAGCATTTTGATTTGATGCTAGTTGAGAGTTGCAACGGCAATCAGCCCTTTGCAATATTCTGTCGATTTTGTAATGGTTGGTAAATCAGGGAGCTAGAGTTACTAATTTCCTAGCTATCTACTTTAAAAAAAAAAAATATTATTATTACGAAAATCGTGGTTTGGTATCATTTTAGGATATTATTACGACTATATCACGTACTTTACTATTCTGTTGCTGACGTTTTGTTGACCATTTGGAGGTCTTTCCTCATGAGCACCACCCGCGACCACGCTTAACGGTCGTGAGACGGGTCAGACGGGAACGGGCAGCAAAACGTTAGGAGAATAGTAAAGTACGTGGTATACCTAGTCGTAATAATACCATAAAACTGTTATTAATATTACCACAGATATTTATAAAACTATCTATTACTATATAACTATCTATTATGCCCATGCTGCGCATTGTTGGGAAACGCCTCTCTCATATTCGCCAGTCACTTCGATCCTGAGTCACCGTGGGCCAGTTCGTCTCATAGGCGTCCAGGGTGCATAGACAAATACCTCAAGTTTAGTTTTCCTTTCACGCTAACGCAAATTTGTCAAGGCAAAACTTGGCAACAGTCACATGACAAATCACAAGCTCTGTCATTTTCAAACAATTAAATCTTTCCGCTGCTGGCGTTAACGACAGTAAAATGTGGTTCTTGTTCATCCTGCCACCTTCTTCGTGGTCGGCTGCGATGTATCATGGCTCCATTTGTTGTCAATTTTGGCCAACACCTCGTCGGGCATGCGGCAGACGTGACCGGTCTAGTCCAACTTCAGCTTGGCCGCTTTGAAAGCGGCGCTTTCTCTCTCTTACGTATCAATTATTAATAACCTTTTAATATTTGCAAAGAAAATTATCTTCTTAATTAAATTCACACAAAAGATTACAAAATCGTTTCGTCTGGTAATGAGAGGAAATTTGTATGACAAAAATATTTTTAGTTCAGATTTACTATGTGAGGATAGCGAGCCAGCGCCGACTCCATTTTAATGGCTCAATGTTAACCTTGTAATTTGCCAATAGAAACCTCACAGAGCTTTTAAAGGAAGTTTATCTTATAAGATATTCCAGTTTCTTTGAAACTGGCATAGATATTATAATATTAACACTTAGTTGAAACCTTCTCACGTTACATGTTTGTAACAAAGTAAATTGAACTTTAAAAGCTTTTATAAACTTTGGAAAAACACATCGGGGTTTTTAAATCCCGACGTATTTTTCCATCATCGATTGTAGCGCCCTGTAGTAACTTGAACAACCTATCAAAAACCCATCTTTGAAGAAACCGATTGCAAAAATCTATTTAATACAGCCATTTTGGAGAAAAATAGTAACATGCAAACCAACAAACAATATCTTACGTAAAACATCCTACTACTATTATAAACGCGAAAGTTTGTGAGGATGGATAATTGTTAGGTACTCTTTCACGCAAAAACTAGTGCACGGATACTGATGAAACTTTACAGTAGTATACTCATAGCTTATACATCAGAATAACACATAGGCTACTTTTATCCGGGTACCACGTGGGCAGAAGCTAGTAAATAAAAATAGTCGCCGATAAAAATAGCAACCGCTATAATAATGGCTTAACCGACCTCGGCGATCGTCACTTGTGTCAAAGGGCTGAGTGTGTTGTCATAAAATATCTGGAGAGTTGATGGTTCGTAAAGATTCACAATTATTCGAGAGTTAACGTATCAGTCCTAAAATGTAAATTGTGGTCTGCGGTTAGTTAAATCCAGCTTCCACGACGCTCTACGTAGCTTCTATTTACTAAAGTTGGTTTCTCTACCTCGTTGAAATACAACCTTGAACTAGATTGTGGTACGTGATTGCACTTTATCACATGACTGTGGCGACGTAAGTAGGTAGGTAGGTAAATAATAAAGCAATTAGTGAGTACTGACTTGAGTAGATACTGCGGTATGCAAGGACGTGTAATGAAATGTGCCGAAGTCTTGGATTAAATAATAATTACCAATTACGACCACAGAGCATTTGGTGAGCGAAAACGTTTGTAATCTGATAGGGGCTACTTTGTTGTTTGTGTGACTACACCAGCCGAGAAAGTACCTACATGCAGAAAATAGCGTAACACAAAAGCGCTATCACTGCTTACAAACATTTTCTAGATAAGTACATATATATAATCTTTGCGTGACACACTGATTGACTGTCTATCAACGCATTGCCTATAACGTAAGTCCTAAAACCTGAAATTGGGAGATTAAGTAGGTATGTTGTATCCTTTCCTAGTTCACCCCTACAAACAATTCAAAATTAGGATTTTTCAAAATTCATAATACAATTAGTTACTTGTAGTTCACCACGAATTAAGTTAATTTTCCGTTTCGAGTTTATCCAAATTCCGAAATTCCCCTACCTCATAGTTCAACCTCACCTCTACAGTTTTTGAAATCCCATAGGTATCTCTGTCCATAACATAACCGACCTACTTACCAGGTTTCAGCAAGATTAAATAAACCGTTTGGCCAATCATTTTCATACAAACAAATAAACATAAAACACATACTCAAGATTCAAGACTCAAAGATCTTGGTTCGATTAGCTAACTTGATCAATAAGCGATTGAAAAACTTCACAAACTTGGTAGCGTGGCGAACAAAAGCTGGTTGGGACATATGAGGTGCGATTCCTACAGTGGGATTTTTCATTAACAGCTTGTCCCAAAATGTAATTGACGACCTAGATGGCGCAGGCGGCGCTGACGGCTGCGCCATCGTGGACAAGCGTGGGACAAACGTTTGTATGTTCTGCAGATATTTGTTTCGGATCTGGGTGTTGTGGTACGATGGTACCCGTAGTTTCTCATACTCAAGAGAGAGGGAATCCTAATGTGGGGTAAGGCCATCATGATGAACGAACTTGAACCACCTCTATCGACTTCGCTTTCGCTTTCGTTTGGGTACGCGATTGACTACGTGCGTTGTTAAATCTACAGTCAAGTCATACAAAGCGGCTGTTGGATATATTTGTTAATAAGCGCTTGGTATCGTTTGGGCAAATAGCCAACACTTGCGTCAGAGGCTCTTTAACCGATTTCAAAAAAGGGCGGATTTGTCACTTTTGTTTTTGAGTTGATAGTAAAATTGTGTTTCTTGTAAAAAAGAAATTCCGGCATAGGTACATGTAAATCTTAACTTTTAAAATCGTTTGTTGCCTGACTGACTTATCTATCAACTAACAGTCAACTAACGGAGACTTCGACGATTCTGTAATATGAACTCGGAGACTAAGTTTATCGAAAAATCGTAATAACTACTCGTTTATATATGCGGCACACTAAATTATTACGATACGTTTTGTGAAAATTAGTGAAAAAAATCACATGTTTAATATCGTAAGCCGTATTATACCACATAATTATATTTGTGGTAAAAAAAATCCACGCAGTTGCGGTTTAAAATAAAATGCTACTATCCTATCCTACTAATATAATAAATGCGAAAGTCTGTGTGTGAATGTTTGTTACCACGTATCTCCGTAACTACTAAACCATTTTTATGAAATTTGCAATATAGATATTTTAGGTTCTGGAATAACACATATCTAATTATCGAAAATCGTTCCATATGGGGTTTATACAGGGTGGTAAAGTTTCTATGTAAAATTTTATTTCTTGGTTAGATTCGTTCAAAACTTGGTACAAATAAACTTTAAAATAAACAATATTTTTTTTTCAAAACTACCAGGGCAAGAGAGTTATAACGTTTGTATGGATTTTTTTTCTGGTTCTATTCACACAAAACTCGGTATAAAGTGTTTTTTTTCAAACTACCCTTAAGGGGTGTGCAAAGAAGGTTATACGCTACTTTTATCAACATACCACGCGGGCGAAGCCGCGGGCAGAAACTAGTATATAATATTTTTAATAAAATTAAATTATTTTCGTCAATAATGTCAAATGTAATGTTTGGACGTGTCTCTGATTACCTCCTTGTTATTCTCACAGATCTGCGTACTGAGTATGGATCTGAGGATTTCCATCCCCATGGTGGATTACAGTCGTCAGCGTGTTTGTTTTTGTTTGTATGACAATATAAATACGTTTTGGCGTCGTAACTGTGCATAATTGGACACAGGTCTACTAGTGACGCGTCGCGTATTTTTTAATTGCTTATAAAAAATAAGCAATTATTTTTGTTTATTTTTGTACCGGTTTTTAATAGTATATACGCCAAATCTACTTATTTTGCGGATGTAAGCGCAAATATAATGAACTTGTTACATTTAGAAACGGACTCGTAGCGGTTATTGCTCATTACCGGACCGGAAGGCAAAGCGCGGAAATGAAGCCGCGCAAGGTGAACCGTTTTGTTGATTGACTGATGCTGAGTGTGATATATTTTTGTCACCAGGTGGCAACTTATAAGTTACTACTTCGTATTAAGGCGTTGAGTTCTTATCATACAATATACCGGTTCCAGAACAGAATTACAAACTTCATTTGCAACCTGCAGCGGGTAAAACCTGTACTCCGCTGTAGGTTGCAGATGAAGTTTGTATGAAAAAAAAGGTAGGGAATTCAGAAAATATTTTCTTATTGCACCCTTACACATAAAAAGAACCTTTAAATTTTAGATCTCTAGGACCTACGGTGTGGATTCTGCTTCGATCCCTTAGCCAGTGAGTCAGTCAGTCAATACTTGTTCTTCTAAAAATACGGAAGAAATTGTTAGTCGATGATGGCGAAGCCTGTGTGGTGGGGATGGAACCGTTCTTTGAGATACAGTTCTATAACTAGTTCGGCGGACGATGAATATCCACACCGCTCAACTTCGCTGCGTCGGTGGAAAAGTTAGGTATAGTTTAGATTTAGTTTTGGTAGCAATAATCCACGATTGTCTGGAAGAGATCGCTGTCAGCAACCGATATATTTCATTTCATTATGATTGCAGACCTGGTAAGTAAGATTGAGCTTTAGGACAATAAGGATAGTTGGAATCACCAGGTAGGATTGCAGTAGGTAGCTAACCAACAGGCGGGGCCGTATTCATAAATTGTAAACTCACCCGTTATCGACAGTTTTGTGAGGGTCGGTGAGTTGCCACCTAAGCCAGCTCACCGGCTCTGTTGTTCACTCGCCAAGTCACCAGTTTTTTCTTAGTTACCCTGGTATTCAAGAGAAAAGTTTCGAAGAAAAACTGCCGCTGTTTATGAAATCAGTTAACAGAGATAGTTGTTTCCGTGATAGGTCCCTTTGGTAGTGTTTGTTGATCAGGGGAAAAAACGATCGGACAACGTGCAAAGGTAAGTAATAGGTAAGTTTAATTACTTACACTCGGAATGATTCGACACTTAGTTGGTGCCAATAGAACATGAAATTCCCGTTTTATGACTTTTAACAACTCAGGCTCCTGAAGGCTCTACCTACTGTCGATCTTAAAGCCAGTTAATATTATCAAGATTTAAAACGATGCAGCGACATTAATCATCAAATTACGTGAAGCCCTTTCCTTCAATCTATGAAAATCACAAACTACCCAAGAAATGAAATGCTCTCGAAAAGGAAATGAAAATTAACGTTATAAATAAACGTGACTCGGAGGAATGAGAATTTACCAGCTCACTGGTTCCAGATCAGATTTTGTTAGGTAACAGAACAGATAGCTAACAGTTCCTGCGATATCTCAGTTATTTTAGACTAGGGAGAATTTTGTTTCTTATGTGACACAACTTGTATTTTGCAGCCAATGGCTACTCATACTCTAGGTGACTTAAGTGAAAAGAATAGCGTAAAGCATTGCATGACAACCCCTATTCCAGCAGTAGACGCAAAGCGGCCAACGATGATTGATGTACCAAGTATATTGTCAACATCCGATAAGTATAACTTCGTATTACACAGGGCAGATTACCCCTACAGTATCAACGCTCAGATGGTTACTTCTAGGAAAACTGTTTGTGTTTACCGACTGTTTCATCATTGGCCTTTGACATCTATTACAGATGATTTAGGTGGCGTCAGTCAGGTTAAACTACAACTAGAAAGAGTTGAACACTTTCGTTCGTGACTAATGAGACCTATATGGGAGTGGCAGCCGCGGCCACATTTTTCACAAATAAAAGACCCCGGGGATGTTACAGGGTTTGCGGCGCGTTGGTGACGTGTAACCCGCTTATGTGCTAGAAAGTCGAGCCAGGCGTTATCGTGAGCGACGACACCATCCGCCACTGTTTTCCTCCAGGCGTCACGATCTTCAGCTTTGCTTTCCCAGCTGGAATGATCAATTTTAAAAGTTGCCATGTCGCGTTTAACGCTATCTTTAAAACGCTACATCGGCAACAACACCGACTAGTTAGGTGTAGAGTAATCTGTGTAGGTAAATCTATATGTCAAATTAATTGCTCCACTATAAGAACGAGACCAAGACTACTTCCTAGCTGGCATTCCCATCGAAAGAGCAGTGGTCCCGGAAGAACAGAAGGTTATCTGCCTTCACTATAAAGCGCGTTGCTCGTGTCCGCGCGCTCAGTTCCACCATTCGCGCTGTTAGAAGTGACCGTGAAATTGTAAGTGCATGTGTTTGTACTTTTTTGTGTTTACTATGGTTTTATACCGATATGTACGCGTGAAGATTCTCGTCTGTACAAAGTTACTATGGTAACACAAACTTCGTTCGGTGGAGATAAAAGTAGTCGCTACGATTAAAAGTGTGTTGTGTCGAGTTTCCTAATGGATAGTTTGTTGTGTATATAAAGCTTTACTTAGCCATCAAGTTTTTTCGGCTGACTGTACAGTAGTTTTCAGGTATTGTGTCGAGTTTTTCATAGATATAACGACTAGGTTTCGCATTGACAAATGTAGAAAAAGATAGCTATTATTTTAGTTAGAAACCTACCTTTTTCTACCTACATGGAATGGAAAAGAAACTCACTGGAAGACTTTATGCGGGCAGAACTGTTAGGAACTGTAGTCACATAAAATATCTAGATTTTGTTTTAATTTAGAGCCGTATCATAAAATAACGCTCGAAGTGATTCACTGCTCTGCGATACCCACTTTTCATTAATTACTCAGAGTATTGTACGCGATGTATAGCGTGCCAGTTTCAGACTAAATAGTTTGGTGGAAAATTAAGTATTTTATTTGCAATGTTTATAATGATATGGCATAAATAATATTTTTGGTTATTATTTCATTATCTTATAGAATATACGAAGGATAAACATTAATAAATATTTTGAAATATTTCGGATGTTTATGATTTTATTATGAGATATTTAAAGAAAAAATTATAAATTTTGTGTCAATAAGAAAACATTTGAAATAATACAGTCTGTTTTTGAACTGTCATTAACAAACGGTAACTAAGGTCCAATCTTCCGAGCGATTTATTAAAACAAGGGGAAGAAAAAATGACATTGTTACCCTTACAAGCTATTAATTTATAATCATAAAAAAGCCCACATCTTGAATACAACTAATATTAAATTGTAAAAAAATGAAATAAGCATCACTATTGCTAGAAAAAAACTTAGGTTTCTTGTAAAAGGGCTCTTAAAGATAGATAGCATCCCACATAATATCTTCAAAGCAAGTAGTCAGTCTAGTTTAGAAAAAGAAGACGTATTTTCTAAGCTCAGGCAATGACATTTTTATTTTCGTCTGCGACAATCACAGGGCTTACAAATGAAAAAGATAGATAGTGTCGCTGAACTGTAATGTACGCTTATCGATTTACATCAAATGACGCAAACGAGGTCTTAGGACACCTTATTGCATAAGCTGAGCGATGAGCACAGCATAGAAAGGTCAATCATGTGGATCGCGTAAGTATATTTGAGAATTCTGATCTGAAAATTATAGCAGCAGTATAGGAGCGAACTTCTAACATGAACATGAAAATAAAGTGCACCATGTTAGGCATAGTCGTATCACTGATTGACCGAATACACAACGTCGAGATTTGACGAAGAACTAAAGTTGGTTGAGGATAGGACGATAAATCAAAAGTGGAAATGGAGAGTGCGTTTGGCAAGGTCAGATGGACGGTTAGATGGACGAAGACAGTAATTGAGTATTGGCCATAGATCACGAGGTAGACCAACCAGGTGGTCAGATGATATTGTGGTTCGATTGGTGCAGGAACGAAAAGAGTGACGTGCTAGAAAGAAGGACTATAAACCCAGCAATGAGCAAATGAGCTTATGCGTGAGCTAATTAGATAGGCACTACCAATGATAAGACTATCAGTGACTATTTCATACATAAAACATCTGTGACTACAAAAAAAACACACATCTCAGGCTTAATTGGAGAGTTTCCTCCAATTAGGCCTGAGCTTTGTGTGTTGGAGGCTCTACCGCACTGCTTTACGCTATGGCTGAATGGAGTTGGAGCCTTTTGTTTATTGCCTGAGTAAATTGCAGCCGTTGAAGTAGGTACTCCGTTTTAATGGCTAGATTAGGTACGTAACTTATCGATCGTTCATGCACAAGTGTAGTTTCTAGAGTTTAACTATAAGTAGTTAGGAATATTACCTTCGATTGTTCGATTGTAAGAAATCTGCGTAAACGTATGAAATCGTAGAATTAGGCACATCGATGTGGGATTGGGCAGGCTATTTAGCTTTCAGAACTGAAAGCCGTCAGATTGATGAATGACGACCACGAACCGGATGACACAGTGTAGGGAGATCACCCGATGGACCGATGACATCTAATAAAAGGTTGTGGAAAGTTGGTGGATGGAGGAAGCCCAATATTGTTCGTCATGGTGCTAGGGGAAGGTCTTTGTCTAGCAGGGAACTTACTACAGACTATTGATGAACTTAATAATGAGAAACACATAAAAATTTTAGAGATGACATCCTGTCCACTTGTAAATTAACTAGAGAAGGTAGGATATTGCAGTTCGTTTATGATCCGTTGAAGGCTAAATTCCTAGGTACTAGTTCATTTATATGGTATACACAAGATTAACAAATAGTGCCTATATATAGACGACCTCTGTGGCGCAGTGGGCGAAGGCCCGCCTGAGACGCAGAAGGTTGCGGGTTCAATTCCCGCCACGGGACAAATGTTTGTATCTGCAAATATTTGTTTCAGGTCTGGGTGTTTTCTATAAATATTAAGTATGTATATAAAAAAAAAAAAAAAGTAGTATATCAGTCATGTAGTTCCCATAATACAAGCTCTGCTTAGTTTGGGGCTAGATGATGCTGTGTGAAAATGTCCAGCATTATTTATTTATTTATTTTTCGGCGACCGATGTGGCGCGTTGGGCGAAGGTTCGCCTGCGATACAGGAGGTTGCGGGTTCGATTCCCGCCCTGGGATAAATGTTTGTACGATCTGCAAATATTTGTTCCAGGTGTTCTGGGTATTTTTATGTATAATAAAAAATATATCTATCTATGTAATGTATTGTATTAAGTATATCAGTCATCTAGTACCCATAACACAAGCTCTGCTTAGCTTGGGGCTAGATGATGCTGTGTGGATTGTCCAGCATTATTTAATTATTTATTTTATTTATTTATTTTTATATCGTATTCTTGCCTATCTATGAAAAAGCTTTGATTATAAATAATACAAATCAATGAAATCGTTAAGTGAGATGGTGGTCGCATATCGGATAACCCTATTGGATCGGACTTAGTTTTGTTACTTGCTAACAAATATAGCAAACCAATATTACGCCGATTTAACCCTTTGTTGTGTGCTGTCCGACTTTTCTTTTCCTTTGATCAGCAGAGATTGGCGAGACCCAAATTAAAAACAAAAATTCCTGTTTCAGATCAAAATGCGTTTCCTTCTCCTAGCCACCGCTGTTCTGGCTGTAGCCCAAGCCAGGCCCGGCCTGATCTACACGCAACCCTACTCCCCCCTCGGGATCCAGTACGCCAATGTGGCCACTGCTGTGCATCCTCACCATGCTGTGGAGCTGAACGCGGCAAGCGAGGCACTGCTGCCTAGAGAGCTTCTTAAGTCAAGGTAAGTTAAGACAAGACAAGATATTAAAATATCCACAAAATATCAACTCCTTTGGGAATAGAACACAAACCTTGCTTAGTACGCGAGTTCTGTAACCTCTCAGCCTGGTCCTAGGTTGTCTGGAAGAGATCGCTTTTAAGCGACTAGACTGCCCATTGAACCTTTATTTTAATGTGTTATTATTTATTTTGTTTATACCATAAGGTGTACAATAAAGTATTTTCATTCATTCTATTTGGTGGATAGCAGCGGAATTGCATCAATTGCTTTTGTTTTTTCAGGGACTTCTACGATAACCCATCGATCGCTGAAGGTCTGGCCAACGAGTCCTGGTTCACTAATAAAGAAATGCAAGTCATTGAGAGAGAGGCTGAGAAGATCCCTAGGGAAAATATTTACAAGATAGTGAAAAATGCTGGATTCTTGGATCGCCATTAGGTAACGATGTAATTCATTCCCTCTTATTCATGATCACTCCCTAACTTTAGCAGCGTTGACTTTTTTTAAACATTTTGTAATGTTAGCACAGATATAATAAAACATAACTAAAGTAATGTTAGAGAATTACAGAGTTAAAGTTAGCGATCTGCTAAAGTTAGTGAGTGATTATAAATAAGAGGGTATTTAAATATCTTAGTGAATTGTGTGTTTGAGCATAATTAGGTATTTGCTAAAATAATAATGCAACTACTTAGGTACTATCGATTGTTTGCAACGGTCTTTAGATAGCTAGCTGTTTCATCTGTATTTTTTGTATATACCTTGTACATAGTTTTATGAATACATTTAGGTAAGTACTTAATAATAAAAACAAACAACACTAGACGAAAGCGTCCCCAAAATATTGGCTGCATTGCCACGCTAAATGGCAATGTTAATCCAATGTAATGCTGTAAATAAATGTATTTGTAATTTGATGTAGCGTGTAGATTATAAGTAATTTTATGGTTTTATGAACAATTTATTCTAGTTAGTGATAATGAAAGTGTGCTAGAACTTTTAAGTTGTTTAACTACTTTTGTGTTTGTTATTTTATATACTCATAAGCGTCGTCACCTTTACTAAAGTTAAATAAGCCTTTAGACATATATATTCTGTAAATTCTTACTTATAGATAGCAGATAGATAGTATTTCTAATCTAAGCAAGCCGGCTTAGTATTTAAGCGTCAAAATGAACCTGTGATATCGAACAATAAGTACAATAAGTAAGTTATTGTTTGTCTAATTTATTTTATTAAAAATATTATGATAACATTTGTTTCAAACTAAGTTAGTCTGTATGTCGCAATCTCCTCCGAATTCGGGCTTCTTGAAACTTCTTCCTCTTTTGCAAGTCACCCAGCATTCGTGGGTCGGTTTTTGAACAAAATCTGAAAGAGAAAAGCTTATTTATTAGTTCGGAGCCCACAGCAGGATTCCCTGTGTCTATCGTGGGTATCAGGTACTATTCTCGGTATTACCACGTACCTAGAATAGTACCTGATATTTGTAGAACATGCACACATTTGTCCCGCAGCGGAAATCGAACCCGTAGTTCTTGCGTTGCAGCCCGCTACACTCCGCGCCACTGAGGTCGCCGTAATCATCTCCGGATCATCCAATTTCTTTCTAAGACTTGAGTTCACCAACAAAATAAATGGACAGTCAAGTCTAAACATTGATTATGATGACATACTCCTATGAAAATATCTGTTAAAAAGCTTTGATTTGGACCTAACCACCCGTTATTGTGCTGGTGAACTCGAGCCTAAAAGTTTTTCAAGTTGTAAAAAGGTTTACTACTTACAGCCTATCCCTCTTATTCATAATCAGTCACTTACTTTAGCAGCAAGCTAAAAGTTGTCTGTCTCTATCCTTTGTTTAGTGTTAGAAAAGGAAAGGGTTAGAATAAGCGACCTGCTAAGTAAGCGAATGATTACGAATAAGAAGGTAAGTATGATATGTTTACCGGCTTATTTATGTTTCTGTGAAATACAACCCTTTCTTCTGTAATTTGATGAAATCAGATATTCAACGAAATTTGTACAGGAGAATTAAAATCACGAGAACTTACTGAATGTGATTTTCATACACCCTATGCTATGGGTGATACAAGACTTTTTATTAAACTAAACAAAGTCACCACAATGGGCACGTCTATTCAAGCTTGATCTATTGATGTCATAGGACTCTTTCATAAACTCTTTATCTGAAAGGGTCTAGAATAAATGGTATTTGTTAGTTTCATGATTATGGTTTAGTAAACGATATTTAGATCTATAAGTAAATCTTAGGTGGAAACGTCATATTTGTTCAGGGAATTGAAGCACCTTTTAAATGTCGTATTCATTTATCCTTTGAAAATAATATAGGCACCTATATTACTATATACTATACGTATAGGAAAGAAGTCCAGTGTCCAAAAAAATCCTTAGTCTTGACCCTTTTGTCGTGGAACTATGCTAAAAATATGATGTTTTTTATCATATCTACCGAGTTGTGTAATCCACAGTTACAGTATCTTTAAGATATACCGAAATAAGTACCTGTTTTACCTGCTTTAGGTTTCCTAAACTATAACATTCATAAAAGGCGATTACTTAAGTTTCATAAATTATGCAGCAATATTACCATAGATATTATAACAGGTAGACCTAATGTAAAACTGAGGTAATTAGGGTCACGGTAAGACCAGCCTGCTTAGCATGAAGACCGAAAACAACGGTTTTGTCTACCGCCGAGAAGACTAAAAATATTATGTCCCTATCTTTTGTTTGACAGAATCGGCGACAGAAATAGTTTTTAACGCCTCTTTCGTAGACAAAACGTTGTCTTGGATGCTCGTTCTAAGCGGGTAGGTTAGCTAAGATTTTTGTTGAAACAAAAAAAACTCTTCGCTGTTAAGCAGAGTCGTATTTATTTATGTTGAACTAAATCTATGTAATATTGCTAATATGCCTACTTTAATAGATGGTGGGACTAACAAATTATTGGTTTTTACCTTTCATGCTATCACAATTGAATTCATGCATATCACATGTGTCGATGAAAGTCCTCATTTCTCCGCAGGAGTCGATCCCGCATACCGGCACTTGATCATGTCTGCATATATCTGCTATATTGCATTCTTCAGTGAGCTGTAAACAGTTTCAGGCACATAAAATTAATGTCTTATTTCAAAGAAAAGTAACACTTTATCATATGAAAAATTGCGTAAACGTTAACATCCTCTAGACAGACAGAGACAGAGAGAGGGCGTTTTATATTGTTACTAGCTTCTGCTTACGGCTTCGCCTGTGTGGTACCGGGATAAAAAATACCCTATGTATTATTCTGATGTATAAGCTATATGACTGCAAAGTTTCATCAAAATCCGTTCAGTAGTTTTTGCGTGAAAGAGTCATCCATCCATCCTTACAAACTTTCGCGTTTATAATAGTAGTAGGATTTGATTGAGATGGTAAGTTGTTACCAAGATGCCTATGACTTTTGCAACATCAGAGGCATGCTCATACTTTGCCTGCCACAGGGACAAAGTTGAGAAGTCTCATTTCGTCTTTAATTTCGTTGCATGTTACACAAGCAAGAAAGAAGTCTTTAATCTCGTCAAAATCCTCAAAACAGTGAAGAAACACTTCTCTATAAACTGATCCGGTATTGCCTTTTTTAGGTAGCACAATCTAGCCTTACCCTAAACGGTGACATTAAAATGTACTCAGATGAGTCAAAATATAAAGAATCTTATAAAAAGTATATTCTAAATAGGTTTTTAAACCATAATATTATATTATAGAATAGTCGCAATTCAAAGTGAAAGATGATACACTTTTACTGTTCCTGTACAAAACTCATTCACTGTTTCTACCTAAGCTCATGAATCATGTTGTTCTGCTGGTTGTAACTAAGATATATCATATAAATATTAAGTAACCAATTCCGCTAATGTCTCTCTCTTCATTGAATCTAACACAATGCAATAAGCGTCTGTATTCGAGGCAATCTTTATTAAAATAACATAAAATCGACTCATGTTTCGCCACTCCAGCGAACTCGCTATCCGATATCTTGATTTTGCGCTGTTGCCTCGCCAAGCGTTGGTGTCATATATTTCAGTCTATTGAATTCCTCAGAATGGATTTCCGCAAAGTTACACCTTAGTCCACAGGTTCTCAATTTTTTTTTCCCACCTCCCCCTTTGAGAATAAAAAAATACTAGCGCCCCCAGTGTTTTTAAACGTAACAACCGTTATGTTTAAAAACTCACGCTAAGGCGGTATATTTATATTTTAAAAATATTATATATATTTTATTAAAACGCTAAGACGCCCAAATATCTTCTAGAGCCTTCTATCGCCCCTCTGAAGGCCTCCAGTGCCCACAAGGGGCGTTATCGCCCACTTTGAGGAACAGTGCCTTAGTCAATTATCTGTCTGGTTGTATACGAGTCTAGTCTACACGTGTTCTTTCAGGCTCAATATCCAAGATAAAATACGGAATACCTTAGCGCTATCCACGTGTGCGTAGGCGGTTCCCAGTATACCAACAGCGCAGAAGAGAAGCGTGAACATTATTCCTGCTATTTGCCTACATTTTAAACAACTTACCTACGAAGTACGTAGGTAGGTTTAGAATGATGGCTTGGTAAAACGATAAGAGCCAAATTGAAACTGTAACTCGTTTTACAATGAAATGTTATTCTATAGTTACCTTGAAGGTAAGACTTGTACCTATGCCTATGTGTAGGAAGTTTTGTGGTATCTCAAGATCGTTCGTCATCGCACTCTTTAAATGTCTATACAATCAAAGGACTTCTACAGGCGGTATCTCGTTGAAGGAAATGATGATGATGAAGTTTTCAGTTTTTTAACGAGGCAATCCTCGTTAAAAAACTGTTCATATTGGAACTCATTAATAAAATAACTATCCACAGTTCAAAAGTATGTCAGTTCATAGACAAGTATTAGATTTTTTACAATCATGTCAGTCGTTTAGATACAGCTTTTAGTTTTATTTAGCTATTACGTTCAGTAACCAAAACTCAGGATACCTAGAGGTGTTCAGTTAGAAACTTTGTTTTTTTTTCTGAACACGGTGCAGATTTCAGAAAATCACCTAAACACCTACCAATCGTTACAAATGCGATCTATATAACTGACATTATAGAATGAACAAAACATTTGTTTCCTGATTTTTCGTTGTAATAAAACAAAAGACGAGTAAAGTCTTTTTACCAAAACTAATTGAAACACAAACGGCGGGTTTAATATATTTACTATTGCCTATTCGGTTTAGCATTGATGTTACAGTCTGTCCTGAATTCAGGCTTCTTGAAGGATCTTCCTCTCTTGCACGTCACCCAGCATTCGTGGATAGGTCGTTGTTTGAAATCTGAATATTGGAAAAATATCTAAATTAGCTACATTTATGAAAAGGGTGTAAAATTCCTAACCTCCTCGACGACCTCTGTGGCGCAGTGGGCGAGGGCCCGCCTGAGACGCAGAAGGTTGCGGTTTCGATTCCCACCGCGGGAAAAAGGTTGTATCTGCAAATATTTGGTCGGGTCAATAGTCGGGCTCGGATCTCGGGGTTTTATATGTTTATTAATAAAATAATAATAATGCTGGATATTTTCATACAGCCACATCTAGCCCCAAAGTAAGTAGAGCTTGTGTTATGGGAACTAAATGACTGATATACTCGTACTACTTATATATTATACCTACATAGAAAACACCCAGACCCATGACAAATATTTTGTATATATTTACAAAAAAAAAAGGTTGTAAGTAGTATATCAATCATGTAGTTCCCATAATACAAGCTCTGCTAGGTTTTAGACTAAATGATGTGAAATGTGAAAAATGTCCCGTATTATTATAATTAAAATTATTTTCTTCAACGAATTACTGTCAGTACGTCAATTCGTCACATAATAAGTACTTGACTGACCCTTCACATAAGTACTATACTATACATACCGGGTATGTATCTATGGCCATTATTTATCAACTAAAGAACTATCATCATCATTAACAACAGCATGTAGAAGTCCACTGCTGGACATACGCCTACTTCAAAAAGTGCCACGACGAATGATCTTAAACCACCTCCACCCACCGACTTCCCACAACCTTCGAGATGTCATCGGTCCATCGGATCCTGCGTCGTTTTATATTCTACTAGCTACTGCCCACGGCTTCGCCCCTGTGGTACCCGGATAAAAATTGCCAATGAAAAGTGGCTCTTACCGTTCGCGTTCGCTCGACAATTTTTGCGCACGATTTACGTTGCAAAATTGGTCTACATGAAAAGCCCTTTTATTTTAACAGGATAATATACCTACAGCCTATGCCATTCTAAATTTTTTTTTAAAGTCGGATGACAAATTTCCGAGATCCTACTTACATACAAACTAACAAACGTTACCTCTTTATAATATTAGTGTAGTATGGATACACGACTATATGCCTCTCGATTTGGCTTTTTACCGATTCCATTTCTTCAGAAGACCTAATATTTGGTACAATCTTTCACCAAACGGGATCAACATTTCATCGCAACAATTTTATCTACCCGCACATTTACCTTTTTTACTGTCACAGTTAAACTCATGCATATCACAAGTGTCGATGAAAGTCCGCATCTCCCCGCAGGAGTCGATCCCGCACATCGGCACCTTATCGTGAACACACAAGTCTGCTATCTTGCACTCTTCTTCATTCTGAAACATTTATATTGGATGCATCATACTGCCATATCATAAGTAATACTTCATTGATTTAGTTCGTAGCATATGAGACTTTTTCAACTATTTAAAATCCTGCTAATTTCGTCACGAACCATAACAGGTATTAGTAAGTTTTCAACCGACTTCAAAAAGGAGGAGGTTCTCTTTTAGTCCGTATTTTTTTATGGGTGTATGTTACGCAATATCTTCGCCAATTGTGAACCGATTTTCATATAGGGTATACTTCAAGGGTGGTACTTGTTCCATCTAACTTCATTTTACAAGATCATTTATAAATTGATCTTAGCGAATAAGTATCAGATAACACTATCTGCTTGTATCTTATCGACTTTAATAGTTTCAACAAGAAGTGGGCGTGGATAGTCCCTTCTAGGAATTAAAATAATATTAAATTTGAAAGTGCCTCTAGGGCCCCCAATTGACTTCTTCGCAGTCCCTAATGGTAATAGCCCGTTTTTCTATATGCCAAACCGGCATACATCGGAGTGGGTATTTTATACCTCGAGTTATGTTTCGAAACATAACTCGAACTAAAAGAAAAGTTATTAAGGATCCGGCGTACAGCGACCACAACTTCAATCCGAAGCGCGACCAAAAATATAACTATCTATTCTGTAACTAGAAAATATAAGCTATGTACCTAATCAAAATATACGTAAGATATTGTTGTTTTGAATATGAAACGAATAAGATTAAAACATATATTAAATGTCGCAAAAATATCCAAAATGCGATTCGTTTATATTTCATTTTGGGTAAGTATTTTGAAAAAATATTTATCAAGGTACCTATTCGAATACAAATAATAACATAATATGGTGGAAATAAACTCTAATTACAAATGATTTTGGTATTACGTTTGTATGGGCAATCCATCCTCCGCAGGCCTCTTAAGGGTCTACTCTAATCAAATAGCTGATAAGATTCTAGTTTACTTACCTTAATAGTTTCACTGTGGCAATTAACTAAAGTCAAGAACCGAAGTAGAGCTGAAAAATAAATACATGTTTTCGGAATACATTTAGCAATAATTATAGTAATTTCTCATTTTAATTTAAATAAACTGCAACAAGTAAAAATATACATCTTTATCAGACATATCTAATAAACAACAAAACCGACTTTACCTAATATTATAATCATAGCGCCGCGTCATAGTCAACTATTTGTTTTACGAAGTTGTTATCAATATCTCAAGAAATAAAAACGCAAATAAGATGGTAGGTATAAGGTTGTTACTTTTACTCCCAATGCAATTTATTTGTCGATAAAAAATAAGTGAAACTAGTTTGGCTCTTTCGAAAATATCTAGGTTATAAACATATATCATGTCTATAAAATATATACGGCAAATTCAATAAAAATATATAACTTTATTAAATGGATTGGCAAATACATTCGAGTCACCATTAACATAACCTATAATCTAAAAAACTAAATGTCAGCCTAAGAGGTTGCATAATAAGTTGGTAACTACATTATTTTGTTAACTAAATCAAAACTTACAACTAAATGCCCACAACGATGGCAGACATCGCGGCATTGCGGCAGATCCAGATTAAGATGGCGGGATGAGCTGAACTCGTCCCGCCATCTTAATCTGGGTTGGATTGAATTGATAAAGTTTGTAAAATGTTCGAGAAGGATTGAAGGACTGGATTTCTATGTAGAATTAGTATGTATTTAAAAAAAGCATATAGTCAAGTAGTATATCAGTCATTTAGTTCCCATAATACAGGCTTTGCTTAGTTTGGGGCTAGATGATTCTGTGTGAAAAAATGATCAGTATTATTATGATTATTGGCTTCTGATCAGCACTGGACCGCAAAAAGTAAAAGAGCATGCCCATTGCCATTGCCCATAGTTTCAGGCGGACCCACATAGGATGGACCTTTGTTCGAGTCCTACATCCTATGCAACTTCTACAGCTTGTTGATGGTGATGATGAAGGTAATCTGAATGACAAGGCGTGTAAAATGATAATCTAACAGGAGAGTTGCTTATCGAAGCCCCTAATTCAATCAGAGCCCGTCTAATAACTTTACTATAACTATAAATCATATTTTGTAAGTTAATATTTTGTTTTAGTCACCTTGATACTTGATTGGATGAAGCTAAGATTTTGCAAAATAACAGTCAAATAAATTTGCAATTTAGGAGCACTGGTAGTTGTGGCTAATCTCGGCTTCGATCTGAAGGTTGTGGGTTCGAATCCCATCGTGCACGCAAGTACAAATATTTAAAAATGAAAAACAATTATTTTATTCATTTAAATTTGTTATTGTTATTTTTATGCGAAACGATGGAGATTGATTGTTAATTTTCAAAACAAGACAATTGCCTGTCCCAGTGCATGTCTAGACGTAAATGAATTACTTATTTTAAGTATTAACAGCATGGGTTTTCTTATTAAAAAGTTTGTGTTTAAAAAAAACAACCAATACTACAAATACTTTTTTATTTTGTAATCAGGTTTTGTTTATTTTGTATCTATTATTTTCTAGTATTTTTTCAAGTTTCCTTCTCTGATTTACTATTTAAAAATCATAATTATCATCATCAAAAGATTGCTGGACATTGGCTTTCCGCAAGGAGTGTCATGACGAACGATCTTGGGCCATCTTCTTCCACCGACTTCCCGTATCGTTTCTCGTATCGAGTTCTTAAAAATAGAAAAAAAATATACAAGTATCAAGATTGCAAATCACAGTACCCAATTAACGTCTCCATAAGAGCTGGGCTCCTCATCGAGTCACTTGAACCCGCTCCACTCATCATGGAACTGCCTATCGGTAATTGGCAACTTTTTTCTAAAAAAATCATTTTTATAGAAAGGCATTTTTACTAAAAAAATTAAGGTCCATATTCTAGAACGAATCCAATACTGAATCTGCTCAAGCCACTCAAGCATAGATTTATTGTATGTTTTTTATGAAAAGTTATTTAAAAAAAACAATAAAACCCTTTTTTAACGTTGTATAATTATGGCGATAAACCTATGTAATAATTATTCAAATATATACAATTATATTTAAAAGAATCCCTGATGTAAAAACTGCATTTAAATTGGATAAAGCCATTTCTGAGATAAATTCTTACGTCTAACGCATATACAGAGGCTCTTGACCAAAAATGTGTCCTTAAATCTATGCTTGAAATTCGTTATAAACTTTCAACTTTCAACTACAACTAGCCTATATCAGAGTAAGTATTTTAAATGTTGTATTTTGTTTTTAAGAAGCTAAATTAATAAAGTATTAGTGTATACCCAGCCATTTTTGCAATGTCAATCCTCGCTATCTGGATGAGATCGCTTCTAAGAGATAAAACCACTTATTTGTCTTACGGTGTTACAATAAAGTATTTTTATTCATTCATTCAAAAGCCGTAGAACGAGGACTATATAGACTCTAACTACAACCTGCAGACCACCTTTGGTGCTTTCTAGCCGTAGCATTTCTTTTAAATAGTTCTCTCCATCCTAAAGTTGTCTGGAAAAAATCGATTTCAGCGATGCGACCGCCCAACATGCGTTTCTTTTTTTTTTTTGTTTTTTTATCATGTCTCTGTGTTTGTACTGTAAGTTGGTGTTATGCACAATAAAAAGTTTATCTATCTATATATCTTTCTATCTTGTTTTCCTTAAAAAAGTTAATTGTCGTTTCTGTTTGCTTATAAATTTCAGGAGTTTTAGCATTAGCACTATTATGCATATTGGATGAGGATAGTTATGTTGTGAACGCAGATCCTGTGAAGCCAACTTTGGTAAGAATATTATATTAATTAAAATTTTCCGTACCGTGAATATAAACCATTACAGTAATGATTACTTTTTTCCTGAACCTATAAAAGCGAGTGTTCATTAAAAATATTATGAAGTTTAACGTACAATTTTATTATTTGATTAAAAAGCAGAAAAAAAAATCATAGACTTATTAATTATTCAGAACATAAAAAATCGAGATTCAACAAGTAATTACATGTTATAATCTATACATAAAATATTTAATCAATACACTGAAACTCAAGAAAAAATTATGACGATGTTTCCACACATTTAAGAACTGGCTAAAAAAACCAAACATAGGGAACTAGAAGAGCTAGATCACCAGTGACAATAAAAGGACTTGGGATTATTCAGAATAAAATGTGATTTTAGCCAGCGAAATATCGTTTAATAATCATCGGTATAATCAGTTCGCTAAGAATCAATAGAACCTCACAAAATCGTTATAAATATTCGATATTAATCTAAAATACCTACATACAAAAGAATAATAACCTTAGTTCTGCTAGCAGGATTACCGAAATTTTTAACAACTCGCAACACTTCAAAACTACTTCTCTTTTCGAATTTCCAACGACAACCGACCGTCGAGTCGCCGGATTTGTGCCCCGTCCCAGAAACGTCCTCAACAACGACGCGGCTCAGCGGAAATGTGTTCTCGATAGCGTGGTTTTGACTTTCTAATATTGTTATAATATTTAATAAAAGTTTATTATTAATATTTAAAAAACATTTTACAAAATCTTGTAATTTTAAAAGAATGTAAATATATTTTTTACGTTGAATTTAATAATTTTACAATATGCTTTATACGAGTTGAACCAATTAATTACGAAATCCTTACACAATGAAACCAATTACTGGGATGGCAGAAAATATACGACTTTATTTAACATAATATCAACAGTACATTGTTACGTTTAATTTACGGAAATAATAATTAACTGCAATTTCATTTTGTTATATTATACTCACAATTTGATAGATTGATTGCTAGAGCCTAATAAATAATTGAAAAAAAAAATACGCAAGTAAAGAAACTTTGAAGGAGACCGCACTGGCGATGTGCAACGACAATACATCCGAAGAATGTAATACTAGCGTGAAGTAGACCATCGTTATTCTTTTGCGTACTTTGACTAGCAGTAGACGTCTATAGGCTCCTGGGGTCTAGACAAGTACCACTTTCTGTTGGCGTTAACGGCTGAAAGATTGGAATTATATAGATATGACATTAGCTGTAGAAATGTCATTTCTACCAATTTTTACTTTGTCAAATTTGCAGTAGCGTGAAAGGAAAAGTAAGCGTGACGTATTTATCTAGACCCCTGATAATAATATGATTAAATAACAATTTTAGTACCTACTTGTCCAAGTTCCAATTACATTCCAGATTTCAACATATCATTTCGACGGAGAAGATATCAATAACAACCACAAACAATCGGGATATTTTGGCAGTAAAAGTGGTGTTTATGAATCGGAGGAATATTCTGACAATAAAAATGATAACAGTCTCTGGTGTGCCGTTGCTGAAAAGTGCAGTAGTACCTCTCACTCCATCTGTGGCTTTGACGATTACTTCGGCTTGGCCAAGTTCAACGATATCTGCCATATGCTTCAAATCAACTGTTATATGAGATACAGTAAGTATTCTTTCTTATTACTTATATTGTCACTTCCAACATCAATGTAGCTCAAGCCATGATTACTGTGATTTAAATAACATTATTGTTTGGAGTTGCGTTATTATCAAAATGTTTTCGGTTAATATGTACATTAAATTGACGATTTTATTCAATTATTCCATTGAAATTGTTCTTATGGAACCATTATATATCAATCTCTATAATCTAGTCAGTTCGTCTATCTTTTTCAGATTTCTCAGTAGCAGCTTGTTAAAGAGTCATGGATTGAAAATAAAAACTAGTTTTACGGATAACAGTTGTGACTCATATTGTTAGCCCACTCCAGTTCCTAACTCCTTTGCATTCGGACAAATTCCTTCATCTTCCTTCACGTGTCTGAAAACTAAAGAACACGAATAAATTATTCATTACTTTATAAAATATCACATGACTTTCTTGTGATATATTCAGGTATTTTTGACTACATATTTTGAGGCTCGGACACACTGTGAATGGTAAAATGGTTACGTTGTTAATGCTATAACGATAGACGTGACGTCTCTCATTCCATTTTATATTTTACAATGCACAAAACAACCCAACCCTCACTTGAAGTACTCGTATACTTAGTATTATATACGAAGTACGTATTTAGTTTATGGTAGAGATTTGACTTACCCATGTTATATTCGCAAGAGTACTCATATAAGTCGCAGAGATCTAGAAAGGTTCTGGCCTCGTTCACTGACTTCCCACAAACAATTACCATATCGTGAAAGCACATGTAGGCATGTTCGCATTGTTTCTTCAGTTCCGTCTGAAAAAAAAAGTAAATGACGGAACTGGCAGAAGGCAATCTTACATTACGTGTATCATCCTGCGATATGAAATTAAAGACCCCGTGTTCTTGTAACTGTACCCGTCAAATAGACATTGTAATGCTGCTTGATTTATTTTTCCAGTAGCTCATACCTCCTACCTAGAAGGAATGTAGTTTTAGTATATGTCCTCTCTTATATGGACAATTGTGTCCTACTAATTTAGTATATCCTACTATATTATTATAAACGTGAAAGTTTGTGAGGATGAATGTTTGTTACTCTATCACGCAAAAACTACGGAACGGATTTTGATTAAACTTTACAATAATATAGCTGATACATCAGAATAACACATAGGCTACTTTTTATCCGGGTACCACGCGGTTGAAGCCGTGGGCAGAAGCTAGACGTTAATAATAGTTTCTAAAATAAAAAATGTTGAATTGAATTGAATAATATGTTAGTATTTACAAAAAAATATGTATAAAAGTTAGTATATTTTGCTGTGTGAAAAATGTTTAGCATTATTTAAAATATTTAAATATCAGTCACGTAGTTCCCATAACACAAGCTCTGCTTACTTTGGGGCTAGATGATGCTGTGTGATGAAATGCCCAGGATTATTTATTTATTTATAATGTATCGATCTACCCTATTCTAATGCCACTGGATCTTTATCGTGTCGGTGACCAATTATAGAATCCAGAACCTTAAAAGGGCCATGATGATCTAACAACCAAGGTTCAGAGAGTCCATTTTATGGCTTGTTTTCGGGAGACACTTATCGACTTCAATACGCGAAACTAAATAATGCTGGTCATTTTTCACACAGTATCATCTAGCCCCAAACTAAGAAGAGCTTATAATATGGGAACCACATGACTGATATACTATATATATATATAATTAGAAAATACACACAGAAAATACATGACGAAACAAACATTTGTCCCGCGGCGGGAATCGAGCCTTCACCCACTGCGCCACAGAGTTCGTCAACACATACACTAATAGGTATCTTATAATTTGGAAATCAAGGAAGATATATATGCAAAAACTTACCATATAAGTTTTATCTCCAGTAATATGGCTGTTAGCCGATATCATCAATGAAATTACTAAAATAACTATACAAAAATTGCTTTGTTTCATGATGATCGAGTCTAAAAGAAAGTCAGTACCTGACTAGACTGGCTAGAGAAGTTGCTACATTGTCTATTCCATCTACCTTAGTTTTTACTAAGAATACTGTCTTGAATTCAGTGAAACATAGACAAACACGTTCTGAGTATCTTAACAATAGGTAGGTAAACGTTGAAAGTGGATCTAACAATGCGCTTCGTGATAAAAGCTTTCCTTTATCAGAAACGGGAGCAATGTTTAAGGCTCTTGCACACGAATGCGTGAAATATCAACCATACATTTGCTGAAATACCAACCAGTACCGGCGACGATACTCAATGACTTGTCTTGTTTGAATTGTCTAGCATCTGTTTGGGACAGAAATTCCGCCGCTGAAGTTTGGTCCATAAATAAAACAAAAAAAACACGCTCATAACTGTATTATTTATTACCCATGATGGACATCCTCAGGTACATACTCAGTGAGTAGATCTTTTTGAGGATACCAAATTAGAGGTAGTCAGAGACGCGTTCAAACATTACATTTGGCGCATGCCCGCGTTTTGCAAGTAACCGTCGTTTTTAAATTTTCTACCTGAATAGAATATCTTTATTGTCATAGGTGAAACATGTAAGAAAGCGTAAAAAATATACCTACTGCATTATGTGAACAGGCATATGACTCGTCAACTGCGTACACGATTTGAACAAAAAATGCTCACAAATATAGTCGTTCACATAATATGAGGTTTATCTAATTATTATCGCTGTAGAGAGGCGACGGTCGACAGTATAACAAGTACATAGAAAATAATTCAAATAAAAGCAGGTTAATCCGAAATAGGATACAAAACTGGGATTTGCTGAGTACAAATAGGCTCTACATTAAATTTACTAAAATCGTTTCAAAAAAATATTTGATGCTGTACAGTGTTTTGTCTAGTAAAAGTTTTTTATTTGAGTTATAAATATATTTTCGATTTTTATTTGTTTTACTTCATATGGCAGCTTATTGTACCTCTATAGTTTGAGTCACATTATTTTTGGAAGTTTTTTTTAATGCTGTAAAATGTTTTAAAAACGGATAACGCAACAACGCATCGAGATATAAATTCCGATATAACATCCTATCTAGAAATACCCTAACGATGAATCTAACTATAAAGTTTTCTGGTACAGCAATTGAACGAGAAATGAGAGAATAGTTTTTGATGTAGTTTAGAACTATATTTTTGGAGAACGTGCTAGGGAATCAGAGTTTGCCACTTCAACTTCTCATAGGAAATTTATAGTTATTATTTAGATTGCTAAATAATTTGAATCGCAATATATTTTGATTTAATACTAGGCTCTGGTTACATGAAATTTTACTATAAAATTATATCAGCCGGCAAATCGTAGTGACCCAGTGTTCTGCGTGAAAGAGCTTTAATTTTATAATCTATAACTTAGCACCTTATTAAAATGTACCTAGTTTCTTTATTAGTTTTTTACGAAAGGTTTTCTAATCAAAGCTCAGGGTTCGAGTATGTTTGTTGGTATATGAAAGATTAAAAGATATTTTGATACACTCTCTTTGGTATAAAAATGTTCATAATCTAATATAGTAATAGCAACATGTTCGCATATCTATGGGTAACGTGTATCTAAATCACATCATCACATCATCCTCATTATTATTCATATCATCTGTGGACCTCACAGATGCAAGGAAAATGAATATTCATTTATTATCATATTTTTATTATTAGAATTTTAATATAAATACGTGTTAAATGTATGGAGCTTCGTGTACATTTCTTTACACTCTACATTACTTGATTACATATACTTGCAGCTCTTGAAACAGAATAATTGAAAGTTAATGAGTTAATTGAATAATAATGAGTTAATCATCGTAGTAGTTGCTCGTGGGACGACGTGATACAGTCAACAGGGACTTATCTTCCGGACAGGCTGTCTGTTTGTAGTCTGAAATATACATATACATTTAATTTGGATAAGTGCTTACGAATAAAATAAACGTAGAAGGCTCATATAACACAGAACAACAAAAATATTTATACATATGGGACCAGCCTTGAAGTATGCCCTGCCCATTAAAAAAAGAGTCTATAAAATCGGTCAAAATTGGCGAAGAAATATTTTAACATACACACAAAAAACAACCTTCTACTTTTTTGAAGTGTATTTTCACTGTCAGACAGGATAAAAATACTTACTACTTATATTAAAGTAGAATTTAATTCAGAAGGTTAAAGCAAGTTGTTGTTTATAAGACTTTAGAATCTAACTATACCTAAATAATCATTACTTAAGTAGTAATGAATGGGCCCGGCCAAACTGATGCGGTGGAGGTCAATAAATGAACGCGTACTTTCACAACTATTTCCCTTTCATCGCCACCGTCGCGCCGCTGCGACAGTCTGAACGAGTGGGGTTGTTATGATCACGAATCATTATAATATCGATGTATCTCTTGGGCACTGTTATTATGCGCATTTCTTGTAGAGCTTTATCAGCTATTAGATCAGCTTTAAGCCTAAGGTAGTTTTCCACATCCATTTTTGAAACAAATCCACTAATTTTATATGCGAACCTATACCAATAGACAATATTTCACAATAAGGATCTGTTTGGAGGTCGGAATTCGGGCCTTCAGCATCCAGCAGTTAACTTCAGTCAAAGTGGGAGTATGTTTTGTCTATAAAATGCATAGAGATTGAATTCGCCACACAACAGCTTAGTCGTCTCCTAGAGAAGCCCCTATCTTGACTATGAATTCCACGGTAAGAAGATAGTCGTTTGAATGCGCTGCATAAAACTTTTGGGTCTAGTAATCAATAGTAATAATCTCAAATGGACGTCTGCAAGC
This sequence comes from Perizoma flavofasciatum, assembly GCA_958496245.1. Classification (NCBI taxonomy): domain Eukaryota; kingdom Metazoa; phylum Arthropoda; class Insecta; order Lepidoptera; family Geometridae; genus Perizoma; species Perizoma flavofasciatum. Next base: position 6,838,438 of record OY292439.1, on the reverse strand, counting down.
GAATGTGGGGCTCATATAGAGAAGCAGGATACTTGAAAGATATATAGGGGTTGCCCACCGGCGAGATAGGTTAACGACATTATAAAGACCGTGAGTTGAACATGGGAAAAATTGGCATAGGATAAAGACGAGTGACATATACATGTCCTAGCAGTGCTCTTATGCTTAGCAGTGGGTCGACATGATCTGATAATTATGATGGAGAAAAGCATATTTGTCAGAATACTAACTCCGTCGTCTAATGCAGTTGAAGTCGAACATGTCACAGAGATCTCGGAATCCCATTATGTCTCCAGCGTGGCTTATCCCACAGATTGGGACTCGATCGTGGTTGCATACTTTTGCCATACTGCACCATTTTGGACCCATCTGAAACACATCGTTGAAAAGGATAATTATGTAAACGATAATAGAATATTAACTTCTACTACTGAGGATCGTAATGTAGGAGAAGTTTTACTTCTTTAATATGGTCCTCAACAATAGAACGTGTTTTACATCTACTACGGTCAAGACGTTAAATCTCCATGAAGCTTAGTCATAGTCATGGACAGTGATCATGAGTGACTAAACGTCCCTTTTAATAGCCAGTAAAACGTTTGCAGGCGAAAAGTAGTACGTGGTGCAGTCGTTTACAAATCCCAAAATGATACCAAATTAAGATAATTTATATCTTAACTAGCTTCTGCCCATGGCTTCGCCCGCGTGGTACCCGGATAAAAAGTAGCCTATGTGTTATTCTGATGTATAAGCTATATTACTTTAAATTTTCATCTAAATCTGTTCAATAGTTTTTGCGTGAAAAAGTTACAAACATCCATCCTCACAAACTTTCGCGTTTATAATATTAGTAGAATACGTATATAAAATCTTTGACTGACTGATAATAAATGCGCAGCCTAAACTGTAAGTCCGGAAATGTTTCATAGGTATATGGGAGTGCACTGAGAAAGAATTTTTCAAAATTGGATTTCCTGATGAAGAGAAGATGAAGTTCAGATGAAGGCTGGCTTTGCTCATAAAGTCAGATACATGTTTTTAGAAATGCATTTAAATTATGAGTGTCAGAGAACGGATGAAGTGATAGGTCATCGACAATTCAAAAATGATCAATAAGAAAAATGCAATTGTCTACAAAGTACAAAGTTAGAAAAAGAAGATTTGATCACATTACTTTTTTTACCTTCCTTCCCATTGTGATGTCTTCGTTATCTCTTTCTCTTGGAGGGCCGTGGGCCATCACTGATATGACACAGATCACCATAAACACTGAAAGTTACAAAAATACGGGTCTACAAACTTCCGTGTAGCTAGCTGTTTTCTTAAGTTTGATGTTCTTAATACCATTACAAGTCTTTCTGGTGCCAAGCAACATTGTTGTTAGTTTGAAGGGTATTTGCAGGACATGTCACGTGTGTCGTTCAGACGAATGTTTTAAAAAATGTTAAAACAACAGAAAAACAGAGGCCTTTAATTTCGTTTTAAAAAATAAATTGACGAAACGAAAGAAAACTAGCTACATTATTGTAAAGATTTTCTATGAATAGGGATGAAACTTAATTGAAACCTTTGTGTAAGATTATATGGATAAAAGATTACCTGTTATTATTTTATATAACCCCATTATGTCCTTTATCCTCGACCCGTCCACTCAAAGTGAAGCTCAGCTCACATAAATTGGTGAAACTAGCTTACAAACTTCTATTCTCTATTGTCTATGAACGTAAACATCCCATGATATTACAAGAATGGAAGGGTTCAGCAATGTAAACATTCATAGAGGCGGCACGTGTTTACATTTCTCTTTGGAAATTGATTTGAATTCTGGAAACACAAACGCAAATATTAACAATATTTTAGGATATAATGTTACCACTAATTTAGGTACATTATTAATCTGCAGGAGAAAAAATAAAGTGCACTTAGATATCGTACGTACAAGATAACTAAGTGGTATATTCGACAAAATTTGTCGACTATATACTTAGTTAATGTCGACTTTGTCAAATCTCTCAAAGTTTTTGATCTTCATGATGACCTCATAAATTACTTCATAAATAATTTTTCATGTTAGCTATAATATTGAATCGAGAACTAGGTAGTATTTAGGATGTATAAAGCTGGTTTTTTCACCACCTGCATATTTATTATTACTTTTATTATAGAAAAAATATGATTTCAGAAACTCTTTTCTGTATTTCAATATCTTTTTCCACTCATGCATGATTATTTTTCTAACCCTAATTAACAGACTGTTTTTTGTATCAAAATTATTTTCTTCAGCGTTTGAAATATAAATCTTTCGCCCACGTAGGGAGTGCAAAATCCTTGCCGTGGGAGTAGTTTAATTTTAGTATTTTATAATGAAAATGAAAAAGTGGTCATGTTCTTTCGGATATAATATACCTATTCAATTTGATAACACCCTCGTACCACGGGAAAAAATAAATTAAAAGGATGCTTTTTTATCGTACTGTACACTAGCTTCTGCCCACGACTTCGCCCGCGTAGTACCCGGATAAAAAGTAGCCTATAATTCTGATGTATAAGCTATATTACTTTAAAGTTTCATCAAAATACATTCAGTAGTTTTTGCGTGAAAGAGTAACAAACATTAATCTTCACAAACTTTCACGTTTAGGTATAATATTAATAAGATTATAGGCACAGATAATCTATATAAATAAGTAGTACCTGGATAAAGTTTCACTACGAAACCATAAAACCAAAAACGGGGAATATCGTAGAAGAACTAAAGTCACCAATATCTCTCAGAATTTTAGTAAGTGGAAATGACAATGGGCAGGCCATTTAGCTGTCATAACCGACACCCGCTCAGCATTTCGATTTCCGAACCCAAATCAATCGACGCTGTATCGTAAGACTCTCTACTTAAAGGACCGATAGCAACATCTATTGCGCGCGTTTGTGCCTTAATCGTTGTGAGATCTTCAGAGGTTTTTTGGCCAAATTTCAACCTCAGTGGGACTCGAATCCGTGACTTCTCGCGAAGTTGAATATTAGATATTATAAAATCTTGTTGACATCTTCAAGGTTAAAGTTTGTGGGAAGTTGGTGGATAGAGGCGACCCAGGATCGTTAATCATGAACTCTTAACCGATAAGCCCTATGCCCACTAGTAAAGTTCTACAGGATAATGGTGATGATAAGATTAGAAAGACTTGCCTGTTTTGTATTCGCAATTGAACTCCAAAATATCGCATTTGTCTATAAACCATCTCACTTCTCTAGTCCTAGGATCCAAGCCACAGGTGCGTTTCTTGTTGTGCACACACACATATGCGTCTAAGCAAGTTGGCTGAAAACAATGATATGATTTATGAAATCATAATGACGACCTCTGTGGCTCAATGGGCGAAGGCCTCCCTGAGACGGGGTTACGGGTTCGTTCCCCGCCGCGGGACAAATGTTTGTATAATCTGTAAATATTTGTGTCGGGTCTGGGTGTTTCTACGAGTATGTATAATAATTTATGTATTTACAAAAATCTGTCATGTAAATAGTTCCCATAATACAAGCTCTACTCAGTTTGGGGCTGTGTGAAAAATGTCCAGCAATATTTATTTTTATAATTATAAAATGAAATCAATGAATAGGTTACGGTAACCGCTTATCAACAGGCGGTCCGTATGATTGCTTGTCACTTTAGTTGTATAAAAAAAAACCATATGAACATATTTGATAAAGCTGGCTACGGCAAAGATAATAAATTTCTGTTACAACGTAGAGCCACTACGCCGTAATAAACTACGCTAGTTATTAATAAATAATACCAGTCTGGCAATTCTTGATCAACCAGATACGTAGTAGGTATAGTCTAATCATACAACTAGGTATATACAAAAAATACAGATAAAATAGCTAGCTATCTAAATACCGTTGCAAACGATCTATAGATAGCTCAACTGATCCAGATCACGCCTTAAAGAATTTTGAAAACGCGTAGGGCCCCGGTTCCTCTCGGAGCCAGAGTCTCAATCCCAAAAGGCTCAAATAAGTAAGCTTTGTCGAGACTTCTATATTTACCATTATCTTTGAGCCTAATAATAGCATTGACATATACCTCTATATTGACTAACTTTTGCATGAGCTACCCGCAAGTGACAAATTAATGCAAAAATAAATAGGTAACTAAGAAAACTCGTTTACCATCATAAGTTGTGTAGTTACTATACATATATAATTATGAGATATTGATCCGGATATAAAAGCTGATGTATTTAGCGGCGTATAAACTCAGACACCAGAGCCAGAGTTGAAGATTAGCTTTAAAGAACGAATGAACAAATACGCTCTATACCTACAATCAAATCAAAATAAGAATTGAATATTGCTTACCTTTTTTTTACACTCACACAAAGGAATAAGATAAATAACAAATCCTAAGAGCAGAACTTTCGAGACCATTCTACGCTCATGCGTGAATATTCTAAGCCTATTTGGAAATATTTCGCCTTTTTACCACGTTATCTGAACCCATTGTTTAGGCTTCAGTTTCAATAGGTACAGATTCGCGTGGGCTGATAAAATCTATGTTGATGGAAGCTTAGAACCTAGGCCGAGTTTTGTAATTTAATTTGCTATTTCACTATTAAATTCCTTTTTTAATAGTGAGATTATTCCCGTGTTAGAGAATTATCCGAATAAAGCTAAAGCCCCTCCCGTAGCACCGCAATGTATTATTAAATACTTGTGTTGCGTTACTGGATGTTAAGTGTATATTTAGCTGGTCACCCTGTGGTGTTAGCAAAGTCTTCGATTACTTTATAACTTTATAACAACCTATACATTCATACGCCTGATGCCACACTAGGATTCCCTGTTTCGTAGGTATCAGGAACAACGAGTACCGTGGCACCACAACACCCAGGCCCGGATCAAGTATCTGCAGAACATAAAAACATTTGTCTCGCAGTGGGAATCGAACCCGCACCTTTTGTAAAATGAAACGTCATATCGGACTTTTCATCAATTTCCCGTTATTTGAAGTCGGTTTTTTGACATTTGATGTCTTATAAATTATGCTATAAAAAACAAACAAATCTGTCAAACATTTTCTATATTATGGTTTGTATTCGTCATTCAGAAAACAAAACAGATTGACTGCAATTCGTAATGTATCGTACCTAACGTATTTTTCATTAATTTGTTGGATATTTTTCATTAATTTGTTGGATTAAAGGCAGTACATACCTACACATTGTTGGTTTTACAAATACCAGGCCAATACCACTCAGAAAGTTTTGCGAAAAAAAGTTTTTATGTATAAGGCACTGGCCACTTGTAATTATTTTGAAAAATTTGGTTATTTAAAAGTAAAAATACCATTGTTTGAATTTCGAATTTCCCTCCACATTTTTTTGAGAGTCAAATTAAATAATCGTCTCATTTAAAAATGGATCTGCATCGAGAGCATTTTCGTGCGATGATTTTCTACGATTTTAAATGTGGCCTAAAACCTGATGAGTAATTTGATCGACTTCAAATGGCTTTTATGGATGAAGGACTTTCAAAAGCAACCATCTACCATTGGCATAGCGAGTTCAAGCGCGGTCGCCTTACTTTGGGGGATGAACAACGGAGTTGTCGTCCTACGACGGTTGTCACGGAAGAAAGTGTGCTGACAGTATAAAGTTAATTCAAGAAAACAGGCGAATTACATACGAAGAGATTCAACATACACTGCAGATTGGTTTGGGAAGCGTTCACAAGATTCTACACGAGCACCTTCGCGTGAGGAGGATAGTTTCATGCTGGCTCAGAAGCAGGCCCGTGTGGAGTGGTGCCGTGATATGATTCAAAAATTTGAAGCAGGCTCGTCTCGGCGCGTTTACGACATTGTGAACGCGCCGAGGTGACGAATCCTGGATTTATCAATCCAGAAACAAAGCGTCAGTCGATAGTTTGGCTGTTTCAAAACGAACCAACGCCTTCGAAACTTCTTCTCGAGCGATCGAGAAGCGCGGGAAAAGTTTGTATCGCTAATTTCTTCACTTTGACGGGGTATCTGGTTTCAATTCCACTACGAGACCAAAGCAGCATCAAGGCCGAATGGTATACCATAAAATGCCTGCCAGAAGTTTTGTCTGTAATGAGCAACAAGCGACCGAACACCGGGCTCCGCGGGGTACTGCTTCACCATGACAACGCGCCCGCACACTCAGCGCTCAAAACGAGGGACTTCCTGGACACCACACCGGTCAGAGTCTTGGGTCACCCTCCTTACAGTCCTGATCTGGCACCGTGTGACTTCTTTTTATTCTCTAAAATAAAAAATCAGCTGAAAGGGATACTGGGGGCTGAAGGGCTGAAGGGGATAGGGATCGGGGGGGGGGGAGAGTTTTCATCGCCGGAAGACGCGCTAGCAGCGTTCGAGAAGACCGTGGAAGAGGTGTCTGCGGCGGACTGGAAAAAATGTTTCGAAAATTGGTTCAGGCGCATGAAACTTTGTATAGAGGCTGGTGGAGAGTTCTTTGAAAAGATTTAATTAAAATATTTTATCCATAGAAGTTAGTTTTTTAGTTTCTCAAAACTGTCTGAGTATCCCACGTATACGAAAAACGAGCTACGTATTTAGCTCGCGCTCTCAATTAAACTTAACTGCTTCCATAACCTTTCACTGTGCCAAGTAAAATTTTCCATTTTTGTTTTAAATTTCTGTGAAAAAGTATTATTATATTGCAAACCTGGTTAGGTATTCAAACTTCAAATCTGATCATGCCTTTATGTTTCAATTTGTATGCAAGAATAAATGAAAATTCGCAGGTTTAATATCCTTTGTTCAGTTGTAAAAGATTTTCAACATGAATTTTGATATATTGCTTTGTAAGTTAAAATGTTTTATTTTTAAATATAAATAACTTGTAACCAAAATATACAAAAATGTAAGCAATTAAGTTATCATTTATTATGATGCTTCCACTCTTGAGAATCAATTAGTTTTTTTTTTACTTTTTCAGGTACAATTGTAATTTTTTATATTTTTTTTCAATCCGAGGCTGCAAGTATTAATAAAGTAAGTTTAATACCAAAATTATGCGTTAAGTAGGGTAGATAGCTCATCCAGTTCTTGGCAAATTTATGCAACCTTACCTAAAATATTTTTGTAAAAGCCCTTTAAGTCATGTATGTTTTAACAACATTCCTGTTTAATGTGTTGTAATGAGAATGTTCGAAAAATGATAGATACATTTTGAAAAATTATATCGTTTACTAGCTTCTGCTAACGGCTTCGCCTGCGTGGTACCCAGATAAAAAGTAGCCTATGTACTATTCTAATGTATAAGCTATATTACTGTAAAGTTTCATCAAAATTCGTTCAGTAGTTTTTTTGTGAAATAGTAACAAACATCCATCATCACAAACTTTCACGTTTTTAATATTAGTAGGATAGGATAGTAGGATTAGTAGGATGACATTAAATAGGTACATGTTTTTTAGAAATGCTACAAAGCTAAAACGTGTATTCACAATAACCATGAGAAGTGCGGTATTAACGGAAACGGAACACCGCGACGATTTTTAGACTCCTGTGACATCTTTGAGTACAACTGTCTGAAAGAAACAGGTAAACAAAATCTAAATATGTAGGCATGTAATTATATTTATTTAGTAGTTTGTATGTCGCATTGCACTCTCCTCTTGTATTTAATGATAACGTTCACTGTCAATCACTCTTACAATTGTCATACTTTCCGCGCTATGCCAAGGTTGTCTGAAAGAGATCGCTTTTAAGCGATAAGACCGGCCATTGTACTTTTAGTTGTATTAAGTTTTTTGTTATATTGTGGTGTATAATAAAGTATTTTCATTCTTTCATACATTATTAAAAAAAAAATTACAGCAGCTTGTATAAATATGTTTTTTTTAAGATTTCAAAAAATCTGCAATGGAAAACTGCATACATCTCGAATCACTTTATGCTCAGCAAATACTGAATAAACCAGACCAAAGTGGAAATGATCAACCAGTTACCGATAATTTGGATCCTGAGAAATCAGATGGTGATGATGAAGATGACCAAGTAAATGATTATGTTGCCCCTGAGAACCCAAATGGCGATGATAGAGGAAATGAAGATGGGGATGTTGACACTGAGAACCCAAACGGTGATTATGGGGGAAATGGAGACGATGGGAGTGTTGACACTGAGGACCCAAATGGTGATGATGGGGGAAATGGAGGCGATGGAGATGTTGCCACTGAGGACCCAAATGGTGATGATGGAGGAAATGAAGGTGATGGAGAAGCTGCCACTAACAATCCAAATGGTGACCGTGGGGCAAATGTTGGTAATGTTGCCGCCTCTGAGAACCTGAATGGTGACGATGCGGAAAGTAGGGGAAGGAACGAAGGTGATCAAGCAGTTAATACACTGGAATCAGAAACTCACGGTGATCAATCTCGAATGAAGAAGAAAAAGAAGATGTAAAAACAAAACAGCATTATAAAATTAATATTTTAAAAAATGATTTTCATTGTTCAACCGGTTTTTAGATTTTTTTGAAAAAACATGGAATAGTTTAAGATGGCCAGGTTAAGCATTAGCACATCAACTTAGACAACTCAACAGTTTTTCATGTTGGTAAAAAAAAAACAATAATCGCAAGAGTTGACCAAACTTAAAAAATACAAGATTGATACAGGTAATCATAGAATCCTAGTGTGTATGTGATTGTTGGGTGTTTTTTTAGGTATTACATTATTTATTAAAAACAAATACTTTTCACAGAAGATTAAAACCACAACAGAATCAGGCCTGGTGGTAGTCGCCAATAAATACTGGTGCTGGAGAGTCAAGTACTGTCACACGACCAATGACAGAGTCTGCGCGAGAGATAGACGGAGGAATCAGAAGATGATGTTTCAAAGTGAATGTTCCGTTTTTAAACACAACTGTGAATTTAACCATGGTAAGATTTGTTCATTGTATGGGCGAGCCGTGTTGGCCTAGTGAGCAGTACCCGACTTCCGATACTGATTGTGCAACAATGAATTTCTCGATTATTTTTTAATGAGTTTTGAAATTTGTCGCATGCGTCTTTGGATTGCAAGTATACCGGGCATAACCATACCTCTTTTATTGGTGAAGGCACCGACATTGTTTCGACTCTTTCCAAGAGTTTTTATCACATCGCGGTTACTCATCCTAATGAAGACCAATTAGTACAGAACGTAAAAATTCTCGTACTTATAATTTGAACAATTCACGAAAGTTTTTGAAGTTAAAAAGTAAGTTTCATAGAGTTTAAATAACATGTGGATAACGTCCTTGTTTAAAATATAATAATTCTATCTTGTGATTCTATTTATTTTATGAATTAACACGTAGCTTCGTTTCGTTTAAAGTAGATTAGGTTTGAAATCAGTATGTCTAACCTTCAGATTTACTGATTTTATACACAAAAAAAACAGTGTAAACACGATATCTTTTATAGTCTTGAGCAGTTCTACTTACTCTAAACTAATTAAATTTTCTGTTTTCAGATTTTACAATAACAAATATAAATGAGTGTAAAAAGAGAAATAATAAAAAAGGACGTAAAGGCTAAGTGGCATGTAATTTGTGTTTTATTAGAATTTCCTATACAAGGCATAATAGTGAGTAATGTTTTCAAAAATGATTGCCGGAACATTTTATAGTCTAGGTAAGACTAACTAATATACGAGGTTTAATCCCTCACATGTTTTGAATGTGAAAGGCATAGGTATTTTTTTAGTAATAATATAAATGGGGATGAGTATAAGGTGATTTTATGTACTTACCTACCCTTTAATAACAAAACCAATTATAACTACTAATTGTGACTTCTTCCACTTCATCAATAACTTTGTAACCTTTGTATGTTAAATTTATCTTATCTTAAATATGCAAAGAATTATTGCTATCGTAATGGTTTGGCTTCGCTTGCCCGCCAAAGTCTGCGACACAAGAGAATGTTTGCGGTTATAAATAAAATGTCAAAATCGTGAACGAATAGACAAGATAGGTCCGGTCCATACATAAATTGTCGAAACAGTGACAGTTTTGACAGGTTTTTAACTTATTTGTAACACAGCATATAGGCTCTGGTGAAGACACCTTGTCGTTTGACGACTCGAGTTCGCAGCCAAAGCCGAATATCAGTGGCTTCATTTACCGCTATAACTCTGTCAAATACGCGGAAAATTCCCGACTCTGTTCGCGCCCTTGCTTGGCCGAAGGCAGTCGACCACAGATAAAAAGTGTTTGCTCTTGCAGTTGACTGTACAAACAGACATTGTAACAGGCGGCGGTGTAAATGCTGGGGACTTCCGGTTTCGCAAATTGGTACGATGGGGTTCACATTGTGAGTTGAACTTTGACAACCTTTTACAGTCAAGTTACTTTTTTACTAAAAATATTATTTACATACCAATATAATTATATACCAGCCTATAATTATCTCTTTGTATAATGTATTCAAATTTTACAGCTATTCTTTATTTTACCGGTTACATTGTTTGTGATCGCGAAGCAGAGGTAAGATTAAATAAGTAAAATAAAATACATACGACTCAAAATATGAGTCGGAAACAATCAAACCAGTCAAAGTTAACAAAACATTTTACAAATGGTAACAACGTTTTTAAAACGTAACTTAATAATCTCTGGCTTCAATTATCTAGTCGTTTACTGTCGACGATGAGTTTTTATACTTCTGAAAACGAAAAAAAACGGAACCATTAGGATCAAGTATATTGGTACAATTCTCGTCACTTTCAAACTTAACTAGACTCTGGGCAGGAAGTGAAATTCCTCTAGGTGGAAGCTTGTAGTGCTAAACTGATATTATTTTCATCGCCAGACCGTCATCTCAAACAATAGCACAATTGGCAACGCATCGCCATTCAAGGCAAATGGTTAAAGGGCTCAAGCTCTATTGGTGGGTTTCATGGAATTAAACCATGATAAAAAGAGCATTTGAGTATGCAATCCTGTTGCTAGGAATGCTAACGACTATGTTAAAACTGGGCATGTTCCAAATAAAATGTTTAATGTTGGCTTTGAGTTGAACTGAGCACTGAATATAACAAGAGTTGGCACTGAATATAACAAGTGGGTTGCCACTTGTTATATTCAGGAATCTATATATGAGTATAGATGACCATCATGGGGATTACCCTCAGTGTTTTTTTTTATAATTTTATTCTAAGATCTTAATTTTTCAGGAAGATTTTAAGTACCGGGACACTTTCTCCAAGATTGGTTGCTACAAATATAAATCTTGCACGTCGGGCGGTCCTAAAGTGTGCGGTTACGATGAAAAATCCTCTGTTTTAGCTTATTTTGGAGATCTCTGCACGCTGTATAAGGCAAATTGCAGGAAAGCAGGCTGTAAGCATTATAAAATTACAACAAAAACTTAATAATTACGGAGTCTTTTAGAAATAATTAATTCAGTGTATCTCGGTTGTGTGTTTCATGTGTGCCTTAGCCCAATGATGTTTTATTTCTGTATACTACTTAAAGTAGCAACCAAACATACGGCCCACATACTGATAAGCTGTTACCGTACTTATGGACGCTTGCAATACCAGAGGAGAGAGAGACATAGTGGCGAAAAGTACAAATCATACATAGCATAGCAATGAGCCGCCCAACTGATAGCTGCTGGGCAGCTCATTGCTATGCTATGGCGAAATGGGTATGGTGGTAGTAGACAGACAGACAGTACTTCTTCGGACGAGCTCTTCACAACGAGCTCTACTATTTATGAAAGTTCTACATCTACAGTGGAAGTATGCCAATAACCCTGAAAGAGCTGCGCCTGACCGACGATCAGATAATCAGTGTTGCGAATGAATTCTGTGCGCCACACAGGCTTTTCATCAACCATTAATAATTCATGATATAAACTAAAAACAATTTCCTTCGCCGTTTCACAGCAAAATTTATCCATTTCAATGAAGCTTTTTTGGGATTACAGTTCCCAGAACTAATAGCCATTGAGGAGTAAAGGTTCACAAATGACGACCACGAACCGGATGACGCAGTGTAGGAAGGCCCCCCACCTGATAGACGGATTGCAGGAACTCTGTCGTTGGAGGTGGCTATAGACCATTCCTTCGAGCACTTGCAGGCCTATATCAGCAGGGGACTATTACAGGCTGGTGTTGATGGCAAAGATGGGGAATATGTACCAGTGATTCGAAAGACATGACATATACAGTGTGCCTCGCGGTCACACAACATGGTGTTTCTTTAATTTGAGACACAATGTTATTGGGAAGAGATTGATCCTTGTGATTTTATCCATTCGATTTTTGTTTTCATTTAGTAGGTTCGGGTTAGGAAAGCTCTTTTTTTAACATCTTTGAATGAAGTATGTGTTACTTTAAGAAATAAAGGAAAGCCTTGATAAAGTAAAACTTCCTTTTTAAGATTTAAAGTACTTATCCTTCATGTAGTATGGCCGTTCGCCACACTATTTAACACTTGACTTGTTTGTTTTAGTCTACACAAAAGTCGATTTGATAGTGTGTGACGTGAAGAAAAACTATACACTCACTTTTAAAGATGAATTACAATTTGAAAAGATCTTGAGAAATACCATAGCACCTACTACTGTTCCAAATAAAGGTGACCAGAGTGCTAAAGGCCTGGAGAGTGACTCTAACGGGTACCTTGACGAAACTGTCATCAGATCTGGAAAAAATACTAATGGCAACATTTTAAAAACAAAGGTGTAGGATTGGTGCAATTAGTGAAACGGGAAATTAAATAAAGTTTTGAATCTAGTAAACGCGTTTAAATTAAAGAATGTATCGAGTATTTTTTATGTGTCTGTGGAATAGGTAGCAGGAACAAAAAATAAAAGTCGGCTTTTTAAATTAAAAGTTATTACTTATTGGAAAAAACATTTTTATGAGTGGTAAATTAACTCCTTTGTTGGGTGTTTATGAAATGGTGGTAAATTTAACGAGATAAATAATTTGGAAATTGCAGACAATTTGAATCCGCGCTTTGTGCATATATCGACATCGTTTGAGACATTTTGAGACTAGTAACGCCATCTTGAGTATTACTTCTTAACTTCAAAGTATTGAAGCACTCTTGAAGGTTCAACCACTGAAAGTGTAGCAAAAAACCTTAAAGGCTAGCAGTGCTTAGCTGTGCCAGTTTCTGCAGCAAAGTTAAGTCAGCAAATAACCACTAGATGGCGTTACTAGTAAGTACTAAGAGAAAATCCTTCTGACCTGTTTGTTTTTCTGTATATTACATACTAGCTTCTTCCCATGGCTTCGCCCGCGTTGTACCCGGATAAAAAGTAGCCTATGTGTTATTCTGATGTATAAGCTATATTACTGTTAAGTTTCATCAGAAACCGTTCAGTAGTTTTTGCGTGAAAGAGTAACAAACATTCATCTTCACAAACTTTCGCGTTTAAAAGTAGTAGGATAATACTAGAAAATCCCCTATATATTTCAAAGGATTTTTAACCTATTTCACATTTTGAAAAGAAAATTAAAGGAATGGAAAATTAATTACCTATAAACATGTGTTATTTACCTATAATAATAATTATAATATCCCACAAGATTTGTTTTGCTCCTTTAGCCCCATAATATCTCAAAAACCACATAGGTATTCCAATATTTTGTGGAAGTAAAATAAAATATCGAGTTGACGATTTCTTTTGATTGTTATTTTACTCACTCACCTCTCTTGCGTAGGTGGATAATGGTTCTATGCGTAGAGGATTGTTCCTGATTGTCAGATTTGCACGTACCTCCACGTGTGATTTGCACTTTCCTTGACAAAAATAGAAAGGAGCTAGATTTCGCGAACCAATGTACAATACCATTTTAAGTGAAATTGTCACTTTATGGTTTCAGAGACGCGAGATTAGATAGTGTGCCCACGCCTGGCCTTTCCCACGGTCTTTTGTTCTAAAGCCACATTTATTTTGAAAGCAAGTTTCCAACGTTAGACAACCGGTACTAAATTTATCATTATCATCATTAGTCCACCGTATTCCGCTATTGGATATGGGCCTCTCGGTCTACTTTCTATCCGCCTTTCTTCAGGCATCGCTCCACTAAGCCATAAGCACTATACGTTTTCCATGGATATTCCTTCGAAAACTTATTACGACATTGGTTGTTGGTTTCGGCAAAAAGACCAATACCTTTGGTAACACAAATCTAAGCAAAGAACAGGCGCACATTTTTTATTCCTAGGAAGTTCTCAAAGTTTTTCTGTATATACCTATCTCTCATGTATGAAAAGAGCGTGGAATGACGCCGGTAGGCGCCGGTAGACTATAGAAGCGCCGGTGCCGTCCTGAATTCTATGCAAATATAGTCCAAGTGTTATGTTTATTTAGGTTAATAATGTGGTTTAATGTTTTAAGCATATTATCTTGAATCTAGGGAAGTATTCGCGAAAAGTTACGTTTTGTATTATGAAGGTTGTTTTCTTTCTTGACGTAGGTACTTAACTGAAGTTTGTTATGGAACGCTGAAGATAAATTAAACGTTTTCCTAGTTTTTCATACAGCACATAAGGTACTCTGCTTCTTTACATGTTTTCACAGAATGTCTGGGTATCCTAATATTAAGTAAAAAAATAATCAATATCTTATACATGCTTACTTATAAAAAAATAAATGGTTTAGTTGAACAGTGTTTTTTTTCTTCTGTTGAACTTGAAATTACACATATTAAAAAGAGACAAAGAGGCTTTAAACTTTACACAAGGCCGAAAATCGGCTTCAATTGAACTCTCTCCCGTTAAACCCGTTTTTATTAGTTTCCGAACCTTTGTTTTGATTTTAATCGTAAAAAACGTTTTTAAATTCCATAAAGGCTACTGGCACGTGCGTCAACAATTATAATTATTATTAGAAAGGGTAAAAGTGTACTAATCTCAGATTCAGGGTGTATGCGCCGGTCGTGTAGCCCGGGGCCCACGTGGCAAATGACATGAAAATCGTGCGTGTGTATAAATATGTAGGGATGGGCTTGTTGATATCGATGCCAAAGGGTGTGTTAGATCAGAAATAAAATTGCTCCTTGTTTTTTCCGTTTTATTTAGTCTACGAGTCGGAATTACTAGATGTATTGCTCCAAATAATGTAAGCTCTGTGGCGCAGTGGGGGAAGGCCCGCCAGAGACGCAGAAGGTAGCGGTTTTGATTCTCGCCGCGGGAGAAATGTTTGTATGATTTACAGATATTTGTCACAGGTAATGTTTGTGTTTTCTATGTAAAAAAAGTATATGATAGCATGTAGTTCCCGTAACACAAGCTCTGCTTACTTTGGGGCTAGATGATGCTATGTGAAAATGCATTATTATTATTATTAGTTGTATGTACCCAAAGATCTACATTTAGATTAATGGCTGATTGATTACACAATTACAAAATTCTATTTGAGCCAATGATTCAACCTTGATGAAGAAATATTTTTTGGAAGATACAGACTCGACATTATAGAAACGTATTTTATCTAAAAAAGTATCCTTCCATACAAAGTAGCTACATAAATTACTTTCTCGATTCAAACTATATTCAGGGTTCGCTATGTTTCACTGCGACGCTGTTTATTATATTTTTGCATTGATTATTTAGTGGTCTATGATCTGGAAATAAGTTTGTTTCGTATTTTAACTGCCCCGTCTCATTTGAGGTGAAGTAACATATTTTTTGTCGCACCACACTTTTTAATTGTTAAATATTTTTATGACGGGTGTAACTGTAATTGTGTTTTTTATCACAAGAATCGCTTACATAGAAGAAGTTTTACTAAGTCCAAAAATAATGGCAAAACAAGTTATTTACTATAAAGTAAATTTAACAATAACTATCGATATAGTTCTGTTCTATCGACAACAGTAAAGCCCGCCTCTAAAACAGAGACATAGAGTCGTGCATTACGATGTCGATTGTTTTCAATATCGAGTCAATTCGATTTACACGAATAAAGGAATCGCTGCTTTGACGGTACCTGGTCTAATTGATATTCCATATTAACAGTAATGGTGGCGGGGGCGGCATATGAGCGGTCGGATTATAATAATTAACACATTTGCGACATATTGCGACTGGTGTTTATACACGAGCTTTCAATATAGTATAAAATAAGCACAAATATTTTTTAAACGTTTACGAAATATGTTATAATTTGGAACAACTCAACAGGCGACGATGGGAATGAACTGGATTCATAGATCAAGTACTGGGTCCAACTTGTAGGAAACAAAGAGGATGGGGAAGCGGGGAGGGAAGCCTTTGCCCTGCAGTGGGAACGTACAGGCTAAATAATAATAACATTAATAAATATATAAAAACACAATAAATTAGTATATATATTAACATTTATTCCCGTTGCGGAACAAATTTTTGTATGATCTGCAAATATTTTCCTCGGGTCTGGGTATTTTCTATGTATAATATGTATGTATTTACAAAAAATATATAAGTACTGTATCAGTCATGTAGTTCACATAACACAAGCTCTGCTTACTTTGGGGCTAGATGATGCTGTGTGAAAATGTCCAGCATTATTATTATTATAATTATATCTGACTGACTTCTTTAGACTGTTAGTGATGTTGATGCTGCGACTAAAACACTCAAATTTTGCCTACGACCATTCTAATAATTTGTAAACGAGATGCTTACCTATTAATTGGGAATGGATTATTAAATAGGTAAAAGTCAGAGGGTTCCACTTGTGAATTGTTTTGCGTAAATTACGTTCGCGGATGCGCGTTTCCAGGTTTGATACTTAATCTTTTGTATTAAATTGATAGTAAAATGCACATTAATATTGCACATCTAGGAAATAGGTATGCATAATAGGATTTAACGCGAAACCACAGCCATTGTATGGTATCCGCGTTGATATTTTCCTTTTTAAACGGAATCCAGGATGTTTGACGCATGAATATTTATCACTTTATCGTCCGTTTTGCCATAAACCGCATTTTAATGGATTTTTATTTGACACTTCGGACACAACGTCTTCGAGTTAAAAGAGCTTTGATAATGCACTTTTACAGATAGAATATGATATAAAAAATAGGCTGAAACGAAGGTGTACGAAATGTTAGAGTTTGGTTTTTATGAAACACTAGTTACTGCCCGCGGCTTCGCCCGCGTGGTATGTTGATAAAAGTAGCGTATGATCTCCTTTGCACACCCAAAAGGGTAGTTTTGAAAAAAAAATCGTTTTTCATTATTTACTTTAAAGTTTATTTATACCGAGTTTTGTGTAAATGGAACCAGAAAAAAAATCTAAAGAATATAGGTATTTTTGAAAAAATAAAAAATACATATGTGTTTTATTATTTATTTTAATGTTTATTTGTACCAAGTTTTGAGCGAATGTAACCAAGGAATAAAGTTTTCCATAGGAACTTTATCAGCCTGTATAGTCCCCATAGTGGTCGATTTTCAAAAATTAGTTAGCCTATGTGTTATGCTAGAACCTAAAATATCTATATTCCAAATTTCATCAAGAACGGTTAATTAGTTACGAAGATACGTGGATACAAACATTCACACACACAGACTTTCGCATTTATTATATTAGTAGGATTAAAGATACCTACTTTTTACCCGCGACGTAAAGAGCCCGTATATGAGTTTGACATAAAATGTAGTTTATGTCAAACGTTTGTTGCAATCGATTCTTATACATTTATTCATACACCTAATGTACAAGTAGGTATTTACAAAAAAATACAGATGAAACAGCTAACTATCTTAAGACCGTTGCAAACGCTATAGATTAATCAACTGATCAACTGATGGTGGAAAGACACTTCGAGAGTTATAACATTTTTCAAAAACTACTTGTGAATCGAGAACATGTCAATCCTATTAGAAAAACGTAAAAATGAAGCTGTGTTAAAATTCATATTGTAAAAACGGGCGCATCGTGCCGTGCGTGCGACGCGGAGGGAGAACTTCGCGATCACTCACCCTGATGAAGACTCTCGGAATGAGTCGAAACTTTGTCGGTGCCTTCACCAATAGTACGGTACGTGAAAATTCCCGTTTTTACAATATGAATAGTCAAGTTCGCGATAGTTTTCGGAATAAAAGTGTTAAAATTACTTAGTGCAGTGGTTATTTCCTCTATGAAATTAAGATTGAAAGTTGGCGTGACTAGGTTTCAGAATTTGAATTCGTTCGTATATTTTTTTTTGAATATTTTGTATTTTCAAACTAAACTTACACTTATGAGCTTTTTAAATAAAGAACGACACGAATCACTGCAGAGAGATTCAAAGCTGGCTCGCCGTGCAGTGAAGCCAATCTACACTGGCTCAATAACAATGTTATTTGTGAATAAATGAAAATATGATGGGTATCTCTATAGATAGAGGCTACAGTACTTTGTCGTGGTCTTCTCTAACTGTGGACCATGCGGTAATAATCTACAGTATTTTAGTAAAATAGCTCATCATTTTTTGCTCTCGTTTATCAATAACTCCCACGTGGTCAAGGATACTGGAACACTGCTGTCATGAATCCAAAGCCCTTCTCCGGTACAAGAAGTTCAGCTAGTTAGGGCCAGGTTTGAAGGGGTATAGTACAATACAGTCAGAGCAGATCTTAGTTCCACTTAAATTAGGATTATATAGTGAAAGAAGACTCGCCATGGCGGAAACTATTCTTTTTTCATACGGAATATAGTATTATCCACTCATTTATCACAGATTCACATTAACATAAAATACAGTGATTTAGAAAACCAGTCTTCGTTCACCAATAAATACATCAAACAATTACGTGCGAGCCGATAACTTCGCATTTTTATGCGCGCATTTTTATTCTGTGGCTAACTGCAGCACAATTTAGTATTTCTCTGACTTTTGCTGTCCAAATTGTGGAAGGCACTGACCCGGGGCTACATAATTTATAGTGTTCCCGTCGAAACTAAGCTTAGACAAGGACTGGCCTAGGTTTTGATAAACAATCTTACGTGGGACTTGCTTATTCTCAACTATTTTTCTTTTCCAGTTTCTAAAAACCAACTAAAGGAAACTTTTTATTACCGGTTGGTTATGTGTCTTGCGTTTCGTAAGTTTCAGGTATGCTAAATAATTAATGAAAATGAAGTTTTTTTTTAATTAATAAAATTAATAGTCATAATAAGTGGATGGCTCACTATTGCAAAATGTTTTGGTGTGAGACCAGCCACGAATCACACCCGTATAGAGGCTTTACGACATTTTTCCTATTTTATTTACTGAAGGCTTTATTATTTTAGATGTGGACCAAATTAACACTTAACTTAAGTATCAGGTAAAATGGCGACCAAATGCTTGATGACGAATCACATTATTATTTTGTCCGTGTTTGAAGGTATATTGCACCCGATTTCAGCACTCTTTAAAAACATTTTTTTTTTATCAAATGGATTTGTGTTTAATAAATTGCTTGAGAATCAACCTTTCCCACGATGTGATCGGAAAGAGTTGCAGTATAATTTATTAATTTGTTTTCCTCTAACGAGCGGTAAGTACTAATGCGTTATGCTATCTGCGTCGCAATATAATGTGGTAATAAACCAGCTTTGTTTTTCTAGCGTAATTAATCAAGTTCTCGAAATTATTTTCAATCTACTTGAAATAACCCAACTCAAAGGAGTCATAAGTAAATAAAAGTTTTATATTTTGCCCTTATTTTTCCAGAGTACGTGAAATTAATCATTTCAATAATGAAAATAAAAGCGTTATTTAAATTTCGGGAATATATCAACGGGAAGTTCCCTATAGATTTCGATTTATTTGCGAGTATCAAATATGTCGCATAAATGGGCATTTTTTGGTATTAATGGTATTTTTTATCTCTAAAGGACCGTAGAATATATTTGTTATTCATTTAAACTTGATAACTACACACGTTCTTTAGAAAAAGGGTCTTGACAGACAAACAGACGGACGGACAACGAAGTGATCCGTTTTTCCTTTTGAGGTACGGAACCCTAAAAGTACCTACCTAATTGCACACTAGGGCTTGTTATTAAATATATAAATAATAACCACACAACATAAACACAACACTTATCTAAACAGTAACCTATGCAATGGTTAATATTAGCAACACCGTCCATATTTACACTAACTATTTATATATTCTAATACTGAACTAAACAGTGAACATGTCACCCACATCTTTATGAACATAAACATAACACGGTTCATATAATGAAGATACTGATGTTGCAAAGCGAGACCAAACAAGCCTTGATACCAAAAAGTTGGTATTCTGCTGATGATGTTTCCACAGAGAAACGTCAAAATTGAGATTAAAAGCTGACCTAAAGTAGATCTGAGTTAAATAATAGCGAAATTAGATTGTAGGCTTTTAGTTAGTAACATACATGGCTGTAGCGCTTCCCAAGTAGGTACCTAATTTAATCAAACTGAAGTGATTGAAATCCCGACTGCAATGTTTCGGATGAGGTACGAGTATATAACCAAAAAAATTTTTGGAATTAATTTACCAAAATGTTAGCCAATTTTAAAAATGATGAGAATATAAAAGTTTTATTTATAGCTATAGCTGTCATTGACATATAAACATATTTTGTTTTCTGACTATTCTGTATCACCTTTATGACCATAATTTTTACTAAAAAACGGGATATTTACCATGATTTGTGAGTTTGAATGTTTCCCGATATTTACTTAAAACTAGCTTCTGTTCAAAGATTCTTTTTGTTGTACTCCAATAAAAGGTAGGTTTTAAGTGGGTTATGTGTTGTGTCAGGTCACGAACTACATCTTTTTAAATTTTTATCCAAATCTGTTCAACGGATATATTTCACAAAAATCATGAAATGAATTAACTTTAGAGTAATATAGCTTATAAATCAGAATAACACATAGGCTATTTTTATTCGGGTACCTCGCGGGCGAAGCCGTGATCAGAGGCTAGTATATAATATGATAACTCCCTTAAGAATAAAAAGTTAATCTTAACTGTAAGGAATTAATACAAAATAGGTTTTGTTTTGTTATTGTTGGTATCCACAAATGATGTACCTGTGGTTCAGGCTAAGATAGGATAGAGGATCACGTATACCCTGGCCATCAATAATGCATCATACTCGCAGTCAGGTGTACATCATTGAAATAACAATTGATTGAAGTTTTACTAGAGCTTTTTGTTTGCAAGTTATAAGATTATAGACATTTTACACATAGGCTAGATTGAAAAATACACCATTAACAAAATCAATAATAATTATATTCAAAAAGTATCAACCTACTCATTGAAAATGTATAATCCTTTATTTTATCCTCATGTGATAGAATTGGTTGCATGTGGCTAGATATTTATTTGTTGTAGACCAAAGCAAATTACAAAGAAATTATATAAACAAATAATAGACAAAATTATCAAATAAAATGTAAAATCTCATCGATAAAAGAGACTCTTCAAGACAACCTTTGGATTATTTGGTTTGATCCTGATAAAATAATAATCAAAATAATCCTTCGATCAGATATTTCCAGTAGCATAAAGTGCTAATTCTGCCTAGTAACTATATTAAAAAAAAGAAGTTTCTGCCTGATCCAAACTATGGAGAGGTAGGTTATTTTAAATTAACATTAATCTTGTTGACCAAGTTAAAACTAAGAATCACTGCTTGTATTCTATATCATTCTAGATTTGATTAGACAACATAATGTATAAAAGTCTCATGTGCAAGTAATTCTACCAGCAAAATTAGGAGTCCTCCAACAAATCGCTCTACACTTGAACCCCAGAAAATCGGGCTCAGCTTTGCCCTGATTGACAACCGAAGCGCCACCAGCATAACTAGACCTCCCTCTCCTTTCTGAACATGCCTCTCCCATACCCTCCAAGAGTCGCAGCGTACCACCTCAGAGCTTTTCCTAGAATGGCCTGCTAGTGTAACAACTATTAAGACGTCGATAGTTGTTTTCTAATGTTAATACTGATTTTAGTGATGTTAAGATAATTTGGGAAAGTCGACAAAATATAGAGCATGCCCTTAAACCGAATGCAATCCGGTAATCGTAAATCGTATATAAAAAACATTTACTTGATTACGTAGGGTATTAAAATATCAAAATTTTAAATTTTTAAAGAATAGGATTAGAATTTGCCTAACATCGAATTTAAATGCCCCCTTATTTTCCTTCTTGCTAATTTGGCCACCCCATTTGCAAAATTTCAGTCAACATTGAAAAAGAGAGACATGTTTGCTAATTTCAAGAGAAGGATGATTCTGCACATAAGATTAAAAAAATAATCCTGAAAAAAAAGTCAAACTCTTGTTAGGGTTAAGCTCGCCTTTGACCATGTCTTCTATATGTATTTTTTATCTGTATTCTTAGTGTGTTGTGTAAAATAAAGAAATAAAGAAAGAAACTTCAAAATTTCATTATCTTGATAATAATAAAAAAATCTATGAGCTGTTTTTTATAAAAGTCAAACAAAAGTTATTACGTATGCGTATAATCCCTTTCGAGATTGTAAACATAATTCTGAGACCCCATGTATTATTATAGAATTATATAATTTATTAATTAACATTCCGAATTTGTCACCCGGATAAAAGACAAAAAGCCGGAAAACATCCTTAACTGAATTAGACATTTAAATGATTCGTAAAACTTAATGCAATTGTATTTGTGGCTAATGTGTGCCATTAGATACATTCGCACAGGTTCATTTAATTAAGAATTTGTATGTATGGCCTTGTCTCGTATACGTTAGCATCAGTTGATCCTTATTAGTACCGGTGTGAGAATACAGTACCACAATTTTTTAGGACCTGATTTGAAGCTACTCTATTCGATCAAAAAAAAGCTAACAACTGTTTATGATCATGAACATACTCAGTTTAATACTCAGTTTGCTGATCTGTGAGAATATTAATTAGGAGTTACTTAGAGGAAAGTTCAACTTTATATTTTGACACATGTTTTCGACTTTTTGGGACATGCTATCATTTTTTAGGGACAACCTCAAAATGTTTTTACCGATGCATCGGTAACAACTACTTGAGAAAAAAAAGAAAATAATATGTTTTCATTTACAAACAAATAATCACATGTTATTCTAGGTCGAACTATGTCTCTAAATTGATAAGCTGTTACAAAAACCCAAAGCAACAAACATCCAAACATTTATCCAAACTTTTGTGTATAACATTAGGATAGAATTAAATCAAAAGGGGTCGGGAAGACTGCGAAGCTGCCTAAAAAAATACCAATAAAAAAATGCAAGTTTTTTTGTAAAATTTTCTTAATGTAAAAACTAGCTCCTTTTGACATTTCTCATGTCACTGGGTCTGTTGAGTTTGTAGGACTGTACCGGTGTAATACTGTTATGTAATGAAATTTACATCGTAGTTTCATTTACATGATTGTAATGATTCGATGCAATGAGTTGCAAAAATGCAACTGACGTCAGAGTAAAGCTGGATTTGTTTAAAATAATGCTATACATTTGTCTCAGAGCGATGAACCCAAGTGTCCTATACACTATTAAAAAGTTAATTTAATATAATTAATTACTTATGTGCATTAAGCCTTACATGTGCTTATGTGTTCCCTAGACCTAGTCTACCCTAGAACAACCTAGAACCTAGAACAATTGAAGATACAATCTGATATCTGATATTTCTGAAACACTAGAGAATTAAGTTATTTCTTCAAAGTATTTCCTCTTTGCATGTTATTTATAATACTTATTATATTTAATTGTTTGACAAGGTAACTCTTTTGTTTTTTTCTGTCATTTTATATCAAACATTGTAAAATTGCAAATAACTGGATTCGTATTCGTACACCATGAGCCAAATAACTTTTATAAGACAAAGTAGATGATTACATATAGATGATTTTGTTGTACGATGGTCATCAGTACCACTTTCATACAAAATATAAAAATTTAAATAGTTTATGGAGGTGCCGATACTATAAAAAGACAAAATGCGCAGGAACGATCATACAGGTACGTAAGTAGCATTTATGAAAACGTTAATAAACTATAAAAATTTTATTAATTTACAGTGGATGAAGCCGGTTGATGTCAGGTCACGGGTTCTTTTATGTTTCAGAAGTTTATTTTCCAAAATGCTATATACAAAACTTTTTTTTTTTAGGATGAAACGGAAAAAAAATTGGATGCCTAAAAAAAACTGTGGTGCTGTTTCGGTGAACGTCATCGTACTAACAACGTTTGTGAGGGATGGAATGGGTATATTAATAACTGTTTCAAAAGAAGATTTCCAACTATTAATAAATTCTTAGCTGTGCTTAAGATGCCGCTTTTAATGCTGTTCACGCATTAACAAAATACCCATTTATATAAGAATAGGGCAAAATACGTCAAGAAACGCAATAAATATATAATGCATGTACAAATGCAGCTAACTAATGCCGACATAAATGTGTCGTTATTTTTAGAAAAGTTAAGATAGGTAGTATAAATAAATTGTAGGGAGAAAAATCTAATGAATTCTTATTTCTTGCTGGATGTTCAAGTTTGAAAGCTGTCATCAAAAGGTTGGTTTTTCATTTGGTGGCAAAAATTACATGTTGACAGCTGTCATTTAAAATGTTCATAAAAACAAACAACAAACGTTAAAAACAAACGCTAATCAAACAATTTTTTTATTGGGTTTATCTACGGCGAGGAAAGCAAGATTAGTAGTTGTATCAATTTGAATGGTGCAAACATAACTAACCAGTTACGTCTGCACCATTAATGGGGCAAATCAATGGTGCAAACGTAACCGCTTGGAAATATTTAGTTTATTGAAACAAAAAATAATTTACCATAATTTATTTCGATAACTTAAAATTGTATTATGCATTGAAATTACAGCATATTTACACAATATTACAGAAATATTTACAAAAAATAAAACTATTCCTTTGGAATGCAATGCACTTAATATTTGGACGGAATCGTTTTCCATTACATTAGTTATTTTATAAATCTTATAATAAAATACTGTAAATTCTTAAACTTGAGCTTAAAAGCCTATAATCTAAGTTACAGCTCACAAACAATTTATAAATGCATAGAAATAGGAAGAAAAGGCTTTTGTTCTTATACAAAAAATATAAAATTAAAGAATATGATTTGGTAAATAGGATAAAGATGACAATAAACTTAATGAATTATAGAAATATATATTAACAATTAAATGTAATATCTGTAATAAATACCCTAGAAAATATATTACTTACCAAAATGATTCTAATAAAAGTAACCTATGAATGGGTTTACTTTTCTTCGTTTATTTATAAGTAAAAAATAATAAGTCCGTAGTTTTGATAAAATTAAATACTGGCATAAAACTTTAAAATAAAATAGAGAAAATAATTGAGGGATATTTGTTTGATCTGAGATATTTTCACAATCTACGGAAGCCATTCTTCATACAGTTTGGTTTTCTAGACTGTCAAAATGACCTGCCACATAAATACCCCCATTGACCAAGAAAACTTATTTACCAAAAGAGATTACAAAATTGACCTATTACTAAGTTACCATAGCCCGTTCGCCGGGTGGTATCGGCACCATGTATGTGAAACGTTGAGTGTAGTCAGGCATCTTCAAGGTGGTGTCGGACCACGGTGGACTAGGGTTCCACCGGTCGATGCCGTCAGTTTCCTCCAGGGTGAGGGGTGGAGCCAGCCGCATGCGTTTCGCGCTGGGGTACTCTAGACCTTGGGAAATATAATGTCTCATGTTATTTTCAGAAAGGCTTACTATAAAATATCTGGTTAGTTAGATGACAAAAACTCTTGGGATTGAAAATGCTCCAACTCGAACCTATTGTTTTATAAAAGGATCATTAAAAAGAATAACCAGCCTTGTTTTCTTGCCTTTCTTTCCTGGCTTGATCACGGAGAAACATAGTCGGTTTTTATCTACTAGGCAGTGGATAAAAACCGAAGTGATCCTTGTGATTTTATTGAATAAATGAATTTTGACTTTGACTTTGACTAGATTAATCCTACTAACAATATAAATGCGAAAGTTTGGATGTTTGTCTAACTACCCCCGTACCGGCTGAGCTGATTTGGATCAAATTTGCCGTGGGTACATATACTTGACTGATAGGCTAGTATTTCTATAAGTGGAACGAAATACAAATATCTGCATATGCATAACATATGTCCCGCAGCGGACAAGCCCGCAAGTCTTGCATCGCAGCTAGCTACTCACCCGCCATGTCACTGAGGTCGTCAAATATAGGTATTTAAGCCTTACGGGTAGCCAGTGCGCCTTTATGAATCTTTTAATAGCAGAAACGTGTAGAAAATATTTAGTGATAGAAAAACAGGTCAAGAAGAAACAAACACGCTCACGACGATATTAGATACATAGATACATACTCAGGGCGTAGATCTTTGAAGATACCAAGTAGGGACTCAGAGGCACGTCCAAACAGTATATTTGGCACATGTCCTTGTATTTACAAAAAGTTAGCATTAACTATTTAGCAGCGAGAAGTACCCTATAGATTTTGATTTATTTGCCAGTATCAAAATATGTCGCATATATGGCCATATTTTTTTATTACGTAGACTTAGAACACAGGTTCTCAAATTTATTTTTCCCACCGCCCACTTTGAGAATAAAAAAGTCCTAGCCCCAATTTTTTTAAACATAACCTATGCTTTCCCCTCTAGACCGCCTTAGCGCCCCCAATATCTTCTAGAGCCTTCTACCGCCCCCTTGATGGCCTTCAGCGCCCACAAGGGGCGTTATCGCCCACTATGAGTAACAGTGACTTAGAAGCTTGATTTTTTTAGAGCTCCAAGGGACCGTATACCTACATATTTGATATTAATTTCAACTTGATATCTCCACACGTTCCTGAGAAACAGGGTCTTGACATATTGACAGACAGACAGATGGATGGACTACGAAGTGATCCTATAAGGGTTTCGTTTTTTCCTTTTGAGGTACGGAACCCTAAAAGTTAACAGAGGCATGTATTCGGTGTTGCAAGCGTCTATACGTTAACCTTACCAACAGATGGGCCACAGAGTATTTTTTAATCCTACTACTATTATAAACGCGAAAGTTTGTGAGGATGGATGTTTGTTACTCTTTCACGTAAAAACTACTGAACGGATTTTGATGAAACTTTACAGTAATATAGCTTATACATCAGAATAACACATAGGCTACTTTTTATCCGGGTATCACGCGGGCGAAGCCGTGGGCAGAAGCTAGTATATAATGTATGCTTGCTTGCCATTTTGGTGGTTTAAAAAAATACTTACTCTCAACAGCTGTACTGGCACACGGTTCTTGAACGTGATAGTTGATTCTAGGGTACTGCTCATAGTACTCTCTTTTTCCGTGATGTTGGTACATGTACATACTGCTCACAGACTCTGGCGGTACTTCGTAGTGGTGGGGAGATCTATGGACAACAAGTTAATTTTTACATCATTCAAAAAAGGGAATGTACGACGCGACGCGTAGGGAGAGCGTCGCGATCACTCACCCTGATTAAGACTCTCGTAATGAGTCGAAACTTAGTGGGTACCTTCACCAATTACGGTGTGTGACAATTTCCGTTTGACTATATAAAACATTTTAAACCGTGTTATCTAACCATCGATTATTAGATTGGCGGAGACGACCAGTTTCCCACAAGTTCACAACACAGGGAATCTTAGTGTGAGAGCTTGATGTGAGAAGTAGATGTCTTAGTAAACTAAACAGAGCTTGTATTATGAGAACTACATGACTGATATACTACTTAATAGACGTTCTTTTTTGTAAATAAATACATATTATACATAGAAAATACCCAGACCCGAGAAAAATATTAGCAGATCGTACAAACATTTGTCCCGCGGCGGGAATTGCAACTAAGCTTTTGCGTCTCAGTCGGGCCTTCGCCGACTGCGTCACAGAGGGTCGTCAATTATGAAGATAGACTTGGGCAAAAAACCTTTAAAATACAATTTTTGAAACATTTTGTTTCTTGACTGTCCCTAATCTAGCCGGCTTCGCATGTATGACCCATCCTCGATTGATAGAGCTGACGTATATGAACTCCCGGTATATTTCCGATTTATTACTATTCAACCTACCTTACTAAACTAAAGGTAATATGTCTCTCTTATCTATCATATTTTAGGTATCTGGTAAAATATGATGGAATGGCCATCTGTCATATTCAATACACACATAAAATAAAGTAAGCCCTTTTCGAGCAACCCATTTTGTATTTGGTTAACACCACTAACTTAACTTTAAATATTTGATTGCAATTTGAACTCTAACGCAAGTTAATATGGAGGAAATAAATGCTAAGTTAATGTGGTTGGGATAAGTCCACAATAAATATGGTAATGAAAGGTGTCAAATTACGGACAGACAGCGTGATGATTTTCTTGTTAGGGTTCAAACAACTAAATTGTACTGTTAAAAACCATAACAAGAGATCCACAATCTGTAAAAGTCCACGCCGCCCACTTAGCATGAGCACCCAAGAATCAGACGTTCAACTTTATTTGGTTTTGATGATCGTCTATTCAGCTACAATGTTGGGCCAATCGAACAAGGTAAACTTATTTATTGAGAAATAGAAAAGTTTAAATAAGTACATAAGTAAAACGTGCAAGAAATAATAATACATATTCATACTTTTATTTAGTTTTGTAAATCTTACACATGCTTACATCAGGTAAAATATCGAGGAGAAATAAAACCTTTTTGAACCCTAACAGCCCAAGTCTTACTCGCCCTTCACCGATCATATTTACATTAGCGTGAAGTGTGAAACGTGATGTATACAAATCGTACAGGATGACCTTGTCGTATGTTTGTTTTTTGAAACTAATTTAGTCAGATAATTGTGTGAATTGTATGGTAATTCAACGGATGCGTTTTGATGGAGATTTTTATTTTCTCAATTGATATTGCGGATGTGAAACACTCTGTTATGCACTCATGAAGAACGCACTTAATGCGTTCTTCATGAGTGCATAACATAAAAACTGGAAATTTCTGGTTATAACGATTATTTATATTATACAGATAAATCACGAAAAATTGATATTTATATAACGACGTGTACGTAGGTGCGTAAGAAGCGTGATATTTTAAATGGCAAAATTAAAGTTTTAATATTTTTTCATCCATCAATCGCCGAATTTTATATGATACGAATTTAACCTAGACGCACTTCAGTTAGGCTTTTCCTTTGGCAGGTAAAATAATAATAATAAGCACATAAAAAATTAAATGCCCCTCACCTTTCTTCACTTATAGTTGAACCAGGCGAGTGCGTAGAATAATCCACTGGTCCCCGATCCGTGAAAACCCTGTCACAGCCATATTCGTCTTTCTGGACGTACGAGGATACGTGGTAACCAGTGTAGTCAACCTCCTGATTCTCCACGTAGTACTCCTGGTAAGGGTCCTGGTAACACTGGTCACGCCGGAAGAACTTCTGGCAGCGAGGGTCTAGCATGCCGCAAGGTTGGTTCTGGTACCCGTAGTATTGGTAGAGCCAGGAGTTGGCTAGCATTATTTGGGCTTCTTCTTCACTGTTGGAGGAAAATATAAACTATATAATTAAGGAAAATACTTTATCAGGTGTAGGTTATCATTTCATTGCATCATAAAAAAAATAGAGATAGAGAAGATGACACTAATGAGCGTAATATCCCAACCGTAACTAACAAAATTTCTAACTATAAACCAAAAATAAATTCTAGAGAAAAAAATACCTGAGAACTTGATTGGTTGCTATTATGAATTGCCTAGGCGTATCTGCTGCATCCTTTACTTGTAAAACCATATGGATCCATATAAACTGGCCACTCCTTTGCTGCAGCTTCACTAGAAGAATGCAGCATTTGTCTTGTTCTGATTGTGTTACTGTAACAAAGAAATAAAATCGTTTAAAACAAAGTTTGTCTCGATGCTTTCTTTCAATTTTAAAACTTATAGGTACCACTCAAAACTGCCAACTCGAACAGGACGCATTCGAAATGCGTAGAAATCGCGTTCGAAATCGAATTTTAATCTAAGGGATCGCATTGGCCAAAATTAAAAATTAAAAAGAATCTAGTCATGTACTTCCCATAGTGCATATCTTGCACTATAGGAACTACTATAAACTATAAACTTTTAGAATTAAAAAATACTATAATTCCCATTCATTCATCACTTTTTTTATTAGTATGTTTAAGTACACCAATTAAAGCTAATTGTAAACTTTCGTACAGTCCGTTCCACCCAAAGGTTGTCTGGTAGATGTCGCTATTTAGCGATAAGACCGCCCATTGTACAACATTGTCGAAGTTTGTAGTACTTAACTAAGCTGATATGTTATTTGGTGTGTCATCAAGTATTTTCTATCTATCTATCTATTTTTGCTGCCTAGAATTGATCCTCGAATTGCTGTTTCAGTGTGAAAGGTATTAGATGAAGTAACGGACAATGTAAATGTAAATTTTCCTTTTATTCTTATGGCCGGCAAAATATAAAAAAAAATACTCTGGTGTTGCAGAGGTTTTAGGTGACGGTAATCGCTGACTATCTCGTGGACTGTAATTGCTTGTTACAAAGTAAAAAAAAAAACATCTCTTTGGAAACTCTTCCACGCTTTGCCGGTTCTGAAAACGCAAAGCTTTTGAGGATTTATTTGGAACTGCAGTAAGTACTTACTTAGTCTATGTTTACTTTGTGCTTCTCTCAAACTATCCCAATGTATTAATTGATACCACGAAACATCCGCCAACTCAGACTTTTTCCAACCCAGGTACCATTCGCCACTGAAACAAAAAGTTCAAAATATGCTAAAGTCAATTCAACGCATAGATTTCTTGAGGAAAGCGAGAAACCTAGATAAATAATTTATAGACTAGACCTGCACGCATGCATAAAATATTCTCAGGTAAAGATATAAGATAAATCTGGAGAAGTGAAATTTACAGTAAATTTTGTTTATTCACGCTTTAGATACACTAACATTATCTATAACAAATTTTATCAGCATTTGTGTTCCAAGGATACTTTTTTTCTATCTACGGTATATGAAAAAAAAAACAGTATGAACATTGTAATAACTGATAGGTTTTGCTATTTTCGAAAGATCCTTAATGATGTTTGCGTTGATATATGTATATAGAAGCAGAATATGAAGTGTAGAAATTCATAAAAACTAGATCACTCTCGCAAAAAGATTGCAGCAAATTAATTAAAACTGTAAGCTCGTTACACTTTAGACCTTTTAAGATAATTTATCAATTAATCTTAGTCTGAAGCTTAATTAAAACGCCGTTATTGGACGATGTCTCAATTATTTTAGTTATTAGAGGCGAGAAAGTAAATATTTTTCGGATTACACGACTCTTTTGATGGTCATTACGACTAGACAGGATTACAAATATTTGCCAGAAGTTGTGGTACTTACTTAGCATCAATGTGCAGTAACTTCATGTCCATAGCGTGTACGGTTGTGAACACATTAGTAGCACCGTGAACAACGCACTCCCGCGTCTCAGGCATGGCGAGTGGCGTGCACTGAGCCAGGAATACTGGCTCGTTGCGGCTGCATAGTGGTAGGTAGGATACGTAGTGGCCTCGTACAAGAACTACCTGGGAATAATATAGAACAAAATTTAGTTAATTTTGCAAAAACACGATACATAATTAAGTAATATACGAAAAGAAAAATTGGTAAACAATTATAAAAAAAATGCCCAACTCAGTATAATACTGGTTGAAACAACCAGCGCTGAAATATACTGATTAGATCGCTACAGAAAGATAATTTATCATCCTAATTGCCCTTTTTGACTTGGAAAAAGAGCAGAGTCAAACGGAAAAGTATATTATTATGAAATAATCAAGGTAATCAGGGCGTCTAGACAAATACCACTTTTTGGCGTTAACGCCTGCGGAAAGATTGTAAGAATTGTATGGAAATGACATTAGCTGTGGAAATGTCACGTGACAACTGCCGAGTTTTGTTATGACAAATTTGCGTTAGCGTGAAAGGAAAACTAAGCGTCAGGTATTTGTCTAGACATCCTGGTAGGTAACCCAATATCGTTCACCATGACAGTCTTTGGGGTAGGTTTATGCAGCGGTGGACTGTTGGTGATGATGATACATAAAAAAAAAAACACGTCACGACTGTATACCTCAGTTACACACTTAGTGTGTGGATCTATTGAGGATAACAAGTAATTTAGTTAGGTATTGTAAAGGTGTTTTTAAAGTTCATTCCAAGTTCAGTCTGTTCAAGACTAGTAGCGACTTCTATTAATTGGTGTCTTTATATTGTGAAAGCTTACTTTTTGGTCGCCAAATCTCATCTGCCGCCTAGCGTTTCTGGAAACGTTCATTCTGCAGAAGAAATGTCTATTCTTTGGTATGTTTTCAGTCTCTCCGTTGCCTCCTCTGTTCAACTCCATCTGAACTGTTTGGTGGTCTTGTCTATCTATTATGTCGTATACGCTATCTCCATGGATTAGTAAGTCCTCCTAAAAAAAGAGATTTAGAAATATATTTCGTATTTACATAATTACTGCTCATTTATCTCTCATTTAAAAAAGGTCAGTTTATGTATGAACTGACTTCTGCCCACGGCTCGCGGACACTCGCGTAGCATCAGGATGTAAAGTAGCATATGTATGTATATATGTGTGATTTTAGGTCACAAACTATACTTAATCCAAGTTTCATCAGGTCAAATCAGGTTTTCGTTATAAACAAAAAAAAAACATCCAAACATCTAAACTAGTGATTGAATTAATTGAAAACATAAATTAGTAATTAAATTTTAATAAAAGGTACTAGTAAAATTTCGTTTAAACGTTATATTTGCAAACTAAATTGGTATTCTTAAAATTACTGTTGTCATGCAAAATGTTCTGGTCAAAGAAATTTATTCTCAAAAAAATTACAAATTTCACTTAATGAGAAATTAAAAGTAAGTTACATAGAATTGAGCAAGCATGCAGAACATTTTAAGTATGTAGGTAACTAATATTTTTATAAAAATAACATATCGAAAAGGATGAAAATGTTAGGTCTAAACAAACCATAGAATGTCCTAAGTACTCCGCAGCATTTTCCGAAATATACAGTAGTTTCCCGTTCTGTGTCATCATCATCATAAAACCATTCATTGCCTGAAACACATTGTAACTGTCAGTGTTTATTTTTATGGTCTGTAAAACCGGGATGCAAGCGATGGAGTAACTTTTGACAGCTCCACTACTACGGCTCCTGAGACAAAGATTTATGAAATCTAGCTTCTGCCAACGGTTTCGCCCGCGTGATACCCGTATAGAAAGTAGCCTATGTGTTATTCTGATGTATAAGTAATATTACTATAAAGTTTCATCAAAATCCGTTCAGTAGTTTTTGCGTGAAAGAGTAACAAACATCCATCCTCACAAACTTTCACGTTTATAATATTGAAAGGATACCAATACAATGTGACACTGAAAAGTATTGAAAATTATAATACATATAAGAATAAATTGAATAAAATGTTGACTAGTATAGCTTATTACTCCATAAATGAATACCTTGACGATGAAGATATAAAATGAATAGTAATCCCTTCGTTGACATGTTTTAAATGATTTTTTGTTGCAATGTAATTTACTATTTTATTGTTAATTTATTTGATGTATATTTGTATACTAACAACTTAGTATAATATAGTGATACGTTTGCTAACCTATAAATTTTATCTGTAATTTTTACCCGCGTTATAATACAAATAAATTATCTGAATCTGAAGCAAAATGGAACCTTATGGTTAAAAGGTTTAAGTGTAGTGTTACTAGAACTTTGACTAGTTCAATTTTGTTAAATCTTTAATCATTTCTATTCTATGATTTTTCAGTGCAACTGTCAATGCGACATCATACTAATACTATACTATTGGTTGGTTGTATACTTTCAGGCGTCAACTTGAAAACGTACTCACCTTTGAAAATCCGATATTGGGTGTGGGACTCGCTTGTTCTTGATACTGATAGCTGAAGTCGTGACTTTTGAACACTAAAACGGAAAGAAAGACAGAGTTATGGGTGAAGTTATAGCAAACAAGAGATAAGATAGCGAGCTAAATGCATTTTAAACGTCTTAATATGCCTTTTCGTGACTGAAGGTGAGCTGACAAAAAGTTTTCGAGACCTTTTAAAAATATGAGAGCGAGATTTCGTCGATAAGGGATGGGGACGTGATGAGTTTGACAAAGATTTGGACCATGAGAAACACGACGGAAAACATGGAAATGAAGATGGGTGAAAAGGCTATGTAGATACGAGTACCTATATACGCGTTTATGTAAAAAAAGATTTGGGAGCAGATAATTATGGAAAGCACTAATGTTTACTCGCTAGGAGTAATATGGCCAGTTTTGATAGTTCATTACAAACACATGTATTTTGACGTATCGTACTCGGTGAAGACGAGATTGTTCTCTTGTTTACATTATTTACATCTTGTTTACAAAACTAGCTATTGCCTATGACTTCGCCTGCGTGTTACCCGGATAAAAAGGAGCCGATGAAAAGTAGCTCCTACCATTAAGGCAGCGATCTTAAGAAACGCATCCGCTCCTATTTCGTCGATTTACGTTGTAAAATTGGTTTTCATGAAATGTCATTTAATTCTAACGGGATTATATACATTCTACATAATTATGTCCGCCCAGAAGGTCCATTTAAAAAATTGGTTAACGAACTTTTGAAATCGGATAAGTAGTTTCCGACATTACATCCAAACTTTACTTCTTTATAAATTACTAGCCTCTGCCCACGGCTTCGCCCGCGTGGTGCCCGGATAAAAAGTAGCCTTTGTGTTATTCTTTTGTTTAAGCTATATTACTGTAAAGTTTTATCCATCCTCACAATCTTTCGCGATTATAATATTAGTAGTACTTAGATGATCAAATTAAAAAAATTTTTTGGAGTTTTGTTTGTTGATTTTAGTTAAGAAATAGGTTTTAACCTTCGCCGTGACCCTTGTTTTTTGGTCACCTGATAAACTGTCTTCAAACTGATCACCAGTTGAGATTGATCATAAACCTATAATAATATGCTGTAGGTTAATTCTATTAAAATGTTATTTTATCTAACATAATAATTTATGGAGCATGAAAAGTTGTAAGTATTCAATTACATAGGTATCTTCTTTAGTAATGACACCGGAAAGCTGAAATAGTTTTACGAGTGCCTCATCGTAAAATATGTCTATTG
This sequence comes from Perizoma flavofasciatum, assembly GCA_958496245.1. Lineage (NCBI taxonomy): Eukaryota > Metazoa > Arthropoda > Insecta > Lepidoptera > Geometridae > Perizoma > Perizoma flavofasciatum. Next base: position 6,803,182 of record OY292439.1, on the reverse strand, counting down.
ACATATTATCGGGAAGGATAATAAATAGGTTCGTTTACAACGTAGTTTCAGTTCAGGGCCAAGGTACACACATGATACAATTTATGAAAAGGTTTCATATCTTTGTGAGAAGACACGAATGCATTATTTTTTACGATATCAAAATGCACCTAAATAATTTTCAAATGTAGGTATGTACCTCTATAAGAATCCATAAATACCTTAAAATATTATCTATTCAACCTCTGTGGTGCAGTGGGCGAAGGCTCGCCTGAGACGCAGAAGGTTACGGGTTCGACCCCCGCCGCGGGACAAATGTTTGTAATCATACAAACATTTGTCTCGGGTCTGGGTGTTTACTATGTATAAAATGTATTTATTTACAAAAAAAAAATATATAAGTAGTATATCAGTCATGTTGTTCCCATAAAATAAGATTTGCTTACTTTGGTGATGATGCTGTGTGGAAAATGTCCAGCATCATTATTATTTATTATTATTATTACATTAGTATTGAGATTTTGTGTTGCGTATTAAGACCGAGCAAATATGTTCCAGAGAAGAACTTCACAGCACACCAAGTAGTGGAATATAATGGGCTGCAGATGATGATGATAAAGTATCGTTTGCTTTCATGTACTGTCCGACTAAGGAATATATTATAGTATTACAGTTTTAAAAGAAGTTTGACGTCCTGAAGCAAAAAGTGAGCGAAGTAAATAAATCTAATCCTCTTATCGAAACATTCCATATGTTTTTGAGCTCTATAACTTCTGGCCATGTCATTCTCTGACATATTTTTGTCGAACCGATAAATATGTGTATAAAGGGGTACAAATACATAAAATCGATTCACTAACTGACTGACAAACAATGCATAGCTTAAACCGTAAGCTCTAAAGAACTGATTTTTTTAGGATATATCCGTTTAAATGTGTAGAGGTGCACTGATAAATTCTAAAATATCATCACTATGGAGTACTGCGGAAAAATGAAATTTGTATGACAAAAACTCGATGCAGACGTTCAGTATATTATAAATAGTTTGTAAGTTTGGATGTAGGAGGTAATCCCCAAAACTTCTTATCCGATTGAAAAAATATTTCATCGATATTGAGAATAAACTTCAGAATTGACATAGTTTATATACCTAGTATCCCGCTTAAATAAAAGTACTCTCTATGGAGACCAATTTTGTAACGTAAGTCGACGAAAAAACGTCTCAAGCGAATGCGTTTATTACTTAACGTTAAGAGTTACTTTTAATCGGCTACTTTTAATCCAGGTACCATGCAGACAATGCCGTTGGTACTAGCTAGTATATTTATAAAGGTCGAATCATATTCAAAACAAACCTTGCTGGAAGTAGTTCATTTTCCGCACATAGACGCAGACGAGAGCCATCAGCTGAAGCTGTGACAGCCTCTGCCTGGTGGACGGCGGCAGGGGCAACAGGTCCCGTAGGTTGGAGATCTCTGCGTTGATCAGGTCTCGTCGCATCTTGCTTGCACCTTTCGTTGACTTCGTTGGCTCAAATCTGTTGGATGATGAAAATTCACAGTTTTCAGGAGTTTCCGTCTTAATGGATTTCACCAGACTTTCAAACTTGATCGATACCTAAAAATTAGATAATGTTATTGAAATAGAATATTAATAATTAATTAATGTTGGTATAATCTTATTAATAGTTATAATATGTTAAGTTCGTTCCTTCGGTAGACTTTCGGAGGAACATCGGCAGAAGTTGCGGGCTGACGCTTACCTCGGTCAGAAAATTAGCATTACTATTCAACGAGTTAATTACGACAATCTTTTGGGTACCCTGCCTGCAGTCTGTGACTTAAACTATGTTTCTATCAGTATAGTCCTATTACAATAGATATAAAACAATCTTCTTTTCCTAGTTTAATATTATTTCGATAGTTTTGTTTTTAAAGTAATTGTATTATTATGTTATAGAAATGTTAAACAACTATATCTATTTGAAAGAGAATCCTCTGGAAGAATCTTGTTTAAACAATACAACAACCTATGCACCAACAATAAAAATGAAGGTCTATCCTTGATTAAAAGAAACCCCGCAGATACTATTCGTTGTTCGTCGCAGATACTATGTCTTGAACCCTTTTCTCATACAGGGAAAACTATTAAGCATTCGCTCCCACAAACTTCTCCATTTCAAAACGTTTAAGCGAATGTTTTCTAGGATCTAAACAATGCGCGGATGCAGTGTTCCGGACAGGTGCGGCAGCTTTTATAGAATTAACATAACCGATCTCTGTTTTAACGCCGCTCATCGATTTGTTGAGCTTTAGCTGAAAGTGGCCGGAAATTGCCTATTATAATTTTGTTCATTAATTTATTTGTAATGAGAAATTTGAATTGAAATTTTCATTTCTAAAGCTTTGCGAAGAGGAGTTTACTAGGCTAAAATAATTTTAATATATATTTTTGAAAACTTCTGCAGTGTGAGCCATATCTGTGAGAGATTTCTATCAAAAATTACAGTTAGTTAAAATAAATAAATAAACACGCAACATACACAAACATAGTCCTAACCCCACAAGTATTCCCTGTATATGTATATGTCAGAAACTACGACTACTATGGTACCATAACAACCACACCTGGAAAAAATATCTGCAGAACATGCAAACATTTGCCCCGCACCGGGATCTAACCCGCACCTCTTGCGTCGCAGCTAGCTTCTCGCCCGCCGTGCCACCGAGCTTATCAAGATACACAGGGTTGAGTTACAAGATAAGTTTTTGCCTTAGCATAGTGCAGAAGGGATTTTTATTCAGTTATAAAGGGGTTATTATAACCTGCCGCAACTAACCCATAATGATTGTTATAGATTTTTATTATTGTTATAAAAAATGTCCATCAGAATGCTTTTTTCTAAACAGATACATCATCAAACAATTTCTCAAAAGCTCCACTTTCCCCAATCAATAACTCCAAAACAAACAATCACTCAATACCAATTCAATCAAATTAATAACAGAGTACACATCATCGTCGTTCCCACAATAAAGGCTAACGATCGAAAAAAAATCTAATCAGTCAAACGAAAGAAAAAAGGCTTTAAAGGACTGCCCGGGAGATGAAAGGGCCGACGGCGGCACGGGTGCGCAGGCGCATGTTAACATACAGACCGACACGCATGTTATCATTCAAACGGTGACGGAAAGACACTTCCTTCAGGTTTTTTTTTGTATAAGATGTTTTGATTTTAATTTACGGTTAACAGGGATGGGTTGATTTGGATGTTGAATGTACAATATCATTATGATTTTTCAATAATTTATTCTGATTGTAATGGTAATGAAATTCTAACTAATTCTAACTGATAAGTATAGCAGCGACCTCTATTGTGTCGATAAAAACTATGCGAAACACACCTAGAAGAAAAAGAAAAACGATTGAAAAAAACATATCAATTGAGCCGTGAGTAAATTAGTAACAGACAAACACACTAACAAACAAACGGAAAAGCTCATACCCAAACACATAATACCTTGCGTAAAGGTGCACTCTTGGATATATTGATTGATTTAGATAATACTAGCTTCTGCCCACGGCTTCGCCCGCGTGGTACCCGCATAAAGAGTAGCTTATGTGTTATTCTGATATATAAGCTATATTACTGTAAAGTTTAATCAAAATCTGTTCAGTAGTTTTTGCGTGAATGATTAACTAATATCCATCCTCCCATAATTTCGCGTTTATAATATTAGCAGGATAGTAGGATAGCAGTAAGTATATACTATTTTCGTCACCAAACTTCGACTTTAGACCCAGAATCTAATTTGCACGAAATATTTATTTTTTTATTAATTATTTGATCTAGCCCTGTCTTTAACTTTGCCATATTTTTGTTCGATATTTGTCATTTGTAATAACTGCATGTTTTTTTCAACACCCAAATAAAATATGATCAGAATAAGGTAACGAGTACTTCCCTGATATCAAATCGAGAATGCAATAGGTACTGCCGGCCACAAAACCGACATTCCATACATGCTGCGACGAGCCCATTTCACGGTGAATTCTACGTTTGAAGCGTTAAAATTCTTCCGTAATACTTACATTAGGGGTTTGGATGAATGGACAGAAAATGACCGTGATTACTTTGCTTGGGTCATTGGACACGTGCTTTTTGGAGTGTAAGTTATTATTTCTCGACAAAATAATGGAAAATCGTTTCTTAGAGGTTAAAATTGCTATTTTCGGAACGCGTTATTTTTTTCGACAAAATAATGGAAAATCTTTAGATAGAGGTTAAAATTGATATTTGATATCGTATTTTGCTGACCGAAAGTAAACTTACACAATATTATCAAGTGTTTGTAAATTAGTTAAGTGCAAGAATGCTGCCTAGTTATGTAAAAATATGCATCTATATAGTTATCGATTCCTGTTATCTATTAAAAAAACCGTTTAGTTGTTTTTTTTATATTTTTGTATATTATTTTTATATTAAATTTATAAATTACTTTTTAGTTTTTTGGTTTGTCCATAAACAAACACATTTGCACATAGTTATTGAGAGGTTGTTTGTGTAAGTTCTGTTCAATTTTTTTTTAAAGTACACTGTATTTTTACTTACAAAAAATACATTTTTTACAAGTTTGTAATTCCGTGCGTGAGTTTTAACCTAATTTGTTTTTTTTTATTTTGTGACAAATTATTCACACCAATATGGAACAAATAAAAGATATAACAAATCATTATAACTATAGAACGGTGACGTAGGACAGGTAACGTATTCCTAATTTTGTCACAAGGCTACGTCAAGAAATGCCACATAACCTCTATATATGAAGAAGCTAGCTATTATTTATTTACTTGACACTATTGCGCATTTTCATTGCTACGTCGTCTCCGCCTGAAATGGTTAGCACGTAGGTCACAAATATGTCTGTAAGCGCTAAAAAGTTACATTTTATTACGTAGGTACGTAAAAAGTAAACTAGCAGAGATCCTAAGCTTTGTTCGCGTTGTAAATGAACATACTCCTGAAGCCTCCAATAAACCCTTTATATGTTCAGGTCAGCTGAATACCAGCGCTAAATACCCTACCTACCTAGCATAATTATGCTGAGCTGACACTTTATGGGGTCAATTGAACTGTCTAGATGCATCAGCAATAAATATTTCATAGAAAAAAAATGTCAACTGACACAATATACCCGCATAGGACTGACCACACACTTGCTTTCACTAGAGTATCAGGAACTACGAATACAGTACTCGTAGTTCCTGATACCCTAGTGAAACCACCACAATACGCAATACGCAAGCCCGGACCAAATATCTGCATAATATGCAAACATTTGTCCCGTAGCAGGAATCGAACCCGCACTTGCGTCGCAGCTAGCTACTCGCCCGCCGCGCCACCGAGGTCGTCTACGGCAATGTCTACTTATAAGTAGAGATTAAATTTTTGCTATTTACATTTTCCATATTGTTGTTTTTAATGCCTTAACTGTCCCACCAGGATTAATAGGTTTTTTTGTATGCCGTGCTGTTTTTTTTTAATTTTATTTTATTGGTTTAATTTTGTGGAGCTAGGTTGTGACAACATGCCAAGTTCGCGGCTACAGGACTTCACGTCGTAGTACTTGAAAACGACAGAGATAGAGATATTTTCTCCTCTGTCGGGTTTTCCCATATCTGGAATCTTTTTTTTCTGCATCAAAATCACTTATGGGAGTAATATTTTAGATATAAATAGGTCTTTGTTTGACACTTAGATCAATAGAGTTGAATGATATTTAGTTCTTCATGTTTAACAATATTGCAGCTAATGATTTATATTTTACCCACAAAATCAAAGAATTTGAGCTCGTTTTATCATGATTATATATTTTTTAATATGTCATACAATATCGTAGGTAGTGGCCATGTTTTTGACAGTTCATCAGTAGCCAATGTCACTATCGGGATTATAACGCGTCTAACGATAACATTCATCAAAATAAATCCAGCCGTTTAGGTGCTACATGTTCTTGCATAATCCCACAAACAGGCTCACAGGCAAACGTAAAATAAAAATGTAAAAAATGCAGTATGGGGCACGCACTTTTAGTTTAGGACTTATATCTTTCTAGATAAATCTAAGAACCCGTTTATAAAAACAATATCAAAAAGGAAAAAAACAATGAAAATTATTGTAATAAATTTAATTACAGCATAAGTACTCACCTTAGAAACATTTTGAATCAAAAACTATATCAATAAAATCAAACACTAAACTTGAACACAAATTATCAGTCCATCGTAGTTATAACTAAACAAACACGACCACACAGCTCGACCGATCAAGTTCTAATGATAACTCAATAAAAGATACAACCCTTCAACACTAAACTTCACAAAATTAATGTCATACCGTAACCATAAAAATAACGATAAAACGCACGTGCCAGACATATTCAACACCTATGCAACCTCACACTGCGCAACCTCAAAATCATTACAAAAAAAAACATCAAAGTCTATGACAACGCGTCAATTTATGCGTGAGCTTTTTATTAGAATGAGATTAGGCCGATCCTGAAGCTCCGATACTTCCGTGCGCGGCCGCATCGGGACTACGACTATAAAAAGCCACTAAGCCTCTCTTTCCCGCGAGCCTTATTTTCTTTTTGTTCGAAAAAACATGCGCTTGCGCTTTAACGAATCCCTACGCTCGACCGCTCCAATTTCAGAAAAGTTTATTTTTAAAACTGTCATTTTAAAACTGGAACTATCGTTTAATTTGAGAGTAAAAACTGAAAACGACTTCATTACCAGCGTAATGAGGCGCGCGAGAACGAGACGGCTAGTTTTTCATGTTTCCGAGCAGCCTTTGAAGGTTTCGCGTGAAAGAAATGGAAAGAGGCTGTACTGGCCGCGTTCAAAGTAATGAGTTCGAGGGAGATGTCGGTAATGCGCTGTAATTATGAGTTGTTCGCGTAAACGAGACAAAAGTATGATGATCGTTGGAATGACAGTTATTGATATTGTCATAATAAGCGGCGATTTGCACTGAGTAGCGTGTTTTGGTTGGGCCTGCGTTTGCGCAGTAACGTAAACTTAATTAGATTTTAATGATGGGCAATTAAGTTGAGTTTTGCCTTGCTTTGTTGGTATGAGTGCCTACCTATGAAGGTAAGTGCAATTACAGGTCTTGGTGGCAGGTGTTAGATACATACTTGGACATCGATTTGCTTGTTTTTATGTGCGTTAGTAATTATGTAGTCTTGTTTTCTTGCGACGTGGATAACACGTCAGTATCGCGTACCTGCTTGTCATGTTTGTAAATAATAATATAATCTGCTAGGAATGAGCTGTTCGTAAACATAAATACTTACAAGAATCCCTTCAGCTGATTGGGACTTGTTATTTTAGTTTTATTCCCAAATAAATAAAAGTTTTTTACCTGTGCTTCCCTCAGGGCAGCTCCCGTGGTACGCGCGATAACCACCGTAATCTGACCATCTTTAGGCTAATGTGGGAACAAGCTACAAAGTATTTATATTGGTGCATGCAGAAATAAACTTTGGAACGCAATGATTTCTTCGATGATAACCATTTTTTGTTCTTGGCGCAAGAGGCCTGAAAATGTATTATACCGGCTTCTACAGTTCTCTTGAACTATATACTCGCAAAAAATTTAATGAGTGAAAATACTTAAATGTACACCCATAAACAGATAACAAAATCTCATTTTTATTAAAGTAAAATGGACGACATTATTACTACAAAGCGATCTCTTCCAGACAACCTTTCCTATTCTATTTACTTGCTCCTACTTTTTGATTAAGAATTAGTAAATAAATTTAACTAAAAAAGGAACCATGATAGTTTCATGATAGTTAGCCATACAAGAGTTTTTTTTAGTTTTTGTTTCTTTTCATGTTTGGCTGTTCCCATTTTTCTCCGACGCGGCTGTACCAATTGTTATGCAGTTTTTTGTAAAAAAAAAACTGAATTGTGCTTGGATAGGTTTTATCGCGGCAAGTTATTATGGGCCGCTCTAATAGATAAAATACATATCATACAGTCATATGTATAATGACGTACCCGATGCGAGGCCGGCGAGCCGGCTGAGACGTAAGAGGTATGGGTTCGATTCCCGCTGCACGACAAACGTTTACATGTTCTGCAGACTTTTGTTCGGAATCTGGATGTTGTGGTACCATTGCACTCCTAGTTCCTGATACACATGACTCCCTGTGTCAGGACTATGTATGTAACTGTAGGGTGCGTTTTTTTTGCTGTAGTTATTTTTTCATATTTTGTACCTACCTAGAAGCTCAAATACGTGCCTACAAGTGAACTCCAACCCAGTACATATCGAGATACGATCTAAAACGACCCGTTTAGCCCAAAACGCTGACGAAATGAGAACGCACCCCAATAGTCTACTGATTCCAAGTAGAGCTGTACAGTCAACGACAGAAATATGTACACACCACTTAAATCACACAAATACGCTTGACAGCAGTTTTATTAATGTACTATTTCATCTAGTAAGAGAGTTTCTTTCACTCCTTGTGCAAAAGCTCATCTGGGGAAGTACCACCATACATATAGTATTGTTCTTGTTCTGTTCCAGATTGGTATCGGTAAAATTACAGGCATGTAATACTTTTCACCAATATCACACAGGGTTCTCCTTCATCAACACCTCACACGAGGTGAATATTTTATATATTAAAATATTGCCCTCATCAACCCAGAGCCTTTTTCCGCTATTTCAAGGAGTTGGGTTGGCTGGGGTCAGGTCAGAAAAAGGATAGTGCACAATAAACCCTATGCGGGACGTCAGTACAGATCTTAGCTTAACTTAGAATTATAATTAAATCACAGAGTATCCTAGCGTGGGATCCGGACTATGAATGTGTCTGGTGGGTATTTTATCTATTAATTCATAATATATCTCAGGGTTGGGCACACAATTAAATAAATAAATAAATAAACAATGCTGGACATATTTCACACAGCGTCATCTAACCCCAAACTAAGCAGAGCTTGTATTATGGTAACTACATGACTGATATACTACTTACCTACCTACCTATATATATTTTTACCTATATGTATATTTTTTTTTGTAAATACATTCATATTATACATAGAAAACACACAAACCCGAGACAGATATTTGAAGATCATACAAAGATTTGTCCCGCGGCGGGAATCGAACTCGAAACCTTCTTCGTCGCAGGCGGGCATTCGCCCACTGCGCCACAGAGGTCCATGTAAGGCGATTCCTTGTTAGACGTGGCATATGAGAAACTCAAATAATTTAAGACAGACTTCTTAACATCACGTGGGCCAAATGGTCAACAAACAAATGCTTGTTCCGACACTCGATTAATTAAAATAGAACTATTTCATTATTTTATCAATCCGAGTGTACGTCGATGGTATCAGCCTAATAACGCGGTGCCTTTGTCTATTGTTTACATTAGGGTGGGTACGTGGTTTCGGCGTCATGCCGGCCTCTTTGCGGACCTCCCTGCTGTTACTGTTAAATACGTCGTCATTGTGACGGCAGCGGCCAAGAGTTCCGTCTACAGGGAGTCCGATATATTGAACTGGCTCTATTCAGCTTGGCAATGCGGCCAACATTTCGGGAACGCTTCAGTGATCTGGATCAGTTGCAAACACAAATATTTTATTTTGACAGTTCTTTTGTTAGATGTTGCTAGCTATTTCATCATATATATATTAATTGTACATAGTTTTATGAATAAACATATTTGCAGTAACGTGATAATACAAATATGTGATGATCTAACTCATTACCTCCTCATTAACTCTAAATTAAAACAATGTCTTCTATCATAAGGAGACAAACATTGTATTTTTAAAAAGTTTGCGGCGATGTTCTTTCACCCTGTCACATGGAATGCTAACTACTAAAAAACGCTCAAGTATTATGTATGGACGTGTCTCTGACTATCCCCTACTTGGTACTTCTTCACAGATCTGCGTACTGAGTATGGTTTTGAGAACCTTCATCATTGGCATTACAGTCGTGAGTGTGTTTTTTTATTCGTTTTTACATTATGGTCTGGTCTACCTTACTGGTTCTTTCCTAAGGTGAAAGTCACGTTGACATTCAGTACGAAGATCCATGAGGTTAAGCACGGCCAAATATTATATGATAACGTTTGCGATTACCATTCCGCAGGACAAGATGCAAAAGTTTTAGGCAAAAGTAGAATTTCAGGTGTAGGCTACACTTTTTCTGAACTATCTTTAAATTCGTTCCGGTCTACGCCACACCCCGTATCACCGAAAGGGTGCGCACGCGTCGCAGTTTAGTCTGCGCGTGAGCTGCGCGCTAATGACGTCGTCACCGGCCGGACATGCGCCGATGGCTTTTGATCCACCGCGAGAGCTCAGGTGGCTGAAACATATCAAACCGGGAACTATCAAAGGTGACTTTTTGTTTGTCCAAAGTTCTTTGCCGATCAATAAATAATATATTCTGTCCTATAACTATGGCCTCAGTTTAAGTACTTATGTGGATTACATAAGTACTTCAACGAAGGCCTTTCACAGGCTTAGCATGAGCACCTTCGTATCGAAATATACATTTGTTTCTCCTTTTCGCCAAACAAAAGAATAACAAAACCGTTGTCTTGGGTGCTTATGCAGTTCCGAAAAATCCAGAAGACAGGGGCTGGCGGAAAGATTTTCATAAAAACCCCTGATTTTTCGCAAAAAAATGGGGTAAATTCACACATATCCTGAATTCAAGTAGTTCGTAAGGAATTGAATTCAGGATATGAATTCAATGAATCTGTGATTGCAAAGGGGGATTGCTTTTGATTACACAAAAGTTAGTTGGAAAAAAATACTGATTAGCAATAGGTTCGTCTTTAGACTTATTTTGTTTATACAATGCGATACAAAACAGACAAGAACCATCATTTATCAGCAGTCAAAATTAACCCTGACTAAATAAACCAAACCTATTAGACGTAACTTTTAATTTTGTAATTAAAAGTTACGTCTACCATTTTTCAGTGTTAAGAGTTTTGAAAAGGTTCTATAAATTTTATTTTACGTATTTTTGTAACCTTTTTGGTGTTTGAAATAATCTTTCACATTGAGTTTAGTTTTCGAGCTTTCGATGGGTTTTTAAAGATAGGGTTGAACCTCAAGCAATTCTTGACATGCAATTTATTTGTTGAGTCTAAATTGAAAGATTACAAAGCAGGGGAATTAGGATTACAAGGTATTAGGCATTTTTCGGCTGGATTGGCCTTTTTCTGGATTGTGAGTTAAGGTCAGCATATATTTCGAGGAATATATGGCGTTTAGATGATTCACTGTTCTCTGTATACTTATTAGTTCGGATATTCACATCTAATTTCCGTTAATAGCACACTTTGATCTCTTGGAAACATAGAGGTTGCTACATTATGTAGTTATGATTTTCGGCTACCTTCGAAATACACAGCCTGTGTCTAGGGAGCTGGCGCTAGCGTATTCTGATAATACATATGTTCATGGTCTGTGATTATTTTTTAAGTTAGGACTTTAATGCCTTTCTGCACTAAACTTAGGCAAAGGCGAAACTCTTAGGCGAATCTAAGTGTCAGATTTCTGTAATAAAATATCAGTGAGAGAGTTCCAAGTCTTTGCATACTTGCTTTGATATCCAAAGAATCGGCAAAGATATATCTTTAGAGTCTATATAGTTGGGGTCTAATTTTACGACAAGCTCTTTTGAAGTTTCCAATATAACATTATGACTTGCTGATTTTGAGATGCATTAATGATTTACTTTAAGATGCACGATAATGTTTATGTTGATTAAAAAGGATTGGTGTGTGGTCAGCCCTAAAAAGTGGTTAGGGTCGAAGGGCGTGGTGGTCAGATGGTGGGATAGCATGTCCTGTTTACCTGGCTTGCTTCGATGCTGTGTAAAGCAAGAAATAAGGGGAACAGTACTTTTGAATGTCAATTAACTTTAACTAAAGCAATAGGTTCAATTACTCTGTAATTTTCTGTCGTTAACTCTGTCGATTAAAGAGAGATGCAGAGTTCATTAGATAATTATTATGATAAATGAAAAGATTGTTTTTATAACAAAATAATGTCACACTGTTTGCACACCTTGTCCAAAGTAGAACATATCGATACCACATCTTATAATTTTGTGTTTTTGCGAATAAATTTCTTACTGAAATACTATCAATTGCTCGGTTAAAACTATAACTAAAAAATATATATATATTAGTTTATTAAAATTTGTCTGCCAATGTTTTTGGTGAAATAAGTGCATTTATCTTACTAAGAACTATACTTACTAAGAACTTGTAGCCAATATGGTCTCGCAAACAAACCATTTAATTTCAAAAACCATTTCAACTGGTTCTAGTAAATGGTTTTTTACTCTCCGTTTTGGTCTAAAATTTCATCAATGAACAATATAGCTATTCTCATTCTCCCAAATTACAAGCTGCTCCGTTAAAGGATTAAAGTAAATGTCAGCTTCTGTGGTTTGCTGTGATATGTATAGTTTTTCGTCAATTTCGGACTCGACACAATAGTTTGCCAGAGCCTTGAAATCTACATCCAGTTACTGCCAAACCACCCAGCGCGGATAGTCGCTCCATCTAGCTTCGAGCCCGATAATGCTCTACCCAATGTTCAATTGTTCACCAAGAGCGGAATATCAGTGAAATGTAAGAAATCCGTTTTAAGAGCCCTTGACCCTGCAATTCCACCTGTTCCGATCTGACCTCTAGGCCCGATCGGATCACCGCAAGGGGCGTGCGGGGGGCTCGCTGCCCGTGATTTAATGCTCCACTCGCTAATTATGGCTTGTTCAAATTGTAGCTTTCTCACGGAACGGGAAAGGTTGGTACGTCGATCTTTGTTAGGGGTTCTTACATCGTGGGGTTATTTTGAAAAACAGCGTCATGTAATTCATTTAGTTTAAAATTAAATTAAGGAAGTGAGTTAGACAAAAATCTAAGAGTTAATTATAAAAAAAGAAATATAACTCTTATAACTAAGGGTTATATTTTTTTTCTCTAAGTACCAATATCCCATTTATTTTGAAGATGAATAAAGTTAGTTGAAAATCCATTTAGGTATCATGACTTTCCAGTAGAAAGATAGTAATTAATATGAGCACAATAGTATACGAAGTGGGAACAACCTTCCCCCTGATTTTGAAAAAGGGGAAAAGATTAAGAAAGTTTCTATCGCTCTATTATTTTTGCTAGCTAATTTTATTTACTCTATATAAAAATAAAGTATAAGCGAGTAACAAGAAATATTCGCGCACCTTTAGTCAGCACAAGGGAATCGAAACCTTTATTTAACCAGAGATTAATCGGCGATCAACATTTTGTTAGCGCCGTATCTAGATGCGCCAACCGCCCGGTACGTTACTGCATTTGCTATACATAAGGTAAGTCAGCCGAATTTTATCCGACTTTTTGGTCCTTTATCCGGATAAAAAATGACTATAAAGTGATGCACTAATATTAGTAGCTCTCTCAAAACTTTGCAGTTATTTCATTACATTTGCTATTACTTTGCTTTGCTTTGAGTAGAAAGAATTCTATCGACTAGGCAATCCAAGGCCGGCCAAAGCATAGCCCTGCGTACATTCAAGCTGACACGAACACTGCGCGCCAATTTTTACCTGTACCTGTACTACAGTTGTACCACAGATATTATAATACAAGTAGTTGTACCATGGACTGTACCACTTTACCAGTATAGAGTTACCGTGAACTGCCAAGTCGTTATACTCTTGTGTTGATAAAAAAACAGTGTAGTGAAAGGACTACACTACTCAGGTCCTAGAATCTATCATGGAAATCAAATGTATTTACATGTCGTTTCAGAATGTTAGATATTCAGAACAATGCTGACTCCATTGTGTCATGAACGTGGTATAAGAATTAAAGCAAAAAGTTTAGCATTTTCAAAGTCCGACTTTTGCAAATATAACCTGAGCAACCCTAGCTATACTTATTCTGTCTGCTACAACCTGTTACCCGGTCAACTTTTCACTATCTCTTTCTCCCCTCATCATTCCACATCAGACCGTCCCATTCCCACGATCCCAGGTCAGGCTGGAGCACATTACGGTAATGATACTTAAACACATATTTAAGTAAAGATTCTTTTTGCGTAAAAAGTCATGCGTCTGAGTCTTACGAGATGGTTTACAAGATATTTATAGCAGGTTGTAATTTTATAGTGGATATTGTTGGAATGAAGGTTGAATGTTTGTGAGTGATGTTGCGGCAGTCAATTTTTTTTCCTCGGCTCGGGACATCCCGGTATATCCTCCACGTGAGTGAAAACTGAAAAAATAAGAACAAACTGAGTATTTGTTTTAAATATATATAAATACACAAACGCTATAGAAACGAAGACAATGTACTCTAGTTTATGAGCTCATTAAATGTAGCATGTCATTAAACTGGTTTTCAGACCACTTACTACTATGGTTTAACCCTAGTCCGAAAGCGAGATGGGTTGACGACATCGTAACGGTCACAGAAAATACGGGTGACCGTATTTTATACGATGAAGCTGGCAAAAAAACGAGGCCTGTACCCTATAGAGGGTGATTCTGGGTCGAGATGGTGTTAAAGAAGATAGTTGAGATAATAAACTGCAGACAAAGCTGACTTTTAGCATGGACCTCGGCTGACTCACGGGACACGGCAAGACACACACATAAAAAGTAAAAATCTACATAAAAAGAGATGTAACAATAATATAGTACATGCTATTATAATCCTTGTGATTTCAATGATTAAAAACTTATTGACTTTGACTCTAACTTACGAGTACGTATAGTGACAATACAAACATCAGCTAAATAAATCCAGGTTAAATAAACTCAGTTACTCATACCTACTTTGATTAGTGTCACACGCGTACTCCAGTAGATCGCACAGGTCCAGGAAAGATCTCTTTTCATCTCCCATTGTGCCGCATATAGCTATAGTGTCGTGGACACAGGTTTCAGCTAAGACGCAGAACTGCTCGATTTTATTCTGAGAATGGCATTATATTTTAACATAATGAGACGACCTCTGTGGTGCAATGGGCAAAGGCCCGCCTGAGACGCAGGTGGTTGCGGGTTCGATTCCCGCCGCGAGACAAATGTTTGTATTATCTGCAAATATTTGTCTCTGGTCTGAGTGTTTTCTATGTATAATATATATAATAATAATAAATGCTGGACATTTTCCACACAGCATCATCTAGCCCCAAACTAAGCAGAGCCTGTATTATGGGCACTACATGACTGATATACTACTTAAATACTTTTTTTTTTGTAAATACATACATATTATACATAGGAAAACACCCAGACCTGAGACAAATATTTGCAGATCTTACAAACATTTGTCCCGTGACAGGAATATGTATTTACAAAAAAAAACATATATAAGTAGTATATCAGTCATGTAGTTCCCATAATACAAGCTCTGCTTAGTTTAGGGCTAGATGATGCTGTGTAAAAATGTCCAGCATTATTTATTTATTTAATTACATATACGACTCTATTGATATATTGTGTTTGAATAATTATCATCAAAAGCCTGTAGTGGTCCACTTCTAGGTAGGTCTTCACGAAAGAGTGCCATGACTAACGATATTGGGCCACCTCCATAACCTTTGAGAAGCCATCGGTCCATCGGGTGAAGGGGCCTTTCTGCGTCATCCTATTTGAGGTCACCATTCGAGAGCCTTTTCTCCCAGTAGTTGTAGATTCTTCGAGATATATGGCGTATCCATTGCAACTTGCAAATTCGTTATCGTACGTTTTAATGTGTCTAGACTATTAATTGTTAACATACAAGTGTAGTATGTATGTTCCAGAACGATTGTTCGACAGAATTAGCCGGAAAAGGGATCATTCCTTGAACTATTTATTTCCATTTCTTTATTTTAACATACCGATGGTGTTGAATAGTAGGAAGGAATATGGCAGAGTACTGTAGAGTCTTGGAACACCACGAAAATAGCTGAAACGAAGTTTAAAATATGGTCATCAATTTTAGATACTAAATAAAAAAATATCAAAGACGCGGCTCCATATTTAACGAATCGTTAACATTGTTTAGGTCACAGGAGGCTTATCAAGTGATGAAGGTCATTTGGTGTTTTTGATCTGGAAAAATCCTGTAAAAATAGCTAAAGCAAATAACCAACTTACAGTAAACGAACGCCACAGTCCGCATAGTGACGTAGGTGTGAATTCAAATGATAATCTTTGCGGCGCGGTACTTGAAGACCACCTGTTTATACGCCTCTGCAATAGTTACGTGGCGCAGAGATTCTCAATATTTGGGGTACCAAAGCTTGATGAAAAAAAATGTGAACATGAAGGAGCATAGTGGCGCCTTATTTTGTAATCACTTAATACATTTTCAGTTATTCCTTATCTTGACAGACCGGCGAGCTAAAGCATAGAGTAACTTGTGGAAATACCTTGATATTGTCGGCCCTCTTATACGGGCGATAAATAGAGGTTGATTACAAATCATGAACATCATAATAGTATTTATAAAATCACAAAATTCAACCTTGGCAGGACTCATGCTCGCGACCTTTGTTTGATACGCGGGGGCTTTACTAACTAAGCCACGAGATAGTTACTATTCTTCGTTTCGGGATACTATAAAATCTTGCTATTTTCCTTAAGTGTGATTAATCACTTATAAAATAAATCATCATCTTATCATCATCATCTAGCCGTTCTGCACTCACTGGTGGGTAGGCCCCCTCTTTTTTACGCCATTCTTTCCGATCCCTTGCGCTTGTCAGCCACTGATTCTCGGCTACGTTGACGATGTTGCTCGACCATTGAGCCGGTAATATGCCTCTCGGTCGCCGAGTTTTTTAAAATCAAATAACCATGATAATAGTTTACACATATTTATTGTTTTATTACTGTTACTAAACCTGTATTGAAACAATGTTTTTTTGTTACAATAATCTAAGCTTCCATCTATATGATGGTGAGAAAGCGGTTTGAGAACCCCTGATCCGCCGTGGTCTAGATAGCTCTCAACAAAGCTTGTGTTATGTCATAATTTCCTGTTCCACAAGCATAGTTTTGATTTACACAAGCAAACAATAGTCGTTTAGCTAAACTAGACCGAAGTGGGCTATCGACTGTGGTGCTAGTGCAACATGATATTTAGGAAAGTTTTTACTAGTAAGCATAATATACTTTGAACATCAAACAAGCTTTTATCAGGCTTTTCATGGTTTTTTTAGTATTACTACAGATGCAATAGACGCAATATAAATCTTACTAATCCGCGGTTACACCATGTATTAGGGACGAAATCGTTTTAAACTACTGAATGTACCTATGTGAACGACTGAGCCTACTGCTGGGCAACAAGCACAGCTTATCTATTATTTTGATGAATCCACTAAATGTCAAAAAACTAATTTTAATATTGTTGCCATTTTCTAGGTTTGATAGTGGTAAGTCTGGCTGGAGATGTCTGGTCACATGTTGAAATAGAAGCAGAAGACTATTTTTTCCCACTTGAACCGGTAAGTTTTACAGGTTCCATTTATAAAATCTGGAATTTTATTGAAGCGAGTTTTTTGAATATTTAGAATATTTTATAGCTTCAGCATTCCCTTTGTCTTCAATAGAAATCACAAAAATAAAGATTATTTTTAGGTTATAAACTTTTGCAAGATGGCCGACCAATGCCAGCACGACTTCGTACCTATCTGTGGGCAAGACTCTCTCGGTATCACTCGAATGTTTAACGACAACTGCGATCTTTACGAATACAACTGTGATGAGAAGAAACGTAAGTCCTCATCATCATCATTTAAAGTTCTTAGAGCTGGGATACCACCAATATGCCAGCTGGTATCTTTAAAAATAGCTATTTTATGCAGAGCAACGTGCGAAGATCCTTGTCTCTGGGCCTTTTTATGCTCTGTGGCTGGCGTTTACGCTATCTATGAAAAAGTTCAGTCTCGAGCAAGCGAGCTTAAATAGGTCTTATATACTACGTGAGTCCTGTCGATTGATGTTAATATATTTAAACTTTTAGCTTCAGGGCTTATGATACCGCCTCCATATTTGGACATCATTTTGGGAGAGTGTTAAACATTATCATTGGTTGTTTGTTTTTTTTTCATAAAGTTTTCTTTTTCTGCAGAATATCGCCATGTCAAGATGGATGTCTGCAAATACGAGGCAGCAGCAGCAGAGGCTGTGGGCTCATAGAATTATATTAAAACTATGTACTTATTTCCATCAAACAATCGCAATCAGTGAAAATAATGATAAGTTTTTATACGGGTATTGTGTTGCAACTCTTGCAACATTGAGCTGGTTTAATGGTGAGTGGTTATTGTCAAGAAATTATGGCAGAAGCCGCAACTACTCTTATCATATCTTCAGTTTTAGAAAAGTTCGTAATCACATTACGGCACGCTTGGTACACTAACCGTATCATCGCACTACAATATCCATTATATTCTAGAGTAATTATTATATAAATTTCGTACTAAATAGATCAATACCGAAGAACTATCTAGTTGAGGTCAAAAGCCAGTTTACTGTGTTCTCAAAACAGCCACTAAGTACCAGGACAAATATCTGTTCAAACAGAAGCGCCTACATAAATCACTTGCGCCTGCGCATGTCCACAAGCAAAGTAAATATATCACTTCTAGTACGTCACAACCGAAGATGTTACATATTATTCTTAGAATTATTTGAGCAAAGAGTTGGTGCTCTTTGGATTTTATTATAAGCACGTGTGAAATATTTTATTTTTAGTTTTTTACTGAATCCCCTAATATTTTAGGATATGTACATTCTAAATCCCTTCAAAGTGAGTAAAAAGGTAATATCATAATGAGCCATCATAATGATCATTTTTAATAGGTTTATGAGTAAGTAGGTAATATTATGATATTACCTACTTACTCATAAACCTATTAAAAAGGTAAGGGGAATGTTGTGCGTTAATTACCTTGTTATATGAAACTCGAAGTTTATTTTGAATCACCAAGTACCACGACAAATTTGGCATTGTAAATGCATTGGGATAGAATTTGTCACTCGGTTGATGATTCAATTATATGTACGGCTATAGATTTTTTTTCGGTAACCTACACTAGGTAAAAAAAGAAAGAAATAAGAAAAAATGAAATGAAATTTATTTTAACCGATACTATGCGATACTATGCACATCATTAATAGTAAGTAGGAAGTTATTTGAAAATAGTTTTATAACCAAACTGACTGACTAACTAACTAACAATCAGCGCAGTCACAGGTCCTAAAGACCTGAAAAGAGAGTACCTATTTTAGGGGTGCAAAATAAATAAACCCTTAAAAATGAGATGAAGTTTGCATAAAAACATTCATGCGTTCAAAATTACCGGACTGCCACTAGTTAGAGGTACATTTTAGTTTGTATTTTCGCCTTTAAGTATAAACTGAACCCATAATTAAGTATAAACCCTTTAAGTATAAACTATAGCCTATGCGTCTTCCTACAGATAGCGTGGCAGCCCACGCGCCTACAATGCCCAATTAATAACTGGGCTGATATGCGAGCCGTTGAGCTGTTCATTGTCCAGCTCTTAGATAAACGGGCTCGTTCTAAGGAGCCGGCAGGTGATAAAATTGACAGTTATGCCACAGTTTGTAGAATAGGTTTTATAAATGCAGACAAGAAAACTTTTGTGAAGATATAAGTTGTACGGAATGTTGGCACGTAAAATACATATTTATTTGCACGTTATCATAATCAATTGCAAAAGGCATTGACAGTGTAAACAATTTTTAATACAATTAAGGGGTTTCATATTAATTTTGTATTTGTTACACGCATCCATTTGAAACGTTTGGTATATTATTTTACAATATGAATACATGAAATTTCTTCAATTATTTTATCTTCAAAGATCATTTTAATTACAATACTGGTATGTTATAGAACTAAAGCCTATTAAAATCGACAGTTGAACAAACGGCGGGCCACATCATGACATACGTAGGTTATCTACAAAGTAGCTTATAATCTGAGGGTATCTTAATAGTACCAATTTGTTGCTATTAATTTGTATCCGGACATTAGTACTGACTTTCAGTGTTTTATGATAAGATTATGTTTTAACGATGGTGGTATTGCGCGATCTTTGAATTGCTCTTTAGATTATTTTACTTTAAGACTATTGTTTGCTATGTTAGAGGCTTCGTGTAGTTCTTGAGAGGTATTTCCTCCTATTTATTGGTTTGTTTAAATCATTATCATTAATAAAACTGAAAATATGCAGTTTCCCTCTTAGAATGTCACGACATTATACTACCTTTGCTTTACAAAATTCGCAGATATTTTAAATTAGACAAGTACATGTGACCTTCAAAATGTATTTGTAAATATACCCTAAGGCTCTAGAGAGGTCAATTCAGTAGCAGTGTATCCAGGTGCCCACATTCTATCAACAATTAGCCCACTTAACTTGCAACTAGGCAGAGCAAACACATCCTAGCTTTGTCCACCGCGTTAGCAGGGCACGGCTAAGTGCTGCCCGATCCTTGTTAACTTTTAAGGTTAACAAGACGGCTGTGTGCCTTCACCGGTTGTTGGTACAAGGAGGTAGCGCCTTGACGGGCATTGCGGCGGTGTTTTTTTTATAAGTTCCAGTTCTCTTTACAGTACTGAGAAAGAAGGAATGGTTACTTTTCTTAGAAATGTTATTTTCAAATGAATAAGAATTAAAGTAACAAACTTAAACCAATGCGTATGTGCCCTATGGCACAAATCTCATATCTTAGACTTGACATTGCTAAGAAATTTCACATTGTTTGAAGGCCCATGGTATTCTCGATCAAATGAGGTGGTGGTAGCCACTTACCCACTTACTTATTTTATGGCTGATATGTAAAAAACTGGAATAGCGTTAACGTAGCGTAGCCTCTGTATAATCTATGCATAGCGTTCTTACTACCTGATGTCTGATATTTAAGAAATAAATAGGGGAGAGACCGCTATTCCGGGGCTAAGGCAAGTCTACGCTACAAATGTCATAATTCCGGCTTTTTTTTGTTTGTGAAGAAAAAATAGTAAATCTTAATTTGTTAGTAGTGGATATTTCCGGAACGATACAAAATTTAGACAGTAAAAATCTATTTTCAGCTAGAGCCTGTATCTTAAATCCTCGATCTGTTTTACTGAATAACAAGATAATTTAAGTAAATATGACTAGATACGATTACCTTAAAGTGGGTTTAAATACTTATTTTTTGTACACAAGGTCTCAAAATCTTTACGTTCCGAATTTTATTTGAAAATCATTATTATTTGTACATTTAATGACTAAGGTTTTTTTCCTTTGAACTATTTTTTTTTGTCCAGCTTCTGTATTTTATATCTGAGTTCTGACATAACCTTTCCATTTTGTCAGGTCAATATTTTAAAAAACTAATAAGTCTAACCCATCCGGTTCCATGCGACAAATTAACTGTAGGAGTATTATTTCGTCAGTTCTTTTCTTTCTCTCTTGGCTAGAATAAAATAGATAAAATTATGTTGCGACGCACAGATAAGATGATAGTGAGTATGTGAGTTGTCACCTAGGTTTGAAGAACTCGGCTTTTTCCTAAAGCTGCATTATCACGTGGTTGTTAAACGGTTTGCATGCCGCGCGTGCGCTGACATCTGATCAAACACAAACATATGGAACACGAAACTGTATCAAGTTTTTGATGCAAATGGACAACAACACTGCTATACGAAATACCACTAAAGTTGCAAGAAAAACAAAACGAAGTAAATTTTAGTAATCAGATTATCATCTTGCATATAATTGACAGTATTGAAAAACAAATATATCATAACAAACTTTTGTTTGCAATACGAGGGGCGTACTAAAAATTACCGGAATTAATAAGAAAAAAATATTATGAATGGTCAGAAAATATTATCCGTTAGCGTTAATGCACTTTATAATACGAAAAAAACAGTTTTTAATACATTTATGCCACTCCTCCGTGGTGACCTCGGAAATATGTATTTCATACTATTTGAAAGCCTCTTCTGTTGATGAAAATCATTGACATCATAGCATCGACGTTTTTAAGCTGTGATAATATTAAAGTCTCTGGCATACCGTCCGTCTGTTTGTCTGACATAAGGCTTGTAATTTTCACACAATTCATGTAACTATGGCAACATGGAAAACTAATGAGTTGGTACTTGTACATCATGAGATACCTTCACGGAAACTAATATGTCCAGCATTTATTCACTCAGCTCGACAATACTCAGTCTACTCAAAACAATACCCACCCGGGCAGGGTCGCCAACTCAATGCTCATTAATTCTGAACTAAGTAATTAAAGGCCGAGATAAATAAACGTATTAGACGAGTGAAATACGATGCCTGTAGTACCTACTCGCTAATAAAATAAATGAAGAGTCGGCTTTAGGCTGTGCCACAGTGCAGTGTGACTAGTATTATAGGAAACAAACGTTATAACTCCCTAAAATTTTATTTTTAACAAGATGTTTTTTTTTAGATTTGGCTCTTTTTAAGATATGACCCGTTCTTTGGAATTAAATGACGATGTGTCAATGGTTATTTCTTGGTCACCCTGCGTTAGGCCAAAGACCAGGTTAAGGCATGGTGGCCATGAAAAGGGCCTAGTGACCAATGGTGATGGAACCAATGTGGTGGAAGAATTCAGTTCGCCTTATAGAGGCTTCCTTCATGCCCACGTCACAAGTCTTCAAACTTTTGGTTCTTTTCCTTACGATATTTTCCTTCACCGTTGGAGAGCACTGATTGCGCACACTTTTCGCGTGTTAAAATCTCTTCCTTCATGCCCATATCACATGTCTTCAAACTTATGGTTCTTTTCCTTACGATATTTTCCTTCACCGTTGGAGAGCATTGATTGCGCACACTTTTTGCGTGGTATAATCCCTTCCTTCATGCCCACATCACGTCTTCAAACTTTTGGTTCTTTTCCATAGGATTTTTTCCTTTACCGTTTTAGAGCACTAATTGCGCACACTTTTCGCATGGTATTATCCATTGGTGCACAGCGAGATTCGAACGACGTTTGGATTGAAAGTCGAAGACTCTAGCCACAACACCAACAACTTCTCTCAAATTACGAAAATTTAAATTCTTGTAATTAATTGGGTTTGGCAAGAGATAGAAATATATCTTCGCTCAAAACTTACAGTTTGTTTGGTTACAAAATTTCTCTTTCGTAGGCCTGAGCAAGAGTTGGTCCTGGGCCGATCTAGAGGCAATTGATTAGTCGGCGCTCTTTGTGCGCCCGCGCCGATGCTCACAACAATTTGCTCGCGGCCCGACCGCCCTAATTTTAATGGCCTTATAAAATTTATACTTAATGTATTTATCATTTGGTGGAATTGTATGGATAATTGTGAAGTCAATAAAAACGTTTTTTAACGGGTGGGTTTCAAAATAATAAGACACAGGCCTATTCGAATATAAGTTAATTACTTTAAAACTTAAATTTTAGTACTAAAACTGTATACTAGTGGAACGCCTGCGGCTTCCCCGCGTTGAAAGTTTTCCAAACAAACTTCTTCAAACTGCATCGACTATGGTACACAACAAGTTGCATTTATTTACCCTCAATTTATTAGGCCACTATGGCTTACTGTTTAGATTGTGCATTGATTGTTGTTCGGTTAGACAGTCACGCAAAGATTTAATATATTATATATATATTTAGATTTGAGATCTATTTATGCTGGTTCGCATGGAGGTAGGTAGGTATATTATAATCAAAAACTCGAGCCTAAAACCTAGCAAGCCTAACTGAGAATGTAATAGAAGAACAAAAATAGTCGTTACGTTGTCCACTCTATTCCTTTCTTGTAGTTTATAAGATGACTTTTGTTTTATCGTCTGTTCACATATAGAACAAGCATTAAACGAAAGTACAAGAGTACTTACAAGCCACTTGGTGGCTTTAGAAGAGTGGTAAATCCTCTTCCTAATACGACAGGAAAAAAATATTACCCCCCTTTGCGCTATCGAGTATCGGCAACTAAACAATATGACAAATACTACGAGATGCACATTAAAAAAAAACAGAGTAAACTCCTTTTTTTTTCGTAGTGCATGGCGCGACGCGAAAGGAGAAAGTCGCAATCACTCACCCTGATAAAGACTCTCGGAATGAGTCGAAACTTAGGCGGTGCCTTCACCGATAGTGCAGTACGTGAAAATTCCCGTTTTTCCAATATCAATGAGTAAACTGGTATTCCATTTTGATCATTTATGAAACAATTCTACGTGTTGAATGAATGATAAACACTTTTTTGTACACCTAGAAATAATCATCTGTTCGGGCCACATCTGCTTCTCTATCTATATCTTAATTGTTTAATAAGACTAAAAAGACATCAACAGTTTGAAGTGTATACTATTTACTTAGCACAGAAAAGGCATAAACTGAATAGGTGCAAAGATCATCCGTTGATATCTTGGATGATTTTCGGTAGCTTGCTATTTATATTTAAGGAATTCTCTGAATATAAGTAGGTACTCGTAAGTTAGTCTGAAGAGTGATGCTTTTTCTAATATTAGATACAGTTATTTATAAAGGTACATTTGTGCACGGATTCATTGAGACGTGCGCTTTGCCCCAGACCTACCCCACGAGTGGCAATCGATGGGGTGCACACGCGCGCGGCGGCGCGCATGCGTGCTGGAAAATTGTGGTGTGTACTAAAGGGTGCGAAAGTGTTTCCTAAATTAGAAATAATTTTAATATAGTTAAATAGAAGGTAGTTCAATTGATGACGAGGTGGTAGAGTTAAGTCAGGTAGGTCTATTTAAAAGTAAATTAACTCTCATTAGTTTCTACTGATACGGAAATGAATTTAGTAAGTAAACTATTGGCAATAAAATCTACAGTTTCGGTAACTACAGGAGAAGTATTTCCAAAAAAAATATGTATATAAGTAGTATGTCAGTCATGTAGTTCCCATAACACAAGCTTTGCTTGCTTTGGGATTAAATCATGCTGTGTGAAAAATGACCAGCATTATTATTATTATTATAAGAAAATGAAGTTAAATAATTCATTTAGGAACGATTTAAGAAATAATGTCTCCAATCTTAATGTCGGTCGCTGCCAAGTTTTCCACCGCAAAAAGCTCGTTAGAAGCTTCACGAAACCTTTTTCTCTGCGACGTTACTGCGGCCAGTCCAGTCGCTTTGCCGCAGAAGCGCGTGAAAGCACCCTGAAGTCTGTATTCTAGAACTGCAATTCAAATTTCGAATTAATTATTTTTTTGAATCGTGAGTGCGTGAGTGGAAAGCGGAGACGATGTAAGTTCTTATTTTAGGGATTGTCAGAAAAGTTTAAATATGCGTGAATCGTATGAGACCATGTTTATTTCGTTACTTAGGTACTTTTGCCGCATGACACTGCATTGATATGGAGCCGTGTAGGTGTGCCTTAGAATAATTAAATTGGACTGAATTTTGCGCAGTTGGCTCAGATGAGTGGGCAGATTGTAATGCAGTAGAAATGCGGCAAACTTTCGTTTGTTTAGATACAGCCTTACCTACATATCTTACATGAGATATGCCCCTCCACATTAAGTAGAAATTAACGAATTTGTTTATCGAATCAAAAATACGTATATTTCCAAAATATTATGTACGAGTAATGTAGGTACAAAAGAACAAATAATGATTTTCTGTTTTTAAAATTGAATTGCCTGTATTTAATTTGAGAAATGCGGTTTCAATGGTTTGTATTTACAAAAAAAAAACTAAGGTTTGACGACCACAGTGACGCGGTGGGTAAGTAGCCGGTTGCAATGCAAGATGTGCGGATTCGACTAATGTTTGCATGTTCTGTAGATATTGCTCTTGGTCTGAGTGTTGGAGTACCGTGGTACTCGTAGATCCCGATACCCACAACACAGAATTCTAGTGAGGGGGTCAGGACTATGTATGTCTGTAGGGTATAAAAAAACTTCAATGAGCATTCATTTGAGTAGCACCGATACTAACCTAATACCGCAAAATAAAAGGTTTTAAGTACCTAAAAGAAACATATTCACAAGGAAATATATGAATCTGTTTGTCTGATTGCCGAGTTGCTTAGCCAAATAATTATACTCGTATCTCTAATTGTATATACCGTTAGACCAGGGTTATGTGGAAACCGTTGAGAGATTGCACTATTCTTACTGATTGACAGAATGGCTGAGAGGATGTTGAGATCTCATAATTGGCTGCTGAAATGTAGCCATGGTTTCTTTAGAAGCGGCGGCCGTCATGAGGCGGCACTAATACCTATAGCGTAGATGAAACATGTTGAATTACAACACTTGAGTAGCAATTAGTTTGCCACGAACTGAGATCCGGCCATGTTTTAGTGGTATTTCTGATCTTTATAAATACTTAACTTCGTTTAGATGACACGAATAGAATTCGACTGTCGCGGGGGCTGAGTGCTTTTGAGATTGATTTTTGGCAAAGGGGTGGAAAATACATATATCAGGTCATTTAGGGTGTCACATGAAAGAACATTGATCTCATATTTTTAAAATTATTACCTAATTTTTAACTCTAGACTTTATCTGACACTTCTAGTAATAATAAGTACTATTTTATTTATCACGAGAAACAGAATCAAAGACATTTGTTCACATTTGGCTCTTAAGACGGGGTCGAACCCGGATTTTATATGCATTATGTGATGCGACTGTTATGATGCCTTGTGTCAAACCACATAAGATTTAAATCTGCTTGTTTATAAACTGACAGTTTTTTGATGGTATTTCTTTCGATTTTGTCAATCTGGTTTTATAAAAACTAAACGATCAATTCCACTAAGATAATAAAGTAGTAATAGTTTAAAAATATGTTATTGTAGCTTAAATGATTAATAATTACGAAACGTGAGTTTGTTTGACGGAAACCGCTTATAACTAAAACACCTTTGTATTCTCTACGATGTCAATAATCACTGTCCTGTATTTCAATCAGCAGTTCCAATGCTTTGCATGCTTCCTTTTCAATTTATTTGAACATTGTGACACAGTAGGTAGGAAATAGATTTCGTTCTAGAGTATTCATCGTGAATTTTCGAGATATTATGGGGAGCGTGTAAAAGACATAATAATAATAATAATAATGCTGGACATTTTTCACACAGCATCATCTAGCCCCAAACTAAGCAGAGCTTGTATTATGGGAACTACATGACTGATAAACTACTTATATACTTTTTTTAATACATACTTATTATACATAGAAAAACACCCAGCCCGAGACAAATATTTGCAGAGTCTTACAAACATTTTTCCCGTGACAGGAATCGAACCCGCAACCTTCTGCGTCTTAGGCGAACCTTCGCCCACTGCGCCACAGAGGTCGTTATGCCTTTGCCCACGTAAAAAGAAGAGATATTCTGGCAGACAAAGGGTGAGGGATAGCGAACCTTATCACCACCATCACCACCATGTAAAGTAGTCATCGAGTTGTTCCAATGCAACAGAAATTACGTAACGAGGCTTTTCGCATTTGACGTCTTTTGGCAAAATGCCATAGTTTTTCCATCGATCGATCCATGGCATTGGGTAACAGAATTAAATGGCATCAGTTTAAATTGCAATAGCATTTACGATCGATAGTTCCCACGGTCGTAAGGTGAAGGCTTTGAAATGCAACATGTATTTGTTTGCGTTTATTCAATTATCTGAACTTAGACTCATACATATATTTTTTAATATATTCATTAAAAAAATAATATTGTGCATAGATAACATTTTTTTAATCTATGTAGGTTTTTCTAATCTATCTTTTAAGAATCGTCTTGGAATATGGGTCATAGAGTTACGGGTCTTGAAGTCTCCCGTTGCATGCTTTTACTAGTATCGTTTGTCTGGTGTACCAACTAGGTTAGGTAATATTCAACGCAGTCAAATCTGGGATGTAAAACAGTTATTATTTCAGTTATTACATGTTTTTTTCAAACCACAGTGGTGAACGTCAAAACATTTACAACTGAGAGCTTTAAGCCTCTGAGTGCACGTTGAACCATCGTTTCCGGTTCTTAACGACGTTATAGAAGAGGTTTTAGGGCGGCTTTTAAACTACGATACCAGGTTTAGCCACATAGAGTAGGTGAAAGAAAGTGTTGTTTTTATATTTATGTTTATCATGAACAAACAAAAAAAAACTTTATGATCCAACTAGCTTCTGCCTACGGCTTCGCCCGTGCAGCACCCGGAAAAGTAAAAAGTCGTTTAAGTAGTAAAAAGTAGCCTATGTGTTATTCTGATGTATAAGCTATATTACTGTAAAGTTTCACCAATATACGTACATTAGACATTAGATTTTGCGTGAAAAAGTAATAAACATCCATTCTCATAAACTTTCACGTTTATAATATTAGAGGATAGGATTAGTAGGATACTTTGTCAAACTCAGTTTTAGATATAGCTTGATCATAATCTGTCATTCTGCATTCCTTTCAATAGTACAGCGCTGTTAAATAAAAGTTTATTTACGTTTTCAGGGCAGATGAAGGAACTCCAGGAGGCTTGGCGCCAGCAGAGCCCCAGACGGGACCAGATGGAGAGATCATCGGAGGACCGCGCACGCCACAGCAGATCGCAGCCCAGAGGCGGCTGCAACAGACTCAGGCTCAAGTCGATGAGGTAGCTATTGACCCAAAAGCTAGTATTTTGAAATGCTGGAACAGCAATGGTGTACTATCGAGGTCGCTATACTAACGTTTTTCTGACATTTTAAAATGTTTTTGAATTCCTACGAAAATACTCAAAAACGGATTAAAGGTTTTGGAATAAATCTATAGAACAGAGGATTTTGGGGAAAACTCTTAAATTAGGTCTCAAAGCTAGCAAATATCCCAAAAAACCAGCAGAGAAAACTCAGAATTTTTTTTGAATTTTTATACTAAAAAACAATATCTGACATGCAAGTAAAATTGGTATTTTGGTAAAAAGTCTGATGTCTAAGCAAAATGCCTAAGATTCAGAAGAAATAAAAAGTTGTGTGACTAAAATTTGAAATGTTTATGGTTAATGTCCAAAAGCGTAGATGGTGATGAGCTTGCATTTTTCAGGTTGTGGACATCATGAAGACGAATGTGGAGAAAGTACTCGTGAGGGATGAGAAACTATCAGAACTAGATGATAGAGCGGGTAAGTTTGTACGTTTTTATGTAGGGGTGAACTGTGAAACTATTCATCCGATTTCAAAAATTCTTTCAACAATTTTTTAAATCGACTTTCAGAGTGGACATAGGTTATATAATTATCTCTTTAAAATAAATAAGGCTTTTCGTGGAGACTAATTTTACAACGTAAATCGATAAAAAAACGGTTGCAATGCGAAAAAAGCGAATGCTTTTCTTTTCTTAAGAACGCTACCTTAATGATTCTTAAGAGCTATTTTTCAGGGCCACGCGGGCCTAAAAAAACGTTCGTATCAGTAAGTTTTCGTTCTTATGGGCTGATAGCCAATCCTATTGTCAGACTATGATAGCGGAGAGCCCTTACTATTGATGACCCATTCAAAAGGGGATCTGGTGATATTGCTTAATATAACTGATCTGTTAAGTACCATAAGTAAGCTACATTACAAGCGTTTCATAAAAAACTTAAACCTCGTTTTAAAATATATTCATAAGTTGTGTTATTAATAAGTTGTGTCGATCAAATTAAAAAAAATGCTAACGTGGATTTCCATCATCGATTGCAGCACCACCTAGTGATTGTAAAAAACCTCATTACAACTCAATATGCCGTTTCGGAAATAAATGGTAGTAGAAAAACAAACACACAAACATATCTACAACCTCTAAAAAAACAATTATCTAAAATAGACTAGAAGTAAATCGATACTATATCGATACTTTTTTGTAAATAATTAAGATAATAATTGGGCTTTAGTGTTGTATGGCTCGCGTACAGTTTGATATCAATTTAGAGCAGCGGGTATTAACCAGGCGACACACAGTCCAAGATCTAGTATCCAACCTACCTACTTGGAGTTTGACAGAATGTCATTGACATGTAGCTCTATGCTCACTGGATCTGTGGTGATAGATTATCTGCGAAATGGCCTTGGAGGGCGAGAGTTTTTTCTAGATTGTACAAGAGAATTACAACGGAATTACAACGGAAAATGATGTAAAATTGTAGTTTTTTCGATTTGAATTTTAAAAAGCGTTGCATGTTAGTTAACTCTTTGTAAATTATTTGACAGATGCATTGCAGCAAGGTGCCTCACAGTTTGAGCAGCAAGCCAAGAGCTTGAAGAACAAGTTCTGGTTACAAAACCTTAAGGTGAGCTTAACTAAACTATTCAATCGTAACCATTTTAACAAATAAAACCAGAATCTTGTAATTTTCTAATTACTGTTAAACGAAATTAATCATTGAATAATTTTCCAGATGATGATAATAATGGGTGTGATTGGAATCGTGATAATTGGACTGCTGTTTGGTAAGTCACCGCACATTCTCTTACTAATCGATGTTGTAACGTGAAAGCTATAACTATATTAGACTTAAGCTGAAAGACAGAATTCCAACTCTTTTCGTGACTGCACTAACAACTCGGACTGGATTAAGCGACCTTCTTAAAGCGCTACTAGAGATGTGACGTTCCTAATTTGAAAATATGTGATGCTGACATAATAAAATAACAATAATAATCTGTTAACGAACCGCGAGCCAAAGGTCTAATCAGTAGGCTTGTTGGCAAACATACTATTTGAGTCTTTGGATTTCAAGCATGCTCGATAGCTATGCGAGCCAATCCATCGGTCCGTCGTACATTGGCAAATTACACCTATTACTATCTAATATTAGAAGTAGTAAAGCTCCTTGTAAAAGAGCTCGTCACTACCATACCTATTCCTGACGCCAATCAGTTATGCTCGCATTGTACTGGTTTGAGGGATATAGGTGCCGATAAAATTACAGTCACATGAGACATTTTATGTTATGTCTAAGACTCGGCCACATGCGAGTGATACCGCTGATGTTACAAGCGTCCATAGGTTACGGTGAGCGTTAATCAACAGGTGGGCTGTATGTTTGCATCTCACTTAAGTTGTATAAAAAAAATTGTGGTGTAACGTACCGACGGGTTGGCTCGCTAATAGATCATTCCCGGCTATTTATCTGACTTGGGTTGAAGAAAAACTTAGTGTCGTTTCAATGTAGGCATACCACATCTCTGAAAGTGCAAGAAGGCCTGCCCATCCGAATTCCTTAGGGTACTGAATGCTTGTGTGGATATTATCTGTGTAAATGTTATTATGTGTCTAGAATGTGTCTAGATTTATAAAATGCTCGTCTACGTTTAGAGCTACTCTTCCATTGGCTGCAGAATGATCTATCCAATTCTAGAACTTGTCCTATGCTTTCAATCTAGAAACTGTAAAGTTCTTTCAAAATTCTTAACGTTAACAGTTTAGTGAGAATTTGCATTTGTCTTTTAAACAACTTTTTCATAACCGAGGCTTCCAGTGAGTTTGTTTCTACTATGTCTAATGTGTTACTTATTTATTGAAAGAAACCAATCGGATTGTGATGTTTTAATCTACATGTGGCCATGCACGTTTCAAAGTGAAAGCGGGTTCAATTCCCTTCGATTCAATTATCTTAGAATGTTAATTTTTGCATTTTTAAAGAATATGAATTCTCACAGAACATACAACACTGACCAGATCTTAGACCAATCGGCAAAAACCTGTCAAAATTACCACCAAGGGTAGCGCAGAGAGGCTTCGGGCATATTTCTGCTTGGCATTTGCAGGTGATAACATTAAGGCAATGTTTAATTAGTTCGATACCGTTCGCCGGCGCCCACCGCCCCGGCGATACCAGCTGTGGGCAACCATACCTTGCCAGCTGTATCTAACCCTTGTAAGTTACTATCCTTCTGGTCATCACATATCTGAGCTTGGTTACTCTGCTTGTACTTCTCCACAGGGTATAAATAAGACTACTTTCAAAAACATGAATGAGACGTGATTCTACATCGATTCGCTAAGAAAAAATTAAAAAGTGAACTCAAACATGTCGCCTTAGTACATGTCATAAAGTTCTGCCTTTTGTGTTTATTTGTGTGTACTATTGTAAACACACAAATAAACACAAAAGGCAACGTGACGTCTTTATTCTATATTGAGGATAAAGACATTTCGATGATGTATGATGTATTTTATGTAAATGTAACCTCCTTTATAACTTCTAGCATTTTCAGGAACCTCTGGTGTCTGAAAATGTGATATTTTGAGAAAAAAGAGTCATACAAAAACAATCATAGATCATCCTTCGGAATAAAGGCTCCCCACACACAGCTACGTTATAACGAACGATAATAACGCGATGCGGCGTGTGTTTTTAGTAATTTTTTTAATAGGACGCATGCGATCTTACAAACTGCTGTGATATCGACGCGAAGAAATAAGACGCAAACAAACATTGCAATAGGTAATATCGACTGTTATAGCGTAGCTGTATGAGGGAGTCTTAAAGCGATTTTGTTTTCACCTAGGGGTGTACTATAGGGATACTTCGGAAGTAGTCTTATTACACCCAGTATTCTTATATGAGCGTTAATTTTGAGACTAGTATAGATTAAGTCTCATTTTCTTTAATACGAGTGTCCCAGGAAAGTCGGTTGTTATTTGAAGCAGTATGTAACCCAAAATGTTCGCTTGTATGAATATTTTCTGATCTTGAGCCTTGGCTTGTGTAGTTAGCTCAGCTTTTTGAGTGTTCAGTGTGTGCATGATTACACAATTACAAAATCAACTTGAGGACGATACTATACGGTTTTCAGGCTAAGTGATGACCATCGTGTTACTTATTATTTTTAATATTCATAATTATTATTATTTATTTATAATTACTTCTACCTACATTCAGTGAAACCATGCATATTACATAAGGTACATACTGCACAACTTTCGACATTGCTATACATGCATTTTATATTTGTATTCTTCATATTATAATAATATACAGGTGTGGCAAGATATCTGGAATTATGGAAAGTACCTTTTCTTTTGTAGTTAGAAAGTTTGCTCTGGGGAAACATCAGATGAATTTTGATGGACAAGATCAGCATTTTAAGATTTTTTAAAACACAGATTTCATCTCTTTTTAATCATTATAATGATTAAAAAGAGATGAAATGAAAAGTAAAAGACTATTTGCCATCCGGAATGTTTTTTCCCACATTAACCCACCCAAATCAAATCAAATTGTAAGACTTCGAGAAAACTAAAAAAACTGTTTCCATACTGGTGTTGTTTCTTTTTTGCAATAAGTACATTTTATTGTACTTAAATAGTAATACAGAATTGCTTAAGCGCGTCCTACTTTGAATTTTCATTCACGTACCTCAGTTATTGCACATTTTGAACACACATAAAACTTGTACTTACTACTATATTTGATCTTTTAACACACTATGGCTACCTACATAAGATTTAACTTTCACCATAAAACGTTTTTGATTGTTCATAATATTGATTCAGCGGTTCACAAACACAAGTACATTGAGACAAGTAAGTATCTACACTATTCTTAGAAACATAAGACTCTACAGAGCTCCTTACAATATTATCCACTATTTCAGTGATAACAGCAAGTAAACCGGTCTAATTATAATAAAACAATTATGACTCCTATTTTTTGTATGTGTAATAGATTTTTATTTTTCAGGAAAATACTTTTAATTTCCCTCTTCGCCAATGGATTCGGAGGTGATATCTAAACGCTAGTTATCTATTGAATTATTATAATATACATATTTAAAAATAAAGTCATACTCAATTGAAAACTACTGAAATATTAGAGAAAATATTAATCGAAACTTAGATTTTGGTTGTGTCAAAGACATAGATAGTAAACATTGTAAAATAGATTAATGACTTATAGATTATATTTACATTAATATTTAATAACTATTTCATGTTGTACCTCGAATCTTCCATCTTGTATTATTTGTTTTTTGATAAAAGAAGATAAATTGTTCTACTAAAATTTATCTGACCATAAAAATGGCCTATTTTAACTTATATGGAACATTAAGCGGCGTAATATTTAGACTACCATGATTGATAATAGATAATACCTGAAACAACTTATATTTAAAAAGAAAAATACGGCTCACACAAAGTTTTTCGTCGATTTTCATTTATTTTTTACATTTTCTATTTATTTTAAATTCAACGTGGTACAACAAGTATTGTCTTTCTAAATTTGGATTTTTGGAAGTTAATAAAGTGGCAATAAGTTATCAATTATTGTGATAGTATGTTTTGTTTATGAAGTCAGTAAATTAATTTGCGTGCCTTGAATTGAACATAATTACTTATTATGGATATTGTTAATAGATGATTCCATTTCCTATTTGATAGAATCCCCAATCGGCCCCAAATAAAATGATTACATAAAACAATGTAATTTTGAGCTTTAAGTAGCTAAATTTAAAACTTAATTGACTTAATTTTCTTAGAAGATGTAAGTGTTGATGCCGAAAATCTATTTATGAATTTCTTGTGAGAAATGCTTTCTTCGATGTTGATAATAATGTAAATTTGACTGTTTTTAATACATACATTTTCATGTATATTCTAGCTTTATATAATTTTAATGCACAAAACACTTAGGTATACTTAAATGTTTTAATATTCAAGTCAATTCTATTGTTTAGCAAGGTGCATCTGTCACTAGTATTTAAATTATATACTCTTGTCTTAGATTTATGAATGAATAAATAAATAATTAATCGTGTGTAGTTATACTGTTGAAACAATAATTATATTACGTAAAATATCAGGAATGTAATTTTGTGACATAATGTTTATTTTACTTATTCAACGAATTATTAGGAAAATCTTATGAAACGATAGTCCATATACTTAATTTTTATTAATGTCAAATATAGAATTTATTCTGTTAGATATAAATTATGTGGGAAAGTTAATTGTCGAATAAAAAGTGATCCAAAATTCGTAAAATTATTCCGTTTAGTATTTTGTTCCTGTACATATTCTTCAATGTGTCTGTACGAGTGATGGTGGAGTTTCACAAAGGTTCTACATTTTATGTACAAATATAGTTGTTTTTTTAATGACACACCTATATTTGTTACTTTTACGTCAGTTATTCTAGGACTGTAGCGATTCCTGGATGACCAGTTCTGTGCTACTAAGGGTTAATCTGTCAAAAATCATAGATCTAAAGGTGTTCAAAGCCGTATATATGCATAGGTGATTTGGGTTGGCCATAAATTATTCCAGGACCCTAAACATTTTGTACCATCACCCTCGAATCATATACAGGTACATAATTGAGTATACAGGTATACTCAAAATAATAAACCCCATTTCCTTCAGTGATTTCCTGACGGTATCTGTTTTCAACTTTGATAAAGATGTTCTACATACTGCTAAATCTAAAGGCATAAAGATGAGTTCATTAAAGCCACTGGGTCGACAGTAAAAGCTCATGGAACTACCATAATTTAATATTTAGCAACGTTATCGACACGAAGTTAACGTGTTAATATTGCTTTACATGGAACAATCTTCGTAAATTGTTAAATTTAAACCTGTCATATTCAACACCATTACACCGCAGTAGAATAAACCTTGTGATAGTAAGGTAAGGTGTAAAATTATTTGTCTGTATTGTCTATGGTAGTTTTCGCAAGCGTTTAATGCCATAGAGAATGATGGGAGAGCATAGAGCTTTCTCTTTGATAGCTGCCCGCCATTTTGATCTAATGGTCTATTTGACGTGAGTTATGCGCTTCTGTCATTCCGAGTGAACTAATGTTGGTGTGCTACAGGGTTCAATTAAAAGGTAAACACGAGGTGAGTTCTACTTAGTGTCTACCGTACAACACTAAGGTGAATGTGGGGCTTTGAAGCCAGGCTTCTTTCGTAGAAAGTCTCTTATCACTCCGCGGCATGAAGTAAAAAATACAAAGATCCCTAGAATTGAAAATAAAATAAATGTTAAGCCTAAGTACTGCTCAAGAAAAAATATCGGATGATCTGAAAAAACTTGATGGTTGTCAGTTTTTTCAGACCGTCCGTTACTTTAGACAATGTAAAAATAAATAACTCAAATCACAGTTCCATATATTTTTATCGCATACAATGCTCATTATCTCTAGCCACATATTCTAGACATTATTAAAAGTTTTTCAAAAAAACATTAACTAGACACAAACAATAATATTTAAGGCTCAATAAAAAATGACATTTTAGGTTTAAAGATATTTATTCCCAAAAAAGACACAGCCACTTACATGAGAATAGTTTAATAATGTAAATATTTTTGTCGTTCGGTCTGTCGGTAGTGAGTATTACAGTTTTGCACAAATAAAAAGATAGGTAGGTACATATTAAAACAAATTAGTTAAGTACTAGAAATGAAAAATCTTATTAAATTGGCCAATTTTCCCTAACAAAACTAGCAAGTTCAGTTTTAAATTTAAGAATCGAGCTAACATTTTTTAAAATTTCGGGTAGTTTAAAAAGAAAAGATCTTATCAATTCAGAGATTTATTTTAGTTCCATCCAAATAAAATAAATTACAATATAACACGAGACTGATAAAAACAATAAAAAGTTAAAAACAAACCATTTAGCACATCAGAATCAACACCTCCGTATCATTTCACTCCACTATCACTTCACTTCTTGACAAGCAATTAAATAATGCTCGGAGTGCTCACTAAATTCAATAACTGCGAGTCGACTCTTTTAGATCTATGAGATTTATGACTCTAGGCCTTACTAATGTATCACTCTAACATCAAGGCTCAGCTGTAATCCTGAAACAAAATGGGATTGATTTAAGCAATCGAGATCTCGTGACGTTTCGATAGTAGGTAAATATGTCGATCACTGACTTTTTGATGTTTGACCCGCGACTTCGGGACCCCGTATATACCTTTAACGTTAGAGGTAACCATTAACCATTTACCTCCCAAATGGTTTATCCGATTGAAACAAACACGCTCACAACTGTGATCTCCATGATGGAGATTCTCAAATCCATACTCAGTATTCAGCCTCCTAAAACCATTCTCCCCTTGGTATCCTAAAGGAGCAAACGTAAATATAGTCCAAACATTATATTTGGGCCATATTTACGTTTTGCATACTAGTTAGAGGTATACAATTGATATGCACACGTTATTTAAAATTTTGCAAAAAATATCTTAATGACTATCAATATCGCTAATGAATAGAATATTACTTTGGCTGACCGCCTGCGTTCGAGTTGATGGTTTCATTGGAGATGAGAACTGAATAAAATAAATAAATAAATAGACACCCAACAGACACAAACATTAGTCTTGATTCCACACTAGGGTTCCTTGGATATCTGTGTCTTGGATATCTGGAACTATGGTACCACAACAACCAGACCCGGAACATTTATTTGCAGACCATGCAAATCAAACCCGCACCTCTTGAGTTGCAGCAGGTTACTTGTCCGCCGCGCCACTGAGGTCGTGGTCGAGGCTGAGGTAAGTAAATACTCGTATTCGAGAATCTGTAGTAAACTCGTGCAATCCAATAGCTGTTGCACTGTATGTAACTGAACACGCTTTGTTTTCGCGGACAGTTCCCACCGCGTGCCTAATTGAGTGTCTGCTGAACGAAATATCGTGTTCGCACTCCATTTTTGCATCACTTTATATGCTGTTCCAACGCAAAAGGTGCAAAACTACAACTCTAGAGTCGGACTATCTAACTATTGGACTCTTCAAAATAAAAAAATTAAATAACAAATGACAACACAATTGAGGTTTTTAAAAAAGGCCGTTTTTTTGTGTCGGCAACGCGCGTGTGATGCCTTTCGTGTTGTGAGGATCTATATGCTACGGTAGGGCCATATGCTCGCCACCTTGGTATACCACTAAAAAAACCAACAAACACATACATAATCCTGACCCCATACTAGGATTCCCTATTTCGTGGGTATCAGGAATTACGTGTATCGTGAAATAATACCAAGACCTGGAACAAATATCTGAAAACCATGCAAACATCCCACAGCGGGAATCAAACCTGCATCTCTTGAGCTTTCTTACACTATTAAACGGTGTAGCGTGGCCTTGGCGTAAATTCAGAATAGCTTTGTCTCTACCTGATATTTCAGAAATAAAAGAGACATAATGCTGTAACTAGGCTTCACCAAGTGTGCCCGAACCGTCGCTGTAATACCTTTGAAATAATAATCCTATCGTTTTTCAACATTAATTTTGCATTGCTCGACTCAATACAAAACACAAGTGACAAAAAACTATCCATACTTACGTCTACATCAAAATACACGTGAAATACGAAAATAAAATTAAATGTAGCACCAATAGATTTTTTATGCTTGTACAAAGGTATAGGTAGGCTTGTAGGGTATGGTTCACGTCTCTCAACATACTTTTGGCACATTTAGCAGATTAAAAAGCAGAGTCCATAAGTTGGTTCCTTTGTGACATAAGGTATTTCACCTGGTGATAGCTCTACGGCTTGGAAGACTGGCAATTGAAAAGTAATTGTTTAGTTAGACGATATGATTCTTCTTTTTGGATTAAATATATAAGAGTATTTTTATACACATCAAACACATCAGGTGAGCTGGCTAGACTGCATTTGTTTTTTTTAAACTTTCGCAATCAGTAAACTATAATTATAAATTTTATACGGGATTTTATCAATATTAATAACGGTATTAAAAAGATAAACATGAAAAAGATCTGTATAAAACTTATAATTCTGAAATTGAATGTTAACTCCGGTGGCCTTCAAACAGGCATCGACTGACCAGGGGTCTAGACAAAT
This sequence comes from Perizoma flavofasciatum, assembly GCA_958496245.1. Classification (NCBI taxonomy): domain Eukaryota; kingdom Metazoa; phylum Arthropoda; class Insecta; order Lepidoptera; family Geometridae; genus Perizoma; species Perizoma flavofasciatum. The sequence continues at coordinate 6,764,283 of OY292439.1, read as the reverse complement.
ACCTCACACTTCGTTTTCCTTTCACGCTAAGGCAAATTTGTCGAGGAAAAACATGGCAGCAGTCACGTGATATTTCCACAGCTAATGTCATTCCTATACAATTCAATCTATCCGCAGGCGTTAACGCCTGGTCTGGACTGGAGGTCTCTTTACATTTTAACAGTTTGATATTGAACTTATTTTTATGTTTCAATAATACTGTTTTAATGTGTATCATAAGTATTTTCCTTGACTTTATAGACAAAACTAATTAATTCAGGGAAAGTAAAATATGGAAATTTTAATAAAATTAAAGGGCTGTCGAAGATATTATGTTTTAAGTAGTCTCAGTCCACAGATACTCGTAGCTAAATCCAGTGCTTGTTTCTGTGTAGAGTTGAGTATGTTTGTGAGATTCTACAAAACAATCTGCTTTCTCAGCGTTTACCTAAGCATCATAACAGTTTCACCTTAATTGTAAATGATGGTCTCATACACATGTTTTGCAAAATGAAGATCCATTTCAAACAATCTCCGTCCGATCCCGGCCTAGGTCATTATTTTCACGGTTACTCTTCCCAAGAGCCTGTCAGGCTACATTTCGATAGAAACCAGGTTTCAGGTGCCTGAATATGCTGTGTGAGGGATCATACAATATGTGGCTGTTGTTCTGCCATAATAAAGTGTTTTTTATTTTTATATTATTATTATTTATCGTGCAATAATATCCTAAATATGTGTGTTATGTTTAGCTTTTATGTTCTATAAAAGCTGCACAAAACAGAATGTAGCCAAGTTTTGATAAGTCTTTTCCAAGTAAAAGTCAAAGTCAAAAACAAAATTTATTTATTCATTAAAATCACAAGGATTTTTGTTCTCTATTAATATTGTGATTATTGCTATTTTCTTTACAGAAATTAATATTCTTGTGAACATATATCAAATTTTCAAAGGGTTGAAAAGGGAATGTCATTATATTTATTTCTTTCAACTTTTGGCGTGGTGATTCTCTGGGACCCATGTTATAAATTTTTGAATAACGCTCATTATTTTTACTTTGTTGATCGACTTAATTTGAACCCAGTACCTTCGGGCTAGATCAACACGGTTTTACCTAGAAGGTAAGAGCCATAGCAACTACTTATAAAAAGGTACAGCCGAGCCACATCAGTTCCTATGCCACTTGGACCTAAGCTAAACTGAAACTGCTTATCTTGTGACTGGGGTCCGTCAGTGTGGCCCGTAGGTATCGGCAAATTGGGATTATTACGTTAGGACATAACGAGGTGTTCGGGCCCACTCTCTAATCAGTACCACCGCTGTTGAGGGTCTCAAAGATGTAATCATGGACGTTACAGGCTTTATTATGTGGCAAGGATGCAAAGGGTAATGTGTGGCGAAGAGATTGAAAAATATGTCCCGTGAAAAAGGAACATTATAAGCTTTTCAAAAGCTTGTATAAGGTTTTGGCTCCTACCTGTAAAATTAAAATGAAATGATAAAATTAATCTGTAAATCTGTATCAGTTGAGCTATCTAGATATCGGTTTTCACTACCTTCAGACGGCTCAGCTGTTTCATATCATTGGATAGACATACTTAGTTATTGTAAATAAAAATCTATCTTAATAATATTATTATTTCCTATCAAGAATACATTATTATAAATAAATGTATCCTAGTAATATTACAATCTAGCCTATGTTAAACTGATAAGTAATTTAGGATTCACCTAGTTTTATGGAATAAAGTATAACTAAGAATATGTTCACAACACGTTTCTTCTGTCTCTAGTTAAGGGGAAGACACTTTGTTTGTATGTTCTTTTTAGATAGCACTAAAACAACTTTCACTGCATTACACTATTATTTACACTACACTTACTCAAAAGATTTAATCCTTTGGAATCCTCTCACTATGTCCTTGTTGTAGAGGGGCTGGATTGCCTCGACGTTCACATTGGCTGATTGATGAGGTAATCAATTCCTCGATTTTTACACCGAGCTTTTGTTGACAGTTTTAATTTCTACCTGTTTTTGTTCAGACCTTTTCTATTTCTAAAATATAATTATTTTTATTAGTTTATTTTTATTATGTAGTGCCAAACGATATCAGTATAGTTTTTTAATAATATTGTTGGCTTATTGAAGCATCTCGTTATTCACAACAGTACTGTGTAGCATTTGTATCAGATTTCGTATCAATTTCAAATCAATGATATTGAGGCAGATTGAGCGCCGGTTAGAGGAGAAATTGCAATCGATATTGTAATGGGATTGTCTTAGATATATTTCATATTAGAATGTCCAAGGGATACTTCAAATAATTGAGACGTACCTACAAGTACGTTTATATAATAAACTGAGCTCTGATAGAGTTCTTAGTTTAGTATTCAAATGATTATTTTTCAGTTTAAAAAAGATAGATAAACTTTTTATTTAAACTCTATATAAAAACATTAGGTAGTATTGCGTGACTATTAAAAAATTCAATAATGTTACTATTTCAATTATTTAATGTTTGTTTTTTATTTCATTGTACATAGTACTTATTGTTTACGTTAATATTATTATTATTATTGTTATTTGACTGACGTGTAAATTGTATTTACCAATAAATTGATTATTCTGATTATTCGGTCTTATCGCTAAAATAGTAAAGCGGTGCCCGAAATATAAATAAAAAAATCGTGAGGATAACAGATGCCCTAGAATCTGTCCATCGGGCGGCGGTGGGCTTGCAACTGCCGCGCGGAATGCTAACTATAGGGTACTTTAAAAAACGTGTACGTACATGAGTCAAATTTAATGTTTAGACGTATCTTTGACAGCCTTTACTTGGTCACTTCTCGGATCTCAGTAGGTACTGAGTATCCGAAGATATTTATTACAGAGATTACAGTCATGAGCATGTTTTTGTTTTAACAATATTAAAACACAGGAGTGTCAATCTAGCTCCTGCTTAGATAAATAAAAATAACTTGTAATTTTCTAAGCAGGAGCTAAATAATTTATTAAGTCTAAAATTAAAGTCATAATACTGTTTAAATAGTTTATGTGTCGATGATAATCAATTAATTGGTGGCCCAATAACTTTAATCAACTTAACCCCGACTGTGCGAGGCAACAGACTGATTGTCACAGTGTATAAAACTATCTCACTCTATAACAGAGATCTATGAACCCAGTGAAGGTCTGAGTCATAACATTTGCCCAATCATCTACATATTATAATATCCCGTCTAGAAATACAGGTAGGATAATACTTTGGGTATAGATAAAAATCACAATGTCTTGAAAAATCTACATTTTTACTAGATATTTAATAGGAGTGGGAATTGAACCTCTTGCGTTACAGTCGCCAACTCGCCCATGGCGCCACCGAGGTTGTCAAATGCTTAATTATATGGACGCAACTAGCTGTTTTCTACAACCTGTGGTGTGAGTATATCTCAAGTAGCATATACGAGTATATATATTCTACTTGGGACAAAACAGTACCGTTCACAGATTAGCAAGCATCTACTACGAAAGGTTATCTGCTCATGTAGTTAATTATCTGCTACACGCAATAGGTGTGCTTCTTACGCGGGTTTACGCAAGGCTAATTGTATATTTATATCCTGAAATCTGCTTTTGCGGGACTAGTAAGTAGGAAGAGATCATACATTTTGTTCTAAAAAAGACTTCTTTTTTTCTTGATCGAAGCAGCAAGGACAGTCTCTGATTTCTGAATAACAGATTTTCTTCGGTGCTTCTGTATCATAATAGTAAATGTCACGTTTGTGAACTGTAAAATAAACTTTGGTTAAGCTTTTGCTCATCTTTCGTGCCCCTGTTAAGTCAGATAGAAGTTAACTTCCGCATCGTTTAATAGGTAAGTTTCTAACTTAATCAACCTAAATATAGAACAGAAAGTTCACGCTTAAATACATCGACACAGCCACAATTTCGTACTTTTAACATAACATAAAGTAGGTGCTAACTAAGACGTCGGACACTCAATTTTATGGTGTTCGCGGCAACAGTTTATAGTTTCGAGATTTACTTGTAGATCGGTTGTAAGCTTCACTTCGGTTACCTTTCGTATAAAACGTAACAGGCGTTGGTAGGTCTGGTCATCGCTAGAAATAATAGAGGTCATATTACTGGCTTTGCTAGGACTATAGAAGATAATTTCTACGAGATGTTTCGACACATAATTCGATAATAAATCTAGAAGGAAATTACGGTGAAGTAATGAAATACAATCATCTGTCTTTCTTGAAAAATACAATCTAGGTTAATCTCTTCAAGTTACAAATATCATAATACTATAATATAACAAACAAACAAACAAATACTTTATTTACAAAAATAGTGTGTGCCTAGGTTACAAGTTTAACAATGAGCTCCGCACTAGGTCTAGCCTGTATCGCGGAAGCTCAGATAGCGTTTGACAAAATGCTATCTGAGCTTCCGTTTGGCGTTTGAGAAATATATGTTATAAGAGATAATATAGATTCAGGATAAGAGTGAACAAGTATCTACTACACTTTCATGCTCCATTGTCGGCCATATCATCACTTACCACCATGTGAGACTATATCAAATGAATACCTACCTAGACCATTCATGATAAACAAAAAAGCCAATTTTTTATCTTACGAAATAGGCATTGTGGCAGTCAACAAACTCAATTGCTATTTATTAACATTTTCCTTAAATTATAATCATTAATTTATTAGTTCTTTGTTTAGTTACAGTACATTAATTAGTTGTTTATTCTACCATGAATCAAAATGACGCTTGGTGGATACCAACACGAATTACCAAAAGATTAAACATAATAATACCAAATAATACCAAAAGATTCCATTTAATGAAAAGAAAACCTTTGAATAGTATTGTAATTTATAGTATAGGGTGTTCAAAGTTCGACGTCCCAGAACCACAAGAGCAATAAAACAAACCCCACCTCGCCTACAGCTGTTTGCGGGCACAAGTTATTTGCTTTCGTCCCATACAAATTATGACATTGTGGCCGCACAGGCTCAAAGAAATTAACCCGCCGTTTAAGGTCATCCATTTAGCTTTAAAACATCAATTATAACACCTGTTTAAGTCGAAATTTATCGTGTTTTATTGTTCATTACAAGGTTGTTTTTGTGCGAGTTCCTTTTCGATATGGGGTGTTTATGTTGTTATAATTTATGGCTCGAGGCGGTGTTTTTATGTGCCAAAGCCTTTAAAGGCACGTGGTGGATTTATGAAGGAACGTTTCAATCTGTGCGATCTTCGTTGAGGTTATGTTTCTTTTTGCAACAATTTTCTATTTGTTTATGTCTGCGGCTTATAATTCTATGCTTCGTTTTGTGTTGCTTTTCGGAATTTTGTTGTGAGCCTTTTTAAGAAGATCTTTCAAATGATATGGGTTCACCTTTTGCCCTGAACTAAATTTAATGTTTAAATGGGCACTTTATTGTTTATTACAGACGTAGTTTATAAGTCCTTCTTTGTAATGAATACATATCTATTAACTTTGATTTTGATGGACATTTCTCAGGCTTAAATCGCAAGACATATTTAAGGCAAACGAATATCTCTGTTTTGATTCAATAACGATTAAAGATGAAACTCATATTAGTCACATTCATTTCCCTAATATCTTTAATTGGAAATAATTCGAGTATTAGTAGAGTAAGCCTCAAATTTTGTCTGCATAATTGTGCTCGCCGATAAGATAACATGAGATATATCGTATCGCACAGTGTGGTTGCAAATTTGCAATAATAGTTCAACTAATTATTAAACACCTGGGATTATTAATCAGTGAGTGTTTTGTTGCATAGTATTTCTGTACGTCATACTTAAAATTTGCACTATTTCCATAAAACCTATGGGGTGCAAAGTATATTTGAACAGGTTAAATAAAAATATATCGAAAGTCGTTATTATTTTACAGCATGGCTTTCACCGTAGCAACTAGTCCGGCATAGTGTATAGCGTGGCATATCGCATAGTATTATAGCGTAGCATCGAGGGTAGTGTATAACGTAATAGCCATAATACTGCCTATTGTACAACATTGTTAAAGTTTGTAGTACTTATCTAAGCTGAAATATTATTTGGTGAGCAATTAAAATATTTTCTATCTATCTAACGTAGCAGCGCACGATTTTTTGCTGTCAAACAAATACAAAAACTTCCGCTTGAGCATAACATCATGATTTCGAGATTTAGCCCTGTAGCAAACCTGACGCGACCAAACTGACGCGTTGGCGTCAGTTTGACCGAGCCTTCACATATTCAGGGGGTTGGTCTACTACAAAACGATTTTTAATAAAATCGGTAAACAATGGAAACAGTGGACTTATTCACATTCCGAGTTAGCAATGAAAATCAATCGTATTTAATGATAACGTACTTATTATTAGAACAAGTTGGCTCGGACTTAACAAGGGTTATTGTTGTTCAATCTACATTTACCTTAGGCTACCCCTAAATAACCCATTTTATTACAATTACGAGTATTTGATTCCAAATTGTCTTTATAAGGACCTAAATACAATTTAATGAGCTTTGTTCCACACAATGTAAGAGGTGACTAAAGAAAAATGCATAATGGAGCGTCGATGTTTTGAGGCAAAATTGGGCTAGGTCAGCGAAGATGAGGCGTTTACGATATTTAACGTTGTATCATAATTTAATTCAAAGTAGGCTTAAAGCACCTGAAGCTTTCTCTTAACAGTTGTTAAGTAGGTACTAACTAGACCAAACTCGTAAGACGGCAAAATTAAACACTTAACGGATTAAGTACCCTGTTACTAAGCAACACTTCTGGTTAATTAACAATTTCAACACTCAACTACTTTAACGCTAAGAACATTGTTTGCTTATTAGAATCGGTAGCGACATGAAAATAAATCGATTTTGTGGCTTGTTCTTGAAATTAATTGTGCCTATAGTAAACCATTAAGTACTATTTAATGAAACATACATTGAAGGACGGAAATAAAAACAGAGACGTAGTTTTTCTTCAGCATGTTGACAATATTATTGATGAGCACCATCATCATCATCAGAAGTCATATGCCTGTAACTACACCGGCACCCATATCTTTAAAACCGGAACACAGCAATGTAAGCATTACTGCTTGGCGGCTGATATGTATGGTTGTAGTACTTCCCTGGACGAGCTCTTAGATAGATAAATAATTTATTTGCAACTAATTATTAACTAGGGCGACTGGTCGAAGCGACGCGTGACCAGAGAGCTGGCTCTTATCTGGGTCAACGTATTAACATTGCCATTCAGCGTGGCAATGCGGCCAGAATTTTGGGAACGCTTCCGTCTGGTAGTGATCGGGATCAGTTGAGCTATCTATAGATCGTTTGCAACGGTCTTTACATGGCTAGCTGTTTCATATGTATTTTTTGTATATACCTACTTGTAAATAGTTGTATGAATAAATGTTTTTATACTTATGAATTAACGTAACTTAGATGATTGGACTGCTGATGTGATAAGTAGCCACAAATTGGGATGGGACTCAGCATAAAGCGCCGCAGACCTAGTGAAGGTAAGTAGCGCGCTGATCTTCCATCCTGTCCCACAAGGAAGGACGGAATTATTATTTATTATATTATATAACTTCCCACAACGTTGAAATTGTCATCGGTCGATTAAGCGGCCTTCCTATACTGCGTCACCCGGTGTGACACAGTATAGGAAGGCCGTGTCCTGGTCGCTATTCGAGAACCTTTCTTCCCCAGCGGTGGTCAGTTAATGATGATAATCACCAACACCTACCTATCAGTTCACACTACGATAATCAGTAGCGGTGATACCGCGCATAAAATCAATCCAGTATTTACAATAACGACGACTATTAAAGCTAAGTGCCAAGCAAGAACACGTCACAGGATAAGTGGCCCCGTACTATAAAATTTTACGATCTTCCGTAGGCTCCTTAACAACTGAATAGACTTTTGAGATGCTATTTTTCTATTAGGGTTGATTGGTGATCGAGTTTGGTGTCCGAAACAAAAAATAAAATGTATGTCTTGTATTCAATTTTAAAATTATAAACTGTTACGTTTCAATAATTTAGATACTCAGCCCGTTGATAAGTTTACCAAGCAGGGAGTAAGTTAGAGGCAAGTCAAAACTTTATATTGGGCACATTCCCGTTTCGTAACAGTTAAAGTTCAACGTGACAGGCTGCAATTGCCCATTGTTACTATTTGGAAGTGGCAGTGGGCCGGTCATATCTCGCGAAGAACTGATAACCACTAGGGTAAACATGTTCTTGAGTGGAGACCGCGACTCGGCAAACGTAGTGTAGGACGCCCTCCGGCGAGGTGGGATGACGATCTGCGAAAGACTGCAGGCAGATGCTGAATGTGGCAAGCTGAAGACAGGGCGCTATGGCGCTCATTAGGAGAGGCCTGTGTCCAGCAGTTGACTAATATAGGCTGATGATGATGATGATGACTATTTGGAAATCATCGGAATATATTGAATCTTAAATTCGCTAAGTTCATATGTTGTCGAAAATGATTCTTGTGATTTCAATGAATAAATACCTATTGATTTTGACTTTAAATGGGCATCTTTCAGGCTTAAATCTTGCGATTATGCCTATCATGTATTTGAGATAGACAAATATCTTTGTTCTTTGTATTATATAAAACAAATTTATAATCCATAGTATCGAAGATCATCTCATCATCAAAGATCATCAGAGCGACTCTTTAAGGAATAACTCGTATTAAAACGCCACAACACCTTGTGTAATAAAATTTAATTATAGCCGATGTAACTTGAATTATCTCACTTCTCTCTTCTATTCCTCAGTGAACACAATTCTCTTTTATTTCCCTCTGTACTTCATTGAATGTCTTAATTAAGGTACGTTTTAAGATGAAGCACTATTATTCTTGCTATCTTTCTCTCGCACAACGAGAACATGGTATTCAGTTTCATTATTTTATAATAGTGTGTTGTCGTGGATTCTTCGGTTGTCAACATTTTCGCAATAATTTGTTATGAAAACAGTAAATATTTTCTACAGACCGATACCCTAAACGTTGTAGAATGTCGTTGGATTGCGCTAGCTCAAGATTGGCCTCGTCAAGGCACTCTTTAGGACTATGTCCAGCAGTTGACTGTTTTATCCTCCTACATGCTGTTGATGATGATTACTATTATATTGAACTACTTTTGATAGAGTTGAGAAGCATTAGAAGTTTATTATTTATTTATTTATTTATTTAGTAATTTAGTAATTTTTGCATCATTTCATTTAGTTAGTTTTTTTTTTAATTTACCAAATACCTGATAAATCGACCAAGCGATAAAATTTACAAAAAAATCTGTGAATTATCATAGTCGATTTATAAATTAGGAAATTAAAACTTATCAGTACCTATACATTACTAGGTAACTTGGAAAATTCTGTAATTCTGTTAAAACTATTACTGTCCAAAAAATATTTTTAATACATTTATTCATACAACTATGTACAAGTAGGTTTAAACAAAAAATACAAATGAAACAGCTAGCTATCTAAAGATCGTTGCAAAAGATCTATTGATAAATATATATATAAGTATAAACATATTATTAATGAGCTAATTAGAATGTTGGAACAGATATTGTTCGCAATGGCTGAACCGATTCTGATGAAGCTCAGCAGTTCAAATTGTATAACCGATTGATTTTCTAAATATTTTTTTGTAAAAATGTTGTGTTCCCCTGGACACCCAGTTTAAACTACGAGTACTTTTGCACATTCGATAACATCGTCATTGTGACATAAAATCGTTCGGTTAGAGCCCGGAATGGCTGGGTTCATATCCAAGCACCGGGTACAGTCGCGAATACGGTCGTTTGCAGTATATTCAATTTTTATTGGCATTTGGTTTACAGAGCCGGATATCGTAAATATTTATTACAAATGAGGGTATTATTATTATAGTATTTGCATTTTTAAATGGGGTGATTACATGATCTAAAGTCAAATTAAAATCAACACTGTTTTTATATTTCGCGCACCTTTTCGAATTAGATTTTAGTTAGCCAACTGTCTACAAACGGTGCTAGGATTTGATATCGCAGTAATCATTATAAGTATTTATCATTATCATTAGTAGCAGCCTATAGTAGTCCACTGCTGGACGTAGGCTTCCCCAAAGAGTTCCATGATGAACCATCTTTGGCCACCACCATCCACCGAGTTCCCGTTACATTATTGCAAAATCCACAACTACCACTAGCAAAATCGGTTAAAAATAATCATCGTAATTGTTGATTTCGTGATTTGTAAAATAGCTGATTAATGGTAAAATAATAATACATTTCAGCGATAAATAAAACAATAGTACTTAATTGTGTTTGCGCTTGTACACCATAGTTATAGGTCCTGCTAGGTCACGTTTCAGACAAAGCCTACTGCCTTTATGTCTTAATTTAGAAGCTCTAAGTTATATGTATCAGCTGGAATTCCGTGAATTTGAAAGTCAAAAATGATAAATGTTTCGCTATGCTATAAAGCTTTTGAGATATTGTAATTTTGAATAAACTTTAAGCTGATTTGCTATCAATAATGCTTATTTATAGACAAGGTGCACCACATGGTGCGTGAGCTGCATCCAGTGGAGTTTGTGTAACCCTACATCCTAAAACATCAAACCTCTAATAACCCTACGAACCATTCAAAACCCAAAACTTTCTTACAACCCCTAAAAAAATAAACAACTCCTATAAACTCCTATAACCCTTTTGATTTCCACACAATACTAACCACCCCTAAAACCATAGAAATTAAAAAAACAAGTTCATGTGACATGTGTATAATAAAACAAAAAACAAACACACTCACGATTGTATTCCCCATTATGTACATTCTTAGATACATAATCAGTGCGGATAGTTAGTATTCCAATAAGCGGCAATAGGCTTGAGACCTGTCACGTGGAATGCTGACCAATTCCTGAAAAAAACGCGGGCATGTGCCAAATTTAATGTTTTGAATGTGCCTCAGAAAACCCCCTTATATTATGCACTTAATTTTAATGAGCCTTGTCAAATGTATGTCTTTTAAAATTAGTTTAAAACATGAGACACACTTTAATAACAAATAACAAAATAAAGTCTCCACACGGCCCAAGGGCCCTATGTCTGATAAAATGAGAGTACTTACACCAGATTTAACAAGATAATCAGTTTTCCTCTAACTAAATAATTGTTTTTACCTGCCATATAATGACTAGGAAGAATTCTTGAATAATTTTATTGTGTGCTCGTAATTTTCAACTCATTATTTATTACGCAGCCAATAATTCATAGAGGTTGGTTTTCCAATATTTGCAATTGCTAGTTATAAAGTATTACTAAGAATTCATTTTATCGTCTCTGGGAAATTGCAAATGATGGAATTTCTATAGTTATCTATGAGATGCTTCCTTCTTGAGTATTTATCGGATAAAGTAAATTCGCAAAGCCAGTGGCAAACTCTGAACTATGGATATAGGTCTTTATGGTGAACGCATGATAGAAAAACAGAAGTAAATATATTTTTTAAACTATAATGGTTACATGGTTAAACATATTTTTTATTAAAAGGCTATGCACCATGATTTGTGAGTTTGATACTACTTACTTTTTTCGTAAGTATAATTTTATTTTAAAAAAATTGGGAAAACTTACAGCTAGACAAGATAATAGAACAATATATAAAAATACATGCCAAGCACATATTTAAGCTGATGGCTAATTACAAGTTTCCACTTATAAGGATTACGAGTAAAAAAAAACATATGCCATATGTTATATATGATCGATCTACGGATCTACTGAGTATGTATCTGTGTTACCTGTGATATAGTAAAAGCCTCTTTATTTTGATGTTATCTTAAGATAAATGTGATCTGATGATGGAATCTGAAATCGCATATTTACCAATTTGATGCTTGCAAGCAGAACCAAAACGCAAATATAATTTGATAATAATAAATAAATAAATAATGCTGGACATTTTTCACACAACATCATCTAGCCTCAAAGTAAGCAGACCTTGTGTTATGGGAACTACATGACTGATAAACTACGTATATACTTTTTGTAAATACATACATATTATACATAGAAAACACCCAGACCCGAGATAAATATTTGCAGATCATACAAAAAATTTATAAAAAAATATAGTATATCAGATATGTAGTTTCCATAAAACAAGCTCTGCTTACTTTCGGGCTATAGATGATTAGTTATGTAAATTCAGTATTATACCTACGTTTTCCAGCAGATAAACAAGACATGTATTGTTATTACAAATTATGTTATTTAGTGAAAGTAAAGTAAAGCTAATTCTATATATTTTATGACAGTCCGGACTCGTGTAGACAAGAATCAAATAGTGTCTTGGTATCATTAGCTTTCGTGTTTACGAGCTTAAAGTTTCACTTTAAGTGTCGTTACTAAGTGGGTCTTATATTTGTTCCCAACAATGTGTAACGTTTTAAGTTAATAAGATTATTTTAATTAATTAGAAGTAGTATGTGGGGCTTAGAAGTAGTAGAGCTCAATGTGAAAGAAGGAAGTACTACAAGCAATAATACTCGCATAACTGTGTACTGGTTACCAACCACGTAGGCCGCAAGCTTATTTGCCACTTTAGTAGTATGAGAAAAGTTATAATTTTGAAGCAATTTTGTAACTGTATATTTTTAGTCATTGTATCCAAGCTGAATACAGCAAAATAACGTTTTCTTAGTAATTTTTTGTTGAAATAGCATTACCGTGTGTTCGATTCCGATGCCTATGAACAAAGCTCGGCAATTTATATGTATTCGGCCCCCCGGGCGTGTGTGCGATACGCGAGCGAGTTGCAACTAACAGCAGCGCCAAGTAGGTAATCTAATCTATCGGTTGCACAGATAGTAAATACGCACAGAGTTATGCGATGCCGTAAGCTTACTGATTACAATGAGAAGTAACTTGGAATTGCAATAAGTTCCATTTTCGCTGTGGACAGCCAAAGTCAAAGTCAGGTTTTATAATCATTGAAATTACAAGGATCATATAGAAACATCAGCTGAAAAACTACGTGAATTCAAAAATGTTAAAATGATTTTACGCCGATTCCTCGCTTGCGACCAAGCCTAGAAAAATCAGGCAACAAACTCTGCTTGTTTTTTTCATTTCGCTTTATTCATTTATAGTTTGGTGCCAATCGAAAAACAATTGCTAGGATGACCTACAAAAAACCTCGGGACACGATTCCCGCTCTTAGATCCTATAGTTTCCAATAGAATCTCAGTATGGGGTCACAGGTTCATGAATACTGGGTTTTTAACTGACAATATTGGAAGTACAAAACAGATGACGCACTGTAGGAAGGACTCTCACCCGATTGACCGAAGACATCTCAAAGGTGCGCGCGGTGTGTAGAGGTGGTCAAGATCGTTCTTCTTGGACTCTTTGGGGAGGCCTTTGTCCAACTGTGGCCTTCAACAAGCCATTGATGATAATGATGGAAGTAATTAATAAGTGACTAGCAAGATATTGTTCGGCAGGATTACTGTGATATAATAATGAATTATTTAATATATTTCATTGTTCACATTACGCTAATCAAAAACTATATTTTTATGTTGTAAGTTCGTTTAGCTTATGATTTAAACATTTATAAGTATGATTTACTTGTAGATTAGCTTACTTCTTTTATAGTTATTGATTGATTTATTATTTATGAAAATATAAAATAAACTATAAATAAATCAGCTCCGGTTCAAGGTATTAATTGAAACAGTGAATGAAATAAGGCAAGATTTCACACCAAGATAATCTTTGCTCAGTTCAAATAACGTCATTCTTTGCCCATTAAGGCTCATTTGCATCGATGACAAACAAACAATAATAAATTAGCAATTCCGAAGCCTTCTCTATAATAAATCAGCGGGGAACACGCGTGGTATCAACCATATACTTCATAACTCAAAGTAGGTTCAAATAGGTTACCTATCTAAGTTGATACTGAGTTCAATGGAAACGATAATATCAATATAGTCTACATATTATGTACTTTGTAAGTATTCTAATTGCTTTGTCCACGTTATATCGTGGCCATGTGGATTAGCGTATTCACTTTCAACTTGTTCCTTATTGTATTCCATAGAGTAATATCTAATAAGGCATGCCTCAAAACTAGTTTGACAATAAAATCGTATACTAGACAGGAATAAAAATGTCAATGCTGACTTAAAAAGCAACAAATTTACAGAATAGTCGAGCAAATATTAATAGTAAATTTTCTTTCGTTGTGGCTTCTTCTTGATTTATAGCTGTAACAATTTAAATTACTTATTTTGTTCAATTTATTAAGTAAGAGCCCTATTGGCCTAGTGGGCGGTACCCCGACAAAACTCGAAGGCATGTACCATCTGTGTTCCTATAAGTAGCTAAAAGCTTGCAACCAGTCACGTGGAATGCTAAGTAGGTACTTGAGAAACGCATTTGCCAAATGTAAAGTACGAACTACCCCCTCCTTGGAATCCTCAAAGATCTACGCACTGTGTATGTATCTGAGGTTGTCTATCATGAGGAATGCAGTCGTGAAAGTATTTGTTTGTTTTAGTTGAGTAGTGTCTCATCCAGGTTTTATATTATTGCAGGAAAACGTAAACAGAGCAACAATAGATTTCTGTGGTAGATACGACAGCCTATCGTTTTGAATAATTATTAATTCTTGTTTCATATCTACAAACCCATTAATATGAGCCAATTAATGGCACAACGTGATTTAATCGACTGGTTATTGGTATCTCTTTAGATGAGATTAAGTTCTGTTAAGTTATTAATGTTAGTTTTATTCAGTTCTATAACTGAATTATCGTATTTACAAAACTATTATAGTAATAATAAATCCAAAGAAAAATTACGAAATTGAGGTTGAACGCAAGAAATTGTTACACATACTTATATAAGTTTATACACACGCCTGTTTTCCAGAGGGGTAGGCAGAGACCACGCATTTCACTACGATCCTGACATACCACTTTTAAATTACTGGAATTTGTTTTACAGAACGAATGATGATGATGATGATGGGTTTATAGTGATAACATTTGGCATAGTTATAGCTACTCTAGAAAGACTTTGTAACCAATACAAGAAGACCAGTACTCTTTGAGGAGTCCTTTATCCCGCAATAGACTTTTACAGACTGCGATAATTTGACTTTCGAACTAACATGGCATCTACAGAACTGCTAAATCCTGATATATAAAAGCTGAGAAATTCGCTCAGTTTGTACAAATGAGCCCTGACTTCTGCTTCTGAGTCTTTAAAAAAAATATATGGCGTTTGTTACTTACATACCTCATATTGATGCACTTGAGGAAAGCTGTGTTGCGCACTTAAGATGAAAGCATGCGCTAGTGTGAGACCTTTTAAGATGACTAAAACAAAAAAAGTAAAAACTTTAATTAGTCCTTCAAAGCAAAAAGCCCAGGTGTTGCTGATGTAAATAAGCGACGGTAACCGCTTTCCATCAGGTGGATAGTACCTGTTTATCTTGACATAGAATAAAATACAATACTTTTATCAGAGACTAGCTACTACCCACAGCTTCATCCGCGTTTTACCTGGATAACAAGTAGCCGATGAAGAGTAGCGAAACGCATGCAAGATTGGTCTCCATGAAAAGCCCTTCTATTTTAACGAGATAATAATATACAATTTATTTGCCCTGAAGGTCGATTCTAAATATTGGTGAAAAAATATTTGAAATTGTTTCGCAGATTACCTCCTTACATCCAAACTTACAAACTATTTCATTTTAAAAACTAAAAAGCAAATCATTTTAGCCTCATGTCGTCAATACTTACAAGACTTGAGACGGTATCTTGAGTAAAAAAAACAGAATTGGTTTCGCCTTAAGACCACCAGAGCCGGCACGGTAGCCAAAGGTCGCGGGTTCGTTCCCGTCCTGCGCATAAATATCTTTGCCTACAATAATGCCGATCATTTTTGTCCTCATCTCTTTGTTTTAGTATTTATTGTATGCATCGGCCATTGTTGTTGATTCTCTTTTTGTTATTCAATGTATGTTCATGATGTAATACAGTTACTATGTTATGATAATGTCTTTGTACTTATATGATTGATTTTTTTTTCTATCGATTCTATAAATCAAATTATGTTTTATGGAACCGAGTTGGCCTAGTAGGCGGTATTCCGATGCCAGTCGGGCACCAATGGATTTAGTTACCTACTTAAAAAATATTTTGCTTAAACGACGAAGGAAAACATCATAAAGAAACCGGCATGCTCTAGACCCAAATATTTAAAGGCTTGTGCCATCGGTTAGTTTTCCAATCAATCTGTCACGTGGAATGCGAACTACTTGCAAAATGCGTTCATATGCCAAATATAATGTTTGGACATGCCTCTGACTACCCGGTCTCCTCATAGATCTACGCACTGATTATATATCTAAGGATGTCCATCATGGGGCATAATGTCAAGAGCGTGTTTTTTTAAACAATGTTTTTCCACATTTTTTTTTATAAAACAGCTACTTTTAATATATAAGCTTCTACTCAAGGATTCGCCAATATAGTATATAGGTAAAAATTAAACTATGTTTTATTCAAGGTTACAAACAGAACAATTGAACCAGTAGAAGAAAGGAAGGGTGGTTTTTGCCCTGCAGTGACAAACATAAGGCTTATAATAATAAAAAATATGGTTATGCATAATTTAGCCTAGTAGTACATAGATACATAATGTAAGGAAATCTTTAGTGATTATAGGAGTGAGATAGCTAGATAACTACAAACATTATATAATTCAGTTTTGCTAAACATGCACTGTAAATAAGGTAATATGTAGGTAGCCACAAATTGGGATATGACTCTGCATAAAGCGCTGCAAACCAGGCGAAGATAAGTAGTGCGCTGATCTTCCGTCCCTTCCCAGTATCTGCTACTGAGCAGATAGCTTTGATATAAAACAAAATGTAGAGTTTAACTTAATAGATCTAGACAAACAAAATAGTAGTTTAGACAATCATTTAGCGATACTCAATACATTTATTGCTTTCACATGGTAGATACATAGATGGTGGATGGATGGATTATGGGTAATTATCTCACATGAACCCTGTCTTAGTTTATAGGAACAGATAGGTAGTCAC
Source organism: Perizoma flavofasciatum (assembly GCA_958496245.1). NCBI lineage: Eukaryota > Metazoa > Arthropoda > Insecta > Lepidoptera > Geometridae > Perizoma > Perizoma flavofasciatum. Next base: position 6,747,120 of record OY292439.1, on the reverse strand, counting down.
TCCGAAGTTTTAAATAAATCTTAATTTTGGAGACTTTGGATTTAAAGTTTTTTACTTTGGAGTTATTTAAAACAAATAACTATAGGTAACTAACTGCTACCTTTTTACACCATTCAATAAAACTGCAAAGGTTTTTACCGCCATGAAATCCGTTACGGCCTTACACTTGTTCTTGATTTTATTGACATGTGAAAACCAATATCATCACAGAATCAACTACTGAAAAATCAACTTTACCGACTAGCTTTGCGATTGAAACCTGGGTGATTCTCATCGTCGATAGCTGCAAATTACGCTGGTTTTAATACAACATTTTGTTGACACTGCGGATTGGATCGACAGTTCTAAGTTGACGTTATAAGGTTGAGGTTAGTATGGTTTTTGGGTTCCACAATGTGGTTAGGTAAGTTTGTGGTATTTTACGCGTATGGAGTGACGAAGTGACAGCCGGGAAGGCGGCGTCGTCTGACGCGTCCAATCAATTTGTTGGGCCACAATACGCAATACATCGTTGCCAAACGAACTCGGTAACACCGGGAACTGGGTTATTCTCAAAGTAAACAAATTCAATATTAGAATAAATAAATAAATAATGCTGGTCATTTTTCATAAAGCATCATCTAGCCGCAAACTAAGCGGAGCTTATAGTATGGGAACTACATGTTTGATATACTACTTAGATATACTACTTTTTTTGTAAATAGATACATTATGCATAGGAAACACCCAGATCTGTGACAAACATTTGCTAATCATACTAACAGTTGTCCCGCGTCGAGGATCGAACCCACAACCTTCTGCGTCTCAGGCGGGCTTTCGCCCACTGCGCCACAAAGGTCGTCTGTAAAATTGATAGGTACATAATTCAAATGCTATTTTAAATACAGACAGAATAAATAATATAACTACTTCAAAAATAGATAGATAAACTTTGTATAGTGCATAACAGAGCATCAAAAAGGGCCATCAAAGAGTTGTCACTAATCAAAGAGAAGCCCCTTATATCTATCCGGGAGAAATTCCATCTATCAACTATCTTCATCATCACTTCACTGTTACTTTAAACCAGAAATATCATCAAAACTTGACCGTTTGCAGGGACTGCTTCAAACTTGTCTTGTTTTATAAAATTTAAAGCTTCTTAAGACATCAGTGGCACTAAGAAGGAGTAGACTCCCTTCAGTCTTAATCAGTAGAATTCATAATAAATAATTTTAGAAATGAGTAAAGCTCTGTTTAATTGAAACGATTTGATAATATACTTTTATATCCGTTTTTCTATATAGAATTCGATGTAGAAGTACCTAAAATATAAATAAAAATCGCAGGCTTGTAGCACTATTATGAAATTCTTTTCATAATATAAGATGATAAAATAATTGTCCTAATTTTATAAAAATCCTTTTGAAAATCGTTTTGCGCTTACATTTCAGAATAGTCCCGCTCGCCGGGTGTCTCATACAAGATGCATAGGTGCGCAGGAGTCGTCTACGTTGTTTTTGCACAGCTAATGAAGTGGCGCGGTCACTCATTAGACCGTAACGAGGCCGCCTGGGTTCCAGACCCAGTCTGAGACCAGACTTTGAGATTGAAGAACTGCCCAACAAATAATTATTATACTAACCAAATGAAAATGCGTAACGACCCATTTTGATCAGCTTAGCAAAATAAAAAACACGCCCACGACTGTATTCCCCATGACGAATATCCTCAAATACTCAATGTGTAGATGTTTGAGGATTCCAAGTAGAGGCACAGAGGTAGTCAGAGGCACGTACAAACATTATATTAGGCACATGTACGCGTTTTGCAAGTTGTAAGCATTCCATTCCGTCGGCATGCCCTAGATGTTGGATTAAGGGCATGCCGGTTCGCTCACGATGATTTCCTTCACCGTTTTGAGCACAAGTATTTTTCGAGTGTAAAATCCATTGCTGCACTGCAATCCGGGGATCGTGGGTTCACCGGTCGTGTCGGTGAACCCACGATCCCCGGATTGCAGGTCGGGGTACTGTCCACTATGCTAACACGGCTATTTTTAGGAGTGATACGCAAAGTCCAAAACTTATAAAATTTTTAAATAAGACACTTCTCGATCTAACAGCAGACACAGTGGCCTCGATTCTGTAGTACGTACACTAACTAAACTAAATTTAAACAGTCGCTCTCTTTTACTGATAGTGCCAGCAAGAAAGAGATAGCTACAATTTTAGTGCTGTCAAATTAGTCAGATTTAAGTTTTCCATACAAATTTAATCGTGATTTCAAAACATGCTGACTATAAACACGAAGAAAAGCGGCACTTAAACTCATTTGACAGCAACACACCGCAGTCGAATTCTTGTCATCTCTTTCTTGCGTACACTATCAGTAAAAGAGAGCGATAGTTTAAATTTATTTAGTGTACTACAGAATCGAGGCCAGTGCCTTATATAGTTTTTGAACGAACCACTCATTCTCCGCCTCTCTCCCTACTTATTATTCTCACGGATCTATGTGCTAAATATAGTTCTACAGATGTCCATAACGGGGATTATAGAGTGCTCTTTTTGTTTTTATTAAAATGTTCTATAGCTGAACTTTTTCATTTACAAGTTTGAGACGTTTGTAAGCCTGACAAAATGAGTGCCAATGTTTCGTTATAATTTGCCAGTGTAATTAGAATGTTGGTTAGAAAAACTAAAGGGAAATTAAAGGTATTACAACTGTTATTCAAGATAATTCAGTAAAACAAATTATAAGAAGCTAAACGAACAAGCTAAATGAACATAAACGCACATACCCTACTTACTGCTATTACTCCTACTAATATAAACGTCAAAGTTTGGAAGGTTGATGGCGGGACCATTTGGATGATATTTGTAACAGGTGTAGTTCATAACTTCATAATATAGGATAGCATATAGGTTACTTTTTGACCAGGTATAACGCGCGAGAAGCCGTAAGCAGACGCTATTAATAATTATTATAAATGGCAATGTTTGGTTGTTTAGATGTTTGTTGCTAATAATCTCTTACAGCTAGACCGATTTGTCACCAGTTATGGCGCATAGAGAGGCAGCTGGCACTCCTCTCACCAAGAGTATAATAATTTTCTGAGCTAGGAAAACTAGAAAATAAATGATGCTTTTTGCATGCAAAAAATGCAGAATTATGTCAAGTATTTTTTCTCTACCTCCGGCCAAACCGTCACCCGGTCCGCGGAGGTTTTATGACAAGGTCGCACCACAAGGGTATGATGATGAAGAATGCCCACAGTCGTGGGCGGATGGAAGCGGTAAAAAAACTTACAAACACTGTAAGTCCTAACATAATATAAACAGATTTTACAAAACTAAGTTATACATTATCTGCCCTCAATATCTTACTGCTGAGAAAAAGCCTTCCATCATTATTTTTATACAAAACTACAAAGCTTTATTTCAAAATGATGAAATTCCCTCAGGTACTCGGACCCACATTGTTTCCATCGAATAAGATTGTATAAAAAGGTACACATACAAAAAGGTACAATGTATAAAAGGGTATAGCAAAAAGCTATAGGTTTCATATAAAAAGGTATTGTAGCAATGCAGTGAGGAAATGGAAAGTGGGATACTCTGCGTAACGCGAGATTCCCGCGCACGCGGTGCTATGCGATACGATTTGACGCGCTAGTAAGGTGACTTTGTCGATAGTGTTATATCGATGAGGTACCGATGCCTGTCTGTTTTAAGTGTCGGACCACTATCATAGACCACAAACGGCAGCGACAATCTGACTATACAAACTATATTTCATAGGAAGTTACTGTCGCTTAGCCACTGATTCATTAACACAGTTCATTAAATTGGTTTTAAATTACAAGGCTTCAGGGTACCGATCTATTTGCGTAATAGATCGCAAATAATCGAAAAAGTAGTGGCAGTCACTACTTTTTCGATTATTTGCGCTGAGTGCGTAAAGTGCATAAAGTGTGGCACTAATCGTGAATAAGTAGCGACTGTTTAAGACAAACAGTAAGTTAAGTGTGTATTTATAGCCGTTCTAAGACCTCTCTAATGTAATTGAATTTGTCTGAAAAATATCTACGATTCGAAATAAAATGTTTCATACTCCTAAAACATCTTTATTTTATAGAAATTTTGTAGGAAGATTCTATGATTTAGGTAAATAAATGATTTAGATTAACAAAGATTATCGATAGATTCAAAGAACATCACTGAACATAGCAGGCAATCTCATATGTTTTATTGGAGTGCAATGTGCGTCGAATGCCTTTGTGCGGGATAAAACAATTCAGTGTGCACGTGCCTTTAGCCGCGTAATGCGCCTATTTTTGAGATTATACCCGATTACTTTGGAATATTGGATTGGGAATATAATTCATGATTATGATAAACGCAGTCAGCCAATTTTGCACTGAAATTGATTTATAACTTTTATATCTACGTCTACTTTGTTTATGTAATTTTAGTTCAATGATAAAACCACAAATCCAAGCAAAGCCACAAAGGTAACCAAAGATCTGAAATTGTTGGCAAACCCTTGTCTCCATCTATAACAACACTTAAGATAGTTAACTTATTTCACTTGATAACTGAAAACAATCCACTTATATTTATTAGTGTCTTTGAAGTACTGGAAGCATTCGTCCGTTATTTCCATTAAAATCTGTACAATTCCAAAAATTCCTATGCTACTGTAACGGTTAGAGTATTTGATTCTTCCACAATTGGCTGTCCTTTTTCTGTTCTCAATCACCAGATTTGAGACCTCCGCCTCTCGAACGGCTCACTTAGAAATGTATCAACGAGATGGCTCTACATTTTCTGGGCTTTTTTGTATTCAAACCCAGGTTAAGAAGACCTGCTTCTCAGGAAAGGTTATATGACATGGTTCGGGAGGTAAAAGGTCTGGGTTTTTTGGATGTCTTGTGAGCACGGAATGGTCGCGACGTATCGATTTATTTAGGAACGCGTGAGAATGAATGGAATTTAGGAAGCGTTTTTTGGAAGCTGGAAGCTAATTTTGGGATTCGGTATGAATAGGAAAAAATTAAGTAGATGGTGGTAAACGTTAGATGTTAATCATTCAGCTTACATAATCGAATACCGCTGGGGTAGAAAGGTTCACGAACCGAACGACGCAGTGTAGAAAGAACCGATGAGCTAATGGCGTCTTGAAAGTTACTGTTGGTGGATGGAGGTAGCTCAAGATCTGTACTAATTCTATATGTGGAAGAATAAGTGTTGAATTTTGCTGAGATAACTTGGAATACAAATACCTACGACAAAACATATAAAGTAAAATGACCAGCATTACTTATTTTTACTCGGGTGCCACGCGGGTGAAGCTGTGGGCTATAACAGTCATTCTATCGAAAGAATCCATGTTCTGATTGTCGTAAAAATTCTTAGCAAATGACTTCATCCAATTACTCTGTCATCCGAGTAAAAACTCTATAAAATGCAGCCATGAAATTAATTAAGAGTTAAAAAAGGAACGCATTTCTGGTATTCTCTGGAGTGTGACTAGATCTTTCAAATACCTTGCATTCTTCAATGTGAGTAGACACATTGCAATGTTAGTTTGTATGTAATTAATATCTGTAGATCATGCAAACATTTTCCCCGCAGCGGAAATTAAACCTGCACCACTTACATCTCAGTTTACTTGCTCACCTCTCCAATTATCTCTGTCATCCATGATTAGGTATCAAGGTATGATTTTTTCCTATAACTTATACAAAAATGAACATGTGCTCAATATAATGTTTGGACGTGTCTCTCACCCATAATCCTACAAATATTATAAATTCGAAAGTTTGTGAGGATGGATATTTGTTACTCTTTCACACAAAAACTACTAAACGGATTTTGGTGAAACTGTACAGCAATATAGCTTATACATTAGAATAGGCTACTTTTTATCCGGGTACCACGCGGGCAAAACCGTGGGCAGAAGCTAGTTAATAATAAACGAATACCTAATAAATAAGATATCCGTATTGAGTATGGATGTAAGGATCTCCATCATCTGCATTACAGTCGTCAAAATGTATGTTTTGTTTGTTTAAAACTATTTCATTCAATAAGTTGATCCACACTTTTTTACCTTTACACTAATATTTATTTTCTTCCCAGTATCTCAAGTGCAGTAAATTTGCGTACGTGGGCTACAGACAACGCTCAATATCAGTCATTGATACGGGAGGGATATCGGTTGCCATAGCATCGAGCTGTGGGAAACAGAGGTCACTGCTTTGCTCTGAACTCCTAGTTGGGTGCGATCGTCACTTTTTTATACAGGGGGATGCGTTGGCGCATGTTTAGAAATGGTGGGTAAAATAGAATAGAACATATTGTGGTTCATTTCATTTGACACAATATCAAACCACAGAAAGATCATGTACAAAATAAATGAAATAGGTATACACTTTATCAATAGGTGTAATGTGAAGTGGATAATTTAAATTTCACTCTATAAACTCTGGCTGGAAGAGATCGCTAGTTTAACTAATAAATCATACATTGTAAATAGGTTGTTTCTCTTATACCTATTGTTCCTGTTCTAATAAGCTGCGATGTGCTGTGCAATCTCAATCAATGTCGTAATTTACAACTGACTTTATTATATGACGCTTGTGATTTCGATGAATAAAAATCTATTGACTTTGACTTTGACAAGGTGTTATTCATCAAATGACAATAAAATTTTGTAAAAAAGTTAAGAAAGTGGGTACAAGTCATACCTTCCTAGAAGGGACGAGTAACTTGATAAGGGCCCTGTTAAATTGACGCGGTGGCGAAAGATAAATGGTTGTCAAAGTTTGCGTGGATGTACTGACCGCCACAGCCACCGCCAGGCGCCACCCTGTCAGTTTGACTGGGCCCTTAATAAATTATTCGACAACAGCTTTTGACAATATACAGCGTGTGGGGAAAACATTTACATTTATTTCGTATCTTCTAATAAAAAAAGAGAATGTTATCCGAACACGCTGTGTATTGTCAGAAACTGTGATGGCTGCGTTCCAAGGCAAAAGATTATGCCTGCGAGTATATTGGAAATAACAAGTAGTCTGTTTATTCTTCTTCTAGACTTGCTTCATCATCGTCGTTTGACTTTTCCTAAGGTTTAACTGTAAGAAAAGTAAATTATTTTAACCTATATTTAAAGAAATCTAAGAAAAACTTTTTTAACCTAAATTTTAAAAATATTAGTATTTATCGGTGTTAATTCACTTAAAGGTATGTCAAATTTTAAATTAACTAGTTACTTCAATGGTTTACAAGCTAAGATTTTCTCCAGTTAGGTAATATTCGAAATAAAGAAAACTTAACTCTACTATTTGCAAAATGCGAATCTGTGCCAAATATATTTGGACGTGACTACCCCCACTTGGTAGCCTCTACGCCCTCTGTATGTACCTATCTGAGGATCATGGAGAATACATGTTTTTTTATACATACCATGTTTTTTTATTAACGTTTAACCAGTGTTGTTGGTAGAGTAGTTTTTTTCTAACGGGATGTCAAAATGGGAATAAATAAGGTTCAGACATCTTCAGATTTATACTCATAAAAGAAAAAAGGCATTATTATATAAAACACTTCTATGTTTATTGCTTTTTCTACCATTTCTGCAAATTGCTCTCAATTTACCGGAACTCCGGGTCAACGACACATTATTTTCAAAGTTGATCTATATTTCACAAAAAACATTAGTGATCATTTAAAAAAAAAACATCATAGGTTCGGTCTCTTTCTATTTGTTTGAAGTGTCACCAAACGCACGCGCAAGACAAGGATGGTTATAGTTTGTAAGCGTGTCGTGGTTGTGGGCAGAGTTTCGCAGTGATCCATGACGCCTGTTCTACTTGAAGTTGAAGCGACAACGCAATGTAAGTGAATAATGTTTTTGTCTCGCTCGCTCATTTTTTTTACTAATGGAATGTTGACATATTGTTTTGGTGTCATATTTCAAGGTTATTTATTATCAGTCAGTTTTTCAAAGCAGTGGTTTTATTACATTTCAGTTTAGTAAAATTCTAAATTTGCACCAACAGACATTGCATGAATAAATCAGACGACAAAAAACCTATTTTGTATTAAGTGACTAATATGTCTAAGCAGAATTTGTAATAAGTATAGGTAAACACTTTAAAAAACAATTAACCATGTTCACGAAATATTAAACAAAAAACAAATAACAATGACATTGTTTTCAAGCCACATTTTACTAGACATACTTTTCTCTTTCGTTTCGTGACAACCAACGCCATCTAGGTGACAACGAAAAACATTATAAATTAAATGATTCACACATTATGAATCTTAGAAACGTCCGACTTTTAAAGACAATTTTATTAACAAAAGTTATATAAACTCTATTAAAAAATATTATTAAAATAGGAGCGCGTTGATGTCTTTTGTAGAGCGGATTTGTAGACTATTTTATTTCCTCCTATTAAGTTCAATAAATCCATATTATAATCTCTGTAGAATTACTTACATTATCATTTAAATAACATAAGAGATTTTTAATCTGTGGAAAACTTTAAGTTACTTTTTTGCCTTTCGGAAAAACGCCATTTGTTTCACTTCAAGAAACTTCAAAATGAAAAAAAACACATTAAAACTCTTTCATATACATTTCGTATGAAAATTTAATTAATGAAAATACTACGCAAATAGACCATAAGAAAAATTAATGTGTGTAAACTTAACAAACTACAAAACTTAAAGTGATTATCTTTTTCAAGCGATTCCCCTTTTCAAAGACAGAACCATTCACATATCAACAACAACAAAAGTAGAAATTATTAAGTGCGGTCCATAAACCCAAGCATTCGTTTATAGAATAATCCCGCTTAAAAATAAACCATCCAACCCGTCAAAATCAAAAAGGCGCTTACCGTATCAACATCCGTCAGAGACGTCTCAAACCGTTATTACCCCGTCGACAGATCTACATATCGACTGAGTCCTTTCCGTGAGAAAATCTTTTAGAATAATCGACAGTTCTAATATACAGAGAGTTGGAGGCTGCGAAGGTTTCATAGGTCCAAAAGCGCGCGAACGCAGTGTGGCGCCGATGCCCGCGCGCATAGCACGCTCACACGACCCGCGCGTGCCCGGACACGCGACCTGTCAAAACCGCGTTGACAGTTCTGAATTCTAATTCGGAACACCCATTGACCCATTTAAATCTGATTAAAAAAAGGAACGGATGATTTTAAACTTTGAATAGCCTTAGACTTTTTCTATGGATATTGGTAGTGACATTTGAAGTTTTTAAGTATATTTACATAGAGTGTTCCGATTTCAGTGCTAACCGTTTTTCTAGGTCTAGTTAATTTTCTTCTAGTGGTTACAAGGGCGTGAATTTAACTTGTTAGAGGTGTGAACTGAAGGTGTGAAATATTGGATTTGACCAAAATAGTTGTGTTTGAGCTGTAATTTTAATTTACTGATTTGTAGATAAACAAATGAATTTTTGGATTGGTCGGTACTTCAAACGGTAAGTTTAGGTCTTACCTACCCGTATACTAGAACGAAACTCAAAATTAATTTAGACCCTAGTATAGATATTTTACGGTTGTCGATGAAATTGTGTCAGCCAATTTTAACTTGAATATAGATTGAGTTTGAGTTTCTCATTCTGGAACATAAGCCCTAGCAAGTACTTTTTAAGGCAAGGCTATTTTACGAACATCATCGATAACAGTTACCACTCAATACAAAACAAGGTGAGACGATTTTTTATTGCAACTACGTAGGAAGTTGACCTACCCATTTAAATCGAAGATTAAAAGCAAAACCTAATATGTACTGTAAAATCCAGTTATTGTACTCTTTCAAGATGGAATATAATACTTTCTACAGCTCCTTAGATTTACTAATACGGATTGATATATGCGTATCATGCTGAAAATAAATAAATAAATAGTAAAAATACATTTAAAAAAACTTAGAACTTCGTTTAATAAAATTTCATGTAGGACAGACATGAACCGTTGAAGAGTTCTTTTATCTGGAGCTAACCCTGGCATTACCTAAATTGATCTGTCGATTCAGATCATGCTTCCTATAAAAATGTATTGTCATCGGAATTGAAGCAACGTGAAGAAATTCAACTACGTAGGATAAGAGGAAATTATAATTCAGCTTGCAAGATTTGACCTAATCAAATAAACTAACATACAAACATTGGAAGTATTTAACTTGCAATGTTTGTAAAAAGCTTGTAAAAAGAACGTTATGCAGGTCACCCAGGTACTTACGTTTAAACCCTAGCTCCAGTTTCCGGCAACGCAATAAGATTATGCCCTTTATCTTATACCACCACAAATTCACTCCATGTTGCATTTAAAATGGGAACCTGCCTTAAGCTGTGCCTTGCCCATGAAGCTTAGCGTGAGCTATTGAACAGATGTTTCAACTGTTTACTGTTCCTTATTGAGAAACAACCTCTATTTTAAAGGACAACTACTTATGACGTATGAAAGCTTGATAAGATTTCAGAAGAGCCATCTGCCACATTGCTTGTCAAAATACAAGTACTTGCTAAAAGTTAGGTCTACGGATTAAATAAAAAATAATTTCATCCTTTGAAGTTAATTAAAATCATTACTTTTTATAATGAGTTTTAGAAAATCTTCGCCTCACTAATACCTGTTTGGTTTTGTTCCACAATTTTAATCTTTGAAATATCCAAAACACTATTTCGATTTATTTCGTCCTGAAAACTGTAACGGGTGGTGTATTTTTACAACAATTCTAATCTTATACACGTCATAGGTATTCCTCTCGAAAATAATTATCTGTTAAATAACCATTACAAAATGGGGATTTTAAGAACTAAAGTGGAATTAACACTTTTAAACGGACCTGCGACCACAAAAGCTGCGAAGTCTTCAAAACGTTAGGAATAACAATAGATTGCTACGCGATTAATCAGTTTTCCTATGGACGCTTCAAATACCAGAGGTATCACTGGTGAAAAGTCTCATGTGCCTATAATTTCTCCGGCATCTTAAAACCGGAACACAACAATGCGAGCATTACAGCATAACTGCTTGGTGGCAGAAATAGGTATCGGTAGTAGTACTTCCCCGAAAGAGCACTTCCACGATGTCTTAAAAAAAATAATCATAATGTCTAACAATTGCGAAAACCTAAATTATTCAAAGTGAATTTAGATTACAGAAAAGGTTACAGAATTTGATTGAAGCATATTCAAGAGCCTCTAAAGTCTAATCTATCAACATAATTCTATTTTTTTTTTACCATCATTGAGGATAAAAGATAATGTGCTTTACTAAGTGACGAAAAAAGTCCTAAGTAGTATCTTCACAATGCCAATTGAGTATTTCTATTCTACAGTTTTTGCTCGCGTTTAATAGGTCATATGACGCATCCAGTAGGTTTTGTTTTTTTTGGTTACATATGGTTCTTGGTAAAATACTGTTCCTATTTATATATTGTCGACGTATTTATAGTTCATTTAGGTAGATATTTATTTAACTGCCTCTCTTGAATACTTTTTAGTCATAGGTTTTTGTTTTTGAATAAATGGAAAGATCCACTCACTGAGTGTGTATCTGTTGGTTTGTTCTTGTAGTTAGCTTAACATTTGCTTTAAAGTACTCGTAGCTCGTCCAATCAAATTGTAAGATTTTAAGAATCACTACTTTCCTCGAGAGTTAATTTATTTTGTCACCTGTATATCATACATACCCACTCGCACACGGTGTACTTATTTACATTCTTTATCATGTAAGTTTGTCTTTTTACACTAAATCTCTAAAACTACTCTGACTATTTTGATGCAAGCAAAATAGAGTTTCCAAGACATGCAAACATTCAAACTTGTTCCACATTATTAATAAACACCCATCAGTCACAATTTCTGACCCCAAAATAGTATTCCCTGTATCGTTGTTAGCATATTTTTTTTTTGTTTTCAACAAAAAATATTGATTGAAGTAAAGTTTATAATTTGACTTAGACGTTAACCTAGATAAAGTAAAAAATCCCATTTTCATAACTATTACAAAACATAATTATTTTCAATTACCTCTATCTTCTAATTTACTGAGAGTCTGATACTATCATGTACCTACACTAGCTTTATCGATTTCAAAGAACCTGTTCTGTTCAAAAAGTACGCGTATTTGGACCAAAGAAATTTAATTGCGTTGCTGCAGAGGTCAGGGGTCTACTGATGTTTATTTGGAACCGTTTCGATCAACCTCTTGATTTTTAATTGAACCAGATGGTCCAAAAAACGTTGACGAAATAAGCAGGTTCAAAGAGACTTACGGTCAAATACTAAAATGCTACTTAAGATTTAAGTAGGGTTTGAAAATAAATTATAAAGACTATGTATAGGATAAAAATTAATAGGTAAATACTACAAATTGTTCACTGCATTCAAATTTATAATTATCCCAGTACGTATCCGGATTTCTTATAGGACTAATTTTGGTGATTTGAGAACGAAAAACTATAAAGCTGAGTCTCATCACTAGAAAAAAACCATAACAGGAAGGATTGTCTAAAGTACGAGGTATACCTAGTCGGCCAGCCGTCAACTCGGTTGAACACGTACAGAATTGTTAGCGGACGATTTTTGAAGGGAAATCCCAGCCTATTTTTTTTTTCTTACCTTATTATGCCCTACCTAATGTCCGGCAGAGAGTTAAGGTATACCATCCCACAGGTCTTAACCTAGTTTGGATATGTATGTTATCCCTACCAGGATTATTATTACTAATGTACGAAAACTGCTATAGAGGTACAATAAAATGTACTAAGGCAAATAATATCAAAATTTCTAGAACCTGTTAAACTTAGTAACTGCTTAAATTAATGTTAGCGCTCTCTTTTGAACCTTTCTTAGGAGCTTGAATGATAGACAGGACCGTTATAATAAATTTAATCGTAGACCACTGAGTAACAAATCTTAGTAAGTACATGTTTTTTTACTCTAAAGCTTATTTTGCTCAAGTCAGACCCTGGTACGCAGTTTCGAAACACTCCAAAATTCTCTATGACATGGCAACGATCATGACCTTTGACAAGCGTAGCCCTGTCACTTCTCGTTAGGTTTGATATCAGTACATCACACAATTTGGACCTGATCGCTCACAGCGCGAGCGCATTTTTTCTAGGCCTGTCAGTGCAGTCATGGATTGCAATTTGACATTTTACGGTACAACCTTGTACCTATTTTGGAGAAAGGTTTCAGGTTCAATAAGAATGAAACGTGTTAGGCCGATAGGCAAGAATTATTTTTAACCCTGGTTTGAATTTTTTACCTTATTGCCAGCCCCGACTGGGGAGGGTTATGCTTTTTATGCTTATCTATATGTATGTGAATTTTAAACTTAAAGTTCTCCAATTTACGATTTCATTAATTCTATTTAATAAGGTTTCAATAAACGTGTCGTGATTTACCTAGTCGAAGTGACAAAAAATATTAAGGCCACCATCAGGTTTAATTTCGTATCTCATTTTTTTGATATATGTATCAGAAATAAGGTTTCATGAGCCGATGTTGAAAAGTTTATAGAACTAATCCATTCAAATAGCAAAGGTTTTTTTTATTAATTTATGATTTAAAGGAAAGCCCTTGTGCTTATCAAACATGACCTTCCTTTTTGTCATGGATCTTTCTACATTAAATGTGCTTCTGCAAAACTTAAAGCTGAGATGACCTTAAGGTCAAAGGCTTAGTAACCTTAAAGTAACCTTCATCCAGTTACCTCAAGGTTCTGCAGTTTTTTTTAAAATAAAATCAATGTTATTTCTTAAAAAGCTGAAGCAAGGTTGAAAACCAAATTAATGCTTTCTATTTAATTTTCATAAATTAAAAATCGTTTAAAAAGTTTTGTTTCGAAAAATCGAGCTTATAGTTAATTACTTAAGATCATTTTTGTGAGTTTGATACTCTATTGCATTAATAACATTTTATGCTGGAATAACGCACATACACACTTCACCAGTACCTATTTGATTTTGATAAATGTCACTCATAAATAATGATCAACGGTTTTTACTGCTGAATGGGTGACGAAAGACTGACAAAATGTTGAATAGAACCATCTAACAAGACATTTAACATTTGAAGGACAAAACGTGTAAAGAATGGCTTAACAAATAAAAAATCCTTTAACAAACATACAGACCGAGAGTTCATAGTCGTCAACCCTAGGAATTAAGTATCAGGAAAAAACAGTCAAGAATAAAAGTGCTTAAAAATCCTGCTAAGCTGCACCCTGTCAGACGTTTTTTTTTTACTTCTTTTACCACATGCGGCTTTGATTAATCTGCGAGGTCAAATTCTACATCATCTGAGGATTCTTCTTTTGACAAATTATCAGTAAATGAAAGAATTTAGCAAAATCAAATATTTTGGAGTTCTAGCTATATTTTTTCTAAATCTTCTAAATGGTTTTTTAAAGTGTTTGGAATATTAAATCGAAAGTGCAAGAAAGAAAATCCTATTAAGTACACCTTAACATAGTTTTCCAGAAGTTTTTATTAAAAACTAAATTCAAAGGTATAAGTTAAAAGCTTCTCATAAATCAAAGTTTGATACCGAAATATGTATACGCCTTGGAATTTAGCAACTTATTCCATTCAGTTATATTATAAAAATGTTAAGATGGCAACACAGATGCTCAAAACAAAACACCGAATACCAAGATGAAGCACGTCGAATACCAACAAACAAATATTTAAATTTCAATTCGAACGTCGCATATCAATGGAGAGCCATAAGCCACCGACTTTTTTTATGCGCAGCCGCACTGAGACAATAAAGAAAAAAGCCATAGGGGGAAAAAGGAAAAAATACGAAAACAGCATCTAGATTCAAGAGTTGGCTGATTCGAAGTTGGAAACAAAAGAAGTCGGCTCCTGCCTGACCGAGATCTTGGCGTACGCGGGCGCATCTCGTTTTCTTTTTTATTCTTTTTTCTTAAACGTTGCTTGTGATTTCTTTTCTTGATGCATCACAATGAGACGGTCTATCGTATGCCAGTAGCTGTTTTTTTTAATCAATTTTGGTATTAACGCGTTTATGGAACGCAGATTCCATTTTCAAAGTGGCACTGGCAATAGTATAATTTCTTACTTTTCGTAAATAGGTATTTGTTTATAGCAAACTTTATATACTTGGTGCCTTTTTGTGGGATAATTTAGTTGTAAATTTCAAAGAAGTTTTCTGATTGCCGCCTCAATTTAGCCCCTTTTTTATAATTTGTCTATTCGCTACATTCAAAACAGGTTTCAATTACATTATGTTTTATGAAAAGCAATTTTATAATTATTAATAATCGCTAATTCATACCTATGAGGTCTTTCGATTATTAGCTCATCGATGCTTGGGAGACTTTCATAACAAGATTGGATCCCTACTAGGATGTTTACACATCTTGTGAGTATACGTCAAATGTTACGTAACGAAAGGCGTAGATAATTGGTTCAGTGTAAAAAACACTTAATGTTTCAAGATCTTTGTAAATAAAGCCTTGAAGTAACAAAGGGACAACAAATTGAAGAAAAACATTAAAAATATATTATTTTGTTGAAAGTACCAGTTTGTTTGATCAAACGCCAGTTCTGTCATTCACTTAAAAAAAACGATTTGTTATACATTTACTTACCTCTAGAAGTGTAAACACAAGTTCTTTTTTATTTTATTTCCCTCTTCTATTGTTAGTTGTCTAAGGTTATGAGAGAGTGAGAGAATAGATGAGAACATCATCCCTTTACTTTTGTGCTTCTAAAATTATCCACCAAAAACATAATAACAAGCACGCATCACAAATATTGACCCCCCATTTTTAACACTCACATTAGCACGTATCCTGACAGTACTGTCCACACTTTTTTAACGTTTACCGTCCCAAAAACTTACAAAGCAGTCGGACCCTTATTGCTCAAACATTAAAGTTAAAAACCGAATAAGGTAAGTACTGGTGAAATTAACACCAGTATTTAGCAGTTACTTACCATAGGGTGCAGGTGGTCTTTGTTTAAACGCCACCTGAATTGTTTTTTTAGGGCATTTTAAAAGGTATTAAACTTATACCTATGTATTTGAACATTTTATGGTTGTTAGTATCTAAGAGTACCTACAAACGTATAACCAGTGTATACCATAGAAAGTACTAATAAATCAACTTACCTAGTTTTTCAAATTTATTTTGGTGTTATGTTGTGTTATGTTCATTACCTACCTATACTAAGCAACGATGTAAATACAAATAGCATCATCTCTACAAGCGTTAGTGGTTTTGGTGTTTACCAGGAATTTAGCCATACATTTAGCTATTTACAAAAACAGTATTGCATCGTGTGGGTATATAAAACATAAAGTTTGATCTGTCAATTCCAGCAAGACGTGACTACGTTTGTATGGAGCTGACTAAGAAGAGCCTTAAGCTTCTTTGTCTCAGCTCCGCTCTAGTTGTGCTTATCAGAATGACTCGATTTGTGGCCCTCATCTGAGATACACCGCATTATTCAGCGACCTTCTGCTGACAAGGAGTTACAAAACCCAAAACTTGGAGGCGGCAGGCGTCTTTGCAGCTTTCGACATTCTTGCAGGATTACCGTGAAACTTATCTTCGTACATAGGAATCAAAAACTACTAAGCAATCTTTGGTAGTATTTTAGTGTTTACGGTTTCGCGTTTGGTTATACCTCGATTCCGAGAAAAAATTACATGGAAAAAATTACTTGAGGTTGGTGGTCTCAAGGTATAGGTTTAATTTTGTTCAAAAATATAAAGATATCAAAATGTTACGTTTAAATTAATAACCGTAAAAACGTACAGATGTCAGAAAGTAGGTATAAGCGTTATGTATAAAGTGTAGGTATCATAATGTTAACTTTTACAACAACTTGAGAATAACGAGACTAATTTAATTACAAGATTTTATAACTACCGAAAAATTCGACCAGACTTAACAATTTTGTAGCTATGTTGGTAGCACCTGCGTACCAAGCGGGAGGTCGAGGGTTCTAGCTTTAGCGAGGTTGAATTTTTGGGATACTATTATAATCTAGTGATTTCTTGCGTTAACACTTTTAAAACCTAACCATAATTTCAATTAGTTTTTAGATAAATTGAAAAAAAATATTACTTCTCAGAATCAGCGGATAATCTGTATTGAATACTTACGGTTCTTGAATCGTAATAAGCACTTTGGCTTATCTTTGGCATTTGAGTTTTTTTTCGAGGAAAACGTAGGTTTTATTCCTGTTGTTTTTTTTAAATAAAACGGCCACATCCAAAAGCTTTAATCTTTCTTAGCTCCTACTAAACCTAATCGTAGGCCATTATGTTCTACCAGAACTAATTCACTGGGCCTTATCATAATTTGAATCGACATTTCGTATGACTTTTGTATGACAAACCGGAGTTTTCTTACGGTTATTAATTCCTCTGTAGCTCTATGAATTCTGTTATTAGGAAGTTAAATTGTGGTTCAGTCAACTTTCTTTGATCTATAACTACAAGGGCTTTTTAGTACCGTTGTTTCTGTTATTTAAAGTGTAGAAAACACTATAGGAACATCTTTCTATTTATTTTGCCAGAAATTCTATTTTTGCATGTCGATTTCGTTTTAAATTTGTACCTCTATAAAGTGTCGATCGATAATATTAAAATTAGGTTATTCCCCGATTGACCAGATTTGCATATTTTTTTTAACTTATATCATCTGTCTGTCTTTCTCGAATCTTGAGAAAACCATTACATTGAATGCAATGCTGTTGTAATATTTAGGTACAAGGTACGAGAGTAGAGTTCGACTCTTGTTCTATTTTTACTCAGTAATCTAAATAAACGTAACTTCAGTATTCCATATTCTAGAAATAAACAACAAAATTAATTTCTCCACTTACATTTTCTAAGTTTATCAAAGCAGTCATCGGCGCACACGCATTTACTTAAATCCTAACCTATTGTTGGTATCCCCTTAAAGTCACGGTTGCTACCTTATTGGCATATTGCGAACCCTACATGGCAAGGACCTAATGACCTACGACATTTCAACTGCTGTCTCTATCCTTTACCGTCTTTGTGAGATGGAGAAGGACAGATGAACACCATAATAGAAAATGGCCGTATTTGTTTTGTTCGATTTGCTAGTGGCCAGTATCTCTCTCATATTGTTTCTTTAGTGCTGTTGTCTATGGTTTGTTTTTTGTTTGTGTATATGATAGGTTCCCATGGGATTGTGATAGCAAGGTACTCCGGAAAGTTAGCTTCTTGAATTGAAATGAACGTTTCATAATCTTATTCCCGCTCTGTTTTTAATTTAACCTACTCATGTGTTATTTCTCCACACAGTCTTTTTTTTTAAATGCTGGACCTTTACACACATTATCATCTAGCCCCAAACTAAGCAGTATAATATAACTTGTATACAGTATATACATAGTTTTTTGTAAATACATATTATACATTAAATGTCTGTAGAAACCAAAATAAGTGTCTGTTTTGTGTGTTCAATTCGATTCTATTTTATATCGTATCTTACCATCATGTTGTAAATGTTTAACGTAATTGATTTTGATACACAACATTTAAAATGCTAGAGAACAAGATAGATACAAAAAAATACCAGTATCCTATGTAGCTTATAAATACATTTAGCTAACAAGTATGTCATCATAAAATATTTTAATAGGAACTCCCATCGACATCTTTACTTATCCCAATTACATCGCTTTTACAAATAATAGCATTAAAATTATACACCGTGAGATGTCCAATTTATTGGACGAAAGTGGACGTAATCATTTTAATCGGGTCCTTATACACTTTGGGCCAAAATTATTGGTGCACTGAAAACAGTAATTTTGTTTTAAAAGCAAGCGTACGAAAAGTACAGACATTATGACAAAATAATTGTAATTTATATTGCGTTTGTGCAGCGACTATTAAAGTACTTATGATCTAGTTGAAAAATAAAAGAAAACCTTTTAACTAGTGTTTTGAACTATTAAAAGTACTTAATTACTAAATTACCTTTTTTTGGAGAAGCATAAAATTTCGTAATATTATGTGTTCCATTTTCTATAGGTACAAGTAAGCGTAAGTGTATAGATACTTTTATACATTTTATCACATACGTTACCACGTATGTGATTAAATCTATAAAAGATAGACTTATATAAATTGTCTCTTTGTTTTACTCTCAAACGTCACCATCATCCCATGTGCTTCTTTGATACGTAATTTTTCTGTTTCATAAGTACTGTATGGCATATAAAGCTGTGATTATTTCACAGATAAAAACCACTGACCAAGCCTACAGTGCGACGATTCGTCGAGACAGAAAAGGTCATTACTCATTAGCATTTTATGACCACTGGTCTCAGAATTTGACACTCCATATAAGAAAGTGCGAACATAAAAATTGCTTACGCTACAACGTTGTTAATGAACGCTCCTCCCACCACCATTTTGGGCACATTTGGAATAATGCCTCATGATTGGTGTACGCTAAATGCTAATTATGGAGCAGTTAGCGCTCTGTTTTTGACTTAAATACGAGTTTGCGTTCACGCTTTTTTAGGAGTGACAAATTCCAGTAGTAACGCGTGCTTACGATGTTTATACAACAAGGAAATTGGAGCAATTACTGCTTTCTAAGATTCTATAGATTTTGTCACGTATTTTCGGCGAGAGCGAAATGTTTCATGCAAAGACGAAGCAAATAATAATGGTTAAAATTTTGTTCACAAAACGCATTTTATTCATTGTCTGAAATAGTATTCGCTGAGTAGGTGAAATAAATTAATTAATAGTAATAAAACATTTTCAAAAACAAGCTTTCTAAACTGAGTGTAGCAACTATGTCATGGTATAATTAAAACCAGCTATCACAATAAAATGCGTACACAAAATTTCGTGTCTGTGCTGTTGACCGTTGAAGAGTTCCTTTATCTGGAGCTTATACTGGATGTCGATTCAGGTCATGCTTACCATAAAAATGCATTGTCATCGGAACTGAACTAACATGTAAAAATTCAACTCCGTAGCAAAAGAGGAAGTGGTTCTAATTCAGCTTGCAAGATTTGAACTACACAAACTAACATACAAACATTGTAAGTTAAAAAAAGCTTGTAAAAAGCATTTAAAGCAAGTTGTTTTTTTTTATTTGTCAGCAGGTTGTCAGTGAGGTGTTAAGGTGGTGATCTCGTGCTAATGATGACAAGGGACCGGGCGCGAAGGGACGCCGACCTGTGCGTTTCAATACCGTCACTGTTCCATCATGTTCACCAGGTAACATTATCATCATTATCATAGATAGCCTGTTAGAAGTACACTACTGGACAGATGATCTTAGGCTACCTCTATCCACCGACTTCCGATATCCTTTGAGTTGCCAACGGTACATCGGGTTATGGGCCTTCATACACTTCGTATTCGTTTGTGGTCGCATCGATGTTTATTATCTATGACGAGTGTAAGTTTCTTGAAAATCATACAGATGTCGCTAAAATCTTGAAAATTATAACTGACATAAATTTAGCTTAATTTTTTCCGCTTGCTAGCATGTTTGAGGCTGGCTGTCAAAACTGAACCAGTAAAGCGTTTCAACAAGGTAATTGATTCACTAGATCCACGTAACGTAAATAAGATGATTTTTCTATCTAGGATACGCAGATATTTGTTCGCAAAATTCTGGTCACACACTAGTCTATTTATTTTAACGTTTTTGACGTAACGTAAACTAAGTAAATAGTTATTTCAGCCACCCAATATGCACATGAAATTATAGTATGTTGTAATGGTGACTCTTGTAAATATCGTGACTTACCAATTCAAACGTCACAATGATATCATTTCGTGACTATCACGTGCTACGCAATGGCCGTTAGTTTCCCAACAATGAAAAATAATTAAATTATCATAAAAATAATTAAATTATTTTTTATGTATAAAACTTTAATTCAAATTCAGGTTCCTAATAGGCTTGCACCTTCCCATTTCACACAAATCATTTGAGTTTTATATTAAAGTACCTATGATATCAAAATTGAGCTAAAAAGTTCTCATCAAAGTTTTGCGCCTGAATGAAAAAGTCTAAAGATCTTAGCCCTAAGAATATTGGGATCATCGATATCTCATTTTTGTGCACACAATTTAATAAAAGTTTTTGTAGTGCTTATTAGATATGATAAAGTCTCTCAACTACATATATGTATATTGCAAAGTGCCTTTACCAATGTTATCTTTACAAAAAGCTCGTTAAAAAATTTCGTTAGGTCCATGTTTTGATGATTTGAATATTCATTTTTGCATATACAGTAATCATGTCAAAATATTTTTCGGTAGTAGGTATTATTAGCAGGTTGCAAGCTAGTTAACTAGATACGTTTATTATGACGTATAAATTATTTACACATGTGACGTGAAACGCTAACCAATTTCGATATCACTATGTAGGATCTTTTATTCAATTAGACCCATCTAACAAAAGTGTAACTTACATAAACCGATACGTCATATTTCACTGCTGAAATAGGCAAAAGTGTTTACAGAATAGTTAGACCTTTTTAGCGGTCGTGACGTATTTAAACGACATATATGTGAAAAATTATTTCAGCTAATTTTGCTGTCGTTAAAATATAGTGCGACCTAAAATGTATCATTCTTATAATTTTGACAGCAGTGTTGGCCACCAGCTAACTATAGTGACTAAAAAAATATTTAAATATGTAACTACCCAAATGGTTGTCTACATTCCCGACGCAGCTCTATAATGTTTTATACTTTTTGTACCAAACCATTCAAAATAACGTAATGCGCGTACGGAATTACGGAATTGGAGTTTGGTGTACACTGCTTACCACACTATTAAAGTCTAAATAAGACTCAAGGAAATATTGGCCGAAGGCTGTTCTTTTAGGTACTTATAAATCGTAGTATCCTAAAGCAAATGTAAGGCTTTATAACAATGAATATTGAATAAGTTGTAGACTGAGGGGAACAAAGGATATCCGTAGTACAGACTGTAGTGAAAACTCCTAGGTGCTTACTTATGTATACAGCCTGTTACATCTGTTTTTTAACTAAATTTTGTTTACCACTGTTGAAATTACACATGTCATATCAGAAAGAGTCAAAGCATTGCTTCGTCATCACTTAAGAAATGGTAGATATAATTATACCTCTCGCCTTTGTCTGCGTTATTTTTTTTAAACAATAATAATCTTCTTGCTGAGCTTTCTATATAAATAATTTTAAAAAAGAACACTTCTTCACACTAAAATGAACATACTATCAAAATTTTAGGACTCCAGAGCTCGTAATATAAGACAAAACTAAAACTCATTCAAGACTGTAGAAGTGTAGATTTTTTACATGTTTACATTGAAACTATAACTTACAGTTTAAGACGTATGCTGATTATCAACCAATCAGTAGTAGGTAGGTAAGTGATATTATATTTTTCAATTTCATACATTCATGTTCGAACAATATCTTATAAACATCGTCTTACATTTCGATAGCAGTGAACACAAACCAGTCGATTTAGTTTCATGCTGGCTATTTATATATGGCCAAAAGATGACTTGCTTTTATTACTCCGATGAAAAAGCATCCGAATTGGAGCAAACGATACAATAAAAAATGCTGTTAGAATCGACGTTTATTATTTTTATATTTACGTGTTTTTTCATTTTTTTATTACATGGATAAACCACGCTGTTTCCTTAGATTAATATACTAAAATACAAATAAACTAACTCAAGCATAGATTTTTTACCAATATTCTGTTGGAAGGTATCAACAAAATCATACTTTACTTTAGATTTAATTTGAGATTCTTTCTGGAATACGAGCCTTAGAGAATGAAATAAAAATAAAAAGTCATCACATCACGCCGAACAAAATTATCAAAATTTGTCCACTAAGCTCCGTTAGGTTGTATCAGAGCATCATTAATCTTACACCTAGTGTAACCAATAAGCATATAACCAGATGTCACACGGTACTAGCAAGGAAAAAAACAAAAATTACATTTTATTTGTAAAACTTTGGTTCTGAATTTAAAACCAAGCAACATAAGTAGTTGTTAATTGAAAAAGTAACAGCGATAAAATCTAACTTTAGTGTCTAGTTTATCAAAATATTTTTTTCTATTAACAGTCATAGTCTAAAGGCACGAGCATAAACTACAAATCTTACTCACAAGTCCTTAGATAGGCAATAATTGTATTTACAATTTAACATTAATATAAGATCCATCTGATCAACTTCTAACATTGAATTTTTATTCAATGTTAGAAGTTCACGTGACACAGATTGAAATAAATAAAATAATAATAAACAACTAACTATCACATACATATTCCTGGCCACACACTAAGATTCCCTGTTTAGTGGGTATCAGGAAGTACGAGTCTCAGGAGTACACATCACCAGGCGTCTGGAGTGAAAATCACCAGACGCCTTAGTCTGTCAAAATTTTGCCGAGTGTTTTGCATTAGCCTGAATGGACTGTAGAATGTAAAGTATAATTTTAGCAATTGTCTGTTTAGGGATCTCTAGCTTCTGCCCACGGATTCGCCCGCTTAGTAACCGGATTAAAAGTATCCTATGTATTATTCTGATGTATAAGCTATATTATTGTAAAGTTTCATCAAAATTTGTTCAGTAATTTTTGGGTGAAAGAGTAACAAACATCCTCAAAAACTTTCACATTTATAATAGTAGTAGGATTAGTTATTGTTATATTATTGCCTACTTAATTATAAAACCTGATGGTGTTATAGTCATAAGTTCAAGCAATAAATATTTTTCTATTCTATTCTATTCTATACGAGTGGTATCATGACACCCAGATCCGGAACAAACACCTGCAGCACATACAAAACACCATTTTATTCCATGGCGGGAATCGAACTATAGCAACATTTTCCACGAGAGTACCCACACATTAATCTGGGCACGTGGACATCGGATAGTCAATAGAGCGACATAAGCTGATCAGCGCAGGTTTGTTGTCCGCAAGTGTACACGGGACATCGAAGAATTTAAATTTTGTACTATCGGGAACAATACTTTTATACTTTTATTTATTCTAATAATTTAGTTGTAACATGCAACTAAATAATTAAATTACAAACATCTCAATAATGAGCGCATTGATGTAATTTATATGGCAGTTAGAGGCACATCCTACTAATATAATAAATGTGAAAGTCTGTGTATGTGCGAGTGTGTGTGTGAATGTTTGTTACCACATATCTCCGTAACTACTAAACCTGTTTTGATGAAATCTGGAATTGAGATAGTTTAGGTTCTGGAATAACACATAGGTTAATCTAATTTAATTCTAATTTAATTTAATCCTAAAGGGGTTAAATAGGGTGGTAAAGTTAATATGGAAAATGTTATTCCTTGGTTAGATTCGCTTAAAACTCGGTACAAATAAACTTTAAAATAAATAATAAAACACGTATTTTTAATTTTCCCAAACTACCCTTTGGGAGTGTGCAATCGAGTTCTGAAGTTTGTATGATTTTTTTATTCTTGGTTCAATTCTCACAAAACTAGGTTTAAATAAACTGTAAAGTAAATGATTAAATACGTATTTTTTATTTTTACAAAACTACCCCAAAACATAGCCAAAAAAAACCCCAAAGCCCCAAAGCCTCAAAGCCTCGAGACGGTCATATGTTACTTTTATCAACATACCACGCGGGTAGAATCTAGTTTCAAAATAAAATAAAAAAATACCAAAAATTCTAGAGCTAGAACGTTACAACAGGATATGTAAGATTAAATAATGTAACTGACAATGTTGTTAATTTTCTAAAAGAGTCACATTCTGTTTTAACTAAATATGATGATAAGAAATCTGAATTTATGGACATGCATTGTTATTCTCACACCAACCCATTTCATGAAAACACTTTTGAGTCCAACATTACATTACACAATCGGCTCACTAGTGACACGAGACATACTCTCTGATATTTAGTTGACAGCCGGACGTCAAATCGCGTGTTTTGACACAAGCCTATGTTAATGAAGGCTCGATCTAATTAAACCTTTGTATTTGAGCTAAACTCATTAAAAATTAATGGAACTGCGTAGACTCATTACGATAATCTATTATTCTTTGTAACATCCGATGAAGCAATGGTATAGTGTATTCTTTTATGAGATGGGACCAACTACAGTTCAATCAAATTTCATTCATTCCTTTAAATGGAATAATTGAGTACACACTATTTATTAAATTCATTTTAATTTGGAAGGAACTATGATGAAAAGTTTTTTCCTATTTAACAGTTCTACTCTACTTTTCAATCTTAGTTCCGATTTTGATTTTGGAATCACTAGGTTTTTATGGTTACCTACCATTTATAACCATCCATCCATAAACTTTTTAACCAGTGTATCTTGTTCACCGTGATCTATCGAGACTTGAACATTGACTCGAAAGTCTGTGCTCAGGATGAGATGCACCGCACAAAGGGCCATGGAGCGTCTCTTAATAGATCTACTTCGTAATACTTGAAACGAAGATGGTAGATGTTAAACTAAACTTAAGTGGAACTAGGTAGGACACTTTGGTGATGGCAGGTGTAATACAATTTAGACTGAGTGCTGACCAAAAGTAAATACTTAGCAGTTCAACAGCTAGGATGATGGATCATATCGTTGCCGTACAGGGAAATACCTGGATGCAAAATACCTAGAATTGGATAGATGAATCTTTAACCTGAGTTTATGACCAGCAATAGATCAATGTTGATTAAAATGATTATTATCATAACGTGTGGCAGTATGGTTAAACTTTTGTTTAGTAAATTAGAGAATTAAGTGAGAAGAAGCTTTTGAGTAACTCTCTGGTGCTAACTGAGTGTTCGATTTCACAGTCTCTTGACAGCTTCACTCATTCAGCTCTTAAACTACATTTATATTAGTGTAGCAAATCTAAAACAATTTCTAAGTATTTTTATACCAAGGCACTTAAACCCGGAAACAAACCCCTCTAACTCACCGCCTTCACCCATCACTTACGCATCATTGACAGCCGCAGAAATGCACAATTAACAGACGCGCATGCGTATAGCCTTAATGGATTTATGTACTTATTGACGGATCAATCATTGGTACAGTCTCGTACTAACTCTTAGTTTACTGTGGTGCAACCAAGGCTTTTAATTGAAAGATCCATTTCTAGCGGATAGCTGGTCTTTTTACTGCCGATTGTTTTGATGTTTCTGTTCTTAATAGTTTTTTTGTTGGCTGAGTCTGTGGAAAGGCTTTGGCGGTAGTTTTGAGTACTTAAAGACATCTCCAGTAGATGTTTTTGGAATTATATTTAGAAAGTAAGTCGTACTAATCCTATTCTACTGCTTAAACAAAGTTTGGATGTTTATTCCCTATGAAGGACATCCTCAGTGCATGCGTAGAAACTTGATGATACCAAGTAGGGGATAGTCAGAGACTTTTCCAAACATTACATTCGGCACATGCCCGCGATTTTCAAGTTGCTATCATTCCACATGACAGGTTATAAGCCCATCGCTGCTTATTGGAACACTATCTTCCGGGCATGCTGGTTTCCTCTCACTGTTTTGAGCATTTGTTAATACGTACATTAATTTCTCGAGTGGACCATTTAATTAGTGTTTAAGCCCACGACATCCGTATCGGAAGTTGGGGTATCGCCCACTAGGCCAACATGGTTCAAGTCTAACCAAATCCAACGCAAATTTTACCACCTCCAGATTCCCACGGCTGCAAATGCAAAACTCCATAAATCAGTGCATCCAATATCGCTGACTATATTAAATCAAGGTTCCGGTAACAGCCTATACAACCTTCACCATAACCTGTGACACTTGTACAAACTAACTTGATTTTATTCTGTGAAATAGGTAGTACTAACTATGCAGTATTCTGTGTTTTCGTGTCGGTATCGCACGCAGTAAGAGGGTATTAAATCAAGGCTTAGATACGATACGATGAGTCTGTAAATATCTACTACCGTTAATTTACGCTACTTAGCTTGGTTCAGGAATTAAATACTAAACTAGGCTAGATCTGTATTCAAATGCGTAGGCTAAAATAATTTCAACCATTCGACATAATATAATTATGACCTCGGTGGCGAGGAAGGCGAGAAGCAGACTGAGACGGAAGAGATGTGAGTTGAATTCCCACTGCGGGACAAATACAAAAAAAGATTAACCAATTTTCGTACGCATTATATTTATTAATAAAGGTAGTAAGTAAATCTGCTGTTCTTAGTGCGTATCACGCATATGGTCTAATGTTCTGGGGCAACTCAAGAGACAGAGAACACATATTTAGGGCGCAAAAAAGTTGTCTTAGAGCTATTTGCAATATCAAAATTCCCGATAGTTGCAAACCAAACTTTGAAAAGCGAAAAATATTAACCTTACCATGTATGTATATTTTTGAAATAGCCATGTATGTTAGGACAAATAAAACAAGTTTTGATGTTCCGAGATCACAAAGAAACAGAAGTAAAATTTGTGCACTAGCTGTTAAGACGGTCCTGCTCTCAAAGAGTGTTTATGGTATGGCATTCAGAATTTATAAAAAGTTACCACCCGATGTACTGAGCACTGTTCTATTCTGTTTCAAACGTAAATTATTTTCTTGTTGGCAAGCCTTATTATACTGTAAAAGAATACCTAGATGACAAACTAAATTAAGACTGGACGCACGACTCTGTTTTCTGAACCCTAGCCATAATACCTTCTTATATATAATGCCACTCTTGTTTTTATTTTGTTGTGTGTAGGACCAGTACTATATCGTATAACTTTATTTGTATCTAATGTGCTAATTTTATTTATTGTACACCATAATGGTAAAATACAGTGGACATTATTATAACATATAACTATAATCCCATTACCTGTGTTTCGCAAAAAAAAAATAAGAATTAAGTATTACAAATGTTTGCATGGTCTGCAGGTATTTGTTCCAGATCTGGATGTAGTGGTACCATCGGTACGCGTAGTTTCTGATCAACGTAGTTCACAAAGACTATAAATATCACGCAGTTCACAAGTATCAGTTTACTGAAAGTTTACCTTCGTAATTCTATATCGATACCAAGTTCCACCCTTTCGGATCGGACAAGGTTTTTGTTACGTACGGTCTATTCTTGACCTTTACCCGCTCTATATGCAAGTAGTCTATGTCTAAAAAACTCGAAAATATTTCTGAACTAATGCATTGTCAATCACTTTGAAATGTATGAAATGTATGACTTTTAGTTTTAACTTTGCGTAACATTATGTTGTAATTAATCTGTCGGGTAATTAGTGATGGTTATTTTATGCATTAGGTTACCTTTCAACTGTTGCAAAATGAATGAACGGATTATTTTGATCACGGCATAAAAAACTCCTGACTGAAACGCTATCAGAATGTAAGAAGAGTTGGATAGAGATGGCGCTATTTATGTATGTCATGAAACTTTCATTTTCTAATCATCCTTAAGTTGCGGTTATCGTTGAGTAGCGTTTAAGACAATTAAGAGTTACTAACTTGTTAAAAAGATAATTTCACGATTATATCGAATCAAGCTTACAACCACGCACACTACCAGATGTATAAATCGCGCGTCGCCGACTCTTGGGCATATAGAGTGCCCTCTATATGCCCAAGGGTGGTGGTTGAGGGAGAGTGGTTGCGACTTTCTCCTTCGGCGTCGCGCCGTGCACTACGCGCTGCCTCTTTTTTTTTCTGAATGGACTTTAATGCTGCAGGGCCGCAGATGGCCTTGGTCAGCGTCACCGGACTACGGCGAGCGCAGAAGGCGCTCAGCCTGTAAGGCGCTCAGTCTGTAGCAGGCGCTCAGCCTGTAGGCGCTCAGCCTGTAACTACGCGCTGCCGCACGTTGTGCGCGGTTATAAAGGCGCGCAAGTGGTGCCTGTAATTTGACTGCCACCCATATCCATATTCTTCAAATTGGAACACATCAATGCGAGTATTACTGCTTGGCAGAAGAACTAGGTACATTGATAGTGTGCCAAGCCGAGACAAAAACAACAAAAAGGTTACCTTCTGATGCACTTTTCAAATCAGTGCCATCTATCGAGTCGGTCGGAACTATATATGTTTTTTAATCGTGAATGAAATGCCCTCATTCTAAGATAAAGCCGCATCTAAATATCTTCTATAGATTTTTTGTGTTCCAATTAGTACTGATGTCAAACACAGACCTTTGCATTAAGAGCATAAAGGTTGACAGATGAGTCTCCCAGCCATGACTTAATTCGAGCTCATAAAAACTATTTACGTAAGCGTGTGACAATAAAGGACACAGTGACAATGAGGTTGATAAAAGGTACTATTCAAAACTTAAATCTTTATAGATCATTCAATACTTGAGAAACATCATAAGAAGTTAAAGGTTATAAGTATTATATTAACTATGTTATGGGTTTCTGGACGCGATCGCTTCAAAACGATTCTTCGAGAAGACTGCTCATTATACCTGTATTAAGATAGGTTCAATACTTTTTTGAGAGTATAATATAAACATTATAAAAGTAACGGGTGTCTGCGAGACCACATCTAAGCGACAAGACTGCTCATTGGTTAAATCACCTTCATCTTTTAATTTGTTATCTTCCGAAAATAAAATAAACGTAATACAATAAAATATTTTGGTAGCATTCTGGTACGTTTCCTTCTGGTAGTGATCTGGATCAGTTGTACAATCTATCGTTTCAAAAGTATTTAGATGACTCAACTTCTTTGCTAACTACTTGCAAAACTAGGGAATGTGCCAAATGCAATGTTTTAAATGTAATGTGTTTATTTGAACGTGCCTCTGACATCCCCATACTTGGTATCACCAAAAGATCTACGCACTGAGCCGTAAGAATGTTTGTTTTTGTTTAAAAAAATATCTATTCATTATCTGAGAAGCATGTTCCAAGACATTGTTCCGATACAAATGTGTTCACCTAGACGAGGCTTAATTTGAAGATAACCTCGCACAAGTATTTTTAAAAATCCCACTTAAATGTAAAGCTGCCTATAAGACATCGTTTTTAGTGATAAAACCACCCTTGTATATTTTATTTTCCTAAGCTGTGAACCTAGTTGTATTTTAATATTCTTTTAAGGTGTTTAAATACGATACAATCTATCTAAAGGAAAGCTACAAATTATTCGTAATGATTTCCTCATTATATGCTCACTTCCTCGTCGACAAGGTACAAACAGCAGCCTCCATCCTTACAAATCATTGTGATGACAATTATGGCATTCATAAATCTATAGCAAAACGATTGACAATGGTGGACAATTTCCTACATGCAAATAAGTGTTGGTTGGTTGAAGGTCTTATTACTGAAGTTCAAAGCAAAAGAAGTCAGTATAAATAGCATGCAATGGTTAATTATTTGCCCATAAATAGAAATTGATGTATATATGTACCTATTTCTATTTATAGTGTATACTAATACTAGCTTATGCCCACGGCTTCGTCCGCGTGGTACCCGGATAAAAAACAGCCTATGTGTTATTCTGACGTATAAGCTATATTGCTGTAAAGTTTCATCAAAATCCGTTCAGTACTTTTTACGTGAAAGAGTAACAAACATCCATCCTCACAAACTTTCTGACACGTGTAAAATCTTGTCACTCATTTCGGAATGCAAGAAATTATAACTAAGTAGGATAGATATTTTCTTAAAATTAAATTCGTAAAGTCCTGTCTGTTTTTGGAGGGGTATAGGCAGAGACCACGGGCTTCCACTTGTCTCGATTCCACTACCACTGACATATTCTCTTTTGCTTCATTCGCTCTAATCGCATTCTTCATACACATGTAGGCATTTCTCCTTCTTACAGGAATATAAAATCTTACAACTCAATAAATCAATACAGTCCAGTGCAAAATAAACGTGAAACAAAAGATTTATTTCAATAACCATCAAATGAGCGTGAAAAACAATTATAATCCAATTGGTATAGTACCCAGACTGGTGTTTAAATAACCGACCAGCCGCGCAGTGTTCATTACTTGACAGCTAATTTTAATCTTCGATTAAACGCTAGGTATCTGTCAAAGTTAAATGAGAATAATGAGGTGGGATATTTTATTGTGGACAGCAGTGTAAGCAAACGCTTTCGGAGTGATTTAACGTCGATATCGCACAGGAATTTATTATACAATGATGCCAATAGTTATAGATAAATAAGCGCATACAGATGCGCTGATACAGATTTTCTATATGTCTGTTACAAATTAGATTTAAGTACAGACTAAAGTCTAATTTGTAACAGACATATAGACGACCAGGATATGCTGTCATTTTTTAACAACTTTGTTGTTAGTGATGGCCGGTGGGTTAAAACGTGGACAGTAACACACGCTCGGTTTACGTCCAAGCCGCACGTACCTACTAAGTAGCTACAGTAATTAGTGCATGCAAATGTAGTGCTAATGAGGGCACTATTGTCCCAAGCCGAGCGCAGACCAGACACTTGACCGGTAGGAATCTGCGTTCATTTGTGTTTAAGTACCTACTTGTCTGTCAGAGCAACCGTTTTTGAGGGAAACAAATCTTTGTTTATAAAAGAAGTTAGAAGTTCATTGCAGGGTCCTAACTTGGGGCGAAATATTAGCGGTGCTTTAATTGGGGGGCCAAACTTCTTAGTATCTGTCGTTCTCGTTTGCTGCATTACGTAACGTAGACGAGTGTCCCACTGGATTTAGACAGTTCGTTATTTCGACACATCGCTAACTTCTAAAAAACATAGTTCGACAAGTCATTGTTTCGACTGAACATACTTCGAAAACACACACCTTCGAAAGACCACTACTTCGACAGACCCTACTGCGACATGCACTTGTTCTGCAGATAATTATTGCGACAGAAACAAAAAAAATACCTAATAACCTAACCTTCGCTCGTCGCCGCCGCTCGACGCTGCCGCTGATCATTTAGACCTAAAATTTTATTATAACACGTAATTGACACTGATCCATACACATCTTTGCTTCTAATCGACAATATTTATCTTTAACCACTGTTTTATTATGTACATTCTATAGAAACATAGGTGTGTCAAGCGTGTGATATGAGGTGAAATGGCTATAGCCTTAGGCCCTACTTTCGTTGCAATTGTGGTCGATAGTTGCAGCAGGTCTATCATAAACAACCTTTTATAAGGTTTATCTGGCGAAGGATTTTGACATTATAATGTAGGTGGTGTGAGGGTAGCTCCTACGGTACTTTATGTCTACCATTTTTTTATTTTCTTTTAATAGTATCACAGATGATCTTGAAAATGGCTTGAAAATTACGTAACATTTATATGGGGCGCTTTTTACGCTTATAGGAAGCAAACAGTTATAATTTTACCGTGGCCTATTGACATAAATATTGTAACACCAGGGTTGATGCGTTGCCTGCCTGATCCTTATTTTTTTAAGAGTTCTAGAAACGGTCAACTGTAGGTATCTAACGATCTCCCTATCTAAATAATTGAGCAAGGTAGGTAATGTGAAACGATCTTATGTCTAACGATCTTAGGCAAGTAGCAGGTAAAATACCAGGATAGCATAAATACGCAGTACGTAATAGAACTCGAATCAGCTGTATGGAATGCTTCTAGTATAATGCCTCAAACGTAAAGGTCGTAATGCAGGCCGTGTTCTGCAGCAACCGATACGCTGTTGCGGTTTCTAAGCAACCCTTTGGTGCTTGCCGTGGAGTTATAAGTGAAGCGAATAGTATAAACTGAATAATATATATTAAATTACGTGCCTATTGAGATGCTATGTTTACTCGTCGTAAGTCACAGTTTATAGTTGCAAATATATTTAAATTAGAGATAAAATATAACCCAAAAAAAATAATACCCTAATGTTTTTAAAATAAATAGTACCATGCCGTATTTATTTGGATTCAGAATTTCAAGTCAAACCGCGATATTTCAGTTCAAAGTGGCCAGTTTGACAAAACTTTGGAAACGAAACCTACAAACCTTAATTTGAAAGACTACGAATTATTTTTATACATATTTCGTAGTACCGACTTACCTCAAGAAATAGTCGGTCTATGAGTTGAACAATTATTACCTACTAGCTACTGCCCACGGCCTCGCCCACGTGGAATCCGGATAAAAAGTAGACTATGTGTTATTCTGATGTATAAGCTATATTACTGTAAAGTTTCATCAAAATCAAAAGAGTAACAAACATCCTCACAAACTTTCGCGTTTATAATATTAGTAGGATAGGTACGCATTTTCCGCGAAAGCTACTCTACTAGGCTGCTGCTGTTATTGGAAAATTGACTAAATTATCGGCCGCCTAGCGGCTTGGCGTGGGAAAACAAAAGTTTTCACTCGCACTCGATAATAATACCGAAACGTTTCTCGTATGCAGATGTTTCATAATTATCTGCGTGTCTAAAATCACCGGCTATGCACTAGGTAGTCAATCAAGTGAAAATAAACATTGTTTATTTCCACCTCAGGTTTATAAATTATAAATATCGCTACTTATAAGCAATCTCCGCTATGTTTTGTTGAGAATAGCGTCTAGTATAGATCAAGTGGAGATGGGACCAATACCTGACATTATCAGTCGCATATTCTGGCGAACGAACTTCAATACTCAATACTCAATACATTTATTGCTTTCACATGCTAGGTCGACGACATATCGGCTTATATTTTTACAAATTAACTTTTGATTATCTAATGGTGATTTGTAATGTACAATAAATAGTCATTGAGCTAAGTAATGATTCGAAATGTTAGCTGATTTGTTAGTTAATTTATGCTCAGGGTAATTCTAAACCACAGTTTTCTGACCAACATGGATTACTGTTTTGACACGTATATGTAAGTAAACATATAGAATCAAATGTAATTGGGGAAAAATCTTTGAAATGTGCACTGAAAGCGACCCCACTAAAATACACAGCACTCACTCGCCTTCAAAGTAGCTCTCACCAAGACCTAGACTTGTCTAAATTGGGCTTTGTTCTCGTATTCGTACTAACGAAACTCGTGAAGATGCCCTTATATAAAATAGATTAACCTTCGTGAAGTCAGTAATGCATTTTGTTCCCACGATGCATTGAGCTGCCGTGTTCCGCTTTCGGCTGTCATTTTGACGCTTCATATTTTTGACTTTGAAAGTGGTACTTAGATTCCGGGGATGTGCAGTTAGTTTTTTTCAAGATAGATTTATGTTAGTTCTGAGAATTACGGTAAAATGGCTGGGTACCCCTGAAAACTGAAGGAAGGTACCAGCTCTCATACTACCTAGGTTAATACAAATAATAATATTTTTAACTTTTTCTTTTAAATAAGGCATGAAGTGTTGATGTTCTTCATTAAAATAACTTCATTGTGGATCACATTATGGATTATGGATGCCTATACTCATCTGCAGCAAATGTTTTCTTAATGAGTCTCTCAAAGTCTTGAGAGGCCATCTTTGTAATGAGGTGTTTCAACTGTCACACCTCTGACCGCTTTTAGCCCTGTATGCTGGTCTAAAAGGAACATTTACAAGTTTTTCTGCAGTAAAATTATGAGTCACAAGTGGAGTAGCCCCATAACCATCGCGTGCTCCACTTTATTAGCTTAATAACATATCCTGAGCTCATTGATTTCAGTCCTTTGTAAAACCCCGATAGCTTTTGTTCTTTTTCAAAAGGCTCAACTTTCCCACCTTTTTGCAAAACGTCCAAAATCTGGGACATATTCCACGGAAAGATATTGAGCAAGCTTCCTTGTAATTTAGTTGTGAAATATGCCGCAAAAACAAAGCACGAGAAGAATTTATTTGCAGATTTTTCGTGTTCTTTACCGTCCAGCTTTAGTAATCCATTACAACAAAGTAGGTAAAATTCACAATGACAGCCAACGCAAAAGCCAAGAAGGCATCGTGACGACGCTCAACGGCCGAACCCAGTGAGCCAGAGGCAACCGTCCCTGTGAGATTAAGACAGGGCAAAGAACGTCTTTGCCGTCGAGGCCCTTACCTAAGCCCCCCCAAAGGGGGAGAGTTTAGTAG
Organism: Perizoma flavofasciatum; assembly: GCA_958496245.1. Classification (NCBI taxonomy): domain Eukaryota; kingdom Metazoa; phylum Arthropoda; class Insecta; order Lepidoptera; family Geometridae; genus Perizoma; species Perizoma flavofasciatum. The sequence goes on along the minus strand of OY292439.1, from coordinate 6,712,046 downwards.
ACCAGAGTAGTTATAGTACAGAGTTCAATAAGCTGTCGACGCAATGTAGTAAGGTCTGATGGACCGAGTCGGTAAATAAAGGTAGCTCAAGCTCATCCTGGCATTATCTAAGGCCTTTGTCCAACAGTGGTTTTCTACAGGTTGATGATGATGATGACACAATTTTACTACTAGTCGTGTGAAATATCTAGAGGTTTCACATAGAGACGCCAGTAAAAAATAAATGCGAAATGATATCAGATTTGCTTTTTATTTGCAGGCGCGGTGGATATGTATGTAAAGAGATATGTTTGTACGTAGTATGTGTCTCATTCTACTATTGGTTTATCGAGTGACGTTTATTTGTTTGTTAGTATGTAATGAAAATTTCGAGTAGCTCGAATGATTTTGGAGATTACCAGATAGGAGTTTCGGATACAAAAAAATTACAAAAATAAGGAGGGTCCACCCAAAATCGCATACACGGGAAAAAACACCTAGCAGGAGAATTTATTTCGAACGGTTTTAAACATTTAGGAAGTCCATGCGTTGTCACCGTCATTTGGGACGACGTAGAGCTTTAGTAGCTTTATCAAAGTTCCTGAGCAAAGATCAATCTTCTACGAGTATCTGATTTACAAAAGAAGTCTTTACTGATTGATAAGCAGTATGTTCTAGAGACATGACATTCAGGTTAGTTTTTTTTTATGTTTATAAGTATGAAATTATTTTCTAAAATATCATCATCGTGGGAAGATGTAGTTTGTATAAAAAAACTCAATGCGGACAAAGTCATGAGGCGTATCACTAGTGCAAAATATGAGTCTCACTGTTCCTCTTGCAATGGTGGGTTCTATAAAATCACCGTAAAGTTATGCGATTACTACTGGCAGGCGCGAGGTCAAATGTCAAACCGTAACTACGATCGAATCAGTAACAAGGACCGTGGAGTATGGAGACGGACAGGTTGCCTGGTAGGTCGTAGGTTCATCGTATGCCCTAGGTTGATGCTAATGCGTTTGTTGTCAGAATGGTTAGAATCGGCCTTTGTCGTAAGAGAAAATCAAATGTCGAAGAAAAGTTTAATAAATGTGAGGAGAACATTACTCAACGGTTTGATAAAATAGGTAAGTATATTTTCTAATAACGAGCCTTATAAATATGTTCGTATAGCTATACGAACACATTTATAAAATTGTATTAAGTACACCTTTATTTCATTAACCCCATGACGATGTTGCAATGAATTAATTATAATTTTATATCCCCTTTTTGCCTACCATAAACTGTTAGTACAAAAATTACTGCACTTAGCACGTAGTACGCAGTAGTAGTAGGTATATAAAATGATTAGACTTTTATGGAGAAGGACCAATAGGCATAATCTCTGCGTCTCTAGTAGGTTATGCGAAATATGATTTATTGGTTGATAATGGTACGTTAATTACAGATAAAACCATCGTAAATAATATTGATTGATGATTATTTAGTGTAGTTCCTTGATACTTACTTACGTTTATTTGAGCGTAAAACTCAGTAACCATATAAATGGTGATTTGTAATATTATATTCTACAACGTTTGGTCAGGTGCAATTAAACATACAGCATTGATTTTTATCTCGGCAATCAATCTTAGCTTAATATTTCAGCTTCACACTTGTGAGGTCATCTTATTTGTATAAAAATAAACTATTGACTTATGTTTTAAGCCTTCGTTAGTGCAGAGAAGTAGAAAAAATACTTTACTTAAAGTTTTTTTAATTGCAACAACTGATGTAAAGAGGTGGTAGGTATTATGTTAAATAGATGTTTTCATGTTCAAATTTTGTGAAATTTAGCTATTTACCCGTTTATAATATCAATAGGTTATTTATTTTTATCAAAGGAATCGCAGATGAAGTATACATTAACCTCACATATTATGATTAGTACCAACTTATAAAGTAGGTAGTCATTGAAGCTTATCGGAAATGTATACAAATACACTAATACCTTAACTTGGCATGTTTATAGGTATGTTAGTAAGAACTCAATAACAAGACCATTTCTCGCTATTTTTGCTTTAATGCGCAAACCCCGTATGGTACTACTTGACGAATGGTTATATTAACATTATTAATAACTTGCCATCAAATCTACTTGACTCGACTGCTGAGGAGCCTCTGAATGGTTTGTGAAATGAAATAAGATAATTTTAAAATAATTTATTTAAAACTTCAAAGTTATCAATTTAAGTTCACTTAAGAAAGCTGATTCTTATTTGTAGTTGCATTAAATTCCTGTATGTGTAACAAATTTACGTGTGCATTCAATACAGACGGATGTAAACCAATACAAATGTCTTCACACCACGCAGTCATCACCAATATCTCACGGAATACCATACATTGATTTTATCTGAACGCACAACGCAGGTTCTAAAGTTAAGGAACTGAGATCAGTAAGATGACGTCTCGCATTGGGGTGTTTCGTGCATTATTAACCTGACCCCCAACAAGCCCAACTCCTTGAAATAGCGGAGAGAGTCAAAGATTACCTAATCTACGACTGTTTTTAATATTGTTGCCCATCGATAATTGTCTCTGGGTACGGTTGGCAACGCGCGAGTGTTAACTGTGGTGTTACAAGCATGGACAGTTTTCCATGGAATCTTGTCATTTAGCATCAACAAAGTTTAGTGCAATCGGGCCTAACTGTTTTTCTACATAATTTCAAAAACAGCTATAACGATTTTGACTGAAGCATCATATGATTGAGAGTATCACATTGGAAAAATTAACGTCCCCAAAACAGCGAAGGAAAAATCGTAAGGAAACGGCATGCCTTAGAACCAAAAATTCGAAGCCAAGGCTATCAGTTACTGTTCAATTAGCGGCGATGGGCTTGCAACCTGTCACGTGGAATGCTTACTACTTGCAAAACGCGGGCGTGCTAAATATAATGTGTGGATGTGCCTCTGACCACTCTCTACGTGGCATCCTCAAAGATCAGATCAGAGGATGTCCATCATGGGGAATACAGTCGTGAGAGTGTTTCGAAAAAAAAAATACAGTAAAAAGTAAGTACGCTTAAGTTGGACGAAATACTAAACTTATTATTATCATATTTTTGAAAACAAAACTATTATATTACCAACCTTTAATACTGTATTGCTATACAAATAGTGATTCCCCCACTTAATAATAAATACCTTAATGTACCTACCTACCTACTCCAATCCAAGGTGATCTCACTTTTAGGAAATAGGTATTGCGTCGATGAAAAAATAAAATAAATCGTCTGTACATATTTATGTCGAAATGAAGTAATAGTCTTCAATCGTTTGAAACTAGGATATTGATTGTGGAACTAATTTTTATTCGAACATAAATACCAGCAAGTAACAACATAATAAAATTGATTGTCGTAAACTTTAGTTGTTTCTATTTTAACAAGTAGGTATAAAAGAAACTCTTAGACACAAATAAAAAAAATACCTCTGATGTATTAGAATTGTAGAATGAGAGTTACGAGTATGTAAACATAAGAGTGTATTTTATTTGTCTTTGATGAAGGCCTAGTGAGACAGTTCGGTAATTGAGCTAGGAATTTCCGGGTAAGTTTGAGTTACGTAGTGGGTTCACCCATCATCATTATCAGTGCTGTGAAAGCTCTGTGCTGGACATAAGCATCCCCCAAATGGTTCCATGACGAACGGTCTTGAGCCAACTTCATCAACCGACTTCGGACCGAAAACTGCTAGGGAATAGAGTTCAAGAACCTTATTCCCCACTGGTTGTCGGTTTTGTGTGCTATTCCTACCCATTTGAGATCAACTCACGTTCATAATAAAAGCCAACTCAATAGGTACCTATTAAAGTGTGTATTATGTAAGTGTTTTGTCTGTATTATCTTTGTGAATAATAAATAAAGAATCACCTAAGAAGGATACTTTTTTACTGCAGGTTCGACCAGGGAAAGTCAACCAAAGGCGCGAGCAAGCTCCGCCGCGACCTGATCAACGCAGAGATCGCCAACCTGCGGGACCTGCTGCCCCTGCCGCCGTCCACCAGGCAGAGGCTGTCACAGCTTCAGCTGATGGCCCTCGTCTGTGTCTATGTGAGGAAGAGCAACTACTTCCAGCAAGGTTAGATTTTTCTCAGCATATTTGTCAATTATTAAGATAAATATAAGTAATATATCATTCATGTTGGGGCTAGATGATGCTGTGTGAAAATGTCCTGCATTATTTATTTATTATTTACTAGCTTCCGCCCACGGCTTCACCCGCGTGGTACCCAGATAAAAAATAGCCTATATGTAATTCTGATATATAAGCTATATTACTGTAAAGTTTCATCAAAATCCATTCAGTAGTTTTCGCGTGAAAGGGTAACAAAAATCCTCACCAACTTTCACGTTTATAATATAAGTAGGATTTACACCCTGACCCGGAACAAAAAGAATAAATAACGATACAGAGTATCCTAGTGTAGGGTCAGGACTATGGTTGTATATGTCTGTTGAGTGTTTAATTGTTACCCCATTAAAATCAAATAAATTTTATGTTAAAAAACAATTTTTTCTCCGCATCGTGAGGAGCTTGTATATGCGTTTAAAATTAGAGGTTGCTAGTACTTACTTACTAACAACCTTTCGGAGATAAATAGCAGCAGATAAAAGTTTGTCTGCTGCTATTTATCTCCGAAACGACTGGTCCGATAAAAATGCGATTTTTAGCCATCCATTTGGATAACTACAAGGATAGTTCTTAGATTTTATTGCCACAAGTAACTAAGAGGCGCTGAATTAGACGATAGTAAATACGTTGGGGGTTTCTTCATTTAGCAAAATAACCTCTAAATTGTATCTATCATTTATTTCTCCTATATCAAGGATTTGAATTTATGAATTTGATGCGTAGTCTTTCATAGATACGAGTACAATATTGCATTGATTACCCGGCTAAGCTAAACCACTCCTCAGCTAGTTCATCCGACACATCATTGCCACCATGCCTTCCACTCATATCATCCATGCAGCTAACCATGCATAAATTATTTAACAGGTACTTGAATACTTGTCAGTAACTCCAGTAATGAGAAACTACATCAATTACTTGTTAAACTGAGACTGGTTTAACTTACGAGTACTAAATCAGTATTATGTTGACTCAGAATACCAGGCTACATTGTCAGAAATTGTTTCTAAATTCGTCGTAATTGTCGGGGCCTTCATCTATACAGTACGTGAAATCGTAAACATGTCTCCAATTTACGATATGAAAAGTTCTGATAAAGTTACCTATCTTCCATTGTGCGGTTTTAGGTATGCTTATTATACCTAAGCTTTCATCTTCAACTTGCCTCTTTCAACTGCTTGCATTAAGGCATTGTTGAATGCTTTTCAACCTATTCGGCAACCTAAACGGATTTTTTGTTATTTTATCTCAAGGAGCGGATTACGCTGATCGGCGTAAAACAGTGTGCCAGAGCGTTTAATTATTCTAGTATTGTTATATCAGTTGTCGTAATTTTAGTATTTCTTGTAATGAATATTACACAAAGTCAAAATAAACCAAATGATTGCTGCCATTAGTACAATCACTTCTTATACAACGACCATGGGAATTTCAATCGTAATCAATGTGCAATAAGGCAATAACTGACATATTACCTTAAACTTCAAGCCGGTGACCTTGTAACTATTCCACACATCACAAATACCACAATACAACTAACTAATGCATCAAGCGATCCTTCAAGCCCAATTTACCGCGTTAGGCAAGGCCGAAACACACGCACGCGAACTTAAAGCTGTAGAATAAGGAACAGTTTACACAGCCTTGAGTAAAAAAGCTAAAAGTTCTATTTGATTGTTTATATTAATCGATCCGACATCGGCTAAACGCACAAAGATTCACGGCTGTATCGTTATGACCAACTTTTGTTCTAATAGAACTGTTTTAACTGTGTTGAAAATAATAAATAGTTAAAACATAATTTGTTAACAATAATGTTTGTGCGAAAGGTATAAATGCGCTTGTAATAATATAGATTATACTTTCACGTTGTATCTTATTTCTGTGAAGGAGTTGAAAATTGCAGCAATCACTACCTGCAATACACACCTGTCATCTCCTAAATTACTTAGTTCCTTGGCAAAATAAAAAAAAAACTAGGAATAAATATCCGTTTAGTTACAACTAAGTATACGTAAACACTCAAGCATGTGAACTTATCGTATCGTATCGGGCAACATAAATCTCCCAATAATTACATAACAAACTTTATTCTCACGATCGGAACAGTTATTTCGCTTCTGTTTAAAAAACAATGGCGTATCGGTTTTGATAGGAAAATTAGAGAAAATTAGCGGTCCTGGCTCGCTACCGACTGATGGTTAGCTAATGGTGCCCGCGGGGAATCGAACCCAGTCCCTGTCACGCCCGCGAGGTTCACATGGCGAGGAATCTTGGGGAATCGATTCGATATGAAATCAAGTGGTTGGAATGTTACCGTTGTGACTTATTTGGAGAGAAGTTGATTGCGTTTAAGTTGTGACTGTATTGGACATTTACGGGTATGTACCTTCATACAACTACCCACAATATTCATTATATTTTTGTGGTTCATACTTCTATAAGACGATTTTTGAACATTAAGAACATTTTGAATTTCTACTGGACTTTTCATTTTACACATTCATTATTGCGTGTTCAAAACGACGAAGAAATAGTGAGGGAACCGGCATAACCTAAAACCAAAAATTTTAAGGTGAGTGAGTATTGGATTATTAAATATTCCATGGCGATAGACTTGCAACGTGTCGCTAGGAATACTAAATATTATGCAAAACGTAAACATGTGCCAAAAATAATGTTTGCTAACCTCTTATGTGCAGATACCAGTAACTTCTACTTAGTACCATCACAGATCAGCGTACTAAGAATCTGAAGATGTCTGTTTTTCGTTATTTAAATAATATTTTTAAGCGAATTCTAATATTATTATCCTATTTTGTTCTCTCGCTAAAACACATGCAGCATGTAAACCAATCCTATACTCATTCCAACATTCTTCCCGGAGAACTACTTGCAAAATTGAATATTGCACAATACTTTCTTCACATCCTTATTCTGAATTACAAAAAGTTTTAAAGAATTTGAGAGTATTTTCACGATTAGTCATGATTCGTTTTTTAACTTAACAAACCAATAACTTGTGTTTAAATCATAAATTATATAAAATATACTATCTGCTCAAGACAAATTTATCATTGTTTTCTATTATGAAACACTTTAAAAACAGTTTAACCTATAATTTATGGACATAAAACTGCACCTTAAAAGCATCACGGCCAAACAAATTAAGAGATTCAAAAGTTCAACAACATTTCAGCTACCACGGAGGTATTTTGTGAACCTTATAAATATTTAAACAAAGTGAAGTGTGAATTTAGAGATAAGTTAATCGAGCTTGATAACACCTAATGCATATTTATATAAAACCGCATCATAAATATGGACAGAGTGATACATAAAACTAATACAATCTTTTCCATTTGCATTTACCTATGACATTTTTATTCGTCAGTAATTTTAGAAAATATATTTTACTTTCTTACCACATGAAAATGATCATAATATTAAAAAAACAAAAATCTTCATCATCATCATCATCAAAAATCATCATCTAAGAAAAGTCTAATATTTTTCTAAATTTTTCTTTAATATATATATATGTATATTTTTAATATTCAAAAAAACTTTAAAATCTTCATCATCGTCATTATCGAAGCTACTAATACTCTAGATATAGCCCTCCCTTAAAGAGTGCCATGACGACTATCTAGGAGTACCTCTATATCCTTACTTCCAGCAACTGTAAGATTTCATCGATCCATCTTCCCACTCTGAAAATAAATGCTAGACATTTTCATCTAGCCCCAGCTACATACTACTTATATTAATTTTTTTATATAAATTCATACATAAATTATACATAAACACTCAACCCCGAGACTAATATTTACAGATCATACAAATATTTGTCTCAAGACGGGAATCGAACCCGCAACCTTCTGCGTCTCTGGCAGAAAAGCAATCTAGGGTTGTGTAAAATGAATGATGCAAGCGGCAAAATATACCGAATCGATAAAGAATAAGGACTCTCGATAAACGTTCAATAGCTAAGCTCGATCGTGGGAATAACAGTTTGCATACGATTTGCTGAAACTTTATGATTGTTGAGCTCAAAATATTTTTTTAAGCTATGTTTGGAAGCAAACATGCAAACGATAAGTACTAGTACCTGATGGTAAACGGTCACCGTCTCATAATCTGCAACACCGGAACATTATTTGTGTGCCCTGAAAGACTGTTTTTGAAACAGGCTTAAAACGAGGAGGAGGTTCCCATTTCGCCTGTTTTTTTATGTGTATGTCACGCGATATCTTCTTCAAGTGTAAACCGCTTTTGATGATTATTTTTTAATGGGTAGGGTATACTTCAATGGTGGTCCTATACGTATAAATTTTATATAAAATCCCACACCTAACGGTGAAAAAATGAGGGATGAAATCATAACTTAACAACTTTCCGTTATTTAGAATTTATTTTTATTTGTTCCTGAAAAAAATACTTGTTACCCTTATTTTTACATTTTGAGTCAATCAGTTCTCAAATTCTTTTGTCAACATCGAAGGCGCATGGTGCGCATAGCCGGCTGAAATGCATGAAGCATGGGTTCGATTCCCACTTATTACATACATACATACATACTACACAAATATTTACATGCTCTGCAGATATTTGTTCCAGGCCAAAGTGTTGTCGTACCACGGTACTCGTGGTACGACAACACTTTGGCAACTCCTTATACCCCATGATACAGGGGTTCGAATTCGTCAAAAATCACGTCTAAGAGAGATCATAAAGAGCCTCAACGTTCGAAAGGGGAATAACATTGACACAAATTATATACTCATAGCGGGGCGTCCTTAAATAGTTCCCAGTGTTACCCCTAAACGGTGAAATTACACACGCACTGCACCCGGTGGAATTACACACGCACCTTATCCTTGAGGAATTTTCTCAACAATTTCTGCATGCCTTGCGTGGGAACCTTACAGGTTTGCATAAAATGCATAATTATGTAGTAACAACTGCCGAGGTACGTTTTGTTGGGTATTCTTTGATCGTAATAGTGGGGGATGATGTAAAATTGTAGGGACTTACTTGACCTATATATCCCTCTTCTTATAGTATGATCTTTTACTGTAGGTCGATTATCCTCTTATTTTTAATCGACCAAGTTATATTCGTATGTTTGATTGAATGAAATTTGCAGGATAAGGGTTTTTGGATACGACTAAATGATATTAATCTATGATTACAGAAGTTTACATTACACATAAAGAACATGGTTTACTTTTAACTTAAGAACCAAAATAACTAATTACTAGTTTTTACAGTATTAACATTACAAATATCTGGCGGTGACTTATTTATTTATAAAAACATATTTTTTTAATTTATTTTTATACATAGGAAGTGAATTATTAGTCTCCTATCTTGGAATGACCCGTGAAAATCACAAAAACGTCCATAAATATGGAACGGTGTGTAATGATGAATATATTCAACCAGCGGACAGCTTGACCGTGAACGCGTAGCATTGTTAGCGCGAGTTGTTTTGGAGGTTTGACCCAGTTTTTGAGCCAAATTCGAACATCTTCTAGTCCTTAGAAATGATTAGTGAGGGTTCCCAAGATGTAGATGGATAGATGGAAGTTTATCATTGCCGACCGGAGTACAACCACCTCGCATTCCAATGACAATAATACAGTTTGCTTTATTTTTATTCAAATTGAGGCTGTAGACATCATAATAATCAGCAGCCTCTGGAAGTCCACTGCTAGACATAGGCTAGTCTATGCAAATATTCAAAACCACCCCTGGCTAAGAACTCCTACACTCTCTTCGCTTTGTTGTCTTTTTTCGTTCGGAATGATAGCTTAGTTTTTTTATTTAGCTAAAGAGAATGCAACAGTTATCGGCAAGAATGTCGTGCATCAAGCGTTCCAATTTCTAGAAAACATTTTATTGTAAACAAGCAAAACATAAATACCTGCGCATCAATCGTGATACAGCCGCGCGCATCAACGTATCATTATGGTTACATAGTAAAGCTAGAAATTTTGTATCAGACGCGACTATTATGCGCAACTATATTTTTTAAAATATTGATACATGTATTTTCTTTTTTTAGAGATGGCGGAATAAACTGTAGCATGCCCTTATAGAAGTAGCAAGTAAAGTAATACAAGTATGAAGTAGCCAAAGATCGAACCGTTTGTAAAGAATGGGGGGAGTCATTTGCCCAGCAGTGGCACACGAATGGCTGATATAATAATTATAATTAAATATGATATAATAATTAAATAATAAGATTAATGTCTTAACTCCTTGGAAAGACTAGCTAACCACAACACAGGGAATCCTAGTGTGGGGGCTAGTAAACCTAACTTGTTTGCCTGTTGGGTAATGAAAACTGTTTTATACATACTTACAAAGGCACTACCTACATTTAATGTTGTATTGAAATGTTTTCAAAACTTAGTTGGTAAATAAGCACCTGTGTAATTAGTATTTCAGATAAAATAAACAAAGTTTATCATTATTTTTATTATTATTATTACAGTTTATTTATTTTATAATCTCGCTTAAATACATTTTATTAAATATAAATTTTATTCATTATATTTTTATTTAATTTATTATAATTATGAATCGGCACAAATCCATTGCTGAACAGAGCTGATTGTCTGTATCTGTACAGTAAACTGCTGGTTAGGAGGAATATTCATTTTACACTTTCTAGCATTTATTTTATTTTATACAAAGAAATTCTTCGTGGACATAATTTGCAAGTCAAACTGCTGGGTATTTGGGCAAAGTAATAATTTATTTAGCGAATATCAATGTGCGTTTTGGTGCTGGCGACTTTGGTTTTTAGAGCATCTTTCATGTATGCGTCGTTTTAGAACCGCGTGCTTGAAAACAGCCACCTTTGTAGGAAGCGACAAAAAGTCGCGTTCCAAATTAGATTTCTAGCATAGTGGGAGCGGCAGCAACACTTAGCAGGCCATTATCAACATATCGCAATTGTTTGTTCGTTTGCAATTGTACAGTAATTAGAAATAATTACTGCGGTATGCTGAATGTAGGTAAATTGTGTTAGATAACTGTTCTGAGCCATCAAAGTAGTGCTACAACTATGAGATAAAAAAGGTTACGGGAAGTCAGTGGAAGGAGGTACCCCTAGATCGTTCATCATGGCACTCTATGTGCGAAGCCTATGTGGACCAGCAGTATGTCTATTTCTGTCGTGCCGTATAGCGCGTCACTGTTTAGTCACGTTGTTTTAACTTGATAACCAGATTTATAAATTACTAGCTACTTATTACGGATTCGCCTGCAAGGTAGCCGGATAAAAGGTAGCCGATGAAGAGTAGCTATTACTGTTAAGGCAGCGTTCGTAAGAAATGCATTCGCTCGACCGTTTTTTCGTTGACTCGAAAAAACGAATGACGAAATTGGTGTCCACAAAAAGCCCTTTTATTTAAACAGAATAATACGAACATACAACCTTTGTCTACTCTGAAGGTCCATTCTAAATATTGGTGAAAGAGTTATTAAAATCGGTAATCGTTTCGGAGATTACCTCTTACATCCAAACTTACAAACTCACGGTAACCTATTTGCTTAGATACTGGTGCGCATTTTTTTTATAATGTGTATAGTAATATCAATATATCTTTTAACAATATTATTATAATTATAAACACTCTAGATGTAGATTTGACACAAAATATTCAATTTCGCCATCACAAACATCAGCAAAAGCAAAATCTAACACGAATATTTTAAGTTAGTGCATATCCAAATCTTAGTTTGTAAATTTTGCAAAGTATTCCATAAATTTCATATTGACGGAATAATTTCCAGCACCTGGAAAGCAGTGCCATTTCCAGCAGTGGTATCAGCAATTAACCACTCGCTAATCCAAGCTAAATTATCAATAGATAAAAAGGGTTACAGATCAAACAGGATCACATAGTAAAGAAGTTAACACTTCCACACTTGAAAGAAAATGGTAGTTAATCACTAGAGTATATTTTTTATTAACCCATAATATACAACTCCTATGTTACTCGGTTCATTAACAACAATTAAACCCCTTGTAAACTTTTGTACAGTCCGTTCCATCCAAAGGTTATCTGGTAGAGATCTCTATTTAGCGATAAGATTGCCCATTGTACAAGATTGACAAAGTTTATAGTACTTAACTAAGCTGATGTGTTATTTGGTGTGCAATAAAGTATTTTCTATCTTCTATCCATTGCCACGCCTGGCCAGTTGAATTAGAATGCTTCCAGATCATCTCGCCATATTTTTCTTGGTCTTCCGCGGTGACGTCATCATTATTCGGCGTATTAACATTAGCAAGATCTTGTAGTTTTATATGACGACCTCAATGTTATGGTAGCCGGCTGAGGCGGAAGAGGTGTTTGTTCGGCTTATTCCCAGAGGTCCACGACTCCATTGTTTAAAAAAAAAAATGGTTCATCCTTTGATTCCCAATGGGCCCACGACATTTTAAAATAAATAATATTTCCTTTCCCAGCGGGTCCATAAAATTGTTTGGTACAGTTAGCAATAAAGGCTTCGATAAGATAAAACAAATATTTGTTTCTTGCACCGCAAGTTTTAGTGTTCGATTCCTGCTGTGGGCGGATAAGCATTTGTTGAACCCGCACCTCTTGCATCACAGCCAGCTGATCACCCTCCACACCACCGTAGTCGTTGAAACGATTATGTTTCAATAACACTCGTGTCCTCGTTCAAACAGTTCGTTTATAATATTAGGTAAATGATACGTTTTCAAACTTTGTCGATTAGTAAACATATTAAGTATAAGCTTCTGCCCAAGGCTTAGCCCGCGTGGTACCTGGATAAAAAGTAGCCTATGTGTTATTCTGATGTATAAGCTATATTACTGTAAAGTTTCATCAAAATCCGTTCAGTAGTTTTTGCGTGAAAGAGTAACAAACTCCCATCCTCACAAACTTTCGCGTTTATAATATTAGTAGGATAGGATAGGATAGTAGGAAGTTTTATACGGTGAAAAATAAAAAAGGTAAACGCGATAAAGTTAAATACAACTTATAACGAAATTAATACAGCCCTAGAAAATCTTTCTTCTGATGATCTACGCGTTACGTCGCTCTATGCTACAAGGCTGAGCCAACTTTATCTGAACGATACCAAACAACATATCGCGATCTCTATACATGCGTGTATATGTTAATCCAATTAGCGTCTAAGTTGCTATGTCACATTACCATCAATTTGAATTTTAAAACAGGCAGCAGGCTTAGTATCTTGTTACAGGATTAAGCGACAGGTGAAGCTAGATGCTGAAATGTTATCATAAGTTTATACACTTATTTAAAAAAAAACAATACGCGCACGACTGGATTCCCGATGATGGTTATCCTTAGGTACAAATTCAGTGCATAGATATTTTAGGAGACCAAGAGGGTAGTTCATGATATCTTCGTCTAAACATTATATTTAAGACGTTTTCGCGTTTTGCATATTAAGTACTTCGCATTCCACGTGCAAAGTGAAAGCCATGCTGGGCTCCGGCATGCCCTAGATGGCATGCCAGTTTCCTCGCGATGTTTTCTTTCACCGTTTCAAGCACGACCGGGTTCGAAACCATGATCTCCGAGTTCCAAGTCGGGGTACAGCCCCCCAAGCCAACACGGCTATTTTACAAGAGTAAGTTATACATTTTTAACTACTTTCTTCCGTAAGCTTTGCTCGCATAGTGTACGAGCAAAAATTGTGAACCAATTACATATTTTAATGAGCAACTAAGCTAACTTTCTTAGATATTTTTTGGTAAGGTGAGGTACTATAGATATGCTACTAGCATTTCACAGAAATACTCCAAGGCTCCATAAAATACAACTGACTACATGTTTATTAAAATAATATTCAATTGTAAAACATTATGTGTAATAATAGTGAACAGTTGTAGCTATAAATCTTTTCTGGTCCGTACGGTATCAGGGTAAAGGCTATTGTACACTATAAGAAAGCTTTTAAACATACCTGCAAAGGTAATTATATTTTTTATAGCCTTTTTAAAACAAATGTAAAAATACAGTTTTTTTACAATATTTAGTGGGTAATGAAAGTATCGTTAAAAATATAGGCTACATCAGCTACCTATAGCTGATGTAGCCTATATTTTTAACGATACTTTTATTTGGGAAAGGTAATATTGATTAGCTCATTTTGGTAGATATCTATTTGAAACTTTGTTTATGTAACATGCATAAACAACATGTATTGTATGTATATGAGATAAAAAATACAAAAAAAAACTAGAAAATGTTTTTTTTTGCATTGAAATAAGTTATCACATTTATAAAGTGCGTATAGGTAAGGGTCTATCCATCTAAATAATAATTCAGTGGACCTCAGCCTTAAGTTTACCAGTCGAGCTTGCGCGGGACCTTGACCCACACTGGGTCTTACATGTAATCCGATATCTAATAATAACTGCGGCTATTATAGTACAGCTTAGCTCTAGAAGGAAAAAAAAACAATGACTACCAAGAGATAAGTAATACGTTACAATCCGATAGACGGCACCGCTACGTTGGACGTGACGGCATCGTGACGTTGACACGCCGGATATATCCGTTTTTATTTTATAATGGGATATACATCTTGGAAACCCTTTAGTCGCGGTTGTGACAGGAGAGTTATAAACTCATACCAGCTTAAATACCAGCGCTGTGTTCCTTCATGACGCTCTGCTAAGACTAAGGGTACGCTTGGCAATGCGCAAGTGTACCTCTAGAGGTAGTTCCGCGTTTTTAGCGGCGTCAGATGTGTACTGATCTAAGCAGCTCTGACTGTAGATTTGCAAGGGTGCCGAAACCCAAGAGTGCCAAATAGGACACTATTACTAAGCCTACGCTGCCGTCTGTCTGTCTGACACAGGGTTGTAAATTTTAACCGTAAAAGCAGCGAGTTCAAATGTTTTCACAATATGTTTTAATATATTTTCAAACTTTCGCGATCGATAAATATAATTATAAGTTGTAATCAACCAAAAAATCAATAAATATAAGCCCATCAAGGAAGAACCCCGTTGACGACTTCTGTGGCGCAGTGGGCGAAGGCTCGCCTGAGACGCAGAAGGTTGCGGATTCAATTCCCGCCACCGGACAAATGTTTGTAATTGCAAATATTTTTCTCGGGTCTGGGTCATAGGAAATTATGTATAATATGTATGTATTTACAAAAAAAATGTATATAAGTAGTATATCAGTCATGTAGTTCCCATAATACAAGCTCTGCTTAGTTTGGGGTTAGATGATGCTGTGTGAAAATGTCCAGGATTATTTATTTATTTATTTTATAACCCAAAAATTCATGTTTTTGTTGAGCAATTGCTTGGAACCCTTTGTTGAGCCCTTGGTCGGTTTTCGTAGTATATTTATAAGTACATTTTGGTCTTCTACAGCACAGAAGCCCCTAATATTTTCGAGGAAATTTTAGTATTTTTACAATGCATAATTAAAGTAATAACAGTAAGTTATTGAAACAATTATCGCTTTGAGTAAGGTCAGAAATTATTATTCATGATTATTACAATCGATTAATGCGTTAACGATTCAACTGAATGACCGATTCGAATCGATGAGAGAGTACCTATAACTTTAGTTGTGTGCGTATAACAAATTTCATTGTTATTTTTTGTTGGTTAAATAGTAGAGCCCTTATATTTTGATTAAGTGATTTGCGTACTAAATTGTATTTAGCTGCTATCGGACAGTATAGGTGATTGAGCCATAGTACAACTAATCTCGTATAAATCATTTTAAATTCACCCTTGATAGATTATATTTTTCAATATACAGTCTGTGCCCCTGTCCAGAAATCTTGTCCGATCCATTAAATGTGTATTCATAAATCAAAATCCCTGAATAATATGAAAACAAACCGAAAGTTATTTTTGTTTATTTGATAATGATGAAGTTAATTTACCAAAGCAATGGCATTTTGTAGTTTCCGATTATTTAAATTAACTGAGAAAATGTATTTCATTTCAAAATAGCTACCTACGTGATCGACGTTCGATGCCTAATAATACACTTTCGAATTTGGACTGGTTTTTAGGAATATAACAGACTACTTTGTATACCTCCTTTTTATATACCTAATACTTTATAACATCCCTACTTGAGTCTTGATTCTGTTTGAAAACTATCAAACATACAAATACAAATATATTTATGTTAAACCAAAGTTAAAAAAAAAGTAAAAAATTATCAATTTATCAAACAAAAATCATAAACTTTCATTAATAAATAATTGAAAAATATATGTATTATTGTCATTTCCGTTGACTTTTGACTGACGGATTTCTTATTCTAACCTAGCAAAATGCATACATAAGTAACATAGAGGTACATTATCATGAATTTTATTCCACAAACAGGAACTCAGCAGCTGTCGTACCATTGATTTATTGGATAGACGATTGTAATTGTAAATAATAAATCGGTTTTTGAATAATCCTCATAGCTTTCAAGGTAAAATGAATATAGGTACAGTGCAGGTAACTCTAACCTCATCATCCTCCAATACAGATATTGTACAAAAAAAAATATTGCTAAGCACATGGTCTCGTATTTTTAATTTGTTTTTTTAATTATTTAATCGTTATTATTGGTCGCTGTTCCAATCCCCCATTATGTCAATAAATTTAAGAATAAAATAAAAACTTTAAAAAAACAACACTTAATATTTTCAGCAATTTATTTCAGATTAATTTACAAATATTTGACTTCAGAAATAAAGTCATTTTTTTTTGTAAATTAAGAATAAATAAATTGCAAATATCCAATATGCTAAAAATAATGCCCATTTCATACCATCATTAAAAAACAGTACCATAGAAATGGACACAAATTTTTGTAGACACAAAAAAATCAATCCTTGTTCCGAACTAAAATGACGTGACCTTAAGTTAAGTACCAGTCTCGCTTTCAATTGTTTTATAAAAAATAAGTTTAGTATCTTACGAAACGAAAGGTCACTGTAACCGGTAGTGATGATTTCATCAATACCTAAAGGTACAATAGGATACGGTATGATTAAAATAATGCCGGTCATCGTTTTTGCTAAGTGATCTTTATGATAGGTTTTCCCGAGTCTCAAATAATAGCTAGGCATTCTTTGAAATGTCAGATTACGCATTTTGCTTATAGCATACATACTTACATGCAACATTATACATGCATAAAATGCAAATCTTCACTGTTTATGCATTTCTGCGTATCAATATTTTTTTTATTGCAATATGTTTTATTCAATAAGCTATTTAACATAACATTTTATTTAATCGTATTTATTTTTATTATGGTTTTTATTGAGATACAGTAGTCATATATTTATTTGAACGCTGTCGAAATAAATAATAATTACGTTAAAAGTTAAAAAATACTATGTAGGTATATCCAACTATCTACTGACATGACAGCATGAACATTTCACAATTTATATTATAAGAAAGGTACATTTAATATAATTAGAATTGATGGCTTCATCATCGTAGCTCTCAATAATTGATAGATATATTGACGCAAAGAAAATATGCTTCATTCATACTTAACTTCGCAATTTTTGTTTGTCAATTTTGACAGCTAATCTTATGATAGATACCGAATGATTTATAGAAATACTGAGTAACCATGATTTGATCTGTGAGTATTTATTACATGTTTATTGTTGAAAATCCTTGTAAAATTTGTTGAACAAAATGATTAATAGGTTTTCTGCGGCCATCAGATAGTTAATGGCCTCGATTCTGTAGTACACTGACTAAACTAAATTTAAACTATCGCTCTCTTTTACTGATAGTGTACGCAAGAAAAAGATCGCTTAAATTTTGGTGCCGTGTGCTGCTGTCAAATCAGTTTACGTGCCGCTTTTCTTCGTGTTTATAGTCAGCATGTTTTGATATCACGACTAAATTTGTATGGAAAACTTAAATCTGACTAATTTGACAGCACTAAATTTGTAGCTACGCGTATCTCTTTCTTGCTTGCACTATCAGTAAAAGAGAGCGAAAGTTTAAATTTAGTTTAGTCAGTGTACTACAGAATCGAGGCCACTATCTTTGTGTGGTTAACCTAATTGCAATTTAAGTTAGTGACTGATATGAATGCTCATTAACAAATCATTTTAAGAATAGCATTAGACACTTTGGTGGATTATGAGTAGGTATTTAGCGAAACGGGTGGATATGCAAAAAATTAACCAATAAAGTGGCGTCAAATAAAATAGCAACATAAATATTAAAAATATTATCGTTTGATACAAATTTAGGATACTACTACGACTAAAGGTACGTATTATTATTAATACTTTTCTTGCAGACGTTTCGTTGACCGTTTAGGGGTGTTTCCTCATGAGCACCGTCCGCAACCACGATCGATGGTCCTAAAACATACTGGCGTGGTAAACCCAGTCGTAATATATTCTAAAAAGGCTTCACGTCTACTTAGTTACTATGCCCAATTCTATTTAGCACGATTCTATAATATCCGCTTTGCGTCACGTTGGTACATAATAGGTGGTTGTCGGTAAGATCAAAAAAACTATTGCTCTTTGTTGGTATGTTTGTTTGAAGATTTTCACCTAAGGCCTAATTCACGTGATTATTTTACAATCTAGTCTCGCTATAATTTACCTTCGATATACTTTCGGTCAGCTTTTAATCTTAATTTAGACATTTCTCTGCGGTAACATTGTAAATTATAAAGGAGACAATATTGACGATCGATGCTTGGTCGGAACTTTAATTTGCAATTTTATTATTATTAGAATTAATGCTCATTTCTGTAAAAAGCAAAGTATTTCAAGAGTCTAAAAAGAAGAAGGTTGCGGGGTCGATTCCCGCCGCGGGATAAAAGTTTGTATGATCTACAAATATTTGTCATGGGTCTGGGTGTTTTTTATGTATAATATGTAGGTATGTATTCACGACAAATAAAGTATATCAGTCATGTAGTTCCCATAACACAAGCTCTGCTTAAATTGGGTCTAGAAGATGCTGTGTGAAAAATTAACCAGCATTATTTATTTATTTTACTTTTTTTCCTAATAACAACAAACTACAAATTGAAGTTTTTAGGACAACATTTTGTTCTATAAAGAGATTAAACTTACTGTGCATGGAAAATATTAACTGAAAAGTATAGACCTAGTTAGGTATGTTGAACCCTGCTTACATTATTTTTTCTAAAACAGAAAAATCGAAACATAACATAAACAAAACATTAATTGAGACACAGGTGTTTCATTGCGTAACAAATAATCACCGCGTTTATTTTTCGGAATATGTAAGAAACAAGTACAATATCTAACTAGTAATTAGAATATGAAAGATTACCATAAGCCATGGAGTTTCACCTCTTAACACCTCTTGTTTTGTACCTCGCTACGTGAATAAAGGCGAACGTCCACTGTATCGCTACGTTCAATTATCTAAAAATATTTAGATAATTTAAGCTTGAATGAAAAACAATCACCGCAGACATTATCACCGGCGTTTCACTAGTGTTTGATATATTTTTTTTACCATGGATACTTAATAAATATTATATTAAGTATCATTACGTGGAAACGTTTTGGTTATGATTTTATATTATTTTTATGTCCATTAATATTTTTGAAATTATGTAGTTCTTCCAGTGGTGTGCCCCGTCAAAAACTGTATCTTCCGTGGTCGCCGATCGAGAATGTTCCTCCGCTATTGTCGATTGTGGGAGCTATTTTGCCTTCCCTAGCCTACTTAGAGCATACATGCTTTGACATTTACATCACGATCACTCTATAAAAAATTACGCACAGGGCGAAAAGAACGGACTCTGTTTACGAGAACGTCAAATCAAACAAATATCTCAAATGTGACAAAAATTTGAATTTATAAACCCTTTTCAAAGGGTTTTTAGTATTACCTATATATAAGGGTTAACATCATCTTGAAATACGGTAGGGAAATACTAACATAATAGACATAAATATTTCTGCAAAACAAGGGTTTTTGTGGGCTTTCTATGTCTATGAGATTTTTTATTAAATCGTGTTTATCTATGCACAATTTAAATATCTGGAGTACAATCCTCATATGTCCAAATATCAAACTCTTAGCTCATACAGATACAAAGATTATGGCTAAGTATCTTACAGAGAGATAGTGGCCTCTGCTAAATCATCTGCCAGATTAGTACGCAGCGGTATAATGCGTGTAAAGCTTTACTGCGTGAAGCCCCCATATATTAGAGCTATCGTCCGCCCAACGGTAACCCTATCTAATTTCCAATCTAACAACAACTTAATTAATAGCCACTTGTTCAAATCGATTTCCAAAGTGATTTATAAATCGAATGACCTGTATTTATGTGGCCAATCGAATAGATCGTTTTAATACTTGCAAACTAGAGCCCTTTTGTATGCTATTTATTTGGCAAATGGAAATTATACCGAAAAGAGTTTTGATAGATTTTTGCATAAATCTTAGTTAAGCATGGTATACATACCATATTGATAAGTAGAAGAGCCTTAAGTGTGTCAAAACTATGTGTAAGATTATGCTGAAGTGAATGCATGGAATAGGGAAAAGTAAAAAAATAAACAAGACATTTTATTTCTACTATTCATGCATATTTAACTGGGGGAATGCCCTGCTACTTAATTAGTTGAGTTCTTCCCAAAAAACTTCATCTTTCCGCGGCACCTATAGTACACCACTACACAACCAAAAGGAAAGAGGCTAGATTCAAGTAATTTGATCTCCGAGCCTTATGGTTAAGGCTCTGCGTATCTCTCAGCCGAGCAATCAGCCAAAGCTTGTTATTTTATATAGATATACAGGTTTTCCAAGACATTTTTCCAACGACAGTGTGACTGTAACTCAAAATCAAATCCAGCAAACGGACTTATGCCTAATATTCTCCTTTTCATCTGTGAACAATTTGGTTCCCTTCTAGAAAAATACAATCTAGGCATCTTCATGGTAAGAGTTAATTGGAAAAAGGTCGACTCCTAAACCTTAATGCTCCATCGTTGGCCATATCATCACTTACCATCAAGTGATATTATGGTCAAAGAAGGTTTGTTCTTGATAAAAAAACTCATCAAAATTTGGCAATGTATGGGTACCAACATTACGCAACTTAGGTCGTGTGCGCACCGATTACCCATTCACACGGGTCATCCAAATTAGCTTGTCATGTTGCGCGTGTGAAACTCACTTCAACCGCCCCGATCGACAGCTGTCAGCTAGATGGATTGGTTTGATTTTGATGAGCCTAATGAAAATTTTATTATAGTTACTAGCCTCTGCCCACGGCTTTGCCCGCGTGGTACCCAGATAAAAAGTAGCCTATGTGTTATTTTGATATATAAGCGATATTACTGTAAAGTTTCATCAAAATCCGTTCAGTAGTTTTTGCGTGAAAGAGTAACAAACATCCATCCTCACAAACTTTCACGTTTATAATATTAGTAGGACATTCAGTTTAAATTATGAGTCCTCCACTCAACAAGAAATGTTAATAATGTTAAAGTACAACGTTACCATCGGACAAACATACATACATTAAACGCTGAATTTTCCAATTAGACTCGAACATCATTTCGTTTGCTCGACCAATAAACGCGAAAGTATGGATGTTTGTAACTAATAATTGTCGCTACGGCTGAACCGATTTAGATTAAATTTGGAATAGGTATAGGTCAAAACCTAGACACATACAGGCTATTTTTTAACTGAACCGGAAAAACCGTGGACAGAAGCTAGTAATCCATAATATGGAGTGTAGTGTTGTAAAATCAATAGAATATCCTAACGTTTCAGTGACGTTTTATTGTATTCTTAAACCTTAAATTTTGTAAGAAACCTTGTTACGTAACCGTATCTCTTTTTTTAACAGGATTCTATCATTGTAATTACAAGACTGATAGGCAATTCTAGTTGTAACCCTGAAAAGGATTCACACGATCCAACTGTACCTCTATAAGAACCTTTATAAACCTCGCGAAGAATAACCATTACGAGAATCTAGGAGCGAGCAATAGAAAGACTTCTTTTAAATTGCCCGAGGATTTGCATAGGATGGTCTCGTTTTACGGATCCCATATATGGAATAAGTGAATTATTTTAAAAGCCGTATTAAAATAAAGTTTAGACTATCGTCAGATTTAATGAAAAGCAAAATAATTGGTCGAAACAACACTTTTTGGCAGAGATTTAGGTTACCTACCTTTATTAAAGCTAATGATTTAGCTGATCATTATTCCTACGTTTCCAAATAGGTTCTAATATTTACTTTTTACTACTGAAAGACCTTTTGTTAAAGTTATTGATAAAAAATAAAACACTGTTAGAATACTTTGAAATTAAACCACTTAGAAAATATATGTAATTGCTTGATAGGCTTGTCACGTGGAATACTGACTACTTGCTAAACGCGAGCATCTGCTAAATGTAATGTTTGGACTTGCCTCTAACTTCCTCCTACTTAGTATCCTTAAAGATCTTCTCACTAAGTTTGTATCTAAGGAGATCCATCATGCTGAATAAAGTCATGAGCATTTTTCTTTTTCATATTACCTCTATATATTATTTTCATCCATTCTCACAACAAAAGCTTGAAAGTATTAACCATCAACACTCCCCAGAGTACATTTATTACTGAGACTTGAAATGGAGGACGACGGGCGCGGTGGTCAGATTGACTCGATACATACATTAGGCTAACGAACATCTCAATTTCGCTAACCACCTGCCTCGTGCCTGCCAGCCTTTAAATAAGCTAGTGTTAAAATCATTTTATTTTTAATGAAACAGTACTATAGTGAAATACATTATGTTAAGGACGAATGCCTTTTTATGTAGAGAATACGATACCTGTTAAAAAACAATCACCCAAGTGCTAATCGTAAGTGCCTAAAACGCAGAAATGTTAAGAATAGATTTGGAAACAAAGATTGAAAATTTTCCGGCATTTTTCACACTATACATACTTTTTAGGATTTATTACGTTTTCACATAATATGTCCTAAAATGATAACAAACGACGACATTTTAATCCTATGCTAAATTTCGTCTTGTTGAAATTTCTACTTTATTTTTCTGCTATTGTAATAGAGACGTATGTAGTTATTTTTGATTATTAAAAAGAAAAGCATATTCCTTTGGGATTAAAAGTCGGGATCGAGAACTAAGCTTTATCATCATACAGTGACGAAAAATTGTAGTTTCGTTAAGGTTCTTGCACACTGGACTGTGGTTTTTACACAAAACCACAGTCCAGTGTGCAAGAACCTTATAATCTATCATATGCCAGCCTGCATTTATTTTTAAAGTAACTATAAAGCTTCTCAGCACGTCCATCGCCCGCGGAGTGGGTACTCATAGTGGTTAGTTCTATTAATTAGCAGTTCCAATCGAATGCGCTCGTGCACGCCTGCTAATCAATTTCAATACCACAATTATTTAGCGTCAACTTGTTTGTTTCCATTGGTGTCACATATGGTATAAAAAGTATATCTATGTAAAAAGTATGCATCTGGTTACTTTCAAGAGAATCAATTTAAAAATCTTAATGAATAAACCGATTCAGAAATTAATTTCTTTACTTAACCTAAGTATAAGAGGCATCTTCGTAATTAGAAAAGTTAGGTTAGACAAAAAAATATGAAAGTTCATAAAAATGATTTATTTCTTTATTTTTATTATAAAAAAAAATTGACCGTGTCAAATTATCATTAAAAACTTCGACATAATGTTAGCGTTACCATCAAAGTCTGTGCAGAGTACATTGTTTTTTCACCACCACCTCAGCCCTGACTTCACCAGTTCTTGTACAAGAAACATCAGTGATTTGACCAACGAGCAAACCAACGATTGTTGTGGCACCTAAGTCACGATTTAAGTTAATTACTTACAACTATGTTTTCCGTGTTAACATTAAGTTTAATGAGACGAAATATTTCGTAAAACATGACGATGTCTAGACAAATGGTCGCCACGTTAGAGTTCCGCCGTCTTACGGGTGTCAGTGGAGTCGACTATAAGAGCAGTAGAGCGATAACATAACAAAATCTTGGATTTACCTAACTACTAAGATATTTTTTATATTATCACTTTAATCAGCATTAAAATTACTAGTTTATAGATTGACAGTAATAGATCTTAATATTATTAAATAAGCCTCTTCTATTATATCAATTAAATTATTAATCATGTTCTGATGACTAAAGTAACAGTACAATTTTTATTTTGTCACGGTTCTTAAACTTTTTACTCTACTATCTAACTGCGTCTGCATGTTATTTTCATAACTAAACAGGGGCATTAAGATAGCTGTTTTATCTATATTTTTGTATATACCTACTTGTACATAGTTATACGAATGAATATATTCATCAAACAGCAATTACATATCTATGTATGGCTAAATTACACGAATGGTCCTTCGAGCCGGAGCTGGGAGAACATCCCACACAGTGCACAGTGAGCATAGCTTTGATTCTACGATATATTCATTCGATAAAAACATATGGACGTAGAATCAGTTACTTTATTCATTAAATTTTATTCTAATTGGTTTTAGCATTGTTTTACATACATAGCGACAAAATGTCTTCAAAGACCAGTAAGAATTCACGCAAGATATTTTTTTTAGACTTATACAATATTCTAGCATTATTATCGCAACGTTATAAATCCTCTTCGTAGGACGTAAGCTGTTGAAACAAATGTGCCTAGCATTAGAATCAGTTAGTACGCTCGCGTGAGCTATTTATTTTGACTCGGACTAATGCCTCCGGCAAGGCGGCTATTATACCGATATTAGTGAGAAGCATGTTTTTAAGCTTCAATTAAGTGAAGTAAATAATAAATAAACATTCTCATACATAGAAATGACCCTACACTAGAATTCCTTGTATTGTATAACTATGAGTACTGTGGTGCTACAACAGAAATGGACAAAAAATATCTGCAGAATATGCAATATTTGTCCCGCAGCGGGAATATAATCTGCACTTCATGCGTTTCAAGGTTTTCCTATAGATATGTTATTTTTACTAGAATCTTAAAATGATAAACTATCCGATTTGAGTGTTCAACATATCTAATCTGTTCATTCAAAGAGTGCACAACGGAAACAGTTCCAAAAAGTTCAGAAAATATTACTTTTTTCAAATTTACCTATGAATTCCTAAAACATCTTTAAATATAAGAAAAAAAATTATCTAATAATGCCAACGAGACTATAACTTCGTAATCTTATCATGAATAGCTTGTCAAAATAAGGCCAGAACTGCATTGTTTATTTGCCGTGAAACAGACTATAACTTATCGTTATTCTAATCCATCGACGATATAACCTATTCTGATACACTTTAGAAAGTGTAAATCCCTTGGAGCGCTGAGTATACGTATTATACAGAGACCAAACTCCTTGCAATGAGATATTTCAGAAATTTAAACAGCAGACGAAGTTGCCGGCCGTTACCAAGGCGGTTGTGTTGTCACTTTTTTGACTTGTCATTCTGATTCTGCATTTAATTTGAATAAAGAGCATTTTCTCTAAAAGACCATGATACGGCCGTTGGTGGTAAAAATCGGTATATGACGGCTGTAGTTATGGTGAAGACTGGGAACAAAGAACTCTATGAAGACGGATTACCAAAAGCGGCAACGGTCGCAACCAGCCCGAGGTTCTATTATGACAGTTTAGGTGTAGCTAATTATTGATATCTCTTCCAACTTAATGAGGCATTGACGCCTACGCCCATAGTACATTGAATTCATGCTATGAGCTATGTCGGTGATTTTAGTTTTTCTACGAATTTCCTCATTACATTAACATTAATATTCAGTAATAAACAAATCTTTCAAATATATTTGCTTTATAGTGCAATGCTCACGCACTATAAAGATGTGTGCTCGATTTTGAACACGTTGAGTTTTTTTTCTCACGAACATAATTTTTTCAATAGGGTGTTGAATTTTGGAAAATCCTTTCCTTTATGTCTTCAATTTATAACAAGAAATCTATCCTCTTACTTTCAAGTCTCAGGCAGTCAGTGAGTCAACATCGCAACCATTTAATACATTTAAGAGTTTTGCGACTTTGCTAATAAGCTTGGCCTCTGTTCGTGTATACTCAGTGCTTGCACCGTGGCGGGCCCATTAGAGTTGGGAATTATTCCATATCTTATCGGTACTATCGGCTGCCCGTTCTTGGTTATTGTTTATCGACGAGAAAGTATCGATAGATAGTATCGATTAATTACGAAATATGTTTGTCCCGTAAGTGCGCAATGACATAAAATAAAACCCACAAAGGCTTAGTAATACTGAAAAAATCAGGAGCCCTAAATTATTACGAACCAAACTATTTTATTTGTATGTTCCAGTTACAATTATGTAGGCAGTTGAAATTATCACAGAATAATTAACAAGTCAAAATCCAAGGGGGACAACTATCCTGATATTTTGGGATATTATAAATTCTATCTTGATAATTTTATCGAAGAGATAATAATAATTGATAATTTATAGTCCTTATATTGTTTGGTGGTAATAAAACCTTATTGTGCATATCCGGCTAGCACATGGCCGAATTTAACAATGTTCCGTATTACTACACCTTTTTAAATCACATTATAATAAAGGCAAAGTGGGCGTAGTTTAGTGATATGTCACAACAATTAAAGTATGATAAGTTATCGATGTTTCCATCTTATTTTGATTTATGAGCTTCTAAATTTAAAATTTAGGATCTATAATTTGATTATTCTTTTAGACTAGTCATTATAGCATTTTAATAAAAGACAAATCAATTTTATTTTAACATCCGTATCTGTCTGTCCCATAAATCTTTTTAAATAGAGGGCAATCGCCTATTATCTAGCTTAATGTAATGTTTTTTTTTGTTACAGTTTTCAAACGCTTTGACATCAACCAACAACAATCAAATGCACCTAATTTTGGATTTTCTAAGGTCAGTAAAATTATTATTTAATTTGACGACGGTGGCGCGGCCGGCTGAGACGCAAGAGGTGCGGGTTGGATTCCCGCACCTCTTCGTGTTCATGAGTTCGTGGACTATTTATGTGGTTGTTGGATGTTTATTTATTAAGCTTAAAAGTGCTTTCTGTAAACAAACATGCATACGACTGATGATTCATACTCCTCCGCCATTCTTAGATCGATACTAAATACGTAGATCCATGATAATAATAAGTAGAGGGTAGGTTACAAGCCCATCTCCGCTTTATTGGAACACTTACATTCAAACTTTCGATTCTGGAGCTTGCTGGTTTCCTCACGATGAGTTCTCTCTCCGTTTTGAGTCACTAGAAATCACGGCTAACGGGTTAAGTATGGATGTTAAAAACTACAGTTAAGTTTTTTTTTTCAGACGACTTCTAAGTTGGTAAATTAGTAACCTACCCAAGTAATACCGCCTCCTCTATTGTTATAAACTATTTCCCACGATCAACTTAACTCTTACGCATCTTTTTACAAAGCACTTCTGTCTCTTTTCAACTGGTTATGATAGCTCGTGAATAACAAGGATGTGTATAATTTGATTGGCTGCTGATGGGTGTGGTCCTGTACCCACTAATTAACGTAATTCTAGGGGTTTTAATGATATGTTGGGAGCTGTTTTTAATACTATCTGGTTTAAAATACACACTAAGAAATATTATACTTTGTTCGAGGAATGGTAGTTTAATATTCTTTTATTAGTAAATTATGATAGAATTTGTGTATAACGACAATCATAGAATATTAAATTCGTAGTAAAGCGAATAATTTATTTGAATGGTATTATAGTACGTCCAAAATGACTGGTAGATAATACTTTTAGCAGAAAATCATTATAGTTATGCAAAATTATTTAATAATAAGAATAAAGTAATTATTCATATATGTATAAAAAAATAAGGCTGAAATAACTTCGATTTGAAAGCAGAGCAGAAACACTCATTGTTTATACTTCTATAAAGCGGGGGCAAGTCTTAAAAAATCTTAGACGGCCAAGGGGCCAACAAGTAGTTTGCCAACAAGCAGTTAGCCAACTACTTGTTGGCCACTTGGCCGTTTCTTTTTTGTCCGCGAAGAACAAAAACACATTTCCCTCTACGCAATTCGCAAATAGGTTTATTCCTGAAATTATTTTGCACATGCATTTCCACGTGATCCTATCATCTCGAGATATAAAAACTAATTAATAAATGTAGATTTTGTGTCTAAATAGAATTCC
Organism: Perizoma flavofasciatum; assembly: GCA_958496245.1. Classification (NCBI taxonomy): domain Eukaryota; kingdom Metazoa; phylum Arthropoda; class Insecta; order Lepidoptera; family Geometridae; genus Perizoma; species Perizoma flavofasciatum. The sequence goes on along the minus strand of OY292439.1, from coordinate 6,683,641 downwards.
TCAATACCAAGAAACTACGAATAATAATAATAATTCATCTGCCTCATACGGTTAGTTAAGCTTTAAATACACTCTTATTTCACCAAAGCCAACATAATTCACTACAACAATGCTATACAAGACTTTCAATTCAATTTTATAAGGCATAGAAGGTACTGAGTTATCATTGTGATTATAGCTTTTTTTTCTTAAACAAATTTGTATTTTTATTACATAATTAATTTATTAGACATTAAATGGCAAAAAATCTACTTCAAATAACGGGGAATTGATAAGAAAACCAAAATTAAATTAAAGGAAAGAAGGATCTTTCATAAAATGTATATGGGACCAAGTATGGATGGAAGATGACCCTAAGAATTTAAAAAAAGAATCATTAAAATCGGTTCCAAATTGGTGAAGATATCGCGTAACATACAAACAAACTAAAAAATACAGACAAATTGCGAAATTCCTTCTTTTTTTAAGTCGGTTAAAAATACTCATTAATATTTCCTCGGTTCGATGGCTGGACGTAAAACGGGTTTTGGAAGAGCCAATTTACAAAAACAGATCTATCGAGAAAAATCTACTAATCTTGTTTTTTATTTAGGTACTTACATCCACACTCACTGTAAATACATATATAAAATATAGCTATGTGAAATTGTGTAAAGTAAGGACCCCAGAATTATAACATAATCGTCTTAATATATTATTTTTAATTTTTTACCTAATTGGAAAAACAAACAACTTTTATAACAATAATGAATTATGTTTTAGTTTATTGACAGTTTTTTTTTTATATTTTGTTAACAGGCTTTAACTGGATTCTTGATGATGATGACGCAAAATGGAAAACTATTATATATATCTGACAATGCGGCCGAATATCTTGGACATTCAATGGTGAGTTTTTGACATTTATATTTTAATTAATTTAAGACGGGGTGGGCCAATATAATTGAACTAACATCACCTAATGTGCCGCTACAAAATTACCCAAGTTAAACAGACATATGTATATTGCCCTAGTTAAGCAGTCCAAAATTTTCATATGGAGCAGAATACGAAGGATATTCTAAATTGAACCAAAGTTTCAAGTCCATCCTCAAAAAATTGTCTAATATACAAGTTTTTTTTTTAATTTAAACCACCGGTATATTCCAGTGCCCCTAGTAACATGTGCCAATAAAACCTATCTAAGATCCTTGAACTGCATTACAATCTGAAAAGCCATTTCGAAGATGAATGAAAACACAAACAACCAGCCTCTTATGGCAAACACATACGGACTCCTGATGTCCTGGTAAGAAATATACAAAAACAATATTCTACTACTATTATAAACGTGAAAGTTTGTGATGATGGATGTTTGTTACTCTTTCACGCAAAAACTACTCAACGGATTTTGATGAAACTTTACAGTAATATAGCTAATACATCAGAAAAACACATAGGGTACTTTTAACCAAGTACCACGCGGGCGAAGCCATGGGCAGAAACTAGTTCTAATATAAAAATATACACCTGGGCACCTACATAACCTAAACATAAAAAAAGTATACTAATATAAACACAATTTACAGCCTTTTTACTACAAGTGATATCTTCCAGGCTAGAATGTTTGACAGAGAAAAAAAAGTGAATATTTATTAGCTTGGAACACACATTTATTATTTGTGTGTGTGAACCGCCTCATCGAAGACATTCGAGCATTGTGCGGCCAGATGTGCTTATTAATCATAATTTGATTATATTGACTGGCTATCATTATATAGTACATCTCTCGGTATAGGTAGTGATGTTTCACACTGAGGTACCGCTAAAATCAATCTACAGCATGCATTTAAAATTTCGAGGATAGTATACTGAGCCAAGTGTTTTAAGCTTTATAAGAACTAGCCTCTGCCCACGGCTTCATCCGCGTAGTAAAATGAAGTATTATGTGCTATTTACTATAGGCATAATATAAGTAAATTGTTCCAGATTTTATACAAATCGTTACGGATTTTTTTTGTAACAAACATGTATCCAAACTGTGCATTTATAACATTAGCAGTATTTATAACCAGCTTTTCCATCAACCTGTATAGAGTCGGCGGCTAAGCGCAGCGTACAATAAAACGCAGTGATTAATTTATCGGTGCGAGCGCAGCTAACGAGCAACTATTCGGGGTCAGACGCGGGACTATTTGTATCCGGACCACACCGACTTCGAACGGATACCTATAATAATACAATATAATAATGCTGGGCATTTTCACACAGCATCATCTAGCCCCAATGTAAGCAGAGCTTATGTTATGGGAATTACATAATTGATATACTACTTTTATACATATTTTGTTGTAAATGCAACGTATACGTAGAAAACACAGAGGACCCGAGACAAATATTTGCAGATCATACAAACACTTATCCAGCGGCAGGGATCGAACCCGCGACTTTCTGCGTCTCAGGAAGGCCTTCGCCACAGAATTCATCAAAAACCTATGAAACCTATGGTATGGTATGTAACCTATGGTAGAGGACCGATGAAAGACAGCCCCATAGTGAGGTACGTATTTTTTTATACAAATTTGGCGGCACTAATGACGTAATAAATAAAATCCTAAAGTATTACTAATTGTGCCACATGGTTCAGTCGTGAAAAATAGATGAAAAATGTGTTTTTTTTTAAATATTGAGATCCTTTTGTAGTCATTGATTAAATTTTACCGACATTGGTATAGGAAAAAGGAGGAGGTTTTAATTTCATCTGTACTTATGTTATTTTTTTGTGTATGTCACGCGACATCATCACCAATTATGAACCGATTTTTTATTTTTTTTAATGGGTAGGTTTTACCTACTTTTAGGTTGGTCCCTTATAAATTTTATGAAAAAATACTGCCCCTCAGGGTGAAAAAATGGTAGATGAAATTTTATATTGAACTTTTTATAACCATCCCGGTATTTGAAGCCGATTTTTATTTCTTCCTGAAAAAAAATGTCTCGTAACAATGTCTTTTGTTTAATTTTAGGCAGATACCTAGTTGGCTAGAATAATCAAATGTGATGGAAATATTATTTTTCGATCATAACGTAGACGTTAGACGCTGACGCTTACGGACCTGTAAGCTAGAATTCTTCCAGACAAAATTACAATACAGGTTTCAACACAGTTAAAATAATCAAGAAAGGTTTATTTAGTACGTCGAATACGCGGGTAAAGCCACGGGCAACAGCGAGTTCAAGTGATAAATTGGACAAAAATATGATTGAACTAGTTTCTTATCTAATCTAAAGGTACATTTATAATGTTTTCGCTCAAATGCGCCGATGACTTGTTTTGATTGGTACGCCAGATCAAAATGCTTTAGGCTACTTTTATTTTAAACTTGATAAGAACTGATTTTGTTATTGAGAAATAGCTCTAAAATCTAGAAGAGATTTAGAAAAAAAATAAAAAAAACACTCAACAGTTACATACAGTCTTGACCCAACACTAGGATTCTCTGTGTCGCGGGAATCAGAAACTACGAGTAACATGATATCAAAGCACACAGACCGAAGCAAATGTCTGCAGAACAGATAAATGTTGGCACATTTGTCCCGCAGTAGGAATTGAACCTGGGCGAGTAGCCAGCTGAAACACAAGAGTGTTTCAGCTGGCTACTCGCCCACCGCGCATAATCGACGTCGTCTAACATTAAAATCTCAACAAAAACTATGAGAGCTATAGATATAGCTAGAGTATTCTTATTAATATCTGTTGTTTTCACCATAAGCCACTATCATATTCTTGATATTAAATGAAATAAAAAACATTACATAAAAACACGACATAAAAACAAAAAAATATGCAAAATTATGATGGTGGGACAGTTGCATGATTTGTTCTTTTATTATGTCGGGCTGTATAATAATATATTTTTTTCATTTTACATTGTTTCTATGATCTTAGAAGATCTGACAATGTATTATCCTTAAAAAAAACACGCTCATATTTGTAGGCATCTCATCATGTTTATAACCCTCTGTTGGTCTATGATCAGTCACATCCGGCTCAAAAGTAGGTACCATCTATAGTACCGCAGTACCACATCGAAGTCAGTACCATAACTCATAGATCGGCAAAATTCCCACGATACCGTTCTTATAAGCCAAGATGTAATGATCCGTACCAACTATTATTAACTCCCAAAAATATCTACAACCAACCTTAATTGCTCAGAGATAAAGTTTGGTTTCAATCGACGGGAACGAAACCTCCCGGCCAATATTTTATTGTACTCCGCAATTAAGATTAATGATAAGGTAGTAAGTACTTAATCCAAATATCTCGTTAAAAACAATGCCGAAATAGTTAATACACCGTTTATAAGATCAAATTGGTGCGTGGGTGTGCCTAACTGTACTTTGGCTTATAATTTATTAAGAATGCTTAGTAAACAAGATAATTATGGGCTTTTCACACCCAGACAACATAATTTTACTGAGTAATGGATTCGTCTACTCCTTGAACAGAATCTTTACTTGTCTATTTACCTGAATCAGAATTTTCATAAAGCAAACTTTGTATTAATTTGTATTGCAAGCTTTGTTTGAATTTTGTTGTAATCTAAGGCCCGAGTTCGCCAACACAATAACGGGTGGTTAGGTCCTAATCAAAGCTTTTTATTTATTAAAAATAATAATAAAAATGTTTTGTTCATGAAAAAATAATAGGGGTGATTACAACAATATTTGCCAAACTACATAAATAGTTTATTGGCATGAATTAACAGATTTGCTTGTTTTTCAAAAACATTTTACTTATACATGTTTTCATAGAATCTGTCATGAAAAGGCTTAGTAGATACATAAAAAATCATCAAGTTTAAAGAAATTAAAGTGGCAGGAATTTTAACGAAAAGTAAAATGAAACTGAATAGTTTTTTTCGCGCATTTAAACCACACACGTTGAAACAAACCATAGAGTACAGACAATAGACAAAGCATTCAATATGCAAACCGAACAATATAATGATAATCCAATCCATAGACAATGCCTTTTCGTCGTATTAACCACTGTATCGATTTATTGATGCTCAGCAATAGCCAGAGAAACAAGAGCCTCGAAATTGAGGCTAAAACTCCATATGTGTCTATAATTCCTTTGAAGTTGGCAGGTTTGAGGGTTCTAGTTAGTGGGTGGGTAAGTAAGCAACAGTTTGTACCGCACTACGGCCTATGGCAATAAAGGATGGTTTATGATAGACCGTGCCGTCTACGAGATGTGAGGTGAATACAACAGAAGCTGGCTGGCAATATGACTTACATGATGCGTACATTTATATATAGTTTCCGATGTGAATGAAAAAAAGATTTTTGCGTAGCACACTGAATCTCTTTAGCATAAGTAATAATGCCTCTTTTCAGGGCTGCTAAACTTACGATTACTTTTGTAAATTTTCCCGGATCTTGAACGTTCCTGAAGTATGAAAATCGGCCTTAGTTTCTACACGGCAATTGCATATCAATACGTTGTGGATGCCCTTTCCATTCGATGATGTGTCGTTATTGTTGCGAATCGATTGTTCGATTCAATAAAGGTTGATATGGTAATAGCTGATGCCAGATTTACGATGCAGAGAATGTTTTGTGCGTTATGGAATTAAATAAGTATGAATAGTATGAACTTGCTTGTTAAATTCAGACAAAGCGCGCGCCAAATCAGTAATCCGATATCAAAAAAGCAATAATATTACCTGTTACGTAAAATGCCGGTGTAGCGTAAATATCTTCGAAATAGCGCTTTCTCTCATTTTTCAAATATATTTTAGGGAGTTGAGATGACTTCAGCTAGCTTTTTTGCTCTCTTATTTTTAAACCTAGATCTAATAGATAGTTATGTTTCTACTCTATATAGATACAAGTGGTTTACGTTGTTGCGTTCTCACTTCAATCAATCATTTGACACAGAATAATTTGTAACACAATTATAACACATATACATATTCACAAACATTGAATTGAGGATCATTAATCTACATATCCGGAGGTCTATGTGTTTGTTTGTCTAACATTAGTTCCACTTCTGTAATTGTCGGCTCGTACAAGTGCAATGATTTATTGAATATTGAAATTAGAATTATAAAAGCTTTGGTATTTCTCTTTCTCGACCTAAGAAAACTAAACGAAAAATTAAGATAAGAAAAACTTAGGTCGAGATGGTTCCTCTAGTCAAGTTTAGTTTTAGAATTTTTGGACAATTCTTAGAGCCTACACTCTCGAACTATGTTGTTCCTCACTTAATTCTATTTTGGCGGTGTAAATAGAGCATCAAGAAGTCAATAACGGTAGCAGCAATTATATTGATAGTCGAATTTAAAACAAACTTACTAAATAACACAAAAGTCTGATTTACAAGCTAACAAAGAATGTATGATTAATCATCAATTAAAATAAATCAATTCCAAAAACCCGACAAACGTAATTGGGCCAGTTATTTTCCGTATCTCCAATCTGTGGCTATAACGGTGCAAACTACAATACTCAATAGAATCAATCGAAAATATCAAAACTGAGCAACTATTGAATCTTTTCAACAAGCTTACCTCGCAGCGAAACATTATTACTGTTCGACTGAAGATTTGGCTTTGATTTCTGCTCATAAATTGTCGAAGCACATAGAGATGGTCTGTTCTTCTATTAGTAATTAATGTATTAGGGCTCAGTTTGTTTTGAGTTTCTTTTAATTTTTCTTTTGGAAATCTTTGATCATTGCCGATGAATTCATTCACTTGATGATCATTACCAGAAATGAAATGTAGCCGAATCTTTTAAGATTTCTAAACCAAATCTTCGGTACTCTACTGTACTCGTAAAATAAACAGAACGGATGTATTAAACTGTTTATTTGTTGTATCTGCGCATCTATAGTGCAATTGCATTTGTTAAACAGCCTTACGAAATATATTTTATCTTATTATAACTTTTTGGGTTGCTTATCCCTTCCCATTCTTGTAAGTACTTATACTTATGGTAAGCAGGTATGTATATGATTGAAATTCGTTTTCTACGACTTCAAATCTTTTGATAACGAATTTACTTGTAATGTTTTTAACTCTACAATTATCCAGACGTTAACTGACATATTAAACATTTATCACATAATATTTGCTCAGTATCTTGAACAGCAATAAAGCCCACTGTCAACTAAAGCGTAAACTCATAATGGGCAAGCGTTTAAATGTCACTTACTTGGGATATCGTAGATAACAGAACGAGTTTATTTATTTTTCTATCGATGAGTTGACATAAATACAGATTTAGCATTCGTTCTATTTATTTTTGGCTGAAAGAGATTGCATCCCTATACAGATCTACTTAAATAACATGGCCCGCCCCTCCAATACTATCAATCTTATATATCTTACTACTTTTATGTATGTGTAAGTTTGAATATCTCTTGTCAAAAATTTCCGTAACGGCTTACCCGATTTGGATGGAATTTAGAACTAGTATAGTTCGATATCTAAATAACACGCAGGTTAGTTTTATCCGAGTAACACGCGAGCCAAACCGTGAACAGAGGCTAGTTGTTTAATATACGATCGACACTGGAGCGGCGTAATATAGTGGAGGGACGGGCAATGCTTTTGTAGAAGATCTATAGCAACGCTTCACTGGATTGCAGGCCTAAGTCGTATAAGTAGGTACGGTACATGGCAGGCCGGGCATGCCTAGAGCAATTATTGCTGTGCGATTAAAGTTAATTTCACTTTTGTAGTCTATGGAATTTCGTATTTTGTTGGGTGGTCTCCATAGACCCTCCCTCGAAACTTTATCCTTCTGATAACAATCCATATTGTTATCATAAGGATAAAGTTTCGAGGTGAATAGTGTAGTTATAAATACTAAACGTGGTAATTATGTAATAATTTCAAAGTTGAAGTCAAATCACCACTATATTAAATCGATGTTTGTTATGCATGTGGTACCTAACAGATTTCGCCAAACATTCGAAGAAAAAACCCCCTAAGGTAGCACAACGTATATAGACACGTAACGTTTGCGCAACGTTATACGTATATAACGTATACTACCTCTAGAAACTGCAACATGAATTTCGTGGCAAAACTTGAATTGTTCACTCTTATAAAAACATCTTCAATATTTCTAAAGACAAATGGGACACACAAAAAAACCCGAGCTATATATACAGCTATGATCTGCCTTTCAAAATATTTGTGAATATACGTAGTTTAAATGTGCATTTTCAGAAAATCGAGCAGCTAACGAAAAACTTTACAACCTTCTATATAAAGACATAACTCAGCTACCAACCCAAGCTTAACCTTTCCAGGGTAGACTATTTTACATACAAAACACAAACAAATACTTGCAATATTCTGAGTCGCTTTTCCCATATTTTCTTAACCCCCCACGGGCACACACGTGGGCGGTGAACGCGCGCGCGCACAATTATGTCTTAACGGAGGGCCTGCGACAGGTGGGCGGGGCTCAGTGACGACTCACGTCACGTAGGGCTATCAAGGTGCGAACTTTTATGATTAGCTTTTAATGATATGCAACGAACACAAACACTCTGTACCGTGATTTTTTAAGACAAACGACAATTTTGCGGAAAGCATTGGTTGTAGTGACCAACTCATGAAAAGGAACCCTGGAGCAAAAGTTACGCTTCAGCAACTAAAACAAGAATGTTTTGAACCCCTCTTGCTCAGACTACAAAGCATTACAATCCTTACAATCCTACCGTTGTTTGACTATGGATTCGGACAGCAGAAACTTATCATTTCTTATTGACGACAAAACAAATTCGACAATGCGTATCAAAAGATAATAATATGTAGTATTGAATTTCCAGGTATTAAACTTTTCTCTCCTGCCAACCCTAGCACAGCATTACTTGCAATCTGGCGTAAACCTAAGTTTGCTCTAGGAATATAATTTAATTAAAGTTATTAAACCAGGGTAATTGAAATTTTATGTGTTATGCATAAAGAAAATTAAACTACGAAATTATTGACCTCGTCGGACTGAGGTGGAAGGGTTAAAACATAATTATTAGGTTTCAATTTATTGTTGTTACAAGGTAATCTTGTTGATTATGGAGTGGAGTTTCTATCTTGGAACAATAGATTGCTTTGTTATAAGAACTTTGAGTGTTGGAATATATGTTTTTAGTATATCTGACACAGATGCAAATAAAGTGTTAACCAAGGATTTGCTTAGTTAATTCCCTTTTATTGTTAGTTTATCCTCACTAGACCTTTCTTAGTCACACAACGTTAGGTTAGTAATCGATGGTTAAATATAACATAACTTACACTTTATGTATATAACAGGAACATCCCGCGACTTTTTCTGCGTCAGATTTATTCTATACGATCTTCATCTTCCTTTTGCACCCTTTAGGTGAGGAATTTTTAGAAAAACTTTCTTAGTGCACAATAAACATATCAAAAAGAATCTACCTTTGCTAAGATACCCTGTCTGTTTATGTTTTGGTAGGTTTACAGTGTTATTTCTTTATTCAGTACGTACGTGTGTTATTAATATTATTACTCTACTCTGTAAAACTTGACAAAATAGCGTGTACAAAGATGTTCCAACAATAAAAAAAAAATATGTGTGTTGATTGCAAGTTAATCAGTGAGCAATCAGTTTATCACGGTTATTCACATTTATTCAAACCTGCCTAGTTTTCAACTATACTCAATCAAAACCATGATAACATTCTGCGATCATCGATAGGAGATCGTTTAATGAGTTGGTTAGTGGTTTCCGCCAGCCACAGGCCAAAGATTCCATTACAACTGTCTAACAAAATAAAAGTGTACAGGGAGAATGCTAATTGTGGTAGCGGGTTCCGTCACCATTGCCGCAGTTAAGGCTTTATTTTTAAACAGGGCTATACTTTGCGAGATTGCGCAGACGTTTTCATCAGTTTGCAAACCGCAAGACATATTATTTTAATCGTGGACGCGGCACCTTTGTCTAACGCTTCCTGCGTTAAGCTTTGTTTGGCTTTTGAATGGGGTTTGAACAGCCGGCAGTTGCGTGAAGGAAGAAGTCTAGGGAATTCTTGAAAATATTATTTTAGATACATTTCGTTAGGTTTTACAGGGCGTTTTGTACATCTGCCGTTGAATATATTATTCATACGTACATCACCATACTCACACGTCATACATAAAAGGTTGGCCGCGATGTATCGATCAAATCCGATGTTGCATGCCTTAAATCTGTGTCAAAAGCCCCCGCATGGTGGTGTTGACGATCAGATACCTAGGTAGTGCATTTGAATGGAAGAGTCCACACTGACGCAAACTTACAGGTTGCGGCAGTGTTCAATCACGAGATCAAAGTTGATTGCCACCGCCAGCATTGCAGTTATTCGTGGTCATAGAAAGTTTTCATTGGATTTTATTATTTACTGACTACTGTTCAGAAACGCATTCGCACGACCGTTTCATCGTCAACTTTAGTCTCCACGAAAAGGCCTTTTATTTGAACGACAAAATTTACAGTTTAGGTCCACCCTGAAGATCCATTCAAAATATTGATTTATTTGCATCTGATGAGCAGTTTCGTACCTCCTACATCAAAACTTACAAACCTTACCTCTTTATAATATTATATAGAATAATAGCATAGATTCTAATTTTCACGAATTGTAACCGAATTGTAACGAATTGTAACCGTTGTTTCCAAACCTTGCCCACAGGAAGACCTGCTGATTCACGGCGACAGCGTTTACGACGTGATTGACAAACAAGACCAGCAAGCAGTCAGGACCGAGCTGTCCCGAGCACCGAGTGACGGAGAGGACAGAGTGTTCCTCTGTCGGATGAACGTAGCCAGGAACGCGAGGAGGCAGATGAGATTCGGGGATCAAAAGGTAGAACTTTCTTTAAGACGATGTTTTTTAAATATAATCTATCTTTTCTTCATAATCTATTCACCGTATGATAATACCTGCTTATTGGAAGATTGATCGTCTTAATCAACAAGCAACGAAAACCAGATTTTTTAAAACAGACAGCCACAATAAAGTGCCATCTGAGTCAAACAGTATATTGAAGTAGTGTTAGACTTAAAACTGGACTCATTGGCCTGCACTGTCTTAGTGACTCAAAAAAAGCCACTAGCTAGACTATATGATGTCAAAAATGACAGTCGGATACTTCTAAATCTTTACATATGCTTTGTGCAAATGAGCATAAGAGTGCGCTTATTTCACTCTAACACATACTAGAAAAGCTATATATGCAATCAAATACGACTTTATTCAATACTTTTTGAAAGTTTACTTATATTACTCTCATCAATTTCATTCTTGCATAACTTTGATTGACGCGACCATGTCAAAGTGTTTTAGGTAACACTTCAAACATTATTAAAATGCCTTTTAATTACTTTTAAGGTTGTGGATTTCTAATTAGTTCTCGAATGAACTTTGACAGCTTCATTTAATTCTCGCTATGATTGAAAAAAGGAGCATCATAATAAAAACTAACTTTCTGTACGTTCTAAGCCAAACTTTCGTAAGCGGACATTGTTGCTTGAAAGGAGCCTCCGAAGGCGCAATGACTTAGTTTATTTAGCCTTAGGTCACTATAGGTCCTTTTCAGGGCCACCAAACATCAACCTTCTAAGCCAAACCGCGATTTATTTAACTAGCTTTGAATTTATTTATTCTTAATAACATTATCAAAATGGAAATGGGAAAGAAACACAATCGATCGAATAGTATGCCGTTTCCAAGTTTCAGAAGTTTTGGACATAACATTTGTCGTTCTTCTTTGCCATTTTGCCATTACTAACTCGACAACAGGACTAAGAAATAACCGATGCCACGAGGAATTTAAGAAACGAATACTTTGTAGGGCTAGTGCTCGTAGTCAAAATTAAGTACCGACTGTATTAAAAGAACTTTGTTTGAAAACTGGGACTTTACCCAGCTTTGCAACATCGATAGCTGCTTTGTTTTCACAATATCCCCTTTCATTAGCCAATTTTATCAAAACAAAGAATCATTTTGCATAGAAAAGTCATGAAGTCAAAGTTCATCAAAGGAATTAACGTAATATAAAAAATGAGTTTTCTCCTATGGGTGGCTTCAGTTCTCAAAGTCTATTATATTCAGCTTCATTCATTTCGATTTCACACCTTCTATCTTTTAACAAGCATAAATCAATTATTAAACGAAGAGAGGTAAGTTTTACAATCCCAACGCACTTTAATCGTAGGAATTATTTAGTACCTTGGCTATAAAATCATCAGATCTATGAGGGTTATCAAAGACACAGCTTACTAAAGAATAATTATATAATAATAAATAATGCTGCTCATTTTTCAAACAGCATCACCTAGCCCCAAACTAAACAGAGCTTGTATTATGGGAATACACGTTATACATAGAAACTTATTATACATAGAAAACACCCACCCCGAAACAAATATTTGCAGATCATACAAAAAATTGTCCCGCGGCGGGAATCGAACCCGCAACCTTCTGTGACAGATCGCCCACAGCGCCACAGAGATCGTCAGAAATACCACGTCAAATACCACAGAAGGGTAGCATATTTAGGCATGCAAGTTTTGGCTATAGCTAAAACTTATTTAATAAATTAGTATTAATTTTTTATTAATTTTTTACTCTAATAATTTAAAAATAGTAGAGCTCCTTGTGAAAGGGAAGTACTACCACCATACCTTTTGCTGCCATCAAGCGGTAACTTTTTCATTGCTGTGTTCCGGTTTGAGTTTAAAGGGTTTGAATGGGTTTGAAGATGGTTTTTTCAGTCGTGTATGACTAAGTAAGTCACTAAGGAATATATTAATGCCTTACATATCACATAGATACTTGATACCTTTATATGAAATACTTCTTGTAACCGCATCTCTACGCTTCTGCGCCGATGCGCTGCTATGCGCCTCGGAAAGAGTTAGGAGTATATATCTCTCTCCCGGATCTCTGCTTTGCTAATGCACCGCCGCGTCTGCTTGAAAGGGTTATATCTCTCTCTCTCTATCTCTCTCTCGGCTCTCTGCGCTCGTGCGCCAGCGGCCCATCTAACAGATGCTCCAACGCCTTGCTGATGCGATGCCGCGTCTACTCGGAATCCTAATAATATTATAAACGCGAAAGTTTGTGAGGATGGATGTTTGTTACTCTTTCACGCAAAAACTACTGAACGGATTTTGATGAAACTTTACAGGATATATATATAGCTTATGTATCAGAATAACACATAGGCTACTTTTTATCCGGGTACTTTTTACGCAGGCGAAGCCGTGGGCAAAAGCTAGTGGATTATACTATTGTTAACCAAGAGATAGTTTATTAAAACTTGCACCACAGATATTGCTTGCACACACGCAAAATAATGTTCGCAGGAGACGCGTCGTTTTCTTCTGTTCATAACGTTTGACTTATGACTATGACTGTACTAGCTGAGCTCGTTTTGCCTGTGTGTGATGCGTTTGAAACCGGCTGCTTACAAGACGTATTCACACAAACTTCGTGGGAATCTGGACCTTGACCGGAAGTGTTGATAGTAATTTCGCTTGATTTATCCGCTTCTGACTAGTTTGGGATCACACCGGTTCTACGGTAAAACATCAAAGTAAATCATAAACATTATCAATAATGAACACACAACTTGTTCTTGTAAGTACTTATTAAATTCTGAATGTAATATTACTCAACCTGTGTAGTAAATCATATTAATATTATAGGTAGTTAGCGCTTACAACTTTCTTATTTGTGATTATAGTGAAATAATAAAACACTTTAATCTCCATCTTAAGGTTAATATACCCAATAAGTAGATATTAGCCCAAATAGTGGTAGTACATTCAAAATTTGAACGAGCCACAGACTGCGTCGTGACTAAGACGACGACAACGTGGGCTTGCCTTGAATACACGTTTTGAATTCTTAGTGAGAGATTGCAAAGCCATCGCCGCTTCCGATGACAAATGTATTAGAATTTTTCATTCTAGGGCATGTTATTTTTACAGTATATTAATTATGAAAGGCTCTGTATTGACACGTACAAAGATAACTGGCTAGTAACTTAATAGCAAATATCAAGAAGATAAAAGCTCAGTCTGCGACATTTTCGCAATAACGCACGTGCACCCGTTATTAATCGCATACAGTGACTCCGTAATTGCCGACATTAGTTATTTTAGAGTGTTTTAACGCCACTCTACTATCGCAGTACCACTTACTATGGGTGTCAAATGAATAATGGTAACGGGACATAGAAGTGAATCTTGTGTCCGTTAGGTGCTTACTTATTAACTATCCAGCCGCATGGTATCCTAGCAAATATGAAGTAAATCCCTTTTTTGAAGTAATCCAACAAACACTTTTGTCATGCATCTTGACACTCGACGACTATGATTATTTTATAGCACACAAAATTACTCGAAACTGTAACTTACCAATATCATGAAACTGTATTTTGTTTCGGTCTAAATCAACCTATTTTCTGATTAAATTCCATTAATATCATAACTGCTGGAGTGTCACTTCTACTCACTATTTGTATTTATTTTAGGGAGTGGGTGTCACACCTTGAATAATTTTAATGCATATTTTATGGTTGTAAAGAAAGGATAACTTATTACATTCAGCCCAGTTCGATGGAATATAGATCACCTAATAAATCTTGGTTTATTTGCTCTACAATAAATTGAAAGTTACTAATTTTTGGTCACAATTGCTTCAAGAGACTGTATTTTGACTTATAAATAAAATATTGTCACTTTGCACTTTGCAATCATTCTGGCAGTCTGCAGTTGGTAGTATCTACAATTTTCGTGTAGGAATTTCTGCTCTAGATGAATGCTTCTAGAACATAAATTCCTACACGCATTGATGAATGCATCATCATCATTATGTCAGCTGGTAGGTATCCACTGCTGGATACAGTCATGTAATTTTAGGACGAATGGTAACTGAGCCGCCTCCATCGATCGACCATATTCCTGTGACCGTAAAAATTTAATCTTCCGTAAACGTATAATCTTCTGGCTTATAGTTTATTATGCTAAGTATTTTATGCGGCAGATTTCACACTTATTTATATAATGATAAGGTAGATACTGTAGGTAGGGTAAACATGAAAATCTTGTCATCGTGCCTTAATAAGCGTGAAATCATAACATTTCAATATGAAAACAACTAGTTATCCAACTAAATATTTTCAATGCGTGCCAACAAACAGTAATTTTCCGCCTTATTAGCAAGGTAATGCGCATATGTGGTTAATCTTTCAAATCTAGGTATTTTTCTCATAAAATATTATATACTTAGGAATAATTAATGATTGTGATAAATTGACTACAGGATGAATAGGAGTTATTACACTTGAACATTCCAAGACAGGTATTGTGTTTTCCACATGCAGTTTTAATTTTGCTTGCATATTGTCTAGCATTTTTTTTACAGTCACATTACCCTGTGCACTCGTTTTGTCAGTCTTTGCAATGTCCAAAACTTCTGAAAGTTTAGAAACAAAAAGCGTATTATCAAGTTTTCGAATTTTCAGATATAGTAAGCTTGTCAATTATCAAAATTGCCCGTTCTCCATAGGCATTTTGTACCGAGTAATTAGAAGTCGGTTCACAAGAGTAGACACACATATCCTACTATCCTACTAATATTATAAACGCGAAAGTTTGTGAGGATGGATGTTTGTTACTCTTTCACGAAAAAAACTGTTGAACGGATTTTAATGAAACTTTACAGTAATATAGTAATCAGAATAACAACACATAGGCTACTTTTTATCCGGATACCAAGCGGGCGAAGCCGTGGGTAGAAGCTAGTTAATAAATAAATGTATTTATTCTAATAGTAAATTAATAAATAAATATTTGCAGATCATGCAAACAATCACTCCTCCTGCATCTCAACTGATACTCACTCGCTTTTAAATTTATAAAGGAAATTGTCCATTAAAGTCGTAAATGGTAGAGTCTGATCTAGCCAATCGCGAGGCAACCATCACCAGCTATACTTGCTAGCAACCCATAGGCATCATTATGACTATCAGTCCGCCACATCCGAGCCAATCACTGTGTTTAATTACAGCTCTGTGCAAATCAAGGCGAGCATACTAACAAGGACCACAGAGTACAAGAACGCACTTGGCAACAGAATTAGCTGAACAAATCGGCTTTCACAGTAACTAAAGCAGCAACACAAAATTACGTACTTAGTTTGTATGTTTTTCGTTTCGCTTTGTTATATTTCAAGTATCTGTTTTGTGTTTATTAAATATTTTTTTAACATTTCTGTTGTTTGGGGAAGAATAATAGATTTTCTTTCTTCCTTTTCTTTCTTTATTTCTTTTACCTACATACTAAATAATTCGGGCTCCCCGGTTGTCAAATGCATCTTCATAAAAAGTTTTTACGACTCTTTAAATTAGTTCAAAAACCATAATTTCGACTGGTCTATGATCCATGGCTAACTTAGTTCATTATCATCATTACGATTATAATCTAAATACATACTTATATAAAATCGTTACGTGACTCACTCACTGTCTGCTAAGAAACTCATCACTGACGATCTATGTGGCGCAGTGGGTGAAGGCCCGCCTGAGACGCAGAAGGTTGAGGATTCGATTCCCAATGCGGGACAAATGTTTGTGGGATCTGCAAATATTTGTCTTGGATCTGGGTGTTTTACATTTATTATATGTATGTATTTAAAAGAATGTATGTATTTAGAAGTAGTAAATCAGTCGTGTAGTATCCCATAGCACAAGCTCTGCTTACTTTGGGGCTAAATACGATGATGTGTGATGAAAAGTACAGCATTATTTCAGCATTAAAATAGATGAAGAATTACAGATATAACTTGTGATTCGTTCTAGAAAAAGAGTGCTTGAGAACTGAAATTTGGTGATTATGTTCATTTTGATTTGTATAGGTGCGCTATATAAGGATTTTCCGTATTTGGGTTGGTAAAACACAACACGGACAAAGTCAGGGGCATTACACTAGTTGAGACTTATGACGTTTTTAGTAAGATGTTTTGGAAGCTGGCTGCTCAATAAATGCCTGGCTCGTCATAGCTTAGATAATATAACTTAATTGCAAAGGTGTATTTGCACGGCCGAGCTGCTAAGCTACTTCTGACGTTGACCGTACATAGATACTTGGCTGACAGTACGCACAGACATCGGGCGTGTCATCGCTTCGATAAGCCTCATTAGACGGATGAACTTCATAGATTGTTGGTTATATTGGAGTGGACATTCTAAGGAATAAACAGGTAGACTGTTTAAGTTCTGGGTAATACCTATGTGGAAGTTTGGTAAAAAAAACAGTCTTTTTGCATGAACATTTTGCAACACAAGAAATGTATCGATTTCGGTTAGTCGGACATTCTGTTTGCATGGAACAAACGCACATAAAGCATTTTGAGAAACTTAGTGTAGGTAATAATGAGATTTTGCTCGTTGCTTCTCGTGGCAACCGGACTAAAACGAAGATTATCGGTAACAAACTTTCGCATTTATAATCTTTTTTGATTTACTATCCTGCCCATCCTAATGTTGTCTGGAAGAGATAATTTATAGCGATAAGGCCACCCATTTATTTAAATTTATATAACTAAAAGATTATTATCCGGTGGTTACTCCCTAAGACAAACAGCATTATTCAAAATTACTAGTATTCTTTATTTGTAGAGTTCTCACCAACTCTACTTTTCACAACAAATTCATAAATCGTTTCTTGATCATTGTCTACTGATCCGTAACTAAGAAGCTCCATTATTTCTTCTTCTTTCTTATTCATTCCTTTTTTTTTACAACATACTGTAACTATAAGCCCAAATAACAAAATTATACTTATAACAAATCCAGCGAAAATTGCCCACACGATAGAATCATACAGAGTCCAATCATTTTCGATCTTCCTCTTGTCTTTGTAAAGTTTGATTTTTTTCATCCTTGTCTTATTAATAAAAGTTGTATCCAAAGCCTCATTGACCTCTTCTACTAGTTTCTTAAACACGGTTTCACTTAACCATTCGGCCAAATCTTCTCTTCCAATTTGCCGAAGACGGTGTGCTACATCCACATGACTTTTGTCCTTCCCTTCCCAGTTCCTTGTACCTGTATCCCATTTTATAAGCAGCTTGAAACAAGGTACGTCTGGTACGTTTTTCTCTGTGATAGCTAAAGCTGGTGGAAGGTCGAAGGTCGCGAAATGCAAACAGGCGTAGAGTCGCCGGCATTCTTCAGGGGTCAGTCGTTGGGATAAGTATTGGTATTCGGGAATGTTGATATCGATTGAGCATAGCGAGTTTTGGAGATAGACGACCGTGAACAAGTATTGTAAGTCTTTCATTGTTTCGCTGGCACTTTTTTTTATAGACGCAGATTAAACTTTGTTTTGTTGCAATATTACATCTGCGACACTTCACTTCACTTCTTGATTATGGCTTTTGTAAACATCTGCGACACAACGTAGTGAATTCCTCTGAAAACTAAAGCAAAGCTTCATTATTGACAACTGACAAATTAATTAAATGACAAACCAAAGTGACTTAGAATGTTTTTCTCAAAATTAGCAAAAAGAATGACACTCTATGGGGTTTTTAACAAGCATGATGGATGATTTGCATAAGGATAAAGCGAATCAACGCATGTATAATTTATGGTTTTAAAGGGTTAACAAATATCGCCCGTAAGTATTTGTTTTAACCATGGTATGATAAACAACTTACAAGTAACTAGGTCACGAGGTCTGTTTAAAGCACCAGATTTTCATTCTAACATCTTGGAAACAAAAGCGCATTTTCCGAAGTTTCTCCCGCGATTGAGTTAAACGTTTTGCAAGCCTCGCTAATGGTCCGATAGTCACGAATCCGACATATAAGCGGCTGATATCGTTCTAATGGACGTATTATTTCATAAATACCCGCAATTTTCTAATAAACTGACGATTTAGTGCGCCCGTAATTTTATTGAATAGCATTATTGATGGGGGGTTTGAAAATTCGAGGACTTTGTTGGAACTTTTTGTAATATTTTATGGCACACTGAATTTTCTTTTTACGATTTGGTTTTTACACAATAATGACAACCTTTTCAGGATTACAGAGTTAATCCTGAAAAGGTTACAAAAGTCTGTCTTCTAGTCTGTCTCTGGCAGTACTTCCTTTATTCATGTTCATTGTGTCAAAGAATCAGGTTATTCTATGCGTAGTAATTAATATATGCTGAAAACATCCTTAGACTATTGTTTTGATAATCGTTGGTAGGTAAAATAAAACTTTGCACCTAGTTATTTATTATCTATATCTGTAAAACATAAACTCTAATCGTAGTACATTCCAATACACAAAACATCAGAACACTGAACATCATTAGGTATACACTGACAAAAGAAGCTTTCGCAACTAGGTACTGCTATGTACAGTCTGAATAAAAATAAATTTTAAGCATTTAAGCACTCCTTCCTAGTCTTAATTTTTACCTAGCTATCTGAGCTCATGCTTGATTTGTTTCATTATTATTGACATCCAATATTTATAGATCTCTGTGGCGCAGTGGGTGAAGGCCCGCCTGAGACGCAGATGGTTGCGGGTTCGATTCCCGCCGCGGAACAAATGTTTGCAAGATCTACAAATATTTGTTTCGGGTCTGGGTGTTGTCTATGTATAATATGTATTTATTTACAAAAAAAGTATATAAGTAGTATATCAGCTATATAGTTCCCATATTACAAGTTCTGCTTAGTTTGGGGCTAGATGATGCTATGTGAAAAATGTCCAGCAATATTTATTTATTTATAGGTTTTTATTTTCAGTTTAATCATAATGATAATTTTCAATCGGTCTAAAAATCAGGTTAATTTTACACCCTTTCCTCATGACGCCTCAGGTGTAAATTATAGATTTCCGATGAGGGAAAATGTTGCTGTTACTCATAAATTATACGTTAGTATAGGTAAATCTTTCAACATGTAATACCATCGAAATAACTAACAAAATCCCAATTGTACCATAGCTCTAGTTTCTGCTGCTGTCGTTACAGATCAGTTCCAGTAAGTAACCTTATTCCACATTACAATAATGTTTGAGATAGCAAGCATAAATTCCTACGCTCGCGCATTACAAAACAGTTAATATGTCATTTCTAAATGACGCATTACATTTCTATTGGAAATCCTTGTTTAATGTACACCTAGGTACCGGTTATAGGTATAACTGACAAAGGAGGGTTAGATATTTAAGACCGGCTTTATAAACCCCACTCAACAAACAGTCAACGTATCTCACAAGATAAATGACTTGTTCGTTTTTAAAGAGTCATCGAGATGTCGTCAATGCATTCATTTACTGATTTACCTACAGATTCACTTTTACACAAACTTTTTATGGGTATGTTCTTCTTTGTTGGATCTTACAAACTTATTTTGCTACACATTCAATAACAGATCGTCAAATTTGAACTTTGTCTCAACAACTATGAGTCAAAATGAAGTTGATTGAAAAATAAGTTAACTTTGTGATCTTCAACGCTAAGCAAATAATGTTTTTAAAGATTCGTCAGCATAATAGGCCTCTATTATAGTCACTTCAATTTATATTTTTGTTAAATTGACAATTGTTGTGGTTCTGAGTTTGGAAATCGATAGCGCTTTTACGAACCTTCAAGGTTCCTATAAATCTTGAGCTATGAAAGAAGTGTTCCGTCTAGTTAGAGTATTGCTCGACTATAACTACTCAATACGGCAGCATAGGTAAAAACATCAACGATTGGCCAATAGTAGTACTTATTCAATAACTAACTACTACAACTGGTAAAAAGCCCTAGACTAGCTAAATTAACGCTCTGTTATACCCTGTACTAATAATGATACCGCCCATCATTACATCTAGTCAGCGTTCGCGATGTACGAGTATAAGCTCTCAGTCATCATCAGTATCAGAGTGATATTTTTTGGTACGGTTGTGCCAGGTCACTTGCTAGATCGATAGATAGATAGATAACTCTTTATTGCGTACACCAGGATAAAAACACTTTACAGAGGATCTTAAAACTAGGTTGTGTTGATACAATGGGCGGCCTTATCGCTGAGAGCAATTGACATAGTATCATAAATTATCATGTATCCCTAATAAATATTTGTATTTAAATATCCTTAAAAAATAGGGTGTAATAAAATATCCTTTTTATAAAAGGCTTTCTGCAAGTGTCCCATAACAGCTCGAAGTCTATTCAGAGCTCTGTGGTCCCCTTATCCTGACTGAGCTAAAGATGTGATAGACAAAAAGCTTTTTGTTGTTGGATAAAATACATAAGTAAGGCTATCTAGACGACATCTGTGGCGCAGTGAGCGAAAGCCCGCTTGAGACGCAGAAGATTACGGGTTCGATTCCCGTCGCGAGACAAATATTTGCATGATCTGCAAATATTTGTCTCGGGTCTTGGTGTTTTCTTTGTATAATATATATCTATATAAAAGTATATAAGTAGTATATCAGTCATGTCAGAAGCTCTGCTTAGTTTGGGACTTTGATGACGCTGTGTGAAAAATGTCTTGCATTATTTATTATTATTATTATTATCTTTCATTGCATATTTAAAACTAGTATGATTTATTTTCAGTTTTATATCACGCTTATCTAAAATCTAGTTCTAAATAGACGTGCTTAGACACTATTTATTACTAATTCTGATAGCTTTAGGATTTGTAAGCTGCTTATTAGTAAGTACCTGTAGGTCAATAAATAAGTAATGAAATGAGTATATAAGTATGCATCTATATCACAACACAGAAAGATTTATGATCAACATAAAATACCATTTTCAAAGATTTAAAAAAGGTACTGATAGCTGATCGTTAACGCATTATTTCGTACGAAAATATTATATAATATAGATCTCAAAACCATAATCTGTAGCAGAAATTAAATAAAATTGATATGTACACAAACCCTTTATACAACCTGCGTATCAGGTACCGAGTGTAAATAATAATAATAAATAATGCTGGCCATTCTTTCACACAGCATTATCTAGTCCCAAACTAAGCAGAGCTTGTATTATGGGAACTAAATGACTGATATACTACTTATATACTTTTTTGTAAATACATAAAAATTATACATATAAAACACCCAGACCCAAGGCAAATAACATATAAACATTTGTCACGCGGCGGGAATCGAACCCGCAACCTTCTGCGTCCCAGGCGGGCCTTCGCCCACTGCACCACAGAGGTCGTCAAATATAACTGTAAATATACGTCGTATATACCTATATGTAGCGAAAAAATCCGAGACACACCGATCATTTGTTTTCTCACGGACATAATAAAAATACGGTACCAAAATGTACCAATCATTATACAACCTCTCGAACTAACACGTAGGTATATTAATTCCATAATGACCATCAGAATGAAGATGCTTTCGTCACAGACCACAAAAACATCAAGTACACATACAGGTAATTACAGGTATCTATAAACTACGGTAATTGTGAATCGTATTCTTTAATTATGAAGGCCGGTATTGAATGTTTCGAAATTACAGATCGCACCTAGTAGGTACATTAATGATGTTCTAACCTAAAATTGCGCACCCTACATAAAATTAGGCAGACAGTTTTATGTTATACTAGCTTCTGCCCACGGCTTCACCCACGTGATACCCGGATAAAAAGTAGCCTATGTGTTATTCTGATGTATAAGCTATATTACTGTACAGTTTCATCAATGTCCGTTCAGTAGATTTTGCGTGAAATAGGAACAAATATCCTCACAAACTTTCGCGTTTATAATATTAGTAGGATTACGAGCACATTAAGCTCAGTTCGTGTTAGTTTGTGTCAAAGTACGATTTTCTCTGGTCACAATGTAGATTTATTTTTCATTCCTTTGTTGACGGTCCCTAAGTTATATAAAAATTGGTCTCTGTATTGTTATGATAGTAGCAAGATATAGTAAGATATAATAGCAAGATGTAGGATTTATTAATACTTATCCTGCGCTTTTTGACTCTACTTTAATTTTAAGTATCATCATCTAGCCAAAAACTTCCAACTAGTGTTCTATGTTAAACATATACTCTTCTAGTTTTTGCGTTGGCTATAACCTTACACAGTCAGTGTAAGGTAAGCCAAGACAAAAACTTTGACGTTAGGTTGGCCATCTTTACTTTTCGTTGCCGTGTGGTTATGAAATCACTGTGATTTCAATTCACCGTGATTAATAAATGCTCTCTTTTTAATTATAGGTACTTGAGTGAGAAAGAGTGATTAGCTAGTAGCTTTTCTAATTCATAATATTCAAATGTATTCACGAAACAGCATTTACAACACCTTTTTGACGGATGAGTACCATATTTTATATTACCGTGTCAGCTAAAATACTCAATCGATCATGTAAAAGACCAGTACCTAGCAGGTATTGAAATTAACATGCCCATCAATTTACTGATTACAAGTGGCCAATTAAAAAAAATTGCTCAAAACATTGCATAAACCATGAACTATGAACCGAAAAGCAAATTGAAGGTGATTATGGCATAAATTAATTTTCAAAATTATTGGGTAGACGCACACTCAATCAAGTCAAATTAGAAAGTTCTAATTGCCGAAGATGCCACTTGCAAGTAATAAAGATCCAGTGTGTGGTCTTTAATCACAGGTATTTATAGTCTAGCTGTTTAGTTTTAATTTAATACGTGCGATGTCTGATGAAATCTTAAATAGATCTCGATCGGTCTTACGAGTATTATACAAATCACGGTTAAATTTTGAATTATCTGATCGATGCTTGGGATTCACCTTTTGTAGACAGGGTGATCCTAAAATTTTAGAAGATTGTAATTTTAGACTAATTTCCCATGATGATTCTCATAGACTATTTCTGCGAGGAACGGTGAACCTACACTTGAAACTTATACGCTGCAATATATTATTAATTTTATTTAATTATGTTCCAGGGTAGTTTTATTTTATTTTACAAATATTTGGCTTAGCTAAGGCTTAACCAATACGTTCAAGTTTATGCTAAATTATCCGACGCACTTCCAACTCAAATGCAAAACCGAACTTGTACATGTGTTTGTATAGAATAGAGAGCTATTCAAAAACAAGGAATTTCACACCTAGCTCTTTAGAATAAAGTTGACCATCGACGTATTTGAAAGATACGCGGCTGGCCCAAGCAACATGCGGTTGAGATTGGTATGGCACACAGGACAGGTTTTTTTGCCTAGAATTGTATAGCGAAAGTAGTAGCGAAAGTTAACCCTAAACCAAAAAAGGATATAAATTAAAAAAAAATATCAGCTAGAATCTTGCTATCACTACAAAAATCTAAATAATAAAAAAATCCAAGCAAACATTCATATTTTTTCTTACAAAATTAAACTACCATTTTCTCAAAGACTAACAACGTTTTCTTATTTAGAAATTATCTTACAATTTAAAATAAAAAATAACCTAATTTTGCCTTTTAAATAAGTTAACTGACTTCTCTAGCAGCGCTTATACCAATCGCATATATATTTTGCCCAGCCGTATTCCCGTACTCGAACTCAAGTTTATTTGCTGCAAAAACGTTCTGCGTCGTTAGAGGCAGAGATGCATTTATTTATGAAATGTAAATACAGCTGATTGTAATAACAAAACCGCTCTCTATATTAAGATGTAGTATTTGCATTCTGCATTGTCAACGTGTGAGTAAGTGAGCGCCGTCGATTAAATGAGGCCTTGAAAAATAGATGTTCACTGACAGCTAGTATGTGTTCGTAAAATATTCAGTGGGAATTAGAATTCAGAGCTGAAAGGCCGTTATTCTTTTTCAACTAATAATTTTCACTGAGGACGAAGACGATATAACATTCAGTCCTTCTTTCTTGTCCTACTTTCTGCTATCTTATCTTACTAATATAACCAATGCAAAAAATTGGTTGTTTTATGACATAAGCAGTCGTGAATTCATTCATACTCGTATTATAAAACGGAAATTTTCACCGGTGAAGGAACCGACTAAGTTTCGATTTGTTACGATAATTACGAGGTTAGTGGAAAATTAATCAAAGAATGAAATCGTATCAAACTGGCACCTCATCACCATAGTGTAATTCTACTGTTTTATTTCATATTCTGCTTCTATAACCATCGCCAATACTTTGAAGATGAGGATATGTGAATAAAATCTTCTTTTTCTTCTTCAGTATTCAATAGTGCCAGTAATCTGGATCAGATGAGCTAACTATAGATCGCTTACAACGGGCTCAACTGTTTCATTTGTATATTATAGCTTTTACCTCAATAAAAGCTGAAAAACTTTTCTACGCATAAACATATGAATTACATTTCCAAGAAACATCAACACAAAATAGGGCACTGAATCCACAATTGGCTAGCCCAGAGCGACGTCATTCGTCTTTCAACCTGTTCGATTACCTTCCAAAGGTCTTTAACACTACGCCATATGGTCGTGGTCCAATCGACCGCTTCGTGATTGACCGGCGCGTGCCATGCCGGCGCCGTTATAAAGGATAACATGAAAAATAAAAAAGTCAGGTAGAGGTGTGTTCTGTGACGTCACGATTCGTGACTACACAAGATGCGTGACTCCCTTGGCCACGGAATTGGTATTAAAGCGGTTGACGCTCTGCTCCGTTATTTGGGTAGTGTAAACAGCCGGGGGGAAGTAACGTGGAGATTGAATATTGATGGGAGCTCTATTATAATTAGAGTACAAGTGAAACTAGTTTTTTACCCGAATCTTTATCGCAATTATTTTCATGTTGGGTTTTTGGTATATTAAACTTTTCTGTCTATCATTGTGTTTTTTTTAATTACTTTTGTGGCAATTGTGGAACAACATTCCCATTTTTCAGCAGAAAGGATCATAGCGAAATAAGTTTTGGACGTCCGCCAAATAAAACAACAAATTCATACTGACTCCAAATCGCCTCAAAGTGTTCCTTAAATTTATTCAATACCACCCAGAGTGGACTGTTTTGTATAAGACCTAAGCAGATAATAAGCACTTATTAGTACCTACTCTCTAGTCTCTGATAAATCTAGTCCCTTTGTTGGTGGTTCGAATTTACATCAAATTACCACTCAGTTTGTTTATTATAATGTAAGAGCCCCCATATTTTGCAAAATATATTGTGTATCAACAGATACATAAAAATGGTTACGATATTACCTAATCGACTAGGTCTAATGCAAGGTTTACGTAGGTTAGATAAACCGCAAACTTGCGGTCCGTGTGAATGTACTACCAAGTGAAGTCAGTCTGTTACTTTAGACATCGATCCAGTCTAGTGCTTACCTGTCCAATAATAATACCAACATAATGGCAATGGGAAACGACTCATTTTTACAGGCTTAGCGATCTCCAAAACTTTTAAACTTTGGATGGGGGACGCTACTAGACCCTAACTTTCCTATTTTCACGACAAAAAGTTTTAGACATAGCTAAGCCAGGTAGGTGAGTGAAATTGTCTTGTTCCCATTGACATTTTGCTAGTGTAATTAGAGACCTGTTACAAATCTATTATAATACTAGTTTCACCCATATTATTTCAAATAAGTAGCAAAATGTAAAATTACAGTTACTGTTGACGTTTAATATCATCTCTGGAGATTTGAAAAGCTGAAGAGAAAAGCGTAAACTTCACGTTTAAGTAGAAAATTTTGCTACTGGATCCAATCGCTACATTGTGTAAACATGGCCTAACACAAAAAGCTATTTTACTTAAACTACAATCTTTCACTGTTCAATATCTCATACAGTATAACTGCTGCCTCTATTATGAAGTTCAAAATTTATAGAATATCAGAGACCTAAAGTGATAAAGCTGAAATTGAATTATCGTACCTAGCATGAACTGTAGTACAATCAAATTCCTAAGAAATACCGATCGTCATATGAAGGTCGTTATGGAGCGGACGTCAATAAGTCTCGATTAAAGAAGGAGTACCTTAAAAAACAAAAAATAAACATCCAACAGACACTTAAATTGTCCTGGCCCTACTAGAATTCCCTGAATCGTGGGTATCAGGAACTATGAGAAACATAGTACCACAACACCCAGTCCCAGAACAAATATTCTGTAGACCATGTAAAAATTTGTCCTGCTACGGTGGGAATCAAACCCTGCATGAAATGATTTGAGATTTGTAACGGTAGATAGGTTTGACTTCTTGTGTAAAAATTATCTCAGCTAGGTTTTCTATAGATATTTTTAGCTATCAATGAAAAAACCCACCAGAGGTGATTTTTTAAACGGGCATACCATATCAGATTTTAGAATAGCAATCACGAAGATTGTAAGATTGTAAGATTGTTGTACCTACTAGTTTTATTTTTGTTTACACAAAACTTCGGCCTGCCTACCTATCTGTTGCTATACCCTTAGACAGGGTTCATGTGAGATACCTACCTATAAACACCATCTATGTACCTACCATGTGAAAGCAATAAATGTATTGAGTATTGAGTATTGAGTATAAAGGCCGCCAACTCAATGGGCCAATAGCATTTTAAAGTGATAATGATGATTACTTATAAATTTTATCACCTCACTTGTGTGAAAATTTATGAACCTATAAACATTGCAGCTGAGTTTGCATTGACTGGTACTTATTATTATCCGTATAATAATCTATTTTATGTAATCTATAATAATATAATTGATTTAATCGCATATTGAACACGTGGGCGACCACATTTAGCATTATCTCAATAATTGACGTCTCAGACCATATCGACCAGTTTATAACTTACTGACCTACCAAAAAGCTAATTACAATATCACCAAATCATAACTTATAGTACTACACACCTCTGAGTTTCCACAGAGCTGGAGAGATTCCTGCAAATCGAATTTTATTATTATTACAATGGGGATAGAATAAGTCCAATAATAATTGAATTTATTTATGTCACTTTGCGATTCTTTTGTGGTATGACTTGTGATACATAAAGCCTTTGTTAATACTCGGTGACTTTAAATAGACGTGAAATACTGTGAATATTTATCGAATTCTATTGAAATAAATCGTAGAATGAATTAATTAGAGTAACTCACCCAACCATTAAACATACTACTTAATTACCTACATTTGAAGGTTATTTTGCGAGAAATTTAGCCTGTAATGGAGCAGCTTAGCAAATTTTAAATAGACAAAACTATTGCTAGTTGAACTGCAGAGAACGAGTTTTGTTTCCGCTTTTATATTATTAAATTAAATTCTCTGAGTGTCCCCATACTGTACTCAGGGGTGAAGTCATATCGGACAGGCGGGTCACGACAGCTATATCTTAGAAAGTGGTTCATTGTTCACCTCAACTACAGTTTGGGGTTTAGATAATAAGTCACGATTGATCATGGGTGTCACAGCACAATTGAGCTACGGATGACATCAATTAGGTCTGTGCTACGCGGTATAATCAGTATGTAGAATAGAAATGTCTTGAAATGGCATCGAAGTCTGGTATATTTCACCGAATTCATTTTTATTTCACAAATCACCTTATCATTTCGTTCTTAAACGGTTTTTTAACGGATATAAAAAAGGAGGTTAAAACCGCCTTTTTTATATCCGCTCCAAATCTAAAGATTTGGAGCGTAATTTTATAGCTGTGTGCTTTATCGGTATTTTGAGAATACAAGGTCGATTTGCGTGATTACTTTTTACTCGGCAGGGAAAGCTCTCTACCCTCTCTCTACTTATTCCCGTACATCATACCCGGATAAAAAGTAACTCACCTTTTATTGTAAGTCACGGACTATACTTGTTCCAAATTTTATTCAAATCGGTTCAGCCGTTACGGAATACGGAGATATTGAGCAACAAACATCTAAACATACAAACTTTCATATTATAGTATTAGTAGGATTTCACTAATATAGCTTTATAATTTGATAGCGAATAATAAATTATAAGTCTAAATAACTAAGGTTTCAGGTTCTCTGATTAACTCAGTCCCAGAAACAGACCAAAAAGCAGACAACCACCTACCGAACTATTATTTTTAATTTTCGTAAAGCAAAGTGAGAGGCTAGTGGCTAGTGCATTTTATAGCTTGGACAGCATTAATCTGTGCCATGCGTTTGGGCGTATCGGCTATTCGCCAGTTAATCTATGAATTATATCCGGTTGATCTACCTATAGTCATTAGGGTCATTACAATATTACGGTATCGTGGGTGGACAACAACTTCTAAATGTCTTAATACGTTACTCACCTACGTGTGAATCAAAACACGTACCTAATTTTTAATTAAAAAGACAGCCATAGATTTTTTTAATATTGCTCCTACTCGTGACTGCACAAATTTTTGTTTCTGTGAAGATGAACTCGCTCGTTTAGGCTCATTGGGGATTAGGATTTTTGGGCAGCGGCAAAAACTGCCCAATACTTTTCTAATATTGGGTAATTAGAAAAATTAGAATTATCAAGATATTAAGTTTTGACTTTATACGCAAACTAGTGGAACAATTCTTTGATGAAACTGGAGCCTCTGCATTAGCTATAAAAGTGGTGGTAAGCCGATTAATGGTAGCATGCTTGTAATTAAGATTAGTATTCCAATCTTAATCACGCACACTCCAAAGTACAACTAGCGCAATCGAAAAAAAAACATACGGACTACGAGTCGACCATACAAAAGATTTCAACGCGCTCTGTGTAGTACGAAAAACGGAGCATTGGGATGAATTTTAGTGTATTATTACGACTATACGACGTGCGTTACCTACTATTCTCCTGCGTAGCGGGACCCGCTCGTCCTGACCTGGTCGAGGACGGTGCTCATGAGGAAGGACCTCTAAACGGCCAACGAAACGTCAACAGGAGAATAGTAAAGTATGAGTAATAATATCTTTACATTAGACCAAACCACGATAACTTCGATTCGGGATGGAATTATAGGTATAAAAAACAGTTTATTCGATTAGATAAAAAATATCTTAATCATCGTTTTTATAATAAAATGCGAAATGCAAATATTTGTCTTGGGTCTGGATGTTTCCTATGTATAATATGTATGTATTTACACATAGTACAAAAATTATATCGTTCCCATAACACAAGCTATGCTCACTTTGAGGCTAGATAATGCTCTGTGAAAATGTTCAACATTAATATGATATAATATAACTAAAAAGAAAGTGTGAAAATCAATATTATTAGTAATTTATGATAGGGAGAACCATCATGATTTACGAGTTTAACTCCCAAAGAATAACTAACCAGGAACTTGGCCCCGCATTACCTTAGAGTCAATATTTATATTCGTATATTAACCAAGTATCCTACTACTATTATAAACGCGAAAGTATGTGAGGATGGATGTTTGTTACTCTTTCACGCAAGTGAACTACTGAACGGATTTTGATGAAACTTTACAGTTTATAGTAATATAGCTAATAGAAGAATCAGAATGACACATAAGCTACTTTTTATCCGGGTACCACGCGGGCGAAGCCGTGGGCAGAAGCTATTATTTTATAAGCCTCAGGTTTTAAATCCCGGTCAAACTAAAGCGAAGTGGTGGCGAACAGTACATTCACGTGGACTTCGGCAACCACTTGACAACCATTTCCCCTTGGTTGCCACCGCCACCGCAACCGCGTCAGTTTGACCGGGCCCTTATTAAATGTACTTAGTTCAAATAACTTGAACATTATTCACATATTTTGTTAAGTTCGTTGATATGTATAGATATTGTATTGGTTTTCCCCGTGATCATTTACCATGTGTTCTGACATCAGCCATTAGTCAGATATTTCAACAAACACTTAGCATAATACTATGTAAAAATACTTCCAAAGTTGTCATAAAAAATCTGTTTATGCGAGTGATATAATCTGGATTATGATTGCCTTCATTGTACGCATATACATTACCTGTTGCGATATTTTGAGGAACTCCAGTAAAATATATGTAGAACTATAAAATCTACAAATAGGTTAATTCTTCCTTATTATTTCATGTCATATGGTAAATATCCTACAAAGGTTTTATACTTCCAGTGGGATACTACCTAATCTAAATATCAATTTTTAACAGTCCTATCTTGGTACAATTTATGATTGTTGCGATGGAAAAACGAAATTATAACGAAAATTATATATTCACTCGACCTGTGACGATCATGACCATAAAACGAATAATTTTGGAAAACTGTCCCAACCAAGTCCCAACTCAACTTTGAGCATCATAAAACAGCCAATTAATAGCACCCAAGCTGTAAACGAAGCCAAAGATAAACTTGTAGTTGTAACCGATACCTACCAAAGAGTACGAGGCATTCTGTGAATAGGACAGTCAACAATAAAATATCGTCCAAGGCCAAATGAATCCGGATCGAAGATCGGTGAGCGGGCGAACTGTGAACTATTGTGTCGAACTGTCGATACCTTATTTATACCAGAGTAACACTACCTACAGCAGTGTTTAGGTAGGTATCCGCTGTTAGTTTTACACATCATAGATGACTCTTTTGTTACTAGCAACAGTAGCATAGAGAGCAAGTTCTCAAGTTTTTCTTTAATCCAACAAAAATATATATATTTTTTTTGAGTATATGTTGCATTATCGCAACAGTCCCTTAATTTGACTAACAAAATGTTAATGGGAAACAACTAGTTTTGATAGGCTAAAACTTCTAAATGTTGCTTAGAATGACAATGTTTAATACTTCTAAATGTTGAAAAGGACTAACTAAAAGTTTTATGTTAGATATGGCATATTTAAAAGTTTTCAATATTGATGCCTGGCAATATTAGAGTTATTATCACGTTTTCATAAAAAAATGCTACATTAATAGGAGGGCTGTGTGTCATTACGGTTTCCGAAGGGTGATTGTGATACTTTTTACTGAACAAACCAAGATGCGTCAAAACAACAGTCGAGAACTGTAGATACTTAAAACTTTTGAAGAATGTCAAAGCGACACACCTCCTTTTAAATTTTGGGTTAAAGTTCAGCACTGTGGCAAATGCTATCAACGAGTTATTATAGCCAATGGCATAAATGTTTCACGATATGAGATACGGTGCTATTGATTTGGTTGCAACTTATTTCAACTGCAGTCTTTTGAACTTTAAAGGCTCTAGAACACCGGCTATGGTTGATTTTTATTGTTCAACTTTACGTACCTAAGTATGATCCGAGGAAATGTATAACAATTTATAAGACTTTTTGTATTGTTATTTTTAACACCGGTGAGTAGGTACATCAAATTGTAAGATCTTGAAGATGAGCCTACCTATTACTCGGTTAAGTGAGTTAATGGTAGGTACGTGGAAAATTAAGACGTTGCAAAAATCTGCTAGACTAAAACTAAACCTGAATAAAAAAATAATACCACTGTGTACGCTCATCACACTTAGCTAGCGGACTAACAGTCTTATTTTATTGTTTGGCATTTTTTGCCTATATGCGTTTGTCGTAACAGGCTGTTTTTTTTATCTCAGATACGGCTTAACCGATCGGAACGCTATATTTTGTAATCAATTTGTATTACTCCAAGAACAGTTCTTAGAAAAGAAGTCTAAACACAAAATTTTCCGTTGTGACACTTCTGATAGTTCACTAAAAGAGCTTTACTTTTTCAGGTAGTGTTGGTCCGAGGTCACTACGTATCCTACTTACCACTATGCAGTCGTAACGAGCCCGTGTTCCTGTGTGCGTGCACGCCGCTCGCTATGCCCGAGACACGGGAGTGCGTGGTGCATGGCGCCACTAACGTTTTTACCACCGTGCATGCTATGGACATGAAGATACTGCACATTGACGCTAAGTAAGTACCGCTCAGCCAGTGTAACTGGCACTTTTCATAGACCGAGCCTGTACTTGGCACTGTGTAGGCACTCTGTACTTGGCATGTAGGGATTTAGTACAGTGACTTTTGATGTGCACTGTTCGAACGTTCTTTTCCCTTGATCTTGATCCTCCTAGCACTACATTGAATAAATACTGCCAAAGTAACCTGACCTCTGTTGTCTGATTAGAAGGTTTTTTCAGAGCTTTCCTTGATACTACAGTTAGTCACTAGCTCTAACAAATTTACTTACTTGACAGTCCGACTGGCACATAGACTGCGAGTCAGTTTTTTCTAGCACAGAGCATGCAGCAAGGCAGTTTTAATGACATCGAGCATGCATAAAAACTAGTGCTCACGGCAGCGAGCCAGCATTTCTGACAAAGAGCACGCCACTAATCAGTGTTCATGAAGTACAGAAAGCTCATGCATTTGACACAAGGAACGCAGTTAGCCAGTGTTCATGATATAGTACGAGCAGAAAGCTCCTGGCATAGGAAATGCAGCAAACTAGTTTACCTGTCAACCACGTAACAAGCCAGTGTTTATGGCATAGTGCATGCAGCGAGCCAGTACTCCTGGCACTGATAACACAAACTGTTGAAAACACACTTTCCTTTGTATAAATGAGAGCTTGACAGTCTTATTAATATTCATCATGCACTAGTCCTATCAATCTGGCTCGACAGAAGCAAGCAACTTGTCATTGATTGTATGCAAACGTCGTCCGCAGACAGGTGACCTGTGTTTACAAAAGCAGCAAAATTAATATTGCGATAGAAATATTGATAGCAGCACAATTGAATGTGTGATCCGAAAATTAATACAGTATGATAATAGGTTTATTGGAAAATTATGTTTCCTGGTCTCCTGTCTTCGACCAGGAAGCATTATTAGTTTGCCTTCGACAGTATTTTCTTCCTAGATCTTTGCAATTTTATGTTTTTTTTACCCAGTGTTTTTTATGTGCTTTCTATAAACGTAATAGATAAGTACTTGCTAAATGGTAACTTGACTCAATATCCTGGTGAACGGAGTGGGAATACAGTTCAACTGTAAAAATATTGTCGATATTGGTTATTTTTCATGTAACAAACCATTTTATATGTATTCATTCACATTGAAATATTGATTAAAGTCCTTATATTTTATTCTGAAGGTTTTAAAGATCGATGTCCATCTCGATAAATAAAACATCCAGACTTTTCCATAAATTCAACGAAAAGAGCTTGCCAAGTCAAACCTGATTGTAGCGTCCGTAGCGTTGCAATCCTAACCTTATTTATAAGCGTGGTTTAGCTTCTGCATAGTTAAATTATAGTTAACAGGTACAGGGAAAAACCGCTACGTAGGCCGACGCTTTCTTTTCGTATGTTTATTTTACAGAAAGGGAGAAAGAGCACAAAAACGAAGCTTCACTTTACTGTATTTAAACCTTGTTTATAAATAACGTAGCAAGTGACAAACTGGCTGTTTACCTGCATATTATTTTGAGCTGCATTATCTTGGTGACGAGAGGTATGAATATGAAACGATTTCAATAGAGATGTTGTCATACATCTGCCGTCTTTTGACGGACGGTAGCCGTGGTTTACGCATCAATAAGTATTGTTTATTGTTCGGAGCCTTGAACTGGCGTGTAGAAGAAAGCCAACTTTCAATAGTAACTGGTATTGAAGACTGGTACAAATAACATGCGGATACATTGGCTCAAAATTGTCATCTTGCTCTAACACGTTTAAAATGGTACTTGCCTACTTCAAAGATATTTGACGTAGGCAAATACCATTTTTCCAGTTTTGGAATACGAAGGACCCTTACTTTGGGTTTTTTTATATAACGCCACGTGTTTTACACAGTGGTAAAAACTGTTAGCTCAATAGAAAAGTGAAAATACACTAACTGGCAATGCTCAAACTCACCTTGAGAGTTGTGTTCGACTTTTTACTACTGAGTCGAACACTGCCCTTTCTTCTTTATAATATTCTATACAGAAGATGCGGTCGTTACTTCAGGGGACTGTGTTTTTACATCTTTTTCCATTTCGTCTCGTACAACAGTACACTGCTAGAACACTACTAGAAGTCAGTTTTAGTACACAAAATATTGTTCACTCTTAGTTGCACAAAGAATAAACACAAAATCAAAAGTATAATTCCCTTTCGAATCTATTCTTTGACAAGGCTGACTGATGATTAATAGTTTATTTGACCCCATCAGACTATTTGTTTGGCGTCAAGTTTATATTAATTATGTCTTTTCTGATTGTAATGAAATGGATTAGCTTAGCACACAGTGGTGAGATTAAATAGTTGTAGACCTCATTTTTTGTAGGTATTCATAATAACAGAAATAGATACCTACTAACTTCCTCAATAAAATTGGCACATTTTTTTTCACTGATTCTGATACTAAGGAGGTATGGTGGATCAAATAAGGTCCTTTGGACCAACGGAATTTATTATTTGAAGCAGGATTTTTTTAAACAAACCAGTTTGATGAAAAAATCCCTAGTACATTTCATGCACTAAGCCTACAAATGACACAGAATGACCCATGACCTACTCAGTAAGTACAGTCTTTACTAAAGTAAGTACCTAAGACAAGTGCAAAAAAGTAGGTAACCTAAGCCTTCATCGAAATATAATGATTTTTGAAATTTTAATTTATTCCCTATTTCTCAAGTAATAAGGATCCCATGATACAAAAAGTTAATAGAATTAAGATATACTTACACTTATTCAGACGTTACTAATCGTGAATTTAATAACCAGAATTATCAATTTAATGGTTAATACAATTTTGCACAGGTAAAATAATTTAAATGTTCCAAGGTTATTTTTTTATTATGGGTATCATTAAACGAGACTATTTTTTATTTGAAGCCCAGGAAATATAAGGTTCTAGTTTACTTGGGTTCTTTTTGTGTGTTTAAATTTGTGTGCTACAGCATTCCCTTCTGACTTTTTAACTATGTGTCCTGGAAGTATGATACATAGTTAAGCAAGCAAGTAACATACGGTAGGAACCAGCCACCGAATATTAGTTCGACGGATTTCCAATGATAACTTTGGGAGGTACGAGGTAACGTGTCTTGAGCAGTTTAATAAATCCTATATTCTTAATTGTCCAGTAGCGAGTGGCACTTAGGCTGGGAGAGGACTTCGCTCCACGGCGTGAGCTGGTACCATCTACTTCACCCCGACTGCTGCAAGGAGGCACAGAGTAAACACAGGTTAAGTAAGTATTTTTCTTAAAGTCATAGTCGTCTCCTTCAATTTGACTACAGGAGGTGTAGATTTATGTGTATCACTGTATAAGAGGGATTCTTTAAAACCTTTTAACTGCCGAACGCCGTCGTATAATTATTGATGGATCTCAATAATAGATATGCGATTTTTAATCTGACATGAAAAAAACTTATAATGAGATAATAAGGGGTAGCGACCGCAATATTTGTTTTCATTAAAAATGATGTGACGCGAACAGTTATAGAAAATGTTCAGGTCTTATCTAGGCAGGTCTACAAAACAAAGGATAGTGAAACAATTTTTTTTCTTAGAATCGGTTTTTGTAGTTAACTGGCATACCGGCTTCGGCAACATTTAATTTTATAAGTGTTTTCGGGACATGTCTCAATGTAGATGTAATTCGATTTAGTCGCTCACGTAGTAAGGCCGTTCACACACAAGAGGCACGTCGCGCGACTTTCTCTAACGTGTGAAGACGCGGATAATGTCGCTAAACTGTTTTAAGGGTTATCGAGGGGTCACAAGATGTACCTACAATGATAATAGGCTGCGCGAATAAGCAGGATTCTGCAATAAGTAATTATTTTTTGCTAATGTATTTATGCCTTGTAATTATAGAGCGTCAAAAGATCATTATCAACTAATGAGTGAAAACTTTATTGGATTATGTATTATCTTTTATATTTATTTTATTTTATGATTAAATAGACAACCTCTTAAGATACTATTTACCATAAAGATGCTTTCGCATATAAGAAACGAAATAAGCTTATTTGTCTGAGTTAGCTAAGTAAGTACTAAATTATTACTAACTATTAAATAAGTTGAAAAATTTAGGTACAATTTTTCGAAAAGAAAACGCAATCAATAAAAAAAACAGTTGTTAAACCGATTCAAACCAGTGATAAGCAAGGACACGCTTGAAAACGGATAAGAGTTAAATAACTATTTAAAAAAATATTTTGGAAAAATATTTTTTCTATATTTTGGGTCTGTTTTTTCCAAATAAATATCACAAGATGAATAATATTCGTCCGTTCGCTCGTTATGTCACCACGTGTTCTTGATCACCCTGCGTTAGGTTTGATGGTGTACTTACTCTGAAAAGGGATTTGTGGCTAATATTATTCTGTTGTTTTGTTTCCTGTTCAGCTCACACTCTTTATGTAGATACATAACTTTACGCTATATCTACACTTGAAAACCTTTTATTGGCCTTCTGTGTTATATAATTACTAGCTTCTGCCCACGGTTACGCCCGCGTGGTACACGGATAAAAAGTAGCCTATGTATTAGTCTTAGCTATATTACTGTAAAGTTTCATCAAAATCAGTTCAGTAGTTTTTGCGTGAAAGAGTAACAAACATCCATCTTCACAAACTTTTGCGTTATAATATTAGTAGAATGTCTTTTTATTATATTATATGATTTTCCTTAAAATAAATGAATATATCAATATTTAAAGAACCAATGAGATGAAAGGATTCACTGCACCTCGCAGAGACTCAATTAATCTGTGATAATTGTACATCATGTCATTCGCTAATCTGCGCGTAGGCGGTAGGTAGGGACACGTACCTACTACTCGCAAATCAAAACCATTTCAACAAATCCACTTTACTTAAACACACGAGCAAAACTGAGATAAGTAACTAAGTTACTACGCTACAATCACAGCTAGTCAATCTCTGCACCAAAACCAATGGAAACAGCTAGGTCTACTGACCTAACTGAACTTTCAACTAAAAGGGATGTCGATCTCAGAGACAATTAGGCAAAACATTTTTGCGATATCGGCTAAGGTGCATTTTGTATTATGATAACGCATGCGTTTTATACGATAATAACGCCGCAGCGATAATAACGTTGAGGTTGAAGTAGGAAATAGGACGTAAAACACAGTATTTTTTGTTTGTCTATTAGGTACCATTTATCTCTGGCTTAACAGATTGTAATGTGTTTTTTGCATTCGATTTGGACTTATGTTATCAATGATTGTTCTTAGATAGGTTTTATCGACACAAGTCACTAGGGGGCGCTGCAAAACGTTATAGAAATACACGTCGGTAGTTTTCATATTTAGTAGAAAATATCTTGTTTGTTTCCTAGCTGTTTCCTACAACCTGTGTCTGTTTAAAACCAACAGTATGGATTGCACAAATAACCGTCTGGCATTAACCCTCATTACTTTTCTATATCCCTATAAACAAACCTTGTACGTAAAGAACTAAGATTGAAAATGGAATAGATGGAGGTAAGGATAATTTGTGGGATTCAAATCGAGTTGGGCATTCGAGACATCATTCGAATGATTCGATAATCGGTAATGATAAGAACGGGTCTATTATTGCGGTCGCTGTGATGACCTTAAAAATAGGCACCCACTATCTTTTTATATTGTGTTTATCGTGATGTAATATTTAGGCAGGGATTTACAAAAGTTGGAAAATTATGCAAGCAGAATAAGAGGTCTATTAATCAAGTTTTGGGTAGGATATTTTATCAATTTTTGCAACAATAATGGCAAAATTTATGACTTAATTTACTCATGTTTTCATAAAGTTGGTAAAATGTCTTAAAACTAAGCGTTCACTTTATCACGCTGGCGCTACCCTCTCGTAACTTTTTTATTAGTAGGTCCCTATAATAGTACTTATTAGTACTTGAAAAAAATACTTGTTTTAGAATCATTTTGCATAAAGCTGTAATTTACACCAAAGTACGTAGCTTGCGATGCGTCCAGTGCATGCCAGCGGAAGGTCAGTATAACGACCTTCGACATTACAAACTGAATTCAGCTTTTCTAATGTATGTACGTAAAGTACTTGATTAGCATTCGTCTCTAGTAAATAAATCAAGTGTGTTGGATACTGCGAGTTGATCGTATAAACTTAAGACTAACGTATTCATATTATTGTACCTATTAAATAAACCTGCCGATCTGTAGGTAATCATACCTTATACCTAACCTACCTCATGGCATTATTTCATAGGTTCACAACATGCTCTTTATGTTAATTTATGTAGGTAGGTACCTACCTATTTATCAAGTATATCAAGTACACCTAGCGACAACGGTTCGCCTAAAGTTATTGCGGACAAAGTCTAGTTTCTACTGATAATTCAGAATCCATCTTTATATGATTGCTATTTGCCAAACCTTGATAGATAAAAGGAGCAATAGCTAACTAAATTGTTGAAAAAGCATGGGTACAACTTTAATTCCTTTCTTTTCTAAGGCACTACCGATTGGTACTGGTAGAGTGAAGGGAAATTTTACTTTCCCGTGTCACTACTAGTAGTGCTACGGGTAAAAGTACATTTCCAGTGACACTACACTGTTGCTAGTAGTTTCACGGGAAATATTATTTCCCGTGGCACGAGTGGGCTATCTATAAGGGCTTTTAAATCTCTAGATTAGTTATTTGTTTTTGCAGATAAACTAACCGGTTGGTTTTATTTATTTTGAACCCAAGTTTTTTGGGTAAAGTTCGGATAGCAATCCTCTTTTTCTGAATGGTAATAAAAAAAACCTAATAACCTACCTATCTAAGACGGATTTTTCTAGAAAGGATTTTTCAAGCCAACATTAACTAAATTTTTGGAACAAATAAATATTTTGTTTATCTTGATTTGATATACTTAGTATAAGTAGTGCCATTGGGAATGAATAGTAGTGGCGCGTCAAAGTAAAATTTCCCTTCACTCTACTAGTAGTGCCCAGCAGTAGTGCCTAACAAAAGAGTATTTTATTCTTTATTACACACACAAATAAACACGTTCAAAAAGGCAGAATTAAATGACATGTAGGATCGTGTACAGAAAGAAAATAATACTTAAGTTATTTAAAACTACAAAAAATAAATAAACATATATAAATATATATGTATATATAAATAAATAAATAGATACTATAAAACTTATACCATACATAATTTAGAGAGACAGATAGTAACTCTTTAACTTTTCTCCTGAAGACATCGATTGAATGACAATCACAAATGACATGGGGTAGGACATTCCAACGCTTAACAGACTTTAATTGAATTTATAATTAAAACCCCACTGTTTAAAGGAGACTCTAGGGCCGGGTACGTACCTAATCTTTAGAATTGATTGCTCTACTAAGTGTACCTACAATAATAGATTAGTCTAGGTATCTTGATAGGTGCCGATCATTCTTATCTGATTTTTA
Organism: Perizoma flavofasciatum; assembly: GCA_958496245.1. Taxonomy (NCBI): domain Eukaryota; kingdom Metazoa; phylum Arthropoda; class Insecta; order Lepidoptera; family Geometridae; genus Perizoma; species Perizoma flavofasciatum. Next base: position 6,643,363 of record OY292439.1, on the reverse strand, counting down.
CCGGATAAAAACGGTTGGTGTATAAATAGGTAGGTACTTAATAAAAGTTTACATGCAGCAAAAACCGTGTTAAGAGCTGTTCTAAGATATGAATCTGTTAAAAAAAATATGCATTACTTAAAAAGGGTTGTAGTGTAGCTTTACAAACATGGATGAATGAATGAGAATAAATTAAAAACCTACATACCTCAGGTACTTATTTCTTGTTTCCTCAGAATTTCAATGTACAAGAATCTATAATTTTTATTATTACTTTTTATTAAAGCTACAAGTGATATGTATCAACAGCTGCTATGATAACTAAAAAAGAAAGTAAAATAACCTGTTATTTAACTTATTTAATCTTCATTAATGTAACGAACCTATTGTTTTGTAAAAGGATCATTAAAAAGAATAATCAGCCTTGTTTTCTTTCCTTTCTTTCCTGGCTTGGTCGCGGAGGAACAGGCAGTACATAAATACCGACGTCTCAAAGTGGTCTTTGTGATTTTATTGAATAAATGAATTTTGACTTTGACTTTGACTTGACTTTGTTTAAATTTATAAGTAGTGGGTACCATCGAGAACATTAATCTTTTTTTTTATATACAACTAAAATGTCAAACAAGCATACGACCCACCTGTTGGTAAGCGGTCACCATAACCTATAGACGCTTGCAACACCAGAGGTTTTACTCGCACGTTGCAAACCCTGAGCCGTAACAGGTGAAAAGTCTCATGTGTCTGTAATTTCATCGATCAGCACCCATACCCTTCAAATCGGAATATAGCAATGAGAGCATTAATACTTGGCGAAAGTTATAGGCATGTGGCAGTAAGTACTTCATCGGAAGACCTCTTCACAAGGAGCTCTACTTCTTCAAACAGACAGGTTAGCAGACAACGATAAAAAACAATGGTACTACTAAGTTACAAGGGTAGGATATACGTAAAGAGGCTTAACAGCTCAGTATGGTTAGAGAACGGTCTACAGTTTCATCGACGGCACTGATAATATGTTATCTTCCCTGTTTTCTCAACAGTAACGCAATCGGAACAGGAGCGGTCCTGCATAGCACTCCTGAGGCTACAAAAGCGTTGTGGACAGTTCCTCTGGGTACACTCCGTGATGCAGCTGAAGGACAACCTGGAAAACTCGCAGCGCCCTGTCATTGTCTGCACCAATCAGGTTTTGAGGTGAGAGAAGGAGATTTCAAAAGTTTGGTTGGCAAGTTGCGAAGTAGAGCTCCTTTTTGAAAGAGATTGTCCAGGATACTTTATTCAGGACTTAAATAACCGTGTTATACACTATTACAAACATACAATTGTCTTATAGTTGGTTGTCTTATCGCAAACAGCGATTTCTACCAGATAAACATTTCACCATCTTCTATACTAAAACTAAGGTTGTTCCTAAAAACACTGTCGCTCACGGCGATACTGTTCATTTTGGCTGCCCACCATCCCCCGAAATAGTGTGAAACTGTATCTCGGAGAAGTACCGTCTATTATATTTCTGCTGGCAAACAATAATGCTCGCATTCCAGTGGTCCGATTTAAGGGCTTTGTTTCCAGAGAATTTGCAAGCGAGACTTTTTATGAAAAAAACTCGTATTTTATGAAAATAACAGTCAACATCTCATCACGTAGGCCTACTAACTCTTAGCACGCGTAGCCAAACCTGGGAGAGTTCCCAAGGCCTCGTAAAGTCTTCACCATCTCGAATTTAAGATGAGAAATATACTTCTTACATTAAAAACTTGCACTATATGAAAAATATCTTACTTGTCTCGTAGCAACTCCTAGTTGATGTAGCTGAGCTTGAGAGAAGATTCTAGAGACACTAGTATTAGTATTCTATTATTCTGAATCTTCAGAGCCTGTCAAAATTTTCCACAGCCGGGTTTTGAGGTGAAAGAATATTACCTTATTCAAGAAGATGAGTTTTATAATCAAGATTATATAATGAGTTGTGAATTTATTCACATCTCGTGCAATATACCTGTGTGTTCGTCCCATATTAGCTCGTTGTACTGTCAAAGTCTTGATCAATCAGATACCAAGATGACATGCCAAGGGTAAAACTCTGAACCATCGTAGATATATCTGAATCATCGTAGATTTTCTATTGTGCCTTTGTTTTGTGGGTATCAGAAACTTCGAGTACCGTGGTACCAAAACACGCAAACATTTGTCTCATAGCGGAAATCGGATCCGCACTTTTTGTGTCGCAGCCGGCTAATCGCCCGCCGCGCCATCGAAGACGTCAAATATTTAGATCTTTAGTTACACCTTTCATTCCAAACAATAGTTTAATGATTTTGTTAGCAGCGATTAGCATCACCGGCTGCCTCTATTCTAAACCACTTGAATTAGTAGGCATTATAACTCTCAGCAGTCACTGTGGTACATCGTGGACAAATGACAAATGAACTTTATTAAGATCACTCCGGTCACTGGATTTATAAATATAGTTTTCTTTGTCAGAATTGCTAAATGAAAAGTCTTATTTGACGAGTCTGGGTGTTGTGGTATAATGGTATTCGTATTTCTTGATATCCAGGCTACAGGAAATCCTAGTGTAGGGTCAGGACTGTTGAGTATTAATTTATTTACTGCTCACCTTTTTTTTCTCTATATTCATTATTTCCTAAGGTTAAAAAATCCTACACGCTCGCTGAATGGCACAATAGCATATTGCATACTATTGCGATAGACAATAATGACGGCGCTACTAAACTTAGCCTTCTAAAACCTATCTACAGCCTGCGATGTGCCTCTGCAACAGCCGGGAACTGGTTATTCAATTCAAAGTTTCAAACAATAGAAAGTAAAGTAAAATAGGTGCAACACCGACTATTTGTTGGCCACAAAGCGCTGGATATGTAAATGGGAATGAAAGATAGGGTCAAAATGGCGAAATGAAATGAAAATGGGGTAACAAATCAAAATTGAGCAACGCTCTAGTCTAGGTAAAGCAATGTGTATGTGAATCAAGTAGGTAACATAATCTCATAAATTCCTGCCCTTGCTCGCCTACGTATTGGAAATTGATCTATTTACCGAACTCTACGGACCCAAAGCACAGATTAAATGATATAAAGTACTCCCAAAGTTGAGGATTTGGTAGATTTGATTCGTCTTAATTTAAAAGGTGGCTGCTACGCTTCGATTCAGTCGAAATACGAATAAAATAATGAGCCTTTGATGAGCTGATCTACCGCTAGTAAACTCTCCAAAAATTTAACTTTTCCAGCCATAAATACAGAGTTGCCAGCACCATCGATCAACAGCGGCGCTTGTTAAACACCGTTTCTCACATAGCAACAATAGCTCTGCAGGCATATTTCAAGCTATCCCGATACCAACATGCATCGGTCGGCAGATCGCTTCGGAACACCACTCTGGTTCAATAAATCACCCTTTACAATATTTATTCGAGGAAGCATCACTACGGAATCGCTAATAGGTGTTACGTGATCGAGTTTCGTGGGAATCGCTTTCGAGTTTTGCCTTAGTACAAAAGCCATCCCAGCAGGACTAGCAGCTGACGCATTCTTATCTAATTGATGAAATACGTATGAACCTACTTGTTAACGAGGATTTACCTATCTTTTGAAGCTATGAAATTATTTTCGCTTAAAACGTAACGTTTACCATGATTATGTAATAATGACGTTTTTACATTGGAATAATAAAACCTAAAAAAAATAAGTATGATGGGCGTCATCATCTTTCACTTTATTAGCTTAAATGATTAGTACACGACTAACCTATTTTCACCCCAGAGGGCACAGACTCCATATTCTAATCTAAAAATCGCCCAAACAGTAAGTAAATATAGTTCGACTTGTCTCAAATCCCTGAATCGTAGTAAGAACCTTGTTTACGCGAGGCGTAGGTACGTCGCTCATCTACCATTGATATCTCAATAGGGAAGTTTGTAAGTGACCGCGTTAAGTTATGGTCGGTCATTTTTCAAAGTCCAGCGCGCCGTGGGTCTGTAGTATTATCAGGAGGTTTAATGGTACGGCTTTAAGCCAATTAGTTAGCAATGGCCGTTTAGACTGTTTCGAATATTAAGACGAAGAATTCCGTAGGAGAACGTCACGTACATAGCTCTTACAAATAGCAAATTTAAAAGGCAATAAGCAGGCCATTTAGCTTCCAGAACCAAAAACCGCTAGGGAAGAAAGTTTCAGATGGCGAACCTGACGACGCATTAACTCCGGAGCATCTGGATAGATTTGCAGCTGGACAGAGTATAAACAGGAGAAAAAGTAAAAAACATGATACATAAGTAATTAATATGTCAAAATTGTACGAGGCTACCCGACAGACCTATGACATCTTAAAGGTTATAAGAAGTCAGTTGATGGAGGTAGCCCAGGATCATTCATCATGACACTATTCAGGGAAGTCCAGCAGTAAACTTCTACAGGCTGTTGATGAAGTTTAAGATCAACAGTTTTCTACTTATAATTTGTTAACTACAATTTGCATAATTTTATTTGAAAAAAAAAAACAATTTACTTTTTAATTAGCTCCAACACACCAGTTATTTGCCTACCAACATGAGAGTCAATTAAGAGTTCATGAAATATACAACCTGTTCGTAACTTTGTAGGTAGGTATAGTGTACCTACGTACACTGTAGGTAGGTATAGTGTACGTAGGTACACTATACCTACCTACCTAAATGGTAGCATTTCAAAGCTGTTTAGAAGTATAACATAATGAGTAAGAAGGTGAATACAGGACAGTGGTTTTACATATTTTGATGAAGCCAAATTAATTTCTTAGGTATATAGGTACCTACCTAGTTTACATTTAATTTGGATTCATCAACTAAACAAGATTGCTAGCTCAATGGGTTCATTAAATTAAATGTATGAGCAATAAACGCGTCTGTTTTATATTTCTCTGCAAAATCTATCAATAAATATTTGTAAAGATTTAATTGGACGTATTTATTGATTAGAAGTAGGTATGTTTATGATTTGGTCTACGCTTTTATTTGCATAGATGCAATCGTTAATCAAAGTTTGATTTAATTATGATCGGCAATAATATTTAAATGTGAAACTTGAATGATGAAACTTCTCAACACATTGATTAACAAGGAAGTACTTAGTTATGAAGAGCTTCAACTTTTGTTTAGTCCTTGAGGAGGGCGGGCAAGTTTTTGGTTAAAAAGCTTCCGAATTTAACGGAAAATATCTACTTTTCTTTTCTTTCATTATCATCATCCACAGCCCGACTTCACCCACTGCTGGGTACAGGCACATATATTATAATATGTAACAGCAGTATAGCCTCCCTCAGTTTGTGCTGTACTAAACCATCCACGGCCCGCGACGTTAACTATGTCGTCTTTCATTAGCAAATCACAAATAAAACATTCAAATAGTGGTCCTATCTAATACTTGACCTCAGAAGAAACACGTAGCATTATTACCATTTGCGTCCCAGATCGCAGGCGCACGCGCACTGTCTGCATCCTAGATGTAGATAATTTTCAAGGCTCCGCAGCATTCTCAGTTTGTTTTTTGCTCCATAATCCTTCGCTTGTTATGCATAACCGAGTTAATGGAAATATCGTATCCGTACGTTCTCAGTTTCCCACCAAGACGCCAATTTGTGCGTCCGAGCAGGTTAGCGTTAGGGTTGGCTCACTGTTTTTAGGTTTCCAAACTTTTTGTCAATTTGTGATAAATACCTGCTCATAAAAAGAAAGAAATGGCTTTGTAGGGACTGATGAAAATCGGTCTATTAACTGTCGCTTTTCAAAAGTCTCCATTGTTACAATGTTTTGCTTTGAGTGAGACAGTTAAAACATTTAAATATTTTAAAGGCCAGAGTCCTTTTCTGAGATAGGATTCGGAAGAGTGCTGAAGCTTTAAGTAGTAATACTTTAGGAGAGCTGGTATAAGGTACATAGAGCCTCCGGTAGAAACAGTAGTAGAAACTCTACCTATAGTTATAACCACGTAAGAGCAATATTTACAAGCATGTTAAAAATAGCAGAAAAATGCTTCTTACACTATACTTAGGCCCTCGACATATTTTTCTGGTGGTAGAATTTTTTTAGTAGAATTGAACTTCGAACAGCCCTAAGATAAACGCATAAATCTCGCGGACATGACGTAGGCGGGATACACGTTGACAATTTGTTGTCGTTCACTGTATCATGCATGTGTTAAATTAATAAGCACGATACAAAGACCACTCTCAGCTAAAGCTTTACGGATTCCGGTTCTAAAGATTAAGATGCTCAGGCTTAGGTACTGATTCGATTTGTTCGAACACAGCAGTTTCAATTTCAACAACTTCAAATGCTTCTTAGATGTAGGTAAGGCAAACGTGTGCCAAGATAAACAAGATGGCGAGTTGCTAAAGATTTTTAAACTAGGCCACTTATGTTTATCAGAATATTGTGATTAACCTGATAATGTAGAATTTTATGTTATAAACTTATAAGTGTCAGAGTTTTGAAAAGTTTGGAGACAGCGAAGGCAAAGCAATATAAATATCCTTCTAAGCAATATAAATCCCTACGTACCTGAATTAAAACTTACACAAAAGATGTACAGGCAGCGGAAATATACCTACCAGATTTCAACAACGCAGGGATTAAATCCACAAGGTGCCGTTTCAAACAGTATTCAATTTGTAGGTACTCAGTAACCTTTCACAGCCGCTAACATTACCTTTAGATAGGATGCGGGGAAATGTCACATAGTTGGACTAAGCCCTGGACCTACTTAGGTACAGTGAGCCTTAAAAGAACAATAGACCAAACATGCAATGCATTAGAAAGTACTTTCACACATGCCAAAGCTTATTAGAATGTTCAATATCATGAATGCAAAAAGAAAAAGGCGAAATTAAATATATTGATTTACAATACAATAAAAAGTAGCTGAATCAACAAAAAAAATATCATACAGAAAATCTATAAGTAGGTACCTAAATAGGCAAGAAGCTTGCTTGTTCGTATAAAATAATGACCTTCTGGCAAGCTGAAATTACCATGCCTAATACAAATACCACAGTAGGTAAGCTGTAAATCTCAGAAAAGAAATGAGAGGAGTCATCATCGTCAAAGTGCACTAACTACTTATCCACTTAAGAAGCAAATGTTGATTGATGGTGTATGTAACGAGTACCTATCTTCGTACTACCGTACCGCCTAAAAATAAGTTATGAACTACTTCGAAATCAAGGCTCATTTTCCCCGAGCGTACATCAAAGTTTAGATATGTGTTGGACGTCGACAAATCGGTTTAGCATTCGCATTAGGAAACCAAGATAACTGGTGACAAATCAAAGGGCGAGAGGATAAAGCCAGGCAATGTTTAACACACGTTCTGCATTAATGAACTTGAACTGCAGATGAACTTGGTAGTTAAGCTTTGCGTAAAGTTTAAAACGTACAGCTTCGGCTGGTGGCCTCATTTTTTCAAAACTTTTTCATGAAAGCCCTTTTAGTACTAGAGGTATACTATACAACACGGCGAAGCGTAGTTAGCATTTTTGTGAAATATTTCAATTAATTTACATTAATCTACACAGATACCTATCAATATTTTTCTGTAACAGATCAAAAAGAGCTATTTTTTTGTCAAGTTATTGGACATGGAAACCTAATAGGTACGTTGTAAAGTAAACAATAAACATTTAACTTTAGCGATTCCCATCTTCTGTTTCTTGTTACGGGTAGGGTACCTACCTAATGGGCAAAGCTTGTAACAATGTCGTGAATTCCCAGTAATAACATGCCATCACCCATTAAAAGTTATTTTAAGTGCGTATTTCAGTAATAAATTTATTCTACAAATAGCTAAGCACTTGCTACTAATAGCAGGCGACATCGTTGGTTTTGTCGCATAAAATAAAAATAGCCATTTGTTGTAAATCGGTTACTCGTAATAAGCTCTAACCAAACATTTGAAATGAAACGATCTTTATCGCATCCTGGTACAAATTAAGCTCATAAAAACGTCTCTTTAAAGAGCATTGACCTAAATAGTACCTACCTAAAGCACTAAATACCTATGCAGTAAGTGCGACGGCAAATAAGTATACTACATGTGTAGGTTGTTTTACACAAGGCCCAATTCTTATAATTATTTCACAACTAAGTCTCATTTTAATCTCAATTTTGAAGAAGAAATTGTAAATTGTTTTAGAGTAGGATACCGAATTTGACTTTTATCAAAACTGTACTATAACGGTTTTTTAAATACAAGAATTAAGCTCTCGCTTTATGCCTATTGCAACCGGTGATTTTAGATTTTATGTTTTTTACTTAATATAATATGCCCACAAATATGTATAAATATCCTACCTAGTACCTAAGTAGGGACCTACCTCACCTAAATAAGCAAAAATATTAGGTAGACTAGCAAAGTTGACTATTTTTTTTTTGTCAACAGTGAACAAGAAGCTGAAGTTATGAAAGCAAACCCATGGCTCTACCACTACTACGCAGTCCAGTCCAAACTCCACTACGGCTTAGCTTACGAAGCAGCTACGAGAATGTACGGGCCTCCGCCACCAGACATTCAAGTCTACCCTCCAACCATGCAATACGCGCCCACCCCTCCAGTGTGCTTGAACGGAAACCAGCCGGTCATGATGCCCAATGCTGGACTCCAAACGCACATACCGCACGTGCCTCCGCACTTAGCTCCAATGCACTACGCTTACGAGAGACCGGATAACGTTCCTGGCCCAGTGGACTATTCTGTCTCGTTGCAGGAAAACAGGTAACTTGACGAACAAACATAAAATTACGGGTCAATCATATACCTAATTACAGTATAATCGACGAACTGCAGATGATCCAATGCTATTCGAATAAAACCTTGTGGTGTCGATCAAACAATGTTGTGGAATGCGGACGTACTTAGGCCTATTGTCCTGCTTTTGTCCATGACCATTCTAGCAGACGAGAGTTATTCCGCATGTTTAACTTCAGGTTCCTGTTTCAGGTACCACAATATTCGGATAGAGGATACTAGGGTACAGCCTAACGCGAAACGGAAAGGAAAAAGCTCAGATGATAAGCTGAACACTCCAGCAAATAATATGTCAACTCGATGTACACCTTCAGCTGTGACGTCAGGAGGAGACACATTAGTAGTCGTATCAGCTGGGTCCATAGCGAGCAGAAGACCAGGATCGAAAACTTTTAACATATCAGAAACTGAAATAGACCAATGGAATCCTAGTCCTACATGGTCAGAATCAGCGCTACAAAAGGTTCCAGACGTGTGTCACCAGGATCTGAGTCCTTACGTGACCACTACACCTCCAACACCTTCGGGGACGCCGTCCGCGTACACGCAGAATTATAGTCATTCATTTGTATTCGACTGGTCACCAGAGCAGTATGTTCCTCACACTAACAATAGATGTAACACAGTAACTACAGAAAGTTCCTATCAGCAGACGTGGAATCGAAGTCAGAGAACGTTCACTAATTGCACAGAGAACTCGGACGAGAATTGCAATCCTAATAGATTAAGTTTATCGATGAGGGTCAGTAATCCACCACCGGCGTATAACGCGAGGGAAGGGGAGGTGCTTCGAAGGCAAAGTGGTAAGTTGGTATAATCACACAACTTCACTTAGCTTCTTGCTCAACGCTTTCCACAGTCAAACATTTTATCTGTCAAACAACCTAAATCTCCCAGTTTTGGAAATTATCGTTTTCGATTGTCCTATAAATCCAAAGTGCGTTACCTACCTACCTTAACCGATTCTTCTAATTTTTTTAGATCGTCCACATCCCGATTCACCGGACGCCAAAAAGCCTGCATTATAACTAAGTACGATAGCATAAATTTGTTACCCTTATAATTAAATTGTGTATTAATAATAAAATGTGTAGGTATTTAGTAAAATAAAATGAAAGCTTTGGAACTCTCCTGTGATGTTTGTAAGAATTATGTAAATGCTAGTAATGTTTCATTAAGTTAAATTTGTACAAATGTCTATATAAGTAAGATCATAGTAATAATATTTAACAGATGTAATCTGTTGTGTATACGAAGTGTATAGTTGTGTAAATATAAATGCTTAAATTATAAAATAATGTAGGTTTTGTTTTGATTATTTGATTCCGTCCTAATAGTTTTTGACATGCAACGAAAAACGGTTTAGTAATTTTAAAACTGTCGTCCTATTATTAATTCCAAAATCGAACTCCATGCCGTCCAATCGAGTCTTATTTTAGTTAAGTGTTATAAGATGTTACTAAGTGTACCATATTTCAAGGATTAGTATCTATAGTATAATTTATGATTTCGTGATTGATTTTGAAAGTAAATATTTTATTATGGCCTTGAAGATGTTGGTTTTATTTTTTATGTCGAACGAAATAGAGGTTGGTTAAATCAAATGCATGGATACATTGAACAATGATTTTTATTGACTTAACAGATCTATTGATAATATATTTTTGGGTTTACAACACGTTTTAGTCTGGTCTCAGCTTCATGTTTCTCAAAAGACACAAGTCTCTAGCAGTATCCTTTCTTCCATAAGGTGTGGACAAATCATACAATCTGAGTATCAAACTAATATTGAAACTGTCAGGAAGAGCCTTTATCAGCGTAGGAACGAGTTCACTCGCCATTTTCTGAAGTACCACTTGCGATCTCTCATGTCCACATCGCACTACGTACACAAGGAATTCGAGTATGAATTGTGTTTGTGGCGTCACATCACCGTTTTTACCAGCCAATTGTGAAAATGATACGAACAGAGTCTCTAAGGCAGTTTGTAAAGGTTCCTTTAACACAATTCCAGTGGCATTTGAACTTTGCGAGTAGTAAATGCTTCCATCAGACGAGTTATCATTCAGACGTCGTAGTTTGTTACTTGACATGTTGTCCAAATCATCAGAGTCGTCGTGACGACGCTTTCTGTTAAACTGAGCCTTATTACAATTGCTGGCTTCAAGAGCTGCATAAATAGAGTAGACGGATAGTTTAGCTAAAGTAGCACACTGTGGCTCTACGAGCTCTTCGCATAGCTTTGCATTGTATAAATATTGAGGCAGCACGTGCGTAATCAAGGCTTCTGTGCATCTCTCTATGTCAAAATGCAACATCGCCAGAACAATGTCGACGGTTCTATCGAGATCTTCTTGATATCGGGACTTCAGGGTTTTTTTCACTAAATTAGTGACGAACCAAATTGGTCCAGTGGTATTCAGAAGACTTTCGATGATGTGTGTAGCATCAATGTGAAGGTACCCTCGGCTTTTGATATCCTCCCAAACAGTATGCAGTTGCTCCAGAAGTGGCTGACGAGAAATAATGCTATGAGAGAGAATTATAGGTTTGGACTTAGGCACTGAGGGAGGATGAATATCTCTTTGCATCTTTCTAATTATTTGGTACATGAGAGCTGCACGCTCTTTGAAGTTATCGATTTGAATTTCAACTTCAGTTGGAGGGGTCAGAAATTGTTGAACCATGTTGATAGGTTTAAGGAAAGCATCTTGATGTACCACATTTATGTATGAACATAGCCACACGGACGCACATACGCTCAACGAAGCCATTTTTTGCCGTAAGGAATCCAGCATGCGTTTCACATCAGTAGCAGAAAGTGAACCTTGTTCCCAGGCAAATAAGATTTCTTTCATTGCTCCACTCACATTAATACAAAGATCGTGGGGTTTCATGTTTGTATTTTTGAAGTCATAGTCTGGAGAACACAGGGTGTGAATGAAGAAGTCTATGAGCTGTGGCTCACATTTCTGAAGAATTTGTTCAGGGGATTTGTAAGCACCTTTATGGGGCATGCACTCTCGAACCCATTTTTCAAAAAATGAATCTCCATTTTCCTCTAGTAATGTTTCAGGTCCATAATCCTGTATTATGGAACAGAGGATCAAGAATGAAATATCAAAAATATAGGCTTTTGTTGGTGGGGCGCCCTTCTCACTTGCAGCAATTAGTGCAAACTCATTAAACTTGATCAACCTTGAGACAAATAATTTCAATTTTCCTTCTACTGTGGCAACAGCTAATATTGTATCCAATGTTGTTCCTCCGACTATTTGACAGAGCATCGCATACAATGATTCCTGAGTTTTATGAAAGTCTCCATTCATTGTTTTCAATATTCCTGCTAAAGTTGGTTCAGCCCTAGTAATAAAAGAAGGCACTGACCCTTGAAGACCGGTAGGTTCTAACTTCAGCAGTTTTGTGGTGTTGCTTTCGCGTTTCTGTTGGAAATATGCCAAATGGCTTTCTGATACTAAATTTAATTTCACCAGTGGTTCAAGTAAGGATACTATACTATTACAAGAGTTTTTTGTGTCTACCACATCTAGTAAAGGAGTGGCTTGTAGTAGTTTTTCAAATGCCTCAACTATCTCCACTGAATATTCAGATTCCTTGTTTGTTGCTCCACAAGTATTGTGTATGTAGTGCATAACTTGAGGTATTTTAATGAATGTGAATGCAGCCCATAAGGCTTGTTTCGAAGCATCTTTGCTAGAGTCATTGAGAGAAATGAAGCATGATCTTATTAGCTCACAGTACAGCCGAGGTAGAGAGTAGTTTTTTATCCGAAGGACCATGAGTAACTGGCTTGAAAGCTGCTGCATATCAGCACTAGGGTTTGCTAGGACATTGACAGTGATAAGTGCCTGTAAGCAATGTGTAACAGGCTCAGCTTTGTTATTCAACGGAGCCACTTTATCAACATCCATTACACAGATCTTTTGAATGGTTTCATGGATGTTAACAGGTGCTTTGAACTGAGTGTTCATCATCATAAAAGCCTGGATCTCTTTGCATTTTTTGCTTACTTCTTGGTACTCTTCTGGATCATTCTGCTTAGCTAGATAAAACATTGCTAGTAGGAAATCAGAACTGACAATCTGGTTAAGTAGTGTAGTTGACTTTTCTAAGATTTCCTGGCTTTGAATCGGGTTCGCTGAGGACTTGCTTATACAATAATGGTAGACTTGTAACAGCCATAATATTGTTGACGAAACTGCATAGGTCAGAGTTTCTTCTTCCAATTTTCCTCTGCAAGTGATACTGTCTAAAAAGCTTTCTAGAAATTCTAGGAGGCTACTCACACAGTGGGGCTTGTGGAATGCGTCGAATTTCGCAATTCTCTGAAGGACGGCCGCGTAAGATACTAAGTGAGACGCTAAAGAATGCTTTAGGTAAGAGATTACTAACTGGTTCGCGCCGCATCCGACCATGGCTTGCTGAAGAATGCAGTCTGCTAAGTTATAAAGATCGCCGCTTACTCCTCTTGGCAAAATTGTCTTGATATTGATGCCCCATTGAATGTCGGTCCATCGTTCTCTCCATGCCTTCAGAATGAGCGCCTTCAATGAGCTTGTTTTACTGGTAATCTTTGAAGCGTCCATGTCTAGTTTTACTTTGTATCGTTAATCTTTTGGTGGTAGTTTCATCAGTGGCAAAGCATTTTAGAGTTTTTGATACAATAACAGTAATGTCTAGTCACTTTTACGGTGAAAATTCACTTCATTTCACTTCTTGATTATGGCTTTTGTAATTATTTGTCAAAATTCTGGCAAAAAGTATAAAATTCTTATTCGTTCAAGTCATCACGTCAGATCAACAAACTAATTTGTTTTCTATACTTACTTGTCTGTCACTTACTAGATTTTCTAAGCAAGAGTTGTCAAAAAAACGGTCTCTGATTGGTTAAAACAGTATTTACAAGAACCAAGAACGAACTTTTTAAACCGTTCCATTCAAAAGATCCAAATTAGGTTATAAAATCTTCCTGAAATTTTATGTATATAGATTAATTTGTGTCTTAATCACAAAAAATTAAATGAAAATTATTAAAAATGAAAATATAATACCATAATATTTAAGCTATTATACATTGAAAGCTCTACAGAATGATTTGAAAAGCGTAGAACAAAACGTTATATTCCACTGTCACTGTCAAACAAACGTCAAAGATGGGACATAACCTCCACCCTAACCGTACCGTACGTACTTATCTAAGCCTTACCAACAAGATTTTGTTTTGTTTACAAACTTTTATGAGAGAAGTGCAAATCTTTTGAAAAATGAGTTTTAGAAGTTACAAGGATAAAATTGAAGAGGGGGATACAGTGATTTTATACATAAGTAACAACTTGTACGCCCTAGACGTAACCAATGAAATTAAAAACAAGAAAGGTGAAATGGTCGAGAATGTTTTTCAGACAACTTACGGTGCTTTGAAGGTTAAAAACCTAATTGGTACTGAATATGGAAGCCGGGTAAGAGTTTTTGAAACACCTTGCCTCTGTTAGACTGGAAAATTACTCATACGTCAACTTTCCTTGCAAACTATAACCTTATAATTTGATTTCTTCTAAGGTGGAACTATCCAAAGGCTGGGGCCATGTTCTACAGCCAACCCCAGAACTATGGTCTCTGACCCTGCCCCATCGCACTCAGATCATCTATACACCTGACATCAGTATGATACTTTTGCAACTTGACATGGTCCCAGGGTCTATTGTTATTGAAGCAGGTAGGTACTTTCGTACATACTTTTAATTATTTTTACCCGCCCAGATGCTGGTATATTTATTTTGGGTAAGAGGTTTTTTGTTAGTAATATGAAATAAGAAACTCCCAATACCCAGTTTGTCTGTCATACCATATACTACAAAATGGCTTAGTTATTATTATAATGTAAATTTTATATGACTTTTTTAAATGTTCAAATGTTTAGCTTCATCCCTGCTCTTTCATCCCTAAAATTTATTTTCTATTTATTTATTTATTTTATTTTTATCTTAAATATTTTTTTATTTTAAGATACTGTTTCTACACATCCCTAAATATATTTTTTTTACCTAAAAGTGCTTCATTATACAATGAAAGAAAACAAACATTTTTTTTTAATACTGTGTGTCATCTGGTACTCATATATTCAATTCAATTTATTTATTCATCTTTTGACAAATTACATGTTCTTGGATAAGTCATTTTTACAAAATACAGATAATAAGCTTCATAATAATCAATTTATAAAATACATAATCAATCATAATGTCATGTGAATGTGGCCTGGATGAAGGAAACGTGGATCACATATTTTTCAGCTGTCCCAAACTATGTTGTTCCCTTTATGATATTCTTCCTCTTGATGTCCCCCGTCCTACATCCTTCAAATGCATTTTATCTCTTACTTTCTCTCCTTTAATTAATTTTATTCTATGTAAATTTGTAAATATGAATAACATAAAATTGTAAAATATGTCTACATTTAGAATAAGTAACCCTTTTATTATGTACTTAGTCTTTAGTTTTTAAGTATCATAATTTTTGTAAAATCATCTTGTAAGTCAAAAAATCTTGTTGATTCTCCCAATTTTTGTAACCGATCATATTCTTAGTAATCACATATCTCCAAAAGTTTATGACACTAACATGGCAGAATTGTGACAAATAGTTACAAAAGCCATAATCAAGAAGTGAAGTGAAGTGAATCATAATGTCAAAGAAGTAAATAAAACTAAAGTCAACTATAAAAAATATGATTTGTAACAACAAATTGAATAATCAGAATAAATAGAAAAATCTGCAAAAGCATTATCAAGTGTATATAATAAACTAGGTAAAATTAAATTTACAATGTCAAACATACAACAACAGTCCTATTGATTGAGTTATAAATATACATAGAATATTTTATTTGCTAATGAAAAGCTTCATCTAGTCGATAAAAACTTTTATCAAGCAATTGTTTCCTAACAAGCAGTTTGAAGTCATTGTCCGGCATACTTTTAACATTGGAATTCTGTTGTACAATTTTACTGCTGTACAAAAATAACTCTTAGATATCTTGGCTAATCTCATTTTTAGTACAACCAGGCGATTTTTATGCCTCATATTGTAGTTATGGTAATTTTTAACACTTTTTATATTTTCTAAATTTTCCCTACGTAAATCACATTTCGATAAATAAATTCTCCAATCATTGTCATTATTCCTTGTTCTTTAAATTTATCCCTGCAGGACTGCAAATACCCCATTCCCAATATATATTGTACCGCTAGTTTTTGTAGAATAAATACTCTTTTAGTCTCTGCCACTGTCCCCCAAAATAATATGCCATATGTCATAAGCAAATGGAAATAAGCAAAATAAACATTTCATGCTGCCTTTTCCCCACCTATTTCTTTAATTTTCTTAACTGCATATGTAGCTGAGCATAGTTTTTTGTCAATATTTCCTGATGAACAGCTCATGTTAGCTTTGTGTCGAGCCATATGCCCAGAAATTTGACATGTTTAGGTCAACAGGTGTTTCTTTCATACTTTTAGAAATAATATTTGGCTTAGAGCTAAGGGAGAAATTAATGATATTTGTCTTATCTACGTTCAAGAGCATATTATTAGTTGAAAACCAGGTTTTCATATTATTAATAGATTGCAATATTTTACCACTAGCATTTTCGCTACTATTATCTTTTATAACTAAACTTGTGTTGTCTGCTATATACTCGTCTGTTGTAACTCTTGGATGTTATTTATTCAAAAAAATACTTTTCAATAGTATCAATAGCTCAAAATCATAACAGCTGTCAGTCCAAAGAAAACTACTTTACACCAATGGGCTAATAGACCTGTCATGTGGAATGTTAACTTGCAAAACACGGGCATGTGCCGAATGTGATGTTTTGACATGCTTTTGACTACCTCCTACTTGGTAACCTCAAGGATCTATGCATTGAGTATTATTCTGAGGATGTCCATGGGGAATACAGTTGTGAGCGTTTGTTTGTTTTTGTTGTTTGCTAATATATCTGCTAATAATGAGGTTGGTACTCCAACAGGCTTAGCATGAAAACAAAGACAACCATTTTGTCTATGGAAGAAAAAAGAAAATAACTTCTGTTTCTCCTTCCCATCATAAAGAGTGTTAAACAATTATTTTTTTGTCTTCTTTATTTAGGAATTTTTATACTATCCCAAAAATATCAACCTTGGCAGAACTCAAACCGTTAAATGTGAGTTAACATTAATTAATTTCACAGGCACTGGTAGTGGTTCCCTAACACATGCGTTGATCCGTAGAGTGAGGCCAAATGGACATATCCATACTTTTGACTTCCATGAGCACAGAGCCAAGTTAGCACAGCAAGAGTTTGCTAGCCATGGATTGGCTGATTTTGTCACTGTAAGTACCTACTGAAACTTTGGTGTACTTTAGGTACTTATTCTTTATGATTTTTGTAGCAATTTATATAATGCTAGACATTTTTCACACAGAATCATCTAGCCTTAAACTAAGCAGAGCTTGTATTGTGGGAACTACATGACTGATATACTACTCATATACTTTTTTTTCGTAAATACTATCATATTATACATAGAAAACACACAGACCCGAGACAAATATTTGCAGATCATACAAACATTTGTCCTGCGGCGGGAATTGAACCCGCAATCTTCTGTGTCAAAAGCGGGCTTACGCCCACTGCGTCACAGAGGTCGTCAATGTACTGTAGAATACCGTCAATATAACATTGCTCCTGTAGTGGAGCAATGTACCTACAGATTTTATAATTAATTTATGGACTACCTGCTATCTAAAATCTTCCTAAAATCAGAAATGCTGAGGTTTACTTGGCTCAAATAAATAAATAAATAGTGCTGGACATTTTCACACAGCATCATCTAGCCCCAAAGTAAGCAGAGCTTGTGTTATGGGAACTACATGACTGATATACTACTTATATACATTTTTTTGTAAATACATACATATTATACATAGAAAACACTCAGACCCGAAACAAATGTATGCAGAACATACAAACATTTGTCCCGCAGCGAGAATCGAACTCGCAACCTTCTCTCTCGACGTCTCAGGCGGACCTTCGCCCACTGCGCCACAGAGGTTGTCTATACAATCAAATAGTTATTATTGTTGGTTAATTAGTGATTTTTAGATTTTCAATATCCAAAAAAAGTTGTGTATGTCACAGTATGTGTCTTATTGAATTTAAATGTATCCTAAAAAAAACTGATTCAGCGGGGCTCGAACCCGCACATTCACCTGTAATCAGCAATGCATAGACCATTTTGCTATGAATTGATATAACGCTAAGTCCGAATTTATTGGGTTCTCTTATTCAACAGCTAAGTATTTACCTACTCTAATGTATGTACTTGTAAAGTCTCATATCAAATATCAATAGCTTAAAAATAATTTAATTGAAATCATTTTGAATAGTTTAATTAACTGAAGATTCTAGTGACAGGAAAACTATTTTCACAGGCAAAACACAGAGACGTACTTCAAGACGGCTTCAGTCCAGACCTCGATGGAAAAGCTGATGCGGTGTTCCTCGACCTGCCCAGTCCTTGGATTGGAGTGTCACATGCCGTTGCAGCTTTGAAAGAAGAAGGTAAGTGCTAACACCAAAAAACCGCGGAAATTGATCAGTAGCATTTGTATGGAAGAGCCCACACTGACGTGAATCAGTGGCTTCAAGTTTCTTTCAATAACTCTTAGCTGATATGG
This sequence comes from Perizoma flavofasciatum, assembly GCA_958496245.1. Lineage (NCBI taxonomy): Eukaryota > Metazoa > Arthropoda > Insecta > Lepidoptera > Geometridae > Perizoma > Perizoma flavofasciatum. The sequence goes on along the minus strand of OY292439.1, from coordinate 6,624,839 downwards.
CTTGCTGTCTTTACCTATTATTGTGAATAGTATTAACATAGGCCTATAGGACTATTTTATTAGTTATAGGATTACTATTGTTGAATGCATACTAACTAATAATAGTAGGATACGAGGTAACTCATTATTCTAAACAGATATTCATAATTAAACTTAGAACTATTAGTGAAAACTGTCAAAGCCTCCCTCCCCCTATTACAAATTGTAGCTCATTATCATAGCTGTTTGTTTGACAATTAAGTATAAATATATACTAACTATGTATAAATGGAAAAGTTTAACTTGAGAAGTGTCTTCCGAGAGACTTTAAAGTTTCGGATGTTGCTAAGCTGGTCAAAATGTATGCCTCATTTCCATTTGACTAGTGTAATTAGGAAGCTGGTCGTTTACTAAAAAGCTCTAATTGCATACGTTCACCAATTAGGCATAACCTATGTTCAATCCATGCTTAACAAATCTATTGTATGTCAAATAAACCAACTGCGACTACATGAAACAAACTTGGATTTATTGAGCCCATTATCTTTAAGCATCGTAGCAGGAAGCGTCTTGTCTTAGACTAAATAATGCAGAGATTAAACCTGCTCAATTTGCTCACACCACCGTGAGAGCAGGCCACACACATACACACACGCACACAAATATAAACCTATGTAGCTCTCAGAACCGACAACCGCTAAGGTGTAAAAGTTCTCGCTAAGGTAAAGTAAAAGGCTTGGCGGCCACGAATTCGAAGACGCAGTGTAAAATTGTCGTTAGATTTTCGCCGAGACTTTGTGGGAGGCCTAGATCTTGATTGGACGACCTCGGCTGATGATTGTACACCTCTTGATAGAGCGATAGTCATTATTTACCAAACGTCACACTCATCTGCTCATAAAATTGAAATTTGCACCTCATTATTAAACTCGCAATGTTGACCACACAATATGGCATATCTATATTTTCCTAAATCGATGTTCTACAAATAATCGATAAATAGATTGCAATCTGATAACGACGCGTCGATTATTCAGATTCACTTGTAAGTTATTCGATTCTATTCATTAATCGGATTGTTGATAACGATTGAATCGATTGCCGATTTGATAGTGGACCCATGGTATACAAGAATATATCTTGGTGGCTACTAATTTCTGCCGTGGTGGAACTCTCCTATATATGATACTAGCTTCGACCCACGGCTTCGCCCGCGTGGTACCCGAATAAAATGTAGCCTATGTGTTATTCTGATGTATTATAAGCTATATTACTGTAAAGTTTCATCAAAATCCGTTCACTAGTTTTTGCGTGAAAGAGTAACAAACATCCTCACAAACTTTCACATTTATAATATTAGTAGGATTATACTGTAGTAGGTATCTGCGCCTGTTCCTAATGCACACTTACCGAAATAAAAGCTTAAAACAATGTCTGGCAATCTGCTTTGTTATAGGTAGGTATGGTATAGGCCAAGTTCGTTACTATAGTATTGGAACCATTTATTAGAAATACTAACTAACGGAACCTTAAATCATTTGCCTAATTGGTAGCTAATAACTATGATAGCTAGATACCATCAGCGTCACCCAAGGCATTGTTACAACAGCTGCTGTACCCTTCAGGTACAAGTCATTAATCCTTGAAAGTACTCCATTGTCAAGATACGCGATATATTTCGAGGGCACCAGCGACAGATCAATGATATTAGAACGCTAGATTCTAACCGTGACTTCAACTGATCTGAACATGAAAACAAGCAATTGTGGTTTAAATACATGTTACAAAAAATAGCAATAGACGATTTTCATCTACAACATATAAACTTCTATTGTAGATTGAAAACTTTTACGGTTAGGTACCTATGCTGCGGTCGTCTTTGAGTTTAAGGAACACATCGACATACTACTCTATTTTTGATCAAACAAAACTTTTGTTTCAAAAACCACACACATGAAAATGTAAAAAAAAATCCTGAATCGACAGGCAGTACTTAGGCCTGATAACTACTCAAAAATCCTGAATCGACAAAGGCGGTACATTTTCATGTGTGTGGTTTTTGAAACAAAAGTTTTGTTCGATCAAAAATAAGGTACTATTGATTAGGTACCTACTTACTAGTTCCTCTTAAAAAAGATCTTACCAACAAATTACGTAACATCTTCCCTTTTGCTTTAACGAACTGCCTTCAAATAACTGCCTACGGATCGTTTAGCTGTAACTATTTCCTAAACTTAATTCTCCTTGCTCCGCAAACATTTACGTCCCTAGAGGAAAACACCATTTTAAGAGTTTGTTTGTTGAGGTTTGAAGTTGAACCGTAAACAAGCACGCGTGAAAACTAAGAAAAACGTTTGCACTAAACTTTAACAGACAGCTCCTAAATTGACGCCTAAATAATGCTGTTAATTTTTCACACAGCATCATCTAACCCTAAATTAAGCAGATCTTGTGTTATGGAAACTACGTGACTGATATACTATTTATATACTCGTATATTTTTTTGTAAATCCTACTTGTATTATAAACGCGAAAGTTTGTGAAAGTTTGTGTAGTTTTTGCGTGAAAGAATACCAAACATCCATGTTTGGTATTCTTTCACGCAAAAACTACTGAACAGATTTTGATGAAACTTTACAGTAATATAGCTTATACATCAGAATAACACAAAGGCTACTTTTTATCCGGGTACTACGCGGGGGAAGCCGTGGACAGAAGCTAGTACATACATACTATGCATAGAAAACACCCAGGATCGAAATACCTAATGACAAGTTTCTGTAGAAAAACTGTCACTTAAACATGCCAAAGTCTTTGTTTAAGCTTTTTTTACTTATGTGCAGGTGGACACAACTGAGACTACACTATCCAACTTATAAATAGAGAATAGCCCTAATGGTACTCTTATTTATGGTTCATAATACTAACAAAGGGCCTAATGTAATCTACTGCTGGGATATTCCCCCATTATCCGACATGATTTTATTGAAAATCCAGGATTGCATGGGCATTCACTGCCCCAGATATTGCAACACTGATAGTTAATTAATGTTGTCGCCTCTATCAAGCTTAGTTCATATGTAATCCTCATAGCTGGCTCATTGTTCTTCTGACTCTAAGCCCTTTATTTTGCCATCTAGCATAGATGGCGTAACAGTTACTTCGGCATTAGTCCATGGTCGTCAGTTAATACAACATAACTACGCCATTATGTGGTCAATAGCGGATAATGTACTTAATCGGTGTATTTCAAACGTATTACCAACATACTCAACCCAGGGATGTGGCTATATGAGGAAACAAAATTATCTAACTATGTGAAATTTGAAGTTAAAATTATCGTGGTTTGGTATCATTTTAGAATATAATTACGACTATACCAGTTCCCGTCTCACGACCGTCGAGCGTGGTCGCGAACGGTGCTCATGAGGAAGGACTTATAAACGGTCAACGAAACGTCAGCAGGAGAATAGTAAAGTACGTGGTATAGTCGTAATTATATTCTAAAATTTGAAGTTGTCTATCGTCTAGATGTTTACTCAGTAAAGTAACTAACTTAATTAAATACTTAAAATAAAACAAAGCAAACATTTTTATCCTAAAAACATTTGGTCCTTAACATACAGTTATGTTTCACGTTACATATCATGTGACAATTCATTCCACCCGATGACACCGGAAGTCAGAAGATAGCGGTGGCTCAAGACAGTTAGTCGCGGCACTCGTTGGAGGAAGGCTTTTCAGGTTGATAATGATGATGACATTAAACACGTTAACCTAGTATTTCATCACGAACTCGAAAACCCTTCAAACCGTAACCAAAGCTCGTTCCGGTATATCCAGTACATCATACATCTTGTCGTTCCCTGTCCAAATACGTACTATTTATAAATGACTTTAGCCAGGCCTGCCGGGCACAATAGCAACAACGTATTTAAGGAACGGTATGAGGGATGTGTACATTATATGCTATTCATCTCAAAAAACTTTAAGTTCTCTGTTTAGAAATCTGTTTTGTTATATATAAAAAAAGAAGTCCTGATCGAAATTGTATCCATTAGAGTGTGCTGAAAAAACGGACTAGTTCGCTCTAAATTTCACTAGTAAATTATAAAACTTCGGTCACATATTAATTGACGCAGGCTATGTCTCTGTCAATATGGAATAGGTTATGTAACTTAGTAAATAGTGTTTATTATCCCAGCTCAAACAAACAAAACAAAAAACAAACACGCTCACGACTATATTCCCCATGATGGACATCCTCAGATACATACTCGGTGGGTAGATGTTTATGAGGATACCAAGAAAAGGGGTAGTCAAATGCACTTCCAAAAAGAACATTTGGATCTGCCAAATGTTTTGTTTGTTCATGCAGTTTGCATATAGTTAGCGTTCCACGTGACAAGTTCACCGCTTATTGGAACACTATGGCACATGCCTTCGAATTTTTGGTCCCAGTTCAATGTACACAAATACATTCAGTAGACGGCAACCGCTTATCAACAGGTGAGCCTATGCTTATTTGCCTATTTGATTTGATAGTATAAAAAAAGTTTTGATTTTGCCTATTCGAGTATTTGTTTCGCAAACTATTTGCTACAGACGCCTAAAAAAAAATCTTTCTCACAATAAATTTAAGTAATACAGATATGCGAAAGAATCAAAGGTCAAAGGCAAATTTTCGCCAGCACCATTGCATTCCTAAGTGGCTGCAATCTAGCCATTTACAAATGTCCGAATAAACATGGAGTATCTAAGAAACAAGAGCCTCTCTCATGGTGGTCTCATGGGACACGAGTGGAACTGTAATAGGACAGCCCCTTTTGCTCAACTGTCACAAAACGGACGTTATCTTTGTGTGAAAAATAGTATCCTTTGTGCCCTAGAAGCGGACCTAATGGGGAAAGTAGTATCGAGCTTTAATAAAACAATGTTAAAGTTTTCAAGCAGCACGAACTCTGTACCTGAATTGCAATATCATAAATACAAGTATTTAAAGATTAATTAGTTTAAAATATCTGGTTTAGCAGCAATTTTTGATTTAGCGAGCGAAGCCGAATGGTCTCGATTTTGGAAAAAAATAACCTTGCAACCGTCTTACATCATAGACAGAACATCGCAAAATATTAGTTCGGGTGACTAAAAGTTGTCTGAAAAAACTCTGTTCATAGGCTACATTTGACAATTTAGATCTCAATTCTAAAAAATAACGTAACTGCCTGAGACATTTCTATCACAAACTCTACTCCAAACTTGAATGTCAACGTCAAAATTGTACCAACAAATAGCATAGTCGATTTCATTAATTACAATAAAATTACACCAAATTCAAATTCCAAGCGTGCGCTAATATTGCATTTTAGAGTATCAAATTGCACGAATTCGATCCTAACCCCAAATTGCGATTAGAATCGAGTATCAGGGGTAGCCCACCTGATGAAAGATTACCTTCATACCATCTGATGATTATCTTCATGAAATTCTAATATCTTCGTTTTTATTCAAAACTAATTTACCCGTACCAAGCACCTACGAGTATCTCTATAATCAGTTGATTTCCCAGCATATTTTTCATCTCAATGATTCCGTCATCAACACTTAATAAGGCATAAGCACAGCCTTATATACACTATCTAACATCTTAACGAAGCATTTAATTTGATTAGCATTAACACCGACGATATATTGATTAATGGTTACATCGTGTATGGAATTACTTATTAAAGGTTTAGGTTAAACTATGACCTTATATTGGCTATGTGTAAATATCTTGTTAAAGTAGCTATTTCTTTTGAGACGCTTGTACAGTTTGTCAATTGCGAATAATTTGCCAGGTTTGTGATAAATTGATCCAAGACCAAATTGACAGAGGTCACATAACAAAAAAAAACATCATGGTACCCGTAGTTCTCGTCGACACAAGGAATCGCCAAGTTCAGGACTATTTATGTGACTGTTTGGTGTTTATTATAATATGTGGCTAAACGGCCATGCCTGAGGACAGGCAGACGGACATTCCTTTTCGGAATTTAGAAGCCTTAAAACTGTCATATACGCAGCTTTGATACAGTGCAATTATTTTTGATGTGCTTATAACAGCGAGCGCCGCTGCTCATTGTTATACGACATTGCAGCGTCTACACCAAATATCTGCAATCAGATACCTAGTACGCTATATTTTGTTAGGTATTCCTTTTAAGAAACCATCTCATGACAGCTTCTTTAAATGGATATTTGTGTGTACTCTGATGTGTAATATTTCAGTTTTAACAAGCATCGCGTAAGGTTAAACTTCTGTCAGTAGCTCGTTATAAGGATGTTATTTTACTATGAACTACTCAATATCTCACTCAGACTCAATGTCGACACATCAATGATTCATCAACGAAACCGGGAATCGCATTTACATGATATTATACAGAATAGCAAACTACAAACAAGGGTACAAATCTTATCAAATCAATGTTGATAAATTTATTCGCTGACATATTTCATTTGGTAACCAACTATGCTGATACAGATCTGAACATTCAGAACTGAACCACTGCATGTGGGTACAACTAAACAATGATATTTTTAATTCTATTCAAATAACTTTAGAAGTTCAATCGAAAACCACGTACGATAAAGATCTCATATCCTTGTTAATTTCGTAGACGTGAACATGAAATTGTTGTATGACATAACTTGTCCCCTGAGGCGTCTCATACAATGCACTCGAACTTCTTAGAGTTATTTGGGACCTTATTGCGCTGTAACAAGAATTGGTTTTGAATGAAATATGGCCACGCGGTTCAACAAAAAAATCCGGCACGTGCTACCAAACTACAAATTTACAAATGCAGTCGCCGAAATATAGTTCAGTGTTATAAAGATATGCAGAGACGTAATTCTATAGTAAGTTTAATTTGGTAAGAAGTTGCGCCACTAAATCAAATTGCACTCAATTAAGATAAAGCGCCTCGAACGACAGCTCTGGACAATAGTGCCTATGACTAATACAGCGTTTTGTTTGGCTAACTGAATTACAACTGGACTGAAGTGAATTGAATTCCTATCAAATATATCAGTCGATTAGTTGCGTAAATCAATATAAAATCTGGAATGTCTGGAATAAAAATAATGTCTGTATAGCGCTAAATGAGCGTTTTGTAGCGAAAACTTTGCATATATTTACTCTATTCAAATTCATGTATCTTAATGTGCTCTATAGTAAATCCGAGAAATTTAAACACATGTCTCCCTTTCACAACCGTCAAGTCGGTTCTCTAGCCTCTGGAACCATTTTACAACATCTTCATTTCGGCCAGGTTTCTTAATTTTTTTCATGAAACCTGCACAAACCAGGTAATCAGTTTGGTGCAAATTGATCAATTCTTCACCTTTAATGTAAGCGACAAATAGTTCAACAAATAAGCCACCTGCGCAAGAATTTTACAAGTTAGATTTAGATAATCTTTGCGGGGCAAATTCCAGAATATTAAAGCTAGTAGGTGCATACGGATCGTTGATTTATTTACGACTAACAATAAATTTACGGCTTCTGTACTAACCTTTGTGCGTTAGTTGATTGCATTAATTAGTTTGAATTCCAGTTGCGAGATATTTTGACTTTGAATCACCTACGCAGGATACTGGCCACAATGGGGGCGTTTGATTCTGTTCAAACAATATATCCGATAGCTAGATGTCGAAGATAAAGTCTTGAATGTTATATTTTATGAAATTCATCTTAATCATGAGTTTTGTTTGGTTAGATAAGTTTGCGTCTGTTAATGAAGTTGTTTTAAAAACAAGTTTTAGATTTAAAATCATGAGTCAGTTCATCATTAACTGCAGTGTGATATCATCAGCTGACTTCCTGCCACTGCCATCGATCCATCAGCCCCCCAATTACACTCACAATATGACAATGAAGAGCGACTATTTTGAGTAGCAAAGGCCATTTGACCTAAACTAGCCTATTTTAAAGTTTTTGAGAAATTTTGAACATTGCTATGCTAATCACTGTGGTTATTTAAGTAGTTTGTCTCGTTCCCATTGCCATATTGCTAGTGTAATAAAGGGGCAGTCTGTGCTTTTTCCCCTTATGGAAGAAGGTAAATAATGTTTGGTGTAAGAAAATATTTGTTTGTTCGAGAAGCGAGAACGATTTTCCAAAACGGCTCACCGATTGCCCAAAATATCGCATTTATATTGGCAATCGCCTTGTATGACTTTAAGGAAGGTTCTTACATAGGTTTTTACAACACTATCTATGCGAATTGATGATGGTAAGCACAAGTCGGTTTTTTTTGAGAATAACTATTCGCTTGCAGTCGTAACTGTGGTGTCTGTAACTTGCTCTTGATCAGCAAAAGTGCTTTCGGCTTATTACGCAACACTTCTTTCGATAACAATACTCCTAATCATACGATATGACGAAATGATTTGTCCCATTGTAAGCCGCAAGTATCGAGAGTGGCGTTCAAAATTTATTTGTGAATGTAAGTAATACTTCAACGGGTTAGTGTTCATTATGAATGATGTTTTGAGCAAGGTGTAGTGGATTCTACGATGGTGGCATTGAATCTGTATCTTCTTTATGAAATGAAGATAAATAAATAACAGCCAACGGACACTTAACACAACAGTATCATTTACTGTATGTGAGTAATAATTAACTTTCACTTTTATTTTTAATACTCGACGGGCATTCCCTACTTTTTAATAAATTAATGAATTGGCATTGAATAGTATTTTCATTAACGATGTCATTTTTATCTAGTATTTTGCATCATCATCATATCAGTTTGTATTCACCCACTGCTGGGTATAAGGTCTTACACAAGATCCTTTCATCTCAGCGAACCATTTTTCAGGTGGTCGCCATTGCTACTCGCTTATTCTATAATAAATCTTTTTTCCACAAAAGACCACTCTTCGTTAGTGATATTTTCAATACAATATACCTATCTTGATTCTACCTCTAGATCTGTCAACATTCTCAGCTGCCTAGAAAGCATCTAGTTCCTTATTACCATAACTCATTTTACAATAGCCCCAAGATAGGCTAAACAAATATGACGTAGTGTTGTGACGTGTGGCATGGCATGCCGCAGGGCGCGGCGAGTCAAGGCAAGAGGTCATAGAAAGGCAGGCCTGTCCAAGTTAATTTTACAGATATTAATAGCCATTAGCTAATACAGTGAATGGCCGTGAAATGGTCGAGTTCAGACACATGTGTGACTTTCAGTTACCTATGTGACTTTTAAACCGACGACGCCAAGAACACGAAAAAACTTCAAATTTTAAATTCAGACACATGTGTGACTTTCAGTTACCTATGTGACTTTTAAACCGACGACGCCAAGAACTCGAAAAAACTACAAATTTTAAATTCCCTCATGGTAAGCAACGCTTCAGCCCTACCCTAGGTGTTGCATATGTCAATAGGCGAAACGGTAACCGCTTGTCATTAATAATTTTTTGGTAGAAAAATTATAAACAATATTCCGTAAGTCGGTGGATAGAAAACGGCTCATAGTGGCGGCTCAAGACCGTTTGTCATGGAACATGTCAAGCCGTGTACTTCTACATGGTTTTAATAACCAATTAAGGCTTCATTTTAGTTGACATTTCAGTTAATCTCATAAGTAGTTCGATTTTCGTAAGCTCTCCAGAATACAGTTCTGTCTTTTGAAAACTCGCAGTATGCTTCAAAATAAAGTAAGAAAAATTTAAGATGCTCTTTCGTAGAGGCTTATGTCCAGCAATGTACCTACATATTCGAGTTCACTAAAATAGGTAATCAGCTGCAATCATAGCAGCTCAAAGTTCGACCGGCCAGATGACATTGTGCTTTGATCTAATTCGAGACCAGTTTTCCTTAGCTGAGCAATGCATTAGGCAATGAAGTAATGCATGCAGTTTAGCTTTAGGATACACAATACAGGTTTTATAATACACTATCCACTAAAAAAGAAAGGTTCTTGAATGAACCACGTATCGGATGACGATTCCCCCCCCCCCCCCCCCCCCCCACCTGTTATTGATGGCATCGAGGTTGTATGAATTTGGTGGATGGAGATAGTCTAATCGTTAGTCTAGCACTCTTTATGAAGCCTAGGTCTGGGACTTTTTGAGGCTGTTGTTGATGGTGATGATGTAATACGACAAAGAAAACAATACATAGATAGAAAATGCTTTATTGCACAAGACAAAACAAGTACATAGGCGAACTTAATGCTAATTAGTATTTTCTTCCAGCTAACTTTTGTGTTATGAAGAGTGGAGCGGTAGTGATTTTTTACCTGATTATCAAAATAAGAGAACAATTTATTAAATAAAATAGATAGCTACTTAAAAATAAAAAATAAACTACATACATAAAATGAAAAATAATTCATACTTAAATACATACCTATATCCAAATATATATAGATACATACGAATATAATACAATAGTTTACTTACAGAAATCAAAAAGGAAAGAACGTTTGTTCCTATTTACATATATCAAATTACACAACAGTTATGTTATGTAGCAATATTCATAACTAGCCTCTGCCCACGGCTTCGCCCGCGTGGTACCCGGATAAAAAGCAGCCTATGTGTAATTCTGGTTTGTATGTGTGAATATAATAGAACAATTTGAATAATAAACATAAGCCAAAAATTAATACAGATGTTTTCCCGATAACCTAAAAATTGCCTTTGTACAAGCATGTCCTAAGCATTATATAAATAATTATATCATGATTATTATGACACAACCTTCTAAGTTGCGGGCTCGATTCATAAAATGGAAATTGGCATGACGGTCTTGAGATCGGATTGAGTTTCGTAGGAACTACCCATTTTAAAGTCATGCTTTTCAAAAGTGTTAACAGAAAATAAAGTCTTGAAAGGCATAAGTAACAACTTATATAGAAGTTATAATTGGTTTAAAATTATCTGTGATTCTGCTAGTGGAATTTGGTTATTAAATTATCTATTCAATAACGAAATGCCTAACCGATTACGAATCGATCAAAGCACGATCGCATGATAAACCGAAACAATTAACCGGATACATAATTAAAAAATGAATAAATCAATTATAGTAAAATTGTTAATCAGTTTTTATTAAGCTTGTTATTTGTTTATTGCGGACTCCGGCTGGGTGGACTGAATTGGTTTTAGGGTTGCCGGGGCGAAAGCACAAGCAAAGTTGCTCACCGAAATTCAACAATATCCGGCAATTTGGATTGTCGGGTTATATGAGTTGAATCACTAATCACACGTAAATTTCTATAAAATAAATTGCCCTCAGCACAATATGTAGAGTATTTTAGAACGTCTGCGAAATGCGGTTGGCAGTATTGAATGAAGAATCCCAGAAGCTTCTTGTTCTTCTTCTCAACGTTTTGCCTCGTTTAGATTACCTTCGACCAAAATGACATGGCATTTATGGCCTTACACAGGTTTTTCATAGTACAGGTGCTAGTGCCCTGTGGACAAGATAGTAGATGAGGCATCGTTTATGGTATGTTTGCCTACACTGTAATAAGTAAGCTGCCCAGAAGCCCACTGGTTTATATTGCCCAACTTGTTGCCAGATTTTCCCATGCTTGTAAGCGAATGTTCTACGTAAATTTAAGACAATTCCTTAACTGTATCAGAGAGGTAAAGTAAAGACTGACTTCCACAGTTAGAACAAAGCTTATGCCAAGCGTTTTGTGAGCAGATTGATTTTTCTTTGGGGATTATTTACAGATAGACCATATTTTCTACGAAGATAACGTAAGTCCCTAGTTGTAAATGATTTAGTTTCAATACCTGCGGACGTGCAAAGAGGCCTGTCTGCCACGGGAATTTATACCTACCGGCACATGTTTATCGTGAATACTACTTATAAACACGGTGTCTTTGAAAGTGAATTTATTTTACGGCCCACTCTGCGGTGAAATACGGTTTTTCGCGGTGAAACGCTTATGTTTAATTGCGCTTTAGATATATGTTTCAGTGCGTATATGTCATAACTCATCAGTATGTTTTGTCGAAGCGTGATATTATATTACACTCATTACAAACAATAGTCACATATGTACATAATTCCTGACCCCACGATAAGATTGGGAATTACGAGTACAGTGGTACCACAATACCTGGAACAAATGTCTGCAGAACATTCAAACATTTGTTACATAGCAAGGCGGGAATCGAACCCGCACCATTTGCATCTCAGCCGGCTCCCCGGCCGCCGCACTATCGAAGTCGTCAATTGCTAGTAGACTTTAATCGGAAACTGGGATAGATTGTCATAACCATAAACTCCGTAATAGGGGGTTTGTTGGGAACAAGAACACGTAGGAACGTGTAAGGGTTTCTTGTTAAATAACAATAACGTGCCGAGCTAGTGACAGGCATACAAAGGGTTATTCCCGATTTGTACTCTCAGATAATTATGTATACTAATTTATACATTTTTTCTTTTCCATACCTTGATTCCCGTCTAGTCGAAAAAATATGGCAGAAAGACTGTCGCAGATAAAGCATACGGTCGAATAAGAGTATTTTCTTAAAAAATATCTAGGTACCAAAGTTCAGCCAATGGCATTGATTCTCTTGTACAGCAACTAAGCTTAATTTAAATTGTCACTCTCTTTTACTGATAGTACACTCAAGAAAGGGATGGTAAGAATTTTACTCCTGTCAAATTAGTTAACGTGTCACTCTTCGTGGTTATAGTCAGCATGTTTTGAAATCACCACTAAACTTTCAAGGAAAACATAAACCTGACTAATTTGATAGCACATTTGTTGCTAGCTCTTTCTTTTTTTACTTATAGTAAAAGAGAACTATAAATAAAATTAAGTTTAGTTGGTGTTCAAGAGAATCGACGCCAACTACTATTTACTTTGACAATATTTTTCTCATCATGTTCGGAACAAGCGCAGACGAGTACAATACTTGAAATTCAATATCAGCAGTTGCTACTCGAGCTTAAACGTTTTACCCCCAAGTCTCTAGCTTGCCAGCGAGGCCTCTCTTTGCCCATCCACTATTCCAAATCTACTTCATTCCGACCTCATGTAAAAACGCGTAGGTATAAACTGAATTTATTACCGACCTTAACCAACTAAATTGAATATAACAAAAACTATCACGTGTCCAGACTAATGTATCGCATTAAATTCATTTATGCCGGCAATTAATTCGTAGGTGAATGTTTTAAACGATCCGCTTTAGGGCCTCAAGGCGGTTTCTCTACAAATGCGTCTAGGCACGCTATGACTCGCAGGTTACCTGTTGTTATGTTTAGCTGTTGTGTGGGAATGTACCATGTACTAATAATATGATTTATAGGAGGACTAACTTTTGCTCGCGGCTCTGACATGAAAGTATAAAAAATGTACATGCATCAATTAGCTGGTTCAATAGTCAAGGTGCATCGATAGTGGGTAGAAGCCATCTTTAGTCTAGTTTCGGTAAAAAAAATATCTTTGAATATCACAATTAGCCAACTTAAGCGTAGGCCACACCGTGATTTAAGTTAGTTGAGATGTGGCTTGCGCTTAACTTCTTAAAATGTTTGTACACGTAAATGATAAAAACTGCTTTAAAAATTCTACAGCCGTTATTACAAATAAGTTGCAAGCGCATACGCCGACAGGCGAAAATATAGATACACATAACTGATTCCTAACTGTTGTGTAGTAGTAGAAGGTTGTAGAGAAATAGCTTTCAATGTTGGTAATCGTGGTTAGAGGAAATTATACTTAACCGGACGAAATTATGGTTAAGATCCATACAAGCACATATCAGTTTTCAACAGGACATCGACTGTAATACAACATCATTTAACACTATTTCTGTCACATGTAAGTAGAATAATATGCAATGAGATTGAGCCGTGAAATCCCCCTCTTCATTACCTATACTTTTAAGAAATGATTTCGGTTCGGTGGAGGCCTCAGAAATAATTCCCTTCTGAAATAAGGAATCGACTAGATTGTGAAGAGAAAGTGAAATTATTATCATTGAACACCACCTACGCAAAGGGCACGTAGATGTGCACATTGATGTTCACGCCTGTTGAAGTAGAAAATTATTATCCGAAAATTTTACACTCTAAGTGATTATTCATCGTATTTTGTTTTACCCGGGACGACAAGAGCCCGATATGCATAAGAGTTTGTTACGGCATATCGGATTTTTATGCGGTTTTATGTAATTTATTTGTTAGTTCAGGTTTTATCGCCACAAGTTGCAAAGGGGCGCTGCATTGATGATAGAAATACACGTCGGGGCTTTTAAAATTTCATAGATCTGTCAATGAAAATACCAAGTGATAGTACATAATTGATGAATACACCATCAAGTTGTCACTTGTGGCCATCACACACCATCTATCAAATGCTTACATTGACAACTTCTGCACCTAACTATAAAATATGCGCAACCTTTAAATCAATAAAGGTTGAAATAAAGAACATAGGTTCATTCAACGAGAGATTCACTTAATTATCTCTCTACACGATGCTTAGCTTCAAGACAAAGCTGAAAAAGAAACAGCTGGTAATCCCTAAGAGTCCGCCCAAGGTATTTAAGAGTACGTAAGATTCTCAACATTGTCCAGATGTGTGTTATGTTTTTGGCGATATCTTGGCAGTTATTGTGAACTGGTCACACTACAGTTTTAAAAAATGACTCATATGTTCTATAAAAGGTTCTCTTCACCTGAACACAACGCACTCTTTTACCAAAAATGACAACCAATTTCCAGTCGTGTTTTCTACGTACGACACCCAAGACCACCGTTTTGGTTGTATTGACCCAGCTATATAACTGTCAGCCTATTCAAAAGCTTTAATTACACGATGGATTATCTTGTTATATTCCCGCTAAGAATGACGTTTCTTATGGCTATCCAATAATGCGTGCTTCTATCGATTAGAGGAGTTCATTTGCGCAATAACGAAGTGTCCGCTCTAGCGATTTATGTTACTAACATTACTTTGGTGAAAAGCGAAGTGATTTCTATTTGCGCTAATGTGAAGTTAATTGAATTTTACCATCATAACTGTTATGTTAACATATTTTAACAAAAAAATATAAATATAATTGGATGCCAACAAAAATAAGTTCCTAGCGAGTTTTCGTCAACAATCAGGAAAATTAATACGAATAATGTAACGAAATCTCCATAATTTCATTTAATGATATGTACGCGTTCGCACGCGTATTCAACGTTCTACAACCAAGACGCGTGTCTAACTTCGGATTATAATAACACGTCCGCTTTTCTTAGCGGCCGTCGCGCGACTAATCAATTGGCGCGGTCGCGTGATGTCTTCATCAGTTGCCCGGGGGGTTACGCCTCTGCGCTTGCGCACCTATTCGCCTTTCTACGTTAATGTTGGGGTTCTATTGTAGTTTTGTTTATAAAATGTGTTGCAAATTAATATTTCATGATTTAAATGTACTTTGACCAGCCCCTTATTCATAAAAATAAACCGTAAAGTCGTATTTTTGCTGAGTTCCATCCAAATAAGGCAAAACGCATTTTTTGTCTTTTATGGCTACAGCTTAGCTTGAGGCAAACTTATAATTCGTAAACTTATAAAACAAATCAAATCGGACTGAGGAACTAACTCTCTTTTGAGAGGACTATACGAATAGCAAAAATGCATTAATTATATAATTTTCAAGTGGTCGTGATATTACATTGTTAATAGCTTTTGATTGTAAGGCGTGCCTCTCTCTTACAGTATTCATTCACACTAAACAAGTTCAGTAGCACTGCCACCTTTCCAAGAAGCTTTTTAATTGCTCCTTATTTAATCAGTTCCAAACATGTTACACCTTACGTAGCCGTTATATAGGCGCCTAAGCACGCATACGATTTATTTAGCAATTGAAAGTGCCCACTTAAAGGAATCACAGTGCGGGGAAGGCAACAAATCCAACAAATTGAACAGGACCGCCAATTGAACAGGATCGGCAATTACCGAAGACAATGCGTGCGTGAGAGCTGCGCCGGCGCACGCAGCCCGCGAATTAGACTCGTTATCTGCCCCGGGTAATTAGGGAATAGGGAACGTTCCCACGGACAGGTGATTTCTGGGGTGTAAGGAATGAACACAAGCATGTTGATTAAATATTATTTCAACATACATCGCACGTTTTAGAACCAACAATTCGGAGCTAAATCCTTTAACCACACTGGCTCTTTCATTATCGGTAACTGACGAGCAGGCTGTGTGTACCGGAGAATCACGTCTGGTTCCATCCCGAGCGCGTACCACTTTTTGCAGCTACGCCTGCGCGCACCGTAGCGCGCCCTGTCTGCCGTCAACAATACCCAGTCTGCCGCGCACAACGACACCTCAAAGAGCTCTTGAAATCTCAACAGATAGATAGATAAACTCTTTATTGTGCTTAACACCATTATACAGTACAACATACAAAAATACAATAGAACAACAACAAAAAAAGAACTGCACTATAGGCGGTATTATCGCTACAGCGACTTCTTCCAGACAACCTTAAGATGATACTAAATAATAACAGCAACTTTTTATTTTTGCAGATAGATGGCCGATAGTCGAGCAGGCAAGACGATCGTATTGTAATTTTTTGTTTAAATTTCGCGACTGACCAACTATAAGTTCCAATAGAGTCGTAAGATGAATGTTTCGTATGTCCTTGAAAAAATGCAAAGTTTTGACAGTTTTTCATAGAGAAATAAGATGTCATCCGTATAGGAACGTAATTGTGGTAACTGACTAGTCGACTAACAAGTCATAAAACCTTATAGACTTGAATCTATTCCAGTGCACCAATAAAAGCTTTTCCGAAATTCCATACCTCCTCTACGTGCACCGGAAAAAATAAGGCGAGATGCCTATGTCCAGTCCAGTTCTGTTTAGACTGACTAGTCCGGTTCTGCCTTTGTTGGATTTAAAACAATATAAAATCATAAAAATATTCCTAGATGTACTGCGTGCGTATATAAACCAATATCTAAGTGCAGGACTATAACTTCTGTAAGATGTCCCACAGCCTCTATTCATGCATAATCAAGAATTATAAAGTCAAAATGGCTATTAGTTAACAAACTGTCATGTCTGTTCGTTTTAAATAGAATTAGCCGTATAAAACTACTGCGCCTGGAATTTCTTATAAACATGTAAACGTCGACAGAAACCTATTAATAATCAATTAATAGCCCCAATACTGCAAAATAAATCATAAGCTACTGAAGTCTAACATAAGAAATAAGTCACAAAATAGGACACGAATAAATTTGAATATCGAAGCCCAGCTATCGACGCGTACGCTACTACCGAAGCCTATATATTAATTTGAATTCAGAACCTGGTCACAATACAGTTGATATAAATCAGTAAAGACAGCAGGGAGATGTGAACGAACCTGAAATTTCCAGCTCAACTTCGCAACGGCCGGCGCTTTGCATTGCGCGTGTTTGCACTGTGATTTCGAAGCAAAGCTTAAGAGCAATTCCATCACTTCAACCTTCTGCAACCCTTATGATATCGTCGGTCCATCGGTTAGCCTTTCTATACTGCGTCGTCCAGTTCGTGATAGGTGTTCGAGAACATTTCTTCCCAAGCGGTTGTCGGTTCTGCAAGCTATATAACCTGCATTGCCACTTCAACTTACTAATTCGTATGATGTCGGCAAGTTCTTCTACGGATATCGTCGTTTAGGAATTCATCTCGTAGGTAAACTCGGAGCATACGAGTAACTCTTTCTACTACCTGCTGTGCAACCTTGAGTTTATGTATGAGGCCAATAGTTAGCGACCAAGTCTCAGAGCAATATGTCATCACTGACAACACGAACTCATCCTAGACTTTCTATATCTCGTTGACGAAATTTCCGAACACTGCCCATCGAAGTTAGATTCTTCGGCTAACCTCTTTGTCGAAGTTGGATTTCTAATAGTTTACTTACTGCTTTCAAACTGTATATTGTGACACGATTGAACCGTGTTTGGAACATGGAATCAATTCCGGTATCGAGAGCGGTGCGTTTTTAATAAGGCACCTGTTTAGTTGACGAACGTGTGAATGAGTTTTATTGCCTTATCCGTTTCTAGGGAGGCATTGGCACGTCCTTAATGATTTACTAGGTGTTTTACCGTAAACCACAGCATATTAAACAGTTATATTTCACTAAACAGCCTATTTTGTACAAACAATCTATATTTCAAGCCTAAAACCCCATTGTGGTTCCAGACAATATTACAAACGCAACGGATTTAATTTATGATCGTTGCCCGCATGCATAGATTGCGTAGACATCTATAATCTCACGAAAACAGCATAGAAAATAGCGCAATCGCAGTTTGAAACCATTTATCCTGAAGCGGTTAGATTCCTATTTTAATGATGTTGTATGGATTTTGATTCATTAAGATTAGTTGCGTAGGCGTGGGTATTTAGAGTAATAGGGGACTCTTGCAATCAATAAAGTATCATTATCTAGTTTATAGTGGCAGAGTCATAAAAACTGATATCACAAAAATAGCAGTTTCTAAATATTTTTATCCGTATCTTAATCGTTAGAAGTACGCCCTCGGGGTATGTCAAGGAGCCATGAACTACAGTATTATTTTAGTTGATCTGTCAAAACGCGTTCGGAACAGCATACTGCTCTCCAAATCTTGAATTGTAGAACATACAGGCACGTCTGCCGTATGTCGAGCGACTAAGGGCAATAACTACCACCCGACGACGCCAGGCGGCCAAACGGAAAACCCAGAATGAGAAGGCAAAACGAGCTTAACAGGGATCGTGGCATCAGAATTGAAGGAGGGCAGGGAGATTTTTGCTTAGCAGTGGGATAAAACCGAATGAGATCATAAAATGAAATGGTTAACTAGCAATGGACATAACGAGATCTTAATTTAAATGTGCACCAAAAATTATGTTGATGGCGAGTGTCCCACTGAATTTCGACAGTCTGTCGAAATAATGATCTGCCGAACAAGTGCATGTCGCAGTAAGGTCTGTCGAAGTAGTAGTCTTTCGAAGCTGTGTATTGTCGAAGTATGTTATTTCGAAGTTCGCGACGTCTCGAAATAACGAACTGTCGAAATTTAGTGGGACACTGGTTGATGGCATCCAGCAGCGATTAGGTAAATAAATTTAGAATAAATATAAATTTAGATAAATTTAGACTCCTATGTCCACATGCTAACAGGCGAGATCGTGCGTTCGAGTCCAGCTGAGTTTTGGGGCGCATTTTTTGATGATGAAAGTGAATTCAAGGGGCGTCAGTTTGATTGATATTGGTTTTTGTAGTAACTATAAAGGCTTATAAAGGACTAAGCCCACGGCTTCGCCCGCGTGGGTCCAGATAAAGAGTAGCCACTGTGTTATTCTAGGTTACGAGCTATATATTCCAAAATTCATCCAAATCCGTCCAGTCAGCCGTTTTGTAAATTATTAGTAACAAACATCCAAAATTACGCATTTATAATTTTAGTATAATGTGCAGTGGGACCTGAATGCTGAAGGGAATTAATGGGTATAAACATTAATTACGAGTACCTACTTTTACCTCATTTGCGTTATCATTTAGCAATTTCTAATCGTGACTGAAATTGCACCGTACATCTAATTACTCTGCCTTCGTTTACGCCACGCGCAGATTCAGTGCGTATATGGTGGTGCGGCGTTGTCGCGCAACATGTCGATGTCGCTACTGTGCGTTTGCTCATTGCTAGTATAGTTATGCTCTGGGGACACACTAGATAATATTATAAAGAGGTAAAGTTTGTACGTTTGGATGTAGGAGGTAAACTCCGAAAGTCATCAAATAAAAAAAAACTATACTATTCATATTGTAAAAACGGGAATTTTCATGTACTGCACGGTGCCTTCACCAATAGTGCAGTACCTGAAAATTCCCGTTTTTACAATATGAATAGTCAAGTTCACGATAGTTTTTGGAATAAAAAAACTATATTTAGATTGGATCTTCAGGGTGATCATAGGCTGTATATTATACCGTTAAAATAAAATGGGGATTTCGTTGACACCAATTTTGCAACGTTAGTCGACAAAAAAACGGCCGAGCGAATGTGTTTCTTTTTCCGGGCACCAAGCGGGCTGAGACGTGGGCAGTAGTTTTAAATAAAGAGGAAAATCCATGAATCCGAAAATAGTTCTTGTCCTTCTTGTCATTATTCTTCTTTAGTCAAGTGGTGCCGGTCTGTTAAGGAAAAAAAATATTTTAAGGGAACCAGTGCGATTTTGACAAGTATCTGCGTAATGTAAATATACCACAATGGTTCTTTCAACATCGGTCAACCAGCCCTTCCCAGAGTCCTTATAACTCAACCCGCTTCACCTACCGTCCTCAGGGTGACCAAGAAAAAACTAGTGACACGGCAAACGAGCAAAAACCTAGTCATCAGCGATGCCAACAGATATGAGTTAAACCAATCGTTGGTTGTATCAAAACAACAATACTAAAACATATTTTAATTGCTCTCAGGCCGATGACCTTAGATTAGACTTTTTCTCGTATTAAGTCCCGGATGCCTATCTAAAGGCCAGCCCAACACATTGATCAGCCGATTCCCAGAAATAAATAGCAAAGTATTTATAAAGCTAAAGCACCGAGCGATCCGGCGCGGAGATTGGACTACATTCTTGTATCACTTGTAAAATACTTTATTGGTCTGTACTCTGGTTGGTATGTAATGGCCATAGCTTCACGTGAAAGTCTGGGAGTAGTTCTTTTGGAACGCGAATCACGTAATTATCTGCCCGTTACAAGACTGCGATAGTAGAAAATGTTAGTATCTCGTGTCGGAGTTTTGAGGCTTGAATGCCAGTAAAGGTTGTCATGAGATAGGTGTTTAGGCTTATTCAGATAACATTATTTGTTGACGATTTTCAAAGACGCAAAGATTTATAGAGTGCAAATTCCAACAGCTCTATCGAAGTCCATCATAAGTGACGTCATAAAATGTGTGATCTAAAGCACCAAAACACCTCAAACCGACTACTTAGACCAAGTGAAAGGGATGCCACCAAAGGGTGATATTTTTCCTTAGCCAGAGTAGGACAGCGGTATGTTTGGTTCGATTTTGGATTTATAGCTGCGCCTCTCCGTTAGCTTTATCTAATATCAGCTGTGCGGTATGGAGCTATCGCGCAAGCCCGCATCGGCTTCGGCGTTAGGTTACCATCGGCACACACGGAGGGTTTCACTAGTGATACCCTTGTCCGTAGAGACGAACAGAGATTACTATGAATTAGCTATGTGAGCATTGGATCTCTTCATAATGATGATGATAATAATTTCATTAGCCCCGTATTGATCGAAACTAGAAAAAAACATGCTAACGATTACCCTTTCATAATTAAGATTATCCAATCCATACGCACATCCGAAATTAAGTCGGTGGATTTTAAGTAGGGGTTAGTCAGAGGCACTTGCAAACATTATATTTGGCCACATTTTACATAGTAACTAGCATTCCATGCTGCTGGTTGCAAGCCCATCGCTGTTTATGTTTAACAACAGTGTTTTCTGCATGGCGCCTCGTATTCTCAATCATTTGCCTACTAACATTTTGGAAATTAATACATTAAGCTTATTCAAATTAAAACTAAAGAAACTTTTATTATAAAAGGCGTACTACAGTATAAATGAATATCTTTTTGTCAAAATTTTAGATAGTTTTAAGAATTCTACATTTTATAATTATATAATTTTTTTTTTCTTCTTTTTAAGTACATAACATATTGTGACATGCTAGCCTGTTTGTATAATCGGATGCTCTCTTTAGACTAAGGCTTATACTTTTTTATTCTTGTATTAAATTTTGCATGCTATAAAGCAGATCATGGCTGGACTTACTTTAACTGTATTATCTACTACTTGTACCCATGTTTCGCAAATAAATAAATTGAAATTGGAATCGAAATTGAATTGAAATTTATTGAACACTAACCGATGGCACATACCTCAAATTTCGGCATGGCAACGAAAGGCATGTTGATGATGTTTTCCTTCGCCATTTAGATCACATGTGATGTGGCACCCGGATAAAAGTAACCGATGAAAAGTAGCCTTTATCGTTAAAGCAGCGTTTGTAAGAAATGCTTCGCTTGACCATTACAACTTAAGTTGCAAAATTGGTGTCCACCGAAAAAACCCTTTTTTTAGCAGGATAATATACAGCCACCTAAATATTGGTTAAAGACTTTTTGAAATCAAGTGAGCTTTTCCTCCTACAACTTTACAAACTTTACCTCTTTATAATATTATAATAGTCTAGATAACATTTTTCTTTTGAGATCAAGTGACATTGCAAAATTCTCACGTAGTGTGGCGCGAAGCTCACAGCTAATGATACACTGATTAACAATATTCGGGGTAGATAGCAGTGAGTTACTCGAGGGGCGGGGCGGGGCGCGATGTTAGATTGCGCGCGCGCCGATTTATGCCAACCTCTACACATTAAACCTTATCGAACACTAAATATGCCATTATTATATGCGGGCAAATACGAGGAGATTTTATATTGTTTGATTTATACGAGTGAGAAAGGTATTTGGATGAGCAATCTTACATTTGAGATCACACCTTCTCAACATTGATATCTCTGGTACCCGAGTCATTACTAACTGACCATACCGCTGCAGTCATGTTATTTTATTTAATATTAAACTATACAATACTTTTTTTTACAATTTTACTTAGACGCAAATATAAAATTTTTAAACTACATCTGCAACACCGGGGCCATTACTGATTCTTGTGACCCTAAGACATAGTGAAAAGCCTCATGTGTCTGCAAAATCACCGTTGCCATACCCACCAAATGGGAACACAGCAATGCCATTACTACTTGACGGTAGAAATATATACAGTTGTATTACTAACGCGGACCAACTATTTAATAAATGAGTTCTAATGTACTAAAAATCTTAACACCCAGAAAAAAGTAGTTGAAAAATTATTCCAAACCTGTAAAAGTTGAAGAAAATAATTGTTTCTAGAATCCTACTACTATGATAAACGCAAAAGATTATGAGGATGGATGTTTGTTAATCTTTCATGCAAAAACTACTGAACGGATTTTGATGAAACTTTACATTAATATAACTTATACATCAGAATAACACATAGGCTACTTTTTATTCGGGTACCACGCGGGCGAAGCCGTGGGCAGAAGCTAGTATAACATAAAATGTTTAAGTAGAAACCATAGACAAAAACATTACCCGACGACGTAGTCTCCTATATTCGAACTGCAATCATAGAATCTATGGATGGCCGTATGTTCCCATAATTATTTAGCGTTTGCGTAGATACAGTATCGGTAATATCACGCGTGTTCGGAGTTTGTTAAAACGGAATAAAAGCCAATTTATAAATTCGTCTGAGACACGAGAATCATTAATTATGTTGCTGACTGGGTGGCTGAGAAAAACTTACTCCACTCATTTTGCTATCGTTGTCATCATGCACCGTCCCTTTCTCTCGTTCGCCAAAGTATCAAAACATATCCAACCTCCAACATCTTATATCAAACTGTTGTACTTTGCGAATTGCGTTTTATTTCGGCGTTGTTCGGTTTATTTTCGCAGTAGCAGTTTAGAGGGTTTCATGCCTTTAGGTGCGTGAAGGGTATCAGTGTCTCTTTCTATTGTTTTGCTCAACAACGTTCCCGGCGTTAATGGTGTTATCTGCAGCCTCGAACGCAGCCACCTCTCCGTATATTTCTTTATCTTGTCCACTCTGTTGGCGGTTGGCCTTTTTTTATCCATTTGCTAATTTCGAAAATGAGAAGACCCTCGCGATGGCATCTACGATGGTAGATTCAGCGGGAACGTCGCATTAATAAAATTAACGAATGTAGTTTAAATTAATTGAAACCGTACTGGGAACTACGTTATCCTGGATCGTATGCCTTCCTGGTATATATTTATATTCTGCGTTTTATTATTTATGACTTGGTGTGACATTTTAAAGTTAGAATATTTTTCCGGTAATTAAGACGGTCTGCAAACTCCACATACTGAAAGCAAGCACGAATTATAATCAGACAGAACCTATTGCAAATTCTTCAATGCTTTCCATGTGGTCTCAAATGAAACAATTCTTCGCCTTATCTTAGCTTATAGCTGATTTGGATGTACCTAGAATTAGCTCTACTTGTAGAATAGTCATCCTATAAACTAGTGTTTACTTATTCTCCGTGGATAGGCGATATCTCTGAGTTCTGAATATATAACTTCGCAGCGATAATTCTCTAATGCAAATAATATTAAATTGAAATTATGTTTGTTTGTTTGACAGCACAATCCACGCTATTTCCCAGGATTGTTTACATTAAATTACAACATTCGGCTTATAGGTGGTTTGTTCGTAATAGTTGCAGTAGGGTTGCCGAAGCTTTTGTCTTTACAAAAAAACTAGTAGAAATAAAAGTAAGGCCTTTCTGCAAGATCAAATCATTCGGTTCTGTCTGTTAAACAGCCCAGCTTAGGGGAAAATTAGTATCATGTTATCTATTGATCCGTCAGATGTTCTTTAACAACGCAAATCAACTAACCAGAATGGTTTGACTTATACAGCAAATACAGAAAAAGCCAATAGCTGTCTGCGGAAAATTTCCGCATGCGTCATTTACACATGCGTTGACTTCTTGACTGAAATACTGACTCTGGCTATTTAACTAAATTGAAAACAGAATTATGTCCGCTTACAATAAATTGTAAAGAGTCCTTCAAGGCAAGCTATGCATCAGCAATACCTCTGGTGTTGCAGTTGTAAATAGGTGACTGTAACCGATTTCGATCAGCCGGTTTATCTAGAGCACCAAGGCAACGGAATTGTCTACGAAGAGAAGACAAATATTACCTATTACTATTTCACATTTTCGTCAGACAAAAGGGACAGACAGAAATCTATTCCGTCGACAAAACTGATGTCATGTGTGTTTATGATATTCGTGCAGATGGTATGCATGTTTGCTTCCAGATAGCATAATAAAATACCAAAAAATGACTTTGAACGTGGCTCATTTCTTACAGGGAATCCTGCAATTGTAGCTCTATTAGATACAAAGTTGTTATCCAGCTTCTCGCGATATACACATGCAACACCGCGCTCGGCCAAAAGACGACTGAATTGGAAACTCCTACGTGTTTTTTCTATTTTCTACCGCTTTCGGCAACACAGTACCTACCGCACCACAGTATTAAGACAGTATTACAAATTATCACAATTTTGCCCTTATATCCTGGTAACCCTACCATCTATGAGTCTGTTGGAAAGGCGCGCGCCCGCAGGCCGGGGCGGGGCGGACGCATGCGCAGGCCACCCCAGCGACGACGCCCAGCACCACACGCGGTCGTCTCTGATACCTGGATGCATTGAAGATGGGGAAATTAAAAGAGAAAGTCATATTTTACCTACAAAGTAAAGCCGAGAGAGTTTTTAAAGAAGTTGTAGAGAGATTTCATCGAGTTGAAATTAATTCAAAGCGGTTTTCAATGAACCAATTTTCTACTGAATTGTATGATCAACATTTATTTACTTTTGGTGTATTGGTTTTGGTCAACATAATTTATTTGTGTTCAAACACACTTCTTCGGTTTCACCTTTACGTTATGTTATTGTCATGAAAAACTTTACAATCATATAATTTTATGTTTCACGGATGTACACTAACGTAGGTGTTTCAATCCACGAAATAAACTATTATATCTGACGGAAAAAGTGGAAAATCCGAATTATTATTTTCAGGAAAATAATTAAGTACTTAAATATGGTTTTATTGAATCTTTGTTCGCTGTTTACTAAAACTTTGTGTCAACCATAAGACGAGTCCTTTAAAATGTTATCGGTTCATCGGGTGGGAGGCTTTGCTACACTGCGTCAATTCGTGGTCGTCTTTCGAGAACCTTTAACTCTAACAGCAAAACAGAAATATTTGAAAGCAGAATTCTCATCTCCAACGAAATGTGTATCAGCCATCGACCCCCAGTGCAGCTGCGTCTTACCAACCATTCAAAAATAATTAATAGGTTAATCTTAAGAACAATACCGTTTGTACGAGCCGACCTCATTACGTTGGAGGGCACATATGATTTCACCGCGTTATCTACGCTAATACATCAATGACTTGTCCAGTATTGTTAGTGACGCGACGAGAGCTATTGCCATACCTTCGGCAGTAGAGTGGGCTGTTGAAAATATCGATGAATTTCACAGACAGAAGTCGGGGGATTAAAATAGCCCAAAATCGATTAAGGATTATGTCCAACAATGTATACTTCAACAGGCTGTAATTTATGATATGATATTCTAGCTGCTCGGATATTACGTTAAGTATCTCACAGAACGCGAGCAAAAACAAACATGCCCACGACTATACTCCCCATGATGGATATGTGTTTGAAATCCTCAAACACATACGCTGAAAGTAGATCTTTGAGGGTACCAAGTAGAGACACATCCAAACATTACATTTGACACATGCGCGTTTTGCTATAGGTAGCATTGCGCGTATAAATTAAAAACAAACAATAAAAAAGCGTACAAATTACATATGTAGTATTCCATAGATGTTTGTCGATCCTTTGTCAACAAATTTAGGATTCTGTAAATCATCCATACCTACTAATTTTAATTAATCATAATTTTATAACAAAGTCATTGTATTTTCAAATTGTTTATTTTGCACGCCAACCTCTCTCTCTTCACCAAAGTTAGCTGGTAGATAATACAAATAGCATTAAGTTTGCTTGTTATAAATTTCTAATATATTTTGCAATAATATGTTTAGTCTAGTATTATAATATCTGTGGTTTAGTAGAATAAAACATTGTTGCAACGTATTGTTGTTTAGAAAAAGTCAAAGTCAAAGTCAAAATTCATTTATTCAATAAAATCACAAGGACCACTTTGAAACGTCGGTTTTAATCTAGGTGCCTGTTCCTCCGCGACCAAGCCAGGACAAAGCCTAAACAACCTCATAAAAACCAGTACGATGAATATTGTGTTTATTCTCTTGAAAACTATCGATATTTTCACTAGTGTATCGTCCCCTCTCTATTTCAGATATTCGTAAGTACAACAAAGTGATTGAATGGGAGTATTTACAGCACAAAGATATTGTTACGTAACGTTCAGTTATACGAGTACGTTACAAAATAGAACAATCTGTAGGTCAGCCTTTATAAGATCTTCATGCAATCTTTTAAAGAGCTACTTTCCAAAGTAGTGATTGCACAGGTAAAAAATTAAAAAAAAAAATTGTTTACATATCTAACATTCCTAGGTATAAATAGGTATAATAATATTGAAAGGTATTAAACGGTAGACAAGCGAACTCAGCCACGTTGTTTTTAGACTCGCCTACATAACACCAATTTTTTGTAAAGGAAAATCTGGGGTACTCCATTTAAAAATAAATACTCCTGTTTTGAAATCATTGTCATCACGATTCGCATACTTAGAGCAACGTGAGTCAAAATTGCTGACCAATTTGATATTTTAAGGTTCCGTATTCAAAGGTTCCCAAATGGGATCCTAGTTAATAAAACTGCTTGGTCTGACTGTGTGTCTGTCACAGGGCTGACATTTTCACAGAATATGTGTTACTGCAGGTTCTATCATGGCATGGGGGTCCCCAATTGAAACATGTTACTGTCTTGTGGTTTACCAAAGAAATTGTGTTTTTGTTGCGTGGTTAAACAGAA
This sequence comes from Perizoma flavofasciatum, assembly GCA_958496245.1. Lineage (NCBI taxonomy): Eukaryota > Metazoa > Arthropoda > Insecta > Lepidoptera > Geometridae > Perizoma > Perizoma flavofasciatum. Next base: position 6,597,132 of record OY292439.1, on the reverse strand, counting down.
CGCTTAGTGCGTAAGTCTAATTTGCAGTTAGCCGGTTTAAATTTTTCTCATCTCACCTACTTACATTACGATGAAATCTATACGCCTATGCATTAACCCTTTTTTAGATGTACATAGAATAACCGATGCCTACCGTTCTGCATAGACTGCGCTTAAACCACACTGACGATATATATATGATAGCCAACATCATCCAAATTTGACCACCATAGAGCATAACAACAATGAACTAACCGGGCTGGACACACATCAAGCGGACGTCCTCACCGATCTGTCAATTAGCCGGCATTCCTGTGCCCTGACCCAGTGTGTCGCAACCTCCCAATATGATGACTAACCTTATTGTTGGCTAAGGGACTTTCCAAACTGGGCGTTATGATGGCGCCATATACCGGCAGCCTATTAAGGGGCTGAAGTTAGCTTCAGCTTTACAAAAAAATTGTCAGCTGTCTTCTTCTTAAATGCACCTACATAAAAGCTTCACGATAAATATTAAGTTATGTTTACACCATGTTTTTGGTGCGTAATAAATCCCGTAATATAATATGCTTTTCAACAGCCTAAATTAGTTCAATGCTGGACATTGCCTCTGTCAATACTTACCACACTGCCCGGTGTTCGGCTCTTCTCACTTTCTTCCCGCCGCCTTTCTCAAGTCGGCGCTCCGCCTAGCCGGTCTGTGTTCATATGTTTTACTTTTCGCTACTTGGACAAGTCTGAAAATATCAGCTTAACACCTCCTTCCACTTCCATCCAGTTTGATGTCAGGCACACGCGTAGGTCCACAATCGAACATTGTAATCGTTCAGACGTATTTTTGTTTCCTCATAATTCCTTAACTGTAATCTCATAACAGTACAATTTCAATTTGTGCATCGGAGATGAAAGATACGAGTCGAAACCCGCTGCACTATCGGCCATCGTGTGTATTGTGCCGCGTATCACAATGGTAGGAATCGATAATGTCCGAAAGGATTTCTCTCCCCGCGTCAGGACCCGTCCGACCGACTAACAATGTTTGAAACGCGCCAGGGGCGATCGACCTCGCCATTGCTTACACAATCAAAATAAAACAACCCACTTCATAATGCGCTACAAAAAGACAAACGTCGACAGATGTTTTCATTCCCATGTGATAGACGCGAGATGACCGCGCACCGTCCAGATAGAACCTTTTTTTGAAAAGTCCAAACGTTAGGGAAAAGACGCGACTTCTTTTAAGTTACCGGCTTGTTATCTGTCACATCTTATCGACCAAAAAGGACAGCGAACGTCACTCAGTCTGCCAATCTGAGCGGAGCGGGCGCAGCTCAGCGGGGGTCGAATATAAAAATTGTTCCAATTTTAAATGTGTATCGCGTGCCAGTGTGATATAACCGGAGCGATGTTACGTAGTCGCTTGAGGTAATGAAGCCATTATGCTGAGCTTTTATCATGATCCTTATATTAAATACTGCATACGCATAGCAAAGTGTGAATACATTTTTTATGTTAGGTTCAAATATAATGTAATTCACTTTCATAAGCAAGCCGATTCGGCACCCATTTATTTTATCGATCATATGCTTTTTCTAGTTCCCTTCTTGTTTGGTTCCCAGATATAGTTTTCAATCCCGGAATATCATGGTAGAATCAGACCTACTATCTATTAATAAATTACTTATGGAGATTTGATAGATGTATCAATAGATAAGAGTCCGAATTAGCAAAAATGTGCATGGAATTTTCCGTAAGGTTGGGTCAGATTAATGTGAACTGACCGCAGTATTTCTGACCCACCTACTTTAATCTATAAGGCGTGGGCTTTCAAACAATCTGATTAATTCTGTACCTACACATTTACTACCTACGCAAAAGGTGCAGGAAAATAACAAAAAGGTATTTTGTTGAGTCGATAAAAACGTCAGTTAACGCAGTGAAAATACAACCTGAAATGTGGGCTGCAAACAACTGTGTTTCTGCTGCGGGAATCGAACCGCGCCTTTTGCATCTCGGTGAGCTACCCACCCGCCGCCGCGCCACTTAGGCTATGCTGTAGGTAAGGCGGATGTTTTCTGAAAGCGATCCTGTAAAATAGTTTTTGCTGACAGGTGGAAGATTCTGCTCGTTCTCACCGTGCATCGAGCAAGTCCAACGAACATGCTTAGCGCTTCAAGAGCAAGGCTTCACAGACATAGCCACAATGGAGGTACTGCAGAGTGAACTCGCTGTGGCCAGGAGAAAGGTGGCCGTGAGGCATCTGTCATTCTTGAAACACAAGGTGAGATATATAAAGAATAGAAAATATAAATGCCCATAACGTGTCGAATCGAAACACGCTATGATACGGTGTCGTAGTTGCTTCATAGCTCCTGCACGATAGTTATTTTGTTTTTAAAGTACATACCTAATAATGAACACCTTATTTTTTGGGATATTATAAATTCTTTTAACTTCTGTACGGTATATGCAGCCAGCACAATAGTGTCGTACTACAAATGCCATGTTCTCGTCGGTCAGTTTTTTACGTTATTACCTGTAATTGGTCAGAAAAGACCCATTCTGACCAATTAAAGGCAGTTCCCTGAGAAAAAACAAATTAAGGGAGAAGAGTAGAAATTGGGATGAAACACAGATGGACAAACAGAAAGAAGGACATGTTTTTGTCATAATGAAAGACCATACTAATAAGGTGCATTATTGTATCACAAATTAGAATATGTCTCGTTTCTGTTATACCTGCCGCTTGGTTCATTTGCATACTGATTCATTTATAAATTAGAACACCATCAATAAACCCATGTCTAATGAAATGATAGAAATAAATATCTCAGCACTGTCCAATCTATAACTAATCAAATTGCTTCGTCTTAGTGGGTTGTAGATCTACTGACCTCACTCCAACAACTTACACATTAACTCAACTAGCATACGAGACCAGCTTCACTCAAGTTGGATCGTAGGTTAACAAGCCGGTACGAGTAACTGACAGAAACTGCAAACAAAATTAACAAAATTGATTACCATATATTTTCTTTTTAATTCGAAAAATAGTCTTAAGTTTTATTATAGGTATACTAACAAATGCGCGGCATGCCGCATGCGTTTCATTGCGACTGTTTTACCAACTCATCGATCGCAGCGCCCCCTAGTTACATGTGGCGATAAAACTTATCTAATAATCATTCTTGAAGACAAACAAATTGATTGCAAAGAACTAGATTACAATCCGATAAGCCGATTCGAAACGCATATGGGACAAACGAAGAAAAAAAAAATTTTGTAAAGATCATAAATGAATACTAAACAGACACATACGCATAGTTCCCCTAGCCCCTCACTAGGATTCCCTGTATCGTGGGTATCAGAAACTACTAGTACCAGGGTACCAGACTGGAAAAAATTCTGCAGAACATGCAAACATTTGTTCCCAATCGAAAATCGAACCCGCACTTCTTACATCGCAGCCGGCTATTCGCTCGCCACGCCATCGAGAATGCCAAACATTCCAAGTTTCAACATACTTACGTGCCCTTTATGTTTAGTCTGTTGCGGTCAAATTGAGCTCGTAACATATTGTACCGAATTAAGGTTTATTCATATAATCTATTGGTAATTTTCTGGTATGCGAACCCTGTCGAAGCCCCTCGATAAAACTATACATCAGTCCAGGTGCTATATTCCAAGATAAATACATAAAATATTGATAAAATGACAATTTATCGTTAAACGGAAAATTCATATCTAAAAGCTCTCACCTTAAATAAATCTTCTCAATCTAAAACCACTATGTCAAGAAACATCGTTTCAATTAATTACATTCACAAATACTTGTACAGATTAAATTAATTTCTTGTTTGGTTAGTTTCACTTACTTAAGCTAACTGAAATAAACACCTACCATATTTCATTAACAAGTAGGTAATAATGTAATAATATAACGAGCCGTCGTAGAACTAGAGTCGAGAATTAGCAAGTTGAATTGGCAATATAGCTCGTAGAACCGACAACCGCTGGGGAAGAAAGTTTCTCGAATGGTGACCACGAGTCAAAGTCAAAATCAATGGGTTTTTATTATTTTTATTCCAAAAAGTATCGTGAACTTGACTATTCATATTGTAGTAGTGCACGGCGCGACGCGGAAGGAGAAAGTCGCAACCACTCACCCTGATGAAGACTCTCGAAATGAGTCGAAACTTAGTCGGTGCCTTCACCGATAGTGCAGTACGTGAAAATTCCTGTTTTTACAATATGAATAGGTTTTTATTTATTGAAATCACAAGGATATAGGATTGTCAGTTTAAAAAGTACGTGAATTTTAAATAATAAGTGAATTTACGCCGTTTCCACGCGCGCGACCAAGCCTAGAAGAATCAGGCAACAAACTGCTTGATAATGTTTTTTACTTGTTTTTTACTTACGAACCCGAGGACGCAGTGTAGAAAGGCCATCCAATGGCCATCATTAACGGTTGCTAGAACCTAGTTTCGTTCGGAAGGAACGATGTTGCAGAATGTTGGTGTATAGAGGTGGTCAAAAACGTGAGACGTGGTACTCTTCTCGTCCAGTAGTGAACTTCGCAGGCATAATGATATCTATCATTATCAATAGCCTTTTTAATAATTTATCCTCTTAGAGAAACATAAAATAAATCAAACAAGACATAAAATAAATCAAATCAATCGATATTTTAATTTGTTTTAAAATTAAATCAAAAAAAGTTTCAAAATAGCAAGGTATTTCTGGGTGCAAAAAAAACCATAATCTACTGACGTACTCCGTCATTAGATTCGTATTATTCTGTGCATTATCGACACGTGACAATAATGTACGCATTGTACACCCAATTTATATCTTAAGGGGATAAATTATTATATTTGAATACCAAAAATGAATATAAAGATAAAACATTAAAAATAAATATCGTTTATTAAAAAAATGGCCATTTTATATAGATCAATTAGATTCTTAAGGATCAAATAAAAATAATATACTCTTAGGGTCTGGGTGTTTTCTTTATATAATATTTAAGTATTTACAAAAAAAAAAGTATACTAGTTTAGTATATCAGTTTTGTAGTTCCCATAATACTAGCTCTGCTTAGTTTGGGACTAGAAGATGCTCTCTGAAAAAAGTGTAGGTATAATCGGTATATTCACGACTAACTTCTGTCTACGGCTACGCTCGCGTTGTACTAATTATATAGGTCGTGAATAATTTTTAAAATTCATCCGGATTTGTTCAACCGTTACGAAGATTATCGGTAACAAACATCTATACTTTCGCATTTATAATAACTGAGGATAATCAATCTCATCGTATATTCCGTACTCCTTTTCATTTGACCCAGTGCAAATTAGAATTGGTAATAAACTGAAAACTAAAACCTACAAGTCCGGACTCGTAAATAAGTTTAAAGTTAATTCAATGTTCGTTTCAATAGGCCAATTTTCTACTAGCTAGTCTACTCGTATGAACAAAATTTCTTTACTTGGGTGTGGTATAATTGGTTTTGGTCCAACTAGTCCACATAACGTATTCGTGTACAAACACACTTCATCACTGTGGATCACTGGACGCCCTACTTTTAATATGATGCTGAGGAGCCTAGAAATCTTATTTTATGTTTCATAGAGTGTTCAGAAAATTTAGGCCGAAAGCCCGAAAGAGATTGACAGCACATAAACCATTTTTGATTAAACAAGGTGAATTCCTAAAATTTTATTTCAGAAGTATTATTTGAAATTGTTAGGAACAACCTATAATCAGTGGTTCCGAAACTTTTCCGAAGGCAAATATTAAACGAAGATGTTTTACATCTGTTGTTGATATTATTTACCATAATGTTCTTCAATTAAAATAGCCGAATTTCAAGTAAAACTCTATACATATTACAGAATATCCCGTTAAAGTTCCTCTTCACAAAAATCCTGAGCCTTTCCACAGCCTACTATTATTTTACTATGTCTAGGTCCAATACTTTCCATAGACTAACTCCTTTATACCGCCCGTACGTCGATTTGGTGGATAATTGGGTATACGAAGATACGTGAAACGCTCACGTACTTATTGAATAAGGTCATACATCTCCGCGTCACATTGAACAGTTGGCTCATTGAATCGAATGTAGACGGAATGATGTGAATCAAACTTTAAGTATTTCCTCACGAGCGAGCGAACATTCGCAACACGTTCGCTGGATATACTCTTTTCGTTTTTTCTAGAGACATTATTATGTAGTTTTTTAAGTTTTTTTAGGTTATTTAATATTATTGAAATGCTTCTGAATTATTGTGTTTTATGATGTTTGTGTATCATTCTTGATAAATAAATAGTAAAGTGGTCACTGACGTAACGCAAGGCGAGTAACATAGAACCAATTCTCCGATTACCTCTGTGGCGCAGTAGGCGAAAGCCCGCCTGAGACGCAGAAAGTTGCGGGTTCGATTTCCGCCGCGGAACAGATGTTTGTATGATCTGCAAATATTTGTCTCGGGTCTATGTATTTCCAAAAAAAAACCTAGTCTATCAGTCGTGTAGTTCCCATAACACAAGATCTTACTTTTTACAGAACAATGTTATCTGTGTAAATTGTAGAAGGTATGATTGCTAGAGCTAATATCCTAGAAAGTGTATAAAGTAAAGAGATGCCAAAATCTTATGAATTATATTTTATAGTTTTTAATAGTTTGATAATCAGCCGTCTGGTGCTACCTCTTTTTTGCTTAGTTCATCAGCAGTGCGAAGCTTTCTTTCCGCTGCCCGCTACCACTACCAGCCTTTCTACATTTACACGACTTCCAAATTCTTGTTCGTAGACCTTCTCTCGTGTAAATACGCCTTACAACTCAGTCGCTGTGTTTCGAATTAAATTAGATTAACGATGGATAGAGTACTCCATCGATTGATTGATGTAAATTGATCGCTCCCCGGTAGTGTTATAGAGATTTACGAAAGTACCGGATTGTGAGAAGTTTTCTTGATATGACCGTAGAAGGTTTATTTATTTGTTATGTTGGTTTTACTGGTTCGGAATATTAAAGCTATAAGAATTGCTTACATTTCTTCAGTCCATGGCATAATGGAAGGCATAAATGTAACTTATGTTAGGGATAATGTTGTGTGAGGAAAACCATGCAGTGGAAATAATTGATAGATAAATATAATATTTACATACAACAATCATAATACTGAAACAAACCTTCGAAGGTTTTACTGTTCTTTTAAGTTTAAACCAAATATGTAGTTTTTTGACTAAATAAATAAATACAAATACCGCCTACGACTTTTAGGATGTTGTAAACCTATCGCTTATAATCAATAGTAATAATATTGTTCAATATGTACAAGTAAGCTGATATTTGTTGTTTCTAATTAATATCTGTTATTTTTGTATGTAGGTAAAAAATATGATGCCTTCCTTGCCTTCCAGTTTTGGGTCACGTGAATTCCATGAAGTTCATAATATCATTATACGTTTGTACTCTTAAATATGTTCAAAATTTCCAAAAGTTTTGTATCTTATGCGGCTTTTAATAAAGTGCACATTAGTGTTATGTAAGTAATGCCAATCGGACTGCGTTCGACGTCACGGCGCAGTTTGTCGCGAGCAGTCACGTTTACGGTAGCGAAGTGAGGCGCATGTTTGCGCAGTCGATATCGATTTATCGATGCCTTTCAATAAACAAGTTGTCAATCAGAATGATGATCGATAACTTTGATGCAAAACGTTACAACATTTGAAATGGGATGCTTTTTTTTAAGTGGCTTTTTTCATTATAACTTTATTCCAAAATTTATAAAAGTTACAATATATATGCGGACTTAATGACTTAAATATTTTCGACCAGCCAACCAGTTGTTTGTATTTGCATAGAAGTTATGCGCACAGAAGTTAGTCCAAATAATCCGGGTATCGCTTTCTACGCTTATATATATCATTATAAATTGATATAAAGTTTAAACAAAGGGTCTATACTTATTCTGTTATAAGACATTTTTTTTTGTACACGGTTCTATCGATAGTCCAAGAGGTGTCTCTCGTATGTACCTAACAAAAGCTTTAGGATCCCGTGGGAAAATGGTAAAGCTTTTTTAAATCGAGCTTAAATCTAAGCTCATGGCCTTACTCAAGGTATAGTGTAGAAGCCTTATATTATCTAGAATCCTGTGTAATGAATAATGGTACTCAGCTCATAAGAGTTTCTTGTAAAGTGAGGTTTTTTTCGAAAGAAAAAACAAACTTTTAAATCCCCCAATTGTATAGGGAGATGCGCAAGCTACTCTTTTATGTTTTATTTTTGTTGTGGGTTGAAAAAAACACGTCTTTACATCTAATTAATACCAATAATTAATTCAGTAATGAATTTATATAATTGATACGCTTTAAACTGTGGGAAAATAAGGTGTTCGCCATTTGCCTTCAGAATCCTTAAAAACTTTTGATAAACATTTCTATGTATAATATGTATGTGTTTAAAAATAAAGAAGTATATAAGTATTTTGTCAGTCATTTAGTTCCCATAATACAAGCTTTGCTTAGTTTGGGGATATGATGATGCTGTGTGATAAATGTCTACCAGTATTATTATTATTTCATAATATACCTACATTCTACCAACTACTTCGAGTAGATTAGCGCGACAAGTACAGAACAATGTTCCTACATCAAAGTCAGTGCCGTGTACACATTAGGTAAATCTATCGACAGTATCGATCTCGTAATCGACATCTGTCTATAATCGATGATCGTACCGATAGGTTTACGTTTAACAAAATATCTGAACCGAAACCGCTCGGAATTCAGAACTAGTTTTACCGAGAAAGTGATAAAATATGTCATGTAGGCGTTCCGCATGATATGCTGAGGAATATGTTGTGAGGTAATAAGCAAATTAGTTTTTTTTTATAGTTAATAATCAGAAGTACTGTAACAGAAGCACGGTTGTAAAAAGTGTCATTTACTAAATCTCTTTCGCTGAGGAAACATTTGGCAAAGTTACCTTATATTTTTTAAAAAACTTGCTTTTACTGTTTAACTCATAACCCTCTTTTCGGTAGTCAGATAAAAACGGTTCATCGCACGATCTTAGTTCGTGGCAAACTACTATTAGTAGTATATTATTATAATATCTGTGTTACCAGTCACTTCTGTTGTAGTTCTTGTTTTGTCTACTTCATGTTTTCTAGAATCTAATGCCTGCAGTTGAGTGGCTGGACATAGATAAATGGTCTAACTTAATCTTGTTTCTAGTGTCTGTTCTATTTCGAAGCAAAATACTAATATTAGAGCAAATGCTCTGCGCGCCCCACACGTGCTTGTTTATGTTTTTTGGGTTCCGTACCTCAAAAGGAAAAAAGGAACCCTTATAGGATCACATCGTTGTCATTTCATCTCTTACAATTTTTATTTTGTAGTTTTATCACATAATTTTTTTTTGTGATTACAAACTTACATTTGCAGTTGGAGAATTGATCGTGACGTATATATCGATGTATGGGCGAAAATTTTAGCAACTACAAAGTTAAGCTTATCTTTCACTCCGCCTTATTTTAGAGCAATGTTTGTTGATTTCATAGTTTATGAATTTGAGTAATGCAATTTTTTTTGAACATATAAGCTTGTACAGAAGCCTCGGTGCGCGAGTTTGACTTTCACCAATAGTACGATACGTAAAAAAAGTCCGTTTTACAATATGAAGAGGCAAATTTATGTATGTAAAGTTACGTTATTATATATTCTACAATGTTTTTAATATATTCCAAAACCTTACGGTACATATGAAATTGCTCTAGTTCGGTTTAATCAAACAGTGAGATTGTTGCAACGACCGCAGTCAATAAGTCCACACAAGAGCACGTAACGAGCGATTTCACGGAGCGCATCCTTTCGCCATGCCTGTCGCTCGATCAATCCACTAGAGATGCGTGCTTGTCGATTGTTCAGCGCCCATTACAATATCAACTGTTCATAAAATAAAGCTGGATATGAATCCAGCCGAACGAACGGAGACCGAGGTAGCATGAGCTACCCCGGTCTCCGTCTGGGCCTTGCTCGTGCTGGCGGCCGGTGCCCGGGTGAGCAGTTCACGGTACACCGGGCAACAGCCCGGCTTGCTAACAAGCAAGTTAAACTATCTTCGATTTTATCTAGTGTAGTTTAATGTAAAAGATAATTAATTCATCCTACAGCCCCCTCATTAGTATCATTCGTCGTCTGCCCGGCGACAGCCCGATGATCACATTAATATTACGCCATATCACGGACGGATCGGGACGGAGCCGGGAAGAAATACCTATTGAGTAAATGAGTAAATGACTAAATGAGCCCGGTCAGGTGCCAACCGGAGCTCGTGTCCAGTCCGGTCTAGCATGTATTCATATGAAACGATACTACGGATCTTTTGCCGGCTTGGTCGCGGCCCGGTCCCGGCACGGTCTAGCATCCTTAAATGGTTGCCTTACACGTATCTTCGTGGTTTCCACTCCGGAACCTTTGTTCCAGTTTCCCTGAACTTTAAGCTCATTACCACTTTAACTCCCTAATTTCTATAAAATATTATCGAACTATTTGAAATGACAACATTTCAAGTCTTTCTAACGTCATATATAGTCTCAATTTTAGTTCGCAGCTGGATACATATTTTTCTTCATTGAGTACAAACAAACACGCTCACAACTGTACTACATACTCAGTAGGTAGGGACGTAAATCTTTGAGGATACCAAGTAGAGGCAAATCGGAACATTATATTTTTCAAATGCTCTCGTTTTGCATAATAGTTAGCATTACAGGTGACAGGTTGCAAGCCCATCATCGTTTTATTAGAGCTATCGCTCCAATTTGCCAGTGGTTAATACCTATGGCCTCCCTTCGAATATTGGTAATAGGGCATGCGTTGATAACCTTGGTTACCTATTTATTAAAGTATCGTTCAATGCAACAAATGTGCCCATCTCTATTCCTTGTGTATTAGCTGCGCTCGCGCATACGACAGATTTGTTGCATCATACGCGCGACAATACGGTGGATCGTGTTACACTGCCCTAAATCTCTTTGTTCCTTGATTTGCGGGTTCTTAGTGAATAGCAGAACGTCGCTGTTTAATCCAGCATTAATATTGCATGAATAACTGTTTACTGTTTGATCTGAAAACGTTAACTACATTATATGTTGTTAATATTGGAATGCTAACTTATCGCGGTCAATCATACTAAGTAGATAAACCTTGATATAATTAAGTATACCTTTATACAAAATATATATTTTATTTTTATATAGTGTATTAGTGGGTGTTACAGTGATATTATCTTAAAAATTACAAGCATCTTATGGTAGGCACAGCCAGTTATAGGTGGGCACAGCATCCAAAAGAATAAGTTTACAGAAAAACAACTTTGGTAACAATAAAAAAAGACTAAAATTGCAGCACCTTCGCTTGCTTGATAATAGGTAATAGGTACACGGACTAATCTACTACAAAGTACTAAGTAGGTTACAATTTTGTCTTTTAATGGAATAGTATGCCTTCTATTTCTAAAATAAAACACTTAGGACAGTTTTCATCGGTCAAAAGCCTCAGCGGAAGTTCTGAAAAGTGGATTTTGTCAAACGAAGCCTAGCCATTGGTCAGCTACAGAAAGCGACATTGTTTGGACACGCAGTTCGCGCGACAATGAGCGTCGATCGCGCGATAAGATGCTATCGGAGGCGGCGCACGCGCCGGCTAGTCCCGTGAAATTCAACGCGATTTATGTAATGGTAACATTGGATTAATTGATGGGGAAGTGGCCTTAATTATCTACTGGGGTAATTGATGTATCTTGAATCGGCCTGCTTTTTGTATTCTACTAAAGTGGCAAACAAGCATACGGTCCATCTGTTGGAAAGCGGTGATTCGATTTAGCTTAGCGATAACTTGAAGTTAAATTTTACTGCCGTTTTGAACTATGAAAGAACTTGTCAATGAAGAAACTGTCAATGAAAACTTATATAAAAAGAGATGGACTTTTAGGACTACAAGTATTTTACAGTTCTACAAAAAACGCTTTTACCCACAAAACATTCCACTGCCCGTCGCTTTTACTATCAAACAATTACCACAAAATAAACATCATAATTAAAACGATTTACCAACAATACTCGTCAGATAAATCTGTAACTGACATCTGAAACAACATGAGTTTTTGTTGTGGCAGAGGAATGACACTGCGATACCGTCTCATTGTGGAGCTCTTGACAGTCGTTAGATACAGTCAATTCGGTTTTATCGAGTGATGTATCACTCGATTATGAGGTTCGATTTTGTGCTTTGAAGGATGGAGAGGCTGTAATGATAGCTTGGTATGAAGCAATCAAATATCTGGCCGTCTAAGATATTCGACTATTAGAAAGATGGATCATACTTAGACAAGCTAAACAGCTCACCAGATGATAAAATAATGTTTCTTAAAACGGCATATGCCCAAGTTCAAATATCTGATAATTAATCAAGGAAACATTAATTTGCTAATTCTGATAATGAAGGTAATATAAATTAGGCCAATTTATATACATAGTTACATCAAAGTAGAAGTGTCATTAGTAGACAAGCAAACTCTTGTTGACAAGCAAATTGTTGATAGAAAGAAATATACTACAAGCATTGAAAATAAGGGTTGCACAATTGACAGCTTTATCGCTAATAGCGATCTGTTTTAGGAAACCTAAGGAAAGTCAAAAGACGGTGGTGAGTTTATGCACTAGTGGGCAGTGATTCAAACTAGTAATATGCTTACATAATTATAACTATATTTCTACTTATAGTGATACATGATTTAATAAAAGAAAAAAAGAGAAACATAACATGAGACGTTGAAAGGTACGTAACATATTAACTAAAATGCATTGTCCCAAGTTCCACGTCATTTGAATTCATCTACTGAATTATTTCGTGAGATATTTTTTCAAAGACAGTTTTCAAAACTACTTTGCATTTAGCTAATCATGAACAATATCTCAGTGACGACATATTGTGCGTCCATAATAACAGTGTTGCATCGATCCGTCATTTGTGTAAGTAATGTGGGAAAGCCTGAACCCGCCTTTGTTGAACAAAGTGCGGCGCAGCTGCGCGTGCGCACTTATAAATCATATCCATACGTAATAATAGCTTATCTAAATTAGGATAGACGCTCGTTTAAATCATAATTAGAGCATTCATTCTACTTTTAGCGCAGGCTTTGTAGACGGACCACTCAAAAATCCCGATATATCTATCATTTATTTTGTATTTGTGGTAGTAAGATAGTAGTTTTTAATGAAAAAAACATTAAATAAGTAAACGTTACAGAGCAAACTATATCCGCCACTTAAGTGGTGTACTTTTCTCATTGAATAAATACATAAAGGCACCAGCTCACGGCTGTTATCCCCATGCTGTACATCGTCAGATGCTCCTCCATACATAGTTCGTAGATCTGTGAGGATACCAATTTGGGGGTAGCCAGAGACACGTACAAACGTTATATTTGCCGCATACCAACTTTTTTGCATAGTAGCTCTTGCATTCTACGTGACAGGTTGCAAACCCATCGCAGCTTTACTTACTTATTTTTAAAACACTTCCTAAGTTAAATAAAACACTCTCCGAATAGATGAGGACATATATAAAAAATGTAAAGAAGCCTAACCCCGTCGAACCTTACTCAGCCTTACTCGAATACGTTGTGATTTGCTACAGAATTAAATACATATGCTAGGGCTCGCCGGCTAGCTAAATGGTCCAATGTGTCCATATTTGGTGCCTCCGGTTACCAAAAATGTAACTACATGGCCTGATCTTGATGTTGGACGAAAGGTCAGAGACCTGTGAATAGATAGGAAGCGTAGGTTTATGTAATAGTTTATTTAAGGGCCGTTCAATTAAGGTGCTGTTCTGTTAGGGTGATTTTCGATTGTTTTCGAAGACCCTGCTTCACTAAGAACTAAGTTTATAACTATTTCCTCTTTATACGATAACATTGCTCGCCCCTCACTCCAGTCTGACGCTCCAGTTTCAAATTCCATTTTGAACATTTATTGGGCCGCTCATGTTATCGTAGTAGATCTATATCATAAAAGTATCACAAAGTTGCTGGGGCAGGGCTTGTGATAATGGCCCCTTAGAGAACATTAAAACTACTTTCGCCGAAGCAACTACATCAGCATGAGCTAGAAGATGCTTCTAAAGATATATTCTAGATAAACTCCTTCTGGATCCTCCGTAATGTCTCTTTTCTGATATTCTCTCTTGTAAGTGTCAATATCTTCGTTCTAATTACCAGCCGTTTGAAGCTTACATTAAATATTTCTTGAAGTAATACAAGACGATCCCAAAAAACTGCATACCAATCGATTCAGCCGTTTCGGGGAAAGATGGTAACAGAAAAACACACTAACAAACACCCCAAAAATAAATTTCGACCCCAGTTCTCATCCTATAAAGTTATTTTTCACTACAACCTAAATGTAGTGTTTTTAGTTTCATTCAACATGGCTCGAATACTGAATTGTTGAAACAGCTTTTTTTATGCCGCCATGATGGCAAACAAGTACACAGCTTACCTTTTGGCAAGCAGTTACTGTAGCCTATAGACGCTTGAGACATCACACGTGCGTTACTGACCCTTAACAAGAGAAACAGCTTCAGTAGACAGAAACATAAAGAAGTACCACTGGTCTACGATATTAATCAATTATACTTCCTGATAACAGCCTTACACTTCAACAATAGCTGAACATAAAAGATTAAGTCCCAACAGACTATATTAAGGTATCTGATTGAGACGGCCAGATCCAATATATCTCTCTGGGCGTTAATAGCGTGGAACTATCGAGCACCCTATTATTTTGTCAAGTCGCGGATTTATAGATCGCTCTGTATAACGGTGAAACGTTTCGCCCTCGAGTAGGGTTCAGTTGATTTACTATGAGAATACATTTAATTATTTTAAAGTTTTATGATATGGTTGTAGTATGAATTATAAAAGGACTGACAAGAAACTGCCAATAAGTATACTTAAAAAAGGCTGTAGGAAAGCCCCATGTTCGCCATAACAATTTTACTAGTGTAATTAGGAGTCTGGTTATATGTATAAAATATTAATTAATACATTAACGCAAGAACGCCAGCCATTACGAGTAAGAATCACGTCTTGACTCTAGAACTGCAGACGTAGTAGTAACTTTCCAGACACGAAAATTATGTTCATTTCTAAAATCCGGCTCGGAAAGCCTTAAAGAGCAGATTGCAGTTGTATCTTTTACACACTAGCTTCTGCCCTTGGCTGCGCTCACCAGAAAAGTAACCCGTATTTTTCAACGTTTATTCGTTTCACGACCTCTGTGGCACAGTGGGCGAAGGCCCGCCTGAGATGCAGAAATTTGCGAATTCGATTTCCGCCGCGGGGCAAATGTTAGTCTGATCTTCAAACATTTGCCTCGGGTCTGGGTGTTTTATGTATGATATGTTTGTATTTAAAAAATGCATATCAGTAGTATATCAGTAATTTAGTGCCCATAAGCTCTGCTTAGTTTGGTGCTAGATGATGCTGTGTGAAAAATGTCACTTATCAACTTACCAAGTTGGATACTTATCTTGTAAGAGAAATAAATAAATATTTTATTATACTATTATCTCTTTATACTATTATACATGCCAACTGCGTTTATATATCGAGAAACATTTAAACTCACAAAGCACAAATAAAGCCCTTTTTAGTGAAAATTAATAGAAATTAACGAAACTATTAAAGTTTTGAACGGACGGTCGGACTTCGGAACCTTAGAAAGGGGTGATATTTCTTGTCAGTCAGGCAATAAATAGGTATAGCAATATATTATTATTTTCAAAATGAAACAGATTGTACATGAGACTTATCAATTTTGTATTATCTATGGCAGGCGACGCAGCAGAAATTACCAAAAATCAAAAGCACATAATCAGTTTAGCCGTTATGAGGTACGGCGGGTTTGAGTAACGCACATACAAACCTTTGCATTTATTACAGTAGTACTAATAATTATCGGGATTAAATTTCTTGGGAACCTCCTTTATTAGGGCTGTGTTTGTTCTCACAACTGTCCTCTCCGATTAGCTTCTGATAGTGGTTAACTAAAGGTTATCCAAGACAAAACAATTTGATGGCGGTAATTTATTACGGTGTCTGGTTACACAATCGAAGGATGCTGTGATTTAGGATCGGTTGTTTGTGGCGATGGGTTCAGTTTTTGATTTCAGCGATTGCAGAACACTGATTTCAAATATTGTTACCAGGTTAGGCGGTGTTCAAGTATTGATTGTGACGTGAAATTTCGAAACAATGTGAGCTTTGAATTCTTAAAGAGAATATATGTTCACCGGGGACCAAATGACAATGAAATAGGTTATTGTGAACAAATGTCTTAGTAACTTATGTTTATAAGTAAGTAATGGTAGCAATTCGCTTGTAAACTAACTTAAAAAATATTTTAACCTCCTTAAAATATATTTCAACATTTCTAATCATAGTTTTAGGATTTTCAAAAGGTATTCCTTTGCCACATAGAACTAACTAAAAAAACGCAAAAAGACACTGGTAATTTTTTTTAATTTAAATTGATAGAGTTTATAGTGTATGGAGTTTATTGCGGGCTAGCTCACACCTAAAAAATATTCTGCCCAACAGCCGTTAATTTTGAACTTTACCTAATTATAGTAAGGCGAATTGCTACCAATTGAAAAGTTAATCTATCTTAGCATAAGACTTTAATTTTCAAATCTAAAAAGACATCATATCGCAGAAGAAATAATTTACAAATTATCCTACTTTATATTCTACTAGAATTTACACTTATCTGCAAAGGAGTAAATCAAAACCTATCTCAGAACACCTATAATTTCAGTAAAAATAAATGACATGTAATAATATCGTATGATTGAATATAACGTGGTATATTTCATTATTGTGGCTATATCTTGGACATTTACACCTGACATGTTTATTTGTAGATGATAAATTTATATGAGCACCATTATTTGTAAAATATAGACTGTATTTACGTTTGGCCATGACCACGCCAACTGTATATAAAATAGCTGGTTAACTTCCCTAATGTTCTTCTCAGAGGCGTTTGAGTGAAGCTGTTTTAGCCTGAACTTATATCAGCTCATCCATTGTTTGTTTTCAACAAATCTTTGGACATCTTAGGCTCACTTGCGTGACGCAGGGATAGTTGTTGGGTTAGGTTAGGATCCATGCCGACGATTGCGCGACTATATTATAACCTGTATAACTATTTGCTAATCCTCACGACACGCCTTTAGTGTAGACGCGAATAAGTGTTTTAACAATCTCGAAGTTGCTTATTTTGGGATTTTTAAAACACTTTTCCCGTCGACTACAAATGCAAACCGCATATATTCGTAGTAACGATTAGGTAATTAATCAATGGTTAAGCGTCACAAACTTGAATGAACACTTGCTAGCAACACGCTGCGGTTTGCAACCCGCAGTCGTGTCCGAATCATACCTTTCCAAAAAGTACCAAAAAGATTTCTGATGCATAATTTTGGCCATCCAGGTTCTATAAAAGTCATGAGAATCCAACTCCCGAATTTTAGACTTTGCTCTTTAACTTTGTTTGCTTTTCGATTCAAGTCAGCCGTAGGTTTGTAGTAACCCAGGTGTTTGCAGTTCGTCTGTGATACGCAATTGCATGTGTAACGACTCTAGAAGTTTTATGTTGTGTTGATTAAACTTGCTGTCTGATTCGTTTTCTAAAGATCTGATAATGTTTTATTTATTTTTATATGACGTTTTGGGAGCAATAACTATCTGTAGCCGTAAATGTAGTCATGAATCATTGCGTGGTGTGGAAATAAAGCTTTTATTCTTTATTGAGAACGTTTATCTCAGATGAAATAGTTAGATAGATAGATAATTTATTTAGTGTAAGCACACAATTAAAAACAAAAATAAGACGTTTTCGACCATACAACCATAATGTAGAGGATGCAAATTGTTGACAAATTTTAACTAATATAATGCAACTAGGCTCATTCATTCTTTCATTCACTCATGGCCTAGTGTACTAATAAGTAGCGATGGGCGTGCAACCTGTCACGTGGAATGCTAACTACTTGCAAAATGTGGGCATGTATACGTCCACAGGAAGTAGTCACAGAAAAGTCCAAACATTATATTTGCATGTGACTCTGACTACCCCCTAATTTGTATCTTAACGGATCTGCGTATTGAGTATAGATGTCCATTATGGGCATTCACAGTCTGAAGTCGTTAATAGGTACCTACGTATTTTATTTTTAAAATATAACTCATTTATATAAAAAATCGTTTATACAGATTCAACTTTTTAAGGTACCTAAAGCCGACGAACTTCAGGATTCATTAAAAGGAAACGATTTAAAAAATATTTTATTTCGTACTCATTAGAATTATACGTCTTTTTTCTTTTTCTTGATTTAGTATCAAGATGTGTACAATTTTTATTGTAAAAACGGGAATTTTCAAGTACTGCACTATCGGTGAAGGCACCTACTAAGTTTCGACTCATTCCGAGAGTCTTTATCAGGGTGAGTGATCGCGACTTTCTCCCTCCGCGTCGCGTCGTGCACTACCAACGAAAATTCCCGTTTTTACAATATGAAAAGTCAAGTTCACGATAGTTTTTGGAATAAAAAGATGTGTACAATATTTTGAAATAAACAGAGCATGTACCCTTTGTGGTACAAGTGTAGCGAAATGTAAGTTTACATGAATGACACACAAAACGCGCAAATCAAGCCGCGCTGTGTTCTTGATTCCAACACGTAGTGCTGTGTATACATTTGCTGTGCTAGGTTTAAGATATTTATTCTCAAAAAAGACAGTCACTTACATGAGAATCATAATTTAGCTTAATGTATACAATTTATAAAATCTATACCGACAGATAGATTTTTTTGCTTATAAACATTTTGACGAGATTTCTTTCGAAAATCTTTTGAAATGCATATCTATATGCATTTAATTAAGTAATAGAAATACTTTAATTTTGACTATAATACGTAATGAATTCGGCAAAAAAAAAACTTTTGAAGGACCACATCTATATAATAAGCTACCCGAAATTTTGAAAAATATTAGCTCGATTCATACATCTAAAACTGAACTTGCTAGTTTTGTTACGGAAAATTGGTCAATTTTATAAGATTGTTAATTGTAACTCATTTGTATTAATATGTACCTAATTACTTATCTTGGACACACCACCAACTGTGTTCTCTAGAACACAGTTGGTGGTGTGTCCATTTGCAAAGGGGAAGAGCTTAATCCGGGCTAATCCATCTGATCCACTGACCGAGGTCCTAGAAGCGAGTTCTTTTTCGGAGGTATTATACCTCTATGTACAGGTTGCTTTTAAACTCCACTTTGCGCGATCCTTTGATCGTGACCCTTTGAGTGACCATAGACTTTCGTCTAAGTTTTCACCTTTCAAATCATAAAATTTCAATTAAAGTTTATGTTTCATAAGAACATTTACATTCAAATAAGTTATGATCTTATTTTTGTCAGTGTAAACTCCCCTTGAATCGATCCACCACGCGGAAATTCGAGTTTAGAGGAATAGCTGTGATCCGATTCGGTGTCGTCAGAAAAGCAAATCGATTCTGCTATTTCAACAATTTACTTTGTTTCGTTCGTCTCGTATAGCAAATTATTTCCTTACATCAGGCTCATATAGGTATTTGATACCGACATTCTGCGATTTAGCGTTCATGACTAGCGATGAAACTAAAGTTGCACACTCTCATATTCCAGGATAATTTTCATTTCCAAAACATGAAATCTCTCTAACTTACAACCATGTTTAAAAACCTTGTCCCATCTCATGGTATTGTGCAAATGATTAACGTATGGTTCGCGTCGTGCGTCATTTGGCACGTTCGTTATTTATTTACGCCAGTAATAGTTACAATTTACCGGTTAATCTGATTTACTGGCGAGGGTGATACACAAAATGAAGCATGGCTTCTTCTGTTGCGCAACTTCTGCCACGGATCGAAGAAGGATTCACGAAACGCTCACGTAGATTAGTGCATGCTACCTATTTATTTTCTCTATAAGATCGCCAATATTCGCCATCATCCTCACCTTGATCTGTCAAACCTATTACAAAAAACATGCTGCTACATTAATCTTGTACATTATTTATTGCATTAGCCGTTAGCAATCAATTTACACCTGAAATATTCGGCTAGCTAGTGAAGCTACTAGCGAGTGAATGTGAGCTAGGACACTAAAGATTTCGAGGATGTAATCGATCGATTACATTCAAGAACACATAAATTTCCGTAACAGTTGCTAAAAAACAGCATTCCCGGTTTCCCAGGCTGCGGCCAATCTCAATTTTTAATTTAAAATATGTATTTATCATGGAGATTATATTTAATAGTAGCATATTATGGATGTAATGAGCCTCGAACTAACTAATTTTAAGAGGATGAGTGATGCAAAAAATATTATGTAACAGCCAGTATTATCAGCAATACTTTCAGTGTAGTGTGAGACTAGTTCATATCGTATTTTTCTGAATTGGTTCGTTCCTAGTGGTTCCACTGGTTCTTTCTTGGTAATCCTGCGTCAGTAATCTGAACTTTAAACGAACGGCCTAATGGTCCATGTATTTTTCTGCTACATATTGATTGACAGGTATTTATAAAATGTTTTGTATTAATCAGTGTTCAGAATCAGTTCTAGTACAATAAATTCCTATCATCTGCGTATGTTGAATATTTCTAAAGGTTGTCTCTAGTAGTGGTAAGAAAGTTTTCTTCAGCTCTTTGTGCTCAACTAAGCAACTAAACAAACATCACGAAGACGAAATATGTTTCAGTCACTATTGGATTTGAAAATAGTTGATGATCCTCGAGTGACTGTAGTTAATTAATCAAATAATACTAAATTTATTTAGATTTGAACGAATTTTAGTTAAAAATCTTCCAACGCTTTGTTACATGATTAATGCAGAACAAAACTGCAATATTATTTTAAGGCATATTAGATTCCAATATGACGCCGTTAGACGTGTATTTGTCAGCAGCTTTCTAAAATATTTTCGATCTTGATGACTCGCCGACCCCTTTCGCTCAACTACGAGTATTTCAAAATAAACCTTGTTCCGCATATGTGCCGACATTACAAAACCTTCAACAATGTACGTTGACAACGTACTCCACTTGATTTTTGCGCTCTCATTTGCTATTTGAATTTACGATACCACTGCAGACGGTATAGAGTCGTCACTGGATTGTGATTCAACCGAAGACTAACTAACCTGTGGACGCTTTGTTGTAGGGATAAACAGCATTGAATATCTACGCCTGCTTTTGTACAAAACTGAAGATACCGCCAATATTATTTTCTCCAAAAATATTTTTTTATGTTTTGGAGAAATATTTTCTCCAAAATATAAAAAAATCAACAGGTCAAAATTAATTGCATGGTTTTTTGGCAAGATTTCGTTAGTTTTGTAAGTCAGTTATGAATTAACGAGATTTCCCAAAGTTATCACTTATTCATATTGCAGTTAAAACATTTTTTTCGTTTCGTAGGCAAATAGCGAAATCATGTGTACATACACAAAATGGTAATTGTTTTGAGTGTCTTGTTATGTTTTATAACGTCTATGTGCTCTGCATGTACCTAGTCCATAGATTAGTTCGTCTGCGAGTTCAGTTCTAGGCAATAAATTAGACTGTTGGGGAGTGGAGTGTTCCCACGAACAGTGGAACGGTATCAAGATGGTGCGCCTGAGTCGAACAACGTCTCCAAAGCGGCCCAGAAACGGCGCGAAATGCTTTATTTTCCCGCTCAATTTATTGTGACGTTTTGTAAACTGTCACTGTCACACTCGTAGTTTACAATATGGCCGGCTTTGTAACTCGCTGGCACTAGTAACGTGGTAGTAACCGGTGTAATACATCATTGTTGCTTTTGAATGTGCATATCCGAAGTCTCGGTACGAACTTTGACATGGATGAGACATGAAAGCAATTAGAGCTTTACCTAGATCCTCATCGCTTGAGAAACTCAGCTATACACACTTGAAGATAAGTTCCGTCTCTTTTCCTGATGAGCAAGACCGATTTGGTTTAATTTGTAATAAAATAAACTTTTCTAAGGTGCTCTTGGGATTTGTCATACACGTGCCTATCCAGGTCAAGTCCCTTGTATAGTTCTAAACTGCTTGCTGTAATCTTGTTATCGAACTAGTACCTGCTTAAAGGGGGTTATACATTGGCGAATACTGTATTCCTAAAAGCACACTCATTGCAAGTTTTATCCTACGATCAGTTTTATTCAGAAGTTTTGATTTTCAAGATGATTTCACCTAATACTACAAATGATACCTACCAGCAAATAAAACGTGGTGAACTTAAAATCCCGAAACACGAAGCAACTTTTTAAAATCAACCCCTTAGGAAATCCAGAATTTTGTTTAAAAAATAAGCCACGGCGGTTCAGCAGAGCGTGAAGCTAATTTATCAATGGATCATCCCCTTTATTCTAGTCCTGTGTAGGTGTAGGCTGTCGCGCGTTCACACTTGCAAGTCGTTAGTACTGCGTACACGTTACTACTATGTTGCATATTTATGTTACAAGCCCAGGGTTTGTGCGTTCAGCAATTACAAGGAAATAGCTGGGAAATTGGTTAATGAACTACAGAATTAACGAGCTATCATTATTTCCATGACGGGTCGTAGTTGTGTTACATTATCCCTCGGCTACACTACGGATATTCGTAAGTTATTTGAGATGTAGACACTTAAAAATATTAACTTTCTATCCCTAGTTAACTGTACCTTGGACTTTTACTGGACTCTCAACTTTATAAAGACATTTTACAGCGAACAAATTATACTTTAGCTGTATGTTGAAGAGACATTTACTATAACTAAGAATTCACTATCACAGTTCATATTGACTACTTATTCGGTGTACAATTTAATTACAACCTCAAAGCCAGCGACAAGGCAACGGAGACAATTCAGCGGCAACCTTGATCGAATTAAAATTAATTGTGCTAATAAATATTATTAACGTTAAGCACCAGTCTGTACATTATGATAGATAGTGTCTCTCAAAACAATAGACCAGGATGTACAAGACTCTTTCTTGTGGTGTGACTTGGTATGTCATTTTAATTTATGATATTGTTGTAAAATTTAAATAAAACTAGGGTAGGATACTTAACTAATAAGGTACGTCATTATTGGTACTCAGTGGGGCATAAGCTGCGTAGGCAAATTCTAACAAATTAATGTAAGCCAAACCGAATATTAATGTTACATGAAATCATTCTGCCCTCCGCTACTCAGTACTCACTTGTTTAACTTTTACACAACCCATTTATCTTTTCTTTGTTATTTCTCTACCTCTACATGCTGTGTGTATTATAGACTACCTCCAAAAACTTAGACGGGACTTTTAGACCGATCCGAATTAAAACCAAAAGAATGTTTTATATTTTCAATCATGTTATAATTTTTAATTTTGTCATATTTTAGAATTCCAAAATAAAAGTGGAGGCTATGCGAATATGTTTTACCTAGGACTATCCCCTACATTCGAGTAGAGATACCAGTCGTACCTTCAGTTTTTGGGAGGTCATAATCCCAATATTTTTTCCTAACATAAGATATTTGGTAACATCATTTCTTGTTACAGGAATGCCACATGAAAGTACTGCTATACCTAGATAAGTTCTTCTACAGTAATCACTTTTATCATGCTCTAAGGCTGATTTTGATTGAATTTTAATGATCCTTGCAATAAAATTTTAAATCTGAATGTCAAGAATACGGGAATAACGGTCTCAGACAACATAAATTATGATTGAAGTAAGTATCAACTTTGTCAGCTGAGAATAGTAAAGTACGTGGTATAGTCGTAATAATATTCCAAAATTCATACAGCATGTTCATCACACTTTTGTCGACCACAACTCTACAAGCCGCCTAGTTCCCACTTCGTTTCTACTCGAGTGACATGCTTCACGTCATAAAAATTTTGCACACCAAGCTTTTCAAACTCATAGGTAGCTTGTGACCCCAAAACTGGCTCGGTTCGTGACCCGCCCCGACCCCGATCTAGTAACCGCTTGTACCCATTGTCTTGGGGTTTAGGATTGGTGCAATTTATAAGACTGTATTTTGTGGTACTTTATGGATTGATAACTTTTCTTCTGTGGACATGAAACTGCTAGCGGAACGTACCTTTTACCAAAGAATGCTACAAGTACCTCTTCTTCAATTTAGTAGTTACTTGGTGGGTATCCTAATATTATCCTCACAGATCTGTGTCACATCAATCCATGATAATTTACCGAATAAAAATCTTAACATGACTCGGAAGTATAGAAATGAAATAAAACTACTATAGCTTCTGAATTCTTCTCACTTCACGAACTGAATTCACGGTGTCACGAAGTCGGGAGCAGGCACACTGCTCCCGACTTCGTGACACCGTACATACAGATATAAGTATTTTTTTAGTATGCTTGGCTGCCCATGCCATTTCTCACCATCTTGGAAAGAATCCGCCCTCCTAGGTTATTTCACAGATCACATATCACGCGAGAATTATCAACACATACCAATATATACACATACTGTGAAACTCCAAGTAGGTTGGATACTAGAGATCTTAGACTGCCTGCCGCCTGGTTGATACCTGCTGCTCCCAGAGGTTTAAGCTGTACGCATAATCGCACAACTGCATTGATTCCCGTAACTGTTATTATTGATACAACAAGGTCTCTCCGCAATTCCATGCATAAGCTTACCATTTGAACCCTCTATAAAATTTCTTTGTTCCCTAATAACTAGTTTATCTCTCGATCTCGTAACTTGTATTGTTGATGGCGCTATATCATGCCTGCTATCTGTAATTGAAATGTGTTGCTGTGACAGTCCACTCATGCGTGAGCGCAGTGGCCACTCGGATAAAGCATTGCTCTTTCGGTAGCGAAATTATTTCATAATATCTGATAGAAGCTCTGAGAGAAAGGCCAAAATGTTATTTATTTTAAGTCCGCAGTAATTAATTTATCTTTATCATTAATGTAGTGTTTATAAGATAATGAGTCAAGCTCTGATTCATCAGTTTTAAAAATGTAGCTTTATTCCAACTCCTTAAACGTCTACTCATATATCTCATATATCTGTAGATAGAATTGTGCACTTTTTGAATAATCCTTCCTAGTTTTCGTGCTGTTTTTGTCTGAAGAGCGCTTCGGGTTTGGGGTAATGAGACCTTGTAGTAGGTAATTTTTAGTATAATATCGAAACCTGGAGGTGAACCGCCACTATTCAGAACAAGTTTCGTCAGTGTCAATTGCTAGCACTTATAATTTCCCAATTAAAAGTCCATGAAGCTTTACAATACATTAAGCATATACTTGACCTTACACATCTTAAGTTCTCAGCGGCTGCTATGGCACATCGCGGATAAGAGTGTTCTGTCAAATTTGGCTTAGTCGCCATCACTTTCAATCTCGAAAATTATAAAGTTTGTGCGAGATATGTCATCCAACGAACGCGTAATTTTTTACAGAAGAAACGCTCTGTATATCGTGCTGTCCGACCGTTTTTCCCCTTCATCGGACAAAAACACTTACAAAGTGACTATTAAAGCCTCTTGTCCGAGCAGCAGATTTTCTTCGAAAATGTCTAAGCATAAAAAAAAACACGTTGTGTGTTTGCGCACGTTGTGCCATATCAGAGGGCAGAAACTGCAGGTACATTGATTGACAAGAAGCCTTGATGGAATCAATTTGTCGAAACAAAGCGCAATTTCATCAATACGAGATCCGTCTAAAGCAAAACATTACTTCACTAATACATAGTAGATCCGTCAAACAAAACGTAGACTATTGCGTTGCAGTAAATGAACTCATTGTCTCAATTCGGCAATAGTATTAAATTAATGGTATTAAAGCAAGCCAAGGAAGAAAATACAGCAATCAGTAGAATTTATGTAATTACAAAATTAAAAAAATAAGAACGAGATTGAGACAATGGCCATAAAACGTGGATATTTGTACATAGGTAATCATTTCACTTTTTATTTATTGCTTTGACATTTATATAGAGGTCTTAAAATTATATAGAAATAGGTAGGTACATGAACCCCCGTTAGGGCGATGTAATTTGAGTTCGATATAATAATTTAAATTGTGCTAAGAATAAATTTTAATAAAGAAATGCACAAAATGACATTATAAATAAATAATAAATAAATAAAGTTTTTTTTAAATGTATTTATAGTGTCATGACTGTGATTGCAGTTAACATATCTACCTAGGTACCATCTGTATGCCAAGTTATCAAAACATACTTATAGGTTAATGTGGTTACCTACCTACTTAGCGTGCAGTACGTGGATTGTTACTATAAGCAAGTTATGGTCTAAAAAAATATTATATTATTATGATAAACTCAATTAAATTTATTAAATTAATAGTTAAAAATACATGAAAACTAAAAAAGTACTAATTAGATAGGCAAAATACAGAGTCAACAAATAGATAGATAGATAGAAAATTATTTATTGCACAACTATAAAGTACTGTACATAGGCGAACTTAATGCGAAAAGTTTGTGAGGATGGATGTTTGTTACTCTTTCACGCAAAAACTACTAATTGGATTTTGATGAAACTTTACAGTAATATAGCTTATACATCAGAATAACACATAGGCTACTTTTTATCCGGGTTCCACGCGGGCGAAGCTTTGGGCAGAGGCTAGTTGGTCATAATGTCATAATTTGTCAGTTAAGAATTTATCCACTGAGTAATAACCGAAGTCACGGTATGAGTAGATTTTTTAGCCTAATTATCTCCAGTAAGCCCATTTTTACAATATAAATTTTCTAGTCTGTGACATTTTAATCGAAAACTCTACTCCAATCTCGAATGTCAACGACACATTCAAAAGTACCGAATTGCACGAATTCGATCCTTATCCCGATTACCATTAGAATTGAGTTTCAAGGGTGGCCCTGCTGAACGATAAACCTTTGATGAAATAAGATTCTAGGCCTAGACCTAAAATATCACATAGGCTTCTTTATATCCAAGTACCACGCGAGCGAAGCCATATTCAGAAGCTAGTGTAGAATAAATTAAGTAGGTAAGTTTTTGATAACACTTTTTAGTAATATAGCTTATATACATCAGAATAATACAGGCCACTTTTTAGCCGTGTACCACGCGGGCGAAGCCGTGGGCAGAAGCTAGTACTTAATTATATAAGAATTTCTTAACCGGAACGACAGAAATTATTTCCCAACATCTCAAGAATCATCGTGATTACACGGCTAACACTATGAAAACCTTTTAACGGCTTCAGTTCCTTATTGTCATAGTGACTTTAGAATTTCTGTTTTTATTTTATAAAAGTATCTACCATAGGAAGGAGTCTCGGTTCATTGAGGATTGGATTTGGATTGACATCGTGACTGACTGACTGGCAAGGGTCACGATCTGCTGCCGACTGACGACCCGGTTTGTGTCCATTGCCATCTAGAGCATCCGAAAAAAAACGCCATATCTCATGTATGCAAACCGTGGCCATGTACGAAATATAATGTTTGGACGTCTCTGACTGCCCAAGACTTGATAACTTCACGAATCATAAAGTGAGTATAAATCTGATGGGTGAGCGTGTTTGTTTTCTTTTCAGAATCTCGTTCCAAAATATGGCTTTTTGCTCGCTACATTATCAGCAAGAGTTTTATTCAAAACTTCTTTGAAGAAGAACTATAAAAAAAGACGCAAGAAAGTACATCTTGTATCACATTGAGGATCTATCAAAATAAAGATCTTTAATTAAATATTCTGAAAGCCTTTTAATATGTTATCTTGATAACATCGACTATGTAGACTTGGTATAGTAAATCATGGTTTTGGGTACAACCTCTTTTGGTTTTATTCCCAAGTGTAGTAATTTCTCGTCGTCGCATCATCAATGGACACTGTGCCGGTCAGCCGACCTCCGACACGGAAGGCACGACCGGCAAAAACTCTACAATGCACTCGTGACGGCAACCATGCCCATTCACAGATCCCAAGACGTGCAAGCATTTTCGCACCATTCGATGTGCCCAGATGTCCATCAACTTACAGGAATCTGTGTTTTCAACAATTGATTTGGTCATTCGATGAATCATACGAAAGATTTTTTCACGCCGCACGGGCATGAATAGCATCTCGTAACATGTCGTAGCTCAGTTAATGAGGTTTTGTATCATATTTTTATAGTTCCAATTTCAAAACTAGAGGGCGCTAGTAAAAGTGACACAATTCTAGAACGCGCTATCGATGCGTTTTGGCGAATGAGTGTGGTCAGAACGAAACCGAAATATATTTAACTTTGCGCAGAGGCAATATCGTAACCAATGAGGTTAATCCGAGGTGCGATTATTGCTAGTTGAAAACTTTACCAATACCCCGCCATGAGGACGTGAAATACCGTCCGCTACGGCAATTTTTGGACAGCCGTTGAGGCTTAATTTACTAATGATCTTCGTTAAACTTTCTTGATCTTTTCATAGATCATAGCTAGGTAATGTAGATTTTGCAGAATTCTGAACCATTGAAGAAACAGATGCGTGCGGTGGGTTCATTCGATCTCTACTGCTGAGGAAATATTTGCATGATCTGCAAGTTTGTTCCGGGTCTGTGAATAGTGTGTGGTATGCGAGTATTCCTCTCGACTCAGAAAATCCTAACCCCACGTTAGGATTTTCTGAGTAGGCAAGGGTGGCCCTGCTGAACGATAAACCTTTGATGAAATAAGATTCTAGGCCTAGACCTAAAATATCACATAGGCTTCTTTATATCCAAGTACCACGCGAGCGAAGCCATATTCAGAAGCTAGTGTAGAATAAATTAAGTAGGTAAGTTTTTGATAACACTTTTTAGTAATATAGCTTATATACATCAGAATAATACAGGCCACTTTTTAGCCGTGTACCACGCGGGCGAAGCCGTGGGCAGAAGCTAGTACTTAATTATATAAGAATTTCTTAACCGGAACGACAGAAATTATTTCCCAACATCTCAAGAATCATCGTGATTACACGGCTAACACTATGAAAACCTTTTAACGGCTTCAGTTCCTTATTGTCATAGTGACTTTAGAATTTCTGTTTTTATTTTATAAAAGTATCTACCATAGGAAGGAGTCTCGGTTCATTGAGGATTGGATTTGGATTGACATCGTGACTGACTGACTGGCAAGGGTCACGATCTGCTGCCGACTGACGACCCGGTTTGTGTCCATTGCCATCTAGAGCATCCGAAAAAAAACGCCATATCTCATGTATGCAAACCGTGGCCATGTACGAAATATAATGTTTGGACGTCTCTGACTGCCCAAGACTTGATAACTTCACGAATCATAAAGTGAGTATAAATCTGATGGGTGAGCGTGTTTGTTTTCTTTTCAGAATCTCGTTCCAAAATATGGCTTTTTGCTCGCTACATTATCAGCAAGAGTTTTATTCAAAACTTCTTTGAAGAAGAACTATAAAAAAAGACGCAAGAAAGTACATCTTGTATCACATTGAGGATCTATCAAAATAAAGATCTTTAATTAAATATTCTGAAAGCCTTTTAATATGTTATCTTGATAACATCGACTATGTAGACTTGGTATAGTAAATCATGGTTTTGGGTACAACCTCTTTTGGTTTTATTCCCAAGTGTAGTAATTTCTCGTCGTCGCATCATCAATGGACACTGTGCCGGTCAGCCGACCTCCGACACGGAAGGCACGACCGGCAAAAACTCTACAATGCACTCGTGACGGCAACCATGCCCATTCACAGATCCCAAGACGTGCAAGCATTTTCGCACCATTCGATGTGCCCAGATGTCCATCAACTTACAGGAATCTGTGTTTTCAACAATTGATTTGGTCATTCGATGAATCATACGAAAGATTTTTTCACGCCGCACGGGCATGAATAGCATCTCGTAACATGTCGTAGCTCAGTTAATGAGGTTTTGTATCATATTTTTATAGTTCCAATTTCAAAACTAGAGGGCGCTAGTAAAAGTGACACAATTCTAGAACGCGCTATCGATGCGTTTTGGCGAATGAGTGTGGTCAGAACGAAACCGAAATATATTTAACTTTGCGCAGAGGCAATATCGTAACCAATGAGGTTAATCCGAGGTGCGATTATTGCTAGTTGAAAACTTTACCAATACCCCGCCATGAGGACGTGAAATACCGTCCGCTACGGCAATTTTTGGACAGCCGTTGAGGCTTAATTTACTAATGATCTTCGTTAAACTTTCTTGATCTTTTCATAGATCATAGCTAGGTAATGTAGATTTTGCAGAATTCTGAACCATTGAAGAAACAGATGCGTGCGGTGGGTTCATTCGATCTCTACTGCTGAGGAAATATTTGCATGATCTGCAAGTTTGTTCCGGGTCTGTGAATAGTGTGTGGTATGCGAGTATTCCTCTCGACTCAGAAAATCCTAACGTGGGGTTAGGATTCTGAATATTGGGTGTTATTTTTTTAGTTACTGCTATTTTTAAGTTTTTTATGATCATCATCATTATGAACAACCTGTAAAAATCCACTGCTGGAAATGGATCTCCCGCAAGATTGCCATCGGATGAGGGGCCTTACTACTCTTCGTCTTCCGGTTTCTGAACTTTTCTACCCCAGCGGTTGTTTCAAGTTTTTAAGATTACTTAAAACAATCCTCACTAAAGTGTCACCTTATCTCTCATGCATAATTTAAGCGATAAACACTACTTACTGTCATAACAGCCACTTTTCGGGTCCAAACGACCGTAACTAAAAGGATTTAAAAACGATACAAATATCTCTGAGTCAGTTTGAAATCGATACAAGTTTAATGTCACTGGGATTTGACATTCACACTCGGTGAAAGTGTGGACTTACCAATCGAATCGAGTGATAATCGATCAATTGCTCCGTAATGCGATTATCAATTCGATGGGGGGGGGTCCTACTATTTAAAGGGCTTTCATATTTTTATGACACACCTGCCTGAGTGGGTGAAGATAGACAGAGACAGTTATAGACAGTTATATTTGCAACTTGCAATCCCAATGATACTCCTTGAGGTTATAATTTTATATATCTATGCTAAGAGTATCTTCGAACGGCGATTTGGATGAAATTGGGAACTTGTATAGATTGCATCATGGAAGTACTTTTTATACAGAAACCACGCGAACGAAGCCGTGTACAGATCCTAGTAGTCTATAACCTAAGCTTACATGAAATAATAAAAGTGGGTACTCGTATAATAGCGGCAAGATACCGTTTATATAATTGCAACGTATAATTGCAGTGTTTGAATTAATGCTACAGCTAAAAGGTAAACAGCTGGTAGTCAAGCCGAAGTTTCCTAGGTCCGCTTTGGCTGTCTCACTTTAGTATAAGTCTGACGGGAGATACTAGCTATGTATTTATCAGGATAGATACCGTTTTTTAGGAAAGCCTAACTAATTTACTACACATACGTGCCATTGTGCATAGTTATGTCAGCAGCTACGTCAGTAGGCGAGGCTTGAAAAACAACGTGGCTGCAGACATACCTTCTCATCTATACCTACTATTTTAATTACATACTTACTATATTGTTCTTAGGCTATGTATGTTTGTTTTATTGTAAGTAAATAAATGTCCTTTTATTTTATTTATTTTATGTATGCGTTATACATGTATATGTGTATGTATGTCGCATCGATACAACGGGCATTTTTGTTAAAATCGATATTCAAATTCCAAAAGAATAACAATATTTTAATTCATAATTTTTGTTTACTGAAACCCGATTTTATTTGCCTCACTTAGTTGAGGAATATTGGCCTGTTTATAAAACTACCTAACTTACTCTGTTCATAGACAATTCCGCTCGCGTTTTTCGCCTCCATTCCCGCGCTACTCGGCGTGCGTTTACACTTAGCATTCTTTATGGAAGGTATCTTTATTTATTTTATTAACTATTTTTCGCAATTGGTTACATCTTCAATGTGGGGAAACTTCGCTCTATTCTGAGAGTGACCTTGCTCGTTTCTTCTTTTAGCTGTCCTTCAGCTCTAATTTAGCTTTTATGACACGTGATTATTCGTTAATTGAAATTGTAACAATTTGTACTGATTAATTGTGTTGTAGATATAAACTGTGATTAAAAATAGCCGTAAAAAACGTAATGGTTTTTGCAACATGTTGGTTTTACTCTGGGTTGGGTTTGATTAATGTTTGTGTCTGTATTAGAAATTAGTTTTTTTTTTACAAACATCAGCTCTTTTTGAAACATCTACCTCTATAAGCTATTTTATTTTTATGGGGTTAAGCTTGTAACGTTCTGAATTTCGATAAATTACGAAAATGTATGTGAATCGGAATAAATGGGAATTCAGTGAAATAACAAAGATAACTTAGAATCGTTTTCTGGACTATCTACTTACTTACTACTTACTGCCGATTACTTGCGACCAAAAAATCAGGCAACAAACACAACTTTTTTTTGTTATACGACACACCAGGTACGAGTATAACTCGCGCGTTGCCGATCCTGAGATATAACGAGTGAAAAGTCTCATTTATTTTTTTAATTATTTCACCGGCACCCATAACTTCCCCAAACGAGCTCTTTCACATGGAACTCTACTACTTCTGAATTTTTTTTGTATATTTCGTCAATAATTCTTCTTACTTGCCTTAAACTTTCCTAGTTTTAGAAGTGTAGAACATTGTAAACTGTCAAGTTATTCCTTTTAGTTCGCATACGTAACCAGGCTTCGTAAGCAGGGTGGTCTAGACGATACCTCACACTTAGTTTTTCTTTCACGCTAACGCAAATTTGTCAAGGAAAAACATGACAGAAGTCACGTGACATTTCCACATCTAATTTCATTTCCATACAATTTAATTTTTCCGCAGGTGTTAACGCCAACATAAAGTGGTATTTTTCTAGACACTCAGTTACGTACAAGGGAAAAATTAATCTAATAGCGTTCTAGGGTAATCAATTCTACCCTAATTAAGGGACTGACCACTGACCTAACGAAGGGTAACAAAGAAGGAACCACACGATGTCTACCCAAAACAACTTTCGAAGACAAATTACATACTCCGGGTGCTGAATCTGATATATCACGTGGCCCCATCAGCTGCCGCCGGCTTCCGAATGCATTCCACAAACCGGCCGCGTCACAGCTCGATCAATTATTACTGCATTATTCCATGTTACCTTTATTAGGGCCACTATCCAATGAAGCACTCTATTTGCTAGTCTTATTTCTAGCAGTGGATTTCTACAGGTTGTCGATAATGATTCAACGAAGTAGTACACGAATATCTCCGATCATCCCTGCTGCAGGACAAATGTTGCATGTTCTGCAGATATTTATTTCGGGTCTGGGTGATGTGATACCATGGTACTCGTGATACCCACTAGAGGTGTACCAAACCTTATGTATTCGCTACCGAGTAACGGGTACATTGCCTGACTCGAAGTACCGAAACGTTACTCCAAAAAAAAAAACATTTTGTTATATCGTCTAAGTCGTATAGATGTCAGGTCAAAGTCATACCGTAGTAGTTACGCGACGTGACTCGATGCGATGCTTCATACGTCATGCTTGATTGTATCAAAAGTAACGAGTAACGTAACGATGCTATACTAACGAGTGCTGGTACGGTACACAATCGTTACTTTTACAGCTCTTACCCATCACACAGGGAACCTAGTGTGGGGTCTGGACTATGTATGTATATAAGATATTTAGAGCACTCATTTCGTGTGTTATAAATTCATTCATTAATCGGCGTCTAAGTTTTTCCTTTCTGTAATTTCCATGTAAATACTCCTATATTCCGGTCTGGAGTTCGTGTCGGTGAAATTACAGGCACATGAGACTTTCCATTTTGTCTTCAAGGCAGGAACTGCATGTTTTGGGTGTTACAAGTGTCACTTAGTGACGATGACCGTTTACTATCTTTATTCTTTATTGTTTACACAGAAAATACAGACAAAAAACTAACATATAGGGCATGTACAAAGGTAAGCTTAATCCCTTTAGCAGGAGTTTTCTTATAGCAAACCTTTGAGGATAGGGACAGCTGAATAATATTATGTGCTGCCTGCTTCATTGCCTCCAAATACCATTAAAAATATAGTAAATTCGAAAATTTTGTAGCTTCCAGCTATTTTCAACAAAATATAGTATACAAGGCGAGCGTGAATGGGATATTTGGAAGAGGAAGGCCTCGGCGAACGTACTCTCACCAAATTGAAAACATTCTAGAGAAAGGCCAGTTCAGAAGTACACTAAACCGCCGAGCTTGTATGAAAAATTTGATGAGAATGAATGAAGCGGAAGAGGTATGCCAGGATCAGAGCAAGTGAAAATCCTTGGTTTCTGCCTACCCCTCCGGGAAACAGGTGTGACTATGTCTATATATGTATGTATAACCTTCACCATCATCAGCCTATACTACGTCTACTGCTGGGCATAAGCCATTTCTTCACTCATTTTTTGAAGCTGGACGTAGACTGGCTTCCGCTCAAGAAAACTTAACAATTGTATTTTCATTGGCATTATATGACCAGTTCATTGTTATTTAATTGATGATTTCCATATCCCGTCGTTTCTATAAAAAACACAACAATAAGCTAGGAATACTCGGATACGCCGCCTGCACCAGCTTGTTTGTCTATGTCGTCTCCTATGCGACACTTTAATGGACAGTTGGCCTTATAGTAGCTATCACTTATTCTGTGGTGTTTCCTCATACAAACTGCTAGTGATGCTGCGCCAGTGTCGGAGACACGCGCTATCTCGCCACTCACTCATGAGCTTGTAATGAGACCGCATTAAAAATTACACCGTGTCACTTGGAAGCTTTTAAAGTTAAGTTTTTGTTTTGACTTTGCTTTATTTAGTACCTTAATAGTACCTTAAGGGTTAAGAGATTGCGGAAAAGGGTAAACCGACCTATCTAGGCTTAATTTATTGCTGCTGTTGAGATAAGTACCTAGATGAGAGGTACACAGAAAGTATGTTTAAAAGCACATATTCCAAAAGTAACTCTCCAAGTGAGGTGAATAATTTAAACTAATAAAAATCGAGTTCGTCTGTCGTCGTCTCAGAGTTTCTTTCTTGATTTTCTGCGTAAAGTCAGTGAACAGGTTGAGGTATGATGGCCCTGTTCAGGGGCATTTAAGTGATCCTCCAATGGTATAAGGATTCAGTTCACACCGCAGAGGCTTTTTCATGCGCATTTAATGAACTAAACCAAAAGGACTATAATAATAATAATGCTGGACATTTTCACACAGCATCATCTAGCCCCAAAGTAAGGAGAGCTTGTGTTATGGGAACTACTTGACTAATATACTACTTATATATATTTTTTTGTAAATTCATACATATTATACATAGAAGACCTGAGAAAAATATTTGAGACTATGCGAACTTTTTTTTCTGCATCTCAGGCGTGCCTACGCCCACTACGCCGCAGTCCTCGTCATGTACACTTTATCCGTGCTGTGTTAATACCGTGGCGATAGAAGTGGATAGCCCCTTAATTAAGAGTGCACCGTGCTCCCTGTAAACGGCAATTGTAACCTCCTGTCACTCTGGATCCGATTACGCCATTACGGCGCGGTATCGTAAATCAATCGCTATTATACCTCCATCTGTCAGCTTGTCGGTAATGGAAGCGCATGAATCACGCGCAAATATATTGTACACAATTTCAATGGCTTTTATTGAAGATCACCTTATTGGATTGCTTTTAGCCATAAAATCAAAAGTATTTACGTTACATAGGTATTAATTTAATTATTCCAGCTCCAGCCTCTCGGTAATGGGAGCGCATGAATCAAGCTCAAATGTGTTGTACACAGTATCAATGGGTTTTCTTGAAGAAAACCGGTATTGGTTTGCAATCAGTCATAACATTAAAAAGTAACCTACGTTATCTAGGCATTCTTTTTAAATATAACCAGCTTATTTTTACAAGCACCACTCGCGTGTATACTATCTGTAACATGTTTCGAGCGCTACCGACGCACTCCACAAATTATCTTCCAACACTCTTTACTTTTATTTTATTTTATTTCTGTAATAAACGTCTAAATCGACTGTACGGTTGTTTATCACCCGCGGACAGTTATGGCGACAGGGAACATGAATCGATGATAAAAAATACCTGCACCTATTTTATGTAGGGGTTCGATATTTATATTGTTGTTTTGTTGTTCTTGATTCTGCGAATTGTGTGCCGTTAAGTAAATATGTTGTGGCTTATTCTTAACATCAGTTTATGGTTGACGACCTCCGGTAACTAGCCCATTGTAGTTTTCATGAATTTATGATTTAGCAGTGGAAAACGGCACCCTTCATGAATGGAAACTGCCAACAATATGCAGTGAATTCTTTATTCAGCCAAAGACTAAAAAAAATTAGCAATTGAAATAAAACAATTGGAAAATCTACCTTTAAGAATCTGTGAGATAACCGAAAAGTCTTTCTGGTGTCTCAGTGGACCGTTTCTGTCCAGTCCTTTAAAATGTTTTTTTTTTAGGTTTGGTAGCCCAGTTCTTTACCGAATATAGTCTAACACGTTGCAAATGGTGGTAAGGTCTTCGACACTACGAGGGGCATTTCGGCACGGGCCAACCGTCGGTAATTATTTTAAGTGTCAATAAATAATAAAGTTGGCCGCGCGCTGAGTGCTCGTCCATCTCTCTTATCTCAATTCTTAATGTGCCTCTTTGGTCACTGTTCTTTTTTCGAATTTTATATATTCTTTTTTGTCATCCAGTGGAGAGGTTAAATTCTGTGTTGACATCGCGGAGGTTTTATGTTTTAATCCGGGCTTTATAGTCGTTTAATCGGTATTAGAAAACGTTTGTTCTGTTTTTTTGGTGTTATAAAACATTTTTATCTATTTTATGTTGTTTCAGGGAGGTAGAGAACTTTACTGTAGCTAGGTAGGTATTGACTCATTAAAATAATAAAATGGTAGCTATTTAATAGAGCAGTCTTAATAAAGGTCAGCTAATAAATCATAAGTACTTAGGTACTTATAAACAAGTGGGGTTTATTTCGTAGTATCCGAGGTCCGAACGCAGCGATCCATCGATCACGGCCCGCGCTCCATGGATTTATGTTACGTAATTGCGGTGTGTGGGCATGCGCGCGCGCAATGCATTCGACATTACGTTTTTCATGTTAATGCCTTGATATCTCTGTTAATGCACCGAGAAATTGTATGTTTATTATTGCACGCGATTGCAGCAAATTGAACAATTATTTTGACATGATTTACGAAATGTATTTTGTTTGATGGGAAAAATATGTGTTGCGATGTATGATGCGCAGTACTGAGATTAAGCGGTTTGCTCTGTTGCGCTAAAGTTTGCCATTTTATGACGTTGTTTGTCTTTGCTAGCGACGTAAAAAGCCGTTTGATGCGTTTGTTTCTTTTTTTTTGTATATTTGGTCTGTAACCGAAACGTTTTATCCGATTGAAATGCAATTGTTTTGCAATTGATTTGTACGACTTTAAAGCAGTTTCTTAGCCAACCTCAAGTCGCCACAAGTTATCAGGGGGCGCTACAATTAGACGATGATAAACAGGTCGGTCGTTTAAAAATTTTGCAAAAGTTAAATCATTTTAGAAAACTACAAAAATTAAGAAATACATTAATCAAATTTGAGTAATTCTACCTTGTCAATATAATAAGATAGCTATAGGAAGATCATTCCATGAGTCATTATGTTGTTACTGGCCTTCATTCAAGTTTATATTTTGAAAAACTAGTAAGTACTCGTAGGTAGGTATCTAATCACAAAACCGCATTTAAAAGCTTAGCAAACATTCGAATCCAAAAAATAACAAAGTTCAAGTTACTTTAAAAACGAAAACTCATCTTAGTAGGTACTTAATTTTTGCAAAACTTTAAATCCTCCGATGTGTTTTCCGTTAGCGATTGCAGCGCCCTCTAGTGACTATTGTCGATAAAACCTATTTAAACACCATTCTCGAAGTCATACATATCAATGGCGAAAAAACGCATTTCATTGGATAAGCCGTTTTGAATATAAATAAAACATTCATTTCATATTGTAAAAACGGGAATTTTCACGTACTGCACTATCGGTGAAGGCACCGACTAAGTTTCGACTCATTCCGAGAGTCTTCATCAGGGTGAGTGGTTGCGACTTTCTCCTTCCGCGTCGCGCCGTGCACTACGCGCTGCCGCACGTTGTGCGCGGTTATAAAGGCGCGCGAGTGGAGGGGGCGATTGTGTTCGTAGCGTTGTAGTAACTACTGGTGGTAGGGGTGCTACATCGTCTACGCTACTGCTCACGTCGATGCCATAACCTATTCCTGGAGGAGCCAGACAGGCTACGCTCACTGTGGCCATGTCAGATTCGACTCCCCCGTTATCATTCAGTCCATACAGGCATGACTTCCAGGCGGGGGGTAAAGCCCATCCACGGTCTCTGTTAAAGTTTGGTAGACGACCTATCTCGATAGCTTCGCGGATCTTGCGAGGAACGAAAAACTTTTCTCTTGCCAAGACCCGGGCTTTATCAAAACGGATATAGTGCGTCGTACCAGTGACCAGCGAATGCTCTGCTATGGCGGAACTATTGATATCTAAGTTCTTCACAGCGCGTATGTGTTCGGTGAGCCTTGTAGAAATGTTGCGTTTTGTCTCGCCGATGTAGCATTTACCGCAGTCACAAGGAATCTTGTAGACACCGGGGACACCTAATGGGTCTCTGTCCTTGGGAGAACGTAGCAATTGTCTCAATTGTGTCAGGGGTCGGAATATCGTTTTTATGCTGTACTTTCGACGTAAGACGTGCCCGATTTTATCTGTTATTCCCTTAACAAATGGTAAGTATGCTACAGCTCTCTCTACCGATGCCTTGCGTGACCTCATAGACGTGTTTGCGATCCGAAAACTTTGTCTCCAACCATAGCCGTTTCTCTCTAACACCTCTTTCACATGTGACAGTTCAGCATCCACGTATTGTGGGTCACACAACCTAAGAGCTCTATTTATTAGAGTGCGTGGTACAGAGGCGAGGTGTGCTGGATGGTGGTGAGAGTCAGCTCTAAGGTATCTGTCTGTATGTGTTGGTTTGCGGTATATCGAATGTGAGAAGCGTCCTGAAGTTTCTCGCTTGACCAACACATCTAGAAAAGGCAGAGTTTTGTTTTGTTCACGCTCCACAGTGAAACTGATTTTAGGGTGTCTGGTGTTCAAATGTGTAAGTAACGGTGTGATGTTATCTTTATGTATTATGGCAAACACGTCGTCTACATACCGCCACCAGTGTCTTGGCTTAAAAGGTACATTTTCCAGCGTTGTGGACTCAAACCACTCCATAAAAATGTTTGCGACTACCGGAGCTATAGGAGACCCCATCGCTACACCCTCCATTTGCAGAAAATAATCACCCCGCCACATAAAATAGCCACTAGACAAAAGAAACTCAATCACCTTCATGTACTCGATAGGTATTGAAGTAGGTAGCAATAATTCCTGAATTATAGTTATGGTGTCCGCTATCGGTACATTGGTGAACAGAGAAGTTACGTCGAAACTCACCATACATTCATCTTCCTGTATTACTATTCCATCCAACAGTTGTGTGAAGTGGGTGGAGTCTTTCACGTAGCTATCCGTTTTTCCTGTGAATGGAAGCAGTACATTCGCCATAAAGCGCGCTGTTTTGTACGTTGGTGAGTCTATCTGGCTTACTATGGGGCGAAGAGGCCAATTGGGTTTATGAATTTTAGGAAGGCCATAGATCTTTGGAGAAGTGGGATTCATGGGTCGTAATCGCTCATACAAGTCGTCAGAAGTTGCTTGAAGTAACTCCTTCAACTTTTTAGTTACTCTAGCTGTGGGATTGTAGGTGGCTCGTTTATAAGTTGTGGCGTCGTCCAGTAATTCCAGCATTTTTTGCTCATAAGCCGTTGTATCCACAATAACAGTTGCATTCCCTTTATCTGCTGGGAGCACCAGTACGTCCTGGTTATCCCGCAAACTCTTCAGGGCTTTCCATTCGGGCTTTGTGATATTGGGTTTAGGTAACTTGGCTTTCCGCACCATAGACGCAACATCTTGTCGTAAGCACTCAGCGTCGTGCGCAGGAATTTTGTTTCGCGAGATGGTTTCCTCGACGCTAGAAATGATCGCTTCAACTGGTACCTTATGCGGGGTGGGTGCAAAATTAAGACCTTTTGATAATACCATTTTTACATCATCTGACACCACTAGAGTTGATAAATTAATCACCGTTTTGTCATCATTAATGGGACAATTTGCCACGACTGGTTGCTTGTTTTTGTTTGTCAGACGCTCAAATTTGGAGTTATGGGTATTTGTTATCCTGATTCTCACTAACTCTGCCCTGTTGGCTGACATTGCATCCAGTGTATCCCATAGATCCGGTCTTAATACTCGAGACACTTGTTGGTGTAGGTCATACAATTCCTCTGATACAAACGCAATTTTCCGGTAATATTCTCGAATTACCCGCGAACACAATTTGTTATTAAAATCGTCAAAGACTTTTTGGTAGTCCCGAATGCACTTAACCGGCTTAACACGCATGTACTTTGGCACTACACCTGCTTCACTGCACTTAACCGTATAACTTAAGCCGCACTCGAGTTTGTTACGTTTTGTTCTAAGACTCGCGAACCGTTTAACTTTTTTAAGCCATACCTCCCCGTAGAGGTTAGCAATTTTATTCCAAAAACTATCGTGAACTTGACTATTCATATTGTAAAAACGGGAATTTTCACGTACTGCACTATCGGTGAAGGCACCGACTAAGTTTCGACTCATTCCGAGAGTCTTCATCAGGGTGAGTGGTTGCGAATCAGGATAACAAATACCCATAACTCCAAATTTGAGCGTCTGACAAACAAAAACAAGCAACCAGTCGTGGCAAATTGTCCCATTAATGATGACAAAACGGTGATTAATTTATCAACTCTAGTGGTGTCAGATGATGTAAAAATGGTATTATCAAAAGGTCTTAATTTTGCACCCACCCCGCATAAGGTACCAGTTGAAGCGATCATTTCTAGCGTCGAGGAAACCATCTCGCGAAACAAAATTCCTGCGCACGACGCTGAGTGCTTACGACAAGATGTTGCGTCTATGGTGCGGAAAGCCAAGTTACCTAAACCCAATATCACAAAGCCCGAATGGAAAGCCCTGAAGAGTTTGCGGGATAACCAGGACGTACTGGTGCTCCCAGCAGATAAAGGGAATGCAACTGTTATTGTGGATACAACGGCTTATGAGCAAAAAATGCTGGAATTACTGGACGACGCCACAACTTATAAACGAGCCACCTACAATCCCACAGCTAGAGTAACTAAAAAGTTGAAGGAGTTACTTCAAGCAACTTCTGACGACTTGTATGAGCGATTACGACCCATGAATCCCACTTCTCCAAAGATCTATGGCCTTCCTAAAATTCATAAACCCAATTGGCCTCTTCGCCCCATAGTAAGCCAGATAGACTCACCAACGTACAAAACAGCGCGCTTTATGGCGAATGTACTGCTTCCATTCACAGGAAAAACGGATAGCTACGTGAAAGACTCCACCCACTTCACACAACTGTTGGATGGAATAGTAATACAGGAAGATGAATGTATGGTGAGTTTCGACGTAACTTCTCTGTTCACCAATGTACCGATAGCGGACACCATAACTATAATTCAGGAATTATTGCTACCTACTTCAATACCTATCGAGTACATGAAGGTGATTGAGTTTCTTTTGTCTAGTGGCTATTTTATGTGGCGGGGTGATTATTTTCTGCAAATGGAGGGTGTAGCGATGGGGTCTCCTATAGCTCCGGTAGTCGCAAACATTTTTATGGAGTGGTTTGAGTCCACAACGCTGGAAAATGTACCTTTTAAGCCAAGACACTGGTGGCGGTATGTAGAC
The DNA here is from genome assembly GCA_958496245.1 of Perizoma flavofasciatum. Classification (NCBI taxonomy): domain Eukaryota; kingdom Metazoa; phylum Arthropoda; class Insecta; order Lepidoptera; family Geometridae; genus Perizoma; species Perizoma flavofasciatum. The sequence continues at coordinate 6,555,083 of OY292439.1, read as the reverse complement.
GACGTGTTTGCCATAATACATAAAGATAACATCACACCGTTACTTACACATTTGAACACCAGACACCCTAAAATCAGTTTCACTGTGGAGCGTGAACAAAACAAAACTCTGCCTTTTCTAGATGTGTTGGTCAAGCGAGAAACTTCAGGACGCTTCTCACATTCGATATACCGCAAACCAACACATACAGACAGATACCTTAGAGCTGACTCTCACCACCATCCAGCACACCTCGCCTCTGTACCACGCACTCTAATAAATAGAGCTCTTAGGTTGTGTGACCCACAATACGTGGATGCTGAACTGTCACATGTGAAAGAGGTGTTAGAGAGAAACGGCTATGGTTGGAGACAAAGTTTTCGGATCGCAAACACGTCTATGAGGTCACGCAAGGCATCGGTAGAGAGAGCTGTAGCATACTTACCATTTGTTAAGGGAATAACAGATAAAATCGGGCACGTCTTACGTCGAAAGTACAGCATAAAAACGATATTCCGACCCCTGACACAATTGAGACAATTGCTACGTTCTCCCAAGGACAGAGACCCATTAGGTGTCCCCGGTGTCTACAAGATTCCTTGTGACTGCGGTAAATGCTACATCGGCGAGACAAAACGCAACATTTCTACAAGGCTCACCGAACACATACGCGCTGTGAAGAACTTAGATATCAATAGTTCCGCCATAGCAGAGCATTCGCTGGTCACTGGTACGACGCACTATATCCGTTTTGATAAAGCCCGGGTCTTGGCAAGAGAAAAGTTTTTCGTTCCTCGCAAGATCCGCGAAGCTATCGAGATAGGTCGTCTACCAAACTTTAACAGAGACCGTGGATGGGCTTTACCCCCCGCCTGGAAGTCATGCCTGTATGGACTGAATGATAACGGGGGAGTCGAATCTGACATGGCCACAGTGAGCGTAGCCTGTCTGGCTCCTCCAGGAATAGGTTATGGCATCGACGTGAGCAGTAGCGTAGACGATGTAGCACCCCTACCACCAGTAGTTACTACAACGCTACGAACACAATCGCCCCCTCCACTCGCGCGCCTTTATAACCACGCACAACGTGCGGCAGCGCGTAGTGCACGGCGCGACGCGGAAGGAGAAAGTCGCAACCACTCACCCTGATGAAGACTCTCAGAATGAGTCGAAACTTAGTCGGTGCCTTCACCGATAGTGCAGTACGTGAAAATTCCCGTTTTTACAATATGAATAGTCAAGTTCACGATAGTTTTTGGAATAAAATTGCTAACCTCTACGGGGAGGTATGGCTTAAAAAAGTTAAACGGTTCGCGAGTCTTAGAACAAAACGTAACAAACTCGAGTGCGGCTTAAGTTATACGGTTAAGTGCAGTGAAGCAGGTGTAGTGCCAAAGTACATGCGTGTTAAGCCGGTTAAGTGCATTCGGGACTACCAAAAAGTCTTTGACGATTTTAATAACAAATTGTGTTCGCGGGTAATTCGAGAATATTACCGGAAAATTGCGTTTGTATCAGAGGAATTGTATGACCTACACCAACAAGTGTCTCGAGTATTAAGACCGGATCTATGGGATACACTGGATGCAATGTCAGCCAACAGGGCAGAGTTAGTGAGAATCAGGATAACAAATACCCATAACTCCAAATTTGAGCGTCTGACAAACAAAAACAAGCAACCAGTCGTGGCAAATTGTCCCATTAATGATGACAAAACGGTGATTAATTTATCAACTCTAGTGGTGTCAGATGATGTAAAAATGGTATTATCAAAAGGTCTTAATTTTGCACCCACCCCGCATAAGGTACCAGTTGAAGCGATCATTTCTAGCGTCGAGGAAACCATCTCGCGAAACAAAATTCCTGCGCACGACGCTGAGTGCTTACGACAAGATGTTGCGTCTATGGTGCGGAAAGCCAAGTTACCTAAACCCAATATCACAAAGCCCGAATGGAAAGCCCTGAAGAGTTTGCGGGATAACCAGGACGTACTGGTGCTCCCAGCAGATAAAGGGAATGCAACTGTTATTGTGGATACAACGGCTTATGAGCAAAAAATGCTGGAATTACTGGACGACGCCACAACTTATAAACGAGCCACCTACAATCCCACAGCTAGAGTAACTAAAAAGTTGAAGGAGTTACTTCAAGCAACTTCTGACGACTTGTATGAGCGATTACGACCCATGAATCCCACTTCTCCAAAGATCTATGGCCTTCCTAAAATTCATAAACCCAATTGGCCTCTTCGCCCCATAGTAAGCCAGATAGACTCACCAACGTACAAAACAGCGCGCTTTATGGCGAATGTACTGCTTCCATTCACAGGAAAAACGGATAGCTACGTGAAAGACTCCACCCACTTCACACAACTGTTGGATGGAATAGTAATACAGGAAGATGAATGTATGGTGAGTTTCGACGTAACTTCTCTGTTCACCAATGTACCGATAGCGGACACCATAACTATAATTCAGGAATTATTGCTACCTACTTCAATACCTATCGAGTACATGAAGGTGATTGAGTTTCTTTTGTCTAGTGGCTATTTTATGTGGCGGGGTGATTATTTTCTGCAAATGGAGGGTGTAGCGATGGGGTCTCCTATAGCTCCGGTAGTCGCAAACATTTTTATGGAGTGGTTTGAGTCCACAACGCTGGAAAATGTACCTTTTAAGCCAAGACACTGGTGGCGGTATGTAGACGACGTGTTTGCCATAATACATAAAGATAACATCACACCGTTACTTACACATTTGAACACCAGACACCCTAAAATCAGTTTCACTGTGGAGCGTGAACAAAACAAAACTCTGCCTTTTCTAGATGTGTTGGTCAAGCGAGAAACTTCAGGACGCTTCTCACATTCGATATACCGCAAACCAACACATACAGACAGATACCTTAGAGCTGACTCTCACCACCATCCAGCACACCTCGCCTCTGTACCACGCACTCTAATAAATAGAGCTCTTAGGTTGTGTGACCCACAATACGTGGATGCTGAACTGTCACATGTGAAAGAGGTGTTAGAGAGAAACGGCTATGGTTGGAGACAAAGTTTTCGGATCGCAAACACGTCTATGAGGTCACGCAAGGCATCGGTAGAGAGAGCTGTAGCATACTTACCATTTGTTAAGGGAATAACAGATAAAATCGGGCACGTCTTACGTCGAAAGTACAGCATAAAAACGATATTCCGACCCCTGACACAATTGAGACAATTGCTACGTTCTCCCAAGGACAGAGACCCATTAGGTGTCCCCGGTGTCTACAAGATTCCTTGTGACTGCGGTAAATGCTACATCGGCGAGACAAAACGCAACATTTCTACAAGGCTCACCGAACACATACGCGCTGTGAAGAACTTAGATATCAATAGTTCCGCCATAGCAGAGCATTCGCTGGTCACTGGTACGACGCACTATATCCGTTTTGATAAAGCCCGGGTCTTGGCAAGAGAAAAGTTTTTCGTTCCTCGCAAGATCCGCGAAGCTATCGAGATAGGTCGTCTACCAAACTTTAACAGAGACCGTGGATGGGCTTTACCCCCCGCCTGGAAGTCATGCCTGTATGGACTGAATGATAACGGGGGAGTCGAATCTGACATGGCCACAGTGAGCGTAGCCTGTCTGGCTCCTCCAGGAATAGGTTATGGCATCGACGTGAGCAGTAGCGTAGACGATGTAGCACCCCTACCACCAGTAGTTACTACAACGCTACGAACACAATCGCCCCCTCCACTCGCGCGCCTTTATAACCGCGCACAACGTGCGGCAGCGCGTAGTGCACGGCGCGACGCGGAAGGAGAAAGTCGCAACCACTCACCCTGATGAAGACTCTCGGAATGAGTCGAAACTTAGTCGGTGCCTTCACCGATAGTGCAGTACGTGAAAATTCCCGTTTTTACAATATGAATAGTCAAGTTCACGATAGTTTTTGGAATAAAAAAAAAAAAAAAAAAAACATTCATTTATTATTTTTATTATTTTATTATACAAACAACTTGTTACGTCAAACGCATATACGAGATCCTGACGTCGCTGGTAAAAAGTAATCATCTTTGAACAAACTTAGACCACGTCAAGGTCATAATCTCAAGTTCAAATTGTGGTTTCCAGATCGTCTTCTGTCAGTTCTGTGAACTATCTGCTAGGTAATCTGTGTCGGCTAATGTTGGGGTTAAATTAGTGTAATCTTCACCACAACTCTGTCAAGGTCCCTAATTATAGGCTCACGTGGATGTAATTGACTTTGAAATCAACGAATGACGTTTAGCGCGAAATTAAGATGACTTACAATGTTGTAGATTTGCTTTGTATTTATCCTAGCTATATAGATCCTAGCTTTTCTTCCGAAATAAAGCTATTATTTAGCAATATGCTATGTGCATATAGAGAAGATGATTGCCATCTCACTTCCCTTTTGTTAGCCTAGTGAGCATTCAGACTTGCGATCGACTTGAACTCGGTCGTGCTTCAATGGTGTTTTCCAATCGAAATATGTATTTGCGCATAACACTGAAAACCGTGAAGAAAATCATCGTGAGGAAACCGGCTTCTGACGGAACCAAATGTTCGATGAAGCGCAATAACTTGCAACCTGCCACGTGGAATGCTGAGTACTGTGCAAAACGTGGGCATGTACCAAATAATGTTTTGACATGCCGCTACCAATATTCTACTTTGTATCCCACGGATCTGAGATCTGTTCACCAGGTTTTTTCTTTGAACATCCTGCTTATAATGTGCTGTTCTGAGGAGCTTTTCTACAAGCTCGATTAACTACAAATAGCCCGTGCGGGTAGCATGACTAGGACGCATTTTGCTTTTCCTTACCGAAATGTAGAGCATTATTCCGCAATACGCGGTATATGATTGACATTTTCATACAACTGCAATGTTTTGTTTAGCAATCTCTGTAAATGAGAGGACATCCTGCTCTGTGATTAGACAACCGACGCGGTGCCGATGCCCTACTGTGTTATTTATACTGTAAACCTCTGTCATTTTACTGAATTCGCCTAATATATAGGTGCTCATTCTGTTATTTCAAAATGTAGAATCATTACGAAAGCAAAGTCAGATAGTCGTCAAATACAAAGACAAACCAGAATGAAACACTGTTATTTTTAATATTTGATCCTATTAGATAGATTATTCAGGGCAGGGTGTAAGGCCCTAAGACTCTAGGGTTTCTATCTGCAACAGCGATATTTTGAGAATGAGACTCTTACAAAAACAGTTACTGAACAAACTAATATCCTTCGTGTCTAAAGCAATTTTGGTTTTACATGAGATAGGGGTAGCCCAGCTGTTATGCGTTCAGTTATCGGAAATAGCCTTTGTCTCCAATAATTTCGAAAACGGCAGTTTAGAAAAAAAAACAGTTTTTGGTGATTTGTCCGAGCTCCCAATAAAATTACTCAGGGAATAATAATAAATAATTAAAAAAATTACATTCGTTCATCGTTAACTAAGCCTCAATTAAACTAGATAATAACTAAATTTGTAAATATTACCTACTGACAGGTGTTAATAACTAGTAATTTAATGTGAAATTCCAAAGCAGTGGTTTTAAGGTAAATTTGTGATTATATTTACTGAAGGACGCGATACGCTAGTGTGTACTGGGTGCCGTGACATCGATAATTACGCTATACCCTGACCCCTTGACTTATGTACCATCGTGTGCAGCTGCCTTTAGGGGAAGAAAATATCTCAGACAATAAATGTTCTTTAATCCAACTTAAGTAAGTATAAGTATAAAGATTTTATACAGTTGTTCAGTTAAATAGAAGAATAAAATGGGTTCTTCTATTAAATTTGGAATGACACATATACCAGAAAGAGACAGCAGTTTTTAGACGATCTAGTTAAAAAAAACTTTATAAGGTGGACTAAGGGACCCTTAGTGCTTATAAAGCGCTCATAGAATCATGGTGGCAATTATAATGTGCTCTCAAACGGTGAAGAAGAACATCGACATGGTACTCGAAGACCACCCACGACACATGGAATCCTAGTGGGGTCAGGACTGTGCCTGTTTGTTATTTATATATTTTTTATATAAATCTCTATTGGCTAATAAGATTGAAATTATCCCATGGTTTAATCTGTTTTTATGGGTTACTCACAGTAAATAATAGTTTTCCACAATAATAATGTGCGCGACTGCTCGGTACCATCAAGCACGTATTCGGTCGGCAGGTGTCTGCGTGCCATCTTGTACCTTTGTTTATCTTGCACGTTTGGATTCAGTGACGTCACACCATTTAACCGATAGCATTTAACTTTGTTCAGGTAAGACGGTAATGAGTTGGTAATTATGGGCTTCGATTTAATTGACGGTAAGTTGGATGTATGATTTAGGGGTTTCGTTTTAGCAAATAAGAATCTCCTTATGGTTGGAATCACACGCAAGTATACTAACGGTAATTTATGTTAGACTTCGATAACATTTTGTTTAAAAACTTAAAAGTTGTTGAACGCTAAATTTACCAACTACAGAAGTGAATATATTTCCTAAAGATTCCTTACAAACATATCTACAGTATACTTCTACTTAAAATGTATTTTGAAGAAAGAAAAAAATACTTTCATTGACCATATTTTCAAAACACAACATTACGGGAAAGGATGTATATAATATATATTTGTACAGTCAAACAAATATAGGATGATTCGCCGAACACAGATTTAGATCACTAATTAAACAGGATGATAAGGACATCACACCTATAATACAGACTCGGCCTGGTATTCGTGTTTTTTAAATACATCTCCAATAAGCTTCAATGATAAGTATCAAACAAAATGTAAGGTTAATGTAGGTATACGACTTCTGTAATTGCTTTGATAAATGAATACAAATATTTAAGGATGCAGGAAGTCGGTGGCCCAAGATCGTTCGTCGAAGCACTATTCAGGAGAGGTGGCCTATTGTCACCTATATGACTTCTATAGACCGTTTATCCTGATGATAGAACATTAACAAAACACAAACTGAATTACTAGGGCTAGTCTAACAGTCAGGTCATATCGATTTAATACGAAGCGTATTAACTCAGTTGTTAAGAAAATAAATTGTGTAGGTACTTGGTACGAATTTAATTTTGATCCACCCATTTTCATTCACACATTAAAAGGTTACATCATTATTATTTTAGTTCCCATATAACAAATTGATGCGATGAATCACTAGTGTTAAAGTTCAATCAATGATGTATGAATGAATCACATCAGGGAACCGTTAAAACTTAACTGCATATTCTTATATGTTCTTTCCATCCCAATGTTGCCTGAAGCAATCGCTTTCAGACTCAGACCATGATCCTAATAGTCACCAACTATTTTTGTCGTATGAAATAAGTAAGATGATTAAAATGAGCTAGTTTACTGTACTATCAAGGAATTCTGTTATTCAGCTTCCGTCTTCAACATTGGATCGCTGTCCCTATATATAGTACTAGCTTCAGCCCATGGCTTCGCCCGCGTGGTACCTGTATAAAAAATAACCTATGTGTAACTGATGTATAACCTATATTACTGTAGTTTCATCAAAATCCGTTCAGTAGTTTTTGCGTGAAAGAGTAACAAACATCCATCCTCACAAACTTTTGCGTTTATAATAGTAGTAGTATTGGATCGAAACTTAACAGGTTTAAAATTTAACAGGTACCAATGCAATATTCCAACTCGATTGGATAACAGAAACTACGACAAAATGTATACAAGTTGATTTAACAAAACGACAATATTTCTATCTATTTAAAAAAGTACTTTTCTATCAAATTCCAAAAATCACAAAAAAGGGTATTGTTTGTTCCAGTCTTCTGAAAAGCCAGTGGAAGAGAAGCCGAACAGTGAAACGAGCTACAACGTGGCGACATGGCCGACCAGCACTCCTGGGCACACTGGATACCTCACTGTCGCTACCCTGCCCCCTATGTTTGCGAGAAGTAAGTAAACTACTTCTTTTCAATCTTTTTTTCTTTTAATCGTTTGTAATTGCAGGGTCCTGTGATTGTTTTTGTCCTGGTCTAGGCAGAATAACAGCTCCTTCTTTTTACAACAGTCGGCATTATGCTGCCTAGGCCAATTTGCTAAAAAAATAAAGAAAAAAATATTTGAGCGTCATAAAAGCGTTTTTTAGTTTTTCTAAACTACACATTTTATTATTTATTTGAAAGTTATTTTAATTGGAGTGGTTTCTTGTTCAGTTTTATCGCCACACGTCACTATAAGGCGCTGCTAATGGAATGTTAAACGGCGTAATCAATTTTATTGTACCTAAAGCAGTTTTGTTTAACTTCAAGGTGCTTAAATCGGTATTATGGCGTTACTAGAAGGCGCTGCAATCTATACGAATAATAAAGCCGAAGAGTTTGTTTTTTGTTTGAACACGCTAATCTATGGAACCACCAGTCGGATTAGAAAAAATATTTTTGCATTTGATAGCCCGATTCTTGAGGAAGGTTAAATAACATCATGCTACGATCTTAGGAGCCGAGTAAAATAAGTAATAGCGCAGACAGGCGATGCGACGCGATGAGTCGGGGGCCGAGGGCGGCCGTGGCACAGCTAATACAAGATAAAATACACAATTCAGGGGTTTTAAAAACTTGACTTCCTCCTTAATGTTTGATAGAACCTATGATTCATATAATTCCATTTATTTTCAGGAAAGACAAAGAAGCCTACAGAAACGTGTGAATATAAAACTGACATTGGTAATGGGGAAAAGACGATTATTGATGTAAATTAGCTTACGAGTAATTTGTAAATAAAAGTGACAATATTATTCAGATGTTGGTTTTTCTGTACTCACCCTTTTAAACGAAACCCTGTTACAGATGCAATATTGTTTTTCTGTCTGTCAGTCTTTTAACTTAAACGAACTTGACTCGAAATTTCAATTTCCTGGGATCAAAAGTTATACCAAATATGGTTGATATGGTGCAAGAAAAATTCAGTGGGATCGGTTGTCGTATTTATCAAAAAGGAAAGAAAGATATGAACGCTTATACCTACTTACCTATTATTGTGACTGAAAATTAACGTACAGTCAAAAACATATGTCGTAAAGGCTTGGAATTTGGAGTAACAAACCCTTTTGGTATGTAGTAGTGCAATGAGAAAGGATTCCCTGAAACATAACCACTAGGGATTGTATTTCAGAGAATCATCCCGTTGCACCCTCTAGGGCCTAGAGGGTGCAAAAGTGAAGTTTGTATGAAAAAATCTTAACGCGGGCGTTCTAGCTGGGGAATAAACACAAAAGACAGTATGTGTAAACTTTATTAAATAAATTGTTAAAATAAAAGTTATTGACTGAGCTTACATCTAAATTAATATCCTAAAAAGTAATTATTCTTATTTCATCGCAATGTTGTCAATTCATAAAAGTACTTCGCAACAAGCAAAGACCGGTTTCTAATGAAATATAAAAATAGCCTCATGATTTGGAAGTATAAGGCAGTGTTTAAAAATATAAAATTTGGCAAACGGAGTTTTCAACTTTATCACAGTCATAAAACTTTCGATAGGTAAGTATACAATTTGATTGGTTTTTATCTGTAACACTCCATAATTTTCAGATTAGTAATTTAGCATCAAGAATTCATAACATTAGCTTTTTTATTTACTAGATCTAAGATAACTTTAAAAATACATCATTAATATTGCTACGCAATTATATTTTTACTATTTCTGAGTTACATTTTCGTTCTAAACAGGAACATTTATTATTATAACTCATCGGTGCTCAACCGATAGTAATAATTGATAGAACCTTGGCCTACTTTATTCGCCGGCATCATCCGCACTACAAAAAGTAGCGCGTCGCTGATTCAAGAAGGTTTGGGTTCGAGTCCCATCATTTGTAGAAAAGTTTTGAGTCGCATTTAAAAAGGAACATTACTTTGTTCAAAAATATCGTTATAAATTAAAACTTTTCATTTACTCACAATATTTTTGATAAAAAAAAGTTGAAACCAGAAAGTATAGCCCAAAAAGCATGCAATTCAATAAAAATAACTGGGTGGAATGATATAAAAATACATTTGTGCATAAAACTATGAGTAAGTCTAATAAGTTATGGTAAATTAGTGCGTCTATATCTTAGACAAGTTAGTCAATTCCTTTATCGCTATCTTACATCGTATAAAGTTTAGACTACGCCTAAAAATGTTTCATATGTGTGTTTTCATTTCGGTCTCTTGATATATATTTATATAAAGCTTTATTTAAAAGCTCTACTTAAAAACGGGCAATACTTCAATAGCATTGAAGTTAGCTACTAACCCTTTTAAAATAATGTTTTTATTGCTTAAATTTAAGAATCACGAAACACCGAATGTTTCAAAGGGATATTTAACCATGTTTTTGACAATACCTAGTCACAATATCGTAACTTCTGTTCGGTTCAGAATATGCTTCGTATTCTGCTTATCTATACGATAACTTGGGTCGTTTAAAATTATTTTGTTACGTCCTACGAGGCCGTAAAAGATTCTTTCCGCCCCTTCCCGTTTAAACCCTTGGTAACAACCCTATACACAGATCTGGTGTAAACATGATAAATTTCCTGTAATTCTTGCAGACATGTTGATAACTCCAACCTGCAAATGTTTGCCCAATTTTGATTTATACCAATTTAAATAAATACCTAAATAAGTTTATGTTTGCTCGTAGATACTTTTATTAAGGGTTGATTATATCAAGGAAAGGCTTTATCTGAAGTCACTGAAGTCTGTTTTCAGTTGTATAGTTGGTCTGCTGGTCTGTTGTTGGAACACTGGGCGCGGCGCCTGCCGGCCGCGCGCACTCGCCTGGCTAGCTTTCACAGCGCTCTCCAACTTGTTCCGAAGCTCTGATGACTGCTGCATCATTGTTTTGAATTCCTGGAATGTATAAAGTTACATGTTAATGACACATTGTCCTGAACGCACACTAGTATTCCCTGTGTCTGGGTCGTGGATATCCACGGGTCGTGGAAACTATGTTTCGGATATATGTATAAAAATGGACAATGGACTTGCAGCTTGTCACGTGGAATGTTAGGTACTTGCAAAACACGAGCATGTACCGAAGAATGTAATGTTTGGCCTCTGACTACCCCCTACTATGTCCAACATGGGGAATGCAGTTGTGAGCACGTTTAGTTCCTTTTTTTTGTATAAAAAATATAGGAAAGTAAAGATTTAAGAAAATAATTAATAATCAACATTGTATAATCATAATATGATATATACTCAGTGAGTATGTCTTTGTGGATACCAAACAGGGGGTAGTCAGGGGTCAAACATTACATTTCTAATTTTATTTTATGCGAAAATATTGGTAATTCGTTACAGATAATCTTTGTATTGGTTGAATCGATTTGGCCCCTTTTTATCCAGGGCAAAGCCGTGGCCAGGGACTAATTCATTATAAAAAAGTATGGATGCCACATTCACACTTTCGCATTAATAATAGTTAGATGTGATTAATTCATTAACCTGAGGATGTTTGGGTCCAACTCTAGTGAGCCACTGCAGTGCGAATTCATGCAGAGCGCGCACGTGCGCCGGCGCTCGTGCTAGCTCCGCTCCTTCGTGCAGATACGATATGACGATGGGTACCAGAAGCCAAAGCATTTGAATACCTACAAACAGAAAAATAAAACATAGACCTTAGAACTATTACAATATGAACATTGTTCGTTTTTACTAAGCGTACTACAAAAAAGGGAAATTGATAAAAGTCCAATATGAAATTTCATCCCTAATTTTTTCACCATTAGGCGTGGGATCTTTTCATTGAAGAGGATTGAAAATTTCGAATCGATCAGACCTGTAGAATTTGCTCTCATTCCCTAAAATTAACTAGTAAAAAGCTGATGATATTCAAACGGCTTTTCTTGAGTCATAGCTAAAAACACTCTCGATCGAAGTCACCTTACAAACAAAATACAGATATCGCGTAACATACATAAACACAAAAAAAAATAAAGACCAGTTGAGAAAGTCCTCCTTTTTTGAAGTCGGTTTGAAAATAAACTGTTACAACAAAGAGAACGTATACAAAAACCCTTACCTTTAGGGCCACCATCTTCTGTCAAGCCGCGTGTAAAAAATATAACTTCATTACGAGATTTAAAGCTGTATCGACTCTACTTAAATATATACTTGAATACTGCATGTACTGTTTGTGAATGGCGAGTTTATTTATCTAACGTACTACGCGATAGCACGTTAGATAAATAAACTCGCATACAAACTACGCTTGAGTATTCAATAAACAATAATAATAACAATTAAAAGAAGAGACAAATGTACGAGATTGATTTAAATATGCTGCAGAAGCTATCAAAACATTTCGATAGCTTATGCTGGGCGTGTGCCGTGAGGTCGTCTGGTGTCTCGTCCAACGGCTGCATAGGGACTTACCATTTGTCTCGCTAAGCGACTCGCCTATATGGACACCATATTAGACACTCACGCGTCGGAGGGTCTCCGCGCTGCCGCGGCACCGCGCGACCACGACACGCACATAGCCGGCGCGGCCTAGGGATATGAGATACTCACGTGCATCATGAGGCGCGGCGTGCACCAGCTCATCGAGCGCAGTGACGGCTGCGACGGCAGCGCGCGTGTGCGCCGCGTCGGAGGGTCTCCGCGCTGCCGCGGCACCGCGCGACCACGACACGCACATAGCCGGCGCGGCCTAGGGATATGAGATACTCACGTGCATCATGAGGCGCGGCGTGCACCAGCTCATCGAGCGCAGTGACGGCTGCGACGGCAGCGCGCGTGTGCGCCGCGTCGGAGGGTCTCCGCGCTGCCGCGGCACCGCGCGACCACGACACGCACATAGCCGGCGCGGCCTAGGGATATGAGATACTCACGTGCATCATGAGGCGCGGCGTGCACCAGCTCATCGAGCGCAGTGACGGCTGCGACGGCAGCGCGCGTGTGCGCCGCGTCGGAGGGTCTCCGCGCTGCCGCGGCACCGCGCGACCACGACACGCACATAGCCGGCGCGGCCTAGGGATATGAGATACTCACGTGCATCATGAGGCGCGGCGTGCACCAGCTCATCGAGCGCAGTGACGGCTGCGACGGCAGCGCGCGTGTGCGCCGCGTCGGAGGGTCTCCGCGCTGCCGCGGCACCGCGCGACCACGACACGCACATAGCCGGCGCGGCCTAGGGATATGAGATACTCACGTGCATCATGAGGCGCGGCGTGCACCAGCTCATCGAGCGCAGTGACGGCTGCGACGGCAGCGCGCGTGTGCGCCGCGTCGGAGGGTCTCCTCGCTGCCGCGGCACCGCGCGACCACGACACGCACATAGCCGGCGCGGCCTAGGGATATGAGATACTCACGTGCATCATGAGGCGCGGCGTGCACCAGCTCATCGAGCGCAGTGACGGCTGCGACGGCAGCGCGCGTGTGCGCCGCGTCGGAGGGTCTCCGCGCTGCCGCGGCACCGCGCGACCACGACACGCACATAGCCGGCGCGGCCTAGGGATATGAGATACTCACGTGCATCATGAGGCGCGGCGTGCACCAGCTCATCGAGCGCAGTGACGGCTGCGACGGCAGCGCGCGTGTGCGCCGCGTCGGAGGGTCTCCGCGCTGCCGCGGCACCGCGCGACCACGACACGCACATAGCCGGCGCGGCCTAGGGATATGAGATACTCACGTGCATCATGAGGCGCGGCGTGCACCAGCTCATCGAGCGCAGTGACGGCTGCGACGGCAGCGCGCGTGTGCGCCGCGTCGGAGGGTCTCCGCGCTGCCGCGGCGCGCGCGACCACGCGGCCCGCGAGCCCGCGCGCCCACCACGAAACGCACGACGCCGGTGCGGTCGCCGACCAGATATTGCGCAGCACGGAGCAGCAGGAGGCGAACACCTGCAAAAATTTCACAACATTCATGTACTAAATAAAACAGACAATTAACACCTGTTGACATCTGCAACACCTGGGGCATTGCTGATGCATTGCCTGCTCTGAAGAACACTTTTTACATTTTTTAGCGGCCCTTTTCGTGTTAAAACATTTAAAAAAAATATATACAACACAATCAAAAAAGGCCTTGACTTTGTACCTGTTTACGCTTTAAGAAAATTTTAAAATATAGAGTATTATCAGATGTTATAGTTCAGCGGAAACACCTCAGAAGGCAGCTCATTTCACAGTTCACATGTTCGGGGAATAAAGGATCATGTAGAGCGGGTAGTTCGAGAGAGCCACGTATCAATCATGTGCGAGTGAGCCCCATTATCAACGATTTAAGGTTTAATATATTTAGTCCTGTAACCACCAGGTCGGTCGGCATGTTATCGCCGCATTGCGCGAAGGCACATTAATTGCAGGGAATTTACATCCTACTGCACTAAACTTTCACAGCTCCTGAATTCATGCCTAGTGACAGATTTTATTAGGAATTACAATGCATTACGAAACAAAAATATACTTACATGTACAAGTTTCAAGTATCGACATTAAACCCAGCAGGGGTGATCAGTTTGACTCGTACCTCATTATCGTCCGTCTCTAGGCAATGTCGGAAGTGGTTGATGCAGGGGTAGTGAAGCGCAGGCGCGGGCTCGGCACGACTCAGCACTGCCGCCATGCCGCGCGCGCCCGTCACCGATTCAATACGCTGATCTGGATCATCTGTGGTGACAATGAAAGATCACGTCGGGTCACCACTGTTGAGAATGAAAGATCACGTTGGGGTCACCAGTGGGAATAAATGAATGAAATTATATTCTGTAATGGAGTTGAGCGGGACATATTGAGTCGTGGTCTCCATCTATTAGGAGCTGAACAATGACTTAATGGTGGCCCGAGGAGTGGTAACAGTAACGTTGGACGTCCGGCAGCGCGATGTGCAGTCGATATAGTCAACGTCGCGGGCCCTGGATGGTTTAGACCAGTTGATGGATACCACAAACTGAGGGAGGATTATACCCAGCAGTAGGCGAAGTCGGGCTGTGTGAACCACTCGCAGACTGATCCTGGGTGCTGGCTACTCGTTTACAAAAATAATACACTTCAGTGGAGCATGTGGTAATACACTGCAACGCCACCAATGAAGTCAGGTCGAAGACGGGACTGCAAGAACTTACCAACTCATGCTCTCCATCACCATGAACTGACAAGAGGTCATGAATACTGGAACACTGCTGTCAGCAACCCAGAGTCCTTCTCCGCTACTTCAAGGAGTTGGGCTGGATGGGGTCAGGTTAGAAGGAGGATAATGCACAATACACCCCAATGCGGGACGTCAGTGCAGACCTCAGTTCCCCCACTTACACACTTATTCTAATCCTTATTACACTTAGAATTAGAATTAGATTAGAATGAACTTCAGTAAGTATATATTGCTGTATTTTGGTAGACGGAAGACATCAAATAAAAAGAATCAAAAGTTGACATAACACTGACCAGAACGCATCGTTCTAGCGTTTGGATGATGATGATATTCGTACATAAACATTTTAAACTTCTTACCACTTTTAACGCGTTCCACAAGACTAGCGAGCGCACTCTGAAGCAGCATCGCGTGCGCGGCGCGGGTCTGTTCCTGTACGCGCACCGCCTTGCACTCCGCTGCCCGCTCCAACACCACTATGCCGGCGTCGGACAGTGTGGTAGAGTCCTTGCTCAGCCGCAGGATCTCCGTCGCGAGGAATAGAATAGTCGGCAGGATTGAGAGAGCTCCTGGAATTGAAATGGGAAGCTCTGAACTATGCTGTGCACTCGGAAGCGACCGGGATGCTCACTTACCTTACCTAGCGTGTGCGTATAAGTGCAAAACAGCTGGTAAAATGGGGTTATTCGACGATTTATTCGTACATTATCAACCAATTTTTGTACGAGTATGAGTACCCACCCTCATAGTTAACAGGGTACAGCTACGAACTAGAAATGAGACTGTGTTTTATGTGTTGAATGTGTTCGAATGTGTTACCTTGAGGGCTAGTCAAAACCGGCAGCTCGGACATTGCAGACAAACTCTTCACCAGCAATGTGTCCCCATGGATGCCCAGCCCTCTTGGAACTCCTATGACTCCCACAGTGCCTTCCTGCTTCAACGGGCTCAAAGCCGGCAGTCGCCTTCAAAATAAAAATGTATTGGAAAACTACGTCAGATACCGATCGATGCTAGTGGATGTTTGCTAAAAAACTATAACTAGCAGGACGAACGATGCTAGTGGATGTTTGAAAAAGAAATAGTGCGTTACTTTTATCCAGGGGTGTTATTTATCATTTTTCAACCGACTTCAAAAAAGGAGGAGGTGATATAGATAGAAGATACATAGAAAATACTTTATTGTACACCAAATAACGCATCCGCTTAGTTAAGTACTATCAACTTTAACAATTCATCAATCAGGTTATCAATTCATCTGTATTTTTTTATTACGCGATACATTCGCCAACCGATTTTAATGAATCTTTTTTTAATGGGTACTTCAATAGTGGGCCCATGTAAATTGGGGTGAAAAAATAGGGAATAATATTTTATATTGGACTTTATAGCAACAACCCGTTGTTTGAATACGATTTTATTTTTCCCCAAAAAAATATATTAGAGGTATATTCAATGAACATGACCAATTTAGTGAGACGAAATACGTAGATATAGATACGCGAACTATTTCGCTCCTTTTATCCGGGTACCACGCGAGCGAAGCCAGAGACAGAAACTTCCTACTGTCTGCCCACGCTTCGTGAGAACTTGGTAAAAATGACTGACTATGACTATTATTACAAAATAATAATCCTACTATTAAAAAGCCCATTGTAATTGTAATGTCGGTTGTATCGAGTGGTATTATTTATTCACCTTACTAGCAGACATACACAAACTTCTAGACAGGAGAAGACGAGGGATTTGCCAGGGGGTAGGTCGCCCGTGGGGCCGCCTTCGCCTAACGTGTGGACCACTTCGAGCACTGATTGAGGGATGTCTTCGGCCGCTTCGTTTGGTGCTAGCTCTGTAAAGAGAATTGATAATGAAATGAGTTTGATCCGTCAATGAATATGAGATTGAATATGAGTTTGATCCGATATTTCTACAAAACGTAACACAAATTTCAATATCAAATATCGTCAATATCCAAAACGAATACTTGTAGAATATGATGATACGTTTCAAAAACCTTCAAATTTTATCTGTAATTTTAACCTTTATTCTGTACAAATAAATTATCTGAATCTGAAGGCTTTTGTTACTCCTGTAAAGTTGCTGTTTTGCGCTTACGCCCATAAGCATCGAGACGATATATTTCAATTCTGCTTGCAGGCGCGGGACGTATTATTATCGAAACGTGGGCATTTGCTAAATATGGAGAGCCATAGCAGATATATTTTAGTCTTAGTTAATATTATATTGGACTGTTTACCTTTGATTTTAGCGTGCATATTCGCATGCAGCTGTTCCCTAGCCGCATCAATTATCAATTTAAGGACATCAGCGGCTAAAAGTAACGCTTCGGTGCTCTCTTGCGTCAATCCGGTCCGATGGATCATTTGACACAATTCTATTGCGAGCGATCTGAAATGTTCAACAAAATATAACATATAATAATAATAATAATGTTGAACATTTTCACACAGCATCATCTAGCCCTAAAATAACCAGAGCCTGTGTTATGGGAACTACATGACTGATACCACTTAATATTCTCCAATTTATTGAATTAATCAAGCGAAGGAACTTGAAATGTAGACTCTGTAAATCTTATCATTATGCCTTCAGAGGGTTTATGCTGCGTTTATAACATGGCACAACATGGCACAGTGGGGAATTAGTTTTACATCTGTAACTCAGAATAGAGGTTCTGGTGGCTACAATGGTGACCCAGGCGTATAAAATGTCCCACAAAGTGCGATCAAAATCAATCTTGGCGCATGCAAGTATTTGGCAAAAATAAAATATTTAATGGGGTGTTTCCTTTTGGCTCTAGGTTTATAAAAATAACTTACCTGTCTTTCAACAATCTGGCTCTGTTCTCAGCTGCGTCGAGTAAAGTTACCAATGAAAGCAAAACGGATAAAGTATTTTCAACGCTCATATCTCGTTGAGCACATAAGGCCTCCATGCAAATACCTAAAACATTATGTATTTTTATTCATAGGTACCACATTTTATTATATCAGATATCACTACACTCTGCCAACTGTTTCAGTAGTATCTTACCAAATAGCAAATGGAATCGTTCATCAACTGGCTCGAAGAATTCAAAGTTTCCATTCTCTGTTTTTGATGATCTATTGTCCAGGTTGTTTTCAGAGTTATCTGGAAATATCATTGAGAGTTCAAAACTTTACGATGGCTTTTCTCCACCAAAAGCAAATAAATCTTTCAATGTTTATTAACAGTGTTTACTGTAATTTTCGTATTTAGGACTGCTGAAATTCCAGACACAATAGAAACATCTATTAGTTGATCATAGACCAGTCATACTGTGACGTGCGCGGCTAGCTAATTACGGTACGCTATCTTTTAGCGGATAGACGCATTACCTGTAATTGGAGTACGGTACCACCATCTAGTACCGAGAAAAAACACTAACCTCGCTAGTAACATTTTAACATTTTACGCGGTAATAAGGCGCGGCACGCGAACCTTGCAGAGGGTTCAAGCTTTGAATGCGAATTATCGTTCGGAAACGATATCCAGTGATTAATGAAGTTTCTATTGTGCGATAGTATTATTGATAAACAATGTTGTAGTGCTTTCGTTCTAATTGTGTTGTTTGTTTCAGTGTAGATTTTATAGAGTGAATTTTGTAAAAGTGTTTATTTAGTGTAAAATGAGACTTCATAATTTTATCCCGAACTCTAGCTCTCAACAACATTACGAATGTAATTTTCGGCTAAAACACGTCTAGCGTACAACATCACCAGTAGCATTAACATCTAAAACAAACGGTTTTTTTCTCTGAGTGAAACCTTTTGTCTTCTCTTTCCTAGACAAAACCGCTGTCTCGGTACTCGAGCCTGCTGATTAGTGCTTACCGCAGCTGGACGCCGATGGCGCGTTCAAATTGGCGTTGAAACGCAGCGACGCGGCGTAAAGTAGAGACGGCCACGCATTCGCGTAATGTGCCCTCGACGCTTCGGCCGTTTCCGCAGAGTAGAATGCACCGCCCCCATGAGGCAGTTGAGATGCAAATTCTGACAAAATAAAATAAACAACAAGTTATAACTAAGGGTTAATTATAACTTGCTTAAGCTTTAAACCTAAGAAAACAAAACTAAAATGGCGGTGGGTTGGTCGCAAGATACAAGAAGAGGAACAAAGCTAAACTATGACCACTTGCTGCCCAAGGCAGTTTATCTGTGCCCAAGAGAAGGAAAGATAATACAAGGAAGGCCATTCCACACAGCAAGACGAGAATCGCACGGGACCGAGGCAAGTTTTTGCACCACCATATCATAATAAAAATATGCAGACGGTAACAATGCATAAATACACTTTTAAAAACAGCCAACACAGATCTGAAAAGAAAACTGTTAATAAAATAAACATACATACACACACACTGAAATAAATAATGCTGGACATTTTTGACACAGCATCATCTAGCCCCAAAGTAAGCATAGCTTGTGTTATGGGACTGATGTATATATACTTATATATTATTTTTTTAATAAATAAATGCTGGACATTTTTCACACAGCATCATTTAGCCCCAAACTAAGCAGAGCTTGTATTATGGGAACTACATGACTTATATACTACTTAAATACTTTTTCTTTTTTTGTAAATACATACTATATATATATATATATATATATATATAATATACATATATATTATACATAGGAAAACACCCAGACCCGAGACAAATATTTGCAGATCTTACAAACATCTGTCACGTGACAGGAATCGAACCCGCAACCTTCTGCGTCTCAGGCGGACCTTCGCCCACTGCGCCACAGAGGTCGTCTAATACATACATATTATACATATATGTTTCCCAGAGGGGTAGGCGGAGACCACGGATTTCCACTTGATACGATCCTGACATAAATATTTTGCTTGATTCGCTCTCATAACATTCTTTATTCTCGCTAAATTAGAATACTCTTGCCCTGACCATTCTCCAGAACGTTTTCACGTTTTTTTTGGTCTGAGACCAAATTGTCAATGCAAAATATTGATAATATGATATTTGTAACTTACCGGGAGGTAAGCTCAGAAGTGCATGATCTCTTAAAGCAGCGAGCCAGTACTCTCCCAAACTCTCCAACTCGGGTTCAACCAACCTCAGCAGACTTTCACCTATCAAAGAGAATTGCATAATTAAGTTTTTTTTATTGTTCGTTTTATATCCATTGGTTTGTGTATTTTTTCATTTGCGTCCCTGACCCTGGTGACAAAGTCTTTGAATTTTACAACACAGATTATTTGAAAATATGTACATTCTGACCCTGATGTCAAGGTCATTCTATATTCTTTATTGTACACAAAAATAAACACTTACAAAAAGGCAAAATTAAATGACATGTACAAAGGCGAGCTTAAACCTAAAAAGAGTTTCAATGAATCAATGAATTTCACCACAGTAATTATTCTAAGAGGTGTATTGGCCGATTGCGCAATCTTCCAAGCGATGGTGAAGATACCTTTGCTCTCAAACTCCCCAAAATCATCTTCCTCGCCCTCCGCATTAGCGTCATCGAGCTGGTTGCTGTTTGACAGCAGCTGGTTTCGCCATTTTGCGATCTCCGCGCGGTTGTTGAACGGTTTCGTGTCCAATTGTTTCACGTAGCTGCCCGGGGCGCTGTTGTTAGATACCATCGCTACTATGTACACCTGGAGTGGGGAGAAAAAAATACAGTAATGCCCGCATTGCTGTGTTCCGGGTTATAGGGTATGAGTGCCGGTGAAATAACAGCACATGAGACTGTTCACCTGTTAGGTCTAAGGGTCGGCAACGCACGAGTGAGTACCTCAGGTGTTACAAGCGTCATAGGTTACGGTAACTGCTCCAACAGTTAGGCCGTATGCTTTTTGCTACTTGAGTTGTATAAAATAAAATAGTTGTTATTCGCATGACCAACACAATGGATTTATTTATAGAAAATAGAGCTTTTTGCATCCAGGGTGTCTAGACAAATACCTCACGCTTACTTTTCCTTTCATGCTAACGCAAATTTGTCAATGTAAAACTTGGCAGCTGCCACGTGACATTTCCACAGCTAATGTTCCCATACAATTCCATCTTTTAGCAGGCGTTAACGTCAACAGAAAGTGGTGTTTGTCTAAACACCCAATACTAGGTGAAACATGGTGAGGAAACCGACATGCCCTAGAACCAAAACTTCTAAATCTGGTGCCATACATCCGTTTGTCTTAAGCGGCGAAGACATTTCCTGTCACCTGTGGCATTTTCTTTCACTTTTGACGTTTCTTGTCACTTTTGACATCGGTCAGTCTTAACTAAATACAAAAACAAAACAAAATACAAAAACTAAGTACAGTATTTGCAGAACTTTGGCTATGATATCGGGGCACGTGATACCAGCTCGCTTAGCATGAGCACCCAAGACAACGTTTTGTCTACGAAAAAGAAGACAAAAACCATTTCTGTCGCCATTCTATCAAACAAAAGAGAAGGACAAAATATTTTGTCTTTTCGGCGTCAGAATGTGTCTCGGCCGTTGTGTTGGGTCTTTATGCTAAGCAGGCTGATCTGTGTCCTCCCCGCGAAACACTAGCGCCGGGGCCACCGTGGATGAGGCATTTTTTTTTCTCATATGCCCCGGTACTGTTGAATTTTAAAGAGGGCTAATTAAAAATAATTTATCGATTCCTTACCTCCGCCCATGCCTTTAGGATAGACAGTTTTTCCAGTGTCGCCATGCTTTCATTGTAAATCAATGTGGTGTTGCCTTTTGTATTTAATTTGTCCAAACTTGATACCAATAGTTGGTGGACTCTAAAACATATTGATTTTTTACAATACACAGCAAATTTTTAGATACACATATTTTTGTCTTCTAAGGTTGAGAAGTAAACAATGTAGAACGGCTGCTATATAATATTTTAAATTAAAAGCTAATTTGGTGTTCCAGACCCGAACGAATTATCTGATAAAGCATCAATTATTTAATATAACAGCTAAAATTCAATTTTCGTCTACATTGGTCATCCCAAAACATAAATGTTTGATAGATATATAGATAACACTTTGCTGCATACACCAGGATTAATAAAAAAACTTTACAAAGAATCTTAAAACTAGGTTGTGGTGATACAATTTCAATGATGAAATGCAGATTATTCAAAATACCAAAAATATTTACCTTAGGTATATAACAATTGGTGACCCCGAAATACTAGTGTTTGGATGAATAGTATGAAATTTTAATACCGACTACAACTACCTTTTTCATCATAATTTGACACTGAAATAAGATTCTGATGAAACATCGATTATTAGTAATACCGACTAAAAATAGCTCATCAGTGACCCCGAAATGCTTCACCTCTTTGTGTATATCAATGTCAATCTTAAATTGTCTAGCAGTTACCGTCTTAGATCGTTGATGTCCCTGGCAACTCCGCAGCCGATCCAAGCAGAGCACACATCGCAGGCAGCCGCTGTAACGTGGGATGCTGTATCGCCCGAGAATGCCGGCCTCACCGCTGCGCCAACCTACAAGTAAACATACTTAGTCATACCTATTAGCCCCAAACTAAGCAGAGCTTGTGTTATGGGAACTACATGACTGATATAGGTACTACTTATATACAACTTTTTTTGTAAATACATACATATTATACACAGAAAATACATACATATTATATATCGAGTGACTTTTTTGTTTTTTTTTTCAAAAGTGAAAATTTCATATATCATTAATAGATTTTGAAAACGTCAGCATTTTCGAAATCACGACTAAACTTGTATTAAAAACTTAAAACTGACTAATTTGACAACACTGAAATTGTTGCTTACTCTGTCTTTGCTGTAAAAGACAGCGATAGATAAATAATGCTGGATATTCTTTACACAGCATCATCCAGCCCCAGTAAGCAGAGCTTGTATTATGGGAACTGTATGTCTGATACATACTACTTATTACACTTTTTTTGTAAATACATACATATTATACATAGAAAACACATACAGCCCCAGACAAACATTTGTCCCACACCCGAATCGAACCCGCAACCTTCTGCGTCTCAGGCGGGCTTTCGCCCACTGGTCCACAGATGTCGTCGGATGGAATTAAGTTTAGTTGGTGTAGATCAACGCCAATGACCACTTGAAGCTTTGTCAAACCTGCGCTTGATATTGTTCCAATAGCAAATGTCCAGGGAAGTCGGGTTCGGGTGCTCTTGCAAACTGTTGGATAATCATCTGTAATGTCCGCAAGCCGCATAGTCTGAGCGCGTCTGATTCGCCCGTTGCGCCAACGAACGCCATCCGCACTAGATCTGACAGGTGGAACGAGAGGTAATCCCCTGAAACAATCAATCACGACTTCAGGATGTACCCTAACCTGGGGTCGAGACAAATACCTCACGCTTACTTTTCCTTTCACGCTAACGCAAATTTGTCAAGGTAAAACTTGGCAACTGTCACGTGACATTTCCACAGCACAATGTCATTCCCATACAATTCAATCTTTCCGCAGACGTTTACGCCAACAGAAAGTGGTATTTGTCTAAACTCCTGGAACTGAAATAGAAATCACTTTACCTGAAACTCAAATATGTGATATCAAAAATATCACCTAGCCTTGTTTCGTCCAATTCGCTTTCAAAACCGATATCAGAGTAATTTTTGACGTATGATGTTTTTTAGCATCATCTAGCCCCAAAGTAAGCAGAGTTTGTGTTATGGGAACAACATGACTGATATGATACTTATAGTAAATACATACATATTATACATAGATCTGATGTTTATACAGGGATTTGTTTTTGCTTTATATTATATAAAGTTATGGTATTATCTTCATAACGTAAATTGTAAAGTTTTAGAGTATAGATTTGTTTATTTTGTTGTTAGCCCTGGAACAGTGACTTAACTTAGTTAATTGGTAATGGAATCGTATGTAACCGACTTCCCGCGACACAGGCTAGCCCTCGTACGGGGCCACCAGTATATTAAAACTGTAACATACTTAGTGGTAAATAAATATATTTGTATTTTGTTGTATTTGTATAGAAAACACCTAGACCCGAGACAAATATTTGCAGATCAAACAAATGATTGAACCCGCAACCTTCTGCGTCTCAGCCGGACTTTCGCCCACTGCGCCACAGAGGTCGTCATACTGCTTTTCGTCGGCTAGCTAACAACACCGCGTAACCAAAGAACCAAAAAACTGTTTATCTACTCCGCACAAGTCTACAGAATAGAAATCGCTAACGCTGAAATTAAAACTGTAATTGGTTGAAATGCAATGTTTGTATTGGTGAACAGAAGCGCAGTGAAAAGATCTATCCAATGGCATAAAAATGTCAAAACCGCAAAATTTCGACTTGAGCGGTGTTGTTAGCTAGCCGACGTTTTGTGTTTCTTTCCTCAGCCAGATAATCCAATGCTTGTTACCACTTGATGCGTTCTGTTGTTTCTTGTTGGTTGCTTTCACCAGGTCAAAGTGGGCCCCGTCGCCTGTCGCTTCACACGCTCCCATTATTTTCTGTATACACTCCATTGCAAACACCTGCAGGTAAAATAAAATAATACTAAAAAAAATGCTGGACGTTTTCACACGACATTATCTAGCTCTAAAGTAAGCAGAACTTGTGTTACGGGAACAACATGAGCGATATACTGCTTATATTGTATATTATTTTGTTAATACTAACATTTGATATAAAGAAAATACCCGAGACAAATACTTGTAAATCATACAAACATTTGTCCCGCGAAAGGGAATCTAACCCGCAACCTTCTGTGTCTCAGGCGACCTTTCGCCCACTGCGCCACAGAGACCGTCAAACTCATTCATTATGAAAGAACAAAGGGGTAACACACTCTCAGTTTTCTGTTTAAAATATTATTAATTATTATTATTAGTTCACCTTGTTCGATTGACAACACATCAAAGCTTAGAATCACAACAAAAAATAAACAGAGTTTGTTGTTTGATTTTTCTACTTGGTCGCGCGCGTTATAAATCAAATCATAAATTCACTTAGTTATTTAATAAGTTGGGCTTTCTAACTTTGTGATTGAAAAGCACAAAAACCAATTGAGTTTGACTCTCAGCTCGCGAAGACGAAGAATAAGAGATGCGCGCGCAATTATTCTACGGTAATGTTGTTACCCTGGTCGGCCACCTCGCCTGGACGGCAGGATGCGTCGACTGCTCCGTCTCAGCATGGAACTCGGCCTGATCATCGTCGCCTTCCACATCGAAATCCGTCTCAGGATTGTTACTATCCTCTGTTAAAAAACGACAATTTAAGAACAATATAAGAAACATCTTACTAATATTATAAACGCGAAAGTTTGTGAGGATGGATGTTTGTTACTCTTTCACGCAAAAGCTACTGAATGGATTTTGATGAAACTTTACAGTAATATAGCTTATACATCAGAATAACACATAGGCTACTTTTTATCCGGGTACCACGCGGGCGAAGCCGTGGGCAGAAGCTCGTGTTGCATAATACCGAAGTTGTTCAAATAACGGGAAGTTGATAAAAAGTCCAATATAATATGTCATCTCCCACTGACGTACCGCATTGGGGTGTATTATGCATTATCCCCCTTCTACCCTGACCCGGACCAACCCAACTCCTTGAAATATCAGAGAAGGGGGTTTATAACTCTGGGTTGATGACAACATTGTACGATACATTAACTTATGAACTTACCTAGTCTGATGGTGAGAACGCGTTTGGCCAACGCCAGCCAATCTTTCAGAGCGGCCGCCGAAGCAGCGGCCAACAAGCAGCATGTCAGCGTATCCCGCGCGTGGGAGACCGCACTCGGATCTCTCTCTATGTCCAGATACGCGAATAACGCGCCCGGTAATCCAGTCTCCGTGATAACCACCCCTGCATATTTAAACATTATCATAGAATGTAAGTATGTTATACAATAATATAAAAACGAACAAGCTCACGACTCTAATCCTACTAATATTATAAACGCGAAAGTTTGTGAGGATGGATGTTTGTTACTCTTTCACGCAAAACAACTGAACGGATTTTGATGAAACTTTACAATAATATAGTTTATACATCAGAATAACATAGGCTACTCTTATCTGGGTACCATGGAGATAGCCGTGGGCAGAAGCTAGTCACTTATAATAATGCTGGAAATTATGACACAGCATCGTCTAACCCCAAAGTAAGCAAAGCTTGTGTTATGGGAACTATGTGACTGATATACTACTCAACAACTACAGAATGTGATTTTTATTTTGGAAAAATAACAAAACTTAATGAATAATATGTTATTTAGCTTTAGATTGTAAATTTATTGTTTACTGTTTTGTAGGTACAATTAAAATAAATGCCGGTAGAAATATAGTTTACGACACCTACCTCCCAGGCTAGTTTCTCGCCCCATATATAAATACGGAATATAGAATTAGAAAGAGAGAAAAGAAAGAAGAAATTAGAATACTCAAATATCATACTAGCTTAAAATTTCGAAAATCATTAAACGAAAAATGGTACCACGGTACGTAGTTCCAGATATGATTATTCTGATACCCAAGACACTGGGAATTCTAGTGAGTCTCACCACAATATGGTTTGGCAGGCACGTGGTCCTTAGCCATCATTGCGTGTCGACACACTTCTGCCGCTTCCCTCTGTGACAGCTGACGAAGGCAACACAACGCCGCGCGACGAACCGTCAGCTCGGAACTGGATAGATCGCGCTAGAACATTGAGGAGCATAATCAAATTAATCATAATCGAACGACGTCACGTGCGTGGCGGCCGAGTAGCTGCGCCGCAAGAGGGGCTAGGGATCTCGAAAAATATCTCACGCTTACTTTTCCTTTCACGCTAACGCAAATTTGTCAAGGTGAAACTTGGCAGCTGCCACATGACATTACCACAAATACCTCACGCTTACTTTTCATTTCACGCTAACGCAAATTCGTCAAGGTAAAACTTGGCAGCTGCCACATGACATTACCACCACAGCTAATGTAATTTCCATTCAATTCAATTTTTCCGCAGGCGTCAAAGCCAACAGAAAGTGGTATTTGTCTAAACATTCTGGTTCGATACCCGCTGCGGGACAAATGTTTGCATGTTCTACAGATATTCGTTCCGAATCTGGTTGTTGTGGTAACACGATACTCGTAGTTCCTGATACCGACGACACAGGGAATTGTAGTGTGGGGTCAGGACTATGTATGTGTCTGTTGGGTGTTATTTAATTATGCAGGGATACACAATTTTGAAATTATTGTGGGAGTTACACTAGTTTTGTATGAAATCCGTCACAAAAAAAGTATGTAAACCTATTTTTTTTTTGCTTAGACCCGCCCACGACTCGTCGAAGGCATGGACACAGGTTATCTGTTTCATGTGGCTGTGTGATTTGGTGTGTAGGGATACAATAAGTAAGGATTTTGAGGAACTTTCACACTGAAAAGATGAAATATGTAAAGAAAAATAACAATATTTACATATTAGTTAAAGCCCCGACCCGTCCACGATCCGTCCAAAGCCCGTCTCGCATAATCTTAAGTTGAGTCAAGATTTAGTTTAATAATCGTTGTGAAAAACGGTCATCAGATACTTACACACAGTTGAGGCACCAAAGTGTGTAGATTGATGTGAGATGGCGCGAACATCTGCAGTTGCTGTAGACAGCCAAGAGCTTCAGCCCTCGCGCCGGGACCGCCGCACTCGAGCAGGGCTGCGCAGGCGCACACGAATCTACCCACTGCCGTCACTGCAAACCACAGAATGTACCGTCAAAAGGAGTGAATTGGGATCAAGGAACGAATCCTAGTACACACTACCACATGTCAGAACTGTTTTAACTGTTGGGTGTTTCTTATTATTAAGGAACTAGGCGCTTCAGCCCTCGCGCCGTGATCACCTCAATAAAGCAGAGCTGCACACGAGTCTACCCTCTACCGTCCCACGGGGTGAACTATAATCAAGGGGGGAAATTACTTAAATAACTCCCACTATCAACCGCCATCAACTCATCAAAAGAGAGATTCACAGTTCAAGAAGACAAAAATAGTTCTGATTCCCGAACAGCTGTGAAAAGAGAGCGAACGTTTTTTTCTCTACTCTTCCATCGTCCAATTCTTTGTGTTTGGTACATATGCTACCGGTGCTAGAATAGTAAACCAAAACAACTTTAAGGACAGATGACATAACGTACGAAAGGATTATATAGCAGATGTACGAAGGGATTTTTCTGGAAATCCCCACCAACCTGCTAGAATGGATAACCAAAACCCGTCACCTTTATTGACAGGTGACATAACAGAGATATACGAAGGTATTTTTCCGGAAATCTCCACCAACCGATAGAAGCTTGAAGCCCCTTTTAGATTGCACAGATAGATAGGCTACATCTTTTTACTTCTAGGATAGGTCGCTCGCGAGGAATTGGCGTAAATTTACTTACAAATTTTAAATTCACAATTTCAAAATTTTAAAAACCTATAGACTTTGACTTTGACATTACGAACCTTGCAGCTCAGGGCCGACCACGGTGATAAGCGCCGCCAATAACCTGCCGACGCTTCTATGCAGCTCCTCAGGGAACGGCGGAGATACGAACAACAGCTTCAGAGCCAATGTCAGAGTGGACTCCACGTGGGAACGGAACATGGGGCCTGACGCGTCCGCTAGTACGGAGAGGGCGTGCAGGGACCACACCTGAAAAATAATTATTAGATCAGAATCTGCATATAATCAATGGATGAATTAATGAAAATACTTTATTGTACACCATAAACAAGTTACAAAATAAACAAAATATTAAACTTATTCAGATTAAAGTACAATGGGTGGTCTATTAGAAGCGATAAGAAGGAAGAATGATATGTGAAAACAAAAATGTTGCCAGGAAGGGATCGTGTTTAGGATTTAAATCTTTGCGCCACCCTTTGTTTAATTTCTTGTAGGTACAACATGTTTTTTTCTTATATCTTCCTGTCCTTCAATGAATACAAGTCTCCGTCGAATTTTATTGTTTTAATTACCAAATATTCCTAGCCTACCAACATGGCCGATCCAGGGCCGGATATTCTTACCTGCAGATATTTCTTTTGGGAATGAAGTTTCCATCACATTTGAAGCTGTGGAGCGCAAATAATGCAACGGGATTGAGCGTCACAAAGAGTGGTCGATCGTGTTCAAAGTCCATTTGTTAAAATTGATAAAAAATGAAAAAAACTAAGTTTCAGCGATAAATCCACTATTTGTTCTGTGTGTTTTAGTGTTTAGTTGTTTCTTTGTTGTGATTCAAGAATTATGTCTACAATATTTATAATTCAGCTTTTTTATATAAAAGTAAAAGTAACCCAATAAGCGAGATATAACGTTGAAAATTTTCAGTGTATTAGGATATTACTAGCGAGTACCTACAATGAACAAAATGTGTAAGAAGATATTGCGTTGAACTTACTAATGGAATAAAATTTAATACATGAATAAATCTAAGCGTGTCAATGAAATGAACGTTACCTGCAACTCGTGTCCGGCGCTATCCTGCGCAAGGGCACGTAAAACAGGCAGAGCTGCGGCGCTGAACCCCGCGCCCCGGGCCCGCTGCACTGCGCCCACGCACGCCGCGGCCGCCGCCTTGGTCGGTCGGTTCACAGCCGACCGCGCCATCGCGATAGCTCTCTCGCTCAGCGCCTGACTCTCAGCCTCGGTGATGCACCCGCAGAGCCGACCGGCGCACGATGCGGCGAGCGCTCGGACCGTCGCGCTGTTCGCCGACAGACCCGCCTGGAAAACGAAAGTGCCAAGCTAGTGTGACGCGAGCACAGCTTGAAACCTCTACGGAACAGCGGCTATCAACTAGGCGGCAGGCAGTCCAAGATCTCTAGTATCCAAATCCAACCTACTTGGGGTATCACAGAATAACATGTCGAAGGTACGATTCTTTTATTGTTGTTGGAATAAGCCGTGTCTGACCCCAATTGATTTTCCACAAGAAGAAAATATGTAAAAGCGTTAAAACATCGAGAGGAACCCGGCATGCCCCAGAACCTAAAATTCGAAAGCAATGTACCATCAGTTAAAAGTGTTCCAATAAGCGACGATGGGTAACAAACTGTCACACGGACTGCTAACTACGATGTAAACGTGTGCCAAATACAATGTTTGGACGTACCTAGGCGAGGGTGTTCGTCTTTCAGGATACAATATACTGCTTTTAAAATTAAAGGTGCTTTTAAAATTAACGGTTCTTGAAAAAATTATAAGTTTCTTAAGAGCCCCATTATCTTCCTATCAATTAACAATTACACATCCTGTATAATTGTTTTAAATTGTTAACCCACACAAAATGGAAATCAAAGGGAAATCACTTAAGGGGAGGGGCTTCGAGCCGAAACACCCTTTGATAAAGGATAAAGACCTTTAACAAAGATTAACCTAGATAGGTACAATCTTAAATATTAAAGTTCATCGCTCATTATTATGTTTGTACTGACACATTTCTATAGAACACCAACTTTATATTTATCTTATATTAACTTATCCTAAGAATTTCGACCAGGCTGGTATTAACTATGTCATGGCTTAGTTAGTATAGGGCCCCCGTACAAGCTCTGACTATCCTAAAGCGAGCCTCGGGAGGGCGGCGTTACATCGTGGCATGTGCCGCCGTTAGCGCCGCGAGGGGGCTGGGGGTGGTTTTCCAACTGCCACCGGGACGTGCTAAGAGCGTTATGCGAGAGAGGCACCAATGCGTTCCTTTAGAGGTCCCGGAGCCCCTTGACATGCATCGAGGCCGGCCACCGGGGGGTTTTAGTGAGTCCACGAGTCCGTGAACCTCACATAACCCTATCATATCCTCAATCGTATTTGTTAGCAGATTTTTCCCTCGTCACAAAAAAAGGCCCTCGTACCAAGCAGGAGGTTTAATTTTCGATATAATATGTATTATCAAATAAAACACCGTAGTTTGGTATTACTCACCATGATAAGGTCAGTGGCTATATTCTTCACTGGTTCTTGTCCCAAAGCACTCTTCTGTTCGGCCAAAGTCCTCAGCGCCATGAGTAAGGCGGTGTATACATTGACTTGTATGGCCTCTTGACGCGCGCCTTTAGACATCTTGATGCATTCAGTGAAGTGCTCTAACATTTGTTGCCTGAGAAGATAGTATTTAGCGTTTTAAAATAGTGAGTATCCAAAACTATCATGAATTTGATTATTCATATAGTAAAAACGGGTATTTTCACCCGAGAGTCTCGTGCGTTTTAGAAGTATGTGCACGACGCGACGCGGAGGGAGTGCGCTACGATCACTCACCCTGATGAAGACTCTCGGAATGAGTCGAAACTTAGTCGGTGCCTTCACCGATAGTACGGCACATAAAAAATGGAAAAAAA
Source organism: Perizoma flavofasciatum (assembly GCA_958496245.1). Taxonomy (NCBI): domain Eukaryota; kingdom Metazoa; phylum Arthropoda; class Insecta; order Lepidoptera; family Geometridae; genus Perizoma; species Perizoma flavofasciatum. The sequence goes on along the minus strand of OY292439.1, from coordinate 6,523,562 downwards.
ATCCACACTACATCATCTAGCCCCAAAGTAAGCTGAGCTTATGTTATTGGAACTAAATGAATGATATACTACTTATATAATTATTTTTTGTAAATACGTACATTATATTATACATAGAAAAAACCCAGACCCGAGACAAATATTTGCAAATTATACAAACATTTTTCCAGCGGCGGGAATCGAAACCGCAACCTTCTGCATCTCAGGCGGGCCTTCGGTCACTACGCTACAGAGGTCGTCGAAATCCCGTTTTTACAATATGAATAATAGTGAGAATATTTATTTTTGCAATAATTCAAACGTTGATGAATCTAATAAAACACATTGATAACCTGGATAGCGCGGCGGGTAAATAGCCGGCTACGACGCCAGGTACGGGTTTCATTCCCGAAACGGGACAAATGTTGGCAAATGTTTGTATGTTCTGCAGATATTGATATATCAATCATGAAGTTCCCATAATACAAAATACAAACAATAAGTTCCCATAATGCTTAGTTTGGGGCTAGATGATGCTGTGTGAAAATGACCTTTTGTAAATACATACATATTACACATAGAATCACACAAACATTTGTCCCGCAGCGGGAATCGTACTTACAACCTTCTGCGTCTCAAGCGGGCCTTCGCCCACTGCGCCACAGAGGTCGTCAAACACTGGGTTCTGGGTTCACTGGGTGATCTTAAGCAAATACCTGTGTTTATTTGCAGCTCTTGCGAATATCTGCGGGAACAGAGACACCGACGCGTCTATGACGGCGACACCCAGCGGTTGGGCGCCATTCAACCCTCGGTACACGCAGCAAGGCTCATGTTCCAATGCACTTGAACCACTCGCACTAAGCGGCGATGCGAGCTGCAGGGTCACAGATAATGTTAGAAAATTACCTGACATTTATAAATTAACATTAAATATTTATGTATATTTTCCTAGTAAATCCTACTACTATTATAAACGCGACAGTTTGAAGATGGATGTTGCTTACAAATTAAAGTCGACAATGAGATCTCGCTTCGTTCGATCAATAAGTGAGTTTGCCCACCTGACTCACAGAGATTGCTCACCTGTTCCTCAATATCGGCGTGGTCTGTGTCGTAGATCCATCCCTCTTCACCGAGTAGAATGGTATCGCGAGGATGCATAGCGGCTCTGACCATTCCTATAGTCATAGAAAATCACAAAGATTTTACTCATGGGAAGCGCTATCAAATACAAGCAACGTTTGCTTGCCTCAAAAATAACTGTCAAATTTGCTGCTGTTAACAAGATTAAAATGAGTGTCCCAACCGGCCATATAAATCGAAGTATTATGTCATGTCATAGTAAATGATTTACGGTTCCCACTACTTCTAAACATAACTAAGATTTTATTAGGGATTAAACATTTAAGTTCTGTTAGGCGTGTCCACACTCTGCTATTCATACTCAACTTACTTCTTTCAACTTTCAATACATCTTGCATCTAGGGTATGCATTGTGCGATGTACTTAATCCTCTTATATTTTGTCAAATGTTGACGTACACTAGAAGCGTACTCTGTCATCCAATAAGTTATGAGGTATGCCTAATTGCATGCGTTAAGGGGTTAAGGTATGCAAAAATATGCAGACGCAAGTTAAAAGTGAAAGCGCCTAAGTATGGACAAAGCAATACATTAAGGAGTTAGGCTCGTATGGTCTGGAATGTACAACGTTTGTGTGAGCAACATGACTGGATTGAAAAAGTCTATGTCATCAATTTATTATTTTTAAAATTTCTATTTAAGCTATTTATTTTCTCTATAACGTGTTAAGTACTTAAGTATATATAATTTGTGAGTGGTGGTTTTGAATAAATGATTATCTTATCTTATCTTTTTATGTATAGTTGGTGATAAACTCACCAGTGGCCACGTTCCCGCCCGCCGGGTCGGCTAAGCCGGCCAACTCCGCTGCCAACAGCCTCAGGAGCGGGGCGGCGGGCGCGCTAGCCCCAGTCAGCGCGCTGCAAGCTTGGTATAGACGGAGGCGAAGCAACGCTGCCGGGGCTTTCAAAGCTCCACCGTAGCTTCTAACCACGCTCGATACGCTGTTAAAGATAATTGTTCAATGAATAACTTATGAAATTAGACATTAAATGATAAAAAAACTATTTCAAATAACGTCTAAAGTTGATAAATGGTTAGGGGTTGGATTTTTTCATGAAATTTATATGGGACCACCCTTGAAGTTATCATAAAAAATAATAATTAAAATCGGTTCACAATTGGCGAAGATATCACGTAACAAAACATACAGACGAATTGGGAAAATCCTTCATTTTAAATTCAGATAAAAAAAAATAACAGTATTGGTGAAAACCTACCTAAACATCCAACAGACACATACTTAGTCCAGGCCCCACACTAGGATTCCCTGTGCCGGTATCAGAAACAACGAGTACCGTGGTACCACAACACCCAGACCCGGAACAAATATCGAACCCGCATCTTTTGCGTCGCAGCCAACTTCTCGCCCGCCACGACGCCACCGAGATCGTCTATATTCCTACCTGTTATTCATTAATAGCCGCCGCCACGAGTCGTGAACACGAAATGACAGTGCGCAGGAGTAAATTTATAGTTTAGTTTTTCAGTAAGTACGAGGCGCGGAGTACAATGTATGTCATAGCGACGCGTGATTGGTCCGTGTCAGTCAAACGTGGTCAACGATTGGCTGCGCGCAGGCTTTTCAAAGTCCATTAAATTTGCTCGTAAATAAAAACATGCGCGAACTAGCCTTTCGCTATTCTGTGCTCATCTCTCGTGGCGGCTACTCTATATACTCGTACCATAGAACCATAGAACTTACTTTGTAAGCACTGCGATCGCGCCCTCTATCGGCTGAGCGAGGCGCTTCGACGTATCATCATTGTTGACTAGAGACGGGCAGTGGATCAGTAGACTGTGCAGTGCTGATAATGCTCCCGCGCGGCCCTCTAACGTCACCTATAAATTAATATAAAATTATAAGACTAGCATCGTCTCACTTGTACTGAGAAACAAATACATGGAAAACATCCAGACCTAAGACAAATATTTGCAGGTCATACAAACATTCGTCTCGCGGCGGCAAACCGAACCTGCAACCTTCTGCATCTCAGAAGGGTCTTCATCCACTGCGGGTCTTCGCCCACAGAGGTCGTCAAACTTCTTCTAGCTATGGTATAAAAAACTTGCCTGCCAAGTAAAAGCGTCCCCCCTAGACTTCTCTGATTCAAGCTCTTTCACGGAACGCGGGAAACTGTTACGCCATAGCAGCAACATACGAGGTAACAAACCTCTGACCACTGGCACACCTAGAATAAACACAAAGAATTATTTTAGAACTACATGGTTGGTCATAAAGAAATTAAACAGTTTGAAACTGATTAATAGTATTGTTTTATTCTATTGTTATTCCTGGCTTTGCAGCTTTCGTGGTCGTAGGTAGACTAGATAAAATACTATACCACATAGATGACAGGTGTCTCAAGTAGTCTCAACAGATCTTAACAACTATTACTACGATATTATTTAATTAGATTTAGGTGAAAATTTAATTTGGGCTGCAAACCAGTGGGACTTGCCTTGCTTGATCTTTCAAAATTTGGATATTTTGGATATGTCGGTTTGGTAATTTTGTGCCTTCACCTTGACGCCTTGCTGGCAAAAATGAAGCGAAGTGACCCCCTCGTAGGAAACACCCCACCAAACCATCACACTTGCTGGATGATGAGTGCGCTGGACATTGCGTACAGATGGCTGGACGTCCTTTGAACTTCTGGCGTAAACCTTATTGTTCTGCCGGTTAAACTTTTCTTCCACCGTGAAGATCTTTTCATCGGTAAACAGGATATTTTTTGGATCGTGTCTCTTCAGTAGGTTCCGACATCGTTCCAGTCGCAATTTACGAAGACGCTCGTTTAAATAATGCACTTTCCTTCGACTGTAGGCCTTTAGTTTAAGATCATATTTAAGTATCCTGTTCACCGATATTCGCGAAATGTAGGTCTGCAGAGCTAATTTCTTTTGAGTCCGGCAAGGGTTGCGACGAATTCGCTCTCTGATTACTTTGATGTTGGCGGGCGTCCTTACAGACCGCGGGCGGCCACATCTTCCACGGTCTTCTAAAGAGCCGGTCTCCTTGTACCTCTTTATGGTATAATACACAAAGTTCCGACTACATCCCAAACTTTGGATTTCACTAAAAACTTGCATTGGTTTTTTTCCTGCTTGAAACAGTGAAATTACAGTCGCACGCAAATCTTTTGTTGGCGCCATTTTCACGGAGAATGAAACAAATATTCAAATGTATATTTTTTCTGATTCAAAACATTCGAAATTTAAAATTTTAAAAGTTTAAAAAAGGTTGCATGAATTACTTTCTTTTTAAATTAATTAAATAAGTTCGTCTTAAAACTTATGAACACACGAGGTATAATGCCGGAAGAGGGTCATTGACACCGTGGTGGGTAACATTGTTTGTTCCCACAATGACCTCTTGTGACTCAAAAGTCAACTAAACAGCTTTTTAGTTGATTTTAGGGATGTGCTAAGAGCAGGTAGTATGGAGACTTTGATGGTCATTTCACGAATGAAAAACATGGAAATCCAAAAAGTCGTAGAACAAACAATGTTGCTCACCACGGTGTCAATGACCTCCTTCCGGCATTATATACACATTCCGGGACACCCTATATAAATATATGCCGCATGTGATCATCACTTGAGAACGGATCGACCAATTTGACTGTTTTATTTTGTTTAGTTCGAAAAGGTTTGTATGAAAGAACATTTTTAGAAAATCCACCTGGATTTCTGACTTTGCATGACACGTGCGAAGCCGGGCTTGTTGCTATATTTGGTATACAATTGGACCAAAACAACATGCAAAAAACATCCTCTATAACTCACCAAGAGTACAAATAGCGCCGACAATCAGCCATCCAGCGTTCGTCCTAGCGGCAGTGAGTCGACTGCTCTGTCCCGCCGAGCGCAGTAACTGTTCCGCTGCATTGAATGCTATTTTACCGCGACCGTGGGGGACGCCCAGCGGAGACAGACGCACCGCACCGAGTATTGCCGCTAGGGCTGCTGAATAACCTGATAATAACAGAATAACATTAAAATATAACATTGTTTCAGGAAAAAATAAAAAGCGACTTAAAATAACGAGTAGTTGATAAAAAGTTCAATATGAAATTTCATCCCCAGGACACGCAGCGGATATACCAAGCGGCAGCTACGCTGAATGTACCAATTATAGAAAATAAACATACCAGAAATATGATGAGGCGTAGGTCGAGCGGCATCCAACGCATCCACACACTTGTCCAACAGCGGCGTTATCTGCGACGGTAGTGCCACGCACACGCAGCGGATGCACCAGGCGGCCGCTAGCCGCGCCGCTACGCACGGGTGCTCCAGCACGGTACATATAGCGTCCACCATGTTCAGTGACGTGTCGGAGACGAGGTTCTGCACGGAGGTGCCGAGCTGTAGCGCTAACTCCCCAGCTTCCATCAGAGCGCAAACTAACAGGTGCTGGCTGAATAGTGTTTCCTGTGTTCAATCAAAAACAAGTTGTTGAAACATAAAGATACCGGTGTTACCTGTAAACCTGCTACTACCTGTTAATCTATTTTAAGACCTGTAACACTTCATATTTTATATTTAATTAATTGTTTTGATGCACATATTCGGAGATCTTAAAATAAATCTTAACTCAGCAGCATTAGTAGTTCACAAACCTACCAGGCCACTCAGAAAGTTTTGCGAAAAAAAGTTTTTATGTATAAGGCACTGGCCACTTGTAATTATTTTGAATAATTTGGTTATTTAAAAGTAAAAATACCATTGTTTGAATTTCGAATTTCCGTCCACATTTTTTCGAGAGTTAAATTAAATTATCACGTCTCATTTAAAAACGGATCTGCATCGAGAGCATTTTCGTGCGATGATTTTCTACGATTTTAAATGTGGCCTAAAACCTGATGAGTCATTTGATCGACTTCAAATGGCTTTTATGGACGAAGGACCTTCAAAAGCAACCATCTACCGTTCGGTAGATGGTTCGCTTTACTTTGGGGGATGAACTTTCTTGCGTGACAGCCCTCGTAGGACGACCACTCCGGTCGTCCTACGACGGCTGTCACGGAAGAAAGTGTGCTGGCAGTAAAAATAATAATTTAAGAAAACAGGCGAATTACATACGAAGAAATTCAACATACACTGCAGATTTGTTCGGGAAGCTTTCAGAAGATTCTTCACGAGCACCTTCGCGTGAGGAGGATAGTTTCGCGCTGGGTGCCGTTCAACCTCACCGAAGCTCAAAAGCAGGTGTGGAGTGGTGCCATGATATGATTAAAAAATTTGAAGCAGGCTCGTCTCGGCGCGTTTACGACATTGTGACAGGTGACGAATCCTGGATTTATCAATACGATCCAGAAACAAAGCGTCAGTCGACATTTTGGCTGTTTCAAAACGAACCAACGCCTACGAAAGTGAAGAGATCGAGAAGCGCAGGGAAAATTTTGATCGCTAGTTTCTTCACTATGACGGGGTATCTGGTTTCAATTCCATTACGAGACCAAAGCAGCATCAACGCCGAATGGTAAAATAACATTATTCTTTGTCACCATTTTTTCATGCCACTTTGGTGCAGCACATCAAAAATAATCAATTTTGTGTTTCTAAAAATAAAAAACCAAATTAATCGTAATCGCTGATTTTAACAAGGGCAGTTTTCCATACACTAACTTTCTTAAACTTTTGTGATGTAATTGTTTTTTTTTAAACTACTAAAGTGGCATAAAAGCATATGGCCCACCAGTTGTAACAGTTAACCGTAACTTATAGACGCTTTCAACACCAGAGGTAGGAAAAATCTCATGTGCCTGTAATTTCACCGTCACTCATACCTTCAAACTGGAACACAGCAATGTGAGCAAGTACTGCTTGGCGGCAGAAATAGGTGGTATCACGAGCTCTTTCACAAGACGCTCTACTAGTTCTACAAATTTCAATTAACCTATTACCTATTATTATTAATATGATTAGGTAATTATTTACCTGATTGCAATCCTTAGCATTTTCAGGGTTGAAATCAATGCTGTTCATTTGTTTAATGACGACTTGAATGATTTCTCGACACGCGGAAGTTTGCGCCTTCTCTCCCAACATTTTACCCAGAGTGTTGCGGAGTATGTAGTTTATACATTTTCTGAAAATATACAGGGTGTGAGTTGTAACCGTAAACACGTACATTTCGTGAGCACAAAACTGAAAACACTCAGAAAGGGGTTAAGCTTATCTTTCAATCTCGTTTGTAATCATTAATCAATCAGGTTTTTCTCATTAACCTCGACCATTGAAGGACATTAGCCATTAAGAAATGGAACGAATAGATAAATTGAATTGTTGATGATAAGACTCTACATAAAATGCCTACTATCTCCCAGCAATATCATTGGTCCCTCAGGTGGAGGCCACTTTGTCACACTGACACTGATGCATGAGTTAAAATCAAATCATGATACTTGATGAATCACTTGTTGATAGAATAATAATAAATAAATAATGTTGGACCTTTTTCCCACAGCATTTTTAAGCCCTAAACTAAGCAGACCTTGTATTTGGGAACTACATGACTGATATTACTTATCTACTTTTTTTTTGTAAATGCATACATCATATACATAAAAAAAACACAGACCTGAAACAAATATTTGCAGGTCATACAAACATTAATTCCGCGGCGGGAATCGAACCCGCAACCTTCTGCATCTCAGGCGGGCCGTCGCCCACTACGCCACAGAGGTCGAACAATAAGTCCAGTAGATTGTAAAAGAAGAAAGAAAAAAATTCTACTATGATATCCTTCTCAACTTAATTTCTACTAATCTTATCCTACGGATATTTTAGATGTTTAGCTGTGTATTGCCGAAAATCTTCGTAACGGTTGAACGAGTTTGGGTGAAGGAATCGATTTCCTACCTCTACATATAACTACCTCTCACTAGCCTGAAAGGTTTGCTGGAAGAAAACTCTTTTTATGATTAAGCTCGCCTTTGTACATGCCCTCTCATACTCTATCATTTCAATGTGTTTATTTGTGGTTATTGCCATAAAGAATAAATCTTTAATCTGAGTAGTACGCAAGCGAAGCCGTGGACGGAGGCTAATGGTATACACCCTGTATTATATAAAGGCTTCAGGAGTCACTTACCTAGAATAAACCGCATCAACATGGGAGCTCGCTGCTTTAGGATTAGCGACCAAATCTAGCACGTGGTTCAGGAATGTAGTGATGTTACGCTCGAGCCAAACACCGCCCATGTTTTGGACAAACACCACATACGCCTGGGAATTTAAACTAGTTACTTAACAATACTATTAGAACATTTAAACAAGTATCTGAATTAAATTAAGAAAACTTGAATAAATAAAAATGAATCATATATTGTTTCCGAGTGCCAGAAGCATTTAAACAACAAATAAGAAGTTTTCTTTTTAATCTTTGGCAAATGTAACTTTTAGTACCGAAAGGTTGAAGGTTGAAGGAAGGGGAGGTCTCTGTATTCCGTCAAACAAAAATGAGACACAAATAAATTTTTGTCTTCTTTTCCATCGGCAAAATCATGCTCATACTAAGCCTGCTGAAACTATTTTTTTCATCCATTCTCTACAAATGACCTTATTGTAATTATTGTATCACTATTACTTGGTGAATTGTGAGTAACCGAGCAATGATATTGATATTGGAGGGATTGATATGTCACAGTGGGTGTGTGTGTGTGTGTTTGTGTTTTTTTTCTGGAGTAATTGACATGGAAAGCTGTTTCTGTTACTCACGTTAGTAACACAAACGCGAACTTCTCTGTTCACTCCCGAGCCGGATTTGATAATTTCTCCCTTCAAGAATGAGGTACCACCTCTTAGGAAAGCGCCCATCAACAGATTCAATGCTTCGTCTAGAGATACCACATTCTTTGGCGGATCTTTTTTGTTTTGTTGCACTGAAAAGTCAAAATTAACGTCGACATCATCCACAGCTCATGATATCTATTCTCCTTTCGAGACAAAGTTCTACAAATATTTGGTATTTACCTGTAAAATCGTTTTGTCAAACTGGCCACTTTGAACCGAAATATCTGCGGTTTGACTTGGAATTCTTAATTAAAATAAATGTTGTTTTATGGCATAGTATTCTATTCAAAAAAACAGTAATTCATTAGTTTTTTTGGGTCCCATTTCATTTACATTTGCGACCACAGACTTCAAGAAAACTCGCGTTATTTTCGAACACGACTTCCGAAGAGGAAACAATGCATCTCAAACAGCACGCAATATTACAGACGTATGGACCTGCCACTACCAACGAACGAAAACCGCTTTTTGGTTCAACCGCTTTCGTTCTAGAAATGTTAATGTCACAATCGAACCTTATGGACGCCCGGAGAATAACACTGCTAATGACGAATTAAAAGCGGATCCATCTCAAACTACAGATGAACTTGCATAGGCATTTGATGTTACTGTTGACACTTACATCAAACATTGTTTTGAAACAATATTGAGTAATTTGTGGCAAAGAAGCAAAAACAAAAAAGCTCAATCATTTTACTATTTTTCCATATAAAATGGCGATATCGTAGATAGAAACCTAATATTTGTTTCAGCCTGCTTAGCATGAAGACCCAAGACAACGGTTTCGTCTACCGCCAAGATAAAAATATTTTGTCCCTCCTTTGTTTGACAGAAATAGTTTTTGTCTTCTCTTTCGTAGACAAAAGGTTGTCTTGGGTGCTCATGCTAAGCGGACAGGTCTGGTTGTTGTGGTTCCACGGTACTTTTAGTTCTTGATACCCACGACACGGTGAATCTCTGTGGCGCAGCGGGTAAAGGCCCGCCTGAGACTCAAAAGATTGCGGGTTCAATTCCCGCTGCGTGACAAATGTTTGTATAATCTTCAAATATTTGTCTCGGGTCTGTGTTTCCAATGTATATATATATATATATATGTATTTACAAAAAAAGTATATAAGTAGTATATCAGTCATGTAGTTCCCATAATACAAGCTTTGAGTTTGGGGCTAGATGAATGAATGGATGAATGAACGAAAATACTTTATTGCACACCTTAAGCAAAAAACATAATAACAAAATCTTATACTAGAGAAAGTACAATGGGCGGTCTTATCGCTTAAAAGCGATGTCTTCCAGACAACCTTTGGATGGAGAGGATAGTAAGAGATTGTGAGAGTGGCAGGGGTGTACTTAAAATAACAACAAAAGAATATTAACTATACAATACAATACATGTTATATATATAATAAATATGTTAAGATACATACCTACAGATTTACTACACATATACATATATAAATACACATACAGATGACGCTGTGTGAATAATTTCCAGCATAATTATTATCTCAGTAAGTCACGTTCCCTGCGTCAGAACTATGTATGTGACTTATTATATTTGTTTACCTGCTTGAGCGCCCATTTTCTTGCTGTTCAGATTTGTCACTTCGCCAGCTTGTGTTGTGGCTATTAAAGTACCCAAAAGCTCAGCAATCGCAGATCTGTTGAAGTAAACAATAAGAGTTTCATGAATAATATTTTCAACTAGTTAAATCACAATGATCAATTACTTCTCAATAACATCATGTATCTCAAATTAAAACGGAGAACCACCAACCGAGGTGGCTAGAGCTGCAGAGAGAGGAACCCCCTAAGTATGCGCGCTGAGTGCAGGAGCATTTTCCACCGTCTTCAAAAAAGGAGGTTCTCAATTCGTCTGAATTTTTTGTGTGTATGTTACGCGATACCTTCACTAATAATGAACCGATTCTAATTATCCTTATTTAAATGGGTTGGGTATACTTCAAAGGTGGTCCCATAATACATTTTATGAAAAAATCCCACCTCTTAGGGTGGAAAAATGGGGTATGACATTTCACATTGGATTTTTGATCAACTTCCCGTTATTTGAAGTATTTTTAGGGTTCCGTACTCAAAAGAAAAAAACGGAGCCCTTATCACTGCTATAAAACTAGGTATACATTTGTAATTGCTTGTGGCTTTGAAAACTGAATTTCGGGAAAAGATCGGAAAAAAATGCGAGACTCGATTCCTGAACCGAGGGTAAGGAACCACGGTGAGCGAGTCCGACTCGCACTTGTCCGGTTTTTTTATTATTATTACGCTCCTATTCCTGATAGAATAAATTCCGAGAGATTGTACCTGAGCGTATAATCGCTAGGCTGGGCGGCTCTGAGACACGCGGCTGCTATAGCATCCAGATCAGCGGGTGTCAGCTTCATCAAGGGCAACAGGTTCCTCAATGCGTGGGCGGCGGCCGCCCTGACAGGCGTGGCTCGGTCGGACATAAGTGTGTTGCGAGATGCGCGGGACACCTCGCGGACGGCGGCCGGGGCGGCCGTGCCCATACCCACACAAATCTGGGAAAAGCATTAGTTTGTTGGATGTACAAAACCTGATTATTTTCATAACATTATTATGTAAACATACATTTTAAAAACTCCTTTATAAACATATATTTTATACTAGCTTCAGCCCACGTGTTCGCTCGCGTGGTACTGGGGTAAAAAGTAGCCTATGTGTTATTCTGATGTATAAGCTATATTACTGTAGTTTCATCAAAATACGTTCAGTAATTTTCGCGTGAAAGATTAACAAACATCCATCCTCACAAACTTTCACGTTTATAATATTATAGTAGGATATTTTATACGTGTATTGATATTACTGTATAGTTTATTTCAGTTTGTATATCGCTTTGCACTCTCCCCTTGTATTTATTATTACGTGCACCGCCAACCATTCTTACAATTACATGAATTCCGCTACATCCCAAGGTTTCCTGGAAGAGATCCCTATAAACGATAAAACCGCTCATTGTACTTTTAGTTATATTAAGTTTTTGTTTATTTTGTCTTGTGGTGTACAGAACTTCCATTCATTCGTTCATTCAAAACGTCGGGTAAAAATGGAGAATCGAGCTCTCATGTTTACGCGTTTTATTCTAGGTAAGTGACTCCTAAAGCGTTAATACAATACAGTGTTGTACTGCGTGCGTAGTACTCAGATAATTTGTTGGGTTTACAAGAAGTAACTCCTTTAAAAATGACGGTCAATCCAACTCAAATCACACATTTAGCAGTATGTGTTTTTGGCCATACTTATAGTTTTTTAAACAGTTGTTTAGTTAAAGAGTGTTTTGTTTTCTACCTTTGAGTTAATATTGACACATATCAGAAACAGGCTAAACAGTGTTTAATTACTCAATTGTTCAAATTGATTTTTTTATACAACTCCTAACAGACACTTATGTTTTAATTGTTTAGTTTTATTTTATAATACCCAACAGACACATCCACATCCTGACCCGACACTAGGACGCCCTGTGTCATAGGTAACAAAAACTATGAGTACCACAACACACGGCACAAATATATACAGAACGTGCAAACATTACAGAGTGCGTATTTTGTGGCGTGAACATGAAAAATAAAAAATAAAAAATGAAATATTATGAAAATAATTAAAAAGCGCGCCCACGCCACGTTGAGTATTTTTTATTTTTTTTTGCATACCATACAAAGTCTACAAAAGAGATATAATGTCCACGCCACATCTTAGCCATATCGCGCACCTACGCCAAATACCTTGAGAAAAATCTTTTTTTTTTTTTTTTGCATACCAACTAAGTTCCTCGACCTCGAGTTTGACGACCTCTGTGGCGCAGTGGGCGAAGGCTCGCCTGAGACAAATGTTTGTATCTGCAAATATTTGTCTCGGGTCTGGGTTTTTTCTATGTATAATATGTATGTATTTACAATAAAAATGTATATAAGTAGTATGTCAGTCATGTAGTTCCCATAATACAAGCTCTACTTAGTTTGGGGCTAGATGACGCTGTGTGAAAATGTCCAGCATTATTTATTTATTGATTTTATTTTATTTAGTTCCCAGACGAGATATATGTCCGCGTCACATCTTCCTTACGTCGCGCGCCTACGCCACTTAGCTTGAGTAAAATGATAGATTTTCTTCTTTTTTTTTGCATACTAAAGTTTATAGATGAGAAGTATATTATTTTATAAGTCGTACTTGCTTACCTTTTCAAGAGTATTCATAATCTCAAGTCTGGTTTGAGACTCTGCGCTCTTCAATGATCTCACTAGAGTTGTCACAGTCTCTTCATAGGATCTGCCCATCATTCTGCCGAGTTTCTCGTACATTCCGCCCAAACAGCATATTGCAGCTCTACAAATAAAAGATCATCCAAATCGGGTCACATGTTCTAGTTATAAAATCTATAATAATAAGAGAGCTGAAGAGTTTTTTGTTTTTTTTTTTGTTTGTACATGCTAATCTCTATAATTAACAGTCAGATTTGAAAAAATATTTTTGCATTTGATAACCCAATTCTTGAGGAAGGATAGGCTATTTAACATCACACTACAACCCTTAAAAGCCAAGCAAAAGAAGTAATATGCTAGTAATGTAATGCAAATTGCAATGTTACCTCTGCATAAGATAATTGCCTTGGGTGGGGATATTTATTCTAAGACATTTTAACAGACAGAAATATTTAGTATCAAAGAAGATTATTGGAACTACATTGTTACAAAATATTTTGTTCATTGAATATCTTAAACTTGCCAAATTTTCATTTCATTTCATTGAATATTTTTAATTAGATCATGATTTTATAAGTATACACTTACAGTCTGGTTGGCAAGTAGGAAGGCGAATCATCCTTCACTTTGATGATGTCATTGCATTTATTCACAGTGTCAAACAGGAGGAATGTATCGCCGACAGAAAAGAGAGTCGCTAGACATCTCGCCAAAAGCCGTCTCGCTGGAACTCCAAGGTTTTCACGAAGTAGGTTCACTAACTGCGCAACCAACTTCTGCTGGCAGCTTTTTATGTCAGACTGGAATAGGTAACCAAGTACGTTTGTATGAGCTTGTAGCTAAATCTAGTTTAAGAGTTCTTAATAGAAACAGGCTATAATAGAAATTTTAGCTGGAATAACAACATAGATTTAATTTGGTCAGTAACTACACATTAAAGTCAGGTTCAATAAATACCTATTCGGCTGTTATGTTTATCATGCTGATTAAAACAATTATTTTGAAAATCGTAGATAAACCTAAGTAGACCTCAACCTGTAAGTACCCGATGTATCGGTCTTGGCATGAATTTGGATAAAACCAAAGTCATGATCAATGGCCACATTGTTCCAAGACCGGTGGTTGTACATGGCCACCTTCTCGAAATTGTTTCCGAATTTTTTTTGTTGTTCTGTTTCAATAATTTGTAATGTTTCTATTAGAGATATTTTTATTATTTACCTTATGAGCAGCAACCAAGACCTTGTCAAGAAATCGAAGCCATTCAAATATGAAATGTGGCTTCTTGTCATCAGGCAGCTGCTGGAGTGCTGTCTCATTAAGTGTCAGGGAGTGAGACAGCTCCATGGTTCTAAAAAGGCTTATTAATTGAGATAACAAGGATTAGTTATTATTCCAATGGGTGGTGTTTGCCACCAACTATTCTACAAAGTATAGGCATATGCCAAATATATTGTTTACAAATGCCTATGACTACCCCTACTTGGTATCCTCACAGTCAGTTCTAAGCATACTGAGTAGATTTGAGGGTGTCCATCATTAGTATTAAGCTGTGTTTATTTATTTTTTATAGCAAGTTGGATTGTTAATAGCATTAATATTGTGCATGAGTTTAACTTCAGGTAGGTACAGCTAGATCAGAATTGTCCTGCTCTCTAACTGGAATGAGGTTTCATTGTTTTACAATTTATGTAGATATATAAGAACCTGTAAACACACAAAATCAGGGCTAAAAAGGGCAGTTGTTAGTTTTATGAGTGTTTTATGATTATAAACTACATTGTTTATCCCTCAGTTATCATTACAAAGATAGAATAACAAACAATCTACCAACTAGGATAAAAATAATTGACTTTGAAGGTTTCATAGACTCAATGCTTAGTCATGTGTTAGCTCAAAAATTCCCAGTATCCTGCTTCTAATAAACACAGCTACAGCCACCGGAGTTTGTTTATTAAAGTTAATTATAGTCAGAAATGGCGTCAGGCCGATGATTCAAATAGGTACCTAAATGTCCAATGTTTTCACATATGTAAGGCTGGTTCATTACTGAATGTATAACTAGAATAGTTCAGTTATATCAGTATTCTGTTCAGGAGACTAAATTTGAGCACTATTAATCTTAAAATGAGTAACAAACCTGTGGTAAGTGGGATGAAAGCTATAGATCACAAACTTTCACACAAACGTATGATACACCAATCGATTGAGGGAACATGTGTAGGATTTCTTTAGTTTATGTAGAGTAATCAATGTTTGATTTTCAGTTTGTAAGAGATGATTATTAAATTGAAAATAAAGAAAATTACATGCCAGAAACTAGTTTTCCTGAAATTACCAGCGTATTGAATTGGCAATTCGTTTAAATTGTTTTGATTTTTCTTTGGCTTTTGCTTTTGAGAGCGTTGACGTTGTTGACATTATCATAACTTAACATTTAACATTATTTGATAATTAGTCAATTTTGACAGTATCATCCCGAACGCTATGAATCTCTATTAAGTCTGTGCTAGAGATGCTAACAAGAGATGTGACTAATATAACCGTAACAGTTTCACGAATTATGTTATTTAATAACAGTCATAATATTCGTTTCGCGACGCGAATCGTTGTGCATAATAGAAACGGGTGGCGTGGCCGCTCCGTCTCACACTGTTATCCGCCATTGACGTCAGTCTGGCCTGCAAACCGAGCGATTAGACGAGTGACTGAAACGTTATTATAAAACCAAACATCCATTACTGAATGAGCAAACACGATGCACGCCAATTTTGTCCACTGCAAAACGCAACACAACATGCATGCGTGTAGGAGTCACCTTTATATGAAAGCTGCTAAAAGGAGAAAAGTAGTAAGCAATGCAAGTAGGAGAAAACTTGGCAATGAAAATAGTTTCGTTGCAAATGGTGATGCACAAATACCAATAAAATTAATGAAATAAATAAAAAGCATTTAATGTTACAATATGTAAATAAAAACATAAAAGATTAAAATAAATAAATGTGTAAAAATAACTAATAGAAAAAACTTGTTATCTGAAAGATTTCATTGTTGGCATCATTTTTTTAAATACGCCAACTTAATCGTTACCAGTCCTAAGCCTAATAATTATAAAATAATTAAAAATTAATCACTATTACAACCGTTCTTGTTAGTTGACTGTTATATTATAACAGGTATAATATACATAATATCATCAAAGTGTTATATTTAATAGCAAGTGTTATATTTGACGTACGTGACGACACTGCTGCTAATGCTAACGCATACTGGCAAATTTTACTTATTTAACATAATGACGTTGTTAACGTAATAAGCATTGATTTATAAATAATGTGTGTAATACATATTGAAAATAATTGAATTTGCCCCCTAGAATTTTATTAGTCCTCTATTACGGGCGGAACTATTTTAGGATGTTTCGTATGCACTTAAAAGCTTATGGCACACAAAACAACGATAACCAATGCTTTTTGTAATCAACACAAGTGTAACACCACTCATTTAGCGCTAGAGAAGAGCTGTAAGTCTACGGTAATTGCATTTTTAAGAATGTGAAACTTTTTGGTGTAAGTAGTTCCCGAACCCCTTCATCTTTTACTCTCATATATTTTTGGGCAGACAGAATAAAGATCCATGAATCTAAAGATTTCATCAAATAGTAATATTTTTGTATGCAGCTACTCTACGGTTCCACGTAGAGTAGCTAAGTTAAGTTAGCTTACAACGCAGCGAAGTCCAAGGCTTACGATCTTAGATTAGTGCGTAGGAACGTGTGGCTCCCCCTCACGGTAATGTAAAGTTCTACAGAGTTGTTCGAAATAATTGTTTCATAGAGTGTTTAAGGCTGAGGCCGAAGGCCTACTACTGAAGCGCGCCAGAGGCTAAAACTACAGCCAGCTGCACAAAAACATAGCGTACAGGCGTCAAGAAACGAGAGCGGAATGGAATAATGGCAGTCTACATATCTTCAATGTGTTACTGTCAGCTGTCAATGAATTTAGAATGTCAAAGTCATTTCGCTTTGTAACGACGCTGCGCAGAGCTTGACGTGTGTTGATTTTTGTAATGTTTTTTGTCTAAACAAATTATTTTTCCTAAAACGTCTCGGTAAATATCAACTTTGTAGCACTCATCAGCAGTCATGCTATGAATTAAATGAGTTAAACCTGTTGAACTGCGTAGATACGTACGCGTATTTCTCGAAGCCAGTGCCAATCTTAAAGTGAACCAAACAAAATGCTTAGCATGAGCTCACAGCCGAGCCCAGCCAATATGCAGGCTGCGGTGGATCGAGAGAAAATCTATACGTGGATAGTGGAGCTTTGCAACCCTGCGACGCGGGAGAATGCACTGCTGGAGCTGAGCAAGAAACGTGAGGTTGTGCCGGATCTAGCGCCTATGCTGTGGCACAGCTTTGGTACGATTGCAGCACTGCTGCAAGAAATCACCAACATTTACGTGGCCATGATACCGCCAACGCTCACCGCACACCAAAGCAACCGGGTGTGTAACGCCTTGGCGCTCATGCAATGCGTCGCCTCGCATCCCGAGACGCGCTCCGCCTTCCTTCAAGCTCACGTACCTTTATTCCTGTACCCCTTCCTACACACCGTGTCCAAAACCCGCCCCTTTGAATACCTGCGCCTCACTAGCCTTGGTGTTATTGGAGCTCTAGTGAAAACAGATGAACAGGAAGTCATTACATTCTTACTGACCACTGAGATCATACCTTTATGTTTGAGAATCATGGAAAATGGATCTGAACTCTCTAAGACAGTGGCAACATTCATTCTACAGAAGATTTTGCTTGATGACAGTGGTCTTTGTTATATTTGCCAGACCTATGATAGATTCTCGCATGTGGCTATGATACTGGGAAAGATGGTTTTGTCTCTGGCCAAAGAGCCATCAGCACGTTTGCTGAAGCATGTTGTTCGCTGTTATTTACGTCTCTCAGATAATCCAAGGGCTCGTGAGGCTCTGAGGCAATGTCTTCCTGACCAGCTGAGAGATGCCACATTCTCAGCATGTCTCCAAGAGGATAGTTCAACCAAGCACTGGCTGGCCCAGCTTATCAAGAACCTGGAAGCTGCCCCTCCACCAGCCAGCCCGGCCCAACAGAACTTGTGAGCTTCATTTCTAAGACTTCACATGCCCACTACAGATACACCAAGTAGTACAAATAAGTTATTTGATCCTGGATCAAGAAAGCTATCAGATCAGATTGATTGTTAGTTTCTAAAATAGCTTAATTTATAGTTAAATACATGCCTTGCATCTACATAGTCAAAGATTGCATTATTACTAAAGTCTAGTTTTCTAGTTTTCATAATCTAGCTAGAGTTATATTTTCTCTTGTTTGATGAATAGAAAATTTAGTGAAATTTTTGTATGCTAGGTACTCTGTGGTGGGCTTGTGTGCCTTCAAACCAAAATGTATTCTTTGATATTTGCTGCATTATAAGATTTATTAATTTTGTAATACAGGATAATTTGTTAAAGTAAATAAATACTTTGCCAAGCAAAATATTCTTGAGTAACATGAAATAGCTAATAATTGAGAGTTTCTTGTTATCTTACCACTTTAATAGCCCATTACTTAAAATCAGCCTTCCCTAACCCTTTCTCAATAAATTAATGATGCATGCACTTTACACAAATCCAGCCAATAAGCAGAGGTATTTCATTAGCCCTCAATTGGTTGATTGGCCTGTCTCTCGGGATTGGCATTGTATGGATATATGCCATAAGCGACACTTTTAAATTCCAAGGCTGTTTATTAAGAATTATATATTTATTTTTATCAATTGATTAATAAGTGGATTATTCTTATGGTTTAAACATATCTATTCTACTGATGTGTCGAATTAATGTATTCCTAATGAACTGAATGTTTGCCTTTTTTATCAAAAATCCTTATTATCTTATTGTTTTTAGGTTGAAAACCAGATGGATGCACTAATTTTGTATGCAGTAGTAATTGGACTGGAATAGACAAAATAAACATTTTTTTTTCGAAAAATGACTTTCAATCCACAATGATCCTGATTACCTAACTCTATAAAAAGTATCTAACAAAAAATTGTATAAAAAAAACATAAGAACTAGATTATCCCTGGTAACAATATAAGCAAGTCAACAAAAATATTTAAGGACCAATATTAGTATGGTACCTATCCTACAGATATCCATGAGTTCAGGCTCACTCAACTAACTTGCTTATGGTTCCGAAGCAACACTCTTGTTTAGGCATGGTATAGTATCATTGAACAGGTCTTCTGAAAACTTTTGTCCCCACACTCCTAAGACTTTGTGTCACACACAAAATTTAACTACTACTAGTACTACTTATTTAACCTATTATGTAGGTAGGTAATTGTTATGGATCGATTATGTCTATATAAATACCCAACAGACACAATAGCCCTGTTTCCACACTAGGATTTCCATTCGTGGGTATCAACAATGAGGATACAATGGTATCAGGAAGTTGAGAGTACCTATCGTGATACCACAACACAGACCTGGAACGAATATCTGAAGATCATGCAAGCATTTGTGGTTATGGCGGCGCTAGACACACTTCTTAGAGAAAGAAAAGAGCATTTCGAAATAATTGGGGTCCGGTACATTAACGTGACGCATTTGAGACGTCTTGGGCAGTAAATACGAATTTCAGGTATGCACTTACCAGGAAAGGATGTAGGAATGATATTTGCTTATATAAATAAATAAAATGCTGGACATTTTTCACACGGCATCATCTAGCCCCAAAGCAAAGTAAGTGTTATGGAAACTACATGACTGTTATGCTATTTATATGCATATTTTTTTGCAGATAAATATTACAAAAAAAACGCAAAATGCATAGAAAACACCCAGACCCGAGACAAATTATCTGCAGATCATACAAACATCTATCCCGCAGTGGGAATCGAACTCGCAACCTTCTGCGTCTCAGGCGGGCCTTCACCAACTCGCATGTGTTAGTTGGACTTGACTCTTGCTGTATCATACACGTCGGTCGGTTCGATTCTAGCAATAACATCTGACAGACTGATTTGCAATATAAGTCCAACTACCTATTACTCTTCATCGCTTGAGGTCTACTCCCCCCCGCAGGGTGGTCTCACTAGTGAAAAGGTGTCGTGTCGCGCCGTCTACATAAGCTTGGAACGCCTGATAAAAGTGCGTTAGCAAAGACTCACATAAGTTGCTAGATTTATTATCGATGTCGGTACCTTCCAACTAATATAAACTTCACAAACAGCCTGTGGAAGTCCACTGTTGGACATAGTGCCACCCCGAAAAAGCGCCATGACTACGATATTGGGTGACCAATATCGCCATGACGATATAATCTTTTTCACTGACTTCTCGCAACTACCTATTATTAAGAAAAAGTTACTGTTCCAATAATATATTACCTACAATCAAAAATCTGGCCCACGAGTCGGGTATTGCGATAATGCCCAGCGTCTGGCTCCCATAAAATTAAGGAAAGCAGGTCGCGAACTGGTAGACTCTTCCGACCTTATTCTGGATGAGTCTTTGAAACTTGACTGAATTGCAGGCTCGTCGTGTTTGAATGTGGAGGAGTCCTTTAAGCTGGACTGAATAGTAGACTCATCGTTTTTGAATCTGAAGGAGTCTTTTAGAGTCGAATAAATCTTTATGTCTTTGTTAGACCTTTTTGTAGCAGTACTGCTTTGGGGTTTTAGTTGTTCAATGAACTGGGTACCGCAACTGGCAGTTTCAATACACTGAGCGCAAGCTTTGTCTGTTAGCGATAAGTTCTTTCTAAATGTCTGTATCTGTTTGGCGCTTGCCTTGTAATTTAATCGTTTTTGGGCACATTTACAACTGCAATTATTGTCCCTTTTACGGACCATCGTAACACAATCGTTGTCGCATCGCAGCGGTCCTGTAATTAGCGTATTCACTGATATGTCAGCAAATTTCTTCTTCAAAAGAGTCTCTTTAGATTTAAACTTTGTTCTGCTTGCACTAGAATCGTTGGGATCTAGCTTATTGATCACCTTCCTCTTCTCGATGATGATTGAGCGGGTAGTTTTACTGTCTTGTTTGCTGGGGCATTGGCTCAGATATTTGCTTGATGACTTCTTCGTAGTGCTGTCTTTGGATGGCTTCAAAGCAGGCTCTACGATTTCATCACACAATTTTTGAGCAATTCTGGACATTGGTGCTTCGAAATATTAGCTGAGAATCTAAACTATGCATTACCTGTTTTTGGAATTCTAATCATATTGTTGTTGGTTATGTATAGCATGACCTGAAATATTCTTAGTAGGTATCATTATGTGCTTAGCTATTAGGTTTCATGGTATATCTTTTACAGAAAACTTTGTTTTGAAAATGTTGTGCGACTTCATTTTGAAAAATGTGTAGGTACCTAAGACAATTTTCTATTTTTCTGATTGGTGGACAAGAATCTTCATAGACAATATAATTTCTCAGCCTATCTATAGATAAATCGGAAACTTCCATAAACGTCAAGCGATCATGTGAAATATTGTCTTACTCGTGTTCTATATTATTGTCTTATTATTATGACATGACCAAAGACATGACACTACAGAAAGTAACATTAGTGCGCGAGAAAAAGCAAACACTCCATGACAACAGTTCTCCAAAATTAATATTTCTATTATTTCTGACACAAGTCTTCATTGGTACACCTATATTTCCTCATGAAACATGTGGGTATTCGGCTACGGATCCCTAGTGTGGAAAGCTGACTTCAACTACGAGCTGAAAGTTGTTGGTTGCATCAGGGGTTATCTCCGAAGATTTTACCAGCACAGCATCGATCACAGAGGTATACCAGAGAAGGTAATAAACCCTTTACCTATATTGCATATTTAATTCATTCCTTCAAGTACATTGTTTAAGACCTTTTCTAACGAAGAAGTTAATTATTGCTTCCGCCGTTAGGAAGCAGATATTAACTTCTCTGTCTTCCATTATTTGCCTGCATCATTTTGAATACAAATATTAATCGTGGTGTCCTAAATGTCCTTTCTCCAATACACCAACACCCACTGGTGCCAATAAGCAATACCTATAATTCTTTAATATCCCTTCCAGCCAGGACGTGTTGTCACATTGATACCTAGCGATGACCCAACCAGTGAAGTTTGGGGTGTAGCATACAAGATCAGCAAAAAAGACATTGAAGAGGTTACTGGACACTTGGATTTCCGGGAAAAGAATGGATACTCTAAGAAAATTGTGACATTCCACCCTGGAGATAGTATGGAGCCATTTGAGTTAACTCTGTATGTGGCTACTGAGGAAAATGAATCTTATGCTGGTAAGCTAGCATTCTAATCCTTTATCTAAAGAATACTAGGTCATAAACTATTTATTCCTAATTTCATACAAATCAGTTCAGGCATGTTGCAGCAAAAAGGTAAAGCTCAGATATAGTGTAACCTCATGTCAGATAAAAAACAATTAATTGAAAAAAATATCAGTTTCACTAAAGAGATGATTTTTTTTATAATATCCAATTTCCAGTATCATAATTTAACTAAGTGTTTTCTCATTGTTTGTTTGTATATAATTCTTAAAATGATTATATAAAATGTTCTGTGTACTCTGCTGAGTTTCCTTTAACTAGGGCCCAGGTTTAATGGAACCACTCAACTAGGCCAACAAGATATTATGAACTGGGGGTTCCCCATAAGTAGCTGTAGGACCTACTGTAGCTTGTTTACATGGTATGAATGAGAAATATAGGATCTATGATGGACTATCCACTGTTATCTGTATGTGTTCTATGTTAAGGCCATATTGTGAATATGAACCATATTTTTATGATTTAATAGTGGAATGTTGGTATTTGTAAAAGCACAATTTTTTTCCTGGTATTGTACATCAAGTATAAAATAATATCCACTGCCTTAATGTAGGATTCATCACTTTCAATATCATGCAAAGTTTTAAAGAAGTTGCTGTTGTATAGCCACTGATAAATTAACAGTTACCATGACTACTTGCTGGTGACTAGTTGATAGCTGCCGCTGTAGGAATCATACCTTTATTCTGAGACACTTATATTTTTTCCCAATTTAAAACAAAATATTTTGCGTTCCTTGTTTTTGTTTCTACCTTTGTTATGATGGAGACAAATATTAGTTTCCCTTACCTTATCTCACTTCCACATTTCCTTTCAGGCCCAGCATTAATAGAAGCCATGGCAAAACAAGTAGTGTCCTGTCATGGCCCAAGCGGGCCAAACAAGGAATATGTCTACAACTTGGCTGCAGCCATGAAACAATTAGCCCCACAAATCAAGGATGACCACCTGTTTCAACTAGAAGCAGCAGTACGGAGTATGGACCCTGATATCAGTAGTTAACACTTTGAGAGTAGTTTGTATTTATTGAATTACTGTGATCTAGAAAATGTAGCACTTATTAAGCATTTGTAGCCACATGCATGTATGCAACCAGCAAGCTTATTACACTAATAAAATGAAAATGGAACAACTTATTTGGACAGGGTTGGCAATGTCCAACCCTCTTATTCATAATCACTCACTAACTTGCAGGTTGCTTAATCTTACCCTGTTTTTTTCTAACATTAAACAAATGATAGAGGCAGACAACTATTAGCATACTGCTAAAGTAAGTGAGTGATTATGAATAAGAGGCCAAAACTTAAAGATTAAACAGTTGAATAACTTAACACTGCTTTGTCTCATTTCATATTCTACAGAAGAAAATGTATAAAACTGGTTGGCAAAACTACTGTTTAAAATCTTTGAAACTTTCTTTAAAATCTTTTGTACATTGCTGAGGTTGGCGAAATTATAGATGCCATTGTGTTGTTCCCATAGCCATTTTGTTTGTGTAAAAGGGTATTTTGTAAGAATTTTTACATGGCTCAAAACCAGCCTATTTCTAAAGAGTTTAGAATATCCCAAAAAATATACATTATATTCCTATTTCTGTTAAAACCATAGGTACCTTTTGAGGTAAGTGTCCAAATAATTATTATTCAGTGCTTGAATTCGTAAGTAGACGCATGTTATTTTATATATTAGATGTTAACCTCCTTTAATATATTCCTATGTGTTTGAAAATATTTTTGACCAACAGAAAATACTTTATTGTACACCTTATGATACATACATAAACAAAATAAACAATAACATTTAATGATAGTTACAATGGGCTGTCTTATCGCTTAAAAGCTTATAAATGTTATATTATGTAAATATTTTGAGTCCTTGAGATGTTTAAAATCTTCTGTAACCATTTATTGTAGTAAAATAGATTATTTTCTACCTTTCTTCCTATATTTTGTAGAAAGTGAGATTTAAAAGCTATTTTAATCGAATTTAAAGAAAAGTTTATTTACGTTGAATACTTTTTGTCTGGGTGGGGTTGGTAGGAGTTTTATACACTTTTTTCTTGACTGTAGGTACCTAATCTAGCAGGAGTTTCGCAACAAGTGGTTTTAACTTTTAACCCACGTAAATTTTATCCTTGTATGTATACTTATTAAGATGGGGTCTTTCTGAGTAGTTAGATCGGGCGCATCTTCGATTCAATGTTTATAGGTGTGTAATTCATAGGTAAAAGGAATGTGGTGGGAAAGGACCCAAACATACTTGCATTTCATTCATTGTCCAGCTGGCCAGATTAGGTACAATTAAAAAAAAAATAGCAGCATAGATTATTTTAGTCCCCATTCACCTCAGGTCTGAATCGTCCTGGTACTTGATATATAGGATTGACGACATTGAAATCTCAATCTTTAAGAACAATATTTTGTTTTGAAAATCAGATTTTTTTTCCTGGGTTAAGGTATTTATTGAAAAAGAGCTTTTATAACAAAGACTATTAGGTCTTTCACAATAAAAATTATGTAGATTCTTCGTGATTCTATCTCTAGTTCTATCTATTGTTGTCTTTGTGATGATCTGATGAATCATAATATCATTGTCATTTGGGTATTCAGGGTTAAGTAACTACCTATATATATTTAAGTAGGTACCTACCTAACTCCTGTTTATAGATTTCATAGATTTTTATTATTTAAGTTTTTGCCGTTGTTTCGTTATTTTAGAGGTTTATATACCAAAGTACCTAGGTATTTTCAATTTGTTATAGTGAAAAAATCAACAACATTTGTAAAAATAAATATTTATTTAGCAAAACATCTGGTTATGTGTCTCCCTAGTAAAATATTTCAGCAATTCTAATAATAATAACACAATATTAAATCAAGGAAAACAGCCTTGTTATTATTAATTTGTAAGGTAAACTTCGAAAATATACAACAATTGAATCGATTTAATTATTAAACTGTACAAACATTTTTGTTGACCTTATAAAATTACTTAATAAAATTTTTAACTTCACTTACAATTTTGCGATAGGAAGTGTCACATGGCACTTTATATTTTATCAACTAGTGATAACCCAACCAAAGCGTATAGATAAAGACATTGGAAAGAACTGGCCTTAATTATTTTCATAAATAATACCTACTTTTATAAAATTATCCGTATAAAGGCTAGCGAATCCATCTTTGGAAAGATTGCAAAGACGTCAGTCTCCATAACAACCTTGATATTATAATCTTTGGCGGGTTTGCGACATGCAATTATCGCTATCACTCACAATCCTTGCCGTGGGTAGGTACCTACTGTATTATTTATCCTTCTTACGACCTAAAAGCTTATCTAAGAAACTCCTCCTTCGCTTTACTTTAGTCGCACCCTTCGCATGAGTTTCTATTTCTTTGCCTTCCACTGTCATTTTGTCTATCAAGTCTGGAATAGTCAGGTCTACGAATTCTAAATGAGGCTTTTTCGCGGATTCTCTACTCAACTGCCGCTGGAAATTTCCTAATTCTGGTACTTTGTCGTTTCTCTCATCTAGCTCTGATAGGGAAGTTTTCGAATTGGCTTCTCTCTCATTCAATCGTTCTGGACCATTTTTCACAATTGTTTTTGTATCATCGACTATATTCTCAACTACTGCAGTCTTAACTTGTTGACTCGCGTCTTTATTGTTGTCTTTCTTCTCGAAGACATCATCGTCTCCAGGTTTTTCTTCTAGGGGTTTCTTTTCACCACTTTCCAGACTACCTGCACTTGACTTCGGAACGGAACCGATGACTCTAGGCTTGGTTGGAGGTATTTTCCAATCTACAGGCTTGCGTTGTGGAGAATAGCGCTTCACCAATTCTTCGAACAACTTGTTGTGGTCAATCTTTGATGTGTTGTTGTTCTCCGGAAGACTCAAATGCCTCTGTCGAGGGTCCTCGTTCTCCTTACCTCCTGATCCGTCGAGTTCAGACGGTCCCAAGTCGAGTCTTACTTTGCGCGGTAAAGTCGGCGTCGTATACGGTTCGGCGAATGGGAATTTGTACAAGTTTGGACTCTCAATTTTATATTTTGGGATAGGAGAGTTTGGTGAATAACTCTTAGCTGGCAGGGAAGCGCGTGTTCCACCGCGGTTGAAGGGGCTACCGGTGGGTTCGTGGAGGTTGGAAGTCATAAAATCCCTTCGTAATTTGGAGAGTCGCCGAGTGCGGTCGGTCATCGACCGTCTGTAATCCACATCGTCGCTCTGGTTCAACTCTGACGTAAAGTTGTCCGAATACTTCCTTGGACGAAAGTCGTGTTCCATCTCTTCGGTGCGCGGTTCCCGCATACTGGAGTATCCCGGGGTGTTCCTCTTGAAGTTGGAAGTAGTTTTACCGTGGTTGGACGTGATGACCGGTTCCACATTCGAGGCGGGTGACAGATTCGTGGGTGAAGCCGGTGGCAGGAACACGGTATCGTGCCTGTCGAATACCTCGCGCCGCTGACTGAACTGGTCACCTCCAATGATCTCCCGCGACTTCACGCTCATCGTTGGCGATTTAGCCGTCATTTCCGCTCGATAACAAACCGCAAAACAATGTTATTGATTCTATTTTCCTGTAAACACTGTATTTCTATTTTTGTCCGGCACACATCATGACTTCACCGGTAACATCGCGCCTATGGTACACGTCTGCACATTAAATTGGACAATAAAGGTGGTCCGGTCGTCCGTATAAGGCGGGCCGTTCGCGATATGTGACTGATCAATAGAGTGGAAGCGATAAGATACGAGCGTCGTCGTGTCCCGCGCCACTTTAGCTATTTCTTTATCTTTCAGCAGTCGAAGCCAGTTGAGTAAATATAACTGACTGAATACAATCGTGTATGTAATTAATAGCGCAGCGAGTGAAAGCGCGCCACACAGCGGACTATCGGCGAGCGCCTCATTATGTAATGAATATTAAAACAAAGTCCTAAATACGATAGAATGCCTCATTGTAATCCTCACTGAATGCTAATTCCCTGCATAAGCACGTCAATGTTTACACTGTCCGACCTTTTGAACTGATTCGCGGCGATTCGTTAATAGGGTTACTGAATGGGCTCTGTATCTCTCACAAATTCCGAGATTGTGGAAACGTCTTAGCCACGATGTGACGAGATATCGACTGTTGGATATGTTGCTATTATAAATAGTATTCTGTGGATATAGAGATCAAAATTGTATGCAGTTATGTTGATTTCCCAGTTTATTTGTGCTCAATGAACCGTTAAAACAAAAATTGTTTGAGTGATTAGCATTGAGGTTGCAGCGAAAAATGTTTTGTAGGTACTTATCTGATTGAAGCATTGCAAACGTTTCTAAGATATAGGTACCTACCATATAGGTACTTATCTGTAGCTCTACAATTCTCTGTGGTGCTATTTATACCTCCCTAAGTACCGCATCTATTCACATTCTGTTTTGTTGATATTTTCTTGTGCTACTTTACTTTACTGTAGGTTTTCTGGAGCGTCGTCGCTTCAAATCAGCCGTATGATAATAATAAACGCAGTTCATTTGTGAGAATCGCTGAAAGATAGGTTCTTACTTCTTAGAGCTAAATAATTGCTAGGTAGGTACCTACCTATGTAACTCTTTGCTACTGTTATGTTATGAAACTTCCTTGTTTTGTGTAAATCAAACCTAGTCAAATTAGGTACGAAGCTAGTTCATAGGCGTAGTCCATTTGTCTATAGAGCTTCCTCTTCCTCTTCCTCTTCGTAGGTAGGTACTACCTACCTAGGTACTCCTCGCGTAATTAGTGCGGGGCTTGATGAAGACTTCACATTCTAAATTCATTTTAGCAAAATACACGACAAAATTGTTAGTGGTTATTTCCTGTGATTGTTACCGATTTAACATGCTATTTGAAACGGATTTACCGAGAAATCTATTCACATGCTGATTTAGGTACCTAGGTTGGCTAGGTTAACATGTACCTATGAAAACAAAGTTTACAAAGATTTATCTAAGTAAGTACCTACCTACCTACCTATCTCAAAGTCAAAGTCTGAGTAGGTAGGTATGTATGAAAACATTTTGCAATTTTGCCATAACCATAAGGTTAGGTAGGTACCTACCTATGATACTTATAGAGCATAGCATGTAGGTGTACATAGGTATGTGATTCTCTTTTCATACAAACGTAGTTTTGAATGTAGCTTTAATACCTATTAAACGTCTACGAAATTGAACTTTTTATACATTCAAACCAAATTTAAAAAAACACTGAGGTCGTTAGTTACCTTGTTACCTACCTACTACTGATTCGCCGATTAAAACATCAATTATTATTACTTCCCAACTTATTGACCTATTCAATTATCAATCGAGTAACTACCTAGTAGGTACCTAGGTAGGTACGTCACTTTTAAAATAGGTACGCGCCAAATTAACCTTTCAACCACAATATCTACCTATAAATTTGCGCAATTACCATACAAATAGGTATATTGGCAGAACCTGTCGGTTTTGTTACTTTGAAAGCGATGGAATGTCCGTTGAATGCACTTCGAGCATAGCCGCTAGCCTACCTACCTAGGTAGATACTTCCTTATAATAATTACCTACTGCTTTGCTTGGATACCCCTGAATCGGTCGCAGAACCGACAATTATTTGTATGCCGCGAGTTCGGCTAAATTAGATACGTTTATTCATAGATCACCATACTATTATAATATTATACCTAATACCTACCTACTATACTAGTAACCATACTAATCTAGTAAGTACTTATGACCACCACAGGTAATCAAGCATTATGGCCTAGGTAGAAGATGCGCGGTTACCATAAAGAAAGAAAATTCAAGCAAACAAAACAGATTTCACAGATATATGAAACAAGAAACAGACAAACTAGCTGGGTGCCTAATTTTGTGGGGTCTAATAGGTCCCCGACTCAGCTTTTATGCTGCACTAAAACCTAGGCAGGTTAGGTGCGGCGCAGGTTTTCAGACGAGGCCTTCATGATGAGACGAAGTTCGGTGAACACATAACATCTGTACTGTACCAGAGATAAAAATTTTTGCTCTTAAAATAATACAATATACTTATCTAGTTTTTTTTTTTAAATTTAATATTTACTTGATAAACGCTCATGTTCAGAATAAAACGACAACTTAGAATGATGACCTGTATTGCTGTTGCGTTGCCATAGTGACAAGATTAAAAGTTTCATGTGTCTTTTACCTATTTCACTGGCACACAAACCGGATCAAACATTTTTAATCTGTGCACAAACCCTTCAGTCCGAAACATCAATGAGGCCATCATACTTTAAGGCAGGAATAGATACGGTGGCAGGTAGTTACTTCCCCGGACGAGCCCTTTCACTATCCTTTCACAAAGCAGCTCTATCTCCTACCTAACTAGGTACTATATGTGCGATCTAAAAGTTACGACAAATCTTTGCATTTCATTAACTTTCAATTTTCTTCTATAGTTTTTGATTCTAATCGATTATAGGTGTTTATCTTCACTCAAGATATCAGGAACTACCGATGCCTAGAAAACTTTGGGTATCGCCGTCGCCAGGTCTAGGTTTATTAGCGGCTCTTAGAAGCTTACCATTGTCACAGATATTATTGTTATACCTAGCCTTGTATTTTTAGCCTTCGCTACATTTGAATAATTAGGTATTCAAATCTTCGTTTTGTAATGCGGAAAAGTAAGTAAAAAGACCATGATCCCGCATCTATGACACAAACTGTTAGACCGGGAGTTCATAGTCGTCAATCTTTTTATCTAATCGAGTGTCAGGACTGGTCATACGAGGGTCATTCAATAAATACTTAGCCTACAAAAAGTACACGAAAATTTTGGAAAAGTGGCAATTTATTTTTCAACATAGTCTCCTTTTAGTTCGATACACTTAGTGCGATGCGATGCACTTAGGCAGCAATTCGTAGCGTAATTCGACCAATTTGGCCATGGCAACGGCAGACGTGTGAACCGTTGCGTTTTCGTGGTGAAACAGCACTTTTTTCTTCGCCAGATGGGGTCGTTTTTTCTTTAATTCGGCGTCGAATCGGCCCAATAAATCGGCATAGTAAAGCCCTGTAATTGTTTTACCCTTCTCGAGGTAATCGATGTAGATCACACCTTATTCCCAGAAAACGGTGGCCATAACTTTTCCGGCCGATTTTACAGTTTTCGCCTTCTTTGGAGCACGTTCCCCGGTCTGGATCCATTGTTTTGATTGCTCCTTGGTCTCTGGTGTGTACCAGTGGATCCAGGTTTCATCGACGGTCACAAAACGACGCAAAAACTCAGCTGGATTCCGCTTAAACAGCGCCAAACACGTCTCCGATGTGGTCTCACGGTTGCGCTTGTTTTCCGGTGTGAGTAAACGCGGCACCCATCGCGCCGACAGCTTTCTCATGCCGAGTTCCTCGTGAAGAATATGATGCACTGTTCCTTCTGAAATGCCTACAGTCTCAGCTAGCTCCCGAACCTTCAATCGGCGATCTGCCAATACGAGATCATGGATTTTTTTAATGTTTTCCTCCGTAGCAGCTGTTTTCGGTGCACCTGGACGTGGTTCATTAAAAACCGACGTACGGCCACGTGCAAACTCGTTGAACCAATTCTTGACGGTGGCCATCGATGGAGAAGAGTCACCGTACACAGCATCCAAGCGCTCTTTGATTTCGATGCGCGTTTTCCCTTCCAAAAATAGGAATCGAATCACCGAACGATATTGCTCTTTTTCCATTTTTGTAAAACCGATCGACACGTTCGCTTCCATAAGTTGTCAAATTAAAACAAATGAAGGGATTGGAATGAAAATTTTAAAAAAGAATTAAAAAAGAATGTGCTACACTGTGGTAAAACTCTTTTGAAACTACAGCGCCCTCTGACGATGAGGCTAGGTACTTATTGAATGCACCTCGTACCTTCATGGAATGAAAGAGGTCAAAAAATAGAAGTATTCCCAAAAAGAGTACCAAACATATCGCACCTAACCTATTCCCAAACTGAGTACCTACCTAGCTTTGGTGCTCAGTTTGGGAATAATGTATATTATCTATCACAGACCAGTTTACTTTAACTGGTCTGTGCTGTTATTAAAAACTTTTCCCAATAATAGCACCTACAGAGAAATGGCTAGTGGTCGAGTTATCGTTGTTTCATTTA
The DNA here is from genome assembly GCA_958496245.1 of Perizoma flavofasciatum. Taxonomy (NCBI): domain Eukaryota; kingdom Metazoa; phylum Arthropoda; class Insecta; order Lepidoptera; family Geometridae; genus Perizoma; species Perizoma flavofasciatum. The sequence goes on along the minus strand of OY292439.1, from coordinate 6,491,859 downwards.
AACTACAATCCTCATAAAAATGATGCAAAAAGATCGTATGCCCCAATGAGAACAAGGGTGAAACATATTTCACCGGCATACGACTGAGGTATGCCTCAGGAACAGCCTGCTAGATTAGGTACAGTGACGAAAAAAGGATGTAAAAAAATATATTTTCTTTTAGAGGTACCTACCTACTATGTTATTATGACACCGGTATGTCAATATCACACACCGTCTGGTGATCTCATTCGCGTGAATTTGAATTACAGTTTTGGGCATTGGCCTTTAGGTTGACCGTGATCGGAAATTCACGCCCACGATTGGTATTCAGCTTGAAATTACAATATTTTGTTGGCCCATTATATCGGGTATCTTGGTATAGTTAGGGGACCGGCCGCCGGCCACCCGGATAGACTCTTGATTTCATCTCACCATTATCATCAGCCTGTAGAAGTCCATTGCTTGACACACAGGCCACCCGAAAAGTGCCATGACTAACGATCTTGAGCCACCTCCGTTCACCGACCCGCCCAGCCTATTCGGCCTTTCTTCAATTGCGTCGTCCGATTTATGGTCGCCATTCGAGAATTTTCCCCAGCGTTTGATTTTGCGAGCTATATGGCCTACGTGGCCTGCTCATTGCCACTGATCTTGCTAATTTTAAGGGCTATGTCAGTAGGTAACTTAAGTTCTTCCTCACATAGGTACCTACTATCCTTCTCATGACTTTCCTGACGGAATGAATGGATGGGTTCATTGCCGATGTATTGAAGCCAGATTGTTATTCCTACTTCTTGCTCATCATAATAAACTGGTAACGCTGTGTCTTCAATCATTCAGACAAGGTATATAGTAGGTCCTACCTATCTATACGTTTACGGAACGAGTTATTAGACGCTACGACCCGGCATTTCTTCGTAGGTACATTTTTTGCCGTGTTGCGTGACTTCGAAGGTATTGTTGTGTGGTGTGACTAATGTTGACCAGTCAATGTCCAGCAGGAAATGGATATGGCAGCGATAATTGAATTCATCAAATTGATCATGGCCATTCGTGGCAATTAAAGAAAAGGTGTTGTCACAGATGTTAAATACTTAGGTACGGTAAATAGGTACTAGATTTGTGCAAAATGGTTAATGGTTTCTGATGGGTATTATGATGGTATGGTATTATATAGGTATATTGGTTGATATTGGACTGACATTTGTGTTTTCTTAAATACTGGAAAGTTTATTGACCGATAGAATGAAGTTGAGAACTACCTGATTAAACGTTAACGCAGAGCGCTATCAAAATATGGATATGACCGATTGACCTATCGGCCTCAGTTGCTAAATGAATTTCTTCCTACATAAGCTGATTATTTTTTAATGGCAAATTAAGTTATATACATAGAGCTTATCATTATTAAAATATATATTGTTTTTTTATCTATTGGCAGTCATATCCTAGGATCTATCCTGGCTCGGTCCACCTTGGTGTGACTTTTTCAGGCTATACTGCTTTGACTTGGGTATTGCCCGTCTGCAATAAGTTTAGGACAAAGATTGGCTATCGTATACAAAGATCGTATTCTATCGCCTCGAGATTTACTCGACTCGACTCAACCTCACTTTTGTGTTTAAAAGAACTCGACAGATTTCCTCGACTGAGTGAAACAATCCAACCGTCATCTCAAGGTACCTTACGATCTACCAAGGTTTTGAGCGTATTGTGTTAACGCGCATACATTTTCGTGAAATGTCTTGTTGACAGTTTTTTTGACTTTAGAAACTTGTCATAGTCATCAACTTAGGAGCTATCGAAATTTACAAGACATGCCTAATTCTTTACCTATGTTAATTGCAGATGGACGAGCACTAGTAGTATTAGGGATTAAATGCAAAGCCTATGGATGCACTAAATGCAGAGCCTTTGGGTAGCAGTAGGTAGGTACATATACATTGATAAGTCGTGCGTGATAATAGGTAGTAAGTCGGACTAGGCTACTGAGATATAAATGTAAATCCAATCAACGAGTTATGATTGCGATCATGTGATCACTTTCACAGCGCTTACTCAACACCAGAACTTTTTACATAATTGCAACTAACACATTCTCATCTCACCATCACTGGTAGAGCTTCTTTACGACGTCGTTCATTAATGGATTTTGCCACAAAAACAAGTAATTTTTTACAAAATTTGAAACTTTTAACGTGTATTTCCATCATCGCTAACAGCGCCCCCTAGTGGCTTATATTAAACCTATCTAAGAATCATCCTTGAAGATATACTATCAATCGATTGCAAAAACCGCATTAAAATGCTTAAGCCGTTTCGAAGATACATTGAAAAAACCTACCAAAGAAAAAACCTCTTATGGGGAAGCTTAAAGTTCACGACACAGGAAATCCTAGCGCGACGGGCTATTAGCCGGCTGCAAGAGGTGCAGGTTCGATTCCCGCTACGGAACAAATATTTACATGTTCTGCAGATATTTGTTCCGGGTCTGGGTTTTGTGTTATGTACCATGATACTCGTAGTTCCTGATACCCACGACACTGGAAATCCTAATGTGAGGTCAGGACTATGTATGTATCTGTTGGGCATTTATTTATTACTAGCTTACTCCCACGGCTTCGCTCGCGTCATACAAACCTTCAAAATGTGAAAATTGGGGTTAATTTAAAATGTGAAAACTTAAAAACCCTGTAACACTTCATTATTTATTAATGATGAGTACCTACAGTTCCAATTTTCAAGTCCTACCCTTAAAAAAAACCGATAGGTAGGAACTCCCTTATAAACTTTCAACCTGCCCTCCTTTATAAATAAAAATCCAAAAACCCTGAAACATATCACTATTTATTTATGCTCAGTAGCTGTAATTCAAATTTCCATGTTTCTATCTTTGTAACTAGTCGCCCCCTACCTTTCCAACATAAAGTTGAAATTTCCAAAAATACTTTCATAACGGATACTTATGTCATAAAATCCTATCCTATCCTACTACTTATATAAACGCGAAAGTTTGTGAGGATGGATGTTTGTTACTCTTTCACGCAAAAACTACTGAACGGATTTTGATGAAACTTCACAGTAATATAGCTTATATACATCAGAACAACACATAGGCTACTTTAAATCCGGGTACCACGCGGGCAAAGTCGTGGGCAGAAGCGTACCTAATAAAAATAATAAACCGCAATCGCCTAGTCAGGACAGACGATTTTATAAGTTTAGATTTAGGTATTTTATTGAATTCTTTGTTCTACATTCAACAGAAACAGAGTGGCCTTTCTCATCACCCAGAGGGATCTTTAATAACCTAATCACAGATTTGGAAGACATCGGTAGCGTAGGTACCTTACTGGTGCTTACTTATATGGCAGTGCCGGAAGCCAATCCAATTGATATGTAAACCATTATGTGCCGCCTACAATATATATTTTATTATACTCGGATGATATATTGAATCATACTGAAATAAGTTTCCCAGCTCCCATATCTATGCGCATGCGTACCAGCATTACATCATGCAGGTTCGTCGAAGAAGACAAGTGCTGCCGGTATAATGATGATAAAGATAAACACTTAGTCACATACGTAATCCTGAACCAAAAGGTTTAGCTGTATCATAGGTAACTACGAGTACAACGAGAATAAGTATACTATCGGTACCTACCTACCTACTATAATTGAATTCCAGCACTAATTGAAATTGAGTTGAAAGTACAATGATGAAATAGTCTAATTGCATTTTATAGGAGTTATCTACTAATCTAACCGACCAGATGGTCAGTATGCCCTTTGACGTTCGCACAGTTATGCAACTTGACCTAAAGGTCGCCCACTTTTAACTACACTGTAATAAAAATGTGAACATTTAAGGTCGTTTTGACTAGCTGTAAAAAGGATATGGATGCAGGTGTAAGATTTTGAATATTGCACAAAATTACGAAGAAAACATCGTTAGGAAACTGGCATGGTTCAGACACAAAAATTCAAAGGCATGGGCCATTTATTATTACTGTTCAAATAAACAGTGATGGGCTTGCAACCTGTCACGTGGAATGCTAACAACTGTGAAAAATATGGGCATGTGTTAAATATAATTTTGGAACGTGCCTCCAACTACTCCCTGCTCGGTATCCTCATAGATCTACCTATGTACTAAGTACCTATAGATTTGAGGATGTCCATCATGTGGATTACAGACGTGTTGTTAAAATACCTACTAATTTAGCGGATGAGTAGGTAATCTACTGAAATCTTTAAAATACTAGAAACACTGAAAGGCTAAGTAACTATTTAAATCCTACTTCCTACTACTATTATAAACGCGAAAATTTATGATGAATATGATGATGAAACTTTACATTAATATAGCTTATACATTAGAATAACACATAGGCTACTTTTTATCCGGGTACCTCGCGGGCGAAGCCGTGGGCAGAAGCTAGTAATATTATAAACGCAAAAGTTTGTGAGGATGGATGTTTGTTACTCTTTCACGCAAAAACTACTGAACGGATTTTGATGAAACTTTAGAGTAGGTAATATAGCTTAAACATTAGAATAACACATAGGCTACTTTTATCCGGGTACCACACGGTCGAAGCCGTGGGCAGAAGCTAGTTTACAATAACATAATGATATATAGTTTTGCCAACCTCATACTAAAAAGATTTTACAATTAACAACACGTACATAAGTGAATTTATAGGAGCTATCAGCAAAATTAAGATATGCCTCGTCGGTAAGTGGCTAAGTGATAAAGTAATCGACATCGGTTATTGATAAGTCATTGTGCTTATGCAATTAACACTCGATTATGTGGAAATATTGCATGGGTAGGTGCTTAAATAAATTGGTATAACCATTTGATTCAGTTTTGATAAAATGAGAAGATTTTAGTGTGACCAATGCAGTAGATACTGGGACAGAATCCCTAATTATCATAGAATCTATACTAATATTATAAAGAGAAAGATTTTTTTGTTTTTCGTTTGTACCGAATAGGCTCCGAAACTACTGGACCGATTTTAACCATTTTTCACTAATAGAAAGCTAAATTATCAGGAAGTAACATAGCCTATAATTTATTTTCAAAAAGTTAGAGATACTTAAGAAAATTGCAATAATGTAACCCAAAGTAACAAAATTTGGCCTTTAAAATTTATTATTTGGCGTGCGCTGAAAAAACAACTGAAGATACATAAAAATTATGTACTACATGATTAAAGTACTCATTATTACCTACAAAAAAGTCCTCGAGGGAATATATCTAACTATCATAGTTAAGTCACAATAGCAGCCTTTGTGTTCTAAAATTTAATTAGATCGCTGCCGGTAGTAACAAAAGTTGGTTACATTCGTATCGTAGTATTAATTCTTATTCAAATAAATAGTTTTATCATCGAGGATATTTATGAAGCAGTAAAATACTTTTTAATTCATTCGAATCGGATATTTAATTTTGGAGTTATCACGAAACTTATGCGAGTGAAACCGCAGGGCGCAGCTAGTATAAAATATTTATTTTGAATAGAACAGAACTATAGGTACACACAATCTTTACCTTTTTAGGATATTATGCAGGACCCTGTAGCGTCCCGACCATTTTTTTACGGCGCGCGGGTAGTTGCCCCATTAGGTACAGTTTTTTTAACAAAAACATTCTATGAACCGATAAAAAACGAATGATTGAACTCATAAATAGACAAACCAGGTTACAAATTACAATTTTATTAATATTTTACGCCTGATGACGTAGTTATTAACTGGCTTATCTCGAATGGTCTCCGGATAAAAAGTAGCCTATATGTTATTCTGATGTATAAGCTATGTTACTGTAAAGTTTTCACGTTTATAATATTAGTAGGATAGGATAGGATATGCCATTAAATATTTTCAACAGCCAAGTCCGCTGCTGGGTAAACCGCCTTCCAATAACCATATATTAAAGATGTTATCAGCCCATCGATCGTGCGGGGGCTTCCTGCACTTCGTCTTTCGGTTCGTTCTATTTTGAATATTTTTTGCTCAGCGGTTGATGCTGCGGACGAACTCTATGGCGTGGCGGGCTTGTAGCCGGTTGCGACGCAAAAAGTGCGGGTTTGATCCCCGATACGGGACAAATGTTTACATGTTCTGCAAATATATCCATTATATATAATCTGAGAATTATATATAATGGATATATCTAATCCGTTATAATCTGAGACCGAGCGATATTATTCCCCCGGCTGTGGTTTTTTTCCAGCAGTTGTTTTCGTCCCCAAAAATCCCTGTAACTTTTACTAAAATTTGCTGTTTGCTTTACTTTTTCAATAAAAACAAATATACGTAGCTTGTTTATATAATAAGGCGATAAACTAACGGAATAGCCAATATCAAGTATTGATTTTAATCTTATCTACTTGGTAGTTACAAGAAAAGATAATGTTTGCTATGTAGGAATATATTTTAGGAAATTTCATTATAACATCCAGATATACTTGAATAAGTTTAATAAATATATTCGAGTTCCATAAACTAAAATGTAATAAATAAACCCATGGAGAATAATACAATGTCGTTGGTGAAATGAAATTGCATTTAATAGCGGTCGATTCAAATTATTTCATGGAATTAATCTATTCATATTGTAAAAACGGGAATTTTCACGTACTGCACTATCGGTGAAGGCACCGACTAAGTTTCGACTCATTCCGAGAGTCTTCATCAGGGTGAGTGGTTGCGACTTTCTCCTTCCGCGTCGCGCCGTGCACTACCGAATTAATCTGTTTATAATGTCTAACTTATAGACTACAACAATAAGAAATATCACTGGTAGAGCTTATTTTTAAATATAGTATAATAGAGCTTATCTACGAGCTTTTATTCGTTACTATCAAAAGCGGTGGAAGTCCGGCTCTGACTACCCCTTCTCTTACCATGCGTGATATTGTGTATTAAGCTGACAACATTATTACATTTAGTATACTTTTTTTTTTCTTTTCTTTCTAACGCTCGTCCACGATTCATGCACATGTCTTCATTTAAAGACAATGTTATGAACATATATAAACGTATAATACATGTCATAGTATGTGCCAAGATAACCCCAGGGATTGAAAAATCCCTTTTCAAATCACTCTACGATTTTGACAGTATCTCTTTCATAGCCAACTCAATTTTCAACTGTATACAAGCAACTCTCTCTTGAAAGATTTGGTTGATCAAATTCAGTCTCTTTTGCTCAAGCATGGCATTTTCCTTCATCAGTCTTTGCTTCAGCTCCTGGTCTTCTGGTGTCAATACCTCCTTGTTTTCTTTACTGTGTAAACCTTCTTGTTTATTCTTCAAAGCAACATGACTCCTAAGTTTTACAATTTCGAATTGCTCAGAGTTTATTTTAGCTTGGAGTAAAGATTTCAGCTGTAAGTATTCAGCATTTTCTAATTCCAATCGAAGTATTTTGAGTTCTTTTTCCGTGAATTTTGGTTTCTCGATGATAGGTTCAGGGGGTGCGTCGAATTCCGGTGATCCTTTTTCAGGTTTGAACTCAAAAGTATTTACATCAGGTTTGAATTCAAATTCTTTATCAGGTTTGAATTCGAAACTCTCTTTATCAGGTTTGAATTCAAAGTTGTCCTCAAATTCTGCATCAAAAGTAGGATCATGCAGTTTGAATTCAGCGTCGAAGGTAGGATCAGGAAGTTTAGGCGAGTCCTTATCTAGATTTTTATCTTGAAAAGCGTCAGGTGGGGTCTTGATTTCTGTGTCTGTGTTTACTTCGTTGTGTGAGTTGCGTCTGGATTCGCCGTCTTTCTCATCTATGGATGGCTGTTGTTGTGACAGGGAGTTTGGTTCGACGGATTTTTGAAGGGAACGAAGTTTCCGCTGTAAATAAAATCGACTATTACAGAATGAACCTTACGACAGAACAATAATGGCAAGTATTAAGGAAAACCGAAAGTTTACTAAATATAAATATATGTAGTATATGTAGTTGTGATAAAACTGTTAGGGAAAACGTTCAAAATAAAATCAATTATCAGACTTTATGATCTAGCTAGATGGATCAGGCAGGCGCGCGGGGCATTCCGTTCAGTTTCACTTATAAATAGGCTAGGTACAATATTTTTTTTACAATATAATACAATATATAGTTTTATCCGTCTCTACATCTTTTTCCTATTTGTACAACCCGGTCACAATATCTGTGCACCTCGCTGGAATGCGGCGCCTCTCCCGCTTCCCCTGTCACCTCTCCGCGCACTCCCCGGTGCGACAGTACGGTTAGCATCTTCGTTGCCGATACACGTCCCGATAATTTTGATATTTTCGCTTTATTGTTGTTTTGTTTTTTAATATTTTTTGTTAAGTTTAGACTGTTTACTGTTAAGTTTGGACTGGTTTGGTTGTTATTAAAATTGTTGTAGCTGTTAAACTGCGAAAGATGCGATTAAGTCAATTACGCCAGCTGACTGGAAAAAAGAAGTGAATCACGTAGAGAGACTACAGCGAGAATACTGGGAAAAGGATCATCTAGCAGATGACAACATCACACAACTTTTAATATCACTAGGGGAAGACAGTTCGGAGAGTTCAGAAAGTGAGAGTGAGGAAGATACAATGTCAGGCATAGAGTCAATAATTTATAGTGACTGAGTTTAATAATAAATGTTTTTGTAATCAAAATTATTGTTTTTTAATAACAAACCCTTCATCAATAATAAATTGATTTGAAAAGGTTAGTTATTTTTTTTTACCTCCACATATCTCGAAAAAACTTTTTTGCACACCGTACCCAGACCGCCGATATGACGTCACGAGGTCAGGTGCACAGATATTGTGACCGGGTTGTATGTTTTTATTTTTTATGTTGTGCCAAATAAATGTTCATTTCTATTAATATAATGTAATAATTTTAGGCGTAGCCTTGATAACTAACAAGGCCCACTTTCGTAACGCATGGTTATAATTTTGACCTGGGTAACGATCTAACTTTTCGATTGCGCAGAACAAATTGACCAGAAAATTGTGGTAAATTAACCTTATGTATATAAAGGTAAATTTCCTAAAGTACATGCTTAGGCGAGTAGCACCTAGTGTTACGTACGCGACACAAGGTTAACAAAATAACTCAGAGCTATAGCTGAATAGTACTAGTAATTTCGTATTGCACCATCCATCTTTGAATCAGATCAGATTTCGTATCTCGCGAGTGGGCCTAACCCTCCAATTCTTAGACATATCTGGGCTAAAATACGGGGGTTTAAGTATATCTGGCATACCTTTAGTTGTGTGACGATCCTTTGCGCCTCCCATAACTGATGATCCCTAGCTGGCGTTATGAACCCCGCGTGCATTTCAGCGTGGATCTGACTCAGCAAGGACTCTTGCTTGCGCAGTTCCAAGCTCATCTCGTTCGCCGACTCGGGGAAATCGGGCGGCAGAGAGAGAAGCGGGGGTACGTATCTACAAAAAAACATGTTTTCATAAGATTCCACGAGCCTTTGATAGGTTTTAATTTACGAGAAATTAGCATATTTTGAAAACAAAGGAATATTATATACAAGGCTTCTTACTACTAGGCGTGGGCTTCTGCCCACGGCTTCGCCCGCATGGTACCCGGATTAAAAGTAACCTATGTGTTATTCTGATGTATAAGCTGCTGTATAGTTTCATCAAAATCCGTTCAGTAGTTATTGCGTGAAAGAGTAACAAAGATCCAACCTCACAAACTTTCACGTTTATTATAGTAGTATGATAGGATACTCAACCCTATTATTCATAATCATTAATTTTAGCTGGACGCTAACCTGTCCTTTTCTAACACTAAACAAAGGATAGAGACATACAACTCTTATAAAGCTGCTCTAGTTAGTGAGTGATTATGAATAAGATAATATATTAATATCGTAATATAGTAATAAACGTATTATATTCTATTAAATATAATACGTTTATTTGATATATAATACCTACACTCAGCAAGATAAGTACACACAATTAAATGATATCGCTTCTGGCCGTTGCTTCGCTCGCCCGGCATGCAAACCGGCATAGCGCGAGTCAGGCTAAGTCTCTGGGACACCCAATATAAGACACATTAATTATTTGGTAAATAACAAGACGGCTTCATATTTTCAACGTTTTTGTATGTGGTCCCCTTGGGTGGTATCCTACTAATATTATAAACGCGAAAGTTTGTGAGCATGGATTTTTGCTACTCTTTTACGCAAAAACTACTGAACGTATGTTGATGGAATTTTACAGTAATATAGCTTAAAAGTACAGAATAACATATAGGCTTCTTTTTATCCGGGTACCACGCGGGCGAAGCTAGTTTTATATATACAAATTCAATTTAATTATGATGAAGGCACATTAACATAAATCTTGTTGTCAGACGGACGGTAATCGGCTTGGAGTTTCTACCACTAACTTCGTAGAAGCTTCACTTAAAACAATACATTTCTCAGCTTTATTCTTTTCTATTTTGCAGGTCAAACTTACTTGATAAGTTGGACATCTGGAAACAGTTTTTCCGATTTCGTGACAAGATAATTAAGAAGATTGAAAGACATGTTGAGAGCGGGGCCCATCGCCTTGTATATTGTTTGTGTGCTCGCGTAATTTATCTGAAAGTAACACAAATTGATAAGTAAAAGACCACTAAATAGCAACAGGAGAATCATAAAAGGGCTGGATAAATTACATGCAATATTTATCCAGCCTTCAACCTTCTACGACAACAGTAAATATAAAATACATATATCTTAAACCGCATCGACATCTTTAATCGCGGGTACTAAATAGTGTTCACCGCTTGTTAGCCGCAACGAGTTAGCCATTACGCTTTCGTAATGGCGCATCAGCCACCCGACTAGGCTGTAGTTGCATGCTGGCAGCTTGTTCACTAACGCTAGCATAGTGGCTTCTCTCTGCGGTTCGACAATGACTGCAGCTTGGTCGAACTGCCTGTGAACCAGTGTTTACCTGTTCGTTAGCCACAACGTTTTCGTAATGGCGCATCAGCCATCCGACTAGGCTGTAGTTGCATGCTGGCAGCTTGTTCACTAACGCTAGCATAGTGGCTTCTCTCTGCGGTTCGACAATGACTGCAGCTTGGTCGAACTGCCTGTGAACCAGTGTTTACCTGTTCGTTAGCCACAACGTTTTCGTAATGGCGCATCAGCCATCCGACTAGGCTGTAGTTGCATGCTGGCAGCTTGTTCACTAACGCTAGCATAGTGGCTTCTCTCTGCGGTTCGACAATGACTGCAGCTTGGTCGAACTGCCTGTGAACCAGTGTTTACCTGCTCGTTAGCCACAACGCTTTCGTAATGGCGCATCAGCCATCCGACAAGGCTGTAGTTGCATGCTGGCAGCTTGTTCACTAACGCTAGCATAGTGGCTTCTCTCTGCGGTTCGACAATGACTGCAGCTTGGTCGAACTGCCTGTGAACCAGTGTTTACCTGCTCGTTAGCCACAACGCTTTCGTAATGGCGCATCAGCCATCCGACAAGGCTGTAGTTGCATGCTGGCAGCTTGTTCACTAACGCTAGCATAGTGGCTTCTCTCTGCGGTTCAACAATGACTGCAGCTTGCTCGAACTGCCTGTGAACCAGTGTTTACCTGCTCGTTAGCCACAACGCTTTCGTAATGGCGCATCAGCCATCCGACAAGGCTGTAGTTGCATGCTGGCAGCTTGTTCACTAACGCTAGCATAGTGGCTTCTCTCTGCGGTTCAACAATGACTGCAGCTTGCTCGAACTGCCTGTGAACCAGTGTTTACCTGCTCGTTAGCCACAACGCTTTCGTAATGGCGCATCAGCCATCCGACAAGGCTGTAGTTGCATGCTGGCAGCTTGTTCACTAACGCTAGCATAGTGGCTTCTCTCTGCGGTTCGACAATGACTGCAGCTTGGTCGAACTGCCTGTGAACCAGTGTTTACCTGCTCGTTAGCCACAACGCTTTCGTAATGGTGCATCAGCCACCCGACTAAGCTGTAGTTGCATGCTGGCAGCTTGTTCACTAACGCTAGCATAGTGGCTTCTCTCTGCGGTTCGGCGATGACCGTGGCTTGCTCGAACTGCCCGTGCAACTCTTGTGTGACGATGGAGTCGGGGAGTTCACTGAAACATACGAGTATATTTGATATAATTTTTATTTCAGGAAAAAAATAATGTCGGTTCGGTTAGACATCAAATAACGGTAAGGTGATAAAAAATACAAACTGAAATTTCATCCCCTATTTTCATCCTTAAGAGTTTTCATAAAATTTATATGGGAACACCCTTCTTTAAGATTCATAAATCGGTTCACAATTGGCCTAAATATCGTATGCTCCTTATATGAAGTCGTATGAAAAATTAGAAACATTCTTTTTTTTTTTGGTTACGCAATTTTTTTGTAATCCTTGATAAGCTCTCTATCCTCACCACTAGACCACTTGGTCAAGGATTTACTGTAGTAACAGCCTCTTAGGTACCTACCTTAAAAAGCATTTGAGCATAGCGCAGGCGACGGGCACGTCCCAGTGGTAAGGGAACGTCGGTCCGCGATCTGTGTACAGTTTCCGAAGCTGCTGGAGTTTGATCTTGTCCGGCTCAGCGTGGTAGATCTGGTTCGTTTTTACGCCGTGTGCCTGTGCCATAAAGATATAAATATTATAACGATTCGTGAAATGGTGTGATAAAAATGGATTTTCTCCCACTTGCTCTAGCTCTTGCCCTAGTAAAATAGCCTATTATTAAAAAAAAACGATCGGATCTTTTCGGTACGCAATGAAATAACACGCCAACAATTACCAATACGACAATGATATCAATTTCAGGATAATTGTTTTTTCTTAACTCTTGGAATGCTTGTGAGGTTTTATTAAGTGAACACTAACATAAATTCGGTGTTTTCGCATTCTATTCAAAAGATTAAAAAATAACGAAGGGCGCACGTGCGCTCTCGCATTGGCGAGAATGAAAATCAAATACTGTATTGTGGATGTTTTCATAAATTTATTATTTCCTCGCAAATTAGAGAAAAGTACTATAGAAGTCTCGGCTGAAATAGCAATTAACGGTCTCGTATAGTTAAAAAGGACTCAGCTGTCGCTTCGTTCTTTTAAATTCACTTCAAAGTTAATATTACTCGGCCGTTAATTGTTTTAGGCCAGGGTGTCTAGACAAATACCACTTTCTGTTGACATTAACGTCTGCGGAAAGATTGAATTGTATGGAAATGACATTAGCTGTGGAAATGTCACGTGGCGGCTGCAAGTTTTACCTTAACAAATTTTACCTTAACAAATTTGCGTTAGCGTGAAAGGAAAAATAAGCGTGAGGTTTTTGTCTTGACCACATAGACAGTAATCTTTCTTTAATTCAGCTACAGTTCAGATTCTTAATGGTTCTGAATTTTATTTGTCAAGATTCGTGGAAACCCTATAATCCTTTAGATGCCTAGTGCATTCCTAAACGTCATGCGAATCGTGATCGCTCTTTGAGTATCTCAATTTGCCAGCGGTTGTCGGTTCTGCGAACTATATAACCTGCCTACTGTGCCTTCAATTAGATTAGTTTTTTTTATATACTACTACTTTTTTATATAATGTTTATTTAGGAAAATAAATTGGTATGACTCATTGCAACTTTTTTTTATAGAAGAACGTGTTACAGTGTTACTAGATGGGAAAAAATCCCAACGAGTCACACCAGATCCGGTAAGTGTGACCGGATCATCAAGAGGCAAACAATCTTACGGTCCACCTGTTGATAGACGGTTACCGTAGTGTATGGAAGCTGCAATACTAGCTATGATATTGCAATATTTTTGGTATCACTCAAACGTTGCCTCCCTGAGATATCAAGATGAAAGATCTAATGCGCCTGCAATTTCACCGGCAACGATACCCTTCAAACCTACATTTAATTTTACATTGTAAGGATATTTTGTTGTAGTTACCTGTAGATAGTCGATGCTGTCTCTGACTACGAGGGGCAGGCCGGTGTCGTCGTGACATCTCGAGCGCTCCACTGACTGGTGCAGCGGTACGCCGAATATCGGAAGTGCAACTGAAAAGTAAAAGTAGAAATTCAGTTATTCTATTTATAGAAAAATTTAACGATAGTTACATTTTTCATCGAGTTGGAGCAACTTTAACCCTAAGATTTTTAATTATATAGGTTATTTAAGCGCCTGAGATTGTACTATATTACCGTTAGTTATTAATAAGCCCCAATTTCGATATTAGGAGATAGACTTCTATGGAAAAAAGCTCAGAAAAAGGTTTAAAAAAAAAATCAGAGACAATAAATAAGATTATCCCTCAGCGAAGCCCCTTAGTGACTAACATAGTGTGTTTACTTAGAAAAGACCCTCGAAACTTGTCCGCAAGACTAGTTCGTAGGCGGTTGGTTGAAAGAAAATTGTTAGGAAGACTTGCTAGAAATGTACTTATTACTAAATATTACTACTAATATTATAATATTGTGATATGACTTACTAATGTATTATTGTTTGTTCTCCCTAAGAAATAAAATAAAATGTTCCGCCACAGATTAGTATTTATAGTCAACAGTTTAAAACCATATTTACTAATAATAAAGCTGGAGTTTTTTTTTGTTTGAACGCTACGCCCCTTAGTGTCCGAGCAAAAGAAATGATAGCGCGGCCGGGCGATGCAGCGCGGTGGGTCAGGAGGCGGAACGCGGCCGTAGCATAGCTAATATTAGTATATATCTTACCGTTAAGTGAGAAGCCATTTATAAAGGGATTCATTTCACTTTATCCACACAATACTTAGTTCAGTCACGCAAAATCGTGTCTTTAAAACACACGACTGAATTTCGCAAGCGTATTGTTATCTAGTAAAGAATTCGTTCTATTTATTTGTGATGATTATAAAGCATGTTATCAGTTTTATCATTTTGCACAAATGTCATGGAGAATATTTGCATGCGCTGCCACTTTGCTAAGCTATTTGCAACTTTATGAACCTATTGTGTGATGCATGGTAGGTATGATATGGTGTTTTTATGATGATTGGTGTATAATTCAATCATTTTTATTCAGTTTTAGATGGCTAATGAGATTTTGTGAATCTTAGAAACGCGTTATCCCAACGAGGATTGAATGAGCAACCGTTATGTTTGTCCGCACATTATACCTTGTATATGTTTATGAATTACTGTGTATTTTTTTCAGAACCAGAATAGTGGTAAATTAATTTTGCAAAAATGAGAAGCCGTTTGCTGACGATACATTTATCTTCTAGACAAGAATGCCTCAACCACATCCACACATTCAATCAGGTAAAATTGGGGTAAGTACCAAAAAATATATAAAAAAAACCAGGCCTCGACCTCACTCGCATCACTCAACCGGTTGTAACGCGAAACGTTTGAGTTCGATTCCCGCTGCGGAACAAATGTTTGCATGATCTGCAAATATTATGCGATCCTATAGTACTCAGTACTATTGCAATAACCACGACACAGAGAATCCCGAGAGAACTGGAGCCAAGACAGTGAGTGTTACTATTGAGATTAATTTATGCCCTCACTAGCTTCGGTCCACGGCTACGCCCAGATAAATCGTTTATGCCCCGTTACGGCTTTTATTAGCTACAAACATCTATATATCTTAACTTTTGCATTTAAAATATTAGTAAGATGCATACCAAACTTTGAATCATAACTATTATCATCACAATTTGGTGATTTGAAATCACCAAACTAATGATAATAATATTGTTTTCCCCAACTCAAATTGGAACTATCGTCGTTATTCTTTATTCTTTATTGTACACACAGAAAATAAAGTTAAAAAACTTACATTCCTACTATACTATTATAAACGCGAAATGTTTGTGAGGATGGATGTTTGTTACTCTTTCACAAAACAACTACTGAACGGATTTTGATGAAACTTTACAGTAATACAGCTAATACATCAGAATAACACATAGGCTACTTTTTATCCGGGTAAGACACGGTCGAAGCCGTTGGCAGAAGCTAGTATGGACACATATAAAGGCAAGCTTATCCCTAACAAGAGTTTAACCGGTCTTAATCAATGTTAACTTTATTTAAATTAAATAAACAAACCAGCTCACCTCCCAAAGTGAATATTTCCTCAAAAGGCACGCCAGAGGTCACCGTTGAAGGCACTTTTATTAGCTTCCTATCCTTCTTGTCCTTGTCTTTCTCCTTCACTTTCTCTTTTTCCTTCTCTTTCACTTTCTCTTTCTCTTTTTCTGTAATAATAAATATTGTTTATTTTAAATGGTAATACCGAACTTTCAACATTTTTATAAATAATATCTAACAGTTCCACACCAGGATTCCCTGTATCGTGGGCATCTGGAACAATGAGTACCGTGGAAACACTCAGACCCGGAACAAATATCTGCAGAACATGCAAACATTTGTCCCGCTGCGGGAATCGAACTTACACCTCTTGCATCGCAGCCGTCTTCGCCCGTTCAACCTGGCCCGTTAAATCCAGGTTGTTGAATAAGTTGAAGTATAACTTATAAAACAATCTGACCATATAGTTCGCAGAACCGATCACAGCTACTTTGTTACGAATGATTTTTATATTAAGTTCGTCTATGTTCTACTATTTTGTGATATAAAGAATTTATCTATCGCTGAGGCCTAAGGTTCGCTAGTTGCGACCACGAACCAGAAGACAAAATATAGGTCCTGTTGGCATTGTAACTGATGCAGAAGTCGATGCATGGAGGCTGTTTGTGGTCTAGTAGCGGTGGACGTCTATCGCTTGATAATAACAATGTACTCGTACATACCTTTCACTTTCTCTTTTTCTTTCTCCTTTGGCTTTTTGTCATCTTTCGTCTTCTCTTTCTTTTCATCTTTGAGTTTCTCTTTTGATTCTAACTTGAATTTGGCTTTCTCTTCCTTCTCCTGAAAATATGAGGCCCCATATAAAGCATTTCAATAGAAAACTACTTTCTCAGACCGCCCTATCTGAAATATCTACCCAAATGGTTTTAACCGTACAGCAAGCCAATTGTTTGTTTGTTAGTGTGTTGGTTTGTAACCATTTTTCTTCATGAGGCTTTGTGCAAACGTTTGAAAACCTTCATGTGCCAAACATAATGTTTGAACGTGCCTCTGACTACTCTCTCTCTCTGATGTCCATCATACAGTTGTAAGCGTGTTTTGTTTTTCTAAAGACTTCGAGCATGGTGCTTTGATAGGTTTTATCGCTAAAGTCACTAGGGGCAGCCGCAACACGCGATGGAATACACGTCGATGGTTTTTAAATGGAAGTAAATTAAGCTCTTGAACTGAGTTGTCAATAAATAAATAACTTTAATCCTAGACACTATATAAACGGTATACAGCATCGTTCAACCCCAAAGTGAGCAGAGCTTGTGTTATGCGGGAACTACATGACTGACGTACTGCTTATATACATATATATTATACATAGAAAACACTCAGATCCGAGGCAAATATTTATAGATCATACAAACATTTGTCCCGCGGCGGGAGTTGAACCCGCAACCTTCTGCGTTTCAGGCGGACCTTCCACGGCACCGCAGAGGTCGTCTAATATATAGCCGACCGGCTAACTTCAGAGGTTTTACATAAATACAGAATTCCGGGCCAATTTATAACATATACTAAACAGCCGTCGACCGTGTAACATTGAGATAATATACATGACCACACCGTCCATATAAAGCAAACGCATTGAAAACGCAGGGTCAAAGAATTATCCGTGGTGCATTCAGACAACACCTTGACTACTGAAGTGTATATAATTTGTCTTATCTGATTATAATGTGCAGATAAGCAAATTGGAGAGGCAAAAGAGACCATAATATCTGGGAGAGTTAAGGAATCGAATGGCAACTAAGAACTGAAAGACGCAGTGTAGGGCGACCCTTATTCGATGGATCCATGGCATAGGTAGATATAGGAGACAGAAGTAGGTAAATTACATTATTAGAATTTCAAGATCCCGTGGATAAATTGGGAGGTTTAGTTTAACCTAATTGTTTACTTATCTATGTGTTTTAGTTTAATGTTGTGTTAGTGTGTTTGTCTGTTGTAAATGTTGCAGTTAATGTTGTTTTTTGCAATCGTTTTGTAAGACTCCAAGGAAGGTTCTTAAAATCACCATATCTGACTAAGGCGCTGCATTAGATGATGGAATACACAATACAGTTTTTTTTTATTGCTCTCGTGAGAGTACAAACAGTATCATATAGATTGCATCCAATGAAACACGTTTCGTAATAAAAAAATGCAACTGGCTGTAGGTTACGTACCTACAGCCAGTTGCGTATTTTACCAAGACATTATTACTGCAGTAGACCTTTTGTCTACGAAAAAAAGACAAATATTTTTTGTCTCCCTTTTTGTTTGATGGAAAAAGATACAATGAACAAAGAATGTAAACATAGTTGGGTAGCTACGTTTCACACGAATTCACTCAACACTTTGGGAATTAATAAAATCATTTTTTTCAGAGTGTTCAATTGTTTTTGACTTCTTAATTGGTTGCTTAAAGAACAGTACCTTAGCTGTAATAAGCAAGGGTCATGAACAAATTAAGGGCAGGACAATTTAAAGAATGGTTTATGGATCTATTAATCATAGCATGCCAGTTTCAAAATAACACCGCCCACAGTTATGTTATTGTCAAGAATATCGTCTCTCTTGTAAATAATTATATGGGCTAATATAGTATAGAGAGCAAGTAGATTGTTTAACTAAAGCTTTTGGTATAAATCTTGGTTATAATTTGTCCTATTTGGTTTTGAGCACAGATCTAGCTAGTACCAAGATCTGTGATTTTGGTTTTGTGGGTGGGTAAGTAGGATAATAAGCCTTCGATGGACTGTGTTAAGTTGTTTAAGAATGATTGTGTTGGAAGTTAGTATTTAAATGATGGAAGAATAAAGTTTGATGTGCTGACCCCAAGTCCAGTTGTGAGATATGAAATAGGTAATTAAAATGAAATACCTAGGTACTTAAACAAAATATCTACTGAATAGCCTCACCTAACCAGACGACATGCGTCTAGGTATTTGTTTCAAAGAGGCTTCATTCTAATCTTAAAATCTTAATCGTTCCAACATAAACTATTAAAACTAGGTACATAGGTTGGACACAATTTTTACAACGAAACGGGATATTTACCATGATTTGTGAGTTTCATTGTTTCTTAATATTTACATATTTAATAATAATAATAATAACATCTGTCAATAACATCTCATGCGCAAATACTTCAGTCTCTTCCCTGATCGTAGCGAATGCATACCTATGTGTCGAAATATCAATTAACAATAAAATCTACAAAACTCGTGGTAATGATAATGATAATGATAATGATAACCCATGAAAATTATTCATCCCTGTATCCTTGGGTACCAATACTGAAAATATATCCCAAATATCACCTGCCCTAAGCCCCGCGCATTCCAGGTCTACCCGCATTCACCACGTAAATAAAACACAGCCACTTATTGATTTTTCGACTACCTATCACGATTAGACACAGATAGGCAGCGTAGATAACAATACCTTTGAAAAAACACTACGTAGGTGATGCATCGCTCGCATTCAAAACACAACTGAATAACGCGTTTCACCGACAGTACCTACTGTCCAAGGTTATAGTAAAGTAAATTGCTTTGTTACACAACCCGACTCGTTGTCACATCCGACACTTAGATCCGATTTAACCAGGGCCTAATAAGCAAGAAAATAACCTTTAGCACAACGTTGGGTCTGACTATAAGTCTATCAGTAGTAAGTAGATGCCTACCTAATAATTAAATGACTCCTACTCAGTCCAACGTTCCTACCTACACATTCCCACTCACGTTAATTAATTACCATAGCCATAGTCCTCACAGGCTGTCTCGCTCTCTCTAGCAGTTTGATCGGCGCGCACTAAAATCAAAGGTTTGCAGGATGAAAGTACTCAAATTAATTAAACAATTCCTTAGTAGGTTGCATCTAATCGAGCTTTCGACCTAAAACCCTGTAGGTATATTTTTCCAACTTGCAATTACAGCTTCCGACTTATCTAAATCGGATACGACATGTCGGATAGTGTAATAGGCGTTTTACAGTAGGAGTAGTAGGTAGTAATACTAAACGGCACAGTAAAAGGAAATTATGCAAAAGGCACGGGCGGGCGCGGTGAAGCGCGAAACTTGAACTTAGTGATTCAGTCACAAGCATTATAATAATGAAGCATTTTAAATGTTCATGATTTTCAGTGAAGCATTAGCAATGCTTGTTAAAATGTTGGGATGCGGTACAAAATTAAGTGTTTGCATGATCTGCAAATATTTGTTTAGGGCGCTGTGGTAGCATATTGTAATAGTCGTTTCTGATACACACACGCCATAAGGAATCTTAGTACGAGGTCAGGACTATGTATGTGACACCTGTTGGCTATTTATTTATTTATTTGTACAATTGTAATTTTCCATTTATAGGATGTTAGGTAGATACAACAAAAACTATGGTGAGGTACTAACTTGTAGCTGCATCACTGAATTTAAAAAAAAGAGCCTATATTAAAACGGGCAATGACCATTTCTCCTGTCTAAGGAGGTGTAAAGCCATGGCTAATTGGAATCCGCTGAGTTTAAAATCAGCGAATTCGTACAAAATGGTTAAACTTATATAGGTTGATGAGGTGCAGTCTCCTGATTTCCTTAATAGTAATCATGAGCAGAGTAAATACTTGGATATCTCGGAAAAAACATAGCATACATTTAGATATTTGTATTTTACTACAAGAACTCTCAAAATTCATGACAGACATGCATAAATTAAATTATGTCCAGCCAGCTGCGAAATCTTAAGATCATGTTCAATTTTAGGGTAAGCAAGCAATCATGTATCTGCCTTTGCCACCTGGCAAACGGACATACAAAAATGGAACAAAAGGAATATAATATATGAATAACAAAGAAATATTATCTTGTCCGACTAAAGGCTTTATAATCATGAATCTAAGGTCAGAAACAAATGTTATCTATATTCAAATGTAAAGTTTTGATATTAGCCCTCATTTCACAACATTTGAATCTATGCAACCAAACGTATTTGCAATTTTTATAGCAAGTTTAAGCTGAATTGTTATGACGCTAGTACATCTGGTCACAAAAAACAAAAATTGAAAGTGTCTGTAAGATGTGCTTTGCTAAAAGTTAGAACAGACACAAGCCACAAGCTTGAACACCCTGCATTAGGTCAGTGACAAGGTCGAAATATAGTGCCCCAAAAGAGAGCCGTTAGTGACAAGGTTGAAATATAGTGCCCCAAAAGAGAGCCGTTAGTGACAAGGTCGAAATATAGTGCCCCAAGAGAGCCGTTAGTGACAAGGTCGAAATATAGTGCCCCAAAAGAGAGCCGTTAGTGACAAGGTCGAAATATAGTGCCCCAAAAGAGAGCCGTTAGTGACAAGGTCGAAATATAGTGCCCAAAAAGAGAATCTTGTGACTAACAGTGAAAGCAGTGTGGTACGCCTTATAGAGACTCCTTTTATGCACAATATGGCATAAGGAGGCATTTACACAAATGATGCTATATGAACCTTAAGCTCCCTCATCTTCTCTCTTTTCTCTTTCTCCTTCCGCTCTTTTTCCTTCTCTTTCTTCTTCTCTTTCTCATTAAGCTCCTTGTGTTTCACAACTTCTTCTAGAACTTTCTCTTTGTCGCGCGACTTTTCGCGCTTTTCTTTGCTCTTAGAGGGGAATTTGAATGACTTTGTTTTTTTGGATTTTGATGGACTTCTGCAAAAATATATTCATATTACAACACTTCAGTATAAATAGGCTTAAAAAAAAACTCGGTCGAAAATCCAAGCGACACAAACCAGTTAAAGCGGACCAATATCTTGGATATACTGCATAAGTAATGGGAAGAACAACTAATGAGTCTGGATCCCAAGCGCCATGTATCTTTCAACCCATCCCCCCCACCAACTGAATGAGGATTCAAAAAGAACAAAAAAAATTTGATGTCAAGTGGAACTACTATGCATTGAGAAATCATTTTGAGACCGAAAAGCAGGTGCCATTCTCTTAATAGCCCAGCATCCATTTCATGAACATAACTCATGCAATATCTGTCTCTCCTCCACCCTTTCTATTATCATACTAATATTATATGTAAAGGCGTAAGTTTTGATGTTTGTTACTATGGATTTCCATAATGGCTGAACTGATTTGGTAGAAATTTGGAACAGGTATGTGACCAATACATATTTAATTTTTTATCTGGTGCAAACTTGGGCAGATTGAGGATTTTATTAACCTATGTTCAAAATCCTTCATAGCATAATTATAGGCTTCAACATACTAACATTTTAATTAATAAGACCAAAATTTTATTTATATTTTTTAAGAATAAAATTAACAGTAATTAATATTTAAGAACTGTGACTATGTTAAAATGTTAAGTAATAAAATGTATCTACTGCCCCAATATGGCAATGAAATATTCTTGTTTGCATGCAAGCTTATTGTCTAAGAAAGAACCAATGACCCCAGGAGAGACAGACAAAAACCATACTTAGTATCCGTGTCTTCTTCCGGAGAGCTTTCACCCTCGAGTGCAGCATAGCCTCTGTCTTTCTTTTCTTTCTTCTCTTTACGACGCCCTAATAAATCTTTTTTGCCTGGCTTTTCATGGTCCCCTCCATCACTAACTGCAGGAATGATACAAAAGGAATCTCATTAAAATCACTATCTAGGTACACTTTAAATAGTCTTACATGTGATTGGTAGTTCCTCAATGCTCATAAAGTTGCCTGTATTCTTACTTTTATAAACAAATCTTATGCTACAAACAAAAGTGGCTGGCAAAGAACATTGTTTCAATGTTAAGTTTTTATTACTAATGTAATTGTAAACCATAATTTGGAGACACACGAGTACCGTAAAAAACACTCAGATTGTCGTAGACAATGGTTGAACACTTCTTACTGTGGCAATCAAAGAGTTACTTAACGGTGAATAATCATAGTAGTTAAACTTACAGTCACTTTCATTACTTTTCCGTCCACTTTCGGAAGCGT
Organism: Perizoma flavofasciatum; assembly: GCA_958496245.1. Lineage (NCBI taxonomy): Eukaryota > Metazoa > Arthropoda > Insecta > Lepidoptera > Geometridae > Perizoma > Perizoma flavofasciatum. The sequence continues at coordinate 6,468,817 of OY292439.1, read as the reverse complement.
ACAAGCCTGGAAAATCTTTTTCAACGTCAGGGCTTTCAAAATCCATGATTATTTTGAAAATAGAGATACCGTGAAATACATCAATAATTATTCGGCCATGCGTTAGCTATTAGCCACTCACTGAGCATGCTATCACTATAAACATCTCTAGTAAGTTTGCGATGAACTTGAAACGCAATAAAAATCAATTTAACCCCATTTTCCTTATCATTTTCTATCTCTTTACGGTCGAATATTTTTGTTGACGAATTTCAAATTATAACTTGTCAACTTGACAATGATGATGATGTCAATGACAACACTGACATAAGATAATATTGTAAAGAGAGGAACCGACCATATTCTTTGCTACGCAATCTAGCTAAAAAAGCCATAATTTAGAAGATTAGTTGAAGTTTCACATTATATACGCTGCACTCGGTGGTGATACCGTTATATTATTATTTAATTTGATAAATGAACTTGCTTTCTTTGCTTGGCTGGTTTACAAGTAGCCAGACAGATTCCCAATTAAATATTGGTTAACAAACCTTTGTTAACCAATCAGCTCGTGCTGTCAACAAGTCAGTTGTTACTGTCAGTTAAGTCAATGTCAGCTATGTCAAGACTGATTGTTAGTTGTTATTGTCATTAGGCAGTCATGTCATGCAGACACGTCAATAATTTTTTTTAAAATCTATGTACAATAATTTTAATTTCATTAAAATCTATGCGTTTTTGGTATTTAGTTTCCTCATGATTGGTAAAGTATTACATTATGTCGATGTATAATTCATTATCCTAGATATGGGTTCTCCATCATTCTGCAAAATTCGTATTCTGTTCGTCCTTTTCCGTACAAATATTTTGTATTTTTTCTCAAAACAATTGTAATAAGTGTGATGTGAATAATAGCTCACCTTCCAAACAGTAACGTTGAATTTCTTGGCCTCTGTATTTATTTATTTATTTATTTAAGCTTTAGATACCAGTTTTACAAGTCTTCCAAATATTAATCTTCATGTAACAATTTATTATAAAGTTATAGTAGTTAAAGTTGGCCTTTTACCAACAGTGGCTGTTGGTAAAAGGCCTCCCCCTTCTTCCATTCCCTCTTATTATTTACTGTTCGAGACTATGGAGTGCATTAATACTTTCAGGCACAACATAACTTTTCAAAATGGCATGGTTCGCGGACCTCGCTGGCAGGGCAGAAAGTCTCCTCAACAACCTGGACGAGTCCACCGGCGCTGTGATCCGGAACCACACCATAAAACGTCCCAAATGTGAGAAACATGACTATGCACTTCACCCAGATGGTAACTGGGCTCAGAAGAAGCGTATCCCGCCACGAAATTCAAAGAAAATCACCCCTGTAACAGAGACCAAGTCTAACTACACACCAAGTAGGAAAACATCACCTACTCACCACCAATCCCGTTCACAAATTAAGGACTTACCAGAGAGTAAAAATGGAGTAAGGCTAAGAAAGTCTCCAGGAAGGAAAAGTCCACAGTACCATTTGAATAACTGTCCAAAGACAATGGTGGATGAAGTACAAGGTGATAATGAAATGATTGATCATTTTGGTTTGAAGCAGAGAAGTGAGTATCTACATTTTAAATTCAAAGTCAATTAAAATTAATTTATTCAAAGTAATTTATTATTAATTCATGTTCAAACTAACTGAATATTTTGTGAGATAAACTACAAATGTGAAAGCCAGCTTGTAATAGAAGGTTCACATAAAATATTTTTAGAATAATCAATATTCAAGAGTGACTTCAACTGTGTCCAATTTTATTCCAAAAACTGTCATGAATTTGACTATTCATATTGTAAAAACGGGTATTTTCACATACTGTACTATGGATAAAGGCACTGATTAAGTTTCGACTCATTCCGAGAGTCTTCATCAGGGTGATTGCATGACATGATGCGGAGAGAGTGTCCAATTTATTTCTATGTTAACATTTTTTATCAGAGAAGTACCTATTCATTTGCTTATAACATCACCATCAAAGCCTATAGAAGTCTAGTGCTAGACATACTCCCCTTAAGAGTGCCATGACAAACAGACTTGTACCAGCCAACTTGCCGCAACCTTAGCAATGTCATCAGTCCATAGGGTGGGGCAGCTTCTTACATCCAGGGTGTCTAGACAAATACCACTTTCTGTTAGTGTTAACAACTGTAAAAAGATTGAAAGATTGTCAGTATTGAGATTTATATGGCCTCCCCATTGCCACTTCAACTTGCCTTCACTTTAAATCCAATTTCCAGGATTCAGCTTACCCTCGGATTTAGAATTAATTAACAGTGAAGGATGGACACTGAGAATGCAGAATCTTGAAGTGGAGAATGCAATGTTGAAAAATGAGCTTAATGTCATGAACAGAGAAGTGTCAGAATTGCTTGACAGGCTACGCAAAGCAGAGGATGGTAATAATGTAGTTATCAAAGGTATTTAGAACTGATTAGAAATTATTGTGTGCTGTAGAAATAAGTGTGGCATGCAAATTGGTATGCTGTGTCATTGCTGTAGAGATTATTTTACTTTGTAGATTATTTGCTTTGTTTAGTTTTGCACTACTAAGCATTGTCGCATGTTTTATTCTACTTTTTAATTTTTCTATGCATGTAGCATATGATTATTGACTCTGATTGTTCACTTTACTATATGTATAGATTTAAGGCATGGTGGTTGCTGAATTTGGAATGCCTTTTATAGCACTGCAAATAAAAATAAAATCAGCTTTTTCATTAAATGTCAGCTGTCATGGCTGGGCATAAAATCTCATATTTTTTTCTTAAAATACAAAAGTCGACTCTTATTCAAAAATTCGATTCAGATACACCATTTAATTTATCTTTCCAATATTTCTCTATCCAAAACAATAAGCAACATTTGCTTATTGTATTGATATTTTTGCCCCACTAGGCGATTTCACGTCTTTAGCTAGCTTACAAGCTGTTGATGATGATGACTCCTCAGTCTCAATCTGGAAATATTCTATTATAAAAATATTTGTAACATAATGTTTTAATAGAAAATGTCATAAATAGTCATGACCCCAGACTAAGTTTGCCTGTGGCACAAATATTATAATACTATTACCCGTGGGTAGGCGCTACGCATAACCATTGGTTCTTATGGTGGTACCATTGGTTCGCAAACTACGAGAACCAATGGTATCACCATGTTTTTTAAGCATAAAGCTAATTATTCTTACAGAACTGAGTAAAACACATAACAAATTGGAATCTTCCGAGCTAGAAAACCACAGAGTGTCCATTGACAAAGACACACTTGCATCACAGTTAGAGCAAATAAAAAAAAAGATTACTGAAATAACAGATGTGCAGAAAAACCATGAGGATGAGAAACAAAGACTGCATACACAGATAGCATTGTTGCAAGATGCTGTCAAGGATTTGGAAGAAAGGTATGATGTTGAAAATATGGGACATATTTTTCTAGCCACAACTACTTTCTTGTTTCCAAGAAAAAAAACTAAATGTAACTGAAAAAAAAACAAGCAAGTTAAAAAATGACAGATTTGTGTGTTGAAAAACCCAGCTTCGTTTATGAAATCTTTGTTCATTGGACTTTGCTTTAGATGTAATTCCTTCTTGTTTTGAGAAGACCACAACTACAGCGCCTTCTTTTTAGCTGTTAATATCTACTCAACTCACCGCTAGATGGCGTTGTGCATCAACATTTCGTCGCCTCATATAGCTGGTTAATATTTGCTACTTACTTGATAGATGGCGTAAGTGGTAGTAAATTTAGGGTAACAAACTCATCCCACGGCTACGGTGGTAAATAAACTTGTAAATATTGGTTTCTTGTGTTGTGTCACTAGATAAGGTTGAGAATTGTCTACTGCCACATAGACTAGTTAAAATAGCCGAACGGCTAAAATAGCCACGGTATGTACGGTGGTATGTAAGGCCCTACCGTAATAGGTAGTATTACGGTAGGGCCGATATTTGTATAGATTTATACCTTCCTTCCTACCTATCTATATCCTCTCTGTAAAATTTGTGTCAAATAAATTTATTTTCTTTCTTTCTTTTCAAACTGTAAGTAGCCGTATTTTTAATGATTATTTTCGTAAAAAAATATTATTACAGGCTCAGAGAACTTGCCAAAATCAAAGAGGACACCGAAACAGCACGTCTTAAGCTAGAAAATGAGTTACGCCACGCTCAATCGACGATATCGGCATTACAGAGTAACTTGGAGAAAAGTAATGTAGAATGCCAACGGCTGGAGAAAGATTGGGAGTCTTATAAAGTGAGGGTGAAAAACATGCTTTTCTCAAAGGATAGCGAAATCAAGTCGCTGCATGATGGATTAAACTCTACTGAAGATACAAGGGTTTTGATGAAGCAGGTTGAGAATTTGAAGTTAGTTTTTGACCTGTTAATCCTTTTTCTAAGCTTAACTTTTTACCCGCAACGCAAGGAGCCAGTACATGTGTTTTATACCCAACTGTCCTACACATATTATCCTGATCCCACACTAGGAATCAGAAACTACGAGTACCACGGTACCACAACATTTACACCAGGGTGTCTGGACAAATGCCACTTTCTGTTGGTGTTCATTGTATAGAAAGACATTAGCTGTGGAAATGCCACGTGATTACTAGTTTTAAGTTAGTTTTTAACTAGTTTTTCCTTGACAAATTTGCGTTAGCGTGAAACGAAAACTAAGCGTGAGAGACCAGGGTGTCTAGACAAATATCACTTTCTGTTGGCGTTAATTGTAAGGAAATGACATTAGCTGTGGAAATGCCACGTGATTACTAGTTTTATTAGTTTTTAACTTGTTTTTCCTTGACAAATTTACGTTAGCGTGAAACGAAAACTAAGCGTGAGGTTTTGTCTAGAGCCACGGCACAAATATCAGCAAAACATGCAAATATTTGCCTCGCAGCGGGTATTGCACCCGCATCTCTTGCGTCTCAACCGGGTGGGAGATCTTTCACCAAAAAGTGTTGTGGTTGATTCTTATTTAGTTTTCTATCCATAAGTCACTAGAGGGTGTTGCGATAGTTAATGTTATCCTTCTCAAAAACTTTAAACAAGTTTATTGATAAGTTTAATCGCCACACGTCACTAAGGGGCGCTGCACTAGATGATGGACTGTAAAATGGCGTAGCGGATTGTAATGTAATATTATGCTTTTGTATGACTTTATAGGTTTTATCGCCACACGTCACTAAGGGGCGTGTACTAGATGATGGAATGTAAAAAGGCGTAGCCGATTGTAATGTAATATTATGCTTTTGTATGACTTGATAGGTTTTATCGCCAAACATCACTAAGGGGTGTTGGAATACGTGGTGAAAACTGCAGCCGCGGCGGTTTATTTTGTAAAAATTGTCTTGTTTTACAGGGACGAGCGTGACGAACTATCAGAAGCCATATCTCGAGTTCACAGCGAGTGTGAAACTATGAAAGCGTACCTATCGCAGGTGGAGGCGCGGCACACGGCCGCTGAGAAGGTGGTCGCGGCGCTGAGGGATGCTCTGAGAGACGAGCGCGGCGCCAGGAACAGGGCTGAAGCTGAATGTGCCGCTTACGGAAAGGTTCTCATTTTTATTATTTATTATTTACAGTGTTTGTATGATTTGCAGATATTCGTCTCGGGTCTGGGTGTTTTTATGTATAATATGTATGTACTTCTGCCCACGGCTTCGCCCGCGTGGTACCCGGATAAAAAGTAGCCTATGTGTTACTCGGCAAAGCCGTGGGCAGAGGCTAGTTTGCTATATTACTGCAAAATTTCATCAAAATCCGTTCAGTAGTTTTTTCGTGAAAGAGTAACAAACATCCATCCTCACAAACTTTCGCGTTTATTATAGTAATAGGATAGTATATACAAAAAAATATATATATATTAGTAGTATCATGTAGTCATCAAAAATGTCTAGCATTATTATTATTTTTTTACAGGAGCTAAAAACCATTCAGCTAGAAACCGGGCAAACTATCGCCAGCCTCCGCACCGCGCTACGTGACAAGGAGAGTGAACTGAACCACCTTCGGGACACGACTTCCTCCGTCAAGACCTCGGACACGAGTGCGCTGAACGTGGCGGACTATGACGTCACGCAGGATACCATAGACAACGAGAAGATACATTATCTGACGCAGACGTTAGTCACGAGACAGGGGAAGGTGGATAAACTTTTAGCGGAGAATAATATGCTCAGGATACAATTGGATAAGTTGGAGGTAAAGTGTTCTTTATTCTACACTACTTTTAATATTTAAAAGTCCATTCCAAATATTGGTGATATAATTTTTGGCCGTCTATATGGTCGTTAAAATAAATGGTCTTTTCGTGGAGACCGTATTTTTTGCAACGTAAATCGGTTGAGCAAATAGCAGAAGCTAGTCTCTTATAAACTCATTATTGAATTGGTTGCAAAACTTTTTGTAATTTTTTTTGTTTTTTTTTGACAGTCAAAATATAAAACGGAAATGTCCCAGCGCACAAATTCGCACAGCGTAGTGAATTTACATTCCGGCGACCGACAGAGACGTGTGCACTCGGATTTGACGTTGCAAGTGATTTCACGCAGAATGGCCGCCGTCATCAGGCGCCACCCCGCCTTTAGAATATTCATCGTTATTTATATGGTGAGTAGAGTGCATCACCCCATCTCTAGCTGAGGGCAAAGTTCGAATTATTTATAGGTACATAAGCACAAAAAAAAAGCAATGGGAACTGGGGTCTAGACAAATACCACTTTCTGTTGACGTTAACGCCTGTGGATAGATTGAATTGTATGTAAATGACATTAGCTGCGGAAATGTCACCTGCCAAGTTTTACCTAAAATTATATTAGCGTGAAAGGAAAAGTAAGCGTGAGGTATTTGTCTAGACAAATACCTAGACACCCTGGTCAGAAAGGAACGGGAATGACATTAGCTGCGGGAATGTCACCTGACAGCTGCCAAGTTTTACCTTGAAAAAATTGCGTTAGCGTGAAAGGAAAAGTAAGCGTGAGGTATTTGTCTAGACACCCTGGTCAGAAGGGAACGGGAAACATAAAAAAAAATGCTGGACATTATCACACAGCGTCATCTAGCCCCAAAGTAAGCAGAGCTTGTGTTATGGAACCTACATGACTGATATACTACTTATATAATTTTTTTTTGTAAACACATTATACATAGAAAACACCTAGACCCGAGACAAATATTTGTAGATCATACAAACATTTGCCCCGCGGCGGGAATCGAACCCGCAACCTTCTGCGTCTCAGGCGGGCCTTCGCCCACTGCGCCACAGAGATCGTCAAAACAACTCTATTTGTAATATCGTTTCATCATACGTTTGCAAATGAATAAACTTTACTATTAATATTACTATTATGACATAGAAAGGCTCCCCCACACAGCTGTTAGAACGGTCGGTAAAACGTTTTTGCGATATCTGTTTTTAGTACTTTTGTATTATGACTTATCTTACATACTATTGCTAGCTATTGCGCCGCGAAAGAAGTAGGAAGTGGGACGCAAGAACGCGTAATATCGACCGTTAATAACGCATCTGTTTAAACAGGACTTAATTTAAATTCACGTATTTCTTTCGCAGATTTGTCTGCATTTCTGGGTGATGACAGTGCTACTGACCAATACGCCAGAATCCATTCCAAGGGTAGCAAGATCATGATAGTCAAAAATTGTATGTAAATTTACGAGTAAAATAAATATAGTGTTTTAGGTCTTGCCAGTAAAAAAACTAAAGCAATTCTAATGAGATTAGTGTAAAAAATGAGATTATAAGTGTATAAAAATTGTGTAAGCACATTCGACCCTCGATACGTAAATTGGAATTGGAACTTAGTATAATTATGTACAAGTCAAGAGTTTACATGTGCTGCCGCCGGCTAAAAGTGACGCTAGTATGATTCCTTCATTTAGTAACAAAATACACATTGGGCGGATAAAAAAGCAATTTAAAAATATTGTATAAACTTTATTTTCATAGTTTTTTTAAAACATAAAATGGTGCTATATTTTGTGTAACATACGGATTGCTGCTCAAGTGAATCTCTTGTTTTATGTACCTTATTAATTGGCCATTATTATCTGTACCTGTATCATTAACTAAGTATTCGGTAGAGACATAACTATCTGTTTTTTAATGTAAATTCCTATGATTCTGTGGTTCTTGTTTATATAATTTTATCCACATTGTGTTATTCCATACCTTATTATGTTTAATCTAGATGTTTTAAATTTTTAATGTTATGTTAATAATGGGTAATCTAAAAGTTATGTTTTGTGAACGGGAGAGGAATAAAATATTAAATAATATTTATGAAAAACCACCTCAGATTTTTTTTTGTATTCATAGTTAGCTTTCTAAAGCTGTGAGTAACGATAATTATTGGGTAAATTTTAACTCAAAACGAACAGAACGATGTGAAATAGGTTAAGGTAAATGTCAGACAAATGTATAAAAAAAACAACTTAATGATTTCCAAGATATGCTCGATTTTCCCATAATGATGATTTTGCGGATAAACAATATTGGTTTATCCGCAAAATCATCATTATGAAAAAAAAATTGGAAAAATATTTTATGCAACAAAAATATGGCTATAAATAAAATAAAAAATGAAATTTCTACAAAAACTCACACTAGGTACGCAGCCGTGTTAGTCGAGCAGTACCTACCTTTTATGGTTATTGGTGGTTTTGTAGAGGTAACTATTGGAAGATTTTAGTTTCTGTTTTGTCTCTCTACTCCATTTTACGGTAGTTTGTTATCGAGCCTATAGTTTGAAATGATTGAATTTTCATTTAATTTGTCCGGAAGGTGAGCTGTACAAAAACATCTAGCTAACTGGTTATACTTATCATTTCTTGGCAAAATGCGTTACCTACGGATTAAATAAAGTATTTTTCCCTTGTGGTGACTGCTTATTATCAAATATGTATTCCATCACTGACTTCTATTGATCCAATTACCTGTTCTGTTAGATTTAATAAATCCCCATTCGCTATCACGATATTTGCGAGATTTTTTAAGACATAATCGAGTTCCTAATGTATACCTACTTGCTTTAAGCCAAGTCACGATTCCTTTGTTCGCAACTTTTTAATTTACCCGTTAAAATAAATTATTAAATAAATAGTGCTGGACATTTATCACACAGCATCATTTAGCCCCAAACTAAGCAGAGCTTGTAATATGGTAACTAAATGACTGATAATACTACTCATATATATATATTTTTTTGTAAATACATATAAATTATACATAGAAAACACCCAGATCCGAGACATACAAACATTTGCAGATTATACAAAGATTTGACTCGAGGCGGGAATCGAACCCGCAACCTTCTGTGTCTCAGGCGGGCCTTCGCCCACTGCGCCACAGAGGACGTCCCACATTAGAAGGAACCCACATGAAAGTAAACAAACTATTATTTATTATTCCGTGGGTTTAGTACCAAATGGGAAAACCCATCGTTTTTGCTCACGCACCGTCGCTGAAATCGATTTCAAATACGACATGGTAAAAACAACTGGTGGTAACTATGTTGTTGATATCAACAACGGCAGTAACGTTAGAGAAAACAATAATGTCTAGGAATACTATTTACTTTATGGTGTTAGCCAGAACGAAGTTGGAAAGCTCGTACTGGTTCTGTCCCTTACTTATCTACACTAACAAAATGCATGAGATCGCAATAGTGGCACTCATTTTTCCAAGCAATGATCGAAACTTCTAAAACTTAATATTCGGAATGTTTACTTGGTTAATTGGCCCGTTTTGATGTTTAATTTTCAGAATAGAGTAGAAGAATAGAAAGTGGTCACAACAACAAAGCTCAGAAAGGACAGGGGCAAAATAAATAAAATAGACACCTTATATATAGTAACAGTAAGATTTTTACAAAAACACAAACGAAAATGAAGGTTTTTTTGTGATAATTAATCTGTGCCGTGTGGGCCAAACAGTTAGTGTCTCAGCTCAGTGCTGCTCCGCACAGTCCTGAGAAGAAAGGCTGTTTTTCAGCCAGTGCACAGGAAGGATGACCTCACGAAAGCGGAAAACTCCTGGGCTAACATAAAAATGTAGATTTAACAATTAAGAAAGGGCATCAAGAAAATAAACTGAATACAATACATTTTGCCATTTTGTTAATTACCAGTATAAATAGGGGCTCGTATCATCTCTGCAACTTATTAGAATAGCAATGCTTTGTATCAACTGTGTCAGGTATTCATATCCATATACATATATTGCTTTCATGTACACAGTTTGATGTTATTATAATACAGGGCACTGCAACTTTGAGTTCAATCATGTTGGTTGCTAAGTAACTCTCTTCTAAGTTTTGGTTAAATATTATTTAATTGAAATAATTGGCCATTAGGCTAAACAAATCATAAAAAGTAGTAATCGCTCAGTAGGTAATTTATCATAAGACTTTATTAAGGCTTGATTGCCTACAACCAACCGAATGGTTACCTTTTTTAGGGTTAAAAATAATATAACATACCAACTCATTAGGTACTACCAGAACATACCTAACCGGTCGAAACGAAGCCACAAGGTTAAAACCAATGTTATTACGAGTATGATAGTTAGTTAGTCGTTCCTCGGACATTGTTCAGACCGGACGCTTCACAAAAATGAGATTTGAAATTGAAAACAAAGCTTACTAAACCTTAGTGCATAGTAATAAACGCCAATGGTGTATAATATTTGCATAGTCAAAACCGGTCTGGATCTAGAAACCTTGAACATATACATAACTTGTTAGCGGTTTTTCCTCATTGCCGTGGTAAAGATGACTTCAAGAATGTATTTTGTGTTTTTTGCTGTTGGTGAGTTTATTTTACCTTACTACCTACCTAGAAAGTATCTGTGCTATAGATATAGAAACACATAATAATCAACGAGGTAGATGTTAGGTTTATTAATTATGTCTACTTTATATAGGTAGTCAGTTGATTATAGTGCCTATATTATGAGATGGGACGTGTCTCTCTAGCACACTTACCCATATTTTAATAAAAATGTTATTTTACTATCTAAGCAATTATACGTTGAAAGTCGTGTTGGCCTATTGGGCCTCGACTTCCGATTTTCGATCCGGAGGTCGCAGGTTCGCACGCGGCCATGCATCAATGGATTATTCCAGTCCAAAAATTTAAAACGTTGAAGGAAAACATCGTGAAAAAACCGGCATGCCCTTTAGCCAAAAAATCGAGTTCCGAAAAGTACAAATCCGTCTCAAGGCGTTTGCGAATAGGTAATAATACTTATAATAAACACTTTTTGTTATCGTTCAGGGGTCAACCACAACAGTTAGTTAGGTATCTACATAATTATGTTTTTGTATCATTTATGGTCAACACAAATTAAGACACTGTCGGGTAAATATGTACCTAGGTACCTATTTGCTGGGTACTGATTCTACCGTACAACGGGCAGTAAAGGGCTAAAATTGATCTATTTATTTACAGGAGCTTTAAGCTTCAAATACTTTCATCCGTACTCAAGAACGTTTCCTATGTGTCTCATAGTAGGTACTGGTTAACGTTTGTGAATACAGTCGTCAATGTCATCAGATTACGGGTCTGAAATCCGGGTAGGTTGGTCCTTTGAGTCTACTCTCAGTAGGTACATGTAGTTCGTTATCATTCGAATAACACTTTCAGATTAAGAACTGATAATAGGTAATAAGTAATCATTCTTTGAATTTCGTATGAAGTAATACATATTATGCGAAAACAGGTAGGGTGCGGTAACTGTCGCAGCCAACTAGCTTAAACAGCCTTTCAGTAAGCCCAAGAGGACTTACTGAAATGCTGACTTAAAGCAAGCGCAATAAGAACAGCTTCTTTGGTATATAACCATGTTAATAGGCCACAAAAAATTAAGTTTTACACATGGAATTAAATAACCATTTACCTCTGACGCAAGTCGAGACCTTTTTCTGGTGGATTTATAGGTACATACGTACATACCTATGTACTTATTAGACACTAACGTCACAGTCTGGTTGTAAACTCGTTAGGGATTCCCCAAAGTTTTCCCTCTTGTGTACTACAACATCTACTACCTAAAACATCTTGTAGATGAAGTTACAAATTAAATTATTTTAGACAATTTTGTGAGTGATGCTACAGAGTACGCTACGGGTTTGCTAGGGGTAGTAGTATGCTACGGGGTAGTATGCTACGGGTTCGCTAAGGTATGCTATTGAGTATGCTACGGGGTAGTATGCTACGGGTTCGCTAAGGTATGCTATTGAGTATGCTACGGGGTAGTATGCTACGGGTTCGCTAAGGGTAGTAGGTATGCTATTGAGTATGCTACGGAGTAGTATGCTACGGATTTGCTAAGGGTAGTATGCGTAGCATATTCCGTATGCTACGGGGTATAAACATTCATTAGTTTACGCTCACTGCGTTCATCTACGTTAGACAGGGAAAAACCTCCTAGGTTCCTACCTAAGAGATTTTTCCCAATAATCCTTTATGTCGTTGCATAAGCTGTGTATCACGTTTCCTCTCTCAGTTCGTTACTGAGGTAGGTAGTTACCCACAGGTCCTAAAACAGAAATAAGTGCAATTGATAGAGACAATTGCATAGACTTCTCTATTATTGTGTTCCTTGCACAATTCTCAGTAAGTATGCATCCTACTCTCACATTACCTTGACCTTACTCCATAGTACGGATTATAAATCATTACGTTACTAATATTGTTCGTGGTTGAAAATTTAAATTCAAAATCTTTCTCTCCGCAGCACCGCTCTTATTCGCCAGTGCTGATGACAAGATCGATCCCAGCACTCTCCTCAATGTGTTCGGCAACGCTCAACAGTACGATGCGACTCACTCAGCGTCCACCGTGCAAGTACAGGCAGTGACACCTTTCAATGGAACTCTGGTTGACCCTGATTATTGGGATACCTTTGATGATTTCACCCCATCTAACACTGACTATGATAAGTTTGATTGGACTCTTACAAAGGTACTTGTTGGCGCCGATTCTGCAGTACACCAGCTAAACTTAATTGAAACTGTCGCTCTCTTTTACTGATAGTGTACGCAAGAAAGAGATGGCAAGAATTTTACTCCTGTCATATCTCTGTGGCGCAGTGGGCGAAGGCCCGCCTGAGACGCAGAAGGTTGCGGGTTCAATTCCTGCCACGGGACAAATGTTTGTATCTGCAAATATTTGTCTCGGGTCTGGGTGTTTTCTATGTATAATATGTATGTATTTACAAAAAAAAAGTATATAAGTAGTATATCAGTCATGTAGTTCCCATAATACAAGCTCTGCTTAGTTTGGGGCTAGATGATGCTGTGTGAAAATGTCCAGCATTATTTATTTATTTATTTAATCCCTCTACGTTGATGATGAACCGAAACACAGTATACATACTATAGTGTTTATACATCTAAGTTTGTTGGCGCAGCGGGCGATTAGCCGTGACGGGAATCGATGCGGATTCGATTCCCGTTGCAGGACAAATATTTGCATGTTACACAGATATCTGTTGGGTGTTGTTGCTCGTAGTTTCTGACGAATTCTAGTGTGGGGTCAGAATAATGTATGTGTCAGTTGTGTGTTTAAAAAAAAAGTAGTAAAACTTATTTGAAAGGGCTCGTCACCATGACTATTTCTGCCGCCATGCAGTAATGTTCTCATTGCTGTGTTCCAGTAACACAGCAATGAGAAATTACAAGCACATGAGATCTTTCATCTTGGTCTCAGGGAGACAATTAACGCGTGAGTGTTACTTCTGGAATAGCAAGCGTCCATAGGCTACGGTAACCGCTTACCACCAAGTAGGCCGTTAGCTTCTTTGCCTCTTTAGTAGTATAAGAAAGTAGGTACTAACACATACCTACATTATATGTATATTATAACTAGCTTCTGCCCACGGCTTCGCCTGCGTAGTACCCGGAAAAGTAAAAAGTATTTTAAGTAGTAAAAGTAGTCTATGTGTTATTCTGATGTATAAGCTAATATATTACTGTAAAGTTTCATCAAATACCTACGTTCAGTGGTTTTTGCGTGAAAAAGTAACAAACATCCATCTTCACAAACTTTCACGTTTATAAAAGTCGTAGGAATATTCTTATACCCATACTAAAATGGCTGGGACCATTGCGTTGATTATTCATTACTCAATTGGCTCAATAAAATGCGATCATATTTAATTACGAATTATGTTAAGAGGCAGACAGCTGCCGGATGAAGTAGCTGTACAAATTTCAAAAGTTCCTTGGATTAAAGCTTCTAGCAGCGTAAGTAGTAAAAGTAGAATCACTATGTTTTTCGCAATAAAGAATTTTCTCTCAAATATTTTTAAATAATCTTCTTTTTATCAATATCTGTCGTCTATTATCACAGTTTAGCAAGTGTTATTCTAATGTTCAAATTGCCGTTAATTTATAAAAAAAAAAATGTAAATTCGTGTTTTAGATTCAACAATCTTCTCGGTAGGTATGTATTGAATTGTAACACGTTTTCCCTATTGCCACAAACTAAACCGAGTTTGCTAAAAAAGCTTTTAATAAAACGTATTTTCACCTTTAGCCCCTATTAATGGAGAAATTATGTCTTAAACCGAATCTGACATAAAACGAATCTGCCATATTCAGAATCTATCCTAAACATAATCTGCCCTTAACCGAACAAAGGAAATAAATTACTATAGTAAGTTCTTATATAATTTTGCCGCCAAGCCCTAATGGTTTGAAAGCTATGGCCACCGGTGAAAATAGACAACGCATCAGCCCAGGTATAAGAGGTGCAGGTCAACATCGTAACAGCGGACTAAGTCGTCCGATGTATGCCTGTTTACCGGCAAAAAAAAACTATACGAAGACCTAACGTAACCTGTTTTAAAAGGGATTTTGCAGAGTACATACCCTGGTGGGGCAGGCCACATACCATGCTCGGTCGTCGACATGTGGTCCATGTATCCGTGTCTCTCTGCATGAATTTGATGTGTTTTAGGACAGGACAATTTGAAAGTCAACTTTCGAAAGTACCGTTTTGAAAGTCATTCACCTTACCAGCAGGATTGCAGTGTAGGTATTTTTATTATTCTTCTCGTAAAACACTGGTACGTAATGGCAAACGAGTCTTAAACTCGTGCTCCTGGGATATCAGACGTTCGGTTGGATCCTAATTAAGTACGAATCATCCAAGTCACGGCTTTCGGATTTTGAATTCTTCTCACACACGTTGGATCGTGATTTATCCAAATTGCCAAACTGTCTGAAGGTGTGGTTTTGGGGGCACTACATACCGAATACGTACTTAAGGAATTAAGTACGTATTCGGTATGTAGTTTCTGGGGTCGATTATCGAATCCACCGCGCCCGCGTCGCAGTCACTACGTGCTAGATAAATAAGTTTTTGTTGTATATAATTATATGTATTTGAGGTTTTAAGGTATTTATCGTATGGCCCCTATATTTGTACACTTTAATATGTTGTCTGAAATAAATGATCATGATTAGTATATTATAACGTCCTTGAAGAAGGTTTACAACTCAATAATGTTTACAGCGAGTAGCTGCATCATCAGAGGAGAACTTCCTCCTGTCTCCGCTTGGCTTGAAGCTGGCGCTCGCCATCCTCACGGAAGCTGCTACAGGGCCGACGCAGGCCGAACTCTCATCCGTCCTGGGATTCGACTTGGACAGAAACCTTGTTAGAAGAAAGTTTTCTACCATCATTGATTCTTTGAAGGTAAAAATGACATCATAATTGTTTTGTTGTGATGTTTTGTATTGTTTACTTTTTACCGCTTCTTCACTCGAAAAATGTATGTTTGCATTAACACATGCTCAAAACGGTGAAGGAAAACATCGTGAGGAAACCGGCATGCCTTAGAACCAAAAATTAGGCATGCGCCATCGGTTAGTAGTCCAATATGCGGCGTTGGGGTTGCAACCTGTCACGTGGAATGGTAACTACTTGCAAACCGTGAACATGTGCAAACTGTAATGTTTGGACGTGCCTCTGACTATCCTCTACTTGGTATCCTTAAAGATCTACGCGTTGGGTATGAATCCCCATGATGAGGATGTCTTTCATGGGGAATACAGTCGGGGGCGTGTTTGTTTGTTTGTTTTGTTTTTCTTTTTACCGTTATTGAGTGACAATTTAGCAAGTATACCTACTACCTGAGTAAACTAGGCACTTATCTTTGAAATGTCCATTCTAACATGAGACATATATTTGGTACTCATATCTGTTCTCTAGATCTAGAGCCAAGGAAACCATAAACTACAAATCAAATCTACTCGTATGACAAATGAAAGAGGAGATTAAAGATGCTGATACAATTTAATGTATTAATCTAACTTATATTTCCAAGAAACTGCTAGATGATAGTTTTTACAAGCTCCAAAATAATATTTGCCATTCTTATCAAACTCTGTCTCTCATAGAAAAAATCACCAGAATATATCCTGAACCTCGGTAGCCGAATCTATATCGGCAACAACGCTCAGCCCAGACAGCGCTTCGCAGCCATCGCTGAAGAGTTCTACAAGACTGAGCTTAAGACCGTGAACTTCAACAATCCCGTGGAAGCAGCTAAGGAGATCAATGGATGGGTTTCCAATATTACCGCTGGACGGATCCCTAATTTGGTTGAAGAAGGTGAGGATACAAACCATTATTTTGGTTCGTTTTGTCAGGTTCTTCTTTTCTATTGAACAACAAAAATAATGACGAGTCTCTGTTATGCAACTTTTTGACCTACACAACCTACCTAGGTAGGTACTCCTATTCATAATGTTTCGAGTTCAATTTCAATACATAGAAATTCAGTGTAAATTCTGATCGGGACGACATCAAATATAAATTTATACCCAATTTATATTTAATGTCATTGATGTAATTGGGCGTTCGTTGGAACCTTAGTGACTTTTCCACGGAACACGTAGGTTCTGCGGGACCAACTTTTAAGAAACGCTGCCCAAAAAATCCCTAGAGACCTAAAAACAATAACAATATTCAAAAATAGAACTGTGTTTAAAAAAAATAACTATAGTTCATTATAAATTCAAAAAACGCTCCGACAATGAATTTTCATACAAAATGGCCGGCGCATTTTTTGTTCCAAATTCAAAACTGATGTTCGGTACATAAATACGATACCTTGCGTATTTTTTTTCGCAAAGAAATGATAATATGTTCACGCACGTTTGAGAAAAATACTTTATTTGCAGCTGATGTTGCCAACATGGTGGTCCTCATCCTGAATACGCTCTACTTCAAGGGCAGTTGGCGCCACCAGTTTGCACCAAACGCCACAAAAGCGGCTCCTTTTTACGTGTCTCCCGTAAAGCAGGCCAACATGCCCTTTATGCACGTGAAGGATAACTTCTATTACACGCAGTCTATTAAATATGATGCTAAGATCTTGAGGATGCCGTACAGAGTGAGTTTATCTTTTTTTCCTCGTTTTTAAACGGCAGGTGACGCTTTTTTGTGTGGCAAATTTCAACAAGCGATTGTAGCCGCTGGAGAAGGGTTCTCGACGATGCAGTGTAGGAAGGCTTTCCACCCGATGGATCGATGAAATCGCAAAGGTTGTGGGAAGTCGGTGAATGGAGATGGCTCAAGATCGTTCATCGTTGATAGTGGTATTGTTCGTAATAAAAGAGTGAGAAAAGGGTAGCTTGATTCGTCTGTCACTAAAATCGAACCGCAAACACTTCAAGTTAGTTTAAAACACGCTCACGTAGGGGTAGTCAGAAGCACGTCCAAATATTACATTTCGCACATGCCTGCGTTTTGCTGGTTTTAGTTATAATTCCACGTGACAAGTTATTTTTTGTTTAAACAGCCAACAGACGAATACATAGTCCTGACCCCACACTAGGTAGGATTCCCTGTGTCGTGTGTATCAGTAACACCTAAACCCGTAACAACAGATATTTGTTACGGGAATATGCAAACGTATGTCCCGCAGTGGGAATCGAACCCACACCTCTTGCGTCGCAGCCGACTCCTCGCCACCGTGGGTTTTGCAAGCCCATCACAGATAATTGGAACACGTAACTTCATTTCCAGGGCAACAAATTCGCCATGTACATTATCGTGCCTAATTCAATCTCTGGTCTTCCTCGAGTTCTCAACGGTCTTAGCGACCTCCGCCTTGAGCTGGGCAACCTCAGCGAACGCTTAGTGGATGTGACACTGCCGAAATTCCAGTTCGACTACACATCTCAACTCGACGGAATCCTGAAAGAGGTAAAACATTTAAACACAGAACAACAATATTAAGAGTGAAGGTGGATGGGCATTGACCAGAAGAATGGTGCAATATTGATATAGTTCGCAATAAAAGGTAGTAGCATCGTTAACAATAAAAGAGTGAAAAAGAGTGTATTCGTCTGCTTTCTACCTACTACCTTCATCGTGGAACCATCTCAAGCGGCAGTGCGAGAGTTATACTGAGATT
The DNA here is from genome assembly GCA_958496245.1 of Perizoma flavofasciatum. Lineage (NCBI taxonomy): Eukaryota > Metazoa > Arthropoda > Insecta > Lepidoptera > Geometridae > Perizoma > Perizoma flavofasciatum. Next base: position 6,450,342 of record OY292439.1, on the reverse strand, counting down.
GAACTCAACTCTTGACTAGGAGGACCCTAATCAAGGAAGGTTCATCTTAGAGGTGAGTTCGCAACAGACACATAAATAGTTCTGACCTTACACTAGGATTCCCTGTGTCATAGCTATCAAGAACTACGAGTACCGTATAGTACCACAACAACAGATATCTGCAGAACACGCAAACATTTGTACCCGCACCTCTTGTGTCTCAGCCGGCTACTCGCCCGCTACACCATCGGGGTCGTCAATAAAGTAGTTTTTATTTCTTTAGCTTGGAGTCCGTACAGCATTCGGAGACGAGGCCTCCTTCCCCGGCATCGCTAGGGGACAGTCCCTGGACCAGAGGCTGAGGGTCTCAAAGGTGCTGCAGAGATCTGGCATCGAGGTGAACGAGCTCGGCAGCGTTGCTTATGCCGCTACTGGTGGGTATTTCTATGTGATCCACTGTTAATAGATTTTTTTAAATTCTTTTTTTGCTGTTAGAACTTCAGAAAGTAGCCATACAATAGTGGAAGGCAGAGTTATTAAAGTTAATAACAGCATTCGGAAACCGTTGTCTGACAAACGTATCATTTTCAATCGCCTTAAAAAAGGAGGAGGTTCTCAATTCGTCTGTGTATGTTATGTTACGCGATATCTTTGCCAATTGTGAACCGATTTTAATGATTTTTAATGGGTAGGTTATAAGTACTTTAAGTGTGATTATATTTGACGCTACTAAGGAATCTGGACCGGATAGATTACCACCCATTTTCTTTAAACATACAAGCAGGACTACCAGTTTCAATATTATTTCAATAAATGTTTATCTTAGGGAACATTTGAAGAATTTTAAGTAGCTTGGAATATCTCTACTGCCTCTGCTCCCTCGGTACAAGGAAAATTGGTATTGTTTTTGTGTAGAACGTGTAAATTAATTAAAACAGCAATTGCTCATTACAACTTGATAAAATTGAAATTGTGGTTTCTGTTTCATATTAGTTATAATTATTATAAACAAGCCTCTGCTCACGGCTTCGCTACCGCGGTATCGGGATAAAAAGTAGCCTGTGTGTTATTTTAGGTCAAGAACTAAACCTGTACCTCATTTAAATCGATCCAGCCTTTACGGAGATTATCAGCAACGAAAATCCAAACTTTGTCATTTACACATAATATAAATAATATTAGTAAGGTTTTCCAATTCATACACAATTTGGAAAAGGCTGGAGGAAGCGTGCAGAATTTTTCTTTGATGCAGTTAGTTATAACACTTGGTCTATTGCAAATAATATTCAAATCAGCTTGTTCATAAAATGTGAGTCATGGTTTCACGTAAAAAGAATTTACGCAATAAAAAATACCAACCGCGTATTTTTAGAAACAAAAAAATTATATTAAAAAAAACTAAACGATTCACATTTCAATAAGATAGTTTAGCTACAGATATTATAATACTATACCTATACATAGTAAGTTATAGCTTATTAATAGTAAAAAAATGAAAAAATGTAGAAGCTGATTTTAGTGAGAACTGCGAACTGCCACATTTTTACAAGAGTACCCTCTTTTGTTATATTATTTTGAGTATTAAACTTTTTGTTCATTTAACAGTATGCTATGTAATTCTTCTATAACTATACGCATGTGTTGGTTGTTTAATAAGTATTACGACACACAAGGTGACGGAAGATTTTTTCGCACTCTTCGCCCATCTTAAGTTTAGCCTAGATGAAGTTGCTCATTAATTGCTTGATTGTAGATAAAGTTAATCTTAATTGTTTTGTGAATAATTACTTCTCTTCTTTTACTTCTTGTACTCTTACAAGTTGTCGTAAAATCATGTCAACATAGACTAGCCTTACCCACGGCTTCGCCAGCGTGGTACCCGGATAAAAAGTAATGTAAAAGTAATGTAATATACATCAGAATAACACATAGGCTACATTTTATCCGGAATTTTTTTATCAAAATCCTGTAAAGTTTTATCAAAATCCGTTCAGAAGTTTTTGCGTGAGAGTAACAAACATCCATCCTCACATACTTTTACGTTTATAATATTAGTAGGATAGGATAGTAGGATATTATTTATATAATCTAGGTACAGGATAAAATTATACACATTACAACTTCTGACAGATGAATCAGTACCGTGGTTTTTCTGTTTAGCAAAATTATTGACAAAACAGTAAATTGCAAAACAACACTTCGCTTCACACAATAAACCACATGTAGATGGTACCTATTTACGGTTATATACGTAGATACGTTATTATTTTTTACACCTAACATTACATACATAGTCCTGGCCTCACACTAGAATTACATATATCATGGTTATCAGGAACTACGAGTACCTTGGTAGGTACCATAAGATCCCCGATACAAATATCTGGCAGAACATGCAAACATTTGTCTTGTAGCGGGAATCGAACCGCACTGCTTGCGTCTCAGCCGCGTTTGACACCGAAAAAAAATATCTCAACCTTGTACAGGGCAAATAATTTTTCAGATAACCCTATCCGCCTATTTGTTTTGTTGTTTGATTTATTTTGAGAGCAAAAACTACAATGAACTTACTTATATAAAGCTATCAGTAGTATCTTTATCAGTAGTATGCCTATCAGAAGCTAATTAGTATATTTTTGGTATCAGCCTTATTCTGGGAAATTGGATCGAATGTTCGCCAATATGTCAAGAGTGGAGTTGTTTTACATGTACCTATCGGAAGAATCAGATTGAAAACACAAAAAATGTTAGTGTTAATTGTAATTTATCTGGAATAACTGCCCAAATGGCTTCGCCCGACTGTTTCCCGGATAAAAGTAGCCTATGTGTTATTCTAGGTCACAAACTGTATCTGTTTCAAATCACGGTCTTACCGTTTTGGATAATATTTGCAACAAATATTCAAGTATCCAACCATTTATATTATGGTTAACATTTATAGTATTAGTAAGATAGGATTAGAATGATCTGGAATAGGATTTTTCAAACTTTTACGATTACTAAACAAAATAAACAATTTTATACGGGTCTTATGACCACGGCTGTTGCAACACTGTTGAAACGCCAGGAATAATAAAAAAAGTAAAGGCGATAAAGACCCGTGTAATAAGTATAGTCCTTGTTTTGTGATTACCCGGCAAATAAAGACGTTTTTTGAGCGATTTAAGAGGCCAGCGGAGGATGAATTGCCCATACAAACGTAATACCAAAAGAGCTTATTTCCACCATATTATGCCATTATTTGTATTCGAATAGTATTTATCTATGTACCTCGATATATTTTTTTTCCAAATACTTACCCAAATAAAATGTAAACGAATCGCATTTTGTATATTTTTACGTCATTTAAGACATGTTTTCATCTTATTTGTTTCATATTAAAAACAACAATATCTTACGTATTGTTTGATTAAGTACATAGCTTATATTGTCTAGTTACAGAATAACAACATGATGTGAAAAATACAAAACGTTTTGAACGCTTGTCGAATTGAAGTTGCGAGATGCATTCGCCAGATCCTTAAGTTCTCTAATGGTGACGTGGGTCTTTTGGATTTTTGGTCTAAGCGATTGTCACCCTTCAGTACCAATTCGTTGCTCATACATTGTTATTTTCCAACAGAAATATCGCTAGTCAACAAGTTTGGCGAGGAGACGGAGAGTAACTACGAAGTGGTAGCCAACAAGCCGTTCCTATTCTTCATCCAGGACGAGCCAACGAGACAGCTCCTCTTCACCGGCAGAGTTTCCAACCCGGAGCTTGTAGATGGTGCTTTTAAACTTTAAAAGACTTGTAATAAAGATTATAATTACCCTTAGAATATAAATCACCCAGAAGCCGCGTACCATACAAACTTAACGAAGCAAAGTAAAAATTTCTCACTTGCTAAATCTTGCTAGCTCACAAACTTTTGGTGTAATTTGTAAAAAGATACTATAATGTCAGAAGTATTGACAGGCGGTGCAATTTGATTCATTCAAAGACTTAAGAAATCCGAATCTATTGGTGAGACCCCATTTGTTGGCACGCGCGACGCCTAATAAAGCAATCTATTGTAGCTTTTTGACATCTGCAGGTACGTTGCTGCTGGCTCCCGTCATGCTTATCTATTAAGCGCTGTCAAAACTTTGACGTTTTTTTAGGAAAAAAACCATATTTTGTTCGGCTACTATTGTAATTGGAACCCAGGGTTAAAAGAGCCCCGATCGAGGGTTTTCATCGACAAAATCGAAGCCCAAATATTTCGGTCTCTCTTTTGTCTAACGAAAGAAAGAGATATTTTTTTTGTAATCTATTCCGAATAAGTCTTTGTACTCAACCTACTCATGCGTTGTCTGCTACAAAGACATTGACAGTCTTTGGAAGAGGATGTGGGGTGCCGTGAAATCACAGATTTGTTTCACGAAACCCCACATCCTCTTAAATAGAGAGATATGCGAGTATAACTTCGTCAGTTTCTTTTAATATATATTATGTAGGTATAGTTAAGTAGGAAAATGCCTAAATTTATTCTTAAAAGTGCACTAAAAATTTAGAACTTTAAAATTAATTCATGACAAAAATACATAAGGTAGAATAGAAAATACTTTATTGCACAACAAATAACACATCAGCTTAGTTAAGTACTACAAACTTTGACAATATTGTTCAACGGGCGGTCTTATCGCTAAGTAGCGATCTCTACCAGACAACCTTTAGGTGGATGGAACGAACTATAAGAAAGTTTACAAGGGGTTTAATTGGTGTCTTACCATACTATGAATATACGCAATAAACATATATAATACCCAATATACCTACATAGTTACATACTATATACATCATAATACCTAAATAGCTACTAAAACTATTGTATGATTAAAACCATAGATATACTAGAACAAGCAATAGTTAGCGACTCAAGAAAGGTAGGTAGGTACTTTATAAAAATGATATTTATAACTTTTATTTTTCTGCAGTTAGATATAAAGTGCCATTATTTTGTAACCGTGAAATTAAATCGTGAATGTGATGTTCACATACAAGAATTTTTTATTATTTTCCTCTGGAAAGGTAATAGTTACTAAGTAGTTAGTTATCGTCATTTTTAATTCAAGCGTTAGGGCTTGTTCTGACATTTTATAATTATTCTTGTATTTAAATTGATTCTCAATCTACCTATTGACATTTGCACACCATTTGGTAGAATATATAAGGACCTATAAAAATTTTAACATCATGTATTAGCTGACCTATATTCATGAAAATAAATGTTGATTTGAGAAATATAAAACTTTGTGAGGTACCCTGGTAACCTACTCTGGATAAAAATAATAACTACCTATCAGGTACCTATCATATAAAAGAGTTAAAAACAGAGAAAATAAACAATGTTATGTAGGCAAAAGATAAAAGTAAGTATGACCTATATCAGCATATACTTACCTAAGCAAGTGGAAATCTGTGGTACTCTACTTATGTCAAGAATTGAAACGAAGAGAATCGAGCATTTTTGTGAAGACATTTTTATAGAAATCGCATATATGTTTAATCATTTAACAAAACTGAAAGTTGGTCAATTGAAAAAGAGGGGTTTCCTAGGTGGCAAGAGCAGTCGTATCGATTTCCAAACCATTAAACACATTAGACAGAATGTTGTTTTATCAACCAACAGATGACGCTTGCGCTCGGCTGTTCAACTCGTTTTGAGGTACTTATAGCATAGCTAGAACTTTATATAATTTTCTGTTTACATCAGTCAGTCAACGCCGAGTGTGGTAGGATATAGTCGTGTCTTTGTGTTCTGAATCGCTGGGGTCATGAAACTAATTGTTTCTTTAGGTAAGTGGTTTTTCATCATATTTATTAATTTGCACACTTTATTTCTTGCACTTTGTTCTGTCTGCAATTTAAAACGCTATTTATAGTAGCGTTGAATATGTATCCAAGTGGTCTCAGACTACCCCAAAGATGCATGTATAACTTTCATAAACATTATTATAAACAAAATAATATCTGCGGTTTTAATACAACCTCTTATCGTAAGTATCATAATTTACTTTTATAATAATATCTAATAATTTACAATTAACTTTTCATCAAGTCCTTACATCTTCCTCTATACGTAATCTACTGCATTAATGTGGTGGTATTTGTAAGAAGCATGCAAGAAACCAATGAGGATAAAAAATCATTTAAATGAATTGGAAACGGGTCTTATAAATGTTATGTCTTGTGTTGATGACCCACTGGCGTCATTACCCGAATTTATTTTGACCATTGTATTGATAATCTAGACGTATAGCGAAATACCTCGGTACGAATTTATTATTTATACCTTTCTAGGCATATAGAACCCAACTAAAAGGTTGATATCATGTACTTATGTGATAAATGTAGTAATTTATCTACACGCTTTTGATTTTTTCCGATTCATCCGATTCATCCGATTAATATTTTTTATCATACATGTCTTATGTTTCATTTTCCTTGATTTATTTCCAGCTGTATTGCTCCTAAGCTTCCAAAGCTTCGATTGTCACCATGGTCGCTCAGTTTCGAGTTCACGGCTAACCTTTTTTGACATTGAACTCCTTCGTTACGCCGCCGAAGACAAGACCGGGAATGTCATGATATCTCCGGCCAGTATCAAAACCATCCTAGCTCAACTACTGGAAGGTGCTAAGGATGTTACTGCGAATCAAATAAGAAATGCCTTGAGGCTATCGTTGAATGCAGACGATCGTAGAATGGAATATATTACATATATGAACGCGTTAAATGTAAGTTTTTTTATCCATAATAAAAGGGAAGTAGATTTCAAAATGATGGGATTTTATGATTGGATTTCTTTTTTTCCTGGCTTGGTCGCGAAGGAACAGGCAATAGATAAAAACGACGTTTCAAAGTGATCCTTGTGATTTTAATGAATAGATGAATTTTGACTTAAAGGTTTCGTTCTTCAAAAGAATAATTTTCTCACTTCATTTATTTTTAGGACATTTTACCTCTAATTCTCAATACATTTATTGCTTTTACATGGTTGTTAAACTAGTAGGTATGTAAAAATAAAAGGCTATTGGAGTACCTATTCACTAATGAAATCGGAAAATTACAAGATCATACAGCATGGTCTGATAACATGACGAGTACAGAAGATCAAGAGGCAAGGATTACCTACTTACTACACTTATCCCTTGATATTGAAACTTTATCCATAGCCACTAAGGTGGAGCCGTGGTTTGTGCTAAGCCAACCTTTGAGATTACATCGGGTGGGGGGCCTTCCTATGGGCCACTATGTCGTTCAGTTCGTGGTCACCATTTGGGAACCTTTCTTCCTCAGCAGTGGTCAGTTTTGCTATATGGCCTGCCCATTGCCACTACAACTGGACTTAGTGGATGGAGGTGGCCTAAAATCGTTCGACATGCCACTCTTTGCCAGCATGTCCAGCAGTGGAGTTCTACAGGCTGTTGATAATGATAATGATGACATGTCAATGTTCTCAGCCTATTAATGTTGAATTCCAGTTGAACGGGTCCTCCGCTGTGTTACAAAGCGCTAACGGAGTTTTTGTGTCGAATAAATTAACACTAAAGAAAGATTATGAGGCAGTAATTAAGCGCGATTTTACCGCGGAGTTCACCAAAATGGACTTCGATGATTCCAAGAAAGCATGTAATTTGATCAATGCTTGGGTCAGTAATAAGACGCGTGGACTCATCCCAACTATCCTGGAACCAGGTAATGCCAAAAAGCTAATTTAAGAAAGAAGCCTCCTGCTCCTGGCTTTACCTACTCTATATACTCGTAATCATAAAGTAAAAACCTCGGTGGCACTGCGGATATGCGGCTGAAAAGCAAGAGGTGCTGGTTCGTTTCCTGCTGCGGGACAAATAATTGCACATGCAGATATTTGTTCTGAGTCTGGGTGTTATGGTCCCATGATACTCGTAGTTTCTGATACCCACGATACAGGGGATCCTAGTATCGGGTCAAAATCACGTGTATAATAATAATCACAAAGTTATGATAATCCGAAAACAGAAAGCACGAAAGCACATAAGTACAGAGAAAAATACTGATCGTTTATTAGCTTTTTTACAAAACTTTCTTGTTCTATGAACTACCTTCTCGGAAAAGTTAATTGACTAGTCCAAGAGTTGAGCCCTGTAGATTTCGAAAATAAATAGGAATAGCTTTAAAGCTGTCCAAAACTGTAGAACGTTGATTGGGGTGATTGTGATTCGGATGCCCCACAAAGTTCTCCATTACCCTGTAATTTTGGACCACCTCGCTTGAATCACTCTGAATAATTGCAATTTTTTATCCAATTGGTTCAGATTTTAAAAATCACCTTCCATTGATTTATAATTTACCTATACATCTTTATCAGATGTCTTTTGATTTTCGTTGGTTCAGATTTTTCAACATGAAATGAATGCTGTGTAAACGTAGTGTAACGGTTATTTAACAAAATTCAAAATTATTTATAAATTTATATTTCAAGATTCCCAATAAATACATTTGTTTTCAGAACAACTTACCGCAGAATCCCAGATCGTTCTCACCAATGCTCTTTACTTCAAAAACGCGTGGAAATATGCCTTTGACCCTGCCTATACGCACGTTGACTGCTTCTACCGATCCGGTTCTTGCCAGAAGGTGACCATGATGGAGCTGGAGACTGAACTGTCCTATGCTTATGTGGATAATTTGAGGGCATATTCGTTGGAGCTACCGTATGAGGTAGGTCGACCGGTCAAACTAAATACAGTTCGCTCCGGGAAAATGAAAGAATGGGAATCTAGAAATATTTAAGGTCACGAACTATATCTGTTAAAGAGTTCATCTAAATCAGCCATTAACAACAAACATTCGAATACTACCTAGATAAAAACCGACGTTTCAAAGTGGTCCTTGTGATTTTATTGAATAAATGAATTTTGACTTTGACTTTGACTTTGACTTTGACTTTGACTTTGACTTTGACTTTGACTTTGACTTTGACTTTGACTTTGACTTTGACTTTGACTTTGACTTTGACTTTGACTTATTAACACTTAATATTCTTTATTAACACTTTATTGCACGTTTTATAAAAAGTGATAATATGCAAACAATTTTACCAGCCAGCCTAATTTGTTGGGATTGGCGGTAGGCGTGCTACAACTCTTAGGTGTGTAAGTTAAATTAAAATAATAAAAAAAATCTTTTGACTTACTTTCAGGGTGGGCGCCATACCATGGTACTTATAGTGCCTTTGGATCACGATGGTTGTGAAGCCCTCATTAGAGATTTGCCTTTCATGGGTCTGGCACAGATTAACGATCTGATGCGAAAGACTGAAGTGACGTTAACAATGCCAAAGTTTACAGTCAATTTTAACGGTGATTTGATTGAGCCGCTACGTAAAGTAAGTAGCTTTGACCGTCATATTTACAACAGCTGCGCGTTTCCTCTGTGGCGCAGTGGATGATGACCCGTCCGAGACGCAGAAGGTTACGGGTTCGATTCCCGCCATGGGACAAATGTTTGTATGATCTGCAAATATTTGTTTCAGGTCCGAGTGTTTTCTATGTATAATAATGTATGTATTTGCGAAAGTATAAGTAGTATATCAGTCATGTAGTTTCTATAACACAAGCTCTGCTTACTTTGGGGCTCGATGATGCTGTGTGAAAAATGTCCAGCATTATTTATTTCCTCCAGCAATCGACCTAAAATTTACGACCACTCTCAAATCCAGCGGGTTATTTATAACACTCATTGACAGAGCCAATTATGTTCATTAGACAGAAAAGCCATAACGAAAGTTAAATTTATTGAAGTTTAAGATTAAATTAGTCATAAAATTAATGCACACTACGATGTGGCAAAAATTGTGAAAATCGTGAAAATTATTATAATTATAATTCTTGCATTCTGTGTTTGAGAGACCATAATGTGAGATAATAAATATTTATTATATGAAATAGGAGTCGTCTTTTCACTTCTTAAATTGGCAGATTTAAAAAAAATCATACAAAACAGTAAACCGATCGATTACATCACACTGGTTGCGGGAAGTCGCACTCTTAAGATAAGTGTTCCAGGACTGGGTGTTGTGATACCACGATACCTATAGTTCCCGATACCCACGATACAGGGAATCCTAAAGTGGGGTCTAGAAATACCACTTTCTGTTGGCGTCAACGCCTGCGGAAAGATTGAATTGTATGCAAATGACATTAGCTGTAGTAATGTCACGTGACAGTTGCCAAGTTTTACCTTGACAAATTTGTGTTAGCGTGAAAGGAAAAGTAAGCGTGAGGTATTTTTCTAGACCTACAGGACTATATTTGTGTCTATTAGAAGTTTTTTTAGGGGAGACTTATATCCAGCTTTTGGTTTCAGACTGTTGATAATGATTGAATTAAATTTCACTTTCTTGTAATTTATTTCCAGATGCACATCAGCTCTCTATTCTCCTCCAAGTCTAACCTGACTGGCATCTTTGATGGCAAGACTGCCAGCGTCAACTCCTTCCAACACAAGGTCTACATGTCCGTCGACGAAGCAGGCACGGTCGCTGCCGCCGTTTCTTCAGCTGTGGTAGTACCACTCTCCTTAAATAGAGTGGAGATCAAAGTAGACAAGCCTTTTGTGTTCTTCATCAGGGATAACGAGCTCGGAATTGTACTCTTTGAAGGGAAGATTGAAGAGCCTTTTGTCGAGCCTACTGTGCCAAAAAAGACAATTTTGGAGCCAGTTAAGCCGGTTGTGAATCCTGCCGTGGTTGTCAGACCAAAACCTTTCAATTAGTAGCCTGTGTGTGGTTTTTTGACATTGTGGTTCTGAAACTAGAAGAATCTTTCAAAGAATGTAAGCAACTATAATTTAACCCTTTAGTTATTTAAGCCCCAGTTTAAAATTGTGCTTTTAACCATGTCCCGTTGATAAATCATGTATTTCAGGATACATGAGGATTGTATTTTAGGATGTTTTACATATTCTAAAGACATAATGTAGACTTGCACTGAACTGAGAAAGAGTAGTTGAGCGGTGTCAATAGCAAAAATCTTACACCAAAATTATATCACTGAATTCATACAGAAATCTTTTTTTTGTAGACCAATGGAGTTCTTATTATTTCATCAGGTAATGTTGTTTTCAAGCTCGGATACATGTCATCGCGTTCGTTTTACTCTTACTATTTTATTAGGGGTAAATCTCAAATTTATTAGGGGGATACGACGGATACTGTTAAGGTTCCAATTATAGTCAAAAACTGATGACGTAATTAGCATTACTCAAGTTCATAAACTATGAAAGCTCATGTTATCTTTTCGTTAGAGCAATGTTTGGTATATTGCTCTAACGAAAATATAAGTCGAATAGAAAGATAAACTTAACTTTGTAGTAAAAAAAATCGCCCAAACATCGATATACGTCACGGTATATTCTCCAACTGCAAATGTAAGTTTGTAATCGCAAAAAAAAAGACTTTTTCTTTACTTGTGTTGTGAGACCTTATAAAAAGAAAAAAGTACCCTATAGGTTTTAATTTACTTTGCGAGTCTCCAAATATACGGCATAAATGGCTGTATTATTTGATTGCGTTGACTTAGAAGTTTGATTTTTTTACAGCTTCAAGTCACCACATACATAAGTATTTGATATTAATTTCAACATTCCCAAGAAAAAGGATCTTGACGGACAGACAAATAGACATACGAACAACCAAGGATTCCTTTTGAGGTACGGAACCTAATAACGACAGTTTTGACAGTTTTATTCAGGAATATGGTCTTATTTGCTCAAGACAAGATATTATTGGATGTAATTTGCTAGTTCTATAAATCAAAGAAATATTCTAGCCGAATTTATTTTTATTTCATGTGAGTTAAGGCATTCATTTTGTTAAAAAAAAATTGTATAGGATTAGTACAGATTAGAATGTGGTTTGTTTGGCACAACAACAAAGTACAGCAAGGACAGGTACCTATAAAATCAATAAAAAATAGACACTTTATAGATAACTAGCATCTGCCCACGGCTTCGCCCGCGTGCTACCCGAATAGAAATAAGCCTATGTGTTATTCTGATGTATAAACTATATTACTGCAAAGTTTCATCAAAATCCGTTTAGTAGTTTTTGAGTGAGAGTAATAAACATCCATCCTCACAAACTTTCACGTTTATAATATTAGTAGGATAGGATAGGATAGTAAGATTTACAAAAACGCAGAGACAAAGGGTTTGTGCTAAATGTTTTTTTGTTATAATTAGTCCCATCTGTGCCAAACATGTCCTGTCTCAGCTTAGTGTTGTTTCGCACTAAGCTGTGAGAAGCAGCGCTGATCTTAGTGTGTTGATAGGTACCTATTTATCTACTTACTTACGTTTGATAGGTAATTTGCTATTTTTGTATTAGAATAATGAATTTTATACGTCTCAATAATCGTAATAAAAAAATTAATATAAAAATTACCGTATTTTTATTTTGCTAAAGGAAACATGCCCTACCTACTCGTTAATCTGTTTTTTGTGGACCTTGTAAGCTAGGTATACGGAGGAGGGCGTTTATACTTGCGACATAGTACCTACTTCTACGAGTATCATCGTTTTTTACTTTGTTTTCAACATGTAACTGTTCCAATAAAGATATTTGATTTTGATTTGATTTGATGGCCATAAATAATAGTTTGTGTTGAACATTTGATGAAATTATGTTACTGCTACTTATAACTTACTAATGTATTACTGTTTGCTGTCCATAAGAAATAAAATAAATCTCGCGGCAACAGAAACTTTTTTTAAAATGTTTTCTTTTTGACAAACGCATTGAAATACAACAACTGCCCCTAAACGCTAGTGCAGCAGTGTAGGTAGAATTCAGTTCCATATTCGAAAAAATATATAAAATAAAAACTTTATATTTTTTTTCTATAAATTAATAAGAAATTATTTAAAAATGGAACATCGAAAAGCCGAATCTTTCTATAAGATCACATAAATTTTGTAATAAGTCTGCTGATAATAACGAATTTAATAAAAAAAGGATTAGGTACTAGTCCCTAGAGGTTAAATGATACACTTTACTCCGCCTACGCTAAGTTAAAATGACACACTTAAAGAGAATGAAAAGTTAAAATTAAATACTTATATAGTATAATAGTACAAGTATTTGGGGTGGTTTGAACATAAACCATGAAAATGCAGATCGAGATATCATCTCGCGATGTACCTACCTTTTTTACCCCATAGATTGACAACTACCCTTTAGGTAGTTATGATTTGTTCCACGTTCGCCCCACTTGTTGGCTCCACATTAGATCGTTTGCAACGGTCTTTAGATAACTAGCTGTTTTATTTGTATTTTCTGTATATACCTACAAGTAAATAGTTGTTAAATGTTTTTTAATAAAAAAACACAACTGATTAAGCTCATATTCGTACTTCAAATTCTAATAACATTATTGAATAAATTGTTTGGCAGTTATAATCGGACAAACAAACATACATAGGCACATACAAACAACAGATTGTTCAAGAGACTTAGAGATGTTAATCACTCGATCAATTATAAATTCTTCGTACAATTTCCTTAAATCATCGCAGTAAATAAAGCATTGTGCCTAAAACGGTACCTACTTGTTGTTTACAAAATGTAATGTTTTCACAGTTAATATCGAGGTTGGTTTAGTTGGAACATGCTGTCCAAGACGTCATCACATTACACGACATGTCAAGCCAAACTGTCGTGTGCTTTAAATTTGTATTGCCCGAAATTACACTAATTCCGTTGACAGTTGTAACATGGAACAGTAAAGTGCAGTCAACTGCACAAATATTATTTCAGAGGTCTCTAAACTTTATTTCCATTAAAATATCTAAAGAATGTAGAGCTATTATTAAAACATATTTTATAATGCCCCAAACTAAGCAGAGCTTGTACTATGGGAACTACATGACTGATATTTTTTTAAATACATATATATTGTACATAGAAAAGACCCGAGATAAATATTTGCAGATCATACAAATAATTATCCCGCGGCGGGAATTAAACCCGCAACCTTCTGCGTCTCAGGTGGGCCTTTTGTGATAAGTATTCAAAAAAAATCGAAAATTGAAATATGTATGTGAATTAGATTCACATCCCTACATCACAATAAACCAACAGTAAGAATATATTCAGGTAGGTATCAAAAAAAAGGTAGTTGTAAGTTATTTATACAGTCCTTATTAAATAATTACTAAGTACTCCATAGCTTTGTTTCACACTTTACGATATGTTTTTAAAAAGATTACCATCTATTAACTAAAAAGTTTAAAATAATTATATTATTAGGTTCATTACTAATGTACGATAATTTGTTATAGTATTAACCAATGAAACGAAATACTCACATAGCCTTGTTTCTGTATAATAAAGTAAGTATATAATTGTAAAATAAAGATGCATGTGGACTACATATACTCTCAGCAGGTCCCTACTCGTAATAAGCGCTTTAAAACAGGATTTGATGAAGTAGGGTATTGGCACACGGCAGTAAACTTTGTATAGGTATTTAAGGAAACTCATTAGTGTCTTAATAACTTGAGACACCAATGAGGCTTTTTTTAAAAGCTACATGCTTCTGTGTGTCAATAAGAGGTTTTTATTTAGTTTTGTGTGGCAGTTCAGTTTAACATTGTTAGGAAAATTTCCAAATTGACTAATTGGCTTCTCAGAGTGTCAAATTGGTAAATAGTCCAGAATGTCAATGAAATTTACAATTTGAGCGTTTGAATAATATTCAATTTCTTAGGTTGAGGAATTGGTACTTTACTTTGAATAAAACATTACTATCCACCTCCTGGCTCCATCATCAGACCCTCGTTACCATGCTCTAACAATTGGACTCGTCAAAACGAATCATATGAGCCCAAACTCAAGGGGCCACTAGTAGCCACTGAAGACTTCCATTATCCACCTCATGGCTCCATCAGCAGATCAGCTCCAAGATACTGATTTAGAGTATTGTCATCCAAACTTCATATACAGGGCGTCCCAAAACTATGCGACATGAAGGGAAAGTACCTTAAATATTGTAGATAGGATATTTTGCTAAAAGAAGACTTTATTTTATTTTAAAAAGCAACGGGCGGAGCAACAAAATTTAATTTTCCAACAAGATGGAGATCCGGCTCATAATAGTCTGAGAGTTTTTGAATGAATATTTTCCTATTTGGATTGGTACAAATGGACCGATTAGATAGCCGGCAAGATTCCCAGATCTAACACCGCTAGATTGATTCTTCATATACACGAAAAATTTGCTATACAAAAAGCAATACGACAACGTGGGCGAGTTACAAACAGAATTGAGACATACCATATCGAGTATTCACCATAATATGATAAGAAAATCAACAGGCAGTGAACTAAATGACAATTTGTATAAGACAAGAAGGATCACATTTTGAGCATTTAATTAATTAATTTACAAAAACTACTCAATTGACTTCGGCAGTTTTAAGTATGTTTTTAATTTGATTAAAATGATTAATATTACGTTATTCCTTTTTCTTTTGAGATACTATGTTACTTAAGAGGAATTATTATTTTTTGACAATTCTTTCGATTGGCATCATAAAAATACGGGGTTTTTTTCACATTTAAGTCGGTTCGATTCCCAAACGAAGCAAGTAATTTTTAGATAATCTTTGAATGCAATATAACTAACTTTTAAAAATAAAATAAAGTCTTCTTTCAGCAAAATATCCTATCTACAATATTTAAGGTACTTTCCCTTCATGTCACATAGTTTTGGGGCGCCCTGTATATACAAAGTTTCATTTCGATACGACAATTAGAAGTAGGTTACCTCTAAGATTTTATTTCATTTTTCATTAATTACAAGTGAAGCTAATAATAATATAAGCGTGCTAAAATAGTTAATACCTAAGGCGGATTTTCAAACATAGCTAAATTTTTAATAAGGTTACAATATTATTTGAATTATAGAAATCGAAACTGTTTATCTACTTTTGTAGCTATAAGTCATTACTTTTAAAGAATGAATGCTATTTTGCATTCAAAGGTAGATAACTAAGATCGCAGTGAAAGTGGAACCAATGCTAAAATTAATAAAATATTAAAAATAAGACTATAAAATTTGGAAGCACAAGATTTATTGGCTATTTGGTAAGATTAATGAATTAAGAATAAATAAAAGCGTAGAAAGATAAAAAATCATTAGCCATTCTTTAGCCATTTCTTCTAATGCAATAATTGATTTCGCGTGCTTGATGTCGTGGGATAGCGATATAAGAACATATAGACATAGAATTAAAATTATCGTGATTTAGTATAATTTTAGGATATAATTACGACTGTATGTATTTTAATATTCCCGTATTACTCCCGTGTATTTTAATATTCTTGTTGACCGTTTAGAGGTCTTTCCTCATGACCACAGAGGTACGAGAAAGGACCACTAAACGGTCAACGAAACGTCAGCAGGAGAATATAGTAAAGTACGTAGTAAATTCATAGACATTCTACAATATGAAGTCGTTTCAAAATTGGATAATAAGAACATTATCCAATTTTTGAAACGACTAACCTGTTGGTGAGGCTTACCGTACCTGTCAACTAAACTTTTTGTTAATAAGTCAGGCATTGTCGTTAAAGAAAAGGGACTGGTATATAATATCAGTACGAATAAAATACGTATAGTTAAATTGTTGACAAACTCAGGCAATTTTTTATAACAAAGTATCTATAATAATAGCTAATGGTGATTTGATCGGCCGGCGTCTCTTTATATACCAAAAACCGTTGACCACAAATTATTATTCACTTACAAGCTGTCGATCACAGAACTGTTAATAGGTCATGATGTTATATACAATATCCACGTGTGTTTAAGGAAGGTAACATATCATTGCAACAAATTGAGTGAGATATGTTGATATTTTAAAATTCTTAAGATATCTTAGGTTTTAAATAAAGATGATCCATATAGCAAAAACAATAAGGTTATGTTACACCTTATTGTTAAGAGTCCCTTAGGACGATGTTCACTCTCAGATTAAAAAGTTCCTAAAGTAATCCCTAAATACAAAAGCATAAACGCAAAACGGCCAGGTCTATCCATTACGTAGCTTCTTCAAATATAACTGTTATATGTCTAGATATAAGCGCCATGGCTTCCGCGCACGTCATTCTTTACCCAGTATTGCCCATGCGCAGCCGTGCGCTTACCGCGCTTTATTGACGTTTTTAGTTTTTTTTAAGTGTTTTATAGGTTGTGCTCCAGTATTGTATTCCAGTTGCTGGCCGGCTACAATATTGTGAGTATCTGTGGTCGTTGACATTTTGGAAGTAGGTCAGGCATTGTTGTTGTCAGAACGGGACCGGTCTTTAAACTAAGGTTCACGTGATTTAAGCTTAGCGTCTATTTATATTGTTGACAGTTGGTTGACAAACTTTAAAATTTAGGCTCAATGACACCCTGTGTCTAAAAGCTGCCACATCATAATTACTACGGTATTTACGAATGCGTGCAGTCGGTTGACCATAAAAAATAATTAACCGACGTGATGGTTAATTAAATAGAATGAGACGAAATTGTTCCTTGCGAAAATATGATATTGAATACATGAAGATATTAATTTATATAGCATTTTTTTGGGCATGGTATATTATAATACTTAATAAAAAAACATCAGTAGCCTTCTCTGGCCGACGATGATGGTAATATTTTATGAAAATACACTGGTACTCATAAATAAAAACCTTAGGAAAGGTAATGGTCAAAAAAGTAAAGTACCTACTTAGTACTTTATTATCGAATTAACTTGATATTTACCTAATCTAACTTAGGTACTTATGTAGAAATCTATTGTTACTTACAGGCTTATCAGGAGCTGTATGACCAATAAGTAGATCAAGATGCGTCCATATTTACTAGGTAAGTCTGTTGAACTCTTTTTATGTTATGTACACATTACATTACCTAATAACTTTACCATAACCACATCTATTTAGGCTAAGGTCATAGACTGATCTAGCACATGGAATACTTTAGCATTTTCCTTTAGTTTTATTGGAAATTGAATTTCATAGTTATACTGAGACTAATAACCCGTTTACACTTATGTGTAAGACCTCAGGCAAAACTTCATAATTAAAAAAATATATATAATGTTTAATTGGAATGTGAGTGGAGCCAGCATGCATGTACCTACTTATACGAGAGGCACACTACAAATTTCCGGAATTAATAAAAAAAAACTATTAATGGTCAAAAAAAATATTTATTTTTTCTCCAAATATTCTCCGTTAGCGTCAATGCACTTTTTCATACGAATAAAACAATTTTGAAGAGATTTTATGCCACTCAAATTACACTTAAAATCGTAGTAAATCATTTACGTTGAAATGCAATTTTAAAAATGGCGCCACAATATACAAACAAGTGCAAGCTAGATGAAACAGACTATTCATATTGTAAAAACGGCAATTTTCACGTACTGCACTATCGGTGAAGGCGCCAACTAAGTTTCGACTCATTCCGAGAGTCTTCATCAGGGTAAGTGATCGCGACTTGCTCCCTCCGCGTCGCGCCGTGCACGGCGCACGTGTTAGTGCCTTCACCGATAGTGCAGTACGTGAAAATTCCCGTTTTTACAATATGACTAGATGAAACAAACTGTTTTCCACAGCCAAAGAGTTATATTTTCAAATATTGAAATTACTTTTTAAATATTGTTTATGTAAGTGACCAGTTCCGGAAACATATAGTGCACCCATATATGTATAGCTTCTACAACAAGCTTTTATATACTGACACAGATAGACTTATATTATTGTCTGAATCAATAAATTGACGTAATTTAATATATACCAGCAAAGTAACCTTTGATACCTTAACCTTAAGCAAAGATTTTAATCGGGTTCTTATTGTTGTGATAGATACTCGTATCTAATGACCATGAATAAATGAAGTTCTTCAATCATCAGAAGGATCTATTTACGTGCATTACCTAATAATTAGATACGTATGATCTCATCACACATGCGCACATTTCATAATTACCCTTAAACTAGAAAATGGTGTCTACATAAAGTACCTACTGCATAACAACGTCTTTTTAACAACAACAAATCAATTTATTGATTAATAATTGCCTCTTGCATGGCCGCCAAGGCATTATATGTACTAGCCTCTGCCCACGGTTTCACCCCAGTGGTACCAAAATAAAAGTAACCCATAAGTTATGCCAATAATTTTTTATTTATTCATTAACTGAAGGAAATAATCAATATTACTTGTGTTTGAACAAGAACAATTACAGCTTATAAGAACTCAGTGTGTCCATAAATAACGTTGTTCTTTGATAAACCAAACAAATATATATTAAATATAAGATTTTGCTATCGTTGCAGCGGCTGCATGCAGTAGATATAGCACCATAATTTACCAAGCGTAAGGTCAGTGTAGTGCATTCACCGAGCGCTAGTTTAGTACCTTATTCGTAACAATCACTCGATATAAAACAACAACCACTTCGTCAAATCAATTTCATTGTCCGAGCTCTAATCACTGAATTTAATGTCCTACAAAGCTGTTTCAGGCCCGCGCAAATAATTACGGTTGTAAAAAAATATGACACCTCGTTTTTCCATCATTGAGCTACTTCGTGAGATTCGTATTATTATATTAATATTATTATAATTCTTGACATATTTTTCTCATAATTTTTGACATTTTGTATAATTTTTTGACATTTAATTTTATTTTGTATACATACCAACCTATTCACCAGTGTTATTATTTAAATTATATGTGTGTAATTGTAAAATAATACCTACCTGGAACGCCCTGACAGGGCCGATGTACCTACCAAACTACTTTGAGCTACACTAGACCTAAGCTTAACCATTGTATATGTAGGACATTAAGCATGAATAAGTTAAATTATGAAATTCATTGAAATTAAAATCTAAAATCATTCAAAAATCAAAAGTTCTTCGAAGATAAAAGAGATTCGTATGCGGCTGTAGTTATAATCAGCCTTTAGCGCAATGCTAAATAGAACAATCATAAAAAAGCAACGCGAAAAGTTTTTCAAAAGAAAATTAACATTACAGTAGCTTTTATAAAAAAAATTAGTAAAAACTCCTTATTTTTTTCTTTGCGTTTCTTTCCATTGTTATTTTTCTAAGCAAAATCTGTATTTAGTCGCATCGAGTTTATTCATAATATTATATTATATTTTATTACTCGGATTCAATTATAAAATAAAAAAATAAATAAATAATGCTGGACATTTTTCACACAGCATCATGTAGCCCCAAACTAAGCAGAACTTGTATAATGGGAACTACATGATTTATATATCACTTAGATACTTTTTTTTGTAAATAGATACATATTATACATAGAAAACATCCAGACCCGAGACAAATATTTGTAAATCATACAAACATTAGTCCCGCGGCGGGAATCGAACCCGCAATTTTCTGCGTCTCAGGCGGGCTTTCGCCCACTGCGCTACAGAGGTCGTATGCCCAGCTATTCACTTTTCACTTGAATTCCTTGTCTTGTATCTCTAAACGTGGCATTCAAGGTACAATAATTCCAATTACGGGAGCTAAGTGATTATGACTACACGTTGCATTCCACCTTCCTTCACGGTAGAACGCCGTGGTCAATGTACTGCAGTTCTTTGCAACTGTGTTTAGATTCCAGTGGGTTGTTTTATTCTATTAATTATGATCACCACTGTTTTCCTCGCTACCCCCTGTAAGTCAATAGCATTTTGTTCAGATAAATCACATCAAGAACAAGGATCATATAGTAGGGTTCTCTATCCTCTTTATAATGTTACAAATACTTCGGCAGTTACTATTTCTAAGGTATTGTGGGCCTCAAAAGCATAAACTACGATATAGAAAATCATGGTGTTGGGTCAGGATTGTGGTATACCCATGTGACTGTCGGCTGTTATATATTTTTATATTTAGGGACCAAGCAATTTGATGTCATCGTTTTTCCGTCGTCCTGAATTATGGAAATCCGAATATAAAATCTTGTTCAGAATTATTCGCATCTCAAGCTTGTACTTGACCTGTTCCACTAATCTTTTTCGAGATGCAGACAAGCGAAAGGCACTGCAGTTTATTTATAAATGTATGTACCTACATTTATAAATAAACTGCAGTGTTAAAGTTAAAGTTTTCCTGCAATCAACAGTTACTTGTAAACATGCATCCATGGTCCCGCTAGTTGGACTCGACCCACATCCGAGAACCAGTATCGATATTAGAACAGTTAGGTACGTCGAGAATCGAAATTATTGTTATTATCTAGCTGTTCCAGGACAAAGAAGACTTCAGTTCAACGGCCCATCAAAAAACCACCAAAATATATGAAAGAAGTTTAGATTCACCATCATTATTAGCCTGCAATCTCTAAGGTTGTAAAATGGTTCAACGTTAACAATCTCCTACTTAATGAAAATAAAACAAAGTGTATTAGATTTATACTTCCCAATGTTACACAAGTTAAAGCAAATATCAAAATCAAAGATGAATAGTTGGCTCTTGTGGACACCACCGTATTCTTAGGTATCACCCTAGATAATAAGCTTCAATGGGGTCCTCATATTGATGGGTTATCGAAGAGACTTAGTTCTGCGGCATATGCAGTCAAAAAGATCCGTCTTTATACAGACGTTGACACAGCTAGACTAGTTTACTTCAGCTACTTCCACAGCATTATGTCGTACGGTATACTGCTGTGGGGGAGTGCTGCTGATATCAATACCATTTTTGTGCTGCAGAAGAGGGCTGTTCGAGCAATTTATAATATGGGCCCCAGAGAATCACTTCGCGAAAAGTTTAAAGAAATAAATATAATGACATTCCATTGTCAATACATTTATGAAAATCTGATGTATGTTCACAAAAATATTAATTTGTTTAAGAAAAAAAGCGATAATCACAATGTTAATACTAGAAATAAAGATAAACTCGCTGTTGCCACTTGTAGACTCCATAAAGTTGGTAAATCGTTTAAAGGGCACGGTGTACGCTTTTATAACAAACTCCCAAGAGATATACAAAAATTATCAATTAACAAATTTAAAAACGTAATTAAACAAAAGCTTTATAAAAAGGCATACTATAAAATATCTGATTATTTATATGACAAAAACTCTTGGGATTGAAAATGCTCCAACTCGAACCTATTGTTTTGTAAAAGGATCATTAAAAAGAATAACCAGCCTTGTTTTCTTGCCTTTCTTTCCTGGCTTGGTCGCGGAGGAACAGGCACCTAGATAAAAACCGACGTTTCAAAGTGGTCCTTGTGATTTTATTGAATAAATGAATTTTGACTTTGACTTTGACTTTGACTTTGCAGAAGTTCACTGCTATTCATAGGTCTTCCCGAAGAGCGTCATGAAGAAGCTATGAGCCACTTTCAACCACCAAGTCCAGCTACCTCTAAGATGTCAACCGTCAATCGGACGTTGTCCGCGTTGCCCGGTTTGTGGTCATGAGAAGACATTACTTATCGGAAACTATATTCAGTGTTTGGAGATTATTTTAAGGTTAAAACACTTCAGTGCTCATGATGCTTTAAACAATATTTGATACTTCGTATACTAAAATTACGAAAAACAGTAGTAATAAGTCGTTTTTTCCTTTTATAAAGCTAATATTATTTTTCGTAGAGGTTACGATGAGTATTTTCAAGCGCACTGAATTGGGTCATAATGCCTGAAACTGGTCACTGAACTAAAACAAGGTTACCAAGATAAAACCAGTGATATAAACGAACTATGGTCCTCTATCGTAAAAATGTATGTCATCCATCAGGCAAAGCCGGTGCTTTTAAAAAGAAAGCGCTTTGCCAGATCCAGTGCCATAAGAAGTCAGTACTATGACTAGGTACTGACAGCTTGCCCCAGCAATCGCAATCGCCGTTTGTTTTAACGTTGTATAGACAGCCTATATAAATTTCACATGTATAAGGTACACACACATACCTACTTACGAGTAAATCAGGTTTGGGTCACTATAGTCGCTTATTTATTCTCGTCGCTATTGGCGCCACTGGAATTTGAATTTGATGACCTTGAAAGGATGGTTTGGGTATGTTGTTTTCGACTGATCGATACAGGTTTTTGGCTGTATTTTTATTTTTTTATCTTAAAAATTGCAAGGGAGATTTGAATTTTATAGCCTACGAAGGAACATGTCGGCCGGTCTATCTTCTTCCATTGGCCATTGCCGAATTTTTGGACTATGCTTATTTATTTCTGAAACATGACAGGGTAAGAGAGGAGTAAGTGTAGAAACGACGGCTGTAAAATGAGCTTCCCCTTTATCTCTCTCTGTAATATGCTTAGGTAAGGTTAGTATTATATATTATATATATTATTTGTATTTATGTATTATTTTGATGATATTGTATTTATTTTCGGTGTATGTGTATTCATAGGTAGTTCAAGTAGGTATGTATAATATGTAGTTTATTAAAATATAGTGGTATTTTAAGTATATTTCCTGACTTTGTACACCTACCAACTTTATCACTTCTCTATCTCTCCTCAAAGGCTTGCTGGAGAAAAATTCTTTTTAGGGTTAAGCTCGCCTTTGTACATGCCTCATCTATGGCTATGGCCATCTAATATCTTGTTTAATATTTCTGTGTACAATAAAGAATTATAAAAGAAGAGAACATGTGCTGACCCAACTTAATGTAGACAAGTGCAAGATGATGATGATTGCATTCTGATTTCAAAAACGGAATGGAAAATACCCAATGCAGGTGCTGTGCATACAGCATAACTTGATATTGCGGACATAATGCTATGCAGTAATAATTTGCTGAGATAACTGTTTATTGCATAGACCACAAGGCAATTCAGATAATTCTAAGAATCATCTCATTGAATCACTTGAGACGAGTTCACCCTACTCTAAGGTTAGAGTAGGGTGAATATACGGTTTTCGTATTTTCGGGGTAGTTAGGTAACTACCCCGAAAATACGAAAACCGTATATAATTTTGCCGTGTTCGGTTTTTTCAAGAGAATAGTGCAAAACTCTTTTTAGGGTTCTATATCTCAAAAGGAAAAAGGGACCCTTTTAGGATCACTTCGTTGTCTCTCTGTCTATCAAGACTCTTTCTCAGGAACGCGTGAAGGTATCAATTTGAAATTAATATTTATCAAATACTTATGTCTGCGGTCCCTTGGAGCTGTCAAAAAAGATTCTAAGTCAACTCAATAAAAAATACTGCCAAAAAGAATAAAATAAATGTGCCTTAAATTACTTATATTAGTATTTTAGCATTTAAATCGAAGAATATTTATGCGAAGTTTCAAGTTTGTAAGTTCAACGAATACGATTTTTCATACAAAGGTTTTCAGCCCTTTTCGCCCACTTATTTTTTTTTAAATAATAAAGTGGGGTAAAGTTTTCCAAATTTTTTCATAGTGCACCCCTAAGAATTATACCCTCCAAGTTTTATTAGCTTTGTGGTTTAGGATGTGCGTTGACCGATCAATCAGTAACGGAACAGTTTTATATATTTAGTTAAAACTGCTTCTGTCTTATTGCAAATGAAGCCAGGCGTTGAATTGTGTTTCCATTTGTTATTACAGTTTTACTTCTGGCTGTGGGATGGACCAGTGCAAGATGGGTGCGTCAAGGTAGAACGCGATCTGATGGGGCCACGATCGTTGGCCAAGCCACGTCGGAACTGTCTACTGCAATCTTTCAGGTGAACATAGTACCTAGAATATCTTTGTATATCTATATATTGTACTAGCTTCTGCCCACGGCCTCGCCCGCGTGGTACCCGGATAAAAAGTAGCCTATGTATTATTCTAATGTATAAGCTATATTACTGTAAAGTTTCATCCCAATCTGTTCAGTAGTTTTTGCGTGAAAGAGTAACAAACATCCATCCTCACAAACTTTCACGTTTATAATATTAGTAGGATAGGATAGGATAAGTATAGATAGATAGATAGAAGATACTTTATTGCACACCAAATAACACATAAGCTTAGTTACGTACTACAAACTTTGACAATGTTGTACAATAGGCGGTCTTATGGCTAAGTAGTGATCTTTTAGGTGAATATAGTACCTAGAATATCTTTGTATATCTATATATTGTACTAGCTTCTGCCCACGGCCTCGCCCGCGTGGTACCCGGATAAAAAGTAGCCTATGTATTATTCTAATGTATAAGCTATATTACTGTAAAGTTTCATCCCAATCTGTTCAGTAGTTTTTGCGTGAAAGAGTAACAAACATCCATCCTCACAAACTTTCACGTTTATAATATTAGTAGGATAGGATAGGATAAGTATAGATAGATAGATAGATAGAAGATACTTTATTGCACACCAAATAACACATAAGCTTAGTTACGTACTACAAACTTTGACAATGTTGTACAATAGGCGGTCTTATGGCTAAGTAGTGATCTCTACCAGACAACCTTTGGATGGATCGGACTGTAAGAAAGTTTACAAGGGGTTTAATTGGTGTACTTACCGCATACTATAAAAATACTAAAATATTCGCAATCTACATGATTATGTAGGAGACGTACCTATTTGATGATGATATTTGGTCTATTCACTGTTCTCGAAAGAGGCTTCAAGCCTCAGCAGTAGAAAAATATAATCTCGGGTTGACAGTGCAAATGAACGAACAAGGGATTTTTTATAATCCTACTATTTTTTTATAAACTACCCCTAGGGGGTGGGCTATAAAGTTTTGAAATTGTATGGATAAAATATTCCCTGATGAATATTTTTAGTGAAGCGAATCAAACAAAAGTTTGTGAAAATAAACTTTAACGTAAATAATGTTGTTTTTTTTCAAAATGACCCTTAGGTAGTGTCTGTATTACTAAGGTCGTCAAGTTAGTATTGTTGTTTTATGGTTCGATTCACTCACAACATGTTAAACCTTAAAGTAAATAATGAAACACGTATGCATGTGAAACTTGGCAAAAAACATCTGAATCTGATATTGTTCTCCACTTGCGACACATCAAATTCCACGCGAGCGAAGCCTCGGGGCGCAGCTAGTGTCTTATAAATGCAGCAAAGGACTTATTTTATAGATAGTAAACATTAAAATTCTAAATAATCAACTTGAAAGTTGACTTAATTCCTTTTGAGCCGGTTTGAAAACTTTGAAAGTAAATCTATGAGATTGTTCCTATGGTTATAAATTTAAGCATTTTGCACAAATTTCTAAATTCATAAAGCTTTCTCCAAATTTCTTTTTAATTTCAGGGGTACATTGACGATGACAAGAACATTGCTTTTTCCCCACTCGGTTACTCAGCAATCCTGGCTATGCTGGCAGAAGGTGCTAAAGGAGAAACGAGAGAACAGCTCGTTTCAGCCCTACATTTGCCTAATGACCACAGTCTAACTAGAAAGACCTACAAATCTATCTTAGGAATGGTCCCACTGAAGAACTTCTTCTACGTCTACAAAAACTACACAATCCACGATGACTACAAAAAGATCTTGGAAGATTACTACTTGACTGACGTTAGATCGGTTGAAAGGGTTCAAACTAGCATCCATGATGACGACGATGATAATGATGATGAACCTACAAAGACCGAATTTACAGTAGAAATCCCTGAGAAGAAACCCGACGATCAAATTGATGACATTCCCGAGCTCATGCCTCCTAAGCAATCAGACGAGCAATTGATTTCTTTCGCTGTTGAAGATATACCTGAAAAAGTAGATATTTCTGAGATCGAATACAAACCCGCAAAGAACATCAAAGAGAAGATCAAGCTGGTCAAAACGTATCCCAAGAAGGAGTCAGCAGCTGACGAAGAGGAGACTATGGTAGCTGTGGAAGCAAGAAACCATGCTAGAAGTCTCAAAATTTTGCAAGATAAGAAAGATATATCATCGTCCCTGTCTGTGAACAGTTTTGGAAAAAAAACCGGCACCAGTAAGATATACGTTTTATTGGATAAGGCAAAGCTTGTTTTAGGCAAAAAGTATGTCACTAGTAGACAAAGAACCTGTTATCATAACCGACGCATTACCAGTTTTATGGATTGAGTGTTCATGTTAGAAATATAAATACCTACACCTCGTAGGTAAGGCTATATCATTACTAACTACTCAGTTAAAAAGTTCGTATCTTTGTTTATAAGGATGATTAAGGAGCTTTTATTTGAAATACCTATTTATCTAAAACAAAAATAGTAAACAAACAACATTTTCTCTGAGGTGCATCTAGGTGATACTAATGACAAAGAAATATACATTTTTGGGAAGGTTCTATTACACGGATTCGTGTGATACTATTTTTCATTTGTCATTTCAGAATCAGTGTCTGACTCCTTGATGATAATTTTCAATGGTATGTACTTCCGGGGGTCTTGGAAGCACCCATTTACCGCTGTGGAGCCCGGCGTCTTCTACAAGTCAAGCTCCAACAAGAAGCAGGTGCCAATGATGAAGGCGAAGGGAAGCTTTAAGACGGCGTATGTAGCTGCGCTGGATAGTGAGGCATTACTGCTACCTTATGATGTGAGTTACCAGCAGTTTTTTAGTAACATGCGACAATGAAAGCTTATTTGACGACCTCTGTGGCGCAGTGGGTGAAGGCCCACCTGAGACGCAGAAGGTTGTGAGTTCGATTCCCGCCGCGGGACAAATGTTTGTATCTGCAAATATTTGTCTCGGGATCTGGGTGTTTTCTATGTATAATATGTATGCATTAAAAAAAATGTATATAAGTAGTATATGAGTCATAATGTTCCCATAACACAAGCTCTGCTTACTTTGGGGCTAGATGATGCTCTGTGAAAATGTCTCGCATTATTATTATTATTCTTCTTTATTTATTTTTAATCTCAGGCTTATGCCTGGAGCCTTAGTATTATTATTAAATATCAAAAGCTTCATTACTGACCGATGCCAGAAGCGATAGAACTGATATTAACTTATTTGACCATTCTTGTAATTTTGATTTCTTGTTTTCTTACAGTCTGGCCGTTTCGCTCTCCTTGTCGTGGTTCCCCGATCCCGCGATGGACTCACTCGCCTGATCGCCGACCTGCCAGCCGCACCTCTAGCAGATATTCAAGACATGCTCAAAGAGGAACAAATTCAGCTTTGCATGCCTACTTTCTACGTTGAAACTACTACTAAACCCATCGCTGCTTTAGCTAAGGTTTGTCTTCTTCAAATCAACTCCAAACTATTATTATTTCTAATAGTTGTTTTTCCTTGTTAATAACATAGTTATTGCTTCCTCTTCTTACTATTGGTGCAGATTGCATTTTTGGAGCTGTCCTCTCAGTCGCAGACTTTCTGGCTCATAAAATTGACTGTCAGTAGTTATTTGCACAATAGATCAGAATCAGTGTTCAAATTATATAGATTTTCATACCTAGTTTATATTTCTTTACAGTTTGGCGTGACCAAAATCTTCAGCCGAGACGCAAACCTATCCGGGGTGTCTTCTGACGAGGGTCTTTTCGTGCAGGAGATGGTGCAGCACGTTGCAGTCAGGGTCGATAACACTGGAGGTTCAGCTTCCGAGTTAACTTGTAAGTTCATTTAAATTTAACTTAAAAACTGGAAAAACTTCCAATTAAACCCAATTTATTCACCTAACAGATGAAATACTTACCTAACAGATAAATGCATGTATTTTTTAATTATTATTTGAATTATGTTTCTAAGGTTGGTTACGATTGAAGTTGGCGGTGAGAATTTATAATTTATTAGTCTACTAATATTAAGTAAGCTTGTTGTTACAGCAAGCAGAAAGTGTTGCTATTAATATTCGAAAGGAGTTTTACAACCCTGACGTTTCACAAAGTATTTAATTTAAAAAAAAATGGACTTATACTTTGCTTTTTACAGCGTCAAACACAGTCGCTGAAGCTACCAAGAACATCCCTGTGGTGCAAGAGAAGGTTGGCAGGCGTTTTAGCGTGGAACATCCCTTTATTTTCTTCGTCATAGACCAACTGGACAACCTGGTTGTAGCAGCTGGCAAGATCAATGACCCGAAACAGCCCACGCCCTTCGAGATGAAGACCCGAGAGTTCTTCTAAATACGAAATAGTGCTCACATTTAAGATATTTGATAGCTCTTTTTGAGAGTTGCAATTTTTTTTTCGTAAATTTTCGTTTATTTTGAAATTTTACATAAACCCTGTTCTCTGATTCTTACCTTTTTAACTAAGTATTTATTTCTTATAATTACTTGCTGTGAAATGTTTACTCCTTAAAAAATTCAGACGCATTTGATTAATAAAAAGTACACAGCCTAGACCTAAGTTATGTTTAGCTAGATATAAGTTTTATTTATTTTCATTAATGGATTAAGTCATGAGATTAAACTATTTAAAATAATTTGAGTTCTATTTTCCTACCTTAACCTACATTATTTTGTCTATCTAAGTAAGTAACAACTTCATGGAACAAAAGTATAGAAGAATGTGTGTACATATTTCAAATCATTGTTAAAATTTTGTGGGTAGTAGAAAATTAAATGAGCATGAAATCGAAAGAAACTAAAAAGTCAGTATCTACAGTTATAACGGTCATGCTGGTCGTGACCGTGCAAAAGCTTGCGATTCTGCCTTTTGTGTGATTTATATTTCTTCAATTCTTCTTAACCCAAGTGACAGACAGTATTTTGATGAAAAAAATGGAAGTAAACAAAGAAAACGTTCGGCAGACTTTAAAAACGAAAATACCATTGCCATTGGAGCCGCTACCAGCCTTACCGAGGCATTTGATCAACAAAAATGTCGACCATTGCATCAATGAAAAGAGGTATCCCCTTCAAACTATTGCGCGAACCAATGCCCTCCCTAGCTCTAGTAACCAACTGAAGCCAAAACGTAAGCCAACACATGTCACATTGCGTAAAAGTACAGAAGATTTAGATTGGGATTATAAAGTGTTCAAAGACCATAATGAAAATGTCATCAGCATAAGTGATGATGAAGTTGAAGACAATGCTTGCAAACAAGATACTTATTTTGATGAGAATAAACAGAAAAATTGTTTGAATGAGCGGTTTGCCATCACACCTTCGGAGAAATCACCGCTTCAACATAAGTCGGTAAAGAATGTAAAGAGAAGCTTCAAGAGGCCTCACAGTCGGGAACTGTTGGGTGTGTCTCCAGTATGTAATCAAGAGATGAACGAAGATCATAAGGTTAAACGTCGCTTATTTAATGAAAGTTTGCAAGAGAGGCTTCAACCCCCAGATAATTGTAAGTAGGTCAGAATAGTAAGTAGGCCAGATTATTGTATACAGGAGTGGAATTGGGTACGCCCGAAATAGATAAAAAGGAAACTCTTTTTTGTCTAAATTCGTGCATCATTCATATAACACACAACGGAAGTTGATAAAAAGTCCAATATGAAATTTCATCACCCATTTTTTCAACCTTAGGGGTTAGATTTTTTCAGAAAAAAACAATGGAACCTTTGCAGAATATCCTATCACTATTGGCGAATCTGTTCATTATTGGCGAAGTTTTTTAAAAAAAAAAAATTATACGTAGTTGGAAAACAAAAAGTTTTAATAACACTAATCAGCTACAAATTTTAGCCTTTGACAGTTTGCACTGGTAGATCTAAGTTTAATTATCAATATCTGTTTAGAATAATGAGGATTTTCCTCGTATACTACTGTTATTAGTTATTATGCATTCAACAATAGTAATAAAATAATTCTATAGGCCAAGGTCATACTACTTACAATAATAGGCAAGCCATATCAGCTAAGGATCACTGAAAGAAACTGGAAGCCACTGATTTCTTAAAAAAAATCCTCGTCCTGCCACAAATAGCGAACATACACACAAAAACCAGACAAATTGAGAACCTCCTCCTTATTTAAAAACGGTTAAAAAACACTACTTCATCTTTGTAGGAAGTAAGGTTTTATGCCTCATTAGGAGTTTACTTGTTTTAAAAATTTTCAGTACATAAAAAAATAACAAAATTTACAAACATCATTCCTTGGAAACTAAACCATTAAATTCCTAACTTTATAAGTTCGTTCCATAGGCTTCCATCAGCTGTCCTATTTTTTTTTATTGCGACTATTTCTGTATACGGTTGGGAAATCCCAACAGTATACAGAATTCTTGCTAGTTATTTTTTAATTTCCATCTTAAACAGAAAACAGTGTAGTATAATTTTCAATTTGTGTAACTTTTAATTTCCTCAAGTCATTCTGAGATCAATATCCACAGGCGAAAACAGAGAGTTAACCATGAACTAATTTTCAGTAAAAAGGTCTTACATGACTTGCATGAATCGGGACTATACGGATTACTTGCTTGGCTACTTGCTGAAGGTGGAACTAAAGCCGTTGGCATTGCCCACTATATCCAGGATCACGAGGGCATGCGTCATCAACTGGCTAATGAAAGTTAATGTAAGTACTATTATTTGTCTTTCGGCTGTACCTTGTAAATGATCTTCTTCGAAACACTTGAGCCAACATGCATTAGTTTCAAAAATTTAAAACAAAATATTGTAGATTTCAATTTATCAAAAAGTCTTAGTTTGATCATTTTAGTTTAGCATTTTAAAAATATATTTTCAGGGACCCTTCGGTAATCCAGCTATCATTCAATCAGCGTGCTGGTACCTCGACTCAGTCCTCGGCACTAGCAATGTCCAGCTCGACAAGCTCCAGCTAGTAGCTGCAGCGTGCTACTGGATAGCCCAGAAACTGCATGGCCCGGTGGTTCCAGCAACTAAGCTGGTCAAATGCGCCAACCATGCTTTCTCACAAGAGCGATTGCTTGCCGCTGAAAAGGCAGTTTTGCTGAAGTTGGTAAGCTAATTTCGAGCATTTATTTTTTGGGATCCGTACCCTAATAGTGCCAGGGCTATAATGCTACCTACCCTATAATGCTTAGTAATGCATTTTTTGTATATTTTTTCGTAATCCGTGTAAGACAAGCCTGTTGCATGTCTCACACTGAGGTACTTTTATTACCTAGAGGCTAGAAGTAGCCTCTATTGTGGAAAAAAAAACATTCAACGCAAGGGAGCTATTACCATACAAAACTCGTTGAGAATGCAATTATCGTTATTTATCCAAGAAATAATTCCATCATATTATCTGGCCAGATGTAGGCCTTTCCCAAAGGGTGCAATAAAAGGATCAAGGACCTCCATCTACCTCCATCCACTGACTTACCAACCTTTGGGATATCATCGGTCCATCGGTTATGTGTTCTTCCTACACTGCGTTGTCCGGTGCGTGGTAGATATTCAAGAATCTTTTTTTCCCTGAGGTTGTCACTTCTGCGAGGTATATGGCCTGCCCATTGCCTCTTCAATTTGCTGATTCTGAGAGCAATCATGTGTCGGGAATTAAAGTACATATAATATTAAACTGGTAATTAATTGTTTACCAATGCACGATACTTTATCAATATTCAAGACTAGGTTTTCCCAAGCAATGCATCCGGATACCGATAACCTCTGTTAAATTTCAGGGTTTTCCCCTCCAGCCCGTGGTACCCCACGATTACATCACCTACCTAGCCTGGTGGTGTGACAGCGTACACCCTGGGGAAATAGAGGAAGCGGCCACCTTCCTTTGCCTGTCAGGTTTGATGGTAGTGAAGGAACTCTGTGAGGAGTATCCCTCAGTTATAGCATGTGCAGCAATCAGGAACGCTGTGCTGCTGCTGAGGAAGAAGGATATGATGAACCACGTACAGCACTGTCCAATGTAAGTATTTGGTAAACGTTTATGTGACTATTGGTATATAGCGTGTCTACTTACTATAATGTGTTAAGAAGATGCCACAGATTGAAACTCTGCTACCAGCAGTTACAAGATTTGTAATATCCCAAAAATTCAACCTTGATAGTAATCGAACCCGCGACCTCCCGCTTGGTACTCGGAAGCTCCTAAGCCATGAGATTGTTACCAGCATGATCTAAATTCTAGGAATGTTTCCAAGAATTTAGATTGCAATTACCTAATATATATATTATATATACCTATATATAATGGCATCATCAGTAGCCACGGACGAAGGCGACGACTAACACGGATAGTTCAGACGATTTTCTTTTTACAAGCTCATAGTTTATGTCCGGATGTTCTTGATTCTAGTTTAGGGTCTATATTCTAAAATCAATGAAAAACTACCCATAAAGCTAAACAATCTTCTTCAGGTATAAAGCAGCGGTAAGCAAGGCATCAAATCTTTCCCACACCTGTTCCATACTCCGAAGGGCTGTCCGCACTTTAGCAGTCCCCCTCTACGAGTACAAAGCACCATTGGAACATTACGGAGTACCTCCAAACTACATCGCTCAGCAGATAATTAATGCAGCTCGCCAGTAATGGCCAAGAGATCGCAACCGTCTATATCAAGGGCTAGCTTTTGTGGTAATTTAAGAACGAATTGCATGTGGATCATCGAATCAGTCGAGAATGTAGAAGAAGTAGATGAAAACATCAATAGGTAGATAAATAATTTTACTTAGGATTAAAAAATTGTAAATGCTTTTTAAAACACGGAACACATAAAAAGAACTCCACGTCGCTAACTTCCAGAGTGGAGCGACAAAAATTTGTCGCGATTGCATGTATGATGAAAAAATTGTCAGGTACACATTCCTAGGTGGCCTTTTTAAACAATCCACAGTTTTAAACAATGTATGTAATTTGGACATTTTGGACTAAAATGACAAGCTGACAAACAAGGTTGATAGTTGTGGATGAACAAGGAAAAGATTTGAAAACAAAATTTTTGATAAGGTAGGTAAGTACAGAGTACCTATCGCAGGTTAGATCACTCAACAAGTTTTTCAAACTTGTCTTACAAAAAGTTTGGAATAAATAAAAAATATAGTGTTTTAAATATTTCAATTAGAAACATTAAAAAGTACAATTTTCAATTTCTTCTTCAAACGTTACTGTTTCCTTACTTGTATACTTTCTTATTTTATTTGGTTAAAATTTCAGAATTTTTTTAATTAAGTGAATTACCTAAAAGTTAATTTTATTTGACATGATATATTAATTGACATCTATAAAAAATACGAATCACAGATCTTAAATACATAAGGCCTAAATCTTAAACTACCTACCTAAATAGACTTTAAACTGACGCCACGGAAACTTTTACCATGACTTTTGTGACAGTATTTATAAGATTTGGAAATATATTTTTAATCAACAAAATATAAATTTAATCATTGGTAACTTTACCAATGATTTAGCACAAAAACTGAAAACTTTCATATTTATACACAAGAAATATATATGATTAAGAGCATGTACCTACTTTAATAAATGTGCCTCATAATAAATTAACTACTACATACTGACTTGGAAAATTTTATGACTGACTAACGTAAATCTAATATTGCACTTCTTAAAAATAAAAAATATATAATCATGAAATGTTTTTGATTTTTCATCGTCAGAAGCAAGTAAACACTTACAGAAAATGATACACATAATATCTTTAATACTTACCTACCTTGAAATTTTCTTTGGTTAGCCAAAATTTCATTGCACTTACCAATCATACGTACCAAAACCTTAATAATCTATAAAATACTCTTTGTGATTCCTTCCTGATTAATTCCATTAGAATATGATAGGCATTTTTTAAATACCTTCTAGTATTTATTACCTTTTATTGTTTTTGATAAAAACTTTCTTTTTGATAGATAGGTAAGCCATTTAATTTATTACTCGCAGAACCAACAACCACTGGAGAACAAGGTTTTTAGATGGCAACCACGAACCAGACGACTCAGTACAGCAGGACTGTATTTTTTTCTAAAGTTTGTAGCTGGGAAGGTTTTGTTCTGTGCTTTTAATGCTACTAGTTTCGATTATTTACGTTATTGATTCAGGCTGTCCGCCAATCCAGTTATTTGTGCTTACTACTAACTGTTGCATTATTCTGTGCCCTCGGAAAAACCAAGTATTGTCGTAGAGTCTCGTCCATTGCAAATTACTATATATATAGGTACCGAGCACCACAAGTTCACGAGAATAACTCTCATATTTTGAGCGCAGTAAAGTCCATTGTCTACTGTATTGTGTTGTCTGTTTTTAAAAGCTGTTTACGGTCATACGCCTCAGTTGTGTGTGCCGTGTCTCAGTTCACAGTGTTTTGTTCCTACAAAGATAATGCTCTAAATAAACAGTCGGGCAACAAAAGAGGATTTGTATTGAGAAGTGACAGCAGTGCTACTTGTACTTTTATGATTCATTCGATACAGCTGTCAATATTAGCTAAATATGAAATGGGCAAGGATTTTAGGTGAGTATTAGCATCTTATTTGACTATCTATGTAACCTCGTTTTGTTTCTTGCATGAGATAAAGTAAACGATGACTATTTAATCGCTGCTGTATTAAAAATAACCCGTTTGGCAAGAGTAACAGTGAATCTTTTTAATCTTGAATCTTTTTAAATGACAATTTTGTACTCACTGGCAGCATAGACGCAATTAAATTATTCAGTAGCACATCCTAATAGTTCTTTTTTTATTTTTAGGTATCACGATATGCTGTATAGTGCTATCAGCAAGCGGTGTAAACTCACAATTTCCATATGACTTTAATCTGAATGATCCAGGTCAGATACACTTTATTTATGATCAGCCAGCGGACAGAAAGCCACCATGGCACACCCAAAAAGCAGCCAACTTAGCGTCATTCACCGTCCAACCATCACAATTTAACCAACAGTCATTAGGTGTTCAACAACAGCTATTTGGAAATCAACAACAGCCACTGATCATCCAAAGGCAAGCCAGCCAACGACCAACCATCAACCAACTCAATGTCAAGCCATTGAGAGATCAAGATACAGGTCCGATCAAAAGTGGAACAATGATGAAGGCAAAAGAAATCATTCGTTTTGATGACACTGCTATATCATTGACGAATTTCAGTATTAATCTGATGAAGGTAAGAGACAGACCTTTTATATTAAAATTACATTAAGCCTCTTTATTCCAAAAACTATCGTGAATTTGATTATACATATTGTAAAAACGGGAATTTTCAAGTACACTACTATCGGATTACGTTTCTTTGAGGAAGTCCGCATTGGATGGCAAACTCAAACATCTCATAAAGTTGCCTTGTTTACTATGGGATCCCATAATTGGGAGTATTTTAAAAGCCGTAGTCACTCGTTTTACTACTTTTGTGTTCGTCTCTGATAGTGATAAAAGTCTATTCATATAAAGTAATTTTTTCTTCAGCTTATAACACGGCAAACACCAGGAAACACAGTGGTGTCGCCGTACTCCATAGCAACACTCCTCGCATTGCTGCAGCAAGGAGCCACTGGCCCCACACTGGAACAGCTGTCAGTGGCTCTCCAGATGAACCAGCAGACCTCCGCTGCAGCTTATAAGGCTCAAACTGAAGATATACAAGTAAGTAGTGGTTAATCAGAGTAGAGCATCTGTTATCATTAGAATCGAAAAATCAAAACGATTACTCTGAACAAGGCGGTACACACGAGACCCAAAAGGCCATAAACTTACTAGAAATGCAAGAGGCACATGTTGATAAATATATAACTCTGACACGCGTTACGTTGATAATTATCCAATCTCATTGGTCACCTTGATGATAATTCAAACAATTATCAGTTGTAAATTGTCTCCGTACTGTGACAAAATATCACCCATGTAATTATTGGTATGACGTTATTATTTAATCAATAAGTAATAAATATTTAATTTGACATCAAAATCGATTTCAACTGTGGACTATTTTTAAGCGACTTTGAACCGATTTTGATGATTATTTTGTTGTTGCATAGAAAATGATCCCGAGGTGGTCCCATAAAAAATGTATTTGTGTAAGATTGCTATTTTTCCGTAAAACTAAAACATCATTATCTTATGGAATCACGACTAGCCGAAACTTTCATATTTCATATCCACTATTACAGAATTGCAAACGTATCACGAATATTGCGATTTAATTATTCGACAACCTTTGTGGCGCAGTGGGCGAACGCCTGCCTGAGACGCAGAAGGTTGCGGGTTCGATTCCCGCTGCGGGACAAATGTTTGTATGATTAGCAAATGTTTGTCTCGGGTCTGGGTGTTTTCTATGTATAATATGTATGTATTTACAAAAAAAATGTATATAAGTAGTATATCAGTCATGTAGTTCCCATAATACAAGCTCTGCTTAGTTTGGGGCTAAATGATGCTGTGTGAAATATGTATAGCATTTTTTTTTTTTTTTTTTTTTTTTTAATTTATTATTATCAACAGACTTCAAAATAGAAGGAGGTTCTTAATTCATATAATATATGTTTTTTGTGTTTGTTATGCGATATCTTCGCCAATTATGAACCGATTTTAATGGTTATTTTATAACAATACTTTATATGAGACCACATATAAATTGGGTGATGAAATTTCATATTGGACTTTTTATCAATTTCCCATTATTTGAAGTCGGTTTTTTGACATTTAATGTCTTTTAAATTATACTACAGCCCAACACGTTTTTAAAGAGACTGTCATGTACAACGTTCACAGTAAGTATTATATATTTTTTGGGGTGATTCGGATCAGCCACTTGGTCCCCCATCACCCTGCTCCTTTTGGACCATGGTGCCTGAATCATCATGTATAATATCTATACAGATTTACTACACTTTAATGTATAGATAAAACGAAATATTTAAACAGGTTAGACTAAGATGATTTGTATGTGTTGGACACACCGTTAAATTAATAGCCTTGATTTTTAAAACTGGATTTACCTAAAAAACGCATCTCTTATGCATCAATTTTATTTTAACGTCTTGACATACAAATGCGAATCTGTCTGAATATCTCAGTTGTATAGGTTTTCCTTTTCCTCAATTGTCGATACGAAAACTTATTAATGCTCGTACATATAGGCGTGGCTATAGCATAATCTACTTTCATGCATTAGAAAAAACTATGGAATTCGTAATCACAGATAATTTCTAATGGTCCAGTCTTCACATACCCTAATATAACATGTAAATTAAAGTTTACGCCTAAATATTTGCCGAAACTGTAGCCAAGTTTGCTACAAGACGTGGCACCAAAAACGATTTAGAAAATAGGTTTCGAAACCACTATCCAATAGTAAAGTTAATACTAATTTTATTCAGACTGAATTATATTATTGCTTGTTTGCTGCCTAAGTTCTAGATGTGCAAGGTACTAACAGCAAACCACGCTTAGAGAAGCTGAATTATTTGCCTTACTTGAATGTCTAAGCATACATATTATTTATTTGTAACTACTACCTTTTTTGTGATATGTACAGTCAGCGTTACCAACTACTTACCCCTCTGGGGGTCATTACGCGTAGAAGTATATTTTTCTGAGGCAAAGCTTGTTCATACTTATACGTATAGTTTTATATGTGCTAATACTTGTAACTTCATGTTTCACTTCCAGAAGCGCAGTTCCCGTAACATTCTCAGAACAGCCAACAACATCTACCTAGCTGATGGCTTCAAGCTCAACGATTCCTTTAGGGCAACCGCTTTGAGAGACTTCCGCAGTAATATTACTCCAATTAACTTCGCTCTGGGCGCTCAAACCGCTGAAGAGATCAATAGATGGGTAGCGAAAAATACTGAGAATAAAATAACGAATTTGATTGCTCCAGGTAAGAAAATTTAAGTAAAAAAGTAGGGTTTGTAAAAGATTTCTTGTAAGCGCCACTCGTTACGAGAACATTTATAATCAACGTACAATGCACTAGGAAAAACAATCTTTTCTTAGTGTTTAAATATCTTGAATATTATTAAATAATTATATTAGACTTAATTACCTATTTGGTTGCAGATGCTCTCAACATAAATACTCAAATGGTTCTTGTCAATGCGATGTACTTCAAGGGTCTCTGGGAGATGCCATTCAGGAAACAAGCTACGATGCCTGGGGAGTTCCAACTCAGCAACAGAGCGGTGATAATGGCTCAGTTCATGCATAAAAGACATTACTTTAGAACAGGGGTGGACTCATACACCGCGTCTAAAGTTATCGTGCTACCTTTTGAGGTACGAATTATCCTACCCGGTATACATATTACGTAGAGCTTGATTTGTTCAAATTTTAAATATTACCTTTTATCTACAATAACTTATTATTTAAATAAGTCCCTCGGCCGGATTCAAACCTGCGGCCTCCCGCTTGGTACGCAGGGGCTATACCAACCATGATATCGGTACTTTCAAATGCTGTTACTCCTGCCATTTCAATACTCAATACATTTATTTCTGGTTCTTCTTCTATCGGGCCATTATTATTTTCTTGTTCATCCTTGGGCCACTATTATTTTCAGTTTTCACTATTAGTTCAAGTTTATAATAAGAGTACCGTCTTGCCTATTTATACCTTGATTTTAACTTTAATTTTATTTGTATTCACAGCGCGAAGAATACTCCCTTATGGTGATACTACCTCACTCACTATCAAATGTAGCAGACACACTATCCACATTGACAGTATCTCAACTTGAAGACTATCTAAACTTTCCACATTTAGAAACGCGGTTAGAACTGCCGAAGTTTTCCATAAAAGCTGATACGGATATAAGAACAGTATTGAAGCAGGTAAGCTATTTACTTCTTTGTCTAATCCTGCAGCTGCAGTGAATTAAAAGTAATTTGTCAAAACTGTAGGTATTCGTGCGTGATTTGTTCGTGTCCTCACTGTCTGAAAACCAGCGCAGCAACATACTAACACGATGCTGAGACAGGGACCTATTTTGGCCCCAAGCAACACATATTTTCTATAGGCTAATTCTTTCCCAGTATTTTCCTATGTTTGTGTTTATGGGTTCAAATAAAAATTTATTTCTTTCTTTCTTACAGATCTAGATGTGATCACTACAGAAAATCTCAATCTTTTTAAAAATTGCTATAATTGTGATTATTAGCAATGAGATTTCCTGTAGTATAATATTTCAATCAAAAATTTTATTATATAAGTATTTATCTATTTAGATTTTCACTGGACATAAATCTGCAAGGTCATTAAAAGCACTTGATGTTTCAAGTATTTTGGGTTATTTAGAAAAATAGCCCAAAACTAGGTCACTATAATATGAGTACCTTTGGAACTACTTACAACAAAACTTCAATTCTCGGCAATTATTTTGTAAACCAAAATGTTATTTTCCAGATGGGGATCTCCAAGCTCTTCACGGACTCTGACCTCTCGAAAATTGGAACCTTCCAAAATACCATTTCTCCCCAAGTCTCCGAGGCAGTCCACTCCGCCGCCCTCACCATTGATGAGGAAGGAGGCTCAGCAGCAGCCTCAACAGCGTTCGCAGTAGTAGCTTTGTCTAATGATGAACCGTCGGTAGTGTTTAGAGCTAACAGACCGTTTTTGGCAGTTTTGTG
Organism: Perizoma flavofasciatum; assembly: GCA_958496245.1. Taxonomy (NCBI): domain Eukaryota; kingdom Metazoa; phylum Arthropoda; class Insecta; order Lepidoptera; family Geometridae; genus Perizoma; species Perizoma flavofasciatum. The sequence continues at coordinate 6,409,928 of OY292439.1, read as the reverse complement.
GGATGGAAAGTCAAGATTGCCACTGTTTGTGGCTAAGATTGAAGATCCTACTTTGTGAGTTTTGTATTTCTCTGAAATATTACGAGGTATTTCAATGTATTCAATGTATTCCTAGCTGACAATTTGGAAAAATATGAAACTCATGTATAAGTTGAATACTGAGTTTGACGACGACGAAGGATTATATATTAACTATATTTTTTATAATAATGCTTCCTATTTTTTATATTATTTTTCTATTTTTTTATCGATTTCGTAGGTATGCTGTTGCTCAAGGCATCACTTTTAATGCATTTTACTTTTCCATAAATACACATTGGATGATTGGAATGAGCAACAAAAAGTAATAAAATAGTTTAATTTTTATAAGAGTTACTTATCTTATTCTAATACCCTGTCATTGATCTACGATTTCTTCTTAAACCTCTTGAAGGTATTGATGACTGGATCATCGGCGAATGTTCTGAATTTACCATTGTAGTAGACTTCAATCTCTTCAAGAGACTTTCCTTCTGTTTCTGGCATGAAAAAGTATAAGTATGCACTACCAACAAAGCCGAATGCTGCGTATACTGCGAAAGCGCCCCAGAGCTGGAAGCTTCTTTCTAAGTTTATGAATGTTTTTGAGCCCAGGAACATAACTACGTAGTTCCATGCTGCTGCAAACCCTTGGGCTGAAGCACGACTCCTGAAAAATAACAAAATAAAGATTATTGGATCGGTAAAATTACAAAATATTTTATCATCAGCCTCTGCCTACGGCTAAGCCCGCGTAGTAATCTGGTAATTAGTAGCCTATTCTAGGTCATGAACTAAGATTGATACTGTTAATTAGTACTACCGCAAATAATCCACGAACTATTCTAAATTACATTTAAATCCTTAGCAACAAATATCAAAACTTTAGCATTTATAATATTTGGTAGGATTGTAAACAAAGTCATACCTAACAGGCCTTAAAAAGTTTTGAAGAAACATCAAAATATCTCTGAACGTATATTTTATACAAAAAGCCTCCCTCGATTTGCAATGGGCCCATTGCCTAGTTTCATAAACACGTGATTCTAAGAAAGAGATCGGTAAAGTGGATCAGGCGTTGTGATTACCTGAACGGAAACACTTCTCCAAGCAACACCCATGCTAAGTTACATCCAGAGAATACAGCCAAAATATAGAAGAATACCAATGGCACCACACTGGTTTCTGTAGGGAAGGTGGTCGTATCGTAAGAAAACACGGTGTCTGGTAAATTTATCTTCGCGTAGACACTCAGTGCTGAAAATTAGAAATAAAAATAAAAATCAGAGATTCTTTTAACCTACTAGGAAAATGTAACATTTTTTATGCTGCCAACAGTAACCGAATTTGAGTATGAAATTCGCTTGGATTTCGTTTGAAATTCGGATTTGAACAAATGCATTAAGTAGGTACAACGTCAACACGTCATTTAGACCGATTCCTCGCAACCGACCAGACAACTTGAAAAATCATAAACATACTGACCTTCGATTATTTTTTTGGTGATTTATGAAAAAAAATAACATGCCCATGACATAACTTGAGACGAGTTTTATCAAGTTTCGTCTCAAGTTATGTCATGGGCCTAAAAAGGTTACGTAAGAAGGTAAACAGCTTTTGAGGTCCGAGTTCAATCGGATCCCCTAACCCTTACAATCAATCAATGTTAGGCACATTAGTAAATTGAGCTGTGCTCAAATTAAAATACCATACGTACTTCGAAAAAAGTTAGCAGATACGTAAAAAAATAGGGGATTGATATAAGCCATCGAAATAGCAGTTGATTACATTTCGATAGCTATTGGCCTCGACTCTTTTGTACACCAACTAAACTTAATTTAAACTGTCGCTTTTTCTATTGCACGCAAGAAAGAGATGGCAAGAATTTTACGGGTGTAAAATTAGTTTACGTTTCGCTTTTCTTCGTGTTTATAGTCAGCATGTTCTGATATCATGACTAAACTTGTTTGGAAAACTTAATTCTGACTAATTTGATAGCACTAAAATTGTTGCTATATCTTTCTTTTGTTACTGTTTCTAAAAGAAAACAAAATTAGTTTAGTTGGTGCACAAGTGCATAATGGCCAATTATGGCCATTATCAATCCTAAACATGTTTAGTTTCCTATCAGCTTTAAAGATTGTAGAGGTATAATGCCAACTTGGCTACAGGTGCATTACGAGTGCTCCAGAAACAACGTAGTCTGATTGATGATGCTGAAGATCGTACCTGTACAAGCCAGAGCTGTTCCAAGCATGGCGGTGATACCAAGCTTCCGTTTCCCAGCCAGTTTGATGATGCCGATGATAAGAACCGCAGCCAGGAATAATATAACACCGACCATAAGCTGCAATGGTATCGGACATTATGAAACAATTAGGGGCAATTATGACCAGTTTTTATAGGTCGTGAGTTGTTTATTGATGGGCAATAGGTAGATTTAAATATTCGATATTGTGTGATGATGACTCAAGATAATATGCTAGCCTGGTAAAAATATATCTTAACTTTTAATCTAGTGGGTATGAAAGATACACAGGTGAATTATCATGGTCTCTGCACCTAACATATAAGTCAGGAAAGAAAAAAATCTCTTAGATATGATTTAAGACCTTTTCATAAAAGTTAAAGGGTTGTATGTTAGTAAAGTCTCCCTAAATTTTCACCTAAACGATCATCACCTCTTCAGTAAATAGTTAGCTTACTTCTGATAAACTCACCACAATATTCTTCGGATCCCCCACCATTCCAAACGCTGCACAAACGTTTACCATGTTGGGCCTGATAGGTGAAAGACCACTCATCACGAAGAACATAAAGTACATCATAATGAGAGTCAACGGCCTCAGTGTCTCTTTGCTCAGCATTACTAGGTTGAACTTAAGGAAGAATCTAAAAAAAGAAATAACTAATTAGGCACGTACCGTTGCGATAATTTAGAAAAAGATAAAACTATTATACTAGTTAAATTATAATGATAAACAAGGTTTGGTGCTTAAAAACCAGACGACGTAGTATAGTAAATCACCGAAAGATGGTTAAGGAAAGTTGGTGGATAGAGGTCGCCCGAGATCATTCATCATCATGGCACCCTATACGGGAGGTCTATGTCCAGACTGTATAAGTCATATTCAGTCTGTATATGACTTATATACAGACTTTTGGTGATGATGACAATGAAGTAAAGAATTAAAGCTTTATGCCAAACAGTAGAATGAATGAAAAAAAATCGTAATGTATGCCCTGCATAATCTATTATATTTACAAAGGTAGTTTAGCCTTTATAGATAAGATATTTAGGAAAACTACTAGTCACTTTGGGTTGAGATAAGATTAAATTCAATGAAACAAACATATCTTTACCAAATAATACTAACTATTACTACGTATCTTTACGTATCGTCTATCGAAACAATTTAGCATTAATCATAGCATTACGAAACTTAGTTACTGAAACGTCACAGATATTTTGTTTAACAGTAATTTATGGAAAAGGTAAAACATCGTAGTGTATTTAATAACGCTCGGTATCTATTATAAATGTAAGCTACTCGGTACATGCAATATTTTCAAAACCAGTGACCAACTACGGAAAGACAGGGCACATGAAGTTTTAACTGACAGCAAAGACAAAGTCATTACGTTTTTGTTTATTGCAATCTCAAGGATCATTAAATGCATGTGCATTTAATGATCCTAAATGATTATGATTGATGATGATTATGAAAATATCTTCTGGGGTAGCTAGTTTCATGTGAAACTAGCTACCCCAGAAGATATTTTCATAATCCAACCTTATTCTGTATTAAGCAAACTTTCAACACAAGCAAAATGTGATCACTTGTCTCATACCAGGTTTAAATGTGACGAAAGTGGCGAATAACGAAAGTTGACAACTTAGTACTAATCGGTGGTGAAAGACGCACCCAGATGCCTCGCGACTCAAGAGACTGACTGAAGACTGTGTGAATGGTAGTTTGCCCTTGAACGGTACTCGTACTCAAACATTTCGTTGAACTTTCCGACGAGTGTCGAGACAAATACGCATGTGTAAATATGGTATCACCTTTTGATAAAGTTCATCTTGTAATGCTCGCAGTCGCCATCATGCCCTATCTTCTCGCAAATGACGCAGCGCTGTAGTTTCCGTGAGTAGATCACCAGTTGGTCAAACTCGTCTTTCACGTTCTCGGCAGAAGCCCAACCACGGAGATAACAGAGGGACTTGAGGGCTTCCTTTTCTTTGCCTTGAGAAAGGAGCCAAACTGGGGTTTCGGGAACCTGTGGTTAAAAATATAATTTGTACGCATTGTCATACCGTTCTTTTCCTTTGGTCGGAAGACAGAAACTGCCACAATGATTATCTAGTCTTTTATCCAATCATGGGGACAAGCAGATCCGTGCCAGTATCTGTTGTCTTTTAATCAGCTTTAAAAATTAGAGCAAATTGGATGAGGAAGGTCATGCTCGGATGAATAATAAATAAACACCCAACAGACACAGTCCTGACACCACACCAGGATTCCCTGTGTCGTGGATATCAGGAACTATAAGTACCGTGGTACCACAACACCCAGACCCTAAAATATGCAAAAAATACAAATATTTGTCCACCACGCCATCGAGAGCGCCTATGTGTAGTTCTAGGTCAGAATTATCAAGAAAGAACCGGTGAAACAAACAAGCTAGATAGTATTTTTATAAAATCTACAACTTACTAGTAGCACAAACAGCATAGAGGATATAGGTGCAGCCAGGCAGATGAGCGCAGCTTGACGCCAGTTCACCATTGTGCCCAGGAAGTACATTATGAACATGCCGACTGAGCTGAAGAGCTGTGTCAGGGTACATAGGGCTCCGCGAATTGAAGGCTCACTAGAAATAAAGTGGCTTGCTTTCATGATCTTTCAGTAAAAAAAGTAGGTTTGTTTCTTAAAGTTCGTAGGGAGTCGATGGATGGATGTGGCCCAAGATCATCCATGAAACTCTTTTAGGGAGACCTATGTCTGCATTGGACATATACATAATGTTGATGATGATGTTTAAGCAAGGCTAGGGACGCATGTTGACGTTATGCACCCTAAAAAACTGAATTTTAATGCAATATAGTTTTTAACACTTACAAGCTTTTTGCCAATTCATTATAACCAAAGCCTGAGTATAGTACAACTAACTAATATATAACTAAAAAATACAGTTTATTATTTTGAGATCAGAAAATCTCAAAGAGGCATTTATTTAAACTTATTTTTTAAATCTTGCTGAACACAACACCAAGCAAAAGGGGTATGTCAATGGAGTTCATAGCAAGTGAAAATCTATGGTCTCTGCCTACCCCTTCAAGAAACAGACGTGACTTTATATATATTTGTATGTACCTATCAAATAGTAATACAATCCATTTTGTAAGTAGATACTTGAGACTTAGTATTTTTTTACTATATACTTCAATGAAAGTTTAGTCTTTTCTATGTAAGTAGTTTATTATATATACATATATTAAGGCCCACTCAGATTAGGCGTAAGTTATAAGTCAGAGTAATTGGGTAATACACGATATAAAAAGATGAGCCCTTATCTAGGCTTAATATTTTTATATCATTTACTAAAATAGTCAACATTGACCTATTTATACCTATCTATAATAGAAACTGTTTACGAAATAGTAAATCTATTGCTCTGATTAGCCAATGTAATCCGTAGTTGATAAGCGTTTGTCAATAATATCAGATAAACTCTAGTGCTAGGATTGTTTTGAATGTCGATTCTTCCAGCTGGAGATTTAATAGCAACAGGAACATAAAAACATTACCCGTATCTGGTAAGACTGGTAATAACACGGAAACAATATGATTTTTGTCTCACAAAGGTTGTCTTCACTAGCCACCTCCGTCCAAATACTTCATCAGTCCATAGGATGTGGCCTTTTTACACTTAGTTATAGTCCACTTCAGGTTGATAGTCAAGAAACTGTAATATCCAACAGCTACTGGGGATGTTGGATCTATAGAGGTATAGCACCGTCGATGCCATATGTTAAACCAACCTTATCTCCCCTACATAAGAATTGATCGGTGCTTCCATAACCCCAGATCCAAAACCGAGCAGTCCATTCGCGATGAACAGCGATGGCAGGTTCCAAGCGTTGTACATCAGTACCCACGCTACTAGATGGGGTATGTTGACTAGGAAGTTGGCCTTCTTGCGGCCGAAGTAGTCTACGATTGGCCCTGAGACTATCGCTCCTAGTGGTTGTGTGAGATATGACAGGCTTCCTGAAAACAAAAGCAATGTGATATTCCCCCCGCAAACACTCAGGTTATGGAATAAGCGCTCTGCTGAACTTTTCCCAAGGTTTTCAAAAATGGTGTTTTAAACATTTTTAAAGTGTCAACGTGATGGCCATCATCAATCAACCAAGTTACATGTGATGCTTCTGGTGTTGCAAGCTTCCATAGACTACGGTAATCGCTTACTAACTTGAAAAAATTGGACAAGCACGAGTCTGACTCGCGCACCGAGGCTTCCGCACAAGCTTGTATGTCCTCCAAAATTAGCATGACTCAAGTTCATAAATTATGGAAGCAAACATTGCTCTAACGAAAAGATAAGTCGACAGCCATAACTTTGTATGTAGTTGCCAAAATGTTCACCCATAATATATCGATATACGCCAAGGTCAATTGTCCAACTGCAAATGTAAGTTAGTAAGTGCAAAAATATATTTTTTTCGTGATAAAACTACAAAATACAAATTTTCGGACTTTTTGCTTTTTTTGTGTTGTGAGAACTCGCTTCTTGCCAAATTGTATTATTCTAGGTCAATGGAAAGTACCCTATAGGTTTTGATTTACTTTGCGAGTGTCCAAATGGAATTAATGGCTGTATTTCTTATTGCGTTGACTAGTTGAAGAATCTTGATATTTTTACAGCTCCAAGGGACCGCAGACATATTTGATATTTATTTCAACTTGATACCTCCACGCGTTTCTGGGGTAGAAATAAATAGAAAAAGGGTATTGACAGACAGACAGACGAACTTGGTAGTTATAGGTAGTCGTCAGGTGGGAGGAAAGTACTATCTACTACTTACCTACCTAGTACCTACACAGTGCTTACCTACGGTGAATCGGGGAATAAATTCACTTTAAAATTTTAAATTTATGTAGTTTACGTTTCTATATGATTCTTATGATTTCAATGAATAAAAACCTAATTGACTTTGACTTCTTTACGTGGGTAGTACAAATAAGATAAGAATTTCAAACAGGCTTCATTTTTTGGCACAAAATCTTTAAACGCAAAAATATGTCTGATTTGTATGTTATCAGATACGCCATACAGTAATGAGTGTGTTGATCAATAAAAAGCACAGAGCAGTTCTTGTAGTCAATAGTTGGAGGAGTGATAGCGCCACAGATATCTGAATGCACGACTAATGGTTGTTTTATATAATTATGACTTTTTTACTTGACATTATTAATTGGTCTACACTGTTTCCTATACAAGGTTCATAAAAATAGATAGATTGATAGAAAATGCTTTATTGCACAAGATAAAATAAGTAAATAGGCGAACTAAATGCTAATTAGCATTTTCTTCCAGCTTACAAAAAGTCAAAAGTCAATAGGCTTTTATTCATTGAAATCACAAGGATCATATAGAAACGTCAACTTAAAAACTATACGTGAATTTAAAATGTTAAAGTGAATTTACGCCAGTTCCTCACGCGCGACCAAGCATAGAAGAATCAGGCAACAAACTCTGCTTGGTTATTTTTTTGATGATCCTTCATTCAGCTTTAGTGTGGTGCCAATCGAACGTAAATGAACGAGACTCATTTATAGAAAAAAGTACTAGTCAGAGACTTAAATAAAGTCTAAAAAGTATCAACCTAAGTTCTTATGACAACACACTATACGCTTTATAATAGTAATGCTTAACCTATTCTTAAAAAATATGATACCACAGATATACAATTTCACAATTAAGCTAACGAAGGAGCGGAGCGACGTCATCGGGCCATGCAGTTTTATCGTCAATATAGATATTTAAGGTGTAATACGCCTTCGTTATTAGATTGTTCTTTATATAAGGTTTAAATCTTCGAATAGGCAGCTCGGTTACATTTTCCGGAAGCTTATTATAGAAGCGTACAGAGTTTCCCATAAAAGACCAATTGGACTTTTCTTATCTAAATTTTGGGATGAGTAATTTATTTTTGTTTCTAGTATTAATGTTATGGACATCACCTTTTTTTATAAAACAAGCGCTATTTTTATGCGTGTATATTAAGTTTTCATAAATATACTGTAAAGTTACTGTCATAATGTTTATTTCTCTGAATCGTTCTCTCAAAGAATCACGAGGCTTCATATTATAAATGGCACGTATTGCTCTTTTTTGTAAAACAAAAATTGTTTGAATATCTGCTGCCTTCCCCCACAGTAAGATACCATATGACATGACACTATGAAAGTAGCTGAAAAATATACTAACCTAGCTGCGGCTTCCTCAGTAAGGTGTCTAATTGTTCTAACTGCATATGCAGCAGAACTAAGTCTACCTGCAAGTGCTTCTATTTGCGGGCTCCATTGCAATTCTGAATCAATATGGAGTCCTAAAAATATAGTAGAATCTACTAGATCTAGTGTTTCTCCATTTAATTTAATGTCGGTGTCATTCTGAATTACATTAGGCAAAGTGAATTTCATACACTTAGTTTTTTTAGCATTCAGTAGAAGATTATTGACGATAAACCAATCAAGAACTCTGGATAGAGATACGTTTACATCGTCGTAATTAGCTTAAGATCTATCAACTTTGAATTACCTTTGTGTAATGAAGATTGGGGTGGTAGTGCTTTTGAAAAATTACCAAAATAAGATATATATTTTATATTAAATAACTAGCTATTAAAATAGGAGTAAACTATATATATAAATTAAAATAATTCATAATTAAATACATACATCCAAATATATACATAAATATCCTACTAATATTATAAACTTGAAAGTTTGTGAGGATGTTTGTTACTCCTTCACGCAAAAATTACTGAACGGATTGAATAGAATAGAATAGAATAGAATATATCTTTATTGTACACCAGTAAATACAGAAAAAACACGAAAAAGAAATTATAATTATATCTAGTGATACAATGGGCGACCTTATCGCTGAAAGCGATCTCTTCCAGGCAACCTTTGGATGGACAGAAACTGTAAGAACAAATAAGAACGGCGGCGTACAACCAACATTATAGAGAACGATAAAAGTTAAAAATAAAAACAAAAAAAAAATACTAAATAAATTACATACATATATAAATACACCTAACAGCTACATAGATATATAAATATATATATATATATATTATAGGATTGTGATAAAACTTTACAATAATATAGCTTATACATCTGAATAACACATAGGCTACTTTTTATCCGGGTACCAAGCGGGCGAAGCTGGGGCCAGAAGCTAGTATATTATAAATGCTCAATTTTGTTGACTAAGTATTTTGTAGTTTGTTAAAATGTTTGTAAAGTTTGAAAAATCATCATTTGGCGCTACTTTTTTGAATTTTGTTTGTGGCATCAAACATTTTATTATTTCTAAGCTCTAAAATTTACTGATCTGGCCTACATCATCTATTGTAGCGCCTCCGTGTGACTTGTAGTGATAAAACTTATATAACCCTTCTTGAAGTTATGATAAACGATTGCAAAAAACTGCATTATAATCGGTGTTGGATATAAATAGTATCAGATAAACAAACAAACACACACCCGAACAAACAACTTTTTACCCCAAATGCATATACGGGTTCCTTGGATTACGGGAAACGATAGAATGATGTCTATTTTACAAAAAAAAATGGAATGGTGAGACCATGAACATGAGACCACTCCAGGAGAATTCTTTTACGATAGTGCCCGAGAACAATGATTTTGTTAATAAGTAAAAGATGTTTTCTTAGATTATGTTCATTTATTTATTATTTTAGAGGAAAAGACAGGTGCTACAACCATAAAAGTATGCCCATAGTACGCCCATCTTGTTACACCAAATATTAGAAGTATTTTTATTGGTTTGCCCTTATCTTTGCTTGATATAACAAAAGAATTGCAGAACTTGCGAAATTTTTGTCAGAACCAAATTACGTCGTGACTTATTTAAAATTCGATTCTAATTTTACGTAAAACTAGCTAAAACTAGCCCATGGTACCCAGATTACAAAATAGCTTCGTAAGGAACAATTGATCTGTACGAAATGCCCTTTTATTTTAACGGAATAATATACAGCCTATGAGCCCCTCCATTCTAAATATTGGTCCATTCTAAATATTGGTGAAATAATTTTGAATACGGATGAGTAGTTTTAGAGATTACCTCCTACATCCAAACTAACAAACTTTACCACTTTATGATAATGTACAACTGAAAAGCAAATTTACTATTATCACTTCACCATCATTAGGTTCACTTAACCTAACCATCAAGCCTTATTGCGATTCAATTCATGTTAATCCCGTTTTGTGAATGACAAAGCCTCAACAACGCCATAGCCTCAACAACGCCATAGCTTCCATAATCGCAAAGCGGAAAGTGACAGCGGAAAGGCCCCAGTAGTTGAAACCGAACTAGTTTTAGATAGCTGTCATTATATATTTACCCCACCATAATACGAATTTTGACAGCTCTTAACCAAATTTAATCTAATTATAGTTAGTTTGGTACTATGCGAGTTGTTATCAACAGCTTGCTAGAATTTAAGGTATGGGCACAGATTATAAATAATACTAAAGGATTAGGCAGGCTGTTTTTTTCTTACTCTTTGGAGGTCATACATCTTCTTTACGCATATTAGATATGTGCCTTAATAGTGAATGAATATTTATTTCCATGTAATCAAAATGAGAAAATAATAATTACTTTGCATCGCAGTGCACGGCGCGACGCGGAAGGAGAAAGTCGCGACCACTCACCCTGATGAAGACTTTCGGAATGAGTCGAAACTTAGTCGGTGCCTTCACCGATAGTGCAGTACGTGAAATTTACCGTTTTTATAATATGAATAGTCAAGTTCACGATAGTTTTTGGAATCAAAAAATAATATTTTATCCATCCTTTGGACATTCTGTTTTTATGTGCAATATAGAATTAAATAAGTAATAAAGATAACTGGATTTAGTAGATCTTTACTTACTCATTAACTTTCCTTTGTTTACCTACTTATACATGAGCTGGATTAGTTACATAGTAAGGCATTTAATTAAGCAACAGACATTTTATTAGCAACTCACTTATTTACTCAGTAGGTATTTGCGTTTGCGAAACTTATCTTACTATATAATCTAGTCAACGCAGTAATAAGAAGATCGTCTAGAAAAACCAATACTAAGAATACCAAAATGATACAAGTGACTCATTGACATTGATATGAACGACGAATTGACATTGTTATGATTTAAGAAATATCCTTGACTCAATATTTTATCTGATTCTTCTTAAATTTAAACCTATGCACCTAATCTTATGCAAATGCAAAATTAAACAACACTACTTTGCGTGTTGAGGGCGCTTGTATTCCCGCTAATTCTAAGGATACGCAGTCATCGCATAGGTATTGCACCGGCAACAAACCTACCTCTTTTGTATCATATTTAGCGTGAAACGTTCTGTGCTAAATATGATACAAAAGGTTTGTTGCCGGTGCAATATGCGATGACTGCGTATCCTTAGAATTAGCGGGAACACTTGTTTTAGAGCAGTGTTCATGGCGTGTCCATCTATTAAGCATAGAATAATACGCCATAGCCGTCATCACGCCATGAGATAAGGAAACACCTCTTAAAAAAAAGGTAACTGAAAGGTAAGCTGTGTGTCTTACAGACAGTTGATGTCTGTAAGATACATAGCTTAGAAAGAGATGATAATGAAAATTTGAAGGAAGGGCTATCAGTTAGTGTTCCAATAAGCGTTGATGGGTTTACAACCTGTCGCGTGGAATGCTAATTACTTTTCAAAACGCGGGCATGTGTCAAATGTAATATTTTGACGTGCCTCTTGTCAATCCCAAAGATCTACGCACTGAGTAATTTATCTGAGAATGTCTTTCATGGGGAATACGGTCAAGAGCGTGTTATTTATTTATTCAAATAAAGTGACACCCAAGCGGCCATACGGCCCACCTGTTAGGAAGCGGTTACCGTAACCAATTTACGCTTGAAACCAAAGAGATATCACTGACGCGTTGCTGACCCTGAGTCATAATGGTGAAAAGTCTCATGTGCATGTTAGTTAGTTAATAGTGTGTTTATTTTTGTTAGTTTTCTTGAAGTCTACGAAGAATGAATTTACGACTAAAATAACTTACCAAACCACGAAGCCTGTGTTTCATTCAGAGATAGCCCCTCGGGGGCATTGAGGAGATCTGGCAGCGCAATGGTGGCAAAGCTGACAGCCATACCCAGGTCCAGGAGTAGGAGGTACGGAGATGAACATGCTATCAACTAGAAGAAAAAATACCAATAAGTATAAAATAAATAATCCAAAAGACAGTCTTATTATGCGGATTAAGTAGGTACTCATATCAAATTCAGTTTTGATAAACACTTCAATAATAAAGCTGGCGATTTAGTTTGGCTTTCATCTTATTTTGTGGGCTTCTGCCCACGACTTCGCACACGTGGTACCCGGATAAAAAGTAGCCTATGTTTAGCCTAACTTTACAGTCATACTTCTTAAACATCAGAATAACGATGCTTAAGAAGTATGACTGCAAAGTTTCATGAAAATTCGTTCAGTAGTTGTTGCGTGAAAGAGTAACAAACATCCATCCTCACAAACTTCCGCGTTTATAATATTAGCAGGTATAGGATTATTTTGCAAGACTCGGCATCTGGTTCAATTATATTAACGATTTAACTTTTTGGAGACACTATAATGATAAGTATATAGTTGTATTATTGTAATGTTTAATTTAATTCTCAATACTTGCGGTTTTATATCTTTCAGTAAGGCAATAAACACCATCATTACTTTACATTATTACATCTTTCCGTTCTAAGGTTGTCAGGAAGAAATATCTTTCAGCGATAAAAAATTGTCTGTCTTCTCTGCGATCGAATTATGAGAAGACATTTTTTTGTGGCGCGTTGTCTTTTGTATGGGAAATTCGTCAACAACATTTTTTGCTTGCAGATTTGGAAAATCTTTTCAGTTCGACAACAATAACCTCTAATTTATCACGCTTCGGCAGTGATAATGCACAAACGGTTGGATGTCGTTTTTCATATATTACAGTTTAATCATCAAGTAAATAAATAAATAATAGCTGGACATTTTTCACCTAGCCTCAAACTAAGCAGAGTTTATACTCGTATTACGGGAACTACATAACTGATATACTACTTATATACATATAATACCCAGACCCGAGACAAATATTTGCAAACCATACAAACATTTGTACCGCGGCGGGAAGCGAACCCGCAACCTTCTGCGTCTCAGGCATTTTATCATCATTGACATCTATTTCATCTTCAAGTAACAGCATAAAGAACCAAATAATAAGTGCTTGACTGAGAACATTTACGAGTATTTCTGTTCTAGCAAGGTAACATTTGTATGACATGCTTGTATTAGATAGATAGATAACACCACATAATATGTTACAACTTCAAACAGAACAAATTACAAGCTAATAGCGGTAGTACAATGGGCGGTCTTATCGCTTATAGCGATCTCTTCCAGACAACCTTTTTGTATTGTATTTCATGAAATAATTATCACTAATTCCGTTTTTTTTCAAAAATTATAGAGGTACATGTTGTTACGTAAAGGTATATAGCATATTACAGAGTAAAAAAATATGTAGGTACCTAATTGTTAACAAAAGTCATTGATTTGTGCTGAGTAGAAATTGTCTGTTATCAAATTAGGTATACTGATTCTATCTATGTATTCACATTTAAAAACTCCCTTTATTTTACACCTTTTTAACCAATAAGTCCATTTGAAATGTTTTCCTTTATCATGCCTGTAATAAGTTAATTATAATTGAAAATAGTTTTTTAAGCACTTTTGTTGACATAATAAATTAAATTAATTTTTTGGATAAATATTCAAGGATATTTTATTAAGGGATTTTTTGATACATTGATACAAAGAGAGGTCTCGTATCAATTCATCCTCAAGGATTTTTGTCCTCAGTTTTCTAAAACTTAGGTACATATCTTGATAGGAAACACACCTGGGATGTTATGGACCTTAACCGGGTCGCTCTCGGAGTCACCTCTTCAATTTGAAGCTTATGCACCATTTTTAGACTGTCTAAATATGAATCAAACTTATCTCAAACACAACAACAATAATCCACTTGTTACCATAACCTAATTCATAGTCAAGTTGATATTAATTTCGTAAGACGGTAGACAATTTTTTATATGAAACGTAAAGGCGGTCGCTTTGTATGACCGAACTTTGTTGAATGCGTTCGTCGTCAGAATACCTATGTTTACGTAGGTACAGTGCTGTGCATCGATGTGAACTACTTATAAAAACATTTCGACGCATGGGATTATGTTATCGGCTCATCGCTGTATTTTTTATTGTTCACACTTCAAAATACATTGCTATGGTACTTAGCTACTTTTAAAGGACATTTATTTTATTAGTTGCGATTTTATTAGCTTCTATGACTTCTATGTCGCGGGACAAATGTTTGCATGATCTACAAATGTTTGTCTCGGGTTTGGGTGTTTTTTTTTATAATATGTATATATTTACAAAAAAAAGTATGTAAGTAGTATATCAGTCATGTAGTTCCCATAATAAAAGCTCTGCTTACTTTGGGGCTAGATGATGCTGTGTGAAAATGACCAGCATTATTATTATTATAACTGTGGCCTTGCCAGGCCTATTGTTATCGCCATGTAAATGTTTTTATACTCCTAAAATGGCAACCAAGCATACGGTCCACCTGTTGGTAAGAGGTTACCGTAACCTTTGGAAGCTCGCAACACCAGAAGTGTCGCTCGCGCGTTGCCGATCCTCAGACATACTCGTAACAGGTGAAATGTAAACACACCAATGTGCGTATTAATGCTTGGCGGCAGAAATAGGCATGGTCTCGGATGAGAGCTTCACATGGAGCCCTACTACTTCTATATACATTTATTCATACAACTATGAACAATTAGGTATATAACAAAAAATACAGATGAAACAGCTAGCTGTCTAAATACCGTTATAAACGATCTATAGATAGCTCAACTGATCCAGATTACTAATAGCTGGAAGCGTTCCCAAAATGCTGGCTGCATTGCAACGCTGAATGGCAATGCTAATATGTTGACCCAGATACGAGCCAGTTCTCTCATCATGTGTCGCTTTGACTAGATAATTATTGGATTATGATGATGATTAAACTTTAATAAACAAACAAGTAAATATACTCACGATTGTGCTGATCTCCATGATGGACGTCCTCAGATCCATACTCAGTATGCAGATCTGTGAGGTTACCAAGTAGAAGGTATTCAGAGACACGCACAAGATAAAATAAGTACATAGGCGAACTTAATGCTAATTAGCATATTGGAGAACACGGTTAGTGTTGTGTCTATTTATTTATTTATTTGTATTTTGGCACAAACAGTCACATAGAAATATACATTGCTTTTTAACTAATGGTAACATTTACAAAAGACAAGGAGTGCCCAAAAGGAATAATTCAATATTGTAGGTACAATTTGAGCGTTAGCTAGGACTTACAGTGAACATATTATGTAAGTAGGTAAGGTATTAAGGTGACCTACCTGATGGGATTTCATTAATAACAATATTGTGACCTTGATCTTTGTGAGCTAAACATACCTGTCTATAAAAATTAGTGTTACATGGCGTAAAGTAAAAACAGGACTAGTCTTACTAACAATGGAATAAGTTAGCTTATCTTCTAAACTAATTAGTAATCATCCGAAGATAACATAACAAAAAAAAATAAAAAAAAGAGGTGCAATGCGCACTTTAATTATGCACCTATCTATCCGCGGAATATTATAAATGTATCCATATACAAGGTGGAAAGCAAATAGGTAGGTACAAACATTAATCTATTATTATATAATGCTATAGGTACTAGACAGTAATAAAACTTTCAATCTGATGTATGTATGTGTATATCAGATTATTCCATCATAGCAGATACCTACTTAATTACCTACATCTTTTGTACATACTTTGATTATTTCACTTTTAATACTATTCAATGAATTATGAAACAGATCGAGGTCATGAAATTCTTTGTTATAGGTATCGATACAGCGATAAAAAAAGTTATTACAAGTATATTTTTTGTTCAATCTTGGTGGTACAAATATATTTAATTTACGTGAGGCACGAAGTGGAAGGCGAGCTTTTGAAATAAAATTGAGTTTGGATAAAAGTGTAGAAGAGTCTATTTGATTATTGATAATTTTATAAAGGGTGACTATATCAAATTGTTTACGACGATTTTCAAGTGATAGTAGATTGTAATGAGATAAAGAATCTGCATAAGATTTATGAGAAAGATGGGAGCGATAATTTAAGATTTTGATGAATTTGGTTTGAACTTTTTCTATTCGGTTAATATGGATTTTGAAATGGGGACTCCACACAGAACATGCAAAATCTAAGATAGAGCGTACATAGCTAAAATATAATATTTTTAGTGTTATAACCTGCTTAAAAGGTTGAGTTATTCTATTAATAAAGCCTAAATTTCTGAACGCCCGTTTAATGATACTATCTATGTGCGCATTGAAGGTGACTTGGTCATCCACCGAGCTGATCAATCTGATCCACTTGTTCGGGGTACTAGGGCCGACAGTTGTTTGTCGGATGTATTATATATGTTCAAGTTGAGTGAAAACTTCGCTTGTGCGATCTAGACGCTCCGATGCAATGGCCATCTGTGTATTGACTGTGGTAGCTCTTCGTTGATGTTATGTAACGTAGCTCAGCCATGTGGCGAGAGGTATCGCTATGAGCATATTCCAGCTAACCATATATTATATCATATTTTATAGTACAGCATTCTAATAGGCACTATGACCGCGTTTTCCATTCTATAGCGTGACAGATTGCAAGCCCATCACCGTTAATGGGAACATGAACCGATGACACATGTCTTAGAATTGTTGGTTCTAAGGCATGCCCCTTCCCTCACAATGTTTTACTTCAACATTTTTGAGCACGTGTTTAGCGCATATAATTTTTTTGAACTGAAAACACCGTATCACCATACACTTAGGTACCTAAGTGTACCTATTGTTATTTATTATACAAGATGGGGCAAAAGGAATGTCATAATGTGAATGTGCCATATTTTTTGCAAATGACGTCAAATAGCACTGTGCTTTGAAATTTATGTTGTAGACGTGTGAGCGATGCACACTTTAAGAATGCTTTAATAGGAATTATTGTAACTGTTTATTTGACCAGTTTCCGGTCTGTTGTTTTAAGTAGCGTGAACTTCATCGTCGTTTTCCTCGTTTTCCACGAACAATTAGTGTTTGTCTGTGCGTCTCATGCAAACTTGGTCCACTAGAGATGTCGAAGAAGTGACCGGCCCCGTATTGCTCGTTCAACCAAGAATATCGCTGCTATGGCCGAGGACGTTGAGACAAACATTGACTAGACAACGATGCATACAATTTGGCATCAGCAGACGTCCGTTGCATCGAATTTTGATGAAATACCTACCTGAAAATGTTTCCTTACTGAGTGCAAACCGTTCACCAAAAACGTGCACAAATGTACATACACTCAAGAGGTGGGCATTTGACTATGATGATTTTGCTATGGTTATAAACATAAAACGGTTTATTTACTATAAATTGTCTGCCAATCCACTTGGAAAGTCTTCAGTTCTTTTTGGTAAACTGTCTTATTTATACCAACCAACTTCATTTTTCTTTTTATCTATGCTATTGTTTTTATCTATACCAATATTGTCTATAAGTCCTGTGACGGCTCCTTCATCTGATTGTGCAGCTCTAAATCCGATCTGAGCTGGTCATAAGATATTGAATGTTTCTAGGGGCAACATAAGTCTATATAAATAACTTTTTTCTAGAATTTTGATATATTTATATTGGTCTATAATTAGAGACACTGTCTTCATTTCCACTTTTATATACTAACTGATATTACAAATATGTGTAATTAGAACCAGACTGCAATGTTTCATAATTGAGTCTGATATACCGTCGTATCCAACAACACAATCATTCTTAATTCAATCAGTAATGGTCATATCCATGTTATTCCTCTTGGACCTCTTAAAGAACCTGATAAACGGATCATCAGCAAAAGTCCTGAATGTTCCATTGTAAAAGTTCTCAATATCATGTAGTGGTATCCCTTTTGTTTCCGGCATAAAGAAATATAGGTATATTGTGCCGAAGAAGCCGAATGCTGCATATACAGCAAAAGTGCCCCAGGAGCTGGAAGCTGGTCTCCAGATCCACGTAAGTCTTGGCTCCGATGAAAGTGACGAGGTAGTTCCAGGTTGCTCCAAAACCTTGGGCTGAGGTGCGGCTC
Source organism: Perizoma flavofasciatum (assembly GCA_958496245.1). NCBI lineage: Eukaryota > Metazoa > Arthropoda > Insecta > Lepidoptera > Geometridae > Perizoma > Perizoma flavofasciatum. Next base: position 6,391,316 of record OY292439.1, on the reverse strand, counting down.
CTGATAAAAAAATACTATTTATTGAGAGGTCTTTTATAAGTGGTAGGCCAGGCTAGTTTCCTAAAGCTGACTAGATGGTGCCGTACGTGCGGTGCATCTATGATGTGAAAACTTTGTTAAAGCAAAAGTTTTTAACATATTGCTTTGTTTTACTAAGATGTGCAGGAATTTAACTTCATTATTATGAGCCGCTCACAAATATCCGAGCAGATTGAACCATTTTGGCACAGGAAAGGAATCAATGGAAGGATTGGGAGGAGGCCCTTGCTCAGCAGTGGGGTATTTAGGGCTGAACATTAACATTATCAGCTGCAGTTCTTCTGTAGTACCAACAGCTATTTGCTTTCATCATCTTTCATTATCATGTTTTAGTGTCTACTTACTACGCGAAAACCATCGTTTATCAATTCTGCTCTTACCACAACATTCTTGCCATCATCAGCCATGCCGAAAGCATCACAGACGTTGACCATATTGGGCCGGATCGAAGTTAGGCCGCTCATCACGAAGAACAGGAAGTACATTACGATCAAGGTCAATGGCCTCAATGTCTCTTTGCATATCATGACTACGTTGAACTTTGGATACAATCTGAAAATTAACAAATTGAATGTTAAATTAAGAGTTTGTTAGGTACATTAAAATATAATGAGTAGTTCCCTCAGTGATCAATTTAACTACCCACTGTACATTAAGGCTGCCCGCATCTGGTCCGGCCGTAAGAATAGAATGGAAAATAGTTGCATCGTGATATACGAGTATATGCCGTTTATTTCTTCGTTTACCAACCTGAATGGATGGGACTACCGGCCGCTAAACGGATCATGGCATTTGCATTGAATGCTGACCTTCCGTTTTTAATATTGACTTGACTTGTATCCAAACAAGTGATAACATTTTGTTTATAGCTAAAAACCGGCTGTTTATATCTAAATTATTTTATGAGTGCATTTTGGCAGGTGTAAATCTCAAAATGATAAGATCATTCTCAAAATGATCTTATCATTTTGAGAAAAAAAAGATGACGAAGACTCACGAAATATTCAGGTACAAACTTGAGTATATTCAAAATCCGGTGCTCACATTCACCCGTTTCATCGAAGTTTTCTATTTCTTCATCCTGGCAGCAGAGTACACATTTTGACAGATTTTTTGAGTGGATCACTAGTTTGTCTTATTCCTCTTTAACGTTTTCAGTCTTGGTCCAACCTCGGAGGTAGCAGAGATTGCATCCTTTTCTCTTCCTTGGGATAGAAGCCAGACTGGGATTTCAGGCATCTAGAAGTAAGGTAGATTTTACCTAAAATAAGCGTGTTATGATAGTTTGAGATTTTGTTCAAATTTTCATTATCATCAATTGATGGAAGTGGGTCAATCAAATAATGCCTTAACGAACAGCCTTGAAAAAATATCTTAAAACCAGACAGCGCTCCTCGGATTGATGGTTCACTGAAATATCACAGGATTTAAGTCATCTCTCCATTGTTGTTATAGTTTCTAAAGTCATTATAAGTCTCGATTTTTTTTGTCACGGAATCTCCTACCTCAGGTATTATAACACTATACAGGTCACATGCAACAGGTCTATACATATACATTAAAGGAAATCATAAACATGTATGTAGATTTAGTTATTGAAATAAACTTTTGTAATAGTCATAATACAAATGTCTCTCGTCATAAAACCAGTGTAGTAAACCGGGTTTAAGTGCGCTAACTGCAAAACTGGACCTACGTCAAAGTCAAACAAAAATCAAACAAACCATGAGAGCGTCAGATTCATACTCAGTACGCAGGATACGTCCAAACATTATATTTGCCTCATGTCCGGGCTTTGACTAGTTAGAATTCTAATAATTCTAGGCTTACAAATTATAAAGTGAAATTTAACGTGATAACTTACAAGCCTATCACCGCTCATTAGAACATTAACCGATGGCACATACCTTCTAACTTTTGGTTCATGGATATGAGACAAAGTCAATAGGAATTTATTCATTGAAACCACAAAAATCGTGTAATCAAATCGTTGATCAATCGTTAAACCCATTAGCAATGTATGGCAATGCAACCAGCATTTTGTGAACGCCTCCCTGATCAGTTGATCAGTTGATCCCCGTACCTGATCAGTTGAATCTACCTCTATAGATCGTTTGCAACGGTATTTGATGGCTAGACTGTTTCATTTGTATATAGGTACTTACTAATCTTAGGTGTTGTATTATTATTTCTGTCAATAAATGTAGCCGTTTTCAGCCATTTATCACTACAGGTTGTCCCAGAATACCTATATAATTCTAAAATAATGTTATGCTACACATAATAGGTAACATTTGCTCAAGGACTTTTCTAAATCCGGTTATTTTAATTGAAGAAAATGGTTGTAGAAACCGGCTGTTTTTGGTAAAAAACATCTCCTTCGTTTAATAGTAGTCTAAGTCGCAGTCACACAGTCCAAACTATAACCGATTAAAGGGTCTTTCTAAAAAAATTAAATTATTAACTTAAAATAAAATTTAGATTGCTTTAGAGGAATATTCGACTTATCTTTCAGAAAAACTTGTTTGCTTTCATGGCCAGAATTCCTTTCGGATAGTATACATATTCACCCTGTAAAACACGATACCAGTTTTATCCAGACGCTTATCCATGTTTATCAGTGTCAATCATTTTATAAGCCTGTTTTTTTTTTATCAAAGCAACGAGACGAATACTTTAGGTTCAATGTTCTTATATAGGTAAGGTTATTTGATTGTTATATTTAAAGCTGATTAAATACGACTGATTTAATATGACGACCTCTGTCGCGCAGTGGGCCAAGGCCCGCTTGATACGCAGAAGGTTGCGGGTTCGATTCCCGCTGCACACAAATGTTTGTATGACCTGCAAATATTTGTCTCGGGTCTGAGTGTTTTCTATATATGTATTTACAAAAAATATATATTATAAGTAGTATATCAGTAATGTAGTGTAACTATGCTTAGTTTGGGGCTAGATGACTTTGTGTGAAAAATGTCTTGTACTATTTGTCTAGTATTATTTATAATAAAACAAAATAGTCCTTCTTTTATACAACTGAAGTGGTAAACAAGTATACGGTTTGTGGTAATCAACAGGTACAACCACCTGTTGATTACCACAAACTATGGACGCTTGCAACCCCGGAGGTACCATCACTCGCGTGTTGCCAACCCTGAGACATAATGGTGAAAAGTCTCATATGTCTGTAATTTCGGCACCCGCATCCCGCATCCTTGCGTCCTTCGAACCGGAACACAGCAATGCGAGCATTACTGCTTCGTGGCAATGGCCGGCCGAGTACTGGAACACACTGAGGACTTATTCTGATGATAATGTGCTTTGTGCCTCTTGCAATGTGCCCCCCCGCCCATACCACAATATTAAAAAATCTAGTAATCTTTGCATAAGATTATTTCCTTCAATTATCCCAGTAGATCTGTCTACTGGGATAATTGAAGGAAGTAATCTTACTCATACTCTGGACATACTCTGGTATGTCCTCCATTTGCAAGAGCTGATCCATCTAATCCACTTGCTCGGGGTTCTAGGACCGACAGTTATTCGTAGGAGGTATTATATGTATACTTGCTTCTCGTGGGCAGAAGCTAGTATACATATAATGCTTCGCCCGCGTGGTACCCGGATAAAAAGTAGTGTATGTGTCTTTCGCGTTTATAATAGCAGTAGGATGTTCAAGTTACGTGATAACTTCGTTTGCGCGATCTAGACATTTCGATGCCATGCCATCTGTATTTTAACTATGGTAGCTCTTTGACTATGACTGACTCAAATAATTATTCTGTGTTCTCTCATAAAATAAGCCATTAATCTATCAATAAGAGATATCAAAAGTATTTTAATTCGAAAGAAACATAAAAAAAATCTTACCTGACTTCACCAACACAAGCAAATATCGGTGCTTTCATCAGCCCAGTGCCAAGACCCAACAAGCCATTTGCAAAGAAGATGGTGGGTAGGTTCGGCGCGAAGTACATGATGATCCAGGCCACTAGATGAGGCACGTTTACGATGAAGCTGGCCTTCTTCCGGCCAAAATAGTCCACAACAGTGCCGGACATTATGGCGCCAAAGGGCTGCGTGTGGTAAGAGAGGCTGCCTGGAAATGTTTTTATTTTTATTAAGATTAGGAAAACAGCGTTAGAAAACTGGCATACCTTTTAAAAAATTCAAAAGCATTTGACATCGATTGGTGTTCCAATAAGCGGCGATGGGCTTGCAACCTGTCACGAGGAACGCTAACTACTATGAAAAACGCGGGCATGTGCCAAATATAATGTTTTTGTCTGAAAACCTCCTTGGTATCCTCACAGATTTGCGAACTGAGCATAGATCTGAGGATCTCTATCTTGGGATTAAGTCGCAAGCGTGTTTTTGTTTTAGATAATGGTCCATCAGTAAGAGAATAAGAGAGCCTGAATTACGTTAGTAAGTATTTAATGTAAGTAATTAATTAAGTAAGGTTCCTAGTTTAATGTAAATCAGCTCAGCTCAGGTTATGTAAATTATTAAACAACTACAAACTTTCGTTTTTCTTGTAGACGCTATTGGGATGTAGAAACTATGCAAAGTAGATTAATACCGAAAAATTGATAAACTAAAGGTCAATAATAATGTTAAATAAAATTAATTATTAAATAATAATAATATTATCAATATATGTATTTTATTCAGATAATAGTTAATTCATCTTTCTACATAAAAAACCTATGCTCTATCGGGTGACATTCTTTGTATCGAATTCAAAAGTGTTATCTAAAACAAGTTCAGATAAATTGTCACCAAGCTACTTTCTAATTTAGTTATTTGGATTAAGTTAAGTGGTTACTCAACTTAGTAGATACTTACTAGATACCCACCCACATAGTGGACTCTGAAAAGGAAGAAGCCATTATGTGAGAAGTCGCTCATGCATTTTTTGATATCATACATAGGCCTGACTCGACACAGGAACTACGAGTAGTGGTACCACAACAAATGTTTGCAGAATATAAAAATATTGTCCCGCAATGAGAATCGAACCCGCATGTTTGAATAATCAACAAATCGTCAACGATGCAGTACCGAAAATCATTATCGTCAAGAACTAGACGTTACGAACAATCCAGCAGAAATATGGCTATGCCCCAGTCACACAATAGAAAATCAAATCAGCACTGTGTAATTTTTTCCCGAAAACTTCATCGTACTTTGCAAGCATTCCATAAAAACTCGCGTATTAAACGATAAACATAATGTTACTTAAAATCCGCTATATTCAACTACTGTACTAACATTTTATAATTCGTAAACAGTCAACAGTCTTGGTCATTGAAATCTCATGTTTTATTAATACAAATAAAAGGCCAGCGGAGCATGAATTTCCCATACTAACGTAATAAAAAAAAAGTAAAAAAAATAATTGCTGGACATTTTTTCACACAGCATCATCTAGCCCCAAAGTAAGCAGAGCTTGTGTTTTGGAACTACATGACTGATATACTACTTATATACATATTTTTTTGTGAATACATACATATTATACATAGAAAACACTAAGACCCGAGACAAATGAATGCAGATCATACAAACATTTGTCGCGCAGCGGGAATCGTCTCAGGCAGGAAAAATTCTGCGTCTCAGGCGGACCCTCCCACTGCGCCACAGAGGTTGGTACTAACAACCTCTGTGATTAATTTTGATTGGTATTCAACTGCAGAGGTTGGCTGAATACCAAAATCATTAGTAATTAGAGCTTATTTCCACCATATTATTTTATTATTGTATTCGAAAAGTAATTATCTGGGTATCCACATTTTGATAGTTTTAAAGTAATGATTAATTTTGTGTGCAAAATAAAATGTAGGACACACATTACCTTCGTGGCGCGGAGTGGGCGGATAGCCGGCAGAGACGCAACCGATACCCGTTGTTTTTATTAACATTTATGAATGAATAAAATATGAGCATGTTCTGAAGATATTTATTCCAGGTCTAGGTGTTATGGTACCATTTATGAGGTTAGGATATGTAGGTGACTGGGAGTAAAAAAAAAGTTAAAATAAATAAATAAACCAGAAAAATATAGTCCTGATCCTACACTAGAATTCTCTGTGTCGTGGGTATCAGGAACTACGAGTACCGTGGACTGACAACACCCAGATCGTGAACAAATATCTGCAAAACATGCAAACATTTGTCCCGCGGTGGGAATCAAACCCGCACCTTTTGCGTGGCAGCTAGCTACTCGGCCGTCGCGCCATCGAGGTTGCCATGTTTTGATGGTTGTTTACCTACCGAACCATGATGCCTGGGTATCATTCATAGATAGATCTGTGGTGGAGTGTAGCAGGTAAGGCACGACTGTCGTCGGAAAACTTATTGCTATCCCGATGTCTAGTAGTAGCGTGTTTGGAGACATTATGCTATGTCTCCAAACACAAAATTAATTTTTGTATAAAAAACGTTTTATTCACCAAATTTACATTATCGAAATACGGATACAAAACTCAACTGCCGGCCCAAAAGGAAGCTAAAACGAGGAGAATGCGTCGTTCTAGTGACGTTACTTTTCCGTTCACAGATAATATATACAATAGTGCGGGCGTACTCTCTACAATTTTTAAATTATCTTTAGTTGTTCGCGTAATTTTAATTCTAGCCTATGCTTATGGTTTAGCCAGCGTGGTTTCCGGGTAAAATGTAGCTTTTTTGATAATCTAGGTCACAAATTATAACTATTCCAAATTGCATTCATATCAGTTCAGTCTTAACGAGGATTCTTATTAGCAACTCATCAAAATATGTAAGTTTAACGTCTAGTGTAAAATGTTGGATTAACTTTGTTCAGGTGGTTTAATTGAATAGTTTGTTTCATTTCATTTTTCTAGGATAGGAGGATCTAAATATATCTAAATTTTTAACGTTGTCTAAGAATAAGTATGAAACAAAATTCAGGGAGTAAGTAGATTACACTCAACAAAAACATAACCCTCATACTTGGTTGAAAATGATTTTACGGACATCCTATGTGTTATACTTACAGATTACGGTAAAATATTTTTATTTTTTCTGTTTTTAAAATAGTAAGCAGTATTCTGTTGTACAAATGTTAAATAAATTGCATATAAGAAAAAAAACACATTTTTAATAAATACCAAAAATTCAACCTCATTGGGAGTCGAATCCGGCGGGTATAAAGCTTCCGCGTTCCAAGCGGGGAGGTTGTAGGTTCGAGCCCCACCGAGATTGAATTTTGTAGATATTACCTATAAAAATCTTGGATTTCCCTTAAGTCCCTTATCTTGGATTGGCCCGGAGGTTTGCAATGTGTACTAAGCAAGTAAAGGTAACGCTGTTTAGAGCATATTGTCAGTCCTTTTACACTTGTAGCCTTTGGACCAGTTATACACAGAAAGCATATAATGCCTTACGGGTTCAGTATAATAACGCGTTCAGGGTGCTGATGGGACTGCCTCGTTTTTGCAGTGCCTCTGTTATGTTTGCGGAAGAAAGAGTGGATGGCTTTCATGCCATAATACGCAAACGATGTGCATCGTTGCGCAAGCGAGTGCATGGCAGCCCTAACAGCATCCTGAACATGTTATCAGACAGGTGGGATTGCCCAACAAGGTGCCGTTGGATGAACCTACATACTCATCAAATAAACTTCTAGTGTAGGTATTTTTATAAATTGCTATTTTATGTGTATCACTAACATTAGTTTTAAGTCTTTAGCTTTACTACATACTAACAAAAACTATGGATGAATTATCTGCAATAAAATTTTATTATTATTATTATTAAGTACAATTTAAACTCACTTTAAAGATCTAAATACAAATTACAGTAAAGTTAGCTTACCTGAGCTAATATTGATTTAAATCTAGTAACACTTAAACTATTATCACCCAATATAAATTTGTTAATAATTTTTACTGGGTTATCTAAAACTTTTGCTGAGAGGTTTAAAAAAATCAATCACTCATGTTTTCATACCATTTCCAAAAAAAAATATTTATGAAATTAAAGTTTAAATTATCTTAATATGACTACACTACGTTTTTGACGAGCAATGCTCAGACTAAAATTATTTAAAATGAGTTCTGTTAAGCTCAGTTCAAATAATAAAAAGCATTGTATGGCCAGGCAGTTTTGCATATAAAATAAATGTAAGTACTGTGTATATGTATATTGTTACTTTATTAAAGCGGTACCGCCATATAACGGTCGTGTTCTGAGGTTGCGTATAGTGCGCATCACTTGTGCTGCTTTCACATCACAGCTGGAAAGATAAATGAAGAAGGAGGTTATAATTTGAATAACAAGGTGAACTTTTCCGTTCAAACGAATAATATTAATTAAAAAAAATACTTTATTTGACTAAAAAAGTGTTCAAACTAATATTTAATGTAGGTACTACATTACATACTTTCGTAGTATTGTCTAGGTAGATGGATTAGTAAGTTGCGTGGGGCATTTCTATTTCAGTTTTACTTTCAAATAGGCTATGCTTAATGATATATTTTTTAAATAATCCCACCAAATTTGTTTTTTTTTGTCGTGCTAAATGAATGTTGTATAAAAGTAATGTTATCCATTTTTTAAAATTTTATTTTCCTTTCATTGTCATTTTCAAGTGGTACTAAATTTATAACATCGACTTAGAAGTGCTTAAGTAAGCAAATAATGTCTTTGGTAACTTGGCTCATAAAGATGGTATATGTATCTATGTTAACTGCGATAACAGTCATGATAATAGAATAACGAGTAATAAGACCACCCACAATGAACGGTCTTATAACTTAACTCCAAATTTGGTAGTTTTGTTAATTTCTATTTATTTTTCTTACAATTGTACAGTAAAAAAATCTCATTTATTCATTCAATAAACATGTAGGTACTTACAATATAATTCTAACAAGTAATGTTTAGGCAGTTATGTTATTATTCTACCCTTTAATGGACGCAATAGTCAATGGATTCGGTGTCGCTTAAAGGAGCTTCTTTTTGCAGGTGCTGTCTCAAAATAGTAATTTTAGATAGTCCAACTTTTCACAATATGCAAGTTGAAGGTTATTGGGTTTCGTTACCTACTCGTTTCAATGTTATAAACACGTGAAGCACGAGCACTGAGAACCAAAACCGGTTACGACATGATCTTCTGCAGAGCTCATATATGTAAAATAAATAAAAGTAACGAAATGATGATGAGTGATATTGGCATACATACCTAATAAATTTATTCATACAACTATGTACAAGTAAGTATATACAAAAGTACAGATGAAACAGCTAGCTATCTAAAAACCGTTGCAAACGATCTATAGATAGGTTAACTGATTCAGATCACTACCAGACGTAGGCGTTTCCAAAACGCTGGCTGCAAAGCCACGCTGAAGCCAATGGTAGGCCACGCTTTAGATTACTGTAAATAATGAAGTATTTTATTTCAATAAAATACCCTACCTATAATAGCTCTCTTTACTTTATCAAATTTTTTGCATGCAATCTAAAAATGCATGAGACGAATTGCATGTAAAAAAAGAGATTTGCCCCAAAGAAAATGCAAATCCAACTACTATTATAAACGCGAAAGTTTGTGAGGATGGATGTTTGTTTACTCTTTCATGCAAAAATTTCAGAACGGATTTTGATAAAACTTTACAGTAATATAGCTTATACATCAGAATAACGCATAGGCTACTTTTTATCCGGGTACCACGCGGGCGTAGCCGTGGGCAGAGGCTAGTGAAAAAATAAATTATAGCGTGGTGTTTACCCTCGATGACAGCCCGTATATGTATGTGCAATAAAAGTTTGTTTGTTTGTTACCATTTATATACAAAACTGCTTTTCCAATCTGAAATACGGTTTATTGTAATCATTGTGTATGTTTATACAAATTGAGTTATTCAAATTTTGTACAAAATAACGACTTCTTAAATGAAGCGGGGTGGGCTCCGAGATCTTTGCTAAGGTAGCGGTCAATATTTGTTTGATATTTAAACGTTATTCAAATAAGAGTCTTTTGTTTCAGTATACTAAACATACACCATGTTTTGTGTACTCGTTTTGTTGTAAAACTTGAATAACATAACTTAGCAGTCCTCTCAGACAAAATTATGCAGCATAATCAGTTAATTTTTCATTTTAGATGTTGTATTTTATGCAAATGTAAAAAAAAACTAGCGTAGCTATTCGTTTAAACATTTGGCGGCTATACACTGGGCACTTAACGTAGTATGCTCTATTTGTACCTATATGTACCTATAAAAGCTACAAATACATTTTACTTCTCAGCCTTATCCATAGAATGCGTCACGTAAACTAAAATAGTAACCGATAAAACAAAATTGCATCTTGACCGTTCCAATTATTTTATGGCACGATAGGTATTTTGTTTCTTACAAAATGTGGAAAAGTCGAAAATGCACGTTGGATTTATTCTCGGTGAGATTGTTTATTTATTTCATTGCGCAATATTTAACTAACAAAACTAAGTTATGACGCACTTGTCTCAGACCACGGCTTTGCCCGCAAAATACTCGTGTAAAAAGTAATAGATTATGTATTATTTTAGGTCTAGAGCTAAGCCCCTAAATCGGTTCAACCGTTATTATCTAGCAACAAATATTGGGACTTTCACATTTATCATTCGTAAAATAGAATAGGAGTATGGTATAATACATTTAAACAAGTGTGCGACTTAAATTATTTTACCCAAAATAAATCTTGGTTGACCTTGTTTTCAAGAAAAAAAAAAAACACTTTCTTGGGCAATCACCCCACTTCAGGATAAAAATATCATGATCTGGGGCACCCTGTAGTAGGCTGATTAGGGCTGCACTAATCTTTATCTCATCACGTTTCAGTTTTGTCTATTTTTCACTGGACCGAACAACATTTATTATTCGTAAGTTTATCTTGCATTTATTACTTGCTCAGCTTCTATGCACCAATCAAGGAACTGCGTTAAGTAAAATAGGTACAGGTCGATCTATATTTGGATGGACGGGTACTAAAACAAACCAAAAAGACATAAAGTCTTTTAATACTTTTATGAAAATATTTTCTAAAGTTAAGGAGAGCCTCCTAAGAAATTGTTCATCGGTTTATAATGAATAAATCGCGATACCTATTGACGATACACTTGCAGTCCCAAGTTTACGGATTCTATCCTGCAGGTAGGTACGCGCCCTTGTTTTTTTGGAAAGTGTCAGCAAAATATGCTGACACTTTCGAATGAAAAACAAAAGATAAATCACTCACAAAAAATGTGATTCCATAAAATGATGATTTAAAAAAAATACGTCTTAAATAGCAATCGCTCCGGATAAAACTTTTATGAGACCACTTTGGGATAATTTTCTATACAACAACAAAAGAAACATCCAAATTGGTTAACAGTGGCGAAGATATTAAGTAACCAACATACACTATAATAATAAAAAAAATTCTGCCGAATTGAGAACCTCCTCCTTTTTTTGAAGTTAGATAAACAGGAAATGGGAATGTATATTTACTGGCGGCATTTCATCGCCGTCGTACATGGTCGTCAAATAAAAAGTAGCACTTTATAGATTAGCCTGTCCACCAAACATTCCACTACCTTCCTTTTGAGCTTGCCGCTCGCCGCTGCTTAGGACCTGCTTATTCAATATCCAGCGTGATATCTTATCTGAAGGCTAGTGTAGCTCAGCCCCAACAATAAAATATTATAAATCTTACATATCATGCTATAAATGCTCATTTGTTTCCAGCCACTAAACTTCTGCCACATGGCCACGGCCTGCATTCACGACAACCGCATGGTCTGCGCCTCCACTCCTGATGGTTGCAGTCGTAGGAACTTCCTCGACCAGTGCGATATGTACGAGTACAACTGCGATTATGGAACTAGTAAGCATGTTTCCCTTTACTCCGTCTTTTGTAGATCTTTCATTACGCCCTACAGTCAGATACAATAGTCCTACCCCTATTTACACAAGAATATTACTAGAGGCATATTTTGTGAAAATAAGTGCCATGTTTTCACGTTCTACCTACAGCCATTACATTTAACATGACGTGCTTATAGCTGAAGGAAAATATCGTGAGGAAACCGACATATCATTGAATCAAAACTTTGGAGGCCATCGTGATGTGGTGATAGACCTGTCCCGCGGAGCTACTCGCGAAACGTAAAATGGTGCCAAATATAATGTCTGAACATGAACTGACTGCGCCCGACTTGGTAATCTCACGAATGTACGTACAAAGTATTAGTAGATCTGATTACCATCAATGGCGCTATTAGAGCTGACTCTACACTTAGACTTCTTGTGTCGTATCAGAAACTAAGAGTATCTTCCCTGGATTGAACAATTGTTCTGCTGCGAGGATTAAACCTGCAGCTCTTGTGCCCCAGCCGAATTCTCGTCCGTTGTTACCGAGGTCGTCATAGCCTTCAACTGGTCTCAATGCACGACGAGGTTGGGCCTAGTTTCGTTTTGTAAAATAAAGTAGGATCAGTGGCACACAAGTGACTATGCACGGATGCATAGCGCGCCACTCAAAATATAAATCTAGCGTTTTAATTTTCATTTAAGATGTCGATGTCCTTAATGAACCATGAAGAAAAACAATCTTGTGACTTATGAAATTATTTTCTATAGGAGTTCATTGTGAACTTGACTATTCATATTGTAAAAACGGGAATTTTCACGTATTGCACTATCGGTGAAGGCACCAACTAAGTTTCGACTCATTCCGAGAGTCTTCATCAGGGTAAGTCGTTGCGACTTTCTCCTTCCAGAGAGTCGGTGAAGGAGAAGGAGTCGGTGCCTTCACCGATAGTGCAGTACGTGAAAATTCCCGTTTTTACAACATGAATAAGTTCATTGTGCATGAAGTCACCGTTCGTAGTCTCAGGCGTGGCGCCGGTCAGTTGTCAGCTTCATAATCAACCGGAAAACGTCTCTAAGCGTAAACAGATGAACGAAATATATGTTTTTATAAAAAAAATATAAGAAAGTTTTACTTTCGTGATTTATTTTGCATCGTCTAAAAAGTACTACGATGTAGTAATAAAACTGTTCGGAGTAAAATCAGTAAAACCATTTGCTTTCGAGTTGTCTATGAAGGGAATCAGAGTTTGTCCGTGGTGAAACCAATAACAGTCATGCAATGTTTGTGTTTCAGAATACAGTACAAAGTCGGCAATAAGCTCTTGCATGGGAGGGCAGCAGGATTTCGGCTGCTGATCCGAATAGAGTATGAAAAATAATAAACGGAAAAAAATAATAAATACATATGAATGACTACAAATTGTTGGTTTCGTTTTACGCTGGTTTTACTCCGAACATCAAGGACTATAATGTAATAAGTATGTAATAGACACGGCTAATGCGTGCTTACAACGCTGTCTTGATTAAAAAAATATATAGGAACGTCAACCAGAGCAAGAGGTCGCTAAATTAACTGCGCCCCGAGACACGTTAAACTGCAAGGAAACAAAGTAGATACCAGTAGTGACAAAGTTTAAAAAATCTACATGATTATAGCTCTACAATACATATACTTTGCTATGCCGCAACTTCCCCTCCAAAAATCAGCTATATTAAGTCGTTCCTGGGTTTTGCAGCTTGCTTTTTTATCTATGTATTTAAAATGATAGAGATGACCTTCTTCTTTACCGCCAATTTTTTAATAATTTTACTGCATGTGCAGAAAGATAAAATCGTCTGCAGCCACTTAAACTTTTTGTGGTACAAAAAGTTTCGATGAAAGAGATCCAAATTCAAAAGAGGCAAACAAAGAAAAAGTTTTGTCATAGTCATTATTGGGCATACCCAGTACGTCAGCAATAGATTTCCATACGAAATTGGCGGCACGTTTTTTTGTTCCAAATGCAATTTTTTAAAATTTTGTTTATCAGTTTGGTAACAATATGTACGCTCTGTCATGTGCGGTAAAAATAAAAACAACGGTAAAACTAAAGGGTAGGAACTAAACAAGTAGGTAACTAGGAAACCGGTATACCTTATAACAGAAAATTCAAAGACTTTATGTAATTAAGATATGTAATTTAGGCATTGAATAGAAAGGTTTGTGTTCCAAGCGGCAGCGCAGCGGTGGGCTTGCAACCGCCACTTGGAATACTAACTACTATGCGAAACGGACATGTGCTGAATTTTATGTTTGGACCTGCCCCTGACCACCGAATCCTTGGCTGATACCCTGGTATACGAAGTCGGTATAAATCTCAGGATGTTCATCAAGAGGATAACTTTTCAAGTTGATATTTATAATATGATCTTTATAATACTGACTCATCTATTTTGTTAGTCTGGAGTTAAGGTTCAACAAAACTATAACCTTGATAAGTTAAGAGGATGATGATAGGATAAGAGAGATATGACTTCTTTGGTATTTATTACATTGCTATGACTAAGCTGGCTTTAAGGCTCTTATCAAACTATGAGTAAGACTAAACGAAGTAAAATTAAGCCAAGCAAAAAATAAAGGTGATTGATATGTACCTGAATATAACTATGTAGCTAAAGACAAAAAAATATAACCCACTAGACGAATAACAGGTAAGTTTATTTCAACCTGTTTGAACATTAGCCCTGTTATTACCCGAAAACGAAATTTATTAATGGTACTTGCTGAGCCAACCTAACCTTGAATTGCCTTTAATCCATTTTAAATGTGCAATAAAATAGATTAATGCTAAATCTTATTTCAGGATATCAAGAAACGTACATCATGTACTGCAAATATTCAGGCTTTGAAGAAGATAGAAAAAAGTTTATACAAACGCCTTGCGCTAAAACTATAACGCCTTATCAGTCATTTACAACGGCAGACGATAGCGATGGTGATTATTTAGAAGCTGAATCAATTCCAACCAATAAACCTACAACTAGTACTAGAGGTAGCGACCCTTGTCATATACTACCGCCTGTTACTAAACCATGTGCAATATCAAAGTGTCCGTGTGCAATGACTATGTCAAAAACAACAGGCACTTTATTTACTACTAGGACAGTAACCGGTGCAACTAGCACTACGTGGATGACTTCCAGAATAATAAAATGTATAACTCCAAAACCAACTATTTGGACTACAAAGTCATATCCTACAATAATAACGACAACATTAAAAAGATGGTTTTCTACAATGACAACAATAACACCATTGTTAACTACAACAACAATAAAACCTACAAAACCGCAATGTTGCAATCGACCAGTAACTTGGTTGACGACTACGGAAAAGATTATACCTGCGAGTTACTTACCCTTTGAGCCAGTGGAATACAATGAAGTTGTTCCCAAAGCTGGAAAAGAAAATATCAATTTTACAATTAGAAAAGAAAATGAAATCATAACCAACATCACAGATTCACCATTCACAGATCCACTAATAACAGATCCTCCAATCACTGAACCACCAACCACATACCCATCAACTACATTTCCACCAGCCACACAAGCAACATGGCTTTCCACGACTTCTATAATTACCCCATGGCTATCTTCAACGACAACAAGAATGAGAACATCAACGGAAATATTCACAAAACTTGCAGGTTGTTGCAACAGACCAGCAACTTGGTTAACAACTACAGAAACCACTCTTCCTGTGAGCTACTTGCCTGTGGAGCCAGCCACAGATCCCATTACTGATGTATCGGAACCAATAACAGAAAAAAAAAATCCTGACTTTGTAGTGATTGATCAAAGCCCTACTGATGTAGACATCACAATAAAGGTTAAAAGCACCAAATCAAACACGATTAATGCTGAGACTGAAATTCCACTCATATCAACAAAGGAGATGACGAATCGTACACGTGATCATATACTCATATTGAAGTTTAATTATACTGAAACGAGCACTTGGTGGTACCCAACATTGTGCCCCTCCAATAAATGTCAAAGACCACGGATATGGTCTACAACAAAACCTAGAAGGCGGAGAAGAAATTAAATTGTTAGTACTATTACTTATTTGGTATTTCATAAAATTATCTTAATACAACGTTTCAGGTGTTTCATTTCTATACAAACACTAAGTTAGTTAGTAGTTTCTCGCCCCTAGAGAATAAGAAGTTGTTAAATTAAATGTAAACTAGAGTAATTTACGAGATAAAACATTAAAACTGATAAAAATTTATTATTTAAACTTTCAGTATACTTTGAGTCAACTTGTGTTGAAGAATCAAAAGAAACAGAAACAAAAATTGAAACAACTACAGAAACTACACCTGAAATAACCACTGAAGCAACATCCAGAGCTGTATTAAAACCAATTGTTATCAAGAGACCAGAAAATTTACTCCTTTTGAAAAATGAGTCATATTACTCAAAACCATGGAACTTGAAGACAATACCTAGCTGTTACCCGTACTGTGGAAGGCCACGGACGTGGATGACTACAGCGAAGGGTGAAACACGTGACTTTTTTAGAATTTTACAAGATGATGTGGAAGGTATTAATTCAATGGAGTCTCAATCAGTTTAACTTCGTTAGACTATATGCACAGTAATATTATATATTGTGATAGTTTTAAGCTAGACAATGAGACAACAAAGGGCTCTTATCCCCCCCCCCCCCCCCTCATCCCTATCTTAGATGGCACATAAAAAAGGGAGACCGTATTGTACGTCCTTGGAAAACACAACCATGGAAAGCACACCCCTGGAAAGTACAGCCAGTATTACAAATCATTTGGTTTGAATTATCTGGGTGTGCTTTCCATGGTCGTAAAATACGCTCCGTACAAACTAAACACATGACGGTATTGCACACTCCTGGATTACGAACCAATATTCTCGATGCTCATTGGTCGCGAGTTTGTCATATCCTTGACCTCTTATTGGTCGAGGTAGTCGCATGACGAGGACGAGCCTCGTTTGCACTGAGCAAGTTCTAATATGTTGCCATTAATAAGTAATGCAAACAATAAGTTAATGTTGACCTGAAAAATCCTTCGTAGGCAAATCCGTCTTGGATAGGTTAGGTTATTAGGTTCTTTTTATTACCATTCAAAAAATGGGAGGATTGCTATCCGAACTTTACCCAACAAATTTAGGTTCATAATAAATGAAACCAACCGGTTAGTTTATCTGCAAAAAACGACATAAATAACTAATCTACTTTCATTAATTTACTAATAGCGTTAAATACTATGGCAACACAGTACTTGCCCCTTGAAAGCACTCACACATGTAAACATTCCACGTTTGTACAAAACTGGCCTTATAAGGTTAACACGTGTAAGGAATGCACGCCCAGGAATGTACGCCCAGTATTACAAACCAAGTATTTGAAACCAATGGTTTGTAATACTGGATGTACTTTCCAGGGGTGTACTTTCCATGGTTGTGCATTCCCTGGACGTACAATACAGGGACTCATAAATTATTGGTGGAGAATGCTTACTTTTTGTTTAACTTTTGTTAATTTATTTATAGCATACAGATTTTTTTTTAAATAAAGATAATATATATATTTTTTTTTATTACAAAAAACAACACACTTTTGAGTAATCTTTCATTCGCTTATAGAACTACTTGGCAAGGGAAGGCAACTGCGTGGTAATTATTTACAGTACTAATAAAACTTTACATTAGAAACCTTAAAATAAAGATTCAAATATGAATAAAAGTTCTTAACAAAATTTACTACAAATCAGGCAGATTCCATAGGTAATACATTTTAGATTTGAGCCAGTTATTCATTCTTAAATTTATCTATAGGAAGGAATCATTGATAATTGATAGACCAGTTTATTAAGCCTTGACATCAATTTAAAGTAATAATAACCTGTACAATAACTGTGTTCATTTCATTATTCGTATAACTTAAAATTAAGAGGTATAACTTTTGGAATGATAAAGATAAGTGATTTGGATTGACAGAGATTTGAATTATAAGTGTTAGACTCTTTTAAAAAAAACATTGGTCACACTAGACTATCCATTTGAGCCCGCGATCAATTTCGAAATAAACAATGTCTACAAAATTATATTATGCTTTCATTGCCGTATCTTTGACTAGCATAGGCTTATCTGCATCGCTGCTATTACTCTTCTTTTTTCGAAATATGTTAATAAAACAATCATCTGCAAAAATAATCTGATCTCCTTTATAGAAAGCCTCAATTTCAACCAGCGTTTTGCTTTCAGTTTCTGGAAGGAAGAAATATAGGTAAATGGCACCGATAACACCGAAAAAGGCGTAAATGGCGTAAGTGCCGCTAAGGTGGAACGTCTCATCTAGGTTAATGTTGGTTTTGGTGGCGAGGAAGAAAATTGTGTAGCTGAGTGCCGCAGCTAGACCGGTGGCCATGCCTCGACTCCTGAAAAAGACATTACAGATATTATTTATATATATAGAAAAAACTACTATGCTGTTAATAGTAAAACCTCTATGGCACAGTGGGCGGAAGCCCACTTGAGATGCAGAAGATAGCGAGTTCTATTCCCATCACGGAACAAATGTTTTTATGGTCTAAAAATATTTGTATCGAGGCTGGGTGTTTTCTATGCATAATATATAATTATGTATTAATAAAAAAATATAATTAGTATATCAGTCATGTAGTTCCCATAATACAAGCTCTGCTTAGTTTGGAGCTAGATGATGCTGTGAGAAAAATATCCAGCATTATTTATTTATTTGAATAAAAAAAACCTGGCTTCAAATTATCGATGAAAGTTTTCTAAAACAGCATATGAAGAGGCAAAGATTAGGCTTGCTGAGGTGGAGATAGGGAGTGCACTTCGCATGGCAAAAGAAACATGAATGGATTAAAGCAATCACTGAATGGTGACCAAGAAACATGCGGTGGTCTCAAGGCAGACCACCTGTCCTATGTCCAGATTACATTGTGAAGGCAGTACGTGAGTAGTGGATCCAGCTAGCACAAGATTATCAGCGGTGACGTTATGAAGAAGAGGCCTTTACTCAGCAGTGGGTGTTAGCAGCTGATAAGATAGATAGATAAAGGCATTTTAAAATAGATACTGTAAATTAATTAATCACCTGAATGGAAATACTTCCGATAACAGCACCCAGGGTAAGCCCAGACCATAAAAGCAGACTAATAGCAGGAACAGAATCACAGGCATGATCTCTTTCTGATCATTAAACGTGCTTGGATCATAAGTGTGCACGGTTGCTGGTATGTGGGCACTAGCATAGGCGCTGATACCACCGCAGCACCCAGCCGTTGCCAGGAGGCAGGTAATTATGAGCTTCCGCTTGCCAACGGCTTTGACGACGGATGCGGAAATGAGACTCATGAGGATTTGAACGGCACCGATAACGACCTGAAATAAAAAAATAATAAAATTATAAACACGCAACAGTCGCATACATAGTCCTGACACTAGGATTCCCTATATCGTGGGTGTTAGGAACTACGAGTACCATGGTACCACAGCACCCAGACCCCGAACATATAATCTGCAGAACATGCAAACATTTGTCCTGCAGTGGGAATCGAACCGAACCTCTTGCGTCTAAGCGTCTAAGGCTACTTACCCGATGTGCCATCAAGGTCATAAAATTAACTTAATACAAGATTTCAGTCAGATAGAACATTGATGTAATAAATGGCCAACGTTACCAATTAACAAGAATAAGCCAATGCGACCGGCATTTTTCTAACATTTTTTTTAAATATTAATGAGCCACCATAACCCAAATAACTGGTAATAGCTTTTTGGTATCAACTTATAATTTTCCTGAGTTGCGTAAGAAACCCGTTTCTAAGGTCGCCACCTTATGACCTTAAATTAAAAACACCATATCGTATGAATAGTATTGTCTTGAAGAACTTAGTAACCTGCCTTCAACCATTGATATATGAGATATAAAATAGAGTAGACTAGTTTCTGCCGACGGCATTGCTTGGGTGAAACGGGATAAAAAGTAACCTAGTATGTGTTATTACAGATCGAGGTCTATTAAAAATAATTCAAATTGATTTAACTCCCGTTACGAGAATAACAAACATCTACTCGTAGCTCTATTCGCATTAATGTTTATATAATCCATATTTTAAATTTGAAAAAAATATTAAATTTTTAATCTTTAAAATCCTGGTTCCCTGTCATGAGGTTTCTCCACTGTCTTTAGGTCACTTGGTTAAGCGTCCGTGAGGTAGATAATGAATACGAGATACTAACCACAACAGTCTTCGGATCATATTTCATTCCCAGGGCCTTGCACATATTGACCATGTTCGACCTTACTGGCGCGAAACCACTCATGATGTGAAAAAAGAAGTATGCCATAACAAGTACAAAAGGCCGCATGGTTTCCTTCACGAAGAATATGTGTTTAAACTTCCAGACTATACGTCTAATGATGCTGCTACCTCTATGCGTGCAAGGTTCTATCGCGTTGCCTTCTTTGAGGCATACGACGCATTGATGGATAACATTATTGTACTCTACTAGTTGGTTGAATTCTTCTTGAACATCCGTGGGCTTGGCCCACCCTCGTAATCGACAGAGTGATTGTAGAGCCTCTTTCTGTCGGCCTTGGGACAATAGCCATATTGGAGTTTCCGGAACCTGGAATTTATGGTTAGGTGAGTGTTTTTAAAGTTACGTGATGTAAATACTGTACTTCATAACAAATCGACCTCGTAGCTGCTTATTACGTAATCATGTTGATTTAAAAAGTATGTCTGAATAACATGGAGGTAATTTTTTGTGGTTTTAGAACTGTGAACACCCAGATTTTTTTATTTTATTGTTTTAAGTTTTATTGCACAATTTGTACTTGAATTGGACTTTAAATAAGGAATATTTTCATTTTACCAAATTAACATTAGACTTTTTCTGTTTTGTTGAAAATTTTCATGTACCTTCAGAATTTTTGGACGATGCACAACTTTGAATCAGAGCGTTCACTCACAGTATGAAATGACACATTCGGCGATCACCTTGTTCTTTCCAAAGCCAAATTAACAAAATACAAATTTTAATAACTAAGTTTCGTTCTTATATGTCTATTCTGCTTAAAACGTTTCGAGATAAAATTAAATGATCACTATTTTACCAGTTCGTGGTAAAATAGTGGTCGTTTTTAGTAAGTACCATATTCTTAGTTTAAAGATAGTTGTTTTGATTTCCTATCCGAGATAACAAACCGGATTTTGAAGCGATGAGGTGACCGTCACCAGAATTTAAAGTTTTTTTGTATCAAGATTCTATTTTTATTTGATGAAAAACTTTTTTGTTAAACCAGTAGAAAGCTTTACAAAGCAAAAGAGGAACTTTTCGATGGTTATGGTTTAAAAGATTAACTATTTTTTTATTTTAATTAATTTGAATAGGCGTTGATAGACATTTATTAGGTAGTGCATTAATTTGAATATTAACATATGATTGGTGATATTTCCAAATAATATTAGCCGAGGCCTTTTTAGTACTAGCTATTAAATTCTTCGGTTTTTGTAACTGTTATACATTCTACTTAAATTTCTTTTACATATTAAATGTGAAACTCACAAATAATACAAGCACCATAGTGGTGAGAGGTACTGTGAGCGATACCAAAGCTGCTTGCCGCCAGGGTAGCACAGTTCCCAGAAAATAAGCTATGAAGAGGCCAGTTGCTGTGAATCCATTCGTTAGTGTGGTAAGAATCCCCCGTACTGATGGGTCACTGAAAAATACAGAAACTGGTATATCTGGTTTTGTTACTATCGTAGTGTTTTAAAATATATATATTTGATTCTTAGATAAAAATAATATTTGATACATTGTTTAGTATTAAAAACAGACTATGCATGTTTGATGCATAGTCTTAATAAATATTTGCTATAATTGCTCATTGACGAACGGAGATCTAGATAACTTCTAGAGCTTTTGTGTTCAGCTTCTAGTTAAATTTATTTGAATATATACTTTTTATCAGGTTGTATAAAGTCAAATGAAACATTTGAAACAACATGGATTGAATTTTGGATGGATTAATAGAATAAGGAATTTTAACGGATCACAGCATAATACGAAAACACATGGTCAATTCAATTTCAGTATTGAGATTTTGAAACTATCTGTTAGCAGCAGATTTTGCTGGTATTCATTTATTGGAAGGAATGCGAATTCCTTATATACATACAGTTGCCTGTGTCTCGGAAGGGTAGGCAAACCCCACGGATTTCCACTTGCTACGATCCTGGCAAACTTTTTACCTTCCACATCATTTGCTTTCCTTATTCTAGTTTATTAATTCAAAGTACTGCGAGTAATCGGTATGAGTGAGAACATGTGATTGATTCAACTGTTTTACTTTTAAGCTGTAATTTAAATGAGGCATTTCCATTATACTAATGTTCTGATTATCGATCATTTTATTATTTTGCACTTTACTTTTACCATGTGAATATTACATAATTATTACCGTTTTAAAAATCCAGCCAGCGTCATTATTATTGAGTTGACATTGTGAAGTCCGTACATAGTGTTAGCAAAATAAATATAAACTATAATAACTATAAATACTATTAAAAGTATTTATAGTTATTTATTCCTATAGTTTTCATGGAAAATATCTGAATACTTTCTAATAAGTATAAAAAAGTATTTGAATAGGTATCTGATTGAATATATCAGATGAGATTGTGGCCAAATTAAGGTATATTATTGTCTAAAGTCTACCGTATCGAAGAAATCCGAAATTTATTATTTGTGACAAATGGACACTAACTGGTTCAGCTGTTTTAATGTGAATAACCTCATCATCGCACATTATATCCTTACGCAACACTGGTTCTTTCTACCTTTTTACACAAGATTAGAGTTGCAATCTTCAAATAAAGAGTTCATGTTTATTTCAACCGACTTCAAAAAAGGAGAAGGCTCTCAATTCGTCTGTATGTATGTTTTTTTATATATGTTTCGCGATATAATAACAATAATAATAATGCTCGACATATTTCACACAGTATAATTTATCTAGCCCCAGGGGGTGTACTTTATAATTTGTGTAAACTACCTTAAATAATATTATCAATAAAACATACTACAGCAAAATATAATAGATAATAGCATAAACCTATTTTATATTATATTTATTTATACATGTATAAATATATGTGCATATATATATATATATATATACAGGTATACGCATTGAGTAGCAATCTAAAACTTAAACTTTGAAATTAGACGTTATTTAATAATTGTAAGATTACCTGACTTCTCCGACGTACGTGACTGATGGTGCCTCCATGACTCCTGTTCCAATACCGAGCAGAGCATTCGCTATGAACAACGAAGGTACGTTCCATGCCGAGTACATCAGTATCCACGCGATAAGATGCGGTATGTTGACCAGGAATAAAGCCTTCTTCCGCCCGAAGTGGTCAAGCAGTGGTCCAGAGAAGATACTACCCAGTGGCTGGCAGAGAAACGCCATACTGCCTAGAAGATAGAGACTTATAGGCCTTTTCTTGAATTATATTTTAAATAATAATATATATTTATAAAAACCCAATATTTTTAAAGATAAAACTGACCCCACACTATGATTCCCTATATCAGTTTTTTCATCGGCTACGATGTAAACAAACCATCGTGGATAATAGGAACTCCTTACGAGTTCAATGGAACCAGAACACTCGGACCAACCCGCTCAGCATGAGCACCAAAGACAATGTTTTGTCTACGAAAGAGAAGACAAAATCTATTTCTGTCGCCTATTCTGTCAAACAAAAAAGAGGGACAAAATATTTTTTGCCTTCTCGGCGATAGACAAAACCGTTGTTGTCTTGGGTCTTCATGCTAAGCAGGCAGGTACAAATATCTCCCACAGCGGATATAGAATCCGCACCTCTTGGGTCTAAGAAGGTCATTCGCTTGTTTTTTAGATCTATGAGAGGTGAAGAGGTGCATACAAACGCAAAATTTCATCGGATTGCTTAGATGTAGCCGTAAAAGGTTAGATTTGGCAGTCTAGCCAAAAAATACATTGGTTGCTCGGGTTCGAATCCATGACCTCCGGTTAGTAGATCGAGAAAGAAACTCACTATCCCTAAACACATGGTAGGTACATTACCGTATTAGTTTAGTGGGATTTTTTATAGGTACTCATTTACATCTATTATTTCGTGTACAAATTATTTGAATCCAAAAAATAAAAGAATGCAAAAACATAAGACTTTTGAACGCGTGTTTTTTTGTAAAATTTATAAACTTCTCCAAAACTCCATTTAACTTTAAAGAAAAAGTAGTTTAAAAAGGCTGCTATAAAATTCACATTAAATGTGTAACATAAAATTTTACAAATATTTTATATTTGTGTTATTATTAAAATCATATAATTAAATTGTACTGAAGTAAAAAAAACATACTTGGCGACTCCAAGTATGTTTTTTTACTTCGTTACTAGGCTTTTTCTTTATTGCATTCATACACATTATTTATTGTTCTTCTAAAATGCTGATGCCACTATATTATGTAATATAGTCTAGGTAGGTATTAGATATTCGAAACTACTTATAAAGAGTTTGATTTACCTCGGACCGACAGTATTTCAACAACGTAGGCATTGGTTCTAAGGTTTCTCTAGCTAGACGGATGTTGACATCGGATATTCCTCATACCTAACGCACTGCTCATAATTACCAGTTAGCCAAAAATTTGATTTGCGCAAAAACATTACCATTTCAATTTTGTACTTAGTATTTACCTTACAAATCGATCATAGCACTATTATAGTCTTCAACAAATGAGAAAGGAAGAACTGAAACTGCTTGGTGGATTGTCACTCATATAGTCCACAGACAATTTGTCTCTGAATTAATAGTATTTTATTAGACGGGCTTCATTTCTATCTCATAATAAGTGAACGGTTAATGTCTCATGGACGCAGTAATGAATGAAAACAAACTATTAACGATATTTTCTGTTTACTACGTATTTAAAACACTTAAGACAACTGTCATGTTCACAGTAGTTTTCAATATTTTTAACATCGATAAGACTGCGGTTGATTTTAATAATAGTGAGTAGAAATGAACAGTTTGACGTCCTATTAGTCAAAAAGTCTGCGTTTTTAAATTTTACTGTGATTTACTGTTTAATAGCTGTTGCTTACGGCTTCGCCCACATTATCTAGCAAAAGAGTAGCCAAAAGTAGAATAAAATATAGCCTATGTATATATTATATTTTCCAAGTTTCATTCAAATTGTTTCAGCTGCTACGAAAATTATTAATAACTAACATAGAAACTTTCGAATTTCATATAATTAACTACTACGGCGACGGTCTTTAGATGGCTAGCTGTTTCATCTGTATTTTTTGTATATACCTACTTGTAAATAGTTGTATGAATAAATGTATGACTACTAAGTCAATACTATTAATATTCGAAATGTTTGCTTTTATAAAATGTATTTATAAAACATACTAAATTTCAAACTAATTGATAAATTTACACATAGATGTTGAATAAGATAAGTCTCATTAGTCAAAATAGTCGGACAAAAATCATTATCTTACCAAACCACGAAGCCTGCTCCTCATTCAAGGATAGCCCTTCCTTTGCATGCAGCACCTCAGGTAATACCATGGTTACAAAGCTGATGGACATGCCCAGTCCTATCAGCAAGAAGTCCAGAGAAAGGCATGCTAGTACCTGATGGGAAGGAATTAATAGATTAGAAAGGCATTTAGAAAAGCAGAATGTTTTAGCCAAAAATTCGTTGCCTCATCCATGAGACAACAACATACTATCCTACGAATATTATAAATGACAAAGTTTGGACGTTTATGGCTGGACCGATTTGGTTGAAATTGGGATTAGTATCGTTCGTGACCTAGAATAAAACTAGGCTACTTTATAATCCGGGTACCACGCGGGCAAAGACGTGGACATTACATAAAGATTTAGCTAGTACCTAACATAAAGATTAAAGCCACATTAGTCTATAGAGTATTTATTTCCGTCGGTTATACACAAACTGCTACAAGTTAAAAAACTCAATTAATAATTTCATTTCACTGAGTTCTCCCTAGACAATCAGAGTAGGTTAAGAGAAGTTTATTCGGTTTAGTTTTGTAGGTAATGCAAACACATTTTCTAAGTGATGTGTTATGGAAAAATGCAATGCAGTGGCCTTATTTTAGGCACCATCTACGAGTAAGTACCTATAATTATGTTAAGCCCCCCTTAGGTACATCTTTTGCCTGAATGTACTGTAGAACGTATAGTATTATAATATTTGTGGTAAAACTTAGTCATACAACTATGTGCAAGTAGGTAGGTATGTACAAAAAATGCAGATGAAACAGCTGGCTATCTAAAGACGATCTATAGATAGCTCAACTGATCCAGATCACTACCAGACGGAAGCGTTCCCAAAATACTGGCCGCATTGCCACGCTGAATGGCAATGCTAATGCGTTGCCCCAGATAAGAGCCAGCTCTCTGGTCACTAAGTAGACTTAGCCACTTAGAACTTAGATGCATGCCTACTGGTTAGTAGTATAGTATTATATGTGGATACATTTACGATCTACAACATTGTAAATGAAACATCAATCAATGAGTAGACGTATGTTTATAAACTGGAGCAATTGCTGGTCACTGACCTAATCATCATACCTCAATATACCTCAATTTATTTCGTGTACTCGAATATCTACTGTATTTGAACAACCTTGACTTTAAAAATAAAGGTTCCATTTTGAAATATGGCGTTGTACCTATAAAACTATGTTGATCACAGAAAAAGTATCTAGTCAAACTAGAAACTATTTTCTACTTAATGGTAATTTTATAAGGAAAGATAAATGTTTTTTTAACAAAAAATATTGTAGACATGCCCTCATATAAATGACTCCAAATGAAAAGTAAAATAACTTTATCACTTAGATTCTTTACCAAAGCTTGGCAGAAAAAAGCCAGCTTGACCACATATGGCATTTTAAAAAGATTAAAATAATACGCATACTTATTGAGATTTAAACACACCTCCACATTGCTTTAAGTGTATTGTTAGAATGCCTTAAACTTAGACCAGCATAATGCAGGCTTGTACCTATCAGTTAGATATTTATTCGAGTATTTAACGTTTCTATATTTTTCTGGCCCAAGGAACGGCCTTACTATTTTTATTATGTACCTAGATGGAATGTTTCATAACGGAAAATTCTGATGTTGTGTTACATAGAACTTTAAAACCAAACAAGTTAAGCTCGTAAATCAACGTGATTTTTACGACTAATTTAAAAAGGTTCTTGATGTTTATTTTATTGCCCTTCCTACATTAGAATTATATAGTATGTGAAAGCTTAATCCAAATATACTATTTTTTTATTGGAAGTCGTAGCCACTCACATCTTTGATGAATGTATCATTGGCATTACAATATTTAGAAATTCCGTTGCCGCTTGCTCCTTCTTGGTATAGCAAATGATCCTTACAGTCAAACCAACTAGGCAGATAACAAATGAAGATTTACTTCAAAATTCTAAAAAAGCAGAAACAAAAATGTTGTTGTATAACCTACACAACAACATTTTGCTTTAGCAACACATTTAGGCCGCTGTTGCGCCTTCCGCGATTCTGCAGTGATTCAGGTATGTTCGCCGAGACGCGCACCGACACCTTTGACGCCATTTGGCGCAAAAAACAGCCTCATTGCTGAGCAGACTCCGCGGGAGCAGTAACAGCATCATAAATGCGATTGCAAAACAATTTGGTTGTCCTCTGGTATATAAACTCATCCAGAGGGCCAAATTGCTATCAGTTATTAATTACTAACCTAGTTTTAAGTTATACTTACAAAATGGGTTAGTCTGAATAAATAAATTTATTATTTTTTAGGTATTCTGGATGTAGCAATATTCCCAAAAACTGAATTTTCAGCTGCAGCTACCCCTTTCTATAGTTTATCGGAAGGATGGAACTTCCATTTATTTATTCGCGATAAGTCCTACATTACATTTTGTGCAACAAAATTAATGTAATACACAGATTATAGTATACAGACAATTTTCGTAAATGACGCATAAAATACATTACTAGAATAAACTGCTTCTATGGCCCCTAAAAATAATAAAATTAATTGAAAAATCTGTGAACTGTAAAGTTTCTTACCACAAGCCTTTGCATGTAAAATTCTTACCTGCGATGTGACTACTCTAGCTTTTCCGACCGGTTTGCTTTTCTGAGTCGTCATGATGCGTTCACTGCAGTACAATAACACTCGTAAAATCACAGGACAATCTTTACGGCCTTATTGACTCTGCCATTGTAAGCATTGCACTTTGATAACTGTTTATTTTGCAAGGTTTGTTGTGATAACAGTCGTAAAATGATATCGGTGAACTTTCCTGGGTTGACTGAGCCTTACTCTGTAAAGACAGAAATAAACAAATAATTAACAAAACACACATCTGAATCCAATTCTAGGACTTGTTTAATTATGCGCTTTTTGTAAAACTCGCACTGAGATGGTCTAACATTTTGGTACCACCTTACCTGTTGAAGGTGAACAATAAAATGATCCTATTGAATCTGATTGGGCAACGAGTTATAGTATAGTAACCATTAGAATATTTAATTAGGTCGTTAAAGGGCCTTCTCCTACTCATTAAGTTAATAGATCTTTGTGGCATTAGTCCAAAGTAATATTGAGGATGTAGAGAGCGTCTTATGCTCGACATAAAACTTATAGACAGATTTCCAAATATCGAGATCCGAAGATGCATGAAATTGGAAGTCTAATAGGCTCTAAGATTATGAAACTGAAATGGAGTTGAGTGGAGCACTTTGCAGGACAATAACTGAACGGTAGCCGAGGACTGAGGCATGGTTATAAAAACGAGATGTGCACATTACATTGTCAATGACACGGGCTGTAGGTAGTTTAAATTAGCGCAGGATCGTGGCGAATGGCACTGAGGGAGGCAATTCAGCAGTGGCTGGGTCGGGCTGTGGATAATAATGACGATGAATATTTAGCGCATATCGCTTGCAGTTTATTAAGCAAAGTACAGTCAACATATGGACAAGTGAGCGAATGTCATTTGGTCACTCTGGAGGGGCGAGACACGACTCTTAAAACGGATCGCTGAATCGAAAAAAAAATGACATGGCTAAACTATAAGGGTTCCTTGTTGACTTAATTGGTTTTATTTTTTAACGCTTCAGTTTTTGTTTTTTCAAAAGTAAAAGCTTATACATAGACGTGCCACTCATATAAAGTTAAAACTTTGTCAGATTTAGCACTAGTGAATACCTAATTACCTATCATTATTATTGTGTTAGTTTAATAAAAAAACTTTGCAAAAACTATACTTCTGGAATGTTTTTTTGCCTCTCGAGTAATTCAGTTCATCAATGTTTTCGTTTTTTCGATCCTTATGTCAGCTCATATCATTAGACTTGTAAATAATGAGCACTATTTTAGGAATTTAGAACCGGTTGTGGATAGCCTCTGGTATTTTTGAGCTTTGATGAAAGGTTCCTTAGGTGATTAAGGTCAAGTTCCGAATGGTGCAACAGCGAATACCATGAGGAAGTCATCATAAAAGTCCAAGGACTTCGATACTTATCGAGGAATAAAAGCGCTCTGAATATATTTGCATATTCTGCAGACATTTGATCTGGGTCTGGGTATGGTACCACGGGACTCATAGTTCCACGGTACACGATACTGACACCCACGATAAAGGGAATCCTAGTGTTGGGTCAGGACTATGTATGTGAATGTTGGGTTTTTATGTAAAACTAGCCTCTGCCCACGGCTTAGCCTGCGTGGAACCCGGATAAAAAGTAGCCTGTGTTATTCTGATCCTAGCAAACTTTCCCGTTAATAATAGTAGTAGGATATGTAATTGTTTATGTGTGAAAAAAAGGAACTTAAAAAAGTTAAGATTAGTTATTATACCTAATTACCCTTAAAATGATTTGTCTTTTTTTTGTTATGTAGTACCTACATAATGTTATTTAGTTATTAAGTAATAAAAATGTAGTAAAACAGATATAATTACCAAGTTCAGCGTATAAGATCATAGAAATAAAGACTTACCTTACTTATATAGATTTTTAACAGTTGTTTATCTAAACTGTTCTGTTTTCTTATCTTGAATTTGAAATGACACCTATCAGAAAGAGTGTTTAGTTGATCAACTGTTTAGTTATCTTTATAAGTAAGGTTAACTGTTATGATAATTAATATATAGTTTGCATAAACTGTAATTTGATTTAATTTCATGATAATAAGCGATCCGCGTAGCATGTTGCAGAAGTTAAAACACCACCTTAATTATTTTACATGTTACAAATGCGGGTCCGCCTACGATTTTAATTCAATGCGATATGATGTTTTTTCTTAAACTTTTAGGCTGTTATTAAAAAAAACTAGAACAGTGACGGTGTAGTTTATTTCTCCCTGTCTGACATTTGAGAATGAACAGGTAGAGAAAACAACATTTTAAATATTTAACCGTCTCAGTTTTAACTTTATAAGTTCATCCCGTAATAATACGAGGCATAAATACAGAAGGAAACGAAGAAAACTACCTTACCTACATACAAATCTTATTTTCACCTTTGTCAATGTAACGAAATAAAACTGTACAATTCATGAATTAATCCGGGGCCATTTCAGTTGATAAGTTCTAACTTAATCTAGTGTATAAAATACTCATTAGTGTTTTTATTTATTGTTGGAACTAGTGGTTACAACCGTGTTGACGCACGGAACAAGTTTTTAAGGCAATGCCTATTACATGTTCCAGTTGTAATATTATGCAATAAGTTTCAGTTTACTTAAAGTTGAATATTAGTTTATTCTTTGAATATGCTCGAAACTTGTGGAATGATCATTTCTTCACATCGGCCTTCAATGCCCGCCACAGGTGGGCGCGCCGATGTATTTCGAAGTACTTAATATGACCAAACGGACGATTCAGTGTGGCCGGGAATAAATGTGTATCTCTAACACCTTACCCTCAGTGACAATTGTTTCAGTGACAAATATGAAGCTATTGAGCTTCATACCTTATCATATAGAGATATAAGTAAATACACCACGTTATTTGTAATCACGCAAAAGCTCTTGGATCATATTAAATCCAACAACTTTTTTTTCTATAACCTTTGTGAATTCGTATTTTTTATAATAATGAGCAACTCTAAAATCAACTGTTTCATGAAATTAAAAGTCATATTAGGACTAATACTTACTTATCCTATTAAGACTTACACGTCAAGAAGCAGTTGTTTTTATGCTAACATATTAAAACTTTCAAAACTTGTAAAACTTACAGAATGTAAAAAAAAACTGAAAATAAGTCAAAGTTCCAAAGAAATTGAAGAAGTTCCGAAGAAAAAAGTTATAGAATAAGTAGTTTGGTTTGATGCGTGATTGCGTGATGTACAAATAAAACTGTATATGTACCTACGTTTAAAATTGGAAATCCTACATACGACAACGTAAAGAAGGGTAAGGAGATAAGGATACGAATCCTTGCAAGCGGATATTGAATGGCAGCATCTCAAAGTTACATAATAAAAATTCGTGTTTTGTAAATGCCGCGCCGTTTGTCAGTAAATTGATATTAATTGGCTCAATCTTACAACCTTGTCACACATCAATGTTAGGCATAGATTTTTTTAAAGAATTTAAAAAATGTACAAAGTAACCAGTATTTTTTAGAAAACAGGTTTTCTAAGGCTATGGTTCCTAATGTTATTAAACATTAGTCATATTAAAAACCATTTTTGTAATTGTATTAAGAGTATTTTTAAATAAATGACGCGTCTTTTAAAAAAATATGAAAATGATTTGCTTCTTAAAATTATACAAATAATTACAAAAAAATATACAAAGTTCCAAGTCCACTCTGGATTAAAACCCTGTACTTTTTGTACACAGTTTACTGAAAATAATATTTTGGCATTCCAACTTCTTCAGTGGAAAAACGACTAAATTCACTTCCATGGGCTTAGTCACCTTCTTTCGGGTGAGTTCAAACATGTTCTGGGACTACCTGTATCCCTCTACTAAAATCTATTGGAAAACATGAGTACCTATGTTTCCTAATTTTTTTCAAGATTTTTGTTTTAAACCATTTTGTTAAATGTTCTGAGGCTTTCCGATGAGATTTTATTGAATATTGTTAGAATATCAAAAGATTTGTAATTTCTTACTTAATCATCCTAACAAACAGCTACCATCATGCATATTTCTGCCTTCAAGCAGTAATGTTCTCATTGCTGTGTTCCGGTTTGAAGGGTATGCTTGCCGGTGATCTTTCATCTTGATATCTCAGGGAGGCAACGCGTGAGTGAAACCTCTGGTATTGAAAGAGCGTGCATAGGCTACGGTAACTGCTTACCACGAGGTGGGCTGTTAGTTTGTTTGCCTCTATAATGGTATAAAATACTGCTTCCTCACCAGCGTCTGTCGGTGTCGCTAATAGTTTCAAGGTTTAATACTATTCAGAAGATAACATGCCCGCTATTATTTTATCACAATAATTAACAAATAATGTCTTGGACGAAATATTAATTTCAGTTATAATGTTTTCATAAAGTTGAATGAATTAATAAGTCATTTGACTTTTTTCAGAACTACAAATTGGTCTGTCAGCAAATGATATGAAACAATATTCTATTTATTCTTTTTAAGTGAAATATTAGCGTGTTCAGTAAGTTAATGAGACATAACTTTTAGAGAGAAAGCGATTTGATATTGTTAATGAAGCAGCAGGCCTAATTATCTTGTTACAGGTAGAAATACCAGTAACGATAATTTGATTTAGTAAACGATTTATATTTATTTCGAAATACTGATAGCGTATTAGCAGGGTTCATTAGGACGCAGAATGCCTACGAAACTATGCGTCAGCTTTTTATGAAAAAAATAGGCCTAGTTGTTGACAATATTCCAATGCAGCACTAATTAATATCAGATTTTTGTAGAGTCTTACTTTTTTATACCTAGATAACTATTTATATTTTAATAAGTGCGTAACTAGTTGTTTGTGAAATATATAAAATTTATTGTATCATAGGATGCATTTTTTTTTGTTTTTTAACACTAACTTTATTGCATACACTTGGTAGGTACATAAATAATAGGTATAGTTTTTAGGTAGGGAATATGCTTATGGGTATGGCAATCGATAGGTAGGCAGGCCGAGGCATGTTCAGCATATAAACTTTACTTTATTTTTGGAAATTATCAATTTTGTTTGACATGAATATGTTGCGAGCTAACTTACCTATCTTATTATCGTGGTTAAAGTGAGTGTGAGTAAGTTTAAAAAAGAAAATAACTTAAATTCGTAAACATGTAATAATAGAATTTGAACCGTTTTCCGTGTTTTTTTTTTGATTTAGTTCCGGTATCCTAAATAGGAGGTAGGACCTACTACGTTTTTTTTATTTCACTGCATAATTTATCAAATGGCCGTGATTCAGTTGAATCTGGTATTTTGGTTTAACATTCTAAAACTTCCATCGGAATAATTTTAGAACCAGATATACGAAATTTTGTATTTACATAGTAACAAGCAGAAAAATAAAGACCGACAGGTCGTTGTTTGATTGTGTGATAGGTTTTAAACATCCTAAGATTTGCCATATATAAATCCTTTAATATTTTCAGTATTATCTGTATTTGTATCTGTATAAAAAATAAGTTGTTTTAAGAGAATCGTCACACTAAAACTGAATAAATATCTACGCCAATCAAAATATAAGAAACAAAATCGTCAAATCTGCTTGCGTTTAATTTGTAAATAAAAAAAATAAGTAATATGAGAATTGACTAAATCCTATCTTCACATTGGTTGTTAAACCATTGGTCACTAGGCCCTTATAGGTTCTATGTGCCTGTTGGCCTGTTTAAAACAATTTGAACTATAAGAATAAAATACATTGCAAACTACATATATTACGTACATCAGGGCAGTACATTTTATGTTTGCGGTCTCCAATGAAAACATAAATACTTAATATAAAATAGTTTTACGGTTTACAGAGCTATCATTAAACTGATTCTAGCAAAAAAATTAGTTTGTACCTACATAATAAAGGTCATTGTCTACCATTATGTCAGTTCTGTGAAATGAGAGAACGTTGTGGCAATTCGCTTGTAAACTAATTACTGATTACCTTTTAATTTATCGAAAGAATAATAAACTTTTACATAGGATTTTCAAAAGAAAGTTTATTAGTTAGTTTGATGTGACAAGGGTATTCTATTGCCATATCTAACTGATAAAATAAAATTACGACTCTTATTTTGATCCTGACATTTTCTAAGTTGAGCTGATAGAGTAGGCTGTAGGCTGGCTCATAACCAAAAAAATATCATGACCAACAACAGCAACTGGTAGACTCCTAGGTTACCAGAATTCCCTCTATAGAGCCAAAATTTTAAGAGCTGCTAAAACCTAAATAATATAACGAAAACAAGTAGAGTAACATATTTTTTTTATTAAATGAACGCACGTGTTAGGTTCATGAACGTAGTGAAGATAAAAAAGTATCCATCTAGACATCTGAGTAACTTTTCTGTGTGTGCGTGAGTTTTCACAAGTGCTACAACAACGTACCTACGCTTTAGATACAGAGAACCTGTAATTAGTCT
This sequence comes from Perizoma flavofasciatum, assembly GCA_958496245.1. Classification (NCBI taxonomy): domain Eukaryota; kingdom Metazoa; phylum Arthropoda; class Insecta; order Lepidoptera; family Geometridae; genus Perizoma; species Perizoma flavofasciatum. The sequence continues at coordinate 6,356,667 of OY292439.1, read as the reverse complement.
TTTTGTAGGATATAAAAATAACTTCAAATTTTAGTTGCATCAATTTACATCGCGACTTATTTTAGGTGGGCATTTCTTATTTTATAATGTACAACTGTACAGCTAGCTAACTAGTTTTGTTTTAATTTTACTTAATTTCACCTAATTATAGTAAGGTTTGTACCAAGCGAATTGCCACTATTATTAAGTTGACTAATAGTTTTATTAAACAATTGCAAAGATCAGAGTACCTAACCACAATACAACTATATCTGTCAATATCATCTTCAAAAGCCTGTAGAACTCCACTATTTGACATGCCTCCTCCAAAACTTGAGCTTGGCTACCTCTCACTACCAACTTTCAGCAATTATAACGATGTCATCGGTCCAGTGGGTGGGGGTCGTACACTTGGTCGTTAGGTTCGTGGTTGCTATTCGAGAATATTCCTTCTCCAGCGGTTTTCGGTTCTGCGAGACATAAGATATACCTACCACTTCAACTTGGTAATTCTAAGAGCTATGTCGCCAGTAACTTTTTTTATACGAATTTTCTCATTTCGGATTTTGTAGTCTAGTCCTTTCTATAGTACGCTGTGCGACCTTTTGGTTGTGTCCACAGAACAAGTGGTCGTGCCTCTAACTACCTCCTTAGTATCCTCACAACAGATCTAACTTGAGAATGTCCAAAATTGGACGTCCAAAATTGATATTTTATAGCTATCTAAAGAGAAATAAGAGCTATGAATAGGTATTCATTAAAAACAAGTTTCAATTATATCCGGTGTATGGTCATGCCAACAATCAAACTAATAGGCCATCATAAATACATAAAAAGACTTTGGTTTGAGCTCATTAATCAAACAACAAAATAATTTAAATGATAAAAACTAAGACAAAATAATATTAATAATATTTGTAAGACTAGTAAGGTCCTACTAATATTATAAACGTGAAAGTTTGAGAGGATGGATGTTTGTTACTCTTTCTCGCAAAAAAATACTGAACAGATTTTGATGAAACTTTACAATAATGTAGCTTATATATCAGAATAATAGATAGGCTACTTTTTATCCAGGCTCCCACGTGTCGAAGTCGTGGACAGAAGCTAGTATGTAAAGCAGTGTCTAGGGTTGCTACTGTACGTCATATTATCTGAGTATCTTTTTTTATTATAAAACTTGATATCTGTGCAGTGAACTTGAGGATTAAAATAAAAAGAAAAGACAGAAACTTGATCAGCAAACCTTTCTCGATAGATTGATTTTTTTAATACAGCTGTTCCGAAACCCTGTTTACGTCCATTCTTACGAAAATGGATTTTTGTTTAAATGTTCTAGTTATTCTGGACCATTTTGATTGATTTTTTGGTGGCTTAGTAGACGGTACCCCGACTCCTAATCCGAAGGCCGTGGGTTCGAATCTGATCGATCGCTAATGAATTACTAGAAAATTTTAGACCGTACTTTTCATGTGTCATTAATGTAATTTCCATATAATTAATCGTTAACGCCAACAGAAGTGGTATTTGTCTAGAACCCCTGAGGACGTCTATTTTGAAGAATATAGTCGAGAACGTGACTGCCTGTTTGTTTTTAATTTATAAACTAAAAGTGAAAGTTTATGTTTGATATAAGTAGGTATTAGACATTACATATTTTAATCATTCAGAATTCGTAATCTTTGTAATGATACTATCAGCAACAACACGCGATTTAAGATATTTTTAATTTTCTTCTAGCGTACCCGTTAGATATTTTGTCCTTGAATGTGACAGATACGAAACGTCAATTCGACAACCATAAAGTAAGTAACCACTACGTTCAACGACAAAGATAAATTTGTATGAGAGAAAGAAACAACGTTTTTTGACATATTCCGGTTTCTAATATTTTTACTTTACATAAAAACCTAATTCGGACTATTACGAAAATTTTTTAAAAAAATACCCAAACCTGTCCAGCCGTTTTAAAGTGATGCGCTTATCAACCAACAGTGCAGTATAATTTTTATTATATATAAGATTTTGTGTTTTGCTTGTTCTTATATAAGGCCAGTAAAATTTTCACAATTTTGCCAGTAAGATTTTGAGGTTCCAAATTCAAATCACATTATTGACCAGCTGGTTATATAATGAAATTCAATACAATATTATTGCTTGGCTCAGCTCTAATAATGACTAACTTTAGGTTAGGTTTGCATATATATAAAAAAAATACTGAATGTTATGTCCGATTTCATCCTTGGATCCCTTCCCACATTATTTTACGATAAATATTCATAGCCTGATTTCATAGGTAGTAGAAATATCATATATTAAATAATTAATCGTATTTCAAGTAATCCCATTGTTTACAAAATATGTTTTTTCTATTAAATATCTGATATTAACTAGCAGATGTTGGAGACTAAAATTAGGAAAGCTTATTTATTATACTTTATTAAAGAACCTTGGTGTTTTAAACTTCAAATAAGTAGTAGGTACCTAATCGTTTTAGAGTGAGACAGACAAAAATATGTTTTTTTTTCAGCGCGGTGCTGTTCGCGTCAACGCCACAGTCCTACTTGTGCTGATATAAGCTTGCATCGAAACTTGTATGGCCACTTTTTGATGTGTTGATTCGGCACCTATCTGCGGCTTAAAGTAGTTTTTGGTAGTGTAATTAAAAATCAGCCACGTTATTTTTAAACTAATGTTGAATAAACATTTTATTTTGGTTATATTTTAACTTTCCTACTAGGTACTGTTATAAAGGCGAAAGTTTGTGAGGATTATTCTTTCACGCAAAAACTACTGAACGGATTTTGATGAAACTTTACAGTAATATAGTTTAACACATAGGCTATTTTTTATCCGGGTACTACGCGGATGAAGCCATGGGCAGAGGCTAGTTTATTTATACGGATGGCAGTAACAACTCACTACTGGTGATTCCGACTTTCGTAAAGGTCATCCGTTTGAATCCTGTCGCGCAGCAATAGAATTTTCGACTTTAAACTATATGCAACATAAATGGTGAAGGAAAACATCGTGAAGACACTGCCATGTCCTACTCGAAGAAATGTGACACATAGGTAGGTACATGAAAGTAGACTCTTCGTTTTACAATACTAGTTCCTCCATCATTGGTCACCGAGCCCTTTTTAGGGCTCTTCGCGTCAACCAAGACACTAACCTATTTGAAGGTGACCAAGAAAAAACCAATGATATGACAAATTAAAGAAGGCTGGCCCTTATTCATTTATGGTTCATTTTATTTTGTAGGTTAGTATAAAACTTAAGTACCCACCTTTGTCATGTGGAATGCTAACTACTTACAAAAACGCAGGCATGTGCCAAATGTAATGTTTGGACGTGCCTCTGACTACCAACTTGAGGATACCGTGTAGTGGATACTTGGTATCCTCAAAGATCTACACGCACTACGGATCCGAGGATGTACACCATGGGGAATATAGTCGTGAGCGTGTTTGTTTTTTAAGTATTGATTGAAACTTTTATAAAATAGATAAAGAATTGGGGATCATTATAAAATAATTCACCTTAAGCTGAAAAAATATTAGATTTTTCCTTCTCGACTGTATGGTATCACATGGTAGACAAAGAACCCTGAAAAAAGGTTTATTGAAAACTAACTAAGTGTTAGTCCATTATCATAAAAAAATAAAACATACCGTGAAATCGACGTTTTCGCATATAACTATGACTTTTTCTCCATAAATGCTTTTTCTTTCACTGAAATCTTTGAGTTTTAATATTCAAAACTTTTTGGTTTCGCTATAAAATAAATAATTGCTCAGTTTTACGCGTTTATCTGATTTGTTAAAAAGGAAACACTAAAGTAAACTTTCCACCGAAGCCCCGAAAGCCAAGACGGGCGCGATCGCCTTTCTGTAGCGGCTCTTCGGAACTAAACCTAATTTACTGACCACACTGTCTTCACGGAGCTTCCATCCTAGCTTACCTACTAGTTTGTATTAGATGATCATAGATTAACTAATAGTCACTTGATAACTAAAATCTTACGTAGATTAGTATTGCAGCGAAATGATGTAACAGGATGGTTTTGTTTCTGATGAAAAATGTGAGCGATGGAATTGAGCAGCGTCTACATTTGTGATATTTTAACATTATAATAATCCGTGACCGTGACAAAGATACTGACCAAAGAGGCAAAAACCGTGATTTACCCCAGAACATGTCTGGAGTAATGTAAGTTGAAAAGTCAGAAATGTGAACCCTTCTTATAGGGCGTGCCGAAAAATATGATCTTTCGACACTTGTGTGACATAAAAAAACAATATTGGAGAACCAGTGTTATAAATATAATTTTATGTTTGAATAAAATTCAATTTAATCTCAACAAAACAATCAAATACAAGACATTTTTAAAAGCAACCAAGACGTTACTGACATTTAAAGAACCATCTGATTTGAATCTTATTTGCAAAATACATTAGCATTATAACTGTTTGCGTTCAAAATACATTTACAAATCCGGGGGTCACCCCGTCAAATATAATGAAAGTTTTTCACTATATTTGGGTATTAAGGGGCATACGTAGGCTTTTTAAGTGAGATTTATTTATTTTGGCACACAAAACAGAATACAATCAATTTAAAATACATAGCAAAATTTACAAAACTTTTGAGCTAGATGGCATTCTAAAACATGTGTACACATCATGGTTTGTGAAAAGCAGTTGGTGCTTACTTTGTGTTACAATTATATTATTTAATTATGAAAACCCTACAATATTTGAGTTTAATTATTGTGAGATTATCCATGTTATGTGCCTTTTAGTGTACTGCTGTGGTGACCCTTCTTACAAAGAATCCCACTGCACAGTTTTAGTTGTTACCCTTTTCTAGGTGGTTAGTGCCTACTTACCTACCATCTGTTCTAGTAGGTGCGTGTTAGTAAACAAATGCCTCAAATGTATATTATTTTTTCTTAAAACTTTAGGCCTTTGTAACATTTGTAGCATTAGCTTTACACTGACGACACGCCCATGTCACCCGGGGCGCTGGGATACTGCGCCAGGTTAGGCCTTCATACCAAAACTTATTACCATCGTCTCGAGCTCAGACCATATTACTTCAATTCATTAAATTAAATACGTCCTGATGTAGATGGTTCTAGAATATCGGTCTAGTAAGTACATATATCTAACGGGTTATGATATTGGATCTATGTATTTTTTAACTTTATTAGGTCTAGCAAGGTGAACGATCTAGAGTAGAGATGATTATCTTAGAGACTAGACTTGTAGATGAGTAGGTATAACCCCTATGTCTGATTGAAATATTCTCATTTCTAGTCTGAAGATTGATTCTAGTAATTTTTTCACAATCACGTCTCGATATAATTTCGTGTTAGTTCATTTTCAGTTCACTTTTAATCTCAATTAATGACGTTATTCTAAGGATGGACTGTAAATTGTTTTTAAGTAAAATTCCGATTCTGATGTTCACTTTGTCTGTTTTTTTTAAACCTACGAGAATTGGTTTTTGGGTCTCACTTTCCCGCATAGTTTTTTAGTACTTTTCTGTAATTTTCTTCATAGAGGGCCATCTATAATTTTTTAAATAACTACGTTAACATTGTGCCATGGAAGGTTCACAAATATGTCTGTACATACTTGTGAACCTTCACTTCACTTTACAGCAACTTCGGATGTTCTGCGGTTCTAGTAACCTAGTTCCTGTATCGCAACATAGATGGACATAATAATAAATTAACATAAAAAAATCTACTCGCTGATAGATGGCGTTGAGAGACTTGCTTACAGTAGGAGCATATGTGCTACGGCGTAGCAACTTCTACGTAGTATCAGTACATGTATTATAATATATGTGGCATAGTCTTCAGTAGCATAATCAAGAGCAGAGAAAAACATACGATCTACCTTGGTTCAGTCAGTGACAAAAATAGATTAACAATTTATATTTTTATCCCTCAAATATTCCGAGAACTTAGTTCTAAATATAAATTCAGGGGGTTACATTCGAAGATCCGCTATAGCCTCTAATTGTAATCGAATGTTACAAGGGATGAAAGATAACCCTAAACCTTAAGAAAAAGAGTATGTTATAACTCATACTATTGCTGTAAGGATTAATAAAAAAAATCGTAGCTCGAATGCAAAGAAATTACAGAATGATAAAAACAACAAAGGTATTTTGAAAAGACTAGTGTATTTCTCAATAAACATCTTAAAACTACCACATAAGCTAAAGTATATTATACAGTAAATTCACACGACAAATTGTGCAACAATAAATTTAAATTAAAAACAGATACGCTTTTTTACAATACGTCTTGTTTGCATGTCACGCAGCAGATACTTGTTTTGGGGCTTGGGTGTTGTGGTAACACGGCACAGGGAATCCTAGTATTGGCCAGGACTATGTTTGCGTGTTTTGATTGTTTTATTTATTTAATGATAATGTAGGTAACTTCAACTGTACTAAATGGTTTCCCCATGATGAAATTTCTTAGCAATATGAAAAATCAAGAACATAATTAAAACACAAAAATCGATCATCACCTATTAGGGTGATCATTTATCACAAGGTACGTTACTAATAGGGTCAGTATGTACGATTTATTATTAAATCTCTTAAAACGCAGGGCCTATCCAAATAGACAGCTATTGTTAAATAAAATCACAATCCTACCGCTTACTCTAAAAAGAAACACATAATTTTGATTGGCTACTGAAAGAAAGTAGGTTCTCAAAAAGAGGTTGAGTTATGATAAAAATAAACTAGGTGAACGCCTGGTAAACCAGGCGGTCATCTAGTTTAGCCATTCAATTTTAAACCATGTTTCCTTTGCACAACAATTTGTCTTGAATTTCAGGAATCAAATGTCTAAAAGATAAACCACTGATTTAAACTGATTTTAAAGACAAATTTTTGAACAAAGGAAACAGGGTTTTAAATTGAATGTTAAAATAAAAAAGCCGACAGTCTATTTGACATTTCAAAAAAAGGTTTTACTACAAATAGCTGCTAAAAGATGAACCTGGCGGTCACTTAGTTTATTTCTATCATAATTCAATCTTTTTTGAGAACCTACTTTCTTTTGGTCAATCAAAAATATGTTTTTAGTTAAGGGTATAATAATACCCTTTTTCGTTAAGGTGTATTTAAACCTTGGTTTTAGTGGATCTAACGGAACTTGAGTTCAACTCGAGTTTAGACCACGTTTCGTAATGAGACCGAAACGTGGTCTAAACTCGATGTGTTTAAAAAAATGCAACTTAATGAACACAGTGAATGGTAATTCTGTGCAGTACTTCAACTGATCACTATTAAATGCAACCAAAAATATGGCCGTTTCACACGAAATAAGTGCTGTGATGTTTAACGTTTTATTTTTCACAACATATTGTGTGAAAACACCTTTCAAGTATTAACTAAGTAGGTGTTAAAGTAGAACTAACTTAATCATTTAATCTAGAGTATTGTTATGATCATCTTTTCTTGACTTAATACCATCTATATTTCCATACCTACAAAATATCATATAAATATGTAAACAATTTTGAAACATGCTGAGATTTTGCAAGAAAAATAAGCTTGTTAACACTGTTAACTTCTTATTATTTTCAAAAATAAATCTGTAACAAATTCAGGACATCGCAATTGAGATTTTTTTTATCATGTCAAACAATTTTTTCTAATATGGTAATCATAAAAACATTCTACAACAAAAACAAAAACGGTACAAATACTACCTAACATCCAATACAGCCTCTTCTGATTAACAACCTTGATTCTTACCAAGTAAGTAAAGACACGTGTAATAGACACAACATTTTTAGATAAGACACTTATTAAAAAATATTTCTGGATGGCAAATATTTGCATAGATGTTATGGACAGTAAAACTATTAAAAACCACAAAATACTTAGCATAAATGTTATTAACCATGAAAAAGTTTTCCTTTTCTTCACATTTACGCCTTGGTGTTCAAGTAAAAAAAACCTTGCCTGAAGCCCAGTTATTGTATTTAAAAACAGTCAATGTTTAATCTGATAAACGCCAACAATTATTAAAATTACAAACAAAATTAAAATTTAAAGTGGATCAAAAGTTGTATGACAAAATTATATTGAGCTGGATCGTGAAATAATTACCAGAGTTGATTTTTAGTTATCAATGCACATATTTGACAGCACTTGACTGTCAAATACGTGGCAATAGCGCGAGTCTACGTTGATATTCCACAACGAAATATTTATCGAATATATAGTTATATTAAACATTTTCATAATGTTTTAACGATGGACTCCACTCCACTGACTTGTTTTGTTAAAATCATTTGCTGGAATCTGTGTATAAAAATCGTATCAATTAACACTGTGCTGACAACATCAAGAAGTGAGATATTATTAACTTATTATTGAGATATAAGCAACAATAAAATAAATTTAATGATTTATACAATAATATATGTACATATAAAATATAATCAATATAATAACTAAAATATGATCGAAAAAAACATAACATATCGACAAACTAAAGACAAACTTCACATATCTTGAAAAGGAGAATGAAAAATAAATACAAAAGATATTTGACTCGTAAATGAAGAAAGTTCACATCAGCTTTTAAACTAGGTTCATACGATCTCTAAACAAGCATCTTCTCACTGTTGCCTTAGAACAGCCTCCCCAAATTGTTCACTCACTCATTTATTCATTCACTCATCAACAAAACAACTTATGCCATCGGCTCCATCTTTATTTGTATATTCTCCTTATTATCCACACTTGAATCTTGCTGAACACTGGTGTTCGGTCCCTGAGCCTGCATGTTGTCAGCACTGGTGTTCGGTCCCTGAGCCTGCATGTAGTCAGTACTGGTGTTCGGTCCCTGAGCCTGCATGTAGTCAGCTCTGGTGTTCGGTCCCTGTGCCTGCATGTAGTCAGCACTGGTGTTCGGTCCCTGAGCCTGCATGTAGTCAGCATGCCGCTGAATGTTTTCAGGATTGTTCGGATTGTTCATAATAGCCGCTACGAATTCTAAAGTCTCCTTTTGAAGATCTATAATCTTTTGCTGGATGATTTTGTTCCTCTGCATGAGGACGACAGTCTTCCAGGCTAGCTCTTGGATCAGCTTGCTTTGGACCGCCTTATCAATGTTGACCATGACGTACTGTGGCGGGGACTCGTCGTTGGCTGCTGGAGCCATTCTTTGAATGCGCTGGACGCGCCTGGCTTCACGGAGACGAGTTACGTGAGATCCTGGAAAAATAGAAAGTAATTGTCAGTAAAATTAAAAACTAAATTGTTGGTTTCTGCCTAAAATGACGGTCCAATGCACAATCTCATGTAAAGACGCATCCAGACCAGACGACGTATCACGAATAATTTTGTTTTCCTTTTTCTTGTTGCTGTGTCGGTAACGTGAATTATTCGCTATTTGTCATCAGATCTTGTCGGCCCAAAGATGTGCGTTCTGTTGCTTTTTGCTGGTTTTAAAAACAAATGCATGGCTTTACGTGAATTTTAATCCGTGTAAGTTTAATGGGATCACGTTTCATTAAAAGGAGTTAAAATGGTAATTCTACCCCATAAGTCTATGGTGTAAAGTTCAGGAGTATTTTGATTAAATATTATTTTAATAAGAAGTTTTTTCATAAAAGAACATTTCATTAGAACCTTATAAAATCGCTCAAATTTCAAAATGACACCTGCAGTATATCTGTATTTGCCTGTAAAACAAAAGAACAATGCATGCATTCTTGTGCAGTATATTGTTGTAGGAGAAATGATGACGTCTATGTAGCAAAATGTATCGACAAATGTATGCAGTCGTACGTAGGCACAACGTGACAGGTATAGCAAAACAGGTGTGAAGCTAGTAAAACCTACTAATATTATAAACGCGATAGTTGTGAGGCTGGATGTTTGTTACTCTTTCACGATAAAACTATTGAACGGATTTTAATGAAACTTTACAGTAATATAGCTTATACATCAGAATAGCACAGGCTACTTTTTATCCGGTTATAACGCGGCCGAAGCCGTGGGCAGAAGCTAGTTAGCTATAAATGTTCTTAACCCTTAACTAATGACGTGGATTAGTGGACCCACACGAAATCGTAAAATGCACCTAAGATTCGATGTACACGCCTGAGCTTGTCCCTGTGTGGCGCACAGGCCCAAAGGCCCGCCTGAGATGCAGGAGTTTGCGGATTCGATTTCCACACCGGTACAAATGTTTGTATGATCCGTTTTTTTTGTCTCATATGTTTTCATGTATATTAAATGATGTATGTATTTACAAAAAAGTATATAAGTAGTGTATCAGTCATATATAATACAAACTCTGCTTAGCTTGGGGCTAGATGATGCTGTGTGAAAAATGACCAGCATTATTTATTTATTTCAAATTCAACTGAAGAAACCAAACAATGTTTAGCGACTAAATGTTAAAAATCTATTTAATCCTTATAAAATATTGAACTAGATTCTTCACCTCTATAATATGTATGTATTTTTTTCTAAATATTTGTTTTTTTTTAAATTGGTAGGCATATTTTTCTTAAAGTATGTAATGAAAAGCTTAAATTCTTTGAACTAAAAAAAAGCGACTGTGTCTAAAATGAATGAAAATACTTTATTGTACACCACAAGATAATAAAATAAACAAAAACTTAATATAACTGAAAGCACAATGGACGGTCTTATCGCTTAAAAGCGATCTCTTCCAGACAACATTGTGTCTTAAATATTTTTTCCGCACAAACCATAAATGATTAATGATTATAATTCAAAAAATAAAATCTGTGAATCTGTGAATCAGTGTGCCAACCAAAGGTGCTATCAATGTATGTATAGTCACGTTACTGTAAAGCGTGAGTCTAAAACCCACCGACAAAAACAACGGATACAGCCACGTGATCGGTTGCGTGGCTACGCACGTAAGTACCTACTGCAACCAACGAAAACATTTACGTAATTTATCGAGCGAGCGAAGCGAGCAAAGATCTCTTTGTCAAGTTGGATAAATCGGCACTTTATGTATGTATGTGTGTTAGCCTACATACATACTAAAAACACTCATTAAAAATTTAAATTTAACATTTGATCATCGCGAGATCTCAGTTCGTGGCTAACTACTAGTAAATAATCGTATAGAGCTAAAGGCGAGCTCTAGTGTCAAAGTTAAAAGGACACACAACTGGGGCCTATCCATGAAGTCTTATAGCGATTCAGTTCAGGAAAAGATGTCACTTTTCGCTTTACGATTGGGGACGCTATGGCGTAGTCATTCGCAAAGCGGGATTTGACATCCTTGCCTGAATATAATCGTTATAAGACTTGATGGTTGGGCTCCTGCTCTACGTAATAATCTGCTATTACTTAGAGCAGTCAGCAAAACGTGCTTCCCGAAGCATAGAAGCGCTTATTCGTAAATGCTATCTTTGATCATTAATCCTTGGCCATGTTTAATTTAAGTGAAACTCCGTACTTTATCAAATGAGAAAATTTGACACATGCGTCGGCCACGTGACCATACTGCTAATAACTGAAACGACTTTATTTTATATCTGCTTCCTATATTAGTAATATCTACAAGTCTACAACTATCGACAAGTCAAAGAAACTTTATAAAATATTGCTTCCTCGTGTTTCTTAAATGAATTAAACAACCGTCTTCGACACGTGATCAAAAGCGTGGCTAAACTGCAAGCTGCCACGAGCTTCATACAAAAGGTGTTTATAGAACAGCGATGCGTACCAAATATAAGTAGTAGACGAATTTTCTTGTGAGTAGGTAAGTATTATGTTTGGAGAAAATATTATGCAAGGGTTATATCTTTATACCTTCCGATATTTAAACCTACTTATAAACTACCTAAAGTGTGCGAGCTGTTACTCAAACAGACAAAACATCGTAGGTTCAAATACCTATCAACAAAAACTTCCGCCCGTGTTGCGTTCACGTGACCGGTTACATGAAATTTTACCATCAATTATTTTACTCTTTATTTTAAAATATTATTTTTATTTTAAATTATTTCTTTTTTTGATGGTGAGTTTTGCCGTCAAGCTATAATGCATTGCTGTCCGCATTGTTCCGGTTTGAAGAATTTGGGTGCCGGTGAAATTAAAGACACGTGACACATTAAATTACGCGGTCGGTAATCCGAGAATGATACCTCTAATGTTGCAAGCATCCATAGGTTACGGTAACCACTTACCAACAGGTGGGGCGCATGCTTTTTTCTTGTTTTTTTTGTGCTATATTGAAATTGTATAAAAAAGTCATAATAAAATATGGATTGTCAAAGAATTCCCAATCTAGCCATATTTGTCTCGATTTGTAGAACGAAAAATCTGAGTAATTTTAATATGATTGAAAATTATCTTTACGGCTTCGATAAACAAAATGAAATATAAATATTTTATTTTGCTTTTCTTCACTCTTAGACCACTAAGGGCAGACAGTAAGGCGAATTTTCCTCAGGCATTATTGCACGTTTGTTACGCTATGTGACAGTTTAGGTTTATTTTATTTATGCCCTATCTTGATACCCATCCCATTGGATAATATGACAATAAACAATATATTTTATTTATTTATTAGGAAAACCAACAGACTTCACATGAATAATTGCTTACAGTTGCTAGTTTGGGATCTAGTTTACATGAAATTTCAATAACTAATAAATACCGTGCGTTTAGGTAGGTATAATAAAAATGCTTTTATATTTTTAGGCCAATTCTTAGAAACAGTTCCAATAAAATGTTGTTTATTATTTATTTATGTTGGTAATTGTAATTTCAAACCGTAATCTTAAAATAAATTAAACCTTTTCAATGCAAATTTATCTTTGCAAATAAGGAAATGATTAAGTAAGTATTTAATTTTAATTGGTTATTGATTTGTTTTCATAATATGACAAGTCAATCAGAAAAGGTATTTCGAATGCAATTTACGTTATGAATGGGAATACCTATCGTAGTCCGTTAAAATGTTTATCAAATGAGATCATGGATAATACTCGTACATATATAGTACGAGTATTACTCTAATATATGTGAACACTACAATATACACACATGTAGGGCTGAAATAGTTTTTTACAGGACTTAGTGCTTGCTACACTGAAGTATCCGAACACTGTCTAATACAATGCTGGAACATTTAAGTGGATAATGCGCGAAAAAATCCTGCTAATATTATAAACGTGAAAGTTTGTGAGGATGGATGTTTGTTACTCTTTCACGCAAAAACTACTGAATGGATTTCGATGAAACTTTACGGTAATATAGCTTTTACATCAGAATAACACATAGGCTTATTTTTATCCGGGTTCCATGCGGGCAAAGCCGTGGGCAGAAGCTAGTCTTAAAGTAAAGTAAAGTAAAAAATATTTATTTGACATAATAAAAAGTTACAAATTGTATATGAACCCATAGGCTCCTGAACTGGTAGAAACTGTATTAGCTTCAACCATAGAAAGTTCTAAATATTACGTAGTACTTACAATAAATTAACTATACACATTAAAAAAACAAGCATCGGTAACAGAACTTACGCAACAACCTCTTGTATGTTTTTCCAAAGGGAGCGAAAAATAGCCTTATATAACACTCAAGGGTCAATTACCATAGCTGTGACCTTGGACACACGGCGCCGCCGCGACCTTACGTACCCACCCGACCCGGGAGCCATTTATCAATACTTGTAGCCCTAGATAGACTAGTTCGAAGAAATTGAGATGAGATGTTTAACTTTAGGATAATTTGATACTTATACCTAGGAACTTGTACCTATATTTTTTTGTCTTTTATTATAACTCGTTTCTGCCAAAGGCTTCACCCGCATCGTATCCGAAAAAGTAACCTATGTTTTATACACTATATCTATTCAAAATTTCCTCCGAATAAGTTCAGTTTTTACGAAAATTGTTAGCAACAAATATGAAAACTTTCGCCGCATAGTGAATAGGATACCTATTCGGAAGTATTTCTTGTCAACTAAATGACCGTGCAATTGAAAATATTCAAAAAAGCTATTTCGTAAGTGCCTATAATATGAACATACTTAGAGAATTTGTTTTTTTATGAATCATGAAACAGAACTTCATGTTTCGGGTCTAGGTGGTACCAAAGTACTCATAGTTTCTGATACCCATGGCACTTTAGGGGAATCCTAGTATCCCACACACTAGGATTATGTACGAGTATGTGACTGGTTTTTTTTAAATTTTGTGATTAAATATAATGAATGAATCATTTTTTATCATTTGCTATCAGCCTATTAAGGACGAAGGACCTACTGCCACATTATTCAAAAAATTTAGTTAGTTTGCAAGTTATCATTTAATTAGACATTACTAAGGAATAACGAATTCATTATTCCTTTGGTAATGTCTTATTAAATCGCAAAATTTTAGCAATTCTTAAACCATTCAATGATTTTTTTAAATTACTACTTATTTCCTTAGCCTTTTTTAACCCGAAACTACTCCAAGACTTTTGGTCACCAATCGTATCCTACTACTATAATACTATTAGAACGGATTTTGATTTTACTTTACAGTAATATAGCGTATACATCAGAATAACACATAGGCTACTTTTTCTCAGGGTACCAGGTGGGCGAAGCCGTGAGCAGAAGCTATTAATTTTATAAGTGCATAATTAAAAGCCACCACACACTGTCGTCATCTTGCAGCGACCGATGCGACATTGAAAATTGGAACGCACAAATGAAACCACTAAACAAAGACACGTTAAACGCGAACATCTCACAGACGTAAATAATTACAAGACGTTTTGTTGCGACGGTGCACAGATTTTGTTTTGACAAGGCAAGGGTCAACAAACCTTTTCTTTTTAAATTTTCGGCCGAAAACGCGAGCTCCTCCTGGTATGAAGAGAGCTGGACTACTGACGCGCATTTTTTGTCTGGGCGTGCAGACTTGCGCGATGCAACCGACATTTATCGATGCTGTCTTTAGAGGCTGCGTTTGATTGTCAATATTTGGCAACTATAGCTTTTGTGCGTTTTTGATTTCTATACTAAAGCTGAAGAGTTTATTTATTTGAACGCGCTAATCTCAGGAACTGCCAGTTGGATTTGAAATATTATTTTGTCATTTGATAGTCCAATTCTTGTAAAGGTTAGATATATCAAAAGAAATCTCAGTTCTATTTAGATGACTTATCTTCTGTAGTCTAAAAGACTATTACTGATCTCAATTGATATCCAAGCTTTTCTCAGGATTTTCCCAGCTGAAGGACAGGAAGATGATTACTTATATCAAAAAAAACATTCTCCAATAATATACCTATGTCATAATGTATCTTTTCCAATAATAGTAACACTGTAAAAGTTATTTACTTAATATTTTATAAAATGACAAAATATACTTACATTACTCATTGCATTACATATACATACTATTAATCATTTCGTATCTATTTTTAGTAGCCGCAGTGGACAATGAGGTTAAAAGTAGCAATTGTTGATTTAAAATATTTCTCCTGGCATTAAGTGCCTTGATGTCCTGTTTTACTATTTACCTCCTTAACTCAATATTTTAAAGCTTCAATTAACGTATTACTTCTTGAGAAGTTGATAGCAATAACGGTGTAATAGAACAACAAAGTGAGCCGTGACGTCATTGCTAGATCGTTGAACTCTCCGTTCTTACCTCCACGATCTATCATGTGATGATCAAGCACAATCGCGAATTATTATCAAAGGGGCTATGTTGATTTTAGCACCATGTCGAAACGGTGACCTTTCGATATGTAAATCTTCTCCAATCGGTCACTGTTTCGACAGGTTTTTAAGGTATTTGTAACTTAGCATAGAGCCATAGGGGAAAATTTAGACTACGTGGTGTAAACTCATGTTTATGTTATATTTATCATGTTTATGTACTTATTCGGCCAAGGATCTCAAGACTCGCAAATCTGAAAGTTTTTTTTGGGGATTTTTTGTGGAGGCTTTCGTCTTGTTTCGTTCAAACGTGTCTTTTTGAAAGGAACGAATCTTAATATAAGAAGCTTTTTAACAAAAATATAAAATCGCAAAAAAAAAAAGAAAAATAATAGGAACTCGAGCTATAATATCTTTCTTTTCAAATCAATGAGCATCTTTTTTTTCACAAACATACTTTAGATTTTACAGGCTTAGAAAGGTTCAGACAGACCAAGATTTTTTTTTACTAGGCCATATTGGCATTTTCGTTTTAAATTGTGGCTATAAAATTTACCACAAACCAAAATAAAGCACATTTCAGCAGTAAGAATCGCACGGGTTGGTTTTTTTAAGCACTTTTTTCTTGACTGTACTTGCCTAATCTAGCCTGGTACTCGATTGATGGGGTTAGTGACTTTGAATTCCCGGTATATTATTCACTATCTAAAAAAACATTAGATAACTATTCATCTAAACAATATTTAAATATTCTTTTTTTTTCATAGTATCCTGAAAACCACGTCAATTAATACGTAATCGAACGACCGTGTTTTTTTTCTGAATACAGAATTCTGTGAATTCTGTTGTTGAACTCTGTGTTTAGCATACCTTGAAATGAGTTCAAAAATAGTTCTAAGTCAGATATTGTAGGATGAAAAATTTGTATGTACATTAAATGAAGTGCAGCATTCTTCAATGTAGTTTTATTTAAGTATGTTATTTAATTGTATGTATATGTTATTCTTTATTTTTTGACTTTCCTGTTATATAATGTTGGTAACGTTATGGTTTATAAATTAACATAAATTAAATTGGCTCTACGCACATTAGAAGATACTTGTTCAGGGTATAACAATATTCGAATGAATTTGTTCTACTTCATGTTAAAAACATATTGCACTGTTATTTCAGAGTTTGGTTCAATCTCCACGATTCAGGTTGTCAAACAATCGTCTGAATAGAATCGATAGTAAGGTAACATCCATGCCCAATGATATTTTTCAAAAGTACTCCATCTGTTTTGAGGCGGCTTTGTTGGTCTTCCTACTCTTACTCGTAAGTTTATGCTTTTTACTTGCTTGTTTTAAGTTTTTAGTTCGGAATCAATTTGTTTTTCAAATCTTGCGAAACATTTTTTTCCCATTTTCATTTGTTACTAATTTATCAGATTACATAAATTTGTAGCCCCTTAAGTACCTTGAGGTATTAAAATAAGCATGAAAATTAAATATATGCACGAAGAATATGATATTATCATAATTTTTTATCCAAGAATAGCTTGAGGCAGATCAGTGTATTCAAATCAACACAGAAAAGTTGAAAAGTCTGGAAACGTAACTAAAATAAAAAAATTGAAAGAAAGCGTTCTCAATTTTTTCTATTCTTTTTTCCAAATTCAGGAAACTTCGTTTCTGTTAGATGACATTTTGGGAGTGGAAAAATAAAGACCGTTAAATGAATACGGATTTTCTATTTATTGGAAAAAGCACTCACAAAATAATAATTAAAAGTAACACGAACCTTTCTTCAATTGCCTTGCCCGTTTCTCACACATCTAAATCGTTTTAAAACACGATAGCTTTCTTAAAACTCAAACTTCAAAATAATTTTCAACAATTTTGAAAGTCTAATATTTTATCGTATTATTTAAATCGAGTTGTATCGATGCGCGAATTGCTATGTCCGAGCGTCTCGAATACTAAACGAGGAATGGTTTGATTGACAATGAAATACTCGAGCTAACCTAACCATCGGGTCTCGAGCCCTCGCATCAGATCGCGTCGTGGAACGAGACAGAAAGTGATGTTGCCAATGAACTGAAAGAATTTCCCTACACTGAAATATAAATATTGTTTCGTCAAAATAATCAAATAATACCCGATTTTTAGATTTTATAAAACATTTTAAGAACGTCTACGTCTACTAATCCGTCGCGTAGACCAGTTCAATATAAAACAATAAATGCGATTTTTAAATGTAACTTGTTTAGTTCAAGTATTTAGGTATTTTTTACAATAAAATAATCGACAGTCGGGAAATTCTTATTGTACTTTAGTCGCATATTACATCGATGACGTTTCAGTTGGTTTAAGGTATCAATACAAATGCAATTTTAAATTAGTCTGTCGACACTATGTTTCGATTTTTATGAAGTTGATCACCAAATGTGGTAGCTCTATATTACTAGTCTAATTGCAGTTTTGTATGGTGAAACATGTGTTTGACTTTGCGATTGTGCACGCAAAAGCCCCTATTTAATCAAAACTTGGGAAAGTTTTCCACACGACGTATGGTAACCCTACCCGTATCGCAAGTGGCGCATGGCTGTACACGTGACGTTACGACTGTGTTAGCACTATCAGTCTACACTGATATACGATATATTTAGGAGTGGTAATATAGATTTTAATTAAAAGCTTTTATTTTCTCGGTGTTTATTAATGTGATGGCTACAGTCCTGTATAAGCTCAGCAGACATCATTTATTTTTAGCATTGACTGTCACTTCAGAAACCAAGGCTATTATAAATCCTTAGATTGCCTAGAAGAGATCGCTTTTAAGTTTTTATTGTTTTACGTACAATAAAATCTGTCATTATAGATTGTATTTATATGTAATCAACAAAATTGTATATATTAAACTAAACTAGTCCTCCTTATTAAAATAAGATAAAATATAATAATGTTGTATTTTACAATAAAATATCGTAGTAGTTGCAAATATTTAATTCTTAGGTTATTAAGTTTTACTTACTAAGTACTTTTTTATGATTTAAATTTGTAAGCAATATTATGTAAGTTCATATCCACATTCGCTTAGAAAGTACTTTTCTTTTTTGTTTGCCTCTTCTACAAATTGCAGCTTCGTAGCTCCATGTTGGCACGTTGTAAACGTACAAACAGTATATACATTACAACGTGGTCTGTGATGTGACTCATGCGTTCACAACGAAACCTACCTTACTAACTGTTTGCACATCTGTGGATACATTTTACAGTGCCATCGACACAAAATAGATAATAGAAATGAAATTCGCGCACGTGTCTGGTTCCTTTAGCCATAACATATGTTGTGGGACATCATGATCAACATTGTCAGTACTTATCAACCTACTGCTGGGTATAGGCCTCTCTGCTTATGCCACACGTCGTGGTCCTATGCCGGTCTGAAACACGTACAATACATTGTCTTAACAGTATCGTTGACCATCTCACCAGTGGATGCTCCTATTTATTTTCCCAGTTCCAGGCCAAGATTTAAGAAGCCAAGTGACCTGCCCAAGTACATTCGAGTCTCGATATTTGCTTGTTGACGTTGTGGGATATAAGTCTTAAAATATGTTTACATGCTCCTAACCTTACAGATTTACACACAGTCAACAATTGAAAACATGTATGGAGCAATCAACTTAATTAATTCTGATTTGGGCCTAATTTGTGACTGGAGTAAATCTTTTGGCCTCACAGTAAACCCTAAAAAGACACAAGTTATTGTCATTGGCAGTCACAAAATGGTACCCAGGCTAGATATCGCACAACTTCCGCGAGTACTTTTTGACGGCACGCCGATACCTATTAGCAAATCGGTGAAAAACCTGGGTATTATTATGGATTCCAAGCTGATATGGGAGCCGTGCATTTCCGAGATCAGTCGCAAGATGTTTGCGTCTTCTGCTTCGCTGCGAAGACTTCGTGACTTTTTGCCAACCAGTACCAAAGTTATGCTTGCACAATCCCTTCTACTCCCTATATTAGACTATGCTGACGCCAGCTACCTCGACCTCACCGAAGCCCAGTTAAACAAACTTGAGCGCCTTCAAAATCTTTGTATCCGGTTCATATTTGGCTTATGTAAGTATGACCATATTTCAGAATTTCGCGCAAAACTCAAGTGGCTTCCCATCCGCCTTCGCCGGAATGCACATATTCTTTCCCTTCTTTATAGTGTTCTTTTTAATCTTTCCTTACCATGTTATCTTAAGGAGCGTTTTGAATTTTTACACCACGCGCATGTTCGAAACCTTCGCTCTTCCGAAACTCTACAGCTTCATACTCATATTATTATCTCACATTATTATTATTTGTATGTATATTATATAGGATATGTATATATATTTGTAATTTATGCTTAATATAACGCGGCTGATCCATGAGAATAAGCCAGATGTAAAACGAGTTTCACTTCTATACGCTAGTATACAATAAGTGTGATTATGTGACGGCGTGGGCTACAATGTGTGTTCTGGTAGAGTGCTGACAAACGTGAACACGTACTGGGCTGGGCTCGTGGAGCAAATCATGTAATTACATTGTAAGAGGAAATAAGTTTAGTCCTAGTTATACTTATAAATATATATATATATATATATATATAGTTTTATTTAACAGTCCGCACGTTGTTGAGGTAGGTCAGGCGTAGATGCAAGCACGTTGTGGCGCATGCGTCGCGTCACTGCAGTTCTACGTCATCATCTAGCGAGGCTATTGGTTGGTTATTTAGCAAAACCTTTCCAATACTTCTCAATATTTGCCGAGGTTATTGAGACTTCGCGATGATGTTGTTTACATTATAATGAGAATGATCCCAGAATATAAGAAAAGTAATTATATTTCCTCTATTTCTGTATTGTGATAACGATGTGTATCTACGGAGATAAATACCTCGTACAGTAATCGAATTACATTTAATTTAAATAGGCATTCTACAAAGCTTGGTGAGATAAGAACTAATCTTCCTAGCATTTTGTTATAGATCTATAATAATAATAAAGCTATAATGAAGCTATACTATACTATATAGCTTTACTAATAAAGAAGCCTTTGATGTTGTTTCTTTTCTTATTTCTCTTTGTCTAAACTCGCTAATCTCTTTTTCTGACATCACGCTACGACCCGTAAGAGCCGAGCAAAAGAAGTAAAAGCACGGGCGAGCGATGCAAGACGGTCAGGGACCGAGGGCACAGCTAGTTTGGGTACAGCCCAAACTTGAGGGGTTTACTAGTAGCCACTGAAGAGTTCCACTATCCACCTCCTGGCACCATCATCAAATCAGCTCCAAGATACCAAATTATAGTATTTTCATCCGAACTACATATAAAAATAAAATAATATAAATAATGCTGGACATTTTGCACACAGCATCATCTAGCCCCAAACTAAGCAGAGCTTGTATTTTGGGAAATTTTGCAGATCATACAAGCATTTATCCCGCGGCGGGAATCGTAACCGCAATCTTCTGTGTCACACAAAGTTTTATTTCGATAAGACAATTTAGAAGTAGAAGACTTCCAAGACTTGATTACATTATTTGTTATTTAGTTAGTTACGTACATAAAACTAATTATAAGCATGTTCAAAAAAATCACTAACAAATTATGCAATCTTCGAAATAAACCCCCCGTGTAGCTGCTTCAAGCAGTGAATCAAGCATATACACAAGTGTTTTGAAGAGCTTTAGTAAAATGACGCAACAGTTATAGTAGGTACCTATAGCCCGTTTGTTTGTTTTGTATGAAGTCTGACGTAACATAAGTAAAATCCAAGTCACGTTCACCACCATGCTTTACTCGCAACGTGTTGAATGGAATTTTACAATGATTACTTAAAAATAACTAAATATAATGATACAAACAATAATTCCAAATGTATTTAACTCCAGGTGAATTGAAAGTGGCTAAGGAACTCAATAAATTTAAATCGGATCTAAGGCGCCTTTAGCTGAAGGGATGCTTCTATCTACTCCATTGGCAATTTTCTGAATTATTGTCATGATGTAAACAATAATTATTGTGTGTCATGTATTATACCTATACTTATTCCATTTTAATTTTAAAAATTTGTTTAGTTTAGTTTAAACCAGTATAGACACGACTGTAAATTGATATTGAATAAATGAAATGAAATATTATATAAACTTGTTTTTTTTTCAGTACTTATAAGTAGACTAGCTTCTGCCCACGGTTCCACCCGCGTGGTACCCGGATAAAAAGTAGCCTATGTGTTTTTCTGATGTATAAGCTTACTGTAAAATTTCATCAAAATTCGTTCAGAATTTTTTGCGTGAAAGATTAACAAACATCCATCCTCACAAACTTTCACGTTTATAATATTAGTAGGATAGGATACAGTATACGAGGTATGTTTCGTCAAGGTCCTTTAGAGTGTTCTGTTGTTGTTTAGAGGAATCCAAGACTTAAATTAGCATATCAGAATGTACTAGCAATAGTTTTAAACGCAACAATGCATAAATTCGCAAGAACATGCGTCGACGAAAATCACGCTGACAAAAATAAGCGAAAAACGCACTATTTTCTTATTTACAAAACTATTCAAACTTGGTATAGGTGTGTAAAATGTTTTTCCTGTTATTTCTAATCCTACATTTCAAACGTCGTTTCCGTTTATGAGTTAAATCAAATTTTCTTTCAAATACAACTTTTATTTGTACCTTTTTAAACGTCCTTTTATCTAGCTACTAGCTTCTGCTCACGGCTACGCCCCCGTAGTACCCAGATAAAAAGTAGCGTATGTGTTATTCTGGTGTATAAGCTATATTACTGTAAAGTTTCATCAAAATTTGTTCAGTAGTAGTTGCATGAAAGAGTAACAAACATCCATCCTCACTAGATTCTAGATTATTTATTTTAAAGTTTATTTGTACCGAGATTTGAGCGAATCTAACAAAGGAATAACATTTCTCGAAAGGAATGACGATCTTTGTGATGCAGTGGGTGAAGGCTCGCCTGAGACGCAGAAGGTTGCGGGGTCCATTCCCGCCGCGCGCGCAGGACAAATGTTTGTATCTGCATATTTGTCTCGGGTCTGGGTTTTTTTATGTATAATATGTATGTATTTACAAAAAAAATGTATATAAGTAGTTTATCAGTCATATAGTTCCCATAATACAAGTTCTGCTTAGTTTGGGGCTAGATGATGCTGTGTGTTGTCCAAAAAAAAACCATAGAAACTTTACCGCCCTATTTAACCCCTTTAGGGGTTGATTTTTGAAAATTAGATTAGCCTATGTGTTATTCCCGAACCTAAACTTCATCTAAACAGGTTTAGTAGGTACGGAGATACGTGGTAACAAACACACAGACTTTCGCATTTATTATATTAGTAGGATAAGACATAGTAGATAGGATGACACAACCATGTGGCACAACCAGTAGTTCTTTAAGGGGCTTTCCGGTGACACTGTTCAAATAATTAAGACAGATCTACAATAAAACGGAACCAATCACGTTGCAGAACACGTTTGCCTCAAACTAATCCAGAAAAAGTAAAAAAAAGAGCAAAGGCTGTAATTTGAATGCTTAGATTTTATTTAGAGTGTGCTATTATCAATTACGATGCCAAATAAGTCACGTTGAATTTCCGTTTGGATCCGCACATGGGCTGGCGCGTCTCACGTTGCGCTCGCAATGGTTGTCGACGTGGTGCTTGCCAATTATTTCGTACATAAAATACAGATCGGTCGGGTTTGGTTTAACTATAAAAGGATTTTAAATAAACAATAATTTTACTTAGTGTTCTGGTTAGTTTCACTTAGCGGTGATGGGCTTGCAACCTGTCACGTGGAAAAATAACTACTTGCAAAACGCGGGCACGTGCTAAATCCTACTATGCTATTATAAACGCGAAGTTTCGTAAGGATGGATATATGTATGTTTCTTACTTTTTCACGCAAAAACTACTGAACGGATTTTGATATGATCAGATGATTCGTTGAAATTATACAAAGGTCCGTCATACAAAAAAGTCCTCGTTGATTGGACTGTTTGATTAGTTTTGTCGTATGACTTCGGGCCTTCTCAAACCAGAACCAGAAGCTTACTTATACTCAGCTCACTTGTTCAAGCTATCAGCCTCTACAAGGCGGACTGAATCCTTTTACCACTCTAGTTCCTACTAGTTTAACAGGTTAGCTGTCCGATGAGGCACATGTGCCTCATGGGTGATTGCACTGGTACGTCCATGAGGCATATGTGCCTCATGGCCAATGATGTAGATAATGCAATCGATCTATCGATAATTTTTTTTAATAATTATATTATTTGTAGCATTAGTAAATTATACTACAACCAAATTCTACCAAACAATTTATTATTGAACTTAAACTTAACTTTAACTTTCTCAAGTGAGGAACCGTCATAGATTTGATTTCTTTAAATTTTTTTCTTGTTTGGAAACTGGTGGCCGAAAGGGTACCTAATTGAATGGTGCAATTCAATAACAGAAGATTGTTTTCAAAAAGATATTTTTCAGATGTCTAAAGTGTTACGAACATAAACGTACATTTTATCATTAAACGTAAATAATTAATTTCTTATCATACTCATCTAACATTAGCAATTATCGATATAATTAATTTCAATCACTAGGACACATAAAGTATCATAAAATACTTGAAGAGAATGACGTAACTTAATACGAAACTTCATGAGCGTTAGCTGTCATTATTTACTACGAGGACGTGTACAAAGAAGATCGAAACTTGCTTCGGGACAGCTAACCTGTTAACCTTTGGATTAAAATATTATAAATTGCCTTTGGTTACTAGCCCTTTTCAAAGCCACCTAAGCCTGGTCGGATCATTGACCTGCGTAGCATCAACTCAGAGTCCTTTTCTACTATTTCAAGGAGTTGGGCTGGTTGGGGTAAGGTTAGCAGTGGGATAATGCATAATGCACCTTAATACAGTCAGTGCAGACCTCAGTTCCTCAATTAGAATAAGATTGACTTGCTCATCCTATCCTACTACTATTATAAATGCGCAAGTTTGTGAGGATGGAAGTTTGTTAGTCTTTCACGCAAAAGTTACTAATTTTGATGAAACTTTACAGTAATATAGCTTATAGATTAACACATAGGCAACTTTTTATACGGTTACCACGCAGATGAAGCCGTGGGCAGAAGCTATAGTTGGTTATAAACGAATCGGTGATACGGCGTAGAAGACGCGGACAGGAAGGAATCGTTAGTCTCGCATATATTTTTTTATGTCAATTTATTTATCTGAATTTTGTCTTTCTAAAAGACTACCTACTACTTTTTTACCATTATAAAATTAAATGGCAAACCTACGTCGTATTTTCTGCAGACAATATTCCTGATCGCGGTGTCATGATTTGTTCTACACGTGACCGCCGAATCTTAACTCAACATGTGTTAAGTACTTATTTGAAGTACGTCACGTGGCTTCCCACGTATAGCTTGATAATTTTATTGCTTACGTCTTTTAATAGAATAATGGCTTTATTTCCGCCTTCAATCAAGTTTTTAATAATTTCTTAACAAAATTAGATAAACAGCCAAGAAAGGCTGTATACTTTTTTTACCTGTGATCCGAATGAGTTATCTAACATTTGGAATGTGAAATTTGTATAACCTGCTAACCTTATTATATTTTTTTCAGTTAATCAACGGTCCGATAGATACCGACTTACCCAATGTATCGTATTTATTTTCAGGTTATTGTTGCAAAGGTACCCCAATTAATTTACCATCATAGGTAATGTATTTACTCGCACTAGCGATGTAAGTTAACGATTTCGATCCTAAGGTCAAATCTCGTCGTGCACCAAGAGTATTTTGCAAAAAAATGTGCGCTCTCTCCAACGGTAGAGAAAATATAGTCATTAAACCAGCACGTCCTAGAACCAAAAAATCATGGACTTGTCACACGTGCTGGAAAGGAGCCTCTACGAAGTGCTCTGAATTTTACCATCGGTCACTTAGCGCTCTTCAGGACCATATTTTTTTTGTGACTAGGGTAAATGTGCTAACATGATACCCTACCATATTGAGGGTGTGATAGGATTATGTGAGGTTCACGAATTTGTGGACTCACTAAAACCTCCCGATGGCCGGCCTCGATGCATGTCAAGGGGCTCCGGGATCTCCAAAGGAACGCACCGGGTGCCCCTCTCGCATAACGCCCTTCGCACGTCTCAGGGATAGTCGAAAAACCACCCTAGGTGACGACAGAACCATACCTCAACCCTGGTTAGATCACTGACCTAACGCAGCGTGAACAAGAAAGAACTGGTAACATGATGAAGAAGAAGACAAATCATTCTGCCTTTTGTAATTGTAAATCTGTGTGTAAAATAAAGAATGGATATGGTAGTTGGCCCCAACTTCTCATCCAAGCGTCCAAGTTCCATCTTTTCATGTTACTGTGCTTTTCTGGTTACTATTTTTCTCTAACTGAAATTCGGTTTTCGCAATATTTTTTCAAGACTTTAGGGAGGGTTTTACCACCACACGTTACTATGGCTATGCGATTGATACACGAGTTGAAGGAACTTATTACATCCCAAAAATGCAACCTCGTCAGAAATCGAACCCACTTGGTACGCGGGGGCTTTTCCAAATAGAATTTTTAATAATCAATTCTTGTAACTTCCCTTAAGTGTGGCTAAAAAAAATCAAATAACGAGTTGAAGGTTTTTGGTTAGAATTCGGTAATAGACTTGGCCGTTTCGACGTGTTGATTAGTACCTATTGTTACAGATTGTCATACCAATTTGTATATGTAGATAGATACCTACTACTGCATCTCTTTCACACGCAATCCAGCTGCCTCTCTCTTCCAATTTTCTAAAATAAGCTGTAATTACATATTTTCTAAAATAAGCTGTACCTAATTATAGAGTTTTTTTGCAAAAATAGAGTTTTCTTAAGAATTGATCTAACCACTTAAAACTTCTAGGTCGCGTCGCGTTGCCGGCAATAGTTGTACAGAGGTGTAGCGTCGTCGGTCCGTGGGGCGGTAACCCGCAAGTAGGTCACGCGGCACGTGCTAGCTGCACGTGCTCCCAGGCCGTGGCACCGAAATACTATCTAGCGTTCACTTGATGCCTGGTCTTATGGTCAGTTGATTTTTCAAGTAAATTTCATGCCGTCGGAAAACGAGCGTAGATGACGACTTATAAAGCGGTAGGTCATATAAAATCCATCTATATAAAGAGGTAAAGTTTGTGTGTAGGAGGAAATCTAAGAGAATACTCATCCGATTTCAAAAGTCTTTTACCTATATTTGGTATAGACTGAAAAGGTGGGCTTTTCGTGGAAACCAATTTTGCAACGTAAGTCGACGAAAAGCGGTCGAGCCAATGCGTTTTTTACGAAAGCTACTTTTCATCAGCATTTTTTTACCCAGGTACCACGGTTTAAAATCCATTCGGCATCGGCACTACTAGCTCTTCGCGTCCTGTTATGAATAAGTACCTAGGTACTTATTCATAACAGGATACCTAGGTATCTTTTACCTAGGTATCTTTTACCAAAATGTTAGATCTTTGTATACGAAGGGAGTTTAAGCCCTTTGAAATGCTGAGTATCTAAATAAGTCTCCATGAATCATTTTGTATAACATGGTAAAATAGCTAACTTTACATATATTTCCACGCTGTCAAATAAAATAATAATATTAGAATAAGCGGCGTTGGTCTTGCAATATCTCATATCTTGAAATTGCAAAACGCATGTAATTGTAATGTTTGGACGTGCGTCTGACTACCCCTACTACTTGTTATCCTCAAATATCTATGCACAGGATATTTATCTGAGGATGAACATCGTGAGGATTGATGGACAGTCATAAGCGTGTTTTTTTTAATTATTAAGCTGTCAACTGCGACAGGCACTACACACAGGGTATTGTCATGCGCACACTTTTGTGGTAATTATTTCATTTGTATGTAATATGTAGAACATAGGTCGTTCACCTAGCAAGTATGTAGGTACCTGCATTGTGTTATCAGTATCACTTATCAGACAATACGTTTTCATATTTGTGAGAAGATTAAACATAAAAAATATTGTATGCCTGTTGTTAAGTACCTATCTTAAATAAATATGTACCTACTTAAGTAACTTGTTATTTATAGGAAACTATCCTCTGCCTCACACTTAAATGTGTTATGTGCCATAAAAGTGTGAAACTGTGTCAGGGCTTACTCACTGTTTTCAACACGTGGCTCCACGTGCCTAACGTGACTTGAGCGATGAGTTTGGCCGCTAACTGAGTTTCAGGCAGAGGCTACGCACGTGCAAATATACTGCGCTGCGCTTGCTCTCAGTATAAGAGGTAGCACACAGCAATGCGCAGAGGTTGCACACTCATGATTCATAGCGCACCATTCTATAAAAATTAAGATAATTAGTTTTGTTGAGCAGACCTTACTAAGTCTCGAATTTACCAGTGTTATAACGGAACGGTGGTTAGGTCCTAATCAAAGCTTTTTGACACATGTTTTCATATAAATCTGTCATCATAATCAATGGTTAGACTTGACCTAGTTAAGTACGTACTTACAAACACGACGTCTGTTAAAAAATACCTACATTTTTGGCAATGACATCATGTTTGTCCTACTACAAAATAATGTGTATTTCTCTCTATCTATGTTCCGCAAGAAAACATAAAAAAACTGGGTACGAAGCAGATTTCCAAAAAATTATTGAGACTTAGTTTATTATTTGCCGGACAAACACCGTAATAAACTGAGGTGCCGGTTTGATTCCCGCTGCGGTACATATGTTTGCCTGTTCTGCAGATATTTGTTTCAGGTCTGGGTGTTGCAGGGAATCTTTAGTGTGGGGTCAGGACTATATACTATGGGTTAGTTGGGTGTTTTTATTTATTCAATTATCTACATTCACAAAAACATTTTGTCATTTTTATAAATAAAATGGTATGAGCTAGATTAAACTTATCGTCATTCGCTGGCGTAGCACTCGTAGCACCTAGCACCTGCTACAATGAATGCAATTAAGTAACATCGGAAACTTGTAACATGTAAGTAGGTATATAAATTATAGAACACGCGACGTGCCTTCACCTTCCATATCAGTCTCTTTCACGAGTTGTCAGTTAGGTAGACATATACTATACTAGTTTCTGCCCACGGCTTCGCCCGCGTGGTACCCAGATAAAAAGTAGCCTATGTGTTATTCTGATGTATAAGCTATATATTACTGTAAAATTTCATCAAAATCCGTTCAGTAGTTTTTGCGTGAAAGAGTAACAAACATCCATCCTCACAAACTTTCGCGTTTATAATATTAGTAGGATAGGATAGATAACAGGAAAACCCATGTAACGTTGTGTGTATATAAGTATTTTAGAACGCTAATCTGAACGCTATCTGCAACCTACTTCTTAGTTCATAATATTGGGCTCTACCAGATGATCCGACTCGGCGCATTTGTAAAACTTGATGAAAATACCTATAGTGCCTAAGACATATCTACATATGCTATGCTATGTTAGAGTTCCATAACTCCTACGGTCTCATTACGAAACGTGGTTTAAGTCAAGTTTAAGAAAAAACTCGGGTTTAGACTATGGTTTTAGAAAATTAATATTACGAAACGAGGTTTAAGCCAATAACCACGGTCTATCTGTGGTTTATAACTAAACCAGCCAGCCCCCTAGTTTATCTCTGGTTTTAGCTAAATTTGTCATGTCTTTTTACAGATGTGAATGTTCTTGCTTGTGCACCTTCGATAATTCGTACTTATCTAATATTATTTTGTGTTTCCTAAACGACTAAGCTTGAAAATAGAATTTGATTGACGTATGAATTTTGATTGTTGCTATTTTGAAAAAGGACATTTTTGCGCCTTAGTCGCTTACGTTTCGTTTCAAGTAAATAAACGTTACCAGAAACTTCTTAGAAAAAATATATTTTTTTATTTTATTTTCAGAGAGTGTTACTGTTTATTTTTATAATAAGCTGACTTATATTTGGTTATCGAGGCAAATAAATAATCATATGTTTTAATAACTGGTACCTTTTTTAAAATCGTGACGTAAATAATAAAGCAAATCATTTTATTCAAGATTCTTGAAGGAATGGAACGTTTTTCGATGTTTGGGGGCATGCAAAGTCCAAGATCATTGGCTGTTGTCAGTGAATGAATGAATGATACACGTAGACCCGAGTTCTAGTTGGGTTTAGTTAGACCTCGGAAAAATCTGCTTTCGTAATAAAGTCAAGTCTAAACCAAAGGTCTATATTTAGATATGGGCTTAGTAGTCCTGGCTTAAACTCGAGTTTAGACCACGTTTCGTAATGAGACCGCTAAAGTTTATAATTGGAAATTGAACCAATTTTCGTTGGTCAAGTCACGCTGACTTAGTGTGGGTCATAGTGCTAGTATTATAATATCTGTGGTAGTGGACACAAAGATACTAGGGATGCTACACATGTATGTACCTAAGTAGTGGTAAACAAGCCATATACCGCTTATTTTTATTTGAATTGTTAATACGGTATGGACCTATGCCTAAAATTTAATAAATATTACCTATTTATATGTAGGTAGAATACCTCCATTCTACCATTATGTGGTTATAAAACTATAACTACCTACTCAACAGTTTTAATTGAAGCCTAAACTGTTTTATTTCTTTCTGATATGAGCTTGGTACAATACCATTGTGATTCCGCATTTGACATATTATATTACCTTTTCGTCATATTATTGGCCACTATTTTTCATATTATTGACCACTAAGTCAACAAAATCGTGAGTATTTTTTTTATTCAATCTATCATTACATTTTGATCTATGGATGCTTGACCAGTCTGCGAATCGAGTGTACTTGAATCGGTGGCTGACCGCAAGATCACCCGTAGAAGCAAACCGGAAATTGTGCGCAGAGGTCAGTTGATTTCCGTCTGTCACAGATTAGCTAAAAGTTCAACCCTGCACGAGGCGCATGCACGTGGCACACGTGTCGTGTCTGAATCCGCAGTCTGTCTCATCATAACAGAACAGAGAAGAACAGAAGAATACTTAACTACCCTTCGAGCCCGTCTTGCTGGATGTGCCCTTTTTAGGACGCTCTGTGGAGGGAGGGCCAGGGCGGCTTTCGGTGCTCTGGTCGGCTTGCGTGTCCCAATGATCTTCAAGGCTATACCGGGCGATTGTGGGTCACTGGTGGAGATCGGGGGACTCTGCTGGCTTGCACAGCCCCACACATAGCCGGATGGTTCCCGGCTTCCCGTGGGGGTGAGGTGGTGAATGCTAACGTAACCCCATCTTGCCCCTCTTCGGCAGGGGACTTAACCGGGGGGGTTTAGTGGGTTCCAACCCACAAAACCCCCTTTTGCTACCCTCGTGACGGAAGAGAAATACGAGGGCATTACCCCCCTCAAAAAAAAAGTATTTATGAGATAGGAACCTACTGCGAATGATCGTGCGTAATGGCTGGTTAGTCACTTGCCCTCAACAGGCGGCGATAATTCAGTAATGTGAGTTTTTTTTTATTTCAGCCAAAGATCTTGTACGTAGCATTAAGTTATCACTATATATATATATATTTATCTCTTCTCGTAAATTGTTGATCCAGTAACAAGCCAAGACATATGTTGATCCACCTTTAGAGCGACATTCCTTGGCTCCATTCCGTTCGATTGTGATGAAACCGCTATACGTCAGATCCGGCCGCCATGACGGCGGATCGTATTTGATCGGGAAACAAAATACTCGTCATGAGAAATTTACAAGATTGTTGATCCGTAACGGCTAAATATTTTATACGAATCCGACATTTCTTCATCCACTTTATATCCAACTCCTAGTTAGACATTGTTGATCCAGAGCCACAAATTATGCAATTTATTACAGAAGTATGGCAACAGTGCATCTAAGTACTAGAGAAAGCTATACGTAGTGTTGCAGTTACACAGACAAATCGCTCGTGGTTTCTATCAGATGTTTGGAAAGCGCGTAGTTTCAAGTTAGTACACGACGCGACGCGGAGGGAGAAAGTCGCGATCACTCACCCTGATGAAGACTCTCGGAATGAGTCGAAACTTAGTCGGTGCCTTCACCGATAATTCGGTACGTGAAAATTCCCCTTTTTACAATATGAATAGTCGAGTTCACGATGGTGTTTGGTATAAAAAGTTCAAGCTTGTGCGGCTGTACGTGTGGTGTATAATTTATTATTTATAGTTGTGAAGTGTACGGTGAAACTATGATGGCTGATGGAATTGAAGAAGATGTTAAGTAATTTATTCGTACTAACTACTAAAGGAAAACGCAGCGTAGGACGGCTCCCCACTAGGTGGAAAGACGACCTTGTAAAGGTTGCTCGGAGGCGTTGGATGCAGGCTGCACAAAATCGGTCGCTCTGGAAGTTTATGGGGAGGCCTATGTTCAGCAGTGGACGTCTTATAGCTGAAATGATGATGATAAACTACCTACTAAGTGAAAAATGAGTTTTTACACGCTTTAAAAAACAAGATAAAGAAAACACCATACCAACTTTAGTAATCTACATACATACATACATATAGTCACGCCTGTTTCCCGGAGGGGTAGGCAGAGACCATGGATTTCCACTTGCTACGATCCTGGCATACCTCTTTCGCTTCATTCATCCTCATCAAATTCTGCATACAAGCTCGGCAGGTCAGAAGTACATTCTGACCTGGCCTTTCTCTAGAATGTCTCCAATTTGGTCAGGGTATGTTCGTCTGGGCCTTCCTCTTCCAACTATCCCATTCCGCTCGCCTTGTTTACTTGTTTTTTTAATCTTCTTTCGTCCATCCATTGTATATGCCCAAACCATCTCAATATACTCGTACCTTTCTTAACTCTCATTACTAAATCTCATTCACTCCACACTGCTCTTTTAACACGCTGTTCCTCACTCTATCACTCATAGTTACACCACACATACTTCTCACAGCTCTTATCTCCACTGCATTTATGCGACTTTGATGTTTCTTTTGCCATACGCAACTTTCACTTCCATACATAAGTGTTGGCACTAACACTCCTCCATGCACAGCTAATCGTGGCGTCTCAGATAATTTTCTATTGCTCATGAAGGAGTGAATTCACTTGATTTCCAGCATTCACTCTCCTTTCAATATCTTCCTCATACTTCTCATCCCTAGTAAACATAGATATACAAACTCTTTTATTTGTTCCACTCTCTCTTCGCCGATCACAATATCACATATATTCATACATTATTACTTTCGTCTTACTCATATAAACTTTCATCCCTTTTCTTCCAAACGATTCATGCATAATTATTGTTACCATCTCTTGTAACTCATCTATCGATGACGCAAGTATAACCTAATCATCGGCGTAGAGAAGACATTTGATGAGTAACTCATTCATTCTTAATCTACTCTCACTTTCTTTCAAATCTTTCAAACAACTGTCCATGAATAGATTAAACAGCCACGGTGACGCTAAACATCCCTGTCTAACCTTTTGGATGCTAAACCATTCAGTGTATGACCCGTTTATCCTTACGCAAGCACTGGAGTCTTAGAATAGATAGATTTCAGAGCTCGAATTAGGTTGCTGTCTACTCCATTCATTAACAATACCGACCATAGTTAATTTCTCATCACTTTGTCATAGGCCTTTTCCAAATCCACGAAAGCGCAATAGACCTTTTGACCCTTGGCCAAAAACTTTTCTGCTATGCATTGCAAGGAAAAGACCTGATCCGTATGTCCTATGTCCTTTCGAAATCCCGCTAGTGCATCCCATATTTTCTCATCGGTTTCTTTCACAACTCTTTCAATCAACACTTTCGCAAATAATTTTCCGACGATGCTGAGTAGGCTAATGCCTCTGTAGTTTTTAATATAAGTAACGAGTAACTCTATAATCGATACTTAAGCCAAAAATTAAATCTTTTGAGAACACCATCATGCTAATTAATGTTGATTAGTTTTTTGCAATGGTTGCATTTTTGCAAGTAATAACTTACCAAAAAATATTTTAATATTATTTTTTAAGGAGAAAATATCATGTTTATTTTATAATGTTTATTACATTGATTGTTATATTTATGTAAGTATTATTGAGTTAATTTAAGGACGGTTGTGTTTGTTCCATCCAAGTGTTATTGACAGAGGAAAATAAATTAATAATGCAAATCAGATAGTCAATCGTTATTTCAAGCGATAATGATAAGTGTGCGATATTATGTGAAAATGACGAATCAGGTTGCGTTTATTGATACTGCCCCATAAGCTTAAGGTGCCGCGTAATTAATTGGTAAAATTAATCATAATAAATGAAAATAAAAAAATTCAACAATTTTTTTTATTTTCATTTTCCCTAATTTAGTGTTATTATGTTTACTATCAAAAGTTTTTAAAAGGATAGAAGATTTTGCCAAAAGATATTTTATAATAAGATAGATAGATAGATAAACTCTTTATTGTGCATAGCACCAATTTACAGTACAAACACAGAAACATAGTAAAAAGAACAACAAAAAAGAAATGCACAATGGGCGGTCTTATTGCTGAAAGCGATAAGACCGCCCATTGTGCATTTCTTCCAGACAACCTTAGGATGGAGAGAACTATTTGAAAAGAATGGCGGTGCTATTGCCTTAAGAAAAGTGTGAAAAATAAACATAAAATTACAAATTAAACATTATTTTCATATAATACCTAATACCTAAATCTAAATATATAATACCTAATACCTTTATCTAAATATAATAATAAGGTTACAGAACGAAGAATTAATGTTGATGTGGATTTTATTGAATTGATTAAAGAACTAAAAATAATTAAATCTTTTTTTTCTGCATTAGTAATCACAATATATTTTCTTGATTAGTCGCTCTCAATTTGAAATTTGCGTCTTATTTAGTAAATAAATGTGATTATTAGTCAAATGCAGCCTACTTCCATTATAGATTAGTTGAACTCGAGAGGTTCCGAGGTACCAATATGCATAGAAACATGTTGGTAGGCATAAATCACACTTAAATCTTAACACGATATTGAGTCCAGCAAAAATAAAATTATTCTATAGGAAACTTGAAATCGGTGAATCGGGTTGAGTGCTATTTTTTAATACCACACTGATTTTATATTTGTCACTCTGAGTTTCCAAGTACTTAACAATAGTACCTAGGAGTACTAAGTACTCGTATTCATTCAATAAAGTAGATAGGTATTCCTCGCTGGTTTGATCGAAACATGGTTAATATTGTTGTTTAAAGTATTATTTGAGTTACCGGTAGGATCTGCAAAGTCGCGTTTGCTATCAGCCAATCGGAGTCAGAAGTGGTCTGTGATTGGTCCATTTGAATTTTTGAATCGGATCAACAACTGGTCTTCGGTGGATTTGTATATGTGATCAACAATGGTCACTTATTGCCATAGGTATTCAACCGTCTTTATTGGCTCCGAGAAAAGCCAGCACGGAGCCACATTAGTATGCTGCATGTTACAAACGGATCAAGAATAGCGGTTTGGATCAACAATTATCATTGGATCAACTAAGTGCTCGTGGGATACCGCGTATGATCAACAAAGTACGAGTTGGTATAACTATACTGTTTTAAGTATATATATATATAGCCATCTAACCATCACTGATTTCACTCAGTTACCAGCGTTGCCAGAAGATTACTTTTATAACCTTTTAGGTGATTTTTAACTACGTCAGGCTACTTAAAGGTTACACAACTCAAAAGGTTACTATAAGGTGATTTTCTGGAATTCGTAGTATTCATAGGTAGGTATTTATTTTTTACAAAAGCAAAAATGGGTTAGAAAAAGATAAATCGTGAAATGCGACTTCAGATGGGAAACACTACTAAATTATTATTTTTTCTGTAAGTTAATACAACCAACATCTGTCTATCAACTTACAGTACCTTATTAAAGGGGAAAAATAAGAAAGATTACTTTTCACACCAAAAGGTTACTTTTTATCTATTTTACCTTTGTCATGACCCGGCTGGCAGCACTGGTATTTACTGCCATCTAGTGGGGAGTAGCAAAAGCTTTTACCATGCTTGCTTGTTTATATCTGTGTCTACCAGGCAGGAACATACAGAAACAATTTCAGTCGTACTGATTTTTTTTTCTAACAACTTTAAATTTTATGTCAAGAATGTCAAATTCAAGTGTCACCAATATAATATATCAAAAAAAATCTACATAAACAAATAGGTATCATAATCAAGAAGTAAAGTGAAACAAATATCAAGAAGTGAAGTGAAGTGAGCTATAGGGAACAAAAAGCCCGCCTAGATTTTAGGAATATTTCTAAAGAAAATCTAGCAAAATGAAGGCAATAGTGCAACGAGTAATGAACGCAAGCGTTTCTGGTAACTTACCTTTAGATTGTTATGACTTTTTCGGCATCTTTCAGTTAGTGTTCCCATAGGTTATGCTCCTCATTTTAATTTAAACTACTAGCTGTGCCACGGCCGCCCTCGGCCCCGACCAACCCACTGCGTCGCATCGCCCGCTTGCGCTATTACTTCTTTTGCTCGGCTCCTAAGAGTTGTAGCGTAATGTTAAACCTTCCTTATAAATTGGGCTATCAAATTCAAAAAGATTTTTCTAATCCGACTGGAAGTTCCAGAGATTGGCGCGTTCAAACAAAAAACAAACTCTTCAGCTTCATTATTAGTTTATATTTATTCCATTGTTTGTTACAGTTAATGGTGAAATTATAAGTAGCATAGAACAAGGAATCTGTGTTCTAGTGGGCATTTCCAATACAGACACAAAGAAAGACATGGAATACATGTAGGTAAAAGACTCCTCGCTTGTCTTGTTTTTGTAAAAATATAAAAAACTAGGAATGACTTCTTAATTAGTTTTGACCACATAGTTAACTAAGTTAGTTAAATAACTAAATAATAAAATAATGCTGGACATTTTCACACAGCAGCATCATCTAGCCCCAAACTAAGCAGAGCTTGTATTATGGGAACTATATGAATGATATACTTCTTATATAAGTACTTTTTTAATTGTAAATACATACATATTATACATAGAAAACTAGATCAGAGACAAATATTTGCAGATCATACAAACATTCGTCCCGAGGCAGGAATCAAACCCACAATCTACTGTTAAAACTAACCGAATATAGATAGATAGATAAACTCTTTATTGCACACCAAAGCAAAATACAAAAAACAGGAATTCACAATAATATAAGGTACAATGGACGGTCTTATCGCTAAAAGCGATCTCTTTTAGACAACCTATATAGTCAAAACTATTTGGTATCAAGCTGTGTGTATGTAAATTGCAGTCCACTTTCTGTTTCAGTGTTCGCAAACTTCTCAGTATAAAGTTGTTTGATGATGAAAGCAGTAAAAGATGGAAGAAGAGTGTAGTTGACAAAAAGCTAGAAGTGCTCTGTGTCAGCCAGTTCACACTGTACAATACTTGGAAGGTAAACCTCTATGCTTATTCACCATATCTCGATTGGGCGAGTTAAGAGCATTGATATTATATGGGTTTGAGTAAACCTTCTGGATAACAAGTTCAGTTGATTGAGCTGCACTTCATTTTATTTAGAAGGTACCAGTGTTTAGGCTAACAGTACTGTTTTAAAACAAGCTAGAGTAGTGTTTTTATTTACAACTCAGTTTACTGAATATTACCAAAAACAAAACTTTCAAACTACAAAAGAAAAGGTTTACTTTCTCTAAAAATCCCCTTAATCTTGCCATTTTTTGTAGATAATAATTAAACACTACTGCTATAAACTTTGATTATGTTGTACAATAGGTGGTCTTATCATTAATTATATATCTCTACCAGACAAGCTTTGGATGGAACAGACTACAAAACTTACATGGTTTCAAAGTGAAAGTAAATAATTTTTTATTCTTTGAAATTAAAAGGATCATCAGGATTTAAAGGATCAGAATCGTCAAATATTTTAATATTCTTTCTAAGTCAGATAAAGTTTAACTTTATTACTTAAAGTGAAACTTTACAGTAATATAGCTTATCCATCAGAATAACACATAGGGTACTTATCGGGGTACCACGCGGGCAAAGCCATGGGATGAAGCTAGAACTAAAATAATATGTTCTGTTTTGTTTCAGGGTAACAAGCCAGACTTCCACCATGCAATGCCTGGAGAAAAGTCTAAGGAGTTCTATGAAAATTTCCTACAAATGCTGAGAGATGCATACATTCCTGATAAAATAAAAGGTAGGTAAGCAGGAAGCCTGAACTAATGGACACTACCAGCGTCAGATTTCACTATAGGTATGATAATTATTTCATAAACTGATTGGGATCTGTGGTTAGTCAGCAAAAAAATCATCTAAAACTCAAATATTTGCCAAAAAAAAATTGAATTTTATATGTAGCCCGATACCTTGAACTAAAGTTTAGACTTTCGTTTAAAGTATTGGGATAACACTCTGTTTGCAAAGTAAAGTTACCATTTCCTTATTAAATCCAGTGAAAAAGAACAGTTAAAAACTCAAATTGTTAATCTAATTTTGTTGCTGGCAGTAGATCATCATTATAGGGTATATATACCCTTTGTCACCCATGTTACAACCAGTATTACTTCCAGTAGTTAAACAGGTATTTTTTTGTCAGTGTAACTACTAATAATGCTCCAGCTGTAATGAGACATTATATATTTTATCCTACACTACTTAAATTGTAATGTAAAAAATACTTTATTTTCCAAATCTATCACTATATGTAATGACCGGCGAGGTAAGAAGCTTGTATATGCGTTTGCCATAATAGGTTATTTGTCTGTTAGCATTAATCTCCGAAATAGCTTAGGGATTTAATGAAATTAAAATCGGATGTTACATAAATGAATTTCTATGTAAAAAAATGATTTATGTAACATCTAGGGTTCTTAGATATGTTTTAATGCCACAAGTCACTAGTGGACACTCCGATAGACAATGGAAAACAAGAATGCGAAACATGGACATGCTTAGACTTGCCTCTGGTGCCTCTGGCTGCCCCTTATTTAGTGTTATTATGAGCTAGGGTTTAGAAGTGCTATTCTACTTAACATTGTAGTCTACACCAAAGCTATACTGAAATAAAATCAACAATTAGGATAAAAGTACTCAAACACTGTATCAGTACAACACTATCGTATAATAGACACTTCACTAATCGCTAGTAGGTATCGCTTCCGAAGTTCCGACTGTGCTTTGACTTATTTTCTGAATGGAGTTTAATGCTGCATGGCCGCAGATGGCCTTGGTCAGCCTGTAAAAAGTTAGGATAGGGCAACTAACACAAGGGCACCACTTAGGTACGGACCTCGGCTTGGGCCGTTGCCAGGGGGGGAGGAACTGGAGGGAAACGCCCCGGTACATATCTGTACCGTGAGTAGGCGGAAGTGAGGACTCGTCGACCCCGCCGGCGGGCTCGGGGACTTGAAACTGTCTTTAAGATTGCTCTGGTCTTTATTTTTTTATAAATTACTAAAGGTTATTATTAAAATAGGTATGTAGTTACAAAACCGTACCCTCCGTGCTAGATTTAACTGTGTTACGGCAGGGTACATGCTTCAAACCTCCATAACATATCTTATATTAAGTGGAGCAATCGAGCATTAATATAATTTTACACAAATGTCGAAATCACTGTGATATACCTAATACCTATACTATCAACTATATATCTATATGTAGATGCATTTATTAATTTAAACTCTTAATAATTAAGTTATGCTTTAACTAACACTAACTTAAATTATGATATATAATTGGGAATACATGAGTCCCCCTCCCCTAGGTACCTAGGTCTAATGAGAGACACCGAGTCCCAACGCGGTTGTTCTAGAACCAACCCCTTTCTTACCGTTTCAAAAGTGATGTCGTACCTTCTTACCAGATGGCGTTTTAACACGCTCCAATCGGGTAGACAACAATAGTCCTTCCTTTCGCATCTAGGTGGCGTTACTATACCCTAACTTAACCAGCCGCTCGTATACTGCCATATACCGTATTCCCACGTATACCTAAGATGTACTGATGCTAGCATCTTATCTATTGTTAAGAAAATCTCTTTTATTTACTTATTTAGCCTTTTTTATTATACCTACTAATATTATAAACGCGAAAGTGTGTGAGGATGGATGTTTGTTACTCTTTCACGCAAAAACTACTGAACAGATTTTGATGAAACTTTACAGTACAACTCATACATAAGAATAACACAGGCTATTTTTTATGAGTACCACGCGGGTGAAGCCGTGGGCTTCTGCCCATACATAAGAATAACACAGGGGGTCTACTCTACAAACCGATAAACGATATATCGCTTCAATTATCGTGCTAAACCTACTCTACGTTACATCGTTTCGACTATCATTTGAACGAAGAAACGACCGACATTACTTTTGACAATCGATGTCGTAACCCTACTCCGGCATCACTAAAAACGATACGATAATTTGAATTTGACAACGAAACAAATTGACGAAGTTATCAACGATGCCCTTGATGCTATCGTGCGCGTTATCGTTTCGGGTTATATTGTTGTGTTTTCTGATGAAATCATCTCTATTTCGTTTACCGGACTCCGAATCTTTTATGCCTTTGAGCCCTGCTGCCTACTGGACTCTCTGCATTCTTTTCATTCGACCTCGGCCTGTTGTACTACGGACTCTTGATTTGCCTCTTGTTTTGGAATAATGGCGAGATTTATGCTTGCCATGGAAGCCATCCGCGAGGAAAAGGCTTTACAAAAAAGACATTTTAAAGTGACCAGGGATCAGTTGGATCTGAACAAAATTACCGATTATAATTACATCGGAAATTATAAAAGTTTATTTGAAGGTAAACTTGTATTATTTTTTTGAACTTCATTATTTTTTTGAACTTCATTATTTTTATTTCTTTTTTAATAATATAAAAATAAAATTGTTGTTAAAATAGTGCTTTAAACTTTAATGCTGTGTGTACTAGTATCTTTTTAATAAACGAATTTGAATATTCACACCGACGTTGAAGCAAAAATTTTGCTTCAACTTCAACTTCTTAATTATGGCTTCTGTGGCTAGTTGCGACAAGAATTTTTGCTTGTAAAATTTTTAAATAACAGGTGGGTTTGTTGATTTGACGTTTGACGTTGTCACTTCTTTTACTTTCATTTAGAATTGTTATCACTTTACCAAAAAAAGTGACATAAACAGTCAAGCAAAAGGATTTAGGCTCTAAACGTCTATTATCCAAGCCTTTAGATTTTCCTATCATTCGTTCCGAAGATTCGATACATATTGTCTATGCTTTCGACAGACGACAAAGATTGCGAACATTTTTAAGAGTAGGGTTTGGCCGAATAAATCGGAGCACTGTCGTATCGTAATGATAATGT
This sequence comes from Perizoma flavofasciatum, assembly GCA_958496245.1. Lineage (NCBI taxonomy): Eukaryota > Metazoa > Arthropoda > Insecta > Lepidoptera > Geometridae > Perizoma > Perizoma flavofasciatum. Next base: position 6,315,579 of record OY292439.1, on the reverse strand, counting down.
CGATATCGTTTTACGGAGTAGAGGCCCAGGCTATTTTTTATCCGGGTATCACGCGGGCGAAGCCGTGGGCAGAAGTTAGTATTATTATAAACGCGAAAGTTTGTGAGGATGGATGTTTGTTACTTTTACACGCAAAAACTACTGTACAGATTTTGATGAAACTTTACATACAGCTCATACATAAGAATAACACAGGCTACTTTTTATCTGGGTACCACGCGGGCGAAGCCGTGGGCAGAAGCTAGTATAATTATAAACGCGAAAGTTTGTGAGGATGGATGTTTGGTTACTCTTTCACGCAAAAACTTAGGTACGGATTTTTATGAAACTTTACAGTAATATAGCTTGTACATCAGATAACACGTAGGCTACTTTTTATCCGGGTACCACGCGGGCGAAGCCGTGGGCAGAAGCTAGTTATTACATACATAATTGTTTGCATGTTATGTTTTGCAGAACAACACAAAACTCAACTTTTTTATTCACGCTTGCCACTTTGTTAAGAGAGTGGGGTTCTAGCTTGACCTAGCTAATTGACTTTATCTTGGCTTAGCTAACTAATGGGTTTGAATTCAGATGGTAAATTTGCTGCCTACATGCAAGTGAACATACAGAACGATGGCCCAGTGACCTTTGAGATTGAATCTCCGACCAATCAAAAGACAAAACTCGGGGCAGAAGCAGAGATGAGTCTGCAAATATACTGAGTGAAACTAACTTTTAGCTATTAAATAATTTTACCTCAGTTCTATTTTTGAATTATAATAATTATTAATGTGTGATATTATGATAAGATACTCAAAATTATTATTTTTTGCTTATGCATAAGATTTATCTTTTTAAATCGTTTTGTTAACATCTTTTCCTTTTTTGTCCTGAACTAAGAGTTTTTTTTTATTAAAATGGGTCATTTTGTCTTTCCGCGTCCCTGTGTTAGTATTCCCAAATCTCTACTTACAGTATAAATACTTGGGAAAGCCTATGTCCAGCTGTGGACTTCACAGGCTGAATAGCTTAATAAATAACGTGCCTAGTATGTAGGTTTAATAATCGAAAATGCTTGTCTGCCTTTGTTGTTATGTACTAAGGAGTGCTTTTGTATAGGTTAAATAGGCAAGTAAAGCCAAATAAATAATAAAAAACTTTATTTTGAAATAATGGTTATTATCTATTAACATTTGTTATAGTTAGGCCTGTGATTATGCGAATTCTTGTTAGAACGTTAAGTTTTTACAAAGATGATATGCCTAAGCTAAGTCTAAAAGATATATTAACTGTAAAACTATATCTATGGTCCGTGGACATCTTACTGTTAACAGATAATGGACCAAAAGTTCAAATCCATCTTTATTTTTATATCGAGCCGTTTTTGCCAGGTTAATCTAACCTGTGTCTAATCTAGTCCTATCTAATAGTAGGTAAAGATCTATATTGCTCGTAATAGATTTGATTTACCTGACAAAACTCAGCGTAATACTACGAATTAGAAATAAAATAAACTTGTAAAAAAGATAAAATAAATGCATTTCATAAACCATCTTTAAATATTACGATATAAATGAAATTCAACAAACGAGATTAGAGATACTATGTATTTAAATAAATTAATGGTTTAATGTTAATTTTTGTATCAATGAGCCCAAGTGCCGTATGATTACTATTTCTATACCGTGAAATATAGATATATAATCATATCTATCTCCAAAAGGTATCTACATAAATGCCTATTCCTTCAGACATATCCGATTCTTATAGAATTTCCTCTCAACACCAATGAAGGCACTATTCATTTTGGTATATTGCTGATACGTTTCCTCACTCCTAATTCACAATATCAATGGGTTAACATATTATTCGTACAAGTATATGAAAGAGTACCTACATTTTCAAGATCTTATATATTAAATCAGTGAGCCAATTTGAAACCATATCAGTTGTTGCGAGTCCTAGAAGTATCTAGACCCTAACCTACAGTGTCAAATCGCCACACTGATATCTTTACAATTACAAAAATATCTATCACTATGCTAAAAATTATACGAATGAAACTGTTACTGAGAAAGGCTAAGGATTTAATTAACAACATATACCATTCAGAATAAGGCTGTTGCTTTTCCGGGCAGGCTACTAAAGATTTGCCGAATGCTAAATTTAGTCCTGAAATTAAGGAATATCTATAAATGCATTTGATGGAATCGAAAATAGTCTAAACTACTCTTACTGCCTGAGAACAGTGTCGAATACTGCAGAAAATTATTGATACGCGCATGCCGAAAGATAAACGGTGTGTGACGTTTCGCGGCTAAGGGTCTATGCTGAGTTTATAACGTGTCAAAACGTTGACCGTATCGACAAGATTTTCATACGAAAATTGTCGAAACGGTCATCGTTTCGACACGTTTTGAACGTATTTGTAACTCAGCATACGCCCTCTGTACGCAGTTTTATGTAGCGCGGTGTTGTGGTGGGGTTCGACGCATGTGGAAGGTAGTCTACCAGAGACCGGATGAGTATCCACCGGGCGGAACGCGGTTGTGGTTGATCATTTGACTGTTGCCGTTGAGTGAAGTCACCATATTGATCTGCCCGTTCATCGACTTGTACCCGTCGCCCGTGATCGGATTGCCTTCTGCAAAAATTCAAACACATCTTCAGAAAAAACAACACTTTCACAGCTTTTAAGTATGGAGAAATGGGAATGAAAATCTAAGGAAATTCGACGTGGAACGCTACCTACGTGATCTCTCAATTTTGAAAATGATTATCATGCAAAACATCTAAAGATATTACCTAAAACGCGATTAAAATGTTAATAAACTAAACTAGAAGACTTCTATTAGGTAAAAGAAAAATATTACGTATCGGGAATAGTTTAGCCTATTAAGATGGGTTCCTATATCTACATCAATATGTCTACATCCCGATTCTACAAATATTTCAGAATAGAGAAGGCGTGCGAAAGTAAATAATATACGAATATAGGTACAAATTACAACTAAACACAATACAAAAATTCACTTACAATAGGTACAAGCATAATATAATAATGATTAAGCGCTATTCCAAATTAACATTTAAATTACTTTCCATTGAAGTAACCAACAACGCTGCAGCAACTAAAAAAACTTGTGAGTGCTTAATTCGAAGACTTGAAGGAATCGTATTCACAGTTCTTTCGTAAGCAAATAAAAATGACAAGCCTTTTGTATTGTACGTTCATGTTTGGTGCAGCATTCCTTCAGTTCAAATTGAACACCCACCCATTTCTCTGCGACGGACATAATCTACATAGTACGTCTTTGGGTTGAAGTCTTCAGCATGCCGATTGAGAGAAAATAGGTACCCTGGGACATGTTTGGGGAAAATGGGAGGGAAACCGGTCAAGGTGTGCGGCCCTGGCGCAACCGTGGTTTGCAAAGGGCTAAAATCGGGTATAGGTCCGTCGCGTTCGTATCTAAACAGTGTTGGAGGAGGATTAGCATTCGCAATAAGGTACGGATCGATTGGTCCATCCAGAGATGGGATGGGGTTATACTTATAATCAGGTTTCGGTCTATCGCCGAGAGCCGAAGTCATGCCGACAAACGCGTACGGCGGTAAAGGATGATAAGGCTTCTTATGCTCAGAAGGTTCGAGATAGTGTTGGGCTGGAAACGGAGGCCAATGTCTGTCAAGAATTAACTGAGGCGACAGAGAATCAGGGTCGATCACCGGGTGGCACAGTTCCGGATCATCGGTTTTCAAGCCGAGAAGTGTGTAAGGCGTGTGGCGAATGTTAGGGGCAGCTCTGGAGGTAGATTCTACGTAATAGTTGGCAGGTTGCGGGGGCCAGTCACGGGTAATATATCTGTGTGTGGGATGTGGGGCGATGGGATCGTATTCTTTAGGATCGGGATATTCGTGGAGTTCAGGCGGGTCGGCACCTCGTAGACTGATGGCCGGATGGCGGCGTCGCGGCGGCAGCACGGTCACTCCATCGCCAGTCACCGGGTTCCTCTTCGGAGGCGTGTACGAGGCTGACCATTCAGAACAATTGGTTTTCATTCGAACTACGCTAACCAGAGCCGAAGCTTCAAGTGGCTTTAACAGGTGAAACTTCGGCTCTGTTACAATAATTGCTAACAGTATAATGGTCGTGTTGTGCAGTCATTGTTATGTTTTATTTTTATGCATTATGTTCATACACAAACCATTAGTTCGTTTATTTTTACTAATCATGCTTCTAGGCATAACATGTTTTGTCTTAGTATTATTGGATTACATTGGTCAATTAGTCAAGTGACTATAGTCCAGTCACGTTATGAATTATTTTTATATTATAAAGCGCTGGTTTTCGTAGCGTGCACGAGTGCTAATATAAATATGGAGTGGAACACGGTCGAGGAATCTAAGCCACACGCAGTCGTAGAAGTGTTAGAACATTCCAACATCCAATATCCTATATAACGAAATATTCAGGTTGTGAAATAGAACGGAATATGCTGAGAAAAAACGACTTTCGAAAAAGACAGAGAAATTGTCTCGTCCGTTACGATTATGACACCTTGCAACGCTAATCGCTTGTTGGTTGATGAAAATATCACCTGATGAAGTGCCAACTTTCACAAGATCTGTGCAAAAAATACGGTGAAAGTACCATATTCTTTAAAACTATTTCTGATACCTACCACTTGCAGTATATACGTAATAATACCTACTCATTTATTTATAACCATCGTTAGTTCTGGTGTTGTAAATAAATCGGTCAAGTTATGCGATGGCAAACTTAACAATTCGCCAATTAAACGCTGTCTAAGTTAAACACCAAAGCAAAATCAAAGCAGGCCAAATAACCTAAATAGTAGCTTCGTCACCATATTTCGCTTGAAATATTACAACACAAACTAGTAAGGATTTTAAAATTTTACTGGTATTTCTTCTGCTTTCAACAGGTGGTTCGCATTTCGCTTTGTCATATTTCTAAACCGCAACTGTAGGCTTTATGCAAAAGCCAACTGAGGCTCCATTTTGGAGTTTGGTAATGATATCAGATTGCAAAAATATCACGCAACATTTTTTTCTTCAAAACTTTCGTTTTATTAATTCAAGAATTCCAACAACTTGGTGAGTTGTGATTCTGATCTAACTAAAGGTTAGATGCACCATTTTGTACAAAATGTACTTATACATATTTTCAATGACGCTGGTGGCTTAAATACTCTTGTTTCGTTAGTTGTTTTAGTGATCTATATTCTACCCCAACCGTGACCATCCATTAGTTATGCGTGTCAGTGCATCGTGCCTACAACGTAAAAGACTCACAGTGGTCTGCGGCGGCCGGCTCACCTCTGCTGGGCGTGGAACTGGCGCTGCCGTTCATCTTTGGCGAGTGCGCGGGGCTGTGCTCGCCCTCTCCGAACTGGATGTTGCTGCGGATGGTGTCTGTTACCATCGGGGCAACTGAGCTGTTCGCTCCCTGAAATTACAGAAATATTCTTTGAGCACATGATTCATACAAATCGATTACGTTAAACGAGGCATTCCGTAGAACTAAAGTAACTGACATAGGAAATAGAAATCGCAAGTTGAAGTGGCAATGGGCAGGCCATATAGCTCGCAGAACTCACAACTGTTAACCCAGACGACGCAGTGCAGGAAGGCCCCCCCATCCGATTGACTGATAATATCTCAAAGGTTGCGGGAAGTCGATGGATGGAGCTGGCTCAAGATCGTTCGTCATGTCACTTAGGATACGCGTACATATGTCCAGCAGTGATTGATGACGATGATTATAATTTGGAACCGAGAATCATCTTGAGAGTTGTAGCTAGTTGTAACTAGTTCATTCTATCTGAAAGCCCATAGTAAAGTTCAAGCTCGGACTTGTGCTTATCTTGTAATATGTAATTTAATGATCTTGTTAATCAAAGAACATTCAACTATTCGCAAATTTATCTAGACATTGTCTATAAAAGATCAGCTTCTGCATACGTTACCTAAGTAAATTAGAAATTAAATAGTTGGTGGAATGCAAATTAACGTCTTCGATTTGTATAATCCAAAATATATAGTAGGTAGTTTCGTGAATTCATACAACATAATTAAGAAGCTATAAGCTAATTTCATTTTAAAGTGGCACTCACCTAAAACTACTTAGTTGGCTTCACCTTTACTGTGCTTATGGATTATTCGAAAACATAATTTCAGAAATCTACTACTTGGTTCTACTTGGCTAGACCTTAGGCTTCGTGACACAGACCTATTAGGCAAAGCGCTAAAGTAGTGTGTACTTGAATAAATTATGAGCCGATAGGTTTAGCGGTGTTTCTTTGGTACACAAACTCAATGAGGGTTTCTTGTTCATGTAGCTCGTTCGTGGTCGAGTTGAAAATCCTTTAAACGAATAGGTTACGGATGAGGTCAACGAACTGCATGCTCCTCGCGTGCTTGCGTCGGGGTCACCAATCGACAAATCAATAAATTAAATAATAGATACTAAAACTTTTCTCTTCAATGTTACTATCTGCTAAAGGCCTCATTAGACCTCCATACTCCAGTAGGTAATCAAAAGAATCAGACAATAGAATAAAATTGGAATCAAGCTTATGAGTAAGTAAGCGTTATTAAAAGATGAGTTATAAATAATCATTTTGGCTGAGCGATATACTATTTCAGCAGATGATTAAAGCGTTGGAATAGCCTTCCCATTCCAACCTTTATTTCTGAAGTGTGCAGCTCATCAAGAAGGGTAATGATTATAAAAGGTAAGACTTACGCGTCCGAAGAGCCGGGAGTGTGTGTCGCGGGGGCGCGTCGGCGTGTCACGGATGGTGCGTGTGCGAGATGCACCGTTCTTCACAGGGCTGCCTCCATCAGTGGTGTCACCATTGAAAATCTCAGCGATGCAGCTCTTGGGGGCATTGGGAACCCTGGAACAAGACAAAGACTTACTTAGCCTTTTTGTATTAAAGGTAATTTGGCCTACGCTTTGGTAACAAGATGACTGACATTTGATCGGCACATTTTAAGTAATATTATAAAGATGTAATTTTATAAGTTTGAATATAGGAGTTAATTTCCGTAAATACTCATCCGATTTCAAAAATTCTTTCTCAATATTTAGAATGGACTTTCAGGGTTAACATGGCTGTATATGACCCGTTAAAATAAAAGAGCTTTTTGTGGAGACCAATTTTCCAACGTAAGTCGACGAAAAAACGGTGCAGAGAATGCGTTCCTTACGAACGCTGCCTAACGGTAAGAGCTTCTTTTCATCGGCTACTTCATTTTAGCCTTATTGGAAATAGTAAGTACCTAATTTAAAACTCAAAATATCTTTTATTTTAAATTTAATGTCTATGCATGCATGCACAAAATGTCTATGAATTCGAATAACTGAACTCAAGTTATTTAAATTATGTCTTAACCTACCTACTTAGTTTGTTATGATGAGTCAGCATAACAAACTAAGTAGGTAGGACTATCAATATATAATCACATTATGTTACTTATACAACATTGAAAATAGAAACACGATACTATTTTAATATCCCCAAATAATATAATCCCTGGACGGACACGCATGGACATCATTAATAGGTACCTGGGCAGGGGACTGACTTCCGGAAGGGGACAGGTCATTTCCCTGATGACTGACCGCAAATCAATACAAAAACCTAGAGTTTTGACGTTGACTGAACAAGCAGAATGCACAACCCGTGCGGTGCTTAAACGGCTCAAATTAAAACTATCGACCGAACGGGCATCGAGCAATAATCTCACTTAATGTTTTTTTTAATAAATTCCCGAACACGTTATGCTTGCTTTAATGAACCATTTTAGTTTAGTTTTACGTCTCAATGTTATTTCACGCTGTTCAATGAATACATTCTGTAATTTGAGATTGTTTTTTTAGACTCCATAATCTTTTTCATCATTAACAGCTTTCGTAGGGTTAGTAATACTTACCTACGTTTAATTTTATAACAAATTTAATTAATACCGTCAACGAAAATTTGAAATCTTTAATAGAACTTGGTCAAAAATTCGAGTCCGTAAAAAGTTTGCCCAAAAAAAAAGGCCTACGGTTAAATTGAATTGCTTGGTAATTAAACAAACTGATGGACAAGTAATGTAGACTACAATTAATTCAAAGCTAATATTTTCGAAGGCAGTGCAAAAAAAGGAACGTTTTACCTAATACAGTTTCTGTCCATCCAAAGGTTGCCTGGAAGAGATCGCTTTCAGCGATAAGGTCGCCCATTGTATCACTAGATATAATTATAATTTCTTTTTCGTGTTTCTTTTGTATTTACTGGTGTACAATAAAGATATATTCTATTCTATTCTATTCTAATACAGAAGTCCATGGCAAGAATCTACCATCAAACCACTCAAGTAGGCGCCTTCCCTATCTACTTGGCAAATCGAGGCAGTTAATCCACCCAGATGGTCAGATAACGCGGTGCGCAGCGCAAATATCTACTCGTCTAAGTGGAAATCCTTATCTTGCTTGCAATCTACGTATCAGTACAAACCTGATGGTTATTACTAAGCGACTGCACAATACGATTTCAAAATGACCAGTGGCACCAGTACAGTTACATCCATATCAATTGTATATTCCACAGCGATTCCAATTCTCTCAAAATTGATGCTTTAATTACAATACAAAACATTCAAACTATGGTCAAGAACAGAGTCAGACCTTTAAATGTTAAGTTTCTCCAGAAAGCAAACTTTTGGACACGCGGAATCTGTAGGTACGCGCTAGTTAAAACTCAATTGGCTTCTTGCTTGGAATACTGCAGTTCGGCTGTTCAACTTGCCAAAACTTACTGTGTTTGTTCAGAGTGTTTGAGTAATACAAAAATAGAGGTATGTATTTACATATTTGAACATTTCTATATACTATGAAGAAACATAAAAAACTCACGAGTCACGAAAATTCCGATTAGTCGTGAATGGGTAGGTCATCAAATGAAAATAGTTAGCACTTATCCACAGATTTTGAATTTATGCGATATATCTACAAAGTCTCAGTTTCTCAGCCTCGTCAAATGGCAATTGCACCTCCCAGCTATGGCAAAAATGTCAAAATTGACATCTAATAGAACGTTGCAACGCTATACGACCACCGGATTATTATATTTCAGCGATTATATTATATTTCACGCCATCTTTCTATTTCGTTTTATACCTTGCCTACAGTATCTGTGGACAGTCAAACTACCCGAGTCAGATGATCTTGTTCACGCGAGTTTTCAATTAAAAGTGATCCGGGAGCAAGATCTTCAGTTGATAAGCTACTCTTATTTATGCGACTCGGGTAGTTTGACTGTCCACAGATACTGTAGGCAAGGTATAAAACGAAATAGAAAACGAAAGCTTTGTGAAAATATACGTAAATTATCTACATATATTTTTCCAAAGCAAGTAATAAAATTATGCAAGTAATTAAGTGCAACAAAAGGACTGTCAACCACTGTCAAACCGCTGTAATAGCTATTAAAACCCTTTAGTTCGTAAAAAGTCATGGCTCAGCCATGTCAAAAACTTTAAAATGGTAAAGATACTCAATTCCATATTTGTGGACTTAAAAATGGAAGCATGTCATAAGTCAATGAGTCGTTTCCCATTGCCAAATTGCCAAAGCTGTCTCTGTCTCAATACTATCACTAAGTAACATTCTAAAGATAAGCTATTACTATAAACATTTGAATAGAAATAGACATGTAAATGCCAACGATGACTAAGATCCAGATAGCAGAATGCCTTCAGTTTGTATTGTGTGAGTGAATGTGAATATAACAGACCGCAACGCAGATACGACATCGGTAGTGCGGTATCCGCTCTCATTTCCCTACTCTAGATAAATGAAGCTTGAAGACGAAATTGCTGGAATATATCAAATTTTGGTTCGCCCCTTTTTATTTCTGAAGGCCTTTTTTATTAAGATTTTCAATTTGAAATGACACCTGACAGAAATAGACAATGTCTATTTCTGTCAGGTGTCATTTCAAATTGAACAGTAAATAAAACACTGTTTAGCTAAACAACTGTTTAAAAATACTTATAAGTAGGTAATTGGGTACTTTAATCGTTAACGGATGATATCTAAATTCTATCTGAAAAACTATTAAAACATTATCATTTTCGGAGGACAAATTAGGTGCCGTTAATTTAACATTGAGAATCAGGGAGGCGCTTATACCAAACTGCGTCCAATCCGAATCCGAGAGAATTTCACATGTAACATCGCATCGCAACACTCAGTGTTGACTGATGACGTCTTTCGTGCGTATATTGCTAAAGAGGAGATGTTCGGACTAGGTAAAGATGTAGTTAACATAATTATGCACATATTACTACAGCTACTTCTGATCGTACTTTCTCGGATTCGGATCGGACACAGAGCTAACCGCTTTTACTAGTAGTAGGTATTGTTCAACTGAGAGCTTTCTTATTCGATATCCTTTGGCTAAGGATCCACGTGGCTTCCTCTCTCAGTTACCGTTTTTCATTTTACACGTACGTTAACCTTTACCATAGCTTTTATATAAACCATTTCCTTTTGAAGCACGCTATGAAATGATATTTGCTGGAGCTTAAAAGGAATTTTATGTATGAGATCCAACTAATGATATTAACAAAGTTATAGGATAAGGATGGGCTCGATTTTAATTGATCTTCCATAAAACAGAAATACGTCGGTCGGAAGCATTAACGATTATCCTAGCAGGGAAATCGCACATTCGTTTCAATCCCGTTTCTATTTGGCCCGAATAGCCCGTAGGGTAACGCGAGCTGTTGCTCACAGCTTATAAACAGTTTATACTTACCCCGGGGACTTGAATACTTAATAGGTTATATGTATGCGTTAATTACGTATCATCACCCCGATCATGTTACACTGTACCTACTAAACTACAAACTTATATTTTGTAACAAACACGTTAATTATAAACATTTAAAACAAACCTGGTATTTTCTCGCTCCTACAATTAGTTACGGGAAGAAAGTGCGTGAGAGTAAATTATTTAATTGTGATATACGTTGCATAGGCTGCGCTCGCGCCACGCCACACGCAAGGTAGAATATAGACCAATGAATAGGTACAGTTAAATCATTCCGGACCTTTAACGTCACATAGAAAAGTCGTTATTATGCGGGAGTCACAAAAAGTGTATTAAAAAAGTATGGATGATGTTCTTTCAAGCTTTACGTTATAGGTACAACTCGTGCTAGATAGGTACGGTTAGTGTTTTTGGAAATAAGTATGTACCAAGCTGAAAATTGGTGCCTACATATTATTCAAAACAGACGATATCCTTGTTACAGATCGGAAAATCGTGACAAGTCGTATTTTTTTATAGAAGCATGTAGTATGTTCTATCTACAACCGGTGAACAGTGAACCGGCTGTTTTGATCGTCTAAAACCAATATAGCGACCGACCGATGGTGCTGTTACTAAAATAAATCGCTGTCAAAAGGATGGTAAAACCGGATGATATAAATTCAACTGTTTTGATAGGAAATATTTTGACAGTGATGATTCCTTTCAGCAACTAAAGGGGTACATTTTGTAAAGCTCGCATAAGTCCTCATTTGCAAGTAACATGTTCGACTCGGGTTTAATAAATGCGTGGGATCGAACCGATTAGTTGTACTATGTAGCCCAGGTTCAACCTCATTATTGTACCATCGGCTGTGAATGCACAGCAATTGATTCATTCACTTTATAACATTGGTAGAGAACTTTGTCTATTTCTACGTTTATTGCTTGCAACATAACAATTCGGTTCATTTAGTTGTCAGCTTTAGATATTGCATCTTCACTGACTGAAAAGGGGGTTCTCAAAATTCGGAAATTTTCATTGAAGAAAATCTTAGTACAATTCAGCTGTTTTCAGTAAAAAAACTAATATATCAACTGTTTTAGGTATGGTTTCCGGTAACAGTAGTGTTAGGGTCGGCATACAATCCAAAATACAGCTGATTAAAGGATGTATAAAACAATTTCAATTTATTTTCCAGGAAAAAAAAGTTATTTTTTGTTCTAGGACACCTTGTATAAAATACATAACACTTTGACGTTGACGACTGACCGAAAGAAAGTTACAAAAAGAAAGTCAAAACTATAAGAATAGGTAATTTGAGCCCCTTAATATGTAATTTTATCCAATCAGTCTTTTTACTGGACGCCAGAGATGATCTTTGAATGTCGGCAACAATCGAAATAAAATTGACCAATTAGAAGAGTTTTTCTAGCCTTATTTTAATCTTCATTATTCAATTATGCTGACGAAAGTGATAGAAGTGAAATCTCTTTCTAAAAAATCGACAAACAACCATCTACCTCTACATAAACTCTACCTATGCCTATATATTACCTATACCTATACTATAATATTACTAGGTGAGATAAGACTATGCAGAGGAAATGCGAAATTTCCTCTGCATAGCTCTATTCCTAGGGTACCTTGAGTAGGTAGATACCTAGGCTTTTGTGCTCGATTCAAATAAATTCCCCACATTTTATGATCTTCAATGATAAGATAACATACCTACTAGACAATTCGCGAAACGAACATGTGAGAGAAATGTATAACCTAGGTACGAATACATCGGGGATACTCTATCGACAGTGTAGTTGTAAATCCTATTGAAATCCCAGTCCCACAAATGTTGTTAAGGTGGCATTTTGGTTTACGGGACTACAGATAAAAAGAACGCATTTCAAGTTTCGTCAGTTTGTCTTGTGCATACACAAATATGGAGGGGATCTTCCCTTCAAACCTATTATGATAATCCATAAAATTATTTAGAATCTCTAGTTACTGTACTCGCGACTCGTCCATAATGTAGTCGTACACCATACGGCAATCTTATCTTAGTGCGAAAGTGACTTGTTACAGCTGAAATAAGTCGCGTCGACAGGCGATGACCGTCAATTGACAGCCGACTGGATATCAATAAGCACGCTATCAGACAACGATTCGTTCAACAAATCAACCATGCTAATTTGCTTATTTTTTTTTCAAAGCTGCAATCGTGTACTTGATGAGCAATCACATTCAATCACATATTACTGCGTGCAAACAGGCGTAAGAAACCACTGATATTAGACGTATAGGCACGAGACATTTTACGCCTACTCTATGCTGTTTGTCCTAAATTATGTTCGATTAATTGATTTATTGCAGACTATTCATACCTATTAAAGCATTGGTATATTATCCATTGTACCTAAACTGAAACGGGCAAAGTAATGATAATTATGTTTTTCTTTGTGTTTCGATAGGGATTCGCGTTCAATTTCCTCGCGCTTACAGGCAGTCTTTTATAATTATAATAACGCAATAATTCGTAATTTACACCGCCGTAAATAAAATGTTTGTCATTGACTGCATTAAACTTAAATTGGCCGAGAAAGTGCACAATCGTGGCTCTCTATAACAACGTAATATATTGCCTTTCATTTGAAAACGAAGAGCAGTTTTCTCCTGTCGTTCCGCGTATGATAAAGTTACGCGGTCTCTCATTACCGTGCTCTCATTACCATTGGCATTTGTGGAGCAAACATTCCGGGGTTACCAGCACCTAAAACATTGCACCTAATAATTATATTGATTTTCTTTCTCAAATTGTTTTGGTACTTTTTTGTAATAACTTTATTGGAAAATACAAAATTATGAAAAAAAAAATATTTACCTACAGACACCATTGAAACCTTTACATGAGTAGAGTACGCGATATTTCTGGCCATTACTATTGGAGTCGTTTTCCAATGACACAAATAATCGGTTTTGTGAAACGTCTGCCTCAGAAAACAAAATCTCCAATCCACTAAATCACTAACAAACAACTCAAAAAAAATCTAAAATTTAAGTTGGCAACCCTTAATTCAGGTGCAGAGGCGTAAAACCTATTAGATAGGTGCTGGTAGCAATACTTTGATATCTTACACCGTGTCATATTCCAAGTACAGGCTCTTAGTCCGTGTAACTAGCTATTTCAAGTACTGGATCTAATTCCGCTTAACTAGATGCTCTATCGTCTTTCGCATCTCAATGTCTGCTATAATGCTGTATGGAAATAATTTTGCATTTGCATAGCTAAATAGATCCCATTGGCGTAAAGTTGAGCCATATAGTATTTCTACCTTCTGGAGCCTATAGCAAATAAAGTACTTTAACACTTTAATTATCATGCGTAGATAAATCGTTTAGTACAGAAAGTCATCTGATATTTTGATAATTAAAAAAACAAGCAAAAAATAAACACAGTCATGAAATGTATTTCTTTCTTTTATTTTTCTAGATCATTAAGAATACCAAAGGTCGAAGTCAGAGGCACATCCAAACATTAAATTTGGCACATTTCCGTGTTTTAGTAGTTAGCATTCCACGAGACAGGGTGCAAGCCCATCGTCGCTTCAATAAACGAATTCCAATGAACACTAACTGATTGGAACACCTTCGGATTTTCGACTCTAGGGCATATCGGTTTCCTCCCATTGCTTTCTATTACCGTTTTGCGAACGTGTTAGTACGCATATATTTTCAACTCAGCATGAGCGAAATAATTATATCTCGGGGTATTCCTGCAGATAATTTATTTCAAAGAAGCTCATTGATTTAAAATATCACAATCCATTAGTATAATTTTATAAAATCCTCTCCATCTCTAAAGGTGGTCTGGAAGAGATCGTTCAGATTAGTTTCGCTTAGGCGATATGATCATTCAACATAGGTTAGGTACTTTTAATTAGAATACCTACGTTTTTGTTTATCCTATATCCTACTTCCTACTTATCCTACTAATATTATAAACGCGAAAGTTTGTGAGGATGTTTGCTTGTTACTCTTTCACGCAAAAATTACTAAATGGATTTTGATGAAACTTTACAGTATTATAGCTATATATACATCAGAATAACACACACACGCACACATACTTTTAACTTTTCCGGTTACTACGCGGGCGAAGCCGCCGGCAGAAGCTAGTTTAGTACCTATATTTCATAAAGAATACAATGAAATATTTCAATTCGATAGGTTTACCTACCCAGACGCCCATTTGTATGATATTTGGTTTAGTTTTGATAACGCAATAAAATTAAATAGCTTCCGTTCTTTTCTTTGTCTGGGCTCTTTTATAATGGCTCTTTTACCTTTTATCGGCTATAGTCTCAAGTATATTCAAGATAAGGCTTGACCTAGGTTAATGTTATAAATTTAACCATTTATCACGGCACAAGCTTACTAAGTGGCAATAAAATACGAAAAATACAGCCTGTGGAAGGCGAATTTCCTAGGGTAGCCGTGATTAAAAAACCCCTTACTTTTCTCGCAGAGGCAAGGTGTGGTTTTCGTGTCATGAAAGCACATCATCATGTTTTCGCATTTTTCTTATATTGACCCTGCTTTGTTCCTAGCCTACACCTCAACTTAGACCACGAACAAGTTGAACACATATTCGAAGATTACTGCAAGATCTATATAAATAAATAGCCAGCAGACACATTCTTAGACCTGACCCCACACTAAGATGTCGTGATTATCACGAACTACATAGGACATGGGTTCCACAACACCCAGACCCGAAACAAATATCTACAAAACATGCAACTCTTGTGTCTCAGCCGGCTATTTGTCCACCGGGCCACCGAGGTCGTCGGGTATATCATTGTTTTGTTTGCGTGTAAGGTGATGCCGTATTTTATTTTCAATATCATTGTACTCTATTAATATTTTGTTATATAGTAGGATTAAGTAATGTTTCTAAATCGAAAATACCATTGTTATACATGAGATGGTAATGCAATCAGCTTGATATATATCTAAGTAGTAGGTAATTTACATATAATAGAAATTTCAATTTACATAATAGGATATTACAGGTCGATAAAAACAAATCTCTTCTGCTTACTTAAAGCTAATGTGTTGTAGGACTAAAATTAAATTGTATGAGTTTTGACCTTTGTTAAGTGATATAATTACTTTTTATTATATTTACCTGATAGAAGTTTTACAATTATAGGTACCTAGACCTATACCTATATGGAAACTTTTCGTTTAAGTATAAAGACTTAAAACTATTAATAGGACATACAAATGTGGACTTGAACGAGGCTTCAATGAGGATCAAGCTCATAGAATTCAGTTCATTTTAATAATGAAAAACAAACACGCTTTTACCATTTCTTTTTGAGATGTTCGACTTCAAAAGCTCCAAGGAACGCTTTAAGCTGTTTACCTGTTACGCCAACAGTAAAACATCAAAGGTTAAGATTCTGGTAGTTTACAGGTAGGTGCCTATGCTTCTACTGCCTACAAGATCAATGTAAAAAAATTAAGTGCATGTATTCCAAAAACTATCGTGAACTATTCATATTGTAAAAACGGGAATTTTCACGTACTGCACTATTCGTGAAGGCACCGACTAAGTTTCGACTAATTCCGAGAGTCCTCATCAGGGTGAGTGGTCGCGACTTTCTCCCTCCGCTTCGCGCCGTGCACTATTACGTAGTGAAAATTCTCGTTTTTACAATATGAATAAGTGCATGTATTTTTCGGATATTATAGAGGTATAGTAATGATATTTTTATACTTACATAAAATGTTCTACAACCGGAACCGGAACCGGAACAAACACTCGCGTTCAGACACATACCAGTACATTAACCATTTATTTTTTTAGCAATCAACCTAAAGCTTGTGTTTAATGAGAAAAAATATTGGTTGCCGTTTTAACCCCCACTATTTACCATGTAGCAATTTACAAAACACGTGTAAAACATGCGCTACCCACAAATTACCTTCGGGTTAAATGACTTACAGCCTTTATTCCGTAACGTAGTCACAGAATAAAAAAGTTCGAAGTAGCAAGGGTGAGTTCAAGAACTCTATAAATAGGTTACATGCATGTAAGAAATTTATGTTTTTATCCATCAGTCTCTTACACGTAGGTATTTCGGGGGTTTTCATGGTCGTAAATCATACAACTCAACACGACGTTTTTCTCAAATTTTCTATTTTATAGTTCGAAAATATGCTACCTGTAATTCTTGAAAGTATTTATGCATTTTATAGTGAAATATTTTTTAGCATTCTATTTGAATAATTAAATGTTTTTCAACACGACATAAATGAAAAAAATATAACAAATAAAGACTAGGTAATAATAGAGATCACTTTAAGCTCGATAATTTATTTAAGGAAATTATTTTCACTTCCACAAATTATGAAGTGCTTGTCCCCTTCAGATTCAATCAAAAACCTAGTCTAGATAATAGTTTGGTCACGCAATGCTTCGTTAAACCAACAGTGGCCGAGGCATCTGGTATATGTATATAGGAGTCTGCTAGGCACCCCTCACAAAAAATTTAATTAAAACGAAGTTGAATACGATGTTTAGAAATAGACTAGACCACATGGGCGTAGCTAGGAAGGAATGTAAATATATATAGTGACGTTTCTCCCACAATTTATATGCTTCACTAATTAAATATAAGGTTTATCAATTTTAAATTTTATTTCAACGACTGAAGGGAAAGTTTAGTAGGTGATGAAGACAGTTGAATTGTACATAAATAATAAACCTTTGTATCATAGACTAATGTTAACACGGATAGAATTGATGGATGATGCTATTGACCTGCCTGTTATTATTTTTAGTATATCAAATTCATCACGCTTTAATATGATTCCTATTTTTAAAAACTCGACTGTTCACAAAATCATTTGATGTCCATAATCAAAACGTTTTTGTAAAGGTATTAATTCAGTATGTACGGCAACATTATTATAAATAAATAAATAAATAATGCTGGACATTTTCACACAGCATCATCTAGTCCCAAACTAAGCAGAGCTTGTATTATGGGAACTACATGACTGATATACTATTTATATACATTTTTTTTGTAAATACATACATAATATACATAGAAAACACCCAGACCTGAGGCAAATATTTGCACATACAAACATTTGTCCCGTGGCGGGAATTGAACCCGCAACCTACTGCGTCTCAGGCGGACCTTCGCCCACTGCGCCACAGAGGTCGTCAAATTATTCAAATCAATCAAAGCCCAATTTAGATTTTTGCACCTTTATATTTGACGGTATAGCTCTGATTAATTTACACTTTTAAGCAGTGACACGATTTCAATATCAAGATGAACTAGAGCTGAAGAAAAACTACAATTGTTAGGGAAATTTCCTCAAGTGATCCACAGGATTTTTTTTGCACGCAATCTTTTTCTTATTTACATCGAAGACAAATTAAAGTTTGAACATATTTCGAGGTCGAAACATTACGTAAACCAATTCATACACCGTATCACACTATAACTAACGCATCTAACACGAAGAGCAAAACTAATTTCTCGAGCCATTTCTCACGCAATCAAAAATTTGCCATTAACATTTTTACGTTTAGCTGTTGAGCGTAGACGGAGATAACTCAATCTGTGTAAGGTTAATGGCGTGACCTCCACACTCATCATGTGACCTGGCCACTCATTTATCAGAAACAATTTCTTTGCTGCCTAATGAATGCAGCCATAGAGTGAGCTATCTATACGCATTAATGTGAACATATCATGCACGCATGTCTAGCAGTTTCATGTGAACATTTTTACATTTAACTTTGTCATCATTACGTTCTAGTGTTCTCAGAATATATAGAAACGTATGAGAATTCTAATATCCTACTAAAATTACAAACGTGAAAGTTTTTAAGGATGGATGTTTGCAAAAACTTATGAACGGATTTTGAACGGAAGCTAGTATAACATAAAATAGAGTGCACGACGCGACGCGGAGGTAAAGCGTCGCCATCACTCACCCTGATGAAGACTCTCGGAATTAGTCGAAACTTAGTCGGTGCCTTCACCGATAGTGCGGTACGTGAAAATTCCTGTTTTTACAATAGGAACATAAATGTAATGGAATTTTGGAGCTGAAAATTAGCAATGGCCGTGTCTGAAGATGTCAATCAAGTGCTGGCGGTACTGAAACTTTTAGTAGTTTTCTCTTGAAGTTTAAAATGCTTACTAATGCAATAAATGGAATCGATAACTCAATTATGCAATAATAACGTTTAAAACGAGGTCAGCGCTACAAGCAACAATAATCATATTTTCAAGTGAGTCTTTTATTTAGCTCTATAGAAATTCGCTGAAGTCGGAATTATCTAATCTGTTGGCTGATGAAAATGGTGTTTTGTAAAAAAAACTATATATACACCAACATACGTTTATAATATTACTTCCGTATCTGGGACTTTTACATGTAAGAGTTTCCATATTTGTGTATGCACGCATTTAATTATAAA
This sequence comes from Perizoma flavofasciatum, assembly GCA_958496245.1. NCBI lineage: Eukaryota > Metazoa > Arthropoda > Insecta > Lepidoptera > Geometridae > Perizoma > Perizoma flavofasciatum. The sequence goes on along the minus strand of OY292439.1, from coordinate 6,296,255 downwards.
TGGCAGTATAAACGGCAGTAGATAAATATGCCAACATAAATAGCACCTTATTGAGCTGCTGATATGTATATATCTATTATGCAGTAAATAGGCATGATAAACCATCCACATCTCGTTGACAACCCGCATCAACATATCAATCAATAATCCGCATCAAAATCTCCTGACATCCCGCCAAACACACAGATCTGAAGCTTGGTACTCGTAACAAGCTTGTTCTTACCCTTCAATAAAAGGCGAAGAATTTTGCATTATTTGACGATAAGCCACTTGAGGTAAAATTGGAAACAAGATTATTCAAGGATTGTTTTGTGTAAAAAATATACTTATAAAAAACTTAATGTTAATTTCAAATAAATATTATTTTATCATTATTTTCAGGTACATTAACCTAGTTTATTATATACACTTGACAATGCTTTTGCAGATTTTCTATTTATTCTTATTATTCGTTTTGTTGTTACAAATCATATTTTTATACTTAGTTGACTTTAGTTTTATTTAATTCTTTGACATTATGATTAATTATGTATTTTATAAATAGATTTTTATGAATTTGTATTTTGTTAAAATGACTTATCTAAGAACATGAAATTTGTCAAAAGATGAATAAAAATTGAATTGAATTGAATTGAAATCATGCTTTTTTGACAATGTGCGTAGTGGGATGGTGTATTATACTAAAGTTATTACATATTTTAAACAGGTAATAAAAAAAACCTAATCCAACATAAAACATATCAGTAAATGTAGATAATATACTGCATAATTATTATAATTCAAATGTTCATTAAAAATGAAAATGTTACCAGACACAGTACTTAGGGTAACGCCTAGTTTACAACATTAAAAAAAAGCTCTCGCTTAGTGTTCTCACCTCAATCTTAAGTAGGATGCTGCGCAAACTCCAGGTGAAAATTTTTGAGCGGAAAATCGACCTGGTTCACATGATAAAAAAGTGCCACTTAGTTTTTACTAGTCAGGAAGATTTCTTAAGTTAAACATTATTGAAAACAAGATCTTACTTAAAACAATTGGTTGTGAAATTACCAATAAACTTTTGAACATAAAAAACTACCGTAAAAGCTTTGTTACAAATTTAACACGCTTACATTAGGTTCTTTGCAACTAACTAAATAGATTACATACAAACAATGTAATCAAATCTTGGAAGTCAATTTTAATCTACTTCTAATTGTCGTATCGAAATGAAACTTTGTATGTATTATATGTAGTTCGGATGACAATACTAGATGTCAATATTATTATTTTAGTGATAAAAGCGTGTTTTTTTATTTATTTTTTAAACTACACATTATATTATTAATATTACCTTATGAAATTGCCGTTTTCTCGAACTGGCCAATTTAAATTGAAATATAGTATCTGCGGTGTGACTTGGAATTCTAAATTAAAGTTAATATTCTTTTAACCTTTCATAAAAAGTTGAATAATTTGCCCTTTAGGTGCTCTCCGAATTCTGAAATGTATTAAATATAGGTTAATTCGCTCCAAACTCAATTGGCTCCCTATTCGTCTTCGCCGGAATACTCACATCCTTTTTGTACAATATTCTTCATAATCCCCTGACTCCTTCCTATCTTAAGGAGCGATTTGAGTTTCTCCACAGTTCCCATCCCTCCCGTGTGCTACGTTCTTCAGAAAATCTGCTGCTTGAAACCCCTACACATAGCACCAGCTTCTATGATAAATCTTTCACGACTCAAGCAGTACGCCTCTGGAACGCATTACCAATATCGGTAAGAAAGGCCTCGTCTCTAGCCATATTTAAAACTCGCGTTAAAATTTTCTATCAATCCCAGAAATTATAGTTTTCATTTGATCCTGTTATTGCTGAGTTGCTGTTCGTATGTATAAGTATATATTTATAGGTAAGTATTGTATTCGTATGTATATAGACATAAATATATATATAATAGGTATATACGAGTATGTTATTATTTATTATATTCTGCTTTAGTATGTTTTATGGATAATATTATTTAAGGTAGTTTACACAAAGTATAAAGTACACCCCCGGCCACTGAAAATCTTATATAATCCTCTCCATCCAAAGGTTGTCTGGAAGAGATCGCTTTTAAGCGATACGACCGCCCATTATACCTTTATCATTTGTGTTACTGTTTATTTCATTAGTATCTTAAGGTGTACAATAAAGTATTTTCATTCATTCATTCTTACCTATAACTTATTATTTTCTTCAAATATTAGTTATAAAAACTTGAATAAAAATTGCTTAGATGTTCGATTTATTGCAAATTGTACTTGAATTCAGGCCAAGGAGTCCTTTGCTATTCCACCAATTGAGTTTCAAACAAGAATCTCCCCAAGTATTTCCAATAATACTAAATTCAATGAACAAAACGATCGGTAATTACAAACCTAGGTACCCTATAATATTGTCTTATATATCGAACGTAACTATCGCGTAGGCGGTTGAATAATCAATACCTGATCGTTCTATAATCGATTTTATTTCATTGCGACTCGATTGTGACACTAATTGATGAGGTCGAAACTATAAATAGTGTTTAATTAGTTTAATATACTTCCGATGTTTGTAAAAAATGACAGCTAGCTGTCAGAACTAACGGCTCTAGAAAGGCCTGAAGGTTTATTTTGTTGTTTTTAATTAGTCGATTTATTAGATCGTTTCCGTTGACAATCGACTTAACTAGTAGTTTAGATAACACAAACAGAAATTGAATGTGGCGGAGGTTTTTATTTTAAATACGTGGGATGTGCAAATGGGCTAAAATGAAAACTATTTCTGAAATATGCATTTAAATCTTATTCATTTTGACATCAAATATAACCTTATATATTATATCACCCTCTTTGCAGGGAAGCTTCGAGATTCATAGTTAAGAAATGAAAGTAATTTCTATAAAAATGTTATAAAGACCACAATTACTTTTCACTAAACTTTTCGTACCTTTTCGTGGAAGACCTGGATACAAAGTCCGTGAAAAAACTAGAGTGGCGTTTTAGGGGAAAAGACTGCCCAGCAGTGGGTTGCTACAATGTGCCTATAATGAAGACGATGATAACTTTTCAGCTGCATATTGAGCTATTTAAACGAACAAAAGTGCTAATGCTCAGTCATAGTCAAGACAGTCGCCTTATTAACGGTTCTACGTTCAGAAATTCTCTGATAAAGTCATCAAGTTATTAACTCGTACTTCTTGACATTCGAAAGTTTGATCTAAGATGAACTATGTAAAATATGATCTTGTATTTAAAAGCAGATGATTGAACATCTATTGGTACAGAGTAAAAAATAGTGCTTATCTAATTAACCTAAATTCGTGTTTGCACGGTGTTTGGTTAATTTTATTACATTGTAATTAATGATCTTATGTGAGCCAAACTTAGCCAAACTTTGTGTGAAGAAAAGATTAGCTTAAAAAGTATCGTATTAAGTATGACCTGAATGATGCACAAGAGAAACAAGTAGATACGTACGTAGTGCGATTAAAACTCGCTGATGCAGAATTAGCAAATTTATTCTCACTTGCAGTCAAATCTAGCGTTATCCTAATTTCTCTAGACTTCAATGTTCGTGTGAATTTCTTCAAATTACTCATAGTCGGGTCGAGGTCGGCCACGTCCGTCACTCACCTCTGCCCCGGATCAGATTAACATGTTGCGGTTTCCACTCGGCAATGGTTGGTATAACGAAACCAGGGAACTCTGACACTTCACAACCTTATGCCGGAGAAATTTTGACAGTTCACAACTGTAAACCTACCTACCTTCTTACCAATTTGTCCAATACGGTAATACGGTATCTATAAACTGCTTAAGAATATATATTGTTTTTTTTTTATAATGCTGGACAATCCTCACAGCATCATCTAGCCCCAAGCTAAGCAGAGCTTGTGTTATGGGTACTAGATGACTGATATACTTAATACAATACATTACATAGATAGATAGATATTGTAATATAATTATACCGATACTCTAATAGAATTAGTGACGCATTGGGTGAAGGCCCGTCTGAGACGCAGAAGGTTGCAAAACAAACGTTTGTATGATCTACAAATATTTGTCTCGGGTCTGGGTGTTTATCTATGTATGTATAAATGTATGCATTATAACAATAAGTATATGTAACTATTATTACTTTGGGGCTAGATGATGCTGTGTGGAAAATGTCCAGAATTATTATTATTATTATAATTATACCATAGTAAGCTAGGTAGGGGAAACACATAATCAGGTGGAACCTTTTCAATAGGGTGATACTTTGAGCGCTAGTCACAAACAAGCCACGTATTGAACCTGATATTGTGTTGAATAAAATATTAAATTTTTATAGCTACATATTTTTTATGTCTATATTGAATGTTATGTAGGAAACTCTTGTAATCAAGTATTACGTGGGAACCGCGGACATGGTGTTGGAATTGCTTGTGAATTGCATGCTAACTGCAATAGTGGTTGCGGGCAGGCGTTGGTGCCAGTATCATGTAGATATCTAGGAAGAGACGGTCACGTCTCTGTCAATTGCAGTGATGTGTTACAGGTTTTCTAACAACACAAAGGAAGAAAATATGGAAATAACCACGCATAAATGAGGCTCCGAGATTCCCTATTTAAAATATCACCCTCGGCCCTAATACAACATGAAACTACGGAAATATAGTTTTCATAGTAGAGAAACAAGAGAACGGCTTATAAAAGTATTATATATATTTCTTATAACACTCGGTGTGAGTGTCGTAACGGTCGCGACGACGCACACAGAAAATTATAAAAAGTAAATACTCAAAGACTAAAGTTCGTTCCGTTGCACTGCTTCTAGCACGAAAACATAATTCAAAAATATGTGCAATAAATAACAAAAACGTTACTTTTCACTCAGCAGAATGTTAGTTAGCAGTGGAATATAATTACGCTAATTAACGTGGTTCCCGATTTTAAGTGAGAAATGTAAAAATATAAATAATTGAGCAACCACGTTAGAAAAAAAGTTATTTTCAATCTGTCTTTAAATACTAGTTAGCTTATTTTGTATGGCTGTACTGTATTTCTAGAATTGTTAATAAACTATCTAAGTACCTATAATAATACCAAAAATGACTTTCAGCCTAAAATTACGTTCAATTGAATAACATGATTTCGAAAAGTCTCCTAAAATATTTACTTATTATCTATCTTTTTCTTCTCCTAAACGTATATATCGTCGTAAATCTTTATAAAGCCCCCCTACTATCTTAGAAATCGACCAAATTAAGCAAAATGTATCGCTTTAAATATTGCCCATTAGAGACAATCTCTACAAAACAAACAGCAGTAGCAACCCACACAGCATCGTTTAATGATCATTAAACCATTTCCTCATTATAGCATATCCATTCGTGACTGTGGTGTCAGATCCGCCCCTTGAACATGTAACAACTCCAAACGCTAAACAAATACAAGAAGGTGACATAAGCGATGGTTACGTTCAGATATGAACTTGACTCAAAGGCCAGATACCGGCTAATTTATGAGAGCAGCAGCTGACCCGCTGCGTTATCGCAAATTAAACGCCACGCAACTAATTTATTACATCAAAACCATCGTCCGATAAATCAAGAATAACCCAACTCGCTAGTCAAAGGTAGAGTCTGGCGACATGCGATTCGAGACAGTAGCCCGATCAAATAATCGGATTTGTATCATTTTAATAACATTACTTGAATATCTCCATCAAGTAACATTGCCACTCTCACGATCCACGTAGAAGCTTTTTATGTTATTTCCTGCGTACGGATAGGGTCCTTTTTCTTCTTTATTTGCACGTTTAACATACCTGAAACAGAAGAAAATTTTCATCAGTGTCTATTTTAGGTTAACAACTTGAATTATGGCTATTTTATTACTACAAGAATTTGTTATTTTATATTTAAAAATCGTCAAAACATTGCTTTTAGCGAGTTACGTCACTAATGAAATGCCCATTAATGAAATGGTGAGTTCAAGACTTGCTTTTTCATTAAAGCAAGCTTATTTAAAAAAAAAACTACCTGCCTACTCCTTTAAAACTTACGCATTTCAAAGTGTAAAAAAATAAATCTATTAAGAGTTAAGCCTACTTCATGAACTCCATACATTTTGATTTTGAGCTATTTGAAAATGGATGTAACAAGCTATCAAGCCTCAAACCACGAAAAACAGAGAGTGATCTTATTATACTCTGTTCACGGAGAAATACTAATAGGGAAATCAATGACTGCACGTTATTGGCTGCAGATAACAAGCATAAGGTGTTTGCCCGCTACAGCCAAATGTCTGTCTTCCGTGAGCATACCTTAAAGCTCGTTTGTGAAAACGCGAAGCATTGACCACTACATCGTTAATTTCCTCATCAACCACTGGTAGGTATTGTCACTTTCTATCGGATATAAAGACTTAATTTTGTCTCTTGATAATTTGCCTTTTACCTTTCATGTACTTTGGTCACAAATTGATAGATTGAGCTCATAATTACAATAAACTCATTACGCCGTTTCCGGCTGGTTGGTCAGCGGTAATGAGCGGGCAAGCAGCCACTGAGCACAAGAAAACGGTACTGCACTGTTTCGCTCTGAATGACACGGGCAGGGAAAAAAGCAAGCCGATGACCGATGCGATTTTGTCCCGAAAAGTGTTGATTACAGTTAAGAAATACTACTCAAATATAGCAAGCTGAAGCGGCAGTGGGCCGGTCATATCTCGCGAAGAACTGATAACCGCTGGGGTAAACGTGTTCTTGAGTGGAGACCGCGACTCGGCAAACGTAGTGTAGGACGCCCTCCGGCCAGGTGGGATGACGATCTGCGAAAGACTGCAGGCAGATGCTGGATGCGGCAAGCTGAAGACAGGGCGCTATGGCGCTCATTAGGGGAGGCCTATGTCGAGCAGTGGACTAATATAGGTTGATGATGATGATGATGATGATGATGATGATGATGATGATGATGATGATGATGACTCAAATATAGAGCTGGAGAAAAGGACTGATAAAAAACATTCAAAAATTTGCAAAAGTTATTGTTGACAAAGAATAAAGAAAAATCCTCATTCGCACTCAGGTCACAAAATTCAGTTGCCAATCATTTGCGAGTATTCATTTTTGCACAAAAATAGCCATATAACTCTTTCACAAGGAGCTCTACTACTTGGGTCACGAGGTTCTCCCTCTTATTATGGACTATCTCACCTTATTAACGGACCTTATAACGGAACAACTCGTAATGGACGGAGTATAGACATTGTCTAAGAAAATTGCTGGGCAAGAATCGTCTCATCAAACTTTCAAAATTCACATAAAATTAATCAATGATTCCCTCTGGCTTCCGCATCTGATATCTGAGAGATTTTTTGCAGCATTGTAATTGTAAACCAATTGAATATGGCACTATAGACAATGGGCATTGTATGCGATCGGCAATTTCGTTTGCACCTCACAACACTATAGAGAGATCTGTGTTATCAAAGGCAGATCTCAATATGTCGGAAAATGTAACATCTGGCATAAATCAAATGCTGAAAAAAGGTTGCATGATTTCAACTATAGACTTTGTTTGAGTAGGTACGTACCTATAGAGATTCCTGAACCATTTATTTCTAGACCGTAAATGGAACCCGGGTGAAGTGAGGGCTTTTTATCTACGTTCTAAATAGAAAATTAAGTCAAAAACAGTATTTAGTCATATCAACCGAAAACAGGCGACACACTAAGCGTGACATTAGACGCCACACGGTGGCGGTGGCGATCAATATTTGCGGACTTTGACAACCACATGACAACCATTTCCCTTAGATCATCACCGCTACAGTTTAATTACAGTTAATTTATTACATACTGGTTAATGTCATTACGTACTGGTTTGGTCCTGTTTTTGTAGTCTCGTGTGTGTAAGAGCTTTGTAAATAATGCTGCTAATGCTGCTATAATGCTGCTGGACATTTTCACACAGCGTCATCTAGCCCCAAACTAAGCAGAGCTTGTATTATGGGAACTACATGACTGATATACTACTAATATACTTTTTTTTTGTAAATACATACATATTATACATAGAAAAACACCCAGACCCGGAACAAATATTTGCAGATCTTACAAACATTCGTCCCGTGACAGGAATCGAACCCGCAACCTTCTGCGTCTCAGGCGGACCTTCGCCCACTGCGCCACAGAGGTCGTCAAATGCCAAAGATTACTGAAAGTTTTAGCAACTGAAATTATTCAGCTCGTTAGCCCAGCAGTATAACAAACTTGATGATGAAGACTGTTAAATAAGGGCCCTATCTTAACAATAAGCCTAGTGCTGTGATACCATGGTACTCGTTGTTCCTGATACCCACGATACAGGGAATCCTAGTGTAAATTATATTTATGTATTTTTGGGGGTTTATATTATACTCAAAATTACATTCTCAAAAGCTGTTCCAGTTATTTCCATTTTTTTTACTACAACACTTACATGAGTCCTAAATTCAAGGCCGGCTCTTATGACGATAACACAACTATCTACTGACAGATCAGACAAGGATGAAGACGGAATACCGTGTACAAACCGCAATGGTCTTCTTATGTAACTTACTATGCAAAAACCCTTTGGGATTCCAGAGAGACACCAAGTTCACCTTTACAATACTTGCAAAGAACATTCATCATTGAGACAAGTGATCAATGTATGTCTAGCTAAGCCTTTCTGGGAATCGTAGATCTTGATAGATACTGTAAAGTGATACCCAAGCCACTTACATCTGCACAACGCCGCCTGATGGATTACTTGGCACCAGTTGGGTCAGGAAACTCTGCTGGTGATATTAACCACCTCGGCAATAGAATGTTTGAATATGGATAATATTAATAAAGTTCAAAAAAACGTATTAAACTATTAGGTTTATTTCTAAGAAACTGTCGAAACTCGATTTTGTATTTTGCCAGTATTTTACTAGAATTTGGTTCTACAATTTGACAGTTATAACCAAATATCATGGCAATCGAAGAAATTATAAACAGTCCTGTTCAGAAGTCTAACTTCATGATTGTCTAAGAAGCAAAATACCTGAATAATCTGTCTAAAAAGCGACGTGCCTAACCTTACAATTTAGTACTAGTTTTTTTCAAATACAAAATGTTTAACTATGGTCACGAAAAAAAATTAAAGTAAATATCTACACTATTTATTTAAGGTATATAAGCGTACCTATATAATCCACTTGGTTCGTAATATTTCAATACTTAAATTACTACGTAGGTATAATTCAAGAATGACAGCTGTTCAAACGCTTTTGACAAGTTTATTGACGATAAAATTCTTAAAAGTAAAAGATGTTTTAAATCACAAACCATATCCAAATGGAACCAAAACAACCAAAAGTGGATCAAGTCATAAGGACGTCCGTTAGACAACACGAAATGAACTAGCATAACATATCCGTTTTTTAAATAAAACTAGATACTGTTAGAGAACAGACAACGCTGTATATACAGCATATGTTTTAAGGTAGGTACATAAAAAAACAATCAAAACAAAAACACACAGACTAATCCCGAATACAACGGACAGCCTTTCGCTTAAAACGATCTCTTTGAACGACGAATTATAATTGAAACTCACTCTGCCGTTTACTTGACAATGCTCATTTCTCCGAAGCAATAAAACTTGTTCGCTGACATTTCGACATTCAAATATCTCGTACTGAACATGCAAAGGGTTCGTGATTTTTACACAAACGATTTTTCAGCAGTCGTGATAACCATACCAGGTACGGAACCCTGGCTACACTCGGTTTTGTCAATAGACGTATCGCTACTTTTGTGCATGCAAACGACTATCGTTAAAAATGTTATGGATGAGACAGTGAACAGTAAACTACCAACAGTTTTTGTGCTACGGTTGCTAAGTGATCGCTCAAGGTTAATATGATAGTCAGGTTGTATAAAATTGGCATTAATCACCAGTATTCCAAATAATTTATAAGATATCGAATATCAAAAAACCGACTTCAAATAACGGGAAATTGATAAAAAGTCCAATATGACATTACATCACCCATTTTTTCACACTTAGAAGTAGGAATTTTTCATAAAATAAGGGACCGCTTTTGAAGTATCCATTAGTAGTGAATCCATTAAAAAAAACGGTTCACAATTGCCGAAGATATCGCGTACATCACGCAAAAATTAAATATAGACGAATTGAGAACCTTCTCCTTTTTTGAAGGCGTTTGATAGTAATTTAATCACGATATAACGGTTTCTATCCTCTAGGATAAGTTTACGGTTTCTATCCTCTAGGTACTCTACCTATCATCATACCCTCACGTATTTATTTTATTTTGCTTACTCGGGATGACACTCTTTCGAATAAAAAACAAAAGAAAAATCGTCTGAAAAAATAGTCGTTATTGCGTAAGATGCTGATGTTTTTGAAGTTTTACGGGAAAAATACCAATCCCTCAGGAATATTTTTTTATATGACCACCTTGGGATCATTTTCTATACAACAACAGAAGAATCATCAAAATCGATTAACAATTGGCGAAGATAAGTACCAAAAAACACGATAAAAAAAACATACAGCCGAGTTAAGAACCTCCTCCCTGAAGTCGGTTAAAAACTAAAGCTTGTAGAACCAATACTTTCGCTATGCAACACTACCTACTTACCTACTTTTTATTTAACAATAGTATTTCACTTGTCGCTTACGTTAGTATTATTATTTATTTTCTCTATATTTTAAACAAGTATAAGTACAAGGCACGGTGAATAATATAGTTGGAAAGGGAAGGCCTCGACGAATATGCACATCTGAGTTGGAGACGTTCTGGAGAAAATGCCAAGAATGTGATGAGGATGAATGAAGCGAAAGATGTTTGCTAGGATCGTAGCAAGTGGAAAACCATAATCACTGCCTACTTCTCCGGGAAGCAGGTATTTTTGATAGTTATTCGAAAAAATGCCACAGTTGTCATCGCCTACGCAATGTTTGATAGAAAGCACTTTGTAGATTACCGGAGCGGATACAATTCGTGAAAAAACGAATTTCGCGGTTATGTCACAGTGTCGTGTCGACAAGCCAATTTTGTATTGAATTGTTCGGTTACCTACTCTATTTTATTTGCATTGGAAAATTACATTCTATAGAATCGTTTCTAGCTAACGTAATAGACGTTCGTTTTTAGCGTTAAATAATAAGATTTATTCATTTCCAATGCAAAGTAAAAAGTTTTATTGGCCGACTCTTAGTTTCAGGATATTATTATGACTGGTACTTTACTGTTCTCCTGCTGAAGTGTCGGTGACTCTTCTCCTTCCTTGGACCTCCTTATTTTGTCCTTTCTCATGAGCACCGTCCGCCTATGACAAAATCAATCCAACCCAGATAAATTATTTACCAATCCATAAATAATACTCGACCACGAACACTCAATTCTATGATTCTTAGGTATTAAAAAAAATTATAACGCACGGTTTGTATTGATAACCACAATATCACTAATCTATCTGATTAAATGGTTTCACATGTCCATTATAGGAAATAACTGACCTCGTAAACCCGTCTCTCCACTCTATGTCTCACAAAGCCTTCCTTAAATCTTTATACTCATAAGTTTATCGAAGAAAGTTACATGTCAAGCAAAAATAGATCGATTGAAACGAGAGTGGTATGTTGTCGACAGTTCATACGCCAGACTATAGACAACATTAGTTTCTAGTTTATCTGTGTATAGATGGATTTATGTTACGCATATCGTGGTATGTTAAAAGTTTACTATTTCTACTTTATTGAATGGTCTTTTAGATAGTCTGGTTTAAAAATCAGTTTAATAAACTTCTTAGGAAAGTGTTAAGATATACTTACTGCATGAATCAAAGTAAGATATATATCTAACTATCCTCTGCCCACGGCTTCGCCCGCTTGGTAGCCGGATAGTAGTTTTTGCGTGAAACAGTAACAAACAACCATCCTTATATTATGGTGTGTTATTTTTCATAAGTTACTAAGAATTTTAATTCGTTTTGTAGTAGTTTGTTTTGTGGCAAATAAGACGGCACGTTAATTTTATAAGTGGGTTGATTATTTATATCAAACTCCATACAATACCAGTTTCTAGCCCAAGAATTCCACACACGAAATGTAATATTGGCATTATCGCCGCCCATCCCATAGTTAACGGATGCTGATAACCGTACAAAAAGTGCATTTGCAACGCCTCAGCACCACAAAGAGTGGAGATGGAACGGTGTAACATGTGTTTTAATGTTTTGTCTAGCTATCACTATAAATAATGAAAGAGCAGCCATGCCTTCAATTGAACAATGTTTGTGTGAACCTAACTTTTCCTCTTTTCCTAATATACCTCATTATACAATATAATGGTTTTAATTTTGTTTACTCATATTAACCGAGAATATGTTATAATCATTCATTATTAGAAACTTCTAACAAAATCAAAATAAAGTTGGGAAATTGTTTTCATGCATTATTATAAAAGAGAAACTTCATTTAGAAACGTAAGTATCATCAATCATTACTTTATTCAATTTATTTGCAATTCAATTTCTACTTATTTCATATCTCACATAGAAAATGGAAGATGAAATGACACAGCAGTATACATTCAAATTTATACAAGATTAAGATAACTAAAGTGCTCGTGGCGTTGCTTGCTTGATCTTACACGATCTTACTCGAGTTACTTCCATGTCTTATTAATATATTTGATATGGAAGTCAAAAGCATTGACAAGGTAAGAGCATTTTCAAATAACCACTTCATTATTTTTGTTACCTCGTTACTTGGAAGGTCGTCGTGAGACTGACTAGAGTTGAGCTGGCCAACTCTAGTTCTATTTTTTCTTATAGTCATTTTCATAAGTAAAGCATTCAAATTTATCACGAACAAAGGCTGAATCAGCCAAGACTCTTTCTTTGATGACGGACGTAAATTCGTAATGACATTCTTATAAAATTAACAATTCACTCAACACTAGAAGAATCTAAATGTGGCCTTGTCTTCTTCAGTACAGTAGGATGACTAAAAATATATATTTTTTAAACTCCTACGAGTGTCTACTTCACCTTCATCACATAGTTATAAATAATCTTACCTACCAACTGTATAAACAAATATATTATGAGCATCAACGTTAATAAACAAACCACAATTACCTAAGCTAACCCTTCACGAAACACCTCATGTAAGAGCTTCAGTTCCACCCTAAAAATAAAAGCTCGTAGCTTGGGTTCTCAATTTACCATCTAAAATATTTACAAAACAAAGTTTAAATTTAATTCAAACACCGTAAAAGTTTTGTGGCGGAAGAGCATACGGATTCGTCTTCACGGTCAGAAATAGATCAGGACTAGACTATACTACGTATATTATATAAAATCCACTTAAAATGGAACCTTATGACATCATTTTAAGGAAGTTATTAGATTGCAGTGCTAATAATAACCGCATTGCATAGTCTAAGGGCCCGTTCAAACTAACGCGGTGGCAGTGGCAATCAAAGAGAAATGGTTGTCAATGTTCGCGTCAGTTTGACCGGGCCTTAAGAACAACACTAAGTTCATTCAGTTAAAGCATCTGCTAAGGATACTGACTTCAAAATGCTTACGTGAATGTACAACGCACAGATATCCGGTAGTCGCATACATTAAAACCGTCGCTAATTATACACCTTCCCCAATGAATAGTTACAGGGCGATGAAATAGACTCAGTAAAAGCATAATCCTTTGGACTATACGAGAAGGTATAACGCATATAAGGCTGTATGAAAGAAGCGAAACGAGTAAATCCTTAGAATAACAACAATTACCGACATAGCTTAAAAGTTACCAAGTTGGCTGGAAAGGCAGGCCATATTGCTCACAGAACCGCGAGGCGATCACACTCATTTCCATGGCTATCGAAATGGAGGCATGGCATTAGTGTGATTCGATTACTTGTCAAAATCACAAGTTTTGTTCATTCATGGATAGTTCATGGTCTTCAGTTGAATCTGGGTAATATGGGAATCAAGCGATGGGGAGTCAGTGTAATCGCAATTTGATGGATGGGCCATTAAAATAGGGAACTAGTGTCAAAATTGATTGCCATCTCGATAGCCTTCGGTTAGCGTGGTCGAACCACCGCTCGGTAATTAAGGTTCACAAATGGTGACCACGAACCGGTCGACGCAGTTTAGGAAGGCCTCACACCCTATGGATGGATTGTAGGAAGCGGGATGGCGGTAGCTTTACACCGTTCGTTATGACTCTCTTCGAAGAGACCTATCCATCATCTGTCCAGCAGATGACTTATACATGAAAATGAAATTGATGAAAGGGGCTCCCTTTGAGAGACGCACCCTGTACTCTCTCACCACACCGGTTCTCTGTTACAATAAAGAGTAAGCATAAACAGGAATAACTATTACTCATAAGTATAACCTAACAGAGTTATATATTTACACAAAGGTTAGCTGGAAGATAATGCTATCTAGCATTAAGTTCTCTTATTTATAGGACTTTTTAGTTGTGCAACTCATTCTCAAAAGAAATACTATTAACTAATTTATTTATTTTTATTGGTATTCGTTAGCAAGGTATTCGGTATTTAGGAGCATCTAAGCCGTGTTTATAGTCAACTTAATTAGACATTTCATAAACATCAAAGCTTTTGGCGGAAGTGTTTATCTTCACAGAAATACAAAACGAGTAAGGTTTAAGATAAGTTGAACTTGCGGGAATTCGCTACGGCTGCATGTGCTCGCCAGATGTTAACATCTAATTATCTAAATAAAGATCGGTACTAAGATAAATATAGTTGAGAATGTCATTTGCATAACCATCCGCGTAGTCAGCATATCTGCGTTAGTCGCTTAAGCTATGAGGAGTAAAAATTAATTGGGCGTTTTTATGATTCTATAATACAATCTCTGCTTAGTTTGGTGCTAGACATTAAAAAAAACCTATAATAATAAATTCTTTAAGCATTAATATAAATAAATAATCTTATTTATCTAAAAATCACTTTAAGCGATAAGACCGACCAGTGTGGCTTTTTTTATATTAGTTATGTTATGGGCTGCACTGTAAGATGCACAAAAAAGAGTTTATCTATCTATCTACAATATCATAACATAATTTTCTTTTATGTTTACCAGAAACATATATTAAGTCTTGCTATTCTCAAAAACCATGAAGAGTTACAATATTATACAATAATTTATTAATAAAACCATTTTGTTATATCTACAACGTTATCAGTGTTCAAATAATTAGGTGGTTCTTATAGGTTCAACTTTTCAGAGAGAAAGTTATTTAAATTTTTCCATAATCAACATAGTGAGTAACACCTTCTAACGAACTTGTGAATTGTGCATGAGAACTTGTTGAGCTGCAATTTCGAGGTGTAAAGTTCAATCCTACTTCTGATGCAAATTCCTCAAAGTGCAGCCATTGTGCAAGATCAAATCGCAGAAACAATTTAATTATACCATAGTTATCTACCAGTTTTACCATCGAGGGTATTGTGCAAGCTTAATTCCCTGGTGCAAAGGTACCTTTCACCGCGTTACCACACTGATGGTGATCCTAAGACAATATGGTTTTATATCCTGTACTTAGATTTCTGAACTAAGACTTCTAAAGTATCTTCAGTAGAATATAAAAGGAACGGCTTAAAAAAAATTAAAAGAGTTCTTGAGAGCAGGCTACGCTCTCAAGAACTCTTTGGGACTTCAGCTCCCCCCATTCCCCATGGGTTGCAAATGCCAATACAACACAATAACCGCTTTCCATCAGGAGAGCCATGAGCTTCTTTGCCTCGATATAACCTAAAAAATCATAATAGTGGTCAAAATGGGAAAGCAGCACGATTCGCTGTCTTTAAAGGTCCAAATAATTGCTTTACTGGTGGTAATCTAAAGATTTGTATAAAGAATATTTTTTCATGAACATGTTAGCTTTATTTATAAACTAGCAAGTAACTTGAAGCTAGTCTAGTTAAGGCTTTGGATACGTCAAATTATAACCATAGCTTTATAGCTCACAAATCACCAACTGCTGTCCATTTCCCCTTAATAAAACCGTCTAATCATGTCGTAAACACGTTGTGTGCTTTTACCCGCTTGTTAAGGTGTAATTTTAAAATTATCGCGTAAATGGATAAACAACCATTCTGCATTCTATCCAAGATCACATTACTGGTACCACAGGCCTAGCAACTGAGTGATAAGCTGCGGATTAGGCCTCAGAGTGGCGCTACTCGGCGCCGGCCGACATCGATACATAAATTCGATCTCACGATTCGACTCGATCACCGTAATCACTACTCAAGACGATAGTGTAGTTAATTCGTCGACTTCCGACAATTATCGATACACCGCCGCTTGTTATTACGGAAAATTGATTTTATTGAGACATACTCCGCAATCGGTGAGGCAGTTTTCTAATAGCCCACCGGCCACCGTCCACCGTGCGATTATATGGAATCGATACGATGCAATAAAGCAGAGCCATTACGAAAGTGGTGGTTATATGCTTCAGAGCTATTTTGCGCTTGAATGGAACCGTACATGATAGCTCTGATTACGCATTTCTAATCATCATCAACCGACCAGCAATGGACTTAAGACAATCAAGCTTTAGCTATCAGGCAGTATAATCTCTCGGATGTTCGCTGTTTTCGATAAACATCTATCTTGCCATATTCATTTGCGAGTGTGGCATACATTTTATTACTGCTTTCAAAATATTTTTTACTTTCTGAGGCTGATAAAAATATTATGAGGTAAATATTAGCCCCAGCGTCCGGCACCCGTTTCGTCCAATTAGGATGGCTCCGATTGAAAATACGATTGTACTATCTCGCGTCGACACCACCGTGCACCGGTCCAGCTCATCTACTCTGGCGATTGCGCGAGAGATGATAAACAAGCACTATGAAGCTCGCTAACGGACCGCGCCACAGACAAGGAACGTGACAGGCCCAGACAGATACCAAGTCAACCACGAATAACCGGAACCGCTCGTATTTTTATCAATTTTTTTTTTTGCAATTCATCATCACTTGACGAACAGTTCTTAGACACCTCAATGTTACGAGAAGTTGATGTTTCCGGCAATCTTTAAGATAACCCAAGTCGTGCTCTCTATGGTCGCCTTTCATTGTGATTCTTCGAGCTTTGTGGCCTGCCCATTGCTATTTAACTTGTGATTCTTCGAGCTTTGTAGCCTGCCCGTTGCTATTTAACTTGCAAGTGTGAGTGTTATGATGCTGATTTTCATTCTCCTACGGATTTCCTTCATTGTATCACGTAGTAACAGGCTTGTATAGCCTGTTGTATAGCCACTCCCAATTAAGGGTTGCAATTTTTTCCAGTAAGTTCTGTTCAGTTTCTTGTGAAATTGGACTTGTATTTCTTGTAGTCCAAGCCATGCTCTCCTGTTATCGTGATCCAGTCTCTCGTTGCCAATCACGCAGCCATTACCCGTACCTCTAATAAAGATATAAATTACTATAAGTTAATTAAAACGCTTATCTTCCTGCGGTCCCTGGCTGGAACTTTATTTAGAAAATTGAACGATTTATCGGCGAAACTCGAAACATCTGTTGCCGGCTGATTGATTTAGTGATGGTGAGGAGAGTGTCTTTCGGGAAACTATAGTTATCGGGCTGTTACAATGTTGTTAATCACGATACTTCACGCAAAGGTCTAAGATTGAGTATTATTATCTTACGCTTGAAACATGTAAAGAAAGGCTTTTAAAGAAACTTACTTCTCATTGAAGTAATTTTCCACAAACACGATGTTACGATTTCTTTGAGCTAATATTTTTTTCTACATGGATAAAAATGATTCCTTTCTGCATCTACTAATAAGACAAATAAAGTTTACTCGATTTTGTGGATGTAGAAGTGATTGAAATGAGTATATACGACGCTGTACATAGTTTTTTCTGATTCAATGTTATATATATTAAAAGTATTTATAAGTAGCGTCTGACATATTAATTTTCAGTTTTTAATAAATATACTCAAAAAATGAACTACTACTACTCGTACAATATAACACGAACGCGGATGGAAGCGCGAGCGTGCGCTCGCGCAGCGAAATAGCTTAGATTCTCACGGGCCTGCCTACATTGGTGTGTACTTTTTACGGAGTCATAACAAAGTGCAGACTGTCAGAAAATCCATTTAGTAACAGTATACGAGTTACCTACGTTTAAAGTAAAAAAGAACAAACAAATATAGTCTGGCAAAACCTCATGTTATCAAATGACAGAGCCTTTTTCCTTGTGGATTTTGTTTGACGCTACATATCGGAAATTCCGGTGTTTATATTATACAGAAAATCAAACTCATCCTAAGGCATAAAATGCTTTGATGATCATTCTGAATAGTAGGAGAACTTTGGATTCAGTTGACTAAAACACGAGAGTTAATATTACGTAGATCTTTGGTAGAGAAACCTCAATCTTTAAAACACCAACCATAAAGTGCCTTGTAAAAAATATACATGTCCTGGAATTTATGGAGAAGTTGTTGAAAATGATTTAGACTTTCTTTGTAGAATAGATATACGTTGTAGTGAAGTGAAGAAGGTGATAACAAAACGCACGAACAATGAAAGAAAACTCTATAAATGTCCAAAGTATGCTCAATAAAAGATTGTTTACGTAACCTTTATTTTACTGTATCATCGATTACTGTAGCTATTCTATTTATTGAAAGTCCTAATGTCAGTGTCAATAAAACTGTGCCAATGAACTTTATGTATAGGGCAACGTTTAGTGTTTTGGGTCAACGAATGCCAAATACTTTCACGTCCAGAACTTTTTACTTAATACATCGAAAACTTCGTTTCCCAATAATAGCCAATTACCTATGATAATTTATAACATATTCTATGTAAAAAAAACGACTTCAAATAACGAGATATTGATTAAAAGTACAATATGAAATGTCATCAGTTCATCACCCATTTTTTCATCATTTGTAGTGAATTTGTTCATAAATTTATATGGAACTACCCTTACCATTACAAAAAAAAACATTGAAATTGGTTCACAATTGGATATACAAACGAAATGAGAACCTCCTCCTTTTTTTCGGCTAGTCGTGATTCCATAAGATGATGATTTTTTTAAAGTTTTAACGGGAAAAACTTTACCTTCCAATTACTCAAGCGTCTCCATAAGTTCTCACCCTTTGAAACTAAAATCACCCTTGCACAAACACTTTTACTACCTCTTCTCGACTATGCTGATGTCTGTTTCCTTGACGCCACGGAGGAACTTCTGAACAAGCTTGAGCGTCTTCAAAACTTGTGCATCCGATTTATCTTCGGTTTGCGCAAGTTTGATCACGTTTCCAGCTTCAGATCCCAATTAAAATGGCTCTCTATTCGTCGTTGCCGTGATCTTCACGTTCTGACATTTCTCTTTAATGTTCTTCACAATCCCCTTTCCTCTTCTTACCTCCGTGAGCGCTTCGACTATTTTGTTCCTCGTAAAAAGCCATGCAGGTCAGTTTCGTCACTTCTTCTCAGGACCCCTTCTCACTCTTCCAGCTGTTATGGTGATTCATTCACCGTACATGCTGTTAAATTATGGAACTCTCTCCCTCATGCAATCCGAGCCAGTCCATCGCTGAACATTTTTTAATCTAAAGTGAAAGAGCATTTTCTCTCTCTGTAATATGCTTAAGTTAGGTACTTTATGTATTATATATATTATTTGTATTTATGTATTAATATGATGATATTGTATTTATTTTCGGTGTATGTTTATTCATAGGTAGTTCAAGTAGGTATGTATAATATGTAGTTTATTAAAATATAGTGGTATTTTAAGTATATTTCTTGAAGTTGGTAGGTGTACAAACACCTACCAACTTTATCACTTCTCTATCTCTCCTCAAAGGTTTGCTGGAAGAAAACTCTTTTTAGGGTTAAGCTCGCCTTTGTACATGCCTCACCTAATATCTTGTTTAATATTTCTGTTAGAAATATTAAACAAGATATTAGGTGGATTAAGAATTATAAGAATTATAAGAAAAACATCTATCCCTCAGGAATCAAACTTTTATGGGACTACTTTAGGATCATTCTCTATAAAACAAGAGAAGAATCGACAAAGTCGGTTAACAATGGCGAAGATATTAAGTAAAAATACAGCTGAATAGAGAACCTCCTTTTTATCGTTTTTGGGAAAAATTATGTCCTATAATATTACTTAAAAATGTAAGTCCTGGCTATAGATGCGACGGAATTTATATTTGATTCCATGAATTTATTGATTTTATCCCAAGAAACCATTCCAAACTAAATGGGAGCATATAATAGATCTTTTAAAAGATGAAAATCAATATGTTAGGTATAAGACTATACTGTACAATACTTGGAAGTAAAATAACTATAAGTTCCGAGAAACTATTCCAAACTAAGTGGGAACATATCGTGGCCATCAAAGGACCTACTGAACCCATTCCACCAAACAATAAGTGAAAGTGCACCAAAATATCGACCTTAATACATCAAAAGAATCAATAAAACATCCCGTTAGTTCGAGTAAAGGATGCATTCAGTACGTGACCAAATTTTCTATGACCTATTATTGTCCTTTCTAGTCTTTAATATGAAAAAAAGTATCTGTCTTCCAATCATTAAATTACATTGAGAAATGTAAAAAATATAAACTAATTACACATTTTTGTTTGAGTTCTATACTTGTTAAATATTTTACTCAAGTTCCAAAATTAACGCGTTCGAATGTAGAGTAAAATTCATGATTTTTACATGATCATGAATTCGCTAGCCACTAGACAATTATTACTATTAAATTTTCTTAACTATTGACAGGAACAAAACCGAAAACCTTTACCAGTATAATAAAATTTAAATACGATAAGGTATGCACCTTGTGTCGATTCCCAGTAGACGTCTGTTTCACCGTTCGAAAACGCATTAGATAACTCGAATGCATTTTGATGCTAATACTCTACGTAAATCGGCACGAAATGAATATCTATGTGGATTGCATACTCCTTGGTGACAACCTAGGAATCTACAGTCATTATAATGAAGTAAAGATAGTGAAAAAGTAGTCGGAAGAATCTTTGAGGTAAAAGGCTTGTATTTATTAACTTAATTTTAAACAAATAGCTGTAACCATATGTAAATATTGTTTTATATGGTTTTTTGCCTGATAATTTTCCTGATTAAATCACAAAATATTTACTACCGCTTTGTATAAATTTAACTTACCATTGAATAGCCACGGAAATGAATGCTTGTATGTATGCCACAATATATCTCCGCTTTCATGCAGAATTTCCATGTTTTATAAAATGCTTTCTAAAGAGACTGTGACCACCTATAACTACTACGGGTGGTCGCTATAAAACAGTTTGTATTGAAAATTGTGTTTGCAGTCAGCGTTTCCCTTTGAAATCGTCTCGCCTCAATGAACATTATACAAGTTAATTCAAGTGACATTATCTTTATTGCAGTTATATTCTACTCTGTAAAAGCTTTTCATTAGGTATGCAAATGATATGACCACTTACAGCAGTTTTCTGAAAACTCTGTGCGAGATTAATAAAGAAGGTACAATTTTACTATGTATTTTATCTTCTACAGCTATAAAAGTATGTAGTATTATAGTAGGTAATATGGTGATTTATATAAATGTAGAACTTAGAACAAAGTCAGTGTGATCGTGCAACAAGATAAGTAGATGCTACTAAAGGCGTACACAAGAAGGTATATTCTTAAATATACCCTTTATTTTATTTTCTATCTAATAACGAACCACCTACCTCTTTCAGAACGAAATTCAGGAATCATTACCTATGGCAATTTATAGAGGCATAATCGATAACAAATATACAATAAACATTATTCGAATAGATCTAATTTGTACAATAAACATAAATAACAATATTTACTACGGTCATGAGAAACGCAGCGGGGTATTTACAAATTATGACGAGATAATTGGCCATCCAGGCGTTCATGTTGACACCTTAACCAGACCACCCGTAGATAGTTCACAAAGTTATCATTATTTACCTTTTTAATGATGTCTTGATCAAAAATATGAGAACATCCATTAAATGAATTGTTTCAAAGCACGGGTAATTTATCTTCGAATGCTTAGTTTTTAAAAATAACTCCTCAATAAAAAAATATGAAAAACCAATAGTATTTAACAATTAATTATCAAAAACAATTTATTAATCATATTTCTTTATACACCCATAGTCAAGAGCTTCCTAGAAAAGCTGATGAATGAAACTTTCTTTTAGGAACATAATCCGTATATATACAATTATAAAAAAGCTATAGCAAAAGTAAACAGGCCATCCATAACGGACACGTAGAGTACAAAACGCTATAATAAGGCGTAAGAAATCAATGCATCACGTATCACAGCATATCTGATTGTGTGTCAATCTGTATGGCAGATAAAGCATTATACCTACTCGCATTATACCCTAAGCATAATAATGTTGATATATGCAAATGGCTCGGTCGATGTGAGCTTTTTGTACGGTGAATGCACAAAAAACGGTGAATCTTGGTTGTCTAGACAAATACCTCACGCTTAGTTTTCCTTTCACGCTAAAGGAAATTTCTCAAGGAGAAACTTGGCAACAGTCACGTGACATTTCCGTAGCGAATGCCATTTTTATACAATTCAATCTTTCCGCAGGCGTTAACGCCAAACAGAAAGTTGTATTTGTCTAAATACCCTAGTCTAAAACCGGATAAGTTTAAAAAACTTATCTCACTACCCCTAGTTGTGTGACAATAACGTCATCCAATGCAATAGGAGGTTACGGGAAGTCAGTGGAATGAGGTAGCCCAAGATCGTTCGTCATAGCACTCTTTGGGGGAGGCATATTGCCCAGCAATGTACTTCTACGGGCTGTTGTTGATAATAATGGTTTGTAGAACAATAGAAGGTATTGTTTATTTTGATGATTAATGGGCATCGTATCTTCGCCAATAAAGTCGAGATATTGATCGGTTGTAATACAAGCTCCAGATATGCCTTCAATAAAATGCACCTATTTGGCCTTACATATCGATTTCAATGGCACTTTCCGCATCATAAATCTGCCTATAAATAGCTACGTATACAAACGTATCAGAAATAAAATACTGAAATTAGTAGGACACCCTGAAAGAGCCCTAGACACTGCTGCCAGCCACAAATATTCCAGCGTATATATGTAAATGCAAATTTTCTTTTGTATACAAATATCGTGGCATGTAAATAATTCTAATTGTGACTTGCAAGAAAGTTTATGTTAAGATATAATCAGGAATATCGGGGAATGAATTAAGGCGAACTATCTCCCACGCGTCTGTCAAGTCGCATTATGGAGAGAGTAAACCTTTCTAAGGATGTGCAATGTTGGTCACAAATTGGACTTTCATGCTTCTAGCTTTATTATTTGATTTCATGTTGCAATTGTTTATAAAAGAATAGTTTATTTAGCAACATCCATTAGCCTTTCTTTCTTACAACGTTCTGGTAATGTTCGCGTCGAAGGTTGGTTCTTCAATCCGGTTTCTTGATACTATTGTGATTTAAGCTTCTTTAAGTATTATTAAAAACGATAAAGTTTACTTACATGGCTGAAATTGATGTGACTTCCTGATTTTTTTAAATGTATAAAGTGATGCTTACCTGCAGAAAGAAAACAACAAATTAGTAACATAATAATAATCTTAATTTATCACTAAGTGAAAGTGGGTTTAGCCAAAGGTTCCCAAAACTCAAAATTTATTCCCACCGGCTCCAAAGATTTTATAATAACTTCATTTATGTTTATTTTTTTGCAATAAAGCATTTTCTATCCAACTATCAAAAATACAGGGTAGTAGAACAGTTTTCATTGTTGAACATCAGATTTTTTTTAACAGTTTTCATCCGTTGCATGTTCATCTGAAATATAGTAAATTCGTTTCCTTTCTTAAAATAACTTAACCATGTTGGTTTAAAATTCATAGTAGCTGATTATCTTTGCCGAGTCAAAGCTGGACTCTTCGAAAGCATCAGACCGTGTTTTATGGAAATTATTTGGCAATCACACAAATGACTGGCAGCAGGTTGCGGGTGTTCAACTTAGTATAGTACGGCTATGCATTTGCGTCTGTTCTCTGAACCAGACGTAAATGCATAGACAAAACTGCCAGGATAAAATACTGTCTACACTTTACCACAGCTTTAAAAATTGTTTTGCTCTGTCTCTCTCAATAAGCAATTCTACCATACAAACGTTCTGCATTTTAATGAAAGAAAAAGTTTAAAATCATAATAAATGTAAAGCTTAAATAAACAAATAAAATAATACGCTGTACTTTGTATTTAAAAATACAATTAGCGATCACATATCAGCCGATGACGTAGCGTAGTGTTGGGTTTAAGCCGCTATTTATATTTTATGAAACATATTTGATTAATGTCTCTAGTTTTCTAAAAAACCTTTTTACTTTCTTTATTAAAGTGCAAATAAAAACCGTTCGCAGAATGTTAACCCAATTTTGAAGAACAAACAATGGCACGATTTTAGCAAATCTGCGTGCCGATTCTATTCATGTTCAAACAAAGGTGTTGATTTAAAACGTTTTAGGTCATTATGTCTTTGTTTCATCTCGAAATAATGCTTCAACTCATTTCAAAATGTTGAATTTAATATAATGACCGTCTACTTTATTTCGTGAAAGTTTTATCCAGATCTTTTAGATATCTTTATCTAAAATCTTTTAGGTATCTTCTGTTAAATTTGTTTATCAATTATGTTTTCAATCTAGAAAGTTACTTGAAAAAAGACAAAAAAGTCCTATCAAACATTAACAAGGCACTAAAATTCACTCAATATATTTGAGAAAAATATATAATCAAAATAGTAAGCCCTTTTATATTTTACACAGAGCAAAAGGGAGAGAGCGGCAGGGGGCCATCCATAGGCCCCAACTCAATGGGGCCGTAGCGCAAATTGCGAACACCGCCCTACATTCAATATCTGATTCAATCAGTTGTTTACTTGAAACAATACTTTGAGCGTTCCTACTTGATGAGATACTCAACTACGATTGCTGAACATGTCTGTATTGCAGTTGTATCAGAATTGCAACATTTACAACCCCTTTCGTATGTTAGTGTGAAACATTCTTCAAACAAAAAGAACATCTCCATTAAGAACATGAGTAGAACTTTACTCAGCACGTAGATCTGTGAGGTTACCAAGTAGTCATTCTCCAATTGATATTAAATGTATAAAACTGTGCCAATGTTATGAATAGTGTTCAGCTTAATAGTCGCATATATATCTTTTTGCCAATACTTATTTTAATTGGGTTAAGTATCAACATCAATATTAAAACGTTATCGTATTGATTCAAATAGCACTTAAAAAGTACCTACCGTGTAAAATGCAAGAGTTTAATGTCGTCTATGTTTGTGTCTAGATACGATAAATCGGTATTTTAAAGACAAGTGCGAGAGAGCTTTTAAGACACTTACTTGACAGCAGATTATTTCGCGTAGCTGCTTTTGATTACCAGAATACCGCCTACGTAATCCCAGTAATAGCTTGTACATTCAAAGACAAAAGTAGATAAATAATTTATATTCTATATATCGAACATTTCTACTGGAACCCCTACACTTTACTTCAAAATATTGGATTTGAAGATCTGTCTTGACCCTTTACTATTTGCACTCTGGAGTGTAGATTTTTGTATCCAAAAACTCAAACTGTTAATAATCAACTTTCATCCTGCCTGTATGTAACCTAGGCCGACATTTGAGTGAAATCCCCATCGCAAAAAAGATTGAATTGCGCTTTTCGACAAAGAAATTTGCAAAGTCAGATTCGCACAGTCTAATCGAAAACTTTCACTGGCTTATAGCATAAGCGTCATTCATAAATGGGTGAAATTATTTTTATAATAGCCAATTCTGTCTGTATCGTGTTTTCACCTTATCATCGATTGACAGTTCTATCTAATAGACTTTCTTTCTTTGGTTAAGAAGTGTAACACTTCAACTGCTACATCAGTAGGTATGTACATAATTTAATATCTAAGTTTTTTAAATCGTATGAAAGTTAAAAAAGTACTAAAATAATTAACAACCATAATTATTGTTGTGTAATAACAGCTTGTAAAAATAAGCTGTAGTATAAAATTATAGTTATCAAAAGAAAATAATCAATTTTAAATATGATTCAATGCTTCATTCATATAAAATCAATTGATGCATTTGACGCCCACGCACCAATTATATTTGCGTTGATAATGAACGAGCCCATAAAAAAAGCTTTGTTTATAGTGCAGGTAAATAATTATTTGAAAAAGTTTATGGTGTTCAGTATGTCTTATGCTGTTACTTATTTCCATTTATATCATAAACATGATCCAGGCTTAGTTGACGACGTAGAGCCGGAGTGATGATGGGAAATTATTACTGTAATAAAGCACATAATCTGACAGATGCATACTTCCTACCAACTTCATAAATACAGGGATGGACTTTAAGCAAAGATAATAAATGATTTTTTTTTTTAAGATTTTTATAATATTCCAAATACTATTGAATACGCAGAGGGAGTGTATCGTCAATGTACTAAATGTAATTTTAGTCATGAATAACTACAAAGTTCTCCTGTAGGTGGAGCTAGCATCCCAAGAATAAAAACCTTGGAATTTTGTCGAAAGACAAAGTAGAATAGAACCGCAACGTGCAAGCATATATGCTTTATTTTAATAATTCTTCAACCGTACTTTCAATGATAAAATAGATATATTGACATAAAAACGATAGCTTAATTCTTACACGGTCAATTTTAAAAACAAGGTAATAATCATTTTTGGTAGTCCCCGTTAATAAGTTCTTAGTAGGCCTCTGGACTATCCCGTGGGCAGGGGCCAGTCCAGGTTTATTGTCCGTAATTTTGCGGTTGAATGAAGATGATATAGACTTGCCAACTGAAATAGCATGGAATTGATAATATTTCTGGATGATTATGGTTAGATCATCATAGTTTTCTGGTTAGAACGTTTGGAAGAGCGCTCAATCTCAACCCGATATACGGTCTTGATATGTTTACTATAAACGTTATTACATAAATAAAAATAATAACATAAAACGCGATGGTGAGGCCCGCATTGTTATTTGAAGCTGACGCTACGTTGCTATACCAATCATTGCATTCATATTTATAAATCCAACCATTTACTTTGCTTGACCTTCCATTTTTGATATGATGTCAAAACATTGCAGGATGCTTAAGCTCTTTGACTCCTATTATTAACCCTACATACCTATTTCACTCATCCAAATATCTCATAGGATCCAGAACAAATCATTGCCGGTGATATGGGCTATTGGTTGCTTAATGACCCGTGATGAATTTTAATGTGATGTATTTTGTCTTTATAGTCTTAAAATTATCTGTTTGTTACAACAACAGCATATATAGAGACATAGTTCTTCTAACAAAGCTTAAAACAGTAGTTGGGTTATGCGTACCACTCTTTCATCTGTCAAGATAAAAAAAATAGTATGCTTTCATTGATATACGACACCAACATCGACGATCTACGTAAAGATCGACTTCAGTAAATGTAATACGACTCTGTTGTTATTTGATATCATAGATACATTCTGCTAAGAATAATAGCTGATATGTACCTAGACCTACTTCACGCGTTTATTACATTTTTAATGGTATCAGATTTCACCATGTAGAATTAATAACTAGATTTATAAAGATACCAAACAAAAAAGTAAGCTGGTGTTTTCAATTTAATATTCCCTTTTCGTGCAATCTTATCAAACGAGACAATCATTTGTATCACGTTTATAAAGCCTGTACAATGATGGATGTTTTATCTTTGGCCAGTTAAGGCCAGATAAATTCTTTGAAGCTTACTACTGAATTCTTTAACCACAGTAATTCCTTCACCATCGGTTATTAGGCCCTTTTAAAGGCTCCTACCTTAAACTGCCCCCAAATTAAAATAACAAGATGACAATAAAAACGAGGCAAAAACACTCAATTTACTAGGCTTAGCAGTGTCCAAGACTTCTAAAACTTTAAAATTAAAAAACTTTTCACGTTTGTACATTGCTAAGCTCAGCAGAATGATCGTTCTCCATTGCCATAATGTTAGTGCAATTAGAGGACTGGTCCTAACGCAGGGAGAAGAAGGAACAATCGGTGACGCGACGTAAAAAACTAGATGGCACTATCTGTGAGAAAAAAATATGAAGCCACGTTTTTGAGTAATTATTTCCGTTCCGTACAGGGTTGTTTGTGTAACTCCGAAGAACAATAAAATATCCCTTGCCGGTGATCAAAAATACCTCTTATTCCCACTGCTGGATATATTGGTTTACCCGCCAACTTTCAAGCTTATACCCTTACAAACGAAAGTGTTGGTGTAAGTGGTTTTTTGCTTAATAAATAACTTGCGCGGTTTCTTATCAGAGTTGAGATTCAATGACCTTGTAGTACTCAGCAAAACACACATCTAAATAGCCTTTAAGTTCCGTTATCGTGTCGGCCGATATTAGCAGCAAATTGAAGCAATCTCCTGTCTTGTATTTTCTACCAGTAAACTGGATGAATTCAAATCATTATGGAAATACCGGAAAATGAGATAGCTGAGAAAATTCATTAAACATTTAAATCGTATGTTTCAAGGCTAATGCTCACATGCACTGCGAGAGAAAAGTGCAATGAGGTGTTATTATTGGTATTAGGTGTTTTAGCATTCTAGTACCAGCGAAAGCGAAGAATGGTAACAATTTCAAGTATATTTTTTTTATTTCAAGAAAAAAAAAATAATGCTTTTTTATATTTAGTTATGTGTTTACAGTTTTATGTGGCTCTATTTTAATGTTTAGGAGCCATATAAAACTGTAAAGTTACAGTAGTTCTGCTTAGTGAAGTTAAACAATATGCCTACTAACTGAAATAGTAACATATCGACTGCGAGTACGAGCCGGGAAACAAACCCTAAGAAAACCTCGTCTATGACTTAAAATAGATACTTATTATTCTCAGTATTTACAACGCCCGGCTATACCAACAATCAAATTATGCGCATGTTGTCATATCCGTTACAGAGCCAGTGGACCGAATCTAAGACGCTATTCAATCTAAGATCTACGTGATTATGGCGATACTTTTGTATCATTAATATTCATACTTCGTAAATAGAAACTTTGACTGAAAAATTATAGTTATCGACTTGTCTTTTCCAGACCACTGGGTTGGAATTTTTAATGCCTACCTTTTCTTTTTGTCATAGTAGGCAGGTAATCATTATCAGGTCTTTCAAGACTACATTCTAGAGATAGTGATTGTTTACCAGCTTCTTTCGTGTCACAAGTTTTGTCTTGTTCAGCCTACTTTCACTGGTTCAACAACGTATCTTTCCTCTAATTATATTTATCTAGACAACCGTACGACCGATGAGTCCGCAATGCATCATGCTCGACAGTTCAGCCAAAAAAATACCGCTTTTGGCCAAACAATAGCAAAAAAACCTGGTACGAAAAATAAGAGTTTAAGCGATCCTAATCTTGTCTCCTCAACCAGTCAGGCTACTGACAATGCTCTTTCATAACATTTTAAAAGCGCTGTAAAGATGCCATTATCTACGTTTTACAGTTGCCTCGTGACACACAAAAATTGTTATTATTTGTTTTTTTTTAAAGAACAAAGGCTTATTATTGTGAGTCAGTTGTGCTACTCACGGCAATTCTCCGAAATGACAAACAATTTGGTGTAGGAACCTGGACAATTGGTAAATTGGTGGCGATTAAACAATTGGTTTTATTTCTTTTGTAAAGAGATTGACACCATTTTCGATTAGGTTGTTTAGCCATTATTTTAGACCTTGATTCTGATGATGAATTTTGACAATTGAAGTTGATAATTCACTTATATTGAAACGGAAAAAAGCAATCCCTCAGGAATAACACTTTTATGGGACCACCTCGGGATCATTCTCTAAACAGCAACAAAAGAATCATCAATATCGGTTAACAATTGACGAAGATACTAAGTAACAAACATACACAATGATAATGATAATTATAAAAAAACACAACTGAATTGAGAACCTCCTCTTCTTTATGAAGTCGGTTAAAAATGATCTTAAATGCAGGTTTTTTAGCGCAATAATTTAATATTAAAAACCATTCATACGATTTTACTACCAGTAAAGCCTTATTTTAATAATCTCAATACTGTTAACTCTTAACTACAGTCCACTTAATTTGTCTCTTTTAATTTTACAACCTTCTGCTTGTCTCTCAGCATGTAACTTTCATTTAATTCACTTATACCGACTTAACCATGTGAGAAATGTTGAGTACCTATGTAGAGATGAGATATTATACTAACTAATTTAACTCCGACTATTGGACAATTTGTCCGGCAATATTGTCACAGGTTCGGGATACGTTATTTTTATGCAACTAAAGTCACAAACAATGCCCAGCTGTTGGTTGATGCTTGCAACACCATAGGTATAACTAACGCGCGGCCGACCCTGAGGTTTAAAGGGTGAAAATTCTTATGTGCTTGGTAATTTCACCAGCACCCATAAACCGGAACCGGTTCCTTCAAACCGGAACCGGTCACAAGGCACTTTCAAGTAGTAAAGCACTACTTCTAATACGTTGTTATATTTATACGTTTATCGTATAAGATATTATTTATAATTATGGTGCTCAGTATGAGGCAGTGTGTCACCGACTAACTGGTGACTCTCACAAAAGAGGACTCATTAGCGTTGAGACGGCCTGATCGAGCCACGGAGGCCACAGCAAAATACTTGTTAGAGTCATCATGGAGGTTCCACTCTGTAATAGACAAATACCTCAACCATCCCTGTTCGCGTGCACAAGTTCATATATCTACAACTTTCATCGACGATAAACGTGACAGATAAGCACATAACTCAGTTGCTCGTAACATGATCGTAAGACAGTTGTAACCAAACTTCGGTAGATAATCAGTGAGTTCTTTTCCAATCTTAAAAAGGTATACATAAAGATATGGAAGGTGCAAAAAACAAGCTTTAAATAAAAAATGTAGGATCCTAGAATTTTTTCAAATATATACTATATTTTGAGAAGCAGTATTCTAACAAAAACAGTCATAGATAGAACCTACGGAATAAAGCAATTGATTTTCATTTAGGGCATAAGTAGGAGTCGCTGTAGGTACCTGTGCCTTAGATTTTGGGAGTAGTCTTATTATACTGAGTAGGTTAACTTAATAAAAATAATTTAAACAAAACAAACACGATCTCGACTTTAATCCCTATGATGATTGAAGATCCATACTCAGTACGCAGATCAGGTTACCAAGTTAGGGGTAGTCAAAGGCACGTCCAAACATAATATTTGGCACATGTCATTTTTTGCATAGTATTATTGCTGTTGGAAACACCAATCGATAGCACATGCCTTCGAATGTTTGGTTGCCTAGGGCATGCCGGTTTACTCAAGATGTTTATCTTCGTTTTAAGCACGTGCTAAGGCGCTCATAATTTTAACAACAAATCAAATAAAAAACTATCCTACCAGTCAAGTCACGCCTTTCGCCGTAAGGTCTAGTTTTCACCGTCGCTCAAAAACACATTCCCGTTTTCGATTTATCTTAAAAACACTAAGAATTCGAGTTCCATACGCTCGGTACCAGTTTGAAAGCTATAGTGTTTAAAGATTGTTTTGTCAACATACTTGGCTTAAATATTTCAAGTTTTGTTTGGGCACAACACTTAAGTAATATATGGAGCGCCACTACCGATTTACTGATATTTATAGGAAATTATTAGTAGTAGTAAATTACATTAATACATCTCAATTTTTAAATCCATATAATTTTATTCGTTAGTTTTAAAAATCATTTATAAAATCGTTAATAGTATTTTTCTATGTAAGAGATTTACTAGAATCGTTTGCACTAAATCATCACCTCGACTCAGATGCTCTGAATCATAATCTCATTGCCCTATGATATTGAATATCACGATATTTTACTGCTCTCTCATAAATCTGAAAGATATGACGTTTGATAAAATCCAATCAGAAGGTGAACTTGCAGCATGAGATGGGAATAAATGGTATTTCAAACGGTCTTTCGTTTGATAACAACTTTGTTTTTCTTTACGTTATTCATAATATAAGTCATAATATCCATGATTTTATTGGGCTTTCAAATTATAAAAACATTAAAGAAACACCTATAGATACCTACATTTTCTTTACCAATGAATGTTCTGCGGTATTCAAAAATATGTTTTAACCATTAATATCCCGAATCGTTTTAAATACAAAAATGATTCACTTATAATAAAAGTGGCAATAGTGAAGTTCAATAACTCAGTGATGACACTTTATTCAACATAATGTCCCTAACTAAATAGGTACATTTGAAAATATCCTACTATAATATTATAAACGCGAAAGTTTGTGAGGATGGATGTTTGTTACTCTTTCACACAACAACGACTGAACGGAACTTTACAATAATATAGCTTATACATCAAAATAATACAAAGGCTTCTTTATAACCAGGTACCACACGGGCGAAGTCGTGGGCAGAGGCTAATAATGTCATAAAACAAACACTAGTTAGAATCTTGTTTGATTTTTATGTCGTGAATTCCTCTCATACCAGCTCTGATAAAAAAGTTCTTGTATCAGAGAGGGAGAAGATCATTCAAAGTCAGAAATAAGCGCAAATGAGTTTATATTAAGTACAACAGACAAGTGAAAACAGTAAAAAATAATAACCATCTACATAAAGACCGTAATGACAATACTTGCACCTAGATTGGAATCTGAATCATTTGCACAGCGTGTTAGTAATTGAAATGAAATGCATTGTGTTGCGGAATGAGGAAATTAAAAAATATACACATTTCAAATGCATATTTTTCATAGAAACCGAATAATTATTTCACACTGTTATGGGTAACACCTGTAGAACTTTCACATAGTTGTATTTGGTCGCACATTTGTAACATAAGTACTGGAATTCAGTTAGTCACATTCATTTGTAGCCAAGCACTAGAACTCCAATTGTAATCCACTTAATGCAATTTGTTATAATTATGTAAAGCATCAATAACTTGGTTCATTGTTTCATTACTCAAATAAATATTCGCAGCAGTTACAAATTGGAACGGTTCGTCAAAACGACGAATGTTGTTCAAGCACGGTAATCCATAAGTTGTAGTTAAAAAAAATTATGGCAAAAATACTTTCTAAGCGGAAATCTCTTTTCAAAATTGAAAGTTAAATTTAATAGAATTCAGTATTTTAAAATAGACGGTAGGTATGAAATATTTCCTTGAAATAACAAAGGAAAATGAGCGGATATACATAGAGAATTAATGTCAGCTGGTAAATCATTCAAAAGTACATATATATACTTAAACTAGCTCTTGCTTACGGCTTCGCCCGCGTAGTACCCGGATAAAAATTAGCCTATGTGTTATTCTGATGTATAAGCTATATTACTGTAAAGTTTCATCAAAATACGTTCCGTAGTTTTTGCGTGAAAGAGTAACTAACATCCGTCCTCACAAACTTTCACATTTATAATAGTAGTAGGATTACAGCAAAAACAAAGTAGGTATCTATAGGTATCATTTGTTTACCTTCATCTTTAACTGAAATAGAATTTACTGAACCAACATATTATTTATAATATTCCTTATGAATATATCCTTTTATAATATTTTCCCTTTGAGCTGAATAGTTTTATGTTTAAATGATGTTTTAAATCTTTTAATTATGTATATGATGAAAATTTTCTGAAAAAATTCAATGTTCGTTCGTAAGGACTTGGCGGAATGGAATCTTTAATGCTTTATGCACCCTTGATACACTATCTGGACTCAGGACTGAACTATTATCAGTTACCACTTGTTTAATATAAGATAAGTTAAATTTATTATTTTAACAAAATTAGGTACAAAAGTTAAAAAGGTGTTGATGAAAGGGAAGTCACAAATGGTATATTTGGTTTTATTATAATAAAGTAGGTAAGTACATTAAGTCACATTATTCTCATCCCCATCAAGTACTAAACTAGGCATAGCCTATATCTTGGCGACCCTGTGTTTGTCATGGATCTGAGTTGGTTTTAATAGAATTTGTTGTTGTTTCAGACTAGCTGCTAAACTAAGTATAATATTTTCCGATCAGTTTCGAGCTCATCTTTTTGCTATTAGAAAGTAGGAATCATCATCCCACATTCCGATAAATTGCAATTTATTCCGCGTGAGAAACCGATGAAAAGGATTTTCAATGCATGAGACCGAGTGGTTTAATGTACTATTGAAGCGTAGACATAAATAAATAACGGGTTTATTTGAACCCAGATATAAATTTTAAATGAAAAATCAGGCAACAGTCTCATACATAGTGCAGAACATACACTAGGATTCCCTGTGTCGTAGGTATCAGGAACTATGAGTGCCGTTGTATCACAACACCCAGACCCGAAACAAACATCTGCAGAATATATGCTTGAAGTATGACGAGCAGACATTGTGGATGATAGCAACAGAATAAATGATGATGCATCCAGTTATTTAAATAAGAAGTGATATTGTATGACAAAGTAAATAAAAAATGATTAAAAATGTTCTCTACTAAATAAGCGAGATATGACATCAAATATAGACTGTAAACAATGTACGTAAAGATAGTTGCGCTAAGTTTAATTGCTTGTTCATAATCACCCACATAGAATCAGCAACTGTTACTACCGTTCCAATCTGTGCTTTATTACCTGCGATTAAGGTTCTACAGTAAAGTTGGAGCAAAGGGTAATTTATCATGAATAGATTCCAGTGATTTCCACAAAGTGCGCGTGCGCGGTCTAACGGACCACGGTTAATCGCAACGCGATAAAAAATGTAAATCAGGCAAGCACGGGTTAAGCTTTCAGGTTAAGGTTCTTATTAATAGTTAATTTTGGGTCGAATACGCCAAAGCTACTTAGCTTTAACCTTGAGTTCACCAACAAAATTAACGGACGGTCAAGTCTAACCATCGATTACGATGGCAGATTCCTATGAAAACATTTGTCAAAAAGCTTTGATTAGAGCCACCCATTATTGTGTTGGTAAACTCGCTTTTTTCAAATGTAGATGGTTCGCGATCCCCTTTTAAACATTAAAACCATACATTTAATATTAAATGTACTACTTAATTTGGGGCTAGATGATGCTGTGTTTTCACACATCATCTATGTCTAGCATTATTGTTACTGAAACCAAAAATAAAACTGCCTCTTGGTGGGATATAGGTAAATAAAAATAACATACATAAGAGGATTAACAGATCAATAACAAAGCTAACTAGATAGTAACTAAAAGTTTATTAGATAGTAACTATCTATGACTTTTGAGCCAAGAAATTTAAGAAAAATACATTTTTGTCAACAGATTCAATTGAATCATCATTTATGCATTGTAAATATACATGGTAAGATTTTCGTGGAAAATCTAAAGTGAAAAATCAATAGTGAATGGGTTTCTTCAACAACACAAGATACTCTAAATAAACCGACGTCTCATAACGGACTGCGTCGCGCATCGCGCCATCTAGTCTCATCTTCAGCACTTGATAAACATTTCCCACTTTTCTTCTTGTTATGTATCGTAAATCATTTTCCCCTGACCCTGGCTTCTAGTTAGTAAATTTTGGCGATAAAGCAATGTTTAACATCAATATCAGTTTTTAAACTTAAAGATAAGTTTGAGACTTGTGTGTTGATTTTTTTGTCATTTTCACAGACTGGGAATGTCTTTTTCTGTTACGGCGGGCTTTGCACCGGTGTGTTGTGGTCTAGTATATAGATAGCCAGATACTATAGTACTAATATAGTATAGTATAATAATATTTGTGGTTGCGGCTATGCGCACTACGAACTGGTATATTCAAATCAATTCGTCTGGGTTTACGTACATACACCATGGACATATCCGTGGTTACTCTTCCGCCAAAAATGCGTTATATAAATAAAAAAAAAAATCGTTTTTATTCCAAGGCAACATAAATCAGAACATTCCTCACATATTGCTGATGAATACTGCATGAAAAGTTCACTTTTTATCTCTTCTGTAAAACCCCGACAACGCTTAGGCATTGTGTATGATCGCACTTGTCTCAGTTTTTGTCCTTTACTTGAATCTATAGACGCTTCGACATTATTTTTCACGCCATTTCCTATTATGGCAGGCCTGCGTAAACTTGTGGGCCCCCCAGCGACTTGTCTATGGTCGCCTCAAGCGTTGAATCGATGAGACGTCCCTACGTATTTAGCGCGCAGCTTAACGCTTAATTTAGCAATAACCACCGACAAAGTAAACTTTATCAGCAACTTATCAGCAATTATAACAGGCTATAGTTATTATAATAGTTTATTTGACGGTATCAATACTTTCTCTAGTTTAAACGAGATCGATCAAGGTATCTTATGGATGAATTTATTATTGATCTTTAGATTAATCGAATGCAAATTGTAGGAGCTAATAAAGATTTCAAGAGCGGTGTATGTTAAGGTTGATGAAGGCAGATCATTATATTGTCCAGATAAGCTTACATACTTTTATTTTAATAAGGCTTTTATGCTTATTCTTTAGGTGACATACTTTTAATATGGCTGTATAAGAGCGATTTTATAAGGCATTAGGTACTCAGCTCCTACATAAAAAGGTTTATTTCTCACATAATAGGTAACAACTCACTTTCATGGGCAGAATCACACCTTGTGGGTGAGTTGGGACAATGTTTTCAGACACCCAGTAAAATAGCATTTTTCAAAGTAAGCCAGTTTCATAGCAAAACGCAGCAGACGACAAGGTAAAAAATCATTAAAGGATGAAGAATCTTCAACAAAAATAAACCGATCAATCAAGTCTTTCCAAAAAAGTCAAAGAGCTAAATCATCTTTATGAAAGCGTTGATAATGCAGTCCTAATGGCCCGACTACTTATGATGCAAACGTTTCTTTACGACTGAAAGCTCATAAAGGGCTCTTTGTACCACTAACACATAATGATGTACCTATGCCAGGAGAAAGTCCAGGTTATAACCAATGACATGGATTTTTAATGCCGTTCTAGCAAGCACGATAGGTGAGGCAGTTAATAAGATAGCTGGTATACACTTGCCTAATTTCCTTAAAAAATACTAGCTTACTGACAATGGACAGCATGTTCAGTCATAGTTATTTAATTGCTGGACAACTTTGTTGAAAATTTATACCTCGAAATAAGGTATAAATTATAAATTATTTACGTCATGGATTGCATGAAGTAAATATAATTAACGGTACCGTTTGAGATGGCCAGTAGGAGTTGTTTTAATCTACAAAACTACGATTGAATTAAAATGTACATAAAGAACCAAAAGAAATGGTTAATGTTGTTGAGCTCACCGATTGCAAGGAGTGGCCAAGCTGAATATTATTTGGTGTGTCAGTATAGCGGTAGAGCTGTGATAGAGCCCTCAATCAAAGCAATTGAGTTATTTGTTCACACCTACATTTTACAATAAAGATCTCGTCCGCATCTTATGCTTCATATCAAGTTCCTATTAGAGGTAAGAAGATCACAGTATACAGTGTAAAATGTAGCAAGTTACTAGAAATAAACCCATAATCTCGAAACGTTTATTTTTTTATTAATC
The DNA here is from genome assembly GCA_958496245.1 of Perizoma flavofasciatum. Taxonomy (NCBI): domain Eukaryota; kingdom Metazoa; phylum Arthropoda; class Insecta; order Lepidoptera; family Geometridae; genus Perizoma; species Perizoma flavofasciatum. The sequence goes on along the minus strand of OY292439.1, from coordinate 6,258,495 downwards.
TACATAAATAACTTAGATCGATAATAAACTATCCTTTTTTTAGTGATTTATAGAACAATAAAGCCCAGCTGCACATACCAGAGTTAACATAATTAGCTCCAAGCAGATTGTACTGCTACATTGTTGGACGGTATCTACTCTAATCCCACGGGGTTATCGAATCTGCGAGCTGCCCATTGCCACTTAATTTTTTTGTGCGAGAAAGGGTTTATTAAAGTCCGTGAGTGAAAACAACATAACTGAGAAATTACAATATTGTTTGTAGGTACCCAAATTACCTATTCCAAAATATGCGTAATTATTCGTGTTGGTACGTGAAACAAGGTCGTTCATTGCGTGCCGTCGCAAAATTTACTCGGAAGCAGATATGTTACCGCATCGGGTTAGCCGCAAAAGTACAGTCAGCGATAAAATAATATTAATTAAAATATTATGGCCATTCAAATCCAGATTTCAGCCTTTTCAGGTCATTTTAACTTTAAGGTCATGTTATTCTTATTTATAAGTGTATACTGTAGTGTATGTAACTTTTAATATTACAGTAACGTATGTGTAACATTTTTATAAACCGATTTTTTTTTACTTGAATGTATACTAGATTTCACGTGACGTATAATTAATATACTATGTAGAACCTTTAACGACCTCGGTGGTACGGCGTGCGAGTAGATGCGACACAAAATATGGGGGTATTGTTACAAATGCGGAGTTCGATTCCCGCTGCGGGACAAAGTTTCCATGCTCTGTACATATTTGTTCTGGGTCTGAGTGTTGTGGTACCACATTACTCGTAATTCCTAATACCAACGACACCAAAAATCCTAGCGTAGGGTCAGGATTATGGATGTATCTGTTGGCTGTTTATTTAGCTTATTCATCATTATTTTTTCGATGACTGTACCAGTATGCCTTCAGAATTTAGTGCCGTGACATGACTTTCGTGATGTTTCGCGAAAAGTAAATGAACGACGCAATGTGATTTATTGCATTCTGATTTTCTCGGGTTTGCAATTTGATAACTAGATTAATACCATTACATTTAGCATGAATAAGAATAGTCTATATATTTTACAAAGGTCATATTTTGCTTTCTGAGGAAAGTCAAGATAACCGATAAAAATTTACTAAGAATGTTTTGAGAATAAACGAAGCAAAAGTGTAGAAAGTTCAATTACATGTATTTTACTCCAACTAGGGGGTAGTCAATGGCACGTCCAAACGTTGGACGGCGGCATTTGATCTCTAATTATGGACAATTAGTAATATTCTGAAAATTAAAATGTTTAACGAATCACTCTGTACGTATAACTGGACTTTAATAAACGAGATACTGCTTATAATTAATTTTATTACGACGAATGCACGCGGTAACTGTATCAAAACTGCTCTTGCAGTTAGCAATAAAATGTGCAAATATGGCAGTTAACACGAATATTTTCAGATTTTTTGCATTTAGTTGTGAAATTATATACAATAAATTAACCTTTTCAACTTAGCCATGTTGGCTAAATAAGTGGAACCCCGACTTCCGATTCAGGTTTTAACCCGGTCGCGCACCAATGGTTTTTTCAACTCGAAAAAATTATGTGCGTATTAACATGTACTCAAAACGGTGAAAGGAATCATCGTGAGGAACCCCCCTTAGAACCAAAAATTCGAACGAATGTGCCATCGATTTGTGTTCCAATAAGCGGCGATGGGCTTGCAACCTGTCACGTGGAATGCTAAACACTTGCAAAAGCTACGTGTATTTTCCAAATGTAATGTTTGGACATGCCTCTATCCCGTACTTGGTGAACTCCAAGATCTACTGACTAAATATGTATGTGAGAATGTCTATCATAGGGAATACATACGAGAGAGTGTTTGTGAGTGTTATTTCATTTCTACCTTTGAGTACTGTCTACGAATTGTATGTTTCATCAACCATGGAAATAATTATCATCCTGCTTAGTCACATTCTAATCAGAATGCCGGAAAATATATTTATTATAAGAGCCGATTTTACTTCTTCCCTTGAACTTGAATGTCAGTCATGAATCATTTTATCATTTCCTCCGTTTCATATTTTAATCATGTTTTAAGGTATTGTTAGAATGAGACAAAAAATAGGTATCTGCTATTGACTAAACACACAAAACGCATCCAGCAACGCTGGTTCATGGTTGTAGCAACGAAAACGCTCATACACATTATAAGACTTATACGTTTAAATAACAAATAAAAAAAACAAACTTAATACTAAGAGTGGTCTTACTTGCAGTTTTTCGTATATTTAAATGTATTTTACAATTTTACTTAGACTACAGATAAGATACTACAACAGATTAACATAAGTAGCAGTACTTTACCAATTTACAAATCTTAGCGGTGGTTTACCAAAAAACAATCTTAGAGTTGGATTTATATCTAAAAAAACGGATAAAGTTGGCGAAGTTCCCCAATAGTTTCCGAATTTCGAGGTGTATCTTATAACGAGGACAGTACTCAAGACAAGCCTTCATTTCACATTAGCGCAGAATGAACATCGGCAGATAGTAATCATGCCGCCTGGCATAACTAAAATCAATACGGGCATAACCGCAAGCTTTTCGCAGAGGACGCCAGAATCACAAGGATCTAAAACCCTTTTCAATTTAGGCCTGCAGTGGCGTCATAATTATTCAGTTTTTTTGTGATAGGTTGAGCATATGCTAGAGGCGCACAACATTTTCTGAAGATAAAAAACACTAGACGCTAGGTAGGTACTCGGTACGTTGCAAATTTTGTAGATAATTCAGTATGATTTACCGAGAAAGGGACAGGCATCTGTCTATCCATTGAAGATTGAGATTAGACTAGACAGCTACTAGGCTGGCCCGACGCTATTTATGCATCTTATTAATCACTAAGAGCATTACATTCGTCTCCATCAGAATCTTAATAGATTGCACTAAACAAAGACAGGACAGTAAAACGCACAAAGTAAGCTCAATTTACGTCTAGTTTTTTGCTAATTCTTACGTAAGATCAGAGTAAATCGAAGCATCTACGAGCGTAACACTTTTTCAAAGAAGGTGGACCTTCATCAGACTTAGTGTGCCCAAGGTTATATACCGTATAACGGAAGCTTATAGGCACCGTTTACATAAAAAACGCAGTTTATAAGCGCCGATAGTCAGGCCGTTTTCGAGCGGTCCGATCCCTACAGAGGGACACGATTTACCGGAGTGTGTTATCCCATATCAAACGTTCGAGTAGGTAAGACAGAGATACAAATAACACGCCTGTCACGAAGCGTTCGTTTTTCATTCTTATTCGTACCGAAACGGTCCGGATCGCGACGAAACGGCGTGTCCGTCAGTGCCTTATTGGCATAGGCTCGTGGCTATGGGCCGGTAAATGGCAGCAGTCAGCCGGCGTCGGCTGCCCGTTTTTTACATTCGCCACAGACGGGAAGGCAAGGCGTCCGAGTGCGTCCGTCTGTCCGTCTGCGAATAATCGCACACTTCCTTTGGGCGCATGCAAATGAGGGTCTTGGCACGCGAAGGCCCTATGGACCACCCTTTGTAGGCCCAACGGACCACCCCGCTTATATGAATCATTCACAAATTATATGGACTTACTAGGCTGGCTGGTTGAGTATGTGATTTTTGTTAATTATTACTAATATTTGGCGTTTTTCTTTTATTCTTGAGTAGCTTATGTCATCTACACAATTAAATAAAAATTTAGGTTGTCAAACTGCTACGCAAAAATAACTTTCAGTGTTTGTTATTTACTAGGCAAATAGATTTCAAACCATTGGTTAAATATATACTTAAATATATACTTAAATAATTATATACCTTTGAATAGGTATGATATATAAGGAATGGGACTTCAGAACAATAGTCGCATGAAATAGAAAAGTAAATTTATGCCAAAAAATATATTTTATTTGCTTACTCGAAAGCTATATTAAACACGAATAAATTATAATGTAGGCAATAAGGCCAACCTCGCGTGAGTATTCGGTCTTACTTTGCATGCTCGGATTTACACACATTTTATCACCGCAACTATTTCGTTGTTATAGAATTTTGGCAACACACGCCTATGATAGCGTAATGTACCTACAAGTGACATGATTTTATATACAAGAGTAGTTGAGCATGATTGTTATTACAATACATAAAAATATAGTATAAACATGTTGCGACTTTGATAAAAATTATCAGTTTCCTGGCTTTATATCCGCAAACAGATCAATAACATTGTTAACTAACTGCAGAAATAGTCATAGTCGTGTCGCTAAATGCAATGAAATTTCATAGTAAAAATCCTATAACATATGGGCAGTATCCTGCCATCCTCGTGAGATTAGAACAAAAACATTTCAACTCTAATCTCTGACGATACTTGATGTCCTAACATGGAATTATTATTCCAAACTCACTAAGCATGCGTAATGCAGGGGTTTCGTGGGTATTCAACCCCTCCGTAAAGATTAAAGAATAGTTACTGGACTCGGAACAATAGACAGCAAAGTTTAATCTACACTAAGTAGCAATTCGATAGCGTTTAGTTATACTCTTCTTCGCTTGGTATAACGAGTAGGTACCGGTGGTCACGTTTTTAAAATAAGTTCAAGTTCTGATGATCAGCATAAAAATAAGTAGAATGTTTTTGAATTAATAGAATTCTCGTGATTTGTTCGGGTAGATGTTGAAAGAAACAGAAATTTTAACACTGCAGGATTGATTTTCTAAAATTCCTAGACTAAAAGAAACATCACTCCAAGTTTGAAAGTTGTCCAAGCTTGAAGGCACATGAAACATCACCCCGTCTCTCCCGTTATGTATGTTGTGTTGGCAACGCGCGTGTTTTACCTGATATTGCTAGCGTCCATAGGTTACGGTAACCGCTAACCAACAGGTGGGCCGTATTCTTATTTGCCATTCTAGTTGTACGAAGAAAAAGTTTCAGATCCCTAAAACTAACGGCTGATTGACTGATAATCAACGCACAGTTGATTATCGGTCAATCAGCCACGCAGTGATTTAAATGTAGATCATCTTTATGCATAAAACTGTGTCTATCAATTCTATAACTTCACAACTTAACTCTAGATCTTTAAAAAATTACAGAAATCAAAAGCTCTCATTAATAAGAAACCAAACAATTATCAATAGTAATTTTTATTTTAACATTAATATAATTCATCTACATAAATAAACCTCAATGTCGTATAATTTCTATATTTTGTTTTAACTTTTATATATCTACTTAAAGTATGCTGTGAACAGGACAACGACCGATTTTATAGTGTAATTCTATGACCGAAATAACTACATGTTTACGTACCACGTCTTTTTCGTTTTATAATAAGATTGATGTGTTAGTTCCTTCCTCATACAATAAAAGTCTTAATAAATAAATTAGCAGCACTTATTATCATTTTAATGATGCTATTTACAAAAAATTTTTTATTTATTAATCCTTCTTAAACCGTTTACTTTTACTTTTTATGGTGATGAATTTAAATCGTTGCAGCAATTATTTTTTTGCTTTAGATTTGAAAGTGAGTGTGATCTGTTAAGTTTAAGCCCAGCTGAACTCAAATATATTTATTTTTTTAGTCACTATGAGGGCTCTATTTTTTTGTTCTCCCATTATTATAAGAACTCGACACCCACTTTCCAAATATTTTAAAATATTCAACTATATCTTTATGTTGCCGGGATGAGATCATTCTTAGCGATAAGGCCACTCATCGTACATAGGTATTTTTATTTTTCTATGTATATTTTTTAGCTTTGATACATAGTTGTATACTTTTTAGTTATTATTCATATGGTTTTATGGACAAAAACGACTTTATGTAAATTCGAAAAAATCCTTAATCAAAATGTACGGATCAAAAAAGCTCAACCGAAACAGATTTTCGTCGTAAAGTCGGCTACGTGCGGCAGGTCGCTAGCTCCGTCGTAGAGCCGTAGAGTTCAACGAACCTCGCTGAAAACTCTAATTTTGCAATGGAACCAGAAATACCTTTTTGTAGAAAAAAACTACTCCTACTAAATGTTACGTAGAGACTACGTGCCGTGAGTCGTTAGCTCTTAACGTAGGGCTAGAGTTCAACGCACCTCGCCGAAAAGCTAAAAACTCACATTTCCTGATGGCCAGCAAAGATATGAGTTCAAAGACCAAAATGAAAATGTCAACCACGAAATAAGAAAAACTAACGTTGATTTTTTCCAAAAAATTTTTTTGTTAGTTTCAGTTTTTTTATTAGATTTAGTCGATAAAATTAATTTGTAACTTCTGAAATGAAAAATCTGGGGTGCGGAAGCTGCAAAAACCAAACCGTACATATAAAAAACCCTCACTGAAATAATGATACGTCCTAGTATTTTATAAATATTTTGATCGGGTATCGTAAATGAAAAGATATGAGTATACCTCTCTCTTAACAGACTAAAAACCATTTCTTTTTTAATATTACCAAGAAGATATTCTGAAAATAAAATTTCTAGCTATGTTGAATAGTTCCTATTTTATCCTAAAAGGATATGTTAAATATTTTCGTCTCCACATCTGAAAAATCAGCATCCTGAAATTTGCGCAACCCTTGACCTTTCCCGAACCGCAGCATCCACTCACCTGTTCTTTCCGTGACCGATCTTGTACAGCTCGACGTGCTTGAACTGGGCGTAGGTGGCCATTTTCTTTGAAACTTTTCTTCGAAAAATAAAAATTCACAAGTGAACACCACGCGGGCTAAGCAGTAGTTAGAATCAAGAGGCGTGCGTACAGTGCGGATGCCGTCAGCTGACTGACGCGCGCGAGCAAGCACCCTGGTTTATAATGTAAGTCGATGAGTTGGGCACCCTCCTGCGAGTCGAGCAATCGGCGCATGCGCGGCATTTCAGCTGCGGAAGACTTTTTTCAGGGATCGCTGGAGATGAATACAAACCGTAGTGTAGAGATGATTGGTTGCTGGAATTAGAAAATGGAAGCATCTGAAGGAATGTGTTCAAGTCGGAAGTTAGGCAGAGAAACTAAAAGCCGAGGATTAATCAAACCAATTTTAATGTAATCAACAAAATTGAAGTATATTGATAGATTATTCTGATAAAATATATAACCTATGCACAATGCTGGAATTATTAAGAGTCCATGTCAGAGGACCTAGCCCCTACAAAAAGATGCAAGATATAAAAGATGTTTTGCTGAAGGAACATTTTATACGGAATTCTTTATTAGTTAACCTACTTGACAGCATCCATTGGCCCTGATCACATATCATACCATATGCTCACACCACCGTATGACGGACGCGCGCGCGGCATCAACAGATGGGGGTAAACTAACCTGTCACTACCTCACACACCCTGTGAGAGCAGATGTGAACAAATGGACAGAGTTTGGAACTCCATTTTTATAAAAGTTTCCTAAGTTTAAGAGCTTTCAATTGCTTGGCAAGACTTCTTACCAGCATCTTTATTCTTTTGGACTGATGAAATGTTATAACGCTTCTTTATAGTCAAAAGCTAACACAATATTTTAATCTAAATCATTTACCGTCGTTATTGAATAATCATATTTTAAATATTAATATGCTCGTACCTAAGGACCAATAATCATGGTACTATACTACTATCGATGGTTCAGTAATGTTCTGTAGTGAAGAAATCCGTTTTTATTTTATTTAAAGAATAACTAACGTTATCACAATTCTGGTCTTAATTACCTCAAAGTACTAACTTGAAAAACCAGAGCACAGATTTATGAGGCTTCTTCGCTCGTGCCGAGACAATGCGCCTTGCAGCCATTTCATGATGTACCGCTTTTATCGCGACAGGAAGACTCATTGGGCCCGTTATGTTTTAAATGGCCCACTTTGTTGCCGATCGGACTCTGTCGCTGGCAGTGTCCCTCAGATGGTCGGGTATCTGATGGTCGAGTTTCACTGTCACCCCACATTCTGATATGAAGTCACAGATGTACAATAAATGTTTTTCACTACTTTTGCACTATGTTTTAGCTTTACTTGCTTGGCTTACCGGTAGTCTACTGATTTGGTGTGCTTCACTACCCTCTCATTCTATAATAACGTAACTCGCTTCGCTCCATAGCAAAATCCGCTGGTGGGATTAGTTATAATACTTTCCTTATTATGTATTAGCGTGACTTGCTTCGCTCGCCGGTAGAGTCTAGCTGTTAATAGTACAACTGCACTACTGTCCTGTAGTACGGTATGGAACGGTTTTGCTAATATAATTATAGAATTATCCGTCTCAGACTGAATCAGCTAAGACTGAATTAATACTAAAAAACTAAGATTAAACTATAATATTTACTCCTGCCTTAATACCTACATGTCCTTATAGTGTGTTTTAATAGTCAAACATATATCTTTAATGCAAAGAATAAAACCAATGTTTTGTCACCAATTTATGTAGGTACCTAAGAGTATATAGACGAGAAGTCCACACCACAAGATGGATGATGTTTTCGCTTCCAAGCATAAGTTACCTCTCTCTGCAAAGTGACGCCCAAGTGGAAGCTCTAACCATAGGCCATTGCTAAATAGGCAACAATAAACTAACTTTACCACTCACAAAATAAGAATCAATTAATTTATCAATAAAATACAATATTTTATGTTATTTATTTAAACATTTATTCAAACAATTATGTACAAGTAGGTATACACAAAAAATACAGATGAAACAGATATATATCTCAACTGTTCCAGATCATTACTAGATGGAAGCGTTCCAAAAATACTGGCCGCATTGCCACGCTGAATGACAATGCTAATGCGTTGACCCAGATAAGAGCCAGCCATTTTATATGGTTATGTTAATTTTTTAAGTTGTAGCTCGCAAAAATATATTATTATAAAATAAAACAATAACTATATCCTTTTTTCCTTAACAGGAGACTTTTTCAAAGAAAATCGGTAACAAAATATTCTCTTTTACATATTTTTTTCCCGTTTGTGTATACGTACCCACCGCTATTTATCAGCTGTACCTATCCTCAAAAGTTTTCTGGAAGAAAACTCTTGTTAGGGTTAAGCTCGCCTTTGTATATGTCCTATAATTATGTAAGTTTTTTGTCTGCTTTATCTGTGTATACAATAAAGAATAAAGAATAAAATTAAACATTGTGACAGTAAAAGTTTCGTGTGACTTATCTTTTGATCATTGTATTTAATAATTGCTCCTGTTTAAGTAGATCGGATCAAAAAAGGTGACCCTTGAAAAAGTCTCGTGCGTCTCACAGTATAAAACAGACCCACTTCTGCATAAAGGTTTTCCTCACCGTTTTCTACACTTCCCGATTTTCAATCGAATATTTCATTAATCTCTTCTCTACTTCTCTCGCCTAAATAGGAGGTAGGTACTCCTAAGTATGTCTGCGTCTTATTTTGATTCCCAAGCGATACCGTTACATCACAATCCAAAACATATCTATTTCCATCGAGGCACACGCTCGTTGCGTTTATAAACAACTGAAACCCGCCCTTTCATTTGCTTTCACAGAACACACTGTTTACCTTCGCCTTCCTGCACTTGTATAGACACCAAACAGTTCCCGATCATATCCGTCAAACATCTAAACCAGACAAGGAAGGTGGAACTGAGCACGTGATGTGACGGGTTCATGTAAAGCATGTTTATATAGCCAACGATTTCACAAGAAACCTATCATGTAGATAGGTACGTATGTACTTCCATTATAATATACTAGCTTCTGCTCATGGCTTCGCTCGCGAGGTACCCGTATAAAAAATAGCCTACGTGTTATTCTGATGTATAAGCTATGTTTGTTACGTGAAAGAGTAACAAAAACATCCATCCTCACAAACTTTCACGTTTATAATAGTTGTAGGATATGATTTTTCACTAATTTCTTATAGTTAAATCATTAATCAATACAATAATTGGAGAAAAAATTAAATCTTTGTCAGTCAGACAGAGTTCGCCTTTGAACTTACTACTAACTATGTAAGTAATTATGTAAATAATTACTTACATAGTTATAATACCTGAAATACAACATGCAAAACGGCAATATACTCGAACGAATAAAAAAACACAAAAAAACGAACTCGTTCCTTAAACACAGATACAGGCTCTTTGTGTCGTGAAAGATAAAAAAGCTCAAAAAAAAAACATCTAAATATCCAAGGATCAAGGTATAAACACACAAGAGAAATGGCTCCTGACGAGTCTAAGTGGAATGCATTTGGCTCTTAGCGGGTAATATATTTCCCACGAGCAATGTGTAGGGCACAACGCGTTGCGACATTAAAGTGCGCGTGCGCACGACGCGAAGCTTGAAATCTCAGTTAGTTATAGGATGACGTCCACTTTTTGTGCTTTGCTAGCTTTGAGAAGCAAGACTTTTGTAAAAATATCAGAAGGACCAAGATCATTTAAAGCTGATATAAAACCTAGATTAGCTTGTCAGATAGAAACAAATAAATTTCAGACGTAAGATAATGATGTTCTAAACCGTAATTCAATTGAATTTAAGACAATAACAGCATAAGAATAAAGAATGTGCTTAAGACATCTTTGCTGTCAAAAAGAAAAACGCATTTACTTATGTCGAAAAAACAAACAAAAACAGTTTATATGTAATATTTTTTACGACGTTTAAGTGCTAAAAAAACGAGTAGAATCAAACTACCTAATAAAATAAATACCAAAAACAGCTTTTATTTCGTTTTTTTCTCTTAGAAGTTAAATAGGATTGTTTATTTACTCATCTGTTACCATTTAGCTTCGTAACGTTTATCCATTTGAAATGCGGTTTTTTTGCAATCGATTTGTATAACTTCAAGGATGGTTCTTAATTTTTTACCAACATATTGCAAAAAATTACCCGTCTAAAGTAAAACGTAAAAACGTTGTAAGACTCCCTCTTAGGTACTGAGTTATTTGGTGTAGATGAGTTTGTTGTATTTATTTATTTTTTGTACAGATTTTTTGATACGGGGTTCGCTATTTTTTAACCTTTAGTAAATAATAGGTGCTTTGAAAAAGCTCAAACAATATTACAGCAGCGCATACGATGGATCGATACCTTATCGCAACCGACGACAGGTGGCCATTTACGGGCCATTGTAGGCACGCGCTCACTTTACCTTAACCACAGAATTAATAATAGTTACATACCTATGTAATTACTGAAACAGTAAAGATAATATAATGCGTGCTCGACTCTCACTTGCCATCTTATAATTTATTCCAACGCACTCAAGCAGTTGTTTAAATTTAGAATAGCGACAGAAACAATCGTAGAGATACTATTCTTCAAGCGCACTTAAAAATAGCTTAGTTCTTTTGACAAAAGGTAACTAATTCCCACCAAGTTGAATCTAGAAATGTAGGCCATATTTGAATGTTCAGTATGGAAAGTTAAGCTTTTATTGGATAGAATTTTAAAATAAACATATACTAGCTTCTGCCCACGGCTTCGCCCGCGTGGTACCCGGATAATAGCAATAGTAGCATATGTTTTATTCTGATGTTTAAGCTATATTACTGTAAAGTTTCATCAAAATCCGTTCAGTCGTTTTTGCGTGAAAGAGTAACAAACATCCATCCTCACAAACTTTCGCGTTTATAATATTAGTAGAATTAACCATAAGCCGCGTAAAATAGTGCGAGAAGCAGTTAGCCAAAAACACACCGCTATATTTTTTAAGGTAATTTGTACTTGTAGATAGTTAGACTAATCTAAGGAACATAATATAATATAAAAACATTGTTTACATGAGAATGTAAGATTTAATTTAAAGTGACATGTGGCTACCCTAATAACAATGTTGAGTGTCGGTAGATGGTGTAACTGACTAAAATCAACACGCCATATACTTATTTTGCTGTTGAGATTCTGGGTTCAGGGGAACCAGAGCCCTTCACATTTTCAAAATACTTTCAACGTGGCAATGCGGCCAGTATTTTGGGAACGCTTCCATCTGGTAGTGATCTGGATCAGTTGAGCTATCTATAGATCATTTGCACGGTCTTTATATAGCTAGCTGTTTCATCTGCATTTTTTCATAGACCTACTTGTACATAGTTACTATGAATAAATGTATTATTCCACACATCATATTATTTTATGAACCTAACAGTTTTATCTCCAGCTGTACTAGAATAGATCTAAAAATTTATACCGAGCGAAAATATTTTGATTTTTGCAATTCGTCAAGCTGTCCTAAAAGGGATGAGTTTTTCGGGCCGGGTTAATGAACAACGGGCCAACCATGATCTCTTAGAGCAATATTAAAACAATATTACCCTTCAATTTCGTACCATGACCTTCAATAAGTAAGCTTACTTTAATATTATAGAGGCGAAGCAGTTTTGGTGACGTCACCATGATTTGTTCACTCAAAGCGTACCATGATGTGAGTTTTGACAGAAAGTAATATTGTCGTTACGTCAAATCTAGCAGTGATGAAAAAGTTACTTTTTCGCGGCGGAAACAATATTGTTTTTCAAATTATAGCACAAATAAGCGTTAAATTATCCTAAAATAAAAAAAAACGAGTTTATTTTCACAATATTTAATACTTTATGTGGTGAATTGGTAAAAAACACTAGTTATAGAAAAAAATGTGATGTTCTTGTAGATGGCAAAAGAATACGAATTGTTTTTGGAAGCTGATACCGCTGAAAAACACACTTCTAGAAAGCAACGTCAAGACCATTGCTTGACGAATGTGATCCCTTCAACTTAGATGAAGCGGAGTTCGTCAAACGATAGAAACCCAACGTATTCTCACACTGCGAAAATAGTAATCCATGAACCACTTGTTATTCCTTATAGGCAGCGTCTAATACTTAGTTTTAGTTAAAAAAGGTCTTTGTTTATAAACGTATATCACAAAAACACGTATTAAACTTGTATTTAATTACTTTCTGTTGGGAATTTTATTATAATTTTATCGATATAAAACATTTACGAAACAATTTTAAACTTGCGCGCAACGTCAAAAGTGATACTTCCGTCCGAGTGTCTGACGTAAAAACACATTCCGTTTTATCGAAATTTTAAAAGTGCAAATGAGGTTTATTTTGCATTATTTTTTCAATATTTGTCAGAAAGGTGTATATTCTCGAACTATAAAGAAAATTTTAGATTTCCTAGGCTAATTACGACAAAATTTAGACAAATAAAATTGATTTGAATGCAAGTAAATGTTAGAAGTTGATTTGTAAACGCGAAATTCGGAACGTGTTCCCTAGCAATTGTGCGAAAGTGATAACGCTATACGAAATCATGGCGTTGACTCGCTCTTTCTTATGGCATTAATAGATTATCATTCGTTCTTTCAACTCAATACGCAGGAATAAAACAATAATGTTTAAAAAGTTCATGGTACGAATCAAAGTAATGTTGCTACAAGCTTAAAACAAAACGCTCCTGAAACATGATGGTTTTGTAAATGATTGTGGTAGGCATACAACTCATTCCTTTTGATGGCACGCGCAACGCGCTTTTTGAGTATTTATATTCTAAAATTTGAATTTTAATTCTTAAATAAATCTTCGTGAAAGTGGATTTAATTCTAATTCTGTGTTAGACAGCGCCGACGCAGTCTGTCAACGTGACAGTTTAGTTGACGTTTCCCATGACAGCCAGCCCGTCAGACAGATGCGATGAAAAGAGTTCCTTTTTAAAACAAGAACAATGGCCGTATTTGAATAGGACTCACTTGGATTCAATCAACAATGCTTTCAGATTTATAAAGTACACATTACCGCCATGAGAATATGGTAGAGCTGTCGTCAACCTCACTCTCGCAACCTCAGAAAGAAGACAGTTTAATGGTTGAGGATAATGGATCTTTAGAAATGTCCTGCAATGACTGATGATAAGTTTAAGAATGATAAAAGACTTGCCTCCTGATTACACTCACTAAATGGCAATGGGGAACGACTCATTTAGACACGCTTATCAAAGTCCAAAACAATCATTAAACTTTAAAAGAGGTCGTTTCTTGACTTAAGCTTTCCTATGTTCAAGTTTTATAAGTTTTTTACATGCTAAGTCGCCAAAATAAATGCCATTATCTCGTTCCTATAACCATTTTGCTAGTGTATCAAGCGATAGGGCGCGACCGTTGCCATACCTACTTTATGGAGTACCAGGATGATTCACGTATGGGAGTGCTTTCACACAAAATACCAAAAAAAAATCATACTTACATTCTTATTCTTTGACTGCACAATTTCCTGAAGGTGTGCAATTGTTGCTGTGTGAAAAATGTCTAGCATTTTTTTTTATTTATATTTTTATATTGACAACTGCCATCAAATCCTTTGATAAGCTTCAATACTATATTTATAGAGTCAAAACTGAAGACAATAACGATGTCGGCTATATCATTGAGCCATCCAGTTTCAGTTGGTATTTTATGCGGTGTGTAATATTCTTATCAAACAATTTTTTCCAGTGTTTGTGTAAACCATGAAAAAAAATAAAACCAATTGCAACGAGTAGAAACTATAATAATCAGAAATCTAGCATACCTATCGAGTGCTTACATCCGACCGCAGCATTGTTAGGTAGCAGCTACCACTTTTTGCGGATCCGACAATCGTTAGCGGTTTCGCGGTCCGTCGACCCGCTGATGGAAAACAGAGGGAGAGAACAGTCTTGGTACTTGGTAACGGAGATTTTGCAACAGGATATTACTGTTGTCGTACTATTTGGCAGTGCAACTGTGACAGGCGAGTGATTTGGTGCATTTGGGCATTCGATTGAAGGATACTTGCGATTTGAAATGAAATGCAATAACCAAAATCAGCAATGTATCAGGATAAGATAAAGTCATTGGTAATTGATATATAGATAGATCGATAGATAAACTCTTTATTGCATACCAAAGCAAAATACAAAACACAGAAATTCATAAACGCCTATAATTGCTACTTATGCATTACTGAGTCCTGGACTTTTTACTCTTGCAAAACAATCACACGTGAGAATATTCATCATAACACCACCAACCTTTAACAGCAAATTATTTTGACCAATGCAATGAATGGTTTTGCAGGATTGTTCTATTCCATAAATGTATGTGCGCATCAAGACAATACTCAAAAATGGTGATGGAATACATCTTGAGGAAACCATTACAGCCTAGAACCAAAAATTCTAAGGCATGTATAATTAGTTTATCCTTCAATAAGCGGCAAAATACGGGCATTTACCATAAGAATAAATTATAAATAAAATACAATAAATAACGCTGGGATAAGGACAAGAAGATGATGAACGCTAGACATATTTTGCACAGCATCATCTAGCTCCAAACTAAACAGAGCTTGTATTATTGTCTACATGACTGATATACTACTAATATTCTTTTTTTCAATACATATACATATTATACATAGAAAACACGCAGACCCGAGAGAAACATTTGTAGATCATATAAATATTTGTTAATTGAACCCGCAACCTTCTGCGTCTCAGGCGGGCCTTCGCCCACAGAGGTCGTCAATATATAAATATATAATGTCTGGCCGTGCTTCTAACTACCCTCGCCTTGGTGCCCTCATGGATCTATGTACCAAGCACAAACTTGTGAGGATGTGCATCTTGATCAGTCGAAGCTGGTTGTAGGATCGTATGTTAAACACATTGCATGACCTGACCTATGTAGGGACTTACACATAACATAGTCACATGCATAATTCTGACACCACTAGGATTTAGTTTGGTGTATCGTGGATTTCAGGAGTTAGGGGTACCATCACATGGACCAAATACCCGGAAAGGAACAAATATACCTATGCATGCTAACAGAAATAACCTAGGTAGGTAAGGCTGGCTGTTGAATCGGTAAGCTGTAAAGTGATCGATGTTCGTCCATTCGCTGTTCATAATGTGCGTAACCCTTTACAAAGATGCGAATTTCTCAATTTCTAGACGCGAGAGAGCAAATTGAATATGAACTTTCGTTTGCGGTGAATTGTCGTAATCCGAGCTTTGGTTGGAAAGCTGTGGGAAACTACGTTATCAGAGGTCGATAGCCTTCCGCCATTGTTGAACATTGGTGGATGCAGTGATGCGTTATGATCTTTTTGAAAGTTCTATAGTTCTAGCCGAAAAATATATATTTTATTCGTATCAAACGCTAGGTCGGTGTTCAATTTTTTTTTAAAATTAGTAATAGATGCTTATCACTGCTTTTTTTACGAGGCCCTTTGAAGAGCAACCCTACCTCATAGCCATTCTGTTAGTGTAAGTCACAGTGGATGACCAAGAAAGAGCCAGCCACGCGAGAAAACAACGAACGAATCAAAGTTGATACAGCCTAACTTTTTGTTAGAATTGTATTCATCAAAATCAATGAAATGGAAAACTGTTTTTCTATAAATCTAGCAGAATTAAGAGTTTGTACTATGACTATGTATGGCCCAGACTGATATTTTTAGGGAAATGCCCTAGCAATGACAGACTCGGTGGCGTAGTAGATGAGTAGCCAGCTGAGGAAGAGGTCGAGGCGAGAGGAGGTCTGGAAGAGATCGCTTTTAAGCAATAGGACTGCCCATTGTTATTTTAGTTATATTAAGTTTTTGTTTATTTTGTTATATGGTGGTGTTCAATAAAGTATTTTCATTCATTCATTCAAAAAGTGCGGGTTCGATTCTGCGGCACAAATGTTTGCATAAGCCCAAACATTATATTTGGCGTTGCAAAACGTGGATACGTTTTACATAGTAGTTAGCATTCCGCGTGACAGTGTATTGTTGTTTATATAATATGCAGATATTTGAACCTGGTCTGGGTGTTATGGTACCACGGTACTCTTAATACCCACGACACAGGAAATCCTAGTATGGGTTAGGACCATACATGGGTCTATTAAGAAAAACCTTAAAATGATAAAACAACAAAAAGCAGAAGAACAATGTAACATTACCAGCCAACGAGTGAATCACAAACAAAGCTCAGATATTACAAACTGAATGTGGAAGGCTTTTTTAGTTACTTTTTTATGAGCAAACTGTCTTTGGGCTGCAGCAGACAAATAAATTTCAATCAAATTGCACTCAAATCGATGCTATCAATTATTTCAGAGTCAAAGACAATTTCGTGCTACTTCATTAGTAAACTTCGATTAATCGCTTAATACTTATTCTGAAAACGTTTACTATAGTAATTTTGAAAATTATATAGTATTTTAGCCCGTTTTTATCTTCCAGCTCAAACAGTAAAACTAAACACTAAGCTAACAAACCTAGAATTGGCAATAATTGACCGTTTGTGTGCGCTAGCCTTAATGTTCGCTCCTAAGCGGCACTAAACCGTTTACGATCAAATTCATTAACAATAATAGCTGTACTCTTGCAAATGCGTAAATGCCATTAAAAATATAATTCTAAGTTTGATTTAAACGCTTCAATTGTCGGTGTTTTAATTATATTTTAATTGTTACCTTTCACCTGGGGCCCTTTCGAAGAATCCTATCCTACTACTATTATAAACGCGAAAGTTTGTGAGAATGGATTGATGTTTGTTACTCTTTCACGCAAAAACTAATACTG
This sequence comes from Perizoma flavofasciatum, assembly GCA_958496245.1. NCBI lineage: Eukaryota > Metazoa > Arthropoda > Insecta > Lepidoptera > Geometridae > Perizoma > Perizoma flavofasciatum. The sequence goes on along the minus strand of OY292439.1, from coordinate 6,240,943 downwards.
AACGGATTTTGATGTAAATTTACAGTAATATAGCTTATACATCAGAATAATACATAGGCTACTTTTTATCTGGGTACCACGCGGGCGAAGCCGTTGGCAGAGGCTAGTTAGTCCAAATATTTAAGTACTACTAAGAATTATTAATTTACTTCTTGTAGATATAACTTTTGAAACCACTTTTTTAGTAAAAATTACTTCTTGTAGAACCTCCTCTTCCAAACTCGAGTGCGTATAAAATTTTGGCTTAGAAATTTCAACATGGTAAGAAATTAAACATGAGTTACTATTTAATCGTTTTTAATACAACTAAAGTGTCAAACAAGCATAATATAAAATAATAAATAATGCAGGACATATTTCACACAGCACCATCAAGCCCCAAACTAAGCAGAGCTTGTATTATGGGAACTACATGACTGATATACTACTTATTAATATAGATTTTTTTGTGAATACGTACATATTATACACAGAAAAAACCCAGACCCGTGACAAATATTTGCAAATACAAACATTTGTCCCGCGGCGGGAATCGAACCTGCAACGTTTTGCTTATTACGACGTATGGGCGGTGCAATACCAAGTTATGCCGACCCTAATGGTGAAAAGTCTAATGCCTGTATTTTATTTTGTCTTGTTTCACTATTTCAGAGGGAGAGTGAGTTTCAGTAGTATTTCCTCTAACTCTTATTTTTTGAACCTCTATGGCGCAATGGGCGAAGGCCCGCTTGAGACGCATAAGGTTGCGGGTTCGATTCCTGCCGCGGGATTAATGTTTGTATTGTCTGCAAAGACTTGCCTCTGGTCTGGGTATTTTTCTATGTATAACATGTATGTATGTATTTACAAAAAAAAATATATAAGTAGTATATCAGTCATGTAGTTCCCACAATACAAGCTCTGCTTAGTTTGGTGCTAGATGGTGCTGTGTGAAAAATGTTCAGCATTATTTATTTATTTATTTAACTTGTCACTGTGGTTGGTTTCACAAAACTATTCGAAGTTCGTAGCTGTAAGAGTTCCCGACAGACTTGGATGGACGGATCTTGTGGGACTACGAAACATCATGGTACTATTTTTAACCCGAGTGAGATAGGGTTGTCTACACTGGGAGCGCAGTCTAGAAAAAGTAGCTGAAGATAAAGTCGTTCTTCGAACGGGACTCAGGTTACGGATGTAACGACTAGTAATTATTTCAAAATATAAACAACAAAAGTCGAACTAAAGGAATGAGAGCAATCGATTAGCCTTTCCGAAATGCGGTTTGAGGTAATTAAATTTAAATGAACTGGAAAGAGTTCCATTGAACAAATATAGACCAAATTTTAGCCTAGACTCAATTTTACGCATGAAAAATACAGAAATGAAAAATGATTAACTTTCTAGACATTATCCAAACGCGTTGAAGTCTTTTGTATGGCGTTATCGATTTACGTAAAAGCAAAAACCTTTATTCCTTAAATTGTGCATATGCATAACGTGGACGTTCCCCAAATATTTATAGGATACTGTCGTAAAGTTTCTTAGCGCATGTTCCTAACATTTGCAAACATAAAGGACACAACACGAAATAGGCTTAACTTCCCATAACACAGGTTCTCCTAGGGTGGGAGTTAGTGCACATATTTAAAAAATATACCTATTATCAATATTTTTTTGGTCCAAATATTAAGACAAATTGTAAAAATAGGTAGGGAGACCATATCTACTCAGCTGGGCTTAATTTTGCAACACAATTTTTCGGTTTCATATTTGAATATGGTCTTAACAAGACAAGTTGTAAAAGTATGTAAATAATACCTAGGTGTACCTACCTGCTTATTTTTCACATATTTTAGTATAATTTCTAAATAAACTTTTGAACTTTGAACACATCAAATGTAGATTATATATATTGGTATATGTATTCATGTATGTATGTTTAAGTATATATTATGTTTTATGTAATAATTTTTAATTTCTCACTATGTATGTATTGTCTATACACCACCGTCCTTTATCGTTCACGTCAATTTCTATCCATCCAAAGGTTGTCTGGAAGAGATCGCTATAAGCGATAAGACTGCTCATTATACTCCCACGATAAGCTTTTAATTTGAATTGTTTGAAATTGTAAGCAATATGTTATGTGGTGTACAATAAAGAGTTAATAAAGAGTTACCTACCTAATGTAATATTTGGAGTGCCACTGACTCCCCACTTGGTATCCTCAAGGATTTTTTGTGTACTGAGTATAGAGGTAGATCTGAGGACGTTCGTCAGTCGTGAACATGTACAAGTATGAAATACTAACTGCGTCCCACGGTTTCACCCGCGTAAGTTTTGATTCCGTGGGAATAACGGGATAAAAAGTAACAGCTATACCTATCAAGTTTCATCCCAACTTTTGTTTCTACCGGCGATCTAATAAAATTTTAGAACACAAATAAAGCTGCTATTGTCACTTACCTATGATATTTAGATATATTTCCTCGAGGACTTTTTTGTAGGTAATAATGAGTACTTTAAAAATTTAATGTATGTACATAATTATTATATATAAACAATAGTTTTCTCAGCGCACGCCAAATAATGAATTTTAAAGACAAAATTTTGCTACTTTGGATTACATTATTGCATTTTTTTTAAGGATCTCAAATTTTTTAGAATTAAATTATACCCTATGTTACTTCCTGATAATTTATTTTTCTATTGGTGAAAAAATGGTTAAAATCAGCGCAGTAGTTTCGGAGCCTATTAGTACAAACAAACAAAAAAATCTTACCTAGATAGTCTTACAACAAACCAATGTTCGATCATAAATAACCGAATAAGAAAACAATTACCGTGCATTGTCTGCAGCAAGGTACGATAAAATTGTGTAGATAATAATTACCCTCTCTTAATTTATTACCACTATTATTTTCTAACCATTAGCTACTCTTTGAACGTAAAACTTCAATATGTATATAATATTGTTTGTTTATAACTCTGTGGTTCGGTGGAAAAAATATTAAACTAAACCCAAACATCTAAACATCAGAACTTTTGTATTAACAATATGAATTATGAGCTAGAATGACACAATTAACAAATTGAAAATACAAGAAGGTCAGAAAAATGGATCAGAAGTAGCCGATACATATAAACCACTCTATATGGAACAATGAACAATGACTAGTTAGTTTTTCTGAGACTAACATAGTAATTTTTAGTCGTAACATTTACTCAAGACTCAAGGGTTGCGGGATCGATTCCTGATGCCTACCCAGAATACAGGGAATCTTAGTGCGAGATCTGTATATGTGACTGGTGGGTGATAAAAAATATAATAATTAAGTCCTTGTGAAATCAAAACGAAGAATGATTTCCTGTGTGGTGCAGTGGGCGAAGACTCGCCCTTCAGGTCGGATTCCCGCCGCGGGACAAATGTTTGTATGATCTGCAAATAATGATCTCGGGTCTAGGCGTTTTCTATGTATAATATGTATGTATTTACAAAATAGATATAAATAGTATATCAGTCATGTAGTTCCCATAACACAAGCTTTGCTTACTTTGGGGCTAGATGATGCTGAGTGAAACTGTTTGACATTATTATTATTTGTTTTAAAACATACGTCAAGGCAGTCCAACAGTTTCTTTGAATAACTGACACAAATAGCTGCAGGATGCATGCATATTGACCGGAAAAAACGATCGCCTTTGAACATAACCTATACCTACCTATGTAAGTCTATCTGTATTCACTGTATCTGTGTCTGTATTCTCTAACAATCTATACTTATTAATTAATTAGAGGTAAAGTTGGTATGTTTGTATGTAGGGGGTAATTTTCGAAACCACTCATCTATTTTAATTTTTTTTACCAATTCTAGAATAGACTTTTAGGGTGTACATAGGCTATTATATTATCCCGTTAAAATAAAATAGCTTTTCGTGGAGACAAATTTTGTCCACAAAAAACCGGTCGAGTGTATGCGTTTTTTACTTCTTTTCAGCGGTTACTTTTTATCCGGGTACCACGTAGGCGAAGCCGTGGGTAGTAAAATAATAAAGATGAATCTGTTCTTTTCCATAGTTATATTTTTAATGCGACGATACTGAAGCCTATCCTCTACTTTCAGGGCGTGAATCATTTTGACGACTTATTGGCCTAAGACACAAGAATACTTGGAAATAAGGACAGGTATTGATAAGGTTTATAATCCTAATAGTCCGTGTCGCGTGTATTTGCTCCATTCCTTTTGTATGCCCGACGCTATCTCAAGTTGTTCACTAGGTATAGTTGTCAACACAACGCATAGCTTGTTCAATTTAAATTTTATAATAGTGAGATATTAACACTATGTTTACCAATAGCCTGAAGGTTTCTGAATTATCATCAGAAATTCAAATGCTTCGAAGGTTTCTGAACAGAATCTGCTTTTGCACAAGTACATTTTGACGTATCACCATCACGTATTACAAAGTCCTTTAGTGGCATTTGGCAATGCCTGAGTTGTGACTTTAAGAAGTCTAAAAATTTCTCCTGGAGTTATGCGAAACTCATTCCAATTCAAAAACGGTCTCCACGCGTCGCGTTTACAAAGCAGTTGGTGTAATACTAGTTCTTGCGTTGGTGTAAATACTGAATAATCTATAGAATAGGATCCATAGAAAAGGATAATAATCTTATATGATTTTAAGAAAAAAAAATATGCTGACTTCTAATATTATGGGAAAAATTATGACATATAATATTTAGTCTTCGGTGCCTACTACTTGATTCAAAAATAGCCCTTTTCCATTCGCCTGTACGTCGGCGAACACTTTCCTTTGTATAGCGGCCTCTCGATTATTGCTGTTAATTTGTATCGCCTCCGTTTATCGACTGTTTACTCGTATTTAGGACGTGGCATTCGCTCGGGCCATTGCTTGCAGATAGTTTTGTTCAGTACGCAAGAATATCATTGAAGGAGGCTTTTGTAGAGCCGTACTGAGATACGGTGGATAGGGACTTGCCCATTGCCGATAAGCAATGGTTTATTCCGGGCTAGGAAAATGTGTTTTTCATTATACATCCACTCCACTTTATGAGTCAAATTCTTTTTATTCCGGCATTTTTTTTCATATACATGTAAAGTAGGTAATAATGTTATTACTTATTTGTATAAAGTGTGTGATCGTTATAGACATAATATGAATGGACAAAGGAACATGTTTTTTTGTCTGAAATTGAATGAAGGTATTATTATGGTTTACCGCAGGTATTTACCTCAAAGTATTTAATCTGTTGTTTACAATTTTATTATGTCACACTTTCGGCTTTTTATGCTGAAAGATAGGAAAAACCTTCGTCTCTAGCTTCCTGTTTACATGTATAATTTGATGTGCTCTGTGGATTTGCTTAGTTTGTACCCCGCCTCTTTTATGTTGTAGGCTCATGTTACCAGAAGTTTAGTCGGCAAATTTATGTAAAGTTAAATTAACCAGCAATTTATTTTGCATGGGCAACCGTGAACAGTGAATACTATGCAGTCTTAAAAAAATAGATAGCTTGGTACTTTTCATGCGCCATAATGAATCTACAAAAAATCTCAAGCACTGAATCATAACATCAGAGATAGCACAAGTCATCGCCGTCATCTGCGAGCATAAATCAGAGCTGATCAAAACATTCGCTTTCAACATCATGTCTCGATATTCAGTATGTATTCAATGAAAATCTTACTAGTCATAGGTAGCACCGATAAAAAAAACACTTTACTATGTCGTTCTTAATCCTATAACGTTTCACTGCTAGGCAAAGACCCCAAATCCTTCCAAACATCAGTTTCTGCTAAAAGTGTCGAAATATTCCTTAAAACACTTTCGCGACCGACTACAACTATCAAAGATACGACTATCTTGCCCCAAAATAGGATTTCATTTGTCGCGAGTATCAGGAACTACGAGTACGAGTACCACAACACCCAATCGCATCGCAGTTTAGTATCCCTGCTCACTCTACATTCGTCTCCGGGATTCTACAGTCTACACTTTCTCCAATGCCAATTTCACACGTAGGTACATATACCTACTTTTCAAAACTCACTTTCATTCCAGCCAAGTGTCCCTGTTGGCTCTACTAGACCGAAAATCTTCCAATTAATTACTAAGTGAAATTAAAAGACATTGAATGCACTGACTGTGCAGCTTGTAAATGTAGCTACAATTACTTTAATTAGAATAAAGCCTAACACGCCAAATTAACCCTAAACACTTTGGAAGTAAGGTGAATATACTTTGAAGAGTTAAGTTAGACAAAATTTAAACTAAAGGCGCTTGTGTATACAGCGTGCAATTCGAACCCGAGAAACTTGAACCGAATTCTGATGTCACTTGTGCACTGTAGCCGATCCAAATCCAAATAGATTAGCTACATCGTATGTCAAGTAACATCGATCGTACAAATTTCATTGTTGATTGACTCAACCCTGTTGCCCCGTCGACCCTTACCAAAGCGGAGATGTTAGGACTTCGAAAATGAATCTCAAATGTAGTGCATAACCACTCATGCAAAATATAGTGAGTACTCATACAAAAAATTGCTACTTTGGAACCATCGTATTTTCACAAGCGCTCTAACAAATGACATAAAACTTTGAGTCAATATTTTGGTTCTGCTTGTTAGCTAACGAAAGTGACGCTTACTGAATAGCTGTAAAAACTACCTATTCACGTTTTTATGTTACACCGAAAGTTGTTTCGTGATCTCACGCACTTTTTCACTGGAAAACACGATCGATGACACAGCTCAGATGTAAACCCACATCCTTTTGACCGTTCGGAATTCGCGGACTGTGTCGGATCAGGAGTACCTGATCCGACACAGTCCGCGAATTCCGAACAGAATTCAGTCCTTGCCACTTAGGATGCACTTAGACGAAGGAAAAAGTAATCAAACTGAAAAATAGCTAGACACAAAATTTGTACCTAACCTAATTAGTAACTGTAGCTATAGTCGGCTACAGTCTGATTAACCCATTGGCCGAAGCTTGTTGAAAAGAAAGTAACATGGTGCGTTAAGCACGGGAAATTCGCCAAAATTACTGCTTTGCAACGTTTTACTCTAATTGCCAAGATTCATCAGGAGTGCATTGAGGGCAAACGGCGGCCATGACACCAGATCGTTGACAATGGCAGCAATTTGGGCGGGAAAAGTGACGTCTATCATTATAATGAAAGCACGTTTGTTCAACAAATTGAGGTGCGATAGAATCGACATACATATATTCGATTTCTATAGGAAAACAACAGTCATACACTTGCCGACTAATCAATAAACTCTTCAAAGAAAAATGCGTAGAATATTTATAGAAAATATTTATATTTTCGACATGGGAAAGTCGCACTTTCTCATGTCAAAAAGCAAGTTGTGATTTAAAATGCGCAAGAGTATCGGATTAAGATAAAACATATAATAAAAAAGATCGCAACAATTTTAACTTATTCACCTATGCTAACATACGACGAGTCACATAGTGCAGTGCCGGACCTAACCCAGCCATAGCCGTTTCGGAATTTAAACTTTATTTTAAGTCAATAAATATGAGGGCGCTGGATCGTTACAAAGCTGTGAATGTTCTATGATTATCAGTACTAGATAGGAATCAATCTTTAAAGGGCAAGTACATTTCCAATGAATATGAACGAATGTCTCCAAGGTAGCGCAAAGATGTCTTTGAAGACATCAAAGGACGTGTACAAGTTGATGTTAATGGGTAAAATATGGCAAAAAAAGTATGTGTCAGACGTAGTGTTAAGTTCGAATATCTAACGGTTCGTGAAAGATCCCAATATATCGATAAATGGTACCAATTAATTAGTAAGTGATATTGAATGCACTCACTGTGCAGCTTGTTAATGTAGGTACAATTACTTTATTTAGAACAATGTCCAACACGCCAAATTATTAATAAATAATGTGTCGCAGTCCTATTTGTCAAACGTACTGTTAAGTCCGGATATCTAACGGTTCGTGAAATATCCTAAAATGACGGTAAATGGTACCTAACGGATGAGGGTAATGATGAAATTGGCCGTCGCGTCGTCTCGCCGCTAATGATCGTGCTGTATTATAATATACCACAGCTTCTATAGCCGGCTTTACTCGAACGGCTGTATGGATAAAAAGTACTATTATGTGTTTTTCCAGATCAGAAGTCTGTCATCACCAATCTTTTTTCAATATGATTGGGAACAATCATCCAAAAACTATTAATTATTTCAAAAGTTTCAGAAAATTTCGGAGTTTTCAGATAAGCTGTAGCTATCCTTCTTCTATAAATAAAAATTCTTAATTGTAATATAGAAGATGATGTAGAAGATGCTATGATGACTAGGGACCACAGGTTTATTTATTTATTATAAAGTGACGAGTTTTAACTCGCTGTGAGTAGATGAGCTCTGCGAGAACTTTAGTTGCAAATGTGCTTATTTAGTTTATTTTACAACAGAATTGTGTGCGTATTATAGCAAACATAAAAAAGAGATAGTTGCAAACCCCATTTTATAAATCTAAAGATTTTGACGTTACCGTCAATCTACATTCTAGAAATATGTAAATTTGTCAGAAAATATCCCGATTTATACACGAAACTTGATGATCTTCCTCGAAGATACGCACTTAGGCCAGGTAGAAACAAAATTATACAAAGATCACACCTAAAATTGCACAGCGATGGCCCATACATAATGTCAATTAAAATCTACAACAAACTTTCAAAACAAATCACAGAATTACAAAAAGATTCGCTTTTCACTAAAAGACTAAAATTATTCTTGATTGACAAATGCTACTATGACATTAAAGATTATTTAAACTAGAAAGCTAACAAACCTTAAAATAAATAAAAAGTGACGTAAGTACCTATTCTGACTAATGAAAATTATAACAAAAGAAAAAATTACTAAACCTACTTACCTAATTGTGTTATTCCAAATGCTTGATACTTTGCCTACCTTGACTTTATTTTATTGTACCTACTAGTTTTTTGTTTACACAAAACTTCGGCCTACCTACCTATCTATTGCTATACCCTTAGACAGGGTTCATGTGAGATACCTACCTATAAACACCATCTATGTACCTACCATGTGAAAGCAATAAATGTATTGAGTATTGAGTATTGCTAATGGTTATTCTGAAATTCTTCCATGCTATGAAAGCAAACAAGAATAACTAAAATTAAGTCAATTTTAGAAATAAAAAGTACTCTTTATTTAGCTGTATTATTGAATGTGTGCTAAACACTAAGACTAGGTATTATCAAACAAGATGTTTTTCAATAATAATGTTTTTAGCATTACCCAACTTTTGTACCTACACTCTAATTTTTCAGTGCAATAAAGAATTAACTAAATAAAGAAAAATATAGCTGAATTTCGAAAAGACGTAGAACAATTTTCCTTACCTTTTATGTGTAGAATAATCCTTTCAGGAATATGAACATATTCTTGGACACCCTGTACAACGCTATTATAAAGCTACAGAATATGAGAAATCCTCAATTGACACAAAAAGATTAAAAACGGCATAATATTGAGCGGTACTGTAACCTACTTGGTACAAATCACTGCTACTTTCCAATGCAAGTACAAATTACACATTTTATCATACCGTTATTAGTGTCACTGTTTTGAAAACACCATTGTTTGGTTTAGTTATTTATACTTATCTATACGTTAAGAATACTTTTATGAAGCTATTTTTTCCGTTATTACATGATGAGTTCAGCCCATTTTTGATGAGGAAAGTGACGGAACTGTGGCCCTTGCCCTTATTATTTACCAGTGATAAACACTATTAATAATAAGGGCTTACTTATAAAGATTTCAAAAGAGTGTTTTATTTTAATTAGTGTAATTGGGTCTGTCTCGTTCTAATTAAATACATGAATTTTCAACTGTTGAATTTGAAATGATACATGTCAGAAAGAATTTTAGAAGAATGATACATGTCTTTTTAGGTTTAAGCTCGCCTTTGTATATGTCATTAAATTCTGCATTTTTGTAAGCGTTTACTTGTGTGTACAATAAATAATAAAGGAATAAAGATGTATATAATCCTGTAAAGACTGGAAATAGGTAATAATTTAAGCAAAGGGTCAATGATTCAATGAAAATAGTGAGAAAGACCTCAATAGGCAGTAGCTTTGGTTTACAGAAAGCGTAAATTTATGTCTACTGTTACGTATCACCACTGACATATTCTACATTATATCTCGCCCATTGAAATTGGACCTTCACATTTGTTTATCTTGAATCCCAAAATGACCTCTCCAATCGTCTGTCTGAACAATGGCTGCCACGCCCAGTATTTTCGTTCAAATTCCTTGGATACAACTTTCCCCAGTACACTTAAATTCACAATCAATCTAAATCGAGCATCAAAGGCATTCATTATGGAATTACGGTTTTTTATATATCTAACAACGTTTCTCAAAGTGGGAGTCTTAACAAAGACGGTAGGTAGGTAAGTTAGAATAGAAATAATCAGAACACGAAGGTGTGAATTAAAAGCAATAAGAACGAAATGCTGACCTCTGAGTTAAATAAGTTCGTAGGTAATTTTTGTTCAGATTCTATCAGTAACTTTAAAGAGGTTTGAACTCCAAAAAGGTCGAAGCGCTCAACAATTCTAAATAATACTTTTGATTTCAATGAGTAAAAACATAATTTGTTTTTGAGAAACACTGGTTTAAAGCAAAAATAAACTGAAAGTATAAAGCTAATACGGTAGAAATAATGGCATTAAACAAAGAGCACTACCACAGTCGACTTTCACTGTACTCTTCATTAATCAAAATGAATTAATCTAAATAAAGCTCTCAATGACCTTTACGGACAATATTACCGACACTTTTGCTTGTAACCTAATTTAAGATTAATTTTGTTTGGTGAAATTTATTATGAAAACAAATTAAAAGTGTTTTCGAGTCAAGTTCTAAAGATATTTTTATGCAATTAAGTGGTTGGACTGCTTACTTAGTACTTACTTACAGCAGCTGGTAAATCACCTTTATCTTAATTGCAATGCATACAAAATTAGAAAAGTTAATCTATCACCTTAACTACTCATCCGATTTCAAAAATTCATTCATCAATATTTAGAATATTTATAATAATAAAAATAAAAAAAAGTATTTATTTCAATAGTGTAATGTAATCTGTGAGTATTATTTTGAGAGTATAGGATAATGAACTTCTTACGAAGAACTCTTCTTCTTAATAACTGCGTAATTTTAATGTCTAATGTTTTGTTAAAATACGGATTTAATGAACGCCAATAAAGTTAATTGCTTTATGGTTTTACGTCGATAAACTTTTGTTGTCACACTTGAATAAAATACATGTTTATTTAACAAAAAGAAAATTAATAACTATATTTATAATATTATAAATAAATAATGCTGGACATTTTCACACAGCATAATGTAGTTCCAAAATAAGCAGAGTTTATGCTATAGAAACTTCATGAAGCCCAGAAACGCTTTTAAAAATATGGTACTAACACCAGTTAGAGTTTAGATTCATTGAATTAATTCATCATTATTCGTTCGAAATCTCTTTTTGCTGTCAAAATCTACACAGACCCGAAATTGTTGCCTTCCAAAAGTTAACTACAGAGTTTAAGTAAGCCACAACAACAAAGATGACCAAAATTTCACCAGCTACCAACCATTACATCACCATTACCGAATAAGTAGAGCAATCTCTTTTTATTTATTTCGTCTATCATAGTTTATTGAGTGTCAATATTTCTTTTGTAAGGCAATTATTGTGATTGCATCTCATTTATTAGGTTTTAGACATGATGATTGTAGTTCTTTTTTTTTATAGAACTTATGGATAAATGGTAAGGACTTATAGGTATATATACCTATGTACACAGTATCATACATTAAATTGAAGACAATGCATGACCACCTTTAATAACCACTCCAGTTCAAACGGTATTAAATCAAGCTTTCAAATGCACATGCGAGAAGCGAAAATCGCGATAGCCAATAGTTAGGTGTAAATTATAGCAGAGGCAGGTCTTCGATGAATTATCGATCATTAATACCTTGTAACGCTGCCATTGAGTCTCTTATGTGCGTATGCGCAGGAAAGAACGGACTCGGTTGTATTCTGTGAGGCTTAGACAGAGACACACTGGTAAGACGATGGGTAAGATTGCGAGATGACTGTGTATTAGTCATAATAAGAATGTACCTACGTATTTCATATCACCTCTTTCGTTTAATATTGACTTGAGTGTTGCAGACCTTTAATTTCTTGTATTCCAGACTTCGGTCTTTCATATTCAACCATCTACGTGACTGTTTGCTTTATATTTTTGTTGGAGAAGCTCTCTACCGTAATGTTTGCATCCTATCTAGATTGTCCACGGTTTATGGAGGTTTCGCGAAAAAGCGATAAAAATGCAATAACAGTGATAAGGTCAATATTATCTGATGATTTATCACTGAAAAGCTGATTAGATACTCGGAGTCCCATGAAAAGTCTACAGTAAACTCGTGACTGTAATCTCTAAAAAACCTAGGAATTAGTATGTTTTCGGATTGAGTCCAGAATACTCATCAAATGTGCAACAAGGTTGTGATCAACGACGCTCAAGACACTAGGTGAAGTGAACATATTGTACATGAACACCAAACACATTCTAATCGTGCACCCAACCTGCGGTGATGCGTTGCTAATACGAAGTTCGCACGCACATCCGATTTACGGAAGCATTAATGCTAACAACATTATCTTAGGGTGACAGAGCCCTACTTGGAGGAGAAATAATGATAATGAGGAGAGATATATAATACGAATGTATTACAAACTCGTGCAAGCCCTTTTTATTGGATAAAGCAAGTGTTATTGGGGGCAATATAAAGCCACAGAACAGACTTGAAACAAATTATTTGAGCTATACAAATCCATCTTAAATTAAATGCTCTGTCAATGAAAACAAAGGGCAAAGCATTAGCAAGGCATTAAGGCGTTTAAGTGAAACATTTATCTTCAGGTCTAAGATTAAATATATTTTTATTTAATTAAAAAAATATATTTTTTTGTTTTACTTTGTAAGAGTCCCTGACTACGTCCCAGTTTGTATGTTTAATTTATCTGATACTTATTAGTCGATGTGACAGACAGGCGATGTCTGATGACCATGCTAAATGAGCTTAGTTATAAATAGCTTTCATTCATGTTCATTCATTACAAATAGATGAGTTAGGTAAACCCATGGTTAAAGAACATGGCATGGCGTAGTACCTTCTAACCAATACTGATTGCACGTACAGTCGTACAATATTGATAAACATGGAAGGATACATGGCAGGTGTCTCTTGAGAAAAATTGTCATGCTAGGCATCGCCATTTCTCTCAAAAGCTAGGCTTCTTTACACTGATTAGAATTGTGTCTGAAAAAATAAATCTTTGATCACAAATGTAATCCTATAATCCCCATGGCGGATATCCTAAAATCTATACTGAATACGTAGATCCGTAAGGATACCATGCACCTAAGGTTATTCAGAGGCACGTTCAAAAATAAACACACGCCCAAAAATATAATCCAAGTCTAATGTTTAGAACATTAGACTTAGATTATATTTTTGGGTTGGTTCCAAAAAATATGGAGTCACAGATAAGTCAGCATAGCTAGATACTTATTGATTTAGCTTACCGAGACAGTGTTTTATACTAGTAACACACGTATCTTGAAATCTTTAATGCTATTTGTACAATTTAAATAAGGCACTGGATTAAGTACCCAGCTTTTTGTAAGATGGCGAAAGAAACTTACAAAGCAACTAACGTCGCAACAGAGTCCTAATAAAAAGCATATTTCCATATAATTGTTCACGAATAAACCATAAAGGAGAGTCGAGAGCGTACTACAAGAAGCAATTTATATAATTTTCTATTCGATCGCGAGATACCGGTGGAGTGGAAGTGAGCGGTGTAACGGCTAATGCTTATGTATTACTTTTTTAGAAATATTCTGATGCGATTACGCAAACATTTTTACAATGGGACAAACTGTGCAAGACTTTGCTTTGAAAATATTGCCTTTCTATTACCTTTATTCCTTTAAAGAACGAAGAACCCACAAAAGGCAAAAAATAATAAATAACTGTTGAGATACATAAAAGTTAGAACCAGAAGACAGACTAAGCAAAATGATAAATCTGCTTGTTTTGGGCTAATTTTGTACTTACTCGTAGTTTCAATACTTTATCTACCAGCCAATTAATTGACTTGGACCTCTGAATAAAGGCAGGCACTAAAGCATTATAGCACATTAAGTTAAGCATAAAACTGAAGTTCGTGTATAGTTAATGGGCATCCTAAATCACGTGCAATAAATACTGCAGCAGACGCGGCATCGAGAAGTCATTTGCATATTCACACGCCGCGCAAATTAATTGCACTTTGTGCTAGAAAGTGTTCGAAGATTTGTTATTTATTGATTTACACCTGCTGAATCTTTTGTGTTAAGCATTATTCCACTTTACGAAATGATTTAGCTAAGGAATAGCTGAATCACACGTGGGACTGAACGTTGCAGTCGATAATTATAATAATATCTTGTTTGCTGAAAGATCACATGCTTTTAAATAATTTGATAACATATTTTGATGATGATTTTAAATGTGTCGGTTTCTATGACAGGCCTCTCATTGAGTATGTCAAATAACAGTAGAAAGGTACGTATTTCTTGGTCATCAATCGCATTGGCCCATTTTGCAGTGAACCATCCAACGCTGCTTTTCTTTAATATTAAGAATATATTTTTGGTTTCAGCAACTTCTATCGTTCCTCAACGGTAGCTATATAGACTTTATTCAACCCGTCACAATGGCTTTTGCGACTCAACCAAAACGTCAGGGCCATATAAAGATAAACATAATAATGATCCGTCTATAAACTAACTAGCTTCTGCCCACGGCTTCACCTGCATGGTGTCTATGTGTTATTCTGATGTATAAGCTTATATTACTGTAAAGTTTCATCAAAATCCGTTAAGTTCAGAAGTTTTTGCGTGAAAGAGTAACAAACATCCATCCTCACAAACTTTCGCGTTTATAATATTAGTAGGATAAATAATGTTTACTTTCCTTAGTAAACTTTGAAAACAGCACAGATGGATCGTATCCGGGTGGGCTAAGATAAAACTTTAACTGTTGTATTACTTTCATAAATACCTCATTACTAAAAAGATAACAGACAGGCCAAGTCGTAAGCTAACCTTTAGCTAGGGCACTTTCTGATACAAAAGCAGATATACAGAGCAGTATTTTCATCTGCCTATCACAGGTAGCCCATGACTTTGTCCGTAGTTGATCATTCAACCCCTAGGACACATACTGTTGTCCTGAAAAATACCGTAACAGTTTTGCGGTTAATCATCTCATGACTTCACTGTATACGACATACGACATGCAAGGTTGGCTAGACTGCACCGTACAGGTGTTACTTCGTTTGTAATCATAACCTACTTTTCCTGGCAGATTGTTAAGACGTGTCGAGCAAACACAAACCCTGGAAGGAAACGGGGAAGACTATTGCCTGGCAAGGTACAACATAGCATATATTAAAAATATATAGTAAAAAACTATTACTTCTCATCTTGTCCTCCAAATAGATGACTTGTTGTAATCTAAAACGAATCGTTCCGCCGTTGGTGATTGATTTCCTTACATAACAGACTACAGTCTGATTTTTGATGCAATAATAGTAACACGATGGAGTTGCGTAAGCGTGACTTAGGAAAAATACAATTGAGCAACAGAATACTGAATGCTGAAAATACAGCATTACGCTGAGCACGAACCTTTTTTGACAGCACTATACACATACACTATACACATTAAAAAGTAAAAAAATAAATGCCACGTTATGGATTATACGTCTTATATGTACCAATTTTAAATGTACTTAGTTATGAATAATTTTGGTCAAAATAAACTTTTACTATTCTCCTGAAAATCTCCTGGAAAACAGATAACCGAATCAGAATTATACTTTTATAAAGTATCTACTTATTTGGCTATTGTACAAATAAAACCGCATAGAGCCATTCTGATCCTAATAATCGAGAAAAAACACAAAACACATAAAATAACAACTACATGGATAATTGCACTCATATTAATCTAAAATCTAAATGAACCAGGCAAGTGAAAACATTAGTTAAGAGGCTGCGCCCAATGTAACCGAGATAAGGATCTAGGTGATTATTCATTCTTTACAACACTGTCATCTATCATTGCTAATTTTAAGTTTCTTTCCTTGGAGCTAAACGCTTATCTTTGCAATCATGGATTTCATCTTCGCATTATATCTGTAGTAAATCAGTAATGCAGTTCCGATAATCAAGCTCTACTTGTACCATGAACTACAAAATTCTATGTGAAAAAAATCCAGCATTATTTATTTAATAAATAATAAATAATTCTGGTCATTTTTATAATTTTTTTTAGTTTCCTCGTATCCGAGTTAAAACGATTTATCAAACCACATAACAAATAAAGATGTGAGATTATGTCTAGGTAGGCAAATAGGAATTTAAAACTAGTAAGTAAAAAAACAACTATTATTTTTCAAACATTAGCGACCACTAAACAAATTTAAAAGTATAAACACCGTCGAAACGTTCGAAAAATAATAAAAAGGCAAACGCGATAAAGACCCGTATAAAACTTATAATTATTTAATTAATTTTTTTAAAGGCGCAGAAAAAGAAATCCTAGTCATCATGACATTCTTCCGAGCTCATGCAACGATGATACCGACCGACGCTAAAAGCAATTTTCCAGTTTCCTGTAATTATTGAGATATGAAACATTGCCGGAAAGACGCCGACATCTTTACTAATATTGCGGGCACATTCACGTTGTGCACATATTGTAATAACTTTATCTAATAACTACACTTTAATTTTTTTCCGAAGGATTGAAAGACATACCTACTTAGATTTTAATTCTATGTGTGAAGTTGAAGATACACACAAACATAAAGCTATATCAAATATCAATCAAATATATCAAATATATTTATTGAGGAACAGAAACGATGGCATACGAATACTATTGAAAAACGATGATGTCTGCAGAAGTATAAAAACTGTGTCGCAGACACCAACGCCCTCCTCCGTTACAAAGGATTGAGAGTTCCAATCAAAGTTATGGAACAACTTATAAAGTAAATAAGGAAATATAAGTAATAAAGGTAACTAAAAAAGCTAATATAAATATGTTCGGGTGTGTGTATGTGTGTGATTGTGTTTGTGTGTGGGTGGGTGTGTGTGTGTATGTGTGTGTGTGTGTGTGTGTGTGTGTGTGTGTGTGTGTGTGTGTGTGTCGTGTTTGTGTATGTGTGGGAGGTGTATGGAGTGGGGAGTGCAAAGTGTAGAGGTAAGTTTTCCGTGTGTAATTGTGAATGTGAGAGGGAAATGTTATCTGGCAACCTTTATGAGGTCCTCGGTATCTTCGTAGTTTAGTAATTTAAGCCATTCAATGATTATTTTTTTACATTTATAGTGTGGTAAAGGGTAGATATTAATATGCTTGTTAACTTTGTTGTATAGAGTACAGCTAATGTGTGAGAAGTGACGACTCGCTACTGCTGTGCGGCGCGGTTTTGTCTTGCAGACTATATCCAATCTTCGTTTAGAGTTGATTGAGCTGGGGTCGTATACTATCTGGGAATGCTTACGAAGGATGGTATGCAAAATAAATAGTTGTCGGACTGTGGGAACTTGACAAAGCTTGTAAACTTCTGTGGTAGGGAATCTAATGGGGTTTTTAGTCAAAACTTTGAGGACAGCCCTCTGGGCCCGTTCTAGTCTTAACATCATAGTTTTAGATGAACCACCCCAAGAGGTAATACAATACGATATAATGGACTGGCCCAGAGCAAAGTAGATAGTTTTTAGACTCTGAAAAGCGATAACTGTTCTCAGGTTTTTAAACACAAAGATAAGCTTTCTTATGCGAGCCACCGTTGAGGCTATTTGCTGTTTCCAGGATAAAGTGTTATCTATCATAACACCAAGATATTTCAGACAAGACGCTCGTTCCAAATTCATGCAACTACAGGATACCGAGACCGCATCTCTAACGCAGGTGTGGGTACAGACAGAAAATGAAGGGGCGGGTTGGGTAGATAAATTGGGGGTAAAAGGGATGAATTTACTTTTTGATACGTTTAATGTGAGGAGATTTGTACGTAGCCAATATATAACATGTGTTAGAGCTATTTCAGAGTAATCTCGAGCTTCTTGCCAGCTTCGGCCGTGAACCAAGAGAGCTGTGTCATCGGCATAAGTGATTATCTTACAGTTTGGGAGACAAAGATTGCAGAGTTGATTTATATAGATCAAAAATAGGGTAGGTCCGAGAACACTGCCTTGAGGGACACCAAAACCAACGCATTCTTCGTTACTTTTGAGATTATCTATCAGGACATATTGAGTACGGTTACAAAGATAGCTCTGAAACATATTCTGAGCAACACCTCTTATGCCTATATATTCTAACTTATTTAGGAGGATGGGGACCGAGACAGTATCGAAGGCTTTAGAGAGATCCAGGAAAATGCCAATGGTTTTAAGTTTCTTATCAAAATTATTTAATAAAGCTGAAGCACTTTAATGTCACTGGAGATATCTACTCGTTTCAGAATTTGTTTCTTCTCTTGAAAGTGTAATTACAAACACATAGAGTTCTATAAATAAAATCTTCAGTGTTTCTAAAAGGAAGGTCAGATCTTATACCCAATCTTGTAACATCTTGTAAAATAATAAGTAACTTATACTTATTTGTAATAGAGAACGATTCCAATTATGATAGTAAAGAAAATCACCATTAAGTTTAAATTAAGTGTAGCTTTAGATTAGTTTTATAAGCTAAGACTACCGCCTCGTAGATATTTAAGTACTTACATAACATAGTACCTTCTGTTTTAGTGAGAACGCAATGGGACGAAGTTTACCTTCCATCTAGATTTCAGCAAATGCATATTGCTCATCGTCATTATCAACATACTGTAGAAGTCTACTGGATCTTCCCTAAAGAGTGCCATGACGAACGATCTTTGGCCACTTCCATCCACCTACTTTTCGTAACGTTTACGATGTCATCGGGTGTTGTCGCCGAGAACCTTTCTTCCTCAGCGGTTGTTGGTTCTGCAAGCTAAATATTAAGAGACTTGACGTTTGTCTCGAATTCTAAGAACTAGGTGTGTCATTGATTATAGCTCTTCTACGGAATTCCTCGTTCCAGATTTTATCTCGTAGAGAAATTCAGAGCATAGTACGGAACGTATCTATTAGATTTCAATTAAAGTAAATCACTTTACCGAAATATCCGTCAATTATTTCGGACAAGACGGGACAAGTCATACCGCCTAAGGTATCAAATAATCCAAATAATAAATAACAATATTTAAAGTTAATAACACATTTTTTGCAATGAAGCGACCACAAACATCGTCATTAAACTAAATTCTATAGAATTACTTTCATTTCAAATAAATTATGCTTGGATATTGAATTTACAGCAATTGAGTATTGGTGGAGATGGCATCTAAATTACTTTTTGTAGTTTATAGGCCGAAGAAAGGTTTTCAAATCACGACCATGAACCGGACGATGCAGTGTAGGAAGGCCCTACACCCGATGGACCGATGTTATCATACAGGTTGTGGGAAGTCAGTGGATGGAGGTAGCCCAAGATCGTTCGTCATGGCACTCTTTGGCGGAAGCCTATGTCCAGCAGTGGACTTCTACAGGCTGTTGATGACGATGAGGCAACAGAAATATACATGGTAAACGCAGTATTGAAAAGTGGAATCAAAGGATTATTTGTTTAAATAATACGCGATAGTTGGAACACTGCCAATTTCCTCGCCGAACATCATTTCACCATTAACATGCTATAAGCTCACTTCCTGGACAACGCTGCTAAAGACTCCATCGTCTGAATAATTTAATCCGTATTTCAAAAGCGCAATCATGTTGGGTATAGTTTTTTGATCGCATTCTCCAGGGTCGGCACTTTCGAATGCTGCGCGGCCGCATAGGCGCTCTGCGTGAAATGCGACACAATGGGATTCCACGGGGAATAGGGTTGTCGCATGATAATTTATTGTGTCTCTGCATTTCTTCTTACTTTTTTTTGCACGACAAATTTTCCCCACCGATTTTTTAACGATCATAGCCTCTTAGTTTGGTCTATGAATTGTTGTCTGCACTAAAAGTAGCCTTTGAAGCGCTCGTGGACTGATTTGCCTGACTTACCTAGACGTTCTAGATTAAGCATCTTTTCACCAGTTCACCATTTAGATTGACTGGTATTGATTAAGTACTCAGTTCTAAACGCCACTACTGGTCATAAGGCACGTGGGTAAGTGCTGCCCTTCAAGGGCACGTTAAGATCTAGGCCTCGGCTACCATAGTTACTAATGTAAACACCATGTCGAAGGTGTTTGACCAGACACCAGAATTTACCAATAAAGCTCGTATGAAGGACTAAGCAGGCCACTCTATATAATGCCAGCTTTCTCGCTGCGCCTATTCATCTATATATCTGAAGCCTTTCCAAAACTACCTACACACGTTTTAAATGATCGCGCAATGTGGCCATAGAAGCATTGCTTGGTAGGTTTTATTGTGCTGTATTAAATAAATATCTTAAGCCATAATCCACAGAATACTCCCTATAAAAAGCTCATCTTGCCAGCCCTGAAGAAAGCAAGAACGCAGTTATACGGTTGTACGTCCAAATGTTTACGCGTACAGATATCATCGATAAGAGCCGATTGCCCGCGATCAATTGATTGTAGATACGCGTAATGACAATCGATGACAAATTATTCGGGTCAAAAGTTTCTGCTTCTGATTCTGTCGCGTGATAAATTGTTTTGTATTTCGATTGTGATATCGGAGATAGGAGATATGACTTAGGAAATTCTAACTATGTTAGGTACCGTGGTCATTACTTATGTATCTACTTAACTACGTCTCGATTTACTTTAATATCTTTTTATGTTTATTCCCAATAGCCACACTAAGTTTGCCACTTTTTGTTCGTGGAGTTGCATCAGCCACCAGATGCAACCAGATCGACCGATGTAACTACATATCAATTATACGTCCTAACGGCAACCAATTTTTTTTATTAACTGTTCTTACAAAGTTTGTGTTTTTAGAAATAGTTTGAGTTTCTAAGAAATCCTTTCGATCCAATCTGTCTTGCCTCTGATAATATTACGCACGGCTCTAACAGCTGAATTTCGTTTGCAATTTTAATTTCAGTGGGAGAAAGAATGTAAAAAATAATAAACCAAATGTCTCTTTTGATAACAATCAAAAATACATCTGAACGTTATGAAACCGAATTATTTTACACCATATAAAACTACTTTAAATTAAACAATGCAGCGCTTATACAATATTTTTTATTAAAACGACGTGATTAACGTATGAAGTAAAAGCAAATAAACTAATAAAGCCAAAGGTAAACAAATCCATTTGAAAACTTGAAACTTTATCTGAAGTTGATATTTGGTTGAGAATCGAGCTCGTTTTATTCAGTTGGATTTGAGCACATCGAATCGGTAAGTCTGCAGTAACTTTCGATGTGCTGCTATGCAAATAACGTTATTTTATATTCTATTCCGCAAGCAATTTTCCTGTTATGTTGCATACGAGATTCTAAATAAAGGTGTCAACACAAACATGAATCTTATTATTACTTGTATACTGTATATTTTAACAAGCTTATTACTTACTACATTAACTTGTATATTATATATTTTTATAAGCCGAAATGATGGTGGTTAAGCCTCTTCAACACCAATATATAAAAAGACAAATTATTAAATAGGTATCCAAAGAAGACCCACGCACTTACAGTGGCTATCATAAGAAAGAGCACCATAGAATCCTCTTCGATGAACCTGCCAATTGCACTTTTAGGTTTTGTATGTATATGTCTGGAAAAGATTGCTGTTTTCTGATTTAATAATTATCCTGTGGTGTAAACAAACGTTTTTTAATTCATTTATTCATTCATCTCTGGTGTAGAGTAGAAGTGGCTTTACACTTTGTTATTATAGTAAAAAGCAACGGAGATGACGCATCTGTTGCTCAGTTATGTCATGCAGCAATCAGATATAGCGTTATAGTGTCAATCAGAGCTTTAGTTATTCAGTTGCAAGAAATAGAGCGGTAATATTATTATTACCTTAGATCATTTTCAGCTGGTTGATAAGTCATGCGGCTCGCTTATATCATTTTCAAATATCATTTTATAAGATAAATATATAAATAAAACACACAAACACGTACATAGTCCTGACCCCACACTAGAATTCCCTGTATAGTGGGTATCAAGAACTACAAGTACCGTGGTACTCCAACACCCAGACCCGGTACATATAGCTGCAGAACATGCAAACATTTGTCCCGCAACAGGAATCGAACCCTATCCTTAGATGTAGATATTCGTTAAGGATATTAGTTGACAATAATTCCATATCATTGCTAAACGTTGAAGAACTCAATTGTCAATAAACATTGTTTTCACCGCTTTTTGGTCGCAAGTTCAGGTTATTTTGATCTATACTTTTAAACAGGTCATTATGTAAAAATGTTAATTTTACAGGCATTCTGTGATCATAAATATGAATACCTAAACCAAATCTTTTAGTACCCAGGTATTTATTAATGTCGATAACTATAACGAATCCTTCAAAACGGTTATGTGTAGAAACAGTTTCGTATCGACGTGCGTAAACGCCACAATTTACTGATTTGCTTAGATTTGATTGCTTCCAGAGTTTCTGACGGGAACTCCGGGTCTGTTGAGAACTCCGGAATAATTTTACGATCATTTCCCCATCTGCACATTAGATGTGCCCACATGTAGAATTGTGCATTTATCCGTTGCACTGCATTAATTTAGCAATGCGTGTGTTTAGCAGCCGTTTGCGTAGATATGTATATGTTTGCAGCCACTAATTTCAATCTAGAGCGTGCCGGCGCAGCACCGCATAAATCATAGGTTTAATGTGAGCTTTAGCGCGATTATAACCTTTCGGGTGGAGTGCATCGGATAATAGTTATGCTCGGTTTATTACTCTTTTACATAACAATAAGCAACGAGATATAAGATGAGACCGACAAGATTCATAGGGCCAACTCTCCACTAGTAAAAGCCGGCACCTTCGTGACCCGATAATTTTCTATAACCGACAATTAAAAACACAAAAATTAATACAAAAACCAGACTTTCCATAAGTACACGATCGTCTTGTAAAATCAAATAAAATCAAACAAAATATAAAGCTTTACTAACGGAAGTATACAATCATTAAAGACTCTATCATCTTGAGTTGAGAGGATTGGTCACCAATACTGGCTAATGAACTTAAAGGCTGCTTTAGATTTGATACACCGCCTCCTTTCATCTCTACCAATTGCAAGAAAATAGAAAGGTAATCAAATCCGCAGCGAGTAACGCTTCAGGTACACACAACACAACGGAATTATAATGCGGAATAATGAAGAACAGAACCGACCTGCACCAACCTTAGAGTAAGATATATAAGTAAACTACGAACGTTGACGACATGCCTCGGTGGGTAAGACTAGCTGAGAGTTCCATTACTGAAAATATTTGGTCCACATCTGGGTGTTGCGATACCATGAGTGGGGTTTGAAACAGGGAATCCTCGTAGGGAGTCAGGATTATGTACCCAAATTGAGTTTATTATGTATATTATGTAAGGTTAGCGCAGGCTGATACAGTGAAGTGGAAAAAATGTGGGATTAATAGCTTGGAAGAGAGATAGATGTAAGGTCAGCACAGCCACGTGACCTAGAAATTTATGACAGCGATCAAGTAATAGACGAAAGTGAATGAAAAGCAGGGTTCTACATAAGAGAGCAATAAAAGCCGATACATAAGCAATTGAGAATATCACTAGGAATATAAAAAATGGTAACATTGTAGCGGGCGTAGGTAAGTCGGTAAATTGTGACCATTTGAACTCTTAAACAAAGACTGACTGGAAGTAATGAATGTTAGTTGTGTAACGACACCGTAAATATAACCTAACCTAACAAAATATAACTTAACAGCTAACTAACTAATACAACTAAACCTTAACCTATCCTTGTCACGGCATACCCAATCGTAACAACCTACCTAACTTCTTGAAATACGATGAAATAAAGATAAATAGTGGCCACGTGAATCGTCTAGTGATCTATGTAGGATCCTAACATCATGAGAACCGTATTAACTCTGGTAATTTTAAGGACTTAGAAGCGAACAATATCTACCTAGTTCTACCTACTTAATAATAGTCGTTACTACATAAACAAGTTCTGAATTAAGTCTACCTATCTTTAATGAAATAGAAGGTTAAATCTTACAAATATAGTAGCTATATGATATTTACTATAATAACCAAATTCCTATCGATTTGTCTTATATTCTGGAGTCTTTCATACTGAATCTAATTGCGGCTATGATTTAACGCCCCACCTCCGCGCTAAATAGTGGAATACGACTACCTGACTGGTTTTCCCCCTCCGCATTTTAGTATAGTAGGCACTAAGTACCGTAACTATAATAGGGGACAATTAATGAATTTACTCAGTAATGGTTCAGTCAGTCAATTCTGTCTTCAAGGGACTAGAGGACATAATCTTTTATCAAAAGCTGCTTGGCCAAACTTCTCTGGCATTCAAAGTCTTTACGTTATGTTATTTATAAGCAAAACAATATCTTCCATACTCATCAATCTCATGTTACCTTCGGATGAGCAATTCCCTATAACTAGAGAAAAGCCCATCCTATTTGAATCTCTTCCTACCTAGCCTATTTGTATCCTAGGTACGTTTGAATCAGCAATTTCCTTTAGTTAGAAAAGAGCTGACTCTAATTTATAAACTACTCAATTAGTACTATGACTTTACTCATTATTTTATACGCTATGTAGATAATATTATCTACTATCTTGAAGTGTTGAATTACTAATTCATGAAGTAATAATAAACTCTGGTCTCAATAATGTAGTTAGATAAGCAAGTACAATGCTGAGATGTCTACGGGCCACCCCCAAGACTTTGAAGAATATAGAGTTTTCTGGTCAAGAAATACTCGTAATAGGAAACTACCGTTCCAGTCTTGTTAGACAAATCACCACTATTATGCTTCACACTCGGAGGTAGAAGAAAATATGAATAAGACCATTATTCACCATTAAATCAATAATACGTAATCCAACGGGTTTTCCCTAGGACTTAGAAGATTAAGAGTTTCCTGGTCAAGAAATACTCTAAGTAAGGAACTACAGTTCCAGTCAGATTCCTACTATACAAATAAACCAACTCTCTCACAAAGTAGCAACTATTTATATTTTATATGCTAGGTAGATAATACCTACTACCTTGAAGTGTTGAATTACTAACTCATGAAGTAATAATAAACTCCGGTCTCAATAATGTAGTTAGTTAAGCAAGTACAATGCTGAGATGTCTATGGGCCACCCCCAAGACTTTGAAGAATATAGAGTTTTCTGGTCAAGAAATACTCGTAATAGGACCGTTCCAGTCTTGTTAGACAAATCATCACTATTATTCCTCACACTCTGAGGTAGAAGAAAACATGAATAAGACCATTATTCACCATTAAATCAATAATATGTAATCCAACGGGTTGTCCCTAGGACTTAGAAGATTAAGAGTTTTCTGGTCAAGAAATACTCTAGTAAGGAACTACTGTTCCACCCAGATTCTTATTAAACTCTCACGGAGTAGCAGAAGTGATCAGATATTGATAGGTAGGTACCATTACGCAGGAATTTAAATCCATTTTGAGAGCTTTATTGGAGCTGTTCAATAACCTAACAAAATTGGAGTTTTATTTGTTTTATCCCTAAAATTCCCTGTAAGAATTAAACGTTTCTTACATCTTCACGTAAATAACTACCTCCCTACTGTTCCCCGTAAGAATTAAACTTTTCCTACATCTTCACCTAAGTAACTACCTCCCTACTGTTTGTTTCTACGTCCTACCTATTTTGTGTACCTCAATACGTCCCTGTAAACTAGCTAGATGTGTGTTTAAGGCAATACTGGGAGAACTTCCACATTTACATTTAAACATGATGTCACTTATCACGGTGCAATGATAAGTTACCTAGCTAAACTAGATTCAAGCATGCGAGTCGGCAACTCGACTTTGTCCTGTCCCTAAGCCACCCTAAGACGCCCTTCTCTACAGACCTAAGTCCAAGGATGAGAGAAGAGTACCACCTGATATACATGAGGGAATAGATAAATATATAAAGATAGTCATGATCTGTTGAATTACAGTGCTGACAGAAGGTGCATCACGCATGGATTCACTTCGACGAGTCCCCTTCATTGGTAACCACAACTCAACAAACCAAGGGAACAGTTATCCGACTCCAATGCAAGGATATAATCAGATCCCAGCTCGTTCCAAAAGCACCTGGGTCTACCTAGCAAGATGGAATATAGCTTTCGTAATAGCACGATATAGAAATCTTCTATATCGTGCTATTACGAAATCCAATACTTCTATTGGTATATAGTCCGTATCCAGACTATATACCAATAGAAGTATTGGATTTCTAAGCACGGGGATTTGAGCTAAACTTTAGAACAATATTTTTATACCCTGAAGTTATAGAATCTACTTTGAACTTTACTTTTCCCCGGACTAGTTACACTGATCAATGAATAGCTTCAAACACTTTCACTATATCTGCCAAGATACGAAAAACACCTGAAGCCACACACAACCAGTTTCACTGTCATTCCCACATTATTAGAATTCTTTACTTTATTTCCGTAATCGGTACGAAATCACTAAACAAAATCAAATAAACAAAGAATCACCCGGGATCCGCAAAGCAAAATAATATTCTAATCGGGCAGCGCGATGCCTTACCAAAATTCAAGAATAAAAGAGCCACGATTGTTGAATGTCCGAGCTTTTATAATCGGCTGTCAACAACTTTTTATCACCGAGCAGCGCATGGAAAATCCCCAGACCAAACTCGTAAACAAGTCGATTAGCCAAGATACGAATAACACCTGAAGGTAAATTTCAATTCTCGACTTTATTCTCACCATCCTGAGCTACATTATAGCATTTCCGATGCATTCACTCGAATCTATCTACCCACATTTTGTTAAGAATAAAACATCCAGCAAACATTATTTTTTCTATCTACCCGCTCTGATTCGATTTCTTACAATACAGGGTGGCAATCCATACTGGGTGGCGTTTATTACATTTTTATACCAAATTATTTTAATAATGTAATGTCAAATATTTTAATTAGTCATATAAAGTAACGTAGCTATTCTGCACCGTTACAGTTGAATCTTTTGGGACGCACAAAACGCGCGATTATTAACGTTTTTTGTAAAGTGCTTATTCAGGTGCTCTTGCAGTATTTTCTTCTGTGACTTGATTTATTACTCTGAGGTTCTAAACTATTCACTAATCTGCGTACGTTTCAATTTATCGGCCAATAATCAGAGTTGGTTGTTACGAGACCATCACAATTTCGCAAAATGAAAGTTAGTCATTTTATTTAGCTAGAAGAATGGGTACATTAATGTTGTAATTTTTAATTTTTACATTATAATTTGTGTTTGTTTTTTTTTCTTGGGCGATTAAAATACTTCAATAGAAAAATACATTTAATGTAGGTATTACCTAAGTAGATGGTTACGTAAGTTATTGTATATAAACACCGACCGTTATAAGTCCATAACTATTTTTTTTTCGCATATACAGGCTAATAATTGTGGGAACTTAACGTACCTTCTGAGCCATGGATACAAGTAAAGTAATATAATATCTGTTGCCATGGATAAAATATCAATCGAATATCAAACCATTTGAATTTCAATTATAAGAAAACTATAATGGGGCACTATTCAAATTGAAAATACCTTATTTCTGCTTCTCATTTACCATCATACCTCCATACAAATCTACCATCATACAAATCTATTCATTAATTACAATTTTGATTAGTAAAATAATTTCTGATTTCAATCACTAGTGTTGCCCCGACACTCGCTCGACACCGCAACAGGGTGCTACGCATCAATTAATCAAAACTCGGACGTTATCGATAATATCACAACATTTCATTTAGTAGCAGCTTGACTTGCAACTCGATAAGTGCTTTCTAACGCCTCTCTAGGCTATCAAATGTGGGAATAGGTTATAGGTCAGGTATCTGCTCCCGTGCGAGGTGCAACCCTAATCTTATTGATGTATTACTATCAGGAACAATGGTCGTCACAGTTTTTCGATCACGATTTCTTCGCGAGATCGTTTAATTTTTCGCTTGAGAAAACTTGTACGCATTTGTTTCGCGTGTTAGATGTGACAATGATAAATTTATCGATATGTTTATTAATCGATTCATGAATGTAAATTATGCAAACAATTTATGTTTGTTCCAGCTTACAAAACATGTGGTTGAAACATGAGTTGAAATGAGATTGTTCTACGAATAAACCTTCAAGAAGTCTGTTAATCTTGTTAGTAAAAATACATCGACAAAGTGTTGCTTTTTCTACATTACACGCAAATACAATTATGTCATGAAGCATAATCTTATCGATTCAGTGACAACCCTTATGATAACAAATGAAGATAACGTAGAAACAAATAAGGCTGCAAATTAGAGTCAATAAATATCCATTAATCGACAACATTATTCATCGAGCTTTTACCGTATTGTAAAACCATTCATAGAAAACACAAATTAATACATTTACCTCAATGGTAGAAACCTACTTATTTGTGGTTAGCGAAGAAAATGTGTTTGAATGTTCAATTTTCCTAGTAGTGAGCACCTTTCAAAGATTTTTATAAAATTGGGCAGCTAGAATCGGGACTAAGGACTACTTGTATCTTTGTGAAATAGACATCGGGGGTTGCAAGGTCTTTTGAAAGAGTTTGATTACTTCTAAACTCTTTATCTCCAGTGAAAATACGGTCAGATGACATCAGAAATGGGACAATCACTGGTCACTTGTCAGGCTCTGGGTCAACTTGTACGCGATCTTGAGTATAATGAATTCAGATTTAATACCGATGCACATCAAATAATTAAAGATTCCATAGATATGTTACTTACCTATTTTTTTGTACCTACTACTAAAAAAATTATGATTTACTTTAAAATTAAATCCTAATCTAGATATAGGTTACCATCAATTTACATCTTTGGTATTAATTCAATAAATAGACCGATGTAGCAAATCTCAGTTGTTGATAACCTAACACCGTTTCTTATTAGCATCCTCCACTAACTTACAACTAATCTATATCTACCCGAGGCGTCCGTTAATAACTTGAACCACAGATTAAATAATTATTGCTACGCTTGAACCACAGCAAATCTAGCTATAGAAGCAGTAGCATAACTTTGAGGCTGTGAAATGAAGCAAGAATTAGACTTGAGTTCAATTACTTTAATTTTGTAAAACGCAAAGTAACTTGTCAAGTAAAGGAGTTTCACTTTCAGGAGTTGTCATCAGTGTGAATTTACCTTTTAAGTACTTAGGTACTCTTCTCTTGAACAACGAGATAATGAAATAAATTCAGACATTCGCGATTAGAAAAATATTTAGGCAATAAAGATTAGGTAATAAAGGTAATAACGATTTTGAATCTACTTCTCCATCGTTAATGTATCACTGGTTTCACTTTTGTAGTTTGGTCACCCTGTGTTAGATTAGTAAATTGAGGTATTTTTAACATCATTAGTATCCTATAGAAATCTTTTGCTGGACATAGGCCTTCCCTAAATGTGGATGAACCCTAGATCCTTCGCCATGGTTCACGAACGATCTCGGGCTACCAGTATCCATCGGCTTGCCACAACCTTTAAGATTTCATTAATCCATCGAGTCGGAGTGCCTTCCTCAATCAATCAATCAATCCTCCTTCAATCAATCGGGTCGTCAGCAGCTTTTTTTCTTTTTTTTTCTTTAAGCTGTGGGTAAGTGCCTCTAGATGGCACTATTTGCCCTAGCTTCATCTCTGGATGCAAAAAACTTTCAGGTCACAGGGAGTTGCCCAGATGCCTTTCTGGCTTCAGGTGGTCCATCTGTGTGTGGCTGTTGTGTTGGACTCACAGTGTCACTAAATTCCTACAAGAGACCTTCTGGTGAGCCCAGGATTTCACGAGGCAGAGGCCGCCAGGATCTTCGGACGTTGGGGGGATCTTGCATGCAGTGGAGCAATAGCATTGGGGTGGATTTGGTGGCAGTTCTCGGCGTTGTCGTATATATGACGCGCCAACATTACAACGAAGTCCTTAATGTTGGGGATCTGCACGTTGCGAGCGATCATGTCATTTCTGACATAGCGCCCTGCTCCTGTACAAGCTCGGAGGGCAATGTTTTGCTGCGCCCGCAGCCGCCTCTTGTTTGTAGTTGAACACATGGCGTACCAAGCTGGTGCTGCGTAGGTGAGCCGTGAGCGGATGTAGGTCTTATAGACCCTTCCTATACGCGTCGTCTGGTTAATTGTCGCCGCGAGAAACTTTATTCTTCAGCATTGCGACAAGAAAATGACCATATTCGTGATCTATACTTATTTTACTGCTTGCAGAGCTATGCTGCACTCGAACTGTTGCAACAGACGCATCCGAGCTCGTAAAGTTTCGAAATGAGACGTAAACAGAAATAAACTGAGCAACAAAGGGCGGGAATAGGCGATGCAGAAATAGGCCGGTGTACTTCCTAGTGGATCCAAGAACGAAGCCCTAAATAACCATTGAATGCTATAGGTTTCGCGTCTCGTCTTTCAAGAGCTCGCGAGGGTTATGGTTCCGCGAAAACGTAAGGCGAGTGTTATTAAAATCTGTTTTATTACGCCTACTGGACTAACAATGCTACGAAACTTTGTGCATTACTTTCATGTCTCTATGAGACGCGCTGAATCCTTTTACAACACTGGTCATTCGATTTGACAGTAATTTTAAATTATTATATTTGCCTATTATATGTCTTGCCTCCACACTAGGATATCCTGTGTCAGAACTACGAGTACCTACTTAAGTTATTCTTTTGATTCGTTAATAATTAATAAACAGAAAATTGTGGTAGCTCTAATAGCATTTATTTTATTAGAGCAATCAATTTTAAAGAAACAGGCGTAAAAGATAATCTATGCTCATTTGACTCTACTGACCCTGAAACCATTACAGTAATAATTATGTCGTAACTTATTGATTTAAAACTGCACTTACCATAACTGCGAATATCTTCCGTCTCAATGAGCACTTACCTGTAAAATAAGAACGTTTTCATAAATAAACAATGATTTATGCAAATGAGCGAGAACACATGCAATGGGAAGTTTTTACTGCACGACACGATGCGATGTCTATACTATATACTATAGTAACTGCTCTCATACAAAAAATAGTTGTAAGATAATACATTAAATTCCTAAAAAGTCCCTGAAATATTATTTCGTAATATGCCTTCATAATAGTAGCAATATTATTTGAGCAACAATAGAAAACGAAATATAATCTTATCCAATTGTAATCTACGTCTTCAGTTTCGTGATTCGGACAACCTGTATTTAGGCTTCATGTGTTCGTGTGTCTACTGTGATATTTATCATTGCGATTAAGTTCAAAATTAAAAAAAAAACAATGAACACATTGTATGAGTGTTCCTTAATCTATAGTTTAAAATAAACATAGCCCTAACACATCTAACTCTTTTTAATAACAACAATTTTCTGGTATCACGTCGCATCGCGCTATATAAATCACCCTGTTCTCTCCATGCACACGGTTCCAATTAATCATTGGTTGCGTGAAACCATAGATAGCACTCGACCTAGATATTATGTTTAATAACATTAAAACCCATTGATGTGTAACCACCGATTCATCTTCCGATGCAGTCGCGGTACAAGAGGATTGTAACAAAAGATTAACTATAGGTATATTTTGTAATCGTAAACTTTTGCATGTGAAAAAACATGTAAAAAATGCGAAAGCTCTTGAAACTTTTAAAATATACATGAAATGCAATGCAAATAACTGTTATTCTTCTTTAAGTGCCATTTACTCAAAGGGCAGAAGTTATTAAAACTATCTCTACTTTGTACTAAAGGGAATAAAAGCGAAATAAAGAAGGAGGAGCTATAGAAAGAGTTATGCTTAGAGTTTCACGATATGATAAGGACTACTTTAGATTGAGTTTACCTACTGTTAATATCAGCCTTGGGAAATCTCTATCATTTAGAATCTGTCCGTACACCACCAAACAATATTGATAGCTTTAATCAAACTTTAATTGTAATTGAATTCCTCCAGCACTCGCACTTAATATCTCCAGATTTTCCATCTGTTTCATTCATCCTGTAAATGATAGGGTAGCAAGACATATTGCGATAAATCAGTAAGGTTCGTTATACATTACCGTAAACCTTTGGCAATCAACTTTGGGCCTTCTGCTTGATAGGATCAATTTGGTAAATCCTTGGATTTAAATGCTAAACGTTTTACGTTTTCATCATCTCTTATTCACAAACTAAGCTCTCTAAATCAGCAATTAGGTGTAATTCACGCAATAATCACAGACCCGACAAAGTTGGTTTTAGAAAATGTTTTGTTTTCACTGTTTTTAGTCTTTAAGTAAAATAATTATTGTAAAATCATCTAAATGTAAAAAAATTTGCTGATTCTCCCAATATTTTGTAACCGATCATATTTTTAATAACCACACGTCTCCAAAAGTTTATGACACTAACATGAAACGGGCATTGGCAGAATTGTGACAAATAGTTACAAAAGTCATAATAAAGAAGTGAAGTGAAGCATGTGTAAATTTTTCTAGTGAAAAAAATCCATTGGTGCACGAATGGGTTCGAACCCACGATCTCTGGGTCGGAACACGAGTTACCTTCCATTCGAAGGCATGTGCCATCGGTTAGTGCTCCAATAAAGCGGCGATTGGCTTGCAAACTTATCACGTGGAATGCCAACTACTTGCAAACATGATACGCGGCCATGTGCCGAATATCATGTTTGCACACGTCTCCCTCTCCTCTTCTTCTTCCCCTCTCCCCTACTTGCTATCCTAAAGATCTACGAACTGAGTATGTATCTAAGCATGTCCATCAGTAGTACAGTCGTGAGCGTGTTTATTTTGTTTACCTCAGCTAGCAGAGGAATGTACCTAATGGCTGACCGATATTGCATTCCAATCGCACGCACTACGTTCACGTGGCCATTATCCAGCGTATCGAAACCTCACGTAACTGGAGATTGATCACCGTTGCACCTTCCTAGCACATCTGTAGGGCTGTCTACATAAAAAACACGTAATAAAACCTACACACACGAGTAAAATCTTGTACACTCTTCATTTGTTTTTAATCCGTGAACGGAAGGGGCTGACTTCAGAAAACGGATCTCGGATATAGTACACAACCACTCATATCAAATAGTACTACAGCTAGGTATTTTGGAACGTATTTCCTTAGATTCCAGAGCACACATGCTCTTACTTATATATTCTCAAAGGAAAAAGGAAGGTCTTTGAATTCATAATATGAAATATGAAAATTGAATTAAGGAAAAGATGGTCTTTCAATTCATAATTATGACTGTATTATGAAAATTTAATTCGAAGACCTTTTTTCCTACAAAGCTAAAAATTAATAGGGCTTCCCTCTAAGATAAGTCTATTAGGGTGCAAAATTATGTACAGTTAGGACTTTCCCTGATTAATGCTCTGAAGTTATTTTTTTTTAAACGAGTTAGGTTTTATTATTGAATGTACCGGATTAAGTAGTTATTAAGTATATTATGCTGATTTCAGCTGACTGAAGTTTGCCAGCCCTGCTTGCCACCACCGCCATCAAATCAAGAGTAATGGGACTAATAGACACGCGTGTTACCGCTTTTGTAATCATATGTAATACACATTACTGACAAGGCACAAGAAAATGAGAGTTCATGTGGCAACAGCCCAAAAAGCGAATTTTTCGGTGAAATAAAGCTGATGTGGGGGTTTTTTGAATGCAACCAAAGTACCCGTACAAAGTACAAGCATACGGTCCACCTGTTAGTAAGCGGTTACCGTAACCTATGGATGCTTGCAAAACCAGAGGTATCCCTCACGCGTTACCGAACCCGAGACATAACAGGTGACTTGACACATGAAACTTTCTCATGTGTCAATTCACCGGAACCCATACCCTTAAAACCAGAACGCTTGGCGCAGAAATAGTGTTGGTACTATGTACTGCTCCGGACGAGCTCTTTCGAAACTCTACCACTTGGAAAAAAATTCGGGTACAAAACTACAATTCAGATTACATTATATATAACATTTTTTATTGGTGATATAGCACACAGAACCAACCCACGCTGAGGAATAAAAGTTTTAGAATGACATCTATGAACTGGGCGATGCAATGTAGGAAAGCTCTTAGTTGATGGACCAAGTTGTTCGTTTACGCGGGCTAAAAATTATAGTTTGGAGACTACAAGAATTGCAAGGATGGATGACGAGAAGGTCGTGAAGACGGTGGAGCGAGTGAGTGATGGGGAAAGCCTCATGCCCAGCGGTAGACTTCTTCAGACTGATGATGATAGATTTGGACCTTGCTCATAATAAGGCATTACCAATATTCACCGCGTGATTTTTTTACTAGCATAAAAATATATGATTGCACTTAAACTGTACACGCTTAACGGATAAAAATCGCACTTTCTGATATACTTATCCATTCAACACAATATTCGCGCGAAATTAACCTACACCGCGTGTGTCGGTTCCGATTGGTCTCTGTCACTCATTAAATCTCATAATTCAGGTTTTTTTCCGCGCGATTTTTAAATCGCCAGTGCATGTATTTTCATGCGATATTTTTACCGCAATTATAAATAAAATGTAAAAAAAAAATCGTACACAACACTTTTCATTTCATAACAAAAGCTCGAAGACGATACAACTCCAACATCGTTTGCAGGTTTATAGCTTGTGCTAATGAAAGAAAAGCACTACGGGAAACTTTAATACAAAGAGAACTGAACTGCGAACAAGAAGAGCACTATTAAAGCACAGAAAGTCTTTACAGTTGAATGCATAAATGCAGTGTTTCAGAAACAAACAATGAACGATTGTCGGTCGGTTGGTCAGTCTGTGCGGTTGACGGTAGCGATTTTATGCGAAGCGGAGTGGAGAATGGGGAGAGATGAATCACTGAGGTGCCAAGATAAGTAAAATAATCAAAACGAAACAAACATACTCACCATGGGGATATGCCCCCATGATGAACATCCTCAGACCCACACGTCCAAACATTTGGCACATTACCGCGTTTCGCATTATAGTTAGCATTCCACGTGACAGGTTGCAAGCCCATCACCGCTAGTTGGAATTAACCGATGGCCCACATAAAACTTAATAATGCACGACCGGGTTCAAACCCACGACCTTGGGGGGTCAAAAGTTGTGGTACAGCCCACTCTAAACACACACGCAATTCGGCTCTACCAAAATCATAAAATATAGATCGTGAATGTTGTCACAATAAATAACAAATAACACGGAAAAATTAAATTACGTTAACTTAAATAAATAATGTTTCTTTTTTTTCATCAGCATCACAATAAAATTTAAATTCTCGAAAACTTTACTCCATTGTTTAGTGAAAAAGTTTACACCTATAAATAAATAAATAAATAAATAATTATTTCTGGACATTTTTTACACAGTATCATCTAGCCCCAAACTAAGCAGAGCTTGTATTATGGGAACTACATGATTGATATACTACATAGATACTTTTTTTTTTGTAAATACATACATATTATACATAGAAAATGGTTGTTAAATAAGACAAACTGATCTGACTGTCGACAAATATCCGTTGTTTATAGGAATTCAACATTTAAGGAAGTCGACGTAATGGTTCTACCTTAACGGATGTGAGATGAGAACCTACTGCCTATAACTCTACCATGAGTACATTCTAATATTCGTCAGGGCGTAAAAGTGCACTCGCCAATTGTGAAAATATCTGTTGGTAGCTGTTGCCATTGACATTTTACATTTTCACAGCTAGTAAAAGATTTTGGGCCGAAGTGACCTATCTGCTTATCCTATATCCTCACGTGTATCTTGCTGTCCGCGGGGTCAGCGACCCCTCACACGCATTGTTCTGCGAATGCAACCGCGGACCACTGCTACTTAATCTGTGTAGCCGGGAGGCACAGATGACGGACTGACCATCTATTTATAACGTCATGTTATTAATGTCTTAGGAAATGTGTGCTAATAGAGAACTCATTTGCTTTTAAATGAGAGTCAGGATATCCTTGTTTGTGATACAATGCCTCTATTTTAGGGATAATAATTGCTCCCTAATAACATTAGGGTATGGGAATGAGTCAATGGCACTTATTTTGCGTGGTCTATATTTTTTTAAATTGATAGTAGTTTTGTATACTGAAATTTGAAAATGGAAATGTTTAAGTTGACGAGTGTCCCCTTCTCAGATTTAATACGTTTAGGACAGGGGTTGTTTGAAATTTGAAAAATACATCATATTCGGTAGTAAAGGTAAAGTGGGTACTTTACCGGATCAAACTCTTCCACTAGAATTCTAGGCCTATTTTTAGTAAGTACATATACAACTAACTAAAACGTACTAATTACTAGAATCTAGAACTTAGTACCTACATATTTAGTGAGTAATTATTTAATTATTATGCACAAAAGTTATTAATATATTAAAAATCAATTCAAATTCATAGAGCATATAAATATTTCCTAAACAATTACCCAGGCATGCAATCAATTTCATTCCCATCACCTGTTTCCTGTTAGGGTACTTTTCTAAATGGCCCTATAATTTGTACTGACTATTATTTACTGAATGACAAGCTTTCATTATTCGACCGTAGTGCCTTTGGTTCTATCCATGACAACATTCCGAACTATTTCATATTGTAATAGGTATTAAGTAGACGGTTTTGTATCAATAATTTGATAAACCCGGAAGTTGATGGTTCGAAAACTATTCGGTAAATGGACATCAAAAAACACTTTTGTGGTGACCAAAAGGTTCTTCATATTGTTTGCATGTCAAAAGAAAAGTATTCAAATTACTTAATTCGAGTTTTTACCACATACAATGGATAAGGGCCAATATTTTAATAGCTGTTGAGCCTATGATGAATAATTCTTCGTCAAAGAACATGATATATGTTTTTATTCATTAAAAAGATCCTAAATGTCCTGTCTGAAAACCAATGCAGCAACGCACTAACACGATTTTGCATTAAGCTGGGACAGGGATCTATTTCGACCCTAAGCTACACATCTTTTTTTTATAGGCTAATTATTTTACTAGTATTTTACCATGTTTGTGTTTTTGGGTTCAAATAAAAAAAATCTTTCTTCTTTCTTAATTTTAAATTATTTTCTTTACCTACGTTTCTTATGATTTCATAAGATACGGATTTCCGTATCAGCCAAAAATGAGCATATTAATATGTGTCATATGCTCCACGAATGTGCGATCAGTTCACGAAGAAAGCAATTCATCCATTGATTGGAATTGTAGACTGTTGCCAATTGAATTGACCCGAGCAGAGGTTAAGAGGTTGATGCACATTGAATTACGAAGAACGTAATGATGAGATAGACACTAGATAGAAACACAGGCAATATACTCATAAGCAGTTACCATAAGTCATCCAAGAAACCGTGTAAACTATTCGTGAAAACCGTTTTCAGACATTACTCTTTCAAAATATAGTGCGAGAGCTTATTTATCTTTTAAACTTCATTTTTTGTCTATTTTCGACAATGTCAGTTCCATTGTTCTCGCTTGTAAGAGCCAGACCAGCCCATATTATAGAGTACTAGCTTCTGCCCACGGCTTCGCCCGCATGCTACCCGGATAAAAAGTAGCCTATGTGTTATTCTGATGTTTAATCTCCTCTGTGGCACAGTGGGCGAAGGTCCGCCTGAGACGCAGAAGGTTTCGGGTTCGATTCCCGTTGCAAGACAAATGTTTGTATGATCTGCATTCATTTGTCTGGGTATTTTTCTATGCATAATATGTATGTATTTACAAAAAAATGTATGTAAGTAGTATATCAGTCATGTAGTTCCCATAATACAAGCTCTGCTTAGTTTGGGGCTAGATGATGATGTGTGAAAAATGTCCAGCATTATTTATTTATTAATTATTTAGTGTACAGTTTCATCAAAATCCGTTCAGTAGTTTTTGCGTGAAAGAGTAACAAATATCCCCACAAACTTTCACGTTTATAATATTAGTAGGATGTTAGCCGCGTCAGATGTTAGCACAGCTCACACGCCTTGGAACATGCCCACATCGAGCTGGTTAGCTTTCAAAAACTTCTCTCGTACCTGCGAGTAGACGCATAAAAAATACTTGAGAAATAATTAACTGAAAATGACATTCAAATTACCACGATATTTTGCTAAGCTAGATCTTTATCATCGATTAGTATAAATTTCTACCATATCCTATAACTAGCTTGCTCCACCAGTAACTCATCGTATTAATCTTGTAATCTGTCAATTTATCGTCTAATCGCCTATCCAGTGAATAGATTAATGTCACTTTATTGGCCCTTCGATCTAATAAAACATATCCGGAACAGTCTTATAGCTGCTGTGTGAGTAAACCTCCAGTTCCCATCTTTTATCGTGGAATCGAGAAAATATTGAGCAGACACATTTGAATTTTATTGAAAATTATCAGAGTCCTATTCCTATAATACTGACTCGATGAACATCGCACGACTTTAAAGCAAAGCCTGACTTTGAATCAGTTTTTAAAAGAAATCTAGAAAGTCTAAAAACTGCTAAAAACGTTATCCGTGGTTCTTGTTTCAGTCGTGACCAGCCGGTGTGCACGTGCCGGTCAGAACCATCGCCCGAGGCTCAGCCAATCTGATTGCAATCGACCTTTGGAACTATGCGGCTCCTCTCAATCATATTACATACAATGCTGGCTCTCTCCTGTGAAGTTATCAAGTATCTGGTGCATTTTCGGTAATGCATTTTGAAGCGGTAAACGTGTCGTGTTGGTTTACCTGAAGGGATGATTTACAAATTGTGTTGTCTGGCGCACTTGTTCACGCAGCGAACGTGACGTCACGATCTGCTGAGATGAATAGCTGACAGTGCGAAGGTAGCTAATCATAGCCGTAAGATAAGTTTTGTTCTCCATTAAAAGTATTTATTGGTTAGATTGATGGTCAGTACCTTTTCTATTGTATTGTACAATAGCAAGTAAGAAAATGTGAGGAGACGATCTGCATAAAACTTTTTAAAAATATTTTAGAAATAATTTTATTAAAGTAGATACCTAGAGGTATATTGATGATTATATAGATTGATAAGTACATCGATGAAATCATCGTGGAAATTTGGTGATGGAGATGACTGAAGACAGTTTGTTGTGGCATTTCCTAGGGTTTCCTAAGCAAAACGTGTTCCGTTATAAGTTGCCTCAATTATCTTCTCCTAAAGTTATCATTGGAAACCCATGCAACCAACTTTCGTTGGCAGCTCTTACCAAAAGCTCCTTATGTAGGTACCTACTTCTAGGACACAAGTTGTGTCGAGACACATATATAAGTCCTACTTGGCTTCGGAACCCTATAAATGACAATAAGAAATGCGTAAATAAACATTATGCCTAGTCTTTAGCCTAATCTTTTTTAATTTTAGTGTAGACGGGCACATAAATACTTGTTTGTCTAATCTTCCACGTCCTTCAAGCAAGAAACAGCAGACCCGTGGCCATGTCTATCCGTTGATTTATTGCCCAGTAACTACCTTATCGCTGTGACACGGCACTGCACAACCAGCGACATTACTCTCATGAATGTCAATTGTGGAATTAAGGGGAGGGCAGGGAACAGCTGGTAATCAGGAATATTGACTCGGGCTTGCGGAAAATGCCAAGGATTGGCAATTCCCAAACGACAAGGTTAATAATGTAACAAGGCGATCGCTCACAACGATAGTCGCTTAGACTCAAGTTTACCGAACGAACCATCGTTCCTCGTTTGAAAATATATCAAAAAAGGTTAGGCTGAAAATCCATTGAGTTTACTAAACTGTAACCTACAAAACTAAAAATACAAGTATAGTCCACAATATACCTTATAAATATGAGCCCAAACATAGATTTTGCGGCATTCAACACTCAAATTCAATTTTAAAGCCCACGCTGCTTCAAGGACCTCTAAGTTTTTATGAAAAGAGTATCATAAGTGAAGTTATGTTTGGATTTTGGCTTCTAGTCGTAAGTTAACGTGAATCATATAATTCAAGATCCAGGAAGTAGCCCGTGCTAATCGAGGATCTCATGCTGACATCTCGGCTCAGGGGGGCAATCCCACGGGAAATGGCGTGCACCGCTGTAAATTCATCAAACGCTCTTGTCATAAGTTAGCCTATACCAGTAGGCCTATTAGGGGTGCCATGATGTGGTTTCCTTTTCCATTGCTCATATTACTAAGTTTACCTATCTACGAGTAGGTGACATCTACCTGTAGCCAAGTGTTTCTACAATCGATCGTTATCAACTAAAATGTATTGGATTGCGTTTTCACGTGACATCCTACTAATATTATAAACGCGAAAGTTTGTGAGGATGGATGTTTGTTACTCTTTCACTCAAAAACTACTGAACAAATTTGAATTAAACTTTACAATAATATAGCTTATACATCGGAATAGCACATAGGCTACTTTTTATCAATTTACATTTTAATAAATACATATACATTTATTTTTAGGGTTCCGTACCCTTAAAAGGAAAAAAATGGAACCCATATAGGATCACTTCGTTTTAATTTGCCAAGAAGCAAAGTCTAACAGCACAAGTATAAGAAAAAGTCCGAGAACCATTAATTTTTAGTTTAATCACATTTTTTTTTTTTGCGATTCCAAACTTTCATTTTCTGTTGGAGAATTGACTGTGACGTATATCAATGTATGGACGATTTTATCAACTACTTCGTTAGAGCAATGTCAATGAGCAATGAGCATTCATTGTTTATGAACTTGAGTAAAATTAATTATTTTGGTGAACATACAAGCTTGTACGGAAACCTCGATGCGCGAGTCAGACCCGCACTTGTCCGGTTTATTACGTTTCAGTAGTGGTTTCGCTAATCACTAAATATCTTGCCTAATTTAACCCCCCTGTATATACTATATATATATAGGTTGTGAAAAAACTGCACATGATTCAACGAAATGTTACATGTGAAGGTTCCAAAAATTGGGGAACATTGTTTAGTATTCTTGCACAGCCATTTTTGTAATGACCAATGACAGTCGTAGCAAGCAGAGCTTTTCAAAGAAGTTTGTTCCTGTAAATAAACAAATTCTACGTCCGTTGCCTGAATGGAATGAAAAAATTAAACCGAATTAAACAATTAATGAAAATACTTTATTGTACACCACAAGATAATATAATTAACAAAATCATAACATAAACAATGGCCGGAGTAAGTACAAACCTAAAGGTTTTAGTTAAATAACTTGTTAGTATCAACCCTGTTGATTGATATATGTGCGTTTAATCGAGGAAGCAATTATCTGTTTTCATTCATCATTGACTTCTGAATCGATCGATGATAAAGTGCGCGGGACTCGATGTGCGCAAAATTGTGAGGAAAATAAATAAATGGTACCTACCACATTGATCATTGTTTTAGGAATATTACTTAATAAAAAAGCGTTTCCTATCACTCTACCAAAATTACCCATTTCTAGATTATCCCAACATGCTGAAGTGCCGAAGCATTGTCTAAGACGATTCTGGGACATTTATTTTATTTATTTATTTATTTTATTCGGAAAACCAACAGCTATAACACAATATCCTTAACAATACTTAAATAGATACAGGTAGCCAATAATAGGTCTTCACTGATAGCACCAGCAGATTAGGATCATTAAATGTGAACATTAAGCTTTTCCCTACACGTAACTCATTAAATGTGAACCTATGACATAGACAGCTCAACCAATAATTAAGATAAACTTAAGGTACTGAAGTATTAAACTTAAAACAAAAAAGAAAAGTTTTACCTACGCACGAAAAAAGTTGAGTGATAGGCACCGCCT
Organism: Perizoma flavofasciatum; assembly: GCA_958496245.1. Taxonomy (NCBI): domain Eukaryota; kingdom Metazoa; phylum Arthropoda; class Insecta; order Lepidoptera; family Geometridae; genus Perizoma; species Perizoma flavofasciatum. The sequence goes on along the minus strand of OY292439.1, from coordinate 6,198,690 downwards.
CGCCTCAGTGATACTCGTATGAAACAGGTCAATGTCCAACAACTTACTGAAATCATTAACAGTCCTACTCGCCCGTAACATATACGATTTTTTCCTATAGTTCGTTGAGGCTCCAGGCACACTTAGAGGACGGTTAAACCTGAGGGTTCTCTGAGAAACATTGAAATGTACTTTGCCACAGGAACATTAAATTCTACATCTGAGTGGTTATCAGTGCATTAAAAAAACCTGTAAATACAAGAAAAACTTAAGATTTTTCTAAGTTCTTCATTTTTTTTTAATTTATTTAAAGTATTCTGTGTACTGTTTTTTTTTTGTAATATGAAAATAATCACCTGACAAGTGAAACTCTACTTGAGACTAATATCTCTCCAAGCATCCGCAAGGAACTCTCTAGTTGTACATTTCTGTTACAGCACAACTTTACCACTAAGCACGGGAAAACGTTATCAACCAAAAAAACTTACTCCCGGTTCCCACATTGCAAACCCTCCGTCTGTCAGTTTTGACTATTGAATAATCTAAGCTACAAAAACTAGACAAGAAACGTTCAAAAAGTTTTATGTTCTACTATGCGAAGTCGCTGGCTAGGTAGGCACCTACACTAGTCATTACTAGAGAAAGAAATTACAAATTTGAAGCTCCTATCCAATATATATACAGATAAAGCTGTAGCTAAATTTGTTTAACGACGATTTATTATAACAATTTTCATAAATGATCGAACCAGACGGCAAATCATAGCACTCTACAATCTAAAATACAAAAATAACACCCACGACGACTACTTAATTGACTTTTACTTAGCAAATTAACGACACTTATACGTAAGACAGGAAAGGATTACTCAATTGGCTTGCAGATAGCACTAGTAATACTTAATTGCAAATAAGCTATTGGATATTTCATTCTATGTTTAAGTGCCTGGATACGTCTAGTTTTATTGCCTACCTCCGTTGCGATAATGCAATTAGTATCAATGGTAATTATATGCAGATCTAGAGAATTGGTTTGGAATCATTTACAGGATGTTGACCACAGTTAGGTACTAATAAGGAGCTACCTATTTTATAGAGTTGTAAAAGACACCTGTTGTAGATTTTGGGTTTGATTCCCGCTGTGGGACAAATGTTTGTATAATAATACAAACATTTGGCAAATGATTGTCTTGGATCTGTGTATTACGTATGTATTTACAAAAAAAGTATATAAGTAGGATATCAGTCATGTAGTTCCCATAATACAAGCTCTGCCTAGTTTGAGGCTAGATGATGCTGTATGAAAAAAAAACATCATTATTATTATTATTATTTTTAATTTAGGAATAAATGTAAATGTAATAAATGCTATGTATATGCAGCCTACTTGCCTATGCTTGTATAATACTTGTATATGAAGCCTTCGATATGACCCAAACCCTAGTCCTAAAAAAACAAGGTAACTAATCCCACGTCAAATATTTTCTGATAAAATTATAGAGTACAAACATTATTGTGACACGTGCTATCCAGCGTGTAAGTATGTGAGTTAATAAATGTATCGTTACATTAAACCACTAACCCAAATAAACATAATAAGGTTGTATTCCACTAAAAGCCCGAAAAATGCCGGATTTTATTGAAGCCATTCGCAACAATAGCAAAGTTTTGTGTACTTCATCAATCACGCGAACATTATTTGTTTTATCGATCGCATCGAAATCGGCTCAGCCACGTACCAGGCGGGTTCAGGCACGTTTTATAATTTAGAACAATGTCACATACGAGTAAAAAATATCGCTAAAGTAGGTACCTACGAGTATGTCTGTCCTATAATACTATTTAGACTTACTTATGTCTGTACATTTATTAGTGTATAAGCAGAAATATTTTTATTAATTTCCAAAATAGGCTAGAAAGATCTCTTGATTGTGATGAAAATTTTGAATTTCTAATATTTTTTAAAATACTAGAGAAAGAACCCTTATCTATAGGGACCTATAGAACCTACCTTATCCTAAAACCTACTTTTTGATCTCTTTATACTGCTAAAATTCCACGGCATTACGTTAGGTAAACATGTGCTGCCATGCCACTTAATCCGCTATGCTAAATAGTAATTTATAAGTAGTTTTTTATTAGATTTTTAATTTTGTCACTTGAACTATTTATTATGAATAACTTTACTAACATTTCTAGGTCTCTACTTTTTTTATTTTTCTTTAGTCTAAGCTTTATTTCGCATTATAGTATAATCCGAAATAAACGATGATGAGGAGCCTACTTGAATGGTAGAGAACAAGAGAAAGTTAAATAACTCTTCTTATTAGACCAATCATTGTTAAAAGGAAGTATTAATAACCCCTCTTAAGGGCAATTATTGCTACTATTAGGAGCAATTACCATACCATTCACTACCATACCTTGGTGCCATGGTGTAAGTTTCAGAAGATAAGTAAATGAACCTAAAGCATCTATTTCAAAAAATACCACCTGGCGGGTATAGTGAGGCCCAGACCGAGTGGTACGCCTAGGGATGTCCTGAATCTTCCGAGGCATTCCCCTTCCCTCATCGGAGGAGGACGAGGGGTCCGCCAAGTGCGGACAGTAACCGACAGAGTCGCGGTCGAATTCAATTGAGATGTCGTGACTCGGGTCAAGTTCCGATGCAGCATCGAACTATACGTCTGGAGATGAATGGCTTGATGATGCATTGGCACTACGGTAACAGGGAGAAACATCGATGGGTTGTTTAGTCGGTATTACGCTGACTTTCGACAGACCTCTCCGGCTCTCCCAACTTTAGCCGCAGGACATGCGTAAAAGCATTTTTTTCATTGTTAAAAAAAATAACACGTTCAGGACTGTATTTCCCTTGAGAGACATCATCAGATGCATAATCCGTGTGTCGATCTTTGATCTTTCCAATTATTATTATATCTGGCACATGCCCGCGTTTTGCAAGTAGTTAGAATTCTACTTGACAGGTTGCAAGCCCCATCGCTGTTTATTGGAACACTAACTGATGGCTTATACCTCCAAACTTTTAGTTTTAGGGCATGCTGGATTTCTCACGATATTTTTAGTCACGGTTTTACGGGTTTGAATACGTGTTAATACGCAAATAAATATTTCGAGTAGAAAAAAATATTGGTGCACGACCAGGTTCGAACCCACGACCTCCAGATCGGAAGTCAGGGTACCGCCCTAGTAGGCCTAGCGGCCAAAATTCACAGGAGAATACCTGTAAGCAATAGGCCCAGAATTGAAGTAGAACTGAACAAATATGCCCCACGCACCTTCCTGATACTACCAGCTCAAGAGTTCAATGTTGCGCGAAACAACATGTAGTTCTATAAAATGAATCAGAAGCGCCTAAAATAAAATGAGAGCGAAATACAGTACCTACAAACACAAAAGTAGTTACTAATATAAATAATATAAAAGTTAGAGCCCATGATCGTATTAGGTACTTATATATCAGGCTTTAGGGTAAAGGTTGTAAGGATCGAAGTACCTAAAGCAATCTAATCTACCGAATCAGCAAAGCACAACGACAATACGATGGGATAATCTCAAGACTTGTAACGGGTGGCAACAAAACCCGCGTTCCTCGCCAAAAATGTAGGAAGGTGTGGCGATTCGATCGTCCACGATTACACTAGTGTGGTAATGCCCCCATACCTAATGCAAAAATCGCCATGTTATTTTTTCCGCTCTTTTACTGAGAACCGGTGTTTCGTCTAATATCCTGTTACTTGATGTGTGAATAGACTAATACTGTTGTGCCTACGTGGAATTTGGATGAACGTTATATTGCCACGACCGATGTGGCGCGGTGGGCGAAGGTCCGCCTGCTACGCAGGAGGTTGCGGGTTCGATTCCCGCCCTGGGACAAATATTTGTACGATCTGCAAATATTTGTTCCGGGTGTTTTAGGTATTTTCTATGTATAATAAAAAAATATCTATCTATGTAATGTATTGTATTAAGTATATCAGTCATCTAGTACCCATAACACAAGCTCTGCTTAGCTTGGGGCTAGATGATGCTGTGTGGATTGTCCAGCATTATTATTATTATTATTATTATTATTATTGCTCAATGTAGGGGACAAATTTCCCTCAATGGTACTACTCGTACGTAAATATTACGTAAATCATAATCCATCCATCAAGATAATAACTAAGACGTTGACTTAATATGTCTTCTAGTTAAATAAATGCTCAATTGCTCACCCCTCATAAAGCCCGGCGCAAGTATTGACGGCGGAATTCTCGACGTCAACATAGCAGAACTCGCCAACGCTCCGCGACAAAGTCGCTGATACCGTTCTGGAGACAAGGAATAGGACGGTAGAGGATAGGACGTGTCTGGGACAGAGACTATAAGTTTCATCATCAACAGCCAATAAAGTCCACTGTCCATAATTAGACCTCCCCATAGTCTGATGAACAATCTTGAGTTACCGACTCCCCGCAACCTTTAAGATGTTATAGGCTCATCAGATGGGGGGCCTTCTTACACTGCATCGTCCGGTTCGTGGTTGCTATTTGAGAATATTTCTAGATAAAGGTGTAATTTATAAGACATTAAATTTCAAAAAACAGACTTAAAATTGACGGGAAATTGATGATAAGTCCAATATGACATTTTATCACCCATTTTTTTGTTTTATGTCATAAAATGTATATAAGACTACCATTGAAGTATACCCAACACATATTAAAATAATCATTAAAACCGGTTCACAATTGTTGAAAATATCACGTAACATACACACAAAACATGTATAGACGAATTGAGAAACTCCTTTTTTGAAGTCGGTTGATAATAATTAAATCACGATTTTCGGGATACGCTTGCAGTCCCAAGTTTATGGTTTCTATCCTGCGGGTACACGGATATATTTTAGATATTTTATGAGAAAAACAGCAATCCCTCAGGAATAAAACTTTTATGGGACCACCTCGTGATCATTCTCTATACAATTACATACAGCCGAATTGAGAACATCCTCCTGAAAATACGTTAAGGTTTGTGTGTTAAATTGTTAGCAGACTATTACGACTATACCACGCTCTTTACTATTCTCCTACTCGGAGCATGGTCGCAGACGGTGCTCATGAGGAAGGACCTCTAAATGGTCAACTGGTAAATGGTAATGGTGGTTATGGAGAATAGTAAATTACTTGGTATACAGTCGTAATAATATCCTAAAATGAAACCAAACCACGATAATTTCAATGGTATAGTCTAGCAATTCCTAGATAGCTAGAATTCAAAATCAATTTGCAGCAAACAACAGGGCGGACGCTAGTGCACGCGTTGCCCGCGGCATCACCCTCGGTAGGTAGCACCGCACTTTGCCATCATTACAGCCAGCTGGTAGTCCTGGCCGCAGAAATATAAGTGTTTACGGCTCATTAGCGGTGAAACTTGCGCGTTTTGCTGGCTGAATGCATTTTGAACTAAAGTCAAGAGTCTTTCTAAGTTGTAATAACAAAAAAATCACTTGTCTGCGTGCAATGATTTTTTTGACCATTTTCACCACTGTATCTACGAGATCATTAGTGGGTTATATCGGTCTCATGAACTCTTATGTGCGAAAGTTTGTGAGGATGGATGTTTTTTACTCTTTCACGCAAAAACTACTTTTGGTTTTGGAACGGATTTTGATGAAAGTAATATAGCTTATAACATCAGAATAACACAAAGGCTACTTTTTATCCGGGTACCTCGCGGGCGATGCCGCAGGCAGAAGCTAGTATATATATAAATGCCAAAAATCTCAATGCCTCTAATCTATTCTATAATGTAGGTAAATACGCAAAAGAAAATGAATATGCACCTATTTAAATAAATACCTTAATCATAGTGAAAGTGCCAGTAACATTTTTACACCGTCATTATTTGTCAATTACCTACTGATATCTCCATAATAATAGCGACTTGAATTCGTGTCACAGAACAAAGAGATGACGCGAATGAAGGTCATAGTAATAAAAACTCGAAAAAAAATCGTTTTAGAGAACTTAGAAAGAACATTAAATTTTCGTTCAAATTTTATTGAACTTTATGGGTGGTCTGGTATAGTCCTATAAGTATGGACGATGGCCAAGTTTCAACTCTACTCATAAAGCATGCTCAATAACTTCAAGTGACAAGGGTTTTAATAGGCTTTTCAGCTCAGTTTAATGTTCCATTCTACTTCAATGTTAAGTGAAATTATTCAAACTTTCCAATCCAACCACAACACAAAGGAAAGGATAATTTTTAAAGTTGTTTTTTATAAAATCCACCATTTTTATTTAAAAAAAAAACTTTGCGACCCAAAGCTTTAGACCGGGGCGCTATTATAAAACAATTTTTATTTCAATTATACTCCACACTAGTCTTCAATAGCTTCTGTGCGCTTTATGGCTATCACTGATTATCGTGGCGTGCTTACTGCTTAGACATTGCAATTAATTAATTAGAGAGCAAGTGAAAGCTAGGAACTACCTACTTAGTTACCCTGTAACTTCCTAACAAGCTGTGTCGGAACTGTTATCTACTACCGTGTGTCATATCTCAGCCACAGATATTATAAAACCTACTCTCAGCTATAATTGTTTTGGTCGGTGCCTGTACAGGCGAATAATTATTCAGTCTTATTGCATTATATTGTATACATTATATTGTAGATAAGTTAACACAACTATATCTCTTATCCTTGGATAATCTAAAATAAAGAATAAATTCATCATCTATCTGGCGTAAGTAGAACAAACTAAATCACTACCTGGACATATATATTTTGTGCATTGTTTTTCTCTCAGATCTGAGCTTAAAGGCTTCTCCCCCACACAGCTGCGTTATCTATCTGTATCATCGCGTCGTTATTAGCGCAACAGCGCGTCTAAGATATCATGAGTCAATGTACCTTCAAAATCCAAGATACAAAATGCATATTATGATAATATGCATTTTGTATCTTGGATTTAGAAGCAGTTTTGATATTATAAGTCTACTTAAAACTCTAGCGATGGCTGGATGGATATATTATATATTATATCCATCCAGCCATCGCTAGAGTTTTAAGTAGACTTATAATATCAAAACTACTTCTATATATAAGTACATTGGGATCATCATCAACAACATTCCGGAGAAGTACATGACTGCACAATGACCTCCTTAACTAACGATCTTGGGCTACCTCCATCCACCGACTTCCCGCAACCTTTAAGATGTCTGTTCATCGGATTGGGTTGGGGTCTTAGACGAAAACGATACTCATAAAGAAAAAATTGCGCCATCTTTTTAAATTTAATCTCATTGCCATAATCAGCATCCCAATGATTTTTTTTATATAAAATTCGTGTTCGCCACGATTGATTTCATACTAGATGTCAAAAAGATGAATCGGGGGACAACGGGAATTATCCGAATCATCCGGTACCTGGTCGCTATTCGAGACCCTTTCTTCCTCAGCGGGTTCTGCGAGCTAATATAGCTTGCTTAAACTTCAACTTGCTTATTCTACGTATGTTGGGATGCGGCCTAGTTATTTTACGACAGATACTCCATGCCAAGTTGTAAATCACATGCAGGATGGCTCGACAGGCAGACTGTCACGCACGAGCAAACGCCCCCGCGCCGAAGACGCCGCGCCCTCGGAAGCTGTTCTATTACATGCTTGGTTTGTTTTTCTCCTTGAAACGTCTGCTTGCCTGGTAAGCAGTAGGTACTACATACTGTACCTCTATTATGCTAAAGTCCGAGTCAGTGAATATGGAGAAGATTAGTACCATATAAGTATAATATAATACATATAATATATTATTAGCTTCTAGTTCTAGCCACAGTTCGCAGATAAAAAATAGCCAAGGTAGGTGTATAGGATAAGTTATGTAATCTGCACACTCTAACCACATAATTAGGTATATGAAATCTGGAATCTTACCTACTAACAAGTAGGTATACATTGTGTAAGATTCTTAATGCATTGGGCCATGCAAATACAACACTGTCGGATCATCAAACAGTGTAAAAGCGCATCGGCCCGGAAAATGTTCTTTTGATTGTTCCCGTTACAATATCTGTTAATTAGAAGAGATATACCTACAATGGATATAAACATATCCATTGTAGGTATAGTGTCAATTAGTGAGCCCAGACCTTCGATAAAGGCCCTGTTTGTGGCCGCAGCGCGGACAAATTGGTGTTGAGCTATCAAATTACTCAAGTTTATGGCGCTCAAATTGATGGGTCGATTGTTCATTAAAAGTTAAAATTGTGACCATTTTTCTTTTGTTGACCGTTGATGTGCCTACTTTTACCTTCAACTTTTTATATTTGTTTATTTCTACCAGCTTTACCTTGATTTATAAACAGTGATCACTTGATTATATAATTTAAATAAATAAAAGACAGGAACATGATTTGTGATACTTTTTTTACCAAAACCCGTGTTACCTACGTCCATCCTTCGGATCTAGTTAATAGTTCTTTAGTTATTTATTCTAATTTTATTTTTAGGTTGTAGTATGTTACTCGCTCAATATAAGCATGCTGTTCACTTATACCTTCATCCCTCGTGTGAGTGATACCTCAGGCACAGATTCTGTAGTACACTGACTAAACTCAATTTAACCTATCGCTATCTTTTACTGGTAGTGCAAACAAGAAAGAGATAGCTACAATTTTAGTGCTGTCAAACTAGTCAGATTTAAGTTTTCCATACAAATTTAGTTGTGATATCAAAACATGCTGACCATAAACACGAAGAAAAGCGGCACGTAAACTGATTTGACAGCAGCACACAGCACTAAAATTGTAGCTATTTCTTTCTTGCGTACACTATCAGTAAAAGAGAGCAATAGTTTAAATTTAGTTTAGTCAGTGTACTACAGAATCGAAGCCATCATAATACAAGTACAGATACCTACCTCATCCCATACAAAAGAAATGGAAGCTCTAAGTCGGGCTATTTTGCGGGCTATTTTGTTTGCCATAGATATGTACTAGATGCCGCTAGCAGCGGTGGGAAGCGAGCGCCATCTAGCATGTACTGTATTTAGATTTAACTTCCTAATAAAATGTAAAGTAATAGATCAAAATGTAAACTAATGCCTCAGGTATTGCAATCGTCCATAGGCTACGGTAACCGCTTACCAACAAAAAGGCATGTTTGTTTGCCTCTATATTAGGTATTTGTTAAAACTATAATCATAATGGCACTCGATTGTATTTGTAATAAAATTGAAATTCGATTTGGGGCAGACAGATAGAAATGTAATTATTTTCGAGATTTGGCTCCGAAACCCTTAAAATGTTGCTTCATAGGTAAAGGTAGGTACAACAAAGTTCATTAAATCTTGGACATACTGTGCAAATCGCTACTTCGAATCCCCTTGCGTAATTCCCCTGTGTGCCCCTAACAGGCTTAAGCCCAGCTCAGACGGCTGCGGTAACAGGATACCGGGATAGAGAAGAAGCCTTTGGGCAGTGCATATGTTGCACTTCTATGTCGGTTATAATTTAATACCTGGCTCCTGGTGAGGTGTCATGTTATGGTAAGCCGCTTTAGAAACTAACCTATCTACCCAACTATGTAACAATTGATATTGAAGTTTTTTTTTCATAACTTTTATGTCGTCTAACTGAACTTAGTCACAATCATAGACATCCAAAAGATCCAAATTATCTTTACATGCAGTCCTGGATTGGATTGAATCTCCTATATTTAGCTTCTGTAGATAAGTGTGCAAACTGTTCAAACTAAGATCATCATAGCAGTCATCACTTGTAAGTACCTAGGTACCTACATAATTCTCCAGAAATAGGTACCGTTGAATGCAACACAGTTTCATTCAAAAGCGTCGAGCCGCGACAGAAACTCAATAGAAACCCACATTATTTAGACCTAAAGCCTAGTCTCTGTGTCAAAGCAAAGGATACAATTCTATTGTTTTACTGCATTTCACAGCAATTGCAATGAAACGACCGCGTCGAATCGTCAAAGAAAACTATTGTCGTAGACCCCCGGCCGGGCCGGGTGTTGATAATTTTAATGGTGATTGTACAATGTCTACATTGAAGAAGAATAGATAATCTATTGTCTTTTGTTTCAATCGTAAGGATTATGTTCATCGCGGAAAACAATAAAAATCAACGTAAGTACCTAGGCTTCTAGTGAAAGAGCAAAGGTCTACTAGAGCCATCGAGCATTAGTAGAGCTAAAGCGAAGACTTACAGATGAGTGATCGAGATTTATTATTATCATCAACATTAGCAGCCAGAAGACGGGTAGTTAAAGTTAGATACTCGTACCTAATGTAAGGATGTGCTAGGTAGGTAACCCATATAAATCCATGTCAAAGCAATAGAATGGGCTACCCAATGACTTCTAGTTGGAATGTCTTTTGGGGCAACCCAAGCTACTTAACTTTATTAAATGACAATACCTACTTCTAGAAGGTAGCTACCCATTTTATATAGGAAACCAAGGCTACAGTATGTAGGTAGGTAATTCAGGTACTAATAACAATAAAACCTCGCCGGCGCTACCTAATTTGAACAAACAGACCATTCAAACATAAACAAGGCTGACGTTGGCCTTAATTGGGAGTCTCAAGGCGCAAGCGCCTCCCACGCCCAACGCTGGGCCCACAGCTTCTTGTATTACTTGCACTGAGCCGGTAAATCTGGCTCAGCCTACATCTTCAATTAGAGTAAAAACACCGGTGAGTTTGTTGAAATTATAATGCGGCAGGATGTAGAAATTGGCTAGATATAGATATATAGATAGGAAGTTAAAATATTGTGTATAATACCATTTTACAGTATAAAACACAGAAACATAATAAACATAACAAAAGGTTTGTACATACTTAGGCAACAAAGGATAGGACTATAATCAATGTACCTATGTGCATAATAACTTATCGGGGTGGTGGAAAGGGGTGGGAGTGAGGGGGGAGCAATCAATGACCGCGACTTTGTTACCAGTAAGATGAGGCTAAATGGCGAATTAGCGAACAAAAAATACCTAAAAATTGAGTGTAACTTTGTTTGAAAAAAAATAACTTCAATATTTAAATTGTAAATCGGAAACTATTAACTCCCGCAGGATAACTTTACTTATGGTCGTCTACGAGTACGAGGTGCTATGAGTATAGTATAGGTAAAAGATAGGTAGATATTATATGAAGGACATAAAAAGGTAAACAAAGCCACATTCGTTGAGGTGCCCAAGAACGCACTTTTATTTATTTACACTTTAATGCACAATCCATAAAAAGTGACAACAGAAGGACTTAATGCTAAAGCATTTTCTAAATTCCAACCTCTTGTTGAGATTGGCAGTAGGTAGGTACCTAAGCGTTCTACAATTCTTAGGTAGGGAGGTAGGTAGGTACCTAACTTATAAACATTGCTCGGGAACTGGGACAGAATTCCTACATAGTTATTGATCAGTGCGGTGACAGTAATGCTAAGCTGGTGGGTATACGGCTGCATATCCTAGGACCTAGGTACCTGAGACCGTTTATGATTTTAGGTACTCCAAAATGGGGTTTTCCCCGATTGTGGTAGGTATTTTCTTGGTAATTGGAATAGCTGGACCGTTTTTTCATCCCCACATACTATCATGTCTCCTAATATCGTGTAAATGTCATCAAAATAATTTCAAGATTTTCTATAGGTACACAAAACGAACAAACAATACTTAATAGATACCTAGGTACAGAGTAGTGCTTTCCTCGTAAAAAAAAATCAAGGGACAAAGCAAACACAGCTTAGTAGTGATCACTTGCCTAAAGATATTATTATACTTCATATTAGGTAGTACCCACTTCCTCCATCAACTGGTATCCAACCCCTATACTCAACAGCTTTGTTTGTCTGGTAATATAAGAAGTAAGAATACCTACTCACTTGGTTATTGAGCTCTTAGAATCCTCAGGCAGCCCCACGAATATCAAAGTAGAAGACATCACACGGCACTACACGGCACAAAGAAATTTACACAAAAATTTCGATGAAATCTAACCGAAAACTGACCGAAAACTACGAAACAATCAAATTGACTAATGTCAGTGGCGAAGGGAATCAAAAATAATACTGCCAGACACTTGTATGAAGGAGAATGTCATACCTACTGTGCTGTTTTGAATTATTTTACCACGCGTGGGTTTCGTTTGTAGGTGTTCTGGTTTAATCTGTTTATTCGTCAGTTCCTTTGTTCAGTTACTAGAAATACCTGCCTACGATTTTCATTTTAAAAATATGGGAGGTAACTAGGGTAGTTATACGTGTTATCGAATTCAGCGGGTCTCCAACACATATCTTCGCCTCTTCGCTTTGAGTTTTCACTTAAAAAATAACATACTTTAGGCGTAGGTACATACCTACTCAGGAAAAGTTGTTTTATAAAATGTATGTAGGTGTTATGTATGTTAAAATGTATAAGTAAGGTAGAAAGTAGAAGTTCCACTGCTAGGTGTGGCAAAAGAGTGCAAAGAGTGCCATGACGAACAATCTTAGGCCAGGTCCATCTACCGAATTTCCACAACCTTTGAGATATCGTCATGCGAAGGGGGCCTTCCTACACTGCGTGTTATACGGTTCGTGGTTGCCATTCTTATAATTCTTTATTATACACACAGAAATAAAACAGAAAAATATAATAAAATATTTAGTGAGGCATGTTGGTACAAAGGCTCGATAATATTTCGTCATTTTATTCCAAAAACTATCGTCAATTATTCATTTTGTAAAAACGGGGATTTTCACGTACCGACTAAGTTTCGACTCATTCTGAGAGTCTTCATCAGGGTGAGTGATCGCGACGTTCTCCCTCCGCGTAAAAAATCCCATTTTTACAATATGAATATTTCTTCATTATAGGTTTTGCTAATCATACAAACATTTGTATGATTAGCACATATCGAACGGGAATCGAACCCGCAACCTTCAGCGTCATCACAATTTTACAATCGTGCTCAAATGTCAAAAAAGTAAAAATTAAAAATAAAATTATCATCAGTCTAAATTATCACATATTAAAAAATAATTAATACGTCTCAGGCAGGCCTTCGCCCACTGCGCAACAGAGTTTGTCAGAGGTGGTATCTTGGAGTTGATATGATGATGGAGCCAGGAGATGGATAGTGGAACTCTTCAGTGGCTTAGTAACCACTGTACCTACCTAGTTTACTAGTGTAAAGTTTTCACAACAAATTGGGTTGGCTGGTAGAAAATGCTTTAGTATTAAGTCCGCCTATTGTTCACGTTTTAACTAAATGTGCAATAAAGAGTTCATAAATAAAGTATAGTAGTGTTAAGTTAAAGTCAAGTTAAGCCCAAACTCACGCATTTTGAGTGCGTGATAAAGCGTGTTTATTAGGTACTTACCTACCTATTTGTCTTCATCTTGCGTTGGGCCGATTCAATGCACTTTTTTGTATGAAAGCCTTCATGATGGATTAAGATCCATCATGTTAAGTTTTGTAAAAATTGGTGCTCCTATCCGTTTACAAGATCATCAGAGTAGAACAACGTTTTTGAAGGCATTGTAAGCTTTTCTATGGCAAAGAACAACATTTTCAACTCAAAATGGCCAGGTTCATTGAAGTTCAGCTGTTCTGTTCTGATGATAACGAGCATATTACCTAAATTAACAAGATTTAGCTAGGGTAGTAGTGCTCTATTCAGCGCGCGAGTTTTTTTAATGATGGAGTTCGTTCACACAAGCGTAGGTTCATTGCGTAGGTAAGTCTATAACGTAGGTCGGTAAATTTCTTCGGTATGAATGTATGATGTATGAATTACAATATATACACGAGTATAGAAGAAGTTATTTTCCGTCATAAAATAGGTAGGTACATATTATTACTACTACAAGTTTAGAGTATATTTTTTTGATACAGTTATTCCGATCCGAATCATTGATTAAATAATAATATATCCGAACGCATTAATGTTTCGTTCAAAACCCACTGTCTAACATAACATTATGTTGAAGACTGAAGCTTTCTACACTCGGTATCGGCGCAACTAGGCATATGTCTAAAAATACATATATGCAGCAATCAATGTATATATTGCTGTTCCTAACGATCGCGATATAAATTAATTCGTTTCCGAACGACGATTGTTTTCATTTGACATGACCTGACTGGCTGACTTCTAGCCCGACTCAGCCCGACCATACATTATGGACGGGCACAGACTTACTTGGGGTGCTAACGAATGGGACGGGTTTTTGTCTTATTCGTGCCATCCGCCACGTCGCCACTTTTCTATTTTTGTTCTTCATTATGAGAAATTTGCCGAAAAATTTTAAACGTTATAAACATGATGGTAATCTTTTCAATACGGCCACCGTTTAGATAAAGTTTTAACTTAGCATAGACCCTCTGTTGTTGGGCTGAAAAGATGTAAAAAAAAACAAGTCACAGAAAAACACAGACAAGCTTATTATCACCTTTATGATAAAAAATTAATAATAAAAGTCTTCCGCCAATTTTGAAACCTTCCGCGTCCCTTTTCAGACAACCTAGCGTCCAAAACTACTTGTCGGAGATGGCAGCACTCGCTGTTGATTCCGTTTACGTTGGTTGTTTGGTTTGGTTGTGATTGGTTGGTTAGTTGTTCGGTTTGGTCATAGAGGAATTTGATCTTAGTGTTGTTCTATTCTGTGGACTTGAATAAACGTATTGAATTTTGCAAAGTTGTTGTTTGGTTGGTTTTATTATTTTATCTGATGCTTTCATTATAAGACTGTGCTCCAGTATTAACCATGTTGAACCAGACGTCTAATGAGGCGTTGCTTTCAGCAACCTACGTAGATAACTACTTGGATTGTGTGGAAAACCTTCCGAATGATCTTCAACGACATTTATCGCGTATGCGTGAGCTCGACGTTACTTACAGAGGTAAATCCTTATATTATTGCATGATTTTAAGCTTATCTACGACCTAAAACGGCGTTTGGTGGTATCTGAGCTTGAATTAATTCATGGAACGTCTTTGAAAATGTTGTTGACGTTTTGCGTTTCAACGATATGTCTACAAATAGGTAGTTAGGCTAGCTAACGAAACCATTAAAAGTGGGCCAAAATAACATCGCTTCCACAAGCAAGATGTTTCTTTGCATGGATCGCAAAGTAATTCAAACAATTTTACTAAAATATATAGCCTTGCACCATTCTTATTAATGTGCCTATCTACCATGAAAGATATCATGAAAAGCCACTCACCAATATTCAAAAGTTCCACCTTTGAATATTGGGTTCAAAAGTTCCACCCAAGCTATGGAGCGAAGTATTCTTGAAGTCAGGAGGAACTATGGGTAAAAGCCACCACATAAGGGTTCCAAATAGGCGACGGCTGCGTGAAAGGCCCAGAAGAATATGGAGAGATGAACACAGGCAGCTTAAAGCTGATGTGTTTATAACTTGTTTTTGTCAGTGCACATTGAATGTTTGTCCAGTCTAATTTAAATGAGTTCACTGATGTAGCACTTATTACTGTCTCTGGGAGCTAGTTCCAATTGTATATGAAAGTATGAATATTTGTTGCTAATTATCTCCATACTTAACAGCTGAACAAATTGGGATAATATTTGGAGTATGTATAATTTGTTGATAACATAGGCTACTCTTTATCCAGGCACATTGCAGTTGTTGTCACAAATTACTGCTATTATTTGATCTTGTCATAGGATCCTACTCTAAGACTACACATGGCAGTGAAAATGTATATCTTTCATCTTAAACAGAAATATACAATGTATATCTCAATACACCTTGATTGAAAAAAAAAATCTCGTAACATACATGCTATACAATAAATGATGGAAAGATAAGTATACAACATCACCTGCTGCAGGTACAATGCAATTGCCATAGCTAATAAAGACTCAATTGAAAAATCATCTTAATTTTAAAACACCATTTGTGTTTTCAGCCCCTAATGACTTGTAGCAAGAAAACCTAAGAATCATCTTTGAATTCATACAAATTGATTGCAAAAACCACATTTAAATTAGAAAAGCCATGTCTGTGTTGATAGTAACAAACAACCTCATATGGAACTTATGGCAAAAGCATAACCGTGAGATAAAGTATTTTCTATAGATATAGTAGTAACTTTAACATTGTTGTACAATGGGCGGTATTATCGCTAATTAGTTATCTCTACCAGACAACCTTTAGCTGGAATGGACTGTACAAAAGATTACAAGGGGTTGTAAGTGGTGTACCACATACTATGAAAAACACTATATTATTATTTTACTACATATGCATATGCATTTGCCAAAGAGGTTGTTGGTCCCTTTTCTATTCCATCATTTTCTCTGCAAAAAGAAAATAATGTAATGTTTTTTGACAGATTGTCTCCGAGAAGCAGAGAAGCACCTGGCTATATCGCTAGGCACCAACACAGAGGAGCGACGTCGCACCCGAGCGGCCATACGTCTCCAAGCTGTGCTAGTCACTGCTCAGGAGATCGGAGACGAGAAACTCCAGGTGGTGCAGGTACTACAGGACCTGATTGATAACAAGCAGCGCTCACTCGATGGCGATCATAAGAAACTATGTAAGTTAAAAATAATTGTAGGTCATACAAATTGTGGACAATTTCAGTGGCACTGACAGGGCTAACTTGTTCTACTGGTCCATTAATATAATAAAGATTTTTATTTTCGTTTTTTAGTTATTCAGAGTTCCAGATAGCACAATCTAAAAATTATAATACAAGTGTTATTATTATATGAGATTAATCACAATATTATCGTGCGTTTAAAAAAATCCGGCAAATTAATTCGCTGGTTAATGAAAGTGTATTTTGAGCCTACCCAGGTTAAAATCAGGTATCAGTTGCATTGACAAGAGCAAAGCTCTTAAATATAATCTATATCTATGTATAAAGCTGCGTTTGTTTGAATGCGCTATACTCTGGAACTACTAGATTCAAAAAAAATATTTGCATTTTATAGCCCAATTCTTGAGGAAGGTCTATTTAACATGACGCTATGACCCTTAGGAGCCGAGGAAAATAAATAATAGCGCGGGCGGGCGATGCGACGCGGTAGTTCGGGGGCCGACGGCGGCCGTGTCATTTGAGTACTGGTAGGCAATTACCTACCATCATATGCCTATAATTTTAAAGATAGTATCATTGTTACACCCACTGGTAGACCAAATACATAAAATTAAAGACATTTCAAAAAATATTTTTATGGCTTTAAATATTTTTTTCAGTAACTTGCCTCGATGTCAATACAAATGGAACAGCTAGCAAGAAAGAGCCCACCCCACCTCCGGAGACCATACGTGAGAGGGACAGAGAGAAGGAAAAAGAGATACCCATAGCAACGCCGATACAGCACAGCACACCAGCCCCGCCGGAACGCACAGAAAAGGAGAAGGAGAAAGTTGATAAAGATAAATCTGGCGGTGAGTTTCTCCTTTTTCCAAGGCATTGTGGCGACAATATTCTATATTCTGTTTAACAAACAGACATTTATCATCGAAACGGCTTATCGGATTCTAATGCGGTTGCATTTCAATGGTTGTGTATGTCTTCAAGGATGTTTCAAAGGTTTTATCGCCACAAGCAACTAGGGCTCCACAAGTAGTTGCAAACAATGATAGAAATACAGGTCATGGTTTTTATAATTCTGTAAAATAGAAAAATTAAGAACATTCTAAATCTGGGCGATAAAAAAAAATGAACACCTAACAGTCACATGCATAAGTCCTGAACCCACAGTAGGATATCCTATATCGTCGGTATCAGGAACTACGAGTACAGTGGCACTACACACCCAAACCGGGAACGAATATCTGCAGGACATGCAAACATTTGTCCCGCAGCGGGAATCGAAACCGCACCTCTTGCGTCTCAGCCTGTTACACGCCCGCGGCGCCACCGAGGTCGTCATAACATCATCACCATCATACGCCTAAAAGAAAAGTAGGAAAAGTTTTGATTGCTGCAAGAAATATCCAGTATGTAAGTAAGTAGCTTGTAATGTTGCAGGCGAGAGATGGTCTAAGCGAGCGCGGCGCGCGCGCACCACGACCGGCGCGGGGCTCGCCACGGACGGAGCCGAGTCCAGCGAGCGGGACAGCGAGAGACTCACGCACACAACTACTAACAAGAAAGGTAATTGGCTACATTAGAAACACTAAGACACAACTCCATAAAAACACTGACAAAATCCTATGTTTGTTCTTCAACTCTGAGATTTGTTTAGTACACAGATCTTGGTGTCTAGACTACTTCTCGCTTAGTTTTCCTATCACGCTAACGCAACTAGCGTTTTCCTAATTTTTTTGTCAAAGGAAAACTTGGCAGCAGTCATGTGACATCACAAAAGCTAATGCATTTTTATTGCCTTAAAGTGTACATTTGGTACTTATAAATAACTTAAAAATTAGGTTCTACATAAAGTATTAAAATCGTACCATAGGTGAGCTCTGTTCCCCGCCCTAGGTCTATAAAAGCCTGTATAGCGGGGTCACGCATTATTATTGTTATACAGTTCAACCTATCCCTTGTTATACAGTTCAACGTACTAAGGGGTCTGGAGTTGTTCCTGAACTGCTCAAGATTTTTCCCCGTTATAGGATTCAACCCAGCTTTGGGATTTTTGGGGATGGAAAATTTTGATGGTGTTTTCGTCCCCTAAACCTGGTAACCTGTTAATATCCAAATCGTTGAGTTCCAATAACCACCGGTTAGTGTAACAATAAGCGGCGATGGCTTTGATACCTGTCACGCAGAATATTAACATAAAAATTGTTTTGGCTCAGCCGGCACCTCGCCCACCGCGCCACCGAAGTCATTTATAAATTCCAGTTGGTATCTCCACAGGTATAGGTAAAAAGAAAAAACGCAAAGCGCGCCAAGCAGCTCAGCGTTCCGAGACACCGCCTGAAGAAAACGACGCGATCGACCCCGACGAGCCACGGTACTGCCTCTGCGATCAAATATCATTCGGAGAAATGATCCTGTGCGACAACGACCTATGCCCTATCGAGTGGTTCCATTTCTCGTGCGTCTCACTCACAACTAAACCGAAAGGGAAATGGTTCTGTCCGAAATGTAGAGGCGATCGCCCGAATGTGATGAAGCCTAAAGGACAGTTTCTGAAGGAACTAGAACGGTATAATAGAGAGAAGGAGGAGAAAGCGTAGTGTTTTGTGGACAAATACCGTAACATGAGGCGAATAGAATTCCAGCCCACTTAGCATGACCGTCCAAGACAAAGTTTTGTTGACGAAAGAGAAGACAAACTATTTCTGTCGGCTATTCTGTCAAACAAAAGGGACAAAATATTTTTTGTTTTCTCAGTGGTAGACAAAACAGTTGTCTTGGGTCTTCATGCTAAGCAGACAGGGGTGAGTTCAGTCAAGACAGAGAAGTGAAATTCCTTCTACAAAACCGATTATAACTATATTACACCATACCTCTACCAATGCATACATATTTAGGGCCTTGCTTATAAAGATTTTAAACAGTTGTTTAGCTTCTTCTGTTGAATTGGAATGACAAATACCAGAAAGGAACAAAACAGTATTTAGTTAATCTTTTGTTTTAAAATATATAAATATTTTAAAACGATGCAGTAAGGTGATATAATGAAATTGGTTGTTTGTAGGGAAAGTTATAAGAGGAATTTCTCTTTTCGTTAGTTGTCCCTGGTTAACTATATCCGTCTGAGACTTTTTACAGTAACACGCCTAATAACAGCTATTTATTTTTAGGGTGAACTGTGAGATAAAAACCGGTTAAATGATGTAGTTACGAAATCAAAGTATTATTAAAAGGTAAATGAAATGTCCTCCCGATTTTCTGGATTTTCAAAGGTTCCATTTGATTTGATTTACAACCACTTACTTAGATTTAATTTCAATTTGAATGCAATGACTATTTTTTCTTGACTTGTGACGAAGAATGAAGTCGGTTCAGGACAATGGGCCAACGTGGATGTCGTAGACAATTCGATTGGCCAATTTGTCGGATTGCCAAATTGGCGGTACATGATGTAAATATATAAAAACTCTCGTAGTAAAAATACTAGATGAGACGTACAGCGTAGTCATACGCATTTATAGCTATTGTAAAGAGATATGATAGTTGTTGAAGATATAATTTCGTACTATTTGAATAAGTTATACCTATGAATAAATTGATATTATTCTATAAATATTTTGTATCTTTTTGTTGCTACATAATTCTGTCTCGTAATCATCAATAACGACCACCAGTCCAGCAGAAATGCTGGACATCAACCTCCCTTAAATAATGTCATGACGAATCATCTTGGGCCGCCTACATCCACAGACTTTCTGCTCTTGAGATGTCATAGGTCTTTCGGGGGCATATCTACATCGCGTCATGTCCGGTTCGTGGTCGCCATCCGAGTACCTTTCTTCCCTAGCGGTTGTCGGTTCTGCGAGCTTTATGAACTGTCAATTGCCATACTGGCTAATTCTAAGAGCTACGACGTATTTTACGGATTTCCTCGTTTCGAACATTTTACTCAATAAAACTCCGAGCAAAGCCCATACCATAGTCCGCTGCGCGACATTTAGATGTGGCCTATGTCTACTATATTGTACCGGTACGGGTGCGACATGTTTGTTCGTCTCGTTTAGTGAGAAGGAAAATAGTTTTTATTTAAATGGCTTTATTTCAATAATATGATTTAAACTACACACAAATTTCTTACACTACTAGTAACCATGTGGAACCATAAAACGTTTCTTAGTACATTTTGAAATATTTTTTTAACTAATTTATTTTTATATAATTGAATTTCATAAATGCCAAAATTTACTGAAATGCCTGAAGTTCAACATAGTTTATAAAATATTGCAATGGCTTATATTTTCGACTAGAAAATTATTATTATAAATTAAAACTAAATGCATAATAATTGCGATAGAGGATCATACTCAATGGGGCTTGAGCAAATTGGGCAATAAGTTTTTTTTTTCTATAGACCTTTTTTTATCTATAGTTAGATCTGGAAAGCTTACTTGGATGGCACTGTATTTACATGACAGGTCAAAAATATGAAGCCACATTTTTCAAGTAATTGAAAAATGTAAAGGTTGTTCTTTCGGTACAGCACCATCTATGTGAAGAAGTGAGAACTATAAAAACCACTGATCAAAAAGAAAGACTTTGTTGTGCCGCTGAGAACGTGAGCTCACTTAAATTCGTCCAATTAAGGGATTGTCTTAGACAAGCATAGACAATCAGTAAATTGAATGAACGAATCGAATTGTCCAATAGACTAAAGGCCCGGTCAAACGCGGCGACGCTGGCAATCAGTTCATTCACGCGAACGTTGACAACCGTTTTCGTGTGATCCGCCACCGGGTCGGTTTGGCTGGACTCATACGCGTGGTAGCAACATGAGATATCTACGTAATAATAGTATAAAAAAAATCAGAATTGGTAGTTATAACTATCAGTTAAAACTAAAATATAGCACTCACATTCAAAACTTACATAACTCAGGTTGGTTATGATGAGTATAGCGAGGCCCAATTGCGCTGACCAGCGTTGAGTAAGATCATAACCCAAAGTTATGATAAACCTGGTTGATGCAATTGGGCCTTAGACATACCATAGAATAATATCGTTAACAGGCTAACAACGTTTTTTATTGTTAGGCCAAATTCATATTCATTAATCAACCCTGTTCTAATAACTCTTTGAAACTATTCTAATTCACGGTAGATGCACTGTATCATAGGTTTTTTAACACTATTTTGTTCTTAGAAATCCCTAGACTTACAATAATAATTATGAGTACAATTTCAAACTTGCTTATACACTACAAACCGTTAATAACTACACGGCAAGATACATAATACTTCGTGAGATAAAATATTAGGCCAATATCTTTAAGTACACTTAACAATAATTAAATAAAACATGTGACGCTAACTTTAAATATGACACTAAATTGAACACAGATACATGCTAATAATTATCTATTAATCTACAATACAAACAATCGATTATAGGAGTGAATTTAACTATTTAAACATTATATAGGTGGAACCTAGAACTGAGGCCGTTGGGGATACAGGTAGATTTTTACGGGACTGTATAATTTTATTTTATTTCTAGCCCTCGCAAATGATCACTCAGTATTTTAACAGAAAATCGAAAATTTTGAAAGTTTGATTAGTTTTTATACCCATACTCCGTGTGGGTTTTTATTGGTGGGTGCTGCGTTTTCTAGCTGCCGCGGCGATCCTATGATTCGACGTGCACTGCCCGCTTTGCATAATCCTGAAAAAATAATACGTCTATTAACATTAAAATCGACTTATAATATAATTAAGATCCGACTTGTCGGGTCGGACTACCTATCGAAATGGTTTCCACTGCCAAAATCCGGCTTGAAGACCAAACAATACACTATGAACAGCTAACTAATGAAATGCCTTCAGTGATCTGAAGGATCCCGGAACCCCCGTATGATAGGTATACTGACGCTAGCTGCGATGCAAGAAATGCGGGTTTGATTCCCGCTGCGGGACAAATGTTCGCATATTTTGCAGATATTTGTATCAGGTCTGGGTGTTGTGGTACGGTACTCGTACGGAACTACTCGACTGATATACTATTTATATACATTTTTTTGTAAATACCTATTTATCATACCTAGAAAACACCCAGAACCGAGACGAATATTTGCAGATCATAAAAACATTGTCCCGCAGCTGGAATCGAAACCACAACCTTCTGTGTCTCAGGCGAGCATTCGCCCACTGTGCCACAGAAGCCGTAAAAATGTCATGCTTCTAACTTCGAAGAACAGTGACTCATACATAGTTCACCCCCATCCCTATTTCCCCCCTTAAAGTGGTAATTTCCACAAAATCCCTTCTCAGCACATACTTACATTATAAAATAAATCCTTGTACCAAAGTTCAGCTTTCTAGACTTAGTAGTTTTGGCTGTGCGTTGATAGATCAGGACAAACGATTTTATAAGTAAAGATTGCATTGACACATACCATCGAGAGGATGCCTTAGCTCGTCCACACTGCCCGTCAAGCTCTGCAAGTTAGCCTCCTTCATCTCCTGAACCAATCTCTCCACCTGGCGCTTCTTCTCCATTATTGCACTCTCCAAAACTCCAACCTAGAAAACATTCAACCACATCAGTTCATTTCAATCTCATCAGTTAGTGCTCTATTAGCCTACCCACGGCTTCGTCCGCGTGATACCCGGATAAAAAGTAGCGCTTACCGTATATAAGTAGTATATTAGTCATGTAGTTCCCCCATAATACAAGCTCTGTATAGTTTGGGGCTACTAAAGAAACTTTCTCAATCGATAGTATCTAATGTGCAGTCAGCAAGCTTACCTAGATTTTTAAACAGTAGTTTAGGCAATGTTCTATTTTATACTGTTAAATGTGAATTGACACATAAGGATGAGAAAAAATTAGAGTTTAGGTTAATCGCCTGTTTCTAAATATTTAAGCTTAGTTAAATAGTAGTTACAACCTCACCTCTCGTTTTAAATTCTCCGCCGTGAGATGGTTGATTTCCGTAGCATGTTTAGCTTGCTGTATCTGACTCTGTAGGTTCTCCATTTCAGCGAGCATAGACCGTTCTAGCGCTTGCCTGAAAATCAACAATCATGTTACATTCTTGAATGAATAGGATTTTAATAGTTTTTAATAGCATTTTAGGATACCGTGGAATGCGATAATATGGATGCGAAATACCACAACACCCGGACCCGGAACGAATACCCGCTGAACATGCAAACATTTGTACAGCAGCGGGAATGGAACCCGCACCTCTAGCACATCAGCTGGTTACTCGACCGCCGCGCCACCGAGGTCGACAGATTTACTGAAGCCATGTAAGTAGAAATAAAGAACGGAATGGACGGCGCGGGCGCGCGGATTCATCTGTCTGTTTTGTCATTCATCTTATTCGGTTAGTCAACTTTCCATTATGATAGCTTTACTTCAAGTTGCCTTAAAAGCCTTCATTTAGATTAGATTGAAGCGCGGGACATTCCCATTGTTCTCTAACAATCATAACAATGAAGGAACCAGTCCGTTCCCACAGGCAGGTAGTTCACGGCGTCTGAATGGGTGTACAGTACATGTCATGTACATTACTTGCGGTATGCTTGAGAATTAATGCTTCAACAGCATCTTTACGATTTGCAAGAAAATGTGAATAGTTTTATAGAAAGGTCACAAACAACAACTTTTTAAAAGACTATTCACCTTTGCTTGATTTTGTTCTGAGAATAAGAAAATACATAGAAACCAGAATTATAATTTGATATTGTGTTCACTGTAAAAGTGTTTTTTTAACATAATATACAATGTTTTAGATGGGACAGAGGGTTGCTTTATGGGATTACTAGCATCTGCCCACGGCTTCACCCGCGTTATACCCGGATAAAAAGTAGCCTATGTGTTATTCTGATGTATAAGCTATATTACTGTAAAGTTTCATCAAAATTCATTCAGTAGTTTTTGCGTGAAAGAGTAACAAACATCCATCCTCACAAACTTTCAAGTTTATAATAGTAGTAGGATATGGCCTCAAAGCCATTAGTTCTGTTTTTAGGTGTTAAAGTGATTTTTATTGATATCCAAGCTTTTATCACCTGATGGAAACTGTTGATGCGGTCAGATGGAGGATGTAGCACACTTGTCTAGAAGAATTCAATTTACCTTCGTCTTGAAGACTCCAAGATGTATTATCCACTCAATAAATACATCATTGAGGGGATAATACAGTCATCGGCAGTTTGTTCCACTCATATGTTGTACGGATGATGAAAGATGAACATTTTTATTAAAAATATAGCTTACCTGTTCCCCTGCTGCCTCTCACTCCCTCTCTGCTCATTGTTAATATCTTCCATTAGTTTTCGTATCTTATTTTTGCACTGCAATAGCTCAGTCTCACAGTTGGCCAGTTTAGAACGGACCAATATAATCTCAGACTTGATGGTCTTCTCGTTCTGCTTTACAATTTCGCTCTCTTCTTCTATGTAATTTAAAGCTTGCACCTAAAATTATAAAGAAATGGATGTTAAGCTCGGATAGGTAAATTTAGCAAAAAAAAAACAAGTTTTTACTGCCCTTCTTCAGATCAGGTATTTGTCACGAAAATAACATCAGAGCAGGTATGCAAAATTTAGAAGTCGAAATTTTTGCAATGTTAAAACATTTAACAGACGACCTCTGTGGCGCAGTGGGCGAAGGCCCGCCTGAGACGCAGAAGGTTGCGGGTTCAATTCCTGCCGCGGGACAAATGTTTGTATGATCTGCAAATATTTATCTCCGGTCTGGGTGTTTTCTATGCATAAAATATATATTTACAAAAAAAAAGTATATAAGTAGTATATCAGTCATGTAGTTCCCATAATACAAACTCTGCTTAGTTTGGAGCTAGATGATGCTGTGTGAAAATGTCCGGCTTTATTTATTAATTTAAGTGATGTTTATACTAAGCTTATCACAACCATTAAACAATTGCTTAGCTGTGGTAACCTGATATTGTTTCATGTCAATCCCTGTTACGCGTTAGCGAATACGAAAGTAAAGTGATATTTACCTGTTCAGTGCTAATTCTAAGCTGATTATCCGCAGAACCAATCTGCTGTTGAAGTAACTCCGCCTGCCTCTCCTGTTCACGACCCTTGTTCTCCCAGAAACCGATTTCAGCATCATACTGGCGAAAGTAAAGAAAGGTGTTGCTTATCACAGAAATTTCCAATCATATTTTACGCAGTTACAGAAGGCGACTCAATACATTTAATGGAAGCTCGACCTTAAGACGAGACGTTAAAATTTACGCTACTTGACACGATTTCTCGGTAACCATTAACGTAACAAACTTGATATTAATGTACTTGAAGATAGTCTAACTAAATACATAAATGAAGACAGAAACGAGATAAGTGGAACTTTTCTCAATAGATTTATTTTTTGAAATCGTTTATTGCCTGCGCCTCGGGACAAATTTTTGTATGATCTGCAAATATTTGTCTCGGGTCTGGGTGTTTTCTATGTATACACAAATGTATTTACAAAAAAAGTATACAAGTGGAAGTGTTGAATTATTCAAATTGTAAAAAATGCACGACACTAACACGACTAGCACGACGTGACGCGGAGGGAGAACGTTGCGAACACTCACCCTGATGAAGACTCTCGGAATGAGTCGAAACTTAGTCGGTGCCTTCACCGATAGTGCGGTACGTGAAAATTCCCGTTTTTACAATATAGAATAGTCAAGTTCACGATAGTTTTTGGAATAAAAGTGGTATAATATCAGTCATGTAGTGGCCCGGTGCCTTCACCGATAGTGCGGTACGTGAAAATTCCCGTTTTTACAATATAGAATAGTCAAGTTCACGATAGTTTTTGGAATAAAAGTGGTATAATATCAGTCATGTAGTGGCCATAATACAAGCTTTGTTTAGTTTGGGGGTTTGAGGCTAGATGGTGTTGTGTGAAAAATTACCATTATATTATTATTATCATTTTAGGTCCTTTGAATCTCGAAAATATTGACGAGAAATTTTTATTTAATTCATTAGTCAAGCACGGCACTTTAATGTAAAAGGATTTTTGTTTAAATGCTCTAATTATTCTTCTAGAACATTTATTTGTATTTTTGGTTCACGTGCTCGATTCGGTCCCTCTCGCATGGAATGAAAGTGACGTATTTTCAATTCATCCATCACCATAATAACAATTTCATCAAAAAGAAAAACACATTATTTCTGTGAATATACTGGATGTTTACAACTATATAGTTTGACTGAAACCGCTGTACCACGCCTTAGGAATGCGCGGCGAGGCAGGGGGAGGGAAGGAAAGAGAGAGAATGAGAGCATTGACGACCTCTGTGGCGCAGTGGGCGAAGGCCCGCCTGAGACACAAAAGGTTGCGGGTTCGATTCCCGCAGCGAGACCAATGTTTGTATGATCTGCAAATATTTTTCTCGGGTCTGGGTGTTTTCTATGTATAATATGTATGTATTTACAAAAAAAAAGTACATTTGTGTTTATTAGTCATGTAGTTCCCATAATACAATCTCTGCTTAGTTTGAGGTTAGATGAAAGATGATGCTGTATGAAATATGTCCAGCATTATTATTATATTATTGATGGGGCGGAATGACAGAGACAACGTCCTGCACTGCCCCCCGCCCCGCCACGCATTTACTGTTGACATTTCATTGAACATCTGGAGGTCGGGTCCTTATTACTTATGATGTGATAATCTCACCTTTATAAGATCCACTGACTGACTTGACAGCTTTTCCCTCTGATAGTTAACCAATGAAACCAGCTCTCGGTACTGGCTATTGTAACTGACCGCCTCCGGGTTCCGGCTTTCATTCTCATCAGGTAAGTTGACTGGTGACATGTGGGAGGATCGGTTCCCTCGGGAGCGGTTAGGTGACTTTCTTAGGGCTTGCGATGGTGGCGGCGGTGAGCGGTATGGCGGTGGTGGCTCCCTGCGAAATCATATTAGTAAGTACCAACATTGCAAACTACTGTGCAAAACATGTGTTTGTTACATGGATGTGTGCAAAACTACCTCATACTTGGTACTTGTCTACATACTAAGTAAATACCTGAGGATGTCCATCATGGGCATTGATGGGCATGTTCGTTTTTTTTCTTCTTTCTTTGAAACTGATTTCTATATGGGTATGTATAGAAATCAGTTTCGAATTCTTCTAGAATGATTTCTAAACATACCCGTTATTGAGATGTCTCAATAACTTTATTTGTTTTAGGTCTGTAGATCTGGTTTTTAAATCTGAAGCTACTTAGACATTATCACGTCAGTTATCGGTTTGTGACCCAGAATGAAAACTGAGATTGATATTTTGTGTCATAACAAATTTACTCACAAAGTAAAGAGTGATTGCCATAAGAGATTGTTTGTTTGAAATCTGATTATAATGCATTTTTTGCAATTAATTTGTATGTATTTGTAAGACATACAAATTAATTGCAAAAAATGGTCCTTATATAGGTTTTATCACCAGAAATCAGTAGGAGGCACTGCAATCAATCTAGACAAGGGTTATAAAATTTAGTAATAATTTACTTGTATATTTTTTTTAGAAGTGTAACCAACCTTCTTCACATTCGGGTAGGTTACAACATAGCAAATGGTGCGAGAACAGGGACAAGAACGACTTACCTATACGGTGGTACATCTTTCATCACGGGGCTATTGGACTCTGGCGTCTTAGCCTGCTGTACCCCCTTCACAACTCCCACAGGGTTGCCAGGGGAGGTATTTACATTGTTATTGTTATAAGGCGGGGTGGTGTTCATACGGGGTGAACCTTGGTTATCCAGTGTGGGGTTTGATATGTTATGGGACCTACAATTTAGACATAATTAGTTTAGTTCTTATGACTGAACCCCTATATTTTATTTTTAGTAGTTATTCTTGGTTTTATTACAAGACTAGGCTCTTGGCCTGTTTAGTGGGAACTGAAAACAATTTAATAGTACCGGATGTTAAGCATATTTATCACTAAGGTAGGAATGTCCATTCAATCACCATTAAAACTAAGCTTGTATAAGCTAAAACAGTGATTTTTTCTTATTTGTTGCATCCTATTATTAAAAAAAATATTATGATTCATTTTGGGGAAAGCAGTTTTATTCTCCAAGAATGCAAACCAAACCAATAAGTATGAGTCATACTTACTTTCAAGAACTGTAAAATAGACAGATTAAGCAATCAGATTTATTCACTGCCAAAATAAACATGACTCATACTAGTTTTTACCCCAATAAATTAGGTGAGATGTGACAAAAAAAATTATGATTAATAATTTTTATTCATTATGCAATAGACCTTGTCAGACATGGTTGGATGAACTAGAATTGAATGAGCTGAAGCTCCAGTTTGTAGAACTTTGGTATTCCATTACAAATTATTGTTGCATTATAAATAAGATATTGTTATGTTGATGAGAAGAGAAATGAAAATGTTACAAACCCATTTCCAATAAGAGATTTGGAGTTATTTGCAGGTGGTGGGGGTTTTTGACTGTTACCAGGGTCTGATCTTCTCAGTATAAACTGTATATCATTTGAGTATTCACCCCATTTCATTAGGATCTAGAAAATACGAATACACTTCACCAATTTTTTTTACATGTAAATAGGTACATATGGTAATTATTATGTAAATTTAGAAGGACATGGATTTATCCATACCTTCAATGGGTATTCCTGTGGAGCCAGCAGTCTTTCATTGTTCCTCCATCGCTCAATCAGAGTGAATCTGCCCACTTTTCCAGTGGCATGAGCCAAAGCAAAAACAACATCCTAACAACAAAACAAACATATGAAAGGGGCATGTCAAAAGGGAAATTACGTTTTCACAACGTAGCGAGCTTGTCAATAAATTAATTGTGAGAATTTATATACTGACCTGACAAGTCGTGGTCTCTGTGACCCCACAAACAATCCTTTGTATCCCCTCGACCCAGACCTTCAGCTCCATTGAGCGAAAATCCTCAACACACACTGCACATAGAAGCTAGGATACCATTATTCGGTCTATCAGCCAGCCTGAAACTTTATTCCTTTACGAAACGCATTGTAATACGACACAAACATACCAAAAACACAATAGAAGAAAATAGAGCTGTGAACTGGGTTATGCGAAATTTTCGTTCGGAAATTGTTGATGACCACAGACTTAATAGAGATGTTGTTGACGGCAATAAATGACAACTGATGTAAGACAAAATGACGTGCGCGACTTTTAAACGATTTTAAAAGGCATTCTCGATTTCTTCATTATTCATTAAGCCTGAACGAAAACGTATTACAATTTTAAGATAGATAGGTTCATGTGCTTCCGGTGCAGTCAAATCATAGCTAAAACCTTTTTTGGAACAAAATGTTTTGATCGGAACTAACCACTACGTGTCGTATCTGTCACCTTGTTGATAACTTTAAATAAATAAAACTGCGATTCAGATTTTTGCGAGCGTAGAATATATTATTGGGAAGTATGGCTCAGGAAGATGACGAAGAGGTAAGTCCCTACCGGGAGGTAGTTTGATAACCGCCAACAATTCAAAATTATTAATTCTACTTACACGCCACACCTAGCATAGCGGTAATTTATTCCCACGATTTTTCAAAGGACCGCATACAACTGATTTAAATACTCTGCAGGATTTAGTATTCAACGTAGAAGAGGTCCAGAAGATAGTTCGGGATAACATAGAATTGTGTCTGGGCGGCAACATGTACAGTCACACAAGAGCGCCGCAGTGGATTACCGTTATCACTGAGAAGACGTTGGCCAGGCTGAACAAGCTGAATAAACCCTTCAAATACATCTGTATGTAACCGTACCGACGAACAGTACCTATCGTAGCGTAGGCTACCAACTACTTTAAAATAATTATTTTATAAGTACCTCACCCACTTTAATTCTTCTATGTATTTGATTTTTGCTAATAATTTCGTATACTATATACTTTATCCCATATTTTTTAAATACCTTATACTTTTTAAAGCTCATTTTCGAGCTATTTTTATGCGAAACACCGGTTGATCGAACTCAACGATCTTACTTAGGAACGGTACCTTACTTAGGTATTAGATACAGATCGGGTAGTACCACCAGATGCGATGGACCAATGTCGGTGGATGGAGGCCGTTATGGCACTCTTCGGGCACAGATATTATAATGCTTCGGGTTAGGCCTTGTCAGCAATGGTATTCTACAGGCTGATGGTGATGAATTATCTAGATAATAAGTACGTTAAGTTCCAACTACTGTGTTTGTATACATTAATATATCATATTAATACTAATAGAATACCTACTAATAGAAATATCACGCTAATAGATTAACTACCTACATACTATGTAGGTATTCTATTAGCTGTTATAGAACAAGATATCTAATACCTAATGCTTAGGTACCTACTACTTATACGTAGCCGAGTTCAAGTTCAGACTCAAGTTTAATTAGGAAGATTACTTATTTATTTAACTTGATGGGGCATTGACTCAGCCGTTAAGAAAATGCTGAAAGTTTCTACATAATATACAACTTCAAACCTAGTTATTATCACAGATACTAGCTTCTGCCCACGGCTTCGCCCGCGTGGTACCCGGATAAAAAGTAGCCTATGTGTTATTCTGATAATCATGGTCTTTGAAGTCACGCCGTTTCCGGGTAGACAGGGGACAGAGATCACAAATATCCACAAAAGTTTATTTACTTTCAGTGCGAGTAACGGTAACCCAAAAGAACGGCTCAGGGCTACACACTGCCGCAGCCTACTTTTGGGACACTGCGACGGACGGCGCGTGCACGGTGCGTTGGGAGAACAAATATATGTACTGCATCATCAATGTGTGGGCGTGCGCTATTCAAATCTAGAAAAATAAAGTGCTTTTATTTTAATTACTGTTATCTGCTTTTTTTTAATTTAAAAATCAATAGACAATAAAGTCAGTATTCTACAGCGCATACAATGAATATTCATATTCGCTGGTGACGCCATCTATGATTCCTAGTTGGAAGGAAAAGTACCTGCATGGTTTCTCTCAGTTTTCATTTTAATACAGCTGAAAATGACCTTCGTATATAAAATGTTTAAATTAAAATGTGGGGTAATGAAACAATTCCTAAAGCACATTTTAGTATTTTTATTTTTGGTAAAATTTACCACAATACAAAATAATGATAGAAATAAATAAAGTAATAAAATGTATAAGACAGGTCATAGAACTATGCATTGTAAAATTGGTGCTTTTAAAGCATTTCATATAATTTATAATAACATTAGGCAAAATGGCATTGTGTACAATTAAAAATAAAAGCATTATTTTTAACACAAATAATATCAAGAGCAGATGCATACACTTAAAATAAAATTAACGCAAAATTGATTCATCACTTTGTGATTTGGTCTTTTGATTCTTCTAATTTTTATTTGTTTACAGGACTAAAAAAATGCACATGTACATTATTTTAAAGCATAATAGTTCACCGGACAAGTCAATTCGCGCTATAGCCAACCCTTTACAAAATCGAATTCATAATCGAAAATAATAATAACAGAGGGCAGCTAATCAACACAAGAGTGCAAAGTAAACAATACAACTTATGGATAGAATTCGATGTAACAACGCCCAAACTAGCAAAATAGTCAAAATAAGTTAGGGAGAAAATTTAATATTAAAATGAACACTACACTTCTGCACAAAAATATGTGTTCCGAGAATTCGCAACCAGCTGGACTCGATATCGCACCTTTGTCTCTAATTGGCAATGAGTTAACCAGTTTTACCATGGATCGAGCTGTAGATGGCTATATTTGAGTCCCAATAATTTGCTGAATAGAAAGTTTTATTCAGCAAATTATTGGGACTCAAATATAAAGTTGGTACTAGTCTTAGAAGTTACCAAAACCGAGTCCGACTTCTTTCCAGTGAGTTTGGCTTCAGTAAGGGCGATGTGACGTCAAATCGGCTGCACCTGTTTTCGCTCTTATGACTTTAGATACAACGAGAAGGAAAGAAAAACGAAACTCGTGTTAATCTTACGACAACATAAAACTAACATTTAAAAATAGATGTTAATTATTACAATCGATTTTAAATTACTAATGTACTTTGTTTATTATCGCAACTCGATGTAAACTATAATCAACTATCGTATCAAATGTTAACAAAATATAACAACCTTTTATCAAAAAGAATGGCTTGTCCTGTTATGGCTAAGTCCACATCATACAAAGAATAAAGTTATGCTACAACTGATGAGACTAGTCTACTTCCACCATTGCAGGCGAATATCATTTTAAATAAAACATTGATGGGAACGCAGTCATCACAGTATGGAAAGGGAAACTTTCGATCCCTAACACGACACATGGCCAAAACAGACAGACATAAACGATTATTAAAGTAGATCCTTTTAAAAAAGTTTCAATATTGTTGTCCACCTCACTATGTCTTTTGACTGTAACCACATTTAAAAAAGGAGAAAGAAAATAGCTATGTTGATGAGTATGTAAGCTGTCTTGTTCATCTGTAGTTGAAGGAATCCAAAGTTCACCTAAATGTGATACAAATAATATCACACCTTACAATACATTTTAGTAAGGTCGTTTGTCTTCCGTCTAAACACCAATGAATAAACAAATATGTTGTTCAATTGGTGGATAAACAAGGGGGATTTAATATCTTACTTTCGATGGAAAAATTACCAACCAGGTTAACTTCATTATGCTGAATAGTTTCGGTCTATGAAACTGCAGTTGGTATATCTGTCTTAGCGGTAATAACATAGTTATAATTGATATAGTGCAATTATTTTGAATAGTAGATATAAATTTCAACAATATTACTTAAATTATTGGGTCCACTGCGGTTCTGGACCCCGCAGGCACGGCTTCGCTCAGCTAAAACTTATGTTTTATGTTTACAATATTGTACCATTCACAACGTCGATGGACTTTTTAATAAAGCTGACTTTCACAATAACAGCTGCGACTGCGATCTGTTACCTTCAAAGACCGACAAAACATATTTTGATTTTGTTTTATATAACGGAAGTCGTGTTTCAGATATGTACTATCTGTTGAATTGGTTAATAAGATTTACTCGAAAATACCCCTTGACACATCTAGCAGTACAAAAACGTTACAAACGGTCTAGACATACTATTCTTGTTCGTGTCTTTACTGTTACGATAAGTTGCACTTGTCTCTCTGAAATAAATAAACTATTATATTGTATTGGACAGCAGATAAAACATGTTGAATCTAAACAAAATCTAATTCTTATATGATAACATTCATTCATACACATAGATTGAAGACTGAAAAGTGCAACTAATATTGATTTTATTGATATGTTATTATAAAGATGACAATATTTATACAAATAACTATAATACTAGTATTACATGAACTATTATTATTCTGTCTATGGATAGGTATCTACGAAATACTTGGGACAAATATTAAATTACATTAATACTGTACTGATTAGAGCCACAGTACTTAAAAATATTTAACTGTTTCTACGTGATTATATTGTAAGTATCTGAATTAAACATATTCTAAGTTCTAAAATTATGAAATCGTAAAAGAGTAGTTTAAGGAGCAAATCAGCTGATATCTGTGATGGCGTTATGTTGTGATGCTATATTCAGTCTAAAAAAAATAGTCAATGGGATTGTGTTCTAAAACTAATTACAGATTAAAACAACAGAATTGATTAGAATAAAACTTAGACAACTCAAGCTGTGCTGATTGTTTTAAAGCTTACAATGTGCATTTTTATTTTAAAACGTTTAATTTAACTGGGAGTTTACATAACGCAAAAACTCTTGCAATAACTTATGTACAGTATAATATACTCTATAAAGTACAACCTACCTCTATGACTACAATAAAAACGATTTAACGTCTAATCAAATTATTATGACAGATATTTCCTCTTATTTACAATTTCACTATACAATACACATTAAAATTACTAAAAAGTAACATTGTACTCGTAACTTTGCTACCCTTTTCGACTGTACTAATTAATTAACGTCTTAGTCCCTTCTGTATTTACACATACGCGCTAAGCTAGTCGAGACTTAAAGGATCACAAGTTAAAGAAATAAGAACAAATGAGGAACAAATATACACAATCTACGTACTAGCAGTTCTCAATCCCGACTCGGGCAAAGCATATCACATCAAGTGCAACACCTCTGGTCACACTTAAGCCGTTCGCGAACCAACAAAATATTTACAAAAAAAATATTAACTAATGAAAATAATATACCGAAGTAAAATCCATTAAAAAATATTATACAATCCAACAACGCTAACACTGGGTAGATTCAAGTAAGAGATCATAACAAGATTCATTTGAACTGTCCACCGTTGCACGGTCCTATCCAGGTGGGAGTATGCGATATGTGAATTTGACTTATTGTCTTAGTTATGTACGTATTGTACACGGTTGTGCTCAACCCAGTATTCCATTCGAAACATTCATTCCTCACAATAAATTCTAAATGATCATGCCGACTGTCCACAATCAAAACAAAAACCATAGTAACATATCAAAATGGCTACTTTGTTTAAATAAATGTAATTCACGCACATAGACGTTGTTATGCATTACTTAATGTGATAAAAATAAATATTTAGTATAATTTTGAAATAGAATATGAAAGTTAAGACGCCATATTGTAGCGGCCTTTCTTTCTAACTTCAGTAGTTCGAAAAAGAGGAATACCAAATGGCGCTTTAGCTATTGTCATTTAAAACTGCTAAGCACTATTTAAAAAACGATGTCCCGTTACTATTTTATTTATGACGAGGTTCTTAATATGCTTTCAATGTGAACATACAGTTAGAATTAAAGGAGATCCATCATTTCCGTAGCCAGCGCGTGTCCGTCCTTCGTTATCCAAAGCCGCTCTTAAGTAATCTAACGTCTAATCATGTACTTATATAATTATGCTAACAAAATCCCGTATTAATTACCGATTAAAAATACTACCAACACTGTTTAAAGTGCGTCTCAAACGCCCATGCAGTATCTTTACTGGTCACATTTCTATCATTACACAACTCTTCAAATAGGAGACACTGCGGAATGCTATTTGCAGAGAGCGACTGCACAAGAGCACAGAATCCGTGTCTGATCGGCCAACTGAAACGCCATATTGATTCAGTTGATTTGTGTATGTCTTGTGCAAGTGGCGCCAAAGTTTTCTCTGAAATCTGACTTTTTATAGCTTGTTCAAAGCGTAATTGACAACTCTCATTTTTTGTTTTCTCTCTTCAATTCAGGTACTTGCGACATTTCTTAGCGCCGCAAGTGCATGGGATCTTGACCTCTTCGAATGGGAACTTATAGTCATAAGTCAATTCTTCGCCTACCGTTATCCGGCGTAGCGCGAAAATAAGGATGTGTTTGTGGCCATGAATGTCGACGACGCGGGAATAGCAGTTGGGCTGTAACAAAGAAATGTTTATTACTTTATATTATAAAACAATGTAATGTCATTGGAGCTTTCATTCTGCGTTTCTGACATTATACGCCTAAACCATTTTCAAGCCCTAGAAGGGTCAGATAAATTGATCTAGCTGACAGAAGCATCTATCTCTTGCTATACTATTTCCAACTCTATAATTTGAATTGATAAAAATATTAATTATAAATATTTTTAAGTTTAATATTAATTAACCTATCTTTAATACTTTGTTAATTTAAGCTCAATATTCTATTAAGTTTTTAACATTACTCAAACAGATACATGACTTGTTATGTGCTGTTATTGCACATGTTTTGTCTGATTTGTAAGGGTATACTGCGTTAACTTGTTTACGTCCAGTATCCGAGCCTCAACACAATCACTCACACAATTGTCTTGTCCAGTTGTGTTTTAAAATCAACATAATATGACCCGTATTTATATGGGGCGAGAATCTGTTACCTTGCCCTAACACAGTTAGTTATAAACTAGGACGGGAGGTAAGTGTTCTCAAACTGTATTGCTACCGGCATTTATTTTAATTGTACCTACAAACCAGTAGACAGTAAATTAACAACCATAAGCTATATAACATATTGTTCATTAAAGTTTGTTGTTTTCCAAATAAAGTTATTCTTATCTATTAAAAAAATAAATAAAAAAAAAAAGTTATATCTATTCCCGTTCCCAAAAAAAGCTTGGTCTTAAACAGTCAACGACAACAATAGAAAAAGATGTTAACAAACTGATTGTATTTACATGCTATTTTTCTTCAGATTTAACAAGGAAATGCAACTTGAGATGTACAAATAGTTAAGGGCCAAGCAAGGCGGATCCTAAAATATAGAACAATATTTTGAATAAAAGTACACAGAATTCAGAAAAAAAATAGTTAAACAAGTATATTTGTTACAGGAAAAAGTTAAAACCGACTTCAAGTAACGGGAAGTTGATAAATAATCCAAACCAAAATGAAATTTTATTTTCATTTAGCATTTTTTTTTCAAATGTATTGGTCGTATATAAAGTGTACTCTACTCTACTCTACTCTCTACTACTAAAATGTTTACAATTAGCGCAGATATCGCGTAACATACAAAAAAACCATACAGACGAATTGAGAACCTCCTTCTTTTTTGAAGTGTTAATCTACTTTTTTAGTTAACTGTACCAGTACGGAACTAAAGCTAAATAAAAGGTGTAGGTAACTCACATCGCACGAATGGTTGATGAATCTAGCGGCGTTCCCCTTGAGCGTCGCATCGACTACCAGGTTGTCATCGATACGGAACATGTAGCAGCCCCCGACGCCGCGTCTGCCGCTCGTGGCTTCGTACTTCTTCTCGCGTTGGTCGGCCAGCACCGCCCGGATCACTTCGCCGGCGTATTCTATCACCATGTCACCTGGAAGTATATCATACATAATAGTACTACGTACTCACCCCCTCCTGCCGAACCGGCGTACCTCACCCGGATCTCAATAGACATTTCATTTGCTCTAAGCAGAAAGCCATACGTCACCATTAATTGTTTACAAATTGAATTGACCGGCCGCGCCGACTCGACTAAAAGCGCCAACGGATGGAGCGCGTGAAAGCATGCCATCATGGCTTGGTGATAAGATTAATTTAATGAGCATTTTAAATTTATTCACGCAAACAACGGCACCGTTCATGTACACAGACATTGCATGTAGTGATTACGGATGCGATTGTTTCATACATTTTATCGAGTGGCCGGGGTGTGCTGGAAGGTAAGATTATGTGGAAGTTCAGAATCTCACACTAATCTTTCATTCTTACCGTTCATTTGACAACGGCAATCCTAGTGTGGGGTTAGGTCAATGTATGTCTGTGTATGTTTATTTATATTTATTGGTTCTTGGTCACCTGCTTTAGTTCAATGACCAGCCCCCTTATTACATTAGCAAAATGACTATGGGAACACAATGGCACTCCTATTGCTTGGCTTAACAATGTCCAAATGGGCATTGCCAAGCATGACAATACAAGTTGGTCGCCAAGGAGGTGTGGAGGACCTTATTGCTGATAGTGAGAAAACCAGTGTGGTGAAAGGATTCCAAGGAGCCTTGCTAAGGCTTCTTTCGTGTCACTTTCTTTCAAACTTTTGGTTTAAGATCATGCCAGTTTCCTCAAGATTTTATCTTCATTCACCGTTTAAGAGCACATAGTATTGCCCACGACTAGGATTCGAATCCACACCATAGGTTCGGAAGCCACTTCACCACCTGTGCTCTTAGCAGTGCATTCATACCTACCTACTTCGCATTTCAAAGTAAAAAGCATGAAGTCATATTGTTTATGACACTTTAGTCACGTCATATTTAACTTTTTCAGTGGTAGAAAGCAGCGCTGGCAGCGCGCCATCAGTCCCACGCAACGCGGCGGTTCATCGCTCAGCGCACACGGCGATTCCATTATTAAAATGAACGCCAAAGAAATCACAATTGTTCATAACTTAGTAGTTTACCCCGAACTGAGATCACGCAATATTCTGTTTGTGTAATAATTTATCCAAAATCAAACACATCTAGCTATTAACCCAGAAGATACAAATATAATTATTTTGAAAACGTGCATTCAAAGTTCTTGTTAAGACACCCTACATGACTTGATATTGTTATATATATAAGGGTTCTGCCCCTTTTCAATCCATATCTCAAAAAAAAAACTTTTTCAAAAAGTACCAGGTAACTCTAATTCTATTTTATGATATGTCTACACATTTTACATTTCATGAAGTTAAAATCAAAGTTAAAATCAACCATTCGAAAACAGGCAGAGGACACACATAAAGTACTGATTCCGCTAACTTGACACAAGAAACTCACTGGCTTCGATAGCTCGATTAAAAAAATGTGTTAATGCGACAGGTTTATATTATTATGCTAAACTGTAATTTCTTTGTCCAAATCATTGATCTTAATTATGGAATCAACAGTGCGCCGGATTCGCTGGCGTGTCTCCATTCAATGTGCCGTCGAACTGTGTGGAAGCGCACTCTCCACCTGATACATAGATCTCCTGCTACAGCAGATCAAGAATCATTGGACAACGGATAAGATAAAAATTCTAATTGGCTCGTCGCAGATTACTTCTGCGACAAGACCCGTTTTTTCTGGGCAGCAGATTTACGACTGCTAACTGTATTTCAGTTATACAATTACATGAGAAAGTTCACACTTTAATTTCGATTTCATATTCCTGACATAGGAACATACAATAACCAATGCAATGAAAACTTTTATCTGTGGTGTCTAATTAGTCGAATAGAATAGTTTTTCGGTAATCAACAGCGTTAACTTATGATTAGGCAAAAACATGTGTTTAAGCATAAGGCCAATAACAAATTATTAGGTTTTTTTTGAGGTAAGAATGAGCTACAATTATTATTAAGCATGTAGCGTAGTTATGAAGGTATATTGCCACCAGATAACGTAATTAGTGCTAATTTAGTTCTTCAGTCGTACAGATAGCGCTGCTGTACCGAAATGACAAAGCCTAGATTCCGTCACCAGCGACAAGTTGCAGCGACAAGTGACACTACTGGTCTATGTTTCTTATACATAGGTCACCCCATATAGATAGGAATCATCCACATAGGAACCAATAGTGTCGCTGTGCTTGTCGCCGGAAACGGACGGAGCCTCGAAAAAAAACCTGTATGAAAATGTGGCTTCGTGTTGTGTACCTAACATCTAGTTCACTTCAAGGAACGAATACGGCCTGCCACAGAAAAAAAAGAGAACCTCACATTACAAGGCTATTTAAAAATCAAGGAAAGAAACTATTTCATACCTTCTTCAATTTCTCGTTTACAGAAAAGTCCTCGTCCATGTATGTGTGACCTGTATACGCCAACTGACGCTTTAGAGGTCTCTTTAAGCTGCCTGAATCGCATTGCCGCTGGTAACGTGGCTAAACGTCTGCAAAAAAAAAAAAAAAAGTTTGTGAGGATGGATGTTTGTCACTCTTTCACGCTAAAACTACTTTTGATGAAACTTTACAGTAATATAGCTTATACATCAGAATAACACATAAGAATAATACAACTTTTTATCCGGGTACTACGCGGGCGAAGACGTGGGCAAAAGCTATTACAACTATAGTATATTTTAAAATTAAAAATACGGCTAATTCAGCGTATTAGTTAAGTGTATTCGCCGGTTTACCGAGGACCGTCAGATAAATATAGAAAAAACAGTGGTAATTAGCATTTCAGAAGATAGATAGCCTACACCAACCTCGATATCGAGCTTTCTCCTTCCTGCCCCCCACAAGGCGGTGGCTCCTCTCTAAAAGGCGATGCCATCCAGCTAAATATGTCATGGTTCGGTTTCCTCGCTACTGGGCCGGTGCGCGCGCTGCCCCAAACACTTTCTTTAAACCCTTCGCTTAAGTCCAAATCGTTGTCCCAACTGTTCAACTGGCGACCTTGGCGGATCTTGTATTTTGTGCAGCGACTTGCCTAAAATGATTAAAAAAAACTTACATAGAGTGTGGCAAGATAATAGAACTCTAAGCGAAATGGAATAGATTATTCAGTATGAAAATTCTTAAAATAGAAGATGTTTGCTTACCCCAGGCAGTTGTTCGATAAGATATCTCAAAGCGTTGTTATTCAACCCCAGTAAATGTGCTCCGGACAAAGTAGAAGGCAAATTGTACTGGATTAACGGAAGTCCCGACGCCTTCCTTGCATTTTGAACAGCCTCTATAACTTTAGCCCATAGGTCGGTCAATGACGGTGAAGTATAGTTAAAACCGTCTTCGGAGGTTACTTCGTATATAAGCTTTGGTCCGTCGTCTTTTGGTGGATCAGGCGCTTGTTTGGACCCAGCAGGCTTGTTCTCTTGTCCTTTAGTTACTTTGCTTTGCTTCTTTGCAACTACTGCTTCGCTATCTGATTTCTTGTCTAATAGCGGTCTTTTCATGGTCCTTGGCTGAGTAGTTGACGACTTCGTCGCAGCAGTTCTGTTTGTGTCTTTCTCGATTAAGATTTTGGGAGGCTCTATTTCAATTATTTCAGCGTCCAAACTGGGTAATGCTGTCATCTTAGTAACCGACACTGGTTCACTTCTAGTTGCTTCCGTATTTGCTGAAGCTACGCTGGTATTCGCTTGTTGGATTTCAGTTGATAGCTGCAACGCTTGTACTGCATCTCTCTCTTCCTTCTCCCGCTTAACCCTCTCCAGTTCCATCATTCTCTTTGACTCCTCAATCGCCTTTTCGAGATCACTGTCAATAGTTTCGTCTTTTATGTTCAGATCTGGCATATCATGACTGACAGGTCTTGGCCTTGGTGCGGCAGCTGTCTTCGTTCCAGAAGTCTTAGCTTTGTTTTGACCGTCTCGATGTAGAGGCAAAACTCTATTCATAGGCCTGGCCATTGCCATAGGATTGACGACGTTGGTAGGAATCCCTGATTGTTGAGGCTGTGGAGCCTTTATTGGTAGTGAGATACTAGAGCTGTTTTGCGTCGGTAAGTTGATTGTGTTGTTCTGTACGGGAACGCACATCATACTACTATTGCTTGGTTGGTTCTGAACGATATTGGCATTCTGATTTTGATTTTGGATCAAGTTGGTACTGGTCTGT
Source organism: Perizoma flavofasciatum (assembly GCA_958496245.1). Taxonomy (NCBI): domain Eukaryota; kingdom Metazoa; phylum Arthropoda; class Insecta; order Lepidoptera; family Geometridae; genus Perizoma; species Perizoma flavofasciatum. The sequence goes on along the minus strand of OY292439.1, from coordinate 6,157,016 downwards.
GGTTGCAGTTGTAATGCATTTGTTTGTATAGGGAAGGTGATATCAGCAGCTGCTTTAGATGCTATCTTCGGATCCACCAAGTTATTCTGAACTGTGATGTTGACAGTGTTATTGCTAGAGTTGACATTTATGTTCATTGGAGCGCTGTTCGGGATAGCTTGGAACGGAACATTTATCATGGTACCACTGTTTTCTCCTTTCTGTTGGAATGATAGAGGGTCTGCGTTCATACCAGTTACGTTGCTGTTACTATTGTTAGTTACTACGCGAATGTTGTGCTGCTGAGATACATGTTGCGTTATGTTGTTATCAATGTTAGTGACATTCATTCTGCCTCTCTCAGGTAAGTTGATTACTCTTTGGTTGTTTTGAGCATTAACTGGCATATTCGGTATGTATCCCATTTGGTTGTTCACTGTTATCGCATGGTTTTGCTTGTCGTTGCCCACTATACTGACTTTAGCGCAGTCGTTGCTCGGTATATTCGACATGGGAATATTCGGAATTGAAGGAGGTCCCATAATATTCTTCCCTCTAATCGGTTCTTGTGGAAACTTCGGGGATTCGTTCACAGACATGCTATTTCTGTTTACTGAACTATCCAAGTTCGATAAGTTGTGATTTTGTGCAGAGTTATTAGAGTTCATACTGCAGCTGTTTATGCTGATTTGAGCGTTCGAAACTTGATTGTTGACAATTTGATTTTGAGTGTTTCCGTGAGTCTGTGAATTGTTCATCATCATATGATTAGAGGTGCCAGGCAAAAGGTTGTTGACATTGTGATCTGTAGAGTTGTTACAACCCATTAGCATATCGTGGCTGTTTATATTGTTTTGATTGTTATTTCCATACATATTGCTGTTATTTACTGAATTCATCATCATGTTATTCGACATGCTAGAATTGTTTACACTCATTCCGTGCATCATGTTAGCGCCCATATTCATGTTATTAGAGTTCATATTTGAACATAAATCCATAGTGCTTTGTGTGTTTGAAAATTGAACACTGTTGTTAGAACAACTTCCGCTGCACGAATTTTGAATTTCATTTTTGATGTCGGGAATGTTATGCATCAAAGGATTGGTCATAGATTGGTGGTTTGAGTTATTCATTGGCATAGAACTATTCAAGTTATTATGCATATTCATACTATTCATTGAAGTCATATTGCTCATCGGGTGTTGCATCATAGAGTTGTGCTCCATCGAATTTCTGTTATTCGATATTTGATTGATCGAGTTCATATTTTGCATAGACATTGAGTTACCGTCGTAGCGGTTACCGTGCATGTTTGGCATCGTTCCGGAGCTGTCCATCTGATTGCCGAGACTCATGGTTGCAGTGTTGCCTGGCATATGATGCATGTGCATACTATTATCCATTTGTCGGTTGTGCATTTGATTCGGCAAGTTATGATGCTGGTTTTGCTGATGCATTCCCATTACGTTGTTATCGATATGTTGCCGATTATTTTGCATCATCACATTAGACATCTGATGCTGGTGATGTAGACCGAGATTATCGAGCGGTCTATTTTGCTGCATAGAAATTTGCTGGTTCATATTATGCATGTTATTCTCTAATGAACTTCTGTTGTTGATGTGATGGTTCATTTGCTGCATATTGTGCAGTTGAGTGGTATGCATATTGTCCATAGATTGTCTATTAGAATGCATAGAATGGCTTATGTTGTTCATACCATGTGGTTGCATATTCTCCATCATCATACGATTGTTCGGCATATTACTTTGCTGCATATGCATGTGGTTCAAGTCACTCATATCAGGACGATTTATATTGTGGTTTTGTATGTTATGCATATTCATAGATTGGTTCATCAAATTTGTATTGTCAGGGGTGCTTCGATTTGAGAGCATGTTTTGATTATGATTTTGTTGTGGACTAATCATGTTTTCATGGAACGGCCGTCCTGGCGTTGTTTGGTTCATTTGCATTTGGTTGTTTTCGACTTGGCGGTTGTTGTGTTGAATTTGGCCATTCATGATATGAATCTGGTTTGAAGTAGATAGCTGACTATCATGCGATACAATTTGCATGTTTCCGTGCGGAAGATTAGTAGAATTCATGGACGAATTTGAATTCATGTCGTGCTGTTGAGTATGTTGCATGTTATTGTCCGACGAAACAGTGATGTTCATTCTGTTAGTAGTCGACTCTTGACACGACATATTCATATTCTGCATGGAATTGTTTCCAGAATTCATTATTTGAACTTGTCCGTGAGGTGTCGCGTTCGATACTGAGCACATTTGATTTTGATTATTCGCGACTGTAATAGTATTTTGACTGTTTTGCATGACCGGTCGCATGTTGTGAGGTCCAATGCTCATAGATGGGGAGCTTCCCGTGTTGGATGCCATTTGGCAGCTATTCATCTTGTGCATGTTCATCTGGCTTATGCTTTCTTGGTGTTTATCGTTATTCCCCATGTTCTGAAAAGTCTTGTCATTGTTCACATGCTGTTGGGAATGTGAGGCCATGATTTCTTGTGAGAAGTTAAGATGTCCACCTTCTGTTTTCGAAAGAGCGTTGATCTTGCTCAGTTTCATAGTCGTATCCGCATCGAAGTTACTATTCATGCCTGAATTTGGTGGGAATATGTTTCCTGATTGAATTTGGATAACGTTATTTGTTGTAGAGTGAGATGTCGTATGATGGCTTACGTTTATGTTTGATTCAAACTGATGCGAATGCATGTTCATACCAGAGATTGTGTTTCCATTATTTGAAATCGACATCAAACACTGGTTATTTTTATCAGAATCATGCGATATTGTCCTTCCAGACATGGTGTGGTTCTGAATGTTCATCGAACTTGTGTTATTGATGTTACTCGTTTTCACGGTCATATTTTGAAGTTCCAATTTATTTTCAGTGTTGCTACTAATTGGTGTAGAAATCTGCCGCCATGGCGTAGGCGATTTCGTAGCAGTGATGCTTATTGTAGGTACACTGGGAGAGCTCGAAGTGTCATGCAAGTTGCCACTGATTTCGATTACGTGGGAATTTCCCATCTTCATATTATTCTTGTTGCCCGATGGGGCAATCGAGCTGGAGACTATTGGTTGTGAAAACGGTATTGATTGCATTGAAAATGAGTTTGCAGAGTTGGGAATCGATTGAGAGATCGCCATTACGGGTTGTCCAGTAGATGATACAAGGGTTACGCTCGGAGACATGGTGACTGTACTTGACTTTGACATGTTTCCTCTGAGAACGTTTTGCGAAGTACTCGATAGCGTCATGCTGTGTATTTGTGATGTTATTGGATTGACGCTCTGTCTGCCAGTTATAATGGTTGGACCTGACTGGGAACCCATTATGATTTGATTTGGGTTCATTTGTATTACTTTAGGTGTCTGTCTGCTGTTTCCTGGCTTATCCGGAAGCGGCTGTAGTGTCAGATTGGGGACAGTTGTCTTGACGGTCTTTAGAGAAGGTGGTGATGATTGTACATTTTGAGCATTCACCACATTAGGTGTTGATGAAGCCACAGTTTCTCCAACATTGTTGACCACAACATATCCTGTTGGTACTTCCACAATAGGTTCAATCTTGCTAGCTTGAAACACTTGAGTTGTTGTAGCAGAAAAACTGCTGTTTTGAGCAAGGACTCCTTGCATCGCCGTCGACACGAATTGTTGTGATGACATCACTGTATTTTGTACAATCGTTTCTAATCCGTAGTAGACCGGCTGTGTGGTCGTCAGATACATGCAGCCGTTTGGATCGGTGACCATTTCTAAAGTAGGCGCTGATCCGAGAAGGACTTGGTCATTGCAGAATTGTGGCAACAAAGTTCCATTTGGTAGTAGTGTTGCGCCATTCGGACCTGAAGTTATCAATGTATTGCCTTGAGATTGCAATGTATTTGGGATGATGGTCTGTCCATTGCCGATTCCGCTCTGTGATACAACTGTTGCTCCAGTATTTTGCATATTATTTGGGGTAAGAATAGTAGCCTGTGATGTCATATTTCCGTTCAATCCTTGTATGGTACCCTGTGGGATAATCGTAGCACCATTTTGCATCTGTGGCAGAATAGTGTGTCCATTTGGCCCTTGTGAAATAATGCCTTGTTGAATAGTACCTTGAGGCAAGATGCCGACGTTCCCTTGAGGCAGTAAAACAGGAATTCCACCGCTGGGCACTGCCACAAGTCCTCCATTTTCAGTCTGTTGTATTTGGAACGTCTGTGGCATTAGACCTCCTTGTGTCGAAATAAACTGAGTTGGACTTTTAAAGTCTCCTTGAGGTGCGATTGTTGCTATGTATTGCATGTTTTGATGATTCTGTTGTTGCGATAGCGCTTCTACATACGACATGATATTCTGATTTGCCATTGGTTGTACAATGATTGAAGGCTGTCCCGTGTTGTTATTGGTCTGCAGTTGGATGACAGTATTTCCTGGTCCAATGGGCTGATTGATAGTGGTATAGGTCTTTTCCATTTTCGTTTGTCTCTTTATTGTAGTTGGTTTTGGAATCGGACGTCCTCTGACACGATTCGCAGCTTGGAAAATAGGTTTTGGTTGGACTGCCGGCTGCTTTTTGGGCGACTTCTGATGATGGCCCGGCAATATTATATGGTGTTTATGTTGGTTCGGAGATGTCAGTCTCTGAGTGGTCATAGTTGGTACCACAATGGTAGGATTACCTTGGATTTGCGGTCTTATCATTGGTTGAATATTTTGTATAATAGTATTATTCGGCATTCCTTGAATTGAGTTCACTGGCAAAGCAATTGAGGAGGCGCTCATGTTTGGGAATTGATTTTTGCTGTGAATCATTGAGATATTGCCTTGATGGTTAGACGGCAAAGTCAGCACTTGGTTGGAGTTTGAAGAAATTACTTGAATACCCCCTGATCCCGAAAGTAATTGCGCCATATCACCGCTTTGGATTTGTTGAATATTTCCTCCATTTCCTTTTACACAGATGTTGTAAGGTAGTAATCCAGGTTGTGTAATAATCTGTGGTGTCATAATTTTCTGACCTCCTGCCGAACTTGTTTTCGGCGGCATAAACATTTGCGGTGTCACTACGATTTGCGGTGAAGACATCACTTGCTGGTTGGACGACACTTGAATATTCGTGGTTTTGCTCTGATCAAATATAACGGTGCCAGATTTCATCTGTTCCGTTATCGTCATCGTCATTTCATTGGAAGGGCCAGGAGAAGGAGTTTCGACAATTGTGCCATTGATTGTAATTTGTCTCGTATTGATTGACGTCCGCCTGGCAGAAATTCCTTCTGCCTTCATCGTACTTTCACTTCCACTGACAACCCCTGCGTGGATTATCATCGGTTGAGCAAAGGCGCCTTGAAAAGCGTTCTGCAATGTTGTCAATGTCCTGTTTTCCGGCGATTTCGGATTCTCACTCTCACTTTCGCTTGTTGACATCATGTCGCAGGATGGTACGTGTCTATCGTAAGAGTCTTTGTTCCGATAAGTGCATTGGCATCTGTCGCATCTCACTGGATGTTCGATCGCATTTATTCCACTATCATCTATAGGTCTCATCACTAGTTCTGGCTGTCCATTGATAGAGTTGCCTGCAAACGTGACGGTGTAGCTTTCGGTTCCGCCACCTCTATACATGAACTGGTTATGTCTAGGTGTGTTATCATTTGGATGTTCATCCCCTGCGCCGTCTAACTGTTGTATTGGAGTAAAGTCGTCGTCTTCGCGAGGGCTGTTGGGTCGTGAGCTACAAGTGCTTTCTGAGCCCGACCAATCAGCAGTGCCGTCTAACTGAGCTATAGGACTGCAAGTTATCTTTGTGTAAAAGTCTATGACGTCAGTATAGTAGCCTTCTGTCTTATCATCTTTTTCTGCGCTTGCTTCATCTTCTTTTTGTTTGGGCGATGTTGTACGGTAGGTAATACCTGACGAGTGTCCCGCTTCGTCGCAAATTGCGCTGTTGTTACCAGATTCATCTTTGACCTTTTTGCCCGAGTTAATTGGTTCTTCTTTTATTGAATCTAATGAATTTTCAGCTGATGGCAGCTTTTGAATGGGACTCATTTTGCCCGTGACTGTAGAGGATTTGCCAATTTTACATCTCTTTATAGTTGAAGAAAGCAGGCTCGTATCTATCTTGTTGTTCCAGCTACTAGATCGTTGCTGGCCTCTTCCAGTTGTCAACGTTTTCAAACTATGACTTTGTAAGAGCATTTCAGATTTACTTCTCTTTAACTCTTTACTGCCAGATTCAAATCTAGCGTTAAGTAGCTCATCAATGTAATCATTTTGGCGGTAGTCTTTATCATTGCTCCTCTCGCCGTCTTCAAGGACATTTTTCAGGTCTTGGAAGATGTCTTGCATAGATATACCGTCTAAAAGATCGTGGTTAAGATCTTCGAATATAGCGTCTTTCACTTCTTCTGGTAGTATTTCATCCGCCGTATTTTGTGGTTCTTCTTCGTCTTGCTGCTCTTGTTTGCAGACATTATCAATTAGATGCTCTATCACTTGTTTCACTGCAATTTCTTCCAATGTTACAGTGTTGCCAAATTTAATCGGCGACTTTTTTGTGCTCTTGAAAAAATCTAAGGCGCTTTTTCCTGTTCCAGAGACTACGCTTTCGTGCCAAGCGCCGATTTCGGCCATGACTCTGTCAACCACTTGAACTCCCTTGCTATGATCCACTGTTATATTCACGCCATAGTCAAATCCTGGCATAGGTTCAGCCAAAATTAACTTCGTCTTGATCGTATATCTCACTATTTTCGACGGCTTTTTACACGACCAGAATAGCCGCGTACACGAGAAATCCACAGGCATTAGAAAATCTTCATAGTCAGACACTGACGGAACTATCTTTCCCAGACTGTGGACTGTAAGGGAACCCATTATGAACTGAACTTTAGTGATTTCGCTGTATCTTTTCTTTTTTTTATCAAGTTCAACATAAACTGGTCTTGTAAGTTCGAAGTCGGCGTCTTTTTGCAGACTTTTCTTTGGGATATCTTTTCCGTGAGCCGGGCAGAATACTCTCTTATCGTCCATGAAGGCGCAGCTTGCTTTTCTAGCGCATGCGTAGTGATACGTTTCGCTACAGTTTTTGGCGCAGCAACCTACGCTAGCACCTTTCACTTCACAGGTGGCGCATTTGATCATTTTACCTCTGGATATAGCAGAATGGACATTCTGTAATGAGCCATCAATCTCCTCAAACACTTCTGCCGACCATAAGGCGCAGTTTGCGTGAATCCAATCATTTTGCCCACAGTATAGTAACCGACCTTCCATTGGCGGAGATCCGTCTCCATTAGACTTACAAAGAACGCAAATACGAGTATCTGTAACTGGAAAGAATTCCAGTAATTCTTCGTCTAACTTTTCTCCATCAAGTTCCAACTTTGGTACAATCTGGTCGAAAGGTCTTTCAATAGACTCAACATCATTTTTGATTTTGTTATCAGTCATTTCGACATCTTTCAGAGATTCGGCGTCCTCATTTTCACCTTCAACTTCTAAGTTAGGTTGAAGACAGTTATTCTCACAGTCAAACCATGGGAATGTCTCGGAAAATAAGCTCCTGTATATCGACTTGAGATCTATGTTTGACGTCCTTTCGATTACTTCTTTCATGTCATGATTGAAATCTTTTAGGGAGACATATTCATCGCAGTTGACCCTTTTCTTGATGTCAAGTAAAGATGGCGAGATTAGTCGGTTCACATCGCCTTCAATGGGCGTGCTTGGTTGTCTTACAACAGCTGGACTCAATTCTTGTTCACTTCTTGCTGGAGCAAAGCTTTTCATTGGTTCATCATCATCTGATATTGGCTCGTATTTGTCGACGTGGACTGTTGTCGGCAACATTGTTGTCGCTTTCTCATTAATAGGAGGGTTATTTTCATGCACTTCAACACAAGGCGTATCGAATTCCGCTTTCGTGTCAAAGAGTCCTGCAGAAAAGCAAATCTCCTTGTTTTGCATCAACGGCTCTTGAAGGTTCACAACTTTATGTGATGTATGAGGCATCTCTTCTTTTCCCATTTCAACATCGCTCAGCAATGAGGAGCAATGCCAAACATTTGATGTGCTTGGGTCGTCCATTTTATTCATGATATTATTACGTCGTCCGCGTGACATATTTCTGTAGACTTTGGTCTCTGTGGATTTCATAGAATCATCTGCAGAATCGAAGTGTAGCTTTCTTATGGCTTGAGGTGACATTAGCCTGTACGGCTTGTTCGGTACTGGAGTATTTTTATGTGGAGTCAATTTCAATAAGGCGCAGGCCTTTTTATTCTTAGCCAATAGCTTGAGTAGATGCAGTAGGGTTCCTTTGAGATGTTCTGTGAGCATTTTCCGCCATGGCGGATCGTTGGGCATGCATTTGCAGCAAATGTATTCAATAGAGGGGGGTAATGCTGAGAGTAGTTGATACCCCTCGCCGGACAGGCCTTCGCAGCTTGCATGGACCCAGCGGGCACACCAACCGCATTCCATCATCTATAACAATAGTAATTACAAATTAATAGTAAACAAATAAAAGGTTACTTTTAAAATGTTTAACGTGCCACTATAATTCGGAAAAATACCTGATTAATAATTACAAGTGCGTAAATGCGTTTAAACATAATCGCCTCAATTCCCATAAATGTTATTATTACATACCTTGCTATCAAAGTCGTTATCCCTGTAACAGGCTTGGCACAGTGGACAGTAATTGCCTTTCTGCCGCAGCTTGAAGCACGGCCCACAAAACGGTAAGCTGCCTACGAATTTGCTGACGCGGCTGCTATCGCAACTCTTGCATTTCAGGCATGCGCTGCAAATCTGGAAAAACAAAAAGCTCGATATATAACTGCAAAAGAAATACGAAGTCATTGATCGATTGTGCGTAAGTCATGAAGACAAGTTCAAGGTCGTTACTAACTTACTGGCGATTTCACGGATCTTTTTGGCAGATACGATTATAGTGTGACTCAGGTATGTAACATAAAATCTGATTTATTAAAGAAGCGCGAAAAATAAACGACCCGCTGTTTAAGAGCGAATCGCTACCCTGACTGACGGCACTAGGGGGCACTGCAATACATTTTTACGTTCTGGTAAATTTTACTTGTTTGTCTATTACATTATGCAGACAAAGAGCAACTTCAGGACGGTCTGCTGGACATAGATAGATAAACTCTTTATTGCACACAAAAGCAAAATACAAAACACAGGAATAAATAATCATAAAAGGTACAATGGGCGGTCTTATCGCTAAAAGCGATCTCTTACAGACAACATTTAGACATAGGTCTAAAGAGTGCCACGACGAACGGTCTTGGGCCACCTCCGTCTGCGGTCTTATTATATCAGCATTATATTTCATGTACTCTATAGTTCCCATAACACAAGCTCTGCTAACTTTGGGGCTAGATGATGCTGTGTGAAAATATCCCAGCATAATTATTATTATTCTACGAAGATGCGCCCACCAAGGCTATGGTAATCATTTTGACGGTCGTAGGAGTTCATAGCTTCTAAAACTTGAAAAGAGGAAACTTCTTTTTCAAGTTTTAGTAGCTATGGGCATTGCTACAATATTTGACTGACTGAATCGATCGTCATAGTTGTGTCGTGGCGCGTCTTCCTGAAATGCACGAACTAAAGGAAGTTGTCGAACCTGTGGCCAATCACTTCGATGGTCGGGCGGCGCGTGCGGCAGGCAAGCGGCGTGGTAGTGCCGTGCGCAGGCGCGGCAGCGGAGCCGAGCAGCGGAGCGCGAGCAGGCAGCGCACGACACACAGCGCGCGCAAGTCCACGACCCGCCGCCGCCGGACCACTCCTCCGCGCACCAGCTGTGGTACCATTCGCAGCAGCTCGAACATACCACCATCTGAAATACAGCGTACCGTAAAATGGGGTGAATAGGAACGCTGATCACTCAATTATAACATAGAGAAAGAAAAAAAAAAAGTGCTTGGTGAACATATGCCATAACATAATCTTATGACTGTTACGAAAGTTCCGCATAAGTGATTTGATCCACTATAGTTTCTGGAATTATTGCAATAATTATAATCTAAAAATTGAGTTGATCCAATAATATCACATGTTAGAAAACTTTTTCGAACTTGTAAATGCGCCGTCAATAACATTCAACATTCAAAGAATGTCCCAATCAGAGGGACACAGGTAGTGAAAGTAATTTGTACCTTTTCCTTTCCTGCACTGCCACAAAGGAAGCAGAGTTTGGCAACAGTGAAAGATCCAGTTCCAATGAGCCCGAATCCTGAGCTACAGACTTCATCCGGATCGTAACTCTCCCAGAAATCGACACAAATGAGTTCTGGTCGATTTTGACCACACTTTTGAGAGCGGCCGCGCACCTGAAAATGAAACAAATACTATAATAGCATGGTCAACTTATACTTAAGAATATCATAAATAGTAATGTTTATTTTGTGCCTGAAATCCCAGCTCGAAAAACAAATTATTTTTATTTATTTCCGCAGCATGTTCGAGAGACCAATATTTAATTTTTGCGTAACTCATTATGATTGCATGTTCAACACGGTAATGGAGTCCAGTACATAAAAGGAAAATTGATATTTTTGCAGAATCGAATAGGAATCTCAAGAAACTTACGTTTGTGATGTTGGTAAGAGGTTTGTAAACTGTTTTCCTTGGAACTAGATCCACAATCGTCTCATCCTCACTTGATTCTGCCTTTGCTTGCGGTTTAACCACTGGTTCCACCTTTCTCTTCTTAGGTTCAATAGGCGCCTCAATTTCCACATCCTTTGTAATTGTAGGTTCAGGAACAATTTGAGGTGCATTATTCTCAATACCAACTTCAGGCTCAATCGGGAGTTCGATATCTTTGTCTTTGTCCGGCAAAGTGACTTCGCCTTCTGGCTTATCTTTTTCTTTCTCTTCCAGAGTCGGGAATGTAGCGATTGGTTGCCCCAATACGATTGACGCGCTTCGACATACGTGTTTGACTCGCGGACCTTTAAGTTCCACTTTCTGGCGTTTGGGGTCTTCAGTCGGTTTTGCCTCGGTTTTCTCTTTTTTGCGCACTTTGACCCTTGTCAGTTGCCTTTTCCGAGTCAAACTAATATCTTCTTTAGTCTCCTCAGCTGTTGCTGGGTCTTTTACAAGCTTTTCCTAAAAAATATGACATTTTATTTTATACTTTTTTTTCATTGCTTGTGGTTAAATATAAGGTCTTAATAGTATTTCAATGATTCTTCTGTACCTTACACCACTGCAGAATACACAGGAATTACTGCCATAAGAAAAAAAAATACCCGCTAGCGAAACTAATCTTGCTTTAGCAATATCACACAAAGCAACAGAGTTCATACAATAGAAACATCAAAATTATTACCTCAATCTTCTCCACAACTTCCTCAGCTGTCTTCTTAGCAGCCTTCAATGCTCCAAAGATCTTGTTTTCACTTTCTGATAGAGCAAACATAGGGGCGGCCTGAGGAGTCGGCGTTGTGGGCAGCCGCAAAGGATTGGCCGGTAATGTCACAGGTACTAGTCCCGCTCTCATGCTGGGAGGTAGCATGGCTGTAAGGCCAGCACGGATGTAAGGCGGTACTTGGAATGCTTTGAGGCACATTTTTAGCCAGCAAGCTGGACAACGAGCAGTGTTTGTGCATTTTAGGAGCTTCCATTGTTGAGACCGCACTATTGGCGGTACATTGCAGTTGCCTGGAATGATATGGAATATTAATCATCACTTTCAATGATATGAAAGTTGGGGTATCCTTTGGCTTGCTTTTACATAATGACTACCATGTTGAAACTAAATATCTACATTAGCATCACTTATACCTAAAGCATGGCCTAATGAAATTTTATAAAATGTTATCAAACTGAAATTGCATTTTCAATCTACAGCATCATCCCTCAAAGCAGTCTCCTACCAAAATGTTCTGAGCTTAGTCAATTAAAGACTAGTTTTTTTATACTTTAAAATCACAAGACATATAGAGAAAAGTCAACTTGAATTAAACCCTTAATACACCAAATATAATACTTAAAGCACTAAATCCCTTCATCACACTGGTTGTTTCAATTCCATATGGTCAGATCCCTGACCTAATGCTGTGTGACCAAGAAAGAACCGATGGCATAAAGAAAATAAAATAAATTGTGAAAGTAATAACAGTGTGTCATGCAACAAATATATATATTGATGAGGTTCAGTTATTTAGTTGTTTACTAGTTACTAATAAAACCAGAACAGTGCCTATCAAATCAAGGTCTTGCTCTTTTATTCAACTGACCTTGGCAAGGTGGGTGAGGTTGAAGGGTGGCAATGCAGATTAAACCCCCCTACTATGACTAGAGCAGTCAGTGGATGGTCGTGAAAGGCCCCCTCCTATTCAACTAGCAACATTATATTCATTCCAGCCAAGCCAGGAATCACTCACTGCTGGGTAAAACCTTCCTTCTCTGCCAGCCTCAGTCCTATGCATCTTTTGCCCATATCTCTGACTGGTATCAAGAAATAAATATGAGATGTTCTAAAATTGCATGCCATGACCATGATTTTAAACAGTGTAAGTAGAATTTAAGAGGTACTTAGTTTTCCTGTACTAACCTTCTCCTACCAAGCATTCCATCTGAACTATGCCAACTTTCTGTGACATCTTTTCTTTCTTCAGCATCTTCGATATGAACTTGCGGCAGGACTCACAAGAGTAAATCCCAAACTTGCGAGCTTGCTTCACAAATCTGTAGAACCTCACTGCCCCGCAAACGCCACATGTTACTGTAGTCGGCGGTATATTCGTAGCTAAAAAAAAGGAATTTATTGCTATTTCAATCACCACTTTTTTGGTCATAATACATTTTTCATTGCATCTGAAATTCCAGCAGTTCATCCGCATTACAACATTTTGTAGTCACAATATATATTGCCTTGAATTTGTAGTAAATTAAGGTGGATAAAATAATTAATTGGAATTTATTGCTATTTCAATCACCACTTTTTTGGTCATAATACATTTTTCATTGCATCTGAAATTCCAGCAGTCCTAAAGTTAATCCGCATTACAACATTTTGTAGTCACAATATATATTGCCTTGAATTTGTAATAAATTAAGGTGGATAAAATAATTATTGGATACTTACGTGATCCAGATTGAGCTGTAGAGAAGGGTCCATCCAAGCCTGTGGGGGCAGTTGGTGCAGCAAGCTGTAACCTCGCTTCCCTGATGATAACCTTGCCCCGTAGTAACTGAGAAGCTGCAGTAGAAGAATGCTTATCTTTCTCAGGACTAGGAGATGCTGGTTTCTCCCTCTCTTCTCTCTCATCACCACTGGGCGGTGGACTCTCACTATCCCAACTCTCCTCAGATTCTGAACCACTGCTAGTACTACTAGAACTGCTTGCATCAGAAATGTCCATGAGTTTACGCATTGCATGGCCTGTACGATCTTCTTTGTTTGCCTCCGTTTTTCCATTGTCAAGGTTTTCTGGACTGCTTTCATCTGACTTGTATTCTGGCTCCTTATCAAACTTGAACAGGTCAGCTACAGGCTTTTTGATACCAAGTCCAGTAAAAGATGGTATTATTTTATCCTTGAAAAGGTTTGAGGATTTTAGTACCTGTTTATCTTTGGTCTTCTCATTATCGTTGAGTTTCTCAAGATCTGCCACATCATTTGTGTCATCATGCAAGTTGTTGAATACAAGCCTCTTTAGTTTAGGCTTCTTTAGAACCTTGCTTGCTGCTATACTGCTTGCTGGTTCCTCACCATCAATGAATTTCTTATTGGGTTTTATTACTCGTGAGGAATGTACGCTTCGCACAGGCAATACAAACTTGGTGCCTGTGCTTTCTTTCTCAACTGGTGATAGATTTCTAGGAGGTGGAGACATACATCGACCCTCACTGAACTGAGAGAATTTGTTCATAGGTTTGGAAAGTGGGTTTAGATTCTTTCTTTGATATCCCTCATGGTATTCAGATGTAGATTTTGAACTTAAATCAGTTAATTTCGCAGGTTTGAGAATACTGTTGAATGTTGAGTACTCAGTTTGTTTTAAAGCAGACTTCTTTTTAATAATAGGTATGAGAGGAGCATGGTGTTTTGGTAGTTTTTTAAGTGGATACACAAGGTCCTCACAACTCTCTACAGTACCAAATGTCACGGTTTTCTTCACTGGTTTAGGTTTATCTCCTTTTAGTGGTTCCATTTTGTTCTGTGATCTTGTTCGTACTGGGGATTTGTCACTGTTGATTTTCTCTAGGGATTCAGCTTTGTCTAGTTTATCTGACACTTTAGTTTCACTGTTCTCATTCTCATTATTTTCTTTCTTTTCTTCTTCCTGAAAAACAAAATATTAGTCTGATTAATAATAACCCATGGATTTTCTATAAAAAAAATGTATGTGCACATTCATACATGCCCAAAACAATGAAGGACAACATTGAGGAAACCAGAATACCCTATAACTAAAACTTGAATGCCATTGGTTAGGTTGTATCCCAATAAATGTTGATGGACTTGTAACTGGTCACATGAAATGCTAAGAGCTATTCAAAATGTGAACATATGCCAAATATGCCTTTCATTGTGCCCTTGACTAACCCCTACTTGGTAACCGCACAATTCTACAAACTGAGCTGAGAATGTCCACTAAAAAGATTTTGTGTTTTGTATCTGAATCCATGTTACATACTACTTCATTATTTCCATGCCATGGGCTAAATAAATAGAATTTATGTTTTCTATAGTCTCAAAAATTATGATTAAGAATACATATACTACCAATTTGTTTCTATTACATGATTTTTTTTTTAATTGTAAGATGGCCTTATTTTTGTCTAGTTTTCCTGTATAGTTTAAGAGTCCAAACCTTATGGTTAATTATTTAAACAGTAGATTTTTTAGATAGTCAGCTGTTTAAATTACAACTTATAACCCAAACAAAAGAATTATATAAACTATGTTAAAATGAGGTTATGTTAGCATTCAGATATATTGTTTTCTGTAGACATGTAAAAGCAGACAAAGCAAGCAATTTGCATTGATATTTTAGTTATATAAGTTTTATTAAGTACCAAGATACATTATTTCGTTTTTCTCTACAAAGAACATTTTGTTGACATCAAAATGGAACATGAAATGTCAAAGATGCTACAAATAAACGAAGCTAGCCTCGGTTGTACCTACGTAATGCTCGTCAATTACGTAAACATAAAATTTCCATACATAGGGCTTGCAAATCATCTTATCTACAAATGGCACATTATAAATGAGCCAAACAAGCTTTTACCTCTTGTTCCCCAGCAAAATCATTAGAAGCAGGGCCGCGGACGGGCGGCTGGCTCTCAGGAGCGGTCTCATGGTAAACAGTTCCCGATAAAACGCTAATTCGCTTTCTGTTTTGAAATTTGAGTGGTTTTCCTGGGAATCTCGACCTTCCCATTTTGATAAGCACGTAAACGTAGAACACTCAGTGCGTTCCGAGTGACTGTATAGAAACTGGCGCGCATGCTCGAGCCCGCGCGCTCCACAACGCCATTTCACGCATTTATGCAATGTGTATCACAAATTACGACGCAGTTTTCATTTTATGCATGCCGAAACATAGGCACTAACAGCACTGACCGAGTAAAACACTGAAACTTAGCACTGCACTGTTTTCGCAAAAGAAAACATCATCCATCATTTGTAATGGTCGTCGACTGATTGTGGGCCTGGGCCGCACGCAATCCAATCGCGTTACGCTTCCATTCAACGGCCGATCGTCTAGCGTCTAGCGCGGCCTAACGTGAAACAAAAGAAAATGTATTTTGTTTAGCACCTAATTTCCGTCACACGTCGATTAACACTTTTTTTTGTTTGGGTAATTTATCGCTAAATCAACCGAATTAAAGATTGAGTTGTAATTTGACACAAAGATGGCTGTTCGCCGCGCTTTAACAATAGCGTACACGAGTGATTAACGAGAGTCGAGACGAGGCGCGAGGCCGCGGTGTGAACGACACCTGGCTCTTGGGGCCAGTTATGGATTTTGAACCAATCGCGACGAATAATTCGGTCCGGTCGGCACTCTGCCGTACTTATGAAAACAACTCGCCTCGGAAAACAAACATCTCTGAGCTTCAGTGTTACTAAATCTATCTATATTTAGCGCCGACTTCTCCATCAATGTTTTGATATGATTGCCGTTGAATAAAAACTGCGCGATCATAGGGGGTGCGGGGTGATATCACAACGATCGTAATTTGATACACTCACAGTTAGGTATTATAATGCTGTCTCTTTTCACTCAGTTTGTAAACGAAGGACGTAGTTAAACTAAGTAGCTTAGCTACATAGGTAGGTAACCTATTATGCACAAGATGATGTAAATTTTTATGTTTTCGACTTCTCGACTTCAATATTCATTGCACAGACAGTTTGTGATATTGAGTTGATCAGTTGAGCACTGCAGTAGATAAAATGAACAAGTCTATTGCTTTGTTGTGTATTGAAAAAGCCTGTCTAAAATATATAATATAAGGTTTCTGTTATATTTTATCCGTACCTGTGTTTAGTGTGTAAGTACAAAAGTTCAAATGTTGAATTACTTAAGTTAGTTTTTACAAGGTCCAAGTTTGGTGTATAAGGTGATAGAAATAACTACTTTAGTTTTTATACTGTTATGTTATTTTCTATTTGGAATAAACTTTAATTTAATTTAATTTGGCGACTGGTCTGATTAGGTTGGTACCTACCTACCTATAAGTTTTTGTAATAATTGATATATACCTACCTATCTATATACCTAGGTATCTAATTACTACAAGGCATCGATAATAACTTTAAAGTAGGTACCTACTTACCTACTAGTTACAGTTGTTGCCTGCCAGATTCTTCTAGGCTTTGGCTAAAACTTTAATGATCGCAGTGTTTAAAAATATAGATTAAATTAAAGTTTATTCAAAATAGAAAATAACAGCACTAACGTACCTAGGTATTTCTAACAACTTAAACACTAAACTTGGTAATAATAGGTATTTACCTAGGTGCTTTACTTAATTTTGACATTGGACAAGAAACTAACTAAGACAACAATTTTTGTAGGTACCTACCTACACTAATTTGTACGATAACTACCTATCTACCTAGGTAGGTACCCACCTTTACCGGTATAATGTAGGTACTAGGCGTATTAAAGCGTAATAATAATTTTAGTTGACTAAGTCAAATAAGTAATATTTTTTTAAAAAAACCTTCACATTCGAGAGCCATAAAATAAGTTAACTAAGTAGCTACCTACCTAGATAAGCAATGTAAGTACCTACCTAGGTACCTACATAGTAATCGAGATGCACAGTATTATAATTCTAGGTAGGTAGGTAGATGCATGCCTAAATACAAACCTTATTAATGTCACCTATATAAAGTTTTGCAAACATGAAAAACAACATTAATAATAGGTACCTACCTACCTACATATTATAAATTGTTTACTTACCTACGTCACTTTAAATTATTTAAATCCATGTAAATCGTAGATGCAAATTGACTACCTACCTATCTACCTTTCCGTGTTGATAGATGTTGTTGCTACGCTACCTACCAAATTATAGCACGGTACGCCACCCTCATCATTCTATCCTATCTACATATACTGACACATATACGAGGCGAGCGCCCCGGTATAAAACGCTGTAGCCGGTAGGTAGGTATATCTATAGAATCACATCTACATTGAAACTCTTACCATCTGTACCTATGCATGTGTGTATAAGCGCACCCTTCCCTACAAAGGGAACCCCAAAACTCCGGTCGATCATGCGTAAAGGGAGAAGGGATGATAAAATAGGGAAGCGCACGGCCGACGGTGATTGAACTTTGAATGGGCTCATACAAAAATCTAGGGCTGAAAACTATGTTCCAAAAAGTTTCTTTTAAACAACATAGGTACTTACTGACCTCTAGCGTTCGTTATGAGAACGAAAAGTTCCTTGCTGAAACGCTTCCTGAAATAGGCACATTGAGAACGGGCGGCATTTCCTCAGACTTGGATCGAAGCGAGACAATTAAATCACTTTTTTCACGAGTTTTCACTTAAAACACCATAATTTTGACTTGAATTCATATCACTTCACAAACACTAGATGTTGTAGGTTTAAAAATAACTATTCGCGCGTAAATATCGCGGTAGTAGTAATATTTACACGAGATTCATTGCGTTGGTGTACGTGCGTGATACTATAGTACCAGACTGGCGGAGAGTAGACGCCGCGCATGTCGGTCGGGGACTCGATGTAAATATAAAAATGGACAAACTCCCCTTCTTGGGGGCTCACCCGAATGAATCACAGTAATGCACGTTTTTTTTGTTCGGTAAAGACCTTTGCAAGTGAATGGACCGACTGCGTTGAGAGTAAAACACTGGTTAATAATGGTTTAAATTTGAGCCGTGAAGGATCTTGATGACTTCCGTATTGCTTTCAAAATATTGATCGGCAGGCCGCAGGACTATCGACTAGCGACAATTCTTTTGGGCCCCTAACTGGATAATCGATGGATGAACCGCTCGCAATCCGTATTGTTTCGTGACCAATGCTGAGACCTTTTTGTAGCAGGTAGACATTTTTTGCCGCATTGATTTGGATCAGAATTCGGAAACCAGCTTAAAGGTATACATCAAGAGGACTCAACAACATTATTTTTAACCGACTTCTAAAAATGAGGAGGTTCTCAATGCGTCTGTATTTATTGTGTGTTTGTTACTTGATATCTTTGCTAATTGTAAACCGATTTTGATGATTCTTTTGTTGTAGTATAAATAGAGAATGAGCCCGAGGTGGTCCCATAAAAGTTTTATTCCTGAGGAATTTCCCGTAAAACTTAAAAATATCGACATCTTATAGAATCACGATTAGCCGATACAAATCTTGTGTGCGATTTCACTTCTTTTTTTATTCGAAAGAGTGTCAACAGCAAAATAACGTACCTACATACCTACGCAAGTGAGGATCTGATGATAGATAGAGTAGGTACCCACAAGATAGAAATAGTAAACTAAAAAGGAGGAGGTTCTCAATCACACAGTATCTACTTTTGAATATAGTAAATAATGTAATAAAGTTCTCAATTCGCTTGTATGTTTTTTTTTGTGTGTAGTTACGCGATATCTTCACTAAAATAAGTTATTGTGAATCGTTTTATCATTGGAAATTTTGTATTTATTTTTATAACTAGGTGTATGATAACGAATCAATGAAAATACTTTATTGTAATAGTTATACCTATAGGTAATAGGTTTAAGCCAGGCAGTGCAATCACATACTGAAGTGACCAAGAAAGAACCAGTAACCACACGAAAGTCGAAAACGGGTTATTCATTCTGTCATTCTGTTTAGCTAATCGGGGGGTGGAAAGGAGATGGACGAATGGGAGCGGCGAGCGAATGTGATGAGCGGAGGCTCTGCCGCCCAAGAGAGAGAGGGATTGGGGTCGCCAGTCGAGTCGCGGAAGGAATATTGTTCCCGTGGCTCGGCTACAACGGTGAGAGAGGAACACCGGAGGGGTTTTAGTGGGTATTCTGCCCTTTTCAGGGCGGCGTGTCCCACAAAACTCCGGTACAAAAGACCGGATGTATTTGTCAATGAATCTCCACTCAGAAAAAAAAAAAGGTTCAAGTTTATATTCTCTTTGGCTAAGATCTTACTCCCAATAGACGGCGCGTTTCTTGGCTAGTTCTCTATTTACCTACCGGTAGCCCCGATAGGTGGCGTTAATAGAACCAAAGATCTTGGAGTGCTCCTTCAACAATAGGACTTTTTTAGGACTAGACCGATCACATACCCAGAAAAAGCACATACCCAGACATATAGTCACGCCTGTTTCCAGGAGCGATAGGCAGAGACCAAGGATTTCCACTTACTACGATCCAACATGCTTCATTCATCCTCATCAAATTCTTCATACAAGCGTGGTTTAATGTAGGTACTTCTGACCTGGCCTTTCTCTAGAATGTCTCCAATTTGGTCAGAGTACGTTTGCAAGGCCTTCCTCTTCCAACTATCCCATTCACGCTCGCCTTGTATACTTGTTTTGTTAATCTTCTTTCATCCATCCTTTCTATATTCCCAAACCATCTCAACATACCTACCTTTCTCAACTCTCGTTACTACACCTTCATTCAGTGTTTAACTAGCTTATCCTCAAAGCTCTCATCTCCACTGCATTTACTCGACTTTGATGTTTCTTTTGCCATATTTATTTATATTATTAACACTTTATTGCATTTAAAAAAAGTGAATATATGCGGACTTAATGCTAAATCATTTTCTACCAGCCAACCCAATTTGTAGTGATTGGCGCTAAGCGTGCTACAAAATTTTAACTACAATATTATATTATACTTATATCTAATTACATAATATACTTACTTAATATATATAATTATATATTTATACTTATACATAAAAATAATAGTTAGAAGGTAGGGTAAATAAACTATGAATACAACTCATCTAGGAAGTGTTTGCGAGTTAATCTTTTGAAACATTCTTTAGAGTCTACCTTTTTAATTATATATATATAGTACCCACTTTCATTCCGTAAATTAGTGTCGGCACTAGCACTCCTTTATGCACGGCTAGTCATACACGAGACAGATTAATCAAGAAAAGCCCAATCCGAAGTAATATAATGAAAGACGACTATTGTTATTGTGTTTAAAGAGTTGCCAAGCAGAACCCTGTATTTAGTATGTACCCAAAAAGTTAGGACCATATCCATAACGACAAAAAAGTACCTAGCTGATGCCTGGAGTCGGCTCATTAGAGTGGTTGATAAACCTGTGAAGGAGTTAGAAAATGCATTTTTCTTCTTCTTTCTTTATTTTTTTTAAATAAGTAAGCTGATCGTTACTGCTGCCACAAGTTCGACGTCCACCATGTTTGGCTCTGCGGAACACGCCAACCAACGAGTGAACCGTTAGTGTAGTATCTACATACTACGAATCGAGTCCGGTTATTGTACAACCATGGAAAGCACAACCATGGAAAGCGCAGACAGGAATTTGTGTTTTCCATGGTTGGACATTCCCGACACGTGTTGGGAATGTACAACCCTGGAAAACACAACCATGGAATTTGAAGCCAAATGACGTCATAGCCTATGCTTCGTTTACACTCCTGGGAATTGGAAGCCATTTGGCAGCCTTTTACATGGTTATGTTTTCCCAGAGTGTGCATTATTTTGTACGGCCTGGAAAGCACAACCATGGAAAACACAACCTTGGAATTTGCGACCAAAATATACACCAATTCCATGGTTGTGTTTTCCATGGTTGTGTAATCACGGCACCCCTACGAATCGACCGAAGTTTCGTTCCAAAATTTCGGAACTGCGTTTTATGGTTGCTACGCTGTTTCTTTCCAGGTTTGTAAAGAAACAGCAGATGGCATTCGGATCGAGGACTAACCAACGCACGCCTACGCAAGACTTCGCATACGCCGCCAGCAAAATGGCCTATAAAACTGTCATGATCTTTCTATTTCTTTATTCATTAGATTAAATGGTTTAAATGCATGAGTAGAACTCACAAAGGTCAAATTTCCTCATGGCTTGTTTATACGTGTTAAGTGATTAAGTGGTAACTACATTTTAAGTTAATTTTGGTAGTCTTGCGTCTTTACGTGATCAAACAAGTAATTTAGTAATGCTCTTTAGTACGTTCCGCAATGACCAGCGAGGTGCGTGCGATTATAAACTCAGTGATTCTTTATGGTGCTGAGTGAAGTTGATGAAGAAATTAAAAATGCAGTTTTGAACGACCAGGAGAAGCCCAAGCGTTTGCGGGAGACAAAATGGATTAGTAGGAGAAACGAGCTTTATGCCAGTGTACTTCTATTTACAGAACTGGCAGGAGATGATAAAGCAGATGACCCAATATTTCAGCGCACTGATGATGATAGAAGAATCTTTTAATTATCCGCTTTATAATGTTGAATCCACGATACTAATAGCGGATACTTCAATACGATGTGCATTCACCTAAATAAAATTATCTTCATTCCACTTCGACATTGTTTGTTTTTTATTCAAAAACTATTATATCAAGCAGTGGCAAATGAGCTTCACTAAATGATTCCTGTCCAAATGGGCATTACATCGCGCAAGTGACGAAACCACGCCCACGGGGGGTGTGCGGGGTGCGGAGCGCGCGGCTACTTATCCGAAAAATAGAATGAATTCTATTTGACTTGTTTACTTAATCACATTAATCGTTTAGTTGTCTACTTGTTCACTTATTTACTAAATTACTTGTTTACACGCATGATTTAACTTAAAATTTAGTTAAAATTAACTTAACGACTTATGCACTTTATACGTGTAAACCAGCCATTATCGTTAAAATTAACGACTTATGCACTTAATACGTGTAGACCAGCCATAAGCCAGAGATATGATTTATTTATTTTTAAATCAGAATGGAAATCAGAATAACCATAGACATTTTTGTAGTCGAATAACCCGTTAATATTTATTATAATTTTTACTTGTACATTGTAAACGTATAAATTCCCTTACTTAATAATATAATTTTAGCTCTATTAATGAAAGAGTACCTAATTTAATTTTAACCATATTTTCGTAATTATATTTTTCTCATAGGTCTTCACTTAGTAGGATTCAATTCTTCTAGATATGTCTTAAAAATCTGAAATCTTAATCTCGTGGGATTCACAATTTATTAGATTTTAAAGAAACTGTCTTAGGGTTGCTATCTACCCGGAATATGCTTTAGTAATTTGATTTATTAAGTAACTAGATGCTGCCCGCGGCTTCACCCGCTTTGTATGTTGATAAAAGTAGCGTAATTATGCCCGTCTCCAGGCTTCAAATTATGTCCATATCAAATTTCATGACAAACGGCTCAGCGGTTTAGCCCGGAAACATATTTCCGATATAACTTATGGCCAAATCACACAATATTATTATAAATTGTAGACTGTGTTATTCTGAAGTAAGCTATATTATGACGACCTCTGTGGCGCAGTGGGGGAAGGCCCGCCTGAGTCGCAGAAGGTTGCGGGTTCGATTCCCGCTGCGGGACAAATGTTTGTATCTGCAAATATTTGTGTCGGGATAGGGTGTTTTCTATGTATAATATTTATGAATTTACAAAAAAAAATATATAAGTAGTCATGTAGTTCCCATAACACAAGCTCTGCTTACTTTGGGGCTTGATGATGATGTGTGAAAATGTCCACTTTTATTTATTTATATTACCGTAAAGTTTCATCACAATCACACCTCCTAGGGGTAGTTTTATTTACCTAATTTATTATTTACCTTATAGTTTATTTAAACCGAGTCTTGTGTGAATCGAACCACGAAAAAAAATATTCAAACTCAATTTCTCACCCCTAAAGAGTAGTATGGAAAAATAAAAAAAATACGTGTTTTATTATTTATTATTAAGTTTAGTTTTGAGCGAATCTTACTAAAGAATAACATTTTCCATAGAAAATTTACCACCCTATTTAACCCCTTTAGGGGTTGATTTTCGAAAATAAGATTAGCCTACGTATTATTCCAGAACCTAAACTATTCCAAATTTCATCAAAACAGGTTTAGTAGGCACTGAGATACATGGTAACAAACAGTCTCTCACACACCACGCACACACATACACACACACACAAAACACTTTCGCATTTATTATATAAGTAGAAAAAACCATACATTTATGTTGCCACATTGCCTCAATAGGAATTGACCTATTTATTTGTTTAAAATGTTAAGGTATAAGTATGTATGTATGTACTTAATCATTCAATGAATGAGTGACATTTCGCTTTTAAACGAGTTTATATAAATATATAATTTATAACAAACTTCATACAACATACATGAAAAATAAAAATATCCTAAAAAAACATAGCCTAAAAAACATCATTCATGTGATTTTTACATTCACCAATTATGTCCTAAAAATAATGCGATTCAGAAAACTTTCAAGTGACACCCCTAATACCATAGAAACTAGAAAAATAACTGTAGAAGCTTCTAACTTCAAAATCCTTTATGATTACGATTTCATTTTTTTTTCATTTTCAATGGCCTCGATTTTGTAGTTCACTAATTATGTAAGACCTAATGTGGCAAAACATGACATTAAAAAAAATAAACAAAACTATTTTTTTTTAAATATTATATATTAATACGCCTACGTAGAACCCTCGTATCAAGGCAAAAGCAGATTTTTTTAAACTATATTTATATATTTTAAAATATCAATTTGGGGCTGTGTGAAAGTATCCAGCAATATTATTACACTTTATTTATTTTATAATCTCGCTTAAATACATTTTTCACTACAAATTCCATATAAAACACATCAAAACGTTGTAGTAAAAAACATAAAAACGGAGAACCACAAACCGCGGGGCAGAGCCCAAGCGGTCGGTGGCTATGGCTGCAGAGAGAGGAACCTCCTGACGATGCACGCCGAGTCCAGGAGCACCGACTTCTGAATCTGACCCTTGATCCAGCAACCTAGCGAAAGCCTCTTAAGGTGTTGGTCGAGGCTCTTCGCTATCAGTCCGTTCACTGACACGACTATCGGAACGATAATCGTCGAATCCACATCCCACATGGCAGTAATCTCGTGGGCCAAGTCTAGGTACTTACTAAGCTTGTCCATCTCGGCCTTCACAAGATTAGCATCACGTGGGATAGTGACGTCAACGAGTATCGCTTGACGCTCCGACCGGTCTACCAGTACGATATCAGGCTTATTGGCTGCAATAGTCCTGTCCGTGATGATAGACCGGTCCCAGTAGAGCGTGGCACGACCATTCTCGAGAACCGTCTGCGGTACGTACTTATAATACGGCACTTCACAGCCGACAAGGTCGTATCGGAAGGCAAGTTGTTGGTGAATGATCTTGGCTACTTGGTTGTGTCTATGCAAGTACTCCGAGATGGCAAGATGCGAACAACCCGAAACCACATGTCTTAGCGATTCTCCGGGACGGTGATATGCTCTACAAATATCGACCGTCCCGTCCTTAATAATGTACTTTCGGTAGTTGTTCGTCTTGATCATCTCATCCATTATCGCACAGACAAAACCCTCGGTTTCTCCAAAAAGGTCCCCGAAACGCAGCCAGTTAACCGAAGCGAGTAGATCTACAGCAGGTTCTTTGAGTGCCTTGTAGAACCGCCCATGTAGTTCCTTACTTTCCCATACAACCACACGGTCCCTAGTGCCCAGTACGGTTGGTTTGCGCCAGTTCTCGTTAGCCAGATAGAGCGGGGTTACGTTTTTGTCAACTGCAACGACATTACAATGCATTCCGTAGTCGGCGTGGAGAAAGTACTCCCTGAGATTACACACCTCACGGTTAAGGAGGTTTTTGAAATTTAAAAAGCCCCGACCACCACATGTATGTATGTACATTCTCATTACCGATGAACGCGGATGACGCATGCGGTATGTTGTTAGTAGTTGACGAACCCTACAGTCCATTGCTTCTAACTCCGTCTGAGTCCATCTTAGTATGCCAAATGTGTAAATAAGCAGGGGCATAACCCAGCAGTTGAAGGCGCGAACCTTGTTACCTCCTGACAAAAGACTGTTCAGTACTTTTGTCAGGCGACATAAGAAACGTTCCTTCACCGATTGCTTTACATCCCTATTCCTAACAATTCCGACATCCCAAGATATTTGTATGTTTCGTCTTCGGAGAGAGATCTGAGAGACATTAACTGGGAAATTAGTAGATTCGTAGAATTTAAAACTGCCCCTCGCTGCACTTGTATGACCGCACACTTTTCTACACCAAATTCCATGCCGATAGCGCTGCTGAATATCTGTGTAATATTCAGCAGCGTCACCAATTCTCTTTTTTCGGTGCAAAAAGCTTGAGATCATCCATGTACAGTAAGTGTGAAATGATCTCACCCCCTCTCCGAAGCCGATAGCCAAGACCTGACTCCTTCAGTAAAGTGCTGAGAGGATTCAAGGCTAGGCAAAACCACAAAGGACTCAGACTATCACCCTGAAATATACCCCGCTCTATCTTAATTAGATCTTGCGGAGCAGGAGAATCCCATCGACTACCTGGATGACGAAGAACCGTGGTCCACTGCCTCATACATGATCCAAGAAAGAACCTTAAAGTTGGATGAACTTTATACAAGTCTAAGACTCTCTCTAGCCACGTATGAGGTACCGAATCATAGGCCTTCTTATAGTCAATCCAGGCAGCCGAGAGGTTGCCTCTGCTACGCCTGACCTGCTGGCTAATGGCCATGTTAATGAGGAGGAGCTCCTTAGTACCGCGGGACCCAGACCTACATCCATTTTGAGCATTTGTCAAAATATTGTTCGCAACAATGTGTGACTGAATTTTTACAGCTACTATGGATGTAAGGAGCTTGTAGATGGTAGGTAAGCATGTAATTGGTCTGTAGTTCTTAGCTTCCGCGGTACTACCGGATTTGTGGAGCAGGAAGGTGACTCCTGTAGTAAGGAAACTTGGTAGAGATCCGAGTTGGAGAGCTTCTTGGAACTGTGCAGCGAGTACAGAGTGTGAACAACGGAACCCCTTTAGCCAGAAGTTATGCAATCCATCTGGTCCTGGACTTTTCCAGTTCTGGGTTAAACGGATCGCACCACTTACGTCCAATGGGCATATTATTATGGTAATAGCCTCCATCATTTTAATCGGTTTACATTCGGTCTCCACAACGTTAATCCAATCACCCTCCGTGTGCTCGACGGGCGCAGACCAGATAGCTCGCCAGAAGTTATTCGCTGTTTCAACATCTGGTACTATTATTATTATCACCACAAAAAACCATAATTCGTTAGGAAAAACTATTCATTGTTTGAAAAGGATGAGCAATCAGCATTGAAAAGACAATCTAGGCAAAAACCTTTAGTAATAATAATAATAATAATACCGCGCAACAGATTAAAATTATGCGATAAAAATTGTTGATGTATGGCTGTGAAAATATATAATAAATTACCAAAAGACATATTAGAAATGAATAACATAGAATTTAATAGGAAACTTTTCAATTGGCTTTACAACAGATGTTTTTATTCAATTAATGGCTATCTATCTCAATAATAAGCTTGCATGACATGTTAATGGTAAGACAGTATTCCAATTCTAGTAAATTTTATATAGTTCTAAATTTGACATATTTAATGAATCTATAAATTTAATTGTAACTATTTATGTCAAATTTTGCACGAACAAAATGTCGAATATAGAGGAGCTGACTATACTTAAGTAATTATATTAAAATACTTCTTGCAAATAAATATCATTCATTCATTCATACCTCTGGATCTAACTACATTTAATTTTGACCTTCGGGAGTTCTACTCATACAATTAAAATCATGTAGGTACCTATGTACTCTATCGAATAGAGAAATGAGGATGACCGTTGAAGAGGCAATTTTTCATCTGTGGCCCTCTACACATGTTTTGTTTGCGGACGTTGGCTATTGTGAATGCGGCATGAGATTTTTAGCATAAAATTCGTGGTTTCTGTCTTTCGTTTAGCGGTATCTATCGTTTAGCGGTATCTATTATGACAAACTCAGTTTCTGCTCGCATGTCTGTTGAGAGTTGAAATAGGTAGTATCTCTTCTAGTCTGTGGAGTTGACCGACCATTCCATTGTGTTCTTTTGGCGCCATTTTCTGACAGTGCGTGTACTTGAGTGGACCGTGGGTCTGCTAGACGGTGGCTATTTGGCTTTGGATTGGGCTTTTCTTGATTGATTTGTCTCGTGTATGTGCTTTTTCAACTTATAGTTTTCTTCAATCAAAAACAAAAGAAGCTAATCAAAATTTTCAAGTTTGTTAAGAGTATTAACAGAGTGTTATCCATCATGAATTCAGAGAGTCCACAAGTGCTCAAATTCACCAAATTGAGCGAACATGCGTTTCCTCCTGTAAAAGGTTCTGAAAAAGCTGCTGGATTCGATCTCAAGAGGTTCGTTACAGATCAAAATTATCTTGAAAAAAGGAAACAAAACTTGTGCTCTTTTTAACATAATGAGCTATAGCTATTCTTAGTGACGACATGAGTGGCGCAGCTAGCAAATAGCCGGCTGAATCTTTGGCGCAAGTTCTGCAGATATTCCTGATACCCACGACAGGGAATCGTAGTATGGGGTCAGGACTATGTATGCCACTTTTGGGTGTTTATTTATTACTAGCCTCTGCCCACAGATTCACCTGCATAGTACTGAAATAAAAAGTAGCCTATGTATTAATCTGAGTCACAAACTAGGTATATCTAAGTATTCCGAATTTCAAAATCAAACTTTAGAAATACCACCAATCTTATATGCATATAATATGATTTTGACAATACCTTTCAATTTGCTTCGAATTTATTTTTGAAAAAGATTTAGACAAATTATGTCAATTTGTGTATTGTTAGTTAGATGTTTGTGATGATTATTAACCTTTACTATACACTTTTTTATTAAAATCTGATAGATTTATCTATCCAGGCTGAGGAGGTAACTTATACACATATTTAGGTATAGATATTTGAATCAGCATTATGAGTACCACTTCCATTCACAGTGCCTATGATTATGTGGTGGCGGCTCGGGGAAAAGAACTTGTGAAGACAGACTTGCAGATTGAACTGCCTCATGGCTGCTATGGAAGAGTGGCACCAAGGTCTGGACTGGCTGTGAAGAACTTCATTGATGTTGGAGGTAATTTGATTTTAAAGTAATCAACAACCTGATGTAGTAGGCAGCTGAGATGCAAAAGGAGTTTGGTTCCCACTGCGGGACAAATTTTTGCATGTCCTGCAAATATTCCAACCATGGTACTCATAATTCTTAATACCCATTACACAGAGAATCCTAGTCTGGTTGAATCAACTTTTTGATATTAAAACATCACCATCTTTACTTACATACATTATTATCTTACATTAATTACTGTGATTCTTCATGTTCCTGTGAAATCTATGGTATGAATTATCTAAAAATGCTAGCTAGCTTTTTATTCAGAATGGAAGTTCTTAATCATCAACCTAGTACCTAATCTAGCTGGTTGTGCCTGGGCAATCCAGTGATTTTTTTTTGCATTTGTATATGTCCTCTCTCACTGAGCATATATCTAATGTTGGTATTTGATAGAAGATATTGCCAATTAGGTCCTGGTCCAACTTCTCAGAACGACCCCATCTTAATGAATACATGGGTTGAAAGAAGTAATAAAAAAAATTTAAAACACTTTCTGCCTAGGCACAGCCCCCTAGTAGGCTAAAAAGATCTGTGAAGCTGCACCTTAGCTGCAGCATATATTGTCCTTTTTCACCCCACATATTGGGTCATACACTGGGTGAAAGAGGCAAAAAAATCCTGGCACTTGATTGATATAGTTTGTGACTATGAACGCATAAAGTTGTTACTTGTATGCTTGAATCTTTGAATAATTCCTGAAATGATCAGGGTGATAATTTCACACTTAAGCCTATAAACCTTACAGATAATTAACTTCAATTTACTTTGTTCCAGCTGGAGTGATAGATGAAGATTACAGAGGCAATGTAGGTGTTGTGATATTCAATCATTCAGAGGCTGAATTCCTGATTAAAAAAGGTGATAGAATCGCTCAACTTATATGTGAAAGAGTCTACTACCCAGTATTGCAAGAAGTAACCAACTTATCTGAGACCAATAGGGGTGAGGCTGGATTTGGTTCTACGGGAACCCAGTAATTTGTTTTGACTACCAAGACTATTGGACCCATCTACCAGCATAATTTTAGTAACTCTTGAGCTAAATTTGTTCTGCATAGTCATTGTCATTAAAATTATCCTAATGTAAGTATATTTTGTAATGGAAATCTGTGAACATTTTGTGATTATGTAGTAGTATAGTTTTAGTACTGTACCAGTTGTTCTATAAATGTAAACAATAGACTGTTGTGTTTGTTTAGGTAACTTATAAACTTTCACTTTCCCTATTGTAGGGCCAAGTTCTATACAAATCATGTGATATTGTTGTTCCACTACTATCAAAAGGCACTCAAAAATTGGGCTATTTTTGTTGCATTTTCTTGCTGCAATTGTATAGGTGCATCTCTTTACTTTTTTAATATTTTGTGCCACAGCTATTTGCATAACGAAATTGCCACAAAACTAGCCCGTTTACAAACACCCTAAGGCTTGATTGCTAAGAAACTGCTTAAAAAATCTTTTGAAAATAAAAAAGTTAAAAGTAAATATTTATTTTTACTTTACGACAATCCCAAGGCACTTTATATAAATAACTAATCTGTATATATAGTCGTGCTTAATTCGTTAATGGCTACTGCTATTTTCAAAGCTGCTCATAACACTCTCAAAATGTATTTTTTCAAATTTTCTTGCATTTACAGGTGGAATGTTATCTTTTCTTCTCAAAAAAGGCTTGAATAAACTTTTCAATTTATTTTCATTGCTAGTCCCAAAATCCAATTCCGCTTTCTCCACTTGCTTCTCCAGAAGGTCTACATTTGTCTGTAGTTTTGCTATAACATTGCATAATGTACAGATTTTCTTGGACAGTACTGCAATTTCACTTCTGTACATTATGATATCTTCAGACAATGCTGAACTACAGTTATTGTCTTTTAATTTTATCATTTGTAACACACTTGTAAGCTCTTCAAGTCTGGTCAGCATATTATCAACAACATCTTGAACAGTTCGGAATTCAGTTACATTATCCACTTTGAAATATGCTGCATAATCTTCTGCCATTTGCTCCAACATCTTGAATTTTATTCTGCTCCAAAATCTGGATACAAATATTGAAACACACTTAACAGCCTATCAATTAAATCAGTCACAAATTTTGATAGTTCTCTTATTGATAATGGGAATAGACGTAAAACTTTAACAAAAAACTCCATTTCCAGATCTTGAGTTTTGCGAAATGTGCGAGTAGGATTTATGTGCTTCCATTACCTTCAGATTGTTGTGAAATTGCTACTTGTTAAGGCGACAGAAACATGTATTGCTGCACCGTAAATGCAAGGCTTCATCAACAAGGCCGTGACATCGTTTGATTTTTCTCCACAAATTCACAATCACAGAAACAAATAGGCAGTGTCGCCAACTGCTGCCTCTAACCAGTAGCTAGATATCTTGCGAGAAGTTGCTAGAAGTAACTAAAAATTTCTTAGTAGGTAATGGCATATTTTATCAATTATTATTTTATTTAAATCAAACACGAGAGTATTAAAAATGAGCAGATTATTTATTACTATCAAAATGTACAATAATGTAAACTAATCAATTCAAATAGTTGAAGAGGAAGTTGTCAATGGTTGAGGTTCAATGTTTTTGAAGTACTTCTTTATGCATATTGGAAATATAATATAGCAGCATTGACCACTTTTCCTGAGAGGGTCTCTGACTATGGTAGCATGGCTACCATAGTCGCGAGTAGTTCGGGAACGAATTAAGTAAATGAAGTACTTCATATGCAAGATTGTCTTGTCATTTAGTTCACTACTCATTCTAATGTGTCTCTAGTTCATTTAGTTCACGTGTTCCAAAAACTGTCGTGAACTTGACTATTCATATTGTAAAAACGGGAATTTTCACGTACTGCACTATAGGTGAAGGCACCGACTAAGTTTCGACTCGTTCCGAGAGTCTTCATCAGGGTGAGTGGTTGCGACTTTCTCCTTCCGCGTTGCGCCGTGCACGCACAGCCTCCCATATCGGAGTCCGGCGCCAAACAGATTGCTGTGTTCCGTAGGTGCGTGGAGTGCCCTATAGGCATTTTCTGGGTGCGCTCGTTCCTGCGTAGATCTGGCATCGTGGCAGCGGCGGTTATTGAACTCTAACAGCTGACCGACCGTGCGTTTGACGATTCAAAAATGTCGTGTGCGAGCCAAGAGATTCAATCATTTTCTATTATTTTAAGTAGTAGGCATATTCCCACGCTATCCATGTGATTTTCCCTCTGAATCTTTTATACGTTTTATACCTACTTTGATTTCGATAAGGTTTTTGGCTTTACCTCCTGCTAAATAGGTAACAAATGGATACTTACCTATGGGTAATTGATTTTTATTATTTAAATTGAATATTTTTCTGCTAAGTTCGCGAAATATTAATGGCTAACAACAATAGGAAACGAATAGTTGCCGGCACCGGGATAGAGGCCTCAGCGACGGAGTGTGTGGTGGTCGGTTTTCACATCGTTCACCGATGTTAAAAAAGACGAAAATACCCAAAATTCACTTCTGCGCAAGTGAAGGTTAGCGCTCTAGATTCGTGTCGGTAACTAGGTAGGTACTCGCCCGCGCCTTTGTTTGCTGTCGTTTGACTTATTCGTAGATGGACTTTATTTAGTTATACTAAATTCAAAATACATAAAAATAATAGGTTTAAAAAATATAATGATTAGGTAGGTAGGTTATTAAATGTCTTACTAAAAGCAATGAGAGTTGAAAAGTATTCAAAGGTTGGAAAAGAGGCTTGTGATGTCTGTATTTTCTGAATTACAAAACCAATGACCTTTAAATATTTACGGAATAATCTTTAAGGTACTTCCTTTCTAACAAAAAAAATATAAATGAAATCGGATTCGCGTTAATGAATTACAACTAAGTACACATTTTGACTTCCATCCCCTCTCCCAAGGGAATCATGCTGAATTTCGGGATAAAAATTAGCCTATGTCCTACCCCATAGTATGAACTCAAATCATGCTAAGTTTTATTTGAATTCATTCAGTAGTCTCGGCGTTATGCGCGTTCTAGATACTTAAAGACAGACAAAAATGAAAAAAGTTACATTTTTGGCTTCAGTATAGATTATAGAGGGCCCTCCAAATAAAATTTTAAAAATATCTTCAATGTACAGAATTTGACATGTTACATTCTTATTATAGTATAGATAGATAGATTAATTTGAGTTCGTTATTTCAGAGAAAGTTCATATATTTTTGGTTGTCGGGAAGAGTTGGAGATATCTCGGCGCACCACCGTACGCTCTATCAACGAGCTACGATGAGCAAGCAAGACGGCGGCGAGCAACCGGATCCTTTTAAATATCTTCATCAGATTATGGTGTAAGTCTCTAAATAATAGTTCTTGTCTATGCGTAATAGTTGGAATATACGGTAATGGGGAGACCGTATTGTACGTCCATGCAAAGCACAACCATGGAATGCACACCCCTGGAAAGTACAGCCATGGTCCATGGTCGTACAATACGCTCCGTACAAACTAAACACATGACGGTATTGCACACCCCGGATTACAAACCAATATTCTCGACGCTCATTGGTCGAGAGTTCGTCATATCCGTGAGCTCTCATTGGTCGATGCGAATAAGTCGCATGACGAGAACGAGCCTCGTTTGCACTGAGCAAGTTATAATATGTTCAACTAAGGGTTGCCATTGATAAATAATGTAAACAATAAGTTAATGTTAGCCTGAGAAATCCATCCTAAGCAAATCCGTCTTGGATTGGTAAGGTTATTAGGTTTTTTTTATTACCACTCAGAAAAGGAGGATTGTTATCCGAACTTTATCCAACAAACTTGGGTTCAAATAAATAAAACCAACCGGTTAGTTCATCTGCAAAAAACCGAAATAAATAACTAATCTACTTACTACATCTGCATTAATTTACTAATAGCGTAAAATGCTATGGCAACACAGCACTTGCCCCTTGATAGCACTCGCACATGAAAACAGAGCATGAAATTGGTTCGTATTCCATGGCTGTACATTCCAGGGTTGTACAAAACTGGCCGTACAAGGTCAACACGTGTAGGGAATGCACGCCCAGGAATGTACGCCCAGTATTACAAACCAAGTCTTTGAAACCAATGGTTTGTAATACTGGCTGTAATTTCCAGGGGTGTAGTTTCCATGGTTGTGCATTCCATGGACGTACAATACAGGGACTCCAGTAATGCCATGCAGGTCGATTCAAAATGGTAGGTAGATAGCTTTATCTTTAGCAATACCTTTACACCGTTTACCTTTTTTCTTTACACAGTGAAACGGATCAGGTTTAAATTTTAAAGAATAGGTTGACCGGTTTTTGTATTTATTCCTTAACTATCTATTGCCAGCGGCTTTGACGCGTGGAGTCGTATCAAAAAAAAACACCCATACATACTCCCATACAATCTTTCACACCTATTTCTCCCTCCCATAAATTGTGTAGACCCAAAAACCCTGAAACACATAATTTATTTATGATGAGTAGCAACAATTAAAATTTTCTAAGTTTCTACCTTACAAAAGAGTTTCGACCATTTTTGTATGGAGCCTGGCTTACCTACTGTCCGCCACATTGAAAAAAACTAGTTTTGGCGTAGGTAGGTATGCTGACAGTAGGTATGCCAACGAGGTTCGATGCTCTTTCATCCCCATTTTCAAAAATCGTTTCTTAGCGCATTAACAAAAAACCTATGTTCAGCTTTCTACTCTTAGTAGTTTGGGCTGTGCGTTAAAGACCAGTCAGTCAGGACAAACGATTTTATAAGTATAGAATATAAAAGATAATTATAAGACTCTTATCATTTATTTTAAGTAACTAAATTTGTTCCCAGATATTAGAACAGAATCGGTTCCGCGTCGGTTGAATGCTGGTGTCACCAATCTGCGCGCAAGATACCTAAATGGGGCGGGGGTTGAAAGGAGTATCTTGGTAAGAACTTGGAATTGCAGCTACTCATCCTCAATAAAAAATGTTTTAGAATTTATACATTTTAAGGGGGGAAATAGTGTAGTGTGGTGAAAGTTTGTATGGGAGAATCGTTTTTTTTTTAAACACGATTCTCTCATAACTAGTATTAGCATACCTACTAGTTTGTATAGCAGCTATTATTGGTATAGAAGTATAGATTAAAACTGAGCTACCTTTGATTGCTTTGTTTCGTGAGATGATTTTCATTTCAGTATTATAATTTTTAATTATAATAAATTGGTAAATATACCTAGCTATATTATACATTTAGGTGATTGAGGGGCTAAGGTTGCCACCTTAGCAGGCGCGGCGTGGGAATCTCAAACAAGAACTACGTATAAATTTGTTATTTGAGGATAGCGCGCGGGCGCGGTGGCAGCGATGCGGTGCGGTCGTGACAAGCGCGCGACTACTCGTGACATACTTCATGGCCGGTTGTGAGTGCGCGGTGCCGACATCGCCGGGCGTCCCGTCAGCCGACCCGACCCAGATATCGCTGGAGCGATACGGTGAAGGGAGGCCGATCTCCGGGAGCGATCATTGCGTCTTTTTTTGGGATAATTGAGATTTTTGGTTCGCTGCGGCCGGTCAGCGGAATAAGTAGGTATACTTAAAGCTGAAGAGGAAGGTCGTGGCTGAAAAATAAAAACATATAGTTGTTTTTTGTATTTTGACTACCTACCTAACTTATTTTTCTTTGAGACATGATATTGTATTTTGCAACAATAACATTAAACAATTGGATAACTAACAATAGGGATGGCAAGTAAATAAAACGTTGAGATAATTACACAGGTTTGTGTAATAAACTTAAACGAATTGGGTAGACCATTTGCTAAAACACATCGATAGCACGATTTAGAAACTGGTCAAATTTACTAGCGTCATCTAGTTCTGCATTGGCTCACTAACCTAAAACCATTCGCATAAAATGCATCTTGTGACTTCTGAAGGCTTTCAGCAAACATGTCGCAAAATATAAATTTATGTCTCATTTCGATTTAAAACTCAGGGAAAAAGCAAACTATCCTTTTCGCGTATTCTGTGTGTTCAACTTTTAAACGTTTCAAGGTCAAACTGTTAGTACTGATGTGCGGTTTATTGTACTACCATGGAAAGCACACCTAGATAATTCAAACCTGTTTAACCTGTAATACTGGCTGTACTTTCCAGGGGTGTGCTTTCCATGGTTGGGCTTTCCATGGAGGTACAATACGGTCTCCTTGTAATTGGCGCTGTCAATTTCATAATTTATAGCCGTCAATTAACCTTGCAATTTTTCTTGCCAGTGAGCAAAATATTTTATTTAACAGGGATGCGAGTGAGACGGTGTGGTGTAGTTATGAGTAGCACACTGTTTGAAAACGAGGATCGTGCGAGGCGCTCAGTTTTACAACTGAGCCAGCACACTGTGGTACCACAATTGAGGCGAGGCAGCGAGGCAGTTTCTGAACGTAATTGAGTGAGGCAGTCTTGGGAACACAGTGTGCACTGTGCGTGTTGTGTGGTGTGGTAACGGAGTGGAGTGCTATGTGCGAGCCAACACGATCATTCCTCGCGTCTCGGCTCGCTCCTCGCGCCTAGCACGATTGTGCAACTGTGTTGGTGGGCAGGTGTGCTAGCTCGTCTAGCTAAAGAGTAAGGCCTCGTTTAGAGAAAGTGTGTAGCTACAAAAGTGGTGCCACACGTGCTAGTGTGGTGCACCAAATAACAAAAATGTATTGAATGAGGCTCGCTCGCCCTTATCAACTTGATTGAGATATACATACTACTTTGTGTAAAATGAACATATTAATGATAAATTCGTCTACCAATCTTCGGAGTCTATGGAATCGCGTCATTTTCTTTCATTCATTCATCTCAATTACATTCTGTCTCGTCTGTCTCTACTAATTTTGATGTTTTGTATTGTAATTTTAGCATTTTTTGGCGAAGTTAGACCGTAATGCTTCCTTCTACTGGCTATTTTAAAGGAATATTGTGCCCTTTCAATGAAAATGGGCTTTGTGAGAGACCTTATTGTCATTATCGTCACTTGGACTTAGATGAAAGTGGGGCGATCTTACAGAAACTAGTGTCGGCTGCCGTTCTAAAAGCTTTACAGCAAAACGACACATCAGGAGCCAAGTCTTCTGCTCAGTTTCCACAAGGTGATGATGCTGCAAAACCTACAACATCCGCTGTCTCCTCATCGGCGTCCAAGGCTACGTACAACCCGACTCCCATCGCCGAACTTACTAAAATAAACAGCACAGATACAGAAAACTCAGAAGATCCCAACGAATTAAGAAGAAAGCATATTCCAGTACCTTATACGCCTAGAAAACCTGCCGGATTACCTATAAAGAGATCTGTTGATATAAATGATCCTAAACCATTCATATACAATCCTCCAGGCCCCCCGGTGAAGTATAAACCAGGTAGTGCTGAAATCATTCAAAATGATAAATACACACCAGCTGGGACTGTGGAATCTAAAGAACAGTATATGCCAGGAACCGAAAAAGAATTACAGGAGTATACACCAGATACAACAGCTCAAGACTCTCCTAGCAAATTGAACTACATACCATCTTGTGATAAAAACACTAATAAGAAAAAAATACTAGAATACAGACCAGCTAAAGTTGCAACTAAGACCGAAAAACCTTTAGTAACCTACCAGCCAACACCCAGGGCTCTGGCTCCTTGCTTCTCAAGTGATGAAGAAGAACCTGTAACAAAGAAAAGAAAACTGTCCAGTGACTTGAAGGGGTTTGATGACCTTGGACCGGAATTTGATATTTTAGATCAAATTTTGGATGAAGAGAAACCTAATGATAAAGCTAAAAGTAATAATAAAGATAAACTGCCAGAAAAATCCAAACACTGTAGTAAAGACAATAAAAAAAGTAATGGTGACATATCAAAAAGTGAAAAAGGTATTAAATCACAGCACAAGAGCAAATCAGATAAAGAAAAATCTGATAAAAACAAATCTGAGAAAAATACAGAAGAAAATCACAAAAGTAAATCTGTTAAGAAATCATCAGAAGAAAGCCAAAAAGGTAAATCTGATAAGAAATCAGCAGATGATAACCACAGAAAAAAGAATACAGATGAAAACCATAAAAGTAAATCTGACAAAAAGTCTGATGAAAGCCACAAAAGCAAATCTGAGAAAAACTCTTCAGTTGATAAACATAGAAGCAAAACTGAGAAAAAGTTAGATGAAAACCACAGAAGTAAATCAAATAAAAAATCTACAGATAGAAGCAAATCAGACAAAAAAGATAAAGATCTGAAAAACAAAATTGACTACAATCATGAACATAAGAAATCAAGTCACAAAAATTCCAGTAAAGACCCAGATAAAGGGAAAAAAGATAGCAAAGAAAAACATTCTACTGATAGCAAGAAACGTAACTCTAGAAGTTCAGATCATAGTCCAAAGCATTATAAACAAAGTTCAAAAAAATCTGAAAAATACTCAGGAAGTTCCAGCAGTTCAAAGTCAAAAGATAAAAATAGGAAAGAAAAACTATACAAGGAATCAAAAGAAAAAGATAAGCATAGAAGTGAGAATAAAGTGCTAGATTCATCTGACCATGAAACTCTAGATTTTGAAGGAAATGGACTGGAGGCTGAGGACTATGATTTATCAGATGCTGATGAAGATGCAATTGCTTTGGAGTGTAAAAGAATTTTTGAGGAATATGTACCTACAGAAAAACCCAAAAGTTCAGATGAAAATGTTGTAGACAATGTAACTGAAGAAGAATATATTTCAAGTAAAAAAAGAGTTTCTAGGACAATAGACAAGAACATTAAAATGATACCTAAAGCACCTTTGAAACCAGATTTTAAAGTAAGTGCAGCAAATACCTTGGCTGAAAGATTATCAAAAGTACGAGAATTTCACAGCCATAAAAATATCCAAACATCAACGATTACAAGTCCGTCCATAAGCAATGAGATCAGAGATCAACCAAAACTAGAATTACAGAGGCCTACATTTAGTGCACCGAGCCCTGTACCATCTAAAATTCGTATAGCACATGTGCCTTATGCATCCACAATGTTAAATACTAAGAAAATAATAGCACCTAGTCAGGCTCCAGGAAAGACTCAAACTGCATCTAGCTCCACTATAAGCCAAACAGTCAAAAAAGGAGTGCAAAGAGTTGCACATATGCCCAGTGAAAAGTTTATCGATAGACCTGGGGTTTTGGAACCCCTTGCATCAAAAATACCTGCAAATGTAAGATCCATATACTTGAACATGATGATTGATGAATGTCTCAAATTATACCTTTCCACTCATGATGCATATGCCAGAGCCCAACATGAAGAACTGAATACCAGTAAAAAATGTTCCACAGTACCAATTTATAAAAATTCTGCTGTCTTAGCAGTAAGTAGACTACGAAAAGAATTAGTGGAATGTGATGGTGTCAAAAAATCTGCCAATGATTGTTCTACCTTAAAACCTGACTCTTCACTGAAATCAATGAATTCTGGTTCTTGGAGCATTGAAAGCAAAAATAGAAAAGTCCATGATAATCATGAGTTTAGTGGTGCAAAGTTTTATGAGAACATCAAAAAATGGGTACTTACTGAGGAGCAGTTGCAGGAAAATAGTTTCCCGAGGCCTCATGAATCAGGACAAAAGGGAAGAGCTATTATTTATGGGCAAAACAAGCAAAATCCACCCAAAGGCTATATCAGAACTTGCTGCAGATGCAAGAAGGAGTACTCTGTAAATAAAAAAGGTTTTCCAATAGTTAAAGAAGAATGCATTTATCATCCTAATAGAAAGTACAGAGTTAGGGGTGAAGCCAGGTACCAATGCTGCAGTCAAGATGGCACATCAGATGGATGCTGCGTTGCTCCCAGTCATGTATATGAGTATGTGGACTTTGAAAATTTAAAGGGATATGTTAAAACACTACCTCCTGAGCGTCAAATGGATGATTATGGTGTTTATTCACTAGATTGTGAAATGTGTTACACTACAAATGGTCTTGACTTGACAAGAGTAACAGTTATAAATTCTGCATGTAAGGTTGTTTATGAAACTCTCATAAGGCCTCTACATCCTATCATTGATTATAACACAAGATACTCTGGGATTACTGAAGAACAAATGTGTCAAGTGAAAACTACATTACTTGAAGTCCAGGCGACATTACTAGCAATGTTTAACAGTAAAACTATCCTAGTAGGTCACAGTTTAGAGTCTGACTTCAAAGCTCTGAAACTTATCCATGATACTGTGATTGATACAAGTGTTTTGTTCCCCCATAAAATGGGACCTCCTTTCAAAAGAGCACTAAGAAATTTGTCTTCTGAATATTTGAAGAAAATAATTCAAAATTCAGTAGAAGGCCATGACAGTGCTGAAGATGCAATGGTATGTATGGAACTTTTGCAATACAAACTTAAAGAAGACTTAAAAACAAGGTAATTTAAGTATAAATTCAAATAATTATATCTTAATTTAACAAACAAATATTTATTTTAATGCAGTAGGTACCTTTATGATTATTGCTACCTTTATCACCCTACCTGGGTAACAAAGACAGAAACAGTGAAATGAACAATAGTATTGATGCCCATACATATATTTAGGTCATAGTGTATTTTTGTACCTCATACTTAGTACCTACGTACTTAAAAATTAAGTTACTTTTCACATTTTTTCATATAATGGTTATATGCAGCATTATTATGTATTGTAGGTTTCACTTATGATAAATAAGATAAAATAAAAGTATTTTCTTAAAACTTATTTTATTAATTTCCTGTAAATACTAGCATGTGGTGAAGCAATAAAAACACATTTTCTAAAACCAAAATAATATTTTACTAGAAGACAAATTATTACACATACCTATTAGGGTACAGTAAAATATGTCCCTTGAGCACACTCAAACTTACAGCTTTGAAATGGCTTTAAATAAAAATATATGGGTAATTAATAACAAACTGCTACAAATATCAAAATGATTCATTGGGACTTTACTAGCAATTTTTTTGAGATTTTATGATAAATTGTGCAGCAGGTTTATTCTTGAGGTTCATTTATAGTTTTACACAAAGAAACAAAATTGAACTATGATAGGTAAAAAATTGATACATTTAAGCAAGTGCTGGATATTGTGGTTCATTAAGGTTACAATAGAATATTATTAAATTGAAAATATAAACAAATATTACAAGATACAGAGCAACAAGAAGCACATAAAAACATGTGCACACATACAAACAATGTAATCCACTTTTCACAACACATCTTGAACACTAAATTCACTTGTGAAAACAGTAAAATTGATTAAAATACAATTGAACTTTTTCCTTTCACAATTCTTAAAAAATGTTTTATGAATGTGAATTTTTATTAAAATATGATGTTCTAGTGTAGATATTATCAATAAAGGCATGTGGTGTTGATATTGCTATATTGTCAGTGAACTCTCAAAAATCTTAAATTTTCGTTGGTTTGTTAGTAATATTACAGAAACTAGCACAATTCTCCATTTATATAATCATTTTTGACATTTGTTACTGTATTAATTTATACATTTGTCCCAATGAACTATGGAGGTGTTGGTTGCACTTTACGTGACTTGGGCACAACGTCACTGGTGTGTGAGGTCCTGCCGATTCCGTGTTAATCAATAAAAGATTGTTCTACACAAGCTTTCACCCGTTTTTCGTACTCCCGCCGATTTTCTTTATAAAGTTGGGCAGCCATTGAGTTTGCAGGCGAATTTGGATTGGGATCACTTAGTAATGACTGAAAAGGTATAATTTAAAACATTAGTTGCATGATTAAAAGAAGATAAGGTAGATTTTGACATGTTAATTATCAAGTATTTTCATAAATATAAAATAAAATATTAGAGATTGGTCAGATCCAATGGATTAAAATAAGGTTCAATTCTTTCATTCATAGGTACATAACAACCTCAGTAGCAAGGGGGGTTAGTAGCTGACTGAAACACAAGAAGTGCAGGTTAGATACCTGCTGCAGGACAAATGTTTGCATGTTCTGCAGATATTTGTTCTGGGTCTGGGTGTAGTGGTAACATGGTGTTATAGTTGCTGATACCCATAATACAGGGAATGCTAGTGTGGGTCAGGACTATGTATGCAACTGTTTATATTTATTAAAAGTTACAATGTTATAGTCCTTAGAGGATCTGCCAGAAGTACCTGTTGTAAATTTGAATTTTGTGCTCAAAGGCTTATATTTCAAGTATGATGCAGAAAATATTTCAATATTTGAAGCAACTTGTTAATTCATGGAAGTGGACCATGCTTGGTCTTGCCATGTTTACCTACAATATTGTAATATACAAGAATCTATGTTGCAGCATTTATTTTCAATATTAATGTACCTGGATAGAGGTTAAAATTGCAGATACATCGTATGTGGGACTCCATCTGTTCTGCAGGATGTCTAAACAAATGCCACCATCTGCATACACATTAGGATGAAACATCTTCGACACAAATCTCACAGTAGGAGGTTTGTTCGGGTATTCCTCTGTGAATTCTATTGTCAGTTTGAATGTGCCATCCTCAAAGGGGGTGTCATGAGGTCCAAATATCACAGCATTCCAGATCATTATATTGTTGTCAGTCGGAGCACCGGACACACCAGTAGGTGGATCTTCTTGTAAGCTGTGGATCATATTACAAGTTGATGAAAAAAGTAGGTGGAATACAAAGTACAGTTATTGTCATACAAAGACAACTCTATTTATACACAAACATCTAAGATCAAGGTTACAATTCATCAATAATTATTAAATATCGTTTGAGCCATGTTACTATGCAACACAGAAGGAATTAGGTATTTAGTAGGGTGAATGGAGGATGACGAACATTTATTTTATTGTAATCTGTATTTGGATAACCTAGATACTGAACACTATATAGAAACCAACTATTACAGTGACGTAGTATCGTATTAGTCTACATTGAACGGTTTTTCAGCCAACGAAATAATGGTTGGAAATCATACGACATGAAAAGAGCTGAAATTGCTAATTTGGAGCAAAATAGAAATCGATTCACGACGTACTGTGTGATGTAATTTGATGAATCAGCACGAATCGTTTTAATGATCGTGTCAGTTTTTGTGAACCAAAACTTTAATTTTACGTGATGTTCATAGTTCCGAGTTATTAAGTCCAAGATACACATACCGTTTGAAATCCCTCATCAGGCGTCTTCTAGCTGGAGTTGACATTTTGATTTCACAAAACTATTGCACCGTGTGGTCGAATAATGTTCTAGAAACGCTTTTAGGACAGGTCAACTATTGTTATATTTGATGAGTGGTAGTATTCAATCCCAGTTCTGCTTACACGCAAAAGATACTGCCTTTGTCGTTGCTAAAATATCTGTCGTCACTGCCTGTGAGAGAGATGGTGGGC
Organism: Perizoma flavofasciatum; assembly: GCA_958496245.1. NCBI lineage: Eukaryota > Metazoa > Arthropoda > Insecta > Lepidoptera > Geometridae > Perizoma > Perizoma flavofasciatum. The sequence goes on along the minus strand of OY292439.1, from coordinate 6,113,864 downwards.
TGATAACCATGAAATTAGGCACAGACTAGTAAGGGATACTACGTTTAGACAAACAATGCAGCTGCCTGGAGCTGCTTGCTTTTGCTTGCTTCGATGATCCCAAAGTACTCTGTGGATGATCAGCAGCAGCATCAAACATGGCAAACGAAAAACCAATCCCGATTAATGACAAAAAAAATATTGCTGAAAAACCAAAGAGTTTGTAAACAAAATCTTTCGTAGCACAGACATATCCGCCAGTATCTCAGTATTTAGTCTGCGATATCAGCAAGACCTTGTTACCCTGGCAATGTAACAGTAATTGACTCGTCGCGTGCGTCAATGCGTCCAAGATTTAACCCTGACAATGGAAACTGTATCTTCATTGATAATTCAGTTATTCTTCGGACGGGTCAAAGACTAATTCGAACAAGAAATAGTTTTTTTTTAATTTAAGCGATTATTTGAGATTAAATATAACTTTTAATTTACATTTCTTTTCTTATGAAAGATTACTTTGCACATCAAGTTTACTTATATATTTTACAAGACTTGCCTGGCAACACTGCACTGAGTTTTTTTAAATCTGTGAATAAGTCATAGGAGCAAAACAATTTCTATCTGTGGTACTTACAGATAAAATTGTTGATGACTGTGGAAATAACCATCACAGATTGTTCCAATAATAACGTTTAGTTGACTTTGCTTGTTGTTACGCTAAAACATTAATTGAAACTATAATATAGAATATCTTCCATTCAAGGTCTTGTGAATAATTTTACTCAGCCATGAACGAGCAATCTTCGAAGAAAATACTATTCAATAAGTCAACTGTAAGTTCCATTTCTCATATTGGTATAATTGGTTGTACCTGTCTAGAAATGCCCCCGTACAGTAGAGGTACTGATAATATAATCATTTATTTTAATAATTTATTTTTATTCTGCTTTTTACATGCTAAGTAGGTAGGTACTAGGTAACCAGTACCTATGTTTTGATAACTTTGCTCATACAGATGGTAGGTAGTATGCGATCACAGTTATGACACTATAATAACAAGTACATGGCCGAGTTCCAACTCCTAACTAGGTTACAAAATTATCGGCATTTACCCTCTGAAAGCTTCTGTTATAAAATTCACTTCAATATAAAACAATTAGAAAACTATGACAGTAGTGCTAGTGTTGCGTGGGGTCAAATAGGTCTCCGTCTCAGCATTATGCTGCGCCAGAACCTAGGGGTCAGGTACAGCGCTGGTTTTCAGACGGGGCCTTCATGATGCCACGAAGATCGCTGGACAACTGGGTGCAAAATAATCAATATACATAATAATAATAACCTAACCAAATTTATAATACATACTACACATATATATACACATGATATATTAATACTCATTTGTTGCAAACATAATTTAGCGCGTTGTGCAAAACCACTGGTGGCAGATACAGTCTGTGGTCAGTTTTTTGACACTTGACAATCAGATAGGACAATTTTGATAATTTCAGGGGAAAATTCTAGACTATTTTTTTAGATCCCACTTTTACCCCTAAGGGGGATTTTAGGGGGGATTTGTGGAATAACCTATCTAAATGTTATGGTTTAGTTGGTCGAGAATGGACTTATTACTTTATTTTTCTGTCCATAGATGTACAGATGGTAGGTAGGTAGGTTTAAATAACCCTAAACAATCACATACTTTGCCCTTAACCCACACTAGGATTTTCTGTGTTGTGAGTATCTACAAAGGATCCCATAGCACCCAGACTTGGAACAAATTTGTTTTGCCTCTAAGGTGGATTCTTGTCTGCCATGAGACTGAGGTTGTCAAACTTTTATACTTAATTACTTCTACATCCTTCTCCCAACCCATCTTCAAATTTTATTCATGTAAAACGAAACAAACACATGACTGTAATCTCGATAATGGAAGATCCTAAGATCCATAGTCGATCTGTTAGAATACTAAGAGGGTGTAGTCAGAGGTATTCTAATATTTGGCACATGTCTGCCTTTTGCATAGTAGTTAGAATTCCGAGTGACCAGTCACAAGTCCATTACCGTATTAATAGAATTTGGAACTCTAACCAAATGCATATAACTTCAATCTTTTTGTTTTTGGGCATGCCAGTTTCCTCTCGATGTTTTCCTTCATTGTTTTGAGCATAATTATGTTAAGTGCACATAAATTAAAAATAAAAACTGCAATATACACACAATCTGGTTTCAATGGGTTTGGGTTTTATATATAAATATGCTTCAAATAAAACAAGGTATTTTAAATATCTTTCAAAACAACCTTAGCTTTAATCGGGGACTCATGATGCAGCAATGTGCTAGCTTTCACAATGGGAGTTTCATTTTTCAGTTGTTCAATCTTAAAGCAGAGCTTCTGAAAAAGCAGGAGGAAGTGTTTGAGAAGAAACAACTACCTCAGAATAAGGTTGAGAACTTCAAGCCCCCTGCACCCAAAAATGACAAAGAGAAGACTGAAAAAGTTCATAGGAAGAGTTTCAAAGATGGATTGAAAGCTGTCGATGTGGAGGAATTGGAAGCTTGTAGGAAAGCTAAGTAAGTATCAATATTTTTCTAAACTTTCGCAATCATTAATATAATTACAGGGTCTTTGAGGAGATAATAATCATAATAATAAAACGGCCAGGTGCGTGTCGGGCCACGCGCAGTGCAGGGTTCCGTAGTTGCCTGTCACAATGTACAGACTTGGAAGGGGGCTTTTTGTTTGATACTATGACCATATTAATTGAGTTCACGGTTAAACAGTATCAAACTTATAGGTATTATATTATGTAGGTTTCGAGGCACATCCGAACAGCATCTCAGCGCAAGTGGCGCATAAGAGCGCGGCTGACGCTCGATTTGTTTCTTCGACGCCCCCCGCGCGCAGGCCCTGAACCGTCAAAAGCCACTCACTCAATGAGTTATTTTCACACGACCACAGAATAATCGATACTATTGTGCCTCGAAGTCTCAATACAGAAACATAAGTTGGGCGAGTCGGTTGCTGACTGAGACGCGGGTTCGATTCCCGCTGCGGGATAAATAGTAGCAGCTACTGCAGATATTTGTTCTGGGTCTGGGTGTAGTGGCACCATGGTACTCGTATTGCCTGTTACCCACGACACGGGGTCGGATGTGATTGTTGGGTCTAAAAGAGAAATGAATGTATGTAATTATCGTGGTTTGGTATCATTTTTGCATAATATTACGACTATACCCCGTACTTCACTATTGTGAATTTGTGACATTTCATTGACCGCTTCAACTTGACTTGGCCTCTACCCGGTCTTCCTTTTGCGCGCAGCTAAATATGGGCACTAGCGCTAATATTCAGCTGCGCGGAAGAACCTCTTAACGGACAAGAGAGAGTAAAGCACGTGGTATCGTTGTAATAATATCCTAAAAAGTATGCTTGCTACAGGGCAGCACTAGAAAAGAAAGCAGAGCTGTATGAGCACCTTGCGGACGGAGTGGGGACCTCCCAGCTGGCTGACAGGTTCCTAGTCGACTTCCAGACAAAGAGGCAGGACGAGGTGTTAACAGCGAGACGTGAAGACGACGGACACGTTATCGATGATGCTGATGCTGATGGATGGTAATTTTGAATCACACTTGGTAGTTCTAATAATCCCGCAGGGCGAGCTTGTGGCGAGCGTTCGGAGCGCGGAGCCCTCGGCTAACCCTCGGCTTGCCTTAGCCGGCCGGTCAGAGGTGGAGGCGCAAGAGCGGAACTTATGCTCAAAAAACTTATGCGTAAAAGCATCTTAGATTTTAATCAACTAGGTACAAAAATGTGGACCACCGCGCGCAATCATGAGCGCTGCTCGCGACCTCGTTCGACAGCAAATACTGCGTAATCTCGGATCGCGAAGACGGTATATATGTTGTGCGCGCATCTAAAGCCGGTCCTTCCAAGTCATTTCTAAGGACAGGCGAAATACTACCACCACACTGGCTTTCTGGGTTACAAGACTTTTTATATTATAAATCAAGTTGCAATACAAATATTATAATTTATCTAACACAGAATGCCGATAATAAAACTTTGTTGTTAATTAAACTTTATAGTTTTTAAGTCATTGAAGAACGAAGGCACTACATGAACCCCGTATTAGCAGAGAGAATCACTTTACCTTCCCATTGTCAGAAGAGAATAAAATTGATCTAATCCAAAAAAAAAAAACTTTCAGGACTGAGTTCACGGACTGTCTGGGTAGGACACGAAAATGCCACAAATCAGATCTTGAAATGTTCAAGAAGAGAGACCATGAACTTAAAAGGGCCACATTGAAGGATCAGGACCATGGCAGTGAATCAAATAAGATGCCAGAAGTACAGGTATATTATGTATCTTAATTTAAGAATCATGTCTATGATTTGTGGCGACACTTTGTCTGACTTCCGTCTGACGTTTTGACTTGCGTTAAATCAGATTTAGCGTTTCTTGGTAGGCATGTTGAGTAAGGCTTTGCTTGCATACGAAGCCTTACTCAATTTTTTGCTGACATGGCTCAATGTATTGAGGAAGTAAGGACTAGTTCCTTATATAAAATTGTGGCCTGATATATTGACTGGCTGACCATCAACGCCCAGCATAAACCGTAATTCTAGACCTAAAACTTTGTGGATATTTCCTCTTGGTGTCTAGAAGAACAATATTTCTTCTAGACACCAAGCCAATGATACCAAATATTTTCCGAAATTCCACTCTTAGAGAGTTCAGAGGGAAGATGAAGTTTAATGAAGGAAATCGCGTGGTTTGTTGAAACTTGCTTTTATTACAGGAAGAGAAAAAGGAGACTCCACTTTTGGTTCAGACTACAAATGACTATCTTAAATCGCTGCGTGAGAAATGGGAGGAGAAAGAGAGGGAAATGGTCGGCCAGGACCGAGATATTCACTATCAAGACCTGCTGTTCGACGGTAAGTAGCTGATAAATATAGCACTGAGTCTGAAGGTAGTCTAATGTGACAGATGGCTTCAGTAGACTGGAGAAGTTATTTTAAAGCTAAGAAGTTATTTGAATGTTCGAGTAGAGCTCCTTGTGAAAGAACTCGTCTGGGGAAGTACCACCACCTATTCTATTTCTATTTCTTTCGCCTAGCAATACTTTCGGTTTGAAGGGTATGGGTGCCGGTGACTGAGACACATGAGACTTTTCACCCGTTATATGTCAGGGTCGGCAATGTGCTTCTGCGGATAAAAAGATATATCATCAGAGTCATAACTTATTATGTCACGTATGGTGTACATTTCATTGTTAACTAATGCCCTAATATATAAGCTTAAGATCGCACTGCGAGCCATGGAGAGCGATACTCGGAGTTCCACGTGATAAAAACCGGAATCAAATTCACTGACATAACCCTTAGAAATAGCGAGTTCAAGTGCCATTTAGCTCGCAGAACCAACAATTGCTGGGGAGCAACATTTCCCCAACCGATGAACCGATGATATCTTAAAGGTTGCGAGAAATCGGTGGATGGCTTGTTAGGGGGCTTGTTGCTATGGAGCCTATGTTCCTATCAGAAAAATAAAGAGTTTTAACAAAATATCTAGTTTCATCTTTTATGAAAGTCTGTTTGCTTGGAGCTCACCATTCAGTCTATAAAGTCAAAGTCAAAGCCAAAGTCAAAGTCAAAGTCAAAGTCAAAGTCAAAGTCAAAAATATAATAATGATAATGATGGTAACCACAGTAAGATGATTACCAAAAAAGTAGTTTCATGGGAGTCGTATACTATTCTCTATGACCCGGTGTTTATCAAGTTTTTTAGTATATTTTATTACTTATTTATACCTACAGAGGCTAGAATTCACGGTGTCGGCTACTACGCATTCAGTACCGAAGAAAAGGAGCGCCGCAAGCAAATGGACGAGCTGATCAAACGACGGGAGGAGACGCTACAAGCGCAGAAGCAGGCCGAGGAGGTCCGGAAGAAGCGAGATGAGCTTATAGCGGCGAGGGTGAAGGCGGCGCGCGCCAGGCAGCGGGCGAGAGCTGGTCTGCCGCCTGAGGAACCCGAAGGTAATCGAAACTAGATCGAGTTATAGCGACGTGGGTGGAGTTGGTAAGAAAGTTTAAGTAGAGAAGTGTCGCAATTTCAAAGTATTGAACAATGCTAAGCTTCTTAAAAATGAGTCGTTCCAATAGAAAACGACTCATGATGGCAATAGTCATTGAGTATAGTTAGGGGGAAGAATTTCCATATCGTGTTGGGCCCCATGTTCAACATGATAAGGAAATTCTTCAGATATGTAATTTTTAGTCCCAGGAGACGTAGTATTCATTACCTCAAGATAATTACAGCTCTGCCGATGTAAGTACGTCGCTCTGCTGTTCGCCGGTTGACTAAAACAGGTTTTATTAGGAGTTTCTATGGTTCCAAGGCCAAATGGAAATAAGGAAATCAAAGGCTAAATTTGTCTTTTACACAACCTCTAACTTTTCAACCTTGTGTCCTAGAAGTATGAAAGAAAGCGTAGAGAGTAGCATTTAGCCGGAACTGGAACTGCGTGAATTGGTTCGATGGATTTCCGGAATTCCAGTGATAACTGAAGGAAATATGAGGCTCCATCAGGATCCAAATAAAGACGTCATCTGTGAGCGGTTTTTTAAATGTATTGTCACTATCTTTTGACTAAGCAGATTACAACTTTCTTACAGAAGATCGAGAGAGCTTCACTACGCGTCTCCTAGAGTTCCTGACGAAACAGAGAGACGAAGTAGAGTCGAAAGCCAAGGAAGAAGAAAAGAGGAAGAAAGAAGAACAAGAGAAAGAGAGACAGAAACTGCGGGAAGCGTACATAAGAGAATGGGATCTTGGAAAAGATGGCGTCGAAGACAAAGTAAAAAAATTCCGAGAGATGTCTCAAGAAGAATATGTTGAACAACAAAGAGACAAGAGGATAGATGAATTTGCACCGTTTCAAACATCTTCATCTAGTAAGTCAAATTATACTTTTGATGATAGCGGTTCTATGGTAGGCGTGGACAATTTCACACCAGCTAAAACATGGTCAGATGTAAGACCTAAAGCCAAAACTCCACCACCGCCTGATCTAAACGATGTTGAACTTCAAAAAGGCCTGTACTTCTCTTCTAAGCAACAACACGATGATAATAAAGCTCCTAGTTCTTCAATAAATAAAAGGCCAATACCTCAAGCTCCACCTCCACCTATTACGAGCAATGGGAATGCTCAAAGAGGTGTTAAATATAGGAATTTCGTAAAATCAAAAGAAATGACGCCTATAGTTAACGAACTTAGCGACGATGAAGGTGAAAATGAAGTAGATGTAACTGTGAGTGATAAAGAGAGAATAGGTGGGACTGAAATAGCACCTCCACCTACATACGATTACTATGGTCCTATTCCTAAAAAAGTCAAATATCAAAAGCCATTTGATTCTGATATTAGAGAAGCTTATGACCAAGGAAAGAAGAGTTTAGAAGCTAAATTAAGTAGTAGACAAATATCGAAAGACTACGATTTTACATTTGGTTGACAAATAAAACTACAAAAATGTATGTGCGTCTTTAATTTTTGTTTGACTATTTACTCTAGTATCACATTCAACTAATTCTAATACAACATAACTACGTTTATAAAAATATTTAAAGCTTTATTTTTAGAGATCAATGCCAATTCGTAGCTGAAATTATTTGATTTTAAACTATTTAAAAGGTGAAGTAAATGAGGATATTCATAAGTATAACGAGTTCACCTAAGTGAGCAATTGTTTGTTCTTCGCCGTTTTTTTCATCTTTTTCTGGGTTTTCTCCAGTTTTCACCATTTCCTTTTGTACATTTTTTTTCACAGTTTCTTTTATAGAATGTGCTGTTGTTTCAATGAGGTTCTCATTGGTGCTCATTTCGACCGATCCCATTGTAGCAGTTGTTGCGCTGACTTTAGTCGGAGTAACATTGTGCTGTAACGCCTCTGGTGGTGGCAAATTGTCTTTCGAGTTTTGGATGGGAACTACAGAAAGTTCGATTTCAATACTTGTTGGCATCTTCGAAGTGTGTGATTCTTTTACGAATTCTGCAACTTCAGTTACTGTTAATATATTTGTATTATCATTGTTCGTTGTCATAACATTGTTTGATGAAATTGTCATTGCGGTCGTGATGATGTCTTCTTCGATGGTTTTAGTAGTTTCATTATGTTTTACATCTGCTACGTTTTCATTATTTTCGGTTGTTGTAGCTGCTTCGTTGGTTTTAATCTGTTCGTTAATCGGTTGGTCTCCTTGCATTTCGGAGTCATCCAGATCAACAATGTTTTTTTCAATATTTTTATCTTCGTTTTCACCATCATGTTCATCAAGGGCATCATTATAATGCAATGTTGTTGAGTGTATTATTTCAAACTGCTCCTCTATTGGTTGATCTGATTGCATAGCACTGTGCGTTGTTGAGTTTTCAGATAGTACTATGATTGTGGTTTCATTCATGACCTGTCTTGGTGATATAGATAAAAATCCTTTAGCTCCTATTAAGGATCTTTTGATGCGTTTATTTTTTCCCACTATCTGAGCCAAGGTTGCAAAAGCTGTAGTTTCACGGTCGGTGTTTTGCGAGTTGCAAAGGTTGCCCTGGCACGGGCATATCATTCGCCATGTCTTTGAAGAGTTGCAGTAGAGGGAGTAACATTCGTCTTGGTAGAATTTCACGCATAATCGGGATTCAACGTAAGCTGAAACATAATTTGCAGGGAATTTAACTATCATCTCATTACGAAAGGAGTACAGTACTATTACGATTTAAATAAAATGCTTCGACAAAGTTCGTGTTTCCAGCTCGTCAGTCACTAGCGAGCTTCAAAGGCGGTAGGCGCACGTGCGGTTCTAGTGTTTGGCAGTATAAAAAGCTATTAACACCTACACAGTTTTCACATTTCATAGCAGTATAGGTACGTATTTTGTTGCATTTTTTTTAAAGTAAATTTGTAGTGATTAATTAATTAACGATAATTGCATGCCCTATTAGGTACTAATTAACTTTTTTATATTTTTGTTCCTTGGTGTCATTCAATAAGTATAGTTATTGAACAATTTGAAACACTTTATTTTAATTTCGGAACTATTATAACAATTTCTCGATAACAATAAAAAAATATACATATACGTTGTAACAGCTCTAGATAAATATCACTATTGGGCGTTCGTATTTCCGATGATAGACGAAATTTGCCGAAGCATCTAATTTCAATCGTAGTACGAAAGTTTGTCATGCTGTTTCACCACGCTTTGAATACCTAAGCTATTTAAACTGTCTCAACCCACTTAGTATGTTCTATTTGATGGCATTCCTTTCTGATATGGAAAGCAAACAGTATTCTTCTTATGAAAATATATGGGCGCAAAACCTTTAAAAAAATTGCAAATTGGGATTTCCCTAGCTACCTAGACAGCGTGACGTTACAATGGCGACATTAATTTGATCTACGTATCCAGTTTAAGATTTAAGATTTAGTTTTTTTCATTTTACCTTTGGGTTTATGAAATAAGTAGGTACCTACTATATAGTTAGCTTTACCCGAGTGTTCATTTAATGCCGCCATTGTAGCGCCACGCAGTATTGTTACATAGAATAATATATTGATAATAATATTTTTTGATAAATTAATGTTATGATAAATTAATGTTTACAGACAGATTATTGAGCACTACAAATTTAGGAACGGAAGGGGAAAAAAGGAAAAAAAAAACATTTTTATCCCCAAAACCCCTATCTTGTACACTACACTACATTTATTGTACAGACAAACAAACAATACGTTGCTATTGTTTAAATAAGTGCCTACCCTATGTTATTTGAGGATTGCGATTATCCTACTGAGGCGCAAGAGGTGCGAGTCCCATTCTCGCTGCAGGACAAATGTTTGCATGTTTTGCTAATATTTGTACCGGGTCTGGGTGTCGTGGTATCCATGGTACATGTACTCATAGTTCTTGATACCCATGATACAGGGAATCCTAGTGCAGGACTTGAATACTATGTATAGTGACTATTCGGTGGACTATGTATTCTGGTCATGTAATATAACTATTCGGGGTTTATTTATTTAGGAAAGTACATAGGAGCGTCGACTTACGTGGTGAAGTAGCAATGGTAGCGCAGTGCGTGTACCCCTTCTCGCACATTGTCTCTTGCAGTTCTTGACCGCAAGATGGCGCGCGCTGGCTCCTATGAACCTGCTCTGCGAGCGGACCACACCAGTAACAACTTTTGGCTTCTTCTGCTACAGTTGTTACTGAAATAGTAAAAAACATCATTAAGAGCAGCAAAACAACATTATGGTTGAACTCTGAACTAGTTTCTGTCCTCCGTAGTAGACTAGAAATGTGATTCCAGGCCATGCCGTAATGCAAACATTCTAATCAGGTCAGCTGTTGTGATTATCCGGTTTATCGAGGCGAAAAACTGGATAATCATCGTATCTGAACCGTGACCAATGAAAATCGCTCGAGATAAATAGTACCTACCTACTAGATTAAGGATCAGGAATAAAAACAAATCGCTTAATTGGCCACGTTTGCACACACTGATATATTTACTAGCTGTTGCCTGCGTCTTTGCACAGACGGATTCGTAAAAATACGCTAGTCCCATACATATCCCCCCATTTCCCCCCTTAAAATGTGAAAACATAAAAAGCCAGAAACAAATCATTATTTATTTATGATGAGTAGCTACGATTCCAATTTTTAGGTTCCAACCTTTAAAAAAATCCGATACTCCCATGCTTTCCTTCCCCATTCCTCCTTTAAAATGCGTAAATCCAAAAACCCTAAAACACATCAATATTTATTTATTATGAGTAGGTAGCTACAATTCCAATTTAAAGTTCCTACCTTTAAAAATACGATACGAAAACAAACGTACTCTCATACAAACTATCAAACAAAGGGGGGTTCCCCCCTTAAATATTAAAATCCAAAAACCTTGAAACCCGTCACTATTTCGGTAGATTCTCATTAGCTGTAATTAAAAATTTTATGTTTCTAACTTTAAAGAACAAAGAAAAAAAAAACATTTAAAAAAGTCGTCATTTAAAAAAGAATTTCATACAAAGTTCCTCCCCCATTTCCCCCCTTTAATTGGAAATTTCAAAAAAACCTTTCTTAGCTCATACTTACGTCATAATATAAACCTATGTTACAAAGGACAATGTGCAGATTGGGACCACCCTCAAATAGCAATAAAATGTATGTCGTTGGATAGGTCTATTCAACCGGAACAACTATTGCTATGACAGCTTTGCTGTTACAACTGTCCGTTCAAAGATATAAGACTTATTGATTGGCTTATTGAAAATATAAGAAGTGTTGATAAAATGTTAAAATAAATGAAATATTTGTTTTATAATAATGATTTATTATTACAGTAACATTAAAAAAACACTGTTGAAACTGTTATAGGGTCTCTAATCTGGTATTTAGGGTACTTATACAATTTGTGTCCGACCGACGACGACGTATCTTATGGGTTCTTTGATTCTTTTTAATATATTATAGTTATATATTATTAAACAACAACCCAACAAACAGTCTTATATCTTTGAACGGACAGTTGTAACAGCAAAGCTGTCATAGCAATAGACAGTTGTATCAGCAAAGCTGTCCGGTTGAATAGACCTACGAGTATCTAACGACATTCATTTTATTGCTGTAGGAGGGTGGTCCCAGGCTGCATATATTTTGCCTATTGTCCTTTCAGTTTTCTAGATTTAGTAGGCTGTGCGTTTATAGATCGGTCAGTCAATCAGTCTCCTGACTGACTGACTGATAAACGATTTTGTAGACCTAGATATTTCTTACTACCTACGAAATGTAGAAAAAGTTTATTAACGACATTAACATCATTTATTATAAACCTAAACATTCAGACATTCAGTTTAATTACCTTTGCAAAGTTATAAATAAGCAATAAATTTAAAATGTCGTTTGAAAATGTCGTTTTTGTCGTTCTAAAATGAAACTTAATTTATTTATAATAAGGTTTGGAGCATACTAATCTAAACTAAAATAAGACATCAAAATCTTTGATTTTAAATTTAAACTCATTGCCATAATCAGCATCCCCAATGTTTTTGAAAATAAAATTCGTGTTACATTGATTTCACTAGATGGCAAAAGGATTTGTTATATGGTTTTGTTATACCGATTTCAAACAAAATCTAGATTGGTTCAGCTGTTAATTAGATGCATATTATGTTGTGGTATATTGTTACTCGTAGTTCCTGAAAGTTTCTTCCGAACGTTACTTTTCATCCGCTTCTTTTTATTTGGGTATACGCGGGCAAAGCTTTTGGTATTTATAATGTTAGTTAGGCCTCCAACTATCCTATAGTTGGAGGCCTCAGAGGAAGACAAGCGAGTGAACATGAGGTCATTCCAAATTCTCTATGCGTTTTAGCAATGCAGACAATTTATATTGAAGATCACGTCAGAATATTGGTGGAAACCAGTTTTTCATTTTTGCGAGCCTACATCGAAACCGAGTTAGAAATTCACGGCTGTGAGCATTGCGGCCAGCGATCATTTATACAGATGCAGGCGTTAGGCGTTGATTACTCGCAGGCCTCGCAGCCGTTCAACGTTTTCACCGTAAATAATTCCATGGCCTATAGACAAACGTTTGATTGAGCTCGCCAAAAAGCGAAAACCGTTAAGGTTTTGGCGAGCTCGGCGCTAATTGCTCGCGTTTTTGCTTGGCGTTAAACTTTCGCTTCGACACTTTGTCTAAGTTGGTATGATGTAGATAGGTACAGGGATTACGACTATATTTCGCCCAGTCTCGAACTACGAAATCCTTATTGCTCGGTGTCAAGAGAGACCCATGTTGGGTCTGGAATCTGGATTTTCAGAGACGATAGTGGTGGCTAAAATTTTGTGATTTCGGGGTCACTGTTCTTTAAACTTAATAGGTTGAAGGTATTTTTTTATAAGTAATCTAATAGTGTTATCTACATATCTATCTGGATCTACGCCATCAAACAAGATTCCAATACATCGCGCTGCCAAGTAGATACTATGTTTTTTCCAAACCTTGCTGGTGAGATCACAGGTTAAATTTTTTTGCTCCTACGGTGAGATTCGCTTAAACCTTGAACATGTTGTTGGAAATTGTCTTGGGAAATTCACAACAAGCTCTGGCCCGCTCCAGTACCCACTGTAGATCTGTGGTGGGAAGGTAGGTACTTACTATTATTTAAAAACTTGTAAGTCAGTACGACTATCACACATCGGCGTTTTTTTTTTCAAGCTGCCTCTTCGGTTTCTACTAACAAATTGTTATTTATTCTCTAACATTGTATTTTTTACAAAAAGTCATCACTTTTATACTTTTTACCAAATCTTATTACCTTTATCATATGTGTTACTGTTTATTTCGTTTGTATCTTAAGGCGTACAATAAAGTATTTTCATTCATTCATTCATTCATACCAAGTAGGTAGTTCATCTATTGTCAACGCGTGACATGTATGATAATATGACATCGGGGTTTCGTGTCATTTTATGTATTTGCGACATCATAATGAAGAAGTGAAGTGAATATCGTGTTCATTCATGGTACTCTACAGAACATGTCCACTAACCCGAAAGGAGGTGCTACTGCCTATGAGAAATAACAAGTTTTCCTGAAAAAAAAACCCCTTTCTTTCGAAAACCATTTAATCAGATATTTTTTCTAAAATCAAGATATATACCATGATTGTCAGTTTAAATATCGGGAAACAATCATACTCACAAATCATGGTAAATTACCCGTTTTAGTAAAAAATATGTTCATAACATTTAATCAGTTTTTTTAAAATAAATTTATATAAAATTTCGAAAAGTAATTAAATTTAAATTGCTTTCTATTATGTATGCGTCTATTTCTCGTTCGGGTTAGAAGGTAATACATATTCTGGGACAACCTATATACCAACTAGCGGTAGAGATATTGCAATATCGATCTGTTAATTACTTAGAATTTATTGTAATACCTTATTGTTTCTACCTACCTTACCTACGTATATTTCATTGATTGAGTTGCATGTGGTATAATAGTTTGGCACTGTGTAAAATCTGATTATTATCGATCTAACCTACGTACCTTATATTTAAAAGTAATCAAGACGATAAAGTTTTCTTAAAACAAAATAAACATAACGAAGCTTTGAAATTAGACAAAAGTGACAAGGTGAAACATAAATCGATCGGCTATTCGGATATGAATATAGTATGAGTAAAATATTCATGGGTCTATTGATTTATCATGGCGCATTTCTAGCATTTACTTATCGACGTCAGTTCTATCTGTTTTTGTCTCACACTACCTACATCCTACAAAGCAAACTAACGACTTGACGCCATCGATGTCACATATCCCACTAGACTTCGATAAAATTGAGAGAGTTAATGAATCGCTCCGATTTACGAGATTAATGTTCTTTTGATACCTTGATGTTCTTACCTACAGAACACCTTGACATATATAACAAAAAAAAATACAACTTGGTTCCTAGCTCAAAAATTAAATAAATGTACCCAAAGGTTATTGGTGACCTTATCTCTAATAGTGGTATCTTCCAGAAGGGCAGATTTTTTTATAAAATATTGACCGTTTTATAATATGAAAGATCTGTAGTGATTTCAAATTTTAACGAGCCCTTGGGACATTGCTAGACCGTTTCTTCGCCGAAACATTCGGCGTTGAACTGACAACCGTTTCTTTCTTTGGATTAGTAAGTAGGTATGTAGAGTCTCACGTAGGTCTACCAATAACCTGCAAACTGCAAAGTAAGTAAAAGATTTCATCGAAACAAGGTGCATAGAAATTATGCTTTAAACTATAACGAAGGTAGAGAACTACAAATAAACCGATACGAGTAGGTACTTATGTATTGACCGCGTGTCAACTCTATGGGAGCGCACATCTGTGCAGGAGGCCAACTGAACTACATCAAATTATTTATCGGCCCACAAATTGTGTCGGTCCGAGGGTGTCGGTTGAGGATCACTTTCGAGCCATTGATTGATCCGATCGTCATGTTTGCGAGGTGTGTCGATAATTGGAGGGTTTCCCAGAAATAGCACCAATTTTCAGATAACCAAACAAATAGTACCTAACCTATTTCCAAACTGAGTACCTATCGACGTGTTTGCTTTAGAACTTTAGAATTTGGGAATAGTTTTGACTATTCAAAACTATTCATAAAATAGCACCTACAGAGTGGCTTCTAGTAATGGGGTATCGTTATTTTATTTACATTACAGCCATCAAATTTATTTAATCAAACAAATGTTGCATATTGACCGCCAAGTCTGGTTGCGGACGGTGATCATGAGAAAAGACCTCTAAACGTCAACGAAACGTCAGCAGGAGAATAGTACAGTAATGGTAATATCCGTGTTTATTTAGTAGTAAAAATAGCATTTACACTACTATGAATATGATTTTATAAGTTTAATAAGTCCTTCTAATTTAACTTATAAATTCAAATATTCCCCAATACAGAGGTATTGGGGGATATTTGAATTTAAAAACACTAACAATTCAGTAATCTCTGTGTAGGCATCTGCGACGCCAGAGGTGCAGGTTCGATGCCTTCTACGGATAAATGCAGGTTCTGCAGATATTTGTGGGGTCAAGACTATGTATGTGTCTGTTGGCTGTTTATTTATTTATTAATTCAAAATAAATGTTGTGGTAGGAACGTCTTAATATATAATGTCTCATTAGAATAATATAAGCCCTTTTTCTACCCTTTAAAATAATCAATAAATCATTTGGTACAAGAACGAGTTTATGTTATAATGGTTCACTCTAACTAAACAAACTAATTTGTATCTTTTGTATTTCAAAGCTTAGATACTCATGTTAAAAATGTTACCTACCGTTATTTTCTTGAAACACTTCTCTAGGCTAATATAAAACTTACTTACCCACGAACGTGAACAAATCTTGATTTATACTACCGATGTTCTAATAAACTTTTCAAATAACGTAAGAGAAAAATTAAGAGTCAAGTCGAACATTTATCACAAAACTTGTAGACACGCGCAGTCGAACAAAGTTCGGAAAATAATCTTTCTCTCACCACTTAGAAGAATGAGGACCGCAGCTGGGAGAAACATCCTAGTGGAGAAGTTTAGTTTAGCCTTCGAATATTATTGTACAATTGTTTGTACGCGTCACAATTTCCCTGTCCCTGAAAAAAAAGTCGCAACTTTTTTCTGTTATGTGGCATGAAATGTATTCGACTGGCCGCGTTTACATGCTGACTAATCCCCACTGTTGTAGCAAGCGGGCAGCGGAGTTATTAGGTGTCTACGTAGGTAAAGCTCTGTGCACACTTGATTGGGCATGGAAAACAGTTTGTTCGGCGGTCTACTTATTTTTACCATTCATGTGGAGAGTCAGGACTTTTCAAAATATGTAACTTCTTACGCGCGTTAGGTAGTTAAGTATATTATAGGTATATTATATAAAGGTCGTATTACTGAATTGTATGAAACATTACTGAGATAATATTTTTTTTAATAGTGTTCATCATGTTTATGTTGACAAATCATAGCGATCAAAGCAAGTATAAAAAGTAGTACAGGACGAAAAAAAAACTTAGGAGTTTTGTCAGAAAAAGGAAATAAATAATCTACTGGGGCTTACTTAGCCACTGAAGCAATTTTCATAAAATGTTAGCAAGTCTTGTGTAAATTGCATTTTATAAAACTTAAAAGCAAGCTTTACTTGAATTCTTTTAAAAATGGTTGAAATGAAGCTTTTGTAGGTAACCATTGTAAAAACTGACTTCTCAGCATAACTTAGCAAATATTTCCCGACAAAATTGTTTTTATTCAGCTGGGATATAATGTAAGAACCAGACTAATGTAGATTAAGTAAGAAACATTGCATGAAAACTCACTTCTACTTATTTCCAGTATCAAATAAGCTTCTTACACAAAGGACTTTATGGAGGAAAATTCTTAATAAGTACCTAATTTTAGATGTGGAAATATTCCATACTTTTTCCAAGAAATACTTATACGACTCTCAAGATAACATTTACAAAAGTACTTTACTCACCATTTTATTATTATACTAGCTGCGCCCTCGGTTTCACCCGTGGAAGTTTCAATTCTTTGGGAATATCGAGATAAAAAGTAACAGCTATGTACCTATCAAGTTACATCGCAATCGGTTCATTAGTTTTTAGTGAAGAAGTAACAAACATATTATGTACATATTAACACAATATTCGAATATACGAATGTAACCAACTTTTGTTTCTACCGGCGGCGATCTAATTACATTTTGTAATGTGACTTAACTATCATATAGTTAGATATATTCCCTCGAGGACTTTTTTTTAGGTAATAATGAGTACTTTAATCATATAGTACATCATTTTTATGTAACATCAATAGTTTTCTCAGTGCACACCAAATAACGAATTTTATAGGCAAAATTTTGCTTAGCTTTCTATTGGTGAAAAAATGGTTAAAATCTTTTTTGAGAGTTTTGGAGCCTATTTGGTACAAAAAAACAAAAAATCTTTCCTCTTTATAATATTAGTATAGATAGATTAGTACTAGTTCTGAGACGATACTACTAGTACTAGTTCTGAGAGATAGATTAGTTCTGAGACGCAGAAGGTTGCGGGTTCAATTCCCGCCTCGGGACAAATGTTTGTATCTGCAAATATTTGTCTCGGGTCTGGGTGTTTTCTATGTATAATATGTATGTATTTACAAAAAAAAATGTTTATAAGTAGTATATCAGTTATGTAGTTCCTATAATGTGTTATGTAACTACATGACTGATATACTAATTGTATTTTTTTTTGTAAATACTTTCATATGATACATAGAAAACACCCAGACCCGAGACAAATATTTGCAGATACAAACATTTGTCCCGAGGCGTGTGTCATACATATACATATAATATGTATGTATTTACAAAAAAAAATGTTTATAAGTAGTATATCAGTTATGTAGTTCCTATAATGTGTTATGTAACTACATGACTGATATACTAATTGTATTTTTTTTTGTAAATACTTTCATATGATACATAGAAAACACCCAGACCCGAGACAAATGATTGCAGATCATACAAACATTTGTCCCGCAGCGGGAATCGAACCCGCAACCTTCTGCGTCTCAGGCGGACCTTCCCCCACTGCGCCACAGAGATTGTCAACAAACATATTATGTACCTACTTACTTACTGTGCGTCTGAGCCGCGCGGGTACCTTACTCATAGTCGTAACCCCTCCCGCGCCTCGGCAACGCCCGCTCTATAAAGCAGGAAACGTCGCGGTGGGTTTACCATCGGCGGCACGATTTTGCTTGTTATTGTAAGGTACCTAGGTATTAAATTGTATGAAAATTGGCAAACAGATTCTGAACATTCAGTTATTACTGTTTTTTTTTTCAATGAGTCAAACATACCTACCTATTTCAATACAATCCTAGGTTCTAATATTATAAACGCGCAAGTTTGTGAGGATGGATGTTTGTTCCTCTTTCACGCAAAAACTACTGAACGGATTTTGATGAAACTTTATAGTAATATTGGTCATACATCAGAATAACACAGGCTACTTTTTATCCGAATACCACGCGGGCGAAACCTTGTGCAGAAGCTAGTTAATAATAAACACACCAATACAGTAGGTATTATTAAATCTGTGCGAATATCAAAACATTATTATCAACATACACACCCAACCACACAAAACATAGGTACCTACGTATGTTTTGATACCTACCCCAACATCAATAGGTATACCTACCTCCCTAATACTTTCGTTAGGTAGGTTTCCTTACATTTCAAGCTACCTACTTATACCTACGTATTTAAAGACTTCACTTTTCAAGCAATTGTATTGAAAACAATATACCTATTTATTATTTGGCTTAAATACCTACCTACTGTGTTTTATTTCAATTCATTTTCTTTTTCTACTTGTATAATTAGGTATATTCTATTACTGCAAGTAGAAAACCGTCTTCTTTTCCTAATTGAATATTATGTAGGTAGGTACCTACATAGATAGATTAATTGGTTTTTTTCTCGTTTTAAAGTAGGTACCTAGGTAGGTTCCGAGTTGTAACATTCTCTTGTAGGGGAAAAATAAGTACCTAATCTTGTATTTCTTACAAATCCACTCTTTAGGTCTAGGGAGGCCTATGTCCAGCAGTGGACTTCTTCACGTTGATAATAGTGATGACGATCAAGGAATAAAGTAATGTAGCATCATTTGGGTCTAGTAGTATTATAAAACCGTACTATCATCTAACCTGTGGCCGCGCCGACCGGCGCGCGGCGGCCGAAGCATAAAAACACTAATGTAAGTAGGTAGATAAGTACGTATAACACAGTTCACAAGCATCATAGGTACCTACCTATTTTGAATCAAAACCCTCATTAGGTTTTATCGCCATCTATTTGTTTATATTTTATTAGGAAGTAAAATCGACCTACAGTACAAGCTAGATGGCGCTCGCTACCCACCGCTCGCTAGCGGCATCTAGTACATATTTATGACAAACAAAATAGCCCGAAAAATAGCCCTAGTTAGAGCGATCCATTTTTTTGTATGGGATGAGGTATCTGTACTTGTATTATAATATCTGTGGGTTGGGGCTAGATGATGCTGTGTGAAAAAAGTCCAGAATTATTTATTTATTTATTAGTATAGATTAAATTAACTTTGAATAAGTAGCTCTAAGTTACTTTGATATTTGGTATTTATTTATTTAACCATTTCGTTATAGTTACATAACATTGGCATGTCAAAGTTTGCATAATCATGTTCTTAATCTAGAAATTTCAAAATGTACATAAGTTCTTAATCTAGAATTTTCCACTATCCATGCAAATCAGAAAATGATCAACTCATGTATTCATTAATATGATAAAAAGGGTGACAATCAAGAAATTCCTTTAATTTCGTTTTAAATTGGTTAAGCGGAAGCCGTGTGATATCTAATGGCAATTTATTGTACTTATCGAGCTTTTGACAGATACCCAATCTATACGTCTTAACAAGTCTGGTTTTTGGAACGTGTAAATTTTCTTTGTTTCGGGTGTAAACACCACAATTATAATTGTGTAAATATTTTTTCATGGGTAAATCGACTTTTTTTTAATGAATTTCTATTAGAGAATTTAAAATAAATAGAGCTATTACTGTTAATATTATAGCTTTCTTAAAATATGCTCTGACTGAAGTTTGTCTATGTAAACCGTATATGATTCTAATGGATCTCTTTTGGCAAATGAGAACTCTTTCAATTTGGGAGGCATTTCCCCATACCGTTACTTTAATAAAAGATGTATATTTCTTCAAAGTCAAAGTCAAAACTTTTTTATTCATTAAAATCATAAGGATCATTTTGAAACGTAGTTTATCTACTGCCTGTTCCGCGACCAAGCCAGCAAAGAAAGGCAAGAAAACATGGATGGTTAGGTATTCTTTTTAATGATCCTTTTACAAAATACTTAATAGGTAGGGTTAGGTTATTTTCTGCTTGTGGTAAGCTATTGCTATAAGGAAATGTAAACATTACAATTTTAATAATTTGTAGTGAACACAGTATTTAAGTTCTGATTTGTTCACATTGGCCTCAATTCTGTAGTACACTAACTAAACTAAATTTAAACTGTCGCTATCTTTTACTGATAATGTACGCAAGAAAGAGATGGCAATCATTTTACTGCTGTGTGCTGCTGTCAAATCAGTTTACGTGCCGCTTTTCTTCGTGTTTATAGTAAGCATGTTTTGAAATCACGACTAAATTTGTATGGAAAACTTAAATCTGACTAATTCGACAGCACTAAAATTGTAGCTATCTCTTTCTTGCTTGCACTATCAGCAAAAGAGAGCGACAGTTTAAATTTAGTTTAGTTAGTGTACTACAGAATCGAGGCCATTATCCCTATTTCCAAGCTAAATAATCAGATTGATTGACTGATCTACAAGCGGAAGTAAGCAAGTACTACGCCTATATTATCTGACGATCAAGATACAAAACCATCTCTTGGTAGAGACGAAAAGGTTAAAGGTTTTCTTCAATTGAAAACGCAAGGATAATTTAGAATCATCAACTAACTAACAAACTTTAGTATCGTCGTCTTGCAAAGTAAATATATCTACGCAGAGTCCTAGCGACCAAGGATCAGTTAACGTTTTTTGATGGTCCTTCACTCATCATCAGTCACAATCAAAGCATGAACGGTTTATTGATTTAACTTTTACTTCTTAGGTATGAAACCGGCTGTAACTCAATTAGCTACCTTCGTTTCATGTTGATCGTGGTATCAAATACTAGTGGATTATTAACTGTCCTATATTATTCATCATTCCAGACTCATGAATATTGGATACTTACCTACAGTATGTGTACATAACAAATATGGAGCTCGACACGCTTAATATTTACAACTTGCATTTGGGTCAATTGATTTACTCTGTAAGGTGGTTCACATACCGAAATCATGATTTATTCAATCGAAATGGGTTTAGTTCGTATTGACTGGAGGTTATATCTGTGGCGTGGTCTGCTTTTATATTGTCATGTGGTTTTAATACTGCCCAATTTTTTAAAATAAAGAGTCGTTTGGATGTTTGTATTAGAAAAAAGAAAAGATCGTGAAGAAACCGGCAGACCCTAGTCTAGATGGAACCCAAAATTCGAGGACGTGTGCCATCTTTTCCCATAACCGGCGATGGACTTGCAATCTGTCACGCTCTTTCTTCTTACTATACAAAATGTAAAGTTTAGACTTGCCTCTGCCTACTGAGTATAGATCTGAGGATGTCATCATGAGGCATACACACGTCACCATGTTTTTGTGTTAATTTATTGCCTTATTTTTATAGGAACAAACGTCTGTAGAGTAAGAGTTTTTCATCTAATTTGATCTTGTTTTCCTAATAGTTGTACTTTATAAATTTTATTTATAAATAAAGCCAAGGCAGTATGAATCAAAACTGTTGTAAGTCTTCTTACATTAATCACTTGTAACAACCCTGGCTACCGGAAGTTTGTAGATATTTATGCATGCTTTTTCAATTCTACTTGTAAAAATAGCCGTAGTGGTATTATTTTACTTACACACGGATATTTTCAGAGCATAAGGATGATTGTAAGTACTTTTCTTTTAAATGATTCCATGCAAAGGTAGAAAATTGCCTTATTTTCTAACGGTTATAGGAGTAGTTATACGATTATATTTAAAAAGGATTCCTAGAAAATCTGAAAATGTATTATAGAGTTCATCATTATCATAAGACAGAATACGTCTACTGTTGGAACGCGTTGAACGGTCTTTGTCGATTAAACATCTGCGAATTCGGCTTGAGTAATATTCAGGACAAGAAGATGTTATGGATTATTGTTATATAGAGTGTCCTAGAACATGTATACTATCCCGGAAGAGATTGATTAAAAAAGAACAAAGAAAGTAAAAAATGGCGAATTTCTAAAATGTTATTGTTTTTTTTTTACCTGTTTTTTGGGCTTCGGGTCAACTCGGGTCAAACGGGTCACTATATTCAACAAATGCTTGACATCGGGTACCTGAAACAGTTTTTAATTAACAGTTCAATTTTTTATAGAAACAACTGATTTTTAACTTTCTGTGAACTTTTTCTTCAATAAAAATAGCCGAATGTCGAGAAGTTATAGAATAAAAGTTGTTAAGTTTTATGGTGTATCTTTTACATATTTTCTGAGACATCCTTGTATACTACACAAGATAGCCAGTCTGAGTGAAAGACACGATTAATTTACCGAACTACAGACCGGTCAAGCTTCTGCATAAATTCGTATATTTATACTAGGATAGGCGAGTAGGTAGTGTGAGGAGTAATATTCGGCCTGGAATTGAATACGGCGACAGTAACTTTAGTCTTATCTTGTGGTACACCTAGACAAAAGTCCAGTTCGATCATGTTTCAAATTTTCAATTCATGCCACTCACGTAGCCTGCCCCATAGGGCAGACTTACCGGTCTAATCCCAGGTGGAATTTGAAGTGCAAGAATTATATTGGATCTTCCATGGATACATATCTACCCTGTATCATATCGAGCTGTATTATAATTATTATTAATTTATACGTATGCTACTACGAGTATATCATGTTGAGTGGCGACCATTTTACTGTGAAATTCGAAACATTTTAATTTACAAAATCAAAGCCCGGTTTTCATCCCAGCATTGGACCCACTTTTTCTTGATCACGCATTTTATATAAAGAAAAACAATAACTTACGTGCTGTATAGATCGTATATTACATTAAAGACAAGCTTCTCTCTTGTTGTTTTCATATAAACCAGCTTCTTAGAAAATTAGGTCGCTCTTCAGAAAATACGATCGTAGGTAAATTGAAGTATGAATAAACACTTGGAAAGATTACAAAGTTACTTGTAGTATGGATGTTTCTCTCGGAATTGTCAAAATATGATAAATTTTATATTTTTCGTAGTATTGTAACCTATGCCGTAGCTCCTACCCTTGTTCTAGGTTAATTTTATATACTTAATTACTTGTAATAGGATATATAGTGTGATCTATAGTCTGTAAGTATGTTGTTATTATTACCTTCTATTAGGTTATTATCTACTTTTTAAAACTTAAGTGTTCAAAAATGTCCAAACAGTTGAAATAAACGAAAACATGAAACTAATTAGATAGTAGTACCTAAGGCAAGCCGTTTTCACCTATGTTGTTTTACTCTACGCCCAACAACAAATAACCTGATTATGATTATGAACTTTAAAAAAAAAACAAAAATCGTTATATATCTTGACAAGTTTGACAAAAGTTGTCAAAGAAATTTCAATATCGTACAATTGAAATTATCATAAGTAGTTTTTTAAATATGTATGGTAATTTACCAAGACCTAGAATTGTACAGCAGATCTCATACTTTGAGTAAACATTGATATAACGTAAACGCAACTTCATCTTACGTTTTAATTATTTCAGACAACTATTTATTGGGTGGGATAATATAAAAAGAAAAAATTATTGGCTTCTTTCATAGAGGTATTTCATCATAAGGTATTCTAAAGATGTGCTTATTTTGTGAGTGACGTCGTTTAATCTTAGGGTACACCATCACGTAGGAATCTGATTTCCAGCACCAGTCTATCAGAAGTCGCGCTGAATCTGACTTCCTGCTTGCCGGCGCCGATTACCGAGTCGGTCGTAATCTGTTTCATGAGTGAATGGAAGGTTAGGTGGCAGTGGCCAAAAGAGGCTTTGTGCTGGATGTAGGTCATCGCATCAGCGCTGCAATGCGGCTGCTCGTCATAACAGATCCGAACTGAATTTTTTATAGGGATCGCAACGGTGCTATTCTATATGAGAATGTGTTCTTGTTACAGAATATAGATGAGTTTCATGCATAGTGTAAGATCTTATTGTAGAATAAAATACTATAATAATAAATTAAATATATAACACTTTAGAGAAAGATCAATAAAGCCTGACCTAGAGATTCTCAAAATGGCTGATAGAGTTAACGTTGCATGTCTTCTAATATAAAATACTCGTATATGTTACGTTAAGTGTATAATATGTGTGTCTTCAACCATAAAATCTCACAGAAAGCAACTCTACTTTTGATCTCGTTTCCCATCAGGGTAGGCAATCAAAAGTAAACTCATTCTGCTACAAAAATGTGTCTACGTGAGCGGAAATAAAAGCTCGACTTTGGGGAATATGTCGCTTTGATGAAACGAACGGGTAGACCATGATACGTATGATTATGTAAACTTTACTTGATAAATTTATTCGTTTTATCTTGACGGTATTGTTAACTTATTTAATAAGGTACCTATTGTCTGTGTCTTTTCAACCAATTAATTATTTAGTTTCCAATCTAGACAAATATTTGTACGCTAGGTAAGCTTTTGTGGCCTTACATATCGATTTCGCAATTTCTCGTTACAGAGTATATAATCTGTACCATTATATCTACCTCAACCTGGCAATAGAACAGATCTAAAGCGTTCACCAAGAAAGAACCATGGCCGTACCAAACAATCTGTTTGCTCTGTTCATAGCCGCTACTCGCTTAAAACTTGAGTTTGCAAACCACGTCGCTGTAAGTAACGTAACATTTTGCATAGGTACCTATTAATCATCCTTACCTACGAAAACAACTTAATTCCACCGTCCTATACGTTTACTCAGGGGGTTAAAGGGTACCTTCTCGAGCCAGATCACAAATCTATACAAATAGAGCCATTCATCGCGATCTTCTGCCGTCAACGCAGACAGCTCCGCCGCAAGTGAAGACAGAACGTCGACTTACAGAACGTTCAAAGAAATCTTTAGCCAATAATTTTGAAATCTCATTCTTGGAATAGATTTTCTAACCTGTCGTCTGTAGAATTTATTTTTGTTAACAACAGTCCCAAGATAACCATAGATAATAAACGCGAAATATGTATGTATCCATGAGTATTATGTCAATAACATAACAAGGTTAGTAATAAATACACTTTATTGAAAATTATTCTAACATGTCGTCTGTAGAATGTATTTCTAAAACTCCACGGATCGTGCTCGTCTCCTAGCCGTTCCTAAATGGGAGTCAGGACTTTGGTTGAAAGCACTTCCGTCAAACAAAACTGGCACTTTAATGGATCCTATAACATTTCGGGTTGCATGCAACCCGAAACTGCAGTTAGTCTGCGGTTGAGTGGGCAGTGCTGTGCCCCTCATCAGTGCCAGTGCGGTACGGTGGTCGAACAGCTTGGTCACCACGGATTATCGTGTACCAGAGCCGCCGGTAAGATCACTCGCCACGCTGGCCTTAATAATATCATACGCCGGGCATTTACCAGCATCAACGTTCCAGCTGTTTTCAAACCGAATGGTCTACTACGTGACGATGGTAAGCGACCTGACGGCATGACCCTTGTCCCTTGGGAGAGGGGAAGGCCTTTGGTATGAAACGCCACATGCGTAGATACCCTAGCACCATCTCATCTGTCGGGGACATCAGTTAGAGCTGGTGCAGTGGCTGATTCGGCTGAGGAACTCTAGAGGCGCAAATATAAAAGTCTCGACAGAGCTTACTTATTTGAGCCTTTTGGGGTTGAGACTCTGGGTCCGTGGGGAACCGGGGCCCTTCGCGTTTTCAAAATTCTTTCAGAGCGACTGGTCGAAGCGACGCGTGACCAGAGAGCTGGCTCTTATCTGGGTCAACGCATTAGCATTTCCATTCAGCGTGGCAATTTGGCCAGTATTTTGATAACGCTTATAATTCTTATAATTCTTTATTGTACACAGAAATAAAACAGAAATATTAAACAAGATATTAGGTGAGGCATGTACAAAGGCGGGCTTACCCTAAAAAGAGTTTTCTTCCAGCAAACCTTTGAGGAGAGATAGAGAAGTGATAAAGTTGGTAGGTATACAAAGTCAGGAAATATACTTAAAATACCACTATATTTTAATAAACTACATATTATACATACCTACTTGAACTACCTATGAATACACATACACCGAAAATAAATACAATATCATCATATTAATACATAAATACAAATCATATATATAATACATAAAGTACCTAACCTAAGCATATTACAGAGAGAGATAACGCCCTTTCACTTTATATTTAAAAATGTTCAGCGATGGACTGGCTCGGATTGCATGAGGGAGGCATCCATAATTTAACAGCATGTACGGTGAATGAACCACCATAACAGCTGGAAGAGTGAGAAGGGGTCCTGAGTCCTGAGCTTCCGTCTGGTAGTGATCTGGATCAGTTGAGCTATCTATAGATCTTTTGCAACGGTCTTTAGATGTCTAGCTGTTTCATCTGTATTTTTTGTATATACCTACTTGTAAATAGTTGTATGAATAAATGTATTTCTTAACAACAGTCCCTAGATAACCATAGCAAATTAACGTGAAATATGTATGTATCCATGAGTATTATGTCATTAATATAACAAGGTTAGTATAATACACTTTATTTTTAAGGAAAAATCTGCAGAACAATTCGTAACAATATGTCGTCGAATTAAGCGATTGGTTCAAATGCTATGTTTTATACAACATTATTATGGTTTGAAATAAACTGTAATTTTCCAGCATGTGTCCAACATAGTTACTTGGCCGGAAGATAACATAATATTTTGTGACCGTGTGCGTCACTATCTTGATTGATTTATAATCCGGTAACAAACGAATTGACTGTATTTGACTACACCAGTTTGTAATAGGGTTGTCAAAATATAATTAAAGTAATAATCCTACTAATATAATAAATGCGAAAGTCTCTGTGTGTGTGTGAATGTTTGTTACCACGTATCTCCGTAACTACTAAACCGATTTTGATGAAATTTGGAATGCAGATAGTTTAGGATCTGGAATAACACATGGGCTAATTCGAAAATCGACCCCCCTTAGGGATCAAAAATCGACCCCTAAGGTAAAGGGCGGTAAAGTTTCTATGAAAAAAAAATTGTGTGATTCGCTCAAAACTCTGTACAAATAAACTTAAAGTAAATAATGAAACACGTATTTTTTATTTTTTCAAAACTACCCTTTGGGGGTGTGCAATTGAGTTCTAAACTTTGTATAAATTGTAATCCTTGGTTCGATTCATTCAAAAGTTGGTGGACATAGTTTGAAGCCTGGAGACGGTCATATGCTACTTTTATTAACATACCACGCGGGCGAAGCCGCGGGTATGTTACACTAGTTATTAATATACAACTAGTTATTAATATTTTATAAATGTTATACACAAATTTAATGTGTTTTGTATTATATCTACGGTCAATATTTTATTGCATTTTTCCTATGTAACATTTCATCTTCAGAGGAGATTTTTTTTCTGTAAAATCAAAGAAATCAATGCTGATTGCATACAACATCCGTCTAGCGAGTATGCTAATATCAAAAAATCACTATGCTAATATCAAAAAATAAATGAATATCCTATTTCATGCAAATCATTTCAATAGTCAATTAAAAAAATATAAAAGGTTAGTCCAAACATTATATAATATTTAGCGCATGCTTGCATATACATATCATGTTTTGCATATACGAGTATGTAGTTAGCATTCTGAGCACGTGTTAGCGCACATACGAGTGAAAAAATCTATCGGTATACGACCGACGACCTTCGATCCGGATATTGAGGTACGATTACTAGGCCAACACGGCTCTTTTTAAATTCAATAGGTAAAAATCTGACCTTGAATGATATTCCAAGCGTGGCAGCCCTAAATTATCTGTAATAGGGTTGTCCCGTACGCAACAGGCGGCCTTGAACCCGACCGGTGCGGGGCCGGCCAGTGCGGTGCGTGTGCGCCGTAATTGCAGTGGCCCATTTATAGCCCCCCTGATTCTACCAATGAGTGGTCAAGTGCGTGTCACACACATGAGATGAGGACGCAATAAGGATACTATCCTGCATTGGACAATTATTGGCGTCGACTCTCTTGTTCACCAACTTAATTTAATTTCATCTATCACTACTACACACTCTCTTACACTAGCAGTTATATTTTGTAGCATCCTCTATCTCTTAATAGCAACAATTTAGTTCTGTCAGATTTAAGTTTTTCATACAAGTTTAATCGTAATTTTAAAATGGCTATAAACACAAAGAATAGCGACTCGTAAACTAATTTGACAGGAGTAGGAGGTATACACAACACAGATGAAATTATATGATAAATTGAAAAAATAAATAAAAATAAAATAACATGCACATTAAGAAAAAAAAAATACAGAATTAAAATTATTTTCAAATTATATTTTTATTGTTTTTTTAATTAATACATTTATTCATACAACTATTTACAAGTAGGTATATAAAAAACTACAGATGAAACAGCTAGCCATCTAAAGACCGTTGAAAACGATCTATAGATAGCTCAACTGATCCAGATCACTACCAGACGGAAGCGTTCCCAAAATACTGGCCGCATTGCCACGCTGAATGGCAATGCTAATGCGTTGACCCAGATAAGAGCCAGCTCTCTGGTCACCCTGAAAGAATTTTGAAATAAAATTTTCAAATAAATGAAATTGTCAAATGGTTGTATTTAACCATTTCATTTATTTCAAAATAATTTTAATTCCAACTCATACGCCATTCTTGCAGTAGTATCTCAAGCCAAATTAAAATTCATGCCATCTCATTCTTGGGTGCACAATCAGTAAAAGAGAGAGATTAAAGTTTAGTTGGTGTACTAGAGAATCAGCGCCATTGTCACCATAGGTATGGTAAGACCAGTAAATGCGAAGTACCTACCTACTACTCTGATATTAATCTTTATATTCGTCGTGTCATCGGTTCTTTCTTGGTTACCTTGCCTTAGGACAGTGATCGGTTGAGGTAAAGCGGCCCTGAAATAGGCCTAGTTATATATTTTGAAAAACCCCAGTGTGGCGAAAGAAAATCGTCAATAAATCTGTTATTGACGTGCCACTTTCTTATAAATTTTGGTAGTTTTCATTCACCATTTGAGAGCCAGGAAAAACCATCGGTTCGCAACAGGTGAACCTACGACCTTCGGATCGAAAGACCGGGACTCTAGCCACTATTCAAGGATTGTTATGCTTACCATTAAGTAAACCTTACTATTAGTAATATGCATCATCTTTGCCAATAAATAATTCTGATTGTATTAAATCAAATTTTCAGCCATTATAAATTTGGCAGACACAGTGATACATAAAAGCATGAAATTATATTACTAAGTTAGAAAGAACGGGGGGATAATCGACCGAAAAATCGAATTAGTTTCTGTATTCCACTCTATTCCCTTTTACATCCTGCTATTCCAATCCTGTTTCAAAAGCGACAACTCAAAAAAGTATATATTTCACGCTCGAAGCTTACAAAAGAGCCTTTTGAAGCGAACTCACGCGCTCTCTGCCAATTGCCAAAATTGAGTTGGAGTTGGAATGAACTCGGTGTTTTAGAGTGGGGTAGTGATTTTGCTTGTTTTAATTTTAGACTTTTGACAACAGCAATATGTATGTTTGCGATATTGTTACTTTTCTAGGAAGGTAAGATACTCAGAAAATGTAGGGAGGCTTCGAATTTTCGATAGGTAAGTATGGTCATTATGCTATAAAAACATACAAGAGAAAAGGAAATGGACAATGTAAAGCTACAATAATACCTACAGCTGTTCTAAGAAAGGAAATTAGGGATATGTCTGCACTGCACGAAACAGTGAGTAATGGGAGCGCTTCCTTCCGACGAGTACATCTCCAGGACATACATTAGTTACGTTACGTTGATAATGAACCCTTGAAATAACCTACTTGTTTACAGAATTTTTAGACTTTTATGCGATATCTTCTACAAAATCTCTTGAGATTGGTATTTACGTTTTTATTTTTCTATATCACTACAATTTTTATTACGCCTCTACAAAATTACTTACAAAATTGATACGCAACACACAAATAGGACACACATATATACACACATATAATTCAGATGATTGAATCTGTTATTCAGGCAATATGATCAAAGAGGATTATTTTCTCAGGAAATGGTCGAAATAAGGATACAAAAATTGTCCTAGCTCCTGAACTATAAAAAAAATTACATGAAGGTGATCCGGTCGGTCACGGAGTCTCCCATCGCCCTGTTCGTTTTGCTCCAAATCATCCTGTATACAAATACGAAGGTTACACTCAAAAAAGTGAGCAAAAAGAACTATTTTACAGCCGATTATTTTATTCTGGAACCTTTATAAAATTCTTTGCAGTCACTGTAACAGGAAAAATCTACCGGTTGAAGTGCATGTTTTGTTCAAATACAGCGGTTAGCCTACACCGTGTTGTAGCTGAATTTACAATGGGGCCCGACATGTAAGGAATGTCCTACAAAAACTGGGTATTTTACAACGCATGCTCAGACCAGCAACTACTGAAGTATGTTCTACTACTGTTCCGCAACCGGGCTGCAAAAAGCCAAATTCTATTTGGGTATAATAAACAAGTAATAGAAACGGCTCTGGGTCCTAGGGAAACGGGGCCCTTCACTAATTCAAAATACTTGCTGGGCGTCTGGACAAAGCGTCAAGTTGCCTCACAGAACTTCCATTCAGCGGGTCAATGCAGCCAGCATTTGGACGCTGGCTGCATTGACGCATCCGTCTGGAAGTGATCTGGATTAGTTGAGCTGTAATGATAAGTTTATACGATCAAAACTTATAGAAATGTACGTACATCAAAACTTATAGAATTCGATAAGTGTAAAGTGTATTTAGGACATCAGAAAAAAAATAGCTCCTCCATTATCGATCTTGACTCTACTAAAATAATATAAGTTTAAAGTTTGTGTACTTATCTAAGCTGAAATATTGGGTGTACAATAAAGTATTTTATATCTATCTACTCAAGGCAAGTCTGCTAGACAGTAATGGGTAAGTAGTGAGTACATATTGAGATGACAGCTTCTAGAGGATAGAGGAAGAAAAAAAAATGTTTTGCAGACCCCACGGACAAAGAACATATGGTTTAGGTATACTTACTTCGGATAAAAGTTTGACTTGACGCAGCCGGGAGTTAAACTACGTGGCCCTCACTATGTCACGTTGATTTGTGTATTTCTCTCTGACCTAGCCCGTAACTAAACCCTGAACTACTTACCTGTGGGGAATGTCCATTAATTTTAACTAGGTCTTAATAACGGTAGATAAATTCCAAGCTAACAAAACTGCGCGCCCTTCTATTACGTTTACTTGACATTAACGAACATGATCCTTGTGGTTTTATAAATAAAAAAAACTTTGGTTTTGACTGACAAAAACACTTGCTACGTCGAAGCAATGGGTATTGCAGTGGGTAAATAATATTACAATCCCTATCTTAAACTTCGTATGAATTTACGGAATAGTCCCCAGTAGACGCGGCGATTTGATAGCTTTTTGATAATTCTCATTAAATAAAAATGTACTAAGGTGGCACACACAAGCCATTCAGTACACAGGTTGAATGTTCTGTTAAAATTCGGCTGTAGTTCAGAAAGAAGGTCTACAGAAAAAAACATCATCATTTCCTTCAAAGTTGATGATGGGACTATACACTCACTTTAGATTTTCTCATGTAAGTAGATCCAATTTCTAGTGAATAATTAATATAAAATGAATGAGACAAGGCTAATTGCCTGTTTCATAACGAGTTGATCACGATTGCCAAGGCACATACAGTTGAGCGAGAAAGGGATCCCTTTTGTTCTCATCTTGAGAGTTAGCGAAGTCTGAGCCCCCCCAACCCCTCCCCCATTGATCCGTTAATTTTGTTCTAAACAACATAATTTGAATTAATAGGGTTTGTAACAACTACTTGTTTTGTAAATCAAATCCTACTTATATTATTCATGTCAAAGTTTGGATGTTTGTTGCTAATTGTATCCGTAACGGTCGATATGGATGAAATTTGAAACAGATATACCTAGAATAACACATAAGCTACTTTTTATCCTAGTACCATGTGGGCAGATGCAAGTGTAATATAAATCTAGGTTTTTCATTTTGTTTTAGTTAATTAGTTCGTAGTCTGCTGATAAACAAATAAATCAACAACGTTAATTTGAGAGTGTAGTATGTCGGTCCGTCGCCCGGAGTACCTTCAGCCCACTCGTTTTTTGTTTACATTTGCTTTTTCTTACTTCTTCAGAAGTAAATCTCGTCGACATACCAAAAAATACATGAAACATGTGGCTGAGTGGTTACAGTAGCACCCTCGTATCACAAGAAAGAGAGCGCAGATTCCATCCCCGCCGGGGTTAATCATTTTGTGATAGGTATTATAAAATATTTAAATTTACTTTCTTCAAAAGTAGCCCTGCAAATTGAGGGTCATTTTCAAAACTGTAGCAAGTGACCTTTAACTGGTAATTCCGTTCAGTCCCAATGTCGTGACAATGATGAATAGTCTTGAGTAGAAGGAGCTTCATCCGGCTCAACGCGTGCCGCAGGACGTCCGTCTGTTCGCCCTCCGACCTTGTATCACACCGAGTTCTACAATCGTGTTATTTATAAACGTAGTAACGACTAGTTAAAGTTTGCTTTGAAAACCGCTGGGGGCTAAATGTTCTTGAATTGCAACCACAAACTGGACAACGTAGTTTAGAAGGGTCCCCGATGGACCGATGACATCTTAAAGGTTGGGCAAAGTCAGTGGATAGAGGTAGCCAAAGATCGTTTGTCATTGCACTCTTAAGGGAGATCCAGCTTGTTGATGTTTGCTTTGGTTAGCTTTCATTCTTTTTTCTACCACCGATAAGAATGCCTTATGAATTATTCCATACCGAATAACAGGTGAAAGAAGAACCTGGCTATGTATTCATAAACCCCGATGTTTCCAACTACGGGGCTAGTATCTCTATTATGCTACGATAACGGGCTAAAATACTATGTTTTAGTAAGGATGATATTTTAAAGCTCATTTTTGCAATACCTACTAATACGTACTATGAATGACCTGAGTTTTTCTTCATGGCTTAGACTAGGACTAAATTCTGGCAAGATGTTACACATCTGAAGCATCTAGCTCCTTTATAACATGGAATCGTGAGCCCTTTTCACAAGGATCCCTTTCTGTATGACCTGTTTCGCGTTCACACGCTTTTTGTTAGCCGGGTATGACGTAGCAATCAGCTAGATGGATTGTTTAGCTAGAGCCTACCTTTTATTCTCAAGCCCTCATAAAACTTTTATCCCAGGCCAGCACCTGTGATTATCAAAAACGTCGGTTATTTCATATTTTTTTCATAATAAAATTAAGTAACGTCTACACGGTATTATAAAAATTATGAGGCACCACATTCTTAACATGTACACCTACATTGATATAATTTATATCTGTTTATAATATTTAATTTTATTCTAACTAAATCAATATCTGTATAACTTTAAAACTCTCGTCATCACCGTACCGCGTATACCTACATAGTTGGCGGTAGTTATAAATTTGCGTAAAATAAAGGATGTTTGCAGCTGTAACCTAAGAAAGTTACCCACAAAAACACTTCCCATCTAAATAATGATGCAAATCACGGGTGTTTGTGTACCACAACAATAGTGGCAAGATCCACTTCGATTAACTACGGGTTTGTAAAGGTTTTTCTCTACTCCGTTGCACTTAAATCATACGTTAGAATATTCAAAATTTGCTCCATGAAGTTTCACCGCTGGAGCCGAATTGCACTTATTAGGTGTTCCATAAAATTATTGGCAAAATAAACTAATAGCTCTACCTACGTTAACAGAGCTAAAGTTAGCAAAGCAGTTTAAATATATTACGACTAAGCAGTACTTAAACCACCAGTCTCTATCACAACTCCGCCACTAAACCATAGTAAGGAAACCGCTGTAGTTCGCCCATGACTTGTCCGTTATGAACAGAAGAGAAATTACCTGTTTTACCTTTGATTTACGCAAAGATTTCACAATCAATATGTTCTACTCTTTACCATATGATTTCGGTGCTGTACTTAGATGCCTCGATCATATCTCCACGTTCACGTTCGCTTGCGTGGTGCAAATTAAGAGATGTGACCGAATTCTGTTCCACGTGTCGTACAACAGACAAGTCATGGCAGAACGGTTTTGTTAGTACGGTTTCGTGGCGGGACGTGTGGTACAGGTCTAAAGCCTCACACACTCTACAGGGACACATCTAACATCGCTCTTGGCAAGGTTAATTAATTTCATTTACACCTTGCCTGTGAAAATGGTATGTGGTTATATACTGATAATTGGCTCTCGACTTCTCGGTTATTAATAAAAATGTTTGCGAATAAAGAATAGCAGGCTCAGTCGCGTACTATCTTGAACTCGCACAGTAAAATTTTCTGTGTACTTTTCAATAGAATCTACCTGTTATTATAGAACTACAACGACCTCTGTGGCGCAGTGAGCGAAGGTCCGCCTGCGACGCAAAAGATCGCGGGTTCGATTCCTGCCACGGGAAAAATGATTGTAAGATCTGCAAATATTTGTCTCGGTCTTGGTGTTTTCCTATGTGCAATATGTATGTATTTACAAAAAAGTATATAAGTGGTATATTAGTCATGTAGTTCCCATAATACAAGCTCTGCTTAGTTTGGGGCAAGATAATGCTGTGTATAAAATGTCCAGCATTATTTATGTATTTAATAAATAAAATAAATAAATACGATGCAAGTTTCTTTATTCTTACAGCCAAAATTTAAAAGGGATCAGTTTTTTAACAGGTTTGTTTATCTCTGCGTACAAAAAGGAACGGATAGTTGGTAGTTATCAAGGTAATCCTGCTGTCTCTCCATCGGATGGATTACGGTATCGGTTCTGTTGAGATAGCGCTGGGAACAAAGAGGAATTTAATGGGCATCGAATTTAAAACGAGACGTTTTATCAAGAAAATATTTGACTACTGAGTTATACCTAATATAAGGAATCTTGGAGCTTGTAATACCTACTACAAACCAGAAGCTTTGCGCATTTAGTCCGCTAAAGTAGAGGTACTTTTCAATATTGACAGGCTGAACAGGTACAACATCGTAAAACATAATTTAATTTTGATAAAACGTAAACTATTAGACTAACTTAACTTACCTTAGTGAGAGAATAAATTTAGAAGGTTAGTGAGAGAATATTTTTTTATAACAGAAAATATAACATTTGGCAAGGAAGTACCATATAGTAGGTAGATAAGTTTTATTTCTGTGTACAATAAAGAACGTATCCTGGAATACGAATGTCATAAAACTAGAATTAAACAAAAACTTCGTTTCTTTATCCTAATCCGGTTATCCGATCAATTACACCCTAAAACTTGGTTATAAATGTTGAACGAGTTGCTATGGACATTCGTCACCTCGCCCGGGATTTGTCCCTTTTAGAATTTTAATAAAAACTTTCCCAAATTGTATTCATATTTTATGTATGACAGAGTTTTATCCCGGTCGTCGCTTGCCAGTGTAAGTTTTGAGTTTTATCGCGTAGGACTTTATAAAAAAAAATTGAAGCAGAGAAAAGAGCGTTTTAAATCCTGACATTCCATACAGTGAACTTTGTTTACGGCTTTGTAAGCGCAGATAATGTATTTTACAAATACATACAGATAATGTTGGGTAACCAACATAGATGTCATTGTTCTTTTACTTTAATCATGATACCCAATTAAATTATGATTGCCATGTACTACTGTACGATCTCAAAGTCATGGTAGGTTAGTCATAGTTTGAGCCTACGGTATTTCCTATTCATGAGGAGGCAGCCAGGGCTGTCTTCAATGAATGCATTAATTTATAATATATTTAACAGTATAATTTTTATCGTTAAAAAAAAGTATTACAATTTTAATTAATCTTGAACGAATTGAGTGAGTGCATAATCAATTAATGAATAAACGATTGAATGAATGGAGGAACGAATCTTATCTCTGTTGCGTTGATTTCAGTTCTCACTAGATGGCGCGAATATTGAACTCTTGAACAGCCATGAATACTGAAGCCTCGGAGTAACCACATTTAAGGTTCGTAGCCTGCTAACTGATTAAACTGGTTCCAACACAATGTAATAATGGCTCCGTTTTTCCTGCTTATACCTAATGATGTAAACGTTTATGGATGCAATGAAAACAGTTACGAGTTCTTTCCTTTTTATAGCGTTATCGTGGTCGTTGTCGTCGATATAACCGACACCTGCCAGCCGAGCTCGATACGAAAAATAGCACAATATAATAAAAGCCTTCATCGACCGATCATTCTAACACAAGTGATATTATCTTGTTTCGAGGTTTTACAAAAATAAGTACCCTATTCTATTCAGTTTCAATGGACTTGGGAAAGAAATGACTTCGTTTTCTGGCACTTTATAATTGAATTTTTACTGATAACGTGTCCATTCAAATATTTAAATAGACTTATGAAGATAAACCAAGGCTATGGCAGCTGTATTATAGTGAAGACGTATTTGACGAAGTAAAGAATAACCCAAATTTTATTAGAATTAAAAAATGTGCTACAAGGCGATTAAATTAATGTGCATGCAGACTAAAAAATATAAATCAACCAACTTCATATTCTTTTATATCTCATAACTTTATTTCCCAAAGAAAGATTACAATCAAAAAAATTAAGCATTAGTTGAACCAATGTTCATTTCCCTTTATTTCTAATGGAGCTCCGTTTGCTGTTTAGCGAGTCCATGTTTGCTGCATTGGTATCCTACGACGCAATATTTAGGGAATTGCTCACAACCAGACTCGGGTTGCGTAGCGAGACGGGGTGTATGTTTTATCAAGATATAGCTTGGGGCAAAGGCCTACAAAAAAACTCTGGGATATTAAAGTATCCCTCATTTCTTTTTTATTTAGAAGAAAAACGAATGTTGTGGAGCAAAATGCCGCGGCACTATGCGAAATTATTAAAGAGTTTACGAACCTTTTTCCAAATGCATATAAAAGTTGCAAAAAAAATCGAACTGGAAAAACGAATCATTACCCGTGGTCCCATTTACGGTCAAACTCAATGGAGTTACGGGCGACGATTACAAAAACACTGCGTAAATTAAATACCAAGCATCGAGAATTAAAATTTCACTGGTTTTGTACGTAAAGTAGATTATGTAGGTTCACATTTATATTGAACTTAATATTCCGGAATTTTTCCCGATTCCTAAAATAAGGAATGTGGCTCTCATAGTTCGATGGCTGCAATTCATTGACAGAAAAATGCTTTACCGCTCAAAGCTGCCTATACTGTACTTATATTGATATGTAGGAACCTTTCGGTGTGCAGACAGGGCGTAAACACTCGAAGCGTGTCGCCCAGGGCATGGCAAGAATTATCAGACTGTTTATTGGATTTAGTAGCAGTTTTATTCAATAAGCAATATTTTTCTAGGCATAATAACATTTCTATTTGTTATGCCTAGAGG
This sequence comes from Perizoma flavofasciatum, assembly GCA_958496245.1. Classification (NCBI taxonomy): domain Eukaryota; kingdom Metazoa; phylum Arthropoda; class Insecta; order Lepidoptera; family Geometridae; genus Perizoma; species Perizoma flavofasciatum. The sequence continues at coordinate 6,075,918 of OY292439.1, read as the reverse complement.
AAAAATGGAGCAGCTTAAAATTTTAAAGAACTGGTTTGACAACAAATGTTGCCATGAAGCCCTTTGATATTGAGGTGTTACTCCGCTGTACTTTTAAAAAGCCATTTTAAGATCTGTTTAAACAACTCGCAAAGGAAAGGTATGTATTTTAGAAAATACTCAGAAATTTCTTAGAATATTTCCTTGATAACTCTTCTATGATGGCGCATATGTGACAGAATGACTAGATTAGACAGCTACGTAGGTTTTTCGCTTTCAAATAAAAATCTTAAGGCAAATCATTAAGTACTATTTCACGAAAGAAAATCTCGTCAAATCGCTAACCAATCAGCAGTTACTCATAACTCGACAAAGGTGTTGTAATTTGTATTTAATTTGATGTTATGCAGAGCAACTTTGAGCGCTGTGTAATTGAGCGCGACGCTAACACCCGTGTGATTTTGGGACTCGCTACTATATTACTCATGTAATCCAGAGTTGGAAACTTTCGTCATCACTCTGGCCGACCCTTGTTAGCCAAATACGAGTTCTTTTATTAACCGACAGCTTGCTGGAAGAACAATCTTTGCTGAAGTGTTATGCCATTTGTTTCTAGTAACTTCAACTACTGTAAAAGTTACTAGAAACAAACGGCATTACACTGCAGCAAAGATTGTTCTATGAGGATTACCTACTGAACATCCTTCGAATAAATCGTTTTTTTTTCACCAAGGCCTTATAATTGGTACCTGTAGTAAGTGTTTAAAAAAAATGTTAATTCGCCTACGTAAATATTTGTAATGCCAAAGTCATTCGTGCTTGATTTTACTGCCAATATCATAATAGTCCTACTACTACGGGTTTACTAGAGGCAGGTAGCTGTGGTAAAATGGCAGAACAAAGTGGCTTCATGTAAACCGGAGACGAAGTTTTGATTATATCTTGTGCGGGATAGGTAACGCTTATTGAATTATTCAACCCGAGGAAGTGTTGAGTGTAGCTTAGTTTAAAATTTCTCAGAGTTGAACTGGGAAGCATTAATTTAAAAAGCAGGTTGCAGCCATTTTATATGGCGATGCAATGCAGCAATACATATAGACAGCATGCAACCTGATGGCTGGTCGAAAACTGGCTACATTTTCTTACAATTTTCCATCGTATCCCTAAGATGTCTGGATATCTATTAAGATATCTAAGGGCCTGATGAATCAGTAGGTTCTTTCGAACTAAACAAGCTGTTACCAAGCTGTGGATTTGCAAGCGTGCAGCTGTGTTTTAAAAAAAAACATATCCCAATACAAACTTTCACTCCCATTTCTCCCTTTTAAAATGCGAAAATCCAAAAACTCTAATACACATCATTATTTATTTGTGATAAGTAGTAACAATTCCAATTTTCAAGTTCCTACCTATAAAAAAACGAAACTCCAACACACACATACACCCGATTTCCCTTCCTTTAAAATGTGAAAATTTAAAAGCCCTGAAACACATTGTTATTTATCTATGATGAGTAGCTAAAATTCCAATTATCATGTATATCTTCAAAGAACAAAGACTTTCATGCAAAGTTCACCCTCTCATTTCCCCCCCGCCCCTTAAAGTAGACATTTCCAAAAAATCAATTCTTAACACATGATTACCTACGTTATAAAATAAATTTCAGCTTTTTAGGCTTAGTAGTTTTGGCTGTGCGTTGATAGATCAGTCAGTCAACCAGGAAAAACGATTTAAATATTTTTGAAATTCAGACCGTTATGCAGACCCTTGTGCTATTACTAATAAGATTCAAATCAGATTATTCATAAATTTACTGTATGTCATGGTTCCACGTTAAAATTTCTCGTATTTAAGGTATATTCTATTTCTTCTTCAAATATAAAACTCCACTGAAAAAACTGAACAATTAATGATATTACTTACAATATTTTGTAAGTAGAAAGTACCCTAATTTTGGGTACTTTACGACATTATTTTGAGGATATCAAGCTCGTATTGAAATTATTCGATTAACAATATTATTATGCTATTTATTCTTGTTTTATTATATTATCCTAATAGTGTTTTAATGTTGTTTTATCACAACCACACACAACAGCCGGTCGGTCAAACACGCCTTAAAAAAAAAACATTTTTAAACTCTGTCTAAAATTAGTTGAGGTGTGGAACACGAGATAGGTTTTATACACAATAAAAGTATGTCTCATAATGAAAGTATTTGATATGGTAGGAACCAGTAAGTGCCACGCCGGTAGACAAGCACGAGCAATCCGCCTTTCACGTCAATTTAAAATTGCTCAGCTGAACCAACTTTGGATTGAGTTAAAGTGAGTATGATGAATGCTAAGTTATTAATGGGATGGCTTGCCAGAGGGGTTTCGCTTTGCTATTATGTTATTATAGTTTGTGGTTACCTTAGTTCCCTATCATGCATTAGGGACTTCATTTATGCTTGCACCCATTTAAATACCTACTTTTAGTATCAACAATCGTATGATGTACATTTAAAGCCCATTTGCTCATGGAAAATGCTATATTTAACTAGTTAGATATGAATAGTAAAAATCAGGATTCTTGACAACGTACATTTAGGTAGGTAGTTAGTTAGTAGTAGGCTAAAGTATGATGAGCCTAGCAAAATCATTGAAATGTGCGCGACGGGCTTCTCAAAGGCGCCCTATTTTATCCTATTCTATCCTAAGTAGGTACTAATATTATAAATGCGAAAGTTTGGTTGTTAATTTTGTTGTAATAATAATCTCCGTAACGGCTGAACGATATGGCCGAAATTTGGATCAATATTGATAATGACCTACAATAACATACTACTTTTTATCCAGGTATCGAGCGGGCGAATACGTGGGCAGATGCTAGTAAAATATATAAATACGTACCGTGACTCTGCGGGCAGAGGCAGGCGGCCATATAGGTTGATAATTAAAACCATAGGTATAAGCTTAAAACTTTAGACAAAATAAAGGGGCTGAACCTGATTGTGTGCTAGCTTTCTTTGTCTTCAATCGTGCATCCAACCTTGTTTAACCCTTTCAGAATCTTTAATAGATCTTTTTACACAGGTATATTCCTGGCTAGTGGAAGCTTGCCAAAATAGTTCCTTTAAATGGAGATATATTGCTTGTAAGTAACTACAGACGTATCTCAATTTTCTCAGTGTTTGCTAAAATGTTTGAAATGATCATCTGTCCAATTTGTTCATACATCAAACACATCATTACAGGTTTTTTACCGTGACGATCAGTTAGTACTAACCTAACATCAATAACGAAAAGTCTTGTAGTAGCCATAGATAACAAGCAGGTTGTTGTAATATATACCTACTGACTTCAGTAAAACTTTCTACTGCGTGTCACATGACCTTCTTTATGGTATCGGTGGTGCTTTGCTAAAATATTTATTTTTATCTTTACAAGCGGCACTTCCATGTAGTTTCTTAGAAACAATTTAAAATTAATTCAGGCGTGTCGCAAGACTCACACTTAGATCCCATCCTTTTCAGTATCTTTATTAACGATATCGTCTCACGATTTTATAACTTTTGCCTTTTTTTGTATGCAGATGACCTTCAAATTTCTAAAATAATTTGGAAAATGTGGAAAAAATATTATACACGTACTTATTTGATATCACATGTGCCAATCCAAGCAGTTAATCAAATTAAAGACCTTGGAATCATTTTCAACCAAAAACTTTCATTTGTCCTGCACATTCATCACGCAGTAGATAAAGCCTCCAGAATGCTTGGTTTCATTATAAGGATTGGTGAAGTTTTAAAAAACCAGCCACAAAAAACTATTGCATAATTAATGGAAGCATTTTGAATAAAACTGAGTTTGGCGCCCTTTCTTTGCTACGTACATTCTTAGAATCGAAAGAGTTTAAAAGATATTCTCATAGCATTTTTCACGGCTGACACCACTAACTAGGGGTTTCATACAAAGATCGGTTGCAGCATTTCAGTATAGTATCACTTGACAAGAGAATAAATATCCTAGTTATTTAATTCTTATTAAAGCTTCTGCGCATGTTGTCTAATGTTGAGGGCAGTATAGAATTCCCTCGACTCACTGAAAGAACAAAATTCAAAATTTCTTGTAGATATCCTCTAAACATATATTGCCAACACTTACTACTCCGTTGAGAAGAAACGTTTTAAGCCTTTCTTTACTATGTCTTTGCAGGCTACGTAACTCCCATACCGAATTTGTCATTAAACCATTCACATATACAATCTATATTTCTAGAGCCTGGTTGATGGTATTGATTAGCTTTGGTTGAATATAGTGTCTCACATTATTGCGTCCTACGCTCTGTGTTAAATTTCCGCTCGATAGTATTCAGTAATTAAGTTTGTCATTGCTGTTATAATAATGCTTTGTGATATGCTGCCAATTTCGAACTTGTGAAATCCTATAACATTGTTAATGAGTTACCTTGTAATTATTATCGAGCTGTTGAGTTTAATTGAATGCTCTGGGTCCATTCTAAGTTCTGATATTTTTCTTTTCATCGAATTTACCTAAGATCATGTGTTGGCTTTAAATTTTAATAAAATTTAGCTTATAGCTTATAGCATCTAGCCTAAATATTGTTAAGTATTCATGTAACAACTGTTGGTAGACCTTATAAATAAAGAGATACTACATGCTTACTAATGCCAAAGCATCTTGTTTACTTACTTTATAAACGCAATTAGTGTTCTTCCTGTTCTTATGATTACAAATCGCCCCGTTAGATGTTGGCGGCGAGCCAACCTGGATGAGTGTGGCCACCCGGGCACACCGGGGCAATCGCCGCTACATGTTGTGAATTAAAGTCAGGCGAAGTGGTAGACTCAGTACCTGAAGAGGGGGAGAAGTCTCGATTTATCATACAAGCACGGAAAATATATACGTGGTGGTCATATAATTAGAAACACCAACCCTGTCTTCTATTTTCATTACAAATTAACATCATAACTAATTTTTAACGTGCCATAGAGGGCTCCTACGTATTTATATGGATGTATCGGTTCTTTTAAAGTATTACTATACGAGTTTAGTAATAACAAACAACAATTTTGATATAAAAATATAACATTTTAATAAAAAGTCTATTAAAATACATGGACTAAAGTGAACAACTAATTAGAAACAAAAAAAAACAACAATATAAACATTAACTAACCACATTTAATTTGAATGATACTATGAATACTACATCCAAAACCGATTAGTACTGTTAGTACTTGGTAGGGTACCCTCTGTTGTCGATTACAGCTTTACAACGACGTGGCATTGATTCTATCAGTTTTTCACACGTTTCCAAAGGAATACATCTCCAAGCTTCTACAAATGCGTCGTAAAGTTGGTTGATATTGGTGATATGCTCATTAAACCACATTTAATTTGAATGATACTATGAATACTACATCCAAAACCGATTAGTACTGTTAGTACTTGGTAGGGTACCCTCTGTTGTCGATTACAGCTTTACAACGACGTGGCATTGATTCTATCAGTTTTTCACACGTTTCCAAAGGAATACATCTCCAAGCTTCTACAAATGCGTCGTAAAGTTGGTTGATATTGGTGATATGCTCATCCGACAATGTTTTCTTCACAGTGTGCCACAAATTCTCTATCGGATTTAAATCCGGACTATTAGCAGGCCACTCTAACACTGTCACCAATTGTTGTCTGAGAAACGCTTTAACGCTGTTTGCTGTATGCTTTGGATCATTATCGTGCCGAAAAATCCAATTCACTGGCAAATCATCTGAATATGGGATCATTGTCTCCTCCAAGATTTTTTTGTATTGAAACTGATCCATCAGCCCTTCAATCTTTCTCACGGGACCAACTCCGTATCCGGAAAAGCATCCCCATACTTTAACATTTCCACCGCCGTGCTTAACTGTTTTTATAGTGTACTTGTTATTCAAAGCCTCGTTGATTGGTCGCCGTACGTATCGTTTTCCGTCGGAATTTACCAAATTTACTTTAGTTTCATCTGAAAACAAAACTTTTCTCCATTGATGAACAGTCCAACTGGCATATTTTCTAGCGAAGGCTAGACGATTTTCTCTGTGTCGCCTGGTGGACACAGAGAAAATCGTCCTGGACTTGCTAGGAAAGTGGCACTTTCCTAGCAAGTCTTCCATACAAATTTCCTTCAACCAACCGCCTACGGACTAGTCTTGCGGACACGTTTCGAGGGTCGTCTTGTGAAAATACTTCTTTTCGTATAACATTAGAACCTTTAAAGGGATCTGTCTTAGCCAAACGAATCATAAGCCTGTCTTCTTGAACGGTGGTCTTCCTTGGCCGAACTTTTCTAGGCACCTTATCGGATGTTCCATGTTTTTTGTGATGTGCAATGGCGTTAAATACCATCTTTACGGAACACTCTAAATGATCGGCGATCTTTCTGTAAGACCATTTTCGTTTAAAATGAAAGTTTACTATATTTTTTTTTGTTGCTGCATCACAGCTCTTGTTTTTACCCATTTTTAATAATTAAATCTGACAAAAGGTAACAAATCCGAATGAGTAAGAAAAGGCGGCAAAATGCATAAATCGGTGACATTCCGAAAGGTGAATTTTAGTTTTAAAATTCAATTTTAGAACCTAGTCATACTTTGTTTCTAATTAGTTGTCCGACTGCCAGTACTAAGAATATTGATTGATACTTTTGTTTTTTTTTTTTTTATAATTATTGTATTGGTTGTCTGAATGTTATTGCTTATTATTATCCCAGAGAATAGAATAGAATAGAATAGAATAGAATAGAATATATCTTTATTGTACACCAGTAAATACAGAAGAAACACGAAAAATAAATTATAATTATATCTAGTGATACAATGGGCGACCTTATCGCTGAAAGCGATCTCTTCCAGGCAACCTTTGGATGGACAGAAACTGTAAGGACAAATAAGGACGGCGGCGTACAACCAACATTATAGAGAACGATAGAAGTTAAAAATAAAAACAATAAAAAAAAACTAAATAAATTACATACATATATAAGTTCACCTAACAGCTACATAGATATATAAATATATATATATATAAAAATATATAATATATTATATTAAGACGACGTAGAGAGCGATGAAAGATAATATTTCTTTATCAAGCTTTTGAAAATAGGAAGAGACTTAGCTTGTCGTATGGAGACTGGCAGAGCATTCCAGAGCTTGGTAGCCTGCAGTGTGAAAGAATTACCGTAAAAATCTGAGGAATGTACAGGAGTTTTTAATTGGAGTGTTTCAGAGGAGCGTAAAGATCGAGGGTTTGAGAGGTGGAGGAACTCAAAACGTTCTTTTAGATAAGATGGAGTAGAGGGAACAAAGAGAATGCTGTAGAGAAGAGAAAGGATGTGTGCGTTCCGGCGAAGGCGGATAGGTAACCACTTGAGTCTAGTGCGATATTCGGAAACGTGATCATATTTACGCAAGCCAAATATGAATCTGATGGAGAAATTTTGGAGCCGCTCAAGTTTGTTAAGTTGGTCTTCGGTTAAATCAGGATAGCTGGCATCGGCGTAGTCGAGTATGGGAAGCAACAATGATTGTGCGAGCCCAGAGATATAAATGTACATTGTGATTTCGTATTTTAAACTATTACCTCCAATTAATTGAATTAATAATGTTGGTTACATTAAAAGATTACCAAGTGACTAAGTGTTTCTAATTATATGACCACCACTGTATATTTCGTTGATTTTTATGAAAAGGGTATTTAGGAAATCGTGTGGCTATAGCCATCGCACTCACGACCCACTAAATCAATCATAAAAAAACCTTTGATTTGTTGCTGGTTTCAATTGCTTTAGCAGAACTGACACTTATAAGATACGTATTTCTATCATCTTGTAAATGTATCTTTATTTTTAAAGTGGGCCACGACCGCCCTCTACCCTCGACCATTCCTCGACCCACCGCGTCGCATCAACCGTCCGCGCTATTACTTCTTTTGCTCGGCTCCTAAGCGTTATAGCGTGATGTTAAAACCCTTTGTCAAGAATTGGAATATCAAAAGCAAAAATAATTTTTAAAATCCGAAAAAGTTTAGAGTAAACACTCAAATTCCAGAAACATACGACTTGAGCTACGGAAAACAGCGAGATATTGATATTATTGGAATGGAACCTTCTATAATCCTTGATTCTCCCCTGATCTAAGTAGAACTAGGACAAGGAAACAACGTGGTATAGTACGGGTATTGTGGTTTTTGCAGTCTATATTTTGTTGTAATTTCCGGGTTTCAAACAAGTTTACAAATACATATACAAGAAAAATTGTTGAAGTTGCTATGTAAGTATACTAGTATAATGTAAAACATCGTTACTCTAACGAAACTATTTATGCAGAATTGGCAGTCTTTGTCTTTGGTTGTGTCCCTTTACTTGTCTTACCTTGCCTACTTATATTAATCATCCTTAATTTTTGGACTACATTTGCTTATTAATTACGTAGTCATTACGTAATTAATAAGCAAATGTACTTGCCTACTTGTTATTAGTCTACCTTAATTATTTGACAACATTTACTTATTTATTGTTCAAAAACAAATGTGAACAAAAGGTAGGCTTTGTGCTAAATATTTTTCTACTGACCAACCCCAAAGGTATGTGTTTATGCAAGCGACTTCTTCACTTTGAGTTTAAGGTACATGACCGGACACGAAAAAATACCCCATCAATTTTACAAGATATCTTGTAGGCTTTTAAATATAGCTTTATCGCCACGCCACACCATAAAGTGGGTTACAGGCCGTAAATGGCATTCGATAATAGCTTTAATCACGACCGTATAAGATCCACTGGTGTTCCTTCCCCATAAAATCAGTTTCCGGAACAATGGATGCAATACTGTTCGAACTAGAACGGGTAATGGAGAGACTCGTAGTATGTTGATAAAATTGAATTAGTGGAGTGAAGGTTGGGAGTGCAACATATGAACACGAATGAACACTAGCGAATTCCGAATAGAAATAAGTAAACTGATTAAAATATAATTTATTGCATTTTAGCTCAAAGCTTTGAATGACACCAAATGGACCTGCTCGATACATTATATATACCATACATACTACTATATAAATGAGTATGAGTATGAGTATAAACGAGAAAACTTGGTCTACTTGTCTACTGTGATAGCACTCTGTCTGTGTTTATCAGTAGGTTACACATCTTATTTTCGTTCATTTGTTATCTATCTTCGTCATCTTACGTTAGGTCAGTTTTAATGATCTCCCAGTCTCTACACCGCCCATAGGCATATATCGTTCCATAAACTTTTTCAGACGACTTATTAAAAACAAAAAAACAGACTCTCAACTGTATCTACCATGATGGACATTCAAAGACATGTTCAAACATTATATTGGCACATGCCCTTGTTTTCAAGTAGTTAGCATTTCACGCGACGAGTTGCAAGCCCGTCGCTGCTTATTAGAACACTAACTTATGGCCCATGCCTTCGAATATTTGGTTCTAGGGCATGCCGTTTTTCTCACGATGTTTTTCTTCACCGTTTGAAGTACGTGTTAATGCATAATATGAAATAAACATGCGAACAAATAAAATGAAAGCGTGTTTCTTTAAGTCCGAAACCAACGTATGCAAGCTGACCATCGTCATTTGCTTCTGAGATTTGATACAAAACACAGGTTATTTTACACAATCCATTGTTATTATAGTAATAGTCTCTAGAGGCATACATTATTAATACATTAACTTCTATGAGTATTTTAGAACTGTTATGAGTGTATATTAAATAGGTACATACACTGATGAAGCAATTTTAGAGTGCCTTTATAATCGCGCTTTTTTCGTGCAATGCGAGAATTTGATTTGATTGCCCTGCTCTGAAAATAAGTTTCGCTGTATCAGACAATCCTAATAATATTATAAACGCGAAAGTTTGTAAAGATGGATGTTTGTTACTTTTTCACGCAAAAACTACTGAACAGATTTTGATGAAACTATATAGTAATATAGCTTATAACATCAGAATAACACATAGGCTACTTTTTATCCGGGTATCACGCGAGTGAAGCCGTAGGCAGAAGCTAGTAATTAAGTAATGGAATGTATGGAGTACTGTTGGAATGTTTCTAATCCTACGCTTTTGTTTATTGAATCTTGATTTGCTTCAAATTGAGCAAGGCTTCTTGTTACCTGAGAACGTTCGACTTGATAGACGACAATATGCATAATTAAACAGGTACTCACTTTGTTCGGCGCCAAACATGTTTACAGAGCCATCTCATTATGAGCTAACGTATTCCACGCCGTCCTTGATGTCAGGTAAAATTAATTCGTACCACCTTTTAAGAGACACCCGACCGGTCCTCGAGGGTCCTGAAATTTATACGCCACATTGCCTATTCAAATAGGTCTCCTGGCAACAAAATAAATTGAGAAACACGAAAATATCGTAGATGATAAAAGGTATACATAATCGTAACTATGTGCCTTCAATCGGATCTGCTCGTCACGCTTCGTTTATCAGCAGGCTGAAAATGAAAAAAGTATAGACGTATATCAATGTATCTAGACAGCAATGTGAATTTTGTGAAACATTCTTGATTTGTCAACCTAATTTTGGGAGTAGTAATATTAATAATTCCGCGCTTGTATCGAGCGCTCGGTGCGTGGCAACACCGCGGAGCCCAATTACTCCCTGGGGTTGACACAGATTCCTGACCCTCAGCTTGTCTTAGCCGGCCTGTCGGAGCTGCAGGCGCAAGAGCGGAACCTATGCTCCAAAGGTGGAAGTGTTAAAGGCATAAAGCCGGGAGTAGCGTTTAGTGAAACTGCAGCACACCTAAAAAAACCGGCTAAAGGGTGTTGAGCACCCTTAAGCCGTTCACAACAACGTTGCCCCTCCGCTGCCTATTGTTGGCGACATTATTTAGTGGACGGCAAGTCATCACCTACATGATACGTCTTATTGTAACTGTATGGGTATTTTGGGAACGCTTCCATCTGGTAGTGATCTGGATCAGTTGAGCTATCTACATATATATCATTACAACGGTCCTTAGATAGGTAGCTAGCTGTTTCAGTTGTATTATTTGTATATACCTACTTGTACATATTTTTATGAATAAATGTATTTCGTTTGTTAAAAAAAAAGTAATTTAAACATCAAGCCAATCCTATTTCATGAAAACACAAATTTCTACTAGGTACATTCCTGATACCCCTCATACTTATGTCGCTTTTACGGTAAATATCGATAAACTTACAGGGAAAACGCGTAGCTCTCCCGTAGATCCCTCGTAGTACTCTAGATTATCTAGCAGTACTCTAGATTCGCCCCTGATAGACGTGCTTGGGCTGCGCTTTCAATCGAAGATAATTGTGTTTGCAATTGGAAATCGCTCGGATCAATTTACGGGAGGGTGATCCACTAACTCTAAGCGGAAATGTATAAATCAACAATTTAATTATGTGTAGATGATGTTATGACAGTTCCAACCGATTATATTCGTTGATTTTACACACCTTAAGCGAAGCTCTTCTCTACTTCTGCCCTCTGCTCGTGCTCTGCTCTTAGTTGTTGTGATAAAACTTTGTGAAAACTTAAAGACGACAACGATTTTTGAGGCTTATTATACATGATACCATGACATATGTTGGCTGGTTGTTGCACGAGAGCTTCGTGAAATGTTACTTTAATGTCTGGTTCATCAAATAGTATTTTATTTAAAAACGCGGCGATTACTACTCATTCTTTGTTAATATTTTTAATCGAGTCAATCTAGCGATACATTGCAACAACTGCTTCAGACAACCTAAGCTGTTTTTTGGTTCGATAATTTTATGATCTTGTTAATTTTATAAATTACAATTTACTCGTATCTATTGAATCTACATTTTAGCATGGAATACCTCGATAACGTCAATTATTATTGAGAGCTTTATCAACCATTTATTGGATTGACATCATGGAATTTATCGAATTGATTTATTGGTAAACGCTTGCTCACTTTGGCAAAAAATTTAAAACAATTACTCCAACATACACCTATGGCTATTTTTAACATCTACATGATTCGGCGCACTTGTAGGTCGATCGGTAAAGCTCTCGATATTCAAATCCCATTTCGTCAACCCGTTTGTCAATCCGATCATCCATGTTCACACCCACAGAACATTCGACCTCTATGTTTTATGCTCACACCCCAGAGCTTATGACACATTGTCATGGGTCAATAGCGACTATGATGGAGGTTGACACCAGCTGCTTGCGCCCCTTATATTAACTTTGACCCCCGTTATAAATGAACCACATCGCCGAGACGCAAATACCCTTGATTTAACGGCTCGCTTCTCCACGCGCCTCACTAATCCTGCATAACACGACAGCTAAACATTCTCGAGATTTATTTAGCGGTCTCTTTTTATATTTATAAAAGGTAACATCTGTCTGTAGGTACGCCCTGTATGTTACACTAATGAGTTCTACTTACTTAACGAATATAGAGGTAGTTTTCACTATAGAGTGCAGAGGTTATTTTTGAGAAACATTTATATAAGTGAATATAAAAATCTAAATAGTTTTGTCAAAGCTCAAGTGATACTTGTTAAAGAATTCGGGAAAACATAAAAACATTGGTAGGTTCAGTACGGTCAGAGTTTGAACGGGTGACCGCTTTTTGCGGGATTTTTCATAGGATGTAACAGCGGACTTAGTGATGTTTTTAGTACATAAAGTAGTCAAGTTCATATGAATAAAGCTCTGGACCTGATGCCTTTTGACAAACAGTCTATTAAATAGACCGAGTGTCGTATACTACGCCGTGGCACTGATTTGCAGAACTTTATTTAGCTTCAATATCGTTCAGTGATTTGCTTGTCGTGTACTTAACACTAGTGTCGAGATCTGTGTGGATCCTTAGCATTATTGATTTACTTAGGTGTTGGAGTTTTAAAGGCCTCCTGTAAATATATAAACTAAATTCAGGACAGTGAGATATTTCACTGTTATTAATAAAGTTGAAACCGTATAATTTTTGTGACGCATTCGGATGCGGTCGCAGATAAATTTGGAACGCAGTAACTCGAATAAAAATGCAGAACACTTTCCAGTCGATTGGGAATTGACTAGACGGGCGACGCGACGCGACGCGACGGGGTGGACTCTATCCACGGCAGTTACAATACCTACGTATTTACAAAGGTCTCAACCGACAGCGCCTCACGGTATCCTATCGCGACTTTACCTAAAATCCAATTACTTTCATGAAAATAGGTGCAGATTTTAAAGTGAATGCAGAGCTGAGGGACTCATGTTCATGAAAAACCGCAGCCTCGCTTATTCAGGAGCTTTTTATGAAATTGTAAAGAGCTGGGCATGACAAGCGTGCGAATAGGTTACGTGATGGTTTTCAAAGTTATTTGATAACAAACTTTCATGATAACAAACTTTAGATTATAAATAGCTATATAGCAGCGCCCATGGCTTCATGGTGATATGATTGGATGTTACTATGCAGCTTGAAGAAGAGCGTCATAAATCGTTCTATATTAAAGATTATAGCATCATTGATTTGCAAGAGAAAAAACAAGTGCTTTAAAATAATTAATCATCCACAGCTAGCTACGTTTCATAAAAGCTTTGTATCATACCTAATTATTAAGCAACAAAAAAATACTTGAAATTTTCCGTTTAGTAAATGGAATGGTTGTCATAGTCATTCTTACCCGTTATCTGCGGCACTTTTTCAGAGAATCGGTGTTGTCTTTTAAAGAGCCGGGCCATATTTCACGTTCCATGGAGAGCCGTTGTTCAGCCCCTTCACTTATTCAGTCAGGCTTTTTGTGAAATTGCCGTACACCCGCGACGCTGCACTTCAGCAACGTGTGCTAGTTTTGCAACGTATGGGAATTATCACAAAGGTGCTGAGAGGGAAAAACTGCAAAAAAGTACATCTTACTTATACGTGCTATCTAAATATTTTCGAAGTTTTGAACGTCGAATTTTGTTTTTCCCAAAACTTTGTACCTTTGTTTTACATGGTTTGCCTGAAAACACTATTTACATATTTCGGAAATGTTAAAAGACAAATTATTTAATACTTAGATAGATAGTTTTTTATTCAACACATACGATACAGCACAGACAAGTACAAATGAAAAGAAAGCAAACAATAAAAAAAACACAGTAAATTACAGAATAGTACAATACGAGGGTGCTAACCAGTGCTAACGATGGCAGTCTATGCTGCAGTGGTAGCTATGAGTAGAAAAGGTCCTATCTCAGCTAATTGCTCTTCTTCTTTACTTATGGTCCTTGTCGGTTCTGTTACTCATTTTTTAATTAATCTACTCAAGTGAGGCTTGCTCCATGTTGGAGGTGTTGTTAAGTAATATGGCAATAGTCACTTCGGTCTTTCAAAACTTCGAACAAAAGTTATTGTTGATAAAAAAACATGAAAACTTTCTGGCAAAACTTAACAGAAAAATAATTGTAATATTACTATACTGGGTACTGGAAAACATCTGCAGCTTGAAAATTCTATCAACCGTTTTCTAGCACTTAAAATTCGGGATAAATAAATTTGAAAGTACCAATGTACTGCTCTGAATTTTAGAGCTTATAAAATAATTTTTCGGATTTTTGTCTTGAAAATTGAGTTTTTGTGGTCATTAGAATAAATGATCTTTTTATTATTATTATTTAAATAATATTCAACAAGCTAAAACAAAAACTAGCTTGTATAAACAAAATATCCTAGTCCAAACTACTCAAAACGGTAGGAAATAATTTAACCCTGATTCTAAGTATAATTAATAATAATAAACATTCCATAAGGATATACTACTGCAACAGCCTAGTTTATCACTCATATTGATGCCATCTACAAAATTCCGTTTTTTATATGATAAATTGAACATGTACAAAGGGCCTCTTAGTGTTAGCTTTGGCTCCACTAATGCCTGTAAAGGCCCCAGGCATAAAGATGAAATTTGAAATAAATAAAAATAATAATGCTGGACATTTTGCACACAGCATCATCTGGCCCCAAACTAAGCAGAGCTTGTATTATGGGAACTACATGACTGATAAACTACTTTTTTTTTGTTGTAAATACATACATATTTTACATAGAAAACAAGACCCGAGACAAACATTTGCAAATCATTCAAACATTTGTCCAGCAGCGGGAATCGAACCCGCAACTTTCTGCGTCTCAGGCGGGCCTTCGCCCACTATGCCACAGAGTTATCGATTGTATACGGTATGTATACACATAAATTGCCTGAGGTTACACACATAAAAAAGTTTGCGATTATTTTGAAAAGTTGAAATATTTAAATAAATATTTTCCTTTTCCTTTTACTTAATCGCTTTTCAATAGAAATTGATTACAATTCATTATATACGTACATGTGTAAAAACAATATAAAGAAATGGTTTGTTTAGTTCCTAATTATGATGTATAAGGAAAGAATTCGTTTAATTTTTAATTATATTTAAACATAAAATTTTCAAACTGGTCGCAAACTACTTGTGATGTGATTGATGATGTGTGTATGACATTTGAGGTCGTATGCCTGCATCCGCACATGACTTCAGTGCCGAGGTAGGAAGTATAGCACGACTGTGCGCGCTTTCAATTACATCGCCATTTGTGTCACGCCTCTTAAATTGAGTATATAAATAGTCGTTTCAAGAAATTAATGTCCAACAAAACCGAATATTAGTCAAAATTTCATATAAAATTTAATTATCCGTCGTCTAAACAGAATTTGCTAAGTAAACCAAAGTTAGATAGGTAAGCTACCAAAGTATTTATAAAATCATTCAAATGGTTATTAGAATAATTATGGCTGCTAATAACGATTAAAATTTGTTTTGAAGCAAACACTCTTGTACCTGCTTAGTATTTTGATATTAATTTGCTTGAACTAGTATCAAAGAGGTTGCAAAAAGGATGTGTAAACAAGCAATCTTCAGAAATGATGATTTTCCCGTAAATTTGCAAATTCTGTTCGGAAGAACTGTTACCCATCGTTGAAAAATCTTAAATAAGTTCTACCAGTAAGGTCAAGGAGGCAACATGACTCGGGTTTTTTTCATGAGACAAAAAAAGCAGTTAATACTCATAGGATTAACCTAAAATTTGCGTCATTACATTTTCATTAAATACTACTACAATAAAATAAGAAACCAAAAACAAAAAAAGAGAATTAAGCCACTGTATACACATAAGCGTACACAGTGGCTCAACCCCGTGGTACACAGTGACTCTAGTAGTACACAGTGATTCAGTTGTAGTAATAAATGAAAGATAGTTACTTTTAGGTATTAAATTTCATTAGAAAATTTATGGCTTGATGGCAATATTTATTATAAATTATTTTTTAAGAAAGATTCTCACTGGAGGTAAGAAATTTGCACTCGCGCTCACGATACAGCATATTGTGACTATTGTCCCTTTCTGCTTGTCACCTTTCCTGTTTTTCGACCTCTCGTTGCGAACACTTTCTGTGGTTTTTGGACATTGGTTGTAGCTGTCACATCCAGGTTGAAAATTCTGGATATCAATCGATCCTTGTCAGCCATTTGTTTTTCCATGAGGCAGGAATTTTCAAATTAACACACTGATAATGCCACCTCTGGCTTTCTTCGCGGTCAATTCGTATAATAAGAGAACACAATGCGTGAAATCTTTTTGTAAGAGAAGTCTCTTGTTCTGGTACGAAAATTTTATTAACTGAAATGTTAGGTTCCAGCTGTCAGCTGTTAACAACTCCTCAAGTGGACTGTCCTCGATTATCCAATAGTATCTTTGAAGCATGACCAAGAAGATATAAGCTCTCTATGATACCTTTCGCATGGATTCCTCATTCCGGATAACAAGTCCAACCCAACAAGCAAGCAGTACTTCTTTAAGTAGGAGTATTTCCAATTTTACATGGCTGTTGGATTTGTTAATAACAAAATAATAAAGATTGAATAATTAAGAGTGATTTATTTTGGGCCGTTGCGTAAGCGTTGAGTGCCAAATGATTTTTTTTATCTAAAATAAAAAGAATATTTATAACTTAAAAAATATTCCAGCTATAAAAAAGTAGGGGTACACACAGTGACTCATGAGCCACTGTGTACTTTTTCGAATTAAATCACTGTGTACTACTACGCCATTTTGAAAATATTTGATCATGGCAATCGAACTAAACAATAATGAACTCAAACAACTAATCAAATGGGACTTCTACAATATCTACTTATCGGTAAATATAATGGTCATCACAAATTGTCACAAACTATAAACTATTAACACTAAGCATGAAAATGAAGATTGTCATATTTTATGTGCTTGTAATAAAGACGTTGTAAAAATTGTACTCGGTAATATTTAGTTTAATCCTCTACCTTACAAAACTTGGATTATTATTGGTGCGTAAACAAGCAAACTTCCGAAATGATTATTTTCCCGCCAAATTGCGTTTCTGTTCGGAAATAAGGACGACTCAAATTGCCAATAGGAAAATGCGAAGATCCAGGCCTCAACAGACAAACAAAAAAT
Organism: Perizoma flavofasciatum; assembly: GCA_958496245.1. NCBI lineage: Eukaryota > Metazoa > Arthropoda > Insecta > Lepidoptera > Geometridae > Perizoma > Perizoma flavofasciatum. The sequence goes on along the minus strand of OY292439.1, from coordinate 6,058,387 downwards.
AATACGAGATTTTTTGTTTCAAAGGCAGGAAGACATTGAAATACTTCTGTCCTCAGTTTGTTTTACGTCAAACAACACGATTTGGTTTGTGCACAGAACAAAAGTTATTTCATTACACGTAGATTTGTTTAGGTCCAAACTTTTTGTAAAAGTTCAATCAAACTTTGGCTGCAAATACGTACCTACTAAGCTCATTTTGAACCGACGAGTTTCCCCTTCATTGCATCTTTTAGAGTGTCTCCAAGCGTTGTTAAATTACTACTCGCATACTACCATGTGTCAACCTAAAAAGTCATGAGGTATATCGAAGCAAAACCCTCCCACCTACCATCTAATAAAGCATATTAAGTACGAGTATGTATCGAATTTCACAAACAATTTGGCCGACGGGCTTGTTTTAAGCCCCAGTAAGTTTCGATAGCGTTATCACGGTAATGGGCGAGCTGAACCGGAGAATTGTTCCCGCCTGTCACCCTGATGAGGGAGCAGGGGTCGCAAAAAAGGGTACGCATTGGAAAACGCTCACAATATATCAGAATGGATCAGAAGCCTACGAAGGATAAACGCGGCATTTCAATAGATGAGAAACAACGTTTGTCCAACATTCATTCGACGAATACTTCCCATCTTTTACCCTGCTGGTAGGACGGAGGGAGAAAAGATAACCTGACAATTATGTCGGGTTATCTTTTCTCCCTCCGTTGTATGTGCAATAATTATAATGGCACATAACTAACACTGACATCAAGAACACCGCTGCTTGGAGAAAGCACGTGACGAGGAGAATTTCAAAGTAGATTATTATGTTACCGTTATGCTTCAAAGTAAAACGGTCGCATATTTCCCTTTACTAAGTGAAGCGTCTCTAGAAATGGTGAGAGATTTTTCTTTCTAGTTTACTACGGGTCTTGGTGATCAATCGCGACAAGAATTTAAATTATTTGGGATGTTGATGTTACGACTTTTGCTTTCAGATTGGCATGTTTGAATGAAACCATTCTAATTCAAAAGTGTTTTTACGCCTTTGTACGTACCCTAATTAATTTGATCTATATGTCAACATTTTCTTTTATAGGGCGATCAGTCAATTTTTCACTGCTCATGCTCTAAAAGTGTATATTTTTTTCTAAAAACTAAAGTACCGAATTCTTTATTTTCTTATTTTAGTAGTTACTAGTTTCTGCCCAGGGCTTTGCCCGCATGGTACCCAGATAAAAAGTAGCATGTGTGTTATTCTGATGTATAAGCTATATTACTGTAAAGTTTCATCAAAATCCGTTCATTAGTTTTTTGCGTGAAAGAGTAACAAACATCCATCCTTACAAACTTTCACGTTTATAATATTAGTAGGATTATCAACATACTACTAAATTAATATGCTCATTAAAAAAAACTTAAATACAAAATAACCGTTCTTAACGACTAACAACCGTTCTTAGACAGTTTGTAAGAATCGAACCGATCTTCTTTTTTTAAATCAAGTGGTTATCTTTATTTCCTGCATAAAACCTTACTAGGTTTTTTTTAACAAAAATACATAACAATATAACTTAACAATAACAAAAGAAAAGTACAATTGGCGGCAGTATCACAAAGGAAAGAGCGACCACTATCAGGTGGATATGAATAACTTAAAAAACGTAACATATCTTTCATCATTTATAAGACATTAAACGTCAAAAAACAAACTTCAAATAACGGGAAATTGATAAACAGTCCAATATGAAATTTCGTCACTCGTTTTTTCGCCATTATGAGTGGAATTTTATATGGGACCACCCTTGAAGTATATACCTATATACCCATACCCTTTAAAAAAATCATTAAATCGCTTCACAATTTGCGCAGATATCGCGTCACATATGTACACAAAAAAAAATACGAATTGAGAATCTTCTCCTTTTTTGAAGTCGGTTAAAAAATAAATTAGTACCTACGAGAGAGAAAAATGGTTTCAAATTCTACCTTAGGTAACTCCCTACATGGGATAAGCAGCTTTTCTTGGAAATGTTTTAAATTAACAACGAGTGCTTTGACATGAGTGGTTTTATTTAATTTAATATTGGGAGCGACGCTTCGCAGCGGCGGCGGTGGCAGAATGATTGATGGATGACTTTTCGTATACATTTTGAGCTTTCACGTTATTGGTAACCGTTTAATTGGTACTTGCACGCGTCATGATAAATGATATTATAATCCTACTTAAAAAAAAATAAACAACCTTGACAGCAAAACCGAGGATACGGTTAACGTAACTACTCGTATGTCTCTTTGGTAGGTAATTCAATTGTTTTTGATCGTTTGGTTTTTTTACATCAAAAAGCTACAGCTTGCTGGTGTAAAGGTCCGGTCAAACTAACGCTGAGGTGGTGGCGTCGGCGGCGGCGGTGATCAGCATTTTTTTGGGTAGGGTGGTGTAAGATTGCGCATTACTCGGCACCGGTGTGAAACATGCCGCCAACTTCAGTCGTGTTTTGATTATTTTTTCTGCTGGTATACATGGTCAAAAAAATATTGTGATAAGTGTGTAAATCAGTCCAGGTGAATTCAAAGTTTTAATGGCCTTTTGATCTAATATTTTGACATTTTGCCACTATGAATAAATAGGTATTGTTAGCTATGAATAATACATATTCATAGCTAACAATTGAATGAAACGTAGCACGGACTCACTGATAAAAGTTATGAAATTTAAAAAATGCTCAAAGTATTATCTTCTTTCACAGTGACAAACAGAGACAGAGAAAATTTTAAACAATATTTTTTTGTTTTATTTAGATCTCAGTTAAAGACTTTGTTAAATTTAGAGCATGATATTGTCTAGAGAGCCGTGTTGGCCAGGTGGGCGGTACCCGAACATCCGATCCGGAGGTCGTAGGTTCGAACACGGTCGGGTACCAAACCAATGGATTATACCACTCGAAATTATGTGCGCATTAATACATGCTCAAAATGGTGAAGGAAAATATCGTCAGGAAACCGGCATGCCTTAAAACCAAAAAATCGAAGGTATGTCTATGCAGGGTGACCAACAAATAACCAGTGACAGGATTAACAAATAATGTATGTGTTGTATACCCTTTGCTATTAGCACCAACATACTCGAGCATGTACTGGATATTTGAGAGCGACACTTCTTCTTTAGCCAATGGTCGCTTGTCGCTGTCGCCTGTCGCTGCTGTTTGTCGCCGGTGACAGGCTATATAAATTTGTAACTTGTGTAATAATGTTCTGGAGTGATACAGGCCTTCCTTCAGAAGATCGGATAAATTAAACCCACGCACCTGCTCCCCGCTCTAGAATCTTTATGTTCGCCAATATTTCTCTAATGTTCTAACATTCTCTTGAGGTTTGAATTCATGAGTTACTTTTGTTCGATATATGATCACCTACATTACCTACAAAGCAGTTACATGATGTCCACCACTTTTAGGAAAACTCTATAAAAACTATTATAAAACAAGCTTATTACTTTATTCCCAATATGCCGTTGTGGAATGTCTGATCTCAGCCATCGATGGATAATGGCGCATTTCATTCATTTGTAGCAATTATTTGATAGATAGATAATACTTGGATGTACACCACATTAAGTTATATAATAAATTAAACAAAACAAATACAGGCTAATTGCGAAAGTAAATTGTAATAAAGTAAAGTAAGTAAATTCAGACTTTCAGAGCTTATTTCAGCGCCGCGGAAAATAGGTATCTACCTTCTTAGTTTATTGAAATAATAACAAAGTTTAGTAATAAAATCACACGTTATCTTGAAGTTTTGACTCCAACCTTATTTTATGCATTCGTTCAAGCGAAGCACATGTGAAAACTTTTCTTTGATGATGTAGATTGTGAGGTGATTTCTGTAAGCTTGCACTACGAAAGAGCATTACAATAATTTGACGACCTTGCTGGCGCTAGTAGCCAACTGAGAGCAAGAGGTGTGGGTTCGATTCCCGCTGCGGTACAAATGTATATTTGCATGTCGTGCAGATTGTTATTCCTGGTCTGGATGTTGTGGTACAGGTACCCTTATATTTCATGTGTCCAATCCAGCGGGGCGATCACACTAACTCATAGCTATCGAGATGGCAATCAATTTTGACAGTTCCCCATTTGAAAGGCCCAATCATCCAAAAAACGGAAACCAATGGGAAACCAATTGCGTTCATTCGCATAGTCCATCTATGGCCCATCAAGCCTACAAATTATTCATCCCATCCGATAATACCGGCCATGGCCAATGCCATGTCACCATCTCGATAGCCATGGAAATTAGAGTGATCGCCCCGCAGATTGGGGCACTCTCCAGGGCCTAGTCTAGAAGACGCCGAATAAATCTATTTATTGCACCCCGCTATCGCTGCAATCAAGCTGCAACAAAAACAAGCGCGTGTCATGAAATATACCTGCTTTTTCGCAGTGTACTTACTCTTCTACTTAGGAACCGAATACTCCACTTCAGCTATAAGTTCTGACACTTCTCAAACTCGACAGCGTGCACTTTGTAGTGCAAGTTTGTCTGTGGTGGACAGGTACTTATGAGATCCTCTATGAAGTGGTCCTCATTTTTTGTAGAGACTGTTGAAGATAGCAAAATGTGGCAACATTTCGGATGAATATAACAGAGAGTTGGTTATTTGAGTTGATGTAAGGTATAGTCGCAGCATAGATGATGCTGTGTGAAAATGTCCAGCATTATTATTATTATAATTTTATAGACAAAAACGAATCTTTATATATATTTTTTGTTTTTAATCTTCGGTGTGACAAAACAACAAACCAGAAACAATTTAACTATAATTTTCTGGTGAAAGTTCTGTCAACATCTACTTCTTTAATTTCTGGTACGACTAGGTACAATTGATTCGCCAAGAAAGCTTGATTTTAATTAGTTTTGCTATTGTTTGCTGATAAACTAAAACATCCACAAATTGGGATTAAACTGAAGCAGTTCCACCGCAAAGTGCACAACTAAAATAACTTCATCACATTCTTGAAACGTGAACGAGCTCAACTCTCGATAATGGTCAAAGTTGGATAGTTCTGCCGCAGAATATCACACAGTTATATCTTTGGAATTACAAAGAACCTATAATTTAGTTGAGAAGAAACTCGCATTAGTCATTGTTTGGGGTTATTCGTTTTTGTTTCAACCTGAGTGCAATTTAAATTACTGAGTTAATTTAAAGAGATTGGGTAACTGAGTTGGCTCACTCCACAAAATTACCTTTTCAGTCGGCCTAGTTGCTATTGCACCTGCGAGCGTTATAAAAAAAAACCTATTTTAAATGCAAATGCCAAAGTTTGGATGTTTGTTGCCAAAGAATCTCCGTAACGGCTGAACCAATTTGTATGAAATTTAGAACAACAACAAATAGATTACTTTTTATCTGGGTACCACGAGGGCGAAGCTGTTGGCAGAGGCTAGTTTTACATAAAATTATATCTTTTATTTCCAAGCCATTTTCCAGATTGCCAAATAGCGGCAATTGAGGTGCTATACATATTGCGGAGGTGAGATGAAATACGTCGCGGTATAAAGGAGACCCAATAAAAACAGACCGGAGGCGTTGATACCGTTGTAGGTATATTATGTTACTACCTCATGTTTTCGATTTCAATTAGTCATACGGCTTTAGTACTAAGAAAGTTTAAGTAACATCAAACGTCGCGCTTGTATATCTTGAGCGTATGAATAGAGAACGATGGAACTAAAAAAGCGAAAAGTGATACCTCTAGTGTTGCAAGTGTCCATAGGTTACGCTAACCACTTACCAGAAGGTGGGCCGTAGGTGCGAATAAAGATGAATTGAGAACCCTCTTTTTTTTAATTCGGTTGAAAAAAGTACATTATGTGTTCCTAGCGAGTATAATCTTCACTTCGCGTTAGAATAATCCGACTGGCAAATTAAAAAGTACCGCAGCGAGGTGAGATGAAAATTACGGCGAGAAGGCAAGCCAATAAAAAAGGCAATCAGAGGGTGTCGATTGCCCCGAGGAGGGGGCGGCGACACATTCTAGTTACAGGTTTACTTTTATCACCATTTTATTAATTCGAGCTGTCAGGAAAGAGCAAAATTTCGTTTACCGTCAGAGGCTGTTTGATTGTCAGTTATAGTGCGGGTTTTGCTATCGATTTGTATGATTTTAAGCATGGTTCTTAGATAGCCATATGATGGTTAACACGTCGAGGTTTATCAAATTTTGTAAAGAATCAAGAACTTTTATTAATATTTTATTAGGTATTTAAAAAATATTTATTGTTGTTTATTGTATGACCGGCACTGCCTGATATTTTTAAAAAAATACTCGACGACAGGTTTTTGCTAACGGAAATAATTAGAATTGACAGATATTGTTGAATTAACTTTTAAAAGTTGGTCTGCATGTCAGAATTTAATCAATTTTGTGGTGAAGCCCGACCTGAATATACATTTTCTCGTTAAAATATCAAATTTAAATAAATAGTATCCGAGGAAATGAGAATTGCATGAACCAGTTGGTGTTTATTTAGTACCTCCTATCTACCTCATCTACGGGACTGAAGGATGAAACCTTTCGTATCTGCAGGATCAAGTGAATTATTAAATTAATAATGTAGGTGTTCGTGGACTAGTTTGACTTTGACACTCGTCTTCTCGTAGTACTCTCATAGCTCAAAACCGTAGCATATATTCGTAGCCCCTCTATAGACTAATTGGCAGGCTAATTGAAGACAGTGAGATCCAAGGTACAAAATACATATAGAAACCGTCGCCGCGTCGGCAGAGTGAGAGTGTTAGTTATTTTTTTAATGCAAGACTGTATTTAAGTATGAAGGCTATCATCATCAACTGTCCGTAGACTTGACTCCGTTCTGTCGTTCTCTTTGACTCACTCAAAGATTGCCATGACGAACGATCATGGGCCACCTCCATCCACCGACTTTAGACTGATGTGATGTCATCGATCAATCGTGTGTGAAGGGCCTTCCTTCACGACTTTATGACAAGTTTCTACTCTAGCAGGTTTATGATACAGGACACTGACGTTTTAGGGCTTTAAATTCTATACACGTATCAGCCAAAGAAATAATCAATTCACAACAAAACATACACTTGTAACTGACAAAATATTGAATATTAGCTACTGCCAACGGCTTCGCCAACTTGGTACTCGGATAAAAAATAGCTGATGAAAAGTAGCGTTAATAAGAAAAGCATTCGCTCGACTGTTTTTTCGTCGACTTACGTTGCAAAATTTGTAAACTCTTTTTAGGGTTAAGCTCGCCTTTGTACATGCCGCACATAATATTTTATTTTATTTCTCTGTTTTATTTCTGTGTGTACAATAAAGAATTATAAGAATTATTAGAAAATTGGTCTCCACAAGCCCTTTTAATTTAACGGGATAATTTATAGCCTTGGAATCGGATCAGTAGTTTCAGAGATTACCTCTACAAACTTTACCTCTTTACAATATTTTATAGAAGCCTCCATAGTATTGTCGATTCAAAACAAAGGAGATCTTACCACAGATTAAAAATTTATATCTTTAATTATTATTTTGAAGTGTTGCGTTGTCACGTCTCTCACCCAATCAAGTAACACGCAATAGTAATTTATCTCCGGGAGTAATTTTCCACCAAGGAGTAAAGTGCTTTAATTAAAACAGGTAAACATAATAAATAAACACCTACTCCAAACTTTTGTTTATTTAGGCTAACGTACATAACCATTTCGTTTAGGATTCAGATAAAAAAGGACCAACCCAGGATCATTACTGGTTAATAAAATAGCACAACAAAAAAACCTTTCAAGTATCATCTTGTAGTCGACGCACATACACACACAAAAATAAAAATATGTAGCCTAAAAATTCCATTCCTCTTTTTTGAAGTCGGTTAAAAATAAGAATTATTCAAAAAAGTCTGGAATTACTGAATCCCGACAGAGCGTATTGTTATTGGTCGTATATTCACTGGCTTTTAGAGGGATAAAGCTATATGTAAATTCCGTTAATAGCTCGTTTCGTAGGATATGGGCCATAAAATTGTCGTATAAAATATAATTAGCATGTTGTGCATAAAAAGAGGCGATATAACATCTCATAGGTATGATACAACAAGATGCTACTTCGGCTAGCGTAATCTAATGAATCAGTACCAGTACCTATTAAGCAACTCCAGTTCAGTTTAATTCAAAAAATAAATTGATATATTTATTTTTAATAACTAAAAACTAACTAAAATTAAAACTAAAAATCTGTTGATATGATCAGGAGCTATATACATATATTCAGTTTCCGATTTCCCGATTCCGATAATATTCCATATTCAGAATAAATTGGAATATGGAATATTATCTACCTTATAAACAAGTCGATTATGCCCGAAAGCGCGATTTTGCCTATTAAAGTGAACAAGATTTCCCGAAAAAAGATATACCTATCGTTTGTTTTTAGATAAATACATTGTAACGTCTTAAATCAGCTGTATTTTGAACTTAGTGCCTGCCACAAGTTTTATGATCGAATTATGTAGGTACCAACCATTTAAAGTATTGATGTTTTGTTAACCGAAAACAGCTTATACAAATATTTCTATCCAACCACAGTTTTATTCTATATTCTATAAAAAATGTCTTTATTTTAATAAATAACTTTTAAATAATCTAAGAATAGTTATAAGTATTCTTAGAAAAAAAACTCTTAGAAAATAGCCTTTATTTTACCTCTTTATAAAATCGTTTGTCCTGACTGACTGACTGACGGACTGACTGACTGATCAATCTACGCACAGCCAAAAATGTTTTATTTTATAATGTAAACACACAAAAAGAAAGGATTTTTGGAAATTTCCAATTTAAGTTGGGGAATGGCGGCAGTTTGATGAAGGTGAAAATTTGTACGGGAGTATAGGTTTTTTTAATCACGACCTTACGCGTGCAAAGCCACTGGCAACAACTAGTATCACATAATTCATTAAACATATCAGTACGTTTACTCGGTATTAAACTCCAATTACATAGATAAATTAAAATACTTATTTAATTAATAAATTTAATTATTGTACATAACTTAGTATAATCATCACGTAAGCAAAAATAGGAAGTAGTTGCCTCTCTGGCGTAGGCCTCCTCTATAATTCTCCATAGCTCTATCTCATTCTGTCTGGTCTATTTTTTGTCAGTGAGGAGGCATATTCCGTGTCGCTGCGATAGAAGTGCTCAAATCGTTTATACCTCTACAGTTCAGTTTACATCCACGCTTAGTAGCTTCACTCGCGATCGCGAAAACCTAACAAAATGCCAGCTTGTGCAGAAACCGAAGTAAAAAGAAGACTGCAATATGATCATATACCACATGTCTGTGGTTACAATATTTAATTTGTTTTCATCCCTAAATAATAAATGCAAATATTTTATCGAGAAACGCTTTAAGTAAATTAATATCTAGTAAAAAAACATTTTCAAAAACAACCTTTTAACCCTGAGTGTAGTCATGGTAAAATTTAAAACCAGCTATCATAATAAAATACGTACACAAAAAAAAAACGTGTTTGTGCTCTTGACCGTTGAAGAGTTCCATTATCTGGAGCTAATCCTGGATGTAGATTCAGCTTATGCTTACTATAAAAATACATTGTCGATGGAACCAACATGTAAAAATTCAACTTCGTAGAATAAGTGGAAGAGGTTCTAACTCAGTTTGCAAGATTTGACATATACTAACAAACTAACATACGAACACTGCAAGTTAAACGTATGTAATAGTAATAAAAACTTGGCAATATAGTGAGCTGTATCACGAAACAATGAGTGTCTGCTCACAGACACCTTGAGTTTTATATTATTGTAAATAAAACCCGAAATCTTCAATAATCTTTGTTTTACTATTTTAAATGATTAAATTACAAAGTTTGTGTGCTCTCACACGGTGGTCGCACGATGGAATACGAATGAGTGAATAATGTAGGTAGGCTTCTTGGGGTCAGCTACGGTTGTCTGTATAAACTAGTAGATACGATTTTGCGTGTCGATGTTTGGTAGGCGTTTGCTTGCACTGAAGCGGTGTCTGGCCGCGACAATGAGTTTTGTCACCTTTCTATTTTTGTACTGACGCCGTTTGCAATCAGGCTAACAAATGGCACAATGAATGTATGTCATAGGTATGTTTAAATGTATGACGTGTATTGAGATACACGGCGCATTTCGTGTTACGGCTGCGGCTAACTGTCGCCGAGTAGTGATCTGAGCGATCGTACTTAGAGATTTTGACTGATCAATTGATTTAAAAATTAATAAGTAATGATGAAACTGGTGATGCATTTTCGTTATGTTATAGTCTTTAAACAAGCGAAAAAATTTTAAATCAAAGGTATCAAAATACTGAACATGGTTTACCGAAAAACTAGGTAAGTGGGCGAATGACTGTGAGCGACTACAAGTCTTGAAGACGGATACTTGAAAATATAAAATCAACGAGCTGCATGATAGTTATTGTACGAACTATTTTAAGTTCGTACAATAACTATATCTAACGGTTTTAAGGTTTGTAAGGTCTTGGATAGGTTATTATCCGAGACGGATTTGCCCAGGAAGGATTTTTCTAACATTAACTTATCAATGGCAACATTTGGTTTGCCCACTCAGTATTTCTATTCGCCCGTTTCAGTATTTAATTCGCTCATTCGCTTAAAATTCTAATTTCTTACTTGGCCATTTATTTATTTATTTTGTAGTGAATCATCATTGAAACCAGGTTAATGAAATTTCGCAAACAAAATTTATTGCCGCTCGGTTTAGTATTACAGTATGTCATCATCAGTCGTCAAATATATTTTTATTCGCCCGATTTATAATATCCCCAACGTTATTATCTTAATTAAGTAGGTTACGTTAGAAATCACTAATATGCCTCGTTTTAATCTACCTAGACTATAATATACGTTGTTCTATCAATAACAACATCGATAGTGTCAAATAGTGACAATAACTAGGGGGCGACCTCTTCGTGTTTTTGCTTGGTATAAATAATGATGCTGGTTATTTTTCACACATTGATCCCTTTTCGAGATAATATATATATTCTGCATTCACCCTGTATGCACTGCAATGCAGAAGGTCGAAGAAGAAAGACGATTCGTCTGCTGGGAGTTTCAGAACTCTCCTTAATTACATACGACTCAGAATACATTCCAAAGAACACTTAGTTGGATATATTTTATTACTTAGAGGTTATAAAATTGAAGTGCTAACTTCAGAGCTAAAAGTTAAAAGGCCCCCCGCAAGAGCAAAGCCGCATATTTTATACTTAAATTATTTATAGTGGTTGTAAATCATTTTTTAATTAAAAATAGGGCTAATTAGATACCATTGCGGTCACGAGTGGTGCTCATGTTAAAGAGCCAAAAAAAAAATTCATTGCCATATTTCATTTTTTTTTGTGTTGTTATTATACTCTTTGGTATTATATATAAATAAGTATCCTTTTTATATTTGTAAATAAAACACTTAATGAAAACTTCTAAATAAACATGAAATTAAGATGAGCGGTGAGAGTCTTTTCACTAATTGGGTACCCGAGACTGGTACCTCCGAACTGAGCCCAAAACTTGCGCTAACTTTAAACTAGCTAATCCTGAAAGTAACTAATCACTTCTTGGGAATCCACTGCAGTTACTACAAAGGGGTTTACCTATACAGGCTGTGCAAAATATGAGAAACTTTTGAATTTTTGTTTATGTGAGATATAAACTCACGAGTTTATTTTCCCGAAACCCACTAAGGGGATGGTAAGTGACTAGACCAAACCACGTATATCAAGTAAGAAACATCCTGTATTACTAAAGAAGTCTGTGAGACTTGAAACTTGTCGACTAAAGATAGGCACTTGAAGCACACTAATTAGTTAGCCGTTGCCCAGTTTGCTGCACAAGAAAATCTGTACTCTAATAATCTATTCTCGTTCCACCAGCCTAGGGTTTGCTGGGAATCCTTTGGATAGGCTGCGTATTTTTATTGCAGATTCGTGGATGTCACGTTCCTAGTAGTTTGTTACCGCACAGTATTTGTGTTGTGTTTTTTATTTGTGTTGTGGACTGATGCCCAGGTTTTGAACCGCGGTTCTTGTAAGTAGTTCTTTCGATTTCGATTGAGTTTCAAAATCACTTACTGTTTTTTTATCACACATGTATTTTATCAAGGAGTTGCCTACCTACTCGTAATATTTATTTTTAAGAACAAATTTTAAAATTCTAGACCACATACAACATCAAAGAAAACAAGGTCATCAATTTCAGTAATGCAACAAAAAAGGGGTGAATGAATGAATGAATGAAAATACTTTTTTGTACACCTTAACCAAATAACACAATAAAAATATCTTATTCTAAAGAAAGAACAATGGGCGGTCTTATCGATTAGAAGCGATCTCTTCCAGACAACCATCGGATGAATAAGAGATTGTGAGAGTGGCGGAGGTGTACATTAAATAATAATAAAAGAATAATAACTACACCATACATATCATATCTATATTAAAAATGTTAAAATACATAACTACAGATTTACTACATTTACATACATAAAAACAAAATATACACATTATAAGACGTCGGTAAAAGAGCAAGTCAAGACTGCGATACTATGACGTTTAACTGACGGCTTTAGTTTAGCTGCTGATTATGCTCTAATATCATCAGCTCTTCTTTGAACCCAAATATTTGACAGAAGCTATAATTTAATTCTACATTTCAACAAAAATAAAAAGCATAGAAAATACACGCTTCATTTCCCTGAAGTAAGTATGTAGGTAAAGGTGAGTTTTCCATGTAAAAGCGGAGTTTAGGCCCATTTGCAAATAGAGTATCTACTCAAAAGGCTGCGACGAAAAGCAATGCTAATTCTTTCCCTGGGGCGAAAATACCCTTTAGTGGACGTACGACGATCTATGTTCTGAAGATTTTATCCTTTGCTCGGTGGAGTTTATTATTGCAAACTGAAAATCCACGAAGGAAACCTGAATATAAAGTTTTAATAATTTCAGTTAAAAAAAAATTAGGGATTCTTATTGAATGATCAGAATAAGAATAATAAATTTATTAGTAATTAATTGTCAAAGTCAAAAAAGTTTTTATTCATTGAAATCATAAGGATCATATAGGAACGTGAGCTTAAAAACTATTAAAGCCGATTCCTCGCGCGCGACCAAGCCTATAGAAGAACAAACCCTGCTTGGTTTTTTAGACGTGTGTCAGATAAATTCTAAGTATACATAATATTAAAAAATAAACAAAACACTGTATAAATGATTAATTAATTAATTAATTAATATTTAATCATTGATTAATTTAATTTGTTTCATAAATAAATAAACATGTAAACATTGCTAGTAAAAAATTATAAGTATGAATACGCTACGAGAATATTGGATCGGCGAGGGTTAGTCAAAAATTAAATACTAACATCATTCCGTGTAGATTAGTACTTTCAATAATTTGTTCAACTTAGTACCTACTAACCTAATAATTCGCAACTGTTCAAATCAAACATGCTAATACAACACCAGTTACTAATTAGACTTTCCAAACCAAGTTTCAGAACTCGATTTGTAAAAGTTGTAGACGTATGACGCGGTCTGATTTGTTCAAACGTGCCGAACAGTGATATGCTAGAGGAAACTGAGTTTTGGTTTGAATATTTTATTTAGATTGGAAGCATAGGCTAACCTTCAGTCGCGTTGTAGTCTATCGGTTATATGCAGCTGAGGGAAGAAAGTGGCTTGCTCACTTTATACAAATACCAGTCAATGAAAAGGCAGCGTTTATAAGAAACGCATACGCTCGACCGTTTTTCCGTCGAATTACTTTGCAAGAATTTTCTCCTCAAAAAAACCTTTTATTTAATGGAGTTATTAAACCCATGTCGATCCTGTAGGTCCATTCTAAATATTAATGAAAGAATGTTTGAAATCGGATGAGTAGTTTCGGCGATTACCTCCTAGATCCAAAATTACAAACTTTCAGTGTATTGGATGTGTCTCTTACTACCCCCTACTTGGTATCTTCAAAGGTCTACTGACTGAGGATTCAGTAGACCATTATCTGAGGATTTCCATCATGGGGAATACAGTCGTGAGCGTGTTTTTTTGTATTGTTTTTTTTTAGTTCAAGTAAAGTCGGGATTTTGAAAAAGTACGTGTGTATATCTAGTTTTTGTAACATTTGTAGTTTTTGTTGCAATAGTAAAAGTAGTAATTTGCAGCAGTAGCTTATAATAGCAACGATTGTATCCCAATGTGTATCTAACACAGTGGTTGTATGTCTGTCACCATGCTTGGAAAATTGACAAATTGTATTGATCTAAATTATTACGCCTGTTATTGCCTGTTTACTGTCATTTAAGCTGTGAAGAATATTGCCGAGTGAAATAATCCAACGCCCGGTGGTATCCATATGCAAAATGAAAAAAATTGTGAACAGGAACAGACAAAAATTTACATTTGCATTCGTGTACTCCTGGGAACATGCTGCTGCATTGTAATGTAACAAATCCACTCGCGTTTTTGCTCTGAATGTAGCGTTGGGCTTTCAGAATTTCTGACTCAATATAGGAGAAAATATGGTAAAAGTAGATAATGTTTTTGTCTGGATTCTAAATAAAAGGTGGTTCTCAACCAACAACTGTTTTGTTGGTATCAACTGTTTTTCTGTTTTTTCATCACATTATCATCATCAACCACCGTAGAAATTTATTGCTGGGCCCCAAAGAGGGTTGACGTACAGTTTTCAGCCACCACCATCTACCAACTTTATATCATCGATCCAGGGGGTTTATTACACTGTTACGAGTACATACAATCGTCGTCGTTATTCGTAAAAAAAAAAAAGATCTGCATTTTGACTGTTTCCGTCACCAGCTCATCATTTTGTATACTACTAAATTACCTTTGTTTCATTTACCTTACTTACATTTACTCAAAGTCAAAACAGTATTCGCTTCCCTTATTGCTGCCTTTCCACAATTTTATAGCAGACGGCGAGCAAACACCTCTCCACCCCGTGCACCCTACCGTGCGAATCGGAACTCAATATTATCTGACAATGATTTTATTATACTGTCGCTCAGACTTGTAATAAAATTTTCCAAATGGTTCCATGTTTTGGTGGTAATAAAACTGTTTTTATTTTGTAGAGACACAAATGACCAATCAAAATTTGTTTACATTCTTATTTCTTGGCAGTCTTTAGTCCTTAAAGTTTAGTGTATCAAAGAAGGAATGGTAAACCACAGCAGTACACGCATTCCCAATTTTTAATGCTTATCATTTAATCTTTAACATTACGAAAGCGAAAACTTTATTTAAAACCATCTTCACAAGTTCTGCCCGACACATCCAGCTGAGAATAACAGGGAAGATTTTAAAAATAAAGTAAGAGAGCATCGCTGCGAACAGACATGGCATAAAGTGCTCGGCGATGCGATGAAAGAACTTCTCCTGTTGTTCCTTCCGACCACGGGAGGGTTAATGTTCTAAATCATAACTATAGGATCTCGAAAAAAGGATACCTACTCCTGAGTGGTTTTCGAATCATAAAGAAGGAAGGTAAAGTTAAATTATTTTACTTTATTAAGAATAAGATTTTGTTTATAATGTTATTTGTTTAAGGTGTACAACAAAGTATTTTCATTTATTCATTTCTCAACGCATTTTAATTCATTGGAATCGATTCACATCGACTTTTCTTAACACGATTCGTCAATATCAATGTAGATTCACACAAACTTACAGAACTGACTGGTTGCATATTCGAGAACCACTGATACCTCGTTGTAATTAGATAGCTGCTTAGCGGTTTCTGTTGATGCTATAATCCACGTATTGTCTCCATTGTTTCGTCCATTAAGCTCCAAAGGATCTCTACAATACTTCGAATGCAAGCTGAATTAGAGATAATCTCTTAAATGAACTTAGAAGCTTATAGTGAAACAATATTGGGGTTAGGCTATATTAACCACATGTAAGTAATGTCTCTCTCACAAGCCAATTGAAGAGTATTGTGATCTCTCAACACCTTGTGTGATATAAAAACAATAATAAACAACCAATATGATTAGATTTATCTTAGTATGATTAGAGTAGACCAGTGTTATTCAACCTTTTTGCATACGCGACCCCCTTACAAGGAAAAAAGTTTTCGTGATTCCTCAGAACCGGATATAACTACACAGTTATGTCAGTGATTTCAAAGAAGATGTATTTAATTTTGTCGGTGCAACTGGTTGATATGACTTTATGACCACGACAATGAAAGAAAATCCTATAGACCTTGCTGACGCCGTTATGTTTAGATGGAATTTAATTTATTCGCAAAAGATAAATCGAAAAAATCAAAAGATAAAAGATAATCATCTTCTGGATGAAGAAAAAAGAAGCATCCAGAGCTAGCAAGGGCAGCTTTGTGCCATGTTGCCACTTTCTTTTGTGTTATTCCATGGCGAATAGGCATACAGCACACGGAAAGCGGTTACCGTATCTGTAACATCTGGGGCATTCTTGATGCATTGCGTGCTCTGAAAGACACTTTAATTATTTATTTAAAGCGCGTTACAGAAACTGACCTTTACGAGGGTCGAGCGGTTTCGTTCAGCGGAAACACCGAAAAAATTGAATTTATTAACTGCGTTTCAAAAATAAAAGTACGACTCGATCAATTAATAAAAAAAGAACAGAGCACACCCTACTCACTGTTTTTTTAAATATTAATTTTAGTGTAGAAACTACAAACTTATGTTCTTTATTCTTACCGCTAGAGACCGTGAGCTTGGGGGTCCAAGCAAGACTTTGCGACCCACAGGTTGAAAAACACTGGATATAGCATTTTTTTTAATCGAACAGTAGTTTCAATAATGGCTTGATATATCGTCAAAAATATAGCAAAGTACCTAGTCATTTCAAAATTTGGCTGTTCGCCATTCATAATCATCTACAACAACATATTTTTTACTCGAACTCATTGTATACATCCATCGCTGGGTAAGGCTCACTTGAGTGACGCAGGGTTATCATTTTAGCTTAGATTACGATATGACTCGTAGATTGTGCAGCACCAAATGACCTTCGTAGTTAATTAACCCAGAGTTAATTTGACAACACTGGTTCACGCAAGTGGCACTAAGTCGAATTTCATTTTTAATCGATATTTGTCATAAGTGTCAGCTTTCGAGACAGCTTTCGCAGCGCCATTCCCGACTCACGTATTATTTGTCTATTCACACCGTCAAACGTCTCTTTACAATGGATATATAAATGATCCTGCTTTATATTATGTCCTGGATAGCTACAGAGAATTACAGTGTAGAATAGGAATAGCCAGCTTTCTCCTACGGCGACGGCTAATGGTAACACCCAGTACTAGGGCTGCGTTTAAGCGTACGATACTTGGTTTATTCACGCAGGTTTATCTACTCTAGAACCACATGGTCACTGGTTATACTGGTCTTGTAACAGCGATCTTTGAAACCCTTGAAACCCGAACACTGGGCAGAAGATGTCCATATCAAGCCGTGGCGAAGTAGATTTCACAAGCCACAGCACCAAGCGGAGCAATCCTAGTTCGGCACGGAACAAAACCTATTCATTATTTTATCAGAACGTTAGAGGTCTTCGTACTAAATTAGACGTCTGCAAAAAGGCCATATTAGTGAAATCAACTGATTTATTTGTGATGACGGAGACTCTCCTGATAAGTAGCGTACATGACGCTGAAGTGTTCCCTTCAGGGTACACGGTGCTGCGCCGAGACCGCGCTGGCGATGCTGGATGGGGAGGAGTGCTTCTTGCGGTTCGTGACCAATTTCAAGTGCAGCAGGTAGTGGATATCGACGGCTACTTAAATGATATTGAGGTATTGATAGGTATTGTAACTCTTAAATACAAAATAATTGTTCTGTGTGTAGTATATATTCCCCCTAGTTCAAAAGATGAGAAATATTTAAATACCTTTTGTGTTATTGAAAACCTAATAGCTAAGTATCACAAATTAAGTGTGTTGGTTGTAGGCGATTTTAACTTAAATTCCTGTAGCCAGAACGTAACTCTGCAATATGGTTATTTGTTATCTTACTGTAAATTAAAACAACACAATATAATTCGTAACAAATTAGGCAATATGTTAGATCTGGTCCTGAGCAATTTGGGCGATGAGTGGATTTAGGTGACTGGAGACGTAGAGCCTTTAGTCCCCGTGGACGTCAAACCCGCCCCTCTCAGTGAGTGTGCTCTGCCCGCGTCCGGTGCGACGGCGTCGGGACGGTGCCGTGCGTGACCAGCCCTCGCAGCCGCCCGCTGACGCTCAAACAGTGAACCAACACCGACGATTCAATTTTCGTAAAGCTGATTTTCAATCACTATATGCGGAGTTGTACTCGGTTACATGGGAAAACGTATTTTCAGCATCCAACGTTGACGAAGCTGCCACTACCTTCTATAATAAATTAAACTCTTGCTTTAGCGCTCATTTTCCTAAAAAAAATATGAACTTTAATAATAACTCTAAGTACCAGTATCCGACATGGTTTACGCCAGAGATAATAAAAATACTGAAAACCAAATATTTCCATCTGAAAACATACAAGAAGCATAAATTAGGCTTTAACTTAGAAATGTTTAAATTTTATAGACAACAAGCCAAGCAGCTTATCAATCTGGCTTACGATGGGTACATCCGACGAACAGAGACGAATATAAAGAAGGACCCAAAGCGTTTTTGGAACTTTGTTAAGGAGCAGCAATCCTCTCGGGTAGTCTGCACGGAATTCGAATTCGATGGGCAAACTGTGAAAGGTCTCGATGCAGCGAACGCATTTGCAAAGTATTTTAGTTCCGTCTTTCTCAAACCTCAAGACCCTATTTTATCCGCAGCTGACGTACAAAGCGAAGCAGCGGACTCACTTTGTTCCTCACGAATTGCACTAGACTATGTGAGTTCAGCAGACCTAGCATTAGCTATCCGCCGTCTAAAGGCTCATACTTCCACTGGACCGGATGGGGTTCCGCCATTTATTTTGAAGGATTGTATGGCTGTTCTGGAGGAGCCGCTTCTTTTTATTTACAATTTAGCATTAACATCAGCTACATACCCACAATCTTGGAAAGTTTCTCGCGTTACTCCCATACTGAAGGGTGGTTCCAGGTCAAAGGTTGAAAACTATCGGCCAATAGCGGTTCTGTCGGCTTTCGGCAAGGTTTTTGAATTCATACTCAACCGCTACATCACCAGGCATGTCGAAACACAGCTAGCCGAAAGCCAGCACGGATTTAGAGCCGGAAAGTCTACGACCACCAACCACATAAACTTTATTGACTACGCTGTGAAAGAGATGGAGCGAAATAAACAAGTTGACGCGGCCTATTTCGACTTCAAAAAAGCATTTGATCGCGTCCAGAATAATGTACTTCTACGTAAATTATCAGCTATGGGATTCGCGCCTAATTTTTTGAAATTATTTTCTAGCTACTTTTCTGACCGTGTACAGTATGTCCAACTCTCTGGGTACCAATCTAGCCCATATGCGACTTGTTCTGGTGTGAGCCAGGGTAGCACACTGGGGCCCATTCAGTTTCTGATCATGATAAATGACCTGCCTAGGGTCGTCAGAACTGCTAAATGCCTCATGTTTGCCGATGATCTGAAGCTATTCTTGGGTATAGGCAGCACCAGTGACTGTGAAGCGCTACAGAGGGATATTGATAATGTGATGCATTGGGGAATACGTAACCAATTAGAATTCAATAGCTCAAAGTGCAAAACCATCTCTTTTACAAGATCGCGCGAGCCTTATCAATACAACTACCATATATCGGGTGCACCGCTCGAACGCGTCACGGAAATTCGAGACCTAGGACTGACCTTGGATGCAGAGCTGACCTTTAATTTGCATATTCTGGATATATGTAACAGAGCTTTTAAATCACTGGGTTTTGTTATGCGTCAAACATCTAGGTTCCAAGATAGGAATGCCATAATAACTCTTTACTACGCGTTCGTGAGGAGTAAATTAGAGTATAACTCTCTAGTGTGGGATCCGCACGAACAAAAATATATTATTATGCTAGAACGAGTTCAACGAAAATTTGCATATTTATATCCGTCTTTGTTCGTTAACAGAATGGTAGGTATCAACACTCTTGAGCATTGTTAATGCACTATTACCTGCTGCTCAATGATAAGATTGATAACCCGACCGCGCTGGCTCGCTGCGCCTTATATGTGCCAGAGAGGAGACGGCGTCTGCGCGCGCCACCTCTATTCGCGGCCCCGTCGGTGCGAACGCAAACTGCCCGGTATGCTCCTACGACTCAGGCCCTTAATCTGCTCAACGCCTTGCTTGCTCAGGAACCAGAAATCGACGTACACTTTTCAAATTTTAATGATTTTTTTAACAGCTGTATTAGTTTTTTTAGTTAATTGTTACATACAAACTACATAAGTGACAATATTGTAAATGGCTCACTGCACGTATTGGTTTATACTGTAAGTGCAGTAAGCAGCTGAATCTAAATAAATAAATAAATAAATCTTGTAACTTAGATAATTAGTGCAATAAAGCTTGCACTAATAATTTAAGCTACTTTACGTTACCTCGTATATGCTACGAGGCCTACTCCTCGAAATATGACTAGGAATTCAACATTTCACATTTACCCACGGAGATTTTTTTTTGTTTGGGGTATGTGTTTATTAGTTTGCTCGTGTGTTTGGTATAATGCGACGAATCACTAGGTCTGCTGCAATACGAAATGATTTTTTTATAAAAATAACATTGGTTTTATACAGCGTCGTCCTAGTAAAACAACGCAAACCCTGAAAGTTGTTTAAACCAGCTGAACTTAAAAAGCTGTGTAAAGCATCGATACGGGTGAGTGGTCTAAAACAAAACGAACGTTTTTAATCATGGAGTTTGAATTGATTCCCTTTGAAAAACTTTAGCCGTCTGGTAAAGCAGAGCTCGCAAAAAACATGTTAACTGAACAATATCCAAAATACTGAAAAAGCAGCTTATAACAAAGAAATTTCGAAATATTTCTGGACTGATATAAAACTGCCTAAGAAGTATCGTAATTCCACAAAAACAACGTAATTCCAAAGAGAATACCTTACTTGTAATGGGGTTTACTATTGTGCAGCTTTAATAATGTATTATTTATTTACCTAATATTTTTTTTGTATTTCTATTTTATGTGGGTCAATGATACCCACTTTTCTAATTCAATAGCAGTCCATAGGTTTTAAGTTATTTAATTCAATAAATCACAACAACATTTCGTTAAAATTATAGATCGATTTTAATTGACACTACACTCTAAACGAATAAAGGAATTTCCAAGATGCTATAAATTTGTTTTCTAAACAATGTTTTTTCTGAAGAAGATAATCACATCTATGTAGAATAGTAGATGTTTGAAAGATTACTTATGAACTTTACCTAAAGGCTACGAAGGTATTTAAGCAGAAAGATTATCTATTTCATAAAGTTATGGTTTCTAATCAAGTTATCTACACTAAAAACTTTATTTACATTACAATATGTAATTTAAAGTCAGTCCGAACTTTCTTTACTTTGTAAACATGACCGACCTTCCTATATTACTGCATTAAGTATTTCATAGAATCCAACAGCAAAATCCTTACATATCAGCCCAGATCAATACTTACATAGGTATTCTTGTCGAATAAATCTTTATTAGTATTTACATCGTCAGGTTTGGCACGTAATGTCCTACAAGGTATCACCAATATTTACGTAAATACATATATGAACACTTGGGGAGTCTATAAAGTTATATCAATGAAGCATGGCAAAACTTTCCTCAGATGGCTTCAGGCTTAGCAAAATTTCCATGTAAAAGAACTCAATTACAAAGTTATTTCATAAAACAATGAAACGGAACTGGCCTATGATTATAAAGTACGTAATTATTTGTTCCCAATAGGTCAACGCTAATTAAATTCTCTGGGTATTTAATATCTCTTATGATAAATTGGGACTTTTCCTAAGTTAAAATCTTAAATGATATCTTTGAAACATCTATGCTAAAAAGTATAAAAGTGACAATGGCACAGAAAGCATTGCAGTAGGCAAGCATGCGTTGTTTTCCTCGGCTGGGAGGAAGGAGCTGGGTGCGGCGGGGGCCGCGGCCGACTGGCCCTGTGTGTGCAATCTGGATTCCTCGTACGCCCCGCTCCCTTCGCTCTCGTCCTCGTCATCATCCGACGGCACAGTCTGCTGCTTTAGCGCCTCTGCTCGCGGCATCACACTCAAACCCCCATCAGCCTCAGATGTCAAAGTTGAAACAGTAGAGTTTCCAGAAACATCAGTCGCAACGGTTATCTCTTTATAAAGAGCACTCTCAGAGACGTTAGCGAAGTTGGACAGTTTGAAGAACGCTGCGGTGAGCGCGCTGTCATTGGTGCTGGGAGATGAAAAATTGAGCAATTCGTTTAGTAGTTTGTTCGAGAAGGGCGCATTGCAGAGGTTGCCGATGCAAATACAGGTCAGCTCGAGTGTTTGACTTGGCGAGTTCGTTAATGAACAAGGCGCTGCGACCGCCGGCGCCGCGCACTCGAGTGACGAGGCGAAATCTGAAAACAAATACCATTATTTAAACTTTTCGATTTACTTAAGCTTCTGTTTGTTTGTGCGCACGGTTATTAGGTAAGGGATTAATTAGGTACGTCAATCACTGAGCAGTCTCTTAACGAGAAAGTTACATGCCAGTGATAAGAAGAATTAATGACCTCGTCTGCGTGGCGGGCGTGTAGCCCGATTTCCGCTACAATATACAAATATTACAGATATTTGTTTCAGGTCTGGGTGTTGTGGTATCATGGTACTCGTAGTTCCTGATATCCACGATACAGGAAATCTTAGTGTGGGGTCAGGACTATGCAGGTGACTGTTTGGTTGCGTTATTATTATAATTATACAATACTACATTGTACACATGTAAGTAGATCTATATTTTTCCACTTCCTACAAGCAACCTGTAATTGAATTAAAAATAAATAACATCGGCAATTCTAAAGGAAAAGCAACCTTTACGTTTTATATTGACAGTTGTAGCGGTGGTACAATTATCTCGGAAATCGAGGATTTCGCTCGCGGAAACAATCTCCCAACAAAAAATACTTCTTTCCTTTATTACCTTGTTGTGTATTGTTACGACGTGAATTCGGCTTAATTAATTTTATGTAATTATACTCGTGAGTGCATAAACTTGATGTGTAATGTCCCAGACTACTTACGTAATCTTAAACACAGAGTAATCAATAATAACCTTAAGCATATACCCTTAAGCTTATGAACTATCATCACTATACTGACTGAGCAACGACTTGGTTATAAAGTACATATGTACTACATAAATAACCATATAATAATGAACTATTACTAAAAAACATTTGTACATTACTGAATTATTTCTTTAGGGTATATTTTGATAATAACATATCATAATATGCGCAGGGTCATTATGGTGATAGGTACTATTATTTACTCAAACATGATTTACGACCTCATATGTTCTCGTAATTATTATTAGTCATAAAATAAAATGAGCCTGCAGTGTGTGGGCATAAACCGTAGCCAATATCGTACGTATGTTACGAGACAGTATATCATGCCCAATAAATATAATTTGTGTAGGTAGTTTAGGGTGCCAACCGGCCACGATTCACGATGAGGCTACGCACATCGAGTGTAAGCCTTTTCACGTGACCGTTAGCGTTACCACAAGCTAACGTTAAGCTTTAGTGCAGCTGATAAAAAACTGACGGACGTCTGTGTGAATAGTGTTACTGCAACAGTCTGAAATTGCGTTGTCGCGACGTTTTTCTAGTTACAAACAAAAGATAAACAAGCTCGCCCTCGTATTTTCCCCTATTGGTGACAAAGTTTGAAGTGACTGGTTTGTATTAATGGAACTACACGTTTTATATGAATTCATGTTTACTACTTTTTGCCGCAATGTCTGTCAGCGTTGACACTCGTCAAACCGAACGTTCTTGTGAACAAGCTTTAAAGTGGTGTCACCCTAAAAAACACACGTAGAGGATACGCAATCAATCACGCATGGATTTCGGATAGTACACCACTCAATAAAAAAAAACAATTATGGTAGACTTCAATTATTTTTTCGTTTACAATTATTAGTAAAGTTAAAAATACAGTCCCGGCCGACATAATTATGATGGCCAGCATTCTTGAGATACATCACGAACTAACGTATGGCGAGGGGCATTAAAAGGACACAAAGTAATTAACAGTTAGTACTGAAGTGATCCATCTTTTAGGGATAGTTCAATAAATTTACATAATGCAATCTGAAAACGCATGCAAATTGCATGAAAAGACAGATCTAACAAATCTAAAACCACTCAGAATGTTCCCCACTACTCGCCTTTGCGATAAATTGGATTAGTTTCATAATCCCCACTAGTTTTGGCCCACCACGGGGAAATATGAGAAATTACAAAATAGTTCTGTCGTAATCTCTGCAACGCAATCAGTGGGTCAGCAGTGGGGATTATGAAACAAACCAATTATAGCATACTCGGATGGATTTCTCAGCAGGAAATCCTTTGATATCCGACATGTTTGCATGCGGTTGATAATATAATAATAATAATGCTGGTAATTTTTCACACAGCATTATTCTAAAGATCGATTTTGATTATATCGTCAAGAGGCTTTTACCAGGTGCAAGTGCCACGGTGGCGCAGTAGGGCCGTGCACTGGGACAGGTAGCTGACAGCCAGCCTGCCTCGGAATGCTGACATGATGTGGAATTAGTCGGAGAACACTGATGACATCGATGCGGTTCTGTTTCTGTGGACAAGGAATATGAACGTTACTGTAGGTAAGTTTGTTTCAAACCGGGTGTCCTACTCTATATACATAACTAGCTCACGAAAAGAGAGCGTTAATCACAAGTACTCTAAAAACTAGTTAAAATTTACGTGGACAGAACTAAGCTTTACGTAATTACTAGCTTCTGCCTATGCCTTTGCACTCTTGGTACCGGATAAAAAGTAGCCTATGTTTTATTCTGATGTATAAAGCTGTAAAGTTTCATCAAAAACTTTACAGTAATATAGCACTTTTTGCGTGAAAGAGTTACAAACATCCAACAACTTGATGGCGGTGGCGATGGTCGTGGCAGTGGCGGTGGCGGTGGCAATCAATACATTCACGCGAACTTTGACAACCATTTCCCTTGGCCACCACCTCGTCGGTTTGACCGGGCTCTTACTCGTCTGTTTGACGTGTGAAAAAGGTTGCCGAGCCATGAGTACGCGTATTTCCTACGTGTATCGACCAATGTACGAATTGAGTTTTAAAAAATGAAGATATATGATCCTTTAGTTATTTAATGATTTACTTACTAAAGTTAAGTAAATTATTTATTTCATTTATTTAAATCAACATTGAATCATAATATGGTGTTAGTTATAAATTTCTAATTCTAAATAAAAAATGTATAACTAACACTTATCATTTCTTATTTATGGGTTGTTTCAATACATCTGCATTGAAAAGAAATAGCTCTGTGAAATACCAACATATAAAATCACAACAATACGACTTAATATGAGTAGGTACCTCAGCATTCGCACAACTTTTATATTGCTGGCACATACAACATTCAAGATGCTATTCTCGGAGCATAGCTGTGCTTTGAAACGAGCTATGAGTTGCGTTAACAACCTGTATGGAAGTTGAATAAAAGAAATCCTAAGAGCTTTTGGGAAAAATGGGAATTAAATAATCTCCCTTAAACTAATTAGGTAAGTACAGTCAACGTCACATGGTAGTTCGCCAGCAGGTTTCGCCCGTCCACCTTTAAACACCTCATCATCATCAGCCACCCCCTAAGAGTGCCATGACGAACGGTTTAGAGCCACCTCCGGCATGTGACTTCGGTTCATCGAATTCGGTATATCATATCAATTCGATAAATTTTATTCTCTAGAGTTAGTCGATACGGTGTGCTATATGGCCTACTTATTGCCACTTCATCTGCTGTATTCTGTTCCCAAGTACAAACAGTTGTAATACAATTTAGGATAATCGCACTCAGTGTCAGAAGTTCAATTTGAAACAACTAACAAATCAGATTCTTGGTTTGTTGTGAGAATCCAATCCATAACTAACTTCGAGAGCCAACCTTCGTGCCAACTACAGATATCTATTATAAGTACCTACATACGTACTTTCAACGTTTATGTATACGAGTAAATAAATATTCCGGCTTGGCAGAGGCCAGCACTTAAGGGTAACCTCATTTTTGCTGGTCACTTGTATGAGAAATTATTGTATAATATCCTAATGGATAACGTCCAAGAACGTTTATAACGGGATAATGTTTTCAAAACAATTTTACTCCAAAATATTAATAGCAAATAGAGTTTACGTGATTTTATTGTTTTTAGAATATTGAGTTTTTCTATTGAGTACTGTCTCGGTGTTTGTCATACACAGCATGACACACGGAATGATAGGAACTCGATAATACGCTTCCAAACACAAATACGCAAAAATGGTGCAGGAATACATCGTGAGAAAACCGGCATGTCCTAGAATCAAAAAGTTCAAATGCATGAACACACACAGATATACCATTGACATACACGCAAAAACACGCTCTCTCAAAAACCTGATAGATCGTAGTCAGTAAAGAAGTAGTAGAGAAGTAGAGAGTAAGTAGAGACTAATTAAAGTCAGTAGCTTAAATTTCCGATGTTACTCACCAGGATTTAAGTATTTTAAATATTTGGCTTGCATTTGTATATCCCTATTTGTCCCTATTTATTTTAAAAACTGAATACTTCCACAATACAGGCAAACTCATAAACTAGGCACACATTACTTTGGAAAATAAACATTTCAATCTGTATGTGCCATCGGTTAGTGTTCCAATAAAGCGATGGGCTTGCAACTAAATACAAAACGTTGCCATCTGCTAAATTTAATGTTTGGAGGAGCCTCTGACTACCTTCTACTTGGTATCCTTAAAGATCTGCCTACTGAGTATAGATTTGAGGGTGTCCACCATGGGGATTGCAGTCGTGAGCGTTTTTTATTTTGTTATATAAACAAACTGACGTAAAGCACCTAAGCTCTATCGGCCGGATATATGTACCGTATATTGTGGACCAAGACCACCAGAATGGTTCCTAAATGTACAACGGTTGGTGACACTTATTTAAATAATTGGCCCATATTAGCCCAAAAATAGAGATGAATGGAAATATGCCATTTTTCTGCAGTGCAGCAGAACAGGCTTATAACAATTTGATTCCCTTGATGGGGCATTAACATAGGTTTATAATTTAGAGGTCGTTCTTATTACGTTTATCAAGTTTGGTTCAATCTACGTCCAGTAATGAAAATAGCGCTAACTTCCAAAGAGCTTTTTACGGTAATTTCCTTTTCGAAATCACAAACGAAACTTTAATAAATTTCTCGCGTAGTTGTGTCCTTTGATGTGGGTTACGTTACTTCGTCCCGCCACAGACCACATTTGTATTTTTGGTTTGAATTTTACATTTGTTCTAAAATAGAAAGTGTATTACTTATTCAGCATTTTTAGAAGGTTTCAAAGGCTGGAAATCACCGTGATTATACCCTGTCTGGGTCCCTCTGGTTTGGTTTTGTTTCGGTGAAAGGAGGTACAACTGATCGGAGAGAGTTCAGTAAGAATATAGAGCTCTGTCTAATATAAAACCTATGGATGAGACAGACCTAGAAATTTTATTCCAAAAACTATCGTGAACTTGACTATTCATATTGTTAAAACGGGGATTTTCACGTACTGCACTATCGGTGAAGGCACCAACTAAGTTTCGACTCATTCCGAGAGTCTTCATCAGGGTGAGTGATCGCGACTTTCTCCCTCCGCGTCGCGTCGTGCACTAGTGCACTAGTGATGACGAAGACTCTCGGAATGAGTCGAAACTTAGTCGGTGCCTTCACCGATAGTGCAGTACGTCAAAATTCCCGTTTTTACAATATGAATAGACCTAGAAATATCGGGACAGGCACCTAATGTTGCCTAGCCTGTGACCTAGGTACCATACTGTTGAAAATGTCGCAGTGATTTTTCCAAAATAACTCTTCAGTTAATGGTTAGGTATATGATTTACCTGTCTACTGTGAAGTAAGCTGTTTAAATAAAGGTGTTTTTTATATGTATAAGAAACAACTAAATTTGATATTTATTTATTTAACCTTTTCACTATAGTAACATGTCAGAGTGTGCATTCATTCTTACTCTAGATTTTATTCCTAAGTATTCACTCAGCAGCTTGGCAGGAGCCACCTGACGAAGCTTAAAACGCACGACAGAAGGACCGTATTGTTGAAGCCGGAGATATCCGCTGAGATAGAGGATTTCTATGGCCGTTTATACTCTGCACTTGCCTCTCGTTCCCAACGAGACGACTACTATTCCAGAGCCACCCTGACGCGCCACTATACCGACGAACTGCCGGACATCAGTCAAGATGAGATTGTGTTAGCTCTGAGGCAGCTTAAAAGCCCCCGGTGAGGACGGAATTACATCAGAGCTTTTGAAAGCAAGAGGAGCCCCTGTTATACAGGAGCTACAAAACCTTTTTAACACCGTCCTTCACAGTGGGAGAACTCCAAAGGCGTGGAGCGGGAGTTTGGTGGAGCTCTTTTTTAAGAAGGGAGATAAAACCCTTCTTAAAAACTATAGACCCATCTCACTCCTGAGCCACGTCTATAAGCTGTTCTCACGAGTGGTCACAAATCGTCTCGCCAGAAGACTCGACGAGTTCCAGCCACCGGAACAGGCTAGGTTCCGCGGAGGATATGGCACCATAGACCACATTCACACAGTGAGGCAGATTATACAGAAGTCCGAAGAGTATAATCAGCCCCTGTGTCTGGCCTTTGTGGACTATGAGAAGGCCTTTGACTCCGTCGAAACCTGGGCTGTTCTGGAATCCTTACAGCGATGCCAAGTAGACTATCGTTATATCGAGGTGCTGAGATGTCTCTACGAGGCCGCCACTATGAGTGTCCATGTACAGGGCCAGCAGTCTAAACCCATTCAATTGCGCAGAGGAGTGAGGCAGGGGGATGTCATATCCCCGAAACTGTTCACGAGCGCGTTGGAAGATATGTTTAAGATGCTGGACTGGAAAGGTAGGGGCATTAACATAAACGGCGATTACATCTCACACCTACGATTCGCTGACGACATAGTCTTAATGGCGGAGTCGCTAGAGGAGCTGAACCGGATGCTGGACGGCCTAGCTTCAGCCTCCCGATGTATCGGTCTTGGCATTAATTTTATAAAATCAAAGTCATGATCAATGGCCACATTGTTTCAAGACCGGTGGTTGTACATGGCCACCTTCTCGAAATTGTTTCCGAATATACTTACCTTGGGCAGATTCTGCAGTTGGGTAAAAACAATTTCAAGAAGGAGGCCAAGAGGAGGATTCAGCTAGGCTGGGCAGCGTTTGGAAAACTACGTGGAGTCTTCTCGTCATCCATACCGCAATGCTTGAAAACTAAAGTTTTCAATCAGTGCGTCCTACCCGTCATGACCTACGGAGCTGAGACGTGGACACTCACGATAGGGCTGGTCCACCAGTTCAAAGTCGCTCAGCGAGCTATTGAAAGAGCTATGCTCGCAGTCTCTCTGAAGCATAAGATTCGTAACAAATACATCCGTCGGAGAACCAAAGTTATCGATATAGCTCAACGAATTAGCAAGCTGAAGTGGCAGTGGGCCGGTCATATCTCGCGAAGAATAAGTTAAACGTGTTCTTGAGTGGAGACCGCGACTCGGCAAACGTAGTGTAGGACGCCCTCCGGCCAGGTGGGATGGCGATCTGCGAAAGACTGCAGGCAGATGCTGGATGCGGCAAGCTGAAGACAGGGCGCTATGGCGCTAATTAGGGGAGGCCTATGTCCAGCAGTGGACTAATATAGGCTGATGATGATGATGATGATGACGCATGCATTTCAGAAAATGACAAACTCATGTATCCATATTAATATGATTAAAAGGGTGAAATTAAAGGATTCAAAGAAATCCTTTAATTTCATTTTTAAATAGTCGATAAAAGAAAGCCTTGTAATTTTTAATGGCAATTTATTGTACATATCGAGCTTCTGACACTCACAAGTCAAGCATATGTAGAAAATTTTACTACTAATATTATAAATCGAATAGTTCGATGATATGTCTGAATGTTTCTCGTCAAATATTTCCGTAACGGCAGAACTGATTTGGATAAAATTTCAAACATATATAGTTCGTATCATCAAATAACACATAGGTAAGCTAATTTATATATCCAGACCAGACGAGGCCGTGGGCAGAGGCTAGTTCAAAATATGTATGTGTCTGTTGGGTGTTTATTTATTTATTTAAAATAAACTAGCACCATTCGACGCTTTATTGCAGTGGCGATACCGATATCTAGATAAACCATGATTTGGGGCAAGATAATTATTGAAGCCCAAGCCTCCTCACTCACCTTGCTTCGAAGCTCCTGTCCTCACATCCACCACCAGAAGTGTCATGATACTCAAGAACCACATTGACGAGAACATTTTCAATCCTCAAATTCTTGCATTAACTCTGTGCAACCGTATGTTCAAATATTTTGGGCACGGAACCCTGGAAACCTACATAATCTTCAACTATTATAATAATCTGGTAGTTTTTAGCATTCTACTAAAAACCGACTGCAAATATTAGAATGTTTTTGTCATTACCGTCCTATCCTGCGTACCGAAAGAAGGATGATTCGATGTGTAAATGTTTGTTTCCAATATACTTCCTAACGGCTGAACCGATTTTGCTAGATTCAGAATTAACTTAATTATTTCGTGTGCGCGTGTACAGGATAACACATATATTATTTGCTATCTGGCTACTATGCGAGCAAAGCATCTGGGTCCGGGTGTTATCTTTGTATTATATTTATGAATTTACAAAAATATGAATATAAGTAGTATAACAGTCATATAGTTCACACAACACAAGCGCTGCTTACTTTGAGGCTAGATGATGCTGTGTGAAAATGTCCGGTTAAAAAAAGCCGGGGTCATAGCCAAAGTCTAAAGTATTTCATTTGTTTATTCAAATCACAAGGATCGTATAGAACTGTCGACAAATGAAAGGGAATTTAACATTTACCTCAGATTATCTTAGACGATTCTTAGAAAAAGTCGATAGCCTCACACGCCTAGTTGTTTTTTGTAATCCTTGGTTTAGCTATAGCGCGGTGGTCTCAATCGAACAAGGTATATAAAGTTCCAAAGCTGAAAGGTTCGATTACCACATGTTTTTACAAAATGTTGTTACTTGTTTGTTTCAAGTTTAATAGTTTCCCAACTGGGCTCATGGCCATAACTTGCGGAAGCCTAGTTTAATTTCGACCGCAGCTATAACTATAATTATTGGGCGTTATTTATTAGGGCAAGTTCGCACACTTGCCCATATGCCCAAAATAACTGCGGTTATGCTATAAATAACTATTGGTTATCGGTACCAGGACTAGATCAGAATATAAAGTACCTACATAACTGATGAAGTGCGCAAAGAGAGCGGGAGAAAATAATGAGGACTGGATATCCAGACAGATATTCTAAGTTTCTTGAAAAAAAATATAACTAGTACACTATGACGGAGCTTATGAAGGAAAACTACTATGAGGCAACATTGGTTGGATATGCATAACCAACCAGTTTTGTTTAAACACTTATCTCGCTACACACTCTAGAAAATTTCGGTTTCTGACTTATGGTTTAGGCTAAGCGTGATTTTTTAGTCAGTCAGTATGTCAGGCACCGTTTTTATATATTAACTAAATCCTTAGTAGGTACGCCAGCAAGGTATTGTATACTTGTATTTTAGGGTGCTATGATGCGCTTACATTATATAAAGTTGCCATTAATGATGAAAGGAATTATCAAAATTTACGAGCTTACTGACGATTTGATCCGGTCACACAAAAAATACGTGCAAAATCGTTAATTCGTTTTTGGAAAAATATGCAAGTTACACCATAGATACCCCATATTGAAGTCGGTTTTTAGTATATTTTTTATGGTTCCTCCAGCTAATCTCTGTTAGGATTGAAATATGATTAATTTTTTTAAGAATTGGACTGATTTATTAATGAATCTAATTATACGAGTATATATACTGCATTAAGTTAATAGTAATCACAGATAACTGTGGATTGTATTGAAATTTGATGTATGTAAGTTCAATAAAATATTTTGAAATTTATTGTGAAACCTACTACAATAAATTTTGTAGATGCTACAATAAACTTGCAAAAAGGAACGTCAAAAAAGTAGCTCAGACAAACGGCCTCTGTAAAGCCTCCTCATAAAAACGTTATCGTACAAACTTCCATTATTCCCGTACAATAGCAAGTACCTACTTTATGGAGGCACTTGAGCATCTTTCAAAGGGCACATTTATTACAATATCAGAGAGTTTTCTAACACAATGTAATTCTTGTAGGTGTACAAATGTCATGTCTGCATGTACTTATATGACTAAATGTATATACGTGTACTTGTCTGAGAACAAAGGGTTGAGAGACGTTTTTATTTGTTACCCACATTTGCCTAGGATTAACTTAAATTATTTTTTGTATTTTATTGGATCGAAATATATAAGCACGGAAGTTTTATGACTTCAGAACGTTAGATAAATGAGATAGGTATTTTGATACCTATATTTTCTATTAATCGCGAAAACTAAAAAAAAATCTCGACGAGGTTGCTTTTGTCGATAAAGCCGCCAATTTTATGTCTTGTTTTATTTTTAAGGTATGTATTTAGTTCTAAAATTATTTTTTTCAGGTTATGCACAATTATTATAAGTTTATAGATTATACAGCTATCAATATACAATAACGCGTCTTGATCAATTTTGGCCTGAGGTACACTATCAAACTATTATAAAAATTTAAATTAATGTTGCACCTAAACCAAAATTAAATTTCAGTAAAAACAATAAAAAGTTATCTCAAAAACGTAATCGCGAGGCAACACACGTGTCTAATCAACCGCAGTCACGCTCTACACGGCTACGCCGTAGCACCCGCGTTACGTCTCGTAGCTAACTGCCGTAGCGCGGAATACACGCGCATCTCTCGCCGACTGCTCAGAATTGCTGCGGTGATCTACACGAGATGACCCGAATTCATTGCCGTTTTTATTAAAGTATTCTGTCCATTATCGGGTTAAACTGCAATGAACAGCTATGTCTCTGTTGTTGCCATTAATTATTTGTTTTATATGTACGATTTTAGGGAGACTGTCAGTCACACTCACATGATTACCTGACTATTGTGTAGATTAGTGCTTTAATTTGTTAATATTGAATACCGATATTGATATTGCTTATCTCACTATTGTGGCTTAGCATATGTACTCTGCGCGTCCATAGCAACAGAATTTTGTAGGTTTCTGAAGGTCTATGTTGTATAATATTGTATTGTCAGCAAGGAAAAACCATTAACATTAATTTAAATACCAATCACGAAAATTTAAGGAACATTATTATAGTACGTGTATCCAGAACACGAGGTTTCATGAGCGGTGCATGTAAAATTAAGTAGAATAAAACACCGACCTCTATCTCAAAGGGAAGGAACGACGAAAGAAATAATTATTTACAAATAAGAATAATATATTCAGGGAAGAGAAAAGAAAAGAAATAATAAATCTCATCCCGACGGTATCCGAAGATTTATTTTAAGCTGAGGACACAAAGATATCTTGAACTTTAGTACAACGTGTTTCAAAACTTTGGCCGCAAGAGTGAAGTCAAGAACGTCTAGACTGTTTATATGTACTTATATATTTTAGCATAATAACATTTTAAGGCAAAATTGAATATAACGCAAAATTTGCGCAATTCCCGAAGATTAGTGGGTTTCTTGCGTATGTCACATGCACACACAATAAGTTATGAGACATATCAAAATTATCCTTGAGATGAACGAACGTTACTTGGTATCTACAGTGAAGTAGCCACCTAACTACCTACTCTTCATCAATAAGATATATCAATAGGATAGACGGCCTCTGTGGCGCAGTGGGCGAAGTCTCGCCTGAGACGCAGAAGGTTCGATTTCTGTCTTGGGACAAATGTTTGTTTCTGCAAATATTTGTCTCCAGTCTGGGTTTTTCTATGTAAGTATAAACAAAAAATGTAAGTATAATATGTAAGTATTTAGAAAAAAAATGTATATCAGTCATGTAGTTCCCATAATCAAGCTCTGCTTAATTTGGGGCTAGATGATAATTTGTAAAATGTCCTGCATTATTTTTTATTTTATTTTATATGGCAAACATATGTAGTCTTTCTAGTTTTGCTACCTTACGTAATTCATTCATAAATCACTCATTACTTGGAACAACATATATAGATGTGGTAAAAATAAAGAACTATTATATGTAGTTATCACCTCTCTCTAATTAATCTTAAAACTAACTCATTTCAGCCCACCATCTCAAATAAACGGATGGTTATATACGGTGGGCAGGATACAAAGATGCATAACACTGCAGATTAAGTGCTTACCTACAAATCCTACTATGCTGCTCCCGACTATAAGCTCGTCGTAAGCTCAGGAGAACAGACTGCTAACTATCTGGAATATGACACAACACATGCCGGTTCCCAGAAGCGGATGCCGTCTCTGAAGCGATTCCAAGTCTTAATTAAAACCGCCTGGAGCCGGCAATATAGTTGGTAGAGCTACGGTATTAGCCATTCACTCCCCAAGGCTTAACCACAAGTGTGACAAAATTAGTTAATAGGCCAATGTGACTGAAAACAATCAAACATAGAAAAAAAGATATGTTAAAAAGCGAGTTAATCGCTACAGGGAAATATATCTCACAGAACCGATAAACTGAAAAGCGCTGCGGAAAGGTTCTCAAAAAGCGACCACAAATAGAACCATGTACGATCCTCACACAATGATTCGATGATATCTTGGTAATTGGTGGATTTCCGTGACTCAGACCATTTCCATTAAGCTTCTAGAATAGGCTATGACTAGCAGTGGACTTTTACTTGCTGTTGATGATGACGTAAGAATATTAGTTTCCCTGTCGTGTATTCTTACCCTTATCTAAGACAGCGGACGTGGGGCGCGGGGGGTAGCGGTGCGGCGGACACATCAATTTGCAATCTCCTTCTGCCCTATTGCCACCACGTGCATTACTCATCTGGACAAATATCAGATAATGATGTTCATTAGCGAACTGCCAACGTGATCAGTGATTATTCTCGCTTCCGCATTCAGTTTAATGTAGAGCTTTTTTATTTTTCATTATTAGTTACTACCACATAATAAAAATATAACTAATAGTATCCGGTCCTTCCATGTGGGTTTTTTAAAGGGATGAATTGGATATGCTAAGCCGAATGGCACTTCTACTCACGCAATTTTTTTTATTATGACTTATGCCTTTCGGAGGGTGATTATGTAATAAGAGGTAATGATTTCGACATATCCCAAATTCAATGTTATCTATAATTATTATTATACTGCATTAAGCACAAGCATTAGGAATCCAAAATCACGCTCTATAAACGAACACATCTACTCCACAGGCCCCGAGGGAAGACAGGGGATTGGATCAAAACAAACAGGCGCTATTTTTTGTTCCTTAAATTACCTGTTGTTCTACCCTCTTGCTAGACAAATCGTAGTTTAAGAAATGAATTGCAATCTAAATGAAGAGAGACAATGTTTGGGAATATCACGAAGGAAACAAAAAATATACCTAAGCCAGTTGCACATGATCACCAAGCCTAGAAATATTATGCTCTAATATTGGGGGCAAAACCGGTCATAAATAATTTGCGATTCTGAATACGACAGTGAACATATCAAATTATTCATTAAACGTACTTAGTCTGAGAATGTTCCTATATCATAAAGGAAAATTAGGGAATGGCAAAAGCTTAAAAAGCATTACGGCCATTTATTTCTCGGTTAAATACTGCCGAGTCGCTGCAATCATAATTTAGATGTTGCTGAAATAACAATATGTTAACGTATTTTCGTAAGTTCTATATTTGAATAATGAGTACTACAGATGATGACTGTAGCGATTATTCGAATGACGCTAGACAAACAAATTTAATAAATGAGACATAATATTGCTGCTTCTTACGTTTTACACCACGTTATACCTAAAACGTTTTATATCGCTCTTCAAAGTGGCTATTCGTGATAAAATGGCTACTTAACCAAAGTGGAAAGTATACATTGTCCATTGTGCGCCACTCACCTAGCTTACAGATTGAACAAGTTAACATCGTACTTGCCAAGAATTCGGGTTTTGATGGTCCAAATGATGATATTTTTCTCACTTTTATAAAACACAGTTATAAAAAAGCTACCTCAACTTTAGTAATATTGCCCCTATCAGTATTCATCGATCAAGTTTATAATACAAAAGCTAATTTTCAACAAGCCAAGCCCAGCTATTTTACATCGATTTGTTTCTCATCAAAATAGGGATGAAAGTCTGCAACAAAAGAGCTCTCATAAACTTTGACACGTAATCATCGTCAGGACTCTTCGTTTTGTAACCAAACGCTTTGCTCGACGCCAACATAGAGACATCGACCACGCATATATTTTGTAAACAGTATTTCTGCTAGCTATTTAATTAAAAAACTGAACGTTGCATTTTGAAGAAAGTTATGTCTTACGTCTTCTTGGTACACATATTTTTGTTGAGTGGTTAGCTAATGGACAACAATGATGTCATAGCTGGAATGATATGAAGGGAACGCAAGATAATATTGGTATTTTGAGAAGAAACTCGAAAATATCAACCTATAATTAATTTACATATATGATAAATAACTGACTCGAGATTGTGAGCTATGGATCCGCGAGCTTAAAAAAACAACAAACACGCTCACGACTCTAATCCCCGTTATGGAAATCCTCAAATCCATATTCAGTATGCAGGGATGTCCAATGTGATGTGTTTCTCGTTTTGCATAATAATTAGCATTCCGCGTAACATGCTGCATAGCCGCTTATTGGAACACTAACTGATGAAACATGCTTTCTAGGGCATGTCGGTTTCCTCACGATTTTTTCCTTCTCCGTTCAAGAACATGTTAAACGTGCACATAAAATGAAAAATTCATTGGTGCACAACCGGCTTCCAACCCACGACCTTCGGATTAGAAATCGGGATACAGTCCACTAGGCCAACACGACTTCACGCTCCACCCGGAAGCTTAAGCCTTTTCTACTCATCTCTTCTGAGTAGAAAAGATCTGAAAAGTTCTGAGTATCATGAGTAGAAAAATTATTTTCTGAATCATTTCTACTCATGGTAGAAGAGATTTTTTTTTTGTTCCTAAAATAATATGGAGTCTATCCATATTACCCATTGATGTACCCGAGTCTGTTCGTGTTAGGTATGGTAGGGTACTGCAGGCTGTCGGTGCGGAGAGACGTGGCGCTGGTGAAGTACGTGGTGCGCGTGCTCCGCGGGGAGCTGATCCACCCGGAGGTGCTGGCGGCGCTGCGGCTGCGCGCGTCTTCGCCCCGCCATGCTTGAGGTGCCCAACTGTAGGACCAATCTACTTAAGTTTGCCCCCATGTCACTCGCTATCTATCTGCTCAATATCTTGTCTGCGAACAGCGTGGATATTTTTTTACAATTAACTGCCGAAACTCCTATAATTAGCACAGGTAGTTCTAGAAACCATAGATTAGTATACCTATCTTATATTTTATACCCACTTACATTTATCATCGCTTTAGGGTTAAAAAAACCTGTAATGATGTAATAATGTATTCTGAATAAATAAATAAATGAAAAATAAGTTCTACGCGTTGCTGTAAGGAACTGGGTCATGAGAGCTGGGTTACTCGTTCTCTATTCCTACAGTGGCCGTAACAACATCGTCGCGTGACCGGAGCGCCGACGGACCGTGAGTGACACCAGTAATTATACGGCTCCGTCACGGGACGAGTGCTGCTGCTGCGACCCGCGCACAACTTTT
Source organism: Perizoma flavofasciatum (assembly GCA_958496245.1). NCBI lineage: Eukaryota > Metazoa > Arthropoda > Insecta > Lepidoptera > Geometridae > Perizoma > Perizoma flavofasciatum. The sequence continues at coordinate 6,020,282 of OY292439.1, read as the reverse complement.
AATTGAACCGATGTTTACGTTCACTTCCATTTCACAAATTGCTGACGCTTACTGCTTTTCGCGTGTTTGATCTATATAGCCATCATCATCATTTGATCAATGACCAATGGTTCTTATAAAAACTTTATGATAATGATAATAATAATAATGCTGGTCATTTTTCACACAGCATCATTTAGCCCCAAACTAAGCAGAGCTTATATTATTGGAACTACATTCAGTTAGTAGTATCAGTATATACTTCTTATATATTCTTCTCATATATGTATTTGTAAATACATATATATTATTTATGTGTATGTTACGCGATATCATCGCCAATTGTGAACTGATTTTAATGAATATAGGGTATACTTTAAGAGTAGTCCCACATATTTTTTATGGAAAAATTCCACCCTACCTGGCGAAAAAATGTAATATGAAATTTATTATTGAAGTCTGATGAGTCGGTTTTAATTTTTTCCTTAAAAAAATACTTCTATTCAAAATTTTCATATTAAAAAGTACACCCCGTCATTCTCAAAAATCACATAGAATCCTCCCCATTTAAAGGTGGTCTGGAAGAGATCTCTTTTAAACGATAAGACTGGTCATTGTACCTTTTATTTAGATGTTATTGTTTGTTAAGTTTATTTCATCAGGTATTTCGTAAGGTTTCATAATAAAGTATTTTCATTAATTCATTCAAAGATTAAAGACATAAGATAATTGCGCTAATCAAGATGTAAAATATCATAGACATATAACCTAATCTTACGAAGAATATAGTTATGCTGAATATAGTCGTATTGAAGTGAGGCCAATTAGCCTCAGCAATTCCAATATCTACTTACCCACGTAGATATTGGAATTGCCTACTCTATCCATTTATTGCCTCGCCACTCAATTATTGAGCTAATTATTACTATGTACCTACCTACTTATTTGATGTGAACCTAATTTATCAAAATGATTGCCTTTGATATTCAAGCTTTCCAAATTTACTCTACTTATATTATGGACCTAATTTAATAGAATAAGTATTTTATGGTATATTTTTATGAAACCCATATTTTTAGAGTCAGTAAAATGTACATAAAATGTAAAAATGTAAATGTAAAGGTCATGATACTCCGTAATAAATAGGTGTTTGTATGGTAGAGTCACCAAATGTGTATGGTACGAGTACCTATCTATTTAGTAAGCGAGCATTTATATTATCAGGATAGCAACTTACTTGTAAAATATATGTGTAGAGTTCAGTATCAATGCTAAACCAGTATAGTATGAAGTGAAAACCAACCACAGAACAACTAACAGGGACTATGACCTACTAGCATAAATACAGCACAGGTGTTTAAAAAAAATCAATAGAAGACGTAGACGTAGAATCTATGTATAATATGATTTAGACGACTAACAATCTAGCCTAACCACTCGTAGGTAGTAGGCCACGACAGAAAACCAACTACGCACCTACATTCCCTACGGCGATATTTGATAAGTATGTATGTTAGTTATATATAAATGCATTATCACAAAACACATAAGTAATATCACTTTTATCACTTCCACCCTTGGAGCATAGGTTCCGCTCTTGCGGCCGCACCCTTGACCGGCTGGCTAAGGCAAGCCGAGGGTTGGGGTCTCTGTCGACCCCAGGGAGTGATGGGGCTCCGCGGTGTCGCCATGCACCGAACGCTCACCACGAGCGCGCCCTGCGGGATGATGTATGAATGCTGATAGTTTATGTGATGCACTTTATTTTCGTCGGCGGCGGAGCGGGGATCGCGTACAGGCCGGCAGCTTGCGATGTGAGTTCCCGACGGTGCAGTGGCCATCCGACGGTGGTCGTCCTCGTCGCACAGATGATCGCGGCGGCCGAAGGGACTGGTAGCGGCCTGCTCTCGCTTCATCTGCTGTTGGTTCTGGGGGATCAAAAGCTTCTCATCGCTGGACAGTGACGAAGCACGCCGAGACAGGCAGCGGTGGTTGTAGGGCGTAGAGTCCGCTTGAAAATTTCCTTTGAACATTTCACCAAAATTATGCTATGACATTTTGAATTGTCACGTATGTCTGATGAATACACAATGCATAACTGGAGAATTAACCACTTTTGGTAGAACTGATGACTTTCTTCATTTATTTTTAAACATGTTGCGAAAAAATGAGTTCACTGTCGACTATTATGGAATGTAATGAAAGCGTAAAATTTATTCAATCAAAAATCTCAAAGAAATGCACTTCTGTCAAATGTGGCGACTTTTTTATTATTATTATTATACTAAGCATTCCTACACCACATTATTAAGGTATGGAAGAACAAGACACTATTATTATTATTATTATTATTCATTTATTTCAGATTATAAAAATCCATACAATATTAATACTTATACATAAACTTACACTATGCATTACAGGATAAAAATTTAATCATTAAATAAAATGTCACAGCAAAATTAAAATTGAATGAGATAAAATGTTATACAAAAGTTAATGTGACTAAATACACAAAGCACTGTTAAAAGCAGAATAATGTTTGAATAAAATGTAATTTTCTTTTTGCTGCAAAGTGAATTAATTTAGCTAACCCTCTGTGCCAATCGCCGCCTATAAAACATCCGCCCCACACGGCGACTGTATTAACCGTTTAACCTCACCGCACAGAAGATATATTAGTTATTTTGTAGCTTAAAGATTCACTACAGCAACACTTTTCACCAACACTAAGAGACAACCAACTCCACGCTGTCTCAGTCTACCAGAATCAGTACTAAACCTTCATTATGTGACTGGAATCCTACGCAGAAATTTTAAAAACCCACAAAGAGTAAAACCATGTAAGTCATAAAGTGATGTAAAAATTAAAATCACGGACGAAAAAAGTAGGTAAGTACATTAATGATTGATGGATGATATTGATGAACTATTAGATCAGATGTAAGCGATAAAAAAAGTTTTTTTTTAAATTTAAAATCAGTTTTGAAGTGACCCAGGCCTACCTGTGCATATTGCACTGAATTTAACCCAGTTCCGCTCGGCTTGGCTCGCTGCCGAATTTATTGGCGAATTCATCTGTTCAGTTAGATAACAGATGATAGATATAGTTTAGATAGAGTTTTGGGATGGTTAAGTAACTGCTGTACTCACGCAACCCACCGATGTAATCTGTGTAATAATAAGAAGAGACCCGATAACCTAGCAGATATTTGAGGCTCTTAGGGCTTTCCATTGCATAAAATGTAGAGTCTATGTTATTTTAATATCTCAAACAACCGACAGGGAGATAGAGCTAAGGTATTTTTTTATCTTAAGCGTGGGCACCGATTTAATAATACTATATTTGGGAGTACATAACTCTTAGTAAGTATGATGTGGAATCGAACTATTAGTACTAGTATTATAATATTTGTGCTATTAGTACCACACAGGCCGAGGGTAGGTGGGGTATTGCCTTTCTATATTTTTCATTCGTTTCTCCGCATAGAAATTGCAAAAAAAACAAAACGATCAGTTGAATTGAAATTTCAAACAGCAGTTCCAAATTTATCACCAGCTTTCAGCGGAAGGCGATAAAAACAACGGATTTATGGACGGACGCTACGCGCCGGCTAAAGGCATTTGTTAATAGATCCCATCATGGGTCATCTATCCGACGCGCGACTTCAATCGCCGACATAATTCTATCGAGAATAGGTGCTATTTTTCTAATAATACCAAAATAAATATCTGAGAGAACCTTTTTGAGTAACTGAAAGTATAGTGTAGGGCAATAGATTTTTATTTTTAATCACTAAGATGAATTTTATAAGAATCATTTTCTTATGAATATTCATACAACTCAATTTAAATAAAAGCATTGTTTAAATCACAGGTTCTCAAACTTATTTTTCCCACCGCCCACTTTCAGAATAAAAAATATCCTAGCGCCTCCAAAGTTTTTAAACATAACAACGTATCTATTGTATCCTTTAGACCGTATTAGAGCCCCCAATATCGTCTGGAGCCTTCTACCGCCCCCCTGAAGGCCTCCAGCGCCCACAAGGGGGCGTTGTTGCCACTTTGAGAAACAGTGGTTTAAATGCTCTATCAATATAATTATAAGTTTTATACGGGTCCTTATCGCGTTTACCTATTTTATTATAATTTTACCGACGCGACATCTCACTGTGTTGCAATAGCCGTGGTCACGGTTTATGACTATCCAATGGTAGCCGTAGATTTCTCATAACCCAGCCTCCTATGTGAACAGAACAGTAAGAATTGTAAGTATTTGGAAAAAAATAAGAAACAGAAAGGGGCTAGATATCTGCCAAATGAATGGAAAATTATCTATGAATGTAGCTCTGATTTCTCATTGGAGAAGAATACTACAAGAATATATAAACTACAATGAATTCGTGAAATAATAAGCTACGATTTTAAGAAAAAAATAAAGAAAAAACCCTTTTAATATTCAAAGATACCTTCGTATTTCCTGCTAACTGCCCTGTCCTTACTGAAGTACAAAAACAAAATAATGTATCTGACATAATTAGCTCTTTTATCTGACAGAAACATCATAGTATCGCACAGTCTTGTCTTGCTTTTTTACCGACGCGCGACGTCTTATAATGTGTATAATTATGTATTTATATGTATGTCTGTGTGTATATATGTATACATTATATATGTAGTAAATCTGTAGGTATTTATCTTAACATATGAATATTCCTTTATTATTATTTTATGTACACTCCCGCCACTCTCACAATCTCTTATTATCCTCTCCATATAAAGTTTGTCTGGAAGAGATCGCTTTTAAATGACAAGACCGCCCACTGTACTTTCTTTAGAGATTTAGATGTGTACAATAAAGAATGTTCATTCATTCATGCATTCATAATTTACAAGATAAATTAAAGCTTCATCTTTAACCAACCCACTTTATTTTTCAATGAATCTGGTACCAGCAACGCCATTTCGCAGTAACTTTTACTACAAAAGCTAAGTAGCAATTTGGTCAGTTTATAGTTCGGCCAATATGCAGTGGCCGGTCAGCCAAGTCTGAAAACGAGCTCGTCGTCTTACATAGAGGTCGAATTCTAACAGTTAAATAACCCTGGACCCACTCTAAGATTCCTTGTGTCATAAGTATCAGGAACTACTAGTACCAGTTGTCCGAAGAGATACATCCTCCAACTAGTTCAGAGGGTAGGCTATTCTCAAACTGGACACTCCACTCGTAGCTCTGACATCTGATCCATGTATCATTTTTTATGTACGAATTTAAGTACCTATCCTGATGTTGTTATAGTTATAAGTTCAAGCAATAAATATTTTATATTCAATTCTTGTACTACACACCCTGACAGGGAACAAATATTTGCAGAACCGTCAAAACTTTGTCCCACACCAATCGAACTCATTTCTTGCGTCTCAGCAGCCAGACACGCCGTGTAACCAAAAAATATTCTTTTGTCACAGTATTACATACATACATAACATGAGTAGTATGTTTATTATGTGTAAATACAGCGTCTTTGCGCGTGTTAGATAAATAGATAGAGCTATGAGAATATAGAGATTTTACCAATATTAAAGTTATTATTTTTAAATTGAATAATACAACTAATGACAAACCTAAATATGTTTGTCATTTTAAAAACCTACAACCAGAGTGGATAGGGAAGTTTCTATATAAAAGATTGTAGCCAGTCAATTTAAGTAAAAAACAGTAATTTTATTCATGGTGTATTTCAAAGTCAACAACTACTTCATCTTATAGAATAGTTGTGTAATGGCAATAATAACAACAATTAAGATCTTCAACAATTATAATAAATGAACAGTAATAAGTAGGTATTGGTGCAAAGAAAACATCAAACATAATCAATAAACATAATCACAGAAAATAAGAATATACCAAAAAAACATTAAACATAATCACAGATAATAATAATAACAGGTAACAATAGTGAATAACAAAGTACTTAACTTGCGCCGTATTCTGCAGTGGATCCATAACTGATCAACCATAGAATTACATTCGGCTTTTATACACTTCAAACCTCATTAAGCAAAGCGCCATTTTAAACCAATCACAGACGAATACATATGTTACCGAAAATAACTCTGAACATTGGTAACTATAGCTAAATATAATACGGTGAAACACTTTTAAAACTTATTCTAAGATTTGTGCTATTTTTATAATCATTTATAAAAATAGCAAGACGACCGATGTGGCGCGGTGGGCGAAGGTCCGTCTGCGACACAGGAGGTTGCGGGTTCGATTCCCGCCCTGGGGCAAATGTTTGTACGATCTGCAAATATTTGTTCCGGGTGTTCTGGGTATTTCTATGTATAATAAAAAAAAAATCTATCTATGTAATGTATTGTATTAAGTATATCAGTCATCTAGTACCCATAACACAAGCTCTGCTTAGCTTGGGGCTAGATGGTGCTGTGTGGATTGTCCAGCATTATTTATTTATTTATTTATTTATTTATTATTTGAACTACAATATTTGTTAAAACATTCCATCAACAACATACCATGAACTATCACTTGAGAAACTAAAAACATCAGGAAAGCAAAGTATACAATATTTCAAAAATTATGAATTATTTTATAATGATGAACTGTAATTAAATATTAAAGAAATCTCATCAATTTACTAAGAGTAAACAAACATCACAATGTTTTGTTCGGTACTTTGAGTTTAGTTCAGAAGTGTTGCCAGTGTGTAAGTGTGAAGTGTTGTTGTATAGAAATATGCTCGTGAACCACAGAGCATATTTCAATACAAAATATATGACAGTGTTTACAAAGCTTAAATACAAGGATAGCGTTTTATAATAATTTCATATCTGACACACGCGTGGAAAAAATGTTTAATTTCAGATTTCTAGACTTAGTCATTTTGCCTGTGCGTTGATCAGTCAGACAGCCAGGACAAACGATTTTATAAGTATAGATACCTTTTATAAGCAAAAGGTGCGGGTTTGATTCCCCGCCGTAGGACAAATATTTGCAAGCTCGGTAGATTTTGTTCCCCGTCTGGCGGTGTGTGGTGATCAAATAGTAGCCTTCGTAAATATCTTAACTTATTTTAAAAGTTGTAATACATTAAAACAAGTATGACTTTCACTGACTCCGTGTTTAATATATTTTTTCAACACAAAATGGATCTATAGGATATGTAGACCTATTACAAAAGTAATAGCGCAGTTTTTTCCCGAGTTTGTGTTAACAGCTCATATCGTCGGCGTAAAAAGTGGGCATGTTTTTACTGGGAACGGGTTCGAGCATATACTTTGTCGAACCGAGCGGAACGGTATTAAAAGTTAGCGTTGGCATATCGAGCAATTTCGGGATAAATTGCCCAAATTTATCACCCGATTGAATGCTAAATTCGCACTCTGTCGCTCGGTCGGTCGGACGGAAGGCTCTAATGTTGCTCGTCTTCTACCCGTTTATCATCGTCTACCTACGTATATTTTGAGAAGAATTGCAATAACATTAGAAATGCAGTATTTTGGCGAGGTTTGAAGAAAATTAATCCTAAGGAAGTAGAGAGGTAAATTACCTTACCTCTCTACTTCCTTAGGTAAGTTAGAACCCAATCAAAATACAAAGGTGGTAAAAAAATAATGACGCCATTCTATTTACGTAAGAGCCCATCAGCTCAATTCAATTTACTATTTCTTCTCTTCTCTGATTTATTGAAGTTTGAAATGGCAAACGAAAATGAGGCAATTAATTATTTACCGCCTGTCGTCTTCATTGTGAAGAGCAAACTAGGTAACTAGCTTTTAGGTGACTGAACGAGAAGAAATATACGCAAACTTCTTGAACTTTAACCATTTATTGAGTTGTTTATTTTTTTTAATATAGCGTTCGGGGCGTGGCGTTTTAAAGTTTATAATCATTGTCTATATTTCCATATCTCTACGAAAATACCTATCTACTATTTAGATTTGTCGTTGGGATCACGGAACAGAAAATACAACTTAACTTTTCTGGATTTTAGGTAGATCTATTGCATTTATTATTAAATACTTACAATTCGATGGGAACTATAACCATGAATTGTAAAAAATATCATGACAGTAATAATAATTTGCTGGTTCATTATTATTAGATATTATTATGAAGCTCATCCCTTGTCGATCGTTACATAATGATGTAATGATCGACATGTGTCTTACCTAGGTGTGAAGCGAAGAAGGTGGATGTTTTGACACGCACTTAACGGAGGAAACAACCTCCACACGAATACAAGACTTCGTAGGTAATAGTAAAATAAAACTACATCATTTTTCTCGTCGGATATCCATCTCCTGACATCATCACAGCATCGTAGCCGTCTCGGTTGCCGAGTGATTCGTGCTCATTCCTTCGGAATGTGAAGAGATGTTTAGGTGATAGATATAGGTACTTACCCGTGGGTAAAGCGGGTAACGTGATACATTTCGCAGGCTGTGAGCCCGAGCAAACGGGGAGTGAATGCAAAATGGAAGGCCTATAATTGATTCGACGGATCGCACGCTCGAGATACGCGCGCGTTTTTAACCCTTTGTTTAAAAATGAAGACTTTACCCTGGTTTAGAAGCCAAACCCGTAAACAAGCGACCCTTTTTACGGCATAAACCCTTCGGTTATGTTGTAAAAATTCTACCGGATATCGCCCGAATAAATCACAAAACATTTTGTTTGGCGTTCATAACATACTGACTGACTGACTTGAACAACGCACAATCAAAACTATAATTTGGAACAAAGGTTTATTTTATAACGTAAGCATGTGTTAAAAAAGGATTTTTGGAATAAATGGGGTCTTGAACTTTGTATCAAAGTCTTTGTTCTTTGAAGTTATACATATGAACATTTGAAACACAGCTACTGAGCATAAATAAATAATGACGTGTTTCAGGGGTTTTGTGTATGCGAAATAACAGTGTAGGTACTGTCTTCCCCCTCCCTACACCCTGGCCTTTATTTACAATTGATAATTAACGTCATAACTTAGAGTAAGAGTTACTCTTACAGGAGAAAATAAAGTAACTATTTATTTTCTACCCACCACCTGCTTTATGGCCACCTATAATGCCAATATAGCTAACATACCTTACCTTAGTCATACAACTACACCTAGGTACACCACTATTTACCAAATCTCATTAGATTATAGTAGTGAGTAGGCCCATTGCCATTGCAATGAGCCTACTCACACAATTGTAACTTACTCTTACCTCAACAACCCACTACATTATTTATAAAAATGGGGTAATCTGATACTCGACTTATAATTATAATACATGTTTTTTCCTAGATTATAAATTAACACTGTTGATTACCAATAAACAAATAATAATAAACACATAGTATCCTAAATGAGTAGCAGGTAATCCTATAATAAATGAGCAAACTTCTCGAATCTGCTATGCAGCCTTATCAAGGCAGATATTAAGTTTCGCTCAAGTGAGGTAGCAAAACTAATCGAATCTCAAATTCCCGACCGTGGCAAGCAAGATGAATACTAATAGGCGTGTATTGGTAAATTGGCTTCTAGATGCATGGGGGATTTCCTATAAATCCTTTTGTTTACCATGATTACCTACTTACAAACACAATTGTATAAATAGGTAGGCCAAAAAGTGTTAAGGGTGGTACCGTGGCGGTGTATGATGGTTGGTTTTCTTTTATTTTATGAGAGAAATAGAAAATTCCCCCCTTAAAAATATAATTGATAATAAATAAGGTTTATTTCAAACCAATAATCCATATTTAGTTAGGATATAAAATTAACTTATACAGGTAAATAAAACAAATGTAAAATACACATTAACCAATTTGTAGGTATTTGTAATTATATTTATCCAGTCGTTAGTATATTGCATTGCACTTTTCTTTTGTATTTATTTACGTTCACCGCCAACCACCCTTACAATTACATACATTCCTCTCCATCCCAAGGCTGTCGCTTTTAAGCGATAAGACCGCCCATTGTACTGTTAGTTATATGGTTTTTAAGTTCATTCATTAATTCATAATCTATTTTGACACTAGGTGACAGATCAGTCTGAGCACTGCCAGCCATATCTAGAGGTAGATGTAGTACATATCCTCTGTAACAACGGTCAGTAGGCTGTTAGTGCCCCCGGGCATGGGGCTTATCTGTTCTTTGTCGCATGATTGCAAAAACATCATTAGCGGGGGCATCCCTGTGCGCTACAGTATCGCGGCAGTCTCAATAGTATCCAAAAACCAAATGAATTTTTCCATTCGAAAAAATATACAGCGAAGGAAAATATCCTAGTATTTCGAAGTTCGAAAACAAAGTTTCGAAGGCTTATCTATTATCATCGATTACCTAGTGTTCAAATACGATGGGCTTACAACTTGTAACGTGAAATGCTAATTACAATGTCTAAAAGCCACCGAATACTAGGTAACCTCACAGATCTGCATACTGAGTATGGATCTGAGTATTTCCTTTAAAGGGATTGCAGTTGTGAACATATTTGTTATTATTTTAGAATATTATTACGACTATACCACGTACTTTACTATTCTCCTGCTGACGTTTCGTTGACCGTTTAAATGATACCAAACCACGATAATTTTAATTCTATATTCGTTATTTAAATATGTTCACAACTGTACAATTCTTTCAATTTTTGAATCACGCTATCCGAATAGAAACTGCTGATACACGGATGCACTAAGCTGAGGCAAGGACTGAGGCTTAACAAATTGTCAGAGTTTTATGAAGACACGCCTACCTAATTCTTTACTTATACTTAATGCAGACGAGTATTACTCTTGCAAAATGAATTATATAGATGGTTAATCATATTAGAGGAGGGCAGATGTACCTGTGCTTGATGGAATTTACATAATCAAAATGCAAATTATGTATCTACATACCAACGGCCCCGGCTTATTATCTCATGAGTATGGTTGATTCAAAACTAGCACATTGTTTTTGTGATTTGAACCTTACCTGAATAATATTAAACACGATTACACAATGTCTTCTATTTAATTGCGTTCAAATATGAGTGCTCAACCAATATGCTCTCTTCAAAAGTGGATATTTTTGAGCGCATATAAATCTACGACGTTCCCTCAGGGCCGGATTCAAAGGAGGACAAAAAGTGCCTCTACTGAGGCAATCTGTTACAAGACGAGCCTTCGAGGTACTCCTCGAAGCCTCGTCTTGTAACAGATTGAAATCTGAAAATATTCAGTTATTACTATTTTATAAATTATACCTAATCACCATAATTTTTGGTCAGTCTAAAGCCGAGACGCCGAGCACGTACCTATTCCATCCGTGATCTACAAAGGATAATAATAAACTTGCTGTTGGGTTGTTGGTACTTTGCCGTATTCCCTTAAAGAGGTGAAAGTTGAGTTCATTAATTACCAAAGAAACTAGATATTGTATTATGCAAAAGTGGAACCTTCTAGCTATATTTTTTTTTTTTATAAAATCTCAAAATTAACAACACAAAGTTAAATTTGAAAAAATCGTAGCTGTATCTTCTTTTTATTATTACTTTTACCTAGTCAATACTTCAACGCTTTATTGGAACACCATTTTGATTATAAAGTCAGTCTAAAGCCGAGACCGCCGACCACGTACCTATTCCATCCGTGATCTACAAACGATAATAATAAACTTGTTGTTGGGTTGTTGGTACTTTGCCGTATTCCCTTAAAGAGAGAAACTAGATATTGTATTATGCAAAAGTGGATCCTTCTCGCTATAATTATATTTTTTTTATAAAATCTCAAAATTAACAACACAAAGTTAAATTTGAAAAATCGTAGCTGTATCCTCTTTTTATTATTATTTTTACCTAGTCCATACTTCAACGCTTTATTGGAACATCATTTAGATTATAAACTCTAATTGATTTTAAGTAAATCGCTTCAAAAACATTTCGATAGATTCAAAACTTATTTTACTTATTTTACTAAATTTTCTATTTTTTTTTTTAAATTATTGAATACTTATGCTCACGCCTTTCGATAGCGCAGTTCGTTTGATAAAAAAAGTAGACTATTGTGTTACCTAATCCGGACCAAGGTTTAAGAACATACCTAACTGTTCCAAATTTAAGTTTTTTTTGCCAGTGCCTTCTCTAATACTATCGGTAACTGTACTTCTGACCAGGCATACTTTCGCGTTATTAGTACCTATCAGTAGAAACAATATTTATTAGAGGCATTCATGTTTTGAAAATGTTTAAAACATAAAAACCTTTGAACTTAGCCCATCCTGCCTGACTCGTTCACTCTATTTTGTGATAGATAACGTTTCGTTGTTTTTATAGCACCATAAAATAGTTATTACTGCGAGACGATAACACGCGATTCATAACAGTTTAGCTCACACCAGGGGACCTCTGCCAAGGGCCCTAACTACTGACATGCACTTTATTTTATCATTTTTATAATGTTCTTACTTGCTTATCGTGCGATTTGAGAAAGGATTTATTTTGCGGGGTTCTTTATCTTTTTTTCTTTGCATTCTTTATCCTCATGGATACCAAGTACCAAGGCTACGTACTGAGTATGGATCTGAGGATTTCCACCATGGGATAAACAGATGTGAGCTTGCTTGTGTTTATGTTTGAAACTATTTTATTTTGTTTTGTTTTCTTGGAGTATGGCAATGTCCAGCAATGTAAACCCGTAGTATAGTCAGATAATCAAATATTGTGCATACCTATACCTAGGTACTCTGTATAATAAACCTTCGTACAAGATTGGGCAAGTCGAATGTAAAGCAAAGATAACCACGAGTGAGGCCCCAAGATATTAATTTCGTAATGAATGCCGTATCTTGACTTTAGAAACCGGCGCAAAATAGGTAGAATATTTACTTACATACTCAAAGAAATGTATTTTGTTTAAATAAGTAATTTGCATGAAAAGTAGGTCACATTCGCATATAATAATAACACAACATTTAATAATAGGTAGGGTAGATTAGGTGTGTAGGTATTTAAGCGAAGGGTTCGCAACCCCTGTTCTGGGGTTACGGCGCCAAATTAGAAGGAAATTTAAGAACGAAATCAAGTTCGAAATTAATAAAATAAAATTACTTCACGGCGTACCTATCTTCGTTTTATTTTAGTACTAATGGCGAATTTCCATTCGGAGTTACATCATAAATCTTTGATTGAAAAAGTTAAGTGATTAATTTTTCAAATTCATTTCCTTGGGAATAGACCCATTAGAATTCTGTAACTTTAGTATAGTGACGCTTAGCAAAATAATCATGAAAATTATTATAAAATAAAACTGACGGTGGGGTAGGGCAACGACACTAAAATACTGTAACTAGGTACCTGACGACTGGTGCCCAGCCCACCAGAGTCACCATTACACAGACAGTAGACTGCACATGAGTTATGATGATGATGAAAAATATTTACAATCTTTCGGTGCTACGCCACGTAGAGCATTCGTAGAACCCACTGTCTACGGAGACAGTCAGCTACGAAAGGTCAAAATACTCGGGTACCAACCAACCAACGTTAATATATACTTTAAGGTATATATTAACAAAATGAAAATGGCAAATGAATCCAGCTCTGTACTGTAGTAACTCGTACCTACCTAGTTTGTATTAATTAATTTCACAATGAGTCATTTACTAGTCGTGTAGCGGGTGAGATACCGCTCTACACTGTTAATGAGTGGGTGCTTTAATTGCAGTGCGATAAAACGTAAGTACTTACATCTCCCTTTGAAATATGGCACGGCATAGGAGATCGCGAAAATTTCTGATAAAATGTGAATCCTACTAGTACCCTGCTAACATAAACATATAGATAAAATATTTATTCCACACAAAAAATTTACATGGTGCTGTCTGCACCAAATGTTCTTAAGCACTAGGAATTTGAAACGATACCTAAGTGAAAAATTATACCTTGGATTATCTCTAGTCCCTGTATTGCAGAGTCACATGGGATTCACCATTGACTCTCTTTCAGTACCAGTTGTTTCCAGCATTTCGGCTTATAGTGTAATGTTTTAAAAGGCTACGTTTATTATAAAGTAAATCTAATATTTCAGAGTTTACGTAATATTGTATAGATGTGATCGCTTTTACCCATGACGGAACGGAAAAGGTATATGCGTTCAGGGTGAAAGGTTGTTTTTTGTGTGTGTGTTATTAAGGAATTAAGAATAGGAGATTATCAATTAAAGACATCAATTATTTACGTACCCAAAGTAATTTCAATCAGCCACATGCTCTAAAACTGCAATATTTTAGTTCATTTCAGAGGGTCTAGACACCCTTGATATGACGTGACAGTTGCCATGTTTTACCTTGACAACTTAAGCGTTAGCGTGAAAGGAAAAGTAAGCGTGAGGTATTTGTCTAGCCCCCAGGGCAGGGAATGGCAGCTCCAGACGAATTTTCTTTGGTTATTTACCTCCTTCTAGTCGGGGGGTTTTAAAATTTAATTTAATCCTTTTTCTATTAGGTACAACGTTTACATCCGGCGTGGGTTTTTTCAATGTATAAATAGATGTCTAACTGTAAGGACACTGCACTTCTTATTGGCTTCTGTGGTCGTTATATACTATCTCAGCTTGAACTTCATTACTAATAAAAAGGTTCTTTGCGCTTTTTTGAGTTTTAAGAGATGGTTTTGCAGCAGCTCCTCATGTCGAGATACAATAGCCTAGAATTGTGTGAACAAAAGCGCTATTTGACAAGCAAATCAAAATGGCATACCTAGTTGTTTGAATATATAAATAAGATAGATAGATAATGCTTTACTGCAAAAGATAAAACAAGTACATAGGCGAACTTAATTCTAATTAGCATTTTCTTCCAGGTAACCTTTGTGTTATGAAAAGTGGAGCGGTAGTGCGTTTGGCTAATAAGAGAAACAATTTATTAAATAAAATATTTATTTTTTTAATTACTTTCGGGGTGTGATTATAAATTTGAAAGTTTGAATAGATGTTAGGGTTTTTGTTGTTAAAGATTCCGTCAGGACTAAACCGAATTGGATTAAAGAAAGAGGTATAGTTTGTTATCAAGAATAACACAGATAGGCTACTTTTTCAGGGTATATGCGGGTGAAGCGTTGGGCAAAGACTATATTTAGAGAAAATTACTCGAAGAAAAGAACTGCGTAGGTAATTCAGACTGATATCAAATTGAATACTACCTACGTAAGTTCTCATATCATTCTGCATTATGGTTAGATTGGTTGGCTAATTGCAGCAGTTTAATAGCGAAGCACTAATATCACAGTGAAATGAGAACAGTCTGGTGACTCGATATAGAATTTTAGTATACTTATTGTCCCACCCTGATGTAAACTCTCCTATAGAGCCGGAATATCCTGATAAAAGCCTTCTGCGCCATAGTAACTCTTAGTAAACAGTCGTTTAGTCATATACCCCTACTAAGGGGTTAAAACAGGGACTTGAAATGCTTTCCGAGTTTCAGGTACCAAACTTGTTTTAGAAGATTGGCTTATATGCTTTAAATGCCTTTCAGGAGTTATTGCTACGCCGCGGCAGCCGCATTGTCTACGAAGCATGTTCTGCAACCGCTGACTAATTCGTGTCCAGGTTTTTAATACGCCGTATGCGTTCTGTCAGTCAGGCAACGATGTTGCCTCGAGTATTACTTATGTGACGACCTCGACGGCGCGGTGACCGAGTAGCCGACTGTGTTCGATTCCCGCTGCGAGACAAATGTTTTGTATGCCCTGCAGGTATTTGTTTCAGGTATGGGTGTTGCGGCACCACGGTACTCGTAGTTCCTGATATCGACAATACAGGGATCTTAATGTAGGGTCAGGTTCTGTTGGGTGGTTATTTAATTATTGACTTTAAAAAAACAGCTTTTGCCACAGTCGCACGGAACCTGGTACGCTCAGGAGAGCAGCTGTCTTTAGGAACCTTAGATATTGTCTTATATGACCCAGTGGACAAAACACAGGCTTGATGTTGTATTTGCGGCACAACCTACCAAAGCAGATAATTTAAATTCTATTAAACTCGTAGGATTTTTAACTTCAATCTATTCTGGGCTTATTGTTACACATTAGCAGCCGTAAGAGTCGAAATTCGTAGAAAAATATCGTTGCTCAATCGTCAGCTACCGTTTAAAACAGAATGTAAGTATTGCTTCTTTTATTCAGTACTGAAGTTGATTCAAGAGGTGTGAAAAGAAGGTTTGAACTGAGATAGTAGAAAGAGTTTATATGTAGTCATGGAATAAGTACTTACTTCGATTTGTGTGGTGGGTGAACCAGCCGTGTACTTATATCTTGAGAGTATGAGGTGGCAATTTCCCGGTAGGCATAGGTTAGCTTCGTTAACCGCAAAGTTGTCGGCAAATTGTAAGATGATATGTGTTCCATGGATTGCAGTTGTAGTCACGTGATCACGGTTCCGTACACCACACAGTGTCGTTAACTAACTAATCGCATGCCGCATCACACATTTTAGAACTCTGAAGCGAAATGCCTTTAGTTTCCTTTTCAACGCATTAGCGTAGTCATTTATCGTGGCAGTGCTGCCAACATTATAGGAACGCTTCTGTCTGGTAGCGATTTTGAGCAATTGACCTATCTGTAGATTGTTTGCAACGGTCTTTAATACGCTCATCGGTTTCATGTTATTTTGTACATACCTACCCAGGTGTATTTACTCTCCACACTAGTTCAAGACCGCGCATTGTGCATTTCTTATGTTTTTTTTTTTGTTTTTTTTTATTATGTTTATTATGTGTTTGTACTATAAATTGGTGTTATGCACAATAAAGAGTTTATCTATCTATCTAGTTCTTTATTTTATTTCTGTAAAAAAGTACCATAAATATAATAAGTAGGCAGATATGGTAAGTTCGTTTGAACTTTTTCGCCACACGAGATAAGGATTGTACATTCCGTTTATTTTTTAAACTCTGTAGGTAGGTACATAGTTGTATATTTTTCTGTTATTTTTAAGGCATTTTTATACCTTTTATTTATATAATAAATCTTATTCATATGTATTTGATATTTTATATACCTACTTACAACAAAGTTTTATGTTGGTAGGTACGTAATCTGCGTTGAATTTGGCAAATATTTCTTTGTAATTTGTACCCACCTATTGTATTGCATTATTTAGGTTATATTTAGGTGCAGTACCTATATAACTAAACCAGCCGGGCGAGGCCACAAACAAGCTTCGAAAGCGGGGCGTAGGTACCTATAGTATATCTTTGGCGGGGCGTAAATTTTCCATTTCACAGTGCGATTACCGACTAACGTCGTCAATCAAAAGCGCACATAGTGAGTAGGTACCTAGGTACCTTCCTATCTAACACAAACTTGAGCCCTTTGCCAAAACAGTACCTACAGAGTGCCATTTGCATTTGGGCAAAAACCTTGATACTTTGAGGTTGTGCCACTATGTTTCCATGACCAACTCACAGATTGACTATATATACATAAGTTAGTTGGTAAATAACAGTTAGTTTATAAATAATACTACGAAAACGTAGAGTTAGATACTTCGTCTAAACATGAAAAGGACACAACTAGCGCCATCTATTAACTATATAAGTGACCCTAGTCACCATTCGTCATAATAGTTTGAACTAGAGGGTAGAGGTCATACTAGTCGCATACGAAATCTAGCACAGGTAGTAGGTATGATGTAGGTCTTCAATGAGCCTCCATTGAGTCTAGATAATAAATTAGGACCTACCTAATGCTGAGGATAGGAAATAAACAACATCTTCATGTTGTTCATTTCGCATTAGGTACTAATTTATTATATCTAGTTAGATGTCCTGCCTGACTCCACATTAGTATTCCTTGTATCTATTGGTATCCACCAAAACCAGTTACTATGAATAATGTGTGGTAAGCCCAGAACAATAAATAAGTGTTTAAATATCATTCAAACATTTATCCCGCAGCAGGAACCCTAACACACACAGTTTAGAATTAAAGACACCTACAACAACCTAATTAAAAACATATTTGCTTAACTCCTGATAAAGATTGAGAATGATGAAACAAGACAAGTATGTTATTGAGTACAAAAATATTTATTAATAAATATCTTGAGGCGGTGGTTTTCCAAACAACAGCTTCCATGAAACAGGGTGGACAAGCTGGGATAATAAATCCGACCTGTCTCCAAATAGTGATAAAATGCTTTTCAGGTGTAGAATCATGTCATAAGCATCAGGAATATTGTCACCTTCAGAGCAATACTTGTACAAAACTAGACAAGGCAAGGCCTTCTCTTTGCAGATTTCAAAAAGTATAGATGCAAATCCCCCTCCATGAATCTGTATTCTATCTTCCACCAACTCATGCTCAACCCATTTCAAGTCCTCCATTGTACTTCTATATGGACACAAGTCACTGGCTGCAAATCTGAATGGTGATGTTAAGATGTGCTTTCTCTCATGAGCAAAACTGCTTGCGAGAACAATGATGTCTTTTATGTTTCTCTCTTTGAACTTCTCCACAATATCAATTAGGAAGGTCCTTGCATATTTGAACACGAGTGGAGCCCGCAGCTGAAGCACAATCAAGTTTTTAGCAGCACACTGGAAAAGCTCGCAGCTTCCGGACAGATTTGAAGACTTTAAATCGTACGGATCGTATCCTAGGACAGGTATAAACGCTGGGCTGTAAACTGTAGCAATTTTTTTCATATTCAGTGAAGAGATGAGCAGATCACAAGCCAGTTGCCCCACATTACCAACTGCAATACTGGGTAAGACGAGAGTATAGCCGCTAAAGTCAAAATCTTCGAAAAAATTCCACATATTTAGACAATGAGTATTACAAGACGATTTTGAAAAATATCTACAAAACTTAACAACAAAAAACTTACTAAAAAAATACCAATCAACTAAACAATCTGCTCAGTCAGCGTTGTTAACATAAAATACTGACTTGCCGTCTGAGAGTTACATCGAAATGCCGAAATTAACAAATATTTTTTGTTAATTCACAAGATATTGCCGTATTTCGATAAATTATTTTTTACAGTGCAAAGTCATGACTTCTCAAAATTACCAATAAAAATAGGTGTTTTTAGAAGTCAAGAACTGAGTAGGCGATCAAGGTGAGCAAGCCCAAAAAATAGTTATTTATTTAAAAATGATTCTCTAATTTATATCCCAGTGGTGTAACCCACTCGCTTGGCCGTTACAAATCTTTCCATAAGTCAAACATCAATAAAATTTAATGATCAGTGTCCACAAACCTTTAAAAATCAGAAAACCACGCATATATTTATATTAGAATTAGACCTGAAATATATTTTTGGGGAATCAACGAGAGAGCTGGATTGCCGTAAGTAATTATGTAGCAATGTGAGTGTGCCGTATACTGCATTATCTAAAAAATGCGTGAATCACCATACAAATAACGGAATTGCTACGTACATGCTACATACATTCATGACTTCACATTTTTGATTTATTGAAGTTTTTTAACTCTGTGGAAGGTCATTCATATAAGGATCTCTTCTTTTGTCAGTTCATCGCGCGATTGAGCAAACAAACAAAATGGACGTACTTCTGCAAACCAGATCCAATTGCCAAAATGTCATAATTGAGATAAGTATACAGATAGGCTTAAAAATGCACCTTCTATCTGTTCTATCAACCCTGTAAAGATCACAACAGTCTGAGAAAAGGGATATTTTTAATGGCAGAGGTTCTAACACAATTGAGCCTTAAAAAGTTTTTTTTTAAGTTAAGCTTCAAACAGAACCGTTTTTTTGTTCATTTCATGGAGAATTAATGAATGGAGAAACATCATGGCAAAAATATACATTAGTTTTTGTGCTAAGAAGAGTTGCTAGATTTAGCACAAAAACATACAAGTTGGAATCACTAAAGAAAACAAAACCACTCAATGGGTTCGACACAAGCAATCTTGTTCCGATCATGGATTATAAAAAAGTTTTTTCTGCTACTGCGTTTTTGCGCTTCACTGACGTCTTGCGGGCTGCCCTATATTGAGTCTTTGTCACGAACGATTGCGGAATCGTCTAAACTGACACATGATATGGATCCAGATATTTATAACAACGTTCCTGACAATGTTACACAGGCCACAAATATAACTATTTTTTTTTAAAAGACTTCTGGCTTATCGAGTAAACTTTTTATAGCTACGACGAATTTGTTGGCTATAAAATAAGATAATTTGAATTTTATTGTATTATAATAACATAATTGAATATTTAGAGCTTCCTACTTTATTAGTGTTTTTTGTATATAGTAATAATCACTTTTACATTTTTTAATTTGACCTATAATTATTATTATCAATAAATAACTATTATGACTATTATTATCATGATTAATTATAGCTCATTTATAAATATGAATCTAAAAATAAAGTGACACGTAATACAGTTATCGTATTATGTGTACTGTATCGTATTACGTGTGGTCGTGGTTTGACGACCATCAAAATTGGTAAATAAATAAAAATAATAAAATTTTCACACATCATCATCTAGCCCTAAACTAGTCAGAGCTTGTGTTATGGGAACTACATGACTGATATACTTCTCATATACATATTTTTTAATTCATACATATAATACATAGAAGACACCCATACCTGAGACAAATATTTGCAGGTCGTACAAACATTTGTCCCGCGGCGCGGAAACCCAAAACCTTTTGGGGAGACCGTATTGTACGTCCATGTAAAGCACAACCAGAATATTGGTTCGTAATCCGGGGTGTACATTCCAGGGGTGTGCATTACCTTCATGTGCTTAGTTTGTACGGAGCGTATTGTGCGACCATGGAAAGCACACCCAGATAATTCAAACCAAATGGTTTGTAATACTGGTTGTACTTTCCATGGTTGTGCGTTCCATGGACGTACAATACATGGACTCACTTTTTGCATCTCAGGCGGGCCTTCACCCACTGCGCCACAGAGGTCGTAAGCCTCAGCAAAGACCTTCAGATATCTTATCTGTATATACCTACGTGAGTATATACGTAATCTGTGAGCGGTATCAAACAAAAAGCAAAACGTCAAGCTCCAGCAGTCAAACTGACTGATGAACTTGACGTTTTGCTTTAGACTGACAGTTAAGTCACTGTCATTTTTTACTACTGTCACAGTCTAAACCATAGTAAAAAAATAATCTGTGGAGTGAATAATCAAAAATAATCAATCTTTCTGACGTCGTGTTTGTTGGAATTTAATTTTGTAATTTGTTTTAGATCATTTCTGTCATTGAATATTCACACCAAGAAGAATTCATAAATAATTTAATTGGATTATGACCGAAAAAGAAACTGCTGATCCGCAGTTGGAACACTTCATCTTAGCTGAAACGCAAAAACAACGATTTCAGGTTAGCATATTTCAACATTAATAACTAGGAATTTTCTTTTATTAGCAGTGAAATCGGAAGCATGCGAACAGTCATTATTTATTTAGTTTAGACAACGAAGTTTCGTAGTATACTTAAACTGACTAAACTCTACTTATACTATACTGACTGACCTTTGAGCTGAGCTCATCATGATTAATATAATTTAAAGGTTAATAAGTATATAAAAACATGTTATTTATTACTGTCTATGTAATATTTCAGGTGCTTGTTCATGGACTAACAGACACATGCTGGGATACATGCATGGGAAGGCCATCCAACCGGCTAGATTCCAAGACTGAGGTCTGCATTATGAACTGTGTCGAGCGGTTTATCGACGCTACGACTTTCATCACAAGGCGACTTATGAACACAACCAAGTACCGTTCAGATTCACCTTTAGAATTCCAGTAACTGTTTGAAAATTATAAACCAAAATGTTTTCCAGTATCAAGAACTTTTTGCATCGTCACAGGAGGAAGTTCGTTGTCACAGGAGCTGTAGTGGGAGGATTGTATTTACTGAGCAGCTATGCCCAGAAAAAGTTGCGAGAATGGCAAGAAAAAGAGGCTAAGAAATTCTTTGAAATGACCCGAAAGAAACAGCATTTTGAAAGTACCGAGAGAACTTGCAACCAAACTATATTATCTCTCTCAAAAATTGTTTCAGAAAGTATTTTGACTCATATCAATACAGAAGAGATAGTACAAAAGTTACAGGAGAATCCTGAGGATAAACTGTCACTATGGGAGCAACTGAAAGTGATGATATTCACTCGCATATGTGTCCTCGTGTATGCTTTGTGCATATTGCAAGTGACCTTGAGGGTCCAGCTGAATATTATCGGAGGATACTTGTACCGGGATTCAGTACATGAAGATGACCCTCTGGTAGACAGTGACCTGCAAACCAAATACCTGTCTCTCTGCCACCACTTTGTTGGAAATGGCATAGATGACCTTATCAAACAAATAAACAAGGCAGTCAAGAAAGTAGTTGAAGGAGTATCCCTCAAATCAAAGGTGACACTGCAAGATGTAGAACAGATGTTCTGGTCAATTCAAACCATTCTATGCACGGACACTGTAGAGGGTGACCCTGTCAAAAAGATGGTCCATTATCTGGTAGGCCACACAGAAATAAATGAAGCCAAATTGGACACTATTGTTAAAGAAACTATGGATATTTTAGAGAGTGATGAGGTGACGTCCATTGCTGTGTTGTCTGTGAGCCGCAGTTTTACAGCAGTAATTGATGAAGTAGCCAATATATTTGCTACTAAATCTACACCGGTCACCAAGAGCGACTTGGAAGTCAGTGATCATATTGTGACAAATGGGGCACTGAATACTGGGACCTTTGTAGATGTGAATAAAGTAGAGATGCACTTTGTAAAGCTTCTACCTGTGATAAATGAACTGGTCACAAAGAACACTTGTAAAGGCAATACTAACATTCCAGATTTGCTGACACAACAGCTCACATTAACTGACAAACTGAAATTGCTTGGTGCAAATATTTATGAGGTGTTCAGTAGTGCTTGAGTAATAGCACTCTTTCTAGGCCCAATTCCACCAACAAGGTTTTGTGTTATTAACTCTAATCAGTCATTAGAGTCTAAACTCTAGCTAATTGTACTGCTACATTGTTGAGTTAAGATCATACCCTAGGGTTAAAATGCTAATCCAGAATTGGGCCCTATATTTGTATTAATAATAATGGTGTACTGGAAAGTTCTATAAAGCTTGGTTGGTTAAAGTTATTTAAGAGTCTGACTGTTGAAGTGTATGCAGGATGTTTTGCAAAGCTAAGATATTCAAGTATTAGTAGTCTCAATGTTTACATTTTGAATTCATAGTATATACATTGTGTAAAATTAATGTGAGCATAGTGAGCATAGTGAGCATACCAGCATCCAGCACTTATTCATTGTGTCACTGGTTCTTTCAATTAAGTCACCCTAACTTAAGTCAGGCCCACCTCAAGGTATAAGGCTCTTGTAACTTATTGGTAAAGATCGGCACTTAGCTTAGGCAAACACTTACAGTCATTATCTTGTATTTCAGTCATTTTTTTATACAAATGAACATTTGTCAGCATGAGTCGGAATCAATACTGTTTTAGTTCCACCATGCCTCTGCTACCAATTCAATATAATGTGATTTTAATAGTAAAAAATTTACAGTTTCACTAGTAATGTGTCAAGTTCTAAATTAGGTAGGTATCAAGTAATTAATTTTCGTCTCTGCATACTGCTTGTTGGATACATGTGTCCTTAACATAAATGTTCTAATGTAATTCGCCTTTTATACAGGTTGTCCTAGAACATTTATGTTAAGGACAACCTGTATAAAAGGCGAATTTTCTGACTTATATTTCCTGGTCTCTGTGTAGCTTATTAAGATTATAATGACTTTGTAATTTCTTGCATTTTGGGGAAAATAAAAACGACTATGTTATTATTACATAATTGTATTATTTGTATGGATAACATTAAACATGTGTAATTGTGTAATTATATATTTTTCCTAGCGTAGCTCAGTATATCGATCACGAAAAAAATACATAAATATTGGTAGGTACATACATAGGTGCTTAGATCATTGCCGCCAGAGACGCAAAAGGTTGCGGGTTCGATTCCCGCCGCGAAACCAATATTTGTATGATCTACAAATATTTGTCTCGGGTCTGGGTGTTTTCTATCTATAATATGTATGCATTTACAAAAAAAAGTAGGTAAGTACATAAGTAGTGTATCAGTCATGTAGTTCCCACAAGCTCTGCTTAGTTTGGGGCTAGATGATGCTGTGTGTGAAATATGTCCAGCAGTATTTATTTATTCAGTAATTTTATGTAGTATATTCTTTTACAGTTCAAGATCTTTGAATAGTTCAAATAAATAACACGCTTTGTGCCGTGTTTCTAATAAGGTTAAGAAGACACTCAATTTTATTCCGGGATTTCCGCATTTCAAAGAAACCCTTTCTAAAATGCGTGGAAAAATAATTCAGCTGTCGTCTGTCGCAAGGTTCTAATTGACAGAAAGACTCGTCCGATATGGAGAGTTAAAAATAAAAATCATAAACAAACCGAAGTAGACCACCGTCTTGTGCAACATAATAATGGATGGTTTAACTCGGATTTTACAACAATCAACATTCAAAATGTTGAAGATGTATTTTCGCTTCATTGCGGTTTTTTAAATGCGTTTTTTTGTAATTCTTTTGTATGAATTCTAGAATGGTTCATAGGTAGGTTTTATCGCCACATTTCTCTGTAAAGTCGTTGCTATAGAAGTAACAATTTGCTTGACAGTGTAGGTCCCTATAACCTATAACTTCCCGGAATGAAAGGATCCCATTTTCGAGTTATTCTCGTTATCCCCTCTAGTTCGGCCCCTGCGAGAGACAACGGGATTTCGAATTTTGTTATAACCCGGATTTTCAATGTAGATGTATTGTATGTACTTTGCTCTTTGAATTCTTTTCCGGCTAGCTAGGGCCCTCCAGGTTGTTTGGAGGCTTGGGGTACCTACCTACTCCGGGGTACATC
This sequence comes from Perizoma flavofasciatum, assembly GCA_958496245.1. NCBI lineage: Eukaryota > Metazoa > Arthropoda > Insecta > Lepidoptera > Geometridae > Perizoma > Perizoma flavofasciatum. Next base: position 5,995,342 of record OY292439.1, on the reverse strand, counting down.
GGGATTAAACCATACACGATCGATTAGCATGTTTGACAGTTATTAATATAGTTGGGTAGACGGTAGATTTATGTCATTTTAAGTAGGTATTGGTTATTGATCGCTATCTACGCAAAGTTAATTATTTCTGTGGGACCTCGAACAAAGTGTAAATGCGTCGCAGCTTTCAAGATATTTATTTATGTTAGTTTCTTGCTGGAGGCAAGCAGGCAAATGGCAAAGACTACACGGAATGTGATTATAACATTATTGGCCAAGTTTATTGTCATCATTACCTCGGTGGCGTGTCGTACGAATAGCCGGCTGAGACGTGGTGTGTGTTCGATTCCCGCTGGCGGGACAAATGTTCTGTAGATATTTGTTTCGGGTTTAGGATTTGTGGTACTCGTAGTTGCTAATACAGGGAATCCTAGTGTAGCGAATATTGTCTGACTGTTGGGTGTTTACTTAGTCGTCGACTAGAGAGTCTAGCTTTTGATTCGAAGATCGTGGGATTGAATAACATCGTGGCCGTGCACTAACGCTATATCCTTATCCTTATTTCCACGCCAATAATTGTGCGAAGATGAAGGAAACGGGCATGTCCTAGAACTAGAACCAAAAAATCGAAGACATTTAACATACCTAAGTGCATGAGGAGTCTACGATTCACCACACTGGTTCTCTCACCGTTGGTCACTAGACTCTTTCAGGGCCACCACACCACACCTCAACCTGGGTCAGATCACTGACCTAGCGCAGGGTGACCGAGCAAGACCGGTGACACGATGAAGAAGAATACCATTACAAGGTATTAGTAAAGTTTGAGTTTATTTCCAAACTATGGTTCGGACCATTGTCGGCGACTCGACGGCGACGACGGTCATAGTATCGCCTATGAGTCTTATCAATCTGAAACGACGTAGGTAAGCCTCGAAGGGTGAAAGATGGTTACAGTTACGTCTGCCATGCGTCTTATCAGGGGGTCTACTTACTCCATCAATGCGGGCGGCGAATGCGGCAGGCAGGCGGGCGGGCAGTTGCGCGCGCACTATCCCAACGCCAATACGCCAGTGGCAGCCGCGCGGGCCACCGCGGAATATCGACGCAAATAAACGCACACCCGGTTAATCCCACAAAATCACACCCCGTACAAACAAAATCATAAAAAATAAACAAGTGACTAATATCACGGAAAACTCTCGGAATACATACCACAGCAAAGAAACGTTTCATGTGAGTCTTGAAAAGTATTTTAAAACATCCCCTTTAAATAATCACAAACAGTAATTGTCTTGAGATTGCTGCATTTACAATTCAGAATAGTTTGGCGGTTTGATAAACCTTGACTTTTTAATCGTGTTTTTATTACCCCCTCGTGTACGGTCAGTTTGTTATGTAAACCCTACCCTGTATCAGGCGTTACCTCTTGTGGTATGTCAGGTATTGTATTGGTTTGCTATCGCAATATTTTTTCTGTAAAGAGAGTCAATAAAGCGCTTCATTGAATCGAAGAATATCGTTATCATATCAAAGGTACAGATAGCTTAACAAAACACATCTTAAGGGCATCATATCTTATCCCCACCATTTGATGGTCGATTTAGAACAGGACAGGATTAATAAGGAGATTTTAATATCTAGAGAAGACTCTCTCAACCTACCAAAACCCTACCGTCCTTCCTACCACAGATCTCAGAACCGTCGCTTTCTACTAAGTAATATTATTTAAATTTAAAAGGTAGCTAATAATCTCCGTAACGGCTGGTCCGATTTGTATAAAATTTGGAACAGGTATCACTATACCTGTTCCAAATGTCATCCAAATCGATCCATCCATTACCCGGATAAAAATAAGCCTAAGTGCTATTCTACGTCGCTACCTTGTATACCACCTGGGAAAGAGGCTAACTGGGGATTGTTTTCAAACTTGAATCGAAAATTAATCGTTAAACAATAATAATTCTTAAATATGCTGTCACTTCGTTTAATAAATAGGTGTAACCCACACACGTTAGGTACATGAGTTTGACTCTGTCCGAAATTAATTCGGTACTTCACAGATTAGTTCGGTAGTATGTAGATCGGTGAGGATACTAAGTAGGGAGTAGTCTGAGAGAGGAATGGCAAAACATTTCATTCTGTAGGTACATGCCCTCATTGTTTTATTCTAGGGAATGCTAGTTTTCTAATTTCCTTACGATATTTTCCTTCGCCTTTTTGATCATGAGTTAAAACGTGGAGTGTGAAATAATTATACTTAGTAGGTAGGTATGCGAAGGACGAGCTGCGTGAAAAGTGCTAGTTGCCTATTTAGTAGAGTTGTGTACCTAAGTACTCACATACATTTGTGTAAACAAAAATATATCAAATGTATGTGAGTACTTACATCTAAAAGCACTAATTGTTTGTAGCTGCTTATGAGCTAAACAGTTAGTACGGGTACCTACCTACTATTTTCTGTCGGTGGTAGAATGTATTTATTCTAATAAATCATTGAAAAAAAGATAAGCAAAATATGTACGTACCTACCGAATACGTAGATCTACATATAAAAGTGTTAATTACCTACATATATCTAAGCAAGTATAATGTACCTACCTAAATACACTTAGCATTAGCAGTTGCTTACGAACTGACATATAGATCATTTAGACATTACCTACTCTTGATATACCTACCTGCATTGTAGACTGAAGGTGTATCGCATAGCTAATTTAAATTCGTTACCGTGAACAGAAACGATAAGAAAACAATATAACCACGTTTGTTAGAACGAAGCTGAATTCTATCATACCTATTACGGAAGGTAAAACTTATGGTTCTGTGTTTTATTTACCAAAAGAACCAGAAAGCAGTATCCCCGACCTGGGACCTAACCATCAAGTCAAGTGTCAAATCTCGCTTTGCGATTGACGATCGTCATAGCGTCCTCAACTGCAAAGCAGGATTTCACATGTTTGCCTAAATTGAATCGCAATAATACTTTAATGGTTAGGACCCTGGAGCTGCCTTTAGCGGGCCTGAAAATTAGGGCCCGGTCAAACTGACTCGTTGGCGGTGGCGGTGAAATTGAAGTTAAGTCAAATGGTTGTCAAAGTTCGCGTGAATGTATTGATCGCGTTAGTTTGGCCGGGCCCTTAATTAGAAACTGCCTTCTCGTAGTCGTAACATATAACCAGCAATCGTGAATTAAATCTGACATCTTCAAAACATGGAGAATCATGTAGATATTACTTCATCCATGTCATAGGTACTATGAAAACTGGGACAGTCTGCGCCACGAAACTGGTTCCGTGGTAATTTGATAAAAAATATGACTGAAATTTTATGTTATGTTCTTAGAGAATACATAAACCTATTATGAATAACTATTTACACAGTTACAGTTACTTAGAAGAAGGCTTATTGTTCACTGTAAAAAAATACCTACCCATCTAATTTTACCGAGATTTCTTTCTCAAGGTAAATTAGGTATAAGTCTAACCTAACCTAACTGCTACCAAAATGCTCATAAAATGTGTTTAAATGCAGCTTCGTAGCTGTATTGTGTAGCGATTCAGTCAGAGCCATTTGTCATGCAATTTACAGCAATCATAGCGATTAAAATTGAGTAAATTACCTATGCAAAATAAAAAACTCATTCTAAATCAACATTATAATGCCAGGATGTTGGGTACCATGGAGCCATAGAGTAGGTCAATACAAACTTACTTGACGTAGGGCATCGAGCTCATAAGGGTAATTTACACAAACAAAGTACATAGGTACAAAAATTGGTTTATCTTTTTTTCTGTATATAGGTAATAAAAAAAACAAGTCCTTGCGATTGACTGATTACCCCAACTTTTTAGAAATAGTCAAAATAAATAAGGAAATACACATACACAATCCTATCCCACTAATATTAAAAAACGCGAATGTTTGTGAGGATGAATGTTTTTTACTCTTTCACGCAAAAACTACTGAACGGATTTTGATAAAACTTTAGAGTGATATAGCTTATACATAGCTTATATAACATATAAGCTATGTATAAGCAAAAGATAGTAAATAAATAATGCTAAGCATTTTTCACACGGCATCATTTAGCCCCAAACTAAGCAGAGCTTGTATTAGGTATGCATATTTCCGGAATTTTAAAAAACAACCCTGAAAAAGTTTTGAAATATTTTGAAAAAAAAATATGTATCTAATAGGGTTCTACATATATACATAATAAAACTAAGTCTGAATATTTTTCTCAAAAAAACTATGATACACGTGTGTAAGGATTTTTCAAAACCACCCATACTTAATGGAAGGTGCTACGGAGTGTCTAAAATTTTCTGGTTTAAGAATTTATTCTCATAAGAATTTTTAATTCACTAATATGAATATGAGAATTTATGACTATCAAACATTACTTAGGTAAGTTCTTTACTAAAATTAAATGTGACAAGAGTTCGAGGTTTTTCTTTTTAATTTATTTGTAATTTTTATTTATGTCTTAATATATAATAATAATAATAATAATCTTTATTTCGTTCATACAGAATGTTCGGTAAATGATTTAAAAAAAGATATAATAATATCAATAACAACAAATGAGAACTAGTTATTATTAGGGATACGTTCTAGGACTATATCTAGACAAAATTTGTGGAAAAAAAAAAAAAAAAAAACAATAATAATAATAATAATAATAATAATGGTAAACTCAAATGTATGAGTAAGGGCCAATGTGTGAGAGAGTGTGAATATTTTTAAAGTTTCTTTGTTTTTGCTGTCAATTGTAATAATAGGTAACTTATAAATACCTAACCTAAAAGGTGAGTATAAGTACCTCCTTATGTACGTACCAAAATTATGTCTTCATCTCTGTGCAAAACCTAGCATACCATACCTAGAATACCAACCTACCCAAGTCGGTACTTGCTTACCTACATAAACCATAAAAATGGTGTTTTATTCTGTGACAATACCGCTACGTATGTTTATTACACTTACCTAACTACACACAGTAAGCGTACCTATGTGAATATTATTGTTAGGCATTACAATGTCCATATCATGCCGTGTAAATATCCACTTAGTAGGTAGGTAGGTACCTAATTAATTACATGATCGCTACATTTTCAATAACTGAAGTTAAGCGTAATTCCCATCATATTTTTTCCCTTCGATTCAAAGTTTAGCCACGTCCTGTTGTTTAAAATACAAAGTCAATGCAGCAAGTCAGATCTAGAGATTTTACCTGAGTGCCTTTCTAAAGCTCCACACCAGGTGATGCGTTTGCTTTGAGTTTTCGTACTAACTTTTTATACAACTCAAAAGATAGAATTTTTGGGTATCTGCGTACCTACGAGATTGTAAGTGACCGCTTAAGTACTACAATGATAAAATAATATAAGACATTAGATGTCAAAAAAACTACTTCCTCACGTGCTTTAGGTTATTTTGCTCTCTCGGTATGACACTCTTTAGAATAAAGAACAATGGTAAAATAATAGCCCACAAAATGTTTCGGCTAGTCATGATTCCATAAGATGATGATGTTTTTTGAGTTTTACGGGAAAAGTAGCAATCCCTCAGGAATAAAACTTTTATGAGACCTCTTCGGGATGATTTTCTAAACAACAAAATAATTCTTCAAAATCGGTTAACAATTGGCAAAGACATCAAGACACAAACGTTACATAAAAACGAATGGAGAACCCTCCTCCTTTTTTAAAGTCGTTTATATAAAATTTGTTTGTAAGTAACATTGCTTTATCCAAACACTGAGTTTTGTTTATTCTGTCCATTGGATGCTTGTTTGACTTAATCAAACATGAATATCAATAATCTTTATAAAATGTTGAGAAAACAAAATGCATGCATATTATGAGTATCTATAGCAGGTCAATGCTCTACCTTCTTCTAAAATATACGTTCTTTATGTAGGTTTTTTAACACAAACAAAAGGTTTGTTAGCTTAACAGCTATGAGGCAAGTATGTACAATACATGTACCTAATACCTGCATGTATTGTACTTGCCTTTAATTAAACATCAATAAAAAAGATAGGTACCTACTTAGAAGGCGGATTTCGAAAGCCTTTAACAACAGTTTAAATACGCCATGAAGTGAGTAGGTAATAGTGAATATACTATTATACTTGCATAAGATTGGCCAAACGTGATAATAGAAGATTAATAGGTACAATTCCATTTTTACGATTATTGTGCGATGTAAAACGTGTGTGTTATTTTTTTTAATATGAATGATGATATGTTATTCCATCATTTATTGCAGCGCCTCATAGTGACTTTTGGCAAAAGAACCTCGCTATCTAAAAACGATCCTTGAAGACATAATAGTTTTAGAATATTATTACAACTTACTTTACTATTCTCCTGCTGATTTTTCGTTGATCGTCTAGAGGTCCTTCCTCCTGAGCACCGACCGCGACCGCGCTCGGCGGTCGTGAGAGAGTAGTACGAACACGACAGATATGTAGTACCTACCTATAATAGTCGTAATAATATTCTATAAAAAGATACCAAACCACAATAATTTCAAATCATAAATCGATTGAAAAAACGATTTAAGGTGGTGCTAGTCGAGATTTTTTCCATACAAACGCTGTGGGGTGAACACTCGACTGTTTGACACCGTGTTAAACCGATTAACCTTGTCGTTATCTATGTTCCTACGAAAGCAGAATTGTAATATAACAAATATTTTGAAAGTTATGAGCCTCCAAACATTCGCATTTTACCAAGAATTTTAAGGCAACTTTGGATGTACATAAATAACACAAGGAGTATGAAATCTCAAAAAAGGAGCTCGTACCGACATAGGTTATTTATTCAAGTGTTTAAATAATTTTATTTTGAATTCATACATTCAGTATTTTCTTCTTAGGAACACTTCCGCTAAAGGACTATTCGTTAATTTTTAGGCGCTCGTTTCTAGCAAGAATGATTGTGTGTCTCACTGTAATGTTCCACCCCGCGCGGGTAGCGGAGGGGTCGCGCACACGCACCAGGTAAGCCCGCGTCGCTCCCGCACGCCCGCCCCGCGGCTTTTTATGACGATACTCGTGCTGCAATTACGTAATCAATCACGACACGTGCGCGCCCCGTATGTCGAACACTACCTGTGCTAATTTATATTTTACTAGCTGTACCCGCGACTTCGTTCGCGATTGTGATCCCTGTAGACGAATTATTCGCATCTGACCTCAGTTTGTCTCATATAAAGCAACGCTGTAATCTGTTTACTTTGGATTTGAAAACTCCCAGGTTGTATTTCTCAGAAATAAAAATATCGGAATAAAATCGGTTAACATTGGCGATGATATCACGTAACACCTACACACAAAAAACATACAGACAAATTGTGAAACTCCTTTTTTGAAGTCGGTTGATAATAATTAAATTGTGATATTAGCGATAGTTACCTACGCTTGCAGTCTCTAGTTTACGGTTTCTATTTCTGCAGGCACTCTAATAGCATCAGATTCTTACGTGCCCACGTTATTTTGCCTATTGCCGGTCCCAGTCCCGGTAGTCCCGGTAGTTCCGGTAGTCCCAGTAGTCCCGGTAGTCCTGGTAGTCCCGGTAGTCCCAGCCCAGCCCCAGCCCCAGCCCCAGCCCCAGCCCCAGCCCCAGCCCCAGCCCCAGCCCCAGCCCCAGCCCCAGCCCCTTCTCCCAAGGGAGCCATGCTGAATTTCGGGATAAAAAGTATCATAAGTCCTACCCCGTAGTTTGAACTCAAATCATGCCAAGTTTCATTTGAATTCATTCAGTAGTTTCGGCGTTATTCACGTACTATTTTGGTTTCAGTATCAATTATAGAGTACCCTCCAAAAAAAAATCAAAATATCTTCAATGTACAGAATTTGACCTGTTACATTCTTATTATAGTATAGATTATCGTTATCACCACTTATCACATTGACCCCTGGCATTGAACTTTGGAATTTAGGTACATCATACCTAAGTAGGTAGTAGGTGAGTACCTGCTCCCAGTAAACAATGGGTAAGTAAGTCCTTTTTTTTATAAATAATGCTGGACATTTTTCACACAGCATAAAGTAGCCCCAAAGTAAGCAGCACTCAGACCCGAGACAAATATCTGCTGATACAAACATTTGTCCCGCGGCGGGAATCGAACCCGCAACCTTCTGCGTCTCAGGCGGGCCTTCGCCCACTGCGCCACAGAGGTCGTCTCTGGTTATTAGCTTGAATGATAGATATAGGTATTTATTATTTAGTTATAACTATTCTATTAATTATCTTAGCATTAGACAAATAGGTAGGTAACTGACAAATATGTCTACATTTTAGGCAAATCGTAGGTAGCAGGTAACTACCTACCTAGACAAATTAGGTCTACCTACATTGCTTTGTATTTATAGTAAAAACCGAAGTTTATTATGTACCTACCTACTTATATTATTTTGTGTAGGTAAGTAGGTATATGATGAACCTATATCGAATTAAAAAATAAAGTGTTATTTGTCTTATGATATAGGTAAGGCACCTACCTACCTACCTACATAATAAATGAATAAAGCATCAAATCTACTCACGGGTTTTTTTTGACAAATTATGATACCATAATACCATGACAGCCGAGTTCAAATTTCAAAGACAGTGGCTCGACATTACCGCTGAGGTAGCACGTAGGTATATGGGTATCGTTTTTGACTAATTCAAGGATGCTGATTATGAAAATAAGGTCCATTTTAAAATCAAAGATGGCGCATACCATTTTATTTTCAAAAGTTGATATGGGTATCGTTTTTAACTAATTCAAGGATGCTGATTATGAAAAAGAGGTCGATTTTGAAATCAAAGATGACGCATAACATTTTATTTTCAAAATGTTGATATGGGTATCGTTTTTGACTAATTCAAGGATGCTGATTATGAAAATTAGGTCCATTTCGAAATCAAAGATGGCGCATAACATTTTATTTTCAAAATGATGATATGGGTATCGTTTTTAACTAATTCAAGGATGCTGATTATGAAAATTAGGTCCATTTTGAAATCAAAGATAGCGCATAACATTTTATTTTCACAATGTTGATATGGGTATCGTTTTTGACTAATTCAAGGATGTGAGGATAGATGTTTGTTACTCTTTTACGCAAAAAAACTACTAAACGGATTTTTATAAAACTTTACACTTTACAGTAATATAGCTAATATTTCGTAAACGGGATCCGTTTACGAAATTAAACTTTAATCGAAAAATGGTTTTAACACATCCGTAATATTTTTGAACGACCTATAGTACAAACCACACTCCACAACCCACCCATATGGGTTTTTTTCTAGGTACCCTAAAAAATGTTACCTACCCCTTTGTTCGGCGTGATTAATATGTATATCCATACCAAATTACAGCTTTGTCGTTCTTAAATTCTCTGGACCTAAGCCGCGAACAGACATACAGACTGGACGGACGGACATGGCGAAACTATAAGGGTTCCTTGTTGACTATGGAACCCTAAAAATGTATACCTAGTAGGTACCTACAGTTCTGTTAGTGGACCGTCCGTGACCAAAAGGTTTAGCATAGCTGAAGTAGCGGTTTTTATCGGAAACATCACATGCCCAGCACTTATCACCTCATCTCGCTGCACGACACAAAAGCAGGTCGTTTAATGTCCCATTCGTATTTACATTCTCATTGTACTTGTTAGCGAAAGCGATTAACGCAGGTACACCTACCTAACGCTATGTTGTTGTTGTCTATGATACAAGCTGCGCTCCGCGGTTTCACCCGCGTGAGTGTATTTTTTTTCTTGAAAAAGAGAAGTGAATAGTTAGGTGTACCTATAGCTAATTTTTGCATGGTTAGGTTATGGTTAGGTTTGAAATATGACCACAACACAGGCGCCAAAATGTAATTTTCCATGAACCAGTAACTATTTTTTTTTTCTAGAATCTAAACTATTAATTTTAAAACTAACACGCTTACGACCGATTTCCCCATGATGGATATCCTGAGCGCGTAGATCTTTGATGATACCAAATCAGAGACACTTCCAAACATTACATTTGGCGCATGCCTGCATTTTAAAAGTACCTAGGTAGCTAACATCCCACGTGACAGGTTGCTAGCCCATCGCCGCTTATTGGAATACTGAGTTATGGTAGGTAGGTACATGCCTTTGAGTTTTTGGTTCAAGGGCATGCCGGTTTCCTCATGATGTTTTCTTTCACCGTTTTAAGCACGTATTAATGCACACATAAATTATTCGAGTGGAGAAGTCTATCAGTGCACGACCGGGCTAATTAACGAACTCCAGATCGAAAGTCGGGGAACCGCCCACTAGGCCAACAAGGCTCTTTCAACTTCAACCTTACAAATATTTTTTATGCAATGAAAGAGAAATAGGGGTTAATTCGTATTCGGCGCCTCACTATCACAGTTGCTCGCTCGGCTCGTGCATTTTGGCCATCTTATACTTGTGACGTATTAATTAAGATTTTATATTATTTTACATGTATTTTTTTGACAAAGCCCCTATACAGCTGCATCAAAGCATCAAGTACACTCCCGGCCACTTCAAAATCATATATAATCCTCTCCATCCAAAGGTTGCCTGGAAGAGATCGCTTTTAAGCGATAAGACCACCCATTTTACCTTTATCATAATGTGTTACTGTTTATTTTGTTTGATCGGTGTACAATAAAGTATTTTCCTTCATTCATTCATTAATAATTATTTATTTTTGTACCTAAAAAAAATCAAATGTTCTTTAGGCCCCTATGGTTTGAAATAAATAAATAGGTACTGAATACATCTAAACCAACATAGTCGCCAGTGATTGTGTAAGTAGGCTGAATTATTTTTTATGCAAACTTGCAAGTAAAATAGAAACTTAAAAGTTAACAACATCATTAAGCCTAACAAAAACAGATTAAATTAATGTTAGGACTAATAAATAATAACAAAAATGCCCCAAGACAAGTACCTACCTTTGCAAAAATAAAATATGCCAATCATGTAGGTAGGCCAAATTAAAATAGAAAAATATATTATACGAAAGAAGCCGTACCCTTTACTTAAAGGTACTCTGAACTCTCTCGCTTTATCTAAGGAAAATAATAGAAACGTCTACTAGTACAGATAACATTCCGAATACCTACCTTAAATCTGTAGGTAACGTAACTTACGTTGCACTTTGTAACGGTACCTACCTAACTTATTGCCATCACACGCTTAGCAGAAAAATAAACTTTACAATTATTTTTTTTATAAAATTTAGCATAGGAACCCGGCTCACGCTGAACCCATAGAGGATAATTATGACCACTTAGTTGCGTTGCGGAGCCCTCTGACCGACAAAATCGACCTTGGAATTGAAAAACACAAAAAGAGGTTTATCCTACTCTACTTTGAAAAAAATGCGCGAAAACTGACAGTTAGTGCGTCATGTTTTTGTGCTAAGTCCTACAACAAAACCTTTGGATTTTGTATTTTTTTATAGTGAAATTATAATTATTCAATTTCAAGCTACAAATAAAAGATGTGCCTAGCATGAAGTACCCACGCGATAGGCAGGTAAAAACCCTCAATGGCGAAAAGCGAGCATCTTGACTCCATCAACCATTAGGTGATCCATCAATATTATGCTCTAATTCTAGAAAAAAGACGGCAATGAACTGTAATGAAAATTGTTGATTCACCTGGTTGTTTCAAGGTTAAACAATAACAATAATAATTTATTTCACAATATTGATCCATAAGTGTTAGTAAGACTTGGGCTATGTTTGACATCAAACAATTTATATTTTAACACTCAAATTAAGCGAGCATTCGGGATGATGGTGGAATAAGTAATTATTAAGTTATTTCAAGAACAAAATGTTTATAAATGGAATATCCAATTTATAAGTCACCGTGTTCAGGATGGTGTTGGTGGTCCCGAGCACTCTTTTCATCGTCGAGGCAACTCTCTTGCCCATGCAGGCGGCGAATCCGTCAACGCGCGTTTCCGCGAACAAACCGCTTAGGAGGACTAGCTTGTTCGGACAGAGCGATATTTTCGCTGTTGTTCTGTTCTGGCAGGCCCAACAGTATAACGCTAGATTACGAGCTAACGGGCTTCATCCGTCGAACTTACGAAGCAATTACTTCAGAGCCTTCAATGACTAGTGTTATCCTTTTTTTAGATGCCATTAGCAATCCCAGCGTGATAGTGAATAATGGGAGCGGGTGATGGGGGCGTAGGCACGGGTGGGTAGACCGTACGATGCAGGTGCGGGTGGCGCGCATCTTGCGAGCGCTCCGGCGGGTGGCACTGTTGTTGCCGCTAGCGCTGACGGCCCTCGCGCTGACTTTGCTGCCGCGCCCGTCGGTGCTGACACCGGCGCCGAGGACGCACTCGCCAACCGCGCCTCCGACACCGCCATTACTACAAGACAATCATCATCAGGTAATAGTTATATCCCCATCTTCATGATCGTATCTCACTTTAAAGTTGTGGGTAAATATATTGTTGGTGCCTGACACAATACGCCCGACATAACATGATGCCGTCTCAAGGTATATTAGCTAACTTTATTTATGTAGGATTACCAACAGAGAAATCACAGAAAATTATACATAATTAAAAAAAAATATCAATGTGTTCTTCCAATTACAAACCGTCAAAACTAGCACAAAGTGGACAAATAACAAAAGTAGGTATAACTTTTCTGCTATTACGGAAGGCACAGCAGACCTTGTTGTGTCTAATTTCAGCTTCACTCTTTTTAACACTAAAATCTTAATGCTTTCACAGAACGCAATCACCGAAACAGTGGATGAGGCTGTTAAAGAGGAAGGGGACGAGATATCACGCCGGCCGTGGTTCATACGCGGTGGCGAGAAGCGTCCGCACACTCACGATCCGCACGCAGCCGTGTTCCCGGAAGATGCGCCTGGAGATGACAGGTAATATTATAAATTGGTCGTTTGTTATACATTTAGACGAACACCAGAATTCATATAACGAGCACATAATAAAAAAAAAAAGGAGGAGACAACGCAACGTATCATGGGTGAACCAAATTATTCAAATATTCAGGTTGACTCACCAGTACCAGTAGCATGAACACTCAAGACATCGGTGCTGTCTTCGGAAGAGAAGGCATAAAATATTTCTGTCTCTCTCTCTCTCTCTCTCTCTTTTTGATGGAAAGGAAAAACATGCTAAGCCTGCTGGACAGAGGAATAGCTGTGTTTGATTTTGATGCGGGTGTAAACAACATAGATTTACAAATTGTAGCTCCAATATGCCGGTTCTTTTACGACTTTCCAGCAGCGTTTGAGCAATTGACATTGTTGATAAAGCGAGTTATTGAACCCTCGTTCGTCATAACGCTCCACTTAGCAACGAAAACTAAAATAAGTAAAGTACCTACATATACCTTGTTCCTAATAGGGACGAACAACATAACGGCACTATTATCTATCGGCGAAGCTTTTTATTATTGTATCCTCTGAACGATAATTTTTTTTTTCGTTTTTATTTTTTATTTTATTTCTTGTTTCCCAGAGTCGTCCAACAACTTATGTACACACTACCGAAAGACGAAGACGTGCCAGTAAAGACGATACTGCTTGCCAACGGTCTCAGCGCTTGGGGCGTGCCACATGGCCGGACAGAGTTCCTCAGGAACAAGTGTCCAGTTGACCGGTGCTACCTCACTTCAGACTCTAGAGTTGCGGGGACAGCAGATGCTATACTTTACAAGGATCACCACACGCCTTTCAACGTGCAACGCCCGCCTAAGCAGGTACATATTAGGTATAACTTACGTTAGTTTTGGCCTTTTTCCAAAAATGAAAGACTGGCCGGCAGCCTTGATAACTACCTTAAATTAGTGGTAGGTCAGTGACTACGTTAGCTAGAATAGACACCTCATAACTTTGAGAATTCAAAGATGTACGAGGTGTGTGCGTATAGGTATCACTATCTATCCTATATCACAGGATAGCTTACAAACTTTGACGTCTCTACAGCTGGGTGTCTAGCAAAATTCTGTCTGACAGATATTGCGAATAACCAGAAACGTCAAACCTAATGAACAATCTAACAAAATTTTTATTACATAACTCATGGTTATTTATTTCGTTACGGGGAAAGAGGTGTGTAAAAGGTTGAGCACATTCTTTCCCCAATGAAACGACACGAAAATATTTTCTCCCTGTTTCTGAAACCTACTGACCTCTCTATATGAGCCCGTTTGGCTCTACGACAGTTACCGCATAGAAAATCTGCTCACGAAAACGTATCGCTTATGCCCGGAAGCCGGAGGAAGGTTATTTCGCGCATTACTATGTACTTACTATGCACGAGTAGTACGGTAATATTGTTTTCTCTGTTAATTACATCGCATATAGCAAACGGTTTAATGGATTTAATCGCAAATGTAATGGCGTCCTTGCGACTAACTTTTTTCCATTCCCCCATTTGTTCCCTGGGTTATCGCACCCGAGCAATTATTTTTTAATATGGTAACGATAACGGTTATTTTAGCTCGTTTATAATGTGTGACGAAACAAAAAGATTAAAACGTAGAACCGTGACACCTGGCAAAAACTTGACATACAGGGTTGTTCAAGCTAGATGGTAAAAATATGGTAAAAAAGCACAACACCCTGTCATCTTGTGACCCACGTCACAAGACTGTACCTACCAGACCAGTTTGAGATTTATAAATATATCTATCTAAACTCTAGGTCCGTGGGGAACCGGGACCCTTCGCGTTTTCAAAATTATTTCAGGGCGACTGGTCGAAGCGACGCATGACCAGAGAGCTGGCTCTTATCTGGGTCAACGCATTAGCATTGCCATTCAGCGTGGCAATGCGGCCAGTATTTTGGGAACGCTTCCGTCTGGTAGTGATCTGGATCAGTTGAGCTATCTAAAGATCGTTTGCAACGGTCTTTAGTTAGCTAGAAGTTTCATCTGTATGCTTGTACATAGTTGTATGAATAAATGTATTTAGTTTTGACTTAAGTTTTTTTCGTCCAACACATCAAAAGACGATTCCAAAAACGTTCCTACCTCTACCAAGTCTAAAGAACGAATTTGTTAAAATAACCGTCAGTTATTTTATTAATTCGTTGTTCTTTGCCTCGCTTTGTCTTATTTCAGATCTGGATCCTTTACTACCTCGAGTGTCCGTACCACACCGCTTCCCTCCGCCCCACATCGCTTGACGTGTTCAACTGGACATCCACCTACCGTCGGGACTCGGACATTGTAGCACCTTATGAGAGATGGGTGTACCATGACCCACAACTCACTGAGAGAGATCTCGATAGGAACTTTGCCTCAAATAAAACCAAAAAGGTGAGCTTCATGAGCAAATTACAAGAGATTGATATCTTGTCAAATAAAAGTTTACTGCAGGTAGAGTTAGGTTCATCTTCTTGATCGAAATTATTTACATGGGGTCGGACCATGATTTCTTCTTTCACTCTCTATCAGCCGTCATCATAGTACTCACCACCTTTATTGCTATATCCATATTTCATATATGTCATTTTTCCACCTCATTACATTTCCGTCATTACCACGATAACCTAATTTTACTGCTCCACTTTTCTCACCGACCGACGGCGCTACATTCAAACTTCCTCTGACATTATTATAAAAAAAAATATTTTAAAAACAATAATCAGATATTTTACATAAACATAAAATAAGGTAGGTGCTTATTTATAAACACCTACTTGCTATGTTGAAATTATAATATCTGTGGTTGAAATTAATAGTGCCATGCTAATGAATCATATTTTAAAAATAATATCGATATGATATTAGGTTATCGTCACGTTTTAAATGTTGAAACAGTTTTATAAGCATGTGATGGTGCTGGAAAAATCAAACACAGCAATTTGCTCACGTAAGATATAATGCATTGAGGAAAACAACCCCAAGAGGGGGATATGATAATGATCATAATCTATATAAAAAATAATAAGATTATTAACGTTTTACTAAATCAGTTTTTTTTCTGTTTATAATTGCTATGTTGTTACTATGAAAAGCTCTTGTTATACTTAATTCTAAAAACATCAAATTCAGACAGCCATCCTTTATCTACTCTTTCAGGTAGCGTGGTTCGTTTCTAACTGTCACGCGCGGAACCGCCGCCTTCAATATGCGAGGCAACTCAGCAAGTTCATCTCTGTTGATATCTATGGGGCTTGCGGGTCCCACCACTGCCCACGGAACGACCCCAACTGCCTCGAAATGTTGGACAAAGACTATAAGTTCTACTTGGCCTTCGAAAACTCAAATTGCAGGGATTACGTCACTGAGAAGTTTTTCGTCAATGGACTACAGTAAGTTTCCCTCAGTTTATGTTATTTATGCAGCAAGGTTTTTATCTTTTCTCACAGACTGAAATTTTAAAAATAAGTTTCACTTTATTGAAAACGTCGCCAAGAATGTTTATTTCAATGCAATAAGTAGATGATTCAGAGAATGTTCAACAATTACATGTCATTTATTTTTTCTTGGTAAGGCATAAATTTTATTATCTTGTAGACATTAATGTGCACTTTCAAAGCGCAATAGTTTAGTTCATTTTTAATATTACAGGCACAACGTACTTCCAATAGTTATGGGAGCGCGTGCGTCGGAATACGCAGCGATGGCGCCTCACAACTCGTACATCCACGTGGAAGAGTTCGCGGGCGCTGAGGAGCTGGCTACATATCTGCGGCGACTGGACGAGGACGACAATCTTTACAACTCCTACTTCAAGTGGAAGGTGAGATAAGAACAATGAAGAATTTCATAGAAGTTTTCTTTTTTTGAAACCTAGAGGAAAAGTTGCAAACAGATAGAGACGCTTCTTTACCTTCTTAAAGAAGCGTCTCTATCTTTCTTTTTATCAGTCATGTAGTTTAGATAACACAAGCTCTTCTTACTTTGGGCAATGATATTATAATACTATACTAGTTAGTACTTTGATGCTGTGTGAAAATGTCCAGCATTATTATTATTATAATAATAACTGTCGTGATACTTTTTTCGATTCAGTGGCAGTTTAGCGGGTTTAGGATTGCCCTTTGTACCCTTTCCCTTAACAACACATTAATAAACGGGAAAGATTTAACTTTCTGAAGATTAAGCATAGTTCCATAGGTATTTTAGAAATTTTAGTTTCGCCAAAATCGGTTACACAGATCTAGAGTTGCTGATTGCTGGTGGTACCTACCTACCACCTACTTAAGTTCACAGACTTCATCAACGGCGTTTGAAGGATGCAAATCATCTCGTAATATTAAAGTTATTTGTTACAGGGCACGGGTGAATTTATAAACACATACTTCTTCTGCCGCGTGTGTGCCATGGTGCATGCCAACGAGAGAAAGCAGCGGTCCGTGCACTACAAAGATGTTCAAGCGTGGTGGCGCGACTCGGCCTGCACGCGGACCGACTGGCGAGGCACCAAGGATCCCGGCTAGCGGGCCGAGACCCCACCCATTCCGCCGATAGCCTCCTCCGCGCCTTGCCAGCACTGTCTCACAGACGACAAGCTCGATTTATAGCACCATTGCATTGGCAAAATGCAAGTGTCCTGCCGTGCCGTTTTTTGCAGCTTAGGCGCCAAATCTCACTGTGTGAATAACACACGGCACAAGGTGTAGTGAATTATTGTTTTGTAGATTTATAGAAGAATCGGTATTAATCATTTTGTATGAGTCGCCGCTAGTAATTTAGGCAATCTTTTCAGTTAAAATGTCGCACTATCATCAAAAGAACATCAGTGCCTATCTGATTTATAACAAGACATTTTAGAAAAATTGTGTCAAGTGACTATTAAATCTGCAGTGGACAATATTTCTACTACACATTACAGGCTCACTGTAATGTGTAGTAGAAATCTAGCTTCTACGCTCGATTTCTACTACACATTACCGTAATTCGAGCGGTTATAAATTGCCGAGCTCCAGTCGGTGTTATATCAGCTGTTAATTATACCTACACTTGACTGTTACTCGTGTAGGTATTGAAAAATAAATTATTCACGTCCATTTATGGCATAAATTGGTACTTAGGTCGATACGTATTTAACTGATATGTTTAGCAAGATAATGTTGGATTGCTGTTCCATAGTCGTGTTCATGTTATTTTCCCAAAGTTTTCGTGCAATTTTATTGAACTAAGTTCAATAAAATTACACGAATCCACGCATTTCAGAACAAGTGGTTTTGGCATCCATGTTTAAATATTTCAAACATTGGCGCCCCAACGTCCCCAGCTTCCTCTGTATTAGTAAAGAGGACTACTAATACATCTTCAAACCTGGGTTCAGGTTAATAAAAGATATAAGGCCGTCGCTAGGACAACAAGTAATTTTTCATCAAATTCCATAATAAGTAAAGTAACCACATAAAACTAATTTAAGTAACTTACTTAATAATTTGTAGTGCAAGTTAATACGAGACTTGCACTACATATTATTAAGAACTGATTTTTAACAGGAATTTCATGTGGCTGTGGTGCAAAACAGTTGTTTTTATTATTTAAATCTATTATTATTTATTATTTTTTATTACAATAGTATTAAGTTCACACCAAATGTTAACTTCACCATTATGTATTTTTAACAGCTGGAAATGAGTCTAGTCAAGGCGCCATTAAATAGCACAAATAATATTTAGAGTGATATTAGGCACAATTTTTATATATAACTGTTTTTATACACAACTATGTTTTGTCATTTTAATGTTATGAAATATTTCTAATTTACTTTAAAGGCTTGTAATCCGAAACGAATCTCAAACTGTTTCTAGACTCAGCTAGATTTTTCGACAGTTTTGTCAATGTATCAATGATCTATAAGTACTCAAGTAGTAGACTCAAGTCTAGATAGAGATTTTAGTTTTTTCTGGAATACAAGCCTATCTACCATTACATCTTCTTAAGATTCCGGGACTGAAAACTGTTATACATTTAAATTATAATTCAAATTAAAAAAATATAGTCATGTTTATAAAAAAATGTTATTTTGGGTTCCATTTATATAACTGAGCGTGTTTTTAACCAGTTTTGAATTATAATTATTATTTGGTATTTTGAATAGTGATTTAGTATCGAATATATTAGTATGTTTTCATAAATCATGTTTTCATGACATTTAAATATTGTTTTTATGATAAAGTTATTATGTATATATAAGAAATAAAGCATCAGTTGAATTTTTTTTAGACCATTGCTAATAAGACTAGAATCTTGTGACATAAAACTCACCAAAAAAGACAAATTGTATCGATAGATCAATAACTAAGTTATTACTAAATGTTATGTTTTATTACTTTTATTTCAATATTAAAGAATTTGTTCCATGCAGATGAATATCAGTTGTGAAGTTATTAAAACCTAAGTAAATTATTTTTGTGAATAAGTATATTAAATTTGTTGTTACTTAGGTTATAAATAATATTATTATCTAGTATAGCCACTTACATAGAATGTTTCATAAATACCTGAAAATGGCAGCAAATAATTAATCTTAATGCAATTGATTCATACTCAGTACCATAAATTAAATTGATAAGTACTTATGTTTATTTAAGTTGAATCTCCAATTTGCAAGACAAAATGCATTTTCAGTTCCTAACATACTTATGTTGATGTTGCTATAACTATAATTATCTGCCTATCAAGTGCATTTATAAAGTAACTGAACTTAATACTTATGAATTATATTAGTTAAATTGAAATTTGTCAACACCACCATGAATGATAATATGTATGTAGATGTATTGCTTGCTACAAGAAAATTTTAAAGAGTATCGAATAAGTCAAAACTTTTATTTCTGATAGCAGGAAGCCTGAACTCACCCAATAAAATTGAAAGACATAAGTAAATGAATATTAATAATAAAATGAATGTTTTAATCATAACCAAACCGGTACAACTTAGATATACATAATCACAGATACCTGCTTGCTAGAACTGAAATCAAGACCCTTAAGCACTATTATAAAATGCAAATTATCTAAAGTAGGTATTATACATATAAATATTGTATAATTAGCAATATACACAGGCTGACATAGAAACCTGTAATACCACAATAACTAATATAAACAGGTATAATTCAAGGATGTAGCTAAGCTTTTGACAGCAAAAGAATTTTATACTTCTTCAAGCATTCAATATTCCTGAAATTATTTTGGATTTGGAGCTGAACATTAGCACATTCAACAATAAAATTGATGGTGCTCTGAAAGATTCCTTGCGCTTTGTGCAAGTTCTGCGGGACAAGTACCCCAAACCAGCGCAAAGGGTTGACTGTATTCTGAGCAGTATTTTCAACTACCTTCAGTTGTTTGACTCCATCTTCTTCAGTTGGTTCACAGAGTGTAGATGCTGCAAAGTCTGGAGAACTTTCTGTGGGTAGCCTGGTTATACTTACGGAATTCTGCCCCATTATATAACGCGACTTTGCCAGGTGGATACTACCATTATTGATACTTGATTGTATTTTGAGTTCACACTGCATTTTCTCTTCCATGAGGTGCAACTGTTTTAGGACTAGCTTGTCCAGCAAGTTGCATGCTATATCCAGATCGCTTTGTGCACCTGAAAATAGACAGAAATTCAAGTTAACAGAACTGTTTAGAAAATGTTCTGCAAAGTTATTTTACCTACGAACTTTTCGAAAAAGGTGTTATCTACAGCGGTGTTGGGTATTTTGGGAGAGAACAATTTTACCATTCATGGTGACCGCCATGGCACAAGTAAATGTAAATGTAAGTTGTATATAACTGCGTGAAAAAATAGGTACTCTTTGTTTCTTGATTGCTTTTTATAGGTAGATTGTTTCTTGATTGCTTGATTGACTAGGTACAAACAATCATAATCACACTATGTCACACACACCACACATTAAAAAAAAAAATATCCTGATTCACACGACCGATGTGTTAGCTCATAATATTCTGTGGCGCTAACATCACATGATGATCACAGATTAAAAATGTTTAGGTTTGATGAACAGATGATGATGATCACGTAGTGCATAGACTAGTTGATACTACGTACGTAGTGTGACGTAGTAGTTGGTAAGTTCCTTACTCTGCAAGCTGCAAGTCAGCAGTGCTGTGTGATTGATTACATACTAGATTAGATAGCTATAGCTTTAACTTGCTTTAGCTTTAGCTTTAGCTTTAGCTATCAGTGAAGACCTATTAATGGCACCCTGTATCTATTTAAGTATTGCTAAGGACATTTTGTTATAGCTGTTGGTTTTCCGAATAAAATAAATAAACTTCAACTTCTTAATTATGGCTTCTGCAGCTAGTTGTCACAATTCTGCCAGTGTCCTACTGGCAGACTGGATAAGTAAGACTGTACAAGATCCAGTGCTTTATTTCGAATGCCGTAATGATTCAACTTAGATATTAAAGTATCATGATTTACGCAATCAAAAGCCTTGGACAGATCGCAGAATACTCCGATAGCGTTCTGAGCGTTCTCCTAGGCTTCCAAATTATGCTTTAAGAGCAAGGTACCTAGTTGTAGATCGACCTTTGGTAAATCCAAACTGATTATTATGAAATAGCCCATTATTGTTAAAGTGTGACAATAGTTGCGAAAGAATAAGTTTTTCAAAGATTTTACTTTGTGCGGGCAATTCAGAAATCGGTATATAATTTGCTGAATCTCTAACATTTCCATTTTTCGTTTTACAAAAAAGGGTAATACGTGCCATTTATAATATGAAGCCTCATGACTCTCTGAGGAACGATTCAAAGAAATAAACATTATGACAGTAACTTAAACAGTATATTTATGAAAACTTAATGTACACGCATAAAAATAGCGCTAGTTTTATTAAAAAAGTGAGGTGCATAATATTAATACTAGAAACAAAAATAAATTACTCATTCCGAAATTTAGATTAGAGAAGTCAAATGGGTCTTTTATGGGAAACTCTGTACGCTTCTATAATAAGCTTCCGGTAAATGTAACCAAGCTGCCCATTCGAAGATTTAAATCTTATAGAGGTATAAAGAACAATCTAATAAAGAAGGCGTATTACACCATAAATGCCAATATTGAGGATAAAACTGCATGGCCTGATGTCGTTGCTCCGCTCCCTCGTTAGCTGTCAAATTGCGTATCTGTAGTCACATATTTTTTAAGAATAGGTTTAGCATTATATTATCATGCGAATCGTGTGTTATCTTAAGAACTTAGGTTGATACTTTTTAGACTTTATTTAATTTGAGTAGCACGTTTTTTTAATTCTTCTAAAAATAAATTCACCTCGTTCGATTGGCACCACACTAAAGCTGAATGAAGGATCATCAAAAAATTAACCAAGAAGAGTTTGTTGCCTGATTCTTCTATGCTTGGTCGCGTGCGAGGAACCGGCGTAAATTCACATTTAAATTATAAATTCACGTAGTTTTTAAGTTGACGTTTCTATAGTGATCCTTGTGATTACCCTGGTACATATAGTAGTCTGTGCTTGTGATTTCAATGAATAAAAACCTATTGACTTTGACTTTGATACAAACATTTGTCCCACAGCGAGAATCAAACCCACAACCTTTTGCGATTCAGGCGGGCCTCCGCCTACTGCGCCACAGATGTCGTCATTCATTCATGATGAATGGAGAATGCTACCAGTGGTAAATAATCCCATTACCATCATATTAAATTAGCTCTCAGAAAATCGATGAGATTTGGATTGAATCCGTGATGGAACAGAACTGAAAACATTATCATCATTTTAAATTTATTACGTTTGCCACACTCGAACGTGGACTGCGAGCGTATATAATATCAAAACGAAACTTCGGAACAAATGAATAACTTCAACTATCAATGGAACTCTTCTAGCCAAACAAACGATACGTTATCACGGTAATTGTACGCAGCGTAAAGTGACAAACGAAATGATTCGTAAAATTAAAGATAAAAAAGTATGATCTTCAGATATATTAGATCTATTACAAATCTATACAGCGCAGATTAAAATTGTGGAATAAATATTTCGTACAATACGGTATTATTTTTTATTTTCCCTAAAAATACGGCAGTTTTAGATTCTGAATACGGCAACCCTATATTTGTCAGGAACAACTCAACACATGAACATTGCTGCCGGCCGCCATCTTGACTAGAAAGAAGTGAATTACCAAAATACGTGTGAATTTGTTATTTTCTTCAGGAATTCTACAGCGGTCCGAAACTAGGACTAGTCTTGTAACATCTAGCGATGTCGGACAAAAAACGTTTGCTAAACGATCTTAGAGTTATAGATTTACGAGCAGAGTTAGAGAAACGTAACCTAGATAAAAGCGGCGTACGCGGTGTGCTCATCCAACGCCTCTCAAAGGTGATAAAAATCAGGTGTTCGTTATAAATCTTATTGTTTGTCATTGTACGCAACGTATAATGTTATTTTAATTGTAGCACTTGGAAGAAGAGGGTCACGATCCGGCTACTTTCAAGTTTGAGTTGGTAAACTCTGACGTCAAAACCCCATCCAAAAAAACAAGGCGCTCAGAGAGTGCTATCGAACAGGAGGCGGAAGAAGCTCCCGCTATGGAGGATATGATCGTTCAGGACGACGCGGGAGATGATGACGAAACTGAACATAAGGGATCTGATGAGCAGAACTCAGAAGCAAAGATGGAAGTTGATGAAATTGAAAGGACTGCAAGAAAAAGAGAGATGAAAGATGATTCTGAAGCTTCGGAGCCTAAAAAGGCTTGTTTAGACGAGGAAGTGAAAGAAGAAGACCACAAAACTGATAATACTGATGCTGAGGACAGCATCAACTTAGATCTCGGTGAAGATGAACTTCTCAATGAAGAGGTATGTTTCTATTTCTTCAGTGTAACGGTACAGCTGCCGTCTTCTAAAACTATATATAATGGACTGTCTAATAGTTTCATGATGGAAATTGATTGAATGTGTGTGTCTCAGGGTTATTTATTTGTAGATTTTAATGTATTTATGAGACAGAAGAAATATAATTTAGCTAAAAAAATATTTTATTTCTCTAATAGTCTCTCTGTCTAACATTTGTGTAAAAGTTATCTGCAAGGCTCATCAAACTATTCTAATAATGCAGTATCTATAAATACAAAATGTTTGTAGTTCACATGCTGGAGCCTCGCCAAATGTATTATAGTTACTCATTTCTATTTATAAATCTGTTTTCTTACAGACGGACAGTACTGCAAAACCCAGCACAAAAGGTAAGTTACATGGGTAAATTCATCACAAAAACAAATATTGAATCATTATTAATGTGTAAGTTTGTATCGCAACATATTATTATTGTATTTCATTTGCTTTTCTGGAGAAAGCGGAATCGGATCAGGCAACATTTAGATGTAATGTATGTAAAATTGTGTTATTATTATCTGTCATCATTAATTGACATCATATGGCGGATGAACCAAAGATTAGAAGTACCAATGTTGAAGAATGTTCCTGGTGACAAGAAATCACTTAGAGGAGAAAACTATGAAAGTACAGCTTCTGGGCAACCCTTACAAACACTTGGCGATACCGCAACCAAGTAATCTGGTACAAGGACCATAGTTGCAAACATTTTGGGAAGAAATTCTGCACCATATCATGATTTCCGAGCTACTCCTATTCGTACTCCCAGTGTCCTCTCTAGGCGAGTGAACATGGGCCAGCCTTCCCAGACAAATTCGTTGCCACAGTATGTATATCAAAATACACATAGACATGGTGGCTCCTAGCTACTGCGCTCTTCCCAGACAGTGGTGTTAATGTCGAATCAAGTTTTCACAGGTCAGGGTATTGTATTTGCATCATGCAAGTGTGAAATTGCAAGAGAAGCAACATTGTGTGCAAGATAGTGTAAGAGGCAGGGCCGGGCGCTCTGCGAGCGACCTGCGCTGGCTCGGTGGTGACCTGCTTTGCCGGCGTAGATGAGGCGGCGAACGGGGAAGCAGGCGAGGCAAGCGAGGATCCCGCGCCCGCCGAGGACGCCGCGCCCGCCGACGACGCCGCTGCGCCCGGCGACCAACACGCTAGCTCAGAGGTGCCCGCGACTAGGTTGGTGAACGCCGCACGGTCGTCGCGATGATACGTCCGCCTGCCCACGTCTATCTTCTCCAATTCATTCTACGATACCTTAAGTTTTCGCTACAAAGTTTTGCACCTATGTTGCGTTGGGGATGCGTCGAGTTCGCCACTTTAATATCGCTGCTGTGAAATCAACGCGAGACGCTGCAGCTACAAGTGAGACGGCGTGTTTCAAGACTGAAGATCTGTCATGCATCGCTTCGTGAGGATACGTCAGTAGGCTGCGAGCGTCCCGTCGCGTCGGCTACGTGGCATCATCTACCTGCCGTCGAGACTGCGACTTCCTGGATGGACCCTGGTGGAGTAACGGTGCAAAACTTTGTAGTCGATTTGTGCGTTTTACGGCAAAATAGTTTTCGAAATCACATGAAGGAAAATAATTGTGATAAATTAAGCAATCCATGTTCTAAACTTGGCGGAAATTTACTATTTGACGAAATACAAATCAACTTACTAACGATACCTTGTTGATATGATGATTAATATGTCTTTAATTATTTCAGCAATGATGCAGACGAGAATGATTCCGAGCAAAAAGGTATTGATTACAGTTACCCAAATATTAATAATTGCATGTTGATTAAACACACATTATTAATCAAAAATGCATTTTATTTATTTGTAGATGAGAAAGACAAGGAAGGTGATGGAGATAAAAAAGAACGAAAGGATGACAGCAAAGAGGGCGGCGCCCGCAATCTGTGGGTCAGTGGCCTATCGGGTGACACTCGTGCTAAGGACTTGAAGCAGCTGTGCAGCCAACATGGCAAGGTAAATAAACAGTTAACGTCATGTTTATCATGAATCAAGTCTACTTTTGAACTTAAATTAATTTTGCAAATACAATAACCTTGTCAGCTGAATTAAGGTTTAAATATATTTATTCTCAAAAAGACAAAAAGTCACTTACATAAGAACTATGCTATCTTAAGATTATTATTATATTGTAGGTTGTTCTACAAGTATAAGCTAGGTACCTATGGTAAGTGATAAGGTGTGGTAGGTACCTAGTATCTAGACCTACCCATTTAACGTAGTTAAAACGCAATGACGTAGGTACTTATGTAATGTATAAATTAACAAATGTTGTTAATAGTGTGATGAGCAAGTCTTGTTTTAAATACGTTAAGCGAGTTTACATGTTTAATTGAATTACAACAGAACAAACTCAATGCTTGAGAATGTATGACACTAACCATGTCATACATTCTCATACAACCATGATGTGCAATTGAAGGGTTTGTAAGTAACAAACATAATATTAATATCTTTATTTTTTTTAGGTGATTGGTGCCAAAGTAGTGACCAATGCCAGAACCCCTGGTTCTCGCTGTTATGGATATGTGACGATGGCTAGCTCTTTAGATGCTGAAAATTGTATTAAGAAGCTACATAGAACAGGTGAAGTCATATACAAAATAAGCATTCTTCTTTTCCAGGCAATATAAGAGTTAGAGAATTATGGGGCTCACATTTTGAGCTGCTTGATTTCGCGGGCATTCCGTTTGAAGTGTTTTTTTTTTTTTTTCAGAACTTCATGGACGCATGATTTCCGTAGAGAAGGCAAAATCAGAATCTGAGTCATCATCGCGTCGCCAACCTTCGCGCTTGGATCACCAAACCGGCAAAGATATCAAAGATGAAAACAAAGATAAAGAGGTAACATCGAAATTGCATGTCTATTAATAGACGAGGTATTTTAAATTTAGAAAACTAAACATCTGATTTGTATATGAGTAAAATACTTTCCTTGTATCATGGTCGTTGTAAGAATTGCATTTAGTATTCCAACTCATTATTGTCTTTAGGAGGTTAAGGATGGAGTCGAAAAAGACGATGAAGGCAAGCAAACTGAATCTGAAGCCGAAACAAGAAGATCCACGTCGCGCACGCGTGAAAAGTCTGCTCGATCTGATAAGGTTTGTTGAAGAATTTTATAAATTACGACTGCTATTAAATCAACGAAAAAAAAAAGGATTCTTAGAAATCTGTCCATTCACGTAACTTGAAAAACCTTTGATATGTTTTTATTTTGTCTCCATCATAAGTTTTTTATGGTTAGAATTTCGATGATATAATATTCCATCCAGAAATATCGTGAAGTAAACATGAACCATGAACCAAATGCTTTCAATAAGTTCATATAGACCTTACAGCATGTTAGCTGCAAATATTCTTGCAGGTGCAAAGCCTACTTTGATAATATTGAATGAGTAATTTACTCTTGAAAGCCATTCACAACCTCTGTGGCGCAGTGGGCGAAGGCCCGCCTGAGATGCAGAAGGTTGCGGGTCCGATTCCCGCCGAAATGTTTATATGATCTGCAAATATTTGTCTTGGGTCTGGGTTTTTTCTATCTATAATATGTATGCATTTACAAAAAAAAGTGTATAAGAAGTATATCAGTCATTTAGTTCCCATAATACAAGCTCTGCTTAGTTTGGGGCTAGATGATGATGTGTGAAAAAACGACCAGCGTAAAAAAAAATCAGGAAGAATTAAAATAAGATTTTAACGTTTTTTTTTTTGATAATATTTTAGGATCGCGCAAAGCGCAGTACACGCAGCCGAGAACGTAGGCGATCGCCGCCGAGAGATGTCCTTTCATTCAACAAGATTTGGGTAAGTATATTATTTTGACGACCTCTGTGGCGCAGTGGGCTAAGGTCCGCCTGAGACGCAGAAGGTTGCGGGTTCGATTCCTGTCACGGGACGAATGTTTGTAAGATCTGCAAATATTTGTTCCGGATCTGGGTGTTTTTCTATGTATAATATGTATGTATTTACAAAAAAAAAGTATATTAGTATATCAGTCATATAGTTCCCATAATATAAGCTCTGCTTAGTTTTTGGCTAGATGACCCTGTGTGAAAAATGTCCAGCATTATTATTTATTATATATTATTATATTCAAATTTGAATTTCTTATATATAAGAGTCAAAGAGACCAAGATACTCCGCCGGGTGGCATCTCGCAAGGCAAATGGATAGGGTAGAAAGTATAACCATGCAAGGCGTGATACAAAAGAGGCAGATTATGAATGATGATTTAGTTGGTGACCCGACGTAACATAGCATAGCCTTATTCCTACGACGTAACGCAGCGCAGCATCCCGCCTGCAAGGGCTTATACGTGTGAACAAGCAACAATATTACATTATTTTAGCTTTAATTCATAATTGTGATTTGACAATACCTCTACAGTAGAATAATAATCTGAAATTTTATTATATTGAATTGAATTGCATCGGTACATAGAATGTATGATACTTATATAAATAACATGCATTCATTTTGACCCTAACACCTTTTAATTCACTGTGCTTGTAGCTGACCAGATTTATAATACCTTAGCAATTTGACAAAACCAAGTGTACTATGTAGTTCCTATGGTTAATGATTGAGTATGAGTGAAGAGTTAAAATAATTATTACTTGCAGAAAGAGCGTGACGTGGCACGCGCCCGCGAGCGCTCGCGCGCCGCCCGCGAGGAGGAGCGCCGACGCCGCGCCGCCGAGGAAGCCCTGCGCGAGCGCGAGCGCCGACAGCGACAGGAGAAGCATCGCCTCGCGCTCGAGAGGGAGAAACTACGCGCCGAGAGGTACTACACGCACGCACACGCACGCACGCACGTGCGCGCACACACACACACACACACAAATATACAAGGGTGAAGAGTTTGTTTGTTTGAACGTGCTAATCTATGGAACTTCTAGTCGGATTTGAAAAATTCTTGTTGTAATTCTTGAGGAAGTTATAGGCTATTTAGCATCACGCTATGACCCTAAGGTGCTGAGCAAAAAGAAAAAAGTCACGGGCGAGCGATTCGACGCGGTGGGTCGGGGGCCGAGGGCGTCCGTGACACAGCCAGTAAAACTATAATGATATGTTATTGATTTATTTCAGGGAGAAAATTGAACGCGAGAAGAATGAGCTACTTCGTTTGGAGCGCGAGAGACATCGGCTGGAGCGCGAAAAGTTGGAATTGGAGAGGATGGAGCTGAAACGCGCCCAACTTAGGTATGGGGATGCAGAATAAAACACTTCATACGAGTCTTGACGGTATGGTATACCTTGAAAATATTTGCGCTACCCACATCTTAGCTTCTCAATACACTACATGTACCAATATACATACATATACTGTGTTGCATTCTTCCATTTTGTTAAGGTGTCATTATTCACCTTTCTTTAGTTTTACTGTGTAAGTTTAAGGTGTTAAATATATGTATATGTGAATGTATATAAACGTGACATGTGCCAACTATTATGTATGCCTCTGACTACTTGGTAACCTCATGGGTCTACATAAGTAGGTATAGATCTGATCTGAGTGTGTTTGCTTTTAGTTCAGTTTCCACTTACACCAACAAAGTCGACTTAGTTGTCTTGGTCAGGCATGGGCCAAATTCCAATAGATATTCCACTGAAAGAAACACAAGAGTTTCTCTGCCAAGCCTCTCATTTGGTAAAAAAATGGCTGAGTTGAACTATACTTTCAGGTTGGAAGAAGAGCGTCGTAAGCGTGGCTATGAGAATAGCAACTACCGAAAGGTTGCCAGCCCGCCGCCGCCAGATCCGACCTACGAACGAGACGCAAGACATAAGCGCCCACCACCTCCGCCTATCGTAAGTATAACCTTTCGAAGACCTCAGTGGCGCTGTGCTCGAGTAACCGGCTGTACCGCAAGTTGATACCCCTCTGCGGGATAATGTTTGTCTGTTGTGCAGATATTTGTTTCTGTACATGACATTGGTTCTTATACTACGTTATTACGTATCATTGTACTTGACTAAATTTGTCGTGCAAATATTAGGCACCTACCTAGGTACTCGGAAGAAATTTATATTAAATTAAATTGATTTATTAAATTTCATGTATACCCACAACAACTCTTTTTGTTTTTGTTACCATTTTTCTCCACAATGGCTGACGAATTTTAATGCGGTTCTGATGATTGATTTGTATATCGAGGATGAGTTCCCCTAGTGAGGGGTGATGTAATCAATGCTGGGAATTGTTAAGAGTTTTCAAATTTATTAACATTAACTATTAAAATATCTACAATCTGTGTTTGAAGTAGGCCTAATCAAATGCTTTATTCCAGTCTTCAAGTCGAGGGCAGTTCGAGGCGCCGCCGCCGCCTCGCTTTGAGATGAGCTCGGGATACGACCGCGGCGCGGATAAGCGGGACCGCGGGGGCGTCGCCGAGCGCGACTACAAGCGAAGCGAATATCCCAGACACGTTTCCTGTGAGTCATTTACCTGCCCATCTGTTGTTCAACAATAAATAAATAGATATAAAATAGACAGACAGGCGCATACATAGTTTTGACCCCACACTGTAAACAAAGTGTATTAGATTTATACTACCCAATGTTACACAAGTTAAAGCAAATATCAAAATCAAAGATGAACAGTTGGCTTTTGTGGACACCACCGTATTCTTAGGTATCACTTTAGATAATAAGCTTCAATGGGGTCCTCATATTGATGGGTTATCGAAGAGACTTAGTTCTGCGGCATATGCAGTCAAAAAGATCCGTCTTTATACAGACGTTGACACAGCTAGACTAGTTTACTTCAGCTACTTCCACAGCATTATGTCGTACGGTATACTGCTGTGGGGGAGTGCTGCTGATATCAATACCATTTTTGTGCTGCAGAAGAGGGCTGTTCGAGCAATTTATAATATGGGCCCCAGAGAATCACTTCGCGAAAAGTTTAAAGAAATAAATATAATGACATTCCATTGTCAATACATTTATGAAAATCTGATGTATGTTCACAAAAATATTAATTTGTTTAAGAAAAAAAGCGATAATCACAATGTTAATACTAGAAATAAAGATAAACTCGCTGTTGCCACTTGTAGACTCCATAAAGTTGGTAAATCGTTTAAAGGGCACGGTGTACGCTTTTATAACAAACTCCCAAGAGATATACAAAAATTATCAATTAACAAATTTAAAAACGTAATTAAACAAAAGCTTTATAAAAAGGCATACTATAAAATATCTGATTATTTAGATGACAAAAACTCTTGGGATTGAAAATGCTCCAACTCGAACCTATTGTTTTGTAAAAGGATCATTAAAAAGAATAACCAGCCTTGTTTTCTTGCCTTTCTTTCCTGGCTTGGTCGCGGAGGAACAGGCACCTAGATAAAAACCGACGTTTCAAAGTGGTCCTTGTGATTTTATTGAATAAATGAATTTTGACTTTGACTTTGACTAAAATTCCCTGTGTCATGGGTATGAGCTATGAGTACTGTGTTACCACTACACCCAGACCCTGATCAAATATCTGCAGAGCATGCAAACATTTGTCCCGCCGGCGCCGCGGTACTCGTACCCACACCTCTTGCGTCCATCCTCACAAACTTTCGCGATTATAATTTTAGTAGGATTTGTGGTAATATTTTTTTGTTTTGCTCCATATTTCTATTTTTATATTCCATATTACTTTTTCAGCAAGCACCATGAAGTATTCCAACGGGGCAACCGATGACACCAGACAACCAATGCCGCCCGGCACCAGACCCAAAGAACCAAGGTAATGGCTCTTATTTTCATCATTTTTCTTAAACATATGCTTTTAAAAGTCATCAACAGTTTGCCACAGTTGATTATCTACCAAAATTTTAGATAAGTGCACATGGTTTCAGCCGTACGTATGATTCCCGCGACACGCGCGCCTATCGTCCATCGCCGCCCAGCAAGCCGGAGCCTCGCAGCTGGAACACCTCGAACCGGTATCCTGACACGTCAGCGCCTTCTAAAGGTGACTAGTGCTAAACTCAAGTGAATTTTTACGAGATAATAAAACCCCGAAGTATTTTTCCATCACGTAACGCAGCGCCCTCCTGGTGACGTATGGCGTTAAAACCTATCTAAAAACACTTTAAAGATTTTTTTTATTATTAAATAACAAATAAATACCAGTAGCCCTGACCCCACACTAAGATTCCGTGTCGATACCCAATCAGGAACTACGAGTATCGTGAACAATAATACAAACGTTTGGCCCGCAGCGGGAATCGAACCCGCACCTCTTGCGTCGCAGCCGGCTGCTCGCCCGCCGCATCATGCAGGTCGTCATGCTGGACATAGAGCTCTCCTTATACGCGCCACTAAGCCTAGTGTTCGCCACTTCTTATCCACTGTCTGCCTGCTGGCTTTCTTAACACATTCACTGCCACTGACACGCCTCGCGTGTTCAGGCTAATCTAGGTCTCTATGCCAAGAACACCCCAGGCGTGTTTTGAATATTTCGGTAATATTTCTCAAACTAGGCCAGATTTTCCGTTAAAATTATTAGTGCATCATTTCTAAGGGATAGGCTATGGCATTTTGAAGCGGTCACCTTAAAAAACTAGTTAATATTTTTTTACGAAAAAAAGGTATTTTGTAGTGCCGAGAACACGCTAGGCGTGTTCACTTACTGAAGCTACCCTTAAGTTCCCAAACTTTTTTATTCTATTAAACGCTTCGCTAATTTCAAAGTTAAAGCTTTCGATATGTGATTTTTAACTGACTTCAAAAAGAAGGAAGTTATCAATTCGTCGCGTTTATACCGGGTGTTACAAAACTCCCCATGAAAAAGAAAATATTTATTTAACCGAAAAAAAAGTGTCAACCGTATAGCCTGTCACAAAATCAAACTGAATTTTAATAGATTATTTTAACGGAAGGTAATAACTGTTTCATAATAAATAATAGTTATAATGCATTTATTTAAAGTACATAATAATAAAAACAGCTTTCGTTTTAGAGTGGTGTGCCATCATCCAGTAGACAGACCGTCTAAAGAGATCTAACATGGTCCATTTTGTTCGAAAAATAATTCCGCCAAATATAAAACGTCAAATACTGTGCTCTGATTGGTTGACGTAACGTCAAACATGTCATTCTTTCTAGTAGTTTACATAGATGCGAAAATATCTGTGTTGCGGAAAATGTAGCTCGTATTAGATCTCTATAGGAATATGAGGATGGCACACATCGAGCAAACATCGGAAAATGTTTGCTCGATGTGTGCCATCAACAAACAGTTGACGATACAATTCGCGGACACGGTTTTCACGGCCTACACGTATCATTTCATAATACTCTAACAGCTCGTTTACTCACACATGGTCTCCGTATTTACAGTAGCCTTTTTAACGGATACGACAAAAAATATGCTCTGTTCACACATAGGCACCGTATTAAGTTCAACGTATCCGTCGTTACTGGATGCGATGTTCACAAAGCAAATTCGCAGTTTATAATAAATAAATAAAATAAATATTTGTACGGATAACGTATCCGTCGTTACTGGATGCGATGTTCACAAAGCGGATACGTACCTAATATTTTTAATGTTCCGTCATCCAGTATTTGATGACAAAACGGAATGTCAATTTATCGGACCCATATTTTTTACTGTATATAGAATACCGTGTCATGTATGAAGTCGCTCATACAACTCCATACGCCATCAATGAAAAAAAAAACGTATCCGATAAAACGAAGGCCGTGTGTGAACGGGCTGTTAGTTAGTGTACATGCTCACTTTTCTCAATTTTAGACGAATTTATTGGGATGATTTATAAATTGACACAACAATATGTTTACTTAATCTGTCTTAGGACACCAGTATTTAAAGCGCTTTTGTTTTCCATCAATTGAGATTACAAACCTTTTTAAGGTAAAATGGTTTAATTATGAAAGTATGTTTTCCACTTCGCAATGCCGCGAACACGCCTAGCGTGTCCCCAGTTTTATACGGCGGCATCTCGATGAACTTCATAAAATCGAGAAAATCGTGGTGGCAGTGAATGAGTTAAGTGACTTCGTCTTTGACGACTATGATGGCGCCGCGGGCGAGTAGCCGGCTAAGACGCAAGAGGTGCGGGTTCTATTTGCTAGGTGAAACGAAGCAAACTTTCCGTTTGCTAATGTAAAGTTGTAAATGTAGGCAGCGGATCGGGCGCCAGCGGCGAGGCGTGGTCGAGCAGTGGCGGTGGGGACTCGCGCTACGCCGGCTACGACACGCGCTACCCACCGCAGTACCAGCCGCCGCCGCCTGGCGCCAGCGCCGCATACCCCGATCGATACACTCAGCCCGCCAGGGACTCCTACGCGAGAAAATACTAGAAACCACCAACACTGACACAACAAAGGTATCTTCTGCACCAACTCACATCATCATCAATTTTGTTACCGAATACATATTATTTCATTATTATATTACTAATGCGTTGTCGGTTGCCATTCTTATGCATGCTGTGATACCCTGTAATCTTTGCGTGTGCAGTGTAAACTTGTGAGTTTACAATGCACACATGTAAAGCGTAGGGCGACAAACTAAACTTCTAACACAAACACTGCTTTTTTAAACTAGATTTTCCATCTGCGTTTAACTTTGACAGAGCTGCATAAATGTTGTATTTTTTGTGTTTCTGAATTTACACAAAATGTTTTTATAACATGCTTTATGTGAATTATTGACAATTATTTGTTTCTTTACTGGATTGGTCAACGCATGTTTATAATAATAATTAAATATTAAATGTTGCTGGACATTTTTCACACAGCATCATCTACTAGACCCAAACTAAGCAGAACTTGTATTATGGGAACTACATGACTGATATACTAATTATATACTTTTTTTTGTAAATATTATACATAGAAAACACCCAGACCCGAGACAAATATTTGTAGATCTTACAAACATTTCTCCCGCGGCGGGAATCGAACCCGCAACCATCTGCGTCTCAGGCGGGCCTTCGCCCATTGCGCCACAGAGGTCGTCGATAAATATATATTTTTTGTTACAGGTTATCTTAAATGATGAGCAACAAATCTAAGCTTAGCTTCATATCATATTAATGAGGCCAAGTTGCAGGTAGAATATACCTATGATAGGTACTTAGTTCTTTTACAAGTAGATACTTTGTTTTTATTGAAATAACATGAAGCTTTCCAAACATTCCCTTATTTTATGGGGAGGTCCTTTTGCAGGTTATGTATGTATTTTTATGTTTAGATTTACTAGTGAAGAATAATCGATTTATATGTTGTGTTTGAAAAATTCATATTGTGGTGTTATGATGATAAGCTAAAAACACTGATTTTGTATATTATAGGATAAAAATTATTTAGATTGGTTATGTGTAACAATAAATAGTATAAGAAATTTCATCTTTTCATTTATCCACCATAATTTGTAAGAATAAAATAGGGATTTAAAAACTTATTTTTAGAAATAACTCATTTCTTATCATAGCTGCTGAAACCCGATTTGCAGATAAAGGTAAAAAGGCAAAACAACCATGCTGATTTTTGGCTAAGCACAAACAAAATTGTATTCAAATTATCATATAAAAGACAACACCATATTTAGATAGCCTAAAAAGTAATATACTTCACTAAACTGATCTGGGTACCTACCTAAAAATAAAGAAGCTTGTTTATATGTTTTTTTTTCATAGGGTCTTGATCACATGGTTTTGTGGTCAATTGCAAATACATACAACAATCTCACTTGCTACCTAAAAACTTTTGTTCAAAATAATAAAAAGATTTCTTACAACTATGCCAAAATTAAATTTTGGTCTTTTACAACTACAAGTCAAGTAAAGACATTCAAATCACTACAAGATAAATATGTTTACTAAAAGCCTAACCAAGCAAGTGTACCTAATGACAGCTAAAATTCATTTCAAATACATAAAAAAACACCACAAAATTAGTACAAAACAAAAAAAAAAGGTTAACAGAACCTATCATCCATCATCTAGACCACAATCACCTTGTGTGTTTACAAAACACAACACAATATTGATAATCTCTTGGCTAACATGCTTCTAATAGTCTTATGTGGTGTTGCATGATATTTTGTTTTTCAAATTATAAAACTGCAATTTTGAGATTTGGCTAATCAGATCTGCTGTTGTCTTGATAAAATGCTAAAAGAAAACAACTGATCTTGTTCACAACAAACTACATTGCATTTTTTTAAACACATACAAAATATAAGCAAATTGGCATAGGCAAAACAATAAGCACCCACCACCAAACTACATT
This sequence comes from Perizoma flavofasciatum, assembly GCA_958496245.1. Lineage (NCBI taxonomy): Eukaryota > Metazoa > Arthropoda > Insecta > Lepidoptera > Geometridae > Perizoma > Perizoma flavofasciatum. The sequence goes on along the minus strand of OY292439.1, from coordinate 5,959,198 downwards.
GTAAAACATTAATACATAGTACCCTCAGGCATGTGGGGCAACTGGAAATTAACATTCTCAACAAAAAGTGATGAGTGTGTTGGTATGAGGTTTTCATTGTGTAAGTATGGGAGGTGTCTTTGCCATGAGTCTATTTCAATGGGAGGAGGTTCTATGTCTATGTCTAGAGATTTGAGTGCATCAATGGCATCCTGTTGACCCTGGACTGCTGCCAGGCGGAGCAGTCTTGTGGCAGTGTCAAGGTCACACTGAAGACCGCCTCTTCCTTGCCCATAGTAAATTCCAAGGTTGTAAAGTGCCCCAGGGTGTTCCATGGATGCAGCTGATCTATAAAACTCCATTGCCTGTAAAAGATAATTATATAATCAATAATTCGATGACCTTGGTGGCGCACCAAATAAGTAGTAGGCTGGGACACAAGAGTTGAATACCAGTGTGTATTTGATTACTGCTGTGAGATAAATTTTGCATGTTCTGCAGATATTTGTTCTGGGTCTGAGTGTTGTGGTACTCATAGTTTCTGATACCGACAATACATGAAAACCTAGTGTGGGCTCAGGACTATGAATTAATACTAATGATAAAAAAGAAACCTTTTAAATAATGGCACAAATGTGAAAAATATTTTATGGTTTATTAAAATTATGATTTTTAACCACAAGATACTGGTAATTTTAATATGCAATTTTGTAACATATTTAATAAATGTATGAATAATAATACTTTATTGTACAATACCAGAACTAAAAGTACAATAGGTGGTCTTATCGCTTAGAATCAATCTCTTCCAGACAACCTTTGGATGAAAAGTATGCATTAAATACACAACCGAATTTTCCTTGATGTAACATTGCCAGACTAGACAAAGATTTTTATTTGTCTAACTGTTTAATATTGCTATTTTAAACATGTCTCATTCAATATAGATTTCATATAATTTGTTCACCTTTGGAACCCTTGTTCCAAACAATAATATAAGAATATAAAATATAGTTAAGTACCATTTTCTCATTAACAGTCACTCCCAAGCCATTTTCATAGCACAGACCCAAGTTGTACAATGCTGGAGCATGATGGCGGTTTGCAGCAGACCTTAGTAGGTTAATTCCAACTCGGTGTTGTCCGTTTTCAATGGCTGCCAACCCAAGCTTGTTTTCAATGGAGTTCAGCACTTCTCCCAAATCATTTTCAGAAGAGTCATCAGTTGTAGTACTCTCGCTAGCTTGAACGCTGGTTCCTCCACTATGTTCATTTGATATCAAATGTACAGTAGGAGTGAGTTGCTTGAGAATCCTCTCTAGTTTCTCAGTATTGTTGCATGTTGCACCCTTATTGACCACACTGACATGTGGCTTTAGTGTGCATATAATGTTATTAAAGTTTTTAACACCTTTCCCGGAATGTTTCAATTTCAAATGAATGATTTGACTTGTATACCATCCCAGTACAAGAGCACTGCTCTGTAAAATAAGACTACTATTAACACCATTACTAAGTTACGAGCATGAAGGCAATGATATAATGTTAATGATAAGAAAGACGTAATATGTATGCTTCTGCCTACCCATGTGATGGCACCGATCCAAGAACGGTTCAAGTGTTCGAAGTTCCATCTTTTCCTGTTGGTGTCGTTTTCACCGTGGAACGACTTCCAGCACTTCCGCGAGATAAACCATTGGCACGGAGGACCCGTACGCTTGTTTTTGCAGTTCTTCTCTTCAGGGACGGGCGAGTTTACAACGTTAGTAGTACTGCGCTTGTCGAAGTGATTAGCGCTTCTCTCAAATGTGTCCCGAATACGACGCGATACATATTTCCACATAATTGATTACAAGGGTTAGAATTACAAGAGATACAAGTAGAGCAATTCCATATTTTGTAGAAAAAAAGACTCCGTTTTCCTTGGCTGCAAAGAAGCCGCCATACACCGTAGGCCACCAGAACGAACAGCTGTATTATTTAGGACATTGACATTAGGAAAACTGTGATAGTATCTACACAGATATTATAATACGAAAATTAAACCACAGATGTCATACATAATATAAGTATTAAACTAATCCGTTGTTTAATACTTATCCGCGATGGGCGTTGAATAAACGAACTAGTAGAATCAACGTTTACGTTGAATCTACGTATCAACGGTTCACTGTCACTCATTCAACTAGTTGAAATCGTAGACTGCTTAACTGAGATTCCACAATGTTCATATTGACGGTCAACGGGACGAAACGATGCGTGAACGTAGACGGTATTAACCGTCTACGTTCACGCAGTTGAATCAACTGTTTACGTTGAATCAAAGCATCGACGATTCACAACTAGTTGAAATCGTAGACGGCTAAACTGATGCGACGGGACGATGCGTTCACACGTCCATAGACGAGTTTATAATGAAACTGGAAAAGTATGAAGTCAAGTTTTTTATTGCAAATAAATAAATACCTATATTATATTATACCTATATTTTATATATTTTTGAGAAATAAATTACCTATCTATAAATCGTTTGTCTTTAGATAGCTAGCTGTTTGATCTGTATTTGAATAAATTGTATTTATACAAATATAGATACAAATTGGGAATGGTTCCGTTGGAATGGGGGAGTCCGTCCCTTCCACCCCCTGTGCGACGGCTTTCTAAATCCCACCCAAAAAATGTATCTGTGACACCTAACCAGTTATAAGGTATATATAGTCTATGGGTACGTATCTTACAATCAAAACAAAAAAATGTGTGGGAGAACTGCTTTGTAAATATAGAACCGAATTACTTATTTAGAATTATAATCTCTCGGAGAAACCACCACTAAGGTATTACATCATAAATATTTCAGATCACTGCGTAGAGCTCAAGTTCAATGCGCCTGCAGCTACAGACCTGATGGTGCAAACAAGTTTAACACCCCGGTATGGCTACCTGAGCACAATGCAGACAAGGAATACAATCCTTCCTATAACATTACTCCAACTGAAGTCACTCCTATACTGGTATCTTCCAGCAAATTTAAATATGCTACAACAACTGAAAGGGTACTCAAGCCAATGATGTGGGGCATAATACCTCCATGGCATAAGGTAGGTACTTTAGTCCTTTTATCTATACTATTTTATTATACTTGTATGTACTGATGAACTTCATAGAACTACCCTTACCATACTTTGTGTAAATATATTTCAAAATATTATTCAGCTGGTTGAGATGCATGAGGTGCTGGTCTAATAGGTAGTCTAGTCGTATAAAACAAAACACTAAATTTTATTTACCTTTAATATAACTTTAGTGGTGCACAGGGGGATTTGCTAACTTTGACATTATTTGTCATGCTACACTTCACCCGACAATGTTGACCTCGCAATACTTCCTATGTGCCCCATGCTGTGTCCAAATCACATCATAATACAATTAAACTATGGTGTATGGTGAAACAAACTATGTGGTGTGGTGAGAGGATTCTGTCATCTCGCAGAGGTTTTATTAAGCATGTCTGGAGAAAACCACTAAATAGAATTATGTGAATACATTTTAATATATGGTTCTGCACCACATTAAGAACTATGGGGTCCAAGAGGACCACGAAATAAAGTAAGATTATGACCAGACCATCTTAGATCTGACATGAGGATTTGGTCATCTGACCAATGGTCATGTGGGGTGGTGTGGGATCTCTTTTGAAAGAAAAATATTTTTTTTTTATTTAGTTTTGATGTTGGTAATAAAAAAATAACAAGAAAAACAAACAAGCTCACAACTGTATTTTCCATGATCGACCACACATTCACTAGACTGTTACGTTTACACTATTACCTATCTATAATTATTTTTTGACCTTATGACTATTACACTGTTTTCTACTAGTTATGAAAGCAACTGCATCACCTACCTTCATAAGGCAGGTATAGTTGCCGGCGAAATTTTTGTAAATGCGCGCGTAGCTAATCGTGTCGTGGACAGCGCACGCGGATATTCGACTGACACGGGCCAATCATGTGTGTGTAGCTACGACACGCGCCGTACCTCGCGCACCTCGCTCTAAACGCCAAACACATCTATGAATTAGTTCTGCGCCATGTCATATTCGTGCTCACGACTAGTGTCACTAACTATAGATACATACCTACATTATGTTTTCAGGGAGACTACAAAACACACAACTTAAGCACAAACAACTGTCGCTTAGAGAACATCAAAGGCTCTAAGCTCTTCAGCCCTTTACTCAATGATGGAGGCCGATGTGTCATTGTGGCTGAAGGGTTCTATGAATGGCAGACCACAAACACATCTACCAAAGTAAAGCAGCCCTATTATATTTATTCACCGCAAAGTGATAATGCTAAGGTAATCAATAATCAAGGTTATTATCATTACCATCCTTATATTTTATGTATCATAAGAGTTATCCTCTTGTCGGTGCAACTAATGTGATTCCCTCTATTTATTTATTTCCAAGGTGAACTCTTCCTAAAAAACAAAACCGCGGTTTTTCATGACTTATACTTGAGGAATCCGCGTAAACTCACTTGTAAAATAAATAAGTTCACCTATTCCATAAGTTTACGTTTCTAAATTATCAAGGATCCAAGGTCAATATTTAGAAAGAAAAAATATGTCTTCAGATTGATGATCCGCAAACATGGAACAACAGTTACCACGAAGACACCGGCTGGTCAGGCATCCGCCTTCTCCATATGGCTGGCCTCTACCATGTTTGGCAAGATGAAGACACAATCATTTACTCATACTCAGTAATCACTATGGAGTCCAACAATACATTTGACTGGCTACATCACAGAATGCCTGCAATACTTGATTCTGATAAAATGATACAGGTAAATGTGGATTAAGCAGTATGAGACCGCATGTGTAAGCCTCCACGCGTCAATCTCAATCTGGAACATCGCCCGCATCATGCATACTTTAGCAACAGGATCCTTTAGTCGCGTTTGGTCAAGATGACCTACGTTTCGCGTAACACAGATGTTATACTAACAGATATAACATCTTTTACGCGATATCTTCGCCAATTGTTAACCGATTTTAATTATTCTTTATACTTCAAGGTACCTCAAGTTGAAATTTTGCGGTTTCGACATTTTTATGACATTGGATAGATCTTTTCACTGCGCTTCTGTTCACCAATACAAACATTGAATTTCAACCAATCACAGTTTTAATTTCAACTTTAGCGATTTCGATTCTGTGGACTTGTGCGGAGTCGATAAAACAGTTTTTTGGTTCTCCTGAAAAGTTAGGAAAATCGACTTACGCGGTGTTGTTAGCTAGCCGACGATATACATTTTATGAAAAATTCACAGACCCACTGTGCCTGCAAGATCAAGTTTCATATTTGACTTTTTATCAACTTCACGGTATTAAAAAAAAAATTGTCTTGTTCTGTTTAGCGTTTTGCGTAATTCGTGTTTGGTCAGTTAAACTGTCCTAAACACGAATGCTAATGTCAACAAAACGTAAACTGGTTCTGTTCACGTTTTATTGAAATTACCATTTTGTTCATTTAGAAAAGCGTGGCTGCTATCCTGTAGTTACAAAAAAATGAAATTGACCTGTTGGTATGAATTTTGTTTTAGGCATGGTTGGACATAGATAATGTAAATCCAGACACGGCACTGTCCTATTTGAAACCAGTCGAGGCAATATCCTGGCATCCTGTCTCCACAGCTGTCAACAATTCTAGAAATAAATCAGCCCACTGCAACAAAAGAGTGGATATTGTCAAGAAAAAATGCGTCCAAGGAACTTTGAACACCTGGTTCACAAAGGAGAAGCACAAACCTGATGTATGCTGCCCAGATCCAAAAAGAATGAAACGATAAGGTCTAATAAAACTGTTATTGCATGTTATGTTTTATTATCGTCATCAAATTCTTTGGTTTAATTACGAAACATTTTTTCTTTATTTGACTCTACCTTAGCAAAAAGTACGTAAGTAGTAAGGCATAAAATTGTAGGCATTTTTTTGGTTGTTTTAAGGCGGCTTTGGGTTTGCTCAAGTACCAAGGTTTTCAACATCTTAAAATATTTGCTTAATCCTTTCGATGATCTTTTTGAAACGCTCCGATTGCTAGGTACTTGTCTAGAAAGCCCAGTATTATAAGAAACATTGAGACAAACAAAGTACCTAATAGTAGATATTATAGGTAAATATAATTTACTGGCAATCATCTTTCCTACTATACTTAAAAATTATAAGACTTAAACTTATCAAATTGCTGTGCCTCAATCACGCCACAGTGCTGAAACATGTAAAAGAAAATTGGTATCTAAGTAGGTATATTTTGGAATACCTACATGGTACCTCTTAGGTCATCTTAACCATAAATGTGTCGTTAGACACACAAAAAAAAGGCGGGTTGCTTACATTTTATTCAATAGCAGCCGTACCTGAGACGTCACTGAGATGCAGTTTACCTCTTTCTTAAAATCTACAAGTATTTAATATAGTTTAATAACACAATAGTTAAATAACATTCAAAAGTTTTAAAAATTAAATTAACACAACTATCGTAACTTATCATAAGTTATTTTCCAAGTACATTTATAACGAACTAGCTGACCACCCGCTCGCAACATGCGAGCGTGGATTACATATTCTCAATAATTCTTAATGAAAATCCTAAAATTAAAATATATATTTTATCTTTATTTCCTTTGAAGACTAGGTATTAACGCCAAGTTAAAAAAAATCCTCACATATAGGTATGGGTATTTCGGAAAACCCCCATGTATATTCCCCGATTTTTGTAGTTTCATGTTATGATTATTTTTGTTTCTTTTATCAATTTTCGGCCAGAACCAGTAAAAAACTATTTAGGTTTTTTTGTTGGTAGAGGTTTTCCGGACTTTATCATTGTTACATGGTCCTTATAAAAAATACTTTCATACATAAAATAATAAGCTTTCTAAAATGAATGCAAGTGACGAATTTACGTTTAAATGAGCACAATCAACACAATCTACCTCGTGTGTTCATAAGTTTTGAGACGAACTTATTTAATTAATTTAAAAAGAAAGTAATTCATGCAACCTTTTTTAAACTTTTAAAATTTTAAATTTCGAATGTTTTGAATCAGAAAAAATATACATTTGAATATTTGTTTCATTCTCCGTGAAAATGGCGCCAACAAAAGATTTGCGTGCGACTGTAATTTCACTGTTTCAAGCAGGAAAAAAACCAATGCAAGTTTTTAGTGAAATCCAAAGTTTGGGATGTAGTCGGAACTTTGTGTATTATACCATAAAGAGGTACAAGGAGACCGGCTCTTTAGAAGACCGTGGAAGATGTGGCCGCCCGCGATCTGTAAGGACGCCCGCCAACATCAAAGTAATCAGAGAGCGAATTCGTCGCAACCCTTGCCGGACTCAAAAGAAATTAGCTCTGCAGACCAACATTTCGCGAATATCGGTGAACAGGATACTTAAATATGATCTTAAACTAAAGGCCTACAGTCGAAGGAAAGTGCATTATTTAAACGAGCGTCTTCGTAAATTGCGACTGGAACGATGTCGGAACCTATTGAAGAGACACGATCCAAAAAATATCCTGTTTACCGATGAAAAGATCTTCACGGTGGAAGAAAAGTTTAACCGGCAGAACAATAAGGTTTACGCCAGAAGTTCAAAGGACGTCCAGCCATCTGTACGCAATGTCCAGCGCACTCATCATCCAGCAAGTGTGATGGTTTGGTGGGGTGTTTCCTACATGGGGGTCACTTCGCTTCATTTTTGCCAGCAAGGCGTCAAGGTGAAGGCACAAAATTACCAAACCGACATATTGGAAGCGGTGGTTAAACCATTAAATGATACGCTATTCGCTGGAAAATACTGGGTTTTCCAACAGGACTCTGCTCCCTCCCATAAAGCTAAGACTACCCAACGTTGGCTGGAGGCCAATTTGCCAGGCTTCATTCGGAGCGAAGATTGGCCCTCGTCAAGCCCTGACTTGAATCCTTTGGATTATTCTTTATGGACGGAATTGGAGCTGAGGGCATGCAGAAAGTCTGAGTCCCTGTATTGTACGTCCATGGAATGCACAACCATGGAAAGTACACCCCTGGAAAGTACAGCCAGTATTACAAACCATTGGTTTCAAATACTTGGTTTGTAATACTGGGCGTACATTCCTGGGCGTGCATTCCCTACACGTGTTGACCTTGTACGGCCAGTTTTGTACAACCCTGGAATGTACAGCCATGGAATACGAACCAATTTCATGCTCTGTTTTCATGTGCGAGTGCCATCAAGGGGCAAGTGCTGTGTTGCCATAGTATTTTACGCTATTAGTAAATTAATGTAGATGTAGTAAGTAGATTAGTTATTTATGTCGGTTTTTTGCAGATGAACTAACCGGTTGGTTTTATTTATTTGAAGCCAAGTTTGTTGGATAAAGTTCGGATAGCAATCCTCCTTTTCTGAGTGGTAATAAAAAAAAACCTAATAACCTAACCAATCCAAGACGGACTTGCTTAGGAAAGATTTCTCAGGCCAACATTAACTTATTGTTTACATTATTTATCAATGGCAACTCTTGGTTGAACATATTAGAACTTGCTCAGTGCAAACGAGACTCGTTCTCGTCATGCGACTTATTCGCATCGACCAATGAGAGCTCACGGATATGACGAACTCTCGACCAATGAGCGTCGAGAATATTGGTTTGTAATCCGGGGTGTACATTCCAGGGGTGTGCAATACCGTCATGTGTTTAGTTTGTACGGAGCGTATTGTACGACCATGGAAAGCACACCCAGATAATTCAAACCAAATGGTTTGTAATACTGGCTGTACTTTCCAGGGGTGTGCATTCCATGGTTGCGCTTTGCATGGACGTACAATACGGTCTCCCGAAAGTCTCACCCAAACCTGGATTCTCTCAAGCGAGCCCTTATTAAAGAATCGAAACGGATTCCCATTGAAAAGATTCGTGCCGCCATAGATGAATGGCGCACGCGTTTGAAGGCCTGCATTGAATGCAAAGGCGGCCATTTTGAATGATTTATTTTTAAATACAGATCTAGATGTCAGTAGTTTTAATTTTAATATCCAATAAATGAATACTCAACTTAGCTCCAAAAATATTTTAGTTTTACTGTGTCTCAAGACTTATGAACACACGAGGTATAGTAAAATTAATTGAAAAATCGCTGATACTTAGCTGTGTTTATTTTTTAACTTTCGTTGTACACAATTTATTTGTTTGCTCCAACATCATTTTTTTTTCATCAATAGTGAATTGCCAGAGGAGGGTTTAGCCCGCAAGGCTGGACATTTCTCCAATGGGTTATTATGTCTGAGACATATCTGCGAGCACATCAAGCGGGGAGCGCATAAACAACGCGGCTAGTGAGAAAAGACTAACATTACGTTAGGGTCGGGTCATTATAAGTCAACTAATGTTGAGCAAGATTTGTGAAACATGTGTAAGAATTAAATTATAGGATATCGGTTATTTATTACGTATTTCTTCAATTAAAGACCCTTAAAAATTTGAACCTGTATTATTTTCTCGTCTACCTGACCTTTTTTAGTTTTTTCCGTATTCACGTAAGTTAAATAAAGCGTTACTTTATAACATAAAGAGTTATTTTATTAACAAATTAGTGTTCATCAATAAGCGTTGCAGTGTTGACTGGATAAAAAGGATATCTCCAATTTTTTGAAGTTAGGCTTTGAGTTGTCATTTTTGGATTGGTTTAAACAGTATATTTAAATGATAATTTATCCACTTTTACATTATGTAATATCCCTTGACGGGAATACGGCGAATCACCAATAATACCTGTATAGGTACATAGATACAGAAGACAGAATTTAAACCACCCGTCCAGACAGTACCTTAAATACTCACGTTTCTTACGTTGAGGGACTCAAACAGGCACATAATTAAAGATATGAATGGACATTTAGGTACTAACACAGCTCTCAGCTTTGTTACCTGTATTAATTTCCAACAATTGTACTATGTACACAATATTTAGGCACCCGTCGTTACTGGTAGTACTTGAATTTTAATCACTCACAGTATTTATTAGCCTCTGTTCCAGTGCTGGGTCTCACTTTACATCATTTCTTACATAAAATAAAATATATTTATAACTATAGATATGAGCGTCGACTACTTCATATCGATGTTGCAATTTTTGTTAGCATTAGACAAATAAAGGTCTATTTATGTAATTAAGTACTGCTATACAGGTCTCGGGCTAATTTAGGCACACTTAGGTACACGCAAACATACTCAAATACTTAGGTACTAGTGATAAAAATTAGGCGCTAGATTCTCAACTCCGAAAACCCCAAGCTACTTGCCATAATTTGATATTTAGTTTTAACATAAGTTTTGTGCAGATAAAGGACAAGGACGTTTTTATATTATAGCCAAGAATATTTCGGAGGGACTATATCATTATTAATAATATGATATTATTAAAATTGTAGGCGGCTCATGCATGCATTAGTACTTAGGGTTAGGAACTATATCTGAAATAATTGAAAACAACATAAGCATTCTGAAAAGCTTAAAATGGTCGCAGTTTTTTTAACTGAAATGAACCTACCACTAAGTATAAGTTAGAATGCTGCACATAATCACCACAATACATGCATAACATAATTTAGCTAATTTTCGAGTATGTTAATCCAATCAAACAAATCTGGATTAAATAAAATTGAGTAAAATCAATTAAAAGATAATAGATATGGCCTCAATTAGTACACAAATAGAAATATTATAGAGACTTCGTAAGGGCTACAGACTTCGTTTCCTTCCTTATCTATGCAAATGTATAAGGATGCTGTCTAACATTATCAATAATGTCTCTGTAGTCTGCTTCACATGTTATTAAAGCGTGGTTTTGTATGAAGTCTTGAACAAAACTGGTGACTTCATGTTTATCTGAAAAAAAAAACTCACTCATAAGTTGTCATTAATCTGTTTGCAGTGATTAATATACAGGCTGTTGCAATATAATGAGTGTTGCAATATAATGGGAGAAATCAGGGCAAACTTAAAATACATCCCATTTTAAAGTTCTGTACTTAGACTACTTAATTTTGAAGACATAAGATGCTAGTTATTTTATTTCACACATGAATCAGCATTGACATTTACCTGGGTATTGCTTGCACTTGAAGATGAGATCTATCAGGTATTTGACTACAGATTTGAAGAGGTTTCTTCCTCTAATGCGCCCTATGCCGTAATATGGAGTGAGTGTGGTTAGCACCCATATTGATATCCGCGTCTTGCAGCTTGCTACCAACTGCGGGCTCTCTTCTATTGGCGAAAGAATGCCTTCATCATCATCGTCATCTTCGCCGAAGAGTTGAAGGTACAGTGTTTTTATCTGAAGTTGAAAAATTATCAGGTAAGTCATTTAGTCCAAGAAAACGAATAACCTCGCAGGCCATGCCTAAAAGCACACCCAGGTTTCAATAGAAATATAAAAATACTTTCAAAATTACACGATTTATGAGACACTTTAACTTTGTGCAAATAACACAAACATTTGCATTAGCGTCTGTAATCATTTAGAAGTCTAGGTACCCTTTATAGGTTAGAAACATTATCCCATTAGAGTCCCATTATCTAGCCACTACCTGTATGAATAGGTAAAAGTATGAGCAGTACTTGTAGCTAATAGAATCAACAGTCTTGGTAATAATAGAAGGTAGTAGTATTGTATAAGGGGTATAACGTTAGGGGGTAAGGGTAATTAGTTACCTACCCTTGCAAGTTTATTTCTATCAGCATCACCAATCTGGTACAATGTCTCAAGCAGATCTTTCTTCAAGAAGTACTCTTCACAGTGCCATTTACTGACCATCTTCTTTTTCTTTAATTCCTTCTCTCTGTGTGCATTTTTACTTTTATTTTCTTTTTTCTCTGGCACATTTGTTTCATTAGTTATAAGTATACCAGTTAAAGTGGACAGTCTTTCATCTAGGGACTTGATTTGTGCTGCATGGTTTTCAATGACCAAGTCACTTGATTTGAATGACTGAACTACTGAGGTTTGTGAGTTCTCCATACCAGAATCAATGACATTACTCATGCTCTCTTCAAGGGGCACAGTCTCATTCCGAGGGTTATTTTTAGGCTCTACATTATTGAATGTGGCCTCAAACAAATCTTCATCTGTTTGGTTTGTGTGGAAGAGTTTTTCTAATTGCATCATTATATCATCTGAATCATTTTCAGTGTGCAATGGGGTCATATTTATAGGAATCAGCTGTTGAACAGGCATGGGCTCTTTTGAGTTTATTTCAGTGTTACAATTTGGTATCACAGTTTGTACAGTATTTGAGTGGTCTTTATTAATGAGGATTGGTTCTGGGGTGTGGGTCTGCATATTTATTGCAACTGGTATCTTATACTGTGCAAGAAGTGTGTTCCCACTTGTATTACCTTGTAGCAGTGCAGTTAAATCTTCAACAATTTGGGGTGAATTCTTACGTCGCCTCTTACTGTCATTACCATGGCAATTGCAATGACATTCGCTGCTTAAGCCAATAGATGTTTGGGATTTCTTGTCGTTTGGAGGAGTTCTAATTGTCTCCAACAAATTACGGTATAATCTACCCTTCTCAGTATCATTTTTCACTGCTTTTATCTGCAATCCAGAAATTAAATACTCTCATGAACTTACTATACAAAACCTGAAAAAAAAATATACTATTATTGTTATAATACAGACTAGCCGATGCCCGCGGTTTTACTCGCCTAGGATAGATAATTGACAGGTACATCAAAAATAATTGCATGCCTTGAACCCTTAAGGGCTTTTTGTTAATATTGTGACGAGGGCGGCCTAGCTAACTACGGTACGGTAGCGCCGATTCGAGGTTATAAAATGCCACCCTTTGATGGAAGTTCTTCGTTGTCAGCCTACAAGATCCAGTCTACAGCCTACAAGATTTCGATTCGTGGTTTTAAAATGCCACCCTTTGATGGAAGTTCTTTGTGGTCAGCCTACAAGATCCAGTTTGATGCTGTTGTTGAAGCGAACGGGTGGACCAAGAAGCAAGCCATAACTGCACTCACACTCGGTCTTACCATCCTAGAGGCCCTGGGGAAGGATGTTACCTACGAGCAGCTGCTGGAAGCTTTGGAGTCTCGATATGGCGACGCACACCTGGAGCACGTCTTCCGTGCTCAGTTAAACGACAGGAGCCAACGGAGCACCGAGAACCTACAACAGTGGCCTTTGGAGATTGAAAAGCTGGTTCGGAAGACTTATCAATCTTCACCTGCGCTCATCGACGGAAACTTGATCCAGCCATTCGTCGATGGAATACGTGACTTGGAAGTGCGAGCTGCTGTCAGTCTTGGCCACCATGAGTCTTTGAAGAATGCCTTGGCTCATGCTTTGGAGGTAGAAGCCGTACGCCAGGATCATCGAGAAGTAGTGACTCCTTCCAGTGACAGGTTCAACCGTCCTAAATTCAGCCCTCGATGCTACGAGTGTGGAGAAAAGGGTCATCTGAGAACAAGCTGCCCAAAGCGCACCGTTGAAGAAGAAGGTCGAGCAGCAGGAAGCAGACTTAGCAACAGGACTGCGGGGCAGGTGCTTGATGGGATTGAGAAAATTCGGAGAATTTCAACCACACAGGCCAGCAATGAGAACGAATGGCCGAATTAATGGAATACCCTGCATGATGACGTTGGATACCGGTGCCTCTCGTACGGTGATCAGTTTTCAACTAGCAAATCGTTTCCTTGGGAATATTTACCGTAACTGTGATGGAGTTGTACTCCTGATAGCAACCAGCACATAACCGTCCGGGGCGAAAGGCAGGTGAATGTGAAGCTGGGTAAAAGAATTTTCAACCATAACGTCATCGTGGCCGACGTAGTAAATGACTGTATCCTGGGATTAGATTTCTTGCGGGAGCATCATTGCAAGATTGACGTGACAAAAGGAGTCCTACAATGTGAATCCGAGGAGATCTTTATAGAAGATGGAAGATCAGGAAGATTTCATGGGAACGTGGGCGCACTGTCAGGAAGACCTTACCCAGAGAGCTGCAAGCATTACGAGCCTAAAGAAGCGGTACCTACCCGTAAGAATGAAAACTGATCTTAGCCATGAGTGGAAAGAGTAAGAGACCAAATAATTGGTCTGATGAGGACATCAGACCAATTATTGAATGGATCAAAACCGGTACCCTGCGGAGCGACGCCCCCTACGAGATTGTTCTGGAAGAGACGTCTTACGAGATATGTATAAGCGCGGCAAGCGGTCGGTAGAGTCAGTTTCTTTTCAAGATTGGAAAGTGAATTACTTGAAGTGATAAATAAGCGATATGCAGTGACTAGTGAAGTGACAGTTGCACTAGTGTTGTACCACGTGATACGGTGTTTTAGTGTTTTTGTTTAAATTGTGTAGTTTCGTTGTGTTATTTGTTTTGTTGTCATTTTTATAGTGATTTATTAATACAGTGTTAATTTTGGTGTTTAATTGGACTTAATTATTTTATCCCGAACCCTAGCTCGTAACAATATTCTGATACATATTCAGTTCTTTTGTATTTTAAGTATCCAAACTAAGTTTACAGCAACGCGTGGTGCATTAAACATTTCTTAAACAAACTTATCACACCATCCTACCCCCTTTGAGGGGTAGTTTAGAAAAAAATGTACTTATCTTGTATCATTTGTACTGAATAATATTTATGCAGAGTTTCAAACAAATTGGAACACTTGTTTAAAGTTCCCATAAAAACTTGGACATCCCCTACATTCCCTTTCAAGGGTATTTTGGGGAAATAATTGTGTAAGACCTATCATTTGAATTTAAAAATATTTATGTGAAGTTCCAAGACTGTATGTTCAAGGAATATGACTTTTCATACAAAGGTTTCTTTTTCAAGACTATTTCAGCCCCTTAGGGGGAGAATTTTCCAAATTCCCTCCAAGTTTCTTTTAGGACTTAGGGTTTAGGCTGTGCGTTAATCTGTTAATCTGCCAGTCAGTAACGGAACAGTTTTATATATATTGATTATAAGCAAATAACTTACAACGGACAGAATTTGTGTCCGGTAAAGCTGTATCACCATACTTCTTTGAGCTGCCTTCATTTCTATTGTCTGAGCGCACCTCCAAATACCACTGGGCAAATATATGTTTTTATTTAGGAGTTTCTGGTTTGTCTCATAGTTCACAGAGAGCAGTTTTACCATGTGCTTCATGTAATGCTGGCGCACCTAAAAGTATATACTTATTAGAAAAATCCTACTCCTATTATAAACGCGAAACTTTGTGAGGCTGAATGCTTGTTACTCTTTCACGCTAAAACTACTGAACAGATTTTGATGAAACTTTACAGTAATAAAGCTTATACATCAGAATAACACAGGCTACTTTTTATCCGGGTAGCACGCAGGCGAAGCTAGTTAATTGATAATTCTAGTGTATTGGTACAGTTATCCAAAAGAGCTCGAGGCTAATCTAGGAAGAGGTCGTAAAACAGGGGTACTCAACTAAAAAAAATATTATTTATAAATTATTAGCGCCTATTGACGGCTGATTTGCATTTGTATCGGCAGCAGTACTTAAGTACGTAGGTACTTACTTTAGATATTAAAAGATCCGGTTCTGAATCAATCGTTGGACAGGCAATAAATGTATCGTCACTTTCGCATATAAGTTGGTCAACATATCGCTCGGAGTCCCAATCAGAAAGATTGTATTTTGTATAGTTTGCGTTCATTTTGCAAGCAGCCATTTAAGTAAGCAATGCACCTAATCGTGTGGTTATTTCCTCTATGAATGCACCGGTCTTCACGCTACGCACCGAACTTTTCTAAAAGCCTTCTAACAACACACTTAGGCTTGAATTCACCAACAAAATAAACGGAGGTCAAAGCTAATAAGATGACAGATTCCTATAGAAACATGTGTTAAACAAATGGACCTAACCACCCGTTAATCTGTTGGTGAACTCAGGTCTTAGCCTTGAGTTCACCAACAAAATACACGGTCAAGTCTAGTTTAACATCCGTTAGCATTCCTATTGTTTGCGCGAGTCTAACTAATAACCAACCCATCGATTATGATGACAGATTCCTATTCATTAAAACATTGTGTGTAAAAGCTTTGATTAGCCCGTTACTGTATTGAAGTGTATTGACTGTTGGTAAACTCGGGCCTAACCACAGACACAGGCACAGACTGGACAAGCTAGCTGTGCTGTGTTAGGACCAAAGACTCATTACTCAATAAATTTATTACTTCATGGTAGGTACCTACCATGAAAGCAATAAATAATAGCATAGATGGTGTTTATACCTACCTAGGTATCTCACATGAACTCTGACCCTGTCTAAGCCGTAGCGTTACATTATCTTTGTGTCTAAGGGTATAGCAATAGATAGGTAGGCAGGCCGAAGTTATATTAATTATTAAATTAATCTGGCCGAATTAGTCTGACTAGTTTGGGCCTAACACAGAGAATTAGGCCATCCATAGCTGGGGATGAACTATAATAAAATATATTTGTACTTATTGGGTTTTAGGTCAGTATTTCTACGTGTTGTACACTTTGAAATCTATTTATTTGATTACACCCTAAAGAGAGCGTAAAAATTTGATAAGAGTGGGCTTAGTTTTCGTATTTTTTGCACTTATCGGGTTTTATCACTCTACCCTCGATTTGCTTATTTGTTATTTTTGCTTTATAAAAGAGCAAATATTTTTTAATCTGAGGCAAACAACTAAAACTGGTAGAACGGCATCCAACGAAAATAAACGGCTGAGCTATTTCAATACCATAATTGTAAAAGCCCTTTGCCTTTCGTCGTCGCTGGGTGTTTTCATGTGTAATATGTATGTATTTACAAAAAAAAGTATATCAGTCATGTAGTTCTCGTTATACAAGCTCTGTTTGGGTGATGCCGCACTGTCAAGCAACTGTCGAAAAATAATTTAATAAATTCTACATTATTTTAGTCATGGCAAATATTCTGTGTACGAAATAGTCGGAATTGATTTAAATTATTTTAAATGTATTGAAACCTTTCATGTATGTTATACTAGCTATTGCCAGCGGGCTTTGCACGCGTCCCATACAACTTTCAGTAAAAGTTCAAGTTAACTTTGTTAGATGGGGTGGTGAGCTCGACATGATCATTAGTGTGTGGAGTACGACAACTGGATTGACTTCGCTTACGTTATTCAACCTGTACATCGACGAACTGATTGGGGAGCTGAGCAGGACCAATGTTGGCTGTTCGATTGATGGATCCATGGTTTATAACATAAGCTACGCGGACGACATGGTTCTGTTGAATCCCTCAATCAGTGGACTCTGAAAACTGATAGCAATTTGCGAATCCTACGCAAATAATCATGGTCTACAGTATAATGTTAAGAAAAGTGAAGTTTTAGTTTTTACTGGTAATAAAAAGACTCCTCAGAATATACCCCTGTGAAACTTGTTGGCAACACTACGCCTAGTTGGTTGGTTCCTTAAACCTGGGCCCTAGTTAAAGGAAACTCAGCAAAGTATGCGGAACATTTTATATAATCATTTTAAGAATTATATACAAACGAATCAAATGAGAAAACACTTTATAAAACCATGATACTGGAAATTGGTTATTGCAAAATTTTCATCTCTCTAGTGACACTAAAATTTTTCCGTCAATTGTTTTATATCTGACATGAGGTTACACTATGTCGGAGCTTTACCTCTTCACTCCAAAAAAACTTAAGGGCACGGAACGAAAACTTGTTAACAATTTAGATATCTGGGGCATGTTGTGACTTAAGTTCTGAGGACGACGCTGATATTGAAAGAGAACGCAGAGCACTGGCAGTCAGAGGGAACATGATAGCCCGTAGGTCTGCTAACTGCTCAGCTGAAGGCCTGAAGCTAAGGGTGACCTTAGCACCCTTAGGGTGTCAGCGTGAGCTGTTCAGAGCGTTCTGTCAGTGTTTCTACACTAACAGTCTATGGCTTAAACATACCCAAAGATCGATTATTGCATGGAATTGTATTTATGATGAGTAGCTATAATTCCAAGCACTAATCGATCTTTATTTATTCCAAAAACTATCGTGAACTTGACTATTCATATTGTAAAAACGGGAATTTTCACGTACGGCATTATCGGTGATGCCATCGACTAAGTTTGAGTTTGACTAAGGTGAGTGATCGCGACTGGCTCCCTCCGCGTCGCGCCGTGCACGTAAATACGTAAAAATTCCCGTTTTTACTAATCAATCTTTGGGTATGTTTAACCCATAGACTGTTAGTGTAAAAACACTGACATAATGCGGAGGCCCATGGGCTCAGATATAATGAGAGCAAGAGATAACTAATTCTTTTCAAGGTAGGCTCGAAGAGCTATGACACTGTACCGCCAGTCACGCTGAACGGCAGTGCTCTTAAGCAAGTTTCACAGTTTAAGTATCTAGGCCACTGGGTCACCGAGGCACTCACAGATGAAATGGATATGGAAAGGGAGCGCAGAGCATTGTATGTCCGAGTTAATATGCTGGTCCGTAGATTTGCGCGATGCACTAACAGGTCAAAACAACGCTTAAGAACATACTGCCAGTCGTTTTATACGTGCAGTCTATGGATCAGTCATACGCAGAAATCGTATCATGCCCTGCGCGTCCACTATAATAATGCCTTCAGGATGCTGATGGGGCTGCCACGTTTCTGCAGCACATCAGGAATTTTTGCGGATGCACGGGTAAATGGGTTCGCGGGGATAATGCGCAAAAGATCAGCGTCTTTGCGGTCCGCGCCCGCGCCGGGTGTTTGGCACCGACTGAGAAATGGGGGGTGAAAGTTATCGGCGTTTCGTTATTTTTTTTAAAACACGACTACACGATGGCGTGCAAAGCTGCTGGCAACAGCTGATATATGTAAACGACCGAGGCAACGAGATACTTAGAAATCTTTGCCACTCGAGGAGGTCAAAGATGTGATTTACAATCTTTGGTTTAAAACCGTATACAGAAAACTTTCATATAATTCGGTTCCAACACAAAAATCATTTGCCATTTGACACATCTTTAGAGTAGTATCTTTATTCTGGCTGACCACAAAAAATATGAGTTTCACAAAAGACGAAACGGTTCGGGAACTACTAAATAAAAGTTTAACATTCCTCAAAATTCAACTTACAGCTCTCTTTTTAATTGAAATAGTTATGGCACCCTCCCTGAGTTGAAATAACCAACCAGCCAACCATACACTTCGTTGATTGAATAGCACCCAATGTGTGTGTACTGTACCGGAGGCAATTTTAGCCTCAGTAGAATAAACGGAGATTTTATTGAATCACCGGAGATTTTCCGAAAAGTTAAAATACTCAAATTAATTTAAAAGAAAGAAAGCTTTATGAAAATTAAATAAGATAGATCAATTTTTATTTTTCACCACATTATGTTGTTTACAAATTAAAACAGAACAAATTACAAACTGATCGCGGGAATATAAATAGCTAATAGCGACATCTGCCAGACAACCTTTGGATGGGCAGGAATTAATGAATTAACTAGGTATGAAAAAAAATCAGTTCCAGACACAAAACACAGATCAGTAGAATAGAACATAGGTACTAATCAACACACCGTGTATTAAAATAATCAAATCAAAATGTTTTTATTTTCTGTAACTGTTTACAGTGTTGTATTTGCAGGTTCTCCTGATACTGCCAGCCTCCTAAGAGTCTGGATATATCAGGGGCTTGGCAGATTGTGTTAAAAGAAAAACCGATTAGGCTCCGGTCTCGCCCTAACCAGTGATAATCCGGTTTTTTTGAGAACCGATTCACACCACTAAGCGCCTTCAGATTTACTAAAGATAGAATCGCACTGGAAATAGCACTGGCAAAACATAGATATAGGTACCTATCTTAGTAACGTACGATAGTGATTATTGGTACGAGCAATTTTTTTTAATCTGTGGTTGGTAATTGGTATTAGTACGTTTAAAAAGCCATAATCAAGAAGTGAAGTGACAAGAAAATAAATAGACAGATCTAAATAGGTTATGTTTACTTTACTTACACGTAGTATCCCTATAGTTTGTGCTTATTATTATTTATCAGCACCCCAGGAAAGTTTATGATTCAAACCAAGGAAAATCAAATACAAACCGAAACACCATCATCGGGCGTCAACCAATAAGTGTATTCTCCCGCCTTCTCATCCACTTGTGGAGCAGCAGAATTATCTTGTTTATTAGGTACATCTTGGAATTTAACTGGCAGTAATTGGTCGCACTAGTTAAAAGAGTATTTTTAATGCTTGAGTAATAATCATGAGTGAAGATCATCAAGCACTGTCTCAGTACATAAAAGATGTTCATTCTTCACTTAGGAAAACTTCATCTGCATTAGGAGCAAAGAAGGCCTGGCATGAACACTGCAAGAACCAAGACATATTATTAAAATATGCTGAGTGTATGCAAAAACTAGCAACTACACATTGGGAAAATAATTGTGCTAGCGAAAGTAGTAAAGCCTCTAGTAGAATTGAATGGGCAGCAAATTATTGCAACAATTATTTCATCAACAAGGAATACAAAAAGTATAGAGACAAAGAAAAAGTTATTGCCAGCAAAATTGAT
Source organism: Perizoma flavofasciatum (assembly GCA_958496245.1). NCBI lineage: Eukaryota > Metazoa > Arthropoda > Insecta > Lepidoptera > Geometridae > Perizoma > Perizoma flavofasciatum. The sequence goes on along the minus strand of OY292439.1, from coordinate 5,938,592 downwards.
CTTAGCCTGAAAATTGATGAAATGTTTTCTGATCCCCTGAAATTAATTGATGTGGGCAGTTGCTATAACCCTTTTAAGAAATATAAAAACTTTAATGTAATAGCTATAGACTTATGCCCTGCCAATAATTCTGTATTAGAGTGTGACTTCCTGTTTGTGCCAGTTGGAACTCGAACAATTATAGAAGGATCAAAAGTTGTACAATTGCAGCAGGAAAGCTTTGACATAGTCACATTTTGCTTTCTTTTGGAATACATTCCTAGTTCAGATCTTCGAATATCTGCTTGTGAGAAAGCCCTCTCACTGTTGAGACAAGGAGGCCTGCTGATTATAAACACTCCTGATTCAAAACATGTTGGTGCCAATTCTAAACTTATGAAATGCTGGCGCTATACATTAGCTCAGATTGGATTCAACAGAATAAAATATGAAAAGTTCAGACATATGCATTGTATGGCATTCAGGAAGTCATTGCATAAAGATATTGCTGCCCGGTGGGCAAAATTGCACAAAGAGCCTTTTATGAAGTTTGCACTTCATATCCCTCAAGATTTAAAAAAATATGAAACCGTACACAAAAATTTTGAAGCTCCAATTTTAAGTAGTGCTATAGATTTTACAGAAATGCCTTTCAACAATTATGTAGACTAAGTTTTACAAAGTATGCACATAAATATAAAATTGACATAAATTAATAAAGTAATAGATAGTCCAGAGGCTTCATTTATTTTCACTTATCATTATGATTTTACTATAAAGACATTAAATAATAATTTTGGAATTGAATCATGTGTAACTGCAACCTTAGGCAGCTGCAAATTTAGCTTTACGTTTCTCCAACTTTTCTTTTTTTTCAATATCTGTCATAATTTTGGATACTGACTGACCAAACCGCTCTGCCCGTTTTTTAAGTTTATCCAGATTCTCTGTGAGAGAGCCAGTCGGAGCAGATGAGATGCTACAGCTTGTAGAAGATTCTGTAGAGCCTTGCCCAAACCTCTTCATCCGAGCCTCTTTTCTCTCAGCTTCAGACATCTGTACTGGGAGCCCAAACCGTTTGGCTCTTGATTCTAATTTTGACTTACTATCAATGTCAGCTGTAATCTTAACTTTGTTACTGACAACTGGAGTTATGGTGGGTTTTTCTAGTTCAGTTTTTTCATCGGTAGGTTTGGTTGATATTGAAATTGTCCTATTCAAAACTATTTTCTTGACAGAGGGCTCTTTATCGCCTGTCATATCGTCTGTTTTCTCGTCATCAGATTTAGGTTTAGTTGTGTTGGAAGTTGTAATCTTTCGTTTGAGGATCCTATGCGGTTTGGTTTCAGTTTCGGGCTCTGCGGGTTGCTCTGCCAAAGCCAATTCTTCGTTCAGTGTATCAACAGCGGAATCGTCGAGAATATCTCCTTGACTTTTATCATCTTCGTCTTCCAAAACGCCATCGGAATCAATGTCCGAGTCCAAGTTTATGTCACCATGTTCGTCGTTACTATCGGAAGCTTGAGCCATCGCGGCTTGAAGCCTCACTATGAGGTCAGCCTTGTCACCAGCTACCGAGAGACCGCGTGTCTTTAATTCTTTTCGTAAATCAACTACTTTCATTTTATTTATATCTGACACGGTTGAATCAGCCATTGCAGGAAAAGTTATCAGTTTTATTTGGAACTAATAAAAAATAAAGCACGCCCGGTGTGAATCAATCAATCAAACAAGGTAAATAAACCACAGCTTAAAAATAAAAAAGAAAGGCAAGCAATTTGAGCTCGCACAGGTTATATATATATAAATTGACATGCTCGATGCGTTCACTGATAAAAGTAGCCATGCGCGAATGGTTCAGTGAAAAGAATGAAGTATATCTTTTGGCTAAGTGAACTACTTCATTCATTTAGTTCAGTCGTTCATTTACTTCAGATATACCGTTTAGTTCTTAGAGGATTATGAATGGATGAACGAAGTGAAGAAATGAGTTGCTTTCTTAGTGCTATGAACTATGAAATATTTTATCTCGATTTTCCTTCATAGGTACTATACAGGCTTAGGACTGTAAACCAGGGGCAAACATATTTACTATAAAATAGGTAGGTAAATTTATTATGTATTTTATAATAATAATAAATACGTATTTAAAAATTGAGATATGTACAATTTACTTTTGTTAATAAAACTGATTAATATTTCAAAGTTATTAATAAAACGACTTAACTTATTTTTTATTTACATATAAAACTGACCCGTAACATGCGCAAACCGACGCACTAATAATCGCAAATAACTAACTAAATTCAAACAATGCAAAATAGGTACTTTCTTACTCAAACAAAATATTAATAATCAAAATCCAAACAAACGTAAACAATCTACTTAAGCAAGAATCAAAGAACTTTATCGCAACGACGTAAGGGTTTGTTTTAATTGCAAGTTCTTAGAAAGAGATACCATATCAGCTATCATTCTTTACTCTCGCTACTATTGTTGAAAAAATTGAGCAAAATAAAATAGTCTTTGTGTACACGCCATAACACCGTTTTATCTATCTTCGTCGAGCGTGATGCTAAACGAAGCATTGAACTAAATGAACTAGTGACACATTAGAATGAGTAGTGAACTAAATGACAAGACAATGTTACGTATGGAGTACTTCATTTAGTTCATTCGTTCGTGAACTACCCATGGCTAGATAAAAGTAAACCTTGATTAACAGTCACGACGCACTATGGGACGAAACGGTTCGTATCGTGCCGAAAATCTGTATCTTTCTTAGTTTTCGATATAGCCAAATGAAATTTTGCACACATATTAATAGATATATAGGCTACGAAATTAACCATTTGGGATACCTACATACATTTGTTTTCGTATACTTACAAAAAAAAACATGAAAATTTATATTCTTTATTTTTCATACAAACGCTGAATATTTTTACATCAAATACTTTTATTATCTAGTATAATATAAAATTTTGTTAATTTAACATATTATTAGACAAAATATATATTTTTTATCATAAAAAATATTTATAATTTAACCTAACAATTAAGTTTATAGTGAAACTAAGCAGTAGTTGTTTCGATATTTAATTTTAAGAGATTTTTAGCTTTCTCCTACAACTCTTTTGAAATTGTTTCTGTAGGTTGTCTTAAGCTAGATATGTATGGATCAGATGTATATAGCAAAGCATGGAATACGTCTTCGTAAGTAGCAAATCTAGAAGACTTTCTTAAGTGGCTTAGTCGATTTTTTCTGTAATCTTTGTTCCTCGACTCTTGTGCATCTTCAGCCAATTTTCCTATGGGTAAAACGGCAAAATGTTTTACTATATTTTCTACGTGTATCAGAATTTTGTGAACTGATGATGGTATGTAGTATCACCCGTATTTTTTCACGTATAATTGGACAGTGTTGCGGGTATATTCTCCAAATTTTCGTGAACTAATTGACAAACCTAATGACAATGTTTGTAGAATGACATAAAATCTTTTAACTAATTCTTTGTCAACCCCTGTGATCTCAGAAGTACAGTGGTAATTTAAAAAAAAAACGACGAGCTGTATTACCATTGTTACTGTTGCCTCTACCTTGACGATGCTTATCAATGTGTAAACCAATCTGTGTTCGAAACAGTTCTTGTACTAGCATTGTTTTTTCTTCTTCGATTTTTTTTGTTTTCTGGAGTAGTTACCGACCATCTTTGGAAAGCAAGGTTATATGATTATGTTTAACAGCATCTCCATGCATGCAAAGTCGATAAACCATACTGATAAGCATCTTCATTTTCTGGTTTGGATGCAACTTTATTTAAATCATTCATCTCGCTTGATTTTGCACCACATATTGTGCATACAGCTCCAGAACTTGTGTCTGTTAATACCTGTGCAAGCTTTTCGTTAATCATTGTGAGGAACAACTCGTGGCTAACTTCAACCAGTTCACTATCTTTACTTTCGTATTTTGTAAGTTATTTATTTGAGATCGAATCTCGCTAACCACACAGACGACCTCTGTGGCGCAGTGGGCGAAGGTCCGCCTGTGACGCCGAAGGTTGCGGGTTCAATTCCCGTCACGGGACAAATGTTTGTATCTGCAAATATTTGTCTCAGGTCTGGGTGTTTTCTATGTATATTATGTATGTATTTACAAAAAAAAAAAGTATATAAGTAGTATATCAGTCATGTAGTTCCCATAATACAAGCTCTGCTTAGTTTGGGGCTAGATGATGCTGTGTGAAAATGTCCAGCATTATTTATTTATTATTATTATTATCTTGTTTTTTCTGGAATTTCTTTTGCAAACTCCATCAAAATTGGTCGGCAGTATCGAACGGATGAGCAGGTATCATTTTGCCAAACAATTTCATTAGTTTCCATGTTAGTTAATTTTATTGGAACAAGAGAGGCAATGAATAAGTTTGCGTCTGAAATTAATTGATTTTCGCCAACTAATATTTGTTTGTATTCACTTTGCCCCAAAAAGCCATCACAGCCCCATTTAGCGAAAAGCTTATGATTTCTTAACCCAGACTTTTTGACAGAATCAATCATTAAAATCCGAGTTATGGTATGGTCTAACAAATCTTGAAGCTTTACTTTAGCACCAATGTTCGTGATCTCAATGCTGGTTTCTGGTGGATAGCACATTTGTTTTGCATTTTTCAAAATACTGTAAGGTGGGAAAACTATGCCATTCTTCTGAGCTAAACGAGCTCTTAAACTTCTGTACTGAGATTTATTTAAGTCTAAATCTATAATAGCACTCAGCGCCTCGTGAATAGAAAACGAACTTACAGTTCCAGTCTCATGAAGTATTTGCTTCTTGATGGTTTTTTTTTCATCTCGACTTAAAACTCGCATCAACTCAGAACAGAAGCTTCTGGCTCCCCCTGACATCTTATTCCCTGTACGTATGCGTTATGTACGTGTTCAAGTCCGTATTCTTGAACTAACTCCATATTCTTTCGTTTCTTTGTTCTTTCAGACAGAGTATCATACGGTTTCGAAGGTCTACCTCGTTCTCCGAATGTTGTGGGTGTAATACAAAGCTCTTCCACTTTGAATGCACCATCCAACTATGATGATTTTTTGCTGAGGAATCGGTCTTTGGTCCTTTGGCTTTTATCCAACGAGTGTTGAAACCGGAAAGCAGATTTCGTTGAATGCTGTGGACAACTTCTTGACTTCGTGAAGGCGATAAGTTGTAGTTGTCTTCTAGGTGCTTAGGTGCTTATACCACATATTTTTATATAAAATTGATACTAGATTGAAAAGAAATTTATCAATCTCGGTCAAAATGACCACATTGGTGTCCAACCTCATTTTTTAAAATATAATTTGATAAAGTACCTATACAATAAAACCGTAGAAAACAATTTGTTTTGGTTCATTACCATCCTAAATACACGTAAAACATGGGTGCCGTGATTACACAACCATGGAATGCACAACCATGGAAAACACAACCATGGAATTGGTGTATATTTTGGTCGCAAATTCCAAGGTTGTGTTTTCCATGGTTGTGCTTTCCAGCCCGTACAAAATAATGCACACCCTGGGAAAACACAACCATGGAAAAGGCTGCCAAAATGGCTTCCAATTCCCAGGTCGCTTTCCATGGTTGTGCTTTCCATGGTTGTACAATAACCGGACTCGTAAAACATGATTGATTTTTTTTTTAATTTTCACTATAATCAAAAGAGGGGCAAACGTGGGCAAGTTTTTTTATTTTTATTCAATAAAATACAAACTAATAGACGTAATAATATGCATATCTCCGCATCGGGAAGTCTCGGTAGTTACCGAGTCAAAGTCAATATGAAGTTCTGAAAGTGAAAAATTACTAAGGGTCCAAGAAATATTTTTTTTGCAAGTAAGTATACATATATTTTTGCAATTTTTATGATAAAATAAAAATATTAATTAATAAGCTTTTAAATGATGTGCAACACTTTCACGTTTTGTTTTCAAATTACTCATAATTATAGACGTGAAAGTCGCGGTTTATTACTTCTCCTGGGTGCAGAGTTACGATAGTAAAGTTCAAGTGCAAAGTTTGGCTATAAAATAATTGTGCTTATGTTTATTTTTTGTAGTAACAAGTAGTCCAGACATCCTATTAGGTAGATACAACTCAAAAACTATTAAAATCTAACTTTCACCAAACCTATTTTAGACCTACCTGGTAGACACCACAGAACAAATATACTAAATACTACTAACCGCTAGATTGCGATGTACACAAAAAAACGTTTGTTTGCATGATCCTCAACACCACTCCCTTTCCAGACCGACAGACTGGCACCTACTCCATTCGACCTCTGGGTCGAATGGAGTAGGTGCCAGTCTGTCGGCGGTCACCAATGAAGAGTTGTTATACTTGCTTTGCAGCTCTTGCTTTATTGAAACCACTATCTAAAGCTCACACTTATTTATTGTCCGGTACGATAGTTTAAATAATATTACAATTAGTAGGATGTGAAACGCCCGCATGTACAAAGGATAAAAAGTACCGTGTTATTCTAGGTTACAAACTATACCTACTTACCAACCGTCAGAGATTATGTCTAAGTAACAAACATATAAACGCTTGTATTTATAATATTTATAACTAGGATATAGGTAACCGATCCTAGTAAGTTTTTATAGCCCCGCTGGCCGCGACATATTAATATATGCATCACGCGCGCTAGCGTACAGTAACATATAATTTTCATAGCGGCCTTACATTCTCTTTGATAGCGCGTGAACCGATTTGTATGAGAAACAGCTAACTAGTTCATGACTTGGAATAATATAAGGGCTGTTTTTTATTCGGGCATCTACTTGGATTCCAACATCGCAAATGCCGGTGGTTGTGAAGATGAGATAAGACGTTGCAGTGTGACCCGATCTGTGGTTGTGAAGCTAACAGAGATTTGAAAAGATCAAAGAATAACAAAAGACTACAAAAGTTTGACACACCGAAGAAAAGTCTCATCTTTCCAATCTTTCTTGAAACGACGTTTCTAGACGTCTTTCAAGTTCCTTGGATCGTATACCATCAATGTGCACGATTGGCTGGTAGAAAATGCTTTAGCATTAAGTCCGCCTATTGTTCACGTTCATAAGATGTGCAATAAAGTATAAATAAATAAATCAGAACTTAAAATTATTTTTTTACTTTTACCCCTCAATGGTCCACTGCTGGGCAAAGGTCTTCCCCAACTCCTTCCTTTCCTGTGCCAGGATGGGCCAATCAGCTCGGAACTTCAAGAGCTCATCTCTTCATCTCATTCTCGTCTCCGAGCAGTATCAGGGCACCCCTCGGTGGTCAACTTGGCCCACTGGTCGCCCGATATTGCGGCAGACATGACCAGCCCAGTCCCCATTTAAGCTTGGCGGCTTTCGTCGCTGCATCGTCTTACGAATGCGGTCTGTTCGCTTTACTCCAAGCTCTCCATTGCACGTTGGCAAATATTGAACTTGAATTTTTAAATGTTGGTCAAAGACCAGGGTCTGTGCTCTATACATCCATACGCGGAAAGGGGAGGATGCACGCCACAGATTATACATTTTTGCTCTTAATGCACAATCCATGAGTTGTATCTCCTAATCTGCGAATAGATTTTTCGCGAGAGCTAGAGGAAGATCTCCCTTCATCATATCTCTCATGGACCAATAGCTCCTCCATGCAATTTCAATTCGCCGAGCGATTTCCCTGTCCTGCCTGGAATCGTAGGAGACTATTTGGCCCACGTAGACATATTCCTGGACGTATGCAACTATTCTCCATCCACCGTTACTGCTGGTCTCAACGCTGTTTGTCATCTTGGTTGTTGACCTATTCATCGTCAATCCATTCTCAAGGCTTGTGTTGCTCAGTTCTTGCAGCATTGTCTGTAGCTCCGAGGCCGAATAAGAAAAGAGGACAGTATCGTCGGCGAAGCGAAGGTTGGTTGATCTCACTCCGCCGATGTCAATTCCCTTATCTTCCCCGTCAGGTGATCTGTTATCGGGACTTAAAATTAAAGATTATCGTCGACTGTTTAATTAAGATTGCTTAAGTTCTTTGTACCCCTTACGCGCAATGAAGACTCAATGGAACTTTTGGTAGTGCAAAGCAGGACGGAGAGCAAAAGATTGCGTGGGCGCTCACGCAATCATTTGATATGCCGGGGCAAAAGATAGTAATTAGGAAAAACATCACAAGATGGTCGTCGAAATAATAAAATGCATTTTAATATTATAGAATTTAATTAAGGTACATACAAACATTTTGTAATGTTGGAGTATAGTAATCAAACTAATAAGCTTTGAGTAGCTAGTGAAAATTCGTGGTAAGTAGATCTATAGCTGTATTATAAGTATTAAAATAAAACATGTTAGAGAGGAGAACTCGCCTAAATATATTATACAGTTTTCTAGGTCCCTATAGTAACAAAAATATATCTTTACTAATGCTTCAATGTGCAGGCAGTCGACGCCATTGAAACTAAATCAAACCGGTAAACATCAGTGCAACTTACTATTCGACTCCTCTTCTTTTCAACAATAAATTAAATAATAGTGACGTATATTACCATCACAACAATATATTTAGTGTACATAGTTAAATCGATTAAAAACATTCCATCACTAACTTTTTCTACAATTAATAAAATCACACTGATATTTGGAAAGGCAACAAAACAAACTTTAAGCGTCCACTAGGTACTGTTAGCGTAAGGCCTACTTCAGACCCACTTCCAAGGCCTGGAGACCTCTAACGCGGTACGAAGCAAGCTACTTACATCAACTTACAATTGCACTGATTAAAATTGCACGGAGATTCGTAGCGGCGAAGACCTGCAGCGACGCAAAACGCATACTCCAAGCTCTCGATTTTAACCCGTGTTATGTAGACAAAGTGAATATGAATACATCTGCACAACTATTAACACCCTTTCAGCACGACCCTAACACACTAGCTAGGTGTTTGACAGATCTGTGAAGATCTTTCGCCGGATTAGTAATAAAATATTGAGGGAAAAACATAAAAATAACAATATAAACTTAGGCTACAGTAAAATTAAAGTTGCAAACAAAAGTTAGGATAACAAAAACAGTCTAATACTTCCTAACACGCTCAACACACATGTATGACTCGACCCTATCGCATTTCGAAAACCCAAGAAAAAATTGATATCGAGTTTGTCGATGGCAGAGATTATATTAGCGTCCGTCCGTGTTATGCTACCCGATTTATCGATATTAATTAGATTCAGCTGTATGGATAGACTCACCACACATATCCGCAACGTGGCAGTGTCCTGCAGGGCGATCACACTAACTCATGGCTATCGAGATGGCAATCAATTTTGACACTAGTTCCTTATTTTAATGGCCCATCCATCCAAAAAACGGAACGTCCAATATGAAACCAATTTTGTTCATTCGCATTGACCATCTATGGCTCATCCAGCTTATAAATTCGCGTGATACGATTCATCCCATCCGATAATACCAGCCTTGGGAAATTAGTGTGATCGCCCCGCTGGCCGGACAGAGGCGTAAAAAATACCATCCGGTATATTTTGTATGAATTCATTCACACATGTTAGTGCCGGCGTAAACTTTTACGGCATGTAAATCCCACGATATTAGTGACGGGTGATGTATATTGCAAGCCGCTAGCGGTGTCATATCCAGTAATTAATTAGTGCCTTACCGAGTCGGTCGTTTAAATACTCTAACTGGCGAAGAGGCTGGGTTCGAATAATGTGTTCATCAACAGCATGTTCAAGTCCACAGCTAGACATAATCTTCCCTCAGCCTCCTTCCAGCGCCGTCCCTTTTAAGATGTCATCGGTTTCTCGGATCTTTTCCGATAGTGCGTCGTCGTTCGGTTTGTGGTCACCATTCGAGAATTTGTCCCCCAGCGGTTGTAGGTTCTGCCAGCTACATGACCTGCCTTTTGGCCCTTCAACTTGGTAATTCTAAGAGGTATGTCGTACAATTGGTGTTAAAGTACCATTCGGAAGTAGGCGGCAGCAGCCGACTGCAACTGCAGGCCACAAGTAGTCGTAGTTAATTAATCAGCAGCTATGCGATATCAACTTTTAATTGAATTGTAAATTTTATCGCTGCAGTAATGTTCCGAATACTTGTGTGTAAAGAACCTAACGCCCGTTTGCACTATGCTTAACTCTTGGTATGCTTAAGCACAGATCTAGTCAAGACACAATATATCTGTTGTCTAAAATCTCTGATGTCCTAAGGTTAAGCAAACTTAGGCGTTTTAACGGTGAAATTTCATAAAAATCTGTCAGTAAGGACATGCCCGTTCGTATTCGGTAAAGGAAGTGCAGACGGGCGTTAGTCCGGTCGGAGGAGGGTCGGGGCTTGCGGTGGCTAGATGAGGGTGTGCGTGGAGGGTGCGTGGTCCCGGCCCTAGCTGGGGCGGCGCGGGGGCGGAGGCGGGGCGGCGGCAGAGAGGCGCGCCCGCGCGCGGCCCTACCTGCCCTCGGGGACGCCACGCGCCGCACCGCGAGCCACGCCACCTCCTTCCTGCAACAGAACGCCAACTTCATTTAATAGAGTTATTAAGAGACGCCTAAGTATTTGCAGATTTTTGACATTGTAGTTTCAGTAGTAGAGAGTTTTATTATGATACTCCGCATAACATTTCTCCTAGATGTGACGAACGGGCTAGTCGACTATAATTTTTTTTATAAGCTCATCATATTGCCAGATAATAAATAAGCAAATAATCCATTAATATGATTAGCCAAATTAATACTCGCGGCGGAGCTACGCGAAATTAATGCTCGTGGGGATCACACGTGACCGTTTACAGATTAGCGCAGCGGACGGTCTTGGAATACCGAGAATGTTCTCTCCCAAAGCTTGCCATTTTCAATGATCTTGGGCTTATTCCATCCACTGACTGCACGCAACCTTTTAGATGCCATCGTTCCATCGGGTGGGCCTTAAAGTCAATACTAGACCTTCAAACACATCAAAGCAAGCTAAAAGCAACAAAAATAATGTTGGACATTTTTCACACAGCATCATCTAGCCCCAATGTACTGTAATGTGATATACGAATACGGCTTATATTTTTTTTTTGTAAATACGTACTTATTACACATGGAAAACAATACAAATGAACGCAACATTGATGAATTAAAGTTAATAACATACGTAAGACTGTGGCGCTAACGACAACCGCACTGACAAAACAGTGAGAAAAACGGATTTACACTCACAATAAAGTGCCCAAGATGTGTAATACGAGTATGTGCTAAAGTCATTGCAAATCTGTGAAACTTATTTTCGTCGGCAGTTCCTAGATATTTTTTTTAACTAAGTATGTTAAGTTTTCTCATACTTCGATATTATTATGAATGTTTGCCCGTGGCGCGTGGTTCGAAAGTCGGGTATAGTCTACCTTTGTCCGAGGCTGCGGCTTGACGCGCAGTACGGCGGCGGGCACGGCAGGCGCGGCGGGTGTGACGGGTGCGGGGGGCGCGGCGAGCGGCGCGGGGGGAAGGGCGGGGCGCTGCGGGGCGGGGGCGGCGCGCGCGGCCGGCGGGGGGCGCCCCAGAGACGCCAGCATTAGCCCGCGGAGAAGCGCAGCGCGCGACTTGTTCTCGGAACTAGACTGCTCCTCTGCACCGCCTGGAATATTCAACATTACACTTTTACTATGTTATCTTTGATGGTTATCGCACACATTATCACCCCAGCATCAGGTCGGCATCTCCGTGTCGTGAACACAGCGTTGCACACCGCTGAAACGGTTCAGCACTTCCGAGGTGTCGGCGCGATTGGGGCTCGGCTAAGAGACCGCGCGGTAACAGCTCCGTGATAGCTTCATTAGTTAGTTAAATGTAAAGTGGAGTATGTGGAGTGTTACTACGTCACCCCTCCAGCGTTTTGTATCGATATGCTAATCTGTTGTCGGGGCGATGTGTACGGAGTGGGTGCCTGGTTATATACATTGTAAGATTGAATTGTACGGTACCTAGAAAGGTGGCGAGTAGGTACTGCGAGTCGCCGGCGTCGGGCGGTGGGTGAGGTTGCTGCGCGGCGGGCTGCGGCGCAGGTGCCGGCGCAGCGGCCGCTCCGCCCGCGCCCGCACCCGCACCCGCTCGCCGCGGCAACCGCTCCAACTGCTGCCGCGCTGCCTGTCACACGCAATTAAACATTCATATTCTGACGGTTAACGTCTAAGCGCAATCAGTCGACTTTGGTTGGCAAAATTCTGGTGAAAAAAAGTGCCCGGACGCCCGACAGCTGGGAGTTTTGGGCGTGCATCGCGACGGCGCAGTACAGTAAGAGGGACAGCGTGGGCGTGGTACCGAGTGCAAGTAGGTACTGACGGTGGCTTGCTGGCGCTCAAGTTGCAGCTGCATCTGCAGTTGTTGCAGCTGGCTGGGCGTGCCCGGCTGGCCGGCGCGTCGCACGCCCGACAGCTGGGAGAGCAGCTCGGCTATCGGGTCCACGACCGCATCGCGCGACGACGGAGACAGCGACGATATACCACCGCCGGTGCTGGAATTCAATAAATGAAACCTACACTAATATAATTAGAATAGAGCATCGTTTTGGTTGAGTACATTGAAGCCAAGAAGTCGTTCTAGAGAGAACCAGAAACCGGTTCCAGAAGGCGTATTATAGGACAGTTGGAAACAGAAGTAGATTATCAATTTGATTTTTTAAAATGCATAGAGAATGAAAACATTAAATTGGAAATAGTTAAGGGCCAAGGCAGATCTTCAAATGTAGCCCAATATTTTGGGTTCCAGAAATATTTCAGTTACGAATATCTAAACTGTTAATCTATTTTTGTAGCTCACTGTAAGAGTGCATTCTGGATGTATCAATAGCCCTCAGAGTGTTCTCATAACGCTGTATGTACTTATTATAATTACCTAAACTGCATGTTGGTCCGGCGCGCGCGACTGACTCCGCGGCCCGAGTGCGGCATTCGACGCACGCCGCCATGCCTGATGCCGCTCGGCTCATCGTGCAAAGGAGTTAAGAAAATAATAGCAAAAACAAGCAAGATTTAATTATGACGACTATCCACACTAATCAGTCACGACGCACAGCCGAGGCGCAATAAATACCGGTTGATACATATTGTATGAACTCATTCACATACGTCCGATTCGGCCGGTCCAGGAGGCGACAAGGGCACCACACGATTAGGTGTGGACTGTCTTTTAAATACACAAATATAATTTATGGTCCAAACATGCTTGTGTGACACGATTTGCTCAATGCCCATCCGCCATGTGGGTACGTGTGAGTACAGTTTCATACTCTACTAACGCGGCGCGGCAGCCGGCTGACGGATTCATCCGTGCCTACCGAGTCCGTATGATCTAGTACTATACAGTCAAGACTTGCAATGTAAAGTAGGTAATTAGAAAAGGATATCAGAAAGGAGATGAGGTCTCTGGGTCCGGTCCGGTGCTCCAGGGTGAGGTGTCCGGCGAAGTCGTCCGTCACGAAGTTGGGTTCGCCGCCCGGCATCGACGCGCACACCGGGCAAACCACCTGCTGGGAGAACAAACCATCACAACACAAACTAATTAGTCCTCTTACTTCCGTTTCTATCAATGGGCTATGGAGCATCGAGATAATACACTGTACCGCCACGACACAAGCGCAGTCAGTTCAAAAATGGGACTGCAAAATTTCATTGACTCATACTGTTCATCATCAACAACCCCCTTGGGTATTCATATTGTAAAAACGGGAATTTTCACGTACTGCACTATCGGTGAAGGCACCGACTAAGTTTCGACTCATTCCGAGAGTCTTCATCAGGGGGTCTACTCTACAAACCGATAAACGATATATCGCTTCAATTATCGTGCTAAACCTACTCTACGTTACATCGTTTCGACTATCATTTGAACGAAGAAACGACCGACATTAATTTTGACAATCGATGTCGTAACCCTACTCCGGCATCATTAAAAACGATACGATAATTTGAATTTGACAACGAAACAAATGTCAACCGACGAACTTATCAACGATGCCCTTGATGCTATCGTGCGCATTATCGTTTCGGGTTATATTGTTGTGTTTTCTGATAAAATCATCTCAATTTCGTTTACCGGACTCCGAATCTTTTATACCCTCGAGCCCTGCTGCACTACGGACTCTTGATTTGCCTCTTGTTTTGGAATAATGGCGAGATTTATGCTTGCCATGGAAGCCCTCCACGAGGAAAAGGCTTTACAAAAACAACATTTTAAAGTGACGAGGGACCAGTTGGATTTGAACAAAATTCCCGACTATAATTTCATCGGGAATTATAAACATAGTAAAAGTTTGTTTGAAGGTAAACTTGTATTTTTTTTTTAACTTCATGATTTTTTTTTATTAATAAACAAAATTGTTGTTAAAATAGTGCTTTAAACTTTAATGCTGTGTGTACTAGTATCTTTTTAATAAACAAATTTGAATATTCACCCCGACGAATTTTTTGCTTCAACTTCAACTTCTTAATTATGGCTTCTGTGGCTAGTTGTCACAAGAATTTTACTTGTAAAGTTTTCAAATCACAGGCAGGTTTGTTGATTTTACATTTGACGTTGTCACTTCATTTACTTTCATAGATAATTGTTATAATTTTGCCTAAAAAGTGACATAAACAGTCAAGCAAAAGATTTAGGCTAAATGTCGATATCGTTTTACGGAGTAGACCCCCAGGGTGAGTGGTTGCATCTAGCGCACGGCGCGACGCGGAAGGAGAAAGTCGCAACGACTCACCCGTTGAAAATTCCCGTTTTTACAATATGAATAACCCCCTTGGGGTCAAGGATACAAAACATTGCTGTCATTCAACCAAAAATCCTTCTCTGCTACTTTAAGGAGTTGGGGGTTAGGTTAGGGGGTCAATGTACCCTCAATGCAGTATGTCTATGCAGATTATATTTTCACTTAGAATTGAATTGGCCAAGTGGCTCTTTTCCATTGCAAGTTAATTTTCACATAACCCCTGACTCAGATGTGTTGTGTTCCATGATCCTATGTCACAGAACATGTACCTATACTAACTCGAAAAAACTGCCTATGAATATGGGCAGAAACATCTACTTTTGTCAATAAAACATTTTTACAACTGTTTTGTATAACTTTTGTGAAAAAAAAGGTACCTATGCAAAATCACACAAATGAAAAACAATTAAACAACCTTTTACTCCCAAACATGTACCATTTTGTTATATAAAATTATTATAGCTTACCTAGTTGTTATAAGACTAGCTAGATTTTAAGCTACATTCTGCCAGATCACCATTTGGATGAGCGCAATAACACCAATGGTGGCCACCAGCCAATAATGAACATACTTTTATGTTAAAATGATTCTTAACCGCTTTAACTTCGATTCTACAAAATTATGAAAGAGTATGAAATGGCCTGATTCAATATTATAGGTAGGTTATTTATTAATAGGAATAGAATTCATGTCACTCTTAAGGCCCGTTCATGGGAAAATCAATATAGATATTCTTAGGTGCAATTTCTTTGAGATCTTGTAACTATTGATTGCCAGTCAAGGCTCACCCATTTTCACCAGCCAATAAACTTAACAAACAAGATACCTAATGCATGCTAATTTTTAGGTTTCCTCATTTGAATCCGCAATAAGTTGATGGGCAATAAGGCCATAGGCAGATGAATTGATGGGTTCAAGACATTTGGAATACAGACTCATTAGTTGTTCTTCCCTCCAATTAAGTAGGTTATCCAAAGGGTCTAGACAAATACATCATGCTTACTTTTCCTTTACCAGCAGTAGTACCAGTAATTTGTTGGTGAAAATGATTTACATGAAGAAATCGATAAAAATCATCTGAGATATCTACTGCTGGACTTCTGACTTATGAGGGATCATACACCAACATCCTGTTGGATAGAACTAAAGAGGCTACAGAGTTATTAATCTCTTACTACATTTATGTTATTAAATTTAATTATGTTTCTGGCATAGAAGCTTTAGGAGTGTCAGAGGACACTCACTAAAGCTTCTGTTCCAACTGAGAGCAGTTTCTTGTTATTATTTTTCAGTCAGTGGCTTTTAAAAAGTATAAACACAACTCACTGCTAATGTGGTGTCTGCATGCTCTGCGGTGACATGTTCCATGAGAGCGGTGTCAGTGAAGCCCATCCTGTTGCAGAAGGGGCATGTGTATGCCTGAGGCTGTTCCAGAGTCAGTGCTTCGCCTCCATAGTATAAATCTGAAAATTAACATTCTTCTTCTTATTCATTGTTCTTATTGTATCTGACAAGGTTGAGGTATAATAGCCCTGATGGCTTTAATGGGCCTAGAGACCAATGGTGAAAATCCATTGGTGAAAGGATTCAGCGACTCTTATGCACATTTCACATTTTGGAATGTTTGGTTCTAGGATATGCCAGATTCCTCATGTTTTTCTTCACTGTTTGAGAGTATAGCATTTTGCACATAAATTTTCAGCTTGAAAAAATCCCACACAATGGGATTCATACTGGCAACCTCCAATTGTGGTTCCATATTATGCAAAACTGTGACAAATACTCTTAACCAAGAAGAGAAGTGAAATAAAAATTGCACCAATTGTTTTCACAAATTCTGCACAATTCTGCATTTAACACCACTGTGATTTACAACAATACTGAATTACTGGTGCAATTTTTATTTCACTTCTCTTCTTGGTTAAGAGTATTTGTGACAATTCTGCATAATATGGTCGATGTCTAGATAATTTATAAGACATTAAATGTCAAAAAACTGACTTCAAATAATGGGAAATTGATAAAATGTCAATATAAAGTTTTCACCCATTTTTTCACCTTAAAAATACAGCTGAATGTAGAACCTCCTCCTATTTTTGAAGTCCGTTAAAAAGAGAGAATCAGCCAGAATTTTGCCAACCAAGATGATTTTAGTGTCACTTATGTGCCATAAAATGCTGTAAATTATAAATACTTTGCCTGCAATTAAACTTTATGATGCAGTTGAATCCTGTGATCCTGTTAGAACAATGGTAATTTCGGGTGGAATTTAGAAAGCTGTCGCATGAATCTCGATAAAATAAGCACAGGGGGTGAAAGGGGTAGACTCCCCCATTCCAACGGTACCACTTCCAAAGTTAGGAATTGAATAGTTTGCGAAAAAATAATATTATCAACATTTTTAGGTTAAGTATTAAAAAATAAAATTTAATGTACTAAAGTTGGAGGCTTGTTTTGTAACGCACATGCTTGGAAATCATAAAAAGATGGTCATTAATAAAGCGCGGGAATACTGTGTATTTTGATTCTTCTTTTTTACTTTTTTTGATTTGCGATTTTTTTTTCTGGATTCCATTAGGATATACATGATTACAATGGACCAACCTTTGAATGGCCCGAAAAGCATTCTATTCAAATTTAGTCCGACACTATTTAGTCCACTAGGGAACATAAAAACACAAGCACGAGCCGAGCGCAGCATGCAGCGGCAGCGGCCGGCGAGTGCCAGAACCAAAATGGACCCTATTCAAATCTTAATTTTAGTCCGATACATTTCAGTCCACTAAGGAACACAAAAATGCAAGCACAAGCCGAACGCAGCGTAATGATGGACTTGTTGGTGAGTCACAGAACCTAATTTAACCCTACTTCTAGTTATTTGTGGAAATTAGGGGTATAGGCCTCACTCAAAGATTGATCACTTTTGATTTTTTTAGTACTTAACCTACAAAAACGTCATTTCAAAACGTCATTTCTCGGAAACTATTCAATTCCTAACTTTAGGAGTGGTACTGTTAGAATAGGGGAGTCCATCCCTTCCACCCCCTATCCTTTTTTTACCTAAATTCGTGCAACGGCTTTCTAAATCCCAGCCGTAATTTCAAATAAAACTTACCAACAACAGGAATTTCAAAACACAATTTTGATTTATTATTGTATGTACACCGATGACTTTTATTGCATGGTACCCGAATTATCATTAATAAGAGGTTGATCACCTTCTAGTCCAGGCTTGACAAATTCATGAGGATACATAACTTTTAACTGGTTTGAATTTAATCGCTATATCTATTTATCTCAGATCATTGCCCCAATTTGGAAAAACAGCTGGCTCTATTATCCATATTAACATGAATAGAAGGAAGTTCAATAGCAATATTAGCAATACTAAACCATTGCCATGGAAATGCAAAATTGTGAATGTATGTCACAAGCTGTAGTGTGGATATCTTACCAAAATCACTTCGAGAAAGGATGCATTGCATTGGGTGCTCTGTCGTGTGCTGGTTTGTGGTGGCGCCGGACTCATAGCAAGCTGCGCACAAGTCGTAGTCTATGCAAATCAAACATTTGTATCGTCGTCCTCGAAAATTATTTTTCAAACAAGAATCACAGCTGACCCCTGCAATTATGTCAATAAATACGACATATAATATTTATATTTATAAATAGTTCAAATAACTCTTTGTCTGCTTTCTATAATACAAGATATTATTGAATCAACGCCAATATTATGATCTGATGTCACTGTTTCAGGAAATTTTTGCGATGAAATTCGCAGTGACAATAGCATCGAACAAATTTTGATTATCATTACCCACCTTCATGGCGATTCATTTTCGCCCGAGAATGTCCTCGAAACAAACACTTTTTGGCACCAGAATTGCCGGTACGTTATGAGGTATTTATATCACTATTCTAAATTATGTAGCACAACTTATAGTACACTAAAATACAAGTAATTAACAAAAATTTCCAAGCAATCCTAACCCAACCAGGCCATAATGACGTCACAGAAAGAAATGTTATTGAAACCACAGCAGATGTCGCTCGTTTCGCTAATCCATTTCAATCTTTCTTCGCTCACTCATGGCTTTTTACACGCTGCTGCCAGACAGACAGTTGTAAAAGTTGCAACTCAACCTCTGATTCTGATTCTGAGTTCTGATTTCTGTTTAGTAAGATAATTATTATGAACTATTTTGTTTTAGACTGCAAAGGTCCTTATATTACTCATGTACATTATCAACGTTCTGTTTTACCCGTTATGAAAGGAGAACTTAGATGTCTCCTGAGGTAATAAGAGGTCGTTTGTGCATAAGTTTGTGCGTGTGTTTGTAAGGTGTCTGTGTTAGATAGGTAGTCGTCGTTGGGTAAGAATCGAACTTTCTAGCCTCAACTTCGGGAGTAACTGTTCTCGAATTTTGGGTGAAGCCGCATTGGATGCCATCCTGACTTGAAGCAGCGGCGATACGTTGGCCAATTATTCGACTACGGTGGTAAATACTATTTTTTAATTTGCCTTTATCTTCTGGCTTCTTCGCGCCTCTCATACTTCGTCTTGTTGGGGCAATTCAGACTAAGGAGATCGCGAGGCAAGTGGTCGCCAAGATATTTGGCAGTCAGGTTTCTCATGCAGTTTTTTGTAATCGTTTTTTAAACGCCAGACGTCACTAGGCTAATCACTTCACTTCTTGATTTCTAATGACAAGAGCTAGTCGATTTAGGTTTTGTTTTAGTCAAACTTTCTGTGAAACGCAAAAAAAGGAACCGGAAATTCTTTCTTGACGTTGACAGTGAAACATTTTAAATCAAATTATGTCAAAAACTCGCAATTGCTTTCCTTCCGCTGGTCAGTTTGGTTTTGTGGGTTTGTTTGTGTGTTGAGTTGTATTGTGTGCGATTTGGTCGATTTGGTTGCCGAATTTGATCATCGCATGTACCTAGAACATACAAATAATTTCAACTCGTTCGTTCGGCTAAGCATGGGAAATGAAGTGATAACCCTTTGAAAACCGAGAAGTAAATTTATTTCAGTGCTATTCTAATCATTCCTATTGCAACGTTTGTAGGTACCTATTTAAAAATTCGGTCGGTTCCATTTAACCACAAATTTTCGTAAACTGTTCGTTGATAACCGTATAACCGTTTTAGGCGGGAAGCAGTACATATTAAATGAGAATTTTGAGATTGAGTATTCCCAAAAATAAAGAAGATGACTGATGCCTTGTGCCATTTGGTAGTGGATGGCAATGAGGTTTTGGAGCTTAAGTTGGGTAAGTGTCTACTTTTGTACAACAAAAACTACAAGCGTCGGCTAATCAATAAAATCAAACAGGGTAACAATTTGTGATGGTATCTATCATCATCTACAATGCAACAAATTAAAAAACTACTCTTCAGTTAAATAAACACCTCACAGTCACTCAACAGCATGCTCTGCATCTACCTATATGCTTACTGCAACTGATTGATTATGCAAGTATATAAGATAAATTGTAGAATCATAATTTGGATAAATCTGTTGGGTGTGTAGCAAAGGAGAGGCAGGAAAAAAACATTTGAAATTCTTTGCTCGGCTTAACTCCTTTGGTGAAGGCACTGACTAAGTTTTGACTCATTCCAAGAGTCTTCATCAGGGTGAGTGATCGCAACACTCTCCCTCTGCGTTGCGTTGTGCACTACTTGATAGTGCGGTATGTACGTTTTTACAATATGAATAGTCAAGTTAATGATAGTTTTTGGAATAAAATTAACCCCTTTGATTGGACTCATTTAGATGGAAACATCCCAAAAGGAGTAAATTTATTTGAGAACTTTATAAAAGGTGACTTTTCTGCTCAAAGACTTTCAGACTCCTCAAAGGTGTATCATTGAGAAGTCTTTGCAAACAATATTGTGAGATCAAGAATTTAAGAATAGTCATGTAAGAATGATTTCAGTGAGAACGCCGGATGACATTGAGAATGATGACAAGAGCTTCTGTCCAGAGATGTGCCATCAAGTGTTTGGGGAGAATGAAAACATATTCGGCTATACTGACCTGCACATTAGATTGTACTATAGCGCGGGGAGCCTGCTACCTTATCTTGGCATTGAATATTCTGATAAGGTATGTTAGTTTTAAAGCATACACCTGTGTCCAGGCAGCCAAAGTTATCAGTCTTGAATAGGTACTTCTAATTCTTTTGTTAGTTTTGTCTGCGATGAGACATTTTGGTTGAGAGTTTTTGTAGTCTCAGCAAGGTTATCATGAAACAACAGTTTTATAGATGAAAAAAAGACAAAATTACTTTATAGAAAAAAACATTGCCTTCAGCGCTCATACAATGGTGCATTAAGATATTCTCATTCCCTTATTTACTTTAATAAAATCCTGCCCACATAGCTGCTTTACAAACTTTAACATCAATATTATCACATTACATCCTATGTTCTATGTGTATTGCATCATTATTATTGCAGCAGTAAGATCATATGCATGCTAATACAATAAGTACAAAAAGTACTAATAACAGATATAAAAAAACACATTAAGTTGGTATCAACCAAGGTAACTGCTAACCTTAAGGTTCAATTTAATGACTGACAAGTTTAGACCAAGGCCTTGATTTAATTGTACAGTTTAATATTGGATCTAGTTTTAAATAGCTT
Organism: Perizoma flavofasciatum; assembly: GCA_958496245.1. Lineage (NCBI taxonomy): Eukaryota > Metazoa > Arthropoda > Insecta > Lepidoptera > Geometridae > Perizoma > Perizoma flavofasciatum. The sequence goes on along the minus strand of OY292439.1, from coordinate 5,917,183 downwards.
TTTTTTTATTCAAGCCTTGTATGTTTTGTACAAAATTATATTGGTTTTAAGTTGTTCAAAAACTATTGTACGCAGATTGAACCATCAAAGTCAGATGGCATGAAAGCTGATGATGTTGAAGGAGCATTGAAAAAAGTACTTTCACCAGGTTACACCACAAACTTGGATCATTTTGTCTCAAAGTTGGAAAAGGATGTACTATTCAAACCACACGGGGAGCTTGTTCATGCATTCACTGTCAAATCATGTAAGTACCTACCTACTTCAAGGAAATTCAGCTTTTAATAAGTATCAGTAATGTTGCAGTTTGACATTAAAACAAAATCAGCAAAATGTTTTTCTTTTGTTGTTCACACAGAGAACACGGACAAAAAAGGATGTGTACAAAGGTGCTTAACCCAAATTTGAGTTGTATTTAAGCAAATCTTTGCGAATAGTTAATGCTGATAGGTACAAGACAGCAAGTTGACAGGCTACCAGCCCACACTGGATAGACTGGGTGTTTTCTTTGTATAATATGTATGTACTTACAAAACAAGTATATAAGTAGTATATCCAGTCATGTAGTTCCCATAATACAAGCTCTGCTTAGTTTGAGGCTAGATGCCGTGTGAAAAATGCCAGCATTATTTTTTTATTTTATTTATAGACAAAACGTCAGCTAGCTAACAACACCGCGTAAATCGATTATCCTTACTTTTCAGGAGAACCAAAAAACTGTTTTTTTAACTCCGCACAAGTCCACAGAATTGAAATCGCTAATGCTGAAATTGAAACTGTGATTGGTTGAAATGCAATGTTTGTATTGGTGAACAGAAGCGCAGTGAAAAGATCTATCCAATGGCATAAAAATGTAAAAACCGCAAAATTTCGACTTGAGCGGTGTTGTTAGCTAGCTGACGAAATGCACAAGTCCTAAGCAATAAAGCAGGCTTAGATATAGAAAGCTTATAATTGTAGTAGGTATGTTGACGGCTTCGGTGGTGTGCCGGGCGAGGCGCAAAAGGTGCAGGTTCGATTCCCACTGCGGGACAAATGTTTGCATGTTATGCAGATATTTCGTAAAAGTACTCATAGTTTCTGATACACAAAACACATGTTCCTAGTGTTCTGGACTATGTATGTGGTTGTTGGTAGTTTTATTTATTTAAAGCTCATAAAAAATTTATTTCAGTTGATGGTGGTGAAAAACGTAATTTTGAGGTTTACTTTAGTGAGACGTCCACACCAGGCTTCCTAAACTTCCATGAGCGATTACAGACCTTCCTCCTGTGGTATGTCGATGCAGCATCCTTCATTGATGTTGACGATGATCAGTGGACCTTTTTCACAGTGTGAGTTTTTTTCGATCTATCAGCGATGTACTGCCTGTGTAGAATTAAATCGACAAAGGATAATTCTACTTTTGTTTTAGTTTCGAGAAGTTCCATTCGTGCGAAGGGCGCGTCAGGTACGCGACTGCCGGCTATGCGACGGTGTATCGCTACTACGCCTACCCGACGCACCTGCGCCCGCGCATCTCGCAAGTCCTCACGCTGCCGCCTTTCAGGAAATTAGGCATCTGCGCTCATCTTATAAAGGTTAAAATAAGCTTTTATGGTAACAAATAAACGTCCAAAAGTCAAATACATAATCCTGACCCCCACACTAGGATACTGTGTCGTGGAAATCAGGAATCACGAGTACCATGGTACCACAACACCCAGACCTGGAACAAACATTTATACTGCTGCGGAAATCGAACCCGAACCTCTTTCGTTTCAGACGGCTACTCACAATACCAACACAGGTCTTGTAAATGGTGAAGAAAACATCACGAGGAAACAGGCGTAACCGAGAAACAACGCTTCAAAGAAATGTGCTACATGCATAAAAGGAGTTTCAGTGGGGTGAACTCAATTTTCTCACCATCGGTCACTAGGCTATTTTTTGGGCCTAATTCATAACCTGGGTGTCTAGACAAATACCTCACTCTTAGTTTTCCTTTATTATTATTATTATTACTATAATCAGATAGCAAAGCATTTTTTGGTGTAAATTGGGAAAAATTACAATTTTTACTCAAATTGTTTATTTTACAGGCAATTTATGCTCATTACACAATAGTGCCAGAAGTTGTAGACATCACAGTGGAAGACCCCTCACAAGAGTTCCAGAGGATTAGGGATTACGTCGATGCACAGAACTGCGAATCGCTGCCTGCTTATGCTCCTGAAAAACTGTTTGAAGGGTAAGTCATATACATCATTAGATTTAAGAGCTATGCTGTTTTTTTTTTGTCAGTGCAACTGATGCCTTCCATTTTCATCATTTACTTTAATAAGAATGCTTGTGCAGTGGTTACCCCTTGTTTTCTGTACCGCAATTTAAGGGACTGCTCCTTGAACAGATGTCCAAACCATTCCAAAAAAATATTCTTCTGCCTGTTAACGGTACTGATACGGCTGTTATCAGGTCTGCCTCGTATCAGGGGAATGCTTATTGACTGGCGGCATTTGTTCGCCATGGCACAAGGTTGTCATAAGAGTATGTAGCCTGTCCCACCAAACTTCTTACTCATACTATTGTGCCCATCTGCACTTAGAGAGTAATGCTCAATTTTTTTTCAGGTTTTCAAATGAGATGGCGAGCCAGGCGCAAAAGAAATTCAAAATTAACAAAAAGCAATCGCGGCGCGTCTATGAAATCCTTCGTCTGAAGCATACAAACACCTCGGATAAGACTATGTACCTGAACTACAGGCTGGATGTCAAGAATAGGCTCAATGCACCCTTCCAGGTATATAACTACTTTCACGACTGATCCAATTAGCGATGCGACTGATATCTCTTAAATCCAGGACTTTAGTTCTAGCCTATTTGGTTTTTACGCGCGTCATAAGAAGATAAAAAATCAATAAATAATGCTGGTCATTTTTCACACAGCATCATTTAGCCCCAAAGTAAGCAGAGCTTGTGTTATGGGAACAACATGACTGATATACTGCTTGTATTTTTTTTGTGCATACACTTACAATAAAATAAAATAAATAAATGATGCTGGGCATTTTCACACAGTATCATCTAGCCCCAAAGTAAGAAAAGCCTGTGTTATGGGAACTACATGACTGATTTGCTACTTATTATACATTTTTTTTGTAAATACATACATAGAAAACAACCAGATCCCGAGACAAATATTTGCAGAAACAAACATTTGTCCCGCGGCGGGAATTGAACCCGCAACCTTCTGCGTCTCAGGCGGGCCTTCGCCCTCTCCGCCACAGAGGTCGTCATTCTCTAGTGCAGATCTATGTCAGCAGTGGAATTCTATGCAATCTAGCTAGACCAATTCCCAGTTAGGCAGAAATCGGTAAAGTCCGAACTTGATGTTTTACAGAAAAAGAAGTTGGAAATGAAGAAGCTAGAAAAGATACTGAAACCGGAAGAGTACGCGGCGGCAGTAAGCACAACCGGCCCGAGTGAAACGCAAGGCCGGCTCGCCAACCAATACCTAGCCATCGAGGAAGAGTACCGGAGGGTCCTACACAGATTGGAACAGGACTGCTGAGTTACAGATGAGATTTGAATTTGCATGTGATTTTTAATCATTGTTTTAAGTTGCGAGTTGAATTTGTTATGAAATTTTGTTGGTAGATTTGTTCTTGAAATTGTTTTGTTTTTATGTAGTCCCGGCCAGCTCTGGCACTATCACTATCTGTTTATCTACTTACTTGTATGAGACCTTTGTCATAATCCTGACCACACTTAGGATTCCTTGTCTTGAGGGTATCAGAAAATAGTACCGTGGACCTCCTGCGTCTCTGCGACTAACGTTAGCGTTTGAATTCACCCCATTATGTCTCATGGTGGTAAGTGTTATAACAATAACGAGGAGCTGCCTACAGTGAGCATATATTCCTATCTATTGGGTTTTGTTGGTATTTTGCAGGCGAAATAACCGGTGGGGACTGAAGTAGCTCAGATACCCAAAATGTAAGGTCTTAATGATTTTTAGATACCTAACAAAATAAAAGGTTTTTAACAGTTGTTTAGCTAATCAATGTTTTGTTTTCTGTTGAATTTGAAATTACATATCTAGATCAGAAAGAGATAAACAGTGTTTAGTTAATCAACTATTAAATAATCTTAAGTCCTATGGTTGAAATTGTATTACTGTTAGGATGTGATGTTTGAAAAACAAAATCTTCAGCTCGTTTTCTTAATAACAAGTCAGTAAGTGCCAATCTGCCTCTGACTGATAGATTTATGAGAAACTAAGTTACATGTTTTCATTACAATAGATATTTTATGTGTGAATGTTGAACAAACTTGCTGGTCCGTATGTTATTGAGCACACTCATTAATAATGCTATAGCTGATGAGTAAAGGATTTTGGTAATAAAACAGTTTTTAAAATTGATTTTTTATTTTGATTGCATATAACACAATGTCTTCAAACTTGTATGACTTACCTACAGAAGGGTTAAATTATATTGTAGATGCGAAGTAACCTCAGATCATCAATTATTATTATTATTTTTGAAAACCATTTTATTTCGATGTAAGAATATATGAGGGGAGGTCCAAAGTCCGGCAGGATACAGGAAGCTGGGTATATCTCTAATCGGGTACACATTTGATACCCGATTAGCGGGTATTTTTGAGTTATTGACTACAAAGAAAATGGTGTCTACATTACAGCAGAATATTATGAGATTATTGGAGAACGAAAGGAAGCTATCACAGAAAAAAGGCGAGTAAAACGGTCAAGCAGTGTGTTGACAACGCACCAGTTCATACTAACAAACTTGCGATGGCTGCTTTAGAGCAGTGTGGCGTGAAATCGCTTGTCCAGCCACCCTGCCCAAACCTGGCCCCAAGCGATTATTATTTATGTATTTGCAAATTTGAAAACAAAATTAGGGGAAAACCCGAGACGATAAAAAAAGTTAAGGCAGCGATTTTGGTTCATTTTGAGGGCAAGGAGAATAAATACTTTTGATGGTAAACATAATTTGATTTCTAGATAGTTTTATTGATTTTATTCTGCGGACTTTTGGCCCTCCCCCCGCAGTTTACAAAAAAAAATATACCACAGGTATAACTTAAAATTAACATAAACTAACAAATACCTATTATTAAATTAGGAACAATGTCAAATCATCAAATCATTATTGAAATAAAGGAATCATTAATTATTTGTCTGTTATATCAGCAGGCTTAGCATAAGCTCCAAGACAACGGTTTTGATTGGAAGAGAATAATAAATAAATAAACATCCAACAGTCACATACACAACACATTCCTCACTCCACACTAGGATTCCCTGTATCATGGGTATCAGGAACAACGAGTACCATTGTACCACAACAGCCAAATCCGGAACAAATATCTGCAGTACATGCAAACATTTGTCCCGGGGCGGAAATCGAACCAGCACCTCTTGCACTTAACTTGGCTACTCGTGCGCCTTGCCACCGATGATTACTTCAATTTTCTCCTTTCCTTCAAACAAAACAGAGAGACAGAAATATTTTTTTTTTATGATATTAATGTTGTCTTATGTGTTCAATTTGGTCACAGATACTGCTAGAGTGGTCTTATCCCTTTTTTATTAAATACTCCTTACACTCATTCATCATATTATCATCACACATACACTCATACATTCACATCATTTTTTGTTTGGTGTAAGCAAAGTACATAAGTAATATCTCAATGTGTGAAAGTAAATAAAAGTGTTAGTGCCTAGACTAATGAGTGAGTATGTTGTATTATAATGAAAACCCTAGACCCTTAAACAGGGTAAATGTCTTAAATTCGAAAAATCATCAACAGTTTTGTTAAAAAGCGGTAAAAACTTCGTACACAGGTACTACTACGTAAGGCCGCCTGAAACCACTACACTGATAAACTTACTACTAATACTGATATTTTTGAAGTTGCTACAAGCTAAGTAGTCGCGACTAAGAAGTAAACATGTATAAGAATAGAAGAACGCTTTATTCTAATCTAAAAGAAGGCTTCGTGAAGTCACTCGTTTTTGCTACGATACAATAATGATAGACCTATAATATTTGGTATTTTGTCCCGAGATGGTTCGCGGTTCGTTTTGGACTCTTGGACGGCAACCAGGAATTCGGGACATGTGATCTATATCACAATTTTAATAATACTTTTGGCTCAAAATGCGACAAATCTGCTGTATCTAGCGCCTTTGAGTCATCCTTCCGTCTCGCTTTAAAAGAGGAATGATCTAGATAAGGCGCCTAAATATAAATATACCTTTACACGGACGAAACTAAAATAAAGCAAAATAAATGTACTATCTGGCGCTGAGACACAGGTCTCGACGTAGGCTGGGCGTCATCCCCATTTATGGTACCATTTGCTTAGCACTTTAGTTTCGTCTTAGGTTTTCGATTGCCACATACACCATAGGGGCTACACCATACTTGAAAAGTAGCGTGACATGGGGTGACGTAGGACGACGTTTGGGATAAGGTTAGGATTTTCGCCCTTTACTCCATTTAGGTGGAGCGAGACATGCTATCACAGTAGTAGAACTTCTCTCCAAACCATTCCTTGTGCTCCACCAGGTACCTTTAACAAAAAAATCATAACATCATCACAGTTGGTGTTGTCACATCCATGCTGTGTCATATAATGATAATAAACACCACTGCTTAGCATCATTAGTAATGGATTGCGTGAAAATATTGACGACCTTTGGCACAGTGGGCGAAGGTCCGCCTGAGACGCAAAGGTTGCGGATTCGATTCCCGCCGCGGGACAACATTAGTTGTATGATCTACAAATATTTGTCTCGGTACGGGTGTTTTCTACGTATAATATGTATTTATTTACAAAAAAGTATTATACATAGATCTGTATATCAGTCATGTAGTTCCGATAACAGAAGCCCTGCTTATTTTGGTGCTAGATGATGCTGTGTGAAAATGTCCAGCATTATTTATTATTATTAATATTAGTGGGCATGTTCTCACAGCAGGTTTGTTTTCCACGCAAACTAAGAATGGATGCTTAGCGCATGGTTTTCATTCAGTAGGAAATTTTGACTTACTGTATGAACATGTCAATGTGTTTGACCACGAGTTTGAGCTTGAAATCAGACATCTGGGTCGCGTTCAAAAAGTCTGGGAGTCTCACTGTAAACAAAACGTTGAAATGAGGTCAATTTTATAATGTTCGCCATAACAGTCATCAATACTTTCGTGTCGATCACAAGGGTCTACCAACCACAAGCTGGTAGCTGGCTTAAAGATAAATAACCTCACAGGCTCACAGTTACTGCGAAATAGAAGAATGTGTCATACCAAAGAGGCGGGCAAGATGGATGGCTCCATAAACTCGGCATGGCAGATGTTCCGTGCCTTCGCGCGGGATGATCTCATACTTTGATACCTGTTGGAAAAACATAGTGTATCTTTAAATAAATATAATAAACAATGCTGCGCAATCATATTGTAAAAGCGGAAATTTTCACGTACCGCACTATCGGTAAAGGCACTGACTAAGTTTCGACACATTCCGAGAGTCTTCATCAGGGTGAGTGATCGCGACTTTCCTCCGCGTCGCGTCGTGCGTATAGTGCACGACGCGACGCGGTGACCTCACCGATAGTGCGGTACGTGAAAATTCCCGTTTTTACAATATGAATAGTCAAGTTCACGATAGTTTTTGGAATAAAATGCTGGGCATTTTTCACACAGCATCATCTAGCCCCAAAAACTAGGTATTATGGTAACAGCATGACTAATATATGAATTAAACACTTTTTTTGTAAATACATACATATTATACATAGAAAACACCCAGACCCGAGACAAATTTTTGAAGACCATACAAACATTTGTCCTGTAGCGGTAATCGAACCCGCAACCTTCTGCGTCTGAAGCGGACTTCCGCCCACTGCCATAGAGATCGTCACTGAAAATGACACTGAATTGTGCTGTATTCCTACTTATTTGAATATATTTTTACCTTGTCTAGCAGTAGTGATAGCGGAGTCCTAGTGGTAGTTGATGAAAGGGGCGCCGGCTCCGCGGGCTTCGACCATTCCTCATTCGAGGAGCCGCTTCCACTGCCCACGCTGAAATATTATGCATTCATAAGTGATGTCGGCCTTTACTATTTTCCCCGTGACGGCAAGAGCTCGTATATGCGTTTGATATAAGAGGTTGTTTTGTTATGGGTTACCATTTACGTACGTCCACGTACCTGGATAAATGCTCGAAGGTGCGCTGTTCCGCCGTGGACGTGGACGGCTGAGGCTCCTCGTTCTCAGATTGAGACACGGTAGACTTGTGAGAGCGGAGCCTGAATAAAAGGGAATCCTATTACTATTATAAATGCGAAAGTTTGTGAGGACGGATGTTTTTTCCTCTTTCACGCAGAAACTACTGAACGGATTTTGATGAAACTTTACAGTAATATAAATAGCTTTGACATCAGAATAATACATAGGCTACTTTTTATTCGAGTACCACGCGGGCGAAGCCGTGGGCAGAAGCTAGTCAATAATAATAATAGACAGAAAATATATCGAATAGAGGCAAATGTTGTGATATAGTTAATTATTATCAATACTTGTTATTTTAGAATATTATCACGACACCTACACGTACTTTACTATTCTCCTGCCAATGATACCAAACCACGATTATTTCAGTTCTATAATTCTTGTTATTATAGCAAATTTTAACCGTAGTGACTTTGGAGGTCCCCGACTGTAAATAGGTCTTATTCCAGAAAAATGTCGCATGACAATGATAAAAAAAACACATGATAGGGGCTAGAGGGGCCCATCACTTAATATTCAACTGTCTTCGGAACTCTATAAACAGTAATATCTAGATACCTGCGTGCGACGTTGCCGCTTCGAGTGGCGGGTCGACATGTTTCTGGCTCGCGTGGCTCTTGTTTGATATCGGTAATTAAGGTGTGAGCTTTATCGGTAGCGTTGGAACATTCAAGCGCTTCCTCTGGTGAGTTAACAGCTGGTGAGTTGACTGCCGGCGAGTTAACAGCTGGTGAGTTGACAAGTGGTGAGTGGGCAGCTGGCGAGTTAACAGCTGGTGACTTGACTGCCGGCGAGTTAACAGCTGGTGAGTTGACAAGTGGTGAGTGGGCAGCTGGCGAGTTAACAGCTGGTGACTTGACTGCCGGCGAGTTAACAGCTGGTGAGTTTACAAGTGGTGAGTGGGCAGCTGGCGAGTTAACAGCTGGTGACTTGACTGCCGGCGAGTTAACAGCTAGTGAGTCAACAGCCGGCGAGTTGACAATTGGTGAGTGGGAAACCGGCGAGTTAACGGCTGGTGAGCTGGCAGCCGGCGAGTTAACGGTTGATGAGCTGGCAGCCGGTGAGTTAATTGCTGGTAAGTTTGCCACCGGTGAGTTGACAGCCGTCGAGTTAACGACTGGCGAGTTGATAGCCGGCGAGTTGTTCGACCTGTAAACAAAAGTCACTGATTGACACAGCTTCGGCGTCCTAAGGTTAAGAGAACCCCAATAGCCTAGAGAAGAATATTATCAAGAAACATGCCCAATATAACTGGCACTTTGGAATCGGATTATGTACAGATTGAATCTCCGTGTGTCCCTTAATCAGACTGCAAAGACCCAAACACTCCATGGTCTTATCAAGGAGAAAACGGTCAGACCGCGCGTACCTTAAGCTATAATGTGTATACAAAACCTAGATCAGCACAGTAAGCTATACACATTTCAAACGCAACATCATTGAATTAAAAGTTTATAACAGGATAATGCGACGCGAGACCAAGCCTCTTACGACAACTGACGACCTCTGTGGCGCAGTGGGCGAAAGCCCGCCTTTGACGCAGAAGGTTGCGGGTTCGATTCCCGCCGCGGGACAAATGTTTGTACGATCTACAGATATTTGTCTCGGGTCTGGGTGTTTTCGAAGTATAATATGTATGTATTTACAACAACAAAAAAAGTATATATAAATAGTATATCAGTCATGTAGTTCCCATAATACAAGCTCTGCTTAGTTTGGGGCTAGATGATGCTGTGTGAAAAATGTCCAGCATTATTTATTTATTTTATAATAATATATGTGAATAATGCGGCACTTAAGCCGCATTATTCACATATATGGTGCCTACTTGCGGTTGCAGCTGCGCGTACGAGTACGGGTGGCGGGACGGTGGGTCGCCATCTCTGTGTCGTGCTTGGTGTCAGCAGACGCGGGGGTTTCTGGAGTGGTGACGGTTTGCGAACCCAGCCCAGCTTCCTCGGCCACGGGCGGCGTGGCTGGCGAGTTAGTCCATCTGTTATTTTTTATAAAGATTAACAATTTAATTTGTCGTCATCATCTTCATTGTTGACTACAGTATCTATGGCTCAGCTGCTGAAACTATTGCTCTAACATTCCAATAAAAGTAATTGATGGAAATATAAATCATCAGTTATAATCCTACTAATATTATAAACGTTAAAGTTTGTGAGGATGGATGTTTGTTACTCTGTCACGCAAAAACTACTGAACGTATGTTGATGAAACTTTACAGTAATATAGCTTATACATCAGAATAACATATACTACCTGACATATACTATGAATCCCTGTACCGTGGGTATTAGGAACTATGAGTACCGAGGTACCACAATATCCAAATCGGAAAAAAACATCTGCATTACATGCAAACATTTGTCCCGCAGCGGGAATCGAAGTCGCACCGTCTCAGCCGGCTACTCACTCGCCGCGCCAACGAGGTCGTCAAGTCGAGTTGCACCGACAAGAGCAGCATAGCTCTTAGATCTAATGATGATGATGAGTACTACGTAAAGTTAGTAAATCGTTAAAGGGCAAGGTGCACGCTATTAAAAACATAATTAAACAAATACTTATAAAGTATTTGTTTAATTATGTAGTCTGGGAAGTCTTCTATCGCAGGCGAGTTGGCACCCCTCTCTATGGCAGGGGAGTTGCTACCGACAGCAGGAGAATTGTTGCCCCTATAAATTGACAACATCTTACCTTAAAGGTATTGGTTTCAACATTATAAATTTCATAAATTGAAAAAATAATGTTGTTCGTCGGTAAGCGCGTTTATTTGCGCTACATAATCAATAAACATTATTATTTTGGTTTTAATCTGTGCACTTGGTAGTGCACAGATTAAAACCAAAATAATATTTTGTATTGTGGAAAAAGATGTGTACCAACACACATCTTTTTCCACAATACAAAAAAGTTACAAGACAACCTATTTGGCGAAGTGGGCCAAGGCCCGCCTGAGACGCAGAAGGTTGCGGGTTCGATTCCCGCCGCGGGACAAATGTTTGTATTTGCAAATATTTGTCTCAAGTCTGGGTGTTTTCTATGTATAATATGTATGTATTTACAAAAAAAAAAATATTTATTAAAAAATAGAGTCTTCATCAGGGTGAGTGATCGCGACTTTCTCCCTCCGCGTCACGTCGTGCACTACAACGCGGAGGGAAAAAGTCTCTCGGAATGAGTCGAAACTTAGTCGGTGCCTTCACCGATAGTGCAGTACTGAAAATTCCCGTTTTTACAATATGAATGTATATAAGTAGTTTATCAGTCATGTAGTTCCCATGACACAAGCTCTGTTGATGATGCTGAGTGAAAAATGTCTAGCATTATTATCATCTGGATCTGCCTTACTATTTTGTGCTATAAATAATTTACTATCTATCTAAGCGCATTACTTGAGAACGGCTGGACCAATTTGGCTATTTTTTTGTTTTAAGATGTTTGTCTGAATAAGGGTTTTATGGAATGAAAAATTCGGAAAATTGCCCAAAATATGCTCGTAATAACGGGTGTTTAAACGGATGCTTCTTTCTCCCATACAAACTCGTCTTGGTTGTCGAACAGATGTTTAGTAGTATCTGTCATATTCAAGGGCGTCTGTCGGGTCTGCTGGTATTAGTATATTATTAGTTTTTGGTCGATAATTACAACAAATTGTTGATTAATTTTCAAATAATAGAGTAATAGATTACCTTCGGCTGCGTGTATTGGGTCGATGTAACTCGCGTCGCACGGTATTGCCAATACTATCTTCCACGGCTGGACTATGGGGATCCTCCGTTGAATGAGCGCGGAGACCTTCCCTATGGGGAGCCTCTGTCGATTGACTACGGAGGCCTTCTCTGTGGGGGACCTCTGACAATTGATTACGAAGACCTTCTCTATGGGGTCCTTCTGTCGAATGACTACGGGGACCTTCTCTGTGGGGGATCTCCGTCGATTGACTACGAAGGCCTTCTCTGTGGGGGACTTCCGTCGATTGATTACCTTCTTTATTGGGTTCCTCCGTTGATTGACTACAAAAGCCTTCTTTATTGTGCTCCTCCGTCGATTGACTACGAAGGCCTTCTCTATGGATTCCCTCTTTATTGGGGCCTTCTGTCGATTTAATACGAAGACCTTCTTTATGGGACCCCTCCGTCAATTGACTACGAAGGCCTTCTCTATGGGCGCCCTCAGTAGATTGACTACGCAGACCTTCTCTATGTGGGCTCTCCGTTGATTGCCTACGATGGCTTTCGCTAGAGGCGCCCTCTGTCAATTGACTACGAAGCCCTTCTCTATGGGGTATCTCCGTCGATTGTCCTCGAAGACCTTCCCTATGGGGCCCTTCCGTCGAATGACTGCGGAGGCCTTCCCTGTGGGGGGCCTCCGTCGATTGACTACGGAGGCCCTCCCGATTATGGGGGCCCTCTAAAGCTGAACGGGGTTCCGGGGTATGGGGGTGCTCAATAGCTTGACTAGTTGAGTGTTCCATAGCCTCATTCAAAGTTTGGACTTGTTCAGTGGGCTGTGTAATTTCTATGGTCTGTTCAGGGTATTTCGTTTGAGCTGATTGGGAAGACTGAGAGTCATTGGAATCCTCTTTTTCTTGCTTGATTATTATCGGCTTTTCTCCTTCCTGTAAATAGACATTTAGAATGTTATAAATGGATGATGTATGAGGAATCAAAATCATGGAATGAAATAAAAAGTTCAAACATTAATTTACTCTAGAGTATTGTACATTATAATGTTCACATTTTCATGTCACATTTGGTAATATCTGTGCAGTATTATCAGGGTATCAGGGATTACGATCAGGGAGTACCATGGTACCATAACACCAAGACTGCCTATAAAATTCTGCTCTTCACTTCTTTGTATTTCAACTATTTTCAAAATTGGTTAGGACCACAGTGTGGTCCACACTATCATGATTAATTTATCTTATCATATGTATTTTTATGAATAATACTAGCTGTACCCGCGACTTCGTTCGCGATTGTGATCCCTGCAGACATAAAGTATTCGCATCTGACCTCAGTTTGTCTCATATAAAGCAACACTGTAGTCTGTTTACTTTGGATTTGAAACTCCCAGGTTGTATTTATCAGAAGACTCGAGATGAAAAAATAATAATATCGGAATAAAATCGGTTAACATTGGCCAAGATATCACATAATATACCTACACACAAAAAACATACAGACAAATTGAGAAACTCCTTTTTTGAAGTCGGTTGATAATAATTAAATTGTGATATTAGCGATAGTTACCTATGTTTGCAGTCTCTAGTTTACGGTTTCTATTCTGCAGGTACTCTAATAGCATCAGATCCTCACGCGCCAACGTTATTTTGCCTATTATTTCGAAGAAAAAACAAAATAAAAGTCGCCCACAAAAATGTTTCGGCTAGTCGTGATTCCATGAGATGTCCCAGACCCAGTCCCGGTAGTCCCGGTAGTCCCAGTCACAGTCCCAGCTACCTACTCATCGTGCACTTCAAAGTGCGCTATAAATCTTACGCCAGCTTAAGCTGAGACGTGAACTCGAAGGTTCCTATATATTCTAGGCTGGGTATAATGAATGATCGTTTAGCAATATCTGATTCCTTTGGAGTGGTCTGAATTAACATATGCCTTATCCATTATGCCTATACGATAAAATGCGCACACCAGCTTAAGATGAGCCGTACGTTCAAAGGTTCCTGTACATTTCGGGTTTCAAGTTATTTGGACCTATTACTGAGGCCTGTGATGTCTGTAACTTCTGAACTACAAACCCGATGACCTTGAAATATTTACGGGCCAAATTGAAAGTACTTCCTTTCTAACAAAAAAAGAATTAATGAAATCGGACTACGTGTTAATGAATTATAACTAAGTACACATTTTGACTTTCATCCCCTCTCCCAAGGGAACCATGCTGAATTTCGGGATAAAAAGTATCCTAAGTCCTACCCCGTAGTATAAACTCAAATCATGCCAAGTTTCATTTGAATTCATTTAGTAGTTTCGGCGCCATGCGTGATTAAGGTTCAGACAGAAAGACAGACAGACAAAAATGAAAAAAAAAATACATTTTTGGCTTCAGTATCGATTATAGAGAGCTATCCAAAAAAAATATTCAAAATAACTTCAATGTACAGAATTTAACCTGTTACATTCTTATTATAGTATAGATAGATTAAACTAACCTGTTATATTTTAACAGTCGTGCTGCACTACCTTTTCCATTTTTTTTTGTTTACAGCTAAGAATCAGTTTTGGGTGTAAACACATCCAACACATGCTGAGCTGAACACCATTTTGGTACAGTATACATCCAATAGTCTCATTAGACACATGGATAGTGTTACCATATCTCAGGATTTGTCCTGAGATCTCAGGATTTTTGGAGAGTAGTGGAGAGTAGATTTTCAGATCTTTTTATTAAGTAAAAAAACAAATAGTAATGTTCTTTATATAGAGACTAATTAAAAAATCAACTTTGGTCATGTGAATCGCATAAATAAAATCAACACTTAAAACCACCGCGTCGTGTCGCGGGCTACAAAGTAAATTACGTTTTCGCGAGAACTCGAAAAATTCCAGTAGATCTCAGGATTTTTCAATGGAAATCAAGTTTTCTCCGGACTTTTAAATTTTCTATCTGGTAACCCTACACATGGAAGAACCGTTTTATTGTGTTTGTTTTAGATTTAGGTAGACTACCTCTACTTGTCGGCCTTTGTATAACTTTTACCTTTATCATTGTTTGTGCCAAAGAAACTTTTATTCTATTCTATAAAAATTAGAAGTAAAAACAGCTGATTAGAGAGTGTTTCAAATGTTTCTATGTTTTGCATACCTGCAAGTCATGTTTGCCATCTTCGACTGTCTTCATCTCATTATCTAGGCTAGGTTCTTGTTTCTCTGCAATCTTTTCTTTCATCTCATCTTGTATTTTTTTATCTTCATCTGGAATCTCTTCTTGTAATTCTTTCCGGATGACCTGTTTGAAGAATGAACAAGTAATATGCAGAACTGACAACTTTATAATAATAACTAGCTTCTGCCCACGGCTCTGCCCGTATAATACCCAGATAAAAAGTAGCCTAGGTATGTGTTATTCTGATGTATACGCTATATTACTGTAAAATTTCATCAAAATCCGTTCAGAATTTTTTGCGTGAAAGAGCAACAAACATCCATCTTTATAATATTAGTAGGATAATTAACACCCAACGGACACATACATTCCTGATCCCACACTTTTTACCTGTGTATTGGTTATCAGGAACTACGAGTACCGTGGTACCACAACACCCAGATTCGGAACTAATATCTGCAGAGCATGTACACATATGTCCCGCAGCGGGAATCGAACCCGCACCTCTTGGATGGCAGCCAGCTAGCCGTCTGTCGCGCCCTCAAGTTAATTATGTCATATTCCTTAGCCTGTAAGAATCACCATGATTTTGTACACCATCGTTATTTTGCTTGTGTGATCAGCGGCATATCTGTGACTCATACTTATTTATTAACTGTACAAGCTACATATTACACTTGGTTTTGTCATTATATTTTATTATAGATAGATAGAAAATACTTTATTTTACACCAAATAACACATCAGCTTAGTTAAGTACCATAAACTTTAACAATGTTGTACAATGGGCGGTCTTATAGCTAAAAAGGGATCTCTACCAGACAACCTTTGGATGGAACGGACTGCAAGAAAGTTTAAAAGGGGTTTAATTGGTGTATTTACCCCATATTATGAATATATTATAATACACATAATATATAATATACAATATACCTACATATTTACATACTATATACGTCATAACACTTATATAGCTACCAACATTTTTTGATTCAAAACATAGATAAACCAGAAACAGGCAATAGTTAGCGACTCGAGGACAAGTAGTGTTCCTTGACCAAATATTTAAAAATATGTAATGATTTAGCACGTCTGATGGAATTATACATATGTCTATTGGAATAATAAATCTGGTCAGTTACAAGCCATTAAAACAGACAAGTACAGTAAATAAGAAGTTTTAGGGTCAAATATATTCATGTAATTTATAAAAGTATCATACATTCTATGTACCGATGCAATTCAATTCAATCCTACTAATATTATAAACGCGAAAGTTTGTGAGGATGGATGTTTGTTACTCTTTCACGCAAAAACTACTGAACGGATTTTGACGAAACTTTACAGTAATATAGCTTATACATCAGAATGACACATAGGCTACTTTTTATCCGGGTACCACGCGGGCGAAGCCGTGGGCAGAAGCTAGTATGATATAATTTTAAGACACAGGAGGATCAAGAAAGAACCGAAAGCAAACCTGCTGGATCTCTTCTGCAATCTCTTGCTTGATCACTTGTTGTAATTCCTCTTGCATCCTATCTTGCATTTCTTTTAGCATTTGTTCTTGCATTTCCTCTTGAATTTCTCCCTGATATTCATCTTGCGACCCCTCATGCGATCCCTCTTGCGATCCGTCTTGTGATCCCTCTTGTGAGTCCTCTTCGTAATCTTCCTGATCTTCCATCTCCTCTTTTATCTCTTGTCGCATTACTACAAATGGAAATTAAAATAGGTATCAGATAAAAATAAAAACCGACTTCAAATAACGAGAAGTTGATAAAAAGTCCAATATGAAATTTCACCCCCTATTTTTCATTATTTCATAATTTCATTTATTCATGCTTAATAAATTTTAAATTTTAGAGGAGAGATTTTCTCAAATTTATATGGAACCACGCAAAATTAGTTATTAGTTATTATTTAGTTTCGCAAAATTGGCGAAGACATCGCGTAAGCATACACACACACAAAAAGACGAATTGAGAACCGCTGCCTTTTTTGAAGTCGGTTTAAAATAAAACCATATTTTTTAATTTTGAAAATCCTGACTTGTGATTCTGTCATTGATTGCAGCGCCAATGACCCCTGGTGCCTTGTGGCGGTAAGACTCATCAAGAACCATAGTACAACCATAAGACATACAATTTAGACAATTAGACAAAATAAGTTGCAAAAACCTCATTAAATCCAATTAGCTGTTTCATCGTTTACATCGCAAGTAAACGATAACATACGACATTAAATGTAAAAAAAACTACTTCAAATAACGAGTAGTTTATAAAATGCAAATACGAAATTTCATCACCCGTTTTTTCACCTTTAAAAATGGGATTTATTCATAAAATTTGCTTTTATCCATTAAAAAACGAATACGTAAGAATGCAGCGATCGCAGCTCGCAACTTCAATTCGAGGTGCGTGCAAAAATCGGCCCGAATATAGCTCTCTTTTTGGCTGATGCTGGCCCGCCCGTGCTTGCGCGATACTAATACGATACCCATTCAGAATTTGTTATATATATTTGGTGGTGTTCAGTAATACCTAAATGATGAATGAAAACTTGTTGTATTTCTCACATAGTGTTGTTATTCTGTAACTAGACAATATAAGCTATGTACCTAAAATACGAAAGATATTTTTCTTTTTAATACGAAACAAATAAGAAGAAAACATGTCACATGTCAAAATGTGATTTATTTACATTTAATTTAAATAAATAAATAAATAAATTTTGGGTAAGTATTTTGATAAAATATATATCCAGGTACCTAGATAAATACTATTCGATTAAATAATAGCATAATATGGTGGAAATAAACTCTAATTACAAATGATTTTGGTATTACGTTTGTATGGGCAATTCATCCTCGGCTGGCCTCTTGTAATCGGTTCTCAACTGGCGAACATATCGCGTAATATAGGCACAAAAAAAAACATATAGACAAAATAAGAACCTCCTCCTTTTGTAAAGTCTGTTGACAATTTTATAAACAAACAAAATTCACCATCATCCGGCATCTCTTGGTCTATCTGCTCCATCTCTTGGTCCACGCCTTCCATCTCTTGCTCCATCACTACCATCTCCTGCTGCATCGCCTCTTGCATCTCCTCTTGCAACGCCGCATCCATTTCATCGTTCATTTCTTCCTCTTCCGTGTCCTCCGGCTCCAGTTTAATCTCTTGCTTGATGTGGCGCACATCCATCATGTCTCCGTTCTGGATATCAGGAGCTGTGAGATAAAATAATTATGATGCCTATAAAATCTTATCCTACTTTAAAATCCAAAACAAGGAAATCAGTCAGATGTAGTACGGGGGCCTAACCATCAAGTTTTATTGCAATTCAATTCAGGCAAAGATGTCAAATCTTGCTTTGCGATTGACGATTACACACATCAACATTGTCTAGGGATTTTTTATTTCGAAGTGATTTGCATAATAACTATTTTCAAAATTAGAAAAAATCTAAAGCTATCGTGAACTTTTTTTTTTTTCTTCAACTCTTGGCGTTACCACTTTCGGCATTTGCCATTTTCTAGCGATGGTGCGGTTTAGGTAACTTAATTAAAACTTAACATTTTTTTTTTTAATAAAAATTAGGGAAACATTACAAATATTTATAAATTTAAACGATACGGATATTAAAAGGATTAGGATAAGGATCAGCGGAGTTTATGAATATAATATATTACAGGTTAATATTATTAATGCATATGAAAGAAGCTAAGAAATATATATATCAGGATCTAAGGAAGAAAGAAGGATATTAACATTAGTAGGAAGAGGAACATGAGAGGAAATGAGATCATGAAATATAGAGGCATGATCATACAATTTGCAGGCAAAGATTATGTGATTAAGGTCACCCAATTCATCTCCGCAGGCACAATTTGGATCAGAAATAACTTTTATACGAGCAAGATGAGCTGGGGTACATGAGTGCCCCAAACGCATTCGGATTAAAACTGTAGTCACACGTTTACTAAGTTTCATTTTAAAAAACCAAGGCTTTGTTGGAATAGATTTTTGTATGTATTTGTAATATTTACCTTTATAACAACCAGAATCGTCCCAAGCTTTATCCCAAGAATTTTTGAGATAAACCTTGGGAAGAGCAAGAATATCATGGGAATAATTTTGATAAGGAAAGATGTCTCCACACTCCACAGCCTCGTTGGCCAATTTGTCAGCATAGGTGTTGCCTACAATACCGCAATGGCTAGGTATCCATGCAAAATGAACTAACAGGCCTCTGTTTTTACACTTTAAAAGTTTGTCTCTAGCTTCCGATATAAGAGGGTAATTTTTAGAACAAAATGGATACCTTGTTAGTGATTGTAATGAACTAAGTGAGTCACTAAATATAACAGTTTTTTTAAGATTCATAAGCAAAATATACTCGATTCCTCTAGTGATTCCGAAACACTCACCAGTAAAGACAGAAGTCTTATCGTGAACTTGACTAAAGAAAAAATCAAATAAAAGAACGCAATAAACAAAAGATAGATTTTATAATCTTACCCTGAATAGGGTCGGGCGGCAGATGGGAGTACTCGGGTATCTTGGGGCTCTTCATGTGTTCATCGGGCGAGGCTCCGTCGTCCTCGTACTCGTCCTGAGAGAGTCCATCTGACTCTGCCTCCTCCTTCATTTGGCGTTCTTGTCTACAATCATATGAGTATTAATCAGTCATATAGTTCCCATAACACAAGCTCTGCATACATTGTCTGCTTTTTGGAACTAGATGATGCTGTGTTAATATTTCCAGCATGATTATTATAGACATTATTTTTCGGAAAAAACAAGGATACTACTTACTAAGTAGGATACTTCTTACTAAATGGAATTTATAGCGTACTTAATAAGACAGTATTGCTTGTGATTTGATGCAATTTTTATATAAATAATACAGAGAACTTGGTTGAAGAGACGAGCATTATTTCTGTCTCACTCTTTTGTTTCGGGAACAGAAAATAAATAATTTTGTTTTACTTGTCTACAAAATTGCTGTTTTATTGTCACTCGCACTATAAGCTTGCAGGTAAGTAGCTATAGTCCGTGTTCTTTGAAGCGAGCTCGCGCTCAGTTGTTTGAAGCCTGAATTCATAGTCTGAATGAAAAGTCCCCCAAAATCCATCATTCAGCATTCGCCTTATGACTGGGTGCATAAAGGTTGAATTAAGCCCTTATTTGACTATGAATTCGGGTCTAAATGCCACTACTGATCACGCAAAATGGCGCCAACTTCGAACGTCGAAGTTCGAGTAAATATATTGATCACTACCACCCCCGCGTCAGTTTGACCGGACCCTTACGGGAAAAGGTTGTCAAAGTTCGCGTTATGGATCCATACAACTGCTACTCACCACGCGCCGGCCCTTAATTGTATTTCAGTTTAGTTAATTGCACCGTTACTTACAAGTCTATAAACTGGCCGCAGACTTGATGGTATTGCGCTAGCTCCGGTTTGTAGAGCAGGTTGCCGCGCAGAATAAAGTCGAAGTAAACGCGCATTCCATCCGCCACCTCTCGCACTAAATTCAACCTGTTCACATCACAAATACAAACATATTTACGAGCAACGAACGAGATTATAACGACTCTACGTTTCTATCATTCATATTTACGAGCAACGTACGAGATTATAACGACGCTACATTTCTATCATTCATATTTACGAGCAACGTACGAGATTATAACGACGCTACATTTCTATCATTCATATTTACGAGTAACGTACGAGATTATAACGACGCTACATTTCTATCATTCATATTTACGAGCAACGTACGAGATTATAACGACGCTACATTTCTATCATTCATATTTACGAGCAACGTACGAGATTATAACGATGCTACATTTCTATCATTCATTTTTACGAGCAACGTACGAGATTATAACGACGCTACATTTCTATCATTTATATTTACGAGCAACGTACGAGATTATAACGACGCTACATTTCTATCATTCATATTTACGAGCAACGTACGAGATTATAACGACGCTACATTTCTATAATTCATATTTACGAGCAACGTACGAGATTATAACGATTCTACGTTTCTATCTTTCATCATCATTGGCGACTTGTAGCTTACTACGAGCTGCTTGACATACACTAAAGAGTACCAAAGTAGTAGAGTGACGACCTCTGTGGCGTAGTGGGCGAAGGTCCGCCTGAGACGCAGAATTTTGCGGGTTCGATTCCCGCCGCGGGACTAAAATGTTTGTATCTGCAAATATTTGTCTCGGTTCTGGGTGTTTTCTATGTATAGTATGTATGTATTTACAAAAAAAATAGTATATCAGTAATGTAGTTCCCATAATACAAGCTCTGCTTAGTTTGGAGCTAGATGATCCTGTGTGAAAATGTCCAGCATTATTATTATTATTATCACGAACGATCTTGGGCCACCTCAAACCTTAAGTGAAACTAACTTGTTTCATTTACATTAACGAAACAATAGGTAAGTGATGTACAAATCTAACTTGAATGTACTCTTGCCCCGTGGTAAGTCCGTTTATGTCAACTAACTCTACTTGTACGTTCCTAATTGGGATAGACTGGAGTAAACGGGGTACCTAATCGCGATTAGTTATTCACCCAAAATAAACGGAATGCCCTAGAATCAAAAGTTCGAAGGTATTTGGCATCGGTTAATGTTACAATAAAGCAGCGATAGTCTTATAACCTGTCACGTGGAAAACTATTATGCATAACGTGGGAATGTGCCTCTATCCCCTACTTGGTATCCTCAAGAATATGCGTACTGAGTATGGATTTAAGGATATGCATCATGTGGATTGTCCATCAGTCATCTGTCAATCTATAGTTTATAAGGAAATAAAAAAATTATTTTGCTTGGATGCATTCTCATTCTCCTTCGTGTAAAGGCCAACTTGCAACGTGACAAAATTGCGGACCTCTTAACCCGCAAAGGCCATAAACAAAGAATTGAATTGAAGGCTTCATTTATGTCTAATCTCAGGAAAAGCTTGGACCTTTTCAGTCCGTTACTAGGGCCATGACCCCAAGCGTAAAAGGTCTCATCTAGTTATAAAAACATCATTGTTATATGGATAAAAGAGAGATGGAAAATTAGTAACTTTAATGATTGAGAGTTAGGTATGGCTATTGTGTGAGGTGAGGATATGCTAATGGCTGGGTTGCTACTTATTATTATGAAGTATAAGTTTTGTCGTAGTAGCGGTAAAAACGGTGTTACCTGCGAGAGACATCAGCAAGGTCGGGCTTCTGCGGGGGCTCGTTGCGGCAGCGCGGCGTGTTCCAGGCGCCGGCGCGCGCGAACCACTTCACAAAGGACTCCAGTATCTGCGCGGCGCAGGGCGAGGCCGGCAGCCGCGTCAGACAGTTGCGCTTCACTATCAGGTGGTAGTCAAACGTGAGTCGGTCGCTGCACGGAAACATGTGTGTCAACAAGAGAACATCCTTTTTATTTATTTTTTATACAAATGCTGAATGCATAAAGTCCTCCTAGCACTACTTTGTGCGGAAGTATTAGGTAAATCTATACTATAATAAAATTGTATCAGGTCCAATTCTGTACCTTGAAGATATTTTGAGAAAGCTAGAGTCTACTCTATAATCGATACTGAAGCCAAACTGTATTTTTTCCTCTGTCTGTCTGTCAGTGTCTTGGCCGCGCATCACGCCGAAACTACTGAATGAATTCAAATGAAACTTGTCATGATTTGAGTTCATACTACGAGGTAGGTCATTGGATACTTTTTATCCCGAAATTCAACACGGTTTCCTTGGGAGAGGGATGAAAGTTAAAATGTGTACTTAGTTATTTGTGATGAAATTTGATATGGACATAGTTTGAAGCCTGGAGAAGGTCATACGCTACTTTTATCAACATTCCACGCGGGCGAGGCCGCGTGCAAAAGCTATTAAATAAATAAAGAGGCAAAAAAGCATACGGCGCACCAGTTGGTAAGCGGTTACCGTAACCTATGGACGCTAGCAACACCAGAACATATCACTCGCGGGTTGCCGATCCTGAGACGTGGGTGAAAAGTTTCATGTATCTGTAATTACACCGGCACTCATACTCTATCTCATCCTTGTTCTCCTCCACAGGCGACTTTTGGCTGTTTTCTTACCGTAGAACGGCGGGCATGGTGAGGTGTGCGCGTCCGACCGGCACGAACACGTCGGGCTCACCACCGGGCTGCGCGACCGGCTCGTCCTCGCTTGACTCTGAGGACTCAGACTCCATCTCCTCCTTGATCTCCTCTTCGGGCGACTCTTGGCTGTTTTCTGCGGCGGCTGTGTCGGGCTTGCCATCCTCTGCTTCGTCACCTTCAGGCTCTGAGTGTAAAATATCATAGTTTCATACCTGATGTACGCCGAATCCGAATATGGTTCCGAAATTTGACACGGAAATTAATTTTCGTTGTGCATCCATCGGGCGCAGGCATTCAGGCCTCTTTCTAAATGGTGTAGCAATCTAATACAAAAAAGTACCTTTAAACGTACCTCCGTAACTCCGGGAAAGTACCTTTTATTTTGTGTTTAAAAACATTTACTTTTAGAAAATATTAGATGGATTCAAATGAAGACAAAAACTGCTTGTTAAGATTTTAAAACAAACGGAAATAAGAATTTAATAAAAGGCCAAAATTAGAGGTATATATTTTCTTTGAGGTTTTAGGACATGCGAGTTTCCTCACGATGTTTTCCTTCACACCGTTTAGATAGCACTGTGTAGTGCACATAAAGTTTTCGAGTGGAAAATTAATTGTTACGAGACGGGATTTAAATCTTTAGATCGAAAGTGGGGGTAACTAGCCACTTCTCTTTTTGCATACAAGTGAGTTTTAATTACAAATCCTCTTGTATTGCTCTGCTAGAAAAAACTAGATGCCCCGTAGTGACTTGACGTGTGTGACTTTAAGTTTTTCCCTTTTTACATTATATAATTTATCACATGCACTCAAGCTTTAAACTCAGACTCAGAACGTATTTATATACCTACCACTAGCTAATATTAGTAGGATTTACTCTATGTTAACCTGTGTTTTGGGGCCGGGGGTTCAAAGAAGACGTACCATCAGGCTGAGTGCTACTGGACGAGCCATCGTCGCTGAGGCGGTGCCGTGAGCGCTTTCCGGCTGAACTGCCGGCAGACCCGGAGGTACTGCCCTTCTTCCGTTCTCGCCGGTACAAGTATGCACCCCTAAGCCACAGAACAAAGTTTTTTCTACAGAACACGTAAGTTATTCGGAAAGGAAGTTATTTTTTCCGGCTTATGGCGAATGCTACTATGGTAACATTCGCCAAAAGCCCATGAAAGTAAAGAATTTAAAAGTAAACAAGAATTCTTTTAAAAAAAACTCCCCATACATTGTTTGTCCCACAGGCAAAAATGGGCCAAAATGCTTGAGACACGTTCAACTGAATTTCTGTGGTGACTTTTCATTTTCTAATGAGACTCCATTCGTTTTTCTCCTCTATATAGCGGGGTTAAAACTTTTATTCTACATGTAGAGGCAAAAAAAAGCGTTCCTCCTGTTGGTTAGCGGTTAGCAGTTACCTAAGCCTATGGACGTTTGCAAAACCAGGTAAACTATTTCTAAAATACTTACCTAAAACAGTTTATAAAATCTTTGAAAATTTTGGATGTGGTTTTGGTGCTTGTCAG
The DNA here is from genome assembly GCA_958496245.1 of Perizoma flavofasciatum. Lineage (NCBI taxonomy): Eukaryota > Metazoa > Arthropoda > Insecta > Lepidoptera > Geometridae > Perizoma > Perizoma flavofasciatum. The sequence goes on along the minus strand of OY292439.1, from coordinate 5,892,345 downwards.
CTTGATATTTATATTAAAAACTAGGAGAACTGTATCACATATCTGGGTGTTGTGGTACCAATGGGGTCACGATGGACATCCACAGATCGCTTATAATCAATAGACACGCAGATCCCTCAGGATAACAAGTAGGGATAGTCAGAGGCAAAAATAAGCACTAGAACGAGGTTGTTAGAGGGTTCCGGTATTCAAAGACAAATTCAAATTCGAATTCTTTATTTGAACACACAAAATAATATTTTTGTGTAACATGGTGTATTGCATGACCATGGAAAATAAAAGATATACGCCATATTCGAGTTCGTAACAAAACTAAGCATTTATTCAAGTACCCACACAATTATAGAAATTAACAATCAGCTGTCATTATCAAATACATAACATATCTCCCTTTTATAAATTGACATAAACAAAGAAAAACAATAGGTAATTAATTATACAAATCAAAGTTATTAAACGAGGTCAGCCTAGACTGCAGAACATTTTGAAATAGAATTTAATAATTGAAAAATATATTTTAATCAGCGTCAATGGGTATGCCTATAATGTCAGGCCACATATCAGGTGGTGGTACATCAATTGATGGCTCAGTAGATGTTTGTGAGTCTGAATGTACTACATCTCTGTTTTCAGTTAACCTTGTCTCGGTTTGTATTGTTCTTGCCAATATCTGATCGGCATGTCGACGGTGTAGCTCTCCATCTTCCGTCCTCACCCTGTACGAGCTAGGTCCTTCCACCATCTCTACAATGGCCCTCCGCCATTTCTGCCCCGGTCCATACATATGGATCAGCACGGGTTGGTCCACCATAAAGATCCTGGCGGGCGGGCGCTGTGCCGCCGCCTCGAGCTGCTGGTCGCCGCGGCTCGGCACAGATTCTGGATGGAGTGAGGACATCGCCGTTCTATATCTTCGGCCGTTGAGCATCTCCGCCGGAGTTTTGTTGGTTGAGCTATTTGGTACTGTTCTCATATAATAAAGAACCTTGCTTATCATTTCGCTCCAAGGCAAATTTAAGTGCTCCATCTTTTTAATTTTATTTCTAAATGTCTGTATAGCTCTTTCTATCTGCCCGTTTGTTGCCGGGTGGTATGGAGGGGAGAGCAGATGTCTAATTCCGATTTTCTGCAAGAAGTTGTCGAACTCCTCAGATGTAAATGCTCTTCCATTGTCTGATACCACCACATCGGGCAAGCCTTGAGATGCAAAAAATCTTCTCATAACCGTTATTACAGCTCCACTACTCATAGTGTTAACGATTTCTGCTTCCATCCATTTACTGTGGCTATCAATCAATACAAAAAATGTTTTCCCATGAAATGGTCCGGCAAAGTCTATGTGCACCCGTTGCTAAGGCTTTTCAGAGGTAACCCAAGTCTGAGGATCTCTTGGAGGACTGTTCCTTACCAGTTGACATTGTTCACAGCTGGCCACCATCTGTTCAATTTGGTTATCCATCTGGACCCACCACACATAACCTCTTGCATATGCCTTCGTTTGGAATATCCCCGCATGTGGGGCATGTAATATTTTCAGCACCTGCTCTTGTAGCTTAGCCGGCACTATGACTCTGTTACTCCACAATAAACAGTCTTTAGTGTGTGAAAGAGCCTCCCTTCTGGTCCAAAATGGCTGCAAGGATGGGTCCATGTTCTTATTAGGCCAACCATGAAGAACATGGTATAAAACTTTCTGTAGCAAAGAATCCTTCTTTGTCTCTGCAGCAATCCTCTCAGCGTTCAGATTCCAGCCCCTTGGTTGTTCTTCTAACAACAATACTTCCTTCAGCCCCTCTTCAGCTACTGTTCCAGTTGATGGTACAGTCCACCTGCTTAATGCATCTGCATTACCTATAGATTTCCCTGGTCTGTGCTTGATAATGTACTCATAGCAAGCCAGCTTTAAAGACCAACGCAGCATTCTCGGGGAAATTTGGTCAGGTATGGGCTTTGCCGGATTAAACAAGCCCACCAATGGCTTGTGATCAGTCACAATGCAAAATTTGCGACCCAACAGAAATTCGTGAAATTTCAACAAACCAAACATGATTGCCAAGGCTTCCTTGTCGATCTGACCATACCGCCTCTCATGGATCTGTAGTGTACGCGATGCCATCATGATTGGTCTCTCCGATCCATCATCCATTACATGTGCTATGATAGCGCCCACTCCATATTCTGATGAGTCACATATGAGCAGTAATTCTCTGTTAAGGTCATATCCCACTAATGTGAGATCTGATGATAATAAGAGCTTAGCTTTTTCGAACGCTCTTTGCTCGCTATCATTCCATTTCCACGGCGTCTTTGACTCCAGCAGCCGATACAAAGGCTCCAGGAGAGTAGCTCTATCAGGTAAAAACTTTTGATAAAAGTTGTACAATCCAAGAAAAGCCCTCAATGTTTCCTTATTTGTAGGTGCCGGTTTTTCTTGTATCTCTTTGACTTTTGCTGGTGCTGGATGAAGTCCTTCGCCGTCAATCATGTGTCCCAAAAATGTGATGCTATTGGCAGCTAAAACACACTTTTTGCTATTCAGTCGAAAGCCCATCTCATTCAGTTTCTGCATCACCTGACGAAGCCTCTGATTATGCTGTTCTAGCGTCGTACCAGTCACCGCCACGTCATCCAGTAGACACGCCTCACCATCCATGCTTGCAAGCGCAGAAGACATCACCCGTTGAAAAATACATGGCGCCGCACTCACGCCAAATGCAAGGCGATTCACTTTCATTAGGCCAATAGGTGTATTTAGTGTTAACAACTTGGCCGTCTCGTCATCAACCTTCATTTGAGTGTATGCTTGCTTTAAGTCAAGTTTACTGAAAACTTGACCTCCACTAAGCTTCACAAAAGCCTCCACTGAAGTTGGAAGTGGGTATCTGTCTACTTGTATAGAAGCGTTGACTGTCGATCGATAGTCTCCACAGATGCGTAAAGATCCATCATCTTTCTTCACTATCCTCAATGGAGTGGCCCACTCGTGAGTATCTAACCGGGGTCAGTACACCTGTTTCTACCAATCGGTTCAGTTCTTCCTCTACTTGTCCCTTTAAAGGAAAAGGCACTGCGCGCGCTTTCAAAAACCGTGGTCTTGTATCTGCCCGTAAGTGGAGTGACACTTCTGGGCCTTTGTATGTGCCTAATTCTTTTTCGAATAAACTAGGAAATTCATTAATAAAAGGCACCAAATCTTCTTTAGCCCAGTATAAGCCAGTCACTTGTAGGCCTAGTGATTGAAACCAGTTGCGGCCCAACAAGCTAGGTCCGTCGCCAGAAACGACCACTAGTTCACATTGAGCCTCTTTCTCACCCAAGACTACACGCACATTCGCGACTCCTATTACTTTTAAAAAGTCCTGAGTCCATGTGACTAGTTTCATTGTGGTGCTCTGTCGGGTTGGAGGTGTAGACCACAATTTCTTGAAGGTGGTTTCTGATACAATACTGCGAGACGCACCGGAGTCTACTTCCATCATCAAACTTGCACCATCGATGATCACATTAGTTTTTATCGGAGGTTGATAAATGTTTGCACACATATAGACACCCATCATGTCTTCACATCTAGAGGAAGGCTCCTCGTTGTCTTCCACCTGGTGTACTTTTGCTTTCTTGTCACAGGCCCTTGCAATGTGTCCATACTTTTGGCATTTAAAGCACTTTGCTTTCACAAAGGTACACCGCTCGCCTGCCTTGTGCATTCGAGTACAATGTTTAAACTCATTGGACTTAATTCTGCCAATATCCATTGGCTCAGCAGCCTGGGATGGACTAGTCTGATTTTGAGATGCTTGTTTACTCAGACCAGGATACATGTCTTCAAATGTTGCCTGATGGTTGAGACACATTTGCACCGCTGTTTCACACGTAAGTCCTTTAGTTTTCAACAGCTCCCGGCGCAATCGTTCATCCCGCACCCCTAACACGAGTCTGTCCCGTACTTGGCGTTGCAAGTCTGTATAGTTGCACTTAGCACATAATGCACTTATAGCCGCCACAAAGTCTTGTACACTTTCACCCTGCAATTGTGCCCGTTTCTGAAATTTTCCCGCTTGCAAAATTTCATTCACTTCTGGTTCATAGAACTTGTCTAACACAGCCAAAATGTCACAAAACTTCACTTCTAAAGGGCGTAACGGCACTAAAAGGGACGCAATTAGAGCGTATGTGTCCTTCCCACATTGGGACAAAAACAAAGAGCGCGATTTATCTTCGTCTTTCGCCAAGTCTCGAACGAGTCCTGCCGCGTCGAGTGCACACAGTAACTGCTCCTTGTAATCCGGCCACACATCAGTTTTTGCATTAAACGGCCCCGGCAACACAATATTCGTTATATTGAATGCCATTTTAGCACAATTTATATTTATTTTCCGTAGTCGCCACTAAAAGATATACGCCATATTCGAGTTCGTAACAAAACTAAGCATTTATTCAAGTACCCACACAATTATAGAAATTAACAATCAGCTGTCATTATCAAATACATAACAGAAAACACGGCCTGACAAAGCACGACTCTGGAATGTTATACTGACTGTGCATTCAAGCTAGTGCTATCAAGTGGCAAGTGCTGTATTCCCATAGTATTTAACACAATTGTAAAATGTCAGTAAATAAGTTAGTTCCATGGTTTCCCAGAGAAAATAACCGGTTAATCCTCTCTCTGGGTGGTCATAAACAAAAATCTAACCTATCAGAGACGGATCTGCTCAGGAAGGATTTCACTTGTGCATTGCAGCTATGTGATTTCCATGGTCGGTCAATGGTCTCCCATCCCAAAGTATAATAATTTAGGTACCGGAGGTGAAGTTACTAATAAATTATCATAAATATATTCCCTCTAGGCACGAGGTACATAAATAAACCTTTTTTGCTGGTTAAATATGTGTAATTTAATTTAAACAGTGTTTTTCTGTCTTTTGTATCTTTTAGATATTCTAAAATTAAACGACTCTGGGGCAGTTTTGGGTCAACTCCTTTCTTCATTTTTTAGGAAAATAATTTGTATTCCTTTGTAACACCTTTAAATTAGCTGCTTCACACACACAGTGACAGTGAAATTGAGTCTGCTCAATTTCACTGTCACTGTGTGTGTGAATTAGGCATGTAACTATTTACAAGCTGGCTGGCATCCGTTGACTGCTTCACATTTGTAGTAAGTGGTGACAAGTCTATCTGTTTCTCTCCCACATCTGATGATCGAAATATTGAATGTATACTTACAATTGCAGCTGTGACTTCTCAGCTAAATCCCGTTGCAGCTGTCGGTTTTCCTCGGTATCTTTTAGCACAAAGTCCTCCCCCACACTGCGGTCCCAGGAAGAGTTCCATCCTTGGAAGTGGATCAGGTACTCAATGGTGCGACGACCACGCTTGTCTTTGCTCTCGATTATACCTAACACCTAAGGGAGAATAAATTTTAAATGATTCAGAGGGATTAGTACCTCCATCATCACCTGTAATCGGCTAGGTGGATCAAGTGGGCACTTTCTGTTAAGCTAAGCACTGATGGATACTATCTACAGGTGTCTCATTCATAAACATAATTACTCAAAGTACAAAATTCATTTGAACAAATGATGATAGTTCTACTACTTATTTTCAAGGTTTGTTAATTTTTAAGTGAAAACTACACTTTTGGAGAACATAAAATTTTAAATATGTCCCAATTGTGTTTTATGTTCTACATAGATAACTACACTTATGTAGTAACTTTCACTTAAAATTAACAAATCTAAGGGCAAGTTGGGGGAGAAGATTAATATAATTGAACCTATCTAGTTTATTTTTGGAATCCTTATTCTGGACGTATAAAAGGTGGCAACCTATATATAGAATTTTATATGAGTAGTTTTCCCAGGGACTCATAGAAATGGCCCAATAATATAAAACCAGTAAATAACCAAGCTTTTTTCAGAATGTCTACTAGATACATCAATCATATTTTTTATTACAAAATGTGGTACTAAAACTTTTTGACCTACTACTAACTTTGGTACTAATAATGTAAAGATTCATTTCTTAAATTTCTTAATATAGGCAGATGAAAATGCCACACCCAGGTTTAAGAAAAATTACATTGATAACTTTATGAAATTGTGTTTTCTAAAATTCATACATTTTTTCATTTTACAAATTGACAAGATCTTAGAAATATAAAAATTCGTTTCCTTTGTACGCATTATGTGGAGGGGTGGAGTGGGGTGAAACTACTCGCCCCACCCAAGCAACGCCCTGGTTACGCCCATGCGATTTGAATCAACTTTTCAAACTTTATTGTTGTTTTCATATAGGTTATAGTATTTTTTTTAAACGCATTACTTATCAACTATGAGACAAGTGAAACTTACTTTTGAATCGTAAAGCACTTTCGCCTTTGTTGGATCCGGTTCGTAGCACAAAACGCGCTCCCCTTCGCTAAATTTGTACCGCACTCCTCTTGTCGAAACCATTTTAAAAAACTTTCCACGACGAAGGTAACTACATAAGAGTAATCAAATACAATAACATTTTGTAATAATTACAAGAAAAATCCCTTTTAACTAGGAAGCAAGCACTAAAATCCAAAAAAAAACAAATTGAATAAGACCATAAGTTGAATACGCGCAATTACTTTGTAATGAAATAATTCCAAATAATATTTGGTACTAAATGAAACTGATTTCAATTTATGAGGCACTGCAACTTTAATAAATACTGCCCGAGACACGCCTAGATCAGAAAATAATATTTTGTTTGGGCGTCGGCCGCTGTTTGTTTTGACTTTTCTCCACACCGCAAGATCGCAGCAACGGATGATTCAAGTGTTCCAATTGGATCTATAATTCCAAGCAATAAAGTCTAATATTACTTGTTATCATCTGACAGCTAATTATGGCAATCCATAGACAAACCTTTACATCTCTTTAAACGTTCCGTTTCTGTAAGAAGTTAGAAAATATAATAATTAATATAAATATAAGAATATGATAAAATAATATTACCACTAACTTAAAACACATCAAAGAATTATAAATTTATGTTCTATAAATTAATTGAGCTCTGTCCATCTCTAGTAAGTCTGTGGCTGTGTCGTTTCACATGACAAAAACCATTGGTTTGATGATCTAGCTAGATAATTCTATAATATAGCATTCTGATATCACATATACTTGCGCGTTCGAATGCGCCTAGGTATTCGTCGAAAAGTTCAACGAACAAGTACGTGTGCAAGTGCCAACGCGAACTACCTTACATACTACCTTCAAATACATATTCAGTCAGTTACCGCGTACTAGCGATGAGTCGGCGACGTAATTATCGTAGACCGGTCATTTTCGTTCATCAACGAGTCCATTGACTAGTCGATGTTGGACTATCTAAACTTCACGACGATGTCTACCTAGTCGATAGTATCTATCGGGTGATTATCTGACGTAGCTCGACCGTAATTTATAGATTAGCATATCTTGCTTGACTTTACAAGGGACTTTTGGTTTGGCGAACGAGTGATCATCTATTTAAGTCTGTGGAGCGATCAATAGTGATCACGTCAAAAGCGTTGATTTTGGTGGAAACCAAAGCCACTAAGAACTAAATCGTTTTTTTTTCTTTTTAATGTCCTTTAAATTGTATCTTTACAATTTAATTAAAAGGGTACATAATTTGCAATCAAAAAGGTGCAAATTATGTACCCTTTTAATTAAATCGAGCCGCGAGGTGAGGACTTCAATAATACGAGACAGGCAATTGGCATTTCAGGCGAGGCATAATTTAGGCTTTTCTAAAAAAAATGCTAGTTAAAAAGCTGAATAAATCCTATAAGATTTATTTACGTTTATATCTTATGAATCCGCTGGAAGCAGTTAAACTAGTCGAAATCGTAGACGACTTAATACTAAAGCATTTTCTACCAGCCAACCCAAATTGTTGTGATTGGCGGTAAGCGTGCTACATTTTTTTATCAACTTATACCTATAATAGATACCATATTATTTTATATATCTAATCATATTTACTTAATTATATATTTATAGGCACTTATACATATAAGTAATAGTTTGAGGGTAGGGTAGATAAACTATGAATACAACTCATCGAGGAAGTGTTTGCGAGTTAAAAATTTGAAGGATTCTTTAGAGTCTACCTTTTTAATTTCAAATGGTAGTTTATTCCAGAGCCTGATTGATTCGACAGAGAAAGAGTTTTCACGGAACGATGTGCAATGCTCGGGAGTGTCTAGAAGGAGATTGTCAGAAGACCTTAGTTGTTTTTTGTGTGTGTCAGACCGGAAACGAAAACGGTTTTTTAGATACTCAGGTGCAAAGGGATCCTTAAAAACAGAGAAAAGTACACAAAAAGTAATATAATGATAATATTAAAGCTGCCTTGCTCCTAGACTACTTACGCACACCTCGTCTACATGCGCAAAAAAACGCTTGGCAAAAACAATGGAGCATGCGACCACCGACCGGTAAAAATGAGGGTAGGCCTGTGTGTAACGTAATTTTACTTAGTAGTATTACTTTACTTTGTCTAGCTAGTTAATTTCTGGATAGGTAAAAATTGAGTTGTTTTAGATTAATTTTCTTGATTTACTGTTTTTTTCTTTTTTTTTCCTTTTGATTTAGTAGATAGGTAAGTAGGTACACTATGTTAGCAAGTAAGCACACTCGTGCTAAAATATAATTTTAAGTAGATACTTATAAGTACTTAATTTTTTGTTTTCTTATTTAAGTGAACTATGTATTATGTTCTTTGAGAAAAATAAAGAATCTTTAAACCGAAGAATCCTTAGGTTTTTACGCTCCCAAATGGGGAGCCATTTTAATTCAGCGCGGAATTTACTCACATGATCGAATTTGCGAAGGCAGAAAATAAAACGTATGCCGGTATTAAGGAGGCGATCAAGTTTGTTAAGAAGTTCTTCGGAGAGATCTAGTAAAGTAACATCGGCATAATCGATTATAGGTAAAAGAAATGAGTTGACTAGAATATTTTAGTGATTATTGAAATAAAGTGTTTCAGACGACGGATTGTAGAATGCAGAGTGGCATATTTCCGAGATAGTTCTTTTATGTGAGGAATCCAACATAGCTTTAAGTCAAACATGATACAAAGGTTTTTAACAATAGGCGTGAAAGGGATATTACAACCGTTGAAGTGAACATGAGGTAGAATATTGTTAATTTTGTTCAGCTGGCGTGGGCTGCCTATAATGATGGCTTGACACTTATGAAAGAAAATAAAGAAAGAAAATATATTTATTATCCCCCAAACAACACAAAAGTTAAACAAAAATAGTAATAAACACAAAACAGATACTTAACATATAATAACATAACGAAACGAAAAACAGACAAACTAAGTAGGTATGTCATTTTTTGTTGCGTGGGGTCAAATAGGTCCGTCTCAGCATTATGCTGCGCCAGAACCTAAGGGTCAGGTGCAGCGCTGGTTTTCAGACGGGGCCTTCATGATGCCACGAAGATCACTGGACAACTGGGTGCAAAATAATCGATATATAAAATAATAATAATAACCTAACTAAATTTATAATACATACTACACATGATATATTAATACTCAAAACAAACATATTTTTTTCATTTGTTGCAAACATAATTTAGCGCGTTGTGCAAAATCACTGGTGGCAGATACAGTCTGTGGTCAGTTTTTTGACACTTGACAATCAGTTTCTATGAAACAGACTGAGAAAGGTATTGTTGTGGGTATGCTTTAGCAGTTGTAAAATATTTGTAAAATTGAAGTTTTTGGTATCTGAAAGAGTTACTTTATTGTTGCCTACATTTTCGGTGTCTACCTACAACGAGCAATTTTATAACGTACATTGGATATCTTTTAAGTCTTCCCAAGTCGGACATGAAACCAAGGTGAGCATGAGTTAGGCTTGCTATCCTTCATGTTCATGCATTATTCAGGCACTTATCAGCATTAACTTCAATGCCAAAACGATTTGACCAAGATATCAGACGGAAACGATCATCATTGAGTGCCGAATAACAATATCCAAATTGTCGACAGGGCAGAGGTATAAAGCTGGAGATCGTCAGCCTTCATGTGGTATTGACTGAGGAGGTGAGGTGATAACAGGTTAATAAATAAAGAGAAAACGAGTGGAGACAAAATTCCACCACCAGCCTCAATTTCCTTCCATTCGGAAAACGCATCACCATCACGGGTTTTTTGACGACGCAAGGTTAAATAGGTTGAGAACCAATCAATAACAGATGGAGAGAAGTTAAGTTTAGGGATTGTAGCTAGTAAGAGCTCATGATCAATAGCATTAAAAGCGTTATTGAAACCTATAAGCACAAGCACCGTGACATGGGATTTCTCCATGTTAGCCCAAATGTCCTCGGTGAAGTTTAAGAGAGCAGTTGTTGTGCTATGCCCTTTTCTAAACCCGGATTGAAATGGATTGAACAAATAATTAACAGAAATAAATTTAGTTAGTTGAGAAAGAACAACAGATTCAATGATTTATGAAAATAACAGCAAAATTGAAATAGGGTGGTATTGTATAAGAAGCGTAGGATTAGAGATTTTAGAAAGAGGAATTATATGGGCTTGACGCCATTGGTCGGAAAACTGGGAAGTTTGGAGCGAAAAGTTAACTATGTTAGTAAGCAAAGTCAAAGTCAATAGGTTTTTATTCATTGAAATCACAAGGATCATATAGAAACGTCAACTTAAAAACTACGTGAATTTAAAATTCGAAAGTGAATTTACGCCGGTTCATCGCGCGCGACCAAGCATAGAAGAATCAGGCAACAAACTCTGCTTGGTTATTTTTTTGATGATCCTTCATTCAGCTTTAGTGTGGTGCCAATCGAACGAGGTAAATTAATTTATAGAAAAAGAGTGCTACTCAAAGAATTGAATAAAGTCTAAAAAGTATCAACCAAAGTTCTTAAGACAACACACGATTCGCTTTATAATATAAAAAATATGTGACTACAGATACGCAATTTGACAATTAAGCTAACGAGGGAGCGGAGCGACGAAATCGGGCCATGCAGTTTTATCCTCTATATAGGCATTTATGGTATAATACGCCTTCTTTATTAGATTGTTCTTTATATAAGATTTAAATCTTCGAATGGGCAGCTTGGTTACATTTACCGGAAGCTTATTATAGAAGCGTACAGAGTTTCCCATAAAAGACCCATTTGACTTTTCTAATCTAAATTTTGGAATGAGTAATTTATTTTTGTTTCTAGTATTAATAAGCGTAGGAAGAACATGGTTCATGATACAAGAAATCATGATGCAACCAATGTCATCACTACCTGCCGCTTTGGACTTCAGTGAAATAAAGTTTTTTTTTAATCCTATCTTGGCTGACGTGAGCAAAAGAGTTCTCACGTCAATAGTTGATACGGAGATATTTGTGATCTCAGCCAGAGCTTCAGATTTAGCTAATGGGCTCAAAGTAGAGTAAGATGAAAAATGAATGTTTAGGGTGTTTAGATCAAAAGCTATGTTGGTTTCAATGCATTTTGATTTTCCTATTGCAATTGACTTTAAAAACTTCAAGTTCAATTTGTTCGGCAATATAACGTTTTTTCGAGTTTCGAACTAGCATGTTGCAACGGTTCCTTAGCTTTTCGTATGTCGTCCAGTTTTGGTCGCAACGAGAGCCTTTATCGGAAAGCGTGAGGGTAATCCAAGGTGAGGGAGCTTGTTTTAACTAAATGGAGCGAATAGGGGCATGCCGGTTGAACCGATCATTGATATTAGAATTAAGACACTCAACCTTCTCCTCGATAGATGTAGTAACGCTTTCGTCGTCATTCCAGTTTAGATTAGATGCATCCTCAATAAATTTAGTAGTACTATACGTGAAAATTGCGCTGCTTGAGGATAATAGGTTTAGGTTTAGGTAAGCGAATTTTGTAAGGCAAATACAGTAGATCATGATGCGAGAAAGCCGGTGCAGAAAGCTGACCATGATTGGCAACGAGGTCAACATTAGAAGTTATTATTAAATCAAGTACAGTGTCACTAGTTGCAGTGTGGTGAGTAGGTTCGGAGTTAACTATATTGAGATTTACAGGATTCTATAATATTTTTTAGTTTCAATTACTTTGGGTTAAATAGAAGGCATATGTTTGGTTCACCCATTATTATGGTGTAGTCACGTTAAGTTCTCTAAAATAGTTTCAATTTTGTCAAGGTAATACAAGTATACAAGGCTGGACCAAAGATTGGATAATAAAACTAAATACTTATAAATGTAACGTCCTGCACTTAGGCAACAACAACCCCAAAGTCACATACCGTTTGGATGGAAACAACATAGCCTTAGTTAACATTCAGAGAGACCTAGGTCAATATAACATCTAACCTAAAGTGGGAAGAACACATTACTATGATAGTCAAGAAAGCTAACTCCTTAGTCTATGTCATACGCAGATCATTCCAAACAATAACAGTGGAGGTCTTCCGGAAGATCTACAAAACATACATCAGGCCCCTATTGGAGTATGGATTTCAGGTTTGGAATCCTTACTTCCAAAAAGACATAGACCTACTTGAAAGTGTTCAGAGGAAAGCAACCAAGATTCAGCAGGCGCTGCGTCCTAAATCTTACGAAGAGAGATTACTCGCACTACGCCTCACTACTCTCGAGGACAGACGTCTTCGCGGTGACCTCATTGAAACCTACAAAATTATGACATACAAATACAATCTGCCGGATATACATGATATCCTCACTAGGAAAGGTGACAGAGCATCACGTGGTCACCAAATCAGGCTAGATCGTGCTCCTGCAAATTCACTTGTCGTGCACCACTTCTTCAGCAACAGAGTAGTCCACAACTGGAACAAACTGCCGGAGGATGTTGTTTCCGTTACCTCTGTTAACGCATTTAAGAACAAGCTCGACAACTGGCTACAAAAGAACATTTCATTACTCAAAAAAGTGAACCAAACTTTAAAAAAACAAGACTTGATCCAACTCTGTATGACATAGACATATAAGCGAAAGCTGCTCGTCTATAAATAAATAAATAAATAGTTGGTTGAGACAGTAATATTAGGAGGACAGTATATAACACCAAGAAGAACTTTTGTATCAAAGTCAACTTCTAAAAATAAGTATTCTGGGAAAGCGCTGTAAAGAGAGGGAGACTGACAAACAACTATAAAAGAGATGTTACTTTTGAGATATATGTCGACTCCACCATTACCCTTGCCAGTGCGGTCATTGCGAACCAATACATACCCGGGGAGAGGAAAGAAAGAGATGGTTTGAGAAAGGTCTCGGACACAAGGACCGCATTGATACTGATACAATCAAAAGATTCAAGGAGATCCATCAGATAAGCAAGTATGCTTAGGGAGTTAATGTGACAAACATTAAATGATTTAGCATACTGGCTAAACACATTATTCAGTAACTCACCTAGGGAAAGAACATGCTCATCATGGATACTGACAAAAGATAAGTCGGAGTCAGATTCAGCAGTTACAAAAGATTCATCATCACTACACAGCATAACATAAGATATATATACTAGGTATATAAATAGTATGCAGGTATCTCTACTTATTGAATTTATTTTATAGGTGTGCCTAGATAATATAAATAAAAAAAAATATATGTACACACAAATATAACAAGTTTGTAAAATGTCGAAAGAATTTTCTGTAATTTAAAATTTAAAAAGCGAAACAAAACTCTTATTTGTCTCTTATGTTTAACCGACTTCAAAAAAAGAAAAGTTTGGTTCTTGGTTGTATTTTTTATCGTGTGTGTTTGTTACTTGATATCTTCTCAAATTGTTAACCGATTTTGATTCTTTAGTTGTTGTTTAATGAATGAATGAGGTGGTCCTTCTATACATATTTATTCTGAGGTCGCTTTTTATTTTTACCAAATAAAAATGTAGAAATACGCTAAATAACATTTAGCGTATTTCTACATTAAAAAAAAAACGAAGCACCCTATTAACGTTATTAAGTAGGTACCTAGGTAATACATAACTTCTTACACGAAAGCATGCATTATTGCTTTCGTGAATTTGAATGACCAACATGCGTAAATTTGTTTTAATTTCACACCCTGTATTATTATTAGATATGGTTTGGTTACCATATTAAAACGAAGTGGTTACCTACTTCCTGTAAGGGTTATTATGGGAGCGATACTTCTTTGTTCTGAGGGTTACCTACATAGTCCTCTGCGCACAATTATATAATTATTGCTAAAGATGAGGTAAACCTACCTACTTACGTAGACTACTTACCTATCTAAGTTAACGAGTCGTGTGCATGCGTTGGATCACGACTCAACGACACCGAATTAAACAGTGCCATAAGGTTAGAAGGTTCATATTTAAAGGTCTGAGAATGTCCTATTGACATTTTGAAGCCTAACTTGTTACTACATAGTTAACCTATCAACCTAGGTAGATAGATAAAACTTTATTTTGGTACACCACATGTGTTGCTTACAATTTCAAACAGAACAAATTGTAAGCAAATCGCGGGAGTAGAATGGGTTATCTTTTCTCTAAAAGCGTTCTCTTCCAGACTACCTCTCTAGGTAAGTGCCTACCAAACACGTATGCACCTATTAACTTTCAGAGCCAACATTTTCAGAACACATTAACTTCGAATCAAGGTATCTAATTGGTGCTTACAATTGTCAGGTACTGACTTTACATTTTATTTCAATTCAATTCAATTCAATATATTTTATTCCATTAAGATACAATTATTGTACACTTGGAAAAGTCATTTTATCATTTTTAAGGTTATTATAGTTTATAAAATACATTATAGGTACATAATACATTCTAAAAAAGAAAAAAAAAACAAACGAGTATGATTACATACAAAAGTCATCAGCTAAAGCTTCGTCAATGTCATAATATGATTTTGACATTAAAAAACACCTTATTTTAGAATTAAATTCCTTAAAATCTAAATACCTTACGTCCAAAGGCAATTTATTAAAAAAATATATGCTTAAGCATAAAAAGCTGTTATCAACTTTAGCAAGTCTATGTTTTGGAACAACTATATTATGTTTATTGCGTGTATTGTAATTGTGAATGTCACTTTTTAATCTGAAATTGTCAATATGTAATTTAGCATAAATTAAATTTTGATAAATATATTCGCAAGTAAATGTCATGATATCTAAATGCTTAAATTTTAGTCTACACGATTCTAATTTGTCAATTTGCAATATGAACCGTATCGCCCGCTTCTGCAACACAAAAACTCTATTAGACTGCGATGCATTTCCCCAAGCCAGTATACCATACGTCATCAATGAGTGAAAATACGCATGGTATACAGCCTTGGCAGATCGTATATCGCTCAATTGGCTTATTGTTTTTATTGCATAAGCCGCCGACTTGAGTTTCCCTACTAGACTGTCAATATGGTTGTTCCAAGTCAATTTACTATCAATTTGAATACCTAAAAATTTTACGTCATTTATTTTATTGATAGAATATTTAACAATTGTATTTTGAGCTGGTTCTGCCCCTTGAACATTTCCCAGAAAGAATCTAACAATGTTTGTTTTATCAGCGTTTAAGAGTAAATTATTTGCCTTGAACCAATCATTAATGTTCAATATTAATTTATCTAGTTTCATACAAACTATTTCTCTACTTTTATCGCTTACTACAATAGTAGTGTCATCTGCAAAAAGAACTATGTCAGTTTCGTTTTCTACACATGTCACAAGGTCATTTATATAAATTATAAATAATAAGGGCCCTAAAATGGACCCTTGTGGAACACCCATTTCTATACCACTTGATTTGGACTTAAAACCATTACATTCTGTAATTTGCTTTCTATTTTCAAGGTAGGACATGATAATGGAAAGCTCATTATTGCGAATACCATAGTGACTTAGTTTTGCCAGAAGAATTTTATGACATACACAATCAAATGCCTTAGAGAGGTCACAAAACAAGCCATACGCGTTTTTAGAGCTGTCCAAGTCCCAGAGAACTTTCTCTAACAGAGTAGTTATCGCTTGAGCAGTGTTTTTTTTCTTTTGAAATCCGAACTGTCTACTGTTAATGATTTTGTTAGATTCTACAAACGCGTATAGTTCATTTGCTATATATTTTTCATAAATTTTACTAAAAACTGGTAAAAGAGATATGGGTCTATAGTTATTAGCATCCGAGTGAGAACCTTTTTTATACAATGGGATTACTTTCGCAATTTTTAGCAAGTCTGGGAAGTTACCTCTATGAATACAATCATTAATAACATTTGCTAGTGGAACAGCCAGCTCAAACTTTAGTTTTTTTAATAGTACAGAGGATACTCCCCATAAATCACATGAACTTTTACATTTAAGACTCTCTATTATTTTTATAACACAAATAGGAGAAATGTCTTTCAATGAGAAAGTTATGACATTTGGTGCAGAAAATCTGCGAAGAAATGAAACAGCTTCCACTTCCGATCTCATCAGATCTTTTGTCAAAACAGTCGCAACTTGGGCGAAAAAGTGATTAAAATAATTGGCAATTTGAGATGGTGATGTAAGGAAATCGTTACTCATGTCTCTTATTTTAGGAATATTATTGCAACAAACTGTGGCTTTTCCTGTTTCTTTTTTTATTATGTTCCATGTAGATTTTATAACATTGTCGGAAGCTAAAATTTTCCTACGTATGTAATTTTTTTTGGCCAATTGAGCACATTGCTTAAATATTTTACTGTATTTTCTTATGTAAATTCTAAGATTTTCATCATTCGTCAGTGTTAGGAGATAATATAAATTCTTCATATTAGCTTGTGATTTTTTTAAGCCTTGGGTTGCCCAGTCATTAAACGACTTTTTAACCCTTCTGCAGACTGTTTTAACTGGCATAGCCGTATCGAGTTGTAATAGGAATGTAGAAAAAAAATCCTTAAAACAAGTTACATGACGATTTTTGAATTCATTATTAATATTTGATCTCAACAGTTGAATAGAATCATTATTAATTATACGTTTTCTTATATAAGTATTTTTAATCAGTTGAGTAACAGCACTGACAGCTATTATTTGAGCAAAATGATCAGACTGTACACCCATCAGTACATTTGAATTTAGGACATCTAAAGTTGAAAAAATATTGTCAATGCATGTTGCACTATGGCTGGTCAATCTTGTTACGTCATGAATTTTTTGTTTTAAGGTGTAACATCCAAGTAGGTCTAATAAAATACTACATTGATTACCGTCTATTTTAAAATCTACATTAAAATCACCACAAAGTATGATGTCTTTGTGAATATTCGACTTAGTCTTCGTCAGGGTACATAGACAAAGTTCTAGCTGGTCAAGAAACAATTTAAAGTCACCACAAGGAGATCTATACACGACAACAATTATATAATTTTTCATTTCTACACAACTAACCTCAAAAACTTTTTCTATAATAAGTTTATAAACATCTTTTCTAGGTTAAGCCTGGAGACCATTTCTAACTAAAATAGCTGTACCGCCACGGTCATATTTTTTTCTATAATTTGCACTTAAAATCTTATGGTCATTAAAATTACAAACAGATATTTCTTCTTCTTTCAACCATGTTTCCGTCATACAAAAAACATCGATATTTTCTTTCTCTAAAAACAAGTCCACTAATAATGTCTTTCCGTTAACGCCTTGAACATTTTGGTGTCCTATTATTGATGTAGCGTTCATTGATATTTTTATGTTTTTTCTAGTATTTGCCTTGCACTTTGAAAACCCGTACTTTGGTCCAAGTTTAATGTAGTTGGTCTTATAAACCGGAGATAACTTGAACCCTTAAAGTTGTTTATATTGTAGCATAATCTCTTTACAAACAGATCTTTTGAAGAATGTAATTTGGTAACATTTTCAATGTGGTCATTAATCTCCAGGTATTTCACATTTTCGTTAATAATTGTCAAGTGGTGTATATCATTATTCAGTCTGAAAATATCATCGTCATTAACTCCGTCATATTTGAAAGAACAAAGTATAATTTTGCATTTTAAATCAGGAAGCATCTTTTCTAGTAGTTTTGGGTAAATGTTATAATTTCCTTGTTGTTTGGAGTACATACTTATTAATAATATAACAGTGTCATTCGGTTCTATAATATTGGTATTTTTTTCAAACACTTCTAAAATATGCCTAGTATTGGTACCAGGCATACAGTAATTGATCAATTCTTTTGATGGTTTAAGTTTATTGATGAGATTTTTTGACATATTTCGGCCATAGGCATCAGAGAATATTAGAACTTTTTCAGTAGACTTAGAGCTGTCTATTTTAGTATATTTGTTTTCAAGATCTTTGCTTTTGTTTAAATAGATTGCAGATTTTTGTTCAATAAATGATTGCAATTCTCCTAGTTTATCTTCCAAGAAGTCCACTTTCTCTTGTATCCGACTTTCTTGGTTGATGTCCATCTCATATTGTCGAATCATTTCCAAA
The DNA here is from genome assembly GCA_958496245.1 of Perizoma flavofasciatum. Lineage (NCBI taxonomy): Eukaryota > Metazoa > Arthropoda > Insecta > Lepidoptera > Geometridae > Perizoma > Perizoma flavofasciatum. The sequence continues at coordinate 5,873,900 of OY292439.1, read as the reverse complement.
AATTGTTCACATTGGTTTTGGAGTTCCTTTATCGTTGAGTTTCTTCTAATTAATTCATTTTCGATTAATGATTGAGCTATTTTTAGTTGTGTTGATTGTTGCGTCAGATTTCTAATGCATTTTATTAGTTTTTTCTGTTTTTTATATTTAGTGTCAAGTACCTTCACAACAGTGGTGCAGGGATTTGTGTAAATTTCCCTTTTATTTATTCTATGTAATTTTGTTTGCAAATTACTATACTTTAATTTTAGCGCATCATAGTCAAGTTGTAAGTTTTGTATATTTTCTTCAAAAGAAATCCTTCTATTGGTAACAAGAATATTTTCTAGTTCAAATTGGTCTTTTCTGAGTAATTCATTATCCTGTGTCAAATTTTCAATACATTCCTGTAGTCGTTTAATCCCCTCCTCTGATTCATGAACTTTCTTTTTTAAATTTAAATTATCTCCCAATACTTTTTCGAATTCTCTAGTATTCATGTCTTGTTCATTAAGTAATGTTTTTGTAAGACTTCTTTCTTTATCTAAGTCAAGTTTTAAAATATTAACTTTGCATTGTAAATTCTTAAATTTTTCATCCACATTTACATTTTCCTTTTCGCCTGTGGAGAGGTTTTCTGGGCCTTTGTTTCGCAACTTTGTTCTAGCACGAGTAAACATTTTTTTTTTTTAATAAAACAATATGATCCACTTATCCACTTTTACTTCTGACTAAATCAAAGTCAAAATAGTTGCAAAAAGTTTATCTTGGACTTAGAATCGAACACTCTACCACTAGCTTGTAAGGCGAGTATTATAACCTCAGTGCCACCGGTCAGTTATCAGGAGCAGCGAAATAACCATTCTGTTGTTAGTAATGATATTTTCGCCGGATTTGTTTTCGCTGGTACTCGACTGTTACAAAGTTTCACTACCACCGTCAAATTACACAAAATAATAATGATTTAGTAATTTACTGTTTTTGTCATAAAAATTATCTTGAAAACGTAGATTAGGTTTAATTAACTCACTTTTTATAATGTTCGCTGCCTTTTGAGACTAGGACACTAACGTTGTCAATGTTTATCATCACTTTATTTGTCACTGTTTTTCTCGATCGGTTCTTTGTTGTTTAGTGAAATTTGAATTAGATAACGATTGCACACTTGATTCAGCTAACTTACTTTCGATTTTAACTATTTTTACAAAAAATAAGACACTTTTTATATTTATTTTTAATTATTATAGGAGAGCTCAATGTTTACACGTATGGCAACGCCATCTATTGACTTACCTATTTGTGAATTGTAGTTAGGTAGGTTTGCATGATTCAAATGGAAGGAAGGAAGGATTTATGCAGGTTACTTATATGTATTGATGCTGGGCTGCTAATATATGTTATTTTCTATTTGGAATAAAGTTTATTCCAAATAGAAAATAACATAACAATATAAAAACTAAAGTAGTTATTTCTAATGGATTATTTATTTAAAATTCGATCTCTCTGAGTTTCTTTCAATAATTTATTCCACCTAACCTAATAAACTACTATACAATAATAACGTATTGAAAATAATGCGTTATAATTTATAATAGGGTACAATTAGTTTCCTAGGGTTTGGCATTCGCTTAGTGGTGGTACACTGGGGCAGATTGGTATTGCTGGTATACTGGGGCGGACTGGTAGGCGGGAGCGGACTGATAGACGGGAGCGGAGTGGTAGACGGGAGAAGAGTAAGCGAGCTTGGCGACAGGGGCAGCGTGGACAACGGGAGCAGCCGCGTAAGTTAGGGGAGCGGCGTATTTAGCGACGGGGGCGGCGTAGGCGACGGGGGCAGCGATCTTGGCGACGTGAGCGAGGGGCTCGTTGTGGACGACGGCGTTGAAACCGTTGTGTGCGTCAGCGGTGTAGTCCACGGTACGCTTGGTGCCATCGGGGTCGACGACGGAGTATGATCCCTTCACGACATCTCCATCGCGAGTCTCATGCTGAGACTTGGAGTCTCCGGTGTGTCCGTCCTGCACGTCGTAGGAGAAGCTGTATTGAGGGTGGGAGTTGTACTCCTCGACGGCCACCTTGGCGAGGGGCGCGGCGTAGCTCACGGGGGCCGAGTGGTAGGCGACGGGAGCAGAGTGGTAGGCAACGGGGGCCGCGGGGAGAAGGCCGGCGCTGGCGGCCGCCACTAAACCGAAGAATACGACGAACTGAAAATAAATACAAGATTGTTAGAACTTTGCATTTCACTGAAACTACGTCACTGGATCACACTGTGTACTTGAACTCTACGCGTACCTTGAATGCCATTGTGTATTGAGTGAGTTGGTGGTTGAGTGATGCTTGTTGAGGAGCGCTTGGAGCTTTTATATCGATGGCGGGGGCGCACCCTTTCACTCGCGGAGTCGTGACATCACGCGGCCGTGAGTTCAAGCCCCCGGGCTAAGCCCCCTGAAAGGAAACTTTTAAAGCTCGTTTAATTCATTAGCTTCTGCACCGCTTTTGGTATATACCTACCCAAATTACTCAGATTAAAAGTAACCTATGTGTTATTCTGTCGAGGTTAAGAAAGGTAAGTATCTTCTATAAATTTTCAATAGTTCAGCCGTTACGAAATTTATCGGTAGGTACCTTACAAAAGTAAGAACATCCATCTAAATCTTTTTCATTAATTTTTTTTGTATATACCTACTTGTGAATAGTTGTACGAATAAATGTATTAAACTCTAAATCTCCAACTTGTATCGCTTGCGTTGCTACACGGATAAAATATTGTAGTAAGATGATATGGTTTTCCAAGTTACGAACTTTATCAGAATCGGTTCAGCTATTACGTAAATAAGATACTCAGTACGTAGATTTTTGAAGCTACCAAGTAAGGGGTAGTAGGAGGCACATTCAAACATAATATGTAGTTGACAATTGCCCGCGTTTTGTGTTATTATTATTTAACAACTTTTGTGTAATGGGACAAATAAATGATTATTTTTCTTTATACCTTGGTATTCTACGACACAGGATGCATCTCATCGCCGCTTATTCAAACAGTAACCGATAGCACCTGCCTTCGAATGTTTGGTTTTTAGCATACCTGGGGGCTAGACAAATACCACTCTCTGTTCACGTTAACGCTTGCGGAAAGATAAAATTGTATGAACTGCCACGTGACATTTGAGCAGCAAATGTCATTTCCATACAATTTTATCTTTCCGCAGGCGTTAACCTCAACAGAAAGTTGTATTTGTCTAGCCCCCTGTTTCATCACGATTTTTTCCTTCACCCGATACAAATATGAACATGCAAACATATGCACTCGTGCCGCAGTGGGGATCGAACCTGCATTTCTTGCTTCTCAACCGACTTCACGCCCGCCGCCCCACCAGGTCGTCGTGGTATTAGGAGTAATGTTAGCTAACCTACATTGGCTCAGTAGTTAATTATCAGATCACTTTGTTCGCATCAAACGCATAGTTCACTAGATCTTTGGACCTTCTGACCTTTCCACGTGCACCAAACGCACAACATTCTAAGTTGTCTTCATTTCAACTTAGGCATTGCATCTTGAAAGCCTATAATATTATTATAGATTAGCCTCTGCCCACGACTTCACCCTCGTGGTACTCGGATAAAAAGTAGCCTACGTATTATTCTAGAATCTAGTTCAAAGTTTCATCCAAATTGGTTTAATCGCTACGAAGATTATTAGCAGCGAATATCCAAACTTCATTTACACTAATATTTTAAAGAAGAAAAGTTTGTAAGTTCGGATGTTATAGAAAAAAATTGAAGGAAGCAGTAGGTAAGTGTTCCAATAAGCGGCACGGGTTTGCCGCCTGTTACATGGAATGCAGAAGAGGCAGAAGAAGAGTGCGTTTTGTGTGTTCTGACGAACCCGCTTTGGTATGAGGCCAGATACAAGACGTACACAACATTGGAGGATACCTGGACGCCAAGAACGTTTAAAATTATGCCAAGAAGTTCATGCATACAGTGGTGGATCAATCATGATATGGGCGGGTATTTGGATCGGCGGAAGAACCGAACTGATTTGGATCAGAGGCAATCTCAATGCACAAATTTACACTGAAACGATTGTATCAGATATTGACATACCTTGCGGACACAATTTGGTGCTTTATTTCTGCTTATGCATGATAATGCACGTCCACACACTGCCAGCGTCGTTGCAAACACACACTTGCCGCAGCTAATATCAAAGTCCTACAATGGCCTGCCCAGTCGCTAGACTTGAATCCCATTGAGCACGCATGGGATATGTTGCAAAAAAGAGCTGTGCCACATATGGATGCCGTACACACACCAGAAAATATGTTTTACGATGTGATTTGGATGAACTCATATTGAGTATGCCGAATCGCTGCGATTGTGTTATACGCGTTAACGACAGAAATACAGACTACTAATTGTTTATTTTACGCAATAAAAACCTTTAAAAACTTTTATTTTTATCTTTTTATCACATTTTAATGTCAGGCTTGACTAAGGTGAAAAATCCAGCATAAGCAAAAAACGCGAAAAGTCTGTAGTAATGCAAAAGCAGAGAGTACTTCGGCGATCTACATATATAAATACATAGTATTGAATCAATCTAAATATAGACATTTTTATTTAATTTCAATAGATGAAAAATATATATTTTTTTTAAATACTTTGATGCCTATAAACTTTTGAGGTGTGTAACTTAGGACTCCAAAAAAGGTTTAGGTACTTTAAGGTATGAGTAATTAGGTCCCTAAACTAAATAAGGTGAATATGTTTTTCATTTCTTTCATTTCCCGCAGAGTGAAAATTGGTCCATGTTTTTTGTAATTTAAAGTATATATTTTATAAAATGTTAACTGTTCAACCGACTTTACAAAAAGAGGTTCTCAATTTGCCTGTATCTTTTTTGTTTATGTTAGGCGATATCTTTGCCAATAACTGTGAACAGATTTAAATGATTATTTTTTTAATGGGGTAGGTTGGTATACTTTAAAAATGGTCCCATATATCCTTAAGAGTGAAAACTTGGGGATGAAATTTCTTATTGGATTTTCTATCAACTTCCCGTTGAGTATTTAATTTTGAAGTTGTTTTTTATTTTTTACTGTTTTTTTTCTCCGAAAAGATTCTATAAGAACTTGCTAAAGTTTCTAGGTCTACAAAGAGACTTTTTGACCATCATGTCCGAATTATGTATAAAGCTGTTTTAGTTAACAGTGGCAAAAAGTTTAAAATCATGTCTAGATGAAAACATGATTTTAAACTTTTTGCCAAATTTTGAAACAAAACAATCCATTGGCCTCTTTAGGGAAATCAGTCCCTATGTTCACTAGCATATCTTCCAACTAAACCTAAGTCCAAACCTATTTAATAAGTACGTAGTACGTAAGGGGCGTGTCGCAAATCCCTAAAAAAAATATAAAGGCTTAAGAATACTGGTTAAAACGGGCTAAATCCTAGTTAGTACAAAGTTCATCTCATTAAAGTTGATTAAATAAAAAAATATTGTATTAGGTTATATTTTGTACAAAAAATAGCAGTTGAGTTTTTTTGTTCTATTTTCTAGATATTTTTTTGTATTCTTGAAAAGACTTGCAAGACTTATGATTATGATTTTTTCGTCATAGGTAGGTAGAAAGGCCAAGTAGTAAAATTCCTTAGATAGAGGTTTTCAAGAAATGACAACCTATTGGTAGGTTATTAAGTTTATCAAGCTTACGAGTGAGTAACAGCTTCATTAGGTAATTCTTGCCGGTGCGTATCAAAGTGCACACGATTTTGACCAACACGTCATTAATTTGTGGTTGGCCGTGTCGGGTAAATGCGTGATTAGGCTTTTCTTATGGTTGTTAGGTTAACGAGGAACGTTGTTGTGGCTATCTTTTTATTTTTTTAAATCTTGCTTTTATTTGGTCGCCTTTTGTATTTTGTACAAACAAATGCAAGATTAGGTAGTATAAATAATACTGGACCTTTATTTTTTTCACACAGCATCATCTAGCCCCAAACTAAGTACAGCATGTACTATGCGGGAACTAGGTACATGACTGATATACTACTTATAAATTTTTTTTTTTTTGTAAATACATATATGTATCATACATAGAAGACATCCAGACCCGAGACAAATATTTACAGATTTGTCCTTGCGCGGAATTAAATCCGCAACCTTCTGCATCTCAGGCGGACCTACGTCCACTGAGCCACAGAGGTCATTAATATAGGTACCTACCAACTTGAGATTATATATCTTTCCCGTAATATGTGGTAATTCATTTACGGTATAAAGTAAGAATCAAAACTTACGTAACAGTGGTCAGTGGCGCGGCTGTGCGGGTGTCGTACGGCAATGATTTTGTCGCACGGCCGTTGCGGGGTCGTTGTTGCGGCGTTGCCGACGCGCCCTTACGGGAAGCGCTAGACATGTTTCAGCATAAAGTTCAGTTAAAATTCATCAGCTAATAGCTCAGAGATATGAGCATTTGCAATTCGGTAAAGATGAATATACTACCATGCATAAGTTAACATCTGACCCCTACTTGCAATTGTTTTTGGCATGGTCCATATATGCATAGATAGATAAATAGATTAATAAATTATTAAACACCTTGAAGGATATGCAACAAGGTATCCTGCAAGATATGTTAAATCGTATACTCGAATGTTCATTCTGAGGGTTCCGTACCTATAAAAGGAAAAAAGGAACCCGTACAGGATAACATCGTTGTTCGTCTGTCTAACAAGACCATTTTTCTCAGTATCTAGCTTAAATTAATATCAAATAGCTGTAAAAAAAGGACCCCTTGGAGCTGAACAAAGCCACAGATTAATTAATAGTACAAGGTTAAACTTTAAATCTCATTCTAGTCAGCTAGTTTGTCTGTACTTTCGATAGCTAAGCAACAGTAGACACATGGGTACTTTAATGTCAAGGTGAAGCTAACTATTGTTTCGAATAGGTACCTACTTAAATACATTTATTCTTTCAACTATGTACAAGTGCGGCCGCGGAAGTGGGGGGCAAAGGGGGCCAAATGCCCCCCCCTAAAATCATATAGGTACCCGCTTACCAAGCCAGGGTTGGAGATTGAAGGGGTGACCAAAGAAATTTGCCCCCCCTCACGGAGTACTTCCGCGATACCTCAAGTAGGTATATACAAAAAATAAAGTTTAGCTATCTACGGATCGTTTGCAACGGTCTTTAGATGGCTAGCTGTTTCATCTGTATTTTTTCTATATACCTTCCTTCTTGTACACCTACTCAGATAATAGTACTTAAATAATAGGTGTGTAAGTAGATTTACGGACTGATGATTCTTGATGATAAATGTGTACAATATTATAGTGACGCATTGAGTGTGCATGGTTATTAATAGTGTTGAAATGTTTGGTTATTAATAGTGTTGGTTTGTGAATTATTCTATGTGTATGTTTGGATGTGTACTCAAGAAGTCAATTCAATAGTTGGGGTACCTCAACCCACGTGAGTGAGATTATGTAGTGTGAAGTATATAAGTGGTGTGTATTGTTTAAGCAATGATGACATGTGTTGTGTATGGAATTTGGTGTAAGTGGTTGCATGAAAGTTTGGTTTTATTTGAGCCTATTATTAAAATATGCGGATTTTTGATCATACATTCAGGAGCTTCTCCGTTTCCTCGTACGATTATGATAATAACCATTTGGTTATTGTCTTTTTACATCAGGTTTTGGGGCAAAAAATATCTGCAGTGTTTTATTTAGTTTGTTGTACAGGTTAGGGCCAGTTAGGGTTAGGGATAGAAGAAGGATTTTGAAGAAAAAGAGGTTCTAAAACTTATATTATACGCATGTGAGCGTAAAATTGAATACTTAACTCTGCTAAAAACGTTAATTAGTCCCAACGTACGATACGATACTACAATTTTGTACTTTGGTACAGTTGAAACACTTGCCGAAAATAAGTAGGTAGGTACCTACACATATCCGACCATCCACGAATCACCTTGGACTACATTCAGATAAACGAGTTGACATCTAGATATTACGTGGGAACCGTAAAATAAAACAATTATACCTACTAGGTACACGGTGTATTCGGAGCACATGTTGTAATCGTAATTAAGAGTTATGTAGAGTTGTAAAACGCCTAGAATATTTTTACATAATATCGTAGAACCTCTACGAACTTGTAGAGCTTGGGTTGTAAACAGTTTTCAAACTGTTTTCAAAATGACGACCTCTGTGGCGCAGTGGGCGTAGGCCCGCCTGAGACGCAGAAGGTTGCGGGTTCAATTCCTGCCACGGGACAAATGTTTGTATCTGCAAATATTTGTCTCGGGTCTGGGTGTTTTCTATGTATAATATGTATGTATTTACAAAAAAAAAAAAATATATATAAGTAGTATGTCAGTCATGTAGTTCCCATTATACAAGCTCTGCTTAGTTTGGGGCTAGATGATGCTGTGTGAAAATGTACAGCATTATTATTATTATTATTATTATTAAACACCTAGCCAGGAGTCCATAAAATGTAATATTTATTTGTCATGAAGCAATTTCGAGATCTCTACAATTTATAACACATATAATACTCGTAGATAGGTATTTAGTTCCTTTTAAAATAATATGAAGAAAATGCAGCTAATTATATGACCCTATGTCGTATTAGTGAGCTCATGTGGTCTTGCAATATAGGAAACGTGTTTGTCAGGAATGCAGTCTGTCGATTTTGAATCCACAGATAAGGTCTTTTGATAAGGTATTTTATAGCTGATGATGACGGTACTACAATATTGTAATATATACGAATACGACATAGACGGTACTATACTGACTCTATTTTTGGAACAAATTTTCGGCAGTTTACATGCATAATAGGTTGATTTAAATCATAACAAAATGAAAGCAACAGAAGTAACAAAACACATTGCTGATCGTGCTCTGAATTGAATCACATGTAGTTATTATTAAATCTATTAACATTCGTACAATATGCTCGTTCATAAAATAGATAGATAGATAAAAACTGCTTTATTGCACGAGATAAAACAAATATATAGGTGAACTTAATGCTAATTAGCATTTTATTCCAGCTAACCTTTAAGCAATCAAGAGTGGGGCGGTAGTGCGTTTGAAGGATTACCAAAATAAGAGAACATTTTATTAAATTAAATAACTAGCTACTTAAAATAGAAGTAACCTACATACATCAATGAAAATAATTAATTCGTAATTTATTTACTGGTAACTACCTATGTACATACTATTATTTATTCTGTGCCTAAGCCGTGGTTTAGATTACGTCACCAAACGTATCTACCTACTTCGTATCCTTGTTGGTAGGTATATCGAATTATGTTCTACATAGTTGTAAGCTTATGGAATTCGGAGAAATATTGTTAAGGAAAGCGTTAAATCTGTATTTGAGACTATTCAAGTCTAAGTAGTAACAAAAATATATAAACCGATGCCTTTATCAGAGACCGAAATAATGCGGTAATTAAACAAATATTGAATAGAGATCGTAGAAAGTCTGTGGATTGTTTCTAGATAGTTTGTTGTGCCATTTTTTTAGGGGAACAGGTAATTTCAGTCTGGTGATGCAATGAGGGTGGAATAAGCAGTTTTTATATGATCATATAAAAACTGCACAGTAAAAAATATGTTGTTTGATTAAAACAAATATGATTTCTCATATTTTGGTTCCTTATCAAGTCGAACTAGAAAATAGTTGACATCTCGGTCGAAAAGACATCAACGCGCTCGGACTCGACAAAATTATCTCACTTATTCTTATATTTTCGTAGCTACATGTATTTATTTTAGAAATTAGATACTTCATTATTACTATCATCAGCAGACGATTTAATTTTGTTGAATTGTTTATTGTGCTCCTTTGTTATTAAAGATAGGTACCGCATTCTTACGCAGTGTTCCTGCACAATTCTTTTCTTGAAGAAACTATGGAAATACCTTTCTTTGTAGAAACTAACGCCTGAGTCATCGTAGAAATATTGCCGTGAACACCAACGTAGTTTTTATTGCACAATAGCTGGCAACCTTGTGAAGGACGCTCGCCGCGCGTGCGAAACCTGGAGAAACATCGGCACGCGTCTCGCGCATTTTCATCAACTAGGGTTATTTTAGGGGTTACTAACGTGGGCAGAGGCCCACGGCTTCGCCCACGTGGTACAGAAAAAAGTAGTTTGTGTTATTCTAGGTCATAAACTATACTTCTTCCAATTTTTCTCTAAATCGGTCCATCCGTTAAGGAGATTATTAGCAGCAAACATCTAAACTTTGATACATGTCATATTACTAAGATAGGATACGACTAGTATCACAAAGAACAGTTTTTATAACTCAAATATTTATCTAGGGAACCTGTTATGGTACCAAACATAAAAAAATAAGCACTACATTAACTAATGTAATTAATTGCAAACTGAAACAGATCGTAGTCATAACAGGACGCTTACATGATTATGTTTAAGCATCCGGTAAGAAAGGATTTTTGTAAATTTCAACTTTAAAGGGGGTAATGGGTGGTTAAACTTTGTATGAAAGTCTTCTTTGTATGAAAGTGTTCTTTAAGGTTCGAAACATGAAAATATAAATAACAGCTACTGAACATAAATGGTGGCGTGTTTCAGGTTTTTGGATTTTGTAATTTTTAGGGATGAGAGGGAAATAGGGGGTGAATGTGGAATTGTAGCTATTTATCATTAATATCTCCACCAGCTACCTGCAACATTGCAGGGAGGCTGGACACCGACTGTGCCTTCATGGAGCGCTGGACGAGAGAGCATGTTGTGCACTCGTAAATCTAGTCGCTCCATGTACCTCCTACCTAGAATGAATGTAGTTTTTATTTTCTTTTATAGTCTTCTTTATATTAATTATGGAGAATATTATACTGCAATTTGTGTTTTTGATATCGAGTAATAATTAATGTCTAAAATAAAAATTATTGAATTAATATATAATGACATTTTTCTATCTATCTATCTATGTGCTAATAATCCCCGTAACGGTTAGCCGATTTGGATCAAATTTGGAACGAATAAAGTTCATGATCTAAAAAATACATGTGTTTTTTTTATTTGGGTACCAAGCGGATTAAGCAGTGGGCAAAAGTAGTAACTAATAAATCTTGCTTCTAGTAACTAATAAACACCGCTGTATTATTAGGTATCACTTTAGATAATAAGCTTCAATGGGGCCCTCATATTAAAAAGTAGTCGAAAAGATTTAGTTCAGCAGCATATGCAGTCAAAAAGATCCGTCTTTAAACAGACATAGACACAGCTAGACTAGTTTACAATGAATCGCTTCGCTAAAAGTTTAAAGAAATAAAGATAATGGACATTCCCTTGTCAATACATCCATCAAAATCTGATTTATTTTCATAAAAATATTAATTTATTTAAGAAAAATAGCGATGATCACAATGTTAAGACTAGAAATAAAGATACCTAAACTCGCTGTTGCCACTTGTAGACTCCATAAAGTTAGTAACTCGTTTAAAGGGCAAGATGTACGCTTTTATTACGAACTCCCAAGAGATATACAAAATTGATAATTAATAAAAATAAAAACGTAATGCAACAAGAACTTTATAAAAAAGCGTATGTACTATATAATATTGGATTATTTATAGGATAATAACTCTTGGGATTGAAAATGCGGTCCTTATTGTTTTGTAAAAGAATAACCAGGCTTGTTTTCTTGCCTTGCTCTCCCAGCTTGGTCGCGGAGGAACAGGTAGTAGATAAAAGTGATCCTTGTGATTTTAATGAATAAATTAGTTTTGCTTTTGATTTAGATTAGTTAGACTGACACATTGATTGCAGCTTGTAGGTAACCTACCTACCTACCTTGGAAATAAATCAACACATTTGTTGGTAAGTAATTCCATTTCCATATCCGAAAAAAAACTAATTCGTGGGTCGAATAACTCTCGAGGTCCGGTATAGTATACATTTCTTTGGACACCCTGCATTGAAACGACCTTGCTCTATATAATTTCACTCGATGTTAGCAAAATGGTGTAATAAAAAACTGGTATTATTTCGCCTGTTTGAAATGTAGACAAGTGTCTAATGCACACGAACTAAACTAGACCACTTATTACTAGGTTCTCATTTCGCAACCGATACCACTTTAATAAAAGATGAACATGACTGTGTTTCGATAGACAGTTTTGCGAACAAAATGGCGTTATTTCTATCCTGATGAGAAGCGTCATGAAATTAGAGATACTTAGTAGGTACTCAAGATTCACAATTATTCATCTCGAATCGGTTAAATTGGAAACGAACTAGAAATCCATTGGATGTTCGGTATCAGTGTTATGCCCAAAAGAGATCAGTACCTACCTACCTATTTTTCATAGTCTTTATTAGTTGTGTATTGAACATGGTTGATTTCGTTTAGGAAAACGTGTATACTTATAAAAAGACCAAAAAAAAAAGATAAAAAGAAGAAAGAGATTACTTAAGAGTTTTACTGTCGCGGGGAATACCTGAAAAATAAAGAGAGTACAAGTCTATTTACTGGAAAAAATCTGGATAAAAGCTATAGATAAAAAAACTGTTTGTTTTATTTAATAAAAAAAAACACTTACCCTCACAGATGATTTATTGATACGATTGGTTCGTCATGGGTATTATTTTAAATTATTAATCAATAGTTTTTTTTAACGGTACTCCAACCATGAAGATCGTGTGATGTGTCACCTGAAACTAGTCATTTTGTGAATGCAGTATGGTATCGATGTGACCGCCAAGTTTCATAGGCCAGCTATGTTGCAAGTAACGGCATTGTTGACGTGGCATTGTCCAGTTGTCCCCTCGGCCAGTCTTGTACGTGCGTACTTGAATATATTTAAATTTGGAGATGCGACCAGGATGAGGCAAGAGCTTCTGCCAACTACTATAAATGCTGTTAGTTGCCAACAGGGAGTACAGTTACAGCTCAGCATTCCCGAACACACATCTTCCATAGAAATGGCTTTCAAGGTACGGAACGCAAGGATTGTTTTGTGAAAAAAATTACAACAAAAAAGTGCTCGTGATTGTGATAAAGTAAAATCAGCAAGATTGTTATAATCTGAAAGATAAATGTGTAAATTACTGAGGAAATACCAAATATTTCAAATAATTTGCAGTACATTTATCGATACAAAATATTTATGTTTCATGAGAAATAACAACACGAAGCTTGCATTTCAATTAGTATCTAGCTTGAACGGAATACGGAATAGTAAACTATGATTTTGTTTTTAGTTGGTGGTCTTCTCTTGCCTCCTGGTGGCGGCCTATGGTAGCGTGGCTCCGTATGCGGCAGCCCCTATCGCCTACAACGCACCAGTACAGGTGGCAGCGAGACTGGAAGAATTCGACCCTCTACCTCAGTACAGATTTGGATATGATGTGGCCGACTCACTCACCGGTGACTATAAGAGCCAAACGGAGGAGCGCAACGGTGACTTGGTGCAAGGACAATATTCCCTAGTCGACTCGGATGGAACTGTTCGTATTGTTGACTACTCTGCAGATTCCGTGAATGGTTTCAACGCTGTGGTGCGCAAAGAACCTTTGGTGGCTGCTGCCCCCGCAGTGGTTGCTGAGCCTGCAGTCGTCGCCGCCCGCTACTCTACCCCAGTCGCCGCACCTGTTATAGCCCCGGCTCGCTATGCGGTCGCTCCTGCTGCCTCTAACCTTCCTTACATTGCTCGTTACGCCACTGCCCCAGTTGCCGCTCCTGTTGTAGCCGCCCGCTACGCTGCTGCTCCTGTTGCCGCTCCCATCGTAGCCGCTCGTTACACCGCTGCCTCTGCTGCCGCTCCCGTTGTAGCCGCTCGTTACGCCGCTGTCCCAGCTACCGCTCCCGTCGTAGCCACCCGTTACGCCGCTGCCCCAGCTGCCGCTCCCGTCGTAGCCGCCCGTTACGCCGCTGCCCCAGTGGCCGCTCCCGTCGTAGCTGCCCGTTACGCCGCTGCACCTGTGCCAGCTCCCATCGCCTCATACACCGCCGCAGCTCCCTTTGCGGCGTACACATCCTACGCGTCACCAGTAGCAGCTGCATACACCGCGCCGGTAGCCGCCGCATACACCGCATACACGGCAGCCGTTGCTCCCGCCGCGGTGGCACCGGCTCCCACCGCCGTCGTCCCGACCCGCGCTGCCCCCGCCAAGATTATTGAAGGCAACGCTGCCGGCTACCGATATCCCTAGATTACCACCAAATTGATAGCCCATTTCTTACCCCTAAAGACTTGTTTTGTATGTAGTTTTAAGTAAATGTTTTGTTTATTTTTTATTTAAAAGGAAACTGAAATAAATGAGTTTAAGACATTATTTCTTAATTTCTATAAGAATGTAATTTCGTACTATCCTCATTTTTTCCACAGTCCAAGAATCAATCAATTAAATTGGCACTTTTAGTAATGGCGAAATAAGATTAATCGTGATGATATTTTATTCTTACATTACAAAAATAAGTTTGTATCTAAAAGCATAATGTGCTAGTAGAAGTATAAAAACAGACTATTAAATTCGATTAAATTGATTTAAATGAAAATATTCACGGCTGCAGTGTGGTAGAAGTTTGACTCTGGGTTTTTTCTTTATATAATACGAGTATGTATGTATTTACAAAAAAATATATGTTTATAAGTAGTATATCAGTCATGTAGTTCCCATAATACAAGCTCTGCTTAGTTTAGGACTAGATGATGCTGTGTGGAAATGTCCTGCATTATTTATTTATTTATATTTTTTTACTCTGACTGAGATCACTAAAATAATGCAAACGTACGATTTTCTACTTTCTATAAGTAAAAATTCAAAAGCAAATAATATAAGTTATACAAATAAAAAATACGTTTTATATTGAGATAGGTACCCAAATAATTTAAAACTAGTACAGGGAACTCCAATTTATACCTCATTCAACACTTCTGAAACCAGTACAAATTAAATTTTAATTTTACACTCTGTAGAGGTAGGTATATTTAACTGTGAAAAACATACTGAATAAACTGTAAGGCTTTTGAGTGGCTTTCCTGTACTACAGACGAAGTCGTTATAACGACTTCGTGAATTTAGATGTTTTGTCAGTATTGCCATTTGTGATAATATTGAGAAACTGATACCAAAAGCATAAGTAAAAGTAATTGATTGGGCTAAGTATATAGACAGCAACTAAGAGACCTTTGAGTCGCTTATACACGTAATTAGGGCATATGAACAATCACTAGAATTAAACTAATTAAACTTGACTCGCTATTAAACAATATTTTGCAACAAATGCATTAGATCGGCGACGCGTGCGCTATAATCTTACTGATAAGGTAGAATTAATAAAGAAACATTTCAAAGAAAACCTCTAGGTGGAGCTACAGGTGATCAACTAAGAATGCCTAAGATTATCGTCATCAGCGACTATACTGAAACGTGTAAATGTTAGTTTGGGTGCCGCTAGTTCGAATATTTTAGGTCATATTTTAAAACTAGATAATCCACTTTGTTTGTTTTTAGACTGAATAAAGTTGATGGGTATTTATTATTCATTGAAATCATAAGAATTATGCGTGGTTTGTCATAGCGAATATAAGAGTTTACTTAAAACCTGAAACGGTCACGGTCATTTTTGTATTTTATCACGTTTAACTCATACAATAATAATAATTAATAATTATTATTGTTTTTATTGAGCCATATAAACCAGTAATTTATTATTTAGAAATGTGTTGATAGCCGAAATAAATCAAATAGACAAAAGTAAACTTAGAGATAGATCTCTATTAAACTGCGATGCTTTATCGCTTATCCCAGTAAAAATGCAATATTTGGAGTCTAATTCTGGTACCTAGGCTGCAATAGCTAAATTAAAGTTCCGATCTAGCACAGATATTATCAGGATTTTAGGATCTAGGCTCGATCTCGTTAATATCAATTTCGGTTAAGTTTTATCTGAAATAAATCTCTTTCAGTGATAAGACCACTATTTGTGCATTTCTTTTGTTTTTTATTGGATTCGTTATATTTGTATACTTTACTGTAAAATGGTGTTATGCACGATAAAAAGTTTATCTATCTGTAAATAAGTATTCTGAGGTACAATTCTCAAAATAAAAAATCATCAAATTAATGTTGTTTAGCGTAGAAATAATTCAGCATCATTTAATTCAATGTACCTTTATGTTTGAGCAATAAACTAATTTCTAATTTCTAATTGTCAGTCTAGTCTCGATCTCGTAAACTGGATATTTATGTTTTCATCGATAGGTATTCTGCTCAAAAACTTCGGAAACATAAAAATCGTATCGTATCGCTCATTGCCATTTTTATGATAAGATTGTGATGTATAAATAATAAAGTGTTTTAATTCCGTAATTCATCCAAAATTTACATTAAAAGCTGAAAAAATATTACTGTAAATAGATTAACCAAACTTCATTGTACGAGAATTGGTCACAAGATTGGTAGGCACTATGGAATATTCAATACATGTTTTGTGGATTAACTGATCTAGATCAGTAACAGTGAATTTTGCAGCACAATATATGTATGTACCAAGACGTTTTGTCGCGTAATTCACAGCACTTTCTTCAATGAGGCACATGGTATTGTGCTCACGTCCTGCGTTACGTAGTGGTTGATATATAATGCGGCCCGGCTCGAGGGTAGTCACATTCCACTTCGAGGACTGTGCCCATCCTATCCCAAGCCTAAAGACATGGACTCCAAGGTAAGCAAAATCATAATTCATATAATATTTTATTTAATAGGTGATCTAGTTGACAGTTTAATTAAAACAATAACTTTTAACTTTTTGTTAAATTTACTAGATTTATACCACATCGTAAGATAGGCATCATAATTGAGTAGGTTTCCGGTAATAAAGTAGCCTATTCTAGGCCATGAATTTCAAATTTATGTTTTAAATTTCATCCAAATCAGTTCATCAATCACGTAGATCAACAAAAATCCAAACTTTAACATTTGTAATAATTAATTGGACTTGAGGGAATAATATTGTTTATTCCAAATCTCTACACTATAATCATTAATTCAATTTAAATAGATCACCGTGAAATCATTTGAAAAGCTCTACACAAGCTATCGTAATCCATGGACCGATAGGTCGATAGCGTTTGTATGGCGCGTGCGCACGATTGACTAATGCGATCCATATCCAGACACTTTGCGACACTGTACTAGGTACTATTTTATTCTGGGTTGAAGTGACCTGTCGCTTTCATTTCGAACTGGATAACAATGCAACGTTCGTCTATTGATCTTTGTGTCTATTGGTTTTGAACTCTTATCGCATTGTTATGGAAACTGCGAGATCCCTTCTCCTTGAATGGGCTAATGAATGAATGAATGAATGAAAACACTTTATTGTACACCATAAGAAAATAAAAATAACAAAACTATAAAAAAACAAAACTCAAAGTACAATGGGCGGTCTTATCGCTTAGAAGCGATCTCTTCCAGACAACCTTTGGATGGAGAGGACTTAATGAGATTGTGATAATGGCGGGGGGGAGGGGGGTGTACTAATGTAAAGCATAAGTAATTTGGAAAGTGTGCAAGTAGTTTTAAATGATACTAACAAAGGCAATGAATAAAATACATAAAGTGCCTACTATAAATAAATATACAATTACATATATACACACAACATAAATAAATACTTTATAAAATTAAATCCATACATCATATAAGTGCATAAAAAAGGGAAAAATAGTTATTATTAGTTAGGGCTAAATAGTAGAGTAATCTTTAACTTCATGTCAAACTTAAAGTAGGTAAGTAATCATTTTCTCGCATCTTGTTTGGTCACCTTTTAATTAAAAAGTTTAATTCAATTTTGAATTTGAAATTGTCTTTTTATTTGAGCTCTAGTAGCCCTGCCAGCGGAGAGACCTTATGCGGATTCCCAGAATAGTCCAAAATAAATGGTGTGGTGAATAGAGTTTTCCATGTCCAAAGGTTAGATACCTAATACCTATTCGTGAAAGTAATTTTAATTCGCTAATTGTAATTGCGAGTCCTTTGAATTCGTCATGGAATATTTTTTTTATTACAACAGTCCTATTAATGTCGGGACAAAACCGATCATTGTATGCTAATTGCGCCCACGTATAGCATATTTTGATGTTAGACAATTCGTCCCTTGAATTACATTGAGTTGGACCTACTTACTCGAATTAAAATTATAGCTTTCTATTTGCTTGTTATTACAGGAATATGTACCTAATATGGCACCGCATGTAAACAATATACACTAATCAGATTTCAGTAAGATTTTATTCATAACGACTTCCTATAACAATGTGTGAAATCGTGTAAAAAACAATGTACTAATTTCCAAAATTATAAACTAAACTTTGTATTACCTTAGGAAGTTCTTAGAACAAAAGACATCAACGCGCAAATTCTCAATTCTCATTACAATTCTCAATACTTTTTTCACCATCGTAAATTTTCTTGCTTCTGGTAGTTTAATACCTTATTACAAATCAAGATCTGCAAAATCTTAGATTAATAAAATTTTGTTTTATTTCCCCAGGTTTTAGAGGTATTTGAGAGTTCTCAAATAATATTACTCTACTAATTTCTTTTCGAAAGGAATATAATTTTACCTACAGATATTTCTTTTACGAACAATAAAATATAAAAATTTTCGCTGTACTTTTTTCCTTTTAAGTTTTGGTATATTTGGTAATAGTAACCACAGAAGATTCTGACACACCACAGAAGAACCTCCCATAGTAACCAAAAGGCATAAGCCTTTTATAACAGGGTGTCATTGAATTTTATATTCTTGATACCAAACAAAGAAAGATTTAAATGGGAGCATGTCGCAAACTGGACAGTACATAACTACCGTACAATCGATGCATATAAATGTGCACAAAACAAACCCATAGGTATACTTTAATCAATAGCATTATGAAATTAATTTGCATTGAGTGAATTAGATAGATTATAATGATATGGATGCGAAAGTATTTGTAGATTGTACCTAGCTCCACAATCTTATTCAGTCTAGTTGTTGAACTAGACTGAATAAGATTGCTTGACTATTAGAAAAAACAATCCTATAATCCAGTATCTCCAACACGATTCAAAATGTGTATCCTCTTTCCAGATTGTAGTATTCATCTGCGTGGTCGGCGCTGCAGCAGCTAGCGTAGTAGGCCCCCTCCCCCTGGCTCGCGTGGACCCTCTCCCCCAGTATTCGTACGGCTACGACGTGCAGGATTCCCTAACAGGAGACTATAAAGGTCACCAAGAACAGAGGAACGGCGACCTTGTCACAGGGTCCTACTCACTCGTTGACCCCGACGGTACACGGCGGATAGTTGACTATGCTGCTGATCCTATCAATGGATTTAACGCGGTTGTCCGACGTGAGCCTTTAGTTGTTGCCGCTCCTGCGAGAGTCGTTGCTCCAGCCCCAGTTGTGGCCCCAGCTCCTTTAGTAGCCCCAGCTCCAATCGTAGCCCGGGCTCCTCTTTATGCCTCCGTCCCAGCCCCTGCTCCCCTATATGCCTCCGCCCCAGCTCCCCTGTATGCTCCTGCCCCAGCTCCCTATTATGCTCCTAGACTACCCTACTATTAGTATTCATCTAGATGAATTTTACAATTTTGTTGTTGCTTTATATTTTTATAGGATTTTTATGACTGTTATTTGTGAAATAAATTGATTTAAACTAAATTGATGTGTTTAAACTTCCGTTTCTCTAGCATTGTAATAAACCCCTCCTCATAATGACAGACGTAACTATGACGTAGCTGTGTACGGTGTACTTGGACATATTATATTAGCATGGTCAAATCTGTTTTTTTAGTTCCTTTGAGGAGTACATGAAAGTCCTAACAACAATACTCGTAGTAATGTGCTTATATACAGATAACTTGAATAAAACTTTATAATATAAGTTAAGTAAGTACCTTCCTATTAAAATAAGGAAAATTACCTATAGTTAACTTTTTATCGACCTAGTTACATGATACACTGCCATGAGTGAAAGAGATTCGTGCCTAGTAGTGACGTTTACGAGTAAAAACAGTAGAAGGACTACTAATTATGTAATATTGTCTTGCCACGCTGTCAGAGTAATAAATAAATAAATAAATAATGCTGGTCATTTTTTTCACACAGCATCATCTAGCCCCAAACTATGCAGAGCTAGACTGATATACTAATTTTATACTTTTTTAAATACATACATATTATACATAGAAAACACCCAGACTCCAGGTCATACAAACATTTGTCCCGCGGCGGGATTCGAACCCGCAACCTTCTGCGTCTCAGTAGTGATCGTTGACTAAACCCAAAACTTACTGTTGTAATAGTAGGTACTTAATTTTTCATGAATAAGACTCATATAGGTAGGTATACATTAATCAGAAGCCACGTACAATAAAAATAGTAGACACGAAGTGAAGTCCAAAAACACCGCAACCACCGTAACCTTCCCTCAGTCTTCCAACTTATAAACTTGGGAAGCTCCCAAATATACTATTCAGTTTTTTTGTAACTATTTGTACTACCTACATTACTAATGTTAGAACGGTTTCAACTATTTCTGGGACTAGCAACGCGCTTTCTTTTATAATATAAGAAATAAACTATTACCCACTTCCATATTTTAATATGTGAGATTCCTTCATATATTTCGTTTCAGCAAAATACCGTTCCTCATATAAAATATTAAGTAAGTAGAAAATGTATGTGTTATACATTAGCGAAGGCCACATTTGATATACAGTAAAACTAAAATGTATTTGATTACCCAGACTAAGTACCAACGACCTTAACTTTAAGATAATGAGTTCGGCGAACAAACGAGGGCGGCCGACCGGCACTGACACATTCCACCGAAGATCGCGACCTTGCCTTCTTAATACTTCAATTAAAATCGAAAGCAATAAGCTCCTCGTACGGAGTTCGATTACCGGACAAGTGACGTCACAATCCGAATGTCACGAGTGGATACACGACTCATATAAAACGAGAGCGAGCCCTAGATTTGGCAGTTCCATCTCACAGTTGAACTTATTCACAACCTAAAATGGCATTCAAGGTATAATATTATAGATTTTATTTATAGTTGACCTCACGGGATAGGTCATTATCATTCGAATTAAATTTGAACAAGAATAACTTTTTTTTTTTAATTTCAGTTTGTCGTATTCAGCGCCCTGGTCGCGGCTGCCAGCGCAGGCCTCCTTCCCCAGGTGTCCTACTCAGCTCCCCTTTCCTACAGTGGCCACTCCGTACAGGCTGCCCCAGTCTACCACTCCGCTCCCGTCGCCTACCACTCGGCCCCCGTGAGCTACGCCGCGCCCCTCACCAAGGTGGCCGTCGAGGAGTACAACTCCCACCCTCAGTACAGCTTCTCCTACGACGTTCAGGACGGACACACCGGAGACTCTAAATCCCAGCACGAGACTCGTGATGGAGATGTTGTGAAGGGATCATACTCCGTCGTCGACCCCGATGGCACCAAGCGTACCGTGGACTACACCGCTGACGACCACAACGGATTCAACGCCGTCGTCCACAACGAGCCCCTCGCTCACGTCACCAAGATCGCTGCCCCCGTCGCTTACGCCGCCCCCGTCGCTAAGTACACCGCTGCCCCCGTCGTCCACACCGCCCCCGTCGCTAAATACGCTGCTCCCCTAACCTACGCCGCTGCCCCCGTCGTCCACGCGGCTCCTGTCGCTAAGCTCGCCTACTCAGCCCCCGTCTACCAGTCTGCCCCAGTCGTGAACAAGATCGCTTACTCCGCACCTGTCGCATACTCCGCGCCAGCATACTACCACCACTAGACTGAATACCCCATAACAAACCTTGAATACCATCTTGTAAATAAATTATTTATTTAAAACTTACTAAAATTTTACTTGCTGTTTAGTTGTTTTTACGTTTCCTTGCCCAATTACAGAAAAAATGGAATATCTTAGTATAGTTTTATTTATAGCAAAAAGTATTACTAGATTTAAGTGAAAAAGTGCATCACTTAGCAGTTACTCTAGAATTTTTAGATAACTACGATGATAATCAAACATCGAATACTTGGAATCCCAAAGTGGCAGATTTGGGTGGTGGTGCCAGCGCTTGTTCGGGGCCGGGAATGACCGAGAGGCCACGTTGGCGACGCTTGCGACGCTCGGCTCGGGACTCGCCAGCCTCGGGCTTTCGCGGCAGTACCGAAAACCGCCTGCCAGTTGGCACAGTTGACATCCGCTTGAATAATACCTGTGTCTCGACGCGCTGTTTTTCGTCCATTACGGCCACTATCTGCCTCTCTCTCTGTATGATGGCCTTGCGCTCGTCCGCAGCCACGGCTTCGTTTGCCATTTCTGAACATTTGCCCAAGAAGGCCTGCACTCGTTCCGGATCTTGCATCTTTTTCGACCACTCAAACGCCTCTTCAACTTGAATCCGCACTTCATTCGCGTTACCTTGTTGCATGTCTCCACTCATTAAGACGAAGCAACCGTTGAGCCACCAAGTTATACTTCCTAATTCTTGAGCTTCTCTTTGGCATCGCTTGGCGTAGAACTTGGCAAGTGCATAATTCTTTTGAGTGCAGAGCAATCGAGACAATTCGTACATCAACCAGCATTTCATGGTAGAATTCTCGCACATCTCGAGAGTTGCAACTACTTTTTCGGTTGCTTGTTTGATATCGATGAACTTGTAGGGATAAGTTGCCATTACGGAATCGAAAGACTGCGGGCGGCCGACCGGCAGACCCATGAGGAAAGCGATACGACGTCGGTTTCCACGCTCGCTGAGAGTATAGGAGAGCCGATGTTGTGATAAATATCCTTCTCCGACAGCTCTGTATAACCGGTCTGTATATACTTCCTTGTCTGGTAACGTTCGAGGAGTCTTTCCATCAAGGAACAGCTGCATCCGCTCGGCTTGAGCCATGAGATCCATCACGCGGTTGGCTCGCATGCTCTTCTCGATCGCCTTCAATAAGCGCTCGGAAGTTCTCGCTCCGATCTCTCGCTCCTTGATCAGTACAGCTTCCTTATACCTGTCTTGATGTTTTGATTCTGCTTTTTCTGCCAGTTTGATAGTGTAGTAAGGCCGTTGCGCTCGTAACATATCCTGTCGCTCAGTTAGTGACCTCAGAGCTTCTTTTACAATAGCTTTCAATTCGTGACTTCCGCCTGAGTTGGCGGACATCAAACGGGGATCCTCTGTAAGTTCACCGAGAAAAAACTTATCGTAAGCCATAGGACCTAAGTATTTCATAGCTAGCACTCGGGATAGCGTTAAAGCTTTCCTAGCTTCCATTTGAGTTAATTTTTTCTTACGTTCTGGCTTAGGAATGCGACAATTGTGCAAGGCTTTCTGTGGTTCATTTTCATCAGTGCGTAAGGCCTCTACTTGCTTGATCAGTGGTAGGAAGTCTAACATCACGCTGCCGGCATTAATACCAATACAGTCTTGTATTGTTTCGACCCCCTGATTTATGCCTTCCATGAAATAAGGTGGCTGCCGACGGAAGCGTGCTCCTCGGTAGTTCATGACAACAGATCTTTCGAAGTCAGACATGGTGTACATGGCGCGTGCCTGCATATTCCGCGCTATCATGTTCCCTGGCTCGAGTTTGAGTGCTATTTCGGCATCTGCATAGGCTTGCACCGGCTGTACTGCATCAGCGCAAACCTGACTCCTACCTGTGAGCATCCGTACATCATCAGGGGTACTTTTGAATGCTTCATCGTAAGAAGCTTTTGATTTTTCAAATTGTTCAAGACGCCTGAGAAAGGCGCCTCGTTCGCGGTATACAGTTAATGCACCATATAGTTGTTTTTCTTCCATTTTGTGCAATTTTAGTTCTAATAAACCTCTACAAATAAAATAAAATTAATCGTAAAATCGTGTAAACAAGTAAACAGATTTGTTTTCTTAACACACGTCAAAATTTCTAGATTGCATCTTATTATGCGTTAGCATCCCAGAAGTCTGTGGATTGCTAACTATTATCCATAGCATCCTAGTAGTCTATGATTATCCATCTAGAAATAAAGAGATTTATTTGATTCTACAAGGAAGAATAATAGTTTTGTTTCATTGTATGGTCGTGGTAATGCGTAAGCGTTACATTATCTTTGGTCACAATTATATTATTCAACTGAATCAGACAGAATGTCTACATACCTACACATAATGTAGGTAAATAAAATAAATACAGTTTTCAGTAAAAAATTAAGCCATTTAATATTCATTATCAGTCCTGGTTTGTTGGGATGTTTAGTAAGCTACGTATCTCGCAGCAGCAGGGGCGGACGCTACCGGGGCAACGGCATAACGAGCCAATGGGGCCGTGTAGGCAGCGTACCGGGCGACGGCTGGCGCAGGGTAAGCCAACGGAGCGGTGAAGGCGGCGGTGTACTGAGATGGAGCGAGCACTGGAGCTGGGGCGTAAGCAGGAGCAGCAACTGGAGCTGCGGCATAGCGAGCGGGGACCAACGCGGGCTCAGCAATAACAGCGGGGCCGGCGGCCACAAGCGGCTCCTTGCGCACCACCGCCTTAAAACCGTTCAAATCATCCGCGGTGTAGTCCACGATACGACGGGTGCCATCAGATTCGACCAGAGAATATTGTCCTTGCACCAAGTTACCGTCGCGTTGCTCCGTCTGGCTCTTATAATCACCAGTCAGTGAGTCGGCCACGTCGTATCCGAATTTATACTGGGGCAGGGGGTCGAATTCTTCTAGTCTCGCGGCGACCGGTGCTGCCACCACTTGCTCGGCGAGGAGAGGAGCGGCTACCGGGATGTTCCCTGCGCTTACTAAAGCCACAAGGCAGGAGAGGATGACAAACTGAAATTTAAGAAAGAACTATTACTAATCTAATTTATGTGCGGGGCACACATCAACTGTACTTGAAACAGTGACACGGTTTCGCGAGGGCGAGACTAGTGCGGTTACGCAACTGCACAACTAAGAAATTACTAAC
Source organism: Perizoma flavofasciatum (assembly GCA_958496245.1). NCBI lineage: Eukaryota > Metazoa > Arthropoda > Insecta > Lepidoptera > Geometridae > Perizoma > Perizoma flavofasciatum. The sequence goes on along the minus strand of OY292439.1, from coordinate 5,848,924 downwards.
AAGCCGAGGATACCGTTTGTCAAGGACGCAAAGTGTCACCTACTGCATCCTAATTATCTTTAGTTTTAGAGTGGACATCTCACATAATTTCGTGACAGTTAGTGAGGTTCTCCTGCTTGACGGAGGTCAGCAGGGTCCGGGTGCAAGGAGCCCCAGCCCTGCATTTCACGGGCCTCCGCTGCCGGGGGATGTCCCAAATGTTACGAGGAATCTCTCTCCCCCAAAAAGGGGAGACCAAAGAGTCCGCCTGAGGCGGGCAATCACCGACAGGGCCGCGGTCGAATCCGATCGGGAACCCGTAACCCTGTCCGGTACTGATACGCCGTCAAACGAATCGTCTGATGACGAGTGGTTTGACGACGCATTAGCACTAAGGTGAGGGACGGAATATCGATGGGTTTTTAGTCGGTATGCCACTATCCACTAGCACCCTGTTAGTGGGTTATTTGGTGAGTCCGACAGACCCCTCCGGCTCTCCTCGAGCCGGAGGACATGCGTAATTGCATTTTCCCATCGAAAAAAAAAAGTACTTTTTTCACTAAATCTACTAAGTTGAAATTTCAAACTTAATTTTGTGAGAGTAACCAAGATAGGTCGTTAGAATTAAAATTCAAAGCGTGATGATAAGATATAATAATCAATTAATAGAAATAAATTATCAACATTACCTTAAAGGCCATTTTTCTTTTCCTGGATGGTTGGTGGTAGAAGTCAATAGTGACTGTGCTCTTATGGCGTCTGCCAAGGTATATATATACCAGCAGCAAGTTGTGACACACTCAGGCCAAGTTCACGCTTTGTATTATGTGTGCGCATCACTAAGGATGTGCTCGAAATTGGAAATGAGCTACAATTTGTCAATGGCGGAAAATTTCGAACACTTTCTTGAATTTTGTCCAAAATTACATATTGTGTTGAAACGAAATAATTTTATGACAAGTTCTGCCCACGGCTTTGCTCGTGTGGTACCTAGATAACAGTAGCTTACTTAACACGTTCACAGTCCCCATACAAAGGTCCCGGAATCATGGGTAAGTCCAAATGAGTTACTGCTATTTTTAACTTCTATGATGTATTTAGTTTACCGTCTGATGTTATATTTTCCAGAAAACACCTGAAATTAGCAGTTATTATTCTATAGTATTATATCCTATCCTATCCTTCCTACAAATATTATAAACGCGAAAGTGTTTGAGGATGGATATTTGTTACTCTTTCACGCAAAAACTATTGAATAGATTTTGATGAAACTTTACAGTAATATAGCTTAGCAGAATAACACATAGGGTACTTTTTATCCGAGTACTACGCGGGCGAAGCCGTGGGCAGATGCTAGTAGTATCTATAGGTGAAAATGGTGCAAGATACTGCAAGAGTTCTGGTTACTTCTATAATATAATTACGTTCAGTAGGTTGACTTATAAAAGTATTTATTTTACGATTTCAAATTCTATAAGTTGAAGCCGAAAATTATACGAAAGTTAAGTGTAGAAATAATTTATTTTTCTTATCAAGTAAACTACTAACTATTATTTTTAGTAGTTACAAATAATGGTGTTCTGTAGTTTAGTGGTGGTATACGGGAGCAGAGTGGTAGACTGGAGCAGATTGGTAGACAGGGGCAGAGTAGGCGAGAGGAGCGGCTACTTTCGCGACAGGGGCAACGGCGTAAGTCAATGGAGCGGCGTACTTAGCGACGGGGGCGGCGACTTTGGTGACGTGGGTAAGAGCTTCCTTGCGGACAACCGCGTTGAATCCGTTGTGGTCGTCAGCGGTGTAGTCCACAGTACGCTTGGTGCCATCGGGGTCGACGACGGAGTAAGAGCCCTGTACGCTGTCTCCGTCGCGGGTCTCGTGCTGGGACTTGGAGTCTCCAGTAAGACCATCCTGCACGTCGTAGGAGAAGTTGTATTGAGGGTGGGAGTTGTACTCTTCGACGGCCACTTTGGCGAGGGGCGCGGTGTAGCTTACGGGGGCCGAGTGGTAGGCGACGGGGGCCGTGTGGTAGGCAACAGGGGCCGCGGGGAGGAGGCCGGCGCTGGCGGCCGCCACCAAACCGAAGAACACAACGAACTGTAAATTATTTAACAAAAAATAAGTAATCTGAGATCGAATGGCCTAACCAGGATTCTTTGTACTGAATATCGGTAATCTAGCCCTATTGCATCTATTTTTGAATGCACTACTAATTACAGTTCCTTAAATAAAAAGTCCTATATTGACACACACTCACCTTGAAAGCCATTGCTAGTTTTTGTTGTGCTTCGAGTGAGTGATTAGAAGTGTGTAATGAATAATAGAAATATAGTTGCGATTATATATCAACGTATTATGCCTGAGGCGAAAGCTGCTAGGCGCCGATCTACCGGTTGATGACAAGCCGACTATTCATACACTATGTAGAACAAGGATTTCATGATTGATTTGACTTGCTATTTTATCAAATGTAACGCAACGGCATGAAAGTTTCGAAATTTATTGCAAACTAGAAAGCCCATCTATATCAAATTATGAAAAACTGCATCTTTGAATGCAGTTTTTCATAACTCTAAAGGAAACCTTCGACATGGTTGACATGGTTCTTTGAAACAAGCTCTACCTTTCAAAATTATAAAATAGGTACCAAATATTTTTATCGCATCAACAGAATGAAAGATATGCAAAATAGTATCCCAAATTAGGTACTCAGTGTAGTAGCAAACGTTTTTTCCATAAGCTGCCCATGCCGACAATGTGACTTTGAACTTCACCAGGGGCAGTGTATCATGCAAGTAACCGGTATACGGTAGGCTGCCCGCGCCGCTTTCGCCGCGGGCGTTGTGCACTAATATAAAATCGCAAGGAACTTTTGAATTACCAATAGACAGTCTTTAGACTCATTCCAATCACTACATCAAAAATGGCATTCAAGGTTCGCAGAATAGAAGATATATTAAAATAATTGGTTATTTCGTTTTTTATATGAGAAAACACAAAGTTATACAACATTTAAAATTAACAACTCAAGCGAGAATTTAACTCCATGTACCAAGCTCCCTCTTGGTACTCCATGTACCATGTTATATATATGTATATTAAATAATATAGTTGTTTCGGTGTTATTTATTTAAGTTATTTTTGAAATACTTAATTGGGTGGTCTTATGGTATTTTTGTTATTACAGTTCGTCGTATTCTTCGGTTTGGTGGCGGCCGCCAGCGCCGGCCTCCTCCCCACGGCCCCCGTTGCCTACCACTCTGCTCCCGTCGCCTACCACTCGGCCCCCGTGAGTTACGCCGCGCCCCTCGCCAAGATGGCCGTCGAGGAGTACAACTCCCACCCTCAGTACAGCTTCTCCTACGACGTGCAGGACGGACACACTGGAGACTCCAAGTCCCAGCACGAGACTCGCGATGGAGATGTCGTGAAGGGATCATACTCCGTCGTCGACCCCGATGGCACCAAGCGTACCGTGGACTACACCGCTGACGCACACAACGGTTTCAACGCCGTCGTCCACAACGAGCCCCTCGCTCACGTCGCCAAGATCGCTGCCCCCGTCGCCTACGCCGCCCCCGTTGCTAAATACGCCGCTCCCCTAACTTACGCGGCTGCTCCCGTTGTCCACGCCGCCCCTGTCGCCAAGCTCGCTTACTCTGCCCCCGTCTACCAGTCAGCACCCGTCTATCAGTCCGCCCCAGTGTACCAGCAGTACCAGTCTGCCCCTGTGTACCACCACTAAATAGCAATAACATTAATCGACGTACTCGTAGAACTTAAATAAATTATTACAAAATACGGTACATCCCTATTATTCCCACCTTCTTGTCTATTGTTATATTAAGCAATGTTCGTCTTTAACTTGCATGTACAAAAGGCAAGTAATTTTACCTAATGACTTATATAAACATTAGCATTAGTATTGCCATACAGCATGGCAATGCGACCAGTATTTTGGGAACGCTTCCGTCTGGTAGTGATCTGGGTCAGTTGAGCTATCTATAGATCGTTTGCAATGGTCTTTAGATGGCTAGCTGTTTCATCTGTATTGTTTGAATATACCTACTATAGTAGTATGAATAAATGTATATTCACTTTCAAAAAAAAAAAAAATATTTAAGAACCATCCTTGAAAACATTTGGTGGTTCTTTCACTGTCCACGCGGTACAACTATGGAATGCTTTTTCCAACTCGGTCCGCGCCTGTCCATCGCTAATTACGTTCAAGCTCAGAATAAAAGAGTACTACTTCCCCTTGTGAATATTGTATATTTATGTATTTATATATGTATATTATATAGGTATATATATAAATACATAAATATACAATAGGTATATTATGTATATATTAGTATGTTATAATTAGTTATGTTCTTAGAATTTATCCGTTCACATACCCAACATTATTTTTCAGCTGTCCCTATCCTAGGTTGCTGGAAGAAAACTCTTGTTAGGGTTAAGCTCGCCTTTGTACATGTCTTATATGTAACTTTTTTGTCTGTATTTTATGTGTGTACAATAAAGAATAAAGAACATACAAATCGATTGTAAAAAACTGTATTGCAATACAAACAAACCACCTACCATGCGTTTGCCATAATAATATGGCAAACGCATATAGCTGGGCTCCTTGCCCTTGCTTACAAAGACTCGTATCCAAAGGCGATAAGGTCGCACTAGTAGGACTGGCTCGCTAATTTAACAACTTGACAAATTGATGTCCTCCTTGTCCATCAATAGATGTCTTTAGTTAGATTTCATCCAAGGGTACGAGCGTCGTTCCATCTATTTTGAGATCCGAGTATAATCGATCTACCACCGGGAATTGTGCCTGTGTTATTTGGAATATTTCATAAACCTCTTATCTGATTTTTTTATTTGTTTTACAACTAAACTGCTGTTACTTTAAACGCCTTTCATACACTCAATATTATCAATAAATAGTACCACTTGAATTCCACTTATATATCATTACTAGCCGATGCCCGCGGTTTTACTCGCGTAGGATAGGTAATTGATAGGTGCATCAAAAATAATTGCATGCCTTGCACCCTTAAATGCTTTTTTTAATACCCTGATATGTATTCAGTTCTTTGGTATTTTAAGTATACAAACTAAGTTTGCAACAAATCGCACCAAGCGTTAAACATTTCTTAAACACGCTTAACACACCATTCTACCCCATTTGAGGGGTAGCTCAGAAAAAAATGAATTTGTCTTTTACCATTTGTATTAAATATTATTTATGCCAAATTTCAAGCAAATTGGACCACTCGATAAAAAGTTCCCATACAAACTTGGACACTCTCTACAACCCCTTAGAGGGGTAGTTTGGGGAGATAATTATATTAATATTTTATTATTTCGATTGAAGAATATTTATGTGGTTTTTCACGTATATTTTACGCGATATTTCCTCAGTTTTAAAAGTTTAAAAAAAGAACAAAACAATTATTATAAAGTTGTAGAAATAATGCTTCCAAAAAATAGACAAGAAAGCTAGAGAGTAAGAAGTTGGCTGAGCGACGCAGAATGGCTAAAATAAGCTTGCCTAATTGCCCTGAATCGATGTGGTCTGACTATTTTAAAATAAACAATTTAATTTGAGAAATTACTGAAAGTAAAATTTAATCTGCGCTTGTGTTGTGTAATATTTAGAAACGTTTCGATCTAATAGAGTTCTCAAAGTTAGATTTAATTATAGTGAGTTTTATTTGCAATTAAAACGATTTTAAATTAAAATTCAAAAATAAAATAATCGAAACATTTTTTTTAATAATAATTTTAAGGCGCGATGACAATTTTGACTGACTGTCAAAATCTGACTCGACCTCACTGAAAAATTAGCGCCTTGGCGTTTACTAGTACAAATCAGTCTTGACGATTAGGAACTAGCCATTCAATATAATACAATTTCCTATACTCAGTACAACTTATTAAGTAGATAATAATTAAAAAGTAGGTACATTATATTATTTTCTATTATTATTAAAAATGGTTTGATTATGAATCTTATAAAGAAGGTCTCTAAATAGACCAACTAGCCTAAATGCCATATTCTTTAACCATCCTCACAATAGAGAATCCTATTCCTTCTTCATACAGGGAAAATTGAGTAACACAGTTTTATCATAACGTGTAAAAATCACTTTATTTGATAATGCTTGTTTATCATAATACTAAAATAAATAATTGGCTCGATGTACGTGATTGACTAGTGCCGTCAGATGGCGGACTCAATGGTGGTAAAGGGGAGCAGAGTAAGCTACGGGAGCGGCGTGGACTATGGGGGCGGAGTGGACCAGTGGAGCAGAGTGAACCAGAGGAGCGGAGTGAACGACGGGAGCAGCAGCGTAGGCCACAGGGGCGACGACCTTAGCGACCACGGGGGCGACAGCAACCTTGGCGACGTGACCGAGGGGCTCTTTACGGACAACCGCGTTGAATCCGTTGTGATCATCAGCGGTGTAGTCTACGGTACGCTTGGTGCCATCGGGGTCGACGACGGAGTAAGAGCCCTGTACGCTGTCCCCGTCGCGGGTCTCGTGCTGGGACTTGGAGTCTCCAGTGAGACCGTCCTGCACGTCGTAAGCAAAGCTGTATTTTGGGTGTGCGTCGACTTCTTCCACGATTTTCGGGATTACTTTGGCAACGGGGGCGGCGTAGGAGGAGTAAACTGGAGCGTGGAGAGGCGCTGCATGTACGTAGGGGGCCGCGGCGTATGCGACTGGTGCCGGGTTTGCGTACGCTGCGGGGGCGATGACGCCCGCCTGTGCAGCCACGATGCAGCATACCAGTACTACCAGCTGGAGACAATACAAGAAAAATGGGTAGTATAATTATATTTTACGGAGAAACCTCTCAGAATTAGTAAGTTGACGTGAGTATGAGCAGGCCATAACAGCTCGCAAAACCAACAATCACTCGGTTACGAGCGGTGCCCACTTACCCGACGATTTAATGTGGGATTGCCCGATGGACTGATGGAATGTCGTTGGATGGAAGTCGATCAAGAGAGTTCGCCATAGAGTACCATTTGTAGGTCCCTGGTACAGCTGGCTGTTGACTTTTACGGGCTATTAATGATATATTTTTACACAACCTTGTGTATAAAGTTTACAAAATATTAAATGCGTTGTGTTTTCGGCTGTTGCTGTCACTTTGAGCAAAGGAGATGGTTCTTAAAACCCGATAATCGGTTTTGTATTGTAGAACAGCGTATACATACGTACCTAAACAGAACTGTCTTGTCGACAAAGTGCCTCAGAAAGCCGAAAACTGGTTAGGATTCCCTACCTATTTAATTAAAAGGGTCGTTGTACGTACCTTGAAAGCCATTTTTGGAGGAATGAAAGTGACTTCACTGAGAGGATCTCAAGTTGAATGTGCTGAAATTGTGCCTCGCAGACTTTTTATATGTCTACTTACCGCCCCGAGCGTTGCATTAACCATCTCAACGTAGATACACGTGCTTATAATCCGGCTGATTGTAGATGTTGCGTCATTTAATTGCAGCTTTTGATCAAAGGAGGCTATTGAATTGTGCAGAGTCATATGTAAATTAGGAGTAGGGTATGATTGATCACGGACTGAAAGATCACTTGTATTGTATTCAAGGCAACTTTTTTGGAGTGCACGTCCTTGTGACTTCATATTGTTTAGTGTTGCAATGATTTCGGTGGCTCCGTTTGTTTAAATAAATTACTTTAAACAAATTATGCTACACTTTCCTAATGTGCTATTTAGGACGTATTTTTTTTGCTTGCTACCTCAAAAGATTTTAGAGTTTCTTAACCAAAGTGAGAGAAAATAAAGACCATATAGCTATTTTCGGTCACAAAAACATCAAAGTAGTGGTAGTAATTAGTCGCAGGTGTTGTAACTCCTACGACGTATGGAGACTGTGTAAGGTTTAGTTTTTAAGCGTGGTAACAGTTTATCCACAATGCGACTGAGTAATTTTTCAGTAACCATGACATGTGTTGACGCTACCTGTGTTCATACAGTTACCTACTTTATAATTTGTGTAGACTCATCTTTTACACTTTATGTTAACTTTGCAACTAGTGTATAATTTTGAAAAAATGTGTAGTTATTGTATGTTAAGCATGTTACTACTATATTAATGCTTGTGATTATGGTATTCCCCAATCAAAGCGTTACTATGTTTATTGTTTTGTCTCCCTTTTCGTTAAGTGCATTTATTCATACAACTATTTACAAGTAGGTATATACTAAAAATACAGATGAAACAGCTAGCCACCTAAAGACCGATACAAACGATCTATAGATAGCTCAACTGATCCAGATCACTACCAGACGGAAGCGTTCCCAAAATACTGGCCGCATTGCCACGCTGAATGGCAATGCTAATGCGTTGACCCAGATAAGAGCCAGCTCGCTGGTCACGCGTCGCTACGACCAGTACGTTAGTTAAGTTATTATAGCTGTTTTATATTACTTTGCCGTAAGCTCATCATCGGCATCTGGAGGCGATGATGACTATGAAGAAGAAGTGGCATTGTTTGATTTCGTTGATTTTAATATGTAATATGAGTTAGATAAATAAATAAATAAAAAATAAAAGATGTCCTTGAATTTTGTTTTTTTTAATTTCCATTTATATTTTTTAATAATATTATTATTGTTAAAAAATAGAGTTTGTATTTTAGTATCAATGGATGCTTACTCAGACGAACCATCATTTGTAATTATTTAATGAGTAGGTACGGCATCGGTATGTAGTCGTGGACGTTTAGTCACTGATGGTTGTAAACTTTGAGAATCGCTGTAAACAAACCAAAAATCACAATTATGAATACATGGTCTGTAGGTAGGGTAGGTATGCCTACATACATGTAAAAATATAAAATTATAAATAAACTGTAAATTACAAATGTGTTGCAAGGTTAAGAAGAAGGTGATTTTTGATTTAACATGCTAATGCGCAAATGCATTTTTCGAGTGGAAAAATTCATTGATGCACGACTGGGTTCGAACCCATGTCCTCAGGATTGGAATTTGGGGTATCGCCCTTTAGGTCAACACTGCTTTCACAAAAATTTACTAAGGTAAAAAGAAATGTTTATATCTACGGAAACCTTATAATTAATTATTGTACAGTAGGTCCTGCTAGTCAGTAATCTCTGGCGAAGCCGCATGTACCCGAATAAAAAGTAGCCTGTGTTATTCTAGGTCACGAACTATACCTCACAAACTCACGACTGTTGTGTCACAAACTATCGACCAATCTCAATTTTAACATCACTCTCAAAAATTTTGGAAAGAATAATAAATTCGAGGCTTATAAACTACTTAGAAAAAAAAAAATATACTTTCAAAAGGACAATTCAGGTTCCGTTCTGGTAAATCAACTGAAGATGCACTAAATGAATTTACAGAATTTATTGTAAAAAAAAATAGATAGTAAAGCGAAATGTCTGACAATATTTTTGGATCTTGCTAAAGCTTTTGACACGGTTTCTATTCCCATACTTATACAAAAATAAGATAATCTTGGTATACGAGGAATCCAACTAAAATTACTTAATGATTACTTAATTGGCAGATCACAAAAGGTTAAAATCGGGGATTACATGAGTGATAGTTTATACATTACACACGGCGTTCCACAAGGTAGCATTCTCGGTCCGACGCTTTTCTTAGTCTACATAAATGACCTTACATTGCTTGAAATAGAAAATTGTAAGATAATGTCATATGCAGATGACACCACACTAACTTTCTATGGAGATTCGTGGACTGAAGTCTTTAAGAAAGCACAACTTGGTTTTAATACAGTAACAAAATGGCTTGCCCTAAAATATCTGTCACTATATATTCAAATACGGACAAAACAAAATATATTCCCTTCTCAATTCGTAACCCTTCATATCCTGTGCCTCTGACCCACAATATAACCGCACATACTTGTAATCATCCCTCATCAAATACCTGTGACTGTTCTGCCTTGTCTGCTGTTGAATCCATTAAATATTTAGGCATAATAATAGATAATAACCTTAACTTTAAAAACCATATTAACCATATTTCTAATAGAATAAGAAAGCTCATATATATATTTAAGCAACTTAGACACTCTGCCGATCATCGTACTATGAAAATGATTTATTCCTCGTTATGTCAGTCAATTCTTACCTACTGTATCACCTGCTGGGGTGGAGCAGCTAAGACCAACCTCATATGTGCCGAAAGAGCTCAAAGAGCACTATTGAAGATAAGTTATTTCAAACCTAAACTCTATCATACCACAGAATTATATAAGGAGTGTAATGTCCTGAACGTACGCCAGCTGTTTATTTTGCACGTCATCTTAAAACAACATTGTACTAAGCTACAAGACGCTGAAATATCACGTTTGAACACTAGGAGGAAACACTATATATTCAAATGCATTAGTTGCCGCACCTCATTTGCCCAAAGATTCTAGGACCTTGGCTATACAACAAAGCTAATAAGCAATTTGAAATATTCCCTATGTGCAAACGACTTTGTAAGCGAACTCTAACTACGTGGCTTTTATCCTTATCGTATGATTCTACTGAAAACCTTATTACAATTATAGCATAAATAAGTAGAAATAGATACTAAAACACTACCTATATCACACGCTCACACATCACATACACTTACACTATTACACATACACACCATTTAGTAATTAGTTAGTGTTTCTTTAAAAAAAAAATGATCCCAAGTCATTATGTCATAGGGTTAAAGGACCTTATCCTTATTGTATGTTTTCTTAGCACAATATGATGAGAAACACTAGCTCACTTTTCCAAGAAACTGTGCTGTGCACACACACTCACTCACACACACCCCTACATTATACAATCATAAACAATCACAACACATAAACAAACAAACAATTACAATACAAACACAATTATGTACCTACACATTCAAATGTTGGCTTATATGTGTTTATATCGCTTGAGGGTGGGCGCTAATGCCTATCACACAGGATACTTACTATCCTAGCTTAGGTTATTAGTTGTATCACTTAAACTTGTTTCTAAAACTACCTTAAGCCTACTTTTAAACAGTTTTCTTTTATTGTAAAATGTTTTCTTTTTTTTAAGGTGCAAATAAATAATTTTCAATTTTCAATTTTCAATACCTGTTCTAAATTTCATTTAAGGTTCAGCCTTTACGGAGATTATATACATTAATCTCCGTACAAACATCCAAACTTTCGCATTCATCATACTAGTAGAATAATGAAGTATACGTAAGGTCACAGATATTATAATACAAGGGTTAAGCTGGCCTTTGTACAAGCCATATCATTATGCTTACTGTTCAATAAAGTATAAATAATTAATCCCTAGCAAACATCTGTTTGGACTATAAAAATTAAATTCAAAAATGTTATATAAAATTTTTGAAATATGTTCGAACTTACTTTCCATTAAAAACTCAAGGATATATCCAACCTATTTCATTCAGAAAAACTAAAATAGTCCTGGAAGCTTTTAACTTGCCGGACCGTTGTCATAATAATTGACGTGAACAACATAATTATATTATTATTGAAAATTTTCCGGAAAATCGGTAAGGCTTTTCTAATCCATTCCATAACACGTAAGTATTTAAAGCTTTGCAAATATTCAAAAGTTTATCTCGACACACACGATTGACCCTATGTTCTTTATTCAATCGTGCAAAATGTACGGCTTTTTACGATTTGGCACCTAGCCAAATCGTAAAATATCTGTGCGTAAAATATCGTATCTTTGGGGCAAAGGTTTATGCCTCATTAAATAGTGTTACGAGCTAGGGTTTGGGATAAAATAATGAAGTCCAATTAAACACCAAAATTAACACTGTATTAATAAATCACTCAGTAAAAATGTCAACAAAACAAATATCACAACGAAACTACACAATTGGAACAAAAACACTGTATCACTTGGTACAACACTAGCGCAACTGTCACTTCACTAGTCATTGGGTACGCTCTCGAATCACTTCCAACAATTTATTTTCCAATCTTGAAAAGAAACTGACTCTACCGGCCGCTTGCCGCGCTTATATATCTCGTAAGGCGTCTCTTCCAGAACAATCTCCCCGTATGCCTCGCTCCGCCCCGTCTCGTACCGTCCCAAACATTCTGGAAACTTCCGTCCTTTTCTAGCGCGGTTAGTGCCAGTCGATAGCGGTAACAAGTAGTGCGTCCACTTGATAAGAGATGGCGCTAGCGTACCGTAGTTAGCTAGGCCGCGCTCGTCAATAGGTACCGATAGGTAGTAAATATGTTATAAGGATGCCTGAGGGCGTCCGCTGCGGTAAACGAAACCAAATGAAAACCTGATCAGCGCCCCTAGAAAATTTCAGAAAATGTGATTTCTTTACAAAAAAAAACCAATCGGTCATCGTTACCAACCCCTAAGTGGCAACGTTGTGATGAGTATTAGTCTGGAAAGCATTCTGGCTTTGCATGTGACGTGGTCAATGATAGAAGTTCGCCTTGAGGTGTCTGCGCGTCGGGCCAGAGTCAAAGGGCAGGCATTGTACCTAATCTGGATTAATTAAGTTCCTTTCAGATTAAATGGACCATTAGTTTGCAGTTTTTGAAGGCCTCAATAATAACATTTTAAAGCGTAGTAATAGATTTAAAGCTCATTCACTCATAACAGTGGAAACATCATGGCTCATTCTGCACAAGGAAGCTGTTCGAGTAGGGAGAATGGAAATAAATAACTCTTCGACTGTACGTTTGTGGACTGTATGTTGTGGCATAATGATGGATCGATGACGTTGTGGTGATATTCACAAGTCGAGGAATAGGAATGGCTAACGGGAAATTCTTTGGGTTAGGCCTATTTCCAAGAAGTTTCGTAACTAGTTCCATTTCATCTCTCTCCTCGACGACCATTGTGGCGCAGTGGGCGAAGGCCCGCCTGAGACGCAGAAGGTTGCGGGTTCGATAACCGCCGCGAGACAAATGTTTGTATGACCTGCAAATATTTGTCTCGAATCTGGGTGTTTTCTATGTATAATATGCATATATTTACAATAAAAAAGTATATAAGTAGTATACCAGTCATGTACCTAGTTCCCGCATAATACAAACTCTACTTAGTTTGGGGCTAGATGATGCTGTGTGAAAAATTACCAGCATTATTCATTTATTATTATTGTTTCGAGAGATATTTCTTCATCCCTTATTTGCCTTTGTCTGAGTGTTTTCTATGTATAATATGTGTGTATTTACAAAATAAAAGTTGTATAAGTACTATATTAGTCATGTAGTTCCCCTAGCACAAGCTCTACTTAGTTTGGGGCTAGATGCTGTGTGAAAAATGTGCAGCATTATTTATTTAATATATTTATTTAATATATTTATTTAATTCCGACAGAGACAATGATTGGTGTGCGTTGTCTGACGAAGCTAGGTCGCGCAGGCGCCCGATTCTACGGAGAAATGCATGACCACCTTGATCATGTGACGGGAATTGAAAAGAGAGAACTGCTAGCGCATTTAGCCGGTGACTGCGATCCTTGGCGTATACTGGCTATAAAGAAGGGTAAAAGCAACTTATAGGTTTATATCGAATAATAAATTGAGAAGCATCTAAGAATTACGGCTATGTGGCACACAACGGCTGCTTTGTCACAATTTAAATTTAAAAAGGTTTAGAGCCTCAAGAAATCATATATGTACCTTTTTATAGGATCTTGCATCAATTGAGTATTTTGGTACGCACAATTATTACGGTCAAATAAAATTAAGTACCTTCAGTGTTTTGTGTGTCGTATTATATAACTATTTGTAAATTATGTGTATGTAACTAAAATCTATGGGATTGTTAGATATAGTGTATTGTAACATAAATAGAATAGAATTAGTACATTTTAGTTTTTTTTTTTAATTTGACTCTTATCATCCAGAAGTTCGAATTGTATAGCTATTTATTTATATGTTTTAGAAAGTTTTCGTTTTCTAAGTTTTCAGAAAAACCTTTCTCATAATTTATACTATACTAGCTTCTGCCCACGGCTTCGCCCTCGTGGTGCCCGGATAAAAAATAGCCTATGTGTTATTCTGATGTATTTATGCTATACTACTGTAGAGATTCATCAAAAACCGTTCAGTAGTTTTTGCGTCAAAGAGTAACAAACATCCATCCTCACAAACTTTCGCGTTTATAATAGTAGTAGGATGTATATACTTAATATTATCTCAATATATCGACCTACAGAAAAATAACTGCGCAAGCCCCAGCTCGGCTGGTTTAATCACATTTATATCAATACATTTATCCATTTTATATCAAGTATAACAGTCGCGAGATTTATTTAGGTACTTACCTACCTAATCGTTGCCTATTCAGATTCTTTGTTAGCTTATGATTATTTAAAACCAAATGCTAAGTTCGCCCTCATCCCATTAGTTTCAGCTTCAAATAATTTCGAAGCTGTCTATTGCGTTAAGTATTCGGTGTTCTACAGATCAGTCAGCTTGAATCATTAAAAGACTTTCCGCCATTTGTATGGGTTAATAGAATAGAATAGAATAGAATAGAATTTATTTATTTAACACACACACACACACACACACACACACACACACACACACACACAACATAAAAGAAGATAAACACATAAAATAATTAGAAGAAAGTGACATACATATAGATGTAGACATATATTAAGCAAAGACCTAGACCCTACGGACAATTCTATCAATGGATGTCTGGTAGTGGCATTTAGAACTGAGCGCTTTGTGCTTCGAAGTTAACAGATTGCCAGGAGCCCTTCGGATAGCTTAACTTCAAACCCGGATTTGACCACTAGCTCATAGAACAAACAAAACTATAGCTAAATGATAACTTTTTTATTATTTACCTCCACCAGGTCCAGGTACCCGCGAGCGTCCTAACCTAATGCCCAGCTCTAATCCGTCCAGGCTGATGTGCTGTCACTGCCGGCCCGAAGACAATCACCTGGAGTTCATGTGGCTGCACCAGGGATGCCCCAAGCGCTGCGGTTGTGGTTATTGGTTTGAACTGTGTCCTGTAGCTCCTTTGTAAACATGTGTTGCTTGGCGCCGAATACAGGATGTCAGTCGGTTTTTACTTTTTACCTTTATTTCATGCCTATCCTTCTCTATAATCGAGCAAGCGAAGCGAGCCAGATCTCAGAGTCAAGTTAGAGGAATCGGTATTGGATTAGTGTGTTTATTATGAATATGATGAAGTATGCTTGTCCAACAATAACTTTAAATAGTTAATCCGATCTTCAGTTAACATGTGTTACATAATAAAATTTGATATCGCGGCGGTTTTGTGATAGGAGGGCAAATAGGGTAAAAAAAACCTGGCAGGTACTTTTGGCTTTAAAGTATGCCCTCTAACTTTCTAGCCTTGAGTTTTAGAAGTATAAATAAATTTTTACCGGATAGGCAGCCATAACGACACAAGGACCCTTATTCCTCTACGGTTATTAAAAATATTATATATAAATATTATCCTTATAAATATTATCTACTATGAAGTTCGCTATGAACTTTTAGAATGTCCTCTGATATGCATAATAGGTAGGAACATTGCTCAACCATCCTAAGCACCGTGAAAGCTGAAGTTCTGCGACTGCTAAAATCTCATTAATTTGTAAACTTACTTCCTACGTTTATTTATTGACCGTTTCACCCTGTGGACCATACCACATTTGCATAAGTTGCTCAGATTACAGCTGCAACTTACAAAGAAGTTTTAATAAGTCTCAGTTCTGACTAAGCTGGTCGTAGGTAGTAAGCTGTTTCTAGGTCAATCCGCAGTCTGGTCGACCCAATTCAGTGTTCTTGGCCAGTTATCGTATAAACAAATCGACGGAACTTTACCATTTTATGATTTATTGGAGGACCAATAATTAAATTGTGTTGCGTAGGGTGTTACGTTTAAGTCAAATAATAGTCGAAGGTTATCGTTATGGAACTATATTTTTATTGCCTGTCTGAGAAAATACCAACGTTTCGCCAACGAGTCACTAGTATAGAAAAGTAGGTAGGTGCTTTGGTAGATACCTCATCAATTTATTGATCTACATAAGTACCTACTTTGAATGCATATAATTTTACAAGACAATTTCAGACCTAAATTACACCACAATTAAGAATTCATAATAGTAAGATTTATAAATCTATTATAAGTAACTCAAGTAGGTACCCTAATAAGACCTTATAAGTCATACTTAAATTTCATATTAATAGGTTTGCTAATTAATCATTGGCAGGCTCAAAATACTTTCCTACTTCAAATGGAATATTTTCATTTTCAGTTTCATTTTCTGGTGTAAAATATACAACATTTTCACTGTCTTTTAAGTATTGAATAGGCAACTTTTCTCCCGCTAAAGTATACGCCTGCTTTGTGTAAAACCTCGATTTAGATACGTAAGGGATTTTTGATGTCATTGGTGTGGTTTCTTCTATAGTTTCTTCACGGATAACTGCTTGAAATCCATGTTCTGAATCAGCTGTATACTCAACCGTTCTTTTCCTGCCATCTGGTCCAACAACTGAGTAAGCGCCACTTACTCTATCTCCTTGTCTCACTTCATGCTGGCTTTTGCTGTCACCGGTAAGAGGATCCTCGATATCGTAGGAATATCTATAATCGGTGGCAGAAGGCAACGGGTCCTTAACTATAATGCTGAACGCGGCTGGCAGGCTGCATAGAATCAAAATCTGCAATTGAAATGAGCCGTAAACATTGTTGTCTGGTTGTTTTAGTTCGATTTTTTAACTGATCGTTTGACCAATTTGTTATCGGTTTAGTCCATGCTATACTAAATTATCTCAACAATTAAAATATTTCTAGTCCTATCTCACTTTATTGTGTACTTATATGCAGAAATTCAAAAATAATAATAAATTTTCTCACTGCACTTTCACTTTCCAGTAATAAAAAACACCCAACTCTACATTTTAAACCTGGGTCACTAGTCAAACACATTTCAATCAAATTAGCACGTTTTTGTTAAACCTAATTAGGTACAAATAAGCACAACCACACAATATAAGAACTAGATCAACTTTTCTTCATAAGCACTCAATTAAAAGTACCTGTGAAGGTACTTATAATTATTCAATACGATCACAAAAAATGCAATTTTATTAGTTAAATGAGAATAATTACCTTATACATGATGTTAGCACGACAATGGCTGCTACAGTAGGTGTTGCGACTGTGCTCCATATTTATAGAAGTGCATTCACTTGTTCCTTGTGCAGTTCCTTGCAATTGCTTACTGTCTGAATGCACTTTACCTCGAAAGGTGTTGCTTAATAAATAGTAGGATTATTTGGCCACTGAACTTTACATTAAAATCTTATTTTTTTTTCTTTTATTTTTGATTTTCGCCATAACTATCAAATCATGCTCATCGTTGATTAACTTACTGATTTGAAAGTCAATGTCAGAGATTCATTCACATGAATGACGCCGTGAGACGCAAAAATTCAATGAAGATGAATAGCGTTGCGTCATTATACGCACACATTCATTTATACAAAGAAAGACAGTCAGCGATAAAAGTAACGTAACGTGTAGAGTTTTTTCCTTAAATTTTATCAAGTATGGATTGCAAATAGTTAAGGGCCAAAGCCTCGTTGATGCTATAGCTGCTGGAGGAGGCCACTGCCTAGAAAGTTAGAAAGCATAAACACACTTAGAAAGCATAAAACTATTTAGCATTAACATTACTTATCAATAGGTGCCTAATTCATGTTAACAAATAGTTCTTTAAGTAAGTACCTATCTGCAAGTTACTTAAAAATATCTTTGTTGTGTAATTCTCAGAAGTAGAGTCTGTATAAGGAGCGTAGGCGAATCTTTAAATGTAGCCCAAAATACTGTGCAATATTTGAAAAAAAAAACTATTTTCACTTTTATGAAACTGTTAATCCACATTTTTCGCTGACTAAACATTTGTCTGTTGCATTTTACAGCAGGAAAATATCAATAAATTGGGAACAAAAAAGTCACTCGTATACCCTCAACCTACACCCTATACTCTTTATACGTAGCGCGCATATACAATACATAAACGCGCCAGCGTTTCTTGTTTTACAATTTCCAGTTTAAAGGTGTTAATATTTCTAAGCCAGAGGATTTCTCAGTGAAAATAAGGGTTAAATATTAAAGAAAAATTACAGAAATCATCAGGTACTGTTACATCACAATCCCAGTATGCATAATACAAGACAATAGAATTTGATTAACCAGTTGCAAACGGCTTCTGATTTATTCATAGTCTGTTCTGTAGACAACAACATAAATGTAGCTTGACTACAGTTGACGTGTAGTGTGGTGTGGGATCAGAAGGGAGGAAAAACCATTTGTGCAAAATATCAAAAAAACCTAAATTGTTTTTCCATCATCGAACGATTTACCCGCGACGTTAAGAGCTTGTATATGCGTTTGACATAAGAGGCTGTTTATTTTTTTATCTATTATCTTCGGCTTATTCGATAGAAATGCAGTTTTTTTTTAACCAATATGTATGACTTCAAGGATCGTTCTTAGATAGGTTTAATCGCCACAAATCACAAGGGGTCGCTACAATATACGGTAGGCGACGATGCGTCCAAAAGTAACCGCTTACCAACAGGAGAGATGTATGCTAGTTAACCACTTTCGTTACTGAAAAAAACCTCGTTAGGGGTTTTAATTTTTGCTAAAATTTACTTTTTAAAATCGGTCCTGCTATTCTAAACCCTTTTACATCCATCCTATAAGTATAATAATTATTATTCTAGTTATTCATTTTATTGACAGAGAGAATTTCATTTTTAAATTCACATATTACGCGTTATTTTGGTGTCGATTCTCTCAAGGTACAAGTCAGTGAGATAGGTAGAGTATTTACTAACCAGATATGTGGGATAGCATTCGTAGGGATAGAAATTACTTTTATGTTATTTCTGAGGAGTATTAGCTAGTTTACCTCTATTTACACTGACCTAGAAATAATACAAGGGTCTAGCTAGACTCTAGACTAGATCCCCTAAATAACTGCAAAGTTCACCTTGAATTTAATGAGCATTGTTTTGACTTACGGTAAAATATAATTTGCAGTATATTCTTACGAGAGCTTGTAGAAAATAAATAGCAGGCTGAGGTTACAGTTTTGGTACCCATCCTAATTTAGAAAGAACTGCAATGAGTGGGTAGGTACCTTAGCATGGTATGTATGCACATGATATGTGGTATGCTTATTTTGTTGCAGTACGGTATTAATGCTTCATGCAAAGATATCCATTTGGCAATATTTGTTGTTGCACCAAAATCTTGACTAATAATAAAGACGAAGGTAGGTATTTTTACTGAAAAAATACTAATTTTGTGTCAATTTTCTGTAATTTTCTATTACCTAAGCAGGTAATAGAAAATTTACTATTTTACTAGCTATGTATGAAATGTATTTTATATGCAAGACCTAATATATTTTTTCATTCTTTTTCTCCGCATTATCTCTAAAGCACAACATTTATTCAAAGACCCTTGGGACAATCAAGTCCAATTTGTGCACCTATCATATATAGGTTAAAATCTCACAAAGATTGGGTTAACCCAAGATTAACCATTCAAAATTTATCGACAACACTCATACTTACATATAAAGTGCCGATTTTACCAACTTGACTCGAATGTCGGACTCGCTATTTGACCGCTCGATCAATAAATAGATAAATAAGTTGCCACCTGATACTTGGGTCACATTAGGTATATTTTATTCATTCGTTCGCCTAGCACTCAGTCAGATAATAGCGAGGCGTGGCTGACACACATTCACATGAGCCATTATTTCTAGAAACTGGTCCACTTAATAAATGTAACCTTTAACTTAGTGCATTATGTTGTCCTTAACTTTTGCCGTAGATAGGCATCGTTACCTACGTTCTGGAATTTATTACTGTCTTAATGAATAAGTATAAATACAAGTAAGTACCCTAAGCTTAAGATCTAAATTAAATGTGTAGTTTAAAAAAAAACAAGCTTTTAGCACGCACAAAAAATTATAAAAAAAAAACAATATCAACCTCTTGGCTCCATCATCAGATCAGCTCCAAGATACCAAATTATAGTATTGTCATCTGAACTAGGTACATATACATAAAAAGTTTTATTTTGATACGACGATTAAAAGTAGGTTAAAATGGACTTCCAATATTTAATTGCTATTGTTTGTTATTTAGTTAGTTGCAAGTGAAGATATTATTAGCGTGTAAAAAAAAAGCAAATGGACAAACTCGTGTTGAAACACGCACAGTGAAAGCTTTTGAAGTCTAGCTTTATGATTAACCTACATTTTGCAACACAAGGTAATTTTTTTTAACTATCTGTAGTTATTTCTATAAAATAAATTATTTTAAGAGACTAAAGAACAGTAAAGCCTGCGCACCACTTTTTATAGTGTGGAGCTTTTACGTAAAATCAAGTCTAAATCTACATTCTACACAGAGACAAATCATTGGAACTAGATGCATGAAAATAAACAACCCATCGATTCCTCTTATTTATTACCTCAGCTTTAACAATTAACAACACTACAAAGTAAGCATACATAACATTAATACGAAATCAGGTCACTGTAGGCGAGTTGAGTCGGATCTAGTCTTATCAGATTATACTATTTGATATGATGATGCGTGACCTTCAAAACTGGTATCTAGTCATTGTAACGAAAGCGAAAGCACCTATTTAACTCAAGTGGTCCACAATGGACTAAATATGACTAGCGAATAAGTAGTTACGCCAAAAATTTATTGAAAAAACGTGCGAGCTTGTCATACAAGAAAATCTCTTTGGGTTGGGTTCTTGGCCATTTTTCTGATGATTGAAGTGGCTTTAAGCTACATTACATTAAAAGACAGAGAGGCTTCGTTTGCCATAGAGCTTTTGAATGATATTTTACACTGGATTACAAATATCGAATACAAATTTCACTAAATAGACTAGATCGGACCATCAAAGGTATTGTGATTGAGACTAGTGGAGGATGGCATGGGGAGCGGCGACGACCTTCGCGACCCCCAAGGGTTCCTTGTGGACCACTGCGTTAAATCCGTTTTGAGGGTCGGCAGTGTACTCCACAATACGGCGGGTGCCGTCAGGTTCCACTAACGAGTAGGATCCCTGAACTACGTCACCTGAGCGAGACTCTTGCTGGTTCTTTGAATCACCTGTGAAGAAAACAAAATTCAATTGATTGTAGACTGGATTAGTATACCGTCGAAAATGGTCGCGGGCTGTGCTCATGATGAAAAACTAGTAAAATATACGGAACGTCGGGAAATTTACAAAAAACAGTGGTAATTAGCCATATTTTATGGAGGTTTTTAATTCGTCGGTAATTTTTTTGGGTGTATGTTACGCATAATCTTCGCCAATTGTGACCCGATTTTAATGATTATTATTTGAATGCGTAGGGTTATATAGGAATGGTAGGGTAGTTCCATATAAACTTTATGAAAAAATCAACCCCTAAGGGTAAAAAAATGGGGGATGAAAAGAACAGTAGGCCTGCAACGATTAAAAAATATAAAAAAACGTGTTTAGAAATTGAACAGTTTAACAGAATAAACAAGATACCTACAGTGATAAAAGAAATGGCGTTGATGGCTTTTGTTAGTCAGTGAACTTTTTCATCAACTTCCCGTTATTTTAAATCTTTTATTTTTTCTGAAAAATAATATACCTTTATAAATTTTATAATGATCTTCACCAATTTCGTTTAAATTCTGAAAATTCAATATAGTATTGAAAATAACAACTAAGCTCAAAGCTAAAGCTAAGTCTGAGCCTTAGCTTTTTGAAACATTTAATGCTAGAAATACTACTATGCTGTTAACTTCGGTAGGTTCGGCGGTAGCCAAACAGTGTTCATGTTACCTTGCTTAATTTCGGTAGGTAGTATATAACCACACTATACAAAAGTACAAAAGTTATGACGTATATAATATGTAAATATGTAGGTATATTGTAGATTATAAATTATGTGTATTATAATATAATCATAATATGTGGTAAGTACACCAATTAAACTCCTTTTAAACTTTCTTACAGTCCGTTCCTTCCAAAGGTTGTCTGGTAGAGATCGCTATTTAGCGATAAGACCGCCCATTGTACAACAATGTTAAAGTTGATAGTACTTAACTAATCTGATATATTATTTGGTGTACAATAAAGTATTTTCTATCTTCTATCTATCTATCTATAGACTACACTCATATAACTGACTTTGTAGTATGAGTAGATTATGGTAAGACAAAGGACAGTTCCATCTAAAAAAATGGTTCGTACGTTGCGTTAGCGAAAGCTCAAATTACCAAGCTTTTACGTAAGAAACTAGACAGCTTTATGAAAGACCATAAAATGCAGATTCGGCCTCGAAGAGAAGGTTGATTTTGCATGCAAAATGTTCATAGCAATGCAAGGTGGGTGTCGTGTAAGCGACCTGGTTACATATCAAGTTTTAATTACGTTATTAGATCTAGATTAATTACAATCTCAAACTGGTCTTAGCTCATTTCAATAAGTCATACTCATATCCTCACAAGATATCAACACTTTTATAAAAACTGCTTCCAATCGACTTGCGACAGCAAACAAGTCAATTGCTATGGTAATGTCACTACTACATTATGGCAGTCTCATAGCGATGAACATGGTGAACACTAGACTGATTCAGAAAATAGAAAAAAAAGGGTTTAGAAATTTAAAAGATTAACAGAAAAAACAAAGTACAGCGATAAAAGAAAGCGCGTTGATGTCTTTTGTTAGTGAATAAATATGTCAGTATAAAATCCTTAAGAGATGTTCAAGATGCTTACCAGTGATAGCGTCCTGGATGTCATAAGAGTAGGAATACTGAGGGTTAGGATCGTATTCGTCAACGGGAGCTGCGATCTTGGCGACTGCATGTCCTAGGATAGGGGCTGCGAGGGCTGGCCTGGCGACCGCGTAGGGAGCTGCGTACGCGGGCCTAGATAACAATAATACTAGTCTCATTATCCAGGTATTGAAATCTCACCTCTTTAACCATGGCACTACCAAGCTACACTACTGGTAGTATTGTACCTTCGTCAAAAAATACCAAAATGTGTGGTTACAACTCTACCTGGAGATAACCGTAATTAATTTATATAAAAACCCCTTGCATGAGACGATCAGAGAATGATCATGAATATCATGATTAGAACATCATGACATTAAGGTATTTTTTTAAAACCCTACCTAAGTATTCTGCATCGATACACATACTACCAATGTGTGTGGTGTTGTGAATAGATGTCTGCAGCTGAACTTAGGTAAGACTTAGACGTACCTACTGATAGATTTCTATGGAAAAACATTCTGTAAGATTCACCTTTATCTAAGCTAAGTCTTTGTCCAAGGTAAGTAAAGATGGGCATACCATTTATTGGAGTGAGACTGGTAAGTAGGTACAAAGAAAATGGTGGACACCCAGCGGATAGGTAATAGGGAAGGGAGCCTAAAGCGGACACCGTGCCTAAAGCGGGCATCCCCCAATAAAATCGTAATTTCAATAGCCACAGCGTTAAAACAGCGCGTCGTCATCCCCCCTCCTTGCTCTCCCCGCAGCATTCACTCAGAAAAATGAAAATGCGCCTGAAAATGCGCGAACGCACGCTGCGCGGCGGAAAAAAAATATCGGTATGATTTGAAAAATAATAGAAGGTATGTCGATTGTGTTTTCTCTATTGGTGAGTTAGTTGCCCTACTTTCAAAATGTGCATGTTATTTTATTTAGTCAAGTAAAAACAATAAAAACACCGCCAGATAGTTCTGGCGGTGTTTTTATTGTTTTTACTTGACTGTGTTCCATCAATTAGAGGCTAGAGTTGCAAAACCCCTTGCATGAGACGATCAGAGAATGATCATGAATATCATGATTAGAACATCATGACATTAAGGTATTTTTTTAAAACCCTACCTAAGTATTCTGCATCGATACACATACTACCAATGTGTGTGGTGTTGTGAATAGATGTCTGCAGCTGAACTTAGGTAAGACTTAGACGTACCTACTGATAGATTTCTATGGAAAAACATTCTGTAAGATTCACCTTTATCTAAGCTAAGTCTTTGTCCAAGGTAAGTAAAGACGGGCATACCATTTATTGGAGTGAGACTGGTAAGTAGGTACAAAGAAAATGGTGGACACCCAGCGGATAGGTAATAGGGAAGGGAGCCTAAAGCGGACACCGTGCCTAAAGCGGGCATCCCCCAATAAAATCGTAATTTCAATAGCCACAGCGGTAAAACAGCGCGTCGTCATCCCCCCTCCTTGCTCTCCCCGCAGCATTCACTCAGAAAAATGAAAATGCGCCTGAAAATGCGCGAACGCACGCTGCGCGGCGGAAAAAAAATATCGGTATGATTTGAAAAATAATAGAAGGTATGTCGATTGTGTTTTCTCTATTGGTGAGTTAGTTGCCCTACTTTCAAAATGTGCATGTTATTTTATGTAGTCAAGTAAAAACAATAAAAACACCGCCAGATAGTTCTGGCGGTGTTTTTATTGTTTTTACTTGACTGTGTTCCATCAATTAGAGGCTAGAGTTGCAAAACCCCTTGCATGAGACGATCAGAGAATGATCATGAATATCATGATTAGAACATCATGACATTAAGGTATTTTTTTAAAACCCTACCTAAGTATTCTGCATCGATACACATACTACCAATGTGTGTGGTGTTGTGAATAGATGTCTGCAGCTGAACTTAGGTAAGACTTAGACGTACCTACTGATAGATTTCTATGGAAAAACATTCTGTAAGATTCACCTTTATCTAAGCTAAGTCTTTGTCCAAGGTAAGTAAAGACGGGCATACCATTTATTGGAGTGAGACTGGTAAGTAGGTACAAAGAAAATGGTGGACACCCAGCGGATAGGTAATAGGGAAGGGAGCCTAAAGCGGACACCGTGCCTAAAGCGGGCATCCCCCAATAAAATCGTAATTTCAATAGCCACAGCGGTAAAACAGCGCGTCGTCATCCCCCCTCCTTGCTCTCCCCGCAGCATTCACTCAGAAAAATGAAAATGCGCCTGAAAATGCGCGAACGCACGCTGCGCGGCGGAAAAAAAATATCGGTATGATTTGAAAAATAATAGAAGGTATGTCGATTGTGTTTTCTCTATTGGTGAGTTAGTTGCCCTACTTTCAAAATGTGCATGTTATTTTATGTAGTCAAGTAAAAACAATAAAAACACCGCCAGATAGTTCTGGCGGTGTTTTTATTGTTTTTACTTGACTGTGTTCCATCAATTAGAGGCTAGAGTTTGATTTTTAGAGATTGTAAAAAAATGTCACAATGGGCAAAGCGGGCAGGGCAAAGCGGGCACCTGCCCACTTTGCCAGAGGTAAAATATGCATGATTCAGGTTCATTACTCATTACTTTTTACTCATTACTTTTATCTGTTTTAGATGGTCAAGACTTTTAGCCTTCCAACAAGCCTCCAAAAGTCTTGAATCAGATTTTTTGCCAGCAACTGTCACGGAGAACCAACTGGAAACTTTCACATAAAACGACAAATACTGCACTTGATTTCCATGCACAGCACATCGCACCCAAGTCCAATGATGATAATACCATTAGCTAAAGTTGCTCCGAATAAAACAACACGGCAAAGGAAAACACAGAGAGCTGAGGTTTTAACTAGTACTCCAATAAAAGATCAACACAGGGAGAAAATGACTGGAAAACGTAAGCAAGAAGAAAACAAAATGAACGCTGTGAAAAAGAAATGAAGGAGATTTGTCAAAACAGAAAAAGAGAAAATTTAAGATAAAAAATATCAAGACAAGAAGACAAACGGGATAACTGCATATGCAACGAACCATATGAAGATCCTCCCACAGATGATTGGATTCGTTGCGACGACTGCCATTTATGGGCACACGAAGCTTGCGACTGTCAAGAATTTTAATTATTTTGATCGTTATGTTAATTATAGAAAAAGAGAACCTGTGATTTTAGACATTACGTTGATAAATAAACGATGAGAAATAAATAATGAATTTTTAATTTTCGGTTTTTGATATTTTTTGCATTTTGCATAGTTGTTTGAATATGCTTGCTTTGCCCAAGGCACATGCCTGCTTTAGGCCTCTCCCTCGGGCAAAGCGGGTTTTACTAAGGGTTTTGTATTTTTCTCTTCATTTTGTATTTTCAACATTTATATTAAATATGCTCCTGCTATATTTAACTACATGAAATGTAGCACCGGTTATAGTTAGATTTGTACAATACTTCTTGTATCTACCCCATGTTTTTTAAACATTACCTTAAGGTGCCCGCTTTAGCCCCCTTCCCCTACTCACCTAGCAACAGCATAGGGGGCTGCTAACGCGTGCCCACCATAGAGGGGGGCGGAGAGTCCATACGGAGATACTAGACCACCTGCGGCACCCTTGACCACCAGGATGGCTGCTAAGATTAAGACCTGGAGAGAAGAATAACTTTTAAAATGATCTTTGGAAATGGATTAACCCTGAGCAGAATCGAACTACAAATAACATTTAATAGGTAGGTTTTGAAGACTTAAATGACTTATACCTACTTAATAAGTACATTGAAGACTTAATAAAATGATAGTAGAACAGCAGAAAAAGAAACACGGCATTTTCACACGGCATCATCCAGCCACAAACTAAGCAAAGCTTGGATTATAGGAACAACATAACTATACTACTATTTTTTTTGTAAATACATACATATTATACATCAAAACACCCAGACCCGAGACAAATATTTGCCGATCATACAAACATTTATACCGCAGCAGGAATCGAACCCGCAGCCTTCTGTGTCTCAGGCGGGCTTTCGCCCACTGCGCTAGAGGGGTCGAAGAAAATCGTAGGTATAATAATATAATAATATACCTATGAACCTGAAATAATTATATTCCAAAAATAAAAAGCAATTTACTTTTATAAGAAGCAACTAAATTTAAAAAGTTTTCTTGAAAAATAAAGACAAATATGTTTTCATATTTAAAAATGTCAAAGATTTTGCTCAATAATTAAATAAATCCTAAGCTATGTTATGAATTCCATACCTTCATGTTTGTACCGCTGGAACTCGTGTGAACACGGAGGGTTGCGCACGCGCAGCTTTTATACGCATGCAGTTACACCGTATGCACCCAATTAGAAAAACTTAACATTCGGACCGCCCTTATACCCTTTACAATACCGGTCATATTGTGAACTACATAGTCTAACATACTGACTCTGCTATTGAAAGATATTCTGACACATTAGAAGGCACGAGGCCGAATTTATCGATATAATTCGTTGATGCCAATAGAGCTTTATTGGGTTGACGATGAGACAAAATTGATAGTTGGTATACTATTATGCTGGAAATTAGAATTGATTTCATTCGAAGTATGATTTCATCGTTCAAATGTTAAATAATGTTATTGAAGATAGAGACTAACCATAGGTTTATTAGGTAGATACCTATGATTGCTCTCCGCCATCGGAAAAGTCGATGACTCTCTTCGAAGTGTTGTTGTAGCGTTTATTTATGGATCACAGCACAGAAAAAAAATATTGGTATGTAAAGTATCCTTGCCTGCAGATGTTAGCAACACAAGTGTGCCGATTTTGGCAGAATCTGTGTGTACTGTACATATGTATTGGTGGTTTGGCACGGCTTATATTCTAGCCTAACTACGCAATATTTATGAACTGTTATGGATTGAATTAAGTACTTGATTATTATTATTATTGATAAGAGGTATAGAGGCAGGCCAAAGAAAAAATGGACGGATTGTGTGAAAATTTAAATCAGTAAGAGGGGAGTGAGTACTTACTGAGATGACGGCTGATATAGGAATGGGGAAGATAAAACGTAACGTGGAACAAAAGCGTAGGTATCGTACGTATCGTCCAAAATCATATAAGATGTTTGGAATAGGTACCACCTAAGGTGTCGACATTTTAAATGAGTTTCTTTTATTGCCTCCAATTCATTTAGATTCGATTGCATTATTTTATAATATTCTATGGATGTTTTTAATATTTTTATCAGATCCACATTATATTATTAGATTGCCTTCTCTATCTCCGCGCGTTTCGTAATCGAGGGAGGCTGCTGTAACACAAGATGAACGCATTTGGGTCACAGCTGCGCTTATCACACGCTGCTTACATGTGATAATGCAGATCAAACGTAATGCCCTGCAATGTTAGCTGTACTTGTTTCATTTCCATTAGGTACCTAAAACTTTGTTCGAATGCTTGAAAGGACAACATGATAAAATAATATTATGCTATAAACCGATATCGTTCTAAGTTTAAAATTTTGCTTCACTGAGCGAAGGTTATGTTTTTCGCGAGTTTCTATATAAGTTTGTGTAAATCACAATGGACTCCGGAAAGTTTAATAGAGTAGCTAGGTACTGGATAGAGTAAGTTGGGCGTGCTATGGGTGAAAATTTTAAATAGAATTGCCGAGTTAAGTCTCACACGTTAAGAGGAAACTCAGGACTCTACCGTAGGTACCTATACTTACTGGTGTAGGTTGAGCATCCGTTAACTGGAAGCTAATTTATTTAGGCACCATTTACGGCTTGAGTGCCTAAGCAGTTAAGGGTGCCTACTATGTAATGAATGTACCTACTAAATAGGTAGTACTTAAACATTGGGCGTTTCAACTATGTATAAAAAAACTTTATTCTAATTCTAATATGAAGCAGCTGCTGAGAAATGTAGCGAAAAGTAAAATATATAAGATGTATTAATTACAGCTAAATTTAAAAAAAATGGCGTATTTATGCGTTTGGCGTAAGAGGTCGTTCTTTTGTGCGTTGATTCGTTTGTCTTATACCATTTGTCTCCGAAAAGGAATATTTTATTGAAATGCGAATTCTTACAATAGATTTGTATGACTTCAAATACGCTTATCAAAACAAATCACTAGGGGGCGGTGTAATAGTCGAAAAATGTGTTATCCTATATAGGTACCTAAACATATAACGCATCCAATTACATTTATGCGCGTTTGCATTCTTCTTGGCACTAGTCGAACGAAAAGCTCGACGAATCGTTCGTGTAAGAGAGTGACAAATTGTCGTTCACACTATCGTGGAATATTAATTCAGTCAGTCAGACGGCATCTTTGGTCACGGAAGACGGACGTCGAACGAATAATAAACGTAGTGGTTAGTTCCTCTAGGAACGGATCCCTTGCAATTGTGGCAGCATGCGCGCTGCGTTAAGGAAAATATGATAATTTTGGTAGTTAACTTCTTCCATTAGTCCACTCAATTTTGTAATGTAGGTAGGTAGGATTGTACATACCTAACTAATTTTTGTATGTAGATATTTACAGTATTTATTTACCTACAGTAATTTATTTATACTTTGGTGCATAATTTATCTGTTTTAGAAGGTAGGTATGTATTACTTTCTAAATAAATAATATAATTTTACTCGAAATAGACCACTGAGACATGACGTGTTAGGTCGGGCGCTCGCTGCTTAAGAGCCAACGCGGCGCTGCTGAGTAACTGGGGTATTTGTCGAATCGAGAAAAATAAAAGGTAGATAAGAATTTACTGCTTAGAGGAACTATATCCACTACGTTTAATTAACTGTTGCGTTTGCTAACTTGTGTTGTGTACTAACTGACAACATAGCAATAAAAATCTCATTTCCACCTATAAGTAGAGTCTTGATTCTTATTTTTCTGTAGGAAAAACTCCCACGCTAAACCGAAGACGTTCTAATAGTTATCTAGCAACACTGGTCATATCTGCGACCTACAGGACAGTCTTAGACGATTCTAGACCTTTGGGCCAGTGCTGCCAACAGTTAAACTAACTCTCCACCAGATCCAACATCTAAAACCACTAACGAAAAACGTTCCTACTCCGTGCCACTAAATTTATTTTAGTTATTACGAAAAAAAACAATAAGTAGATTAATAATTAGTTCCTTTTATTATTACGTAATAGGTACATACTCATACTAACAATCAATAAATCAACATACAAATAGTAAACCAAGAAGTCAAAATCAGGAAAAAAAAATTCAATAACAACAGTTACTTATTTTAATTAATTCGTCTTCTTCAGATGAATCATTTTTGTCTGCACCATCATCGTCGGTTTCAGATTGATACGATTCTTTGGTACCGATTTGTTTTACAATGTTTATTGGAATTTCATATTTTTTGCAGCATTTTTCTTCCAACCACAAACCACAGCGTATTCTTAATATAACAGATAAAAGATTTAACTTCATTCTATTCCTCTGCTTGTTTTTTATTACATGCATACTGCTAAATAGTCTCTCAACATCGGCATACGATTGAGGTAGTATTAAGTATTTCATGGTTGTGCATTCCATGGACGTACAATACAGGGACTCGTTCGTTTGATAACACGTCATTTTGAAGGATCAGTGTTGACACAGTAAAAGTAAATACTCCTGAAAATTAAATGAAGTAGAAATAATATATACTGAAACGTGGCTTAGCGGTAGAGTGATTTCATTTTCAGTAATTGCAACTTAATTATACTAAATCACTAGAAAAATCCACTAGCCGCTAAAAGCAAAATTTCGCCACTAAAAGGAAAATCCACTAGGTTGGCAACACTGCTTTGGGCTGACATTGGCTGACTTTCTATATGTTTTAACATTGACATAACAGACAGTACGCAAATGTCATTTTTGACATTTTAGAGTTGAGCTTCTTGCGTTAAGAATTTCGTTTCGACGACGAAGTTGTGCTTTGCTTTGTGATTGTGATGTGTTTTTAGGTCAAAAAATTGGATTTTTAGTTAGTGATTTAGTTGAAAATGGCAGATTTTGATGCAATATACCCAGATGAGATCGAGCCTGAGGAGCACATAGAAGAAACACATGTGACTTTAGTGCCAGACCCTATCATCGTTCGGGGAGCTGGTAATATGACCGTGTAAGGTTTCATTTACATTCTCTCTTTAGTAACACCATCAGCTGTTTATATTCTTAATCGACACAGTCACTTAGACATTTGAATAACTCGAGATCAACGTCCCATCTATGATAAATGATTGCTTCTTTGTCCTCATTACCCAATGGCATTCAAGGACTATTTTCTTTATTATAGACAAGGTTTTGATCTGAAGCCAAATTTTCACTTTGAAAGTAGGTAAATCAGTTCACACAAATTTCAATGGTAGTTACAATTTACTACAAACAACATGAATGCACTTTTATGCACATAAAAGTTAATAATAACAAATTATTTGACTATATTTTATTGTTTATAGTAACAAGAGTCAATTAACCTGAGTCCTCTTAACGTGAGAGACTCAATAACAAGTTGGCATATATTTGCTATGAATTTAGAAACATAGAATATTGAAATATTTGCTGAATTATAAAAATATTTTTTTGTTATTAGCATGGCTAGGAAACCTTACCAGCATGCAGTAGATGAGTATGTGGTTGACATCTTAAAGATTGCAGATGATTAGCACTCTTTGAGGGAGGTCTATGCCCCGCAGTAGACTTCTGCATCAGTTGAGTAGATACTAATTTCAATTCTTTTTTTTAAGTTGTAATGTGAAGGTTGTTTACATTTTCCCACTTTTGAATAACAAATTTCAAAAATATCACATATTTCTAGAACAATACAGTTCCTGAAGAAAATATGATTTATTATTTTAGGAAAACCCTTTGCCCTTAAAACACTTCTGATGACTAAACTAGTAGCTAAGAGACCTTTTAACTAAACTAGTAGCTTAGAGACAGGAAAATGAACAAACTCACAAAATTTTTGTTGATAATTCCATAACTACATACATAATTTGATTAATGTAATTTTATTGCTCTGAACACCCCCAGCCATTATTACAATCTCATTAAATCCTCTCCATCCAAAGGTTGTCTGGAAGAGATCGCTTCTAAGCGATAAGACCACCCATTGTACTTTGAGTTTTGTTTTTTTTATAATTTTGCTAAGTTATATCTATTTTCTTATGGTGTGCAATAAATTGTGTTCATTCATTCATTCACTTTATGAACTAAACATTTTTTTAATCAAGCCTAAAATATGAAAAATTTATTTGCCTACACCACTGAAACAGGTGTGAGTGTATGTAGTGCCATGTATTCTTCAACTCATCTGCATATAGTCCACCAACTGATTGCAGATTTTAACAAGAATAAACAAAATGTATTTATGTTAGGATAATATTTATAAATTATGTCGAGAAGATATGCTCATAGAGGATACCAACATATTTCGCAATATATTTATATTTCTCTGGTTAATGATACATATTTGTTGAACATTTTAGCACTGAACTGACCTACATGCTTAAGTCAAAATGTGGGTCAATGGAATTACCTCTATCACCTTAATGGCACCTGTTTACTGACAGTTACTTAACCATTGACTGTTAAAATGTTCAAATAGGCTTATTAAAAGTATTAGAATAGCTATATACCTAACTCTTTCTCTGACCTCTGTGGCACAGTGGGCGAAGGCCCGCCTGAGACGCAGAAGGTTGCGGGTTCAATTCCTGCCACAGGACAAATGTTTGTATCTGCAAATATTTGTCTCGGGTCTGGGTGTTTTCTATGTATAATATGTATGTATTTACAAAAAAAAAGTATAAAAGTAGTATATCAGTCATGTAGTTCCCATAATACAAGCTCTGCTTAGTTTGGGGCTAGATGATGCTGTGTGAAAATGTCCAGCAATTTTTTTTTTTTTAATATTTTTCTTGCCATTTTTTTTTTACCTGTGATGAAAAGAGCTGGTATATGGGTTTATTTTCTGTTAAGTAAAATTTTGACCGAAATAGCTTTGCAATTATTGTTTTATGGCCATTTATCACCTGAGGCCATTGCAATAGATGATGGAACAGAAAACGGCTTAACTGATTGTTTATTTTATGACTACAAGAAAGGTTCCTAGATAATTATGATGTACCGCCCGTGACTACACGTCACTAGATGGCGCTACAATGGATGATGCAGTCACACCTCCGCCATTCTCGATAAAATGTATCAAACTAACGCGTCGTAATCACCACATGCGTAGGTTTGTACCGTTTACTTCAGTGAAATAAAAATGGTTAGGTTGGCACCATTTAATATGACTCATATCCAGAGCGTCATGGTATGCTTTCGCGCGCTCCGCCTCACCTCTTGGAATCGAGTCGGCGACCGTGCCACTGATGACGTCAATTCAATTTGTACACAATATTTTCCAAAATTTTGCAATGCATGTATGACATTATGCCCCTCTACTTAGAGCAAATAAAGTGCCTATTGATTGAAATCCGGATGGGATGAGGTAAGTCGTATTGGCGGGAGGGGATGAGTGGCTATTCAGTATGTAGTACCTACAACTATGTATTCTATGTTTAGCAAAGATATAAAAATGCCAAGTTGGCAGTTTCCATTTTTTTATATTTTTTTGTTTCAATTCCAGCTTTGGTCTTAGCAATAAATTCAATGGCGACTTCCCCTCTGGGCTGCAGTCACGCATAGCGCCCGAGGAGTACCAAGCGACTATCAGCCGTATTAATAGTGTGTTAAAGAAGACTTTGCCGGTGAACGTCAAGTGGCTGTTTTGTGGATGCGTTTGCTGCTGCTGTACATTGGGATGCTCTCTTTGGCCAGTCATCTGTCTAAGTAAGAGGGTGAGTTAACCATAAACAAGTTAATTTGTCAAATTTAAAAACTCCCTAATATTATTGTAAAATAAACAATAGAAAACAGGTGCCGCGCCCCCTCGTCGTTGTCGGTTATCTACACTTCGATTCGATTTTTTTTTGAAGTGCGGGTAAGAATCGAACTAAGCTTCTTTTTTCTAGCATCAACTTCGGGGGTAACTGCTCCCGAGTCTATGGGTGTTGCCGCTTTGGATGCCGTCCTGACTAGCAGAGTATTCCAGCAGCGGCGATACGTTGGCCAGTTTTTCGGCTACGGTGGTCAATCCTTTATTAATGCTCTTTCCCTTCTGGCTTCTTTGCGTCTCTCATACTTCGCTTGGTTGGGGCGAGTCGGGAGACTTTAGGGAGTTCGCGAGGCAGTGCTCGCCAAGAAGTATGGCAGTCAGGAGGCCGGGCGTGGAGCGGGGCTAGGGCATTAAGGTGGACGTGGCGGCTGATGTCGACGCAGTCATACATTTGGCGGGCCAGTTGTACCACGAACTCCTCAATGCTGGGCATCTGCACGTCGCGGGCGATGACGTCCTTCCTGACGTATCGTCTTGCTCCGGTGCACACACGTAGGGCTATGTTTTGCTGGGCTTGAATCCTCTGCTTGTTGGTAGCGGAACACAGTGCGTACCACGCTGGCGCCGCATAGGTGAGTCGCGATCGGATGTATGTTTTGAACACCCTCATTTTAGTCTTCAGTGGCAGCTTCGAAGCTAGGACGGGTCGGAGCATGGCCCGGGCGGCTCCTAGTGACTTGTATATTTTTTTTTACAAAAAAACCCCAACTTGTATTTCCTTCATCAATTGTAACCCCCAAGTGACCTGTTACGATAAAACCTATAAAGAACCGTCCTTATAGATATACAAGCAGTTTCGGGGATAAGTTTCGGCAACAAACAAAGAACCTGTTATGGCAAACGCATACACGGGCTCCTATTTTCGCGGGTTTTTTTAAAACAAGTTTATCCTTGAGAACTACGCTTAAACTACTTAATTATGTTAATTAGTAAGTACTTAGGTATGAGCAACTCCACTTGTTCGCTGGTTGTTTCCTGAATGACCAAAGTTAAGTTGTTATTTTGCTAGCAAAATAATCTATATCAGACAGGAAAATGAACAAACTCATAAGTATTGTTGATAATTCCATAACTACATACGTAATTTGATTAATGTAATTTTATTCCTCTGAACTGAGATTGTGCATAATCCAAAGTACAACATTTTGTTGTGCAAGTATTAAATTATACATACAAAAGTACCTAGTACATAAGTAACTTGGTACCTATAATGTAAATTAAATGTCAATAATAATACCTAATTATTATCAGGCAACAAACTCTGCACATAGAGACATAGTTACAGTACTTTGGTTGTACGTGCACTCAGCGCGCCATAAGCTCAAATTTTCAATAACTTAGGTATTTTATTTTACTACTTACTTCATTAATTGTAAACATTACACAATTTCATTATCATCTCATAAGTAGCTAGTATGTGTGTAACATAGACCGGCCGCACACGCTCGTTTTCTGAATTCCATTTCCTGATTCGGAACTGCCGTACATGTTGGATTCTGAGTCCAAGCCGCCAGTTGAGAAAGTCGCAATTTGAACTTAGGTCTATTTTCCGAACGGATAAAAACGAACCTACCTATTTGAGTAAAATGTATTAGGAAATTGGATTTGGAAAACAAGCGTGTGCAGCTGGCCGGTAGGTAGGTTAGTTATATGTTTTGTATACAAAATAACTATAGTACCTATTGCGTTTCAGCGTTTACGTGAGATAGTTTTATCTCCAATATACCTACCTAGTATAGTTTAAGGGTACATATAATACGAAATATGTAGGTATGGTTTATAGTAATACTAGATTTATCAATTTAGTATGAATGAGCAAGTCTTCCTGATTTGTGTGTATCAAAATTGAAGTTATAACGTTTCTAAGCTAACGCTGGGTACCTAGCGATATGTAAATCGCTTCCTCGCTCATAATGTCGGTTATATATTTTTTTTGTGACGCATCCTTCTACAACATTTTCTGCCGCTCGAAATCTTCCACCATTCTCAAAACTGACGTCCCATCCCACTTCCTCGCCTAACACAACGCGGCGCGACGTCGTCGCTTCTTCTGTCAGACTACCAAAGTGTTTGATGTTCGCCCATTTTTACCCGTGATAACAGGAGGCACATATACGGGATATGCGTTTGCCATAAGAGGTTGCTTATTTAGTTGTCTGTTACTATATATCTTCAAAACGGCTTATCATATTGGAATGCTGTTTATTGCAATTGATTTGTATGTCTTCACGGATAGTAGGTTTTATCAGCACAAGTCACTAGGGAGC
Source organism: Perizoma flavofasciatum (assembly GCA_958496245.1). NCBI lineage: Eukaryota > Metazoa > Arthropoda > Insecta > Lepidoptera > Geometridae > Perizoma > Perizoma flavofasciatum. Next base: position 5,812,867 of record OY292439.1, on the reverse strand, counting down.
GCTGCAATACACATTAAAAAAAATACTAAAATTAAATCGTTCTGAATTAATAAATCGGATTTTTCAATTATTTTATTGAATTTCCAGACGCAGCACTCTCTGAACAAGCTCCTCGAGTGGGAGAACAGCCGACTCTACAACAAGCTCGGGCTGCGCTGGCGGCTCACGAAGCAGCACTGCGACTCCTCCTCCATGATGGAGTATGTACTGCTCGTCGAGTTTATACCCAAGATACCCATCTACAGGCCCGACTAGGCCCACAGAAAATTTATGCAGAGAAAATTGAAAAAAAATTGGTTGAAATGAGTGAAAGTGCGAGTGAACACTTAAGAATAAGGGAAGTTTTATGACATAGGCCTACAATTTAAGCTGTTCTTTTACAGACATTTATTCTAGGATTTAACTTGATTTTAACTGGAGCATTTACTGGTCCAAGTAACTCAAAAGAAAATTGTTATACTATCCCTATCCTTTTAGAAATTATTTGGTCAAGAGACATTCAAGTTACGGCCAAGTGAGCTACTGGAATAGTTACATCTTTAGACCCCATGGCGGATATCCTCATATCTCAGATTCTGTGAAGATATCATTCCAAAGGTCTGAGGAAACTTGTGTTTGTAAATATAAATTGACACAATGTAACTTGCTTTTCGTGTGAGTAGAGATGTCTTTAATCGCTTTGTTGTTATCTGTATATATATATATTAATGTTAAGCGGAATGGTTATTGTATGTTGAAATAGTATGTTATTGTTATCAGGCTGATAAAGTGAGTAGACGTAGAATAGATGTCATCAATTATTGTTGGTACTGTTGATGTCTGAAATTGATGATGGTATAACTGCTATTATGTAGGTTCCAGTTCTAAAGAACCAAAGAAATCTTGTTACCAACTATTAAAAAAAACCCTTAAACTGCCGAATACCGAAACGCTACTCGATCACGACTTAAGGACAATGAAAAAATTACAGCATTGCATAATAGCGACATTAATTCTAAACTATACTTAACTCAAAGACTATGGAAGTAGATGACATAGATAGTTGTTTATTAACTTACACTCCTTACTGTTATGATTGCTGCCTGCTTAGTAACAGTTTTTTTTTAAATCATTCTATCGTGCTTTTTGGAAGCAAACCAACAGCCATAAACAACATACGGCCACCAGTCTACAGATGGTAAGCCGTTACCGTTGCCTATTGTGATCTGCGACAGCAGCGGTTGTGTTAATACGTTTCCTGCCTGAGAGACCCAGTTGAAGGGTGATAAATGTGGGTAAATTTTACCGTTGATAAATCAAGAAAAAGTTGACTGTATAATGACAGTTGTTATTCATATAATTTCGGACATTTATTGTAACATGACTTAGATTATGTGCAATCAAAATGTTATTTTAAAAAAGGTATCTTACCTAACTGCATTGAGCTTTAATTTTCATTTATTTTACGTTTCCCAAAACATTACTTGAGATAATTTTGTATCTAAAGTTTATGTTGTCTTTTTAAGATTTTTATAATTTTATTTCAACTTGTAAATGATAAAAAATTGGGTTAAAGTATTATTTTGAATCCTTTTGTTATTGTAAGACTTAAAAACGTACTTAGTTTATCATCAAACATATTATCTGGAAATGTATCAAATAACTTAATATGAATGTCAGTGCATAATTTATTTCTTGCCTAGGCCAAAAGTTTATTTCTTGCCTTGCTTGAACAGCAGTAAGAACATTTAGTAGAAGCTGGTTCCGATGGCAATTGCCCAAAAGGATATTATTCCCAATGTCCCCTCTTGATTGACATGTCCAGTTATTATAACAAAAGTACAGAACTACGATTTAAATTAATGCTTCGGCAAATTTTGACCATAATCGGAAATACGAACGTCCGATAGTGATATTTGTCGAGAGATGTTACAACAATTATGTATAATTTTTATTATAGTATTATCGTGAAATTATTATAAAAGATCGGAAAATAAAATGAGTGTTTCAAATTGTTTAGTAGATAAGTTATTTAATGCCACCAAAAAACAAAAATACCCATATAAAAAAAATGTACCTGAGTCGGAATCTATAATTATTTCTTATGTCTGGCATTTAAATGTCTGAATCATCACTTTCACTGCTGGAACCAACATAATAAAAATATCTAAATGGTGGCCTGTGTTTGATAAACACTGCTCGAATCGCCGGGACTCGTAATGTGACAACATCTCTATATCTTCCAAATATGCGATGGTCTGTTACTATAATCTTTCACTAACGCATCTTCACAAGCCGCGAGACTACCGAACATCGGTTACATAATCGTACTAATTCGGAAACACGAACGTTGCCGAAGAATCTAATTTAAAACGTAGTACTGTAATAACTTCCAACATACATGTTTATGTTCAGTGCTCATTTACTTGTATATCGTAATTTTAAGTGATGCAATTTCATTTAAATTCATTCTGTACTCAATCATCATCAGAAGCAGCTGAACAACTCAAGTGATCTAAAACATACCCAGTTGCTTACTTAAATTGTTGCAGCCATCTATGTTCTAAAACTCGCATTTTAGTCGAGGATTAAACATTTTACGAGTGTTGCTTTACCTAATTAAAAAGTTGCAACGTTTTGAGTGCGTGTATAGGTGGTTTTGACGCATGAGATCCGCAGCTACTTCTGATGGCAAATTTTCATCGCGCTAACACTATCGATTCATTCTAATCAAAACGCAGTTGTTAATGAACAATTCATTCGGAAGATCGCCATATAAGTTACTTAACTAGATATGTATAATTTGTTCACGTCCAACAATAGTATTTACTCATCCTTATGTATGTAATGTACCTGATTGTCGAAGTTAGTGCGAATAATAAAATGCCATCCTGGCTCTACCGTGGCAAACGAGGATACAAACCGCTCGTCGACGGTTAATTTTCTAAGGGTTCTGATGGCTAGTATGTTGTAGTGATAACACGAATGTGTGCTAGATAAATGTATGGGACTGTGGTATTAGAATATTGGCTTATATAAAGTTATAATCGGTACGCTCTGTATTATGCCCATTGTCCACGCCGGCCGGCCGCACAAAAAACTACAATATTTCTGAGCGACGACGCCTACTCACTTATTTCCAGTTTCCTCGAAATTTTGTTTATCAAAAACACCAGACTTTGTTTTTTACCGGTGATTTTAATTTGACTGTATGTTTATCTGTCGTCATTTATCTCAGAAATGGTTTATTCGATTGAATAGCTGTTTTTTTTGTAATAGATTTGTATGAGATCAGGAATGGTTTTCGATGGATTTTTATCGCCACAAGTCACTAGGGGGCGCTGCGATCAACGACGGAAAACATGTCGGGAATTTAAATAAATTGTTACTTATTAATATGTAACTATGTCTTACAAACATTGGTGCGGTCGGCGTAGTGGACGATTGGCTTTAGACGCCTTATCCCTCTTTTCTCTTTTCAACAAGTTGATAAAAAATAATAAAATCGGTTGTTTTTGAACCAAATCTCTTCTAAATCATTGTTATAAAAAAAACTTGCTTGGGATTTTCTTGCCACCAAAAACATAGTTTTTACAGATTTTAATGCAACAGTTGAAAAGCGAACAGGGTAATGTTAACAGTTGTATTTTAAGAAATTGTAAATATTTTATGAAACATAGATTATTATTTTTGTTCAAATAAACTTCACTAAATGTGATGAAATCATATATTTTCTTCTATTCTTATCATATCCACAAACCGTAGGGTAGTGTGACTATGTGACGGCCACCTTGTGCCATTTGGATGGTCCGACCAAATGGCACAAGACCGGTAATGGTATGTAGAACCGAGCACTTTCGTGCGTTGAATAGCACGTTTATATGTCGATCCCGGCTACCAGTCGTTAAGCCGCGCCTTCAGACGGCCCATAAACTCTGAACTGGTAGTGTTGGCCACTCGCTCCTCCGAAAAATAATGGTCATTTTATTTAGATACGAGTATTCTAGTCAAATTCTCCGTCGCCGGTATTATTCATCATACTTCATGTTACTTCAACGTATTTCAGAATATCATTTTCTCAATTTGTCTGTATGTTTTTTTTGTGTCTAGGTATGTTATATATCTTATAATATATCGATATCTTCGAAAATTTTATGGGTAGGGTATACTTCAAAGGTCTCATATAAATTTTATGAAAAAAAACACCTAAGGGTGAAAAAATGGATAATGAAATTGCATATTGGACTTTTTATAAATTTTCCGTTATATGAAGTCGGCTTTTAAACATGTCAAATTATTCTTTAGTACAATATTTTCCATAATATGCAATGGTACACGAACGAACTACGAACAACTTACGATGAGGCCAACCCGGAAATCGCGAAAAAAACTGACGACCTCTGTGGCGCAGTGGGCGAAAGCCCGCCAAAGACGCAGAAGGTTACGGGTTCGATTACTGCCGCGGGACAAATGTTGTATGATCTGCAAATATTTGTCTCGGTTATGGATGTTTTTATGTATAATATGTATGTATTTACAAAAAAAAGTATGTAGGCAGTATATCAGTAATGTAGTTCCCATAATACAAGCTCTGCTTAGTTTGGGGCTAGATGATGCTGTGTGAAAAATGTCCAGCATTATTTATTTATTATACTAAGAGTTCATTGACGCGCGGCTAAAGTATGGAACAACAGTTTTTTTATTGACCTCCTTTCGGTTTTGCATACCTCTTTCCTGATAATTCTTTATTGACATTTTGTTGCAATCTTACTCGATATTATTTATGATTTTTATTCATAGGTATAATCGAATAGGTAAACTATTGGAGTAAGTACTTTGGGATTTATCCGCTAAATACAAGCTAGAGCCTATGGATTCAACTGAGAGGCAACGATGCAAAAGGCTCAAGAGGGGGAAACTTACCTTGCTAAGATAATACTCTTAAACCTGGAACATCGCCGCAGTCTGTCTTTGTCTAAACCATAATATCTGTCTTTTACGGGATACATTTCGGAGACTGTGCAATGAAACTACACAATCTAATATCCCCATCTTTGTTCACCACCAAACGAGGAGAGCCGCGGCGAAAAGACATCGTTCAACAGTCGATTTTCCAAAGATTCGCACAAAGCACGCTTCAATATTTATTGTGTGAACCGCGAATGAACTCTCTACCTTAGTTACTGTCTTATGAGAAATACAACCTGGTAGTTTTCAAATCCAAAGTAAAAAGCTCCTTTCTTGATTCTTCTTCAGACCACAGCGTTGCTTAATATGAGACAAACTGTGGTCAAATACGAATAATTCGTCTGCAGGGATGTCAGTTGCCATCGAAGTCGAGGGCACATCTAGTCTTCAATAAAACAGATTTTGATTGCCATTCGATTTAATTTAAATTTATAACTAAGTTCATAATATACAGATACTAACTAAATACTCAAGGCACCTATTTAGATTATGGTCCCTATAATTATGACACAAAAATACAGAGCTGACAATACGAAGAAGTATGAAGTTAATTCAATACACATCTAGCTGAAAAGTCGCAGCCGACCTTACTGAGTTTCGCTATACAACATTATAAGCCCCCTAGAACTGCACGATTACTGCTGTTAAACAGCAGAGCCATTAAGCGACAATTCCGCTGTGTTATGTAAACTTTCCATTATCATAGTGTTTAGTCTGCTAGATGTGCGTACCTTTAAAAGGCAATGGCTTTCGGTCAAATTATCTACTACGATAAGTTAAAAGCTTCCATGTTATGAATATCAGTCAATCAACATTTTTATCTTTATTTACATGAGCGTTGCCGTTATCAATTAAATGAAAAAAAACACCATTTAATTTATATTGCAAATAAAGTTTTGGACCGTATTTTAGTAAACCACACTTTGTATGACAAAGTATATGGATACTGAACAAGACAACATCAGATTGCATGAAAACTTACACAACCATAATAAACTAAAATACAATATATTAATACCATATACTTATACTATCAGGGACGTTCATACAAACTAATATTTACATTCAGTCGTTCATAGCATTATATTAAAATAAAAAGATTTACACTAAGCCATTCGTTGTAAAAAGCACTTACGGTATTATGGCAACATTAGTGCGAATACGCAAATGATTTAGTTTGTAAATTGTACAAAAAATGGCTAGAATATCATTACATTTTGATTGGGCAGGATATTGATTTCAAATAAATTCGCCAACAGCTAAATTCTTAACCAATAAACGAATCCATCTACATTGATATTATACTATCTACATAAAATATATTATCTATTACACTGTCTCACACCTCTCGTAAAACTATGGTTTAGTCCATTTAACACCAGAATTTTATCAGGCATAATTCTTCCCATAATTTATTAATTTATCACACCATAATTTCGACACACTCGGCGATTTCAAAGCAAAACGAACGCACAACCGCGCACAAACAATCCCGAGCTATAATAACCACTAATATAGTGTTCACTTCACTGCACTCTAAACATGCCGTGATCATTTTAGCTCATTTGAACATAATTGATAGGGAACTGTCCCTTCGAACCGTTGCATTCGCCGAAGTACCACTCGTCGTTCAATTTGTATTGCACAAGTATAGTATCTCCTGTTAAAAATGGCAAGTCCCCAGGTTGATCTGGTGCGAAGTCGTATAGAGCCACGGCGGTTGCCAGGAGTGGGGGTGATGGGAGCTTCTCGTTCGGTAATGGCACCTTCACTTCGATGTAGTTTGAGGGGAATGTGCCCTCTGTGCCGTTTTTGAGGCTGCCGAATAGCCACTCGCTGTCCACTCGCCTGATCAGCTTGATTCTTGAGTTGGCCTGGAAAGAGCGAAAATAAAAAGTTAATAAATATCATATCACAAATACCAGAATCGTCATCTTCATAAACAAGTCAAGAGTTGTCAATTACTCACGACCCTATCAAACATACTAAGCAGCTACCAACTACTGGACGAAACAGCATATACTTGCAGCATAGACTGCCCTCGTTAGCACTGGTTAGCACCCACGTATTGTTCTCTTCTGTAATTTACTGTGTTTTTTCTTATTTTTGTCTTTCTTTTCATTTGTACTTCTCTGTGCTGTATTGTATGTGTTGAATAAAAAAACAGTCTATCGAATCCTGCCGAACACAGGCCTTCTCCAAAGAGTGCCTTCCTACACTGCGTTGTCCGATTCGTCGAGACCTTTTATTCCCCAGAGATTGTCTGTCAGTTCTGCGTGCTATATATTCTAGCTGCACATTGACAGTTTATCTTGCTAATTTTGAGAGCTAGTCGGTGACTTTGGTTTTTCTACGAATTTCATCACGGTAGCATAAAATTAGCAGCATTAAAGTGCCAAGCCTAAGAGTTTTTGCGCTTTACAGTGAAATCCCACAAAGGGCTGGCGCGCTGGATGCGCTGAGCCAGCGCCGGCGCCGTGGCATGTCAATAGGTGACAGTACCCGCTTTCCATCAAGGCGACGTATGCCTGCGTTTGCCTTAACAAAACATTTTAAAAAACCAACCGACAGTATTTTTATTACAGCAAGGACAAAAGTACATAACGATCACAGTCAACAATAAGATCTTCGTAATTATGAATCAAGGATGGCGACCTGACAAATGAAGTGTAAGTATTGCTAATGACCCCCGCGCTTGCAATCAACATTGCTATTGTTCGAGATTGTATCAGTGGTATTTATTCTTATCAACTTCACAGAATGAAAACTACAATTAATTTAGTGTGAAACTTCTATGGATCTACAGAAGTAGTAAAAGTACGACATTGCACTATTATAACAATACTAGCTTCTGCCCACGGCTTCGCCCTCGTGGTACCCGGATAAAAATTAGTCTATGCGTTATCCTGATTCATAAGCTATTTTACTGTAAAGTTTCATCAAAATCCGTTCAGTAGTTTTTGCGTGAAAGGTTAACAAACATCCGTCCTCACAAACTTTCGCGTTTATAATATTAGTAGGAAAGGATATTTTGTATTGTATTTATTAAATATTAAAACACCCAACAGTCACATACATGTCCTGCCTGACCCTACACTAGGATTGTCTGCGTCGTAGGTATCAGAAACTACGAGTACCGTGGTACCACAACACACAAAACCCAGAACTTGCAAACATTTGTCCCGCAGCGGTAACCGAAACCGCACCTCTTGCGTGGCAGCCGGCTAGTAGACGACTGCTACTGGCCCGCCACTGCATCGAGGTCATTGAGTGGTATATTCGGCATAGCTAGGTACCTATTTAAGACTTGCAAACAAAACTGTTAGGTACCTACTATAACAACCGGAAATACAAGGTGAATGCCTTGTCACTGTTCTGGTCTTTTTTTTTCACTCGCGTAAGTTTCGATTCCGTGGGAATATCGGAATAAAATGTAACAATAAAGTATTTTACTGCTACATAAATATCCTTGATGATAAAACTATTTATTTGAATAAGCCGGTAGAAACAAATGTTGGTGACATGAATGTAACCAACATTTGTTTCTACCGGCGATCTAATTAAATTTTAGAACCCAAAAGCTGCTATTGTGACTTAACTATGATAGTTAGATATATTCCCTCGAGGATTTTTTTGTAGGTAATAATGAGTACTTTAATCATCGCAACGGTTTTATATTTGGTTTTCTAGAACGGTTTTGGTCAAGTCGGTGCACTGCAAAACTCTATAAGCAGATTTCGGTATCTACGCATATCGTCGAACACGGTCGCGTAAGATGCTCATGATGAAGAATCTCTAGGGCCAGTTCAGTAACATCGTCAGATGACCTCCGGTCATCACACCAGTCACACAATAAATGTTAGCAGAATACAACCAAACAATTAAAGCACTGGCTTTCTGAACGATCCGACGATGATCCGAAGACTAGTCACACAATAAATGTCAACAGAATACAATCAAACAATTAAAGTACTGGCTTTCTGAACGATCCGAAAACTATCCTGAACGCATTCTATACAGCCTCGCGAAGACAATAAAACGTCAATTTTAACCACTATAGGTATATATATATATATATATATATATATATATAAATCCTACTAATATTGTAAACGTGAAAGAGTAACAAACATCCATCCTCACAAAGATGGATGTTTGTTACTTTTTCACGCAAAAAATACTTAATCTTTACAGTAATATAGCCTGTACATAAGAATAACACACAGGCTACTTTTTATCCGGGTACCACGCGGGCGAAGCCGTGGGCAGAAGCTATTAACCTCTATAATACTTTTAATTCTGATCTTAACCTATGTTAAGATCAGAATTACATATGTAGATACTGAAGACATTAATTTATTACTCCGACGATTTTACAGGATTCTATAAGGATGTCGGGAGCGCGTGTTTTTGTTATGCATTGAAAGATGAGGTTATAACGTGTTCGTCTCTCTTTAATGAGAGATGACGACATCTGTGGTGCAGTGGGCACAGGCCCGCCTGAGACGCAGTAAGTTGCGGGTTCGATTCCCGTCGCGGGACAAATGTTTGTATGATCTGCAAATATTTGTCTGGATCTGTGTGTTTTATAATATGTATGTATTTACAAAATATTAAAGTAGTTTATCAGTCATGTAGTTCCCATAATACAAGCTCTGGTTAGTTTGGGGCTAGATGATGCTGTGTGAAAATGTCCAGCATTATTTATTATTTATTTGTTTAATCTTTATTTTGAATTTATGACTCACGCTGCTATCGATCAATTCATGTTATTACTACATCCCTTTTATCTAAAACCTTGGCATCTTGAGATTATTTAATACATGATCAGATTTTGGCTTTTATCACAGAAGCAGCTCGGCCGACAGAAGTTTAAAAATCATAAACGTCAATTTTGAATCGAGGCCGACGCGACGCGGACGAGACATGGAAGTGCCGTCGATAACGAGTTCCTGTTAGCATGATAAAACAGTGGATGCGCAATATCGGTGTCCATTACTGGAATCGCGAAAACAACATTCATTAACGCCCCAAAACAAAGTAAATTCCTTGCACGTCACAGCCGACAGCGCCATATGGCGAGGCGAAGCACCTCTTTGACGTAATCACGCGACTACTTATATTGTGTTTAGACTGTATCTTTTGCGTCACATATGTAGTGAATATGGACTGAAATCATTCAACGTGTTAACTGTACATACATAAAGTAAATGCAAAGTAAGGTACCGTTTCGGAATTGAGGTCAAAGACACCGGAGCTATTTTGCGTTTACCTAGTTTTCACTGAATTTGGTATTTAAAAAACAAGCATCGAATTATACATTTCATCTAAATTTATATGCAACTTTGTATCATTTTGATACCTATTATGAAATTTTAGTATTTTCACACACAATGTGTGGTTTCAGTTGTTTAGTTTTGCACGATGTACAAACTTATAGTATTGTAGTAGAATCATATTTAATATTAGTAGGACAGGAAAACCGATCTTGCGTGCTGTAAAACACAATGAAGGGTATCCAACGTAATCATCACGTTGGAGCAATTTACAGTCATCTCCTAATTGTATAACCAACATGAACTGAAACATGCATAAAAGTAGCCTGCACACAGCACAGCTTCAAATAGATAAATTGAACACTATACTATGTTTTATAAAGCTGGATTTTTGATTTGGAATTAATGGCTGCATTTAAAAGCTTTCTGAGAAATCTGCTTTACTTCCTGAGATCTAGGCCGTTTTATACTTACTGCTACTTAACGGAATAGTACGAATTATATTTAGAAGACTAGCTTCTCCCGCCTTTGCTCGGATACAAGTAAAGGTAACCTATGTGTTGGTTCGATATTATTATACATTCCAAATTTCACTCAAATCTGTTCAGCAGTTAAGAAGATTATCGACAACAAACATCTATACCTCACATTCATATTTATAATAATAGTAAAAAGATTAGAACAAGTAAAGGGAATATTCTACCTAGTACTGTGATACTGCTAACGAGTATTTCAAGGTAAGCTATTAAACTTGAAATGCTTCAAAATCAATAAGGCACCTCAACCATCCACAACCAGTTTGTTCGAGCTCCACCTAACAAAAGGCGCCTATTTCAGCTATCTAAAAACTGTAAAGCGTGAAATAAAATCTTTCCAAAAGCAACTAAGCCGCGCCTTCACTGTAAAATTGCATAATAAGGCAGAGGAAAATACACGAACCAATATTATGCAGCCATTAATTGGCGGTTTGCGAGCAACAGACTTGAATGGCGTTTTTATATTCATAGAAAATTATACAAATGTGACCTCTAGGTGTTCTTGTGTTCTTTAGGTCCATTCAGCATTCGTATAATACATAGTTAAATAGTATTCGAAACGGCTAGGTAAATTGCAGCTACGTGCGTATCTGAAAATTCATTTTTCGCAGATACCTTGAAGGTTGTTTTAAGCGACCGATGGTATTTACAAATAGAAACGCACGTGCTTGTATGTCATGATATGAAAGACACACACGACACACCTCACCATCTTACTACCCTTAAAACTGACTGTTTTTATAGGATACTAGCTTCTGCCCATGGCTTCGCCCGCGTTGAACCCGGATAAAAAGTAGCCTATGTGTTATTCTGATGTATAAGCTATATTACTGTAAAGTTTCATCAAAATCCGTTCATTAGTATTTGCGTGAAAGCGTAACAAACATCCATCCTCATAAACTTTCGCGTTTATAATATTAGTAGGATTATAACGCACGGAATATATTTTTCTGGATATACTCGTACATACACATAATGTGCTCTAAGCTCGGGATCTCTGATAAGTAGATAGTCTAGTCCAGAGTACAGTTCTTAATGCATTTCATAAAAAAGTGAGACGGAAAAAATAAACCGCGAATTGTAATGTATAACAACAACTGCTAGTTGGTACGCTCCAATTGTTTTTATTATTTATGGTAACCAGTAGGTAAATTATCTGCACCAGTCGTAAAACTTAAACGGAAATAAAAAAGTCTAATAAACAACATTGATGACTTGATTAATTAATACACTTAATTTTGAATAACGTTTACCTATTATTAATTTTAATTTTAACCTTGACAAGGTTAGCATAAAATCATTCTAAGATTGGAGATAAATTTTACTAGATATATTAGGTTAAAGGTATACTAAGTTATACATTATTCACTATTTAGAAATACCGAAATTCCTTTTGACTAAAAATTATGCCAGCCAAAAATACATTGCCATGCTAACAAAAAAGCTATTCCGATACCAGTTCTGTGTCAGTTCTAACTTAGTAGGGCTTAATTTTTGCCTTATCTATTAGTCAATGACCATGAACTTGTAGATAACAGCTACTAATTCGGTACGCAAAGAAAACTAACACCTTGCGTAGGTACACTACCTAAAAATAGATGTGTTTTGGCAATAATCCACAAGCATGTAAACAAATAACACACCAAAAATATTCGCAAAGCCGTAGCTGAAAAAATCTAGCATTAAAATAGAGATTCGATAGGATTCTGGAACTGAACTTCCATGTTTCGGATGGATAGTCATGATTTACAAGTTATCACCGTTCGTTTCCATAAACATTATTATCATCCCACTGTCGTCCACGGCTCCACATGGGCATTGTTCTCACTTCAAACCCGCGCTCTCTCTCTCTGATCTCAATGTTCACCTGAGCGCCCTAGTGACTCAATGTTATTCTCGTTTCTCTAGCCCACTAATGAGGAGGTTACAATTTGTTTGCCTCGACGCGGCTGTCTCCAATACTAAGTAATCCAAGACTTCATTTACCCTACTGCATGAATATGAGCCGCAGTGCATTAAGCACCAAAGGCGACATTTTTGTCGACGGAAAAGAAGACAAAAATATTCATATTTTTGACTAAAAACTGAATATTCTTCATGATTTGTGAGTTAATGTTTTCAGATAATTCGACACAGTTGTACCATGAACACGGGAGGAACATATGACAATGAAAGCCGGTGATATAATAGTTCAAAATTAAAAATAAATAAAATGAGGGTAGATCGATTCGTCTGCCACTAACATCCACTCGCAAAGACTTGTTCTTGCTGTGATCATGGTACATGCAACTGTGCCGAAATATCGGGAACATTCATTCACATATCGCGGTAAATATTCCGTTTTTAGAAAAAAAAAATTCAAAACCATAATAGGTTAAAAAGTTATAAAAAATAGTTGTCTCTCTCTTTCGTCTGACGGAGAAACAGAAGTATTTTTTGTATTCTCATGGTGCTCGTGCTACGCCGATTGCTATTGTTAATTCTACTCCGGGCTCTATGGATGATTAATCCATCAATATTCACAGATCTCATATAACAGAAAAGAAACATAAACATTCAAGTGTAGAAGTAGGCAAGAATAAAACAAGTTTCGAGTAAGGATTAAATTAACCTATAGCGTGACTCATCCATGCCGTATGCCGCTTACGGTAAGCTATTCTATTTCTGTACATTGGCCCCCAAGGCCAATGTGTTTGGCTACCGTAAAACATGTGTGCGATGAATAAAAAGGCAGGTAAACCTAGCTGAATTTTATAGTAATACGAAATCGATGGAATATTTCAAATCACGCCGGTATACATGTCCGTAATCTGAACTTAGGTTCATCAAAGATTGCATGGAAGAAATCTTCGCTCTTAGCGATAAGGTCGTTCATTGTATCACAACCTAGTTTATAAGATCTTAAGTGTTTTTGAAACACTTATGATCTTATAAACTAGGTAAATTCTGGTGAATGCAATAAAAAGTTATCATCAATCAAGGAAGCATAGTTTTGAAGAACACATTTATTTTTTATAATTTGCAAGGCGTGTGTTTCTTTGTGATAGGGTGGTGATTTTACCAAGGTTTTAAAGTCATCATTACATTTAAAGACTAAATACGTAGAAGAACTAAAGTCACCTAAATGCTCTCATAACTAAAAGCTGAACCACAGTGGCAATGGGCAGGCCATATAGCACGCAGAATCAATAACCACCGGGGAATAAAAGTTCTAGAATGGAGACCACAAACCGGTCGACCGACACAGTGTAGAATGCCCCCAGCTATTGAATGGCACTCTTTGGGGGAAGCATACTATCTAGCAATGGTCTTCTACAAGCTGTAGATGATGAAATACGTTCATTCAAGCACCGCAACAGAGCCTGTCAGTCTATAAACTGACCCACCAGGCATAGCTACGATAAAACTCAATCAAATCATCAAAACTTACCGAAAAACAAAGATCGTCCGGGTGGTCCGTGAAATAATCAAAGATAGCTATTCCATACGGTCCACTGTCCTCATCCAGCTCTGCGTGGTCCAGCGCATCGCTCGGCCACGCTTCGGATAGGTCGTCGTCGATGAGGTCTGGAGGCGGCGGCGGCGGTGGTATGCTCGGCATCGGGGGGGAAGACTCTCTGCCCGGTGATTCCGGTGATCTGTCATCGTCCCAGCTAAACGGTTTCGAGTCCTAAAACAAGGTTGTGCGCCTTAAAAATAAAAGCAAAGTATAAGTACTTTGCTTTTATTTTTTATTGCAAAACGTATATAAAATCAATAAATAAATATGAAAGATATGAACTAATTAATGAAAATACTTTATTTTACACTACAGGATAATAAGCACAATAAACAAAAACTTAATATTACATTTGTTTAAATGCATGTATCAAATCATTTTATAATTATTTTTTTTATGATTTTCACACTGTTCCGAAGAGAATTTTTTTTCTACTAATATTATAAAAGTCAAAATTTGGAAGTTATGTTTGTGGATGTATGTGCTAATAATTTCCGGAACGGCTGGACTGAATTTGATGAAATTTGGAACAGGTACAGTTCGCGATCTAGAATAACACACATAAAACTTTATATCCGGGTACCGCGCGGGCAAAGCATGACTTCACCCGCAGAGGCTAGTGTTATAAATGAGTGAAGTATGAACACTATAATTTTGGTTCATACTTGAGTATTTACAGCTGGAGTGCTTCCGTATTTTTCTACAGGGGTAGATCTCTCAGGGTAGAGGGTAGATGTTATACAGATCTACATATGTTAGGTATTTATCTACTCAATAGGAATGCCTACACTCTGTCACCTTGTCTCTTCCTGTGAGACATGCTCCTAACACCATAGCGCATGCAATAACGAATGGCTCGAAACCTACAGCGCACGCCTCTAGCGCATGCCGGTGACATCATTCATTAATTAATTACACTCATACGAAGAATAACATGTTTCAACTTACATTGATCAAGGTATACCTACATGCATGATTGAATGTCAAAAAAGGTAAGTTGAAAATGAAAGCGCCTAGCGCGTTCAGCGCACGCCTAATAGCTATATGCACGCTGGAGTCGTGTTTTAAAAAAACCAACACTCCCATACAAACTTTCACCCCCCATTTCTCCCACTTAAAATGTGAAAATCATTACTTATTTATGCTCGGTAATTATAATTCCAATTTTAACTTCAAAGAACAAAGACTTTCATACAAAGTACACCCCCATTCCCCCCCCCTTGAAGAGGAAATTTCCAAAAATACTTTCTTAGCAGATGCTTACGCTATAAAATAAACTTATGTTCCAAATTTCAGCTTTCTATTCTATTCTATACATAGATATCAAGATCATTGATAATTGTTTTGCTGAACATTCTAGAACTAACACCAGCCAATTATTAAGGTCAAGAAGGTGGTAATAATATTAAGACTGCTATTAATTGCCTTGCCGACGAGAATATTCGGCACAGTCATTCATAATTCATAGAGGAAAAACATTTATTTAAATGTGTTTAAACATCGTCCTCATCAGCCGATAGACGTACACTGCAGGACATTATTATGACAATGATATATTAGTTAGGTCATCCATACCGCAATGCTTGAAACGAAAGTTTTCAATCAGTGCGTCCTACCCGTCATGACCTACGGAACTGAGACGTGGACACACACGATAGGGCTGGTCCACCAGTTCAAAGTTGCTCAGCGAGCTATGGAAAGAGCTATGCTCGGAGTCTTTCTGAAGGATAGGATTCGTAACGAATACATCCGTCAGAGAACCAAAGTTATCGACATAGCTCAACGAATTAGCAAGCTTAAGTGGCAGTGGGCCGGTCATATCTCGCAAAGAACCGATAACCCACCCGCTGGGGTAAACGCGTTCTTGAGTGGAGACCGCGACTCGGTAAACGTAGTGTAGGACGCCCTCCGGCCAGGTGGGTGACGATCTGCGAAAGACTGCAGGTAGATGCTGGATGCGGCAAGCTGAAGACAGGGCGCTATGGCGCTCATTAGGGGAGGCCTATGTCCAGCAGTGGACTAATATAGGCTGATGATGATGATGATATTAGCTAGGCTCATATAAAACCGAGGTTAATACAGCATGTCTGCATGCTGAGAACCTCATTGGCTTGATGGGCAATTATTATACCGTCCAGCCAATAAAAAGACCTTGTCCAAACAGGCGTTAGTTACCTAATTAGTGGCATTAATTTGTAAAATTTTACTTTGGAATAATTTAAATGGCACTTAGCTTTATGTATGTTAATATCCTGTAGTTAGGTATACTACATTGTAAATATAAACTACTACTACATAACTATTACTACTATGCATATTATATAAATAAAACGATAGAGTTGCTTTGCTTAAGATTAATAATCATAATTGCTTAGCATATCGTCGAAATATGACGACCTCTGTGGCGCAACGGGCGAAGGCCCGCCTGAGACGCAGAAGGTTGAGGATTCGATTCACGTCGCGAAACAAATGTTTGTATGATCTGCAAATATTTGTCTCGGGTCTCGGTGTTTTTTATGTACAATATGTATGTATTAACAAAAAAAATGTATATAAGCAGTACATCCCATACAACAAGCTCTGCTTAGTTTGGGGCTAGATGATGCTGCGTGAAAATGACCAGCATTTTTTTTAATAGGTCGCAGGCTATTAAATAATTAACAATTAAGTTTCTTGAAGCGCGATCACGAACCGAACGTCGTCGTCGCAATATACAATGGTATGAATGATACCCACTGAATGGACCGATGCCATCTTAAATGTTGCGGGAAGTCAATGAATGTAAGTATCACAGCTGTTAATGAAAATGACTATTCAGAGATAAATGTTTAACCCCTGCTCCGTCGCAAACAAAGAGGTGTTATAGTTTAACAAGTTTAAGTTATAAGTTTTACACAGATAGGCACACCATTATCTGTGTATGTGTATCTGTCTGTGGCATCGTAGCTCCGTAACGGATAAACCGATTTTCATGTAGTTTTTTTTTTGAGGGTGACTAGATCGAGAGTTTCCTTAACTATGATTCAAGAAAATCTTTTTAGCTGTTTCAAAATCATTAGCTCTTTTCTAGTTGTCATCAACTATGATGAGGATGAGAGCAACTTCCACAGATCTGATCAATTCAACAATTTATATACTGTTACTTCAATGATATTGCAAGAGCATGCTAACATTGAACTCCTCGCAAACTTACAGCAGCGGTATCATGTGTATCATGATGACCAGGGACTGATGATGGAGCAGGAATAAGAAATGAGGATGAATTGGCGAGGGATTCTAAGACTATGTAAAACACGTCAGGGTTTTAAATTTACTCAAAATTAACTTTTACATGGATGATAATGTTTCGCATATAGACTATACCCGACATCAGATGTTTTATTTTTATCAAAGTTAAAAATCTGTAAAGACGTGCTCTTCACTACTTTAATTAGTGCTCGCGAATTCTGAAGATGTTTAAAAACCGAAAAACCTAGGTAAATAAACAAGAAAACAATACACTACTAATGCAATTTGTTGAAAAGAAACATATAATCACGTTTCTATACAAAATAGCTAATACATTATGTGATAGATACGAGGTCACGGATCTACTCGAATGCTGCTACTAATGCTGACCTAGATTGTGAAGTTCGAAAAAATAACTTCTGATGAAATTAATAACCTTATGGCTTGTTGGAAGAAATCTGTGAAATACCATGCAGCATGCTGTTGATTACATAGTTTCCCTATGTTAACTTATTAAATATCACGTTATAGTGTTCCTTGAGTTTACATACCACCTACCTTTAACCTACAATTATACCTATATAGGTAATGCCAACAGTTATAATTTATAAGATTCAATAAACTTTGATACTTCCTACCACATGGACATGACGATTAACGCCAGTCCTATGAAAAAGTAGATGTAATTGGACAATTGGGACAGTTTTTTCAAATATATGAAGCTAGTGTATTTTTTCAAGTCTATGACAACTCTATATTTTTTATCGATTCTGTTATCTTCAGACAATAATGCAAAATGATCAGGCAATTAAAGGAGTTCACAGGCACTGACTCACTGATAACTGCGTACATTTTTGATAGCATATATCAAAGTGGTTAAGATACCAAGAAATTTGCATTTTTTTAACATGAAAAACTGTCTACAACATGTCCATCCGTGAAGATATTCAGTAATTGAGTAAACTATCTTTTACCAAATAAATAAATAATGCTAGAGATTTTCACACCCTGCATGACTGACATACTTACATACATATTTTTTTTATAAAACATACATTTTATACATATCAAGATTATGGGGAATGCCAAAACAAACCTTTTTATCTTATGATGTTATTATCCTTTTGGTGGGATTTTGATCACTACAAATGAGTCTCAAAGGATGACATAAAAGTAGGTTTTCTCAGCTGATATTTCTAGAAATATATTCATAATCTATGAAAACATAACCAAGCAGAATAGCTATGGGCAATCCCAAAGTTATGAGCTCTTTACTAGGGCATAGCGGAAAAGTAACAAGGGGAACCCAAATTGTAATCACTAACAACATATTCAAAGCTACTTACGAAACTATCGCCGAACCCGCCGTTGATCTTGTGTATGGGCGTGGTGGTATTGACCGTCATTGGGGTGATTGGGAAACTTTGTCCGAAAGTATTCTTCAGCAGTGCAGAGTTGTCTGGGGGCTTCGGGCGAGCTGGCTTCGCACGTATTATCGTAGGCCTTGACTGACTCCATGATTCATATGGATCTTTGGTTATCACAGGTTTCTTCATAATTGGAGGCTTAATCATTGGCTGTGGTGAAAATGGATCGCTTGAGAAGTTATCCATCGTATCATCTTTCACAATCTTTCTGGTATTCATGAACAGATCAAAATCATCTTCAAAGCCACTTTCAGCTTGGGAGGCATTGCCACCATGGTGATTATGGTGATTCGTGGAGGTAGTGGCATCAGAGCCAAAGCTGTCCACACTGAGGCCATCACTGCTGGACCTTGTGGTGAATGTAGGAGAGCTCGGAGGAGATGACAAGTCTATCAAAGCACCAGTTTGTACATTCTTTGGCTCACATTTAGGGAAAAATTTTGTTGCATCCACTTCACTGAAGTCCGGGATAAATGTTTGTTGGCTATTCACACTTGTAATTGAATTGTTGGTTGACTTAGTTTTACGTGAGAGAAGGGAAGATAGCACAGTTGGTTTCCTAATAAAGTGAGAAGGCTTTGCTAGGACCTCCGGCTGCTTTGAGGCTACTTTGGGTGGTGGCGGACGTGGGGGAGGTTTCTTTTTCTGCATGTTGGGGGTGGGTTCAAATAGATCCGCCCCAAATGGATCACTGTCCCAGTTAGTGATGGGGGAGTAGCGGGTAACCTGCATTCCAGGAACGGTTGGAGCTGGTCTTGTTGGGCCCTTCATACCTGCAAACAAGACAAAGTACATATATATCACAATACCATATTCCTTAGTTATAAGGATTATTAATACAATAAGAATGAACTACTCAAGTAACATAAAGCTGGTGATGACTCATTGTAGCTATCGAATATAAGGCTGCTTGTGTAATTTGCCTGAAACTCACTTTAATAAAGAACTGTTTCTGGGTAAGAAACAAAACACACAATCACATATCTGTTATGTCAATGGCAAGGTTCTCGCAAGTGTCGCGTGTGAAACAGAGAATAAAGTGAGACGATCGCAGTGCGCGAATAATAGGAACAGACTGGTTGGTTTGGTTGAGTTTATCTCGCTTACAATGTGTCGCACTTTATAAGCGATAATGTTGTTTTGATATCGAGATCCACCCACTGGCGACAGGCTGTGGCGGCTCAGTATCGACTGGTGCCAGGTACGACTCGCACGGGGCGCTCGGCCTTGGTAGAGTTCGACGTAATCACAAAGGGCTAAATGCTAACTACACAACAGTTCGTAATGTTGTTTATATTAATCACAATTTACTTTGTTGTAGGAAATCATAGGTACACACCTTCTTTAAATAATTCCATGAATTTAGTGGTATAGTATAATAATACGCTAAAACTGTAATGCGTTACGAAATGTTTTCGATCGTTTTCCGTTTTATGTATCTGCTTACTTAATTTTCTCAAAAAACAACAAATGAGATAAGCGAGCTTATTTTTTTTATTTGGCCATCCAATTCAAGAAACCAGTATCACTTAAATTTTATTTATTTCCACGATGAGCAGTGAGCGTAGGTGCTAATATTTTTTATAACAAAAAAAAAACAAATTCGTCCACCTCTGACAACTTCGATTGTCTTGTCATAAAAAAAATACTCTGTGCTTGTCTTGTTAATGTCTTGTTGACTACCACCGTGACCGAGCCGTGTCGTCTATAGACTATACCTGTGCCGTCTGTGACAAAGAGTATAACGCTAGTAAGGGGAATCTGTGGCGCTTAGCGATGGTGGGCGTTGCGTTGAATAAACGAACTAGTTGAATCGACCGTTCATATTGAATAAACGGATCGACGGTTCACTAACACTCAATCGACAAGTCGAATTGGTAGACGGCTAATATGAGACTCCATAACGTTCATATCGACGGGAAACTGACGAGACGACACGTGAACGTATTCAGTTATTACAATCTTTAGTCCATAGACGAGATTATAACATTATATAATTATATATAATTCTTAAAATGATTATATAAAATGTTCTGCGTACTCTGCTGAGTTTCCTTTAACTAGGGCCCAGGTTTAAGGAACCAACCAACTAGGCGTAGTGTCGCCAACAGTAAGATTATCTTGTCATTTACTTCACTACTCATTCTAATGTGTCTCTAGTTCATTTAGTTCACGTGTCTTTTTACTTTAATGCTTCGTTTAGCATCACGCTCGACGAAGATAGAAAAAACGGTGTTATGGCGAGTACACAGACTATTTTATTTTGCACAATTTTTTCAACAATAGAAGCGAGAGTAAAGAGTGATAGCTGATATGATATCTCTTTCTAAGAACTTGCAATTAAAACAAACCCTTACGTCATTGAGATAAAGTTCTTTGATTCTTGCTAAAGTAGATTGTTAAATTGTTAGTAAGAAAGTACCTATTTTGCATTGTTTGAATTTAGTTATCTGCGATTATTTATATGCAAATAAAAAATAAGGTAAGTCGTTTTATTAATAGCTTTGAAATATTAATCAGTTTAATTAACAAAAGTTAATTGTACATATCTAATTTTTTAAATACGTATTTATTATTATTATAAAAAACATTAAATTTACCTACCTATATACCTATTTTATAGTAAAAATTGTTGCCCCTGGTTGACAGTCCTAAGCCTGTAAAGTACCTATGAAGGAAAATCGAGATAACATTTCATAATTCATAGCACTAAGAAAGCAACTAATTTCTTTATTTCGTTCATCCATTCACAATTCTCTAAGAACTAAACAGTCTCACTGAAGTAAATGAACTACTGAACTAAACCAATGAAGTACTTCACTTAGCCAAAAGATATAATTCTTTTCATTTCACTGACACATTTCGCGCATGGCTACTGGTAACAAGTTCAAGTTGACAGACAAAAAGAAATCGTCAGAATGTCAAGCTAAGCAATGGTAAAAATTTTAGTGTATTTCCATGGAAAGTACAGCCAGTATTACAAACAATTTATTTCAAGTACTTGATTTGTAATACTAGGCGTACATTCCTGGACGTGCATTCCCTACACGTGTTGACCTTGTATGGCCAGTTTTGTACAACCCTGGAAAGCGCAGCCGTGGAATACGAACCAATTTCATGCTCTGTTTTCATGTGCAAGTGCTATCAAGGGACAAGTGCTGTGTTGCCATAGTATTTTACGCTATTAGTAAATTAATGTAAGTAGAGTTTGTAATTTTTTTTTAAAACACAACAGGAAACCCCGACCTGGGAATTGGAAGCCATTTGGCAGCCTTTTCCATAGTTGTGTTTTCGTCATATCTCTGAGCTCTCATTGGTCGATGCAAAGTAGTCGCATGACGAGGACGAGCCTCGTTTGCACTGAGCAAGTTCAAATATGTTCAACCAAGAGTTGCCATTGATTAGTAATGCAAACAATAAGTAAATGTTGCCCTGAAAAATCCTTCCTAGGCAAATCCGTCTTGGATAGGTTAGGTTATAGGTTTTTTTAATTACCGCTCAGAAAAGGAGGAATTAAAAATGTGTGAAAAATATCCGGCATTATTTATTTATTTAAAATCAAATCAACACTTGTGACTAGTGTGTTTCTGGATTTAATGATTTTATCTATAGTCTATGATACTCGTCTATAAAAATAGGATAGTACCATTTATACTCTGTAGTTGCATATAAACGAAGCATTGGCTTTCAACCAATCACAGCAATGGTCACAATCCCGGGTTGTGTATTCCATGGCTGTACATTCTCGACACGTGTCAGGAAAGAGCAACCATGGAAAACACGGCCAGGAATTTGCGACCTTTTTGGTTGCAAATTCCTGGCCGTGTTTTCCATGGTTGTGCATTCCATGATGGGATATTCCCAGCACGTGCCGGGAAAGCGCACTAAAATTTTGGCTGTACATTCCTGGCTGCGCTTTCCATGGTTGTACAATAACCGGACTCTACCAATTCCATGGTTGTGTTTTCCATGATTGTGTAATCACGGCACCCAATCTGTAAAGCACAGACTACTTATGTACCAGGGTACTGTAAAGTAAACCCTGTGTACACAAACATAGCATTGGTAACTTACAAGTTTGAACACAACAATTCTGCTTCTAAACATAACAATGCTGCTAGAACTACCAGAGGACATCCTTACAACTATATTTAAGCAGCTTAATTTACAAGACATCTACAGTTTGATCTTGACCTGTAAAACTCTTTATAATATCATCACCAATGATAATGTTCTGTGGAAATCTTTAGCAAAAGCACTTCAACAGTCATCGAGCTATGATTCTTATAATAGACCAAAGATACTCATTCTACACACCAGAGGAAATAATAGGTAAATGTTCCATGATACATGTTTACTTTTGTATCATGCATAATGGGGGACCTTTACTTTGCCAGAAGCTACTTTTTTACTATTTCTGTCTATTCCACCCATTAAGTGCAGGCCACACAACATGCCATTGAAAGCTAAATTAGCTTTACTTTCAATGGCATGTTGGTATTGTGAACCAAAGAATTAAGTGACACTTTCACAGCTTAGTGTCTCCATTTCTTTAGGCTATTTCACTGAACCTAGTATAGTCTAAAAGTTGCAGGAAATTAGTGAATGGAGACAGCCCAAGATCCTTCATCATAGTATTCATTGGGGGAGGCCTATTTCCAGCAGTGTACTTTTACAAGCTGTTGATGATAATTATAGATAAGAAAGATAGATAACACTTTAGTGTACACTACATATTATGTTGCTTACAACTTCAAACCAAAGCATAAACATAAATTTTGAATGTGCTTACTATCATGTTCATGCTTAGAACTCATGGAGGCAACTATACTGTTAGATAATACATTGACACACTGTAAATTTTTAAGTTACAATACACCTACTGTACCATGGCTGTCCTGAAGTTAATAGTGGCAGTTGAAAGACAAACTTACCTGAAAACTGATTTCGAGGTGGGTAAATTAAATGGGCTGAATCTGTACAAATTGATGTTCTTATCTTGTTGGTTTTAGAGTCTATAGACAGAGTTGGTACAACAACTGTAGAGCATCATACAACTGGTGCAAAGGATTCTACCAAAGCAAGGTAAGAACTTCTAGCACAACCTCATAACTAAATCATAGATATTATAATACAATAGACTAAACAGCTTCCTAGCAAAGCAAAAAATTACAGAAAAATTATTTCGTCGGCTGGCTAACAAAATTGCATGAGTCTCCAATTTTCCTTAGATAATAACTGTAAGAGATTTTAATTTATAAATATTATTTTAACTATTACAGCTGTTACATACTTAATTAGTTTTATTTATTTATTTTCAACATCCCACAAAGAAATTACAGAAATTATGCAATATAAAATCAATTGTGGTTTGAAATACCATTAATACCTTTTGGTCTTTTTAATACAGGTCTTTATCACATACAAAAACCTTTTTTAGAAAATGTGTAAGTATACATATTATTTTTTTTTTTTGTTTTAGGTAATATTGCAACACAGGATCAACTACATGCCTTGGATAAAACTTCACAACTCTGAGGTATTGCTTATAACAGTGGGAACTATACTCTATTGCTATAAAGTCAGTGGTGTTCCAAACTGCAAACACCTTCTCTGGAAGATAGAAGTACCTCAAACTGTAAGGAATGATATACGGACAAATGATATTACTAGATTTGTATTAAATGATGATTTACTTATATGCGGTAACAGGTATGTACAATGTAATGCAAGCATCATCAGCATCTAGTTTCTTTTTTATAATTATTATTTTCCATAGGTACCATCAAAATTGTTACATTTGTCTTACAGAGATGGTTCTACTGCTGTGTACAAAGTGGACAATATTAGGTGTAAGCCACAATTAATCCAGCACATAAACAATTGCCATGAAGATGGTGAAGTGGAAGTTACCGCTGTAGAGTTAGTCAGGAATAACCATGACTGTTATGTTGTGACTGCTTCCAGTGACAGCTCAAATATACAGTTTTGGTGTCAGAACATAGAAGAATGCAGAGGTCATCAGCAGAATTTCAAGAGTAAGTACCTAGCACAGACTAGGAATACTATGTACCTATGTACCAAAAAAGCTTTATACTCGACAAGGCCATAGCATTGTTTTTTTTTCAGATTATATGGGCATAACCTTAAATGAGGGTATAGGTGCAAGATGTTTGGCTGTCAATGAAAAAGCAGATAGGTTAGCAATTGGTGCTAATGGTAACAATAGACCTCTGTTAATAGATACCACTACGTAGGTATTTTTCATAGTAAATCACTTATTTTATTAATTTAACAATTTTTGCTCGTTTGTGAAGTTTAATGTTAAAAAATGCTGCTCAACATGTTTTTTTTGTTTTAGAGGTCAACTTTTAATAATGAATAACTCAAAAAATAGGAGACAAGCCGTTCGAGACATACAGTGGCATAATGAAAACACTGTTATCTATGTAACACATGCTGGACATTTGCAACTCTTTGACATCAGAAATAGTGAAGTGGTAAAATATTTTTCAAACTTATTTTGGTAGTAGTCACATACATAAATGTCCAGCTTTATTTATTTATTTATAGTCCTGACCCTACATTACGCGTGTCGTGAGTATCAGGAACTATGAGTACCATGGTACCACACCACAATGCTCAAACCCGGAACAAATATTTGCAGAACATTTAAACAACTGCCGCGTCTCCGAGGTTTTTGACAAAAGAAAATGAAATTCCTTCAATAATTCCCTCTACAAAACCACAAATAAGTATATTGTACTGTACCACTACAAATTACCAGTACCTTCATACTAATTTATTATACTTAGTAGCCTATTATTTTAACAATAATTTGTAATCGGAGTAATTCACCCCTAAATAGGAATCATTCCTATTCTAATTAAAAATATTGATTTACATCTATAACTATTATGAACATGAAATGCATTCGAATGTCGCGAATGCATTTCATGTTCATAATAGTTTTTTTGTCCAGTGAGCCTCAAATTTTAACCCAGGCGTTAAACTCTTCAGCTACTAGAGCGGCTTCTTTATTATTGTCAAGTGTTGCAAATTGTGAAGTCGAGTTTAGTTGTAGACCGATTCTGTATTGGCCGCGTTAAGTAATTTTTTTGAAAAACGTATTTCGTCTTATCTCATAGGTAATTTGGATTAATTTGGAATAAAGTTTGAATTTACCAAAGGTCGAATTTACCTACAACCGATGCAAGCACCTTGCTCGTAAAGCACATATTGCAAGCCATTCTGCGAGAACGAGCAGAACGTGATCGGAGTATTCTGCAATCCAAATTGCGAATATCCAAATTGAATAATTAATGCATTCGAAATAAGGCACTTGATCTATTCAGTCTTACTTATCCAATAGAGTCCAAAGGGTTGATGTCGGCGCGGCGGCGGTGAAAGGTTTTGGGAGACATGGACATGGTGGTGCCACAGGGTTCGATACTTGGCCTTTTTTTGTTTCTGGTCTATGTTACCGATTTTCTTTTTTTTCGTAGAAAACTTATATGATGTAGTTATATTTGCGGATGATAGGTACTTCTTAAATTTTCAAGATTGATAAATCTGAAGCCATTTACGACGGTATAAACTTATCTCTATTCAGAGTTTTTTATTGGTTTACTGTAAATAATAATGTTTAACTCAACGCTTATTATATATTCTGAAACTTAGATTAGAAAAGTCAAAAAAGTTTCTGTAGGTATCCGGTTTATGTAACCAAGCTTCTTATTCGTAGATTTAAATCTTACATACAGAATAATCAGAAGGCAGATTACACCTTTGATGTTTTTATTGACTTAATGCCTACCTATGTTTTATTTATTGACAGGTTTACACTGCAACAGATCCTTTCCAAAGCACCTTGTATTGCGTAAAAACGGATGGACATCGAGCATTTATCGTTGGTTCCTCTGAATATTCACGATGTGTCTTATACGATTTTTGCAGCCCCCTTCATATCCAGGTAAATAGATCATAAAGCATTGACTTGAAAATAATCCTAAATAATAATAATAGACACCCAACAAACACATACATAGTCCTGACCCAACATTAGGATTCCCTGTGTCATGGGAATCAGTACCACAATACCCAGACCTAGAATGAATAGGTATCTGCAGAACATGCAAACAAATTGTCCCATAGCGGGAATCTAGCCCGAAGCCGGCTACTCGCCCGCCGCTCCATCGAGGTCGTCAGATGAACTTAACTAGATGATAATCCATCATCACAATATTTTTCTATATTGTATGGTTTGGTAATCATCAACAGCGTATTATGATTGAAGTCTAATGTTGGGCCTCCGCCATCCATCGACTTCCTGCAATCTTTAAGATGTCTTAGGTCCATCAATTGGGGCCTTCCCAGTCCAGTAATTTGGTAAAACTGGGTTTAAAGCATAGTCAAATTTAAACATTTATAAGCTTAGATTACTACATTGTCTAACTTGTAGCTATCAAATCTTGTCGAGCTTCCTGTATCTTATCTAATTCTGCATTATCAGACATGTTAAAAATATAATAAGTAAATTTATGTATTTTCAGATGTACTTTACACAAAAGAGATCATCACCAGTGTACAGCTTGGATTTCAATACTTCAACGCTTGTTACGGCAGTTGATCGTGGGATATCTGCTTTGAACTTCAATATTTTAGCTGCAACAACAAGTCAGCAAGATTATTCAGATATATTTCAACCATGTTAAAGTATTTTTTTATATTAGAAAAATATAACAATTCATTCTGAAAGTACATAAAATTATTACCACGATGGGAATTGATGTGAATTGTACAATAGATTTGTTTGGTCATAAGCATAGCCGTAGCGTAATACAGGCCGGGCATCGCTGCCGCTGACTGAACCTTGCCCTTCAAGTATGCACAAGAGCAGGGCGCTACATCATCAGATACAAAAATATAGGACAACGCAAATAGGCGCAGTGGAGAAGGTATATTATCCTAGTAGTCTAATAGATGCTGAGTCTAAGTGAGCTGAGAGAAATCACACTAAAATAGGTTCTACTTATTTTCATGGCTTGACAAATATAATAATAAAATACGACAGACGAGGTACAACAAGCCAGCTACATAAGCATAAATAAGAAGTTAAATAATAAGGTAGTATGATTTTAAACAGATTAAGGTAAAAAAAAATATAAATATTAATGACTATTCTTGGTGTTATTTCCTCTACGTAAGATTGAAAACCTCACATGAAGTGAGTCACTTCCCTAACTAAATGAAATAACCATCATGACCGCTACGATCAAGACGTAGTATCCCTAACTAACTAGCTGTGCCACTACGATGCGTTAGTTGCGATCCCTAAATAATATTCTATCTGGGTGATGATAACACTTCCCACAGGTTAAACAAATTTATAGCTATATTCAGGAAACGTTTGTGATATTTTTAATTTCAATCTTATGTATATAGTAAGTTTTCGTTAACCTTTTTTTAGTAAGTTTTCGTTAGTTTTCTTTTCTCTTTTTTTCAAGTAATTTCCACCGGTCTTTGTTTTTTTTTAAATTAATATTATGATTATTTTTAATAGATAATAAAGTTTTTTTTGAAGAGTTTATTTTTGTTTGACCACGCTAATCTCTGGAACCACCAGACGGATTTGTTTTTTTTTTGCATTCATGAGGAAGGTTAAACCTAGGCTATTTAACATAACGCTATGATCCTTAGGCACCAAGAAAAAGAAGTAATAGCGCGATAGTCAACAATGTGACATGTAGTTAGGTAAATTAGCAACGAATATCTCCTTTCTCTCCCTCTTCCTACCACTGCCTTACTAGATCATGTAGGTATACCCAGCAGCAACAAAAACTTACCGGGTTTGAAGCTGCTGCTTAGAATAAGATTGCTGGTAACATCTGCCCTTAAAATTTAATTTGTGTAGTTAAGGTGAGGGGGAGAGGGCTTACAAATCTAATGTAGAAATATCCTCGGCCAAAATTTTTTGGTGTCATTTTCATTCACCAATCATCTGTTTTTTGTTTGTATATTTCAATTCAAATTTCATGCTGTATTTCAGAAAATAATGCAATGCTAAAGAAAAAGAACCCATTTGTTTGAATATTGGTCATTCCAACATGTTTAGGAATAAACTATTTACGATGTTGAAGTCAGCATGCCGAATTCACAGGAGAACTGTGGTAGCTAGAATTCGGCAGATCACTCCGGTTACATTTGGGGTGATTACGGCCAGATGCGATGAGAAACAGGTGGAATACGAAGAAATCTATGATCCAGATAAGCTAGAGCATGATTTTCTGATTCGACAAGCGACCACAGTCAACGTCAATGCAGCAACACAACTTCTTACTGTTACACTGGTTGCAATACAAGATACTAGTGAAAGGTTAGCTAGTGTTATGATAAATATTCTGCGTTCGTACATTACGTAACTGGTTCTTTCATGGTCACTGTTTGGTCAACAACCTAGATAGAGGTTAGGCCAAAGGTGAAAGTACCTATCCATCAAACCATCAGGGGACATCAGGAAGTATTTTCTATTAAGTAATTCCTTAAAATGTAGTGTGCACTCAAAGAAATATTTTATGGTTTCACCAGATTACGTGATGCATTAACAAAGGAGATTTGTTTAGTAAGACAGGCCCTCGAATGGGGTGAAGATGGAACCCCTCCCCACCACTGGGACCAGCTTGTAGCCATCAGGGGCTCCCTCAATGATCTGAAACATAATATCCGTACACTCTTTAGTAAGTACCAACATAATGTCATATTAATAACCTGGCTGTTTTGGTCATTGGCTCACTGGCCATTAGCATGCTGCCAAAGTTAGTGAGTGATTATAAATAAGAGGATAAGACTTCTTATAGATAAGTTTCTTTCAATTCAATTCATCTCAGACCCTGTTCTCGACTACACATCAAAGCATAGTTATATATATAAGCATGAATTTACCTGATTTGTTTAAGCATTTTGTAGCTGCTGCTTTGTTTGCTGGAAGGAAACTTTTTGATTTTATACTACTATAGAGGTACACAAACAAACAGCCAACCTGGTGGTAAGCGGTTATCATAGCCTATGGATGCTTGCAATATCAGAGGTATCACTCACAAGTTGCCTCCCTGAGATATCAAGATGAAAAATCTTATGAACTCTCTCCTAACTCTTATTAGGTCTTGCTTTTGCACATGAACTATATGTAAGTTTTTTATATATTCTCTGTGTAAGCATTAAAGAACAGAGGATTTGGAATTATTACAAAAAAAGAAATACATGAGCAGAGAATAGTACTGTGTAATATACAATAGCTTCAGCCCATGGCACCTGGATAAAAAGTAGCCTGTGTTATTCTGATGTATAAGGTATATAACTGTAAAGTTTTATCCATTCAGTAGCTTTTGTGTGAAAGAGTAACAAACATCCATCCTCATAAACTTTCATGTTTATAATAGTAGTACCACAGATATAATGCAGAATGTATGCACAACAGTACTAAGTATAACAATATTGCTACAGTATTATTTTTTCCTCAAGGTTATATGGATTATGCTGAAAAATTAGCTACTGTGGCAGCAGAAATATCTTATCTATCAGGAAACATAGCAGCATCAGACGCAATATGTGAAAGGATTGATCATGCCTGCAGGTAAAATAAAACATGTTTTAGAAAATAATATTATAAAAACTTTTATTAGAGCATTTTACATTTTCCAAATCATAAATTAACAGTAAAGTTATATTTTCTTTCACTTCTTTTAAACCCATAGGTGCTTACAACAATATTTCATTTTTTTTACATTGAATTACAAAATTGGTGTAACTCTGAGATCACTCGAAGCTTTCACCCAAATATTACTGAGAGCTTGAATTTTTTAACATTCATCCACCAAATAAAAATAACAATAGCCACTCCTTTGACCTATAACATTGTAATAAAATAATAGTGATAAACAACGTTAAGTAAATACAATAATTAAATCTTACTTCTAAATTATATACATTGAAGTGCATTATTTTGTGTTGGTTACATCTAGATCATTCAGAATCCAAGATTTTTACTGTTCCAAAAAGTTTTTTTAATAAAAATGGATGAGATTAGAAATATCATGTATATGATAGTTGTACATTATGTACTTGATTTTGTATGCATTCAACATTTTAAATCAACCATATTTCAACAGAAATGCATATTCAATGCCTTTTTCCACATAAATCTTTGCTCCTTTTTTGAGAAATAAAAAATATTTGTAGAATTTATTATCAACAGACAAATAAATTAAAAGGGTTTGAAAATTTAATGTATACTTGCGTGATATTTTTCAGTCTGATATGAATCTTCTTAATAACCCCCCCTTGAACCTTGTCACCCATTATTTTCTGTGCTTTTTAATGCATTAAATTTTCAAGATTAGTTACTTTGCCAAAATTGACGTTTTGTTAGTGAAATATCAGTAAATATTGCCATGATCTAGGATCTAGGCCTATATTCCAGAACTAAACTCAAGAATCTATATTCAAGTATATTTTTTTGACAAATTGTCATTGGGAACTTTCAAAAAAACTGACTCTTTACCATAGTTTTTTTGACAGCTTGGTAAAACTGACACAGTGGCGGTGGCGGTGGCGGAAATAGGTACATCACGACCGCCACCATCGCCATGACCGCGCCAGTTTGCTCAGGCCTTTAGTCTAGATTCTGGAAGACAACCTGGTCTTCCAGAATCTAGACTTGAGATGGTACTGTAACAATCCAAATGCATAACTCAAAGCAGTTCCTTTGCAGGAGTTGCAACACCCAAAAACAGCTGACTCAAGACCTTCAGCAAGAGAGCTTGGAACTTCAACAGAAAGCCATCGTCACCTCACCCACCCTCGAAGACAAACTGAAAAATGAAAATGAAACTAAAAACAAGGACAAGAAACTGAAAAACTGAACATTTCCATTATGTAAATAAATGAGTGATATTAGAATAAGAAAGTTACACAATAGAAGGATTGCATGTTTTTTTTATTGTTATTCATAAATTTAGCCATTCTGCATCGAAATAAACGAAAATTAGTAATTTTGAAAATTTAAGAAGTTGAAAAAACGTCAGGTAGATTTTGCCAACTTCTGTTGCAGCGTCCACTTGTGACTTGTGGAGATAAAACCCATCTAAGAATCATCCTTGATCATTTACAAATCTATTGCAATCTAATAAGCCATTTCGGAAATTGATGGAAAAACAACCTCTTACAGCAAACGCAAATACGGGCTTCTGTTGTCGCTGAATATTTACTAATATGTAGTCTTACCTAACCTGTGTTAAGGTCTCTACCGTTGGGCCTTAGTATGGAAGATTTTTGTGGTGTACCTTGATATTCAGAAGGCGGCGTCCTTGTTGAGATGCGTCTCTATGTCGACACGGCAGATCGGGCAATGCTTGTTGGTGCCGAGCCACTGGTCCACGCACTCCATGTGGAACAGATGCATGCATGGCAGCCGTCTGCAAACAAACATACAGATGCACATTTTCATTAAAATAAAAATAATTTATTATGATTATATCAAATAATTTAAGAATGCCTTAATTAGTTAGTTGTAGATGTCGAATAATGGCGTTTTCCCGGACGTACAGACAGAAACCTCCGACTTCCGTGTTTTCTGTCTGTTCATTCGCGCCAGCAGCGCTCTAGAGCTGACAGAAGGGAGTGGTACCTGCAGTCGGAGTCGACCTCGAAGATGGAGAGGCAGATGGTGCACTTCTCATCCTGGTGGTGCGGCGCGGGACGCGCGTACGCGTGTCGATACGTGTTGCTCTCGATGGTGGCGCGCGAGGCACCGCGGTGCGCGCGCCAGCCCCCGCGCCGAGCCTCGGCTGCCTCCGCCACGCGCACCATCGCCGCCACTAGCGAGCCGCCCGCTCCGCCTGTGCCACCCTGGAACATACAAATTTCTTTATTCACATAATATCACTAAACTTAATACCGTTATCAGCATTATCTCTTTGGGTTTCAGGGGGGTTTGTATAAGATGGGAGTATCATTTTTTTTAAATACGACTCCACACTTGCTAAGCTGCTGGAAACAGCTAGTCCTAAATAATAATTATCTTTACCGTGGGTTGTATTGATATGTGAAGGTGGGGCGTGGCGTGATGCATCTGCATGAAGTGGTGCAAGTGGTGGTGAACATGCTGACCATCCCTGAAAAAAGAAAACAAGAAAACATTGTGTTCATGCTCTTATAACTTGTAACCTAATATTCACGTAACATTTGTTCCACAGCGAGATTCGAACCAGCACCTGTTGCGTCTTAGTCTCCCGGCTACTCTCCGAGGTTTAAATCCTTTCTTTACCCCCATGTTATGAGCCAGAGATACATAACGGGAAAGTCGGTATTGGATACTTACATGACCAGAGGGGCGGAAACCGGTATTCCAGATAAAGGAGGTCCAACGTCTCGCGGTTCCAGCTCATCCAATAGCTGAAACGTATTAATTGAACCATTAAATAAAAAAAAACATAAAACATAACGGGATCATGTATCACGTCATGTTTTGTCAATAAGCATTCTATCTCAAATGCAGTGTCGAAAGCTAATGCTGCTTCCACACCGCAGCCAGTTGGCAAGTAAAATAATTTAAAGTAATAAAACTTTTTATTCAAATTAATAAAAGATTTCTAATGAAAAAATAAACTTTTTATTCGATTGAAAATTCACTCAATTGAATGATTTTAGGACTGTGCTTGCTGTAGTACTTATTACGCTGCAGACAGTTTGACAGTAAAAAACAATGAATTCAGTTAAAAAAGTGAAAATTTTTGTTCATTTCATTCATAAGTTCTGATGTGTTCTGTAATGTGCACTGTTTTCAATAAATTAGATGATTTTACCCACTAGCTAACACTAGGATTTTACTTACACCTAAGAATGTATTGGCTGGTAGCGGCACTGGCGGGAAGAACTGAGGATTTAACGGTTGTGGTGCGATATCGTTCATCATACTGCGACGCTGCATCTCCTACAAACAGATACAAACAAGACTCAATAGAACAACAACATCCCACGGTCACATAGATAGACCAAGGCATCAAGCACATAACGGACTTGTCCCCATCTTGGGATGTCCCCTCTCGATCACGGAGTTATGAGCTCGATAGTCCAGGATGTCAATTTTTTTAAATCGGCAGAATGCTTGATAGTCGCCAATGCCTCAAAGTTAGTATCTTTGAAAGCTCACCTACGTCTAAAATTATCACGCCTATGATTACAAGTGATCCTCGTATTAAAACCACTCCCTGACTATTGGACATAGACAATCTCTAACTTATCACTCTTGTTATTCTCTGCAGAATCCAATGTACCTATGACAGATTCAAATTTGGTGATCTTTTTGCTGAGTGAACGAAATATGAAATGAAATATGTATATTTTATTGCTGTGAAAACTGTCCAGCTAGTTTCTAACAGAGTACAAAGAGTTTAAAATCGATTGAGAAAAAAAAAACAAACATTGTGACTTATAAATTAAAATTACAAAAATAAAGGAACAAACAATGACAAAAGAGCATAGATTAGATAAAAATTATCAAATTAAATGCATAATTTCATTTATTCATAACATCATATCACAACATTGGTGAAATTCACAAACAAAAACGTTCCAATACGACAACTAACGTTTTTGATTAAGGATCCGGCGTACAGCGCGAACAAACTTAAATTCGAAGCGCGTGCAAAACTAAGAAAAATCCCTTTTTGACTGGTGCAGGCCCGCCCGTGCTTGTTCGATAGCAATATTAGCCGTTAAGAAATTGTTATAAATTTGGTGGTGTTCCGTAATACCAAAAAAGATGAATGAAAACTTGTTTTATTTTTCACATTGTGTTGTTATTCTGAAACTAGACTATGTACCTAACTAAACGATACGTAAGGTATTGTTGTTTTTAATACGAAACAAATAAGAAGAAAACATGTCATGTATTACGTAAAAATATCCAAAATGCGATTCGATTACATTTAATTTTCGGTAAGAATTTTGAAAAAATCTATAGCAAGGTACGTAGATAAATACTATTCGAATGCAAATAATAACAATATGGTGGAAGTAAGCTCTAATTACAAATGACTATGGTATTACGTTTGTATGGGCAATTCATCCAACGCAGGCCTCTTAATTGGTATTATAGGTTTTGTATTGGTATTATCGTTCAAAACAGCGCGATCGGCACCTACCCTGACCTAACGTAAGAATACAGTGACGTGGGTATTAGGACTAACGAATACAAATATTTGCAGATTATGTATTATGCAACAGGAATCGCCGAAAACGGGAACGGGAAAAGCCGCACTTTTTATTAAGATCGTCATACACTAGGCTTCCTCAAATCGTTATCTTAACATTTATGAATCGGGCGAGCGAAGATGGATATGGAGACAGATATGGAGTCTACTAGACCGATCCGGCGTTTGTAGGTATGTTTGTTTGTCCGACGATAACTGCCGAACCGTTTATTCAATCTTGATGAAACTTGTAGGTTAGGTTAGGTTATACTAATAGAATTTTGCAGTTCAAATATGAGCCTGATAAACAATATTTTTGGATAGTCGGGTATAAACGGTATTTCGCGATCAATCAGTTCGTGGCGAACCACTTAATTTGTGTAAGACGAGACGAGGGTTACTTTCGTGTTTCGATAAAAACGCCGATTTTTAGACAGGGTAACTTTGTTAGGTTAGGTTATTTTCAACCAACTTCAAAAAAGGAGGAGGTTTTCGATTCGTCTGTATGTTTTTGTGTGTTTGTTACGCGATATCTCCGCCAATCATGAAGCGATTTTACTGATATATAAAATCTCACAACTAAGTGTGAAAAAATGGGAGATGAAATTTGATATTGGACTTTTTATCAACTGTTATTTGAAGTCGGTTTTCATTTAACTGAAAAAAATTATACTTATATCGGTTACGTATAACTGTACGTACCAGCATGCGATGTTGCCGCTGCCACAATCTCTCGTGCACGATGTATGGATTGGGCCCCGACAGGTCGCGTCGACGTTCTCCCACTGTGGGAAATACAACGATTAGGAAATAACTAAAGTAAACTATGTAGAATTAATGTAAAAATTACTAAAGTAAACTATGCGATAAAATGGGCCAACAACCAGTATCCCCATGGGAGCTATTGAGTTTTATAGTTTTCGTACATCGAAAGCCGGTACCTACGCTATTATTTTTTGGTATAACGCCATCTAGTTTGATATTTGGAACTCAATTCTGAACTTATCAACTCAATTCTGAGTTGTGCACTTGCGCGTGCGCGTGCTGCGGCGCCGCACAGCAGCAGTTACGAGATATGTAGGACTCACTGTGCGCGGGCGGTGCGTGCGCGTGCTCGTGCGCGTGCGCGTGTGCGTGTGCGTGGTAGGGATGCGCGTGCGTGTGCGGCGGCAGGGAGTTGTGCACTTGCGCGTGCGCGTGCTGCGGCGCCGCACAGCAGCAGTTACGAGATATGTAGGACTCACTGTGCGCGGGCGGTGCGTGCGCGTGCTCGTGCGCGTGCGCGTGTGCGTGTGCGTGGTAGGGATGCGCGTGCGTGTGCGGCGGCAGGGAGTTGTGCACTTGCGCGTGCGCGTGCTGCGGCGCCGCACAGCAGCAGTTACGAGATATGTAGGACTCACTGTGCGCGGGCGGTGCGTGCGCGTGCTCGTGCGCGTGCGCGTGTGCGTGTGCGTGGTAGGGATGCGCGTGCGTGTGCGGCGGCAGGGAGTTGTGCACTTGCGCGTGCGCGTGCTGCGGCGCCGCACAGCAGCAGTTACGAGATATGTAGGACTCACTGTGCGCGGGCGGTGCGTGCGCGTGCTCGTGCGCGTGCGCGTGTGCGTGGTAGGGATGCGCGTGCGTGTGCGGCGGCAGGGAGTTGTGCACTTGCGCGTGCGCGTGCTGCGGCGCCGCACAGCAGCAGTTACGAGATATGTAGGACTCACTGTGCGCGGGCGGTGCGTGCGCGTGCTCGTGCGCGTGTGCGTGTGCGTGGTAGGGATGCGCGTGCGTGTGCGGCGGCAGGGAGTTGTGCACTTGCGCGTGCGCGTGCTGCGGCGCCGCACAGCAGCAGTTACGAGATATGTAGGACTCACTGTGCGCGGGCGGTGCGTGCGCGTGCTCGTGCGCGTGCGCGTGTGCGTGGTAGGGATGCGCGTGCGTGT
Organism: Perizoma flavofasciatum; assembly: GCA_958496245.1. Lineage (NCBI taxonomy): Eukaryota > Metazoa > Arthropoda > Insecta > Lepidoptera > Geometridae > Perizoma > Perizoma flavofasciatum. Next base: position 5,775,779 of record OY292439.1, on the reverse strand, counting down.
GCGGCGGCAGGGAGTTGTGCACTTGCGCGTGCGCGTGCTGCGGCGCCGCACAGCAGCAGTTACGAGATATGTAGGACTCACTGTGCGCGGGCGGTGCGTGCGCGTGCTCGTGCGCGTGCGCGTGTGCGTGTGCGTGGTAGGGATGCGCGTGCGTGTGCGGCGGCAGGGAGTTGTGCACTTGCGCGTGCGCGTGCTGCGGCGCCGCACAGCAGCAGTTACGAGATATGTAGGACTCACTGTGCGCGGGCGGTGCGTGCGCGTGCTCGTGCGCGTGCGCGTGTGCGTGTGCGTGGTAGGGATGCGCGTGCGTGTGCGGCGGCAGGGAGTTGTGCACTTGCGCGTGCGCGTGCTGCGGCGCCGCACAGCAGCAGTTACGAGATATGTAGGACTCACTGTGCGCGGGCGGTGCGTGCGCGTGCTCGTGCGCGTGCGCGTGTGCGTGGTAGGGATGCGCGTGCGTGTGCGGCGGCAGGGAGTTGTGCACTTGCGCGTGCGCGTGCTGCGGCGCCGCACAGCAGCAGTTACGAGATATGTAGGACTCACTGTGCGCGGGCGGTGCGTGCGCGTGCTCGTGCGCGTGCGCGTGTGCGTGTGCGTGGTAGGGATGCGCGTGCGTGTGCGGCGGCAGGGAGTTGTGCACTTGCGCGTGCGCGTGCTGCGGCGCCGCACAGCAGCAGTTACGAGATATGTAGGACTCACTGTGCGCGGGCGGTGCGTGCGCGTGCTCGTGCGCGTGCGCGTGTGCGTGTGCGTGGTAGGGATGCGCGTGCGTGTGCGGCGGCAGGGAGTTGTGCACTTGCGCGTGCGCGTGCTGCGGCGCCGCACAGCAGCAGTTACGGCACGGGAACACGCATCTACCTCGTAGGCCTCTGTAAAATAGAAAACACATGTTAAATACGAAAATAGTTATAATAAAAACTAGTCACATACATAGTTTTGAACCTACACAATACATTAGGGTTCCGGTACCGTGGGTTCCGGAACTACGTATACCTGGGACCACAACATCTAGACCCGGAGAAAATGTATTTATTTATTTAATTAAAGATGAGTAACTTTCGCTGATATGTCCATGTCATACAGTGTTGGATCAAAAGACTGTTTTAAATTTGGTTAACTTTTTGTAAGCAAAGAATTGTTCTTTTGTAGCCAGAAATATCTGCATAATATGCAAACATATTTTACGAAGGTGTGTATATAATGTATATTGCTGATATCCCTATTCATACTCACACTCATACTCTCATAATAAATAAATACTGTCCCAGAGCATCGAAGCCGGCTCAAAGACAACCGCACCAGGTTTTCGTTGAGCCGGCAACCTGGCACGTTTGTCGCTAGGTGGCCGACATTGTTGAAAGTATTTCGCTAGCTTAGTGCAGGGGGTGATAAGTTAGTTTGTTACCCAGGTCGCAGCAGGCCATGCTCGGGTTCCGGGAAGTACTGCGGCGGGTCGGCGTCGGGCGCGCGGCGCGGCTCGGGCGGCGCGGCGCGAGGCTCGGGAGGCGCGGCGCGAGGCTCGGGAGGCGCGGCCCACGGCGAGGGGGGCGTGGCGCGCTGCGATGGTGGCGCGGGCGGCAGCTCGTCCGGCGTGTAGCTGGGCGACAGCGGCGAGGTGGACACGTCGCGGTTGTACGCCTCGTTACACACGTGCAAGTCATCGTCGCGCGTCAGGTCTATCACGCGGTTGCGGACCTGCAACAAGTTTTATTATCAGCCTGCATCATCTAACTGCCGGGCAGAGGCATCCCTTCTGCTTGTCATGGGGACAGTTAGAATAGCTTGGGTTCCAATGATGTGAGTCCGAACTCCTTACATCCCGTCTATACTGTAGGATTGTGAATAATAACAAGGGATTTGGACATTATTAAACAGTTAATTCAATTAGATTGCGAGCAGAAAATAGAATGTGGCAGACATTGCCGGTATGAGCGTGCGACTGCCCATAGGTACTTACATACTACACTTACAAGTAGGTACATTTAGTTAGGCACGGCTCACGGAGTTTCGCTATTCCTAACATATACTAATAATAAAACTGATGAGCTTTTTTTTTTATTTGAACGCGCTTATCTCTGCAATGTCGGAAATGATTTTTTTTTTTGCATTTGATAGCCTAATTCTTGAGGAAGGCTACAGGCTATTAACATCACGCTACGAACCTTAGGAGCCGAGCAAAAGAAGTGTTCCTTCTTTTGCGCGGGGCGGGCGATGCGACGCGGTTGGTTGGGTCCGAGGGCGGCCGTGGCACAGATATTCAATTATCAAACTCACACTATCGGAGATGCACTGGATGTCCTCATCGGAACTATCCGACACCCAGTCCAGCTGAAGGTCGGGAGCGGAGAGCGCGGCGCCCGCGGCCACAGCCCGCTGCGATGATGAACCCTGCAACACATTGTTACACTGCTTTAAACTTGCAGGCAACCAAGTATGCTATAAAAAAAAAGTAGCAAGTTTATAGGCCGATAGCCGTGGCGGTCGTAATATTGCAGACGCATTTTTGACACGCGACGACAAAAACCCGTATTGTGTGTTTGCCATAAGAGGTTGTTTCTCTATTACAATTTTATCTTCGAAACTGCTTATCGAACTTTAATGCGGTTTTTGACAATAGATGTTTTTGTCTATAGGATTTAGTCATTTCAATGATGGAAATACACGTCGTTCAAATTTTGAAAATAAGTCTTATTTTGCTTGGTTGCAACGACAGAGTCATTGTATCATTTGCAAACTGGCGCGCTAGTATTTGTACGGCGGTGTTCACACTGACACGCGCGACACCCAAGTTGATCGCGACGTTTTAATTTGCGCGGGCCTACACCCGCTACGCAAGGTACCCCTGTGTGTTCCAAGCGTTAATTATCTTCATGGTTATAAAAGATACGGTATACATAGGAATCATATCAGTAGCTCAACAATGTTGCTGAAAGGCAGGAAGATTTTTTATATCAAAAATATATCATGCTCGGGGGGACTTGCTCCGTATAAAGCTTAGTTATTAGCTAAGTATATTAGTATAGCTTAGTCGGTCTAGCCTCGCTTACCAAGCGGGAGGATGCGGAGTATCGCACATGTAGATATTTAAGCTTATTGTGTGTGTGTGTGTGGGTTTAAAATCAAAAATAATCAGCTAGGAAGATGTTTTACCTGGCGAGTGCTACCCGATTCAACTTTAGGCTGAACTGGCACAAATGCGGAGCTAGGTCCTGGCTGTGGAGTTACAGCACCGCAGTCCCCACCCGCATCCACATCCCGAGACCTGCTCAAATCATCTGCCTCCATCTTTACTGTTACATTCTCACTTGCTTCAATGTGAGACTGCGGTTCAGTCTTTACTTGAACCCTTTCTTGGTTCCTGTCTGGAACCGGTTCATTTACCTGAGACGAGCTCGGAGGTTCAGTCTTTACTTGCACCCGCTCTTGTGCAGGCTCTGTTACATGCCACGCGTAACCGGAAACTGATGGTGTGGTGACTATAGGTGAAGCTGTTTGTGCGTTTGTATCTGTTGCATTAAACTCCTGTTTAATCGGTCTTTCGTTTGTGCTTTGATCTGTTCTGGGCTCTGTTTTGACTTGTGCAAATGTGCATGGCTGCATTCTTCTCATCCATATGGCATGATTAATGTTCCGAAGGGGTATGTTGTGGCTGTGATGGTTGTGATGATGGTGATGATATCTATGACCAGGATTTAACCTATTTACATGAGGATGTCTCGGACTGAGCCTGTCACATTGCTCCGTCTGAACATGCCCAAACATGCGGTAGTTTCCGCAGCGACACATTACTGGGGTTTCTCTTTTAACAGGGTAGAATGAGCTGTTGGTACTGGGTATAGGTACTTCATATTCTCTTGTATGGTCTGCTAGAGGCTGTTGATTGGCACTGTGTCTCATTGTAGTGAGGTGTAATGGTGCTTCTTCCCGTCCGGATGTTTGCCTCTCTGCTTGTATTCCATCAACCTGTGCTGTAGGCACACTGAGATCATGTGGTTCAACCTTCACTGCTACCGACACTTGAGAGGCTCTGGTACTGTTACTAGCCTGAGCATTGTTCGTCGACAGATTGATAGTGTTGTTGTTAGTAATATCGTTTTCACATAGTCTTTTTCTCGGTGTATTATCTTCCTCTTCCGAACTGAGTTCTATGGGATTAGATTCAGATTCTCTGGATTGTCTCCGCCCGGGAGATATGTTTAGTTGACGTGACGGTCTTTCTAACCAAGATGGAAGATGGGGGGCATTGGCAGTAACACTTTCATTGGAGCTTGTATTGTTGGATGGTAGTTCATTTTCCCTTTGGGGTTCATTGTCGTTTTGTACAACCGGTGCATGGTGAGGGAGGACAGGATCCATTGCATATGAAACTGGATTATATGGGCCATTATAGTTACCAAGGAGAAGGTAATTATTGAAGTACATTGGGTCCCTGTGAGCATGGTGTTCCCAGTGCGACGAGGGAGGAAAACAGTAGTTTTTGGGCCATTGCGGTTTTGGTTGATAGCGAATGTTGATTGGATTGGTTCTTATATTGCCATTAGAGCTGTCAGGGTTGGCTTGACCGATGGAATAGTCGAAAGAGCTCGAGCTGTCTGGTAATGGCTGGTATTCCTCAGGCACTGGCGTGCGGGACTCTGAAGGGTGACTGATGGGAGCCACATTCACTTCATATGGACGAGTTGGTGTGGTAGAGTTCACATAATTGGATGATACTGGTTTTGGGGTCTGCTCATTGGCTGATGAGACAGTTGCATCTGTGCTGGGTAATGGTGGTAGCATCACTACTTCTTCATCACTCTCTGCAAACAATGCATCACACTCCATTTCATCTGAAATTCAATAAACAAATATACAATTCTTAAGATCATTAATCAATTTATTTAAATACATGTTTTCAATTAACAAATAAGTAAAGGAATAAAAACCCAATAGTCACATACATAATCATGACGCCACACTAAGTCGTGGGTATCAAGAACTATGACTAAAATGGTACCACAACACTACACACAAATGAAAACTTTCTTCCATATTAAAGTGGCTTCCTTCTATCAGTCTGTGATTTTATGTGAAAGATACATTTCAAAATAGATAGACTTATTATATATATTATATATTAGACTATTTTAGATTATGCTGACGCCAGCTACCTCGACCTCAACGAAGACCAGCAGGGCGATCACACGAACTCATGGCTATCGAGATGGCAATCAATTTTGACACTAGTTCCTTATTTTAATGGTCTATCCATCCAAAAACCGGAACATCCAATATGAAACCAATTTTGTTCATTCGCATTGTCCATCTATGGCTTATCCAGCTTACAAATTAGCGTGATACGATTCATCCCAGCCATGGGAAATTAGTGTGATCGCCCCGCTGTTAAACAAACGAGCGCCTTCAGAATCTTTGTACCCTCAATATTCCGCGCAAAACTTAAGTGGCTTCGCATCCGTTTTCGCCTAAATGCGTTCTAACATGTTCTTTTCCTTCTGTACAATATTCTCTGTAATCCTATCTAAACATTTAACCAAAAGGAGCGTTTTAAGTTTTTGAATAAAATTCTATGTTAACACCATGACTTTCTAGCTGTATGACTATGGAACGCCTTACCTTTCTCTATAAGATCATCAAAATCACTCTTTATTTTTAAAGTTAATGGTAGGTATACACTCAGACACTAGATAAACATAATAAGATAATTAAAAAAAGACAAATAAAAAAAAAATATAGAACTATGAGAATCAAGCAAGGAATGGATAGCAAACCTAAGCAAAAATAAAATATACTAATCAAACAAATAGAAAAAAAACATTGCAACAAAGTTTTATCAAGAATTATACTTACAAGCAACCAATTGCACAAGGAATGGCTGTCCAAATAGAAGCAAATGATAGTGGCCCTAGAAAAAGCTTGAGGCTGCCCTTGATAAGAGGCACACTGAACTGAGAGACATACTCTAACAAGAAAGACACTATAATGAAATACTTTTCATTTGCCTGCAGTAGGTAAACAAATCGAGGACTCAGCCACGCTGTTTTTCAGCCTCGCCTTTTAATGTAGCTCAGTAGCTACCATTCTCTGATACTTAACAGCTATGTTGCTAAACAATTATGCAGCTATTTCAACTATGTTGCTTAACAATTATGTTTGAGATCATGAAAGGATACAGCTAGATAGCAACCAAGCTGAGTACAGTGCTATACTCGACTTACTCAGCTAGGTAAGGTATACCTATAAGCTATAGTTTTGACAGTAGGTAAATAGGTTGATTGTTATCTGATATGTTTGAAATTCAGATGGATTCTTACAACACTGTTTATTATGACACTTTTTGAGGCAGGCATCAAACATACTTTTCTTGGTTTAATTTTTTTAAGAAATAAATAGATTATTTCTTCCATACAAATTGCCCATTCTTTCACACTAAAATTGCCCTTATGCTGCTCATTTACTCGCTGCACTAATGGGGATCCGTTTAGTGGATGGCAAGGCACCAGCTGCATAGAACAGACTTACTAAATCAGAATTGGCTGATCTAACATAAGAGGTAAGTTCTAGCATTGGCTGAGGTGCCTCAAGCCTTGCTAATGCCTCTCAAAAGTCCATGCCCACACCTAACATATCAATAAACCCCTTACTTATAAAGATTAAAAACAGATTTACATGACTTCATGACTATGGCTTGTGTGGCAATTTCATATTTCTGCCAAAGTCCAATACCAAATGAACCACTGTTTAACTTAGCAACTAAGAATATTCTTAGTAAAGTAGGAATATTATTAGTAATTCTAGTCCCTTGACTCCCTCCTATTTGAAAACCCAATTTGAGTATCTTCATAGCTGTCATCCTCCCCGTATCCTGTGATCTTCGAAAAATCTCTCGCTGAAAACTCCTATTCACAGCACTAGATTCTATGACAAGTCTTTTACAGTTGAAGCAGTGCACCTGTAGAATGCATTGCTGGTGCCCCATCGCAAGGCATATTCAAAGCTCAAGTTCAAAACTTTTTTTATCAGAAATATCTTTGAACCAGTGAATAAAAAATAAGTCCTTTCATATCCTCTTACTTTTCTGTATGGTAGGTGTATAAATTAATTATAAATATATATTTGTATATATTCTATTTATATCTATATATTTTTATATTGTGTAGTTTCTTACTGTGTATGTAATTATATTTATGTAATAGTTGTATATTTTTTACACTCTCCTCTTGTATTTATTACTATGTTCACCACCAATCATTCTTACAATTCATACATTCTGCTTCATCCCAAAGTTGTCTGGAAGAGGTTGCTTTTAAGCAGTAAGACCACCCTTTGTACTTTTAGTTATATAACTTTTTTTGTTTATTTTGTTATCTTGTGGTGAACAATAAAGTATTTTCATTTATTCATACGATAATCAGTGGTTCATTTTATTTGGTTGAATTTGAAATTATTCATATCAGAATTTATGTTTAAGGCTCCTATTGAGTGAAATATTAATAAAAACCATGCAAAGTGAAGACTTCCTAATTTTGATGTCCCGGCGTCCCTGAATTGGTTATTGGAAAGGCTTAGCAGTCAGTTGGTTCTAGGTATAAGTCTCACCATTCCTTGCTTGGTTCTCTGATGATGTTGATGTGAATGCAGTATCCAGGATGGCACTCAGCGATGGTCCCGGCATATTCCATGACGAAGAAGATTGATCCTCATCGTGTCCCTTTTCAGTCATTTTGATGTGATAATTATAATTAGTTAAATTATTGACAGATTCACAAAGGAACTACATCACAACTTCCATCTAGCTAGTCATATAAAAACTCAACATTTCTTCTGTAGGTATTAGATTTGTTCCGCAGTAGTATATGCATTTGAACCACGGCGATGAACGCAAAATCTGACTAGCAACAACAAATTCAACAAAATGCGCACAAAATACAAAAATTTACATGACCATTACTTTGGTAGAGTTGATAATGATTGATTGATTGCTTGTTGAAGCAAAAATGTTATAATATAATCTGTGAATGATTGATACTTTGATACGACAAAATTCACACAATTTTTTACGACCTTTTACGGTATACGGCCGTATTTTACATTGCCGTATCATTATTTACGGCAATCCTTCTTTCTCCTGGTATGGTATATTATTACGATGCGTCATTATATTATTTCGGTAATTAGCATTGACAGATGCGTCAATTTGCGCAAGATGTCTCAAGTTCAGAGGTTTGTGAACCTTTTAGATTTTCAGGATTCTTGTATCAAAATTTGCTGCCTAATTTTGGATACCTACAAATTTTGACTAACTTAAAGCAGTCCGGCGTATCATAAAAACAGAATGTTCAAGGCTCACGCATTTTGCTGATAACGTCTAATGTATTAGCAGCATTCCCCATCGCTCCTTTATATTCTGACGACATCCCTAACCTAACGGGATTTTTACATGTAAGATAAATGCTATCGAGTAATACGGCAACTGCTTTGCTAAAACTACATTAGAACGACGCACACGTCTCTCACCTGTTTAAGGTTGGTGTGCACACCAAGCGCGTCATCTACGTGTCGCGCATTCCACGCTGGTTTTCGATGAAATGAGGATGTGGAGGCCACTGGATATAAAAAAGTAGGTAACTAAACTCGCCAGTCGGCGCTAGTGGAATTACGCGTCCGACGTTTGAGACGTAGAACGACGTTGGAGGCGTGGCGTCACTTAAAAAATTTAAAAACGAAAATACATTACGAGTTGCAGGTACGTATTGTAGGCTCGCCCACATCGCTGCATACAGCAGGAACTACATTAGGCTTACGTGGGCCACGTACGCTGATGGACACGTCGGAGCACTTAAATTTATGTGTCGACTAGTTGTGTGGAGCTTGTGACGTCTCAGACGTGTGCATGCGACGTGTCTAATGTAGTTCCATTTTTATATACAACAATTTGATGTTGCACATACGGCAAATTTGTTGTCATTTTTGAGATAACAACAATGGCATAATCGTACGTAGGGCCACAGAGGTTATATGATACGTAGGGCATACATATCTCTAACTAGTCTGTGGGCATCATAGAGAGTGTATCCAAAACAGCTTTTACACGCATGCATGTATTGCATAGAGGCTCCAATATGAAATTGAAATAAGCACGGTCTATGGTCGTTGTCTTTGATTGGCTAAAATATTTGTTTACCTACTTTTGGTTTTTGGGAGAAGTGATTACGAAAAGTTATTTCATTGGTGATTGGTGAAAACTACGAATAGATAATTATGTTAAGAAGACTCGAACATAGAACTGTAACTGATAAGGTTGTATCGTAGTTGTCATAGAGTACTCATCTACTTAGGGAGTTGTGCAACGACGCTCGACGGCAAGTAACGGAGAATAGCATAAGATACGAGTAGTTCGGTTTTAAGCTGACTATTCCTAGCATTCTGGATTTGCTCCAAATAATTAATATTGGAACTATTTTACGAAGGGCCCGTAACATGTCTTCTTCAGTATTGCCTTTTTTTATTCAGGGCGAGGTGGTGAAAGGCTTTGGTAGAGGATCAAAAGATCTTGGCTGCCCTACAGGTAAATACCTTTTATTTGATGGGTTGATACTTATTGGTATCTGTATAAGTACCAAATGCCATACTTGAAATTTACTTCGAGTTCTATTCTTTGCATTCCTTAAACCATCATTATTTTTGAACTTTCAGCAAATTATTCATTAGAAGTGGTCCAGTCATTGCCCAAAAACTTAGAGCCAGGAGTTTACTATGGCTGGGCACAAGTAGATAATGGACCAGTCCATAAAATGGTGGCAAATGTGGGCTGGTGTCCATTTTATGCAAATAAGCAGATGTCTGTGGTAAGTCTTTTCTTGGTATGTAGGTACCACTTATCTAAAAATACTGGTAAACTTATGAGACAGAAATTAAGTCTAACATACTGTTCCTTTCCATTATAAAATTTACTAGTCAGACTACATAATCTTATCCTCAATACTGTATGTAATTAATTTTATCTAAGTCAAATACCTACAGTCTACACAATAAATCTACTAGTACATACAAAAACGATGATTTGGAGAAAGTAGTACATAATTTAAATTGTAGTTTCTATGGTTGTCGAAAGCCGGAATTCATACTCAGGGGTTGAAGTCCCTCAAAATTCATCATTCAGCATTCACCTTATGGCTGGGAGAATAAAGGTTTAATTCACACTTGAATTTTTACTTAGCGCCTGAACAGTCCCCTGACTAAGTAGTCATGGATAGGCATTATTGGTGTTGAATCTCTTGTACATCAACTAAACTTAATTATATCTATGGCTCTCTTTTACTAACAGTAACAAAAGAGATCGCAAAAAATTTTGTGCTATAAATTTTAGTCTGATTTAAGTTTTCCTTACAAGTTTAGTTAAATGATTTCTAAGCTGCTGACTATAAACATGAAGAACAGTGATACATAAACTAATTTTACAGGAGTAAAATTTTTGTCATCCCTTTCTTGCATACACTGTCAGTAAAAGAAGTGAACAATAGACAAAATAAGTTTAGTTAATGTACAAGAAAAACAACACCATAACCTAATAATGTTATTTATTTTTAAGTAATTAAATAAAAAAAACCTAAACTATTTATTTCAGGAAACTCACATAATGCACAACTTCAAAGGTGATTTCTATGGATCAAACTTGAGGATTTCCCTACTTGGATACTTGAGAGGTGAAAAGAACTTCAGTTCTTTGGATGAATTGATTGAAGCTATCAAACAAGACATCAAGAATGCCGAGATAAGCTTAGAATCATCTGATGCACAAAAATACAAGTCCAGTCAGTATTTTGCAACCCAAAAGGAACAATGATAAACTCCATTATGTGATTTGTTTTAAGTAAAACCCAATCCCTAATCACTTTAGCAAAATGTATATGGGAGTGAAATAATGAAACTCATTTTGTCTAAGGAATGTCCACAACTTCTAAAACTAGATAGAGCAACCTTTAGGTCTGAAAGTGTCTTCTTTTTGACATGTAAATGTCAGACATTGCCAAACCTGTAATAATGGGAGGGCCCATTGCTATTTAGTTTGCTACTGTAATTAAGGGACAGGTTATAAAATATTAACTGTTTTGCTTTGCTTTAAACTATCACATGTAATGAGACTGCCAGATAACTTTACTGTAAGAGGTGTAGTGAATCTACATTATGTATTTTCTTAAATTGTAGGTACATTATAAATTGTGTACCTACAAGGTGTTCATACCTGTGTAAGAATTGTTACTTCTATTTCAGAGTTTTATATCAACTTGACCTACATGCATTAATCTTATTTGATTATGAAATAATTTATATTATGTATTAATAATGTTAAAATTCCATAGTTTAGTCACATATGTTTAGTTGAATGCTAATATTGTGTAATAGTGATGATACATGTTAGTATGGCATATAGTATTCCCTAAACTTGTGATATTTTTCTAAATGCAATAAAATTGTTAAACAGAAACTTGAAGATTTAAATGAAACAAAGAAACCCTTTGAAAAAGCCTTTATTTATAATTTCACTGTAGTTAAGTTAACAAATCTGAAAAAACTCACTCCTTCATCCTTGGAAAATAAACACAATTATCTTAAAATTAGGAAGTACGGCTCTCTCTCCAGGTAATTTCTTAATGTTGTTTTCTCCTAAATGAACATCCTGAAACAATAACAAAAATCATGTTACAAAGAGTTTGGTGATTATATATTGGGGATTTTAGTTGAACTTGGTTTGATTGAATTGGCCAGTTATTGTTTCAATAGGTCTTATATTGTTTCCCTAGTGATTAAAACAATGAGTTGTTGAAGGCATCACATGCTGAAGATGGATAATGAGATATTATTGGCATCACTGAATTAAACTATGGTAGACATTTAATTAACTTTATCTATGCCGATACCGAGGTTGTTGCAACAAGTTGTGTTAAGCTCACTATGGCCTTTAATAGTATTAGTAGAAAGTAGGATATCTGAAGCAAGAGTAGTGTTAATTTCTGTCTGCAAGGTAAGCAAAGAAGAGAAAAAATAACATATAATTTATTAACTGAATCTGTAGTTTCATAAAGTTTTGAAAACTTGTGTAATACAAAACACTGCAATAATTGATTGCATTATGGAAATATCTTATAAGCAATTGATAACAGAAATTCCTTACCTTCCGTTAGTCTCGCGCGTCCACCAGTGGGCTGGCAGAGGATCGTAGAGCATCCTGCGCAAACGACCACTCTCTGTGCGTGACTAAAAACAGTAGTGATTTTGTAACAGCCTGGGCATTTCACATCCATAAAGTACGAGTTAGGATGTGGCACCAGCCTCTTCAACTTGTGTTTCCTTCGCTCCGACGCGGGCGTAGGGTGCAATAAGTCAATTGCGAGCTGAAAGATGACCACACAGTTTAGGTTAGGAAATCACCTGGTGAAATCTTCAATTTGATCACAAAGAGAGACAAATAAACGTCCACTTCTGCGACATGCATTGATATTTGACACGTTGGTAGAAACTAAATAGCACAAGTATATTTTTTTCGTATGGAATTCATTTGACTTGTCAGTGGATGCCATGTGTATCCATCCGCTTGTTTTGGGTGAACTTGAGAATATTGGACATTCGTGTGAACACTATTAGGTTCACAAAAACTTTAACAAAATTACTGAAATCACAGGAATAATGCAGGTTATCAGATCACTGCGAAATTATTTTCTATCACGAATAAAAATACACACCGGCATGGTTACAGCTTTGATGCAGAACCGGAAAAGGAAAGGCCGCCAATGTACCAAAGACTAAATCGTTTCGTTTCTACCAACCGTAGACAAACATGTTGAGTCTACTTTTTCCATCGATCAAATATTAAATTCAAGAGGGATGCTTCATAATCCCTAACCAGTGTTGTTCTTGATAAGGCAATTATCGTTATATACAGCATTCAGGTATTCTAGGCATCGAGCAATTTGACTACCGTATGTTAAAAAAACTACATAGTTATATTTAATACCCATTATTAAGTAGGTTCATCAGAAGGATATCAATATCATCTACAACATTTCATCAATCAAAGGAAGCAATTAAAAATGTACGAACAATCTATAAATTATACAAACCACATAATGAATCAGAGCCTTTGTACAGCCAACATTGCCCGGTACTCGGCAATGTTGGCCTAAAAACAACAAGATAGCGACGGCAAGCCAGGTATTGTCGTGACGTAAGATTTTTTTTGTAAATACATACATATTAGATTATACATAGAAAAAACCCAGACCCGAGACCAATATTTGCAGATGCAAACATTTGTCCCGCGGCGGGAATCGAACCCGCAACCTTCTGCGTCTCAGACGAGCCTTCGCCCACTGCGCCACAGAGGCCGTCACTTATTACTTATCAAATAATCGCTGAAAAATACGGTTGTTTTAGAATATGAATACGGCAAAACTAAATTTATCAGGAACAATACTGTCCATATCGGATAGTACAGACTCTGTAAGAGTAAAATATTTAATCTGTGTAGGAGATACTACGTATCCGAATTAGTCAGGCATGTTAGTTAGTTATGTCAGTGGTGCGCGCAGATTAATGGTGCGTTTTGTTTGTTTTAAACGTAGTGGTTTGTTTCGCAAGATTTTTTACCAGACTAAAAAGTAATAAGTATCAAAGGGGTTACTTTTCCCAGTCTGTTCCATTCCACGTATCAACAAAGCAGTTCTACATCATAAGCCGCCATGGCAGACGACGAATTCGATGGTGATGATGCTGGTGCGGACTACGATGATATCGCCGAAGACGATGACAATATCGAGGAAACGGAGGAACAGGAGGAAGAAGGATTCAATACCCAGTGCTTGGCGCCGGGTCAGGCCGGCGGTGGCGTCGATAAGAAAAAGAGAATCACCACCAGATATATGACCAAATATGAACGAGCTAGAGTTTTAGGTGAGGTTATAGTAACTTCATAAGATCTAGGAATGTGATTGTGGAATATTCTAATCTTGTGGTTCGATATTTCTTTTAATAATTATAATAATAATATTTCAGGCGACATGAACAAAATTAATAATAATAGGCCCGTAACATAAATACTTAAAGAAATAACACTTATAATATAATATTATGACTTTATTTTAAATTTATTGCAATCCCTGGTCACTGATAAAGTATTATTTCCTTGATGACAAGGGCCTATGCATTTGCCATAAGAGGTAGTTTGATTGTTGGTTACCATTAGTCTCTGATGTCTTTTCCAATTCAAATGTGGGTATTTGCAAACAAATTGTATGGCATCAAGCATGGTTCTTAGACAGGTTATCAAGTCATGAGGGGCCCTCATGACTCAAAAAATGATAGACAGCATGTCAGGGGTTTTAAATTTAGCAAATTCATTATCCATAGTTTGATTTTTGTCTATATTTTTATTTTCAGGAACAAGAGCCTTGCAAATAGCCATGTGTGCTCCAGTCATGGTGGAGTTAGAAGGTGAGACTGATCCCTTGCAAATTGCTATGAAGGAACTCAAGCATGGAAAGATTCCCATCATCATCCGAAGATACCTCCCCGACCATTCCTATGAAGACTGGAGTATTGATGAGCTCATTATCATCGACCATTAGTTGTACTTAAGTTTTCTATGACTAGTTATAAGTGATTGTCTAAGTATATTATGAATAATATCATTTATATTGTTTTACTGAAATAATAATGAGAACATCCGGTTTTTCGGAATTTTTAATATAAGCATCAAAAATAAGGTTCACAAACGTGATTCTTCACAGATGCTTTTCTTCAAATGCAAATATAAGCTGTCTGTAGAATCGAAGCAATCAATATTTTAAGTCTTGTCGTCTATGAACAATATTTTTCTTCAAATGCAAATATAAGCTGTCTGTAGAATCGAAGCAATCAATATTTTAAGTCTTGTCGTCTATGAACAATATTAGGGTATTCAATCTGAAATATATGATATTAAATGAAGGTTAATCAACCCCCTGCTCGCCAGATTTATCACTCTCATTTTGTCACAGGTACTTAGTATGACCAGCCGAAGTCATGATGGCCCTTTGAAATGGGCCTAGTGCCATTTACGGCTTAAAAGAACCCGCAAGGTGAAAGGATTCAGAGTGCTTCTGAAAGCCTCCTCTCAGCCTATTGCTATATATTGAGTCTAGGTAGACATCATATAGTATGACTTACCTTAGTTTATAATATGGTATTACTCCATACGGCTACGCGACGGATTGACCCAGCCGCGCCTCATTCCTATCCGAACGTGCCAACGGCCCTAACAGATATCAAACTATGGCGACAGGCAAGTACTACAAGCTCCGGTAAGTAGGCAGGCCCGTCCTAATCATCGACATAAACAAATATAGCTAGATATACCCTACAGTTCCCGCAGTAGGATTTATTCTATGATGGTTATCAAACCATGAAAACATTTTTACCGCACAGCTACTCGTATATTAAACGCACCTTTTTCGCCCTACAACCTATGGGATGCAACGGGAGCTGATGGGAACCCAGAGGTGAGATAGGTATGAATGAACCGACAAACCGGAACATCAACTTGTTGTTTCAAACATTTCGATAGGTAATCTTATCTCATTATGGTAGAGCAGGTATTTTCCGTCACACAACTACTTCGTTTGTTTAGACCACCGTTTCTCAAAGTGGACGTTAATGCGCTGAAGGTCTTCAGGGGGGCGGTAGAAGGCTCTAGAAGATATTGGGGCCGCTAAGGCGGTCTAGAGGGGAATGCTTTAAAAACTTGGGCGCTAGGATTATTTTTATTCTCAAAGCGGGCGGTGGGAAAAATATGTTTGAGAACCTGTGGTTTAGACTGTTTGTACCGTTTGTAAGTATCTTTTACTAGTCTGTGCGTTTGTACAGATCCAAACATGCTGCTGACTTAAGGCGCTCTGCGTTAAAAAGAACCAATGACTCGATATACGACGGCCAGTAAATGTGGAATATTCCTTAAATCATTAGGCTTGATGCAGAAATCAAACCGGCTACCCGGAAACCCTGGAAACGAGTTCAGATAATTGAATCTCTATGTTGTCTAGCATAACTTAAAAGAAGCCTTTCACATAAACAGCTAGATGACAAAAAAAACACGTTCAGGACTGTAATCCCCATATGGGCTCAGATATTTACCAGTTTCTATGTACCTAATCCGTGCGGTTAACTAGGTTATCAGAGGTATGCCCAAAAATTATATTTGGCATATAAACACGTTTTGCATACTTACTAGTTAGCGACGTGACAGGCTGCAAGCCCATCGCCGCTTACTGGAACACAAACCGATTTATGTTAGTGTTCCAGTAAGCGGCGATGTGCATAACCATGCATGGCATGCATGGGTAACCACCCATGCCCTCAACTTAGATGCTATAAGGCATGCCGGTTTCCTCACGATGTTTACCTTCACCGTTTTAAGCACGTGTACCGTGTAATATGCACTTAGCTTTTCGAGTGGAACCCACGAACAAACCCACTAAGCCACTGCTAGTACGAATTATGGTAGGCAATATCATATTTACTGACCCTAGATAGAATTTTCGTTTATAGGAAAGTAAGATGATAAATTTACTGCTCAGTCTGAAATGCTAGTTAAATCAATCTTCCAGATCCCTACTTATCTACCTGTAAATATTTTAAACTAGCTTCTGCCCACGGCTTCGCCCGCATGGTACCCGGATAAAAAGTAGCCTATGTGTTATTATGATGTATAAGTAAGCTATATTACTGTAAAATTTCATCGAAATCCGTTCAGTAGTTTTTGCGTGAAAGAGTAACAAACATCCATCCTCACAAACTTTCGCGTTTATAATAGCAGTAGGATAGTTGTTTAGCGAAACAGTGTTTTGATTTCTTCTGTTGAATTTGAAGTGACAATTCATATCAAAAATAGACAAAGCAGTGTTTAGTTATTGAACTGTTTACTAAAAATGTTTAGTGTTTTCCAGAAAAGTGGGACCGAAGCAGTGGTATGGTAGCGGATGACAGGCGGAGGGTCACTCGTGTAGTGGAGCGAATGGCGCAGGCAGTGACCGTGGTGGATCGTAGAGTTGGCACGCGCACCGCGCTGAATATCGCCGAGAGTTCCGGCCGGGCGGGGAGCGCCTCGCTCGCCAGTACCCCTCCGACCAGCGATGCTGTGCTGTCTCCGGAAATAGAGTACGTCCGACGTCTCTGTGTGTCGCGTATTGCCCGCCGCCCGCTGTCGATGTCGGCGCCTCTACAACTTATTCCGAAGCCGTCAAATCGCGGTTATCTTAGGAGGCAATTTCGATCCTTTCACTAACTTTTATCTGCGACTTGACGGCTTCGAATCCGATCCGAGGTGCACTCCCCAGGGGATGCAGCTCGCATTGGAACGATCGAGTGACATCGGCGGTTTAGTGTAGATGTGTACAACGTCCGTAGATCGGCCGACCAGGTGCGCGAGAGTGAGTGCAAATGATTGTTAGCCCGACATAGCGGGCGGAACTTGAGCAACATGTGGACCAAAGGATTATCGTTATGGAGGTGTATGTTGTGCATGCTGCTGGTCGCAACGACGCTAGCGGCCGTGGCGCGAGGTGAGTCCTTGTCGTCGCGAGTGGCCGGACGGAGCCGCATCTTCGCTCGCTCTCTGCGTCACTACATCGTTTCTATTTTCGGCGTAACTTGCGCTGAAATTATGTAAAAAGCTCACGTATGTGGTCTATTTTTGGCGGTAACCTTAGGTGAAGTTTTATAAGACAAATGATCTAGTGACCCAGATAAGGGGTAGATTAACTTTAGACTATGTTAGGAGACGAAAGAAGGACCGTTCCAAGGAGTGTAGAGCATAAGCCGCCTGAGTTTATCGCAATGCTAGATACGTAAATAGAAATACAGGGATTTGTCGTTTGGCGTCGCCATCTTGTGAAAAACGATAGGATCGTCGAGACAGCGATTTAAAAATGTGACACGAAAGTGGGTCATACAATTTTTTTGGAGAATTGAGCTGACTCTATTTTTCTGTATCATAGAAGTTATGATGCATGATGAGTTTCTTAGGAATGGATGGTTTCTACAGCCTAGTATGTAGATATTTCATTCTATCTCGTTAGTTAATAGGTAGGACACGGATCGAATATACAAGCCACTCTTTTGAA
Source organism: Perizoma flavofasciatum (assembly GCA_958496245.1). Classification (NCBI taxonomy): domain Eukaryota; kingdom Metazoa; phylum Arthropoda; class Insecta; order Lepidoptera; family Geometridae; genus Perizoma; species Perizoma flavofasciatum. The sequence continues at coordinate 5,757,627 of OY292439.1, read as the reverse complement.
TACGTATAGGTAGGTAGGTCCAGTAGGTAGGTAGGTAGGTAGGTACTCACAATAGGTAGGTAAGCAGGTTCTAATAAACTTACCAAGATATTATGCTTCTAAAAGTAAAAGTGTATTAACGAGGTAAAAAGAAACCCATTGTTCAGGGGAAGACGTTGCCCGTGGAATATTGTAATTTCTAATCAGTTATTATACCTACCTACCTACTTATTTAAGGCACGTAACGTAGCCGTGGCAGAGAAATCTGTTTTTGTCAATGTGAACGGTGATTCACATTGACAAAAACAGAATTATCTGTAAGAACTTAATATTCGGTGGGTACCTACCTACCCTAAAGCACACAACATAACAACTTGCAGAGCGTCATTCACCAAGGCCAATTTTGTGGAAGAAGGTCAAACCAAAATACTTCCACGAGAGATGCGATGAAAAGTTAATACAATTTTCAACGTGTTGATAAATTTACTCCTCGTTGTTATAAGGCACGTCTAAGTAAACCTAGTTATAGTAGATGAATGACAAGCTTTTAGAAATGAAATACCTAAATTGTAGCACGCTTACCTACCGCTAATCACAACAAATTGGGTTGTCTGGTAGAAAACGCTTTAGAATTAAGTCCGCCTATTGTTCACTTTTTATAAAATATGCAATAAATAAATAAAAACTAGCGATGGTTGTTTATCAGTTTTCAACACTTATGTATACCTACTTACTAATTAGGTTAGGTACCTACGTCAGACAATTTACAGAGGAATCCATAAATTACTCAGGTGGAGTTTAGCTGAAAACAAATTTGAACTCTGCAGTCTAGTCTTTGCAGTTACCTATATTAAGTTTTTGTTTATTTTGTTATTTATCTTTTGATGAACCTAAAAACAGCAAATTACATATTTTCATTATTTTATTCACTTGGCAGTAACTACTATGACAAATCTTATACGATTAAACGGCCAGTATCTAGTTAGTTGGTAGGCATCTATGTACTTGCTGTCGAACAATAACGGCCTCTGACGGAAACCTATGTGTAAAGTATCACCTGTGGGTATCTTTGAAACAGGAAGAAAAACAATAAGCCTTAGGTAGTATTTATCTACTCAATTTTACAAAGACGGCATAATTTATAGATTTCTACCTACTGAAATAATTAAAAAAATACATTATGTTAAAGGTATGCATGTAAACAACAGAGAACTCGCAAAACATAAAGAGTAAAATAACCAAGTAGGTATTCCAAATGGTAACCAAAACAATATCAAAGCTATAAGGATCAAGAGAAGTGACCACCCTAGTGCTCATAATAGTAATTTTGTTCGAAATACATATCCATTCATGTACCTAGTTTAGTAGATAGTAGGTAACCGAAACGGTGAAATCATTACATTCACCACACACTGTTGAAATAAGCGATCGATCTCTTATTTCAGGTGACGATGAAATACCTTCAGAATCACAATGCCGTCCATATATCGAAAAGGCTCTAAAAGAGCTCGAATCAGGAGATGTAGAACCAGGTGAGTTTATAATCCATTGATACCAAAAGAACAGTGATGTAACAGTCAAACAATTCATTTATATTAAATTTAAGCGAAACCAGGGAAACTGAAAAAAAAAACTTGATCGTACGTGATGTCATGATTGATACCCCGCATATCGAGACAGAGATAGTGAAACATGACTCAACTAAATACGTAACAGACCATGAGCTCCATCATCGATCTGTTTGCAGATCTAAATAGCTTTCGACAGTTAATCATCCTGATTCCAGACCAACCATCAGATTTGACTGAAGGCAGTGTGTTTTCTGTAAATAAAACTTTATTGTCTTCAAACCCCGATTTAACACGTCAAGAAGTCTGTTTCCGTTTCAAATGAAAGCAACGCTACCCATTAAGACGGGTCTAGTAAAATCCGGGAAGATTAGATTGACATAAATTAACCGGTGTCGAGATTCTATTTTAACTTCCTGGCGACGCCCGCCTCACCGATGTACGCAGCTAAATAATAGACATCACTAGGGCTCCTAATCTGCAATTTGAAGAAGAACACGAATAGATCACGATCCGAATCAAATTCTTAGTTTACTGTATGACTTTAATTGTGACAAAATGGTACTTAGTGTACAATCGGAAAGTTTAATTGGCGTACCTAATTCTCCTTAGTAGCAACTTACTTATTTATAATATTTTACTACAAAAACAACAATGATTACCTCTTCAACTGCAACTCGAGAGTTATGTTTAACATTACAAAACATAATGTTAAAGCAGTAAAAATCGTAGCAAAATCACAGCAGCTGAGAAGTCATAGTCGAAAAACAATAAAAGATTCGTAGCGATGAAGTAATTAATATCAAAAAGGAGTGGCTTATAGAGTGTCTATAAATGGAGCAATTATAATTATCATAAATTCCAATGGATTTTGGTCATGTAACAAAACCTTAATTCTATAAGTATTATGTAAATTTTATTTTTAAACCTCCCTATTTCTATGTGATGATTCATTCTTATCCGTTACAAAGCCGTAGTCTGACGAAGGAAAGGAATGCATCGAGCAGTATTTCCGCAACTCCTGAAATGCAATCGATGGGTTAACGTAATGTAACGAACGATGACGCAGAAAGCGTGGTGTGTATTTTCGTATATATAATTTCTATATGTGTTGTAGTATTAAGTAACTATGTAGTATAATACAACAGAAGGCATAATGATGAAGTACCTATTACTGAATATTTCCGACAGAACTTGACATTTAAAAACAAGTTTGTTGCCGTTTCGATAAAAAGCTTGGTTTTATACATTTATGTAACCTACAATTTGATTGATCTTAAGTTAGGATTTCACATTAAAACCAATATTTAAAGATATATTTATATATTAACCAATATTTTTCCAGATTCTGAAGAAAAAAACGATAGTAGTGAAGTAAGTGTAAACGAAGAAACGAATGAAGTTAGTTCATCTGAGGGAGGTGAGACAACAGACAGTAAAGAAGAAGACGCACCCTCGATAGAAGTAGCAGATGAACCTTATATACCACAGGCGTCTCTAGAAGAGTTAGAAGTTATAAACGACAGCGACTCAAAAGAAGACGAGGAAAACAGCAAAGAACAAGCAAATAACAGCGAATCAAATGACGGAGACAGCAAAGAGGACACAGCATCTGCTGAAGATCAGACAACCGAGCAAGGTAAAGGATGTCTAATCGATCTATATCTATATCTTAAATAATTTAATAAACATAGCTACTAAGAATATTTCAAATTAACAAGCACTAATTTTTGACTGCAATACATTTTGATATGAACCATAAATTCGTCCTTACAGCGAATTCCTCTCAAGGACGAGGCTTACCTTAAGAATTCAAGTTAGCTAGGAAGTTATAGTATCTAATAACTTCAAGAAATAACTTTTTCAAGAATCAAGACTGCTGGAGCGTCCTAGCAACAGTCTATTACATAATATAAAAAAATTTTATTTACCGACAAGTTAGCCGATTCAAACTCTGATACTTACTTACAACTTTTTTAAATTGTCTATTACAGAAAGTGCAGAAACAGAGAACAAAGAACAGGACGACGAAGCTGTTGCTGATACTAACGAAGCTACCGATGACAGCAAAGAGTCTGAAGCAGGCGACGACAACGGAAGCAAAGAAACAGTTGAAGAAAATAAATCAGACGAAAAATCTGAAGAAGCTGCTGATGGTTCAGAAGACAAATCAGAAGAGGATGACGATGGATCTCAAGAAAAGGCTGATGAATCTCAAGAAGACAAAGATGACTCCCGAGATGTTCAAGAGGAATCCAAAGAAGAGGCAGATGCTCAATCCGCAGAAGACAAAGCAGAATCCAGCGAAGACAAAGATGATTCAAAAGAAGAGTCAGACGAGACCAAAGATCATTCAGGTGAAGCCATGAAGAAAGATGAATCAGATGAAGAAAAAGACAAATCTGTAGAAGAGTCTGAAACTGAAGAACAAAAAAAAGAATCTGAAGAAGAGAAGGACGGATCGGAAGAGGGAAAAGACAAATCAAACGAGCAAGAAATATCTGCTGAAGAAACGGGTGAAGCTGACGAAGGGGTAGAAAATGAAAGTGACGGAGATAAATCCGAAGGGGCTGGTGGAGTTTCTGAAGAAACAGCCACTGAGGACGATGCTTCAGACGAAGAAGAAGAAGGAGCACCTGAAGAGGAATTACTTTTTGTGAGTATCTTAAAAATGAAATAGTATTTTAACGTAAAACTGGTTCCTGAGCTCGGTTACGCTCATTTGCTACCTAAAAGAAGAAACAAATAGATTGTTGCCAGGTCGTAATCAGGATCGTCAATGACAAATAAAGTACGAAGGTTCTAATAACTTTTTATGGTTGCAGGAAATTGAAGTTCCCGACAATCTAAGATCCCGCGAACACCTCAAACAGATTCTGAGGTTGGAAGAAGAAGCAAGTGAAAATGAACTAACCGTAGAAAAATCTGCAGAAATCATCCTTCGTGATCTAAAGAGAACTTATGAGAATTCGATCAAACCGCTAGAAACACTGTACAAATACAGAGACCTTAGCAACAGGCATTTCGGTGACCCAGAAATTTTCTCAAAGCCGTTAGTACTATTTATGGGGCCTTGGAGCGGGGGAAAATCAAGCATTTTAAACTATCTGACAGGGCTTGAATTCACACCATGGTCTTTAAGAACTGGTAAGCTATTTAAGTTATCCTGTAACTTCGAATCCCGAACAAGTACTTTCCACGACCAAGATCTCGTCTGTCATCAAACCAAATTAATAATAACCAAAATGTCTACGTGTATCTTCAAATGTACATACAAACAATAGAAAGAACCGTCAATCTTTACAATAGTTGGAGAACAAGTAAAAAACATAAAGCTAACAATACATGTACGACACAAGCTTGCGCTCTGTCAACATGTCAACATGCTTATCAAATCTGTAGGTGCCGAGCCATCACCAGCATACTTCAACATCCTGATGCACGGTGAGCAACCACAGGTGCTGGACGGCACGCAGCTCGCCGCCGACTGGACTTTCTCCGGGCTGCAGAAGTTCGGCCAGGGCTTGGAGGAGCGACTAAGGGGCCTGAGATATCCTAGCAAGATTTTAGAAAAGGTTATTAAAAGCGTTGTTAGTTTTATCTATGATAAGATAGTTATTATGTTTATACGAATGCTTGCTTTCGTTAAGGGCCAGAACAACGAAGCTCGTGAAACCTTTGAGCCGGTTCTCAATAGCATACCACGCTGTCGGATCGGGGGTGTGATTAATCATCTAATTTTTCAGGTGAACATCGTAGAAATTCCCGGTATCCTAGAAGTGCGAAAGCAAGTGTCCCGCGTGTTCCCCTTCAACGACGCCTGCCAGTGGTTCATCGACCGGGCGGACATCATCTTTCTCGTGTATGATCCTTCCAAGCTGGACGTCGGTCCCGAGACCGAAGCCATACTCGATCAACTCAAGGGCAGAGAGTCTCAAGTAAGATTCAACAGCAATAACTTCTAACAATTGACAACCATCGAAAACGGGTATATTTTTAAAGTGTGGTGGTAGTAGTTTTTAAAGTGTTAACGAGAAATCACAAGATTTTATAATATCCAAAAAGTTCAACTACCGCGGGACTCTAATAACTTACAAAATACAATTGCCAAAAGTCGTAAAATTTTATGTTCTTACAATAGATAGTTAAACTATTATTTCGTGCGTAAACATTCCAAGATAATGATTCTTTCTATTTAGCAAAAAAAGTTCAATATCTCTCTCACGGTAACGACAGCTGCCAATGTTAAACTAGAAGATGTAGTAGACTTAAGTTTGAACTACATATTGGTTCAAGCATTTATTTTAAATCGGATATAAGTAGATCTATTTCTACTCTACAAAGGAAGCAAATCAACAAAAAGTTGAACCATACATTTAATTAAATTTTCCCTTACATATCTCTTTTCTTCAGACCCGCATTGTCCTCAACAAAGCGGACACAGTGAAACCTGAAGAACTGATGCGCGTACAAAGCGCGCTGATCTGGAACATCTCTCCGCTGATGAGCTCCGCACAGCCGCCGGTCATGTACACGGTGTCTCTCTGGTCGATGCCGTTCGAAGCCGGCGCGCCCACTAGGCTGCTGCAGGCCCAGGAGCGCGAGCTGCTGAGGGACCTGCGTCATGCCGTTGACAAGCGCATTGAGAACAAGATTGCTAGCGCTAGAAGATTTGCTGTAAGTTAATGCTGTAAACTTACGCGGTGATTCCTTATTCTTCAGCATAGTTAGTACCACAAAACGTTTTAGTTCTTCGGACTATACTGTCCGAATACCCGAAGGTGTCAATGACTCAATACTCGCTTCGCTCGCCAGCGTGAGCATCGCGAGTAAAGGCAGCTTATTGGATTACCGTTGTCCTTCTGTTCTAGACGGGGTGACTGAAGCACTCTTTTCAATATGAAATTTATCGCAAAGGCCTGTGTTTTTGATTAGTGTGCTATCTTTACTTTATGGCATTTATTTTCTCGCATGCGATAAATTGCATACATAGCTGATGAAGAATGCTTTGAGCATATGTATGTATGATTGATTTATTCCCCAGGTTCGAGTTCGAAACCACGCGAAGATGGTGGATTGCTACCTCACGACGTACTACAACCACAAGACTATATTTGGCAACAGGAAGCTCATCGCGGACGCCATTATCGAGAATCCTCAGAACTACCACATCTACGAGGGTCTCAGCACGCTCACTAATATTTCCAGGTTTGTTATTTTGATCGGTCATTATAGCGAAAAAACCTTAAAGGGTCACCTTCGGAAACGACTGTTGGAGCTGGTCAGTCCATCTAAACTGACCAGCTCCAACAGGGGAAAGTAAAGCCCTACTGGGTGGTGCAGATGGCTGCCACAAAAATATCGATAATATTGAACTTTCAAGTGTTCTAAACTCTTGCGTTGTGTTTATCATAGCTTAGGTACACGGCTTCAACCCAGAACTTATTTTTAAAATGTTATTACCTATTATAATACTTATATTTAGTAAATTAAACTGTTATAATACTTATTTGTACGCCAGTTAAACGGCGAAACATGGCCGATCTAAGTACTATGTTTCGAAAAAATTAAGTTTTTGTATTTTATTGTAGCTGTTGTTATTTCAACAATAAGGTATATTTTTTGTTTGTTCTTCCAGGTATGACCTGCCTGACCCAGAGACTTATCGGGACTTCTTCCGGCTGAACCCTCTGTTCGAGTTCCAGCAGCTATCGGCAACCTGCACGTACTTCCGTGGCTGCCCCATCACGCGGCTGGACGTTGCCATCGCCTACGACTTGCCCGAGCTCGTCGGAAAATACAAGAAAATGGTCGAGACAGCCACGCCCCAAGGCATGCCCAAGAGTTGATGCAAACGAACGAACTCCGCACTTACCCCCGCTTCTTAATAAAACTAGTCAAAGAATTGGAACATTTTGGGCACTTTGCATTTTTGTACAATCGGTCATCAGTTATATATATTTTTTTAAATCGCATTTCTTATTTATTTTTGCTTATACTCGCTTGTTTCTTTGATGTGATCGATGTGAATGTAAGTTTTTAGTGAATATGCCACAGCCAAAGATTTTCCAATGCCCCCAATTAACACTCTTTTTATCAGTGCAGTACATAAGTCTAGTCATTATTTGTTAATGTATTTTAATTAGGTACACAATAATTGAATTCTAGGTGTTCCTACAAATATAATGTAGGTACACTTATATTTTGTAGTCTCTGTTTCGAGCATTTATCAAATTGATAAATGCTCAAAGAAGGGTCTCTGCCATATTATTTTTTTGTTAGATAAAATATTTATTGAGACTATGTTATGTGACTTTATTAAAATAAGAATAAATATTTAAAAAACTCTAGTGGTGTTTTATTTCAAAACTAGCTGTCCCGCCCGCAACTTCGTTTTCTCGTATAACGTATATAAGGAGATTTTTTTTTAAACCTTAGACTCCCATAATGGACCCATTTAGATTTGAATTTTCAAGTTTCCTTTCTTATCAGGTTCTATGGTGTACCTAATAAGAAAGGAATTTTGAATTTTTCAGTTCTCTACGACTTACGGTTTAGGCTCTGCGTCAATCTATCAGCCAGGCATCGACTTTTCAGGCTTTCTTTACTTTTACAGTGTCCCTCGGCCATGGTAGGTACATGATGAAGGAAAGTATTGCAGAAAAGGCTTGTTTTTCAAAAAACTAAGGGTCATGTTTTGTTTTGACTAATTTGATAGTCTGACTCTGTTCAAACTCTGACTAATAGATTTTTCCAATCGAAGAAATTTTGGAAAACATCGTGAGGTAGCTGGTATGACCAAACAAAAAAAAAAGTATTGTCGGGTAACAGGTTATGTTCAATTACCGACTACCGCTATTGACTATTATGCTTAACTAGCTTCTGCCCACGGCTTCGCGCGCGTGGTACCCGGATAAAAAGTAAGTAAAAGTATACTGCTAAGCTATATTATTGTAAAGTTTCATCAAAATCCGTTCAGTAGTTTTTTCGTGAAAGAGTAACAAACATTCATCCTCACAAACTTTCGCGTTTATAATAGTGGCAGGATGTGGGAATCTGTCAAAACATCAATAAGTATATTATTTTGGACATGCCTCTAATTAACCCCTATTTTGCTTTCGAATCTTTCGAATAAAAAATAAAAGAAAAGTCGCCCACCCACAAAAAATGTTTCGGCTAGTCGTGATTCCATGAGATGATTATGTTTTTTTAAGTTTTACGGGAAAAATAGCAATCCCTCAGGAATAAAACAAGGACCACCTCGTTATCATTCTCTATACAACAACAAAATAATCATCTAAAAAATAATCAATCTACAAAAATGAGGGCAATGAAATTTTGAAATTTTTACGTAAGTATAGAAAACTTTACGTTTTACGTTCGGGGTGGCGGCGTTACTAACTTTGACAATAGGGCTACCTACTCAGCGTGCGCTACAAATCATATACAAGAGACATACTCGAAGGTTCCTATACATTGTAGGCTTTAAGTTATTTTGGACGTCCATACTGTGTATAATGATCGTTTAGCAATATCTGACTCCTCCTCCAGCAATATCTGACTTTGAAAATATGCCTTATTAATTAAGCCTATACGATAAAGATCTTACGCCAGCTCAAGATGAGCCGTACGTTCAAAGGTTCCTGTACATTACAGGTTTCAAGTAATTTGGACCTAATACTGAGGGTTGTGATGTCTGTAATTTTTGAACTACAAACCCGATGACCTTAAAATATTTACGGAACAATCTTTAAGGTACTTCCTTTCTAACAAAAAATGAATTTTTACGCGCTAATGAATTACAACTAAGTACACATTTTGACTTTCATCCCCTCTCTCATGCTGAATTTCGGGATAAAAGTATTCTATGTCCTACCCCGTAGTATGAACTCAAATCAAACCAAATTTCATTTAAATTCATTTAGTAGTTTCGGTGTCATGCGCGTTCCAGATACTGAAAGACAGACAGATAGACAAAAATGAAAAAAAAAAAATTTGGCTTCAGTATTGATTATAAAGTGCCCTCCAAAAAATATTTTAAAATATCTTCAATGTACAGAATATTTTGACCTGTTACATTCTTATTATAAAATGTAAATAGATAGATTTAAGAGGGCTGTCATAATTTATTTTATCCATGGGAACCATGGAAACCATTACTTGTGTATAGCAGGGCTTAACTGATTGATGATTTTTTTGACCGTTTAATATGACTTCATAGAATAGATAAGCTCTGCGATACGTGATGAAATACACATTGTCTTGAAAATTGCTCCAAAACGATACCCATATCGATTATTTGAATAACACTAATGATTCGTGCAATGTGCTATTTTTACCCTACTACCGAAAGGAGGGTGTTATGAACTTAACATGAGGTATCTTTGCCAGATGATTACTACAGACGACTTCTAGATTATTTTATATAATAGTTCTGTTTTATGTACTAAAAATATTATATATTTCTGAGAAACTATATTTTTTGTAAAAGGTTTACAACAACATAAACAATGAGTCGCATGGTCTTATTTTTGGATTTCAATCGATATCTTACATGACCAATTATCATCCTTCTATTTTTATTCCTTAGGGCCTCTTGGAAAGTTCTTATGTTGAAAAACTACCACATAGTTGGTCAGAGGTCCTGTGACCTCATATCTGGACGACATTCCCCTAGCCTAGCAAAGCGGTTCCAGCACGATGGAGCACCACCAGCACGATGGATTTTTTTTATGGGGTCATGTCAAGGAAAGAGTCTTTGAGCGGGAGTGCGATACGGCTGAAGAAATGCAAAGCCGTATCACATCAGTATGCGAGAAGTGCTGAGGATCCTACATTCCTGGATCGCGTTCATCGGTCTACAATCAGGCGAGCTCATCTGTGCCAAGAACGAGGAGCTCAGTTTGAGCCATTTCTGGTTCGACCCAGGCTACAGCGGAATTAGGTAAGTACCTACCAAATATTTATTTGTTTTTATTGAAAAGTTGAAAATCTTAAAACGTTGTTTTATACGGCTATAATTTTTTTTTTGGTTGGGTTTTGGGCTCCTGTACCACCCTCTTTCGTTTTCAGTAGATGTCTTTTTACACTCTGTATATATATTCAAATTATATTATTTAACTTGTTATTTAGCTAGACCTACTAAACATATAAATATGTCGTTTATATTCAGAATATTCTTGTAGTTATATTGTCCTTCCTTATCACTTCGAATAATTGCTCGAAATAAGCATTAGACGTATGTATATACGGGCTCCTTGCGTCACACCACGCATAGGTAAAAACGTATCCAAATGGTTTTTCAAGCGCATTTAATTCACAAATCTTTGGATATCTCGTGCTTGTCTGTCACTGTCATGTCTGTCAATTATTGTCAATGACAGCTGAGTCAATTGTCAAATCAAACAAACGCGTCCCGGTCCGTCAGTTCTAGAGACGCGGACGATATTTACCACAGAGTACTTTTTAATATAGGAAAATATTTACAAAAAATATACAATTGCTTGGATTTCAAATCCTTGCAAGTTTTGAATTATATCAGTGTTTATTATACGCCAAGTTATGCACACAGACTTGTCTCCGCATTTACACACAGATGAATGCAATGTTCTAATAAAAAAGCTAAACGACTGTCATGATAATGTAAGTTTTCTATTTTACTCACATTGCGTAACAAAAACCATAATCACGACACCATAAATCCTAATTGAGTTAAAATGCAAAGTTAACCATTTACTAAACAAAACATAACCTCAACATCCCAAGGTATAAATTCGCTTACAAAGTTCAGTTTTGCACTGCTGTGTTATTTGAAGCCGCGTAAAATATCGATGCGTTAAAAATGTTAAATGTACTTCATCATAAAAGTATACCATATTTTGTTTATTTGCAGCACATGTTCCTTAAGTTCGTAGGCTACTGCAACGACTTCGACCGTGATATGAGACGGTGTCTCAAAGGAGAGCGACTGAGGCGACAGAAAGCCAACTTGGACGAATCCCAAAAGAAGCACGCTGAAATACGTGCCCGCATACTAGCACAGGAACAAGCCAACAAGTGATCACATTTATGATGAGTAAAATGGAGTATACCAGCATTGTAGACTCAATACCAGCCTCTGCTTTATCATACAAATCATTCACAGATAGGTATTACACCAAAAGGTATGTGACTAATGTAAACGGCATCAAGAACAATGACATTATGGTCATGTTCCATTCAAATAGGATCGCTCTCCTCTGCCTTGCTCCCAGCCATTTCTTTTTTGATAACAAAGAGGAATATTCTGTCAATTTCAATGCGGGAGGTGCAAATAGATTGAAAAATTCTGTGAAAGGTAAAGGCAAGAAAGGAGGCCAGAAGCTATTCAACAAATCTGTGGTTTGTAAGATTGAATACAAAGATGGTACAAGTATTGATGTGCCAAGCTGTATGAAAGGGGCTTTATTAGAGGTAAATGAAGAACTTGTGAAGAACCCCGAGCTACTGAGAGAATCGCCAGATGCAGATGGCTACATTGCAGTTATTCTATCAAGTATTGAGAATTCAGAGTTACAGAAAAGTGAAATGTTGACTCCAGAGATGTATTTAAGTAGTTTACAAAATGGTGATGTTAATAAATAGTAAAATTTTTAATAAGGTTGTTTTCATTGTATTGTTTACACAAGCTCACTGATAAGTATTATTTTAATAAAAATCTAGACAATCTCTGAAATCAATCAATCTTCTATCAAACATTATGGAGTTTCTCCCAGGTCAACAGTGTTACTGTTGAGCTAAAACTATATTTTTTGCTGCTCTAGTATGTTGTGTAGTAGCCACCGCTGCTAGCTCATTATGTTGCCGCTAGCTATTTGTATGTATGTGTTGTGTTCAATCTATCACACTTCCCAAGAAAAGTTTAGCTGTCAACTACATAGTAATCAACTAAATATGTAAGTCATTGTCTTACCTCCCGCTTAGTAATATGTATCATTAGCTTATCTATTTTCTACTGACCCATGAACTCATAATATGAATGACTGATAACAGACCTGTTTAGTTCATCTTGAACACTTGAAAGTTTCTGACTGGTGAAAATGTACTCCAAAAGTCTCAACAGATTGTTTTTTGGTACAAAACTAAAAACCTCGAAAGAAATAGCGTCGATATTCAGTTTTCGCACTTACAGTGACGATAGTGGGGCACAGAAAACACCATTGTACAGTTTGCATAATAAGTATGGAGGAAAAGTTGTCAACTTCGCTGGATTTATGCTCCCAGTGCAGTATTCAGACATGAGTGTTTCTGCGTCTCATTTATTTACACGGAAAAGCGCATCTGTCTTCGACGTTTCGCACATGCTACAGACTAACGTACGCGGTAAGGACTGCATAGAATGGTTTGAATCTATATGTCCCGTGGATTTAAAAGGCATGTCTAATGGATCCAGCTCTCTGACAGTGTTTCTTAATAATAAAGGAGGGATTATTGACGATCTGATCGTGACGAAAGTGAATGAAGACACGCTTTACATCGTCTCCAACGCTGGACGTTTGGAAGTCGATAAAGCACACATGAAAGAAACTTCTGAATGGTTCAAAAAGAAGGGGAAGGAAGTGAACATTGATTTCTGGAATGTTAGCGAAAGAGCGCTAATAGCTTTACAAGGGCCGAGAGCAGCTTCAGCTTTGCAGAATCTCACAGACATTGTTATGGAGAACTTGACGTTTATGACGTCGCGATTAGGGAAGGTCGCTGGCGTGGATTGCCGCGTGACCCGTTGTGGATACACTGGCGAAGATGGAGTTGAAATATCCATCCCAGCAGACAAAGCAGAAACGGTTACTGAAGCATTACTTCAGTCAAGTGAAGTCAAGTTAGCCGGGTTAGGAGCACGGGATTCTTTGCGCTTAGAAGCGGGACTGTGTCTGTACGGCAACGATATCGACGAAAGTATCACCCCAGTGGAAGCTTCTTTAACTTGGCTGATTGCTAAGCGACGACGAGCAGAGGGTAATTTCCCTGGAGCTGATATAATATTGAAGCAAATAAAAGAAGGTGTGAATAAACGGCGTGTGGGAATCAGAATGCAGTCAGGCCCGCCGGCTAGGAAAGATGCTTTGCTGAAAAACCCTGTGAATTCTGAAGTGATCGGTAAAGTTACTAGTGGCTGCCCCACGCCTTCTTTAGGCGGTAACGTAGCTATGGGCTATGTTTCCGAATCGTTGAAAAAAGCTGGAACGGAATTACTATTCAACATCAGAGGCAAAGATATCCCATGTCTGATCGCGAAGATGCCTTTCGTCCCCTCAAAATATTACATAAAAAAATAAACGGGGTTGCATAAAAATAATATTTTTATTTATGTTAATTGTACTAACAGATAGTAACGACTCAGATCAGTTAAGAGTCACATAAAATACAGACTAATTAACATAATAATAATTTGTAAATTAACGCCGTTCAACAATAAATTGTTAAAAAGTAACAAGATAATGTACATTTATTTTGGGATTCAAAAAGGAATGGTTTTTTTCCTTTCTTATGCAGAGAATGGAAAAACAATCATTCCTTGCCCTCAGTTCTGAGCCAGATGTACAGAATGGAGTAGCCAAATTTATGTACACAGCTGTAGAACACAACATGTAAACGAAAGGAAATCTGAAAGGAATGTACTTTTGCACTGTTGTATTGTAATACTGACAAACTGTTTATTCTATTTTATGCTACTTGTATATTTCTGCGGTTATAGCTAGACATGCCATCTGGCTGAGCAATAGAATATTAATTATTATTACAGAATCTTTTGAACTTTAGTACATAACTATGTGTAATCTATCACAGGTGTTTACCACTTGGGTGTTATGGAATGGTTATCTCAAATCATCAGTCTGTTATACAGAATGTCCACAGGAATCTCTGTATAACTTACTTATTGTCCTACATCTACATGGGGCTTCGGCGTTTTTAATCTAAACAGTGGTAGAGATACTGTTTCGTTTACTAAAGCTGAACTAAATTTGACAGCACTAGAAATATCGCCATCCATTTTATTTCAACTTATTTGCAACGGACGACAACAATTAAGGTGAAAATTAAATACAAAATTGCTACCTCCTAGGTTAGTAATACAATCATAGTCTTGAGCAATTGCATTAAATTCGAAAATGGAATTATTAAATACATTTTAATAAGGAATAGTATTAAGTACATTACTAAAAAACATTACTTATACAGCCTGTTGCAAAAATCATAAATCTTTACAAACAATACAGTGTGTTAGGAATAAGTGTCGATTTATAGGCACAGTTTTTTCAAGTCTTGAGCCAACCATAGCCCCAATTTGCCATACCTTATAATTAATAATAATACTTTTACTTGTTGAATTTATAAGATTCTGAGCTTTAAAATACACTTACAATCTACAACTAGAGCTGTTTATTAGCATAGTAGTTGACTTTTTACCAGTTCAATTATATAGTAGGCTTTACCAGTCCAGCCATGGATGGCAAAAATTTATTGGAATGGAACTTACCAGATTCAGTTAAGTATATTATGCTACTTGGAATCCTGGTCATCTTTAAAGTTGGACTGCGCAAGTCGTGCGATTTCTTCGTTGAGCTGGGCCAGTCTTTCCGATACCTGGAAAATTGTTTTTTTTTTACATCCTATATAGTCTTGACCCGGCATAAAGATTATCTGTATCTTGGGTATCAGGAACTACGAATACCGTTATACAACACCAATACCTAGAGAACATGCAATCATTTGTCACTTAGCGGGGGAATCGAACCCACACCGCTTGCATCTCAGCCGGCTAATCGTAGGCTCAGTGGATCAATCCCATTTATCCACTGAGGTTGTCATCGTGTTAGTTCTTCGTTGTGTCATGGTCTCTTTCTTGGTCATTAAGATTATGGGCTAGACTTACGTCAGTTTGATGAGAGGTCGGTAGTTGGGAAGGCGAAGGCTTTCCCTTGGATTTCTCGTCCTGCAGCCGGCTGTTGACATGATAGTTGATTTGGTTCTGAAGCTTCACAAATATCTTGCGGTATTCGTCTTGTATTCTGTTCATTTCGTTGTTTACGTGGGTGTCTTTCTTTGTGATGTAATCCTGTGGAATTTAACGCTTTACTTGTGTGATTACGGATTACAGGAGCACGACAAACTGAGTACCATACATAATGGCACGTGTTTCAAAGTCTACTTTTTTGCATTGAAATCATAAAGATCATATAAAAACGTCAACTTATAAACTACGAAAATTTAAATTTAAAATTTTCGTAGTTTATAAGTTGATGTGAATTTACTTGTATGTAACTATTGGCCAAATACTAATACGCGGCTATATTTAAGTAGAGATTGGAAAGACTCCAACTTATATAATACATTTCAAAGTTTGTATGTTTAGATGGTAAAATGTTTGTTGCTAATAGTTTAACTTACAAATTGTGGTAATTATCTCCTTATAAAGTGCAAATTAACAGCTGGGGAAGAAGGTTCTCGATGGCGCGCCACCGCGTCCTCTTAGACGAAATTATACCTCGTGTGTTCATAAGTTTTGAGACGAACTTATTTAATTAATTTAAAAAGAAAGTAATTCATGCAACCTTTTTTAAACTTTTAAAATTTTAAATTTCGAATGTTTTGAATCAGAAAAAATATACATTTGAATATTTGTTTCATTCTCCGTGAAAATGGCGCCAACAAAAGATTTGCGTGCGACTGTAATTTCACTGTTTCAAGCAGGAAAAAAACCAATGCAAGTTTTTAGTGAAATCCAAAGTTTGGGATGTAGTCGGAACTTTGTGTATTATACCATAAAGAGGTACAAGGAGACCGGCTCTTTAGAAGACCGTGGAAGATGTGGCCGCCCGCGGTCTGTAAGGACGCCCGCCAACATCAAAGTAATCAGAGAGCGAATTCGTCGCAACCCTTGCCGGACTCAAAAGAAATTAGCTCTGCAGACCAACATTTCGCGAATATCGGTGAACAGGATACTTAAATATGATCTTAAACTAAAGGCCTACAGTCGAAGGAAAGTGCATTATTTAAACGAGCGTCTTCGTAAATTGCGACTGGAACGATGTCGGAACCTATTGAAGAGACACGATCCAAAAAATATCCTGTTTACCGATGAAAAGATCTTCACGGTGGAAGAAAAGTTTAACCGGCAGAACAATAAGGTTTACGCCAGAAGTTCAAAGGACGTCCAGCCATCTGTACGCAATGTCCAGCGCACTCATCATCCAGCAAGTGTGATGGTTTGGTGGGGTGTTTCCTACGAGGGGGTCACTTCGCTTCATTTTTGCCAGCAAGGCGTCAAGGTGAAGGCACAAAATTACCAAACCGACATATTGGAAGCGGTGGTTAAACCATTAAATGATACGCTATTCGCTGGAAAATACTGGGTTTTCCAACAGGACTCTGCTCCCTCCCATAAAGCTAAGACTACCCAACGTTGGCTGGAGGCCAATTTGCCAGGCTTCATTCGGAGCGAAGATTGGCCCTCGTCAAGCCCTGACTTGAATCCTTTGGATTATTCTTTATGGACGGAATTGGAGCTGAGGGCATGCAGAAAGTCTCACCCAAACCTGGATTCTCTCAAGCGAGCCCTTATTAAAGAATCGAAACGGATTCCCATTGAAAAGATTCGTGCCGCCATAGATGAATGGCGCACGCGTTTGAAGGCCTGCATTGAATGCAAAGGCGGCCATTTTGAATGATTTATTTTTAAATACAGATCTAGATGTCAGTAGTTTTAATTTTAATATCCAATAAATGAATACTCAACTTAGCTCCAAAAATATTTTAGTTTTACTGTGTCTCAAGACTTATGAACACACGAGGTAGAATTGAGATGATATTATTATTCTAACCTTATAAGTCATAATAGTCTTCTTAGCATGCCGATACTTGTCCTGCAACACCTGATAATCCATCTGCAGTTTCTCATGCACCTCCTCCATTTGTGCCAGCTTCGATTGCATTTCCGAGACCTTCACCTTCATCGCTTGATACTCCCTCGCTGATGAGGAATTCTTCTGCTTCCAATCCTCACGTTCACTCTGTAGCACATCTTCTAAGGACACAAGTCTGGATGCTCGTTCTTTGTATTTCTCCGCTTTCACCTTCCATTCTAGAAGTAAATCTTTCGCTTTTTGACAGTCCGCTTGTAATTCGTTATGTTCCTTTATGAGCACTGAAATCTCATTCTCCTTAGACTCTAGTATTTGAGTGACTTTGTTCCTCTCCGAGATAATGAATTCCTTTAAAGTTTCGACCTCTTGAGCTTTCCGCTCTAAAAGTTCCTTTAGTTTTGTGATGGCTTCGAGTTGTTCCGATTCGATTGCTTTGATCTTTCTAGCGCAGTTCATCTCGACGGTTTTCATTTCTATTGTGAACTTTTCGGCGATTTGGTCCCGTATTGCTTTCTCCTTCAACATCATTGCTGTCTGGAAATGTAAACACAAATCTTATATAACATTATCTCAGTATAAGCACGTCCTCAATGACCCTAAAAATGATAATAAATAAATAAATAATTATGGACATTTTTTTTACACAGCATCATCTAGTCCCAAACTAAGCAGAGCTTGTATTATGGGAACTACATGACTGATATACTACTTATATACTTTTTTTTTTGTAAATACATACATATTATACATAGAAAACACCCAGACCCGAGACAAATATTTGCAGATACAAACATTTGTCCCGAGGCGGGAATTGAACCCGCAACCTACTGCGTCTCAGACGGGCCTTCGCCCACTGCGCCACAGAGGTCGTCCTGAGAATGGATTTTTCCGTTGTCCCCTCAGAATCGAATTAGAACTTCGAATTAGTCTTCTAGGAGACGTTTGATTCAAAGTCAAGATTCATTTTATTAAAATCACAAGGATCACTTTGAACATTGTACACAGTTGTGTAGTGCATAACTTTTTATTTAATAAAACTCAACCTATTCTGGCTATATGGTCTTCACAGCACAGGAAATACTAGTGTGGAGATCAATGTTAATGTCAACCCAATACTACCTATCATTATATTTTATATTATATTATATTTTAGTTTCTACAAGCATGTTTATAAGGCCGAATTATTATATAGGTACCTAACTATAAGTAATATATATCTCGATGTTGTATATTTCAAACTATCCTACTAATATAATAAATGCGAAAGTCTGTGTGTGTGTGTGTGTGTGTGTGTAAATGTTTCTTACCACGTATCTCCGTAACTACTAAACCGATTTTGATGAAATTTGGAATGTAGAAGTCTAGGATCTGGAATAACACATAGGCTAATTTTCTAAAATCAAAATAGGACGGTAAAGTTTCAATGAAAAAAATATGTTTGATTCGCTCAAAACTCTGTACAAATAAACTTTAAAGTAAATAATGAAACACGTATTTTTTAATTCTTCAAAACTACCCTTTGGGGGTGTGCAATTGAGTTCTAAACTTTGTATAAATTGTAATCCTTGGTCGAACCAAGGATTACAATTTATATTTCATTCAAAAGTTGGTGGACATAGTTTGAAGCCTGGAGACGGCCATAATGCTACTTTTATTAACATACCACGCGGGCGAAGCCGCGGGCAACAACTAGTATTAAATAAATAAATAATGCTAGACATTTTCACACAGCATCATCTACCCCAAAGTAAGCAGAGCTTGTGTTATGAGAACTACATGACTGATATACTACTTAAATACATATTTTTTTGTAAATACATGCATATTATACATGGAAAACACCCAGACCCGAGAGAAATATTCGCAGTTACAAACATTTGTCCCGCGGCGGGAATCGAAACCGCAACCTTCTGCGTCTCAGGCGGACCTTCCCCACTGCGCCACAGAGGTTGTCTGATATTACTAGGAACATAAATAAATAAAATAAAGTTAAAGTACCAAGTTCACCTACCTTAGCAGAAATATCATCACAATCCTGAACCATGTGCTCTATACTCTCGGAACGCGGCAAAGCCTCAGGCGATATTTCAGTATTAGTTCCAACAGACTTCTGATCATGTAGTTTCTTGAAGCGATCCATTATGTATTGCTGAAAGAACTCCGCCTTGCTCTTCAACTCTGTCATTAAAGCTTCGTTGTTTTCTTGAGACGCTGGGGAATTATTGAAATGAATGAATATAAAAATGCTTTGCAGTATTTTTATACTGCATTTTTATTTTCCGATCTTTACCAGTGCACCAGGGGGTACGAGACAACTACCACTTTCTGTTGGCGTTAACGCCTGCGTTAAGAT
This sequence comes from Perizoma flavofasciatum, assembly GCA_958496245.1. Taxonomy (NCBI): domain Eukaryota; kingdom Metazoa; phylum Arthropoda; class Insecta; order Lepidoptera; family Geometridae; genus Perizoma; species Perizoma flavofasciatum. The sequence goes on along the minus strand of OY292439.1, from coordinate 5,737,825 downwards.
TGAATTGTATGGGAGTTGACATTAGCTGTGGATATGTCACGTGACAGCTGCCCAGTTTTACCTTGACAAATTTGCGTTAGCGTGAAAGGAAAAGTAAGCGTGAGGTATTTGTCTAGACCCCTTATCTTTTAATCTATTTATATTTTTATTTTCCGGTCTTTACCTGTGTCCCAGTTGTGGGAGCATTCAGGACGCGAAAAGATTATGAGATTCTTAGTGAAAGTTATTTTTGTTTTCTAGTATAAAGTGTTGTTATTAGGAAATATAAGGCGAATTCTAAAGAAATAAATTAAGTGTGGCTGTTGAGCCACTATTTCGGTGGGCATAGGATGAATAAAGTCATTGATAAAAGTTCTACGTACCTAATTTAAGAGTACATTTGCTAAGCTGCTCATTTAAAAACTTGACATTCTTTACGTGTTTCTCACATTGCAGACAAGGTTCCATTTCTTTTCGCATTGCCGTTTTTTCATCTACAAAAACAAAATAAAATAATTTTACTACATGGCTGTTAAACATTTTATAATAGATTGAAGAAAATTCACCCAGATCAAGCTACAATGCAAAATAAAGCTTATTTTCATGAAATTCCTTTTTTCATCCTACTACTATTATAAACGTGAAAGTTGGTGAAGATGGATGTTTGTTACTCTTTCACGCAAACACTACTGAACGTATTTTGATGAAACTTTACAGTAATATAGCCTATACGTCAGAATAACACAAATGCTACTTTTTATCCGGGTACTACGCGGGCGGAGCCGTGGGCAGAAGCTAGTATTCTACAGTGCAAGAATGACGGTTACATAGCAGTTGGTTGACCTCTACATTGTATTGTTATAAATCCAAGAATATATCTCGTGAGAATTGTGGTCGTGAGCGTGTTTATTTCACTGTAATGTATCGATACGATTTCCGTGGGTAGACGTAAAAAGTCTGAGTTCGTTTCCCGTAGCAGGATAAACCGGCATAATATTTGAGTGTTTTAGGCCCATTAAAATCGTAGTCACTGATACTTGTACCCACGACACAGAGCATCTTACTGTGAGGATAGGACTATTTAGGTGACTGTTGATATAAAAAATAGGCTCACCAATTTAACCTCCATGATGGTTAGATCTATACTTAGTATGAAGGTACCCATGAATGAGGATACCATAGGGGGGGGTGGCGGAGTAGGGTGTGGTGTAGTCAGTGTTCTGTTTTAAAAATAAAAACCCAATAGACACATACATTTAGGATCCCCTGTGTCGTGTGTATCAGGAACTACGAGTACCGTGGTACAACACCCAGACCCGGAACAAATATCCGTAGAAAATACAAACACTTGTTCCGCAGTGGACGTCGAAGTAGTAGCTCTTACGTCCCAGCCGGCTACTAGCCCGCGACGCCACTGAGGTCGACAAGCATACCTTTAAGATACTTATCTAGTTTCTCCGTAAACTCTTTTTGCTTATCCGTAAACTCCCTTTGCAGCTCGGATATCCGTTTATTAGCAGCTTCCAACTCGGTCCTCGAACTAGCCAGCTCAGAGTTCAGTTTCTCAATCTGCTGTTTGTATTTTTCCATACGTTCTACGTATTCTTTCTCTTGAGTTTTGAATAGATCCCGCTCTCTTTGTACTTTCATCGCTATATCTTTTACATCTCGGGTCACGGCGTCGCGCGTGCTGCACGCCTGCAATATAATAAAATAATGTTACAAGCCATGTCGGTAGTTCGCTTCAAATTACAGGGATCATTCCTCAAATCCGCCCTGAATTAAAGATCGCTCTCCCCTTAAGGGGGATTCCCTTAAGGGGAGAGCGATCTTTAATTATTGTTTATTGTTAAAATTCTTAAATTATTGTTTATTGTTCCATAAACGTGTGGTGTTCACACCTGCATTCTCCCAATACTAACGTATGGGTGCCAAACATGGGCGCTAACGAAAGCTCACCAACATAAACTTCAATCCACACAAAGGAGCATGGAGAGAAGCATGACCGGAAAGAGAAAAATTGACAAAATTAGGCACAGCAACATAAGAAAAACAACAAAAGTACAAGATGTAAACCAAATAATAAAACAATTAAAATGACGGTGGGCTGGTCACATGATACGAGGAGAAGAGAAATGGAGCAAAACCATAAGCAGTTGGTACCCAAGAAACGGCAAACGATGTTTACGTTGTTGGACGAGGCCTTTGCCAGTGGGCATACAGATATAGGCATTAATAATTAATACTAAATTTTAAAAAAAATCTGATAAAGGGCTATTAAAAAAAAATGTGGTGTGGCGGTACAATCATAACTTAATGAGCCACTAAACTAAATGACTTTAACGTTTAAGATTGTACCTAGGTTAACCGTCATTCCTTTAAATAGTTCTCTCCATCCTAAGGTTGCCTCGAAGAAATCGCTTTCAGCGATACGACAGCCCATTGTGATTTTCTTTGTGTTTTGTTATTTTATTATGTTTCTGTGTTTTGTACTGAAAAAAGGTGTTATGCACAATAAAGAGTTTATCTATCTAAATAGGTTAACCTTTGTTTCCCACACTAGAACTAAAAAACCTGTATAGCACAATGATTCGCCATATTGTATTGTATTGTTTTCATTTATTCATCCATAGACATAACTAAAATTTCCATTCGCCGTGTTCTCTCTTTAGCAATTGATTTCTAGCTAAGTTTACTTAAGATTAGGCTCATAAGTTAATACAAAAATAATGACCATTTAAGATGGGTTGCTTAATATAAATCAAGATAATGATGTAGACGTCATTACATTAATACGACAGATGATACGTTCGTTGTTTAAGAATATAATTATGTAGGATTAAAAAAGCATTGTACGTACAAGCTTTATTGTTTTTGAACGGAATGTGTGCAAGGAATGATTGTAAAGAAAGGGATTGATGGAAGAGTGAGTGAGTGAGTTTCTTTCCTTCTGGAGAGAGCTGTGAAATCTAATGGGTGTGCGTGCGCGAATAAAAGTATAAAACCCTGTAAAAGACAATATATCCGAGTAATTTTGTTGCCAAAAGCCCTCTCGTTTCATTTACCAATCCCACATTATGTTTAGGGTTCCTTATCAACGGGATTCTATCTCTAAATGTGGCCTCACACGCACCGCACTTCCCGCGCGGGAACTTCCCGTGGTGCGTGTCTTTACCGACAGAGATGCCAAGCTTTAGTAGATATTTAGTAATTCTTGAATGCCGAGTGAAAGAGAACGTATCGAAGCACCGCTACGGACGCGACTGTATAACCACGAACGCCTTTTCCCACGGTGCGCCGTTGCGAGTTCATACGAGGTAATCCGTAAAATTGTAGAAAATGAAAAGCCGTCTTAAGCCTGCGCCGTCCGTCTGTCTGTCATTAACATATATCTTAACCATAATATGTAACATCAGTATTTTTTTTACATAATACAAGATTTCTATGGCCTCTGTCATGGAAAATAACAACAAAAATCAACAAGACAAAATACAAGGTAATCATAATATTTCCACAATCAATCGGCACCAATCCCCATAAAAAAAAATTATATAGTGTTAATTATCAAAGATTTTGTGTTTATACTGTGTGGTGGTACGGAACCTTTAATGCGCAAGTCCAACTAGTACTTGGCTGGTGCCTTGTGCTGAAATTAAACTTGCTGATCAATCCAATGCCTATTGATAAAACGGTCCGGTTTTTTGAGTGATAAAGAGTAAGTGAGGTGGAAGGATTCAGTGCGCTTTGTAAAGGGCTGCTTTCGTTTACAATAATAATAAACACCCAACAGACACTACATAATCCTGATCCCACACTAGTATTCCCTTGCCGTGGGTACCAGGACATCCCAAGACCCGGAACAGATATTTGCAGAACATGCAAACATTTGCACCGCAGCGGGAATCGAACCCGCACCTTATGCGTCGCAGCCGGCTACTAACCCGCCACATCCACCATCAAGGTCGTCAACTTTTTTTTATTTTTTTTTTTACTTACCTGTAAATATAAGTTCTTCAGTTCGCCATTTTCCTTCAAAGTGTCCTTGAGCTGTCCGCTGTATCGCTCCAACTCACGCATTAAGTCTGCGTTCGCTTCCTGCACCATTGTAGTGCGGCTGCCCTTTTCCGATTTCAGTTTGTCGTGCTCCATTTCCAGCTCTGCGTACTTTAGGTCTAGCTGCAATACCGAATACGATTTTACTACCTGACTGCAGTAGATGTTTTTTTTTTAAACTAGGGAGGCAAGCAAGCATACCGTCAGTCCACCTGTAGGTAAGCGGTTACCGGACTTACCGGCTTGCAACACTCGCATCGCTATCGCTCGCGCGGTACGGTTATGTCGAGACATAACGGGTAATAAGTTTTCACTCGTTATGTCTCAGGGTGAAATTACAGGCTTTTCACTGAAAAATTTCACGGGAACACTGCAATGCTTTCATTACTGCTTGGCGGCAGAAATAGATTGGTGGTAGTACTTCCTCGGATGAGCACTATTCCCATAATGCCTGATTCTTCAAGGATTGGTCGCATGGAATCGTCGTAAATTCACTTTAAATAATATCTAAAATTCACTGATTCTTAAAGTTGACGAATCTTGAGGTATTTGACGGACTTTTAGAAAACGGGTTCCGATTACAGCCGTATACAAATGACGACACGTTTCTCTATGAAAACTTTCCAAGAATTATTTTATTTCAAAGAAATCCGAAGCGCCCTCATTTTACGACTGATTGGAAAACATGTGGATAGGCGCTATATGTTAGGTGCTTTGTGCCGGGCGTTAGTCTCATCAAAGTTCATTTTGTAATTTCTTAAAATGTGCACTACTAATAAACCACTTTTCTTATGGTGTACAATAAAGTATTTTCATTCATTTATAAATTAATTTTGTAATTTCTTAAAATGTGGATAAATGACATACCGACTTCAGTTCAGCTCTTGTGTCTTCCACCTCTCTCCGCAACTGCTCATTCTGATGTTTATAGCTATCCAGCAGGTCACTGTCTGAGCTACTCCCCAGCAGATCTAGCTTGTTCTGTAGCACTGCTAAGCGGGAGTTCAGTTGCATTTCGATGCCTTTCTGCTCTTCTAGCTTAGCGCGATAATCTGATTCCTGTTTTCGATGCTGCTCCAGTTTTTTATCTCTAAAAAAAAACAAAATTAAATACCCTCAAGAGAAATAGAAAGGAAATTATTTATTGGGTGTTTTCTATGTATAATATGTAAGTATTTCCAAAAAAACAATGTATATAATTAGTATATCAGTCATGTAGTTCCGATAACATAAGCTCTGCTTACTTTGGGGCTAGAATGATACTATGTGATAAATGTCCAGCAGTATGTTTATAATTTTTATATTATCTATTTAAAAAAATTATGTAGTATGTATGAATACTTACCGTTTCGATAATTCTTCCTGTAGTGATGGTAGTTTTTGCAGCTGTATTTTGTAGCGACTCAGAACCTCTTTCAAAGTTGTTAATTTACCAGGAGATGGCGGTTCACCTGAAAAAAAAAAAAGTTTTAGATTCCTCGCTTTAATTTATAACAGCATGATGCCTCGACACAGGGAGTGCGGTGTCAGGACTATGTATGCTCTGCTTGGCAAAATGAGTGCCAATGCCATTTTCAACTGACCGGCTTCAAAGAAGGAAGAGGTTCTCAATTTGTCTGTATGTTTTTTTGTTCAGTGCGATATTTTCGCCAATTGTGAACCGATTTTATGATGGATTTTTTTTAAATGGGATACTTCAAGGGTTGTTCCATATTAATTTTATGAAAAAATCCCACCTCTAAGGGTGATAAAATGAAGCATTTTTAATGGGATACTTCAAGGGTTGCCCCATATAAATTTTATGAAAATGAAATGAAATTTTGGAATTGGACTTTTTATCAATTTCCCGTTATTTGAAGTCGGTTTATATTTTATCTTGAAAAAAGTATTTTAATGCTGTTGTAATTAGTGGCAGGGCTATTATGCTCACCTAAGTAAGCGTTGTCCGGCATTGCTTCCATTAGTATCTGATGCAGCGTAGATCGCCAATGTTCGTAGTCCTTCTGACTGGCTGCCAACTTGTTGCGGGATAATACCAACTCATGCGCAGTCACTTCTAATTTCGACTGAAAATCATATAAGCATAAAGTTGCATATTTCAAAAATTATGCGCTGCAGCCCTCTTAAAAGAAACACGCTCATGAATTTGTAATGTCCGTGATTGACATCTTCCAGGTCTATACTCAGTACGTACTCAGTATTTTGAGGTCGACTAAAAAAAAGAAAGCCACCAAATAAACTTCTATCATAACTCAACACCATAGATAAGAATCTACTTGGAGATGGTAGTAATTAACGTATTTTATCTTATGATATGTGACGTGTCTATTACGTGTCAATTTGCCGTTTTATTTTAAACTTAAATCTTAGGCCTTAGTAGCTTTGTAATAACATAGTTTTTCGATGTGGTCTATGAGTATATTAAAACCATCGTTTAGTGGCCTAAAGTTAACTTGAGTGGAACTCAAATTTAGACCACCTTAAGTAATGAGACCGTAAGGATATGGTCAAACCAACTCGATGAATGTAGCGGAGGCGATCAAAGGGAAAGGGTTGTCAAAGTTCGCGTGAATGTATTGACTGCTACCGCCTCCGCGACAGTTTGACTGGGCCCTTACGTTCTCATTACGAAAGGAAGTTCAGTCAGGGCTAGGGAGTATGACTGGGCCCTTACGGTCTCATTACGAAAGGTAGTTCAGTCAGGGCTAGGGAGTAAGACTGGGCCCTTACTGTCTCATTACGAAAGGTAGTTCAGTCAGGGCTAGGGAGTATTACTGGGCCCTTACGGTCTCATTACGAAAGGTAGTTCAGTGAGGGCTAGGGAGTATTACTGGGCCCTTACGGTCTCATTACGAAAGGTAGTTCAGTCAGGGCTAGGGAGTAAGACTGGGCCCTTATGGTTTCATTACGAAAGGTAGTTCGGTCAGGGCTAGGGAGTAAGACTGGGCCCTTACGGTCTCATTACGAAAGGTAGTTCAGTCAGGGCTAGGGAGTATTACTGGGCCCTTACGGTCTCATTACGAAAGGTAGTTCAGTCAGGGCTAGGGAGTAAGACTGGGCCCTTACGGTCTCATTACGAAAGGTAGTTCAGTCAGGGCTAGGGAGTATGACTGGGCCCTTACGGTCTCATTACGAAAGGTAGTTCAGTCAGGGCTAGGGAGTACGACTGGGCCCTTACGGTCTCATTACGAAAGGTAGTTCAGTCAGGGCTAGGGAGTAAGACTGGGCCCTTACGGTCTCATTACGAAAGGTAGTTCAGTCAGGGCTAGGGAGTATTACTGGGCCCTTACGGTCTCATTACGAAAGGTAGTTCAGTCAGGGCTAGGGAGTAAGACTGGGCCCTTACGGTCTCATTACGAAAGGTAGTTCAGTCAGGGCTAGGGAGTATTACTGGGCCCTTACGGTCTCATTACGAAAGGTAGTTCAGTCAGGGCTAGGGAGTAAGACTGGGCCCTTACGGTTTCATTACGAAAGGTAGTTCGGTCAGGGCTAGGGACTATGACTGGGCCCTTACGGTTTCATTACGAAAGGTAGTTCGGTCAGGGCTAGGGAGTAAGACTGGGCCCTTACGGTCTCATTACGAAAGGTAGTTCAGTCAGGGCTAGGGAGTATTACTGGGGCCTTACGGTCTCATTACGAAAGGTAGTTCAGTCAGGGCTAGGGAGTAAGACTGGGCCCTTACGGTCTCATTACGAAAGGTAGTTCAGTCAGGGCTAGGGAGTATGACTGGGCCCTTACGGTCTCATTACGAAAGGTAGTTCAGTCAAGACCAGGGTGTTTGACTTGGGCCCTTGCGGACTCATTACGAAAGGTGGTTCAGTCAGAGCCAGGGAGTTTGACCGGGCCTTAATAGTATCGAAACTTACCCCCAACTCTTTGACTTGTTCCTTTGCTGCGTTCTTCTCTGCAGTCAACTGCGATACTCGCTCCTTCAGCCGTGCCGACTCACCATTAACGAGCCTGCTCTGAGCCACCTCCAGTTCACTCGCTAAACGGTTTATTGTAGCACCTTTCTCAATAAGAATGTCTTCTTTTTCTCTATCACGTTCCATGCATCGCCTTTCTAAAGTCTTTATTTCGTTGTCCTAAAACGAAACAATATTACTTTCTTTAAAATCGACAATTTAGGATATATAACGACTGTATAGTTGGTACTGTACTAGTCTCCTGCTGACGTTAACCGTTTGAAGGTATGTGGTATAGTCGTCATAAATTCTAAACTGATACTTTTTAAATATTCGTTTGGCATAAAGTTGGAGTGTCCTTACTTTTTCGTCAAGCCTGCTTTTCGCCTTCATTAAATCGTTTTGTAGCCTGTCCATTTCTTCTCTATGTCTGTAAAAATGTAAAAAAACACTCAATTTTTACTTTTCTACGTCATGGGTAAAAGTACAAACTCAACAAATAAGGCCGCGGCGTTTTTACAACAAACTATGTGACTAATATACAACAAACGTTTCCAATTTTGAATATGGAAATCCCAAGTTTTTCATTACGTCCGCAAGGGGCGCTTAAGGTTTATATGCAAAATATGTCGAAACGTTTGTCATTTTCGTTGTAAACCCTTATGAATTTAGTTATTTGTCTGCGCAATAGATGCTTAAGGAAGTACAAATCCATTGCGCAGCTAAATAGCTAACTTCAGTGCGGTCTAGCTATAACAGTAGTATGTATTTAAACAGCATACAGACCTGTCTTGCTGTTCCCTGAACAGAGCGTCGGTGTCATGCGTATGGGCAACCTGAAAAAATAATTCCAGTTAAATGTAGAATAAAGCAGACTTATTGAATATAAAAAGGTTTCATGATAGGTTTTAGCACCTAACGCCACTAGGAGGCGCAGCAATGGATGGTGGTAAAATAAGCGGGTATTTAAAAAAAAAATTGCATACTTTACCTGTAATGTATGCAGTCTTTGCTGCACATCTTGGAGACTGATGTTAGCAGATCGCAGCTCCAACTTCATCTGTTCCTTCTCGTGATCGCTTTCCACCAGCTTGTCTCTGAGACTGTTCACCTGCTGCTCTAATTCAATCATCTTGTGTTTGCTGGATGCTGAAATAATAAATGATCAAGACATTTTTACAAAACTTGAGAACCCCTGACCTGTTACAGCGCGTCAGTAGTAGTCAGTAGGAGCACTGCATTCACATATTGCAGCGCTCCTACTGACTTGTGGCGCTATAACCTTCTAGCTTCTACCCACGGCTTCGCCCGCGTGGTACCCAGATAAAAAGTAAATGTGTTATTCTGATGTATAAGCTATATTACTCTAAAGCTTCATCAAAATCCGTTCAGTAGTTTTTTCGTGAAAGAGTAACAAACATCCACCCTTACAAACTTTCACGTTTATAATATTAGTAGGATTAGGATCTAAGAACCGAATGAGAATTCCAAAATTCGACCTCAACTCGAAACCGCGTACTCCCAATTTTTGGGATATTATATTTTTTTGTGATTTCCCTTAAGAATAGGTGAACACTTTAAAACCAAATAAATATCTAAGAACCTTTCTTGAAGATATACAAATCAATTACAAGTAACCGCATCACAATGCGATTAGCCGTTTCGAAGATAAATGGTAACAAAATTATAAGTTTAAGACTCAATTGAGTCAATCAATGACTCATTTTAAACTTATGTCATCTAAGCGTGAAATTTTGAAAAATACTAAATGGTACCAATCAAACAAACAAATGAACAACCTCTTAATCTATTTTGTGATTAGATTGATTTTTTGTGGTATCTGTTGTTTATTATTTTGTTTAACTTTTGTGTTTAAAGGGGAATAATAAATATATTTTATTCTTTCTTACGGAAAACGTATAAAGGGAATCTTCTTGGAACTAACAAACATGACGGGCCTTGCAAATTTTCGTAGGAATTTGGATAAGGATAAGCTGTAATTACCAAGTAAGTGATGAGCTTCCTGCAAGGATAGATCAGTTTTATCTCTGTCGTTGATGGCAGCAGCGAGCCTCGCGCGGAGGCTGTCTATCTCTGTGTCTAGCTTCTCCATTTGAGAAGCTAGCTGTTCACACTCTTTAACCCGCATCTAGAACATAAGAGATGCAACATAGATGATAATAATATTATTAATGGTCATTTTCCCACATCATCATCTAGCCTCGAGGGAAGATGAGCTTGTGTTATGGGAACTACATATTATATGACTGATATACTACTTATATGCATTTTTTTGTAAATTATTAAAGGCATTGTTGAAATCTAGGAGTGACAGCACTGTCAACTTTCCACTATACATTTCACATATACCTATGCAAATAGTAAAAAAACACTAAGGACTGTCGCAAATTTCTAAGATAACAATAATTTTACTTTTGTATGGAAATTTCAAATACGGTGTATTTAACCTTTGCACAGGACAAAGTATTAATGTGCTTGGTCGGTTTAAATCCCGTTTGGGCTTACAGGGATACACATCGTATGGGTTTGGTTCTTACAACACAGGTAAAAAAAAACTTTTACAATACTGTTGTCTTACCTTATACATATCTTTCAACTGTTCATTGTTCATGTATTCTTGCCTGGTGTCATAGTTGTTTAAGCCATTCATGTGCCCTAAAAACAAATTTGAGGTAATTCTGCTGAGTTTAAACCCAATAAGCCAAAAGTTTTTATTTCATAAGAAATAGTGTTTTACAAGACAGTGTGCACAAGTTTAGAAGACCTAAGGTCTTGAAATGCCTATTACAGCAACATTGAAATTGCTCCACCAAGAGTGCATATTGAGTCTATGTTCAAAATTGAAGACAACAACAGTTATTGCCACACATTTAAGTTTTTGCTTGTCTAATTGATATTTATCAACTTAATAATGAATTATTCCTCTCTTTGTCACAGTTTTTAGCAAGAAAATGTAATATCATTCATATTGTAAAACAAGATTTTTCACTCTCCCTCTGTGCAGTGTTGTACACTGCGCGCCGCCGCTCTTTGAGCACCTCGCAAACCACAAAACTTAGTTGTTGACTTCACTGATAGTATGGTACATGAAAACTCCCATTTTACAATATGAACAAGCATTATCATTTTACAGAATTGAGTAAAAAATACCTCTTAGCTCTTGCTGGAAGTAGTTGTTCTGTCCATCACCAGCTCCATAAGGGCTGAACTGCAGTTTGATGGGCTCCTCCTGGTGCCCCCCATGAGGCATGTGGTTCTTGGGAGTCTCACAGTATGGCTTGGGAGACTCGGAGACATGCTCCTTCAGATGGGTTAGAGATTCTACATAAGTGGGCGGTCGGCCTGTTCTTGGTTGTGGGCCTATGTCGGTTTGGATACAGAAATAATTTGTATTATAATGAAATATATTTTGAGCTCAATTTGGTAGTAATACAGCATTTTGCATGTTTAGTTTCCCATAACATAAGCTCATATATTCATAAAAACTAAAATTAAAAAAATCCTAAAAGATATTTATAACAGTACATTTTTTTTATGAAACAATCTTACCATTATTCTGAGTGTTATCCAGTGTGAAGTTACCACTGCTGTTTACAGAACTGACTTCATCGTCATCCAAAAGGTCATCAAATGCATTGGCCAACTTGTGTTTTAACTGTAATATAAATAAATCAAAATATTTACACAGTGACACATTTTTTTTTTGTTCTTAGTTGCAGATTTATCAATCAGTTGGTGGACTATAAGCGGATGGGTTGGAAGATAAATGGCGCTTGGGATCCTGACTCATTAGTCTTTCTTCCCTTTATGTATGCAGTATATCCAAGATATTGGTCCTCTTCAACCGCTTTGTGCCGCTTGGATTTTCGACTAGCGCTCTTGCTAGCGGATTGGCGTGGCATTTGAGGCGATCTAAGTATCGTCTTCCTCTATCCTTAATTTCTTCATCTACTGTGGGTATTCATGGATCTCGTTGTTGGTTGTGAACCATGGTGAGTTAACCAGGACTCGGAGGATCTTGTTTTGACATTGTTGGATGATAGCCCAGTTTGATTTCCTGGTTGTACTCCATATCTGCAGCCCGTATGTCCACACTGGTTTGAGGATGCTGTTGTATACCAGCCGCTTGTTAAGTAGTGACAGTCGGGACTTAGGCCCGAGCAGCCAGTGTAAGCTTTTAAACCGAATGTCCAGTTCGGTGCGTTTGGTTTTAACATGGTCCCTCCAGTTAAGGCGTCTATCTAGCGTAAAGCCAAGGTATTTGACAGAATCCTTATGAGGAAGAACATCGTCACCAAGGTTAACAGGGGGGCAGCACAAAGTAATGTGTGATGATTTGGCGGCACTGGTACGAATTCTCCATTTGTGGAGCCAATGTTCCGTTAGTTGGTATTGTAGGGTCTTAGACGCATGGTTCTGAAACTTATCGCAGGATAGGATTGCAGTGTCATCGGCAAACGTGGCTGTTACAGCGCCTGAGGATTGAGGAAGGTCAGCCGTATATATGTTGTAAAGCACCCGACCGAGGACTGATCCTTGCGGTACACCAGCTTTGATGTTGTAGAACAATGACTTCGATTCTCCGTGTTTGACTTGGAAGATTCTATCCGATAAATAGGATTTTATCACCGGATAGAATGTGTGAGGTAGCTGACATTTGACTTTACACAGCAATCCCAAAGCAAAAAGCAGCACAGCAAGCTTTTTTTGAGTCTAGCTTCCTAATTTCTGCCCATACTTCTCCTGGGCTAACTAGCTTTAATGGGTGATCCAGCTGAAATGGTTGTTCTAGGATTTTGTATACTTCCTGCTCATCTACGTTGTCACCGCTATTTGGTTGTAATATGCGAGCCAAGTGAGTCGCAAATGTTTCTGCTTTTTGTTCATCTGTACGAGCCCATTTGTTATTGTCCATCTTAATTGTAGGGTTACATTGTTGGGGTCTTCTGAACTGTTTCATGGCTTTCCATAGGGAATGGTTCCCTATGGTGGAATGGTTGATTCCAAATGATCATTAAACGTGATGGTTTTGTGTGAGTCAGGGATATTGTCCGCGTTGAACAGGAATTTTGGGAATGCTTCTGGAGTGCTTTTCCAGACTGAAACCTGAATGAGGTTAGTGAATGCTTTACATGCATCCTCGACCTTGCCTTCGGATTTCAGGGAAATATTGAGGTCAATGTGGTTGATAAGATATTGCCTAAAGCTATCCCAATCAGTTTTGCCATCATGTAGGCTCTCTGGTTGTTTCACATTGATCACTCTAGTGCTCACTGTGAGTACGACAGGTGAATGGTCAGAGGAGCCATCCAAGCTTGGTTATGTTTCCTGTACGCTTATTTCCGCTTCTTTTGTTCTTGGATGTCTCATTGTACTGGGGTAAAGCTTGCGGTAGTTCTTGGGATGCCTCTGAGATCGGGCAGGTATCAACTGCGGTATGGTTTGGTTGGAGTCTCATATCTCTTGACATTCTTGTTGGGTCTTCTATGTTATGAGCCCCAGACCACTTTTGGCATTCAGACCACTTAGGTTTAATTTAAGATATTACATTAGGTATGATTCACACATAAACAACATGCAATTAGCTCATATGTTAGAGAACCGTGCAGAAGTTCTGGCTAGTCTAACTAGTGGGAGGGACAATGTAAATATGTGTCCATGAGACCTTAATTCTAATAGACACATATTTACATTGCTTTTTGTGGATATTACTTAGGCAGTAGCTGGATTCACGTCTTTCGAAAATTTAGGGGATAATATTTAAATCCCGTAGTTCTATCAAAAACCAGTTCTATTACCACGTAGGCGGAGCTTATGAATAACGTCTTAGTTTTTAGTACGATTTATTTTCAAAATCGAATGAAGATAATTCTATGTACGTGTTTACGCCTCACACTAAACAAACAGCAGAATAATCACCTCTTCGTTGCGTCGTTTCTGGTCTTCAAGTTCCTCTTGTTCTTCGAGCCTATCCTGTGCACTATTATTGATGTGGATGCTTGCGGCACCTTGAAACAAACTCATACCAGGTCCCTCCATCATAAAGAAATCTTCGGTGTGTCAGAATTAGCTAAATTAACCGGAATTCTAGTTTAACGAAAAATAATAATTCTACACAACAGAAAATCACAAACAAAACGAATGGCTCGGCTCGAATTATTTCAATTTACAATTTGGAAAACCCCACAGATTAAAGATGGAAGACCCTCCCTTCACCCTATATTAGTTCAAACTGACAAAAATATCAAAATATATTTTCATCATAGTTATTAGCATCATCTCTTGGTATAATAGTTTGTCTTACCGACTGACTGATAATCTATCAACGCACAGCCAAAACTACTAAGTCTAGAAAGCTGAAATTTGGAAGTTTGTTTAGTAGTATCGGTTTTATAAAAGTAGGAACTTGAAAATTGGAATTGTATAAATAAATAATAACATGTTTCATGGATTTTGGATTTTCACATTCGGGAAAAAAGGGGGTTAAAGTTTTTTTTTAAAACACGACTCCACACGTGCAAAGCTGCTGGCAACAGCTAGTATTACATAATCAAGAAGTTATTGCCTCTATATACTGTACTACTCTAGTCTGCGGTTCGAATTAGAGTAGAAAAACTGGAGAACTTCCAAAAATAAAATTGAAATAATCACGGCCAAAAACAAAACTATTTTCAGTGTTTTCATTCAACATCAGGAGTCCCTGTATTGTACGTCCATGGAATGCACAACCATGGAAAGTACACCCCTGGAAAGTACAGCCAGTATTACAAACCATTGGTTTCAAATACTTGGTTTGTAATACTGGGCGTACATTCCTGGGCGTGCATTCCCTACACGTGTTGACCTTGTACGGCCAGTTTTGTACAACCCTGGAATGTACAGCCATGGAATACGAACCAATTTCATGCTCTGTTTTCATGTGCGAGTGCTATCAAGGGGCAAGTGCTGTGTTGCCATAGTATTTTACGCTATTAGTAAATTAATGTAGATGTAGTAAGTAGATTAGTTATTTATGTCGGTTTTTTGCAGATGAACTAACCGGTTGGTTTTATTTATTTGAAGCCAAGTTTGTTGGATAAAGTTCGGATAGCAATCCTCCTTTTCTGAGTGGTAATAAAAAAAACCTAATAACCTAACCAATCCAAGACGGACTTGCTTAGGAAAGATTTCTCAGGCCAACATTAACTTATTGTTTACATTATTTATCAATGGCAACTCTTGGTTGAACATATTAGAACTTGCTCAGTGCAAACGAGGCTCGTTTTCGTCATGCGACTTATTCGCATCGACCAATGAGAGCTCACGGATATGACGAACTCTCGACCAATGAGCGTCGAGAATATTGGTTTGTAATCCGGGGTGTACATTCCAGGGGTGTGCAATACCGTCATGTGTTTAGTTTGTACGGAGCGTATTGTACGACCATGGAAAGCACACCCAGATAATTCAAACCAAATGGTTTGTAATACTGGCTGTACTTTCCAGGGGTGTGCATTCCATGGTTGCGCTTTGCATGGACGTACAATACGGTCTCCCAACATCAGTTCAAATCAAAATAAAGAAAAAGTAATTTTTAACAAATTCTGGCTAATATTCTGAATTATCCAATTTAATTATTAACCACTATGATATACAAACCAGTAACTCATGTCCTGTTCGATATGGATGGTCTTATTCTGAGTGAGTACTTTCATCATAACATAGGTACTTTTTTGCCAATAAGGTTGATAACGATTACAGTGTTATTTACAACCGCAGTAAGCTCCAGTAAGAACCCTCTTTACGAAGATTTTCTTCTTTGTTATATAAAATTCTACACTTCGAAGAACTGAGAAATAAATTGTTGAAGTTCCTATTTTACCAAGAAATTACATTCATTTATAAGGTAATATTTTTTTTTTAAACATTTGGTTGCAGGCTTATTTCATAAGACCTTACCGCGTCATCTTACCAAATCGAAAAATCAAAAACTGTTGGTTAGTTTATGTTTGAGCTGTGACCAGACCACACCAGACATGTGATGTGATGCCTCTTATGTTGCACTATCTATAGGCTATGGTAACTGCTTACCAACAGGTGGGCTGTATTGTATGCATGTTTGCCACCCCATGGTGCTATGGAATGATAGTAGGTAGGTACTACCATTAGTAAACAATAAAAAGAAAACTTATAAAACTAAGATTTTATTTTTGTAGTATAAAAATATAATTTGTACTATGGGTTTTTGCAAAACAATTCAAATGTATGTAAAGGACAAATGTTACCTATACTCATACAAATATATAACATTTATTCTTTCATTAAATCTTTCATTATTCATTCAAATACAATATGCTATCATTTCACCCAAAAACCAGAAAAAGTGTAGCCTTCACTTGCAAATTAGCAAAGTTTAAACAATCTATTTCAGATACAGAACACTTGTACACAGTTGTGTTTCAAAATATTGTGTCCAAGTATGGGAAGGATTACACTTGGGAGTTGAAGTTAAAGCTTATGGGGACTCAATCCCACGAGTCTGCCAAAATGATTGTTGAAGAACTGGAGCTGCCAATGACTATTGATGAATTTATGGTCGAGAGCAAGATACAGATGGAAGCACTATTTCAGGATACTGAAGTGTTGCCAGGTGAGGATTAAATACTATTAAGTAGGTACATAATCATCATAATCATAAACAATCCATCTATTCAAAACCAAATGTGATTTAATGTACAAGTGTTCTGTCGAGGTTCTCTCCAGCTTGAAGAGACTGTGGAGCATGTGGTAATATACTGCACTGCCACAAATTAAGTCAGGTTGAAGACAGGACTGTAAGAGCTCATCAACTCATGCTCTCCGTCATCATTAACTGACAGGAGGTCAGGGATACTGGAACACTGCTGTCATCAACCCAGAGTCCTTCTCCGCTACTTCAAGGAGTTGGGCTGGTTGGGGTCAGGTTAGAAGGGGGATAATGCACAATACACTCCAATGCGGGACATCAGTGCAGACCTTAGTTCCCTCACTTAGAATTAGATGCAAGCAAAGCTGGGGGCAGGAGCTAGTGTAGACTATCACATTAATATTTAGGCTACACATTTACTCTTTATTTTAAAGGTGCAAGAAAGCTGATTGAACACCTACATAAGCACAAAATACCTATTGGCCTGGCGACAAGCTCAAGCATAGAAGCTTATGAACTGAAGACCCACAAACATCATCAGCAGCTGTTTTCACTGTTCCCGTACAAGACCTTCGGCTCTTCAGACCCTGAAGTCAAGAGAGGAAAGCCTTTTCCTGATATATTCTTGGTTGCTGCAAAGAAATTTGATGAGAAACCACAACCTGGTCAGGTAGGAATTATAATATGATTAATATATGCCTGTTAAAAATGATATTAAGAAAAACAGAGTTTGCTCTGATACCTTGAATGGGTATTCAAGGTATCAGAGCAAACTCTGTTTTTCTAACAACTGTTTTTCTCTCACAAGGATAAGGCTAGAACGCAAAAACGAAGCATGTGACAGGTTGCAAGCTTATTGGAACGCTGATGGTAAATACCATAGAATTTTTGGTTCTAGTGCATGCCGTTTTTCTCACTGGAACCCGTGAGAAAAACGGCACGGACCAACGGCAGAACCCTCATGGGCCCTGCAACGTTTTGAGCGTGTTAAAGCGCACATAAATTTTTGAAAAGAAAAATGCTTAAAAATCAACACAAGAAACAAATAAGATGAAAACATGCCCTACATGACGTGAAAAATGCGATTCGTTTACATTTCATTTAAAGTAAGTATTTTGAAAAATATTTATCAAGGTGCATAGATAAATACTATTCGATACAAATAATAACATAATATTATGGAGGGAATAAGCTCTAATTACAAATGATTTTGGTAATACGTTTATTACGTTTGTATGGGCAATTCATCCTCTGCTGGCCTCTTAATAACTCTAAAATTGATTATTGAAACACCATCTTTTGCGGCCGTATTTCGCCATTCTTTTATGCATTTCAAATGATAGTTCAGATAGGGGTTAAAGCCGTTTACTTGGCCACCTCTTGTTTTGCATTTTGTTTCTTCTACGTAAGCCACAAAAAATAACTTTTCGTGAAGTGAAAATAGTTTTCCTACAACTTCTAATATTGCTTTCAGTGCCTAGTGTTTGAAGACGCAGTTAACGGTGTTAAAGCGGCGCGCGCGGCTGGCATGCAGGTTGTCATGGTTCCCGATATAAGGGTGGAGAAGTCTCTGACAGCGGAAGCTACCCTAGTCCTCTCTAGCTTAGAAGAGTTTAAACCTGAGTTGTTTGGGCTACCACCTTTTGAAGATTAACTTTACAACTTACATTTTCTATTATGTGCTGTGATTGTGACGAGACTAATTCTTCCATCCATCAATCCTTATAAATACATCCTAAAGAGCAACAACAAATATTTTAGCTTGACAACCTTTGAAATGGTAAAATTTATTAAAAATGTTTCCACAACACAACAACCCTAGGACCTACGGTGTAGTAGGTCCTAGGCTCTATGACCGGTCTTCCTTGCTTGAGTAAGTCCATTCCAAATGCAGAGCGAAAAATGTGACATTTGAGCGTACCATAGGGATGCCCAACTTTTATTTGGTCTTCAGAATGTAAGGAAAATTTTAAACCTGACTAAAAAGAGGTTGTTTTTGGTATGAAAGCTGGTGTTTGCAAGATGGTTCTTAGCAGCTTCAACTATTCTGTTGGGATAAGGTTCAATTTAGTACCTACGTTTCTGGAAGATATGACTATGACGTGAGATTGCGCGTCTCATTATTTAAACGGCCTTTAGTTCTGTGGATAGGTACCTACTGCACGTTTATGAAATAAAAACAACACGTAAATGTTATAAAACAATAATGTTAGTTAAAAACAAAATGTTAATATAATGATATTATCATATCATAATAATAATAATTCATTTATTTGCCTGAATGTGTCAGTACAAAGCATCGGTACAAAGTAAAGTATTATATATTATTGTGCTCACATTCCTCAATTTCTGGGATGTAAATATAGTTATAATCTAATCTAATTAATTGTAAACATGACCATACCTATTTTGTATAATAATAAATAAATAAAGCTGGACATTTTTCACACAGCATCATCTAGCCCCAAACTAAGAGCTTGTATTATGGGAACTGGATGACTGATGTATACTTATACTTTTTAGTAAATACATACATATAATACCTACATAGAAAACACCCAGACCCGAGACAAAATATTTGCAGATCATACAAACACTTGCCCCGCGGCGTGAATTGAACCCGCAACTTTCTGGGTCTCATTACGAAAGGTGGTTTAAATCGGTGGGTTATCTTAAGACTTTTGATTCCTGATTTTCAAGACAAATTGTTGTGCAAAGGAATCAAGGTTTAAAATTGAATGCTATCATATAATAGTCGACATTCTATGTGACATTTCAAAAAGAGGTTTGACTACAAATAACTGCTAAAAGATAAACCAGGCGGTCACCTAGTTTATTTCTATCATAACTCAACCTCTTTTTGAGGACCTACTTTTTTTGGTAGCCAATCAAAATTATGTTTCTTTTTTATTTTGGTTTAGAAGTGTTTTTTAAATTAAACGGTCATACCGCGTTTTTATTTTATTTTTAAATTGTTGACCTTAGTGGCTTTGCAATAATACTTTTTTTTCGATAAGGTATATTTAAACCGTGGTTTAGTGGATCTGACAGAACTTGAGTTCAACTCGAGTTTAGACCACGTTCGTTATGAGACCGTCTGCGTCTCAGGCGGGCCTTCGCCACAGAGATCACCACACCTGATAATAATTACACTAGATCACAGGTTCTCAAACTAATTTTTCCCATCACCCACATTGAGAATAAAAAAAATCCTAGCGCCCCCCAAAGTTTTTAAACATAACGTATGCTTTCCGCTTAGACCGCATTAGCGCCCCCAATATCTTCTACCACCCCTCTGAAGACCTCCAGCGCCCACAAGGGGGCGTTATCACCCACTTTGAGAAACAGTGCACTAGATAAACATAAAATTATCAACTAATTACCAATACACTTCAATACAAATGTCAGCACAAAATAAAAATACAAGAAAATGACAAAAATTGTCCAGGTTAATTATTATTTGCCAAGTTTAGTAAGTTGTTACTAAGTTAATTGATATATCCATACTTTCGCATTTATAATAATCATAAATAGAAAAAGATTGTGATAGAAAGGATAGCTGTTTCATTAGGCACAATAAAAGGACGGTGATTTTACTAATTCAAAAGGATGTGTTTTCAAGTTCTCGTCTAATTTTGTATGACATAATAGATAAGTGTGATTATATTTTTGTATCAATTAGGTAGTAGATGTATTTATATTAACTTTATGCCATTAATTTCAATCGTAACGATCGATTGAAACGTTTAAATTGAAGTCTTATTAGGCAATTGTGTGAAACACATTGTTAATTTGATAGTTTTAAGTTTCTGTTCTATGTCTTAGTTTTTTTTATCCATATAATATCAAGTATCTTTATAAGTTATTCAAGTCATATAAAATATGTAAGTAAGTAGTACTTGATGACAAAATGTAATTATTTTTTGTCTTAGAGACTATTTTGTCCATTGGTACTTTGTTTTGCACTTATGTGCAAAACAAAGTAACAAGGTACTTTGTTTTAAACTATTAAGCTATATGTTTATGTAGATATGTACATCATAAAATATCTGTTGTTTATTATGTAAGTATCAGGTCCATGGAGTGAGTAGATATTATATTTTTCTATATGTATAGCATAAAATGCTGTATGTTTGAAAGAAAGAAATGATAGAAACGAATGCTCTCAAAGTTAATAGTCTCTCTTAAAAGCACGTTTTATTTATTAAAGCAGGTTAAGTAAAATATTGTCATTCATTCGTGGACCAAATATGTGAAGCTATCGTGGCGTAGCTAGTAGTTCCAGCACCTATAACAGTAACAAAATGGCAATGAAGAATGAATCATTTTGTCATTTTGAGCAATGTCCAAAACTTCTAATATTTGAAAAAGGGACACACATCTTGACCTTAACATGGTAAAGTTTTGGACGCTAACCCTGATGGCATAATTAGTGTCATTGGCCTCGATTCTGTAGTTCACTAACTAAACTAAATTTAAACTGTCGCTCTCTTTTACAGCACTAAAATTGTAGCTATCTCTTTCTTGCTTAAACTATCAGTAAAATAGAGCGACAGTTAAAATTTAGTTTAGTCAGTGTACTACAGAATCGAGGCCATTGTCTCTTTCCCATAGCTGTTTTGCTATTGTAATTAAACTGCCTACCCGTCAACTTATTCAAATTGTGACCTCATTCGGACGGTCATCAGCCATCCGAATAACCGGTAGTGACATTTAGAACTGAGCGGTTACAGGTCATACGCACTTAACTATCTTTGAGGCAATTTTCGTGTTTAATTTTCATGAATGTTGTGACCCAAAGGGTTATTTTAAAAACTAATAGACAGACCACACACAGTAACGAATACATAAAAATTGAATGCTAATTATAGGATCTTAACGATTCAGTTTGTTTATTGTGCTACAGATAAGATAACAGATCGCGGATGATGTAACCATCTCACACGATCATCATTCAACCAGGAAACTCTGTACATAACTGTGCTGTGGTAATAATAAAATGCTGTTCCAAAGTGTAACGCATGTTTTATTTGATATGGATGGACTGTTGTTGAGTAAGTTGATATCATACTTAAGATATATCGTCTTTACCTATTACATAATGGTACCTATATAGAAATTCATTATGTACCTATATAGAAATTCTAGTGATGGATTACTTAGTTAAAAATTAGCTGCAGTTTTTCCGCATAATTCCATATTTATTAAATGGATGGTGGGTGATAGCTTTAGCTGATAGGGACCTAACTAATTATTTACTTCTTTATGGTCCTACTTAGGTACATTTGACAAAGTAGGTAGGTACCTATGTTTTCGATGTTACCTGCTTACCTAGGCCTTAAACTAGATAATTATACCTATCTATTATGATTAATATGCACTATTTCGGATATGTAGGCAATTTTCCGTATGAGAAAAGTATCTACCTGCTAAAACTGATACGTAAACAGTGAATTTAATTTATAATATCCCAAAAGTTCAACTTCGGCGGGACTTAAGTTAAGTTAACAATTTAAAAAATCAAGTAACCATTGAACAGTAAATTTCTTTATTTTTAGACACAGAAGATCTCTATTCAATAGGCTTCCAGAAAGTAGCCTCTCGCTACGGCAAAGAGTTCACATTCGCGCTAAAATGCAAGATCATGGGCCAGAAGAGCCGTGAGTTCTCGCAAACCATTGTAGATGAGTTGGAGCTACCGTTGACGGTCGATGAGTTCATGAATGAGACACGGGATATATTTGAACAGCTGTTTCCAACGTGTTCAGTTATGTCGGGTAAGAACACTTCCTTGTTTACGTACGATGTAGGTTGTAAGGAATTGCAAGTATACCGAGGCTTGCTCGGGAAATGGGATGGTCTTATGAATATACACCTAGACTTCACCAAAATAATGCCTTAATGTCACATCTATCCACTGGCATAATTTACGCCCTACCGAGGGACAAACGGGAGTGACCCCATCCGGCAACCTTTAAGATGTCATCGGACGGGTATTAAGGGGCCGCTTTACGTCTTGGATTTATGATGATGTTTTTACCAGTGATGCAAGAATCCGTAGTTTTTGGTAAAAGGTTGTTTCTTAATTTGTCTGTTACTATTTTTCTCCAACTGTAGATTTCTGCAATTGTTTTGTGAAGGCTCTTAGATAGATGGTATCGCCATGCGTCACTATGTGGTGCTGCATTAGATGATGGACTAATACGATTCGTGCGTTTTATTCTTATACATAAAAAAACGCTGTTAGGAGGCCATAATTATAAAAAGGCGAGCTTAACCTTAAAAATATTTTACTTCCACCAAACCTTTGAGGCTATTTAGAGGGGGATTAATTATAGAGGTAGGGGCGTGTACCTAAAAAGTGGAGCGTAAAATAAACGTTCCCTTCATTGCAGGAGTAAAGAAACTAATCGAGCATCTACACAAACACAGCATCCCCATCGGACTAGCGACCAGCAGCAGCAGAGACTCATACGAATTGAAAGTGCAGAACCATCTGGAACTGTTTGACCTCATCACATACAAGACCTGGGGCTCGTCGGACCCTGAAGTGAAGAGAGGGAAGCCTTATCCTGACATCTTCATTGTGGCTGCCAATAAGTTCCCAGAGAAACCATCACTAGATAAGGTAGCTTTACCTAAATTTTTACCCACGACGTAAGGAGCCCGTATTGCATTTGCCGTAAGAAGTTGTTTTGTCTGTTATCAGCACGATTACCACCATTCTATACCATTCCTGACGATAGGCTTGCCTATCGTCACCTGTCACGTGGAATGCTAACTATGCAAAACGCTAATATAAATATAATGTTTGAACGTGCCTCTTGCTCCTACTTGGTAACTTTGCCATTTTGTATACCTATATTCTGATATTACATGCTAATTGATATGATAGAACATAATTAAACTTTATTATTTTATCTAAAACCTTACGATTCTACGTAGGTAGGTACTGAATGAAGAATGTCCATCTTGGGGATTGCAGTTGAGCGTGTATGTTGTTTCAGTGTCTCGTCTTCGAAGACTCCATAAACGGAGTGAAGGCCGCGCGGGCAGCGGGCATGCCGGTCGTGATGGTGCCAGACCCACGGTTGGAAAGATCCCTCACGACTGATGCCACCCTGGTACTGCAGTCTATGGAGGACTTCCAACCGGAGCTGTTTGGTTTACCACCTTTTGCAAATTGACCTCGATCTTGTTTTTTTAGGTATCTAGGTTAGGTATGAATATTAATTTAGAAAGTACTTAGTCATAAGCGATAATTTGTAAACACTAGCCTCTGCCCAAGGCTTCCCCGCGTGATGCCCGAATAAAAAGTAGGTTTTTTTTTTTTTTTTCGTGTGGGTAGTCTGAGTGACAACATTAAAATTTTCAGCTCCTTATTTATTTATTTGTAATAAATACATAAAGGTCTAATTCTATGACATATTTGTGGGAAAATCACTAAATAGTTCCTCCCCTACTCGCCAGTAAATAAATTTTCCTCTCAACTCACCTTCAACACTTGTAACTGTAAAACACAATGGATCTCTATGCTATGTTGTCAACTAACATGGAAGAGCTTGCTGGCACCTTTGAGTCACGGATGGACCACTATGAGAGTGACCTCAAGAAACTCAGCACTGATAAGGTCCCCTTGAAGGATTTGGATGCACTGGCACGTGAGTTTTTAGACTTCAAGAAGCTCATGTGGAAGACTCTTGCTATGATGAGGTCTCAGTTGGAGCTGCTGGTCCAGGGCTTGGATCGCCAGGAGACTGCCTCTCGTAGAAAGGTGTTGCTGTTTCATGGCATTGCTGAGTCCAATGATATAGCTGTTGGGGACGCGGTCATCAAAATATTACATGACCAATTTGAAATGTCCGATCTCTCCGCAGATCATCTATCTGCTTGTCACCGCCTAGGGACCAACTCCAGCAAGTCCAGACCAGTCATGGTGCGTTTTGCTAGCTACAAGGTTCGGAACCTTGTCTGGAATGCAAAGGCCTCATTGAAAAACTCTGGTATCACTGTCTCGGAGTTTCTCACCAAAACCAGGCATGAAGTTTTCCTCGCAGCACGGAAACATTTTGGCTTAAAGCAGTGTTGGTCATCGGAGGGCAAAATTGTAATTTTGTTGCCCGACAATAAACGCAGACGTATCGAAACTATGTCGGAGCTAAAACCGCTACTTTCGGTACATCCTGCGGTTCAGACCGTATCAGTGAATATTGCTCCCGGTACGTCCCAGGGTAAGGGAAAGGTTCCTGCTACAAAGCCCGGAAGGGCTGAACCTAGGGCCAAACGCGCCGTGAAGTGATCAGTGCCGGTACAGTTGAGTTTACGGCTAACGGTAAAAGTTTGTTTACTTTCTCGTGTTTTCACTACGCATCACTTTTTAGTAGCGTTATACTGATTTTTGGTTTGGACTTTGGACAGTGCTGCGCTAATCAGTGTTATTTTTCACAAATAAAAACAAGGTAGGGTTTATATTTTTGTTACAAACAAGAAGGAATAATGGCAAGTCTATTTCAATTTCAAATTTCAACTCTCTTTTTCCGTATTTCACATTCTGTATGTCACTGTAATAATATTTAAGTTTTTTTTTTTCATTTAAAAGCAAGCATCTTGAACATTCTAATAGTTAAATTATCTTTATTAGGTTGATTATTGGAAGTTGCTTTTTATTGGTTGCTTGTATCATGTACGTTTGCTTGCAACTTTTATTATTTTTTTTATTTAGATTTTCTGTTAATTTCTATCCTATTATGTTTAGTACCTACCTTATATTGTACCTCGCTGTTTATAATGATTATTTCTTAATTTATAGATGAATATATCTAGTGTAGCATAGTCTTCGTCCCTTTAAACTAGGTAGGTGTCAACGTACCTATACCAAAATTATTACGTAGTTGTTTCTGATGTGATTGATTTTTACTTTAGTTTTTCTTTCGTGCTTATTTATCTCCAATTTAGTGTGTAACTTTCTAGTTTTCTATATACCTGTAGAAACCGTTAGTAGATAGTACCTTAGAGTGTTGAATTGTTTTCTTTTTATTAGGCAATCTGGCGAGTGTAGGAGGCAAAATGCTGAAGACTCCCTAATCGTACCTATATACCTTTTTATTATAATATAATTTATTATATTATAGTGTGTATTATTATATTTTATCTTATATATTTAATGGATAATATTGTATTCGATGATAGTTTTTTTTCTTGCTCTTCTTCATGCTCGTCGGACAAAGACTATGCTAGTGCTCTTAGCGATGATTCAATTCACTTGCTTGATCAGCTGGAAGCTAAATTCAGTAAATATCCCAAAAACCTAAATATAATTCACATTAATGCCCAAAGCATTCCAGCTCACTTCGAAGATATTCTTTCCTCTTTTGATAGTAAACTTATTGACGCGATATTAATTTCAGAATCCTTTTTAAAGCCTGCTGTGCCATCTACTCAATACCCTATACCTGGTTTTAAGCTCATTAGAAATGACAGAGTGGGTAAGGGATGCGGCGGTGTGGCAATCTACCTCAGAACTGATATTCCTTCTAAAGTCATTGATTACTCGCCTAGTCAGTATTGCAATTTTGCGGAGCACCTCTTCATAGAAATCTCAGTAAATCATTCAAAAATACTGCTTGGTGTGTATTACCCCCCCTCAAGTAAGATAGATTATTTTTCTTCTCTCGAAACTAAACTTGAACTCTATTCCTCCTTATATGATCATACTATTATCCTTGGGGATTTTAATACCTGTTTGGTCAAAGATGATATCCGCTCTAGTCAACTTACTTCTATTGTCTCCTCTGTCAACATGCACATTCTTCCTTTGTCTGCAACTCACCACGCTCCCCATTCAAATCCGTCTCTTCTTGATTTAATTTTGGTTTCCGACATTGACCGTGTGGCAACTCATGGTCAATTGTCAGCCTCTTTCTCTTATCATGATCTTCTGTTTCTCTCTTACAAAATCCGCTGCCCTAGACGCAAGTCCAAATCTCTTCGCCTTCGTAGTTTCAAAGATATTAACCTGGAGCGCTTGAGGATAGATGCGAGTAATATCGACTGGTCGCCGGTTGTAAATGTTCATAATGTTGATGATAAGGTCTCCGCTTTTAACACAATAGTCACTACTCTCTTTAATATTCATGCCCCATTAAAATGTGTTAAAATTAAACACCCTCCAGCGCCCTGGCTTACGAAAGCTATCAAACGGTTCATGTCAAAAAGGGATAAGGCAAAAAGGATTTACAAAAAGTACCCTACGGAGGTGAACTTGGCTAACTACAAGAAGCTTCGAAATCGGTGTAGCAAGATGTGTAGAGATGCGAAGAGACACCACATACATAACTCCATTTTAAATAGTAGCCCCGCTCAAATGTGGAAATTCTTAAACTCCCTCGGACTAGGTAAAGGGTCTCATGAATCTTCTTTTTCTTTTGATCTTAACACTATCAATTCTCACTTTTCCAAATCCCCTATTTCTATAGACAATGCTGTAAAACTTTCCACCATTGATTATTTATCTTGCCGTCCCAAGCCTGAGTGCTCTTCTCTTACTTTTGTAGAGGTTACTGAGAGTGTAGTTTTGAAACTGCTTCGATCCATCTCCACCAAAGCTGTTGGTATGGATGGTATTCATGTCCATATGCTCCAACTCCTTTCCTCTGAGCTCGTTTCAGCTATCACCCACATTATTAATCATTCACTTGAAACGAGCTCATTTCCCTCTTTATGGAAAAAAGCATTTGTTATCCCTCTTCCTAAAACATCAAATCCCACCTTAGTATCCGAATTCCGCCCAATTTCCATTTTACCGGTCCTATCTAAAATTTTAGAACATGTTGTCCAGAATCAATTATCCAACTTCCTCTCCCGTAATAGCCTACTGAGTCCATTCCAATCCGGTTTTCGTCCTGGCCACAGCACTGTAAGTGCTCTGGCTAAAGTATCTGATGATATACGATGGGCCATGGAAAATAAACAACTCACAGTCCTCGTTTTATTAGACTTTAGTAGTGCTTTTAATTCTGTGGATCACGATATCCTTCTTTCTATCCTTTCCTCCCTCAATATTTCCTCCTCGGTAACCTCTTGGTTCTCTTCCTATCTTTCAGGTCGCTCGCAGTGTGTACGCTCGGAAGAGTCCTGCTCCGACTGGTGTGATATCACTGCTGGCGTACCTCAAGGCGGTGTTCTCTCTCCTCTTCTTTTTTCTATTTTCATTAACGCCATCACTCAAGTTATTTCTTCTCACTACCATCTCTACGCCGATGATCTACAAATATACCGCCAGTTCAAAGTTGATGAGATCTCGGAAGGCATTCACCTAATCAACACTGACCTTAACAGGATTAAAACGTGGGCTAAATCTTTTGGCCTGCTGGTTAATCCTTTGAAGTCTCAGGCGTTGATTTTCGGGAGTCCCTATATGTTGAATCTTATGAGTCAGTCTGCTCTTCCTCCAGTCTTATATGATGGCGCACTAATTTGCTACTCGACCAAAGCTAAAAACCTGGGGGTAATTTTTGACAGCCGTTTATCCTGGGTAAGTCACGTTAACGCGGTTAGCAAACGTGTTAACTTCTCATTCCAATCCCTCAAGCGTCTCCAAAAGTTTTTACCTTATGAAACGAAAGTCATGCTTGCTCAAACTCTCTTGTTACCTCTTCTAGACTATGCTGACGTCTGCTTCCTTGATGCCACGGAGGAACTCCTGAACAAATTAGAGCGCCTTCAGAACTTGTGTATCCGATTTATTTTCGGCTTGCGCAAGTTCGATCACGTTTCCGAATTCAGAATTAAATTAAAATGGCTCCCTATTCGTCGCCGACGTGATTTTCACGTCCTTACTTTTCTCTTTAATGTTCTCTACAATCCTCTGTCTCCTTCTTACCTCCGTGAGCGCTTTGCATTTTTAATCCCGCGTGATGTGCCTTGCAGGACAGCTATATCCCTTCTTCTTAAAACTCCTTCTCATTCTTCCAGCTGTTATGGTGGTTCTTTCACTGTACACGCTGTAAAACTGTGGAATGCTCTTCCCCACTCTGTCCGCGCCAGTCCATCGCTGAGCATCTTCAAGCTTAGAGTTAAAGAGTACTACCTCTCCTTGTGAATATTTAATATGTATATATTGTATGTATGTATAATTTGAGTTATATATATATATATATATATATTTATGTATTTGTATATATTTATACTATGTACCTATTTATGTATTATATTATATGAAAATGTGTGCTATTATTGTATATTTTTCCCCCATTTGTGTACACGTACCCACCGCTATTTATCAGCTGTCCCTATCCTCAAAGGTTTGCTGGAAGAAAACTCTTGTTAGGGTTAAGCTCGCCTTTGTACATGTCCTATATGTAAGTCTTTTGTCTGTATTATCTGTGTGTACAATAAAGAATAAGAATAAGAATAAGAATAAGTAGCCTTTTAGGTCACGAACTATACCTGTTCTAAACATCCAAATCGGTCCAGCCTTGAGATAATTAGTGACAAACATCTAAACTGTGTATTTTTTTAATGTAGTCCAATTTTTAAAATGTCACAGAATTAAATTTCATATTACCTACAATGTCAAGATTATTTTAACAAGTGTTCTTTGTGTAGGTATGTACCTACCTAGCCAACATCGAACACAATTTTATACTTACTAGTTATAATTTTGAATAATATGGAATGTGTGCATGTTATTGCTTGCCACGTACATCAATAGTATAAGTTATGTATCAGAAAGATAATATTATTATAATACTCCAACGTTTCCCTATCTATACCTATGCGCAAAGACACCTTAACACTTTCGTAGATCAAAAATAACACATAGTCCGTAACAGAAGCTCCGATAACACAATAAAATAATTACGAAGTACAGATGCACTCAGTTATTATAAATGATGCGACTCATTAAGTTGCATGGAAGAAGAAGAGGTATCATAAAGAAAACCATTTCAAACATTAAATTGGTTTTAATACTTATAACATTATGTTAACATTAGATTAGTCACTTGACTTGCTTGACTAGAATTAAGTCCACTTGCACTCCAAATTATGCTTAACTAAATCAATCAGTTTTCTATACTTACCTAGTTACAAAAATTTGGATAAATGTAAATTAAATTTGTTGCGCTAGTGGAGGTTAAGTTTAACTTAAAATTATAAAAATAAAATTGCCTTTACAAAATAAAAATATAAAAACTTCGCTAATGCATTCGCGTCGGGACCTTCCCATGCAATCATTTACTAACTCTAAAGTCCTCTACACACCAAACCCGCCGGCCCGCCGGCTTTGCCCGGTGGGTTAGGCCGCCGGGCATGTTTTGCGATAATCGTGCCGCCGGGTTGCGCCGGCGCGCGCTCCCCGGTGGGGCATGCCGGCACGTGATGTTCACTCGCTCAGTTGCCCGCCGGCTTTCATAACGTAGTGACGTGCAGTGAAGTGTTTTTTTGTTTACGTATCGATTGTAGATATGGAGTGGGACGATGAAAAAGTTGAAAATTTAATAAACCTATATCGTTCTAGAGAGAGTATTATGGAACTCAAAGCACATCGACCACAAAAAGCGTTACGACGCTCTCAACTGTATGCATTGCGACTCGATAGAGTTGGCCGAACCCAACAGTTTCGTGTTCCGAGGAATTCAGCAATAATAATTCCACAAGCTGCAATTACTAAATCACTATTATCGTTCTCGATCATATTTTTAGCATTTTATACAAATATCACTTAAATAAAGTCCAATAACGCAGTCAATTGCGAAATTTAATTTATAATCACGCTGGTCTATAAATACACAACTCCGTAATCACTAACTGCTGAACGGTACAGGCCGCAGATGCCGCGGCCGGAAAGGTCGTTCCGGCTTACAATGTTCTAATGCCGCCGGCCTAACCCTCCGGCACTAACCCGCCGGGTAAAGCCGGCGGGTTTGGTGTGTAGAGGCCTTTAATAGTGAATAGTGGGAGCATTGGCTCCCTCTATTCATCACATGTCCAAAGAGTGAGGTGAGGTTTGATTGCTACCATGCACATATTTACCAACTCCAATGAAACATACCAATATCTATGTTTTATATTTATCTATCCAAAGCTCAGGTCAGGTTTGAATTCTACCATGCCCACATTTACCTACCAGCTCAAATGAAACATAATATCATTATCTATGTTTACTATTCGTCTTAAGGAGGCAATACAGAGCTCAGGTCAGATTTGAATTCTACCATGCCCACATTTACCAACTCCAATTAAACACCATTATCTATGTTTACTATTCATCTTAAGGAGGCAATCCAGAGCTCAGGTCAGGTTTGTATTCTACCATGCCCACATTTACCAACTCCTATGACACATGCATACCATTATTTAGGCTCATGCTCACTATTCATCATAAGCAGGCAAACCAAAAAGCTCAGGTTTGAATTCCTCCAAAGAGCTCAGCACCAGGGTAGCACTAGCTAGCTGAGCCGGATCAATCCGAGGGTCAGGCACCACTACTACTTGCATGTTTGCTGCATTTGCTGCTTTCAGGCCGTTGACTGCGTCTTCAAATACCAAGCACTGGAACAAGTTAATAGTATAGTCAGCAGTTTAGTACATTAAGAAAAGGCTGGAGAAGGCTTTTATTAAATTTTAAACAAACCAGGAAGAGCCTCACTCTTAGCCTGAAGAGTACTATTATGTATTTTAAACAAAACACCCAACTCACACATTCATAGTCCTGACCCTATACTAGTATTCCCTGCATCGTCACAACTCTCTTATACCCAGAACAAATTTCTGCAGACCACCCACAGCGGGAATCAAACCTGCACCTCTTGTGTCGTAGCTGGCTACTCGCCCACCACGTTTCTCAAATAAAAACTTTTTTTAGTAGGTTTAAAAATTGTTTACATCTTCAGTCTTAGGCTTCTCTGGAAATCTTGAAGCACAAACTAAAAATATCACAGGGTCAGGCTTTCCCCTCGTGACTTCGGGGTCGGAGGAACCCATCACCAGATGATTGAATAGCTCAAGGAACTCTTTATGGTTTCTCATCTTCATTTGCACGCTATCTTGGCTCGAGCTAGTGGCAAGTGCTATTGGCACTCCCTTGTTTTTTAAATGACGGACTAGTTTTTCTGCTCCTAAAACAGACAGGTCAATTTTTAACCACTATGTTTTATTGCAATCAATTTCTATGACTTCAAGGATGGTTCATAGATAGGTTTTATCACCAATATAATGGTTACCTAAAGGTTAAAACATATTATAGGTTTTTAAAATATATTTGAGTTTTTTGTACAATTTATTTTTAGGACACGCAATCTTGAAGATTGTCGCTATAATAACAATGCAATAGATAGAAGGCAGTACAACCGACACGGAAAAGCATTGCGGTAATATATTATTGACCGCAACAATACAGCTATGTGGGAACGGTGTATTGATTTTTTGGATGAAAAAATAATGCGATAGCTAAATAAATTTTTCATAAAAATAGGTAGATAGGTATAAATTGAAAATAGATTCGTGAAAAGAGTTAGCCTACCTGGCATTAATTTGACAGAGGGGAACAACTCCTCATAAATCTCCCCACACTGTGACATAAACTCTTCATTGGTTATAGGTAGCTCTAGGGTTTTTGTTATTTTGTCGGCACATTCACGACCTTGGAAGCCCAACAGGCGGGCTTTGAGCTCCCAGGTAAATTGTTTACCATACCTAGCACTCACTTTTGTAAATGCCTCTGTGTAAAGTACCTCCGAGTCTGAAAGTATGTAATAAATACCTATATTCATTTATTCACAGCAAAATTTCATCAATGAACTATAGATAATTATTTTGAAGCCAAGAATTACTTAATAATAATCCGTCTAGGTCGAAAAGCACATGTGTAACTTTATTGAACTGCATCATTTATATTGCAATTTTATTACGTAAAAGTTTACAATTATAGACAAACAAACCCAACGCACAGGCATAATATGCGATGCGTTAGCATGTAGTCTGTGGGCTTACTGAACAATCAATGTATAAAATATTATTCCATAATGTTTGAATATTATATTTTATATAATAGATATATGTTAAGTATTTCAAGTTAATACTTAAAAGATCTCATAATAATAATTTGTCAATGCTGTATTCGCCTATAATTGGCCTAGGTTACCACAACATAACCCTATCGTTAAGACAAACTATGTGTAGATACCTAAGCTGTTGGCATCCCTTATTTAAAAAATAAATAAAATGTTCTAAATAATAACTATAATAATAACGAAGCGAATAGAACAAACACCTCTACTTATACTGATATCGGATATCTACTTATACTGATATGACTGATATCTGGTTGGGTAAAGTATATAGAAGTACTCTATGGGATACTGTCATCCCATCAAACAGTTCCTTGCAAAGGAACTCTGTCTGTGCCACAGCTTAAAAATTTTTGCTCCAATCATCCGAAACAATTTATCAAAATTGTTGAAATCGAATTCCAACAGGCAGGTAAGCCCTAACAGAGGTAGGGTAAGAGTTTAAAATTTTAGTAAGAATACAAATATTAATGAATGAAATAAAAAAAAAATTGATTAGACAGGTCCGGACAAAATAGTAAGGATTATTTTAATAATCAACAGCTTATGTAGAACAATCAACATAGTATGTTATCTAAAGATTAAAGCTGGGATCGAGCATAAGTTATTGCGACAATTATATTCGTTCTAGCTATTAAATTGGTTAGTTTTATAATCTGATCAAGCTTGTATACCTCCTGTCGCCTCGCCGCCGCCGCCAGCCCCATTCGGACGCACAGAGTGGCCAGCCCCGCGCGGTACGAGATGAGGGGGTGCGCGGGCGAGGTGAATTCTTATCGAGGTGAGTTGTTTACTCTTGACACATTCACCGATGAATGTGTTATAATAAATTGTCTATACCTGAGTTTAAATCCGAGAAGAATCTTCAATAACTGGCTTGTTGGTTTAGTTTGAATCTGTTGTAGTTCTTAATGATTCACCACGTTGTTGAGCTCACCATCTGTAGTTAAAATAAACATGATTCCAACCATTTTACCAACATGTTATTAAAGAAGTATAAATAGCTGAAGTGTTACACACATTCAGATATATTAGTCCAGTCATATGCTCTATAAGTCATGATGGTCTTGTCAGGTGTGAAAGGGAAAACCACAGACGCGTCTGCCAATTATCCTCAGAACCAGGTACCGTGTTACGCACATATACCCAGTCTCTCTCTCTCTGTCAGGTGTGGAAGGGAAAACAGCAGACACGTCTGCCAATTATCCGCAGAACCAGGTACCGTGTTACGCACAGATACTTAGTCTCTCTCTCGTAGTACTCTAGTTGTGCACAAGTAAACACGCGGTCAGTTCCGCCTGTTATCTTCTATGAAGACGCCGTGTTCATCACAGACGTCCTCCATAGGTAGCTCGTTACGACCTCGACCGCGGTCTGTTCCGCCGGTCAATTCCACGAGGAATACGTGTTCATCACAGAGTTCCTCTTTAGTAAGTAATTGACTCTAAGAGCACCAGAAACCTCACATTACTACATGTTGATTAGGTCCTTTAGAAGACCTAGCAAAGATCTAGAATTTAGGTAGGTATTTCAGGTTGAGAATCTCTAAGGGTTCGTAACTAACCAGTATTACAAACACTACTACTTAGCTTTATATTTCTCTTAGATGAGATGCCGATGTCTCAGGACTCTTCATCACCAAACACCTTTAAACTATTGCACTAGCTCTTTATGAAATATAGGTTATGCATTCGATGCTACCCTCCATTTGCAGAAAGAGCGCCAAACCATAAACTATATTATACTTTGTCTATGGTGATCTAATGTGTTTGGTGTTGCCAACCAGTCAACTCATGCTGTTACGTCTCGTTTACACGTTTCACTATTTTAATAATGACTTGACTCATTTACCTATTTATTTCGCGATCTACTCGTCGCGACACCTCCTTTATAAATAATACTGTCTAAATTCGCGCCACTTTGGGCTTTCAACATCTTGGTCACATGGACATAAGAAACTATTTTACTTGCATTAAATCTAGCCGCTATAATGTATATTTGTGTATGATTTATTTCATATCACGCATATGAAATAAATCATAAAATTCTTATTTTTATGATACATAATTACATATTATATGTAAGTATTATACCTACTAACTAATTCTACACGAAATATGATTATAAGGAATATTGACTAAACCATTTCCGAAATCAAATCTGTTATTAGAACCTATTTATAGCAATTCTATATCCGGGGCCATCTTGTAATGTAGGTAGGTACAGAAATAATCCTCGTGACATACCTATCTACCAAGCTATTTCATATTATTTATTAACTAGGTACGTAAGTTTACGTAGGAAGAATGCAGAAACTGCATTAAGACCGCCCATTGAACCTTGTATGTTTATGAATTCGTCTTACGTTTTAATGTTCCCTAGTGGACTGAACAGTGTCGGGCTAAAATTAAGATTTAAATAGGGTCCATTTCGGTTTAGACATCTAAATTCATGCGAAGGCTTTCTAAATCCCACCATTTTTCTATACAAGATAAACATAAATGGAACATATGGATAAGGTTGTCAACAAGTTTGTTCCTGCTGTCCACCTAAGAGAAATATTTGGGGAAAAAGAATTTCGTTTTCAGCAGGTCATGTAAAATAATCTTGAAGAGGGTAAACTAAACGGGCCAATAACGTAAGAACAAAGCAACTATGACTCAACATACACTCAAGGACAGGGCCGGATTTAGGGGAGGGCAACCGGGGCTACAGCCCAGGGGCCTCCACAAAAGAGGGCCCCCCACAATAGAGACTTCGGTAAAACTAGTAAACAACTTTTCCTTTGATATTTTATTTCGCGGTTTACCTTTACCTACAGTACTTTGTGCAAACATGATTATGTTAAATATTAACAGAAATCATCGATCTATATTTGTTCACTCCAATCAGGCAATCAGTAAAATATCAAAATCTCAAATAGCCCTGATAAGCACTTGCAGTTTACTTCCTAATGGCTCAATGGCTGAGTGGGGTGGTACTCGCCCGCAGCCTCAGAGGTTGGGTATTCGATTCCGTGTCTCGACTCTTTATTTTTGTCCATTCAATTATATATATGTAATTTACATTAGCTTAAAATGGATTTCCGCAAAGTAACGCCTGATTCAATAAATTACCAAACATATTTGATCAACAAATAAAAAATAATTGTTTTTTTCACAACATTCGTTTCATTACCAAAATCATCATAGGTAGGGTAGAACCCTAGCGCATTCATAACGATGACGTCCTTGCACGTGGGTCGCGCGGCGGGCAAAACAATCTCAACTCTCTGGATGCGTACATAAGGTTTTTTTTAGTCTACTTACTCTTTGTCGTGGAAAACTTGAGAAAAATTGACCATTTTATTTGGAAAATAATTTGGGGCCAGGGGGCCTCCACTCCTTTGTTGCCCCGAGGCCTCCAGACCTCTAAATCCGGCATTGCTCAAGGAACTCGCAAAAGTTTTGGTTTTGGGTAATCCTGACATCTGAGAGGTTGCAGGTTAGTTTTGTTGACCTACAAATAACAATTAAACATTTAGGTAAGTGGGTTACCTAAATGTTTAATTGTATAGTAGCATTGAGCTATCGATTGAGTACCTTTTTCGACTATTTTGAAATTTTGTATTGGCTTTTCCTATGCAAAAACGCAAACTTTAAAGCAGATTACATAGGTGTATAAGTACTACCTTATTATCGTACGACGCAAAATACTGGCTGTTAAAGTAAACCTTTTTGTTTTTATCTGAGTTAGCTTGCAACTCAGCGAAGTTGATGTGTCACAGCATAGTACGTAGCAAAGAAAACTGCGATGTCAGGGTGACCACCCATTTCAACGCTAGACCTTTTTTTTCCACACCATCTAGCCTCAAATTAAGCAGAGCTTGTGTTATGGGAGCTACATGACTGATAGAACACATACCTAAATACATTTTTTTGTAAATATATACATAGATAATTTATAAGACATAGATAATTTATAAGACATTTAATGTAAAAAAATCAACTTTGAATAACGATAGGTACATTATAATAAAAAGTCCATTGCAATTTCATCACCCATTTTTTCACCCATAGGATATAAAATGTTTAGGGAACCACCCTTGAAGTATACTCTACCCATTAAAAAGAATCATTAAATTCGGTTCACAATTGGCGAAGATATCGCGTAACATTATACACAAAAAAAAATATACATGCAGACGAATTGAGAAACTCCTTTTTAGAATTCGGTTGGTACCTAATAATTAAATCGTCATATTCGCGATACGCTTACGGTCTCAAGTTTACGGTTTCTATCCTACCCTACCTACTCTATCATCAGATCCTCCCGTGCCCTTGTTATTTTGCGTACTATGTATAATATGTATGTATTTACAAAATAAAAATTATATAAGTAGTATATCAATCATGTAGTTCCCATAACACAAGCTCTGCTTACTTTGGGGCTAGATGATGCTGTGTGAATATGTCCAGCATTATTTATATATATTTATTTATTTACTTTCTAATAAAAAAACAAAAGAAAGATCGCCCATAAAAAATGTTTCGGCTAGTCGTGATTCTATAAGATGATAATGCTTTTTGAGTTTTACGGGGAAAGTCCTCAGGAATAAAAGTTTTATGGGACCTCTTCGGGATTATTCTTTATACAAAAACAAAATAATCATCAAAATCGGTTAATAATTAGCGAAGATATCAAGGCAAAAACATAAAAAAATACAGTCGAAAGAATCTTCTCCTTTTTTATAAGTCGGTTAAAAATAAAAGCCTTGTGGTGATAAAACCTATCTATAACAACCATCCTTGAAATCATACAAATCGATTTCAAAAAACCTCGATAAAATCGGATAAATGACAACAGAGAAATAACTCCTTGAATATTCCTTACATAGCGGGTAAAAAAGGTAGCGTATAACAGTACAAAAAGAGGACAAAAACCTTTTAACCACTTCCTTGGCTGGTCGGGCAAATACTTAGTCAAAGTCGGCTAAAGCACGAGGTGCGGGTTCGCATGACCTGCAAATATTTGCTCCTAGTTTGGGATTTGTGTGAGTGTGATAACTACCTACATACTCATAACTTCCGATTTTCAAGACACAGAAATAGCCTAAATATTTCTATCAAAAAAAAAACCTTTATTGAAACAGTTACATGTGATTGAAAAACAAAGTGAAAAACGATGATACTCACAGATATGTGTGTTGTGTGTGGTGTGTGTGTGTGTGTGTGTGTGTGTGTGTGTGTGTGTGTGTGTGTGTGGTGTGTGTGTGTGTGTGTGTGTGTGTGTGTGTGCGTGTGTTTGTGTGTGCGTGTGTGGGGTAAGAGGGTATGTGTGTTGTGTATGTGTGTATAGTGTGGGTATGAGTGTATACACGTGAGTTTTATTCAGCAAAAATTAGAAGTTTTTCAGTATCATCGTATGTTAAAGTTAGGAGCCATTCAAGACATTTTAATCTGCATTAGTAGCGAGGTAGAGAATAAATTTAACTCTATTGTACAGCGACGAACTGCTAAAATAGAAGTGGCGGCCAAAAAACTTGGCGTTTGAAATGAACTTTTGTTTTTCAAAACGTATGGTCTATGTTTTTTCTAGAACTTTCAAAGCATGTCCCTGAAAGACGGCCTTGGATTTGATGGCAAGGACGTGAAGGACGTCTGGGTCAAACGGAAGGTCGATGCGGAAGATGGGTGTCGCGCCGGGACCTTGAAATAAGATATTTTAGAATTCTTACCAGGAATATTTAGCTCACTGCGGCTTGTCGGACAGTAAAGTAAAATGAACAAATTGTATCGTTCAAATGAACGAACTTTTGAATAAAGAAAGAATACTTAGTATTTTTTGTAAAATTTAAAACCCTCCATCGTGTTTTGCAGCACCCCCTAGTGAGGCCATAAAATATCTCTAAGAACTGCCCTTGAAGGGGTGTAATATAATGAAATACTACTTTTCATACCTTTGAAAAATAAAACATTTAAATCGGACAAACCGTTTCGTAGATAAATGGTAACAGGCAAAAAAGGGTTTGCTAGTATGTTTACTAACAAACTCTTTTAACCGACTTCATAATATGATTCGTTTCGTTTTATTTTTTGTGACTATGACGCGATATCTTCTCTAATTGTGAATCGATTTTTATGCTGCTTTTTTAATGGGTAGGGTGGCCCCTGATAAATTTCATGAAAAAATCCCACCCCTAAGTGTGAAAAAAATAAGGGAGGAAATTCCCTATGGACTTTTGATCAACTTCCCGTTATTAGAAATCGGGTTTTAATTTTTCCTGATTTTAAATAATTATATCAGTCTTTTATCATTTTGATTGAAGAATATGTATGCTTTTCACCCCATTAGGAGTAGAATTTTCCAAATTCCTTTTTTAGTGCACCCCTACATCATAAAAGGCCC
The DNA here is from genome assembly GCA_958496245.1 of Perizoma flavofasciatum. Classification (NCBI taxonomy): domain Eukaryota; kingdom Metazoa; phylum Arthropoda; class Insecta; order Lepidoptera; family Geometridae; genus Perizoma; species Perizoma flavofasciatum. Next base: position 5,698,745 of record OY292439.1, on the reverse strand, counting down.
TCCTAGTTTAATTCTTCTAGGACTAAGTCATAAGTTAATTAAATAATTAAACTTGGAGGCTGTGCGTTAAGGACAACCTCTTTGGCGCAGTGGGACATGGCCTGCCTGAGACGCAGAAGGTTGCGGGTCCGATTCTCGCAGCGGGACAAATGTTTGTATTTGCAAATACTTGTTTCGGGTCTAGGTGTTTTTAAAAAACATGTATATGTATATAAGTGGTTTATCAGTCATGTAGTTCCCATAATACAAGCTCTGCTTAGTTTGGGGCTAGATAATGCTGTGTGAAAAATGTCTAGCATTATTATTATTATTATTAAACTTCGACTTGAAGACTCCATGAAATGGGGATGCCGGCATCAGGTCGTGAAGTCTCTGTTAACTAATTACTTCTATATCAGTTAATTTGTAGTCAAATCCATAGACAATTTAATTAAACAATTAAACAAGTATATAAAAGAGTTTATTGCAGCGATGCTCAAAAAACCTATGGCTTCTCAAAGTTCCAATCCTGTACGTCATCCCCAGGGGCGCTGTGGCTATTGCCCAAGAAATAAAGATAGGAAAAGCAAGACGACGTGCTATAAGTGCAAAATACCAATTTGTTTGGAGCACCAGGTGAAATTTTGTGGAACATGCTCAAATTAACATAAAAATTTAGATTTTAAGACTGATTTGTAATCTCAAGTTCCTACTTTTTCATAATAAATAAATAGTCTTCATAATTGGTTTTTATTTATATAACTACAGGTATTTTTGTATGGGGTACCCCAGCACCCCTGTGTAGGAATAAAAAGTATGCCAGATAGTGTAGGGTTCTAGGGTTAAGTAGGTAGATGTTAAATGCCACTTCAATTTTAATCATTGGAAAAGCGGTTGAGATGTTTCCGGTTGTCATTATTTCCAAGGACACCTTGTAACGTGCGACTCATTGATATTCTATGATAATTAGTTACAATAGGTACCTACTTACCTATATTTCATAGCTGCCGTCATAGACCAGGCATTTGGGAGAGCTGTTATTAAGATTTAATAAATAGAAACTTCACCATGACACAATTTTAAGCCCTTAGGTACTCTATTCCTATGTCTTTATTAGGTCAATTATCTATCGCTTCGTTTAAGAAAGTCGGACAGCGCGAATCTATGAGTGCTGCGCTGGATAGATGCCCTCGGGTGTAATCGTCCAAAGAAGACCGATATCCACAATACAGTATATTAATTCGTGGATGTAGAGCGTGAAATGAAGCATTCAGTCAAAGCAAAAAGTAAGTATGTATATAGGGGCGCAACGTGTGGGCTCCTGCTCAGTCGGTAGCGAATAGCCCCGCGCGTAAGGCGACCGCCCCGCGGGTTCGCTATCTACCGACTAACAGTCTTGAAGTTGATAAGATACCAGTGTGATGTTAGTAAACAAAAAGTGCTTAAATAAAAAACGACGTGAGGTCCCGTCGTCATTTTGATTGTGGACCTAATTTGGTCAACATGTCTGTTCCGGGAGTTTTTTTATTTTCACACTACGTGGAAAGCATTTGGGTGAGTTTTATTAATTAAAACTACTACTTACCAAGTTTAGTTAGTACCCTGTTATGCGTTTTTACCTATATAGGTACCTAGTATTAAAATACGACTCTATGCTTAAGGGTGTTAATCAAAGCTATTTAATTTCAATTTAGATTGACGCCTTAGTGTATCAAACAGAACGTTTTTTTACGTCTTTAATTAAAAGATTGGCTCTAGTTAATTAAGTAGGTGCTAAGATCTATAGAATACCTACGTAACATTACAATAGATACTGGTAGTTACCAAGCAAACAAGTTTTATTATAATAGAACCTATTTATAAAAATAATCTTATTTTATTCGTACCTACCTTATTTATTAGATTAGATAAAGTTTAACTTGCAACACTCCAACTTGCAAGAAAAATACATTATTCAGAGATATTTCTTGCGAATATAGAAGTGCTATGCTTGCCTTGCGTGTTTTGGAGGAGTTCATTACTTACGCGTTGGGTTCATTTTCGCTATTCGTCTTCGGAACCATATTAAGGAAAGGAAGCGAACTAAAGTGCAAGGTTGTGCGGCCACCTCGGTATATTAGTGGCCATCAAAGTAAATGGTGATTAAATAATATTTTTATGTATGTAGTACCTATGTTGTAGATACCTACAAAGTCTATCAATGAAATAAACTCAAGAATTCATCCGTAACATTGCAATGGGTGAATTGTTTTCAAAGTTCACTATATTATACTTCGTCTGGGTAAGTAGGTTGTGAGTGTGTGACTTTTACTTACTCTTAACTCTTACATCCCTTTATGTGGGAAATGGAAAATACTCGTGGCCTAGTAAAGTTCCGGCAGGACACCATTTAGATTGGCAACCAGTGTAGTTGCATTTTGAACTGCGGATTATGAAGAGGTCGTTTATGTCCAGAGGCCTTCGGGCGGCCTAAAAACTAAAAACCAAACAGTTGGCCACTAGCCCATAAACAAATAAAATAAATAATGCAGGACATTTTTACACAGAATCATTTAGCCCCAAACTAAGCACAGCTTGTCTTATAGGAACTCCATGACTGATATACTACTTATATACATTTTTTTGTTGTAAATACCTACATACATAGAAAAAAAAAGAACTTTGATTTAAATAACAAAAATATTTTGATTGTAGTGCATGGGTCGCGACCAATCGGTGTTAATGAGACGTGTCTAGTTTTTATAAAACAAAGGATATAAACGAATTATTTTTGATTTATTTATGACGAGCCTCTGTCCACGGATTCGCCCGAGTAATACACGAATAAAAAGTAGCCTAAAAATTCACGAACAATTACTTGTTCCAAATTTAATCATGCTTGATGCTAATGATCTCTGTAAGGGCTGGACAGCTCTTACAGAGATCATTAGCAACAAGCATCCAAACGTGAGAACATCCAAATATCTAAACATTGGTACTTTAATATCCTATCCTACTACTATTATAAAGGCGAAAGTTCGAGAGGATGGATGTTTGTTACTCTTTCACGCAAAAACTACCAAATGGATTTTGATGAAACTTTACAGTAATATAGCTTATACATCAGAATAACACATAGGCTACTTTTTTACCCGGGTACCACGCGGGCGAAGCCGTGGGCAGAAGCTAATTAATAATGAAAAGTAAAAAAAGGTTGGATACTTTTATTTTTTGAGTCGGCAACGTAAATTTAGTCGGTTTACGTTGTGATATTTACGTGTTTCACACTTGCGCGCTGAGACTCAAGATAATACCTACCTACCTATTTATAGCTCAGACTGATAAATAAAATCCAATACCTACCTACACGTTGAAATTATAAACTGAAAGTGTAGGATTGGCTCTACCTACGAGTAAGTTGGTATGGTGCTCATCTGAAAACCTACCTCAATAACCAAGAACCTACGTAAGAGCTTGGGGTGGGATGAATAAACGTCAGTTGTCAGCTAAATAAACTTTTTTAAAAACATTTTTACATGTATAAATAGGTTACTTGAAAACTTGCAGAAGTAGCTTTCTCTATCGCACTGTCCATATTTGTAGAATGTATATCTAGGGAATTTAGTGAGCTCGCAAGTATTAGAGCCACAGGGTAAAAGCAAGATCCTAAATCAACTGATCACATCGTATCAGATGATCAGATCACACACGATTCCGCAAATAGTTCTAAGTGATAGCGTACCAGGATGGAACCGACTTAAATGAGCACTGAAATAACGATATTCCCACCTATACAGTTTAGACATTTTCATAGACTGGACCATTTTTGTGGGACCACACCATAAAGATTACATAGCCCCCGAATGAGAACCTCCTCTTTTTTTTTTAAGTCGGTTAATAAATCAATTCGCAGTCGTTTTCAGGAGATGCGTGAGAGTGGCCGTCCGAGACGATGAATATTCCACTCGATAAATAATATATTAATATTAATCTGCAATCGGTCGCTAACTCTAGTATCTGTTCAAGGTTGATTTTTGCAGTTTACACTAATTAAGAATAATTGCCAACAGTTTTACGTTGAGTAACCAGACTCTATTACATTTAGGCTTTTGAATTAAAATTCAAAAGGCTAAATGTAGAGTGTGGTTGTACATGCCACAATGAACTGTAAATTATGTTTTTGTGCTCTATGTAAAATATGTGTATTAAACTTACTTACGTGATTAATAAAAAAACCGAATGAAAACATTACCTATGTTGGTATCTATAGTAGGAAACAGAGTATTCATTCACAAAGGCCTAATGAAATGTAGTGTAGGCAGAAGTTGAGACAATTTGATAAGCGTGTTATAAAAACTCAAAGATAAGCGGTTTAATATAGTCGTGAAACTCAGCGATTTAACTAATGACCGGATAACAGCACAGACTTAAATAAAATTATATTAGGAATGTTGTTAACAAAGTGGGTACGTACAGTACTACGATTTAAATTAGATGCTTCGGCAAAGTTCGTGTTTCCGAATTAATACGATTATGCAACGAATGTCCGGCCGCCCCCAGGCCGGCTTTTCAACGGCTCGTAAGTCACACAGATTAAAAAAGTATTGCCAGTCACCAGCATGCTTCCAACGCGTTACGTTGAGTGCGGTTCCAGAATTTTGAAGTAAATAGAGCTGTCAACACCCCCAGTTGTCACATTTCATTTTGTTAAATTTTGCCCATATAATTGCATGCCCCATAAGGTAACTTACTAATTAACTTTTTTCATACAACTATTTACAAGTAGGTATATACAAAAAATACAGATTTTGGATAGCTAGCTATCCAAAGACCGTTCCAGATCACTACCAGACGGAAGCGTTCCCAAAATACCGGCCGCATTGCCACGCTGAATGGCAATGCTAATGCGTTGACCCAGATAAGAGCCTTTTTATATTTTTTGTTCCTTGGTCTCATTGAATAGATGAACTCTCTTATTCCAAAAACTATCATGAACTTGACTATTCATATTGTAAAAACGGCAATTTTCACGTACTGAAAATAATCGGTGGAGGCACCGACTAAGTTTCGACTCATTCCGAGAGTCTTCATCAGGGTGAGTGGACGCGACTTTCCCCTTCCGCGTCGTGCGCGGCGAGGAAGAAAATTCCCGTTTTTATAATATGAATAGCTAAACTCTTAAATAATTTGAAACACTTTAAGTATATAATTTTCGGGACTAAGTACCTATTATATTAATTTCACGATAACATTATAACAAATGTATATATAGGTAATTGTTGTAACAGCTCTAGATAAATATACTATTGGGCGTTCGTATTTCCGATAATGGACGAAATTTGCCGAATCATCTAAATTTAAATCGTAGTTCTGTACCAATTTACTATGAGCTAGCTTTTATAATACAAATAATCTTTTTAAATTCAGGTGTGTGAGTTATCTTATTCACACGCTTTTTAATAATGTTCAAAAGGGTTGATACCAGTTATTATATTGTGTGAAGATTACTACACACAATATAATAACCTACTTACTTGACTGGTTTTGATTTGATTCAATCACAGTTAAGTATTATTCAACAACGGTATTCTTTATATATATAATAGGTATATCATGATAGCGATGTATGAAGCGATTGTATGATTAGTACTTATCTGAAATAAAATATGCCTTCTGTCTGGCTGGCCCTATGTAGATTTTGTGAATAGAAAATGACAGAGGTTATTTCTTGTTATGTTAATTCATGAATTATACCTATTCAATCCAGCTAGATTCATTTCGTCATACCCTTAATCATTTTTTGTAACCCTTTCCAGGAAATATAAGGTTTCTAAGTAGCTAAAATTGGGTCGGATTTAAACTGTAAAACGTAAAAATTGTGTGTTCTAGAAGTATGAAACACAGTTCCAGAGTCGTACAAATTCGACTCGACGTCGACTCTGCAACAAATTACGAGTTTCTTGAATAAAATTTTATTTATTTATTTATCCAATGATAACTTTAGGAGATGTGAGGTAACTTCGAGTTCGAGGCCCTAAAAAATAATGCTCTCCGGACACGTCATGGGCAGTTTATTTCTCACACGAGTCCGATTTTTTATGGCATTTTATTCTAATCAATGGCTAGATAAAAAATTATAATAAATATTATTATTTTTTTAGCCATTGATTGGATGAGATAGGAAAATAATGTTTTAGTCATTAAGGCTATAATGGTGATCATAAAAAAATATCATTAACTGTTGCAAAGAGTGAACAAAGTTTTATCATAAATGCCTTATCTGCGAATAAAGCCGTTTTAGCAGTTTGTTTTTGAGCTGGTAGGTACGTTAATTTTTCTCCTGGGTGTAGATATGCTGTATGTTCAGTGTAGGGGCAGAGGTGAAGCTTATTGAAAACTGTCACCACACTAGTTCTCGCAGCATCAGCCACAAGGCCTTTTCAGAGGATCCATGGTGACACAAGAAGTTATAAAAATGAGGTGACTAAGATAGAAATAGTGACACGACAAATAAAAACTTAAGACGATCTGGAAGTAAGGTACCTAAGCATACTTTATCCTATTCCGTTAGAGTCTCGGAGGTTGAGCGATCCCAAAATATTATACAAAAAAGTGCTGAGAACAGTTTGTACTCGTCACATTCAACGTGCAGGCAAATAATATAAATACTTAGTCCGTAAGACTGACACCAGTCTACGAGTATATGAAAATCCTTCTCGAACTTATGTGTCACAGCTGTCTTTATGGCCCGCTTTGTACCTACAGAACCTTAGTCAAGGACAAAGTTATTGTTTGATTATGCACATATAAATTAATTGGACTTGTAATCGACTAACGCTAACATGGCTTTGAAAAATACGGACTGAGCATCTCGTAAAACCTGCCGAGGTACCTATGGGTGGATTTCCGGTACAATAATAAAAGCACAATTATTTGGTTTAAATAAAATTTTAGACATTTAATTTACTCTGCAGTAGGACAAACATGTCATTTAAATAATAAGTAAAACACGGTGTGAATTGAAAAGAAAAAAGTATTTTGTAAAGAACAAAGTGCTACGAAACGCTACGAAAAACGTACGCGCTACGTTTCCCGCATTGTATTTACAAGGTCCTTAAAACTACCTATAAACAACAAAATTCATACTGCTGTATAGCAGTTTCACCTAGTAACTGAATGGTTCTTAGCCCGTATGCTCTCTTTCTTCCTGTGCCTGGCACAGGAAGAAAGAGAGCATACAGATAAGATGTAAGTACCTATCTCATTACTTATCTGTTCATTTCTCAAGCTTAAATAAGTACTATTTTCACTCCAGTGCTGTCTTGATGAAACGCCCTCATAGTAGGTATGCACATCGCTGTGGCATCGATTACGCTCTTTTTGCACTCGCTGTAGCCGGCGTCTTTCTTCTATTTTCAATCCGGATCTGAGCGAGTTGGAGACCTACTTTTATTTTATTGGTGGATTCCAAGGATGGTTTAATTGTTTTCTGGAGAGCATGCGAAATTACTTCGAATAATAACCTTTGATAAATTAACTTCGGGATAATAAAATTAATATTTAACTTAGTACTTGTTGTTTATTTACCTATATTGTCAAATCAATGTAGGTCTACATAGTTAGATATTTACCTATCTTTTTTGCCTATGACGTTTATATATTTATTGGCCGTGCTTTTCTAATAAATCCTTCATTTTCTATTGGATGATGATGACTCTACTTGCTGTAATAGCGAACTTGTCAAGAGCTTCTGCAGATAAATCAACCTTCAATGTTGCTACACGATTTAAATTAATTTTCTTGCTAGTTATACTCGTAGGTAAAGATCAGCTCGTAAATTTGTGCATAAAAGCAGATACTTCATAAACAGAATTATGATAGCAGTAGGTACCAATACCATTTTACCGATAATAAAAGTAAAAATAAATTACCTTCATAATTACTGGCGCATGTTACAATAAACCCTTCAGGGGCGTCTCGTGTAGGTCAAGCAAGTTGCCGCACGCAGTGCAAACAAAATATGATTGATTTTCAAAAATAATGTTTTCAATTCATCTTCGTATTTTTATGTGTATGACATCTTCAAGGCTACTTCTTGAAGGCTGGTGCAAGTTGAGTCGGGTTTTCTTGACTGTATTCTTGCTCCTTAAATCTAATAATCACAAAGAAATAAAAAAATATTTTTGGGATGATTTTTGTCGTGGTACATATTCGACAAAACGTCATCCGCATTATAAGTTTTTTTTTGGGGTAAATTATTACTTTATTCAAGGAGGGAAGCATACATGGTGTTTATAGTGACAATATCCGACGCGACGGGACCGGGCGGCCTTCAGGGAGCAAAACGAATCCAACGAACGTCCCTGCTCGCTCGCTGTCTGCCCGCACCACTGTACCACCTACTATATGATATGTGGTATCAACAATTATCTCAGATTGTATTACTCTTACTAACTTGTACCTATCAAGTGATTTCTCTCGCATGAAATCCTTATTTGTATGGGAGCCAGCTCTAACAACACAAACAAAGCCGGGTGAAAAGTGTTGTGACAGTTAGGATAAAACTAGATTACAGTACAGTTATTGGCACTACACAAGGACAATTATAATTTTGAATTTGATCATTTATAATTAAATAAAGTTTGAAAACCGTGTTAGAGGCCTTTGGACTCCCTTGAAATTTATATACTTAGGTATATGAATACACTAGCTTCTGCACACGGCTTCGCCCGCGTAGTACCCGGATAAAAAATAGCCTGTGTTGTATTCTGATGTATAAGCTATATTACTGTAAAGTTTTATTAAAATACCTTCCTACTGAAGGTATTTTAATAAAACTTTACAGTTTTTTTGAATGAAATAGTAACAAACAACCATCCACACAAACTTTCACGTTTATAATAATAGTAGGATGTACTTAGGTATATGAATACACTAGCTTCGGTCCACGGCTTCGTCCGTGTGGTACCTGGATAAAAAGTAGCTTATGTGTTATTCTGATATATAAGCTATATTACTGTAAAGTTTCATCAAAATCCGTTCAGTAGTTTTTGCGTGAAAGAGTAACAAAAATTCATCCTGACAAACTTTCGCGTTTATAATAGTAGTAGGATATACTTAGATATATTAATTTCAATAAGATGATACGAGACGGACTTACAAGATTCGGGCAAATATTTTCATATTAGCAAGGTTTCTTCACTTCATGACGTCACGATGGTTCCATTCAACTCATCGTCATTCAGCAGCCAGCTCATTAGTCATGGTGATGGTTACCAGGTGTTGCTTTGTTTTTCTAGGCGTGCACTTTTGCTCATCCACAGCTTTTTACGTGCCACTGGGCTTTCTTTGCCAACTCCCCTCGATATAGTTTAAGTTCAAGGACGACCTGCTACAATACTTATTTACAATTGATATATTGCATCGGCCGCCGTCACTAAGCACACCATAAAGAGCTTCATGACATTCGGAGTTTTGTCCATTTATTGATTTGGATTAGAGGCTTGTAATAGACGGTATTCTACAGTGGAAGTAGCTCTATTGAGCAAAACACGATTGAGCTTTGAGAGGTTGATCATGCTCAAATTGGTTGGAGCATGGTATCTATGGTATTTTGTTTTGATTGTTGAAAATGTTTTCTTGGTGATTAACGAACTGGAAGTAATGAGCAGAAAATAACAAAATAATGTTCCATCGTCGCACAGGTTATTGTAGCGTCATAGACAGACCCTCACATTGCTCCGACTTTATGTATAATGGTGAACCACCAGTTGTCTGAAACTATTTGCGGCCCGGTCAGTATTGGTACGGTTTTTTTTCACCACGAGTGTACCCAGAGCTTTCGTTCGACCTCTAAATCCAACTTACCTTTTCTTATCATTAATACATTTTTCCAGTCTCATAGACTGCGTAGGTAGAGGAACTGTTTTACGTGAGGAGATAGGTACCTATGTTATGAATGTTTTATTTTATTTTTATAAATAGCCGCTAAGACTATAAATGTTTTTTTTAACTGCCATTGTCTTATGAAATACGAGTTATTATAAAAACATAATTGTCTCGTATCTTTTTGAAGCGTTCAATCATCCCAGAATGAATGAGGCACCTACTTCTGATAGCCGGAACACATGGCTTCGTTTGTAAGAATTCGCTCACCTTCATTTTTTTACCTAATTAGGTATATTATAAAGGAGATAAGCATAACGATTTTTAAGTAAGCTAAAGTAGGTAGGTACTTACTGACTATGGGTTTGTACGTGCCAATCAAGCGAATCGAAGCCGTTAAAATGCAATAAATTTACCGTCCCAGACAATGTTCCAGACAGTTATTTTAAGAACAACTTGTTCCAAATTAGGAACACCTTGAAAACGTCAAAGTTTGCATGTGAATCAGTTTTGATGCTAGTTCGAGAAAAGTGGTTGAGTTTGTTTGATCCCTAAGAGACAATCATAGTGTCGAATTAATCCTAACCTAACTTTGCGCCTACTCGAAAATAGAAAACAGTATTTAATGATACGGATTTCCTGAAATAATTTTAACCTAATCAACTTCTACTGAAATGAGTTTCGTAGGTACCTGTATCTGGGCTATGTAAAACACTTTTTAATGTTAGTGATATCAACCGATTAAAAGCCTTCTAATCGTCAATTTCAGACTTGCCGATCACGCAATTTAGACAAATTGCAATTCGGTTTTAACAGGCTACAATAAATAAAAAAACACCCAACAGACACAGGCATAATCCTGCGTAGCCCTGGAACTACGAGTCCCGTGGTAACTGGTAACACAACACACAGACCCGGAACAAATACCTGCAGAACATACAAACAGAAACTATAAGTAAACAGAATTTCACTGAGCGGATTTCTTTTTACGGCTGGAAGCAAACTTTACTTGTTTCCTAAACTTTCGGTAGGTATACGGCTACAATAAATAAAAAAAACACCCAACAGACACATGCATAATCCTGCGTAGCCCTTGAACTACGAGTACCGTGGTACCACAACACACAGACCCGAAACAAATACCTGCAGAACATGCAAACAGAAACTGTAAGTAAACAGAATTGCATTGAGCGGATTTCTTTTTACGGCTGGAAGCAAAGTTTACTTTTTTCCTAAACTTTCGGTAGGTATACCTACCGCCAAATAATTCCCTTTTTGACAGCAATCTTTCCCTTTTCCTAACTCTTCGGTACATCGCCAACTATTTATTTAAAATGGCTCGATGCCATTATTTATTTAAAATGAAGCCACATTTTAGATAGCCAAGTTTTCCTTTTCAAACCTTTAATTTTAGTTTTCTAGATGGCATTATTTTCCAAAATTAAACGTTTTTGACAGCCACCATTTCCCTTTTCTTCGATACAGTGTAATGTGTGGTTTAAAAACTATAAAACTACATCGTTGATAAAAAAACCTTCTCATTGCATTGACTCGAACTCAAAGATGAACTTGGTGAACTAACCTCGATAAACGCGGAAGGCATGCAATTCTGCCGATTCAATCGGTTACTTGTTTATAGTTGCATAGCCTGAAATATGATACATCTAAACATAAATTGTATTGAGATGGAAATATGTTATTCGTGTTGACTGCATTTCATTCAACAAATGAATCGGAACTCGTATGTTGCTATTGAATTTTGCAGTCGGCAATGTTCTGTTGTAAATTCTACAACTAAAACAACGAATCATTTTTCGGGATGAGGCGCTCTCTATCGTTTTTCCTCAAGTGACACAAGCGAAGTCTTAAATGTCAAAAAACTCAAACTGATTCTCTTCAATCTGCCCGAATTTAGTGAAGAAAGATGTTAATCTCTTATTTATCAAACGTTCTAGTATTTTGGCAAATGATGAAAGAATTGATATTGGATGATAGTTATTAATACTGTCTTTACTGCCTTGATCACACCGATACATAAAAAAAGAGGGGCCCCTATGTATTGGTGGGATCAGGGGGGCTAGTCAAATACCTCACGCTTACCTTTCCTTTCACGCTAACGCAAATTTGACAATGTAAAACTTGGCAGGTGTCACGTGACATTTCCACAGCTAATGTCATTTCCATACAAATTAATCTTTCAGCAGGCGTTAACGACAACAGAAAGTGGTATTTGTCCAGGCCCCCCGGGGCAGTCTTAAAGTTAGTTGGAAATATACCATGTTAAAAGATCAAAATACATTTACTGATTTATCACAAAAATATTAATTTGTTTAAGAAAAAAAGCGATAATCACTATGTTAATACTAGAAATAAAGATAAACTCGCTGTTGCCACTTGTAGACTCCATAAAGTTAGTAAATCGTTTAAAGGGCACGGTGTACGCTTTTATAACAAACTCCCAAGAGATATACAAAAATTATCAATTAAATTACAAATTTAAAAACGTAATTAAACAAAAGCTTTATAAAAAGGCATACTATAAAATATCTGATTATGTAGATGACAAAAACTCTTGGGATTGAAAATGCTCCAACTCGAACCTATTGTTTTGTAAAAGGATCATTAAAAAGAATAACCAGCCTTGTTTTCTTGCCTTTCTTTCCTGGCTTGGTCGCGGAGGAACAGGCACCTAGATAAAACCCGACGTTTCAAAGTGGTCCTTGTGATTTTATTGAATAAATGAATTATGACTTTGACTTGACTTTGACTTTATATAGGGTTCGATTTTTATTTTACAAGATGATTATTACTATTACTGTCTTGACGGAACACATAATATTGAGTGTGAAAAACCTGGACAAGAATAAGTCAGCGGTAGCAGAACATGCTCTCACCCAGGCCTCGATTCGCTACATACGGTTTGACAAGACTTCGGTTTTAGCCAGAGAGAAATTCTGTGTCCCCCGTAAAATTAACGAAGCAATTGAGATAAGCTGGCAACCGACTTTCAACTGAGACCAAGGATGGGGATATCACCTTTATAAAGACCTCTACTGAATGCAATACAGCTGATCAGCTGAATGCAATACATAGTGTTCAGGTTCGTCTGGAGAGCGACACGGTCAGTGCGGTAGCCATGCGCGAAATGTGTCAGTGAAAAGAAAAGAATGAAGTGTATCTTTTGGCTAAGTGAACTACTTCATTGATTTAGTTCAGTAGTTCATTTAGTTCAGTAGTTCATTTAGTTCGGTAGTTCATTTACTTTAGGTATACCGTTTAGTTCTTAGATAATTATGAATGGATGAACGAAATGAAGAAATGAGTTGCTTTCTTAGTGCTATGAACTATGAAATGTTTTTATTTTTATATCTCGATTTTCCTTCATAGGTACTTTACAGGCTTAGGACTGTCAACCAGGGGCAAAATTTTTTACTATAAAATAGGTATATAGGTAGGTAAATTTAATATGTTTTTTAAAAATTGAGATATGTACAATTTACTTTTGTTAATTAAACTGATTAATATTTCAAAGTTATTAATAAAACGACTTAACTTATTTTTTATTTGCATATAAAACTGACCCGTAACATGCGCAACACGACGCACTAATAATCGCAAATAACTTACTAAATTCAAACAATGCAAAATAGGTACTTTCTTACTCAAACAAAATATTAATAATCAAAAAACCAAAGAAACGTAAACAATCTACTTTAGCAAGAATCAAAGAACTTTATCTCAACGATCTAAGGGTTTGTTTTAATTGCAAGTTCTTAGAAAGAGATACCTTATCAGCTATTACTCTTTCAAGTCAGTTCACTCTTTTTTTATAATAATAACGTGGTTCTTTACGAATAGTAAAGAACGTGGTACAGTTGTAATAATATTCTAAAATTTAAGAATTTTCTCAAGAAGAGAATTTGCAGAAAGATAATGAATATCAAACTCAAACGCACCCATTGCTTTGACTCGTACGGGTGCCGAAGCACACACACAAACAAGCGGTCAGCATGCATTACATTGCGCGCTACAAAATACAGCATTTATTAATGCCTATAATTAAAAGTCGTTTTCCAGCAATAATTTTCCCGCATGTTACTCGTTAAGGTGAACAGTATGCGTAGATTTCGGCTTGGTGATGGGTCTATTTACACCCTGTATAAGGCCATTGTTTCTTTTTCGTTAGATTTTCTACAATAGGTAATTGTTTTGGAACGCCTAAACTATAATGGGTGCCTTTTTCGCGACGCCGAAAAATCATGATCAACCGAAAAAGTGGACGCGCCAAATGTGTTGTTTTTTCCGTCTCTGAGAAAATATTTAAAACATGATTTTAAATATTTTTACGAGGTTATTGACCGATGAGGCGGTGACCGAGCATAAACGAATTATATAAAATGCACATAAATATACATGGTATCTCTATTCGCACTTCTGAGATAACCCTTAGGTTCTTATTTTTCCAGAAAAATATGTGTAAAATAAGGAAGGTAGATATTTGTAACTTATTGAATCATACTATGATAATCTCGGGTCGTGGATTCCAACTGGTGATCATGATCGTGCACCAACAGTGCACCGTAGTTCATGAACATTAGGTATGTTCCCTTCCAACAAACGCAATAATTAAAAATACTGCGGAGTTATAATTATCGCCTTATCAGTTTCTATATTTATATTAGGTTAGGTAAATAACATCAAAATATATAATTAGGTATCTACGTCGTTTGTGAGAATGTTTGAGAGAACGACCACGCTTACGTCTCCCTGCGGTTTCCTACTTGTAGTCTTGTATCTTAATTGTAGCTCAGAAAATATAACTTATCTATACTTACTTTATTGACCTTGTACAAGCGCAGCATTTTGAACATTCCATTATCTTATACTTACACTTGTTAGATATTTTAGATTAACAAGTCGAGTAAACTAGATAATAACCAAAGGCCAATAAGAACTAGTATCACACTTACCTATAATATTTGTGTTTGTAACTAGGCAAGTGGCTAACAAGGTCAAATGTGGGGACAAGGCTTCTAATAGTCAACTTCGAATTCGTAAACAATTCGGTACCCACCTAACATTGTTAAATTATATGCTCGTATTATGTCGTCCGTCTGTCTGCTGATTAGGGTATTGAACGAGTTAAGCTATTGAGGAAGCATCTTTAATGTAAGTTCGGATGAGCTAGTAGAAACTAGTACGTTGAAGCAGACTGATGTAAAATTTCAATACGTATACTTTGAATAAAATCGCATCTGACAGACTCAAACTGATAGACGCACAAAGCTCTAAAAACAGAAGATATTATATATTGAGCTTTACTTTTCCAATTTTTGATGTAAGTGTTAGTAAATTTAGTTTTTTTGAAACACGGTTTACAGCTCTCTCTTTTTTTCAAAGCCTTATAAATATATACATATTGCTCTGATGCAATGACAATTTTGCATGCTATAAAATACATTAGAGACACAAAATTAATTTTAAATATCCTGTATTACACCCATTTTCGCAAATAAATATTACTATTTCTATTTCTAAAGGTAGTTTGGCACTGTAAAAGAAAGTGAAGTCCTACCATTTGCCGCTAGCAATCGAATGAGACATCTCATGAGGTCATATTGTCGCCCTTGAAAGTTCATTACGAATGTAGAGCAAAGATGGTGCTGATAGGAACAGGGAACGCTTTGTTAGTTATTTATGTTTTTATCTTATCTATTCAAGGATTAGAATGTATTCATATAATTTCCTACCTAGGTATAAATTAAAATATGTTACTCATTCCGATGCTGAACAACGAAGTCTTGAAATGGTTCACGGTCATTATAAATTTAGGTGGCACTGTCAACATCAACATTCAGAGATGTAGAGCTTCAACCAGTAGGGGATCAGTTCAGAGTGTAAAATGTTCAAAGAGTGTGGAAGTTGGTTTGATTGGACTAAGGACTTAAAGTTATTTGCTTGGGATAATACTTACCTACATGTCCTATACTTACTAATGTCTCATGAAGTCATCAACATCATAGATAAGTCCAATTTAGGAGGTCCAAGAGCAGAAAAGATTTAGTAACTATACTTAGTATAGAGCAGATTTAATGTAGCCGACGCAATGGAAGCAGACTCCCCGTGATCTGGCAGTATAGAGGTTGGGTAATTATAAGCTGGATATATCAAATTGGTAGTTATAAATATAATCTATGTGTTCCGATCAAAAGATAAGACCGATCGACCGTTAGAAATCTATGTTTAGAAATATTTCCTCTTTATAATATTAGTATAAGTATAGAAGTATAGATTAGTATAGACTAGCTTCTGCCAATAACGACATGTGTGGTACCTAGATAAAAAGTAGATTAAGTGAAAACTAGGTTACAAACAATATCTATTCTAAATTCACATTAGCGGTTTAGTTGTGATTATTAGTAGCAAGAACATCCATATTTTCGCATTTATGTTTACTTAGTATTAAGGTACAATAGGTAGTTAATACCACTTAACTATTGAACCATTCAAGGATTTCTAACCACTCTACCTATAAGTAATTAAATATATATTAAGTAATATATATTAAGTAATGTAATCACGTGTTTCAAATTTAGTAGGTATTCTGTAGCAAAAAAACGAACCGTTGGCCTTCAATCGAAGTTCAAGTTCATCGTTGCCCCAGAGTTGAATAAGAAACATTAATATTTGAATTTGTAATTCAAACTGCCTTTCGTATACCAAAGTAAAATAGATTAAAAAATCACAGCGTCAGCCAATTAAGAAAATTAAAAAGATGTCTGCGATCCAGTCTGCTCTGAATTGGCTAATATTTATGTGGTCCATTATATCGTGATAGTATTGTTTTAATTGTGTGCTTCTGAACAAGTTTGTTTCTTTCTTGTTACTTACGAGTACCTTAAAATCTTCAAACGAAATAAATCCGACCAAGTGCGGGAATTAAACTAAACACTGACATGACAGCTATTCATTTATGACAGACTAGCTTCTGCCCACGGCTTCGCCCGCGTGGTACCCGAATATAAATTTGCCTATGTGTTATTCTGATGTATAAGCTATATTACTGTAAAATTTCATCAAAATCCGTTCAGTAGTTTTTGCGTGAAAGAGTAACAAACATCCATCCTCACAAACTTTCACGTTTATAATATTAGTAGGATAGTACGATAAACAAGTAGCTAGATAATTCTTAATTATATTTGTAACTTTAATGTTACAAATCATATTTAAGAACAAATATTATGATTCAAACAATGATAAACAAAATAATGAAGAATCTTTCAATGTTAATAAAAATCATATATATTTGGACAACGAAGGATAGTATTTTTCTAGCTTATAATTGCTTTTTCTTGCTTGCACTATAAGTCAATACAGTCATCTTAATACATATGTAGGAATAAATATGTATCTAGGAGTAGGTACACTATGTTTACGTGGGTATTCATGTGGCTATTATTTAAGCATTCACCTACTTCTACTTGAGTAATGTAAAGTAGATTTTGAAGGGACCATGCTGTAGTAGGTACTCGTAATAACAAAAATATAGCTGAGTAGGATCATGCGAACTCCCTACGATGTATTTTATTGTACTCGAGGTCTTTTGAATGATAGTAAAAAACTAGGATTTCATTTTAAAATATTATTCATTTTATTATTGCGAGTTCGATTCTCGCAGCGGGACAAATGACATATTCTACAAATATTTGTTCCAGATATGGGGTGGTATTTATCACAGTTACTAATACCCATGATATAGTAAATCCTAGTGTGATGTCAGGACTATGTGTTTTTTAGATTTTTATTTATTTGTTTCATAAGTTAGGGCTAGTGTTCATTACGTGAGGCTAATTCTTACAAGAATTCAACACAATTACCTACCTAGATACCTATTTAACGAGTTTACGATTCTCTTACCATTCAATACGATTCGATTGATTACAATGCCAATACTACCAAAGAAAACTTGCCTACCAGCAAAATAAATTGTACCAGAGTTACGAAAGAGCAAACCATATTTAATCTGTAGTTACGAACTCCGCACATCGTCAAATACCAATTAAATTCTAAATCATCCGAGGTTGGGACGAAGGCAATGTACTTATTAGTCAAAAGGCTCTTCCAAAGCCACGTAAAACCGGTATAGTAGGTATCGTTGAACAGTCTGCTTACAAAGTGAAGGCGGATGCTGGCATAGTGTACGCCTGTCAAGACTAATGCCTTGCTCTTGTTCTTACGCAAGAGACAGGTATACGCGCGGCAAAGCCAATGTCAAGATCGCTGCGTCAACTAGTCACTACGCGGTCGCGGTATGCACGTGTCAACGACCGCGATACCAAACGTTAAAATAAAACTCATGATAATGAGAAGGTACGACCGATATCGGTATTTTAATCAAATACTACGCCATCGTCTGATATTTGTTTGGAATGTCAACATTCAAGTGGTACCAATCTCAGGAAGGTCGCTGAACTGTTGAAGGTAGAATAGTGCCGTTTTGTTTACATAACCAGAAACAAAGAGCCATGATCTCTAATGACGGGTAGGTACTTAATTAGGATGTACGTATGTACATAGATCAATAGCTCACGCCTGCGTTTCCCTAAGGAAAATCTCACTCAACCTATAAGTGGTCTCAATTCCCATTCAACCTAGTCCGGTTGAGTTCGTTTCACCGTGGTCGCCTTGAACCCAGCAGCATTTTGCAATGCCACAATATCAATCACGCAGCAAATGGCCAAGTTCAGGGTTGCCAAGTTAAATCCAGTTGAACTGGAGTTTTGTTAAACTACTAGTTAAATTGAACGCATTCTACCTTTGTCCACAGAACACCCCCCACCCCTTAGTGGACTGGTCATGCATGCCGACACTACTGCTAGCCGTGATCGCAATCCTGGTTGTAGCTACGGCTTTGTCAACCCGATTGCCTGATGGGAAGCAGCCACATCGTCTTCCAGGGCCTAGGCCCCTTCCCTTCATCGGGACTAGGTGGCTGTTCTGGAAGCGGTACAGGATGAACAAGTTACATGAAGCGTATGAAGGTAAGAAAGAATCAAATAATCCAATTGCTCTGAGATTATACCCAAATGTTAGCTAATAATCATTAAGGAGCATCTTTGTCTTGGCTTTAGGTCCCATTTCTTATATGGCCGGCCTTTCTTGTCTTTATGATTTTCAAAGTAACCCAAACTCTCAAAACATTTGTGTATTGCAACAGTCTGTAATCACAATGATTGCATGCAGACATGTTCAGGCGTTACGGGACCGTCTTTGCGGAGACTGCACCTAGCGGGGCTCTGGTGGTGTCTATCGCCGAGCGAGAGGCATTAGAAACAGTACTTCGAGTCCAGTCGAGGAGACCCTACCGCCCGCCTACGGAAATAGTACAGGTGTACAGAAGAAGCAGGCCTGACAGATACGCGTCCACAGGGCTGGTTAACGAGTGAGTATCTTGTACTTATTTTAATGAGATTAAGATGGTGAACATGAGGGAATAGAGGAGGTCATCATCAGTCAATGAGACAGGTATAGATAAACATGTGAACGTTTAATTGCATCGTGAGTCAGCACTTATATCTATTAGTACCAATAACGTTTAATTTATAATTTATTATACTAATAACTTCTGCCTCCGCTGCGTTAGCTTGGTTATTCTAGTAAGTATTTATATTGGCAGGGGGCACCACGTGTGTGACGATGCAACGGAGGTGGAAGCTTGCAACATAAAAAAAATAAGGAAGGTTCATTGATGTTCTCTTCAAAGCCATATTCGTACGTATAAAATAAGTGAAACAATATATACCTACAGGGCGAAAAAAGATTACATCAATCGTTAAATCGTTTCGTGGCTCAATTACTGGCTGATATGATAATCCACGCGCAGCCTAAGCCGTTAATGAAATTTGAAGAACTGGTTGAGTGGTTTCGTTTTGGTGTGAACCAAGGTAGGGGTGTACTAAAAAAATATTTTCTAATTACCCCCTAATAGGATACAAAAGAAAGATGCAGTTTTTATGGAAAAAACTCGAAAAAAGTCGCGGGACGTTCTACTATAGTTTAATGTAATAATAGCTTTTTTAGTCTGTCTATTCATCTATATAATTTTAGGTGTGATTGTATGACCTCGAGACTAAAGGAAAACCCAGTTAAATACATTAGAATAAAGATTAAACAGAAAGCTCGTCGCGCTTGCCACTAAATGGCGTCCGATTCAGATTCCTTGACGTTAGTCAGTCTGTGAATGAAATCGCCTATCACCACTTCTGACATTGGTATATCTATCTACTACTACAAATTACACCAAAAGGAAAGTATTTTGCGAGCTAGCAAGATTTAGTGGATGCGTACCGTTTTTATGGCACGCAGTTTCTGGATAATCTATATTCTAAGCTAATTGCCTACCTAATACATCAGCTAGGCTCTAGAAGCTAGTGAATAATATGAGCCACGATATTTTTGACAAGGCCTTTATATTTACCGGTCACGTAGACGATTCTAGTTTTTATAGCGTTGCTATTTCCTGTCTGACTTCGAATAATTGCAAATAGTAGGTAAGTACCTAGATACTAAGGCAGTTGTTGGAAACTGTCGTCGGTTTAATGCAAAAAAAATACTTATTAATGCAAAAAACCAATTCTCTTCGTACAAAGCTATAGTTATGGACGATAGAGTGCTGGAATTTTTAGCGGGCAATTTTCTGAGTTTTAGGGCTTACCGTCGAATCGAAACCAGACATAGTCACGCTTTCGAATAAAAAAGTTCTGCAGCGTACGCAGTGCGTAGGATACGGCAATTAACAAATATCCCTACTGCGCGTCTCGTCTACTTTAGCTAGGTACTTAGCCATAGCGTGATGCCATAGCTCTGGGGAAGAGCAGCCGATTCAGAAGCTAAAAAGCTTCTGAATCGGCTGCTCTTCAGAAGCTTTTTAGCTTCTGAATCGGCTGCTCTTCCCCATCATGTATAAAAAATAAGCATTTACCTATTTAAAATAATTAACAATGCCAACGCCATACTAACAATACTATCTTTGTTTATTTAAATGAACATAATACATGTTAGAAATAATGCAGGTTAATTAGAAAGGCTTGGAGACGGCCATGCCTACAATACTAGGAATTGCTTGCCCAAAAACCAGATTTGTAGTTTTTTAGTCATTTATAGGACATTCGTTTTTTAACAAGTTACCTAACAACTATGTGAATTTGTCTGAAAATAAATTTAAGAAAACTATAAAGACTGGCTTGACATAAAAAGCTTTTTACAATATTAATGACTACCTTCAAAAGGGTTTGGGAGAACGGCCCGTGATTGCTAGCTTAAATAGACCAAAATCGAATTGAAACTGAATTGTTTTAGGATAAAAAAATGAACTTACTTCTTTTATGACATACTATTCAGTTGAGATAGTACCTAAAATGTTAATTTACTTTAATGTAAATCACTTACAAGAAATAAACAATTGAAATTGACCAAGATAATTAATTTGGATGAGTCTCTCTGTATCGAAACAATATAGGGCCCAAGGAAATCTCGGAAGCTGTAGGCGCATGCCCGATTTGACAATAAATTATGGGTAACTAGCCTATGCTAGAGTTACCCATAAATTATTGTCAAACCAAGGATTGCCATAGATACTTATAGAGCGCAATATATATTTTTTACGATGTTACCTTTTTTTCATGTAAGTACCTACTTTATTTTTTTTGCATCATCTTGCAGTTTGTGAACATTTTAACACGTAGACGCAAGGGTAATCATGAGAGTTAGAGTTTTTACTCGATCACCGCATCGAGGTGAAACCTGATGTACAGGAAATCCATTTCCACCTGATTCTGTACGTAGTAGACACTCAGTGTGTGTCTTGATGCGCGAATTGTATCTCTAGAATTAAAATACCTAGGTACTTGTATTTTAAAATTTACCTAAAATTAGGTACACAAAAATGCTATAATTAGCAGCTAAAAATCTTCATAAAATACCTAGGTAGATCAATTTCGTGTCAATTGTATAAATAAGTTATGATTGGGTTTTGCTACCATGTTAGCTTGAGGTAGATCGAGCTCAAGTGAGTTGAGCGTAGGTATGCTCAAGTCACTCGAGCTACAACAAACATAAAAGACAGAAAAAATCTTTTCTCTACTTTAAACCCTTTGTTTTTTTTATTTGCTTCGTTGAATATTGCCTTTATATTCACTTTATAATATTTGTTGTTTTGAAAAACAATATTTATTAGTGTAGCAACCTTTACGTTTTTGTTTGTAAACATTTATTAATGGGCGCGATATTCATTTTCTCACTAATTTGAATAAGCACGGCTTTTACCTAGAGAAATCGTTTGCAGTATTTGAGAGTGACCTGTGTAGGTACTTCAGTAGACGTTTTCTTTCTGATAATGAATGCAATATTTTAAGCAGGCCGCTGGCCCTTTTGTTGTAAAAATATAGTAAGGTAGACGACCTATACGAAAACGGTACGGATACGGTATCCTAGACGAAAATATATATCTAAATAGGTTTCGTGTCAAATAGGAGAGCTCATTTAATCGCTTACCATTTTATATGCTTAATATGGTATGATTGATAGTAGGAATATTTATAATGTTTTTCCGCCATCGAAGCGGCATGCTTGCCTAGAAGTAACCTATTTACCTATTCATATTTTTCCGGAGAGACTTGACGCGGGCAATGTTCCATTCCATAAATAAAAGATGGGCGCAAATTTCTTTGTACGCGTACGTGAGTTAAATTTGTGTTATATTTCCAGACAGGGTGAGAAATGGTTCCACCTGCGTCGCCACCTGACCTCGGAGCTGACGAGTCCTCACACCATGCAAGGGTTCCTACCGGAGCTGAACAACATCTGCGATGACTTCTTGGACCTACTGCAGTCCTGCAGGAAGCCGGATGGAACTGTTCTTGGATTTGATCAGCTGACTAACAGGGTTGGACTTGAATGTAAGTTCGTTTTAGTTCAGGCTCTTTCAAAATGCTTGTTTTCCGAAGAAAAGTCACAGCCTTTATGTATTTACTAGCCTCTGCCCACGGCTTCGCCCGCGTATTACCCGGATAAAAAGTAGCCTATGTGTTATTCTGATGTATAAGCTATATTACTGTAAAGTTTCATCATAATCTGTTTACTTAGTAGTTTTTGCGTGAATGAGTAACAAACATCCATACTCACAAACTTTCGCGTTTATAATAGTACAAGTAATAGTTGTAGTATTTAGGTTAAAATGCCAATCTGTATTATACCTATGGCTATTATTTATCTGCAAGTATGTAAAAACATTAGCAACAGTTAGCTAGTCTGTACAATGCTTAAGCAAAGATTTAGGCTAAGACACGATTAAGTCTTTGCCTGGTGTAGACTACCCTAAACACCTGCTACGCAGTTGAATCGTGACAGCTCATTTGTATTCACATCATATTTTTTTGCCAGTAGATTACAATTTGAACATCTAAATACAAGTTACAATCCTACTAATATAATAAATGCGAAGGTCTGTGTGTGTGAATGTTTGTTACCACGTATCTCCGTAACTACTAAACCGGTTTTGATGAAATTTGGAATGTAGATAGTTTAGGTTCTGGAATAACACATAGGCTAATCTTATTTTCGAAAATTAACCCCTAAGGTGGTTAAACAGGGTGGTAAAGTTTCTATAGAAAAAAATATTCCTTGGTTTTATTCACTCAAAACTCATACACATAAACTTTAAAATAAATAATGAAACACGTATTTTTTGCGCTGCGCAATTGAGTTCTAAACTTTGTATAAATTGTAATCCTTGGTTCGATTCATTCAAAAGTTGGTGGACATAGTTTGAAGCCTGGAGACGGTCATATGCTACTTTTATTAACATACCACGCGGGCGAAGCCGCGGGCAACAACTATATCCGTCATAAAATTTTACGGAGAAGACTTTTTTTATCTATTAGTTTTGCCTACGTGTTTTAAATATTTGCCTTAGATACGAGTAAGTATACGATAAACTGTTGCCCCTCCATATTAATATTTAGACTTTTTGTAACTTTACGAACCAAAAGTCGTTTCGGTAATTAAGATAACTCTGGCAGCCAATAGCTAATTTGCTTATCTGTAGAATTATTAAATATTTTGTTTTGATAAAAAATCAACGACATATGCAGCTAGTTTTATATATGAACAGGCAAATCTTGGTCCATCATCGCCAAGTTGTTTTGTAACCTAGTGCACTGAGATAAGAATAACATAATTTAGATTCAATGACACTTTCAACCACGGCCTGCCGGATGGCACTCGTAACTTAAGATCCCGTCGATAGGTTTCAAAGGCCAACACCAACTGAAGTTTGACATGTGATAAATATGACGTGAGATAGTAATGTAGGTCAAATATCTTGGAATAGCGTTAGGCCGACGTACCCGCATGCGTGCGTGCATAGAGGAATGTGCAACATTAGAATTGCATTATGAAATAGTAAACTTACGATACTGGATACGTTGGCATGTTCTTAAGCGATCCAACCTATTTTGAGCAAGTCAGAAAAGATAGCGTTAGACTAAATTTTAATACCTTGTTGAGCCGTTCTAATACTTACATCCAGCAAGATATTGAGTTATATTTTTTGAGTTTTTTTGAAACGGTAATTATTGTTATCAATGAAAAACTTTACAATAAAACAAGGTGTGCATATAATAACCATAGTGAGCCAGATAAACAAAAGAATAGAACTCCGACTGAATAATTGTCATCAGATGTGTGGAAGGAAATGAATGATTTTGTTAAACACGAGGCATCAAGTGTTTTTTTTGAGGAAAATAAAATATTTGTACGGAGTTCTTGGGAATAAGCACTTCACCTATATCGGTAGCTTGGCACAGCAACCGGAAATTGTAGGTAGCAAGCTATTGCTGTAACGATTGTTGATGTTTATTTAATGGGTGCTCCACCCGAAGTTTATAGTAATGGGGGGTTATTGAAGATAAGTCAACGAATAAACTTAGCATAAAAACTTGTAAGTAAACATTTAGTATCAGCTCGACTAAATTATAACTCACAGGAAATGAGTTAGCGGAGTTATGTGTAGGTACATACAGTGACCTACGCTACGGTGATGATGACCAAGTGTGTCAAGGTCATGATCTTTTCATGAACATTTTATTGCTCTGCCTCTAATTACATTAACAAAATGGCAATGAGGTTTTTCATAACTCATTTTGACACAGGCTTAGCAATGTCCAAAACTTCTGAAACTTGACATAAAATTTCCCATTTTCTAGTTATAGAAGTATTTACATTTCTAAGTGAGTCCTAAAATGAGTGCAATGGCTTGTTCCCATAGCCATTTTGCTAGTGTAACTAGAGGGCCTAGCTATTTATTATAAAGACTGGGCTAAAGCCACCACTTAATCGGTTCCGAAGGGGCGGCGGCGGCGGCGCGGAGCGGCTGCGTGAAAGACCCAGGCGATGTAGAGACGAACTGGATAGATACTTTAAGGAGTGGCCCCAATTAGTCAGTAATATAAACCAATTGAAAGAAGGAAGGGTCGCCTTCGCCCTGCAGTGGGACACTGCTTATAACATAAATAATAATAATAATAGATCACTAAACCTACACCGCGCCGTCTGCCCTTTAACAGGGCTGCATCCTTGTGAAAGTATGTATCTAGTAAAAAAAAACAGTGTTACTAAGGCCTCTATCATGGCAGAAAAAATCATTGAAGTAGTCAAAACCGGAGACTCGGTAACGGAGACTCTAACTAACTTGACTAGTTGAAACTTGATAGTTAATATACAGAATTTATGTTTTTATTGTTTGAAACATAAACCAATCATAGTGGTAGGTATGTGCGCGAAGCCAACTTGCATCTAGCCGGTTCTTGTTTTTCTGATCAATCGTCGTAAGGAAAACCAAATTTAAATTCAATCTATTTCTTTCTTTCCAGCTGTATGTGCCTTGATGCTTGGCAGTCGTCTCGGCTTCCTAGAGCGATGGATGTCAGGGCGCGCTGCTACCCTGGCCGCGGCAGTGAAAGCCCACTTCAGGGCCCAGAGGGATTCTTACTACGGAGCGCCACTTTGGAAGTTCGCACCAACAACTCTGTACAGGACTTTTGTGAGGAGCGAAGAAACTATTCATACGTAAGGAGATTTAACTTTTTAGCTAACCTGTGAAGGGGATTCCGTCAAAAAAGAGCACGAGGATATTATAACAAGTTTCTCAGCCAATAAGATTTAGAGGAGGAAAAGGATGAACATGCCACCAAGGTTTTCTTTCCTTTACAAGTAGCGCAACAAGGAAGCTAAAGTATGGTAATTTCACAAACAGGTGTGACTGAAGTTCCAATTTATATCTATTATCCTTCATTCAATATTTAAATAATGAACCTTGCCATTGAGCAAAAAGGAAATAAATGCGTGAAGAACCTTACCATAGATACGTGCTATTAAAGGATATAATAATATTACATTCACCTAGCAGAAATAGACAGCCTTTAAAAGCACGGAATGAAGCCCTAAAACGAGTAAACTCACGGAGAAGTGTTATAAATATGAAAGTGGATGGATATAAAAGTAGAAGTAGGCCAAAGGATGTTATTGTGTGAAGGGTGGCATGAATAAAAAGGAATGACAGATCCGTTTTCGCTTAGCGTTCTTTCTGACATTTTGTTTTTCAAGATTTTTGTCAATCTCCCAACCAATCTTAACCACTTGTACTGGGGCGCAAGTGGTTAATGAACGTAGTTCAAGTAACCCTACCGAATCACAATATCATTTTGTAACTTTAAAATTTAATGACTTAACAATTAAGAAAATCCAGGTGTAATTAATCACCTGTAGATTGGATAATCTATTCTGGATTTATTCGGTGTATAAAATAAACATTATCAGATAAGGTTAGGGGAAAAGAACCCCTTTTGAGACGTAACTATACCTCGCGACTAGCCCTTTACATGAGGCCATCCAATTTAATTTTAATGATAAGTAGGTATTTGCAATCAATTAAACAATAGTTTTTTGGCAGCATAGTATCGGAGCTGATGGAAGAGGCCAAATCACGGACCAAGGGGTCGGCGCAAGACGATGTCATGCGCGAGATATTCTTGAAAATTTTGGATAACCCTGCGTTGGACATGCGGGACAAAAAGGCAGCTGTCATAGATTTTATAACTGCTGGGATTGAGACGGTGAGTCTTTCTAGAAAAAAAAGACCTCAATGACTGCTGGGGTTCCAAGCACAATAAAAAAATCTGGAAATTCAAATATTGTATTCTGACCAGATGCTTCAGCATATCAAATGTCAGGAAAATAATAAAGGTAATTAATAAGCCGATGGATAATGCACATTTATAAAAAGGATAAATAAAGACGGGTAAGATATTTTTTGGGAATAATCTTATAACTTATTCATAATCACTCACCAACTTTAGCAGGACGATAACAACTCTAGCCATGTAATTTTCCAACACCAAGATAGATGTGGAAAACTTTTATCAACTAATAAAGTTGATAGCTGTTGGCCCATATAATAGCGGAAATCGAAAATATTTATCTATACTATAATAAGAATGTAACAGGTCAAATTCTGTACATTGAAGTTATTTTGAAAAACATTTTTGGGTGGCTCTCTATAATCGATACTGTAGCCAAAAATTTTTTTTTTCATTTTTGAATAATAGAATAATTTTATAACTTATTCATAATCACTCACCAACTTCAGCAGGACGATAACAACTCTAGCCATGTAATTTTCCAACACCAAGGTAGATGTGGAAAACTTTTATCAACTAATAAAGTTGATAGCTGTTGGCCCATATAATAGCGGAAATCGAAAATATTTATCTATACTATAATAAGAATGTAACAGGTCAAATTCTGTACATTGAAGTTATTTTGAAAAACATTTTTGGGTGGCTCTCTATAATCGATACTGTAGCCAAAAAATGTAATTTTTTCATTTTTGTCTGAACCTTAATCACGCATGGCGCCGAAACTACTGAATGAATTCAAATGAAACATGGCATGATTTGAGTTCATACTATAGGGTAGGACTTAGGATACGTTTTATCCCGAAATTCAGCAGGGTTCCCTTGGGAGAGGGGATGAAAGTCAAAATGTGTACTTCGTTGTAATTCATTAACACGAAGTCCGATTTCATTCATTCTTTTTTGTTAGAAAGGAAGTACTTTCAAGATTATCCTGTAAATATTTCAAGGTCATCAGGTTTGTAGTTCAGAAGTTACAGACATCACAGGCCTCAGTAATAGGTCCAAATAACTTGAAACCCGAAATGTACAGGAACCTTTGAACGTACGGCTCATCTTAAGCTGGTATGCGCATTTTATCGTATAGGCATAATGGATAAGGCATATGTCAAGTCAGACCACTCCAAAGGAATCAGATATTTCTAAATGATCATTCATTATACACAGCCTAGAATATATAGGAACCTTCGAGTTCACGTCTCAGTTTAAGCTGGCGTAAGATTTATAGCGCACTTTGAAGTGCACCCTGAGTAGGTAGTTGGGACTGGGACTGGGACTACCGGGACTTCCGTGACTACCGTGACTGGGACTGGGACTGGCACCAAAACATCATCATCATCTCATGGAATCACGATTAGCCGAAACATTTTTTGTGGGCAACTTTTATTTTGTTTTTTCTTCGAAAGAATAGGCAAAATAACGTGGGCGCGTGAGGATCTGATGCTATAAGAGTGCCTGCAGGATAGAAACCGTAAACAAGAGACTGCAAGCATAGGTAACTATCGCTGATATCACAATTTAATTATTATCAGCCGGCTTCAAAATAGGAGTTTCTCTTATATTTGTATGTTTTTTTGTGTGTAGGTACATCACGTGATATCTTTGCCAATGTTAACCGATTTTATTCCGATATTATTATTTTTTTATCACGAGTCTTCTGAGAAATACAACCTGGGAGTTTTCAAATCCAAAGTAAACAGACTACAGCGTTTCTTTATATCAGACAAACTGAGTTCAGATGCGAATAATTCGTCTGCAGGGATCACAATCGCGAACGAAGTCGCGGGTACAGCTAGTCTAAGATAAGATACATTCTAATCCAGTAATTTTTGTCGACAGTTAGCAAACAGCCTAGTCTTTCTGCTCTACCTCCTAAGCGGACGTCCAGACTGGCAGCAGCGGATACACAGCGAACTACCCTCATGTGCATCTCTCAGTGCCGAGGAGCTAGCAGCAGCGCCATCTGTTAGAGCGGCCGCGAAAGAGGCGTTTAGACTGCTACCCACTGCGCCATTCCTGGCCAGGCTACTCGAAACGCCGATGACGATAGATGGGCATAAACTGCCGGCTGGGGTGAGAAATTTTGTGCAATGTACAGAACACTATCTGTTCTTAAACTAGTCACCGCCCACGGCTTCGAATCTACCATGAACGTATAGATAGTCTGGATTAAATTTCATTTCAAGTCTTTATTTTCATTTAAAAAGGACGGCGTAACGTATACCTTCTGACCGAATGGAAACCGCTACCCCGGTAGCCTAGATATCATCCATTATCTGAGTTTGGCTTTCAATTATGCAATAAAATCATATAATGTGATCCAAATTGTTCAGCAGTTTATTTTGATGATATTATTTCGAATTGTTTGATTCGTAAAACATAGTTTTAGCTGATCGGATGTTTCTACTTCACAGACATTTGTGCTAGCACACACAGGAGCAGCCTGCCGTAGAGAAGAGAACTTCTGGAGGGCTCAAGAGTACTGCCCGGAACGCTGGCTCGAGATCCGAGAACCACATGCGGCATCCCTAGTCGCGCCTTTCGGTCGGGGAAGGAGGATGTGTCCTGGGAAGAGATTCGTCGAACTTGAACTCAATGTTTTACTAGCTAAGGTAACGCAACATATTTTTAAATTTCATTATTTGGAGAACGCTCATGGATGATCTTCGGCGAAGTTGAGCTCATTTTTAGGGTTACGTAACCATCGGGACCCTAATACTAAGTTTACGCTATATCCGCCTATCTGTCTCTCACAGGACTGCACCTTTTCAACTGTAATTATGTACCCAGTAGACATTTTCACAAAACACGTGTTAATTAATGCCTTCGTTTTTTAAATAAAATTTCATTATTTTTTATCTTGTAGATATTACAAAGATGGCGGGTGGAGTTTGACGGAGAACTAGACGTGCAGTTTGATTTTCTGCTTTCTCCCAAATCACCAGTTGGCCTTCGTCTAGTCGAGTGGTAATGTACAGCACAATTTCCTCTTAAACAGTGCCTGATATTCTTATATTACTTTCATTTTAGTTATTCAAAATAACATAGGCGATGTACCAAAAGTATAAAGGAAAAGGAAAAGATAGCAGTCAAAAATGTGGGATCATGGTGTCGCTGACGTTAGTACATAGCTATCTAGTTAGCTTCGGGGAACTAAGTCTCATTACAAATTGAAAATATTAAACCTATCTAAGTCGTGAAAATTTTATGCAACGCATTCAAAATGTTTTTCATATTATGTTTTGTGGCCTCAAGATATGTGAGGGCCACAAATTATTATAGGCCACAATAGATTCGTTTTTAATATTTAAGTCGACCTTTCACGTTATTTGGCTTGAGATTAATTCCACAACATAGTGTGGTTAGCTTTTCAGAAACGGGAAGGTAATTCTAGTAAGTATCAGAAGCTGGAATTACTAAAAAAATAAAAACAATATCTTCTTTCTAAAACTACCATTATATGTTTTTGAACCATACTTTAAGTTTATTGTGATTGTCGTTATTAGGGCATTTTGTTAGTATTGCTTGACTGATTTATAAGGTAAGGAATTTAGTTACAGAGTATTGATACAAGATGTTGTTGGGTCTGCAACTAAGGCTGTTAGTGACTTCTTTTTGTTTTTTTAAACTAAGATTTTCATCAGTAGGTTCGATAACTCTTGCCCTGTCTTTTTCTAACATTAAACAAAATATAGAGATGGGAGTGATAGTGAATAAGGGGGTGTATAATTATGTTAGTATTAACATTTTATAGTTAGCTTATGAAAATGGAGATAATTATGCAAATACAAAGTCTTCCAGAGTTAAGGAATTTTCTTGGCCAGATTTATGATTATTTTGAATTCCTGGGAGTACTAAAAATGTTCACAATCCATTTTCATACCTATCCCAAAAATAACACTCAAAAGTATGCATAATTTGTTAAAATTATATAACTAGGTTAAGAACTACTCACAATACGAAAAATGGCTGTGGAGATACCCAAATTATATATATTTTTATATATAGATATAATTATGTATATTAGGTATAACAATTACCAAAAATACCTCTTTTTCGTAGTCAATTTTTTTGCATGATCATTTGACATTAAAATGTTGATCTAAATAAAAAAAAAACGCACTTGGCCAATTTGTACCACCAATTTAATGCATTTTTCTGGTTTTAAAATAGCCTACTTCATTCTAGTATAGATGTTTAGATTTTTGAAGTGTTTGTTTTAAGGCTGTGATGTTTTGAAAGATTTTATTGACATATTATAAGCGATCTTGTAACATTACAGAAATCTCTGTTTAAAAAAAAATCTATAGTGTAGTAGGTAAATATAACCATGTTTCCGCTATTTTCTATGTTAATAAGCTTATTTGCAACATTCCATTATTTTTGTATGATTATTGTTTATTATAAATGTAGGTGCCCAGGTAATCTAGCTTCGAAGCAATGTCTGCTGAACATCGTGGCTATTTATTTTGTTTATTAATTAAATAGCCACGATGATAAGTTTGGTTGATATTGCTACCTATATTATAATTTATAAAGTACTTACCGAAGTACTGTTTTTCTGTGTATTGAAATTAATTAAATGATGTTTGACATTTTAAGTTTTTCATTTTATTCGATAACTATATCTAATGTTACCAATGTTGTTTAATCCCCATATGTTACTCTGGTAAAAATTGCATATTGGTAGGTATCGGAAGGCACTAATCGTTTTATTTTTTGTATTTAGATTTTGTTTATTTTTGTATATCTGTTTTATATTGTGCAACGTTAGCAAATATTTTTTTTTCTTTCTTTTAAATGATCTTAGATAAATCAAAATATTGAAAAGGTGTTAGTAACATTTTATTACTTTTTTTTTTAATGGCAATCGTTCTACTTGAACATTTCTGCCAGTGTCACGTCATAATTATGAAGTACGGCGTTGAAGCAAACTTTAGCGTGTGCGTTACTGCAGCAAAAAAAAAGTGGAATCTCGCTATTTTGAGTATGCAGAAAGTTAGAGCCCATTTACGTGTAAATGTGCCCGAAATTTCAAATTTGTGCCCCCCGCCGTTTTCGAGTTATTCAAGAAATAAAATTTTGCTGCAGTAACGTTTTTGCTAACACGAGTTTTGGTTGTGGTTGAGCTAGAGGAATAAAACGTATATGGAAAGATAGCTCTCAACTCGTGCCAATTGTGCCCTACATCTTGAATTTGTGCCCCGTAGGACTACGGAGTTATTTGAGTTTTTGCCGGCGGAAAATTTAAAAACTTCGATATCTTCAAAACTACTGAGCGCCCAATAATGAAGTTTTATGCATACATCTACGTTAGTTTGTGCCTATTCGTGCCAGTTTTATTATCATAAAAAAAGGTCATGGTCACGAGTTATAAGGGTTGGAAGGAAAACCTAAAACAGCTCCTAGCTCTCGAACCATGAAACCGCTGAACTTACTGATAGTGGCGTTATGTACCTTGTATCTAGCCTCAACATCTTGTGTAATTTCATAAGCGTACTCTTAGTAGTTTACGAGTTGTGACGACTTTAATGTTGCATTATTTTTATCTCATATAACTCGAGTTTCTTTTGAGCTGTTGTTTTAAATTTAAGCCTATAATTAGAGCCCATATTCAAATATACGTACACAAAATTACAACTTTCTGCATACTTAAAATAGCGAGATTCCACTTTTTTTGCTGCAGTAACGCACACAACTTTAGCTACTGACACAGCTGACCAGAATAGCTGAAATAAAAAATATTAGTTTGGTTATTTAGACAGACACAACTACAGTTAGTAATAATTAGGTGAAATAAACAAACAGTTAACCATAGAATACATTTTTTATTCCAAAAACTATCGTGAACTTGACTATTAATATTGTAAAAACGGGAATTTTCACGTACTGCACTATCGGTGAAGGTACCGATAGTGCAGTACGTGAAAATTCCCGTTTTTACAATATGAATAGAATACATATTTTTTCTGCATAATCAAAATTGATAGAGACAGATGGAAACTTGCTGATTTTCTTGCATTTATCCAGTTCCTTGTTTAGCGGTTCGTGTAGAGTTGGTTCTTCGACTGAAACGTCTTCGTCAGAAGACGATGATATGTTCATTTTGGGCTTGGAGGGTACTGCATGTGTAGGATTAGGCTCACTGTGAGTTTTGTGCTGGCGTAGTAAATTGACGATAATCTCAAAAAAAATCTCGTTATTTGGTTTTGGTAAAATATTGCCGTAGGTTTGTGCGAATAATGGTCTTCTTTCTTTTATACGACTTCGTTAAATTCGTTAAATTTTCAAATTTTTTTTTTTAATTTTCAAATAAATTAGCGTTAAATTCTCATACGGATTAGCATAGACCTAAGGCGTTTTCGGATTTTTAATTTAGAGAACCAAGGTTTACATGGAATTTCTGGTTGGATTTTCGCAAAGAAGACGCCTTTAACTTTAGATGATTTTTTTCCAGTGGGCCGACCAACGTCTTGAAAGACGAGATTTAGGAAGAGAGAGGAGATCATGACAGTAATTTTTAAAGGGAACTTTGTTCCCACATACGACAGCATCTTTTGCAACTTTATCGACCCTTTCGTTGCCAGCTATGCCAGTGTGACTAGGAATCCAAGCTAATACAACTTCAAATCCCTTGGCATTACATTGGATGATTGACTTTTTAATTTGAAATATTAATGGGTTATGATTTCTAGAAGAGAAAGGATTAGAAATAAGTGATTGAAGAGCACTGAAAAAACTATGGTATGAGATAGTTTAAACAACAGGATATATTTAATGGCTTCTAATAAGGCTAGACATTCTCCAGTAAAAACAGAAGTTTCTGGAGGACTCTTCACTTTTTGAACTATATCGTATTGAGAATGGAAAACTCCATATCCAACACACCCTAGAGGAGACAGTTTAGAGGCATCTGTAAAAATAGTATGCAACCACGCCATTCTCTACTAATGATTTCTCTGAAAAATTCATCGGCGTTGTTATCATCTTTAGCAATACCAAAATTAAGAACAACGCGAGGGAGGAACAAAATAGTTTCATAATCAAATTCAAAAAGAGGGAGATTTGAGAATCTAAAAGTAGGATCTTTTAATGGATTTGGTATAGGATGATGGAGAAATTGAAGAGAGCGATAAAAGTAACGATCAGCTAAGAACTGTCTACGAATATGAAGAGGTGGGTCAACACATTGGACTTGTGATTAGGGCATGCATTCCGAAATTCCGGAATTTCGAAAAGATTTTACCGATATTTCAATTCCGGAATTGAGAGGCCTAATATCGGTATTTCGATATTAATAAATGTTACTCAGTGAATGGCATTTTGCACAACAAAACGCAACATTTCTATTTTCCGAAGTCGTATAAAAGAAAGAAGACCATTATTCGCACAAACCTACGACAATATTTTACCAAAACCAAATAACGAGATTTTTTTTGAGATTATCGTCAATTTACTACGCCAGCACAAAACTCACAGTGAGCCTAATCCTACACATGCAGTACCCTCCAAGCCCAAAATGAACATATCATCGTCTTCTGACGAAGACGTTTCAGTCGAAGAACCAACTCTACACGAACCGCTAAACAAGGAACTGGATAAATGCAAGAAAATCCGCAAGTTTCCATCTGTCTCTATCAATTTTGATTATGCAGGGTTTGTCAAAGTAGAAAAAACGATATGATAACGGAGGACAACGAGGTGTGCATCTGATAGAAGCATACAAATATATTTTGTATGTCCTGCCTGAGAGTATTGACAGTAAATAAATAGTATAAATAATGCTGGACATTTTTCATACAGCATCATCTTAAGCCCCAAATTAAGCAAAGCTTGTATTATGGAAACTACATAACTGATATCTACTTAGGTATATACATTTTTTTTGCTGTAAATACATAATGCTACATTGAAAAAAACAGACCCGAGACAAATATTTGCTGATTCATAAAATGAATAAGTAATATTGTTGTTTTAATTATTTTGATCATCAACTTTTTATGTGAAAATAATTACTGCGTGCGTGTGTAATATCGTACTTTTATAATTGATATTCTATATTGCTTAATGTTGATTAAAATACTGATACTATAACACAAGTTATTTGTTCGTTCCTTTCCTCAAAACAGAAAAATACAAAAAAATCAATTCCGGAACCAATTCCGGAATTCCGAAACTAGGTTCCCAGCATCGAAATTCAATTCCGGAATTGAATACCTTCCGATATTGCATGCCCTACTTGTAATGCATTAATAGGGGTAGATTTAATAGCGCCTGTTATAATACGTAAGGCCTTTGACTGGATTAAGTCGAAGTCGATTGAAGTAAGTTTTATTACCTTGTCAGTCATTAAAAACAGTCGAGATATCAACTTATCAAGAAAGTGACAGACTTATCAGCACGACCTTGACCGAGGAAATGCGTTCCAATACAAGCATATTTCCCTATGGGTATGTCCGATATTTGCGAGATCTGTGGTTACAATAACACCACTATAGATCAAATGATAAAACAAACTGAGGTTTTTTTTGTTATTCATTGCGGTTTTATTATCAGTAGGCATTATATTATTGGGAATACAATTCCTTTAAAAACTCGAAGCGAACGGAACGTTTCAACTATTCTATTAGGACGTAGTATTTGAACGTCTTTCGATAACCTCAATATTTTTTTAGTTTTTATTTTGTGTTTTACTAGACGGCCGGCTAGTGTGACGATGAAATTCTGTGCAAATATTTCGTTTATGTTCGCTGAGGCGTCTTCGATTTTAGAAAGATACGCTTTGGCCAAAACAGCTGGGTTTAAGGCTATAGAATCGGGTTTCCCGTTTGGTTTTACGCTGGAACAAGTTAAAGAGGCGAAGGAAAGTGCCGGCATTGAGCAAGTTTTGATCAATCTAAAAACAGGTAATATCATTATAAATACGTATTTAAATGTGTAAGAGTAAACGAAGTGTCTAACTAGTTATATTAATACTACGCTTCTCTATAACTTAATTTCAAAGCAGACTTCAAAAAAAACTTTAATATTAGGCATTGTGCAATTGCTAGTTTTATATTTCCAGAAATGATAATACAACATAAGTTGAGTTATAGCATAGGTTCTGAATAGATAAACGTTATTGTTATGATGTTATGGGCTTCACCCGCTTGGTACCCGGATAACATTTAGCCCATGTGTTATTCTGATGTATAAGCTATGTTACTGTAAAGTTTCATCAAAATCCATTCAGTAGTTTTTGCGTGAAAGAGTAACAAACATCCTCACAAACTTTCACGTTTATAATATTAGTAGGATAGAATGTTATGAATTATTCCCATCTGTTACCCTGCTTCATATTGAAGATCATCTCGCAACAGAGAGATGTTCAGTCAGTTGTTTTTATCGAACTTGACATTTAAATGACAAAACGATTGTTGACAAAAAGAACTCCTAGATCTACAGGGTGTCCCGGAAAACGTATACTAAGCCCGAACGGGGGGTTCAAACCATGAAAATGAGCATTTGTGTGAGTCCAGTTCTTAGGATTTTTTTTAGATTTCCATACAAAAACTTGTAAAAAAATGTAAAAAAATTTGGCAACCCTAAATTTTGTCAACACTGTCCTACCTACATTCCCCTTCAGGTCCCTGTGGAGTGGAGCCTCCCCTCGAGCCTATTCGGGATGAAACCAAACTAATGACTAAAAAAAATAAAAAACTGATCAACGTAATTTAAACTTGTCAAAATTTTTTTGGGGTTTACTTTTGTTATGAAATTTGAAATTCCTTTTTATTTTGACTAGTGCCGCGTCCCTGATTGTTACTTAATCATCCTGAGTTCTTTCAACCTAGTAAGGTCACCTTACTAGGTTGAGGTATTTTAGCTCTAAAAATAATAGTACCCCATGGTGAAAGAAAGAATTAAGTGTGCAAAGGCTTCTTTTTGGTTCAAGGGCATCTAAAATTTTTTTTTTATTTTGCAAATTTTTGAAACCCCCGTGTTTACCACCGATTTGTGGCTATAAAATCAATCTAAGAACCAAAAAGGTAGCACGATTTTTTTTCCAGAACCAGCATTAAAGTAATTTAAGTCGATTGCAATAAACCGCATTTGAATTGGTTATGCCGTTACGGATATAAATAGCCTTGGTGTTATTTATCAGCTAAAATAAATTGAAGGATTTACGTCTCAATGTTTGTCTCGTTTCAGGCGACACAACTAAGGGCGAGCTGGGAGTGACCGCCGTACCCGGTAAAGAAAATGAATTCAAAGAGAACTTCAATACCACAGTGGAATACGCAAAAGCAGTCAAGGCAAATAAAATACACATAATGGCGGGGAAACTGGCACAGGTCTCACAGAACAACTGGGACACTTATGAGAACAATCTAAAGTATGCCGCTGACGTGCTGAGGACTGAAAACCTTCTAGGAGTTATAGAGCCGATCAATCAATACTCTGTGTCGGGGTACTTCTTGAGTGATTTCGGGAAAGGTAAGACTTCGTATAGGGAGATTACCAACTCATAAATTATTATTATTATTTAACTCAGTTAATTGTTATCTCAGATGATACTATTAATTGTGCCTGGAACTTTGAGAGGCATTAGCGGGGCCAGAGCCAACACTAAGAGGTATTTTTGTATTAAAAAACATAATATTGTAGTGTGGATGGCGGCAGATGGGTGTTATTAAAAACAATGGGTAAAACATTAATTAGTAGGAGTACATGCTTTGAAATAGGTTATGGGATTTGTAGATAAAACGACACATGCCAGATCTGAATAAAAATTAAAAAAATAAATCGTAGAAGGTGATGACTTTCCGTTTACTAAACGGACCCCCATAAGTGCCGCCAATGATAGGCAGCGTAGGGGCTATTATTATATACCTGTACCTGACTAAACTGTTTATTAGAAATAGTAGCATCGCTGTGAAACGACTCATAAAGCGCATTTTACATGTTATGTGGTGTCGTGTCATTGCAGTCTTTAGCTTGAAAGAGTATGAGTGAACGAGAGAGGCCTCCTTGCAAGGCGCATATAAAATCCATTAATATGGATATGACTTTCAATCCGCCGCGGGTTCAACCGTTCCGTTGAAAACAAAACTAAGTAGGTAGATCTTTTTCATACGCATCATCCATATAGTTTTTTTTTTCACTCGTCTTCTCCGGTGCGTTGAGTATGTATTTGTTTTCGGTATTGAATTTTTATATTATTGGCCTTTGCTTATGCGTTTGAACAGCATCTGTGTAACCTGAGGATTCTGGCTACGTTTAATGGATTGGAAGTCTATTACAAAAGCTTTAGAAGTTTTTAACGAAGTCAGAGCAGTCATTATTTGGACGGGGAATGATACCCTATAAACAAAAATTATAAAAAATATGAATAGAAATCCAGACATAGTGTAAAACATCCAATTCCTGCTTAGTTTTGCGTTAAACGTAGGTAAGAACAGTATTAGAAGACATCTATATGAATCCCAACCCACGATTAAAAGGCATATCCATATTTTGATTTCGTAGTGAATATGACGTCATTTGGTACTTAAAACCTACCTATTCCGACCCCTGCTGATTACACAATGATACGAGAAGGAACTTCAGAGTACAGACACGATAAAGATACAGTACTGAAAAGATGTTTTTTGTTTCAGCCGTTGAAATAATAAAGCGCATTGACAATCCCCATCTAAAGCTGATGTTAGACGTGTTTCATTTGCAACAGATCAGTGGAGACATTACACACGCTATCATGAAGCTCATGCCGTATGTTGGACATGTCCAGGTCTGTTATGGCATAGATAAACTACCTTAAGATTTATCCTATCTTATTTCTCAAACTTTCGCGTTCAGTAAACATAATTTTATAAGTTGTATAATGATGAAGACTCGTAAAACTTTTAATTAGCTTTTATAATCTTTTAATAATTATGAAAGCGAAAACTATTTTTGATGGCTTTGAGGATGTTTCAATGTTTACTTAAAACTTCGTAACGGCTAACCTAACTAGATATAAATTTGGAATGTGTAAAGTTACTAGGTCAGGTCAAGAGTACCCTGAACCGGCGAGCATGCATGAAGAATGTGATATGAATAAATAATGTTGGTAATTTTTTTTTACACAACGTCATCTAGCCCCAAACTGAGCATAGCTTGTATTATGGGAACTACATGACAGATATTATACTTATATACTTTTTTGTAAATACATACATATTTAGAAAATACCCAGACCCGAGACAAATATTTGCAAATCTTACAAACATTTGTCCCGCGGCGAGAATCGAACCCGCAACCTTCTACGTCTCAGGCGGGTCTTCGCCCACTGCGCCACAGAGGTTGTCATATGAGAGGTATATGAGTGAACGAAGCAAAAAAGATGTGACAGAATCGTAGCAAGTAGAAATCCGTGGTCTCTGCCTACCCCTCCGGGAAACAGGCGTGAATTAATGTATATTAGTATATAAAACTATCTTCTGCCCACGACTTCGCCTGTGTGGTACCCGGATAAAGAGTAGCCTATGTGTTATTCTGATGTATAGGCTATATTACTTTAAAGTTTCATCAAAATCCGTTCAGTAGTTGTTGCGTGAAAGAGAAACATCCATCCTCACAAACTTACGTTTATAATAGTAGTAGGATAGGATTTGTAGGATTACCATAATAGGCTATTACCAGTTTTTCGTCGAATTGAAAAAGTTATGCAGCTAAATCAAATCGACGAATGACGGGTAATTTTGAACCACTTTAGTTTCGATTCTGTACTCAAGATTCATCACATTACAGATAGCTCAAGT
Organism: Perizoma flavofasciatum; assembly: GCA_958496245.1. Lineage (NCBI taxonomy): Eukaryota > Metazoa > Arthropoda > Insecta > Lepidoptera > Geometridae > Perizoma > Perizoma flavofasciatum. The sequence continues at coordinate 5,658,871 of OY292439.1, read as the reverse complement.
ACCTAATCGCAACGAGCCGAACACTCCAGGCGAGATTAACTACGAGTACGTGCTCCAGCAAATAGCGAACGCCGGCTATGATGACTGGGTCGGACTCGAGTACAAGCCTCTGGGGAAAACTGAGCACGGCTTGGACTGGATCAACAAATACGGTTATAGTCTATGAAGGAAATAAAACACTATCCAAACAAAACACGGCACATTCATGATGCTTGGCAATAACTGTTCAATTTTGAAGAATTTTAAAATTGGACGGCAGCAAAAAGTTTTGCAGCTTTTTACACTATGATTGCATTAATAATAACAGATACATATTTTGATCGAATAATAAATCATCCATTTTTTTTGACAAGCTCTGTGGCGCAGTGGGCGAAGGCTCACCTGAGACTCAGAAGGTTGCGGGTTCAATTCCCGCCGCGAAACAAATGTTTGCATCTACAAATATTTGTCTCGGGATCTGGGTGTTTTCTATGAATAATATGTAAAAATTTACAAAAAAAAATAAAAAAATATAAGTAGTTTATCAGTCATGTAGTTCCCATAACACTGCTTACTTTGCTCTGCTTACTTTGGGGCTAGATGACCCTGTGTGAAAATGTCCAGCATTTTTTTTATCCATCATCATAACGGTCAGTAACGTCTGCTGCTAGAAACATAATAACATCTGTAATCTTCCATTGTTACAATGTTTCAGCCAGCTAAGGTTCGTCGCGCCACAGAGATGTCAACATGAACTAAATTCAAAACTTTTGCCGCTATCATGATATTTATTTGAAGAGTTCATAAAATATTGTTATTTGCGATATTTTAACATGATTTGTTGGTTACAATGTTACATGTTCATCAAGACTGTATCACTGCCCCTTCGGCCAGTAGAGAAATAGTTTATCAAGAATTATAACTTGTAAGTAATTAAGAAAAACAATTCATTTTCTTAATAACTTACAAGTAATTATTTTATAAATTTATTTTCTTAATTAAGCAAAAGTGATTGACATCTGAAATTTGTACTAAATTTTATGTACTAAAGTTAAATTAATTTCAAGAGTAAAAAGCATTTATTACTATATGATTGAATTATTATTACAAAATATATTCAAGTCAAGTCAAGTCAAGTCAAATATATGAATACTAACATCATGCTAGGCTGGGGCTGGGCTGTAGTGAGACTGGACCCAGAAATGTCTCTTAACTGCCTCCAGTGGGAGGCGATCTTTACTCGATCGTCGTAAAAGCTGGAACAAACAATGGAAGTGGATAGGTGTTTTTGAAGTAAAAATTAAGAACCTGAAGTAACAACGAGAATACTGAATATACAATGCATCCAAAAAAGTGGTGTTTAGCAGAAGTTTAGAAGTAGAGCTAATTTACAGGGCAAATATACTTAATATCAGATCAATCAAATATACTTAATATCAGATCAATCAGATATACCCAATGCTTCTGGGATCTTAAATTTCCTATGGCTAATATATTTTTACCCGACTTCCAAAAAGGAGGTAATTTTTTTTTTATGTATGCCTGTTCCTTTAGCTCTGGCTGTAGCCTAAACAGCTAGATGGATTTTGATAAATAAAACAATTGGTTCGTCTTGATCACGAGAGTGATATAGAATGCATAAATATAATACATATCAAGAAATACTATTGTACTTAGAATATAACAATATGAAGAGTCATTTGTTATTAAATTTTATATAGGAATATTAAGATTATAGAACCACGCTAAAGAAACTATAGTTGAGTTTCTTTGTTTTTAAACTAATTACTGTTACAGGGATCATTCAATATGCGAAAGTGGTCTGGTTTGGATTCTAACATGGATCAAACAGATCAGGCAGAATGGTGACAACTAGCCACATAAGCCAAAATAAAGAGGCTGAAGTTGTTAAACCTATTTAAATCTGTTAATAATAAAATTACTTTCTTATAGTGTTTAAACCAGTCCATACTTTTTTCAATCCAGGTAGACAATATTGATAAAAAAATCGAATGGACACAATATCAGTAAAAACTGCTGTTATTTTAGTATGTGTGTATTAGAAAGCAATAAAAAAATTGTATTCACCTTTGAAATAAGATCCTTAGCGCCGTCAGGTACGTATTTCGGGTAAACCATGTCCAAGGCGAGTATCCTTTCATAGGTCTTGTCTTGACCTTCGCTCTCAAACGGCGGCTTTCCCACTAGGAACTCGTAAAGCAGTACTCCGATGCACCAGTTGTCGATAAACAAGTCGTACACTTCGCGGTTTATCATCTCTGGGGGTAGGTAGTCGAGGGTTCCGCACATTGTTTTACGTCTGGAAGATAGATAGATAACACTATATTTTACACCACATTATGTTGCATACAATTGTATGTGTATTGTAGATCTTATCAACTGCGTGATTATGTTTTAACGATTGTTATATAATGTTAACTATACAAATTCATTTTTTTATTTTACTGTTTTTTTGAACGGCGTGCAGCTTTCGCGGTTACGTGGTAATATCTTACTATTATTAAACAAGGATATGTTATTTTGTACAGTAAATCTCCATGATATAAGCTAATCAATCCCACTGCCACAGAGTGGGCATGCCACATGGAAGGCAAATACTAATATTCAAAATAGGAAGTTGTATTACGGAGACTTTATTTAATTTTTAAAACTGAATTATACTGCAAAATTAGTTTTTAAAAGTAGCTTGCCTGGGAAAGCACATCCAAACAGCTGGATTTGGAAATAATAAACATTCTGTATTTTTATGGCATTTTTTTCTAAGTAGCCAAACTCTAAGTAAAACTTCCTTTATTAAATATTTCAAGCACTTGTCTTTTATGTGGCAGTGGCATGGGATAATTTGTAGAAGACAGGAGTTCCTTTTATAAATACAAAGAATGCAAATGAGAAATTATGTTGAGTTGACTACTAAAACCAAGCTAACTTTTATGTGATAATATAATACCCATGGCATGGAAATAAAAATAATTTAAAATAAGAAATAGTACATTCATAGGTATCTATTACTATTTGCGGTTCTTGCCCTGGTGTGACGAGGGTATATAGGGGAAATAAAGTTAAATTTTTCATTGATCTAAAGATTAGTTTAGTTTTTTTGACAGACTATTGTGTGTCAAGGAAGCACACAATAGTATGTCCACTAGACAGATTACTACTCCGCTAGGCCACATCAGACAAGCAAAATAATAACCAAATAATAAATAACCTTTCTGAAGGAGCATGAACAGACCAGCCAAAGTCAGCCAGCAATAGGTCTCCATTGTATGCAACCAGGATGTTCTCTGGCTTTATATCCCGATGAATCACATGGTTTTGGTGGCAATACTCTACTGCATCTGCTACCTGGAATCATTATTCACTATCAATAGCCTGTAGAAGTCCATTGCTGAAAATATACTTTCCTCAAAGAGTGCCATAATTAATAATCTTGTCCTATAACCTTTAAGTTAACATTGGTCTTCCTACATTACATTATCTGGTTCGTCAAATTAATTATTAATGTGATTATGATAGTAAACTCAAGTCAGCTTTTGTTATCCTAGTGAAATAAGAGCATATGACACGGCGTATTTTATAAGGACAGAGAACGCGCCTTCGCAGCAATCCGTACAAGCTCCGCTTGCGCGTTTATTGAGAATTATCAACAGTAGTATGATGTAATGCGATTTTTGCATGCATTTGTATCAATGCCAACGCACTGATAATACAAAATCAGTGTACAAAAACAAACATGCTTCATCAATGCAATCACATTAAAATAAGCTACAAGGTGCGTTCTCTGCATGTATAAAATGATATGTGCAGAGAATGTCTTGTATTTTATGCTCTTTTTATAAAGAGCAACAGCTCTTTAGTCATACCAGTTCTTTCTTGGTTACCCTCTGTGAGGTCAGTAACCGGATGGTTGTCAAAGTCAAAGTCAAAGTCAATAGGTTTTTATTCATTGAAATCACAAGGATCATATAGAAACGTCAACTTAAAAACTATACGTGAATCTAAAATGTTAAAGAGAATTTACGCCGGTTCCTCGCGCGCGACCAAGCATAGAAGAATCAGGCAACAAACTCTGCTTGGTTATTTTTTTGATGATCCTTCATTCAGCTTTAGTGTGGTGCCAATCGAATGTAAATGAACGAGACTCATTTATAGAAAAAAGTACTAGTCAGAGACTTAAATAAAGTCTAAAAAGTATCAACCTAAATTCTTATGACAACATACTATACGCTTTATAATAGTAATGCTTAACCTATTCTTAAAAAATATGATACCACAGATATACAATTCCACAATTAAGCTAACGAAGGAGCGGAGCGACGACATCGGGCCATGCAGTTTTATCGTCAATATAGGCATTTAAGGTGTAATACGCCTTCTTTATTAGATTGTTCTTTATATAAGATTTAAATCTTCGAATAGGCAGCTCGGTTACATTTTCCGGAAGCTTATTATAGAAGCGTACAGAGTTTCCCATAAAAGACCCATTGGACTTTTCTAATCTAAATTTCAGGATGAGTAATTTATTTTTGTTTCTAGTATTAATGTTATGGACATCACCTTTTTTTATAAAACAAGCGCTATTTTTATGCGTGTATCACCGACCTCAACCCTTTGAACTCTATTGGATAAGTAAGACTGAACAAGATCCAGTGCTTTATTTCGAATGCCGTAATGATTCAATTTGGATATTAAAGTACCATGATTTACGCAATCAAAAGCCTTGGACAGATCGCAGAAAACTCCGATAGCATTCTGCGCGTTCTCCCAAGCTTCCAATATGTGCTTTAAGAGCAAGGTTCCAGCATCGGTTGTAGATCGACCTTTGGTAAATCCAAACTGATTATTATGAAGTAGCCCATTATGGTTGAAGTGTGTCAATAGTTGAGAAAGAATAATTTTTTCAAAGATTTTACTTAGCGCGGGCAATACAGAGATCGGTCTATAATTTGCTGGATCTCTAACATTTCCAGACTTGAACAAAGGAATTAATTTACTGTATTTCATAAGATCAGGAAATAGTCCTTCATCAACACAACTATTGAAAACATGGGCTAAACATGGAGCGATATCAATGATTATCGCACCTAGAACTTTTGTCGATATTCCCCATAGGTCTTCAGTATTCTTTATGTTTAGTGACATAAATGTTTTTAGAATACTATCTGCATTAACGTATCCAAAGCCAAACACGACTTCACATTTTTCAACACTTGACTCTAATAAAGAAGTCGCTCTAGCGGCTGAAGAGTTTAACGCTTGGGTTACAATTTTAGGTACACTAGAGAAAAAACTATCAAATGCATTTGCAATATCAATATTATTTGTCAGTATTTTATTTTCTAAGTTCAGATTTATATCTTTAATCCGGATTTTAGATTTTCCTGTTTCATTATTTGTGATAATGGAGGTCCTTAAAAGTGCCTGGTAATGTAGATGGTGAAAAATTTAGTGCAGGAAAAGGATTTAGTCGCCTTGCAGAGATTTCTTTCATTGACTATCATAAGCAATGATACAGGCTGTCTCCATATTTTTTTCAATACCCTGTCTGTCCTACTACTATTTATTAATTTCTTAGATCCATAAAAGTAGGTAATTTGTTACAAGTTGGTCAAAGCAAAAAGTTTACCTGATAAATATATTTAGCAGCTTTAGCCTCAGGAAATCTGCCATTTGGTGAATTAGTCAGATGTTTGTAGAGCTCCCCGCCTGCTGCGAATTCAATCACAAGATAGATTCGCCGTTCATCATGAAACCAGGTCAAGAGACGGAGGATGTTAGGATGTCTGGAATAAATAATAAGACAAGTAAATTAAAAAAAAATACAAATCTCCATGTGTTTCCATCATCATTTGCATCGCTTAGATATGTTTATGTTAATAAAACCTATCTAAGAACCATCTTTGAAGATATACAAATTGATTGCAAGTTAACTGCAATACAATCCCATAAGCTTTTTTTGAGATCAGTGGGTGGTGACAGACAAACAAAAAACTTTTTAAGGCTAATGCAGATACAGTTTCCTTTCACTGGTAAAAATAGTTTACGATAAATAGAACCCTCTATAAACAAATAACTGTGTGCTACCAATACTTTTATGGTCCTCTTTTACATGCTTGAGAAGAATGAAAAGGACTCAGGGTGAAGGTATTTAAGTATTTTTGGTAGGCCCTTTCATGCATTTTTATTAACAGTGTGCATAATCTAGTCTTGGGAGTGATCATTAGATGCAGATATGATTGTTATGATAGAAGTGGTTAGTTTTAGCGCTACAACATAATATAGAGAGATTTAATAATAATCAACAAAAGGTTCACATTGGCACACGATATCTAGTTAATATGCATACCTAAGGTAAATTGGTACAATATTGTAGGTAAAATTGATGGATGACTATAACTAGAGCAAAGTTTACACTACAAATTTACCTCACATGCGATTGTATCTCAATTTCTCGCAGCACTTGACGCTCACATTTTGACTTCAAAATCTGAGACTTGAACAAGGTTTTTATAGCAACTAAATATCCAGTTTTCTTTTCTCTGGCAACGTTAACGTGTCCAAATTTGCCTTGGCCGAGGTTGGAACCAAGCTCGAAGTCTCTGGGAGACCATTTGTACCTGAAAATATATGGTTTGTGTAGCAACGCAACGCATCATAAAAGTCGAGGATTGTATGCTGTTTTAGCAACACTCACGAACTACTGTATGCTGAATGGTTTATAATTTTGGTTTCCAAGTCTAACACTTCACTTTTCATGGTAATGACGCTATTTTACTAGTGTTTTTCGATAAATTGTATAAAATAAAAACGAAAATACAACAACCGTTGAGATTTTTGATTTGAAATTCTTGTTTGTGACCACAGACATACTAGTTAGGGATACGAGTCCGGTTATTGTACAACCATGAAAAGCGCAGCCAGGAATTTGCGATCAAAATGGTCGCAAATTCCTGGTTGCGCTTTCCCGGCACGTGCTGGAAATGTCCAACCATGGAAAACACGGCCAGGAATTTGCAACCAAAATGGTCGCTAATTCCTGGCCGTGTTTTCCATGGTTGCGCTTTCCCGACACGTGTCGGGAATGTACAGCCATGGAATACACAACCCGGGATTTTGTGACCATTGCTGTGATTGGTTGAAAGTCCATGCTTCGTTTAGATGCAACTACAGAGTATAAATCGTACTATCCTATTTTTATAGACGAGTACCACAGACTATAGATGAAATCATTAAATCCAGAAACACACTAGCCACAAGTGTTGATTTGATTTTAAATAAATAAATAAATAATGCTGGACATTATTCACACATTTTTGATTCCTACTTTTCTGGGTGGTAATAAAAAAAACCTAATAACCTAACCTATCCAAGACGGATTTGCCTAGGAAGGATTTTTCAAGCCAACATTAACTTATTGTTTATGTTGGCAACTCTTGATTGAACATATTAGAACTTGCTCAGTGCAAACGAGGCTCGTCCTCGTCATGCGACTACTTTGCATCGACCAATGAGAGCTCAACAATATGACGAACTCTCGACCAATGAGCGTCGAGAGTTATGACGTCATTTGGCTTCAAATTCCATGGTTGTGCTTTCCATGGTTGTGTAATCACGGCACCCAGGGATACTACTTTGTAAGAGCAAAAAATATTTAATCTGTGCTACTTTGTGACTTGCTTGCTTGGCTTGACTGTAGTTGATTACAATTGTTATTTTCGTTAAGTTGTCGTATGTAAATGTCAACTTTCCCCCGTATACCACGACATTATATGATCCATTCTTACCCAGAATCCAAATTCGGCCATAACCTGCACCATGAGAATCTCTTGTACTAAAATAGGTTCGTACGTGCATGGATTTCACACTGTGCACATGAGTACCTAGTAGTTAGTGTTAACTAAAAGCGGTTGTAATCAACCCGCGTCGACAGCAGCCCGTATACGCATTTCCCATAAGAAGCTGTTTGTTTGTTTGTTGATCTGTTACCATTTATCATTGAAACGTCCTAGCGGATTGTAATGAGGTTTTTTGCAACCTGAAGTAGCCCATTATGGTTGAAGTGTGTCAATAGTTGAGAAAGAATAATTTTTTCAAAGATTTTACTTAGCGCGGGCAATACAGAGATCGGTCTATAATTTGCTGGATCTCTAACATTTCCAGACTTGAACAAAGGAATTAATTTACTGTATTTCATAAGATCAGGAAATAGTCCTTCATCAACACAACTATTGAAAACATGGGCTAAACATGGAGCGATATCAATGATTATCGCACCTAGAACTTTTGTCGATATTCCCCATAGGTCTTCAGTATTCTTTATGTTTAGTGACATAAATGTTTTTAGAATACTATCTGCATTAACGTATCCAAAGCCAAACACGACTTCACATTTTTCAACACTTGACTCTAATAAAGAAGTCGCTCTAGCGGCTGAAGAGTTTAACGCTTGGGTTACAATTTTAGGTACACTAGAGAAAAAACTATCAAATGCATTTGCAATATCAATATTATTTGTCAGTATTTTATTTTCTAAGTTCAGATTTATATCTTTAATCCGGATTTTAGATTTTCCTGTTTCATTATTTGTGATAATGGAGGTCCTTAAAAGTGCCTGGTAATGTAGATGGTGAAAAATTTAGTGCAGGAAAAGGATTTAGTCGCCTTGCAGAGATTTCTTTCATTGACTATCATAAGCAATGATACAGGCTGTCTCCATATTTTTTTCAATACCCTGTCTGTCCTACTACTATTTATTAATTTCTTAGATCCATAAAAGTAGGTAATTTGTTACAAGTTGGTCAAAGCAAAAAGTTTACCTGATAAATATATTTAGCAGCTTTAGCCTCAGGAAATCTGCCATTTGGTGAATTAGTCAGATGTTTGTAGAGCTCCCCGCCTGCTGCGAATTCAATCACAAGATAGATTCGCCGTTCATCATGAAACCAGGTCAAGAGACGGAGGATGTTAGGATGTCTGGAATAAATAATAAGACAAGTAAATTAAAAAAAAATACAAATCTCCATGTGTTTCCATCATCATTTGCATCGCTTAGATATGTTTATGTTAATAAAACCTATCTAAGAACCATCTTTGAAGATATACAAATTGATTGCAAGTTAACTGCAATACAATCCCATAAGCTTTTTTTGAGATCAGTGGGTGGTGACAGACAAACAAAAAACTTTTTAAGGCTAATGCAGATACAGTTTCCTTTCACTGGTAAAAATAGTTTACGATAAATAGAACCCTCTATAAACAAATAACTGTGTGCTACCAATACTTTTATGGTCCTCTTTTACATGCTTGAGAAGAATGAAAAGGACTCAGGGTGAAGGTATTTAAGTATTTTTGGTAGGCCCTTTCATGCATTTTTATTAACAGTGTGCATAATCTAGTCTTGGGAGTGATCATTAGATGCAGATATGATTGTTATGATAGAAGTGGTTAGTTTTAGCGCTACAACATAATATAGAGAGATTTAATAATAATCAACAAAAGGTTCACATTGGCACACGATATCTAGTTAATATGCATACCTAAGGTAAATTGGTACAATATTGTAGGTAAAATTGATGGATGACTATAACTAGAGCAAAGTTTACACTACAAATTTACCTCACATGCGATTGTATCTCAATTTCTCGCAGCACTTGACGCTCACATTTTGACTTCAAAATCTGAGACTTGAACAAGGTTTTTATAGCAACTAAATATCCAGTTTTCTTTTCTCTGGCAACGTTAACGTGTCCAAATTTGCCTTGGCCGAGGTTGGAACCAAGCTCGAAGTCTCTGGGAGACCATTTGTACCTGAAAATATATGGTTTGTGTAGCAACGCAACGCATCATAAAAGTCGAGGATTGTATGCTGTTTTAGCAACACTCACGAACTACTGTATGCTGAATGGTTTATAATTTTGGTTTCCAAGTCTAACACTTCACTTTTCATGGTAATGACGCTATTTTACTAGTGTTTTTCGATAAATTGTATAAAATAAAAACGAAAATACAACAACCGTTGAGATTTTTGATTTGAAATTCTTGTTTGTGACCACAGACATACTAGTTAGGGATACGAGTCCGGTTATTGTACAACCATGAAAAGCGCAGCCAGGAATTTGCGATCAAAATGGTCGCAAATTCCTGGTTGCGCTTTCCCGGCACGTGCTGGAAATGTCCAACCATGGAAAACACGGCCAGGAATTTGCAACCAAAATGGTCGCTAATTCCTGGCCGTGTTTTCCATGGTTGCGCTTTCCCGACACGTGTCGGGAATGTACAGCCATGGAATACACAACCCGGGATTTTGTGACCATTGCTGTGATTGGTTGAAAGTCCATGCTTCGTTTAGATGCAACTACAGAGTATAAATCGTACTATCCTATTTTTATAGACGAGTACCACAGACTATAGATGAAATCATTAAATCCAGAAACACACTAGCCACAAGTGTTGATTTGATTTTAAATAAATAAATAAATAATGCTGGACATTATTCACACATTTTTGATTCCTACTTTTCTGGGTGGTAATAAAAAAAACCTAATAACCTAACCTATCCAAGACGGATTTGCCTAGGAAGGATTTTTCAAGCCAACATTAACTTATTGTTTATGTTGGCAACTCTTGATTGAACATATTAGAACTTGCTCAGTGCAAACGAGGCTCGTCCTCGTCATGCGACTACTTTGCATCGACCAATGAGAGCTCAACAATATGACGAACTCTCGACCAATGAGCGTCGAGAGTTATGACGTCATTTGGCTTCAAATTCCATGGTTGTGCTTTCCATGGTTGTGTAATCACGGCACCCAGGGATACTACTTTGTAAGAGCAAAAAATATTTAATCTGTGCTACTTTGTGACTTGCTTGCTTGGCTTGACTGTAGTTGATTACAATTGTTATTTTCGTTAAGTTGTCGTATGTAAATGTCAACTTTCCCCCGTATACCACGACATTATATGATCCATTCTTACCCAGAATCCAAATTCGGCCATAACCTGCACCATGAGAATCTCTTGTACTAAAATAGGTTCGTACGTGCATGGATTTCACACTGTGCACATGAGTACCTAGTAGTTAGTGTTAACTAAAAGCGGTTGTAATCAACCCGCGTCGACAGCAGCCCGTATACGCATTTCCCATAAGAAGCTGTTTGTTTGTTTGTTGATCTGTTACCATTTATCATTGAAACGTCCTAGCGGATTGTAATGAGGTTTTTTGCAACCTGAAGTAGCCCATTATGGTTGAAGTGTGTCAATAGTTGAGAAAGAATAATTTTTTCAAAGATTTTACTTAGCGCGGGCAATACAGAGATCGGTCTATAATTTGCTGGATCTCTAACATTTCCAGACTTGAACAAAGGAATTAATTTACTGTATTTCATAAGATCAGGAAATAGTCCTTCATCAACACAACTATTGAAAACATGGGCTAAACATGGAGCGATATCAATGATTATCGCACCTAGAACTTTTGTCGATATTCCCCATAGGTCTTCAGTATTCTTTATGTTTAGTGACATAAATGTTTTTAGAATACTATCTGCATTAACGTATCCAAAGCCAAACACGACTTCACATTTTTCAACACTTGACTCTAATAAAGAAGTCGCTCTAGCGGCTGAAGAGTTTAACGCTTGGGTTACAATTTTAGGTACACTAGAGAAAAAACTATCAAATGCATTTGCAATATCAATATTATTTGTCAGTATTTTATTTTCTAAGTTCAGATTTATATCTTTAATCCGGATTTTAGATTTTCCTGTTTCATTATTTGTGATAATGGAGGTCCTTAAAAGTGCCTGGTAATGTAGATGGTGAAAAATTTAGTGCAGGAAAAGGATTTAGTCGCCTTGCAGAGATTTCTTTCATTGACTATCATAAGCAATGATACAGGCTGTCTCCATATTTTTTTCAATACCCTGTCTGTCCTACTACTATTTATTAATTTCTTAGATCCATAAAAGTAGGTAATTTGTTACAAGTTGGTCAAAGCAAAAAGTTTACCTGATAAATATATTTAGCAGCTTTAGCCTCAGGAAATCTGCCATTTGGTGAATTAGTCAGATGTTTGTAGAGCTCCCCGCCTGCTGCGAATTCAATCACAAGATAGATTCGCCGTTCATCATGAAACCAGGTCAAGAGACGGAGGATGTTAGGATGTCTGGAATAAATAATAAGACAAGTAAATTAAAAAAAAATACAAATCTCCATGTGTTTCCATCATCATTTGCATCGCTTAGATATGTTTATGTTAATAAAACCTATCTAAGAACCATCTTTGAAGATATACAAATTGATTGCAAGTTAACTGCAATACAATCCCATAAGCTTTTTTTGAGATCAGTGGGTGGTGACAGACAAACAAAAAACTTTTTAAGGCTAATGCAGATACAGTTTCCTTTCACTGGTAAAAATAGTTTACGATAAATAGAACCCTCTATAAACAAATAACTGTGTGCTACCAATACTTTTATGGTCCTCTTTTACATGCTTGAGAAGAATGAAAAGGACTCAGGGTGAAGGTATTTAAGTATTTTTGGTAGGCCCTTTCATGCATTTTTATTAACAGTGTGCATAATCTAGTCTTGGGAGTGATCATTAGATGCAGATATGATTGTTATGATAGAAGTGGTTAGTTTTAGCGCTACAACATAATATAGAGAGATTTAATAATAATCAACAAAAGGTTCACATTGGCACACGATATCTAGTTAATATGCATACCTAAGGTAAATTGGTACAATATTGTAGGTAAAATTGATGGATGACTATAACTAGAGCAAAGTTTACACTACAAATTTACCTCACATGCGATTGTATCTCAATTTCTCGCAGCACTTGACGCTCACATTTTGACTTCAAAATCTGAGACTTGAACAAGGTTTTTATAGCAACTAAATATCCAGTTTTCTTTTCTCTGGCAACGTTAACGTGTCCAAATTTGCCTTGGCCGAGGTTGGAACCAAGCTCGAAGTCTCTGGGAGACCATTTGTACCTGAAAATATATGGTTTGTGTAGCAACGCAACGCATCATAAAAGTCGAGGATTGTATGCTGTTTTAGCAACACTCACGAACTACTGTATGCTGAATGGTTTATAATTTTGGTTTCCAAGTCTAACACTTCACTTTTCATGGTAATGACGCTATTTTACTAGTGTTTTTCGATAAATTGTATAAAATAAAAACGAAAATACAACAACCGTTGAGATTTTTGATTTGAAATTCTTGTTTGTGACCACAGACATACTAGTTAGGGATACGAGTCCGGTTATTGTACAACCATGAAAAGCGCAGCCAGGAATTTGCGATCAAAATGGTCGCAAATTCCTGGTTGCGCTTTCCCGGCACGTGCTGGAAATGTCCAACCATGGAAAACACGGCCAGGAATTTGCAACCAAAATGGTCGCTAATTCCTGGCCGTGTTTTCCATGGTTGCGCTTTCCCGACACGTGTCGGGAATGTACAGCCATGGAATACACAACCCGGGATTTTGTGACCATTGCTGTGATTGGTTGAAAGTCCATGCTTCGTTTAGATGCAACTACAGAGTATAAATCGTACTATCCTATTTTTATAGACGAGTACCACAGACTATAGATGAAATCATTAAATCCAGAAACACACTAGCCACAAGTGTTGATTTGATTTTAAATAAATAAATAAATAATGCTGGACATTATTCACACATTTTTGATTCCTACTTTTCTGGGTGGTAATAAAAAAAACCTAATAACCTAACCTATCCAAGACGGATTTGCCTAGGAAGGATTTTTCAAGCCAACATTAACTTATTGTTTATGTTGGCAACTCTTGATTGAACATATTAGAACTTGCTCAGTGCAAACGAGGCTCGTCCTCGTCATGCGACTACTTTGCATCGACCAATGAGAGCTCAACAATATGACGAACTCTCGACCAATGAGCGTCGAGAGTTATGACGTCATTTGGCTTCAAATTCCATGGTTGTGCTTTCCATGGTTGTGTAATCACGGCACCCAGGGATACTACTTTGTAAGAGCAAAAAATATTTAATCTGTGCTACTTTGTGACTTGCTTGCTTGGCTTGACTGTAGTTGATTACAATTGTTATTTTCGTTAAGTTGTCGTATGTAAATGTCAACTTTCCCCCGTATACCACGACATTATATGATCCATTCTTACCCAGAATCCAAATTCGGCCATAACCTGCACCATGAGAATCTCTTGTACTAAAATAGGTTCGTACGTGCATGGATTTCACACTGTGCACATGAGTACCTAGTAGTTAGTGTTAACTAAAAGCGGTTGTAATCAACCCGCGTCGACAGCAGCCCGTATACGCATTTCCCATAAGAAGCTGTTTGTTTGTTTGTTGATCTGTTACCATTTATCATTGAAACGTCCTAGCGGATTGTAATGAGGTTTTTTGCAACCTATGTCTTCCAAGATGGTTATAGATAGGTTTTAACACCACAAGTCACTAGGGGCACTGCAAACAATGATAAAAATACACGTCCACGGTTGGGTTTACAGACTACTAGGATGCTAATGCATGTCGGGTTGTTTCCAAATTAATCTTTTAAAAACTGTAGGATAATAATTTGAACAAAGAAAGAAAAGCTCGGATATAAAAAAAATGTGAAAGCTAAAGTAGTCCGATAAAATGCGTTGAAAGGAAGGATAGGTAGATACCTATGTCTATTTATTTTCACCTGTACCTACCGAAACATGCTTTTTTCATTTATAGTACTATTAATAGGATAGAAACGCTTTTAGTGCACACCAATTAAACGTACCTACCTAAATACATCTAATTATTAAGTTAGTACAGCCGGCGGGCGGTGGCCCCCCTTTTATCTGAAAGTAAGTCGGTACCTAACGAATCTTTGACTAGTTAAATTAGGGTACCTACCATTAAAAGTCCGTATTCTGTGGTCATATTGATAAACTATACAAAGGCAAGTGAAAATAATTTGAATATTACTGATCTACTTAATTAGCCATTGTAGGTACCTATGTGGATTGTGGTTGTTAGTTCTGGTTAAAATAAAATATATAAATTGTGAGTTTAGTCAACAAGTTTTAGCTAGTAATAGGTATACCTACTTAACTATAGGATGTTTTATTTGCCAGTATTTTTACCTAAACGCTGTTTAAATTGGCTATTTTGGATGAATCATAAATCTAACCTTATAAAATCGTTTGGCCTGACTGACTGACTGATCTATACTGGTAAAAGTGTGTATCGTTTTTTTTAAACACGACTTCTCGCGTGTTAAGCCGCAGGTAACAACTAGCATGATATATTTTATCTATTATGAATCATAATCCATCCTATATCAAATCAAAAATCAAATTATGTTTATTTGGGTCAAAAAAAATATACAAAAACCTGAAAGAACGGTAAAACACGCAGAATTTTAAAAACTGTGTCGCGAAATTAAGCGCTCTCCTCCGAAAAGAACCAAACAAAAAATATTTTAACTACCGTATAGTATCTACTTAAACAGATACATAAAACATATATGTACCTACTTATGAATAACATTTAACACTTTTGCCTCGGTGTAGGTAGGTAGGTAGGTACTTTAGCGCCTGCCTTAAATCTTGGTTTTCCATTTGATCTTGGGATCATTTTAGTCAAATAAAGAATTTGAATTTGTATCGCACCAACACGGAACAACACGTAATTCGCTTAGTATGAGAAACTTACCAATACGTTCTTTTTATGAGAGTAGGTTCAGCATCAGAAAGAAGATTCGTACGTATCTAATTTTTATTTTAACCTGTTCTTGTTATAGCGTTTTTGGGTAACTGTGTTATCAAATGCTAACTACCATTTTTGTGCCACAGGTAGGTATGCATAGTTTTTTAGTAATACATTTAGCATTTTTTTTTAAAGTTAACCCTGTGGTGTAAAAAAAACTATGGTCACCTGAGTGACCAACTAGTAAATAACTTGCTTACTTTGTTGAAATTCGAAATTCGTATAGCACTAGATATTTCCAGCTTTCAATTCAATGAACATTCTTACGGGGTAATTTTTTAATTATAAGATGATTAAAATTCACTTAGTGAATTGAAATTTTGCATAGGAAACTATCATGCTATGAGCATGACCATGATAGTTTAAAACAAAAGAGGCACCACATCGTGACTCGGGAACAAGTTTCCGAGGCGCTATTGCCAACTGGTTCATGCTTTTATGGCTAGATTATTTTGTAACTAGTCATAAAAGCCTGACTATCTAGGAATTAAAATGCCGGACAAGCACTCTACATTATGACCTTTGTCGTGGTAATTTAGAACTGTTATTTTTAACCAAAATCAATTTATATGCATCTATTACCTATAAACCTTTGGTAAAGCTCTTTTGTTATAAGAAATCAATTTCGGGAAATAGTGCCAAGCATAATCATTTTCAATACGATGCGAACTACGATGCGATAGCTACTATCGCGATAAAACCTATCTAAGAACCATCCTCGAAGACACACAAATCGATACCTAGCAAAAAACACATTACAATCCGTTAAGATAGGTAGATAGATAAATCATTTATTTGCAACTACTTATTAATAAAGTACCTACATGACTTAGATGATTGGACTGCTGATGTGATAATTAGCCACAAATTGGGATGGGACTCAGCATAAAGCGCCACAGACCTGGTGAAGGTAAGTAGCGCGCTGATCTTCCGTCCTGTCCCAATATCAGTAACAGATAGCTTCGATATAAACTAACAGCCTTTTCAGAGATAAATGTTAACTGACGAACACAAAAAATACAAACAACATCTTATGTCAAATAAAATATATATACGAGCTCCTGTTGTCACGGGTAAAAAAAACTATAAAATAGTTATTTGTTGAAAGTGAAGCACCAAGACAAAAAAATATGGCCACATCTGTCCCTACATTGCGTACGCTGGCTACACTTCCCAGAACCACCCTTGCCTCCCGACACCGCCACGGAAGAAACTCTTACATGATCTGCGCCACCGGTGGCGGGAAATAGAGGAAAACGCGCGCACTTGGGTTGGGGTGGCTCGTTTCTCATTCCGTAGCGAAACGCGCGGCGGCGCGCCGCCAATCGATACGACTGCTTTTACACGCCAAAAACCATTAAAACACAAACATCATACAACCAAACGTAGCTTAGTAATTGTATACTTACATTATTATTGTTCTGTTAGTGTAAAAAGCAAGTTAGTGTGAAGGTTGTGCGAAAAGTGCGACGCAAAACCGGCTGTAGGTAAGTGTATTAGGTACCAATGATTATTGGTACGTTGTGATGACCTAGTTATCACAGAAGAAAATTGCATTAGGTTTTAAGATAGTTTAAGATTGATTTAAGATAGTCTGCTAGTCAATATTGACTTGCTATGCTTTGATTTAAGTGGGCACCTGTAAGAACGTTTCCGAATATAATTAGTAGGATTTTACGGGGTATAGTATTAGGTAGCATCGATCTTTGGTACACCAGATAAACAAGTCTGTACCAAGTAGGTAGGACAGGTATTTTACAATAGTAATAGTAGGTTTGCTAGCTTATAAGTACTAATTGTTTATTTTATAGTGACAATGACCTAAAAAACTGTTTACGAACCTAATTTTAAAAAAGATCCCGTAGTACTTCCCCAAGTATTTTAATTGGATTAGTTTTTGCTTGCTCCAGCTATTATACCTAATATATGTGCCTCCAGCGATCTAGATTATTTAAGCTTGCCCAAATAAGTAACTTCCATCTTTAAACTCGAAGGCCAAAAGGTTCTGAATAACAATAAAATAAACTGCTATGCGTAGTCGAATCACCATCAAAATCATCGATCCTTCCGAAAAGAAACAAAACCTTCGTAGAAGTTTCACATTTCTGTTATGTACCTAGAGATTTGGAGAGGCATGATACCTAGTTCCGATGCCTACCCGGGCGAAAAGCCTACCTACAAACTCAGTTTAAATTATGACCTCAATATTGACACGAGAATACCGTCGATCGATAGTCACTACTTTTGGACAAATCGACCACTCTGGCCCTTAAGCAAGAATGGTATCTGTCTGAATTTTCCCACTGAAAACTGACAAAAAGATTCATGGTTCGGTTTAAAATAGGTACGGGTCTAGATTTCATATATAATGCCCTACGTGTAGAGATATTATGCAACATAATATAATACTTTCACATGTAGATTTAAATTATTTTTATGCATTTTTTTTTCTCTAAATATACATATAAATAAAGATCCAACAATCACATACATAGTCCTGACCTCACACTAGGATTCTCAGTATAGTGTGTATAATACGAGTGCTACAACAACCAGACTATCGGAACAAATATCTATAGAATTATCTACAGATATTTGTTAAATGTTTGTATGTACAAACTTGCCTACCGCGCCACCTAGTTTGTATGATTATAATTATACATGAATTCTACAGAACAGATTAAAAGTTTTTACTATCAACAAAGGCATTTAGACAAAAAATGTTCACTTGAGCCAAGCATAAACGTATTATCAACGTACTTGCACGCAGTTAACCCCAGCAATTATCTTTCAAGTACCTAAGTTTAAAAGTGTCATTGACCGTGTGGATCCATCCTCTAACAGTGCCAGTGTTCAATCCGTTTGGGTGTGTGTTGGGTACTGCTGTTGACAGCAGGAAGCTGGAACTGTGACCTATTTAATACACCGCTAAATACCCATCCACTAACATTGCACCTATATATCAAAGTTCTAAAATAGATTAGTCTTTTAGTAATTAGTGGCTATTGTGTCGGCTCACATAAGGTTTAGAGTTCATAAATTTTCACTTTCATAGCTCCGATGGTGTTTACGGAAAGCCAAAATATTTTTTAAATGTATTTTGAGTGTAGGCTGTCAAGCTGTATTTGGCCACTTGAAATGTACAGTTACTTACTTCTGCTGGCGACCGCACGTTTATTGTTTTTTCCTGACAATAATATGGATAGGTAATCCACTGAGTAAGTGAGCTACTTGGATTTGAAAAACAAAGAATACTGGAAAAAAGTTAGAATACCTATTGTCGACTTAACGTTTTCAACAAGGAATAAAATTGTATACTGTTGCAAGAAAACATTTACGTGGTGTAGATAATTTTTCAGCTTAACTTTTAAGCACTTGTAAGTCTTGATATATAAATCATTTTCACAGAGACGAAATGATAACTCATAAAATAAGCTCAGTCTTTTGTTGCGATTCTTGGCGTTTCTTGTGGAACCCGTTCTCAAATTAAAAGGGAATCGAAAGTACCTAACTACTTAATTGAAAGGCGCGGCCCTTTACTCTTGGAAAGCTGTTTGCCGACACGACAGTCATCGCTGACGCAGCGCTGCTGTGACGAGTGCAAGAGAAAAGCTCCTGTTGTTGTGACCATGATTTATTGCCATTTCAAGTTTTGATGACGGTTGTTAATTAAGTATATATCTTTTGTCAAAAATCCTTAAAGTCATTGGCATCTTGGGACTAGGTTTTAAGTCGTAAACTTTAGTTTAACTTTTTATAGGGTTAAGATCGCCTTTGTACATGTCATACCATTGTGCCTTTTGGAAGTGTTCATTTGTGTGTCCATTAGATAATTATGAATAAGTTCTACTTAACATAGTAGAATAAAAACAATGATTTAAGCAGTACGTAGTAGATTCTTTTTAAGTGGTATCTCATCTCTACTTACGCCTCTTTTGTATAAAACTACGAGAACCGTTCAACAAGAGTTCTAGAATAATAAAATCCAACGAATCACAACCTTACCTCATAACTTATTAAACAACCGAAACGTTGTCGACTGGAGAAGAGTAAGTTCTGCTAGCTTCGTCCATATACACGATAAAAAAAAATATTTTTTTCGCACAAATCACAAATAAGATATGTATTTTGACTTTAAAATACTTTCCAAAGTTTTGAAGCAGTCTCTCATCGGCCTTACGCAAAACATCACATACATTCGGGCGTGTAAGATGAAATCATGGAGCCCCCAACATAGGCCTTAACTACCTACCGCTAACTGTTCGGTAGGGAGGGACACTTTCACTAGAAGTCTGGTCGCGGCACACGCCTCATTTTATACTGTGTTGATAAGTCATCTATGAACTTGATGATCTGTTGGCTCAGTGGGTATTATCGGGGAATAATCAATGGTATCTCCAACATTATTCGTTTATTTTTTTACTTATAACTAGAACACCCTAGGTATATGTAGAGCGCGAGGGTGCATAGTCGACCCCATAATAAGATTGCAATGAGGGTGATCTTTATGTGATTGGGGTGAATGAAATTTCGACTTAACTCATGATATTGTCTTGAAGGCGCTAAATTAGATAGATAGATAGAAAGAAGATAGAAAAAACTTTATTGTACACCAAATTTTCAGCTTAAATAAATAGTACAAACTTTAACATTGTTGTACAATGGTATTATCGCTAATTAGCGATCTCTACCAGACAACCTTTGGATAGAACAACTGTACGAAAGAATTATGTATGGACTGTAAAGTAGTTTGTGTCCTAGTAAATAGAGATTATCTGATAGTAGGTAATTATTTTTAAAACAGTTTCGTAGTTCCTGAAGCGGTATTAGCATAATCAAAACCCAGGACGGCTCTTCTCAGAAGTCCCGTATCGGTGTAATCGGTTTTAGCAAATCTACGGTCAATACTTTAGTAGGTAAGTACTTATAGGTGAAATGGAGCACGACGGTCGATGACAACCGCTATACGGCCATTGTATTATCCAAGTTCCAACAATTGGCTTTCTTGTACGTGATTCATGATACCAATATAGATAAGAACTAAGAACACTCCAATGCCGGCTACCTACCCATGTTTTGCGCTATTAGAGTTGCTTGGATTAAATTTCAGTTATGTAGAGGTGTTGTTGAGATAACTTGGCCACTTATACACTGATGTCTGTGACATTGTAGTCAGCCCTTATAAAGTGGAGATGTGAGTAGATGAATAATGAATAACGATGATCTGAGTATTTCTTTATGTGCTAGTACATTAAGGTCCTATTGAATCCCCTTGGATTGGATGGAAAGTATCAATATGTATAGGTGTATAATTGTCTAGCAAAATTATATACCTCTAGTAAATTATTTACACCTTTTTATCAACCATTCATAAATACTACACATGTAGTGTAAAATTACTAGCCATTAAACTTGGTGTCTCGTAAAACAGTTGAAAGGGGGTGTGGAAGAAACTATATTCCTTATAAGTGTACAATTTTAGTGAGTCTCATCATCATTAGCAAGTGAGCCTGTTTGATGAATGGAAACCAATGGGTCCAGTCTAGTCCTACTACGTTAAAAAATAGATAGTATCTCGTGTAACTAACCAGTAGTGTTTAATGTAACACCCTGAAAGAAACCCGCTAGAGTGCTACATACTAGTATATTAGCTACTTGCACACACAGTATCGTACTAGTATTAATAACAGGCAGGAGCAATCCTATCCTAATAATATTATAAACGCGAAAGTTTGTGAGGACGGATGTTTGTTACTCTTTCACGCAAAAGCTACTGAACGGATTTTGATGAAACAATTCATTAGTAATTAGTAATTAGTCATGTTCATCATCACCTAGACTAGAAGATGACCACTGTGGACGATATACGCAACATAATGTCTCGACTTTAGAGCCCCAGCCACTGACTCAACTCGAACATTACCATTTATAAACTAAGACGAAGACTTTAGAACGATGACTTTTCCTTAAAGTCATCGTTTTAAAAGAAAATTGACTGTATGTTTTTTTATCGTGTATTATTTATTATTTTTTTATTCCTGAGGAATAGCTGTTTTTCCCGTAAAACTTAAGAAACATCATCTTATGGAATCACGACTAGCCGAATATTTTTTTTGTGGGCGATCATTCTTTTATTTTTTATTTGAAAAAGTAAGCAAAATAACAAGGATACATGAAAATCTGATGATAGATAAAGAGGACTGTAAGTAAGCGTATCACGAATTTGACGATTTAATTATTATCCACCAACTTCAAAAAAGGAGTTTCTCAATTCATCTGGATATTTTTTGTGTATAAGTTTGTTACGCGATATCTTCGCTAATTGTGAACCGACATTAATGATTATTTTTTTAATCGGTAAAGTATACTTCAAGGGTAAATTCATAAAATGTATATGGAACCACTATATACATTTTATGAAAAATCCCACTCCTATAAGGGTGACAAAATGGGTGATGAAATTGAATATTGGCTTTTTTTATTAATTGCCCGTTCAAGTTGTTTTTTTTTAACATTTAATGTCTTATAAATTATTAAACAGCTAACTTATTATTATTATCAAACTCGGAGAAAGAAATTCCCACACATTTTTGCGGTTTTGTAAAGACGTTACCAATTTCTTATAGTAACCACAATAATAGAGTTCACGGTATATTTCTGTAGAGCTACGAGCACAACTTTATACCGTGGTTATACAATGTAAAGAAATCAAATCAAATCAAAATATTTTATTGCAAATATGGGTATGTCAGATGTTAAATTTATAATATAGTATCACCATAAACAACTTTCTAGCATGCAAATATAGTCATAAAATCTAGTCATTAGTCAAGTAAATAAAAAAAATAAAAAAGACCTACGTGATTAAATTAAAATATGATATTATTATGTACTATTTAAACAATTATTTAACAAGATTAAAATATCTATGTCATACATCATTGACTGAGTCATCTAAATAATCATTAACACTTAATACAATTTTTCAAGCAGCAATTTTGCATATTTTTATAAAACTATATAACTTTTTTCTTGAAATTATTGAGAGAAGCTGTTTCCAGAACATCAATAGGAAGATGGTTATATATTTTTGGAGCCATATAAAATATGCTCTTGCTTAGTTGTGATGTTTTACTATGACGGAAACATATTTTTTGTGCTTATGGCGTTTACTTTTAAAAGTAGAATATAGATTTAAGTTTTTTCTTACAAAAAGGACAACCTCAAGTATATACATACATGGCAATGTTAATATTTTTAGCTCACTGAAATGTGGTTTGCAGCTGTCAGTATGCTTCAGCTTACAGATAGCCCTCACGCATCTCTTTTGTGCCTTAACCACCAAATCTTTGTCAGTAGAATAGCCCCAGAACAAGATGCCATACCTCAGGAGGGATGCCACATACCCGTGATAGGCCATTAATAGAGTCGATTTATCAGCGGTCCTCGAGAGCATATACAAAGCATAGGAGAATGTACTATAATTTTCAAAAAAAATAAAACATTGTTCCCTTGTTTTAGGTATTGTTCGATTGCGTTGTTGATATTGAAGATAGTATATCTTTAGCAATGTTTTGATGCCAATAATCTCCGTAACAGGTGAACCGATTTGGATGAAATTTAGAATAAGCATATATAGCTCGTGACCTTATACTATGGCTGAATCGATTTGAATTAAATTTGGAACAGGTATAGTTGGTAACCTAGAATACACATATGATACTTTTTATCCGGGTAGCACCTGGGCGAAACCGTGGGCTGAGGCTAGTTTCCATTATAAAACACACACGACAACACATTGCAACATGGCACTTTCATCACGATCCCATCAAAACTAATATTTGCTTTTCTCTTTCAGATTTTCCTTCGTCGTGCACGTTGTTTAGAGTGCGGGTGTATTGAAGATGACGACTACCACGGCAGCTTCCTGCATGAGCAGCGAAAATGGCTGCGTTGTCTTCAACTGCCTCGTACACCTTTGGGAATGGTAAGTTATATTGACTAGGTTTTCAAAAACTTGATAGCCTGTTGAAAACGACATTGGATATTCTACTTCCTACTAATATTATAAAAGCGAAAGTTTGTGAGGATGGATATTTGTTACTTTCACGCAAAAACGACTTAACGTATTTTGATAAAACTTTACAGTAATATAGCTTATACATCAGAATAACACATAGGCTACTTTTTATTCGAGTACCACACGGGCGAAGCCGTGAATAGAAGCTAGTATTTCATAATATTGAGTTATAAAGACATGTATTTGCTACAATAGTATAGAGGTATCTCTATAATTACTTCTCTCTAGCTGAAGGGTTGCTGGAAGAAAACTCTTTTTAGGGTTAAGCTCGCCTTTGTACATGTCATTAAATTATACCTTTTTAAGTGTTTATTTGTGTATACGATAAAGAATAAAGGTATATATTGATGTTTGAATCTTACGATACTAATCGTAAGATGACTCTATGATATCTAAGTAATATTATATTTCTTACTTGTCTAACTTTCTGTTCTATTGTACCTTTATTGTAGGAAATACCAAAAAATATATTACTAGAACATTGCCTAAAATAAAATAAATGTACGGCGGAACAGCAATCTAATCTAGACAAACATAGGGTGCTGAGGAATATTTGAAAACAGTGATAGGTATTTTTAAGGAGATATTTTGTAATTTAACGATATTTCTAGCGTACCTACATCAGAGCACGAACTAGCAATTCCAACTATCCCTATAACTTACTTACGGATAAACGGATTGATTTATTTAGTACCTACCTATCCTTTATCTACGCTTCCAAGAAGTAATAATATAAATTCTTCGTCCAGTAATGCTCTTTTATTTGCTATTGAGAATTGCTATTGAGAATTGCTATTGAATGAGTTGCCACTAAGGTTTTTGAATATGCATGTTAGTCTTATTCATAAAATATACATGAATGATTGTAAAAATCCCAGAAAACTGTACCGTGGTGTGTAGTAGAATTGCAAAAGGTGCAAAGATTATCGTGCATAGAGCTTTTGCTATAACAGTTATTTCCTAAATGCTAAATGAAGGTTTAGCTTTTATGTTATTCATTAAAATACTTGTGAAACGAAGGTAGTAGGTAAACCTTGTATTTTTTCATACTAAACTCACCTAACTTCAAATTTATTTTCAAGAATAAAATAAACAAATCCTTCATATTTCATAGTTCTCTTATTGATTGTCAGTGAGTATGCCAGTCAGTAACGCATTAGTTTTATTATTTAGAAACCCCCGCTCCGTTATTTTAAATGAGAAGCCATACAAATATTCTTTGAATTATGAAATACGTACCATAACTGGCTAGGAACATTTTTGTTCCTAAAATTAACAATCTCGGTACTGGCTTTGAACTAAGTTTGTACTGACATACTATAAATATAATAATAATCATCCAACAGACACATATAAAGTCCTCACCCCACACTAGGATTCCGTTTGTCGAGGCCATCAGAAACTACGAGTACCTATCGTGGTACGACAAGACCCAGTCCTGAAACAAATATCTGCAATACATACAAACATTTTCCCGACAACAATAATCGAATCTGCACCTCCTGCGTCGCAACCGGCTATTCGCCCACCGCGCCATCAAGGTAGAGTAGGTTCTTTGGCCTTTAGAATCTTGAGCCTTTAGGATATTGAGTCTTCTGAGTAGTTCATAAGTAAGGAATAATCTCAAAGCTCCCAAAATGTACTCCAAATATTGCCAATATTGGGAAAGTTCGGAATGTTATCGCTAATTTTCCTCTTTCAAGGCATAGAACAAATCATAGTTTGTTCATTAGAGGCAAGGTTTCGCATAACCTCTAATGCATCTAGCTATAGGCTGTTATGCTATCTAAATTAGCCAAATGCCAGTGTGGGATGGAAGTGAAATTCCTTAACATTTATTTTAGATTAATATTATCAAGCCCATTGGACCAAACCCCATCATAGCTACGCCCACGTTTACAAAAAAATTACTGTGCCGGAAATAGCACTCCAGCAGCCCAGTTTCAGGTGACTGATACTTTAAACACTAATATATTACTTGTCAGGTGTTATAAGGTAGTCTGGTGTGGTAGTTCCAATTCTATTTGGGTAGGTTTTCGCTGCTGCAGTGAGTTTTCACCTCTATATTTATTGTGCTAAGTTATGTTAGCACGTCACATCCGCAGGTAAATGTGGGAAATCAGCGCTAACAGAAGTGAAAATGCTATAATGTTGCAGATAGAAAAGCTGTTTCTCTAAAACACGCTAAGTAGGTATCACGTCGATTTCTTTTTCCGAGTAAAAATAAACTTACAAAAACAAGAGAAACAAGAGTAATGATTCGAAATAAATGTTTTACGTGAATTTTGCTTTTGTCGTAACGTTGTGCATTTTAACAATTCATGGCATGTAGATAGCTAGATAATTTTTAGATATAGTAGGTACCTATACTTTTTGGTATAGGTATTGTAACTTTTGCATTAGACTGAGTACTTTAAATTTTAAAATTAAGAACAAAATGAAAACAATTTGGCTCTAGTCATATTTAAAAAAAAAAAAAATTAAAAATCTTTTAAAATTACAAAGGTTTTTTCATGCGATCAAGTTTGTATTTTTTAAGGTTGTTTTATTTTTTTACAAATGGGTTACTTCTTTTAACTTATTGGTATACAAATATGTCTATATTTTATGTCTTCGATTCTGAAAAATCTGTTACTTGAAACAATTTATTCTCAAAACTTTTTGATAACACTTAGATTTCAGACCATCACTTCTAATAAGTTTTTTTTAAACAAAGTAACTTCTCTCTATCTTCTCATTTGAGTTACAGTCTCGTTATTGTTACCTAACAGTGCTGTAATTTTGCGATCTAGATGAGAATTGCAGGTTGCTTTCCAGCGGAAACTTAAAAAAAGCTGTAAACTTAAAAGGTTACAGCGTACAAAAAGCTGGAAACAGACATATCAGCGGCCGGCCAGTCGCGAGCGTTGACAGCACTACCACTTTGTTCCATTGTTCCAACACAGTAACTGTCAGCTGCTCTAACATATAGTACCAACCAGTTTTATCTTAAGTAACATACGAGAAATTAAGGTTAGAAAATTTCTACTGTAAAATGACAGTCTCATTAATGATACTAATAGGTATAAAATAACTGATTTCCTATAAAATATGTAACTCTAGAACATTCAGTCGAACATGATAGTCCCGATTTGGCATCATCAGGAAATTAGCCTTGTGTATTCACACCTTTTGCTATAGAGCTGTCAGATGTCTGCATTGTAAATGTAATTTCCTCCTCGAATATCGCAAAGTACTCTGCCGAGGGAAAATTCGTTCCTGATTTTAGAATCCTATTTTAGATTTTGCAGGGGGTTTCCTGCCTTGCAATTAGCCTGGGCTTTGCACCTATTTGGTTCTATAAAGGGATTATTCAATTCGTTTAGTCCTGCAGTTTGAGAGTTACTTTTATCCTCGGAACAATGTTAAGCTCAGTTTTTTTTTCTTTATATCCTACTTCCATTTTACAAGTGTTACATACAATATCAAATATTTACTAGCAGAGACACCCGAGATTTTTCTTACAAAGAACGCGTCTCTTACAAGAAACGCAATGACAAAGTGCAATGAAAAGTCTAGACGCATTGTAGCAATGTCTTTTCATCTACCAAACTTATGCGGCATTCAAGTCTGCCCAGTCTGTAGCACACGGGCAATAATTGTTCAGTTATTTTAATATTATTGCACGGCGATTAACATAGTATGAAACTATTTAAAACTAGCAAGCTGTTTTAACAGAAATTTATTATTTATGTCATTAGTATCCTTGTGACGTATTGTTAATAAAGGTAATTTATTTGACCCCGCTTGGTACGATTTCAGCAACTTCGAAACCTAACATGATAATCGTATGATTCTTGTAAACGATGACCTCAAAATCGCCGGTTGTGGCTATACTTTAGTTGTTCGTTTAGCACGTTTAGGTGCTTTTCCCCAGTTATTTTTACTGGCATTTTCTCCGACAAACGCTTGGCAATGTTTCAAGATTGTATGATAAACAACACTGAGATAGACATTTAGGAAATATGAAATGGTTGTAAAACATAAAACGATGAAGATGTTTGAGGCTCTCGACTTATGTACTCATACTACAGAGTATTTTGCGTACCTTGGCGTTTCGTGTTTCAGTCACGGGGGCTGAGTTTTTGAACCGACTTTAAAAAATTGAGGAGGTTTTCCGTACGGAGGCTTTGTATGTTTTGATTGTGAATATACACCGATTACTACATAAGGGTCCTATTTGAATAGTTTTGTCAGATAAAAATATCATCTAAATCGGAAAAAAGTTTTGCTTAGACTAAAAAAAAATACATGCGCATTTAAGATACTGGGGCGTGGTTGATTTTTGGGAGTGCTCGAAAAACAAAATGAATTTTGACTTGAAAAATCGTTTTTAATAGAGTTTATTTCGTTAAAAGATTGGCAACGATCCAAGGAAAAAATATATAGACATTAAAATGATATTATTTGAAGATGAGATAAGTAATTGAATGTTTTGAATTTACGATAAATCATAATAATAATGAAACACGAGTAATTATGAGAAGTTTATTTATTTCTTAATTACACCATGTTTTATGTGAGTTCTGGTAAAAAAGTGGGTGTCGTCGTTGCATTAATTTTAGAACAAACGTGGGTTTTGGCAGAGAAAGTGAATTTCGGTTCCACATTTTAATCGGACGTGACTGTGTCAACTGGTGGCGCGGCGCGACGTTCTCGCGACGTTTTCACTGAAACCCGAATTAGTACCGGATATTCGTTAGAATTTAAAAATGCATGGAAACAATTAAGATCGAATTATACTGTTTTAGAGCGAACCAACATAATACTAAATTAGCCTTTACTGGTGTTGATTTTCGTGCATCATTCTCAGCTATTGCTACCTTTTTAAGTTTAGTCTTTTCAGAAAGTACCGCAATAATTTTAGCTAATGTGAACAGAATCCTTGAACACCACTATGTAGGTAGGTAAGTTTTAACTTTTCAGAACGACTTATACGTACCTCTGAACTAAGATCTTGACTTCATAGTTTAAAAACTCCCAACCAATTAAGCTTATAATTATTCGAACTTAAAATTTCTATTAAAACAAAATAAGTATAACATACAGTTATCGTCGGACAAACACACATACATAGAAACACGTCCGATTGTCTAAGTGAGTCAGAGATCTTAGCTTGATCCGCTCGATCGATTAATATTTTTACATTTGAAACAGCATTAAAAGTGCCCTGAAAATACTGATTATGGTTATAAACGAGCACACAATACTTTGTGAGTGTGACCACAATAGCCCAATATAAAGTTTACCCACAATATTTAGACAAAATAAATAGCGACTATTGAGATAATGGCACGCAGTAAAACACCTTGCAGACTCAAGTACAAAGATTCTATGAGAAGTTACTTAGAACTACTATCAACAAATCCTCAATAAGATCATCTTGAGCACTTACTGTTTTATAAGATTTCAAGAGGTGTGAAAAAAACAACTTATTCTGAACAAAAATGAACTGGTGATAATGATAGCGAAAGCGCATTTTTTTATCTAAACATGCTCAAAAATTTATAAGTAGAGGTATATAAAAACTCAATGATACTAAAAACTCAATTTTGACCCTTCTGAGAATGTTGTCATTCTCAGAGGGTCAAATTGAGTTCAAGATGATAATATTATTCAATTAGAATTGAAATAGGAACACACTTACCTATTTAGTGGATAGATTTTCAAAGTTGAGCGTGTGGTGCGATCTATAATAGATTCATCGCGCCGGATTTGTAAAGTGGAAATTCTCGTTAGTATGCAATTTCGCAGGCAATCTTGAACGTTCAACTTTGTTGGTTGGTGCATGGCACCAACCAACAAAGTGTAGAATGTATACTATGTATCTATATTTTAAAAAGTATCTATTTAAAGATTGGAACTGTAATGGTAAGCCTAATAATATATCATGATAAGCCTTAACATAAACACCTTTAATGATGCGCCATCACGCGTTAGCCTACAAAAGCCTGATGTGCCTGTAATTGGTATGTACCGTGAACAATGATGCTAGGTCATTGCTATTCATCGAGCCAATCGGGTCAGTTGTACGATTTCCATTATACAAGATTCTAATCACGCCGTGACATTTGGAGAAAATTGCTCATGACATCCTTTATTGGAAATATCTGAAATGTGTATCTAAATCTATAAAAATAAAAATATGGTCCATTACTTCCCCAACTCATGGCCTTAATTTACTTGGAAAAGCTGCGACCTGAGAAAACTTGGAACAAGTTTACGAGAAAAGTCCTTTAAGTTTCGAGTTCAGCGTGTTCAATGTTTATATTGAACACGCCAATTATTATTAAAAACTTTACGAAGGTAGGAACCATATTATTAAGCTTTGCGATTAACGTTAGATCCAAAATACCCCTAAATTCTCGTGAATTTGGAATGAACTCAAACGAATACAAGTGTTGTAAAAATAGGATGTAGATTTTAACGTTTCTAGTTGGATATAATTAGACAGCAACTAGTTGGCATATTATAATTCAATAGTTTTTACCATACATTTTAATTATTCACTGTTTACTTGCATTAGGAAAAATACAAGTTCTCATGTTTTAATTTTCGTAGCTTCGGTATAATAGAATTGAGAAAAATATAAATTAAAATTTTCTGAAACGGATGGGAAAATTATCAAACCACTCTTATAGCGGCGATAAAATTAAGTAGGTACCTCGAAACAACCGTATCTCGAATTTCACAACTGACTCATGATGAAAACTCAATAAAGTTATTTATTAACTGCCGACTATTTTCAGATATGCTAGAGGAATATTACAATGGAAAAATACAGGTGTATCGAAAGTGTGTCGAATACCATTTTCACCTGATTTCGGAAACAAAGCACCACTGTCCGTTCATGCACCGGCAAGTTAATTGGTAAAAGTGAAGAGAAGTGAGGGTTTTCTTTGTCCACTTTAATAAGAAAGGCAAATAGATGAGTACTGCCGAGTTATTTTCATAGTGAATCATGATGAAACATACAATTACGAACAGTTTCTCTGTTTATCTTATATTATAATCCCACGCTTTTTCAAAACTTTTGCTCTATGTAGTTGTGTGCATTGGTACGAGTATGTAAGGATGAAAATTAGATCCTACTTTAATTATAAGTGAGAAAGATTGGATGTTTGAATGTTTGTTTGATGTGGGCTGAACCGAAATGAATGAAATGTGGAACAGGAATAGTTCACTACCTATAGCTATTTTATATCTAAGTGTCGCGTAGGCAAAGCCATGGGGAGAGGCTAGTTATAAATAAATTATATTTACCTTACATCTATACAGTACCTATGTACCAAAAACTCCATCCGATCATAAAATATATTGTTGGGTATCTATTTGCTATTTATTGTTGTTGGTAATGTTCTTTTCGCACTCAATTTAATCGAGCGGAAAAAATTGCCACGCTAGTCGGTGTAATAATGGCTTGTCCAAGTGTGATCAAAAATATGTCCGAGCCAATTAAGTATTGGTTTTTTATAAGATTCTGTAGTCTTTAATGATACTACTGGAGACTAAGCCTTATCGGCTGCATAGCCGCGGGCAATAGCTAGTCAGTGAATCAGTTTTGAGGGCTTGCAAAACGAATAGCGGACGCTAGCGTGCTCATTGAATTAACAGATTTCATGGTACTCATTTTGTTGTTTATTTTTGTAATTAATAATGGCTGTGTAATTTAGAAAGTATTTAATGGACTCCCAAGTTAAAATTTAATATACTACATTGGTATCTATTTCATAGTTCATTTTAACTTTACAAGTTGATAACTCAACTGTTTGTTATCCACGTGCAGATAGTTACGTCTGAATAGTGATTCAGATTCATCACTTCCTGTAACCGTTACGAACCCAGTATTCAAATTTATTTTGAACCGCCTAACCTTTTAAACGTAGGTACACATCTACAGATCTTCAAACGAAAGCCTCCTATATTTTTACTCTGCAGGAATTCAAACTACCTTTATCGGCACGCAACAAACACAGGTAAAACCAGTATTACCTTGGTTAAATTAAGATACCTAAATTCGAAGTTAGTTTAATGGTTTAGGACGACAGTTTTCATTAGTTGGTTTTTAGTTAACCGGTAATGACGTTTTCTGCTGTCTCTTTCTTGCATGGGTTAATGTGTATGGCTATCGCACTCTCCTCCCACTCACTGCTGCCGCGCGACTGTTAGTACGTTACTACTTCAACAGTCTACGGCGGGCGGCCGCTTGCGTTCCTTGGTGCATAGCGGTCATTATTAAATCAAAAATACCAACCGTAGAAATATAAGTGGATAACATAATATAATATAACTATCAGATAAAACAAACCTTTAAGTTAAAATTGAAGTACAAATCGCAGTAGACGAATTTCACAGGCAAGTAGAACAACCAAAAAGTTTTCGTGTTTTGTGTGGAAAAGTGGTTGGGTAACTTAGAAGTGGTATTAACTTCGGGACTAAGTTAAATAAAACGAGATACTCTGAAGAGGATTTGATGCTGGTAACCAGTAAGGTAAAGTAACTTTGTATAATAGATACTATTATAATAGATACCATTATATTAGATAGACACTCGCAGGCTACCTTTGTAATTAACCTAGCAGATCTTGGGTTCCCGATATGTACCTACCTGAGTTTATTTAATTGTAAGGTAATTCTAAAGTTTCGTATCGCTTGTGTTTAGCTTGGGGCAGCCTAATTTGAATACCTTCATCTTGAATGGGTCTCACGCTTCACTCACGCTATGTATAAATATTTGCAGTGGAGATAAACATAGATAAACATTGGTTTCGTGGCGCACGCTACCCACCCTAATGCTGTCTGTTGGAGCCAGGTGTGGTGTCAACAGGTGAAAGAATCTACTAAAGTTTACTTTGAAATTAGTTAGCGAGTCAATGTAAATATCACTCATACAAAATACATCAACGCGTGCTTGTATACCTAACTATGCGACCAGTTCTCTTGGTATAAACATGTGTAATGTACCTTACCTTATAAGTAAGGTATAAATATAAACCTACGATAGTACGCTGAGTTGAGAGGCTTTGAAATGATCTCCTTATGCGAATAAGCCGGATATTTCCGATTCAGAAATCTGATGTCATTTTGTCATTCTAAAAACCAATCTCGATCAATTTCTAAGTCTTAAATTATTTAAATGTTATTCATTGAATAAATTAACTGCATGCAAGACACGGGTTAAGACATGTTGCACAAAAACAGGACGTAAAAGATCGGAGCAAAAAATGTAGACGGTTTTTGCAAAGGCCTCCACAAATTTGTGTGACACAGAAGCATAAGTACCTACCTACTATTATTTCTTGTAAGACTGGAGCTTGAAGGCTTAACACATTCAATGGTACTGAACATGCAAATAACCCACGTTTCTCCATTTGTTTATTTAGTTAATGAGTCATTCCACCTGATGTATCAACTGCCAAAATTACCTATCCGAAAAACTGCCTCGGTCAGTGCCGTCGACATCAGCCTGAGCCTTTTGAGGACTTATGATGTTTAAAGCAGGTAGCAGACCTTTCGCAAGCAAAGGTTTTTTGTCGCCGGACCTTTGTTCTCATGGTAAAGAGGCTTGAATGGCGTCACGTCGTTCATAGTTCACTCTTAGGTTTGTGAGCCTCGCACTTGTTGCTATTGTAACTACGTTGACATTAATTTTTACACTACAATATTCTTCTTGGAAGTCGTGTTATAGCTGATAGGTTATCTATTGTTTTCCTAAATTACGTGAGCAATCGTATTCTATTCATCTTATCGGCGTATTTATCAAATTGGATAGATTTGTTACACTAAATAGTTACAATTTATATTACCTATTATTATTTAGCAATTTTTGTCCTACTCTTGGGTAAAGTAAATTATATCATACAAGAAGAAAACGTTGTTAAGAAAACAAACGTTGCGTTCTGTATTTGAACGTGACATACAATTTGCATCCGTTCATAAGAGGATATAAATTTGTAAGTACGAACTTCCGATGTACCGGTCGAGTCCTCGCATCCCTCTTTCCTCTACACAGATGAATAAATACCTATACTTCCAAGCCAGCAAGGCAGGGTGAGTGGCCGACCACACAGCTATTCTCTGATCAACGCAACAAAAACTATGCTTTTCAACTTTTGTTACATCTGTTGTAATTCCCCATTCGTCTTCCAAACCACGGTTTATTATTCCACTGGAATTCGGACAAATTACTTTGATACAACCGGTTCTGCAATTCGTAACACCTTCGAGTAAGGACATTTTGTTCAGTTATGCTCGGAATGCGACTGTCGAAGAGTTGTTTTGCCTCAGGTAATTATTTAGAATTAAAACGATTACTTACCTACTTCAAATTGTATTTCACGCAACAATTGAATACCATAGTATCTTTTGAAATAGGTATAATATACAACGAATGTAATAATATTGTTTTCTGCAAGCTTTAATAAATTTTATTTCAAATAGGTAGATACCATTCCCAGCAATTCAATCAGACATCCTAACGGGGTTTGCCTGCTGCCTATAATGGAAAAACATGTTACGGACACGCTGTGAAAATAAGCTTTGCTCATTTTTTGTGCATCATATAATAATTATGTTTTTTTTAATGAACCAATGATCCATAATCCATAGTTAGTATACAAAAACAACTTATACAACTATGTTAGTCAACACAACCAAATAAAATGATACAAAATACACATTAACCTACTTAGACACTAGGCGAGAGATCGGCACTTGAGCACTACCAGCCAGTGTCTAATGTAGCTCGATCATAGCTTAACATTTTATTTACAGTCAAAAAGTATTCGTATTGATCTTAAGGTTGAACTAAAACAATCTCTTCCTCGACATTTAACCGTTGGCATATTGTAGAATATTGCGAAGCGTGAAAGGAACATTGGAATGCAGCAGACGTACTCGTAGTTGCTTATCCAATCTCACAACATCAATATAAACCATAAGCAGGTTTATCCTTTAGAAGTGCCGACGAAGTTCAACAATATCGCGATATAAAGGTTGCTTTATAAACAAGTTTTAAAGAGATATAAAAACTGTGAAGTGTTTTTTGTATGAGGTAGATATAAACTGTTTGAAAATATGTTTCTAGGTAAGAATATAGAAATTACGCTCGGTACAGGCTTTGAATCAAAGATATGAATGAAAGCGTGCATCTAAGTGAACGGTCGATAGGATGCCAGACTGCGGCATTCATAGCGTCTTGCGTCACACCTGCTCCCTGGATATACGTGTGCTAGCTCTAATCTCAAAGTATAGTTACCGCGTTTGCTCACACCTACTTACACAATCCTGAAAAATAAAACGTGTTTTTCTAAACAAAAGGTTAAACTTTGTAACCGATACGGCTTTAGACTGTGAACGTCAATCGCGGTCAGTTAGTATAAGCCACTTATAAATTCAGCAGTGTAGTGTTTCGGAGAAGGCCACAAGGATCGCGTTACGTACCTATTTAATAATGAACTCGTCTGTGCCTATAAGGTCTTATTATGAGCTACTGAAGACTTTGTCAGGATAAAATAAACTTGCTACTTTGCTAACAGACAGAAGGACAAAAATGATAATTTCTGAGACGCAGCTCGCTTCTTATCAACTGATTAGTTTCCAAGGTAATGTGTGTATTATAAAAATACAGTTAGATGTGCCACTTAAATCAGGAACAGTTTGCGTCAGCATCAATTTATGTAATTTGGTTAGATGGCGGATGGTTGAGTTTTATTGTATTTTTTGCGACCTCTGTGGCGCAGTGGGCGAAGGTCCGCCTGAGACGCAGAAGTTTGCGGGTTCAATTCCTGGCACGGGACAAATGTTTGTACAATCTGCAAATATTTGTCTCGGGTCTGGGTGTTTTCCTATGTATGATATGTATGAATTTACAAAAAAAGTATATAAGTAGGATATCAGTCATGTAGTTCCCATAATACAAGCTCTGCTTAGTTTGGGGCTAAATGATGCTGTGTGAAAAATGTCCAGAATTATTTATTTTTATTTATTTATAATCGCTTGAGAAATACAATTAAAAAAAAAATGATCACAATTAACTATTCTTAGAATTTTTAGAAATATATTTTATTTTATCTTATTAAAAAAAACAGCAAAATATTACACAGTTACCTAGTATTGACATGGTTTTAAGTTTCCAGTCTTTCTTTCACGAGTGCATTACGGTTTACCGGGAGCTGTAACATACTTTTTAATTTGCAACATTTCGCATACATCACGCCATACTACACCACCATTACTGTAAGTAGTGTGACAATAACTTTCTTCTCTCACGACTGTGTCACCGTCTCAGTTAATATTATCATACACAGTAGTCTCGCGGCCAACGATAAATAATTGGTCCTATCCTTCTACTATTATAAACGCGAAAGTTTGAGAGGATAGATAGATGTTTGTTACTCTTTCACGCAAAAACTATTGAACGGATTTTGGTGAAACTTTACAGTAATAAGCCTACAAACGATTGAATTTGTTGAACTTTTTTCAATCATTCTACGTACCTGTTAATTTCAATTTTCAATGCTTACCTTTTTAATGAAATTACCATTACGGCAATTTTATGTTGCACTTTCTATTTGCTATACTACTGTATTACTGTAAGTGTTATGACAAAAGTACTTAATTCAACGATAAGAAATTTACGGTTTTTATTACCTTCATAGGGTATTTAATTCTTAGGATTATCGCACGTGAAGACTTTAATTCAGTTAAAGGAGATTACAGAGGCCCTAGTTGTGTTAATCTTGGTTAGTTCATTCAAAGTATTCTCTAAAAAATGCCCGCAATGATGCTATCAAATTTTATTTCAATGGCTTTTAGCTACATTGAAATTAAATTTGAAGATTTCTCAAAAAACAATGTAAACAATAACTTCAATAAACACAGAATACAATAATTTATGAAAAATTTATTGTAGAGCATGAGACGCAATTAGAATAATTTCAAGACTCTCTACAATTTCAAGACTCTGTGCCAACTGGGGCACATTCAAAATATCTTGTAAACTTTCACGTCTACAATTATTTTCAATTTTCCTTACCAATAAATAGTTATCGGTACTCAAGTACCTACGTAATTTGGTGTATGTTCGTGTTAAATCACCTTTTTCACACCTAGCTCCAATGTACAATACAATAGCAGAAAAAACTGTAATTACAATCTCTTTGTCTCTGTCAATTTGAAAACGTTTGAAAGTATGTGCAGCGAAGCTTGAGGATTTCAGCTTTTTGAGCATTATCTTTTAGAACCGTACGGGCAACAGCTAATTTTATTAAAACATGCTGCAAAATAAATGACTTTTTTGCGGTATCATTAGGTATTCAAAATCCTTTCTGAATTCAATCAGGGAAGTGCCCAAAGAAAATACTTCACATACTCCAGGAAGTTGTGGAAGATAGGTACTATTAGTTCAGCTCTAATTACGTACTACATCCATAGTGACGTCACGGAGGCTTGTCGGCGACACATACTGAGTCCCATGCAACTATTCACACAATCATGACGATATGTTCCAAATGACAATTATACAGGGAAAGTGTTTCATTTTCTTGACACATGCTTTTTGTATTATTTTATTATGAAAGGTCGTTTTTTTTCTTACCATCAGGGTTACTGGTGTTTATATATTTTCTAATGCAACCAGTTTAAACTATTGACCAGTTAACCAGTTTAACTGATTTTTCAACTTATTTTGTGATGCAATTACATGACAGTGACTTCTTGAAGGAAGAGTATTAAAATACTCTGAACAATTATATCAAGCCTTCATTGAAAGGTAAGCTTTTAATTAGTATCTTGTTATTTTATAATAATTTGATTTAAGTATCTTAGTAAAAATGGAAATACATAGCTCTTCATTGCAGTCTAAGCTGACCTCAGGGTTAGCTATTCATGTGGCTACAATCATATTTCCAAGCATCTGTCTGATAGTACAGGTACTTACTTTAATCTAGGTACTTTACGAGATGGTTAGTTTATTATTCACATTGAATAAAAAATAAAAACACATTCATTATTCAGTGTATCACAACGCTTTTTAATAACTAGCAGGGTAGATTCTAGTTTTTTTTCATGCAAAACTTCTTCTCGCCCCTGCGCCCTAGGGGTGTTTCTTTTATACAACAGGTTACCTTCTTTGCCACTCTAGAGGAAACAAACATACGGCCCACATGTTGGTAAGCGGTTACTGTAACCTAGGATTGGCATTAACGTTGTGCGTTGATTGTTAGTCACGCAAAGGTTTTACATATATTTTGATAACGATATTTTGGAATTTAGAACATTTTTATCATTACAGAATAGTGTTCCTGCATAAATATAAAGGCACATGTGATTGATCGTTTTGGGTGACTAGTAAAATCTTAAGATACCTATACTTATATAACTGCTGCTTTATAAACCACGAACCAGTTTTAATTAGTCGTCTGGTATGTTTATGATAAAACCGACATCGAGTACAAGGTAGGTAGGTACTTATAAATAACATAATGAAAGTTTATATAACATTGAGGCTGTATTAATAACAAAATCGGTTAACTAATGACAGGTCCAAGGCAGACTTGTAATTAATAACAAACATTGATAAAATTTCTGTGAGTAATGAAGAAAATTCCACATGACTTGGTCGGGTAGCCAACAAATTGTTTGTAGTTGAATGATACGATATTGTATAATGGTTTTAAATATTTAGGTTCACAAAAAGGATCATAACTTAGTCTAATATTTGCGTAGTATATATATAGATGAAAAATATTATGATAGAGATAGTTGGTATCTCTATCATAATATTTTTCATCTATATTTTTACCCAGTCTGGTAAAATCATAACCCTAATTTGACTTTGCTGAAACGTTACCAATTGACTGCTTCAAACCTCAAAATAAACAGAGCCAATATTTCGCTTGATCAAAATAATGCCAGAAAAATTTAATTTACCTTCGGTAAAGCAATTTGTCTTATAGGTATTCAAAAACGCAATAGGCAGTTCTGGTAACCTTAACATTTGTAACATTTAGGTGATGGCCTATTTAATTATATTTTGGGCTTGTAGGTATTTGATTCAACTGTCACTGTTTAAAATGGAAAAGTGAAATTAAAATTATTAAAGCTTTGCAAAAATAAGATATATCTAGGTACGTAAAACCAGAAACGTACAAAGACCAACTCCTCGATCCAACTAGTACGATGACCTAATGGGACCACGGTAAAAAGATAAGAAGTGGGTAGGTAGGAAGTTATTTTCATGATAAACAAACCAAAAATACAATTTTACTGTTATCTTCCAATATTGCCCCATTGTCTTTGGTTTAGTGAACTCGGATGCTTACGTTTTTGTGTAAACTCCCGAACTGTAATGTAGTAGTAGGTAGGTACGTAACTCGACACCGCGTGCCAGCGTCGAGACAACAAAAACAGAAGGTATTGTACGATACTCATTGTGAACTGTTTCATGGTCTGTCGACTAGCGCAGCTCGCAGACAACAACTATCTGTGAAATGCTTTGCCCGTGAATATGTGCCCAATACACACATTCTCGTGGTTCGCTTTGACTCCATTCCTTAGGTTAGTGCGTTAAAGAAATTTCGGTGATTATAAATAACATTTGGACTATGTGCTTGCTAGACCTCTATACTTAACTATGGATATTTATGGCTGCAGTGGATCTAGTTATTTATTTAATACTTCCGTACAATCAATGTAGTGCTACATTAATGATAATTTTATTTAGACTTCTCTCTCTTCTCTCAAAGTTAAGATTTAAATACCAAATGGGGTTATAGCACTAATGAAACAGACGACCGGCACTCTAAAGGGGGTGCTACCCTCTTCCTGCTTCTAATAGGTGGGGAAGCGGTAATCAGCAGCTGTATCATAAATTGCCAAAGCTCTAGTCGTATAGGTAGGTACATTATGAAACTAGCAATAGTTTATGTTATGTGCATTAACATAACATGGAAAAGTATAAGTTCCATTAAACTATAAAATAAAACTCCATGATAAACCAATGTGGGTAAATGGAAACCGGACAGGGATAATTGATTCAAAACTATTCATGATGCAAAATATTTGTCTGGTTTTAAAAAATGCAAAGCTTCACGACGAAATTGACAAAAGTTATAGCCTCTGCCCACGGCTTCGCCCGCATGGTACCCAGATAAAAAGTAGACTATGTGTTATTCTGATGTATAAACTATATTACTGTAAAGTTTCATCAAAATCCGTTCAGTAGTTTTTGCGTGAAAGAGTAACAAACTACTGAAAGAGTTTATAATATTTGGTAGGATAGTAGAAAGTAGGATTTATTGTCAACCATTTAAACTTGCTCCAATTTAGATATTTTCAAGCAAATACATATAACTTGCGATGCTTTTTTCTCTTCGGTGTCAAGACTGGCTGAAATAATGTGAAGTGATCTATCAAACGATCCTTCATTAAGATGTAGTATAGTGTATGAGCACATTTCAAAGTAACACGTACTGGTAGCAAACATATATAGGTATAAGCAAGACCTACACGGTACTCAGCTCAGGTTACAGTTTACCACTGACATGTGAATTATCTAAGTACCTACATAGGCTGGCCCTTGTGGTCAGGGTTGAACGTAATTCCTTGCTGCTAATGTCCGTTAGTAAAACATTGTATGAGGTACACTATACTTTATAAGCTAGACTGATAGTTTCGTAAATGTCATCAATGCTGGTTTTGTTTCTAAACTTCCAATTGTGATCTTTGATCTGTCTTAAGCAAATCCACTGCATATCCAACCAAACATTGATTACCAAAAGGTGGGCATATGCTTGTTACCACTTTAGTCGTGTAAAAAAAATATAATGATGCAGTTTTACAGCCTCGCAAGGTTCCTAGTACCAACCCTCGTTGAAAGAGGCTGTAGCGTAGAAAGGAGCACGCGGTTCCAAGGACGACGACGTGTGCGCCGGTTGTTCACCTCGGGCTGGCTCAAACGTGCGCGGGAACTCGGCCCGTCTCTTGCGGTCCGGGACCGGTCCTCATCTCACTCTGCGTCTGCATTCCAAAGGTGAATCGCGGCTGTATAGTCTGCAAGGAGTGCTAATGAATTTTTAACGGTACGAGTCGGATGTCAGTTTCTTCTAACCTGCCTAAGTTAATATTTTTGGGATTATATAAAATCTTACGCGCAACAAACTTTTGTGATATTGCTTTGCAAGACAAGTTGTCTTTGCAGTTTTATGCGTAGAGAATATGGGCTTATGTTAATGTCTCTGAACAAACACGCTGGTGAAACCATACAAATCCCCGGAGGCCATCAATTAAAAAAATCTGCCAATTCAAAGATGTTATTACAACGGAAAGACAATGGAGAAATAGTTATAATTGATTGGTAGTAACATATTACATAAACATAACAGAGTATATCTGAGAGATACTCTGTTATACTCTCTTTGCCAGCAAAGTATCAGGGGGTTAACTAAAAAAAAACAATATTCGCAAATGTTGTAACACTCGCGTAACGCGGTGACATTTTCTAAAAGAAAATTAATATTTTAGGATATTGCTTTACCTTACTGCCCAATCATAAGTCTAACAAGATTGTGTCTCGTGTCGGTGGTATTGATAACAAGAATACAAGCATACTGAAATATGAGTATCTTACACTTGAGCTCTTTGCATTGGAACAAATTGGTAATTAATTTAATACCGTTTCTAGGCATCATATATTTACATTTTTTTTGTATTTCCTGTCAAATAATCTTTGGATCTTTGGATAATTTGAAGCTTCAGCTGCTATTTAGCTAAATAAAAAGTTTACTTGCATACTTCTAACTAATTTGTAAAAAAATAGTAAATGAATGTATTGAACTATTATTCTTTAAGCTTATACCTGAATAAGAAACTATTAGTTTTATATCGAAGCTATCTGCTACTGATATTGGGACAGGACGGAAGATCAGCGCGCTACTTACCTTCACCAGGTCTGCGGCGCTTTATGCTGAGTCCCATCACAATTTGTGGCTACTTATCAGCAGTTCAATCATCTTAGTTATCTACTTAATTAATAGTAGTTGCAAATAAATGATTTATCTATCTATCTATCTATTTCAGTAACATATTTTTTCTATTATAATATAGACGTCCTTAGAACCCGTTTTTAATAAGATATCTGCGTGAGTAAAGGCTGTCAGGATGTGGTAGCGTAACAACTGGTTTCCCACCGTTTTATGTTTTATTGTGTTTTGTTTATTAGGGCCTTAGCCAGGACTTAATTGTATACTTGTACTAAGAACGGAAACTGCTTACTTTTGGTGAAACAGAAGTTAAGTATTAATAGTATTACGCTTTGTTGATGACAGAAAATCTTTATATATAAAAGTATTTTAAACCTTACCCAAACCCACTTTTTGAAATTGTTTACTTATGAAGTGCTCAGTGGGACCTCCTAGGCTATGACTATCGTCTCATAAGCAGTGGTGAGTGTGGGAAACAGATGATGGATTTAAAAAAAAAACTAGTGTCTGCCCACCCACGGATTCACCCGCGTGGTACCCTGATAAAGTAGCCTATGTGCTATTCTGATGTATAGATCATATTACTGTAAAGTTTTACCAAAATCCGTTTAGTAATTTTTCGTGAAAGAGTAACAACCATCCATCCTCACAAACTATTGCGTTTATAATAGTAGTAGCATTACTTGTTGCTAGCTACTCAAAAATGGATTCCAAATAAAATAGAAAGTTCATTATTGTTCTTTATGCGTAATCTTCTATTTTACAAAGTGAATCATAATGGTACATCTATGGTAGAAAACAAGTATACTTACGAACAAATAATTGGAGAAACGTGTCATTAGTAGCTGAATTGTCGTGCCATTGAATAAGTATGTAGGTAGGTTATGGTGGACGGCAACCGAACGTACTAGAGATTTCCTGTTACCTTTAAGAGCATCATTTGTTTGATAATACTCGTAATTACTTATCTACGTAAATTGTAGAATTTAATGAACCTACTTTATTTAATGTATACTGTACTTCACACTGTAAAATTTGCTAACACCTTATTAAACTGGACTTTGTTTAATTAATCAATATATACAATAAAATATCTCCCGTCGTCAGACCAAATGATCATGCTACTTGAATGAAACTATTTTGTTAGATCTTCATGGCATAGTTTTTAGCTGCTTATGGATGAGGTACACCCGAGTTTTGTCATAAATGCATTATGATAGATAGAGTGCTAGAATAAGTATTTTCTTTTATTTCTTGGAAGTGAGGTCTCTTTGAAGTGGCTTGCCATTCACGTGATGGGTAATAATGATAAAGCAAGCATGAGTCATTTGAGGGTCAGCTTCGAGTTTCACCTCAATTTCCGAAGATTTGATTAAAGATAATAAGTAATATTCTATCCCATTCCAGCTCTCGTTTGGACACGAATACGATGCAGTATTTACGTTGACGATATTTGTCTTCAAGTTTGAATTTACTTCAAACGTGAAGACAAATAATATTCCATAATACCATAGGCTCTTATAAAAAGAACCTAGGGTACTATGGAACATTATTTGATGTTATTTAATTGTTCCTATATTGCCATGCAGTTCAAACTTTGAAATTGTTTACAAAGATATTTCTAACATCACAACAGTTGTAACATAGTTCACTGAACCAAAACGTGTTAGTTTTACCAATTTAATTGAAACTCGTACAGTACACGGTTTAACACCTTTGTTACTTTCAATTAAGACAAGCTTTCTGATCAAA
Source organism: Perizoma flavofasciatum (assembly GCA_958496245.1). Taxonomy (NCBI): domain Eukaryota; kingdom Metazoa; phylum Arthropoda; class Insecta; order Lepidoptera; family Geometridae; genus Perizoma; species Perizoma flavofasciatum. Next base: position 5,615,270 of record OY292439.1, on the reverse strand, counting down.
GACCAATTCCGATTAGGCTTTGGTCATCTGTTATCTAAATAAATACGAGTAGGTCACATACCAGGATTGACATTGAACGGGGACCGATCGTCTCGTCCCACGGTCTAAAAGCGAAGTATTGGCTGGTGGCCAAGTAGACCACCTCCAGTGCTCATTGCGTACATTATTAGATGCATTATTTTTACGATGCTAGACTAACAGTCTTAAAGTGTGATGATGATGTGTGGTTTATGGTAACTCGTCGCCTTACATCGATTGAAAATAAGGCCTAATTTTTATGTGTTGTGAGCATCAAAGCTTCGCATGTGGGAAAACTTTGCCAACAGTCACTCTCGTAGAGGTAATTCTAATTTTTGTCAAAGCTGCTTTTCACTGAGTCCAGCGCTTGGCTTGCCTAAGAAGGGTTATCATTCAGTTGGCTTTGTTCAAAGAGACAATAATTCCCTAGCACTGAACGTTCCGGATGTTACTCTAAGCTTAGAACAATCTGCATATTGATTGACGTGACTCATTTATCGTGAGGAAGTGCCAGACAGACGGACGTACGGACTGACGGGCGACTTAGGTAGTGCATCTTCCGGTCATTAGACAAAGCTATTATTTACTCTCACAGGCTAGCCAGTGCAGCGGATGCGGCAATGAAAATGATCGACCGCTAATTATTAGCCGTTTCGTAGTTGGGTGCTAATGAAACGAATAGTTGCCAGTTGACTCTATATTGTATATTCTGTTGTTTGGAGGTAATTGGATTCTAATTGGTCCACATCTTAACAGGTTGAGTTGAAAAAAGCATACTTTAGAAGTAACGAGTACTTACAAAAAACAAATTTGTTCAAGCTCTAGAAAACGTTTTTCGAGTTACGTGCCAACTATTGAAAGAGCAATTATAGAGCCTTTTGTCGCAATGCAGCTTTCTGTTTTATTGCTCAAGAGTGCCAAGAAATTGCTTGTCAAAATGGCATGCATTCCACTTCCATCCCTCAAATTGTAATTGAAATCTATCAAGCATTTTGATTTGTTTTGTTTCTGTCTTCGGCGTTACACATTACAATGTTTTTATCAATAAATTATATTTTTTTTCGCTATCTCAAGATCGCTACACTTTATTTTTAAATAGATCACCTTATCAAATTACCTACCAACTTACCAAAGATTATCTATAGGCACACTAAATGGGTCGATGGCATGTCTATTTACAATACTAACATTATTCATTTAATGGAGCTGTTGGTTGAAGTTTTCATTATTTTATTAACCTCCTAACAGACTCATACATATTCCTGACCACGAAAAAGGATTGATTCCCTGTGTATGTAGGAACTACAAGTACTGTGGTACCATAATACCCAGAATAAATATCTGCACACATTTGTCTCGCAGCGCGAATCAAACCCGCACCTCTTCCGTCGCAGTCGCCTTATCGCCCGCCGCGCCGGAGGTCGCCGTAACCTTAATAATAAGGTTATATATAGGTTTACGGTATGAGATTAATAGGAGGTTTTGTTAATAGATTGAGCTCCATGCCATGGTCATAATCATCATCCAAATACAGTGTAGAAGTCGAATGCTGAACTTCTATTTTTTTCTAATTTCTTGTATTTAATATAATACTGAATGCAAAGAGAGCCAAACGCCGTACAGATTGTCTTTTTTTAATTGATAATGTTAAGGAAATGTGTCACAGTAAATAAAGTTACTCACCTTATCAACCTATGACGATAACGAATCTTCGATTAACTGTCTCAAATTGAGTCGTTTCGGTCTACCTACCAATGAACACACGACCTCGTTGATTATGAACTTTATTATGTGCTTATGACAGTTAGTTCAGCTCCGTTTTGCTTGTTTCAGGCTTGACCCACCCATACCGCAGTCACAATTTGAAATGGAGAATAAAAAACAGCTACCAGCAACGCAACAGCCGCTACAACAACATGTCATGGCGCATCATGTCCATCCCGATCAAATCTACTCACAACAACACCCTCAAATGACAACACACCTCACCTCAGCACAAGCAGGTCAGCTTCAGCCCAACGGTGTCATGCACCAGTTACTGCAGAGCCAGTATCACTCAAACATGAATGCGAGGTCACCACTCCTGGAAAACAGACATGATTTGTACGGCATGGGAAACAATCACGATTCCACAAGACACTACGGAGCCAACGACAATTATAAATATCCACAGTCACCACCTCGGCCCGAAAGGACAGAAGTCCATACCGACCATAACGTCAATCACGAGCTGATCCAAAACATACCAATAGGATATAATGCAGAGGTCTATCAAGACTATCTAAAACGCAACCCACCGAAAGATACAAACCAAATATACCAAAATCATCAACCTACTTATAAGCCTAGTGTTAATCAGTATGGTTCAAAACCATATCTTCCATACTCCAGTAGAATAGGTCCTCAAAGTAACACAGAGTTGCTGAGGAAACAGTACAGTGAAATTCAGCAGATGAAGTTACAACAGCAAATGCATTATCAGAACCAAGCTCAAATGCATCAACAACAGAAGTTTGCTGAACGTCAGTTACTGCAGCAACAAATATACGGCGTGCAGCCACCTCCGAACTTACAAAACAGTATCTACTCAGACAGTTCGTATCGAGATCTAGATCGTTATAGCAGTAAAGAATTTAGCCCAGAAACACCAAACGAAGATAGGTATGCGAAGAACATTGAGTACAGAGATATAGAAAATCAGAATCGGCACTATCAAGAACAACAGTGGCAAGCTAGCCAAGCAGCTGAATTACGAGAACAGGAACATTACAGAAGATTAGAAGGGAGTCATGAAAAAAGTCAATCTCCACCTTCTGATAATATTCCACAGAATTTCAATAACTATAACCATAAGAATAACATGGTTTCTCCTATGAAGTCCAGTGAATCTAGTACACCGAGTGTTAAGTCTCCATCTTCAGACAGTCGAAGGAGCAGCAGTGGCACACAAGCTTTAAGATCGCCAGTAGCACAACGAATGCCATCTGCGCCGGTAGCCATGTCCGGTGTACTTTACAAGCAAGGGTCTGATGGGCTAAAAGTATGGAGGAAGAGATGGTTCGTTCTGTCAGAGTATTGCCTGTTCTATTACAAAAGTGAGTATTTTAAAGCACTATTTTCCCTACATTTTACATGATTTTTTTTGTTAATTTGTATCAAATTGTTGGAAAATCAAGGGGTGTCTATTAAATACAACGGTACTTGATTAAAATAATGTGGACAACAGAAATTCGTTTGTCTCGTTAATAAATTTTAGGGATATCACCATATCCCGATATCTCTATTTGTTAACATCCACGTACAAATAGACTAGCTAAACGCTATGTCATCTCTGCACATTTCTATTTACTATGCTTTAGGTATCAATAATATGACTCTAGGAGACGTATTTTTAAACGATATTTGCGTGATTTGAAGCTGGTCATCCTATATTTAACATATTTGTACCCATAATCGCAATAAATGGTTTGATTTGATCTGGTGTACCCTTCAGATCAAATCATAGTTATGGTTGCTTGGTAACTAAATAAGATGACTATAATTCCCTTTCAGGTCAAGACGAAGATAAACTTCTAGGCTCAGTCCTACTACCCTCCTACAAAGTATCTGCTTGCACGTCCGAAGACAAAGTATTGCGGAAATTTTCTTTCAAATTGGAGCATGCCAATATGAGGACCTACATTCTAGCCGCACCTGACCAGGAGGCAATGTTGAAATGGGTGAAGGCATTGACCATGGCTGCTCTTATGCAAAGCCTAAAGTAAGATCTGATAAACTAATTGATTTGTAATAAAATGTAGGCATTGTTTAGCTTTGACAGCTGTCAGCCATACCTAAGTGTAAATTAACCTTGATTAGTTAGTTGAACATAGTTAAAATTTGAAAACGTAGGTATCAAGATCGGTTTTGGAAAGTGTTCAAAACTTTAGCTACTGCTTAATTCAAAAACGTATTTTATACAGCAAATACAAACAAATCATAGCTATCGTTACTGATTATATTTTAGGTCAATAACGATAATTTCAAAATGAACACATATTGGCTATTAAGTGATGGTAAAGAACCTACATAAGTATACCGATTACAACTTGGCACCTGCTATGAATAGGATTTAATGAGTTTTGTTAAAAAGTTATTTTAGGCTGTTTATTTTCAGTGAGCAGTCCCAATTGCGGAACGAGCGGACAGCTGCGAAAACAGAGGTGCGTAGTATTGTGTGTCCGATACACACTACTAATATATCATATTGGATAGAGCGTGCAAAGTGGCTACGTATAAAACACGCTTCTGAGGCACATTATAAATAATAATTTACCAACTTTTTTGAAATGCAAGCTGTAGTTTATACTATCAAACCCTCATTAGCAGAGTACAATAATTATTATGGACGTGCGCGTACCTACGGCTCATTTATTCCGATTTGAGCTCTAGGTATGCTATTTCCCCTCTGAAGAACAAACTAGTACATTGGCACTGGTGCAGGTGGACAATTACTCCGGTAGAGCGGAACCAAGGACAGCGATTACACGCCGTTATAACTGCAAAATGATTGGACAGAGTCGAACGTGGAATATTGATACATCTCTTAAACATTGTCGTTGGTTTTAGTTCAGAAGAGAACAAGTCTTAATCTATAGTCGTAACTGAAAGATACTAGATTGCTCTAAAAGAAAGTTAAAAAGAGCCTTGTTCATAGACGAAAATTCAAGAGTCAACGTCTACCATCCTAATACATAGAAACTATCTCGTCTCTTTTTAAAACGACTTCAAAAATTGAGGTTCTCTATTCGGCTGTATTTTTTTTATCGTTCATGTTTGTTACTTGATATCTACGCCTATTTGTTAACCGATTTTGATGATTATATAGTTGTTGTATAGATAATGATCCCGAGTGAGCAAAATAATGTAAATTATTACTGTCAGGATACAGTAGAACGCCATGATCAATGCCAAAGGATACACATATCAAAAAAAGTTTACGAAAATTTTGAAAAGTTGAAATATTTTCCTTTAAATCACTTTCCCATAGGAATTGATTTAAATTAATGTTATACATAAAAAATACTAATAAAATGGTTTGTAAATCTATTTAAATATTTTTTTTTGCTACACATTTTTATTTAAAATCAAAATAACAACAGATAATATTAAGTTTTCAAACAGAACGCAAACTTTTTGATATGTGTACGTGAACTCTGTAGAACCAAAAAAAAGAAGGAGTTAATAATGAAGATTGCACTCGTTTACAGGATGGAGAAGAAATACCAACGTACGCAAATGCTCCACCAAAGCCGAGGCGATCCAACGAAGGATATAACTCACCAAGTCCTGACATGTAAGTAGTCTACTTGATTTGTTACCATGCTGAGAGTAAGTTAACAAAGTAAGGATGCAGTAATTAGAATATCGCAATTTTAACTTTAAAAAATCAATGCTTGTATAATAATAAAAAAATGTACTTAACTACTACATTTTGCTCACTGCACACTTAGAACCTAATTATGTTGTCTTATTCTCACAAACACAGGTACGACCCAAACTACGACCTTCTCAAAAAGCCAGCATCTCACTACAGTCAAGGCACTACTCACAGGCACCCAGACCATGGAAACTACTCAGCCAGTCCCAACATGGAATACTCACAGAGTCCACAGTCGCCACAAACACAGTACAAACGTACATATGATACGCAACATCTTTCTTTGCCTCTTAACAATGAAAACCAACCGAGCACATCCAACATGAATAATACTCAATCGCCTTACTTTGATAGGGCTAGAAACCAACAAGTACAAGAAACTATGCAAGAGCAGTTGTATGAACGTCAATCGCTAAATAAACAAGAACTATACGAACGTCAACAACGAAACAAACAAGAATTGTATGAGAGACAGCCACAACGTAACCCGTTTTTACAAGATACGTCTCCTGAAAATCTATCAAAAGAACCTGAAAATAAGAATCAAGATAGAACAAATATCCAGAGTCAGAACATGCATATCGATTATCCGGAATCAAGAAATGCCAATGACATAAACACATATAATAGAGAGTCTGAACCACGGAACGCTAGTGACATTCATGGATATAACAGAGAGTTATATGGAGAATCACACACAAGACCAAGCCGGGCAGGCAGTACAGTCAATGAAAGGCGCACGCCAGATGCTTACGGAAGATCAACATCAATAGAACTGTACCAAACCAAAGGTAAGATAGGAGACTATGAAGATGTTTATGGGAGTTATGCGACTGAAAAGGAGTATGCAAAATCACCCAATCCTTCCCAAGCTCGAGATGTCATTAGCATTTCTAGTCAAGTTCAACAGCAGCAACAAGAAAGTACAGTAAACTATGTAAGTTCAATTAAAGCTAACAAATTACAACTTTTTTTACAGCATACTGACACATATTTTTGTGTTTCAGTCTCAAGAGAAAACGTTTACTGGTCCAGCAGTTCTGAGACGAAAGAAGATGCAAGCAAGCGGCATTCAACTACCAATGCCAAGGCCGCATAGCGCGGATTTTCTCGAGTACGAAGCCAAAAACGAGAGTCTAAATAAAACTGTGCCCGCACAAAGTGTATACGAGCCGTCTAAACAACCACAACGCCCTAAATCTAGTCTAGACATAAATTCCTATTACGATCCCAGCTCGGACAGATATTATTCGGAAGAAAGTTATGCGGAAAAAATGCGGCAATCAGCACAATACTTGCAACAGAAAGGAAACTTGGGACCACGAACTATGGACATTCCTTTAGCAAAGTATGCCAGTGGCTTAGCACAAAAACAGCTCAGCTCAGCATACTCGCAGATTAGTAACAACAATTACGAAACAGAATTCAATGCTAGGAACAAAGACAATGTAAGTTACAGTTCAAAATATGGTGATTTAGAAGGTTTGAATTCCAATTGGACATTGAAAGAGAAAGGCATGGAGAGTCAAAAAGAATACTTGAATAGAAGTAGCAGTGTAATGAGTGACGGGTCCAATATTAGTGTTTCTTTGAAACACATGAGCAAGTACGATCCCAATTCTGATGGGTTCATGAGGTCTTCGAGTGCTCGACTACCTTCTACAAATACTGGGGAAGGCGAAAAAAAGGTTCAACAGGTAACTTACATAAAGCAAAAGGTTTGTCTAATTTTAAGACCGAATCGATAGTAATATTTTATGAAATAATTTTCTTATTTACAGAGGGAAGAATCAATGAAACGATTGTTGGAATGGAAACAGAGAATGCTCCAATCGCCGTTGACAAGGAAAAGTACACCAGCTACCATATCGCTAGCGAGATCATTGAATCAGAGTCGCCAATCATTGAGATCTGATCAGTATAAGCCCAAAACATACGGGAACGCAACGTATAATAGCTACTCGTCTGATGACGAAGGTATGTCTATAATTTTATAGAAAAAAGTAGTTTTGTAGCATGAAAGTTAGCAAAATATCTCGAGCTAAAATCAGTAATAATATTACCACGATCAACATTTTTTTGCATGAAAAACTTATACTACCTGCTTCATGAGCAGGTATTGCAGAATAAACCTGCAATGACAAAATATTTGTTAAAAATTCGAATATTTTGTAAGGTATTTTATTTCCTTTTTTTGAATTTATTTACTATCTGATTTTTTTGACATATTTTGAATTTATTTACTATGTGATATGCCTGCTACTTCCAATTTAAATACATATTTCAGATCCATTTAATGACTAATTTGTGTAATTTATTAATTTCTTAATATTTATTAATATGCTATACCGTTCATATTCTATTTTAAAAATGCGTTATATTATTTATAATTAATTAATTAAATTATGTTACGATAACTAAAGTAGCAACATGATTGATGACTTCGCTTTGCGGAGGGTACCTTCCTGCCTGCGGGGTATATTGTGCCACTAACAGGATAAAACAATTTAGTGTTTATCGGTGGTGGGTTTGACTACTAGAATTTAATATACACAGTAGTTTGCAATACTATCTAACATTTAGGGCTACTAACTCAGGTGGTAGGGGTATATCAATTGAGTAATTACTATTTAAATAGTGATTATCGGTTTCACTTTTGCACCTCAGAGGAAACAACGGGCACTGATCTGCAAATACCCAGAGATATGCAGGCAGGAAGGGCTCATAAAGTGAACCTAGCTAGTCCTTACACTATGCGACCTATTACCCCACACGCGTCCTGTGTTAATCAAGTAATACACAGCAAAGAGAACCTCATGAACACCTCTGACATAAACGCAGAAAATGTAGAAAACACTTATGAGAATATACTTTGTACCATATCTATTCCAAAAGTAAATCTAGAAAATGATGATGATGAATACGATGAATATCAAACCAGTGACATTGAAGAGAGAATCAAAGAAGAAGTGAAACAAAGTGCTATTGAAGAAGGCTATGAAACCCATGACAGTGAAGCAGAATCCGAAGGAGCAGATATTGAATACACAGATAATGATTTAGACGAAGTGCTGTTGGATTCAGATATTGATATAAAAACTTCAAATATACACAGTAAAAAAGAAAGTATTAGTTCCGAAAAGCAAGTACTTGAAGAAAACACTTCCACAAATAATGCTGATGACAACATAAACCCTGAAACGCCTACAACGAATGGACAAAGTGAAAATCATTATTTGCCGATGAGTCCTCGAAAAGTTTCTGTCATAGAACAAGCTCATAAAGATATAATCAAGAACTTTCAAATATTTGACAAAAAAATCCAACATGCGACTTATGAAGACAATCCATATGTTGAAATGAGTAAAGGCGGTGAAGAAAATCTTCAAACGTATGAAGTGGTTTGTGTAAATAACGGTAGAGTAGAGCCAGTCTATATGGAGCTTACTGACGTTTCCGTCAAAGAAGCTACATATCAAGACTTAACAAATTCCAAATCATCTGATACTACATCCAATTTTGCTGATACAAATGATCATACTTTAAAACGAAATTCAAAGAATGAAAATTTAGTTAGATACAAGTCTGAATACTCTGATGGTGACGACGAATCCTCAAAGGAGACACCTTTAGATAGTCCATTCAGCAGATTTAGCATATCAGATACATTCAGACCAGCTTCTTATTATTTGAATGCAAGTCAAAACAACTTGGATGTTCAAGATAGATCAGATGGTGATATCTTGCCTCCTCCAATACCGAGTTCGACACCTCCAGGTGAAGATTTAACCGATGACGCCCTCTCAAAGTATATTTTAGACAAATTGGATAAATCAGACATGTCTTCGGATAACTCAATACTGAAAATGTTGACAGCTGAGAATCAAAAGATGAATACCGTCAAGAGAAAAACAACATCATTGATGATTTATGGAAGTAAAACATCGATCCATGACACACTTTCCAGAGGTGAAAAAATTCGTAATAGCAGAGCAAGTCTCAATGAAAGAAATAGGATACTAGAATCATCTCCCAATTTACTTGGCACTAACGTAGTTGATTCGTACAATTCAAGTAGCGTCGAGTCTGATTCTTCGAGAAGTTTTAATGCAGATAGGGGATCTTCGAGATTATCTTTAGATTCAGACAATAGTAACAAATTCGATATAGTTCCTTCGAATATTTTATCAGAAGCTACTAGTTTGCATGAAAATGATATGGCTATAGATTTCAGGCATTCCGGTAGTTATAGAAATCTAGAAATGATGATGAAAAGAAGACCACTTTCTGATGACTCAATGTTTGAATTGGCGGAGTCTACGTTTCCTCTACCTAATGAGGCTACTACAAATGTAGATTTAGACAGATATCTTGGTAATTTACAACCAAGTACAAGCAATATTGTAAATAGCAACTGCCGTTTAAATGTTTCTTCAGCCGATATTTCTATATTATGTCAAGATGCTGTGCATTCTGTCTCTCATTTTCGTTGTTCCAGTACACCAGTTGTTCACAATAATAAAAAGAATACTTACGAGTGCATGAATTGTACTGGAATGTTGTTCAAACATACAAGTGAACAAACTGGTGTATACGCGGGATCACATAGTTCATGCAGCTCAGTTGGAATGTCAAAGTCACCAATTTCATATTATTGTAAAAATGACAATGAAGAAGCAGTGCTACACAAGAACTTAAATAGTGACTTACTGACTGATAAGATAAAGGAATATGAAAACGAAATGATATTGGCACTCAAAACTGGGAATGTTAATAATGCTTCTTCTTCATCTACGGGCTTTCACAGCAGAGAAAGTTCTGCAGAACACAGTGCACCGTACTATTACTCTGATCTTTCTTCGCAAGAGCAAATTAATATTCTGCCTACGTCATACTATTTAAAGAACACTAACCTATATCGTAAATTAAACAACCAACGGAGAAGAGGACCACTGCACAAGAGAAACGAAATCTCTCATATCCATAATCCAATAAGAAATAATCAAGTTATGACATCTGAACAAACTTTTGAGCTAGCAGCAGCCAGAAGTGTCTCTGTAGAATTTTTGAGCGCCGCTGACAAAGATCCGGAGATTGATTTGAAAAATATTTATGAATCTACCGGCGGGAGAAACTCAAAAATTCCAGAATCTATGAGTTTGTCTGGTCTGGGCGGCAAAAAAAATTCAAGCAATAACAGCAACTATGAAAATTCTTCACTTGATTCTAGTGGCCTTAGTGCAAGTGCATTGATAAAATTGTCTTCAGCCAGTATGTCGTCTCACTGTAGTGGCAATTCTTCGAACACTGTATATTATGATGCTGAAGCTGAGACCAGTGCTTATGAAAACGTTATGTGTCACGGTGAGAAAATCTGGGAAGATGATAAGTTATGGAGGGCCAACTTACGTCGGTTATCCCATAGACATGCTAGATCAATGGATGATTTGGATACGATGCCTACGGATAGTTCAACGCCTAGAAGAGTGAGTTTTGAGACATGTGGTATGAATAGCATTAAACGAGTAAAAAAGGAAGCACCTAAAAAAATTACCAGAAATGTGACTTATGTAAATTGTGACTTCCAAGGTAGAGTTTTTATGTGTACAAATAGCAATAGTGCCAGTAGCTATGCTGGTCAAGCTGGTCTTAGATATTTTGAAGAAGAACCAAAGATAGACGAAAATGATGTTTATGTAAGCCTAGCCGAGAGTATTGGGACGTCTTTGGAGCCAACAGACGAAGGAGTCTACGAACAATTGAGTTTGCAATCTCCCGGGAGTTCAATGAAGATCGTAGATACTAATTCGGTTAGGAGAAGACGAAAATTCGAGATAGATAGAGAGAAACTTAGACAGTGGGATCTTATGTCAAGTGGTTTAATGAAAAGTGGGCCAGGTCGCGTGCGGGGGACGGGTGCAGGTGTGGGCATAGGCAATCCTGGCTGTAGTACGGATACAGGGACTGAAAGTACAAGCAACGAAGGTATACTCTAACATTCTTGGTCCTGTAAGGTTCACTATGTAAGTTATATTCCTTTTATAATATCACGCAAAGCAAAGTCACTATTTTGTTGATTATTCTGTAAATAATTCGGCATTGTGAACGTTGAATACTTTTTGAAATATTGAAGTTTAAATCAAACACGATAAGGTGTACATAAAATCGAGCATGCAATTTTAATATGAATGTACAGTGGTTGTGTAAAGTTTGAAAAGTTGCGACTAAATTATCATGATCTTCAGTATAACTTTAACATGATTGAACAAAAATAATCTTATGAACGTAATAATTGCAACACACTGATAAAGATCTTCATAAAAATACGTCTTCAAATATTTTGTTTACAGCTTCGATGACACTGGCGGCAAATAACACGGAATCTGGTACAAATAATAATTCAAATAGTCAACAAGCTTTGTCAAAGAAAGCTTTTCTCGGAAGCAACACATCCATTGGTCGGAACAGTAATAGAGAGGGCAACATACCGGTTAGGGCTGTGAGCCCAAGAGTGCGATGGGTGGAGGAAAAACCAGCACATGATCACTACGGTTCTCAAAACTTGTCGGCTTCACAACATAATGTAAGTTCGTCTGCAGTCTCTTCAATTTACATTTCGATCTTTTTGCAAAACGTACCCATCTATTCCATCCTATCCATCTGTTTTTCAAAATAGATGGTATGAATTATAATAGTGTAAGTACAGCCATGATTAACTAAAAACAGTATGCAAAATGTATAGGTATCAAATTAAACAGAAACTTCAAACTGATTACAACACAAAGTCAAAATAAAAATAAAACTAGTTTTTATTGGATTTCCAGCTAAATGCAACTGAAGATTCTTGGACTACTGCTAGATCTCCATCTAGAGCATCTCAACAGCCTATTAGAGCTGTAAGTCCAAGAGTACGAAGGAACACTGAAAATGACGAAATGGTATGTAGTTTTTGCGATAAGTGTTGGATCAGTTATAAATCCACATTCGTATTTAAAGTATGATTTGCATCTTGATTTATTTTTATTTAACCTTGTGTTACATTGTTTATTACCTGGGATGCACAGACTAGTTATGGATATTACGTAGTTATTTTAGATGTAGCGTAAGGGACCTATTGAAATTTGTTTGACATCTATCTTTGTCATCTATCTATTTATTTTATAATTATTTGCAATAGTTTGTATATCAGCGTCTATAAGTTATGATGAATTTTGTCTCCATTAGCAAAGGGCTCAAAAAAATCTGACTGAAGTGACCGACATCCCCACTGCCGGGGAGCTTTTGGGTCGAACTCACGAGGAGTTAGTACTGCTATTGATTCAGCTGAGAAGGCGGCATACAGCGACGTCTCGAGCTATAGAACAGTGCTGCTCTCAGATCGAAAGCATTGAGGTGTTTAGAATTTTGTTTGTCTGCTTGTTTGGTGCATGGGTGTCGGTGACTAATTTTCATTTTTACAGCAGGACAATAGTCGGAGCTTCTGAAAGGTCTTTGTTTACTAACAAGTTCTATAAACATAGAACAAATAATCTTATTAATTCAATTTCTATTCTCTTCGCGCTTCGCTCTGGAGCCCAGTTTTTATTAATACATTTTTATGTTGTTGATCAATCTAAATACTTTACAATCAAAATCATTTTTATCCTACTTGCATTTCTAGTGTTTGTAAGAAATTAACTTATTAACGTTTTCTATACTCTACTTAGTGAATAAATAATATAAAATAAATTTTACAGGAATGTCGCAGCAGCTCTATAAAGGCAATGGAAAGGGAGGAACACCTCCAAAGACTGGAACAACTTAAGATGCAATTAATGGAATTGGAACAACAATATGAAAAGAGCAAACCATTAGTACAACTAGTGGATAACATGGTGAAACTGGGCTCTTTGTACAACAGACCAGGGTCAACAGTGGAGCGGCTAGAGAGGAATCAGCGTCTAAGGCAGAAGGTTTTGGCGGAACATGCTTTAGAGCAACAGAGGTAAGTAACATAGACATGATATTTCAAACTATTCTAGAAAAACATTTAACATTTATGCCAACCACAATGCAAAAATAATGAAACACGCCAAAACACGAATTTCCAAGTTGTGTGGTAACTTGCAGATGGTTGGAGAGTGTAGCAGCGGGGAAGCCTTTAGAAACTGAAGCAGCAAGAGCTCGCGTGGCTGAACTATGGGCGTTGGAACAAGAGCTCGCAGACGAAGCATCTATCCTGCAGGGAATGAAAACTGACAAGGATACCATCGAATCTTTACTCACTGGTAGAAAATTTGCTATTATATTTAGATTCTAGCTTTCTATTGAGCCGTAGAGACAGGGAGAGAGCAGAAGAGACCTTAGGGCTACTATATGAATATATATCGGGTCTGAGTGTTTTCTATGTATAATATGACATATTATGTATGCATTTACAAAAAGTATTATAATAGTATATTAGTCATATAGTTCACAAAACACAAGCTCTGCTTTTGTTGTAAAACAGTACTAGTATAATAGCGGATAGCTTTTATGGACTGCTTTAATGATTAAATTATATTATTTGTATAGCCTGTAGAAGTGCTGGACATTAGCCTCCTCAATTTCCTTAACGCGCTATCTCCATTCACTGTCTTCCTGCAACATTTACGATGTCATCGGCCTTTCGGGTGGACACACCCATACTGCATCGTCCGGTTCATTGTCGCCATTTGATAACCTTTCTTCTCCAGTGGCTAATTCAACGTGCTATAAAGGTGACTTTAATTCTTCTACGGATTCCATCGTATTTTATAACGTAGTGAAACTCCGTGTATAGCGATTTCAATATCTCTGCGCTACCTTGAGTTTATGTACCTCTATTTAACATTTTTTTTTATTAAAGGTGTCCGCGGCAAACTGGCTACAGTGCACAAAACAGAGCTTCTTAGCGAGCAACGTCGCCAGCCTTCATCAGCCGGTCTCGAAGCGGAGCTGACGCGAGTCCACGCGATGTTGGCCCACAATTCTAAGGTTTATAAGGTTTTATATGCACCGTGCACATCTTATTTTCTATTAGTATTTAAGTATTAACATATTTTAGTTAAAACACCGATGGGCTGGGTTTTAGAAAAGGTTTGTCTATATATTTAGAATTTCCATACGTTACGTTGGTGTTTGTGTGGTGCAACATTTTGATGCATGATTGCTTAGCCTTATTTCTTTGCACCTTTTTTTATATGGTTCTTATAGCTGCGTACCACGTGACTACCGCAAAGTCATATCAGCTGTAGACTTACAATTTTATGAATACATCAAAATAAACTAAGACCTAATGTCTTTACCTGTGAAATTTCCGTTTTGTCAAACTGGCCACTTCGAACTGAAATAATATTTGCGTTTTGACTTGGGATTCTAAATGGAATATTTTTTTTGACAAGTACATTTTTTTTTAAACAGTTATTCATTTGTATTTTTGGGTTTTGTTTTACGGTCAGTCTTGCAACTATTTGTTATTTTCTAGTATGAGTTTCGATGTTGAAACAATTCGTCTCAAATGGCACACAATATTAACAACATGTATGAACCTCTAACACTAACAACGAAAGAACAGTGCGTTATTGATTCAACGGCTTTCGTTTTGGAAATGTTGATTTGGCAAACGAACCTCGTGGGCACCCGGAGAACATGATCGATAATGACTATTTGAAAGCGTATCCGTCTCAAAATTACGGCTAAGCTTGCATTGGTTTTTGATGTGAGTGTCAAAACAATATTGGACCATTTATGGCACGTAGGCAACGCAACGCAACTATATTTTTCCATATAAAACGGCCATTTCATATGTAAAGACCTAATACAATATGGTACTCTAATGATAATATTCCTACTGAAATATTTCGTCCCTTTGCAGAAATTAGAGCAGACAGTAGCAGACAACGCGAGATTGGAACGTGAATTGCAACAACTGCGGCGTGCATTGCAGGCGCGTCGAGCCACGGCTCCCGCCCATCCTACTGCTATGCTCGAGGATGGTAAATACTATCCTACTTCCTACTATAAACGTGAAAGTTTGTGAGGATGGATGTTTGTTACTCTTTCACGCAAAAACCACTGAACGGATTTTGATGAAACTTTAAAGTAATATGTATAGCTTATACATCAGAATAACACATAGGCTACTTTTTATCCGGGTACCAAGCGGGCGAAGCCGTGGGCGGAATCTAGTATACTATATATTAAGCCACATAAAACAGTCCTAAGCCCCACAGTAGGATTCCCTGTATCGTGGGTAACAGGAACTGCGAGTACCGTGGTACTACAGCACCTAACCCAAAACAAATAGGTATTTACAGAACATGCAGACATTTGCCCCGCAGCGGGAATCGGGGCACCAAAATCGTCACCATGAACAGAAAATCTTTATTATTATTTATTTATGATTTATGACTAGCCTTTGCGTGGTACCTAAATAATAAGTAGTACCTAGCCTTAAAGTCATTCTAGGTCATGAACTATTCCAAATTGTATTAATCCATACAACCATACATAAATTAACCCTAATCTGTCACATGAAATGCTTACTACTATGCAAAACGTGGGCATGTGCCAAATATAATCAGCGTTACTGAGTATGGGTCTGAGGCTGTTATCATAGGGATTACTGCCGGGCGCGTTTTTTTTGGTCCCTGTGAAATATGAATTTCACAGTATCCCAATTATTATGACCTCTGTGGCGCAGTTGGCGAAGACCTGTCTGAGACGCAGAAGGTTGCAGGTTCGATTTCTGCTGCGGGACATAAGTTTGCATGATCTGCAAATATTTGTCTCGGGTCTGCGTATCTTCTATGTATGTATTTACAAAAGAAAAGTATAAAAGTATATCAGTCGTGTAGTTCCCATAGTACAAGCTATATTTAGTTTGGGGCGTTCACGTTGTGTGAAAAAATGTCCATCATTATATATTTATTCAGCATTATTAATAATTAAACAACTGTATTCCCTATCAGAAGTTTCGAGAGTCCAACAGCTGGTATCGGCATTGCAACGCCAGAGGCAAGAGCTGAGCCGCGCTGTAAGACATCTGACGCACCAGTCACATGCCCTTCAGTCAACTCATGACTCCATGCCGGGTAAGTTTTTTTTTTTAAAACTAAATTCGTGAACAAGCATACGCTCCACCTGTTGGTAAGCGGCTACCGTTACCTATAGACGCTTGCAACACTAGGGTCTAGACCACTGCTTCTCAAAGTGGGCGATAACGCCCCCTTGTGGGCGCTGGAGTCCTTCAGGGGGGCAGTAGAAGACTCTAGAAGATATTGGAGGAGCTAAGACCACCTTAGCCGAAAAAAATTTTGTGGGCAACTTTTCTTTTATTTTTTATTCGAAAGAGTAAGCAAAATAACGTGGGTACGTGAGGATCTGATGATATTAGAGTACCTGCAGGTTAGAAAAAGAAGATATTGGGGGCGCTAAGGTGGTCTAGAGGGTCATAGGTTGTTATGTTTAAAAACATTGGGGGGCGCTAGGATTTTTTAAATTCTCAAAGTGGGCGGTGGGAAAAATATGTTTGAGAACCTGTGTTCTAGAAAAATACCACTTTCTGCTAGCGTTAACGCCTGCGGAAAGATTGAATTGTATGGAAATGACGTTAGCTGTGGAAATGTCACGTGACTGCCGCCAAGCTTTACCTTGACAAATTTGCGTTAGCGTGAAAGGAAATCTAAGCGTGAGGTATTTGGCTAGGTCCCAGAGGTATTAAACGCACGTTGCCGACCCAGTGACTATAGCAGTGATAAGTCTTATGTACCTGTAATTTCGGCACACCAATACCTGATCGCGGAGGAACAGGCAGTAGATAAAATCGACGTTTCATTTTGTCTTAGTACACTAACTTCGCTCCAAAGGTCGGACACCAAAGGGGGTTGCCAACGGCTTGCAATCTGTCACGTGGAGTGTTAGCTCTAAAAGCATGTACAAATATAACGTTTGGAGCTGCCTTTGGCTACCTTCTTGGTATCTTCACCGAGTATGGATCCGAGTATGAAAAGCATAGCGGATCGTAGCAAGTGGAAATCCTTGGGCTCTGCCTACCCCTCCGGGAAACAGGCGTGACTAAATGTATGTATGTATGGTCGGATCCATACATACATATATATGTATGTCCATCATGACGATTAAAGTCGTGACCGTGTTCGTTTTTGTATTATTTTTACAGCAGACCACTATAATACTGAGATAATAAATAGCTACTTATCAACAATTAACAATTTCATCATCACCATCATCAACAGGTAGACAACAACAACAACAACAACAACAACTACAACGCTCCCATTTGCAGCAGCGACCCCTATCCTCATGGTCAGAGACTAACCTTGACACAGGTCACACCATTGACCACGGCTACAGTGACTATGAATACGAAGTGAACAGACCCTTAACTACCCCGAGTCATTATAATCAGGCTGGCATAGACATACCCCTGTATGTGGACACTAGAACTCCCGGTGATGTCACATCGCCCTTGACCAGTGAAGATGTTCAACATGCCGGATTTGGTAAGACAATTATCAACACTGCACGTTCTGCATTCTAAATACCATGTCATTTTATGTTTACATATGACTTAGTACTGCCCACGGCTTTGCGTGATGCCCGGATAAAAAATAGCCGATCAAAGGCAGCGTTTTGTTACGATCCCACGATGACAGTTTTTATGCTGACCATTAAGCTTCGTGTCTTTGCTCATAATGCAATGTGACAATTTAAGATTCCTATGGGAAAGTGCCACCTGCAAGTTAGTTCAGCTCCGATCATTTATCGCGACACTCGCTTATACCGAATTTCCCTACAAAAATCATAATTTTCTTTTGTTTAGCTAATTCTTGTTCTATTTGATGAAAATATAATTTCTTTTTTTTTAAACCCGAAATTCAACAAGTGACATAACACTAACGTTAGTGTTCGTTACTAACGCATCGCTCGACCGTGTTTTTGTTGACTTATAACTTGCGAAATTGGTCTCCCCGAAAAGCTATTTTATTTTAACGGGATAATTACAGCCTATGCCCACCCTGGAAGTGTATTCTAAATATTGGTGAAATTATGTTATTATAGATAGATACTATGTCTGGATTAGTTAAATCTCACGTGATGAATTAAAATTTTTAGTTTAAGGTCATATTAAAACAAACTAACATTTTAAGGTTTTCCCTTTAAAAGCAAGCGTGAGTTATTTTGAATAAATGTAGCTATCAATGCTGGTTTTATCAGCTGTCACCCCTACCTTTACAATATTGGAATTTGTTTTGAAACATAGGAATTTGAAATACTGACACACATACTCGATATACACTGATTAAAGTCACTCAGAACGATAAAAATGTTTAGAAAGTGTTTATGTTATGAATAGAAAAGAATATTATACTAGGATCGAAGTAGCTACAAATCTGTGATCGTACTATCTATTTTTAGCTAAGAAATTATGTCTGATTTAATGTATGCTCACGAGCTACTTTTTCTTACAGCAAACCTTTCCAACGTCGAAAAACAAGAAATCAAAACCGTTCGCATAGTTAAACGCGAAAGCGAGCGACGTCAACGCGACAGAGAACGTTCACTCCAACCACTAACCGACTGGCCTTCTAACACAATAACGACCAACCTCGACCAATTCATCGAAGACGAGTTAGTACAGTCGTTCAACAACACTCGAGCTTCCTCCTTACCAAGAACAGACTACTACAAGAACCCTCCTAATCCTCCGAACTACCTCCAAATTGGAGAGAAAAATATGGAACTAAGCCCTAAATACGTTTCAAGTCCGTCTTTATCCTACGATTACTCCCAAAACATGTCATCTCTTAACAGTAGCTACAGCAAGAGCTACAATCCTTCTGGATATGACAGAATGTCTCTGTCCGCTCAATACACGATCAGTCCCACTGAAAGTACCAGGACTTTGACAAACGATCCTATGACTGTGTCTATGTCTAAGACCAGTAGCATTGTTAGTTTGACGAGATCTAATATGGAGTTGTCGCCGATTTTCAAGAGTGAAGCGGCTAAACAGATTATAACTGAGATGTCAGGGGACCCAAAGAACGGATCATTGCATAGACGACAGATTCCGAAAGAAAAGAGGAGGCATTATACTGCGCCGCATCATTTGAGCGCGAAGACTTTGAATGAGCTGCCTAAGGATGCATATAATCAAGATGTAAGTAATTTCTGAATAGTACTTTTTCTCTGGCACTTTACAAATACACCTCCTTAACCCAAATAAATTGGACAATGTACGAGACAAATATTGTGAAAGTGTCTTATTAGTGACAGTCTAGAACTGATACCATGCCTCAACCTCACCGGCCATGTTTATTCTGTAAATTACCCTGAATTGCCCAATACATTGATGTCAATCTTCTACAGAAACTCGGCCGTTCCCTCGATGACGCAGACATGGAGAGGGCTCTGCGTTCCGCGCCCGCGCCCGACGTTGTCCGTTCAGCGTTACCACCACAAATGCACAAACTAGCAAACAACACGATTGATCAATTGCTGGCTGCACCGCAAAAGATTTTGATCCCTGAGCGATATATTCCTGAGAAAGTAAGTACAGAAGATCATTATATATATGATGCAGATATAGAAAAGGTCGCATTACATATATAAATGTAATGCGACCATTACATTACATATATAAATGTAATGCGGTCGCATTACCAATGCATTCGGGCTAATCTACCATAGTACTTGTTAGCTACATTATTCGTTTTTGTTTCTTCTTTTATATTATTTCTTTAGATAATGTTGGTAATCATGACTGGTCGGCTTCAAATGTAAATTTGGATTCCTTATTTTTCGATGAATCAAAACTAAGTGAACTGGTATTCTTAGTTAGACTATAGAAAAAACGTGGTCTTCGGGTCAAGTAGTCCAAATGGTTCGATTTTAGATATTCATTTCGATTTTAAACAAACAAAAAAGAAAGTTCTTGGTCAGATAATCGAACTGTGGTGCGACCCAATATTTGATGATAAATATTTTTTTAACACAGCCTCCAGAATTATCTCCTGAAGAACAACAGAAGAGGCAAGAGAAAGTGGAATCAATAAAGAAGATGCTAACCGGCACACCGGCTGACCAGGGCAAGGTAACACGCATGGACAAACTGATTTCCGTTTACAATGATTTATTGCGAACATCTAACATCGCGTGAAAATATCATATTGTGTAACGCGGTCTTGAAAATTTATGAACTGTTGCCGTGCCGACATGTTCGATGTTATATCAATGAATAATGTTAATAACAAACACTTTGCTTTGTACTGCACTGTTTTCATTACTATGATCCAGTTCTATACTTTTACCAAATCTGTATTTACCGTAATCATCTAAAGCTGATTCTAAATTATAAATGTCTGTTTCATTGTTGTTAGTAAATTATTTACCTCTTTTGCTTTCAATATTGTCGTATAAATGCATTGGCATGATCAATATTTTATTACATTTTCTTTTCGTGCCTTTATATTTGTAGATAAAATAACCATTTAATTAGGCGTATAAAACATTTATCTTCAGAATCAAATCATTGACGTATATTTTTAATATATACCAACCATAATAATGCATACCATCCTTTTCATAGTATCATCTATAAACATAAAAGGAAATGTAATTATAGTTATGCTTCGAATGGCCTACATACAACCTGTGCTTATCACTTAGAGTCCCGATGCGGTCGAGAAGCGGCAGCGCGAGCACCTGCTTCAAATGAACCAGATATTGGCCAAACAGGTTACGGAGATGAGCAAAATTATCGCTGGTAAGACCTAAGCTGATTCAATAAGCTAGATTTGTTTGTTCGTTTGAGTTTTGAAGATGATTTGACTGAATTTTTATACCTAATCTACACTGGCAAAGGTGACGTTTTCGTACGATACATAAGGAAACTGTATATTACGGTAAATTACTACTCAGTTTCAATTCAATAGTATTTTTTTTGTGAAACCAAGTTTATAAAGTTACGCAGATACCAGTATTAACTCTTCAAAAGTATACCTTTGGAAACAATTCTTGGCCACTGTTTCTACAAAACTTCGACCCCGAAACAACAATTTTTTGTATCACTTTTAAACACTAATTTAATTTACCCATAGCTAGATTTGTAGAAGTGTAGTTTCAAAATTCAGTCACATTATCTGGTTTGTTTGTTTGTTTTTATGTGTTTTTGTCGGCATGTTCAATTTCAAGATTGTTTACCTACTTACTCACTTGGCAGTTATTTTCATACTTTGATAAAAAAATGCCGTTTTTTACTAAATTCTCTCTTCTTCATATTTCCGAATAACACTTAAATCAACAATTTGAATATGCCTTTTGTCCTTGCTAAATGAATTTTACTCTGAAAGCATTCACTTTAATTAAAAAATTTATTTCTAGAATTTGGTTGTTGCACACTTTTATTTTGCAATTTAGTTTCCATAGAACTTTTGAGAGTTATCAAATCAACAACTTTGTAACAAAAAAATATGCTTATTATTTTTATATGAACAAAAACAGATGGAAAAGAATTATTGCAATAAAATGATTTGATGATTCTCAGCGTGATTTGACGTGACTAATCCACGTGTGTACACGCATGTAACAACATTATGCTTGATGTCGTTTGTCCCGTTTCTGCAGGAACCAACACTGAAGGCCCGTCGTCCAACCACTGATTCACATATCTTACTCATATCACACTTACCTTCACTGTCTTCCTACACTTTCTTCCATACACTTTACTCTTTCCAAATACTTATTGGCTGAAACAGGACGGTCCAGGATCCAGTGTGTCGCAGCATGGTTTCGTTTTATGCATTTTGTTGTGAGTAGTCCCTTATTATAATATTATACGGTGCGAATACACAGTCATTAAAGTATAAGTATAGCATTTGGAGAATACAATTAATCTCCTAACAGGCATGCGTTTGTTTAAGTGTGTGTATTCGTACCTTTCTGTCCATTAGTTGCCTTGTTATGTTGCATTTGTTTGAAACTAAAGTTCCAACAATGTTTTACATAGATACTAAAGTTTTGTTTTCATGAATAGAAAAAGCGTTAGAGGAGCTGCCTTTAAATATGAATAACGAAGAATGGGACGATCGCTCGCCGGACGTTGAGCTGCCTATTTATCAACAGAGGGACAATTTCTTCACATAAAATAACATAAAATTATTAAACTTATTCAAACATACAATATAATATTGTAAGATATCATCGTATAATAACACAATATTCGACAAATGAACATAAATGGTATCATTGTAAAACCCTACTATACCATGTTGTTTTATACAAAAACTCTAAAACTTCGTATCGGCTGATATCGAATTGATAATCAAGAATTATAAATTGTGAACTGAATATCACATATTTTATAAGCGGTTTTCTTATCTTTACTTCTATTATATATTACACTCGAGCAACACCGAAGAAAAAGCTCGTAAATGATAATTTTATTGTACCTCCTACTGTCTCTTGGTATAAGCAACTTCTATCTATAGAACACTTAGCAAAATATGATGAATAAAATTTTATGCACTGAATATATTTATCAATTTTCATGGCAATTTAAATTGTCCTTGCTTCGAACAATACAGAATATTCTGATAGGTACATAATATTATTCATCTTATTTTATACTTTGCTCAATTATGTCAACATTCCTTGTAGTGACCGATCTATGTAGAATTTAAGTGTAGGTAATTTTTAATGTAGATAATATGAAGCAGTACTTTGAGACTTTTATAAAACTAAACCTGATTATTATGCCTTTACATGAGTTTACAATTAGATACTAGTTATTTGTGAATGCCATTATATGAAATAATCACACCTACTTATCTGAATTAGTATAGTCAGTGACGAAAAACAATGCGTTTTAGTATTATTTCGTTGAGTTAAAGTTGAGTTAGTTATGTTATTGTAAATATATTTTTTTGTAAATTTTTAATGTAAGTGCCTATTTTTGTTTTAGTATTGACAATTGCTTGGGTAAAATAGAAAATAGCATCATGAATTATGTTTATATTCATACATTTATAATTGTGTGAAAGCAACGATTTGATAATATTAAATCACGATATAAAACTATTCATAATTTATGTACAGTAGGTAAATGTCGTATACCCAGAATGTTTGAAAGGGAAAGTAGGTGATAGATATAGCTTGTTTTAGAGGTGGAAATATTTTAACAAGCCTAAATGAATAGCTTTAAATTCTATATTTTACCCCAATTCAATTATACCTATGTACAATATATACTTCCGAGCTTATACCTTATATTATTACATATAAACATTAGGTACGTAGAATAATACAAATTATCTTTTTAATAATTATAATTGTGCCATAAATAACCTATGATATTATTTTTTCACAGCCATGTACAATGCATACCAAATTGTAGGAGTATTGTTAGTTAATCAAAAAATTGAGTAATTTTGTATTTTCCTTTACTTTCATAGCAATTATCGTTCGTTATTTAAAAAAAAAACTTATATCATGAAAATCATGACGAATAATCATAATGCCTAGTAGTATGTACTCGTATCTAGAAAATATAGACTGACTTGTTTTTGCCTTAGATTTCCACTTAACATTTTGTATTTATTTACTCTATAGTCAATTATTATAATGTCTACAGTTACTAATATTATTAGATATACCTACTTAAAATTTACATAGAATTTTAGATAAACTTTCTTAAAAATAAAACATGTTATCGAAATTATATCCAGGTCTATTACATATTACTATTTCTAATTATTGACATTATTTGAGTAAGTATCCTTAGGGGTATGGGTAGTATACAGGTGATTCAAGCAATAAGGTCCAAAAGAAATAAAATAGGCGGGTGGGAATAACGTTATGGCATAGCCGATTATAAAAATCTATAAGATTTGGTCAGAATTTGTGCATTAGAATAAAAAACAGGCCAAATGCGTGTTGGGCCATGCGCAGTGAAATGATCTGTAGTTATTCATAAACTTACATTTACTACCTGGTTTACAAAACTTACATCTAAGTAATTTTCAATGGAATTGTACGAAATTATCCTTTTTACTCCTCCAAGTATATTTTAGAAGTTGATTGACTATTATTCGTTAAATTGTAAAGCCTACTTAGCTGTAATAATTTTCCTTTCGTTAAATTGTAAAGCCTGCTTAGCTGTAATAACTTCTTTATATATACTACTGCCGTGATTCGTGATTAATCGTTTAGCTGGCAGGGGGGACACTTGACTCTGTAAATTACAGCTTTCTAATACTTAGAGTCTCTGATCTAAGCCGAGGACAGACAGACAGATTGACGGAAGGACATAGCGAATGGCTTGTTGTGTTTGTTAACTACAAACCCCCAAAAAGGTCAAAATCGTAGAATTTTGGACATGAATGATGAGGATCCTTTATACAGGAAGAACAATCAAGTATTGTAATAATCTGTGTATGTATGACCATGTTGCTTGAATCATCCTGTACGTAGGTAAATGTATTGATATCTGCTTATCGATAATTCTAGTGAAAGGAAGGCAAGGTTCTAAACAAAAAAAACGCTTGCATTCTTCTTAAAATATTTAAACGAAAAAAGATATCGTCGGACCTTAAATGTTTCTCGAAGCTTGACTTACCCGTGAAATAAAATTATATTAGTACATAAGCTTAAACCATATCCTTGGATAATTTTATTAATAAATAAGTACTTATGACAAATTAGTAAATACCTCTAAGTTCATGAGGATGGTATATTTTTTAGTCCGATCCCATAGTATTAATGGACTCATATCTACATACTTAATGTTCTTAGCCTTTGTTGTCGAACCCACAGGGAAATGTGCATATTGTTTTATGTTTTCTCCTTTTGTATTTACCTATTCTGTATAGCGATACTATGTTGTTCACATACAATAAATACTATGCTATTACGTATTTGTTGTTTTGTTATAATAAACCTTTTCACTCCACAAACATCCATTACTTAAGCTGATAACTGAACCCAGAAATTATCTTATTTAGAGAAACTACTTAAGTAGGAATAAAATCTATAGCTTCTAAGATTAGTAGCTGAAACGGTATAAAAATATCAAGATGAAGCACCCTACTTTTTGGCGATTAAAGATGTTGTTATTACAGAGTTTTGAAGATGTTGTATTTTTTTAACATCTTCAAAACTAATCATCTAATTCAATTCAATTCAATTCATTTAATTCAATTTCTCAATAACATAGTATCTCAAATTAAAGGAATACCATAAAATTATCAGCTTTCCATACAAAACGGCAATTTCATAGGCCTTTAATAGATCAAAAATGCTTTAATTGATCCTCTGGCACAGTTGCGAATAGAGCACATGAACTAAAGAGCAACTAGGTTTTATTATTACCGTAGGGACATAATAATCTCAAGTCTTTGTCTGGAGACAAATCGGTGATTAGGATGCGAGGAGTGCGCTTGCTACGTGTTCAGTCCAATGTCGAAAGATGCTGCTTCCTTCCGTTATTTTTAAGAGTTAAAAGTTCTACCTTAGGGACCTTCACATGAGTGAAGAGTTATCATATGAGAAAAAGTTCTATGAAGTCCATAGCTAGTTAGCTGACATGAGACTCCTCAGGTAACTATGAAGATGATGTTCAGTCCACTACTGTACTAAGGAGTGCCATGACGAATAGTCTGGCCATCTCCGTCCACCTGCTCCAAATCTTTGAGATGCCCCTGATCCATCGGTTGATGATAATAGTCAGTTATAGCCAAAAGCTAAGATAGAAAGTCAATGAACACTATCCCGTTAAATCAAGCGATCCATCATAATATGACTGAAGTGGGCAAATATTTTGATCTATTGATCCAGATCCACAGCTGCTGTTTTATTCCCACAACTAAAGTGGCCCACCAGTTGGTAAGTGGTTACCGTAAGCTATGGATGTTTGCAATACCAGAAGAAATTCTAAAGAATCTCCAATGAATACGAAATCTTCTAAGAGAAGAGTTGAACCAACCTATCAAAATGGAAGAGCCGGTACTACACTACTTAGATATGTACCGAAAAAAATAATGAAACTGATATCGAAAAAAATTACCATTTCAAAATAAAAATAAGGGTATTAATTATGTAGGTATAAATCTCTACAAACAGTACCTACCTACAACTTCCATTATGTTACGTAGGTACGTTACCAGGTTCGATAAATAGAAGAACTAGGTACGGCCTTACTGATGACGATAATAGAACAGTTAATCAACTAAACACTGCTTTGTCTTTGTCTGTTTTGTGTCATTTCAAATTAAACAGAAGAAGACAGAACACTGTTAAGCTAAACAACTATTTTTTTTTTTTTATAAGTTTGCCATTTAATAATTTAGTTAAATAAATCATTTTAACATCTATGTACACAAAAAATACAGTTGAAACAGCTAGTTGCAAACGCTTTATACATAGTTCAACTGATCTAGATTACTACCAGATAGAAGCGTTCCCAAAATGCGGCTGCATTGCCACGCTGAATGAATGAATTCTCTAAATGAATTAAATTAATTAAAAATCTGACCAAGCCAGTACGGAACACTTTAGAAGATATAACTACCTACCTCTGCAAAATGCTTTTTTAAATATTTATACTACATATCTACCTATAATATTGTTATTTGAATGTACCAACTTACCAACTTTCACATTGTCCCAATTCAGATGTCTACCACATTGTTTTGTTAAGGAGTAGGTAACTAATGTGTAAATTGATTTTAGGAGATTAATGCCACAGAATGGATTGACCTACAACCTATTAACCTAATGCCTTATCTATTCAGGTTAATATTATTCTAATACATACTCACACCCTGTTCTCAAAGGACAGCGTAAACATGGATAGGCAACGATTATTATTAGGAAAATAGTTCCTGATAATTGAGAGTCAATAATTTAGAAGAAAGATTTTACTTTTGCTAATTATATTGACGATTTAATCGTAAAGGCCAAATCTCTGTGCCAAAACATTTTTCAAAATCACATAGAATCTTGTTGAAAAGTTGTATAAAAGAGCGATAAGACCGCCTATTGTACTTTAAATTTTAATACGTTATTGTTTATTTTATAAGATGTTCAATAAATTATTTTCATTTATTCATTTATTTATGTCTGTAAGTTCGTACATTCCTATAAAATTGAAAAATGGACCCATATACCTATATTTATTGGTTTTTCGAATTTTACCTTCGGAACCCTTAAACTGACAAATCACGGGTCTACTACTACATTTGAACAGGACTAACTAAATAATTTGAATTTCTATTTTATGTTAATTAGGGATCTACAGAGGATCATCACGTACTAAACACGAATCCATTTAGCCGAAATTAAATGGAGCTTACAAGAGTAATTACAATATTTTATATCCTAATTTTACGGGTCGCAGGCACCATTATGACCTGGGAGGGAGGGCAAGGTGATTAATGGGGCTTTTAGAATATCTCATGATCAAGAGTACCGAAAACTCAGACATTGTGCTACCTAATCGTTACTTTTTGTGAGTGCTTTTGTCTATTTAAAATCAGATCCAATGATATAAACAAGGGCTGAATACACATAATGCAGCTGACCGTGAGTTCACAGTCATCATACCTACCTATCTAATATAAGGACGAGGCGCAGCCGGCTAGTTTAGGTAAAATAAGAAATGAGTGATTAAAATCCTGCCAAGTTGCAGTACTCGTTCATTACGTTATTTTGTGTCCTCTATAATCCTATATTTATGACTCTTCCTGGTACTTGATAGGTAGGGTTGATAACTATGAACTCTCGGTCTATCAACCGGTAACTATATAACCAGTTAATTAGCGTAAAAGTAAACTCCGTTCTTATGAGCAGGAGCCAAGAGTCTTAGAGTTTGCATGAAAAAAAAACTCTGTTCATGGTTATTCCTTAGCTACGTTACGCTATCTAGCCCTATCACGATCTAAACTCAATGTAGTCCTAACACGGTGTAGTCATATCAAGATTTAGTGTTATAGCGTTAGGTTTATAAAGTCACAAGCTTCTTCTGCCCACGGCTTCGCCCGCATGGTACCCAGATAAAAAAGCCTATGTATTATTCTGATGTCTAAGCTATATTACTGTAAAGTTTCATCAAAATCCGTTGGGTAGTTTTTGCGGGAAAGAGTAACAAACATCCATCCTTACAAACTTGTAGTCCGGTGACGCTGACCAAGGCCATCTGCGGCACTGCAGCATTAAAGTCCATTCAGAAAAAAATGAAAAAAAAAAAACCTCACAAACTTTCGCATGTAAATAGGATATCAGCTATCTAGTCAAATCGAGATGTAGTCATAAAGCTTCTAACCCCTTCTATCTACAATGCCGATGACTCGAACTGTATCCGAAAATGCTCAGAAAATATCAGATTAAAAAACTGAGAGACTGTCTTCGTGATCTGATAGCGGAAGCTGGATAGTTTGGTAGTATCTGTTGTCAGATCAAAGGAGAAAAAGTTTAGGGTCCTGCTGAAGTTGTCTGATAAATGCTAAAGCTGTCATTGGAAATCGGTGAAACTAATATTAATTGGTAGTCACTATCAAATGCTACTCCCTATATTTTGTTGCATACCTTTAGTCTAATATTAGCTACTTTTAAACCTTATTACTCAACCATTTTTTATTTAAGGAAATTAAATAAAAAATGGTTGAGTAAACTTTCCTTAAACGAAAAACGTCAAAATATTTTTTAGAAACCTATTCAATAACATCCCGTTATAAGTATTATTATTATATCATTAGGAGGATGCAGTTAAAAAAACATCCCCAATTTTACATATACTAAGGTGTTACTCGAAGTTACTCTTATATTTTATTTTCTTAATTTCGTTTATGGTTTCACAAAACTCGTCTGCATACAAAATGTTATTTCGTCACAATTTAAACTGAGCGAGAATTCAGGGTGTGACACATGGACAGACAGACAGACAGACATGACAAAACTATCTGGGTTACATTTTCACCATTTGGCTTTGGAACCCTAAAAATGTTCAGACAACGCACAGCAAAGTATCATAGAATCAACCATTTGCCAAAAAAATAAATAAACTCAAGTGGTATTCAGGCGGTAGAATGTAGGTACTAAAAAAAATACTTAACAACACATACATAGTTTTAACCTCACACTAGGATTCCCTGTGTTGCGGGTATCAGAAACTACGAGTACCATGGTACCCCAACACCAAGACCGGAACAAATATCTGCAGAACGTACAAACATTTGTCCCACAGCGGGAATCGAACCGGTATCTCTTGCGTCATGTATATTGTCTTATAATTTCATACATTAAACTGCGATCGCGGGGTCCAACTGTAGTATAATGTTATGTCATTAATTAACGGGGTTTCGGCAGGATCATTCGATTAACTCCGTAACCAATGACATCGCCGATATTAATCGAGTAAGTTTTTGGAAATATTACCTTAGTTTGGAGTGTATGAATATGTCTCCAACCCTATTTGATCCGAAAGGGTTGATAAGGTATTGATATGCGATCACTTAGTATCCTTTAAAAGCCCGGAAAAACTCAAGCATTTGAAGAAGGAATATGCCTCTATTGGATCAGACAGAAATTTTGTTACTTGTGTAACAAAAAGGCTTACTTGTGTGGAAGGGGACTATAATATTTCTCCGCAAAAAAACTCGCAGAATATGCGAAAAAAAAACATGGCCATATATAAAGTTCATGTGCCACATATAAAGTTTGGACGTGTCTTTGACTACTCCCTACTTGGTATTCTCACAGATCTGCGTAATGAGATTTCCTACAATGCAAGGCTCTCCAGCATGGATATTATAGTCGTGAGCGTGTTTGTTTTATTTTTTAATTCCTCACTGCATCCGCTAATTCGTTATCCAGTGATATTACCGCAATATCGTTTCTTCGGGTTTGGTTGGAAACGAACCTTTAGTTCGGAAGTTTGAGCACAGTGATCCGCAAACGAGTAGGTACGAGTTTATTTCTCGAAATTTTTATCATCGGTATATATTAAAGCCATAAGATTCAGAACTGGTTGTACCGTTGTACGGCCCAGCACCCACCATTGATCCCATTGTTTGATACATTGCACTTTTTGAGGACTGGCAATTGGGTAGGTACAATGTTTATTGTGAGGATCAACATAGGTGCTAGTAGGTACAGGATGTTGCGGATCGAGTGAATAATTAAATGATCAAGCGAACTTACCTGAAGCGAGCTTGATCTTGATTAAACAGCCTTGAGCGAAGTAATACATTTTACGAATTATACGAATTTCGAAACCCACTGGGTGTCTTTACATTATTATAAGTTACTAGCTTCTGCACAGAGCTTCGCCCGCGTAGTATATACCCGGATAAAATGTAGCCTATGTGTTAGTCTGATGTATAAACTATATTACTGTAAAGTTTCATCAAAATATGTTCAGTAGTTTTTGCGTGAAAGAGTAACAAACATCCATCCTCACAAACTTTCACTTTTATTATAGTAGTAGGATATACGAGTCTTTATAGTGTTTACCTTTTTTATTATTTTCCCGACGTGTCAACAGCCGTGATCACGGATTGACTGGAGTAGATTGGAGTCTATTTTCTGTATATAACAACTAGCTTCTGCCCACGTCTTCGCCCGCGTGTTATCCGGATAAAAAGTAGCCTATGTGTTATTCTGATGTATAAGCTATATTACTGTAAAGTTTCATTAAAATCCGTTCAGTAGTTTTTGCGTGAAAGAGTAACAAATATCAATCCTCACAAACTTTTGCGTTTATAATTATAGTAAGAAGTACTCTGTGGAGTCTATGGACCTATAATCGAGAAAAAAAGGCAGTAGCCGCAATAATCCTCATTTCATCTTCAGATTCAGAAGTCAATGTTCACATTACGACATACAACACTAACCGTATTCCCTTTACTAATTACCTGTATAAAACTTATAATTATGTTTATTCATCGCGATAGTTTGAAAATGCACTATATATTTTTCAGTACTATGCAATTTTCATGAAATATTATATAATAAACATAATATGGGAAGGGCACTTATTGCCAAAATACAAGTTGCACGGGGTTTTGCAAGTAGGCCAATATTTTAAAGTAATTCACCAAAGCGAAATGAAAACATTTTTTTATTTTATTTTATAATAGTCACAGTTAAACCTCTTACATCGTAGCATTCTATACATTACTGAGCATTTTTTTTATATTTCTAAGAAAACATCAGGAAAACTATCAATATTTCAGTCACAACTCACACAATATCGCGCACCCTGTGCAAAGCTGCGCACACGCATAAAACAGCAGCGCAACGCCGACCGCGACACAATCGCACGCCGGCCTCTGTCGACACGCAACGGAACCGTAAGTACATAAATATGTAAATAAACAATATAGGTACATGCCTAGTATAAACAGACAAAGAACGTAATCGGTCCAAACTTAGCCTAAATTAATAAGTTCATAGGAATGCGTTTCAGTTGATTGCAGTTTTAAATACCTACCTTGATCGGTGACCATAGTAAATAAAACAAAGCTAAGAAGTTAATTAAAACTAAGTTTAATTTAGTAAAGGCTACATATACTTTAATGGCTTTTCCCAGCACTAATGTAGGCATAACTTTCTCATCAGGATGTGCCTGATTGTCTCCTCTTCTTACTTTAGTAATTACTAAAGTATCTGCTTAAATATCAAGAATTGGAGAGATCCAAGATTTTGTGGTATTTTTGAGTGGGCATACAGAACATCTATAATGTACAAGCGATTTCGTTAAACGTTTTTATCAGTGAAACGAACGCTTAAAAAAATCTCACGCAATCAGTCAATCGATTCTGCAAAAACGCAAAATATACACTACCGGTATTGACAAAATATGTTTTAAATTCAATTCTACTTTGAGTAGTATTTTTCCTAATCTTTAAACCTCACCCCTTATACCTTACAAAAGTTTTCCGGAAATAATAGTTTCTTGCGGTGGGTAAAAGCATTTGAAGGGCTATGGATCCTTAAACATTCACTGAACAAAGGTTTCACTTTCGGTCGGTGAACTTGGTTCCTCGAACATCATGCCGATGAACCAACAAGTCACCGCTCATCAGTATGCTGCATGCGTCTGCGCAATAGGCAGTGCGGTCTTTATGGTATGGAAGGATACCTACGTATGAAGAATGATGCACCATAGGTAATGTTTATACCTATCTATCTACTCTAATAAAAATTGCGTAAGTTTAATCACACAGAACAATCGGAATAACTCGCATTTTTTGTCTGTACCTAGATACTAAAGCATAGATTTAAGGACACACCTTACCTTCCTCTTACATTTAACATTAAGTTTAAAGTTAAGAGTCCTTAAATGTTTTTAAAAACCTAAGTTTAAGTAATTATTGAATCCACTTTACAAAACCTGACTAATTTACTCTACCCGAATATAGGTCTTATTAGAAAGCATTTGCGAACATTTATACCTAGCTATTCATATATTTTATATAGAACAAGAAAAAAACACACCGAAAACAGTCATTGACAAGTGTTAACTGTTGTTGCCTCTACCGACATTATTCTTGAAATAGGAACTTAATTCTCATTTCATAATATCCATGAGATAGTTCTCTAAAAATACTAATTTTTCTATGATAGAGCCAATTACATATTACTTATGATCTGTTCTTATACATATATTAACTAGAGGTATGGTCGCCGATAGCCTCATTTACCCATTTATCTAAGAGCTTTATCCAATCACTTATTCATACCGTCTTTATTAACCCTATATCACGACATCATTACATCTAAACAATTTCGTGACGAAAAGCAGTACCGAAATTAATTTAATTAATATAACATAGTAACATTTACTAACTGTAAAAGTTTCGTAAATTTTATATCATGCAATGGAACTTTTTATGGTTTCTAACGAGGCTGCCAATTGGAGGGTCTCTTCCGCATAATAGCCACAAAGTTTTTTTTTTAATAAAGCTATATCAAGTCACTACTAGCAAATTTTTAATCTGTGACTGCTAGTAGAATACACGACCAATTAAGGATATAAAATAATCATCTTTCCTTTAGCTTATCAATACTTGTACATAGTCCGTCATCGCTTTGATATTTGTTCTTATTCATGTACTGGATAGATGAAAAATTTAGTTTTTGTTATCGCACAACTAAAACGTGCCCTACATATATATATTTATAGCTATCATAAATGGCGAATTATATATATAATCCGCGTGGTATCTGGATATAATTAGGTGTCTAGGTTTTGAACAATATTGATTCCAAAGGGGTTTGAAACTCCCAGTGTATCAAATATCAAGGTAGGTATAAAATATAAGGTATAAAATCAAGAAAGCTTCTGCAAAAAAATCCTCGGTCGATCGATCGTTTGCTGGGAAGGCGTTGGATAAGGGTTAGCTGGACTTCTCAATAAAATTGCTTCTAAGATCAAACTCAGTTTTAGTAAAAGCGTCAAATTTATAGAAATAAAACAATTTTGTCAGAATATTTGATTTGTAAAAGTTTGTTTTGAACATTTGTATTTGCGTACATTTGCATGTTGGAAAGCGACGCCACAGACCGGTTCCTTTGTGTATGTGGTCAATCGAGAGTAAACCTTGCTTTGAAGATTTGTGTCACGCATAAAATCAAGGACTAAAGTGAGATCATTTGTATTTGGTGCTCACAGTCTGACCGTTCTTTTCTATTGATTGGAAAGACCTGCTACAAAAGTGACTATCCAGTTCTCTTATTGTCAAAATCTTAAGTATCTGTGAAACTATCACAAAATAATATAGTCGTTAAAACACCTGTCGATACCTAGAGTATATACTATAGTATACTTAAACATAGAATATGTTGTATACGATATATGTTTTGTGTATCTCACAGCCTGATTTTAACCCGCATCTAGTTATCAAAAATATACGCATTTAGACCACACGTTGCTAATAACATCTTAGATATCGTGAGCTCATTAAATAGCATTGTGTTTCAAAATTACATCTATTTCATACTAGCCTCTGTCCACGGCCTCGCCTGCGTTGTATCCAGATTTAAAGTAACCTATGTGTTAAGTAGGTCAACTATAAATGTTTCTTATCTCATCCAAATCGTTCCAGCCGTTACGGAAATTATTAGCAACAAACATCTAAACATTCAAACTTTGACATTAATAATTTTTGTATTTATGTTCCTTTCCGCATAAACAAAATTGGCTATAATATCCTCTTTTTTAGATTAGTTTACGTTTTAACTAGTTTGTGATAAAATAATATTAGATATAATATAATAATATTACTCCCACCTGATTTTAGGTGAACACACATTCAAGCGACATTGAATTATCATTTTATGCCTTTCCAGCCACTTATCTCTATATCATTTAACTATCACCACACGTATCTACTAATTTGCCTAAAATTATTGTGATATTTAGAAACGTCTGAAATTGCAAATTAAATGCGATATTCGTGACCCTCGGAGCAATTGTTAAACTTCACGAAAATTCAAAGTTCATTTTGACATTGGTAATGAGGCGAAGGACGCCCTATTGATTGCCATTCATTTGACTCAAATTGAAATGTCAGGAAAATAATGGAAAACTTTAAGAAACATTCAAAAGCATCCTATTCCTAAACTTTAGTTTCGTTCGCCTTTCATTCAAAAATAAAGTCTACAAAATGGACTGCGTGAAATGGCCTTAAAAAAAGTATTTTGTTCTGCAATTTCATTATTACGATACCGAAGTATATTTACTGAGGTTGTTATTTAAATAGCTAAAACAGTGACGATAATGTAGCTTAGCCTTAGTATAAACTGGAGTTGCATTTTCTCTCCCGGACATTTCAGAAAACAAGTGAATTGGCAATTTGGGAATCCCCTACGTGTATTTCCATTATTGCATTGTGATTGCAGCGCCCCCTGACTTGTGTTGATAAAACCTATCTAAAAACCGTCCTTAAAGTTTTACAAAACGAACAAATTCACAAACTGTTATGGCATACTCATGTATAGAAGATCCATGCGTCGCGGGTAAAAAGACAATGATCTTGTACGGGTAAATTATTTAAACCTTAACACTAGGTACCCGTATATATACGCTACACCGAGGAGCTTTTCCGAGTATACGCTACACCATCTCTGATCCGGCTTTTTTTAATATCAACTACCAACTACCTAAATATTTGTGTATAGAAGAATAGAAGGCGTGTACCCGGGCAATAGGGCACCGGGTCTATCGAGATGTGAGAGTGACACATCTAGAACATCTTCCCGTTAAAGCGAGTGCCGTTACGAGTTTACTCAGCTTAAGTATCTGACAGACTGGACAGATGCTTTTTCGAATAATTGCATAGCTATAAAACAAACTAATCATAATATAATAGTAGAAAGTGTCTTTGATTATAAAATGTAAGTTGAAAATGACAGCTTATCATTAATTATTAATTAATGACATTGAACTCAGGATTGACTTTTTAATTGAACTGACCGGTTTTATAGAATAAATAGCATTCATTAACTTAAGATTTTGGCAAAGATGACAAACTGTAAGTTGTTTTCTAACTAATAATAAATATATTATGTATATCAATATGCAAAACATTGAAATCCTAGATTTCTATATAGAAACCGAAGCAGTTAAAAATAAAATACAAACTTGTTTTGTCGAAAATTTGAAACTTTGGCTTTTCACATCAGAATTCTTTGAGTCATTTATTGTGAAGGCGAATATTTTTGCCTATGAAAAATTCCTGGGTTTAATTTTCCGGGTGAGAATTAACGACATAACTTTTTGGTATTGTTCCTTTAGCTGTGGGTAGAAATAAAAGGATTGGATGAGGTTTGTTTGATAATAGCGTGTGGGGTCGATGAATAGGATACAATACATTTCGAGGTTCGTTGTCAATGATTCTTTGGATTAGTAGGTTGTCATTTCACAACTTACTAATCCAAATCAATCCTATTTTTATTCTGGAATAAGTTAACCCTTGTGTGGGTTGCTAACTTGTATCCTATTACATAGAACGATTATCCTGGGACGCAAATAACCGTACATCACCGTAATCATAGTGTCATATGCAACTAAAATGGGCTAACAACACCATTCAATTTAGTGTTACGGGTCTGAACCCAATAAGGGTAAGTATTTCCGCTTTTTTATAAACGATAGCTTTGATTGTAGTATGTATTTTAGCTATAGTTTTATCATAGTTTCAGTTTATATTTGTACTAGGTAGGTATGGAAAGAAAGACGTAGGTACCTATGAGTAGGCAGAGAAGGTTAATAGATGCTTAACCAAAATTATGCAGGTTATAAAAAATCTGGTCAAAACTATCATCCCTGCAACTTACCTTTAGTTTTTTTACACATCGTCTTTTAAATGAGAGTGCCATGTTGACTTGAAAATATATAGCTATACTTACTAGGATACCTTCCATCGCGATAAGATCAATCATATTATTATTGTTATTTATTTTAAGTTGTCTTTGTATTGGTTGAAAAAATGGTTATACGCTGGTGGTTATCTATTTGAGAGGCTTTATTTTCTTTGATATCGTTATTATTTTTCTTTCGTTCAAAGCTTATGTCAATCAGTGGCGTATGAGCCACTGATTGACATAAGATTATTACTTATTATACTATTATTAAATGTTTTCTTTACCTATTTGTAAACAAGAAAAATAATCCTCTACGAAATGAAGCTAAATGATCCTTTATGTCTAGAGATGGCACGCGGCTCTAGGTATCGCAGAAAGTAATAGAAAGATGTGAACGTTAGCTTTACTTATACCAAAGAGCACAACTTTCGAAGACATTAACTGTAACATCTATACTTCATACGTTGTTTTGTTTGGACGCACTAATCTCTGGAACGACAAGTCTGATATGCTTTTTTGCATTTGATAGCCCAATTCTTGAGGTTATGGGCCCTTTAACATCACGCCACGATCCTTAGGAATCGAGCAAAAGAAGTAATAGCGCGGATGGGTGATGCGACGCGGCCATGGCACAGCTAGTTTGCGAATGAAACGATGAATTTAACCGGGCTAGGCTAGGCTTTTGCGAGTCATTGCGAAATGCCAAACAGTTAGCTTTTACTATATTATTGTTTTATCGAAGCCTTGATGGCAGTTGCGTTGATGGCAGTGTAGAAGTTTCTATGCCTTATGCTTGTTGTAATTGAATTCTATTAATATTTGCAGGGACAAAATGCGAGCTATACTGGCGACGTTGGCCGTCTTGGTGGTCTCTTCCACCACTGTTAAATGTAAGTATCTTCCTACCTTCTAAATAATAACAGCTTTTTTCCTCTTACTTCAAACCTTGGGTCTCCTATAATTTTTGAGCAGAAGTATATTTTGCTCGCAAAAAAATTGCGACTTTATTATTCCAATTTTTGTTTGGAATAATAAAGTCGCATTAAATAAACGAGCATTTTTAAAGTATCATAAAGTACATAATTACGGCATAATTTTATTGCAAATATTAATTAAGTTGCTGAAAAAAAAACAATATAAATTTTGAAAGAAAGGATTTCGAGAAACCTATGGCCAGCTGTTGGACAAAATAGAAGAAAAACTTGTAAATCTATTTTTATGACATCTTAATTTAGGGACCACTTCGGTTCTGGCACTTGCCAGCCGCTTACGCTCCCTGTGCTTACAACAAGCACAGGGGTTATGTTCTCTAGTGACCTGATAGGGTCGTATTAAAATGAAGGTTTGAATTGTACCAACACTGCCGCGGTATGCATACTCACCGCTGCGGCTCTTCGCACTTTGCCTATTATTTTCATACATATGTTTATGGCTTTCTAACATTCTAGGTGAAATTATAGCATAAACTATAAATGTAAATGCTAATAGAAGGTATATGGCAGAACAACAACAGCAAAAACCATTATCAATAGATCAAAGCATCCTTAGTAGTCTATGAAAGGAGTGTTAAGAGTGTGTTAGTAATAATGACAGTTACAAACAAATGGTATCTAATACTTTAGATAAAATATTTCATGGTTGGACCATGTTAAAACCAAAGCGGTTGCAAAGAAAATTACATTTATGATCACAATTACCTACCGTATATAATAATCTGCCAGAGCATGCTATACAAACACCTAGCTTAACATTATTCAAAACTAAATTAAAATTCAGGCTTGTCGAGAAGGCGTTCTATAACGTTGAGGACTTTATTTGCAAAAAATTACTACTTTGTGTTTGTAATTCATTATTATTTCCATTATTATTATTTTTCACTATTAATGTTTGGTTTATAATGAAATTAATTATACAATAGTTAATTAATCATTTATACCGTGTTTTGTAATATTGTATATACCTTAGAATTTATCTGACTGACGTGTCAATTGGATTACCAATAAATTGATTATTCTGAAATTTCTAATCATAAAATAGGCCAAATATTTAATGTTATAGGCGGAACGATATGCACTGATTTTTTTAAGTGCAGTATGAATTACTGCACTGCCTTAATCGTGATTAAGCCATCTTTATTATCTGATGAAGCCATCATAGCTCAACATGTCTTTGACGTGACAGATTATACTCTGGCTTCTCTAGCTGAATCTTATGACTTTCTCCCCTGACTCAACTTGAAAGTTTCAAGTTTTAATGAGTTACAAGATTTGAAGACTTAGCGGGGTATTTTTTACATTTCCCTTCTCTATTATTTAATCAGGCGCATAAAAAATACTGTGCTATTTTTCTATACTCTCTTCTCGTTATATTTTTCATATTACCAGTTTTCTTTAAGTAACTAAATTTATAGAAAAATCACAAATATTCATGAAAAACTCAGCATTATTGAAATAGTTGCAAGAAACCAATTCATAAGCTGTAATTTTTCGATCCAATAACTAAGTAGTATTACAATTTGCTTTAGATTAGAAAACATTTTCTTTTAACTTTCCAGCCAAATAGTGGCCCATCCGTATTTCACGACATGATCTAATTTTCTGTATTATGATTTGCCAGATGAGTTGCCGCTACCTATGCTCGTTAACATCATAAGCTGATCAAAAACAACATTCATACTAAGTTTTTCCTTATTTTTTTGTGTAAAACTTTTCAGTGTACTTATTTTGATCAATGAGTGAGACATTTTTTTTTGATTTATTGGAATGGAACACATCGTAAAAAATACTACAAAATTATACTTATTTACGAAATTCATGAAATTTTTGATATATGAGTTTATCGTAGATGTTTGCTTCAAAGTTTTAACACGATAAGCCAGAAAGGACCTACAACTATCAATCATAGGCCTGAGATTTGAAGAACAAAAACAAAACTTTATTACTAGATCGGTCGAGAGACATAAATAATGCCAGCAATACACCTGAGTTGATTCGTAAGAGCAAACGATCAAAAATAATTTATATTATATTAAGGCTCATAAAAAACTCGAGTGGAGTGGAGAAGAGGCTTCAATAAACGGCTATAACCTGTATAAAATGAACTGAAAGTTCTGGCTCGGCTAAATTTGACTATGGGTCCTAGAAAATCAATATTAAACTGCTTGATTGATATGTATTGCAGCGGACAGCAGAGCGCGCATAGTATGCTACTTCAGCAACTGGGCAGTTTACCGGCCTGGAGTGGGACGGTACGGCATCGAGGACATCCCGGTAGACCTGTGCACCCACATCATCT
This sequence comes from Perizoma flavofasciatum, assembly GCA_958496245.1. Classification (NCBI taxonomy): domain Eukaryota; kingdom Metazoa; phylum Arthropoda; class Insecta; order Lepidoptera; family Geometridae; genus Perizoma; species Perizoma flavofasciatum. The sequence goes on along the minus strand of OY292439.1, from coordinate 5,575,156 downwards.
ACTCGTTCATCGGAGTCACTGAGAAGACGAACAAAGTGCTTATAATCGATCCTGAGGTGAGAATCTCCTAGTTATAACTCTTCTTATACACTGAAACCAACCATTGTTGTGATAATGGTCGGCTATGCAGGCGTTGAACAGTTTTTTTATTGCCTAACGAAATAATTGTATAACACTAAAAAACGTACCTTACAAGTACTCACAAATATTCAAACTACCTTGTTTTTTATGTTGAGAGTTTTTATTTTGTTATTAACGAAAACTCTCAATTTTTTTAAATCCTATCCTACTAATATTATAAATGCGAAAGTTTATGGATGTTTGTTACCTTTCACGCAAAAACAACTGAACGGATGTTGATAAATCTTTACAGTAATATAGCTCATACATCAGAATAACATATGGGGTACTTTTTATACGGGTACCACGCGGGCGAAGCCATGGGCATAAGCTAACTCGTACACTTACAGGGTGTGCTTACTGTAAATACTTGTTCAGTTTTATTTATTAGTTTACAATATATAAAAATGTTGGTACCTGCTGTACGGTTTTAACATGCTATTTCAGTGAAAATAGATTTTCCTTTGGAAAACAATCATCTTTATTTTGTCATTTTAGCACTCAAAGTTATAATATTTCTCCTATTTCACAACACAAAAACCTTCCGAAAGTCAGTTCAGCGCTCCGGTGTTACGTATACTTAGTGTTTATAGGTATCTCACATGAAGGGTTCATGTGAGACTAAGATAAGATAAAACACTAAGTATCTAGGGGTATAGCAAGAAATAGGTAGGCAGGCCGAGGTTTTCCGTAAACAAACTATTTATAAATATCTACAGTAAATCAAGTTAAGCCTCTCAAATGAACTTTGTATTAGGGTATGGCGGCAGACCGAGGTTTTATTTTCATAGTTAGAATGTCCATGTAGGTCGTTAATGTCAATTCCTTTTGGTTCTAGAATGTCAGACACAGATAAAGAAAGATATTACGACAGATAGCCCTAATATATTAGGCGTAGGTGTGTATTAAACACCCGCCTTTTGATCAAAGGTGGTTCTGGAAATAATTCTCGTAACTGTAGCTGGTAAATTACGGTATGATTTCCAACAGCGGAAGAATTATAAGAATATAATGCCTTTTATTTATTTCTCCTCCAGCTCGACGTTGATAAAAATGGCTTCAAGAACTTCACATCCCTTCGCGCCTCACATCCCAATGTCAAGTTTATGGTGGCAGTTGGAGGCTGGGCTGAGGGGGGCTCTAAGTACTCGCACATGGTGGCCCAGAAGAACACCAGGATGGCCTTCGTCACGAGTGTTGTGGGTAAGTATTTACTGGCCTAGGCTACGTTAGCCGAAAAGCATACAAACATTCCAACTTTAAAAATAGCTATAAAAGAAAGAACAAACTATTTTGTTTATTCATAATGCGGGACATTTTTCTCACAGCTTCATCTAGCCCCAAACTAAGCATAGCTTGTAGTATGGGAACTACATGACTGATATACTACTTATATAATTTTTTGGAAATACATAAATATTATACATAGCAAACACCCAGACCCGAGACAAATATATGCAGATCATACAAAAAATTGTCGCGGCGGGAATGGAACCCGTAACTTTCTGCGTCTCAGGCGGGCTTTCGCTCACTGCGCCACAGAGGTCGCAACTATAATAATTAAGTACAAATATATAATCATAGATAGATAAGTATGATCTACAAATATTTGTCTCGAATCTGGGTGTTTTGCATGTATTTACAAAAAAATGTATATGCGTAGTATATCAGTCATGTAGTTCCTATAACACAAGCTCTGATTACTTTGGGGCTAGATGATGCTGTGTGAAAATGTCCAGCATTATTTATTTATTTATAAATTCTTTATTGTGCTTAACATAAGTAACAGTTCAAAACCATAACTAAACTAAAAAGTAACTGAGATTATGTACATTGTAACATACATACGCCTGTTTCCCGGAGGGGTAGGCAAAGACCAAGGATTTCCACTTGCTACGATCCTGGCATACTTCTTTCGCTTCATTCATCCTAATCAAATTCTTCTTACAAGCTCGCGGTTTAGTGTACTTCTGACCTGACCAATGTACATTATAAGACTGGCGATATTCGCATTCTATGGATACATTGTTGAGGGCAACACTATCATAAATAGATTAAAACATTTGTAGATCAGTGCGTTTTATTCACCTTGTTTATAACTGTATTTAGAGTAATTTTCAAAGCATCCCAATAGGTAATACCTTCACGATTTAAAGCTCTACGTTACAACTAGCATCCCTGCATTAAAACTATTCTTGTTTTTCTCGGGTTATATCTACAAAGCTGACGTCAGCATTGTGGTTTTCATTCGTACCACATCCCATTTTCTCACAATTGCTTTTTGAAAGTAATCCGTATTACGTCACAATAAAAGAGATTCCTTTCTAATCCTTTCACGCTAAGCAAGCTAAAACAATACAGAGATAAGAAAAGTAAGTCACTCTATTACCCACTTTCGCGGTGTTAGCATCGGAATTTAACGTTAACGAAAATACCCTGTCCGAACATTGGCGGGGCTTATGATCCCTGTTATATGTGACTGTAATAAGGGAAATAAATCATAACTTCGTCTGTTAGCAAAGTTTGGACCACTAATGCACAAATATAGTATAATCTGAGCGAACACATACCTACTCAGCCTGAACGAACCTTAACTAATCACTCCTAAGCAAATCCTCATATTTGTGACGAAATCGATAACATCAGAGACTGATACTAAACGTACTTAAAGGTATAATAGAAATAAATTAAAACTATTATAAGAATAACAATAAACCCGGAAACGCAGAAAATATAACTTTTTTAATAGGCACAAGTTGGCCTACTGAGTACTTATCTAGCATAAAATAATGAATACTAGTTTGGGAGGTAAAAAAAATATTCAAAAAATAAAGACCTGAGTGGCGCAGTGGGCAAAGATCCACCTGAGACACAGAGGGTTGCGGGTTCGATTTCCGTCGCGGGACAAATGTTTGTAAGATTTGCAAATATTTGTCTCGGGTCTGGGTGTTTTCTTTGTATAATATGTATGTATTTACAAATAGTAGTATAAGTAGTTTATCCGACGTGTAGATCCCATAATACAAGCTTTGCTTAGTTTGTAGATGATGCTGTGTGAAAAATGTCCACCATTATTTGATTATTTTATTTATTTAAAAAAAATATGAAAATAACTGGAAATAAAAGCAGAGGTAGGCCAAAGAAAAGATGGATGGTGAAGAATGACGGCTGATAGAGGAGAGTGGAAGAAGAAAACATGTTGTGCCGACCCCACGTAATATGGCATAAGGACATAAAGATGATGATTTTTTTTTAAGAAACGCAAATAAAGTCATCAGTATGAATAGGGCATCCAAAAAATTATCGATTTTTTTATTTAATTGTTTAGTCAGGATACGCTACGTAATTTAAGCCACTCCCTAAATTCATTATTTCTTTCTCATCAAGGTACGCTGACAGGCATGAAATATGGTGAAAATACCACACGCGCTAAATTTAGGCTCCTGTATGCCACCGGGAATTTTTATAACCACCCTTGAACGCCCTTTGTTTTGAATCTGCAAATTATTGCCATATTTCCACGAGATAAATCATTTATAATGGCGACGAATTGCGCTTAATATGGAGTCTGTCTGTACTATTTATTATCTTCCTACCTCAATGATGGAACTAAACACTGAAAATAATATATGTACCTACCACTTTGTAGACAAATTCTTCTAAATTTGATCGCGAGAAATCAGCGTAAATATTATAAAATCTTAATAAACTCACTTTTTAGTTCTGTCGACGATTAATACCCCTTGTCATTTAAATGTATATATATATATATATGTAAAAAAATCGTTTAAATTTAAATTAGTAAAAAAAAAATACATTGCTGTGTTTCATTTAATTTGAAAGGAGTTTTTTATCCATTTTCGATGCTATTATCTAGTTCCAAAGCAAATAGAAAGTAAAATATAATAAAATATCCAGAAACGGTATTTTACGAATTCAGATTTGGTACTGGATTGATTCTTTTAGGCAAAAAATTTGCTTCTTCAGATCCTACGAGGGAACAATTCATTACGCTAATGACTTCATTCGGTGTCAGTCCGTTACAATTTATCACACTATCCATCTTCAAGACGTAGTATTACGTAAATTGAATCAGACATTAGAAATGATTGTTAGTTTGTTACTTTCTACGTATAGGCACTTATACAAAGTAACATGTAACATTTTGCGCTGTGACCAATGAAGACATGGGCCATGGACAGTGGACTATGTCAAGGCTGTTTTCAAGATGTCAGTTCAAAAACGGGACTGTATGAGGTCTTTTAATCAGACTCTCCTTCATCAACAACACCCTCGGGGATAATGGAACATTTCTGTCACTAACCCAAAGCTATTCTCCGTTATTTTAATGAGTTGAGCTGATTGGGGGCAGCTTAGAGATGGTTACAATGCACAATATAAATAAATAATGCTGGACATTTACACACAGCATCACCTAGCCCCAAACTAAGCAGAGCTTGTATTATGGGAACTACATGACTGATAAATTACTTATATGCTTTTTTTAATGTAAATTCATACATATTATACATAGAAAACACCCAGACCCGAGACAAATATTTGTAGATCATACAAACATTTGTCCCGCATCGGGAATCGAACCCGCCACCTTCTGCGTCTCAGGCGGGCTTTCGCCCACTGCGCCACAGAGGTATACCTCGTGTGTTCATAAGTTTTGAGACGAACTTATTTAATTAATTTAAAAAGAAAGTAATTCATGCAACCATTTTTAAACTTTTAAAATTTTAAATTTCGAATGTTTTGAATCAGAAAAAATATACATTTGAATATTTGTTTCATTCTCCGTGAAAATGGCGCCAACAAAAGATTTGCGTGCGACTGTAATTTCACTGTTTCAAGCAGGAAAAAAACCAATGCAAGTTTTTAGTGAAATCCAAAGTTTGGGATGTAGTCGGAACTTTGTGTATTATACCATAAAGAGGTACAAGGAGACCGGCTCTTTAGAAGACCGTGGAAGATGTGGCCGCCCGCGGTCTGTAAGGACGCCCGCCAACATCAAAGTAATCAGAGAGCGAATTCGTCGCAACCCTTGCCGGACTCAAAAGAAATTAGCTCTGCAGACCAACATTTCGCGAATATCGGTGAACAGGATACTTAAATATGATCTTAAACTAAAGGCCTACAGTCGAAGGAAAGTGCATTATTTAAACGAGCGTCTTCGTAAATTGCGACTGGAACGATGTCGGAACCTATTGAAGAGACACGATCCAAAAAATATCCTGTTTACCGATGAAAAGATCTTCACGGTGGAAGAAAAGTTTAACCGGCAGAACAATAAGGTTTACGCCAGAAGTTCAAAGGACGTCCAGCCATCTGTACGCAATGTCCAGCGCACTCATCATCCAGCAAGTGTGATGGTTTGGTGGGGTGTTTCCTACGAGGGGGTCACTTCGCTTCATTTTTGCCAGCAAGGCGTCAAGGTGAAGGCACAAAATTACCAAACCGACATATTGGAAGCGGTGGTTAAACCATTAAATGATACGCTATTTGCTGGAAAATACTGGGTTTTCCAACAGGACTCTGCTCCCTCCCATAAAGCTAAGACTACCCAACGTTGGCTGGAGGCCAATTTGCCAGGCTTCATTCGGAGCGAAGATTGGCCCTCGTCAAGCCCTGACTCGAATCCTTTGGATTATTCTTTATGGACGGAATTGGAGCTGAGGGCATGCAGAAAGTCTCACCCAAACCTGGATTCCCTCAAGCGAGCACTTATTAAAGAATCGAAACGGATTCCCATTGAAAAGATTCGTGCCGCCATAGATGAATGGCGCACGCGTTTGAAGGCCTGCATTGAATGCAAAGGCGGCCATTTTGAATGATTTATTTTTAAATACAGATCTAGATGTCAGTAGTTTTAATTTTAATATCCAATAAATGAATACTCAACTTAGCTCCAAAAATATTTTAGTTTTACTGTGTCTCAAGACTTATGAACACACGAGGTACATCCCAATAAAGCACATTGTTGACAGGTGATCAATTTGTAGACGGGCTTTGAAAAAATGGTGATACTTAAATCAAAGGAAAGAGCACTTTTGGACTTTTTCACGAGAGTATTATTGCCCGCGCAACGATAACTTAATGACACAAATCACGGCGAAGGAATTTGCACCACTTCAATCCGGTAGATATTCGACTTTGTAGTCACTTCTCCTTATTGATTTTCTACAGATTTCCTCAACAAATACGAGTTCGATGGTTTGGACCTAGACTGGGAATACCCTGGCGCAGCCGACCGAGGGGGTTCCTTTACAGACAAAGACAAGTTCCTATACTTCGTGCAAGAGCTGAAGCGAGCGTTCATCAGGGCGGGGAAGGGATGGGAGTTGACCGCAGCCGTGCCACTCGCCAATTTCAGGCTGATGGAAGGATACCATGTACCGGAACTTTGCCAGTAAGTTCTACAAGTGACAATAGTATACTTCTCTTTCAATAGTTTCACCATTTACTCAAAAGGAAATCATCGTGAGGAAACCGGAAAACCCTTGAAACAAAAGTTGGTAGGCATGTATCGATCGATCGGTAAATGTTCCAATAAGTACTAATATCAAACCTGGGAATTATAGTCGTTAGCGTGTTTGTTTTTTTACCCACGATGGAACGGACGCGAATGGCAGCCCCCGACAGATTTTCTTTGGTCACTAACCTCCTTTTAGTCGGGGGGTTTTAAAATGTTATTACATCCTTTTTCTATAAAAACGTCCGGCCTTTTCAAAATTGTTATTTTGTTTTTTTATTTAAATAACTAGTTGTTGCCCGCTGCTTCGCCCGCGTGGTATGTTAATAAAAGTAGCAAATGACCGTCTCCAGGCTTCAAACTATGTCCACCAACTTTTGAATGAATCGAACCAAGGATTACAATTTATACAAAGTTTAGAACTTAATTGCACACCCCCAAAGGGTAGTTTTGAAAAAAATAAAAATACGTGTTGCATTATTTACTTTAAAGTTTATTTGTACAGAGTTTTGAGCGAATCAAACATTTTTTTTTAATAGAAACTTTACCGCCCTTTTAACCACCTTAGGAGTCGATTTTCGAAAATTAGATTATGTGTTATTCCAGATCCTATCTACATTCCAAATTTCATCAAAATCGGTTTAGTAGGAACGGAGATACGTGATAACAAACGTTCACACACACACACAGACACACACACACACAAAGACTGTTGAACTTTCGTCATCAGCAACCGATGATGACGAAAGTTCATCAGTTAGTAATAGTTTCAAACAAAAACTTTGGACTCACGAGTGCTTGAAACTTTAAAACTACATTTTATTAAAATAAATTTAAGATAGATAAATTAGGTCATTAAAGCAAGGTGTAAAAACATTGTAATTCAGTCTGTGCAAATTCAAAAATCAGGTTACAACCTCGTAATATTGAATCATGTGTAACTCGACTACAAATAACACATATAAGGGTGTTTTATTATGACCTATAAACATAAAACCCTTACACGGCGCCACCAGAAAAGAATGTAGCTTTCTGAGAGGAATAAAGACTTAGTTATAATACCTGAGCCACTATAGATCGCATCGGTCCCCTTTATACTAGTGAAGCTCTGGGAACGAAACAATGAAACTCAGCCTTGTAAAACTTCAAATTCGCGAATTTTTAGGTTGAGAAGAGTCCAAGTTTGATTAGTTGTCGTTGAGTGTTACCCTTGTCATTTTGTTACTGTAATTAGGGGAAGAGATGAATATCTCAAATTGGACCTGATGATTAATGATGAGGTGTTGACGCATGCTTTGGTCTTTTTTTAATTAAAATCAGTATATTGTGCAAAAAACCATTGTTCACACTCGTACATTTTGTTTTTTTATATAAATACGTTTCATGCGCAAAGCTCCACCATTTGTTTTGTTATTCTGAGAATGTAGCTTTATTTCCCGTTGTGCACTTTTATTACGAAATGTATTTGTATGTAACCCCCTCTTTGTATTAAATGAGGGGAAGTCGAGGGTGTAGAGCACGGTTTAGTAAATTGATCACTTGCTCATTGGAAGAAAACTAACAGAGAACTAGCTCGCCTTTGTACATGTCATTTAATTCTGCCTTTTTGTAAGTGTTTATTTGTGTGTTCAATAATGAATAAAGAAATAATACGAAATGTAAATGCAAAATGTAATGAACAAATGAACAAAATGTATACAAAATGTTTATGTTGCAGCCCACCTTAGTATAGGGTGGGATGACTCATTCTCGGGTATTTAAAATACTCTGACTATGTACTGACTTATGTACCTACTTTGCATTCATAGTATAGCGTGGCAGTCGCCGTGTAAACACTCGTCTTCCATTATTATCCCTATCTTTATTATTTACCATTCCTACACAGAGTTGATGTGGTTTCCGGCTTAATATCACATTCCTGAGTAAACTCTGATGGAATGACTTGATTGGAATGATATAAATGTGTAGATAAGGATAGATTTTTACATATATATTTTTTCCAGAGAACTGGATGCTATTCACGTGATGTCTTACGATCTCCGAGGCAATTGGGCTGGCTTCGCCGATGTACACTCGCCTTTATACAAGCGCCCTCATGATCAATGGGCTTATGAAAAACTTAATGTGGTAAGCCTTATTATACCTAGACTCTTCATCAATGAATTTGCAGCTTGACTGTACTAAACTACTACAAATGTTCAAAGAAGATACTATTTAAATCTCCTATGGTCGTGTTCACTCAATACTATGCTACAGATGACTAATGTGGGTTTTTAGTAAAACAAAGAAAGAAGAATGCTTTTTCTTTCTTGATGCATGTCTATGAAAACATCATGAAGCACTTAGCTTTGCATTGTACCTAGGTTTATAATTTTTACGATAATATACCTAGTAATGGAAAGGTGCATGGTTTAGGTAATGAGCAATTCATGGAACTAACGTAACATGTTTCGCAACGAAACACGCAAGCATACAGTGTTATGAATTCAAAGAAACATTCATCAAATCAGTGTAGCCATTTTGCCTTCGAAGTAATGAAAAATTAACGTTACATCCATTCTCGGAAATAGGAAATAAGTAGGTACCTATTTTATTTTAGGAGGAGTGTAACTTTTCTACTCTTTCTCTCTATTAAAATAAGTTCACCTTTGATCATTCGTATCGGAGAGTAAGTAATTATCTGTTAGTAATAGAGTTAGGTTAGCTGAAAGAAAATGCTAATTAGCAATAAGTTCATCTTGTGCAATAAATGCTTTTTTGTAGGTAGGTTCCACACCTCCTCACCCGGTTATGTCCTCGACTCAGGTTATGTCCTCACCCGATGGTGAGGACATGGGTCCTCACCATCGGTGACACAGACATCTTAAAGTTGTCGGGACCAATGGATGGACGTGGCAAGATCGTTCGTTGGAAAACGGCTTGGAAGAGAGTGCTTTCGGGAAGGGCTTTGTCCAGATTTGACTTCTACAAGTTTTTGAAAATGATGATGATGATGTATTTTTATTTCTGACTGCAGTGGCTCAAATTTCGGTATTCTTTATGCGTCTTAGGGCTGACGATGATGGCTTATGCTTACTCATAAAGATTTTAAATAGTTCGACTAAACAATGTTCTTTTTTCTTCTGTTGACTTTGAAAAGACACATAACAGAAAAAACAAAACAATGTTTAGAAAATAAACTGTTAAATAATCTTTACAGTAAAATCAAATATATTTTATTTTAGAACGATGGTCTCCGCCTTTGGGAAGAAAAGGGCTGCCCCGCCAACAAGCTGGTAGTGGGCATTCCGTTCTACGGACGTTCCTTCACTCTGTCAGCCGGCAACAACAACTATGGCCTCGGCACTTTCATTAACAAGGAGGCCGGCGGAGGCGACCCTGCTCCATACACCAATGCTACTGGATTCTGGGCTTATTACGAGGTTTACGCTTTTTCGATATCAAATGTCAAGAAACCATTTTGTTTGGCTAAATTGTTTTCAAATTTTGAAAAATCTAAATAGGATGAAAATACCTGCCTATGTGTATTTATAAAGGTAAATACTCCCCCATAATATCCAGCGCTGACAGTACCTATAGATATTTTTGCCTTTTACCCGTACCAGCATAGAAACGCTGTACATTTTTCAGATCTGTACTGAAGTAGACACCGAGAAATCAGGATGGACAAAGAAATGGGACGAGCACGGCAAGTGCCCCTATGCCTACAAAGGCACCCAGTGGGTTGGCTACGAAGATACCAAGAGTGTGGAGATCAAGATGAACTGGATCAAGCAGAAAGGCTACCTCGGGGCGATGACCTGGGCTATCGATATGGATGATTTTAGGGGGCTTTGTGGACCGGAAAACCCCCTGATCAAGCTGTTGCATAAGCACATGAGCTCTTACACCGTGCCACCTCCAAAAGCTGGCAATACTACGCCTACAGTGAGTTTATTTGATGCATTTTACGAAGGTTGACAAATTTCAAACTCTCATAAAATATCAGTTAGAAATTGGCTTCCGTTCAAATTTATAGCGCCCTGAGAGTTCACTAACAGAACTGACCCAGAAAACTATTCGAGCAAAGTGATAGCCTTAATAGGATTTTTCAACTTGCTCTTAGCTGGTATTATAAGTATCAAGTCACAGATATCAGAATATTATGCCAGAATACGGGGCGACGCAGTGTCGGGAGGCCGATGGACCGATGACATCGTGAAGGTTGCGTGAAGTCGGATAGACATGACTCAAGATCGTTCATCATGGCACTCTTTAGGGGATTACTAAGTCTAGCATTTGATGATGATGATGATGATATCATGCTATCATTGTCAACTCCAAAAAACTACATTTAAAAGAACTTCCGAAAAATTATTCGACACAGTTATGAAAATGACCAATAAATCGCCGCAAAACAAATGTTAGGCCCATTACTCATGTCGATGTTATCTGCAGCCGGAATGGGCGCGGCCGCCGTCGACGCCTTCGGACGCAGCCGAGGGGGCTCCCATACCGCCTACCACGACTTACAAGCCGCAGACAAGTGAGGCGACGCAAGCCGCGACCACGCGACCCACGACGCAAGCACCTACTGCTAGCTCGAGCACAGCGGCTGATATTGAGAATGACAACTCTCAGAAGCCAGAGAAACCAGACGTTGAAGAGCCACCAACGGTACCGGTTCCTCTTTTTATTTAAATTAGAAAGAGCTTAAATAATTGACATATTGGTTTGTATTAATAGTTTTGTTGCTTTATAAATAAATTGTGTTATTCAGAACAATGAAATAGAAAACTCAGACGTCTGCAATTCCGAAGAGGACTACGTAGCGGATAGAAAACACTGTGATAAGGTAACACATTATTTTGATTGTTATTTCTGTCAATAAGTAGACTTGAAAAGGAACTTTTTATTGAGTTACCGTATTTTTTCAGTATTGGCGCTGCGTAAATGGAGAGGGCCAACAGTTTAGTTGCCTGAAGGGCACAGTTTTCAACATGAAACTAAATGTCTGCGACTGGCCGAATAACGTTGATCGCCCAGAGTGCAAGTCGTGAGTCGCGCGTTTGTTTAGGGCCTTATTATAACTAGGTTGCTTTGTATTTGTGATGAGTATCTTGCTATCAAATATGAAGTTTGATTTGATTTATAAATAGTTTGGTAGTAAGGTATTATTTGATTAAAATAAGATAGCATTTTGTTTTCTATTTTATGCTATGGTTTATTTACAAAACAAATTAGCACTTATGACCATTTTACTTACTATTTTGTGTTGTTTAGCTAGAATTTAGCTAATACAAAAATAAATTAGCAAATTTTGATCAAAAAGTAGAAAATGGGGTAGAATAATATTTCTAGGCAAGTGAGGAAGCTATAAATAATATTGTCATGTTTTATTAATTGAACACTGTTTATCGCTGATAATAGAATTTGACAATGTTGGTGTTCATATGTAAATTTAATTTATTATGATTGTATAGTGTATTAACCTATTTATACAAACAAAAACAGGATTAGGACAGTAAGGCAATTTTTTAAAATTAATTAATAAAAAAAGACACTGTATCACGAAACAAAAATGAGAATGATTAAAAGTTATACCTATCTCAAAAAAACAATTTCAGTTTTAACATTAAATAAGTCAATATAGATTAATGAAATTCTTACGGTCGCATGATGTATTTTGTCAAGCTAAAGATGACGTTGCTGGTTATGTAGACGTCGGCGTCGGCGTCGGCGTCGTCTAAAGACGTGGTTGAAATTAAAAGTCGCATGTCTACATAAGTAGATATGTATGCATATGTAGTCTTAAGTATCTCTTATTTAAACTGTATCTAAATTTTAAAATTACAAAATAAAAAGAAAAACATGTAATGTAGATAGAAGCTACGAGATTTCCTAATAAATAATTTCTGCCTGTTGTTGACTGCGAGGAACTTGCAATGGAAATCGTATTATTCTAAATTGGTTTCCACCCAGTCAATTATACGAGAATTCAAATGAATCTCGACTGGAACTTGTTCCATTTTATCTATTTATTTTCAAGTTTTAATAAATTATTGGAAAGTTAAAGCAGTTTTATTTATACTTTCATAACTTAAAATGTTGATAAAAAATTAATGAATCTGAACTAATTAAAGGCATGCATAAATTCCTAGGTACTTCTGTTTCTGAGCTGAGTTTCCATCGAAAAGTCAGTCGAGTGTATTGGCTATTATACCTAAATAAAATTTTCTCGTTATGCCCTCTAATAAATTCAATTGTTATTTATCCCCAAGATTATAAGTCTTGTCATTGTCCTATAAAATAATACTTCCTGTTTCTGGCTGTAGACAGTTTCCTCGTCCACAAGTGTTTGTTGTTGCTCATTGGAAACACGTAGGCGTTATTCCCACAGAGAAACGTGCTAAGAATTCTGTTTTAAGTTGACCGGTTTTCTTTTTATTATTTGAAAACATTCATTTTACTTGCCTTTTTTTGTTTATTAGTTGTTGTCCAATTTCGTGCAAAATTACGTACGTTTTAGGTAACTAACTGTCAAGTTTCAAAGACGGTGCATTAAAATAGGGTGACTGCTTCGACCTGAGTGTTCGCGAGAGGAAGTTCCTCTGAAACCTCAAGCTTTAAGGTTTGAGGATGAATCCCCTGCCCATGGCGAGTGTTGCGATGAAAAAGGTAGGTAGGCATCATATCGAACAATTCCTCAGAACAAATCCTAATATAGGTACAAGCGCTAGAACACGCAAAGAAAGACGAAGTCTCTTGCATAGAGAGGCGAAGTCTCTCCGCAGACTTGGACTCAATAACGCTCGTGAGCTTAGGATTGTCAACAATTCTCATTATACGTCTTTGAACAGAGTCAAAAAGTGTAATCTGGAATTCAGGTGCTCCTACCCAGAGGTGACATCAATACTGTGTGACGATTACTACAAATTGAGATAAATAACAAACCGATTTTCACTTATTAGGTAATTCTCTAGATTTTCTTTTTTAAATGAATGAAAGAGCAATTAGTAGCCAGTAACATTTTGCAGACTTGGTGATACAAACTTTTTGTATTTTGGCAATTATATTAAATAAAGTTACCTACTAATATTATACTACCCATAATTAAAATAAACTTTTCATACACTTCTCCCACCCGTTTGATTGTACAATAGTATTAACGTATTTTCTGCATCATTTTAAAAAAAGGAATAAGGTACTTTCCGAGCAGGTACAAAAAATATTTTTTTACTCCTAGAGGTATATTTTGTTTATTTTTTCTCAGGCAAAAATGTATCTTTTGCCTAAATACACAATTAATGATGAAAACTACTAAGTATCCTACTCATATCAAAACAAAGGAGTACCCAATTGGTGACACTTAATGTACGAGTTTATTATGTAGATATTTGACCTGATTTATTATACCTATAGACTTATATTAAGATATTTGAAAAAAACAAGTGTACTATGTAGTTCCTACGGTTAATAAATGAGTATGATTATGAGTTATTCGATTTATTTTCTGCAAAGTACTAACTTATACCTAAATAATATACTGCTCTACTGATTTCTATATTTTTAATTAGATAGTTACAAAATTAAGCTTTTATGTTCTGCAGAAACCAAAACCTGCAGGTTGCAAACCGTTTTTCAGTTATAACATTGCTTAGTGATAACTTGTGATTTATCTACTGAAGGTAGTCTTAAAAATAATATCTAAAAATAAAAATCGAATATGAAAATACTCATTTATAATAAGCTACAAAAATTCGGGCTCGTCCGGGATTTGAACCCGGGACCTCTCGCACCCTAAGCGAAAATCATACCCCTAGACCAACGAGCCATTGAAAAGAATACCGAATTTAAGAAACTGATTTGTTGTCTCTGCTAGCCACAAACGATTTTGTAGATACAGAGTATGTAGGTAATTCACAAAAACCTTGTTCTGTTTATAAATATATCATAATATAAATGTATTATTGGTATGATATGTGTAATTCGTAACTTAAAAAAACTAGATAAAATGTTTGTTTGAGTCAGTACGTTTAAAAAGACTAATGAGGATAAATTGCGTAGGTAGGTACCTACCCATTTTCTTGTACCTAGCTTATTTTCTGCATGTAAAATTTACTAATGCGGCGTAACAAAGTTGGGTACAAACGCCAATTCAGTTCAATGTAGATTTAAGACAATCTGCACAGGTTTCATAAAGTCAGCATTACGATGTTATTTCGGCGGAGTCTAATATTTGCTTTCAATGTTATTCACGCGTCTAGCGCTTCGATCCAGATTCTTGTGTCTATACGTTCTAACAATCTATTTATTACTAGCCGATGCCCGCAGTTTTACTCGCGTAGGATAGATAATTGATAGGTGCATCAAACATAATTGCATGTCTTGCACCCTTAAGGGCTATTTTGAATACCCAAATACGTATTCAGTTCTTTTGTATTTTAAGTAGTTTCCAGAAAATCACACCACGCGTTAAACATTTCTTAAACAAACTTAAAATACCATCCTTCCCCTTTTGAGAGGTAGTTTAAAAATAAATTATTTGTCTTATATCATTTGTACTGAATAATATTTATGCAGAGTTTCAAACAAATTGGACCACTCGTAAAAAAGTTCCCATACAAACTTGGACAACCCCTTAGAAGGATAGTTTGGGGAGATAATTATAAATATTTATGTGCAGTTTCAAGACTGTAAGTTCAAGGAATACCATTTTTTCATACAAAGATTTTCAGCTCTTTTCACACCCTTTGGGGTAGAATTTTCCAAATTCCTTTCTTAGTGCACCCCTACACCATAATAGAAATATACCCTCCAAATTTCATGCTTCTAGGACTTATGGTTTAGGCAGTGCGTTGATTCAACTCTTGGACTTTGACACCCCCTGCATCCCCTATGAGGGGTATTTTGGGGAAATAATTATATAAGACTTTTATCATTTGGATTGAAGAATATTTATGTGCAGTTTCAAGACTGTAAGTTCAAGGAATACGATTTTTCATACAAAGGTTTTACCCAAGTTCCCAAGCCCATACCCAAGTTTCATGCTTCATGACTAATGGTTTAGGCTGTGCGTTGATTCGCCAGTTAGTAACGGAACAGTTTTATATATATTGATGATTGATGAGTTAGATAGATTGATAAACTCTTTATTGTGCATAGCACCATTTTACAGTACAAAACATAAAAAAATAATGAAAGAACAAAGAGTAAAAATAAATGCATAATGGGTTGTCTTATCACTGAAAGAGATTTCTTCCAGATAACCTTAGGATGGAGATAATTATTTAAACTATGAACTATGGAGTTAGCTACATAAGCATGTAAAAAAAATATGAAAGTGATACTTGAAATATTAATTAACCTTTAAAGAATTAATCTATGGTATTACTTGTTCAAGCTATTCATAAATACTCGACGCACGAAATGAAACTAAAGGTTTAGGTAGTTTTTTCGCCCGATAGCATAACGCACGTACTGCAACTTACTTGTTGTTTACTCCAAAACGACGACGCACGAACTGCAACATATCCAATGAAACTGTGTCCCAAAAAAATCGCTTCAGCGATTCATGGCAGAATTCGTCAACGTATTGCTGTTATAGGTAAAGGTACTGGTTCGAGTTCTGATGAATTGGAATTTCTCGGACACATTTAAATGTTTTTTAATCGACATCAAAATAAGAGGGTGTTCTCAATACGGATGTATGGTTTTTTTTATCGTGTGCGTTTGATCATTCTTTTGTGAATGATCCCGAGGTAGTTCCATAATGTTTTGTTCCTAAAGGATAGCAATTTTTCCAGTAAAACATAAAAAATATCATCATCTTATGGAATCACGACTAGCCGAAACATTTGTTGGGGGCAATTTTTCTTTTGTTTTTTATTCGAAAGAAAAAGTGACATCTGGAAAGAGCAAAATATCGTAAGAACGTGAAAATCATAGTGTACGTGCAGGACAGAAACCGTAAACTTGGGTGAACCGAAATCACGATATTCGCGTTTTAATTAATTATTGTCAAAAGAGGAGGTGGTTCTCAATTCGCATTTATGTTTTTTTGTGGGTATATTTGCCAATTGGGAACCGATTTCAACGATACTTTTTTAATATGTAGGGTATACTTCAAGTGGGTGGTCTCCTACAAATTTTATAAACTTCTCACTCCTACAGGTGAAAAAATGGTTGTCATAATTTAATATTGGACATTTTATCAATTAAGTTTGTTGTGTACCATTAGTTGTGTTTGTGTGTTCATGTAGTTTTCTCTATAGTAAACTAACAAATTTTAAAGAATTTACCAACTTTAGAATACACTTATCGATATCGTTGTGCTAAAAACGGTTTATACTAGAATCTTAAGTATACTAAATTAAATACATATAGCGTTTTTAAAAAACAAATGCAGAAATAAAGTTATAATTCGGATGAGTCCGCGCATCAGACCGCGCATAAGCGAAGCGGGTGTTCTCCCGCTAAAACTGTAGTAGAGCTAAGGAAAGCGCGGGTAACGTGCTCCCGACACCCTGCCCATACCAAGCTTTCCCGCGGGAAACTTCAATGGGATTTCAGTAATAATAAATAAAATATGACATTGACAGGTGATTGTGTAACTTGAGTGTTTTTGTATAATTTAAAGTCATCAACCAAAAGTTATAAACCAGGTATAAAAATTAGAACGGAATAAAATTACAGTGACGATTTGTGTGAAAGTATGGAGGGATTGTGAATAATCAAAATAAATTATAGGTGAAAGTTTGCTGAGTACGTGATAATTGGGTAAGTAAATGTGTCAGAAATTATCTGAGTATGCAGCAATACTTTACTACATTACGAGATTACTCGTAAATCTTACAATGTTTTACTACATCCATTGACTGCAGTAATAAGCAAATTATAAATGACCAAATATAATTTATAATTGGATTATATATTACTTCCTGAAATTATAAAATTTGGATTTACTCATTGTCCAAATGACAAATGAAAAATATAATATGAACTGAGTGTAAGCTCCAATCATTCAATTAAGATGATTATTAATATAAATTGATGCATTAAACATTGGTATACTTTTCATATTATAATGTTGAAAATGTATTTTTAAAACCTATTAATACTATAAAATTTAATTAATTCATTAGTACCTTTCTTTTTGATCGTCAAGATAATATTCTGATCTTTTAACTTCTATTTAACCTCCAGTGGCTGTCTTTTTAGTATACACTTTGATTTTCTACGAGTCTACTTCATATTCAATTAAAATAATTAGGTATGTAAAACACAGTACAACTTTTAAGATTCTTCCATTATTATAAGCTATCCAATTTTTATTTATAAATTATCTAGATGCCTAGTTTTAGTGCTAATTTTTAGTTTTATATTATAATGTTTAGTTAAAAACACATAAGTATATAAGTCCAAATAATTAATAGTTATAGGCACTATAGATATGCTAATAACTATAATTGTAATTCTACTAATTGATAATTTGTTTTAATGTGTATTACAAATAAACACTAAATAAAATAAGAAATAACATAGACAAGATACAGATAAAACAGTAATATATAAGTCAAAGTCAATACGTTTGATTCATTGAAATATCAAGGATTTACGAGTAGCGAGTTGTATTTACGCCGATTCCTCGCGCGCCACCAAACCTAGAAAAATCTGGCAAAACACTCTTCTTTGTTTTTGTAGAAAGTACTTAATACAATATAAGATCAATAGAGTTAAGTTAATAGTATATTTTTGTACGTAACCGTCAAATCATTATTACATAGTTGTTAGTCAATGTATGAGAAGCACTAATCCCCTGAACGGTGTGTAATGGCCCAAGTTAGTCTCAAACTGAAGGCCATTATATTGCAGTTAGGAAACTGTTCAGGTTGTCACGTCACTGTCGTACCACAGGGTAGGTACCAGCTTATTCAACTAAAAAGAAGCGGTACTAGCATGTGAAGCGATTGCTTTGAGCATAACTGGTATTTTCTGCATACTTACTCGCAGAAAAGTAAAAAACATAAATAAAAAGTGTATTGTGCTAGGCTTGATAAATTAATAATGATTGGATTATTAGTTTTCAATTTATGAAATGTTCTTATATAAAAAAGATACATAGCTATAAAAATATAACTAATAAATAACTCTAAAACTATGTGGAAGTCTGATAAAGAACACGGAAGAACTCCTTAGAGTTTAGGGTAGAGGCTAGAAAGTCACATCAGGGAGAGAAAATAACGTAGAGCAAAATCAAGTGTATTTCTATCAAGTGCGTAAAAATATGGTGATGATTTACATAAAATCTTCAGAAATATTCTCACGAGCGTATTTTAATCGATGGTCCCACAAATTGATTTGTTGAGCAAATGTCAAATCCAAATAAATAATAAGTAAATAAATAATGCTGGTAATTTTTCAGAAAATCATCTTCTAGTCCCAAATAAAGAAGAGCTTGTGTTATGGGAACTACATCACCGACATACTACTTATATATTTTTTTTTGGAAATGCATACATTTTATACATTGAAAACACCCAGACTTGACATAATTATTTGCAGATCATACAAAAATTTATCCCGCAATGGGAATCGAACCCGTAACTTAAGTTCTTCGAGAAAATCTCAGAATATAATTCCCTTGTTATATATTTATCTCATGATATACTAATGATAAAATTTTATTTTCCCTTACGATATACTTTAATATATTTTTTGTAAAAGCTCGTCGTTAGTCAACCTTCCAATCTCGTATAAGGTCGGCGAACGTAGGCTTATTTTGGCGGTGCCTGTTTACAGACAGACTCACCTGTTATTGTATTGACACTAATCATTTTAAGCTTATTCTACTATTACATTAAAATAAAACATAAATAACATAAACTAGGCGCTCCAGGCTTCACTTCGTGGTACGAGTATATCCCAAGCTATTCCATTCATTTCACCGCAAGAGCAAACATGGAAATGGTTTTGTGTCGTTTATCTGTAAACTAAAAACGTCCGGGATTGCTTGAATCGTCTCGAAAGGGTCTAACAAACAGGCAATAGTAATGGCTACCCAAAAATTGCTGAACCCAATGGACGTTCCTAATATCCAGGAACTCAGGCAATTCTAGTGTTGGGTCAAGACTATGTATTATATGTGCCATGTAGGTGTTAAAAATTACAAATAATAATAGTAGTTCGTAACAAGCTAAGATCAAGCAAAGTACCGTATTTACCTCACTATCGAAACCCCAAAGTTCAAAAACCTCCCTACCGATAAAGCTTATCGTTGAACTTTAAGTTTCATCAAGATTAAATAAAAGTTTTGGCAGTTATCGTCGGACATACAAACATACATAAAACATACATAAAAACATACTACAAATCTTGGATTGCCCAAGTAGACCCAGAGATCATTGGTTGCTTTACTCACTCGATCAATATAATTTTGATTGGTATAGCCTCGAAGATCATTGGGACACGCAAGCTCTCATCCGCGCCCTGAAAAGGGCGCCCCCTCCAACTTACGCTTTCCCCCTTCCAAGCCTGACCGGTATGGAAAGCCCTGCCAGTATAGCCTCGAGGATCATTGGGATGCGCAAGCCCTCATCCGCCCCCTGAAAAGGGGGCCCCCTCCAACTTACGCTGTCCCTCACTCCAAGCCTGACCGGTATGGGAAGCCCTGCCGGTATAGCCTCGAAGATCATTGGGATGCGTAAGCCAACCAGAGCAGCGAAAGCCGCCCCGGCCCTCCCTCCACAGTGCACCCTGAAAAGGGCACACTCCGTCAAACGGGCCCATAAAGGGCCATGCCGACCCCACGTCCGCGCCCTTAAAAGGGCGCCCCCTCCCACCGGAGCAGCAAATACCGCCCCGGCCCTCCCATGGTGCTCCTCCACGAGCCCACCATGCTGCCCCATCCGCTGTGCCCCATGCGGCTCATAGGGACACGCGGAGGGGCCCCTCCGGTCAGTCCATTAGTTGCTCGACAATAAGATCCCACGTATGAGAAGTTATTGTCGAGCGAGGCGAGGCGAGGCGCACCGTCCCATAGGCTTCCGTTCACCCCGGATCCGTCTGATCCATAAGCGACAAGAGCCTACAGGCACACGAGAAGGTTGACCGACATGGCACCCCTCAATGTAAAACCTAACCTAACCTTCTACCCTGAGCTCAATTAAAAAAGTCATAATTGGTAAAATCAGTTTCAGCATGCCTCAAATATGGTATTGATAGTTTGCAAGTTTCTATATTCGTTACAATTAATTCATACCTTTTAGCGACTATGGGTGTATGTGGTTATGACGTAAAAGTTGCCAGATGTTGCTCAATTTAAATTACCCGTTTAGGGAGCACATAAAACGACCGGAATTGCTTGAATCGTCTAGTTTACCGCAGTGGTATTATCATTTTGGATTCGCTAATGCTTTTTAGTGCAAATGCTGTTTTGGGCAATGGCGCTTTAACAGAGTTAGGAAATGGTGTTTAAAATAAATGTCTATACTTCTATTTTGTGGTGTTTTGTTGTTATTATCTGATGCCAATTTGAGTGCAAATCATAACGTAAAATAAGATTTTTTCAGTTTTATGGTTGGTCAAAGAAGAGTCTCTATCATAAAAGTCAATCTACTTGGTTGTGAAATAATTACCAAAAACACTTAATAGAGCTGAGCACAAAGCTACGTGTATAACCACAATAAAATTTATATCCACAAGATTTTATGGTTTCGTCTCGAAAGTTAAGAGAAGATAAGGAGGTAGATATCTAAGTACTTGTAAAATCTTGCTTTAGATTACATCTACCCACAACAAATTCACCCACACACCACAGTTACGATGACGTCTTAAAACGATCAATGATCTTTGTGATTCAATTAGCACAAAGTTCTAACGAGATACCCTGAATCTTATGAGGTTTCAAAAAACATTATGACTTAATTTGTTTTTAAAAGTGGTATAACTTTGAACTTATCAATAGAAGCGAAGAAATATCCCGTTATGCGTGTCACACAAGATTTATAGAGTCATCGATATAAGCTGCGTGCGGGTTCAGCGTTGGCATGATGCCAAATTATTTTTTGCCAATTTTTGTAGCCAGTCTCAGGAATAAATCAAACAGGAGGTCAAATACCAATATTGCATAAAATCACAATACCATAGTTACGTTTCTGCATGATTTAGGGGTGTGTGTATGAAAATATAGCGGAAGAATCATAGATTATGTTGTTTACTACAGTTTTTTATTAGAACTGGCAAATAAATTTATTATGAGTTTTTAAAACGGAAAGTAAAACAACCTCGAGCTCTGGAAATCGTTAAAATAAAAAAAACCTATTCTAATGTTCTCTTTATTTGATAGTAAAGAGTATTTACACCAAGTTTGTAAAAAAATATTAAGGCGCGCTATTTTTCTCTCAAAAAACTTTGATACCCCGTTGTACCCTTATTAACGGGTGGAAAAAATATTCTTAATTCTTTATTTTAAAGATAATTTAGCAAGTTTTAAGCTAACTAACCAGGAAGTAATGGTAATAGTACCGCCAAGCAGTAAAGCTCGCATTGCTGTGTTTCGGTTTGGAGGGTATGGGCGCCGGTGAAATTACAGGTATATGAGACATTTCAGCTGTTATATCTCAGGAACGACGATGCGCAAGTGATACCTTTGGTGTTACTAGCGTCTATAGGTTATGATAACCGCTTATCAACAGGTGGGCCGTGCTTGTCAGCCACTTTAGTTGCATAAATGGGTTGATTTTCGGAAAATCCTTTTATGGTAAATTAAATTTTCCCATACGAAATTCATGCTCTAAAAGTAAAGTTTTGTGGTGTCGTTCAATTCACGCATGCGACTGGCTAGTTTGCCAGACATGAATTGATGATATGTTAATCAACTACCAACTTATCGATCTTTATATTTTATGAGTAGTAACTACTATGATAAGATTTACATGATGATAACCAGTATCTATCTTTTTATTGGATTGGAGTAAAACAATAGTTTTCTGTTTGAGAAATAATTATCTTTAGTTTATTCCGGCTTCTTAGCAATTTTATGGCACATAAATGAATATAACATAATATGTATTTTTTTTCTAAATGTATAATAATGGTCATAAATTGTAATGTAGTAAGCGTTAAAACTCTGAAATAAAAACCTAACTAAGAGAGAAAAATATTTTTCTTTGGAATTTTCGTAATTAAAGGAAAGCCTTATACCAGAAAAGTTATTCTTACCCGTATTGTTTTTTAACAACAATGAGGATACTTGAATGAAATTTTTCTGGTACACCAGTCACAATGCTGGTTTCGTAGATAATATGTTTTTGTCTGATGTGGCCACAGTAAAACGCAGAAGGAAAGGGTTGAGAAAAAAAATATGAGAATACGTAATCCGTCATCCAGATACCTATGGGAGATAATCGAATACATTCGGAGATCGTGGGTTTGGAACCCTATGCTTTTTCCACTCGCAAAAATATATGCGCATTCCACACACACGTTGTCAAAACGGTGAAGGAAAACATCGCGGGGAAATCGGCAAACCGAAGGCAAGTCGTGCCATCAGTTAGTGTAATAAGCGGCGATGGGGTTCCGACCTGTTACGTGGGATACTAACCATTTGCAAAACGTGGGCATGTATCCAATATAATGTTTGAACGTGCCTTTGAGACTTGACATCCTCAAACATGTTGATCAGTGCGAAGGCACTGAGTATTTACCTGAGGATGACCATCATAAGAAATACAATCGTGAGCTGTTTTTATTTTCCTTCAATGCTACTAATAGGTTAATATAAATGTATACACGCCACAGTTACTTTACCACGTAGTTAACCAGAAAGATAGTAAAATGTTTTTATTGTAGAACTGCTTTACCAATTTGAAATAAGATCGATGATCATCGATCTTCTTTCAAATTCGATGTAAGATCGATGTATACATCGATCTAAGGTGATAGGGACGTGATAACACTCTGAGCTAGGCCACAGTATGGAATAGTCCTAATCGTCTCAGTTGCCTACAGTAACTTAAATAATAGTATTTCAGAACTAGAATGTGGGTCGAAAAGTGTGATTTTTGATTATCTTGTGTAAGAAACAATATTAAACAACTAACACGATAGTATTGTTAGAGAATAATATACAGCCTAAGAAGTTTCAATACTGGCTTGGTAACATCGAAACAATATCGCACTGTACCCGTTGAAAAAAAATAGCGTTTTGCAGTTCTCAATAATTAAAGCTACTACAACTTATTTTTTAACCTATTGGTTAAAAAATAAGTATACATTTTTTGAAATAGGTTATTTAAAGATATTGAAAGAAACTTCTTAAATATGAGAGTTTTTAACGCGCAACCATAGCATTACTAAAATTTTATGAACAAGCTGATTTGAATCTTATTTATCACAAGGGTTATAAAAATAGGGTTATATTTTTATCTGCGTCAAAAAATGCATAGACACGTGGCAAATTAAACAGGATTTTAAAAGGTCTGAAAAGGTCTTTCCTTGATCCATATGTGATTTTCAACCTTTTTAAATGTCAAAGAAACAATTTCATTACTACCTACGCGTTTGGCCTTATCCTGTTCTTCGAATAAAACAAAATTCCATAACAATGAATTTTGTTTTTTTTTGGTTGGCAATGGTGTCACGGTGACGAATAAATAGCCAGCACAACTCTAACAACTCTACTGTAGGTCGCATGTAACTCTTGGCTGAGGTTTTGGCTAGAGATCAGACGAGTCATAACACCATGATAAATGACGACGTATATGTACTATATTTTAATTTAGATAAATGTCCCTATTTAGTTCGGCTAACTGATCGAATGACTGCAAGAGGCTCCATTTGAATCTCATGCCTTTAAAGCCCTCGTTAAAAAACCGGCCGAATGCGTGTCGGGCCACGCGCAGTGCAAGGTTCCGTGGTTGCCCATAATCTTATATTTACTATCTGTTATACACAACTCACAACTTTATCTAAGTTATTTTCAATAGAATTTGTACTTTTTTTATTTTTTTTTATTTACTTCTCCAAATCCGACTATTGCTCGTTCACTTGTAAAACCTACTTTGCTGTGATAGTTTTCCTTTTAACTACGTTGTATATACAGCTTTGATTTTTTTCACATATTCAAAAACAACCGTTTAGCTGGCAAGGGGTAGGGGGGGGGGGGACACACTTGACAATATTTTAAAAGACCTATGCAATGACATGCCACGCCATGGAAGAGACGAGAAAAAATCATCCCACATTACGTGTAGGGAAAGTACCATAAAAAATATTTTTCAAGATTTTTATTTTATTACTTTGTCGGCGTGATTAATGTGTATACCTATGCTAAATTACAGCTTTCTATCTTTTAAGAGTCTCTGAGCTAAGCCGCGGATAGACAGACAGACAGACGGACGGACATAGCGTAACTAAAAGGGTTCCATGTTTACTACGGAACCCTAAAAACACATTAATTGTTATTAACTATTTCAATAAATTCGATATTTCAAAAAAAATGCAGTTGTGATGAAGCATATGTGGTGTAACTTTGAGAGATAGAGTGAGGAACAGCGTGTCAAGACAGCAGTGTGGAGTAAATTAAGATGTAGAACAGAGTTGAGAAAAATATTTTGAGATGGTTTAGGTATGTGAAAAGGATGGATGAAAGAATATTAATAAAACCAGTACACGGCGAGCGTGAATGAGATATTTGAATAGGGCAGGCCTCGGTGAACGTACTCTGACCGAATTGGAGACGGTCTGAAGAAAGAGCAAGTCAAGCCGACCTACCCTAAACCGACGAGCTTGTATGAAGAGTGCTAAGGATGAATGTTGCGAAAGAGTATCCCTTCTCTCTTTCTGTCTATCCCTTCGGGAAACAGATGTGACTTTATGTATGTAATTAAATATTTATTTCAGAAAGATCTACATATAGCTTGCGTAATATAAATTTACTCTTGCAAGCAACATGATTCAGCTGGATGGTTAGTACGCAACAAAATAATCGATAGTTGATAGGCGCCCGTAAGACTGATGGTGGTTCTTAGAATCGGCCACCTTACCTTCATAACTGCAGTTTTTCAATGGAAGCAATGAAATTATTTTATAATGCGTTTACTGTGTGATATTTAATCGCAAAAGCAATGAATATGAAAGAGTAAAAGTAGGTATTACTGGTTTTTAATTATTAGGTTCTATTTAGGAGTTCGGTATGATATGAGTACTCAAAGTTATAATTGAAAAAATGTAGGTAAGAGGTGTAACTCAGTGCTTTGATGTCTATGGTAATTTAACGAATTTTGAATCAACATATTTGTTAACCCGCGAGTGGTATCTGACCGAGTGGTTTGTAAACAATGAATATCTTTTTCATCCGCCGTCGATCCAATTTGTGATTTCGAATAGCGACGTATTCCACATTGGGCACCGGCTTATACACCTCCGTCATTGACTATACATAACGCAACAGCGACGCGGGCGCACATTTTAGAGTATTAGCGCAAATTCGGTGTGTGCGACCAGCGCAGCGTCACCAACTATATACGTTAGTCAAATCAACATAATTTGATTTTTATATGAAAAGGTAAATATAACGTGTTTTGAAGGTTGAAGATTTTTGTTAGAACTCTAAGTACTTTATAACTATTTTAGTCTGGTTTAATTAGTCAAACTTATAATACTTACCTATACATTTATTCATACAACTATGTTACTTATAATTGTTATTAGTTCTTAATATTTTAAAAAGGTCTGTATTAACATTGTGCTCTTGCAGACCTTGGTGGAGGGGGAGAAATCGGGGGTTAAAGTATGTATTGGATAAAACAAGACTCCAAGAGAGCATACAAGCGATTTAAAAAAATATCTAGGTGATACAGCAAAAAAAACTACAAAATAACCAAACCAAAATTCCATAAACTGTTAATTGTTGAAAATAATCTCAGCTCAAAACATGGTGCGTGAGACTGGCGTCACCAACTATATATGTAAGTCAAATTGACATCATCAGTGGCGGGTTAATGGATCGATCACTTAGACTAATGAGGCGTGAAAACATCCTTGGGAGCTTACAATATCGGGTTAAAATTAGACCTAGAACCTTCACAAAATAACAATATGGCGTCCTAAGGATTTTACCTTGGGCTTTTACTATCTAAGTATATATTTGGATGTAGATATTTAATGAATTGTTTTCATTTTTGTATGTGTGTAGTTTACGTCTAACTTTTAGCTAGTTATTTTAAAAATATTTTTTTTTTATCTTATTTGGTAATCTTCTAAAACGCACTAAAACTTTTCATTACACAAAAATTAGAACACCGAACGATTTACCATCAAGTTTTTATACAGCATTTTGTCAATTATCAATTAAAACTCATTAATTGTGAGTCAAAAATGTACTCGGTATTTCATTAACTCACTGAGAACCTTTGATATTGAGTGCGGCTTCAGTTTACATCCCAGTTAGATATTAATAGAAGATCTTACAGTTATGAGTACCTACAATATTATTAAATATAAAAGTAAGTAATATCTGATTCTATTTATTAATGTAGGCAAGCCTATCCATCGCAATATTACCTTTACTGTTGATTTAGGAAATCGCAAAAGAGGTTATGAGGATAACGATTTTGTATCATTTTGTATTTATTTATCGTTGATTTTTTTAGCTTGTAATAAAAGCTATCTAGCTCAAGGTTTGCTGGAAGAAAACTCTTTTTAGGGTTAGGCTCGCCTTTATACATGTCATTTAATTCTGCCTTTTTGTAAGTGTTTATTTGTGTGTACAATAAAGAATAAAAGTTAGTAAATATTTTAATACGTAATCTTTCATGTTTTTGCGAAAGCCACTCGACGACGTTTTAGCTATAGTATGCCAAGAGTAAGGAGCTACTTAGATACTCAAAAAACGCGACTAGAATCAACTTTGTTTTGTGCTGTGCAGTAAAACGGTAAAATTAAAATACATACACGAATACGCCAAAGTAAGTAGTACTCGTTTTAGTGAAACGAGATTCAAATGATTTCTGAACTCCGCCCGACGCAAGCTACATTAGAATAGATACAATTTATTTTTTATTGTCGTTCTTTATTGTCCTTGTATATCGTTGAATTCCTAGACGACAAGACAGTTAATGTTTATTCTGTTTTACGTACATATTCATTGCATAAGTATCAAACCGTTTAAATATTTAACCTTATCTGCGTCCACATGGTACCCGGTTAAAAAGTAGCTCACGTGATAATCGGTCCAGCTGTTACCGACATTTTTAGTAGCAAATATACAAACTTTAACATTTTAATATTTTTATATTTTTAATATTTTAATATTTTTTAATATTTTTTTACGTTAGTAGGTACAATATCTGTGTACAAACGGGTGTTTGGTAGGTATTAAAAGAATGGTCCGCTTTCTACCTGACGTGTGTTCCTCCACACCAGAATTCCCTATATCGTGGGTATCAGACACTACGAGTACCATGGTATTACAACATCCAGATTAGGAACAAATATCTGCAGAACATGCAATGTTTATCTAGCAGCGGGAATCAAACCCGCACCTAATGCGTCTCAGCCAGTTACTTAACCGCCCAGCCACCGGAGCCGTCAAACCACACACTGATCAAGCCGTTTCAGAGACAAAAATATATGGTAACAGAAAAACAGACAACTGCTTACAGCAAACGCAAATAATGGGCTCCACTGTCACTGGTTAGCTCAATAAAACGCGTTGTGATTTGTCGCGAGTATTTTGAGTTCAAACTACAGCCACCATCTACAAACGTAAAACTTTGTCAAAACAAACCGATGACTCCAACAACTACGGTAACTCGGTACAAACTCTTCGCACCACATCAGGAAGGTAATCAGGTAGTTTTGAAGCGACGCGACCCTGTCTGTTAACTGGAAGTACATGAGTGGGCATGTAATATTATTGTCTAGTTTTAAGTCCATAATGATTAATTGTCATGTAGGTATCGAAGTATTGTTGCAAAATCAATTTTCTATTCTATTCTACAGATAAAAATTTGCTGATTTCTGTTAAAATTTAATAAATCAGCTGTTTTTGGCATCACCAAACATATTTTTTGTTTAATACTAGTCATAAATGTAGACCAAAAAACTGTTCGTTAAACTGTGCATCAAACAATATATTATTATTTTTTCCTGATAAGGAAACTTTGGTAATTCAACTTTTTATTTTAAGAATAAGTAATTTGTTTTCATTTATGGTTAGAATCACCCTTTTCGGGTTAGTACCGATACATACCCTGTATACTTATGTAGGTACTTGTAAGCATCTAAATCTTTTAATGACGCAAACGTGTCTGATAATGTAGCAGAAATAAATAGGCAGTTGCCTGTAACAAAGTGTTTCATATCACTCTGTAAATAAACACCAAAAACAATCTCTCCTCAGTGATGGAATCCAATCTTTTATAATAAAGAGACCCAAAAGGTCTAGGACCCAGTATACTTTAAAGCGTTGAAGCATTAAGACGAGCTTACGTTTGTGATATTTTAACGTATCTACTTAGTGACATTTCACGGGGATGTCACGGTACACGGTACTTGGTCGGTTAAGCGACCAACAATCAAGTAGGTTATTGCATAATTACGTTTATAATGTCACAAATGTGGATTCGTCTATATGTTGCTATGTTAAAAAAATGACACTGATTCTATTAATTACTAACACGGTGCATCCTAAACGAAATTCACTGCTCATCTATCTATACTATACAATTTATCATCTATCTATACTAATATTTTAAAAAGGAAAGATTTGTTTGTTTGTTGTTTGTACCGATAGGATCCGAAACTACAGGACCGATTTTAACCTTTTTTTCACAAATAGAAAGCTTAATTATCAGGAAACAACATAGGCTATAATTTATTTTCAAAAAAATAGAGATCCTTGAGAAAATTGCAATAATGTAACCCAAAGTAGCAAAATTTTGCC
Organism: Perizoma flavofasciatum; assembly: GCA_958496245.1. Taxonomy (NCBI): domain Eukaryota; kingdom Metazoa; phylum Arthropoda; class Insecta; order Lepidoptera; family Geometridae; genus Perizoma; species Perizoma flavofasciatum. The sequence goes on along the minus strand of OY292439.1, from coordinate 5,545,631 downwards.
TATAAAATTCATTATTTGGCGTGCGCTGAGAAAACTATTGCTGATACATAAAAATGATGTTACTATATGATTAAAGTACTCTTTACTACCTACAAAGTCCTCAAGGGAATATATCTAAGCATCATAGTTAAGTTACAATAGCAGCTTTTGTGTTCTAAAATTTAATTAGATCGCCGGTAGAAACAAAAGTTAGTTACATTTGTATTGTAGTATTAATTCTTATTCAAATATCAAGTTTTATCATCAAGGGTATTTATGTAGCAGTAAAATTTTTAATTCATTCGAATCGAACATTTATTTTAGAAGTTATAACGAGTATAAAATCGAAACTTACGCGGGCGAAACCGCGGGGCGCAGCTAGTTAATAGTATAAAGAAGTTAAGTTTGTTAGGATAGACCTTGAGGGTTGACATAGGCTATATGTATATTATACCGTTAGATAATTAATACTATGTTATTCATTACAAACGGAATCGTCTACTTTTTATCCCGAGACCATGCAGGCGATGCGTGGGCAGAAGCCCACATTATATACCTATGCAGCAAAATTATGTTCATTTCCGAGTGTGTGTTGATTCAGCGACGCTTCAAGAGATAGTACTTAGACCTTATAGAAAGCTGGCACATGGAAGTAAATAAAACGATAAGTATCCGTCGTAGCGTAGGTGTAGGTAGGTAGTTGAGATACTTATTAAAAGTGTACTCTGTATTCTTATGGAGCTTGTTTTGAACTATGTATTTAGGGACTGTCCACGCCTATTTGTGCCGAGTCCGTGCCGTAGGTTGGCGCCATTAACACGAAATATTAATCACGTCACGAAGGCAAGAAGCTACCATAAAGAACAGATAAACGTAGGTGTACTTTCCTCCATGTTCGAGTTACCAAAGTATAGGCGTAATATAGAATTATTATTTGGTTTTCGAATCAGCTATGAACCTACATTAGATTAATTATTCTCGATCTACAATAAATTTATCAATCAATTTATTCTTTAGTGTGAACACAAATTAACACTCGTAAGAAAAAATGATAAAGAGTTTTCCTCCAACAAACCGTTGTTCCTTAATTGTGTCGATACTCTCATTTTCGATATTTTGCAGTCCAGTCACATCCCTATCCATTGTACCGCAAGGGAATGCAACACAATAACCCTATTACCGTAGAACGACATAGTTCCACCACTTTGCCGGCGTCCACACGACTTTTGCCCTCTTTGATCAAGGTTAATGGCCCTACTGAAAATAAGTTTCATCTGCCAAACCGATAAGCTCCCTCGCAATTTTTCCCGCTTTTGTTGAAAAAAATACGGAAAACACGCTACACTTACGGTGACAAACGTGTCTTTGCGTGCCGCGAAATTCGGTGACCAATTTTCGTAGTTACAAACAAATCATATCTTTTACAGCTGAAGTGACATGGCGGCTTTATGTCATGCAACGAGGGTGTCCAAGAAAAGGCGTGGGGATGTTGCTACACAGAGATAAGTCTTTACTTATGTCGCAAAGCAATAAGTCTCCTTTTGTGTGTGGAAATTTAATAACATACATGCTTACTAATTTCAGTTTACTATGATAGTTTAGCTTATCAGGACAATATTTACCTATCAGATCGTAGCTCTGCTTCTTTTTTAAAATTTGTTTGTTTTAGCTAAATAACTTGTACCTCAGAAGTATATTTGGATTGTCTCACAAAATCGTTTTCATGTTGTAAATCCATTCAAAGGTTGTAACGTTGGAACATAAATCAAGATGTTTTTTCGTGTTCCAAGAAATAAAACCAACGATAATATTTAAGGGTCGTCGTTCAAGAAACAAGTCGAAATTTATTTCGTGTTTCCATTGCGACAAATGGTCCGGAGACGACTGCCACTTCAAATTATTTAGGGTTATTACTCTTCGAATCAGATTTTTTTTGGTCACATGTTTAGGTCAGAGATTTACTTACTTACACTTTGTCAGTGTAAGACAGTAATTGACAACCTTTGTGGCGCTGTGGGCGAAGGTCCGCCTGCGACGCAGAAGGTTGCGGGTTCGATTCCCACTGCGACACAATTGTTTGTATGATCTGCATACATTTGCCTCAGGTCTGGGTGTTATCTATGTATAATATGTATGTATTTACAAAAAAAATAATGTATATAAGTCATGCAGTTCCCATAACACAAGCTATGCTTACTTTGGGGCTAGATGATGCTGTGTGAAAAATGTACAATATTATTATTATTTTTTATACTAAGTAAAACGTCGTACTCATTTAAGGTATGCTTTAACGACCTTCTAATAATAATATAGACAGGATTACCCAAATAAAAAGCATACCTAGAGTTTTATCCGAAAATAGACTTCAATTTATCTCAAAAATACACATATTTTTTTGGATAATCTCCCGTGAGATGATTTAATAGAATATCTTATTTTATTCCGTTTCCTGAAGTCAGAATTTGGAATCGTTTGGTGGCGGGGCCTCATTATAATGTGAAGTAGGAAGGTAGTAGAAGTGGTTTTTTCAGTCGGCTTGCTATTTTTAGTTCACATCTTGTCATTTATAGGGTATTGGTCGGGTACCTAGGTAAAGAGACGGAAACGACAAAAAGATTCTATAATAAAATAAAAACGGATAGATAATCTTGTAAGATAAGTATAATCTTATTTATTCTATATCTTATTTATTACTTTCACAATTATGAACTTGTTATATCAGTCAAAGATACTGGATACTTTTATTCAACATCATCTTTTGATGAGTGAAAGAAGAAAGAAATATTTTTTTTTTATTATTTGAACCCAAAAACACAAACATGGTCAAATACTAGTAAAATCATTCGTTTTTGGAAATAAGATGTGTTGCTTTAGGCCAAAAAAGGTCCCTGTCTCAGCTTAATCAAATCAATTGAGTGATCAAAGAACCCCAAATAAATTTAGTTTTATCTGAAAACGTCCATCACTGATTTAATCGGGAGTATGTTTCCATTGACTTGAAGTTTATCAATGAAAATATACATTATAATAACCTAGATAAATCGCATGAATTGTAAGATTGTTTTATTTTAGTTATTGAATAACAGGCTTTATTACTATGTTTCTATTAAAACTCTGACATGCTCCTGTTAACCAATTTTTTGTCAGCAAGTTTCCTTTAACTGATTTTCTCATTTAATCTTTATGAAAATGAAATCGCTCCCAAAAGAGCATATACAGTATAACTTATCCCCTGGTCAACAGTTTGAAACTCTATCAGTATTTCAGGCCAATGGGAATAGCATTATATTGAGCCCGGGAACGTCTCATTCCTTTTTATTCCCACGGCGGCTTCATACGATAACTGTAACTAGTTTTTTCTGTGTGTTAGAATGTGATAAATAGATCTTACAACCCAAACAAGATTAATAAACTATAGTAATAATGGCTATGTTGCGATATCAGCATTACTTTACTCTGCTGCTAGAGCTGGCTGGTAGGTATCATACAAAAATAATGTATTGTAATGTTTAATTTGTGTTTTATGTTCATTCTCCATACTTAGGTCTTGATATCTTTCAGTAAGGCAATTATACCGTTATTCTTTCACATAGATCTTTTCATCCTAAATTTGCCTGGAAGAAATTGATTACAACGGTAATATGCCCATTATTTCTTACGGGTCTGGCTGTTTTCCATATATAATATGTTTGTATTCACAAAAAATCCCATAATACAAGCTCAAGCAGAGTTTGGGGCTAAATGATGCTGTGTAAAATATGTCCAGCATTATTATTTTTATGCTATTCTTCTTTTATGTTTTTTTATTAGAGAGTTCCTCACGGACCAATCAGTATGCACAACTAGTTGTGTCATGGGAACACCTGCCCAAATTGATAGTTATATTAGACACAACTCGGATAGGTTAGGTTGTTAGGTTTTTTATGGCACCCAGAAATGGTGATATCATATGGAACATTTCTATGTAAGGAACACATAAAGCAAAACTAGTTCTGCTAAATTGAGTCCAACGGAACGAATATTTGGGATGGCACAACTAGTTGCGCATACTGTTTGTTTCGTGAGGAACACCTGGTTTTATTAAGTTTTTGAAGCATGTACTGTAAAATGGTGATACCACCATTGGTTATTGTACTCGTATTAATGGTTTATAGTATATACATACAATAAACTACTACTAGCTATCTGTCTATCTAGGTAGAAAACCTCTACAAAGCTTGAAGTAATACAATCATAATTACCATCATTTCTGTGTGACATAAACCAGCTGGCTGAAATTAAAATGGATAATACAGTGAAAATTAAGCGAAAGATTTAGCAGATTAGCCTATTGTTTAGACATCGCCGTCGTTCGTTTTAATTAAGTATATTGTATTGTCATAGAATAAATAAGCGTCATTAGCAACGTAGTCAAAGACATGATGCTGAAGCGGCATTCTTTGTTTTTAGGATTCCGTACCCATACAGTACCAAAAAGGAGTAATTTAACGCATACGAAAAACATTATATAAAATACCTACCTTGCTATTTACCAAATAATTAGTGTTTGCACTGTCTAGTGTAATGGAACTCATAGTTCGCAAGTCTGATTTACGCCTTGCATGTTTTTTAATGTTATTTGACCAGATGGTAAGCAGATAGTCAATTTAATTGACGTCTTAAATACTAGTAGCATTTGATTGCTGATGCGTTGCCTGCCTAAAGACAGTTAACGAGTTTCATAACCTCGAATTTCACCGGTACAATTTAAAAACTGCGAGTTTGCTGCGTGGCGGCACAAATAAATACGGTGGGTATTTCTCCTGACGAACTCGTTCACAAAAGAGATCGACTACTACGTTTTTAAGTTAGTTTCGACGGTTATGTTCAACTGTTTATCTATAGTTGTTTTTTTTCTGATTACCTATATCTTTCTTAAAGGTGGGCCGAATGCTTGTTTGCCAAATAAAAGTTTCCTGACATTCAAAAGATTACTGAAAGTTATAAGCCAAGCAAGAAATTGGTTTAGGTTGAATTGTATTATATGTATAGGGATGGTTAAAAAGGAAACACCTTTTTTTTGTAATTTGCGTACCAACACTGGCATCGCTGACCCGTATGAGTTTGCTACTGACCCGCATGCGATCGTTTCATGCTTTGACTGGCCTGCCAATATTCATGATCCCACTGTATGCCATGCCCACTAAATACGACTGATATTGCCGCTCAGTGGCGATTTTCATATTCATTTTATTCTTATTACCTAACTCTCCCTCAGCAAAAATCTATGTTTTATCTTATGCCCAGTCATTGAGAGAAACCCCTAAAAGCCGTAGATATGTGCTTTTCTTCTCTGTTTTTTATAACTTTGAATAGAATAGGGAGAAAGGGCTTAACAAAAGCTTAACTGATCCGAATCTAGCAAAATTCCTGATTGATCCTGACGTCTCAGTACTCAGAATATGTAGGTACTCAGTTGTTCAGAGCATCAAATTGTAGTCTTTTACCGACTTCAAAAAAGGATGAGGTTCTTAATTAAGGTAAGTATGTTTGTGTATATGCTACGCAATATTTTGAACCGAATTTATTGATTCTTTTTTTGAAAGGTAGGGTATACTTCAAGTGAGGCCCTATATACATTTTTAGAAAAATTCCCAACCCTTTATATGAAAAAATGGGGGATGAAATTTCATATTGAACTTTTTATCAATTTCCAGTCTTCAAACTTATTTTTTAAAAAAACTTATTTTTTTAAATATTAATTGAAATTGAAATTTATTATGATTTACAAACATTACAGTTACATGAAAAAAAACAATCTTTAATATCAATCAGATCTTAAATATAATGTCATTCCACGATGGATAACATTGGTACCCAAACTAGGTTTACCTGTGTGATGGCGTACCAATGCCCTCAAATATTATGAAGTAATCTCGATAAATAAGCATAATCAGTTAATAAGCAGTTGTGCAGTGATGGCATTTCAGTATGTGACGTGAAGTGAACCTCGTTATGATTTGTTAATCCATCAAAAAAAGGTTCTCTTGTTGATAAAAAGTAACCTCATACGATAACGTTCATGTTGTAGCTCCCATTACATATGCTACCTTGTAATATGCTTATCAGTGCGCTTTCATTATTAATGGCAGGCGGAAAGCCTGTTTTGAAGTAATTGAGCACTGAGCGGAGCGGAAAACGGAGAGCAGAAGAAGACCGAATACCGGACCGAAGTTAGTACTCGTAATAATCCTACTATCCCATCATTATTCCTACTTCATACTAATAATATTCGAAAGTATGCATGTTTCGATAGATTTTTGCATGTTTGTCGCTAAAAATCTACGTATGGACTGAACCGATCTCTATAGAATGACACATTATGCTTCTTTTCACACGGCTACCAGCCGTGGGCAAAGTAGCGTTTGTTATATATCAGAGAGTTTCGCATCAAAGTTGGCTATCAATGTTAGATGAGTTTCCAGTTGGAACATACCAAAGCGTCAAAAATAGCCATTCAACAACAGCCAACACATTCATGTCTGTTCACGTGATCGTCACTTGTAACGGCTGCAACCATCGCTCCTCCCGCAGCTCCGCTTATGTACAGCCGAAGCTCGAAGCAAAGTCACTGCGCTCCTATTAACATTTTCCTTATGATATTACACGGCTTGATAGGCGGTATGCGTACGCTTTTAATGACAGTGATTCCGTTAATGTTCAAACAGCTCAAAACAAAGTATTGTGAGCTCTCGGGCTTATATCGGTCCATGTTGTAATGATGCGTGTATATTGTTGTACCGGTGATTTTGTTCGGTCCTTGGGTATTCTCCGCTGAATAATGATCAAAGGGATGCTAAATTGGCAATGAACCAATTTATCTTAATATTTAATTAAAAGAGAATTACTCACATACAACAATGTAGGTAGTGTAATTAGGTTACGTATATAATATATATACTATTAGTTAGATAAGAATTGTAGCATTCCTACCGTCAATCTTAACAAATAAGGTTGGCTGGTAGTAAATAATTTAGCATTAAGTCCACCTATTGTCACTTTGTCAATTTTTCATTGTACAAAAAGCGTTAGTTAATAACAATGGCCGCTCCGAGCGCTCTGGATAAATGAAATCAAATTTAATAAAAAAATCTTACAATAGATAAAACTTGAAATCCAGAGAATACTGTGTTGCAGTTTAAAGGGTATGGTTACCAGTAAAGTTGCAGGCACATGAGATCTTTCATCTTGATATCTCAGGGAGGCAACGTGTTAGTGATTCCTCTGGTATTCAAGCAAGCGTCCCTATGCCATGGTAACCGCTTACCACCAGGGTTATAAGTTTGTTTGCCTTTTTAGTAGTAAGTAACAAAAAAAAACGAACTCGACATTTAAGTTTTTTGGTTAATAGTTCCATTTCTTACTATCCGCACAATGTGTCTTCTCAAAAACCGATTTGTTGCGATGCTCAAAAAACAATAGACGAGGCGAGACAGAAAACTACAAAATTGTAGGACGGGAGAATCGTTCAGAATATCACACTCTTCAAACGAAATGTGTATTTTTTGTCGATTCTTGAAACGGTCTGGACCAAATGGCGCACTATTTTTCTTTATTACAATATGGTGCTTGCGAGTTCGCTATTGTAAAGGAGTGAGGATATTAAATATAAAAGGGAAATATAACGCAAAACGAAATTGAAATGAGTAAGGAAAGTGTTTTGTTAAAAAGATTATTGTTGGCTTATTTAGGCAACATAATTTGTGGCCGTTAGCCAAAAGTTAAAGTTATTTTAGAATATACCAAAATGTTTTAAACCTGTTGTTGGTAAAGTCAATTTTGATGATTATCAGGTGCCTCGACAGTAGGAAGCTCAGCTCAACTTGCAACTTAACTATCAACACAAATATTAAAGTAGCGTCCTAGACTCTTATACCTGTGTATTTTTTACCGACCTGTGCCAGCCGGTGTAAATTGCCAATAAGGTTGGGTAACGTGGCTCGCTTTGCCTAGTCGTCCGTAAATTCGCTTGAAATTTTGATTCAACCTTGCAATAATCTTTAAGATTTATTGTAAGTACTCTACGTCAAATGAGCTTTGAAATTAAGTTGGCTTAGTGGGATCTTCCTACACTACTTCGAACGGTTCGTAGTCGCCTTTCGAGAAAGATAGGGCCAACCTATTGCCACTTCAGCTTATTTTTAATAATTCTAAGACCTATGTCGGTCAATGTCATATTAAAGCTTGCAGGAAGTCGGTGGACGGAGGTGGCCCAAGATCGTTGGTCGTGGCAGTCTTTAGGGAGGCCTATGTGTGGACTTTTTACAGGCTGTTAATGATGATGACTATGATAAGTGGGATCTACGCATTAGCGCCGTAACCGTAGACGATGTAGCTACAACCTATTATGTATTCTGTGGTAGCAAGGGCTTGTCATTAACTTTATATAGTCCTTGTACATAAAAAATACACACACATAGTAAAGTTACTTTAAAAAAAGTGCATTAAAAATGTTTTGTTAAATAACAAACAATCAAATTAAATTATGTCATTTATGTGTGTACAAGAAAAATAAAGCTCACATTATAATTATTATAACATTATCGTTTAGATTTTGATACTGTTGTTTACTTTCACAACTAATACACTTCTAAAGAAAAAAATATTTTAAAGCAAACATTTCAGAGATAAAAAATATGTTGTTCAAATCACTTTACAGGGTGAAGCAGGACATTAAGGGTAGTACTTAAATCTCGTCTAAAATTGGCCGGTCGTAAATTCTACTTAATGTCTGTCGAAACGATCGAATACAATAGAAAGGCAAGTGAGATGTTTTGAGGGCGCAGTTCTCTTTTTCGTCGGTTTAATGTTCACAAACCGAAAAGTTTATGGTCAGCGGCATGTTAACACCCCTTTAACTGCTAGTTCCCAGTTCTATGAGTTTGATGAGCTTCCGCAGTAATGTTGGTTTGGGCTACAATGGAGTGGAAAGGGCGTGGCAAAAATACTACTTGATTATAACAGAGCGTAAAGTAAACAGAGGTCTATTTTTTGTAGCACAGATTTTTCAGTTGTAAGAAGCTTTCATTGTTAGTCATACGATATACAGCTGTTTTAAAGAAAACCAGACTTTTTCATGTTGACTATGTATTGACTTAAACATGTCCTCGAAAATTTTATGGTTTTAATAATTTATGCATTCTACTGGTAATATGATTAACGTAAAATTAATTTAAATATAACAAAATCACCAAACGAAACCAAATCATCAAACTAGCCCTATAATCGAAGTTCGATAAATATGCGGTCATAGAAACAGATTTTTTTGCTAATCATACTTACTGGTAGTTAACAGTAAATATAATTAGCAGTAAACAAATATGAGCAGAAAAATAACTGAATAAAAAATATGCCGCTGACCATAAACTCGTAGGTAGGATCTTTTCTATCACTATAGAAACCAGACACAGTCAAATGAAACTTCTGAACTGAAAAACGTTATAAGTTTTCACTCTGCATCAGTTCAAGTGAAAATGTAATTAAATTAAAACAAAAGAAAATTTTCTGTATTGCGTTTGGCGACCAGCCAAGAATCAATTTACTTTATTAGCCTAAATCCAGTAGGTACGTAATTTTAAATTCAAATTGTCCAAGTTCTATCAAGCCCAAACAAATTCAAAAAACTTCCAATGACAATAGCACTTTGAGGTTTTTCAATTAGACCAGTAGAATACGAACAATAGCTTGCAGAAAATAACATTTTGCGGGTGAAAAAATATGTCTTGGGAAATTGAATGAGTCCTTGATATTTCACAGAAAATTTACAATGAACATCAGTATTTTTTTTAAAATAATTTACTCAGTAGTTTAGTTTAAATACAAAATGGCTGTGTCATTAATGTTTATTCCATTTATTATATTTTTTTTAACTCGTACTTCAGTAAAATTACATGGATTGTTTTAAAGTGGTGCCCAGAACTAAATTAATTTACCCAATTTCTCAAGACCGAGCTTAGAATAATCACAAGTTTCATAAAGGTTAATATATTCAATTGGTTTGTTAACTACCACAACATTGTGGACTGGTTGATTTTCTAAAATTGTGTTGAATACAATTTTGCTCACAAATTTTCAATTTACTTATCGGTATCTCATTGACTGCTACGGGCAAAGAAACAAAAACAATCCTTACTTTGTTCACAAACTCTTTGATGAAGTGCGATGAACTTCATTAGCTAAATAATATTCAATGGTTTAAAACCACAACTATTGCACTTGATCAGACAAACTTGCTATAATAGTTTTGTAGATGTTTGATTCTAAATATACCTGGATGGCATCCTTCTCCAGTCAAAGCTACGAAATCGATGTGGGTGCGAAATCATGTAAAAATCAATAATAATAATAATTTATTTTTATACTACCAAGGTTGCAAACAAACGGCTTATTCCACAAATCCCCTGCGACAATCCCATGCGAAGGGGGTTTCTGGACTTTTTGTCCACAAATCCCCTTTGCTGGCCCTTTGAGTATCGGAAGGGGATTTGTGGACAAGAGTTCCAGGAATCCCCTGATCCATTTATTTACATGGTAATAAAAAAAACCACAAATACCTAAAAAGGTAATCAGTCTTTATTTTTTATACAAAGGTACGTAATCCTATATTATTATTATTTCGTTTATTATTGTAAATCATATTTACAATAATAAACGAAATATTGTATTCACTAAAATATCTCAGAAAATCAGTTAACAGTCATCATCCCATAAATAAGTTTTATAATCACAGATGATTTGTACTTTAAAAAATGTATACATCAATTCAACAACAATATAAATGCCTATTGTTTTAGCCGTAACTTATTATAATAACCTTTCTTGCAATGTGTTAACTTTTATGTACAGAAATATCGGTCTTTACGCTTAGCAATAAGATTGATAATCTTGTATTGCTTAATTGTGTCGGTCTCTTGTTCTATGAGCCGTGTTCTTTGTATTGACTCCAGAAGCATTTGCATTTCTTATCAGTTTGCAGTTGCGTGTTTGCAAGTAGGTAAAGTACTAACAATAATATGGCTGGTAGTTTAAGTGGTGCTGCAAAGAAATCTACGATACTTCTACAAGCCATTTCCAGGAACTCAGCTCACAGAACTGTGGCGCGATCCCATCACTATGGTCGCGCGCGCACTTCACTGGTCCAATGCTGGTACGCGCACATCCGAGTCGCGGGTATTTATGGTAGGATAACTGTTAACTGATTTTCTGAGATGTTTTAATGAATACAAGATTTCGTTTATTATCGTAAATATAATATGAGAGATTTTATTTCTACACTGGGTACAATTGATAAAAATAATTGAATTTAGGTGAGTTAAAAAGTGTCATCGTTAATGATAACGTACCTAGGTATAAAATAATTAAGACTGTGATTACATATTAGGTATCTGTATTTGTGTTTTTTTTAATTACAGTGTAAATAAATGGAACAGGGGATTTCTGAAACTCTTGTCCACAAATCCCCTTTGCTGACCCTTTGATTACCGGAAAGGGATTTGTGGAATAAGCCCAAACAAACATACGTCCCACCTATTGGTAAGAGGTCACCCTTATCTATAGACGCTAGCAACACCAGAGGAATCACAAACGCATTTCCAAAACTTTATAAATTTTACACCCATCAGAACAAGTCTTTACTTAAATTTATATAAGAGAATTTCCTGATGAAAAAATTTCATTATATTATAAGGCAAAAATATTTTTCGAGTTGTGGGCGGCGATCCGGAAGGATCTCCCAAAACTTCGTCAGTTGACCAAATATTTTATGAATGTCATCTTTTTCCCTGGAGTATTATTACTTATTGGTTTTTAGATCGCTTTGTCTTTTGCGAATGCTTTTAAAAGTTAATTAGGAAAAGTAGATACTATGATATTTGGAAAAATGTTTTAAAAATGGCCAAGGATTCCTTAAAATATTGAAATAAAGTCCTCAAACTGTTGATTTGCCTACCGATTACTAATCGCCACGTACTTAGCAGCAAAAAAGCGTTCAAGTTGTGAACTTCATTTTTGACGAACTCTGTGGCGCAGCGGCGAAAGCCCACCTGAGACGCAACAGGTTGCGGGTTCGAATCCCACCGCGGGACAAATGTTTGTATGATCAAAAAATATTTGTCTCTGGTTAGGGTGTTTTCTATGTAATTATATGTATGTATTTTTTTAAAGTAGGTATTTAAGTAGGATATAATGAAGTTCCCATATAACAACTCTGCTTAGTTTAGGGCTAGTGATGAGGTGAGCACCCTATACACATATAATAGTTTGGAAACATATATGTCCCAACCAGGAATACTATTACAATAGTATCTATACTGTTGTACTATTATATTATTATATTATTCTATAATATTGGGTATTTGACTCAAATTTAATTAAAAATACAAAAGCAACAAATTTAAAAGTAAATATTCTCAAAATACAATGACCAAATTACAAAAAATCACAAGACAACAAGAAATATTACTAACGTATCTATCGAAGGGATGTTTCCTCGGGGAAGGCTGGCGGTGTAAAGAGAACGGTCGCTAGCAAACTTTTTAGCGGCGTGCAGCAAATTCTTTCCTTCAGTAATGCATTTGTAACGTCAAAAAAAATGTTATATATTTTATCTTTTTTTTATATCTGTTTCTCAACAGGGTTACTCGTAGTTGTCTAAGAGTTTCCAATCCCGAAAAATATCTCGCTTGTAAATCCAAAATGTTATACTAAATAACCATCATCCATTTTCTACAGAAAATTATTTATTCACTTATTTATCAGTAGGGACTAATTAATCTTTCGCATCCTTCTAAGCTTGCTTAAAATTTCTAGTTAACGAAAGCTAATTATATTTGCGTTGTTACTTTTGCTACGGCAAGCTCAATTGAAAATGTTGTTTAATCTTTGCATCCATTTTCACTCTTTCTTCTGCCTCTTCGTAGTCATAAATCTCTGTTGTCTTCAAAGGAAATAATGACAGTGGTACCTACGTTTTTACTTGGACAACTAGGAAATTACTCCATTTCTTTACACCAATCATCGTTTAAGACAGTCAGCCCGGTTTGCACAAGAAATAATTGTTATTATAACTTGGGAAAATGAAATTTTAAAATTTAAAACCGTAATTACTGAGTAGATAAGAAATAAGAAACATTACCTAATTCTTATCTACTTCGGTAATTACGGTTTAAAATTTCCATTATCCCATATGATTTTTTTAAATACCATGGAATTACGAATAAACCTAGGAGACAAACTCTTTTTGCATCAAATTATTTTGAAATGTTTAATATAATATTTATGTATTATCTGGGCTGATAAGTGGTGATGAAAATCTTTATCTCAATGAAACAAAATGTTTGTAATCTAAACCATTTTAGAAGTGACAATACAAATTGAGAAAGTCAGCTGTTTTCAGACTACAGTAATGGATATCAGAGGTAGTTTTTTTATCTAGGACAAACTGAATTGGTTCGCAGATGAAAACTAAATGGCGCTGTATGCAAGGAATGCTCAAAGCCTTTAAACATTTCGATACAGTGCCGTCACTGTGACTTTAGATAACATTATATGTATCATAACATTTGCCGCGGTTCAAAAAGAAAACCTGTAATTATAATCTGCAAACCGTTTTATAAAAAAAACAAAATCAAATACCTACTTATCACTTAGAAAGTGAAAGGCAAACCAAATTTTCATCCCATTTCGAATGGGGCTTAATTCTTTAGAAGAATGTTCCTGGCGGAGTATAAATGATATTTCAAAAGGAGAGTTCAACCGGGATTGCCAATCAAATAAATATCGACTGATGAAATCCACTTTACCTACATAAAGTGGCGGAGCTGCGGCAGGCGGGAATGGGATTTTGAAGATCGTAAATACAGAGACGGCGACCTCACCTCCAATCGATTTACATTTTTTCTGATAACCATCGAAGCAATTTCAATTTCATTTTCTTTAATGATGTCAAAGATGGAGACCAGAACATTCTGACTTTCTCTTTCTTTTCTTTTTTCCTGCAATTTACTAGAAGATAGGTACTGAAAAAAAAATATTTTCCGTTTTTTTAAGCTTTGTATTGCTGCAATTAATAATGTTTTGTGTTAATTTTAATTTGGCAGAAGAAATTACTAGCTAGTTAACAGAGATACTTGTAATGTTGTGCCTCTTTCGTAAGTTTTGTACCTAGGTGGTTTGCGCAACAGATTTTGCCATGGCGTGGCCATGGTATCAACATTTTTATAGATACACCACTTATACCATTGTCTTAAAAATGAGACAAAAAGTTTGTTTGTTTGTTTGTTTTTTAAACATATGAAATTGAATACAGTGGCGTAGTGAGCGAGTAGCCAGCTGACGTAAGAGGTACGGGTTCTATTTCCGCTGCAGGACAAATATTCAGATATTTGTTCCGAGCCTCGGTGGTACCATGGTGCTCGTAGTTTTTGATTCCCACGATACAGGGAGTCCAACTGTGAGGCTTATTTTGTTGCAGTCGTCCAAAAGGGGTATTAACTTTATTAAACACTTTTGGTACTTGGTCCCCATGGTTTTTGCCGCAGGACAAATGTTTCGATGATCTGCAAATACTTGTCTCGGGTGTTTTCTATGTACAATAATATGTATGTATTTACAAAAAATATATAGGTAAATAGTATATCAGGCATTTAGTTCCCATAACACTAGCTCTGCTTACTTCGAGGCTAGCTAGATGATGCTGTCTGAAAATGTCCAACATTATTTATTTAATTTCCCACAATATTTAATTGTATTTTGTACAGTTTTGTGTAGACATAATATGATCATATATGTCTACACATATATATACTACTTTTTTGTAAATTCATTCATATTGTACATAGAAACATTTGTCCCGCGCCAAGAACCACCAAAACTCCAAAATCTATATTCTTCTTTTAAAAGTAAACGCCATAAGCACAAAGTATGTTGCTGTCATAGTAAAACATCACAACTAAGCAAGAGCATATTTTATGGCTCCAAGAATATATAACCATCTACCTATTGATGTTCTGGAAACAGCTTCTCTCAATAATTTCAAGAAAAAAGTTATAAAATTACTGCTTGAAAAAATTATAATAGTGTTAATGATTATTTAGATGACTCAATCAATGATGTATGACATAAATATTTTAATCTTGTTAAATAATTGTTTAAATAATAGTACATATTAATATCATATTTTAATTTAATCACGTAGGTCTTTTTTGTTTACTTGACTAATGACTAGACTTAAGACTATATTTTCATGCTAGAAAGTTGTTTATGGTGATACTATATTATAAATATAACATACCCATATTCGCAATAAAATATTTTGATTTGATTTGAAAGTATTTAATAAAGTTAATACCCCTTTGGTCAAGCGCACTATTGACAAGAGGGCTGACTCTATTATTCTTTGGCCATTCAGCTAGGGAATGCCACCAGTGCTCTTGGCACCTTGCTGATAAACACAGTTTTTTATATCGTTAATTTTTAGACCTAAGTTTCTCCTCTTACTGTTATGATAATGTTACTTGTTATGTTAAACATTCTAAAGTATTTAAGCAAATCTTTGTGTCTTAAATGCATTTAGAGGTGTTCTGTTGACCTTTTGAGTTATCGAAAACGATTTTACCGATCCAGCGAGCTTAGCTGAGGTTGATACCCTATCACTAGAGATGTGTAAAACTCTTTTGAAAATAATGTTTTGAATCTTATTTTTTATTAGTCAGACTTAACTGGAAACAAAACAACAAACTAAATTAGATATGCTTTTTGCACCGCAATAATAAATTCCATTCCTAACATTTTATTTGGCTAGTTTTGAATACACTTAAATAAGTACCTGGAGATAATCACAAAATAAACAAAAAAAATATATAAACTAAAATTAAAACGGGAGCTCTTATTGCTTTGAAGTGATCTTTGTCAGAAAACCTTTGTATTTTGTTAATTTTGTGTAAAAACCTATTACTAAAAAATACAACAAAACTCATCGTAGTCAATATTAAACGTACTAAAAAAACTTATAAAAAAAACCGTACCAAATTCAATCCATATAAGTAATTCCACCACATCCCTATTTTCTATCCGTTTGGACTCGTTACCTGACGCTGCGCTGGTTACTCTTTGATAAGCGTTGCCTTTCCGTTGCCAAAGTGAACGTGTCTTTACATTTTTATTTCCCGAATGAAGTGGATTGCTTTATAGACACAATCTTATACATGACTTTTATAATCCAACCAGGGTATGACTAAGCATCTACCAACAGTTAGCCATAAAGCATACATTATTATAATGCATCAAGTATATAACATAATAGAGGCAGAATGTGAATTTCGTCAACAGTCTTGCGTTTCCACGAGGATTCATCATATAGAATTTTTCCGGCTTTTTATTTTCTTTACAAAATTTGCGTAGTCTAATTGGCAAATTTAAAGTTGTAAAAGTTCTTGATAGGCCATAAAAAAATAGCCTGTCTGAAAAATGACCTGTTTTGAATAGCGGTGGTTGGAGTTTTTATACATTAATGTCGGAAGCGGTAGGATTCTCGTGATTTATATCGGCTTAAAATTAATCGGAGCTGTCCTTTGCTCCGTCGCCTTTCCACTTTTGTGGACGACATGTTGTTAGAAATTCATCGTCTTTTATGTTCGGATATGAATTTAAATGGCATTGCGAGATAACCTTACCAACTCAAAGTGTATGAATAAAAATATATACCTAATTTGCACTTTATTTTGCGGAAAAGACACTAAAATAGAATATAAGTAAAATATTATTCTTTGGCCATTCAGGTTTCATGTCAAAGCAATTAAAAAAGATTATAGCAAACATAGCTAATGCGTAATAACAAGAAACCTGAAGAATTTCAGAAGCACAAAAAGAGCTCTTAAAGAACTAATTCTAAACAAAACATGGATACAAAAACTAGAAAAGCAATCGACGGAAACAAAACCTCTGTGGACGACCTCTGTGGCGCAGTGGGCGAAGGTCCGCCTGTGACGCCGAAGGTTGCGGGACAAATGTTTGTATCTGCAAATACTTGTCTCAGGTCTGGGTGTTTTTCTATGTATATTATGTATGTATTTACAAAAAAAAATGTATATAAGTAGTATATCAGTCATGTAGTTCCCATAATACAAGCTCTGCTTAGTTTGGGGCTAGATGATGCTGTGTGAAAATGTCCAGCATTATTTATTTTAATTATTATTAAAAACGAGGAAAGACATTCTAGATTTAGCTATTACCTTTTATAAAGAAATGTACAAGAAAAGACAAGATGACAGTACTGATCAACAAAATACTGAAAAAGGCAAACATATTATTACCAGCACCATTGAACCAACAAATGAAAAAGAAGTTTACAGCTCAAAATAAAAAAAAATCCTGGCCCAGATGGGTTCAGCAACGAAGCTCTCAAGAAAGGGGCACCTATTTTACTTCATCCCTTAATAAATCTATTTAATAAAGTACTAGACACCGAGATGGTACCCAAACAATGGTGCGTGTTAGACATTATACTCATCTATAAAAAGGGAAACTCGCTTGACGTCGGGAACTTTTGACCTATAAGCTTATTAGCAAGCATTTATAAACACTTCGCAGCAATACTACTAAAGCAAAAATTCAAATAAAAAAACAGAAGAAATTGACAAATTACAAACTAATAGAGCAAGTCTGCTTCCGCTCAGGCTTCAACACTACTGACATATGGTCAGCCTATACGATCATAGTCACGAGTAAATATAAATAATACAACAAGCCTCTGTACATAGCCTTTTAACAGCATAAGCCATAAATCAATCTGGGATCTTTTACAACTTTCTAGTATTGACTAAAGTACAAATATATCATAAACGTTTATTCTTACAGTACAAGCAAAGTGAAACTGGAAACTAGGGCTTACGAGGGCCTATTCAGGTAAACATATATCATTCACCTAATCTAGCAACAAAGAAAAAATAGAACAAAGAGCAAGTGACGTGGAATAAATTTTGGTCACTAAACGACATTCTGAAAAGAGACTATAGTTATACAAACCGCACAATGGAAGGGGCCAGTAAGCAAAAGGAATGTTGGCAAACCACATAATAGCAGACATACATATCAGACAGTGGGTTGATGACATAATCTAAATTGCTGGAAAAGATGGGACCACTGCACTAAATGACAGAGATTCATGGAGGAGGATGGAAAGACCACCAAGAAGGGATCCAATTCTCATAACATTAACAATTCTGACATACCTAACTACTAACAACTAGTTTATACAGTGTAACTTACACTAAAATACTTAGAGATTTGAAAATAAAAAGCTTTATTTAAATTATTGGTATAGATGACCTCTAGTATAGATGATTAGAGATGACCTTTGGACCTTTAAGATCAGACTTTTTTTGAGTGTATTTCGATACCTGTAACGCCATCTGTTGGCAAACTTATTATCTAATAAAAAAGATGAACTTTGAGGGTGAGCGCAGACCTGTCACTTGTATTTTTTTATGTTAGGGTAGGTAGCGAGTAAGTCGCGAACCGATTGCGAGACACGACGTGGCTCCGCAATTTTGTACATTCAAAAGTTTTCCAAAAAGCCATGTTTTGAACTCTGCCCGCACCCCCAACTTTCTTCTGACGTTGATCAAAAGTGCTGTGTTTGATTTGATCACCTACACCCGTATAAAACAAATAATTACATTGGTATATAAAGTTATGCCTGTTTCGTTTAAGCCTTTCCGTTCTCTGAGGAGTAGGCAGAGATTATCGATTTCTACTTGCAAACAATTGTTACAAACAATTGTTACATATACCTCTGTGACCTAATATAACATAACGTTTATTAATCAGAAAACAATTTACAAAGACATGACATTGTTAGTCCCCAAACTACGTTAACCTGTATCTTGAGGACCTCCTTCCTCATTTTCTCCTTAAAAATTCGGAATAATATCTAGTAGGTACATTTTAACCGAATACCCCCCGCCCATCCCCCTAACTACGTTCACTCAATCGCGCGCGCGGTGTCACTATCTCAAACTCACACACCCTCACTCCCCCTACTCCCACACACACTCACTCCCCCCCCCACACACACACACACGCACACACACACACACACACACACACACACACACACACACACCTGAATACTAAACACGTATTCTACTCCATTCATTAATACCACTCTAGGGTACTTTAAATCCTATTGTAACTTTACATTATGTACCTGTTTAAATAGATACTTAAGGTAGTTAAAATATTTTTTGTTTAGATCTTTACTTTTCGGAGGAGGGCGCTAATATTCGCGACACAGTTTTCAAACTTCTGTGGATATTACCGTACTTTCAAGTTTTTGTATGTTGATTTTGACCCAAATAAATATATTTTTCTGCTACTGATTGAGAATACTTATAATTCTTATAATTATTTATTGTACACAGAAATAAAACAGAAATATTAAACAAGATATTAGGTGAGGCATGTAAAAGGCGAGCTTAACCCTAAAAAGAGTTTTCTTCCAGCAAACCTTTGAGGGGAGATAGAGAAGTGATAAAGTTGGTAGGTGTACAAAGTCAGGAAATTTACTTAAAATACCACTATATTTTAATAAACTACATATTATACATACCTACTTGAACTACCTATGAATACACATACACCGAAAATAAATACAATATCACTTATGCATTATACTTTAATAATTTACAATATACTTTTGCATTAGAACTTAAAAGCACATAAATGCTCAGAGTATTCCGGCTCACTATCCCGATCTACTTGCGTCCTTTGATCATAAAAACATACATGCCATTCTGGTTTCTGAATCCTGGTTTAAACCTTGCGTTCCTTCCACTTCTTTTTCTCTTCCTGGGTTTAAACTCATCCGGAATGACCGCACAGGTACGGCCGGCGGTGGTGTTGCCATATATCTCAGTGCGCATATTCCTTTCTCCATAGTAAGTATGTCAGCACAGCCGCCGCCATCTAATGCGGGTGAACACCTGTTCGTAGAAATTAGTCTTTTTCACACTAAAGTTCTGCTAGGAGTGTATTACTGTCCTTCCTCCAATATCAATTTTTTTCTTTCTTTTGAAACACTCCTAGAAAGTCTAGTTGCTTCATATGATCAAACCATTGTAATGGGCGATTTTAACACGTGCTTGCTCAAGCAAGATTCTCGCTCAGCTTCACTTAAATCTCTTGCAAGAGCTTGCAACCTATCCATTCTTCCCTTGACTGCCACTCATTTCTACCCACATTCGATCCCATCTCTTTTAGACCTAATTCTTGTTTCTTCTTCGACCCTTGTAGCTAAGCACGGACAATATGCAGCACCAGCCTTTTCTTTCCATGATCTTCTATTTCTCTCTTATAAAATACGCCCTCCTATAGCCAAGCCCAAAATAATTCTGCAGCGGAATTTTGGTGGCATGAATCTGGAAGAGCTGCGAAATGATGCAGATTCCATGGATTGGTCTCCTATTGCCAATGAGGCTACAGTTGATGGCAAAGTAGACATTTTCACCACCCTTGTCACAAAACTGTACGACAAGCATTCACCTCTTAGAGAGATTAAGCTGAAACATTTACCAGCTCCTTGGATAACACCCGAACTGAGAGCCGCCATGCATAAGAAAGTTGTAGCAAAGGCGAAACTTAAGTATAGGTACTCTGACTATAACAAAGAAAAATACGTCGATCGTAGAAATCGCTGCAACAGAGCGTGCCGGGACGCACAACGCCGTTACATCCATAACTCTGTTGAAGATTCCAACCCTGCAAAGGTTTGGAAATTTCTCCGGTCGCTAGGAATTGGAAAATCACGTTAGCAAGATAAAATTCCTCAAAACATTGATCTTGACTCCTTAAATAAGCACTTCACCTCTTCTACCAACATTGATGGACACACAAAATCACAAACTTTACATAATCTCTTTTCTACTCCAATTCCTGACTATTCATCTTTTAATTTTAGTCAATTCACTGATTGTGATGTTAAGAAGAGTATTGCATCTATTTCGTCCAATGCTATCGGTAGCGATTGCATTAGTCGAAATATGATTGTACCTATCCTTGACCAAATAATTCCTATAATCTGCCACATCCTTAATTCCTCTATCTCCATTGGAGTGTTTCCTTCTGCCTGGAAAGAAGCACAGATTACTCCTCTCCCTAAAAAGTCCAATCCGGCTTCTTTCTCTGAATTCCGTCCAATATCCATTCTCCCATTCCTATCCAAAGTTCTTGAACGCCTTGTCCATCACCAACTCAGCATCTTCCTTACCAGAAACAATCTCCTGAATCCCTTCCAGTCTGGTTTCCGTCCTGGCCACAGTACCGTGTCAGCGTTAGTTAAGATAACTGATGACATTCGTGATGGCATGGATAACGGACGAGTTACCGTGCTATCACTTTTGGACTTTAGCAATGCTTTTAACAACGTTGACTTTGAAATCCTACTAAGTGTCTTACGCTCACTTAACATATCTCCAACAGTGATTGATTGGTTTTCTAGTTACTTGCATGGGCGTCGGCAGCGTATACGCATCGATGATACTTACTCATCATGGTGCAACATATCTGCTGGCGTACCTCAAGGCGGCGTTTTATCACCTCTTCTCTTCGCAATTTTCATAAATTCTGTTTCCAAAAATCTAACTTACTAAAAAATCTAAAAATCTAACAAGCCAGAGTAGAGGAGCTGCCTGAAGCTATAAATAATATAAATTGTGACCTAAGTCGAATTCTGGAGTGCAGCAAATCATTTGGTCTTCAGGTCAATCCGCTCAAAACCCAAGTCATTGTGGTTGGGGGCTCTCGGATGTTATCCAAAATAGATTGGTCTTGCCTTCCGCAGGTTCTATTTGATGGCATAAACATTCAACAGAGTGAGACAGTGAAAAATTTAGGTGTTCTCCTCGACAGGCAGCTGTCATGGGGACCTCAGTTAACTGAAGTCAGCCGAAGAATGTTTGCCTCTGCAGGTTCTTTAAGAAGACTTCGCAATTTCCTTCCGACTGCTACCAAAATCGCACAGTCTCTCCTTCTTCCAATACTGGATTACGCTTATACTTCCTATTTAGATCTCACTGAACAACAGCTGGATAAACTTGAGCGCCTGCAAAACTTCGGGATACAGTTCATATTTGGCTTACGCAAGTATGATCACGTTTCTGAGTTTCGCAGTAAGCTCAAGTGGTTACCCATACGACTTCGCCGGAATACTCATATCTTAAATCTGTTATATAACATTCTTTTCAATCCCTCCACACCTTCCTATCTCAAAGAACGTTTCGAATATATTCATCTCTCCCATTCTCGATCCCTACGCTCTTCCGAAACTCTCCAACTTTTGACTCCTGTACACACCTCCTCCTATTATGATAATTCCTTTACAGTGCAGGCCGTTCGTTTATGGAATGAACTGCCTGTTAGTATCAGACGTGCGAAATCACTACGTATTTTTAAATCCTTAGTTAAGGAACATTACTTATCCTCGAGTCGTTAGCTGTTGCCTGTTTCTGGCTTACCTAGTTATGTATTATAGAATAGTAAATGATAGTATGTAGGTATTATGCTGTGTAGTAAGTAAGTAATTATGTAGGTAAATAATAGTATAGTGTTTTCATAGTATGTGGTACACCACTTACAACCCCTTGTAATCTTTCGTACAGTCCGTTCCATCCAAAGGTTGTCTGGTAGAGATCGCTAATTAGCGATAAGACCGCCCATTGTACAACAATGTTAAAGTTTTTACTATTTTTTTAAGTTGAAATATTTGTGTGCAGTAAAGTATTTTCTATCTATCTATCTAAAAGCATCGTCATCGTCAATAATACACGTAACAATTAACCCTACTACAAATCTTCAATAATACAATAACAAAATTCTAAAGAAGTTATACTTATTTGATTCATCACCTAATCAAGATACAAAATAATACTATTGAATTATTGATGAGGTGACAGTACGTTAAAATAATCTTTATCTCTGCTCCTTACAAATCTTAAAAAAATACAATAATTGTAGCCGCTGAATTATAGAAATTCCGATGGAAACACAAACGCCGCCGCACCGCGCACAAATCCTACTTTTATTTGCATGCACTCTGTCGCGGCGGATTCTCTACGAAACCTAATAAACAACACAAAACACTTTGTATATTTATTGCTACGTTTTCGATTTGGTGAAATCCATTTTGTTTATGGCCTTTTAGTTTTAGTGCAGATTTAGCACTAGTGAAATGGTGATGTAAAAACTTTATGAATATGTTAATAAGAAACATATAATTTTGTTTCATATTTAGGTAAGCAAGTGTCAACAATATAATTAACCTTTCTTTTTGCGAATAAACGCCAGTAGTTTTACTAATTCTAAACCTGGGAAGTGCCAATATTAGAAATATACCTGAATGCGATTACCAAGATTTGTATATGACTAATTTTAGAAATTGTTGAAGCTGAATGTGTTCCATCAAGTCACATGGTTTGATAGAGACCGACCAGCCAAGGAAATTAATTTCCTTTCTTGGATGGATGGTCGATGCCAAGTCAATCAGACTACTTGAGGTATGGTTCTTTTCATTGCCGAGGCAAATGGACTGGGATTAAATTATATGGTGTGGTAACATCAGCCTTGTAGATAGGTAAGTCAGTATAACTGTTTCGAGAAATAGTTAATATATGGCGCAGATGTTTCATTTTAAGACATCATGTTCATGTTCTGAAATTAGTACATTTATCTGCTAGAATATATGTAAGTATAAGGTAATAGACATGTGTCTCAGGAGTGATTTGTTAAAAAAAATTACATCCGTCAAAAATATTAATTAAATCAGTAAATCATACGTTTTTTAATACATCTTTTTTAAGTAATTGACACTACGGTTCATATAATAGTGAACCAAGCATGAAAAGATGTAGATTGAGAGTGAGAGAGACGACTGATGCAGGATTAGATAAATCAAAAAGATACAATAATTGGAATCATATATTTTTTAAATACATCTTTAAATCATTGACACTACGGTTCACTTAAGAGTGATTGAAGTACGAAAAGATGTAGATTGAGAGTGACGGAGATTTCTGATGAATAAAAGAGACATAATGATAACCGCAGGCAGACATAGAAGATTTTCCGGACGACAACTCCCGAAAATAAAAACAGTTTTTATGCGACGTTTCGCCAGCTTCTTTAAAATTCACATCTACAACAAGGTCGAGGTATTACGAGACTATGACGAAATACTCAGCTATGACGAAACAGAAAGTATCACTTTTATCTTGAAATAAGATACCATACCATGTTCCTCTACACCCCCCCCCCCCCCACCCCCTAGAATGACGCTATGTAGAAAGGTTCCCCCGCCCGTGAACCGTGGACGTCGTACAGGTTGCTGGAGATCGGTGGATGGATGGGGAGGTCTATGTATAAACTTCGGGTGTTGATGATGACGATGGTGATATGACTACTGATATTTATGTATGTTAAGATAGCTATTGCTGAGTTATAACAAAAAATAAACACGCTTTCGAAAGCTCCTTTCCTGATAAGAATGCTTTACCGCAGACCACAGCTTTGCTTAATACGAGACAAACTGTGGTCAAATGCGAATAACTAGTCTGCAGGGATGGCAATCCAGAACGAAGTCGCGGGTACAGCTAGTATTATTATATTTTACTATCACAATGATGTCCAAAAGTCAACAGAGTAATTTGTTTTTTACTTCCTACTAATATTATAAACGCGAAAGTTTGTGAAGATGGATGTTTGTTACTCTTTCACGCAAAAACTAATAAACGGATTTTAATGAAACTTTACAGTAATATAGCTTATACATCAGAATAATACAAAAACTACTTTTTATCCGGGTACCACGCGGGCAAAGCCGTGGGCAGAAGCTAGTAATCAATAACTACACTATCCTACGTATTGTACATATACATTTACGAGTATGTGAGTTTTTAACACATGAATTCTCTTTTTAGTATAGTTGGATTTAGTTAAGTTTATAGTTCCAAGTGATTGTTACAATTTCCCACAGTTCTATGCTCTTCACTGAAAAATAATTGTAGGCATGCTCTGGTTTGCCAGGGCAAATTTTTTACTAGTTTAGTAAAAACTCTTGAAATAATGTATTCTATTACCTAAAATCTTGGAAATACAATAGAGGAACGGCCAAGCAACAACTAACAGACAAACAACTAAAACCAATAGCTCGAATTGCTCGTAAAGTCGTTTGTACATTACACAAGCGTTTTGCGGCATAGGTGCATGCGAGTAGGTCGACTGTTCCGTACGTTTCTTTACAAGGATTTTGTCGACGCTAAAATGGTGTACGTTAAAATACAATTGTGCTGGATGCAGAATATATTACTTCGAAATCTTTATGGGTACAAAAGCTGAAACGGTGCATTGGCCTCGTAAATGAACAAGTGCGAATACTGGAGTAATGTAAGTATTAAACTATGCATATCGTTTTTCTAAGAGAGCAGTGTGGAGTGAATGAAGATGTAGTAACGAGAGTTGAGAAAGGTATGTTGAGATGGTTTGGGCATATAGAAAGGATGGACGAAAGTAGATTAACAAAACAAGTATACAAGGCGAGCGTGAATGGGATAGTTGGTAGAGGAAGGCCTCGGCGAACGTACTCTGACCAAATTGGAGACATTTTAGAGAAAGGCCAGGTCAGAAGTACACTAAACCGCCGAGCCTGTATGAATAATGTGATGAGGATGAATGAAGCGAAAGAGGTATGCCAGGATCGTAGCAAGTGGAAATCCTTGGTCTCTGCCTACTCCTCCGGGAAACAGGCGTGAATATATGTATGTATGTATGTATATCGTTTTTCTAGCGGATCGCAGAAAAGTAGCTTTCTTGCCAGTAGAAACATTTTTTTTAAGTTACCATACACAACGAAAGTATACGTGTAACAAAAGTATAAGTATAAGAATATCTACGTAAACATTTTGCTATAAATGTATTGTTTAGGATAATTAAATAATATTAATAGGCATATTGTTAAACCTCGTATAAGTTTGTACTAATTATAGTACACTGTAAAGTGCCATTATAGTGTACATTGGTATTATGTGGTATAGTACCTACCTACTAATGCAACTTTTGATCTGACCAGATTTTTAGTACGTCCGCTAAATCAGCAACAGCTCTACACTTATATGTTAGATTACTAATTGTTATCGCATTCATGCTCGCTAGACGTTTGTGTAGACATATTTTCCAATTTTAGAGTGTATATAGTTGCAAAAATATATTTATATTAGATGCATATTTGTTTATATGTTGAAACGGTTAAGTCGGATCATTGTTTTTGTTTACTTTTATTTGTCGATTATTTTGTAAGATATATTTTCTACTCAAGGCCTTTAACGGTAAATCAACGCTCGAAAAACTACCAATGTTGTTTTTTGAACGAACGTTGACGTGAAGCAAAATGGGTCATCGCTGACATGACATACCTAACCAGATGATTAATTCGTTCGCACTCCGACTAAAGCATACCAGAGTGATAGAATACTTGTGTTGTAAATTAAAAAGAGAGAAATGCCCTTTTTAGAGGACGCGGGCAGCAAAAACGGCAAACCAGACACAAGTTGTAAGGAATTTATGAATTTCGAAGCCACATTTTTATCAGCATAATAAATTCTGTAGATGTACTTTTAGTACAATTTTTTAGGTACCATATCGTAGGTTTTAGCTCTATTAGTATTAGCACAGTTGATTATAATCAGCTCAAGAGCAAGGTAAAAAAAGGTTTATTTTGCGAGGCAAAAGACATTTTGCAAATAATAATAAAAAAAAACGATTAAGCAACGTTGTGATGTTAACCATTATTATTGTTGAAGTATATCCCAAGGATGTTTCTCTTTGTGTGCTTACAAATTAAATCGTATTTGGGGTTTGTTAATCAGTCTTCTTAACGAAAATGACGAGCTTTTTCAATAATATGCTCTACATACCCCAGGAATTCAATTCAATTGTTTCCAAAGTTCTTGGTACAAATGAACCCAAAGTTATAAGCCTGAGAGTGACAGACACGCGCCTCTCAAAAAATAACTTGATCTGCTTACCTATTAAGGAAACTTAATCATTTTCGCTACCAACTTTACCACAATTTTATTTCAAAAGCAAAATTTATTTAAGAGATATTTTTGAAACCTTTAGCCAAAGAGTGTCAAGAGTGAGTGAATAAAGTTATTTTGCTTCAATAGCCTTTTGTTTGGCTTGACAGCTGCCACAAAGGGTTGGTCATATTTTTTGTCGCTATTGACAAAATCAAATGGAAACTTATATAATTTGAAATTGGTTCTTTGTTGCGGTCAATGTTAGGTACGAGTAGTATTAGAAGAATAATACTCGATTGATTCACGAAAATCCATTAAAAGTGAATGTCAGGGTGATAACTAAAATAAAAAGCCTGTAGATATTCGTAATAACCATAAATTAATGAAAGCAATGTATTTTTTTCGCAATAAAATTATAGGTACATTTACATTGGTAATAATGAAAAAAACATTACCTATAGTTAAAATATGTATAGACTAATAAATTCATAGTTAAATAAAAAAAGAAATACAATTGCAAAAAACGATTATAATCTCTACACTTAATCTTCCTATGAAGGTCTTTAATAACCTTATATATATATTTTATTGCTGCTCATTCGTGATTATACCAGTAGCTTTTTTCGATTTTATCTGAAAGTGAAATATTTACAAGATACTAGAGACAGAAATAATCCAAAGAATGTAATTAAAGATGGCAAAATTTCGACATTACAGATAGAGATAAATCAAAGCGGACCAGTTTCTGACGTAAGTAAATTAATTGTGGGCGTCCATATAGGCCTATAGGCTTAGGTTAAGTAAGGTAAAAAATAAATTTAAAATATAGTGTAAGTATTTCCTACGCAGACACGCGTCACAAATAAGTCCGAGCGGCGCGCAGACACGAACATCACTCGGTATCCCTCGGATTCGCTCGGATTTTACCCTAACTGAGAGTGCCTTGACTCTTTGCATTATTTCATATTGTTCTAAATGCTTTCATTTATTAGTAAAAACGGCCAAGTGCGTGTCGGGCCACGCGCAGTGAAGGGTTCCGTATATTCCCGTTATAATATGCGGTATATTATGACGGGACCTGTATAAGTACCTGTTTTACACAACGAACAACTTCATCTGAGTCATTTTCTTTGAAATTTTCCTTTTTTCCTCTAAGTATTACTCGTTAACTTGTAAAGTCTACTTGGCTGTAATAGTTTTCCGTTAAACTTCGTTATATGTACTACTACCGTATTTTTTCACCTATCCAAAAATAACCGTTTAGCGGCCTTCCTCCCTGCCCGCTAAACGATAGGATACTTGACTCTAACAAAAATTAGCACTTTAAAGCTTAATATTTCGCAAAAGGATCGCTGAATCGAAAAAAGGATTTTCTCACACCCGCAACATTTTAAATTCCTATCCAACAAAAACCCACATTGTGGGATAGACGAGAAAAAAAATGTCCCCACTTTACGTTAAAAATATTTTTTCATGATTTATTTTTTACATCTTTGTCGGCTTGATTAATATGTATACCTATGCCAGCTTTCTAGTACTAAGAGTCTCTGAGCTAGTCCGCGGACAGAAAGACAGACGGACGGATATGGCGAAACTATAAGGGTTCCTTGTTGACTACGGAATACTAAAAGACAGTGGTAAATCTTTACAACTCCTTCTGACTTTTAAGGTACCGTCGGTAGGTATCTACGCGTATATAGGTAAGTATGTTAAAAGGAAATTATCTTTGAGGGTTGAAATTAAATGCTTTTCAGTCAACACAAAGTAAGAAAATTGGCCTACTCACAAGTACATGCTTGAAAATAATGTTTGTAGAAGCTCTTCTGGTCTTAAAAGCTCAATTAATTTAAATTATTTTGAAACTCCCAATTAATGTTAATGAATATTACTGCCGTTTGTATTTTCACCTAAATACTAGGCATAATTATGAAAATATGTTACTGTACCTATATAAAAAATTACTTTCTTAGGTTATGCGTAAAAATCTAACTAACTAAAGCAAATAAAGATTTAAAACTATGAGAATCAAACAATTAGAAAATAAAATATTTTGGGATCAAATAAAGAAATGTTATTCAACAAATTAATGTAAAAACATTTTTATAAACTTTATATTATTCAGTACCGCGTATTTCAGTACCCCTTTGTGATGTGTGCGGCGATACAACTTATCTAAAATATTTCCTGAAGTCATACAAAACAAATTTTCACAATCGATCATCGTATCCCAAACATATCCTTGTGTTGCGGTTAGAAACAACGAGTGACGTAATATTCATTGAAACGTGGCCTATCAGAAACCAAAAACCAAATACGTATCTTCAAGCGCCGGAAGTCAACATATCCCCACTTGTACCGGAAGTGGAAAGAAACGAGCAACCATTTCACTGGCAAACACTTGAGCGATGTTTGAACGGTACGGGACTCAGTAGCCATTTGGTTTTATGTGCCTAACTTCGAAAAAAGGAATTTACACCGTTACACTGTTTTTTCTGTGACGACCGGTTAAAGGATTGGATTGGGTGTTTTTCCCTACTGATGATGGTAATTATTTGGAATTTATTTATGTACCTCCGTATGTGATGTTCATTATATGTCATAGCACAATAAATGACGTTATGAACCTATGAGTGCCAAAAAAGTAAACGCGGCAAATTATCTCTTATTTGTAAAAAAAACATGAAAATGAACCGTCTTTCCGTCTCCTCAAGCATTAGTATAGTGGGTTGTCTTAAAGGTCCAGTATTGTACCTTCGACACAGAGCTGCTAACTATCAGCTGCTTCGCTTTAATTCCCTCCAGTGAATAGCCGTTAGAATCATCGACGACCCCAAACTCACCAGCATGCTGGAGCCGCTGAGCGAGCGCCGTGACCTTCGGTATGTATGACGTCGTTTTTACAATGGTGAATGCTCCGAGGAACTATTACAACTTATTCCTGCATCAAGGTTTTACCATCGCACCTCGTGACACCGAAACAGGGCTCATCCACACATGGTTGATACGTAGCTCTCTCGTACTACCCGCTTTTCGAGATATTTTCTTCTTCATACATGTAAACTGTGGAATGAGCTGCCTTCTGAGGTTTTTTGGATGGCATATAACATAACCCGATTAAAAAAATATATATAAAGAGTCCTTCAGAGCAGGTAACGCTTCAGCAATGTCCCGGGTGTTTGCAGTTGTCAATAGATGACGGTAACCGCTTTCCATCAGATGGGCCGTTGTCTCGTAATAACATAAACAAATAGTTACAAATTTAATACGGATCTTTATCGAATTTACCTTTTTTATACCTTTGTTTTTCAACGGTAGATCTATATACTCCGTGACCACGGCTATTCCGACACAGCCGAAACGTCGGTAAAAAAATAAAAAGGTAAACGCGATAATGACCCGTATAACACTTATATGTATAAATATGTATATTCATCGCAAAAGATTAAAAAATACACTGATTTGTGTTTTCAAATATATGGTTAAAAAGAAAGGCTTTAATAATTTAGGTACAAATACTTTATAACGTTAGCGTACTTTCCACTCAATGGTTTTTACAAGTAAATTAAAAAAAAACTAAAAAAACTAATCCATACGAAACTGCAGCCAGGGCTATTCCGTTTTTAAATGATTACTTGCCAATCATGTTGACCTAATTTTATTACAAATAAATCTTGTTCAAATAACCCGTAGCATCCTAAAATAACAATAAACTCAATCACTCAGGTTTTATTTGACAATGCTGGTTTGTTTGCGTTCAGTACATTATCTTTTGTTATGCAAATCCGTGTATACTCATAAAATGCAAATGTTTTGCAATATTTTCACGGATTGACGAGAGCTGAAGGGGAGGGTCAAGTCGTGACGTTACGTTGTTAATTAAATTACATTTTTGTTAATAGCATACAATATTTAAAAACAGACTTTGGTTTTTTAAAACAGGCCTAAGCCTGCCCCTAATAGGTCATGACGATCGTTGGGCAAAGGCCTGCCGGAGATACAGAAAATTGCGGGTTCGTATCCCGCCGCGGGTCAAATGTTTGTATGATCTGTAAATATTTGTCTCGGATCTGGGTGTTTTTCATGTATTATAGTTATTTACAAAAAAATGCATATACCTACGTAGTATATCAGTCATGTAGTTCCCATAAAACAAGCTCGCTTGCTTGCTTACTTCGGGGTAAATGATGCTGTGTAAAATGTCCAGCATTATTTATTAATTTATATATCTAGTATTTGGTATGCAGACATGATTTCAAAACCCAAAAACGAAAATTTCTAAATATCCCATGAATACATGAATCACCATTTTTGATTTCATGATTTTTCATTAATCTATCTAATTATCTATAATTGAATCGTCCAGGATACATGAGGCTTCAAAGAAGCAGCATTTGTGTCATCAAGTAAAAGCAGAGCCGAAATGTTTCGGCTAGTCGTCACTCTATCAGATAATTATGTTTTTTAAGTTTTAGGGGAGTTTTAAGTTGTAATCCCTCAGGAATCAACTTTTATGAAACTTCCTTGGGATCATTTTTTTTACAACAACAAAAGACACATCAAAATCGGTTAACACAATTGTGTTGCCAATGTAAATATATCAAGTAAAAAAAACGAATAGAGAACCTCCTCCTTTTTTGAAGTCGGTTAAAAAGAAAAAACAAAGCTCACAATAAGTTTTTACAGAACACCAATAAAATTATTTATTGACGTGGATGACTAATAAAAAAAGGAAAATTCCAATGGTTGAGGTTCCACGTTTTCTTGTGAAAATAAGACAGTCATAAAAATAAATTTATCACCCGCAGTAAATAACGTAACATATTGCGCTTTCCAGTTGTAAAAAGATATCAGAGCTCAGAGACGCCCAGTCGTTAAACTTTATCAGTGCTATTTGTTTCGACACATCAATGACTTGACCCCAGAAGTTAACAGTTCACCGTTTCATCGTCTAGAAAACACAATGATCTACTCGTAAGTTTAAGTTCACATAACATACAAGTATAAACGAGGTTCACTAATCAACTTCTTTTAATAGGACAAAAATAAGAAGCCTTTTTTACCCCATCAGTTTCGCAATGTCCGCCTGTGTGTTCTAATACTATTAATGCTATCATGCTGAAAGGTCTGCAAAAATGACCTTTTCAACGTGTAATGTGCAGTTTGCGAATTGTGACTAGGAACCAGGTGACGCTATGTAGAAAGGTTCCCCCGCCCGTGAACCGTGGACGTCGTACAGGTTGCTGGAGATCGGTGGATGGATGGGGAGGTCTATGTATAAACTTCGGGTGTTGATGATGACGATGGTGATATGACTACTGATATTTATGTATGTTAAGATAGCTATTGCTGAGTTATAACAAAAAATAAACACGCTTTCGATTGTAATCGATGTGATAAATTTATTTATTTATTTATTAAACAATAATAACATAGCATTACAGTAAAAACCAATGCGCTATGAAATACAATTTAGAAAAAAGAAACAAGAATAATAATAAAATAAAGGAATTATAGAAAATAACAATAATTAACAGATATAACTAATATTAACACTATCAATAGACTCATAATACCTCAGATATTCTGACAATGTATGCAGATGTGTACAAGGCCAAAGAAGAATGAATCGCCACCGTCAGTATATTGCTGGACCACGGGATGACGCATTTATCTGCGCAAAGAAGACCAGTGGCTCATATTCCTATGGAAGACGATCTTAAGAGAATTTTTCAATACTTTGATATCTACCATCTAACCTGACACATTACCTAGGAAATCTAGTTCCTATATACCAAATTACCTAAGTAGGAGCCAACATATGAATACCAACTTGCTACTATCTACTAGCTTTTGTCAAATAAGCTAGATATTAAAATAATAGTATATTTACTTACTTATCTGTATATAAATATAACCTAACCTATTTAATTTATTTGTCCTAATTATTAATATTTTTTGACAGTAGCAGTACCCATGCATATACAGTTAGTTACCTACCTACTCACACCTGTGCTTGCCTACCTGTTGTACATTTTTCATTTGCTTTTGTATTAGAATTTTATTGTTTATTGGTTACATACCAACACCTACTTAATATGTAGTTGGTTCATGCCATGTCCGTGCGTCAACCGAGGTCCGTGCTGAAAATCAGCGCTGCACTTATCTGCAGCATTATGCTGAGCATAAACCTTTTTTGGCGGCACTATAGACAGCACTTTAAAAAGTAAAAAATAAATGTTAGGTTTTAGTTATAACTTATAAGTACCAATTTTAAATGTAGCTTTGTATAGTTTTTGGTCAAAAGAAACTTTTACTTTACTTTATACATTCGTCCATCGATCAGCAAACAGATCACACGAAGGTGTTAATGCCAGGAGCGCATTTAATAATTTTAAAGCTCATAATATTTTTTTAATAATTTTGTAAATAATAATGATATTCTTTGTGAATAAAAAATAATAATGCTGGACATTTTCACACAACATCATCTAGCCCCAAACTAAGTAGAGCTTGTATTATGGGAACTACATGACTGATATAGGTACTACTTATATACATTTTTTCGTATACCTATTATACATAGAAAACACCCAAACTCGAGAAAAACATTTGCAGATACAAACATTTGTTCCGCGGCGGCAATCGAACCCGCAACCTTCTGCGTCTTAGGCGGGTATATTTAATGTTTTATTTAAAATATTAAATATAATCAGTACGCAGAATTGAAGGTTCGAACTTGGACCTACTACCTTCAGATCGTACAACCCACAGTCGGGGTATAGCCCACGAAGCCAACACAATCGAATTACGAAGGTCCTCATTTTTGAAGTAAAATAATCATATTTTGTGTTTTCAAAAGAATTATGTTTGTGATACAGACCTTACTTGGAAAAACTAAATCTTGATTATTAAAGTTTATTGTCATCTAAAGATTATGGCGAGTCACGGAGGGCACGTTGCCAACAGAAGCTCGTTTGTCCGACGTAATAACTGGTTCTATGAAAAGATAAATTATGTTTTAATACGCTATCAACGGCCGGTATTAGTGGCTAATAAATAACTACCAATTTCAGTGGTGGATTAAGGGTAAAATGAAAATTATATGAATAGATGAATTTACAAACTAAAAATGCGTAATATAGGCTAAAATTCTGCGTCTTTTCTTTCTGTTATTTGACAGACCCAAGAAAGACAACGTAAACCACGCTTATGTTCGTAGGAGCTGAGTTGCCATCCGAAGGCTGTGACTCTTAGAGAAGTATATATCTCTCTCAGTCATAATGACTGATATAAGAACAGGGAAAGACTTATTTTATTATTTATTATACTTAAATAATCACATACACATAAGACAGAATTAGAGCTTATTAAAGCCCAAGCAGAAAAGCGTTCAGTTCTTAATACCACTACCGGTCTCCTCTCCAAATGGTGACCCGAAGGAACGTTGCTTAACCCACCTGATATGTGACTTAGTCAAGCTACGCCACGAGTTCATCATAATAGCTAGTCATTGAACGTAGAAATTAATAATAAACAGTACTTAGTTCATGTTTCAGAGCGGCTCGGGTAGCACCGCACTCCGCACATTGCTGTCACGATCCTTCAGCCCGAGTCACAGTATACTAAAATCAAGGAGACCAATGTAACACTGATGTACATGTAGCAAGTCGTACGAGTCAGCGTTCATTCGTCGTGTCACCGGTTTTTTCTTAGTCATTCTGTCTCAAGTGATCTGACCGAATCCCTTATTACTCTAACAAAATGGTAATGAGTGTAATACGAGGCCCCCCTTATTACACAAATGGTAATAGTAACGAGACAATGGCGCTTGTTTTGCCAATGACCAAAACTTCCAAAGCTTATGTCGAGAAACGTCCAGAAACGTGGGCATTACTAAGCCTGTCAAAAAAAGTCGTTCCCATTGATATTTTATCAGTGGACAGGTTAATTCCATAACTAGGATTTTTACAGTCTACTTCTATGACGGGATTCAAGCCCAATATCTTCATTGGAGTCACTAACAACTAGACCCTCAGTGTTCCCAACAGATCTATGATAGTAAAAGTAGTCGAGTCATCGTAGAATTTCGAGGATAGATCAGTTTTGTGTTCAGCAACGATTGTACAACTTTTCGCAATAAGCAACTGCGCACCACTGTTTGTAATTAAAGTGAAAAGGTAAAACAGTGCTTGTATTCAATACACTGTGACCATAGCACAGACCAGCTTAGCCAAACTAACCAACCGTTAATTTACTTTGTGAATACTCTAGCCGTTCGTAGATGGTCTTGTTTTAACAGCTATTTGCCCGTTTACATCGAGAGTTTCTCGCACGCTTTGTGGCTAGAATGTGTATGCCATAATTTTCAGTTGATACGTATACCTACTAGACGAGATACTATCTTCATGTAAATAAATAATAATAAGATTTTTTTTAAGACGCAATTTTTTGTAAATATTGTTGTACCCGTTAGAAAGGATGCCAACTTGGACCTATTGCTAAGCCTAGCCGGGCTTAGTTCGTCTGTCAGTCTGTCGGTCACTGCCAGTTACTATCGGATCTTGTTAACAGCAATATATCGAGCGAGCGTATCGATAATACAAGGGTGGTATACAGATGAACTATACACCAATACAATAAAAGGATTAAAAATTTTGGTTTTAATTTCTAACCCAAGAGCGACAATATACACAGGAAACGTCCTTAGATCGACTCAAAGGGAGTAAAAATAATGAAGCTACCACATCGAAATTGTAAGGTATAACTAAAAAAATACTTTTTGGATTTTAAAAGCAATCAGTTCATTGCCAATAAGTTTATAGTGGTAATAATTTACTTTTTTACCACGAAACTACACAAACACAATACTTTACCTTACTTGTCCCGTCAATGGTGGCCGTTGCAAAGTGAAAGTTAAAAAATACCTACATCCCAACGGCCACGTTCATAGCCTTTCCATTTTTTGAATCGCGCTGACGAAAACACCCGACAACGTTACCTTATGTTTGAAAAATATTGCGACTGCTAAACTCACAACCCTCTTTTTGATAGTTGGGAAAAAACGGCCAGTTGAAAATTTCTCAAAACTTGTGTTATGATTATCTCTATCGAAAACATGTCAAGAGAAAGTTATGTTTTTACCAATGAAAGAAATAAATTATTTCTTATATATTCTGTGGTTCAATTACTCGTTAGCTCCTCAATAAAATAAAATAATATGCCATTGAGAATTGATTTCAAATTAATTTGACATTGAAGCTACTATAAATTATCAAGGATTTAATATTACTGAATTTGAAACTAAACCGTGGTTCACCATTTCGACTTTACCAAATAGAGACAGCTCAATTCTGGTAGAGACGCGTCAAATTGTATCGGGTTTTACCGATTTGACTATTGTCAAACCAGCTATTGTAGTTTGCTGCAACTTTATGCGAAAAACCGATGCAAAAATGCAATTCAGAAATATTCGTTCCTCAAAAAGATCGTACACCGCTTTCTACCAATTTGTTATATGAATTGCCCGATTTCTGAAGTCTGGGAATTTTAAATGAATATAAAAATAACCTTATCTACCAATTATATATGATTCGCCCGATCTCTGAAGTCTAGGAATTTTAAATGAATATAAAAATAATCTTATAAAACAAGAACAGCGAGAAAAGATTTCTAAAATCGGGTAGAATCAACGAAATTGACAATTGTTTTCACAGATGATCTTTAAGACGCAATTTTAAAGATACCCAGTAAAGATAATAAAAGGGGCAATATTATTTGATCTTTAAGAATCTAATTGATCTATTTCAAACGGTCACTTTTTTAAATAAACTATATTTATTTTTAATGTTTTATCTTTATATATTTTTTTGGTATTCAACAATAATCCCCTTAAGATATAAATTGGGTATACAATGCGTACATTATTCGTGTCGATAATGCACAGCCAATAATATGAATCTAATGACGGAGTGCGTCAGTAGGTTATGGTTTTTTTTTGCATCCAGAAACACCTTGAAACATTTTTTGCGTATCTCAAAATAAAGTAAAATATCGATCGATTTGGTTTATTTTATGTCTTGTTTGATTTATTTTATGTGTCGTTAAAAGAGGATCAATCATTAAAAAAGATGACAATATAAACATTTTTTTGCTTGCAAAATTAAAATGATCATTTAAATACATGCCATGATAAAATGTTCACTTATAACATACCTAATATTTATTCAGTTTCTCAATTTTATAGTATCATTATAAATTTATCACAAATTTTAATTTAAATACTGCAATTTACTTACTACAATTTATAATTTAATGGTTTGAGATTATCTTCCAACTATACCTATGTATAAAAAGCGTTCATCTCAATGGCACCTAAAATTAACCTTTAACATTGAACATCCTCGCGGGAAATCAACAGAGTTCAGGAATGGGAAGTAAAAACAAAATGTCATGTCATTGCAAAGAAAAGTACGTAGGTATAAATATACTATACTAGCTGCGCCTCGCGGTTTCACCCGCGTAAATTTCGATTCTCTTGGAATATCGGGATAAAAAGTAACAACAAAGTTTAACAAATAGTATTATCATCAAGGGTATTTATAATACCTGCTAAATAAATACTCTTGATGATCAAACTATTTATTTGAATGAGAATTAATACTACGATACGAATGTAACCAACTTTTGTGTCTACTAGCAATCCAATAATATTTTAGAACACAAAGGCTGCTATTGTGACTTAACTATGATAGTTAGATATATTCCCTCGAGGACTTTTTTGTAGGTAAATAATATAATAAATGCGAAAGTTTGTGTGTGTGTGTGTGAATGTTTGTTACTACGTATCTCCGTACCTACTAAACCGATTTTAATGAAATTTGGAACGTAGATAGTTTAGAATCTGGAATAATACATAAGCTAATGTGTTATTCCAGAATTCTAATTTTCGAAAATCGACCCCTAAGGGGTTTCTTTTTTTTTTTTTTTATTTGCTTTTAGTGGCTTTGGTATCACTGCGGCCGTCACAGGCCTATTGTGATCGCCACTTTCTTACTTTCCCCTCAGGGGGCGTTCAAAGTTCACCGCTCAGGCCTGCAGCTGTTAGAAACTGCAGGATCTTTTTGGGTGTGATGAGTTTTAGTTCATCTGGGCTAAGAATGTGTTTTCCCAGATGAAGGCTACGCTTATGTATCAGTGGTCCACACTCTCCTAACAGATGAAGGGGCGATTCGTCCGCCTCATTGCAGAATCTGCAGGTTTGTGTGTCACACAGCCTTAATTTGAACATGTGTTTGTTAAGACGACAGTGTCCAGTTAAGGCTCTTACCATAGTGCCAAGGTTGTTTCTGTTTAGCGCTAAGATTTGGTTGGTGTACCGTTTGTCAAAGGCTTTTATCAGTAATTTGGAATGGTTCATGCCCGGAGAGTTATTCCAAAGATTGGTTGATTCTTCAAAGCATGAGTTCAGAAGGGTTCTTTGTGCTAGGCTTTTGCGTATGCCACAAAACGGCTCTGGTCCTATTTGTGCTCCGTTAGCCCCTGTACGCGCAAGTTCGTCAGCACACTCGTTACCTACGATCCCTGCGTGTCCCGGAACCCATCTTAAAACAACTCTGTTCCTCGAGCCCAGAGTATTCAGACGAGATAGACAGTCTTCAACTAACCTGGACGTGATAACCTTCGAATCCAGAGCCAGAAGGGCCGCCTGACTGTCAGAGTTGATGTAAATGGTATGGTTGATGTAGCGCTTTTACAGATTGGCTTCCGCACATTCTAGGATGGCGTACACCTCTGCTTGGAAGATAGAGGCGTGATTTCCAAGGTTTGTGCTACTTTTGAACTTGGGTCGCTCTCCATAGACTCCACAGCCTACATTCAGCCCCATTTTGGAACCATCTGTGTACCAGTTGAGACACCCGGCCTCACAGAGTAACTGGCTGTTCAACCAGTCTTCTCTAGAGGGCATTTCTACATCGTAGTGTTTTTCAAACACATGCCGTGGCAGCATGGCATCAGTTGTCATGTTCAGTACGGGTGATTCCAATGTTGAGTCTTGTAAAGATCTCAGTTTCTGGGAAAGCCAATTTCTTCTACCCTGGATGATTACCCTGTACATGCTAGCTTTCGCCTCTTTGTGCATGTGCACATGAAGTGGCGGTAGTCCAAGCAATGCATTGAGCGCCAACCCAGGGGAGGTGGACATGGCTCTCGTGGCCATAAGGCATGCAGTTCTTTGTAGACTGCCTAGTTTGTTGATTGCAGTCGACTGAAAGGCTTTGTCGTACCATACCATGGAGGCGTAGGTGATTATCGGCCTCACAATGGCAGTGTACAGCCACAGTGCAATCCTGGGGTTGACGCCCCAGTTGTTTCCCATCAGACGGCTGCTAGCCCCCAGGGCCATCTTAGCCTTTTGTAGAACGTTGGCCAAGTGTGTATTCCACGTCAGTTTTTGGTCGATTGTGACGCCCAAATACTTAACTTCAGTGGAAAAGGTTATACTTTTACCATTAAGCTTAGGCTTTACAAGCTTGTCTAGCCTTCGCCTATTAGTAAAAGGTACAATCACTGTTTTGTTAGCGTTGACTGAGAGGTCACTATTGACGCACCAGTCGTTAACAGTGTTCAGAGCCCTTTGCATGATGCTTGAAATTGTGGACTGGCAGAAGCACCGCACGACGGTCACAAGGTCATCTGCGTAACCTTGCGCATCGATTTGTAGGTCTGCCAGTCTGTGCAAGAGTTTATCCACAGCCAGAGTCCACAAGATAGGTGATAAAACTCCGCCTTGTGGACAGCCTCTGGCCGTGGATATCTGAATAGCTGTTTGATGAAGGGCTAGTTTTGCTCTTCTATGTGTGAGCATTGCCTCTATCCATCTGGTGGTAGTAGGGTCGACATTTTTGTTTATCAGCCCATTTACCAGCAGAGAAGTAGGCGAATTGTCAAAAGCTCCTTCAATGTCAAGAAATGCACAAAGTGCAATCTCTTTGTCTTCCATAGCCTTCTCCACTCTGTCAATGAGACTGCTTAGTGCTGTCTCCGTGGATTTGCCTTTGCGATATGCATGTTGGCTGTGATGGATGGGAGATGAGATAAGCGCCACATCTCTTATATATCCGTATAGAAACGTAGTTAAGTTTCTATGAAAAAAAAATATGTTTGATTCGCTCATAACTCTGTACAAACAATCTTTAAAGTAAATAATGAAACACGTATTTTATTTTTTTTCAAAAATACCCTTTGGGGGTGTACAATTGAGTTCTAAACTTTGTATAAATTGTAATCCTTGGTTCGATTCATTCAAAAGTTGGTGGACATAATTTGAAGCCTGGAGACGGTCATATGCTACTTTTATTAACATACCACGCGGGCGAAGCCACGGGCAACAACTAGTCATCAATAGTTTTCTCAGCGCACGCCAAATAATGAATTATATAGTCAAAATTTGGGTTTCATTATTGCAGTCGTAAACGATCTATAGATAGCTCAACTGATCCATATCACCATCAGACGATAGCGTTTCCAATTTGCTGGTCTCATTTCCACGCTGAATGGCAATGCTAACGCGTTGACCCAGAGAACCAGCTCTCTGGTCACGCGTCGCTTCGACCAGTCGCCTTGAAAGAACTTTGAAAACTCCCAGAAGGCTCAAATAAGTAAGCTCTGTCGAGACTTCTATGTTTGCGCCACTTGAGATCCTCGGCCGAATCAGCCGCTGCACCAGCTCTAACTGATGTTCCCGACAGATGAGATGGCGCTAAGGTATCTAAGCATGTGGCGTCCCATATCAAAGAACTTCCCCTCTCCCAAGGGACAAGGGTCATGCCGTCAGGCCGCTTACCAACATCACGTTGTAGACCATTCGGTTCGAGAACAGCTAGAACGTTGACGCTGGTAAAAGCCCGGCTTATGATATTATTTAAGCATGGTGAGATTCTACCGGCGGCAATGGTACATGATAATCCGGTGACCAAGCTGTTCGATCGTCGTACCGCACTGGCAATGATGAGGGGCACAGCACTGCGCACCCAGCCGTAGACTAACTGCAACTCTGAATGTTATAGGATACTATATAACATTAACTTACCTACTTAACTGCTGTCTGTTTAACTTCGTAGGTATTTATGTGGCGTGTTCATAATGTTTCGATGCTTCTGTATGTTTTTTTATACACACACCTTTGGCCAACTAGAGTAAAAATAGTTCCATAGAATGAATTTATGTGTAAACTTTTGAATGAAAAAGTTTACACATAAATGTATAAAAGTATATTAGTTTTGAGGAAAAAGTTTGTGTAAATAATGATTCACCAATTGAATTTTTACGTAAACTGAACCAAATAAAATGATATACGTAAAACTTTATCTTGGTGGAGGCATATATTTGTCAGTGATAAAGTTGAGGAGAGAATGTGATGATAAAAAGAGGGTGTTGAAAGAATTCTGTATACCTTGCATAGGCAGGCTTCTTTCATGAGCTTTGATCTAAATCTTTTACTGTTTATAGTTTTTATCTTATAAAGTTGTTTGTATCTTTATGAACGTTATCACAATTGGTCTAAAATTTCAGTGACTAAACGCAAATATAAAAATAGAATGAAACCAAAAATCTTGAGCTCGTTGGATGGATGAACTGTGTCTGACGAAGCGGACAGGCAGAATGTAAAAACCATTAACAAATTACAGATATCGACCACAGTTAAAATAGCAACTCTAGGAAATCCACTGCAAACCATTATTGATTCTGAACAACTTTATCGTTTCCAAGAATCAATCTTAGACCACTGAAATAAAAATGGTATCGAACTAAAGGTCGAGTGGTAGGTGTAAAGTTACTTTATTATTTTATGATATATCATCGTAAACGGCCTACCTGTTTAACGGTTGAATAGCAAAAAATAAACTTGAAAAAGTTATCTTAACACAGATACAAAACCTAGACAGGATTCTTTAAACATGAGATACGTACTATATTTGTGAACCTAGTAACCTATATAGTACGTATTTATAAAATATTCGTTATTAGTTGGTAAAGGTAAATATAGTAAAAAGTTTCTATACAAGCCTAATTATAGGCCTAAAAAAGCAAAACATTAGGCGAAAACTAAACTATAAAGATTATTGTTACAAAAAGCTTATTACAGTATTAACGACCTCTATGGCGCAGTGGGCGAAGGCCCGCCTGATACGCAGAAGGTTGCGGGTTCGATTCCCGCTGCGAGACAAATGTTTGTATGAT
Source organism: Perizoma flavofasciatum (assembly GCA_958496245.1). Classification (NCBI taxonomy): domain Eukaryota; kingdom Metazoa; phylum Arthropoda; class Insecta; order Lepidoptera; family Geometridae; genus Perizoma; species Perizoma flavofasciatum. The sequence continues at coordinate 5,503,311 of OY292439.1, read as the reverse complement.
ATGCAAATATTTGTCTCGGATCTGGGTGTTTCTATGTAAAATATGTATGTATTTACAAAAAAATGTATATAAGTATTATATCAGTAATGTAGTTCCCATAATACAAGCTCTGCTTAGTTTGGGGCTAGATGATGTTGTGTGCAAAATGTCCACCATTATTATAATTTAAAAAAAATACATATTATGATTTAGAAACCGCTGTGGCATTGTATTTAATTTGACATTATTATTATTATTATTTTGACTGTGTTTTTTACATTATGTTTAAATTATGTTTGTAATGAATGTATTAATAATTTTGCTTAACTATCTAATTTTTGCATGTTGTAAAGCTGAACATGGCTGTACTTCTATTAATTATTATGACATCTCATGAACCCATGTTTCGCAGAATAAATGATGATTATAATTATGATAGGAAATAAACACTATAAAGACCTGAAGAAAAATTGATAGTTAAGGTATTATTACCTAAAAACCTATCAGACTGTAATTTTGTTATTTTATAGAAAGCTAGATATTGGCATTGCATGTTTTCGGCCCAATAGTCGGAACCAACGAACGTTAACTCTATTCTAACAGTTCCAACACAATTGTGATATCCCCCGTCAGCCACCCTCGACTGATGAATGATTCGACTTTGATCGATGTTGCGATTCAGCCTGAACGAAACACCTGTAGGTACTGCTAGTCTACATGTTTGATAGATTGCTTCCTCGGAATCGGCGACCTCGGACTAACCTACTTCCGAGTCCTTAGTTTTTGAGAAATGCTTTGTTTATTTCGATTCAAACAAAGGAAGAATTCAAAGCCACAACACGCAATGATGACCTGGGTTTTCTATTACGCGCAGTTAATGTACCACGTACAATACAATCATCACGTCGACCCATCTAAATTTAATGTTAAAGAACAAGGTAGTAATGCCTAGTGCGAAATGAAAAATGTTTTCACTTACAGAACCTACTTACATCGTAAAACACCATCTTTTTGGAGATACATTCGTCAGTGATTAAGTTGAAGAGATACTACTATGATAAAAAAGAGGGTGTTGAAAGGATTCAAATTCAATAAAGGCATTGATCTAAATCGTTTACTGTACCTATGTACAGTGTCTTATTTTTATCTTATAAAATTGAAACTAATCTTTATGAACGTTATCGCCACTATAAACATGACACGCTCCCAGCAGAATGTCTTGTAATAGAGGGTTGTGGTAGCACTATAGGAAGATAATAGGGCTGTCACACTAGCGCCACAATATCGCCTCATGTCGAGGTTGGCTGCTATTGCGCTGATGTCATATACATCTTGGCAAATGAGTAGAAAAAAATCGAAGGCGCCACTTTCTTTCCGTCAGTTCAATCCATTAATTTATTTGTATGTAGAATAATTGAGTTCCGTTTCAAGAATTTCTGCCCAACTATAATACTTATACTCTGTAGTATAAGCTATTATGCTATCATAAAGGTTACAATTGAAGCACAAACATGAACTTATAGAAAGATTCAACAAATTTAAAAGGACTTAGGTAGTATTTTTTTCATACCCAACGGTATTTTAATACATCTATCTGGTTAAGCTGAACTTAATATTTATAAATATGTAGTTTTACTTATATATACACTTATAATTATAACCAAATTCTTTTTTTTCGCTATTCGCAGAAACTGGGTTCTAGCGTAGAAAAACTAGCCAAATACGAGTAAATCTTCGCTAAGCATCTGCTCTTTGCTAGGACTATTTAAACCTGGACACTTTTAACAATAATTAATAGTTGGTTTGTGTTGTGACTGTTTAGCGTAACAAAAATTACCTTGGACACAGGACGTCGGTGGCGTAACGGGCGAGTAACAGTTGAGACGCAAAAGGTGCGGGTTCGATTCCCACAGGAGGACAAATGCTTGCATGTTCTGCAGATATTTGTTCCGAATCTGGGTGTGAGTGTGTGGTGCCACGATACTCGTAGTTCCTGATACCCACGACACAAGGAATCATAGTGTGGGATCAGGACTATATGTATGAGACTGTTTAAAAAAAGTTGGCAAAGGCAACACTGAAACTACTGAAATTTGTAGACGCTAATGCGGAATAATAATGATTGTTTTGCAATTGTAAATTGCCATTCACCGCTGATAATATTGTGTAGCTTATTTGCAATGAAGATAGTCCACGTTCAGTAGCTGAATCCTTCTAGGCCCCTCCATGCAGGTGGAACTTTTTAATACGTCGAGCGAGGAAAGTACTTAATCCGATTTCTGCGTAAGTCGGCTTTGGTATTTACTCAGGTACCCGGTAGGTAATGTAGCACTTAATTTTACTTTTTCCTTAACAAGTAGCTTACCTTTTGCTATTAATAGTTTGTTATACTTGGTAAATATTTAATAAGAAAATAACTACGTATGAGAATAATATTAAATCCTTATTTATATATTATATGCAACTTAAAAACTGCGCTTTTGTTTAGCGTTTATTACTGCGAGCAGAGTAAGAGCCTGATTCTGTTGTTATCCATTAGAGGTGAATAGAAAGTGCCCAATAAATTCAGACTCAGCGTTACTCGATGCTTAGCGTAATTGGCCAAAGTATTGCTGATTAGAAGTAAAGATGTGGGTTCTCACTGAATCAGAATTTTTGGGACACATTGTTTAATGATTTTGTTATAGTAATGTCTTTTCAACAAAATGTACATCGAAAATGTACATCGGCCATTTTTTACGAAGTACATGTACATCGTAAAAAATGGCCTTGGTTTATAAAGAATCAGCGTCTGTCATATTATGACATTTAAACAAGACTTTTAACTTTATGGAGATTTATGCGAAGTTTGTGAAAGTGACCATCTTTTGAAAGAAAATACAATATAGCTACTTACCTGTTAGTAATGCTCAATAATGAGGGGCCTCTTTAATTAAATAAATAAATAAATTATGATGTACATTTTCACACAGCATCATCTAGCAGTGCTTGTACTATGGGAACTACATGACTATTATACTACGTCGCCTGAAACACAGGATTACCTAGTTCAGGCAAAAAATATTATACTTAGTTATATTTATTTATTTTGTGCACTTATGTTTTTGTATAATTACGAGTTTCTTTGAAAAAAAAATATTTATTTATTATTTTACTACTCATATGCTTTTTTGTAAATATAAGATAAAAAAATAGTCTATAAGTAGTATATCAGTCATGTAGTTCCCGTGCAAGTACTGCTTAGTTTGGGGCTCTAGTGATGATGTGTGAAAATGTCCTGCATTATTTATTTATTTAATATCGATACAATATTTATCTCTAAGTCCCAAGACATAATTACTCAAATGACTTGTAGTTGGAAAGGGTAGTTGCTGTATAGGAGACAAAGGCCCATAGGATATATGCATGGACCCAATAATAACATCTAGGTCCAAGAGTACTTACTTTCTAAGAAGAAAGTAAGTACTCTTGGACCTAGATGTAGAAGACTTCAGAAAAAGAGCTCTTCGAGGTATTTGACGGTCTGCTCATAGTCATTAATAACTTTTTATACAAATAGAGACTAATAATTTAGTTGTGGCCACATGATCGTGGAAGCGTGAGCCCAGATACTTAAAATGTATTTTGTAAAATGACACACATATTATTTTGCAAAGTAAAAGTCCCACAGCCATTTTGGTTATATTAAATGCAGTATAACAAGCCGTAATAACAAAATCCGGTGTTTACAGCGACCGCAATTTCAAAGGCCCACTTTTAGTCAAAATGCTCGAATTACACCGCGACGTAAGGAGTCCGTTTTTGCCTGTTTGTTTGATTGTCTGCAACCATTTCTCTCCTAAACGGCTAGTCCAATTTTGTGTTCAAGTTTTGTGGCTTTGGTATCACTGCGGCTGTCACTGGCCTTTTGTGATCGTAGGTCGTATGACTAGGGCACGCTGCAATAAGACTTGAAACACATTTCGGGGGTTTTAAAATTGGCCAAAAATATATTTCCGAGTTCCACCGAGGTAGAATTTTTGGAGTATTATAAAATGTTGTAATATCCACCACCTTAAAAACAAAAAAAAAATGTTTTGTTTATCTATTGGCCACGCTAACCTGCATCAAAGCAAACGTATAACATAAAGTACACGATGCCTTTAGCGCTGGTACACCGGCAACCTGGTTCTTATGTAAAAGGGACATAAAACCGCAACAAACGCAATGAGTCGACGCCACACACCAGCTTCCGACGCAACGTAAACATTATGCAAAGTAGAAAATCCTATTTTATGAGAACAGTCCCACAATATCAGAGACTCCATCAGGACCATCATTGATTTAAGTCCTATAAAATTCAGCGTAAGGTAAAAAATAAAAGGGATTCCGAATTGAAAAGAAACTTTAAAACTTTTATTTCAGGACAAATTAGTAAAAATAGTGGCCTACATTTACTAATTATAAAAAACAAACACGCTCACGACTGTATTTTCCATGATCACTAATGTCAAAATCTATTTGTAACCGGGTTCGAACTCATGACCTCCAAAACGAAAGTCGAGGTAGCACTAATTATAAAAGTTTATAATAATACAAAACACAAGAATTTATAATTACCCTTAATGTCTCGTAATTTCTTAAGTGTAAAATCACACCTTGTCAAGATTCATATTCTTTCCCTTATCCAAAGAATGGACCTATAAAGCTATGTCGTACTGCACAATCTCACGTCTGACGCCTGGAACAACCCAATAAACTTGTTTATGGAAGGAAAGTCAATTCTTTCACACCCTTTCTATACGCTGATTTTCCGAAAATATCTCACGAAAAATCTCACATAGCCTGTTTTTTCGGGTAACACACACTTTCAACTTTATTACTTTCTTTTCCAACACCAGTTTTCACTTTGGTGTGTGAAATACTCTCCAAAAACAACAGCGAATACTATAAAACGTTCGCACTAACCCCAACTTTTGCAAAGTAAAACTTTCACATCAATCGCAAGAAGTAGGACTTATTTTCCTTTCGTTTGTCACTTTTGTAGCATTATTGCGTAGCAGTTCTTAGCGTTGTCGTTTGTAGAAAATAAAACTACAAGTTTGGTATAAAAAAACGGAGCTTTGTGAAGAAAGCTGGCTGAAATAGATTTCTGTTTTAAAATGCGTTAAAACAACATTCGTATTTAGTACTTATATTTGTCGTATAATGTACGTTGAAACGACTCAAATGTACTTACACCTTAAGTACATTTGAGTCGTTTCAACGTACATTACTTTGTCACGACGATAGTTACACGAGCAAAGTCACAAACTGGACGGTATTTGTCATGCGGACAAAAGATCAACGCGGCATGTACCGTTTCATGAAATGAAATCTATATTGCTATCTTCAACAGATATCGAAGGTACATATATTGGTATCGCTAAGTATGTAAGTAATGCATAACATAATTCTAATAAAACAGTACCATAGGTTATGTTCTGTTCTGGCAGGGTCACAGGGTCTCGCTACAACCATGTAACGTAGTAGGTACGTTGAAAAGTCACAAAGGTGTATTAGTCTTTAGATCGTTATCAACAAAACAAGCGATCTTGATTCATGGCAGCTGTACGCTGGTTTAACTGATAGCTGTTTGACAAACTTAAATTACAGAAGAGACTCAAAAGACAAACTTTCAGTTTTGCTAAGTAATCGCACTAAATCAACCAGACTATCGTACTCGAATCAAAAGTTTGAAATAGATTTATTCTCGCCAGAAAAATAGAGAATCAAATAATTTTATTCTACCCGCTATTGTCGGATGAAATATAGGGGTTGAACCTTTGTCCGACTAGAAAGAGGAAAATTGAAATTAAATTTCGTAGCGTCATAGAAAATGACGACAAAAGTGGCTTTTAGCACTAGTTGAATAACTATTATAAGCTTGTAACACTTTCTAAAGGGCATTAATATAAACTAACTGCCTTCCCTGGCTTTACTTGGGAATCGTCGAAAAACTTACCATCGTAACTCTTACCACTGTGCTTTTAGTTATATTGAGTTTTTGTTTATTTACTATCTTGTGGTGTACAATACAATATAGTATTTTTATTCATTCATTCATCATTCAACTCACATCAAAGTATCAGAGAAACTTTTGCAACCGTTTTGATTGCAATCATTGTAATCAATGCAGTGCATAGTTATACAACTGACGCAGTGATTAATGAAGTTGAAAGGCTCTAACTAATATACTAATACCTATTATTAAGTTATGTAGACAGAATTTGCTATCTTCACTTATGATGCTAATAAATGCGCTAGTCATGTTGGCTCCAAGATGGAACGAGTTTACAAACAAGTTCTGGAATTGCCGGTGATTTGCTCACAGTGAGCTGTCAGTAGCACTGCATCAAGAATAAATTACAACTTTAATTAGATTAATCAAGTTATGTCGTTGAAATACATATCGATTGTGTCTTCAGATCGGGTCTTTGCTTTAGCTTGACTAACATAAAAATATATTGAGTAGAAAATTTAAAGAATTCGATTCGTAAGTTCCGATTTCATTGTGATAATTTTTGCTTTAGGTATATTCAAAAAATGTACACAAATTGTACAATTTACTGCAGCTAAATGCATCTTAGTTTGGCTCTAACAACTAAGTTAAAATGCAAATATTTCTAAATTTTGTTTAAATTTGTGGAATTAAAGTAGCTCTTCCGACTTTAAAATCACTCTGTGAATGAAATTAATTTAGATGCAAATTGTGGATGACTTTTATGCAGTATTTGGCGGTTTTTAAAAGTGTGGCAGATGAGAAATTAATTAAATATTTTTTCATTAATCCCAAAACAAAGTGGTCGTGGAGTATACGTAACACAATTGCTTTTTGATTTTGGTTTACCGGTCAGCTTCAAATTTCTAACATTTACTTCGCACTTTATGGCCTGGTGGCTGGCCTACATCAACTAAGTACGCAGCAACTCTCTTGAAAAGGTTTGTTCACCATTATAAGCATGCTTGACATAATCCTGATTCACTCTATTTTTACAACCAAAACAATGTAGCTCGAGTGAGTTCGGCATTAAAATTGTACTGCCCGTTGTATGAACGTACAACGTGCACTCGACAATTTGCCCCGCTTTGTTATACCGCTAGCTGTAATAGCCGACAAAGCTCTGTTTTATAATCGAATCAACTTTGTTGTGTGGACAACAAATGGACTACTGTGGAATTGATAAATGTCGCCATTTTGATGAAAAAGGTCATTAGGCCTTATATATTCAAAGAAATATTTTTATTCTAATATAATCAATATTCGAATGAAATATATATATATATATATGTACTAGCCTCAGCCCACGGCTTCGCCCGCGTATTACCCGGATAAAAGTAGCCTGTTTTGTTTTTCTAGATCACGAATTATACCTGTTCTAAATTTCATCACATCGGTCTATTCGTTAAAGAGATTACCAACAAGCATCTGAACATTCAAACTTTGAAATGTATTATATTAGTTGGATAGGATTAATAAATATGTTCTTAATAGATTTAGACCAACTTCAACTAATATTACATCAAGCAGAGCAAACTTCAAGTTTCAGAGACGTTGTTACAAACGGACACCATGATTGATGAACTCTAAACTTGGAGGCTTGATTAAACTACGTCATTCCAAATAAAGCTACTGCTTCAAAATAAGGAGCGGATAGGCTCTGGCAAACTGAGTGCTGACTGCTGTTGGTGTTCTCGTCATACATGGGAAAACATATGGGTGTGGGTTATCTTTGATTTTGTAGTTCGATTCCATGTATTGTAATGCATTGCTTTATAATTCGGGGCAATCAGGGCCCGCAATTGAAGTGCAAGATTTCTTTAAATTACACTTATTTGTAGCTTCGGTTCAGCGTTCTCTCTACATTTTTTCTCACAAGTGAAAAGGGTGAGCAAACGCCGTGCCTCATGCTTAAACATAACAAACAATAGATATATACGCAGCGAGGTCAGCGTATTGCAGAGAACATTGTAGGTTCCGCATTGTAGATAGAACATTGTATTGGGCAAATATTTGCATAATCTAAGTATTCGATTTGGTTTCACCCAACAAGCAGTTGGTATTTTCTATCACCCAGACTGACTAAATTTATATATTGTGTACAAGATTGGTGCTACGGGTTATGTTACCCGTAGATACTATAAGTCAATTATTATCAAAACCCGCCAGAGACGCAGAAAAAATTATATGCAAAATGTTTCAATCATGAGAAATAACTTACCTGTAGTTACTCCATCGTTTACACACCTCCAAAATACGATTAAATAAGATAACGGCTTCAGCTGCGATGCAAAAGTTGCAATTCTCGCTCTCAGATTTTTGCATGTTCTGCAGATATTTATTCCTGGTCTTGGTAATGTGGTATTTTTTCTTGATAACCACAAATCAGGGAATCCTACTATGGGGTCTGGACTATGTATATGTCTATTGGATGTTACTTTATTTATTTATAACCTCGAACTGATTCCACACTCAGAAGACTCTTTGATCTTATTTGGTTGCCTTAATCCTGCGATTCCCGCAAGTAAATCTGGCAAAACCAGCCCATCATAGGTATTTACACAGGCGTATTTATTTAAACAACCAGATACCGGCACTTATGGGCTTCTACTTATATAGTCGCGTGTTTTTTTTGTATGTCTCATTTATCGTGAAAGGTTAAACTCTAAAGAGTATTTTATTCTATTATCATCATTGAATGAAAGAAATTGATTCCAATTTTAATTTCAAATAGATCCATAACATGACAACAATTGACTTTTTACAGCGTGCCAAATGTGAGCTACGCAATCTGTCAATTTAACGTGTTTTTTCTTTGCTTATTTTTTTTGCTTTTATCGGTTCCGTTGTTTGTACCGGTAAGCGCTGGTAGTCATTCGCTAGTCGTTCGTTAACCTGTTTTATACGTAAACCTATCCTATAGGTCGAGAATCAGATTAAATTACCCACAGCTTTATTTATTTTAATTTGTACCGCTCTCTGAGATTTTATGTTTCAAATAGCTCTTGTAATCGCGTAAGCGGATTTAAATTGGTTTCGGTTATTTTTAATGAATTTATTTGAACGTTTTTATACGCAACTAAAACGTAATTCATCGTTTATGTTTCAGTTTTGAAAAGGAATACTTGTAATTTTATAAAGTTTCTGTGCACTGTCCGTTTTATAATTATAACCAAGAATTGATGTTTTGCAAGTGATACTGACGTTAGCTACGGAGATATATATACGCTCGTAGACATCTACGAAGCTCTACGCCCGTAGACATCTACAAAACTCTGTGCTCGTTTATATCTACGAAACTTGACCATAGATAATTTACGAGGTATGAATCTAGGTAGGTACAACTACAAAACTAACATTTGCATTAAATACACCAGAGCCCAAAGTGAAATTATTTTGTGTCTGGTCAATACCATTGATCCTATAGTCAAAACTGAAATACATAATACGGAAATGACGTTAAGAAACTAAAAAAATACAAAAACTCAATACGCATAACTAAGACACACAAACTGTTTTTCCTCTGGCTACCCCGTAATTGGTATTCTCACGGATCAACTCACTAAGTATAGATCTGAAGATGTGCAGCATGGAGATTACGGTCGTGAACGTGTTTGTTTTTTACATACACACATAAACAGTACATAAACCAGTTACTATAATACAAAACCAACATAAATGAACAATGGGCGGGTCTTATCGCTACTATTTCTATGGATTCATAGATATAATGAACTAGAATGTATTTTTACTACCCGACTGCCGAAAAAGAGGTTAATGTTTTTCGGGTGTATGTATGTATGTCTTGATGGATTTTGATAGATGAGGTGTCAATGGATTCGTCTTGATTACGAGACTAATCCAAAATACATAACTATAGAGGTAATATCAAGATATACTACTGTACAATTTGTACATAGTATATAATAACATGAAGTGTCATTTGTTATTAAGTATTCATTCACTGTTATCACAAGCATCACTTTGAAACTTCAATAAACGGACTATAAATAAATAAATAATGTATCGATGATTTAAAAAAATAAATAAATGGGAATTAAAAATATTATTTCTACCTGAGTAAATTTACGCCGATTCCTATAGTTGTATGCAGAGTCAGACTTTTCTGTGCTTTGTTGTGTGTCGAATAAGCTACATTCTATTTTATTTGTAAGTTATTTGTTCATACTTCTTGTTAGTTTTAGTATGAATATAAATCAGTCCGCTGCTCAACTGCGGCAAAACAGCCGAATTTATTACTGTCAGTAAATGAAAACACCCTGTTAAGGGAAGAAAAGAAAAGAAAAGAAGAACGCTCTAAGTCATGATAATGCAGTTTAGCAGACTTTGAGAGGGTTGGAAGTTTAATTGAGATGACTTGGCGGTTCTATTCTGTGTTGAACTTTATGATAGCCTTATTTGATGGGGGCAAAGTATTGGTTACCTACTTATTCAATGATTGATTAAATGCGAGTTAGTATTCAGTATTTATCAGATTTTTAGGGTTCCGAAGCCAAATAGCGCAATTGGGAAGGAAATTATAGATTTGTTAGTATATGCGTCATTATCAAAATTAATTGCATTATTAATAAGATCACTGAGTTTTATAGGAATGAAAGTTCTCGCATTTATTTTCACTTTAACAAGACAAAGCTCTGGACACGACTGACTGCCTCACATATTCTTATTACTAGTATCTATTTACATATGATTTGTCATATACGTTTATCTGGCTGTCCGTCCGTATGTCACATTCCAGCTCAGTTAAAAGCGTATCGAGATAACACTTGCTATGCAGACGCTTTCTGTCTAGAGTCTTCTAGGACCTAGGTTATATAGTTAGAGAAGGAGTCTCTAACTTTTTAACCTTAAGCCCTAGAAGTATGAAACGTGCAGCATTCGATAGGCTGCTACGTACGAAAATTAATTCTACAGATTTCCAATGGTATCTTTGGTAGTTATGAAACAACTTCGGGACTCAAACATAGCGTGTCTCGACTTTGGCAGCTTTATTCAATTTCAATTATCCTACTACTATTATAAACGCGAAAGTTTGTGAGGATGGATGTTTGTTGCTCTTTCACGCAAAAACTACTGAACGGATTTTGATGAAACTTTACAGTGATACATCACAAATACCAATATCGGTAAGGAAAGCCTGGTCTCTAGCCATATACCTCTATAAAGCTCGCGTTAAAATTTTCTATTAAACCCATAAGTAATAGTTTTAGCTTGATCCTGTTATTGCTGAGTTGCCGTTCGTATGAATAAGTATCTATATAAGTAAGTATTGTATTAGTATGTGCATACATAAACATAGATATATATATTATATTGTATATACTATATATAAAATAGGTAGGTATATATTATTGTTTATTATATTCTGCTGTAGTATGTTTTATGCATGAAATTATTTAAGGTTGTTTATACAAATTATAAAGTACACTCCCGGCCACTTCAAAATCATATATAATCCTCTCCATCTAAAGGTTGTTTGGAAGAGATATCGCTTTTAAGCGATAAGACCGCCCATTGTACCTTTATCATATTGTGGTACTGTTTATTTCGTTTATATCTTAAGGTGTACAATAAAGTATTTTCATTCATTCATTCACGTAGCTTATACATCAGAATAACATATAGGCTCCTTTTTATCCGAATACCATGCCGGCGAAGCCGTGGGCAGAGGCTAGTAGTGTATATTTTAACGGTCCTGAGATGGCCACCATCTCGAGACCGTTAAAATTTACCAAATTTTCACATGTGAACTATGTTGGTCCAGTGGGTACCCCGAATTTACCCCGGATCTTTTCGGCCGTGGGTTTGACTCCAAAAACCAATGAATTTTTATTTGAAAACTGGCATGCCCTAGAACCAAAAATTCGAAGGCAAGTAACATCGGTTAGTATTCGACAATGGGATTTGGACGTGCCTCTAACTATCCACTACCTACTAGTTTCATTCCAACTGAATTACTTTCTTGTTTGCCTGGCAGCATTGTTTAAGCAGCATTGTGCGGAAGCCCAATGTCTCGACATGATACCAGTAAAGTATCCGGAACGTGTGGTCCATTAACTGGGCTGAGTTATTACATAAAATGTTCTTTACTCGGTCAACTTTGTGGCTCGTTATTGGAAAGTATAAGGTTTTAGGGAGCACAACAAACACCGTGATTCAGGAGTAGACCGGATGTTTATTTTACCTTGACGGTACTTATATCGAGGCACACAAAACTACCCACATTGGAGAAGATAAAACATTGTCAAACACCACAATCCTCCACCGTCAAATAACAATATAACGATATTCTATGTGTTAACTACTCACATGGCACCGTAGGTACGATAATTGATGCTTCCAAGAAATTACATTATACAAGCTTTTATTATACTAAACGACAGGTTTACACTGCTTATACTTACGACCTAACTACCTACCTAAGAAGGTAAGTAGGTACCTACAGTATAATACTACTTATATAACTATTCTTAAACCTATGAAAGTAGGTAAGTACTTCAATGAATGACGGGTCTACTTAATCTATGTCTAGACCGTACCAACGGGTAGGTTTGCGTTTTCTTTTGTCGCAAACATTTTCAATATCGGATGCGTCTGTATCGGTAACGGAAGGTGCACTGTGTGGGTTTCGTTTTGAACAATGGCCTTTACCTTCATCTTGCCCGGCCGGCCCGGGATTCACGCTCACGGAACCACGCTCCATCGCCTCAACCGAAATGGAAGGCTCCGCGAGCCGCGGATCGAGTGGTACCGGCGGCATCGTCGGCTCGGACTGGGCGCCACCGCCGCCGCCAGTGCTAGTGTCGGTGTCAGCCTCGCTCGGAAATACGCATGAACTCTTACGTTTCAATTGATCGATATATCTATGCTGCCAAGCCATTCATGCCATATCATGGGCAAAATCTTGGTCATTTTAGTTTTATAAACTAGCGTTTTAACAGCTACTTTCTGATACTGATTCGGCGTCCAAATTCTATTAGTTGAAACATTTTTTTTGTTACTAGAGTATGGACGTAAATAAAAAAAAAGGTATTTCCAAAATGTTGTTTCAAGGTTGAAGCAAACAAACTATGACTGAAGTGTGTGTCTGAAAAGCTCACTTGGTTCATTTAGCCACAGACTTAACTAAGTATTCCGTAACCTAACTACCTTATAACGAACGGGCGAGACATGAATGCCTATTGAAACAAAGCCAAAAACCTTTGTCGTGTGTTCAACATTTAACTTCTGTGTTTATATTCAGTAGCACTACATTGAAAGGAAAATTGAAATGGGATAAATAAATATGCCTAAGTTCTCAGCTCAAAAAACGCTGCCGATGTGAAATACTGGATGATCATAAAAATTCATCTAATTATTTGATTATTTTTGCCATGAATAGATGAAAAGCTTTTATAATTTCTTGCCCAAGACTTGTCCAGCCACGCTATGTTGGGGCCCCGAAGTTGCTCCATAACTCCTAAAGTTTTCATTTGAAATCTATCGTATTTGTTTTTGTTGGCAATCCCTTTCAAATTCTACTCATTAAACCTTGTTTTGTACTTCTAGGGCAGGTTTAAAAGTTTGGGAGAGGAGACCCAATTTTAGTTACTTTGAAGCCTCATGGTTCTACGGTTTGAAATTACTCTATGATATAGGTACGCCCCTATCTAAATGAAGAAGGTCTTGTCTATTTAGGTATGGTGACTGAAAAATTTGTACAGCGTGTTCAAAATGTTCTAGCTTTTGTTTTAATATTTCCTCTAGAACGCACGTATTTTTGGTGTTATTGCCTACAAGTTCCCTTCTTATCTTTTTATCTGATTTTGAATGGGCACAAGAGCGGTCCCGCTATCGCAAAAGTGACTCACGTGTTTGTTACTCCGACGCGTAAGCCCCCAGACTTTCGTAGATCTTTCAAATTTACAGCATCACGATACTGGAATGACTTACCGCCACCTATTCGTGGCCTAAAAAAATAAAACTTTTATATACTTTTTTAGAAGGGAATTACTGGCAATACAGAAGTGCACGTGAAAAATCTCCAAGCACTTACTGCTAGCGTTACCTGCACGTAGGATTAGCTGGCATGATATATTAGCAGCTGGAAGTTAAATATGGTTCCACCTTCCCTTATTTATATGGACTTATTTTATCTTCTCGACGGACCATATTTTTCTTTCCTAAAATATATTTTTTACACCACTGACGGCAGAAGTATCTTATTTTTCTGTTCCGTTTGGGCACTTTTCCTGTTGCGGAAACTATTTAAAACACACATAACTCCAAATAATGCTGTAGACTCCCTTTTTTGCGAGTAGCGATGGTTAACTGTTCCAGCATCCCTAGTAAGTCTGTGACTTGTTTGTATTTTAGTTTTTTGTTAATGTTACTTAGACCTATGGTTGATCAACCAATAATCGCCGGGAATGTCTGGAATGACCATCGACTATGTTCGCTTGACCACAGACTATATTAGCAATATTTTTCTTGTTGTTTTTATTTACGTAATGTAATATTATGTTTATTTTACTGATGCTCTTTCTTAATTATTTAATCTTAATTTTTACGGTGGCTCAGGAGTTTTTCGCGTTTGTTAGGCCCTGTCTGAAGATCAGCTTCGCTTCTCACGACTATGCGGAGCAGCACCAAGCTGAGACAGGAGCTGTTTCGGCCACACGGCACAATAATTTATTCTTTGATTAGAAGGATTTTCCACAAGAAAAATATTTTTCTCTGTACTCTTGTAAAAATATTACTGTTACCCACAAAATGTCTGTTTTATTTATTTTGTTCTTCCGTGCTTTGTTGTTGTGTCAAATAAACCACATTCTAGGTATTATTATTATTATATTTGCTGGACGTGGGCTTCAAATCAAACATGGATATGGAAACCTCCAAATTATTTTTAGAGAACTATTTCATGACACACTACAAAATACCTACTTTACAGGTGCAAGGGGTTGCGAGAAAAAAATACTAACATATTTTACTTTCTGATTTTGGTTTTTGGATTATGAAATCATGTTTGCATACCAAATCATACCAAATTATATCTTGATACGCTTTAAACTGAGCGAAAAACCGGGGTGTGACACACGGACGGTCAGACAGGCAGATAGACAGATAGGTATGATGAAACTATAGGTTTTCTATTTTGCCATCTGGCTTTGGATCCCTAAGAAAATATATGTCTCTATTTCTAATCTACTAATATTATTAATATGCAAGTATTGATACTTATCGCGCTATATTTTTGTAACAACTGTAAGTACCAATGTGGATTAAATAGTTCATAATTAAGAATAGCACTAAGGCCACTTTTTACCTATAGGTACGCGAACGAAGACGTGGGCAGAAGCAAATTTGTCATAAAACAAACGAAGAATTTGCAATTATTTCAAAAGATTCGCTATTATAAACTTTACCGCATTTGAACCTTCAAAGCACTATTGCAAGTACCAACTACCACAAGTGTGCTTATATTAATTAAACCATGTAATCACGTGGATTAATTAGAATTTCCGCACCGAGCTCGTCAATGTCCCGGCGCCGCTGCCCCGTGGAATTTGGCACAATTAATCACCTGGGACGCTGTCCACAGAACGGAGGAAAAGCTAGCTCACATAATATTATGCCAAAACGAACTCGCAGGCAGTTAAGTTATACCGGTACCAGACATAGCTTCAATACACGCACGGGTATGTGAGCATGTGTTTAAAATTACAACAAAACTTTGCCGTCCAATATCGGTCTTTGAGCGCACATCAATGTGTCCGAAGTTCAAATGCGCAAAGTCCTACTAGTAGGGCTATTTTGTCTCCATTTACTAGTATTATAAATGTTCGAGCTCGGTTTAATCGATTTAAATGAACTTCGAGTCAAAAGGTTCGTGATTTCTATATTGATGAACTAGAAACTCTCACACATTTTTTGGTTAATCGCTCGCGTAGTTTCCTGAATCAGTCTCCCACGCATAGCGCGCATTTATCCATAAAGTGACATAAAAGTGATAGAAAAGACAGATCATGTTTAGTAAGCTCAAAAACAATGCTATTGCAAGTAGGTAGCTTCTGTGAAGGCTGTATAGACTTGTTTTGATGCAATGGCCTAGCTATTTCTCTTTAGCAATGTTTGTAGCATGAAATGAAAACTCATCTCAGTCCCAACGATCTTTTTTCCTGATAAGCTCTTTGTAGATTGCTAATCTGAATTTGAATAAAGAAATAATTGCTTCCATCCGTACGTTGAATGAAATGGTAAAGGTGGGTTAATGAGTTTCTAGGTATAGTCAGGTCTCTTTGACCTCACGATACCTGTAGGATTTATACATTACTTTTAAGTACGTAGGTACAAAATGGACAAACAAAGTGTAGGTGTAAGCAACATTTTACTATACACTTTACATCTATAATGGCGCACCATCCTACTACTATTTATAAACGCGAAAGTTTGTGAGGATGGATGTTTGTTATTCTTTCACGCAAAAACTACTCAACGGATTTTGACAAAACTTTACAATGATATACATCATATACATCAGAAAAACACAAAGGCTACTTTTTATCTGGGTACTACGTTAGTCTTTCCGTAAATACAAGTATTCTACAATTGGCAGTTATAAACGTAAACATAAAACATAAGCCTGAAAATGCCACAATAATTATCTGACATTGCCACTAGCCACCGGCAGGCTTAGGGTATTTATGAGGAAAGCTCTCGAGAAATTTCCATTCAAGGCAGGGTGTCGTGTCTTCGTGATTGATAGCGAGCCTGCGTGACGGTTCAGATTGTGACACACTTACCGGCTGATGTAACGCCATCATTGGCTACGTGACGAGCTTTTCTATTATCTTTTCTAATTTATTATGAATGAAAACTAGTATGCAAACTTGAGCGATGGCGCCTTGAAAATTACGAAAATTGTTCAATGATTTTGGTTAAAATCATTTTTGGCTAAATGTTTTTGGTAACTTTTGGTACGATAGTCGGATTTTCAATCGCGCAATAATAATTAACAAGTTCCTTTTCTAAAAAGAAAAGTTCATGTGAGTCATAGATAGGTATTACGTGAATTAAATCCTACTACTATTATAAACGCAAAATTTTGTGAGGATGGATAGACGTTTGTTACTCTTTCTCTTACTCTTTCATCAAAACTACTTTTGATGAAATTTTACAGTAATATAGTTAGTTTATAACATCAGAATATCACATAGACTACTTTTTATCCGGGTACCACACAGGCAAAGCCGTGGGCAGAGACTAGTAGATTTAAAAAACGTAAAAAAAAATGCTTACCTTATTAGGAAGAGTTGCTTGGGTGCATCAGGTTTGCATCATGTTTAGTCAAGGAAGTGTTTAAAAAACAGTTTAGCTGATATGAGTACCTTCTTATATTTTTTTTCTATGCTATGGCCAATCAATTTGGCTAAGCATGACTTCACTCGTGGCAAAAAGGAAAGCTCCTAAATGATAATAAAAAAGAGAAAATACTGATCTTCATCCATGTAACCACAAGGAACAAAGTAAAACAAACAATAATACATAGGTACATCTTTGAGATCAGTCAGCTGTGACAAAACATTTTTCATGTAAGTACAAACAAACATCTGTCTCGGTTTAATTTTATGTGTTATGGGAAGATTAATGTGCCGACGACGGCTCTCGTCGTGCCTCACGGAAAAGTGAATTCTTATTTCGTAGAACCAGGCTAATTCTTGGCTTTTCATATATTATTCAGTAATAAGATTTTTTCCCCTCTATACAAACTCTCATCAAAATTAGGTGAAAAAGAAGATGCTTACAGAATTTTAAAAATAAATATTAATGATTGTTTACTTTGCGAAATAGCCTTGTTTGTATAACATTTTACCAAGGTTGGAAACGCCTTGTTTACCGAGCGTAATAACTCGGTATCATAAAACTTCATTAGAGGAAAGCCTGTAAGCGCTATAGGCCCTCTAAGTTTGCCTAGAGCTTAAAAATATTGGGTTTTAATAAGTAGTAATTTAACCTAATGCTATTACCGAGATTTTTCTACGTTAATTTTAAAGCTCCTTACTCCCTCACTCGATAGATGAAAAGCATTTTGGCCGTGGCTATTTTTTTATTGTTTTAGGAACAACAAACAGTTATAAATCGATCTGACATTACGTTATAAATTGATGGCTAGTGGCAATGTCAAGTAATTATTGTGGTATTTTCAGGCTCTAGAAATTTAATGATTTATTTTGACTTGCTGATATTAAGTGCTCTGAGATTTCATTTTCAATTATTTTATCAGCACTTTCAAATCTAAATTGATACCTTAAAACTTATCAAATCAAAACTCTATCAACTTTGATAGAGTTTTGATTTGATGGGTGACGTTTCTTATAAATATATTATGAACGTATTGTACTTTCCCATAAAAGTTCACTATTAATCTCTTACGTGGATTCGAACTCAGGTGATAAATTTAAACTATAAAAATACTAGATATAAAAATATTAACATGGCTTTCATTTTAGTTATTTGAATCAGACTCAAAATCTTATATCTGAGAACCATTTTGTAAATTTACACGAAAATCAACTTAGATCATTTTAAGGTAAAAGTCGCAAGGACGGGCGGCGTAAACGAGGAAAGGAGGGTGGGTACACTGAAGCCATGGTATACAGCATAGTTACTGCGCTGACGCCCTCATGTGGACGGCCCGATCACGGCCCAAAGCACACAATTTGTTTGATCTCGTCTGATGCTCTCTCGCTATTTATGGCGAAGGCCGCCTGATGACGACCGCACACCTACCCTGGCAATGACATACAACTTAAATACTGGAAGTTCAAAATAGAGCTACGCTTAGCTTACGTAGGTAGATGAGATATATCAATTAAGAAATATACAGGGTGTGGCAAGATAACAGGGTTCAAGGATAGTTATAGAAGGTTTTATTTTAATGAAATGTTAGGTGAATTTTGATTAAAAAAACAGATGTTTTTTTTTGTTTTTAAATTATAAACTAAGACTTAGAAAAATGATTAAGTTTTCAAATTCAACTCCAGTTTTTCGCTATCAAATCTTAATTTTTCCTGAAAACTACAAAAAAAACCTGTTTCCAACTTGCCATAAAAACGCCATGGGCGCCATGAAAGAAAGAACCATTTTCATTTACATGCAGTTTACATGCGTGGACGAAATACAATATTTTAATTTTTGGATTTCGTATTCAGTGTAGGAAACCCAAATTTTATCTTGATGTGCTTCAAACTGAGCTATAAATCAGGTTGTGACACACAAACGGAGAGAGGCGATCGTTGGGAAACTGTAATGATTCTGTTTTTTTTCATTTGGCTTTGAAACCCTAATAAATATAAAAAAGATAAATGAGTCATTTTTTCGGGCACAACCCAGTGGAGATTTTTTTTAAGGTAAACATTGATAAAACCTAAAAGTGTGAGATTAAAAGTACTAAAGTTGTGAACCCCCACCCCTTCGTCTTAACTAAGTATGAAACATAGTTTAGAAGGCATCATTCTAGCATTCGGTAGGCAACTTTATAACATATGAGACAACTTCAGGACCCTAACATAGCTTATCTCAAACCGTCTTGGGCAGTCTATTTGCAGAAAGTCACTTGTTTTTTGCTTGATATTAAAAAATGCGTTTGTCTTGTTTCAGATAGCTGCTAAACACCCGCTGGCTACGAAAAAGTATGCCAGCGAAACATGTGCCAGAAGTGCGAGTACTGGAATACAATGCCTGCCAAGAACGTTATTTCGAAATGGCTGCGGGCGAAACAAGGAAAACACAAACACTCACCATGGCGCTAGCATGCTAACCATATGAATATGAACGCTACAGACACGGATATACTGGCGGCAAGGAGCCAACTGGACTACAGGGGTCCAGAATACAATCTGGAATCCTCTGGTACCTACAACTCTGTTATAGAGTTCAACATCTCTTTCGAAAACGGCACCTACAACTCATCCGACATTGAAATTTGGAACGATTACGTAAAACTACTACAAGATCGAGCAGTTCTAGTTGCATTCCTCCTACTATTCTCACTGACGACGGTTTTCGGAAACATGCTGGTCATTCTCGCTGTGGTGCGGGAGCGCTACCTTCATACTTCTACCAACTACTTTGTGACGTCATTAGCAGTTGCTGACTGCCTAGTTGGATTGGTTGTGATGCCGTTCTCAGCGATGTATGAAGTCCTCGAGCATACTTGGTTTTTTGGAGTTGATTGGTGCGACGTATGGCGGTCGCTCGATGTCTTGTTCAGTACAGCATCTATTCTTAACTTGTGCGTGATATCTCTAGATAGGTACTGGGCCATAACAGACCCTATTACGTACCCGATGAAAATGAGCGGCCGCAAGGCCGCCTTCCTAATATGCGCCGTGTGGGTGTGTTCCGGAGCGATATCCTTCCCGGCCATCGCGTGGTGGCGGGCCGTTCGTACGGAGGAAGTACCAGACCTCAAATGCCCGTTCACGGAAAACTTGGAGTACATAATATTCTCATCGACAATATCGTTTTATTTGCCTCTATTTGTGATGGTGTTTACGTACTACCGTATTTATCGTGCAGCGACTATACAGACTCGTTCTTTAAAGATAGGGACTAAGCAAGTGATGAGACCGAGTGGTGAGCTAGAGCTGACTCTTAGGATACATAGAGGGGGGACGATGCGGCAGCGTAGTGCTGAAGTGTGTCAAGGGGTGTGTACGCCTGAGGAGGCGGATCAGGAACCCTTAACAGCTTTACAGAACAATGGGTTGTCTCGTTCATCGACAAGGCTGACCAATGTGACTCATGGGAAGAATTTACCAAAGAATTTTTCCTTGTCACGAAAACTCGCAAAGTTTGCTAAAGAAAAAAAAGCAGCGAAGACGTTGGGTATAGTGATGGGTGTATTCATAGTATGCTGGCTGCCGTTCTTTGTGGTGAACCTGCTCTCGGGCATCTGCTCGGCGTGCATAGCGCACGAGGAGATAGTCAACGTAGTGGTCACGTGGCTCGGCTGGGTCAACTCCTCGATGAACCCTGTCATCTACGCGTGCTGGAGTCGGGATTTCAGAAGGTAAGAAATTTACAATATTTTTTTCATAGCCACTTGTCAAGAGAAGGTTTCTAAATAGGTAAGATTATAAGCTTATGATATATGTATAATGTATATATATAATTAAGTAGGATGTACCTAATGATGACGAACACAAATCAATTCCCTAAGCAGTGGTAGATACCTAGCATGTATCTAACGTCATGGTAATCAAAGCAAACCAACAAAATGTACTCGGTATCCACAGTTTTTTAGACTCATAATTGTATTTGTATATGCAATTTAAACAAAAAGCTTTTATACTAAAAGCGGGCTCGACCGGTTAACCAATTTATTCACATTTATTAACTTTAATATGTTTGGTGCATTTTCAAAAACTTTTACTCTTACCTGAACAGAAGCTTTGTTCAACCATGATAAGAATTTATTACTTAAATATTAATTAACCTAGTCGGATTTGTATATTATACAACGTATGTTTTATTTAAAAGGAAATGCTTATTATTTGAAGATCACTTTTTATTAACAAGGTTTTAGGTGATTAGAATATAGGTTCAGGATATGTCAAGTTTGTTACTTTTTGAGATTGGCTGTTTAGCAAATGATAGGTTTCTAATGTGTTGATGAATTTAAAAGTATCTTTGATGAATATTTTATTCTAGTTTCTTTGACGCCTTAAAAAGATAGGTCGGGTATGATCAGAGGCATTATGACTTTTTTAATTAAGCTATATCCTAGCTGTCATAAAATATTCACTGGAATGTTTAATTAACTCTGAACCAGTAGCGATAGCCAGTCTACTTTATTTTGAAACTACAGCCAGTGTATTAATTTCATGTTAGCTTAGAAACTGTATGAAGGAAAACGTCTTAAACTTTGTTGTCTTCCTGTAACAACAAATTCTAGAAGTTCGGCATCATGTTACTAAGATAAGAGGGAGCCCTAAGATAAACAGACCTTTATTGAAAATAACTGTCTATCTCCTATACTTATAAAATCTATATCTATCTATACTTCTATCAATGCACAGCCAAAACTACTAAGTCTAGAAAGCTGAAATTTGGAACATAGGTTTATTTTATAACATAAGCATGTGTTAAAAAAGGAAAGGAATTTTTTGGAAATTTCTACCTTAAGGGGGGGAATTGGGGGGGGGTGAAAGTTTGTATAGAAGTATCAGTTTTTTAAAGGTAGGAACCTGAAAAATGCATTTGTAGCTTCTCGTCATAAATAAATAATTTTATATTTCAGGGTTTTTGGATTTTGACATTTTAAGGGGAAATGGCGGGTGAAAGCTACAAATATTTAACTTAGTACTAGCTTCTGCCCACGGCTTTGCCTTCTTGGTACCTGGATAAAAATAAGCCTATGTGTTACTCTGATGTATAAACTATATTAGTGTAACGTTTCATCAAAATCCGTTCAGTACTTTTAGCATGAAAGAGTAACAAACATCCATCCTCATAAACTTTCGCGTTTATAATAGTAACTAGGATAGGTAAACTCTTGTTAGGGTTAAGCTCGCCTTTGTACATGTCCTATATGTAAGTCTTTTGTCTGTATTATCTGTGGGTACAATAAAGAATAAGAATAAGAATAGGATAGGATGTAGTACCTATCCTATCTGAATATTATGTATGCTTTGTAAATCTGCATTCTTCACATTTGGTAATAAACAATTTTGAATACTTTGCATGTATTCAAAATGCGCGCCAACATGTTAACACCCTAAATCGTCAAAACAGTCAATTTTGCTACACGGTCAGTTTCCAAGTTTGATCAAGCCTTTTCTGATCCCGATACAGTGTGCAATGTTAAATTGTTGGTCGCAGACTGTCAATTACGTAGATCCGGGCCACGTCCCTTCGTCGTGTGTCGGATCGTGACCAGACTTACAACGTTACCATAAATCAGTGAAACAGAT
This sequence comes from Perizoma flavofasciatum, assembly GCA_958496245.1. NCBI lineage: Eukaryota > Metazoa > Arthropoda > Insecta > Lepidoptera > Geometridae > Perizoma > Perizoma flavofasciatum. The sequence continues at coordinate 5,480,334 of OY292439.1, read as the reverse complement.
TTTGCTGTTTTAACGTGAAATCATTTTTGTTAGAATAGAGTTAACTTTGTATCCTGGTAAGGTAATTTAGATATGACATTTTTCGTTGGTGAGTCATAAGTTTTGCTATTAAGACAGCAAAACTTATTAAAAATTGACGTATAATATTCACAATATAAGAGGATTTTTTATCGAATGACAAATTTCCTTCGCTTGGTTTCAAGATAACCACATTTTAAATTTTATTTAAAAAACACACAACACCCCTTTTATTTGTAGCAAGGCTTATTATGCTCACAAAATTATAATTATGAATAAGCTACTGTCTGATTATTTGAACGGCTTTGGCGTCTTGTAACGTTAACCTATTTTAATACTACAGGGCGACTGAAAATAAACAAATTATAATAGTCTTGCAAGGTGTTATTGTAATATGGTTAAATACCCGAAGTTTTTTACTACATGAGTAAATTTTTGTTGGTATAGGTAATAAACTTATCGTACCTTTTAAAATAATATAATTAAACATCCCTGGTGGCGCATGGCGCAGCTGCTCGCGGTCTGTCATATATTTTGCCATGATCTTTTATTATTTAAAATTGTTTCATCATGTCAAAATAGAATGTCGATTTTGTAGCTTATTCAGAAACTTCTCATTATTATCATCATCATTATTAACTAACCGCGCCACAAAGAATCCTAGTGTGGGGACAGGACTATGTATGTATCTGGTGGGCGTTTATTATTATGATCTTTTCCAGACTTAATCCACTTAGTTTCATAAAACCGTGAAAAACTGGAGCGCACGGGCCAAATGTACTTCAGTGGAATGGAATTCACTAGGAGGTTCAGTTTAAAAAAACTTGCTCACAATTCTACACTTAAAATAGCTGCTTTTTGTAACAATACATAAGTGTGCTTTGGTAGGTCTAAATAATCCGGAAAAGCTGTCTAGAAATATCACCGGTCGTTGGCAAGACTATTGCAACTATAGAGATCTACTATTATTATCATTTCACCGTTGATAGTGGAATTACTCATGCACTTGCAATGGCAAGGTTGAGGTAAGGTGTTAGTTGATTACCAATTATTCAATTATTCAACGGCAATTGTAGGTAAAATCACAAAGTCGGCTATTACAGTCCTCCTAGCAACGAAGTTCAGTCGGGTTTATCGAGTTTGTTTCGTCGTTCTAACTTTGTTTTTGTTTGATGAAATTTCAAAAAAGTTGTTTTATTGGGTACTAATGCAACTTTGAGGTTTATAGCATGATTAATAGCGGGCAGGCAGTTAAAATTGTGCTTTTTACGTAAAAATAAGTCCTACAAAACAAAAGTAGGTACCTATTCTACTTAAATAATACATATTTTTTGTGAGTTTCCAACTATGTCTTATTTACTTATCTCTAAAAGTAGATTATTAGGCTATCAGACATAATTTAAACAAAATTAAGTTTCAACCATTATACTCGAGAATATTAAAGAAAAAACAGCAGAAATTTTATTTAATCTAAATAAATAAGCTCTTGGAGCCTAATAGAACTTGCTAGGATAAATCCTGTGTATTTAATGTCCATCAGATTAGGGTTAGCGCAGTTGGAAATTAATTTTACAGTAAGCACCCGGGTTGAATTGGGATAGTTACTGAATTTTCGGTGTAAGCTACGAAGCTCTGTAGATCTCTCTTTGTAAGACGCGACTTAAAAAGTCCTGAAAATTAAACAAAGCTTTCTATCTGAGTACCATAATGGTATCAAGACAAACAAATTGAAAAAACAACATTTTTACATTATCCAAAAAATATAAAAATTATCGTAATTTCTTTCTAGAATTATCGTTCCTGTCTGATCGATATTAATAAATTTCAGACATACTAGTAGCGATCTCGAGGCTTAGCCTCCGAACACCAAGCGGAAGGTTTTCGCGGGTTTGAATCGCGCTTGGGTTGATGTTTTTGGAATAACACCCAAACCTTCGTTTACATGTTAGTAAAAAGTTGATTCAAAAAAAGTTAAGGAATTATTGCTTTTGAAAGTCGCCGATCTTAATCAAAAGTCGCTTCACACTCCGCCTAGCTTAATAGCTTTAGCGTCTGTAATAATATCAGGCTATGAGAAGCCGAGTGCGACAGCCCTGCTAGGCTAGGGGCGTAATCAAAACAATTTGATTATCCTGTTTGAAGGGTTTCCTTGTCACTTTTGTGTAATTTTGTTAAACTGGATTTTTAACGCCTAGAAAAAACAACGGCGCTATTTTAGATCGTCATTCAAAAGATCGTGTGTCTGGTTATTCTGCGATGAATGATGTTTTTGAGGTTGATATAAAATAATCTATACTTTCTATTCTACGTCGTGCGTGTAACCGATTCTTTCTTGGTCACCTTGCCAGCTGGTATTCTGAATTGGTTTAAGAATGATGGCCCTGAATGGATCTAATGACCGATGGTGAATATTTTGATTTATTGATTATTCCTTGCTGACAAAATGTTTTTTTTTCACTGTTCCTCTGCTGGAAACAACGGTCGGTAGAACTTTAGTCCGAATTCCGAACTCATTAGAAATACCTTGCTTAGCCGACTTTTGTAAAAGTTGAGTGGTGTCAGAATCCTCACAATTAAATGAAATCGTATATTCAATTCATATGTCTCAAGTATTTATATTGTACTTTGTACGAGGATATTATTAAAGAACAAGGCCTGAATCATTTTTTTGAATGAGTAAGGTAGTGGCTTTAAGCCACTATCTTAAGAAAAGTCGCCTTACATGGTTACTAATGTAGTGAAATCGATGGTAAAACAAAACCCAAAAAACTAATGAATAACTGTTTTCGAAAATATGATGTCTAAAAATGAAATTGATTTGAATTAAGAAACAGTTTCTGCAGTCTGCAGTCAAACTGCTGATATTTCAGTCCAAAGTGGCCAGTTCGACAAAACGGAAATTTCATTGGTATTAATATTATTTATTTACGTAAATAAATGTTTGAATTTTATTAAATTACAAGCATATGAAATTTGACAAAACGGGAATTTCATTGGTAAAGCCCTAATATTATTCACTAGCTGCGTCCCGCGGTTTCACCCGCGTAAGTTTGGATTCCGTGGGAATATCGGGATAAAAAGTAACAGTAAAATATGTTACTGCTACATAAATACCCTTGATGATTTATTTGAATAAGAATTAATACTACGATACGAATGTAACCAACTTTTGTTTCTACCGGCGATCTAATTAAATTTTAGAACACAAAAGCTGCTATTGAGACTTAACTATGATAGTAAGATATATTCCCTCCAGGACTTTTTTGTAGGTAATAATGAGTACTTTAATCATGTAGTACATCATTTTTATCTATCATCAATAGTTTTCTCAGAGCACGCCTAATAATGAATTTTATAGGCAAAATTTTACTACTTTGGGTTACATTATTGCAATTTTCTTAAAGATCTCTATTTTTTTTTTAATAATTTATAGCTTTTACTTCCTGATAATTTAGCTTTAGAAAAAATAAATCTTTAGAATTTCTATTTATAATTAGTATAGATTTAAAATTCAAACGTCAATAAAATTCAAATGTTTGAATTTTATTAAATTACGAGCATATGAAATTTGTGTTCAGAGCTTAATAAAACCAAATTATAATTTTGAGTCATGAATATTGTTGGGTTCTCAACACTTGGCTTGTGTATTAATACAGTTTTTTTAACTTATGGAATTACAATAACCATGACCTCCTTTCAAGCAAGTTGGTGATTGCGCCTGTTCTCGTGGAGATTGATTGAAAAGCCAGGAGTTGAATTTATCACTGTTTATTCCAGATAAGCTTGCACGTTAAAAGGTTACTACTTTACATATCTTTGCGAGGTGTCGGTGACAGGGCGGGCCACAATTCTATGCCACAGATTCCATTAAAACCAATCCATAGATTTTATAATCTTTGTTGGGTTGCCAACATGCTGGGGGCGGGGGAGATCTAAGAAACAGTAAGAAGTTTAATACCATCCAACATATTGGCATTACAATTTGAGAGACTAAGAGCTTTTAACCAATAATCCTTAATTTAAAACTAGGTATTATGTTCTTTTATTACAAATCAAATGTTTAAATATTATTAAACTTATTAAGGTAGCACATATTTTTTTACTTACAACAATACTTAATTAATAGTAATTTACTACAGTAACTTAATATAGCAACTCAATCTAAGAAGTTACGCATGGATATGAACTTAACATGAAAATTTATTCTAGAGGTAAAATACATATACCACTTAAAGACCTTTTATAGATTTTCTTGTTGGGTGTGATAACATCCACAACGCGGATTTTTCCATCTAAGCCTGGATAGACTTTTACAATTCTGGCCATGGGCCATGTTAGTGGCGGGGAGTTAGGCTCCCTTAGTATAACTAAGCCTCCAATTTTTACATTAGGTACTGAGTCACGCCATTTAGGACGAGACTGTAGAACATTAAGGTAATATTTATGCCAAATGTTCCAAAAATGGGTCTTAATTTTAATACACAAGTCCCAAAATTTCAACCTTTTAGTAGGGATATCTACATCTTTTTCAGGAAAAGAAGTTAATGCTGTACCTATTAACCAGTGTCCGGGTGTGAGGTAACTGAAATCGTTTACATCTTGCGCTGTTACAGGTAACAAAGGTCTTGAATTCAAGACAGCTTCTATCTGACATAATATTGTATTTATTTGCTCATATGTGAGTACATAGTTTAGAATTATGCGCTTAAGATGAAACTTCATGCTTTTTACAGCAGCTTCGGCAAGACCAGCGAACACAGGTGAATAACCTGGTGTGAAATGAAAGTTAATACCTTGTTGCTTTAAATGGTTTTGCACTTGTGTTTGGTGATCCTGTGAAGCCTGAAGTTCATATAAACGAACTAACTCGTTCCTTGCGCCCTTGAAGCAACCGCCATTATCACAGAACACGTCTGTGGGTAAGCCCCGTCGCGCTATGAAGCGTTTAAAACACGCAAGGAAACCTTCTGTACTTATATCTGATGAAAGCTCTAGATGGACGGCTTTTGTGACGAAGCAGACAAATACGCATATGTATACTTTTATCTGTAAAGCCCGTCGTACCCGAGAATTTTTAACAGGAATGGGACCTGCGAAATCTATGCCTATTTTTTGAAATGGTCGGCAGGCTGTTTCTCTTTCAGGCGGCAAGGAACCCATTAGCTGTTTAGCGCAGTCAGCTTTCATTCTAAAACAAAGTAATTTGTGTATTAACTTTTTTACATGTTTATAACCATTTACAATCCAGTATTTTTGATTTAAGCTAGATAACAATAATCTAGGTGCAGCATGTAACAATCTTACATGTTCATGGTTCACAATGAGATCAGTGATGCGAGATTCTTTAGGTAGTACGATAGGATGTTTTTGCGAGAATGATACATTAGAATGCTCGATTCTACCACCTACTCTGAGCATATTTTTGCCATCGATAAATGGATGTAAGGGTTTCAATGAACCTTTGCCATTTTCGCTCTTATTGCTTAAACTATTAATCTCATCCTTGAAATGGATGCTCTGCTCATGTTGAATGATTTTATGTAACGCATTTTGTAACTCGAGAGAGGATAGCGAGGTACTTATAAGCCGCGTATTTTTATTCTTTATATTGTGACAAAACCTGAGTATGTATGCCATAACGCGTGTCATTTTATTGAGATCTGAAAATTTATTGAGAAAGAGATATAAGTCATCCTTTGCTTGTGTGAGAAGAGATACCTTAGCATCTGAGAATGTCGGCAGCTTTTTCATTTCAGGCAAGTCATCTGTGGAAGATGGTGGTATAATATCTTCAAATTTGTACTTACAGTCCTGTAAAAACTTAGGACCCCATCCACCACAACTCGCAGTGAATCAGCTCATCTGGATCATCGCCTCTGCTTACATAATCGGCAGGGTTCTCTTTTGTAGACACGTACAGCCAGCGCCACCTAGGGGTTTGCTCTCGAATCAACCTGACTCTGTTTCCAACATAAGCGTTGAGTTTCATGGGCTCTGTGGCTATCCATGCAAGCGAGATTTGTGAATCGGAAAATAGATAGACATCATTAATTTTTATTTTAAGGCTCAGAGTATCGTAGACTCTGTTTGTGAGCTTTGTAAGCAAAAGCATAGCATTTAATTCTAATCGCGGTATGGTGAGTGCCTTATTATCGCGGGGGTTGATTCGAGATTTAGCACAGAGTAAAGAAATTGAAGCTTTACCTGAGTCTTCTACCACCCGAAGGTAAACACAGCAGCCATAACCGGTAGAGCTTGAAGCATCAGCAAAGCCGATAAGTTGCACAGCAATAGCATCGTTAGAAATCTGTATGTTTCTTTCAATAGTAACAGGTTGCATACCAGACAGTTTTGTAGCAAAGGAAAGCCATTCGGATCTTAGTGATTGCGGGAGGAATTCATTCCAATCGAGTTTTTGGCACCATATTTTTTGCATGAAAGCTTTTACTTTCATGATAACAGGAGACATGAAGCCAAGAGGGTCATAAAACTTTGAGATATAGCTCAATACTTGTCTTTTGGTAGGTGACTCAATTTCAAAAGGTTCCGGACAAGAAAACACAAAACAATCTTTGGCAACATTAAGTGTAAGTCCTAATGTTTTCATATACAAATTATTATTTTGTAAATCTAGATCATCAAATTGTTGTTTATCTGAGGGAATTCCCTCTAAAATCTCTTGACAATTTGATGCCCATTTATGGGTATAAAAACTACCTTTACCAAGTAATTCACATAGTTGCCGTTTAGCCTCCCTAACAATGTGGATGTCTGAGTGGGAAAAGCAGGCATCATCAATATAGGTACAATATCTTAAAATGTAAGAAGCAAGTGGAAACTCTTTCTCATATTTTGTAGCAAGCTCATGCAAGCAGCGTGTGGCAAGAAAACTTGAGCTCTTTTGGCCATATATAACAGTGTCTAACTGAATGCATCTAATATTTTCGTTTACATTGCTTCTCCATAATATGTTTTGTAAGCTGGAATGTGCAGGATTTACTTTCACGCAACGGAACATGCGGCGAACATCAGTGGAAATAGTGTATTTATCCAAGCGAAATAAAAGCAAAATGTCAAACAGTTCTTTTTGCACAAGAGGCCCATTCAGTAATAGGTCGTTAAGCGAAAGTTTCTTATCAGTTTGCATAGAAGCATCGAAAACCACTCGCGTTTTTGTGCTTTTGCTATTTTCATTAATAACAGCATGGTGCGGCATGAAATACAAGGAATCATTTTGAAAATCTAATGAATTTAAATCAATATAGTGCCCATGTCCTAATTCAATGTATTCATTGATGAACTTTTCATATTCTGTGAGTAAGTTGGGACTTTTTTGTAACTTTCTTTCAAGACTGAGAAATCTATATAATGCAAATTCGAATGAGTTACCAAGAGAATTATTTATTTCGCTCAATGGTAATTTCAGTGGCAAATCTACTTGAAATCTGTTGTTTTCAAGCACAGTTGTGTTTTGAAATATATTTTCACATAAATCATGTTCAGATATTTTTTCAGAATAAGTTTCAGGAACCTTTTCTGTTTCAAAAAATTGTTGTACAGTTTCATTAAGATCGGACTTACAATCTAAACATAAAAGCGAAACCTTACTTGAATTCCTATTTGTGGGCTGTGGCAAAGCCCCAGCAATGACATGACCAAACCTCGTGTTGATAAAGCATGGTTGCAGGTTCTGTTGCTCAGTAGATTGCGAAGCAGGTTGCTGTATAGAAGCTTGTTGCTCCGGAAGCAACACCTGGAAAAATATATCGGCTCCTATCAACATATTGATCTCAGACGGGATGTGAAAATCGACATCAGCTAGCGTCACTTCAGATGGAATGGTCAGAGATGTTGTGTCCACTTTATATTGTGGAATTTTGCATGTGATTTTATCAAGCACATGACAATTTATGGTCACCTTATAAGGTGTAGATAGAGAAAAAACTTCCAAGGGCACAGAATATTTTGCAATATTATTTGAGTTGCTGACCCCCACTATATTCGTGCCGTCTTTGTTTGGTGTGATACCTAGAACATCTATCACTTTACTAGTTACTAGGGATACCTGTGATGCAGAGTCCAAAATCGCCTTGACATGTACTTCAGTGCCATTCTGAGAATAAAGCTTTATTTTCACAGTAGGTAACTAAACTTTGTCAGTCTGTGTGTTTGAAATCAATGTAATCTGATTTGGTGATGGCTCATCATGAAGAAGTGTGTTGTGACTTCCTTTGCAAATGCTACACCGGAAATGAAATTTACATTTACCCCGATGAATGTTGAGACATACGTTGCACAGATCTTTTTCTTTAGAAAACTTTACTCTGTCTGCAGAAGGTAAGGTTTTGAATTTATTGCAATTTATGGTCATTGAGCTGGCTCCTGATGTTGCAGCAATGTTCACTACTGCTCTGGAAGGCTTGCCCGATGTTGACAACTCAGCATTCTCTAATGCTAAGGCTCTCCTCTCCATGAACAGCAGAAAATCCAACACCGTTGGATCAGAGTCAGTGCTTCGCTCAAGTTGGTAGGCCCGGGACGTATAAGAGTCTAATTTGCGAAACAAAATGGACAATATAATAGGATCCCACGTTTCAGTGTTTTCCTGAAGATTTTTTAAGCTGGCCAAACATTGTTTTACAAGTGATACAAAATCTCTCAAGTTACTTGGAGTAGATCTGACCAGAGCATTCATGTCAAGCAGAACTAACTCTCTAGTTAATGTGTTCATTGATGATTTTAAATTTATGATTGTACCTCTCATCAAGAAGTCGCAATGCTTCTTCATAACTACCAGGCTCCAAAGGGAGATTCTTGATGAGGTCAAATGGTTCCTTTTGAATAAAGGATCTCAAATAATACAGCTTTTGAATGTTATCAATGGACCTGTCTTTATGTATGATTGCCGTAAAAAGGTTAATAAATGGCGTGTACTCACTGTATTCGCCCATGAACGTTTGGATTTCGATTTTAGGCAACTTTGTTCGAAAAACCGGGCTTCCCGCATCCGAATTGGGGGTTGCTTTGGCTTTTATGGCCTCGTTTAGCGCAGATAAAATCGTGAAATACTTGGATTCGCAATCTGCGACGTCCTCAACATCTTCTTCATCGAACGCCAAAATCTGTTTGTTGTATCCCTCGTACTCGCTAAAGATCTCTGTTACTCGTGATCTCTTTGCTTGCAATGTGGCCAATACGCTAATTTCTACATCTTTTTCATTATTTATAAACTGATAAAGTCTGGTGAGGGATGCCTTTGCATAGCCACGAGAAGCCCTCAACTGTTTAAGGGTCCTTTCGTCAGACATCGTAGCACTAAACCTTGTTTACACTATGATACGTTACTTATTGTATACTTTTAGATTATTTTTCGCCTAAGTACAAATAAATGTTCAATTTTACAATAGAGTAGTTCAAACAGAAAAAACCATGGAAAAACGCAAACACAAAATGGCAGCCGCTTCGTTTCGTACAAACCACGATTTCATAGACACTTCGGTGGTTGTATGCTTGGCGGAAGTTGAGCGTCGTCCAATCACGTTGCAGTACTGACGTTTGTCATTCGATGACAGGGAAGCTGGTTGGCTCGCAGCTCGTTGCGTCAGCGCTGGTAATATGGCGTCGTATTGGCGCCGAAATTAGAATATTTTATCGATATCTTGCGTCTCGTTCAAACTCGTCGCTTGCACGTACTTTCTTCTCTGTCGTAATACACACGAAAATTGCGTTGCGTAGCGTATTATGAGATGAATGGCGATTTAACACGTAGCAAGAATTTGGTCACTACTTTAACCAAACTTGAACAAAGACGATATTCGATGCTAAATCGTTTGTCGTTACCCGTAGAGTAGGTACGCCTTTTATGTAGATCGCGTGCTTGTACTTTATGTTGCTGGAGAACAGTAGGTAGGTTATGACAACTCACGTGTGGCAGGTTTCAAACCTTAGCTTCGCCACGTCGCTGGAGCAGAAATATAGTTTGTCGATTCCTCTTGATTGCAGGACGATTTGTAGGAAGCGTGTTGCAGGTTCCAGGCCACTCTTGGGTCGTGGCAGACTTGTTGCGGGTTATAATGACTTGCGCCTCGCCACGCGCAGTTGTATAAGTTTCCAATATCTCTCAATTTCTTCCGTTGTCGAAGGACCATATGATTGCGCCTGTTCTCGTGGAGATTGATTGAAAAGCCAGGAGTTGAATTTATCACTGTTTATTCCAGATAAGCTTGCACGTTAAAAGGTACTCTACTACTCTACATACTCTACATATCTTTGCGAGGTGTCGGTGACAGGGCGGGCCACAATTCTATGCCACAGATTCCATTAAAACCAATCCATAGATTTTATAATCTTTGTTGGGTTGCCAACAGTTGGTACCTACTTCATTAAATTATGTTCTGCAAAACGTAAATTATTCCAGTCTCCTCTTTAGAGTCCAATTCTCGATATCTTACCAACGCCCAAAGTTTTCAGATGGCGATAAATCGCAAATGGATTTGGAAGTTCAAAATTCTTGTTATGTGAACGAATAGGTACAGTTGGAGCCAAGAGTTCGTAGATTGAAATTTAATGTTTTAATCATTTATAAACTTTCGCTTTGAAACCACTCCATTCATCGTAATTAGATATTCTAGTAGCTTACCACTTTAAAATTCTGATGAACGTTGCATCCACCAAGCCGAGCATCGCGAAAAGTAGAGAAAAACTAATTCAAATCCTCAAGCATGAGACAGATTGAATAAGGCTTTACACTTTTCATCTATGTATTTCCATAACTTACTAGAGATAGAATTTATATAAATCAGTCTTAATCAGAGTATCAAAAGATTTAGTTTCATTAGAATTGGAAGGTAAGTCTTAACTTCTAATTTACTAGCAAAGTTTCAAGTGCTCTAAATCACATTCTCTGACGTTTTTAATTAATTGTTCATGCTTCAGCAGAAATAGAACGTGAGCACATGAGATACTGTCTAAGGATAATGAGGGTGCAACGCAACACTATTAAGGGAAGGAGCTACCTCTACCGCTACCGACCAATGATACAGGAATACAGGATATTATCACAGCTATTAAGAACAAATCATTATTATTTCAGTCGTCAATGACCCACTGCTGGGTAAAGAACGGCTGGGATTTAGAAAGCTGTCGCACAAATTTCGATAAAAAAGCACAAGACGTAGAAGGGTGAAAGGGGTGGACTCCCCCATTCCAACGGTACCACTCCGAAAGTTAGAAATTGAATAGTTTCCGAGAATGTCGTTTTTAAATGTTGTAGGTTAAGTACTAAAAAAATCAAATACGAACAAACTTTGAATGAGGCCTATACCCCTAATTTTCACAATGAAGAAGAAGTAGGGTTAAATTAGATTCTGTACTGTTACTCACCAACAAGTGCATCGATATGCTGCGTTCGGCTCGTGCTTGTGTTTTTATATCCCCTAGTGAACTGAAAAGTGTCGGACTAAAATTAAGATTAGAATAAGGTCCATTTCGGTTCTGGCGCTATCCTTTTTTTCCTAGATTCATGCAACGGCTTTCTATGTCCCAACCAAAAGTTCTCCCTTTACTATGGCAAAAAGAAGAAATGTATGTTTTCCCAGTGAAAAAATGGTCCAATCTGATGAGAAATTTCTCTTCATCTAATACTCGGTCTGTCATAAAATGTCGATTATTTCTTCTAGTGGAGCTGAGAAACTTTCCAAGTTTAAGCAATCCTAATTTTTGTCTATTAAGTACCAGTGTAGGTTTAGAATTGAGGATACAAAACATTTCATTTCCAGAATGCGGCAATGAACACAAATTCTAAAACAATCACTACCAAATTGGAATAGATTATCTCGTAATTTCAAATTTACAGTGGAAATGCGCAGATTGGCATGCGCCGGCAGATCGGTGATTTCATCGAACAAGCTGGCTTGTTGCGAATTAAGGATTAACGATGCAGTATATAGGTAATTTTATGTACAAGCATAATTAACAAAACCAGCAAAATAATTTTCAGGCAGTTTATGGTGGGCACCGAAATAATATGATTAGAGGCCAAGATTGAGACTCCAATGATGTTGCTCCCAGTCCAATGATTTTTCAAACCTGATTGGCGTCGTTGACATACTGTCCTATTGGTGGTTAATAAATAAATATGTTACTAAAATCAATAATGCAAAATAAAATATCTGATACTATTCTCCCTATGACTAAAAATAGGAGAACTGAATTTTATCACATGTGAAGAATGCCTCCAGCCCGTATAACTGAAAGTAGAACATCAATTTCTCCGATAAGTGGGCTGGAAAATAATCTCAGAGCGATGGCGGAAATGAGAATTACATCCCCCGGATAAATCATTGGGTAATTGTTTTCATATTAAAATTATAGGCATTCGTTAGATTACGACAAGTATAAATAAGTACGAAATACGAAGTATGTACGTATCAACTTTCATTTTTATATTTTGAATATTTTCACGTAAAGTGAGGATGTAAGGTGTCTATTGATAAGTGTGAAAAATATTTTTCGATTTAGGGATCATTTTGCGAAATATTAATATTTATATATAATATTTTTTAAGTTTGCATAAAACAACGTGTTAAAAAAAAATTGGAATAGTGTGCCTTTTATAGGTACAACGAGTGCCAGGCTTAGATTTAAAAGAACACTTAAACTATTGTTTGTTAAAAGTGAGCTGCTCGAGTTTCTTTGAGACTCTGCCAAGTCTCAACGCTACGTATCATAGCTATCTACCAACTACTTTTGGGTCAGTTTTGATGCGCGTAAGCCTGAGTTCTAGAACAGAACATAACGACAGTACATAATACGTGCCTGGTCTACGTAACACCTACGTCAATTGAAAGATGAATAAGTTAATGACAGAAAAGTTATCTGTTTGTTAGTAATATGTTTTCGCTTTGGAACAAAAACATACGACACAGGTGCTAGGCCCTGGTTATTAAATTAGACGTCCCTACAATGCTTGTCAAGACATAAATTCTTTTTGGGTCTCGCGGGTCACGGACAAATAATAATAGTCACTTTACATTTTTACTCGCATCATAAGCCCACAGATAAAAAACCCTGACGACCGGGCCCCAGTCACAGTAGGGAAATGGGGTCTATTTCTAACCCACCCATAAATACCAGGGAGGTGACCTATTCACTCTACAGGCATTAGAAAATTAGACATACAAATTCCCAGGTTCCAGTAAACAGTCGAAAGTAGACTTCTAATTTTTAGGATTCCATAGTCAACAAGGAACCTAGTTATACCTAGTTTGGCCATGTCCGTCCGTCTATCTGTTCGCGGCTTAGCTCAGAAACTAAGTACTAGAAACATGTAAGTTGAAATGGGTAGTATACATATTAACCACGCCGACAAAGTGGTAAAATTAAAATTTCAATTTTAAAATTTCAAACAATATTTCAATTTTAGTAAAAGTATTTTCAACGTAAAGTGGAAATGATTCTTTTTGTCTATCCCATGGTGTGGGATGTCGTTAGATAGGTTGTTTAGAAATATTGCGGGTGTGTGAAAGCAATATATTGCGATATATTGAGCTATAAAGTGCTAATTTTTGTTAGAGTCAAATGTCCCCCCCCCCCCCCCCCCCATCCCTGCCATCTATACGGTCGTTTTAGGAAAAAATGTGAAAAAAATTACGGCTATAATATATAACGAAGTTAAAAGGAAAACTATCATTGCTAAGTAGGTTTTACAAATTAACGAGCAATAGTCAAATAGGAGAAGTAAAAAAGAAAAATTCGTACAAATTCCATTGAAATTTACTTAGATGAAGTTGTTAGTTGTCTAAAACTAAAAACCCCCTAAGTCCGCATATTGTACTTGGCCGGTTTTATTACTATACTAGTACTCGTAGTTTGCCATGAACTGAGATCTCGCGAAGTATCGTTTTCCAGTCCTACTACAAACGCTTGTTTGAGTTAGCTTAGGAATAAAACTAAAATGAAGGCGTCTCGGGAGCAAACGACGGCGTTTTGTCATCCTACAATACCGCAAATTGTTGGATATTTCGACAAAAACCTTTATCCGTTTCTATTTCTCATTCTCCATGCTTAGATAAATTTGTTGTCGTAATTTTGTTAACTATAATTTAACGGCAGTTCTGGCAGGGGTAGTATTTTTGTGTTTTAGGAGCTCTAACGTGAGGTAGGTAACATTATCATTTTCATCAAGTTAGCTCAGCTTTCGACTTGTGGGCTCTCAGTGGATAATATTATTACGAATACTCTTCGATTTCTTAAAATGTACTACCCCATAACCTAATTTAGGTGCATTCTATATAGGCATATTTGTTATTGGATGGTTTTGGGGTTTCAATAACATATCCGAGTATATGATATAGTTGAATATCATTTTAACCGCTTATCGTTGTTATTTTTTGATAGGACAACTATGAAAATTCCATACACCATGATATGTATAAGTATATACTATGGTCCATACGTAATAAAATCCTTATTCCTGACAGCGAAGTTCCTTTCATTAAATACGATAGCGTAATATTGCTTTAAAGCTTTGGTATTTTATTGGAAATTTCGTTTTGCGTCTCGAGATTGGCTTTGGAACTTGACAAAACTTCAAAAGATGGAAAAGTACAATGTATTTTGTACAAGTCTATGAATGAGTGGCTTTTTAATAGTTCTACTAACTCGAAACTTTTACAACCAAAACAAATATATACTACCATTGAACAGAGCAAATGACCATCTAGAGGTCACTAGATGGCTGGACTTATACAGCGTTATTGGTATTTCGCCGTATTCCCGTCCAGAGGGTAAAGATTAGTTCAATTTTTCCTTCTGAAAAGTGGACCTTTCCCGGTATAATTAAAATTTATAATTTATTTACAAAAACCCAAATTTTTCAACGCTTAGCTTAGTTACATCCAATATTAGTACCTCGTTAAAAAGATAACAATTTTTTTTTAACTTTTTTTTTTTAAGTTCACTTTTAAAAAGTTTAAAAAGATTTTATTTAAAAAAATTGTATGTGGCTTAGCGTGTAAGCCACTTTAAAAATTAAAAAAAAACTCATTTTCCTAGCTCACAAGGTACAAATGTCATATGTTACTTGTGTGGGTTTTTAACTTCAATGGATTATTACTTTAGGGGCACATCAAGAGCATAGTGTGCAACGACAATGTACCTGTGCCGCTTTTAGATTAACTAAACGAGCGAATAAACAATGCGGCTAGTGAGATAAAACTCGCATTAACGTCAAAGATCATAGAAGCCAACTAAAATAACAAATGCGTATGTACCTGGTAAGCTGGCTGATTTCGATATAGTTTATTACGTATCTCCATTATTAAATACCCGTTAAAAAAAACAACGTCCTAGTTTTCTAAGCGTTAATTCAAATAAATGACACATTTTAACCAAAATAGTACCAGTATTGACTATGTAAAAATAAAATTAAAAAAGGAAACAACTAGCAGTTTTTGTGTGATCAATTTTGTTATTTTTTTTTGTACTTTTCCATAATGCAATATCTAGTTCAATTTGTAATAATTTCTAGATGACTGGGAATAAAATACGAAGGTTGTTCAATCTATGAATGTTTTTAAATGAGTCCTGCTTATTGAAATAATTACCTATCGTAGTAATTAATTACGAAGTTTTATGAGTTAGAGCTGTCACTTTGACCTTAAATAAACTCAAATTGGAACAACCAAAATATCTGAACAATCATTCAGCAATATTTTGAAATATGATCAAATATGAACTAAGGCAAAAAACAAACACGCCCACAACTGTATGACGGCCCATGATAGCCATTCTCAGGTACATACTCAGTGCGTAGATCTTTGAGGATTCCAACTAGGGCATAGTCAGTGGCACGCCCAAACATCAGATTAGGCACATGCCTAATGTAAGCAAGCGCCGCTTCTTGTAACACTAACTGAGGGCACAAGTCTTCGCATTTTTGGTTTTAGAGGATGCCGGCTTCCTAACGACGCTTTCCTTCACCGTTTTGATCACGTGTTAATGCGCACGCATTTTTCGAGTGGTAAAAAACTGTAGGTTACCATTTTCCAAGTCACTGCTATAGAGAGCTGAGCTACGCTGAGATCCGGCATTATCCATTTAGTCGTTCATTGATGTGTATGCAAACGACCACAATTAATTTTTGTAAAAACCTGGTTCGATCCGCGATCTCCGAAGATTGGAAGTAGACGTATCGAATCCAACTGGCCAGAGGTGACAATGGACTGAGTGACATGTAAAGAAAAAAGGGGAGACCTTTGCCCAGCAGTGGGGCATTATAGATGTAATAATAAAAGTATAATAATAAAAATCTAATAATATACTGTGTAAAAAGGGGCCCTCCTGTAGGTACGAGTACATTATTATTTTGTGCAAGTGCTTCGCTGCAGCCGCGAATGCGACCGTCACTCCTCCACAATAGACTTATCGCGTCATCTGCAGGCTATTGTTCTAGCGAGGTGGCTCCAACCTGTGTCTCAATACGGCTTTATTCCACGATTTATTCGAGGTTTCCTTCTAAAGTCTTTTGTTGAACTTAGAGAACAAACAATCAGTTGAATGGAATCCTCTCTCCGAATCAGTTGAGTTGCCGTAACGATGCATCCGAATATACATAGACTAGCCTCTACCCACGGCTTCACACGAACTTTATCTTGAACTATATAAATTCCATATTTTTTCAGCCGTTACGAATATTATTAGTTAGTAGGAAACATTCAAACATCCATACTTTCGCAATTTTAACGTAGGATAAACTTATTATATACTGTACACCATTTACTATACATAAAATACAAAACATAATTAAAACAATATAAATACATCATGTGTAGTATTATCACTCAAATAGAATTCTTCCAGAAACTTTCGTTTAATTGTTGAAACTATAAATCATTATCTCACAATATAGCGTTTATTTTTGTATTAAAATTATCTATATACCTCTATATATTTTTATGTTGTGTAGTTTATTACTGTGTATTCTATGTAGGTATGTAATTATATTAATCTAGTAGTTGTATATCGCATTCTTTATATTCATTAGTAGTTGTATATCGCACTCTTCTCTTGTATTTACTATTACGTTCACCGCCAACCATTCTTACAATTGCGTATATTCCGCTCCATCCCAAGGTTGTCTGGAAGAGATCGCTTTTAAGCGATAAGACCGCCCATTATACTTTTAGTTATATAAAGTTTTTGATTATTTTGTTACCTTGTGGTGTACAATAAAGTATTTTCATTCATTTATTCATTCATTATTCATGTAAGTAACAAAGAGATGCTTTGGTACCTAAAGGTTCATCATTTTTCAGATATTCAAATAGGAAACAGTATAAGCTAGCCGCTTATTGGAACACTAACCATACTATGGGTTTGCTACTGGGCAAGTTAAATTGTAGCGACCATGCAAAACGTGAGCATGTGCCAAATATAATGTTTGGATTTGCCTCTGACTACCCCCTACTCGGTAACCTCACAGATCTAGATAATAACGAATTCCAATTAAAACGTATAAGTAATGAGGTAATGAGGTTTCCGGTTTCAATAAGTAATGAGGTTTCCGTTAAGGGGATAACAGGCGTGAACGTGTTTGTTTTTGTTTTTTTTAGTGATAAAAACAAAATAAATATTTAAAAATAAAATTATACAGCTATTATGGTTGAAACCTAGGTTATTTTAACAAAGCTCGTATAATTGTAGCTATCATCAAAAACACATTATTCTCATAAAACATAAAATACAGACACTAATGAGCCCATTTACAAAAATAAAATTGGTAAACATTTTAAAATATCTGGTTTTTGAATTTTAATTCTCCATCAAATTTAGAAATGATTCATTTAAATGAAAAAGTCATTTGGTGCGCACTGTCCAACCGCTCAAAGAAGATTGGACAACAACTGCTGTCTGATACACGGGGAGAGCATAACCTAACGTTAACAACACATAAAGTCTACCAGACACAGAGAAAGAGAAATAGGTTCTCCGTTGTCCAAGCAGCAGATTTTCCTTGGAGCCTTTATTCTGAATGTCCAAGCATACCAAAGGATTTAAAGATTTCTGTTTAGGCTCTTGTCATGCGATTCATACACACATCAAAAACAGTTTGCGATAATTTAGTACTGTTGAAATATTTTCATTAACTCTAATCGCTGTTCTATAGGAATTGATTTAGATTCATTTTATACATTTAATCAAATTATTTGTTTTTATTCTAAAGATTGTATTTTTAAAATCAATTCATTATATTATAATTTCAACATTTCAAAACATATGTTGACTTTTCAAAATAATTGCTAACTCTTTTGAGGTGTGTAGTTCACTGAATTTAATTCTTCGGCCTTCCTAACTTCGGCCGCAGTTTGCTAGCACTCATTTTCAGAAAAAATCAACAAATAAAATCTACCTTTACTACGCCACTTACATACATATATTTAGGACTCAAACTCAATGCTGACAATGTTGTATCCAAATCGGTATTTGGAAATATACGTATTATATGTAAATATTGTATTAATGGAGTTGTATGTATAGACGTTTTAATTGGAATTCGTGACACGTGGATAAAATAGAGTAACTTATCCAATAATGCTAATACTAACACAGAATAAGGTGTGTTATGTCATAATCAATTTCAAAATCCGAATAACTTTCTCTAAATGGCAATAAAGCATCCGTGGAACATGTAGGTACTTGTCTTCCGGTTCCGTTGGCAAGTGAACTTCTGTTACCGGAACTGGTAAGTTTGCTGCAGTACTGCCAACATTAGGTGTATGCTTTTGTCGTAAGAGCTTTTTGTTCTCATTGTTCTAGTTTCGCAATAAAGTGTGGGATTTTTGTAGGTAAATAATGACAGTCATTTTCGGAATTGTGAAATAGGTATAAATATACCAACAAGAAGCAATATTTTGCCAGACATTTTGCAAAATAGTTTTTTTTATTTATAGGGTTTTATATCCAAGAGGCCACGCCGAAGAGGAGATAACACGTATTCTGTGAAAAAAATATTTTGCTACAATAAGACAGCCCTGTAACAGACAGACAGATGGATGACGTAAACTTAGTAATACGGTCCCGTTGGCACCCTTTAGGTACGGAACCCTAAAACTGAAATGTTTATTAAGTATTTCCGACATCACGTGCTTACGAAGTAGGACACAGCTTAACGAAGTGAAAAATAACAAACAGTAGCCACACGAATTCATTAAGACTTCTAAACACGCATTTACTTATTTTAATAAAGAAATTCAAAACAGTATGAAGTCGCATTACCAAAAAATAAATGGAAAAATATTGCTGATACCAAACCGTGGAGGTCTAGTGATTACATCGTCTAAAACTTGATGGTCGTAGGTTTTGACCTCGTAGCGAGCTTATCTACTCCGATGCGTTTATAATAATTATAGGAATTTTGAACACTAATTCTAGGGTTACAATAACACAAAATACGATAAATAAATTTTTTCTCAAAAAAATTAAAGAAATGGTGAGAAAATAACATACAGGGAGGGAAGACATAACAGACATTTTAATCATCACCCGAGCTTGAAATAGTACACTAATGTGTACGATAAAAAAGTTCTACACGTTTTACAATTAGAAATCCATTGTAAAAAACAGTAAAATACCGGAACCCGTTATTAATCACAAGGAACGAATACTCGCTTCGGCTTCAAATTAACTGCTTTTAATTAAGGGGCTACAAATTGAAGGTTTGCATGCTTGGGAAAATCGCGATATGTTGCTACTTATATTCAAAGTAAGTAAAAAGAGTTTGGCAGTCATCTAAAGTTATTTTAAACAGAGGCTTCAAATAGCTTTAGATAAATGTAAAACTGAACTGCTATAGATCAAAACGAAAGTTCCAATCTACCCCAATCTACCAAAATCTACCATATTACAAGCAGAAAGAATAGATGAAAAGATTAATAAAACAAGTTGAGCGAGAACAACAGGACAGAGTTGAAAGAGAAATACATTGGCGAAAGTATTCTACCAACGCTGAGACGTTCTAGAGATAAGCCAAGAGTACTCTAAAAGTCTAAGCGTGTATGAAGAATGTGATGAGAGAGAAAGATATTACAGGATCGAAGCAATTGGAAAACCCTGGTCTTTGTCTACCCCTCTGAGAGACATTCAGTCACGCCTGTTACTGAACGGTATGTATCCCGAAATGGTACTTTAAGTTTGCAAATAAAAAGATGGTATGATATTTAAAATTAAACATATAAATAACAAAACAAATAAATAATGCTGTTCACTATGCATCATTTAGCCCCAAACTAAGCAGAACTTATTATGCGAACTGCATGATACAAGCTCTGTTTTCTTACATACTTTTTACATATAATACATAGAAAACACCCGGACTCGAGACAAATATTTCCAGATCATACAAAAATTTGTCCCGTGGCGGGAATCAAACCTGCAACCTTCTGCGTCTCAGGCGGACCTTCGCCCATGGCGAGGTCGTCAATGGACCCAAAGAAGCGATACAAAATACCAAATAAAATAAAAGAGGATAGATACTTGTAGAATAAAAGGTAAAATGGCGTCTATAAATCGGAACAAATACGGCGATAATAAACAGAAGATAAAATGAGAAGGAAACTCACCTGCCCTAAATAAATAGTGATCGCAAAAGCACAATTTATTCAAAGATTGGTGTTATTTCTAACCGTATCTTCACAGGCTAAACAGAAAAACAGCTGGGCTACCCTTAAAACATCCCTTGATACCTTCCTTAAGTTTATAACTCTATGCGAGACACGTCTGGATTTTAAAGCCTAGTTCTTGTGAAAGATGTATTATGGACCCAGTGCCGGTGTCTAACATAATTTCAAATTGAAATCACGTAAGAGACTGTTTTCCTGATACCACATTCAAATATCTACAGAAAATATTGATCAGAAGTCGTCGGTTTCCTAAGCGCACAAGCTATTTTGCTTGGCTGCGGTACGGGTTATTCCTAACCAAGGCGGTCGAGTGAAAAATTGCTTTTGTTCTCCCAACTCGCCCGATACTTAATGTCTTGGAAATTAGCAATAATGTAGTTAGTTTTATGGGTAATTAAAGTGAATAGCCAGCTAAGAATAATGTTGTAAAAAAACCGACAGAATAGACTTGCAGTAAATCTTTCGTTGTTGCATAGATAGATTGACAGGCAATATATCACTGAGCAAAATAAAGGATCTTTTAAGATGGGTTCGAATCATTTTGTTTGGAATTTATTATTATTATACAAACGTCGTGCATTTTCATAAGGGGTTGACCCCTGGTTTTTCGGACGTAAATCATGCTTAAATTAGCATGGCGAAGACGGTCAGTTTCAGGTCAGTAATAGTAGTCTAACGTTACGTTCATCTCGTCATCAGTGGAAAAATCTAGGGAAGGCGGGATACGTTGGTCCGAACAGAATTGCACCACATGTTTCGGAGTTGGTACCTACACTAAATTCCCAAGAATAAATAGGCATTCCCCGTCAGACAATGATCCAAAATAAATTGAAATTCATTGTGATGACGAGCTGTATGACCAAAATCCTTTTAGGCACACCGGAGGCAGATGGGAAATGGCATAATGATCTTGTGTTATTTGGGTATTGACACGTTTGTTCTTTGGGCTGTCCAATGAATACGTAGTTCCAACACCACATATCAAACTGTATGGTCCTGTTGGTGATTCTCTCTGACTCATTGCGTTCTGGGCCATTCCAAAAATTCAAAGGGAAGCGCCATTGTTTAATGTTTCAATAAGCGGCGAGGGGCTTGTTACCTGTCATGTGGAATGCTAAATGCGGGCATGTGCTAAATTTAATGTTTGGGCATGCCTCTGACTACGCCCTATGCGATATCCTTAAAGATCTTCTACTTGAGTATCTAAAAAAGTAGTGAGCGTGTTTTTTTCGTTTTTTTATATGAATCAAATGAAAAATCTTCCTAAAAGCTATATAATATCTTAATATAGCTCTGTTGGAGTGGCTTCGTGCAACTGTAAAAGCTCTCATTCTGTGTGGCTGCAGATTGAATAAATCGACTTTCAGACTGCTCGCTGGAGCTCTATTTTGAAAATTGTTGGCAAGCTGTAATCCGTTTCGGCTTTTGTATTCAACCTCGTTCACAAACTGTTGTTGAACATTTTAAAATCAACTTATGTAGAGGATCAGGGTATTCATATAATTTTTACACTGGCTTTGGACGACTCAACCCTGTTAGACCTAGTTCACGGACCTAATTTTAAGTTAGCTTTGACAGTAGTGTTATTCGTAATTATTAGTATAGTATTTTTTATAAGTATTTTTTATATCTATAATGTAACTTGTATCTGAGATTAGCCAATATATTTACGTTGGTAAGTAGATTATTAGGTTTATTATTATCTTTGCTTGTAGGTAAAATAATGCTCCTATCTACTTTTTTATCAGTATTACATTATTTTGAATAGTAAAGTAACAAATTGTTTTCAAAATTAAATAAAGTGCTCCAGACGTATCCCGATACGCTATGTTAGGGTCCCAAAGTGGCTTCATAACCCCTAAAATATCAAACGGGTTTTTGTTGGCAGTTCCTACCAAATGCTACTTGTTAAACTTTGTTTCATACTTCTACCTCTAGGACTCAAGGTTAAAAAGTTAAAGATGGGCACATCTATTGCTACTTTACAGCCTTATTTTTCCTAAACTAGGGCTAAAACTAGAAAATGTTTAATGAAACCTCAACTCAGGCGGGTACAATGAAAAACATAATGTCTTACTTCACATGTTACTCTTTTTTTTTTGTTGTTATTTGTGTATAAAATGCGGCTGCATTCAAAATTTTATCTCAATACGTTTTGTTTAAACTGAGCTAAAAGTCGTAACATAAAAACTGTTTTCTTGCCTTCGGAACCCTAAAAACTACTGATTCCAGTATTTCGCCATTTATTTCAGAGCTACCTAGCGACGTGTAGTATATAAAGTCGCGAGCATGTTTTTTTTGTTTGTATATTACTTCGCGGGAAAATGGTATCTCGGGATTACAATTTAAAGCTCATAAAGATGTAATATACTAAGCAGTATACTAAGCCAGTATAGTCTGCTTCTTTATTCTGACTAAAAAAGGTGACCCGCGCAGAGCTCTACATAAATAAACACGCACTTCGCCTCGTTACATTATTTACTTAGCATTACGTCGGCGTGCCTCAAATTAACGCACTTCAATACCTTAGGTATGTATATAATCTGGTATCTGGTTTATACCAGTACATATTTTAGAATATTCCCAGACTCCGAGTAACGTTCCAACTTAATAGAATAAACTAAAATCATTGCAACCACTAGATATTGAACCCGCTGCGTTAAACTACTTACAACAAGTTGATTTTCACAACATAAGATTTATATGCGTACAAAAATTAAGTCAATAAAAAAATATATACACTTGTGTCGTGTCAAGACATGACACAAGTATAGTCACGTGTGACGATAAAGTATTTAAATGATACCTCTCAGGGGTTATCATTGCCATTTAGGTGAATAATTTATTGACCAAGTCAACCCAACCAATTAGCCAGTTTCATTTGAACCAAAATTACAGGAACTAAATATTTACACACCTTTTTAAATATTTATTAGCTTTAAGAGTTTTTCTTAACCAGAGGCCTTATCAGCTCATGACCATTCCGGTCGGTTTTACACACCTGTAAATGTATTTACTATTAAATGTGTCAATCACAAATCGCGTTTATGTTTAATTAGTTTGGGTTAAGCACATCGTGGCATGAATTGTAACATAAACGAAGGGTGAAAAGCCACTTATAATTATTATAATTTTTATTGTGTACATTTATTCATACAACTGTATATTACTAGTAGGTATATACAGATATAGTACAGTAGAAACAGCTAGCTAAAGATCGTTGCTACTTATCTATAGATAACTCCACTGCTCCAGATCACTACCAGACGGAAACATTCCCAAAATGCTGGCCGCATTGCCACTCTGAATGGCAATGCTGAGGCGTTGACCCAGATAAGAGCCAGCTCTCTGATCACGCGTCACTTATTTTTACAATAATACATTTATGGTTTATTTTGAACAATACGCCATGCTTCATAAAAATGCTTACAGAAGTTAAAAGCATTTTTAAATGACGCTTTTGCATATCCAAACACAACTTTTCATGAACGAAAACTCCTGAATCCTACACCAACCTTTGCAGCTTCAATTTAAGGGGAAAATACGAAACACGCTTAATAAAATGGCAATAGCTATGAGATTTTTAATTTTCACTGAACCTAGTTCTACCTCTATATTGGAGAACTGTTTTACTATTAGATCACAATACGATCTGTTAAAAACACCCACCATACACATACATAGTACTGACCCCACACTAGGATTCCTTGTGTCCTGATTATCAGGAAGTTTGACTACTATGGTACCACCATGGTACAACATACAAACATTTGTCTCGCAGCGAGAATCGAATCCGCGCCTCTTGTGTCGTAGCTAGCATTATATTTTTCATTGGATAATCTTGTTCCATAACGTTTTTATTGCCTTTAACTACTTAAACCACGAGTTTACGCAGATGATGCTCGGAATCTTAATGCGTAAGTATCTGTTTGTTACCGATAACATAAACAGTTAAATCGATTTGGATAAAATTTGGAATTAGTCTTGACCTTTTTATCACAGTTTATAAGGGCGCAAGCGAAATCGCGGGCCGAAGTTAGTCACTCAAAAAGAAAACCTACTAACAAAAACGTATTTTTAGGTGTTTGTTGCTGATAGATTATCATGATGGCTGGACTTATTAGGATGGGATTAAGATTACGTATTTATATTGAGGCTGTACTGTCCCACTGCAGGGCAAAGGCCTTCCTTCCCTCTTTCCATTTTTCACTATTATATTTTTTTATGATTTATACAACAGCAGAATATTGTGCGAAAGACCTCAGACGTATATTTTTTTATCTTATGTGACCTTATTGAATTTTACATAAATTCTTATTCCAATAAATTGAACTCCGAATAACAACAAAAACAATTTACAAAACTTAATAAGTTATAAGCTGTATATTTCACTTATTAAAGAAATCCCGTAATCGAATCGCCGCCGGCCAGGCTTAGTAAGAACTGAATTACAATACTAATGAACACTGCTCGACAACTTAAATTTCATTCGAGATAATAATTTCTAATCAACGCGAACGGTGAGAATTTATTTTTCTCTTATTCTAGAAGACTTACTGTGAAACCTGTAAAAGATGAACAAAAAAGACAGGTTTGCCTGAAGTGTATTATGACACACAGAATATTCAGAAACTTCCACTTACTTATATTATGATTATTTTATTTAAGTTTTTAGGGTTCCATACCTGAATAGTAAAAAATGGAACCCTTATAAAAGTTATTATTTACTTCGTTGTCCGTCCGTCAGTCTGTCGGTCTGTCAAGACCCTTTTTCGCAGGAACGCGTGTAGATATCAAGTTGAAATTAATATTAAATACGTAGGTCTACGGTCCCTTGGAGTCAATGCAATAAATAAATACGGCCATTTATGCGACATATTTTGATACTCGCAAATAAATCAAAACCTATACTACTTCATAGGAAGTACCTATAGAGGTACTTCCAGGTGAATGAGAATCATGAAAATTGGGCAAGAAGAAAGGTATGAACAAGTCCGAAAATAGTTAATTTATAATCACATAAAAATATTTTTTTTGCGATTACAAACTTAAATTTTAGTTATACAACTGTTGTATTGCAGTTGGAGAATTGACCGTGGTCGATGTATTGGGAGAACATTTTTTCAACTACAAAGTTGGGTTTATCTTTCAATAAGACTTATATTTTTGTAGGAGCAATGTTTGGTGCTTCCGTAGTTTATAAACTTGAGTAATGTTAATTATTTTGGTGAACATACAAGCCTATACGGAAGCCTCGGTGCGCGAGTCAGACTCACACCTGACTGTATTTTTAAATAGGTACTCTGAAAATAAAAAAACTGTTTCTGCAAATAATTCTAGAGACCTATTTTTTAAGGTGTGTAGGGCTTTGTGCTTTTTAGGGGTGAATTCGTTTTAAAAATCCAAATCTAAAATAGTGCTGTGGAAAGATGAATTTTATACGCAGACTAAGTCGCTTGCGTTTCACTAGCACTGAAAAATCCTAAATCCAGAATCCCCAAAAATGCCGCGTTACGGTTACAATATGTTATTAAAAGGCTCTTCGATTAAATTGTTTAAATACGAGCCCATCACATAGACTCTGCAAACAACAATCTAGCGGTTTCGGTTACTAGTAGGTACAAACGTTTACAATTTACCTATGTGTGAGTTTTGGCAGAGTCTGCAAATAAATCGGCAGTGAATTCAATGTCTCTACTTTTGTTACCAGAAACGTCAAGCGCCATGCGGTTGAAGGGCATATGTTTAATAATAATAATAATAATACTGGACATTTTTCACACAGCATCATCTAGCCCCAAAGTAAGCAGAGCTTGTGTTATGGGAACTACATGGACTGATATTCTACTTATATAATATTTTTTTTGTAATACATATTATACCTCTACATAGAAAACACCCAGACCCGAGACAAATATTTGCAGATACTACAAACATTTGTCCAGCAGCGGGAATTGAACCTGCAACCTTCTGCGTCTCAGGCGTACCTTCGCCCACTTCACCACAGAGGTTTATTGTGTATGCCCCTAGTAACTTGCGGCAATAAACGCAATGTACGAACCATCCTTGATGTCACATAAATCGATCGCACAAAACCGCGATCTAATTGGATGAGCCGTTTTGGAGATAAATGGTAGCAAACAAACTTACGAACAATCTCCTACGCCAAACGCATACAAAAGGGCTTTTGTGTTGCCGGAAAAAAGCTGAGCTTATTTTATATTGATTGTTTAAGAATCGTCTACTAGGCGCAATATAATCTTATACCATACTTGCTTTATTTTGCCACTCATTGTACCTTTGATTTTTAATATTGTTTATTTCATAAGTTCTTCCTGTAATAGAATATTTTCATTCGTTCTAAAGTACTGGTTCTTTCGCTGAGAATACTATTTACGCAAGTATTCGTAGCAGTTCTTACAGTGGTGCTCATGAATTCACATTAATGGTAAACAGCGTATCAACACAGCACCCAATAGTTGCTAGATTGTTACGTAATCGTCACAGACCACGCAGTAGTTTGTACCGCATCATACAGGCGGTCTTTAATCAACCCTTGCTTATGTAAATGACGAAGCTACCGCCATTGAAACACTGTAATTGTATTGTTTTAGAGACAGCGCATCCACTTAGAAAAGAATACGTTTTCACAGTGCGCACTATACGAGTTGTGAAGTCGCCGCATCTTCTAGTTGAGAATAAAGTAAAGTAAAATAAATAAGGCCTCTTATTGGAACACTAACCGACCCATGCCTTCGAATGTTTAGCTCAAAATTAAATGCATTCCGGTTTCCTCACGATGTTTTCTTTTTACTGTTTTGATATAAAAGTAACATAATTAGTAAGCCTTGCATAGTAAATGCAAACCGGAAACCGGAATGCATTTAATTTTGAGCATTTAAACATTCGAAGGCATGGGTCAGTTAGTGTTCCAATAAGAGGCTTGCAACATGTCACGTGGAATGCTCAATAATAGGTATGCGATACATGGGCATGTTATTCTTGATTCGGCCCATTTTTTCGGTGATGCAATAAAATATATGTACACAAAGCTTCAAATGGAAATGGTCATATACCTCTTTGACCTAATATAACATAACATAACGTTTATTAATCAGAAAACAATTTACAAAGACATGACATTGTTAGTCCCCAAACTACGTTAACCTGTATCTTGAGGACCTCCTTCCTCATTTTCTCCTTAAAATTTCGGAATAATATCTAGTAGGTACATTTTAACCGAATACCCCCCCCTCCGCCCATCCCCCTAACTACGTTCACTCAATCGCGCGCGCGCGGGCTCACTATCTCAAACTCACACGCACTCAACACCCACACTCCCCCTACTCCCCCCCCCACACTCACCCCCCCCCCCACACTCACCCCCCCCCCCCCCCCCCACACACACCTGAATACTAAACACGCATTCTACTCCATTCATTAATACCACTCTAGGGTACTTTAAATCCTATTGTAACTTTCCATTATGTACCTGTTTAAATAGATACCTAAGGTAGTTAAATATTTTTTGTTTGGCTCTTTACTTTTCGGAGGAGGGCGCTAATATTCGCGACACAGTTTTCAAACTTCTGCGGATATTACCGTTCTTTCAAGTTTTTGTATGTTGTTTTTGACCCAAATAAATATATTTTGATATTTTGATTTTGATTTGAATGTACCGAGTTTCATAACTTTATTCGCTTTCATCACATTCTTCCGTTGACTCAGGGTACGGCCTTTCTCTAGAACATTTTAAATTTTGGGTGAGACTACGTTTGCCTACGTCTTTTCTTTCCAACTTTCCCATTTCCACTCGTTTTATTTTGTTTTTTCATACATTTCTCAACTCACATAATAACATAGGTATTCATTCTATCCACACTGCTTATACATTCATACTCGCGTTTTTCCAGACTCTCATCTTATGTTTTGTCTTTGCTGTCACAATATCTGCCAACCAATATCTGTTAGGTTTCATTATGTTATGAAACTCACATAATTGAGTATTATAACAAACTAGCTTCTGCCCACGGCTTCGCACGCGTGGTACCTGGATAAAAAAAACCTTTTTTTCTGGTGTATAAGCTATATTACTGTAAATTTTCATCAAAATCCGTTCAATAGTTTTTGCGTGAAAGAGTAACAAACATCCATCCTCACAAACTTTCGCGTTTATAAAGACCTTACCTACATAGTCGAGGAGATAATATTTGTTCAACATTGTAATAACATTGGTCAATTTATGAATTTTCATTAAGTAATTATATTATTATGCGTGAACTATTTCATCAAAGTTTTGATTGAATAACAAGAACACACTCCTGTTTTGTTCCAGAGCGTTTCTCAGAATAATATGCGCCTGCTGCCCGAGGAAGCTGCGACGGAAATATCAACCACAACTTAGATTCAACAAACAGTCGCAGGTAAATTACTAGAAACTAGCTAAATACCTTTAAACCAGTATACTAGCTAAGTATCTCTAGAGTGACGACTTAGAAATAATATTTTGACTTGTTGTATAATAAACAAGTATTATCAGTGTCGTCATCTCACGTTATGTATTTCCTTTTTAGAGTTCCGTACTCAGAGTGTCAATGCGAACCTATTACTAAGCCTACGTCGGTCGTCTGTATGTCTACTGTGTGAAATTGACAAAAAATATGTGTTACTCTGGCGTTAAAAAATAATACGTTTATTTACTTATTCCCCAAACCAAACCTTTTTGCAAAAAATAAGCGCCTGGTGAAGTATATAAATATACGACGAGACTAAAGCTTTTTACTTACATTTTGTGCATTTTTTTTACATTTCAGTTGCGTACAACACGACGTTATTACTCATCGAGTGAGCTGGTGGGCATACAGCAAGTCAGGTCTAACTCCTGTGAACAGACCTACATATAGCAAACCATTTATATCTACTCAAATTGCATCCTTCCCAAATACCTTCGCGAAATCTCAATAAAATCTTACAAGTTTCCAATAGAAGCTAGTACGATCAATGATAGTTACATATTTTATACTGGGACAATGTCAACAAATGTGGTCAACCAGTTTAATTCAAAGATAATGAGGTATGTGGACTGAGTTATCACTTGCACTTATTGGTGTGCTCCTGTCCGCTAAAACCTTCCGCACTTGGTCATCTGACTGATACATAATTTGTACTTTTCCACAAAACTGCATGACACATGCCCTTGATCTTCAAAGTTCAATATCAGTGTCTGTCGCCCCAGCTTTGCTCTTTTTCTGTGTTTTTTCATCATAAAATGAATCTCTATAAAGGATAAAAATATTTGTTGTTTTGCATGACCCAGTTGCCAGAATATATATTTATGGTTACCTGAAATAATTTATTTGGATGTTCATCTCACTAACTGTTTGTAGGTATAATTAACTCTTCCATGGAATATAACATGTAATGCACGCATCCTTGGTAGGTAATCAAAAAATATGTTTCACCTTTCTTTACTAATAATTTATTCTAATCGTAACAAGGGCAAGACATGTCATGGAATGTCGAATGTCGAATGTCCTAAAGTTTTTAGGTCTGTAGATGCCAGTACCTTTACAAATATTCTTTCAAGATTTGTGATAAAGTTCTATCACAAATCTTTGGAAATAACGTTAGTAATCCAATATATCGTAGCATAAGTAAGTAGTTAAGGAACATACATTATTTGTGTTTTTGACGCTAACTATTGTTACAAATTGCTACACTATTTAGCCCTACTCCACACTTCAAATTTTCAGTGTAATTTTCAGTTACGAGTCGATTTCGACTGAATTTAATCGAGATTAACCGCCGCCGTCGTATTGATTCAAGCCGTCACTGTTTTCGAAACTTTCATTATAATACCTACTATTATTAGTCATGCCGCTATCGATTCAATTTCGATTGTTTTCAGAGGAAATCGACTACATGAAATACGAAGGCAGGGAAAAGGGCTCCGTTTTATGACCAACAAAGTTACTTACGGAAACGCCGTAAGTGAGGTGTGAAATCACTTTGACAAATAGGGTGCGATATAAACTACACAGAGCGGGTACAACATATATACATACAGGAAATAAATAACACGTAAATTGCGTTATGTTCCACATAAGTAATTTTAGAATAGGTACTGTTAGCAAAAGCACGTGGCTATGTACGATAGCGACAATGCAAAACATTTGTTTTGCATTGTCGCTATCGTACATAGTGAATTCCGATGAAAAACATCTATGTCTGGTTATAAATCTGATATAAATAAGAATCAAAATGAAAATACACTTTCTCTTTACAGTACCCAGTATCTGCAATGATGTACTCGTCGGTGTCGTCGCACGAAATGTGCCGTTTGTGACATCAAGCCCGCGCGGGTACCTTTCGTGGTCCGCGCGGACGCTGCTCTTGATGCAGGGAGCGCCGCTCGCTCCGGTGCCGGCGGGCGGGCGGCGGTGAAAGAAGCGAGTCCTACCGGCTGCGCCATCTAGAACACCCTTCCTTCGAAGAAACTATGTACTGCGTAGACCGACATCTCTGCTGCCAAGACTCAGAATCGGTCAGTGAAATCAGTTTAGAAAGTGAAAGTAGAAACCCCTCCATAAAACGTAACAGTAAGAAAAGAGTAACCTACCAAACCAAAGCCGAAGTGATCTCAAATTAGGCTAGTCGGAACTTTTCAATCAGGAGCTGTGATTTATGAGTGTATTTATATATATATACACTCATAAATCATATATATATATATATATATATATATATTATATTATATATTATATATATATATATTATATATATATATATAATATAATATATATATATATATAATACCCATTGTAATAATAAAATATATAAATGTATTGAATGCTTAATTTTGTAAATAAATATGGGAAGTCATGCGCTTCTTTAATTGTACATGATATGATTTAAAATAATTAATTATTTTTGATGTCTAAAACATAAGCCCAGTTATGTAATTTTTCATACTTCATCATTTACCTATATATAAACAATTTAACAGATAAGGAAAGTCAATTAAAAACCAGTTACGGATCTATTATAGTCTAATATTGTGTTTGTACCGAGAAATATTTCCCAAACCTTTTTGTAAAATATTTCTAAACTATTTTATTCTTTAGAACAAGTATTATAATCATGATTGTATTACACAAGGTTGTAAATTAATAATAAGTTAAGTTATCAATGTTAATTTATTCGTATTGTTTAATTACGTATTTTATTATAATATGAAGAAAACTTAAAATGAATTGTGATAATCGTAAAGGTCTAAGCATCTATCCCTATTCGTTTTATAACGTGAAACGTGTTTAGTTTAACCTGCTGTATTACAGTAGTTTTACACAACGTTCCAGTAACATTGATTATTTTGTCAAGCTTTTGTGTTAGTCATTATCAAACACATTTTGTAAATAAGTAGGAGTAGGTACTCGATAAATATTTTTCATTATAACATAGATAAATAAAAGTATTTTAAAACTATCTTGACTGATATCTTACTATAGAGAACTGTAACGATAGAAAAACATAGCGTTTTCATTAAATATGATCTATTCATCAATCATCATCATCTTTAACTGCTGTACGTAGAAGTCCACTGGTGGATACATGCCTCTCTCAAAGAATGCCATGATCTTGGGCTACCTCTATCCACCGGCTTCCCACAAACTTTTATATGAATTCATAATTATTTCATAAAAATCAACAAAATACAAATTAGAGATTGCAATCAAGGTTTGCAAATTATTAGCTAACTAGCCTTTGCTGACGCGTGATACCCAGATAAAAGGTTGCAATGTGTTAGGGAACTATAATTGATAACAATTTCATACAAATCGTTTCCGTAATTTCGGTGACTATTAGTAATAAACATCCAAAATTTGATATTAGGAGGATTATGTACTCTGAATGTATTTTCACACAATTTTTATTGTAATCTACCTGCTAGCATCTACTCACAAATATGTCTGTGTTTACTTGCATAACAAAATGTTTAAAACTAATGAAAATTCAACCTGGTTTTTTTTCTCTAAAACTAATTAACTTCAGAATCTCCAGTAAGAATAATTTTAAAAGAAAAATAAACTATCAAAATTAAAAAATAGGTTACAGTAATACCTTCCTATCTATATGCAATATGCAGTTTCTAAACTCGAACATCAAACAATTTATGAATAAGTACTAGCTGTTTAATAAGTACTAAGTGTGAATAAATAATAAAATAATTTATTGATCTATCTATGTTAATTACTACAAATTAAATGTAAAATGTTTTAAATAGGTTGTTGTATCAATTTATAATAAAGTATTATTTTTATACAAAACTATTTTCTTATTTCTTTTAAAACCACACAAACTTAAAACTAATATGTTTATAAATACGAATCTCAAAATAATATGAACCTTATTATTTGTACCCCTCAGAAAATGTTGTAATAAAGCTGAAATTACATCACCATCATCACAATCATCAGGGCATTTCTAAAGCTCGAACTAGCAAATAGACATCAAATATACATATCAAAACCGATGACGTCATTATAATATGCGCTAGGAACTAATGCAGTCGTGTAACACAATGGAAACGGTAATTAGTATCGATGCAGTGCGCTGCCAGTGCTGCTATAAATCATTTGCAGCCAATACACCGCTACGGGAACGCTGCCACTGTCTATGCGAGTGCCTTCCTACAATTCTAATGCTCAAATGCAATTAGGTGACCAACAGATATCTGTTTTTTTTTTAATATTCACTTAGTTTTCATAACTTTTGACTGGACTGCAGTGCAGTAGAAACATCATCAGGGGAAAATTGAAACCAAGAAAATTGAATGTCTATCGTGATTCTTTCTAGCAAGCAATGGCTTTTATTGAAGGCAAACAAGATGCAAAATTATGAGTAAACTATATTGAAGAAATTAACATTAAACTGCGTAATGAAAATTCAAACAAACTCGTGGTATTATTGTATTCGTTTAAATTTAATACGAAACTTCTCTGAGGCGCACTATATCTATTCACTACATCGGTTATTTCAATGGAAATACTATTAACACTGGTATATTTTTGTGAAAATAATGTATTTATTCTTATAACTATTAAATCGCTTCATGTGCGTTAGCAATCTTTGCCTCTTGACATGATAAATAATTACGAGTACCTATCCAAAAGTAAAATGACATAAAAAATATTATACAAAAATAATATCATACATAGTAAAATATAATCAAATTAAACTACATCGGGACTCCATTCAATCAGATAAATGGATATACGTGTAAGAATGATTTCTTTGGGCCCGTGATATGAAGCATCTGATAAGGTTCGTTTCTGACGGCGCAGAATAAGTAAATCAGGACCTTTGAATTATTCACGAAACTGGAATCAGAACGACACATACCCAATTTCGGTGACAACGTTAGACTGTCTTTCATTTGGTATGTATTTTCTTTAGAAACCTACTCGTGTTTATAGATCCAATGTATTGATAGAAGGAGAATTGAAGAGGTTGAATAAATGGATGAGCTTTATCGTACGTTAAAATGAGATGAACAAAATAAACAATAGCATACATATGTAAATTAAAGCTACAATGGGTGGTCAATCTCTTCCAGACAATCTTTACTACTTCTGACGTTGTTACTTCAACAACAATTTCAGTCAATTTTAGCACAGCATCAAAAACAGTGGTGGCTAGAGTCGATATACTACTTATATATCGATGGATTTTGCCACTGTGAAAAAAATATGTAAATATAGTCAACGCTGAAGAAAAACATAGTAAGGAAACCGGCCTGTGCAGTGCAAGTACCAAAACTCGAAGACACGCATGAAATAAACTTCTACGAGTCGCACTGACTGGTTCAAGAAAGAACTTGTGACACAACGAAGGAAAGAAGCATGAAAAAGCAAATGATAAACAAAAATAAAATATAACTCGATGATAAAAGCAATATTTATTGATACTTCGGATAAATTATTATAACTACGTTTTGGCGCAATGCAGGTTGTTTATAAAACTTTTACTGTTCCGATATCTGTATCATTCTTGGCATGGTTGTAGTACATCAAAAGATTTAGGTAATTTTATAAAGTTACTAGCCTCTGCCGACGGCTTCGCCCGTGTGGTACCCGGATAAAAAGTAGCGTATGTGTTATTCTAATATATAAAATATGTTACTGTAAAGTTTCATCGAAAAACGTTCAATTGTTTTTGCGTGAAAGAGTAGCAAACATCCATCCTTACAAACTTCGTGTTTATAATATTAGTTGGTCTTTGCCAATATAATTTTTATAAACATAAAACAATAGGAAACCAGCCAGAGCCACCATAAGTATAAAAAAAATTAATAAAATGTGTATTTTGGAAAACACAATAAAAACACGCTTTTATCACGCATTAAATATCATAAAAATAATTCCACTATCCACCTCCTGGCTTCGTCATTACATCAGCTTCAAGATACCAAATTATAGTATTGTCATCCCAACTTTATAAACATACATAAATTTCATTTCGATACGACAATTAGAAGTAGGTTTAAATCGACTTCCAATATCTGATTACATTGCTTGTTTGTTAGTTACAAGAGAATCAAATAATATGAGCGTTTAAAAAAGTAAAAAAGCGTCACGGAG
The DNA here is from genome assembly GCA_958496245.1 of Perizoma flavofasciatum. Classification (NCBI taxonomy): domain Eukaryota; kingdom Metazoa; phylum Arthropoda; class Insecta; order Lepidoptera; family Geometridae; genus Perizoma; species Perizoma flavofasciatum. The sequence goes on along the minus strand of OY292439.1, from coordinate 5,444,999 downwards.
TAATCGACCAACGTACATGATTTTTTTTTAAAGAAATTCATCCCAATTCTAATGAATATATTACGCTTACAAAGGCCTAACCATCAAGTCTTATTTCGATTTAATTTAGGAAAATATGTCAAATTCTGCTTTCGCAATCTAGTTGAGGACGCTATCGCCATGGCAATATCATATAATCGTCAATCGCAAAGTGAGATTTGACATCTTTGCCTGAATTGATTCGCAATAATAGTTGATAGTTAGGAAATCAGAAATCAGAACATTTATTTACTCGTAGGTCAGCTAATACATGATGTTACAATTTATATAGGCCCTTGTATATTCTACTATCCAAATGATGTGCAAATGTCAATAGGTAGATGGAGAAACAATTTAAACAATAATATTTAAAAATGTCAGAACTTTTGAATTAAAAATGTCATTCAAACGTCAAAATATGAGAATTAGAATGTTTCAGGTTTAATAAAACTCACACAGTAAATTTATTGATTTTGTAAAATATATTTAGATTGACGGCAATCATATTGTAATCTAAATAAAGTACCCTAGCACAATCCCCAGCAATCCCCTCAATATGTGACAAGCACATTGTGTCAGCAGGCATATTATGTAAATGTACACATTATAAGACCCTATAATTTATAAACCTTATAAGGGTCAACTGAGCGGTACAGGGAGTACTTCATCAACCCTGGACGCGTACTCTTTACGATCTCAGAGCAAATATACTAAAGAGTGCGAACGATGGACGGTGGACGTATGAACCAGTGTCACGTAATACCAGATGTAACCATACGCTAGCCTTTATAATAACGTTACAGTGTGGTACCACAGTAGTCGTAGTTCCTGATATCCTCGACACAGGGAATGCTAGAGTGGGAGCTATTCATGCGTGTGTTGGCTCTGTTTTTTATTTCTATTTTTTTTAAGTTTTTAACCGTCATGAAATTTTGTCAAGCACTACAGCTTATTTTGCCTCCATCAAGACAACCTTTTTATCCGAGCTCTGTTACAACTACCGGTGATATTTCAACAAAGAATGAAACTTATTCACCGATTTCTATTCTTCTGTTGAAATATCTAAGCTGAGGTCACAATAGGTATTGTTGTACGTTTTATGTCGATTTACTCCTGTGTTGAGCTGCAGTAGGTATGCCATTTCATACCTGTAAAAAGTGACCAAGTATTTTGTGTTTACAAATCAACCTAACTTATTTATGTACTAGTAGTATGTTGATTTGCATGATTTTAGAACAACTCTTTTCTTGATGACGTATTTTTTCCTGAATTCCTCTAAATGTGTGGGTACACATAGGTACGACGACCTCTTTGGCGCAGTGGGCGAAGGCCCGTCAGGCCCGCCTTCTAAAATACAGAAGGTTGTGGGATCGATTCCAACTGGGGGACAAATTTTTGTATAATCTTCAAATATATGTCTCGGCTCCGGGTGTTTTTTATGAAAGTATTTACAAAAAATAAGTATATAAGTAGTACGAGTTTATTGGCCACGTGATCAAACTTCTCATTTTATAACTAAGCAACGGGAAAAAGAAACCTCTAATAAACTAATTCGTCTTTTTTACAACGCCAACTAAATATTCTATAGAAAGCGTTAACTTTAACTTCATCGAAAAGTCATAGTAAGTAATGATAACAAGAATATTTTTACACGCCCTTTCTTATACTTATACCTGTTTTGTTTTATTAGCAAATGAAAAAAATATATTATTACCCGACTGCGTTAATTCTAGATACAACAGTTAGCTTCTGTTTTTATCTTTTTTTCTTTATCTAAACCTTTAAAAAATGATTCAAACTACTACTTTTTCAAACTACTCCTTTTAAAAAACAAAGGAAAAAATAATAATTAATGTTTCTGAGATGAAAACTTGAGTAACTTAATACCATTCGCCGTAAGAGGGTGCTAAAAACGATAATGTGATTTTTTTGTTATTCATAAAATAGTCATGTCTGGAAATAGCAGGATCCAATCCATCGTACTAATATGAATTTCATGTGAATTTCAATTCGCATTAGTACGAGAAAAAAATTAGTCGACAAAAGAGTTACGAGACCATACAAAATCCTTAGTATTTTTGTCATAGCAAATTATTATATATTTTTTGTATGCATGGCCTGTTTAAATTTTAAAGAATGATCCTAAGTAAAATTAAATACAAAAAACAACGTATAACTTTTGAGACTACTGGTATAGAGTAATTTTAAGTTCTATGAAACTTTGGTCCATATTAGATCTCGTACGCCAAAGATTTCCTCTTCAAGATCTCAAGAGAGAGAAGTTGTAAGCCTGGCTCCTATCTAGGCTTAAGGATTTATGCACCGGGAGCAAACACTGAAATCCATACGATGAGAACTTGGTAGGTCCCGCAGCTTAGATTAAAATAGCTGCGTCAATCGATGGGCGTCCCTCTCATTATAGCAATATCACTATGTTTGTGTGGATAGGAGTTTTGAATTTTGAATTTTGTAACGGATAATTAAAGGACAATTTTATATAATTTTGATTCCAATGGATATAGTTACCTGGCTTTGACAGTTGAAAGGAATAAACAGGCATTGCAGTAGACCTAATTCAGAGCAAAAATAAAAACGTTGATCCACAGCACTTCGGGCCAGTGTTGTGAAATGTCTTGTCATAACTTTTCTGAAAGTTCCCTAACACGGCGAAAACGAAACTTAGCCCATTTAAGAAACCACATCGATGAAACTTACGCAAGTCCATGTTATTTATTAGACATAGTCTACCGCTACGATGAATTGTGTTGACTGTGCTTTATTAAGCTGCGTCACTGCTCTTCAAAGAGAAGAAGATGTGAGTGCTTCCTAACAAACCTAAACATGAAACGCAATATTATACACGAGAACTTTATACACGAATTTCAGCTTGATAACGACAAATAAAGATTGGTTGGGATTTGTGGGTTAGAAGCTACTAAAGAACCTTCTTAAAGAAAGTAGTAAACTTTGTTGATTTTCATTCAACCTAAGACTAGCTCATACATTATGTAAAGCTGAGAATATGTCATCAATATTTATTTATTTTTTTCTTTTGACATGTTACATGTACATGGAATTCGTATCATACTTAAAAAAAACATGCTACTGTTTTCCCCATGATGGACATCCTCAGATACATGTTAAGTGAGTAGATCATTAAGGATACCAGGTAGGTAGTCTGAGGCACGTACAAATATTAAATTTAGTTAGCATTCCACGTGGCAGGTTGTAAGCCCATCGCCGCTTACTGGAACACTTACTGTTGGCACATGCCTTCGAACCTTCGAAGAACCACGGTATCGCCGGTTTCCTCACGAATGGTGAGTTGTGAACACGTGTTAATAAACACAAAATTTTCGAGTGGAAAATCCTTTGGTGCACGACGGGGTCCGAACCCACGACCACTGAATCGAAAGTTGGTGTACCGCTCAAAATGCCAACACGGCTCTATCTACATTCATTATTCATTGATGTGTAAGCACCACTACTGCGATACGTTTTTCTGAAAAAAAATATATGAAAAAGACAGATTTTTATGAAATGAATACGCACACGTCAGCAAAACTATTCCAATAGACTAGTGAAAATAACAAATAAACGAAAAAAACAAATTAAACCCTGAAACAAAAGACTATTGAAGTAATTCTTTTTTCAAATCAAATATTAAGGTGTATGTGGCCAGTTTGTACTAAGAACTTTTTGTACATATGTCAGTCTTTTATTTTCGATTGATGAAGCGTTCCTCTAAATAAGTGTATTTACTTTTGTTCAAGAAATCGGTTAATAATATAACACACATTCCTTTTTCGGAAGACACAAATGATTAAATTGTGTTCAAACTATTCGTTAACTTGTTAAACAAGCACACACTTTAAACTACATGATACTCATTGACTAAATTTAGATAAAGTTGCTACGCAAAAACACAGTAATAAATAAATACACTTCTCTTGTAGACACTTAAGATACTTTGTCATGTCACTTGATAAATTATCTCGCGGCTCAGGATGAAGAGCGCAATTCACAGAACGTAATTATGCTCGTGAATGTATACGGATCCTATTGCAAGGCTTTTCATAATGAGAAGTGTTACAATTTATCTAAATCGTATTTACAGTTTATAAATGAATAAATGAAAATACATGATTATACAGCTTTTAAAAATAAGCAATAACATATTAAAATTAAAGTTACAATGGGCGGTCTTATCACTTCAAAGCCAACCTTTGAAATTAATGAAATAAAAAACGTTTACTTAGCACGACATAAAAAACAACAAGTTTTGCAAGCTTAAGATGGTGGGACAGTTTTGAAACAAATTTTAATTAGAAAAGCCTACTTTTAAAATAAAAACTGAAACAAAAATGGCCCACGCACATTACTGATCCATCTACTTAGACAAGGGACAAGGTTTGTAGTAGAGGAAACACAACGTACATTGCAAACAATTACTATTACTATTATAAACGCGAATGGATGTTTGTTACTCGTTCTGAAAATGAACTTTTTGTATTAGCGATGGATCGTCGACGTAATTATCGTTAACGAATCGAAACTGTTAATTTTCGCTCATCAACTAGTCCATCGACTAGTTGAATTCGTCGACTAGTCGATGTTTCAACTTCGTTTTATTGACGAACTATCTAAACTTCGCGACGATGTCTACCTAGTCGATAATATCGACCATAACTTAAAGACTAGGTAGGTAATCTTATTACCATGTTTCTTTGAAATTTAATAAATTTCGAAGAAATGTGCCTTAAAACTTAAAACTTCCATTTTACTTTATATGCGAGTCTATTTGAAAAAAAAATACTTACATTTTATTCATAGTAATTTATTTCTCAAAATAAATAAAATATAGGTATAATATAATATAGGTATCTATTTATTTGCAATAAAAAACTTCACTTCATACTTTTCCAGTTTCATTATAAACTCGTATATGGACGTGTGAACGCATCGTCTCGTCGCGTCAGTTTAGCCGTCTACGATTTCAACTAGTTGTGAATCGTCGATGCGTTGATTCAACGTAAATGGTTGATTCGCGTTGACCGTCGATATGAACGTTGTGGAATCTCAGTTTAGCCGTCTACGATTTCAACTAGTTGAATGAGTGACAGTGAACCGTCGATACGTAGATAGATAAACTCTTTATTGCACACCAAAGCAAAATACAAAAAGACAGAAATTCACAATAATATAAGGTACAGTGGGCGGTCTTATCGCTAAAAGCGATCTCTTCCAGGCAACCTTTGGATGGACAGGATAAAATAGAATCAAAAGACGGCGGTGTACCTAAACCTATAACATATATATATGTATTTATTATAATAAATACCTACATATATAATACAAATATATATACATATCCTATATAATATACATACAAATAATAATGTGAGATAATAATATGTAATAATATATAAAACTATTTACTAGCAGCTCTGAGACATATGGACAGGAGTATGAAGCTGTAGAGTTTCGGAAAAGCGAAGGTTTCGATCATGCGTGTGGTGTAAAAATTCAAAACGCTCCTTAAGATAATATTGTGAGAAATGATTAAAAAGAACACTATAAAGAAGGGAAACAATATGTGCATTCCGGCGAAGGCGGATGGGAAACCACTTGAGTTTTGCGCGAAATTCTGAAATATGGTCATACTTACGTAAGCCAAATATGAACCGGATACAAAGATTTTGAAGACGCTCAAGTTTGTTTAACTGGGCTTCGGTGAGGACGTAGATTCAACGTAAACGGTTTATTCTACTAGTTCGTTTATTCAACGCCAATCGCTATTTTGTATACACATGGATAATCTGCCCTAAGTTGGTACAGGCTACTACTGAAATGCGTCAATGTACGAATGGCGCGTGGAGCTCCGTCGTAGAGGCGAAAGTCCGTCGCAGAGAGGAGTGGAGGTTTTGACCAGGAATTGGTCCTGTGGAGGTTCAACGCTAGACAAGCGCTACTTGGTAGATAGAAGGAACGTTTAGGAACGCCTAGAGCAGGCGCCAGGACGGTAGAGGCTATCCGGCCGATCCTAGAGGGCTGGTTGGACGGGGAACATAGGTCGCTTACTTTCCAGCTGACGCAGGTGCTTTCAGGGTATAGATGCTTCGGAAAGTACCTGTGTCGTATAGCCGGAAGAGAACCGACAACTAAATGTCATCAATGTAATTGTGATGAGGACATGGCGCAACATACACTAGAGGAGTGTTCGGCTTGGAACGACCAACGTCGTGACCTCGTCGTAATAGTAGGGGACGGCCTCTCCCTTCCGGAGCTCCTAAAAGCTATGCTGGAGTCAGAGAGGTCGTGGAATGCTGTTGTCGACTTCTGCGAACATATTTTAATGCAGAAGGAAGCTGGGGAGAGGGAGCGAGAAATAACAACTGACCTCCCGATCCGCAGCAGGAGAGCCGGGCGTCGCAGAAGAATGTTTAACGCTCTTCTTCGATCCCCATAACAGACGTCTAGGGGGTGGTCATGGGGGTGGCCACCGTCATGACTTGACCTCGGGAAGGCGCGCGCGGTGTTTCCACGCGCCTCTGGTGATGAACAGGCGTTTCATAGCGCGAGTTTGGGGCCCTTAAAAGCGAGCCAACGCTACTGAGACCGCGGAAGAATGCACAAGCGTACCCTTAGTCTTGCCATACAAGGTGTCAGGAAGCAACACTGTGGTGGTTTTAGCCGGCTAGAGTCCGGCATAACTCTTCTGTTGCCCCCGCGACGGAAGAGTATCCACGATGGATTTCCCCACTTTAAAAAAAGGCTACTACTGAAATCGTGTTATTTATGCAAATTGTCGTTTATATTCTACTAGCCTCTGCCGCGCTTCGCCCGCGTCATACCCGGAAATAGAGTAGCATTAGTGTTATTCTGGTGTACAAGCTGTATCACTGTAAAGTTTCATCAAAATCCGTTCAGTAGTTTTTGCGTGAAAGATTAACAAACATCCATCCTCACAAACTTTCACGTTTATAATATTAGTAGGATTTCTAAAACATTATACCAATGTTTTTAAATTAGACCTTACACTATACTTATAGTGAAAAACTTACCTATAGTCTATGAAATTCTCACAACATTACAACTCTCAACTTAATATGTCTAATGTGTGAAGCATTAAAACCAGCTAATCTAGGTATAAATTATACAGGGACCTCAGCCAATTACTGCCAACCCAAAGACAGTAGAAACAGCATAATCGGTAAGATTATGAAGGTGATTTTCGACCTCTGAAGTCAGAATCCCAAAGGCCCGGAAGATTATCCCTCATCAAGAAACCAGTGTCTAAATCACCCACAAATCAAGCAATAAAAGCCTATAATACGCAACGTTATATAAAATAGAGTCTACAGGTTGGTAGTTATGCACATCAAGCAGACTTTATAATTTATCGACAATTGCACCCATCAGTCGTACCGACTGTACATTTTGAAATACGGTTGCAAGCTACGGTTGTGCTTGACTTGAGATATAATACTGGTAGAACACCCGCAACTTTGTCCCCGGTGAGTTTATTTCCTAAAAAATCTTATCCAATGCAACCCAATTAATGTATATCCTCCAAATTAGGCTGGTTGTTTATTTTCAGTTCGTCACCTAGTCACGCAAAGATTATACTATTATAAAATGTAGGTAGGTCCTCTTGATTTTATTTCTGTGAAAAATATTTTTTGAATAATAAGCGTTTACTCCCATAATCGGAAAAATACGTTATAGTCGTATATTTGATCTAAATTTGTTTAAAAAAAACACAAATAATAAACTGAAAAGATTTAACCTCAAAAACCAAAAACAATCAAATATAAAAATAACAAAAAAATAAACTCTAAACAAAAAAAAAGTCAGACGTTCAGAACGAAACGATGTTGCTTGTTCGAAGTCTAGCGGCAGAAAGAGGGCCGGCGCGAGAGAGCGCCGGGTTTTATACTGTCTGGCGGCGCGTGGCAAAGATTACTCCTTTACGGCCTTCCTGACAGGAGTCCGTCTCGGGCTCCATCTTAGCTCCATTGATCAGTATCTAGCATAGGCATAGAGGGTTCTTGCCCGACCGTACGAGGCTCCTGCGTAGAGCCGTAACTTCTGGCCTCACGCATCGGTTCTCCTGCACCCTGCTGGTTCTCTTCTACGGGCGCGACGCTGGCGTTTACCTCGCCGGCGGCGCTTGCATCAGAAGCGCTTGGCGACGGCTCAACGCCTTTCCTTACACCCGACGTACTAGGCTGTTGACCATCGCCTGCAGACGGCTGAGTGGCTCTAGATGACGGCTCGCTGACCGCCGAAGGTGGCGGCTGAACAGCAGCCGCAGTGGACTCATCATCTATTTTCAAAGCAGAACAAAGGAATCTACGTGAATTACTGATTCCTATAAGATGGTTGATCAAAACGTTTGTTAGTACTATCACTACAACAAGACATGAGTTTTAATTTATGACCCTTAAGAATCACAAACCAAAAACCCGCACAAAGAAAAAAAACCCGATTTCATTAAAACGAGCTTGCGCATGCACAAATAAATGAACGGCGCTGAGCACTTACATGGTGTAGGCCCAGTAGTTTACTGACATAGTTAGCTACATGTAGGCCCAGTAACCCGCCCATTACTGACATAGTTAACTACATGTAGGCCCAGTAAACTACTGACATAGTTAACTACACCTACTCAACGACTCTTTGGTTTAGGCCATTACCAAAAAGCTTTCCACACTAAGGGTTGAGGGAAATTTTCCCAGCAACCCTTCCGCGAAACGTTTCTCACACTAGAGGTAGTGATCAGCTACCTCTATCGACCGACTCCAAACAAATACCTTCTCACCGGAGCAAGGATCACCATACGTGCCCACTCATTGTGTGCCGTATGCCAAGGACAGCTGCAACCCACCATCAAAGAAAGCAGCACATACATCAGGAGTCCACTCTCCCCGCCATGGGATGATGTACTCAGCCGCTGCTTGGGTCAACTTCCCGTAGGAACCAGCCAGGAGTTGCAGCTCGTACCGCCCATGGGGTAAAATCTTCACCACCCGGTACGGTCCTCGCATGCAGGAGTCCAGCTTGCCAGTCGACTGCGCTTGCTTCCTGACAAAGACCAAGGAATTAATTTCAAAAGCATGAGGAGGACGTCTACCTCGATTTACATAGGCATCTTGCTTCTGCTGGTTCTGTCTGAGACGCTCAGATGCTCTCTGTCGACTCATCTCACGCAAAGCCTCTCTATTAGGACTTGAACCGTCCAACGCCACATCTCGCACTAGACTTCGAATCAAGGGTGTAGCCGCATCGATGCCTACTAACAGATTAAGAGCAGAGTACTGCGTAATACGATGTTTTGTTATATTCAAGACTAGCTGGACCTTCCACATAATTTTAGGCCATTCCTGTTGCCGAAAATTACACTCGATTCGTACCATATTGAGCACCGTGCGACAGTATCGCTCAACCTGCCCATTTGACTGATGCATCTCTGGTGTAATTAGATGTGTGTCACAACCCATATCTGTTACCCAGTTGAGAAATTCAGTACTTTGAAACATTCGACCCCTGTCAGCCACAATTAATCTTGGGGTCCCAAACAACGATATGACATTAGTGAAGTGCCGCTTTAGCTCACTAGCATCCTGACGGTACATTGGGTAGAGTAGACAGAACTTCGAAAAGGCGTCTACAACTATCAGAACATGACGGTAGCCATCAGCCTCGGGAAGGGGCCCTAAAGTGTCCATGTGGACTGTATCAAAAGGGGTCTCGGGTTTATCCCATGAATGAATGGGCTGCAAGGGGGCTCGTGCTACTTTCTTGTGGGAGATGCAAACTAAGCAGTGAGCAACGTATTTTTGAACAAACGATCTTAACCCGGGAAACCAAAAGTGCTTGGTGATCAAATCTACAGTCTTATCCACCCCAGGATGTTCGTGTTCGTCATGGAATACACGCAGGAGACTAAGCCTATGGCCCTTAGGGATAAAGCAAAGTAGCCGCGACTGTTCACCAGTAGGTGAATACTTTACGTACAGTAGGTCATTTTTAAGGACGTACCTGTTCACGTCAAGTTGTCCGTCTGTCAATTTCTGCCTAAGGGTCAAGGTCTCTTCATCAGCAGCCTGTGCAATTTGTGCCCAGTTTTGCGGCTTTTGAACGCTACACACATTGACCGGATTTCGACTTAAAAAGTCGGCGTGGTTCATAAACGTCCCCTTACGATATTGGAGCTCAAAATCAAAATCCTGGAGGTATACCCACCACCGCGCCACCCTAGGCAGTAAATCTTTTTTACGCTGCGTAAGTTTTAAGGCATTACAGTCAGTGACCACGGTGAAGTGTATACCCACAAGATAATGCCTGAAATGCTGAAGCGCTTTTACAACTGCGAGGGTTTCTAATTCATATGAATGGTATTTCCCCTCAGCCCCTTGCGTCAACTTGGAAAAATACGCGACCACTCTCTTACAACCACCCTCATGAATTTGCATTAAGACCGCCCCATAACCAACAGAGCTCGCGTCGGTATGTACTTCGATCGGGAGTTCAGGATCGTAAATAGTGAGGACGGGTTCGCTCGTAAGGCACTCAACAATGTCATTGCGGGCGGCCCGCTGCTCTGGTCCCCACAAAAATTGTACACCCTTTTTTGTCAAACCAACTATACAAGCCGTTTTCTGAGCAAAACCAGGGATGTACCTCCTAAAATAGCTGGCTAAACCCACAAACTGACGAACCTGCTTCACGTTTTTGGGTTCGGCAGAGTCAAGTAACGCTCTCACCTTGTTGTGGCTCGGCCGTACCTGACCACTACTAATACTACGACCGAGATACTCAACCTCCGTTGTGAGGAAGGAGCATTTTTTCAAGTTAATCGAAAAACCTGCCCTAGTCAATACGGCAAGTACATCCCGAAGGAGAACGAGTCCCTGTTCCACTGTTGGACTCAAGATCAACACATCGTCAATGTAGACAAGGACTTCACCAGACTCAATGAATTCGCGGAGTGTTTTCGCAATTATTCGTTGGTATACTACAGGGGCGTTGGCCAACCCATAGGGCATTTTAACCCATTCGTAATGACCCTCGGTTGTGACAAATCCAGTAAAAGGAATCGACTCTTCCTCGACTGGAATCTGGTGAAATCCTGTCGCCATGTCAAGACTCGAAAAATACATGCTTTTTCCCAACTTATCTATGTGGTCGTCGATTCTCGGCAATGGAAAACGATCCTTTATGGTCGCGTCGTTCAACTTCCGAAAATCGACACACATCCTATCTGACCCATCCTTTTTTTTTACAAGGAGAATCGGGCTCGCGTAATCTGATTCTGATTCCCGGATTATTTTTTTATCTAAAAGATCTTTAATGATTTCACGGACTCGAAGGGTCTCAGGGTAGGAAAGTCGATACGGGCGATAGTTGACAGGAGTTGTGTCGCTCAACCTAATAGACATACTGCCCGTATTAACAGTAGATGTCGCCGTACCGGTAATTAAGTATTCTGAAAACCCTTCAACAATGTCAAGTAGCATTTTCAAATGATCACCAGTAAGAGGTGTGTTAATTGGAATCGATGGATCAGACTCGACTACCATGACTCTATCAGTGTCACCTACCTCCCTCATGAGAAGCTGAGATTCGCGTGTGCGTATGTACCGTATACCTTCTCTATTAAGTACATCTGTCCCCACGATGATGGGCGTGTTCATGAATTCAGACCCAACCAAAAACAAGTCTACCTCTAACGTAACACCATCGAATTCAACCGGTAGGGTGACAAAGGAGGTGCTCTCAATCTCTTGACTTCCTAAACCTTTCAATATGCGAAACGTTGGTCTGTGTGCGCAACGAAAATGTTTCAGCATTGAAGAGGACACAAGTGATATTGTCGATCCGCTGTCTATAAGAACATCAACAGGGATACCCTGTATAACTGCTGCAACTACATCATTATTTCGAGTAGTTTGGTTTTCCCGACAAAAGTTAACATCATTTTTATTACGCAACTCAGACCTTTGTTTCGCAAAACACGTATCTACTTTGTGACCTGGTTTTTTGCAATATGAACATAGTTCAGACCTAGTCGGCACAAAAACCGACTTTGAATTTGTCGTGACAACACCTGAGCCCTCCCCAGAATCGATTTTAGCTTTCTTATTACACGCAACCTGTCTATGCCCTAGAGCGCCGCAAGAAAAACATCTACCCTCAAACTTACGTTTTCTTTCGATACTGACATGCTCATATCTATTTTTAGCCAAAGAACCATGAGTTGAATTACGGACAGCATTTGTTTTTGTAGTGATGATCTTTGTGGTAGACTTTACGTAAATCGAAAAGAATTGGACTAAATCATCCGGCAAGAGTTTTGCGTTCGTGGCGGATGCTCGAATATGTGGGTCGGTAATTCCGCGAATAACGATTGCTGAAATTAACTCATCACTAAGCCCCTGCACTATACGTAGTCGGAGCAATGATTGACGAGCGTAATCTGCGTATGTTGAGAAATTGTCAGAGTTTTTGCTCATTACCTCGAACAAAATATTCGCAATGTCAGGAGTTTTTGGACACAATGGTATGAACTCTCGTTTAAAATTACTCCATGAACGGTCACTAGTCACCCACTCATTTAGCCATAGTCGAGCATCGCCTTTCAGGCAATTACCTATACGCGAGAGACATTCGTAGTCGCTCCAATTGTTCATCGATTTAGCCCTGTCTACCTCGGCGCACCAGTCGTTAATATTATGCAAGTTAGGGTCAAAACTAGAAATATAAAAATGCTGGTTCGGTCTTACCGCTGTCCCGATGGATCGAATTGCTTCTACGATCCGATCGGTTACCGTATGTGACACCGCAGGCGCGCTGGCATCCTCAGCGACGTCATCTAGTCCAGGATCGAGCGCAGGGCCCGACTGCGACCCGGTGTGTGATACCGGCAATGGCACCGGCGCTGTGCTGGCCCGCGAGCTGGGCGCCTGCAAAGGCGGCGGCGCAGGCTGAGCTATCGGCGGCGACACAGCGTGATGTAGCCTCGGCGAGCGTTCGTCAGCACGTAGCAGCGGTGAGTGCGCTCCGCCATGCGCAGACAGTGAGCGCTCCGCATCACTTGATGGCGGCGATGGCGCCCGCGTGCGTGGCAACTGCGGACCCTCCGCAGGACGCAGCGGCGGCGGTGCCCGGCCGCACGGCGACCGCGACCGCTCCGTGGGACGTGGTGGCGGCGATGGCGCCCGGCTGCGTGTGGGCCGTGAGCGCTCCGCAGCGCGCGGCGTCGGCGAGCGCGCCCGTCCACGTGGAGACCGCGAGCGCTCCGCAGTACGTGGCAGCGCCTGCAGTGGTGGCGTAAAACGCGCCGGCAACGGCGAGAGCGGCCGGCCACGCTCGAGTGTTTGGGGCACGTGTCGTTCACGAGATCTGGAAGATCTCGCTGCAGACCGTTGCTCCAACACCGCGAGCCTTGCCGTTATCGTTTCCATCGCTAGCCTGAACCCTCGATCCGGCGTGCGATCTTGATACCTACTGGACCGCCTGGTCGAGGTATCCCGTTGCCTTCGACGACGTTCGCGGTCTGACATTTTTCGAATGAAAATTGAAATCAGATAGACCAAGACAGTGGGCGGGATAGAATCACGCTAGAATACGGATTCGAATCCCACTTCTGAAGTCGTATATTTGATCTAAATTTGTTTAAAAAAAACACAAATAATAAACTGAAAAGATTTAACCTCAAAAACCAAAAACAATCAAATATAAAAATAACAAAAAAATAAACTCTAAACAAAAAAAAAGTCAGACGTTCAGAACGAAACGATGTTGCTTGTTCGAAGTCTAGCGGCAGAAAGAGGGCCGGCGCGAGAGAGCGCCGGGTTTTATACTGTCTGGCGGCGCGTGGCAAAGATTACTCCTTTATTATGTTGTAAAGACGTTTTAAATATACCTACGTTACGTTTTCGTCTATAAAGTTTGAAAACATTTCGGATACTTGCGGTTTGTCCGCTCAGGCTCTCAAGTTCTTGTAAATTAAAGTAGGTACATTCTTTCAGCGGACTGTCTCAGAAATTTCCGAGCGATGGAAACTTTCTCACAGTTAAATGGAAGTATTTAAGATTCAAATTACTGGAGTTCTTTTATTGTGGACTACTTCGGCTTAACTCCTTTTAAATGCAAACTATTCTCATTTAAGAATGCTTGGTTTCTGGTTTCGTTTACATTTCTATATTCATTTTATAGGCGTGTTGGAAAAACTGATACTATACCTGCCTTATTTCGCGACATTCTTATTATAGGGTAATGTAATTTATATGTTAATATATATATAATGTATGTATATATCCTACTAATATTATAAACGTGAAAGTTTGTGAGGATGGTTGTTTCTTACTCTGTCACGCAAAAACTACTAAATAAAATAGATTTTGATGAAACTTTACAGTAATATAGCTTATACATCAGAATAATACATAGGCTACTTTTTATCCGGGTACCACGCGGGCGAAGCTGAGGGCAGAAGCTAGTAATGTATATGTTACAGTTGTACTTATAATATTGACGCAAACTACTAAAAATAACAGTAAATTAAAAAGCTAGTATTATGTCATTTGATAAAAAGAGAAAAATGCGTTGCACTATCTGTTCTGCACTTATTTGTAAGATATATTTCGCAACATCTATCTATATATCTAAAAGTAAGCGATTTATACAAAATATAAGCAGAGAAAATATAGAAGTAAAACCGGCTTCTCTATTACAATGAACAATTTCAACTTGTTCGTTAATGGCTTGTTGAAAGCTTGGGGAACAAACTTTCGTATTTTTATTCTTGTTTGTCGCGTAGTTCATAACCGAGGACGTAGATTTAACCGCGGCACAACTGGACGATTTTTGACAATCTCCGATCCGATATTGGAACATAACTACGACATATCGAGAACTTTCCCTCATAAGTCCTATCTTACTACTATTATAAACGCGAAAGTTTGTGAGGATGGATGTTTGTTACACTTTCACGCAAAAACTACCGAACGGATTTTTCTGAAACTGTACAGTAATATAGCTTATACATCAGAATAACACATAAGCTACTTTTTATCCGGGTACACGCGGGCGAAGCCGTGGGCAGAGGCTAGTATATAGGAAAGTCTCTCATTAATTTGGCACGCACCACCTGGTACACACTATGTTGATAGCTAACTATTAGAGTAAAGTATGGGTTAGTGTCAAAGTAAGCAGTTTGGATGTATCTCTAACTAGCGCCTATAATTGAAGTGTTCAAGGATTGGATCATTAGATCCAGTACGCAAATCAGATGAAAATTTATGAAATGATGTGCATCTTAGATATTTTGTTCGTAAACCTGTTTGTTATTTTTTTTTTTAAGTTTGTTGTTATATAACAACAATCAGCGCCCATTTTCGACGACAAGCATTTTTTCGTCTCTTTCGTACTAATTGGCTGTCAGGAAATAATTACATCTCCATTTAAGGATCGTATGATGAGAAAACGCTCTTTACTCGATTCTGAACCGGCTTCTTACTTTAATGACTTTCATCTACTAATTTAATTTACTTGATTACTTTCTCATCTCATTTTTATTTCAGTCGACCTCATCCACTCGTTTCTAGGATCACGTGTTTATTTTATTAAAGACGTATTTAATGTTTACTCTTTTTAGAATTTAATTTCGGTATTATAATTTCTGATCAAAATAAATAAGGTTTTCGTTTTTTTTAAGGGCAGCTTATATTAAATTAATACATATTTACCTTATCGGAACCGGAAGTTTACTGATATCTGTCATGATTTTATTTATTTATTCTATGTCTATATTTAGGTTCATATATCCTATCATGTACTGAATGCGGAAGTATGGAAGTTTGATGCTTTCAAACATCTTCGTTACGGCTGAACTGGGCCTCTACTCCGTAAAACAATATCGACATTATCATTACGATATGACAGTGCTCCGAATTATTCAGCCGTACCCTACTCTTAAAAATGTTCGCAATCTTTGTCGTCTATCGAAAGCATAGACAATTTGTATCGGATCTTCGGAACGAAAATAGGATAGGAAAATCTAAAGGCTTGGATAATAGACGTTAAGCCTAAATCCTTTTGCTGTCCGACTGTTTATGTCACTTTTTTAGGCAAAGTGATAACAATTATCTTTGAAAGTAAAAGAAGTGACAACGTCAAACATCAAATCAACAAAACCGCCTGTTGTTTGAAAACTTTACAAGCAAAAATTCTTGTGACCAATAGCCACTGAAGCCATAATTAAGAAGTAAAAACTCGTCTGGGTGAATATTCAAATTCGTTTATTAAAAAGATACTAATAGACACAGCATTAAAGCACTATTTTAACAAAAAAAAGTTTTTTTTTTATTAAAAATGAAATAAAAATCATAAAGAAAAAAAATAGTTTACCTTTACTACACAACCTTTAAAACAACACAGCGTGCGCAAAAATAGAAATTATAGTATTGATGTCCACTTATTTTACTTTAATAAGTGAGCTCCAATGATGTTGTGTTGAGCAGGCAACAAAGGAATTATCCTGGCACAAGTCTTCAAACAAAGTTTATAATTTTATTCCCGATGAAATTATAGTCGGGAATTTTGTTTAGATTCAACTGATCCCTCGGCACTTTAAAACATCATTTTTGTCCAGCCTTTTCCTCGCGGATAGCTTCCATGGCAAGCATAAATCTCGCCATTATTCCAAAACAAGCGGCAAATCAAAAGTCCGTAGTTCAGCGGGCCGAGGTCGAATGAAAAGAATGCAGAGAGTCCAGTAGGCAGCAGGGCTCGAAGGTATAAAAGATTCGGAGTCCGGTAAACGAAATGGAGATGATTTTATCAAAAAACACAACCCGAAACGATAACGCGTACGATAGCATCAAGGGCATCGTTGATAAGTTCGTCAATTGACACTTGTTTCGTTGTCAAATTCAAATTATGATATCGTTTTTAGTGATGCCGGGGTAGGGTTACGACATCGATTGTCAAAAGTAATGTCGGTCGTTTCTATGATAGTCGAAACGATGTAAAGTAGAGTAGGTTCAGCACGATAATTGAAGCGATATATCGTTTATCGGTTTGTAGAGTAGACCCCCTGATTTGGATAATATTTTTTCGTGTCCCATCAAAACGAATAGGCTACTTTTTATCTATAGATACCACGTAAGTGAAACCGTGGGCATAAGCAAGTGTATACGTAATTCTGAAAAGGATCACGGTTAACCACAAAAGCGTTACTATGCATATCCATCCAGCATAAGGCCTCCTGAACTAATAGAGCATGAAGATAAGAATTTTATGGCCTCGTAAAAAAGTTTTGAGCTCTTTGAATATTACCTTTCTGGACAACACTATGAGGATGGCCTGATATAAGTACCAAAGTCTGATTTACTACTGACTGTAGTTGTGAGTTGGAGCTGTGTTTGATAGTTACACCCGTAAACTTTATAACGTTTATGTTCCGTTCGATTCTTGAAAGAGGAGCGTTTTTATCAATGGCCTAGAAATAATGGAGTAGCTTTTTTAGAAACATTTTCGCTTTCAAAAAATATACAATTTAAATTATTTATTTTTATAACATACAAAACCTGTATATAATTTGAATTGCCTACTTTATTTATTGAGTTTGACTGGACTATTTTTACGCTTAGCGCTTCTTACTGCTGGAACCTGGTATGTGTATAATACAACTCGTAACATTACATACTATGGATGTACAATAATTAATAGATATAATCCATAATTATATCTATATAACGTTTATTTCATGGGACCTCGTTATTGTCATTTAGTAGATGTACTTTGCGACGTATAACATGGATTTATGTGCTATAAAAGATAAAAAATGAGATACAGAGTCAGAGTTTGTTAGGCAAGTTTTGTTAATTACAAAATGATGGCTCTTAATTCTTCATAAAAGCCAGAAGAATGATTTATGGACGAACTCATCCATTTGTGACATTTTTATGTATCCCGTCATCATACGGGGTAGGTATTACGGTAACACGGTAGTCTTTAAATACTGTTCATGCTGACACAATCACGGAATAGCGTATGTTGAAGCGTCACCCACCTTCACTGCCCTTGTACCAGTAAAGTGATTCCCAGAAACATTTATTCTTGCAACAATTTCATTGCAAGAGTATATTTTTACCACCTAGACGTCAGGAGAACGTATATGCGTTTTCCACATGTGATTTTTTTTTTAATTTATTTGTGACACAGCTTATCAGATTGAAATTCGGTTTTCAGCAATAGAATTTTATGACTTCCAGAATGGTTTTTAGATAGGTTTTATTACCAGAAGGGACTAAAAGGCGATACAATAGACGGAGAAAAACATATTAATGATTTTAACATTAAAAAAAACCTTTGGTTTTGGTATTTTAAAAATAGTACACATATAACGTTTTAATCCGAAAGCCTTTAATCATCTTGCCACAAAAAAAAATACGCATTAGAAGTAGTTACATGTTAATTATGTAAATGCATTTGCTATCATCCGATAATTGGTAAACAGTTTAATAACTGATCACTCGACTCAGTTTGCCTATTGTAATTAAACTAAATATTTAAACATAGTGTTGTTTACGTAACAAATAATTTCGGTGATTGGCGTATAGATGTGTGAAAATATAATATGTTATGAAGGTCGTTGGTTCTTGTTTGGTCACCTTTTTTAAGAGGTAGCCCTTTTTATAACCGACTTCTAAAAAGGAGGAGGTTCTCATTCAGCACTTTTTTTTATAGTGTGTATTTGTTACATGATGTTAAAATGATATATTTTTGCTGTATAGAAAACGATCCCATAAAAGTTATTGTGAGCAATTATACATTTGTTTTTTATTTTACTTGGGACAAGTGTCATCCGAAGCGGGTAAAATAACACAATCCATACTCAAGAAGTGAAGTGAACGTAAGCACGTGAGGCTCTGATGTTAGATTACTACAGGATAGAAACCGTTAACTTGGGAATAGGTACCACCGTGGGAATCATGTAAGCCCTTGTTTAAAATGCTTCAGTTGCTCACTCTGCCCAGCATGTATATTACGGAGTCTACTCTATTTATAAAAAATATAATATTTTTTTTGAGAAGGCTTATTAAAATTGATATATTCGGTGTGCTATAAAGTATTTTTTATCTATCTATATTTTAATGATGGTCTTATTATGTGAATAAAACGCACTCCTTAGTGTGAAAAAATAGGTAACGAAATTTCATAATGGACTTTTTATCATTCATATTTATTTATTAAAATCAACATTGGATCATCATAATAAATTTTAGTTATAAATTTCTTATTCTAAGTTAGTTACATTCCTTGAACTATTTGGCTACAAAACAACAAGTAAACAAATAAATACGTAATTGGAACAGTAAACGTCAAAAAAAAATTTAGAAACCTTTTTTTTATTTTTTTTATCAATTTCCCGTTATTTGGAGTCAGTTTATTGTCTTATAAATTATTCAGTTGTGGCCATTATTTTAGGGGGTCACATTTTACGGCACCACAATATGAGCGGATCCTCCAACGTGTAGATGTGTCGGCGAAATAAAACATTGCTTGTTGGAGTCTTCACAATATTGTTAATAATACGAAATACAGAACTAGATGTCGACTAGTATTTTGCCAAGAACTCACTTAATCACTTTTACTTTTAATAATGATTCTGATATTGTTATGCGCCACAACCCAACACAGTCATGTGAATCCGACTCCAATCGTCAAAGTCCTTTCGTGGTTTCATCTTATTTATCAATGTGTACTTTATTCGATTTAGTTCTGAAATAATATTTTACGTATGTGGTTTCAGGGCCGTATTTTGATTTCTTCCCGGATCAACTGACAAACGGGCCACTTCCTAATCTGACCCTTCCCATAAGTGTCCACTTCCTGAGGGTTTCCTGCTATGTATTTACATAAATGGTTTGTGATGCTGATGCTAGTAGGTAGGTATTTTCATTTTATTTTCAATCGGGGTTTTTGTTGTTATTGTTTATTGATTATTACTTGCATGTATTTGATATCCTTCGATATACGTAAATAGTAACTAAACGACTGAACGCTTGTAAACGTCATGATTATAATTAATCATGACGTTTACAAGCGTTCAGTCGTTTCTTCTAAAAACCGATTCATCTTATCCTATCCTACTAATATTATAAACGCGAAAGTTTGTGAGGATGGATGTTTGTTACTATTTCACGTAAAAACTATTATAATGAATGAAACTTTACAGAAATAAGGCTTATACATCTGAATAACACATAGGCTACTTTTCATCCGGGTACCACGATGGGCGAAGCCGTGGGCAGAAGCTAGTGGATGAGAATTGTACACAATCTACAAAATTTAGTTTTTTGGATTTTATGCCATACTCTCCTATGATATTTCTCATCGAACTTTGGATGATGCAGATGATATTTTAGGGCAATATTTTTAAATTCAGTAAAAAAAACAAAGAACATTAATTTCCTCCCAAGGAAAGAAAGCACTTAGCCCCCTACAAACGCATGTTCCCACTACTTTAATGTCTATCTGGTTCCGCCTACGAAGGAGGGCAAATACGAGCATTCTATTTAAACAGAGAGAAGTGACGTCTTCGCATCCAGGCTTGCGTGGGCCGTAAATATCAGTGAATCGGAGAGTAGGCGAGTGCGTAAAGAAATCTAGCCCTTTTACTCACACTCGGCGTAACCTTGGAATACACAGCTTGTCTTTTGCATTTGTTTTCAGACAGTAGTCATGCGTAGCATACCATTTTAAAACGAGGATTGTGCGAGATTGTTTTTTTACAAACTGATTTGCCACACTGCTAACTCAGTATAGCTACGTTGTCTGAACGTAGTTGATGAGCTAGGTACACACGCACGAGTGTGCTAGTGAGTTGAGTGGTGATTGGTGTTGATTGAAGTGTTTTGTGCAAGGCGTGCGCAGTGGTGTGCAAGCATGAGTAGATATATATGGAGTATAGATGTGTCATTTATTTATGGATCCTGGACTTTATCTCCTTTTTACCTGTTGTAACACAAGGAGGATCCGCCTCCTTCCGCGTCACAACAGGTAAAAACGAGATATAGGATAAATCAAATGCTACGTAGACAAGCTGGACTGCCATAGACCCCCTAAACCCCTATTATAGAGGCAAGCAAGCATACGGCCCACCTGTTGTTAAGCGAATACCATAGCCTGTAGATGCTTGCAATACCAGAGTTATCACGCGTTGCCTCTCTGAGATATAAAGATGAAAGGTATCATGTACCTGTATTTTCACCGGCTACCATACTGGTTGGCAGCAGCAAAAGGTATGGTGGTAGCACTTCCCCGGACGAGCCCTTTCACAGAATCTCTACTACTCTCGTAGTACCTATTTGTGTTTAATTAATTACCAGACAAAAATAGTGAGCGATTTTAGGTAACAATATCGTTTACCGAAAAAAACTTAATTAATTGATATGATTCATTATTAGTTGGAATAAATGGTCTTCTACGTATATCAAATAGTCTGATTTACGTAGGTAAATAAATGAAGCCAATGAGCATAAAATACTCTGTAGGTAAACTTGTAACTTGGAATTGAAATATTCAATTCCAAGATAACGAAGCATCTCAAAGAGGTCCTACTCGTTACGACAATATCCTTTCAGCTTCTTCATCTTATCTCCACAAACTCTTTGTAAAAGACTAACTTGTTTGTGAGCATGCAGTAACTTATTCATGGCTACAAAATACGACGGAACTTCGCAGCGGCTGTAAAGAATTTTCATTTTGAGATGACGCCATTTCAGTTTTTATTGCGTCCTTAAAAAGTTGACACTTAACGTTAGGTCATTAATACGATATCAGAGAGACAAGTAACTTTAGGCTGTGTGGGCATGAATTGAAGGTGCGAGTTTGTAATAAACGTAATAAACTTTCCAAGTGCCTTCGTCATGTGCTCAATACTTATCAAATTAGTAAGACAATATGAGTCACTTCAAAAAAGGAAGGGTTTCTCAATCCGTCGGCTATGTATTTGAATATATATGAGATACATTACTCTTGGTCTTACTTGTGCATTTCGACTATAAACGTAAAAGTATGCGAGTATGGATGTTTGTAACCCTTTAACGCAAAAACTACTGAATCGATTTTGATGAAACTTTACAGTAATATAGCTTAAACATCAAAATAACACATAAGCTACTTTTTATCCGGGTACCACGCGGGCAAAGCCGTGGGCAGAAGCTAGTATAAGATATTTAGATCTTCCTCTCCTATTCAATTAGTCTATGGCTCAGCCTCATGAGTCCACACCATTACTTAGACTAGGCCTAGTTTGTATGTGTGACCCTGAATTGCTTGGCTATGTGCCCGTTTTCCGAAAGAAAAGACCTAATAAATTGGCTATATTATTGTTTCACTGTTTTCAGAGTTATTTATGCCACGAATAGTTGTGGTTTGCATATTCTATTAATTCCAATCAAACTAGTGTATTGACAGTGAGCAAAATAAATGCAAGCTTTTAGGTCAGAGCTGAGAATTACTAATTTCCGAAAAGAAACAAAAGCTACATACATTACAGCTACATGCTTACATGACTAGAAGGCATCACTCGCATAGAATTCAGACAATTTCTTCACGGTATAAAAGTACCTCCCAAAATTAGTGTAATCTTCAGCGAATGTGTAGTCCGCGGCCCCAATCAACTTTTATAGTGAAGATGTATCTCGCCTTTTCGCAGCTTGTTTGAGCCTTAAATCGCCTTTGAAATTTCATTACGGCCCTCGCATTCCGTTCAAGGAAAAGGTTTAGATTTATTTGACGCAAACGACTGACCAAATCGGTTTTTCTCCTAGGATTAGGTATAGTTTTGTTCATGGGTTGTACAATTTCTAAATGTGACAGTAAAATTTCTATTCATGGTTATTTTATTGTAATACTTACAAAGATCGGCTATAAAACTGAAAAGAAGATTCACGTTTCTTTTCTATAAAAATCAACCACCAGTATCATTGTCAAGGTAAATTTATTCTTCACTAAACTATACACTACGGACCCTCAAAATGTTATGGAATAAATATTCAATAGCATTTTGATAGTAAATTTTCCACTTAAATTAATTTTGATGGAATTTCTACGAAAAAACACAATTTCGTGCAGAGGCTCACACACAAAGATAATTCTTACTAGCAGTAGACATTATTTGGCCATTTACCTCTCGTCTAATGAAGCCATCCCCAACAGAGCTTAGTTATCTGCGAAGACCACATTTTGTTACTCCCGACTAGAGAAGTGCTACAATTTTGTGGAGCGGATATTCATTACAAATAAAATATGTAAAATGATAGGTAATTAGGTATGGACCGTTTCTACAAAAGTGTGGCTAAACCTAGCCATACTATTGTATGAACGGTCCATACCTATATACCAATAAGGTGTGACTTATTCTCATATTCTGGTTAGCATCCTACTACTATTATAAACGCGAAAGTTTGTGAGGATGGATGTTTATTATTATTTCACGCAAAAACTACTAAACGAATTGTGATGAAACTTTACAGTAATATATATATATATATCAGAATAACACAAAGGCTACTTTTTATCCGGGTATCACGCGGGCGAAGCCGTGGGCAGTAGCTAGTAAATTATAAGTACGTATAAAAATAAAAATAATCGGCATGCCATACGCCTTAGCCTTAATAGGAAGCATATACTACATTGTCATACAAATAAAAATAAGTTCTACACAAGTCACGTTTTGTTGCTTTGCAAGATCGCAGTTGGTACCTTACTTGAACACGGTCGTAATGACACTTAGAAGGAATTCAATAGAATGCAAAAAAAAAATGAATTAACTATTCATTCATATATTTAATTTACTTAATTTTATTCATATGTTAAAAGTAAAGTATTTGGTATAGTCGTAATAATATCCTGAAAAATACAACACTACTCGCTTTGTTTGACTTGTTGTATGTTTTCTGTTTGTCTAGAGAAGAATAAATAATATTCGCAAGACCTACTCATGGCCGTAAGTTTAAAAAAAACATACAGACGAATAAAGAACCTCCTCCTTTAACTAAACCATTAAGGGGTACCTGTAAGTTATTATTTGTCTTTAATCTTCTGTTTCAGAATGGGTTACGCGTTGACTATTTGGTATCATGTGATCATGGCTGGTTTATTTCAAGCAAAGTTTGGTTAGGAGATTTAAAGCTGTGCTATACCTACTGCAAATACTGAGTAAATTTTACCTTCACTGCAAATCACTGTATATATTATACTGTGTGTATTATGCCCGCAGCGCAAAGACACTTATATTATCCTGTATTACCTACATGAAAATATGTAGGTAATACAGGGTTTACCGGGTAAATGTAATACCGCTTTTACGACACTTATGTGACGTCTCAAAAACAAGAAGTCGATCTTTGTGAGCTACATCAAAACTTAAACTTGGTTTTAGCTTTGACCAAAACTTCAGCAGTCAAAAAGATCCGTCTTTATACAGACGTAGACACAACTAGACTAGTTTACTTCAGCTACTTCCACAGCATTATGTCGTACGGTATACTGCTGTGGGGGAGTGCTGCGGATATAAATACCGTTTTTGTGGTGCAGAAGAGGGCTCTTTGAGCAATTTATAATATGGGCCCCAGAGAATCACTTCGCCAAAACTTTATAGAAATAAATATAATGGCATTCCCTTGTCAATACATATAATACAGAAAATCTGATGTATGTTCACAAAAATATTAATTTGTTTAAGAAAAAAAGCGATAATTAATACTAGAAATAAAGATAAACTCGCTGTTGTCCCTTGTAGACTCCATAAAGTTAGTAAATCGTTTAAAGGGCATGGTGTACGCTTTTATAACAAACTCCCAAGAGATATACAAAAAATATCAATTAACAAATTTAAAAACGTTATTAAACAAAAACTTTATAAAAAGGCATACTATAAAATATCTGATTATTTAGATGACAATACTAACACAATAATAATAATAAATATAAATTTGAGAGCTTGGATGTTTTTTCTAATGTTCTCTGTAACGGCTGGGCCGAATTGGATAGTATTTGGAACAGGTATTTCGTGACCTACGATAGGCTACTAACGGGTACCATGTGGGTGAAGCCGTTGGCAGAGGCTTTGAATTAGCACATCAAAAATTAGCCATGCAAGTTTGGAACGCAAAATCATTGGGTTAAATCTTATGTCAGCGTACATAAGACCGAGGCGTTACGACACCGCGCTGACAAAAATCGTGAGAAAACCACATTTTTACCTCTTGCTCTCTCAAACGATTACTTTTCGTAAATAAAACAACAAGGCTCTTTATTAAAGTAAAAATGTCTTTGTAATTTAAATATTCAAACCATACAAACTTAACACACCATCCTACCTCCATTGAGGAGTAGGTAGATTGGAAAATACATGTTTTTGTTTTTTTTTTATATTTATTTATTAATAATTTAAACTTTCAAGTTTATAAGTTCAAGGAATACGATTTTTAAAACAATAGTTTTCAGCCTTTTTCACCCCAATAAGGTAGAATTTTCCAAATTCCTTTCTTAGTACACCATAAGAGAAATATACGCTCCAAGTTGCATGCTTTTAAGACTTATGGTTTAGGCTGTGCGTTGATCGGTCAATCAGCAACGGAACAGTTTTATACGAATATTATATAGAATATAACAACGTTCATAAAATATGTTATTTTTAACAGCCACAAGCTGAAACAATTATGTTAAAAGATAAAAAGTGTAATGGGTGAAAGCGGCTTCAGCCGCTTATTATTTTGACCCACATTGATTGTTGAGTGTTTATTTTGAATTAGAAGTATGTACGCAGTATGACTAAGCGACTCCAAAAACCTTAAGCCCCGAAACAACTTGGGGCATTTAATTAGGTTAATACTAGTAGGTTTATAATCGATACCGAAAGTAAATTATTTTAGATTAAATTAGACGTACCCGGTATCTAATAAACAATCTACTACACATTGGACTGACGTTTGAATATGGATAACCTATTATAGGTATACATACATTGAAGCGGTAATTGACCCTTATGTTGCCAAGATCTATGAATGAACATGCAAATAAACCAAGGCGTGAGAACATTTATTAGATCCATAGCTATTGATGTGTATTGTACAGTGGGTACCTAGTATTTTCTGATGTGCAAGCATCACTACAATCAACTACAATCTCACGTGATGGAAAGTAAAGTAAAAGTAAGATCTACATTTGAGCATGAATCAATGAAATAAGAAAGTAAAGTAAAAAATTATTTCGACCAAAACTGTACAGCTATCTCAGAATAATACACTTATTTAAAGTGACGCGCATAGTGCGGCCAAAGAAGTGTAAATGTGGTAAAAATACATTCTCGATGTAGCACACTTGTCAGAAAATATTTACCTTCGATTTTCGTTATTTACCAGGGAAGACAACCCTACTGCTGATAAAAGTAGACTTAAAACCGTTTTGTACGGAAAGGTGGGACTTCTATATACTTAGTTAAGGAGTGGGTATCTACTGAGATGATAAAACTAAATATAACTATAGGTATATACAAAAAATACAGATGAATCAGCTAGCTACCTAAAGACAGTTGCAAACGATCTTTAGATAGGTCAACAATTTAAATCTTATAAGAGACTGGACACGTAACTTGGCTCAAACCTACCTATAGCGTTTACTCTCTTTTTATATACAAGATAAATTTTCTTGTGATACCTTGACTGATTTGATCAACAATAAAGGACTTTTAGCTTCTTCATCGCACGATAACACCCACATGAAAGATGTATAATCAAGGTCGCATTTACATTATTAACGCGTACTTATAACGTTCATATCAATCCTTTGCATATTTAGGGGTCCGCATTAGGATTCAGAAACTGCCGAGATGTACCGATAACCCGATGTGGCATGTAGCGTGAATACAAATCGCTTATCATTACTTGTCTGCAATTGAATGTCTCAAATATAGGTTAAGGCCAAAATTGAAGGCATGCTAAATAGTAAATAAAACAAAACTTATTAAAAAAATATTCCCATTGTAAATGTATAAAATAAATTAATCTCCTGTCTCGTAAAGTAAAACAAAACAAGCTCACAACTGAAATTCCCATGATGAAGATCCTTAGATCCATACTCAGTACGCTGATACTTGAGGATACCAAATAGAGGGCAGTTAAAGGCACATCCAAACATAGGTAATAGTTGGCATATTCCCATATTTTACATAGTACTACGTTAATAAATCATATAATTAGGTAACCTAAACGAACAAGGTCATATTTCTTAAACCACTTTATTCTACTTCGATAAGTAATAGGTAAGCATAGGTTACTTAGATATCACAATAATATATAATTTACTTCTATTTATCTTGACCTTGACATCATTTGACTAATGCTCTTCCTCAATTAATGAGTTCACCTAGATCAATTATTACCACTCGTAAGGCTGCATAAAGGAGTATTAAATAAATCAGGCAAGTTTGTTGCCTGAATCTTCTAGGTGCGAAGAATCGGCGTGAATCCACTATTCGAATTTTATTTATTTATAAATTGACGTTTTGTTCATTGAAATTTCTATTATGATCCATATAGGATCATAATAGAAATTTCAATAAACAAAAACCTACTGACTTTGATAATTCCCCGTAAATATACCTAAATTAATTTAATTATTACTAAAATCATATTAGAAGTAATCAACTTTCCAAGCAAAAAAAACAGATTGAAGGCATCACTCGGCGACAATGGCTTCAAAGTTGATTTCGCCACAAAATATAACTAGAGTAGAAACTCAGATACTAAGCCGAAACTAGACACATGGCTTTGTAGGCATAATTAAGAAAAACATAATTCCAAATAAGTCGACAGTTGGAATAACGCCACAATCGTAAATATTTTATGTGCCGTATCCCAATATCCCATCTTTTTAACTTCTTGAGAAGGTTTTTAGACGAAAAAAAATTTTGTGGTCCTTTTTGCAGGCGTGTTAAAAAGTAGTCGTTTTAAGTTATAGAGGTACCTATCTCATGTGCCTCTTAGAGACATTCATGCTATAGGTCTATTGTCATCATTTGTTTAGGTATGTTTTTGATGGAAATAAATGTTTTCTAATAATTATTATTATCTAGGCAGGATACGTACTCAGGTAATTTGTCAGAACGTATAATTCACAAATAACTTGCGTTTCTATTCTATTCTTACCTATTTTATGACAGTGACTTCAAAGTTGATATCGCTCGGGTTTCATTAACACGGACAATGCCTCTTTTAGGGCTGATTGTCTTGCCTTCCCTTAATCTATGTACGGAAGTTTGGTAAATGAACGGGACACTTGATTAAGTTTAGTTTGCATCAATAAACCTTTGTTTGAGATTTAATTGAAACGATTGGCCTCATACATAAGCTCAAGGTCACGCAACGAGCTGTGGAGAAAGCTGTAAACGAAGTTTCTCTACGAAATCCGGGAAGAGGATATCCGTAGAGATACCTACTAAAGTCACCGATAGCTCTTAGAATTAGCAAGTTGAAGTGGCAATAGGTATATCATTTTGCTCGCTGAACCGACAACCGCTGGAGAAGAAAGATTCACTAATACTGACCACGAACCGAATGGCGCTCTGTAGGAAGAAGTCGGAGGATGGAGGTGGCCCAATATCGTTCGTCATGGCACTCTTTAGATGGGACCTTTGTCTACTTGGGATTACTTCACTTCTTGATTGACTACTTGGGTTTTGACAGGCTATTTATAAATTGATGATAAATTTAAACCAAATGTTAAAATATGGAGCAGTAAAAACACAATAAATCTTGGGTAAATACAAAGCTTTGTATTTACCCGCGACGTTAGGAGCCCGTATATGCGTTTGCCATAAGAGGTTTTCTGTTTGTCTCATTGATCTCCGAAACAGCTAATCCGAACGAAATGCAGTTTTTCGCAATAGATTTGTATGTCTTATAGGATGGTTCTAAGATAGGTTTTATCAGTACTAGTCACTAGGGGGTCCTGCAATAGATGATTCCTATCATATCGTGTATTCCTATTTACATCAGATGTTATTAAATTTTGTAAAAAATGTACTTATTTTATTTGCATAACAATAGTAGCAACGCGAACGTCATCTTGGTCCATTTGGATCATGTAGCAACGCTTACTATAAACTTGCTATGCAAATGCTACGGACTACGTAATTAGTCGTAGAACGTCTACGAAAATGTGACGGGTGATGGATGATACTTTTTACTGTGCTAACAGAATAGACGATCAATAAATATATAAAACAGATACTATTCTTTGCCTTTGACATAAATTTCTCGTTTTATATCAATTTTAAGTACAAATTACAAATTAAAAATAAAGGATATAAATCATTTTATATATGAACCATCTGGCACGCTTACCAAATAAAATTCGTGCCAGAAAATCATAAAAAGAAAACTCAATTCTGATTACTTTTTGCTTGCATTTTCTGTATGAGCAATTTTCCCAGTGAAAATAGATAAATAAATTACTGTAGTTATTGAAAATGGCGAGAGGAAATGGGAAATCCGCATCAACAGGAATCCTCGTCCCGGAATCTATATCAAATATTGCTGCTTCATATTACTTTTGAATTTTATTCTACGTAGGATGTACGCACGTAACTTAAAATGCCAATTTATAGCTTTTATATCAGAATAACATATAGGCAACTTTTTATCCGGGTACCACGTGGGCGAAGCCGTGGGCAGAGGCTAGTACAATCTATTTTTATGAGCAATGACTAAGTTAAAATCCATTTGCACTAATTTGAAATGTTACCTTGCTACACATTTATCTGAAGAGAACGTATAACTTAATTATTTGCTTAGTTTCTGTCGACACATTTTAAATGAACAACCAAACTTATTTACCAAAAGTAACAATAACATTTGCATTGCTTGATAGGATGAAATCCACCATAAAATAGCTAACTCATAAAAGAGCATTGGCAATTCAAATTGTGAGCAATTTAATAAACAAAACGACAAACACAAATGAAGAGCTTTGTAATAAAATTTTAATAAACCCAAGAACCCTCAATTTGTATTCTGAATATAAGTAGGGTCTCAGAATTTTCGGGGAAATTAAACAGATTACCTATAAAGAGATGCAAGGGGTTGAAATTGGTACTATGAACAACTTAATTGCCTACCGCCTATTTTACAACGTAGTAATTGCTTATTAACATTATATTAAGCTTTGGGCAACTCCGACAACTGGGTCTCAATAAGTATATTACGTAATTTAGCTAAGTTGTCTTGTAGTTTAAAAAAAAACTTTACATCTTTTTAATACCTATTAGGGTTCTTATATACGGTTCATTTTGTTTACCGAAAACCTCAACTCTAAGCAAAGTGACCTTATTACTACGAAGTAAAGGATAAATAATCTAAAACGCAGGCAAATTATCCATTTCAAGGGTCAGCATTAAATCAGGGTTTAAGAGCTTAGTCTCGGAGCGGCTTGTTACGCGCCCATCGGTTCCCGTAGGACAAAGAGTTTTTCAAATTGGCTGTATAGTTGAAATATTATTTTTAGCTTCCAGACGTACTTTTAGCGTGATTCAGCTCGCGGGTATTTTGGAGGTCTTTAAAGTAGGCTGAAAGTTGTTTGACGACCTCGGTGACGTAGCAGGCGATAGCCATCTGTGTCACAAGAGGTGCGGGTTCGATTCCCACTGAATGACAAATTTTTGCATGTTTTTCAGGTATTTGTTTCGGGTCTGGGTGTTGTGGTACCACGGTACTCATAGTTCTTGATACCCACGATATTTTATTTATTTAACAATAAGCGTTTTTAATGACAACGGAACACTAGATTTTGAGTTACAAAAATGGTTTTTCACCATCATTCACTTTGCCAACAATTTCATACGTTACTTACTAGTGGAACGCCCCGCGACTTCGTCCACGTTTTATCCTAATAAACTTCATATTCCCGCTGCACATTCTAGGGGTGAAATTTCAGAAACGTCTTTCCTTGTGCACCCCTACACACCAAAAGGTACTTACCCTTCAAACAAGTATCTATAGATCCTACTACTATTATAAACGTGAAAGTTTGTGAGGATGCATATTTGTTACTCTTTCACGCAAAAACTACTGAACGGATTTTAATGAAATTTTACAGTAATATAGCTTATACATCAGAATAATACATAGGCTACTTTTTATCCGAGTATCACGCGGGCGACCGTAGGCAAAAGCTAGTATATGCCGTAAGTTATAACTTACAGCTTAGGATGTGCATTAATACTCCGTCAGTCATTCCAGTGGTCACGCAACAATTTTAAGCTTTTGTTGCTAAAGATAATCTAGCAATGTGCACTGACAGAGCATTACGTATACTATTGCCAGCTAATTACGGTACCCTAGAGCCATCATAGAGCGGATAGACCTGTTATTGGAGGACGAAACATTAACCGCGATAGTAAGAGACAGTAATGTGTTAGAAAGAGATACGCTGCCGCGAAAAGGCGGAAAACGCTTCGCTCTTACGTGAAACTACTTTATGGAACAAGACGGCGTTTTGGCGGCATATTACGTGTGACGCGACCCGTAGGTTCAGTTAAAGCTTGAATGCGAATTATCGGAGTAGTTCGGAAACTAATATCTGGGTGATATTAGTGAAGTGGCGATAGTGTGGTAGTGATACAGTGTTTGAATGATTTCGTTCTAACTGTATAATTTTAATACATTGTTGTTTGATTGTAGATTTTATAACGTGATTTACGTATAGATATTAATACAGTTTTAAATTGGTATACTTTGACTTTATCCGAACCCTAGCTCTTATGAGAATAATTGTCTTTGTATCGATTGGGATACCACTATAGCAGGACTGACATCTATACGATAACAAGTTTATTGTGCTTGAAGTGTCACTGGCTTTATGCATTTCCCTCGGGAGCACACAGGATTTATGAAATCTTAGCCAACTATCTTCTATTTACGCCATTGCATCAGGTACAATATAGTTTTAGAACATACGTTACTACGTTGAAACTGAGACACATCAAACCCGTAACGGTTGATAGTTTACCTACCCTCAGAAGCAAATCACATGAAAAGCTTGATGCATGGTTAGCGACGATGTGAATAGGAGACCATTAATTCCCTAGGAAGTCAGTTCCCAGTCGTGATTTCCAAGCGCCAAAGTGGCGGTTGATTCGATAACATGGTCTATTCGACGTCTCGAATTAGCTCAGCTCAGTCTATAAATTAAAGACATTTGAATGCTGCGGCTCGTTGGATCGCTATGCATCATGTGCTCGGTAATAAATGCATTCTCGGCTTATTTTGATTAGAAGTCATCAAAATCAACAAGTGTACTTCAAGAGCTAGTTGAAGTCCACTGTTGAAGCCTTCCCCGAAGAGTGCCATGACGAACGATCTTGGGCTATCGCCATCCAGCGATTTCCCGCAACCATAGCAATATCATCGACCTTCCTACACTGCATCGTCCAGTTCGCGGTCACCATTTCAAAAACTTCTTTCGAGCGAGGAATGGCCATGTAGGTCTACCCATTGCCACTTAAGAGGCCATCGGAGGATGAAATACCTATACAAACGTTATACAAAATCATTTGTAATTAGAGCTTATTTCCACTATATTATATTATTATTTGTATTCGAATGGTATTTATCTAGGTACCTGGATATATATTTTTTCAAAATACTTACCCAAAAAGAAATGTGAACGAATCGCATTATGCATATTTTTACGTCATGGTATTACGGAACACTACCAAAGTATACGAGTATTTAAGGCACAGTATATTCACACTAGCACATAACAGTGGCAAAAAGTATAAAGTTGTCTAATTATTGTAGAGTCGAATACCTTGAGGGACGCGCTTCCCCAAAAGTATATACCCGCTGAAACAAAATCAATCAAGTGTTTTTGAAACAGTAATTGCTGATTATAAATGCATTATGTTCGATAGTCATACACACTTCAACACAAAACGTATAGTCCTGAAACAATAGAAAAGCAATCATTAATAAAATAAAATTATTTGTATAGCCGAACGATGTTCTAAAAAAGGCGATGTTCTAAAGTGACCTATGCCATGTGTGTGTGTGTCAAATAAATTTATTTTCTTGCTTTCTTCTTTTTTTTTCATATGAGACGACAAGTCTTGTAAATATTTATTCTAGGGCATGCCGTTTTCATCACGATGTTTTCCTTCATCGTTCGAAAGAACATAAAAATTATTAGAAAAACAGGGTATCTATACATCATGTAGAAATAGTCGGATAGTCTATTAATCTTCATTTAGAGCGTTTATGACGCTGTACGAATTAAGCCGACTGATTTCAGACCAGGCCATCAAGATACAACAAATCGTAGTTTTCAGGATAAGATCGAATGGTATGCAAATTGTAAGCTCAATCGTTTGACGTGATCCCCAGACTTCCTCATGAGCGAACATTCGGCTCTTCTTGTTTAGCCTGGAAGATCCAGACTCCCATTAATTAGTCGGATGTCATCCAAATA
This sequence comes from Perizoma flavofasciatum, assembly GCA_958496245.1. Lineage (NCBI taxonomy): Eukaryota > Metazoa > Arthropoda > Insecta > Lepidoptera > Geometridae > Perizoma > Perizoma flavofasciatum. The sequence goes on along the minus strand of OY292439.1, from coordinate 5,411,432 downwards.
TTCAATACATCCTTTGTTCATATCAATGACGTTGAAGTAAGCTGTATAACCCGCAGTCCTGAATACTTCGATCGATGCAGATCACGTTGGGACGCTTGTTGGGACGGGTGACCCCTTCGCGACACATAATAAATGGAACAAATTGGACCCAATAGATCACCTACAGCTACCCGACCGATGTCTACATACATGTAGAATAAGAAATAAAGCACAACAATTTTATACTTTTAGTAATTTGACTTTTACTTTATACTACCTCGACAACAAACTAGTAGAGACTTTTTTCTTAAGGTGTACTAAATAGGCTAACTGATAACCTTATCAAATCAGTAATGCACAATAATGAGATGTCTTTGTTCAAATAGTCGATTCAAGAAATGTGACATCAAACAATCACTTCCCATGATCAAAGCTTCCCTTATACCATGCCATCTTTATCGTATTCATAACTTCATCTTAGTTCTCAATAGCTCAGAGATGATTCCCATCTGCGTTCCTAGACCATTGATTTATCTTGCAGATAAGATCTCGAACACAAGATATATTACATAAACGATCACAAACAAAACAATATACGAGGCATTGACACTAAAATCTTGGCGTTGGCCAAATGCCAAGAGATTCAGCTAAGCTATAAGATACTTAGGAACACACTTTCTTTGCCCCCAGTTTGTATAAACAACTACATAATTTAGTTAGGGCGAGTTATAAAATACGTTCAAAATGTATAAGTACCTACATCAAAAGTTACTTTCTGATACAAAGTAAGCACTAACGAAACTAATAAAGAGTGTCTTACTTTTCTTTACTATTTTTTTATCATCGTCTTTGGGGCAAGCATCGCAGCAGTATTCAATGGTACTTGCGTTCTTAACATAATAGACGATCGACGCTAACCAAACACAATCTGGGGGTCAATCTACAATCTATCAAAATAATGTTTATTATTGTATCAATAATAAACATTATTTTTTGTTATTAAACCATAACAAAAAATAATGTTTAAAATGTATGTTGAATCAAATTACGAGTAGGTTGTAACCTTACTATAGGAAGCAATAAAATCTTTAGTCCAATCACATGTCCCATGACCATAACCATGCCTTATTGAAATATGTATAATAGACAGCTTTTTGACCTCGGATAACCTTAGAGTAAAATCTCTATTTCTACAGCCTGCTTTCATGTATTGTGTTTTTATATAGGTAATTTAATCCATCTTTGAGAACACTTTACTATATCTTGGTGATAACGTTGCGTTGAAGTAAATGCTTCACAAATAGGAAATCAGTCCTTGTCACTTGTGGTTATCCTAAATATTTAAGAATATTTATTTTACGAATAAGTAGGATACCAAAGATTTAACGATATTGGACAGTAAATTATTATAAAGAGCCTTTTCTGACTCTAATTATTATTAATGAGGTCAGGATAGGTCATCTCACATTCGCTTTCTCCTTATTGTCAGTCAAGGTGTTAGAACAAAAGCAAAAGGTACCTAGTTATAATCCTTCAACCGTCCAGCTTACAGGTGGCACCAATTAAATATTAACCCGAACATATTTAATTAAACGGACTAACATAAAAAGTTATGTGACACTTGAAATGGGGATCGAATTAAATCTTACATCTCAGACAGATAGCGATTAGCTCCACGTTGGAATTCATTTTGACAGTCACCTTGCGGTCTGGAGACGATTTATAGGGGTGGTTCACAGAGCACCGAATCTCTAATATGAAACTCTTATAGAAACGATAGCGGCGATTTACTAGCACTTGAAATAGTATTCGAGTTACTTATTGGGCATTTTCGAAATATTTATTTTTACCCTTGTTCATTCATTGCGAAGCCATGATCACAAATTAAGGAATTTTCGCAACCTGTTTTTGTTTAAGCATTCTTGGAAATGATTTCATGCTAACTACTATTTTTGAGGCACAGGTACAGTTTTTTTTATAGAAATACATTTAGCAAAAACTAGTGTTTTACTTATTTTTTCCAAAAGTTTTACATCCTATGGAGTGAAAAAAATAGGGACATCTGAGTAACCAACTCGTAAATAAAATTAAATAAATAGCCTATTTTACCGAATTTGGGCATGCACGCCTTTTTATTAAAAGATGTAGGACGTGCATAAGATCTAGTAGCATTATTAAGCACTTCTTGTAGGAAATTCTAATGCAATAAATGTATAATTAATATCGAAATTGAGGTTACGCCGCGTGGTGCTGGTATAACAGCACTACGTTAAATGGTATAACAGCATTCTCATGGTCGCGTCATATAATGTTTTGTCTTTCCTAGTTAGCAAGCTCTATTTACTGTAATCGCTATGAATTCCATCTCTAGATGTAGGTAGAGAGCAATTCTTTCGAATACTCCGTGGCGTAGATAAGGCCCGTTGAAATATTGCACGCATGCTGCCCAAGACAATTAAAAGTTCGTTTGAGCGTTTATCGGCTTTATTATTGTCTATTCACGTTCACAAAACGGGCATTGCTGTTCAATGTCTGCTGTTAAGGAAGAGTTGAACGACTAGGAAGGAAGTTTTTTTTTAACTAGTCAAAAGACCGAGGTGCGACTGTAGGTACCTACTCAAATCTATCATAGTTACGAGCACGTACTTGTGGCCAGTAGGTTGAGGAAACTATTTGAATAATATGTTTAAGTAAAAACGGCAATTGTATTTTTAAAACTTTCGCGATGCAACAGCCGTGGTCACGGGATGACTGGTTTATACGGAGCTACCGTCAAGAAATAAAGACAGTAGCCGCAACTACCCTCATTTCATCTTCGGAATAAGAAAAGTCCATGTTCACATTACGGCACACTACAATACAGGCTGTTGCAATACAGTCGAAACGTCAGGAAAATAATAAAAAAGCTAAACGCGATAAAGACCTGTTAAACTTATAATTAACTGGCAATTGATATCAATACCATTCAAATAGCGAACCAAACTGATGTGAAAATAGCTGCAATCTACTCAAGTATAGTTTTCAGCAAAGCACGTGCCTCTTACCGAGATCGCAAGATTATGAGCTCAGCGATGAATTGGTTCACTACGACCGACTGATATTCATATATTTTTTATCTTACATGTTACAATGCTTATCTATGTTACAGTTTAATTTACTGATAAACTTGTCTTGTTATTTGATTCTACATTCTAGGCTTGCATTCTAGGCGAAAGGTACCGCCTTTGTTAAGAACAGTTGAAATAAAATTTAAAAAAAATGTTTTTTTTTTATTGTCAGTGAAAACTAGCTTTATATGGTGTTGCCATGTTATCCAGCTAGTTTCTACCAAAGGGTGTACAAACTATTTAAAACCTGTTGTATTTGAGTGGGTAAAATAATATATTTTATACATTTTATTCAGCGTCGGTATGCCACAGGCTTTGGACTGAACATAGGTGAATTTCGATGTAGCATTAACGGCTACATCTATTGCAACATGGTGCCAACATCGCCACTACGACGATGGGTCGCAGAAAGACATTAGATTAGCGATTGTAATGACTTTTTTTTTGAGAAGGACTTTATTAGCCAGCAGTGGTTTATTTATTTCAGTTAGCGAAGATGATGAATCAAGCAAGTTATTTCTTGAAGAATAAAAGTCACATTTTGAATTTTTTATTAAAATCTACAGCAGTCTCTGCTTCGGTATAATAAATGATGCGTGTAGTTGGTAAAGTTAATGTATCAATAGCTGAATAAATGTAGACATAGACATGTGATTTATTATAGTAAGGTCGACCTAGGACAAGCGTGCGTAATGCCTAACCAAATCGATTGATATAAATCACCCCAACTGTGATACTTAGATAAATATATATATTTATTCGCTGAAAGACTTGTAGCCTAGTCTGACTGTCAAGATGTACGACATTTAATAGGCGTGCAAATTTTACTGTTTTCATAACAATATAATGCAATAGGTAAAACAAATGGTGCAATTTACACAAACTCCATTCTTTTGGTACCTGTATTCACCCTATTCATTCCTTTTTTATTCCAATGTTACCATCAGGTTCCAAATTATTTTGGATTATGATCTGTCTCTAAAGGTCTGTTTTATAACAACAGGGTGTGTTCGAAATTTACAGTTTGCAAGGCATCCCACGCTACATGGAAGCTGGTAAAATTGTAGTACCGGTAAGCTGCTCTAACTTTGTAATACCTAAAGTAACACTCTGTCACTTTAGGTATTCAGTGGGGTACATTATGAGATGTCAGTGACTTTTTTAATACGCCAACCCGTCCTAATGGACGTCAATTAATAATGCACCAGAAAAATGGCAATGGTAACAAAACCATGGCAATTAATGTTCAAATCTTTTAAAATCCTACTAATATTATAAACGCGAAAGTTTGTGAGAATGGATGTTTGTTACTTTTTCACGCAAAAACTACTGAAGGAATTTTGATGAAACATTACAGTAATATAGCTTACACATCAGAATAACACATAGGCTGCTTTTTATTCGGGTACCACGCGGGCGAAGCCGTGGGCAGAACCTAGTTTAAAATATAAAAGTTAAGATAGCGAAAAACCATTTCAAGCTTACAGCTACCAGGCTACAGAAGGACTCAAAGACGGCCTGGTAGCCGTGGTACCTAAATATACCTAAGATACCTAGTTCTTTACATACTCAGCCCAACTGCCTGAAGTCAGCGATACATCTCTAAACTCTGTTTATTACTGAGTATTACAGACAAAATCGAACCAGCCCCCATCACCACCTAACTTGCTTTGGGTTTCCCAAAGCCCTTTACACCAGCAAATTGGCATAACTTACACTTATTAAAAAAACACTGACCATTTTGTTGATTGCACGTCTCTCGATCGTTAATTTTTACCACCCGCATAGATTAAGGAGACGAAGATTTTTGTAGGTAGCCTTCAACTAAAAAAATTCACCCCGTTTATGTGTAGTGCTTCTGTTTTCCTCCAGCCATATCCTTACCTGTTTCGTATAAACAGATCTTTATTACCTAAAATTGAAATTCTCACTTGGTGGTGTTGCAGCGCGGTGTGATATATTTCCTTGACGTTCCCGTTTTCATAGCGGTAAAAGATTTCAGTAATAAGTATCACTCTCTGGAGTAGAACTTTGTTGGAAACTATTTCCTTCTGAGTCACTTTTGTTGAAATATTTCAGTGCAATCCAGTTTTGTAAGAAATTCTTATAAACTATTTGATCCTCCTTGCATTTTCAGGAATCTCGGGTTTTTGCATATATAATATTTCGAGAATCAGGACTCATAGATTGAACACTCTTAGGTATAATGCGATTTTGTTTTTACATAGGGTCTGTATTAGGGTAGATGCACCTACGATCGCTTCATTTTTCGAAAATTATCCTATTACAGCCTGTATAATACATATAAGATGCAGAACTTTGTAGGTCCATAAAATTTTGCATCTTCCAGACTCGGACAGATAACTGACCTGTAGGTAGGTACAATAGTAGCTTGAGTGAAATGAAGTATCCTTTAGGTACCAAAAACAAAACAAACACGCTCACAACTATAATCCCCATGATTGCATAGTCAGAAGCACGGCTTTCTTTAATAATTTAATAAACAACACATAAGTCTACTACCTATTATGGATTCTCCAAAAAAACTTTCCTTGATTCTTCTAAATTGTTGAATTACGCGGTCTAATAAAAAGTTTTCTAAACATTAGATCGGATTTAATTAGGAAATCATAGAAAGAAAACCAACAGTATAGAACTGTTAATCTGGCGAGCGGGGACTGAGGCACGAGTGCCAATCTAAAATGCAGATGCAATCTGCACTGAACTTATTCTAGCACACGAAACCAGTTAAATACTCTCAAGAATCCCACTAATATTATAAACGCGAAATTTTGTGAGTATGTACTAATATTATGATGACTAATGAATATTAGTACAGCACTAATATTCATTAGTCATCTGGGATTCCCCCATGCTAATCTCCATGTCAATTAGTAGGTAGGTTAGGTAAATGATTAATTTGATCAGTAATTGTAATCTAATAAATCTATTTTTTAATAATAATTTAAATTTATTGACATCATTATTTAATAGTAATGCTATGTTAAGAAAATTGTACTAACAAAATAATCAAAAGATGATTGATGAATACCTTAATAAATGATTATTCTAACTAATTTTAATAAAGTGTTTTAGTGCCCGCAAAAGCCTTCGTGAAAATGAGAGCTAACCACACTCTAAAACTTTTGCCTTTCAGAAACCGTTATAAAAAACCCTGTATTTTTATGTATGGGTTAGGTAGGTCACGATTGTTATATTGTAAAACATGATTTAGTTATTTTATGAATAAAAAGATCTATAAAAAAGTGATGTCGCTGAAATCGTATTAGATAAAACCAACCACAAGTTTAATAGCAGGGAAGGTACTTTCTCGGTACTAACCATGCTACCGAGAAATTATGGTAAATGGAAAGATAGAAAGATAACACGAAGAAAGAAAACTAATCCTAAGAAAGTTTTTTAATCTCGAAAGTTGACAGAACGGACAATGTGATTCAGTTTCTTTTAGGGCTAAAGTAAAGGGAGGGATAAGCAGCCCTGTTTTCAAAGAGCTTAGAGACTTTTATTGGAGTCAGGTGCAACATTATTCAAAAGGGGTCTTAAACCAGTTTGATGGAACAAAGCTGGATAAACATGTGCTTTTGTGAAGCAATAGCATACATATCGTGTAAACTTTAAATATATCATTAAGAGAGCAGTGAAGGCATAGAATCATATATCAATGGGACTTTTAATTTTGACTCGTTCCGAACATTTTCTCATTAAGACCTCAAGTGATGACTACCACAAGTAAGCCTGACCTCACGCAATAATTCAGGTCATGTCTACAAGGGGCGGCTTACAGCTTACATCACCGTATTGGCGAGTCGCCAGTGAGGGCCACTGTCGTCGTTTATACGCTTTGTATCCACTTATTATGACGCCCCGCCTCAAATAGTATAAAGGATTTACAGAACTGATTATAAAGATATCGATTGACCCTTTCCATGGAATCGAAGATGGAATCAATTTGTTATATTTGCTCCGAAAAAGAACCTCATCAGACTTTGGAAAGAAATATGAGTATCAGGCCATCTAAATATCTAAAATCGTTGCATATCACACTGACTGACAAAACAACACACAGCCGCAAGTACTGACCTGAAATTTGGAGGACATGTTCCTTTTATTGTGGTAGGATCATTTTTTTTTTAATCTGCGTTATTGTGTAGGATTCACTAAGAAAGGATTTTCCGTTATTTCACCACTAGTAAGTTTGTATGGAAGTGGGAAAAAATTGTATGGAAAAACTGAATACGGACGAAGCCGCGAGGCGTTCCTCTCATAGTACCAACTCATAATTTTCTTTACAATGAGCCATCTGTGCCTATCCTTATAGAAATATTATCTAACGAACTGAGAATGCCGAAGAGCTTAATAATATTCCGGGTACTCAAAAAAAATCAAGGGCATGATTTTAAGCAAACATGATTTTATAAGTAACCTACTCTACAGGAGAGGAAAAATTACCGTGAATAAAACGCTAAAAGCTATAAGTAAAGCTAGCCATGTTAGGTATTATTATAATTGGGTGAACATTACACCACATCCTCGACGAAACTGGGTGATATGTATCATGCATGCAAATTAATTTATTATCGTTTCAAAGTTGAAAATAGCATTAACCCAGCGGAAGGGCACAGTTAACTTCTCCTGGCTATTATTATTATGATGGGTTTAGTTACTCAGTAGGATAACAAAAGCGAGGTAACTTTACTTTGGACCGATAAACATAACATTATAACAAAACTTTGTCTGTTCGCAGCGATGTTACAATAAGGGAGCTAAATGCTTGTTTTGTAAGATAACGCCTACCTCCGTAACACAATGAGGTAATTGTGTTAATCTCAATTTAACATAACTGTTGTGTTATTTATACAAAGTGTCATATATATTTAGCCATGCTATATACCCCAAAATAGCATGGAGCAGTTTTACTTTCAAGTCGACAACAAACATGCCTACACGTAAACACGCAATTAGTTAGTACCAAAAATATATATATCTGCATATTATCTAAAGTTATCATTGGAAATCTGTCAAACCAACTTTATTAGAAGTACTACTCAAACGCTACTGTTATAATGTTTAAATTCGTGTCATACACACTTGATTATGTAGCCATATTATGTTATAGATCAAAAACCTTGTTTTCTTTTTTGAGATCTTTTCTTTGACAAAGGAAGTGAGTGGACAAAAAGTAAAATGTTCCACTTTAGTACCTACTTGTACATATAGATACTTGTAGTACATAAAGGGAGTACCGAATTTAACAGAAAAAACTTATGATCATAAAGCATTAGGATGCCTCAAAATTCAAGTCAATTCAAGTATCTGACAAGGTATTCAGTATATATGTGTAATCAATTAATTTTGGTCGCTAAACATCAATTATATTGGTAAGTTAAAAAATTGAGTGAGAACTGCAAAACTACGGATGTTTGGTAAGGGTACTTAATTTGCAATTATTCAAGACACCAAGTTCAGAGTATGCTTCGTATTCTGCTCTATCTATTATAATAATTTGGATTGTTCGATATTACTTCACAATTTTTAGCGAGGCTATTTTACTGTCCTGGTTACTGTCCTGGCTCTAGCAGCCCTGGCTGTGCGCTAGAGCGAATTTATTTCCATTTGAATCTCTCTAGACAAAATATACAGCATTTAACTGGGACACGGCGTTGCACTTAGCCCGAGCGATTTAACTTTTAGCTCGTGGACGGAAGGTGGTACTCTTTAGAACTCTCGTTTCAAACAATGTGCGAGCGTGAATTATCTCACTCATGTCGTAACTCTGACAGAGAGCTCATTACCATGCAGACCGATACATTTATCGTGTAAATTGTACCAAGATAGGATATAGGTACTCCATAATTTTTAAGGGAGTCTTTAAGTCGACAGTGAACGTCTACTAGCTGTTGATGAGGATAATGATGTTGAACACAAGTACAGATATTAGACACAAGGAACATTTAGATAATATAAAATAAATATATATTGAATACTAATTGAATATTGGAATATGTATGCCTATTACAAGGAACCAATGAAGCTAGATTTGGATCATAAAAAATATAATTCCATAGGCAGTAGGTGCCTATAATTTTATTTTACACATACATTTACAATTACTTACTACTCTAGCAATATTGCAATAAGTCTCTCAAAGGAATACCAGAGAAACCGTACCTATAACTTCTTTTAACACACTTCAGGTGCAAACTTCGACGGCTCAGCAACAAGTTTATTCATAGTTTGCTTTCAGGAATTTGTGGAGCATGAGATTTTAACTTTTTACAAGAACACAGTTCTGTTTACTAGATCACCTTACCTATACCAAAATTCTTTATAGACTGTACAGTTAATCTCGAAACAAACTAAGTAGGTACTTACATAGTCCTAACGATAGGTATTTAAAATAATATCCATTCAGATAGATCTCGAACCCGACACCTCTCCTCGTGTTGGTAGGTACCTACTACAGAATAGCAATGCCACTGCACCACTGATTTCCAAAAATACACGAACGTTTACGACTGTATTCCCGTTATGGACATCCTCAAATACATACCCAGTGCGCAGATGTTTAAGGGGATAGCCCTTGGTATCCTTAAACATCTGCGCACTGTAAGAGGAAAAAAGAGTTCATACATTACATTTGATTACATTACATTCAATACATACTCGGTGCGCAGATGTTTAAGGGTACCAAGGGGATAGTCAGAGGCAAAAATGAGTTCAAAGATTACATTTAGCGCATGCCCGCGTTTTACAAGTAGTTACCATTCCTCATGGTTGCAAGCCCATCCAAAATAATGGATAAGAAATTAGTAGTAATGGGACGATCAAATTTATTTAAATAGGATTTGACAGGTAACGCCAATTCGAGATTTCACCAAGGAGCACGATACCTACTGAAACTCTTTAAATCTTCTGACCCCAGTTTCGTTCAGCGGAAATCCGCTAAGCCGAAGCTAAAGTCGACCCGTGAAATATTGATAGAATTTCAAATGATAAAGACGTCGATCTGCCGAGCTTGTCGAGACTTATAGGGTACTCTAGCAATACGCCACATTTACCTGAAATTGAGTCTAGAAGAATGATGAGCGTAGCTCTATCCAAAAAGTGTACTTAGGTAAAACGGTACAAGCAATATACAGTAGCTTCTTACCTGATTATGAGGAACGAGAAAGGGTATATCACTCTTATTGAGAAAAGGTATTGACTATTTTTTGAATAAAAGATCTTGATAAGACAAACTCGAGAGGTTTTAAACTGTCAACTAGAGTTCAAAACCTAAACTTTTTAAGTACATAGTACAAAAACAACCACGCTCACGACTATATTTCCGATAATGGACATCCTCAAATACATACTGAGTGCGAAGATTTTTGAGATCAAGTAGGGGTAGTCAGAGCTACGTCCAATCATTATATATTTGGCACATTTCTGAGTTTTAGTTTGCATTCCAATGTTCGGTTCTAGAGAATGCAGATTTCCTCACAACGTTTTTATTTACCGTTTTGCGCACATAAAGTTTCGAGTGCAAAAATCCACAGTACATGACCGGGTTCGAATCCACGACCTTCGGAAATCGTGGTACCGCCCACTATGGCCAACATGGCTCCTATTCAAATTCGAAATCAGTATCAAAATCTTATGAAATAAAATATTGAGGACGTTATAAGTACCATATTTTTTTCGTAGAATTCTGTTTCATTTCGGGTGTATCTACTGTTATAAATAAAAGTAATGCGCCACATACCTCATCAACTGCTCGTAGAAGTCTACAGATAGACAAAGGCATCCCTTAAAATATGTCATGACGACAGCCTCGGATCTAGGGGGGGGGGCAAACCGGGACACCTGCCCTAGGCGGCAGTTTCAAGGGGCGCCAAAACCATAATACAATATGTTTGAAAAAGAAATCTTGTTTGACAACGCTTTATGAAACAACGCTCCTAGCATCCAGCGCCCGTTCTATCGATTCTTCATTTCATTTTAAAACGCTGGTTTCTGAACACATCCAAAGGGTGCATTCCGTAGGCATAAACCGCTGCGAGCAGCTGAATGGGAATGCACCCTAAGGATTAATTAATGTTCTTATTCTCTCGGTCAAAAAAAAAATCCCCCCTTATATATTTGTGTATTTTTTATTTTTGTACAATTTATGTCAAAAGCTGGAGAGAGGGGGCGCCACTATCAAGTTTCTGCCCCCGTTCGAAAAAGTCGTAGACGTAAACTTTAAAATAACAACTAATTTCCTATCCAATCACACAATTAAATTTTCAAAAACATAAGAACTTCGTTTTTGTGGAGTTTGATACTGTTGTGAAAAGTGGAAAGAATAACGCGAAATTCAACAAGACAATTCCAAATCTCTCATAAATTTCCAAATCGGGTCGAGAAAGTTTCAGGTGAAATTTTGCATAATATAGAGTTTCAAAGGCCTCCATCCGGAGCACCAAGCTAGTCCACGACTTTACTGAAAGTAGCCAGCTTTATTTCAATTTACTACCAACTTTTTACTAAAAACGAGATATCTCCCGCAATTTGTAAATTTGATTGTTTTCAGATATTATGGCACAGTTGGTAAACTATCCTACTTATCCTACTAATAATATTATAAACGCGAAAGTTTGTGAGGATGGATACGTGTTACTCTTTCACGCAAAAACTACTAAACGGATTCTGATGAAACTTTACAGTAATATAGCTTATACATCAGAATGACACATAGGCTACTTTTTATCCGGGTACCATGCGGGCGAAGCCGTGGGCAGAGGCTAGTATAGTATACTTGTGACTGATATACCTATTAGGACGGTTTCAGATTCTGACTTATCAGAATCCGAAACGTGAAAATCCAAAAACTGATAGGTAGCTCTCAAAATTTTATTAGCAAGTTAAAGTGGCAATGGATAGGTATATTAACTTGAATGAATGAATGAAAATACTTTATTGTATACCTTAAGATACAAACGAAATATACAGTAACACATTATGATAAAGGTACAATGGGCGGTCTTATTGTTTAAACGCGATCTTTTCCAGACAACCTTTGGATGAAGAGGATTATATAAGATTTAATCCTCTGATATTGATAAGATTTAATTTAAGAAGTGGATTTGAAGTGGCTTGTACATAATGGAAACCGTTGGGGAATAAAGGTGGTAAAATGGCGGCTACAAACCGCACGCATTGTTAGAAGGTCCCCGCGCGATTGACAGTCTACCGATGACATGACAAATTAGATCTAAAGGTTAGATGGAAGAAAATGCTAATAAGCATTAAGTTCGTCTGTGTACTCAAGTACACAGGCAATTTAATGTATAATACAATTTATCTTGTGCATAAAAGCATTTTATGTCCATCTACCTCCTCTGTGGCGCAGTGGGAGAAGGCTCACCTGAGACGCAGAAGGTTGCGGGTTCGATTCCCGCCGCGGGACAAATGTTTGTATCTGCAAATATTTGTCTCGGGCTTGGGTTTTTTCTATGTATAATATGTATGTATTTACAAAAAAAAATATAAGTAGTATATCAGTCATGTAGTTCCCATAATACAAGCTATGCTTAGTTTAGGGCTAGATAACGTTGAATGAAAACACATCCAGCATTATTTATTTATTTATTTATATGGATTTCCACTTGGATTTTTTAAAAGCTTTTAATGTAACAAAATACCCAATCAACTTTGTTGTATCACTATTAACATAACAGCTGATTTTAAAACTTCAGTCCTTATTTTCCTGAAGCCTGTTAAAAATAAGAACAATGATGCTGCGAGTATGTTATGTTCTTAACTTCAAATTATTTTTCAACAAAAGCTAAAACTTTATAACACTAAACAATTTCACTTGGCAAATATCCATATTTATAAAAGTCATCTATGATGGATCCAACCACAGACTTATACGCAATCACAGCCTTGTCCTTTTCCTCTGGAGTCGACCACACTTGCTTACTTCTGACATGCCCTTCCTCCTGCAAGCCATTTGAAAGCCACAATGCTGTATTCGCCATGATAAGACATGCCGGCGCAACAATCTTCAGATCTTTGGCAAATGTTTGTGTTGAATATAATAATTGAGAATTTAGGCCAGTCTCTTTCAGTGTTTTGTCAAATGTTTGGTAGTATATGTCCAATAGTTGGTGGTAGTGTTTACGCCTCAGATCTGTGTGAGTACTGCTTATAATGAGATACAATGTATCAAATGCTGGGCTGGATATTCTTGTTGTTTGGTAGTCTATGAGACAGCAAGACACAGGATTGTTTTCCTGAAAAAAAATAAAAGAATTATAAATAAGCAGCATTAGGTTGAATATCAAGGTGAAAATGGCACAAAATTTAAGGCCATAATCATAACTTACCTTATACTTAAATAAAATGTTTTCTTTCCAAACATCACCATGGCTGATACATTTCCCATTGGCCAAATCTGTTGATTTTTCATAATATTTCCCACAGTATTTTTTTAATTTCTCTAATAGTGGTACATGCATTGTATTCTCAAACTTGCTCAATGCTTTTTTGAGTCTGTCAACCATGACTTCAAAATACCTTTTACTAGTCTTTTCACTCAGTGGTATACAGACATCAGTGATTTCATCATACAATTTTGGATCCTTTTCTTTAAGTATAAATGATAATGCATGCAGTCTAGCAAGAGATTTCAGAGCCACTGTAACGTGTTGTAAGTCCAAGAACATTTCGTTTACAAAGGGTTTATAACCATCACTGCTCATGTCTTCCATAGCGATCACTTCACTGCAGTACCCATCATCACTATAGTACAATTTGGGTATTACCAGTTGACAGTTTAGAGTTAGGTGTTGTTGTAATTCGCGATACTTCTCAAGTAGTTTGGAATAAACAAAAATTTCTCGCAGGAAAAAAAGAGTCACGGCCCCGCTTACTCTGTATCGTTCATCGGTGGGAGCTAGCTTTAAAACAATGCGAATCACCTCTGAGCATTCTGAGCATTTATCTCTGCGGCCGGTCAATGTAACCGGAATGATAATACCGAAGTAATTCTGTCCAATGCTCTCGAATTTCGATACGGTGTGCTGCCATTCTTTCAAATTACAATTCACAGCAATTTTACTAACGATACTGCTGATGTATTCTTCGGAGATAGTAGACATTTGGGCACACTCACTGGTTTCAATTTAATAAAGTACAATGGAAAAGTAATAGTAGTAATTTTGTCGTGCGGTTTGGTTTTGTATCAATTATTTTGGATCGGTATTCTGTGATTTGATGGAATTAAATCATAAACAAATATGTCAAACTCAAAAGCGAAATGTCAATGTCAGAATATGCAATCGGTACGTTTCATTTTAGAATAATTGCTGCTGGCTGCTGCTGCTGCATTTAAGAATAATACTTGTAGTCAGATTATGTAATTATTTTGCTTGATTGCAATCAATGAGCTAAATCTTTACATCACTGTCATGTCTTCTCAACACTGGTCATTCTCCTTCGTTTGTAGAACTAACTTAAATAAATAAATAAATAAATAATGCTTGACATTTTCACACAGCATCATCTAGCCCCAAACTAAGCAGAGCTTGTATTATGGGAACTACATGACTGATATACTACTTATAACTTGCAACGTGACAATGGTGAAATTACGGCAAAGGCCCTAAACAAAGAATTGAATTGAATTAGAATAATGTACCCCGCGACCCGCTTCGGCCACCTTGCACATTAAACGAGATACCTACTATTATAGGAATTACACACCTACCTACGTTTACGAGTTACTAGCTAGGTATACCTAGTTGATTCTTTTTTACCTGGCGTAATGTAGTAATAATAAAATGATGTATAGACCAGCGGATAAAACTAAACACACGAAAAGAAAATATAAATTTTAGAACCCTTTTTCGGAATAACAATATTATTATATAAATAGATACCTACCTAAAATGTTTCAACCTAGGCAAAAATCTGAGTGGTCACAGCTGCAGCACCCACTTACCTACCTAGGTACCATATAAAAGTTCGTGGACATTATAAAATTTTCTTGAGTTTCCTTGCGCAAATGAATTAAGTATATAAAAATTTACGAAATTCAAAACTCATCTCACGAATATAGAATTTAGTAAGTTGGGTCCATTTCCTTCGTTTCGTCGCTAAAACGGAAATAGTCTCACAGACGAGGGTGCGGAGATCGAACATGCGAGCTGAATACAGAAAATAGACCATGGGGTGTCTAGACAAATACTAGTTTTGTTGGCGTTAACGCCTGCGAAAATTATGGAAATGACATTAGCTGTGGAAATGTCTTGTGACTACTGCCAAATTTTTCCTTGACAAATTTGCGTTAGCGTGAAAGGAAAACCACAGGAAAACTAAGCGTGAGGTAGTTTATGCTATGCTATGCTACGCTACGCTACGCTATGCTATGCTATGCTATGCTATGCTATGCTACGCTACGCTATGCTATGCTATGCTACGCTACGCTATGCTATGCTATGCTATGCTATGCTATGCTATGCTATGCTATGCTATGCTATGCTATGCTATGCTATGCTATGCTATGCTATGCTATGCTATGCTATGCTATGCTATGCTATGCTATGCTATGCTATGCTATGCTATGCTATGCTATGCTATGCTATGCTATGCTATGCTATGCTATGCTATGCTATGCTATGCTATGCTATGCTATGCTATGCTATGCTATGCTATGCTATGCTATGCTATGCTATGCTATGCTATGCTATGCTATGCTATGCTATGCTATGCTATGCTATGCTATGCTATGCTATGCTATGCTATGCTATGCTATGCTATGCTATGCTATGCTATGCTATGCTATGCTATGCTATGCTATGCTATGCTATGCTATGCTATGCTATGCTATGCTATGCTATCCTACTCCTACTAATATTATAAACCTGAAAGTTTGTGAGGATGTTTGTTCCTCTCTCACGCAAAAACTACTGAACGGATTTTAATGAAACTTTACAGTAATATAGCTTATACATCAGAATAACACATAGGCTACTTTTTATCCGGGTACCACGCGGACGAAGCCGTGGGTAGAAGCTAGTAATATTATAAACGTGAAAGTTTGTGAGAATGGATGTTTATTCCTCTTTCACGCAAAAACTACTGAACGGATTTTGATAAAACTACAGTAATATAGCTTATATACATCAGAATAGCACATAGGCTAATTTTCATTCGGGTACCTCGCGAGCGAAGCCGTGGGCAGACGTTATTAATTTATATTCCCAGTCGCTACAAACCGCAAACGTACCTACTTAGGTATATATATAATATAATATATAATATGGTATAATATAATACTGACGTCCTAGCCATCGTCCATATAAAAAGGTTGCTAACGTGTCCCAATAAGTTGTACCTACATAATAAATAGAGATAGGTTTATGTTGGTAGGTACAAAATAAAATAATTCTAAATAATAAGCGGTTTTGAATGAACGAATGAATGAATGAAAATACTTTATTGTACACCTTATGATAGAAACAAAATAAACAATAACATATTAAGATACAAGTAGAATGGGCGTCTTATCGCTTTAAAGCGATCTCTTCTAGGCAACCTTTGGATGGTGATGATTATATGTGATTTTGTGCGGTTTCATTGCTTTTAAGTCGATAGCTCTGATATTGCTCAAAAACTAGTTAACATCTTTTGTATCAGCACGTTTGCAAAATCCTATAAATATTTATGCTTCCGCGAGTTTTGTTGTACAAATGAGATTTTCAGAGTTCTCTCCCCGAACAAATAACAATGCCAACCAAAACGGGACGTTCCGTGACGGTCTGTTAATGAAACCCCTTTGTTTCCTCTGATGATATCTTTTACCTCTGAAAATAAAGTTTTAGGTAAACGTTGGTTTGTGATTTGAAGTTAGTAGGTATGGGCCATTGGTTTAGGTCTACTTTACTTATTTTAATAGGTTGATACTTACACAGTTTAGGATGGAATGAGCGCTATACTTCGATATATAAATAAATTAAATAGGTTACTGTTAAGTACGCAGGTAATAAAAATAAATATATTGTTTAAAATAATAAGATTGTTCAATTCTAGTAACTAATTTGTATTAATATGTAGCTATACCAATAGGTATTTTCATTTGTGCAAAATTGTAATCACTACAGACAGACCGAACGACAACATATCTTTATTTTACTTTTATAAATTGTATTCGTTAAGCTAAATAACTATTCTCATGTAAGTGACTGTGTCTCTTTTGAGAATAAATATCTTTAAACCTAAACCTAAATATATCTAGAGGGTGATTCAAGAAGCAGGGCGATGGAGACCCTGTGGGCGACCCGATTCATCCTAATGTTATAGTACAGGAGCTTGGGCTATATTTGTGTCCTGATTTCGTTAGTTTTGTGAGCGATGAGGTTCACGTAGAGTTACGAGTTTGTGGTAAAAAACGTGATAAAAAGTTAAGAATACGCAGCTTTTAATTCTTATAAACAGCTCACAATAATATAAACTCCACTGAAACAATGGCGTAAATGTAGTACCTAGTAGTGTATGAATTTTAATGTGTGAGGGAAAAGTATTTTGAGCAATAAAATGTTCATCCAAATTTCACGTAGGCACAAGAGATGTCTATTCACTCACACATCAAGTAACAGGTTAACAGAAACGGCCGCGATCATAAATCTTTCAAACCGTAGCAAAACATCAAAATCAGAAAAGAGTGGAAAAGTAACATGGCAATTTTTGCATTAGGGATGGGGGCATTACGCACGCTAGTGATTTGATAGTGGACATACATAAGAGCATTGAGTGTGTGAATAAAGTGTGACAATGATATAAATATATAGGTAAATATATAATATATATAGGTGAGAACCTTTTGATTACACGTTAATTCGAAGTTGGTATAGTTATGTTGGTATAAAAATATTACTTTTTTTACCCAAAAATAGACACAGTTACATGAAAGGAATATAGGTTAGAAAAGACTCGCCGATTTTACATGTCTTTCAGGATCAAAATAAGTAAAATATTACCAAACCTAGGTAGAACAGCCAATGTTTTAACGCACAGCTATAGAAGACGCTTTTCTCACACTCTTCACCAGTTTTCCGAACTTAAATAATAGTACTTTAGCAATTACGAATTTTAATGAGATTGTGTAATTTGCATAGGTGTATCACTTATCACCATGGGGTACTACATGGGGGCTTATCAACTAACTACTCTTCTGGTAGTGGCTGTTCTATTTTTCATTCTTTTATTCGCCCGTGCTATGAAATTGGAAACAAACTGATTCGCCGCTCGTTTTATTTGCTGCTCGCTGCTAGCTGGCGACTATACCTACTTATTTGCTTTTTTATTTTGTCAACAAAATGCACACAGTCGCTATTCCTTTTCATTTATTCCCTGAATCACCTGAATAAACTATTCCCGATTACTCAACCGCGTTACACTCCTTACCAAGTGTCATGGTAAAAATAATTTACCCGTAATGCCGTCTTGTAATCTAAAACACAATTATGTGACATTTCGTCAAAACTCACTTTTATATACAGGAAGATATATAATAAAAACTCTTTCAAGTGGGATATAAAGGTGAACTGTGTTTTAGATAAAGGACGACGGCGGGCGTGGAATAGTCCCTTCTTATTGGGACTATATAGTTACATATAGATGGACGCTGTTTAGCAAGTCAGAAAAAATGCAACAATAATGTTGCATACGAAAACCATAAAGAAATCATAAACATACGCTTAAAAAGAACACTGACAGATTTTGTGGTTTTTAAGACATGATACATTTAATTTTTACACACGTCACGTGAATTGTAACGTGACCGCTGCCAAGTCTTTCCTTGACAAATTTGCGTACCTAAGCGTGAAAGGAAATATAAGCGTGAGGTATTTGTTTTTTTTGACCCCGTTGCAAAAATCAATAATGGCTCGAAACTTCTTAGTAATAATAGGTAAAAGGCAATCAATATGTATCTAAAAAAAAATAACACATGGATGGACATCCCTGATACATACAGATATACTCAGTGCGTAGATCTTTGTGGAGACCAAGTAGGGGGTAGTCACTTGCCCGCGTTTTGCAATTAGTTAGCATTCCACGTGCCAGGTTGCAAGCCCATCGTCGCTTATTGAAATAGGTACTAACTGATGGCACATGCCTTCGAAGTTTTAGTTCTAGGGCATCCCGATTTCCTCGCGATGTTTTACATTTTTCGGGTCGAAAAATCCATTGGTGGACGACCGGGATAGACGACCCACGACCTCCGGATCGGAATTCAGGGCAACCGCTCACAAGCCAACACGGCTCTAGGCAAGTGGGTACTTACAGACCAATCTTAAGACTATTCCTGAAAGCCAAACCCCGAAACTTTTACTCCCCTCATAAAGAACTATCTTGGTAATAAAACTAGAGATGATTAGTAAAACTACTTTGTTATCTTAGAAAGTTCAATTTTCCGCGTGAATGAACACTTATATCAGTGAATCTACTTGAGATCATTTACCATTGCACAAATACCTATAGTGTTACGGATAATTTTGTACAGACAGAAAGTCAATAGGAGAGCTACGAAGTTGCATATAATGTTTCTAGTCTAGACAAATCACAATAAAATGTGATATTGTGCATACGAAAATAGTATCTACGTACACTACAACAGAATAC
Source organism: Perizoma flavofasciatum (assembly GCA_958496245.1). Taxonomy (NCBI): domain Eukaryota; kingdom Metazoa; phylum Arthropoda; class Insecta; order Lepidoptera; family Geometridae; genus Perizoma; species Perizoma flavofasciatum. The sequence goes on along the minus strand of OY292439.1, from coordinate 5,391,675 downwards.
ATTCACTCGAAGAGTGTGGATATGACCTAAAAACAGCACCCTTCACCATTACTTGCTTATCTTAAACCCGCCGCGTAGCTTTATCGTAGCCACGTAGCAAAGGCGTAGAGCTGTTGCTACGCATAACAACTGAATCCTGCTGCAACTATTATATAGTATAATAATAACACCTTTGTTAGGTGTTTATTATTATGCATACATAGTTCGCAGTACGTGCGTTCTGCTACGCGGCAAAAAAAATACCTAAACCTTTTGCTGCATTTCGTGCGTCGAGTGTGTATGAATAGCTTGAACACGTAATACCATAGATATACATAAACAAAACAGGATTGACAAAGGCTTAGCTATGACCTTATTCTTAGCCTAATTTTTTACAGATGTTTGTTGTATTAGTATTATCTAATATAAAAATGGTTGCAAGTTTATTGGAGGGCAATATTACACCGGGTTGATGATTGTCTCGGACTACTCTTACACAATTAAAGTTAAATTTTACATAGGTAATTAAAAAAACTTAATAATCTATGATTATAGCAATATCAATTTAGTATCAATCTGTGATTATCTATCATTTTATATCTAATTTTAGTTTTACATGTTTGCTGATTTTTTATCTGACTTGTACTGTTTTAAATGTTTTACAATTATTTATTAACTAAGTTTTAATTATACTTTAAATCTTAGCTCAGAGACAAATAATCAAAGACTGATAAGTAGGTATTTCATAAAAACTCTTATATTGTTGTGTATATATTATTAGGTATAAGGATAAAAATCGTAAAAATATGAATCAAAACATACCTACTGAAATACTCATAATTTTTTTGAAAACATCTGGTTTAAAAAGTTAGTTTAGTAAAAGTTTGTAATCTAAAGAATAACACTAGATACAAAAATGTGATTTTCAAGAGTATTTTTTTCAATATTGGTGATTAGTATTATGTTTGGACTAATACTTACTTAAATGCAAAGATATAAGTAACATTTTGTTTTTAATCTTTCGTCTATATTAATTCTGTTAAAGATAGACCAGTAAAGTTTACTATGTACGCCATCACTTACTGTTTATCCTAAAATATTGACTACCATACTTGTTATCATAAATAATCATAAACAGATCTATTTAAATATACATTTATTTACACAACTTCTAGTTTTTTATTGAATCCCTCAAATATAGTAAAAATTATGATATAATTATTACCTCTAATAATTTTAATGAGACTTCTCAAAGTTTTGCTGCTCTATGGTTAAAACTTAACTGTACATAATTATAAATTTACTCGACGCACGAAATGCAACAAAATGTTTAGGTATTTTTTTCGCCGCGTAGCAGAATGTACGTACTACGACTTACTTGGTTGTTTACTCTAAAATGACGACGCACGAACTGCAACTAATCCTTCCCTGCCTCGTGGTACCACATCACCCAGACCCGGACCATATGCAAACCTTCACATAACATATGCATAACAAAACTGCAGCATATGCAAACCTTTAAATCGAACCCGCACGTCTTAAATCACATCTGGCTACTCGCCTGCCATTCATCACAGTCGTACTTAATTTTCTATTCTATTAATCAGCTTGTTTGAAAGAGAAAACTTGCTTAAAAATATTTAAACTCTTATCATTATCACTTTTCGAGACATCCAAATGTTGTCCTTATAACAACAACATAAAATACGCGTAATTTCATTATATTCATAACATTTTCTTATTAAATAAAGGACGTTTCGAATACAAATGCGCAATTAGCCCTCAAAGTTCTAGGCACCTACTTCCAACTTCGTAACAGCTCCATCTCCGCTGTAAGTTAAATTTAATTAAACTAGTGGGCTGAATAACAGTGGACTGTTTGCTGCAGTGTTGCCAAATAAGAAGGCAAGTTTTTGAAAATCTTACCTTTCCTACCGAAGAATACCTACGTTTTTGCAATACTAGCTCGAATTACACCGACTGAAAAGTCTGTTTCGACTGGCACATTTATAAAGAAACTGTCGTTACTTCTTACTTAGTTAGGTATCCACTAAGGAACAAACAATCTTATCTAAAAAATATTATAAGAACAACTCTATAGTAGTCTCTCTAGTACTATACATCTATTGCAGTGCCCCCTACTAAGAGAAGTGTGACAATAATCAATCAAAAAAGCTTTCTAAAAATACAGGACGACTGCAAAAAGCCGCCTTTCGGGGAAAAATGGTAAATAACAGTAAAACACTATTCCACAAACACCATATTAGACTTACCTACTTTTAAGTATATGGTAGTAGTAGATAATTATTTTTCTCAGTAAAATCATTTATTAATTTTTATTTTAGATTTCATTACTTCACCATATCTATCCAACTAATAGAGGTATAATAAATGCGAAAGTTTGTGAGGATGGATGTTTGTTTGATGACTCTTTCACGCAAAAACTACTGATCGAATTTTGGTGAAACTTTACAGTAATATAGCTTATATCAGAATAACACATAGGCTACTTTTTATCCGGGTATCACGCGGACGAAGTCGTGGGCAAAAGCTAGTTATACATAGTTTTATATTATATGTGATCATACTGACATAAAACTACCTAGTCTAACAAAAAGCAAATATGTAGTTAAAGGGACAACATCTAAGGGAATTTCTTTAAGTCACTGTTTCTGCCATCAGTACTACAGTAAGCCCAGACGCCGGCAACTGGGAACCTTCCGGGCGCTGGTAATTACCCAGTTCACGGGCATAACGAAGCGGTGGCTAATGCCTGAATAAATTCATACCTGCCCATAACCATGATGATATGAATGAAAGTAAAATACCTTTACCTATAGCCAAATGTAATATGGTACCTACGCTACTGTGGAAAATTGGAAGGTTTTATGCCACCCGGAGGACTTATATGGCTTTCCTGTGATAGCTTTTACTGGCGTCTTAACGTGCCCTCTGAAGCACGGAAGCGATTCGTTCTAATGCCAGTATCTGTCACTCATCTAAATGACCTGGTGGAAAGTTGTTTAGCGTATCTGATACATTAAAAAACCTGGCTAGGCATACGAAGCCGTCTCAGCTAGGAAATATTGTACGCAAAACAAAAAACATCGGTAGATTATGTCGTAGCCCAAACGTATAATCCGCTCTTTTACATAATTCTCATACATATTTTTTTCTAGCCGCTGTACAAAACAGCTCTTCTGTTTTCTAATTCGGCTGACATCCAGCAGGATTGTTTAGTCATTTTTTTTTTCAATAATTATGCCTGGACACTTGCCTCCCTGAGATATCAAGATGAAAGATCTCATGTGCCTGTAATTTCACCGGCACCCATATAATTTAAACCGGAACACAGCAATGCGATCATTACTGCTTGGCGGCAGAAATAGGTATGGTGATAGTACTTTTCCCAATGAGCTCTTTCACAAGGAGCTCTAGCACTACTACTACTACTACTACTTCTATCTTACGTAATAGAGCGGATTCAAAATGAGTCATGATTAGCACTAAAATTTTAAACTTCAAGATATTCATCCTATGGATTCCTCCCTGTTTGTGTACTTGTTTGTGTTTCTCGAAATAAATGAATTATCATTATTATTATTATCAAATCCATGCGAATCCTCATCTTGCCTTCTCCAGGGCCCAAGATAATGCCGGCTCATTCACAAATCACAGGAAGACGATATCGCACTACTGATTAGTCTCTGGGGCTTGCGATAACGACCGCTGAACCTTCGTCCCTGCACAGGATCACTATTGGACTTTGTGATGAAAATAAATGTCTTCGTTGCTTTACTATTTAGCGACTCAGGGTTTGTTAATAAGGATCGCTGATGAAATCCCCAACCCAGATTTTTTATGGGCTCGGATAGCGTGCTGATGACACACGAGGCCTCATTCGGAGTTACCTATACAACGTGATAGCAGCCGGTTCGGTGTGACAAGGTTTTTAAAACACGATCCTGTGAAATCAATTCCGGTGTCGTTCTGATTGTTAACTTCTTTGAGACATGAAAAAATACTTGTATCGTACTCGTATTGATCAAAAACTTTTAAGTAGGTCCCTTCCTGATTTGCATGTTTTTCAGTGAAATTACATTTTAGGTTGGGTCAAAAAGCCAGTCTGGATTTGACAGTATTGATTAACATAATCCACAAAGTTTGAGAGCGAGCCGGGAAGCGAATATGTAGATATTTGCGATATTTGTGAGTTTGCTAGCAAATCTTATTTTAAATATCTAAGCAAGCAAGTCTCGCATCGTTTGATTCAGTATCTTAACTGAGATACTGATACAGTAACTTATGATGTGCCTAACTTTTACCACTTGAAGCCAAATCGTGAAAACTACTAGGTACTAAATTACCCCTGTAATTAAAGAACTGGACAAGTGCGAGTCTGGATCGCGCACCGACGCTTCTGTACAAGCTTGTATATCCACCAAAATTAGCATTACTCAAGTTTATAAAATATGAAAGCACCAAACATTACTTTAAAGAAATGAAAAATTGGGTTCAAAGGCAAAACTTAACTTTCGCCCATACATCGATATACGTAACGGTCAATTCTCCAACTGCAAATGTAAGTTTGTAATCGAAAAAAAAATATCTGATAAAACTACAACATAACCATTTTCGGACTATTTCCTTTACTTGTGCGGTGAGACCTTACTTCTTGCCAAATGTTATTATTCTAGGTCAATGGGAAGTGCCCTATAGGTTTTGATTTACTTTGCGATTGTCCAAATATAAGGTTATGCCTTATATTTGGACAATCGCAAAGTGGCAAATGGCTGTATTTTTTGATTGCGTTGACTTAAAAACTTGATATTTTTACAACTCCAAGGGATCGCAGACTACGTATTTGATATTTATATCAACTTGATACCTCCACGCGTTCCTGAGAAAAAGGTCTTGTCAGTCAGACAGACAGACAGACGAACAGACAACGAAGTGATCCTATAAGAGTTCCTTTTGAGGTACGAACCCCTAAAAATATGTAAATTGATGTTCACTTAAAAATAAGTACGAAAATGAAGTCTTAAATATTAAACACATTTTGACGCTTACTTTCAGCTTATGTACTTACCTACTTAACTTTGTTAAAAAAGCATTTTGTTTCCAACTCGGTTGTTACGAAGTTGCGATACAGCACTTTATAATAACTTAGGTGACAGAAATATCGTAAGGAAAAGCTGACAAAGTCTCTAGTAAGTGTTGTTTATTGGAGAAACCTGCATGTTTTTGAAAAACAGAACATTAGTAGTAGCTGGAATAGTTATTACTAATTAATCATATTGCCTAGAGATAGTGTGGCATAGATTTAGCAACTGGTGAAGCCTAGGAATAAAATTGTTACTCACAATTGTTTCAAACATTTCAAACTAAAAAGAACGCTGGGCACAATTGTTTAAATGTTTATTGTATATTGTGTAACCCTGTTTTTAATTAATTTTCTGAAGTTATTTCAAGGCTGCACTTCACCGTCCTATTCTGACTTTTCAAGTAAATGAATCTATCTTGACTACTTTTTGATATTTTTTCAGAGTTCACTGTAACTACAAACGTCATGCAAAGAAGCACAATAACTGTGCCTACTCATACCTACGTATCATCATGTGGATCATGTATGAGTTAAATATTTATTAACTTATGTACTAGTATTATAATATCTGTAGAGAGGTGGTACTAGTAAATCACAGAAAGTCTAATTTCCAAGTCGTCTGACTTAGGTTTGATCTTTGTGTTTTTATTTTTAAGCGAGGTTTCATACCCCTACTCGGGGAAAAAAACAATTTTCATATGGATTTACTCAGAAATCTTCAGTAGAAATTACTCAGCTATCGATGATCTTAAAGACGGGTTCGAGGGCCGAGTGCGAATGACGCAGCCCACTCGAGCCGGAACTGGGATTTCAATATGCCATCAGTTATCGTGTTATCGTAGAGAGGATTTTCATGCGCCCTACCTATGTGATATTTACGTGAATTTAATCATCTACTAGTCCGAAGTCGAATTACAAAAACGAAGCCATTATTGTTTCGTCATGTCCATCGTGTTTCACACTCCGAGTTCTTCCTCATCGTATCGAGACGTTTGGTATACGGATATGTTTTTTTAACTCATTCAGTTTCAGTTATACACATTTTTTTTAGCTTCTTTATAGTAGAAGAGTAGCTTCCTATGTAGAAGTTTTTACCCAACCCTAAATAACTCTTTTTATTTTCTAAAAAAATTATCAATACTTACAGTACCATTCAGAGTTCAATATTGAATTGTAAACTAGACGGGTTGGCATTTTGGGTCTGCTCCTTTGCCAATAGTCAGATAACACCCGCAAAGAAGTAAGTACTTATAGCCGCAAAGATATTAGGCAACACCGTGTAGCGACAAACCTCGTGTGATCTAACCACAGTCGTGCACGGTTCAACGCTATCTAAGAACTTATCCTTATCACCCACGACTACGCGGTAGGAATGCGAACGCAAAATTTACATTCTTCCCCAACAGGTGCGATAAGTGTAAAGATTTCACTCATCCCTACCCGTGGGTAAAGTTATTCTGTTATGTTACAAATATAGAGATTTAAAAAAGTTTGTGATTTTTTAATCATCTAGATATCCAGTTAATGAGTTTGTAAGTGAATCTTGTTAGTTGCTGGTGGTTTTCCTATCAGCGAAACGGGCCCACTTTACCTAATCCTCTATTAACCCGGCGGTGTAGCTAAATTTGATTGTGACCGGCTTAAGAAACCTTCGGGGCAAACTAAGGGCTAACCTTTCTTCTTGATTGTTCCCTGAAGGACCGTTTTATATCGGCTAGATAAGCACTTGCATGGACTTACGTTACCTACTTATGTTGTTATTGTAACTGGACGTGGTGAGAATCCTAAAATGTTGTTATTCCAAAGCACAGATTGTACTCTATGCAGTCTGAGTCCTTTATTTAATCCTGGCTTTCAAATAGAAACAAAATAGTTTCATCCACCTGAAATACATATCAGCTATTACGTATTTACCTACATAGCTTTTCGAGTACTAAAGAAAAAATATATTTCACAAAACTGCAAAAGTGGAAAGAAAACTCATTACCGTCAACTTGGATTCCGTGTCACGTCACTATGACAATAAACGAATTGCAGAACTAAAGGGGGAAAGTTTCGTCAATTACGGAACCCTACTCGTGTTTATTGCTCCGTAATACCCATAAGAAGGTAACTATAACTACAATTATCTTGCGAGTTAATTGTTATGGAATAGTAGTTACTTAGATCATGACTGAGATCTAATTTTGACTGAATCTGATTAAGTACGAGAGCACTGCAATGCGATAAGCAAAACTGGAAGAAAATCACACATTATTCGGAAGCTCCGACGAACTAAGCTAGGCACCTTCATTCTAAAATTCATTTTGTTCAGTATTTATATTTTTAAGTCCTATTACATTCAATTTAGCAGATCCATGTAAAAAAATTAGCCGGCTAGATGGGTTAGATACCTACCCACTTAAAATATACATTCATTCAACCAAAGACCCAAAATTCAAATAAGTACATTCGTTTCTTAGCCTAAGATAGTTTAGGATCAAGGATCGAACTATAAAAATAAATTAGAAAGTACCTCACTATAATAATTACTTATCATCTGTACTTAGATTTGTCTTAGATTTGTCTACTATCTCATGAAGATTATCATTGAAATGGTTAGGTACGAGTATAGTATGTTGTTACCTATGACTCGACGTAGGTAATATAAGACTTGGCTGAAGGTGAAGTGCGCGTTTAAAATTTAAACGCAAGGACGACAAGACGCTTACGTAGCTGCAATCAACTTGTCAACTTATGAAATATCGTTATGCTCCACCTACAGTCATTAAGCTTCCTCTTCTGAAAAACATTAGTCACCGTTCAGTATCAAAACTGCTTACACGTGAAAACAGACGCCGGAAAATTAAAAATGAGCATCTACACGAGCAACAGTATTTTTCAAAACTCTTCGATGCCCATCGCAAATGGCTACCTTACCCAGATGGCAGAAAAGCCTAAGCCCAGCAAAATAGTGTTTTTAGACGTGACACCACCTCGCACGCCGGTATTAAAAGCTTCTTCGACAAATGCCGTTGAGCCCATGAGGAACAATCTGATAGATCCAAACATCTACAAAGATATCGTGTACGAGAACATAAAGCCTGTATTATCGATCTTACGGCTGATGGGCGTTCTCCCGCTGACAAGACCACAACCAGGGATAAATCAGTTCCATATTGCGTCTTCTTCAATGCTCTACTCAGCAGCAGTGTTCATGTTTCTCGTCTGCTACGTAATGTATCTGTCGCTAAACAAAGTACAGATTTTGAGGACCTCTGAGGGAAAGTTCGAAGAAGCCGTCATTGAGTATCTCTTTACGGTTTACCTATTTCCAATGACAGTGATTCCCATAATGTGGTATGAAACAAGGAAGATCGCTGGTGTTCTCAACGGATGGGTTGAGTTTGAGGTATTTTCGTTGACTGACTAACTGATTTCTATTTTATTTGTATTGTCTGGCTTCGAATATGATCCTTTGGTTTCAGATTGCATACAAACACCTATCAGGACGGGCAGTAGCAGTGAATCTTTACAAAAAGGGTCTTACTATCGCCGTAATAATACCGATCTTATCAATGACCTCTGTCATCATTACTCACGCCACTATGGTCCATTTCAAGGTTATGCAGTTAATACCCTACGTGTTCTTGGAGATTCTGACATATCTGCTTGGAGGATACTGGTACCTACTCTGTGAAGCTCTGAGCGTTTGCGCGTCTGTTTTGGCTGAAGATTTCCACCATGTCTGTATCAAACTTGTAGGTCTTAGTTTAGTGACGACCTCGATGTTGCGGCAGGCGAGTAGCCAGCTGTGACATAAGAGGTGTGGGTTCGATTCCCGCTGCTGGACAAATATTTGCATGTTCTGCAGATATTTTTTCCGGGTCTGGGTTCGGTGGTACCACTCGCACGTTGCTCGTAGTTCCTGATACCCACGATACAAGCGGAATCCTAGTGTATGGTCAGGACTATGTAATTCGACTGTTGTGTTTATTATTTATTTATTATAAGGCCTGAATTTAATTGCTTTGTGATGCTCATGATCGTGTTCGTTGCAGGCTCTACGACATGTCGGACCGGCTGGTAAAGTAGCTCAGTACCGTGCTCTTTGGCTGCGCTTAAGCAAGCTTGCTCGCGACACAGGAATCGCCAACTGCTATACGTTTACCTTTGTCAACCTATACCTTTTCCTCATCATCACTTTATCCGTCTATGGTTTACTGAGTCAGATATCTGAAGGCTTCGGTACCAAGGACATAGGACTGGCGCTGACAGCGTTTTGCAGTATTTTCTTGCTATTCTTCATTTGCGATGAGGCCCACTATGCTTCGCATAATGCAAGTATTTTTTTAAATTTTAGAAAAATACATTAAATTGACTTCAGACTATAAATAAGAGTATCATCGAAATTTAAAACTAAAATGCTTATTTTATTCGTCTTGTCTATTGTTCTACCCTTCAAATATTTTACATTCCACGCTCCCCATTTTCCATCAGGTCAGAACCAACTTTCAAAAGAAACTCCTGATGGTGGAGTTGTCGTGGATGAACACAGACTCCCAGACGGAAGTGAACATGTTTTTGCGAGCCACTGAAATGAATCCCTCACAGATCAGCCTCGGGGGATTTTTTGACGTCAACCGAACGCTCTTTAAATCTGTGCGTATTTTTAGCAGTAACTTTCAGTATCTACTTTGGTAGGTAAGTTGGAAGATACAGATTTATTTCGAATAAAAATGAGTAAAATACCACCACAGCCGTGTGCTACGTAGAGCTACGGCGGGTGTATACGTGCACGCGTTGAAGTCAGTTCCATGCAAAAATCTCAGCAAAAAAATTCAAACGATGGGATTGCCGATTTGATTCCCGCTATGGGACAAATATTTGCATGTTCTAGAGACATTTATTCACTATGTCGATAATTACATAACATTCTTTTACAGCTTCTAGCAACGATGGTGACCTATCTAGTGGTGCTCCTGCAATTCCAGATCAGCATCCCCGATGAAAGCCAGAGCCAGATCCCGGAGGAGCCATATAATATCACAGCACCTACCGAAGCTATGACCACCACCACTGCGATTACGACAATCCTCACAACATTGGCAAAAAAGAAAAAGAAAAATTAGTTCCTACACTGTTCCTACTCAAATAAAATTTGTAGTTAAAAAATACGCTTTTATTACGCAATAAAAACTATAAAAAGAATTCCACTTTCGAGCCCAAACTCGAGGGGCTTACTAGTAGCAACTGTAGATTTTAACTATAGGTAGGTACACTATGCTCCATTATCACATCAGCTCCAAGATTCAAAAGTATAATATTGTCATCCGAACTTCAAAAACATACAAAGTTTCATTTCGACACGACAATTAGAAGTAGGTTATAATTGACTTCTAAGATTTTATCACATTTTGCAATTTAGTTAGTTAGTTACAAGTGAAGCTATAGGTATAAGCGTGTTAGAAGGCAAGATTCTTATTAATATTAAAAAAGAACTGGTTCTAACTTAAAAGAACAAAGACTTTCATACAAGTTTACCCCCCCCCCCCCATTTCCCCCCCTTACAGTAGAAATTTTCAAAAATCCTTTCTTAACACATGCTAACGTTATCCAATAAACCTATGTTCCGAATTCCAGCTATTTAGACTTCGTAGTTTAAGATTTCTATCTACCTAATCTATCTTCAGAGAGCTTATGCTGAGTTACAAATACGATAAATACTTGTCGAAACGATAACCGTTTTTCAACAAAGCATAGACCCTCAGATCTTCTTTAGGTAATTCTGCTCTAACGGGATTCATGACACTCTTAAAAACGAAATAAAAATTGACAGACTGTCCTTGTTACACCCCGATTTTTCGTTCAGTTTAAAGCGTATCGTACTTAAAATGCCTGATATGATGCATTATACCTATCGGAATATCGATACAGCATTGTGCGATATATCGATAATACCTATATTACAATATTTTGACCAAACGATAGGCATCGTATATTTCATCCCTACATAAATATCGCATTAATTTCTCGTGTCTAACTATGTAAATGTTTTATTTGTTCCTTCATAATATACATATTTATATTACATCAACCCTTTCTTAAAAATATAAGTAGATAGGTATGTACCAACTATCATTCATTTAAAATTGAAAAAAAAATAAGGAATATTTACCTAAACTTTTTACGATGTTCTAAATGTCTTTAACAAAATACCTTTTTTAATACGCATAAATTGACGATGCAGAGGTGGCTGGTGGTGGCGGAAGTACGCAGTAACATCTGATTGTGTTCGCAGAATTGTGACAAACAACCATACAAGTCATAATCAAGAAGTGACTTACTTCTTGATTCATTATTCTCTGAGTCATTATGTGATCTATGATTCGTATATTCTTCTTTTGTCATTGTCATTCAAGTATGTAATTTTTCAGTGTCATAAAAATTGCGTCTTCTATAATATGGCTGCAAACGCTATGTCAGAATAACGTTATCGCCCGCGACGTACAGATACCAGATACAACATTACCACGAGGACTTCGTGGTAATGTTGCCGCGTCGTATGTATGTACGACCGCGCCGACAACTGCAGCCACATTAATCACAATGCTATTGCTCCAGCCCCCCAAATTCCGAATATCCTGGCGGGCGGCCTCTGCCACGTGAAATCCTGGGTGCACCAGAAGATTCCTCGTAGGAAATTAGCGCCACTGCGAGTCCAACACAACAGCTGGAATTTTTTGTCTATAAACGAAGCTAGGGCAAATGGTGCCAGCTAAAGGTCCTTACCCGCAGCACGAAGAAAAAAAAAGAAGCTGCTTGCGACCCGATTGATTTAATATGACTGTCAAAGTCAAAAAGTTGATTCACTTCACTTCTTGATTATGGCTTTTGTAAAAAGTTGATTAATTATTGATTTATTGAGCGAAGCTGAAGAATTTGCTGTCGTTTCTGTGCGTTTTCTAGAAATAAGGTGCGGGGGAAACTATTATTATTTACCTCTTCCAAATCCGTAACCATAATTTTCAAAAATGGTTGATTACAGCAAGTGGAAAGACATTGAGGTTGGTATTCATCATTGTTATTTGAAAATCTAGCCTGACAAACATCATTGTTTTCGCTTTACGGTTGTCCCCATGTTTCCCCGGTGTATTTCAGATTTCTGACGACGAAGACGAGACCCACCCTAACATTGATACGCCTTCGCTGTTCCGATGGCGACATCAGGCGCGCGTGGACCGGATGGAAGAGCGTCGTCGGGAGCATGACGAACACATGCAGAAAAAGGCAGAGAACCTCAGGCAGATAAATGCAATTCGAAAGCAAATTGCCGAAGCCGCTCCTGACAGCCCCGACCACGAGTCTCTTAAGAAAACCCTCGCAGAATTACAGGACCAGGAAATGAAACTACTAAAAAAAGAAGAGGAACTCAAAAAGAAAGATAAAACAACCCCTTGGAATGTTGATACCATTAGTGAACCTGGGTTCACCAAAACAGTGATCAACACAAAGCCACCTCGGCCGAAAGATGAGAACTTGACGGAAGAAGAAAAAGAAGCTAAAATGAAGAAATTTATCCGAGAGAATGAAAAGTGGTTAAAAGAGTTTGGCATGTTGAAGAAATATGATGACTCTAAACAATTCCTGATGGATCACAATCAGCTGGTTTGCGAGGAAACAGCTAACTACCTTGTTATTTGGTGCATCAACTTGGAAATGGAAGAGGTAAATAGGCAATGGGCAGATATAACTTCAGAAATGACAACCGTTGGGGAATAGGCCAACCAATGATGATCACAAACTAGACAATGCAGTGTAGAAAAGCCTCTACCTGCTAGACCAATGACATCTTAAAGGTTTCAAGAACTCTGGGGGAAGTCCAGCAGTGAACTTGTACAGGCTGTTGATGATGATAAAAGACTAATTCTTCGGTGCTGGTTTAGGTCATATAGTGTTAAAAATATCCTGCTAAGCAACACCCTGACAACATTTTGTTTTGTGTTTGTGTTTGTCCTATTCCACCCCACATATGAACCATCCTCATACTATAGGGTTGATGTATGTGTACTCTCGGTTTATATGCTAGAAACTCATACTGATTCTAATTATTTTCTTTTGTAATTTCAGAAACATGACCTAATGGCCCATGTAGCTCACCAGACAATCTGCATGCAGTACATTCTAGAGCTCTCGAAACAATTGGATGTAGACCCTCGGGGTTGTGTTGGTGCATTCTTTGCCAAGTAATATATATTAACTCAGTCATTATAGTACCAATCTAAAGAAACCATAAGTGATTCAGGAGTGATTTTGCCGAAATCCATTGTAAAGCTCTAATCACCGACAGCCTGTCCGGGTCTGTGGTTTGACAGAGGACATATCTACGCTTACCATGGAAGAGCTGTTTGGTTTGCCGATGCAGGGTAATCTGAATCTCGTTCAAATAAAAGGTCTTTTCGTGGAGACCAATTTTGCATAAGTCAACAACGACAAAACGATCTAGCGAATGTGTTTCTAATAGAGGCCACACCTAAAGATAAATTGCTACTGTACCGTGTGGATGCTATTACAGTACCGATCATTGTATGCTCCATACACAGCACACACTACAATATCATCTTCATTTAGCTCCGCCATGTCATGTCGCGATGACAGACAACGCATTAGCAGTTGTGGGTTTGATATTCATACTAAGAAAAAACGAAGAAAATAAACAAACTTTTGAAAAAAAAGTGTTTTAAAAAAAAGGGCACTAAAAAAAGTAAAATAATTAAATTACAGATTATTATTACATAGCCTGTCCATTGCCACTTCATTTGGCTAATTCTCAGAGTATTTTGGTGAATTTTAAACTTCTATGGATTTCTCTAGAGGGCATCTCACATTAACTGTTTTTCAGGATTCAAGTAGCAGAGAAGACGTACAAAGACTCATTTGATGATGAGCTGAAACAGTTCAAAACCCGGATTGAGAAGCGAGCCGAGCAGAAGATCCAGGAAGCCCTCAGGGAGCAGGAGGAAGAGGAGCGGAAAGCCAGACTTGGACCCGGAGGCCTCGATCCCGTTGAGGTGTATGAGGAGTTGCCTGATGTGAGTATATTGTTGAAGAATATTTGATTATGGCTAACAAAGTCTACATCCAGCAGCAGATATTTAATACCATTTGAAACAGCTTGCACTCACAATTATAATCACTTTGTGCCTGAGTAAATGAAGGAGCATTCACTCTCACACAAGAGGCTGTATACAGGATGAGAGTTGCACAGAGAGCTATGGAGCGTGCCATGTTTGTAAGCTCAATAACATCAAGCTTATAGACCGTGTTCCCAACGTCAAGATCAGAAGTCGAAAAAAGGTCAAAGACGATGGGAATCATATAACGGAACTAAAATGGAGCTTGGCAGGACACCTGGCTCGGCGAGATGACGACAGATCGATTAAGGCGCTGAATGCATGGCGTCCAAAGACCGGTTATAAACATCGGTCGTCCAGCGACAAGATGGGCAGACGACCTCGTAAGCGTTGCGGGACGAACCTGGTGAAAGTTGGCAAAGGATCGTGAGGAGTGGCGACAAAGGGAGGCCTATACTCAGCAGTGGGTGAAGTCAGACTGGATGATGATGATGAAATGAAGGAGCACCAATCATTCATCATTAAGACTATAGTAATCCACGGCTGGACGTTGGCCTCCCCACTTCCGTGACTAGCGATCTTGGGCAATATCCATCCGCAGGCTTCTGCAACCTACAATGTCATTGGTCCGTCAGGTGGGGGCTTTCCTACACTGCGTCATCCAATTTGAATCATGGCACGTGCATTTTCGCCAAGTTTTAAAATCGCCTACGTGTTTATCATCGTCTATTGCAGCGCCCCCTAGTAAGTGACTTGCGGCGACAGAACCTGTTTACGAGGTCACACAAATTAGTTAAAGCTGTTTCAAAGAGAAATGGTAACAGCACAAACAATCTCTTACAGCAAATACGGACTCCTTGCGGCGCGGGAAAAAGTATGAAAGTTATTCTTTTTTCCAGGAACTCAAGAAATGCTTCGACGCGCAAGACGTCCCGTTGCTACAAGCCACGATAGCAAAAATGCCTGAATCTGAAGCAATCCACTACATGAAAAGATGCGTCGACTCTGGACTTTGGGTGCCTGGAAAGAATGATGATGAGACCAATGAAAAGCCTGAAGGGTCTGGTGATTCCACAGAAGCACCAACTACATCTACCAGCACTGAAGAGGTGGATTGAAGGTCGCTTTGGTGCAGTGATATTAGCTTAGGCCTGCATCCCAATGAAATACCGGACTCATTATGTCAAAAAATATTTTTATCCAAGTGTAAAATAGGATTTAATTTTTCAATAGCCAGAAAATATTTGAATGGCATAATAGCGTATTTTGATTATCCGTTATAGCATTTACTTTTTATATTCTAAGATGCTTCAGCCTGAAATTGAGACTTATTGATTCACGCTTGTGTACAAATTGCAATGCTGTCTTGTACTTGAGATTTTAAAATATACCGTAATTTGTCGTATTGGCTTGTGTTACATTTTAGTTTTAGGAAAGCATATTCCAGTTGCTTTTAGAGACTGCAATAATCTTTGATCAACCCTAGCCCTACATAAAAAATCAGGAACAAAAACAAGTCACTCTAGTGGCCACACGTATACATTCATATTTCTTACTACAAAATGTAGAAAAAAAATATATACCTCGTGTGTTCATAAGTCTTGAGACACAGTAAAACTAAAATATTTTTGGAGCTAAGTTGAGTATTCATTTATTGGATATTAAAATTAAAACTACTGACATCTAGATCTGTATTTAAAAATAAATCATTCAAAATGGCCGCCTTTGCATTCAATGCAGGCCTTCAAACGCGTGCGCCATTCATCTATGGCGGCACGAATCTTTTCAATGGGAATCCGTTTCGATTCTTTAATAAGGGCTCGCTTGAGAGAATCCAGGTTTGGGTGAGACTTTCTGCATGCCCTCAGCTCCAATTCCGTCCATAAAGAATAATCCAAAGGATTCAAGTCAGGGCTTGACGAGGGCCAATCTTCGCTCCGAATGAAGCCTGGCAAATTGGCCTCCAGCCAACGTTGGGTAGTCTTAGCTTTATGGGAGGGAGCAGAGTCCTGTTGGAAAACCCAGTATTTTCCAGCGAATAGCGTATCATTTAATGGTTTAACCACCGCTTCCAATATGTCGGTTTGGTAATTTTGTGCCTTCACCTTGACGCCTTGCTGGCAAAAATGAAGCGAAGTGACCCCCTCGTAGGAAACACCCCACCAAACCATCACACTTGCTGGATGATGAGTGCGCTGGACATTGCGTACAGATGGCTGGACGTCCTTTGAACTTCTGGCGTAAACCTTATTGTTCTGCCGGTTAAACTTTTCTTCCACCGTGAAGATCTTTTCATCGGTAAACAGGATATTTTTTGGATCGTGTCTCTTCAATAGGTTCCGACATCGTTCCAGTCGCAATTTACGAAGACGCTCGTTTAAATAATGCACTTTCCTTCGACTGTAGGCCTTTAGTTTAAGATCATATTTAAGTATCCTGTTCACCGATATTCGCGAAATGTTGGTCTGCAGAGCTAATTTCTTTTGAGTCCGGCAAGGGTTGCGACGAATTCGCTCTCTGATTACTTTGATGTTGGCGGGCGTCCTTACAGACCGCGGGCGGCCACATCTTCCACGGTCTTCTAAAGAGCCGGTCTCCTTGTACCTCTTTATGGTATAATACACAAAGTTCCGACTACATCCCAAACTTTGGATTTCACTAAAAACTTGCATTGGTTTTTTTCCTGCTTGAAACAGTGAAATTACAGTCGCACGCAAATCTTTTGTTGGCGCCATTTTCACGGAGAATGAAACAAATATTCAAATGTATATTTTTTCTGATTCAAAACATTCGAAATTTAAAATTTTAAAAGTTTAAAAAAGGTTGCATGAATTACTTTCTTTTTAAATTAATTAAATAAGTTCGTCTCAAAACTTATGAACACACGAGGTATCATTAACATCATTATATATAAATGCGAAAGATTGTCTGTCCGTCTGTCTGTTAAGTTTTCACGCTTATACCGCTGAACAAATTTTAAAAAGTGGAAATCTAGTACATTATATATTTAGAACATAATGAATTTGAAATCATACTTACTATAAACGCGAAAGTTTGTGAGGATGTTTGTTCCTCTTTCACGCAAAAACTACTGAACGGATTTTGATGAAACTACAGTAATATAGCTTATACATCAGAATAGCACATAGGCTACTTTTTATCCGGGTACCACGCGGGCGAAGCCGTGGGCAGAAGCTAGTAATATTACCTCGTGTGTTCATAAGTTTTGAGACGAACTTATTTAATTAATTTAAAAAGAAAGTAATTCATGCAACCTTTTTTAAACTTTTAAAACCTATTGAAGAGACACGATCCAAAAAATATCCTGTTTACCGATGAAAAGATCTTCACGGTGGAAGAAAAGTTTAACCGGCAGAACAATAAGGTTTACGCCAGAAGTTCAAAGGACGTCCAGCCATCTGTACGCAATGTCCAGCGCACTCATCATCCAGCAAGTGTGATGGTTTGGTGGGGTGTTTCCTACGAGGGGGTCACTTCGCTTCATTTTTGCCAGCAAGGCGTCAAGGTGAAGGCACAAAATTACCAAACCGACATATTGGAAGCGGTGGTTAAACCATTAAATGATACGCTATTCGCTGGAAAATACTGGGTTTTCCAACAGGACTCTGCTCCCTCCCATAAAGCTAAGACTTCCCAACGTTGACTGGAGGCCAATTTGCCAGGCTTCATTCGGAGCGAAGATTGGCCCTCGTCAAGCCCTGACTTGAATCCTTTGGATTATTCTTTATGGACGGAATTGGAGCTGAGGGCATGCAGAAAGTCTCACCCAAACCTGGATTCTCTCAAGCGAGCCCTTATTAAAGAATCGAAACGGATTCCCATTGAAAAGATTCGTGCCGCCATAGATGAATGGCGCACGCGTTTGAAGGCCTGCATTGAATGCAAAGGCGGCCATTTTGAATGATTTATTTTTAAATACAGATCTAGATGTCAGTAGTTTTAATTTTAATATCCAATAAATGAATACTCAACTTAGCTCCAAAAATATTTTAGTTTTACTGTGTCTCAAGACTTATGAACACACTTGGTATAAACGCGATTTTTTTTTAGGATGGATGTTTGTTACTCTTTCTCGCAAAATACTGAACGGATTTTAATTAAACTTTACATTAGTATAGCTTATATATCAGATAACACATAGACTACTTTTTATCCAGGTACCACGAGGGCGAACCCGTGGGCTGGTAAGACCATAAAAATATTTGTACTCGTATTTTTTGAAGCGCTTATCTGGAATCTAGTAGGTTAATCGAAGGCGATATTGGTAGAACATCAAGAATAAGGATGAAATATAATTATATGAGATGAAAGAGGACACACCAGAAGTGTCTATTGGGCTGCCTGAGCTCAGCCTGATATATATGTATTTCGTGGTCATAAAGCAGAACTGAGTGATTTTTTTGCAAAAAAAACTAACAAAATATTTGTTCCAAAAATTAAGTTAATGTAAGTTTGAAAAATCCTTCCGAGACAAATCCGTCTTGGATAGGTTAGGGTTTTTTTTATTACCACTCAGAAAAAGAGGATTGCTATCCGAACTTTACCCAAAAAACTTAGGTTCAAAATAAATGAAACCAACCGGTTAGTTTATCTGCAAAAAAATCAAACAAATAACTAATCTAGAGATTTAATAGCCTTTATAGATAGCCCACTCGTGCCACGGGAAATAATATTTCCCGTGAAACTACTGGCAGTGTAGTGTCACTGGAAATGTACTTTTACCCGTAGTACTACCAGTAGTGGCACGGGAAAGTAAAATATACCTTCACTCTACTAGTAGTGCCAAGCGGTAGTGCCTAAGAAAAGGGATAAAACCTACCTATGATCACCCTTGAAGTCATACAAATCGAATGCATTTCAATCTGAAACAGGCTCTAATTATCTGCCTACTTAAAATGGTGAAATTCTAAATTTTTCTGCAGTTACGATAAATGTTAAATGAAAACAAACAAACAACCTTTAAAGCAAACGCATATATAATATACGAGCTGCGTCGTGGGTAAAAAGTGAAATACAAAATTCATACTTGATGTGATCATACATTACGTCATCTAGACATTACATTACGACCGGCTACGACGACCACATAAACTAGTTATGATATGTTGCAGGCAAAAGGGGGATCAATAAAAGTAAGCTGTAAACTTGTACTTTTTATATAACAAAACTACAATAGAATGAGAGACGGTGCGGGGGCGCTATGTGAGCAAATGCGGCGGTAGTTGTGGTCGCCCTTCGAGTTTGCTGTAGTCTAGGTGAAATTCTTTCGCCACCTGCAACAGTGGAAAAATCACATAAAAACATTTCACTCAAAAACAATCGCATAGATATGAAATACCCACAATGAATTAAAAAAAAACGGGTTACGCTTTAAAAATTAGTGATATTCACCTTGCGCCAATTGTGCGCATCAAAGAAGTAGTAGGTGCCGCGCTCGTAAGTGGACGTTTTTTCCACCATGGGCATTCCGGGCGCTTGCGAGATCCACACCTTTTCCTCCATGTGATACCGCCATTCTCGATTGTATCTAAAAAATACATAATCATCAGCCCTCACTGGGGAGTCATTTTTACTACTAGTTCCAAAACAGGGTCCCTATCCCAGTGCAGGAAAGCTAGCCTTCGAAAACCCAAGGTATTAAGTTGGGAGCAACTCTGACTTGCATTATTAGCATGTATCAAGTTTGAGAGTTTCGCTTCTCAATGCTATTGTCATTTATTTATTTATTGTATGCATGATCTGTACTTAGTTAGGTAGTAGACTGAGTACCTAATAAATGTTATCTAGTGTTTCAATAATACTCACAGCTCCGACGCCGCCGCAATCTGAAGTACATCACCGACAAAACAGTAAAACAAATAAAATAATAGGTCTTCCTTATATCGACTCAGTCGTAGGGGCGCCAGCTTTTCTCTGATGGAGCCGTTTATCAGATACTCGGGAGGCACGTGGTAGTCCATGTCTTGCGGTCTGAAATATTCAGCTTATCAGTTCGTTGTTCGCAAAAGCATTGTAGGAGTTTTTGGAGGAATTTTGATTTTCTTTCTATTCACCCCAAGATCCCTATTCAATGTTATGTTTATAAATGTAATTCTCACCTACAAGGTGTATCCGCCCATGGGCCAGCAAAGGTGAGATAAAGGTTGTCGGGCGAATTCAGGTTTAATCCGAGCGCAGTCAAATCCTGACCTAACGCTAGCTGAACTAAGTTTGGATCAGACTCCGCTGCTCGAATAAACGTCAGTAGTCCCACGATACCAAACTGATTTGGTATCATTGTCTCTGGTATATTCGTTACTTTACCTGAAAGTTTAAAAACAAATTAATTGCAAACCCAACCATTGGAAAATAAATGTTTGTGTGTTCATTAAAGTAGCTTTTTGAAAAACGATTAAATTTGTATTCTTATGAGTGAAAGGTTAGAATTGTGTTGGTAAAAGCCACTTTAATGTATTTGAGTGTGTTTTATACAAACCGTACACTTCCTTTGGAGGGGTAGGCGGGGGGACTTAAGAAATAGTTCAAGATTAGATTCAAGAATACCCATAGCAATAGATAAGTTGGATAATACACACATAGATTAGGAGATATTGTATGTTCGGCATTGAGATGAATTTGGTAAATTAAAGTAATAAGCTAAATTAGTGATTTGGGCTCTAGCAACACATTTGGACACAAAAATTACAGACAAGCCGGGCTAAGGCTATAGGCTGGGTAATAAAATAATGGAATTCACGATCAACAATTGGTGATTTTAGCTATTCAGATACACCAATACTAGAGCAAAGCTGATAAAAATATTTTGGACAGTTCTGGGTTCTACTATGGCCACCATTCTGTTAAATGTACGCTATTCCTTGCAAATAATGGAAAAAGTCGACACTTTGAATGTCGATGTACTGCTAACAGTAGAACGCAGATCTGTCATCGCCATGCGCTACTTTAGCACACCCATACATTCACTTCAAACCATTAAAGGTTCTTAAAAGCTTGGCTCACCTTCAGGCGACGTCTGTATCCCCCGCTTAGGTTTGTCTACGCTGTTGTGGTTCGCGTACTCCTGATTCGGCACCGCTTGGCTCGGCGCGGGAACGGCCGCACCGCCCGTTGACGTGCCGGGTAACGCGGGGAAGTCTTCAGAGGACATCGTGAATTCGGATTGTTCTGAGGTTGGCTGCTTCACCATACCCACTGGATAGAAGAGATAACCTAGATTAGAGATTAGGGTGTAAGTGCTAATGCATGCTCTACATTCTGTAATGCACGGAAAGGTAAACCAAGCTAGCAAGGTAATTCGGTCCCGCTCAATTTAAACTTAATGGACACGATAGGACAGAATTCGCCAAAAATGAAATTCTCGTTGATGCAAAACTGTAGTATTTCGTCGTATCTTGTCTTTTCAAAAGTATATATTGAGCGGTCACGAATCACCCTGCAGGATAGCAAAATGTTCAGAGTCCTAAGCATAGGATAGTAAGCTCGTAAAGATCATCCACTATAACATGATAGTAGAGTGGAGCCGGCGGGCGGCTCGCGATAAAGTGGAAAGTATCTGTTTAGGTTTGTGACTCCCCAGGGAATGAAGCTCAAAACTTTTTGCACTGTTATGGTTAAACAGTATTTTTTCATTGCGATGATGACGAATAATGGGCTACAAATATATAAGCGCCGCATTGCATACTGGATACACTGTAGACATACATTCCAGCTATCATCAGAGAATACGCGTTTCGCCTGATCACAGTCAAAGCGCTTTGATTAAAAATCTTCTGATTTTCTGGTCTATGGTGATGTTACATCAGGAATAAATGCAAAGTGGCCACAAATACTCAAGCAATAAAATTGTTGAAATTTGAGCTGGAAGCGCTCAAATTTCAACAATTTCATTCTCTATGTTAGTCCATTGATCATTTATTTAGGGATAGGTTGAATTAGTTCAGAGCACTGAAAAAAATCACGTGCACATAACCGCAGGTCAGTCTGATACAAAATATCAGTAGAGCGAATTTAGTGCACTAGATTTTGTCAAGTCTCGGGCTCTTAGGCGCAAGTTACACAGAAATGGCATCTGACGAAAAACAAGTGATGGCAATGGGGCACTGACGCCAAATTAACGTGGCTTGGGCTGTGTTTTAAATTACATCTTATTTCCACATATTTTATTTTAAAGAAACGGAAGTAATTTCAGCGCCATGCAATACTTTTCATACTTACTGTTTTATTATTTTTATATAAGACATATTTTGGATGAAATTTGAATGGAACGGCAAGACGTTCGCGCCATGTCCGCGCCAGGCGCCATTTCTGTGTGGCTTACGCCTTATGGGGCTGATAGCTCACCGTAAGGTTTAGAGCCGGGGGGAGGCGGCGCGGCAGCAGGCGCCTGGTCGCCCGCGCCCCGCGCCGTCAGCGACGGAAACTCGCTGAGGTCAAGGAGTGACGGCGTCGACGTATCGCCGCCCTCGCCGAACACAGAATGATAGTTGCTGCCCGCGTTGAATCGAGACAGGTTACCCATACTCGACTGGAAAACAAAACATCATTTTATTATTAACTAAATATATCCATTAAACATATCGATTATTCAACTCGTCCCTATTCGCCGGTCTATCGTCGAACGCGATCACAGGCGGTGCTTATGAAAAATTTGCTACGAAACGTCAACAAATGGGTGAAAACAGGAGTAATTAGCTATATTTCAAAATGATCTCAACTAGTTATGTATCCCAATGATGGACATCCTCCGGTCTAAACTCTGTCACAGATATTATAATACTATACCACAGAATAATATTAAACTATACTCAGTACTGTACCTACTTTAGTATTATAGCACTACGATAAAAGTTATGCGCCTCGGCAATAATGGCCTATCTTCGGAAATAAGAAATGCGATGCGAAATCGATTCCATAACCTCTAGCTGCCAGCTGCTCAACTGTCCCGTCGCAGCATCGACACTGGGGTCGTCGAACCTACTACTATTAATTTTAGGATTCTGAAGTCAAATGGGGAAAACGGAACTCATATTTATTTATATTTCAAAGAAAAACATAAAATACTTATATATTTATTGTAAGTATTTTACTTACAATAAATATGTAAGTATTTTATGCGGTTAGATATTTATTTGTAGTGTACCGCTACCCCTAGAAACGAGTCTCTTAATAATACTTACAACATTGAAGGATTTTAAAAGATACTATGATATGAGGCATGCAATTTCGGTATCTTAATATAGCGAGTCTTGACACGTTTTAGACAGTTTATTTAAAAAGCTACCACATTATTAAAATGTGTGCACCACAATGATTGATTACACAGTTCTAGAGTAGAAATTATTGTCTAATCCTTTCAATTATAAATACAATTAAATATATTCAATATTCAATACAACACTAAAATGACATGGATTTGGTTTTTATTGCTAAATATTTGGTATTTATTTTACCTAGCACAGCCAGCAGAATGTCTCACTCAAGCAACAAAAATTAAACCAAAACTGGAAACAATACTAGGTCACATTCAAAAACGGCTAAATAAACAATGGTTCGCATTTGGAATCAATGTTGACCTGAATAGGTATCGCGATTAGGTATATCAAACCAAAACAGAAGCTCTTTGTCACTCAATTTAGACATTAATCTGAATGCTGCTGTGTGATTTCTAAAACATAATTCATAATTACAAGTGGTTTAGATTTACATACTGCTATTTATGTTTTTGGAGGTTACATCTGAGATTGTATTCTTTGTGCTAGTTCATATTCTCTTATCTTACTTTTACCCCATCATATCTAAATAAGAGAATGCACTATTAAAAAATCATAAGTTTCTGTAACTAGTGGTAAGTACAAGTGCCCTAAAGTAGGTTTCTGGCTTGCCGACGTTTCGGACACAATATTTTCGGACACTTTGTCCGAACTGACACTTTCAATTTTAATTAATTATTTAAAAACGTCAGCAAGCCAGGTTTCTTGTTCAATAGGAGACTCGTAATTTATTTGGTAACAGTGAACTATTTTATTTAAAATTACATACTTTTGCAACAGCCTTGCAGGTTTTCTTGTAACCTGAATTACTTCAACCTGATTACAAAAGTCACTCAATATATATATTTATTTAAAAAAAATTGCATAGCAACCAGAGCCCAAAAACTGCAGGGTATTGACATCTGCAATAGGGTATTTGACCCGCATTACATGGAGGATTGTATTGCCTAAAGAATTCTAATATTATCTACCGACTCTGGTTGATAAGTAAGCATGATTCCGAGTATTGAGGACATTATAGATAGGCAATAAAGTTGAGCTCTCACCATGGAATTAGAATTAGGTTGCGATAGTGTGGTTGGCATTGGTACCCTCCTGTCTGCGAATGCTCGTTGACCAAAGAGTGTGGACCGTGAAGCCATGGAGGGCGGAGCACCGGGCATCGCCGAACTATTCCGGCTGGGCGACAGCGCGCCGCCGAACGTCGGGGTCACATGGCCTGAAACGCCGCCCACAAGCCCTGAGCTGACGCGACCTCCAACACCGCCACTCCCTAGGCTTCTAGGCGCTTGCTGGAAGTTCAAGTTTGCCATAACCTGAAAGAATTTAAAATTAGGAACTAAATTCAAGAGTGTAGATGTTGTAGCCTTTTTCACACTAGTCTCACCATCTGTAATTTATATAGCGACATCATATCTCAACCTGATCATTAGTTGATTATGAGCTAGTGTCAAGAATTTCCAGGCTACTGATATGATTATTTAATGTTATATGCAGGAAAAATACCTTAACATGCCCTTTGAAGCATGGAAGTGCTCAGTTCTAATGGCAATCATTGACAAAATTTTAATGGAGGAAGATAATAGAACAGTTCCATTATTTTATAAAATATTTTGTAAATAAGTTAGGACACAATATGTGACTAATTTTCATTCATAAGTACAGTCAGCGGCTTTGCACAGATAACCTTTGATATCTTGTAGGCTTTGATAAGCAACATATAAAATATTCAAGAGGAAATAAAAATGATATGATACCTAATTAGTTTTGCAGTTACCATAAATCTATTATCATTCATCTATCTACAATGATAGCAGCAAAAACAACTGTAAATAAATGTCAATAACTGGTGGGAAAATTCTATAAAAAGTTCAATTGTATTAATTTTATCATTTATAGTCTCATGCTTCAGACTACACTGGTGGTGTTATTCAAAGAAAAAGTTGACTAATATGTTTTAAAGGGCATAAATGAACATCAGAATTTGTACAGCCATCACAGTTTATTAGTAACAAAGATACATACTTTTTCTATTATATAAAGCCTAATGTTAGCTGAAGAACATACTGTTTCTTATCAACTTAATTGTGAGCATGTTTGTTTGTTTTCTTTCTCTTATGCATAAGATCTTAATTCCTCAGAGTTCCTTTCAAATTGTATGTTGTGAGTTCAAATGCTTATTTTTTATAGGTAAAGTAGAAATAAAACAAATAAATAAATAATGCTGGACATTTTCCACACAGCATCATCTAGCTCCAAACACTAAGCAGAGCTTGTATAGGAACTATATGACTGATATATTAATTATATACTTATTGTTGTAAATACTTACATATTATACATAGAAAACACCCAGACCTTAGACACATATTTGCAGATCATACAAACATTAGTCCCCAGCGGGAATCGAACCTGCAACCTTCTGCATCTCAGGTGGGCTTGCGCCCACTGTAGAATGCTAAAAGAGTGCCACAAAATGTATGATGCTACATGAGTCAGGCATCATTCTCCAAAAGTAAGTACATACAATGATTATGCCTATTTCTTCTATCATACTCTACTAAACACAGTAGATGAGGTACTAACATTTTATACAGGAACTATGACAGGGCTTCCACAGTTTCCGACTTCAGATATAATGCAACCAACTTGGTTCAACATTAGTGTGACACTTTCAGTTTTGAAATGCATTAACTCACTGTGAAGTAACCCAAAACAAGGAGGTAGGTACCATCACTAAAATGAAGTTTCACTACAATGTGTTAAAGAATTTGGTAGGTAGTTTTGAAACATCTGTTACAGATCATGAGAAAAATCAGGGTAGATACTTAATTGATTTATTTAATGTTACAGTGTATAAATAGTTGTTCTAAAGCATCTGTTGCCACAGGAGCATATTTTGGCAGCATCTTGACTTTGCCTGACTTCTCCCAACTTATGACAGAAAATGTTTAACAATACCAATAAACACAAGCTTACAAGTAATATGCTCTTTATAGGGATAGGTTAACTGAGATAACGTTTGTTTTTGACAACAATATGTTGTGTTTTACAGATACTTATAACATTTAGAGGATGGTTATTTCTCCTGTCATACAATGGCGACCCTGGATGAATGTTTCACTCCAGTACTTTTAAAAATCGTTAATATTTACCTAATATGTAGACGTCTGTCCTTGTGCTACAATTTCAGTTCAGTTAATGATTGCTCATAATCGAGTGTTATCTCCTGAAATATTTTATTCCACTCCAATGAAATAAACAAAAGTTTGTTGACTGTCCAATTTTGACGTCGATAAATAGGCATTCAAAATTTCATACACCAACTCAAAATGTGTCTGAAAGTGTCCATGCATGTAACACTGCTATAAAAATCTGAAAACTTGAGACATTTTTACGTCACTTATAAATATTTTAACAATTTCACTAGGTTTCGTAGAACGCCACATTACTCTAAACAACTGGCGGCCATATTGTTATAAGCAAACGGAAATTGATAGCAATTTTCTACTAAAAACCTTATAAATTACTCTAGAATCTAAATTAAAGCAATAAACTTTGAAAAGTTAATTTTATTTATATAATCATTTGTTAATACTTTTAGTAGCTCTAAAGTGTGAATAATCGAAATATCCAAAAAATATTTATGTAAAAAGATTTCAACATGATTATTTTTGTCTCAAAATGTGTTGCCAGATTTTATTAATGCATGTATTTTTATTACAAACGAGGTTTAAAGGTAACTTATACACATGAGCTAATCTAATAGGTACAAGTTTGGCTCCAAAGAATTGCTAATAATTATTAAGTATAAAATATTCACCACCCCTAGATTCTAATGTCTCTCGCTCCAACATTTCACCAAACTAAGCCAAGCATTTGGACGGTCACGGAAAGCGGACCCAGCATGAATGACAATCATAATAATTGCATTCACTGCTTACGACTATAATGAGTGCATAGTTATTTATTTTTATTATTTCTGAACATGAATCTGCTAAAATAGGTGAGATTTCGCGACCCCATAATTTAAAGCATCTACTGATTATGGTAATATTTACACGCTATTCTTTTAAAACCTACCTTAAGTTTTATTAGGATGGAATAATAAGTAAAAGGTCTGGTAGAGATAGTATCAAACAAACATACATAAAAACATACAATACAAACGCCGTAATTTCGAAGTAGACTCAGAGATCTTTACTCGCTTCCCTTATTTGATTAATAAAGTATGCAGTATTTCTACTTTTATGAAATGTATTGCTTGAATTCCAATGTCCCTGTACAACTCAAACAGCTCTTACACATTTGACCATTTTATCACGTTCAGCGTGGTCATCGTATTGAACACTCCACAAATTAATAAAAAAAGCATGCTACTCATCGACTGACGCAGCCCATGTGTCGATGGCTGGAATAGGAAACGAAACCAACCAAGAGCCCAATGGTAGCCCTGTAAAAGGCTTACTGACCAATGGTGTTAGAACCAGTGTGGTGAAAAGATTCAGATTTCGATTATTTTTTTTTAAAGATGGGTTCCCTCACTAATCTTACAATCTCTTATTATCCTCTATATCCAAAGGTTGTCTGGAAATTATCGCGTCTAAGCGATAAGACCGCACATTGTACTTTCATAATAATTAGATATTTTGTTATGTTATTTGTTTAAGGTGTACAATAAAGTATTTTCATTCATTCATTCAAATCCTGAAGCTCGCTCGATGTTTTCCTTCACCATTTGAGAGTACATTAATTTATGAGTGAAATGCGGGGACCGCGGAAGTGGAGGGCAGGGGGGCCAAATGCCCCCCCTGAAATCAAACGGGGGGGGGCAAGGCCCCCCCGTTTGCTGCCCGGTACCCAGTACCAGTGTTGCCACGTACGATTAAAATCGTATTTATAAGACCTTTTTGGCTCTGATCGTGCATCGTAGCACGATCGTATATTTGAAATCATACGCCAATTTATATAAACTTTTAAAATATTTTAATCTTCATAACAAAATATATATCAATAAGTTGATTTTGACGATATAAAAAAAACAATAACAACCAACAGACTTGAACGAGCCTTAATCTTCTTCTTTGTATTTATTAGGAAAACCAATAAATTTTAAACTCTAATACAATAATTTTTAAACTCTATCTCACTCGCACTTTAGTACGCAGCGTACTATCCTGTCAACTCATCACCCCCGGAAATCCCCCGCGCATAGTCACTGTTTGAAAATGAGGATTGTGCGAGGGCCTCGTTTTACAACTGAGCTAGCACACTGTTGTACCACAATTGAGGCGAGTCAGTTTCTGAACGTTGTTGAGTAAGGCAGTTTTGGTAGCACAGTGTGCGCTGTGCGTATTGTGTGGTTACATTGTGAGTTTAAAAAAAATATGTCGAACGCTGGTGGGGGGGCGTCACTATCAAGTTTCTGCCCCCGTTCAAAAAAATCGTAGATCCGGCGCTGCGTGCGGCACGCGCCTCGCACATAGCACTGCACTCCATTTACCACACCACACAATACGCACGGCGCACACTGTGCTACCAAAACTGCCTTACTCAACTACGTTCAGAAACTGCCTCGCCTCAATTGTGATACCACAGGGTGCTGGCTCAGTTGCCCTCACACAATCCTCGTTTTCAAATCGTGTGCTATTCATGACTTAAGACAAGCGTTACAAAAATAAGAACAGCAGAAACATAGGGCTCAAAAGTATTGGTTAGATCGAAAAAGTCTCCATAGATGGCACTTTGCAATGACCTATATGGCAAATATAAACTTGTAAAAATAGGATGATACCTGGGACAGATGTCATCATCATACAAATTCGAAATTTTAATCTGTATCTCTATGGAAATGACACCTGTCACAGGTATCATCGTAAGTTTTAGAAGAATTGTTTTAATCTAGGTTCAGAAAAGAAAGGTTCGAGTGAATCTTTGAGTTGATTTTACAGTACTGCACATTGCAATATAAGTAATTAAGAAAATATAATAATTGAATAATTTGATTGACCTGTCGATCTTCATATATATTTCGTCTTCTATCTGCAATAAATTGACCGGAGGAAGCTGGGGGGTGGGATTTAGAAAGCCGTCGCACGAATTACGATAAAAAAAGCATTTTTAGATTAAGTATTAAAAAAGAAAACGTACTGGAGTTAGAGGCTTATTTTAAGTAACGCCATGTGCGTCAAAAAAAATCATAAAAAGATGGTCATTAATAAAGCGCGGGAATACTAGGTATGTGTGTTATGTTTTTTTATTTTATTTTTTTATTTGTGAATTTGTCCCCTGGATTCCGATATGATATACATGATTATAATGGACCAACCTTTGACTGGTCTGAAAAGGATTAATATAGGACTCACTCAAAGTTTGATCGTATTGGATTTTTTCAGTAGGTACTTAACCTACAAAATTCGTAATTTATAAACGTCATTTCTCGGAAACCATTCAATTCCTTACTTTGGGAGTATAATATTTATAGAAGTCGATTAATTAATATTATTTAATCGGCTTCTATACATAGCTCAAAAATGTACAGTAAATAATAATTTTATTTGCATTATTTATCGCTTATTATTATACTAGCTTCTGCCCATGGCTTCGCCCGCGTGTTACCAGGATAAAAAGTAGCCTATGCGTTATTCTGATGTATAAGCTATATTACTGTAAAGTTTTATCAAAATCCGTTCAGTAGTTTTTGCGTGAGAGTAACAAACATCCATCCTCACAAACTTTATTAACGTTTATAATATTAGTAGGATAGGATTAAGTAGGAAGGATAGGATAATAGGAAGTAAGATTTCGTCCATAGTATTTATTTACATTTCATTTCATAATTACATTTCAAATATTTCATTACAAATTTTCATTTCATAATTACATTTCAAATATTTCATTACAAATTTTCATTTCATAAATTACATAAACATAATATATATCACGACTGTAAGCTGTTTGTACAATAAAGATAACGAAATCCACTCATTTCAATCAAGTTTTAAAAGGTACTAGGAAACTTTAAATTACGTATTATTTTGAAAATTTTGTACCTCATAGTCGTCATAGACAACGTAGACCCTGTTTGTCTCTGATCTGGAATGTGACTTTTTCAATAAATTGGCAACACCGTGATCATATGATTGTTCAATGAAGGAGCACGTCTGAATAGGCGTCGTCTTACTTCTCGAGACAGTTTTTAATACTCTAGCCCTTTAGCGGGCTGTTTTTTGTGTTAGTGGTGCTAAATAAAACCTCCAGCCATGGCGCTCAGCGACGCAGATGTTCAAAAGCAGGTACGTTTATGAAAATCGCTAAAATGAGACCTACACGAAGCTCTGTCGACATGGTCTCGTCAGGCTAGAATTGATCGAAGATTCTGTACTTACCGATCGGCGACCTAATTGCATATGCGCTAGCCCTACGATAAATGTGCTTTTTATATTTGAGAATGGATGATTTGTATAGAAGAATGTGTTTTCCCGGTACAGATCAAGCACATGATGGCCTTTATCGAACAAGAGGCCAATGAAAAGGCTGAGGAAATCGATGCGAAGGCCGAGGAGGAGTTCAACATTGAGAAGGGGCGCCTGGTCCAACAGCAACGCCTCAAGATCATGGAATATTATGAGAAGAAGGAGAAACAAGTTGAACTCCAGAAGAAAATGTAGGTTTCCTACCATTTTTTAAATGCAGGCCATTAAGCTCACAGAATAGAACAGCTGGACAAAAAAGGTTCATAAATGTCTACTTTGGACTGAACAACAAAGTGTATGAAAGCCCCTCACCTGATAGACCGATGACATCTTGGTTGTGAGAAGTTGGCAGGTAGCCAAGATTATTTATCATGGCACTCTGTAGGGGGACCTATGTCCAGCAGTAGACTACTACAGGCTGATGATGATGATAAAAATATTTTACACAATATGTTGTTCACATGGTAAAGAAGTTTTTGATACATTATATCTTATTGCATTGAACCAATATTTTTTATACATACACAGTAATGGCATATGGCTCTATTCATAGTAATAATTATGTTTCACACATTATTATATTGTGAACAATTTACCACTTTTCCCTTTTTATCTCTATAAAAATTGTTCCATGAATACAAAAACTGACCTGAACAACACTAATACATAATATTTGCCTATCTATGAATTTATTGAAAAGATAAATGTAATTAGATTGCCATAGTCTTTCTAATAAATTGTTTGCTTAACAAGTTGGTACTGCATTATTGATTGAAGTTACATGCTGTATGACATATAAGGTTTATGTTATGTCTATCCTTTTCCCACAGCTTTGCCTGTGTGGTACCCAGATAAAAGGTAGCCTGTGTGTTATTCTAGGTTACAAACTATACCTGTTCCAAATTTTGGCCAGCCATTACGGATATTATTAGCAACAAACATCTATTTACATAATATAGAAGTACATCAATGTTTGGTTTTTTTTATAACAACATTATAAAAGAAACAAAAATATGAGATTTCATTCAATATAGGAACTTCAATATAGAAACCTATAATTTTATCCTTGAATGAAATCACATGATTTTTGTCAATTTAAATCATACTTAGTTTATGTGTATCTTTGAAAGTGTAGAATTACTTTAATCTACCTAAATTTTTAGAAAGTCATTGACAGTAGATATCTACCAAATATTATGCTATATACATATAATATTATTTAAACCTGATTTATAAATTTGAAAGCCTAAGAATTTTTAGGTTTATGTTTCAGAATTTACAAAATCCCCCTTGTACGACTCCATTGAACTGATAAGAGTGATTGCAAAAGAGTAGGTAATCTTGGAAGATAAGATTTGAGACTGGGTCTAGTTATGCTATGCATGCTTGATTTATATCAAGAACATTAAATTAACATTTAAGGTAGTTTACACAAAGTATAAAGTACCCGGCCACTTCAAAATATTATATAATCCTCTCCATCCAAAGGTTGTCTGGAAGAGATCGCTTTTAAGCGATAAGACCGCCCATTGTACCTTTATCATATGTGTTACTGTTTATTTCGTTTGTATCTTAAGGTGTACAATAAAGTATTTTCATTCATTCATTCATTAATTTGATTAGTGATTTATTATGGACCAATATTTTAATATCATAAAATCGAAAATATGGATGTTCTGAAAATCTATACTTTAGCATAGCAGCTAAACCCATTTATATTGAAATAGATTTAAGATCCAACCTGGAATAAAACATGCTATTTTTCATCCAGATATGACATGAATGGAGCCATAGGTTAGTTTTAATAATAAAAACTTTGCTTTTATCTTTATAAAAGTTGCTTTTATCTTTATAAAAGCAAAGTTTTTATTATTATTTACATGGAAGCATGTGTTATGCAGTGTCATATAATCATGTCCTGAAAATTATCTCATTGTTTCTCAGTCCTGCTGAGTTGTATTTTTTTGTGCAGTTTGCAATTTGATAATTTAAAACATTTAGAACTAATGAAATTTCAATCTTTTGTGACTAGATTATTCAGTGGCTAATATGTTTCCCAACAGCCAATCGTCGAACATGCTGAACCAAGCTCGTCTGAAAGTACTCAAAGTGCGTGAAGACCATGTACGTAATGTACTGGACGAGGCCCGCAAGCGTCTGGCTGAAGTTCCCAAGGACACCCAGCTGTATTCTGATCTGCTCGTCACACTTGTGGTGCAAGCTCTGTTCCAGGTATGAACTGTTGTGATGACTATTAGAAAATACACGACATACAAACAATCCTAAATGTAGGTACTCAAAACGGATATAACCTTTCCAGCTACCTACTTGATTTTGTCACACTACAGTGATTTTCTGCGTTGTATACTCCTTTATGCAACGGCTTTGTTGAATTTTACAATCAAGATAATACGAAAAAAAAACATCATAAAAAGATGTGGGTACACCAGCGCTGATTTTAAATGAAATTATTTATTTTATTGTAGCAGCTTACAAGAAAAAGCTTCGACTATAATGGCGTAGTTATAGCTCGATCTGCGTACAAATCTTGGCATTGAGAGTTACAGGGTGACACTAGCACCTGCCCCCGAAAGCCTAGTTTATTAGATCCGTCCCCTTCTTGAAAGTATACTCACCAGATTTTTTTTTTAAATAAATAAATGATACTGCTGGACATTTTTCACACGTCATCATCCAGTCCCAAAGTAAGCAAAGCTTGTGTCATGGGAACTACATGACTGATATACTACTTAAATACATTTTTTTTGTAAATACATACATATTATACATAAAAAAACACCCCGAGATAAATATTTGTAGATCATACAAACATTTGTCCCGCGGTGGGAATCGAACCCGCAACCTTCTGCATCTCAGGCGGGCTTTCGCCCTCTGCGCCACAGAGGTCGTCAAAATTCTTCAAGATTGATGGTATTTGAAGGTATTATTCCTTGCACAATGTGATTATTCTCTTTTTTACGCCTTTTTACGCTTTGCGTAAGGAATGTCCCCGACTAGAACATAATGTTAGCGTTTTTTTACATTGGTCAGTTTGAATTTGGCATGGGATAGTGTCATCTGCATAGACTGCCACATTATCAAGGACGAAAACATATCGTATAGATTTGGAATACAGCCAAATTACTACCCTTCACTAAAGCTATACCAGACCATTCCTCATAGCTGGTAGACTGACAAAATGTTTCTTTTCTCAGTACCATTACTTTGTTACGCCATTACTGTGTCGAGTCAAGTATGTGAGATGAAAATTATGGAGCTCACAATATAAATATGAAAAAAATACAATTTGACTAGTACGGACACCTCTTGTTTTTAAAAGCACTAGATGTGTATTGGCTGGAGTCCCCGAGTTTTGATCCGTATTTCCCCGCGACTCGTAAGGAGCCCGTCTACGCGTTTGTTATAAGAGGTTGTTTGTTTGGCTGTTACCATCTCCGAAATGGCTTATTAGATTGTAATGCGGTTCTATGCGATGTGGGATGGTTCTTAAATATACTTTATCACCACAAATCACTAGGGGCGCTGCAACAGACGATAAAAAACACGTCGCGGTTT
Source organism: Perizoma flavofasciatum (assembly GCA_958496245.1). Taxonomy (NCBI): domain Eukaryota; kingdom Metazoa; phylum Arthropoda; class Insecta; order Lepidoptera; family Geometridae; genus Perizoma; species Perizoma flavofasciatum. The sequence goes on along the minus strand of OY292439.1, from coordinate 5,357,138 downwards.
TAAAATTGAATGAAAATACGTTATTGTACACCTTATGATGTATGAAAATGTATTTATTTTTATTTATTTAAATAAATATATAAAAAAAATATCTATTTAAATAAATAAATAAAAAAAATTCTATGAAATAAACATTAACATATTAAAAGTGATCTCTTCCGGACAACCTTTGGATGGAGAAGATTCTATGTGATTTTGAAGTGGCCGAGGGTGTACTTTATAATATGTGAATTTAGTAGGTACCTACTATTAAACTAATGCATGGACTATTTATTAACTAGCTTCATTTATATTAAAATTGTGCAATAACTATCTTTCTTGTAGCTTATGGAGTCGACCGTGACCTTGCGCGTGCGCAACGCCGACAAGGCTCTAGTGGAATCGCTGCTCGGGCGCGCGCAGACCGACTACAAGAACAAGATCAAGAAGGATGTCCAGGTGAAGATCGACCAGGACAACTATCTGTCGCCTGAGACCTGCGGTGGCATCGAGCTGATCGCTGCCAGGGGACGCATCAAGGTATGGACTTTTATTCTAGGAATTCCATACTGGTGTCGATTCCCTTGTACACCAACTATACTAAATATTATCTATCTACTTACGGTAACAAAATAAAGCGATAGTAACAACTAATTTCTGTCCACGGCTTCGCCCGCGTGGTACCTGGATAAAAAGTAGCCTATGTGTTATTCTGATGTATAAGCTATATTATATACTGTTAAGTTTCATCAAAATCCGTTCAGTAGTTTTTGCTTCAAAGAGTAACAAACATCCATCCTCACAAACTTTCACGTTTATAATATTAGTAGGATTTTAGGGCTGTCAAATAGTCTGATTTAAGTGTTCCATACTAATCGTGATTTCAAAACCTCCTGACTGTAAACACGAAAAAAAGCGACACGAGTAAAAATTCTTGCCGTCTCTTCCTTGCGTACACTATCAGTAAAATAGAGCGATAGTTTAAATTAAGTCTAGTTAATGTGCAAGAGAATCGACGCCTGTTTTATTTATTCATGCTCAGATATAAATCAGCTTAGATATTACATCAAAGTAGTTATACGGAAATACATGGATCCTGTCAGGACATTAGCACTTAGAAAGTTAGAATAGCCAGCCGTTTTTTTGTTTTTTTCCTGGCGTAGTTGCGGAGGAACAGGCAGTAGGTTCCTATTTAATAAAGTAGTTCCAGTAGGTAAAATCGACGATTCAAATGTGGTCCTTGTGATTTTAATGTATAAATGAATTAACTTTGCATAACCTGACTTCACTCACTCATGAGTATGAAGGCACTAGTCCCATAGTTCGGGCAATCCATTACGAGTGCACTAGCCTAACTATCGGCCTGCGAAGCTGACTTATCTCGTCTACCCAAAGTACCAAAATCGCTAGGCCTCTCAAAGTGCAAAACAGTATGAATTTGTAGGCGTAACGCAATTTACAGGGGTAAAGGGGGGTTATTTTTTTCAAATGCTAATATTTTTTTAATGTTATTTATGAAATTAATTTGATTCTAATAAATGATGAAAGGAATGTATGTATGAAGGTAATTATTCTGTTCCATTAGTGTTATAGTTTATAGTTGTTTTAAAAGTTTTTTGTAGTACCCATTGGGTATAAGAAGACAGGAAGACTTCACAAAAGGTCTTCTTTTTTTATAATGGATGTATTCGAACAATAGTCACCACTGTGGTCGGATTTTGCATAAGAATGCGGTCTTTGGACGGAAAGAGGGAAGACGCCCAAAAGTGGAACGAAATTAGTTTAAAAAAGTTTCTATCAACCCTTAACATTTACAAAAATTTCTAGATCTGCAACACCCTGGAGTCCCGCCTGGAACTGATCGCCCAGCAGTTGCTTCCGGAGATCCGTACGGCCCTCTTCGGACGCAACCCTAACCGCAAATTCACAGATTAGAGTACTACGGAACACCCGTCACCACTAACATTTTAAAACTCTCCTTATATTATGTAGAAATAAAATAATAATAAGTGTTTTCCTTTGCCTAATTAATGTAACGCGTAAAGTATATCGCTTTTTAAACTTTAAAGTCGTCAGAAATTACTTATAAATCATGTGCATTTCTGATTCTTGGTAGTCTCTAACTGTACATTAGTTTCGCCTCTATGATTAATTATTATGAACAGTGCTATATAATATTTGATTATTACAATTCATTCGTAGCACTTAAATGTTTAGACCTAGTTATAGGCTTTGGAAACTTTGATTAAGATGTTACCATTTTAATAGGTCATACAACCCTTTAGGGTATCGTACCTAGGCACTTCGCCCGGACAGTATTACAAGTTCCCAGCTTACGCCGTAGATCAATGTTATAATATTCAATGTATTTTCTGAATAATCTTCATATTGGATGTTGTTGTCTGTTTTCGATAAATATTGATATCTAGTATTTTATTTGTAGTTCAAAGTAGGGAATCAATGAAGGCTGTAAGGTCGGGATTTGACGCAGCATCCCATGCTATGCTCACTCAAATCGAAGTAAAGATTTGACTAAGCGCAGTGTGGAGTCAAGCATCGATCTTACAGCTGACCGAGATATTCCTACTATGTTCTACTTATCCTGGCAATGTAACTGTTTGGCTTGCTTTCAGCTGTAATCAAAGAGCAACATAGCTCTTATAATAATTATGGTACAATGTATAATTCCCGTATGGCACTGTTAAAATTCGTATGTAAATATATAGATGTGTTAAATTCGTGTTTCACTAATAGATTTTAAATCCTTTTCATTCAAAAATATTCCTAACGTATCATAATATCAGGTACGCTACTTATTTATTGAAAGAGTGCATGAAAATAAATCATGGGTATTTAATTATTTTTAAACAAAAGATTTATAAAAAATAACAACCATCTCATTTCACACTCAATAAATTCAATCTAAAAGGTAGTAAATCATCAACAGTAAATAATAATCCGGATTACAGTGTTATTGATATACAGAATAAATTGTAGCTACTTATTTGTGAAAAGAACCATCATAATAACTCTTTTAAAATAAACTCGATTGATTGATCAACCCAAGTTGAGTTCGAGAAATAAGTTAAGTCTTATTTGAGATTTCAATTCTTAATAATGTACTTTTTCTACAATTATTATTAACCTACGAACATTCGGTTTAAGTATGTATTTTATTTTAATTTTAACATTTATCGAAACATCAAATATTCATAAATTTTAGTGCCCGCTTACTATACTTAAACATTAGTCACAGCTTAATGGTGTTTGAACTATTAATAGGTATGTTCTTCGGCCTTACCCTGTCCCCCTAAACATGTGAGCGAGTGTGTACATACTATATATTTGTTAGGCATCAATCAAGCACATTACGACACAAAATAGTTACACTATCAATTTATATATCAATTTGACGCACACAATAATATACCTAAGGACGAAAATACACAGACGTTGATCTTAAACTACTAAATGAGACACATCCGGGGTATACGCTGGCAAGTAACGCGGCACCCTTGGCTCGTCACGCCTTCTCGCTCCTCGGTCAACTGCCAAACTAATACTCCCAGCTTCCTTCACCCCGTTAGACTTCACTCTCCTTTGAGAAGGCAGCATAGAAGCCCGCAAATTCTTCCGCTTCTGAAAACAAGTTCAACACCGTAAGACCCAAAACAACTCAAATCTACACATACAGGTAAGTCTACTTACGAAGTTACGACATCGATTTAACTACCGCTTCCAGCAAGATGGGTGATCCAAGAAAAAGCAGCGGGGCCAACTCAAACGAATTTAACTAATGAACATGAAAATTGTTTATTGATTAAACTAGTTGATTAAATATGTTTAAAACTTATTGGTCGTTAACAATATTTCAAAGCTACATCGGGGATGGCGAACCTATGATACGCCAGTGTTGGAAACTTCTAAAATACTAGTTACAACTTTTAAAGGGTTTTCTACTTCAGGTTCGCTATCCCTGACCTACATTAAAGCGTGTGCGTCGTCGTTTAGGCCATCAAATACAGATTATATTTTGCTTTCTATATGGTGCTTGAAGTTGTTGTAGTGGTCCACATCCATAGCTTCAGTCTTGGCTTTGTTTACCTCGACTGCACCACGCCATCTGTCAGCGGCATGACGCGCGATCTCCATCCGTTTCTGCTTTTTGATTTGATGCCGTTTGTACACCACTTCGATTACTATTAGGACTATTCCTCCGATTATGCCCGCTAAAACCAGTATAAACACTCCAGCCATGTTTTTCAGTCCCAAAGTGTTTGGAGTCTTTTCGTTTTCTTCGCAGTTTAGCATGTTGTTTCTCAATATCCATTGGTTGTCCAGAGATTCCATTATACCGCCTAAAATTTAAAAAAAAATCCTCTTATATCAGAAAACGGCAAATCTATCTGTATATTTCAAAAATGTGGTCACTTACTTTCGTGAAAGTCCAGTATAGCCAGCGTCACCAAGTCTGCCCAAGGAGATCCTTTTTGCAAACCTACACCGTATCCAGACCTTCCAAATAGTTCCCCAGCCGTCACAAGTTCGCAATCCTGTGCTGCTTCAAACTCCAGTCGAGAAGAATCCCAAATGAACGCCATTAGTTTTCTGAAAATGTGTATATAGTGTAATTTATGTGCGCATTAACATGTGCTCAAAACGGTGCAGGAAAACATCATGCTTGCCCTAGAACAAAAAAATCGAATGCATGTTCCATCAGTTAGTGTTCAAATAAGCGGCGGCAGAGATGTGCCAAATGTAATATTTGGACGTGCCTCTGATAAGCCCCTACTTGGTATCCTCAAAGATCTATGCACTGAGGTTGTCCATATGGGAAATACAGTCGTAAGCATGTTTGTTTTTGATTATTTTTCATTATGAAACCCAGACACAAAATTTGATTCTGTTGACAATCCCAACAAAGCTAGACAGCTTTGTTGGGATTGTGTCAACACGTGTCTTACCCGCCCTTCACATCCTCAATAGCCTGCTCAGCACTATCGTAATTGTTCGCCTCCATCGTTCGGTACATGTTAGATAGTTCGACTTGTCTCCGGAAGTACATGTCCACCGCTGATCCTTTCACCGTAGCGCATGTTAGGTTCTCCATGGTATTACGCAACTAAAAAATAAATTTTCAAGGTATATTTGTGTACAACACAAGTGTGTGTACGCACCCTAACAAAAAATAGTCACGATAAATAAATTTATTATTCTTTCAAATTGTAGAGTTAAAATATGTTGTACGCACCCTAGCATCATTAATCCCAGTAAGTTTGGTTTTAGGGCGTTCGAGCACTAGGAAAGCAGCTAAGTTGGCAGTGTAAGACGCTACGATAATCATAGCAAACCCTGCCCAAACCATACCTAGGACACGCGCCGAAAAGCTTCTGGGTGTTCCTGAAAGGACATATCACTTATTCTGTAGTCTGTTTCAGAAGCAGGAATTTTAAAGGAGGATATTTATTTACCTTCACCAATACCACTGTTGAGGAGAACTCCCCAAGCGAACCAAATAGCACTAGACAGATTCAAAGCATCCTCTTCTGTTCCATCGATGTTTGCCAGTTTGAATCGCCCAAACGGAGAGAAACGGTCCAGAAGATACAATACCAACGCCACTACATGGACAGACACCATCACAAGGATCCAAAGAGTGTTGGAAAATGGTTGCAAGAAGGATACGAGTGTTGAAGATCTAGATGGCTGGAAATAACCTCATGTAAGATGCTTTTCTCAATTTCGTTTAACTATTAGATTCTTGGTCTAAGTTCGTACCTTCTTCTCCAGTATAGTGATACCCTGATACTTGAATGGCTTGCTGAACTCTATAAACTCAGCACGTTCCGGGTTGATTGTTAATGGAGCCACTATCATATCAGCACGCTCATACACCAACTCCCCTGTTGACCAAAATTTTGGATGTGAATTCCTGTTATAGAACTAAAACATTTCATCAAAGAAAGTGGCCATACCGATCAATCCAGTCCATTCCTTCTTAGCTCCTGGTATAGAGTAGTTCTTTATGATGTAATGCCCAAATTGCCCATCGGGAGACAAGGCAAGTGAATATGTGAAGTTTATTGCCCGTGATAGATATCGCAGCAGATCCATACAAAAACCTTTGCAGCAATACAGCTGATCTAAAAATTGAGCGCACGAAAATAAGTCTAGAAATAGATGAAACCTATTTTAAAGGCGGTCTTTCAGACCGATACCTGGATCCTCACTGGCATTATAATGTGGACAAGGTATTTCTTCAGGGGCACATTCACTTCCATCGTCAATTCGTCGAGCGTAAACAAACGGTTTCTCTTCAATCGTCAATACCTTTAAATAAAACAACTTTTTTATAAAACTATTTTTTTTAAAACTAATGATAAATAAATAAACAACAGTCACATCTAGACCCAACTACCCTAGGATATGTCATAGGACGTGGAACTACGAGTACCGTGGTACCACAAAAACCAGACTCGGAACAAATATTATGCAGAACATCCAACTTTGTACCCTAACATTGTAGCTGGCTATCTACTCGCTCGCCGCACTACCGAGATCAATATAATGAAACTAAAGTGGCTGGATATTATACTAGAAACAGCCCTATTTTAAAATTTTATAATGTTTTCGGTCTACTGTGATACATTAAAATCGTGGATTTTTTTACCTTGAGGTGTGTCGGAATCATAAATCCTTCCGGTTTTGAAGGGCTTCGTCCCATCCAGATTATCTCTTGCTCTTTCAACTCTAATCGCATCTTCTGAGTTTCCTGTAATCCCAACATTTAGACACGTATCTTAACAATCGTCGTTTCCAAACCTTTCTAAAACTAAAATTCTAAGACGGTCTTACTAACCTTAGAGTAAAAGTATTTCCCGACAGCCACATGCTCCCCTTGCGCTCGAACGTTGACCATATCGTACTCTGCATGCACTCTGTCCCCGTGGTCATCAAAAGCTACGTGTCCTGTTGCACCATTCTCCAAACTTTGTCTCCTGATATAATCAAATAGAAGACGACCAGTTGTCCATATAGACCCCGAGTTATCGCAGTCTGAAGGTGGAGCATGTATCTCTTCGGATTTGTTCATGTCTCGGATAGCAGAAGCAAGAACGTATCTACAAAAAATATTCAAATTTCAATTAACTCTCACAAAAAACAAATTTGGGCAATGAATAAAACTTACATAGAATCTTGAATATGCGCTCGTTCGTTTGTAGCATTCACCAAACGAAGACCCAATAGACCTTCTGGTGCATTAGCAGCATCAAGCGCTTGCTCCGTCACCATCCAAACGTAACCAGCTGTCGTCATGTTCAAATATGTTGCGTCACGGAATATGATCTCTGCGTCGGTTTTGCTGAAAATATCACAACACATCACTAAATACACACACCTTTATTTAACAAAAAAAATCTAATAGAAGAAAGCGTTAGTGGTCTACCTGGCATACATAAGGAAGACTCTAGCCTGGGCACCCTTAACATCCATAAGACGGTCGCTAAAAGAGTCCAAACCTGGTTCAAACTCTATCACTTGCTCCACAACGACTTTACGATCAACATCCTCATCTATGCTCTGAGATGTCGTTTGGAACCTGAAAAAATACACATAAATGAGCCTTGCAACTCTTTTGTTAGCTATCCTCTTATAGTTACTCTACCTTCCCAGAATTGCTCGACCATCAGTATCAGAGCTGTGAATCACGATGACCTTCATATAATTGAAGTGCTTTAACACGTCCACCCATACATCCGCCTGATGTGAATATGGAGGAACAGTTCGAAGGAATGACACATGAATGTTCTTGTCCGAGAAAGCTGAGTCTCTGGATGATATCCCGATCACTGGGATGTGGTAGAAGCCGCTAGTGTAGGAGACGGCAGCAGGGGATAGGTCTCCAGTCAGCGGATGGGAGACCACTACTGCGTACACCTGAAAACGATTGTTTCTCTGAATACGGTTTAAAGCTGCGGAAAACAAAATCATGCTGATTATTGAATGCGGCAGAATTCATGCTAGTCAAAGAATACTAATTAACGTAGAAGACACAGTGTACTAACCCTATGAGCAATCAGATCCTTGCAAACATTGAGAGCTGTTTTGATCGGATTAGTGTCCATAAGAATGGAATAATCATGATACGTTACTCCACGAGGCACATAAATATCTTTGAAGTTTAGTTTCTGAAAGAAAACACATAAAAATTCAATAATACACCAATAAAAATCATAATATTTTCCATTTCGGATGTTATTCGTAAGCCTCACATTTAATCTTGTTTATTTAATTGATTTGATCGTCCAGTGGTATATTTTTAATTCAGTTTCTTCTATTTTTTTAATCTCTGAATAAGTGGTTAGCCACCAGAAACTTGGAAAAGTGTCTTGAATTTATTCCTACTTAAACTACATAGAAACTTACTGAGATAGTATCCTTGAAGAAAGCAATGGACTCATTGCTTGAGAGGACTCCTCCGACGTTGTAGTAGGTAGGGTTTGAGAACCGCCTACGATCGATGTCTGCAGTCACCAAAGTGCCGAAGCAGACCAGGAGCAAGATGTGGTTAACCCACATCTTGGGTAAGAAAAAAAACATCATCATGTTATGAAATATGTATAGTTGTCACGATAGAATTAGAGAGAAAAAATCAGAGGAAGAAAGAAATAGAGGAAGCATCGACGTAATTGTAACATTTTTATTCACTAGCTCCTCAAACAAGCGAATTTATTAGTTATGCGTTGTGTGTGTGGGTCAAAGTTGAGACTGAAACGATCTCCTAAACACCATCATGTGCGTTTAGAGGCCAAAGTTTTAATCAGTATTGAATAATTTAGGCACTTAATATACGCCCTCATCTAAAACACTACAAAATTCACAAATTAGCACCATTTTGCACGAAACCTAAGAAGACTATCAACTTACCTCGAATCGGTAGTAGAACTTAGTTCATTTTAGCTGTGCATTTTGAGATTAAATTACTTATTACATAATCGAAACAGATGAAGGATGCTGTAACATGGAGCCTTATCCCAAGTACCCGTGACTACCGCGCAGGCGCTAAGTTATAAAGTTAATCAATCGGCTTGCCGCGAAATATTAAAATGAAAGGTTAGACTTACAACAATTACTTTCTTTTATTATTTAAAAATTTAATGAAAATAATACAATGGAGAATTCTAGGGAATGAAGATTAAAAACTCACTGCACTGATGTAACTACCCATAAATATACCTCAGGGACTTAATTTTCCCGTAGTAATCAGAAAACAAAAGCCTGTCTACAGATTTCTATGACAGTATTTATACTTAGAGCAGACGGGCATTAGATAGGTATATAATACAATGTTATAATACCAATTAAGTATATCACATAATGATTCTAAAATTACAAACGTATCCAGGTACCTATCAACCATATTCCGTCGAAATATATAAAAATACAAAATTCAAGTCTCCTGTCCTAAGACCAGTTCCATGGCGCTTGGTTCCAAGGTACGGGAGCTGGTGTCCATGGGGTCCAAGTGGCAGGCCAATCGACGGGCGAGGGGTGAAGCGCCGCGGCAGCTGCGGTGGCGGCGTGGTGAGCCGCGCCTGCTGCTCCGGCCGCACCGGTGCTTTGGATCACGGAGAGCTTCAGGGCTTCTATGTCTAGGAGAGTTTTGAAAGTTACAAACTATTCTACTTAATTGAAAGAGACTCCTAACATGCACATACAAAGTCCTGACCCCACACTAGGATTCCCTGTATCGTGGGTATCGGGAAACAACGGGAATTATACAAAAATACGTGTTTTATTATTAAAATAAATAATAAAAACACGTATTTTTTATTTTTCAAAACTCCCTTACAGGGAGTGCAATAGTTAGTATTCTAAATTTAATCCTTTCAGTTTAAATAAAGTAAATACCTAATGAAATAGGTACCTACGTATTTTTACAAAACTATCCCTAGATGTGTGCAATAAGTTCTGAAATTTGTATAGAAAAAAAAGTAAGGTATTACCTGCGTTCTGCAGCCTAGCAGCTTGATTATGCGCAGCGCGTTGGATAGCCTTAGCGGCTGCTGCTTCTCTTGCAGCGGCCACCTTCTGAGCGACGGCAACTCGGGCCCTCGCGGAGGCTAGTTGAGCCTGCGCTTGAACTGCAGCTTGAGCTGCCTCGAGGGCATGAGCTCTTGCGTGACGAGCTACTTCCTCACTGTAAACAGATCCCCAAAGGGAAACATCAAGAACTTAGACAAGAATTAAGCATTGTTAAAACGAGAAGATGCAGCAAAGACATGTTTTCGACCATCAATATTTTTTGAACGCAAAATTCGTTCGTTTTTGTAGCTGCTGGTCTTTTCTTAGTCACCCTGAGTTATCCAGTGGCTAAGTTGAGGTCTGTGACCTACATAGAGTAGGGCCTTGTGACTGTGAAAGGATTCAACGCGCCTTCAAAAATTCGTGCCCGTACTTACGTCACACAATTATGTTTGTTTACAGTTTTTTAATATTTTGTTTGATCTAAATGATGGTCTCTGATGCCCATTAATTGTATTCTCGACCAATAAAAACGTCCAAAGTTCTACCTCTTATGGGCTGCTTGTGCCGCCGCGACACTCTTGACGCTGGCAGCACTTTGGTGTTCCAACGCGGCATGCTTGGCGGCTGCTACCTCATGCTGCGCCGTCATCACCGCCGCTGCGGCTGCCTTCGCCGCAGCCACTGTGCCAGCCACGTCAGAGCTGGAATCTGGTCACAAAACAATTCCAATTAATTAATAATGATCGGAAAACTAAAGTCTTCAATCAGTGCGTCCTATCCGTGATAAGCTACGATGCCCAGACGTGGACATCCACAAAAGGGCTAATCCACCAATTCATGGTTGCACAACAAACTATGAAACGGGCTATGCTCGGAATTTCTCTAGAGGATAAAAATCCGATATTATCCTACAGAAAACGAAAGTAACTCCTAGCCAGCTGAAGTGGCAGTGGGGTGGTCATATGCCGAAGAACCGAGAACCGTTGGGATAAACAGTTCTTGAGTAAAGACGTAAGTAAGTCAAATTGATGAATGACCACCCTTGAAGACCCTCCATTACGACGAATAACCTCGGAGTCTTGAACTTTAGGGGATGTTGTTGATGTTTGTTCTTAACCCCTTGACAAAAATAAATAATTTATTACCAAAAACATATTTTTAGAAAGACAGCGTCCACAGGTGTATTTTCTGTTTCGTGGCGACGCAACTAGTCTAAGAAGATGGGTATTATCCACATGTATATTTTAATCCATCGTTTGTGAAACAGGAGTTTTCACGCCACCGTCAGCACCAGTGTATGGAAATACCAATGTTTAAAAGTAAAACGTTAACAAACCATGAACGTGCACAGGTTGGGGCCAAGCGGGGGCGGCAGGCCATAGGGGGCCCGCGGGTTCCCAACCGGAGGGGCTTCTCTTCTCTTGCACGCTACCCTCGGTAGCCAGCAGGAGAGATACAGCTACGATCTGTAAAAAAAATCCGCCATGAAATAAAAATGTATAGATAGGTAGCAAATAACAGTGGGATAAAATTCCACTTCCGCAATGTTCGATGGGTGCCTACCTATGCAAACATTTGTACCGCAGCGGAAATTGAATCCGCAGCAACCAAAGGTCTGCTCTCCTACAAAGCCCCAACTACAAACAATTTGATTATAAAATAAATAAATAAATAATGCTGGACATTTTCACACAGCATCATCTAGCCCCAAACTAAGCAGAGCTTGTATTATGGGAACTACATGACTGATATACTACTTATATACATTTTTTTTTGTAAATACTTACATAATATACATAGAAAACACCCAGACCTGAGACAAATATTTGCATATACAAACATTTGTCCCGTGGCGGGAATTGAACAGCGTCCCAGGCGGACCTTCGCCCACTGCGCCCCAGAGGTCGTCAGGATTACTACCTCAATACCATTTTAGAATATAATTACGACTATACCACGTACTTTACTATTCTCCTGCTGTATGTGTGGTATATTTTGTATGGTAGTGCGGTAGTAAAACCAGTGGTGCGGTATTAAAAATGGTATATTCGTAGGTTTGGTTTAAAATCTTTAGTTCGTTTAAAGGGATTTTAACTTACCAAATTCTTGAAAGCCATGGCGAGAATGCTTGTTGTTTCTACGAAAGCTGATGAATCTATGTTATCAGTGGGATGGATACCAGACATTTTATACGAGTGGACACGGAAGAACAATACGGTACCTATCTCCTATCACAATTAAGCTTTAGAAAGGGATTGCCAATTCCAGGAAATAAATAGTTGGGTAGCTTAGTAGGTACCTTTACACTCCTAATAGTAGGTAAGTAGACCTTATCCTAATTGGAGTACCGCCGACGATGATTGAGTAGTACATACCTACCATAGAGGTTTTACAACACTCCGTACCTATATCCACTACTTACAGTTTTTTAAATCTCTTATCTGCCTAGTACCTACAGTCGCAAGCGATAATACCTATACTTGTATTATAATATCTGTGCCTATAGGTACTACATTCCATATTTTTCAACAGTATGCCACAGTATTACGTTGCATATTACGTACAGAATTATTATATTAGCTGTAGTCAGCGGCTTTGCAAGCGAGGAGTCGTGTTTTAAAAAAAAAATATAACCCTGAAACACGTCATCATTTATTTATGCTCAATAGCTGTAATTTAAATTTTCATGTATCTAACTTCAAGAAACAAAAACGTCGTACAAAGTTCACCCTCTTATCGTACAAAGCTCGCCTGAGAAGAGGAAGATTGCGGGTTCGATTCCCTTCGCAGGACAAATGTCAGTCATGTAGTTCCCATAACTCATTAAGCTCTGCTTACCTACCTACTTTGGGCACCCCCAGATGATGTGTGAAAAATGTCGAGCATAATTTATTTATTTATTTTATAACAGTAATGTAGTTCCCATAACTCAATCTCTGCTTACTTTGGGGCTAAATCATGCTGTGAGAAAATGTTCAGCATTCATGTTTTATTATTAATAGGTTGATACGGTCGGTTATGGTAGATAACTAACTATAACTACAGTAAAATGTCTTAGATTTGCCGACCTGCCCCTTCAGTCCACTTTACATAAGAAATACGTAGGATAAATACGTAGAAATACCTACAAACCAAGATTATAAATACACTCAATACAAACTAGGGTTCCCAACCCATTGATAAAAGTTTATTACAATGAGAAACATACATTACAATGCATTTACAAGAAAATGTGATGATTGCTAGATACCCAACATGGTCCACAATCGCAGAACAAAAACACATTGAATTTTGAGAACTCTTTAAGTGGGTTGAAAATAAGATTAGATTTCAGTGCCATCTACATTTGAATTCTAGAAGCTTTTGAAATATAAATAGAAAACTAAACGGTCAATAGATAACGTTAACACTAAATATTTCACATGTATGTCCACCATAGATGACGCTGCTGACCATAGATTAATGAATGAATTAAAATACTTTATTGTAAACCTTAAACAAATAACAAAATCTTATTCTAGAAAAAGTACAATGGGCGGTCTTATCGCTTAGAAGCGATCTCTTCCAGGAAACCTTTGGATGGAGAGGATAGTAAGTGATTGTGAGAGTGGCGGGGTTGTACAAAAAATAACAACAAAAGAAAATATTATAAGAATATATATATTTATAAGCAAATAAATAATACATTTGCGTATAATAATTAATACGCTAATATAAAATAAATCTAATCTGCTGACCAAACTACGAAAAACTGGCATGTTCCGATGGTTTAAGAAAATGGCAACATTATTTCTTTGTGTCAATAGTTCAATGACAGTACGTATCGATCAATCAAAATCAGCCGTCCATCCTTACAACATTCATATTTCATTCACTCTTTTCAATTCAATCAATCAGAAATCAACTGAATTTTCATTTCAGTTTTCTTCATCGTGATTTTTTAATTTTCAATAGAAAAGCTACGAGTATGCTATTTTGAAACATTATTAGTGCAAATAATTGATACAGATTCTTCTGTTTAAAGGAGGTGAGCATATCATTAATTATTACGTAAATGAGCCACTTGAATTAAATCGTTAAACTTCGCGCATTAACACGAATTATATTAAAATTTATATGCGGTGTACCAAACTGAGCGGTTGAAGTTATTTAATCAGTTGTGTTATATTATTTAGTTAGTCAAAATCGGAACATTCAGACCATAGAATAATTGATGTTAGACGACATATTAATCAGGTGCCTTGGTTAATATGTAGGCGAGCCTAAAATCTAATTCTATTTTCGTTTGTGTGTCTTATTTGTTTACGAAAAACGTGGAGTGGACGTATCAGATATCCATTCGCTAACAATTGTTGTTTTTGATCCAGTTCCAAGAATCTCCAAAAATGAGTGGACCCACTCAAAAACCGCCCCAACTTGTCAACGTGACACCTTCACAGCAGTTTTCGTAAGTATTTGAAGCACAAAAAGGATTGGAGTGTGCATAGGATTAATAAAAAAAAAGACTGGTTTATTATAAAGACTTCAAAATTTATGCGTAAAAAAACTGCCGACAACATTTGATGGTTCCTGCCTGTTTTACCTACAGTTTCTAATCTGCACATACTTTTTACCAAATATATTCAGTTAGTAGCATCATTACTCTGGACCATTTCCATAACAATATTATTTAGAGCCTTCTACTAAAACTGCTATACACAGATAATATTCATTGTCTATTAAATAAATAAATGTATAAATAATGCTGGACATTTTTCACACAGCATCATCTAGCCCCAAACTAAGCAGAGCTTGTATTATGGGAACTATATGACAAGTATTTGCAGATCATACAAAGATTTATCCTGTGGCAGGAATCAAACCCACAACTTTCTGCATCTCAGATGGGCTTTCGCTCACTGCGCCACAGAGGTTGTCATATTATTTAACTACATAAAATATTTTGCTTAACTTGTGTGGTACCCAGAAATAAACATGCCTTATATGTATTCTAATTTCTTAATGATGTATTTAACATTTTATCTTATTTGCTTTAGTTATTACAGAATTAAAATGGTCTAAATATCCATACTTTCATATTCTAGGATAGTCATCTTCTCCACAACAAAACAAGCCATGTTAAATAATGTGTCCCTGTGTAAGAGACCAATCTATTTTGATGATGTTTAATTGTACATGCAATGTCTGTGCAACATACTGGGTAATTAGTTTGTGTTCAACAGTTAATTAGAGGATGTCATTACCTTCATACCTAAAGTGATACCCCTTAAATAATGAATGTGTCTGTAACATTGTTATTGAGTCTCTATGGTGCGACAGGCTTAGAATAAGCAAGCTGAAGAGTCAATTAGTATACCATACAGCTTGCAGGACCAACAACCGCTGGCACAGAAAGGTTCCCAATGGTGACCACATACTCAACTACACATTGTATGTAGGCCGATAGACAAATTACATCTCAAAGAATGCGGGAAGTCAGTGGATAGAGGTGGTTTAAGATCATTTGTCATGGCATTCTTTGAGAGAGTGCTATGGCCAGTCATCTTCTACAGGCTGTTGATAATGATGATAGTGTGGCAGGTGGGTGCGACACAAGGTGCAGGTTCAATTGCCTTTGTGGAACAATTTTTTTGTGTAATGTGTAATAAATGCAAATATATTTCTCCCATGACTAATTAGTAATTTCATTGTTTGTCAACAGGTTAAAGATCTTCAAGACATAAATCTCTATTTAACCTACCTACCTTTGAAACTCGATTTTTCACTAATACTAATTTCTAAAGTGATTTTGCGTATAGATTTTTTTTTGGCAACAGTCCATTTAGTGTACTTGTTAACTAGAATTTATGCTATTGTTCTCAATGTTGTTCAAAATTACCATCATCATCTTCTTGTCCTTATCCCACATTACGTGGGGCCGGCACAACATGTTTTCTTCTTCCACTCTCTTCTATCAGCCGTCATCTCAGTACTCACTCCTTTCTTAACCATGTCATTCTTCACACAATTCTACCTCTGCTTTTATTTCCATCCACATACATATTTAAACATTCTTTCCTCCTCATGACATGCCCATATCATGTCGACAGTATAGTAAGGAGATGCGGCGATCACGCTAATGCTGATTTATTATCGGTTTCATAAAATCTGGGCGATAATGTACATTTTTAAAGTACCTGCACTAGTCTCACTAGTGGGCATTTGTTTTATAAGTTCTTGACATTAATTAAACCAACACAAATACTGCTGCGTTCAATGTGGGGGTTCGATTCCTACAGGACAAATGTTTGTATATTATATACTAATATATTTACTAGTTTGGGTGTTGTGGTACAAATACCATGGTACTAATTAGTAATCTATAAGTAAATACGGATCTAATCCTATTGTGGGGTCAAGGACTATGTGTATTGTATGTATGTATGTGTATGTATGTGTGTGAACTCCCTTTTCCGCATTTAAACTCTTAATTGGTTCATTATGACTATGTGTATTACTTTTGGTAAAAATAATTTGTACTATTCACCTGTGACTTTGCCTGCTATTAGATATCATTAACTTATCTTTATTTTTCAGTACATATTGTATTCAGAGAATATATGATTGTATTTCAATGCCATATTTATCAATCAGATTATCATTCTAAAACTGAACATGTGAGTTGTAGTTATATTGATAAGAAACACGGCAACAGCAAAGATTCATAATAATCCATCATACATCTTAAACTGGTACTACCTACATCATAGGATAGCATGTTTTCAATCTTATTGAAAACATGCTATCCTATGAGCAATCCTATTAATAATAATGTGCGCTTAACACTTGCTGAAAACGGTGAAGGAAAACATCACTCACGAGCAACACAGTATGCCCATGAAGTATAGATGTTAGTTGCTAATAATCTTCATAATTGGCTGAACTGATTTTAATAAAATTTTAAATCTTTATTGTTTGTAACCTGTCTGCTTATTCTTTCAAAGATTAGTACCTAAGTAATGATAGATTAGAAAGTACCAATTGTCCTTATATGTGAACCGTCACATCTCTAGTCAAGTTTATTTGGTGAAAAGAGTTTTTCGTTAAGAGCAGAGTTTGTTGCCTGATTCTTCTAGGCTTAGTCTCGTGGAATCGGCATAAATTCACTTTAAAATTTTAAATTCACGTAGTTTTTACGTTCTATATGATCCTTGTGATTTCAATGAATAAAAACCTATTGACTTTGACTTTGAAAACCTTTTTCAATTCAAAGTTTACTCCTAGTAGAGAAGATGTAATTACCTTGGACATCAGATTCTGATGATAATCTTAGTATGCAAATGTAATCGAGACAGCACTGTTTTGTTTATCAGGAAGCTGCCACTTAAGTTGCTTGATAAGCATTTATCTTATAAGCTGTATACTAGTAAATCTATGAATAATCTTTTTATGAATTAGCATTTACAATATGGCTCATGTTTATGTACATAGACTTATAATTTACTTTTTATGTTGGTAATCCTACTACAATAAAATTATAAACGCGAAAGTTTTTGAGGATGGATGTTTGTTACTCTTTCCCGCAAAAACTACTAAACGGATTTTGATGAAATTTTACAGTAATATAGTTGATACATCAGAATAACACACATTATTCTGATGTATCAACTATAACTTCTTTTTATCCGGATACTATGCGGGCGAAACCGTGGGCAGAAGCTAGTCCTATATAAAAATGCGAAACTGAGGTCATCATTGTATCAATATACTTCATAACATCTGAATCAATTTGGGTGAATTTTTAAATACTTCTATTTAGTTCGGGACTTGGATAACACATGAGGCTACTTTTTATCCGTGTAGCAATCATCCACTTATTTAATATCAACGACAATGAACCCTACTCCAAGGCGCTCACGGACGTCACTTCAATCAAACGTCTTTATCTAGGATAGATAAAGACGGGGGGGGGGGGGGGGGGGGCGCATTATTGAATGCTTCCTGAAAAGCATACGTCTTAGAGTATAATTTCGCCCAGATTTTATGAAACCGATAATAAATCAGCATTAGCGTGACCGCATCTCCTTTTTTTCTGTCTAATAACTTATCTTCCAAGTGATTTTGTCTTATAAGCAGGTTTTAAGCTAAATATAATAATAATAAATAATGCTGGACATTTTCATACAGCATCATCTAGCCCCAAAGTAAGCAGAGCTTGTGTTATGGGAACTACATGACTGATATACTACTTATATACATATTTTTTTGTAAATACCTACATATTATACATAGAAAAAACCCAGACCAGAAATATAAATGATAGCAAAATCTACGTTGTTCCAGACTGCTTCCAAAGATCATAAACGGAGGCATAGCCGGCATTGTCGGTGTCTCCGTAGTATTTCCACTGGATCTGGTGAAGACGCGGCTGCAGAATCAAACTGTCGGGCCAAATGGAGAGAAGCAATATAAAAGCATGTAAGTTACTTGCTCTAGACTAGAAACACACTGAAATAATGACTTCGTCTGCGTTACGCCTATATTATTGTCGTGGGTGACTTAACAAGTGTTCTTATTTAAGTCGTTACTTTATTTTGATAGTAAGAACACTATGTAAGTCACCCCTTGACCTTATAAAACAGTTACAGACAGTATACTAGAAAATAAAAAGATGATTACATCAATGACAAAGATTGTAGATTAATCACGATGTGGTTTGAATTTTTTTAAGATCTTGTATTCAATAGGCGAGCGTGTTTGTCTGTTTATACCCCATCGCAAAAAGAAGGGTGTTATTAAGTTTAAAGTGTCTGCCTATCTGTAACTCTGTCTGCGGTATCGTAACTCCCAAACGGATGAACTGCGGGCCAACTATGATCTCTTAGAGCAATATTACACTTCAATTTCGTACCATAACCTTCAATAAGTAAGCTTACTTTAATATTATAGAGGCGAAGCAGTTTTGGTGACGTCACCATGAATTGTTCACTCAAAGCGTACCATGATGTGAGTTTTGACAGCAAGTAATATTGTTCTTACGTCAAATCTAGCAGTAATGAAAAAGTTACTTTTTCGCGGCGGAAACAATATTGTTTTTCAAATTATAGCACAACTAAGCGTTAAATTATCCTAAAATGAAAGAAAAACGAGTTTATTTTCACAATATTTAATACTTGAATATGGTGAATTGGTAAAAAGCACTAGTAATACAAAACAATGTGATGTTCTTGTAGATGGCAAACGAATACGAATTGTTTTTGGATACCGCTGAGAAACACTCTTCTAGGAAGCAACTTCGAAGACCATTGCTTGACGAATGTGATCTCTTGAACTTATATGAAGCGGAGTTCGTCAAACGATATAAGCCCAACGTATTCTCATGCTGCGGAAATAGTAATCCATGAACCACTTGTAATTCCTTATAGGCAGCGTCTAATACTTAGTTTTAGTAAAAAAAGGTATTTTGTTTATATACGTATATCACAAAAATACATATTAAACTTGTATATAATTACTTTCTGTTGGGCATTTTATTATAATTATATTAATATCGATATAAAAACATTTACGAAACAATATTACCTAAACTTGCGCGCCACGTCAAAAGTGATACTTTTCGTCCGAGTGTCTGACGTAAAAAAACATTCCGTTTTTGGAAATTTTGAAAGTACAAATGAGGTTTGTTTTACATTATTTTTTCAATATTTGTCAGAAAGATGTATATTCTCAATATATAAAGAAAATTTTAGATTTCCTAGGCTAAATACGGCAAAACTTTAGACAAATAAAATTTATTTTAAGATAACTAAATGTTAGAAGTTGATTTGTAAACGCGTAATTCGGAACGTGTTCCCTAGCAATTGTGCGAAAGTGATAACGCTATACGAAATCATGGCGTTGACTCGCTCTTTCTTATGCCAATAATAGATTATCATTCGTTCTTTCAACTCACTACGCAGGAATAAAACAATTATGTTTAAAAAGTTCATGGTACGAATCAAAGTAATGTTGCTACAAGCTTAAAACAAAACGCTCCTGAACCATGATGGTTTAGTAAATGATTGTGGTAGGCCTACTGTTCTCAATTCCGTTCATTTTACGGAGATGTCAAGTTTGCTATGAATTGCAGTGCGTTTCATAGAAGCTTCTTTCATGCATGACAAATCATTGGCCCCTTTAATGCTGCCTACAGCATTTTTTTTAAACAGCTCACTTTCCCGTTTTTAAGAAAGTACAATTCTGTTATTGTTATAGGTTGGACTGTTTCAAGAAAACGTATGCAGCTGAAGGGTACTTCGGCATGTACCGAGGTTCAGCGGTCAACATTCTACTCATTACGCCGGAGAAAGCGATCAAACTCGCGGCAAACGACATGTTTCGGTACACGTTGACGCAAAAGGATGGGTAAGATATTTAACACTCTTGTCATATCGACCGAAGTTAATGTTCTATGGAAGTGTTAGCTTTAAAGCATAGTTTGTTATATTTTAAGTGAACCTGTTTGGTCGAAAAGATTAGTCATTTTGGGACACATTTAAAATGGTCCGAATATCACGTTGTTTAGAGAATCCAAAGAAACTAGGGGCCTTTTTGATGCTGTAAGCCGCATCAAAAAGGCCCCTAGTTTCTTTGGATTCTCTAGAATAACGTTTGAAATGGCTACACAGCTTAAGGCCTTACCCTCTTATTCATAATCTCTCGCTAACTTAGCAGATCGCTCGCTAACTCTAACCCTGTAACTCTAAGAGGGTATGTTTGTAAGCTCGTCCAAGTCGTAACTTGTATCTCGAAATGTAGCCCTGCGTGAGAGGTAGAATTCGCTCGTTTGTGGCGTAGATTGTAGGTGTAGATTTATTTATAAACCGTGTGTAAAATTCTTTGGCAAATGATAAAAGTTATGTTAACTGAACATAATAATGATGTAGTAATATACAAAACATACTTTTCGTCGCCACACAAATAGACTATTACCATAATGGCTTCACGACCTTCAGGCCAGATATTAGCGAACACAATAGCTATTATATTGTATGTTTAACTGGCCAATAACACACCCAATAAAGTGTCCATCATTTCATTTTCGTAACGTTCGAGCACTGATGATTCGTTATAAGTATGGAAACCTATACATAGATCGTTTTCTCGTCCCAAAAACCCCACTAGAAAGTGTATATAGAGCCGTTAGGTCGAGGTTCTTAACAGACGGTCAGACAAACACATACTTTGCTGGTTTAAATGGAACTTTAATCTAAAGATATAATAATTATGAAATCGAAGATATGATTTCTTTGGAAAAAGCTCAACGAAGAAACGGGGCGTACCGCTGCAGTCTTACGTATTTTTATTCGCGACGTAAAAAAAACGTCGGAACGTCGTTGGTTCGGTAACGAACGATGAACGGGCTGATGCATTTCCCATAAGAGATAGTTTAATTGTTTGTCTGTTAATACTTTTCTACGAAATGTCTTAACGGATTGTAAAACGTTTTTTGCAACCGATGTATATCTTCAAGGGCATCGCAATGCATGCCGCGCACTCGCTAGTAATTAATGAAAGTTACGAATTGTGATGCATTATGGTTATCTGTTCGTCAGTTCGCTGTCCATAGTCCGTCAAATGGCAGCGGGCGGAATGGCGGGCGCCTGTCAGATCGTGATCACCACTCCGATGGAACTCCTCAAGATTCAGATGCAAGACGCAGGCAGAGTCGCCGCCCAGGCTAAAGCTGGTCAGTTTAATGTAAAGGAAATATTTTTTTTTATAGTACTCTAGCAGCTACCCACGGCTTCGCACGGTGTTTTTCTAGTTCCTGAACATTACCTGTTCCTGTAGAGTACATACTTTTTGAAATATCCAAGCTCTGATGATGAGAACTATTGAAGTAATTTTCTCTGTTTATCGTTTGTGTCATTATCATTGGTTTCATATTAAAAAGAAACCGGTTCCAGCATTTGCATTCAATTACAGACCGGTTAAGGTATATCACATGCAAAAACATATCATGAAATGTTGGAAGAGTTCAAATTATTACCTTTTACCTGTATAGTAATTAATCGTTATACTCGTGGGTATGAGCACAGATATTATAATACTATACTAGTAGCATAGTCTTTATATATTTTTTTTATACTGTGTAGTAGAAGAGCAAGTGCGGCAGGTCAATAGATGTATTCCTATATACCTACTCAAACATAATGTAGGTAGGTAGGAGAGACAAAGCAGTGTGAAGTTAATCAACTGTTTACAAATATTTATAACGTACTAAAAGGGTACTTATCTTCTTACCGCAGAGGGCAAAACAGTCCAGCGTATCACAGCACTCGAGCTAACCAAGAAGCTATTAAAGGAGCGAGGAGTCATCGGCCTCTACAAAGGTATCACGGCGACAGCGGCGCGCGATATTTCCTTCAGCGTGGTTTACTTCCCGCTGTTTGCGACGCTCAATGACCTTGGACCTAAGGAGAGACCGGGTGGACCTCCGCCTTTCTGGTAAGTACTGCTGGGTTAACAGCGCTACACGTACTTTACTACTGTGAGCCGAGCGGATGAGTGGATAAGCCAAGTTCAAGACTATAGAAAATTAGACACCGTCTTCGGCCTCTACAAAGGCATCACGGCGACCGCGGCGCGCGGACTTTCCTTCAGAGAAACTTTGGACCTAAAGAGAGACCGGGTGGACCTCCGCCTTTCTGGTAAGTACTGCTGGGTTAACAGCGCTACTTTTATTTTACTATTTTGAGCCGAGCGGATGAGTGGATAAGCCAAGGTCAAGACTATAGAAAATTAAACACTGTCTTTGGCCTCTACAAAGGCACTTTCCTTCAGCGAAACTTTGAACCTAAGGAAAGACCGGGTGGACCTCCGCCTTTCTGGTAAGCAGTTCATTATCTGACTTCACCCATTGCTATGTAAACAGCACTACTTTACTACTGCTAAAAAACAGCTTTGGGTAATGGTACCATATCTAACACATGCTGAGCTGAGAACCATTTTGGTATAGCCATACCTTTTCAGACATAATTATGAGCCGAACAAGTTTGTTGTTATTGGCGTCGATTCTCTTGTACCCCAACTAAACTTAATTTCGCTAACCTAAATCGCTCTCTTTAACAGTAAAAACACGAAGATCCACTTAGTTCCTGATACTCACGAAACACGGAATCCTAGTGCGGGGTTAGGACTATATTATGTGTCTATTGGGTGCTTATTTATTTTATTACTAGCTTCTGCCCACTAGCGTGGACCCGGATAAAAAGTAGCCTATGTGTTATTCTGATGTAGAAGCCATATTACTGTAAAGTTTCATCAAAATTCGTTCAGTAGTTTTTGCGTGAAAGAGTAACAAACATCCATCCTCACAAACTTTCGCGTTTATAATATAAGTAAGATAGGATGTATTATATGGCCACTCTGAGTGAAACTTTACCCCTAAATTGTAAGACTTGTCATTAATTTATTTCATTCACCTTCCAGGTGGTCGTTCGTATCTGGCTGCGCTGCCGGCTCGACGGCAGCTTTAGTCGTCAATCCCATGGACGTCGTGAAGACTCGCATGCAAACGCTGACGAAGGGCAGCGGCGAGAGACAGTACTCTTCCATTATGGACTGTGTTACGTAAGTGTTAATCAATTTGAAAGAAAGAAGAGGAACAAAAAACAACAAATATATAAGTTGGAATAGCCTACTTAAAAGTAAAACTGAAACAGTAATACCCCACGCACATTACTAATCCATAATTCTTTATTCATTATTGTACACACAGATAAAACAGACAAAATACTTACATATAGGACATGTACAAAGGCGAGCTTAACCCTAAAAAGAGTTTTCTTCCATCTACCTAGACAGTTCAATGTCGCACCAAAAAGGTCTAAAATCAGCATAATGCTAGGTAGCGCTGGTATTCTACTGATCCTGCGCAATTATTTGCTACGGTGAGTCTTCATTTAGAACAAAAATCGTGTTACTTGTATAACGCCGTGTTCGGTAACGGCCCGCCACGCAAGGAGCTTTTGTATGCGAATAAGAGGCTCTTATTAATATAATAAGAGGTTGTTTGTGTGTTTGTCTGAAAACGGCTTTTCTCTGAACCGGCCGTAATATGCGTTTTTTGCTAACGCTCTGTCTGACTGTATCATTCTTAATTTATCGGAGATTTGATTTTGTAGAAAGAGGTTTTAAGGTTTTTAAATTGTGTTATGAACTTGGTTCTGTACAGATAGGTACTCGACAAACACAAGTTAAATTGATTGTTCTTATGGTAACTCTGTTCACTTCTGAGAATATTAAACAAATTATTATTTACAGAAAAACGCTGAAATACGAAGGGCCGACAGCGTTCTTCAAGGGCGGCGCTTGCCGTATGATTGTGATCGCTCCGCTGTTCGGTATCGCCCAGGCGGTCTACTATGTGGGCATCGCGGAATATCTGCTCGGAATCAAGTAAATAAACTTCATCTATCACAATTTGATAAACGTTCAAAGACAAAGAGGGAAGGTCGTTCTATCATTTGGATTCCAGTATTTCGTTAGTCCCATCATTTAGTATAAAATGTATGTTTGAATGTTACTGTTTTAACAAGAGCATAGATGCATTTTACAAATACTATGTGATTTTGCTTTAGTTTTATTTGCGGTTGACAATTTAAAAATAAATATTTTAGCACCACAAAGAAAATAATGCCTACATTGTGATTTGTGTAATTATTTTGTATTTATTCTGTATAGATATCGAAAATCAATTTAATTAATTGTAAAGATTTTTATTTATTTAAGTTGTACATTTTCAGGCTTATTACTTTTCATGACATGTTATTCATTGATATTGTTTTAAGTGAAAATAGATCCATGTCATTATTATTTATTTTTTGTTAAAATATTAAGTGCATGTATGCAGGTAATAGTTTTTTATGAAATAGTAACTTTTGATTGTGTAGTTTTATTTTGCTTTTAAAGCGCAATTTAGCTCAATTGTTCTTTTAAGTCAAGAGTATTAAGTGATATTGTTATTTACATAATTATTTTTGTAAAGTGGTTTCCATATTTCTAACCAACTTTTATGTTGTTGATACTTCAGGCTGTTTATTATTTTGTATTGCTAACAAACTAGGCTTTCCCTGCGGCTTCGTCCGCATTGTTATTCTAGGTTTCGAAGTATACCTGTTCCAAATTTCATCTAAATCGGTCCAGCCATAATCAGAGATTATTTGCAATAAACATACAATTTTTGACATTTATAATATTAGTATGATTAACTGTTTAAATTTAACTATGTAATTTCGTGAAATTCCTCGGTCTTCCGTTTTATTAATGCATTTAGCCTTAGTTTCATAATCATAACATTCGTGTTTCGCTTATTGCTTACTTATATTAACGTTATCAATGTTAACTAGTGTTTATCAAAGTATTTAAATAATAATTTATTATTGACAATAACAGCCATCGAGCATTCTAGTTAGAATTAAAATGAATATATGTGTAAATCACAGTGTCAATTCACAGATCTGTAAGGTCTACAGATTAAAGACATTGTTTGTTGCAAGGCTGTGTTTAGTTTTTTGCAGTAAATTACTTGAAAATTATAGAATATAGATAGATAGAAAATACTTTATTGCACACCAATTAACACATCAACTTTAATTAAGTACTACAAACTTTGACAATCTTATACAATGGGCAGTGTTATCTCTAAATAGCGATCTCTACCAGACAACCGTTATAGGATATAAAGTAATGTGAGAGAATAAACACAGAAGCAGTTTATTTTCATGTGTCATTTCAACTGACGTAATAATATGTAGGAACGCTAGTCTCGGTTAGACATTGAAAAAAATATTTATTATTGTATAATTCAACATACCATCAGCTCACGTAAGTGTGTACTAACAAACGCTAAAGTAGCTATGTTTATTTTTGTGTTATTTTCATTATTTCAGCAAAATAATCTGAACCTATGTCCGACACAGTCCGTCAATTAAAATATAAGACATGTAAATTCAAGAATAAAATTAAATCATTGTCAATTTGGGTGTGCTTTTTCACAGAACATCTGCTGTGCTGACTAAGCCTTAATCGATTCTATGACAATAAATACTGACGTAATTTTAAATATTATCTCTGTGTGTATGTAACATATCGGTGTATCGTCATTCAAATGTCGGCAGTATATTATCAAACAATGTACTCGCTTTCTATATGAATATTTTTTTATGAAACATGTTTATAATTCGTATTTTCGTTACAGCGCGAAAGTAAACTCGACAGTAACTATGTCGATTCTCCTCTCAAGCGTGCGTGCGTGCTTTCTTTTTTTTAAATGCCTATACATATTTTTATACGCTTATATACGCTTCACTTGTAACTATATAACAAAAAAAACAAGCAATGTATTTAAATCTTGGGAGTCAATTTGAACCTACTTCTAATTTCGTATCGTCGTGTCATATCGAAATTAACTTTGTCACGCACTAAAAATCATAAAAATTGTTCCAATATCCACCTCCTGGCTCCATCATCAGATCAGCTCTAAGATTCCAAATTATAGTATCGTCTAGTATTAGAATATCTGTGGTATTGGCATCCGAACCGAACTCATATACTTACATACAAAATTTCATTTCGTTAGACAATTAGAAGTAGTTTAAAATTGACTTCAAAGATTTAATTAGGTACATTGTTTGTTAGTTAGTTACAAGTGGAGCTAATATAAGCGTGTTGAATAGTCCTTTATGTGCACGCAATTGATGTCTCAGTCGATTTAGTCGCTCACAAGTGTAGATTGACTATCAAATCGGTGTCATTAGAGTACCGGGATGAGACTTATGTGTTGTTAAAAGAGGACACGAAAAGTAACTTGGGTGGCCTGGGCAGTCATTAAGTTTATGTTTATTTAAGTTTTTGTACATTATTGTGTCCTCTCAAAGTGTTTAGGACTGATCCTGGTACTTACTTAATATTGCAGTTAAATAAATTTTGGCATTGTAAAATAATAATGTATGAAAGTGTATGAAGTGTCAGCAATAGCTGACAAATAATGTTTCTATATTATTAAAATACTCGTGTTATTTGTCGTTCAAATTATGAATGTGTACCTAGTAGAACAATTTATTTACATTCATGTGTTGTTGAAATATTGTAGTTGTGGAAATAATGTGAAATCTGATAGCAAGATCAAATTTATGTATGTTAGCTCAGCTTATTTAGCTTAGACACACATTTCATGTGTTGATATAGAAATCAATACAAATATACAATGTATACTGTTGTTTCATTTTACAGAACTTGTAAAGTAAACATTTCCATGAGATAATCATACGTTATACCTACCTAATAAGTACGTAACATTAAATATTAACATGCAACCTCCACTATGTCTTCCACATCGACAAAATCCCCCACGCGTAGTAAAGGTACATTGTAAAGTACAGCACGTATAGGGTATTATCTGAGCTATGCTTAGTCCACCCTGCAAGATGTATTTAAAGACGGCTTTCTTGAAAAGTAGGTAGGTATTGAAAGGGCCGGAGAGGTGGGCGCGGCGTGATGCGACTGTCGCGTCGGTGTCAATATAAAAATGTACTCTGTGGTCGGTGTAGCGCAAAAATATGTTTTACAAGTTACAGCGCCTAACCATCAAATTGCGATTCAATTCAGGCACAGATATTATAAGTTCGGAAAAAAATGACAAATCCCTCTGCAATTGTCAATTTTATGATAAATCCTATCGTCAACTGCAAAGCAAGATTTGACATCTTTGCTTGAAAAAAAAAGTCCAGCATTATTTTAATATTTGTTTATTGTGGATAGGCCCCAGATCAATGATTTTGAACTGTGTAAAGAAGCGAAAGCGAAGGCTGCATCTCAAACGGCAGTACTTCTGAATCGCAAACACTTATTTTCTGTTATCTTATAATTATTAGCTACTCGACACGCTAGATGGCAGTTTTCTTTTTTCGTACCTATGTAGGTACTTGAAATTTTATGTTACTGGCTGCACTGCGTATCTGCGTCAGTAAAGTGCTATTATTATTTGAGTCCGGTTATTGTACAACCATGGAAAGCGCAGCCAGGAAAGCGCAACCAGGGATTTGCGACCAAAATGGTCGCAAATTCCTGGTTGCGCTTTCCCGGCACGTGCTGGGAATGTCCAATCATGGAATGCACAACCATGGAAAACACAACCCGGGATTTTGTGACCATTGCTGTGATTGGTTGAAAGCCCATGCTTCGTTTAGATGCAACTACAGAGTATAAATCGTACTATCCTATTTTTATAGACGAGTACCTCAGACTATAGATGAAATCATTATATCCAGAAACACACTAGCCACAGGTGTTGATTTTATTCTAGCGAATTTTTAATAAATTTAATCTGTGGGCAAAATTTGTGAACGGAAAGGACGCCTCATGCATTAGCTAGCATCGTAGTAGTCTGTGGCACTGATGCCAACTTAGCTACTTTATAGCTAGATTTAGCTTTTTTGGTGTCAGGCAGCTACAATTTTGTGAAACCTGTAGCTAATTTTTATATACTTTTCTAGCCACTTTTCTCATGGCGTGAATACTTTCGATCGAGAGTTCATGGTAAGTCACCTAAAAAACTAAACGTGGTGCTTTATCTTAAAGCCAATAACATAGATAGGCGGCGGCAGCATTCATACACTCAAACCGTAATTACTACCTGTGTTCTACCTTGTCTTGTCGAATGAACTTAATAACTCTAAAATGAATTCTTTGCATCAGAGGATTGAGTTCAGAGAATCCCTAAGGAGAAGTGGTCAATGCTCCTATAATTGTATTTTACCTAAAGAAGTAGGTACTTCAAAAAATTAGCACTTTAGAAAAATACTCGAAATCAATGAAAAACACTGAACCTCAACCATCGACATCTTCCTCTTCAACTATTTGAATTGATTCAAAATGTAAATACATTTTTACATTATTGTACATTTTAATTATATTAAATAATCTGCTCATTTTTTATACTCTCGTGCTTAATGTAAAAAATCATTGTTTTTTCATAATTTGCCATATTATTGTTACCTACTAAAAAAAAACAGGCAATCTAGCATCTTTTCGCAAGATATTTAGATACTGGCTAAAGGTAGCAGTTGGCAACACTGGTCTGTGGACGCCGCTGACAGAGTACTTTGTATGTTAGTGTTTACGTTGTTTATCATATTTTAATAGATAAACTGCGATTACGTCCCGTTTTCTGTGTAAATTGTGATCTATTGGAAAACCATGGCTGCTATAGGTCCTAAAAAGGACGGTGGACCGAATGCTGACTACTTTCAGGCAGCGGAATCATTGACACAGTTTGATCAGATTCGTGTTTGGTTACAAAAAAATTGCAAGAAGGTAAGAATTTCCGGACGGTTTTATAGTATTCCAAATGAAATACTCTTGCCTCCTAACTGTATTAATGTACTCAGCATCATTGCAGATCAAACCGCTTATTCAAACCACTTATTTCACAAGCACTGCTCAATATAAATTTGAACATTCTGTAGAAATACCTACTTAGTTCTGAATGTGCCTTGAATTCATATTCCTTTTTGTTTTTACTGGACTTTAATAACATTTAATCTCCATCACATGGCAATCAAATAAATCCATGTTGCTTATAATTTCAGCATGTTCAAACTGACCCACCTACAAAGGAAGGGTTGGCCCAATTGGTTACCCAACTCATCCAATACCAGGAGAATAAACTGGGGAAGAATGCTGCAGATCCCCCATTCTTGAGGCTTCCGGTAAGTAATCATACAGTGACAAGAATGAGATCTGCATCTTGCAGCAGCATTCATTAATTTTAAAAGAATAAATCCACAGCTTCTTGATTCAGCAAAAACAGACAACCAACACTGTCCCGCTTAACTCAGCAGACAACTGCATGAAAATGAAAAATAAAAGAACCAAGATTATTCTAATGGGTTTATTAGAATAGCATAGTCTAACTTCCCATCTTTGAATATACACATTACCAGAAAGTTTAATGCATGCCACCAAAATTATTTAAATTGAGAAAATTCTTTCTACACAAGAAAGTATTGTTTATGGAAATTTTGGATAAATTAGATGGTAAATTATAACAACTTGCCACAGAAGCCAAAATTAAAGAGATTAATAATATATAATAGTGCTGGACGTTTCAGCAGCATCATCTAGCCACAAAGTAAGCAGAACTTGTGTTATGTAAACTACATCACTTATTACTACTTATATCCTTTTTTTTTTGTAAATACATCATAGAAAATACCCAGACCCAAGACAAATATTT
Organism: Perizoma flavofasciatum; assembly: GCA_958496245.1. Classification (NCBI taxonomy): domain Eukaryota; kingdom Metazoa; phylum Arthropoda; class Insecta; order Lepidoptera; family Geometridae; genus Perizoma; species Perizoma flavofasciatum. The sequence goes on along the minus strand of OY292439.1, from coordinate 5,326,870 downwards.
GCAGATCATACAAACATTTGTCCCTCAGTGGGAATTAAACTCACAACCTTCTGTGTCTCAATAAATCGGGCCTTTGCCCACTGCAACACAGAGATTGTCTTAATGAGTTCATATTAGTCAGTTGGTATATCAACCGCTAGTGTGATTCACGGACACTACAGTGTCCAGGGGCAAAAGAAAATAATTTTGGATCATTCAACTACTTAACATCATCAATCAACACTTTAAATGTTCATTTTACTATATATCAGTACAAATTGCTCTATAAACTTTGAAAGTGAGCTAGCAAGATTTTGTGGATGGGAAATGCGGATGGAAATAGTGTATTCAATTTGCATTGTCCTATTTGTATTGTATGCAAATTACAGGTAATATATGTATATTCTAAGCCTCTTAGACAGAACAGATTAAACAGGATCAGTAATTTGCAGCATCAGAAAATATAAATTGATTTTCTGGCAGACCTTTAGACCCTGTACCCTCAATTGCAAACAAAGAACCTGCATCAGGTTGTTGAGCCCTTTCTGCCGCTGTCAGTCCAATTCTGCTTGTTGTTACAAATAGTGTGGATAGATCATGGCCTCCGAACATGACTGAGGTCACTTTGTCAGCGGGCAACTTGTGTTGTTCTAATAACTTGCCAGCTCTGGAGTCTATCTTTATCACCTGCAATTTAACATTGTAACTATGTGTGAAAAAAATGTCGGCAAAACACATTATGTGCTTCCACTCCCCTCTGCAGCTGTCATTTCAGTGCCCACATCTTTCTTATTCATGTCATCCATAAAATCCATTCCCCTCTTCTTGAGTCTGCATATGCTATTATGTCCATCCACATTAATTTTCAACATGCTTCTCATTATAAAACAAATATGGTGTTTATTACACCCAACAGACACATAGGTACATACATAGTCCTGACCCCACAGTAGGATTTCTTGTGTGATACCACAACACCCTGACCCAGAACAAGTATCTACAGAACATACAAACATTTGTCCCGCAGCGGGAATCGAACCCGCGCCTCTTGCGTTGCAGCCTACTACTACCCGCCACGCCATCGACGAAGTATAATAATATGGCTTTCATGCTACTTACAAACTGCCTCTAATGTACATACTCATTCCTATATATTAAACCATATCAGTAAATTATAATCACATTTGTCTGACTAATACCTTATTCTAAAACTAATTTCTATTATTCTAACTGGTAGTATTTTTTTGTATATAACATAATACTCTTGACACAGGGAATCCAAGTTTGGGTGTGCCCCATACTTGGGGTCACTATGGAGGGACTGTGTAACAACTATGTTTATTTTTGTGCGAAAACTATTTTTTTTATAAAAAGGTACCTTTCCACCATTAAAGCAGGCAACCCAAAGGTTTCCATCGGTGTCTATAGTGAGACCATCGGGCACTCCAGTAACATTGTTGGATTGGAAGCTAAATATAGTTCGCCTGTTATCTGTAAACATATCACATATCAAACACTGTTCCTAGTTAAGGCCGCGCCGTTCTTGAATAATAAATCATTATTTAAGCAGATACTTACGAATTCCTCCTTTCTCGAGATCATAGTCAAACACGTCAATGTTTCTCGTCGGTGAATCGATGTAAAACATAAACTTATTGTCCGCAGTCCACGCAATGCCATTTGACACGGACACTGGTCGAACCATTGGTGTTGGGTTAATGTAGTTTCTCTCGTCCATCTTGTAAAGTGTCGCTTGGTCTTTGTCTAAAACGTTGCCGACCTCTTTGCCTATTGTTCCTGGTAACATCAACAATAGAATATTGTAACATCCATTCACAAATCCACACAAGCCGTACATGCTCTAATGCTCTACCATTGGGGGAGGGTCTGTGTCTATGCTTTAATAGTTGCGTTGCCTAGCTTGCTTTTGCTTTCTAGATTCCCTAGTTTAGCCTCTTGCCTAGTATAGATACATGCCTGACCTACTTCGTCTCTTCAAGATCAGTAGGCCGCTATTACCTACCACCTACCGGGTCTTTATACAGTGGTTATCTTTAATATTTTCCCAAAGCCGGGAATGTCCGAGGACTCAAAACGTCATCCATGGGAAGGGGCATAAAAAACCTGCTTAGCCTATTCCAAATGTGTAAAATATTATAATGTATATTGAAGCATCCGAAATGACTAACATCCGATGATGTTTGTCATTTCGGAGCTTTACTTAAAAAACACCTGCCGCCTCCTATTAATAATCTCCAGAAGTAATTTTATAAAAATAAGCGTTAAAATAATGCGATTTTCAGAATTGGTAATTTGGGGGACGATGCTCTTCGATGCGTCCGAATCCGATACTCATTAGAAATTAAGTCATGCAGGAGCTAAGTGTTGATCCCTTGAATTACAACGGGTATATTAGTAAAGTTATGGTTGAACCATTTACATTTTTTGGTAGGTTAGCTAGTATGCTTAATACAACCTATTGCAGACGTCAGTATCTTCCCCCCACTTAATAAAATTATAATGACGTCTTACCGAACCAAAGTCGCCCCTTAGCGTCGACCTTCCCGTCGTTGCACCTATTATCAGGGTGGCCCAGATCCACAGCCGTGAGTAGTCTGAGCGCACTGTCGTTCTCACAGCTATCCCAGGACAAGAGGTATACTTCTGACCGGACTGTTATCAGCAATAACTTGGGATTGTCTTTTACGGTGACGACCAACGATACTGGGCCGTAAGCTGAAAGTAATTTAAGCGGAGAATCTCTCTTGATTTAACATTGTAGATGTGCAACTAGTAACTTATCTTTTTTTTTAATTTGGGCCGGTAAGAACCAAAATGGCACACTTGATGTATAATAATAGTTCATAAGACAAAAAACCGACTTAAAATAAGGAGAAATTGATAAAAAAAATCATAAAATTTATATAGGACTACCCTTGAAGTCCCCTACCCATTACTAATGTACTATGTATGTAATAGTACTATAACCTACCCATTGTGTTAAATGGGTAGGTTATAGTACCCTACCCATTTAACACAGTTCACTACAGTATAAATGAATATCTTTTTGACAAATTTTAGATAGTTTTAAGAATTTGTCATTTTATAATTAAATACATTTTTTTCTTTTACTTTTTTATTCTTGTATTAAATTTTGCATGCAAAGCAGATCAAGGCTGGACTTACTTTAACTGTATTATCTACTGCTTGTACCCATTTTTCGCAAATAAATAAATTGAAATTAAAAAAAAAACACTCAAATTCGTTCATAATTGGCTAAGATATTGCGTAATATATACACAAAAAACATACAGCCGAATTGAGAACCTCCTCCTTTTTTTGAAGTCGGTCAAGAAAATATAGCAAAGATTTCATTTGCTCGCCGAGTTTACAGCAAAAATAATATATCACGTTTTTCAGCTAAGTACCTAGATGTGCGAACAAAATATTGAATTAGATTTCAAACAATAACTACACACACACACACACCTTAAACGGAATAATCGTTTATTGTTCTATGTGTACAGGAAAGGAATTAAGTTACTGCAAATAAAAAAAATAAGCCTCTTCTAAAATTTAAACTTGTGGTCAGGAATTATTGACTACCAACTATTTATGCCCTCCTCTTTAGTGTAAGGAGCCCCGTTTCGTCCAGGATATTATTGTGTCTAAATGAATTATGCTTTATTTTATCAAATAACGTCTGTTTTATTAGGTATTTACCAATTTCCTTAGTAGTGACATTCCCTGAGTCTACGTCAAGACGGTGCACCTTTTGACCGTGTATATCGACCCAGTAAAGTGCGTTTTCGCCGCCCGCCCAGTGTGGGCCCTCATAGTGCTCTCCTTTACCAAACACCTATAAAAAATAATCTTACATACACAATCACATAATAATTGAAGGTCAATATACTTGCATGTTTGTAGGTAATACTGAATAATAGTACTGAATAATAAACAACCAATGTTGGACATTTTCACATACCATTATCTAGCCCCAAAGTAAGCAAAGCTTTTATTGTGGGAACTACATGACTATATACTACTTATTTTTTGCATATACTATATATATTATACATAGAAAACACCCAAACCCGATACAAATGCAGATTATACAAACATTTGTCGCGCGGCGGGAATCGACCCCGCAACCTTCTGCGTTTTAGACGGGCCTTCGCCCACTGCGCCACGGGGGTCGTTATTATTATTATTATTATCATTAAATCTGAAGATACTTTACCTATAATATATTTATCTTAACTACTATATCATTGGATCATCATCATATAATTTTCTTTAATTAGTTACGCCATTATGAACTTATCTAATGAGTCTTAGAAACCTGACATCGACTGTTTGTCTCATTAAGTTTGTCATAATCATACAAAATAAATAATAAAAAACGTTTGTTTCGAACTACATCTTAAATCTAGTCAAAGGAATAATACAAACTTACATTTTTTATAAGCGGCGCTGTCGGTCTATAGCTGTTTATAGTACTTACTAGTAATATAAACACAATCCCGTATAGCATCAACATTTTAAAGTTCTTCGGTTTTTATAAAATCTTTGGGTCTGTCGACTCGAGCGGCAGTCGCTCTCGGCTTGCGAAATGTGACTGGTCAATGCCACGGTCCCTGCGTATTTGCACACTGACAGATATTTTAAGTAGGTAGAACCTCTGATATTGCATGCTGGCTTGCGACTCTTGTGAGATAGTAGCTAAGATACTACCTTCTTATCCATTGCTGTGTTAGATTAGACGAATCCATGTATCTTAGACAATGAAATCGCATTGTCGATATTGAGCGAGAACTGTTAATTATAATAATGAATTGTGACATTTTGATAACGTGGTCAGTAAATTAATCCTTCTAATATGATAAATATGAAAGTTCGGATGATTGGTGCTAATAATTTCCGTAACTACTGAACTGATTTAGATGAAATTTTAAACTGATGGTTCGTGACCTAGAATAACACAGGCTACTTTTTAACCGGGTGCTACGCGAGCGAAGCCGTGAGCAGAGGTTTAGCCCATAATAAACCACAAACCATTACAGTGTATTTATATACACTGTAATGGTTATATGAGCCACCACCCAGTTATATGAGCAAAAACTGTTGGCTCTCAAAAATTTTAAAGAAATGGTTCAATATTAAACGTAACAGACACTATGATTCGGACTGACTTTATATCTAAATAACGCAGCGTAGTTAATTATTGCTATATCTTCCTTAGAGCTAGATAAATTAGGACTTGGGCAGTCTAAATAAAATGTGATCAAAGTTTAAACGAAGGTCACATTTGTCAAGTCGTGAATTGTTCGCTTCAGATGGTTACGGTAGTAAAGCCAGCCTAGTTCCGCGGAAACGAATCTACTTGCAAGGTCTTGTATTATGTAATTCCTAAAGCCTGTTCATTAACTGGATGACACTGTTAAAGAAGGCCCCTTAACCGATGGAACTTTGCGTAAAGGTTGCGTAAAGTCGGTAGATGAAGGTAGCCCAAGATCGTTTGTTATGGCACCCTTTAGGTCTAGCAGAGAACTTCTATAGGCTATTGATGATGATAATGATGAAAGTAGCTAAAAAAATACGCGAAAGGCGATAGAGAACTCGGCTTTTTAATTAATATGTAAATGGTGTTTGGTTTTACGTTTATTATGTGGGAACCCAAAAATCCAATAAAATACTTAAATTGTTTTTAATCCTCGACCCTCATAAACCTTGCTCGCCTTCTCGTTAACTAAATTAATTAAACAACAATACATTATATTCAGTCACTGACTTTATCAAAAATAACTTGCAATATTCCAATCCAATCCATCCAATTCCGTATTATGTAAAAATGGTTGGTTATTTTTTAACCGCGACGTTTGTATGTATGTCTTTTACTATTTATCTCCGAGGCGGCTAATCCGATTGAAATGCGGGTTTTTGCTATAGGTTTTTATGTCTTCAACGATTGCACCTAAATGTAACTTATATGCAATTTCAAACTGTCTGCACTGCTAAAGCAAAAACTCTGGCATGTCTTAGTCACTGATTTGTATGAAAAAAGTGCAGGCCTCGGCCCCTCTGGGCATGTTAAACAAAAACAAACACGACTACTACATTCTCAGATCTAATCTAAGTAAGTTGCGAAGATACCAATCAGAGGATAATCAAAGGCACCTCCAAACATTATATTTGGCATATGCTTGCGTTTTGCATATTAATTACAATTCCACGTGACAACAAGCCCTTTCCCGCTATATGCCTACGAATTTTCGGTTCTAGAGCATGCAGGTTTCTTTACAATGTTTACATTCTTCGTATTGAGCACGTGTTTTTAAGTACATTATTGGAGTAGAAAATCCATTGATGCACGACCGGGCACGAACTCATGACCTTCGTATCGGAAGTCAGAGTACCGCCCACTACTGCTGACCAACACTGCTGACTTTTGACTAATATAACTAATAATAACCTAACGATGCAGCCGATGAGGACTAAATTGTCTTAGAACTGTATTTTACTTCAAACTAAAGTCTGCAACATTGTATTATTATCGTATAAAACAAACGCTAAGTTTCCTTTTTTTTCTTCAGAGAATAGTTATAGGTAGTTTGTCAATTCCTGTCTTCATAATCTACCTGTAACTTGGTTGGCACTGTAGCATACGGAACTTGATGCAAAACACAATTTCCACAAAGTCACTTGCCATGTAATTAAGAGCAATAAAAATATCCATACCAAGGGCTTTGTCCTCATATCCACCATTTCTACATGCTTTCTTAGTACAATAAAATACTCTAACAATGTCGCATGCCAAGTTATTAATAATAATTTGAAGCACTACTTCCGTAGACTTTTTTCGTTTTTATCAAAACATATAAATAACTAGCTTCTGTCCATGTTTTCGCTCGCAAGGTAACTTGATTTAAAGTAGAAAGATCTATTTAAATCGGTTCTCTGTGCCCGCTGTGTTTTTGGTTATTTTAATTAACACGTCCGAGGGCCAATTACATTAACTAAAGAACCGTTACGAAGTTATCATACATACTTTTGCATCCTGCTTGTATTATAAATGCGTACGCATTTATAGTGTGGATGTTTGTTGTTTGTAATCTTCGTAAATCCCGAGTCGATTGAATTATAATTTAGAACAGGTATAACTGACCTATGTAGAAAAATACAAAGGTTTCTTTTACCCGGGTAAAACTCGGGCAAAGTCATGTGCAATCTGAGCAGATTATTGACGCAAACTCTCTCCAATTTCTAAACTGGTTAGGGCAGGTAGTGGGAACAAGTAACTAATAATTAAAAAGTTCAATATATGTGTTGCCAAATGATTCCATATTGATGATTGTCCCTTAGAGTTAATTTTAAGAATGAGCTCATAATTCGCACTGCTAAATATTCTAAATAACAATTGATAGTAAAGCCTTATTCGGTAAGGTAGGTAGGTACCTAATGAAGCTCTTTGCGTTCTAAGGAAGTGTAAAATCTGCCATATACGATTTCCGATAGCGGAAATTTGCTGAAAATAAATATAGAACACTATAGCTTCTGCACTCAGCTTTGCCCGCGGTGTACCTGGGCAAAAAGTGGCGGTGTACGTATTAGTTATTACAATTTTAGGTCACGAACTATACCTGTTCCAAATTTCATCCAAATTGGTCCAGCCATTACGGAGTTGTTTAGCAACAAGCATCCAAACTTTGACATCTATTATATATTGTCTCTCTCAAAATAAAAGTGGACCTAGGGACTTCTATAGCACTAGGAGGCTGAGATTTATCTGTACTATTCATCTCTGATCAAGTAGGTAGTACAACAATTAATCAGTGTCTAAAATTGACTATCACCTGAAACAAAAGTCATGATTTGTTACGCACCAGGGTTCTAGACCAATATCTCACGCATACTTTTACTTTCACGCTAACGCAAATTTGTCAGGGTAAAACTTGGCAGCTGTCACATTACATTTCCACAGCTAATGTAATTCCCATACAATTTAATCTTTCTACAGGCGTTAACGCCAACAGAAAGTGGTATTTGTTTAGACCCCTAGGGCCTAACCATGAAGTCTTATAGCGATTCAATTCAGGCAAAGATGTCAAATCCCGCTTTGCGAATGACAAAGCTTTAGCTACGCCATAGCGTCCTGAATCGCAAAGCGGAAAGTGACATCTTTGCCTGAACTGAATCGCTATAAGACTTCATGGTTAGGCCCCTGGTGTGCAAAAAATAATTAAATCGCACTCTGCATGAATCAGGATTCGTAATTTTACTATTTTATGGTTACTGCGGCAGTAGTAAATAATAAAATTATGTTTGTGAAATCCCAAAAATATCGAACATTCGTCCTCCCGCTTTTAACGTCACTGTAACCTCTGAGTGGCACGTTTCGTCGATGTACAATTTAAAAGTTACTTTAGTCAGTGCAAGCTTGGATCTCTTTTCAAGTCGAAACATCCCAATTGTGTCCTGCTTACCAAGCCCCCGCTTTTCATTTCGCGATTTCGATCCGTACCTAGGTTGATTTCCATAAGTGTGGGTTAGCACTTTAAATATGCATGTTGGTGTATTGTAATAATCGAGTTCGATTGCCGCCGCGGGACAGATGTTTGTATGATCTGCAAATATTTATCTCAGGTTTGGGAGTTTTCTGAGTATAATATGTATGTATAAGAAAATATAAGTAGTCAGTCATGTAGTTCCCATAACACAAGCTCTGCTTACCTTGGAGCTAGATGATGCTGTGTGAAAAATATCCAGCATTATTTATTTATTGTTTCAGATGAAAGTATTCATGGACATGAAGCCGGGCGGGTCGCTGTGCACGGTGCTGGCCACCATGTTCCGCTTCAAGTCGGAGCAGCGGTGGCGCAAGTTCGACTTCCAGGTCGGTAAGGTATGCACTGCACGCTGCCTCGCCATCTCACCCGCGCCGCGCCGCCAGATCCCGCACCACAGGGCATAACAATCACACGCAACACGCGACTGACATTACTCATCTTTTGCTATTTAAAACTTCATGCAAGGGAACTTGCTCGCTCAAAAAAAGATGAGAGACGCGTTTACCATGCCTATAACAAAAAACTATAGCTCCAGTAGTATTTGGCAACGGAAGAGAAGACGACAATAATTCCTGTCTTTCTCTTTTGTGTGACGGAAAGGAGCATAAGTATCAGTAGCACGAGCAGAGCACCCAATACATCAGTTTTGCCTACAGAAAATACCTTTGTCTTCTCTTTCGTTTACGAAAGGCAAAGGTGTCTTTTCAAATTCAAATCAATTCTACTGGTGTCTTTTCAAATTCTTTATTGGTATACACTACCTGTGTTTACCAATAAAGAATTTGAATTGAGTTCTTACGGAGTATTTTTAACAGATAGTTTTACCTGACCCGTATAGTAAGATGATATTGTGAGGGCAGTAGGTAAACAGTGGATCCAGCTGCCACAAGACCGCCAGAAGTGGCTTTATAAAAATGCTATACGTTGCTATAGTGATTGATATTTTATTGTAAAAGTATAAAGTAGATATACCAGACGGTACTAATATAGCTGCGTGTTGGCCCAAGGGCATAGGCAAATATCTATTACTAGCCTCTGCTCACGGCTTGGCCCGCGTGGTACCCGGGTAAAAAGTAGCCTATGTGTTATTCTGTTACATAAGCTATTTAGTGTAAAGTTTCATCAAAATCCGTTCAGTAGTTTTTTCGTGAAAACAAACATCCATCCTCACAAACTTTCGTGTTTATAATAGTAGTAGGATTTAATCTTTGCTCGGGTCTATATCATTTGTAAACTAATAAAAAAAATATAGGAGTATTGCCAGGTATTTTGTCTAAAGGATTATTGTTTGAACTTTAAAGATGAATGTCAGACGCGTGTTGTTGCTATATGCACGAAGGGTATGATATACTAATTTTAACCTTATATCACTATCAAAATCTTATTTCATAAGTTTCTTATGCCAGTTTGCACTAAGGGAAAGGGATGGCATGCCTTATTAATTGATAAGACATGTCTTTATCATACATGACATAACTTTTGAAAGTATCATGGTTATGAACATATATTTTTTTTAATATCGGTAATCATTAAGTCATGGTAAATATCCTGTTTTTAGTAAAAAAATATGTCTTGGTGACATGCCTAAGTCTTAAAATAAGCTTAGTGACAGACGGGCGTTACTATAAATATTGATAGCGCCTATCTAATAGTTATTTAGTCTGCACTTGCATAACTTTTGAAAGTATCATGGTTATGAACATATTTTTTTTAAATATCGGGAATCATTAAATCATGGTAAATATCCTGTTTTTAGTAAAACAATATGTCTTGGTGACATGCTTAAGTCTTAAAATAAGCTTAGTGACAGACGGGCGTTACTATAAATATTGATAGCGCCTATCTAATAATTATTTAGTCTGCACTTGATTCTCATCAGTGCTACAAATGTATTTTCCTCAATATACCATTATTGACATCCTTGCTTTGGGTAGCAGATCAAAATTCTCATACATTGTTCCCATATCATTTCATGAAGGGATACTGAGTGATTTGAATTGTAAATAATCCTGAGAACTAGCGGAAATCGTCATGCATTGTGTGTGTTTAATAACATTTATGTTCTTTTTACTAATGCAGTTCCTTATCTTTTAAGCATGCCATTTTGAAAACCTGTTTTTAACACTTTTTTTATTCAATTTCACGTATTTTAAAATGCAATTTAATTAGTGCAGTTAATACAAATTACTATTTTGAACTCAATAGGTTATATTTTCTGAACATTTAAAATATCCTGTTCTATAGGTCCGTCAGAATAGCAGTCAATGATCATCACTTGAATCAAATTAAAGTATATTTTTAAATTAAATTATTTAAAAAAAGTCTGAATCCTGATTCAATTTAAATTTTATTTAATAATTTCAAATACGTCTAATTACCACTGTTTTTTTTTAATATGTTATCCTGCCACTTTAGTTGAAACTAAAGAAATGAATTTCTGAGTTCTGGTAATCGGACCAGAATGTTAATTGATAGTAGTTATTAAGGAAGCAGCAGTAGTATTAAATTTGCGCTGATTAATGGATAGATAATTATAACATCAGCTTGCAATCGGAATAAAGCTAACACACATCTTTTCTCTTCCCTCCCCCCCCTTGCTTCACCTTTCCAGAATCCGTCCCGCAAGGATCTAAATGTGCAAATGATGCTCGAGATCGAGTCTGCCCTTCTCGGCGCTGAGCTGATCCGCACGCCCTGCGTCTACATCCGGCCCGAGGTGGACAAGACGACGGCTAATAAAGTCAAGGATATCGTCAGCAATCATCAGGGAGAGATTTGCGGTAACTAAACTAACGATCCTATGATCCCTTTGACGACCTTTGACCTTTGGCGCAGTGGGCAAAGGCCGCCTGAGACGCTGATGGTGGCGGGTTCGATTCCCGCCGCGAGACAAATGTTTGTCAACTTCAAATATCTGTCTCGGGTGTTTTATATGTATAATATATATGTATTTACAAAAAAAAATGTAAATAAGTAGTCCTATATCAGTCATGTAGTTCCCATAATACAAGCTGTGCTTAGTTTGGGGCTAGATGATGCTGTGCGAAAATGTCTAGCATTATTTATATATTTTAATCCTGCTAGTATTAGACAATATGCGAAAGTATATATGTTTGTTGCTAATAATCTTCTTAATGGTTAAACCGATTTCGATGAAATTTGAAATAGGTGTAGTTCGTGACCTAGGATAACACATTGGCACTTTCTACTTCTTATCCAAAGGTTGTGCACGAATGGATGTTTCTGTATAAAAATCTGTGCGAATTAACACGTGCTTAGAACGGTGAACATTGTAAGAAAACTGAGACTAATAATAATAATAATATTAACATCCAAGAGTACCGTGGTACCACAATACCCAGATCCGAAACAAATATCTGCAATACATGGAAACATTTGTGCCGCTGCGAGAATCGAACCCATGCCTCTTGCGTCTGCCGACTAAACGCCCGCCTCGCCACCGAGGTCGTCAGTGAGACTGAGTCTGTCTCAGTTTTCTTACCATATTTTCCTTTACCTTGACCGATGTTTGCGGAACTAATTTATCATCATCCAGTGTTATTATGCCAGTAATTTAATTATGTTTTATCATTGGACAGATTTGTTTGAAGATTATTAAAGTTTTATGTGGTACAATAACATTGAGCTCTAGTCATAACTCATATAATCTGTCTTATGTACAGAGGATGAAGAGGACGCGACTCACATCGTTTACCCGACTGTGGATCCGCTGGAAGAGGAGTACGCTCGCCCCGTGTTCCGTCGCGGCAACCACGCCCTGGTGCATTGGTACTACTTACCGGACAGCCACGATACTTGGGCGCAAGCCGATCTACCGGTAATATTCTTTAAACTTATTTCTTATTTTTAGGCAAAATGTAGTGCTACCCGATTGCCAGTAAGTTATGGACCCAGTATCACAGAATACGTTATAGTGCTGACCTATTCACCCGAGAAGTGGGCGCATATCGCAGCTCCTTGGGTGTCCGAGAGCGGAAGGCGACGACAGGGCAAACCAGAAAGGCGTGGGCTGGACATTAATATGAATCCAGATACAATCAGCCATTAGATCAATAAAACTTTTGTTACGAGCTAGGGTACCGGATAAAATAATTAAGTCCAATTATACACCTATGAACACTCTATTAATAAATCACACAACAAAATCAAATAAAAAAAAAACAATAAAACACTATAGTTAGGTACAACATTATAGCACAACTGTCACTTTACTAGTCACTGGGTATCGCTTTTATCATTTCGATGATTCACATGCAAATCTTGAACTGAACTACTCTACCTTTTATTTCTGAATGGACTTTAATGCTGCAGGGCCGCAGATGTCCTTGGTCAGCGTCACCGAACTACGGCGAGCGCAGAAAGCGCTCAGCCTGTAAAAAGTTAGGATGGGGCTAGCTTGGGCCGTTGCTAGAGGGGGAGAAACAGGAGAGAAACGCCCCGGTACATATCTGTACCGTGAGTAGGCGGAAGTGGGGACTCGGTGTATCTGTAAAGTGATTACTCTGTTGGGACTTGATGACGTCATCACGGCGTTAGCGGTGCTTATGGGTTCATCAGGGGCACCAAGAACGTGTCTTGGCCTACGTAGGGTTTACTACTCTACGGGTCGATTGCCGGGCTTATATATCCCACCGTAAACAAGGCCGCGTTTCTTTAAAAACTTTCTCGTAGGTGGCGTTCCGCGCACGCTGCCTCGAATGTTCGAGACACATTACCGTCTTTTACTTAGCGCGGTCCGTGCCTCCAGACAATACTAGATGGCGGTAGGACAAATAGTGTGTCCATTTGTTAAGAGATGGCGCTAGCGTACCGTAATTAGCTAGCCGCGCACGTCACACTATTAAAGAGGATAGTGGAATGGACAACTGAATTCTCAACGCGCAGTACACACCGTGCTGTCACCTATGCAGCCTAAGGAAAAGTTGTTAACATTGATGACATTAAAAGAACGGCTGGTTTCCTGGTGAGTTTCTCTCTCTCACTGTCTCATGAGCGTATTGGGAGACAGACATACATCGGAATCGATGGAAGAATTCAGGGAAGACCTTTTCCAAGCATTAGGACGAAACACGTTAATAACAAAATAAAAATGTATTTCAGGTGGATGTCCCGGAGACAGTGAGCTGGGATTGCAACCGCGCTGAGCCGTGGCGCGTCACCGCCACCTGGGTGCTGGATCTGCCGCTTTACAACGAGTGGATGAACGAGGAGGACTATGAAGTAGACAGTAATGGCAAGAAAAAGGTATTATAGTTCTCGCATCATGCCATTGGTTCTTACTATGAATTTAGTTAATTAATGGGCTGGTCCATAGGGGGAATGAAACTGTTTTTGATTGACTTACCTATTGCCGTCTTACTTATTAGAACATTTGGTATTTGGTAAAAGAGACCGATGTTGAATGAACCAATGTAGTGTTAAGGTATTTAATGGTCCTCACCTCGCCTCTTTTCTGTTTTCCTCAATATTTTAGGTTAACTAAGTGCTTGTACGAAAGCTCAGAATCGACAGTGATATAGTGAATTATCTTTCAACCAGATCCATAAGCTTCGCCTGTCTGTCGATGACTTGATCCCAGGCGCTGAGACTTCTAGCAAGAGCAAGAAAGGAAGCAAACGGAAGCGCTCGCCTTCGCCGCCGCCGCAGAAAAATAAGAGGAAAAGGTACTAATATACAGAACACTTATAATAATGCTTGAGAAAAAATTATATTTATTTATAGCCTTTTTTTAATTTTTTTTTGTTTGTTTAAGCATTGTTGATGTAATAATCTGTGTGCCCACTGGAAAAGGCCCTTTCAACTTGTCTCGGTCTTGAGCGACTCTCGTCCACGTTCTACCAGCTGTCTTTACTATTTTATCATCCCATCTCCGGTATGGCCTACCTTATTTACGCTTGCCTTCTCTTGGATACCAGGTTCTTAGCTTGGCTCCATTTCTCTTCTCCTCGTATCATGCTACCATTTTAATATGGTTATTGTACTAGCTTCTGCCCACGGCTTCGCCCGCTTGGTACACAGATAAAAGTAACCTATGTATTATTCTGATTTATTAAAACTTTACAGTAATATGATTAAACTATATTACTGTAAAGTTTCATCAAAATCCGTTCTGTAGTTTTTGCGTGAAAGAGTAACAAACATCCATCCTCACAAACTTTTGAGTTTATAATATTAGTAGGATTCGCAGCAAGTATTCGCGTCTATGATCGATGTTCTATGAAAGTGTTTTATCGACAGTCGCGTGGCGAAGCGTCGCGATGAAGCGGAAGATGAGGATGATAACGCCTCCCGAGACAACACTGACGTCACGCCCGCCCCAGAGCCCGCCGAGAAACCAGCCGAACGTAAGGAATTGCTACCGTATCTATCGATACACAGAATCAAGAGTTGGTATTATGACTTACTTCTAACAACGTTAATTATATGCATTTGATATTACATACAAAACAAACAAACCTCTGTGGCGCAGTGGGCGTAAACCCTAAGACTTAGAAGGTTGCGGGTTCGATTCCCGCCGCAGGGCAAATGTTTGTATGATTTGCAAATATTTGTCTCGGGTCTGGGTGTTTTCTATGTATAATATGTATGTTTTTACAAAAAAAAAATAAGTATGTCATGTAGTTCTGATAATACAAGCTCTGCTTAGTTTGGGGCTAGATGACGCTTAGTAAAAAAAAAAAGAAAAAAAAAACATGTCGTGTTTACAGGCCGACAACCAAAAGTAGGAAGGTACTAAAACAACAACATAATTGTTCGGCTCATTACATCTGAGTATGTTTGTTTATAATAATAACTTCACTATCATGTTAAAATGACTTTTCCAACACAATAATTATAATTGTATCTAAATGGAATAAAAATATTGAATTGAATTGTACCAAACTGGTGTTCATTCAGCTCAGCATGTGTAGTTACTAGTAGTAAGTTGTATTGTGTTTCTGTTCACAAACTTTGAAGAACGTCTGTTCTTAGTAACATCCGCAATACGAACATGGTGGTGCTGGTTTACTGGTGTTGATGTATGCCAAAAATTTCAACGGCGAGAATCGAACCCACAACCTCGGAGTGTAACCGCTCAGTCACGAGGTTAAAGGTACTCATTCCCATCTTGACCATTCTTCTAACTCCACATCCATCTCAACATTCGCATTCAGCATTCTTACAAATTCATCAAAAATCAAAAACATGTAACGAAAAAATCACAAGTCAAAGTCACTACGATAAGGCGACACCGTTCGAACTGCACCGATAAATTGTAACGCTTGTTTTGCATAATCGGTGCAGTCAACGTTAATTTTTATTAATTTAAATCACAGGATCATTTAGAAACTTTAAATTACAAATTATTTGATTTTACATTTTTTATTATATTTCAAGGAAAGGTTTTATTTTATATAAAATAAAGTTAAGTCTAAAATTTTATCAGTGTGCGCCGATTCCTCATGACCAAGCCTAGAAGTATCAGGCATCAAACTGTTGAATTTTTTTTATGTTCGAACGCCACCGTCTTATAGTAGCCTGTGCGGCCTCCATGGTGCTTACTCTATTTTGAAGTCGGTTGTAAAGGTCTAAAACCCTAATGGTGTTATCACTAGCACCAGCAACGCCGGCGCCCGAGCCGACCCCGGCAGTTACGCCGGCGCCCGAAGCACCAAATACGCCCGCTCCTCCAATGGACACCCATGATGATTCTCAAGGGAAACATAGCGATTCTAATACACAGGTATTTAAGGTCTCAAAGATAGACTCACCTTTATTAATCAATCGAACCAATTATGAAGCCTGAGAGCGAAATTGAGTTTATAAAAGGTACAAAAAGTTTAATATTGCGATTAAGGCGCTTAATAAGAAGAAAAACATGCTTCCATAAATACGCAGAACGTTGGTGTGAACGGCTGAAGGGTGTCGAGAGGTGTGCTGCAGTTTCACGAAACGCTACTACAGGCTTTATGCCTTCCATCCTTGGAACCTATGCTAGGTCCCGCTCTTGCCCCTCCACCTCCGACCGGCCGGCTAAAGCAAGCCGAGGATCAGGGATCTCTGTCGACCCCTGAGAGTAATGGGGCTTCGCGGTGTCGCCACGCACCGAACGCTCGCTACGAGCGCGCCCTGCAGGATTATTAGTATCCATTTAATTTTATTACTTAGCACTGTTTAAGACAATTTTAATAAACAAACCTTTATAGGAAACACTGACGAAGGAAGAACTCGAAGACAATGTCACTGATCAAACTCACCACATTGTGGTGCCATCGTATTCTGCGTGGTTTGACTACAACTCTATTCACACCATCGAGAAGCGAGCGTTGCCCGAATTCTTCAACGGAAAGAACAAGTCCAAGACACCCGAGATTTATCTTGCTTACAGGTAATGAACACATTCATCATTTATTCTTAGTGACACCGGTTCTTTCTTTGTCAAATTGAGGTATAGTGACGCCAAAAAGGGACTAGTGGCTGCTCAGGAACAGTGTGATGAAAAGATTCAGTGCGCACGGCAGAGGATTCTGATGCATTGGTATCAGCAGGGCGATCACACTAACTCATGGCTATCGAGATGGCAATCAATTTTGTCACTAGTTCCTTATTTTAATGGCCTATCTATCCAAAAAACGGAACGTCCAATATGAAACCAATTTTGTTCATTCACATTGTCCATCTATGGCTCAACCAGCTTACAAATTAGCGTGAGACAATTCATCCCATCCGATGATACCAGCCATGGGAAATTAATGTGATCGCCCCGCTGATCCATTATGACTATTGAATGCTATTTTCAAGCCATGACCATGATCTATCTGGGATGCAGGATCAGTGATGTCAAAGCTATTGAAATATTATTTTTACGTTCCGCTTATTTTTAACGTATTATATCATTGAGAGAAGGTGCTCGCTTGATTGTTAGGTATAATACGTTAAAAATAAGTTAAGTATAACTAATATATGTTTTAATTGTAGGTAAAATATTCTATTTTTCATACAAAATGAGTGACTGGGTATGACTGGTATCTTTGATCGAAAATCTATCAAATACTAAAATATCTTTAAGGGTATGAATGAATGAAAACTTTATTCGCTTGAATATTGGTACGTTGGTTCTTATTCTTCTTTATTAGGTATCACTGTACTCGACTAAATTTGTCATGCAAATATAAGGCACCTACCTACTCAGAAGAAATTTATATTAAGCTAGCTTCTGCCCACGGCTTCGCCCGCGTGGTACCCAGATTAAAAGTAGTCTATAATTATGTTATCCTGACGTATAAGCTATATTACTGAAAGTTTCGTCAAAATCCGTTCAGTAGTTTTTGCGTGAAAGAGTTACAAACATCCATCCTCACAAACTTTCACGTTTATAATATTAGTAGGATTAAATTGATATATAAAATTTCATGCATTACAATATAAAACGATGCTATAATATGCTGTTATGCAATATATATATATGCTTTTAGATTGTTAGACCATAAAACACCCTTTATAAAAGTCCTTATACTTTTATGGATTTAACTTCGGCAGTCACATCAGAGAGGTCAATGATGTTAATGTCTGCATAATTCTAGAAACTTCATGATCGACACGTACCGCCTCAATCCAAATGAGTACTTAACGAGCACGGCCAGCCGACGCAACTTGGCCGGTGACGTGTGCGCCATCATGCGAGTGCACGGCTTTCTGGAGCAATGGGGACTTATCAACTATCAGGTAAAGTAAACAATGGCCTCGATTCTGTAGTACACTAACTAAACTAAATTTAAACTGTCACTCTCTTTTACTGATAGCGTACGCAAGAAAGAGATGGCAAGAATTTTACTCCTGTCAAGTCAGTTTACGTGCCGCTTTTCTTCGTGTTTATAGTCAGCATGTTTTGATATTACGACTAAATTTGTGTGGAAAACTTAAATCTGACTAATTTGACAGCACTAAAATTGTAGCTATCTCTTTCTTGCTTGCACTATCAGTAAAAGAGAGCGACAGTTTAAATTTAGTTTAGTTAGTGTACTACAGAATCGAGGCCAATGTTATTTGGATTTAAACAAACCAACTGTACCAAATATCTGCCCTGTCGAGCAGCAGGTTTGATACCTAGAAACATTACCTTACTTGCCCTAATTTTTTTAAGCAATAGGTACTTAAAATTATCCTATAACTATTTGAAATGGCACCCTTATTATTTCGAACCTTTTTAGCCACAAAGTAAATTGCACTGCAATAAAAAAAACAATTATAATGAATTATTTTTAATAATACTGGACATTTTCACAGCATGATCTAGCCCCAAACTAAGCAGAGCTTGTTTTATGGGAACTACATGACTGATATACTACTTAATTATTATATACGAACATATTATGCATAGAAAACACCCGAGACAAATATTTGCAGATCATACAAACATTTATCCTGCGACGAGAATCGCCACAGGGATCGGATCCAATATGCCCGTTTTAACTAAGTTTTGTCCTTAATTGACGGCTAATGAGAAGTTTACATATAAAAACTGTCACTTAAACATTTTTATGCTGTTACTCAAGTTTTTTGTGTCAGTGCAGACGGTCAGTAGTCCAATCCATTCGTTTTCTTGGATGAAAACGAATAGATTTCATAGACGATATGAATGACTTATCGGTAGGTTTTTAATACACAAAAGTATTAATATAAGCATGATGTTTTCAGCTTGACGCAGACTCCCGGCCGACGGCTATGGGTCCCCCGCCTACGTCGCACTTCCACGTGTTGTCTGATACACCGTCTGGATTACAACCGTTGATCGCTCGCGCCGGCCAGCCGTCGCAGCCTCGCGCAGGTATCAACACATCTTCATTATAATTACAACCTCAACTGTACTTTTTGCATTTTAGCCATAGTCACAAGATACATAACAGTACCACCTGCCTAAACCTGGTCACTGACTTAATGCAGGGTGACTAAGAAACAAACTATGACACGGCGAAGAAGATCTTGCTTCATTACAATAAGGTTTATTTTCTAGCTGAGAACGTGCCTAAAGTGGAACCCGGTCTGCCGAACGGCGCGGAATCCGGCGTCGTGCCGCCGGTCGCGGCCATGAACGCACCTCCGCAGGTCAAAGCGGAGCCTCTGGCCGAATTCGGCGTGAACCCGGGACTCAAACTTGATCAGGTAACACTCGCCACACCCTGGTTACACTTGTCTCGGTATTTCTCTTAAGGATAAGATCCGAAAGGAACGAACCAAAATCATCGACATAGCCGTAGCGCAGAACGCCCTGCGACTAGATGGGGCAACGACCTACCAGAGTGACTGGCAGTAATTGGATGGGGAGAATCGGAGACTGGATCAGTGGCGTGCCATAGGAGATACCTATGTCCAGCAGTGGGCTCCGTCCACAAATTTTCGCAAGTTTTGATATGTCATCGATTCATCGGGTACAATACGTTCTGCGTTCGTCCGGTTTGCGGTAGACATTTCTTTTCTTTCCTGTCTGCAGATATTAGTTTCGGTCTGGGGTTTTCGTTGCGGTACCACGGTACTCGTAGTTCTTGACACAGGGAATCCAATTGTGGGTGGGTTTAGCACTATGTATATGTCTGTTAGGTGTTTATTTATGTATTGTATGTCGTAGCTCTTTGTATATCAGAAGTTAGTTGCTCTTCACCCTGCGTTGATGTGATATAACAAAGCTCAATCGTGTGAAGAGAGATGTCGTTACATGTCTGTTGAATATTAGAATTAGAATGAGTTTTTTTTTATATTTCAGATTTTTTATTTTTATTTCGCTATAAAGACAGAGACTGTGTAAAAACTATTCGCGTTAAATCTCCACTGCGCGATCTAGACACTTCGATGGCCATCTGTGTATTGTATGAGGTAACTCTGTGTTGATGTGAAGTTGAGCTCAATCAGGTGGCGAGAGATGTCGCTACATGTCTATTGTAAATCTCAATTAATAAGTTGTGTTTATGTTCAGTACCGAGGCGGGCCCCGCGGTCGTGAGTGGACGGAGCAGGAGACCCTGCTGCTGCTGGAGGCGCTGGAGCTGCACCGTGACGACTGGAACCGCGTCGCCGCGCACGTCGGCACCCGCACGCAGGACGAGTGCATCCTGCACTTCCTGCGGCTGCCCATTGAGGAGCCCTACCTCAACGATCCCGCATCAGGTCAACTACTACCTAGCCACACCTTAAATCACAACACTTACGGTAGTTACATATTATATAGTCATGCCTGTTCACCGGAAGGGGTAGGCAGAGACTACGGATTTTCACTTGCTACAATAGTGGCATAGATAGATTAAAAATACTTTAGTGCACACCAAATAACACATCAGTTTAGTTAAGTGCTACAAACTTTGACAATGTTGTATAATGGATGGTCTTAAAATCTAAATACTACTATGGAACCAATTAACCCTCTCTTAACTTTAACTACGGTCTCAAGTTCCATCTATTACTGCTTAACTCATTTTAACGACTTCTGTCCCATTTTACATTGTTCGTGTGCAATAAAGTTACGAGTGTTACATATGGGAGGTTTGACGCTGCCTTACCTTGCCAATAGGGAATCTTTATCTGAAATAGATTGTTATTAAACGATAAAAGGGCCTATTGTAGTTTTAATTTAATTAAAGCATATATGAAAATACTTTATGGTACACTTTGTAGACAAATATATAATGCTGGACTTTTTTCACACAGCCCCAAACTAAGCAGAGCTTGTGTTATGGGAACTAAATGACTGATGCTACTATACTCTTTTTTTTTAAATACATACTTATTATACATAGAAACACCAAGACCCGAAACAAATATTACAAACATTTTTCCCCGCAGCTGGAATTGAACCCGCAACCTTCCGCGTCTCAGGCGGGCCTTCGCCAACTGAGCCACAGAGGGCGAGGGTGAGAGGGGAGATATGTTCCTAATTGTCATGGTTTCCGTTTAGGTGGCGTGCTAGGGCCATTGGCCTACCAGCCCATCCCCTTCAGCAAAACCGGCAATCCTGTGATGAGCACCGTGGCTTTCCTAGCATCCGTGGTAGACCCACGTATCGCCTCGAGGGCCACAAAAGCTGCTATGGATGAATTCGCTGCCATCAAGGTAAACAGAACGCTTTTATCTAGAAACTTAATATTTACGTAAAACAAGCAAGGTTTCCTTGTGAAATAATGAAAGGCAAATTATACCAAATAATATAGGATTATCAATATACAATCAAAATAATAGATAGATAGAAATGCTTTATTGCACAAGATAAAATAAGTAAATAGGCGAACTTAATGCTAATTAGCATTTTCTTCAAACTAACCTTTATGTCATGAATAATAACACTCAAACGCTTTTCACTAGGGATAGTATCACACAATAGAACCATCACTGATCACTTGGAATTGCTTTCGAATCGCGCAATTTGTCGAACTAGCCTGTTCCCAAAAACACTAGCAAAATGGCAATAGGGGAAAGAAACACATGATCCGATTTTTTGCCCAAACGCAATGTCCAAAATTTCTGAAATTTGATTTGGGGACTGGACACCTTTTCCTACGAGAAAAAAGAGAGTTTAAAGTTTAGTGCCGTGCAATGGGACAATACAGGCTAAAATAAAAAAATAAAAGTTTAGAAAATTGCCAAATCTGCTTAAATAAGTAGTATAGTATGGTTGCCATTGCCATTTTGTAGGGCAACAACAATTTCTTATTTCATTATTACCTGCGATGCAAGGAGCCCGTATGTGTTTGCCGTAAGAGGTTATTTGTTTGTCCATTACCATTCATCTCCGAAACTGCTTGTTTTTTTATGATTTGTATATCTTCAGCCCTCTTCAACTCCTCTTAGATAGATCGAGCTGCAATATATTAATCAAACAATTAAGAGTTTATTTCAAAATAATATTAATAAGTGCTAGAAAACCCTCTATCAGGTGAGATTATGTCCAAATGAAGGTTGATTCTTGATAAAAAAAAGTTGGGTTTATTTTTAATTAAGTTGTTTTAAATATTTATCTCGGTCTGGGTGTTTTTGTACAAATTGTATGTATTTACAAAAAAAAAAATATATCAGTCATGTAGTTTCCATAACACAAGCTCTGCCTACTTGGGGGCTAGATGCTGTGTGAGAAATGTCCAGCATTATTTATTTAAATGTAATGTCCAGGATGAAGTTCCGGCGGCCATGATGGAGGCCCACGTGAAAGCGGCGAGCGCGCACGGTCCCGCCGCCGCGCTGCAAGCCACCGGCATCGCAGGAACTGCGCCCGAACCCACTGGTATGCGATCACTAGATACACTCCGAGGACTGCCTGATTACCCTCGTTATCCAGTCCAAGTAGTAGCCAGGCATACAGCTCGCAGAACCAATAACCGATGTTCTATAAGGAAACTCGATTGGCGACCACGAATTGAAAGCGTCGCACGCACAGATGGATCACATAAAAATATATTCTGTTTCTCCTTCAGTAAGACGTAAGAGACAGATATAATTTCCGTATTCGTCTTCGTCTCTTGGAGATAGGTCCCAAATTAATGCAGACGGTCTTAAGCCACCTCCGTGCATCGACTGCATGTAATTTTTGAAATGTCATATTTGCATAATATAAATGGTTTTGCCTTGCATTGTTTGGTTACAACTAACCTGATGATAAACGTCGCTCACCCAGTAGATACTTATGAACTCTACTTTTGAAGATACCCAAGTTAAAATTTGTAAGACACACAGACGCAAGAAGGGAATTTCAATCCTTAGCTGCCCTAATATTAAAAGAGGAGGGTAAGCGATAATATTTTATTTTATTTTCATAAATTTGGGAAACTTACAGGTACAACAAGAACAAATAGAAGTGTAGAATATGTCTGGATAGATATCGTTGGTCTATCGATTGATTCCTTTCTGCGTCTTCTGGTTCGTGATCTAGAAAATCTGTATAGACATAAAGTTTAATCCATATAGGCGAGAAGAAAGAAGGCGGTAGCGACGCGAAGAGCGAACCTATGGAGGTAGAAGATGCTGAAGTGAAAGTAAAGGACGAACCGGCTGAGGCCCCCGCCCCCGCCGCGCCGCCCGCCGCCGACGACAAGGAAGCTAAGGAGGAACAGTCCTCACCACCACCAGGTAAAAAAACACGTTATTATTTGTTTATGATGAATACAAAAAATACAAATTTGTATTTGTATAATTTATTTCTCAAAATACTAAAAACTGTTTACAATATTATAATGGAGTTCACACTAGGGCTAGCTGTATCGCGGGTATCCGATCAATATTTACTAGAATACAATTGAATAAACGTTTATTTGGAACAAACAATAAAAAAACATAAAAATACACAAAAACCGACAAGAAGAGGTATTAAATCTAAAACAAACACAATATAGTTTTATTGTTCTTCGGCTCATGTGTCTAATAAAGCTGATTAATGTAGTCTGTACCAAAAAGGTATTCAGCTCAGCATGTGTTGGATGAGTTTACATCCAACGCTAATTTTCAGCTGTAACCAGCTGTACTGAGTAATCATAAAGGGATTTTAAAATTAAAAAAAAATACTTGTGAACCGCGCACGTGATTCGCAACGCATCAGTTCGTCAGTCCTTGGTATTGTACCCATGTATAATTGTATATATTATACAGCGGAAGCCGGCAGTGGTACAGTGGACGCCAAACTCCAGTCGGCAGCCGCAGCGGCGCTCGCCGCGGCCGCCGTGAAGGCGAAGCACCTGGCGGGCGTCGAGGAACGCAAGATCAAGTCACTAGTGGCGCTGCTCGTCGAGACGCAGATGAAGAAACTCGAGATCAAACTCAGGCATTTCGAGGAGTTAGAAGCTACGATGGAACGCGAGAGAGAAGGTCAGTCACATTGATTTATTGTACAGTCAGCGACTAAAGAAGATTAACCATTTGAATATATAGAATCTCAGACTTATAAAGATTATTAAACAGTTGATTAACTAAAACAAGCTTAGTCATTTTATACACAACAGAAGTAAACATACGACTGTTTAGCTAAACAACTGATTGAAAGTTTTACACTGCTTTAAACTGCATATTTTTTTTATATGATTTAAATTATGCTCAAAACAGCCAATGTAACAGTCTAGCAAACTTTTGTCCGGATGGAACCCGCACCTCTAACTCGAAAGTATAAAGAATGTTTGTTACCAATTAACATAGTAGCCGGTGAACCGATGTAAATAAAAGTACCTAAGACTGTTTTCTTATGAGGTTTTTCCAAAAACCCCCTATAGGTTCGACCATATTTTTTTTTTGCCTAGCCAGATCTATTTTTCATCCATATACCTCAATACTCAATACTCAATACATTTATTGCTTTAACATGGTAGGTACATAGATGGTGCTTACAGGCAGGTATCTCACATGAACCCTGTCTAAGGGTATAGCAATAGATAGGTAGGCAGGCCGAAGTTTTGTGTAAACAAAAAAAAAACTAGTAGGTACAATAAAATAAAGTCAAGGTAGGCAAAGTATCAAGCATTTGGAATAACACAATTAGGTAAGTAGGTTTAGTCATTTTTTCTTTTGTTATAATTTTCATTAGTCAAAAATACTTACTTTTTATTTATTTTTAAGGTTTGCTAGCTTTCTAGTCTAAATAATCTTTAATGTCATAGTAGCATTTGTCAATTAAGAATGATTTTAGTCTTTTAGTGAACAACTAATCTTTTTGTAATTCTGTGATTTGTTTTGGAAGTTTGTTGTAGATTTTAATTGACATTATGTATGGGCCATCGCTGTGCAATTTTAGGTGTGATCTTGGTTGTATAATTTTTTTTTTCTACCTGGCCTAAGTGCGTATCTTCGAGGAAGATCATCAAGTTTCGTGTACAAATCGGGATATTTTCTGACAAATTTACATATTTCAAGAATGTAGATTGACGGTAACGTCAAAATCTTTAGATTTATAAAATGGGGTTTGCAACTATCTCTTTTTTTTATGTTTGCTATAATACGCACACATTTCTTTTGTAAAATAAACAAGTCTTGCACGTCTACACTATTCCCCCATAGTGCTATGCTTCGAGAAAGATGTGCTTAACCATCAAAACCGTTCGAGCCGCTTTCTATAGTTTCTGTACAGACAAAACTAACAATCAAATATGCGTAACTCGTTATAAAGGGATATTGTATGACTCAGGTTTGGAGTACCAGAGGCAGCAGCTGATCCAAGAGAGGCAACAGTTCCACCTCGAGCAGCTGAAGGCGGCTGAATTCCGCGCGCGGCATCAAGCGCATCAGAGGTACTTTACTCTTATTTTTGAATGTAACTGGCACATCTTCTTCTTTGTCCCACATAACGTTCCATACACGGGCGGATCCTGGATTTATTTCTGGGAGAGGCACAAGGGCCAGTCAAATAAGGAGCGTACCCCGAGTATTCCGAGTATTGCACTGTCTTTAAGATTAATTCTTTATCAATAACTATCCTACTATAATATTATAAACGCGAAAGTTTGTGAGGATGGATGTTTGTTACTCGCAAAAAGTACTGAACGGATTTTAATTAAACTTTACAGTAATATAGCTTATACATCAGAATAACACATAGGCTACTTTTTATCCACTCGGGCGAAGCCGTGGGCAGAAGCTAGTAAGAAATACTTGTAATAAAAGTTTACACTACTTCTTAAGCGTTCATCATTGAAGCAATGTCCGATTTAGTGTTGTTTTTTAGTTATTGTTTGTCTGACGAAAACTGCCGAACTGTATATTCACTCTTATATCATTTTTAAGTTCGAATATGAGCTTAATCGATAGGGGTATTAAACACATAACCCTCCTTTCGGTAGTCGGGTAAAAACGGTACATCGCGAGATCTACAAGTAATTATTTTTTTACTTATTAAAACTTGACATAAGTTGAACTGTAACTTCGTTATGTTGACGTACTATCTAAACTTACTACCTAGTCGATAGTATCTATCGGGTGATTATCTGAACTAGCTCGTCGGTAATTTATAGGACTAGGAGTCTTATTACAACGTTTCTTTGAAATTTAATTAATTGCGAAGAAATGTGCCTTAAAACTTAAAACCTACTTTTTGCGTTTTATGCGAGGCTTATTGTCCAAATTTTTTTACATTTATTCATACAAGAACAAAAAATACAGATTAAACAGTTAGCTATGTAAAGACCGTTACAAACTATTTTTACTGATTTCTATTTGCAAAATGAAATTTCAATCAAATCGAACTTCCCTTCATAATTTTCTAGGCTTAGGACTGGCCAATTAGGTACGTAGGTTCATCATCTAACGAATGTATTAACCTACTACGTTCACGCATCGTGGTCGCGTTACCCGTCGATATGAACGTTGTAGAGTCTCAGTTTAGCCGTCTACGAATTCGACTAGTCGATTGAGTGACAGTGAACCGTCGCATCGAAGCGTTTATTCAACATGAACGGTCGATTCAACTAGTTCGTTTATTAATCGCTCATCGCTAGTTAGCAGTACACGACGGAGGCTTTTCGACTGTATCCGTGGAGGTCATGGGTAACACTGTCATTGGCCGCTTTGACAATAGCGACCTCTAGCGACAGTGGTGCGATTAGGGCATGCAATATCGGAAGGTATTCAATTCCGGAACTGAATTTCGATGTTGGGTCTGTGTTTTTTTTTCAATGTAACATTATGTATTTACAGCAAAAAAAATGTATATACCTAAGTATTATATCAGTCATGTAGTTCTCATGATACAAGCTTTGCTTAGTTAGGGGCTAGATGATGCTGTGTGAAAATGTCCAGCATTATTTATATTATTTATTTACTCTCAATACTCTCAGGCAGGACACACAAAATATATTTGTATGCTTCTATCAGATGGAAACCTCGTTGTCCTTCGTTATCATATCGTTTTTTCTACTTTGACAAACCCTGCATAGTCAAAATTGGTAGATAAAGATGGATACTTGCGGAATATCTTGCATTTATCCAGTTCCTTGTCTAGCAGTTCTTGTAGAGTTGGTTCCTCGACTGAAACCTCTTCGTTAGAAGACGATGACATGTTCATTTTAGGCTTGGAGGGAACTGCATGTGTAGGATTAGACTCACTGTGAGTTTTGTACTGGCGTAGTAAATTGACGATAATCTCAGAAATTTTCTCGTTATTTGGTTTAGGAAAAATATTGTAGTCGGTTTGTGCGAATAATTCTTCCCAATAGTGCAAATAGTGCAACACTCTACTAATAATTATCTTCATTCTTTTATACGACTTCAGAAAGTAGAAATGTTGCGATTTGTTGTGCAAAATGCCACTCACTGAGTAAAAGTTATTTATATTGGAATACCGATATTAGTCCTCTCAATTCCGGAATTGAAATATCGGAAAAATCTATTCGAAATTCCGGAATTTCGGAAGGCATGCCCTAGGTGCGATGCAGGTTCCCTCATCAACGGCGCGGGCGCACGATTTAAATTAGGGAATGAGTAACTTTACTTGAGCTCATAGATGTTCAAAACATTATATCGTATTGACATCAACAGTTTGCTGTCACGAACAAAAATGTTTACATAGTATAGACAATAGATTCAAATTACCAAATCAACAACAAAATCAAAAACATTTCTTAAGATTGTGACTTTTACAGCAATACTAAAGATAAAGATTGCATCGAATGACCTTTGTTGAAAAAAATCAGTTTTTCGTATGATTTCAAAACGAGGATGTGGGTACGTGTAGGAAAATGTAATCCTGGGATCGTTGTTGGGCATGTCCAAATTAAAATTTTGTCATAGAATCCCGCAAAATTGTACGATCTATTCTGACCACTGCTTGACTATATTTTAATAAGATTAAATAAGCTTAGCTTCCTATGTTTTTCACTGAATCGGTTCAATACTGTCTCAGGGGTTATTGTATTCTTCGACCCCTGTTGTCATAACGAATGTAATAGGCATGTCTCAAAACTAGTTAACGATCCGGCCTCATTTATTTGACAAAATTATAAGAAAATTAAGTTTTGCGCCGAATGTAGTGCTCTACATTCGGCGAAATATAAAAAAATACGGATCGGCGTACGCCACAACGAATGAGTTAAGATAAGCAATGATGTATTGAAAGTAGAAAGAGGCAGGTTAAAGATTAAATCACCCATACGTGGCCAATCGCCTGAAAGGACCTTCTAAGTTAAGTTTAAAAGAACTAATTGTCAATACTATAATTGAAATCAACGGATGCTACACGTAATGGTGCTAATTCGTTTTCCTCGTGCATTTCTGATGCATGTTATCTAATTAGTCACAAAACGCATTAAAACCATTAAATCATTAAAACCATTGCTCTGCACGAAATTTTATAATTACTAGCAGCTGACCACGAATTCTACCGTTTTTAAAGGAGGGTTGAGTTTAGCATTCGCATTTTTAAACATTAGGTAAACTTGTCTCAGCCAAAATTAAACAAGCCAATGTTAAAATTAAGGTTTTCTACTACGATACAGACTGACCTCTAGTATTTTGTACTAATAAATTAAACTAATTTGCTTATTACTCAAAAACAAAAATTCCACCGGCATCCATACCCTTCAAACCGGAACACAGCAATGTGATCATTATTGCTTGGTAGCAGTCTAAACTAATATATAAGGAGGTAAAGTTTGCATATAAGGGATAATCTCTAAAACTACTCATCCGATTTCAAAAATTATTTTACCA
This sequence comes from Perizoma flavofasciatum, assembly GCA_958496245.1. Taxonomy (NCBI): domain Eukaryota; kingdom Metazoa; phylum Arthropoda; class Insecta; order Lepidoptera; family Geometridae; genus Perizoma; species Perizoma flavofasciatum. Next base: position 5,297,664 of record OY292439.1, on the reverse strand, counting down.
ATTTAAAGAATGGACCTTCAGGATGGACATAGGCTATATCTAATATCCCTTTAAAATAAAGGGCTTTTCGTGGTGACCAATTTTGCAAAGTAACTTCATGAAAAAACGGTTGAGAGAATGCGTGTCTTATGACCGTTACTTTATCGGCTACTTTTTAAACGAGCACCACGCGAGTGAATCTGTGGGCAATAGCTAGCATGTAATATTGTTATATAAATTGTTGTGCTTTGTCCAGGTTGCAGGCTGAGGGAGGCGCCGCGGCCGCCGCGGCCGAGCAGCCGCCGCCGGACGCCGCGCCGCCGGCCGCGCCGCCCGCGCACGCATAGACCCAACCATCATCATGCAAAGTGGCTCATACATTGCCGAACCGACGCGCATAACGTGCAGTCGCTAGGCTCGTAGCTACACTCAGCAAAGTAGATATAGGCCCGAATTCATAGTCAAATAGGGGCTCCCCTAGGGGACTGTTTAGGCGCTAAGTAAAAAATCCAGTGCGAATTCAACCTTTGTGCACCCAGCCATAAGGCGAATGCTGAATGATGGATTTTGGGGGACTGTTCGGTTGAACGGTTCATAGTCGGGGGTTCCCGACTATGAATTCAGGCTTAACAGTTTTAACTGTCAGGCTCTTTGCTACACACAGCGAAGTATTAACAATTTACATTTTTAAATATCCCAATATTTTGACTTTAGTTCAAAATAATCGAGAGTCATTTGAAGATCCGCCTTGGCCTCTAAATGCATGAATTGTCAATCTACTTTTGTTACTGGCTCGCTTACGTGATACACTAGAGATCAAAATTCGACTATTTCATACCGTGGTATCTGAATTTCAAGCACTCACGCCCTGCGCCGTTTATAAGGTGATATTTTGGCGGAGATTTGGTTTGCTTGTTTGGTTGGTTTGGCGATCTGATTCAATTACCTTTAGGTAGTGAAAAGATAGATGTAGAGTTGTATTGTATTTCACCTACTTGCGCTCCTTAACTCATGTCAAATTGACAGTTCTCCTTGAACCTTATCGATTTCAGAAGCGATAAGTTTTACGTAAAATAAACTTTTGAAACTATCATAGTTCTGAACATAATTTACACTAGAAACGGATATTTACCATGATTTGTGTTTTTTATATTTCCCTATATTAAAGTATAATTGTGTCGTTCGCAATAAAAGAGTGAGAAAGAGGGTTTATCGATTCGTTTGCCAATGATGGCTGTCATCAAATCAACTTGCCTCCGGTTACATACTTATCTGAATGTTTACACGACATCAAGTTAAGACAGGATATCTATTAAGTTGCGTGCACATACTTACAAGCTGTTAGTTTTGCTTCGTGAAAACCAGCCGCAGACTTTAGTTTTTCTCGTAATCAGAATACGGGGAATCAATAGAACTTACAAGTTAGGTAAATATCCCGTTTCTTGTAAATGAGAAAATTTTGAATTATTGATTAGCCTCACGGTTTCACCCGTGTGGTATTCGGATAAAAAGTAGCTTATGTGTTATTCTAGGTATCGAACCATACACTTAATCCAAATCGGTTCAGCTGTTTCCAAGATAAAGTAGCAAGGAGCATCCAAACTTCATTCATAATATTAATAGTTAAATGGGCATAAGCGCCTCGGTAGGTGCGACGTACTTTGCTATGAAGTGGCTGGTAGTCCTGAGGTTTCTAATGACAGATGAGCTTTGGATAGACTACCAAACATTTTAATACGTCGATAGTATAAGAGGTCCTACATAAAATTGTATAAGTTAAGATAGATTTAAGAGAAACAGACTATAACGCTTCATAAGGAAACCGATAGCTTGGACTTTCATTGTCTATTTCAAATACAAAACTTGAAAGAATTATCTGCAGATGTATCAATAAGAGTATCTGAAAATATGTATTTGTCTCATTTACTACAGCTGCCTGATTGTAATTTAAAGCAATATGAGGTATTCCATTGTAATTTCGTATTCGTAGAAGTCGGGTTTATTGTTAGTATGCAAGTTAATAAATAAAAAAGTAAGAAATACGTAATGTTTTTTTTTCATTGCTTGCTATCGGGACCGTTCATTTTGAACAGTGCAGTGTTGATATACGCCAAGCCTTTGTAATGAGTGAAATTACACTTTTTATCCGTTTTATCAACTTTTTAACTCGTCCTTTTAGGTGATAAGCTCAATTCGATCTCAGCTGCCTCGATGAGTGCAAAACATTGCACGTTCACACGGCAGGTCGAGATAATATAATATCGTTGGTATAATAAAATGTTTAAATTTATTTATTTCGTGCTAGCGATACATTTCGCTAACTCTGACGATTTAGAACCACGCGATTCACAAGAATCTAAATACTATGGAGTTTCTATGGTGAGTGAATTTTTAATACAATATTATTTAAATGTTTTTGCATTTTTTAAGAACATTCGCATGCAGCGAATCTGTAGAGTTACAACTCAAGTGACAAATGCTTATTTTTATATTTCTATCTCTTTTATTCAGGTATCTTCTCCTGATAATCCTAATAAGCCCGCACTATTCTCTCACGGCGAGAGTCCGGTTTGGGACTCTGACAGCAACAGTCTTTATTTCGTGGACGTACACAAACAAAACGTTCATAGACTTGATTACAGTTCTGGGAAAATTTACACTAAGCATATCGGTGAGTTCATTTACTCTAAGCACAGATTCCTTCCTAGTGGTACTCCTGGCTTTTCTTGACTGAGAGAGCATAAGTATTGAAGGATGGCTTTTAAAACAAAAGACGCATTTTATCACAATTGTTTTTCTTTTGACCACATGGTGAAATTCTCATGAGAATAAGCACAGTACATATTGCCAAACTTTCAAAACAATACAGCTTCTTGATTTTACAACATTGTGCCAAATTTGTTTTATTTTTGAATTGACGACCTCTATGGCGCAATGGACGAAGGTCGCCTGAGACGCAGAAGGTTGCGGGTTCGATTCCTGCCGCGGGACTAATGTTTGTATGATCTGCAAACATTTGTCCCGGGGTCTGGGTATGTATAAAATGCATGCATTACAAAAAAAGTAAATTGAAAATTTATTAAAGAACCTTAAAGAAAAACATCATTTTACAATAAGAGGACACTGTTAAAAGTAGGCTTGAGGTAGTTTTGGTAACTAGTTTAAGTGATACAAATAATAGCCTAAGCTAGGATAGTAAGTATCCTGGTAGGTATTAACGCCCTACTGATATATATACTATATAAGTAGAATATCAGTCATGTAGTTCCCACAATACAAGCTCTGCTTAGTTTGGGGCTAGATGATGCTATGTGAAAAATATCCAGCAATATTTATTTGCTTTCATACCCATTACTTGAATAAATATTTTCTTAGTTTGTCAACGTAGGTAGGTATATTGGTATTGCTCATGGTACAGTCTTCCACAGTAAAAGAGGGGTATTATAGGAACCAATACCTTATTTCATCCTAAGCTCTCTTATTTTGGGGGGGTATAGGGTAAAATCGACAAAAAGTTAAAATAAGTTAAACGATTTCACTTTTTTTTTACCTGTTTTTTTTAACTAACCATTACCTGTAGCATAATTTGCGATATGTTTTGTTCCCAAAGAATACGGGCAAGTGAACGTGGTTTCGATAGTGGAACGCAGTCGCCGTCTCTTGGTCACTGTTCGTTCAGGTTTGTACCTGCTGGATTGGGGGGTGGCGGGCGACGCTGCGCTCCGTCACCTGATCACAGTGGACCATGGACAGCCGGATAACGTCATCAACGAGGGCAAAGCAGACGCGCATGGCAGGTTCTGGGCAGGTAAGAATGCATTTCTTTATATGTATAATAATATGTATTAGGCTCCATACCCGCAGTTTCTGTGTGTTGCTCCGTCGTAAGGCTTTTTTGAAGAGATCTACGAAAAATCTGTCAGGTAACCATTAAAAAGTGTGCTACATCATTTTTTTACTTTGTCGCAATCAATTTCAATACAATCGACACATATTTTTATGTTAGATCATATTAACAAAGCCGATTCGTAATAAAAGTATTTGATCCCCAGGTTCAAAAGGCCCCCAAACTGGTGATGATGTCCTCCCCGACAAAGCGACACTCTACAGCATAGAGCAAGAGTCCCTCACGCCTCGCATACAGCTGCGGCCGATCACTATCTCCAACGGGCTCGTCTGGTCTCTCAATAACTCGTTGCTGTACTACATAGACTCACCGACGCAGAAAGTTGAGGCGTTTGATTTCGATCTTTTGAGAGGGGAAATAAGTGAGTAGGTGTACCTATTCATTGAAACAAGTTAATTTTAACAAAATGTTAAAACCTTAAGCAATACAATGAAAGACAATTCATCGCGTATTGTAGCACTCCCTAGTGACTTGCGGCGATAAAACCTTTCGTAGAGTCCTTTCAGACGACCCCTGGCGCAGTGGGCGAATGCCCGCCTGAGACGCAGAAGGTTGCGGGTTCGATTCCCGCCGCGGGACCAATCTTTGTATGTTCTGCAAATATTTGTCTCGGGTCTGGGGGTTTCTATATATGTATTTAAAAAACGTATAATAAAAGTATATAAGTAGTAGGTATATCAGTCATGTAGTTCCCATAATACAAGCTCTGCTTAGTTTGGGGCTAGATGATGCTGTGTGAAAAATGTCCAGCATTATTATTATTACACTTTATTTATTGTATAATCTCGCTTAAATAAATTTTTCAATACAAAGTCAATATAAATTACATCAAAACATTGTAGTAAAAAACATAAAAACGGAGAACTACAAACCGCGGGACAGAGCCCAAGCGGTCGGTGGCTAGGGCTGCAGAGAGAGGTACCTCCTCACGATGGGCGCCGAGTCCAGGAGCACCGCCTTCAGAATCTGACCCTTGATCCAGCAACCTAGCGAAAGTCTCTTAAGGTGTTGATCGAAGCTCTTCGCTATCAGTCCGTTCACTGACACGACTATCGCAACGATAATCGTCGAATCCACATCCTACATGGCAGTAATCTCGTGGGCCAAGTCTAGGCTTACTTCCTAAGCTTGTCTTTCTCGGCCTTTGTGGGATAGCGACGTCAACGAGTATCGCTTGGCGCTCCAACCGGTCTACCAGTACGATATCAGGCTTATTGGCTGCAATAGTCCTGTCCGTGATGATAGACCGGTCCCAGTAGAGCGTGGCAGGACCATTCTCGAGAGAGAGATAGTGACGTCAACGAGAATCGCTTGGCGCTCCGACCGGTCTACCAGTATATCAGAGAACCGTCTGCGGTACGTACTTATAGTACGGCACCTCATAGCCGACAAGGTCGTATCGGAGGGCAAGTTGTTGGTGAATGATCTTGGCTTCTTGGTTGTGTCTATGCAAGTACTCCGAGTTGAGATGCGAACAACCCGAAAGCACATGTCTTAGCGTTTCTCTGGGACGGTAATATGCTCTACAAATATCGACCGTTCCGTCCTTAATGATGAACTTTCGGTAGTTGTTCGTCTTAATCACCTCATCCATTATCGCACAGACAAAACCCTCGGTTTCTCCAAAAAGGTCCCCGAAACGTAGCCAGTTAACCGAAGCGAGTAGATTTACAGCAGGTTCTTCGAGTGCCTTGTAGAACCGCCCATGTAATTCCTTGCTTTCCCATACAACCACACGGTCCCTAGTGCTGAGCACTAAGAGCTCAGTAGGTACGGTTGGTTTGCGCCAGTTCTCGTTAGCCAGAAAGAGCGGGGTTAGGTTTTTGTCAAATGCAACGACATCCCCATGCATTCCGTACTCGGCGGCGTGGAGAAAGTACTCCCTGAGATTACACAACCTCACGGTTTTTGTTTTTTTTTATTATTATTAAAGTCATAAAACGATAACTTAGGAAACTAATTTTGCTTTATCATAAATAATAATGCTGAACATGTTTCACACAGTATCATCCAGCCCCAAACTAAGCAAAGCTTGCACTATGGGAACTACTTATATACTTTTTTTTGTAAATACATACATATTATACACCTCAATATCCTCAATATCAGAACTGCCAAATCCCTTCCTATCTTCAAAAAGCTATTGCACAGTCACTATTTGTCCTTATCTTAATGCTGATGAGTTGCATCATATAGATTATTTATGTAGGTATATGTATTCAATGTATGTATAAGTATATCTAATTATTCATCACTTTGTATTTCTGTATTGTCTATACACCACCGTCCTGTATCGTTCACGTAAATTCCTGTCCATCCAAAGGTTGTCTGGAAGAGATCGCTTTAAGTGATAAGACCGCCCATTGTACTCCCGCGATTAAATTGTAATTTGCTCCGTTTGAATTTGTAAGCATAATATTAAGTGGTGTACCATAAAGAGTTATCTATCTATCTATCTATACACAGAAAACACCCAGACCCGAGACAAATATTTGCAGATCATACAAACATTTGTCCCGCGGCAAATGCTGATGCACGAAGCATAGGTAAGTAGTAAGACCGCGAATAAAATGTTATTTCTCGTAGACATATTATCAATTTAGTTTATCCATGAGAACGTGCTAGATGAAGGAGTAAAAACTCATGAGTTTCGTTGCACCACAGAGCATGAAAAATGCGTTCCTTGCATTTCTCCAAAATGGTTATCTAAGTGTAATAAATTAAAATTTTCCGGTTAACAGGTGGACGACGAACGATAATCGATATATCGAGTTATGGATATGAGGATGCGATACCTGACGGAATGGCGATTGACAGCAAAGGGCATCTATGGGTCGCACTTATGTTTGGCGGCACTGTAAGTACTTACCTAGCAAGTATATCTTTTTTTATTGAAAGCTGTCCCTTGGTAAATAAGAAGGTGCTTACCGAAGTTTTGAGTGTCTTTAAAATGACCAAAATAAGAGTACAGAGAAACGAGATGTTACATCATGTGGCAAACGCGGTCTGGGAGCAGTGAAAATGTTGATGGATTGGTGGTTCGAACAAATAGCCTATAAAACTGGCTAAATCGTTTATTAAACGGTATATGACCATTTCTTTACTAAATTTTAAAAACCCTGATTTGTACCACCATCGACTGCAGCGTCCCCTAGTGACTTTGGCGATAAAACCTATCTTCTATCCCTGAAGACATACAAATCGATTCCAGAAAACCGTATCACAATCTGATAAGCCGTTTCGGAGATAAATGGTAACAAAATGGTAGTTGTGGCATCGCATATACGTGCTTCTTGCATCATAGGTAATAATGTCTTGTAACTTTTTATGAAACTACGATTTGCAGGGATGCCACATTACATTATGTACCGATTTTAATTTCAAATACATATCAAACCGGATCTATTTTTATTTGCTACAATAAATAATCGTTGCTATATTTAATAGTTGTCAAAATAAAAAACCTATACATCAGAGGAATGACAAAGCTATTTATTTCCTAGGTACTGCACATCGATCCTGATTCCAGACAAGTGGTATTCGGCTACAAGCTACCTGTGTCCAAGGTGACATCTCTCTGCTGGGGCGGTCCGAACTTGGACGAGCTATTTGTGACCACATCCCGGGACCCCATTGACGTGAACACAGAGCCGCTGGGCGGAGCCATCTTCACCATACGACTCACGGGGAGCAGAGGCGTGCCCTCACATGCTTTTAGATTTGATAATGCGGATTTATATTAATTGAACAAAATATACCTAGCTTCATAGTATCTTTTTCATGATACAGAACATGAGTTGTTCTTTCGCTACAGAACGGGAGAAAATTACGTAGTTGCTTCTACAAGTACAAAAGGACTGGTTAGGCATGCATTAGTTTTTGCATATTCTTCGTAGTAGAAATTTCGTATTAAAAAAGCGAGTTAAATAATGAAACAATTTATTAAAGCGAGAATACAACCAGAAAAATTTAACAAGAAATTGGTATAACATTATATAATTTAACTATAGATAACATAACGAGATAACAGCGAGACGACTAGAAACTTGTGATCGATTTATGTACCCATAGAAAATGGCACGATGCGCGAAAAACACAATTATAAAGATCGACTTTTAAATAAAATATGTTCTTCATAGTTTAAACACACATTAGAATGTGAAAAAACTACATGATTCCGCGAAATTGTGCCACTTCTACACGTTAAAATTTTACTTCTAAAAAAAGACCTACTAAGTAGGTAGTAACATCAAAAGTTTTAACACCAAAAACATTTTCAAAATTCAAAACACATTTAAAATACATCAAAACATTGGAAAAGACACGAATATAATTTGCTTGCTTCGTATTAAAATAATTGTATAATATACAGCATCTTAGGCACATTCGTATGAGTAAACAAGAAGTATTGGCTTTACATTAGATAGATACTCACATTTTAAATATAATAATTATTCATACAATTATTAATTTGTAGTAATATTAAAACGAGTACATACATACTTTTTAAGCTATTAATTTAGCAAAATTTAGAGAGACAATTTTTATGAGATTCTAGAATTATAATTGACTTAAAATACTTTAGAATAACACGAGGAAAATACGCTTTTTTTTTGTTTTGTTACGAATAAAGTCCATACACATTACTTATTTCATATCAAAAGTTATGGCGACAATATAAATCAACTATTTTAAATATTTTAATGGTTAATCCACGAACAAGTTCTACATCATCATCATCATTGAAATAAGAGCACTGGCAGTGGTGTGGCGTTACACTAATCTAAAGTGATAACGATCTAGATAACATCTAAATATACTTGTATTGATAAACTTAATAATTAAAGACTCAACAACAGTGACCTGAACTCACCTAAACTATGCTAAAACTATCATTGATTTTTGTGCCTAGCCTAGATAGAATTTTGATATAGGACGACTAAGTCTCTTTCATATCTAAATACTTAGGCCCTCTTCCACCACATTTGGGTACCACTAGGTATTTAATAGGATATAGACAAGAATATTATCTGTGTCGTGATCTTGTGGTGGAAAGAGTCCTATGTTCACGTTTTAGATTATTATTAGAAATATTTACAGCAGTTTTATTAAGCATAATCATGTTTTACATAAAAAATATCTACATTATATTGATAAACGTAAACAGTGAGCTACTCTATAAAACTTCGTTTCAATGATGTCACAGTTTTTATGAAATACACAGTTTTTAGCAAATACTTAAATATCTCACTAATCTAATCAAAATAATATGGATTAAAAGTATGTAAACAAATAAAGCTTTTGATCGTTTTAGGAACACCTACATTGCACATTACAATAAAAATCATATTACTTTCTATTATTTAAATAGAATTTTTCAAAATGAATGCTTAGTTCAGTGTTTTTACAGTTTTTAGGTAATTTTACATGTTTTTCTTTACAAAAATAAAATGTACTATCGCGCTATCGTTTTAAAAGTTACCTACCTATTTTTTCGGGCGGATAAGCTTACAAAAGCACACCATAATCGTAACTACCTTTTAAACATTTCAACCTATACAAGCTTCTGTTCACGGTTTGGCTCGCGTGATATCCGGGTTAAAAGTGGTTTGGTGTCATTCAAATAACACATAGTCTACTATAAACCGATTTGGATGACATTTGGAATAAATGTAAAACAAATGTCATCTTAATCAGTTCAGCCGTTACGAAAATTATCAGATTTATCAGTAACGAACATTTAAACATTAATATTTTCACATCTACATATGCGAATGAGTACAGGAGTAGGATAGTTTGTCCAAACCACACACTTCAATGATAAATTTTCTTACGCAAGAAAGCTACTTGCAGATCGCACTGAATTCTTTCACTACACTGCTTCTTGCAATCGTTTACCATACCTCGAGCTGCAAGCTTAGCATGAAAACCTTCGTCTACTGAAGAGAAGACAAAAAAACTAACAGGCACCCACCATCTAGGATGCTCAACTATGCTAAGCTGCTGGTCACTCACAGGCAGCATGACGAAGAAAGTGACACAACAAGACTTGGTGATAGCGGGCCGCGTTCAGTAGCGCGCTGCCCGGACTTAACACTAAACACTATTCCCTTACACTATTCTTACTAACTATCTCACTAGCGCTTAAGAAAAATATTTCTTAGGGTTGTACTATAATGATAATTCATTACCCAAGCCTATAACCACTATCTGTTTATACAGTCAATCAGAGCCTTATAAACTGATAGGAGGTACTGTTAGCATGTACCTCTACATTGCAGGCCTAGCATCAGCTGTAAACACCAATACAACCACTTTTTCTATGGAAGAAAAGACAGTTATGTTTCTCTTTTCCATCGCACAAAAAAGAGAAACAGAAATGTTTTTTTGTCTACTCTTCAACACAACCGTTCTTGGCTCAATTAAATGGTACAGACAGAAAAACTAATAGTCACTTTAGGGAAATTCTTATTACTAACTGCTATTATGGAATAGCAATATTTGATATATTCATCGACGCTTCCGAACTGTGGTTAATCTATCTCAATATAACGTATGCCTACGCTATGCTTTCGAGCTTATAACGGTGTAAGGCAGACAAGAATCAAAACTTAACTTCAACTTTTTGCAAGACTTTTGACTGTTTAGCTATAATTCTCAGTAGTTCCTCTAGACAAGACCCATGATTTAATATCAATTTTACCCGCGACGCCAGTAGTTCCTGTATGCGTTTGACGTTGTTTGTTTCTGTTATAGCCGTATAGATAAATATAATATTTATCTATACGGCTTATCCGATTAAAATGCAGATGCTGTTTTTTACTATGGCTTTGTATGACTTCAAGGATGGTTTTTATCACTCGAGAGCGCTGCAATAAACTATGGAAAACACATCGCGTGGTTTCAAAATTTCCTATCCTTTAGTAGCTTTACATTCTTTGTAGTAGTTTGGAACTGTCAAAAGGAATTACTGTGAAACGCCCGCATTACTATGCATGGCTTGAACGTGGTATCTCCATGGGCTCCCGTTCAGGTCCCTATTGAGGCTTCGGGTATCCGAACATGTCCCTGGGCGCGATCAGACCGCTCATCATATCGAAGGTGTTGCCGTCGGGCGTTAGTCGCAACTCCCCCTTGTCCGTGCGAACGAGCAGCCAGCCCGACTCATCGATACCGCTCACCGTGCCGGGGATCGCGTCCGAAGCCGCCGTCTGTACTTTGATCTCCTCGTTACTGTGGACAAGACACGTCATTTGAGCAAAGCGGACACATTTTTCCCAGCTAGCTCAATGGGAAGTACCCTGTAAGTTCAAATTTACTTGCGAGTGTCAAAGGCCGTAATTTACAAGCTTTTATTTAACTTGCAATGTTTGTGTGTTAGTTTGTTTTGTTAGGTCAAATCTTGCAAGCTGAATTCTTCCTCCTATTCCACGAAGTTGTATTTTTACATGTTGGTTCAGTTCTGATGACAATGCATTTTTATGGTAAGCATGACCTGAATCGACATCTTAGGATCAGGATTATCTCCAAATAAAGGAACTCTTCAACGGTCAACAGCACAGAGACGAAGTTTTGTGTACGCATTTTATTATAATATGTAGCTGGTTTTAAGTTTTACCATGACATGGTTGCTGCACTGAGGGTAAAAAAGCTTGTTTTTGAAAATGTTTTTTTAATATTAATTTATTTTATTGTATAGACTTAGAAGTATAGTTTATCTTGAATAGTATAGTTATGTACTCACGTGTGCAGCCAGTACTGGTAATACTGTTCGCGGAAGGCGTCCAGGCCGCCGTCGGTGTTGATGTAGTCGAGTATGCGCTCGAGCTGCGAGCAGTACCGCGCGAGGAAGCGCTCCACCGACATGGCGGCCAGCGCGGTGCCGTGCCGCTTGTTGTGCTCCGCTATTATATCGTTCACGCACGACGTGGGCACGCTGTTCGAGATGTTCACGCCCGTGCCTGGAAAGGAAACCATATATAAATGAAAACCTGTTTATTCTGTATGGCAGTATATAGTAAGTATGTAATTATGTATGTGTATTAAGTATAATAAAGTATTTTGGAATGTGGTACACAACTTAAATCCCTAATAATCTTTGGTGCAGTCTGTTCCATCCAAGGATTGTCAAAAACTTTCAAAGGTTGTTGAAAATCTGTGCTTGTAGACTAGCAAAATAATGTTTTGTTTCGTTGACTCACCAATAACTACGATGACGTCATCGCCGATACAGTTCGCCGTTGTGATAATGCCGCCTATTTTCACTTCTCGTCCGTAGTAGATGTCGTTTGGCCATTTTATTCTGAAAATTATCGAACACTTTCGTAATAAGAATAAGTCAGGTAATAAATAGTTTAGTAAGAAATTATTTTATTGATTGTGTTGGGAAATGATCCGATTCTGTGAAATGCCACAAATTTTTAAACGAAGTTAATAATAAAGCCGTGAATCCAATAGAGTTGGGTGTATCCTACTTTTGCCTAACTGGAATGGAATTGGTAGCTTCAAAAATTATACAGGTGTTCCGAAAAGTTGTTTCAAGCCAAAATTCCCTAATGACCCTGAATAAATGTGAATTTAGAAAAAAGTCGAAAACAAACGTTTTAAATTTTAAATGCAAAGTAACTTATACCTGATATCGAGGTGTTCATAGGCGGGCAAGGATCGGATGGCGCGGACAACGGCTAGGGCTGAGGCATGCTGTATGATCGGTAACGACGGAGTGATCTTCATCCAGACCTAAAATAAAAAATATATTTATAGTCGATCAAATAACTATTTTGTTAATTGACGACGCAGTCTATTATGCACATCAGCGTACCAAACTTCAAAGGGGAAGCATCCGAACTATACCGAAACGAACAGAGATAAAAAAACATGATGAAGATGATTAAAATCGTCTTAAATATGAGGTCAAATCGATCTCATTCAAGCAATCATGAACTGCTATAAAAAAATAGTAGACGCCGCGCCCCCACGCGCATAGTCGACGACATCATGAACTGCTAGTGTTAGAATGTACCTGTAGGGATATGGCGGCCTGCCCCAGCGGCGTGATCCAGGCGTTCCCGCCGCGGCCGCGCGCCGCGACCTGCCGCCGCGCGACCGCCGCCACGCCGTGTGCCAGCGCCGCGCCCCCCACGCGCATAGTCGACGACATCATGAACTGCTAGTGTTAGAATGTACCTGTAGGGATATGGCGGCCTGCCCCAGCGGCGTGATCCAGGCGTTCCCGCCGCGGCCGCGCGCCGCGACCTGCCGCCGCGCGACCGCCGCCACGCCGTGTGCCAGCGCCGCGCCCCCCACGCGCATAGTCGACGACATCATGAACTGCTAGTGTTAGAATGTACCTGTAGGGATATGGCGGCCTGCCCCAGCGGCGTGATCCAGGCGTTCCCGCCGCGGCCGCGCGCCGCGACCTGCCGCCGCGCGACCGCCGCCACGCCGTGTGCCAGCGCCGCGCCCCCCACGCGCATAGTCGACGACATCATGAACTGCTAGTGTTAGCATGTACCTGTAGGGATATGGCGGCCTGCCCCAGCGGCGTGATCCAGGCGTTCCCGCCGCGGCCGCGCGCCGCGACCTGCCGCCGCGCGACCGCCGCCACGCCGTGTGCCAGCGCCGCGCCCCCCACGCGCATAGTCGACGACATCATGAACTGCTAGTGTTAGAATGTACCTGTAGGGATATTGCGGCCTGCCCCAGCGGCGTGATCCAGGCGTTCCCGCCGCGGCCGCGCGCCGCGACCTGCCGCCGCGCGACCGCCGCCACGCCGTGTGCCAGCGCCGCGCCCCCCACGCGCATAGTCGACGACATCATGAACTGCTAGTGTTAGAATGTACCTGTAGGGATATGGCGGCCTGCCCCAGCGGCGTGATCCAGGCGTTCCCGCCGCGGCCGCGCGCCGCGACCTGCCGCCGCGCGACCGCCGCCACGCCGTGTGCCAGCGCCGCGCCCCCCACGCGCATAGTCGACGACATCATGAACTGCTAGTGTTAGAATGTACCTGTAGGGATATTGCGGCCTGCCCCAGCGGCGTGATCCAGGCGTTCCCGCCGCGGCCGCGCGCCGCGACCTGCCGCCGCGCGACCGCCGCCACGCCGTGTGCCAGCGCCGCGCCCCCCACGCGCATAGTCGACGACATCATGAACTGCTAGTGTTAGAATGTACCTGTAGGGATATTGCGGCCTGCCCCAGCGGCGTGATCCAGGCGTTCCCGCCGCGGCCGCGCGCCGCGACCTGCCGCCGCGCGACCGCCGCCACGCCGTGTGCCAGCGCCGCGCCCCCCACGCGCATAGTCGACGACATCATGAACTGCTAGTGTTAGAATGTACCTGTAGGGATATTGCGGCCTGCCCCAGCGGCGTGATCCAGGCGTTCCCGCCGCGGCCGCGCGCCGCGACCTGCCGCCGCGCGACCGCCGCCACGCCGTGTGCCAGCGCCGCGCCCCCCACGCGCATAGTCGACGACATCATGAACTGCTAGTGTTAGAATGTACCTGTAGGGATATGGCGGCCTGCCCCAGCGGCGTGATCCAGGCGTTCCCGCCGCGGCCGCGCGCCGCCACCTGCCGCCGCGCGACCGCCGCCACGCCGTGTGCCAGCGCCGCGCCCCCCACGCGCATAGTCGACGACATCATGAACTGCTAGTGTTAGAATGTACCTGTAGGGATATGGCGGCCTGCCCCAGCGGCGTGATCCAGGCGTTCCCGCCGCGACCTGCCGCCGCGCGACCGCCGCCACGCCGTGTGCCAGCGCCGCGCCCCCCACGCGCATAGTCGACGACATCATGAACTGCTAGTGTTAGAATGTACCTGTAGGGATATTGCGGCCTGCCCCAGCGGCGTGATCCAGGCGTTCCCGCCGCGGCCGCGCGCCGCGACCTGCCGCCGCGCGACCGCCGCCACGCCGTGTGCCAGCGCCGCGCCCCCCACGCGCATAGTCGACGACATCATGAACTGCTAGTGTTAGAATGTACCTGTAGGGATATGGCGGCCTGCCCCAGCGGCGTGATCCAGGCGTTCCCGCCGCGGCCGCGCGCCGCGACCTGCCGCCGCGCGACCGCCGCCACGCCGTGTGCCAGCGCCGCGCCCCCCACGCGCATAGTCGACGACATCATGAACTGCTAGTGTTAGAATGTACCTGTAGGGATATTGCGGCCTGCCCCAGCGGCGTGATCCAGGCGTTCCCGCCGCGGCCGCGCGCCGCGACCTGCCGCCGCGCGACCGCCGCCACGCCGTGTGCCAGCGCCGCGCCCCCCACGCGCATAGTCGACGACATCATGAACTGCTAGTGTTAGAATGTACCTGTAGGGATATTGCGGCCTGCCCCAGCGGCGTGATCCAGGCGTTCCCGCCGCGGCCGCGCGCCGCGACCTGCCGCCGCGCGACCGCCGCCACGCCGTGTGCCAGCGCCGCGCCCCCCACGCGCATAGTCGACGACATCATGAACTGCTAGTGTTAGAATGTACCTGTAGGGATATTGCGGCCTGCCCCAGCGGCGTGATCCAGGCGTTCCCGCCGCGGCCGCGCGCCGCGACCTGCCGCCGCGCGACCGCCGCCACGCCGTGTGCCAGCGCCGCGCCCCCCACGCGCATAGTCGACGACATCATGAACTGCTAGTGTTAGAATGTACCTGTAGGGATATGGCGGCCTGCCCCAGCGGCGTGATCCAGGCGTTCCCGCCGCGGCCGCGCGCCGCCACCTGCCGCCGCGCGACCGCCGCCACGCCGTGTGCCAGCGCCGCGCCCCCCACGCGCATAGTCGACGACATCATGAACTGCTAGTGTTAGAATGTACCTGTAGGGATATGGCGGCCTGCCCCAGCGGCGTGATCCAGGCGTTCCCGCCGCGACCTGCCGCCGCGCGACCGCCGCCACGCCGTGTGCCAGCGCCGCGCCCCCCACGCGCATAGTCGACGACATCATGAACTGCTAGTGTTAGAATGTACCTGTAGGGATATTGCGGCCTGCCCCAGCGGCGTGATCCAGGCGTTCCCGCCGCGGCCGCGCGCCGCGACCTGCCGCCGCGCGACCGCCGCCACGCCGTGTGCCAGCGCCGCGCCCCCCACGCGCATAGTCGACGACATCATGAACTGCTAGTGTTAGAATGTACCTGTAGGGATATGGCGGCCTGCCCCAGCGGCGTGATCCAGGCGTTCCCGCCGCGGCCGCGCGCCGCGACCTGCCGCCGCGCGACCGCCGCCACGCCGTGTGCCAGCGCCGCGCCCCCCACGCGCATAGTCGACGACATCATGAACTGCTAGTGTTAGAATGTACCTGTAGGGATATTGCGGCCTGCCCCAGCGGCGTGATCCAGGCGTTCCCGCCGCGGCCGCGCGCCGCGACCTGCCGCCGCGCGACCGCCGCCACGCCGTGTGCCAGCGCCGCGCCCCCCACGCGCATAGTCGACGACATCATGAACTGCTAGTGTTAGAATGTACCTGTAGGGATATGGCGGCCTGCCCCAGCGGCGTGATCCAGGCGTTCCCGCCGCGGCCGCGCGCCGCGACCTGCCGCCGCGCGACCGCCGCCACGCCGTGTGCCAGCGCCGCGCCCCCCACGCGCATAGTCGACGACATCATGAACTGCTAGTGTTAGAATGTACCTGTAGGGATATGGCGGCCTGCCCCAGCGGCGTGATCCAGGCGTTCCCGCCGCGGCCGCGCGCCGCGACCTGCCGCCGCGCGACCGCCGCCACGCCGTGTGCCAGCGCCGCGCCCCCCACGCGCATAGTCGACGACATCATGAACTGCTAGTGTTAGAATGTACCTGTAGGGATATGGCGGCCTGCCCCAGCGGCGTGATCCAGGCGTTCCCGCCGCGGCCGCGCGCCGCGACCTGCCGCCGCGCGACCGCCGCCACGCCGTGTGCCAGCGCCGCGCCCCCCACGCGCATAGTCGACGACATCGTGTCCGCGTACACCACTACGCGCCCGAGGGAACTGCTTGTGAGGTTCTAAACATTTTCAGAAAGTTATATATTAGAGGCTAGGTTTGACTTAGTTAGAATTCTATGAAAAAAAATTGATAAGACACGCCTCAGTCTTTGCCTATTATAAGTACAGATAGGCATACAGTTGTTTTTTTTTTAATCCAATATTTACTGGGGATATTACCAAACAATTTTTTTTTTTTGCTTTTATTGGCTTTGGTATCACTGCGGCCGTCACAGGCCTATTGTGATCGCCACTTTCTTACTTTTCCCCTCAGGAGGCGTTCAAAGTTCCCCGCTCAGGCCTGCAGCTGCTAGAAACTGCAGGATCTTTTTGGGTGTGATGAGTTTTAGTTCATCTGGGCCAAAAATGTGTTTTCCCAGATGAAGGCTACGCTTATGTATCAGTGGTCCACACTCTCCTAACAGATGAAGGGGCGATTCGTCCGCCTCATTGCAGGTCAATGCTGCAGTGAATCTGCAGGTTCGTGTGTCACAAAGCCTCAATACCATTACCAAACAATGGTATGACAGCCATCACTACTGCAATTGAAATTGCATTTGACAATCTCTCCTGGAAGGCACCACTGCACACTGATGCCATCTAGCGGCTGATTTATACAACTCACATCAAAGTAATCGACAGTGGAGAAGTGTTCCGGGCACTCGTATACGTGAACCGGTAGGAAGGAGTCTGAGGGTGGATGTTGGGGCGTCTCTCCTAGAAGGCACCACTGCACAGTGATGCCATCTAGCGGCTGATTTATACAACTCACATCAAAGTAATCGACAGTGGAGAAGTGTTCTGGGCACTCGTATACGTGAACCGGTAGGAAGGACTCCGAGGGCGGGTGTTGGGGCGTCTCTCCTCGAAGGCACCACTGCACAGTGATGCCATCTAGCGGCTGGAGGCGGCAACCCTCGGCGTTCGCCGCGCACCACCGCTCCAGGAGTTGCATCTTATGCTGTGATGGAAAAAATACATTAAAAATGTTACAAATTGGTTGTATTTTTAAGCGTTTATGACTTGATTGTGAAAGTTGCGAGGATGTTACAATAAAACAGATAAAACTATAATGTTATTAAAAATGTTATTTTAAAATTAACGAAAATAAGGTAGAGGAATAAATAAAAAAAAGCTTCAATTATAGTAGGCAATTTCGTTATATTGTTTGAAATTTGTTCATATCATAGACAAATATGTATGTAATAAATAAATAAGTATAACAAAGCATGCAACATCAAAAACTCGCACAAAAATGGAACAAGCAACACTTTTTCATATGAGATTAATTTCTATCAGACTTTGATAGAAATCCGGTTTATTATAGATTCTCTCTTTATACCTATAGGTGTTAGATCATATTTTGTTATTATTTCAAGCTATGTACAATATCAAAAGTCAGCGCATAAAAAAATAGATACCTACTAATAATCATAGTTTATCAGTTTGAATAGCTACACAATAAGAGCAAGTAGGTACTGTAAATACAGCGTGCGACAATTTTGATTCAACATGTGTTTATATGCGAAGCTGCAAATAAATTGGGAGATTCCATTAGTGTTAATGTATTTTGTCTTATTTGAAGTTTATTACAAATATCTTATATCAGCACCATTTTAATGGCAACAAACTGAATGGCACGAATACTATTCCACGAATGGCACTATAAATATTTTGGAAATATTCGTGGAATATTAAATAATAATTTAAAATGTTTCCAAGAAGGGCACCATACGGGCACAGCTTCTAATTATAGCATGTTTTTTAGCATTTTAGAGAAGGGCTTTTAACATCCCTGAAAGTATTGTAACTATTAGAGGCCTTGACTGGAATAAGGACTGAAAAACTCTGCAAATATTACACATGCGAAAGTTTGGATATTCGGATTTTTGTTGTTAATAATCTCAGTAACTACTGTACCGATTTGGGTGAAATTTTGAACATATATAGTTCGTGACTTAGAAATAACTTTAGTTTAAAGAAATAACTAGTTTTTTATCCGTGCACCACGTGAGCGAAGCCGCGGACAGAGGCTAGTAATAAATACAAAACGATTTCACTATTGAAATCTCCTTGCAAAGCGATACAAAGTAAACACACATAATTCCGAAGCGTGGTGCGTCTCACCGGCCATCACACCGTCACGTGGCCGGGGCCGGCGCTGCCTGCCCACGTCCCCTAAGACAACATCCTACGTCACTCTCAGGAACTTTCAAATTAAGGTGAGTTTTAATGAACGTGAGCACATTGTATCCTAGTAGTGAATGGTGGATTTTATTTTGTGTACGTCTGAATTGTGCACCAAACGCGCGATCCGCGAAGCGATTTACGACCACTTGTATCAAGAATCGCTACATTCTTAAGCTTTTTTATATAAGCTTAACTTCACTTTGTAACACCACCACATTTGTATAAACGTAAGATCAATAGTAGTTTAAACCACAAGAGAAAGTTTTATCTTCTATCTTCGATTATTTCATAAGTCATTTCTAGTGTGGAGTTACTAGAATTGACAAAATAAGTATATCAGGTGAAGTTTGAAAGTAGCACCCCTGACGGAAAAGTTGAGGAGTAATAGGTTAGCATGGTATGGGCATGTATGAGGGAAGAATGTCACATTACGAGAAGAGTGTTAAATATGAATGTGGATGAATATAAAAGCAGAGGTAGGCCAAAGAAAAGATGGATGGATTGTGTGAAGTATGCCAGAAAGGAGGAAGAAAGGAGTAAGTAAAGAGATGACGGCTGATAGAGGAGTCGAAGAAAAAAAAACGTTGTGCCGATCCCACGTAATGTGGGATAAGGACAAGAAGAAGATGATGATGATGATGATGAGAGTAGATCAAACCATCAATTTACTTTTATCGTAGATTTACGGTTGGTAAATCCAAAGTTAAAACTACTACCTCTATATATTACGGCTCTAAATGTTATATGATTTGGAACACGACCGCAGATTGCCAACCGCAACGACGATGCACCTAACATTGTATCGTTATTCTGTGGCATATCAATTCCATACAAAGTTTCTGTTATCCAAGTACTGCTTTCACACAACGGCCAACTGAACGGTCAAAACAATCAATTGATCGACAAGCGAACTCAAACTTTTATTGTCTGTGGTACAAATCATGTTTGACGTTTTTTCTTTGCACATAAAAGTGCACATAATATATATGCAATGCCATATTATGGTGATAGTGAGCTATGATGTAGTCGGGAGTTGAATAACTAAACTCGATGGATAGTACATACTGTGTTTTGATAATTTTGATCAACTTGGGGTATTGACAACTAATTTCTTAAATACTTTTTTGACAAAACATTGTTCACAAAAAATATTTGATGTGCCACTAGGACACAAAGTGCATGAATACGAGTGGAATAGTGGACTGTGAAACCAAATGACGGTGATCTCTAAGAAGCTTTAACCCATTCTAGTAATTTCCAATTAGAATCTCATCATACACATTACAGTATTTTATAAAATCAAAAATAGGCATAAAAGAATTTCAATTAAATTCAGCGATTACTTTAATGGCGATGCTTAAAAAGAGAGTTATATAGTAAATTGTTGCAGATATGGCTTTCTATTTCTTAAATTTGTAATGTAAATAAATGATAAAAATCAGAGATTTACCAAGTACTGCTGTTAACACACTGCAACCATTTAATTAAATGATTAATCTGCCCAACTGGCAGATAAATAATTAAATTCAATGAAAACAGATAACTTTTTCGTTAAAATCAATATTTTTTTTAACAAATTGAATAAAAAAAATCACTTAAAGTACATTTAAAATACACTGAATTGCATGTTATTTTTAATTCAACTTTATGACTGTGATAGCCAGAACGAGCCAAATCATTTTAGACTTATCGTTAATATTCCCTAAGTTTCTGTATGCTTGCCCATTTGCAACCATTCACCAACAACTATTTAACGAGAAATATAATGTACAAACAGTAAATCCAGTCTCACCACATGATTTCCCAAAAAGAATCCCCTAGTATAATCGACTTGCGTGATTTCAACGGGCGATTTAACGTGTAGCCCTAGAATATCGCCGAGAATCTTGTGAATTATCTCGAGGCGGGCCTCATTCGATCTGGTGCCTTCGTCGCCAAGGTAGTCATTTGGATCTGCTTCTAAATGAATCTGGAAAATAAAAAAAATGGTGGACATTCGTCACACAGCATCATCTAGCCCCAAACTAAGCAGAGCTTGTATTATGGGAACTACATGACTGATTATTACTTATACTTTCGTTACTTTTTTTGTAAATACATATATATGCCACCTACCTGCTTCGTGATATTCCTATTCTTATATTAACAATTATTATTATTCTTGACATATTTTTTCGCATAATTTTTGACATTTTGTATAATTATTGACATTTAATTTTATTTTGTTTACCTACTTATTCACCTGTTTCATTATTTAAATTGTATGTGTGTAATTTTTAAAATAATAGCTACCTGCAACGCCCTGACAGGGCCGATGTACCTACCAACCTACTAGGAGCTACACTAGACCTAAGCTTAACCATTGTATGTAGGACATTAAGCATGAATAAATGAAATATGAAATATGAAATATTTTACAAAGAAAACATCTAGATACGAGAAAAATATTTGCAGATCACACAAACATTTGTCCCGCGGCGGGAATCGAACCCGCAACCTTCTGCGTCTCAAGCAGGCCCACAGCGCCACAGAGGTCGTCATAAAAGAATCTTCACTATTCTGATATTAAACACTAGCTGTGCCCCGCGGTTTCACCCGCGGAAGTTTCGATTCCGTGGGAATATCGGCGATCTTATTAAATTTTAGAACACAAAAGCTGCTATTGTGGCTTAACTATGATAGTAAGATATATTCCCTCGCGGACTTTTTGTAGGTAATAATGAGTACTTTAATCATGTAGTACATCATTTTTATATATCATCAATAGTTTTTTCAGCGCACGCCAAATAATAAGTTTTATAGGAAAAATGTTGCTACTTTGGGTTACATTATTGCAATTTTCTTAAGGATCTCTATTTTTATTGAAAATAAATTATAGCCTATGTTACTTCCTGATAATTTAGCTTTCATTTGGTGAAAAATGGTTAAAATCGGTCCAGTAGTTTCAGAGCCTATTCGATACAAACAAACAAAAAAATCTTTCCTCTTTATAATATTATTATTATTATTAAACATAATGTAAAACTAGTAGAAAAAAATAAATAAATCATGCTGGACGTTTTTTTCACACAGCATCATCTAGCCCCAAACTAAGCAGAGCTTGTAGAGGTATTATGGGAACTACATGACTGATCTACTTATATACTTTTTGTAAATACATACATATTATACATAGAAAACACCCAGACCAGAGACAAATATTCACGTCAGTTCTATAAATTGGTTCTACTAAAGTTTTATTAGAAGAACCAATTTATACCTAGAAGGATTCCTCGGTTCATTAATAGGGAAAATATTTCTACTGCCGGTTTTGCGATACAACTATCAACCGGATGGAACATGAATGCAAATACAGTAGACGTGTTGAAATTGAAATTATTTATTGAATACGACAATCGTAATTATACGTAGTCGCGTAGTAGTAATCTTAAAAGTAGTTATCATGATATGTTTAAGCACTGTATAATCCTAGATAGACAACTTTAGTACCCAAACTAGAATGCCCTGTGTGGTATAGCGTACTAAGTTGGTTCCCTTCATCGTTTCTATTTATAGTTATCAACTTTTAGAATAGAAGGCGGGACACTCACCGCATGGTCAGACAATGCCCTTTTACAGTAGCAATACGTAAAACGTATAATGTAGGTACTTATAACTTAGAATGTAGTATGATTAAATTTAAATAATCATAAAATATACCAAGCATAAGATACTTGCCTGCTTCTAGCACTCTTCCAAATATTTAATGTAAGTTTTTATTATATCAGTATGACGTAACTAAGAGCACAGTATATTCCAAAGGTTTAATAAATGAGTATGAGTTTACATTGACGCGGAAGGAAAGGAATGTGACGCGAATTTTAGGAGCAACACCTACTTTCATGCCCACGGAGCTCAGGCATAGACTTGGGCGTATTTTACTGATATTTTTCATAGAAATCTACCACTGAGACATGCCTTAGTTGTTCCCTTAGCCTTGTATAGTATTATGTTATCCATGCCTAAGCTCAGCAGATGGGTATTAATCCTAAAGACGCTCGTAAACGTGCTAGCTTTGTAACAATTTCTTGCTGCAATTGTAAAGGTATATCTCTTTACACTTTTATTATTGCAACGGCTATACAATTGAAGAAGGAAAATGCCACAAAACTAGACCGTTTAGAAGCGCCTTTATAGGCAAAATAATGCATACTAGTAATTTCTTACTTGTGAGAATATGGCAATGCCGCCGTTGGTTAGATCCGTGGCTTGCAGCAGAGACGGCGTGCGCCACGTCTCTTCAGATGCAAGCACTTGTATATCCAACTCATGGCCTGGATGACCCGTATATTTAGACGGCCTGTCAAATTAAATTATGATCAATAATTTTCTATGTTACCAATGAGAGCAGGCATTCCGGTTTGACAAACATCGGGAGCCATTTGTATGAAGTTACTCAAACAGGCTCTGAATGTATGTCAGCCCAGATGGCCACAGAAAACCGTCCATTTTGTTTCATAAATAAAATAAAATGAAATTTGTATGAAGTCGCTCAAACAGATCTTGAGAGCTGCCAAACCGAACTGCCACAGTTCAAAAATAATAAACTTGTTATTTTTACTGCGGCAGTAAATAAATAAATAAAAATAAATAAAATTCGTTTATTTCAGGCTCTGTACAATGTACACCCATATCACACAAAAATAATACAATACAATGCGCTAATATAAAACTAAAAATAAAATAAAATAAAAAATATTTATATAAAATTTGAATATAGTTTGTGACCTAGAATAATATTTTTTTTCCTATAAATATTTTGAACTAGAAAGCATTTTATCTTGGAGGTAAACTAATTTATAATGAGTATTCCCTTTCAGAAATGAACGACAACAAGAAAAAAAAACTGCTTTAAATAATTGATTAACTAAAGCAGTGTTTGTTTAGACTGCTTCACTTATTATTTTAATTTCAGATTAATTTAAACTGTCATTAAGTAGTAGCCCAACTTCTTGTATAGTAACTTATGATTACATTCTTGGTTTTGTAAAAACCAAGAATACCAAACTATACTCTTGGAATTCTGTAATTCCAAGTTTTTTTATTGAAATTAAAAGGCTGAGTACAGGCTGTCCCGTGGCAGATTTACAACTTCAAATTTAAATATTTTTAAAACCGTTGCACCAGGGAGCGGGGGAGGGGCGGCGTTCGACGCGGCATTCATGCGGATTGTTTAGTCACGATGTCGCAGTGGACCAGTGAGCAACGCGCGTTCGCAGTAGAAGCGTACTTGAAAAGCAACGATTCGTGTACCATTGCCCGTCGACGATTTTGTACACGTTTTGATATTCGACGTTAAAGTGACGGACCCAGTGTAAATTTAATTAGAACGTGGGTGCAGAAGTTCCGAGCAACAGGTTCAACCATTAACGACTCACGGCCAGGCCCTAGTCGAACGTCAAGAACCGAAGAAAACATTCAACGTATTGAAAGCAGCGTACTGCAAAATCCGCGCCAGTCTGTGCGCAAGAGAGCATCGTCTTTGGCGCTGCCAAAAACGACGTTGCAGCGAATTTTAAGCAATGATATAAAACTTCACCCATTTAAGGTTCAATTGGTGCAGGCTCTTAAGCCAGATGACTTCATAGCGCGTAAGGAGTTCTGTGAAAAGATGCTAAGCCGATTTCAAACTGTAAACACAATTTGGTTCAGTGACGAAGCACATTTCCACTTAAATGGGTTTGTCAACAAACAAAACTGCCGGTATTGGGCACCAAAAGGACAAAACCCACGATTAAAACACCAACAAGCCCTGCACAGCCCAAAAGTCACCGTATGGGCCGCTTTATCCACGAATGGAATAATTGGGCCGTTTTTCTTTGAAAATTCGCGTGGAGCATCTGTAACTGTTGATGGTGATGCTTACCGCCGCATGATTAAAGAATATTTTTTTCCGAGACTTGGACAGCACCAATCGTACAGTTCGCACACGTGGTTCCAACAAGATGGCGCCACACTCACACGGCGAGAGCCACCATAAGCCTCCTCCGTGAACAGTTCCCCAGAAAACTGATATGGTGACATCGTATGGCCACCCAGATCGCCGGATCTCACCCCCATGGACTTTTTTCTGTGACCTTAAGGCAAAAGTCTATGATACGAGGTGCATTCAATAAGTACCTAGCCTCATCGCCAGAGGGCGCTGTAGTTTCAAAAGAGTTTTACCACAGTGTAGCACATTCTTTTTTAATTCTTTTTTCAAATTTTCATTCCAAACCCCTTCATTTGCTTTAATTTGACAACTTATGGAAGCGAACGTGTCGATCGGTTATACAAAAATGGAAAAAGAGCAATATCGTTCGGTGATTCGATTCCTATTTTTGGAAGGGAAAACGCGCATCGAAATCAAAGAGCGCTTGGATGCTGTGTACGGTGACTCTTCTCCATCGATGGCCACCGTCAAGAATTGGTTCAACGAGTTTGCACGTGGCCGTACGTCGGTTTTTGATGAACCACGTCCAGGTGCACCGAAAACAGCTGCTACGGAGGAAAACATTAAAAAAATCCATGATCTCGTATTGGCAGATCGCCGATTGAAGGTTCGGGAGCTAGCTGAGACTGTAGGCATTTCAGAAGGAACAGTGCATCATATTCTTCACGAGGAACTCGGCATGAGAAAGCTGTCGGCGCGATGGGTGCCGCGTTTACTCACACCGGAAAACAAGCGCAACCGTGAGACCACATCGGAGACGTATTTGGCGCTGTTTAAGCGGAATCCAGCTGAGTTTTTGAGTCGTTTTGTGACCGTCGATGAAACCTGGATCCACTGGTACACACCAGAGACCAAGGAGCAATCAAAACAATGGATCCAGACCGGGGAACGTGCTCCAAAGAAGGCGAAAACTGTAAAATCGGCCGGAAAAGTAATGGCCACCGTTTTCTGGGATTTACAAGGTGTGATCTACATCGATTACCTCGAGAAGGGTAAAACAATTACAGGGCTTTACTATGCCGATTTATTGGGCCGATTCGACGCCGAATTAAAGAAAAAACGACCCCATCTGGCGAAGAAAAAAGTGCTGTTTCACCACGACAACGCACCGGTTCACACGTCTGCCGTTGCCATGACCAAATTGGTCGAATTACGCTACGAATTGCTGCCCCATCCACCGTATTCTCCAGATTTGGCCCCTTGTGACCTCTTTCTGTTTCCTAATCTGAAAAAATCACTCGCCGGGAATAGATATGGATCAAATGAGGAGGTCATCGCCGCTACGGAGGCCTATTTTGCAGAGTTTGAGAAAAACTATTTTTCGGACGGGTTAAAAAAGTTGGAGCATCGCTGGGCTAAGTGTATCGAACTAAAAGGAGACTATGTTGAAAAATAAATTGCCACTTTTCCAAAATTTTCGTGTACTTTTTGTAGGCTAAGTATTTATTGAATGACCCTCGTAGCAACCCAACAAACATATCGGAGTTAAAAGAAAATATAGTGCAAGAAGTGAACGCTATTCCTCAATCACTATTGCAACGCGTCGCTCGAAATAATGTCGAGAGATTCCGTGAATGTATACGACGCGACGGAAAACATATAGACGGCATAATCTTCAAAAAGTAAAACCCGCATGTATAAAGTTTGATTTAGTATACAATACATAATTATATTTTCCATTTAACATCTATTTGTTTCATTTACAAATTGTAAATCTGCCACGGGACATCCTGTATATTGTGACTATATCATAAGTTGGTTTGTGAGCTTGCGTTACAGTCTTAGGCATTGCAGTGCAGGTGTTTTTTTTTGTAAATTGATTTTATTTATAAGAATATAAATGAATCAGAAGGCAAAAGTGAAATTAATACATCCATTATAAAATTCTGCCAATCAATACTAAATTTAATTATCGCATTTCAATCATGCACAAAATGGCATAAAGTGGCATATAAATTCAACAGGCAGAGCTTATGTATGATGCAAAGATGAATACTTACATGTATAGGAAACAATCTATTCGCTAGATTGCAAAATGTACCTACATACTGAATTAAAAATACAATGAAAATATGGGAATATCTAACATGATATCCTACTAAAAATGTTAATATCGCGTACCAATAAAGGTTAGCTTCCTGACTTGCTCTGCAAAATTCGTAAAATATTATTTGAATGTAAGCACAATGTTTATTAACGATAAAAGGTCGCAAGCATTTTGGATACTTACTGTCTATCACTTTCAGTCGAAAATTGTTTCTTGGCAGGTGAGGCTTGGTAGCAAAATATGTGGTGCTTCATCTTAACAGATTTCCATTTATCATAAGTAAATTGTACTAATTCATTCTCTCGCACCTGAAAGAACAAAACCCAATAAAAATATGAATGTGGTTATTATGTACCTCTATAATGTCAGATTTTTAAAAGCGCTTACATTTCATATGACATCCCACAAGGCCCGAAGCTAGACATTTCTTTATTCCATGGTCAAACCAAAACCTCTCTTAATAAAGTAAAAAAAATGTTGTTTTATGGGTGTTACTAGTGATAAATGTTTTCGACGACATCTTAAAGTTGGGAGGACCTCCAGCCGCCGAGGATGGAGGTGGCTCAGTACGTACATTCATATGAAAAAACGGTAATTTTCAAGTACGGTACAGTACGTACTACCGTTGAAGGCACAACTAAGTTTCGACTCATTCCGAGAGCCACTCTCACCCTTGCCTTGCCCTGATGAAGAGTAGTAGAGCTTCTGTGAATGGGCTCGTCCGGAGAAGTGCTACCACCATGCCTATTTCTGCCGCCAAGCAGAAACGCTCCCATCGCTGTGTTCCAGTTTGAAGGGTATGGTTGCCATTTAAATTACAGGCACATAAGATCTTTCATATTAATGCTTTCAAGCATATAAAACAAAAGTACATTCATATTGTAAAACGGGTATTTTCACGTACCGCAGTTACCGTAGTTTATCGTTGAAGGCACAAACTAAGTTTGGACTCATTCCGAGAGTTCACTCTCACCCTCGCCCTGATGAAGACTCTCAGAATGAGTTGAAACTTAGTCGGCGCCTCCATCGATAGTGTGGTGTGTGAAAATTCCCGTTCTAGGATTAAATTTTTAAAATAAATTGTTTTTTTTATTATTATTATTATAAATTTAAATCTGCAATCGGCTCTTCAGCCATAATCAGATGTTATCTGGGATGAGGTATGTTTGGGTGCGATTCCTTTAAACAGCACCATAAATTGCTCGAAACTACTTAGTTTCTCTGATCTCATTCCAGTATTTGCAATCTTTTTTTTTTTTTTAATAAAATAGTTAAGTACATTTCGTTGTTCGTCATGCGAATATCCAGCAGTGGAGTTCTCCGGTCTGATATACAGTGGATAGCACATACCTCGGCAGTCTTGTAGTAGGGCAGCACGGCGTGCAGGAGGTCGGAGCAGAGCGCGAGCAGACGGCCGCCGTCCAGGAGGTGCGCCAGCAGCAGCGGAGCGCCGGCGCCGCGGCCCACGCATCCCGCCACCGCCACCAGCGCGCACCGCCCGCGCCACGCGCCGCTCTCCAGCGACTCGCGCGTCATACTGTACAACGTATACCTGCAAAACGCACCCAAGCGGTATACAAGCAAAATAGAGGATAACAAACCGAGACGACGTAACCCCAAGCACTGCTCGGAGCATGTTTCGGAGTTGGAAATGCCGTAAAGCCACTGACCGCTCCAAATGGGCATCAATCATCCACAAGATACTGGGAAGGAATCACGATCCTTAATAATGAGCGACCGACTGGGGACTGAACCTGAGGGTTGTGGTTTTTCCATGAAAAAAAACACAACTTTTATATGGATCTTTCATTCCCAGTGGTTTCTGCAGTTGGTGGTTAAGTGCTGCTTTAGAAAATGCTTAATGGAAAAGTACCACTTTTATTGCACATTAGCATACCTAATAAGAGGTATAATTTACGCTACTTTATCTAAAGAAGCAAATCAGTCTACAAGCGAGTGTATAGTCTGTATAGTTTGACTCGCCTAAAGACAAGTGGATATGTGATTTTATTAGAAAGCTGATCAATATTACCTTTTGATGCAGATTTTAAGGAACAAATATACACTAGTTAGATGTTAAGTATGCAGAATAAGTTATTCATTTACTCTTTTTTTGACAACCTTTATTTAGTATTATGAATGTGTCTACATTTTGCATTGATCTTGGTTTTAAGAAAGCCATTCAAGTATAAGTCTTTCTCAATGCAATCTACAGCAAACACTTACCATCAGACTGGCCGACTGCCTGTCTGCTTTCTTTAAAATAAAAAACTTATTTACTGAGTGGCCAATTATTAAAACATATCAAACTGCTACAAGGCGCGAGACAATTTGGAACTAATGTGACATGACTGTGTATGGTAATAAGCTATTTCATTCTTCGTAGTGAAACAAATAACAACTCACCTATCACAATCCAATACTTTCCTAAGAGAAGCTTCTAAATTTTCCCTAGCGGCTTCACTATCTGAATATATCAACACATTTGGTGATTTAGTATTGGCTAATGGACGGGAACATTTCACAGACTTAGGTGTGCCTTGTTGAGAAGTTGAGGCTTTGCTCGACTCTTCCTTTACTGTAGGATAGGAATCTATTTGAGATGATGGTCTCTTTGGCCCTGTCGTGCTAACCACTCTCTTATGTGTAGTTACAGACTTTATTTGACTCGATATGTTGAGGAGTGAAGTTGAAAGCTGACTGGTCCCTTTCTTCAGATCCAATTTCAAGCTTGATTTCTTTGGGGTGATATTGTGCTGGATTTCCACAGTGACATTTTCTAGAACGCATTCCTTGTCATCATTTTGTATTGGTGCAAATTGCAGTTCAATTTTTTCTTGGCTATTTGGCATTTCTACAAATTGTTGTACTACTGCTTCTAATGCTTTTTCCTGTGGCTTATCTTCATCATCTGCATTGAGAGACTTGGTTGTATTACAGCTGACATCAGCCAATGTGATGGTTTTCCTTGGAGGGACTTCTATCACAGTGTCAGTGCTTCCATTCATATGGACTATAGGACTCCTGGCATCAGACTTGATATCTACAACTTTGGATAGTTTTCTGAGTAATGCAGCATGAACAGGCCAGTGGAATTCTCCCATTGAATTCTTTAGGCTGTTTTGGGTGTCACTGCGTAAACTTCTCATTGAAATATCTGTTGCTTTGTTTGGTTCTCCAGTTATTGTAACCGCTGAAAGAAATGCAAATTCAATCAAATATATTAATTTATATTACTAACTGTCAGGTATTGAGTAACTTTTCTAATGAAGTCAATTTAAATTAGTTCATCTCTTCATGCAATTGTTTTAAATAATTATAATTGAAAAAATATAGAAGAAATAAATTGAGGAGTACTTACTCTGCACCCTTACAACTGGCAGGTTGTGATCAATAACAAACTCTCCCCCAACAAAGTTAAAACCAATAATGCTGAGATTCTCGATGTTGGTTTTTAGAACTATTGCAAGATGTGTTCCAGCTTTCCAAGCTATTGGCTGACCCATTGACTCCAGCTGAAGAGCAGGTTATAATGTATTACCATATTGAATATCTTAAATGCTGAGTATATTTTTGGCACAAAAAATATAAACTTACACTGATAACTTCCTGTTCACTGCCTTCATGTGGGTCCATCTCACACTCGAAGAGCACATCTACATCCAAGTCTGTCACTGGAGACTGTTCACTGGAGCCGAGCGGCAAGCCACCAATGCATGACACCCAGTCGCTAATCTCAATACACTGAGTCGGTTTCATACTGCATATTCTAGTTGCATTTGTGTAATCCAGGAGATCACAAAGATATGCATTTTTCGGATTAGTGCAAAGCTTTGAACTTAGGGTTGGTGTTTCTGGAAAATGATCACTACATAAACAAAAAAATATTGTCCCTACCAATACATTTATTTATTTTACATTTACTTGTCTGTTAGGAATAAAAGAGTCCAATCTTTAGACTGGATTTCTATAATAATTTTTATATTACATATTATAATACCAGATCTCATAAAAATGCCAGAAAAGGAGATTATTCAAACTAAGACCAATTTTGTTAAAAAAAAAAGCTTAATGTAGAATTGTAGAGGATGTATGTACCATGATCATTTAATTTATTTGACAAGTTAGTATGAATGTAGATATTATTTAACAGTGACTTTGTTGGCTTTAATAAACTGGTATTCAGACATTAACAAATGTTTGTATGATCTGCAAATATTTGTCTTGGGTCTGGCTGTTTTCTATGTATAATAAGTAAGTATTTTACAAAAAAGTATATCAGTCATGTAGTTCCCATATTACAAGTTCTGCTTAGTTTGGGGCTATCATCTAGCTGCCTATAGGTATGTTTGGGGCTGTGTGAAAAATGACCAGCATTATTTATTATTTTTATTATTGTGATTAAAATGTTGACATAATGTATACTTATTAAGGAAAATTAGGTAAGTAGCTAAGTTATAATTTTAATTATGTAAGTATTTTATATTTGACACTTCTAATTCTGAGTTTTATACCTAATAAAAATCTTTAAGTATTACCTCCTTTTAAGCATTGTATGAAACTTGCAGCACCCTGACAGAGTATTATGTACTTTTACATGTCTCTACAGCTACTTTTAATGTAGGTAACACCTAAACTGATGTTGGACATGAATAAATGAAATATTATCAATAAGATAACTTATTATTCTTACCTGATTGTAACAGGAGACACATAAATGAGTTTGAATGTCATCCAAAGGTAACATTAATCATCACACGGGCGTAAGATTCATTATGTAGGTGTAAAAATGGATGTGAATGGGTTAACATGAAGGTACTTACCGGCAGCGTTTTCAGGAACTTTACAAAAGGCGACACTTGTGTTTCCGTTCAAGAATTCGAGTAGACGAGCCCGAAACGAACGAATTCGCCAGGTCTTGATGAAAGTCATTGCGATGTAGATTGGTGTGAACAGCATGGTCACTAACTTGCATGCACTTTAGACTCCTTCACTTTTACATAGACATTTTATTCAGATTTCTTTGGAGCTAACAAATAAGTCGCGACGAAACTGGGTTATCGATTCTAAAGTCCATCTGCTGCAGTGTGTTTTTGTCACTTATATTTGTTTACATAGGATTAATCTTTTGCTGATTTGGAACCTACGTTCCGAAAATAATAATTTAACACTACGAGAACTAGCGCTATCATAGTACCTACCTACCAAAAATAATATTTTTGAAGATCAAAAAAAATCCAAGTCAAATCCCTTACTATTTTGTTACCTACCGATCTATAGTTTCGTTTCACTTCTTTCTTGATATTTATTCGAAACTGTCACTGTCATTCTTATCAATGCAGTTACACTTGCGTGTTCGCGTTCGCCTTGGCACTCATCGAAACGACACGAGACGCGACAATATGTTTTTCTACTCGTTCCGACGCGAACTGCCGTTCACACAATCGTCTAGTCATTCAGTTATGTGGCAATCGTCCGACGATTCCCCCGTAATTGTAACAGCATGCACACTGCGTTTAGTAATATTTGTAGAGCTTATTCTTATTTTATTCATACACGGACACGGACAGTGCCTAGACGTGCGGTACGAGCGGGCCGATTGTTCACTACCACCTCATGCCGCACTAACGCCGGCGTTCGAGCCCCTATCTATCAGCTCGTTCACTCTTATAATATTAC
The DNA here is from genome assembly GCA_958496245.1 of Perizoma flavofasciatum. Lineage (NCBI taxonomy): Eukaryota > Metazoa > Arthropoda > Insecta > Lepidoptera > Geometridae > Perizoma > Perizoma flavofasciatum. The sequence goes on along the minus strand of OY292439.1, from coordinate 5,264,957 downwards.
ACTTTGAGGATATCGACGTTTCCTGTAGCAAATTTAAAAAAGCTGTTTTAAATAGTATTTGTGAGTAGGTTGGTTATCTACTCATAAGAATATGTTATGGTTCCTTTTATTTTTTAACTTTCACGTTTATGTTCGCAACAATTATTTTTTTAATGTACGTAAGTTCTCTAGTACTTACCGTATGACGTAGCAAGATCTCTCATATTTTATAACTATTACTGCAAGCTGTGGATAATGGTGTTTGTAATATTTTAATTTTACTTAATTGTGTTACAGCTACTTATTACTTACTAATGTATCACTGTTTGTTGTCCCTAAGAAATAAAATACATAATTAAACAAAGCATACGCGATTATTTCGCGTATGCTTTAAATTATATTGTTTTATTTATAAATTTGTCTAACATTACGTACCTAAGATTAGTATTTTCAGATATTACTAAATGCAACGCTGATGTTATAATTTCGGGCGTACGTATTCTGTGACAGTTGCCGTCTGACTAATTAAACGTAGTGGTTATTTCCTTAATTACCGTTATTTTTATTACCAGGTTTACACATACAACGCGCATAAATACGATAACGATGCATGTGTGAAGGGCAAACTGGTCACTAGTCTCATGTTTTGCCTCGCGCCTCGCGAGACCGACTGAAGACTCAGCGATTGGGGAGACCGTATTGTACGTCCATGCAAAGCACAACCATGGAATGCACACCCCTGGAAAGTACAGCCAGTATTACAAACCATTTGGTTTGAATTATCTGGGTGTGCTTTCCATGGTCGTACAATACGCTCCGTACAAACTAAACACATGACGGTATTGCACACCCCTGGAATGTACACCCCGGATTACAAACCAATATTCTCGACGCTCATTGGTCGCGAGTTCGTCATATCCGTGAGCTCTCATTGGTCGATGCGAATAAGTCGCATGACGAGAACGAGCCTCGTTTGCACTGAGCAAGTTTTAATATGTTCAACTAAGAGTTGCCATTGATAAATAATGTAAACAATAAGTTAATGTTGACCTGAGAAATCCTTCCTAAGCAAATCCGTCTTGGATTGGTTAGGTTATTAGTTTTTTTTTATTACCACTCAGAAAAGGAGGATTGCTATCCGAACTTTATCCAACAAACTTGGGTTCAAATAAATAAAACCAACCGGTTAGTTCTTCTGCAAAAACCCGACATAAATAACTAATCTACTTACTACATCTACATTAATTTACTAATAGCGTAAAATACTATGGCAACACAGCACTTGCCCCTTGATAGCACTCGCACATGAAAACAGAGCATGAAATTGGTTCGTATTCCATGGCTGTACATTCCAGGGTTGTACAAAACTGGCCGTACAAGATCAACACGTGTAGGGAATGCACGCCCAGGAATGTACGCCCAGTATTACAAACCAAGTATTTGAAACCAATGGTTTGTAATACTGGCTGTACTTTCCAGGGGTGTACTTTCCATGGTTGTGCATTACATGGACGTACAATACAGGGACTCATTTGGGGAGACCGTATTGTACGTCCATGCAAAGCACAACCATGGAATGCACACCCCTGGAAAGTACAGCCAGTATTACAAACCATTTGGTTTGAATTATCTGGGTGTGCTTTCCATGGTCGTACAATACGCTCCGTACAAACTAAACACAAGACGGTATTGCACACCCCTGGAATGTACACCCCGGATTACAAACCAATATTCTCGACGCTCATTGGTCGCGAGTTCGTCATATCCGTGAGCTCTCATTGATCGATGCGAATAAGTCGCATGACGAGAACGAGCCTCGTTTGCACTGAGCAAGTTTTAATATGTTCAACTAAGAGTTGCCATTGATAAATAATGTAAACAATAAGTTAATGTTGACCTGAGAAATCCTTCCCAAGCAAATCCGTCTTGGATTGGTTAGGTTATTAGGTTTTTTTTTATTACCACTCAGAAAAGGAGAATTGCTATCCGAACTTTATCCAAAAAACTTGGGTTCAAATAAATAAAACCAACCAGTTAGTTCATCTGCAAAAACCCGACATAAATAACTAATCTACTTACTACATCTACATTATTTTACTAATAGCGTAAAATATTATGGCAACACAGCACTTGCCCCTTGATAGCACTCGCACATGAAAACAGAGCATGAAATTGGTTCGTATTCCATGGCTGTACATTCCAGGGTTGTACAAAACTGGCCGTACAAGGTCAACACGTGTAGGGAATGCACGCCCAGGAATGTACGCCCAGTATTACAAACCAAGTATTTGAAACCAATGGTTTGTAATACTGGCTGTACTTTCCAGGGGTGTACTTTCCATGGTTGTGCATTACATGGACGTACAATACAGGGACTCGGCATTTGTACACAAACATTTCGACGAGTAAAGAAAGGAAAGCAAGCGCGCAATTGTAAGCCCGGTATTATTACATTTTCAATATCATAGAAATTAATGGAACAACTTATTTTGCGTGAAACGAAGCCGTTGATTCTTACATCAACTGACGTAAACTTGAATTTCAGCCCAAAAACTCCTTAAGGCGAAACTTTTGCCTTACGAAGGTTTTGGCCGCGAAACTTAAGGCAAAAGTTTGCGGCCAAATTATCTACAAGTACTTTTGCGGGGAACATACCATACGGATGACCCATACGCCCATACAAACGTATTTAAAGTCTAGCATCGCAAGTTTGCCCCTACAATACAAAACTCACTAGATCCTAGTGTGTTTTACTTTGGCATGTAGGTAGGTACTTATGTTTTTAGATAAGTGTACATTTCCGCAGGAACTCGAGAAAAATCCAAGTGAAACTCTAAAGCATAGATTTTGGATAGCCAATCTCAGTAGATACCTACTTTTATAATTTAACCTAGGTAATTACCTATGATATACCTACCACGTATTTACCGATTCGCTATTTAAAATCAAACAAACCACTAGGTTCCTACGTTTAGTATGAAAAGTCCGTTATTATTATTATGCATGGCGACAGGCAAATTCCTACATACATAGTTACCGAGTTACATAATCTACTGTAGCGAAAGAAAATAAATGAACAAAGGACACTGATGATATAATGCCTTACTTTATTCATTGGCAGCTTTAACAAGGTTCGTGACTGAATTCAGCACATAAATTACAATATCACAATAAATATAAAATACCTACATAGTGCATTGCATTATAAAGAGTACCTATCTTCGTCGTATATTTGTGCCGCGCTTTTGATAAACGCACTAACTAGGTTTTGACACTTTTAATGAAAAACACGTTTGAAGTTTTTATTTACTGCTGGTTATGCCGAAGAACCAACACCCGTTCTTCGTAAACGAGTTCTTGTTCTTCCACGCCACCGGCCGGCGCCGCCCGTTCTTGGCAAACGTAGCGTGGGGCGCCCCCCAGCAGCTAGGATTACCAGATGTCTCACTGAAAAATCCTGACAAGGAGCCTGATTTCTATAAAAATGTCCTGAAATTATTGCCACGAGCGCGCGCGATGTAATGAATGTAGGTGTAATAATAAGTTCACTGAGCACAGTACCTTAGGTTGCACAGCGCAATTTAAGCTTATTTTTATGTAAAATATTAGAATTTACATACTTACAAATATTTGCATGTTAATTTGTTTTAGTTTTGGCGTTCTTACATATAAAACAATAACTAACTCATTTTAACTTATAATAATAATAAACATTTATTTCAGGCAACAACATGAACAACATTTAAAATTATGGCAATAGGCCCATAATATAAATAGGTACCTAATTATTATAATACTTAGATTCACCAAAAATTCTATACAGTCAAAAAACCCCGGAAATCCTAACCAATGCTTAAAAATCCTGACATGTCAGCACAAATCATGAACAAGGGGCTAGACAAATACCACTTTCTGTTGACGTTAACGCCTGCGGAAACAAAAAATGCGTGGAAATGACATTTGCTGCGGAAATGTCACGTGACATTTTCATACCATGGTAACCTTACCCCAGGCTAGGTGGAACGATAACTTATGAAAGGCGGCGCAGCACGGCGGGCGGGGCAGGTAGGTAGGTATAAAGTCAAAGAGAAGCTAACTGCTCGATTTATGAAGTGGATGAGAAGAGCCGAACACCGGCTCAGTGTATTGGAAGAGGCCTATGATTGTCTATGATGATGATGTGCCTTTAAGAAAGCTAAGTCGATGTTTTAATGAACAAGCAGGTACCTAGGTAAGTACCTAACTATTTAGGTAGTGGGTAAAACATACTACTTAAGACTGATTTGTGCTGAATGATGCCCCTATCTCTTTAAAGTGGTTCTATAAGTTTACCTATATTATCCTTATCCCTTGCGATAATTTATTCTATTCATGTAGGTAAGTAGGTACCTACCTACCTACTACTGTTTTAGAAAATATAGTGGGTCAATAAAAAATAAAATATAATGTAACCGCCTTTAATAAGACTATCTATTTTGTAGGAAAAGGACTCTACTTAATAATTCCTAATAATAATTTATTCTACATCTCTCTCTTAAACCATAAATTGAACTTTAACCTAAGTAATTACATACCTATTCTTCTATCAATAACGATATAGTATCAACTATACTATATCGATATATCGTCATCAACTAGTAATATAAAATCAAAACAATCTTTATAAAGTACCTAGGAACATACTATTAATTATTTATTCAGTGGTAAAACACAGAATAATGGATCGATTTGTAACTTAAACTTGCCAAACGAGATTGCCGACATTAAGTAGTAAATTGAACAATAAGTAGGTAGGCTGGTAACTTAATCATGGAAAGTGGTAAAAGGGTAGAGATTCCTGATGTCATTAGCAAGCAACTTGCGGTCAACTTGAACACCCTCCGATCTAAATAATTGCCTGTCAAGTGGTCAAAATAGATGATAGGCGGGTAGACGGCACTAATGTGAAAGTGTCGTTTGCATCCGAACAAAATGAATAGGGAACTGATAATCATCAGATGTTGTTTACAATTCTCGACCCTATGTAAGTATGTCCACCGATAAAAGTATGCCGACGATATTTACTTTGCCGTAGCGTAGTCAGTGTCCTAACGTCGGTCGGAGTGCATGTGTTTATAATAATTAGAAGTTGTATCGAGGACTTCAAAATGGAACTAAATTTTATAACGACTCTCATCAAACACGATGTCAATCATAATGTGAAACAGTGCTTCAAGTCGAAAAAACCTTTCGGTAAGAAGTTTTGTGTAATTTGTTAATTTTCTCACGCAACTCAAAGGTGCATCGGCCTACCTGGTCAACCTGTCTACCTACTTCTTTTTTTTTCGTTTAAAAAATCTATGGAATGTGGATACTGTCGCCTACGCATTGATCCAGAGAATCTCTATGCATTATTCCCTTTGCCATTTTTTTTGAGTTTAATTGTTTGAATGGGCTCGTGATGCTGGCGTGCAATATGTACCTACCTACTTTAACCGTGAAATTAGTAAGTGGTAGGTAAGAGTAGGTGTAGGTAGGATACGAAACAAAAAGCCGAATTGTAAAAATTAATAGGTTAGTTAGGTATATTTTGACTTTAAACTGATTTATTTAAAAAATCGTTACAACAATTGAATATACCTAGTCTTTAAATTATAAGTAACTAGTTATCTACCTACCTACCTATAAGGATAATCTTCTCCACCCAAATGTAGGTACCAAGATATACCTACCATGTCAATAGGTGGTTGGTCCTTATTTCAATAACAAGATGTTTGTGAACTCAAGCAATTTATATTAGGTGCCTATCATCATTCACTAAGTATTGGTTTGGGTTATTAGCATTTAGATAGTGGGGCGCTTACATCTAAAGTCGGTTTGAAATTGTTAATCAATAACAACCACCAAAACGTAAACATTTTACATTTTTTAAAGACATTACAAATTCAATGTACAATTTATAAATCTGTTAAAGATTACATAGGTGGGTAAACCTACTTGCGTTTTGTGAGGGCACTTTAAATGTTTTATTTTAGTTCTTGCTCTGTGTTTTGCAAGAATATAGTCAAGATAACTAGGTATTATATTTTACAGTAATGCACACATAATTAATACTGGTAGGTACTTAACAAGTGACTGATAGAGTCCGAGGGGAGCCCTTGTGACGTCACTATACAGTCTCACCAGAGACCTAGTGCGGGGAACAAAGCTCCTTCAGGTACAGATTATCCACAACGAGTTTCTACAACTCATTAGATAAATTACTAATAACTATAAGTATTATCTTTTGTACCGAAAAATATCTTACGAAAAATATCTTCTTACGATAAAAAATATCTTATAAACTTTTACTTTACTTGGTTGGGATTTAGAAAGCCGACTCCCGAACTTAGTTAAAAAGGACAGGGGATGGAAGGGATGGACTCGACTATTCCAACGGTACCACTCCCAAAGTTAGGAATTAAATAGTTTCCGAGTAATGACGTTTTTAAATTTTGTAGTTTAAGGGCTGAAAAATTCAAATACGAATAAACAGAGTGAGGCCTATACCCATAATTTCCAAAAAAGAAAAAGGAGGGTTAAATTAGGTTCTGTGACTCACCAACAAATGCATCAAAACGCTGCGTTGGGCTCGTGCTCGTGCACAATATTTTCGGACAATTTGTCCGAACTGACACTTTTAATTTTAATTAATTTAAAATTAAAAGTGTCGTTTCGGACACCATACAAATATTGAAGCTTTTTTGTACAATCAGTTATTTTTTTTTAAATATATTTTATGTTACATACTAAGAGAAAGAGCGTTACCAAAACTGAGTATTTTAGGATAAGTCATTGTGCCATTCTTCGGCATCATAAATGTTCTGTGGACGTGTATCACAGAAATTCACCACATTTTGAATATTACATGTTGAAAAAAGAAACCATTAATAATTCAAAACGTGTAATGTTGTATAAAATCAGCATCTAATAAATATTGCTTTTAAATCTACTATAATCATGAATTATACTAAAGTAAAAAAATAACTCGACAACAATCAGATTGATTGATTTAACATTATCGATTTAAAAAAAATAACATATTCCTTTTTCTCTTAGAATGTAGGAACAATAAAAATCTCAGATAATAATCAGTTCTAGCACAGACTAAATACTATATAACTACTACATACATACCGATTTATTAGATTTACTAAACAGCAAAACGAGCGAGAGAGCCCTATACGAATAAAAGAGATGAGGTGACTTTTCTATTCATTGAGATCTAGTTTATGCATTAGCTCTTTAACTGCCAAGATGCGTATTTATGTATGTGTGTGTTTGTAATATTATTTATTACCTCATATCATCCAAACGGCTAGATTGATTTATATGTTTAAGGTATCATTGGATTCGTCTAGGCAGTTTATTATCTGACTGTAAAAAACAGCATTTTATCATTGGTGTCGAAAACGTCGGTAAATAATTAATTAAAATGTAAAGTGTCAGTTCGGACAAAGTGTCCGAAAATATTGTGTCCGAAACGTCGGCAAGCCGAACAGTGTCGGACTAAATTTAAAATTTGAATAGGATCCATTTCAGACTAGTCAGAGGTTGGTCCATTGTAATGATGTATTGTATATCATATCGGAATCCAGGAGACAAATTAGCAAATTAAAGAAAATTAAAAATAAAATAATTCAACAATTCCTACGCTTTATTAATGACAATCTTTTTATGATTTCCAAGCATGTGTGTTACAAAACAACCTTGTTTTGTAACACACGCAGGTACCTACTTTGAACTTTAAAAATAAATATTGACCATAGAAATAGTTATAGTGCGTAGGTTTTGTTCTAGGTACGTAGGTAACACGTAAAAATACAGAAGCAGTTCAACGAACCTGATATTTTGTTTACTTTATAGCAGCACATGCACTAGTAGGCATTATCATAATTTGCGTAAATTGTTCTAATTTGTTAAAGTAATATCTACGTGACCTGAGTCATGTAACCAGCCAATGAGGGCCCGTTGGAAAGTAAACATCTCGGACTATATCACACTCCAGTCACTCACTATGCATCGAGCATTTTGGGATGCAGATGCACAACGCAAATAAGATTGTGCGTTCGGTCGAATAGGAGTGCTTGAGTTTGAATTGTTGATTTGTGTTTGAACTGTCGATTTTAAATAAAATGTGTTTTGTTACAGTGAGTAGGAAAGAAGAGGTGATGGCTATAAAGAGCAAATTTCCCACCAAAATCCCGGTTGGTATTTTATTTGATTTAAAATTTAGTAAGCCTACTGTACCTACATAATTCGAACAGAACATCGCAAGACCTACCTACTATTATGCTTTACCACGCTTTACTGTGTTTTTATTAGTGCAGGCTTGAATCGCTTTGCAATGTGTCATTGGCATAGAGAATATTACAACAACTGCGTTGTCTTCAGGTGTTGTTTTTTTTCTTCAAGAAATAGGTTAGGTACCTACATAGGATATGTAAAGTGATTTTCTGCTAATAATACGGCTCATTCATCATCTATTCAATAAAGAGGTACGAATATTTTTAATAACGTTTTAAAAATCAGTTTTTTTTTGCAGTTGATAGTAGAGAGGTATCACAAAGAAAGAAATCTGCCGGTACTGGACAAATCAAAATTTTTAGTGCCAGAGGATATAACCATGTCTCAGTTCTTAGTCATAATCCGGAACAGAATAAAAGTTAAACCAAATCAGGTAAGTCATGCACTGCACTATTTTGTCAACAAATTTTCTCCTCAAGTTAAAGACCAGGCTTTACATAAAAATGACAAGATTCTACACGATTTGCGTTTTTCAACAACCCAACCCTAGAACTAGTAGGTACCCTAGATGTAGATACCTACTAGTTAGTATGTTTAAGTTTTTTATACATATTTTTAATACGTAGGTATAGCGTCAAATTAATCAATTTTATTTTATCTTTATATTATCGAAAATTTATCTCAATTGAATATGGAGGTAGACAGGTTATAGGTAGATAAGTAAAGCCTTCTATTTAGGAATTAGAAGCTTACCGTAATGACTTACAAATTCTACTAATATTATAAACGCGAAAGTTTATGAGGATGGATGTTTGTTACTCTTTCACGCAAAAACTAGTGAACAGATTTTGATGAAACTTTACAGTAATATAGCTTATACATCAGAATAACACATAGGCTCCTTTATATCCGGGTACCACGTGGGCGAAGCCGTGGGAAGAGGCTAGTGAGTGAAGTATAAACTTAAAACATAACGATGAGCGTCATAATAGTGTCTAACGATATCTATACATCTTGAAATATCCGGATTGCACGCAAATGAAACCGGATAGTTCTGGACTGAGGAAATTACTTCACACCTAGAATATAGATTAACTAGAAGTCGCGTCCCATCCAAACAGTACCAGGTAAACTAACACCCAAGTAAAAAACACCAAAATTCACGTGTCACAAAATTGAAATTTCAAAGTCCAAATCTTGCTAGCTTGCTTACTAGCCTACTAGGTGCTCAATAAGTAGTAGATTACTAAAGTAACAAATAGCGATACGATTCATATAGAGACTGGCTACTATCAGAGTTCCAAACGAACTCCTTTTGGTGGCACACGCGGCGCGCTTTCTGGTTAATTTATATTCTAAGCTTTACACCTATGATACACTGAGCCAACTGGGCCTTGGTAAATTTGGTCATGCCTCTAACTACTTGTATATAGAAAGATATCTAACATTTGTGTTTTTTTATAAGTTTTCACTTATTTAGTGTAGGGTGGTTAGTAAATTTTGCTGTTTTGTTAACAGGCGCTGTATTTGATTATAAACAACAGATCGATGCTATCCATGAGTCTCACGATGGCGCAGGCCTACGATGCCTACGGAGACGAAGACGGCTTTCTTTACATAACTTACGCGTCACAGGAGGTGTTCGGTTATAAAGATGGTGAGTTCGTATTTAGGTAACCGTTCTCGACTAATGATGATCATGATGATTTGCTGTAGAGCATGATAATCAGTTTAATATTAGACGAGGAACTTACAGAAACGAAACAAGAATTTAACCACCTACAAAAACAGTTTCATCAATAAGTTTGAAAACGTATGAAAATATGTTTTAAATCTTGACATACATAAAATACGCTGTATTTGAGGGTTGGAGTACATATTTCGTTTAAAAGATAAGCAATTTTAAGGTTCAAGAGATAATTAATATGTAACGACCTTTTTTTTTCCATTTTCCACACAACATCATCTAGCCCCAAAGTAAGCAGAGCTTGTATTATGGGAACTACATGACTGATATACGAGTACTACTTAAACACTTTTTTTTGTAAATACATACATATTATACATAGAAAACACCCACACCCGAGACAAATGAATGCGGATCATACAAACATTTGTCCCGCAGCGGGAATCGAACCCGCAACCTTCTGCGTCTCAGGCGGACCTTCGCCCACTGAGCCACAGTGGTTGACAATTGCAGCAGAATATCAATGTTATTTCATTGTTTAATACTTTTGATATTTCAGATATGACGAAAGGGTTTCAAGAGGTCCAAGCTATAAGACACAGGTTTCCAAATAAAGTTCCCGTAAGTATGAAAATTTCAAGTACACTTAACAGGAAAAATGAAATGATGACTGAGTTTCGAACGAGGAACGACGTTAAAACGAAAATTCATGAAAAAAAAATTACAAATAGATACATTTAAATGTGTCTCAAATATAAGTAGTAAGATTAATTAATTTGAAAATTGTACGATTATCATTTTATTTTGATGCATATCAAATGATACTTGTAATTTCAATGAATAAATAAATGTTGACTTTGACCAGTTTATAAATATCCCGCTTTAAGTAAAAAATGCTGAACGTTCGTAGTAGTTTGACTATCCTTTGATTTCATCATTTCATGTTTATTTCAGTTGTACGTGGAAAGATATTCCAGAGAGCGTGAAGTCCCAGCGTTGGGAAGAAACAAGTTCCTAGTCCCACAAGAGCTCACAATGTCCCAGTTTCTGTACATCATCAGGACTAAGATGAAACTAAGAGATTCCCAGGTAAGCCCAACTAATGTGAAATGTGATAAAACTAAAGAATTTATAGATGTCTGAATTTGCTAATTAAAGTAGCAATGGTCATAATACCATTATACTTATAAAACTTAATATTCAATTTTTCGGAGCTTCTCTCTTGAATTTCTCTATAACTATTAGCAGTCTTCGAAGATTCTCTTGCTAGGCTATATTTACTCTACTAGGTGGTAGAAAACACAACGCCATTCCCTACACGTGGAGGAAATCTGCTGTCCGATCATGTGAAATAAACGCGCAGTACAGGTGTTTTTCGTTCTAAATGTATTTTCTCATCAACAGGCACTGTACCTTTTGGTGAGCGATAAAGTGCTGGTCAGCCACAGCATGACGATGGCGCAGGCGTACGAGCAGTTCCGAGCCGAAGACGGCTACCTGCACGTCACATACGCGGCGCAGCAGGTCTTCGGATGAACTCGGGTAAGTAATCCTCAACAGAGCGCTGGTTAGACTAACGAAGGTGTGCGAACAATTCCGTAGCATGATTATGTAATTTAAGCAAACAGAAACAGACGTAAAGGCGTTTGAATACACTCATGGACATATATAGAGGAGCACAACAAAAAAAGATAAATCAGGATTAAAACTATTTTATTTGTGTTTATTGCTATTTTATTTATATTGTCACCATTTGAACAAAAAAACGTACTTCAATAGTAGTACCTACCAGTTTGCCGGTATCGTCTAATATTGTGATAGATGACAGATTTGGAAACTCGTAATTTTTGAGCCACTTCATTTCATTGTAACTGTAACCAATTTCAATTAAAAGTCGCTGCTTAAGAGGCGTGAACTACGCTGAGATCCGGCATTATCCTTTAAAGTAAGAAATACGCCTTTACGATTACCATTTCACTAAATAGTTCTGGAAATTTAAAACAAATAAATGTACATTTTATCTAAAACTTTCACGTATTTCGTTACTAATTAGAATTACTTAGCTTTAGTTTAGTTAAACACAACACGCCTGAATTTAACACTACTCTTAAGTCTATTAAACTCAAAACTAGCAGTAAGATGACCGAACTTGATCTTAAAAAGTTAAGATTTATATCTACCGCTATGAGTACCTAAAGTGAGTACCTACTAGTAACTTCAAGTAGTTACTAGTAGGTACACTCGCAACAAAACAAAGTTATCGGGAGAAAAATATAACGATTGATTTATTGCATATCAATTAATGCACGCAATAATGCAGTTACTTATTATATTACAAAAAAAATGTTGGGATAAAGGGTTACGACGATTTATCTACATATTATTTATAAATAAGTTATAGCTGGGTAATCTTATTATTTTTATTGAATATCCAAGTTTGCATAATGTTGACTACCTTCTAATGTGTTATCCAAGAGCCACACACAAAAGGTAGGTAAAGGTATCTTACGACTTTTCTAGTCTTCTAATTCCGTGTCTGACTATACAGACAACGCATAGCTTTCAGGCCTTAAACAGGGCTTAAACTTTCAAGTGTACCGTATTTTTATGTTGAATGTATGTAAAAAAAAAACTATTGCTATATCCCATCTCTTATACACAGTATCAGGAAAAACATTGATTTTAAGTTGAAATAGACGAAAATATTGAAGTGTTTTTGAATGATGAAAACACATTGTTCGATAATTACATCCGATGAAAATATATTTTTCGTATTTTCGATGTTCTTTGATCATAATTTAATATATAAAAACAAAGCCTGATTATTTATTCAGACCTTACGTTTCCGCTGGTGCTAAAATATTGATTACATTACTATTAGGTATTCCGGTGCGACAAAACAAAAATGATGGATGATGAAAACACATTGTTCGATAATTACATCCGATGAAAATATATTTTTCGTATTTTCGATGGTCTTTGATCATAATTTAATATATAAAAACAAGCCTGATTATTTATTCAGACCTTACGTTTCCGCTGGTGCTAAAATATTGATTACATTACTATTAGGTATTCCGGTGCGACAAAACAAAAACACAAACATAGTAGGTAGGTACTTGCTATTTTAAAAATAATCACTTTCTCGTATCTTACCGTGCCATGGACATTTAACAATAACAAGTGCATTTTACTCACGATAACAATTATTAATAACGCGGAATATCTGTTTGTATATTTTTTTTATCGTTTTGTTATGTAAGTTCTGTCTGTTGCGGGTCAACAACCTTTATCAATTGTTACTAACAGTGATAACTGTGATAAGGGACTCTTGACGATTAGCATTGAATTTCATTCACAACGCTGGGGGCCACAGTGTCTATTACATACCTACTTAAATACAGTTTTATACATAACTTGTTATCATTTATTTGCCGCGGTTTCGATACGAAGATAGCTATTGAAATTAAATGCTAATTTCATTATAACCTACTGCTCATAGGCCCTTTTTGATGTCAGAGCAAACTTATTTCTTTGATAGGTAAGAACATTATTACGTTAGTGTTATTGAAGGATGAACATGTCGGCTTCGAATCTAAAAATATTGAACCATAAATCACAATGAAACAAATAAACAAGCGATCAGAATTTCCTACCAAGGCCTTACGTAAACAATTATAGCATTTATACTTTATCATCCCTGCATGCATTGTCAGATATAAATATGATGAACCTGTATTATTCCATGCAGTACAAGAAAATATAACTTTATTTATGTCATCATAATAAGTTTATCGGGGGTCAGAAATGCACAAACATACGGACGAGGCCTGCTCTGATAATGTCGATTTATGCATTGTAATATTTGCAGGCCCCCCGGGGCTTGTTTTGCCGGGATGACTGATAGAGCCAGCTATTGTCAGGGTGATTAGATAATAGTTCGGAGTTGAGTGACTGTTACTAGGTACCTTTTCGTTGTGAATAGATAGATAATAGAGACAAGTACATACTAACACTAATCTCAAAAAGAAATTGCTTGGTCGCGAGGATTCGGTATAAATCTAGGAATGGAATTAGAACTTCGGAAAATCCTTTCATATTATGCATCCTTCCACACCAAAACGAACATGCATTTAAATAGAGGATCATAAAACGGACTGGTAGCCAGATTTGAAATGCATTTTTACGCTGAGTTAACTTTTGTGCTATCACAAATAAATTCAAATAAGCAACATAGAAAATCACATCCTAATTATGCATAAAAAGTATTTAAGGGTATTTTGCCAAATTCTTGAAATATATAAAACTCTATATAAAAACTGAACGTCACATTGGTTTAAAATATTTTGAAGTACCTAGTTTAAATGATTGAGAACTGTGAAACACCATTTTTTTACAAAGGGTACTTTGCGGTATTATATTAGGGATACCAGGGTGTCTAGACAAATACCTCACGCTTAGTTTTCCTTTCACACTAACGCAAATTTGTCAAGGTAAAACATTGCAGCAGTCACGTGACATTTCCACAGCTAATACAATTCATTTTTTCCGCAGACGTTAACGCCAACAGAAAGAGGTATTTGTCTAGAGCCCATGCAGTATTGAAACCTAATATTACGTTCGTTTAAAATAATTATGCTATGTATTATTCTCTAACCATTACCAAACTAACGTGTTGGTTGTTTAATATTGATTACATCACACATTTTTTAAAGTTTAAATTCCTTTAGTTTATAAGACTATTTCTTGGATCCTTGTGTTGTGACTATTTCTTTTCATCTTATACTAGTGTAAGTATTTTTAATGCACGTTCTATGTAAGTCTTAGATTTTAAAGAATAGATACCTAATGGGTATGCAAATCGCAAGATCGTGGCGAACCACTAAGCACTGATGATGATGATGACTAGTGTACAATTAAAACATATGAAGTTAGATTATATTAAGTTATTTTTTGTTTCAGGTAAACAGAGCTTGAATGGAATTGAATCTGAATTTATTAAAACAAAAATGTTCCTGCTGTCTTCAGATATTAAGACTGATAGTATTCATATAAATTTTGTGATAGTTAAGAATTTTAAATTTTAGACTGTCTTTAGAAGAGTCTGAAACTCTGTACTTCCCTTTTATTACTTTAACAATATTTATTTAAACTAGTGATTAGGTGCCATTATTATCATTTAAAAAATGAAATAAATGAGTGTTATGTTGAAATTTTAGAGTATTATGATCTCGAGAATTTAAAATAATTAAGTTAGCTTTACTCAAATTACCTTAGTTTATAAGTTTTTAAAGTTTATTATAGTTTTTATCATTGCTGTAGGTATAGTGTAGAGAAATTCCTTGTTTAAGATCTATTATTAATGTAACCTACCTACTGATGTCCTGATTAATTGTCTTTTTTTATTATAAATATTTTATTCATTGAAATTCTCTATTATTTAATCTCTACGCAACAAACCGTGTTTTGTTTAGATGAAAAGTCACACATTTGGTTACTTAATTGTATGTGAGTTAGAGGACTTTCCAGTCAATGCAGTTTTATCACATTTCTTTAGCCTTAACAGCTAGTTATCTAAAGAAAACCCTATAAAATATCAAAAAAAAAATGAAATTTAATTACCTTATTAACTAGTCATAGAAAGTCCTAAAACAGTGTGCACTGAACTGTGAGTCGTAACACAAATCACTAACAGTCATCATAGTCCATGTCATTCGCTTGTCGCGAATGCATCCGGTATCATTCGGACGGCGATATGTTCTGCGCAGCGGCGACTAAGGTGTCGTGGATGTCTTTGGCGTACGAGATCTGAAGACGCACCGTATTCAGGTACTGAGGGTAACTGAGTGTTGTTTCCTGAAACAAATAAAACAGCTTGTGAAAATTAAATACAACTCAACAAGAAACAACAAGAAGTGGTAGATCTTCTTGTGAAAAACCTCGGTCGAGGAAGTATCGACCTATTATCATACCTATCCATCATACCTATTTCTACCGCCAAGCAGGAATGCCCGAATTGCAGTGTTCCGCTTTGAAGAGGGTGTCGGTGAAATTACAAACACATGTGACTTTTCACCATTAAGTCTCCGGGTCGGCAACGCGCGATTGATACCTCTGGTGTTGCAAGCTACGGTTACCGTTAGGTGGGTCGTATGCTTGTTTGCCACTTTAAGTGAGTATCAAAAATAGAAAAGTACAATAAGATGATTAAAAGGATTGCGGGTGGCGAACACGAATGGATGGAACACAATGGGGGTGATCTATGTCTACCCCTATTTCTAGCAGTGGTCATGTCTACAGGTAACCTGATCGTACCTGTGTGCTGGGTCCGGAATCAAGTCGCGAAGGTATCACAGACAACGGTAGGTAATGAGCAGCTGACTGAGCTTGCTGGATGCATGTCAGCGCTGTACGCTGAAATTATAATAACTTTAAACAATCTTACAAATATTACACATTTTGAATAGTTTTTGACCCTGGTCTTTATTTTGCATCTAGGTACTATTAGTCATTCGGTGACGAACGTTAGACTAAGGCAAATTAACCCTTGAATGTGTAATTAGTGGGTCTTGAATGGTTATTTATTTAAAGCACATAGTAAGTTGAAGTGGCATTGCCACTTGGTTGGGTTGGGTTATTGGCGCTGGGGAAGAAAGGTTCTCGAAAATATGTGCATTTGCCCCTCTTATTTGCCTGCCGCCTCCCCCCCAGAACGAAATCTTGGGCCCGCGCCTGCTTCTTACAAGCTGTTATTGATGATGATGAATTTTAGCGTAGCAACAACGGGAAGTGGTAGTACGTATGTGATGTTTACAAACATACTTTAGCTCATTACATGACACTACCACTGATTGAAAGCGACCAAAAGCTATTAGAAATATTATTATGTTTACTTGAGTCACGTAAAAGACATCAGATAGCAGGAATTACACTGTTGCTAGGTCAATAAGTTAATTGTTGCACTTGATATCTCAGTATCTCTATTTTCTTGGGACTAACAAATAACTTATACCTACTTTGACAGATAGATCCCGGTTTCCAAGAGGCAAAATGATAGTTCCAGAAATTGTTTTATCTTTGCACATAAATTTTATTCTACAGCAAAAACTATGATGAATTGGATCATTCATATTGCTGATGAAGAATGAGTCTATACAATATCGGTCATGATGCTATGATTGTCAAATATTATGATGCCATAACAGTAGTGGGCGCTTATTCATGAAATGCACAAACTATAACACCCACTGCTTATTATTGGGCTCCTGGTGAGCCGGATCTACTGTTCACCTACTGCACTCACAATGCCATCTAACCATCAGTCAATGTTTAAGTCATGAGTTTTTTATTAATAGGACGTCAACTTATAAACTATGAGTAAATGACGAAATTTTGAAAGACCAGCTGTGAGCCAAAATTGCCATCAAATGAAGCCCTGACACAGCAAGGCGGCGCGACGCCGGCGTCGCTGCCGACCATGAAGGTGGCGGGATGAACTGAAAATGGGGGAGGCCTTCGCCCAGTAATAGGACAACATGGGCTAATTGTATTTAGTAAATACATTGACATTGTTTCAGATGGTCTGCTTCTAGACCGCCGCATATCTCTTCGAAACCATTCAGTGATTGTTAGTTACTAATAGTTGGTATTATAGTATCTGTCTGGACATAGTAATTGATTGATTAGGTCTTACCAAATGTAGTTCCATTTGATCACAAATTGAGAAGAATTCCTCAAGATTCTTGTCAAATCTTGGCACTGGGTTGTCAATGCTTTTCCTGAAAGATATGGTAACTACAAATTTAATTGTCATTAGATGTATAGGGTCCTTTCAAAAAAGAAGAAATCATCTCATTGTTAGATTTATTTTGAGTGTTTAGAAACAAACAAAGGTTTTAATTTTTTTTTATCAATAATTGACACACAAATATTAAACTTCTCTGTGCCACATTTATAAATAGCAGAGTGTAAATGCATCACATGATTTCTATTTACCAACCTACCTATTTTGTTTAATTTCTCAATAGTTTTTTTTCGTAAAGATGAATAAAATTTCAGCTTTATGAAAAAAACAAAGTCAACACATTTTTAGGTATATTAAGTTGCATACTTACTGTGAATTGGAATCTATGTTGTGGTTTTGATGCAGTATTTGAGCAGCAGATTTGAGAGTCATCTGTAAATAACAATAATTTTATAGATTCCTCTCCACCCAAAGGTTATCTGGAAGAGATTGCTTCTAAACAATAAGACCACCTATTGTACTTTTTTAGTTTCTTGTAATTTTTTTGTGGGCTTACATAATCATAAAAAGTTACTTGGAGAGCTGGATCCCATCTAGATCAATGCATTAAGGCTAGTTTCAAGGCAATAAGTCTGAATGGACTGTCTGCTTACAGTCTGATGCTCGTAGTGCCACACATTTGTTTCTGTTTCGGAGCTCTGTGCAGGCTGTCTACAGCTAAGTATGAACTGCTTTAAAACCAGCCTTACATTGCTATTTAGGGTGGCCACAAAACCAGAATTTTGGGGATGCTTCCACCTAGGAGTAATCTGAATCCGTTGAGCTTAAACAGTTTTATATTTTTTAACATCCAACAGACACAAAGTTCTTGTCCTGAACCCAAAGATACTATGATTACCTGAGTTAATGATACTCACGGGTATAGATTCCCGTAACGATCCCATCAAGGTTTTGACTTTGGAGATATTATCCATTTTATCTTGTTGAGCCTGCTGCGGCATCTGAGGTTGCATCTGCTGCGGGGATTGTTGCTGCATTATCGTCCCTGGCACTTGCATCTGCATACCAACGTTCGGCGATGGACCCACGGTGTTCATGGGGTGCATGTTCATTTGACCGTGGTTCATCATGGATATTTTTATATATGCAGTGCAGAAAGATAGAAATATAATATTTGTTTTGCAATTATTGCAAATTTTTACTTCACTTCTTGATTATGTTTTCGTTTTTGATTCTGTGACATTGACATAACAGCAGAAAATCTCGTATGTTTTAGTGTCAAGTCAATAACAAATTCAATAATAATAAGAATATGGCAACACCACTACCTAGTACACCACTCTTGACTACAATCTAACGTTGCACACCATCTTTTGTCGAGTAATAGCTAGCAAGTTATAGCCTAGATTGAGTTTGATAATCTAGATGGCAATATAGAAGAAAAAGGAACAAAATTCACTTTACTTTTTGACTATTTATTTATTATTTATCATCTTTCATGACAAAAGTGAAAACAATGACAAGACAACAGTGATCACCTAATCTCAAATCTCTTCTACACTGGCGGCCACTCGGCACTCCGTAAGGCAATGAGGATTGTATAAATAAATAATAAATAAATAATGCTGGACATTTTCACACAGCATCATCTAGCCCCAAACTAAACACCTATGTATTACTAGCTGATGCCAGCGGCTTTGTACGTGTGTTTTTTTTTTATAAAAAACCGGGCAAGGCAAGTGAGAGTCCTTTCGCGCAAGATTGTATATTTTCCAAAATAATTAACATTAGGTACCTACTCAAGTTCATAAACTATAAAATCAATCAATCACCAAACATTGCTCTATCGAAAAGATTAGCGGTTTGAAAGACAAACAATACATTAATATACGTCGCGGTCATTTCTCCGGGAGACCGTATTGTACGTCCATGCAAAGCACAACCATGGAATGCACACCCCTGGAAAGTACAGCCAGTATTACAAACCATTTGGTTTGAATTATCTGAGTGTGCTTTCCATGGTCGTACAAAACGCTCCGTACAAACTAAACACATGACGATATTGCACACCCCTGGAATGTACACCCCGGATTACGAACCAATTTTCTCGACGCTCATTGGTCGAGAGTTCGTCATATCTGTGAGCTCTCATTGGTCGATGCGAATAAGTCGCATGACGAGAACGAGCCTCGTTTGCACTGAGCAAGTTCTAATACGTTCTAATACGTACTTTTCCACTCAGAAAAGAAGGATTGCTATCCGAACTTTATCCGATAAACTTGGGTTCAAATAAATAAAACCAACCGGTTAGTTCATCTGCAAAAAACCGACATAAATAACTAATCTACTTAATACATCTACATTAATTTACTAATAGCGTAAAATACTATGGCAACACAGCACTTGCCCCTTGATAGCACTCGCACATGAAAACAGAGCATGAAATTGGTTCGTATTCCATGGCTGTACATTCCAATGGCTGTACATTCCAGGGTTGTACCAAACTGGCCGTACAAGGTCAACACGTGTAGGGAATGCACGCCCAGGAATGTACGCCCAGTATTACAAACCAAGTATTTGAAACCAATGGTTTGTAATACTGGCTGTACTTTCCAGGGTTGTACGCTCCATGGTTGTGCATTCCATGGACGTATAATACAGGGACTCATTTCTCCTACGCCAAGTGAGTTTGTTATCGAAAAAAAAAATTGCGAGTATCAAAATATGTCACATATTTCACATTTACATCTTCATCATCAGCCAACAACTGTCACAGTCATAAAGAAATTGTATAGCTCGCTTCTTACCTGCATTTCCCGATCTGGTTGATCGGGAAGGATGATGTGATGAAATATATATTTTTAATCTATAGACAGAATTTTGCTCAACTTGTTTGGTTGAGTCCTTGTATTAAACGTCCATGGAATGCACAACCATGAAAAGTACAGCCAGTATTACAAACCATTGGTTTCAAATACTTGGTTTGTAATAGAAATGGCATTTGCTGCGGAAATGTCACGTGACATTTCCATACAATTATATCATTCCGCAGGCATTAACGTCAACAGAAAGTGGTATTTGTCTAGCACCCCTGGGCGTGCATTCCCTACACGACCTTGTACGGCCAGTTTTATATAACCCTGGAAAACACATCCGTGGAATACGAACCAATTTCATGCTCTGTTTTCATGTGCGAGTGCCATCAAGGGGCAAGAGCTGTGTTGCCAAAGTATTTTACGCTATTAGTAAACTAACCGGTTGGTTTTATTTATTTAGAACCCAAGTTGGTTGAGTAAAGTTCGGATAGCAATCCTCCTTTTCTGAGTGATAATAAAAAACCTAATAACCTAACCCATCTAAGACGGATTTGTCTAGAAAGGATTTTTAAGGCCAACATTAACTTATTGTTTGCATTACTTATCAATGGCAACTCTTGATTGAACATATAAGAACTTGCTTAGTGTAAACGAGGCTCGTCCTTGTCATGCGACTACTTCGCATCAACCAATGAGGGCTCAAGGATATGACGAACTCTCGACCAATGAGCGTCGAGAATATTGGTTCCTAATATGAGGCGTAGCCATGTGCGAAATGTGTCAGTGAAAAGAAAAGAATGAAGTATATCTTTTGGCTAAGTGAACTACTTCATTGATTTAGTTCAGTAGTTCATTTACTTCAGGAATACCGATTAGTTCTTAGAGAATTATGAATGGATGAACGAAATGAAGAAATGAGTTGCTTTCTTAGTGCTATGAACTATGAAATGTTGTTATTTTTATATTTTAATTTTCCTTCATTGGTACATTACAGGCTTAAGACTGTCAACCAGGGGCAAAGATTTTTACTATAAAATAGGTATATAGGTAGGTAAATTTAATGTTTTTTATAATAATAATAAATACGTATTTAAACATTGAGATAATTATGTACAATTTACTTTTGTTAATTAAACTGATAATATTTCAAAGTTATTAATAAAACGACTTAACTTATTTTTTATTTGCTTATAAAACTGGCCCGTAACATGCAACACGACGCACTAATAATCGCAAATAACTCACTAAATTCATACAATGCAAAATAGGTACTTTCTTACTCAAACAAAATATTAAAAATAAAAAAAAACAAAAAAACGTAAACAATCTACTTTAGCAAGAATCAAAGAAGTTTATCTCAACGACGTAAGGGTTTGTTTTAATTGCAAGTTCTTAGAAAGGGATACCATATCAGCTATCAATCTTTACTCTCGCTTCTACTGTTGAAAAAATTGTGCAAAATAAAATAGTCTTTGTGTACACGCCATAAAACCGTTTTTTCTATATTCGTCGAGCGTAATGCTAAATGAAGCATTGAAGTAAAAAGACTCGTGAACTAAATGAACTAGAGACACATTCGAATGAGTAGTGAACTAAATGACAAGACAATCTTACGTATGAAGTAAAGGTGCGGAAAAGCGTTATTTTCGTATCACCGTGACTGTCGTTCCAGTTCCAAAAAAGTCACAGTGAAAATTCAACGTGACTTTGTCACGTCAATCACTCAGGTCACGAGAAACGAGATGTGTATAATTGTTTTAAATGATCCGAAATACCAGGCTCACAAGCTCAGGACTGAGTTGCACAAATTGAATATTGGCACTGTTTCACAAGCAGTATAATATAAGCCGTATGTAATAACTATTTGTATATAACTATTTTTTATCTACTTATTAATAAATATTAGTAAGTATTATTTTTGATAGGTAGGTAGAGGATCATAAAGATAATTTAATTAAAAAAAAAAAAGTTTATTTTTATTCTTATTCTTATTCTTATTCTTATTCTTATTCTTATTCTTATTCTTATTCTTATTCTTATTCTTATTCTTATTCTTATTCTTATTCTTATTCTTATTCTTATTCTTATTATTATTATTATTCTTATTCTTATTCTTATTCTTATTCTTATTCTTATTCTTATTCTTATTCTTATTCTTATTCTTATTCTTATTCTTATTCTTATTCTTATTCTTATTCTTATTCTTATTCTTATTCTTATTCTTATTCTTATTCTTATTCTTATTCTTATTCTTATTCTTATTCTTATTCTTATTCTTATTCTTATTCTTATTCTTATTCTTATTCTTATTCTTATTCTTATTCTTATTCTTATTCTTATTCTTATTCTTATTCTTATTCTTATTCTTATTCTTATTCTTATTCTTATTCTTATTCTTATTCTTATTCTTATTCTTATTCTTATTCTTATTCTTATTCTTATTCTTATTCTTATTCTTATTCTTATTCTTATTCTTATTCTTATTCTTATTCTTATTCTTATTCTTATTCTTATTCTTATTCTTATTCTTATTCTTATTTTTTATTAATTTAATTTAATTTTAATAATATTTTTTTAAATTAATGAATAGGTACTTCAAAATCCTCATTTGTTATTGCCATCAATCTCTCTTTAACTTACAATAATGGATAGTACACTTAACACACTACAAGAAATAGACGACACAGAAATGGCCCAGGTTTATAATTGTTCTGTAGACGATTTTCCCAAATTGATAAGAATTAATAGAACAGATTTTACGATTATATCACAAAATATTCGGAGTGTTTATGCTAATTTTGACGATCTTCAAAATCACGATCTAGCAAATCTAAAGTTAGACATTGACCTACTTATACTCAGTGAATGCAGATTAAATCCAAATAAGAACATACCCCAAATTAATAACTATACATCGTACCAAACTACAAACCATTTAAATAAAGCGGACGGAGTAGTTGCTTACATTAAAAACACACATAAAGTAAAAGTAAACGAAGTAAAATTAATACATGCCTCTTGCTTGCAAATAAAAATCTCTCCTGACATCACAATCCTTGGCATCTATAGATCCCCCTCAATAACAAAATCTGAAGACTTTTCAAACTCTTTAAATCAACACCTTAGTTCCATTTCATTAAACAATAACGTAATAATCACTGGAGATATAAATATAAATCTAATATACAAGTCAGATGAACTATCGCATAAGCGTTCAAACAGACTTAATTACCTCAACATGCTAGCAATGCACGGTTTACTTCCCGGGCATTCACTACCTACAAGAGGCAACAACTGTCTAGACCATTTTATTGTAAAAATCAAACCGGATAGTAAAACAGCAACAATAGCTATTCTAAATACGACTATAACAGACCACAACATGATTTTCTTGAAACTATCAAATCGCTTATTAAATATTACCAAAAATACTAATACTAACACTGTTCTTAACTTAGAAGGAGCTTTAAAGTATATGCAAAGTATTAACCTATTAGAACTACTAAACATAATTAACCCTAACAAACTTACAGATTGCCTGATAAACAAGTTACAACAATGTATATCAGAAAATACTATTATTATGATTATCCCATTCAAAAATAGACTAATAAAACCTTGGATGTCTATTGGACTACTACGTTGTATCTGGAACCGCAACAATATGCAAAAAAAACTTAAGCTAGATCCCTATAATGAAATACTAAAAATTACCTTTAAACGATACCGAAACTATTGTAACTGTATAATAAAAAAACAAAAACGTAAATTTGATAGGGAACAATTACAAAGGGCGCACAAAAATCCTAAAAAACTGTGGAATGCAATAAATTATATAACACAACGAAAACTTTAAAAAACGCAAAGCGCAGAATTGTTAGAAATAGAAATGACTCCTCAAGAGTCTGTTAATAAGGTGAACACGTATTTTTGCTCCGTAGGTAAACTTCTAGCTAATGACATCTTATTGTCAGGTTCTCCGGAGATAGCAGTGGAAAATCTTAACCTCAACGAGGAAGAAAGTCCTCTAGCATCGTCGTTTGTACTCCTTAATACAGACCCCAATGAGGTTAGAAAAATACTAATGAGCCTAAAATCAGAAAGTGCTCCCGGGTGGGACAAAATACCAACTGGCTTTCTCAAAGCTGCATACGAACAATGTGTACCTATATTAACTCATTTAGCTAATCTATGTTTTGAGCAGGGGATTTTTCCAACAGCCCTGAAAGAAGCACTAATAACAGCTGTACACAAGGGTGGGGATAGTGCTGCTATGTCGAACTACAGACCAATCTCAGTCCTACCATCCATCTCTAAGATTTTGGAAAGACTAATTAACTTGCGACTGATCAGTTACCTGAAAAAGTTTAACCTACTGTCGCCATCACAGTTCGGTTTTAGACAAGGTGTATGAACAGAAGATGCAATCCTTGCACTTGCTTCTTCTGTCACTAACAGAGTGGACAGTGGGAGTAAGTGTCTGGCCGTTTTTCTCGACTTAAAAAAAGCCTTTGACACGGTTTCGGTCCCTGTTCTTTTGCGAAAGCTTGAAAGTATCGGTATCCGAGGCCTACCACTTTCACTATTTAAAGATTATTTGTCCGGTCGAAAACAAAGGGTTAAAATATCAGGATTTACTAGTTTAGAGGAAACCATATCGTATGGTGTGCCACAAGGCAGTGTTCTTGGCCCGACTTTCTTCCTCATCTACATAAATAATCTTTGTAACATGAACATAGAAGGGGGGCATGTTATCTCCTACGCAGACGATACTGTTTTGGTTTTCGCAGGTAATACATGGGACTGTGCCCGAAAGTCTACTGAATCTGGTCTGATAAAGGTAGCGGCATGGCTCAACATCAATCTCCTAACTCTAAATACCTTAAAAACTAACTACATTTGTTTCTCTATGTATGACCGTACTCAGCCGCCAGATGACTTTAACATAAAAATTCATAAATGCATGAATATTTCAAATCCCAACTGCTCCTGCATTAAAATAGACAAAGTACAGAGCACTAAATACCTGGGTATAATGATTGATCAGCGACTATCTTGGCACACGCATACAGAGCTAATTATGAACAGGATCAGAAAATTAATATGGACTTTTAAATCCTTGCGTCATGTAGCCACAAATAATCTACTTAATCAAATCTATATCTCTCTGCCGGTCTGGGGTGGTGCAACCAAAATGAAATTCTTAGAACTAGAGAGGGCCCAGCGTTCTTTAATAAAGGTCATGTTTTTTAAGCCATATAGATTTCCTACAGAAAACCTCTATCTATCATCTGGTCTGCTAACTGTAAGAAAGCTATATGTGCTTCAAATATTTCTAAAAAAACATAAATCTCTCTTTTTTGTAAAAGATCAAACCAAGAATAGAAGAAAGAAAAATGCTGCCCCTAAGGCCACGGTTAAAACATCCTTTGCAAAAAGACAGTACATATCTCAATCATCTCAAATTTATAATATTATAGATAATAATTTAGACCTTTATGCACAAACAATTTATAACTGCAAAAAGACCCTTACCAACTGGCTGAAGACCAAAAGCTATAACGAAATAGAGGACATCGTACACACAATAACATTGTAATAAACTAACACTCTCAACCAACAGTGGAATGATCCCCTTCATCACCCACACTCTTAAGAGACTGGAGATTTTCAAGCAAGCCGATCACACAAAGACACTCCACACACACACACACACACACACACACACACACACACACACACACACACACATTGCGCATTTAAGTTTTAGTTCAATTAATTAGTTTGTTAGGTACAACTTATAATATGATTTATAAAATGTTAAAGAAGAGCGGGTTTTCCTAATACAAGCATATAATTGCTTAAAAGGAGACTCCACACCCTGTAATCACTAACCTATAAGTAAAAGAAATAAATATTTGTATTTGTATTTGTACTTACTACCAAATTATAGGTATTAACCATATTAACGATGTATCTTCATTCATAGTAAATACCTAAATATTAATATAAAATACACATACCTTCAAGTCCCTTATCCCAACTAATATTAAATACGATAATGAGTGTATAACGTAAAAATTGATTTAGATTGTTCTCATCTGCCATTTCTAGAAAACAGGTACCTACTTACCCTTATTAGTTATAGTGAAATAAACACGAGCATGCGCCGAGGAAGCGCGATACTAACCGAAGTTACCGCTAGTCACGCGTCATTAGAGCAGTCAGTAGGAACGAACGATAATATATCTTAGAACGGTGCGCGATTGGAGCACGAAGGAACGACATACGTAACGTTGTTCCTGTTCGATAAATCACAGTTATACTATTTGACTTCAGATCACTGTGATTTTTTCATCATGACGTTATTTATTACTCACCTCTAGTATGAAGTACTTCATTTACTTCATTCGTTTGCGAACTACCCATGGCTAATGAGGCGTACATTCAAGGGGTGTGATACTATCATGTGTTTAGTTTTTACGGAGCGTATTGTACGAACATGGAAAGTACGCCCAGATAATTCAGATCAAATGGTTTGTGATACTGGCTGACTTTCCAGGGGTGTGCTTTCCATGGACGTACAATACGGTCACACGTTTGGTCTGTTTGTTTTTTGTTCATTTTTGTGTAGTACGTGTTGCTACATAAAGTAAGTAGGTAAACTATTTTCCTTGGGTTTGCCTTGATGCCTTGCCTAGTGCCTTTCTAGTTTCTTCCTTGCCCGCGTTTTTATGAAAGAAAAAAGCAAACCAAAATAACTAAGCGAAGGTGATGAAAAGTTTCGTGGTAAATAGTGCTGCTGAATTATGGCAAGTGGGTTAACTATATTTTTACTCCAATAACACAGTTAAATAAAATTCATGTTGCATTTGAAAAATACAAGTAAACTAATACATTTTATGAATTGCAGAAAGAAACCAGCTTGCCATCTATCCCTTCTTTCAGCCAGAGCCTTGATAATATCTTAGGAAACGGTGGCATCCACCTGAGCTCAGTTACAGAAGTGTTAGGATTGCCTGGAACTGGGAAAACACAATTATGGTGTGTAAGTACCGCTTGGTGTCCTAGTGAAACTAATTAAAATTAGTTTATTTATTTATATTTATAAATAAATAAATGCTGGACATTTTTCACACAGCATCATCTAGCCCCAAACTAAGCAGAGCTTGTATTATGGGAACTACATGTCTGATATACTACTTAAATACTTTTTATTTGAAATACATACATATTATACATAGGAAAACACCCAGACCCGAGACAAATATTTGCAGATCTTACAAACATTTGTCCCGTGACAGGAATTGAACCCGCAACCTTCTGCGTCTCAGGCGGACCTTCACCCACTGCGCCACAGAGGTTGTGAATTAGAAGCAGATATGTTTGACCAGAGGCATTATAGGTTGCTTTGACATTAGCCAGTCAATGTATTGACATTAAATCTGACTTGCTACAGTGTGAAAGCAGAATAAACCAACTCTCAAAGTGTTTTTAAGTTTGGCCTTAATAGGTATGTACCTACTTTAACTTCTTTTAAAAATAATAATTTGTATATTTTTCAGTCTGCAATTATGTGCATCTGTGCAGATTCCAAAAATGCTTGGAGGATTGGATGCGCAAGCTTTGTATGTGGACACAAATACAAACTTCACATTGTCTAGATTTAAGGGTATGAAATTCCATCCTATATGATAAAATATGAAATAAGAAAATCAAATGAAGAACTAAAGTCACTAGCATAGCTCTTAAAATAAGCAAGTTGTTGTGGCAATGGGTAGGCCATATAGCTTGCAGAACCTATTACCATTGGGGAAAAACACTTTTCAATTGCAACCACAAATTGGATGATACAGTGTAGGAGAGCCCCTCACTCAATGGACCGATGGTAATTGATGCAGGAAGTCAGTTGATGAAGTTGGGCCAAGATTATTCATCATGAGAGTCAGAAAGTTAAAAAAAAGTTTTTTTCAAAATGGGTATATCAGAGCAGGATTCAACTCTTGCACAGGTAATTTGTATCTAACTTTTAATGTTTTTACTGTTACAGAAATAATTAGTGCAAGCTTACTAAAATGCCAGCAACTGGTAGAAAGCAGAAATACTTTGAATGAGATGGAAGCATTGAAGAGGCTACATTATGTTAATGCATTTGGGCTGGAAAAATTCTGCGCTTTTATGTACAGACTACCGAAGTTTATGGCTGATAATCCAAAAGTAAATACATTTTATTAATTGCATATTTAGCTTGGTTTTCATGATTACAAAGCAAACAAAATGTCTGTCAGCTTTTAAGCTTATATTTTCAATGGTAAACAGATAGGTGCTACAATAGTGCCATAAATGTGGCAAAAATTGACTAAAGAATACCCATCTGAATAGATTTAATATCTTTGTTCTAGGTAAAACTCATAGTTATTGACTCCATAGTTTTTCCATTCAAAGAAGGCATATCTGCCAAGCAAAGAACAGGTCTACTGTTCAGGATAATGGCAGATCTACAGAGGATTGCTGTGGACCACCATATTGCTGTAAGTTTACATGTCTTTAATTTTCACATTTCAATAATTAATTGATAACTTGTACAAAGTAGTAAAATATATTTATTGTCCCTAGACATAATACAATTTTTTTTTTTCAAGTTTTTCTTATATTATACTAGCTTCTGCCCACGGCTTCGCCCGCGTGATACCTGAATAAAAAGTAGCCTATGTGTTATTCTGATGTATAAACTATATTACTGTAAAGTTTCATCAAAATCCGTTCAGACGTTTTTGCATGAAAGAGGAACAAACATCCATCCTCACAAACTTTCGCGTTTAAAATATTAGTAGGATATATAACCATATTTATACATAAACAACAATAATAATCATTTGCTTATGGGGGCCCATTTAGTGTATGGCAAGTCATCACCTACATATGATCAGATCTGAATTTTAGTTAGTATTAGCAGGTTAGTATAGTATTCATCTACATAGCATCACCCATTTCATAGCATGTACTCCTGTAAAAGCCTTATTAATGTTTTACCCATCGTCTTCAATAGCATCCATCTGTCGCCATCCACACTGCAATATTATGTTTTTTTTTAATTCATACAAAAAGCCTCTTACGAGTAGCATAGGCTCTGGCCCCGCTAATGCCTTTCAAAGGTCCAGGCACAAACCTGGGATAACAATAAAACAAGTGTTATAAATAAATAATGCTGCACATTTTTACACAGCATCATCCATCTAGCCCCAAACTAAGCAGAGCTTGTATTATGGGAACTACATGACTGATATACATTTTTTTTGTAAATACATACATATTATACATAGAAAACACCCGGACCCGAGACAAATATTTACAGATGATACAAACATTTGTCACGCGGCGGGAAACGAACCCGCAACCTTCTGCGTCTCAGGCGGGCCTTCACCCACTGCGCCACAGAGGTCGTCAAAAATAACACAATCTCTAAACTCGGTCTAGTTATAGAGGAGGTAAAAGGGGAACACGAAACTTCGATTTTGTATGCAGTTTTTGCTCAATCAATTCTTATTCTATTGTCCCAAGGTAGTATTAACAAATGAGATGAGCACGCGTCTAGGGCTCTCGACCGGGCCCATGGTCGGCTCACTGGGCGATGCTTGGTCACACCGCTGCAACAAACGACTGCTTCTATCAGCGCCGGACGGTGTGCCACAGCGAAGAATTGCGGTGCTGCTCAAGAGTAACGATGCGCCTAACAGAGTTGCAGAGTTCCAGGTAAATGGTTTTAATAAAGTAAGAGCTTTTTGACTTCGGATCGCGGCGTCGTTTTGTTAGTAATACAAAAAATGCTGCAAAATACTTTTTTGTCCATGTGGATCCGCTCTCAGCCAAAAGCTATTTAAGTATTCGGGAGATGTCTTGTAACCCCGTGTATTTGCCGACGACATTTTGATCCGTTAACGAGAATCGAACACGCCTTGCATGAAAGAACTTTCTTATTAATCAATACCAAAGTAAATGTTTATTTTTATGTTATGTTGAAAGATCCACAGGTCCAATCAAATCGTGTCATCAATTTAGATTACTTCATATCCTTTTCATAGTATCTTCCTACGCTATTGATGGACAATATGGAAGTGTGCCAAGAACTTTAGGCTTTCCTAATAATCGCAGACATAGTTAGTTGAAGATATGCCAGGAATAGTTCGCTGAAAAATAACTGGCGAGGTCAAGGACTTAACAATTATATCCTTTATTGTGCATACCTTGAGCGTGAAGAGGTACTGTGAGGCTAACTGGAATCCTTTCACCGCATTGATGCCATCGGTCTCTAGCTCCTCTGTATATACGACAGTCTACTTTATGCCTACTTTTGGGTCCCAGAGTTAACATGGGTTCTAGGACTCAGTAGAGATAGTATATGTCATAACAAACTTATGTAAATATCTAGAAAATTCCGAACAAAGTTTTTATTGCTTGTTCGTAACCTATTTTGTCCCAGTGGATAAAGGTCTCTCCGTTTCCTTCCAAAGATCGCGTTCCAATGCAAAATCAGACCACTGTGGTTCGAATGCATCCAGATCGTCTCGCCAACGATTACGGACGACGAACATGGCGAAACTAAGTATAAGGGTTTCTTGTCCATCTGAATTCGGAAGCTCAAAAGCAAACATATCATGTAATGTAGTCGAATGTCCTAAATTCAATCACACCTGGAGGAAACCCATATGTAAGCGGATGGATGGTTATGTAGGTAGGTAGGTATACATATGTAATTTTGTTTTATATAAGGTACTTATACCTCTAGCAAATAATTTTGTATATATCTATCTATGGATTTGAGCAGAGTAAGACTGGAGAAAAGGTGGATGTATGTGTGAGCAAATATAATGTGTATGAAAGGAGTACTGAGATGAAGGCTCTTCAAAAGGTGATGTGTTAGAAGATAACATGTCTCGATCCCACATAATGTTGCATAAGGTCAGGTAAAGGGTAAAAGAACCTTCATCAGAAGACCCTTTGTAAATAACCTTCTTTCATTAAAATATCTACTAACAGGATAAAAGTATTGTTTTACAAATATTTTATAAATTGTATTTTCCTTTTCAGATAACGGGAGAAGGGATCAGGGATTAATTAAAATAAAAACGGAACATAGAATAGTTTAATTATAATTAAAATGTAAATAGGTATGTTTACCGTAAACAAAACTACAGCACCAATAAATATCTCATTTTCACAAAAATATCAAGCTTTGATTAACATTCAACAGTTATACAATGTAAAGGCAGTTTCTATCGGAACTTTAAGATCATTCTTTGTCTTAATAAGCTTTCTTAAGATACTATAGTGAGTAACACGCGTTTGTAGTCGCCTTTCGTATCGTCCTGCAAATCATTACATTGTACTTTGTAGCATTACATTTAAAGTTACTATTTGAATAACATGCCAAGCGTAAAATACTAAAACATCTAAAAGTTTGCAGATTTAAGCACATAGTGTGACTAGAACATTCCTGAAGTCACCGGTTAGGTCGTCCTGTAAAATACCGAAAACGCCAATTCAAAGTTAGCCAAACATAATAAATAAACTGGCCCATAATTTATCACACGACGTGCATTTGAAACTTAAACTAAACGATAAATGTCTTTAAAATGCAAACAGTAAGTGCGAACTCGTTGATTAATTGTTACTCCAAGTATGGCTCGTAATACTGAGTTTTAAAAGCAGTGGCTTAGTAAGCCATCGTAGAGAGAAGATCTCCCAATGGACCTCCTACGTCCTCCTGAAAAAATCGCAGTAACTTCAAAATCTAGTCTATTGTCTATAACACTAAGTCCCGCGGTCATGCACGATACGTAAGCGCTCACGGTGCAATAAAATGGCCGTGGAAGGAGAAAGAAGCAAAATATACAGATCTTTTAAAGAAATTTACACCCGGATTTACACCTAACAGCATATTGAAGACTGGGATGCTCTGATCAGATCTTTGTGACTAAAACATACACTTTTAAGGAAACGTAGATGGTAATTAATTAAGAACAATAGGGAGGTTAATTTAGATTCGAACAACCCCTTATTCAATATGCAAACAGATCTTAATTGACAGAAACTTAGAGTATTGGAATTTTGGTGGATATATCGGCGTCCGACTCGAGCCCACATTTATTCGACAACGGTCAGTAAAGCCTTCTTGTAATCACCCGACGTGTCGTCCTGTAACCAAAATGGACCACTTTCTTTAAGCTGGCACTCCACACGACGTATTCTCACACAAATATTTATGTCATTTGGCCAAAACAAAAGCACCACTTGGTTTATTTGACTCGGCCAAATAAAAAGTTTAACAAAATACGCCACTTTTTAATTTGCCATAATTCAATCAAAGCAGTCAATTTTGTATTCCAAAAGCACTTGATTAGTCTTGCTCACTCATTTTATTTTTTCGCGTTATAACATGAAATCAAAACACATGTTGAAACTAAGTGATATTTTAGTCCGCTCGCAAACTTGAGATTTTCTTCGGAAGTATAATAGCACATTAGGTACTGTAGGTCATCAAAGGTCGATGCTGTAGGTACTTAGGTAGATCTGTATAGTTTTCGCATTGTTAGTCGAAATTTATTTATGAATGTGTTGAAAATGGTGTGAGCACTGTGCTTGCATTTTTAAGCACATTGTACAATTATTGATGTTGGCACGAGTCGTAGAAATTATGGGTCAGTTACAGTAAAAATGTATAGATGTACAAGGTTAAAGACTATAGGTATATGCCGTTGCATGCATTTATCCATGAATTGTTAGTAATAAAATAAACGTAATGAAAATAGGTTAAGTAGTTAGTTACTCAGGCAATGAGGAAAAACACTATTTTGATAGTTTTTTTTTCAGCAACCATTGCTACAATATGCATGCAATCTGTTAGAATAATTATAAAATATACAACATCAACGTTAAATACAAAATCAAGTTAATATGTCAGTAAATATAAGCCATACACATAATATTAATGAAAATATATGAATCTACAAAACCCCTCTTTGAACCATCAACTTTACATACCCACCCAAATATTGTTATTCAAAAACCACGATGTTTAATCAATTTTAATAGAATAAAATCCGTTTGTTAGGCAGGTAAAAGCAAAAACTTTTACTTATTTTTTACTAAAAACGGGATATTTACCATGATTTATGAGCTTCAATGTTTCCCGACATTTCGTTATATTTATCATTTTAAGTAAAAATTATGTACCATCATTATTACCCCTTTAATTCAAAATTATTACCCATGATAGTTTCATAAATTGTTTAATAAATTCCAAAAATCATGTTAATTCCATCAAGTTTAGCCATCTATGGTTATGTGATACCTCCATAAAAATAAATAAATAATACCCAAAATTATAATTAAAAAAGAACTTACAGCGATCCAGCTCTCAAGAGGTTTCTCGTATTTCTCGAGGAAAGCCTGCTTGATGTCTCCGAGGTCGATCTCGGAACGGCTCACTATGATTCTGATGAGAGTTTTGTCATTGGTTCCCAGACCTTTCATGGAGTAGTAAAGGCGCTCGGCGAAGAAACCCACTTTGCTCTTTACGCATTTCACTAGAAAATACAGACAGTTTTAGGTTAAGAGAGCAATTATAGTACATACTACTTACTAAATGATAACTCATTATCATTAACCGCTTCTAGCTTTCCAAAGGTAGTAAAGGATCTCGAATGGCGACCACAAATCTGTCGACGCATAATATAGGGAGGCCCCCCATCCGATTAATCGATGACATCTTAAAGGTTGTGTTAAGTTAGTTGATAAAGGTGACCCAAGACCATTCGTCATGGCACTCTGGGGGGAGGCATGTCCAGCAGTGGCATTCTATAGGTGGTGTTGACTATGATGATCATATTTCCACAGATAAGAATAAATCAAAGATATTACAATTTACACGTAAATAAATAATTTATTATACCCACTACGCATTCACTTCAAGCCTAGCAGCCATCCTTTTGTTTAAACTATCTTGATATTAAGTTGATACCTAACATCGTACTACTATTATAAACGCGAAAGTTTGTGAGTTTTGTTACTCTTTCACGCAAAAACTACTGAACGGATTTTGAACTTTACAGTAATATAGCTTACCTATACATTAGAATAACAGTACTTTTTATCCGGGTACTACGCGGGTGAAAGCGTGGGCAGACGCTAGTTTACTATAATTTCACACTTTCAAAGCATACCGAGCAGATTTATTATGAATGTTTTTCTAAACTAAAAATTATCAAACATCGAAACAACTATTGCCAAACTAATTCGTGGCATTAACGCAAAAAGTTGCAACAACAGAACAAGGTTATTCTCTACTTCCTGTAACGTGACCTTGTAATGACGTGCTCTGATCATTGTTTAGGAACCAGAGATTCCAAGATTCTAAGTACCTTTCAGTATCTGGCTCATGTGTTTATTACTTTCTTTACTTTTAACCTTGCAATATTTACTGCCTTGATTAAAACCTTTGCAAAAATAAACAAAGACGGATTAATCTGATAATTACCATATTTAAGTTGCAATATTTGCACGAATATATATCACTTTCAATATATAACATACGTGTCTACCTACCTATACTTTAATCATCTTTGTTGCAGTTAACATTACTAATTTAGCATTTTTATCGTAGCTACGATAAAAATGCTGTTTCGGCGCTTTAAAACTTTTAACTACTGGTAGCAATTAAATATGGCCTTTTTTTTTGACCTAAAACAAAGATTGTAATCTCACCGATAGCTAGCATGCCCTTCTCCACACTTCCTGAGAATTCTTTCTTGATGGAGTCTTCGATGTCCTTGCCGGTCAGAGCCTCAAACTCGGCGAAGATCTGTAAAAACATTTGTCAGTCCTTGGAAAATTGGGCAACACACTAATTAATAAAACGTTGTTAGTCGATAACCGCAAACATTCTAATTCAGAAATATTTTAGGGTAGCACCAATATCTATCCACCTTGGTTCATACGTTCAAAGGTCCTAATATTGATCCCAGCGGCACACCCATTTTTCCTAACCCAAAAAAACGCAAGGTCTATCGGGTTAAAGTTAGACAAGGACCTAAGTTTTCTTGGGTCAGGTTTCGCATTCAAATCAAGGCTGCTAACGTAAATCAATACTTTGTCTAAATAGATACTATAGCCACAGATATTATAAAGCCAACAGTAGGGTCGACTGGTATTTGCATGAAGCTTCATGGACGCAAATCATACATTCAATGATGCGTCTGTGTCGATTGTACTAAGCGTTATACTTAGTTTATGAGTCAATATAAAGTCATGTTCTTCATTGTTTTATGATGAATTAGTCACGTCCGATTATTTTGTACTAGTGCCTGCATACAGTAAATTAAAGTCTAGGCATACCTATAACATAAACGTTAGGTTAAGCAATGGACGATAATTAAAACCATTACGAGCGACGTCAAATAGCGAACATCAGGGCGGTCTACTAGTTTTACATTGAAGGTCATGCTACAACATTTTTGTTTTCAAATGTTTAAAAATACAACTTTCCAGCGTCCATGCAGCATTTTAATTGCCTGCGGTATTATCGCGTGTAGCACCTACACTGATAACAATCATGATCACATTAAACACACATAGCGTCGAGGTTAGGTAGATTACTATATTTTATTGTGTAGGTCTCTGTCGAAGTGTATGACAAAGTATATAAAAACAAGGTACTCTTAACTCGAGCAAATGCATCATTCTTCGCACACTCAAGAATCAAGATTCTAATCACTGTTGACCTGTTACCTGTCTCAACTGCTGGTAGGACCGTGTGATGAGGATAGAGTTGAACACGGACTCGTCAGTACCCCACTGACCCTCGCCGGCCGCGGCTAAGGCCTCAGCATCGGCCTTGGCAGCCCCCTCGTCGACTCCCTGGTTTTCGTCGCGGTTGGCCATGCACAGCGACACGCAGAGACGCTTGAAGTGGCCGGATGTGTCGCCTTTCAGGTCTGACTCTAGGCTCTTGTTGTATACTGCAGAAAAAATACAATCACGTCAAAGTCATCCTACTACTACTATTATAAACGTGAAAGTTTGTGAGGATGGATGTTTGTTACTCTTTCACGCAAAAACTACTGAACGGATTTTGATGAAACTTTACAGTAATATAGCTTATACAACAGAATAATACAAAGGTTACTTTTTATCCGGGTACCACGCGGGCGAAGCAGTGTGCAGAAGCTAGTTAGCAATATATTCAAGTATAAAGATAGTTTACATCGTCTTCTGACTGAACTGAGTGAATTTATGCCGTTTAATAATTGCTATTACGAAGTCTGTTATATTACAGTTATATAGGTAGTTATCTTGTGAGCAACATAATTTGCTGTTGTTGAAATGAAGGGATTACTTGGTGGCTTGGAGGTAGGTACTTACTTTTACCTTCATGTAGAAAAAGTTATTACTAAGTTAGGATTTTTCATTTCGTGTTTATTTTTGGTTGTATCTGACTGATTTAAATCTGAGATAGATCTTTTACAGTGTGTACAGTGATTTTGTCTCTCATCATCACATCAATCATATTATTAAAATGTGGTATGAAAGTCATTCCATTCCAGTCACGAAGTGCAAATAGATTTACACTGTTTCATGGACAGCCGTGACTCAGAAAATTAATATTGTAATCATTATTCTGTAATGACCTCGGAGGTCTTTGACGTGTTATTGATAAAAACACTGAAAACCGTGAGAAACGAACTGGTTTAAAACAAACAATAGGTCGTTGTTGGAAAAAATATTGTTCCTAAATGCCATATGTATTTATTTTAACTATATCATTAAGTATTTGTAATGCATCCTGTAATATTACACGTATGTATTTTTGAATAAATAGGTAAATCATGATTTGTAACAACTACTAAACCACGAGAACAGCAAACATGAATCATATCGACGAGTGATCGCGGCTCAATGAACAGTTGGTCATTTTCCGTCATTCGATGGAAGCCTGGTCACAGTCTGATTGTCAACAAAGCTGCTAGATAAAGATCACTTTTTGTGGTCTTGTGCCAGCCGGCCCGTCTCCTCTACTCCCATCAATTGACAACCTTGGTGGCGAGGCGGGTGAAAAGCTGGCTGTGACACGTGCGGGTTCGATTCCCGCTGTGGGACAAATATTTCTATGTTCTGCAGATATTTGTTCCGGTTCTGAGTGTTGTGGTAACACGGTACTCGTTCCTGATACCCACAATATAGGGAATACTAGTACGAGTACACTGGGCATTTTTTATTAAAAAAAACCACTAACATCTGCCCGCAAAACATGACTTACGTTGTTCATAGAAAGCGGAGATAGTGCGGATTCCGTAGTTGGAAAGGGTGCAGAGTATCTCGATGATGGCTTCCTCATCAGTGCCCATCCCCGCGACCGCGTCATGCAGCTCTTTAGCGTAGAAGTGAGGCAGCGGAGTCATCAAGGCAATGATAACGTTCTCGAGGTTACCACCCAGCTCGCTCTTGAGTTCGCTGATCAAGTCCTGGGGATTACAATTTTAATTAGAAAATGGGTCATCATTAATGCATTGAAAACTGCAGCGTGTTTAATAAATTCCCTTTTACAATTTCTTAGACATGCCATTCTATAGGATCAATCAAATATCTGATATATTGCGTAATTAGGTACCTACTTTCATAAAATACCAGCCCAGGGGTATTATTTTAGAGAAGCAACGAACTAAAAGATGCTCTGCCACATAACGTCTCAAAAACATTCCATTGTCATAAAAAACGCAACCGGTTGGCAAATTGAATAAACTGCTCAAACTGAACCATTTGATATAAAAGGTACTGGCAACGCTGTTTGTATCCAAGTCTGTACATAGGTAGATGCTTTTAGACGTTGCTTTTAGAAATACCACACGATGACAGTAAATTGTTTTGTAAATGTTGTTTCCTGCTTCATCCTAGAGTCCCCAAAATAAACCAACGTAAGTATAAGTATAAGATTTTAAGACGTGGATGATAAGGGATCCTGGAGTGATCGTAATTAAACGAACAAAAACATCCATTGGTGTTAGAGGAAGTCATAACCTTTTCCTGAACAGGGCTCAAACATTCGTGTTGTACCAAGTGCCCAGCACTAAAGCGGTACCTAGTGCTGTTCCCATTGTGATTTGAAATGGTCTGCCAGTTTAACAACTTGAAACGAATTGCAAACATCAAGTGCTGTTCGTGACAAACATACATTCTGTTTGACTAGTAATGCACAATAGAGTTCTAGCAGCTGCACTAGCGTGAGTTTTGTAGATAATTACTATTTTGCAATATCAGAAAAACTACAGTTTCTTTTGAATAGTAGATGTACACATCTACAGTAGACTCGTTCAGTGCTTATAGACCGAAATTACAATTTTATTCCTAACGTAAATTATGTAGGTTATATATGGGTTAAGTATTTAATAGTTTTTGAGAGTCAAATGCTCCCTATATATGAGGGTAGGGTAACCTACCCTACCCTCATATACTAATTACAAACCTAAATTATTATGTTGTCGTACACTCGGACTCAATAAACAAAACAACGTGATTTGATAACGATAAAAGTGTTATTTCGAGACAACTTACAATCCACACCATATGATAAATACCGAGGTAATAAGATCATTTTGGTCCTTTGAGTCGGATATTTTTCATTGTTTAACAGTTTTAAGTAGGTTAACAATTTATAGGTCAGTTACCTACACAGTTTATTTATAGGTCTACCTTTGGTTTTACCTAACAGGTACCTACGTAACATAAAATTAACAGTATGGTTGAATATCATCATCATTACCACATGATTCATTGCCATCAACGAGGAAAAATAGGTTCTTTTTCGAATTGAAGCAGGTGAATCAACGATGACTAACTCAGGAAGGCGATTGGAGCCAGCAAGGCCGGCTTACTTACTAAAGCACTCGGTAAACGCCAAGGTAACGTTTGGTTATATTTCTGGCTTGTTCACCTCTTTTTAATACCAAACTACAAGGTTCAAAATGTTATGAACTTGTTCTCAATTACCTACGTTAATTGGTTACCATTAGAGGTATTGCATCACGCTCGTCCTAAAAATCGTTAGGACAGGTTATTCTTGCTAACTCCACTAGTTAGTTTGCTTTAAGAGTTTGAACTTTATGTCATTGGATGATTCATTCTGGTGATGACGGATACTAGACGATCAAATCAAAATAATCTACGTAGTCAGGCTTGCCTGGTATGTCTTAAAGTCACTGAACAGCGGCCTCCTCGGCTCCGAAGAATTCAGTGTTTTACATCCTTTTAAATGCAGAACGTTGAATTATTTGAACTGATAGACTACTAGATAGTACTAGATAGTACAAGATAGCCGGCCGCCTTCCTCTAAAATTGAAAGCACAAAAACGTTTTGGTACCTACCATATTTAGCTTTGCGCCATTCGTCAGTCTAGGACCTAGATAGGTAGTCTGTAAGGTTATCGTCAATAGAAAGTAGGTACTTGGAAGGAGAGATCGTTCGTCGTTATAGCAGTGAATGTCTATTCGTTGAAGGTTGATAAAGTATAAAACATAGGTACCTAGTAAGACGTTAGAAGGGCTATGTGGGCTCAAAAATCGTAGGTAGTACAAATTTGCAAATGGTCGTCTTACCTTGCCATAGTTAGTCTTGAAGGTCTCAGCGATCTCCAGTCTCTGGACGATGCCGCGACGGCAGAGGACGTCGATGATGGCTTTCTCGTCAGTGCCAAAGCCTTTCATCGCCTTGCGGAGGGTTTCAGCATCAGCGGCCGGGTCGAAAGGCTCGGCCGGGTACACCGTGGGGGTGCACTGAAAACATGAACAGGTGAGAACAATCTAGCCGTGTGAATGGATTTTTTTTCAACGAGGCCAAATACCCGCCAGCAAAGTGAAAGTATTGAGGAAAGTGCCTTACCTAGATCATAAAAAGAAATACTTAGCTACATTATTGGCAAAGCGATGACAAGATCATCGGAATACCTATAGTAGACTTTTTATTTCAATAGACTAGCCACGAAGATTATCTA
This sequence comes from Perizoma flavofasciatum, assembly GCA_958496245.1. NCBI lineage: Eukaryota > Metazoa > Arthropoda > Insecta > Lepidoptera > Geometridae > Perizoma > Perizoma flavofasciatum. Next base: position 5,224,424 of record OY292439.1, on the reverse strand, counting down.
CATGTGCGTAGTATACCTAACTAAGTGGCAGAGAGTAAAGGGACATAAAGGTCATATGTGCCTCACTATAATAGGTATAGTATGAGAACTATGAGAAGTAAGCAGAGTTACGCCACATTACAAATCTACCTAGACGAAATAAAAGTTCAACGTTCAATAAATTGGATAAAAACAATTCAGGGAAATTTATCAGAAGTGGGCTTAAAAGGTGAAAGAAGTAAGATAAGTTAAAGACAAATGAAAACACCTAGCCCAAGACTACCCACTGATAACCTTGACCTCAAAAAAATTGGGTACTTATCTAACTGTGAGTCAACTAACTTTAGGACCGTCTCAGTAGACTCGATCGTGTGATTGAGATAAAAGATTCAAACCACATGGAGCCCCCAATAATCGTAAAAGGTTAATGGATTCGCCACCCTTCGTTAGAGTCATGTCCTTTGTATAGTTTGTTGGATTGAAAACGTATGGGGCGTGATATGGATTTTCATCTCTTTTCTCTGGCAATTTTGGCATGCAGGCCAATGATTACCTACATAACTACTCATGCCCATGTACCCCCCTACCTACCTAGGAAGGTAAAAAATCCAGTGTCTTTGGTGTGCAATATAAAGTTTATCTATTTACTCATTCAAGTTATTATAAACAAGTAGGTACATATACCTACCTACCTTCTACGCTGAGTAGTATCCATCTAAGGCTCGTATTCCAGAACGAACATCGAGGGGGTAATATCTGCTCCATGAGAACGAATCACTAACTGACTAAAACTTTCGGGTGTTTCACAACTTCAATCACAGTGCGATTTAGGCATCCTCTAAGTAGGTAGATAGGTAAGTATTTATCTGAATGTTCCACAAAGCTAGAATTAGGTAGGTATACCAATGAGTGAACCTACCTACATATCTACCTAACTGCTTTTAAAAACACGCTCTGAAAGATGACATCATCCCGCCCGTGAGGCTACAGAATTATGCTAAGTAGGTATAACATAGTTAATTTTGTGGGCAAGCTTACCTTGTAGGGGTAGTACTGTTGTCCGCTCATTATGAGGTTCCTAAAGAACAGGAAAATAATAGGTAGTTAGAAATCTTCCACGTAGTAACTAAAAATAAACTTTGTATCAACGCGGACAGACCGGCTTTTAGCAAACACTAGCCGGTACACTCTGGCACTCAATAAAATTAAACACTAGCAAATTATAAATTTTGAACTAAATAGCGATGATTTTCAAAGCAAAATCAGGTAAAATGTAATGGGAACAGAAAGGTACACATACTTTATTATTTAAATTTGCGACACACCCAACACACTACAGCACGAATTCTGAAATATCAACGATTGGGTCGGTTCGCCGGTCAAACTCGCGCTCTACGACGACGGACGAGGACGACGTATTTGTTTTCCCTCTCCTTCTTTCATAGCTCGTCAACGTTTGGCTCGTTTCCTGATTGTACCACTAAAACATTATTAGATTATAATAATATTTGTTTAGGTGGTAGGTATATACATATTTGCATCCCCGCCCAGCTTTTCTATATTCCTCTGGACAGGAATGATTTTTATTGGTACTCGTAAACATACCTAGGTACGTAGGTAGATAGATAGAAGATAGAAAAAACTTTATTGCTCACCAAATATCACACCAGCTTAGTTATGAACTAAAAACTTTAACAATGTTGTACTTTGGGCGGTCTTTTCATTAAATAGCGATCCCTACTAGACAACCTTTGGATGGAATAGGTAGGTACAGGGTTATTTATTACTACGCCAGTTGGTTACATAATCCAGTTATATTTTAAACCTAGAGAAAATAGCAAATTTAAAAACTTTTCACGTCACTACAATAACAACATTTTAAATAACTTACAAATTTTGAGTTTAAATTAACTTATTGCACTCTCTTCGTCCAAGCGATTAGAACATTATGGACACGATTGTTCGAAAGAAGCTAGCTACCCGCAACATAGGTTATCATAGGGTGGGCCTATCACCTAGCGTACTTATTGATTTGTAAATTTTTATATGTTTTAATATCTACAAAAAATTGGAATACCGTTTTTCCATACGTTTATAACAAATGAATAAACTTTACCTAAAATAATATAATTATGTGAAATGATGGTGTTTAATTTAACATGGAACAATAATGTAAAACATATTTATTAATAAAAACTAGATATTTAGCATGATATGTAAGTTTGAATATTTTCCGATATTTCGGCACCATGATAACGAGAGGAACTGAATTCTTAGCAGGTGGATGTTATTGGTAGACAAATCAATCTACCCTCTTTCTCATTCTTTTTTTTCCGAAAAATACCTGTATTACTAGTTTCACTGTCACATTAGATGATTAGAGTATATTTCGGCGCGAAATACAACACTCACAATATCTAGACGCACCGCTGGTAGAATGGTTTTCGATTCGTGCACAATATCAGCACGGGATTCCAGACTCTAGATAATTGAAAACCATCTTCTCTATTTAAATTCCTATGTTTGGTAATCTCAATTGCCTCCTGAACCAATCACCACTCACTTGACTTGCTTGACCGATAATTCCCGTACGTGAAAACACAAATGAATTCACTGCTGGAATTAGTGCCGTCCAAGTATTCCGTCCGCCAAACGCAACCTAACCGTTGTTGATCTCCTAAAAGAGGCAAACACCTTATTTATTCTTTATTATTATCTATCTCGGGGTGCCATGTTGGTCAACCTTCTCGTGTGCCTGTAGGCACTGGTCGCTTATGGATCGTACTGATCCGGGGTGAACGGAAGCCTATGGGACGGTGCGCCTCGTTTAAACGTTTAAGCCCGATAATAACTTCTCCTACGTGGGGTCTTAATATCGAGCAACTAATGGACTGACGGGGGGGCCCCTCCGCGTCTCCCTATTAGCCGCATGGGGCACAGTGGTTGGGGCAGCATGGTGGGCTCGTGGAGGAGCGCCATGGGGCGGCTTTCGCTGCTCTGGTCGGCTTGCGTGAACCAATGATCTTCAAGGCTATACCGGCAGGGCTACCCATACCGGTCAGGCTTGGAGGGAGGGACAGCATAAGTTGGAGGGGGCGCCTTATTAAGGGCGCGGATGAGGGCTTAGCATATGGTCCCGTCTTGCGGGGTGAGTGTGCCCTGAGGGAATCAGGGCGCACTATGGAGGGAGGGCCGGGGTGGTTTTCGCTGCTCTGGCCGGTAATTGCTAACGCTACCCCATCTTGCCCCACTTAGGCGGGGGACTGTTAACCCGGGGGGTTTAGTGGGTTCGAGTCCCACATACCCCCTTTCGCCACCCCGTGGCTAACCCTATGATAAGTAGGTACTTATTATCGAACTAATAAGACTAATAAACTACTTCTTATTGAGTAAATAAATGTTGATAAGTAGCATTTATTTTTATTTACTTATAAATATTTAAATATATGTCAAAAATGTAGAGCACATCTGTCTCTCGTAGGTTACTAGCCAGCGATGACATCATCGAGACCGACCAAGAGACGCCTGGTGGGTGTCTACCGATCGGTGAACCTCCACGCAAACGCCAAAGCGCCAAAGCTCATTTCACCTAATACTCAAGTTAGGTACCTACTTAGGTATTTTATTTATGTACCTAGTAGCTATTGGAAGTATACGATACCTAGGAACTCACATTTCAACTTGCCTATTTATGCGGCCGGGGCCCTCTCGGGTTAGTAGAGAAAGATGATGTTATTGTTGATAAATTGAAAGAAAAATTTTGAACATTGTTTTGTACCTGTAACCTACCTACGGCAACTGCATTGAACAAGTTAAATTTCGGTTTGTATTTTTGAGTTATAAAGGTATCGATTTCATATTTTAATGTTTGTGTAGTTTGGCTAAAAAATAAATCCCCAACTAAGTAGGTACTACCTACTAACTACCTAGGTAGGTACGTCATCGTCAACAATATCAAGTGTACGTTGTCCGTTGTCACAGATCTTATTCACGATTGAGATCACTAGTTGCAGGAAGTAGTAGTGAATCACTGGCGTAGTGGCGTAGATTCTTTTGTACACCAACTAAACTTAATTTTATCAATCGGTTTCCCTTGCCAACGGAAACAAAAGAAGAGATTGCAAAAATTTTAGTGCCGTCAAATTGTTTTCCATACGAGTTTAGTCGTGATTGCAAAACATGCTGAATATAAACATGAAGAAGTACACGTAAACTAATTTGACAGGAGTTACTAGTATTATAGGAGTTATAATATCTGTGCAGTAGTTAAATGATTGCCGTCCCTTTCTTGCGTGCACTATCAGTAAAAGAGAGAGAGTTAAAATTAATTTTAGTTGATGTAAGTGAATCGGCGCCACTATGCACTTACGACTTACTTAGGTACCTAAACGACCTCTGTGGTGCAGTGGGCACCGCCTGAGACGCAGGAGGTTGCGGGTTCGCTTCCCGCTGTGGGACCAATGTTTGAATCATCTGCAAATATTTGTTTCGGGTCTGGGTTTTTTCTTTATATAAAATGTGTATAAGTAGATTAAGTAGTAGGTAGGTATATCAGTCATGTTTTGAGCTAGATGATGCCGTGTGAAAAATGTCCGGCATTAACTTTGCACTCGTAGCTATCACTATTTATACGAATCACGAAGACGTTCAGGCGAGGTCGGAATGGGTAGGTCATCACATCATCATTGGTTCAGAGACGTCTACCATACACTTATGGTTTACTTTTTGACTTGCCTAATATTAGGGATTGCCGTTGTCCCCCAATCTAGTGGGCCGAATTGGCCCAGTGTATTCTATTATCTGTGCCCAGTCTAATGTATTTGACTGCCGTTGTGTTGTTTCTGAGCGCATGTTCTTAACATTTGCGAACACAAAACACACAACACGAAATAGGACTAACTACTGACATAACAGGTTCTCCTAGTGTTGGAGTTAGTGCGTATACATTTTTATACAACATAATTTTTATCTACCATCACTATTTTTAACGGTCCAAACATTGCGACATTTTGTGAAAAGTTTGTAGAGAAATACCTACTTACATTGTAACATAATGTAGCGTGTTCCTCACGGACCTATCAGTATAAATAAAATAATGCTCGACATTTTTCACACAGCATCATGTAGCCCCAAACTATGCAGAGCTTGTATTATGGGAACTACATGATTGATATACGACTTATATACTTTTTTTTAAATACTTATTTTACATAGAAAACACACAGACACGAGACAAATATTTGTAGATCATACAAACATTAGTCCCGCGACGGGAATCGAACCCGCAACCTTCTGCGTCTCAGGCGGGCTTTCGCCCACTTCGCCACAGAGGTCGTCAAACACATGCACAACAACTAGTTGTGTCATGGGAACACCTACCCAAATATTTGCTTATAACTTGACACACCAGAAAAATCATTCTTGGGCAGATCGGACTCGGATAGGTTAGGTTTTTTATGACCACCCAGATATGATGATGTCGTTATGGAACTTTTTTTTTTTTTTTTTTTTTTATAATCACACAGCATCATCTAGCCCCAAACTAAGCAGAGTTTGTGTTATGGGAACTACATGACTGATATACTACTTGTATACATTTTTTTGTAAATACATACATATTATACATAGAAAACACCCAGACCTGAGACAAATATTTGTAGATAATACAAACATTTGTCCCGCGGCGGGAATTGAACCCGCAACCTTCTGCGTCTCAGGCGGACCTTCGCCCACTGCGCCACAGAGGTCTATGTAAGAAACAATTATAGCAACACTAGATCTGCCAAGTTGTATCTAACGGAACGGCACAACTATGTAGTTGTGCGTACTCATTGGTCTGTGAGGAACAACTGCTAATTGATACACCTGTAAATAAGTAATTAGTATATTTTTTTAACAAACTTGATTAAACTTGTATACCTATAATGTTTTCTGTGTAACTGTGTCAAATAAAATTTTATTTCCTTCAACAGGATGGCGGAGGCCACTTTGACGAAAATTGCATCTTCTACCGGGAGATTTCACCGCAGTCATGTTTCTACATAACGTGAGATTTGCCGTCTGCAGACAAGTTCTCGGTTAAAATACGAATACATTTTCACCGCTATTTTAAGTAGGTACCTACCGTAGGTACTTTAAATAGCGGTTACCTACCTACAAATTATAGTTTGCAGTAGGTACTTCATCATTGCGATAATAATTGATAATAGTACGCATTCACCGCTGTGGGCGGGTTTTGCTATAAGCCGAAATAAGTGTAAAAGGTAATTGTATAAAACATGATTTATTAAAGTAATACATTTAATTGGAAATACACTGATGGCAGGCCACCGTTGTGACAGATACAATACATATTTATATCAATATACAATGGTACATTCTGTTTACTCTAGTCCTCCAGGAAGAAATATTGACCGGCTCGTTTTTGTTCTATGTCCTGAAACAAAATAGATGACATTATCAGCGTGTGTCGGGAACTGATTGAGCGTTAAATATTTTTAGAAATAGAAATATATTATTTGTGAAAATGGTTACAATATTCAAAATTTTTTTTTTGTCCTCCTTAAGCTACTTTATAGCATGCAACGCAGTACGCTATTGACTTGAAACACCAACTCTCGTATTCCAAATAACAACTTGCTAACTCCTAATGGTATTATTTATCATATGAATAGCTGTTCGTACACGCTCATACAGAGTTTTTTTAAAGTACTTTCTTAAAATTCGGGTTATTCCTGTTATCACCAGATTCCCATTTTTCACTAGATCTTTGTTGTTTTGAAATTTCAAAGTTTGAAATCAAAGATGGCGAATGCGAATTTTATGTTCATAAATGAATACGTGTTTAAAACTGTAAAAGGAACATTCGAAGGCATGTGCTATCAGTTAGTGTTCTAATAAGCTACCGAGGTGCTTGCACAAATGCTAACTATCATGCAAAACATGGCCCTGTGCCAATAAGCCTACCCCTATGTCTATCATGGGGATTGTAGTCATGAGTGTTTTTCTCTCGCTTTTACTATTTGATTTGTACGCAAATCAACAATCTGAATGTGATCCCAGTGGTCCAAGGAACTTGCCCAAGACTTGAGCAGCCCATGTTTATGTGTCATTTAAGAAGACTCACTTTCACCGAGGAGTTTTTGTTTATCCTGGGACGGAAGTTGTTAGGATCCCTTCTGAACGTGATTCCCAGTAGTTCCAGGAACTTGTTCATGCCATTGAGTAGGGACTGTGGCGCGTGCGCAGTCGCGTTCGAGGACGGTGTGCCCTCGAAAACAATGACGCGGTCGGCGAGGTACGTCGCCATTATGAAATCGTGCTCGACTACGAAGCCTGTCCTCTTTGCATGTAGGATAAATCTGAAAATTCATGAGATTAAGGCATGAGTACACCAACAAAATAAACGGACAGTAAAGTCTAACCATTGATGAGAGAAAATATGTGTCGAAAAGCTTAGACTTACCTAACTTACCTAACCATCTGTTATTATTTTGGTAAACTCCTGCCTAAGGAATATTATACAGTTTATTAACCAAACAATGCTCTCTTTTTGATATGTAATTTCAAATTCAACAAAGAATACAAACATAACTAAACAACTGTTTCAAATGCTCTACATGGGCCTCATGCAAGCAGTGTCAAGATGAGCGATCTTAGGCTGCCTTCATCCACAGACTTACAGCAACCTTGGAGATGTGATCAGACCAGGGGGTGGGAGGGCTTTGCTACAAGGTGTTGTCTGGTTCTTGTCATCATCGTCATCAATCTATTGCAGTCCACAGCTAGACCACGGTATATGCATGGTGTACCACTAAATAAAAAATAAATAAACATAATGATTTCTTTACCGTTTTATAACTTTAGCTGCAACCAGTCGCTGCTCGGAATCGAGGTATGCAGAGGGCTCGTCTACTAGGTAGACATCAGCTGGCTTGCCAAGGCAGAGCACTAGGGCCACTCTCTGCAACTCTCCTCCAGACAGATTCTGTACCTCCTGGTCCATAATTTCCTCTATCTTCATGGGCTTCATAACGTCTGTCATGAACTGTGGATAATTTACCAGAAATCTGTTATTTCTACTGTAAGCACAGGAAATGGAATAAATAAACATCCAACAGACACATATAGTGTCTTGATATCTTACTAGGATTCCCTGTAGCGTGAGTAACAGGAACGATGAGTACCACGGTATAACAACATCCATATCCAGAAAAAATATCTGCAGAACATACAAAAATTTGTCCCGCTGCAGGAATCAGACCCGCACCTTTTTCGCCAGACTGGTGTCTCACCCATCGCGCCATTGAAATAGATAAAAAAACTCTGTGCACTTATTATGATATAACAAGAATAGTTATATACCTGCGGATGAACATAAGCATCTCTAATTTTATCATGAAGCAAGCTTCGTACTAGCCCTTGAGACTTGGGCGATATTTTCTGCGGCTTATAACTAATGTGAAGCTGAGGCAGCTGGCCTGAACCTGAAACAGAAAAAAAAACATTATTCACATCATAAACAGTTAAGTTTATAATTATGGTAACATGGTTGTTCATTTTATATGGCTTCATAAAGCTGTTTTGTCCATCATGTAAAAATATAAGTAAAAGGAGGAGGGCCAGAAATAAACTACTTGAGCCGGATAAAGGAGAAAGTTGATGTCATGTCATAATAAGTCATGTCAGAGTTAAAGGAGATTCTCTGGGAATTAAAATAAATGGTGTAAATTGCATCAGTTTTGTACCAACAAGAGCATAGCTCTTTTACTAGCGGGGTGTCACACTAACTCATGGCTATCGAGATGGCAATCAATTTTGACACTAGTTCCTTATTTTAATGGCCCATCCATCCAAAAAACATGATGTCACATATGAAACCAATTTTGTTCATTCGCATTGTCCATATATGGCTCATCCAGCTTACAAATTAGCATGATACGATTTATCCCATTTGATGATACCAGCCATGGGAAATTAGTGTGATCGCCCCGCAGGTGGGTAAGGATACCCATTCATCATTTTATGTGTTTAACTGATGCATGATAACCAAGTTACAACCATGAGTTCACCAACAAAATAAATGGATGGTCTAGTCTAATCATTGATTATAATGACAGATTCCTATGAAAATATAATTATGTCAAAAAATTTGATTAGGATCTAAGTACCAGTTATTGTATTGGTGAAAATGGGCCTTAAAACTGCATTGGAAAGAAGGATACATCCTGATGTGTGATCCAGCTACAAACAGTACATGGGCCTGCACCAGAATAAGAAAATACATTATTAGTGCTTTCCAAATTAATTCATTTGTTTGTTTTGTCACCATTTATTTATTTTTTTCTGGAGAAAATATAAAATTTTGTAACTTGTTATGCCAGTACAATAACGGCATTGTATACAACTCATTTTTAAAATTTTAATTAACTTGTTGCACTCTCTTTAAGTGTTAAACTATAAGGATACAATTGTTGGAAAGAGGCTAGCTACCATAGGATTATCCTAAGGTGGCTATTGATTATACAACATTTGTATGTTTTATAAGTTATTTATTACACTTAGTTACTTGTTTTATAAACGTACCTACTAACTGCAGTTTGTAATAATGTTTTACCATATGTTTGTAACCAATTAATAAACTTTATTTAGTTCTTGGTCAGCCTGGATTAGGTCACGGACCTGACCAGTGTCCTTAGACACAACAACCACCTACTGTTGGCATTTCTAGAGTTTTCTTCTGCCCCCCTGAAGGCCTCCAGCGCCCATAAGGGGACGTTATCACCCACTTTGAGAAACAGTGGTCTAGATGCTCTAAGTATTGTGGTCATGAGGTACTACTGATGTGTGCAAGACTTAGGCCATATGTGTTGGATGTATTTTATACAACCATGGAAACCTTTATTTGTAATACATTTGAAGCAATTTTCTTCAATTTCTGAAATGTGCATGTTGACAGTACACATTGCTGGCTTATTTAATGTATCACATGTCTTACATTTCTAATCATTCTAGTCCAATAATAGTTCGTCATATCCATGCCAGTTTCCTCAAAATGTTTTCCTTTACCGTTTTAGAGTACTAATTTATAAGATTATTTGCTTTTACAATAAAACTTATGTTGCTAGGATAGGTCATAGTAAAATTACCGTCTGGGGATACTGAAGACTCTGCGTGTTTCAAACACTTTTGGAACACAGGATGGAAAAACAAATCAAACAGTTCAGTTCGTGCCATTTTATCGTAAACTAAAGCAATTATTCACTAAATAGAGCACCTAAAATTACACATACTCCTATAACCTCAATTAATTGTCGACGTCTACATCATAGTTTTTCAGGTAGACTCCTGTGAAACTTATCAATAACTACAAGAATTTCATGAATATTCTGCAGGAGACGTAATAATATCTGTATTTTTCGCAACAAACACTTTTTTGCATACGGCAGTCATTTGACACTTTCACAAATCTGACAACTTTGAATCTGACATTTCAAGTCAATGTTGCCATAACACTTTTTTTTAAGCAAATAAAGTGCTGTTCGTGGAATCGATTAATCGATTTTTAACATATTGTTTGACGTTATGTACTTACGCTCCCAGAATATTAATCTTTCATTATCACTATCCTTCTGGTAGTTTTACGTTCATTACAAAACATGTAAATAAATTGCCGGAATAAACATACCTTCATCAGGTTCCAAGTTACCAGCCAACATTCTAATGAATGTTGTTTTGCCAGTGCCGTTTTCTCCAAGCAGCACCAGAATTTCAGAATCAGAGAATTCTCCAGACTTCACGTGTAGTTTGAAGTCTCCCATACTTTTCGACATCTCTGGATATTCATAGTGGTTCATCCTTTTTATCTGTTCCAAGACATTGTATCATCCATCAGTATAATATGTCTCTCATTATATAAATTTCGATTTATTATAAAATTAAACAATTCTTATGATTCATAATATTTAAAACATGATTTCCTCCTTACCTCTTCTTCAGTCGCGGATTCAGCCACCTTGAAAACCAGGGATTCTGTCCTGAATCTCATGTTCTCCGTGGGCACAAACCCATCAAGGAATATATTTATACCTAAAACAAAGTTTTATTTAATTTGTACACCCATACAGCGATAAAGCAGTTACTTAGGTGAAAAACTGACAATAGACCAGAGAGAATAATAGTAGATGATAGTTAGCCTGTCTTGCCAACACTACTGTTTAGGTCCTTCAGAGAATTAGTATTTGATGTTGATATCTACTGAATAGTTGAAATACGTACCTTCTCTTACAGAGAAAGGCATAGTCACAACACCATAAGCACCGGGCAGTCCGTACAAACAGCAGATAAAGTCTGACAGATAGTCCAAAACTGACAAATCATGTTCCACCACTATTATGAATCTGGAACAAAATTATTAACTTTACTTCTAATTTTATTAATGCTCATGAAAAAATGGGGGATGTACCAGCTGGGCTCAGTTTGCAGAGCTTAGCAAAGTTACTTCTTCCATAACTAAAATAGGGACACTTATTAACCTTAACTTTTTTCAAGTTTAAGAACTTATGGACATTGCTAAGCCTGGCAAAATTAGTGTTTCCAGCAAAAGTGGAATAGAGTAAGACAATATGACACAAGTTTGTAAGCAAGGTGTTTCCATAGCATGTGACTCACTTATCAGGGTGTATGAGGGATCTGATTGTGCGCGCAGCATTCAGTCTCTGCTTGACATCGAGGTAGGAGGAGGGCTCGTCGAACATGAATATGTCTCCGTTCTGGATGCAGACCATGGCGCACGCGAATCGCTGCAGCTCCCCACCAGACAACGCCGCGATCTCGCGGTCGCGAATATGTGACAGATCTGGCGGAAACTTACATCGTTTACTCTTAAAAACATTATCCATATTGCAAGCTACGATTTGGACGACTCCAACACGCATTGCCACGGCCGGCGCCTCTGTCGAATAGTAACGAGAAAAACCATCTAATAACCTATCTTCTTAACTTCATCAAGTATTGCAATGCCCCCTAGTGACGTGTGTCGATAATCTATACTAATATACAAAGCTGAAGAGTTTTTTGTTTGATTGACCTAATCTGTGGAACTACTTTGCCTTTATAGACATTGGGTAAATAAATAAATATAGATGCCAAACAAAACAAATGCATCAATCCTGGATTCCCTGTGTTGCATGTATCAGGTACTTTGGTACTACATTACCCAGACCCAGACAGAACAAATATATGCAGAATATGCAAAAACATGACCCGTGGGTATTGTACCTGCAATGTCGCAGGCAACTTGCCCACTTGCGCCATGAAGGTAGTTAAAATAATTCATATTGTAAAAACGGGAATTTTCATGTACCGCACTATCGGTGAAGGCATGTGAAAACTCGCGTTTTTACAATATGAATAATCAAAATCATGATAGTTTTTGGAATAAAATAGTTAAATAAGGTTAAAAGGTCCGACATTGCATTTTCGCCCTTTGAGAAACATGTAGTTTTTTTTTTACTTGTTACATTATAGAGGCCATAGTAATATGTATTCTTTCCAAATGGTAATTGGGTCCTATTGGCACTTTTTGTGTATGACACCATAAAAATAGTAGCACAACTGCAATTGTAGGTAAATATAAATTAAATATAATTTGGGCTTGCAACCTGTCAAGTGGAATGATACTTGCAAAATGCTGGCATGTGCTAAATATAATGTTTTCAAATATGTGCCTTTTTGACTGCCCCTAATTGGTAACCTCAAAGATCTACAAATGAGTATGTATGTAAGGATGGCTATTGTTTTGTTTATAAATTAAAAGGCATCATACCCAGCATTCTACATATTTCTTTCTGGTTTTTCATTTCATCTTTCTTATCCAACAGTTGGCCCACCGTTCCTTTCACAGCCTTAGGGATTTGATCCACATACTGAGGCTTGATGAGAGCCTTCAAATCATCTTCTAGGATCTTGGTGAAGTAGTTCTGCAGCTCAGAACCACGGAAATGGGACAAGATCTCCTGCCAGTCTGGGGGGTCCTGGAAATAAATATCATAATCATTAACCCATCATTATTGTGGGAAAAAGCATCTTCGGAGAAAGTAGATATTTAATAGCAAAATGGTCATGTCATTAGCCTTAAGTTAAGGCCCATAACATAGGTGCAACAACTACAAATAATCTCATGACTGTATTCTCCATGATGGAAATACTCAGATACATACTCAGTGAGTAGATCAGAGGATACCAAGTAGGAGGTAGTCAGAGGCACATCCAAACATTACATTTAGTACATTTCCACATTTTTATTTATTTTAGCAAGTAGATAGCATTAATTCATACATTTCTTTACAATAACTAACTATGAGAAAACTGATCACAACCTAAGACTGATTTGTGGCCTCAATACAAAAGACACTATTTGCATATTTTAATAATAGTAATGCATAAATAACTTATGCAAGCAAATTGAAAGTCTATTCTTAAATTTGGTTATAAATATTATAGTAGTCTTAGGTTTACAACATATGATCACATTTCATATTTTCTACACATTATTGTAACATAAATTGTAGGTTATAAATCTGTCTGGAAGAGATTGCTTAGAGCTGCCAATTGAACATATTTTTTTTAAGCTACATGTTATATATATATATTTTTATATTTTTTATTTTTATTTATCTTAGTGAAATATACTCACAGTAAAACGTCCCAAATTGGGCTTCTGTTTCCCAGCAAGAATCTTCAGAGCAGTAGACTTGCCAATACCATTCTGACCGACAAGCCCAAGCACTTCACCGGGGCGAGGGATTGGGAGACGATGAAGCTTGAACGAGTTCTTGGAGTAGCGATGAGTAGTGTGTTTCTCCAGATTAGATGGGATGTTTATTATGGTAATAGCATCAAAGGGGCATTTCTAAAAGTAACAAAAATTTGTTCATTCAACACTGTCCAACACCAATAACATATGGTATATATATTTTTCAATATCAAAAGTTCACAGGCTACCAAAGTCATGGACAAAATTCACTACTTTAGTTACAATAAGTCCCACCTTGACACAAATACCGCACCCGATGCAAAGCTCCTCGGATATCGTTGCGATCTTATCGTTGGGAGTCACTTCGATGCAGAGCTTGCCCATTCGCACCACTGGGCAGCTTTTCTTACACTCCTGCCTACATCTCTTGGGCTTACATCGATCAGCATTCACAATCGCAATACGCGTAAGTTTGTCGGTCTCCTCATGATCTCGTCTGCGAGACATAACTGCAGGTGGAAAATACACTTGGTTATCACACACAACTTTTAAATATTCTGAAATTATAGGGAATCTAGACCAATATGTGGCACAGTCGATTTCGAACATAACCTCAATATTTTACAATTGTTGTGAAAAGTTGAAGGGTAGATTGCTGGGGTAGGTGTTTCAGTATGTAAGTAATAAAGTAAAATATGAAAAGGGAGAAAATACCTGATAAAAGAGAGCGAATGTGGCCAACTTTGGCCGACGTTCGCGTGTCCTTTTACCTTGTAATGTCAAAAAGAACAATCAACACGAAGTTAGCAAACATTCAAATAACAGTCTTGACAATTTATAATCGTTCAAAAACGGAAGAACGTTTGAATGAATAATATATTTTTTAGTGCACTTAGACATGGAGTATGTGTCAGCCTATGAGTATTGTTTTTACCGCAGAAATATTATAAGTTTATTCCCAATGGATTTGACCATTTCTACATAATTTAATAAAATAAACTTGAACAAGCTATCGTTACAGAAATTGCGTTGAAGTTCGTGCAAAAGGGTGTTAACCTAACTGTTTTAGAACAGATTATTCTGATAAATGTAGAATTGCCAATAAAAAAATAATATACCTATTTTAAATTTATTTCGATTTATGGAATCGATTTTTAACGAGAAAACAGTATTTTTTTCTTTTTTACCTAAGTTATATAGATTGTAACTGTATGTTCAGTCAGTTAGTTAGGCACGTCCAGGCACGTCAGACCTTTTATGGTCTACTAGCTGTTGCCAGCGGCTTTGCACGCGTGGAGTCGTTTTAAAAAACCGATATAACAAACTTTCAATCCCCGTTTCCCTACTGTGTGTGTCATTTTAATTTTAAAATAATTGCCATTGTATGGAGTCTAGTTATTTTTTATGTATGGAGTCTAGTTATTTTTTTTTGCTTGAATTTTTTTTTTTTTTGTTTTTAAATGTCAAAATACTGAATGTCTGACTTGGTAAGAGCAAAAAATTATTTAATCTGTGGTACTTGGTGTAGCGCACTTAAAAATAGGGTAAATTTCACTTACGACGAAATTATGAATAAAATATATTTAATCCCGTGATAAAACAAGCCTGTACAACTTGATGGTTAATAAGTCCAGTTATTTCCGACTGTTATTTTTTAAATCTGGGCGTGACTCGGGACGCGACTGGCAGCCAGAAGGCAGTGTTTTGAGTATTGATTCGTACATTCTAATTCAGTGATTTTGTTGCAGCTTGAAACCAGCAGTTTTCACAATTTGTGAGTATTTTCATGCCGATAAGTAGGTAGGTGTTCAATACAATACCTATTCTAGCGCACTGGAACTCAAATGCAACAAATAGGTCAACAAGAGTATGTTGTAAAGAGTCCATAGCACAGACAACCAGGAACAGACAGATAACCCATTATTGCAATGTGCTACTTTAAACAATTCTGTGAAAAAAGTATGGTACTATATGTATCATGTAGATCCGCCTTATGTGTAAAAATAATTCCTATAGGTTTTTAAGCAGGTAGGTACCTACCTACCTTCAAATGCCTTCTAGCAATCCCAATCAATAGGTATGATTGAAGATAATTTATAGGTTTAAGATAGTATTATAATATCTGTAAATCAAATCCTAACAAGTTTTCACAGATTGACAAATTAAATTTGAAGTTTTTAAAAAATTAAATATGTGCTTAAGATTTTTGTTAGAAAGGGACTGGAACTATTACCTATAAAATAATAATTTCCACTTTTCAGAGAATGCTTCAGGTTACTGTGGATAGTTTGGAGTCCGCAATCAATGCAATGAATGGAGGTGCTGATGAGCTGGAACTGTGCAGTTACCTCAATGATGGGGGTCTGACTCCTACCCCGGGGCTAGTGAAGAAGGTCAAGCGACTGGTAATCTTCTTATCATATCAACTACCTACATTAATAGGGTAACTTGTAACTCCTTTGTCTTGAGAAAGTACAACCCACTCCAATGCGGGATATTACTGCAGATTGTGTTTGCCCCACTAAAAAACCCTTTTGGTTGCCTTTTAAGTCCTTTGGTGTGCAGCTGGTCAAGTGTAGCATATCCTGTATGTAATGCTGGTCATTTTTCATACAACATCATCTAGCCCCAAAGTAAGCAGAACTTGTATTATGGGAACTAAATGACTGATATATCAATTATATTCCTTTTTTTTTTTAAATACATACATATTATACATAGAAAACACCCAGACCCGAGACAAATATTTGTAGATCATACAAAGATTAGTCCCGCGGCGGGAATCGAACCGGCAACCTTCTGCGGCTCAGTGGTTATTAAATCTACTGAAAGCAGCAGGGGAACATAGTTCAACATAGAACATTCATCTTGAACAATTTAACCCTACTGCTTCCAGACCTGATTTGTCCATCACACACTTTTCCCAGGGTTATCTTATGCATGTCCATAACTACTCGGTAACTATTTTATTAATGCCTGTAAGTGATAAAAAAATCTTCCAAATTCCTTAAATTCATTTTACTTTTTGATTCAAGCACAATTTTATTAAGGGTCTGTTTGTTACTTGGCAAAGGCCTTTCACACCTAGTAGTCAGTTGGTAACATAAAATAGACAACAAATTCATGAAATTGAAGTCAATAGTTTCAAACGAATTGGCTTGTTCTCAGGCACGCAGGCAACCCTCAAACTTTCGGACGAGAATAAACGTGACTATCAGATGCCGAGGCGGCGACGACTTCCTTTACTCGGAATTTGAAATGAACACTATGCTCCGTGACGTCAAACATTTCAAAGACATGAACGTCGATGGGTTCGTCTTCGGCGCCCTGACGGAGAACCGAGATATAGACGAGCATAAAGCCATGAAAGTATTAGCTCTAGCCAGTCCTAAGAACGTCACGTTCAGCAGAGCGTTTGACCATGTTCGTGAATTCAAGAAAACTGCAAATATACTGGTTGGCCTTGGCTTCCATAGAGTGCTCACGGCCGGATTGCGCCAAAATGTGAACCTACCGGGTGCCATCAAAAATCTGTCTTTCTTAGCTACAAGGTACAGTAGTAGCGAACTGAGCATTTTGCCGTCAGGCGGCGTGAACCCGGATAACGTCGGTTGCTTCATTAACATGGGGTGTAAAATAATTAATAGTTCCTGCAGAAGTGCTGTTCAGCTGCCTAAATCTGAAGTGGATTTTAAACTGGGAATAACTGACAGCTCTTCTGTATTTGTAGCTGATTTAGAAGTGGTTCGGGAACTGAAGGAATCTATCATTCAAGCAGTAGAAGAGAGGGATAGAGATTTTTATGATGATGATTATCAATGAAACGCGGTGAACATTAGATATGTATGTACAAACATTTTGAAGTTGTTGGTGTATTTGTGCGTATTTTTATTTGTGTTCTTTAGAGTGTATGAAGGATCTCTTGTGGCAAATATCTTGAATATTTTGGAATATTTTAATAGTTTTTTTTATTTTTAAAAAATATACTTACTAGTTCTGCTGTTATAAAAGTAATACGTATGTATATGTTATGTAGTATCTTTGTTAGTGTTAATAATTTTAAAATATTGTATAAGCTATCATTGTCGGCCTAGGGGGCTGTACCTCCATTACCGATCCGGAGGGTGTGGGTTCGAACCCGGTCGGGCACCGATGATTTTTTCCAGAATAAAATATGTGTGCAATAACATGCTCAAAACGGTGAAGAAAACCTGCTGGTTTTCTTCACCGCCTTTAGAACCTTGAGAACCAAAAATTCGAATGTATGTGCCATCTCATAAACTCAACATCACATCAACTTATTACATGGAATGCTAACTACTTGCAAAGACGCGGGCATGTGCCAAATGTAATGTTCGGACGCAAGATCTACTTAAATATTTATTCTTTGTAAGTCCTCGCTAATGCTCAAATGATACCTACAGCATTAAGTTACTTCTTTTGGGCATTCTTTGTCTATTGTGAATACAACCCTTAGTGAATCCTACTACTAGGTATATAAACGCGAAAGTTTGTGAAGATGGTTGTTTGTTACTCTTTCACGCAAAAACTACTGAACGGATTTTGATAATACTTTACAGTAATATAGCTTATCCATCAGAATAACACATAGGCTACTTTCTATCTGGATACCACCGTGGGCAGAAGCTAGTAGTAAATAAACAAGGTAATCTTAAGTGACTGTTAGTGCCAAAATAAAAAAAAATGATAGCATTTATGTCGTAAATTCATTATAATATAATGTAGTTAAAGAATATTAGTTTGAGTACATATAATGTATTAATTGTAATAAATATGAAATTGATAAATGTAAGTTTAAAAACTATGTATTTAAATTATTATGTAGGCATGTGTGTCGCTACTAACTTAAATAATATACTTATCTACCTAATCCTAGTCAAATCTAAGTTACAGAAGAGCAACTATAATCATGGAACATTATATTTACCCTGGAGGACTTAATGGGGCTAGACAAATACCACTTTCTGTTGGTGTTAACGCCTGCGAAAAGATTGAATTGTATGGGAATGACATTAGCTGTGAAAATGTCACGTGACTGTTGCCAAGTCTTACATAGACAAATTTGCGTTAGCCTGAAAAGAAAACTAAGCGTGAGGTATTTGTCTAGACGCCATGCCATAAGTTAAGGCCATAAGTTTTGATTTACCATAAAAGGTTGTTTGTTTGCATGTTTGTCTGTTACCATTAAATTCCGAAGCGTCATCCGTTTTTTTTTTTTTGTAGTCGATTTGTATGGCTTCAAGGATGGGTCTTAGATAAGTTTTGTTGCCACAAGTCACTCTGGGACGCTGCTTGAAAAATGTTGAAGTTTTGAATTTTTTGTAAAAAATTACTTGTTATAAGTACAATTATCTATATACTTAAAAAAATCTATTCTACCATATCGCTATTTTTGGTATTACCTATATCTCTATTTATTTCTCAAATAAACTACTTTGAGAATATGCATTCGAGTTTTTTATGAGAAGACCCTGAAGACCAAAACTAGAGAGTTAGTGTATTGTACCTACTATGTATCTACGACAAAGAAAATGGCGCCTATTTTACTACTTAGACATAATATACTATTTTTAAATAAAAATTCAGCACAATTTCTCTGCTTTGCGTCGATTTTGATAACGATCTGATTATTGGCCTCGATTCTGTAGTACACTGACTAAACTAAATTTAAACTGTCGTTCTCTTTTACTGATAGTGCAAGCAAAAGAGGTAGCTACAATTAAAAAAAAACAATTTGAACGAATACTTTTGCATAACTTCGAAAAAGCCTCACAACATCGGGGTTTTTTCAATTTTGAAAAAAATTACTGCGAAATTTCCATAAACACGAATTAAGCTTTTATCAAGGCAACATGTTCGCATTATAAATAAGTTAAAAAAATCATGCCAGACTGGGAACATCGCCTCAGAATATGATTGATTGATGAGGGGTTAAAAAGATCGCGCGACGGACTGATTTGTGGGTTCGTTTTGAGACCCGCCATTTATCATCTGCCTAGAAAATACTTTTATTTATGGGTTTACACTACAATAACAGGATAACTAGGCCTACCTATCATAATCGTTTCGTTCGTTCGGCCTTGCTGTGTTGATCGCCCACTAGGGCGGTACCCTAACTCCTCGTTTGCTGTAAGAGGTAGTTCGTTTGCTTTTCAGTTACCTACCGTTGCATAACTCCGAAACAGCATATCGGATTGTATAATGCGGTTTTATGCATGCATCCAATAGACACACATAGCCCTGACCCCTCACTACGATTCCCTGTGTCGTAGGTATCAGGAACTACGAGTACCATGTCCACAACAACCAGACCCGGAACAAATACCTCGTGTGATCATAAGTCTTGAGACACAGTAAAACTAAAATATTTTTGGAGCTAAGTTGAGTATTCATTTATTGGATATTAAAATTAAAACTACTGACATCTAGATCTGTATTTAAAAATAAATCATTCAAAATGGCCGCCTTTGCATTCAATGCAGGCCTTCAAACGCGTGCGCCATTCATCTATGGCGGCACGAATCTTTTCAATGGGAATCCGTTTCGATTCTTTAATAAGGGCTCGCTTGAGAGAATCCAGGTTTGGGTGAGACTTTCTGCATGCCCTCAGCTCCAATTCCGTCCATAAAGAATAATCCAAAGGATTCAAGTCAGGGCTTGACGAGGGCCAATCTTCGCTCCGAATGAAGCCTGGCAAATTGGCCTCCAGCCAACGTTGGGTAGTCTTAGCTTTATGGGAGGGAGCAGAGTCCTGTTGAAAAACCCAGTATTTTCCAGCGAATAGCGTATCATTTAATGGTTTAACCACCGCTTCCAATATGTCGGTTTGGTAATTTTGTGCCTTCACTTTGACGCCTTGCTGGCAAAAATGAAGCGAAGTGACCCCCTCTTAGGAAACACCCCACCAAACCATCACACTTGCTGGATGATGAGTGCGCTGGACATTGCGTACAGATGGCTGGACGTCCTATGAACTTCTGGCGTAAACCTTATTGTTCTGCCGGTTAAACTTTTCTTCCACCGTGAAGATCTTTTCATCGGTAAACAGGATATTTTTTGGATCGTGTCTCTTCAATAGGTTCCGACATCGTTCCAGTCGCAATTTACGAAGACGCTCGTTTAAATAATGCCTTTAGTTTAAGATCATATTTAAGTACCCTGTTCACCGATATTCGCGAAATGTTGGTCTGCAGAGCTAATTTCTTTTGAGTCCGGCAAGGGTTGCGACGAATTCGCTCTCTGATTACTTTGATGTTGGCGGACGTCCTTACAGACCGCGGGCGGCCACATCTTCCACGGTCTTCTAAAGAGCCGGTCTCCTTGTACCTCTTTATGGTATAATACACAAAGTTCCGACTACATCCCAAACTTTGGATTTCACTAAAAACTTGCATTGGTTTTTTCCTGCTTGAAACAGTGAAATTACAGTCGCACGCAAATCTTTTGTTGGCGCCATTTTCACGGAGAATGAAAAACAAATATTCAAATGTATATTTTTTCTGATTCAAAACATTCGAAATTTAAAATTTTAAAAGTTTAAAAAAGGTTGCATGAATTACTTTCTTTTTAAATTAATTAAATAAGTTCGTCTCAAAACTTATGAACACACGAGGTATGTAAGTATGTCTGTCTGTTTATGTACCTACATACAAGTAGTCTACCATCCAACGAAGACGCGGCGTTGCTAATGCAAACATTTAACTCGCAGCAGGAATCAAACCCGCACCTATTGCACAGCCCGCTGCGACACCGAGTTCGTCGAAACCTCGATTCTTAGGTTTTATCACCACATGTCTAAAGGGCGATGCGATCGATGATGGAATGTAAAACGCCGTATCATCATGCAGTGTTTTGTCATCTAGGGATGCTGCAATACCAAATGAAAATAAGCGTCGGGGAAACCCCCGACGCTACATAAAACATAAATATTAACAAAATTTGAAAACTCAAATTTTGTTAATATTTATGTTTTATGTTGCGCGTGCATAGACATTTCCTAGAAATTGTGCTAACACAGTAGGTATTTAGAGAACTTGTGAACATCAACAGTAGTCATGAAAGCAGGCGATTCCTAATTAGTAGCGGTAACACCCTGCTCAACTCTGTTGACGATTGGGAAACAAAAAGTTGCACTCGTTCACAGTGTTAACGAACGCAACTTTTCAATTTCCTAGCGTATCCACCTAGTAGGTACAAGTTTTGGGTGGGATTTAGAAAGCCGTCGCACGAATTTCGATAAAATAAGCACAGGGGGTGGAAGGGGTGGACTCCCCCATTCCAACGGTACCACTCTCAAAGTTAGGAATTCAATAGTTTCCGAGAAATTACGTTTTAAAATGACGAATTTTGTAGGTTAAGTACTGAAAAGAATCAAAAGCGATTAAACTTTGAGTGAGGCCTATACCCCTAATTTCCACAAATAACTAGAAGTAGGGTTAAATTAGGTTCTGTGACTCACCAACAAGTCCATCAATACGCTACGTTCGGCTCGTGCTTGTATTTTTGTGTTCCTTAGTGGATTGAAATGTGTTGGACTAAAATTAAGATTTGAATAGGGTCCATTTCGGTTCTGGCACTCGCCGGCCGTTGCCGCGGCACGCTGCGCTCGGCTCGTACTCACTTTGGGAGTGGTACTGTTGGAATAGAGGAGTCCATCCCTTCCACCCCCTATCCTTTACCTAAATTCGTGCGACGGATTTCTAAATCCCAACCCAAGTTTTTCTAATTTTAATAAAAGAGAAACGGTATTATTTAAATGTTTTGCTTACGGCTTTTCAAATTAACGAATCTGGTACCGTGGACATCTCCATAATTATTATCTTCCATAATAGAGACAGGTCGCAATATCAAGTCGTTTACGTTTTGATATTGTATCCCGGCCCGGTAATAGCATCATTAAAACGCCCGACCCGCTATTTTTTCCCGCCAAACACCGCCATGATAAATGATCCACAATATGCGCACCTATTCAGGATAACACTCCAGACCTTTTTGTGGTGAAGATAGCGGCACAGCATGAGTGCGGAAACTTAGACAGGATGTGATTTGGTTGTGTTGCAATGCGGTTGCTAACTAACTAATATTGAAAACGAATAATGTATGTATTCATTGCTTAATATAAAAGGACATTATTTTACGTTGTATCCAAAATAATTCTTATGCTTCTTATAATTCTTTGTTGTACACAGAAATAAAACAGAAATATAAAACAAAATATTAGGTGAGCCCTTATATTAGGTGAGATTATTTTGATAAATCACGATTTAAAATCAACTACGCGCTCGGCCGGTGCCATCTTCTTACAACACGTATGTTTGACAGTTGGTGTTAAACGGTTGGTAGTTTATTTTCAAACAAAGGTTTGCAATAGGTAGGTAAGTTAAATACAACTTTTATAATGTTTGCATTTATTTCAGTGAATTATAGTGAACTAACTTATCAACTAAATACATATACATAGGTATACTACTTACTATAAGTTAAAAATAAGGCTCTTCAGTGAAACGTGATATTATAACTGAGTTAGTTAGTACCTAAATAATAACAGTACCTACATAATTTTATACTTCAATAGGTAAGATTAAGGCAGTTTCATACAATTGTAGTGCATTAATCTAATATGTACATTTAAATTAAGTTATGTATTAAGTACATACCTACATAAATGTCCAGTAAGTACCTAAGTAGTTAAGGTTTGGTCAAATTGCACAAAATCTTACAACTTAGATACGATTAAAGCGTTTGATTGAGGGACTAATGCTTAAATAGTACTTACCTACCTAGATCAATTTACAGTGAAGCGAACGGACGCACACAGATTTCTCAACGTTCAGTAAGAAATCCTTGGACGCCCCAAAAAACCCGAATTTGGAAAAAATAACAAAAAAAATAACAGATTACTCAGTTATTAAGTACCTAGGTACACACATTTTAAACACCATGGAACTCAAATAATTTGAATTGCTTCATCCAAAATATTTTTTTTACTAAATAGCTCTTAATAGGTACCTATTTTAGAATCTAATTATTATAAACGACTGAATCTTAAGTTTAAAATAATGGATGAAGAATTAACTATTACTGCGTTATGTGCAACACCGGAGCAGAGGCAAAAAGTTCTGAAGAATTTTACGCGATAAAAAACTAACAAACATGTATGTTTTCTCTTATTTATTTATAAATAATACCTACGTAAAAAAAACTGTGCCGGGGTATGGCGATAACTGGTTTTGACGATAAAACGTTTTATCGTTCAAAAGTTTGGCCTGAGATTGTTCAGTGACCATGCGCCTCCTTATCGGTCAGTCTACATAATCTAAACCTAGACTTATATTAAAGTTCGTGAGTGATCATGAATAAGAGGGCTACAAATGGTACAATATGGCTCGTGTTAGCTGTCTGCCTAGGTAAGTGATACCAAACGGCAATATTTAATGAATTAAATCTATATTATACGATGACTGAATGCCTATTCGTTTTTTTATCAGGAGCGTATGGTTCAAGTTTAGCTGGTTCAGTGTTGAGGGCGCTGTAGTCTACTGGAAAGGGCGGCTGGGGGAGAGGGTCCTTTGGTGGGACTAAGACCCACTGACCGGGCCCATTGGGGTTCTTGCCCATCAACCAGTTGGTGAAACAGTGGACGTAGCTGCCGTAGTCCAAGATGAGGTAGCCGTTCTGTTGGAAACATTAAAAATTTAGGCACTTTTCACATCGGTATTTTCAGAAATAAGAGAGAGAGAGAGAGAGAGAGAGCGTCATATGTCCTGCAGTCTTACATTAATATGCGGCCAATGTTTTTTTTAATGTCAGACTGCAGGGCAAATGCTGTAAATAATAATTTGCAGTAGAGGCTACAAACAGTTCCTGGAACATTTATTAGAGTTCTATTGCTTTGAGGCTTCATAATTTCATTATAGGTTTCGGTAGGTAGGCGTGTATGTTAAAACTAGAATGAGCTTAGCGTTCAGTTTTAAAAGTCCTCAACTATAAGCCTTTTAGATTCCCGACAATTGAGCTTAGCAATAAAGCTCAAGAAGGTACTTACTAAATCTGAGCCAGCTATTTATTAAATAATATTGTCCTAAACCAATACAAGTATCCTGGGCGAACCGATAACGTAGCCTGTAGAAGAGCTCACGATGCATTCATCCAGAACATCATTTACCTGTTTGTTAATAAATGAGCTAAATAGATTTATTTAGTTTCCATGACTTCATTAAATAACTTTTTTACGGTTTAATAATCGGTGTCGCCCCCCCTGATCGTAATAACACATCTGCACCTATCTATTCATACCTACTTAATATTAAAAAAATAAATAATAAATAATGCTGGACATTTCCACATAGCATCATTTAGCCCCAAAGTAAGCAGAGCTTTTGTTATGGGAACTACATGAATGATATACTACTTATATACATTTTTTTTTGTAAATACATACGAGTACATAATATACATAGAAAACACCCAGACCTCAGACAAATATTTGCAGATACAAACATTTGTCCCGCAGCGGGAATTGAACCCGCAACCTTCTGCGTCTCAGGCGGACCTTCGCCCCCTGCACCACAGAGGTTGTTAAAAATTTTAAATGTCAAAGTCTCGCTGGGGTATGTGGTCCCATGTTCTTTTTAAATGACAAAAAAAATGGTCTTCTGTGGTCAAATGTGGACAGGAAATTGCTGAAAGCTCTTCGCTGCAACATGTCCCATGCGTTTATGGGGTTAACCTGCTGATTGGCTGTTGGGTGACTGTGCCGGCCAGCCCAAAAACCTAACGTTGTTCGGACCATGATTGTACCGCCTTGGTACGAATGGACCTCTTGTGGACGCTGGAGTCGACTGTCTCTGCCTGGAACTCTCCAAACACGTATTTGTCATGAATCGCGGTGGACTCCAAACCGGGACTCATCAGTAAAGAGAACCATTTTCCATTGGTCATTGTTCAATAAAATGTTCTTGAGACACCAAGTCACCTTCCGCGATTGCCATGTCGTAAAGCTGGCACACGAAGCGGTCTACAAGAATGAAGATCAACTTCATGTAACCTCCTTCTGACTGTTTGATCGCTTACTAACAGCTCTGCTGGTCTGACTGGATCCGTTACACTAGTTACATTGCCGTGAGATTAGGTTCCCTCCTGGCGGAATTTTGGAGAAAACGATCCTGTCTCGGGGTTGTGACTCGTTTTTTCCCAGTGAGCGCTCTACTACATCCCCAGTAATACGATAATGTGATCACAATCGAGAAATTACGTTTTGATAGGTGTTAAGGGTGTCGGCAAGGCAACCACGCGTTGTATAGCACCAGCTTCTAACATGCCTACCGCTCTCATTATTTCTTCTCTGCTTAAATGTCGACGTTCCATGACATATTGCGTTCTTTTATAATTTTTTTTTCTTATTTTGAAAAAGAACAAAATTTAAAGACTATTAATTGCATATACAAACTTTTTAAAATAGCAAATTGTTTTTATGCAAATAATTTCGAGATTAAATTAATATCTCTAGTTGATGTGTGTATCACACTAATTTCAAATATCTAACATTGATGCACTTCAAATATCTATAAATACAGACGAGAGGCTCTGACGACCGGCTGATGGCGGTATAGCCCTCTGTAAACGTACACAGTTACACCTCCTGACCATTGACGGGCAGCGTCAGCGGTGTGACAAGCTGTGCCCTGTGATCGCCAACCCGCCTGCGCACTTGCCCAGCGTGGCGATTATGGCCAAATCTCCCAATGTTAGGCATTTTCAATAAATGGCCCCCAATTCCCGGTCGTTCCGCTATTCCTGGCCAAGGTGGCGGTCACGATAACGGCGGGTAGGGGTGCTAAGAATTCCTGCGATACGGTAGGCTGCCACAAACAACTGACCTTAGCGACGTATAATGGAAAGACACTACGACTCGATGAATATTTGGTACAGCTAGATAAGGAACTGAACAATATAAAGTAGCACATACTTGGGTTAAGTGAAGTTCGAAGAAAGAGGGAGGACACCTTATCCTTGAAGTTGGGCCATCTTATGTATTTTCGTGAGGTAGACCAACTTTCCCAAGGTGGCATGGAGTTCCTCGTTAATAACGTCCTTACTGATAACGTTGAAGAGATCTCGAGTGTCTCGAACAGGGTAGCGTACCTGATACTCAGACTATCTAGCTAGACGATATAGCCTGAAAGTGATACAGGTCGGTGCGTTCACCGACTGGGGCACTCCCAACTGAAGAAGTAGAGGTTATGTACGAAGTCATATCCTTCATAACACCACCAAAGCTCACTTCAATGTCATCATGGGGGACTTCAATGCTAAAGTGGGTGTCGCAGTGAATCGAGACTAGGGCCGCATGGTATTGGTAGTAGAAACGACAGGAGACTAGCTAGAGCAAGCGGGACTCTTCTTAATTAACTCTTTCTATAAAAAGAAGCCCACAGAAAGATGACGCGGCGAAACCCGACTCTGTCAGCAGAATGGTCCGAGGCACCCTAAGTATCAACGTTTAGTTGGAGAGGCGGCGTAAGAACACGCTCTGATCTAACCTACTACAAATAGGTGCGGGATCTAAAGCCTTCTTAAGTTATTTTGGACGTCCATACATGTATAATGATCGTTAGACAATATCTGACTCCTTTGATGTGGTCTGACTTTGACAATAGGACTTAAGACTATACGATAAAGTGTGCACACCAGATGATGAGCCGTAGGTATGTTAAAAGGTTTCTGTACATTCCGGGTTTCAAGTTATTTGTTTTGGTTTTTTTTCTGGACATTTTTCCCACAGTATCATCTAGCCCCAAAGTAAGCAGAGCTTGTGTTATGGGAACTACATGACTGATAAACTACTTACATACTTTTGTAAATACAAGACACCCAGACCCTTATTTGGACCTTAGATATATTGAGGTTGTGATGTCTGTAATTTTTGAACTTTGAAACAGATCACCTTGTAATATTTACGGGGTACCTAATCTTTAAAGTATTATAACCTTTAAAGTAGTTCTAACAAAAAAAGAATGAATGAAATCGGACTACGCGTTAATGAATTACTAAGTACACATTTTGACTTTCATCCCTTCTTCGAAGGGAACCGTGCTAAATTTCGGTAGATACTTAGGTTTAAAAATATTTTTGAAATAAAACTGTGTCCTTAGCCTAAGATTTCTGATGTTCTTATAGAAGAGCTATAAATACCTTCCTAGCACGTAGATATAAGAGCTATAGATAACTATGGTGTGCAGGTAAGTAGGTAAGTAATACAATTTCGTTTGGTTATATAATTATGATTTTATGCTCCATTATAAAATAAAAACAAACTTATTCTATAAATTTACATGCAAGTGTAGATCAAAAATGTATTTGTACACAAAATTAAAACTAATAAACGCCATTTGTTCCAAGAAATAAGTTGGTACGCTGAAAAAGTACCTGTCTACGTTATATGCAACTGCCTTCTGTAGCAGTTTTCGTTTGATCATTGTATTTTAATTCCTATGGACAGTTGCGATGTGGAATTATAAGATCCCGAATCACCTGAAGTAGCAATAGGTATGTAACTAATAAATCTTAATAAAAAGCTAAGTTAGTTTAGTACTTAACTACTTAAAAGCGATACTGTAAACGTGATATTTTTAGGTTTTTACAATACCTAGATACCTACTTGTTACTAACAGGCCCTCACGATACATGAGAGAAGCACTAGCAACCTCATAAGCTCTTTTGTAACAACTTTTTGTATTTGTAGGTATTAAAAAATGTGGCGCAGCTGCCTCTTTAGTTATGCTTGTGACGAGAAGGCTCACTTTCTCGCAGGTTTCCTTCGTTCCGAGCGTGATTTGATAAAGATGGATCACCGTAAGAGGACGACCAAGGTCTTGGAAGAGCCGGAGTCGGTGGAATGCCTTGCTTTTTAACCATTTTAGTAACTTTATTACCAAAAAGTGTGTCGTCTCTTTCTAACTCATGTATCCTTAAATTTCGAAAAACTTCACTACGGTTAAGATCATTCTTGAATAGATGCCTTCTTGAGTTAGTTTCAATAAAATGGAGGTCAAGCAAAAGGCGGCACCCGTGGTTAAAATGTCTCATGGCATTAATTTCATATTTATCACCTTCCTGGTTAATCAGTAATGTGATTGCTCTAGCGATAGCCGTGATACCTAGCCCCAATTGATTTTGCTTCTTTTCCATTATTTTGTCACGGTTCCTGGCATGGTACTCAACAGCAGTTGAAATCTCTTCATTTAAAACAGGCGCTTTTAATAGCTTGCAATTCTCTGGCGCCGCGTATTCCTTAAGCAGTCTCTCTTTAACTTCCATTGATAATCCTTTACGTAGTATAGTAGTCCACTTCTGAGCCAGGCTTTGATGTATAAGCTCTCCACTCAATGAAAGGTCGTCTCCTAGAGCATTCAATAAAGCCGCATTCCGGTTCGGGATACTGTTGTCCGAGTTGTCTGTTTGCAATGTCTCCGAACTTGAACGTGTTTTCTTCATTGAACTGTCCAAACTTGCCCGTGATCTAACTGGTGTACTAGTTGAGCTATGCGCCCCCATAACTTCAAAGTTTGCTCGTAGTTCACTCCTTGGGCTACTTGCTTCCGTAGCATCCAAGTTTGCCCGTAGTTCACTCCTTGAGCTGTTTGCTCGTGGGGTCTGTGTATCCACAGTATTTGAGTTTTCCCGTGGACTACTTGGAATAGGTGCCTCTACAGCTTCCAAACTTGCTCTTGTGTCCGTTATTACCTCTGATCTAGCCTGACCTGTTTCTCTTGTGTCATCTGTAGATAAAAGATGATAATCGTCTGAGGCTCTTCTCGTCAATAAATGTGGCCGTGAGTCTAAAACAAAATTTAAAAGTTGGATCAAAAGGTTGGTAGGAACTTAACTTCTATTTCGGGTACCTACTTAATAGATTCTAAAAGTAATCCACCTGTGCATACACTCTACTCTCTCATATTATATGATGTACCTAGGTACTCCAGCTACATGGGACACTAGCTGGTAGTGCTCAAGCCGATCCCTCTCCTAGTGTCAAAGTAGGTTAAATGTGTATTTTGTAATTTTTTTTGCCTGTGTTGATTAACATAGTGTTATATGATAAACAAATAACAATGATGGATTATTGCTCTGAAATAAACATTATTTATTATTATTATTATACATACACTGGACTTGTTTAGCTAAGTACCTAGTTGATATTGTTCTTGATTTTGTTAGACGAATTACGCAATATTTTGTGTCCTTGGTACCTAGTGCCCTCTAAATTGGAATAGTTCCATTCACCTTCAAAATAAATCAATAAACGGCAAGGTAATCGTAATCCAAACTAACCGAGTATGAAAAAAGTACTATAACTGCTAAAGTAAGTTCTTCCTTCCACCTTAACCCGATAATATCTAAAAGAACGGTTTCATATTCCCCTGTTACCTCCTCTCTCGTTTGATTATTGTTTTCATAAACATACCTAATCACAAAGATATACTCTACATGAGACGTTTGCATAGAAAATGCCGGCCACATTTCCTCTTACATCTTACTTACTTTTGTTTTTGTATTCACCGGTGATAGAAATAGGTGGACACGGAGACCGTTCTTCTAACTTTCGAAGCTTTTTTCTCAAATGGTGTATTTCTTCTTCTGGAGTCCGTTTTGATCTAAACATTATTACAATCAGACGAAAATAAGTTTTTTTGAACTCAAGTAACACCAGGCACAGATCATGTAGGTATTTAAAAAATTATATTCACGTGTATCGCGTTCTGAATAATATTGCATACTGTAAGTATTCTATTTTGCTGTAGATATACCGCAGTCCTAGGTATTCTAGAATAAAAGAAAAATGTAGTATAAACAATTACAAATTTAATGCATTCTCAAC
The DNA here is from genome assembly GCA_958496245.1 of Perizoma flavofasciatum. Lineage (NCBI taxonomy): Eukaryota > Metazoa > Arthropoda > Insecta > Lepidoptera > Geometridae > Perizoma > Perizoma flavofasciatum. Next base: position 5,193,789 of record OY292439.1, on the reverse strand, counting down.
CTAATTCATGAAACGTTGATGATCAATATGTAATGTCAAGCCATAGCAATATTTTCGACGATAACAACTGTTTCGAGTTATCGGGTCTTATGTGCGTGTATTCCAGACGTGAATCATACCGCGGGCGCTATCACCCTTTAACCTACAAAAAATAAGCATTCTCAACCTAACTATTTTTTGTCTCACGCTCTGAACTTGAAAATGTAATACATATAAAACAATGTACCTACTGACTTCCCTAGCCCCAATCCCACCCGCTTTATTATTTACGACCTTTGTGGCGGAGAAGGTGAAGGCCTGCCTGAGACGCAGAAGGTTGCGGGTTCCATTCGCGCTGCGGGACAAATGTTTGTATATGCATATTTTTGTCTCGGGTCTGGGTGTATTCTACGTATAATAAGTATGTATTTACAAAAAAATATACACAAGTATAGTTATTCCCTTTACAAGCTCTGCTTAGTGTAGGCACAGATATTATAATACTAGTGTTTGGGGTTGGATGATGCTGTGTGAAAAATGACCAGCATTATTTATTTCATTTCATGGAACCGAGTGAAATCCAGCTTTTGCATTTTTTTACAGTACATAATACTGTCACTGTATTAGTGTCAGAGACGACAAACCCAAACTAGCGTTTACACTTGCGTTCGCGTATCTTCGGTACTCATGGAAAAGCTCGAGGAAATGTTCGTGTAGGTACGAGTGCCGACGACGCGACGCAACACCAACTACCGTTTACACAATCGACTGCATCCGCAATTGTGGCAGCATGGGTGCTGCATGTCATTTATCAATACTAATATTAGATAAGTTGGCAAGACAAACTCTATATTTATGAATTAATTCGCGTAATATGCTTTGTTTAATTAGGTATGTAGGTATGAATGATATATTGTAATATAATGGTCTGATTGCAATATATTGTGGTAAAATTACCACAAAGATTTTGCTTGAGATACATAGGTACGCCTCCAGCTTCGTATTTCTTAAGTAACCTAGTTTACCTACCTAAAGAAAACTTCGGGTTGTAAATCAGTCGTTTCGTTTTTGCATTTTGTAGCCCAGTTCTTGAGGAAGGTTATAGGCTATAGGTTAACATCACGCTACAACCCTTTGGAGCCGTGCAAAAAGAAAAAAAGTCAGATAGAACGCTAAGCGAAAACGAAGTAATAGAACGGGATTTAAGAGGGGGTCTTTTTAACTTTTTAAGAACTAAGTACTATAAATTTATATGTCAATAATTTAACGGCTTCAATAAAATTATGTAGACGTTTTTATTGCAGTAACTTTACACAATATTCTTCGTTCAAATTATTCCTACTGCAAAATATCCTGAAAATGTGATTGGACTAAACCAACGATTTCTATAATAAGTTTCCTGAAGCCATGAAATGAATCTTCATGAAATGGGGGGAGGAACTATGCATGAAATTATTTGTTCTTAAAAGTTAGAAACATACAAATTTGAATTACAGCTACCGAACATTTTTTAAAGATAGGAACTTAATAATTGGAATTGTAAGTACGTACTCATTATAAATAAATAATGATGTGTTTCAGGGTTTTGGGTTTTTTGAGGGGCAAATGGGGGGTGAAAATTTGTATGGGAGAAACGGATTTTTTAAAACACGACTCCACGCCTTCAAAACCGCTGGCAACAGCTAGTTGGTCTATATAAGATTATATGATTAATGTTATATGGGATTAATCCCCACCATGCATATCCAAACAGAAACAAACATGCTCAAGACTTTAAAGTCTTGAGCATGTTTGTGTTCCGATCTCATTCATGTAAATGATTTATTCAATCAAAAATGGCTTCATTCTGATTGTGATTTCCGTGCTGGATCTCTGTTCTTACAGTCTTAAGTAGTCACACTGTTTGAAAACGAGGATCGTGTGAGGGGCTCAGTTTTACACTTAAGCCAGCACACTGTGGTACCACAATTGAGGCAAGGCACACCTCACCTCCTTCCTCACTTTCGCACGCATGCACAGCGATATGCGAGCCAACACGATCTTTCCTCGCGGCTCGGCTTGCACCTCGCGCCTAGCACGATTGTGCAACTGTGTTGATGTGCAGGTGTGCTAACTCGCCCAAACGAAAAGAGTGAGGCCTCGTTTCGAGAAAGTGTGTATATACAAAGGTGTTGCCACACGTGCTGAGGACCCACCACTAGTCTTGAGCGATAACGGTCTTTCACGAGCCAAAGTCTGCGGAATGAAAAGCTTTTTGACCAGTTTACCAACCGTGTAACCAAAAAGTGTGTCATCTCTGTCTATATGTAAGTCTATAGTAGAAAAATTCGGGTGCGACATTATGAGTATCTTTACCCAATTTTCGACCATTTTTTTTATCTGAAATTGTTGAGATCCGCACTGAAAAGATACCTTCTTGTTTTAGTATGATCAAAATGAAGATCAACCAATAACAAACAGCCCAGCCTAAAATATGTCATTGCATTAAGTTCATAGTTCTCACCACGAGCTATTAACAAGGTTAGTTCTCTCGAAATAGCTGTAATCTAGATCCGATTGATCTTGTGTCTTTTTTAAGTAGTTGATCACGCATTCGTGCACAACATTCAACAGCAGCAGCGACCGCTTCATTTAGCGTAGGCGTAACTTGCAGTTTTCAGGGGCCGTGCATTTCTTCAGAAGGATCTGGTTGAAGTACATTTTCTGACAGTTTTTTTTTCATAGTAAAGGCATAATTCAGCCAGTTATAAATAAATAAATATAAATAATGCTGGAAATTTTTCACACAGCATCATCTAGCCCCAAACTAAGCAGAGCTTGTATTATGGGAACTACATGACTGATATACTAGTTATATACATTTTTTTTGTAAATACATATATAATATACATAGAAAACACCCAGACCTGAGACAAATATTTGCAGATACAAACATTTGTCCCGTGGCGGGAATTGAACCCGCAACCTTCTGCGTCCCAGGCGGACCTTCGCCCACTGCGCCACAGAGGTCGTCGATTGGTCCGGTACGCTGCTAATAACTGTCTTGTTTGTTTGCGATGGTCCCGGGCTTGAAGTATTTATTGAATTGTTAGGCAACTCATTCCCCGAGCTTTGTTAGTCTTCACATTGGTTATTATTAGATTGCGTTGTACTTGAACTTGCATGTGGCTTTTTTTAAAATTGTTAGCCGATTTATTCCTCGAGTTATTGTTTGCTGGATCATGCAAACAATAACTCGAGGATGGAAAAAAATCTGGATGGAAAAAAACAATCACAGTTTGTAGCTGGACTCTTCTAGGCATGTTTGTAAATCCTATGTCGCGCGAGAGGGATCGGTGTAAATTCATTAATGTTTTTTTTTTAATTTCCGTGCTGGATCTCTGTTCTTATAGTCTTGAGCGATAACGATCTTGAGCGAGCCAAAGTCTGCAAATTGAAAAGCTTTTTGACCAGTTTACCATAACCATGTGGCCATAAAGTGTGTCATTTCTATGTGTAAGTCTATAGCAGAAAAGTACCTATAACAACAATGTGATCTTTGTGATTGATATTAAATACCATAGATGACATAAACTGTAAAAAAAAATAGATTTCAAATCTAAAAACTTATATGGGTATCAAAATCAAGATTTTGATGAGTAAAGCCCAAAATTACATAGGAGATGGTCACCGGCTCCCCCAACCCTATTGCTAGAGAAGATATAAAAAACATACCAAATCTTTATTCTAAAACGCAAGTCGGGTTTTTTGATAGTCTTTTGTAGTTTTTTGAAAAACTTTTACACAACAATTTTAAATATAATAATCTAATCGGGTATGGCTTGAGGATCCTACATCATTTTGTAGCTATCAAGGTAGATATTAACTACTTACCAGAGCGTCCAGGAATAAATGTATTATTACAAGTATTCCTGCTTTGTCTTCTAGAATTACCAAAAAAAAAATTTTTGCGTTTTCGTTTCTTCTAGCGAACCAAAAAGTGCTTTAAGTACGACCTTATATTTGTTGGTAGGTAACCATAATAATAAACCTACGTAAGGAAACGTTGTTTGAAAAAACAGTGGTTAATAACATTTTTTTTCTTAATAAATCATTCCGTTTACGAAAAAAGCATACAAATTGCATTTATAGGTAGATATACGATCACAAAAAAATAACTCCTGATTTGATAGGTACCTACCTAACCTCTGTTTTTAAAGTCTGCTAGAAAAGGAAACGAAGCTGATGTAGTGTAGGTATTCACTCGCACTCAACCATTTATGCCTTACCACATGCCTTCCTCAATGACCTTGCCAAATTACTGAAAAACGTACCTACGTACATATTGGTTCTGGTGTCGTGTGCAGTTCAAAACTGAGTACCTACCAACCTATTAGTGCAAAATCTTGTCAAATCCAGCTTTTATTTGAATTTATGCTTGTACCTATTTAACGCTCATGACCGGGCTTAAATTTGTGGGAATTTCTTACCGCCATCGTACAATAAAAATGAGCAAAGAGATATATAATTGAATCAAGAAATTGACAAGAAACTAAGCCGTTTTAAGCGCCATTAAATAATTTGAATGTTGAAAATTGGTGCTCTTTTTAGGAATACCTCAGCAACTACAGATAAAGAGCAAGACACAAGTACCTACCTATCAAGACACTTATATGTGCTTTACCTACTAACTATGTCTACGACACTTGCAAACAGACAGACAAACATCAGTCAGTGTCAGTACGTTACGTGTCAATAAACAATATTATGTAAAAATAAAATACAATGCTACTTCGTAAAATAGTGTATAAGAGCCACTACTTTTCGGTTTTACCGAGTAGTTAGGTTTTACGTTTCGGGTTTTCCGGTATTCCTGATTGTATAAATTATACGTCTGAACGCGCGCGCGCAGCGTTTGTTCGCACCGCCCCCCGCCGCTCCCGCGTCCCGCACTAATGCCGCGCGGTACCGTAATGTACGCTCCTACAGCGAACGCACTGCTCAACTCGATGCTTATTCAGGAACCAAATGTAGATGTCTTTATTATGAAAAAAACATATATTCGTCAATTTTAGAGTTTTGTAAGTTCTCTGTAAATTGTAATGTCTAAAGCTCTAAAACGTTTTGGCCCTTGGCAGTAGGTTTGAGAGGTTTTTTATAAATAAATAATTAAATAATCAAATGTAAATTGCTATGAAACAATTATTACATTCGTGAATTGTTGGAAATTTCTGTGAATAAAACTAGGCAAGTGCGAGTCCGACTCGCGCAATAAGGTTTCCGTACCACCACAAAGTACAGGCTTGGCGCGACGAATTGGCGCAAGTTAATATTCATTTTATAAAAAAAATACAATTTATTATTGTTCTTATGAACGGCGTTCACGTTTCTAAATTTTCCTTGTAGATATTTTAAAGAATTGACTTTGACTTATTAGGGTTCCGTTGGCAACTTTTCGGTAGACGGAACTCAAAAAATACGTAGAGAATGATACACACGTTCACTGTAATGGTTTGATAACAGAGTTGTAAAGGCCATGAACCGTTTATCAAGTTCCTGAACTACTGAAAAATGGAAGTCATACTCACACTAGTCATTCGGTCGTAGGCTGTGTCGATGATTTCATCTATCCTCGATGCACTCAGACCTATCACTGAGCGGTAGAATGCTGCCAAAGCCGGCTTCGTTATTTCACCTGTGCCTGGGAGAAAAATAATAATTTAGTCATAATAGAACATCATAAAGAGTTCTATTTTACTGGATATATATATACTAGATAATAGCGTGTCCTTAATTTTCGGAAAACACACAACGGACTTCTCAGTACTAGAATTAGCATAGGTGAAAGTGAAAAAATAAATAATAAACCTACACATGAAATAAAAAGCTATTTTAACGGACGGACGAGAAAAAAATAAAAGATCATATATATTATTAGAATATCATAATGTAAGTAACCGTAATTCATATAAATGTCAAAACTTCAGTTCAGTTCAGTTCGTACATTTGACTCATATTGTTTGTTGATCGGCATAGGTAGAGCTAATTTACATAAAGTTCGAGGAACAGAGACAAAAAGTGGAGACTTCCTTTGAACTATTTTTTTTCCGGGAATAACTATTGCCCCCGGTTTCGGAACATCATTTAGGCCCAAATTCATAGTCAAATAGGGGCTCCCCTAGGGGATTATTCAGACGCTATGTGAAAATTCAACCGCGAATTAAACCTTTATGTTCCCAGCCATAAGGCGAATGTTGAATGATGGATTTTGGGGGACTTTTCAACCCCCGACTATGAATTCAGGCTTTAAGTACCTACATTCAAATTAATGTCATACATAAAATCAGTTGAATTGAATTCCGTTATTTTCTTTTCAGTATTATCAAAAATCGGTAGAAATGGTTTTTTGGCTATCGGTTAAGATAAAACGAGTCTATCATATATAAAACTTTTTTGTTTCCCAGAATTCATAAAATTAAGAGGCATATTGGATAGCACGAAATACCAAGGCAATAAGAAATTGATTGAATGAATTAATAGCGTGCAAAGTTTTAAAAGTTGTTAATGGGAACACAATAGCTCAAATTTCGATTGGGTGTTTAGAAAATATGTGGGGATACTCCTATGAAGCCAAAGTAGGAGACGTTTTAGTACTATGCTCTGATAGCGTAGCAGCATGTTAGTTATTAATTTTTTTTTTCAAATATGACACCATGTCATCTGCTTAGCACACGCTCTCAACCGCGTTACAGAACAAAAACGTAAAGAGTATTCGGTACTCTGTGTCTCTGTTCTTCGAACTTATGGTAAATTAGCTCTACCTATTCCGATCACTGATCATAAGTGTAAAAATTGTGAAATATTTTTTGAAATGGACGAGTAGTTTCCTATAAACATTAAGAACATGTCCTTTGATTGAATATGAAAATTATATGATCATACAGTATACAATGTATAATTTGATAGCTATTGCAGACTAATGACAGATATTGACATTATATTTCTATGAAGATAATAATGATAATGCATTAGCGGGCTTAGACCAAATTCATACGGATGCTCCTACGCACATATTTATCAGGAACCAACGCCGTTTAATAGGATTATACAATGCACAATCATGTTGAATGCAATACGTAATAGGAATGTTAATAGGCAATTAGGCACCTATGGTTATTTTCTTGGCCGCAAGCGTGGAGCCAATGCCAAATATTAAAGCTGTTGGATTGTGACCAAAATTCGCAATTTTATAGGTTTGCCTGTCCGTGCGGACATAGATTTATAGGTGACTAGCTGAGGTCCACGGCTTCGCCCGGATTAAAGTAATCTATGTGTTATTCTAGATAACGAACTACATTTGTTCCAATTTTCAACCAAATTAGTTTAGTCATTACGGATATTATTAGCAACGCAGTTTGTCGTGAAATACTTTGAGTAAGGTCTTGCAGCAGTGGAGCTCCGGCATATGATGAAGACACGCACGAGTTTAACTCAACACTAATGTTTTTCATGCAAGCAAAGCATCTCTTAAGAGCTTCCATATGAACGTAAGAGCATTTCATTAGCGACACTTGGCAGGCTGTCAAACCTTCTCACTCCACGCTAACGTAGCTCAAAACAGTAACGCCGGGCTTCTTCTTAAATTATCTATTGCTTTGCCAAATACGCTAACTATAGAGCAGACAGTAATACTTGTACACATGAAGATACATTATTCTATTTGAACTTAACACAAGCATGGGTTTTTTAGATTTCCAGTAAACAGTTGAAAACATCAATTTAAAAGTTTTGCTGCAATTAGTAAGGGGTCTTCCTTTAAGCGATGACGTCGATTCTGTGGAGCAATCTCTAAAGTTAAGTCGTGACACACTAAAAATAAGTATCCGTTGAAATATAAATATAAATATATAAATATATACACTTATAAACACTTGTTTATTATAACAGCAATTGTCGAATGAACGAGCTGTTACTATTATAAGCTGCTTACGTCTAATTGATTTCCTACATCAACCCACTAGGGATCGCCCGGCATCTTATAAATCTGCCGGGTAAAGGAACGGGTAAGGGAAGTCGTTTTTCAGCGAGAAAACTCTGCCGTAAACACACATTCAAGGTATAAAATCCGTAGTAATAAATAAGCAAGCTACCTAAATGTAACGGCAACCCACTGGGACCAGACTGTGCTTTCGATATTCTGAATCAACGGCTGAGTTGGATGGATGTGTTCGAATCCGAAGCGGCCAAAGCATGCATCAAATGGTTTTGTGCTAGGATTTGGCTATACCGGCGATAATTTCTATAACTGTTCTCAGAACCAGATCATGAGGGAAAGATTTTTTTTTATTTTAGAGAAATACTGGCCGGTCTATTTACTATACAGCGCAATGCCAAGAAGACCATAACGTCACAATAACTTATTTGGTATACCCACCACCCATGTTCAAGTTGAGATTAAAGATGAAATGCCTTATGTTACTAAAACTTTGAAAAACTTTAAAACTAGGTAATACAGCGGGGCTACACAAATACCACTTTCTGTTGACGTTAACGCCTGCGGAAAGATAAAATTGTATGGAAATGTCAAATGACATTTCCGCAGCAATTGTCATTTCGTTACAATTTTATCTTTCCGCAGGCGTTAACATCAACAGAAAGTGGTATTTGTCTAGACCCCTGCTTGCCGGCGGGTTCAGGTGTCTATGTTTGAACTCTTTCGAAAGGAGCTTAGGTACTACAGATGATCCGCGCTGAGTTCGACGTTTCCATCTTTCCTCAAGAGTAGGCATATTGGTAGTTGTAGGAACATAGCTTATTAAAAAAAAGCGCACTTCTTGAAAGATATTCGCAAAGAAACCCAAGTTAGAAAATAAGAAGTAAAAAGATCCATAGCGCTAAATTGGTATAGCAAATGGGAGGAGGGTTCGAATCTTGTCGAGGTTGAATTTTTTAAGATATTTTAAAATCGTGGGAGTTCTTTTAAGTGTGGGTATTAAAAAATAATAATAATAATAAGTAACTTTACTCACTCGTCCTATCGACTACGTGGAAAAGTATTTTGCAAAGGTACTGAAGGTATAGGGGCAGGTCACTGAATCGCTTCAACTCGCTGAGATGCAAGGCCCATCTAGCCAGCCAGCCATCTAGTGTGGTTCGTCCTTCCATGTTGATCCCACTAGCCTCTGGCCCGCAGACTTTTTTGTAGTAAGGCAGATTTCCCCATCTGTATAGTATGCCAAGATTTTCTTTAACCAAATTTTTAAGATGATTTCGTATGATACTGTGTTTTACTGTGTGTGAATATATCAAATATAAAAGTTAGCTGATTAAAAATATAGTGTTTCAGACGCTCTACGAGTATTAATAATATTCCTAGTTTTTGAGTTTACGAATCTTGACAGAAGCATAAAATATTTTCTCCAAAGCGAGAATTGAAGCTGTTTTTACTAAGATTTCGTACAGATTAATTGTAGAAGTTCAAATATTTGTGTGACTAGGAGCTGTTAGGAAAAAGAGAACTGCTCCAGTAATAAAGAAATATAAATAATGCTGCATATTTGCACACAGCATCATCTAGCCCCAAAGTAAGCGCAGAGCTTGTGTTATGGGAACTGTTATACTACTTATGTATTTTTTTTAAATACATACTTATTATACATAGAAAACACCCAGAACCAAGAAAAATATTTGCGTTCACACAAACATTTGTCGCGCGGCGGGAATCGAACCCGCAACCTTCTGTGTCTCAGGCGGACCTTCGCTCAATGCACCAAAGAGGTCGTCAATTAGTTAATTATATTACTAGTTCTTTGAGTTTCAAAATCTTGACAAAAAAAATATGTTTTGCCTGCAAAGAGATAATTAAAACTACTGTAAACTCAAGCAAGCTATATTATTTCGCCGATTTATTTAAATTACTATGAAATGTTGTTTCAGTCCAAAGCCCTTTGTTTATTACAAAAAGGGCACATTCAGGCAGCAACGGGCCCGTAAAGAACCGACATTTCATGTAAATGTCACTTACAAAATATGGAGTATACCGTTGAGTCGAGTTTTATTTAGGTACAGTCAGCATCACCAACTGGTTGCCCCTCTAGGGTTTAAAGATTGTTTTTTTATACTCGTAGAAGTTAACTACATTTTATACTTTTTTGTAAGTAGTTAACTTACACACCAACTAATATTTCAGCTCAGATAAGTACTACAAACTTTGACAATGTTATTAAATAAATAAAATAAAAGGGCATTTATTTGCTCACACTTAAACCAACATACCTAGCCGAAGTACAATATAAGAAGGTGGTTAAATTAGTAGGTTTAATAAGAAGGTATGTCTGTATTACGGTCGAGGACCCAGCCGCGCTGTTTTTCAGCTTCGCCTACTTCTGAAGCTGCTGATGTCACAGATTCCACTAAAAACCGTTGTACAATGAGCGGTCTTATCGCTATGTTTTTTTATGCTTGTGTATTTTGTCTGAGGTAAAATTTTGCCTTAAACTAACAACAACTAATAATAATGCAACTCTTATAATTACTATTCTGCTTATTTAAAGTTCAATCTCTAATCCCCAGAGGGGTAACCAGTTAGTTGGTGACGCTTACTGTACCTACCCACCTAGTTTAGTTCTGATAACTTTCTTTTGACAAGAGGAGACGGATTAAAATTTTGGGATATGCTTTGGTTTGACATATACCTTATAATAATGTTTGAAAGCGTGCTCTACCAGTACAGAAAAGGTTTCGGTAAATTTATTGAAAAATGCAAAACGTGGGCACTTGCCAAAATAATATTTTGTTAGAACTTAATTAATCAATAAATAATCCTGGGCATTTTTCACACAGCATCATCTAGCCCTAAACTAAGCAGAGCTTGTAATATGGGAACTACATGATTGATATACTACTTACATACTTTTTTCTTTTTTTGCAAATAAATACTTATATATTATACATAAAAACACCCAGACCCGAGACAAATATATTCCCGCGGCGGGAATCGAACCCGCAGTCTTCTGCATCTCAGGCGGGCTTTCGTCCACTGCACCACAGAGGTCGTCAATAATGCTTCTGACTACTCCCTATTTGTTATCGTTAAGGATCAGCGTACTGAGTACAAAATACCTATGCATCTATGAATATCCACCGAGGGGTGTAAAAATATAGGGAACATGGTAATTTCGCACCAATCGGCTACGTATGGAAAACTTTAATAACAATAAATACTTGTACTTCCACGATATTAGGTATCTACTGATATGTGCTTTACATCCACTCTTCACTTCTTTGATAGACATTCTGAATCCCGTGGGTTCTCCAATATTGCATTGCGATAATACATTACACGTAGACTTATTTTTTGGCAGTTCTTGTACAGCAGATGTTTGCCATATCTTTGGGAGACCTTTATGCTTAAACTCGAAGGTAAAAGGGACTTGCCGACGTAGATATTGCAATTTCCTTATTGTCAAGTGTTGCGAGAGTAATAACATAAATTGCCCTAATAAGGTTATAACACAACAAACAAGTAACTACGAAACTTTTACTCTCCTTTTTGAATTTAACTAAAAACATAATAAATGAAAACTATAGATAAGCTTTTCCCAACAACCTTCGTTTTGTATTTTTGTATTAATATATGTTTTGTAAAATTATTTGTTTTCAGCTGCAATTCCCTGGAATCCCTGGGAATAATCTGTCTTTCGTAACTACAGTGTAACGAATTAACGCTATTTGTTAGGATTAACATTCGTTTAAGAGCCGGCTTGCTTGAATAATCTCCCGTTGGAGAGCACCCTATAGGTGCAAGTTTTTTAATTAATTTGGATTGAGTGCATGTAGGCTGCAAATAAAAAAGAGAGTCCACAAATCAGGTCCCACCTAACAGGGCTGCTAAAGTACGATTAAACTTATTTCTACAATGTGTTACGGGTTATATTTTTATTGTTGTGTTAATGGTAGGTACCCACGTTTTTCACACTTAATGTGACACTAAAAGTTAGAAAAAATATATTTCTGATTATACCTATTGAAAAGAATTTGTTAACTATGCGTATTGTTGAATAAATAATAAAACAATATATTTTTGCTTCACCAGGCCTGATAATGCGCTACTTAATTTTTAAAGAAAGGAAAAATATAATTAAACCGGAAAAACATATACATTACGCCTTGTTATGACTTACTTGGGCGGCAAAGGGTTGATAAAGTGCTCTATAAACTCGCTCTTGACCTCTAGAAGTATATGGAACTCGGATGAGTTTGGAGACCAGTCCGCGAAGTGCGCCAATCTCTGTGGATTTACATTAAACTACTAAATAGACTTGACTTAGTATCTAATCGCTTCTATCCCTGGCTTCACATAAGTTTATGTGTCAATGAGTATTCCACGTAGCTCATAAAACCGAAACTGCTGGGTACTTCATTCGCACTATACCTGACACCAATACCTGGCGTGAGGTGTTCATCAAGAAACAAATACTGAAAGGAGGCAGTCAGTCAATCAAAAAGTTAAATTTTCCGATGGGATTTTACCTCAAACAAATTATCAAAGTCTTGATCACAGATAACGTCATCGCGGTCGTGGTCTAGAAGCTCGGTAAAGAAGAGCGTCATCTTGTCAGTCTGTACAGAGCTCAGCGTGGCTAGAGGTTGCTCGTCTTCTAAGTCCAGGCATCCTAGGTCCTCGCTGCAACGGTTCACCCAAGTGGCTGTGGAAAAAAGCCTATTAGGTTATGAATTATGATTTCATTGTGTTGAAGAGACTTCGGCGATTAAAATGCATTTCCAAATATCTTGAATGAAACTGACTTAACTGGTATTGATTGTTGCCGAATTCAAGAATTAATGATTCCGAAATAAAGCTTCTATCTTTTTATATTAGCTTCAAACCATAGTTGGAAAAAAAACTTGTCACTATATTTATCAAACGATTAGTGGGACCTTGGAACACTCACTATGTCATACCTAAAACTTATTTATTGGCTGCACTGATAAAAATATTAACCTCCAGCCTAGAATTTCTGTTTGAGTGCACCCCGTCTTAATTGGAAAATATCCTAGTGACTCTTAAACGAATTTACCAATAGTCGAGGCAGTCGGTCACGTTTAGTACCAGTTTGAAAAGTTGACATACATTTCGAATATTTATTATTCTAAGACAATAATGCCCCTCCCGCATTGCGTCGTAATAAAATTGACGTCAAGCCATTGCTACTATATATAAGTCTTTACCTTGCACCTAATTTTAGTCTCGCCCTTCGAAGACATTATTTGTCATTATGAGAAAGCTATCTGTGGAATATGAAATAGCCCCACTAACAAAAATTCACAGGTTATTGTAACATCAGAAGTCAGTATTGTCTTTTTATTATTTCTGTCTCTTCATTATTTTGTTCTTGTCGTATTATTATAAGTATAGAGATATCTTAAGCTAGTTAGTATTATATTATCTGTGCCTTAAGGAAGAAAAGAATCAGGTTGCCTCGCGGTTGTAATTTTCGCACAAAATAAGAATACAAGAATATTCCTTTTAGGCTGCGCGATGTTCGTTGAAAATGTATAACAAGTATCATAAACAGAAGCTCCAAAATTTAGTCCATTAAAGAGACTTCTATACACGCTACTGGATCTAATTTAAGGGTGGAATAATAAGCTCCAAATTCGCAGGTTTAAATCCCCACAGTGATAGACTTTTGAAATTATCTTTGTTTTAGAACTTTTGTTAACAAACTCGAGCAACTGAACTTCACATCAAGAATAGTTTTATTTATTCACAGGAAATAATAATATATTTTTTACTTTTATGTTTCACACCTGTGTTGCTTGTACTACAAACAAACTACGATCAATATTAAAATTGAAAAGAAGTGAACTACCTACTCGAATGATAGCTGGGAGTGGAAATATAATACCAAATGGAATGGAATATCTGAGCTTCAACTATTTGAAAAGAAAATAAAATTTTCAATAAATCTCAATTGGAGCTGGGTCACGGAATCACGTCACCGCTTCTACTTTATTGATCTCCCCCTCCGTCGCAAAATACTAGTTTATCAAAATATTATACCTAATAATAATAAACACACCCAACCACACATACATACTCCTACATACATACTCCTGACCCCACACTAGGATTCACTGTTGTAGTGGATATCAGAAACTACGAGTACCGTGGTACCACAACGCCCAGAACCGGAACAAATATCTGCAGAACATAAAATCATTTGTCTCGTAGCGGGAATCGATCCACACATCTATTGGACTGAGTAGATAATAACTATAATATTTGTTTCTAGGGACTGCTGGTATTTATTTTTAGGTTTTTCTAAACCAGGGACAGACTACGTTACGTTATATCCCCAATATTAATCTAAACAATATTGAACGCTAACTGATTTAAAAGTATGAATGACTGGAATGACAGAAATAAAGATAAAAAGTAAGTTGTTATTTGACATGAACCCATGTTATTAGCGTATTCTTAGTTCTTCATTTTGTTTCTAGGTTTCACCCTTCCCGTCTTCTATAGTAGGTAAATACTGCCTGGCTCTGTCTTGTAAACATTTCGTCTGTGAATGCCGGAACATTACTTAACGTAACGAGTCGGGGACATTGTTTTATATCTTTAATTTGTTTTCCTACAACTACGAACAAAATTAGCTTTTAACTTAGTGGTAATTTAAGCAAAAAAAATTTTTATTTGTTGGTATTTCTTATGAAACATGCCACTTTTACATTCGTAAGTACTCACTTACGAATGTAAAAGTGGAATACTCGCATATACCCATATGCGAGTATTCCAATTATAGCTTTGGTGATCTAGGCAGTCGCTAAAAAAGCTTTCTCAATATCAGCCTAGCGACTCTTTTTATTCTGCTGGATATATCGGAGCCTAGTGTTCATATGGCTGAATAAACTCTGATTGCACTGCCAGCTATTGGTTTTTCAAAGTTTTGAAGTTCTATGAAAAGCATGATATTATTTTGCATCGACGTCGGCGTCGGGTAAAATTTTAATCAATCGTCATAAGCAGTTCAAAACTCAGTACTAGGAAATAGGTTACCTACTCAGTACCATGACATTTAGTTCCTATAAAAATATGATACAAGAGAAAATATTTTTTAATAAAATATTATAAATATTAAAATATTTAGCGAAAAAAAACTGACTTCAAATCACAGAAAGTTGATAAAAAGTCCAATATGAAATTTCATCCCCCATTTTTGCACACTTTTTTTGTAAAATTTACCACTCAAAGTTAATAGTTAATGACCACTACGCATTAAACAAATTATTATTGAAATCCGTTCACAATTGGTGAAGATATCGCGTAACATACACACAAAAAACATGCAAACGAATCGACCACCACCTCCTTTTTGAAATTGGTTAAAAAAAAGGCTCCCTCTACATTGACGTTTGCGAGGCACATCTATGAATCGAAAATGACCAACTTCGTCAACGGAACAAGTCAACTTATCGTCACTTTTTATTCTTGTTTACTCTGATTGTGGTGTGGGAATCTGAGCCGATCAGAATTGGCATTGTTCGTATTTAATTTAGAGAGATTTAGTTCTTTGTTAAAAAAAATGTCCGGGGAAATTGTACCACCATACCTATTTCTGCCTATTTTGCTGTGTTCCAGTTTGAAGGGTATGATGGGTGCCGGTGATATTACAGGCACATGAGAATTTTCACCTGTTATGGCTCAGGGTCGCGCTAGTGATATTTCTGGTGTTGCAAACGTCCATAGGTTACGGTAACAGAATAACTATAGGTAAGCCGTATGCTTATTTGCCACTTAAGGTATAATACAAAACAAATATTGTGAAAGAATGATGGTGCCACCCGCAGGGAGGTTTTATTTGAATATTATAAAAAAATATTTTACTCACAGAAATTGAATATGGCGTCTAGCATTTTCAAAAACGTCTGTCGCAGTATTTTGTTATCATCACACTCCTATATTTATAGACATAGTCTTATTTACTCACTGTTAATTTTCACACCTAAAGTCACGTCAACAACGTCATAACCTGGCCAGGTAATCAGGGAATGCTCAATTAAAATACCATGTTTTCTGACCATTATCTGAATTTTTGCTTGCCTACACTTTGCTGTAGAACAGATTTCAATGTTTTATTTGCAAGGCAATAGGTATCACATTTTGATGACTTGCTAGAGCAGTGGAGGCAAAAAATATGTTATCAGGGTCTAGACAATACCTCACGCTTACTTTTCCTTTTACGCTAACACAATTTTTTCAAGGTAAAACATGGCAGCTGTCACGTGACATTTCCACAGCTAATGTCATTTCTATACAATTCAATCTTTCCGCAGGCGTAAACGCTAATAGAAAGTGGTATTTGTCTCGATGAAATATTTGTATAGTATCATAATATAGTTTAAATATAGAAAATATATTGGTACCAGGGTATTATTATTATAGCTTATTAGCTAGGCTGTTTACAATAACTATAATTTTTATAATGTAATGAAATGATGACCTGGATGGTGCGGTGGGCGAGTGGTGGCCGGTTGCGACGCAAGAAGTGCTGGTTCGATTCCTGCTGTGGGTCAAATGTTTGTATGTTCTGCAAATATTTGTTCTGGATCTGGGTGTTGTGGTATAACGGTACTCGTAGTTCGTGATACCCTCGACACGGAATCTTAGGACTATGTATGTCTCTGTTACGTACCTATTTATTTATTTTATTTATATGGTAGGCTGCCCCAAGACACACAAAAGGTGTAAGATAACATGTGACGTTGACTTAGTACACAGAGGCTGGACTGAGCTTAATTTATTGTCGCAGTGACGTGTTTCAGTTTGCTGATGAGTCTCATTCATAGAGCGTGCTTCATTACGCCCAGTCTAAGAAAAATAACATGAACAAACTCATGATTGTAATTCCCATGATGGAGACCCTCAGATCCATAGTCAGTACGCAGATCTTTGAGCATACAAAGTAGGGGTTAGTCAGAGACACGTTAGAACATTATATTTGACACATGTCCGTTTTTGCGTACCTACTTACAAGTTCGCATTTCGCGTGACTCGTTGCAAGCCCATCGGCGCTTATTGGAACAACAACTAATGGCACATGGCTTTAAATGTTTGGTTCTAAGGCATGCCGGTTTCATCATGATGTTTCCTTCATTTTGAGAATGTGTTAAGGGCGCATAAATTTAAAAATTAAGTGCACGATCGGGTTCGAGCACTTATTCCTTCGGATCGAAAGTTGGGATACCTACATCCCACTAGGCCAACATCGCATAAAAAACTGAATGGATTTTGATGAAACTTTACAGTAATATAGCTTATACATCGGAATAACACATAGGCTAATTTTTATTCGCATACCACGCGCTCGAAGCCGTAGGCAGAAGCTAGTGTACTATAAGTACTAGTTACGCTCCCGAATAGGTTTTTTCAGGCGGGAACGAAAGTGTTTTTTTAATGCAATTTGACTTTTCGTCGGCTAGCTAACAACACCGTTCAAGTGGAAATTTTGCGGTTTTGACATTTGTATGCCATTAGATAGATCTTTTCACTGACATTTTTATGCCATTAGATAGATCTGTTCACCAATACAAACATTGCATTTCAACCAATCACAATTTTAATTTCAGCGATAGCGATTTCAATTCTGTGGACTTGTGCGGAGTTGATAAAACAGTTTTTTGGTTCTCCTGAAAAGTTAGGAAAATCTATTTACGCGGTGTTGTTAGCTAGGCGACGTTTTGCTTCAATCATTTATTGCTGGTGTAGTTAGTGGTGGTTGGTGGTTCAGGACGTCCATCATGGCGCTCTTGGGAGGCCGATATCCCGCAGTGGACGTTTACTGCTTGTTGTAAATTAAATAATTAAACAGAGATGTCCTTAAAGATAATGAGATGAAGAATAAGAATGCTGGACAGCAGAGCTTGTATTATGGGTACTACATATATATATTTTTTTGGACGACCGATGTGGCGCGGTGGGCGAAGGTCCGCCTGCTACACAGGAGGTTGCGGGTTCGATTCCCGCCCTGGGACAAATATTTGTACGATCTGCAAATATATGTTCCGGGTGTTCTGGGTATTTTCTATGTATGATAAAAAAAATATGTATTGTATATGTAATGTATTGTATTAAGTATATCAGTCATCTAGTACCCATAACACAAGCTCTGCTTAGCTTGGGGCTAGATGATGCTGTGTGGATTTTTCCAGCTTTTTTTTAATTTTTTATTTTTTCATTTTTATTTTTTTATTTTTTTATAATAATTCATATTATACATTGAAAACATCCAGACCCAAGACAAATATTTGCAGATAATACAAACATTTGTCCCGCGGCGGGAATCGAACCCGTAACCTTTTCCATCTCAGGCGGGCCTTCGCCCACTGCGCCATAAAGGTCATCGGCTGTTAAGATGATTTTGGTTTTTTTAAGAGTGATCTAAAAAGAGTGGCCTAATTAGGATGGCATACAATCAATATATCAATCAATCGAATGCAATATTCTTACAATCCCTTAAAAACCTACTTTGAAAGAGTACTTTGATAGAGAAAAGATGGGCCAGTAAAGGTCTAAAATACTGCTGTACCTTTTTGAAATTTTATATTCTATCAAGATATTACGAATAATTTAGCAAATAAACACCCAACCGACCAATAATTATAGCTCTGACCCCACACTAGGGCTCTCTGTGTCGTGGGTATCAGGAAATACGAATACTACAATATCCCGGAATATACTCATATACCCGGAACAAGTATCTGCAGAACATACGAACTTTCGTTCTGCAGCGGGAATCGAACTAGCATCTCTTGCGTCAGAGCTGGCTACTCACTCGCCGCGCCTGTCGGGGTCGTCGATGATGATAATGATGAAAATGAAACCTATGTTGATTATTAAGTTTTTTAAGAGTAGTAAAAAATAAGTATAAATATAAAAATAAGCTAATAATTTTCTCAAAACCCCTTAAAAAGATGAACTACTTTGGAAGAGTAATTTGGAAGGTTGTGCCAGTTAAGGTCAAAAGCAGGATATCACGAAGAATGAGATGCCTACTTAAAGGCACTCAAAGTAGGATGCCTTATAACTACTACATAATCAAGCAAATCTTGCTTGGAGCAACTTTGCAACGCAAAGTTCAACATTTGCATAGATTCCGTTTGTGTGAGGCAGAGTATTAATATTTCATGAAAGCGCAAACGAATCGAAAGACTCGATATTGTTGGAGTAAAAAGAAACATGCTCGCTGCTGAACTCTGTAGTCGAATAGGCACAGTCAATCAGAAATAGCTGAGCTACTCTGGAAACCTGAATTCCAAACCATTTCACTATTCTTTAATTAAATGCTATGAAATCTTATTTGTTAATTTGTCTGTAGAGATAACAGTGAGAATGGCTTGATCAATTTTAAGGAATCAGGATTGAGAGTTTTGTAAACGAAAAAAAATTTAGATGTAAAAATCCCATAGTCAATTGTGGCTTTCTCTGAACGCATTGTATTAGGAGTGTATTGAATACATCTTTCGTTTTCTCATGTTTAATTATCGATTGGCATGCCTAGCCAAGGTTTGCCTCTCGAATAGCCATGCCCATTTTTTGGTATTGTCAAGGTGGCACAATTGTGTTATTCGTAGGATTTGGAGCGATGTTCTCTCTCTTCTTTTTTGGTTCTAGTCCGAGACACAATGTGAACAGTAATTTTGAATATAGAAACGTATTCTGTGTAATCATCATTATTACTGGTGTTTTGTTATAATTAATAGGAGATGTGAGCAACTCTGAATTAAACACGTTAGTATAAGAACAAAGGGATTTATTATTATTACCGTTGACGCAGCCCGCTTTCCAAACAATCATTAAAAAAATGTACTGATGTGAACCATGTAACATAATTGAAAATAACTTCCGTCTTCAAAAATGACTACTATAGTTTTAGGCTTAGTGCCTATTTAGGCTTTTTGATTCAACCATAAATAACTCGCATGGATATGATACCCTCCGATTAAAAAGAGTATTATAACATGTATAACACATCAGCTGCTTAGTTAATGATGATGAATAGTCAACTTAGTGCACATGTAAACTCATCTAAGTACCTCAAAAGCTCTAAGTAGGTGCATATGTACTAAAACAAAATACACTGAAGTTACCAAGCTTCTTCTAACCTAGTCCATCCGTTGAGTCGGGTTCGGTAATATTTTAACTGAAGCGACTTAAAATCTTTATTTTTTCCCCGGAAATAAACATCAGCGATTCTGCACACTCAGGATGTGGTTTTCCAATTCTATAAAAAGACAAGTAAACTGGCAAAGCTTTTTCTTTTGAATTAATAATTCGACTCTTTTCTGTTGATTTGTTTCAGAAAAACAAATAATCCTCTATGGTCAGAATTTATTTGATTACCTGACTTACGATTGAAAGTAACGAAGACGTGTTTGTCAAAATAACTGGATCGATAGCTTCAAGCGACTTGTCTCCTTTTGCGTAGCTATTGTGCCTGCCTAGTAAGGAAGTGCCAAAACCACTAATTATGGAGCTTCTCCACCTAGGACTTGTCACTATGCGCGCGGGTAACCAAGCGTAGTATCGTTGCTATTCGCGTATCCGCTAACAGTGGCACTACGCTTTTAGCGTAGCCAGATCATACCTAGTTGATGATGATTGTTTGGTTTGTATTGGATTGGATGGGTTTTTGTAAGATGCACAAGACTGAAGGTCTAACAAAATAATATTTCTACTCGGGTACAGCTCATATCGCCATCTTATTAAGTAAGTTCATTCAGAGTTCATTCATATAAAATAAATATTGATCAGTTTGTTAAGAACATTTTAGCGTTTTTATTACAGTTTTGGCTTCCCACAAACGATGTGTTGGCAATATGTCGTGTAATACAATTTTAACTACAAGGCAACGAGTAGTTTGGATCCCTCTTGTAGAAGCGGGAATTAAAATCGTGATGTATGTATGGACTAGGGAGACCGTTCTAAATAATGACAAGTACTAAGTAGGTACCAGCCTATATCGGACTGTAACAACATAGTTAAGGTCAGTAATAAAATCTCTTACGAACTTGCATTCTCGCATGCTCAATATCGATTTATTCAGAACATTCAATTTTCAATAGCTTCGTTTCACGCTGGGAGCTTGGAGTATTGAGTATCGCTTTGAGCTCATAATAATGTTTGCAAAAATCGAAGATCTCTTTATACCTATCTGATATTTCTTTTTGAAATTCAATGCGCTAAGGATGCCGCACTGGGAATTGAAGAGAAGGAGAAAATAATTGGAAGAAACATGAAAAGCTGACTTTTGTGGTGTCGTCACTTTACAAAGAAGGTATTCCAGACTATCTCGCTTCATAATCACTCGCTAACTTTAACAGCGTGCTAAAAGTTGCCAGCCTTTATCCTTTGTTTAATGTAAGAAAAGGACAGGGCTAGATTAACGGTTTGCTAAGTTAGCGAATGATTATGATACAGAGGGTAGTTCTTTATTTTGTAGTAAAAAGCACATTAAATCCACGATTCTGATTGTCAAATGATATTTTACCTAGGCGGTCCATAAATCAATGATAGAAGCTTCCTCAAGGATAAAAGAGTGGTGAATGATGATGTAGAGTGGTTACCTAATCTAGTTTACTGGAATGAAGCAGGCTACAAACTATAATATTTATTTAAAACTTTTATGATATTGCACTAACTACGGTACTTGGAAGTTATATGGAAGATTTGTACGTTCTGCTCATATAAAAACTACTTACCTATATTATTTTTCATTTAATGATCCTAGGAGCTGTTTTCGAGATTTTCTTTTCAGACAGACAGAAACAAACATTCCTACGTTTAAAGAATAGGAATTACCGAGTAGGCTTTAGCGGAGTTGTTAAAGAGGTTCCATTCCGCGTTCATCTATTTTTACCAAGGTATAATAATGTATGACTATGAATGTGGGCCAGACTCAGGCAAATAAGAGGTTCGTCCGGGGAGGCCACGACAGAAATAAGCGGAGATCGATCGTGACGTGACGCGGATGTTCTAATTGACTGTTCAATAATGCACAGCATAGTGTGCCACCAAGTTATCTATAGGGGCGTTTATATCCATTGTGAAACTTTTAAAGTGTGTGGGTGGCGTCATTTGTAAAATGACTCTTTTGCAAAATGAACAAATAAGTTGGCGGCACGGCACTCTAGAGTACTGTTGCATGACATCGATAATCCTATCCTACTAATATTATAAATGCGAAAGTTTGTGAAGGTTGGATGTTTGTTACTCTTTCACGCAAAAATTACTGAAGGAATTTTGATGAAACTTTACAGGTATATAGCTTATACATCAGAATAACACATAGGCTTCTTTTTATCCGGGTACCACGCGGGCGAAGCCGTGGGCAGAAGCTAGTTGAAGATAAAATTAACAAATAAGTAGAGTATATTTTATATTTTAGAAAGTGGCAGGACATATTAAACATGGTAAAATACATTTGATCATTAATTTACGTTCTATTAATGCTGGCTTTACGAGTTTTATTTTTCTCACGATACAATAATTTATTAAGTAGGTAGTTTCTTACTTTTTATTTTACTGTAAACTTTCAATGTTGTTATCATCAACTCTATCTCTACCTTTACAACTTCAGTCATTTTAAAAGCATTGAATTATCAAGACTTCACAGGACTTTTAATTGCTTTGAAAAACCCGGACTTCTAATCTTCGCAACTTCTATTAAGTATTAGCAAGTCCAAACAATGTGATTAGGAATGTTAGCTTGATAAGTAAAATTTGATGGTGCTAGGTAAGTATTTCAGACGCGATAGGTTGTAAACCACCCTGCTTGTTTGTAGAACTAAATGACGTGGTATAACGTAATTTAGCATGTAACAGGCAGGGCACCGAAACACATTTGTAAAAATAGTTCTAAGATTTCATCGTAGCATTCTAATTCGTTTTATAATCTGTTAATTGCATGATCTATGTTCACTGACTGTAAAACACGTGTAATCAGGTTAAATCTATGCAAATCTGTATTGTAACGCGAAAAGCTGCCATGATGTTGTTTGTTTATTTCGTTGTACGTGTAGACACTATTAGGTATTGTAGTGGTAAAGAAAGGAAATCAAAGTTAGTTCGTTATAACCTTGTTATGTATCCGTTTAGGCGGCTTTTGAGGTCAACTTTTAAACAGAACCTACTTGTACCTAAGCATGGCTCGTAAGTAACATGGTAAATGCTTAAGGTTATCGGTTCCGATCTTTATTGATAGCCCGGTTAGTCACTTGTAAGTATAAAAAAGAATGGCGGTGATATTTGGCTATAGTGACTGAGTTCAGCATGACCCTACCACAGATATTATAATACTCATTCTTATGTTTTTGTCATAAACTACGGTTCGGTCTATCAGCGATTTCGAAGTACCTATTTCCAGTAATTAAGTATTTTCTTAATTTAAAAAAAAATGAACGTTCTGCGGTTCATCAAGTGGGATGTTAATATAAATTAAATAGCAGAGACGAGGGCAAAAATATTTCCGCGAAAGGGAACACGTCACCGCAGTGGATAGCCTTTCTCAAATTAGCAACGGAAATTCCAGTAATTTTCTTAATAATTTTGCTTGGATGCTCGGGTTTTTTATGAAAACGTTATAAAATAGTCGAATGTCAAAGTAGATGGTATATATTGCATGAGAACGTTAGAAAGCAATGAGATTTACAGAAATTGGTCGTTTTGTTTTTTGCATTATTAAATAACTAGTAGTATTTTCAAATATTTAAAGATTACTATATATTATAGATCGTTCGCAACTGTATTTAGATAGCCAGCTGTTTCATCTGTATTTTATACATAAAAAAATAAGGATACGGATAAGATGTTTTTGAATTAATTAAGTGTATGTAGATATTTAAATCTTTTATTTTCGTAGGAACAACGAGTACCATAGAAAGCGTAGACAAACTAAGCGCATGATATTAGAGCTGTAAAAATAACGAGAAATTGTGTACCCGTATGTATTCGTTACTAAAACAAACAGCACTCGTTACTATCGTATCGTTACGGTACTCGTTACTTTTGATACAATCAAGCACTAGCATGAAGCATCGCATCGGTACTTCGAGTCAGGCGATGTACCCGTTACTCGGTAACGAATACTACAGTTTGCTACAGCTCTACAGAACATGCTAACATGCTGTGAGTAGGATGTTAGACAGGTAGCTCATATTTATTGGTTCTTTGGTGTAAGTAGGCGTATGAGATCTTTATGATGCAAACCTAACCTTCTCTTTGAACTTACTCCAAACATGTACACTCCAGCCAGTCTGCTTCTCATCGTCATTATGGCCCGGCGTCTCCATCCCTTCATCGCCGACTTCAGACTCTGGCAGTGTTCTCCACCGTTTTAACAGTTCCTTTGTCTTGTCTTTCGTCTTGTCGCATGCCTGCTTCCAGTTTGTGAAGTATTTTCGTGAGACTTTGGGGCTTGTTATTGATGCTGATTTTGAGTCTTGCCTGTAAAAAAACTAAATTAAGTACACTTACAGCAGGGAGCATAAGTATACACCACGCGTCATAGAGTTTTTGAGAACAACTGTGGGGTTACTATAGACCGATCCGCCTACGCGGAGCGGGGACAATAAACATAATAAATCAGTATAAAATTAAAACTTGGTCACATGTGTCACTAAAACTTATTTTAGAACTATACTTAAAGAAATATAAAATTATTGTAAAAAACCGTTTTACAATCGGTTTGGAGAAAACTGGTAATGGATAAAAAAGCAACTCACAAACCGGCAACCGTTTAAAAATATCTTGGCTAATAGCATCCCACCATCTCAATTATTTTATTTGATTCCACACAATGTCCGCTTATAGGGAGGGATAATGGGGATTTTTAAATTTTTCTTCGATATTTTTGAGCTTTAGTTCCCCAACTAACCCATAACCAGACCATGATACTTAAATGTATAAGTTAGCCAAGTTATGTTATAAAGACGGCTTATCACCATGTTTAAAGACCCTTAATCGTAGAATAGTGAATGAAGTCTGCGTCCAACTTCACCCGTACGGCGGATCAAGCTAAACAATTCATGCGATTCCACGCGGATAGACGGAGTGGTTGGAATAGTGTTGATACAAGTATGGCTGTATAGTGTGATCTGATAATGGAGGATTATTTCGGGTCTGCCTGTAGAGTGCGACCTAACCTCTAGCTAGATAGATTTCTTGAGACGATCAAATAGAAATCGTGAGGCGTTTACAAATACATAGAAAAACTAAATATACGATAGCAAAATATACGACCGCTTACCGGGTCTAAGGAATATATGTACTGTCGAAATTATGAGTCATAATCGTAAACTAATCTACAATTACCTGTAATGCAAATAATGCCTGCACGTAATTTCACTGGGACTCATGAAGTTTGATTTAGGTATGTGTCTGTTGATGCCTGTTCCATCGAAAGAGTCCTATGTTGTGAAGTATTAAATGATTATTCATGAAGCTATTGACCACCTGGTTTGACTATTTGAGCCAAATTTGTGATGACAGGGGCGTTTGCTGGTATCTTTACAATGGATTTTCATTTCAATATCGTGCCAATATAATCCATAGGGAATAGACTGTGTTGCTCTATACGCATATGAATAGAAATGTAATCTAATCTAAAGGATAATCGACATTATCTCCAGCCTTACTAAATTTGAAATCATGTTAAATCTAGGTATTTCTACTAATCGAATGTATGCAACAAGAATGAATGAAGTTGAAAAAAGTTTCTAAGAAAAAGGAAACACGTCGAAAACCCGTATGAAATCTTAATAAATTCTTAAGGTTGATGTTTTATGGAGTAGGTAGGGATGTAGGGTGTACCTCTGAATAAGAAACTCAATCCAGTACAGTTCGGGTAACTCATTGTCTTGGTGCCGGAATCTTGCTATAAATCATTGCTTTCTGCAAACTGGAACAAAGCGGACTCAAGATAGTCCCACTGAAATCTGCTCAATTATTTCCAATTCTGCGGTATGAGGTGGACACAGTCGAGAAACAATGGCTAGCTCACTTTGCAGCTTTCTTATATCTCTTTTTAATTTTGCATTCATACCCTATTCGCTCGCAGTTAAGTGTATCGAATACTGCGCTCAGAAGGCGAAACGTTAGTTGCTATAAAATCAAAAGCTTTGTTTTTGTCATCCAATTTTTAATTGTCACTACGCAGTAGCCAAGCGTAGCCTGACTAGCAATACGGCTACTCTCAGGCTGATGCCATATTGACTTCTATCGCTTGAGCAATAATTGACATTATTCAAGACTCAATTAAAATCATGGCTTGTCGAGAGGGTGTTCTATAACGTAGAGGATTTTGTCAACAAAATCCGATGAGTACCTAGGTATTTAAATTATTAATTAAATCTGACTGTAGACCTACCTACTATTGCATGACTATTAAAAAATTCAATAATGTTACTATTTCAATTATTTAATGTATGTTGTTTATTTCATTGTACATAGTACTTATTGTTTACGTTAATATTATTATTATTATTATTGTTATTTGACTGACGTGTAAATTGTATTTACCAATAAATTGATTATTCTGATTATTATTCTGATTTGAATAGGCTAGCGGTGTTATACTCTGATGTCTTGCGCTTGCGTAAACTATTGTGTAAACACCAAGCAACTGTTGAGATACGTTTGGTAGTCGCGCTTACCACTACTCTATCGCGCAATCTATCAGTTGCTCCACTACTCTATCGCGTAGTCTTAGCAACAAGGCGCGCTGCGAAGCGCGTTGTAGTAGGTACTAGCAACAAAAGCTACTTATTTACGGCAGGTGCTACGCGTGTAGCTAGGTGTGTAGTGGTAGTGCTACGCGCCGAAAGGCGCATCTCGTAGACTCAACTTTGTAATTTATCAGCGTCTACCCCGATAAGCTGTTTGTTCAGTTTATTGTAGGACTACAATTGGTCTGCATCATTATAATAGATCTGCCTAGATCCGAGTCGATCTAAAGGTCGTGGGTTTCCACGCGTGATTTTTTTGTGTGCAATGCTCTCGAACGATAAAAGAAAGCACCGTGACAATACTAAACCATCTTGCATGAACTATATCAATGCCCTAAGGCAGGATGACCGAGAAAGAACCGATGATATGACTGCGAAGAAGAAGAAAAGTTCTGTCATGATGTTCGGCGCACCTATAATAAATAATAACTTCTCTTTCTGTTGAAGGTTACGAATTTCATTCGATTAGAATAAAAAAATGAATTTAGAAACCTACAATTTTGTTCAACTTAGGTATCCTGCGCTGTGACTACGGCTTATGTTACAAACATACCGTTCTA
Source organism: Perizoma flavofasciatum (assembly GCA_958496245.1). Taxonomy (NCBI): domain Eukaryota; kingdom Metazoa; phylum Arthropoda; class Insecta; order Lepidoptera; family Geometridae; genus Perizoma; species Perizoma flavofasciatum. Next base: position 5,166,484 of record OY292439.1, on the reverse strand, counting down.
TCGTATCCTTTGAACTCTCGCTAGCTTTAGACAGACGTCGTTCCTTCCTACTTCCATCATCACTCGGCGATTTCTCAGGCGGCAACTTCAGTTCCTTCTCAGACTTGCTGGACGACCTCGAGCTCTTTCCTTCATCACCGCTGTCTCGCTTCAGCGTCGGCTTGTTGGGCGATAGGCTGCCGGACTTCTCATTTTTCTTCATCTCCATTCTGATAGGGGTGTCATCGTCGGAACGGTGTCACTGAAAGGAAGAAATATCGATCGTTAAAAGTTTTTCTAGAACTAATCAATTATGGATCATTTTGTAGCATAGTGCTATGAGAGACGTCTAATTATTTCACATTTTCAAAATAAACGAAACTTATAACAGAAAAACTCGTCACAAACACGAACTACGAGTAAATCTATCTACCCTAATCCAGAATAAACAAGCTAACAACTGAAATAAAAATAGAACCTAAATTATATACGAGAAAAACATTTGTGATAAAAAGTGCTTCTACAAAAAATAAGAATATCTAGAATATAAAAGAATTCTAGATTTATAATTTAAATGTAGAAATAAGTATAGTACGGTGATAAAAAAACGGGTCCTATCATTACAGGTAAGGAACAGTATTTTTTTCCTATTTTAATATTATGTAGATAGTTTATTATTATTATAGTATAGTACGTATCTACATAATTATCTAGTTTTAGCAATTTTTTTATTATTTCGTTAAAAGTGCCCTTAAACATTTGCGATACTTGTAAAGGCTAAATAAGTGCTTAATTTCGCAAAATAAGACTAAATACATGAATCTATGCAAATAAACATGTATTGATTCAATTTAAAAAATAAACGGTTTTTTTTTTAATTTACCCGTCTAGGGTAGGCTATAGTTGTATGACCATACTGCCTCGTCTTATTAAAAAAAAACAGTTTACATCATATCTTTTTGCACTACCTACCTAAGGATAGGGTAGGACCATCAAGTTAACATTACCTCACACGAATGAACAAACGAGTGTCAAACATAGTTTTGATAAAAAACTTTGATGCAAGAACTGGGATACCTTTTTATGACTTTTAAATCCCAGAAGAACTCACGTAGAGTCGTTCATTCTACCCTCTAAAGAATAAAAAGTTTTACCTACGTGTCTTTTTGCTGTGAACTGTTTTATTAATATAATATCCGAGCGCAAGATTGTGCCCTGAATTATTGATATAGTTTGTTGTGTCAGTGAGCAACGCTCAGGTGGGACTGAGTCCGGAAGCTAGATACGCATGTTTTTGCTTAGTTAACTAATTTTGCAACGTATTTAAATTCCCTGTAGATAGAATGATACGGGATAGATCAGCTATATATCGCCAGCCGGATGGCTGGCCATTTTTCACATAGCATCATCTAGCCCCGAACTAAGCAGAGCTTGTATTATGAGATCTACATGACTGATATACTTTTTATATAAGTTTTTTTTTTAATACATACCTGAGACAAATATTTGCAGATCATACAAACATTTGTCCCGTAGCGGGAATCGAACTCGCAACCTTCTGCGTCTCAGGCGGGCCTTCACCCACCGCGCCACAAAGGTGGTCATATCACATCATCAGAATATCACGATCATCAGAAGTTTACTGGACACAAGCCCCCCCAAAACATTGCTGCGAGGTAGGTAGAGTTTTGAGATCGTTCAATGATCCGATTGGTAGTTCAACTAAGCTCTTTCAACTCGAACAGAGCTTCAGCAATATAAAGTCAGAAAAGTTAACCCTTTGCTCCCGGGCTGTCGGACGGAACTGTTTGCCTACCTTTATAAAACGGGCTGAGAGCCAACCTGAATAAATAAACTTGTCCAAAAAAAAATGCAGAGTCGATACGGTAGGGCACAAAAGGTTTCAAAGGAAAATACATTTTATGCAAGTGCTATGGTGACCTTCTGCGTGGGTTATGTAGGTATACATTTTTAATCTGTGGTAGGTATACAATTATTTGACATGGTCTGTCTGTCAAAAAGATTATTTGAAGTTAGTTTTCGAGAGTTTCTTTTCGGCCACGCGAAACGCATATGACCTTTTGACATATAAACATTTGCAACGGTTTAGGTCGTTTTATTGCTAACTGGACGAACTGTTGATGGGTCGATTTGCGTTTAGGACTTTTTAGTAGATCAATTTGCTAGCTTGAAAATTTCACCCGAACCCCGGTTGGCTAACAAACCTCAAGGGTAACAAACATCATTATCTTGTTACGGTGAGGTTTTTTGCAATACCCACTTTTTGCAATTTTCCTTCATGTTTAAATAACGGCAAATATTATATACCAGAAGTATCAGATATAAACGATGAGAGACAGTAAACTAGTAGCATAATATTCTAAGCGAGCTATCTCGCATCACCCCCATTATAGCTTTATAGCGGTGAAATCCTTAAAGTCGAGCTATTCAGGACAATATTATCACGAAGAAATTATACCAAGTACCAAGTTTCTATCTCACCCTATTCTGTCCGGGAGAGCTTTTGTTAAAAGTTATTCAATAAAATAAATAAAATTGTAGAATAAAATAACCGTGTAAATTAGTTTTTTCGGATACTTACACTTATTTCAGCTTATTTTGAGTCATTAAAATACAGACAAGCGCTTCATAGAACAGAAATCTTTCTTACAACAAGAAACTGAAAGTTATAATGAAGAAGCATCAATAACTAAAGAAGATTGCGAAGTAGTACATTACCAACTTCGTCAAGGATATTTAAGTTATAGCAGCTATTAAGTAACCTGTGACCAAGTTATGGTAGCTATTGACTACTCTTGGTATAACTCGCCGTTTGGGACGCAATCAGCCTAAATACTGAATGCGATCGATGCCATTATGGCGGTTTCGTTGTATTTCCAACGATGTGGAACTGAAAATGCTTTATAACGCGACCTTCTCTATGCATCGTTGCCTCAAGACAGAGGGTCGTGACCTTTTTGTATGATCTTTTCTTTGGGTATTTTTTTTTTTTATTGCGATCTCCGGCGACACGAATGGCGTGTTTTAGTTGGGTATCAAGGGTGGTGCGGATTGCGGGTCGGAGATGGATGGCGTGTCTGAGGTAATAAACTTTACTGTATGAAATATGAGCCTAATGCTAAAAATAATATAATCGAAACTTATAAAATCGTTAGTCCTTACTGACTGACTGATCTATCACCGCACAGCCAAAACTACTGGGTCTAGAAAGTTGTAATTTTGAAAAATAGGTTTATTTTATAACGTAAGCATGTGTTATAAAATATTTTTTTTAATATTTACTTTTGAGGGGGTGGGGGAAGGGGGAAATGGGGGGAGAAACTTTGTATGAAAGTCTTTGTTTCTAACATGAAAATTTTAATTACAGCTACTGAGCATAAATAAATAATCAAGTGTTTCAGGGTTTTTGGATTATCACATTTTAAAGGGGGGAAATGGGTGATGGAAGTATTTATGGGGATATTTGTGTTTTTTTTTAGATACGACTGCGGCCTGCATTGCCACTGGCAACAGCTAGGTACCTATAATTATAGGTACCTCATATTGTATTATATTGTTTACCTAAATATGTTATCATAATTATTTTTTCCAGGTGATAGGAAATATTCTCATCAACAATATGTTGAATTTCACTGCTGGACATAGTCCCCGAAAGAGTGCATGACAAACGATCTTGGGCTACTTCCATCTGCCGAATTCTCGCATCTTCCCAGATGTCTTCGGTCTATTGGGTAAAGGGTCTTCCTGCACTGTGTTTGGTTTGTGTTTATCATTCGAGAACCGAAAAGAATATATGCAGTAGGTATGATTGTCACGTCCCAACAATTAACAGGTAGGTACTCCTTTTCCAACTACACACTGAAAAGGGTATCCGATATTCATATTAATTTATTCAATAACAATTTTTACAATCGTGTCTGAAATGAGCTAAGCAAAACAAAAATTAAGAATATTGGAAGTACCTACATACATGTCACAAATAATTTGTGTCAAAATTTACAACCTACTAATATTATAAATGGTATAGTTTAGATTTTTGGATGTTTGTTGTAAATTATCTAATTTATGTATCATTTGGAACAGGTATAGTTAGAGATCTATAATTACACATAGGCTTCTTTTTATATGGGTACCACGCAGGCAAAACCGTGAGCAGAGGCTAGTGATTAATAATTAGAGTTACAATGTACGATTCAGGGTATTAAGGATATTTATGATGCCGAAGAATGGCACAATGACTTATCCTAAAATACTCAGTTTTGGTAACGCTCTTTCTCTTAGTATGTAATATAATATATTTTAAAACTTTAACAAGCCAAATGTTCAGAACACCTACTGAAGCTAAAGGTAAGTTAGGTTAGATCATCTACTTAATTGTTCCTTGCCGAGTAGGTATTACCTACTTATAAAAACTCTGTGGCACATCTACTGCGATTACTTTGTAATAGGTAGGTAACTAAGCCTTTGGGAAACATTCCTTGAACTTTACATACTTATACTATGTGAAAAATGTTCATATTATCAAGTTTTTATATAGGCTCAGGAACTTTTTTGGCAAACTTTTCAAACTCCAAGAACCCCTTTTCATGTTCATACTGATACAAGCTTTTACGAAGTAAGGTAACTTTTTTGTTTTGCAGACTATCTTTCGTATTCATATCATATCCCATTTGGTTATCGATTGCTCTGCGTTGGTTCTCAACTTTTCGTATACCTCGTGGTCAACGGGTTTATGACCTACTAGCTTCTGCCCACGGCTTCGCCCACGTGGTACACAGATAAAAAGTAGCCTATGTATTATTCTGATTCTGAAACTTTACAGTAAGTATAAGCTACATTACTGTAAAGTTTCATTAAAATCCGTTCAGTAGTTTTTGCATGAAAGAGTAACAAACATCCATCCTCACAAACTTTCACGTTTACTTTATAATATTAGTAGGATAGTAGGATTTTAGAAACACCAGTTTGTGATTTTTCAATTCGGTTGTCAAAGTAATCAAAATACGTTGTACACTCACTGATCTCTAAGAGCAAACGAGGCTATTCAAAGTTCTTTTCCTTCGTGTAAAATCCCAGGGTGCTGAAAAGGGTGCGCTCTGGATAAATTCTCCTTTGTTTTAGTAGATTTATATTATATTAAAAGTTGTAGAAGCAGCGGGTTTGGTTTCGTGCCAAAAAGAATAAAATTTTCAAATTTTGCAGTTGCAACTACAGCTTGTTGGCACAATCAGGCAAAGAGCTTTTAAAAATGTCACTATCAAAATGCACTCTAGCTTAATCAGAGAAAAGCTAGTTGTATAATCAGAGAGAAGTTATACTTCCCCAACTTTACTCACTATGTAAGTCACATGCATAAAACGTGCCACAAGAATTTACACACGGCAAGCTGAACAAACTATGAATATTACTTACCTACTTCAATTAAATAAATCAGCTAGCTCACTCTTTAACAATACGAAATATTTTAGGTGACTAAAAATAATATAGTCGTTCAGCGACAAAGCCTTTAATAAATTAAATAATAATAATAATAATAAGGCACAAGGCCCTGTAGATCATTTCAACGTGAAAATTGGTTAAACATCATATTTTTAGATGCATTTTAGAATGAAAATATTTTTTATGTATTTATTTGAGTTTCTAGTAAGTAGAAGGATAGCCAAAAGAAGATTTCCAATTATTAAGGTTTTCAAATGCTCTTTTTTTCAAGGTTTGAAAAGAAAATAGTATTTTTATATTGCAGATCGTTTAGAGTCAATGCCGAATTTGAAATATAGCCCAATGTTACAATTTGTAGAAGGAACAGCTATTAGAGAAAAAAAAAAAAACTGTTGTCGCTGACTGTACCAGAAAACTCTAGTTACAAAATAAGAACCACTTTCGGAGGACTCTTGAATTTATTGATGTTATTTACAGCTCAACTCTTCGTCCAGAGTTAGCATTTGTGTTTCTGTGCGGTACAAGAACAAAAGCTTTTTTTTTAAATAATATTTTAAATAATAAATATTTTAGGCAACTACATGAAATACCTTTAAAAATGATGGCGACAGGCCCATAACAAAAATACCTTAGAGATAAACAAAATTACATATTACTTATCACTATTTACGTGGAGTGGTTGAACTGTTTCGGCCCTGAGCATTACCACGGACCCTCCATTAAGCTTATTGCATCGCTGGTAGAGTGAATTTCTAATTACGCCAAGAATTCAGCCGCCATAACTTAATGCGGAATAATGGTATGTCGTAGCGTAGGATATCTAGGTCACACTTGACCTGTCTCTTATTTATTACTAGCTTCTGCTCACGGCTTCGCCCGCGTGGTACCCGGGTAAAAAGTAGCCTATGTGTGTATTCCAATATATAAGCTATTTTACTGTAAAGTTTCATCAAAATCCGTTCAGTAGTTTTTGCATGAAAGAGTAACAAACATCCATCCTCACACACTTTCGCATTTATAATATTAGTAGGATGACTATTCCACTGTGTTCGTAAACAGAGCCTCCTTTCGAGATGCACTGCATCCTTTCACCACACGGTTCATAATATATAAATCTTCATAAAAAAATAAGGTTACCATAACTTACCCCTAATTACACTAGCAAAATTAGAACGAGACCATGACCCTCAATTAACCAAGCTTGGCTTCGGCCAGAACTTCCAAAACTTGAAAATGCGAAAGTTTAGGTTGAGTGTCCTCTTCAAGTTTAATAAGATAAGTAAGCATCCAGAGAAGTTGTTTCCATTGCCATTTCGCTAGTGTAATTAGTTCCTATTCATAGATTTAACGCATGATGGCCAATAATTTTAAGAGGAATGAATTGCACTGTTGTATTATGTATTCACCAATCGTAATAATAAATAAAAAAAAATGTGTTTAAAATAATATGCCCATCATAATGTGCTCTGGGACCAGTAAGTCTTATACCTACTGGTAATAAGATATACTACAAATTATAAGCCTCCACTCGGTCCTCGAATAGTTTCCTTAGGTCATCTCAGGCGGTATCAAATATTCATTAACCTGTGTAGATCGGACAGGATATTACGAATCGGACGGGATGGTATCATGGCGACCTCTGTGGTGCAATGGGCGAAGGCCTGCCTGAGACGCAGAAGGTTGTGGGTACAATTCCCATGCGGGACAAATGTTTGTATGATAATAAAGTATTTTCTTTCGATCCCTGCAATTTGGTGTCATGCAGTTTCATCTACTGGATAGCCTGATAGTATCTAAAATAGTCGAAGCGAACATTGTTTGTTTATCCGTTTGAACCACAAGCTGCGGTCAGCGGTCCAGCTATCTAATTCACAAAGCGCAAACAGTAGTTATCTACCTAATACCGAAATTCGTTGGATATATGGCCTCTGACAAAGTTACCACTGACTGGGTATTCTATGCCCGTCCTCTGTGCGGTGCACGGTGCTGTTTGTTCAGTACAAACTGAACATAGCTGCATTGAGAAGCGTTCACTAAGCGGTGGCGACACTCGATGCGAAGTGTATTGGATGTGGCACATTTTTTTTAATAATACTATTGGACGTTGGTTCAAACAAAAAACTAACTAAATTAAAAGGGGTTGTCATTATTTCGGTGATGGGCTTGCAGCCTGTCAAGTGTAATGCTAACTACTATGCCAAAGGTGGGCATGTGCAACTTTAATAATGAAACGTTACTCTGACTGCTTGGTATGTTTTTTTGCCATTGGACCGTAAAATTCTACTATATTCTAGGAGATACGTACTTACCTTTACTAATTTTTTTTTACCTGCGAGGTAAAGTCCGTATATGCGTTTTGCTATAAGAGATTGTTTGTTTGTTTGGTTGTTACAATTTCTTGATTTTGATGCGGAGTTTTACCAAGCATAAGTCATTGCAATCGAGGAAGAAAATACAAGTAAGGGGTTTTAAAAGTTTATGATAATAAAATCAGAAAATATTTTTTTCAAAAAATTACGAAAAAGCTGCCTTGTTGGAATTATGAGAAAGTTGAACTCGTGCGGATCAACGAAATAAGCATCACCCACTTTCCTAACGGACAAAAGTTGGTACTCATCTGTTCACTGTTCGTTCGTTCGTAGTTTAGTATCAAACCCCAGCAGCAGCTGTGCAAGCTAATTGCCTACATGACACTGGCTTAATTAAACTATTTCTACTCGGATTAGTCTGGCAAGCGGAAGTCACAAGGGAATACAAATATTTACCAAGAAATAGGTATATGTTCCAGCATTTAGTTGACTTGCAAACGTGCGATGAAGAGTTCAGGTTTTTCTCATGTCTGAATGAAATGAAATTTTATTGCATAAAATGTGGAACGAATTACAATGTCAGTAGTTAGAAAATTTTTGATAATTTATTGGTTCAGTACTGCAATTTTTAAATAGTGGTTAAATTCATTTAAATACGAATAGCAGCAAACAAATACAATTGAATAAAAATGTCATAAGACCCTTTAATATTATTATGTTGCATATCCAAAAAACACATGTGTGGGTAGAACACTTTTTCTTAAATTGTACATCATGGTAGGTAATCCTAAAATTCTATCGTAGATATCTACCTCTACGACTAGTCTAATATTGTACCTACTTATGCAGTAATTTTGTACTACGCCATCGACAAGCTAGATCTAGGGATAATTTCATCAGTGGCAAAGAAATTAATTAAAGTAGATATTTATTTATTCGAGTTCTCCAAGGTTATTTGTTTAAACAAAATAACAGGCTAGGCAGACAAAGAGCTCGAATAATTAACTTTTATGGCACCATTTCAGGATCATTACAACACAACAGATCTATACGACAAAAGAATCATCAAAATCGGTAGTAAAAATCAAATATTCAAACCTTGGTTAAAAACATTTTTAGATTTTGAAAGAGAACATTTGGATATTTAGGAAGATGTAATATTTGTACAAACATAGGTAAATTTACCTATCAGCCTATTATATAACGCTGTGCCGCAGAGCGCATCAAACCACGAATGAGTTTGCTTTGTATTGCGGGACTAGAAAAATGAAAACACTTTTGCGTGGTTGAAATCAATAGAGCTATGCAAGCTAGCTAAAAAATGTCTGTGAAATGGATGGGAGTCCATTGATATAGTGTATGTGTGTTGTATTTCATAGGTATGTGTGGCAAGCAACGAAAACAATTAGGTCAGTTCGATGCCTATAGACAAATTAAGTTCGTTTTGGAATATATTGCGTTTGTGGTAACTTGTGTTTCAACGTCTTTTATGTTTTTTGGAAATAAGAAACACATCACATCGTTAAGTAGATAATGTTTAATTTAATTTAGTTGCTTATCTAATTATACAAAGTGTTAGGTAGGTAGGTATACTTATTTAATTAGATGTTGTGCATGCTGTAGGGTGCACTAGATTACACTAGTAGGCCAATAGTTTTTATTAAGGTATGCAAAATATACCTGTTAGGTTAGGTTTCCTAAAAATAAATTAATTAAAAAAATATATTGTCGCCAGACCTAATCGTGTTAAAAGAGCGTATCCTGTTTATTAGGCAACATTACTATATAAAACTGATTATTTGAGATACATACCTGTAACTCTGTTTATTTGGCTAAAGGGGTGTTCATTTACACAGTGTTTCATTCAAGTTAACGATATCTTTACCTTCCATAAACATCACAATATTACCTACGCCTATTAAACACGCAATAGCAACCTACGCAAATACTTTGCACAGGCGAGTATAACTTGGGTATTAAAAGTTATTAAATAAATAAAATAAATAATGCTGGACATTTTCACACGGCATCATCTAGTCCCAAACTAAGCAGAGCTTGTATTATGGGAACTATATGACTGATATACTACTTATATACATATTTTTTTTGTAAATACATACATAATATACATAGAAAACACCCAGACCTGAGACAAATATTTGCAGATACAAACATTTGTCCCGTGGCGGGAATTGAACCCGCAACCTTCTGCGTCTCAGGCGGACCTTCGCCCACTGCGCCACAGAGGTTGTCAATTATTCTACATGATCCGACACGATATCGACTTGTAGTCCGCGAGACATTTGATCAATAGTTGGTCTCTAGTCTCTATATACATACCTACTTAAATCGTCAGCTAATCGTGAGCTATAACATTATCGATGGTAAGTAGGTAAGTATAGTAGTGGCATAAGACAATATACAAATGTTGGTTATTCATGTCCTGGGCCTATAAAGTAGGCCCTTAACTCGGACTATGTCGTCAACCCATGTCAATGTTACCTAAAGGATGATTCTCTGTTACTTACCCTTTGGACTTAAACTGTGGAAAATATAAGTATATTTAATAAAATGTGAGATAAAAGGCAGGTACTTGGTCGGTAGTTAGGTATATCGTTCGGTAATTTGTAGCTCTTGAAAGTAAAAGCGAGTTATATATCGTAAACACGGGAACCTATATCAGCTACATAATTAAGATGCACATTATGATGTATTTTTCTTAGCCAAAACGTATAAATGATACGAAGAGCCTATCAATTATGCCAACGGCTACTTACCTACTCGTAAGTACCTATTAATGAATCCTAGTCGTCTAACGGTAGATATTAGCGATAATGAATACTATCTACATATATTCTATGGCTATAACTACCTATAAGGCTTCTTTAGGTACTTTCATGTGTACGATACCTTCTTTTTTCATTCGAAAATTACCACATGTTAAAAAGAACCAGTGGATCAAGAACGTGTGGAATGTTTAGCAAAAGTAAAAAAAAATAGACCTCTTAGCTTGATGATACGCTAAATGAACTGGGCTAATTATTTTTGAAACTGTGCCAAGTCTCTGCATACTTATTCTGAAGCTCTTTAGAATAGTGCTTGTACAAGAAAGAGTACATATTTGCACACTATGCTGTGTTTGCATTAGACGGGTACTCTTTTGTGTTTAATGCAAGAATTAAATGAAAACCTCTCACAACATCATGAGCTTGGTCGACACCTTTATTTTAACGAGGTTAAGTTACTCAGGGAGTTACAGTTGAGATTCTAGTGTAATTTTAACTAAGGATCTGACCACGGTATACCAATCTAACTATAGACACTCGATCTAATCACAGTTTTTGATGTTTGTGTAAGATGAATCTAAACTAATTAAGCAAAGGTTAGGAAATAATTTTGGATCTTAGTCATAGCTTTAAAACTTAAATGTTTCACTCCAATTTGTAATGACTCATTGTATTGGAGTAAAATATTGACTAATGTATTAATGTCTAATAACCAAAATATCAACAAGAAATTTGTAAAATAGGTTTATAAAAACCGACTCATTATGCATATAATTTCAAGCAACACAGATCAAGAGGAAGAAATTTATCAGGTATTTAATTAGCCGGTTGAAGTAGCCCCCAGCTTCAATGGGCTACAAGTAAGTACCTATTTACCTTCCAATAATTTTATTCACCAATACTTACCTACTTACTTGACGGTCTATTATCGGGCTCAGTCGTAGTTGTTCTGCAACGCTTGAACCCCATAAGGTGCCTTATATAGAATAGTACCTATCTACTCGTAGGTATTAGTTAGGTATGTACGAGGCCAAAAGGCCACGGCTAAGTAATAAGTATGATAAAAATAAACTATTGGGATGGCAAATAAACGTATTTTATTCTAAGGTTAATATTATGTCGTATATAACATAAGAAGGCACTCGTAGGTAAATTTTATTAATTCCTGTGCGAGACGCTACATTTCTGCGAGGGTCATTTCCGATTCGGTAAACATAGGTTCATTAATTCATTTGGGTGATTCATAATCAGACCTTTGAGTGCTTTCTTAGGTGTAGTTAGGTAATAAGTTACCTATTTAAATAATAATAATGCTATTATCATTTAGCATAATCACAATAATAATTAATAATGCTATTATTATTGTGATGTATTTCCATACAGTTATGTACTTTATTCTATTAAAAAGGCTAGTAAAATTGTAATAGCCTGACTTAATAATTGAACTGGATAGAAGCGGCAGAACAATAGGTTCATGTTTATAAATTTAGATCTATCTCTTTCACTACACCGATTCTTTCTACCAACACGGTAACAATCCAAGCCTCTTTTTAATTCCATATCGGACCTCATAATTACTAATATGAGTGTAAAACTAACAATTACTAATATGAGTTTTGAAGACAATGTAATGGCTAAACACGTTCTATTTTAATATTTAAACTGTTTAGGTAATAGGAGATCTATTGATTTCGCAAGCAAAAAACAAGTAGGTACGCTTTGGGAATTTCAATGAGAAAGGCAGGTAGAGAAATGTAAACGTACCTTCTTTGGAAATGGATGGCGAAACGAAAGGTTCTCAATAAGTTTGAAGTATGTACAAAGGTACTAAACGCCAGGCCTTGAAATCCAACGAATTTTTAGCGGAAAAAAGTGGATTTAATCTAATCTAGTTTTCAGGTTGAAAAGACGACAAGTGGGCTACTCTTGACACTCGATTCTAGTCACAATTTGGGATTAGGATCGAATTCGTGCAATTTGGTAATGTAATACTAGCGCATGATTAGTATTATTATTTGGTGGAATTTTATGGAACTAAATGAAATCGACTATGCTATTTATTAGTAGGTACCTACTTTTGATGTTGACATTCGAGATTGGAGTGGAGTTTGCGATAGAAATGTCAGGCTGAATCCTACTAATATAATAAATGCGAAAGTCTGTGTGTCTGTGTGAATGTTTGGTACCACGTATCTCCGTAACTACTAAAACGATTTTGATGAAATTTGGAATGTAGATAGTTTAGGATCTGAAATAACACATAGGCTAATCTAATTTTCGAAAATCGACCCCTAAGGGGGTTAAATAGGGCGGTAAAGTTTCTATGAAAAAAATTATAATTGTTTGATTCGCTCAAAACTCTGCACAAATAAATTTTAAAGTAAATTATAAAACACGTATTTTGATTTTTTCAAAACTACCCTTTGGGGGTGTGCAATTGAGTTCTAAGCTTTGTATAAATTTTAATCCTTGGTTCGATGCATTCAAAAGTTGGTGGACATAGTTTGAAGCCTGGAGACGGTCATATGCTACTTTTATTAACATACCACGCGGGCGAAGCCGCGGGCAACAACTAGTACAAAATATAAAGAAATCCTAGCTTTTTTAGGATTGGGTAGGTAGTGCTTCAATGAAACACTATTGCAGGGATTTGAGATGAAGTTAGTTTTTGCAGAACAAGTTCAGATTTGTTAATTACCATATACGAGGGGGTGCGCCCGCGCCAATGCTGGCGAATGAAACTTATGTTACTTAGGATGGTGGCTCTCAAGTACTTTAGGGTACATCACCATGCAAACAATATCTGCTAATAAAAAGGTTGGGTAGTTTAAGGAAACTAGGGTATTTAAATAATATAGGGCTCATTCACAGTAAAAGCAGCACGTTTTGTTCTTGAATTAGGTACACGACAACGGAGCCATTATCATGTCCTTGTGCCGCATGTAGATAATTAGAGTGAAATTGCCCTATAACAAGACACTTTAACCCTCTCAAGCTGCGTGATACGGGTCTTTATCAACGCGATACGACGGGGGCATGTCGTTTAGACCCGCACAGGAAATTACATCGTTTCAACGCCTTCGTTGCTCATACTTCGAGATACATAAGTAGGGTTAGGATGAAAAATTGCGTTATGACTTTTGTGTTTCAATATATACATATAAATCTTGCTTGGCTTGTTTTTGGGTTTGTTGAGAAAAGCTTTAGGTACCTATTGAGTTTTATTGACATTTTCGGGGAGCGAGGGAGGGCTGAATTTCGACTCTTAGTCACGGCAGATAAGAGTTCTGACTCCGGTCTACACAAATATCTTGGATGGAACGTACCTACTTAATGGCTATTAGATTCTGTCCAAAACAAAATTATTCATGGACACAACTTATATGAAAGTCAGGGGCGTCTACTTTAGAAAGATAGATTTATTTTTTTACACAAAAGGAGCACAACAAAGATATGATCATAGGTAGACATTGAGTGGATCATTTGATCTACCAGAACTGTCTCAAAACTACTAAAATTAACTTGTTTTAGTTAAAGCTGCGGCGAAACTAGCGCGACCTAGATGAAAGAAACGGGAGCGAAACAAAATGTTCCACTTCTCCCCGCTTCGAATGCTTTTGAAACCTCCGACGTGTTTTTCCCTCATCGATTGCAGTGCCTCCTATTGGCTTCTTGTTGCTATTTTAGAACTATCCTCGAAGACAAACAAAGCCGTTTCGGAGATAAAAAATATAAAATAAATAATGCTGGACATTTTTCACACAGCATCATCTAGCCCCAAAATAAGCAGAGCTTGTGTTATGGGAACTACATGACTGAAATACTACTTATATTTTTTTGTAAATACATACATATTATACATAGAAAACATCCAGATCCGAGCCAAATATTTGCAGATCATACAAATATTTGTCCCGCGGCGGGAATCGAACCTTCTGCGTCTCAGGCGGGCCTTCGCCCACTGCACCCCAGATAAATGGTAAAAGACAAATAATCAACCTCTTATGGCATACGCAAATACGGGACTTCGCGGGTAAAAACACGGACAGCATCGACTTGTACCGCAGTCACTTTTGTTACGCTTGTCTGGGCGTAGCTTTAACTACCCGAAACCAGTAGCGAGAAATTCAAAAGCACTGATGTGTATCTGGATGTCGGTTTGTTGATGATATTTCCATTTAGTAGTTTCGCTACACTCGGAATACTGCCGCTATCCAGTCAGCTATCTTTATGTTTGTGCACGCTATTGCTGTATTGCATGACTGCGACAATTTTGCGAGTACCAAATTTTAATCTAGGTAAGTAGGTACCTACCTACCGAAACCTAGTAGTTTTCTGGGATTGTTTTAGTAAATGGATTGAACCTGGAAAGCTTTCAAGCGATTGGTATTTGAAGATTACGTCTACGGTTGCTAGTGTTTCCAATATTGCTAGTGTTTGACGACCTCTGTGGCGCAGTGAGCGAAGGCCCGCCTGAGACGCAGAAGGTTCGATTCCCGCCGCGGGACAAATGTTTGTATGTTCTGCATGAATTTGTCTCGGGTCGGGTTTCTTTGTATATTATGTATGTATATTAAAAAAAAGTATATAAATAGTATATAAGTCATGTAGTTCCGAAAATACAAGCACTGCTTAGATTGGGGCTAGAAAAAAAAATAACTGGCGTGTAACTTTGTTTTAATCAAATTAGTTAGGTACTTGAATTAGGTATATAAACTAGAACGGGTCAGTTATCTACTATGTAAATGTTACTGACCATTTTTGGTTAGTAACATTTGCATAGATAATACTCAAATGTGTTACTTAAATGTCCCAACAGGTACGTGAAATAATATTGTAGAATATCTGTATAAACACCTATATATATTTTTGAAACTATTTTCTTCATTATATATATTCAAGCGAATATATTTTTGACATCTATTTAATGCATAGTGCACACTATAATACAATTTAGTAGAATTGGTTTTCAGGTGTCAGGAAATAAATCAAAGACCTATTTAACTTGAAGCCTTTGGAATGAGGCATGCCACATCTTTAACTGCGTAGGTACTTTGCAAGTAGTGGTCTTTGTTACCTAGAAAGGAGGCTCTAATTTATTATAATGGGGTTACCAAACTGGTCCCTATTTCGTTTACGCCTGGAGTTACCTACAGCCAACTAGCCATTATTTTATGTTTAGACTGTATTAACTTCGAAACAATTTCAGGCATGAACGCCTGCGGACCGAGACGCAGATCGGACTCAAACAATACATGGGACCAGAACATTGAAGTTATAAGGGGGTAACTAACATAAGTTACGCTGTAGTTATTTACCCGTTTTGTGTGTAAAGTTCTTTTT
The DNA here is from genome assembly GCA_958496245.1 of Perizoma flavofasciatum. Classification (NCBI taxonomy): domain Eukaryota; kingdom Metazoa; phylum Arthropoda; class Insecta; order Lepidoptera; family Geometridae; genus Perizoma; species Perizoma flavofasciatum. The sequence continues at coordinate 5,150,607 of OY292439.1, read as the reverse complement.
TGAAAATCAAGGTTGAATCAAACTAGTGAAATCAATTTTCAAAACGATTTTTTAAAGGTGTTTGTTGAAAATTTCTTCAACTTTTTTTTTTAGCCATAAATTTTACCGTGCTGATATAATATCTAACACGTGATATGAAAACATTGAGTTTAATCCCCGCGCAGTCTTACTATATCCTTATCCGTCAAGTACCAAATAAGAGGTTTCGTACCTACATACTAAAGAAACTGTACTCATCTTGCCCTTGTCCCACAATACGTGGGGTCGGCACAACTTGTTTTTCTTCTTCCACTCTTCTCTATCAACTGTCTTCACAGTACTCACACATATCTTACCCATGTCATTTTTCACATAATATATCCAACTTTTCTTTGGTCTACATCTGCTCTTATTTCCATTCACATTCATATTTAACACTTTTTTAGTAATGTGACATTCTTCCCTACTCAAAACTTGCCCATACCACGCTAATCTATTACTCCTCAACTTTTGCGTCACTGGCGCTACTTTCAGACTTTCCTGAAATACTCTTTAGTGCAGAAACTGCAAAAATTATAGTCATACATTATAACAAGCCACATTATATCAAATAGCCTTACTCTGCCAGCTGCAAAATTGAAGTGTTCGTTATTTCTACCCAACTTAGAGGTATAATGACCAGGTTATAAATTTATGGATTCGTTCCCTATGGAGAGGAGTTTGGATTCGCAATTTATGTAATGTCTAGTCGAATTTAGTCAGGCACTAAGCTATGTGAGGCATTTAGTAATGTTTCCAAATCTGCTACTTGGGGGTGAATCGGAACTAGCACTAATTCAAGGACTTTCAGTTCTGGCATTGCTAAAAATAACAAAGTAGTTAAAAAAATATATTTAGAGGATGGATGGGTACGCAATCAACATTGAGTATTTAAATTTTATTATCACTCATTTCATTATCAATGCCCAGTGCATTGCTTGCCGTAACTTGATATCTACCTTCTATTTTAGTAATTTCAATTCCAATAATTAAATTAGAAGGTCAGATTCCCACTAGACGGAAACAGGTAGTTTTTGGATATATAATTGAAATCAAATCGAAAGTTTCTAGCTTCCTCACCGTTCTAGGAAACGTGCCATTTTTGATTACTCCATCAGTATGTTTATGTGCGAGGCAATTTGTTTTGTAGTGGCTGTTGTGGCCCATTTGCGTAATGTTCTCGACTCCTGTTCCAGCATGCTACCAAGTGCTCATTCAAAGATAATAGTGCATGTGTTATTAATGGGGATATAAAAGTGTCTGAAACATACTCTGCAAAAGCGTTCACATGATTTAGGTGCTCACAAGCTTGAACCTCGTCCTTTTTTCAAGTCGGTTAAAAAAGGCTGGATACAATAGGCGATCATGCCGAGGACTTTTGCATGGATTCGCTCGTATTTCTTTTGGAATATAATACAATTGAAATCAACGGCTAAGCACAGTGAAGGCTGCCGAAGTCAGCACGGCTCTATGTATAAACCACAAAAATATTTTGAGCTCATGAAACTTCGAAAGTAATGTTTTGAAATAGCATCTACAGAGAAGTGGCTTCAGCGATAGGGTTTTTGTTGTTTTATTTTTTACCCTCATTAAAGCATTTTATTAAATTTATCTGCAAATATTCGTCTTAGGTCTGGGTGTTTTCTATGTAAAATGTGTATGTATTTACAAAAAAATATGAATATATCAGTCTTGCCCATAATACAACCTCTGCTTAGTTTGGGGCTAGATGATGCTGTGTGAAAAATCTAGATCTAAACTTTGCTTTGGTGCTTAGTTTGAGAATAGTTTAGGTGTGATATGTTTGGTTCTCTTTTTGGGAAGAGCATTCTTACGATCTTACTATGGGGTAGGCAAATATAAAAAAAATCTACCTCACTTTACATGTTGGGTAGGTATCCTGGGAAAAATATTTCTCAAACTTCTTTTTCATAACTTCAGAACGATATACAAAATTTCAGAACGATAGTAGAGGTACCATTAATCTTAGTCAGGAAGGCATGTTCTCTTAATGGCATACGGCCTTCGTTTGCTTCCAAATAGCATACAAAATCAAACGTGGAAATACGCTCTTTTCATTCACAATAAAATGTAGACTATTACCGCAACAGCCCCGTACAACAACAATTCCATAATTTTCGGCGAAAATATTTACCGGTGTAAAAGCAAAATTCATCAGTTTATACAGATACTAGCTTCTACCCACGGCTAGATGGTACCCGGATAAAAGTAGCCTATGTGTTATTCTGATATACAAGCTATATTATTGTAAAGTTTCATCAAAATCGGTTCAGTAGTTATTGCGCGAAAGAGTAACAAACATCCATCCTCACAAACTTTCACGTTTATAATAGTAGTAGGAAGATGAAGTAAGATTATTTCAGGGAGTGATGTAATAAATGTAGACATTTTAATATAGCAAGTACCTACCTACACACTGCTGGGCGAATGAAACGCGGACTCAAAGCAATCAGTTGTCGAAGTCAATCCGCGGTAGGTTGTGGATTTTACGTGCAACGGTACGGCAAAGAAACAAAACTAAAAAAACAAAGTTTAAAGTACAATGACCGGTCTCTTCCAGACAACTTATGTTTTATATACATACATTTTGGGCCAAATCTGATTTGAGAGCTCTAGAGCTACCTATAAATAGTTTTGCGCTTTAGAAAATTCAAAAAATAAGGTAAAACTTTTCTTTCTACTCTACATTTTTAGTTTAAAAAAAACATGCAAATAAGAAATGAAAAAAATGGCTTTCTACTTGCATTTAGATGTTGGGTTATCATAGTTTTGGCAATATCGTAAACATTTACATAAGTACCTACATTTATGTTTGAAGCTGAAGTTTATTTTGCCTACAAAACAAGGCTTGATAATATTTTACCACGAACGTAATTTGATATTGTCTCAAGTTATGGGGGATTTGCGTTATGTGGGCATAATACGCAAAGTCTAAATATAAAGAGCGGCTGGGACAAAAAATAATTATGTTAAAATTATTAAAATAATTAAAAAGCACAAAACAAAATACATAACAACCTTATTATTTCACTTGTCTCTTAAATTCAAGTCACGTAGAGATATCACCAGAGGTATCACTAGCGCATTGCCGACCTTTGGATATAACGGGTGGAAGTCTCCTGTACTTGTAATTTCACCATAACTAATACCCTTCAAACCGGAACACAGCAAAGTGCGCGTTACTGCTTGTAAATAGAAATAGATATGCTTGTAAGTAGTTCTTTCCCGGACGAGGTCTTTCACAAGATATCATGTTATACCTACACGTAGACAGGTATCATACTACAAGCAACACACACACATACTTGTGCCTACTCGTAACACGTCTACACGATCATTAGCACCCCATTATGCTCTGCAGTAGAGACTCAAGACACTGCCAGTGTGAGGGTAAATTCACACCAACCAAACAACCCCATCCACATCTGGGTCAGAGTTCTGCATTTTGGTTTTACTACAGTGAAAATACTTTCTATCCCAAATAAATATATTTGGATTTTTTTGATTTTTGATCCTCACGTGATTTGAAGGTCTACTTTCTGCATTATAAGAAAACAATACTTGTTTAAGGTAATTGATGATGATTTAAACAGCCATACCTTGCACCCGTATAATCTCGCAAAGATGATCAAACACTTTTATCCTATACCACTGTTTCTCAAAGTGGGTGATAACGCCCCCTTGTCCCCCCCCCTTGATAACGACTGGAGGCCTTCAGAGGGGCGGTAGAAGGCTTTAGAAGATATTGGAGGCACTAAGGCGGTCTAAAGGGGAAATATAGGTTGTTGTTTAAAAACTTTGGGGGCGCTAGGATTTTTAAATAAGATGTTTTTTGAAAGTGGGCGGTGGGAATAATAATTTTGAGAACATGTGTCCTTCCATGCCATAAGTCGATAGACCTATAAAGAACCAGTGACATTAACAAGCGATTATTGATTGTTTCTTATCGGCACAGATATTATCGGTAAATAGTCATTTGCTCTGCAGTGCAGCAGCCGTCCTAAGCAGCATAGAACATGATATAAACCAAGCCTGGTTATGCACGTGTGTCTCAGCTGTATCCCATTTTATGTCCCGGTGTTAAATATTTACGAGTACAACCGATGGACCTGTAATACTTGTTCTACGTCTTTGAAAAAAGCTTTTTCTAAAGAGTGCATGCTTTTGTGAAAATTTTGCTGCGAAATATTTTAGTTTGAAGGACGAATCTTTCCGGTGAGAAAATGAATAAAGAAAAACAGCTATTTTTTTTACACAAAGTCTTTGTTGAAGCAATGCACTGATGCAATGTCATTAAAAGCTATGAATCCCCTAAGCTTGTCCAGATTGTGTAATAAAGTACCTATTATAGGCACAATTTATACTAACGGAATATATAAAATGACAGATGAGGCTCAACCTACCTTAGTCTGTCGAGCTAACAACTTTTGACTTGAGAGAGTAAAAATTATCCCATCTTAATTACATTTAATCTCGTTTGAACCCATCTCTTTTTTTAGGAGCTTGTATAAAGTTTAAAAGGTGCCTACTCACATAAAAACAAAGATAAGCCACACCTGGCTAACAAAGTTAATTAAAAATACAACTTTGTTTATTATTTCGCGGAACTTTTGACCGGCTAACACGGGTTTATGTACTTTAGAAATTAAATTTTACAACAAATCCAAAACACTCGGTAACACTCACTTTATCAAAGCTTAGGACGGCTTTGAACTGATGCTGAATACTTAAATAAATAAATAAATAATTCTAGACATTTTTGACACAGCATCCTCTAGCCCCAAACTAAGCAGAGCTTGTATTATGGGAACTACGACTGATATACTACTTATATACTTTTTTTAAAATATATACGTACATATTTTTATATAGAAAACACCCAGACCCGAGACAAACATTAGCTAATCATACAAACATTTGTCCCGCTGCGGGAATCGAACCCACTGCTGAGACGCAGAAGGTTGCGCTGCGTCTCAGGCGGGCCTTCGCCCACTGCACCACAGAGGTCGTACGTAATTGAAGTAATCCAAAAACAGGCACCAATTTGAATAACTAAGAAGGAACTTCTGATCTGGCCTGGCATCTGAAAATCTAACTACAGGTAAATTTTCAGGGTTCTGAAGGTGGGAAAAAAAATATTAAAACAATAAATTTGCCTTAAAATATTGCTTGTACCCGCGTCGACGTCGCTAGGGTGTGCTGCAATACGTTATTTAAAAAGCACGTGGGTAATTTACCCACGTACAAAAAACTCTTTAAATTTTATGAAATTTTTATTGTTTCCTATTTCATTTTGATCCCCAGGTGAAACGTCACGGGATGACGTCATAGCTAAAGTCTAAATCCAACGTAGAGCAGCTGATGCATGAAACGGGACCGAGGAAACTGATCTCATTTCAGCTTTGCAGTGACTATTGACATTACAGTTTTGCTTTCTTCAGAAATAAAAATAGTTTCTGTAACTTTGTGGAAAGGCTTGGAATGTTATCTCCAAGTTCTTCCAGTGAGTTCGTCTTCAGCCTTTATGCTCTGACCTCTGTAGTTTTAATTTATTTTACTTGAAATTAAAAAGTTGCTTAAGTTTTTCTTGTTATTCTTGGTCATAATGTCCAAACACGTGAAGTGATAGGATTCATTAGATTGCACAGATTCTAAGGACTCCCGTTTGGGTAAACAAGCTTTTGAGTGGAGACCGCGTCTTGGCAACTTGTGGGGCGGTTTTTGGATCTTCTCCTCAAAGGTGCGTATTGGGAAAGACCTATGTCCAGCAGTGGACTATTATCGGCTGATGATGATAATAAGACATTCTAAGTAAGTGCACCTTGAGTGCGCGTACGTAGCTAAGTTTTGTAATCAGCTACTACGTCTATTTATCCCAGTACCATAATAATAAAGCAGCAAAACATTTCTAAAAATTATACCTATACATCACAGCTACAATACTGAAATAAAACCCGCTTAGCGAACAAAACGAAAGGCTCTTGAAGCGAAGCTTACCTTTGCTCCATTTGGCGCATTAATTCAGCATGAATGGAAGAAACAAACTGGTTGTTGCCAGCCGAACACGCGATTCATCATTTACGGCAACAAAGAAATACTGATTTATTTGGCGAGATCAAAAAATAGTTATTAATTAACGTGTTTCGTATGTGAGCCTTGATGAGTTTTTGCGGTAATCAAAAATCTGTGACACCTCTGATAGTCTTGTAGTGTCAGTCTATTTCGATTCATCAGACTAAAACTTCTCACTATGGATGCTGATATTACAAAATAACTTTCAGATGTTTGGTAAAGTTACGATATTTTGCTCTCACGATATTTTCACCTGAGTCTCATGTTATTCTGGCATATCAGAAGAAGGCAAACTATGTTAAATTGAACTTACTATTAAAGATTAAAATAAATGGCACAGTCCTACAATATAATTTATTGAAGGCAGGGCTATTTCCTGGGAAAACCGAATAGATAATAAACCTTTATGGTATGGGACGCGGCGCGTGCGATGATCCGTCCCTTTATGAACGCTCTATATTTATAGCGGCTATCAGCTGGACCCTATCGCGGGCGCACGTACTAAGTAAATGGTCTGTTTTTATTATATACATAAAATATGTTGATCATTACTACATATATTCTATCCTTGTCACAGAAAATGTAAAACAAGACATAATTTGTAATTAATCTGAGTTCAGCAGAACAATTTATATAATGAACTAGGTTATTAAGCTGCTACCGTTCCGTCGCCGATCGAGTCTGCACTATTTAGCTCGATTAAGTAAGTTTAGTGTCCACAATCTCGATCATCATCATCATCGTCTAATCTTTCTGCACCAACTGTTGGGTATAGGCCTCCTCTTTATGACGCCATTCTTTCCGATCCCTTGAGATTCCCATCCACTGATTCCCGGCCACGCTGACGATGTCATTCGACCATCGGGCGGGTGGTCTGCCACAGTCTCGATATTAATGTCTTAATACAGAAAACAAGACGATGTGTTTGTATGGAAGGTATTTTTTATTCAACATTTTAAATTCAAAGATCCCCTGTCGTTTAATTCAAACAGTTATAGCGTAACCGTGCAGAGTGGAGATGTATATATACGTAGGTAGTATTCTTAAAATCAAACAACAGAATAATGCGGAGCGGTGGCGCGATGCCATCCTACCTTATATCTTATCCTACTAATATTATAAACGCGAAAGTTTGTGAGGATGGATGTTTGTTACTCTTTCACGCAAAAATTACTGAACGGATTTTGATGAAACTTTACATTAATATAGCTTATACATCAGAATAACACAAAGGCTACTTTTTATCCAAGTATCACGCGGGCAAAGCCGTGGTCAGAAGCTAGTATAGAAATAATTATTTGTTCACTTAATAAAGCTCCGCTCCACTCCGAGTAATTCAATCTGGTCCACAAGCGAGTAACACCATGTTCCCAATTGCCCTTCATCCGTTTTTGTGGCACATTTTTCAAACAAAACAAATTAGGCGCAACGGCTTGATCAACGATGTGTCACCGGCAATGGATCGTTATTTCGAACGTAAATTTTCTAAAAAGGTATCTAAATATGCTGGTTAAGCAGCAAGCGGGCAGAGCCTTTACAGCGAAATGTAGGTATCCCGTGAATCGATCAATTTTACAAAAAAACATAATACCAATTTTATGCGGATATTTCACATCAAACACACAAAACTTCCGCAAAAAATATTGATATGGTTATAAACGCCATCAATAATTAATAATAATTATGCCGATTAAAACATAACTTGGTATGTATTATGTATAATAAGGAATCTAAACTAATCATTGACTTGGTAACAATGGTCGTATAAATGTTTGTGGCAAAATCGATAGTTTGTGTGTAGGGCGAGTGACCGAGTGGCACGCTATCGAGCGATCGATATGCGTATACCAACACGAATCACGGTCCTGAAAACATGAAACATGCGAGTTTAGAACAACTGTATGTTTAGAACAACTGCATGAAACACCGAGTTTCATACAGTTTCAAAAGCATGAAACATACAAGTGAGCGAGTGGCATGACATCGAGCGATCGATATGCGTATACCAGCACAAATCACGGTCCTGGGGCATAACCATGAAGTCTTATAGCGATTCAGTTCAGGCCAAGATGTTACTTTCCGCTTTGCGACTGAGGATGCTATGACGTTGTTAAAGCTTTGTCATTCGCAAAGCAGGATTTGACATCTTAGACTGGATTGAATCGCAATAAGACTTGATAGTTAGGCCCCTGAAAACATGAAACATACGCACCTACTTACCTACTCAGATTAACTACACATAAGTAATTACAAAAAAACAAGTAGGACGAGTTTGAGCTAAATGATGGACGAGACATCATCTTTTCTTATCTAAGTGTATTACCTATTTTCGTACCTATATTACCTATTTTGACTAATGAAAATTATAACAAAAGAAAAATGACTAAACCTACTTAATTATGTTATTCCAAATGCTAGATACCTTGATACTTTGCCTACCTTAACTTTATTTTATCGTACCTACTGGTTTTTTGTTTACACGAAACTTCGGCCTGCCTACCTATCTATTGCTATACCGTTAGACCTGACCTGTCTAAGGGTATAGCAATAGATAGGCATGAACCCTGGTTCATGTGAGATACCACCCATAGACACCATCTATGTACCTACCATGTGAAAGCAATAAATGTATTGAGTATTGAGTGTAGCCTACATAGATATGTTGAGGATCTGTTTGAATTCATGGAAAATATATCAATACTTTCTTCTCGCTACATAGAACTTTTCTATTTGATCCTTGTGATTTTAATGAATATAAATGACTGACTTATTTTCTCATCTTCAATAGTTTTAATATATCTGTTCCGTTACTGACTCGCTATCAACGCACAGCCTAAACAATAAGTCCTAGAATCATGAAACTGGGAGGGTATATTTATTTTATGGAGTAGGGGTGCACTAATAAAGGATTTTGGAAAATTCTACCCCTAAGGGAGTGAAAAGGGCTGAAAAACGTTGTATGAAAAATCGTATACCTTGAACTTACAAACTTAAAACTACGCATACATATTCTTCAATAGAAATAGTAAAAGACTAAGATAATTATTTGCTCAAACTACCCCTCAAAGAAGATGTGCGAATGTTCAAGTTTGTATGGGAACTTTTTAATTTTCTTGAAACTCTGCATAAATATTATTCAGTACAAATGTTAAAAGACAGAAACATGTATTTTCCATATTACATCTCACTGGGGTAGGATTGTGTGTTATGTTTATTATGGTAATTGTTTAATGCGTGGTGTGCTTTTCTGTAAACTTAGCTCGGACACTTAAATACAAAAAAACTGCATACGTATTAGGGTTTTCAAAAACAACCCTTAAGGGTGCAAGGCATGCAATGATTTGAGTCCAACAAGGAGTAGTTGTTAGGTTCATCCCATAACTACCTAATCGAGTGGGTTAGGTAGTTGTTGGATGCACCTAACCTACCTAACCTACTCGAGTAACACCACGAGCAACGGCTAGTTACAAACAAGTCTATAAAAAATATGCACATTGCACATTCAATAAAAAAACTCAGGCACTTCATTGACAGCTTGTCAAAAATCGATCCGCAAACACACAACACCATGCCCGTTCATTAGCAAAATGCTAACGCGTTACAATTTACGTAATTGAGCCTTCACAAATACAGTACAAATACACACAACTCAGAGATCCCATCAGCTGAGCTATTTTCAAGTTAACCTCATCGGATTTCGACTGAAATTGAAACCTTAGCTAAGATAAGTAACGTCAAATAACTCTTCGCATTTGGGTTCATAGTGGAGGAGACCTCATACATTACAAGTTCATTTTTGGAAAATTTTAAAACCCCCATTGCTCCGTACTGTTTTGTAGTAATTAATCTATTTATGAACTATCTTTTCAAAAAATAGCATCTTAATAAAACAGCCTTTACTTAGTGAAATAGTAACAGACAAATATATAAACATGTGCAGAATTGTCTGGGGTCAAAAGGACATATTTTTATTTTTGTAATATTTAATGTAACGTTTCTGTGTTTGTGTTTATTTGTCCTGTATTTTGTCACTTGTTGTATTGAGGTCAATAAATGTATTTTCTTTCTTCTTTCTTTCACATAAACAAAAACAATTTATTATTGTAAACGCATACACCGGGTATTCAGAGGCATCCAAGCATTATATTTGGCACATGTTCGTTTTGTGTGCAAGTAGTAAGTGACAGGTTGCAAGCTCATCGCAGCTTATTGAAATACTAACCAATGGAACTAAGTATTAGAGAGAAGTCAACAAGGCTTATCTGAGAAAGAGCTATTTAGAATAGCTACGGGAAGATTGCACGCCGCTTAATTTTCATTAATTGCCATGGAAGGGGAATTACCATTTATAAAAGTTAGGTTTCATCCGCAGGTACATATAATTTCAATAGATCCGACATGGCATGACAAAACTGTTTCTTGAGCCTCTGAGTTGTGAGATGCTGTATGGGGATTCTGAACAAAAGTTTATTCAGAATACGCATACAAAACTTAGCAACATTTAAACGCAAAAGTTTGTTGTTTAAATGTTGCTAAGTTTATATGTAACGGATCAATGAACTTTTTCAAATAATATTAAAGCAAAACTTGGCAAACCTTCATTTTATGAGGCTTGTATTTCTGTTTCAAAATGGTCTGTTTCTTAATTTAATTAAAAGTAGGTAGGCATCTAAGATAAGAACCACAGTTTCTTATAAAACTTGAGTTTAATTAAAATTTGCCTCAACATTTCTGGGCTCACTGTGTCAATTTTACTGTAAAAATAATAATGTTCTTGTCTTTGCGAAAAGACATTCGAGAAAAGATATATGAAATGTGTAGGTATATTATGTTAAATGGGCAGATGCTTAAGTAGATTTCACTGTAGGTATTTTTGTTGAGATAAGCTGATAATATATGATAAGTAGAGATACTTAACCATGGTAGAGTTAGAAATTATTATGAACGTATGCAAAATTAAAGAACCTTATGACTTTCATTAACATAATCAATTTGTAACTCTAGTAACCTGTTTTCAGTTAAAATTGTAGATACGGCGAATGAATTATTATGAAAACTCCAGTGTAGCATAACATCTTTTAAAAATGAAATTTTCGAGCTAACTTTAAATTAAATGAAATGTTATTGCTCGAAGTACGATTATTGTACCGTAGATAACAGCTGCATTTCAATATTTTATGGAGAGCAAAAATAATTTCAGACTACTTTAAGGCGATTCTAGCAAAATCCAAACCGAGCAAAAGAGAACATCACATCTGAATCCCATTCTTGTATTGGAAACATACAAAGTATCGATCTGATAAAATATCAACATTGATATTCTGCTAAAAACAAGTGACAATCCTTCCTTAGAAAAGCGTTAACATTGCGATTGAAACTTAAAGTGAACTTAAACTGACGCAATACTATATCTAGACTTGGTAGTGTAATAATAAAAAATGTATCGTTATAATAAACAACATAGTCCTGATCTCACTAGTCCTGACTAGGTTTCGTGGGAATTCCGCGTTCCCTCTTTGTCGTGGGAATCAGGATCTATGAGTAGGTACCATGGTACCACAATACCCAGACCCAAAATAAACATATGCTGAATATGGAAATATTTGTCTTAGCCGACGACGCTATCGAAGTTGTCAAGAAGGTGAATTATTTGTTACTTTGTGAATCCACCGCCTTTATGATGGCGTCTAGTAAGGTAGGGGTGGCGTATTTGGATTCTTGAACAGCCCATGCTTAGCATAAGCCTTTTGTCTTCGGATGAGAAGACATAAATTACTTCTGTTTCTCTTTTCGTCAAACAAAAGAGAGAGATAAAAATATTTCTGCCATCAACATAATCGTTATTCTGTTTGGGTGCTCATGCTGTAAAGCCAATTTTACAGCCGTTTATTCCACTGTGTTTTTATGTTGTAATGAGACAAAAAGGCTTACGGTCCACCTGATTGAAAGCGCTTACCGTCAACTATTGACATCTGCAACACACGGGGACATGGCTGCTGCGTTGCCTGAAGAATTAGTGTAGCATATTAGTGTTCAGAGGAAACACCTCAGAAGACTTTTCAACTGTCTATCGTATAGCCTATTATTTAAATAATAGTGTTATTTTTATTACACGATGTATTATAGTGTAAACTAAATAAACACAGTTATTTTTTTGTTAAAGTCGATATATGAGCAGACCCTAGAGAGCCCTTAGAACCGACAACCGCATGAGAAAAAAGGTTCTGAAATGGCGACAACAAACCCGATGACGCAGCGTCGAAAGGCTCCCCTTACCATATGGACCGGTGTAATCTGAAAGGTTGTGGGAAGTCGCAGAATGGAGGTAGCTTAAGATCGCTCGTTATGGCACTCTTTAGGAAAGGCGTATGTCCAGCAGTGGACTTCTATAGGCTGTTGATGATGATGAGGTTTATTTCTTTGAACACCACTGTGAAGAAACCATTTGGAAGCGCAGTATTGCTTTTCATCACATCTCAGTCCTAGTTAATTCAATTTTAAAAGCTCACCGTAACTTAAACAGTTGATAAATCCTTCGAACTATTACTACACTCGCACTCAAAAGCTACTCATTTAGTTATATTTGCACTTCATTTTACCATTTCACGCTCGAAGTCGTGAAGTTTTCAGAGGGAGGGCGCGTGCGGTCTCGCCGCTTTCAACCCGACACTGAAGGTTCTGGCTTTGGTACAGTACAAGTAGGTTAATAATATATTGTAAAGCTGTCAACCAACTGCAGGACACGTAGAGGCTACGCACGGTGACACCATGCACTCGTTTTACACTTCGTTTTATTAAAGATAAGAGGCGAATATTTTTTAATTCATTGCATTAGTCATTGTTTAATGTGTTTGCTTTTTCACCGCGAGGTAAGGAGCCCGTATAAGCGTTTACCGCAAGAGGTTGTTTGCTTGTTTGTTTTATGTTTGTCTGTTACCATTTGTTTATGAAACGTCAGAATCTTATGTCCGTTTGAAATACAGTTTTTCGCAATAGATTACTAAGGCTTTAAGGATGGTTCTTGGATAGTCATGAGTCACCAGGGGATCCTGCGATTATAGAAATCATATAGGGTGAAATACCCGATTCAAAAAATGCACAATTAATCTCGTTTTTTTTCTATTTTTTTTAATGAATACGGATTTTTGCGATTTGCCATTGAAGCACAAATAATCTAATAACACTAATGGTCTAATTTTTCTAACGTTAGTATTTTTAATTCTGTAGTTAAGGGGGTCTAGACAAATACCACTTTCTGTTAGCGTTAACGGCTGTGGAAAGATTGACTTGTATGGGAATGACAATAGCTGTGGAAATGTCACGACAGCTGCGAAGTTTTACCTTGACAAATTTGCGTTAGCGTGAAAGAAAAAGTACTGTTTATTTAAAGTCAACTTGTGAAAATAATTTTTTGAGGTGGCGGTGTTCATGCAGGAGTCAAAACTTGAATTGACCATAATACGTGGTGCATTTGCTCCACACCAACTGGGGCGCTGAAACTCTTTAAACCCACCACCACAGGGCTAATTTAAGGTATTAATTAAAGGTTAATTATTAACTAATTAATAGGGCTAACCCCTAAATATTAAATGTCTGCAAGCAGTGCTTTGTCAATGCGGAATAACTCCTCTGTGGCGCAGTGGGCGAAGGCCCGCCTGAGACGCAGAAGGTTGCGGGTTCAATTCCCGCCACGGGACAAATGTTTGTATCTGCAAATATTTGTCTCGGGTCTGGGTGTTTTCTATGTATAATATGTATGTATTTACAAAAAAAAAAATTATATAAGTAGTTTATCAGTCATGTAGTTCCCATAATACAAGCTCTGCTTAGTTTGGGGCTAGATGATGCTGTGTGAAAAATTTCCAGCATTATTATATATTATTATATTATTATTATATATATATAACTACAATAAGTAGGTTAACTGTTTCGGCGTACTTAGCCTTAAATAGACGGAAGCTCTGTCTTTGTAAATCTAAATTCTATAGTTTTCGTACATCATAGCGAATCCCTTTTGGAACTTTGAATGGAATCTAAAACTGTATTGATTTGTTGGTCTACGTTGAATGGTTTCTATGTGGGTCTGGGTGTTTTCTATGAATAATTTGTATGCATTTAAAATATATCCTACTACTATTATAAAAGTTTGTGAGGATGGATGTTTTTTATTCACGCAAAAACTTCTGAACGGACTTTGATGAAACTACAGTAATATAGCTTAAACATAAAAATAACACATAAGCTACTTTTTATCCGGGTACCACGCGGGCGAAGCCGTGGGCAGAAGCTAGTATATATACGTAGTATACAAGTCATGTAGTTCCCATAACACTAGCTCTGCTTTCTTTAGATTTAGATGGTGCTGAGTGAGAAATGACCAGCATTATTTATTTATTATTTATATGGTAATTAAATGGACTAAATTTTATGCATATTCAGTAGCTTCTGCCCACGGTTTCGTCTGCGTGGTACAGTCCAAGTAATAATTATTTTGTTGTTGTATAGAAAATGATCTCAAGCTGGTCCCATTAAAGTTTTATTCCTGGGGATTTCTATTTTTCCCGTAAAACTTATAAAAAATCTTCATTTTATGGAATCACGACTAGTTGAAACATTTTTTGTCGGTGATTTTTCTTATGTTTTTCGAAATTCGAAAGAGTGTCATCCCGAGTGGGCAAAATAACCTAAGTTAATTTGATCGCTATTATCGCCTTTTAATTATTATCAACCGACTTCAAAAAAGGAGGAGGTTTTTTTAATTCCTATGTATGTTATTCTTTATCTTCACCAATTGTGAACCGATTTTAATGTATCCTTTTTTATAAATTTTATGATACATTCTAACTCCAAAGAGTGAAAAGATAGGTGACTAGTTTTATATTGCACTTTTTATCAATATCCCGTTATTTGAAGTCGGTTTTTTGTCATTTAATGAATAAATTATTAAATCGTTGTATTGATGTCCAGGCGGAATGTCTTTGCGATACATTTAACAAGTGTGCAGTGTGTAGACATATTGTAAACAGTTAGATGGTTTTTTAAGTGTTGTTTTATTCTAAGTTTTATTATTAATGCTTGGTAAAGAATAGTCAAAGTCAATAGCTTTTTATTCTTTGATATCACAAGATCCGTAACCTCGTTTTTTTAAATAAAGTTTAGTGTAGTACTAACTACTTGCAAAATGCTAGCAATGGCCAAATGTAATAATTTTTGGACATTCCTTTGACTAACCCCTACTTAGTATCCCCGCATTGAGTATGTATTGAGGATGTCCATCATGAGGAATATACGGCTGTTTTTGAATTTACGCCGATTCCTATTCTTTTCATTGAAGTACCTACTCACTGTTTATTTAGGTATTGCTTATTAAATTAGTATCTTTTAAGTTTTGAAATTATTTTAATTTAAAGTACCGGTTTAATTTTAAGTATTTTCAAATTTAAGTAGCAGTATTACAGTATAAGCTACTACTTTCAAAAAGCGGGCATTGCCAAATGTAATAATTGGACGTGACTCCGACTATGTTGAATAAAAAGTTCAATTAAAATGGTAATTTAGTTGGATGATCCCTGCAAGTGGTGGAATAAATGGACTCAGAATAGAAAATAAATACTATCTGCTATTTCTTCAGGCCACAGCTTTGAATGCGATCGAAGTCGGTCGCAATCGTAGCTGTCTTTGGATCTAATAATGATTTTGAACTATTGTTATGTGTCAAAAAATCCGGAACACGGACCCGCATTTTTGCTTCTTATCGTCAATGCATTGGCCAATTCCGCCATGAATCGAGTGACGCTGACTGATTACGGTTTTTGATATGCTTTTTATTAATATTAAATTAATTGGGCACTTCCTATTCAGCTCAAATTTGAATACAGCATCACTCGATTCATGGCGGGATCGAATTGAATAAGTGGAAATATTCGTTTTCACCTTAAATTTATAAAATAAAATAATAATTTGTAATAAAACTTAACAAGCTTATTGGTTTATATTCTATCCTACAACTATTGTAAACGCGAAAGTTTGTGAGGATGGATGTTTGTTACTCTTTCACGCAAAAACTACTGAACGGATTTTGATGAAACTTTACAGTAATATAGCTATATAACACATAGGCAACTTTTTATTCGGGTACAACGCGGGCGAAGCCGTAAGCAGATGCTAGTATACTAATATAACAGCATAAATAGGTGTCGTGCAGTGTTTTTTTGCGCAAAAAGACGAAATATTACAGATTATTATTTGCAGATCATGCAAACATTTTCCATGCAACAGGGATGAATCCTCTCGAGTCCGGTTTTATTCACGCACTAACTCTAAACAACTTCATGCAAATATATTTTTAAAACGAATCGATTGTACTATATAGAGCAAAAGTTAAAAAACGATTGTTGATTTCAGTGCCAAATAATCAAACCTTACAAAAACGCTGCTCTTTTCAGTTATTTCAGAAATGTTTTTTATGACAAATAACATGCTGTTTAATGATAAGAAATAAAAATATTCACATAAAAAACTGACATGTGTACAATAAAAATATATTACGCAAATTAGTAATAACGTTACCTAAGTAAAAAATGTCTATTACGTGGCTGGAAAGAAAATCACTTTGATGTAGAAACGAAAGTAGAGGGATAATTTTGTATTGTATTTTTTAATTATTATTTTAATATAATTAAAACGGCTGCACGCCAGTAACATTAATTGACGATATTCATATTAAAATATATAAAAATAATAATAATATAAGTCAAAATAAATAATAAAATTACAATAAAGAAAATAAAATAAAAAGTAATAACAGAAATATCAGTTGGAAAAAGATGTCAAAATACAATAAAATAACTGAAATTGTAAATCAATGGTAGCTATAAAGGTAAAGACATTAGAATGTCCGCGCCACCGAGCTCATTTAATTAGTTTTATTTGTTGTTACAAATAAATAACAGATAGGTACATCAACAAGTTTTAGCATTTTCAGTATTTTTGATTTTTGATTCCATTTCCAGCTAAACTTTATAAAATGGCAAATCATTGTTTTATAATCATGTACAACTTTCCAGCGTTAGTTGTTTGGCTTTTCGGTTATAAAGCGTCTGGGTTACAGCTTTCAATTTATTTTTATACAGTAGCTGTAATTGAATCTCCCCTTTAAAATTAAATTTCCTTTCTGCTGAATGTGGTGATATTATTATCATTTATTCCGTGGTATTTGTCAGCTGAATCAATTTCCTATTTGAAGCCTTCGTTATAGTAGACTAGCTTCTTCCCACGGCTTCGCCCGCTCGGTACCAGGATAAAAAGTAGCCTATACCTATGTTATTCTGAAGTATAAGAAATTTACTGTAAAGTTTCATAAAAATCCGTTATCAGTTTTTGCGTGAATGAGTAACAAACATCCATCCTCACAAACTTTCAAGTTTATAATATTAGTAGGATTAGATGTATCGTAAAAAAAATATCACAAACCCTTTCCCACTCATAAATGTAAAAGGGTGGATGTTTTTACTAGAAAACTTCATGATAGCTGACTAAGCTGGACCGATGACAAGGTTTATGCTTACAAACACGTTGTTTCAATAACGAAATGGTGACGTTTACTTGTCTAAATGTATATAGTACTAGGTGCGCCCCGCGGTTTCACCCGCGTAAGTTTCGATTCCGTGGGAATATTGAGATAAAAAGTAAAATATTTTACTGCTACATAAATACCCTTGATGATAAAACTATTTATTCGAATAAAAATTAATACTACGATACGAATGTAACCAACTTTTTTCTACCGGCGATCTAATTAAGTTTTAAAACACAAAAGCTGCTATTGTGACTTAACTATGATAGTTAGATATATGCCCTCCCGGGATTTTTTTTAGGTAATAAGGAGTACTTTAATCATGTAGTACATTATTTTTATGTATCATCAATAGTTTTCCCAGCGCACGCCAAATAATGAATTTTATAGGCAAAATTTTGCTACTTTGGGTTATATTATTACAATTTTCTTAAGGATCTCTATTTTTTTTGAAAATAAATTTTAACCTATGTTACTTCCTGATAATTTAGCTTTCATTTGGTGAATAAATGGTTAAAATCGGCCCAGTAGTTTCGGAGCCTATTCGATACAAACAAACAAGCAAAAAATCTTTCCCCTTTATAATATTAGTATAGATAGCTTGTTAGAAGTAAGTATGTATAAACATAAACATTACCACATACATTACTTACAATTTTCAAGTTTCCCTGCAACAAAGGCAATGTAGCTTCATACATTTCGATGTAGTCGCTTGGGTATTTTCGGGATCCGCGGTAGGTACCTACCTAGTATATTCTCATCTCAGGCTTCCCAGGTCAAATTGTCTCATGCACCTCATGATTAATTCAGAGCATTTGCTCTCCCCGGGATTTCGGCGTTTGCTTATCAGCTAAATTAGGCGCGCTTGTTCCCATGTCATCCATACGGGAAATACCGTGAATATCTATGCCAATGTTTTATTAAAACTCAAACATACAACATTTCTGTACTATGCACAAATATCGTGTGTCAACGAGAAATTTGTAAATTTCTTCAACTAAGCTGGGTAAGGAACGTTGTTCTCAAATGGCAGCAATCCTACTATAATATAATAAATGCGAAAGTCTGTGTGTGTGTGAATGCTTGTTACCACGTATCTCCGTAACTACTAAACCGATTTTGATGAAATTTGAAATTCAAAACTACCCTTTGGGGGTGTGCAATTGAGTTCTAAACTTTGTATAAATTGTAATCCTTGGTTCGATTCATTCAAAAGTTGGTGGACATAGTTTGAAGCCTGGAGACGGTCATATGCTACTTTTATTAAGATACCACGCGAGCGCAGCCGCGGGCAACAACTAGTCCAAGAATAATACATTATTGCAGAGGCGAAAAATACACAATTATTAATAATAAATAATAATGCTAGACTATTATCACACCCCAAACTAAGCAGAGCTTGTATTATGGGAACTACATGACTAATATACTACTTATATGTATACTTTTTTTGTAAATACATAAATATTTTACATAGAGAACACTAACAATATTTTACACCCAGACTCGAGACAAATATTTGCAAAACATACAAACATTTGTCCCGCGGCGGCAATTGAAACTCGCAACCTACCGCGTCCCAGGCGGGCTTTCGCAAACTGCGCTAGAGAGGTCGTCGGTAATTTCAGGTCGAGTGTCAGTTTGAAGGCCGAGCCACAGGACTTCAATGATACGGGAAAGACAATTACCTTTTCCGCCGAGGCAAATTATAGTGCTTTTCTCAAAAATATGCAATATAAAAAGTTTCATAGGTAATATAGGTACTACATTGCGTGCATTGATTTCCATACATCACTGCCGGCGCGTTTTTTGTTCCAAATTCAAAACGAATGCTTTGAATTGGAAATACGATATGTCACGTGTTCTTTTGTCGAAAGTAGAGGTAATGACAATATTTCCGCGCATGTTTGAGAAAAGATTGAGCTATGCTTTTGTCGGTAATGCAATTCCGCCCTCAATTTTTTTAAGGCTGTCTCGTTTACCGAGTTATATGGCATGACAGCGACTTTATATATATCTGGCTAATGTAGTTTATTCACGGGCTTACTATTATTCTTTTTTCGATGATGGGTTTTATGAAGCTGATAGATCGTAGTATGACCAATCATCTTTTCCGTTTTATTTTGAATAGTTCTCATTAGTGCTCTTTTTTTGTTCATCCTTTTCAGTATCTACGTCTTTGTTTATTTCTTTCCCGTCCAGCTTATCTTTTCCATTCTCCTCTAGCATGACATCTCAAATGCTTTCAACCTTTCTCTGTCTCTCTTTGTCATTGTACACGTCTCACACCCATAAAATGCTAGGCTACAAACATATGTTTTTGATACGAAATGCATGTTTATCTATTGCTATTTTATTGATATTGATTTCAGAATTATTTTTATTGAGTTAGAACAAGAGAAGTTAGTTTTAAATTATACTAGCATTTAAAACTAACTTCTACTATTATAAACGCTAAAGTTTGTGAGGGTGAATGTTTCTTACTCTTTCACTCAAAAACTACTGAACAGATTTGGATGAAACTCTACGGTAATATAGCGTAAACATCAGAATAACACATAGGCTACTTTTTATCCGCGTATCGCGCGAGCAAAGCCGTGGGCATAGGCTAGTTTAACATAAGTGGTGAAAGTGAACAACTCTTACTCCTACATTGTTAGCTTTTTCTCTTTTATTTCTTATCTAAATCGTTTTCAAATTAAACTAGTAGCTTTTTTCACATGTTTTGAAAAAGCAAAAGGAAGTCAAACATGCTGTCGACCGGTTTCGGTGGTGAAGAGGGTCCCTAATCTTGACGCATACATACGGTTAATTTAATGGAAATTAATATTAACAATGGATACACGGAAGCAGAGGCCTCTCTACTGCTTAGAAATGACAATACAGCGAGGATTGAGTCCGGCACCTCGCCACGGCCGGTCTTTTCGACTGCATCGGACTCCCTCGACTCATCATCGTACGAACTATCTTATATAGTAAGTTCTCATAACACTTCACTTGCGCGATCCAGACCTCGAGATCTGATTGGTAGAGAGGAACGATTTGTTTCGTGCCGTTACAGTCAATGCACCTGAACAAAAAACTAGCCGGATGATGGCCAGCGTGGCTTGGACACGGTCGATGCCGGCGGCGTATAGACACTTGCTTGGTTGGTGTTGGTTGAATCAATTCGGTAGGTACATACGATTCTCAAAAAGTTATTAGATCGGTGAAACCGAGCCTGTAGGTAGAGAGAGCATGAAAAAAAAAACAAACAGATCTGCTACATGCCAATAAACTAATATGTAGCTTGGAAATTACTGTTAAATTCAGCTATTTGTATTTTTCATGAATAAAATTTTGTATCAGTATCTTAGATGGTACTTTGTGAGGTATAACTGGCGCCCAAGCTCATAGTAAGAGGCCCTTATTAATAAAATATTACATAAGGTTTTATAATACTACAATTATAAAACCGCCCATTGTATATTTTGTTTTGTAGTTTTTTAAAATTTGAATTCATTTTTCTGATAATATACAATAAGGTATTTTCAGTCGTTTATTTAATTATTGAAACTATGTGCGAGACAGATGAAATACTAATATAGGTGTTGGATGAATAAAAAAAGTAAATGTTAGTGGATTGAATACTGAGCTAATGAAGAAGAATGCTGAGGAATGAAGTGCGCCACCTAGAATTCCTGCCCCATATTTAGCTTGTTTAAGGCAGGTGATGGTTGTCATCCAATAAATGGGTATAAGTGCCGCCAATAATAGGCAGCGTAGAAGCAACGTTGGTATGGACGGCGAAAGGGTGTCGTGAGGTGTGTTGCAGTTTCTGTAAATGCTACTCCGGTGCTTTATGTCTTCATATAGGGTATCGCTTTCAACCTTGGAGCATATCTAGGTTTCGCTTTTGCATCTCCCGGGAGGTGGAGCCGGTTGGGACCGGCCAGTTATGCCAAGCCAAGGGTCAGGGGTCTCTGTCAACCCTAGGGACAAATGGGGCTTTAAATATCCACGATTCAATCAGCAGTATGTTATTAATCAAACATACTGAAAATCTGAATCCAAACCTAAGCTGTGCTTCATCCAGAGAAGGAACTCAGACTGACGGCCTGACGTTACTTTAACTCGCTTAAAAGTTCTCCGGAAATTTATTTTTTCTTCTATATTTTACAGCCAACAGACACATACTTAGTCCTAACCCCACACTAGGATTCCCTGTGCCGTGGGTATCAAGAACTTCGAGCACAGTGGAACAACAACACCGGAACAAATATCTGCAGAACATGCAAAAACTTGTCCCGCAGTGTGAATCGAAACCGCACCTCTTGGGTCTCAACTGGCTACTCGCTTGCCGCGTCATCGAGGTCGTGAACATAATTGTATCACATTTTTTTATTAAAATTCACCATATTATATACTCTCTGTGAACTAAATTCCATTATCTACGTAACAAAAGAAAATGTTATTTCCTTATAAATAATAAGCTCTTTTCAATTTAATTTGTTTCCTATTTTACTGAGCGTACAATTATCTAGACATAGAACCTCGTTTAACTACTAAGATAGGTTAGCCTTACTTTATTATTTACACAGTAACACGTGTTTAGTGAATATGCGAGATATTATAGTTAAATAGTTATTTAAGTTTAAATATTTGCAAAATGTCATAATTATTCACATTTCTAGATAATGAAACCTAGCCTATTTTCCATATATAAGCATAATTCATGTTTAATAATGTCTTGTACTTTGTAGAACCAACTTTAAGTAAATTGTTTACGATGGAATCGCGCTTCTGTTTACTTCTAATATTTTTCTTCGCTGGCTGTGTTAATTCTATTGCGGGAAAGTCCATGAGAGTTTACGATGCGCAACATTCCAGCCACACGAAACAAAAGCATCTTGTTCAACTCTTGATAGAAATGGCTTTCGTAAGTAAACAAATGATAAAAATATCGGAATGCAGCGGATCTGTTATAAGTGACAGCTGGATTTTGACGTCAGCACATTGTTTTGTAACAGGTGATAAGGATATAGTCTATCAGCATGTTGAGGTTGAACGTATTGAATACGATCGATGGGTAATACTCGGTGAGGTCAGGTATGAAGATATAATTACATATCCCGAGTACGTGTTTCATCCATTTGCTCTTTCTGCGGAAAATGATATAGCAGTGATCAAAACGAAGCAGCCGATGTTGTTGTTTGAAAACCTGATTCCAATTAAATTGAATAGGCGGTCGATGAAACCGGGGCGGACCACCACTGCTATAATTTCAGGATATGGACTCACAGAACTAGGTTACACGGAAGAAGACAAGCCTAGACAGGGAAACGTTATTGTCGAAACCTGCGATCTAGATTACGGGCATAACCTACTATGCTCCAACAATCTGGTCAGGGCTGGGCCAGGTGATTCGGGAGGGTCTCTCGTGTCGAAGAGCGGGAGACTGCTTGGAGTGACATCAGCTAGTTGTAATGATGTTCTCATATCCAAGAATTGTTTAACGCTGTACGTAGATGTATCCTATTATTTGGATTGGATAAAAAGTATGACAGGTGTTGAATAAATGAAAAAGAGTTTCGAAGGACTTGTGCTAGTTTTAATTCTCCACGATGCTAAGCTAACGACTATAGATTTTTATTCTTGCCTCCTTATTCGTAAATATCCTTTTAATTTGATTGGATTCATGTCCGTTCAGTTTCATTTGTTGCAGTCAATTATGTCGTGAACTCCAGTTATTATCAAAACTCTGAAGGCCTAGTAAGAAGTTAATGAACTGTTCAAAAATCTTAATAAGTACATTTCTAAAGATTTTTAAGTGCATAAACACTGATTTGTCTCTTTCCGATAATGTGTGTTATTACAAATTTATCAGAAGAAAACAGAACACTCATAAGCTAAGCAACTGTTTAAAAGTATTTATAAGTAAGGCACTAAGTTTCATAAAAAAAAATACTCTGTAAAAAGATGAACCTGTTAGATAAGTTAAGGATGCGATTTAAGGAAATGAAATAATACTATTTTCTGTCGATCTTTTATACATCTACATGTCTCAAATTAGATCTGTTGTCTGTCAAATAATCTGCTGTGGACCTTTAGAGTTCCCATTTTAACCTTAAAGTGGGTTACAATGTGTACACTAATAGAACTTGGTCCATGCCATTAACAATGCAGACGACTGACCGACCGACGTTACACCACTATTAGGGTTTACTAATGACTTCGGACAGCATTACATTTATTATTGAGTCACATACCTACACCAGAAATGTGACTGCGATTTATTTTCACCGATCCATAACATTACCATCTCACAAGTAGAATCCACTTTTTCCGCATAACCTAAAAACATTAAAGGACACATAATATTTTTGTTATAAAAAGTTTAGGGTAAAACCGGGTAATGCCGGTCAGCATACTTTCATCCATATTACAGTTTTTAAGGGCTCAAACACATACAAAGCGGGTAGCGTGACTATTCCCCGCGCCGGAGCACTGAACCCCGCTCAGTTCCAAGAACGCGTTTGGGGGGACCACACGTCATTAGTTTTCGCGCCATTTTGTAGTAACTTTTCGATGTCCGAAAATAAGAAGTGAGTGGAATTTTATTCGTTATTTTAACATTGTAAATCCACATAAATGTTGTAAAACTACTTGTGCGCAAATGTCGATATAATTTTTGTTCATTAGTCTGTTGATGTTTTAACAAATGAAAAATATTCGACACCAAATATTTTTAATAGTTTTCGTTTTTATGTCACTTTCATGAAAACTTTTGTACTAGGTATTTGTTCCAGGGTTGTTCTGAAATGCCGCCAAAACATATGAAACTCCAAATAAAATAGTTTTATTTGAGAAAGAGCAAAAAAAATTGCAAAATTAGCAAAAGCTGAGGTAAAAGTTGAGAAATGTAGAAAAAAAACAATAGAAATAAAGAAAAACATTACAATAAAAAAAGAGAGGGCTACTAAAGCTACAAATGAAGAAAGCAGTATGCAAGAAGATGGATTGTGATGATGATGAAACTGATATAGGTGAAGGCCTGGAAGGTCCTGGACCTGGACCTTTTCTGAAGCCTACTTATATTATAAACGCGAAAGTTTGTGAGGATGGATGTTTGTTCCTCTTTCACGCAAAAACTACTAAAATTATTTTGATGAAACTTTACAATAATAAACCTTATACATCAGAATAATAGATAGGCTACTTTTTATCCGGGTACCACCTCTTATCAGATTAGCGAACAGCCGATAATGCATATTTGGGATTCCAAAATTGGTGTCGATTCAATTTCTTGAACAACACAAAGTGGCGCAAAAGTAGAATACATTATTAAATTGAAGAGCATTGTGCGAACCTACAGATTTAGGAGGCCCCAGGTGTATAAAGTCGCAATACTGTTAAATACGATATTGAAATTTCACAAAAACTTCGGGATTATTTGAGGCCGTCTTCAGTGTCGATTTATTCTGATATTTACCAAAGTCCTAAATAAATTTTAGCGTCAATATTAAACTAAAGAGCCAGGGACTCTAGCGCCCAAGTGTATTATTGGATGTCTACAAAATAATTCGCGACTTAAATTTCAATTCAGTGTCTAGAGAAGAGTAGTAAGTACGAAGATCGGAGTTAAAAACTCTTAAAAAATTGCTAGTATCAGAAATAGTACACTTCCTGTTTTCACCACA
The DNA here is from genome assembly GCA_958496245.1 of Perizoma flavofasciatum. Classification (NCBI taxonomy): domain Eukaryota; kingdom Metazoa; phylum Arthropoda; class Insecta; order Lepidoptera; family Geometridae; genus Perizoma; species Perizoma flavofasciatum. The sequence continues at coordinate 5,125,242 of OY292439.1, read as the reverse complement.
GATTAAGTATAAATCAAATTTCAAATCGATCAGACTTGTGGAAGTTTCTCACATTCCCTTATCTAGCTATAGCTAAAAATACGCAAAATCAAGTCACCTTTCAAAAAAAAAAAAACTAAATTAAAATCAGTTCATTTTAGGAGCTACGATAACATAGACAGACACAGAGATATACACGTTAAACTTAAAATTTAAAGCACCCCTTTGTTTGCGTCAAGGGTTCAAAAAGAGGTCATTGGAAATTTGCAACAGTACTATCAGATACATCTTAATTTGTAACATTGACAGATGGGATAAGAGAGGTATTCTGAATAGAGGTAGGCACTAGTTTTTAAGACTGTCACAAAATTTTATAATTGATCTTGAGAAGTTCGTATGGTTATTTAGTATCATCATTATTTAAAATCTTACATCTCATTACCAAACAACCATCATTACCAACTTTTTCTTGCTTGTAGGGTTCCGTACCTCAAAAGGAAAAAAAACGGAACCCTTATAGGATTACTTTGTCGTCCGTCTATCTATCTGTCTGTCAAGATCCTTTATCTTCGGAACGCGTGGAGGTATCAAGATGAAATTAAAACCATATACTCAAGTCTGCAGGCCCTTGAAGCTCTGAAAAAATTAACGTAAAAAAAGATATGGCCGTTAATGCCGCAAAAAAGGTATATTTCGACAATCTCAAGGGAATCAAAATTTTAAGGATACTTTCCGTTGACCTAGAACTATAAAAATCGGCAAGTAATATCGTCTTATGCTACAAGTACAGGAAAAAATCTGAAAACTATCATTTAGAATAGAATAGAATAGAATTAACGTTTGTAATTGCTCCTGCTTTTGGAAACTGAATTTCGGGAAAAGCTCTATTTATAATAATTATGTACCTACAAATTTGTAAGGAACCCTCGGTGGGAGAGTTTCACGCACTTGTCCAGTTTTTTTTAATAGAACCCGTATCTACTTATCTATTTTGTTGACATAACAATGCACAATAGCCACGTGGTATCATAAAAATCAAACATTACATAGACTGAACCAAAAAGTCACTGTCCATAACTAGCGACCTAATTTTTATGCACATTACGTAGACATTACGTGAAAGTAGCAGGTACTTGATAGCGTAATCCAGCGGGCATCATCGCGTTAAAACGACGATCGACTTTCCATATTTTTTCCATTTTTGTTTCACTTACAAGTAGCCTTAAATCAGCAGCTCTTTGGACTTCGTGCTTTGTTCCGAGTGAAGAGAAATGCAAAAAAAACAATAATAAAAAGAAGCAGATAATTAAGGAGAAGGGAGGATAAATTTGAAACAATAGCTTAAAAGTAGAGAACAGCATAGAGGAGAACAGCACGAGATAGGAAGGAGGAAGTTGGAAATGACTTTTGTTAATAAAAGTTGTTTGTATAACGGCTATAATAATGATAATAATAATAATAATGAAGGTACGGAAGGAAGAAAGTGATAAAGGCATAAAGAACGGGAGTAGCATTTAATGAAACTGTAGTACACATCTCGACATCCTTTAGCCGTTATCATCAAAGTTGCTCCTACGCTGCCTATCATCGGCGGCACATATTGGGGCCCCCCTTTTAGTGGAGGGCTACTGCGGCAAGTTAACTCCTGCCTATGCTATCAGAATTTTAGTCAGAATTGGCAGGTGCCGTTTCATCTACATAGACTATCAACCTTTTCATAGCATGTACCCTTGTAATAGCTTAAATAATGTTTTACCCATTTTGTTTTCAATAGTATCTTCTATCTGTTGCAGTCCACACTACAGTTATTGCTTTTTAAAACGTACAAAAAGGCCTCTTAGCATTGTATCAGGCCTCACTAATGCCTTTTCAATGTCCAGGCACAGAACTGAGATATTTATTTAATGAGTGAAATAATAATAGAGGATACCTACCTTAGTAGTAGTGGATATTAGCATAATATAACTCTTACCCTAGAGTTCATCAACAAAATTTACGGCCGATCATGTCTAACCATCGATTATGATGACAGATTCCTATAAAAACTGGTTTAAAAAGCTTCGATTTGGACCTAATTACCCGTTACTGTGTTGGTAAACTCGAGCCTTTTAATTATAATAATATCCAGGAATCCAGAATCTATATTTTAGGCATAATTGTTATAAAAATATCTTACCATCGTCCATAAAAAAAATAACCCTAAAAATTTGAGAAATAAAGATATTTTGATTACGTAACTAATTAAAATATTCAATGACTTTAACAGCCCATTGAAATAAAAATGGCCAGCATTATAACATTTTTTATGGTTTTATACCTTTCACAAATTGTAGCGTGTCGCAATACAGTCATTCGTTCCTTAGATACCGAGTCGAAGCGTGTCGTGTGAAAAATGAGACAAAGTTGTGTTAAAATTATGTTTCAAAAAACTTGCATCTTCCTAGTCATAGTGTTCAGCATTGAGATATCGGCAAGAGGTATGTTAATTAAATCTAATCGTTTAAGATTTACAAATTAAATCTGTCGCGTTGCGTTGCTTTTCATGAGACCATGGAAGCTAAGGAATAAGTTATTTTTACAAAATTTGAAACCCCTCGATGTGCATTTTAGCATCGAGCATGTATCGAGAGTTGTGGCGATGATAGGTGAGGAAACATACAAATCAAAAACAAAAACCAACAAACATGTTCACGACTGTGTTCGTCATGATGAACATCCTCAAATATATACTCAGTGAGTATAAATCTTTGAAGATACAAGTAGGGGGTAGTAAGAGGCATGACAAAACATTATATTTAACGCATGCCCGTGTTGGCTACGTGACAATTTGCAAGCCTATCACCATTAAGTGCCCTCAAATGTTTGGTTCCAGCGCATACCGGTTCCCTAACGATGTTTTTCTTCACCGTTTTGCGTGCGTGATACTACGCACTCAAAATTTAAAAGTGTTAAAAATCAATTGATGCATGACCAAGTTTGAACCCATGATATCCGGACCGGAAATAGGAAGTACCGCCCACTAGGCCAACTTGGTTCTTACCTACAGCATAAACCGTATTATAATCCGATTAGTAGTTTTGGAGTTAGATTGTAACAGACACATAAACATACTAACAAACAGCTTCTCAGGGCATATACGGGCTCCATAAACGCATAATATAAGTAAATTTACCTATATTATGCATAACAAATAAACATAATAAACGCATAAAATACATAAATTTACTTATATTATGCGTTTAAGGAGTCTGATTACGAGTAGAGTAATTACGAGTTCCTCTATGACACTTTGAGTTCTATAAATCAAACGAAAATCCCAGCACGAATTTATTTTGGTTTCATGTAAAATAAGATATTTGTTCCACTATAAGTTTTTTTTGCAAAAAATTGTCTACGTTCCATTTATTTTCAACCATATTGGAGTAAGCCAAGAAGTTCATTAAAACATTTGAAATAACGCTGTTTAAATTCAGTAGGAAAAATGCACTTGGCTACTTAAATTTACTCAATGATCTCATGACACGCAACGCGACGCCTGAAAACCCCAAATAAAATTCAATTAATAAAAAGCGCCGAAGGTTGCTTGAAGAATGTTTGCTGTGCTGAAGGGACATCAATAGAGCTGATCGCTATTCCACTAAAAGGGCCAGGGATGATTGATCGAGGCGAAGTGAATGTCGTTGCTGAGCCGGAAAAGCGGGCTTCATTATTCTCGCTCTGGATCGAATTCACAGAACAGCGAAGTACTTAGGTAGGTACTTATATCGAACTACTTTTGCACAGAAAATAAACATTTCTATACACCTAGTTCAGTAGGCGACAAAGTATTATAGACACTAGTTTTTATCGACGCTCATTTTTCGGGGTTCAATAAGAAATGGCGCCTTTCAAAATGATAAAAACTACGACGGAGCTTCAAATGTGTAATCCTACTAATATTATAAACGCGAAATTTTGTGAGGATGGATGTTTGTTACTCTTTCACGCAATAAACTACTGAACGGATTTCAGTAATATAGCTTATACATCAGAATAACACATAGGCTACTTTTTATTCAGGTAATACGCGGGCGAAGCCATGGGCAGTAGCTAGTAGCATATAGTTATAAAAGGCCGTAAGCCATCAATAAATAAAAAATAAATGCTAGACTTTTTTCATACTGCATCATCTAGCCCCAAACTAAGCAGAGCTTGTATTATGGGAACTACATGACTGATATACTACTTATATACTTTTTTTGTAAATACATATATATTTTACATAGAAAACACCCAGACCCGATACAAATATTTGCAAATCATACAAACATTTGTACCGCGGCGGAAATCTGACCCGTAACCTTCTGCGTCCCAGGCGGGCTTTCGCCCACTGCGCCACAGAGGTCGTCACCCGATATATTTTGGCACCCCTTCCGAAGCACGGGAGTGCTCAGTACTAAATGTACCTGTCACCCATCCAAATGGTGAAGTTGGCGTCGCGTAGTGTAGAAAGTTATCTAAAATTATATATAGGATTGGGTTGGGATTTGATAGGAACTAGTTAAACAGATCAGAATTTTGGTTTCGATGGTGATTTACCCTGCTCTACTGCATACATAGTTACCATTTAACCAACATCGAAGTCATAAATAAGGTACAGTTAAGAATAAAATTATAAAACAATTATTGGTGATATCAAATCCTTAAAAAATATTTGAGAAAACAATAGGTAGGCTACAACACAATTTTAATAATATCTATCTATCTAGCTAGGTAGGTTTTAGGTAGCAACCTACCTACTTAAAATGTTTTCAAACCTGTTTGAAGGTTTGGTTTTCAGGAAGGATGTAGGTATTAAGTTATAAAAGCTATCTCAGCAAACTTGTCGGGCTAAATTTAAAGTAGGCCACGTGGTTTTGTTTCTAGGTAAAACAACCCATGATACCGAAATAACAAGATGGTGTGCACAAGTGTGTTACAAGATAAGGGTTGCCATCACAGCTTTGTTGACTGCTGACACATTTACAACTCTTAAACTTTGTCTTTTTCTTCTGGTACGATAGTTACGATACCAATATTTGAATCTATGTGAAATCAAGTTCTGACCTTGGATATTTTTTTTAACTTACATCAAAATAAAAACACATGATTAACCTCCTCCTCCACACCTTAACCTCTCGCTACACCATCTATACTTGGAATTTTGGAAAAGCCTTTTAGGTCACCCTCGCATACACCCTCCGTGGGTTCTAAAACTAGGTTTAGGTCATGTTATTGTGAGCCACCTGCAAGTCACGTAACGATTTTATATAATACTAGCCTCCATCCTCACAAATTTATGCGTTTATAATATTAAGTAGGATAGGATTTCAATTTACTCCTGGGTTATGAGACCATTGCTACTATTAAAACTATTATCAGTATGCGATTAAGCAATATATTTTCAACATTTTGAACACAGCCTACAGCTGATCCTACAGCTCAAACAAATAAATGTAATTGATCATTACCTTTATTTCTTTATAGTTTAGGAATCACAGCTTTTTTACTTTTACTGCTAAAGTTGTGCCAAATTTAGTGGAGCCCTCTTACACACAGGATAGATAGGTAGAACAAGAAAGCGGCAAGGTCGGCCACACTTTACGAGGGCGCTGTTACTTGAGAGTTCGGTGGAAACATCCTCTTGACTTTAAATAGAAAATACGTCACACGATACAACGCTTGGTAAGATTTGAAATGTTTTGTTGGTAATCCAATAAAATAAGAGTAGACTTTGACTTAGGTATTAGAGACAAAACTCTTCACAAATAAACTTTGAAGTAAATAATTGTTATGTTATCATCTATAGAACTGTTCTACTTTGTTACTTTAAAGTGGATTTATGTAGGTAGTTGCATAATATTTGACAACCTCACTTTTCATACAGCTTCCTAGCTGAATATACGATTCTCGTCTAAATGTGTTTTCAATTGATAATCTGGACTTAACAGTGGCGACTTTTAGTAAAAAGTGTTTAAAATGAGTCCAAAAGCAGTGAAATTCGAACAGTTCAACCCACAAACAGACAATTGGGAGATTTATCTAGATCGGTTAAAATTTTGTTTCGAGGTGAATGGCGTCACAGAAGATACAGCTAACAGAGCAAATTTAATTTCAATATATGGTGCGCGAGTGTTTGAGACGTTTCTTGCGCTGATCATGCCGAAAAAAGCTAGTGATGTGACTTTTGAAGAAATACAAACCATCATAACCAAACATTTTAGCCCGAAACCCAACGAGATATCAGTTTCGTTCAAGTTTTAGGGTTGCGATCAAAAACGGGACGAATCAGTTGCGGATCGCTAATCTCAGAAAGCTGAGTTCTTGGTGCAATTTCAAGGATTTAGAGCGAATGCTCCGTGATAGACTAGTTTGTGGTATGAGTGACTCTAAATTACAATATGATCTATTGAAGAAAGACAATTTACGCTATCAAGATGTTGCGGACGCTATGTTCGCATCTAAAAGTGCGGGGAAGGACGTTCGTATGATCAGCGCATCATCGATGAACGCCTCTGCGCCGCTACCGACGCCGATTTCGACACCGAGCGGCGTCGAGCCAATGGACATCAATGCCGTCCAATCGAAGACTAATACCCGATTGTGTTATCGTTGTGGCGATCGACATGCGGGGGAGTGTCGATTCGTCGATTCCGTGTGTCGGTACTGCAAGAAAAAGGGGCATTTGGAAAAGATTTGCATGAGCAAGAGGAGGAATGCGAATCGAAACGGCAACTTCGCCTATGAGCAGGAAGACCGTTTAAACGGAGTCTACAGCGTACAGACGGTACAAAGCACTAGTCGGGTGCCGCCGTACGAGGTGGAGCCGTCACTAGCGGGCATGCCGGTCCGTATGCAGGTGGACACGGGTGCCAGTTTCTCCATCGTCAACGAGTGCACATGGCGCTCCCTGCGCGCTCGCCTGCCGCACACCGCGCTTCGCCCCGCTCAACTTACGCTGCGCACCTGGACCGAGATGCCGGTGCAGCTCCTCGGGCAAGCCACGCTGCCCGTGCGTTACAAGGAAATTCGACGCGATCTCTGCGTTATCGTCGCTAAGGGAAACGGGTCTAATCTGTTAGGCCGAGATTGGTTAGCCCCGCTCAACATAACGATGAATATAAATTTCGTTTCGAGCACTTTTGACCTAGAGATGGATCGTGCGATGGCAAAACATGAGGAAGTATTCAGGGATGGACTAGGTACCTACCGTGGACACCCAGTGGCAATACATCTAAAGACAGGGGCGACGCCGAAATTTCTTAAAGCTAGGCCTGTCCCATATGCCATTAAAGAGAGAGTGGAAAAGGAGATCGATAGACTAGAAAGCGAAGGGGTACTACGCCCTACATCATATTCGGAGTGGGCTACGCCAATACTGCCTATAATAAAAAAGTCTGGTGAAGTTCGACTATGCGGCGACTATCGTAGTACAGTTAATGAGGCGACCGAATCAGATACCTATCCTATGCCGACGGCAAATGAAGTCTTCGCCACCGTCGCCGGAGGAACATTTTTCACAACCTTGGATTTGGAACGAGCTTACACACAGGTAGTTGTGGATCATGACGCATCAAAGCTTACTTTGAACACCTGCAAGGGTTTGTACACCGTGCATCGATTGGCTTTCGGAGTACAAGCAAGTCCTGGAATATTTCAACGTCTGATGAGTTCCTTACTGGCTGGCATTCGTGGAGTCGCTGTACTGATAGACGACATTATTGTATGCGGCTGTACGATACCGGAAATGTAAGAGAGACTGGATACAGTACTGAGTCGAATCAAACAGGCAGGACTTCGACTTAACAAAAGCAAATGCAAGTTTGCCAAGGAAAAAGTTGAATTTCTCGGTTTTGTCATAGATTCTGAGGGAATTCATCCAGCACAAAGTAAAGTGGAATCTATTGTACACACTCCGGAGCCTAAAAACAAAAGAGAGCTACAGGCATTCCTCGGCCTGTATAACTTTTATGAGCGATTTGTGCCACACAAGGCGACATTACTTGAACCGCTCCATAGATTGTTAGAGACAGCTCAGACATGGAAGTGGACGGAATGTGAACAGAACGCGTTCGACACGGCAAAACGACTGATTACGTTTAATTTGACTTTGATACATTATGATTTTAAAAAACCGCTTGTACTGATATGCGACAGTTTGGAATATGGAGTTGGCGCAGTATTGTCGCATGAGACTGGTGACGGTCAGGATCGGCCTATAGCCATGGCGTCAAGGACATTACATACTCATGAACGGCGTTACTCGCAACTTGACAAAGAAGCAGCAGCTATCATGTTCGGCATAACAAAGTTTCATAATTATCTTATGGGGAGACACTTCCTTGTAGTGACAGATCACAAACCATTGCTTGGAATTTTTGACCCCAAAAAACCGATGCCCAACATGCTGTCACCGCGTTTGACTAGGATCGCTATAGCTTTGACATCCCATAGTTATGAAATAACTTATAAACCTGGAGCTATATTTGGAAATGCAGACAGTTTAAGTCGCTGGCCACAACCAGTGCCAGATCGCCCGAGCTACCAATCGGTGAAATTTTGTTGATGGCGGAAACACCGGAAGACTTTCCATATGATGTTGAACATATCGCTTCAGAGACAAAACGAGACAAGATATTATCGCAGGTCATATACTTTGTACAGCGTGGCTGGCCCGCCAAAATAACGGATCATGACTAACGCCCATTTTGGCTGAATCGTTTGGAACTATCCCTGCAAGAAGCTTGTATACTACTGGGTTGCCGTGTGGTAGTGCCAAAGTCATTACGCCATGTGGTGTTGAGAACGTTACACAAAACGCATACAGGTATTGGTCAAGAATTCACATAGATTTCGCTGGACCATTCCATAACAAATATTTTTTTGATAATGGTTGATGCATATTCTCGTTGGCCTGAATTATTCATGGTGAACAATACTACTTCGGCCACAATCGTAAGACTTTTGAGAACAGTTTTCGCGACACATGACTGTGTTAGTATCGGATAATGGCACTTCATTTGTATCTAACGAAACCAAGCAATTTCTCCAGGCTAATAATATTCGACATGTGACCACAGCACCAGCTGTGGTGACCCAGCTACTAACGGTTTAGCAGAAAGAATGGTCCAAACAATCAAGGATAAACTGCGCAAAATGGATGATTTGTCTTGGGAAATCAGAATTGCAAACCTATTACTGGGTCTTCGAACCACTCCTTGCACTACAACCAATAAAACTCCAGCAGAGCTGTTGATGAAGAGACGTCTGCGTACTCTGTTGGATACAATACACCCGGAAAATAAACAACACAAGAAGACAGAGGACCAAATATGCGACAACAGTCTAAAAAAACTAGAGAGACTAATGAGGGTCAAAATGTAATGTACCGAAACTACAGCAATATAGGCCCAAGGTGGTTAGCAGGAAAGGTGATTAATAAAAGTGGACCATCAAGTTATGGAATTAAAACTGATGAAGGCACAGTGGTTAATCGTCATATTGACCAACTTATTAAAAATACTTCTGCAGAATCAAAGCTTGAGGAAGGAGAGAAAATAGTGTCAATTCCGTCACCAGCAGATATAACTGTACAAGATGAATTGACAGATAGAAATGAAGAAATGGAGTTGGAGGACAATGATGGTCTAGATAGAATCATTGAGATTCCAGATGCTGACCAATGGGCAGAGATTATGGGGATACCATCAAGCAAGACACCTCATGAGGCATCAGGAAAGTTTAAAAATAAATTAACCGAGCACTCCAAAACTCCATATCAAACCTCATCATTCCAAAGATAATATGTATTTGTTTTAGCTATTTGTTTTAATTAGTTTTATTGTAATGTTTGTTTTTGGTCTGATCATTGTATTTAATATACTTACTTAGAGGGGAGGTATGTCATGTTATCATCTATAGAACTGTTCTACTTTGTTACTTTCATATAAAGTGGATTTTTGTAGGTAGTTGCATAATGTTTTGACAACCTCACTTTTTATACAGCTCCCTAGCTGAATATACGATTCTCGTCTAAATGTGTTTTCAATTGATAATCTGGACTTAACAATAATGAAATACTTATTTTTTATTTTTTCAAAACTTCCCTTTGGGGGTGGGTGTACAATTGAGGTCTAAACTTTGTATAAATTGTAATCCTTGGTTCGATTCATTCAAAAGTTGGTGGACATAGTTTGAAGCCTGGAGACGGTCATATGCTACTTTAATTAACGCGGGCGAAGCCGCGGGCAACAACTGGTTTAGTACTAATGCAGACATTCGTCTGGTGCAATAGCCGGTAGCGATGCAGGTGAGGTAATGTACTTTTAATGATGTCATCTTGCTCTGATGACGTACTAGGTGGAGACAAAAAGAAACGTTCGTTAGTAGGTACTAAACTTCTGTGGAAAATAGTAAATGAAAATAATAATATAATAAAATAGAAAAGGGAAACTTTGAACATGAATACCCCTAAAGTGGGCGATGGGTCTGTAAAAAATGTTCAAACATAATTAGATATTCGGGTAACTAGGTAAGTCAAAAGTTGTAATACTAGAATAATTGTTCAAGTCCGTAAAAAAATTCATTCTTGTTTTCAAATTCGGTCTATGAAGACTTTTCAGTCTTTGTGAATTCAAAATCAAAATATGTGATGAAGCAACGTGAACCTTGTACCAAAAGATTGTGAATATTCAATTCCCTGGAGAAAGGTCTTTTTCTGCACTAGATAGAAATCTGCCAGATAAAATTCAATCAGGTAGGATTATGCAAATCTGTAATAGCTCAAAAAGTTCCTCCAAGAAATGCTACGATTTCATTTCGATGCTTATTTTGCAGTGCGTGCTTCAATTTCATAAGTCAAGGACAATATTTTTGTTTCCAATTTTCCATCAATGTCAAACTTACAAAACTTGGTCAATCGTTAGATTTGTTAGCTAATGTGGCCTAGCTGCATTATTTTATAATTACGTTACGAAATAGTTACTCACTGGTGGCTAGCTGTTCGACATGGTCAGTTATACGTGGATATCCAACTAAGGTCGTACACTTACTTTCTGATAAACGGTGCTCCTTGCATTTATTTAAAATCGGAATAAGCTGTCCTTTTGAAACCTATTCCTAATTTGAATCGAGAAAAAAGTTGGTTAGATTTGTGTTGCTGGCGTAGAAGTTACTTTTTTTTATGAAGTAAAAATGGAATTAGTCAAAGTGTGTTACGTCTGGATTCTGCTCTCGTTCATAATGTTTCAATGCCTGATGGAAGGTTCAGGGCAGCAAACCTCGTTTGAATTGCCAGTGCAGTTGGTTGGATTCCCCTTCATCATCTTGGCTGTGAGATTGACGAATTTCCTCAAGAAAATGTCATATGCACTGAGTCCATGTAAGTACCTAGTTTTTTCTGTGAGAAGCTAGAAGAGTGATTAAACAGGAATAAAGATTTTTTTAAATAGTACACGTTCGATCAATTTTTAGTAGGTTTTGAAAAAAACGTCACCTGAACTGAAAATTTGAACTGCAGGTACTCAACTACTCTTAGATGAGGAAGGAAACATTAAAAGCAAATTTACCATTTTGGTAATATGAAGAATACTTTCTAAGGTGCCTACATTCCTACTTAGCGTAAAGTTGAGTGTGCATTGTTACACCCTATACAAGTAGTAAGGTATCAGGTATGTATTTAAAATATGGACAAGACCGATCGACCTACTAACGGGTTACAGCAATCAAAGAGAAGGTGTATTGCGTTCCATCTCACGTAGACACACGACGTTTTTGCAGTGCAATCTTAGCCGCTCAACGAGTTAGCTGGGCAGTGACCGACTGCGAACTTTGCAACGAGTCGTAAAACAGCGCGTAAAGTCATTGAAAAAGTAAATTGTCTATGCGTCAAGCCTAATGAGTTTACACAACAAAGTTTAAAACAATAGGAAATTTTGACACGTTGCGACACAATCCACTATTTGACTGGTGTTTTCAGTTGTTTTACTCAAATAAGAACTTACAATGAAGTGCAATAGAGTTGTGTGCGTAACTGTTCTTTTGGTGTTTTTTAGTTTTGAAGATGTAGGCAGTCAAGAGCTGCCCTTTGAGTTACCGGTGCAGTTAGTTGGTTTTCCGTTTATAATAGGGACTGTTAGATTGACCAACTTTTTAAAGAAATTATCGTATTCTCTTAGTCCAGGTGAGAACTGACCGTGAATTTAGAACTAAGTATCTCTCTAATTAGCTCTATCTAAGTCAAGGTCTTTGTAGATGGCATATCATTCTGCCTTTTGTGAGTGTTGATTTTGTGTGTATAATCCTACTACTATTATAAATGTGAAAGTTTGTGAGGATGGATGTTAGTTACTCTTCCACGCAGAAACTGCTGAACAGATTTTGATGAAACTTTACAGTAATATAGCTTGTATATCAGAATAACACATAGGCAACTTTTTATACAGGTACCGCTCGGGCGAAGCCGTAGGCAGAAGCTAGTAAATAATAAAACATAAGCATTTGCTTGTAATATTGGTTAAGATTAAGATCTCAAAAAACTACATTTTTATATAAAAGGGGGTCTGTATATCAATTCAAAAGACGTGTTGAGCATCAATATGCGCCCTTTGCAGTTTCTAGGCTGTATGTAGGACCTTAGAACAAATCTATTTTGTACAAAACTGTCAATCGGAAATCAAATTTTATCTACGAACCATTGATGGACCATCAATCATTTTCATGTTAAAACCATGCTTTTTTTTCGAAGCTTCAGCATTCGCTATCATGAAACTTCACAGCTCCATATTTCCCACACAAAAATGGATACGGTGATACATGGCTGTTCACACGTCTTCCCTGACAGATGAATTTATCGCGTTTCTGCTACTGCAGGCCGACAAATGCGTTTTCGAGCGCTTTCGGAATAATGCTGGATATTGGATCGTTTGTCACGAATATTAAGTTGATATTGTTGGTAATGTTGGCTCCATTTTTATGAGCGATTCATAACAGCCAGCAATTTTTCTACAGCTGGGATATTTCAACAATTATGACCAACCTATAATATCATAATTTCGGCAAATTGTAACCGACTTCTTCACACAAGCCTCTTCCCTCAATCACCACTACTGTCGGTTTGTACTAAAATTATGTTGTTTTTTAAGTATAATATGTGTGTATTTACAAAAAAAATATAAAAGTAGTTCCCATAACACAAGCTCTGCTTACTTTGGGGCTAGATTATGCTTTGTGAAAAATGACCAGCATTATTATTATTATATTAAAAACGCAACTTGACGCAAATACATGTAGTATTTGCGTCAAGTTGCGTTTTTGGTGGCATTAAAACATTAGTGTACGTAACTTCTATTTTATTTTTATTAATAACACAAAATCCACAACCTTTGATATAAAACTTATCATATCTTACGGCCAATAATTCAGTCACTATGGCTTTAAGCAATACTTATTAAAACATCAGAGGCATTTAACCTAAATGTTGTTTAAAAGTCAGTGTGCCTGTCATTTATACCGCAAAACTTATTCTACTGTCATAAATAACATCTCTGGCAGTGTTCGGTTAGGCAACTGATGACGTTGCTCCTATAAACCACCTAGTTCCTAGTACATTTAACTGCTGACAAAGATTGATAGCACTGCGTCAGTGCGACAACATAATTATCGATGTCACTATGTGAAACTCACTCTGGTTTATGTCTGTCTCCTTAATTATACAGATAGCTTACGAACCCTCTGTGACAGGCAACTTAGCGAATTGCATAAAAAGAGGAAGGTGATATTATTCTTGTATTATGGTAGTATACATAATACAGGAATAATATCAATAATAAATAAGTATAACTGAGTATAGCTAGATCGGTTTGGTACTAGGCTTATTGAAGGCTTCAAATGTAGAAATATGCAATGGGTACCTAGTTAGTACGCAGAGTCGACAATTGCTGGAGATTCTGCCACAATGGTTCTCGAATGAGACTGTGAAACGAACGACGCAGTGTACGGGTACATCGGGATGTTGTGGGAAGTCGGTGGATGGAAGTAGCCCATGATCGTTCACCATGACACTCTTTAGGGTAGGCCTACGTCAAGCTTTTACAGGCTGTTGGTAATGATAATGCGTGTGCGTGTGTTACTGGTGTTTTTTTTTCAAAAAATGAACTGAAAGTGTCGTCAAAGGTTTGCTGGAAGAAAACTCTTGTTATGGTTAAGCTCGCCTTTGTGCATATGCATTTTTTGTCTCTATTCTCTGTGTACATTAAAGAAAAAATAATAAAGTTACAACTAAATACGACCAAAAGTGATTCCTTGGTTCAAATACTACTCATTCATTTTGCTGTGATGCATTGATTTCTCATTAGTTATATTAAAAAGAAGAAATGTCCTTGAAAAGAAACGGGCGGGCACAAAACGAGTCGTTGATCGGAGAAGCAATTACAGGGCCAAGATTAGCCGGTAGCTTATCTAACTGCCAACTAATGATCACAAATAGCTGGCGTAACTAACTCTGGGTAACTTAGATTGGTGTTTATTTTTTTACCGCCCTTGCCCGAAGGAGGGAATCAATTAGAATTTCTGATTAGCTACGCTGTTAGCGAATGTAGCTACGTTGTTTTTGCAACAATTGTTATAATTACAAATTTATTTCCAATTTTTCAGGTTATGTTCTTACAGACATTTCGTATTAGGAGATCGCAATCTAGCGTCAGTGTCCATTACAAAGAATATTCTACTTTGATTGTAGCCTGGTTGCCAGGCTTGATCGCGAGAAATCGTTCGTTCATAATACGAAGATTCAAAATGATCCTTGCTATTTCAATAAATTAAAACTCTTTGACTTTGTAACTACGTATTTCTCAGTCACTGAAGCTGTTACTTTCGCAGTAATAGAAGCTAAACTAAGCTCCAATTGATTTTGTTCCAGCGACGTACCGATCACGAAATCGCAGGCAGCTAACTTATGATTCGCCGGAGCCGTTCGACGTCATAGAAGTGGAGAAGTACATCGTAGGAGAGTTCGGCAACAGGGCGTGTGTGTTCGAGAGAGTGTGCGCCCACTATGCGACCAGAGCGAATGTGCAGCCACGTCCACAGATGGACTGGCCTGATGTATTCAGGTAATACTTTAAAATATCATGTGCTTATAAAATGTGAGCCAAAATCACCAGTGGCCAAGATTTTTACCATTGATATAAGAACATTGAAGGAGAGACGGCAATAGGCCGTGTATGTTTAAGAGGATTTAGGTAATAAAAAGCTGTTGGATAGGACCAAAGGAAAACAAAATTTACAGTCACCTAAAACACCCCATTGGTCCACCGATTTTGACCAGTTTCCTATGAGTAAGTCCATCGTAGGAGTGTTCGACAGAGCGTGTGTGTTCGAGAGCTAATGTTAATGGTGTAGGTACACATGTAATTAGAAACGAATATTTTGAAAATAAAAGAAACTAGTAATAAGAATATCTCAGATACTTAAAATAGTAACAGACTAACATAGAAACAACTTTTTAATGCAAATGCATGTAGTTCTGTACGTCGCGGGTAAAACAACAGTCACCCAAAACACCACATTGGCCTACCGACCTTGACCACTTTCCTATGAGTTTCGTGTTCATTGCACGTCCCAAGGCCACGTATTGGGCACGTGGTCCAAGTGGGACAGCGATGTAACAGCTAGTCGCGCAATCGGTCATCGGCAACCGGTCGACGAGCCACTGCGATCATTATGTGACGTGAACGTAATTCAAAAAATATTTTAATACACGAACTTATCAAACCTCGAGGTTACTTTGGGGGAGTTACATCCTAATATTGTTAATGCAAAATTTGGGATGTATGAATGTTTGTTGCTATCAATCTTCCCAATAGCTGAACAGATTTGGATGAAATTTGGAATAGGCATAGTTCGTGACCTAAAATAACAGATAGTCTTTTTACATGGGTAATAAGCAAGAGAAGCCTGGCCAGATGCTAGAAGATTAATTAAGAGTATTTAAGTAGGTACATAGGATTACCTAGTAAGGGCAGTAAGACTAATATTAGAGTTTTATCGTTAATGCTCGAAGCTTTTGTTACATAGGCACAGAATAAAAAAATAATTCTAACATAGGTACACATTTCGTGCGCAGCCTGTATCATCACATATCAAATACCTTCGTTTGCATAAGCTTCTTCCATCAATCTGAGCTTATTACCAATCGTATATTTAATTTTAAGTTAGGTAGAAAAAAGGTATCTTTTATCAATTGGCATATTTACTGTACAATTCTAAGTAGTTTAGTATCTGTTACAAAATGATTAATGATTATTAAAATGATTAGGTAAGGTACCTAATCATTTTAATTTATGCAATGCTATGACATTAGTTTTATTTCATTCTAGTAAATCCTTGGCATAAAGATAATAACAATGGATTTCTGCACCGTTGTTAAATAGTCATTACCTACTAATTAGGTACACCAGCTACTATATCTGATGATGATATAAACGAAGGTTACCAAATAGCCTAAAATTTAAACATAAATACCTACCTAGTACTCTCTTGTCACTGGTTCTTTTTTCTCTGAGGTAGGATCCTGTGTGACTCTGACAAGGGAATTTGGTAATGATTGTCGCACGAACGTGTCACAAAACATCACTATTATTTTTTGTCTCGGACATTCTAATTTCATAAGGATTTTCCCTTCACCGTATTTAGCACTTGTGACTGTACTTAAGCGAAGAAGACATATTTAATTCAAGTGACTAAATGTATCGTTGTGTGGGGGGCTATCATCAACTACGTTCGTCCGAGGTGAGCGTGTTATGCAATACCGCAAAACACTTTCACTGCATCAAATTGTCAATCTAAATTACTCTCTATCGCGATGGAATACGAATCATAATATTTTCATAGTATTTTGCAATTTTCTTCTAAGATTACAAGATAGAAAAGTGAGTACCTATATGAAGGAATATGGTTTGTTAGTACCTATCTATAGTAATTTATAGGGTACCGCGTGAAACAGTTTTTAGACAAGTTAAATTGTAAAAATGTTGATCAAATAAAATGACCTGTCGTAACACTTTCTGGTTAAGGGTCCTTAAGTAGCCTTATTTCTCGTCTCTAGTTATAGAGTTATTGAAAATTCGTTAGAACAATTTTCGTTGGCTGTTCCTACCGAATGCTATTCATCTCACATAATTTTGTTCATACTGCTAGGACACAAGGTTAAAAGGTTAGAGGGCAAACCGATGGCATGTTTAAAGATGTTCGATGGATTTGTATACTTTACCTTCGAATTTTTGGTACTATTTAATGACGGTTTTCCTCACGATGTTTTCCTTTACAACTTTGGGCACATGTTATATATAAATAATAAATAAATAACGCTGGACATTTTCCACACAGCATCATCTAGCCCCAAAGTAAGCAGAGCTTGTGTTATGGAAACTATATTACTGATATACTACTTTAATACTTTTTGTTGTAGATACATACATATTATATATATAAATAACCCAGACCTGAGACAAATGTTTGTAGATCATACAAAAAGGTCGTCAACACAATGGTGTAAAGACTTTATCCCATAGTACCAAACATAAAGTCTGCACAACATGTTGTCTTTCCATTCAATTCTATCAGCCGTCAACTTACTTGCTCTTTTCTTAAACATATCATCGTTCAGACATTCAAACAAGATTGCATTAAACCAGACCTATCATGCCATCACCGGTTGTCTAAGCCTTTGTACCCCTCCCTCCCCCCACAGATGATGTGGCTCCTTCCCGTGTTTGCAGGGATGTTGCGCATGCAGTTGAAAAACATAAACAGGAATCCGACAGTAGGCATGCTCTTTGGCTCCCCAATAACAAACCAACGCCTGAAAAGCCGCAGCTTCCTTAAATCCACAAAAGCTTTCACGTCTAACCCCATCTCTACGATTAATTAGTCATAGTCCCCCTGAAAACTATAATTATCAAGGCCGCAGAAAAGCTCCCAGCTGGGAAAGACCTCCCTTGACTCATTATGGCAGTCGCTTTACAGACTCCAGACACAAGAAAGTCACTGCAAGCTCAACATGAGTAATTGAGGTTACATCGAGGGGCCAGCGTAGTTTCCGATGCGGTACCGATCCTCAGAGAATAGAGTAAAATAAAATCTGAACCATTATCGACATGAAGAAGAAGACCGTTTTTTTTTCGATGTACGGTGACAAAATATTTGCCTGTCATAAACTTACCTTCACTTTTTTATTTACAGAGGATACAAGCGTTCACCAGACCTAGCTAAAGAGTACTATCTCCTCAGCGTGTTCCTAGGAGATATTGTAGGATCTCCTCAACTATGCCATCAGCTCGGCAAGAGAAGAAGCTGTGACCAGCAGCAGCTACTAGGAATTTCTTAGAATCTTCATTATAACTTGAATTTGACGACATTTGACCTATAGTGGCTGGGGTATTTGAATAATTGATTTTTATACAAAAATACAATAAAATACCATAGATCTTCAAAAACAAATTTGGATCTAAAACAATTTAGATCTTTAAAAAAATATCGTCAGAACTAGTTAACATGAATGGGATTTAAAAGAATGTTGCATATGAGTTTGCAAATTTAGTCAATGAGTTACCCCAAAAGATGTTCTGTAGTTTAAGAAGGAAGGTAAAATTAATATAAATATTTTTTTTATGTTATAGTTATTTTATGTTTTATGTTATAGATCAGGCAGATAATTATATGTATACATAGATATTTTACTGTGTTAAACACTAATACCGTTACTTTTTTTATCAAATCAAACACAAAAGATCTAGTTTTTGTTATACTTGGGATTTCTAAACTTCTCTACCTACTGTTTGTGTTAACCAAAAAAAGTAATAATGTTATTATCCTCTTCTTTCAAAGGTTGTCTGGAAGATAAGTTTCTAAGCGATAAGACCGCCCATTGTACTTACTTTAGAAAAACATTTGTTTATTATGTTATTTTGTTTACCGTGTACAATAAAGTATTTAATTCATTCAATGTTATTCGTCAACTTAGGAAGTCGCGGGGAGCCGGTTTGCTTCTAACAAACTGTGTGTTTGTTATTATTAAAGTTGCTCGTTTATTAAGAGTTTTTAGGTGTTTTTTCCTATGAAACCGCTTAACTGATTGTGATGCTGTTATTTGCAATCGTATTATTTCAAGGAAGGCGCTGCAATATAATTATGATGGGTTTAAAATTTTACTTGTTAGGTTAATTAGCTAATGATTTTTTGTGTACGTATATGTATGTATAATAGTTAATTTTGTATGTTATAAATAAGAACGTACAAACCACATCAAACTGAAAGTGATTTATTTAAGTTACCATTTTTATTTGGAAATTTTAAACCTAAGTTAGGATAATTTTACCTACCTACCAAATATCAATGTTTTTAAGTTTGAAGAAGTTAAGAAGAAGAGTCTAACTAAAGTTACTATATAGAAAACGAGCTACTTACCTATTATCTTTTTATAACAAACCAAAACAAAAACTTGAGAGCTAATCTTTTAAAATAAAATTCTGACATGAATATCTTCATAAACTCGGGACCCTTACCTTGATAGATGACCTACAGAATAAGTGCAATAAAAATATTTCAGATTAGTGTTATTTGGTTTTCGTTATAAGGTAAGTATTTTACGATTCCAATTTTCCAACCACAGTATTTGGTTGATATGTATTGTTTACATAGGTACTTACCTATACTAAGTAGGTACATACTGTAATCTAACATCGTGAATTCTTCCGTTTAGTTGCCACATGAGTCATAAATATCATGATTTTGCTGAAATATGCCAATACCATAATTATACACTCACACTGTATTCAGATGGTATAGCCAATTTTATAATTATTGTCAAGAACCTTCATCGTATTGTCAAATAGGTATAATACTTATATTGTATTTAAATACCTTATGTTACCATTTCAATCATCTTTGTATCATCTCTTTAGGTAGAGTCAATAAAAATAATATTGAGTTTCTATTTTCCTGTCTTTGTACACAAACTTACCAACTTGATCACCTCTCGCACCTCAAAAGGTACATACTTGGTGCGTAGATCTTTGAGGATACGCCAGAGGCACGTCCAAACATAATTAATAAAAAATCCTACTGAAATCTGTTTTTGTAGAATATTTGATTCTACTATCAAACAACAATGGTCACGATGTTTGGAATGATCTTACGACATTCGACATTACAAAAAAAAGTGAAAAAAGTGAGCAAATAATATTTTTCTCGACATTTTAGTCATTGTTGCCGTATTATTTAGTATTTAGTAGTAGAATCCAATTTTCTGTAAAAAAAACTTCTATTTAGTTTTTTATACATTGTAGTTTAATAGTTAGAATTATATAAAATTTATAGTTTATGAATTATATGCCCATACAAACATTAACTGTTTTTAAAATATTTTATTGACTCTATTTATAGGAGAATTCATCCAAAGATGAACAAACAGAACTTCCATGTGCCTCTCGGTCAACATACTGTAAAAGGATATGCACAGTTTGTTATTGCTACTTTCTGACGTGCTTATCTTGGTCGTGTCTGTCTGTCTGTTGCATTAAACAACTACTTAAAAGTATCTGAAACTTCTTACTATCCTTTTAATTTGTATGTTTGGATGTTTGTAAATGCGAGAATCTTTGTAACTACTGAACAGGTATGGATGAAATTTGGAATTAGTTCGTAGGTAATTTAGGAATATGGTAGGCTAATTTTTTCCCAGATACTACTGGTTTTCAGGGAGTGAAGTCGTTACTAGAGGCCTAAAAATTAAAAATTAAATGTTTTATTTAAGTAAGTAGAACTAGTCACATGTAATAAAATATTTCAAAAAGGTAATTGTTTTTTATTTAATACATCTTCCGATAAACTAAGTAGGTAGGTAGCAACCTATATCTATTTTTTATTACCAGTAGGTATAACAATTTGATATAACGATATAGGCAGGAAAAAAAGACCGAATTGCCTACATCGTAATCGTGATAAGCTAAATGACATAAGTACAAATTACTCGATATTACCTATACATTTATTTAATATTTAATATACCTACATGTATTTTCTAGATTCTAAGAATGGACGCAAAACCCCAGTTAAAAAAATGTACACCTATATCGAGAAAAGTTTAGTACCTAATCGTATTTTATACCTATTTGATTTATTTCGATTATATCCTCAAGTTATCACTGTATACATTTCATATCAAGTTTATTACTCTAATAGTTAATGAGAGTTGATGTAAAGCGACCCCCAAATGGTAATCTAGCGTCTGATATAATAAAACCTACATAGGTATTTAATTATAAATTCGATAGAGAGGTAAGATTGAGAGAAGAGACCACGCGACCGAAACGTTGGTCCTACCAGAGTACCTAAAGTTACAAATATGTTTTTGTAATCTTGTCGGTACGGTCGACACGTATTGAAATGTTATAAACTCAAGATAGACCCATCCCTACCACTCTCTATTTACATCTGCACGACCGATGCCAACAAAAATGCAAAAATGTATTGGTAGAGCTTTGATTTCGAAATGGGCTCAAGCAGGACCTAGACACCTAGTTATCTGTTTCCGTGTATGAACTTATGTTGCTCCATTTGATAGTATAGTCTAGTATTAGGTAGTAATATCTGTGGTATAGGTTGTTGTTCTGGAATAATCAGAAAAACAGGTAGCCCAAAGCGCCATCTAGTAACTAGCGAGTAAAGTTAATGACGAGGTGGCCGAGAAGTGAAAGTACTAAACTTGTTGATATGAACACCTGCGCTCCTTTCAGTAAAACTTGGTATGAAGGTAGTCTGCTAAAAGGTTTTGTGGTAAACTCATAGATGGCTCTAGTAAAACATTTTTGCCAGAGACATGTAATACTTATTACTTAGTTAAAAACTCTGAGTGAGTTTCATTGTGATCTAGTAACCCTAGGTTAATGGTATAAAAATACTTAGCCTCAATTTGAGTAACCTATGAAATACCTACTTAAGTAATGTTGGCTTCATCAGAAGCAAATTACTAAATGGAGTGCGGATAGGTACTAAATATATATATACCGATAGGTAAATAGTACCAATATGTATAGATATGTGCCGATAGGTGAGCAAATTTTTTTTTTCTTTTAAGTAAATGAGCAAATTGTACCTACTTACTTAAATGTTAAATCAATAAATTATAAAAACTAGATGAAAAGATAAAGATGACTTTTCGATTTGAAGTTGGTTGTTTTTGTGGCGACAAAATAGCGTGTTTGTAGAAGCTTGGAAGGTTGTTTTAATAGCTGCATGTATTTGTTGTAAATAGTATACAGGGAGATTCAGGCATCATGGGCCAAAAGGAACAAGACTTTGGGACCGGAATCAACCGCATTATGTTACACATTTTATTGCAATTCAGGAGATAGATCTGTTTTTGTAGACTGATTTCAATCATTAAGTAGGTGCTTGAGGAAAAAGGTTTAAGAAGAATTAACATTTTTTGTTGAGATATAAAAAAGAACTTGATCAAAATTTCAAAATAAGCAGTTAGCGTAACGGTTATGTTTTGACAAAATAATATTTTATAATATTTTTTCCAAACAAAATTGTAAAATATTATTTTACAATTTTTTTTAGAATTCATGACCTAAACAGATGTTACGAACTTACGACTGAATAACTTATTCAACATTTTATGACGGTTGAAATTGTTCACCACAAAATCGTAATCTCTTTCATTAGGAATTTGACGAATACAGGTCTCAGGGTCTCCCATAGCTCTGCTTTTGGACCATTGTGTCTGAATGACCTTGTATACGTCGAGGATCTTGTTATGGTGTCAACATTATGATTTTCATGGCAGTAAGGCAAATTTGAACACAAATCATAAATTGTGTAGAATGCGATGAATTCTTTTTACCAAACGAAGACCTATGCCCAAGCTACACTCAACGATGCCCAAGAAGCCTAAATTCATCCACTACTTACCCTGTAAGCACGCACACAGAAAACAGGTTGCCAGCGGCAGTGTCTGCATCCTCCTCGCGCCACACCCTCCGGGTCGGGAAGTTTATTTATCGGTGACTTGGGATTTGACTATTGCTCTCCATCGGGATCTGTTCTCAGCACTGGAGTTGGTTGTAGAGCAAATTTGGTCGCTCCGACATATGAGGCGGTCATACGGCCTCATGACTTTAACCGTCTGGTAACTCTGGAGTTTTGAGGGAGTATACTTCTAGTAGACGAAATGGCACGTAGGTGTATTATGAGATTCGAGAGCATGTTTATCAAGTAGTGTTTTGTGCTGGTCTGCCTGTCTTCGGTAATGCTTTATTTATACGGAGGCAGGCGTACCTTCTGTATGTCATCGTGTAGTCTTCAGCGTGAATGTATGTAAATTGGGAATTGATGTAACTATTATTTTATTCAGTAAAGAACTTAATATTCGTAAAATGTAATTTGATTATATTATCCACTTGCATTTACGTAAACTTATTGATCTAGTTCTCGGTTTGGAAATTATTTTGAGTTTTGAAATTTTTGTATTAATTTAACCATTAAATTTTTGACTTCGAAATGATGAATTTTAAAAAGTTCGTATGTTATAAAACAATCTCTATATATTGTTGCAAGAACTAGGAACTGACCAACTTAGTTATATAAGCCTTATTAATTATTATTTTGATTCTGCTATTGTAAGTTACTCGGCTATTTTGTTGTTCTAGCACGTTCTAAGACTCCTTTTTAAGGTTCCGAAGCAAAATATCGAGAATTGAACCCAGGCAGGGTTCCGTCTGTCAATCTGTCCGTTCATGTGTCATACTTTGATTTCTTGCTCAGTTTAAAGCGTATCGAGATAAAATGTGGTAGCAGACGTGTTTTAATAACCTAAAAACAAAAAAAATAGAAAAACATATAAGCGTAACTTTTTTGCGTACTTCCTAGTACATGTAACGTGGGGGACAAACTTTTTCATTGTACCCCTCCTGTGTGTTGTATCATTGACTAGGTCTCTAAATATTACTAAGGCTTCTTGAACTATTTCACATTTTAAGACCGAGAGCTAAAATCTAAACTAGTTCATTAATTTACTCTAATAGTTCGTTCGAAAATTAGCTACCAAAAAAATATGTTTTTTTTATTTACATAAATAACAGCGTAAAGCAATAGGTTCACGGACCTTGTGCTGTATATATAACCTGCTGTAATTTATGTTTTAATAGAACCTGTTTTATCACATCTGTATCGAGACAGAGAGTTCCTTCAAAATGAGTTCCTACCTAAAATCTTTACCTACTTGAAACGCACCGTGTTTAGTTTTTGCCACACAAACTATATTTTCCTGCTGCACCCTAGAGTGCTAGCATTTCAGAAAAACCTTTCCAAGTGTACCACTATACCAAAAGAAAACTACTGTGCCGATTTCAGGTCTCTGGGACTTACGGGGTTAGGTTCTGCGTTGATATATCAGTCAATTAATCAGTTTAAGATTATTATTACGACTAAGTATACCATGTACTTAACTATACTCTTGCTGACGTTTCGTTGACTTTCATGTTCGTTCTCGTGTCACGAGCTTTGAGCGTGATCACGGACGGTGCTCGTGACGAAGGACCTCTAAACGGTCAACGAAACGTCAGCAGGAGAATAAAAAAGTACGTGGTATAGTAGTAATAATATCATAAATCCGATAATTTCAATGCTACAATCAATCAGTTCAGACTTAGGTAGGTACAATTTTTGTACCTACGTATAGGTAACATTTTTGCCAAGTATAATCCATGCATCTATCATAGTTCTAGCTTGTTCCAGTACCAATTCTATTTATCACATGTTGCAAAAGTCTAAATGCAGAATTGTGTGAAATATTTGAAGGATTTTTTAAATAACGATCCATACAATTATTAGAGTAATGACAGTTACAGCCTCGCTCTGAAGGTGATTATAGTCCAAAATATAATAATGAAATTATTATCTTTATCTTGGTTGCCTAACCCAGTTTTGTCAATCAATGCAACGTCTTGCAAATTTGGAAACTCACTTTATTTTTTAGCACAAATGAAAAAAGAAGCTAGGCACAAGTGTCTAAAAAAGCATTTAGGTATTTGTCCTAAGCATGTTTAACGATAAAATATGACCCAGTCAAAGAAAACATTATTACTTGCACAAATACTAAAAATATCGATTGAAATGCAGTTCCAAATTCAGAACATTATGCCACTTAATGAAAAAATCACAAGATTCACATGTCATTGAGGCGGGATAGGAGAATGTGCACTGCAAGTAGGTAAGATCCTTTCACGTGTCAAGAACACGCCAAACATTTTTAACATTTCGCCAAAAAGCTTTAATAACCTACGCAGTTATAATACTTACTTTATATTTATAAAGATCGTGCACTAATGGATATTGCCACTAGAAAAACGTATCATTCACACGTGATCAACACGGTGAAGAAAAACATCGTAAGGAAAACAGCACGCTGTTGAACCAAAAACATTGACATGCCATCGGTTAGTGTTTCGATAAGCAACGATGGGTTTGCAAATTTTCACGTGGAATGCTAACTACTGTCAAAACGCGGCTATGTGCCAAATATAATGTTAAGACTTGCTTCTGACTACCCCCTATTTGGTATCCTGTGGTATCCTACGCACTGAGAAAGTATCTGAGGATGATCATTATGCAGAATAAGGTACTTTCCCAAGAACGCGAAAAAGGCTGCTAGACAGTAGACAAAGATATCTGTAATATCACCCAGAAATCTATTGAAAATGGACTTGAAGATTTACAGCCCTCCCTAAAAATTTTCCCCACTTCACATCATTTCTTTTACCGGATTATGTAGAATGTACTAGCGTGTTTCGATTTTGAATTATATTCTAATGTAATGTATATATAGATAGACTAGCTTCTGCCCACGGCTTCGCCCGCGTGGTAATCGGAAAAAAGTAACCTATGTGTTATTCTGATGAACCTCTATAAGCTATATAACTGTAAAGTTTCATCAAAATCCGTTCAGTAGTTTTAACACAAACTTTCGCGTTTATAATATTACTAGCTTCTGCTTCGCCCGCGTGGTATCCGCATAAAAAATAGCTTATATGTTATTCTGATGTATAAGCCATGTTATACATCAGAATAACATATAGGCTATTTTTCATCAAAATCCGTTCAGTAGTTTTTGCGTGAAAGAGAAACAAACATCCATCCTCATAAACTTTCGCGTTTATAATACTAGGTTCTGCCCACGGCTTCGCCCGCATGAAACCTGGATAAAAGTAGCCTATGTGTTATTCTGATGTATATGCTATATTACTGTAAAGTTTCATCAAAATCCGTTCAGTAGTTTTAGCGTGAAAGAGTAACAAACATCCTTACAAACTTTCACGTTTATAATATTAGTAGGATAGGATTAGTAGGATAGGATATATAGAGATATTGGGGAAACTATATTGGGGTAGGTACGTAGCGCATTTACTTCAATGGTTTATATGAATATGCACGCACAGCTACGAGGTAGGATACCAGTAATGTAGTAACAGCTTGACAATATTGCTAGTATATCGCGAGGATGTGCAAACAGCTTCCAGTCAATTGAGTAATTAACCGGTATCTATCAAAGTCGGGTAATTACAGTAACATTTCAAATTGATGCATTCAGATTGCTTTTGATTTATGTCAGTGTGAATTCAGTAGTGAAGGTTTGTTGTTGGCATTGAACATATCAACTTCTCATGCTAGATGATTCTGTGCCCTAGTATGAGATGAGACCTTTCATTCTGTTTCAATGAAAATTGAGTCTGCGAATTTATTCCCCTTCATATTCTAGGTATCGTTTTGAGTAGTAGTAGAACTTGTCTGGGGAAGTGCTACCACTATACCAATCTCTGTCGGCAGTAATGCTCTTTGAAGGATGTAGGTCTGGTGAAATTGCAGGCACATGCGACTTTTTACCCTTTTTGTCGTCGTGATACATGTGGTGATGCAAGCGTCCTGTAGGTATGCGGTTACCGTAACCTACCAAGCGTAGGTTACGGTAATCGCTTATCTACAGATGGGCCGTATGTTAGCCACTTTAGTAAAATAAAAAAAAGTGGGCTGAGAATTCAAATGTACACGAGATAGACCAAAAGACCGGATTTTTTCATTTCCTTTATCACTTTTTGTCTATATTTTGGTCATCATAATCATTTCTAAAACGGGCCCTTTTACTGTCTTAGTTCAATTTATTTTTGGTACGCGTTGTTTCCTTTTTCCATGATCGGACGATATAAACTGACGAGACTCTTCTCCTATGAAGTCAGTAAAGGGAAGTTTGATTCTGATAGGAAAGACTTCAACGCGCTTCACCAACGTAACGTGTGTTGTAAATAAATGCATCAAAATCAAATGGCCAATGGTCAAACAGAATAGAGTCAACAAACCCTTGACTTCCCTATCATCCAGGCTAACCCCACTACGCTATAGAAAGTGAATGTTACCCACCACTACCCGCTACAGCGCGTGCGGCGACAATAACATACGCGGCTTGGCGGCAGCGCGCATCGAACGCCGTATTCAAATTTCAAACTTTCGAAAATTTATTTGATTTCTTTTATACTTTTGTGCCAGTGTTGCGAGCTGTAAACATGAAACTGAAAGTTTTTATTATATTCGGTAAGTTTTTTATTATGTGTATGAGAATGTCAAATTACACGTATTGTGATAACAGATTTTTAATGTCGTTAAAAAAAAATATGTCGGGTATTTATAATGTGCCCAGAGGTAAATTACACTTTTTAAGCATTATGTCAGAGAATGTGTTGGGTGTACGCAGGAGGTTGAAACTAATATCAGAGTCGTAAAGTAATTTGGCGCGTTATGAACCGGTAGCATTATTTCATCCATCAAAGGTAAGTTTAGCAAAAAGTTGAGCCCGCGATTGAGTCATTTCCTACATTTTGCCACGATTATGCCACTTGAATTAGCATATTCTATAAATTTGCAATAAATTACAAACAAAATTGACACCGGCGGTATACAAAGTTGCTGCACATTTTGTCTGGAGAAATACACTTTCGTCTTTCCGCTCCATTTAGCTTGCTCATCGTTTGCGGTATAAATTATAAATTACGGGTATGTCGTTTGAATTACTGTAGCAATTAAGTTGTGCTGATCAAAATATAAACCAAATCGGAAGAATGTATTGTACTCAATTAAGTATATCATCAAAAAAATCAATGATAAGTTCATTCAAAATGATTTTATTTCTGAAATTTATTTTGTTTTCGAGGAAGATAATGTTTATAATCTCAGTTTACCACCATTTTCCCATATTTATAACATAAAAAAGCCCTCTAGAAATTATAACGCTATTCTAGAATGCTGTCTTTATGTTTCGGAACACGCTTAACTTCGTGGTTGAGCTTGTCAAATTAATTAATCAACTAATTTATAACCGCAACATAGAGTAAATAATAATTCAATGGCCTCAATTCTGTAGTACACTGACTAAACTAAATTTAAACTGTCGCTCTCTTTTACTGATAGTGCAAGCAAGAAAGAGATAGCTACAATTTTAGTGCTGTCAAATTAGTCAGATTTAAGTTTTCCATACAAATTTAGTCGTGATATCAAAACATGTAGCTATCTCTTTCTTGCATACACTATCTGTAAAAGAGAGCGATAGTTTAAATTTAGTTTAGTCAGTGTACTACAGAATCGAAGCCAATGTATTTAATAAATTACTATCACACTTCTGTTCGACAATCATCTGTGTTCCAGTTTTAAAAGACTAAACTTATTTTTAAAAATATTGACAAATTATTCGTAGCTCATTGAATAATTGTATTTAGATATTTATCATCATAGATCGCCAATGTCAAACTGTGCTACCACAAGAAGAATATCCATAGTTCCATCGTATTCATTCCAGTTCACGTGTTACTTTGTTACAATGTGTACTATGTGATGACTTAAACGTGGTATTTTGGTATGTAGATATATATCTACATACCAAACATAATTGGCGTACGTTCTCCTACAGATTTCTGTAAATGTTTTTCTTGTAACAACCTCTGCTTTTACTCGAAACATTCAACTAAATTAGTTACACAAATTTCAGTTTAATTAGTCGTGTTTGCTGTTCTAATTAAGATCAACACTAGATATACTTAATTTTATGTGTTGCTGTAAAGTTTGATACTTGTGAATGTCAAATACTATTGAGATCTTCTTCAATCTTGTTATCAAAAGCCTAATTTTGCTGTAAGGTAATTGACAATTGTCTGTGCCATCTATTAAATGTATTCCAATATGATACTACGACTAAAGCTATATAAGAGATTAAAATAAAAAAAATCTACGAGGTAGCGATAATTTTCAAAGTACGTCTTTTTTGTATAAATTAAATGTGACTACTTTTGAACATTGATTATAAACTTTGTACTTTGTATATGGGATAGTGGTTACTTGGTTTGGTTTTACACTGTTGATTGTATCCAAACTTTAATCGTAAAATTTAAATAATCACAGGTAATAATACATTAGTTTTTCAAAACATTCTAATTACTGCTATGAGATAGCACAATTCTTTCATGAAGATAATTTAAGTTGTGTTGTGAAACTGGACATTTCTAGAAATACGCAATCTTGCAATCTTCCATAGTTTAACTGTGACTGATGTAATCCCCACTTTAAATAATGAACTCTTGACGGGTTACTATTGAATCCTAATTTGTGTATCATTATAATATTGTCGAAAGAGTTAACATTCAAAACATTGTACTTATGATTATTATATCTGTTATTAAATTATCTTCTTTGCATTTAAATCATCTAACATTGTTGCTTGCAGAATTAATGAGTTAACATTCTGCTGAACGGATACCAAAATGTTTTGGGGTTTCGCAGAAGCATAACAATAACACAAACTCTTATTATTTATCCATAGGATACGCTCATAATTGTAATGCGTTTTTAAAAGACTTACCACCGAATAAACAAACATTGCTCAGAATGTCATATTTTCCAAGATAGATAAATCATTTAATTGCAACTACCTATTAACAAAGTACTTGTAAACCATTTTGCTTATGTATAATTTAGCATCCACTTAAATATTGAGTAGTTTTTTAATATTCGGCCAATTGTACTATCTAGGTTTTCCAAGTTCGCTTGTTGTTTCACTATTTCTTTCCTGGTCCCTCTGCTTCAGCTCATTTTATTCCAAGGACTCGGTGAAAACATCACTATTATATTTTCGATGCTCTAATCTTACAATTTCATCCTTGCCTGCACCAAAAATGAATTATCGAGTTTATATATAACGGAAATTTAAATTTATAACAGACGATGGCTAGCGGATAAACTGATTCGTTAGTTTAAATTTGTTTGTTGTATCAAAAGATAAACTTTTGATTAAGTCAGTGCAAATGGGATTAATAGTGCCAAACTGTCTATTGTGGATAAAATCAGAGAGTTTTATTAGATTTGTAGATTTTAAAAGGTTTCAAGCTGCAATGAGTGTGCGATTTATACTCAATCATACATTTTGTTGAGTTATCATTTTTGCCTGAGTAGGTTTAGCTTCACAAATTCACAATCGCTCTATGAGTTTACTCGTACTTTTCAGAAACTTTCACATACCTAGTTTAATAAATGTGGATAATAATCTTAGTTACTCCGCCTTTTTTATTCTTTAGTCCTCAAATAAATAAGGGGTTTTATTATTATTTCGAATATCTTATACTAACCCTCGTAAAATGTCATGAAGAGGCTGCCTTCTTCAGTGTCCTTTCAGAAATTACATTACGAATCCGTAGAAGAACCAAGGTCCGACATAATTTTCAGGATTACTTATTTGACATCTGAAGAGCCGAATCAGGGAGGACAAGCATCAGTCCAATCAGGCAAATCTGATTGTTCAGTATTTTAGGTATAATCTTTGTTTTCAAGGTCAAAATTATCAAGGTATGTGACGCAATTTACGAGAAATCTTAGGGGAAGGTAACCTAGTAACTTAACCAATTAGCTGCTGAATACCATAGTACTGAATCACAGGGTGTAGAGAAAGGCTGGATTGGTATGTAGCAAAAGTTACACAATAGAATCGTGACTCTAGAAGGTAAGCCTAAATCCTGATTTTGAACAATCCAAAAGCATTGTTCACAAAATTAACCCGCACAGATTTTGATTGAAGCATAGAGCTTAATATTTTTTGAGTACACAAAGTAAATAAAATATTATTTACAGCGCATAATGGACTGATACTATAAGCAGTATCAGTCCATTATGCGCTGAAGAATAATTTTGATCGCTGCTGCGTGCAAAATAGGCTTATATCTCAAGAAAACTGCATAAGTTTTTCCTACTCTAAATGATTTGCTGAAACTCATATTAGGGTGTAACCTTAGTACATTATGTCACTTTAGTAAGTTATGTGTCAGTCTCGGTGATGCCTAAGTCATCATAATCTTATTTGCGCCAATCTCTTTTATCCGGGTACCACGCGAGCGAAGCTGTGGGCAGTAGCTACTGAATAATAAAATAAAAGGTTAGACTAGCTGTTTCGTTACAAGCTATGACCAAACTAACATAACTATGCAATGAATTCGCGTCACGAGCAAATTTACTACGTCTGAGGTAATGAGAGTGCAGCCTGCATAATAACTGGATCAATGGTTTATTCAGCCATGGGTCCAGAGGGAACCGCCCACATTCTGATAGCGGGTTCCTACCATAGTAGATAATTAACTACAGCAACGATCGGCCAGTAGTGGTACTATTCCGCATTTTATGAATGCAGATGCAGACTTCGAATTTATAGGCCAAGATCTACTATAGCGGAGTAGCTCTAGTGCCTTAATTAAACATGATCTTTGTGGAGTATTGTATACTTTGAAATAACCTATAAGTATTGAATAATTTCTATTTCTGGGTATTTATGTATCATTGCTGTTATAGGACCGACAAGACAAAGTACGTTTTTAAGATATCTATTGGTAATGGACAAAGGTTCCTTTTTAAAGCAAAATTTTACTACTTTACCTTCGCACTCATTGTTATTATTAATATTGAACCGAATCATTGTTACTAGAACAAGACTAGTCAACTTGTGTGGGAACTATTAGTTGTGTCTTATGTACAAGACCTGCCGGATCTTTATTGCCTTAGTTCAAACAAATGAGGACTAATTAAGCGTTGGGCAGCGAGCCTTTTCGGTCTAGTTAAGTCTTAAACCTTATTAGATTGTAAACAAAGAACTGTATAAAAAACAAAGATAATAACGATTTTGTGGGTTTCCAAATAAATGAAGAGATTGCTTAGAGTTCAAAGTAAAATGTTCCTTACTCTACAATAAGGCTTTGTAAATACTTTGGTTGTGCATTGTTACATAATTAGATGGTAGGTCTTAAGGGGCGTTATTGTATCTTTGCATTCACAAAACCATAAACCATTTTACCATCTCATTATGTCGCAATGCACAATGCTCTACTTTGCTAAACTGCAAACTTGCCTTAAATTTGCCACTAGTATTTGGGTGATTGCGTATAATTTAATACATCAATAGGGCTCAAGGTGTAATTTAACTTTAGTTAAATACACAGTACCATGCTATGTATCTCTATTACCAGTTTTGAATGAATGAGAGAAAATTTCTCCGAGGTTGGTGCATGATACAAAACGAAATACGTGCAGATTTTTTCCAGGCCCATAATTCTGTGTAATGAAACATATTTTTATAAACAATTTCAGAAAATTATGGATGGATCTTTGTTTCACGCAAAAACTATTCAACAAATTTTGATGAAACTTTACCACGCGGGGGAAGCCGTGGGCAGAAGCTAGTACTTATATAAACGCGAAAGTTTGTGAGGATGTTGGCCTTTCAAGGAAAAACGACTAAACGGATTTTGATGAAATTTAACAGTAATATAGCTTATACATCAGAATAACACATAGGCTACGTTTTATCCGGGTACCACGCGGGCGAAGCTGTGGGCAGAGGCTAGTATCACATATTTCCAATCATTATTATGGTAAATTAATAAAGAAGCAGATATTTCAATACTAGTAATAAAGGTAAATTACAAAAATTTGGCATCAGTTTGCATTAAACAAACATACTGTAGGTATATGTATAATATGTATGTATTTACAAAAAAAAATGTATATAAGTAGTATACTCGTATCAGTCATGTAGTTCCCATAATACAAGCTCTGCTTAGTTTGGGGCTAGATGATGCTGTGTGAAAAATGTCCAGAATTATTTATTTATATTTATTTTATTTAGTTATTTTTACCCAGCATTTTCTAACAGTATCAACGGCAGATTACTAGCTTCACTGAAGACGCTAGATGGTTGAACAAATTGGGACTTCACAGCTAATTTAAACTTTTACCGACATAATACCTCATTGAGGGTAATTTCATACTATTTCGTAGGTACTACGGTACTTGTCAGCAATAATAATAACCATTCACAGAATCACCGATTTGGTACACCATGATGACGATAATAATATTATTACTGTGCCATAGCGATACATTAGAAAATTGCTGTTTCCGACATCAACTCAAGACATTGACTATCCATGTTCCATGTTATTGTAAATAATAAATAATAATAATAAATAAATAAATAATGCTGCACAATTACACACAGCATCATCTAGCCCCAAAGTAAGCAGAGCTTGTGTTATGGGAACTGCATGACTGATATACTACGTATATATGTTTTTTTTTGTAAATACATTCATATTATACATAGAAAACACCCAGACCCGAGACAAATATTTGCAGATAGTTCCGCGGCGGGAATTGAACCCGCAACCTTTTGCGTCTCAGGCGGACCTTCGCCCGCAGCGCCACAGAGGTCGTCATTGTAAGAAGTTTATTAGCGTGGTGATCCTAAAGATAAGCTATGGTTGCTTATATTTAGGAAAACACCTCTACCAGCCTATATGTACATCATAGTCCACGTAGGATTCAGAGATAAACAAATCAAAATAGTTGCCATACTTTTGGGCCAGACCGCATTTTTTTGTATTGAATCTTCCCCATTCTGTTTTTTTCAAGTTTTTCCGAAGGTGTAGCCGATTTTGTGGCAAAAATAGTTTTATATTTGAACTAACATATTTCCGAATTACCTAAAAAAAAAAAAATTTTGTTTATTTCAAAAAAAAATACCAACTATCTCCTTCATGCCACTACATATCAAAATAATTATTTCCGTTCGTCTCTATCGTAAGCTTTTTGATGTGAATCGATAACTCTTTTTTTACCTGCATCGACAGAAGCCATAAAACAAGAAGTATATGCGTTTGCCATAACAGGTGGTGTATGTGTATGTGTATATGTTTGTCTGCTAAATACCATTCCGAAACAGCTTTTCGTGGCTCTTAGTTAGATTTATTCTCCACAAGTCACTAGGGCGCGCTGAAATCGATGATGAAAACACACGTCGGGGATTTATATTAAACATACTAAAACATTACCTACATACTAAAGTAAAAAAATATCATGCATACTTATCTTTTTCCTCTGCCCTTATTTTCTTTTCACCATAGTTTACGGACTTTTAAAACTTATATTTCTACAAAACATCGTACAGAGGTTTCAGGTAAAGAGTAAAATACTTGAAACATTTATTGTTTCAAAATTCTCGACTTATCAAGTTTTGCGACGTAAAGTTTGTTAATTCTTACGTTACTCGAGAAATAAATATTTATTTCCTTTCAACACTCTTATTTACAAACACTTATAAAATATTTTACCACATTTTTAAATATTTTTTTCGGATAGTTACATTTCAAGAAGTCTAGTTTAGTTAATTCAGATAGTAAAAAACGAAGCCAGACAGAAAACTCGGCCACAAAAATGTGTCACACAAAAGTAAGTCAAAAAACATTGTCATTTACTTTAAAGATACTTACTACTAACTAAACGTTTGTCGGCATTTCCTTTTCAATTTTAAAGACGACATAGAAATTAATCTGAGTCACTTCAACATTGACCTTCATAGATGCTATGAGGTTTTTACTTGGCAAAATAATAAGTAAGATTCTGTCGGAATCAGATTCGTTTATAAATAAGGCGTACACAAGTTTCATAAATAAACACAAAGTACCTAATGTATTCGGTTTCCTCGTAAATTATGTTAGCTTCCATCATGTTTTGTTTTAGTTGAACGTTATATTTATGTCAGGGAAGCTAAAAACAGTAGATTTTTTGAGATAATCTTTCATTTAATCTATTTACACAATCGGTACGTCTATGAACACTTAGTTACTTCAAGTTTCATTGTTATAAGTACACACGGACCGTCAGATAATTAAAACACCCTAGCCACCTAGCTCAGCGGAACGGATTCCAAAATATTCTACAGAGATACTGTGAAATATTTAATTACTAGTTGTTGCCCGCGGCTTCGCCCGCGTGGTATGTTAATAAAAGTAGCATATGACCGTCTCCAGGCTTCAAACTATGTCAACCAACTTTTGAATGAATCGAACCAAGGATTACAATTTATACAAAGTTTATAACACCCCAAAAAATCTTTTGAAAAAACTTGTTTTGAGCGATCAAACATTTTTTTTCATAGAAACTTTACCGTCCTATTTAACCCCCTTAGGGGTCGATTTTCGAAAATTACATTAGCCTATGTGTTATTAGTAAATATAGTAAATTCTAAACTATCTACATTCCAAATTTCATCAAAATCGGTTTAGTAGTTATGGAGATACGTGGTAACAAACATTCACACACACACACACACACACACACACACACACACACCCACACACACACACCCACACACAAACACACACAAACACACACACACCCACACATACACACACACACCCACACACACACACACACAGACTTTCGCATTTATTATATTAGTAGTTAAAATCAACAAAGTAAAATAGTAAGGCTATAATTTTTTATAGTCATATTTACTATTGGTCTAGATATAAAATATGTTTTAATGGCGGTTCATCCTTAGTATCACGTACATAGTCTGCGTGACCCGTGATTTACTTATGTTTTTAAAGCTGTTTTGCTACCATAGTAGACTGCGAAGGACCACCGTGAGATTTGATTGTTATATCATGTAATTGTTATCGCTTCTAGCATCCAGCATCCAGTATTGTTCTCGGATTGCATTCTGATGAAAACTGCTGAGAAAAATAGCCTTCGATATTGCGTGAGATAAAATGCCTTACATATAGCCTGATTTTTGTAATACATGTGATTCTGATTTTGCAATAAGCTAATCCATGTTGGAGGCCCAGTGGGCCTTTCTTTACAAACACCTAACAATTTTTTTTATAAAGTACTTTTAAGTAAAAAACAAGAAGGGTTGTGCATTTCAAGATTAAACCATATTCGTTTCACTATATTTTCAAAATAGAAACACGGAGTCATGGTTTCTTTGCGACAATACACAGAGAAATGTAATTGCCATACGAAACATTTTGTATAGAATCGATTAAAAAAAACGTGTCAATTCCTAGCCGTGGCTTTGAAATGAGAACATTTCTAAGCTGCGTTCATACGATTCCAGCAATAACAGAGCAGCATTAATAAGGTGCGCTAAATCGTTTCATAATTATAAATTGTATTATAAGTCTCTGGCATGATTGAATTTTATTAATCGTTCTGCTTACATGGACTAAACGCGCTTTTTATTTTGATATATATGAAAAAAACAGCAAAGAGCGTACATTCCTCATCTATATAAACGAAAAAAACCATGCTTTTTATGAAAAATCATGTATTGGCGTTATTTAACTTTTGAAAGCATTGTTTATTAGCGATAAAAAGGCTCTAAGTGTTTCTTAAACAACAATTTAGACTACCAATCTATAAAATAAGAAACATATCTTTATGTATTACGAAACTCAAGTACCAGGGCCAGCTCTGACTGATTGGTGACCAAGGGGAAACACTAGGGGCCTTGGTAAGCCAACGGCTAGGTAGATGGATGACATCGTTGCCGTACAGGGATAAATTTGCCAGAACCGACTGGTGTGGTGTTTGAAGTTATGGCTTATGCCCAGCAGTGGGTGACTACAAGCTACCAATGAAGATGATCTAATTATGTGTGTATGTAATAGGCAAGTCAGTCGTGCCAGTTGCTAGGAAATAAGGAAATGCGAGTGACAATCTTATTAATCGTGTAAATGAAGCATTACTCTTCCATTGTGAAACATGTTACGATTTAAATGACATGTTGCGCCATTATACTCATCGGATATTAGAACACGAATGTTATGTCATTACCATTTGATGATCTGGGTGACTCAATCTTTTCGATAGCGCCTACTTTTGACCTATTACAGTTGATATTCTTTCAAATACAAATATGACTCTGCCCTATTTTAGAATATTGATATTGGAGCCTTGTGCCCCCCACAACGTATGACGAGTTGACAAACTAAATAAATTAAGTTATTTCGAAATCAACTTTTGCTAAGCAAGTTTTGATGAGTTTGACAGGATGCTCAGAGGATTTGGGTGAGGAGTCGAGTTGAAATAAATTGGTCATTCCACATTGTTAAATAAAAGTTTCATTAAGAAGAGTGAAGATGGGCT
The DNA here is from genome assembly GCA_958496245.1 of Perizoma flavofasciatum. NCBI lineage: Eukaryota > Metazoa > Arthropoda > Insecta > Lepidoptera > Geometridae > Perizoma > Perizoma flavofasciatum. The sequence continues at coordinate 5,087,676 of OY292439.1, read as the reverse complement.
CAATGGGCTCCTGAATAGAAATTCCTTTCTTACAAAATGTCACGACTCTCATTAGGGAGAAAGCTAAAAATGCTGCCCGGGATTTATCAATGGTTTACAAATCTAAATATAAATAAGTTAAAGCTTTTGTTAATGCTTAAACATAAATGTGTTCTCTCACTGTTTTTCACTCAGGTATAAATAGGAAGTTGTAAGAGATGGCAATACTTTAAATACATTTTATTTTTTGTTATTTTGATTGCCAGAAATCTTTTTATGAGAACTATTTATACAATACCTTTCATTGAGAGCATAATCCGTACATTTTTGGGTTTACTGTAAGCACACAGGTCCTCACAGATCAAGGTTCAATACCTCTCATATTTTAACCACTTTCCCGTCCAGCCATGAAAGTCTAGTGTCATTCAATTTTCCCGGTCCCACTGTACCTTTTTTGCCAACGAAATCCAGAAAAGGGCCCGCCTTATTCTAAAGTAGAGGTTCAAATTGAAACGAGAGCCGGTTTATCCTGTTGGATGAAAAAGCTTTCAATGAAGTTCATCGTTTATTTTAAAAGTTTGCGAGATTTTTACCACTTATAACTTGCTTTTTTTGCAATCGCGCTTGAATATTTAAAGATTTATGGATTATGTAAATTAATTTTGTCTGTGTAGGTATTAATTAGGTTTGGAAACGGATCTAGTTCAGATATTTTAGTAGCAGAATTAGCAAAAAAAGTTTGCCATCTTTACTCAATTTTAGTTGTAAAATGGTCAACTTGACCAAGGAGTAGGTATATCTTTAAATAAGGAAGGGGAGGCATGTCTGTACCTTCTATAGCTTTATTAGTGACCTCATTAAAAGTCATTCAAGAGAAAGCTTCAACCTGAGGCCCAAATTTTCGTACCTACCTAATAAACTATTGTCAAATAAAGTTTCGGACTAATTTCGCGCCTTGATAGTCTTTTCTTTAAAAAGTCAAAAGAGATTGAAAGCTGACTGAAAGAAGACTAAAAATAGATTATGGATATAAACGATTTGACGACCGATGTGGCGCGATGGGCGAAGGTCCGCCTGCGACACAGGAGGTTGCGGGTTCGATTCCCGCCCTGGGACAAATGTTTGTACGATCTGCAAATATTTGTTCCGGGTGTTCTGGGTATTTTCTATGTATAATAAAAAAATATCTATCTATGTAATGTATTGTATTAAGTATATCAGTCATCTAGTACCCATAACACAAGCTCGGCTTCGCTTGGGGCTAGATGATGCTGTGTGGATTGTCCAGCATTATTTATTTATTTATTTATTTTATTTATTTATTAATAGATGATACGAGACTTCTAGTATATAGAATGGAAAATAAATAAGGACGAGAATAGTTTGCTACTTACGTACGTAGCTACTTACTAGGTTGGCGTTACAAGTCAAAAAAACACGCAATCTTCTACCATTTCCCAATTAGACATATTCAGAGAATACCTATTACTAGGTATGTCTAATGAACATGTATTGGGTTAGTATACCTACTCAGGCGTTTAATCTATGATAGTGCAGTTTACGGAGAAAATAACTTACGAGACTGTAGGTGTTGGTTGGTATTATTGCGATGACGTACGGGAAAGTTGTAGGGGCTCTTTGAAGTGTCCATTCGCAATGTATAGGTATCCATAGGTTGCTTAGCCCTTGCAGTGGCATTTCTTCATGGATATACTAGAAACACTGACTAAATATGCCTACGGAATCCACATTTTTCTTATGCAACTAATGGAACTCAACATAATATTTTCGTTGTCATACTGCTCAGATAAAATAAAATGCATAGTTTAAAAAAAACCCAAAACACGCTTTTATCACGCACAAAAATTATAATAAAGAATTCCACTATACATCTCCTGAGTCCATCACCAGACCCTCGTTACCAAGTAAAATCTATTGGACTCGTCAAAATAAATCATTTGAGCCCAAACACTCGGGGTTTATTAGTAGCCACTGAAGAGTTCCACTATCCACCTCCTGGCTCCATCATCAAATCAGCTCCAAGATACCAAATTATAGTATTGTCATCCAAACTACATATATGTACAGAGTTTCATTTTGATACGACGATTAAGTAGGTTAAAATTGACTTTCAAGATTTGATTACATTGTTTGCTAGTTAGTTACAAGTGAAGCTAATATAGCCTTGTTAAAAACTTTAAATAATCTTTGCTCGTATCTAAAATGACAGCTGTGTCAGAAAACCAGCTATTGATAAAAGTAAAAAAAATGACTAGGAAAGCACCCTTGTGCTAGTCAAGTCCTTAGTCCTTACTAAGCAAGAAAAATTGACTACAGTAGACACTGGAGCTTATTAACAGGGGCTGCGCAAGATTGAGAGTGCTTTGTAGTAGGTACCTACAGGTTGAGCACGATTTCGTCTTTTTCATCAAAAAACTGGTTATCCAGGATATAAACTTCTAAGATAGTGCAACCTACAATTTATCATAATAACATTCAAAAGCTCAAACAAGCGACCTAGCCAATTACAAGTTTCGCTACGCTTATTATTTTTGCTTGCACGCAAACTAACCTGTTCCACTACTTTTGCACACCAACTTACCATGTTTCACGACTGACCTGTATAACATCTGACCCTACTCTAGTCTTGAAACTAATTTCACTCGCAACGCGACCTTTTGGAGGGGTCTGCATTCCGACTATTCTATGACTGGTTTAGTCGCTTTTCTTGATATATATAAATTTAAGTTTATGCCTACGATCAAATGCCTCGCCGCGGACCAAAAAGAAAGATAATATGACGAACGAACAAAAAGGACACAATGTTATTAATTGTATTGCTTTAGTTGGAGCAAACAAAACTAGTCTCGCAACGTGCTTATAACTCCGTTATCTAAAAAGCTCAGACTATTTAATTTGAAATTAAAATTTATCTACAGACGAACTAAGTACCTTACCTGCCCTATTACTTAATTTTAATAGTTCAGACAGAAACTAAAGTTATAATTGGGTTGAAATAGCTAAAGTTTGGAAAACAAAGTTAGCTGCTAGATGCAGTTCGAAATAGCTTTAGGTGACGGCAAATGAAAAAAGTAAGTACCTAACATAAATAAAAAATATCGCCTTGATACTGTTTTACATACTTGCTTACTTATTTTGGTATGTCATAGGCATTGAAATACTATTTAGCTTTGTTTTAAACCTATTTCAGATGTGTTTAGTAGAATGTGGATGAAAACGGTCGCCGATTTATATCTTAAGGTGTAATATTTTTATATTTTCTCTTCATATCTTAACTCGATCAGCAAATCAGAAGCAACACAAATTTCAAACGCAACTACATTAAATTAAAATTTACAACATACGCAAGACATGCGCTGGCACTTACGATTTCCGCGCTCACAAAGAGTGAGTTTACTCTCTGAAAATCTGATCCATAGATGGCCAATCAACTCCACAATGCGTGTTAAGGTGGCTTCCTACGGATCATACCACGCACAGCCGACAGCCACACCGAGGCTTTTCCTACGGTGTGAGTCCATCCGTGTGGGTGCATGATTCGAAGCTATTTTATTAATGGTATATATATATACTGCTTTAGCGTGCGTGAAATCCCTATGACTATGACTCAATGAGGAAGGTAAATGAGGTACGACTATAAGTAATAAATAACCAAGCAGCTAATATATCAATTTTTGCTTTGATATATCAATAGAATTACAATTTAATTACTTTTTTATAACCACATTTATAAAAACGGCACGAAGTTTTATAGCCGTAAGCTTAGCCTAAATATTAGTATATAACTATTAATAAGTATAATAATGATTAAATATACTTATGTAGGTACATTAATGATAATGGAGTTCCGCTTCGATCATAATAATTTATAACAACGTCAACTGCACGATTGCTATTACAAAACCTCACACAATATCACTTTATTGTGAACGGCATCGCAGTTCATTTTATTTCACTCCAGATGTTAAAATGTCGATCGTGGCCGATTGGACCTTGGATCTCGCCATTGTTTCCGAATGGTTTTTATTATAAACTATAGATTTAGATCAAATTTAGTACCGGTGTTAGACTGAAGACAGATTTATAAGCCGAATTTAAAGCCGAATCTTTTCGTTACGTCATTTGTCCAGCTTTAGCTTCGGCCAAAATTTGAAATGTTGCAATCATGCATGAACTACATTACAAAAAAAAAAAAAAAAAAAACTTTTATCAGTTAATGTTATTCTATAACTTGCCTCTGCCCACGGCTTCGCCCATATGATACCCGGATAAAAAAAGCCTATATGTTATTCTGATGTTAAAGCTATATTACTGTAAAGTTTCATCAAAATCCGTTTAGTAGTTTTTGCGTGAAAGAGTAACAAACATCCATCCTTATAATATTAGTCGGAATGTAGGTAGGTACAATTTTCAACGTCAGTCAAAATTTGTTGATTTTCGGCTCTGCGGTCATAGCCGAATATTCGTATTAACTTATCGTCTTACAATCGTTACTTAAAAAGCTCTAATTGTGACCTTCAATCCCGCTAATGACTGTGGGATACTTGCTGCATACAATCTCACTCAGCCTCGAAGCAAAATTGATTCACATCATTGTGTCTAAAAATATTTTGAGTTATCGTTTCATTACTGTGCCTCTAACGTAGGTTGATATGTCTATTGTATAACAGACACGGTCTCGAAGCGACGGAACTACCAATTAATGTAGTAATTAAAGAAAAATAATAGGGCAGTTTAGTTTTAATATTTTGAGGTAACACATAATTACTATACTCTTATTTCTAGTAGCTACCGGCTGCCTGTTTGAAATAAATGAAATTTTCTTCGTGGCTTGAGTAACTACCTAGTTACATAAATTTTGTTACAGATACATATGATAATAGTGCCGATAAACAAAACCTTTTAATTTTTACTAAAAAACGGGATATTTACCATGATTTGTGAGTTTGAATGTTTCCCGATATTTCAGATCACCTGTTGAATTCTGGCTCAAATCACTGGATCGAGTTGCATAATCCACAGGTAATCTCAACAGAAAGCCATTACATACCAAGATACCAAGAAGATTTGTGAGTTTGAAGGGAAACATTCAAACTCCCAAATCATGGTAAATATCCCGTTTTTTAGTAAAAATTATGTTCAAAACCATCATAGTTTCAAAAGTTAAAACCTTTGAACCCAACTTTCAAGTTAAATTCATTTTACCATTAAATTTGCGTTATCCTGATGTTATTTTGTTAAGAGTATTGAATAAAATCATATCCTAAAGTAATGTCAACTATATGGCATGCACGGTATCAGTCGCATCCTACATAATCATGTAGGTTAGTATCTAACTTATTCAATATCATTTTGCGTTTTGGCAAAACTTATTATCATCAAAGAGGTTGCAGAAAACCAACCTTATTCGTATGAATTATACAGATTTTAAATCTCGTCGATGTGATGGACTAATTTTTGAGTTCGACGAAAACTACTTTACCGAGACGGGACCTTATTTGTGACATTTCAACGCACATGAAGAGGGTATTTGCAGCCCGACGTAATCGGTCGTGTACTTTTTCGCTCCGTCAATATATAATTAATTCACGTAAATTAGTGCAAAATTCGATCTAATAACTATTGAAAAGTGTTAATTTGTGACATTTTCGGTGTTTTCAATTGTTATTGCACGGTCATCTCCCTATTGGGCGTATAATAAGGCAATTCAATTATACTCCGCGCACGCCTACCCGCTTGTAGTATTTGGCGACTGTGTGTTTGTTGTTGACTCATTAAAATTACGTTTCTCGCTATCAGCTGACAGCTTATAGATAACTAAATATGGTGAAGTGCGGTGCGTGCGGCAAATTCCTTGCACATACGGATGCTGCTAAGTGCTCCAAGTGTTCGTCCGCGTATCACCGTGCCTGTGTGGCCTTACCGGAGTCTAGTACTGTCAAATCTTGGATTTGCCCGGGATGTAAAATCAAAATTCCTCGGGAAGATAACACTCACACTCCAGTTAGAGGTATCGCCACTGTAACCGGCGCCGCCAATGCTGGCGCTGTGGTTCAGTTTGCGCCGGTTGTCGCCGCCGCTTCTGGCCCTGGCATCGCTGCCGACGTCGCAATAAGCGCCGCGCCGACGGCGCTGTACGGTTCGCCTGTTCAAACAACTGATCTCGTTTTGGAAATTAGATCATTACGAGATGACCTCGGAGCGATGAGAAGGGAGGTCAGGGATTGCCGGGAGGAAATCCGAGAGTGCCGCACTGAGCTGAAAGCCTACGCTTACCGAATTGAGTCCCTTGAGGTCAAGGTACTGTCGCTGGAGACGAGGCTTGAAACAGCACCCCCCAGTACCAACGTCGAGGAGACTATAGAAGACTTGAAGCTACAAATTAATGAGCGGGATCAGGAGCTTCTTCTCAGTGATATTGAGATAGCCGGCATACCAGAGTCGAAGGAAGAGAGTACGATTCACATTGTGAAAACATTGGCCACTAAACTAGGTGTTAGTCTCGATGACCGTGACATTGTACATGCTGAGCGCTCGGGCCCCCGTGTCCGGAACCTTTTCGAGAGCAATGGCAGTATGCCGGTGGCGCCTTCCCGTCCTCGCAACATATCTGTGACGTTGGCACGGCGCGTGCTCCGCGACCAGCTTCTACGGGCCGCTCGGGTACGACGGGTTATCACCGCCGCTGAATTGGAGCTGACAGACCCCACAGGGTCCCAGGTGTCCCAGGGCACCTCTGCCGGCCCGGGCGTACCGCACCGCGTCTATCTCAACGAGCGTCTCACCCGGATGAACAGACAGCTGTTCCATAAATCTCGTGAGGCTGCCCGTCGCTGCCGCTGGAGATACGTTTGGACGCGGGAAGGCAGGATCTTCGCTCGCAAGGAAGACGGCAAGACAGCGGAGCGTATAAGGTCCGAAAACGATGTAGCCAGAGTTTTTGTATGAGAATTGTTTGTGTGTAGCCTCAATTGCAGTAATGATTTATTTTTTATTTGCTTTAGTCAAAAGCATAATATTCATATTTATGTCATTAGTAATCGGAAGTTATCTATATCTCCATAAATATATGTTGTGTGTTCCTTGTTTATTATGTTTTTATGTTGAGTGTAAAATACATATAATCAAATTGGAAAGTATGTTCACAAACATAAACAACGATTGTCATGTAATAAAAAATAAAAAACTTCTCATTAGTACATATTACATAGGTATGATGAAAATTTATTTTGCTCAAAATTATTTATCTGATTATTACAAGTGTATATTCACTGGTAACAGTACCACGTTATTGTCTAACCATCATTGTGTTGTATTTGTTTTTACTATGATAATTCGAAACATGTGTCTAAATACGACTAATATAAATCACTCGGAAGTGTTCGTAATATTATGTTTATGTACAAATATTTTACCTAATTATATACATTTACTTCATATATCTAACTCTTGTTTATATCTGGCAACTACTTATTTTTCTAACCTCCCTAATAAAATTGTTCTTATGTTATTATTACTGTGCAAAAATACAATTTTTGATAAATCGCTTAAATTACTAGTTTGTGCTCTGGCGTCCGTAGTTAACCCTTACAGTGGCTTGAAAATAAGTAACACTCTTTGATAAACGTTTCAAGGTTAGTCTTTATAATGTAGGCTCACTGAATACACGACATGACGACTTCATCGTGGCTATGGATAGGTATGGTGTGGACTTGATGGCCGTAAATGAGACGTGGATCAGGGAAGGCGAAGGGGACCGTGCGCCTGTCGTGCCCGGCTACCGGCTGAGGTATGCGCCTCGCCCGGCGGACGTGCGCGGCGGCCGTGGCGGAGGTGTTGGTTTTTACATAAGGCGAGGAGTCAGCGCTCGCACATGGGTGCACCCGCAGGAACCTCGCTACAGAACGGTGGAGCAAATGTGGGTCACGTTGAACGTTAATGGAAAGAGGCTTGCTATCGGTACTGCGTACCGGCCACCTAAAGGGGTTCATCTAGATTTATTTTTGAACGCAATCACTGATAGCGTGAATTCGCTATCAGGCTTTGACAATATTGTGCTCCTGGGGGATTTTAATGTAGATTTATTGGTGGAAGATAATTGCAGTAAAAAAAAATTATCCACTGTTCTTAGCTGTCTTAACTTAGCTCAATTAGTAAGCGAACCAACTCACTTTACTGACCATAGCCAGACTTTAATAGATGTTATTTGCACTGATCTCAAGGCCAGACGCGTGACGGTGGAGTCCGTTGGTTCAATAAATGGGCACGCCGTTATTACATGCGAGTTTTACATATCTAGAGCCAAACACATACCATGTACTGTTTCTTACAGACCGCTAAAAAACATAGAAATAGATAAATTTGATAATGACCTGAAATCGTTACACTGGGATAAAATTTCTAAGATTGAAGATGTTAATGTAATGCTTAAATATTTTAATGAGGGTCTCCTATTCATCTTTGATATGCATGCGCCAAAGAAATTGTGTACTATTCGAGAACGAAGTTACCCATGGATAACAGATAATATCAAACTAATGATGAGGTTGCGGGATGATGCATTAACAGCTTTTCGCAAATCAAAACTAGATGTTAAAAAGAAATATTACAAAGAACTTAAATCGTTGGTATCACAATCACTATATTTTGAAAAAATTGCATATTACAAACACAGTATTAATAACAAAATTAAAGAACCCAAAACCCTCTGGAAAAACTTAAAATCAACTATATTACCACCCAAGACTGATGTTTCTCTGCCATCGCACTTTGATGATCCAGATGCGATAAGTAGACGCTTTTTGAACGTTCCTGGCACGTTAGCAGTAACTGTTTCCCTATTAACCTTTTTTGAATTTCATAGGTACAGTGATAAGACTTTCTCACTTCTACCTGTTAGTGTAGATAGTATTTATAAAATTATTAAAAACCTTAAATCAAACGCTGAAGGTTTCGATGGTATAACACTAAATATGCTCTTGCTGACGCTCCCTTTCTCGATAGAAACTATTACAGCAATAGTCAATCGGTCAATCTCCACGTCTACCTTTCCAAATGATTGCAAAATTGCTATTGTGCGCCCCTTACCTAAAATTAACAATCCAACTGTAGTGAAGGAGTTAAGACCAATCAGTATATTGCCATGTATATCGAAAATCTTAGAAAAAGCTGTCTGTCAACAATTAACATACTTCCTTGAAACTAATAATATCTTGCCAGACTATCAATCAGGCTTTAGAAAGTGTCGCAGTACGGCTACAGCACTCTTGGACGTAACAGATAATATACTGATCGCTCAAGACCAAGGTTTGTGTACTTTACTAGTTTTGCTTGATTTTTCTAGAGCATTTGATGTTATAAATACCACTTTGCTTTTATCAAAGCTCCGTTATTATGGTTTTAATTCAGACACTTTGAATTGGTTTGACAGCTATTTAAGGGATCGGTACCAATATGTTGAGCTAAAAAATAATAATGGTTCGTCTCTCTGCTCGCAACTATCTCTCTTAAACCGTGGCGTGCCCCAAGGTTCTATTCTTGGTCCTATTTTATTTAGTCTGTATAGTGCGGATATTGCGAATGAGATAAAAAATTGTAGGTATCATATATATGCGGATGACGTTCAAGTTTATTTTTCTTTTAAGCCTCAGGACATCAGCAGCGCTGTTATTGCAATAAATGAAGACCTAAACAGGATCTCAGCATGGTCAGATGCGAACAACCTCGTCCTCAATCCTATCAAAACAAAATACATGATCCTGGGGATTAAACATCATGTAGCCTCATTGCGCTTTGACACGAGTGTGTTGCTTAGAGGCGCACCAGTTGAGCGTGTGTTCGAGGCTCGAAACTTAGGGCTTCTCATGGATACTGATTTAAGGTTTGAAAAACATGTTGCCAATTGTGTACGAAACTGTTTTTACCGACTCAAAATTTTGTATAAATTAAGACCTTATCTCAGTGAAGAAGTTCGCACACAACTTGTCGAATCATTAGTACTGTCGAAATTAAACAACGCAGACACTGTATACGGACCGCGGTTGTTAGCACGAACACAGCATCTTATCCAGCGAGTTCAAAATGCCTACGCGAGGTTCTGTTTCATTGTACCGCCAAGAAGTCATATTACGCCATTTCTTAACAAACACTTCAGCCTAAAAATGAAGTCTCGACGCAAACTTCATCTGGCATGTCTCCTCTTTGGCGTGATAAATTCTGGAATGCCAAAATATTTAAACGAAAAACTTAGTTGGGTGACTAGCCAAAGAAGTTGTGTAAGCAGGCAATGTTCCACTCAATTGTCTACACAACACCATAGATCTGAGAGTTTTAGGGGTAGTTTTAGGTATGCGGCCTCCAAGTGTTGGAACAATCTGCCACCTCCAATTAGGAATGTTAAAAGTGTCAATAGTTTTAGACTAAAACTAAGAAAATTCCTAATAAGAGGCCAAATACAACATGGTAACATTAATATAGACATCTCTCTTATTTAGTCAACCTTTACTCCTTTTCATTTCCATGTAACTATGTGTATATATGCATGTCCTTTTATAATTTAAATCAGTGCTTCTCTTCACTTCTATATACCTTTACCCACTTCTATGTTACTTTTGTATTTCAACTATTTAAATATGTGATTAGAGTTTTTTTTTTCATGATTAATTTGTATTATAATATGTATTTATATGTATAATATTAAACTTACCTACTTTATTTACACTTCTATATTAGTCGGTGCTGCATTACCTTTTCCATTTTTTGGTTACAGCTGAAAATCAGCGTTGGGTGTAAACTCATCCAACACATGCTGAGCTGAACACCTTTTTGGTACAGACTTTGGACACATGAGCCGAATAACAAAAAAAAATTGTGTTTGTTTTAGTTGAATACTTCTACATGTCGGTTTATGTTTTTGTATTTTTTTTTGTATTGTTATGTTTGTGCCAAATAAACGTTTATTCTATTCTATTCTATTCTATTCTATTCTACATGCTCAGTGACAGTCCTCGCTGCATCTTATTTATCCGCGAGATTAAAAGCCGTCCTTATTAAAACACGCTAGTGTTTTTGACCCGCGTCGCGTATCTGATCCTGTCCTGGAGTAGGTTTTGTGCTTTAAAATGTCACAAATGTGGACACGTCTTTAGTTCATCAAAATCACTCCAGCACTACCTCAGCTTACGTAGTTTTATAGTTTGCCTACTCTGCTAAAGCTACCGAGGTGTAAATTATACTCATTATCATTACAAATGCGTAAGCATTCAGTGCCGCGCTTCTATGTAATTTACATCCTCTATAAATCGAAGCGAAACCAATAGTGTTAGAGGCAAACGATTCTAATTTATCCCTGAATTAATCAGGGCGAATCCATTTGTATTGCGCCGTCAAGGGCGACCAATCAATTTGGCACACCCCTACACCTCTAGAGGCTTTTTTGACTTTTTGAGAACACCTTAACGGCCCCTTTCACTGAAAAACGCTGGGTATTTCATCGTTGTACGTTATGTCATGGCTATTTGGTACATTCTATAAAAAAATCAAAGATTTTGATGCAACCCAAAGATTTTGTTTTTTTTTTCATGCAATCCGACTCTGTGTCTCCACGTTGAGTTTCCATGCTAACTTCATTTTCCCGCTGAACTCTCAAGGGGCATGAAATTAGGAATTAAATTAAATTTGCATCTAAATTAGGCATAGGCATAGGCCGTGCCTCGGTTTTCAGTTAGTTATTCATCAATGCAACAATTTTATGCAGGTCTCAATAAACCATTCACACAAAACAGAGTAGATTTAATTTGTTATCCATAATATTGTTTCTGTTTACTTTGATAGGACAAAGGTAATGTGTAAATGCCTTTATGCAAGTTCTATACTAGTACGTAAGTTTTTTGTGTCTATATTATCTGTGCGTACAATAAAGAATAAAAAAAGAGATATGAAATAGCGCAGGACGCTAGAATATCTTAATAAGTTAAGAGATAAGAAAAATTACTTCTTTCACTCTACAAGCAGCGCAAAGAACAATAACAAACAGTTTATAACGGGATTTATCTTTCGAGTGAAAATAGCTATAAATCAATTCCAATATTATCTCAATGCAACTGCGGTCACGCTACATTCCGCTACGAAGTAATTGGAGTTATATCTATAACGGCTCGAAAATACCGATACACGATTTTAAAATACTTGAATGTTTCACACGATTAAGTTTTCTGCAAATAATCATTCTTGATTGACTGCAGTGCCACAGAATGTGAGCCGTGCTATTTATAAACGTGGCTTAGTTTGTCATACTTTTAGCCTTTTTCAGTTTAGCTTTCTTCTGCTTTTATTTTAAATGACTAGTCGCTGAATCCTATAACCTTCCGCAAGAATTGAGCTATCAAATGTAAGCATAATTATTCGAATCCGACTGGTAGTTCCAGAGATTAGCGCATTCAAACAAAAAAAAACAAACACTCCTCAGCTTTATTATTAGTATATATTGTTTGTTATGCGATAAATCGTAACTCAAACGGCTCGTAATTGTCACGAGAACACTTCAAGCAGCCATTTCCTCAGACAGTGATTGCGACCACCGATTAGCATTACAGCACATTTCCTTTTAGGAAATGATTTAATAACTTCGGCATTTCCATCTTATAACTACGCTTGCACATTATTATGTAGATTACATGCAGAGGTAAAATACTAGAGCGCGCCTGTATCTAATGTACTGTGTTTACGCACTACGAACCGTAGGCGTTTACTCGTAGCTTATGAATTCTGTGCTAACATAGGGTTCGTAGTGTTTATATTCTATAATGTGTCTCTAGTGGGAACCTGCGTGTCCAACATTTTCTAGCAGCCATTGCATTTGGAATATATAAGTCTAAAAAGTCAGATTATTCTGACTAAATATTAAGAGATGAGAACATAAATGAGATGAGATAGCTTCGTTTATTTTTTTTAAGCTATGTACTTAAAAAAACGCACTTTTTAAAGGACTTTAGTGCTTCTCTCATATTTATAAATACAAGGAATAGGTAGGTACTTACGTTTCTACAAGACTAAATACGATGTATAGAACGTGTCAGTTATCGTTCTTGCATATCGTACTGGAAAGACGCGATAAAGACATAAAAAACGCCATTTGAGTGAAAAGTTTAATTTGCTTTCATTTTAACATACCTACCTGTTCTTTAGTTATGTCTGACCGCAGGAAACAAAATGTAAATTTAGTTATGAACTTCGTGAGTTAGTTGTTCTGCGCGTTCCACATTTATTTCTTACTTGTGTGTCAACTGTGTCGCCCTAAGCGTTTATTTTTGCTCTTTGCTTTTCATAGGCTTACGCGCTATGTTAGTTTAGTTCTATAACTTTGCTTATTACTAAAATGTTACATAATTTGTTTTTTTACGTAAAAGCCCAAGCGATGCCATAAAAAGATAAAACGTGCTATCCACTTTCTTGGCTATCGTTTCTCAAACAATTGGATCGATTGGTAATAGATTAATGGTCTTTTATTTTTCAATTCATTTTTAGCGGTGTATATTGTTAGTTGCAACTGGCTCCTTAAAAATGTGAAATGAGTGCCAGTTTACTACTTTTAGTGTCTGCAGAGAATGGACCCGTATGAAGGTGTCAAGGAACCACGGTGCACGTAACGTCTACATTTCCTATAATGCATACTTGTCACGGTAATAGAAAATAAGTACTCGTACTAATTAGGTATCTCTGAAAACCAGCGCCTCACCTTACCTTAGGTTTTGGTACAGCATATACTGAGTCGATATCTATTTGACCCTACACAATACAAAAAAATTGGGTATTTAGTTTGTCTGTTTTTCGTTTAAGTTTCGTTTTATGTCCTCTATTTCTGTGTGCTTACAGCTTTTGTGTCATGGACAAACAAATGGAATTTATTTCTTTCTTTCTTTCTTCACTAGTATTCAAGAAAAATCATTACAAGTGGTTATTTTTTTATAAATAAATATACTATATATTATAAATATACTTATTTATAGTATATTACTATAAATAAATATAATATATAAATATACGTGAGCCACTTAGCTAAAGTTACTTCAAAGAGACAGAATTTTAATAAATCATGAAAAAAACGACATTATGAAGGAAAGCCCGTCCATCCAGGATTAATAACATTTTAAAAGTTGGGTGAAGTAGGTGGATGGAGGTAGAGCAAGCTCGTTCATCATGGCACTCTTTGAGAGAGGTCTAGCTATGTCCTACAGTGAACTTCTACAGACTGAGACGACGCACGTTGTCGTCTTGACTACGTGTGTCGTCTCTACATGCCCCGCAGTTGGTGTCAGCTATAAGGTCAGAGGTTACTCGTCTTACGTTCCTGTTACAAGGGATGTCTCAATGAGGTCGACAGTGATTTATGTTCTATAGACAGCACACGATCAGACTTGGTCTATTTGTGCTGGGATGTTTCAATTCGTTTACTTCGTTTACTATAAGGAATGAAAAAGCTACTACTAGTAGGACTCAAAAAACGTTGTTTACTCTAATTCTATTGGATATTTGATGAAATCTCTGATCATATCACAAAAATCAGATACATTTATAAAAAGAAAGCAAAGGTTACAAATATTTCTATTGTACTTCACCTCACAAGACGTACTTACAACATACACCATGACAGAAAAACCTGCGATAGAACAAGTGAACCTACGATCTTATCACCCATCCATTCACTAGCTAAATCGTCCAGGTTATTTTTGCGAAGTCCATAGTTTATACATATAAACCTTATCCATATCTATCAAAACAACGCACAGCTCAAATCGTGTCCTAGAGACCCGAACACCTTTTGGTGTGTAGGGGTGTTAAGAAATATGTATTCTCAACGCGGACGAAGTCACGGGGCGTTCCATTAGTATTCAAGTAAAATCGTTACAAGTGGTCGTTATTGTAAAATTGCTCAGCTAGAATGAATTAAAACGTGCTCAAAACGGTAAAGGAAAACGTCGTCGTGAGGAAACTGACATGCCCTAGATCCAAACACTCGAAGGCGTATCCTATCATGAATAGTAAATGCCTTCAAGTTAGTTAGTTAGGTTAGTAAGTGTTCCAATAAGCGGCGATGCGATCTGAGGATGTCCAACATGGGTTATTGTCGATCTTTGCATGCAATTAATAGGTACGCGTATGTATGTCACGTTAATCAATTTCTATGCTAATACCTAATTCTGCATGTTTTGAAACAACCCATGTAGTAAGTCGCCGTTTCAAAACCTCGAGAGGTACTTTGTGTTAATGTCAGTGATGTGAAACTTTAAATCGGAAATTGATGAGCCTACCGCCAATTTGTCAACTGGCTCAGTGTGTATTGCACGGTTTCGGTTTCAATGTCCTATGTTGTGACAAACGATGCGTTCACTGCATCTAGCACCGCATAGAAATGAATGAATGAAAATACTTTATTGTACACCATAAGAAAAATAGATATAACTTAAAAAAACAAAACTTAAAGTACAATGGATGGTCTTATCGCTTAGAAGCGATCTCTTCCAGACAACTTTTGAATGGAGAGGATTTAATGAGATTGTAATAATGGCTGGGAGTATAATAATGGTTTATTAATTTGGAAAGTGTGCAAGTAGTTATAAATAGATACTAACAAATAGGTAATAAATAAAAATACATAAAGTACCTAATACAAATAAATAAAAATATATAATTACACATATACATACAACATAAATAAATACTTTATAAAATTAAATCCTAAAACATCATATATATAAAATAAAGCGAATAGTTCAAAATGTAAAGGAAATGGGAATAAAATAGTTATTTTTAAACCTATTTAGTGCCTACTGTGACATACCTTACAGATAATGGTTCTTTATACGAGCTTTAAATATAGCTTGGGCTGGGGTTTTTTTTAATAAGGAAGGTAATGCTTTCCAATGTCGCACTGCTTGGACCGTAAACGAGTTATCGTAAAAGCCAGTGCTGTGTGCAGGGGTTTTTAAGAAAAGACTTTCTGATGAGCGAAGGACACAGTGAGGATGGGAACTGTGAAGAAACTCAAATTGCTGCTTCAGATAGCAAGGAGTCAGGGGATTGTGGAGAATGTTGTAAAGAAGAGAAAGGATGTGAGTATTCCGGCGAAAACGGATAAGGAGCCACTTGAGCTTGACACGGAACTCAGAAATGTGGTCTAATTTTCGTAACCCGAAGATAAACCTGATGCATACATTTTGTAGACGCTCAAGTTTAGGTCAAGATAGAGGTCAAGATAGCAGGCGTCAGCATAGTCAAGAACCGGTAGAAAGAGAGATTGTGCTTCTGACTACCTCCTACTTGGTATCCTCAAAGAGCTCTATCACAGGGAATACTGTTGTAAGTGTAAGCGTGTTTGTTTTGAAATTATGTTATAGATACGAGTATCTATACTAATATTATAAAGAGGAAAGATTTTTTTGTTTGTACCGAATAGGCTCCGAAACTACTGGACCGATTTAAACCATTTTTCAATAATAAAAAGCTAAATTATCAGGAAGTAACATAGGCTATAATTTATTTTCAAAAAATTAGAGATCCATAAGATAATTGCAATAATGTAACCCAATGTAGCAAAATTTTGCCAATAAAATTAATTATTTGGCGTGCGCTGAGAAAACTATTGATAGTACATAAAAATTATGTACCACATGATTTAAGTACTCATTATTACCTACAAAAAAGTCCTCGAGGGAATATATCTATCAAAGTTAAGTCACAATAGCAGTTTTTGTGTTCTAAAATTTAATTAGATCGTCGGTAGAAACTAAAGTTGGTTACATTCGTATCGTAGTAATAATTCATATTCAAATAAATAGTTTTATCATCAAGGGTATTTATGTAGCAGTCAAATACTTTTTAATTAATTCGAATCGGACTTTTAATTTCGAAGTTATCACGAGTATAAAATCGAAACTTACGCGGGTGAATCTAGCGGCGCAGCTAGTTACTTATATAAGATATATAATTTAATTACCTATTATAATCAACATTCTGAAATCATAGTCCACCTGAGAATCTTGGCAGATGTCCCTTGCCTGTATTTCGTCGAAGCGTTTTTCCACTAAAAAACGGGATATCTAACATTATTTGTGTAGTTCCTCCCGTGATCATGGTACATGCAATTTGCCAAAATATCGGGAAACATATAAATCATGGTAAATATTCCGATTTTTTTTTAGTAAGTATCATGTTCATAACCATGATAGTTACAAAAGTTTTTTCACTTCGTTATGATCGAGTCGTACAGATAACTTGGGTAAAAATAAGATGTTTTATCACAGAAATGAAACTCAAGATTCATACCCTTGTAGAAACACAGTGGAAAGTAAAATGTAACCAGTTCCAGGTGGCACTCAGTTTAAACATGTATCTATCTAGATAAGGTACAATAGTCTGCAAGAGACATATCTTATTTATTTCTAGCTTCTGCCCACAGTTTCGCCCGCGTGAAACCCGGATAATAAGTAGCCTATGTGTTATTCTGATGTAATAATAAAATAATAAAATACTTTATTTACAAAAATAGTGTGTGCCTAGGTTACAAGTTTAACAATGAGCTCCGCACTAGGTCTAGCCTGTATCGCGGAAGCTCAGATAGCGTTTGACAAAGAAATATATGTAATAAGAGATAAACAAGTGCAAGACAAACATTTAAATTACTTCTTGTGAGTACAAAATATCTTGAGAAACATCGCAACACACATTTAAATTACTTCTTGTGAGTACAAAATATCTTGAGAATCATAATAACACACTTATATTCGGGTACCACGCGGGTGAAGCCGTGGGCAGAGGCTAGTTAACAATATTGAGTTATGCCTATTATCTCATTTAGTGGTAATAAGTGACACAAAAGAAAAAAAGTACTTCGTTTTTTTTTATACGGTTGTCCTTCATAAAGATTAAGTGCCTACATACACTAATTATAATATTCCTCTCAATGTCTACCTACATAATACTTTTGTTTTTTTTTTGTGCACGGATACAATAAAGTTAACTAGACTTCGAGAACATAGTGTCTAGACAAACCTAACATAGGTTTTAAGATACTGCTAACTTACTATTTTATCTACTCAGTATATAAAAAACTGAGTACATATGTAATTTACTGTCGAATAATTGTAATTGCTCCAAATTATCACATAAGTAGTCAGGATATAGATAGGTTCAGCGAAAAGCAAAAATGTAATTTATGGTTATTGTTCAAGTATTATTGACCTTGTAATGCTAGTTACAATGCAAAAGACTGGGAATCTTTTTCCTACAATACAATGTACAGCATAAAACGTAGGTCGAACATAAATCTAGTTCAGTGGAAAGTTTAGTATTATCGACGGAAGAGTAACTATGAGACATAAACATGTCATAGTTACGTGTGGGTTTTTCTCTCGTAATCTGTCTTTGAAAGTAAAATTGATGAGATATGGTTTTTGCCGTCAATATCAAGCAAAAACTAAAAGTCAGTTGAAATGTATGGAAATACAACTAACTGAAAATTATAACTTAAGGCTTATTCTACGCTTTGTTTGAGTTTGTTAGTGACAATTTCATTAAATTATCTTAACGTTTTATCAAGCCATCTTCAGTGACTTGTTTATCTATCTCTAAGTCTACAAGAGAAGAGAGATTTACAGAGATAGCGTTGACTTGCGACGCTCAGCTAATCTTTCATCTTGTTCTTAACAAAAGAGAGTGAATCTTGACCTTCAACTGGCATAGTGGTCTGAATCCCGTTCGAATCGCGTGAGTCAGAGCGTAATTTTATTATTCATTGTAGTTAGCTAGGGCTGCCAAAAAATACTTTACTGTAAAAATATTAGATATGTAACTGCAAAATTTCAAGAATGCTGAAAATAAATGGAATGTTCATAAGTCCACTCAAGAATGCTTAAAATATATAAAATATTCATAAGTCCACTGTTGGACGTCTCAATGGAGTGGCGGGCAGATAGCCAGCTGTTTGATTTCAGGGACAAATGTTTGTATATTCTGCAGATATTTGCACTGGGTCTGGGTGCTGTGGTACCATAGTAGTAGTTCCTGATACCCACGACACAGGAAATCCTAGTGTATGATCAGGACTATGTATGCATCTGTTGGGAGTTAAAAAATATCATGTTATATTGTTCTTATTGACTTCTAAGCAGATTATCAGCCTTCTTTCTGTTTTTATTTCACTTTCCTATATACTCGACATCTTGTTGGGAAACGTTGCACGGCACCATATCTTAATCATAATGATCAAGTGAATTGCTGTATTTACTGTTGTAACAATAATGGCAATCTAAACACCTTTTTTT
Organism: Perizoma flavofasciatum; assembly: GCA_958496245.1. Taxonomy (NCBI): domain Eukaryota; kingdom Metazoa; phylum Arthropoda; class Insecta; order Lepidoptera; family Geometridae; genus Perizoma; species Perizoma flavofasciatum. The sequence goes on along the minus strand of OY292439.1, from coordinate 5,068,357 downwards.
AAATATTAGCCGGAGAAAGGTTCTATCAACCCTATATATACCTATCAGATGCGCGATTAGGAAGTTTACTTTTACTGCTTGCGTTCCAGCTGTGCACGCGATCACTTTCAACGCACTTTCAGCGACCACTGTCCACGCGACAAACCTTTTTTATAATACACACGGCAATGGAATCTCGAAAAGTAAAAGTGCTGCCGAATACGGAACGTCTAATGTTATTTCGTTAGGCAGGTATTTTTGGAACAGCAGGGGGGCTAGACAAATATCACTTTCGGTTGACGTTAACGCCTGCGGAAAGATAAAATTGTATGGAAATGTCACGTGACATTTCCGCAGCAAATGCCATTTCCATACAATTTTATTTATCCGCAGGCGTTAACGTCAACAGAAAGTGGTATTTGTCTAGCCCCCCTAGACTTCATAGTTTGTACGAAAATCTTTATTTTACATAGAACTGGAAATATTGTGTAGAAGAAAGCTTATCAAAAACAATACATTACCTTCCTGGAAGACGCTGTGTAGGAAGGGTTCTCCCGATGGACCTATGACATCATCAAGGTTGGTGGAAGTCCATGGATGGAGGTAGCCCAAATCGTTGCCATGAAACTCTTTGGCTTATGCCAACTGTGGATGATGATAATAAAAACCAAACCAAAATATCTGCTGAATGTGCAAACGATTATCCCGCAACGGGAATATAACCCGCATCTCTTGCGTTACAGCTGACTTGACCGCCGCGCCATCGAGGTCATTGATGAAAATGATGTTTTGGTGATGTGACCAAATGCAGATTTTCGATGTGGTCAAACTTTGTATGCCTACAGGAAAAAAGACAACGTGGACGCTCTCTCTGCTTATAAAAAAATGTCTTTGAGATCGGTTGCTTATTTAGTTAAGTTATCCTTTGTTACTTAAAAACACGTAGTAAGATAAAGTTTCTATAGAAAAAAAATACAAATCAGTACGCTTAGGGAATCAATTACACACTCACAACTTTTGAAGTCACAACAACGATTTGTCCCACTCACGAATTATTTTATTGTTGGTTGGAATTAATATTGATGAGCTTCATCATTCGTTCTAGTTGCCGGTTTGATTGCGAAAAGATAATGTTCGACGACAAACGCAGCAAATCGAGTTTGTTGATTGCGAGAACCAAAATAATCAGATAGACTGATTGGGGTCGATACGGCGTTGTTTTTCTGCGAGAGGGAAATATACAGGTGTTATATGATGATGTGACGAAAACATTAAGAAATTCATGATCGCTGAAATATATTGAGAATAAACGTGGATATCGAAAGTCCGTCTTTTAGTTTTACATGACCGTGTTCACGCAGTGGCTACTTAAGATACATATAACCAAGTATTTCTGAGGCAACTACGCATAAAAAGCATAATATTACTACTTGTAAAGAAATTACAAAAAAATGGTTGGAAGAACCTACCTCTCACTAGCCTCGAAAGATTTGCTAGTATAAAACTGCTCGCTTTTATTCGTCTTAAACATTCTGCCTTCCTGCTTATATTATACTAGCTTCTGCCCACGGATTCGTCCGGGTACCCGCGTGGTACACGGTTTAAAAGAAGCCTATGTGTTATTCTGATGTATAAGCTATATTACTGTAAAGTTTGTAAAAAAAGTAGTTTTTGCATGAAAGACTAACCAACATCCATCTTAATAAATATTCGCGTTTATAATATTAGTAGGATTTTTGGATGTTGGTTCCTTATAATCTTCATAACGTGTAGACCGATGTGAATGAAATTTGAAAGAGAACCAATGTATATGAAAGTACTTGCTTCTGCCCACGGCTACGTCCGCGCGGTACCCGGATAAAAAGTAGTCTATGTGTTATTCTGATGTATAAGCTATATTACTGTAAAGTTTTATATCTTATGATCTGCAAGAAGTCATACAAGTAATTATTGTTCAAATATTAAACCCTTAAAACTATATTAAAAAACTCAGTAATCGTCATTTAACATCAAGCTAGGAAGTCAGAAATGTACATAAGGATTCTCCAAGGAGATGGAATTAAAAGTTATCTACTTTGTTGGTTCATTACCACTAATGATCTGCACAATGAACGCATTTCTTTAAAAACTGGTTTGTTTGCCCATACTTCGTTAGTATGCTCTTAACATTTGACATTACAAGCTATCTGTGGGAACTGGGCCGTGTCAATGCGCCAACCGACAGCAAAACAACTTGCGCTTATTATTATTTTCATAACATTGTGTTCAGTGTAGTTAACTAGGTAGGATATACGCGCAACACTGATCAAAGGCTGGCAAAAGCGATAGGCCTACTATAGGTATCTAACTGTGATTCTCAGTACCATCGTTTTGTCGATCTGTGTGTTTCGGTAAAACTAAGTTAGACCATACTTACTTGCAAAGGAGTTTGTTGTGATTATCGCTGTTAGTCAAGTTTATGTGGATATTTTTTACTGTCATGTCAAGCCTGGCAAAAATACTTACGACAAAGACTTTACTATTAAACTTAGAAAAGATAAAAAAACATCGAAAATGATCAGCCGTTACGGAGATTAAAGCAATATATTATGTACATCCAAAAAGTCTTTAAGATAGTTAAGTTGTTTAGGCTTTTTCTGCTGACCGTACGCTAGTAAGAGTCTTTGGCCTCCGTTCGCTACAGAGAGGACACCGAATAGGTAGGTATAATATAGGTACGTACCAACATTGCATGTCCTTTGTAGTTTTGCCCGTGAGAGCTACCAGTCTTATACATTCAAACGTCACGTACAACCAGAAAACTCGATAACTTTGAGTACAACCTTTATAGAGAGACAGATTGTAGACAATCAACAAGACAGATTGTCTTATCAATCCTTTAGGATTGTGGATATTTTTGTATAGAAGTGGAAAAGTAGCAGGTTTATTAATGGAGTCATCAACGGATATTTCATAGGATGCCAGCCAGAGAAAAATCCATTAGGTACATGAATTGTCAATATGGCCATTGTCAATTTCCATGAAAAAACTTTATCATGTATAAATAAATAATGAATAAAAATATCTATTCTTAAAATGAATAAGGACATTAAGATACATTGTCATTCAAACCTATTTAAGCAAAATTTCAGTTCAATCGGTTGGGGATAACTGGTTTAAATTTCAGTTGCAAGATTTGATCCATATCAAAGCTCATACATACTAACTAGTTAAATAATAATAATTACTTGTAACAAAAGAAAGGTATAGATGATTTCAAAAACGTTCAACATCATCGAGAAACAATCAACTTGAGGTTGACGACTAGCTTTCAAATTTCTGTGTTCTCCTTTACTCTCAGTATACAATTATTTTATATTTAAAGCCAAGAGACTCTTAAGTTGAGGCTTCTCTGTTTATTCTATTACTGCAACACGAGTAATAGAAAACAAAACCACAACTTAAGTACTTATACCTGCATAAAACCTCAACGTTTTCTCTTTAGTGAACTTTCAAATCTTGTACAAAAATTGCAGATTTAAATCTAAATAAGTTAAAATTATCATACCTTATTTCACTTTGTAAGATAGTGTTAGTAATTTTTTGAGGTATTAGGTTTTTTTGAAAGTTTCTATAACTTTTAATATAATTTAATTTACGTTAAATACTTTAAAGGTTGGCTTAAATTGTGTTCTTTCAAAGCGCTGGAAAACAGTGTAGTTGTGATTATTTACGCTCAGAAAAATATATATTACAGGTTTTGTCCAGTAAATAATAGCTTTAATGATCGAGTATTATTGTAATACTTGGCCAGACATAGTGACCACAGATGGATTTTAGCGCTGACAGAATTGTCAAAGAAACAGTGCGTGTACCGGAAAGATAGGCCGACGACATTGATAAAACCGTGGATCGTACGTGGGTTTTTTAAAAGTCTGGCACAGGATCGGGATGTGTAGCAAAAACATAGAGAGGCCTATCCCCAGCAGTCTTATGACAAGGGCTAAAAATGATTATTATTGTTAGGCAAAGCTGTGTAACCAATGCAGTAATGTAGGGCATTCAGATCGTGGAATCTGTAAATAGGTACGAATGGATTCCCGAGATCGTCGCTTTGATTTGAGAATAATTTTATGCGGACTATTCAATCTGTCTAGGTATTTTATGTTTGGAAAATATATACTTTAATGAAATTTAATGGCTCAACCACGATTAAAATCAAAAGAGACACGATGAGAGAAAACAACTCTTTTTTCTACTCTGCTATTTTTGTCTCTTGAAGTCAGGCGTGCCTTGTGTTTACAGGAGTAGAGGTTGTAGATGGTTTTTTATCGAAAGGGTCTCAGATTTATGCAACATTTACTGGTTTAAGTTTGACTCATTATCACCATCAGCCGAAAGATTTAAATACATAAAGATAGCTTTTAAATTACCCCGTTTATATTATAATAGTATAAAATTTGACTTATGTTAAATATCCTTTGTTTCAGCAATCGCCCTGTGCGCAAGCGCCGCAGATGTAACTGAAAAAGAAAATGTAGACCCGAGCAAAGAAAAACGGCAGTCACAGGAAGGCACCCTTTCTCATCTCGTTTATAGATCTGCTAAACAAGTAAGTATTTTATAAGGCACATACCTAGCGCCTTATAAAACGCCTCCTCAAACCGCAGAACAAGAATACAAATAGTTACAAATTGTTGGATACGTTTTTGCTCTTTAGCACACCGCTCTGATAGCAAAATGTGGCAAATTGACTATATTGATAAGGTCTCTTGCCCTTTCACTCGTGCGCCCTAGATTTCGTCACGAGCTGGTCAGATAGTCCAAAATACATACCTGCCTATCGTTTACTTTGTAGGGTTGCCAATATCTGGCCTTTTAGATTTTTCTCAAAAATAAATATTAAATTTCTTTGTTTGTATTTGTATTTTGTATTTTCTTGCCTATGAAAGAGATAGACTATATGGAAACGGGTTGTTGGCATGTCTCTACTATAATAGCTGGGCAAAATAGAAAGTATGGTATATCTATTAACTTCTAAAATTAAAATAAATACTACCTCCACCTTTCAACGTTTAAGATTTTTTTTCATCACGCCCTTAAACAAGATCAATAATATGCAGCATTCACGTAGGTACACACGGTATAATGTAAAATAGATGAACATTAACCGAAGCGGATACCTAAAATTGAGCACTGACACGCATTGCGAAGGAAACGTGGATATCCTTGAATATTTTAGTGTCCATTCACAAGCGGTTTGTAAGGAGACGAGAATATCCTTTGCATCGGATCGTGTGAACTGTTTAATTAAGAAAATAGCTGCAAATGCAGAGTTCGAGAAAGACGGTAACTCAACTAAAGGAGAAACCTTTCCTTTGGCTCAAATAATGAGGGTATCAAGTAGGTACTTAATACCGTATATCGCAAAAGTTCCGTAGGTATTGAAATGCAACTTTACACTGCAAAACTTATGGATATCACAACTGAGTACTAGGCTCGCTTCATAGATTGGTGTCTTCCTTTGGCATTAGGTCCCTATATTTCACGATATTTTTGAAAGTATATAATACATCTGTTTAGTGCCTGTCTACTCTAAGCTTAGCTAAATAGTATACATGACCTTACATTTTTGGCATTAAGCGTAGGAATATACAATCATAATCGCTCCTACGAATACGGAGCGGGTTTGAAACTGACTTACTCAAAATTACCATTTGGCCGTTTGGAATTTGGTAAGACTCAATAGCTCAGTTCTTCTTAAATAAACATAACGTTAAATCCTAGGTAAAAGCACTCATTCACTATTTAAATTAGCCGACCGAATGACAGCGAAAATCGTTTTCGTCGGCGTTGGCTGCCTCGTCTGTGGGGAGCATCCAAACCGTTAATTTACGCTCGGCTTGAAGCTTGGCGGAACATAATAAATCTACCTAGTAACCCTACCTAGCTATTTAATGTCAAATATACATTATCTAGGTTCTAAAAATTCAACTATTGCGTGTATAGGAGTAAGTTTAGATAAGTTGCACTAACCCCTTACTTGAACATAAAGGATTTTCTCAATTCGATCCATTGATCTAGCCAAAATATAACACAGGGTGACCATTAGTGGCATTTATAACTAAATGCTTTCAGTTCTGTTCGATCCGAAACTCGTCTATGACAGCGATGAAGTCATCTGGGAGGCCTTCTGATGGCCCATAAGCTCGGACACCAAATTGCGCACTAGCTCATACGAATCACTTAATTTTGTGACATATTTATGAAATCTTTTTTTAACAATGTTATGTGGTTGCAAAATTATTTCACTTCTCATTTAATAGTCCTTTCAACATTACAAACGGATATAATGACAATCAGTTTGACCAAAGGGTTGCCAAAGCCTAGCATACTGCAATGGATAGTTAATAATATAGTCTGCTTAACGTATCTACATAAAGTGTCTGCGAAATTCTCTGTATCTTTAAACAAAAAGCAATTATTGCTATGATACACATCTACCTAAACCATTAGTTTTTAAGGTTATTACTATTTAATCAGCTATTTTGCCTACCGCTAACTTCCAAATGAAAACATTGCCTGCGCAAGTGTCACTGATTGAGATTGTCATTATCAAATGTGACACAAGATTACCCAAAGCTGGCTCTTGTCTGGGTCAACACATTATTAGCGTTGCAAAGCTGCCAGTATTTCGAGGATGCTTCCATGTTGTAGTTATCTGGATCAATTGAGCTATCTATTGTTGGTAACGCTTCTTAGATGACTCAACTGATTTCTCTGTACAAGTATTTTGTATTTATTTACTGTAGTACGTAGTTTTATTATTATTTATTTGAATAAATGTAAGTCTTGTATATGGATTTGCATTCTGTACTGGGAAGATTTACTAGGGAACGAATTTTATACGACATTTTTGACACACAAACCGCTTTTCCTCATTCCAAATTACCTATATGTAAAGTTATGTACATATTATGCTTAGGTTATTATAACTCATAATTATATTACTCTACATATTTTTATTACTATCCTCTAATATATTTTCCCAAAGCAGTCAGTTTTTCCGTATCTTTACAATATTTCCCAGCCATTTAGCCCGTCTTTCAAAATAATTTTGCCATCCAATATTACATTCCGATATTACGTATGTGATATTTCCGCGTTGATAACCGAACTACCGCCGATAAAGATCAAAGAAAAAGCCATTTACCTGTATAGTATCCACCTGTACTGAGTGAAGGGAAGCAAAATTCAGTTTTCATCATTGTTTATTGTTGCGTTTTTATGTCAGAAAGTGTGAAGAGTGTTTAAGAAAACGCTCTGCGAATTAATCTCTGGAACTATGAACTGTGTTAGGTACCTACCTGTTAAACTGATACTAATACATTATAAATACATGTATCTACAATATGAAAATGGATTTTTTTTCGTGCATCATACATTTTTGACCTGTCCGTCGATTTCATCGATTTAACAACTAAATACAAATACAATACAATACAAATACAAACAATTTATTTCTCATAATACTAAAAACTGTTTACAATATTACAATGGACCCCGCACTAGGGCTAGCGTATAACGCGGGAATCTGATCAAAATGTATAAGTAGTATTTAATGGAGACAACAAGCGAGACTTAGGTAGAATAGCAAAATAGGTAGGTACTTAATAAAAAATAAAGCTAGACAAAAAAGGAAAAACTATAAACAAGTGCATATTAATATGCCTAAATAATTACTATGATAATTTAAAAGTTATCGTTTTCAAGAATTTAAATCTTGTAAACATTTGATTTGATTTAAGGTTTACATTTTATTTGATAAAAATGTTAATTATTTCGTCTTACCCTTAAGAATCATTTAATAAGTCAATACCAACATCTACTTACATAATAATTTTCTTCAAAACAACTTCACCTTAGCTCTCTTGCTTTGTAGCGGAAAACTTAGGTACACGATTCACTGAGATGGTTTTTGCTTTGGGAAAAATATTGTGGAAAAGTGGCAGCTAGGAATTTTAAGAGCTTAATAATAACTTAAAAAGTACGCTACTGGAAAAAGTCTAAATTCCGAATGACCTAATATCATATTTTATCTTTTATCTAGCAAGTTAGGTAAGTAGTACAAAAACATAAACAATCACGCCGTATTCCCGATAAACATCGTCAGATACATTCTCAAGTAAGTAGTAAGTACTCCTAATATACATTTATATATTCAAGAATCGGCCTGATAACCAGTAAAAAGCACTGAAACTTCCAGCGTTTCTCTATAGAGCACCTCTGTAGGTTGAACTCAAAGCTTTGTGAAACATCGCAATTTACATGTCAAACCCGGCGATCGATTACGTTCATTTCCATTCTGACCTAAAAGTATTGGAGGTTCTAACCAAGGTAGGAATTACAATGCTGTAGAAGTTCTAACTACTGGATTACAGTTGTTCAACGATTCGCCGACGGATACGCTGGCACCGCCCCTAGTTTCGAAAATGGATGATAACTGCATTGTCTTTGTTTTCCTCAGCTTTCACCGTACGCATCTTGTAATACATAATTGCATACTTACGTACGTGTAACATGCTGTTGACATCGCTAATTTGCGACGACCAATCAATTGTTAGGACATGTTTTTCCGTGAGAACTTGGGAAGTCTTATGTTTGATAGGTTCCGCGGGGTTTTACCCACGTTTTGTATTGACGCTTTGTGAGTCTTTTTGTCCATCCCCAATTGTGTATGACCCCTTTATGATTATGGTTTTTATTCTGCACAACTGGTTTGTTTGGCACATTTGTAAAACACCAGCATATACCTTATATGAATTGAGATTGTTGTTTAAAATTGTCTATTACGTTGTTTAATTTGTTATTTCAGGAGCAGATTGCCCCAGTCGAAGAACCGCAAGAAGACGATAAATCGGCGCTGAGGTAGGTATACTAACTACTGACAGTTGGACCCATAACATAAAGCCTAAATGCTATATGTTATGATTCCAATAAATCATACTGATTCTAAGAGTGGTAATATCATTTAATTGATCACTGAGCATGATTTTCCTTCTTCCAAAAACAGTTTTCAAAATTAACCCGACATACATTTTCAAAATTACTTTTTCAAAAATCTATCTTATGGCAGCAATCCGTTGGCTGCATTGGCTTTTTGAATCGCTAACCAATTCTTTACAAAGAGGTTTCGGAATAATATTGGCTGTTAATCATATGCATCCCTGGAATATTTTTATAATGGGCTTGGAAAGTTTTCATGATAACCACTCAGTTTTATTTAAGTAATTTAAGCAAACAAGGTAACTATCATTACTCTTTACGTTAATATCATGGGGCCTGAGGCATCGGTATAACAGACTAAACAGAGGCAGATCATGGAACTAAAAGACCAAGTCTGAATCTCAGGAATCGGACTACACTTCAACCAGCTTCGGAGGATCCAGGAGATAAAGTGGATCGTCCAGCAAGAGAACAACCAATGATGGTGGAATTAAGCACCTCCACGCCTGTCGTTGAGCAAAGTACAATCGACCAAACCTCGAATTCGATCGAAACGACCAGTGAAACGCCACAGCCTCCAAACGTACAACAAGTGGACATCGAACACCGTGGCCTTAGTCTAGAAGACCGGCGCCAATCTGCTATACCTCCTCCAAGAGACGGCAAATCGTACACACCTGAAGAATTCACGTCATTGATAGTCGCAGGCTATGCTGTCACACCAATACCTGACATACGTTTTGACATCGCGGAATCAAACTCTTTGGTCAGTTCGTATGCTACCACAGCGAGCCCAGCAATCACTCCTACTCCTATTTACCTTAACAACAACTTACCGGGTATAAGCTCACCGTCCCCATTCGCTCTCAGAGACGAACAAGCGAAAATTCACCAGGCTCGACTCGAACTTGGGCTCCACCACTATAGACAGAGGGTGGCTCTCCAACAGTCATTACCTCCTCCAAAGAACAGCAAAGGCTACACACCTGATGAGTTCAACAGTCTGATCGCCGCTGGATACTCAGTCACACCAGTTCCTGTTAACTCTTACGGCGTTGATGTGGAACAGTCAAGGTTAACTTACTAGTGGATTTCGTTATTTTAAGACGTAGGCTTAGTCATTTACTCATACTATATTATCAGTTTTTTTTTCAGTCGAGCTGACGAAACGTACCGTCCTGGGCAAGTGTTCTCCCTCAACCCTCAAGAGCTTTTAGATTTGCAGCCAGAAAGGAAGGCTCCACACCTAAGCAACCAGTACTTGCAACAACTGTATGGAAATCCTCAGCAGGAGCATAAGCAGAATCTTCAGCAGCAGATCTACTATTTGGAGCCACAATCTCAATCGGGACGTCAGGTAAGAGCATTTCTATAACATACCGATTATAAGCAAGGATCTATCAAACTTTCTCGAATGTTTTCGCATAAATCACTAACCTTATTCTTTTTATATTTCAGGCTCCACCATCTCACGCAGTCATCGCTCGACCCCATTTTAACTTCAACGGCGGTGAGGCGTCAGTGGGAGCCGCTCTATCCGTCAGCGACACTGGCTCAAGTTCTTCTGGTGACTCCTTTAACCAAGAAATACTAGCACTGCTAGGACAAGCAGTCAGACCTCAGGAATCCAGAGGACAGGCACAACAATCTTCAACTGTGCAAAGTGTAGCACCCCAATATCAACAGGTGACTTATAGGATTTATATAATGATCAAGTATATTCAAAACTCAGTGGTACATGTATTTATTTTTTTCATTTCAATTTCAGATTGACCGATACATCACAAAGCCAAGCAAAAAACCAACTAAGCTCCGTTCCAAAGTACGAGTAGAGCAACAACCTCAGGCAACAGCGGCTCCTCAGCAATACCTTATCGAGACCACCAACGTACAACAGCAGCCACAACAGCAACAGTACCGCCCAACCCAGCAGCCGCAAAGACTCGCTCAATCTCTTCGATACGTACCTATTCAGCAATCAGCTCAGCTAGATCAATTTTTGTACGAGCGCGAGCACCCCGAATCTCAAGGATTGAAGATCGTACCCGCCCCTAAGCTATCACAACAGCCTAGAGCTCAGTTTAACTATAGATTAGCCCCACAGGCTTCACAGTATCAGCAGCCAGAGGTCACGTCAGCACCTAAACAGTACAGAATTGTAGAGCTCCCAAGGGCACAGCCCATTAGACAGGAGCTACGTCTTCCAGCCTCAAGCGTTGAGAGGCCTGTTGCTTATCTAAAGCGATTCCCTGACATAGATAAGCAACGTTCGGTGAAAATATATGATCCGATTGCCCCAGAGACTCAGCAGTCTACACAACTTTACGGTGAACAGTTTGTGCTTCGCCCCCTTTACAGGTCAAACGAACAGCAGCGTCCTCGATATGAAAACGCTCAGCCTAAGCTGGAACAATCACCAACAAAGGCTCCTCATTCCGCTATTTATGTCAGTAAGAACATTCCTCTTAGATCGCAAAAAGTGAGGCCACAATCTTTGAGAGAACAGAGTATTGAGCAATCTAACATCGATATTGTCCAACATGGACAAAGCTTGGACGAACAGCGTTCTCAACTGCCTCCTCCTAAGAATAACAAAGCTTACACTCCTGAGGAGTTCGCCGCTTTAGTAGCTGCTGGGTATTCTGTGACACCTGTTCCCGTGAGCGCATTGAACCTAGATGTAGCTCAATCAAGGGCATCTATTGAGACAGCGACCGCACAGCCGAAACGCCGTCAGACCCAGAGAAGACGTAACCAGTACCTGCCAGTGAGAGATGATGCGCCTTGAAGTTGTTACCTGTTTGTAAATAGTTTTAGTTGTAGTTACCTTTGTGTGTTATTAAAGTTAGTGATATTTATAACAGAATTTCGTTGATCTACACCCATTATACCACATAATTTGAACGGTCCGGCGTGTAGTAACTGAGCCACCGAAATACAACAGAAGATAACGAGATTACCTAACTTACAAAATAGCTATATTTTTAAGTTACTCAAGCTAAAAAATGAATGAAAACTGTCATAGCCATTAAAGTGCTCATAGTCATCACTTTAAAAAAAAATTGGCCAAGTGCCGACTCGTACTTTGCCTCACGTGATTCCGTACTATGAGTTTATAATATTAATATTTTTTAGACAGCTTATATGACAGCTAAACACTTCAATTACTCTGTGTTGTGTAGGCATGACTTCGGTGTATTTTGTTGAAAATAAAAAATATTAAAGTCGTTTTCAAAAAAAGCAATAAAATCGTCCTGTGAATTCATCGAAAAGTAAATAAGTAACTACTCGTAAAATGTGGATTATTATTTATTTACCCACTAAAATAAAGATTATGACAGATAAAGAAAGCTTTGATTTTTTTACTTTACCAATTATAAAAGTTAATTTTATTTGAATAATTCAAATAAGTTCAATATTTATACCTTCAATTGTAGCTGTCGGGGCCATATATGTTCACATAACGTGTAATTTTTTGGATTCCTATCTTCCTCTAATATAAAAAGTGGTCGAACTGACAAATTTGCACCGAAAGGTTCCATTTATAAAACATTTTTTTGTTACCTTTTCATCGTAACCAAAGTTACATAACACATTACCAATTACACAGTTGTTGAGCACAAATATCAGCAGACGACATCAAATAAATTAGATATGTATACATAATGTTATTTTTGAAATTAAATGATCAAACGTCGTACTTGAGAACGCTGCTAAATATGCGTTTTTCTGCGTATAGAAATTAATTATTTTTTCCTGGAAATTAAACCCTGCCAAAGAGCTCCTATTTCTTATTCTGTAAGATGTAAACTTATCTACCTGCTGCATACAAAAATACTTGTGCTTAAAATACGTGCTTTTACATACATCATACCTACTTAGAACTTTTCATCTTTTTGTACTTAACCAATAAATTGACGATATTCACAAAATTAAAAGATATACATAGGTATAAGATTATTAAGCTATAACAGACTTTGATTCAAGGGTATACTCGTATATCATTATATCCTCGATATACCCAATGATACAGATATGAAAATAGTATGTGTGTGGGAGAGTGAGTGTGTGTGGTGTGGGGGGTGTGTGCATGTGAGAGATGAGTGTGTGTTTTTATGCATTATAATATAAAGATATAAATATAACACACCTCTGATGTGCACTCAAGTGTTTTCATTAAGTATATGAAGAATTTTTGAAGAAATATGGAAACGTTTTTCTCATATTAATATAATGTCATTTATGCATAAGCTGTATATAGATGCATTTGGCTGTAGTGGTTAGTTCCTCTAAGGCTGGGCTAGCACATTACAAAATTGATATTTTTATCTTATATCATTGATTATGAGTGACTTTAAACACTACCTGAGAAGGATCAGAACCATTTTGAACCACTGCCGGAAGGAGCCCCACACTGTTTTTCAGCTTACCATCATCGTTTATAATCAATCCTTCTACTTTCGATGGGTGATTAAGAGAGAACTAGTGATACGATAGAAAACAATCGAATTTTTATCAACGTGATTTCCATTGCTTGTTGCAGTGTCCTCTAGTGACTTTTGGCGGTAAAACCTATTTTAAACCTCCCTAGAAATCATACAAATCGATTGCAAAACAACCGTATTAAAATTGGATAAGTCGTTTCGGACATAAATGTTAACATAGAAACAAAAAACAAACAACATCTTGCGGTAAATACATACACGGGCTGCTAACGTCGAGGGTAAAAATAGGTCCTACGTCACAACTCGAAGCGGCCGGAAGAAATCTCCGCACTTTATAAGTTGGTACTTGTGATTTCCAATAAATCTGGGTCACTCTTGGGTTGCCGGCTGTAATATTCCTTCGTTTAATTTAATGGCGTTTTCCAAATTAACTTTACAAGGATGCCATTTCCAGGGATGTCGTTTGAAGCGTAAATTTTATCAAATCGCGTTACCATGTATTTTAACGTTAATTCCACACTATAAGCTGTGAGCAGTAGTTACTGCCTGTGATAAAAAAGCCATATCGGTTCAACCACAGCGAAATATTTTTTCTAAACACCCAACAGATATACATATACACAGTCCTGACCCCGTACTTGAGAACGCTGCTAAATATGCGTTTTTCTGCGTATAGAAATTAATTATTTTTTCCTGGAAATTAAACCCTGCCAAAGAGCTCCTATTTCTTATTCTGTAAGATGTAAACTTATCTACCTGCTGCATACAAAAATACTTGTGCTTAAAATACGTGCTTTTACATACATCATACCTACTTAGAACTTTTCATCTTTTTGTACTTAACCAATAAATTGACGATATTCACAAAATTAAAAGATATACATAGGTATAAGATTATTAAGCTATAACAGACTTTGATTCAAGGGTATACTCGTATATCATTATATCCTCGATATACCCAATGATACAGATATGAAAATAGTATGTGTGTGGGAGAGTGAGTGTGTGTGGTGTGGGGGGTGTGTGCATGTGAGAGATGAGTGTGTGTTTTTATGCATTATAATATAAAGATATAAATATAACACACCTCTGATGTGCACTCAAGTGTTTTCATTAAGTATATGAAGAATTTTTGAAGAAATATGGAAACGTTTTTCTCATATTAATATAATGTCATTTATGCATAAGCTGTATATAGATGCATTTGGCTGTAGTGGTTAGTTCCTCTAAGGCTGGGCTAGCACATTACAAAATTGATATTTTTATCTTATATCATTGATTATGAGTGACTTTAAACACTACCTGAGAAGGATCAGAACCATTTTGAACCACTGCCGGAAGGAGCCCCACACTGTTTTTCAGCTTACCATCATCGTTTATAATCAATCCTTCTACTTTCGATGGGTGATTAAGAGAGAACTAGTGATACGATAGAAAACAATCGAATTTTTATCAACGTGATTTCCATTGCTTGTTGCAGTGTCCTCTAGTGACTTTTGGCGGTAAAACCTATTTTAAACCTCCCTAGAAATCATACAAATCGATTGCAAAACAACCGTATTAAAATTGGATAAGTCGTTTCGGACATAAATGTTAACATAGAAACAAAAAACAAACAACATCTTGCGGTAAATACATACACGGGCTGCTAACGTCGAGGGTAAAAATAGGTCCTACGTCACAACTCGAAGCGGCCGGAAGAAATCTCCGCACTTTATAAGTTGGTACTTGTGATTTCCAATAAATCTGGGTCACTCTTGGGTTGCCGGCTGTAATATTCCTTCGTTTAATTTAATGGCGTTTTCCAAATTAACTTTACAAGGATGCCATTTCCAGGGATGTCGTTTGAAGCGTAAATTTTATCAAATCGCGTTACCATGTATTTTAACGTTAATTCCACACTATAAGCTGTGAGCAGTAGTTACTGCCTGTGATAAAAAAGCCATATCGGTTCAACCACAGCGAAATATTTTTTCTAAACACCCAACAGATATACATATACACAGTCCTGACCCCACACTAGAATTCCCCGTATCGTGGGTATCAGGAACTACGATTACCGTACCACAACACCCAAATCCAGAACAAATATCTGCAGAACATGTAAACATTTGTCCCGCAGCGAGAATCGAACCCGCACTTCTTGTGTCGCAGCTGGCTATTTGCCTGCCACGCCATCGAGGTCGTCGATTTAGCAAACCATTAATAATTTCGCATTCGTACCTTTACTTATTTAAGTAAGATTTTTAATACCTTCAAGAAACCAGAATTCATTCTTTTTAAGTTGATACTGGTGTCGATTCTCTTATACACCAATTATACTTATTTTTATCTATCGCTCTCTTTTATTAACAGTGACAAAAGAAAGAAAAAGCAAATTGTTGCTTTTTCTTTCTTCTGTGCTGTCTTATGTGCTAATTCTACCTCTAGAACTGTCAAATTAGTCATATTTAAGATTTTCCATACAAGTTTACTTTAGTCGTGATTTCAAAACATGCTGACATAGACATGTAGAGCGACACGTAAACTAATTGGACAGGAGTGAAATTATTGCCTTCTCTTTCTTGCGTGCACTATCAGTAAAAGAAAGCGACGGTTTAAATTAAATAAATAAATAAATAATAATGCTGGACATATTTCACACAGCATCATTTAGCCCCAAACTAAGCAGAGCTTGTATTATGGGAACTACATGACTGATATACTACTTATATACATTTTTTTTTTGTAAATACATACATATTATACATATATAGTTATACAAATATAGTTGGTGTACAAGAGAATCGGCACCACTTATATACCACGGCTCTAGACACTGAACTACTTGGATTTTAAAATGTTAAGTTGGTAGTAACCTATCTGAGTTTAGAGATCTAATAAAAGTTAGAAATTGTTGCTCAGTGTGTCTTATTAAGGACAATATATGTGACTGAAAAGCTGTAATACAGAAACCTGAATTTAGGTTGTTCCCATTATATTATTAGAACATCCTATTTCCGCTCTGCCTAAGTTGATACAGAATTCAATTTCACCGTAGAGTGGTATCGTTGCAACGTCGATTCAATTAAGGACAGGGGATGTCCACCGGGCTTTTGACGTCAAATTAATTGCGTATAATTTTATGAATAAATTACATAAAATATGGTTTTGTAAAAAAGGAGATAGAACAAAAAAGTATAGGTAACAATACAGGCCTACTAACTTCTGCCCTTCTGGCTTCGCCGCGTGGCACCCGGATAAAAAGTAGTTGAAACATTCATCCTCACAAACTTTCGCGTTTATAATATAAGTAGGATTGGTATAAGTCATATTTTAATGGTCCTAGTTGTAAGAACAACCTTTTTACAAGCATATAAATATGTAAATTAAATTTAAATTACCTAACGACAAGATAAAATCATTTCATACTAGCTTTTGCCCACGGCTTCACCTGCGTGGTACTCGTATAAAAAGTAGCCTATGTGTTATTATGATGTATAAGCTATATTACTGTAAAATTTTATCAAAATCCGTCCGGTAGTTTTTGCGTGAAAGAGTAACAAACATCCATCCTCACAACGTTCGCGTTTATAATATTAGTACGATTTATTTATTACTTCCATATTATAACTTTCGTAAATATCTTACAATAAAATTATACATTGAACCTACGACCAGCCACAGATGGCGTAGTAAGTTTTAGTGTGATTTTTTACTATAAATAAACGTGTTCTATCGCTACAAAGTTGTATAAAAAAATAATTGTTTTAAAAACTATATTATTTAAGTTTCTTCATACAAATTATATGTTCTTGTAGCAAAAACTCACACTAAGCCTACTGATTGCTAATATTATCAGCC
The DNA here is from genome assembly GCA_958496245.1 of Perizoma flavofasciatum. Classification (NCBI taxonomy): domain Eukaryota; kingdom Metazoa; phylum Arthropoda; class Insecta; order Lepidoptera; family Geometridae; genus Perizoma; species Perizoma flavofasciatum. The sequence goes on along the minus strand of OY292439.1, from coordinate 5,051,105 downwards.
TAAAAATGTCTCTGATCTTAATATTTATTTGTCTTAGGTCTGGGTGTTTTCTAAGTATACCTAATATGTATATATTTATAAAAAAGTAGTATATCAGTCACATAACACAAGGTATGCTTACTTTGGAGCTAGGTGATGTTGTGTGAAAATGTCCAGCATTATTATTATTATTTAAAGTTCTCAACATACAACACACTCTCCGCAGTAGAGTTTAACGGAGTAACTGTTCCGTTTAGCAAATCGGGGTATTAACAACCAAGGAGTATTTATAGATAATCACCTATCGTTGTGGTCCACTAAGATGCAGTGAGTTGGAAACTGTTTGTGCCTGCAGGCTCTCTTAGGAGGCTGCGCAATTTCCTGTACCTTCCAATTCGCCTTCGTCGGAAATTCATTCTTTTGTACTTTCTCTTTTGTACAATATTCTTAGTAATTCCTGGACTCTGCTTAATTCTAACTGATATTGTTGACTATTCACGGAGATCTTATTTACTTACTCCGGATAAACAAGGTAATTTTAGGATGTAATTGACAAAATATAAACTTTCACGAATTTTATTAAAGCTTTCGCTAAATTGGATTTGTGTTTTTCCTTGTTAGGTACCTACACAATACAAATTTGTGGGTGAGAAATTTAGAACGACTTTTTTCAGTTGACAAAAGGTTGAGAAGCCACACAGAATCACGTTTGTGTTTTTGGCCTAATACTATACCTGTTCTAAATTTCAATAATAATGCGCAGCATTATTATTTATTTAATTAGCATGGGAATTTTCCCAATTACATCAATTAAAGATACACTAATAGCTTAATTATAAAAAATAAGAATTATTCAAATTAGATACAAAAGTAAAAAACAGAATTATAAAAATAAAAATGTTGAAAAAACGAATAATAATAACAGATAAAAAAACAATTACACAGGATTGTCATCCAGGAGAGCGTTAAGCGTAATGAGGATGCGGGATACGAGGAAAGCTGCCCGAGCAGCACAGAGGTGCGACAGCACGGCACGGCGCGATAGCCTATGCATAAGATTCCGAAAATAATTGTTACGGGTATAAAATCGGCACAGCTCATCACAAGATATGAAGATTAAAAGCAACAAACCTCTAGACATCCAAACTTTCGCATTTTTTGCATATGTAGGAAGTAGAAAATAACACGTATAAATACAGTACGTCGGTAAGTAGGAAAGTAGGTATGATTTAGGGTTGTTGCCTGCTACTCCCTTATTTGAGAAGACAAAAGAAGAAAGAATTAAGGGTGCATTTGAGATTTTTCAATTTTGTCTCTATGGCAGGTAATAGAGGTGCCCTTGGGTGTTGTAGATGTCATAGGCGACGGTAACCACTCACCATCTCGTGAGCCGCATACATTTTTGCCTCAAAATGACATCGTGGAAGCTGACGAATCACGCAATCATCCCCCAAACAAAGGTCGCTTATCAAGATCGAGACATGGTTCGCTGGGATTTCATTTATCTGGCCGAGTCAATGCTGGAAAATCAAATTGGATCCGTGACGTGAATGATTGAATCCTGTGATCAAATCTTATGCTAGGTTGTTGACTTTTCTATTTTGTTGCTATAATCTTTTGTTTCAGCTATCATTAATATTAGTCGGCCAGATAAAGTCCACTACTAGACTTGAAGTAATTCACCAAAGAAGGAATTTCTATTGATAAAACAAAACAAAAAACGGACAAGTGTGAGTCTAACTCGCACACTGAGGCTTCCGCTTGTATATTCACTAAAATTAGCATTACTCAAGTTCATAAACTATGAAAGCACGAATCATTAGAGCACAAACGAAAGTTAAGTCGGATAGAAAGACAAACTCAACTTTGTAGTTGGCAAAAAAAATTGCGTACATCGATAAACGTTACGATCAATTCTTCAATTGCAAATGTAATTTAGTTATCGCAAAAAATATTTCTTTATGTGATTAAACTACAAAATAACAATTTTCGGACTTTTTCCTTTACTTGTGTTGTGAGACCTTGCTTCTTGCAAAATGTTATTATTCTAGGTCAATGAGAAGTACCCTATAGGTTTTGATTTGCTTTGCGAGTATCCAAATATAAGGTATTGATATTTTTACAGCTCCAAGGGACCGCAGACCTACATATTTGATATAAATTTCAATTTGACACCTCCATGCGTTCTTAAGGATCCGGCGTACAGCGCTCATAACTAAAATTCGAAGCGCGTCCAAAAATATAGCTAAATCTTTTTGACTGATGCAGCCCGTGCTTGCGCGATAGCGATATTAGCCGTTCAGAATTTATTATAAATTTGGTGGTGTTCCGTAATACCAAAAAAGATGAATGAAAACTTGTTGTATTTTTCACATTGTGTTGTTATTCTGTAACTAGACAATATAATCTATGTACCTAACCAAACGATACGTAAGGTATTGTTGTTTTTAATACGAAACAACTAAAAAGAAAACATGTCATGTATGACGTAAAAATATCCAAAATGCGATTCGTTTACATTTCATTTTAGGTATTTTGAAAAAATATATAGCAAGGTATATAGATAAATGCTATTAGAATGAAAATAATAACATAATATGGTGGAAATAAGCTCTAATTACAAATGACTATAGTATTACGTTTGTATGGGCAATTCATCCAACGCAGGCCTCTTAAGATAAAGGGTCTTGACAGACAGACAGACAGGCAGACGTGCGGACAACGAAGTGATCCTATAAGGGTTCCTTTTTTCCTTTCGAGGTACGGAGTTCTAAAGACAAGCTCATTATTTTATTCCCCAAGATGGGCATCCTCAGACCCTTGAGAATACCAAGTAAGAGGTAGTCGAGTCAAGGTCAAATATTATTATCTATTTGGCACATGCCCAGCCCACGTTTCTGCACAATAGATATATATATAAACTCTTTACTGTGCATAACACAATTTACAGTACAACTTAAAAGAACAGAAACAATTTTATTCCAAAAACTATCGTGAATTTGATTATTGATATCGTAAAAACGGGAATTTTCACGTACCGCACTATCGGTGAAGGCACCGATTAGGTAAGTTTCGACTCATTCCGAGAGTCTTCATCAGGGTGAGTGATTGCGACGCACCCCCTCCGTGTCGCGTCGTGCACTACGCGCACAGATTAAAAATTTTTGCTCCTACAGACATTCAACGTGACAGATTGGAAGCTCAACGCTGCATGTTGGAAAACTAACCAATGGTATTTTATGCCTTCGATTTTTTGGTTCTACGGCATGCCAAAAATAAAGGAAATAAAAAAAATGAATCTTGAATAAAATAAATGAAAGTAATTATCGTGAGTGAACGATGATTTCCTTCATTTTTTTATTCACGTGGAAAAAATCGTTTACTAATATTATTTCTCATCTAAAAAAAAATCAACAAGTATCCAAATGAAAGAAGCTGATTGCGTGTCCATGTCAATGTCATAAACATAACAAAGCAATACCGAGCCAATGCGAAGGCAATTTAAGGGAAGTGGTCGTTAAGAGCCGCCGGCAGCTAATAAGGATTCCGACACGGCGAAAGCATTCTACAATAAAATATAATTACCACACTGGACCTTGAGACGGGCAAGGACATTTATGATTATTGACACGCTTGTATATGTTTCGTGCGATAATCTTAAAAGAAAGTTCTTTTTAGGTTGGACTGAATCAACGGGAGCTCTCGAAAGAGGGCTGCTAAGCTCGTTTCTGACACACAGATATCATTACTGTATCTGTAGGTATGTGTCGGTAACTGGTGCTATCTATGGTATAAATGCAGTTTTATTTTCCTGAAAGTCATTTGCTAGAGAAATTTTGGTGGGTACCGACCATTTTCTGTACAAAAGACTCATCCAAAACCTCCTAAATACAATAAAAAACTGCTGAAAAACAACACCATAGTTTTTATAGTTTATGGGTAAACATGAGGTAAAAATAAGTTTTATGCCCCGCAAACAAACTCTATCTCACAAAATATATTCATTTTTATGATTGTCATATGAACTGTAAGGTTCTTAAATGTCTATCAACCTCAACCCACCTAAATATCGTAAAACATGAAATAAAATGTGGGCAGGGTCCGAAACCTCAGCCTGTAGGATAATCAAATCTAAATTGGTTGATCTAATGTGCATTCCAAGAAAAAATAAAACGGCAAGTACACTTTTTCTCGTAGTAGTAGTATAACATACTACGATAATACCTAGTATCTATTGAGACCATTGATTGATTTCCTATTTTCAATAATATACAGGCTTTACTTACGTCTAAAACAGTTAATTTTTTTATGGTAATTTCTTAACAAAATAAACAACACGCTCAGGACTGTATTTCTAATGATGGACATTCTCAAATTCATACTTAGTGAGTAGATTTTTGAGGATAACAAATAGGGGGTAGTAAGAAGTACGTCCAAGTAGCATTCCACGGGTTGCAAGCCCATCGCCGCTTATTGGAACACTAACTGATGGCACAAGTCTTCGAATTATCGGATATAGGACATGCCGATTACCTCACGATCTTTTCCATCAACGTTCTGAGAACATGTAAATGTGCACATAAATCGTGTAGAAAAAATCATTGGCGCACGACCGGGTCCAAACCTATCATCCCCTGATTAAAAGTCGAGGTGTACCTCGACTTTTGTAACCCAGCAAACGAACACAGCGCTTTCGTTTTTAACGCATAAATTTTCGCCATTATGGGTATAGCCTGGACATAACAATTTAATTGGCCTTTAACTTTTATGAAAACCTACAGGTATTTTACGGAATCCAGTTGATGGTTCACTGATGCAAATTCGGGATAGAAATTCAAACTGCATCAGAAAATTGTATTAGCTCTTGATTGGCCATTCACGCTGCTATATTGCGACGGAAATTACTCCATAGTGGATATTTTCCATTTCAGATTAACTGTTTTGGTGATTGAGTGTAGATATGGTATCCGACGATCACTCTCGAATTGCTAATGATTTTTATACAATTTTAAACTGCGTATATCTACCACAAACATAATTTTATTGTCGCAGGGGTATTTATTTAGGCCCATATTACACGTAAATAATAATACATAACTAACATACAGTATAAAACATGTCATATGATTCGAATTCTGTTTGTGTTATCTATACCCAGTTTATATTTTGAAAAGATAAGACTTACCATTCAACCATCGTGAGATCTCAAATCATGGCAAACTACCTACCTTTAATAAGCCAAGATCTAATACCCGAGTTCGCCAACACAGTTACGGATGGTTAAACCCTAATCAAAGCATTTTGACACACATACGTTCATATGAATCTATCATAATAATCAATGGTTAGACTTTCCATCTGTTTATTTTGTTGGTGAACTCAACTCTTATAAAGCAAAGTAAACCGATCGTAAACCCGCGTGGCGGGTTACGAGGTTCTGCAAGTAGGTTACCGTGACGTCATAGCCATGACATCTACCCGCCACGTCACGGGATGCTACTGGATACAATTTCGATAAGTAACTTTCTGTCTGTGAGTTTTTTTATAGGTTTTGGTGACATATAATGTCTTTTTTAGATATAACTAGCTTTTGCCCACGGTTTCGCCCCTGAAGTACCCGGAAAAGTAAAAGTAGCCTATATGTTATTCTGATGTATAAGCTACATTTCTATAAAGTTTCATCAATATACGTTCAGTAGTTTTTGCGTGAAAGAGTAACAAACATCCATCCTCACAAACTTTCACGTTTATAATATAACTAGCTTCTGCCCACTGCTTCGTCCTCGTGGTACCCGAATAAAAAGTAGCGTACGTGTTAGCCTGATGTATAAGCTATATTACTGTAAAGTTTCATCAAAATCCGTACAGTAGTTTTTGTGTGAAAGAGTAACAAACGTCCATCCTCACAAACTTTCGCGTTTATAATTAGTAGGATAGGATAAGTAGAATTTTGTAAAAAGAATTACCTTCATTGTAATAAGTCTTAGGGCCCAATCAAACTGACATGGTCACAGGCACATGAACTTTGTCAACAACTTGACTACCATTTCCCTTTGGTGGCACCAAATGCCACCATTTGGTGAAAACTTCGCGCACAATCGAATTCTATTCAAGATTTTTTGTGACAAAACCTTTGAATGTGATAATATTTATGAATTTGCAAGTCACTTTGCTGGGTAAACATCTCACGAAATGAATTTTCCAAATCCAATTTTTCAAAGCGAACCCTTTTTTATCCATCTCCGTATCACTGAAAACATTAATTCAACTCTGAGGCTCAAAGGTGACTTGAATTTAATACCGAATGAATCTGTCAGCTGTTACACACCTGAAATTAGATTCGCTTTTTAATGTCACTTGAACATTCATAATAATGACCATGCCGATTGGCATTGTACCGACGGATGGATGGCGGTCACTTGTATATTAGGGTTATACTTATAATAACGGGTTTTACACATGCGCGTTAAATAGATAGATATATATAAAATGCTTTATTGCACAATAATTATTTATATTTATTTATAAAAGCTATTTTTTTTTGAATATTTTGTAGTGATCAAATGTTTGTAAAGTTAGGCTTTGAAGATACCAATGGAAGCAGCAGTGCATTCAAATTCGTCTTGGCACAAGTCGAATAGTTCGTGTACAAGTGCTGACGCGAACTACCGCGCAATCGCGGAGTCTTCAGCTGTCGCGAATGACAAGGCGAGTAACAAACATGGCGTTTACATATGTCAAAGTAAAAGTCAGTAGGTTTTTATTCATTAAAATCACAGGAATCATGCGTAGTTTGCCACAGATTAGTACTAAGTAGTCCCCATTCGTCATTCGTCTCGCCAATCGCGTCGCATGTGTAAACGTGGTGTAAAGATTTTGAAATAGATGCATTTACCAAACACTATTTTGTCTCTTCCTGATACGTGTGATTTCAAATTCCACAATTGAAAACAAAACACTGTTGATCTAAACTGTTTAAAAGTCTTTATACGTAAGGCTCTGTCTTTTATCTATAATCGTAATGGTTTTATCTTAAGACTAAACCGTTCATCGTGGCGTTCTAAACTAAACACTGTATTATCACACTCTCTCTGATACATACGTGTCAAATTCAACATTAGCAAACAAAATTCTGTTTAACTAAACCACTGTTCAAAAATCTTCAAAGGCCCTTTGTGTTTTATCTATCTCAAGGCTAGACTGTTCATCGTGGTGTCTAATAGGAGGAGGTTTAGAACTAGTCACTCCAAAGTTCGCCAACCAGTTACAGAGGTGGAGCAGAGGATTCTATACTCAGCCTGAAGTTACGTTAAAATGTATGGAGCGTTGATAGAATCCTGAAAGAATGTCAATTGCCTTGGAGTTTGGAGTCCATCTATTTCTCTTTCAGTTTTTCTTTTTGAAACTGCCCGGGGTTTTCAATACCGCTATGACTAAACTGGTACTTCAAACTATATCAATAATGAATAATCCATATATTATTTTAGCGGTAAGGTCATTTGAGTGGAATTTTACTACATTTTGTGTGAAAATTTCCAAAAATCCTTGCTTAGCACATGCTTACTTTATAAAATAAACCTTTGTAAGAAATTACAGCTTTCTGATCTTAGTAGTTTTGGCTGTGCGTTGATAAATCAGTAAGTCAGGATAAAATATTTTAGAAGTATAGATTACAACAAATAGATCCATGTACATGAATAATCACAAAAAACAATAAACAATATTTAAAACAAAGCTGGAACATTCAACGCTAAAAACTAAGGACTTATCATACTCACTTCTAAGAGAAATGACGTCGTGTTTTGCATTGACGATCTTACAGCTGTAACTGTCTGTCCTATGTAAATTCTAGCTTCTTTCACCGTTTAAACAAAGACCCGTTCACCGTTTTCACCGTTTGTACTTCGTTGTACTTATTTTGAAAAGTATGTACATTATTTACTGTACTGACTGGCACTTAAAGCGGGAATTAATAATACAGTTTTATTAAGCATATTTTATGCTAGCTTCTGCCCACGGCTTCGCCCCCATGGTACCCGGATAAAAAGTAGTCTATGCGTTATTTTGATGTATAAGTTATATTAAAGTTAAAGCTATATACTGTAAAGTTTCAATAAAATCCGTTCAGTAGTTTTTTCGTGAAACAGTGACAAACATCCATCCTCACAAAATTCGTGTTTATAAAAGCAAAATGCGAATGCCAAGGCAAAAAAAATCGTAATGCTTGGTATTATTATGATTGGTGTAATAATTGTTTTACGCGTGAACAATATGAAAATGCTTGTAAAAAATATGAACTGACTACCGAAGAGGAGTTGTACTATACAACATCATGATCGATGCCTCATACATTATTTATTTTTCTATTATAACGCAAATACCAAGAAGTTCAACCGCCGGAACACAAATTGCCACTTAGTTTTAGTCGGACATTGGCTCCATCCCTAGACAGTAGACACTGTACACTATTACTGCTTTTCAGTCATTGAACTTTAAATAACGTTTATCCTGCAGGATATCCAAGAAACGTGCCGTAGTATCCTTGTAAATTGAGATTTATAAGCGCAAAATGCATCCGTGATAAAAATATTTATTTGTAAAATATTTATAGCTTGTATTGAGCAAATGTTAGTAGCAAAAGACGGATCGAACTATGCAATAGCTTGTAAATGATTTCCAAAATAATGTCACGCTTTTCTCAATGGATTTTACTAGCTATCCATCATCAACACTTTGGAGGATAGGTACTATATTTAACGAAGTTATCTGGATAACTCAGTTGATTTCATGTAAATACCAACTCATACCTTATTATTTAACGAACAAACGGTAGTCTGCAGTCTACATGATTCAAGATAATAATCAATATCTAGAGAACGCTAAACTGAACTTTATTAGGCGAATATTACAAGCCCCTATAGACGCTAGCCAGTCGTTGAACTATCGGGCAGTAAATGATATCCGAATAAGAATTTAATATGACTATTCATTATCTTAAATACATAATGAAAAAATTCTACCAAAAGCAAAATTTCTGTTAAAAATTCTACCAAAAGGTATAAAGTGCCTAATAAGTATACAAGAATGCTATTCAGACTGTAGAATCCTACTGAGCCTACGGTGTCGATTTCTCTGGCTGAGTCAAGACATCTTATATTTATAGAGGGAAGAAGAAAACAAAAAAGACTTATTTCAATACACATACGAGTACCTAGTGTGCTGATCCGAATATAAAATATAGTTGAATATAGCCACTTTTTGCATAAGAGTATCAATAGAGGTTAACATTTTATTTCGTGACCACTAGGGTCAACAGAGATTGCTTCTTACAGTACCACAATGTACCTACTTAAACGCAAATGATGACGTGGCCGTAGACCAACTCGATAACTATTTTCAACAATGTAAGACTTGCAAGAACAGGCAAAAACTCCGATTAATAATATCAAAGTGAGACCACTCCTCGAATCCATCATCGGATTGGAGACAAGAAAATTGCTATAGTACACTTGTAATAACGTATCACTTTTCTTGACAAATATTTTCGGTGCTTCATAATTCAGACCAAGCCTTAGCTTGAACACTTTACTCCTATTTTGGTTGTGTGTGTTTGGGAAGAGGGTGATTCAGCTATTACGCAGAAAGCCGAGTATTTTATTGCGTAGAAATATGCTCTCAATTCTTCAATTTGTCACTATGAGCAGAATTTTTGACGTAGGGTGATCTTTGACGACGTACAAAGGTTATGGGCGTGGGTGTACGGATTACAAGACGATGGGTGATGGACAAAAGCTGTCACCTGATGGTGGCGAAGAGATTCTCGGCGACTGAGAGGCAGTCCACTCGCCTGATAGTCAAACAACATCGTCAGCGTAGGCGGAAATCTGAAAGGCAGTTCACCCACCTGGTTTATCAAAACATCGTCAGAGTAGGTTATCAGTGGATGAGACTGGCAAGGAACCGGAAGGAATGGCATAATAAAGATAAGACCTATATCCGATAGTGGGTGCTGATGAGAGCAATCTTAAAATTAACTGGCATTGTAAAATCTGTGTATAAAATATAAGGTAATGTTAATTTTTGCCACAAAACTACAGCACTTACGTAAAATGTTATGTTATTATTATAAACATAATTCTAAAACGGTATGTCATGGTGTATGTGCATTTTTTACTAAAGATGAATATGAATAAACCGTGATAATGTTAATAATGTTTTAATGTTAATTAAAAGGGTATCACAAATTTTAATAACTTTATTTCGAATCAAATCGCACAAGTTTTAACAGACAGTGCTGAGATCAAAGGAACTTTAATTATTTTTATACATAACAATATCACAAAATATTGGTTACACCAGATAGAGATCATTCTAAAACATAAAGTATATCTGAAGTTAATAACACAGTTATTATTATACTCTTTTTCTAAAATAAAACAATTCAAAAAGATTAACAACTTTGTTAAACGATTCTCACATGTTTTATGATCATTTTACATCAGAATCTATTTAAAAAAAAAACATTACTATGCCTCGCTATTGATTTTACAATGTGACCTAAGTCTTCGAACCATCTCAAGCTAAAAAATGAATATTTTCAGCATATGATGATACACAATAGTTTTAAATATACTTATTCTATTTAAAATATACATAAATTATATAAGCATAGTTTAGAGATCTGCTCATATCAAAACTATGGTCAGTTGAAAAACTTGACTGTGAGGAATATCTAAGAAGAATACCTGTTCAAACTAGGCTTTTTTTATCTTATGTGACGATTTGTGTATACAAGTGTATACAATGTACTAGAAAGACGCAGAAGTATAAAAAGTCGGTAAAAATACTACGGGGTCTAAGTCTAATAAGTTTATACATAATACATTTCTCATCTAATTACATAATTCTCACTACATCTTTCTTTGGTTCGCATTTGCGATATCTACATACGTATGTTATAAATTCATCTACTCCTAAGACTAGAATTCGGAGGGTATTTGGTCACCCACGACTAACTTTTACATATTCTCTAAATTGTCAGAATAGGTTTAGTTATAAATGGCTGAGTAGTCGAGTTTCTATACTCGACTTCCTTTGTAACTACGTTTTATCCTTTGTAACTACGTGGGCCAATATTATTGAGTAATTTTCAATTTTTCTATTATATTTCTGTATGATAGCTCTGATTAGCTTTTGTATCCTCTTAACTGTTTCATTTACTCCCACCACGATACCTACAACATTTTTGCTTTTGCATAATTTTAGACACCGCTCGGTAAGCCAACAATGTGTACCATAAAATCTATCGTTTTTATTAGAATACTATAAACTTCTATAGTGTGCTTGGCACGACGCACTGATTAAATACTTACATATAAGTGAATAAAACTTTGGTAATTAACTAAAATTATTTAGACCGGGCACGAAATAGGCTATATTTTTGTTTCGCGTTATTTATTTTATTTTCTTAGAATAAAACCGATATGAAAATATGCGACGAATAGAACGAAGTATCGTGTACCTTCTAGTAATAACTATAAATCTAAATAATCTTATATTTATGAGGGCTTCTAAGGCAAGATTTAATAAAACATTACCTACACAAAATGACTACTTAGATAAAGGAACGATTAAAGACTACGAGTAAGCCCACACTTATTCGAGTAATTATTTTATCTCTTCTCATTTTTTGGTAAGATATAATGATCACACTAAATTTTGAAGTAAAACTTGCACGTGCATACAGCTCTTTATTTTATACCTCACTTTTTCTCAGTTCAGTCTTCAGTTTTCGTAGCTTTTGTTTCAGTTTTACCATTATCACCTGAAACGCAGCTGTTGAACCGATTTACTACATCTCTTACCTTGCCTTTGCTTATAACCAGCTCTTTGTCGTATGTAGGAGTAATAAGCCCTTTTCCATTCCCATTGACAAGTGTTTTTGTTTCCTTAGTGGCTGGTGTGAAATTAGCGCTCTGTGATTTTCTAAACTCTCTTACAGCGATATCAATGTTGTTGATAAGGTCTTTTGCAACGAATGTTGCTATCTCATGCTTGATTCTATCTTTCTCGCTCTTTAGCTCAAGTGATCTGTGGTAGTTTTCTTTTCCATTCTGGTCTGGACTGTGGCTGTGAGTGAGTGAATGAGATGCAGGGCTGTCAGGACCTTGGAATGTGATGCTAGGGTTGTTTACTATGTTAGATTGGGTGTGGTTTGTTTGATCGTATGATTGAATTTCTTGATTCACTGGCGTTTTTTCGCCGATTAACCAGTATGTCGTCATTTTGCCTTTACCCTGTAAAAGAAGTAACTACATTACTTCTCAAAGTCTCGATTACGACGACTAGAAGTTACATTTTACTTTTCATCTAAATTGTATTAAATGCACTTGACATACCTTCATAGTAATTTCACCTCTGCATTCCAGCTCGAAACAGTCATATAAGTCCAGAACTTCTTTGGTCTTCGGGCTGACATGTATCCTCAAGGCTTCTCCATGGGACTCCATCCTTGAAGCCGTGTTGACGGTATCGCCGAATAAGCAGTAGCGTGGCATTTTCAGACCAACTACCCCAGCAACACATGGACCTATATAGAAAAAAGTATACCAATGAATTAACTTGGCTAAAGTTTCAGAAGTTTAAAAATCTGAAGTTTTTTGATGACTGAAAACTACAGTTTGAGTTTCCTTTTTACAAGCTTAGTCCACCACTATGTTATATACATGGTGATTCAGGCACCATTGGGCAGAAGGGACGATAGGGACCCCTTGGTTGAACCGAATTACTCCCATGTACAAGTATGTTCTATAATTTCGAATACTTCAGAAGCTGGCTACTTTTTTGTTCTGATATCCCCCATCGCTGCTCCCTTTGGGCCATGATGCCTAAAGCAATAAGTATAACATTCAATAATTAAATGTTACTAAGGCAGGAATTTATAATGTGGCTAGTAGCGCTGCAGTAATGCGAAAAATCTAACCTACTCATTCCTAACAGAGTCAAAAATTTACTGCCCTTTTGTTAAATTTACCGCAATGACAATCCGGGTCGCCGTCAAAACGCCGAATTGGAAAACAACGCTGTTTTGAAAGCGGCTAAGCCGTTATGAAGAAGAGCTAATTAAACGTTTCGGTTACGATGTCAAAAGTTTGTAAAACCTCTGTATATTTCGATTTAACTTCGTACAATTTGAACCGAACATAATTTGATCCTTGTTCATCACAATGGTTTTCGTTAACTAGTTTTAAACCGAATTTTACCAATTAGTAAAATAACTTTACTACTTTTCATGGAAGTTAAAATGGAAATTCTGAAGAGGTTGGAGTTTGGGCATTTAAACCAAATATAATACTATGAAATAAGGCAGCTTTGTTCCTCATTGCTCACTAAAATAAAATGAAGGTGCTCGTACTCGTATATTGATTTTCTCCAGTATACGTATAGTTGTACCAACGTATCGATTTAAAAGTATATACTTAATACATAGTTACCGTATTACATACATACCGTATTAGGTACGTATTACATACTTAATACATAGTTTAACAGCTAGGGGGTAAAGATCACAAAAAAGTTCTGTGTATCCCTTAATTGGTTCCGTCTTCACATCATTACTATCATTAACAGACTGTAGAATCTTCTGCTGGAAATACGCCTCGTTTTTAGGTGCTATTTTTATGTATATATGTATGCTATTATTGATCAAAATTATTTTTTGTTAAGTAGTTTTTTGTTTCGTTAAATACAAAAGTTGTGTATGAATTGCACTTATTTATAATGATTTTGAATTATTTATTAAAGTATGAGCTATAACTTGAACTATGTTTTGAGCGCCCTCTAGTGGCTTTTTTACCTGAATGCATTCCAATCCTTAGCAGCAGTTTTTCCCCCGGTCGGTGTGGCACGGTCTTCACTCGTACACCTTTGAGAAGAGCTATGGACATCCTCGCTATTTCAGCGGCATGGCGATTCCCGTTGCGCATGGGCAGACCGGATACGACCATGTATGCGTCGCCTATTGTTTCAACCTGTTAGTTAAGATAAAGGTTAGGTACAGGTGAAGAAGTGTAAGTTAAGACGTAGGTTTTATATTTTTTCATGAAGATTTTAGTAATGTTGATCAAAATGAGTCCAAACACTGTCAGTAACAAATCCCCATCAAGGAGTTTCGCTGTTTAAATTCTGTCTCCAATCAGATCAGCTCACTGCCATCATAGTTTTACCAATTAGTGTAAAGTTTGGCAAGCCTAATGAGAAGCCATAATACACCTACCTTAGTAGCTAGGGAGGTACCTACTTATAGGTACTCTCAGTGATGAATTAATTAATAAGTCTTCGGAATTATGAATAGGTATTCAAAATATGAATGAATAAAATATGATATGGCCTTTATTCAAATTCAAAACATTCAAATAATGCAATTACAATTACCTAAGAACTCACCTTGTAAATGTATGCAGCGTACTAACTATGTAGGTATCTACACAAAGATAGATAACTATTCCCAATCCATCATGATAAATTGGTGCATCAATTTACAAGCTCTCAAATGAATGTTACCTATATCCTATGGAATTGATCGACTATGAATATGATACCTACTAATATACAGATAATAGATACCTATGCATCGAATATATGAAGCTTTCAATAGGTCGTGCTCATAATCCATGAATGAAAGACCTTTTCAAAGGGTAACACGATACAGGTATCAATCATTCGTACATCCTGGCTATGGTGCACATTCTGTAGGATTTATTTGTGGCACAATGCACGCTGGAACCATATCTGGTCTGTTGATGATTTAGCGATATATAGCGATCTACATCTCAGTAAGAGCTAAATAAATGCATTTTTGGACTTATGAAACTTGCTATCTTCAAAAAATCATTCTTTAAACTTTTATTTTATTTTTTACTTTATTTTATTTATTTAACAAAATCACAGCTCTCAAGGAATGATTACTACAACCGATAAAAACTTTTCTTACAGCCAATTAAGGATTTACATTTTATGTACCTACTTAACCAATAAATTGACGACAGTCACTAAACTAGAAGATATAGTTATAAGATTATTAATCTATGGCAGACTTTGCTTTAAGGGACAAGAATAATGAACAGTTTTCAAAACAAAAACACGATAATCAGTTACATGTGCAATCGTGAACAGAAGCAATTATGCGGTGATACTACTCTCTGAACAGATGCCATTTACTAAGTTAAGTCAATGTAAATCACCTAAATTACACAGGTATAAAGCCCACTGCGCTCCTCAATAATTATCATTTGAAGAAATTATATCTAGGTACCTACCTTATAAACATCGAAATTCTCAATAATAGAGTCAAAACTTGTGTACAGGTCATTCAGCAGATCAACGACCTCCAGAGGTGTGGATTCGGCAGAGAGCTGCGTGAAGCCGATGATGTCACTGAAGTAGATAGTCACTTGGTCATAGGTCTCCGCCATGACAGGCTGACCCATTATAAGCTGAGAAGCGACTGACCTGAAAAAAATGTATGCATTTGTTCGAGTCATTTATAAGCGGCCTTTGACTACCGTTGACCTGTCCGCGACAGACGCATTGGCTCTAGCTGCCTAGTACTTGTACGTCTAGTGACGACCTATATATCTTGTTATTTAATCAGCCATTCGTGTGACGGCTCTAAGGCTTGTGCCGCAAATGTCATGTACGAAGTTAGTAAATATTGTAACCTAGGTGAAGAATGGGCGTAAAAGCCACATGGAAGTTGTGCCAAGTTTAATTGAAAGAAACCAATAACCATCTTTTTGCACGCCCAGGATGACTGGTAGAGAATGCTTTAGCATTAAGTCCTCCTAGCACTACATTGTTTTGTGTGAAAGTATTAAATAAATAAATAAACTGTTTTTTTTGTACAGCTGAAGTGGCGTGTTAACATAGGGCCCACCTGTTGGTAAGCGGTTACCGTAACCTATGGACGCTTGCTAAAACAGAGGTATCATTCGTGCGTTGCCAACCCTGAGTCATAACGGGTGAAAATTCTCATTTACATATAAGTAGTATACCAGTCATGTAGTTCCCCGAACACAAGCTGCTTACTTTGGGGCTAGATGATGCTGTATGAAAATGTCCAGCATTATAATACATTATAATGTACACATGTACAAATGTATACATTATGTACCTGTATACTACAAAGAAGACGACCAGAAAGATGGAACCCTTCAAGATGTCCGCAAGCATTTAAGTATATTCGCGACGCAAAGAGCGATACGTGTTTAGGGTACGAGGAACTTTGTGTGTTTGTTGATCATTTTTCTTCAGACGGCTTAAGTAATTATAATTCATTATATTGTCATATATTTTTGTGCATACAAGGGTGGTTTTTAGATAGGTAATACGCTATTAGAGGCGCTGCGATAAGTCATCGAAAACACGTCGGGAGTTAAACAATAACTTGTTAGGTAAGGTAAGTTTCTTTACATTTTTGTTTATTTCACACATTTAGTTACCAATATAGGTAAAAAAGTACTCACTCTCTTCATTTTAACCGATCTTTCAGTCATCAATCATTTTTTGAAACAGTGCTGTATAATGTTCATAAATTATATTAAATGCTGACAATAGCTTCCACGACCCTCTCATTTGTGCAATATGAAATACGAATTAATATCGAAGGTATTATTCCAAATGTTCACGGTTCTATAAATGTAGGACCTTTCAAAGTTTCGGATTCCCGATTCAAAATCGACGTTAATAGAAAAACGTTGGTTTTCACTGGCAAGTATTAATAACAAGTATATTGTACACACTAATTAACACTTACAAAAGGCGGAATGATATGACATGTACAAAGGCGAGCTTCACCCTAAAAGAGTTTTCTTTCAGCACACCCTTGACATAGATAGAGGTAATTATCACAATTAGGAAGTATACCAAGAGAGGTAATTGAATTCCGAGTCTGCTATGATGTTACTAACTATAACTATGTATATGTGATTATAACTTTACTGATATACATTATAGCTGTCTAATGGCTGGCTAGCAGCTCCCAATGTGTTTGTGAACCCGGTTTGCGTCAAATCAGATGACGGATTTCCCTATTCCAAATAACCACAGTGCCCCAGCCGTTATAGCCGTCCCCAACCCTCGCTTCATTTGAATGTCTGAAGCCTGCGGTCTCTTTACCGTCACTCGTTGTCAGTCAGATTTGCGCGACACTTTTCTAATATGGGTAAATCTTGGGTAAGCCTGGGTAAGCCGAAAAGGTTTTTATTTTGAATTTCTTTGCCAAATGGCAAGGAAAGCTTTTTTTATACTGAAGCTAAAAAAAGTTCATGGCTGATTATTAACTTTTTTGGAAGGTGAAAAAAATAAGGCTAAATACCACTGTTGTTTGGTGGTTTTGCATTTGTTTCTTCTTAATAATTAGAAGCTCTTTATCATAAGCAACGATGTCTACCATCCGGTACAGCACAGACTACTAGGATGCTAAGGAAAAATAGGAGAGTGACACACGGGCGGACAAACAGTCATGACGAAATGCGGTGAAACAAGTAACTTTAAGCGTAAAATTTTCGTCATTTTTCGGTAAATATTACATGCTCGCCGAACTGAAAATTACTGGACAATAAAAGTTCTCAAATAGGGACCACGGACCGGACGACGCAGTTTAGAAAGGCCACTAGAGGAGTTGATTGTAAATGTTGCGGAAATTCGGTGGATGTTGGTGGTTCAAGATCGTAAGTCGTGGCTTTTTTAGGCTCAGCCATGGAATTCTTTAGGGATGATCGAAATGATTCCAGTTCCTACTTGGGTAATAGTTGGTACAGCAGTTCTTCGCATTTCCTCTTCTCCTCCAGGTAGTCTGAAGTGCGCTCTTCCACCAATGCCTCCAGGTTATTTGCGTATTGCTCCACTTGCGTCAGCAGCATGTCCAGACGGGTTGATGTCTCGCAATCCCTGAGACAAGAATGCAATCAAAATGCGGTTTCAAAAATATTTTGACTGATGGGTCTAAAGATAAATCGTTATAAAATATGGGACTTAAGGTTCTTGGAGAAAATACTTCGTACGATGGTTGAAGTATTTTCTCCACTTCTCTTTTGGGTACTGCGAATGTAATGAAATCATAAGAACAGTAAATTCCAGGGCATCTAGGGTCTTGGATAGTGTATATTCAGTGTAATCGTACCAATTAGTTTATCTCCTAGCTAAAATATTAAACGTCAGTGAAATAAATGCCATAGGTTAATAGTGCAAGGCATTTAAAGTTCTTGGAAAATGTTCTACTATTTAACTTCTCTACTAACTAAAATATTACGATCGCAAGTGAAGTCAAGACTGAATCCCTAGGTATACATGGATCTTGAAGAAAATACTTTACTACCGTAGACATTTAGTGAAATCAAAGACGTAAGTTGCTTTTACGTTACTTGTTGATTCTGTGAATGTTCTCTTTGAGCGCTGAGAAGTCGGGTCTGTCGTCATCTGGCAGCGTCCACGGCGGTTCGCCGGTGAGGGACTGGCGCGGAGAGGCTGACAGGGGAGATGTGCCGCGGTTTCGCATGTCTGCGCTTCCTGTTCAATAAACAAGATTTTTTATTGATTAACAATAACTTAGCAACATTTTACTAGCATTAGTAATGCCAGACTTTATTTAAACTCGCAGCCGCTCAATATGCGTGAATTATGAACGAAAAGAGTGACCATTTTCAACAAGGAATAGGGTTAATAATGTTCAGGAGTAATGTCTCACGCCGTAGAGCGTGGTGGCGGACACTTGAGGAAGGACCTATATACGGTCAACGAAACTTCAGCAAAGGATACTAGTCCTAGTATGTGGTGTATAGTCGTAAAAATATCGAATATCGTTAATTTCAATGCTAAGAGATAAAGACTCAACATTTATTGTATAATGATAAATTATTATTGTTTAATTTATTTTAGAGTAAAAACACTAGGTAAATACATAAAAAAACAGAATTACATAAAAACAAAAAACGATAAATACAGTCCATAATAATAAAAATTTGTAGTGAGTATACAATTTAAATTTTATTTATTCAGTTACATACATTCGGAAGAACCAGTTCGCACTAAATTAACTTCGACATACTCGTACGTGTCTGTATATTAATACATCCTGCTTTATTAACTGGCTCTGTCCGCTTTCCTCAATACCTTTGGGGAACACTTTGATAGCTAGAAATAGGCAATCATTTTTTATTATGGTAGACGATGGACAGTCTTATTGATGAGTAGCGATCTCTAACAGATAACCTTTGGACGGAGGGGATTATATGTGGTGGAGGTATATAAAGCCCTAGATCGTGGTCATTGCATTTTTAGTGAACTTTTACTGGCTGTTGATGATTGGGATGAATTCAAATAAAATGTATCGATCGTTTTGCCCAGCTAATGATCGAATCAATGTAAGGGCTCAACATTTATTATGATAAAGACAAAAGAGACAAAATATTGCCATATTGGCTACTGGCCCATAAATAGTCTGTAGAAGTATTCCTTCGTGTTCAAGCGATGGCAACATTCCAAGCACCTGATATTCTGTCTCGATAAATCGCTGTCACAGACCTTCCTTCGGAACGTTCCCACATTATTTTACTTTGAAGAACTTTCTAGTATGATTTTTTAATCGCGACGCAAGGAGAACGTATTATGCGTTAAGAAATGTACGCGATTGTTTGTTTATTTATTAATTTGTAAGTTATTCTTTTTCTTCAAAACGGCTGAACAGATCATAATGCGGTTATGTATTATTATATACTCCTGTGTGAAGTTTTGTATTGTAATATTTTACTTATAATGGAAAAACAGTCAAGTTCGAAATACAAGCACGGTTATCACGTTTTACCATAAGCCATAAGCTTCCCATGAAGCATGGGTAGCAAATTCATTTTCCTTTGTTCCGTGAAAGTAGTAGTAACTATTTTCAGCAGATGAGATCTTATTTCTTATTCCGTTTGATAGAAAGCTAATATGGCGGCCAAAAGACATCTACTGTTGGGCGTTACTCCCCCACGACGAACAGTCCTGATCCGCCTCTGTAGGTACTACGATAAAACAATGCTCGTAAAGACAAATGAATCTTGCACGACTGTAGTAAAACGAAAGAGCATTTCCGATTAGAAATTTGAAAACTGTTTCAAAAAGAATGGTGGTCCATAAACCTCTCAGATTTAAATCTATCTGAACCACTATTTAGACGACCACTTTATCGGCCCCTACTCGCTTATTCTATGAATCTTTCTTATAGAAACCAAGGTACGCAGCTTTTACCTACTAACTCTAGGAAGAGCACTTAATATATCTTATTATAATTTTACCTAATCTATAAGTATATACCCTTGACAGCCTCTGTGGTGCAGTGGGTGAAGGGCCGCCTGAGCCGCAGAAGATTACGGGTTCAATTTCCGCCGCGGGACAAATGTTTGTATGATATGCAATTATTTATCTCGTGTCTACTTATTTTCTATGTATAACATGTATGTATTTATATAAAAAAGTATATAAGTAGTTAAGTATACTGATTTTTTTGTTAAACAAATGATAACTTCTCTGCCAAAAAGACAGAAGGAGGAAGGGGTTGTTTTATTCATTATTAAACTAAAAGGCCGCATACTAAACTTAGTCTCAACTTTATAATTAAAAAAAGCTACACAAGGTGACCGGCTATGTTAGGGTACCAAAGCTGCCTCATGACTCCTAAAGTTATCATTAAAATACTACTCGCTTTATTTTGTTTCATACTTCTGGGACTTTATTTAAAAAAAGTTAGAATTGGAGACACAACTAGCTACTTTAAAAATAAAATGTAATTATCCACTTTACATGAAATGAAAATGGGGGTGTTCGGAAAAGACGTCTGCATACCAAATTTTATCTTGATACGCAGAGCGAGAAAGTGGAGACCGACAGATTAACAGACGCATATGACGATCTATAAATGCTATTTTTACACTCTTTGGCTTCCAAACCCTACAAATAAAAACATGCTACAATGGTTACTGGCTATGAATTCAAAAACAATTTTACTACAATGGCAACTATTTACTCAGTCACAAAAACTTTTATGAGACATTATAATCATTTACTTTGAGATTGTATTGTTCTATTAATAAATCCATGTTTATTTTATTGGGTAAATCACACTGGACGGGAATGAATTTAACCGTATTTGTATGCGTTCAATTCCAATCCGTCGCTTTAACAATAGATCAATCATTTGAATCAGCTTGAGATTAAGTACAGTGGTCTACCAACTATTTAATTCGATTGCTTGCGTTATACATTTACTTCGATCATAATCCAAAACTAATAACATTGAGAAGCATCGACCCAGTGAGTGGAAGATCAAATGCCGATCCACGGATTAATTACTTTAGTTAGTTGCATGAAGGGCCTGGTTAATTATTTCTCCTTTGTACTCAGTTGGAAAGAAGTACTGTAATCTCAAAGTTGTACATTCCAAAACTGTCACCCACCCAAATGCTAGTTTCTTTTCTTTTCTTATCTGGTATCTATCATATTTTTGGCTATATTCCACTTTACATGGAGTCGGCATAATATGTTTTCTTTTTCCACTCTTCAGTATCAGCTGTCATCTTATTATGCACTCCTTTCTTACTCACGTCATCTCTTATTCAAACTATCCGTCTTATTTTTTGCGGTACCTCTTGTTTTATATTTATCCACGTTCATATTTAATTATCTTCTCGTAATATAACTTTCTTTCCTCCTCATGACATACCCATACCACGCTTTTATTTAACCTATTACTACTCAACTTTTTCCATCAATATCAATCAGGAGAGCTTTTTTGTATTAGAGGTACAATCATCATCATCTCAGCCCCAATTCACCAACTGTAGGATTTAAGTCTCTTTTCTTTTTTGCCAGCCTCTGCAATACGTCTCTCATCCAGGTGTTTCCTGCGGCAAGCTATCCATTGGACGACCTGGATTTCTTCGGATGGACTTTTTCTTATAAGCAATAAGTTATGAAAAAGGTGCTGACGTGGACTTACGTTTAAATTTGTCTTCGAGAACGGCAGCGCAGTAGTCACAGGCCAGGGTGCAATGTGGACGTCGCATCTCCAGTAGGGGGCTGACAGCGCGCCGAGGACTTGGCGTGTCCGCTTCCCCTGGTGGTACCAGGGACATTGTTCTACAACAAAATATTACATTTCAAACCACACGTTTAAATAAAATGGACCCTCATACTAGTTCTACTTCTTTCGGTTTGTTCTAGTCACCCTGTGTCTGACCGGGTCGAGGTTGAGGTAGTCTTGAAAGGGCTTAGTGCCCGATGTATGCTGAAAGGATCTAGTGTGCCTCGTGTAGAGGCTCCTTACAAAGGAGCGGGCAAGGTAGAGAGTAGCTAGTCTGTAACGTTTAGAGATGTTATTTCATAGAATTCAACTTACTTATGATGTCTTTGATGATAAAATCGGAGATAAAAAAAATATTTACTTATAATTCAAGTAGACGTTTACGGCCTAGAGGCTTTGATCATACATTTCACCCAAAAACTATCTTGAAGTAGATCATGTTGTAAAAGGGTTTTTTTTTTGTGAAAATTCTAATTTTATAATATTTACCTTTCAACTGCGTTGAAAGTTTCAACTTGAAATCACAAAAGAGTAAAGTTAGGTATTTCCTATTCCGTGGTTGTAATTCTCGAAGAAGTATAAAAATACCAATGATGTAAAAATTCAGAGACCCCCGTCTCTATTCAAGTCTCGGGTAGAGTACGTTTTCTGTGTTCCATTAACTTTAAGAGGCTACCCGGACAAACGAGTAAGTTCATATTTTAAGAGAGTTTTATTTTAAGAGCTCTTTTTCAGAAAAAGTTATACCTACTTGTTCTTTATAGACAGGTTTCTGTAAGCAATGCCTGCCTTTTTTCCATTGCTATTTCTGATGATGTAATTTTTGTTCATCTATAACAGTTTTATTGTGGTTCTATCCACGGCCTTGCTTGCGTTGTAACCGGATTTAAATCAGTCTGTGTTATTCCAGGTCAAGATCTACTTAAGTGCATTACTATAATCCAAATCGGTTCAGTCAATACGAAGATTATCGGTAGCAAACAGACATATTTTTACATCTGCAACTTTGCATCCTGACACACTGGTTTGTAATAGAAAACGCGAGTTTGCGGAATGACACTTATGCTCGAGAGCGCGTATATCTACCAAGTTCAGTTATATTAAATGGATTTTGCTCCTGTTTGATCTAAAATATTGCAAAAATACTGAAAACATAACTGTAGTTTTAGCATATCATTTTTTTGTTACCTATAAATGGAAACTTTTAATTGGCCCTCAGCCTACCTACATGCACTTTGCATTTACGAGTAAGTATTTAATTAAATAATTTCTTGTGTACCTAGCTGTAAGTTTTCTTAAAATCCAAAAATAAAAAAAAATAAATAAATAAACATTCCCAGTTATTTCACCACGACGATTGTCAATCATCCACCGTAAAATCATCCTTTTTGGTACTTCTTATCGCATCTCAGCTTTAAATTGTTGGTTTCTTAAATTCATGCCTCATTTCTATATACCAACTCATTGTTAAACTTTTTATTGCTAGTCAAGAAACCGCAATGGAGCGATTGTAACTTGTTTGTCTTGCATCTGAAAACGAATTCTAAGAAGAATCCTACTAATATTATAAACGTGAAAGTTTGTGAAGATGGATGTTTGTTACTCTTTCACGCAAAAACTACTGAACGGATTTGATGAAACAACAGTACCTAATATACCTCTAGGTTATACATCAGAATAACACATAGGCTACTTTTTATTCGGGTACCACGCGGGCGAGGTCGTGGGCAGAAGCTAGTCCTATATAAATAAATTCAGTGTGCCAAAGATTTATTTCCTTTGTTCTCCTTTGTGTGATATCTTGTATCAGTCCAACTTTGTTTTGAAAATTTAGGGAAGTGTTTTTCAGTTAATTCAAAATAGATATGAACGTCAGAACAAAATGTATGACTATGCAGGTAATTATTTTTTGTAATTATTTCTTTTATAGTGTATACCAGGAACTACGAGTACCTCAGCACACTCGTAAAATAAGTTTGTACTATGCAACCAAACAATGGCATTGAACCCACAACTTTTAAACATCCGGCGACTACACTTTCGCAGAGCCATAGAAGTCGAAGAGTGGTTATTGACAAAAATAAAGAGAAGAATGTGTTTTACTGTAAGAAGAAGTAAATGTTATGTCATAATTTAAATAGAAAACACTCCTCTGATTTTCCCAACGAAAGCTTTCCAACCTGCCTCTCGACAAACGACAGAGTGCAAAACGCGCCTCTCTAGAATTTCAATGGAACTTCACGACATTCTCAAATCAAAGCAAAATTTTCCCTTAGAAATTGTTTATTTTTTCTTACTCGCCCGCTATTTTAAATGAGTGAACACACAACGTGCCAGTCCACTGTGCAACAAGATATCATCAGCATGGGTATGAGTTGACGGCTGACCACATTAAACGTGGTAGGTAAACTTCATGTGCTTAACTTGCTTACTAAACCACTTGAGAAAAAATACATAAAAGTAAAAATCATTATTGAGTTTATCAGTTCCCATAACACAAGTTCTGCTTACTTTGGGGCTAGATAGTGCTTTGTGAAAAGGATCAGCATTATTTATTTATTTTGTCAGTTCACAATCGACTGCACACAATAATGAAGTGCAATAATTTCCTAGAATGTGTCAAACATTCTATACTTTCCAAAAAAGGAAAGTCCATCTACTAAATCGTAATGTCTAGCTAAACAAGCACCTAAAGGCGTGCAAATCTGTGTTGAAAGTCATAAATCTGTGAAAAGGTTTAGATATGTACCTCTGGAGTTAAACTTAATGGATTATTTACTAATTATGCGAAATAAACTAGGTTGGTATGATCATAGTAAAAAAAAGTAACCTATGTATTATTCTGATGTATAAGCTATATTATTGTAAAATTTCATCAAACTCCGTTCAGTAGTTTTTACGTGAAAGAATAAAAAACATCCTGTTTAGATCAATCTAAAGCATAGACAATAAAAATAAAACAATACTTTATGGTCAGTCAATATTTTGTATTATGCCAATTATTTTCTGCCATGTTTTTTCTTCTAAAAACTTCCTGTGTATGTAATAGAGATAGCAGCTGTGTCTGCTATTGTATAAATTATATTTTCTCAAAATAAACAGAGTAAAAGTTAACCACGCAAGTTTTATTTCGTACATGCGTGTTGGTGGTCCTTCGTGTAACAGTAAAAATCAGTGCCGATCCAGTTTGCTTGAAAACATGTTCGCCGAAGCCGGCCGGCTTGCCATACAAGTCACCGCCATTGAGTGGGCTATTGTCCGAGGCTCGCCCGCCGCAATTCCGTTCTATGCAATAATAGAACGAACATCTACGAGTCTACGTGACATCAACGAGCAATCTTCGGGTCCCTAAGTTCGTCAACAGTGAGTGCGGCTTAGGAAATAAAGTGGCGTGCAGAGTGTTTTTTTCTACTACCTACCGTAAGCGTTATCTAAAAAGTTTGTGCCTAACCGAACGCAATACACACGCTTCAACATGGCCGAGTCCAAAGAAACTTTGCGAAAACTTCGAATTCTTCGGGGCCAATGCAAAGCTACCATAACACGGATCCAGACGTTCGTGAACGACCCCATCAGTTTTGCATCTTCAACCGTGGATGTTCTGGAAGCGCGAAAGGAAAAACTCGTCAGTTCGCTCAAAGGGTATGAAGCGGTACAATTGGACATCCTAGTATCGATGAATGTGACTCCGAACAGGTTGGTCCATTAGAAGAACAATACTACTCTGTACTTGCCAAAATTAATGCCTCTATAAAGGTTATGGAAAAAAACCGTCCCAGAATGTCATAATGTCGCAACATGTAAATTGCCAAATAATGACATAAACCCATTTGATGGGAAAGATTTTACTAAGTTTAAACCATGTTATGATTTGTTCATGGCTGTAATAGATAATAACAGATCATTGTCCAATGTTCAAAAATTGTTCTATTTGAGAAAATATGTAACAGATGATGCTTTGGCAGT
This sequence comes from Perizoma flavofasciatum, assembly GCA_958496245.1. Lineage (NCBI taxonomy): Eukaryota > Metazoa > Arthropoda > Insecta > Lepidoptera > Geometridae > Perizoma > Perizoma flavofasciatum. The sequence continues at coordinate 5,025,043 of OY292439.1, read as the reverse complement.
CATTGTCAACTTACCGATGGTAAATCAATCGTTCAAGGAAGCATTACACTTGTTGGAAAAGCGTTTTGATAACAAAGCGCGATTAATAGGAAACCATATAGGTGTTTTACTAGATTTGCCTACATTGCAAAAGGGCACTGCAGCCTCTATAAGATCATTTGTGTCCGAAATGCAGCAACAATTGTATGCATTAAAAAATTTGGAACAACCTGTAGATGAATGGGATATGCTATTAATTTCAATTCTAACAAGAAAATTAGACCAAATAACAAATCGTGCTTATCAATTAGATAGGGATTTGGAGAAAATGCCTTCTATGGTAGACTTCATGAGCTTCCTCGAAAAGCGTGCTATAGCGTTGAAGGATAGTTTGCCCCCTAAGAGTACTTGCTATGTACAAGTAGGTTCTATAAATCTACACCATCAAAAGTAAACAATGTTGCCGCCCAAGTTAAAAAAATATGTAAATATTGTAATAAAAATTACCATGCTCTTTTCAGCTGTTTTCAAAATTCAAAACGGCAGTTCTAGAGGACCGCCAATCATTTGTGCGGACCCATGATTTATGTACTACATGTCTTAAGCCATACAGCGGTAAATGTAAGTTTATTTTCAAATTTAAAATATGTAAACAAGGGCACAATACACTATTGCATGAGGAACTGGTTGCCAGCTCTATAGAGCCTGCAGTGGCCTTAATGTCAAGCCCTGTTTCTAACAATGTATTGCTTCCTACTGTGAAGTTTAATTTACTAAGTCAATATGGGGAAAAACTTACAGTCCGGGGGCTCCTAGATACAGGCAGCCAAGCATCATTTGCTACAACCAGCCTTGTAAACAAACTTGGGTTGATTGCTATAAACACCATAATATCATAGGGATAGGTAATAAACCAACACAAGTTAATAAGCTTGTGAACATAAGTGTACTACCATACAACAACAATGTAAAATTAGTTTTTGAGGTGTCATGTAGTTGACAAAATAACAACAAGATTGCCCCAACAATTTATAAGTGTATCCGGGTGGAATTTACCTAAACATATAAAACTTTCCGATGATGAATTTAATATTCCAGCAGATATTTCATTGTTATTGGGTGCAGACATTTATTACAATATATTACTGGAGGGTTGCATAAAAGTTGAAAATGGGCCGGTTTTAAAAAACACCCTATTTGGTTATGTAGTTGGTGGCAACATTCCTGAAAATTGTGAAGTAAGTAATGTCACATGTGAAATTGTATCCAATTTAGCTATTCATAGGTCATAAAAAGTTAGAAAATGTTATTGAAAATTTTTGGCTGTCTGAAAAGTTACCAGAGCCTGCAAAACCAAAGTGTCATGAGTTCGAAAAAGCTGAAGAAATGTTTCAGCAGTCTATGAGTCTTAAAGAAAATCGGTTCTATGTTGACATGCCTCTCATAGCCCCTCTGGAAAAATTGCAGCTTGGTGACTCATTTTCAGTTGCATATCAAAGATTTCTTATGTTAGAAAAAAGATTTAAAACAAATCAAAAATTACTAGAGCAGTACAAATTATTCATAGATCAGTATGTGGAACTGGGACATGCTAAGGTGGTTGACTTGATATTAAAAATTATGAAATTGACAAAGATCCTGTTTATTTTCTAGCATATCATGCTGTAATAAATGAGGCAAGTAAGACAACCAAACTTCGTGTTGTGTTTGACGGGAGCTTGAAGTCCCGCAGCCAGGTGTCCCTCAATGACGTCATGCTGACTGATCCCGTGGTACAGAGTGAGCTTTTTGACATTCTTTTATTATTCAGGACATACGTTTACACACAAATTTATGACATTCAAAAGGCATTTCGCAATGTGTTTGTTAATAGTCACCAAACTTGCCTTCAAAATATTCTTTAGCGAGATGATCCCAAGAAGCTCATCAGCTGCCTTCAGCTTCAGACTGTAACTTACGGCTTAAAAGCCTCTTCTTACTTGACCACTCGATGCCTATTGGAATTAGCGCATAGATATAGAGAAAAGTGCCCACTTGCAGCCCAAGCTATGAGGTTAACTTATGTAGATGATGTCTTGTGCGGTGCAGATAATGCAGAGCAGCTTCATGAGCTAAAAAATCAGTTGGTAGATCTGCTTAATTTAGGTAGCTTCTCTCAACATAAGTGGTATTCTAATTTCATAGAAGTTTTATATGATATTCAAGATGAGAAAAAGCAATTTGAAAACATGGACATCAGTAGAGACAATATGGTTAAGACTCTAGGTTTGATGTATGACATACTTTCACTTTTTCAAGTCCCAAATTTGAAAAGGAGCCTAATTTGCATTCAAAAAGAAAAATACTGTGTTTATAGGTTATTTTCATAGGGAAAATGTTTGATCCACTTGGTTTAGTTGGCGCAATAATAGTGGTAGCCAAAATATTCATGCAAGTGCTATGGTCTTTGCAAATAGGATGGGACGCTATAGTGCCCAATGAACAGTTTCTATACTGGGACAATTTTCTAAATAAATTAAAGCTAATGGGCAAAATTACTGTAAATAGGTGTGTCAGTAATAAAGATATTTCTACAGTAGGGTTGGTAAGATATTCTGATGCATCAAGAAAAGCCTTTGGCTGCTCTCTCTACTTTAGAACTTTAAAATATGATGGTTCAGTGCAAACAGACTTGCTATGTTCTAAGTCTCGTGTAGCTCCATTAAATAAAAGTCTGACAATTCCCCAACTTGAGCTCAATGGTGCTTTCCTTTTGGCCCAACTGGTAAATAGAGTTGGTAGAGTCCTGATGGGTAGGTTTTCCCTGATAGATTCATATTTGTACAGTGACTCCCAGATAGTACTATGTTGGATCAAGTCAGGCCATGTAAAGTCAAATGCTTATACCAATAATAGAGTCAAGCAAATCATAGAGCTGACTGAACAAAAACAATGGGGGTTTGTTAGGACTTGTGACAATCCAGCTGATTTATTGTCTAGGGGAGTTTTGTCCCATAAGCTGCAACAAAGTTCTATATGGTGGCACGGGCCAGTCTTCTTGTTAGACAGGAACCACACTCACAATAACTTTGAAAAATGTAATTTGTCTGATTTGCCTTCAGACACAGAATCAAAATTAAATGATGAGCCAGAATCATTGTGCAATGTAACCCTGCAGAGCCATCATTCTCAATAAAATTGTTTGAGAAATATTCTAGCATTCATAAATTACAGAAAGTGATAGGATTCATTTACAGATTTTATAATAACTACTCAAAAATTAAAAATTAAATAATGGACAGTAACCTTACGCCTCAGGAGCTGCGCAACTCTATGTCAGTCATTGTGCGTTGTAATCAAATGCAACATTTTGCTAAGGAGAAGAGAGAGAAAGGATGGTAGTCTCCATCCTTTCCTTGACAAAATAGGTATTCTTAGAGTAGGAGGGAGGCTCCATAATGCCAAAGAGATGTCTTACGACAAAAAGCATCCTGCTGTCCTTCCAAAGAACTCGCATATAACAAATCTCCTGATACATAGAGAACATTTACGACTTTTGCACGCGGGACCCAGGTTAGTTTTGAGCTCTCTTTCCCAAAAGTACTCTATTGCCAGCGGTATTCGAGAGGTCAAGAAAATTGTGCGTAAATGTGTTAAGTGCTTTCGTATAAAAGCTGAGGCTGCTAAGCAGTTGATGGGTTCTCTACCACAAGAAAGAATTACAGCGTCCAGGCCATTTCAGCATATCGGCGTTGACTTTTCTGGACCCTTTGACACGAAGGTTGCGTATTAGAAAGCCTGTCATTAAGAAAGGTTACATAGCACTGTTTGTTTGTTTGCTATAAAAGCTATTCATGTAGAGCTTGTATCGGACCTAACAACAGAGGCCTTCTTAGCATGTCTCAAGCGCTTCATTTCAGGGCGCGGTATGCCCACAAACATATTTTGTGATAACGCTAAAACATTTAAAGGAGCTTCAAATGAAATGAAAAAACTGTATGAAATACAATCCTCAAAAACTCACAGGGACGCTGTTAATGGGTTTTGTTCACAAAACTATTTGAAATTCCAGTTTATCCCCAACCTTTCCCCGGAGTTTGGAGGAGTGTGGGAAGCAGGAGTCAAGAGTGTGAAGTACCATTTAAAGAGAGTAGTAGGGAACCTATGTTTAACATATGAAGAGCTCAATACAGTCATTGTACAAATCGAAAAAGTCTTAAATTCAAGGCCTCTACTTTCTTTTTGCAAATTCAAATGATTATGAATACTTGACTCCTGCAGACTTTTTAATTGGAACTGCTCTGATAAGCTACCCTGAAGTTGATTTAACAAATGTTTCAGTCAATCGTTTAAAATTCTGGAATCTTTGTACTAAACTTAAACAAGATTTTTGGAAATTATGGTCAACTGATTATTTAACACAGCTTCAAAGCCGTCCCAAATGGAAATATCCTCAGTCAAACCTCAAAGAAGGTGATTTGGTAATTGTAAAAGACACTGCTCCAATAGAGTATAATATGGCCCGTATTGTAAAAACATATCCATATAGATGGTAGAGTACGAGCAGCTGGAAAAAATAAAAAACAGTTTATCGAATGTCAATAAAACGGTTGTGTCAATTATCTGTAGAATAAGTTAATGCCGGGCCCCAATTATGTTTAGATCAATCTAAAGCATAGACAATAAAAATAAAACAATACTTTCAATATTGTCAATATTTTGTATTGTTGCAATTATTTTCTGCCATGTTTTTTCTTCTAAAAACTTCCTATGTATGTAATAGAGATAGCGGCTGTGTCTGCCATTGTATAAATTATATTTTCTCAAAATAAACAGAATAAAAGTTAACCACGCAAGTTTTATTTCGTACACATCCATCATCACAAACTTTCACCTTCATAATATTACTAGCTTCTGCCCACGTCTTCGCCCATGTGGTACCCAGATAAAAAGGATGTGTTATTCTGATTTTCCGTTAAGAAGTTTTTGCGTGAAAGAGTAACAGACATGCATCCTCAAAAACTTTCGCGTTTATAATATTATTAGGTGTGTACCTACTGGAACAATTAATTAATATCCCATAATTAATTGTTCCAGTAAGTACACACCACTTCAAATTATTTACTGACGTCACCCATGAAATGAAAGAGAAGAAGTGGCCTTTAGTGACAAATAAAATGTGTATCTAGTTAAAAAATAAACTAAAAAAACACGTTTTTATCACGCACTAAAAATTATAAAAAGAATTTCACTCCACCTCCTGGCTTCATCATCAGACTCTCATTACCAAGCCCAATCTATTGGACTCGTCAAAACGAATCATATGCGCCCAAACTCGAGGGGTTTACTAGTAGCCACTGAAGAATTCCAGGGGTTTACTAGTAGCCACATTAAATATCTACTTGGTCTTCATAGTGATGGAATAGAGGCGTACTTCATCAGGCTCAAGCTAGTGTAGGAAGTTTAACAGAGCATAAATTTAACCTCGGGTACTAGTGTTATATCTGTGGCTCGGGTTTGCCCGCAATTGGACTGATTCCCCCGGAAATAAGCGACTTATCGAAAATCGATAAGGTGCTGGAAATAATCTCTTATTTTAAATACCTTCTGTAGTTTTCATTTTAGTCCTTAGTTTTATCATTGGATTGAGTTGCGAAATTACTATGAGCATGTTCCAGACCGGTAGAGATTTAGGTACCTACTTAGGTTCCTACCAAAATATTATTGAGCAATAATGAATTTGTTCTTTTGTGTAGTTTTTTAGAAAGGCTGGTAAAAGTCAAACATCATTTGGCCGATGAACTGATTCTATATAACACGCAGCCCTATGTTCGATATAGGTAGAGCAACTAATAAAATTGCATTCACCTGCTAAGCTCAAAACACAGCGCAGATCCGGTTAGATTCACCTACAACATGCCAAAGGCTTCAGCAATTTCATATTCTAAGCAGCTACACTGTAATTAAATGCTATTTGCTTTGGCAGTTACTCAAATATAGGTACGGCGCACTGCAACAAAATAAAATACGGAATAACCTTACAATTAGAATATTATCGAACATAAATTCACCTATACATTTAAAAATAACAAATCTTATCTATTTTATTCCATTGACAGAACTTACTACACACTGCTACACCGTTTTTTCCATAGCTCAATTGTTATTCGGGTTATATGAGAATAGTGCTTAAACTGTGAGCGATTCATATTTACCTACTCAACATTAGCACATAGCTTGGATAGTGTAATTCTCATTAGTATGTACATGCATTTAATATTGTTTATTAAGCCTCGGTTTCCAAAACCGCTACGGTCATATGACGACCGTAAAAACCGACGACTGTGCAACATAACGCCACGACTAAGATCAAAATAGTCTCAATTGCCTACAAAAGTTTTCAACGTTTTTTTTCATCATCAATGCCCATTTTCTTTCGAGATGTTCTGGACCGTTTTCAACCGCTGCTAATAATAGCATGCTTGTTCAAAGTTTTATTAGTTTATCAAGCTTATACCTGATAAACTGCTTGAAATCGGTAACTAGGTATACTATCTACCAAGTTGGTCCGAGCCGAACGAATACTAAGTAGATATAGCTAGCTCTTGATTCGTGCCAGCACCGCTGCCTGCTAGCATAGCATCAATGTGGATAGGGTGACCATCGAGATTTATCTAAGTAATCTGTTAGTTTTACATTCAATAGTTTTTAAGAAAACTGAATATTTCTTAAATTATGTATAAAAATATTAACACGTTGCCCGATAATAAGGTACAACAAAACAGTCAATATATCTAAACTAAAGTATTTTTGACCGAAAACCATTTGTACCTACCGATAGATAGAGCTCACAGCCCCAGGCCCATATATTGTGGGTAAAAGCAATTCACAAATACGAAAAATAGATGAAAGAAGGGTATCCGTGTCAGATAACAATATAAAATATACAGACAGGAAAGATTTGCTTTTTGTCGACAAACTACCAACCAAATCACAAAAATATTTTAGGAGTTGCAGGTTTATCAGGACTCGGGTTATTTAGGTAGTACATATCGCGCACGACCCATTATATAGTTTTTTTTAATGTAATCAACATTTTACAAAATAAAGGTTATCAAAATTTTAAATAGTACCAAAACAGTATTGATAGACTGTGTTTTGAATGTTTGACTGTGTGAGAGAATTATTCGAACTGGAAAAACAAATCGATATCCGAAAATTTTCTTATTTTTTATAAAAGATACCAGAAATTCCGTTTCTTTCTGCTAAAAGGAAAATCTTATCAAAGTTGATTGAAATCTTTCCAATCAAAAACGCGTGGATGAGTTTTATTTTATCGTGTGCGAGGGAACGTGCGCTGTAGTGAATTTATTTGCTAAAGACACAAACAAATCTAAAGCAAATAAGACTTTCTATTAAAATACCTACATAGTTCGGTAGAACGTTTTCATAAATTCAATACTGTTATCTAGATTTGAAGTTCGCCAGCCTGCAAAAGGGGACTACATTTTTATTTTTTGTGGACAGCCGAGATTGCGAGTCCGAAATGATGGTTACATTAACTTCTGCATAACGTACCGCAAACCTGCAATTGGCTTCACCATTTCGCAGCAGATACAACAATTGTTAAAATTAAAAAACGTTATTTTTCATTTGAAATTTCCAACTAAATCATGTTTTTTTTCCAAAATAAGCCCAAGCACGCCAGTTTAAATTCTAATACAAAGATTTGTCGATAAAGTTTGTGGATGATTTGTTTTGTTATACCGATAAGGTACTCTCCGAGAGTTGGTCGTTCTTGAATGTTTTTTTTTAACTATTTAGGTAACATTTACCTAAATAGTTAAGAACGAAACTTAGTCGGTACCTTCACCGATAGTGCGGTACGTGAAAGTTCCCGTTTTTACAATATGAATAACCTTTGAGGTATATTGAGCTCCTGTGATAACGATGAGGTGCAGCAAGTTAATTCTTACGAAATATAAAAACTCCTACTCAAATACATCACATATTGCAGAGCCCGTGAGACATATGGTATTTAATTTGTTTTGATTTTTTTTTCATATAAACACCTATTTAAAGTCATACAAAACGATTGCAAAAGACAGCTTTACAATCTGATTCTATTGTATAAAATAAACATTTCAGAAGTACTACTTGTAATTAATTTACTTACGGTCTTTGCCGACACAAAACTGCGCGCCCGTTCCTGAGTTTCCCGGCACGTAGCTTTGTGAAGGCAACTTCAGTTATAATTTAGGTCACATTTTCAAACAATATAGATTCCGTTGTGTAGCTGTAGCTGTGCTACGAAAGTTTTGGTGTGGTTACTACTATATCTGGGGACTTTGTTTACTAGAGATGGAAAGCATGAGAAAGATATTGAAAGGAGAGTGAATGCTGGAAATCAAGTGAATGGGGCACTTCACTCCTTCATGAGCAGCCGGCAATTGTCTGAGACGGCACGACTAGCCGTGCATAAAGGATTGTTAGTGCCGACATTAATGTATGGAAGTGAAAGTTGGGTATGGCAGAAGAAACATCAAAGTCGAGTGAATGCAGTGGAGATGAGAGCTTTGAGAAGTATGTGTGGTGTAACTTTGAGCGATGAAGGCAACTTCAGTTATAATTCAGGTCACATTTTCAAACAATATAGATTCCGTTGTGTAGCTGTAGCTGTGGTACGAAAGTTTTGGTGTGGTTACTAGTGGCGTCAGGAGCCAATACAGGTAGATGTGGTGGAGGTAAGAGATTATTTGAACGAATGAATAAATGAATGATTGAAATAAAATAAATGAAAATACTATAGTACACCACAAGATAACAAAATAAACAAATACTTAATATAACGAAAAGTAAGATGGAGAGGAGGGTAAGATGTAGTTTGTTTTCGTTTACAATTTTTCTCAAAAATGGGTAATCCGAGTGTAATGTAGTTTTTAGGAATCGATTTGTATGCCTTTATAGATAGTTCTTTAACAAGTTTTATCTCAACAAGTTACTAAGAGGCTGGCTGATGAAATGTAAAACGGTATTGGTAAACGATTGTGTTGCAGTTTTTTGTATTCGTTTTGTATGTTGAAGATATACAAAACGGATCGGAAAGAATCTAGATGTACTCGTATTTGAGCACTGCAATATTATAAACGAATACATATTTTTAATTGGTAAAAAAATATTGCATGCTAGGGCCAAATACATTGATCTATTTCATTATTGTTCATTCTTATGAGAGGTAAATAAATGGTTTACGTAGACTTTTTTGTTACGGTTAAATGTTTGTCCGTATCCGGTACTTAAAAAGCTTTGAACTCTAGGTAGATTGTCGATGTTTTCTACTTGAAATAAATGAAAGATGGAACAAACCTAGCTTAGAAACATGGTTTTAAAAAAGGCTCCAAGAGCACGTACAACACTTTTTCAGACTTATTTGGAAACTAAAAAGGATAATAGATCGTATGCCAGACGTGTACTTAGTGCTAAGGATACTCACATTATCTACCACATCTCCTTCAGGTAAAATAACGCTACTCTCGAAGCTTATATTTCCAAAATTTAAAAACCCACGCGGTAATATCCTTCATCTACAGAGTAGGTTCCCTTTACTGGCGTGTGGAGAGTTTATTGCATTGCCATTTCAAAGAAAAATTGTAATTTGCATACCAAAAAACAATGTCTGTCCCCAAATGCATATAATACCGGCTTCTTACTTTGCGTCGCAAGTAAAAAAAGGAGTATTTTTATAACACCTACCGTGTTGTTTACAAAAGTGCTAACTTTTTTTTCTGAAACGACAGTTAACTAACGCAACACAGGTACCACCTAGCAAAGCTGATAAAGTGCGCTAAATTGTGTAAAATAATATCTTTATTAATTTTCTAAACTGTGCCTGGATTTTAATTGTAAGTACCTACATTGTGTTATTGGTTAGAATGAATAAATAAAATAATTATTTATAAAAGATTTATACCTGGTTATTTCTAAGCAATAAACAGCACCTCTGATGAAGATACGAAAGTCAGTAGAAGTTGCAATCACTAATTGGTAAGGAGACTCGTATGTAGTACTGTTGAAACATAGTCTTGTTTCCGCTTAATGTGAGATAGAAGTGCCGTTAAGCAGTAAATACAGCGTTAAACTTTATAGGCAATTCGCGTTGGACGGTATACAACATTACTCAAACTAATTGATTAATTTACCAAGACTATACTTATTTACTTCGTGAGCTTAGATCCATTATGCTGAATTTGTTTGATCAATTGATAATAATTATTTATCACGTCAAAAAAACTACTTTAAATTAGTATTCCGAGCTTTGATCACATTCACATAACTGTATCAAAAAATGTGAAAGTTGCTTTATAAGATATTTTCAAAAAAAAATATAAATAAGTAGTACATCAGTCATATGGTTTCCATAATACAAGGTCTGCTTAGTTTGGTGCTAGATGATGCTGTGTTAATGTCTAACATTATTATTATTATTTATCTAGAGCATCTTAATCGATGCAAATATTTAGCCCCCCAATGGAGTAAATTGAAGATTTTTTCAAGTTTTTTGTGAGAATTTCGTGCACGTGAATGTGTGCCTCTTTTATAGAATCCATTAGGTAAGTAGCAGTGCAGGCTGCAATCTTAGCACTTAGAACAGATCCGCAAATTAGGGCCCATCCCACGCCTGCCGCTTGCGGCGGAAAGGATTATGCCTGCCGGCGCTTCATAAAGATTAGCTTCTTTTTATGGCGCACTACTGTAAAAGTGGAACACTTTTATGAACAGGTTTTATTCTTTGCTCAAGAACTTGATTAACAAATGAATATACTTAATAACTTAGGCAGCCTGAAGGCTTACAGCGTAGTTACTCTAAAACATACAAATATTACTCTTTATTAAGCACAAGAATAGAGGAGAAGACCTAGTGGACCTCCTTATTGTGAATCGGATTTTTTTTGCTGTTATAGAGCACTACGTCCTTTACCTATTTGGGTTGAAGGGTACATTTTAAGTCGGTGTCGGAAAAATCACAGTAGAAATAAATCTTTTTACTTTTACGAAATTAACTACTTGCAACGTTTTCTTTTTTTAAATTTATATAAATAAATAAATAAATAATGCTGGACAACCCACACAGCATCATCTAGCCCCAAGCTAAGCAGAGCTTGTGTTATGGGTACTAGATGACTGATATACTTAATACAATACATTACATAGATAGATATTTTTTTATTATACATATAAAATACCCAGAACACCTGGAACAAATATTTGCAGATCGTACAAACATTTGTCCCAGGGCGGGAATCGAACCCGCAACCTCCTGTGTCACAGGCGGACCTTCGCCCACCGCGCCACATCGGTTAGAAAGCTGCTAAATTTACTAAGCGCTCGCCCCATTTACGTATATTCCAGCCCAGAAATGATGTCTACGGCAGCTATTACCCGATAGAAGAGGAATAGTAAATATTTGAGTTGAATTCTGATGAAAGTAAATGAATAAATAATGCTGGACATATTTCACACAGCATCATTTAGCCCCAAATTAAGCAGAGCTCGTATTATGGGAACTACATGACTGATATACTACTTATATACTTTTTTTTTGTAAATACATACATATTATACATAGAAAACACCCAGACCCGAGACAAACACACTCTTGTTTTTGGATTGACAAAAAACCCAAATACCTTCCTCTGTATGTTATCCTACTATCCTACTAATATAATAAATGCGAAAGTTTGTGTGTTTGTGAATGTTTGTTATCACGTATCTCCGTAACTTCTCAACCGGTTTTGATGAAATTTGGAATGTAGATAGTTTAGGCTCTGGAATAACATATAAGCTAATCTTTTTTTCAAAAATCAACCCCTAAGGGGGTTAAACAGTGTGGTAAAGTTTCTATGGAAAAAAATATTCCTTGGTTTTATTCACTCAAAACTCGGTACACATAAAATTTAATAAATAATGAAACACGTATTTTTTATTTTTTCAAAATTATTTTTTGGGGGTGTGCAAATGAGTTCTAAACTTTGTAAAAATTGTAATCCTTGGTTCGATTCATTCAAAAGTTGGTGGACATAGTTTGAAGCCTGGAGACGGTCATATTCTACTTTTATTAACATACCACGCGGGCGAAGCCGCGGGCAACAACTAGTATGTCAATAAAAACTGTTTGACAAAACCCTTCCTAAAAGTAGTAATAACCTAGTCTGACGAGAGTGAATTTTTCACCGGTCGTGTTTCAATGTACCCAAATGAAAAAACATACACTCATACAATAAGCATGCCGGTTTAACTAGGTCTAATCAACCTTCAATGTTACCTGAAATATTTTATCTCATGAACTATAAAAAATGTATCTTCGCGCAGTCAGCGCAATATAAAGGTGGGATGATCCCCATAGAGAAGGCGAAAAAAGCTCCAGTAATAAAGCTGCGACTGATTCGGTTAAAGTTCGCGAAGGATTTGGCCTTGCATCCACACGAAGGAATCTCTAGGAGGTCACTCACATCAAACATAGTGATAATCATCTGTGAAGATACTACAAACAGTTGTAATCAGCGTCGGCAGTACGAAGGAATACCTTTTTGAGAAAAATTAGATGTTTATAAATTCTCAATTGATGAGGCTTGAATGCCTTGCAAAATTGAGAATTGATAATTTATCTTGAGAAATTTACGTAAAATCATCTAGTTTATATGACGATAGTTTCTAATGGTCCTTGTAATTGAATAAAAATCAAATGATTATGACAACAATGTTGAAAACTCGAAAAGAAAACAAAACAATTTATTTTATTAGAAGCAGCTGTCTTGAAAACTATCTAGATTAAAGACCAAAGTCAAAGCAAAAAGGCCGTGAAAGGCTTCTAATCAAACGCAAATGATTGAACGCTTCAGGGCTTCGAGGCAACGTTTCTGTAAAAATCCAATTAAACCTTGGAAATGCAAAGAAATAGGAACCGAGAATAGTGGTTTTAGCTTCAGTTGTATGGAGAGACGATGCCATAAAATATTCTACAAAGATGACACAAAAGGCCGGTTTTCTTTTTATCAGTAGCTTTAGAAAACTAACCCGTAGTTCCCTGAAGCTTAATAGAATGGCACAGTATGTGAGGTAAATAATAATGCCCGTGACAAATAGTGCCATCTGCTGTTGACTATCAAAAATATTGCCACATATTATTAAATACTAGCTTCTGCCCACAGCTTCGCCAACGTGGTACCCAGATAATAAGTAGCCTATGTATTATTCTGATGTATAAGCTATATTACCGTAAAGTTTCATCAAAATTCGTTCAGTAGTTTTGCGTGAAAGAGTAACAAACATCCATCCTCACAAACTTTCGCGTTTATAATAGTAGTAGAATTCCACAGCGTTGTTCAAAATCTTTGATTATGAAGCCAGATTTTAGACAGTCAATCATTCATTTTTCTTTCAATATTTCACTATGCACCGTGTCATCTGCGTGATTTTGAAGAACTATAAAATGAAACTTGCCTCTCTTTGTCACCACAGCGAAACAAAATCCCGTTCCTTGTACGAGGCAAATACTTATGACTAAATACTTATAGATAGATAGAAAATGCTTTAGTGCACGAACTTAAACAAGTATAAAAGTTAATTTAACGCTTATTAGCATTAAGCTAATTACTGATTAACTTTCACTAAGGTTAATTTATTTTTTGCAAAATAAAAAGAAGTTTAATATTAAACAGCAGAAACGAGGAAAATCAAACCACGAAACAAGTCAAACAATATTAAATTTCCATTACCTATGAATCCTTAAAACACTATCATATAACAAATTTAATATTTGTTGATTAATAAATAAAAACAAAGAAACAGACGATTTGGAATAGAGAGTATTTGATTTCGTTTCATATTAAAACTGAAATGAAACCTGTAATCAAAAAATAACAAATGCTTTAATATCTTTACTACGTAAAGCAATTAAAAAATCGGTTGAAATTGGCCTCGAGCGGTTTTAAGAACTGACAATTTTAATAACATGAATGTTCTGTATATTTCTACAGCGTTGTTTAATATGCTTTGCTTATTCCGATAAACCTTTCTGTTTAATTTACTTCTGGTATCTACCGACCTGATGACCTTTGAGGAACACTCCATCATCTTAAAATCTTACACGCGATTCCCGTTATCTAACGGTTTTAAAATAAAGGGAATCGCATGTCAAGTGGCAAGGGTCAACGTAGAAAATTAAGAAAAAAAAAGAAAAGTAGGTATTTGTAAAGTGTTCCAACCGATCACGGCTTAGCAAAGACTACACGTTTGTACGCTTAGTTTCATTTTGTATAATATGCTATGGACTCGTCCTTGATACCAACTACCCAAGGCAGTATACGTAATGGCTATGCATGGATGCATGGTGCTGAATTAATAAAGTCAATGATTATATAGATCGAACTTCTTTGTAAAAACGGAAGAAATCAATTCAGTTTAAAAATCTTTTATTATTAATACAATTTTTATTTGAAAAAAAAATATTAATTGATAATATTCATAATAAATGTACAATATATAAATGTAAACAAGATTTTTTTTAGTTTCTCGAAACTTATTAAAATAAAAAGACTCCTCTAAATAGACATCCTCGGATCTATACTCAGTAAGTACGTAGATCAACTGGGATAACATGATGGACATCCTCTGATCTCTCGTACGTCGATTCGATCGACGTACGAGATATAAAACAGGAAGTAGTCAGAAGCACGTCCAACTATTATAATCTCGCTTCCTATGAATTTTGGAAAAAACTAAGCAAGGCGTAGCATCAGCGTACACCGCAATTGGTTTCCCCAAATAAATACCTTCTTATATTGCGTGTTTTCTTTTGTAAGAAATTTTCGGATGACCTTCATAATTTTACCTGGTCACGCCATTCCTGACATTATTGGTATCTTCAAGGCAACCCGTTTAACATTTCAAAGACTTTGGAAGTATGTGATTTCCTTGAATTTAGACGCTTGTTCTAATTTGATTTAAATGAAATACAATATAATTGACCTGATAACGTTATTACTATTTTGAAACTTTTTTTACATTATTGGGATTCCTCGCTGCGTAATTTTGAACGATTTTCGTCTATTTTTATTTATATTATGAAACCATGATGTATAAAATGTTTGCTTACATTGGAACAATGATTGGTTTTTATCAGCACTAAATGCAAAAACAACAAGCAAGATCATTTCCTAACAGTTAATATACTAGATACAATATTTTATAAAAAATATAGTAGATGATTATTACAGACGGCCATTGGAGTGGTCGGACCTAAATAGTGAGATGACAAGCATAGATGTGTTTGGGTCCAACTAAATCTGTATCACTCATACTTCGTGTAACTGGTTCTTTATTCGTCACCCTGCGTTGAGGTGTTCAAAATCAGGCTAGGTTCATGGTGGCTCTAAAAAGGGCCTATTGACTGAAGTTGACAGAACCGATGTGGTGAAAGGCTTCACACGACACCTGGACATCTTAAAGGTTGTAGAATGTCGGTGGATTGAGGTACCTAAATGAAAATCGTTACTCACCGATTTTTCTCTCCGCAGCCTTCTATAGAATAATTTTGATGATGACTCATAAAAGTTTGAAGGCTTGTTACATGTGCATCATCTGGTTTTAGTTTTGGATCATAAGTTAGGGTTTCCTTAAGATGTTTTCCTTCATGGGTATTCAGTTATTCATGAACTCGGTACGGTGTGCTGTGGAAAATAAACCACTGACAACGCCATTATCATAATGAGAAGGTCGGTGTGCATTAAACCTTCAAATCAAGTTTATTCTCCTTCATTGAATTTGTATGAAGTGGGGTTTTTTAATATATTAAAAAATGAACTAGTGTTCTACTATAGTGTTTTCTTTATCGTGAATAACATACCTTATAATTGTATACTTTAAGCTAAATAGCTATTCTCATGTAAGTGACTGTGTCTTTTTTTGAGAATAAATATCTTTAAACCTTATTCATTCATTGACCAGAATCTCACCTGACAGCAAGTGATGAAAATGGCAGACAAAAGAGCACTAAGATTGTTCCACCCATTATACCTTTTATGTTTATGAATTCCTGTGTTTTTATTTTTTGTTTTTATATGAAATAAAGAGTTTATATATCTATATAAGATCTAGAAGATTCCCCTCCGAAGCATCTAGACAAATTAATAACTGGACAGAACGTCTTAATTCACTCTTGCCTTGAAGACGCCCAAGTTGTATTTTTCAAGGAAATCAGACGAACAGTAGTGTGTGGTGTCGGATTTTTAGGCTTTCGACATGGCTTTACGATTGTTACAGCCGGGCCTGACATCATAAGGTTATAAGAACCTATTTCAAAAGTAACTGTGTATAGTTTTGGTCAAAATAAATTTTTACTTAACATAACGTAGCCTCCAAGAACTGAAGCTCTAAATACCACTACCGATCACCCATCTAAATAGTGACCAGGCGGAAAATTACTTAACCTAGAACTAGGCTAGATGATTATTTAAGAATAGCGCTTCTTAACAAGTTAAGTTAAATGTATTTGAGGTAGGGCAAGTTTAGTCATTATTCAAATTACCAGCCAGTGAAACGACATCCCCTTTTTTATGACCATAAAAAGTTGTGTAGACTTGGTATCCCCAGTAGGTAATTTAGAAGAGAACACAAACATTTTTGGTTTAAATTTGTATTCCTTACTAGCGACCCGTTCGGCTTCGCACGGGTCATCCAAATATCCATGGAAAAGTCTCCATGGATTTTCCAAAAATATTCTTTCGTACAAACCTTGTCCTGACAATGACGAACATAAAAAACATAACAGGCAAATCGGTTAAGCCGTTCTCAAGTCATCTTTTATACTAGCGGAAAATATTTTTTGTTTATGTATAAATTATAATATACAACATACCTATACAATAATAGAACGTTACATATTTAAGTGCATATTTGCAGTTCAAGATATAGATAATAAAAATAGTTTAATTTAATAAATAAAAGACTTTGACCGTTAAACTATAACACGTTTATTAATAAAAAGGTATATCAGAAATGCTATCCCTAACACCCTAAAATGCTTTACATGTAATTCAAGCAGCATCTCTACATAGGAAGCAATTACCCAAAACGACACCAAATTGCCAACACAACCATCTTGCGATCATTGACCTATATCTCGCCGGCAAAATTAGGCCCAGGAAGCACATCTTCATTTGTAATATATATCAAACCTGGATGACTGAATACGTGTCAATTTTTTCCTACAAAAACGTCTTTTTTTTAGACGGAAATATTTTATGGTTAAGAACTTACGCTGCAAAAAGTTGGCGATAATCACAAAAAATCACAGGCACGTTTCACGTTTCACAAGCAGTAATCTCGTAGAGGTGCTACGCCGGCGTAGCGGTCTACGTTCGGAGCGCGACTGAGAGCCTACATCTACGCTTCTACCGTGATCGATGGGATTCGTAGACAGGGTGTGCTTTTTATCTTCCTATGATTTATTCAGATGGTGATGGTAGTTTGGTAACACTATATTTTGTATCCAATTTCCAAATCACACGAAACCTATTTTTTCTTCTAGACAAAATCGCGCGCAGGAAACAGAAGTAAATTCACTTTTAAATTTAAAATTCACGTTCTTTATAAGTTAACGTTTCTATATGATTCTTGTGATTCAATGAATATATTGATTCTGACTTTAACTTTAGGAATGTTTTGTGGCAAAATTTAAGATAATTATATGATTCACGTTGTAGTTCTAGTTAGATCACGCTATTTTTCTTACAGGATCTCAATATTAAAAAAAATCTAGGCAGGCTTTTTTGAAGTGGGCATTCTTGTTAACATCATCATCATCAACAGCCTATAGAAGTACTCTGCTGCACGCAAGCCTCTCCTAAAGAGTGCCATGACGAACGATCTTGGGCTACTTTCAACTACCGATTTCTCTTTTCCTCAGGTTTCTATACTGCCCATTGCCACATCAACTCGCAGTCCAGTAAAACTAGGGTTTGACTTTAGTTTTGCTACAGATTTTTACCACTTAGTGATACTCCGAGGATAGCTCTCTCCATATCTCGTTCTGTGACCTTATATACATAAGCATATGCATATTCTTGAGCATATGTATGAGGCCAATTGTTAGCGACCAAGTCTCAATGCCATTGTGTCATTTAGTTCAGTGGAAACCCCTCAGAAGGCAGCTTTTTCACAATTTGCACATACGGGAAAAAAAGGATCTCCTAAAGCGAGTCCAAGAGAAACTCGCGTCGATAAGGTGTGGTATCTAATAATGTTACTGGTCCAGTTATCTCACTGGATAGATAGATAGACAATACTTTAAAAGACACACAATAATATTTCAGCTTAGATAAGTACTACAAACTTTGCCAATGTTGCCCAATGGGTGGTCATATCGCTAATAAGCGATCTCCATCAGACATTTGGATGGAACTGACTGTACACATTACTCGGCTGTGCAAGACAACATTTAAAAAAAAGTTAAAAATACTATTGTATCACCAAGTAACGTTAATAACAGCCAAAAATTTTTTTTTTGCCAGATATGGCAAAAGGTAAATGTGCGTTTCCTTAAAAACACGTTTCCTTGTTAATTACTAGTAATAAAAAAAAATTACCTCTGCTTCTGTATCAAGAGGTGTGATAGAAGAACCTTTATGCTTGTAACCTTCAACCTTTTTCCTTCTTTTCATTGAGCATTGCAAAGAAAAGTGCATCTTCGTTACAAGTTTACAAGGGCGATGCTTCATATGCTTCTATGGCATGGACCAAATACTCGTAAATTTGGCTTTTTAACAACCGAATACGAAAATGTAGGTAACATTCGAATAAAACCAATTAGAAAAAACGGTGAACTCGTTGCCCCTCACTCGTTTTCAGGCTTTTATTTTAAATGGAAATGACATGACGACAATAAAATGCCTAATGAAATGGGGGATCCGCGTAAATGACAATTTAAATTTACGTATACGGGTTTACGTAAAAGTATAAGCCTTGGGTCACGTGACAACAAAACCTTTTGTCTGACCTTTTCAAAAAGGCAGGATATCAGATGCGTCATCCTTTCCTGTTGTTTGATACAAAAGTATTGTATACTACAACATAGTTGCTGAATAAAATACATATAAGAAAAAATACACGTCTTAACAAAAGTCAGTAACCCCAGGCTGTTTTGATATAAAGCAAGATAACACAAAAACGAGAACTTTTTATAAAAGGTGCTTGAAAAATTGACAATTTGGAAAATGAATGTTTTTCGAGTGGAAAGCCCGTGAGATTCGCATTTTACTTAAATATAATTTAAAAAGTCACAAGAACTTTCTACTGAGTCAGCTTCGACAATTTAAAATTTTTCATAATTACATTCTCCGCTCGCTGAGCTTAAAGTGGTTTTTGATAATCACAATGTATTTTTTTTGTTTAAAATAGAGAAAGTAGAAATGATTAATTGAAATAACAAGATTAAAATTATCCCTAACACCTGCAGTCTATTATGGTCAAAAGTAATAATATTGTGTTGTCCACCTCACATCCGTGATTGGATCCTCGCTGTCACCATAATAATTGGTTTGACATCTGAACCATAGAAGAAATAACCACTACGTTAACGGAACTTTGTCAACTTTATAAATTACTAGCCACTACCCACGGCTTCGCCCGCGTGGTACCCGGTTATTCTGATGTATAAGCTATATTACTGTAAAGTTTCATCAATCCGTTCAGTAAGATAATAAACATCCATCCTCACAAACGTTTGCGTTTATAATCATTATATATAAAACTGTTCCCTTACTGATTGGAGGATCAACGCACAGCCTAAACCATAAGTCCTAGAAGCATGACACTTGGAGGGTATATTTATCTTATGGTGTAGGGGTGCAATAAGAAAGGATTTTTTTAAGAAATAAAAGTCTTATATTATTATTTCCCCAAAATACCCCTCAAAAGGATGGGGGGGGGGGGAGAGTTAAAGAGTAAATATAGAAAGAGAGTATGCTCAGGGGCCTGGAGAAGAAGATTTTAGGGTGCAAGTCAAGTAATGATTTTTGATACACCTATCAATTACCTACCCTACGCGAGTTTAACCGCGGGCATCGGCTAGTAGTATATATAGTAGGATAGGATGACGGCTGCGTTCTAATCGTCTAACGTAGGTTGTAACCCAACTTCCGATCTGGAGGTCATAGGTTCGCACCCGGTCGTGCACTAATGAATTTTCAATAACAGCCTAGTTGCAATTCTGCCGATTTTGATAAGAAGTGCAAAGCGACATTTGATGACACTTCTCATTTACTAAATGTAACTCTAGTCGCTAAACAGACCTGGATAACAAAGTTTCCACGAGGTTCAAGTTTTGCATTATAAAATCTTATAATTTGTCTAATTATTATGGTATCCATTGCACTAAGCTGAGCTAATACATTGCTTAGATAGGAGCTAGATATTTACTAACGGTACTAAATCGTCTGCCCATAATGTTGCTATTACTTAGCCCAACCTGGCGATTTATCAACATTTAGATCCGGAGATTTATTAGTGTGGATATTTTAAGAGGTTAATGCCACTCATCCTGCAAATTAAAAATAACTTACCTTGATTTCAGTAAGAACTGATAAATATTAGCATTTTAGTAAATGATGTGTCTATCTTTTCAAGAAAATCTTTAGTACAATTAACTTACTTGAACATTTCTTGAATATTAAACAACACAGACTTGTTCCTATTTTTTATTTATATACTAATGTATGCTCGTCGTTTATTAGCAGTTGTACCTACATAATCTTCTCGGTCAAAGTCAAGAATAAACAAAATTGACCTACTTTGCACTATTTGTAGAGAGTTACGACAAGTTATTTCAGTATAGATAAGGCTATTTTGATATCATTGAACTACGAGTAAATACCTAATCCGACTGAGTTGACGATGTTCAGGAAATCGTTCAATTTTGGCAGCGTCCAAAGTTTTAGAGACCAATAAAACAGTTCATCAAATAAAGTTAAGAGGGTTGTAAACCTTAGCTAGGCATTTTAATTATCATGATAATTACAGGCCCGTTAACACCAATGCTGAATTAGAGCTGCTTTTCTGCTTCTGCAGAATAGTGCATTTGTAAATACCAACCTATTGTTGTTTTCAGGTCCAAATAAATATTCTCTGTTCTGTTCGATGAGAAATGGATTATGGGGAGCATAATATTAGACCGCTGTGGATCTCAATTATTAAAATATAATACACTTCATCGCTTCGCCAAATTGAGCAAAAACTAATTTTCACAATTCGTGCCTATATGTGGTGGCTATTGCAAAGTTTTTTACTACCTACATATTGGGAGCTCTCATTTCCCCAAAAACAACAATTGTATAAAAGAGAATCAGCGGCATTCACTTTTATCATTATAATATATATTTCACACCACACGACAATTGCAACAAAATCATCGATAATTAAAACTGTTAATATTCAAATATGTATTTTGCTTACATACCTCTTTCAAGTCGTAGGTACTGCCGACCTGCTCCAAGACTAAAACTTATGAGTCCCGTAAAGAAACTTGCCACACTGATTACATACCTACCCTGGCTCACTGCCAAACCAAAAGAGCGCTTTATAAGCAAACAAAAAAGTGTTTGACTCTGTTTTATTGGGGGTTAAAGTTTTATGTTTACGTCTAGGTATTCCGCGAAGGAAAATATAAATTGTTGAAAATACTATTTTCATAAAAGTATGTAGATATTTTCGACAGTTTATTAAGAGGATGTGTTAAGTTGTTCAGCTCTTGAGAAACTTACTATTTTCACAAGGTATATAGATATTTTTATCAGTTTCATAAGAGAGTTGGACGACAAAGTTGGGAAACTGTTCTGTCGTATGAGGATATAATGGAAAAGTAATGAATTATTCAGTTTTGAGTTACTTTGTTTGTCCTCCCTGTAGAACAACATTTTGATCACGCAATATTTTATAAAATACTGTTTATTTATTTAGTTCTTTATTGCACAAGAAAAAAAGAGTGTAAAAAGTAAGGGTGGGCTTAATGCTAAAAGCATTTTCTACCTGTCAACCTTAATATCTTTAACTTTCTTAAAGAAAGTTGGCGTCTTAAGAGTTAAAACGGTTATCACAATACATTATAGACATAAAAATAATATAAGAAAGATAAAAAGTAAAGGTTGTAATATTATTAGCGGAAATAGCTAATACGGCTGATAATGATGACATTAAACCTTGTATACTAGGGAAACCATTTTGTAAAAACAAAGCATTCTTGAAACAAAGCATTGAGAGTATCTTTCATTGTACAATATACTTTTATGTTTCGTTGCTGCTGACGAGTATCCTATTGATTGCGGTAGTGCTTGTTATCATTAGCAAAAACAAGTGAATTTTCACAAATTTTCATTTCTCTTTCCTGCTCCATAATTAGACCCTGATCACCATCTATTCATAACTTATTAATAGAGCCTATTTTAATGAGCCCAAATACGATACCTCTGCTGTAAGTTGGTGAGGAGTCGAGTATCTTGCCGATTCCAGATGATACAAAAACTTTACAAAACAAATACAAATACTTTATTTACAAAAATAGTGTGTGCCTAGATTACAAGTTTAACAATGAGCTCCGCACTAGGTCTAGCCTGTATCGCGGAAGCTCAGATAGCATTTGACAAAGAAATATATGTAATAAGAGATAAACAAGTGCAAGGCAAACATTTAAATTACTTCTTGTGAGTACAAAATAACCTGAGAAACATCGCAAAAATAATTAAAAAATAATAATAATAAGTTAGCCGGGCAGTATTAGGTTTGATGGGTCAGTGAAGGTGAGGGTGTGTATGTGTGTGTGAGTTTGTGTGTGTGTGTACCTCAGAATCAGATCAAGGTTACCATGTTCTTGCAATATATTTGAAATAGCAGGTTATCAAATTTCAAATCGATCAGACCTGTGGAAGTTGCTCGCATCTCCTCTTAAACTAGGAAAGAACTGATGATCTACAAACAGCTGAACAAATATTCTTGAATTATAGCTAAGAACCCTATCAATCAATTCACCTTTCAAACAAAACGAAACTACATAAAAGTCGGTTCTATCGTTTGGAAGCTACGATGCTACGTACAGACACACAGATACACATATATACAATTCACAGATACACACGTCAAACTTATAACACCCCTGGGTTAAAAATCAATGTGTTAATGATTGTGGCGTAAGTACCTATTAGGTTGCATCCCACCGTAGGCTTCTTTATAGGTACACAATTTTGGAGCACATTCCAAATATGATAAGAATCCTAATCGATTTCCCCGCATTTTATTTCATATAAATGTACGCTAATGTCTTATCTATCTCGTACGTCAGTACGTGCAAAGACTGCTAACGTGTAGCGCTTACCACCTGTAATGATTTATATTCCAGAATACGGTGGAATAAGTATTTTGTCTTTGGACCTGAGATTAAGGATCATAAGGATATGTTGAAGAATTTATCACGACGACGTAGATTTCTTTAATATTTTTTATTGAAAACAAATATTTGTGAAATTAGATTAAAACAGTAGTCCACACTAGCCTCGCTATTCACATGATATGCATTGACGTAATCTCAACTCAATCGTTGTACAGAAACTGTGTCTTAACCATTTTGCAAGATTTGAAAGTACAAGAAAATTCATTGGAATTATCATGCTCTTTCGTTCAGTACTTATAGTACTTATAATATAAGTTTAATTCAACAGCTTGCAAACTTATACGTGTGCTTGAAATGAAGTTACTCAGACCAAACTTACTTGTTGGATTCGAAGAACATTGATCCTTTTTAAGATAGCCCAACTCCGAATACTCCAAACGTCTTGTACACTTCTAGTTGAAGATCGTTAAATCAGCTCTGACATTTGAAAGTTTCTTGAAATTTATTAAAAGAAAAATACGGACTCTAAAACGTTTTTTTTTGTCAACTAGGTAAGCTCAATAATCTACGGGTTTTGTTCCTTTTATAATAAGCATCTTATAAGTATTCTATAATACATTTGGCACATCAAAAAAACTGCATTGACTAACAAAGACTAATCTGCTAGTGGTTTACGCTGTATGATTTTTTTTTCTCAAACTGTTAAAAATAAGCTCTCCAACTCATAAAATTACCAGTAAGTATAATCTAAATCTATATGTATGTATTGTAATGCCCCCATAACTTAAGAAGTCATTGTCTAGAGAATACAACTAATCTCTTCCAAGAAGGCCCTGAATTTAAATTAATATCCCTTAGAGTTTTGAAATATCCGTAACCCAGTTTACAGAACCTTTCAATATTAATTTAAATATGATTAAAGCGTGTTTAAGTAATACAGGGTTTTTTTTTCGAAAGAGATGTGCTTATTTATTTGAACAATAATCAAAGGAAACAAAACATGCCACAAAATGGGTTCCCAAACATTTTAAGTGAACCAGAATTTCCTTAGGGACAAGTCCGCCCATTAAAATTATTTGAGACCTTTCAATGCCTCCGAAATTTTCTGAACTTTTGCTCATATATCACTCTGATAAGGTTGAGAGGGATATAAATATAATTTTCCCTATTTCTATTTGGCAGAAACTTTTGCAGGCATCGGTGATTGATTTAACGTAATCATATCAATGAGAGTAGATGAAGAAAAAATGTAGGTTTCATAACTTAATAAAAGCATAAAGTAACAAAATAACATTCTTGGTTAGATAAATGAGTACCATTACTGTTTTATACTATTCTGAGGCTGATACAATAAAAATAAGTCATGAGCTATGATGATCAATCCTGGTATCAAGGTGTATATTATAGGCCGCTTAAAATACTTTTGGCATTAACTTGGCCTCTTTTGACGCACGGAAGCGCTCTGTTGTAGAAAGCTAACTGAAAAAAAGTCTATTTAATCTTGGTAGGTCTAAGTATGTACATAGATAAACTCGTTGTTTTGCAATAACCTCTACCCACGGCTTCGCCCCCGTTCTACCCGGATTAAAAGTAACATATATAAAACTACTATAGTCAAGGTGACCTATACCTATACCTGTTCCGAATTTCATCTAAATCGATTCAGCCCTTACTGAGATAATTAGCAACAAACGTCAAACCTTTCGCATCTGGATTGTATAACAGATTGTATAATTTCATATTCAAAATCGTAACTGAAATTACAATTGGATTTATTTCAAATAACCTTAGTATAAACAAAACTATGTGAAAGAATGGGACGGTGGTGTCAGTGCCTCACTGAAAGGTACTGTGTGCTATATACCTACTCTATAAAACTGTATCTACTGTGATACCTTCTGATCTAATTCCAATTACTTATTTCTATAAGTTTCGCGGGCTCTTGGACGTACAAGTCGCTATTACAAGTCATTGAAATTATTGAAATTATTTAAATTAACTAGGATATTATTTTATAACTTTTTATTAAATTGACGAGAGACTGATGTCACACCAATCATATTAATTAAGTTTAATAATTGTTAATGTGGTATTCTGTCTTAATAAATGATATTCTATTCTATTCTATTCTATTCTATTAATCTGACTTTCGCGAATTTGTCCGAAGAACAATTGAACGAGACGATTGTTTCCGCCACTAGATTGAGAGTGTGCATGGTGCGCGTCATAAGAGATTTGCCAATTGATCGCCACTGCTGCTGCCACCTCCATAGCTATTTTTTGTATCATCGTATGCATAAATACTACTTATTATTATGATAGCTATCTACCATTTTTTTTCACCCATTCTTTTTACGAGTGCCTGAAAATTCATGATTCCTAAGCATGCCCAAGCATGGAAAGCTTTCGCAGTTTTACTTTTCAAGTTAAATTTATTTTTCATTCGAGCTGACATGTTACAACCGGGCTGTGTTTAATAACTAAGTGCTTAATTCCGAAACAGATTGTGAGTAAAGCCAGGTGGCCACCCTAGCGTATCGTAACGGCACGTCTCGCGTCTAGACGGCTGCATCCTACGGTTTTATAGCTACTGTAAATGTGCAGAGTTTCTGTTACTTCGATATCTAAAGACTGGTTAGGGTTTGATAGATCAATTGAATTAAGATTCATTTATGTGTTAGATAGACACATAAATGAATCTTAATACTCTTTATTGCACACCAAAAAAATCTCAGGAATATGAAAACATATTATAAGGTACAGTGGGAAGTTTTATCGCTAAAAATGATCTCTTCCAGGTAACCTTTGGATGGACAGGATAAAATGGAATCAATACGACCTCTGTGGCGCAGTGGGCGAAGGCCCGCCTGAGACGCAGAAGGTTGCGGGTTCGATTCCCGCCGTGGGACAAATCTTTGTATAATCTGCAAATATTTGTCTCTTGTCTGGGTGTTTTCTATGCATAATATGTATGTATTTACAAAAAAAAGTAGTATATCAGTCATGTAGTTCCCATAATACAAGCTATGCTTAGTTTGGTTGTAGATGGTGCTGTGTGAAAATGTCCAGCATTATTTATTTATTTATTTAATAGACGGCGGTGTACATGTAAACTTATTATAGAATATAATATTATGAATATATATAATAATAATAATAAATCTTTTTTATTTCTACATATTCTTATGATCTAAATAAATAGTTATTATTTTTTGAAAACTAGATTTAATCAAGGCCCCTTTCGGGTATAGGCATATATACATAAAATAAATAAATTGTACCAATAAGGTCAAAGCAGATAGGATATTTAGAATTTCCGATTGGTTGAAGGTGTCTTATATAAGCAAAGGGTTTGGATGGGCACGCAGATGAAGCCCCGACATTACAAAAAGTTATGATTATTGTGATGATAAAACCGTCCCCAGAAGGCAAAATAGTAATTTTATTGTCAATGCAGAGTTTGGAAACAAACAAGTTTTCTAATAATGCGCCGCCGCCCGCCGGTGTGTTCAGGCTGGCGAGCGTAGGTTGGCTTGCACGGACTAGAAGATTAAAATACGATTTTAATCTTTATTGGCTGAAATGGCAAGATTTGAAATTATGCTACTACTATTATAAACGCGAAAGTTTGTGAGGATGGATGTTTGTTACTCTTTCACGCAAAAACTACAGATTTTGATGAAACTTTACAGTAAATAGCTTATACATCAGAATAACACATAGGTTACTTTTTAACCAGGTCAGTCTTGGGCAGAAGCAAGTAATAATATATTTAAGAACCACTGTTTTTCGTCGATTTTGCTGACGTTTCGTAGCTAATTCATGCTGATGCTAATGTATAAGCTACGAAACGGACGCAACCCCCGCGACCACGTCTGACGTTGGACCGGTTAAATACCGGTTAAGTCACTTGAGTTTCAATTCTATAGAATTAGATTTATAAATTGTTGTCTTTATAACCTGTAGAAATTCTCAGTAAAGTCTGGTCCACGAAAAAAGACCCACAGACTCAGCCTGCTGGTGTCTTTATTTTAAACCTTATTCACCACTAGCAATTTTTTCCCCAATTTTAATTAAATGTACACTATTAAAAAGTTTACCATGTTTTATTTATTTATTCTTCAGGACACCCAACTCACGTTAACACCGCGTAGGTATAAGCACAGATACAAGGGCCTCTTATAAGTTAAAGATACCGACAGATCAGGGTAACTTAGCGTGTCCACAATTACCAAAAGTGCATCACATTGAATATGTCAAGTTGTCAAATGGGCATGCAACCACTAAAAAAAATGAGTGTGGAAAAAGGGTAGATCGATAAGTCTACTTATAATATCTAGCCGCTCATAATATCTCCCGTGGTCATGGCCGCTATACCGAAATATCGGGAAACATTAGACTTTCATATTACAAAAGCTTAATCATTCATCCAGATTAATGAGTATTCCGTTTTTAGAGTAAATTGTGGCAGTTATTACCACAATTTACTCTAAAAACGGATAACTCATAATAGCTTCAAGACCATAAGAGGTGCGGGTTCGATTCCCGCTGCAGGACAAATGTTTGCATGTTCCGCAGATTTTCTTTCCTGGTCTGGGTGTTGTGGTACATGGTACTCGTGGTTCCTGATACCTACGACACAGTAAATAGTATTGTGGAGTCAGCACTACTCTTGCCCTGCGAGAGTAGATGAGCTATGCGAATTACTCGTCATAGTACCTGAGTGAAAGGTCCTTTATGCCTTCCATCCCCAAGGATGCGTCGAGTGAAACAGAACACGTGTCGACAATTTGCGTCTGCTAATAACTCGCTTGTGTTTATGAATTTTATTTGCGGAACAGTGGCTTTCCAGGATTTCTTGGCTTTATGTTAAACAGGCTCAGCTAACATCTTTATAAATAAAAAGATGAACTTGGTTACTGCATAAGTAAATTAACTGCAAATGAGCACTTTTAACTTATATCCTTAACTATAAAAAAAATACACAGCTGTTTAACAGTGTTTTGTTTTATACTGTTGAAGAGAAAAGGTTACAGTCATGTTAAAAAAAGAAAGCTGTGTTTAGTTAATTAATCTTTAAAAATCTTTCAAATCCTTATAAGTAAGGAGGTAGGCTTTAGCAATGCCATTGGTGTTTCAGATGTTAAAAAGTGGTCCATCAGGTGGTTATTAGTCATCGCAACTTTAATACCGGCCTGCAAATAATATACAAAATTATAGAACTCTAATGATAATTTTAGTCTATAGTTTCACCTTCCTTCTAGAATATTAAGCTCAGTCAAGCTTAACGCTGGAGCAGAAAGATCGATTACATTAATGGTCTGTTTTTAACATATTTTTAGAGTCACCTAAAAATATGTTAAAAACAGACCATTATAAACGATCAATAACAAGCCTTTAAACAGCAAGCTATTTAGTGTGCTTATTTTGACGATTCAACTTTATGTAACTCAAAGAATTTCTTGAATATCAATTGCGAGTCGCAGATATAGTAGATATGGCAGTTAATGATAGCAAAATGGGTATGGAAACCAAGCCCTGGGGCCTAACCATCAAGCCTTATTGCGATTCAATTCAGGCAAAGATGTGAAATCCCGCTTTGCGAATGACAAAGCTTTAACAATGCCATAGCGTCCTCAATCGCAAAGCGGAAAGTGACATCTTTGCCTGAACTGAATCGCTATAAGACTTCATGGTTAGGCCTCTGGTACTAATTTTGTATAGCAATGTCCAAACAATGCGTAATTTTCAGTCAAGTCAATTTTCAAGTTTTATCATATTTGGACATTGTTAAAGCCAGTCGAAATGAGTCTATCCCCAATGCTATTTTTGAAGTGTAATCAGAACGTAAGTCATAACCCTGCTGAGGCATGCACATTAACCCAAAGACAAAATTACTTCAATCGTCTGACCTTACCAACCCTTTTCATAAAAGGAACCCTACTCAAATATTTCGCTAATCCGCTTCAGTTTCAGAGCCAAGATCCATAGAATCCGTCATTGAAAATAAGACCTACCCGGTACCTACCGTAGTAGGTAGTAGACTTACTACGGTAGGTAGAACCTATAACCTACTGAAATCACTAAACATACCATATAGAAGCGAATTTCTTTGTTAAGGAATAATCCGATCTCGATGTAAACTGAATGATGTTGAAATTGAGGAGAGAGAGAGAAAACTGAGGAGAGAAAAAGTTCGATAATTTCAGATATAACGAAACCAACCAAACTAAATCGAAACAAAAAATTCTAATTGTAATTCTACAAGAAAAATAAGGCTTACCCAAGACTGAATTTTAGAGAATTCATTTATAAATGTTTTCAACAAGCAACAACATGGAATGAGTGAGAGTTAGAAATGAAATGACCCCTATTAAGACTTCTAATACGAATTTAGAACAATTCAGCTTCGTACTATCCTATCATAATATACTATCCTTCTAGATTACAAATGCGAAAATAATGATATTTATATTTGGTTTTTAAAACATCTTCGGAACGAATAAATCGATTGATTTGAAGTTTGGAATCAATAAATGAAAGAAAATACTTTATTGTACACCATAAACAAATAACAAAACAATGGGCTGTATTATCGCTTAGAAGCAATCTCTTCCTGACAATCTTTGAATGGAGAGGATGGAGAGGAGAGGATAATATAAGAATAGGCTCATGGCCCAAAGCAACACATAGGCATACTTAATAAAAGGTGTTTAGTCAGCAACAAAAGTAAATATAGTGCTAAACCTAAGTGCTAAATTTTAGTAACTCAAATTGAAATCTACTTTTTTCATTGTCTGTACCAACTGAACATCATGATGTATGTCTTGTGGTGTATATATAAAATATTTATAAGATTCTGAGAACGTAGTGGGGGAAACAGGGTAAAAAGTGCTCACGGGGAAATATCGCGCACCCCAATAACTTGCAAAATAAAATGATTGAAGCATGGGTGGTGACGCTTGAACGAGCAGGCAGCGTGTGTGGTGTGTCTGTTGGTTTGCAGCCCTACCGATCTTATTTTAGAGTGAATGTTTTTGTCGATAAGTCCTTAATTATCGTACTCATTTATAATTTGAAGCTATATTCTAAATACCAAAACATTAAATTTGCGATAACACAAAATAGTAGGATTGGACTTGGTGCAAGGTTTTTGAGAGACGCAACCTTTCTGTTTTTGTACGCAAAGCTGAAATAACGATCTTAAAAAATAGGGTGTTTGCCTTGATGAAAGAAGAAATAACTAATTTCTACTGCTTTCTTGGTAATCTGATCAAGAAACTTGGGTCCCCTGCCAATAACTTAAAGTAGTCACTTTTAATAAGAATAATTTATGTTTCAATGTGATCGTAGCCTTTAGTTTAATTGTTTAATGTTAAACTCAATTGTATTTGATCAATAAAATAGTTTTATTCAAACAAACAGGTTTAAGCGCCATAACCCCTTTGGCTGAGCGGTATTACCCCTAGCTATGCGCTAGCTGGTAATGTGCGGGGTAATGGCTCACAAACCGGATTTTTTTAAACTTATATAACTGATTTTATGTGAATGATAATAAGTTTTGTGTTCAAAAGTTAATTGCAAAATAGTTAAACCTTTGTAATGTTTTCATACATTTAATATAAAATAAATTTTAGAAAAATAGAGCTTTTTTTCTCTTTAGTGAACGGCATTCCCCCTGCTTCCCTGTTACATAAACAAAATAACTTGTCAAACTCACTTAGCCCAAATATAACAAGATAATACAGTGTGCGTGATTAATATTTATAAATGTACTAGCTTCTGCCCACGGCATCGCTCGTGTGGTACCCGGATCAAAAGTAGCATATGTGTTACTCTGATTTATATTACTATTACTGTAAAGTTTCATTAAATTCCGTTCAATAGTTTTTGCGTGAAAGAGTAACAAACATCCATCCTCACAAACTTTCGCGTTTACCTATTATATTAGTAGGATTGTGCTCATCAGGTTACACGTGCGTGAAGGATAAGTAAATACGTATAGGTACTTAGATATAAGGTCCGTAAACATCATTTTCATTCTTTGTTTGCTTACTAAGGTACCTAAGTAAATAGAGACTACCTACCTACCTAAGGTACCTACCTTGTACACAGATGTTCATTAAATTATATGGTCATTTTTATCACAAAGAAATCTTTTAAAACAGCCCAAAAGTTAACGACACAATATATATTTTTAGGTGCTAAATATAGAAATACTTACCTAATGTATTTCTCGCTAGCTGTAAAAACTTTAGTGAAATCAATTAAAAAAGGTCCCAAGTATTTTTTGAATTCGCATAAAATACGTAACAACACTTCGAAAAGCAATTTTCTACATTCATCATCATCATCTGTAGAAGTCCACTGTGGAATATAGGACTCCATAAAGTGCCAAGATCAAATATCTTGAGCCACCTCCACCCACCGACTTTCCGCAAACTTTGAGACAAGTGAAGCCATCTGGACCCCTCACCACACGTTGAGCCGTAAGCGAATTCTTGGACACGTTTTATAAGTAACGTCGATAGACCTAACAAATATATAGGTATTTATTTTCAGGAAAAATAAAATCGCCTTCAAAAACGGGAAATTGATAAAAAGTCCAATATGAAATTTTTATATAGTCCCCAGTTTTTTTCCCTTAGGATTGCGTATTTTTCACAAAATTTACCACTAGTCAACTAGTGAGAGTTCACAACTGGCTAAGATATCGCGTAGGTAAAATACGGACAACAAAAAAACATATAAGTACTCATCAGATTGAAGACGTAAGTAATAAATAAGGGTATCAAGTTCTATACGAAATTTGTTTTGCTACACATCTCACTTGCGACGCTATCGTAGGCGTAGTCTATTCACTGTCTAAATGTACATATGAATTCATTAATGAAAATGGCATTTGGTTAGTCACACATTCCATAACCATAAAAATTTGTACTTAATACTTATATTAAAGAAGTTAACGGTAGGTAAGTAAAAAGATTAAAGGCTCAGACGCTGTTTTTCAGCTTCGCCTATTAATTTTGTTTATTGAAATAGGTCGACGAAAAGCTTTTAAAAATAGCTGTTTTTTTACTAAACGCCCATGCCCCTTCTGCCCACGGCTTCGTTTGCGTAGTATAGGCACGGGATCTCATACGTAGCTGTTACGTTTTATATTAAATAATATCCCGATATTCCCGGGATATTATTTAATAAAAAGCAAATAAAATTTAAATTTTAAGGTTCCTACTTTTAAAAAGACCAAAACTATACTATACCTATACCTAGTATACAAAGTTTACACCCCCACTCCCTCATATCGCCCCGTAAAGTGGAAATATCAATATATCCTTTTTTTAACACATACCCACGTCATTATAATAAACTTCTATTCTAAATTTCAGCTTTCTAGACTTTGGCTGAGCATTGATAGTCAGTCAGTCAGTCAGTCAGTCAGTCAGTCAGTCAGTCAGTCAGTCAGTCAGTCAGTCAGTCAGTCAGTCAGTCAGTCAGTCAGTCAGTCAGTCAGTCAGTCAGTCAGTCAGTCAGTCAGTCAGTCAGTCAGTCAGTCAGTCAGTCAGTCAGTCAGTCAGTCAGTCAGTCAGTCAGTCAGTCAGTCAGTCAGTCAGTCAGTCAGTCAGTCAGTCAGTCAGTCAGTCAGTCAGTCAGTCAGTCAGTCAGTCAGTCAGTCAGTCAGTCAGTCAGTCAGTCAGTCAGTCAGTCAGTCAGTCAGTCAGTCAGTCAGTCAGTCAGTCAGTCAGTCAGTCAGTCAGTCAGTCAGTCAGTCAGGATATATGATTTTATAAGTAAAGATAGATTTCCTACGTTAGATTGTGTGAAATATAGGTAGTTACTTGCAAATAGTGTCATCTATCACTATGCAGCACAAACTAAACAAAACAAATCTTGCTAGACGCAAAGTAGTATAAATGATTTTCGCTTGAAGAATGACGACAACATCGAATTTTGAGAAAATAAGAAAATGTGATTTATGAGCTCATTATTTCACTTTCTAATACAAAAGAGATTTTTTCTATGAAATATGAATATACTATTTATTTTATGT
Source organism: Perizoma flavofasciatum (assembly GCA_958496245.1). NCBI lineage: Eukaryota > Metazoa > Arthropoda > Insecta > Lepidoptera > Geometridae > Perizoma > Perizoma flavofasciatum. The sequence continues at coordinate 4,991,600 of OY292439.1, read as the reverse complement.
TTTAGGACCTAATTTCGAGTTATTCTCAAACTTCAATAACAAAGATCTTCGAGAACTTAGATACCTATAACACCATCTGTTGAGATTTTTTCGAACTATTCTTATTTACTTAGAGATGAGACCCCGTGATATTATATTATCAGGTACAAGGTAAAAATGAGCTTCGGCTATTTATAATTCACTAGCTTTTGCCCACGGCTTCGCCTGCGTGGTACCCGGATAAAAAGTAGCGTATGTGTTATTCTGATGTAGGTATAGGCTATATTACTGTAAAGTTTCATCCAAATCCGTTCTGTAGTTTTTGCGTGAAAGAGTAACAAACATCCATCCTCACAAACTTACGCGTTTATAATAGACTAGCTGCGCCCCGCGGTTTCACCCGCATAGATTTCGATTTTATACTCGTGATAACTTCGAAATTAAATGTCTGATTCGAAAGAATTAAAAAGTATTTTACTGCTACATAAATACCCTTGATGATAAAAGTATTTATTTGAATAACAATTAATACTACGATACGAATGTAACCAACTTTTGTTTCTACCGGCGATTTAATTACATTTTAGAACACAAAAGTTACTAATGTGACTTAACTATCATAGTTAGATATATACCCTCGAGGATTTTTTTGTAGGGATAAAATGAGTACTTTAATTATGTAGTACATCATTTTTATGTATCATCAATAGTTTTCTCAGCGCACGCCAAATAATGAATTTTATAAAATTATTATTTTATGTTAAAATCGGTCCAGTAGTTTCGAAGCCTATTCGATACAAAAAACAAACAAAAAAATATTTCCTCTTTATAATATTCTTATATTATAGTAATAGTATAGAAGTAGGATTTAATCAGTGACATACTAAGCCTGACCCCACACTAGGATTCCCTAAGTATTGAAAATCAGGAATTACGAGTACCGTAGTACCAAACCACTTAGACGTACCCGTTTATAAAATGGCCAAAAATATTTTTTGGATCTCTCAGATCAAACACCATCATCTATGACACCATATGAATAGTCACGTTGCATTGTATACATTCATGATAACTTTACCAAGAACTTGCGAAGTCAGAAGACATTCTATTAGAGTGGGCTTATTTTTCTGACTAGAGGGAGTTAAAGTTCAGACCAACTCCCCGTGGTGGAATGATAGGAAACGTGTGTTTTCAGAAGGAGCGTAATAATATACTTTTAATTAAGATGAAGGATGGTAAAATAAGGGTACCAATTCTTTATAACTTCTCCATTTGCTTTTTCAGGAAATGAGAACTATCATTCTTTTTATTTATAAAATCCCGTATTTCCTAAATGTAAAAAATGGTATGTCGGGCGGTATTTCCAACTTTCGTCCGATTGTAGCACAGTCTCTGGTCGTTCAGAAAGTCTTTTCGACCCTATAATTTTTATATTCGTCTTCACGCGTCGCATTCGGGGTACAACTGTTGGCTAGACAAATACCACTTTCTGCGTTAACGCCTGCGGAAAGATTGAATTGTATGGAAATTACATTAGCTGTGGAAATGTCACGCGACAGCTGCCAAGTTTTACCTTAACAAATTTGCGTTAGCGTGAAGGAAAAGTAAGCGTCAGGTCTAGCCCTCTGGAAGGATAAAGCTTTGTTCTCCAATCTAAAGCCCCATCGAAATAAATCAAAAAAAAATATAACGAAGGCATTTGCCAGAAGTTAGTGTTTTAGTAAGCGGCTTGCAAGTTGCAACCCGTGGAATGTTAACTGCTATGCAAAACATGGACATGTGCCAAAATAGTGTATAGACTTGCCTAAACATTTTTCCTTTTGCTACGAAATAACAACCTACCAACCTATTTACTCTTTTCTTAGAGCATTTCTACAAAGCTTCAAAATGTGCTTAGAATGTTGCCGGCCAGACCAATAAATGTTGAAAGGGTCGTTTAATGTTATTAAAACTGCAAACATCGTAAGACAGTCTTTATTGTTACTAAGTAAAGTTACAAAATAACAAAATATAGCATTGTGATAAAGCTCGAATAACAAAAATAGCACTATAAAATATAATTTATCTAAACGTTGGGTTCGTGATATAAAAGCCTCGGAAAATGTACAGGAGATATCGGAAAAATTTAATCACAGCGAGAATTTAATCGCGCCGTGCACTACTGACGACGCGGAAGGAGAAAGTCGCAACCACTCACCCTGATGAAGACTCTCGGAATGAGTCGAAACTTAGTCGGTGCCTTCACCAATAGTGCAGTACGTGAAAATTCCCGTTTTTACAATATGAATAGTCAAGTTCACGATAGTTTTTGGAAGCTAATGGGCTTTCGCTCGGTTTTTCAAACGTACATAAGTTACCTACTATTTGTTTAGTTAGGTTAACCGTTCTACTATTTAGGCATTAAAGTTTATTTAAATGCAAGACATGTTTTTTGGAATGATAAGGAAGGTTTCAGTGCATTAGGTAATTTCTCAAACCTAGTGTACAAAATAGCCGCGTTGGTTTAGCTACGAGCCAGTATATGTGATATAAATCCGCTGTGATACTATCATAATACTATAATGTTTAATAACTAAAATAGGTACAAATACTATAAAAAGTAGACAAATTTGCAAAATAATCAAAAATATTCACTGGAAAACAATGTTTTAAATGTAAAAAATATAAAAAACTTTTATATCTTAGTCTTAAAATAAACTCAACATGAGTCGATCGATATCTAATGTTGAAGGATATTCAACAATATAGTCTCTTTATAGAAGTTAGTGCAATATTATTTTAATTTTTATAGCATCTCTTCGAAATATTAATGTAAAGATCAGAATTTAAACGAAAGTGATGCTTATTCACTTTCATTAAAATTCTGATCTTTATAAATACATATTTATCTCAATAAATTTGTCAGATTCAGACTGTCAGACTGGCAATGCCCATGATCTCTGCTCATCCTATTAAAATATGCTTAAAATACATGTTTATTTTGTTGTAAATATATACAGTTTTAAAGGCACTATGCAATTCTAGATACTTTTACTGCACAATAAGGTGTAAATATATAAAATTAATTTCAATACCTAATAATTAAGTAATCGTAAAACTAAATATTTATTTACATTAATTTGCTACTTATTTACATGGCACATAATTGCTTACACATTTTTAAATACCTAACACGTCTAACGTAACTTAAAATTTAGGTATTTGTAAAATATTACTGCTTAGCTTGTTTAGATTTTGAAAGTAAAATAATTTTAAATAGTAATTAAAATGGCACTGTGATTTACACTATTCTTACGTAACGACGATCTTACTAAATCACACGATTAAGAAACACTTAAAAGTTTAGGTAGGTACCGTCAGTGACAAACTCATATTAACAATTTGAGTTTTAAGATTGCAAGTTATCCTAACATATATTACAATTATTTGAACCGATGTCTACAGATTCCAGAAATATTGATTTATAATCGAAACTGTTAATCTATTTTTGTCGCTGACCGTACAATAATCCGAGCATATACAAACAGAAAATTTCAAAAATAAAGAAACGGTGTTTTAATAGTTAAAATCTTTTTAAACTTCATGATTATGAAAACATTCATAACAACATAACTTATTTATTCCAATATCAAAGGAGATCTAAAATTGAATTACAAATAAATGTCCTACCTAGTCACTTATACTTAACGAAATGTCTTTGTACGTAAACATTATGTCCGACATAGGTACTTGTCAAAAATCAGGTTAACACAATCATCCTCAAAAAGGAGGAACTAGTCAGCATTCAAAACTTGATGAACACAAATACATTTTAAAACCTGCTACATACGATGTCCAAACATCACTTTAAAAAAACTCCTTTGGAAAACTCCACAATTTTAAAATAAAGGAACTTTCATCACAGTCTATTCATTCATTCAGCTATTTCATAGGTACTTTTTTCCAAGATTTCCTTGCAACATTGTCTCTTTGTGACGAAGCTTCAATATTTACTTGAAGTCAATTCTTCTTGTTTTATTTTCAATGTCGGACGACTGTCGTCATTAACGAACTCATTAGCTCTTGAACGAACAAATTCTAATCTTGTGAGCTTATAATGGTCAAATTGTTTTTTTTTTTATTTACACCTTCTCAATAGAACTTATCCTCTTCAATGTCAATATTGCTCTTATTGTTCGGCTGGTTGGAATGACGTCGCAACGTGCCGACAGAGTCATATTCATTGGCTATGGCCTTCGGGTACAGTTTGGGAGTCGCCAAGGCTGTGTTGTGGTTGTTCGCGTTGGATAGATTGTTGCTCTTTGATAAGACAAGGCCGCTAGAGCCTCCGATGCCGGTGAAAGATGGCTGGCGCTTTGCTTTGCGGGGCTGGGGACAAAATAACCGTTATTAATCCCGTTATCTAGAATTAATAATAATTAATAAGTAATGCTGGACATTTTCACTCAACATCATCTAGCCCCAAACTAAGCAGAGCTTGTATTATGGGAACATATTTTTGTAAATACATACATATTATACATAGAAACACCCAGACCCGAGACAAATATTTGCAGATAATACAAACATCTGTCCCGCGGCGGGAATCGAACCCGCAACCTTCTGCGTCTCAGGCGGGACTTCGCCCACTGCACCACAGTGGTTGTCAAAATTAAAGGCCGGTGGAATAAAGATTGTGTGGAACATTTCTTCACGGGCAAGCGCGGATCTAGGAAGGGGGCAACGAGTGCAATTATCCCCCTAACACACGACCAAAGCACTTATTATCTACCAATTTTAACATTTTGAAATCGCCATTAGGACATCACTATATTTACTAGAATCGTTATAAGCGCTTTCATACATAAACGAGTCCACAACTGCACTAATGCTTTCTATATTTTTTAGAAAAAAAAACCTAAAGAAATTTATTACACAAAAACTGACTGTTTAATGTAATTTATCTATCTTAAGATAGGCGTTTATAGCGAGCGATTCTCACAATCCGTTTCTTAGTTTCAATTGTTTATAGTTACCGTGTAACTACCTGTTATCTTCCTATTTTTATTCGATAGAACATAAAAGAAACGTTTCTTATATGATATACCGAAGAAACGTAAAGGCATTATCGTTTCGAATTCGGAGATTTCAAGCGAGTTCGAAAAGGATTGTGGTCAAATTATACACCTCATCGCAAACAGGCGGGTCCAGGCAAGTCCGATGGGTACCGTGTGACCCATAATCTAACCAGACACTATTATCGAGGACATCCCCGACGTGTAAACAACAAATCTGTAGAAAAAAACATACTCTCGACTTTAATCCCAAGACAGATGACAAACATTATAAGTACAAATTTGTATAAGAACGTAGGTTCCTAATAATTTATAAGTAAGAGGAATAAATATTAAATATTAAAGCGAGGGCTAACAATAGCCGTTACCTACCGTAGCTTAGATTTTAATTAAATAAACCTTCTCCGGTTTAGTGGTTGGAACTTTTCGTGTAATTACTTAGATTATAATTAACCGCATCCATTCAATCCAAAAATAAAGTTTTGTGTAAGATCCGCTATTCAATTACGTTCCGTCTATGTTATTTAAAATTCATCATGAAGACAATAACCTTTATTTTCAGATAAATGGGTTTGTTTCTGATAGTAAACTAACCATAAATGCTACTAAATTATTGTTGTGGGTAACATAACAGTAAGATTAGATAATTACAGAGTCCTCGAAAGGTAGTACAGTCAGCGAAAACAATTTGAGTTCTTTTTTTATCAAGAAAATTGTAGCTTTGAATTACTTATAGTTAATGGCCATGGCAGGTCTTTAAACGAAATATAACCAAATATTGTTACGTTACGTCTATGATTACCAGACATATTTCCTCTGAAAGTAAATCAATTTTTTTAAAGCGCATAATTATTGTATCAGTTTAAAAACATGTCTTTAGCCTTTGTATTATTTAGGTGCAATATTTCTACCTATATCTTTATATTCTTAATTTGTAAGAAAGTTAATTATACCATTAAATCCAAGCTTATGCCGAAGCTAAGTTTTTATTTTCAAAGCAAGAAGTATAACTTGGTACCTTACTATTTTTTTATGTTGTGCAAGTAATCCACCTGAGTGGAGCACTGGTGACAGGTCACCTGTGTACTTAATACAGATAGGTATTAAGTATGCAGGTGAACTAAACTTCTTAGACACCAACTAAAGCATCTCATGTAATATGTATTGGGTGTAAAAATGATTATGATTGTTTCATCTGTATTTTGTACCTACTTGGACATAGTTGTATGAATAATATTATTTTTAATTGTAAATATTTGAGATTCAAATAAAATACTTACCACATCTTTCAAAGGTACAGTGACGTAGCTATTCTGCTTGGCGGTGATGTAGTGAGGACTGGACGGAACCCTAGTTTGCTTCTTCCACGGCATACGGGACCCACGTCTTTGGCACACTATCACAGTGGCCAGGCATAGTAAGCAACCTAGGAAAACATTTTTTTTTTACATAAAGCCCAATGAATAATAATTATCAAATGATAGAAGATAATTACTTTTAAACACTAAGTTACTCATAGCTATATGGCCAGTGAACGCTGATTTCAATTACGTTCAAGTCTCGATGACAATATTTTTTTTTTGTTGAGGGACATAATTCAAATTAAAAAACACCTCAATATTTTTCTAAAACAATTCTCGAAAATGTTTACCTTGCAATAAAAAAATATATATGCAATAATACACACTGCTGAAATTCATTCTTGATGTATAAGGAAAAATATGCTGACAGAAAATATTTAATCAATAATGTATAAACATGATAACAACATATCAACATAAAAAAATGTGGTTATGATTTAGTGCCCATAACCGTTTATGTGTTCCATCCTTGTCAAGGGGAGTGCTAACCGTCTCTCCTTTCAATAGACACGATCAAATTATGTTGCGCCTGGCTTATATACCAAGTAAGTCAAAAAACTTCGTAAGCGCGATCTAGAATTATCTCAAATTACTTTTTACTAATTACTTATTTATGAGTGTTAATGCTTTCTAATGAAACAGACCAATCATGGTATCTTTTGAGAAAACCATTTGTATAAAAACGTAGTTCAGGTGAATTCATAAATCGAAAATACGCAAATATCATGTTGTTCCGCCACACTAACGCCATCTCTGGACAGAGTTGAGCAACATGAAAATGTAACCTTGGAACGTTCGTCTTTATAATTGTGTTTTTTTATGATAACCTAAATAGATAAAAACAAGAACGGCCTTATTTATAAAGATTTTTAATTTGTTTAAGTTTAATTTCAAATTCAACACTAGAAAACAGAACACTGTTTATTATGGTTATATTATTTTAAAGTTTTTTTTATTATTACTTTCACAACTTGAAATGTACATACAGGCACACATAACATTTGCTAAAAGATAGTGTGAGACAGGTAATTTTCAATGTACAGAATTGGATCGGTTACAGTTTTATTACAAGTATAGATAGAATACTAAGTACACCTAGGTGAATTAAGTAAACTACATCGTATTTAATGATATCCGAAATACGTTGCAATTACGGATAATAGTAAAACACAGCATTCTATAAAGTTCTAACAGACCTACATACATAAAGTCACGCCAGTTTCTCGGGGAGAAGCAGAGATGACTAATTCCACTTCATACGATCTAGGCATACCTTCATTTGCTCTCATCACACACTTCATACAAAATTGTCGGTTTAGAAAACCTTTGACTGACCTTTCTCCAGAACGTCTTCCTCTTCCAACTAAGTATCCATTCACACTCGCCTTGTATACTTGTTTTCTACGCGCCAAACAATCTCAACATAATATAAAGCTCTTCACATCATCCCTGTCTGTATAAAGTTCTTACCCATAACAAAAGCGGCAACGACACAGCCGATGATGCTTCCAATATTCAGTGAGTTGTTATGAGCCATCGTCACGAATGAAGCCATCTCCACGTTTTGGCTATAGGCTGGCATCGCGTATAGTTCTGCAAAAGAGGACCAAGGCTAACTAAAATATAATAAAGTACATAGGTTACAAGATCACGGCGTCGCCAACGGGGTGCCCGGTTAAAGAATAGCCTATGAGTTATTTTCTAGGTCTGACACATTACCAGCCGATATTGGTAGGATAGGATCATTTCATAGTTTTTAAATTGATAACCTACTCTTATGGGATATCTCAAGATTTTATGATATCCCAATATATAAGATCCGGTCTGTGGGTTGTCACAGAACTTGCATACCAAACGGAAGGTCACGGGTTCGATTCCCGCCGTGGTTAATATTTGATATTCATCAAATCTTTGAATTTTGAGTAGTAAATTGCAGCGCCCCCATAAGTGTTGATAATAGGTGTTATCGCAACAAGTCACTAGGGGGCGCTACAATAGTGAGTTAAATTCATCATATAAATGTTCCTTAACAACTCACCACTGTCAATATCTTCATTGTCAGTGCTAAATCTGGCAGCCTGTGCAACTATGCTCTTGTCTCACATCTTGTCTTTACTATCTCTTACATAGGTCCTACATTCGTCGCTCCCATAAACAAACCCCCAGATTCTAGATGCTTCAATGTTCCTCAACAACTCACCATTGTCAATATCTTCATTGTCAGTGCTACATCTGGTAGCCTGTGCAACTATGCTCTCACATCTTGTCTACTATCACTTACATAGGTCCTACATTCGTCGCTCCCATAAACAAACCCCCAGATTCTAGATGCTTCAATGTTCCTCAAGAACTCACCATTGTCAATATCTTCATTGTCAGTGCTACATCTGGCAGCCTGTGCAACTATGCTCTTGTCTCACATCTTGTCTTTACTATCTCTTACATAGGTCCTACATTCGTCGCTCCCATAAACAAACCCCTAGATACTAGATGCTTCAATGTTCCTCAAAAACTCACCATTGTCAATATCTTCATTGTCAGTGCTACATCTGGCAGCCTGTGCAACTATGCTCTTGTCTCATATCTTGTCTTTACTATCTCTAACATAGGTCCTACATTCGTCGCTCTCATAAACAAACCCCTACATTCTTGATGCTTCAATGTTTCTTAAGAACTCACCATTGTCAATATCTTCATTGTCAGTGCTACATCTGGCAGCCTGTAGCTGTGCTCCGAGACACGCACCAGAATCGCAACTGCGCTGTCGCACTCGTTCACCGTTCTCGCAGGGTCCCCACTCACCCCAATCGCCCCAACCTGCTTCTGAATCTGTGAAGCCAATGCTACTTTAAGTTGCTACTCAAAGAATACCTTACAGAGTTGCTTGTTGATATAAAATCGAGCAGTTTTAGTAGTCTTTCAAAAGCAATTTGGCGTTCATCTGAAATCCAGCTATGCTATTTTTTTGTTATATTGTTTTGAATAGACTAAATTATCAATAACTACCCAATCATGCACCAATGGATTTTTCAACTCGAAAAAATTGTGTGCACATTTATGCATGCTCAAAATTTTAAAGGTAGATTGTGTTGGGACGTTTCGCATTGTATTGGCACATATATTATAATACTATACGTATTGGACTCAATGGAGGGAGATTAAGCAAAATAAGATACTAAATATTTCCGTCTATTAAATATCTTATCATTGTCGGCATCTTTATTTCTCTTCTCTCTTTTCTCTATCTTTATAAAACCATTACCTGCGCAATTGGTTACACAAGCCCGTCGTTCTAAAGCAGCGGCAGCATCAGTACATCCTTCAGGGGAGAGACACTTGCGCGTGCGCGATCTATGTCCCGTAGCGCTGCCAGTATTCGCACAACTTCCGCTACACTCGCTCCATTCGGTCCAGCATGACCATTCTCCTGGAAAACAAAGCATAATTAAATATTGTGTTTGTCTCATCGCGGACAAATTTTTGGTTAAAATTCATGGCTCGAAGGACCATGGAGAAAATGGCAGTCGAAAACTAATAAACGATTTTCAAAATGGCTTAGGATACCTCTAATTATACCTCACGCTTAGTGTTCCTTTTACGCTAACGCAAATGCGTCAAAGAATAACTTGGCAGTAGTCACGTGACATTTCAACAGCTAATACCATTTCTATACAATTCAATCTTTTCACAGGTTAACAGAAACTGGTTGTTGTCTGAGGGGCCTGCTCAGATCACTAACCTGATGCAGAATGCCAAGAAATAACTGGTGACACAACGACGATCACAAAAGTTAGAACTTACCGGAGCAAGCATGTGTGTTGCAAGGTCGCAGCATATCGTTAGAACCATCGCAAGGTGGTCGTCTGCATCGCCGCCGTCTGGTTTGTTGACCGCCGCCACAGGCCGCGGTGCAAGCTTCCCAAGGACCCCACTCCTCCCATCCGGATTCCTCTTCAGGTGGCGTGTTGCTGCAAGTGCCTCGCGCGTTGCAGTAACGCTCTTCCTCACGTGCTATTGACAGCTGTAACGACAAACGAAAGAGGTTATAAATAATGTGATTCGATTTAAGTCAACATTGGTGGTATTGAGAAAATTGTATGACCGATACTTGCTTGCAATGTAAGGACAAAGAGCGCTTTTAACTTTCTCAATATCAGTAAACTATGTTCTGCTGCTTACCTTTATTTGTTCAGGCGAAGGGGCCTTACACAGAAACTTGAATCTCTTCTCTGAATAGCTCCCGTCGGATGTGTTACCTGAAATATGAAAATGGGATAATACTTTCATTTTCTGAATACCATCAGCCACATCCAAAATGATGGTAGAAGACATTGAGTTTCTGTTTACCACATTACAATTTGGGCTTCATCATCATCTTTGAATTTCAGCCACCGTTACGATGCCATGGTTCCATCGAAATTTTGGTACATGAGTCTTACCAAGACTTACTTATCTGGACCCAGAGAGTTCAAGCTGTCACTTTTACCACCTCACAAGGCCACATATCTCAGATTTGTCGTTCAATCTTGTTCTCATCATAATCACAATCTACCAAATGTTAGGTTTACCATTGTTACAATGTCCTGAATCCATGGCAATTTTTTATATTTTTTTGTAAGTCTTACCAGGTCATCCTTATTACCACCGTTACTATCCTATAAATCCATAGCAATTTGGTATGACTCTTACCAGGTATCTGGACCCAGGGTGTCCAAGCAGTAGCCTTCCGCACCTCGCAAGGCCGCATATCGCAGATTTGTCGTTCAATCTTGTTCCCATCGCATTCGGAACCGCCGTGTCTTGGTGAAGGGTTGGTGCAGGTTCTTCTCCTTTCCCTCCACCCAGCGGACGGTCCGCAGCCGGCACCGCCCGCGCTAGTGCACTGCGTCCACGGACCCCAGGCTGACCAGCCACCGTCAACTGGGGCTAGCGCAGGATCTGGTAACAAGGCAACACATACTCATTACTATTTTCAATAGGTAACAAAAATCTGCAGGATATTCAAGAATTTGTTCCAAACTGAAAATCAAACGCGCATCTCTTGAATTTCAGCCGGTTATTCACCTACCAAGCAACTGAGGTCGTCATGCAAGACCGGTGAGGCTAGACGACACATTGAGAGCCACTATTCGAACGAAGCCGTCTGCAAAAGCTTCTAAATATTCAATTACCTGGACAAGGTGGTAGATTAGCACAGTAAACATCATCAGCATCCAATCCAACACAGACTCTTCCACCGAATCTTGGTTCAGGTGACGTGCAGGTCCGCCTTCGAGACTTGACGGCGATTCCGCAGGTGGCCGAGCATTCCGACCAGCCAGACCAACTGGACCAGCCGCCGTGGGCGGTGCAATTCGCTACTGATACGCTGACTCCTGAAAAACAAAACATAAACTACCATCAGCCAAAAAATTGACAAATATCAAGGAGGATTTTTACCAAGAAATACGTGTAAATGAATAGATAATTTAGTTGTATTGATTTCGTAACTGGATTTAGTCCTGGATCGAATGACCAAAATTTGTAGCTTTTGATGGTATTTGCATAGAACTTATTATGGCTCGATTTCAATACTCAATACTCAATACATTTATTGCTTTCACATGGTAGGTACATAGATGGTGTTTATAGGTAGGTTTCTCACATGAACCCTGTCTAAGGGTATAGCAACAGATAGGAAGGCAGGCCGAGGTTTTGCGTAAACAAACTAGTTATTAAAATCTACAGTAAATAAAGTTAAGTCTCTCAAATGAACTTTGTATTAGGGTACGACGGCAGACCGAGGTTTTATTTTCATTGTAGGTATTCAAAGTAGGTACTTTAGGAGATGGGTATTAGTGTATTATTTTGTTAGTAATGGTCATATTATTTCATGTCAATTTAGATTGAATGTCAGTTTTCAATTTCATTTTATTATTTACAATGTTAAATTAATTTACTGCTAAGCTTGTTTTAGATTTATGAAGAAATTAACCAGTAGATTTCACAGCCAGAGTCTGGTCCCGGGACGGAATAACAGTTCTTTGTTTCAGGCAGTTTTCACAGTTTGTAAAAGAGTTTTTCGTATTTTAATTAGTTTTTTTTGTAGTGTAGGTGTTAGGTTGAGAAGCAAGAGACTCGTTTGGCGGGAAATGGGTCGTTTTCAAAATCAAGCCTTACTTAAACCCCACATGTATGTGAGTTCATCACAAAAACAATCAGGTACACAAGGGGTCGTAGAATATGTAGGTTAACAAGTTTTATGAAGAAAAAAATGTTTGTGCAAGATTTCAGTGGCGCTGTTGGTGGGAAGCCGGCTGATATACTTGTATTCCGCATGGGCTTTAAGAGGTATATATGGTACCATGGTGGATACTTGCAGTTTCTGATGGCCACGAATCTAGCCTGTTCCTGACTAGGACCAAGGGAATCCTAGACCAACAGACACATACATAATCCTGACCCTACACTAGGATTCCGTGTCGTGGGTATCAGACACGGAACTACGGATACCATTGTACTACAACACCCAGACACAAAACAAACATCTGCAGAACATGAAAACACTTGTCCCGCAGCGAAAATCGAACCCGCACCTCTTGCGTCGCAGCTGGCTATTTGCCCGCCGCACCACCGAGATCATCAAAGATATATTTATATGTATATATATATATATATATATTAAGATAGGAGGATAGATAGATAGATAGTATAATACCATTGCAGTTTTTTCCACCGTTTGCTGGTCTCGGGTTGTCGCAGTTTCTCTTACGGCACATGCACATATCGGGTTTCTCTCCATAATCTGAATGGGAAGTCCCGTCTTGCATGCATGCCTCCCATTCAGACCACGTAGACCAGCCGCCATCCACTGAAAATTACATCAACCATTAATGTAAGATAAATTAATTAGCCAGGACTTAACGGCATCTCTTATCAGCAGAATGTGGGAGAGGCACAACAGCATCCTAAATACTATAGCGGACAGATATATGTACATTTCCGCTATGGTCTTGTGCCTCCACAGAAGTTGCAAGTTCATCAATCAATCGGATCACTGTCCAGTTATCACTGGAGAGTGATCCGATGAGAAACTGTGAACCTTTACTCTGTGATCTTTCCATCCTCCACACAAGTTGCAAGTTCATCAATCAATCGGATCACTGTCCAGTTATCACTGGAGAGTGATCCGATGAGAAACTGTGAACCTTTACTCTGTGATCTTTCCATCGAGTGGAGAGCATTCTAATTAATAGTCATGTGAAAAAGTATAAGAACAACATAATTTATTGCGTTATTGCGATCACGACGCAGTGTAAGAAGGTCCACCCGTTTGATTGATGACATTTTAAAAGTTGCGCGCAGTCGGTAAAAGGTGGCCCATGATCGTACGTCATGGCACTCTGCTTACAGAGTGAGGTCTACGTCCAACAGGGAACTTCTATATACTGATGATGATGATGATGTTATTTCTATTTTCAGCTCCATGTGGTAAACAGAGGCGATAACGCGTGCATCAAGATAGCATATCCGATAAACTCAATGATGTCATGGACGTGTGGGTTTGGAGAGCACTTAATACATGATTTGTTAGCTTTGATTGAAACTTATATAGGAGTTGGAACAAGAAACAATGAGTATAAGCCAGTCCATATGACCGTGCATTTACGCGTTAGGGTAGTACAAAAGCACTTGTAAACATTATAGTGGCCTCGATTCTGTAGTACACTAAGTAAACTAAATTTAAACTGTCGCTCTCTTTTACTGATAGTGCAAGCAAGAAAGAGATAGCTACAATTTTAGTGCTGTCAAATTAGTCAGATTTAAGTTTTCCATACAAATTTAGTCGTGATTTCAAAACATGGTGACTATAAACATGAAGAAAAGCGGAACGTAAACTGATTTGACAGCAGCACACAGCAGTAAAATTCTTGCCATCTCTTTCTTGCGTACGCTATCAGTAAAAGAGAGCGACAGTTTAAATTTAGTTTAGTTAGTGTAATACAGAATCGAGGCCATTATGTACCTAGAGTAATATACAAAACAAACAAACACGCGCACAAATATAATCCCCATGATGAAGATGCTCAGATCCATACTCAGTACGCAGATATGTTAAGATATTAAGCAGGGGGGTAGTCAAATACATTCCAAGCATTATATTTGGCACATGTTAGGTGATAGGATGCAAGCCCGTTTTACAACCTCAGACTTTATTGGTTCTAGAGCATGTTCGTTTTCTGACGGTGTTTTCCTTCACCACCGTTACGTTAAAGTGATACTCACTGCTTGCAAAAACTCGGGCTTGTGTCAAATGTAATGTTTGGACGTGCCTCTGATTGCCACCTACTTGGTATCCTAACAGATCTGCGTACTGAGTATGTATCGAATATTATAGATAAATGGTAAAAACAAACATAAAACAAACAAACTCTCATTAATCCTCTTATGGCAAACGCATATACGGGTTCCTAACATCGCGAGTAAAACAGTGTTTTTTGTTTTCTCAAATACCTGGAGTATCCTTAGGCGGGCAAACACCAGTAGACTGTTCAAAAGACGGGTCCCGGATGCGGGTGCCAGCTCTGACGCACATCTCCCTAGCTTTATCCCACCCGCAATGCGGGTCGCCTGCGCCCACGCAACCCGAACGGGTTTGGAAGCGGGAACAACGCTCGCTCCCAATACGGATGACGCCAGTCGTACTGCCAATGTACACTGACATCTGTTGGGGGATAACAAAGTTACACATTACACCTGCCCCCTTTGATTGGGTCACTATGCGTGGGACCAGAGACCGTTTCGCCGACTTCATCCAGTGATACTAGGTTGGATTGGTCATTCAGAAAGTAGCAACACAAATTTCAAATGCAACGTTATTAAATTAAAGTTTTTAACCCTCTAAAAAGCCGTCTACTTTTAAACAGTTTGTAGTTCGAGTACTATAAACATTTCAAGCGTTGTTATCGTTTAGGGGTTGAACCCAATTTTATATAAAAACAGCAATTTTTGTAACATACAAGAATAGTATTTTTTTCTTCGAACATTTACATTGACTATACTTAGAGATGGTGCAAATATGACCCATCAGCCCCACCATGCCCCTTTACGCAGACACGCAGAGTACCCAAAAAAACATAATATTATGATAGTTACTGCAGTACTTACAGTTTCCTTCACGAATTGCATTTTCAGTACATCGAGACCGCCGTTTTCATCACGTAACCTCCACTTCTCGACCAAGCACGCTCCATCCAATCCCGGCAGGACAGATAGTTTCAGCACGTTCCCAGTTTCAGTAGCTACGAATAGTACGTATTGCTTCTCAATGTTTTTAGCGGAAGTGACGTCAACGGTTACGTGAGAGAAACGCTGGGAGGTGGCGCGGTACACTGGACTGCCTGATATCGGCTGGAGTGATTCTGACATGAGGTGGTAGCGGTTGTATTCTATTGGTTCGTGCATCCTGCAAGAGATTTGAAATTTTATTCAAAAAACTATCGTGAACTTGGCTATTCATATTGTAAAAACGGGAATTTCCACGTAGGTACTGCACTATCGGTAAAGGCATCGACTAAGTTTCACATGTTAAGACGACTAAGTTGCGTGTAGTGCACGACGCGACGCGGAGGGAGAACGTCGCGATCACTCACCCTGATGAAGACTCTCGGAATGAGTCGAAACTTAGTCGGTGCCTTTACCGATAGTGATGTACGTGAAAATCCCGTTTATACAATATTTAATAATATCAATATTTATCAATACTTAGATTTGAAATTTTTACTCACATTTTATATATTTTCATTTTTTATGGATAGAGCTATGCTCTGAGTTTTCTTACGTGATAAAATCATAGAACATAGCTCTTGGAAAAAGCAAGTAAAGCAAGCACACCAATCTTATTTTTTATTATGATCTATCCAGACTCTAGAGATATAGTAACTCTAGAGATAAAGTAGATATAGTAACATTATATAATAGCGATTACCCAGTATCTATACCGCTTGTAGAAAATTCAACAAGCAAATTTTTGTAAAATTTACACTGCTTTAATTTTGTTAAAATTCATGTAAACTGAGTAAAAGCTCTAACTTCTGAGATATCCAGGCAATGTTTTATACAATGCTCTGATACTTCAATGTACAATAAATTATTTGTAGTTATTTTTGTTCAGATGCTGATCAAAGACTCACCTAGACTCAGAAGCACAATGGAAACGGTTCCTCAACTGCCTCGGCGGAGTCCTGATCTCCCAGGTGGAAGTTGGCGAGTCCTGCACTTTGTATGGACCGTCGAAAACAGTGTGGATGTCGGACATGTTGTACATACATACTGCACTGCCTGTTATGCTGTTTCTGTAAAAAAAGCAAAAAAAAAAAGGTAAAGGTTGATGAAGATGAAGTACTTAATGCAAACCTCAAAAACGATAGCATACTAAAAACTATACATACTTATTATCTCAAATTTTTATTATTTATATGTATATTATATAGGATATGTATATATGTAGGTATTTATTATTAATATATTATTATACCTCTAGGATGGTACACTACCGTCTTTTGATTATATTTTATCCTGTCCATCCAAAGGTTGTCTCAAAGAGATAACTTTAAGCGATAAGACAGCCCATTGTACGTTATATTATTATGAATTCCTGTATTTTTGTATTTTTATTTGGTGTGCAATAAAGAGTTTATCTATCTATCTTTGCATTCAATTTCTTTAAGTATTTAGGTTTTGCACTATTTACACATTGAAAAAAAAAAACACATTTATGCATGTAACTTTGGTAGAAACAGTGTTGATTTTGTAGTTCATTTAAAAACAACTATATTTTTTCTGTGGCCTGTGCTGTAAATAATTGACGTTACCTTGACCTTACATTATAATGGAGATTGGATAAAAGCTGACATACGACAACAAATATAGGCTATTTATACTGTACAATCCATTTGCATTGATTATAAAATTTGTTTCCTTTCACTTGTTTTCATTATGTCTCTGCATGTTTTTATGTATGGAAATATCCATAAAAATGGATATTTCCGCTTAGAATCATCTAGCTCCAAACTTAGCAGAGCTTGTGTTATGGGAACTACATGACTACTGATATACTACTTAAAAAGAAGGAAACAGAAAAATATTTGCAGATCATACAAACATTTGTACCGTGGTGGGAAACGAACCCGCAAACTTATGTTACTGACAAGGGCTTTCGCCCACTGCGCCACAGAGGTCGCCAGTAAGAAAGGAAGAGCCAGTGTCACAAACACATCCAAGTGGTTAGGACGAAGACAGGCTCAATTACCGCTACTAGGGTCTAAGAATTGAAGTACAATGACACTTTTAGTTCCTGACACCACAGATAATATTCTTGTGTAGGGTCATGACTATGTACGCGACTGGTCATGACTGATGGGTTTTTAGAAAAATAAATAGGTGTAACGGTACTCGTAGTTCCTGATACCCACGACACACCAATCCACCTATCCTAGTCCACACTAGGCTCATCACTAGGATAAGACATTGTAATTTAAGTATGTGTCACTTGCAAGGGTAAAAAGGATTTCTTTGAATAAGAAAGACTGATTTCTCGAAATATTTGGTTATTACAAAAATATATTTTCTTAGTTTAATGCAATATTTTTAAAACAAAAATACTGCTTATATTTTTTGAAGACAATATTTTTCTCAATTTTGTTCTTACTTGAAAATAAATATGTTTATTTCAAGACTTATTTTATGTCGTATCAAATAAATATCAAATAAATGTGTTAAATAAAACAATATGTTTCTTGAATTAAATTTATTTATCTTGTAACAAATAAAATAAAATGAGATGATTTTTTACTATTACGAAGAAATTATTGTCTAGCGTCTATAGGGAGAGAATCATTTTCTTGGAGGTAATAAAAATGTCTTAATGGAAAGCAATTTGTCTTTCTATAAGAAATCAGTTTTTACCGTGTGCCTGTTTATTTTTTGTTTTATAAACCAATTAACACTTACATAGGAGTAGTAAAGGTGGCAAACATAATCTTCTCTTGTGGCAAATACTCAATGCTCTGAACTTGGTCGTAGTAGAAAGGTACGTCGCCTGGTACTGAGCATTTGATTCGTGCTTTTAGAAAGGTACTCCAGTTCTCTTTCATCATCAGGACGCCTCCTGAATCGTTCTTGCAGACGCGAGCTATGCGCGAGTACACCATCTGTTAATTGAAAAAAAAAATAAAGCCTTGGAAGCAGAACAAGGAACAGAGTCATGGAACTTATTCCTGCATGGAGGTTTTATCGTCGCATCGCGCGACACCAAAACAGGGCTCATCCACACATTATTGATACGTGGATCTTTCGTACTACCCGCTTTACGAGATTATTTCTTCCCTGTACATGTAAACTGTGGAATGAGCTGCTGTGAATAAAATAGTTTTGGAAGGAACAAACTTGCGCGTGGGACATTCTACGCGTATCTGTATTAGTATCGTGTGTGACAGTATGCCGGTGCTCTTGATATCCTACTAATCTTCACGATGTTTGTTACTCTTTCACGCAAAACTACTGCACGGATTTTCATAAAACTTAACAGTAATATAGTTTGTACATGAGAATAACACATAGGTTACTTTTTTCCGGGTACCACGCGGGCGAAGCCGAAGGCAGAAGCTAGTTGTAACATAACAATAACTTAATACATCCTATCCTACTAATATTATAAACGCGAAAGTTTATGAGGATGGTTGTTCATTACTCTTTCACGCAAAACTACTGAACGGATTTTATTGAAAATTTACAGTAATATATAACTTAAACATCAGAATAACACATACTCGTAGGTCACTATTTATCTGAGTACCACGCGGGCGAAGCCGTGGGCAGAAGCTAGTTTTCTAATACAGACACGCGAGTGGGTCCCGCCTAACGCATCGGACGGCCAAAGTGTTGCGCAAATATATTAACTTCAGCGACCTCCCGCTTGGTGCGCGGGCGCCATATCAACTAAGCCACGAGATTATTAATAACCCGGTCAATATTCTTGTTTTTGTTTATAGCTAAGGTATACATTTATTCATACAACTATGTACAACTAGGCATATACAAAAAATATAGATGAAACAGCTAGCTATCTAAAGACCGTTGCAAACGATCCAAAGATAGCTCAACTGATCCAGATCACTACCAGACGGAAGCTTTCCCAAAATACTGGCCGCATTGCCACACTGAAAGGCAATGCTAATGCGAACCAGCTATCCGGTCAGGCGTCGCTTCGACCAGTCGCCCTGAAATAATTTTGAAAACGCGAAGGGCCCCGGTTCCCCACGGACCCAGAGTCTCAACCTCAAAAAGCTCAAATAAGTAAGCTCTGTCGAGACTTCTATATTTGCACTTCTTGAGATGGCCAAGAATTGTGACCAGCTGGTAACGGTCGATAACACTTACATTGCCACAGTTCATGTGTTCCACGGCGATCTCTCGGTACACAAAGTAAACAAAGTGATCGTCCTCGAAGCTGCCCACGAACTGGGGCTCGTTCAGCCAGTTGAAGTCATACTGCGTAGTGCGGAGCATGCCCATGTCTCTATGAGATGCGCCGCGGCTCCTGCGGAAAATATACAGAGTTTAGGTGAGTTTAGATCTCAATCATACTACTTACGTACTACTTACTTACGAAGATTTTTAAAATTTTGCGAATATTTACTTGTAGTAATTGTGATGTAAATCTGAAAGTATACTTACTTAGTGATAGCAAAGTCAGAACTGCTGAAGTCGGTAGGGGTGCCGACAAAGTACTCTCCACTGCCGGCTAGTATCGCAGTCACATTGGAATGAGGATTGTAGGGGCAGTGAGCCACACCATTCATGTAATCTGACACAGTGTTCAGAGATTCGAGCTGAAAAAAAACCATGTTAAATACTTACTTGAAGGACGCACTAGAAATGTTTGAAAATATTATCATTACATTTTTGGCGCGTTTATGTCTTTTGTATAGAACTACGACTACGAAAGTTACAAAAAGTAGTTTGAAAGTTACGAAAATACTAAATATGGTAAAAAAGTTTTGTATTTGAGAATTTGGGTTGAATCTCTGATAGGTACTGTAGTAGCCCTTTAACACAATTAAAAATAATAATAATAATACTACAATATAATTTTATTCAATTTCATCGTTTATACATAATCCCAACGCCCAAATAAGACACAAGTAAGTATACAAACCTCTCTCCAACTGCAGGCTGGACTGAAAGCGTGCGTCCCACAAGCGAACAGTTTGTGCCCATTCGAAAGCAAGACTTTAATGTAATTGTGACAGTCCTCCTCCGTCTGGCCCTTGTCTTGGCAGAGCTTTGTCTTTTCAGGGGAAGCCAGCCAATCAGCTCGCTCCATCTGATGTAGCTCTCGAAGTGATAGCCGGTACAGGGCATCTCTGGTAAGAAAAATAATTAATTAAGATTTTATATGCAAAAATAGCTATTATTCAAAGTTTTGGCAAAATAAAGAAGTACAAAATGATTTTCTAAATCAGAATGTTTATTAATAAAATCTTCGAATCTAAACTTTTTAAGTAGGGGTGAAAGTTTCTATGGGAGAATCCTTTTTTAGACCACTGGCGCAGTGGGCGAAGGCCCGACTGCGACGCAGAAGGTTGCGGGTTGGATTCCCGCCGCGAGGCAAATGTTTATATGATCTGCAGATATTTGAGTGTTTCCTAAATGTATGTATTTGAAAAAAAAAATAGTATAGTCATGTAGTTCCCATTACACAAGCTCTGCTTAATTTGGGGCTAGATGATGCTGTGTGAAAAATTACCAGCTTTATTTATTTATTTATATTAATTTTAAGCACTGTTCTATACGTGCATAACCGCTGGCAATATCTGTAGGTCTTGGTGAATGACCTTTGTTTAGCCTTTTAATATAATCATTTCCTATAAAACTATTGATTCCAATGTTAGAATATTATTGTTTTTACAACTGCGACTTCGGCCTTCAATACGTAGACGATTGGATACGCCTCAAATCATTAAAATACTTCTTCATATAGGTATTGCACACAGAAACATTGCAATATTCGAATTGTAATACGAGAAACAAGCAGATAAATTACCACAAATAGATACGAAACTATGTATCGATCGTGCGAAATTCTATACACTTGTAACTGCACAATCGTGATTACTGCGTCAAGTATCAAGTTCCAACTCATAGTACCTAAGTATCGTTAACTGATAAGTATTACACAGCGTATAAAACCTGCAGAACAACCATTTATTTAACAGACGTACACTCGCACTATTCGTATAGTATGATCACTATCCAACTTATATTGCATGTTTGTCTTTTATTGACCTAACAAATATATTTTATTCGTTTCCAAATGACTTGAGAAAAAGGGTTTGCGACCAAAAATTACTGCTCGATTTTATGTCATAAAAATAGGTCACCAGTTTGTCATTCGAATTATAGAATACATAATAGCACTCGAATGAAAAATATTACTATTCGAGCATTCCTAAAACACAATAGTAGCTGTGATAGTCAATAGTCATGGAAACATTAATTCAATTATTTACACATTTCTACCTACTTAGTACTATACAAGTTGATGTATTAATTTATTCGAGATAATAACGTAATTATTCAATCCAAATAAGGTGCGAAGACTTGCTCAATATCGGATCTGCTTTCCCATTTGGGCTGATCGAAAGCCATTTTGGAAAAATGTGTAAGTTAAAATTACCGAACATTGTAAATGATACGACTGTTGGTATGTTTCAGTTGCCTGCCCAAAATGTTGAAGGTTTTCATTATTTCAAGGCAATGTGTGCAACAAAATGATAGTGAGAAATAAAGATTCAGAAGATATTTTGGTTTAATTGTGGAGGAAATCTACCAATTCATTTATTGTACAAAAAAAGCATACGGGCCCACCTGTATGTTAGCGTCTGTTAGTTAGAATCACACGCGCGCTACCAAAAAATATTTTCAAAATGCCCTTGTTGAAGAACCTTAACTTTTACCTACACATCCTTTCATGCATAGATTTCATTCATTCCATTCTTGTTACGGTGACCAAACGCAGTCAGCTGGCTGATAACTAGTTTTATGCATGTACCCACAATTAATTGACTTTTTGATTCTACTTTTAACTAATTGAAATTCTTCTTGAGTAGCTTAGCGGTAGATAGGTATATCCACCTAATTATTTTATTAATTAGTTTCATGCCTGGACTACATTATGGTGTTGCAGGTGTTACCTAGCACGGCTGCTAAACGAAAATTGTATTTTGTATCTGAAATTGTATTTTTTTATGAATTATAAATGTATTTTAATATTGTACTAACAAAAAACTGCATAATTTTTTTTATTAGATTACCTACCTACTATACCTATTCTCTTTGTAGCGGTCGGTGGGGCGTCAATCAATAGCAATTGTATGGAGGGGTCCACACTGACGTGAACTTTGAAAATCTTTTCCCATAAGTTGATCTCTACCACTATAGAGGAACTAACCGCTATCACCACCGCCACCGCACCAATTTGTGTTAAAGAAAAAACTTTGATAGAATAAAAATATGAATTTTAGAAAAAAAACAATCGCGAAGACAGAGATGTATGCCCAGTTATGTAATGTAACAGAACTGTTTCTGATATAGTCAGTTCCAAACTTCCAATAAACCAAAGATAGCGCTTTCTTCAACGCGTCTCGGCAACCACTTGACCAAATATGTACTTGTTTACAAAGTAGGTAATATCCAAATGTATGCTTATTGACATTAGACACGGTTCTTTATATTTTGGCTAAGCCGCACTTAGTCCGTTGATTGGAATTCGGGATTGAAGGTATATTTAGTAAATTTGTCGTTAATTAAGTCCTTAAAAACTTATGTACCATCCTTCACTAACCCAAATAAGCTCTATAGACGAAACAAAGCGCACAATCGTATGAGATGAACGCAGACTTTAAACATCCGGAAACAATGAACCTGAGGTCAAACTAGTTTCCGCGTCATATACGCTTTTTGAGATCACACTTTACCATTGAATAGGATAAACCATTCTAAGAATGGTTTTTTTAGCTCGACAGACTCAAACGTCGGACGGAGTGTTCAAGGGACACTATTTTATTATTTTCGGGGCTCACTTTACACACAACAAAAAATTATAAGTATTCAGTCAGGCTAAGTATCTCCATTAATACAGAGTATCACATCGTGCCAAGAAACTGCTACAGATAACTATCTATCTATAATTAAGCAAAGTACTATGTACATAGTAAACCTTCTGCGTGCTAGGGCGATGATTATCTTATGGTACCCTCAAAAATATCGGTAAAACAAATTAAATAGTCAAAATGGTTTTTATTAGCCTATCTCGGTCATATCTCGAAAAACGTTACTGGCAATTTCATGCATTCTTCCAATCTTCACACATGGAATATTTCATTTGGCAGATAAAATTATTTTGAAAACAGGTGGTAATGCGGAACGCCTGCTATCTGCATTCCGGGAGATTTTGTCGGAAATATCCAGTTAATTAAATTATCGCATTGTTTAACCCTTGGTATGCTTAAACACAGGAGTCTAGTCGAGTCTAGTCGAGGAGTCTAGTATCCCAACAGTTCTATCTAGCGTTGTTTTTGCATACGCAGAGAAATACTGAACACTGAAACATCATATATTTCACCTGATCAAAGCTTTAAAATTGTAATCGGTGTAGTTACAAAAAGTTTTGTTCTCTAGAGATATTTCTCTTAGATCAACTGCACTTTCAAAGCAAGGACCCAAAAATGCATGCAATTTCGTTTTACAAGAAATGTAACTTTTGAAATGTTATAAATCAAAGGCTATTTTTAGACCCTCGACTCAGAAAGAACACGAGAAAAGCGATTTCTTATATGCTCCTCGCTCAACGCTCCGTTTGTAGCCATAATGAAGACATACCGTTAACCTGTTCCTAGGTGATAACGACTATCTTACATCATAAGTTGACTGTCAGGTGAATGACTCAAGTTGTTTGTGTAAATAATTAGGCCGGCCGCGGACGCTTATCAATATTAAACATTTGATAACGTTAATTTACGGTTTTTATAGGTATTGAGTTACTGTTCATAATTTTATTAGACATGGAGGGTTTTTAAACATTATAAAAGTATTAGATTATGTAGATATTATGTAGTTGAACTCAGAAATGTATGAGATCTGTAAATGAACAGGTCCATACAATAACCCTTTACCGTGTTTTTTTACTCCATATTATTTTATATATCATCTGTATATATTTATTATTGATCCTGACGACGTGTGTGGTCAAGACATATTTCACCTCGGTTGATCATTTCCAATTATCATACTTAATTTTTTTCATGAAGCGCGAGTAGGTATGTTAATAATTATTAATAATTAAGAACTTTCTACGATCTAACTTAAATATCCTTCTACGCGCTTAAGCATGTTACGGAGTAGGAAGGTATCTAATTATTTGTGGTAGTTAGGTTGGTGTCTTACCTCAGTTTATCATATTCAATGATATAATATTTCATAGTTTATGCCCATGAAATATTATCTCCACTCGGTTTGAGACTTGAGACATCAGACCGCAAACCATATCAAATCATGTTGATGAGACTGATTACATTCAACTAACTTTCTCCTCCGATCAGTATAATTTATACGATTATGAAACTTGGAACTTAGAACTTGCAAAAGGATCAGAAGACGTTAGCAGACTTGCCCATCAAATCATTTCCTACAAATATGTATGTACACAGTGTTTACTATGACTTACATATCGCAATCAAACTTTTACAATAAGTAAACATAAACATGGTTTGTATAGTTTTTAGAATGTGAACATGGACTTTTCTGAATCTAAAGATAAAATGAGGGTAGTTGCGGCTACTGCCTTTGCAAATTATTTACTTATTATTAGGTATTTATTGTGTTCTTATGTAAATTACTATGAGGTAATGTCTTGAATAGGAATAACGATTACTTGAACTGATATTGATATTGGTTACTTGCCGAATAACCCTTAATACCCCAAATAACCCTAATACTTGAAAAATGTATGACTTGATCTGCTGATCTCGTACTTTGTCACGTTCTTGATTCGTATAATTTACGTAACCTACCACATATTATAATTGCAGAGTGAATTCGCAAGCAATAAACCTAAACGTCATGATATAAATAGCAAAGGCACTCACCTTGCGCCCACGATCACCTGGTCTCTTGCCACATCGAAAAGCAGTTGCGAAAATGATCGAGTACTCTTATCTTCGAAGGTATCGCTGTTAGACGCCAGCAGATCTGGAATTTGAATATTCGGTCAAGAACCTGTCGATATGTGGGTAAGGTTGGACTACAGTTGACAGCACGAATCAGCATACTGGCCATGCTTGAAGCAAGTTCCGAATATAATGATTTAAAAAAATGTATAGAATGACGGTACGGAAGTGTAGTTTGGCAATACTGGATTCGATGGGGAAAAAATAAAACACGCAATATGAACAGAAATTGTCCGGCAATGGCTGAGTGAAATCTAACTGCCCCCCAAAAGAGGTACCTACTGGTGGTATAAAGGGTAATTTACGTCCATATTTTAGCTAAGTCTGATAATTTCGAAATATTCTAGACTGCACCTATCACTTTTAGGCGCCAGTTGATCTAGAAATTTGAATATTCGATTGGTTAAGAACCTGTCGATAGTACCTAGGGTGGGACTGGCGCCATTCAAGGATTTCGCAACTAGCGTAAACACGCACTGCGAAATAAAGCTGTAATATTTTACTAACTCTAAATCTACTGGCACACATTACATTATTTGACAATAACGTCACACGTGGATAGCACACATCAATTTGTGGACTATCCTAAAACAATTTAAAACGCTAAGGTCGAACGAGTAAGCAAATAAAAACATGTGTTCATTTTTAGACCCTTCTCTAGATATACGTTAGATATTCCTCAAACCAAACAATAATAACACGCTCACTACTGTATTCTCCATAATAAACATCAGATGCATGGTCGGAGACACATCCAAACATTATATTTAGCACAAGCCCGCATTTTGCAAGTAATTAGCATTCCACGTGATATGTTGCAAACCAAAAGCTTATTGGAACGCTAGCCAATGGACATGCTTTCGAATGTTTGGTCCTAGGGCACAAAATCTATACTAATATTAAACCTAAGGAGTTTGTTTGATTGGACGCGCTAATCTCTGGAAAAACCAAACGAATTTGAAAAATTCTAGCTCTAGTAAAAACGCTACGATCCTTAGGATCCAAGTAAAAGAAGTAATAGTTTGGATGGGCGATGTGACGCGATAGGTCTGGAGCCGAGGGCGGCCTTGGCACAGCTAATATATAGTCCTCAAATGTAGGGGATATTTTTCGAAAAAGTAAAAATTTTATCAAGAATTTTATTCCTGTCAAAATAGCTGTGTCACTCTTCTTTATAGTCAGCATGTTTTGAAATAATGCCTAAACTTATATGGAAAACTTAAATCTGACTAATTTAACAGCAATTAAATTGTTGCTATCTATTTCTTTGGTTACTGTGTAAAAGAGAGCGATAGATAAAATTAAGTTGCGTTTTGTTTCGGTTTATTGGTGTATAAGAGAATCGCGTTGACAAAATAACTAGTACTCTAAAATAATGTTGTTTTTTAAGAAATACCTATTCACCTAAGTTTTGAGGGAGTTAGACCAACTGGGTTATCTGTAGACTACAGCAGCGAGTGGATAACCTATTGACTTTTAGTTGTTTAATGAGATGATTATTATGATCTGAATGTAGTTTTGCCTACGTGGAAGAATTTGTAGTTTCTTCCATCAATTGAGGTTAGTCAGAGTAAAAACAGCTACCAAAATAAAGCAAAGCACGTTTTCTTTCTATACTAGTAGGTACTCTTCCCGTGTCATTAGCTCATTAGTCTGATTGTGAAAATAAGCGTTCATACTCAAATGGCCAGTTCATACCTACTTTTTCATAAAATATATCTCTATTCAATATTTCGTTAATTTGATTTTACACTACATCGCAAAAAGGAAATCATAAATTTCATGTCCCAAATATGCATTTTAAATATTACTGTTACGCCTATCATAATTATTTTATTGTTTATTTTCTTTGAATTTATTATTTTATTTGCATAAGTATTCATAATAGCAGTTAGCTATAATATATTTATTCATAAAGATTCTAGTTTAAGTTGTGTTTTTCACAGTATCATATTAGAAAATTTGTCTACTAAATTGGATAGTTTATATCTGCAATAACATAAACTACTTTGGATCGTGTGACAAAGTCGTAGTAATAACTGTGGGAATATTTGTATGAAACCGATATGCTTATACACATTATTATGTGGCCCAATGTTTAAATAAAACCATGGATACGACTGTATTCTCCAGCAACATAAGAGCTAAAAAAGCTTGATAATTTCAGATATACATTTGTCAAATTGTGTGTTTGTTTGCATATGTGACGAATTGCATGGATTAGAGGATGAAATGCATAGTGTCAAATTGGAAAATGTGACAAACGAGCTTATGAAAAATCGTGTATGTCGCGAAGGACGTCTCGAACAGAGATTTCTTTTACTAATTAAATGTATAATGCTTTATTTTATACCACCAAATTAGTAAACGAGCATACGGCCCAATTTTTGGTGGGCGGTTACCATAGTCTACGGTAGGGGTCGAGGGGCATCACACGCGCATTTTTGACTCTAAAAAAATTAAATCACCATTTTTGAAGAACCTTATACTGCAGTCACTTGGGAAAACCTCGGCAGGGAGATCATTCCATAACCTGAGTATTTGTGGGAGGAAGTTCCTCTGAAAGTGCACAGTACGCGACCACCCAGGCTCTAGGGTGTAGCATCGTATCTTTAGGAATCAAATCCAACTATTCCTCAAAACAAAAGCAACAGAGGCAACAAGAGAGGCGAAGTCTCTCCGCACACTTAAGATGAAACGCGTTTGTGCATAATAATACTAAATTTCTTCATTTTTATGTTTGTTTTACCCTAAATATCGATATAAAATTGTTTAGTGATGACAGTAGGTGTTCTACTGTAGACGAAGAGTCTATTTAGGAAATCCAGCGTTTCTATGTTTATTCATTTGACCGACGACAACTGCCGAACCGTTTATTCATTCTTGATGAAACTAACTAAGGTAACTTACGTGCGAGTTCGAATATGAGCTTAATATGTAGGAGTTTTTTAACGAAAAAAATAAGTTAATTTACGTCGATTCCTCACGTACTACCAAGCCTAGAATAATCATGCAACAAACAAACTATGTCTGTTTTTTTATGATCATTCTTTCGGCTTTCAAGAAATTTCGTAGGATATCACTAGTTTTCTCATAAACAAACAAATTAACGGCAGAGCACTGCCAACATTACTTACGTAAGTAAACAAACCGTATAATGGACGAAGGCAAATATTTAGAGGTTTTACGATTGTTAATTAAATCCGAAATCATGAATACACATCCGCAACCTTGATTCCTCAATTTGAGAAGATAATGTTTTTGTCCTGGAAAACATAAAAGTTTCTTACCTACAGAAATACGCACATTACGAATAATCCTTGCTACTTTCCCGTAAGGTACAGACCACGGATTTTTACAAGCTTCGACCAAAGTTAAATTTAAAGCAATAAACTATAGTTGACAGACATTTTGTCCCTAATTTCCTGCCATTTCACAAATGAATTTTATTGCGTCATCGTTGAGTTAGGTCTTAATCTAGAGTTAAAATGCTAACACAGGGTCGTGTAAATGATCCTATCATGTAGTATAATAGCACTCTACCGCACCTATCCATCAGACAGTTAATGTATCAATAAATGTTAATTATTCCATACTTTCCAAGCAACAGCATAAATTAAAATAGATTCTGGAGGATTCTGTCATTAATACACCTCTCTAGGTCAAAAATCCTATCACAAACAAAGTGGGTTTGATGAAGCATCTCTTCGAAATGGTAAAGTCCAAAACTGTCTATTATTTATTCTGTGTGAATATTGAAATTAACAAAAATTCTAAGCGAGACAGTTGCAAAATAATTACAGTGATTTATAATCAGACTGCACCTATGCCATGAATTTGCAGAATGTAAAAAGTGCTTTAAGTTTATAGTCATCTTTTTTGCAAGAGAAATAAATAAATCACCCAACAGACATACTCGTACGTATGTGTCTATCCAAACTAGGCTTCCCTGTATCGTGGGGATCAGGAACTACGAGTATCGTGGTACCAAAAGACCCAAACCCTGAACAAACATTGCAGAACATGCAAACATTAGTCCCGCAGCGGGAATTGAACCCGCACCTCTTGCGTCATAGCTGGCTACTCACCCACCTCGCCACCCAGGTTATCTGTGAAATGATGAATGATGATAAGCGGTCACGTCCGTCGAGCGTGGTCGCGAACGGTGCTCATGAGGAAGGACCTCTAAACGGTCAACGAAAGGTCAGCAAGAGAATAGTAAAGTACGTGGTATAGCCGTAATAATATCCTAAAATGATACCAAGCCACGATTATTTCAATTCTATGATGATAAATACGAGTAGTCCTATAAAATCGAAGAGAAAACGTACCTTGTCTGTTTATTATCCTGAAGTCATCTTCCGGCAGTTCGCCGTTACTGAGGGCGCTCATGAGGACTATGGCAGCTACCTTGTGTATTGTTGACCACATCTTGAGTCAACTTTGGTCAATCTAAAAGAAACAAACAAAAAACTTAATAAAATAATTCACATATAAATTACATTTTATACAAGTAAGGAGCCTGTAAATGCTTTTGGAATAAGAGTTCTCTACAACACAACAAGAACTTTTCTCTTTTTTTTAATCTGTTTGTAAAGATGTGATTCAATGAATAGGTAAATATTAGGATATTTAAAGGTTTAGCTTATTCAATTATTTAGCTAATCGTTATAATCGTTAGTAATAAAAAAGTTCAAGCAAAAGCAAAGCTCCTTTTTCTTTTCTAGAATTAATAGTTTATATTATTGCAGAGGCCGCGAAAATAGATAAATTGTAGGTCGAGTATCAGTTTGACGTCCTGCGACCTGTAATTGCCCTTTACGCCGAGGCATATACCTAGGCGATTTTCTCAAAAAATGCTAGGAAATAAAAAGGATTCTTTTAATTTTGTTTTTTTACTTCGCTGGATGCAGGTTTTCCTTCGCTAATTTGGCCTTATATCTTATGAAGTGCCGTCAGTATCCATTTCACTTTCGGAACTAATTTTTATTTATAAATGTATTTATTATCAAAATAACAAAATCGAGGTGACCTTTTTCTTTAACGCCAATTACACGCATACAGCCACTTCAACGTAACCTATTTGTACCAAGCTAGATGAAAGAATTCCAAATTAAAACGAGGATAACTAAGAAAAAGTTTTGTCGTAGACATAATCATAAGTACTAGCAATGTATTTCCATACAAAACGACAGCCGTGTTTTTTGTTCCAAATTCAAAACTGATGTACGCAGAATTTTTTTAAACACATGCGAAATATACGATATTTCGCGTGTTCTTTTTTTGAAAGAAATGATAATATTTCTGCACATGTTTGAAAATAAATATTTACTGTTCAAATTTCTAAAGTAAAAAAAAAAAAAAGCACAGAAGACTGAAATCATGGTCTTCTAATTTCAAAAAGTATTGGTACGATTGTGTATGCTTTTATTTCGATTTTTAATTAGAACCAACGTCTGAGTTGTTCGTTTTGTTGCCAATACTTACAGGCTAATGCTAAACTGGTTTTGATAGAGTTCTTAAATGCGGTATTTATCAAGTACCCGTCAATCTATGTCCATTTGTCTATCAGTCTGTCAATGGTCTGAAGCTTAACATTCCACTTAACGGTTGTCAGCAGGGATGACAACACAATCACGTAGGTACTGTAATTAGGTACCTACCTTCTTTCCATTATAAGTCATACAAATTGTGAACTTGTTTGAAACTTATGAGTTCTTTGGCACCAAATGGCTCCCAATGCGTCAAGTATAGATACCTATCGACTGCCTTAATGGAGAATGGATTCTTTAAGAACTTTTTAAAAGTGTCAAAAGAAGCTGATAAGCTATATTAAGACTTTTCCGAAACGTAGTTCAGAAGAGCATAACTGTTTGTACATAGTTTTTACTAGAAACAGGATATTTACAATTGTTTATAAGCTTAATTGTTCCCGATATTTCAGCTATGGCACAGTTTGCATGCGCCACTGTCGCGGCTTTAAAGGCTTTGAAAGTGCATGTTATTGGCAATCTACCCTCTCTACTGCAAATTATACCAGTACTATCAGTTCATCATCACGACAGACCTTGACACACAACACGATATAGACATAGACGCACATTATTTCAGTTCTTGTCAACAACCCATTTCTAGAAAAATTACGTTCACAACGAAGATAGTTTCAAAAGTTATAACTGTTTATATTAGTTCTTCTCTTTAGCTAGAAGTCAGCTACATCACACTTGATAGATGATAAGGTTCTTGGAAAACACTCGTAAAATAGACATTATTGAAAATAAATATTGCGGTGGGTCTAGAGATCATTTCCTCTTCGTCGTAAAAGCTAATGAAAAGATACAAGGAATGTCTGTTATACGATGTTTTGTTCTACTGATGATTTACATGAAATACGTACTAAGAAACAAGTCTTTAATGGTGAACACATCTCGGTTGCCGCTTCAGAAACCAAGACTTTCTAAAGAACTCTCTCCACAAAAAGAGACTGAACTACAAAAACAATTGCGGTATTTATTATTTGCCTTCCTATGCCCACTTTGATGTTTACTAATATACAAATGTAAGCTTTTAAAACAACTTACATAGCATTAAACTGCCCAAAACATGTCAAGGAATTCTATAATAGGGTCCCAAGGTTGTCTCATGTCTCCTTAAGCTAATCATTGGAAATCCGTCGAACCACTTTTGGTTTACAGTTCTAAATTTCTTAATAAAAATAAAGTCACTTTATAAAAATATGTAATTATTTGTTCCATAAATTCTTAATACGAGCCAGCCACGTCCACCTTTAATCGGTAATGTGTTTTAGTGGCGAAATTCGGGACAAATTTATATTCTGTTGAAGTTCTGGAAAACCGTAAATACTTTTGTTTAAAAATGTAAGAAATTCATCAAATGTTCCTTAAGAAAGTTGTGTTCTAGCACAATACAAATTAATAAGTACCTCTCGGCACTAGGAGAGGGAATAAGTCAAATCAATCAAAGTGCACCTGCATCTCAATAGAAAAGCATCAGTCAATAAATTAAATAGACATCTAAGACTATCTTAAATTCAAAGCCGATATAAAGGTACATAATAAATTAGAGGTCACTAAAGTGCCTAACTGTTTTACTACTATTCAAATTCATAAATTTATATCATCTAGAAATGATTCCCGGCTTAAAAGAAAAGGGTCAGAGAAGGCTATATCGTCAAAGGTTTAATCAAACTTGTGAACTTGTCAAATAGCAGTATCATCAATATTAGCACTGAAAGATGCTGCGGAGAGTTTAGGATGCTGTAGGTTTCCAAAGAAAATCCTACAAATATTACAAAATAATGCTAAATATTTATTTATGATATCGACCGACAATCATCGTAACGCCAGAAAAGATTTATATAAAGCTAACCTCTGCGCGTGGTATATAAATACCACGCGCTTCGCCTGCGTGGTATCTGGATAAAAGCCTGTTATTCACGAAATAAACTTGTTCCAAATTTCATCCCAATCGGTTCATCCGTTACGGAGATTTACAGAGCAAAACATCTAACAACTTCGTTATTTATAATATTACTAGGATTTGGAAATCGAATTCTTGTACATATCTACCTAGAATATTCTAGGAATCCTCAGCAAGTTCTCCCACCTCGTAGGGATTATTAAAATTAGATTTTTAAGAAATCACTTCTGATTCTCCATGTCGTCACATTGCTGATGGGAAAACTATACCGGAAATCCCCACCTACTTATTTTACTAAGTTTAATTGAAATAATGATCTCTCCTTGAATAACCATATTCCTACTAGAATCTAGGTACTCAGTTATTATCGAAGTTAGTTGACCTGTCATGCAAGAGAAGCCGTGTGTTAAAACTTATATAATTGAAACGGAAATTACTATTTCAAAATGAACATCTAATAATAATCTTATACTAATAGATAATAATCTTATAATATTGCATGGCATGGCAATTCAGGTACTTAACCGGAAACAGGAAATGCGAAACATGGGGAACCCTGGTAAATACCTAACAGATCTTTAAAAATTAGATACATATTGGCTAGGCACAAAATAAAATAACAGGTTCCATAATAGCTACATGGTAAATCGCTAAATTTAATACAGAGCTGTTCCTCGAAATGTAGGTAGAAGAGATTGAACGGGATGTGGATTGACCTAACAAGGTCTCCCTTGAGACTAGTCTTTGATTATTAAATATGTTTATTGTTATAATTGCTAATGACCGTGTAAGTCCAGTGGGTGGAACCCCGACTTATAAACCGAAGGTCGTGGGTTCGAACATGGTCTTACACTAATGAATATTTCTACTTGAAAATCTATGTGGGTATTAACACGTCCTAAAATAGTGAGAAACCCGGCATGCTAGTACAAAGGTCGGAGATTTTCTATTCTGAAGATTAAAGTCGTGAACGTGTTTGTTTTTTTTTATTACTGAACAACCCGACAAGTCTGCTTGTTCCTATTAATTTGCCGTTAGTTTGTAATGGTTATAGTCTCAGATCAATTAAGTGGCTTCCGTACAAAACAAACGATTAATTGGTATGCAAAAGTGCTCACACTCTCAAGGAATAAATTATTATGTTACGTACCTACTTTCTTTCGTTATTCAGTTAAACTGTTGTTATAAAACGGTGATTCACGCTAGATCTGGATTGATAGGTGGTATCTAAGCATCATGGCCGTCAAAGTGAAAATCAATTTTAATTCATTACAATCACAAGAATCAGAAAAGTCTTCAACTTATAATCCACGTAATTTTAAAGTGAATTTACACTGATTCCTCCGCTACCTAGCCCTGGAGAGTCAGGCATCACCAAAGTATGTTCTATACCTACGATATTCAATAGTTTAGAAGTAATTTATAGATTTATATCTCAAGGCAAGGGTTTACTTAGAACCAAGAAGAAGCTAAAGTAACTATCTAGCTTCGTTGTCCGATCAGAGGGGCAATAGAGATACGCCAGTCTCTGTTGTAGCATATTTTTTTCCAGTGACAGAAAATTAAAAAAAAAAAACAGTTTTAAAAGAACAAATTAAAGTGAGATATTACATAAGTTTATAACCCTTGCCAACGATTTCGCCCGTGTGTAACCCGGATGAAAAGTAGCTTAGTAGCTAGGTCACGAACTATACGCAAATTCATTCAAATTGGTTCAACCGTAACGCAGATTATAAGCAACAAACATCCTAACTTTCCCATTGAATTATAGGTATTTATTATTAGTAGGATTTATTAGTAGGATAGGAATAGCGGAAATTGCGGCTCTACTCCCCTAACGTGCTAAATCCACCCTAATCAATTTAATCAATCTTCTATCTTTTAGTAATTTTTGAGCCATCTTGTTTGAAACACCCTGTCTGTTTTATCACCATTATCTGATCGTTTATTATAACATTTTCATCGACTACTGACTAGTGATTATTACTTTTTATTTCGTTAATTATTTAATTAATTTATACAAGAATTAAAGAAAATGTCACAATACTTAGATAAAAAAAATAGTGAACAAAAAAGTCCACACAAAAAAGTAGTTAGTTTATAGGACTTAACGATAAGATAATGGTGATAAGTAGGTATACAGGGTGATTCAAGCAAGATGGCAAAGAAGTTACCGTCATCTGTCTAGAGCTTAGCTTCTGAAAATTCCATTGGAAGGACTTCAAAAAGCGCGTATAATCAGAATGAAGCTTATTCTAATACCGAAGATGAATTAAGTATTTCAAAAGGCTGGTGCTTACCTCTCGGTCAGAAAATTTACATTTCTATTCAGCGAGGCAATGCCGCCAGTCTTTTGAGTAACCT
The DNA here is from genome assembly GCA_958496245.1 of Perizoma flavofasciatum. Classification (NCBI taxonomy): domain Eukaryota; kingdom Metazoa; phylum Arthropoda; class Insecta; order Lepidoptera; family Geometridae; genus Perizoma; species Perizoma flavofasciatum. The sequence goes on along the minus strand of OY292439.1, from coordinate 4,956,134 downwards.
GCCTGCGGCCGGTGACTTTTTTTTAAATTAGAATTACAATTATTTATTTCAAAAAATAATCCCTATAACTTTGTTTTCTACCTGTAGTTCTATTACAACAAGTAGAAACCTTCCTCTTATCCAAGTTTAATATTATATAGATAGTTGAATTGATTTTTACTATTTTAAAAGTAGTTGTTTTATTCAATCTGTAAATAAAATTATTTCAAGTATCTAAATCAATTAGGTACCTAAGTAATTGTGATGATGACTGCATGCGTGGTGTGATGTGGACAATGATCTAATTTCAAGTCGTCATCAATTCATTAGCACGCCTTGCGAATAGAAATTAATGTGTAGTACCATAGACCCAATTCATGCAAGCTCGAGAAAATATCGCAGGCGAGATGCAAATACATATAAACCTTTTATTTACTTGCTGATCTCGAATGTAGGTACCTACCTACCTATTCTCCGTCATGAGATTTGTCCCCAGAGAAGGACCTACCAACGTCATGTTTATCTGCTGTCTAGCTAGATTTGCAAAATAAATACAGATAATATTATAATAATAAGTAATCTAGATACGAATAGGTATGTATGAAACTTGATACCTTGTGAGTTCTGATTTTAGCTCAGATGACTTTGCTTAGTTTGAACAAACAAATTTAAAAAAAAATTACCCCTATTTTCTGTTAACAAACCTCTATATGTTAACTGTTAGTGCCTACTCGCAATTTATCTACAAAACGTCTTGTTCAATTTTATTATTGTCTATTTAAAATGTTTAACACTGAAATATTTTGAATTCACTTACATTTTGACGTTTGTATAATGAATAATGATTCTTGTGATTTCAATTAATAAAAACCTATTGATTTTTAACTTTATCCCGTATTGACCTGTCATTACGGGATACTAATACCTTGATGATGATGATGTAAAATGATTGTCATTATGTTTTCTATAATCGTTTTGCATGACTTCAAGAAAGGTTTAAGGGCACCAGTTATGGAAACTACGCCAAGGATTAAAAAAAAAACTTGATATGCTAAAATAATTTTTACCCGTGTCTACATATAAATAAATAGACATTTTAATACAATTCAATTTATTTAGGTACACTACTTGTATTATGTTATTCTGCGGCTATCTCAAGTAGGTTCAATGGCTTCGACCCAAATATCAAGAGCTCGTTAAATTCATATCAATATAGATATTTTTTATATGATTTAGGCTTCCGTATGTAACTTGATATAGTACAGACGCAATCAGAAATAGCTGAGTAACTCTTGTCTCCAAATAACAATACGTATGCAAAACAACCTAAACAATCAAAGTGTTCAAAGCTTTGATTGTTTAGGTGAAAATGCTTTGAGGCACGGGGCATCAAAGCATTTGCATCGTATCTTCTGCACAAGTCAACGACAAGGTAATCATGTTCCTATGCTATATCTTAACAGTTTTGGTGAGCTACTTTTGATAGTGACTGTACCTACATACATTTAAAGCAGTGTCGTCTACTATGTTTGAGTAGCACACTCAAATGTGGGTAAAAAAAGTAATCATAAGGTGGTTCGACATTGATAAGTATGTAGGTAGGTAAGTTTACCTACTACGAGGTGATATTATAGGTATATCCGCTACCTTATTAAAGACCTTTCCGCGGATCATGATATTTCTTGAATTAAATCGTTTGCAGGTACTTATTTTTTATATTATAATTGTATTTTTATATCACAATGACACAAAAACAATCAATGCTTGGTTGGCTGGTGCCTCCAATACAACTTTCTTAATTTACACAGGAGCATATTGTTTATAAAAAAAAACAGTTTAAAGTTGACAGTCACGTTAAGTGCCTACCCTATAGATTGACCCATATTAATAGTAAATAAATGTAATTTTATAGTAACTAGTAGGTAACTTCTTAACTGATATGATAACCTATCGAGCCTTATCGGTACTTACCTACACATCACAAATATAGATTGGTACCTATACCTAATATGGGTTGATACCTAACTTTCCACCAATATTAGATATTTTGTTTAAAATTTGGGAAGTCCGTATCAACTAATCAAAATCTGTAAATTATTAAACGCCAACTCCAGTTTTGTGCAAATTTTCCCGGCCTTGACAGAGTAATATTTCATCTATACTAATATTATAAAAAGGAAATATTTGTTTGTTTTTTGTAACGAATAGGCTCCGAAACTACTAGACCGATTTTTTTGTCACTAATAGAAAGCTAAATTATCAGGAAGTAACAAAGGCTATAATTTATTTTCAAAAAAGTTAGAGATCATTAAGAAAATTGAAATAACCACATGCTACCCAAAGTAGCAAAATTTTGCCTATAAAATTCATTATTTGGCGTGCGCTGAGAAAACTATTGATGATATAAAAAAAATTATGTACTACATGATTAAAGTACTCATTATTACCTACAAAAAAGTCCTCGAGAGAATATATTTAAATATCATAGGTAAGTAACAATAGCAGCTTTTGTGTTCTAAAATGTAATTAGATCGCCGGTAGAAACAAAAGTTGGTTACATTCGTATCGCAGTATTAATTCTTATTCAAATAAATAGTTTTATCATCAAGGGTATTTATGTAGCAGTAAAGTACTTTACTGTTACTTTTTATCCCGAAATTCCTACGGAATCGAAACTGAGGCGGGTGAAACCGCGGAGCGCAGCTAGTCACTTATAAAAAAATATTTCAGTTTATAAGCTTCGCTTTGCATCAAATTGTGAAAGTGCTCCCGTAGATGTGTGTAAGCTTGTATTAATTTGGTCAGCTGAGTTGCAAAACTACTTCTGATGGCATCCTGTATACTAGTGGCAGATCTTAACAACTGACAGTAACAACATGTTATTTGAGTAAAACTGCTGCTAAAATAGTCACTTTGCACCTATGTTCCCCTGTAGAAAACTACCACCTCAATTACACTTAAGATGACACTCACAGTTGTGTAAACGGTACTATCTATAGATAACTACCATCCATTACTGACAGATACTGCCAATCTAGTCAAAGCATGGAGCAGCTCACTCTATATTACTTTCCCGGCATGCCTGGTTTCTGCTCTGTCATCAAAAAGTCATAAAAGCCGTTACCTACGAATGGCATTACGGTGTGTGGCTAAACCTTGAAATAGTCTCAGAATAGCGTTCTCTTTAGAGCATTAACTTACATTTGAGAAACTAAAGAGGCATCGTCGCTTCACCGTCTTTTTAAATAATCCTATCCCACTAGGATTAGTATAATATTATAAACGCGAAAGTTTATGAGGATGAATGTTTGTTACTCTTTCACGCAAAAACTAGGTACTGAACGGATTTTGATGAAACTTTACAGTAATATAGCTTATACATAAGAACAACACATAGGCTACTTTTTATCCGGGTACCACGAGGGCGAAGCCGTGGGCAGAAGCTAGTAATTTATAAATTTAAGATTTCTTCAAAGAATTTCTAATTATTATTTTGAGTGGTTAGCCGTATTTAGTCACTCCAGCTATATAACTACTTTATGAGGAAGGACCTCTAAACGGTCAACGAAATTGTTATCATAGAACGTAAGTGGTACACAGGTACTCTTAGTCGTAAAACTAAGTAAAATTACCTTGGTCAACTAACAAAAAACTCATTGCTGGTAGCTGGGTTTGAACGCACGGCTTTCAAATAATGATAAGCTGATCGTATCCGGCTAGGTTCAATGAAGGTTTTAATGCTCAGTCCCCAATCATGTAACTGAAGTTGTGCCTTTTGCAGTGCGTTATGAAAGAGGTTCAACTGTTATAATCAACACCTTGATTGCGTAGATTTTGTCCTTGACTAAACATATAGATAACTAAGCCTATACTTTGTACCTACGTGTGAGTAAATACTCAGAGGCTACGTGCGCTTAACCATGTCCACTGCATTATATATAGTAGTAAACTGAAACGTAACTGAAGTATGTAAACATTTGTCGTAGTTTACGAGTCTAGAATAGGGATGTGAACTAAACTTTAAATCAAACTCTAAAAGGCAACTAGGTACTAAGGCTTCGTCGTAATTTAATTTTCACAGTTTTAGACTCCCGACTCGTCTTTTTGCATTTAAAAAAAGGTTTTTCTTACAAAAAATCATTGTTTTCAGCAAGGATTAGGAAGAAAAGGGTATGGTTTCATATTAAAACCGTCGTACATTATTGAAGTGTCAGATGAAACTATGAAAGAGAGGACGCTATTATAGGGTTATTCCGATTATATAAACGCTAGTGAAGCGGCAATCCAAAATATTTGCTGTACTACACTGTGCTTTTTAGATAAAAGCTTGGGATAATTTTTAAAGTTTTGCAAATATGATTTGATGATTTATTTTAGAACTTGCAATTTTCAATACTCTCTCTTCGTCTTTGCAACTGTCAAAGCGCAGCCCTAGTCTAGAACAATGGCTCTCTCAGGGTAGCCGATTGTACAAGGGCAAACAAGTATGCCACTGTTTCTCGGAACAACAGCAAGCGTTGAACTCAGGCTACATACCAACTGTCACTTCATCTGTGGCACAGTTCATACCAACTATCAGATCATCCGAGCCAAAGATCATAGTAACTATCGGGTATTCTGAAACAGTATTGTTGGGATCGAGACTAGTTCGGGTCACGCACGCAAAAGATCTAGACATCGACCTTTTACTGTTAAAGGTTGATAAAGCTACGCTCCTGGAAATCGACTAAGCCGGGACAGCGACGGTTTAGCTTAGCTTCGGGGTAGCCCTCTCTCTCTCTCTCTCTGTGTTTTTGACTATGAGAAACAATAGGGAATAGAGCTCTATCTCCATACTATATTTGGACTACCTATATCATGGACTATATTTGGCGTTATGATCATGACATGAGACTTTTCACCATAACCTATGCCTCAGGGTTGGTCACGCGCGTTTGATAGATACTTCTGGGTTTCTAGACAAATACACCACGCTTAGTTTTCCTCTCACGCTAACGCAAATTTGTCAAGGAAAAACTTGACAGTAGTCACGTGACATTCAACAGCGCAGGCGTTAACGCTAACTGAAAGTGGTATTTGTCTAGACCCCGCTAGGTACTTCCGCTTTTGCATTTATTATCTTAAGCGTTGTAAGTTAGTTTATTTTTTGTTAGTTTGAGCACCTATTTTTTTTTACTTATCACTATGTTTTATTATACATCCCATCACTAGAAGCTGCCGCACCGTAGGTGCTCAATGGAGAATAGAATCAAATTTTATTTTTTGTTCCCCTTTGAGCACCAAGTTAAAATATTGATTGGTGCTCAAATGGGAATACCTTTTTTATGCTCAATGCATAGGTGCCCAAAAAATAGGTGCTCAAACGGGAATACTCCGTAAGGACATGGTTGAGCTGTAGATTTTTCCAAATGGTTCCCTTCAATAATGTAGGTAAGTTCCTATACAGCCTACGAAACTGATAGCCATCTAGGTATTTAACTACTCTCTACTCGTTGACTATACTCAAACTACCTACCTATGCTGTATGCTCTCACCCACTGTTTCTCAAAGTAGGCGATAACGCCCCCTTGTGGGCGCTGGAGGCCTTCAGGGGTCGGTAGAAGGCTCTAGAAGATATTGGGGGCGCTAACGCGGTCTAGAGGGGAAAACATGCGTTGTTATGTTTGGGGGGCGCTGGGATTTTTTTATTCTCAAAGTGGGCGGTGGGAAAAATAAGTTTGAGAACCTGTGCTCTAACCTAATGTCGAGCCCGGCCCACATTATTTTTTCAGGTCACTACAAGCTGTGTTGTAGGCGCAGCCAAATTACAAAGTCAAACAACAAACCTACTGTTTGCTATCAGTACCTACCTATGTAGGTACTACGAATTAAGAGGCCACCATCGCTAATTTGGTGATTACCTACATCTTGGTAGCAATCTGGATCTCAGTATCTAGGTAAGTAAGTACATACTAACTTAGATAACTTAAAGATTACAATACATAATGGAACCTACCTCACTATCGGAGAAGGCACTGACTAAGTTTCGACTCATTCCGAACTTCATCAGGGTTCACGACGCGACCCTGATCCCCTGATGAAGACTCTCGGAATGAGTCGAAACTTAGTCGGTGCCTTCACCTATAGTGCGGTACGTGAAAATTCCCGTTTTTACAATATGAATAAACAAATTCACGCTAGTTTTTGGAATAAAATTGTACCTACCTACCCACCTATCTGGCCATATGAAACTAACACTCAAAATATTTAAACAATCCAAAGAAAAAACGGGAACAAATAAAAAAATCTCGAAACAAAACAACTTGAACTCTCCAACTTGACCCTGGTAGGTACCAGGGTCTAGGGATCTATCAAAAAGTTTACTAGGTAGTAAACTTTTTGATAGATCCCTTTATAATTCATCCAGCGTTTATTTTTTCAAATGTAGATCAGAGGATGCGATCAGACGCATTATTACACAACACAGTAACTTGTGAAATTAGAATGGTAGATAGGTAGGTACCTAAAAGCTTTCTGATTTGCGAATCTACTTTCACATCTATAGATGTCGTAGTTTATAATATTGTATAGTGAATACCTATTATATTGCTAGGTACCTACTAGGTATTCTATGTCCGAATTAACAACAACCGCTGCGTATCAATCACGCACGAAAGACTCATCTGTTAGGTACCTAGGTAGATAGGTACATATAAATTATGGTTTCCAAGTAAGTAGGAACCTAGGTACGGCAGGTGGGTAACTTGACGGATAGGTCTACTAGGTTCCTGTATTCAATAACGGAAATTTGCAATATTCCTGTAGGTAGGTAGGTATCTACCTACTTACATTACTTACATCTGTTACCTACGTTAGTCACGTCACGTCGTTTATTAGATGTTTTAAGATAAGTTCCTAGGTATTGTGAATTATTTGGGAAATAACAAAAACCAATTGTATAATGAACATTAAAATATTATTTCACCTAGGTAGATAGGTACCTACAGTAAATGAGGAAGAGGAACACGCATGCAAAGAAATAATAACTAAAGTAGGTACTTGGTTCTGCAATTCAATTTAAAAAATATCAGAACTGCCGTTGGTAACATACATTTTAATGTAGATGTTAACTTCATAGGTACTCACATAACAAGGTAGGTATAAATGACCGCGACAGGTTTTGTATCGTAAAATGTTATTTATAAAATTGTATTGGCCACAACACTAACTTCACAGCCTTAAGATTCACTCATTTATTAATTTTATTATTATACACCCTGGTGTGGTGTATTATAATGAAAGGATCCACTAGGTATAATAAATTTATTGCAAATAGTTTTAATTTACCATCTTGATGTCACCTACCTGGTCTAAATTCACAAAAAATCGATTATTTGATTTGAATAATATATATTTTGTCAAACACTTCGTGCATAGGCTTTACTTATAAAATCGTATATTTTATTTTATACAATCATTAAAAAAACATTAAAATAACTTTAAATTATTCAAATTATAAGTTAATACGGATACCTTTCCTTCCTAGTAATAAAACACCTTTGTGGCGAACAAAAAAGAAAAAAACAGACGCACAGATACCGAAGCAAAAAAGCCGTATCTGCACGTTACGAAGCACGAAACTTTTTACTTACCTTAAAGGATAAGTAGGTGAACTCGCAATAAATTTACGATCCAGCAGAAATAAACGAAGCCATGATCCAGGTTTTCCAGTTCAAACCATTGTTTAATTCATCACTCCCAAACAAGGCAAGTAACTTGTACCGGACCAAACACTGTTTATTATTATTTGTTGACACAAAACGAGGTTATTGCCGTTTACGCTAACATCTGGGCTTCACTTCAGAGAGATTTCACTAGTACAAAACATATATGAGTTTGTTTTACTGTCTTCTCACTTATTCACATATGATGTTTCTTAGTTAGTTTAGAACACTTGCAGGTATAATGCGCGGCAAGCAAGTGGCTGGTCGGGTAAGAACGGAAGAAAAAATAACAAAAAGTTCAACACAGCACACAACCTTTACAATCAAGACAACGTCACAGTGTGAGTGAATCGGGCACAGCTTACAGCACGCGCGCTGTGCTGATAAGGTTACCAGCTCGATTCAAAAGATAGCCGTATTTTTATTAATACGACTAAATTTATTTCATAGAAAAGATTTCAACGACAACTTTGAACTATTGTACCACTGAAATATATTTTTAGGATTCCTAAATGATTATATTTGTACAAGATATTTTTTACAAAAAGCACAAAATAACATAGTACTAATTCTGCACCTTTAATAAGATGTATTCATTACTTTACGTAAACAATAATTACAATGATTAGCAGCTCTGAATTTTTTATATTTAATACTGGGTTTTGAAATGAAATACTTTTGATGTGAAATGATATTTTCAATTAAAAAATGCTCTATAAATAAGGTTACCCTAGCATTCGGGTAAGACAAAACTCCCTACTCAATCTGAGGCAAAAAGTTCCGTGTACGTACACAGACCTCACCCACACATAGAATCCGGCAATATGATTGGGAAAGAAGTTGTCGAACGCTGCCTCCGCCCGCGCACCAACGTCCTTGCGGCCACCGACCGAAGCCGGCTCCAAGTTACTTCGGGCTTTAACCACTTTAGTTATACTTATAATAATACATAAAGTTAACTAAGGACCTGTCTGGAGTAAGCCCACATGAGTATCAATTTCATTACCGTATCACAACGGTGATTGTAACCATGATTGTGGTTTGAGGTTTTAACAACTTCATCAAGATTGTCTTTTTTGAAATTCCATTAAATATGAGAATTTAATACCTAAAGTACTTAGTACCTAACCAGTACTTCACCGATGAGGATCCTGCAATATATTGCTGTTTATGAACCTTTTTTCATGAGACCTTTTATAGAAAAAAGCTGAAAAAAGTTTAACGTAAAACGAACCTATATTACCTTTTTTTTATTTATTTAGCGAAATAAAAAACTTAACAAAAATATTATGATCAAGGTTTGTACAGATGATGCTATTTGTGAGTCTGCATTGTTGCTTAGTTAATACTTACCTACCTATTTACATGATTTTTTACGTGTACTATCCAAATACAGTTTCCAGCAAACGTAGACAGGGCTGAGACTAATCTATTGACACCTCATATATTAGCGTCAACCCAACGACCCGCTATCCTGCTAAAAACAAAATTTAACTGAATAAAAAACATACGACCTTTAGCAAACCAAAAGATATAAAGACGACCTTTTTCGTTAACCCGGTCCGCTAATGTTCATGTTAAAACTTATGGTAAGATTACTTTTTCATAGTAAGGCTAAGTCTGGTCGATACTGGACTCTAGATTCTGAAAAAACTGTTTTCAGGTTCTGTTTTTATTAACTTATACGCTCCTAGGTATCCTACTAATATAATAAATGCGACAGTCTGTGTGTGTGAATGTTTGTTACCACGTATTTCCGTAACTACTAAACCGGTTTTTATTAAATTTGGAATGTAGATAGTTTAGGTTCTGGAATAACACATAGGCTAATCTAATTTTCGAAAATCAACCCCTAAGGGGAACGATTAAACAGTGTGGTAAAGTTTCTATGAAAAATTTTATTCCTTGGTTTGATTCGCTCAAACCTCGGTACAAATAAACTTTAAAATAAATAATAAAACACGTATTTTTATTTTTTTCAAAACTACCCTATGGGGATGTGCAATTAAGTTCTAAACTTTGTATGGAAAATTGTAATCCTTGGTTCGATTCACTCAAAAGTTGGTGGACATAGTTTGAAGCCTGGAGACGGTCATACGCTACTTTTATCAACATACCACGCGGCCGAAGCCGCGGACAGAAACTAGTGTTAAATAAAGTAGAAAACAATTACAACGGATTACTTTCAAAATAAGCATTATAGGTACTGCAATATAAGCAAAACACAAACAGCATAGGTATCTCACTAGGGTACTTAAAATAATAAGCATAGGTATCTAGAGTGTTTAATAATAATTACGATTATTATGTCATGACTTGACACTTCAACATTAAATTCCTAAGCGTGGGTGGTACGAAAGGAATCATTTACAACATAAAAACATTAAAAAGTAACCTACGCATTATTACGCAGGCAATAGTAGGTACACTATTGCCTGCAAATATGTAAACGACCGTACCATTGGCCTTGTGGACATACCATATTTATATATGTTACAATATCTTACTTTGCTTTTTTTAAATATAAAGTGTAGCCAATTGTAGGACTATGTTTATGTTTGAGTAACTATGTATTTGTTTTAAGGATAATTTCATAATAAAGTATTACCAGCGACGTAAGGAGCCTGTATATGCGTTTACCGTAAGAGGTTGTTTGTACCTAGTATGTTACCATTTATCTCCGAAACGGCTTATTGGATAATAATGCACTATTTTTACAAACGATATTATGTATGTCTTCAAGGATTATGTTTATTTTTACCGCGACAAGTTTCGTTAAGTTATGATGTAATATATAATAATAAAAAAATATATTTTACTCATGGTTTGAGAATTCATTCGAATCGTCAATTTCCTCGAGTTTTATGACGTGAACGAAACGTATGTAGAACGTGTAGTAGGTAATTCAGAGTACTTTTCACTTCTTAGCCTTTATTATTATACTAAATAGGTATGCTATGATACTCGTATTTTATTGAAATAGCCTTGATTAAACATTCGCATTGAAATGCAGAAAATCATAACTATAAGGTAATGTCACTATTATCACAAATTATTACTTCGAACGTCGGGTCTTTTGTATCGGCCTTTCATAAACAAAGTTGTAATTAAGTTATACGTAAACCACTTTACAACGTGTCCAGTACGCAGAAGGTTAATATTATTTTATCACTTGTGGGCATGGAGCCATATATGTATTATTATGTAATTTTTCTATGCTTAAATGATGTGGACAATTTCGAGTAGAAGGCTTTTTTCTGTTATCTTACCTTATCTGGTGCATCCAGTAGCGGGTAGGTACCTGCTATACCTATATATCCTAATTCTGTGTGAGGGCATAAGCTGGGAGATAAATCACATAAGACCGACCGACGAAAAGATAATGCTCTATGAATATTGGTTAGAAAATAAAACTAATAAATTGTAAGCTCACAATATTTATTTTTATTAATTAAGCTGAAGTACTTGTATAACAGATTTCGTAGTTCTTCATACTTTTTGACTAAAATTATGATCGCTCAATGGGCTCAATCTTTAAAAGTAGCCAACTTTATCAAGATCACTACAACAAAAAGCACCGCAGAAGTCTAAGAACCCATTTAGGTGCTTACGAACTAAATCACCATTTTTTGCCGGTACTTCCATCAAAGCTTATAAGAATTAGTCTGTTTTTTACAGAACGAAACGAGTTGCTATTGTAAAAAAACCTACACATAAGCATCAAAGTGCCTGTAAAGAAGAAACTAACCACTATGTTGTAAAAAAATCCACACCATTTTCTGATTTTTACATCTCTGTCACTCCATGCGAAAATATGCGCAGCGCAAGGGAAAGGGATTCAGGGAACCACAACCAAATAAACTACCGGAACATCAAATTCGAAAACTTTCCTGGCGTCAAAGTATGTGTAAATCACCGAAATCCGATACTTAGCTATACCTTAGTATAAAACCTGAATACTAAATCACGACCAAGGCCAGAAGAAGTGACAAAGCGTAACAAATCTGTATCGGATTACCCTATCTTATCTGAAGACGCTAAGACCTTGCTCTCACAATGTGTACTCCGGATATCACAGATAAAAGATAAAAAACTTAGCGACTACGAAAGATTACCTAATGTTGCGTATCAGTCGACAAAGCTATTTGGAGTTTGGGGGTGCTTTTAGCGGCCACAAAAGCTTCCAAAATTGGTACTTTATTCATTTTGGCGACCGTGGTTCGGCAGACGAGTTGCAAATGTTTGTTCCAAGTGTGGGTGTTGTTGTACTATGGCAGTTATAGCCCCTTTACCTATCGTGGATAATAGAAGATTGTAATGTGCAAGGCAAATTAGAAATCGGAACAATTCTTGTCAACATCTAATACATGATTTAGTTTAAGTTGACCGATTTGTTCTAAATCCCAAATTCAAGTGACCCGAAAGAATATCTGTTACGAAATTCCACAACACTTCGAAACCGAACTATAACGGAACTTAGCGTTCATGTGGGTAGATGCTCATGTTATATTACTACTGGCCTGTCTGTTTGTCCGTGTTTCACCATGAAGCATAATGAGATATTATGTATCTATCTGGTAAATTTTCTATATTAACTGTTTCAATATATGGTTCGCCGAGTAACAATTAGATCATCCACATAAAATATTCAACAATAGCAGTTTTACTGGGACCCATTACCCGGATCATCTCCTCCTACACAGTACCCAATTTAATAAAAAAAACATGCGTGTAAGACCAACTACCACCTAATAATTATACACAGCCATCAATTATTTTAATTGATCTCATATTTGTTTTGGAGTCGGAGAGAAATAGTGAATGATAGAATGAAAATGCTTATGAAATCCTACTACTATCCTATCCTACTAATATTATAAACGCGAAAGTTTGTGAGGATGGATGTTTCTTTCACACAAAAACTACTGAACGGATTTTGATGAAACTTTACAGTAATATAGCTTATACATCAGAATAACACATAGGCTACTTTTTATCCAGGTACTATGCGGGCGAAGCAGTGGAGAAGCTAGTAAACAGTAATATATTAAAATTAAATCTAAATGGTGGTCTTATCGCTTAAAAGCGATATCTTCCAGGCAACTTTTAGATGGGAATGGTCATATAGTGTTACACTCGTATTCTTAAGTCAGACGTGTTTATTAGAACAGTAAAGCCTCATTGAATATGCGTAGTTGGTACTGTAGCTAGAAACCTCTGCCGACTCTCGTTTCTAATCACTATAATCTGAACTACTTCAAGTTCAGAATCTATAAGTGGGTGCCTCCTTTCAAAGTCAAGTTTTTCAAATAGTTGGGTATTTATAAGATAATTTTATAATTCATCTGCTGTCGAATAATAACATCGAGCATAAATTTTAAAGAGTGTATGTGTAATTATATAATAGCTAAGCAAAACAGCAGTATATCACATAAAACATTACAAGCTGTCTCTTTAAATGTGTCAGACAATTAAAGGCTACAAAAATTAACCTCAATAGTTGGTGCCTAGTGCAAATATTTTTCCAGAATAATTATGGATTTTAGCCAACTTTATAAAATGTTGTAATTTGTGGCAGGAAACCAACTGGCGAAGCAAAGCAAAAAAAAAAACAAAACATGTGCTGTTTCATAACCATGTGCGATCCAACGAATCTAAAGACAAAAGCCTACACATAATAATTCTCGGCCAAATGGTAAAAATTTTGTGACAATGGTACCTTTTGAGAGTTTTTATTACAAGGATCCTCTGTGGTCTGGTGATATTAAAAAAGTCGGACTCGTGCACCCAGAGTTTTGTACTACCTCACAATAATAATACTTATTTTTTAATACGTTTGGTAGAAGGCATAATAGTTGTACTATTCTGAGAAAATTTACTGCTTAAATGCTTATACATGCCCTGTGACACACAGGCATACAGATAGCGACGCGCGGCGCGTGTGCTAAGTAACAAAGTTCTGTTAGCAACTTTTGGGTACGGAACCCTAAAAATTAAGTAACTTATTTCAAACCTCAAGTCGTGTTTCCAAAAGTTCAAAATGGCACACAATATTTTGTCTGAAAATACAAATACCTACAAATGAAAAATACAAAACTTACATTGTGTGGACATAATAATTTGTGTATTTTACATGACAGTGATTTCTTTTATTAGCTATTTGGTTCTTACTATGGATAACTGTGGGTGGTGGGCAGACCACACAACCAATGTCGACTGCTATGTCTGACAACACCTAACAGGTAGACACTTATTCTGTGCAGTCAGCTAATTTCGTTTAGCCTTTCTTTGTAATATTGCCTTGTTTGCAGTAGGTAAGTTGGTATTCGTTTATCAATTATATATGTTTTGTTTTTAAAACGACGAGACGGAGACGCAGAGACGCGGTGGGCGTGCAGCGGGCGGAGACCCAAGAGCTGCGGGTTTGACTCCCGCTGCGGGATTAATGTTTGTATGTTCTGCAAATATTTGTTGCGGATCTGGGTGTTGTGGTACCATGGTACTCGTTGTTCCTGATACCTACGAAGAGGGAACTTTTTACCTGGGTAAAAAGGCAAAGTCATAGACCGATGCTAGTTTATAAATTTATTAATTAATGGATAATCCCACCTTAAGTATTTAATTGTGTAGATACTACAGCATTCCCATACCTCAACCTGTTCATTCACTAACCCAAGGTGCCCAAAAAAGAACCAGTGACACGACTGACTATCGTTTACACCATCCACCATTGGATGATGCATTGATATTACATTGTAGTGTAATATTTTTTTTATTTTATATATCCGAGGATATTTATATATCCTCGTTACAGACTCACACGCATTTTTTGTATTTCCTCATCTGAGAAAATGCCAGCGGCAAACATTACTAATGAGTTAGCCGCTCCATTGAGCACAATAACATACCTTAAAGTAGATAGTGTAAGGTACTTACTTACTTTTTAGAAGCAATAAGTGGGCATGTAGATAGCATTTAATGATAAGACATTTTACAATGGTACCCAAGGAACAACGAAATACAACCATTGTTACTTTTATCCTAGAAGAAACGGTTCTTGTGGCTTAAACCTTATAGACACTGGAAACAAGTGACATTATAGGTCCTAGTAGCCGGTTGGCGTCTGAGACACGAGATTTCCCGCTTTATGCTAAGGTGCTTATTTTGGTATGACAATCTCGGTGACGAGGCGGGTATGTAGCCGGCTACGACGCAAGGGGTCAGTGTTCAGTTCTCGCTGCGAGACAAATATTTGCATGTTCTGCAGATGTTGCAGATGTTCGTTAGTTCCTGGTTTCTGGTGTAGGGTCAGGATTATTATATGACTGTTGGGTACATTATTTTTTGGTCTAATACCTTATTCTCACAACCAGCTGTAACCAGCTATAGGAATACGTAGTACATACAACCTCTGTAGTCAATATCTATTGCACTTCTGATTTCACATTAGACCTTTTCCTTGTCCAATACGAGTATATTTGGCAACTCCCTAACCATCGTACAAGAATGCTTCAAATAACTTTACAAATAACAGCTCTCAGGACGTGGCCTACGACTTCTGCCCAAGTGTGGTCGAAGTACTCGTATGTGATCTCGCCAGCTTTCAAACCGGAAAACAGGGACAATGATTCCATCTAAACGGCCCCAAGTAAATTTATCGCCGTAACAAATGATAATTGACAAAGTCAGTGCTTTCCCCGACCCGGAGCTAAGGCTGGTTCCCTAAAATAGCGAACGTCAAATGACGGCCGATAGCTGACACGTATGACAGGAAAGTTTCACTTCTATCTAATCAGCATAAATTCGCCCACTGCTGAGTATAAGCACAGATATGAATACTAGTAGTTTAGGCCTTCTCTCTTCTGCGCCAATCTTTCTAGTCCTGCGCTAATCGACCCGGTAAGTTTCCACCGCCTACACAATAACATGCGATCACCTTGATGGTGGCTATCTACGCTACAATACAATATTTTAAGGTAAGTCGTGTCTCCAAGATCACGGTCGTCCTGTGATGGACGCCGCTGTTTGAAGCAAACCATGGCTTTTGCTGTCTCAAAAACTGGCCACTACTACCGCCACCTTAGTCTCACTACGGAATGAGGTCTCGCTATCAACGGGTATACTCGTACATAATAGGGTATTGAAAGTGGACAACTGGTACAAGGGTATCTACAAGGGCTGGGTGTATCGACAAACACACACCCAACTTCGCTAACTAAGCTGGAAAGCTCCTTGTTATGCGCATCGCTTATAGGTATGTAAGTTATCTTCAAAGCAAGCTTTCATAAGCTATTGTATGTTTAAGTATATTGGGCTGTAGTGTCTACTACACAGTGGTTAATTTTATTATATTGTACCGTAGCTAAATAGCTATCGTAATTGGCTCGCTTGTGGAACAGGCAGAAGGTAAAATTGACGCGGATAAATTTTTGACTTAGATGTTTTATCGTAGCAGCTGGTAAAATGTTTTATTCGTGAAAAAAACGTCTTCTACAAGACTGGAAATTTTAGTTGCTATTAAGGTTACTGGACAGTGGAAACTAAGTGTCAACATAAAATATATCCAATAATGATATGATTAACACTATCATTAATTAAATCATTAGAATGTTAGTTACCAGAATGTTAGAATGTTAAATTGATTATATTTCCTGAAAGAAAATATTTTATTTAACTCCATGTAACATGTTTAACCGCAAAAACTTTTATTTTACTACTAAAGTGGCAAACAAACTAACGGGCGGTCCACCAGGGTATCTAGACAAATACCACTTTCTGTTGTCGTTAACGCCTGCGGAAAGATTAATTTGTATGGAAATGACATTAGCTGTGGAAATGTCACGTGACAGCTGCCAAGTTTTATCTTGACAAATTTGCGTTAGTGTGATAGGAAAAGTAAGCGTGAGGTATTTGTCTAGACCCCTGGTTACCGTAGTCTATGAACGCTTGCAATACCAGAGGTATCACTCACGCGTTACGTCCCTGAGATATCAAAAGATCTCATCTGCCTGTAATTTCACCGGCAACCATACCCTTCAAACCGGAACACAGCAATGAGAACATTACTGCTTGGCGGTAGGAAGTAGGCATGATGGTAGCACTTCCCCGAACGAGCCATTTCACAGAAGCTCTACTACTCTTAGACCAGGAAAGAACCAGTGACAAGAAGAAATAGTAGTGACGCATGTACAATCTGAAACTGGGCTTGCAACCTGACACGTGGATTGCTAACTTCCTAAATGTAAGGCCGAATGAAAGGACATGTCCATGTAAGCCCCCTAATTTTTAGCCTCATCTGTGGATGAGGATCATGATTCATGGTGAATAAGGTGAATATTCATGGGCATTGTGTGTGTACACAATGCACACTATTTAAAGTGTCCGTAAACTTAATCTTTTAAAGTATTTCGAGACAATAACAAAATTTAGCTTATTATCTTGGAAAAGAGCCTCGTCGTGACTGGGATCAGCTAAGACCGCAATAACCTTGACACACATCATTGAATACCTATACCTCTACTATTATTGAAATGTTTATAATTATTATTGTTTATAAGCTGCAATTGAATGCAAGATTCGATATGGTAATAGATGAATTATTATGAAATAACCAAACCGACTCAATGATGAACGAATAGAACATTTGAATGATACCAGCATAGCACTGTTACTTTTTTTTTTAATAGACCGCATGATATTTTATTTCTGTCAAGACAGATTCGCTCTCATCTGAGTTTCTTGGATCTTTTGGGCATCACCAAGAAAAGATCAGTGTCATGTCAAAAAATAACTCATGTCTAAGTTATTATAATAACTAACTTATGTCTGATAAGTTAGTTATTATGTAAAAGTTTTTTTTCGAATTTTATCCTATTTTGATATTCACAAACTTGCAGTCTAGTCTAACCGCGGCATAAGAAGGTAAACGTTCCATTGTCAAGTAAAATAATGATACAGTGATTAGTTTGTACCTAGGATAGGTATATAACAAAGTGAATTATAGAGCCATAAAACCATAAAAAGCAATAACACCTTGCGCTGAGTTCATGATGAGTCCAATGTCAGATTTTACTTCTAAGAGAACCTACTCGTGCAAGACTTATGCGTTGAAGCTAACGTTTTCAACGTTTTTATGACCGTCGTTATATATTTGTGACTCTATGTTTTGTAATTTGGTAATTTTGTTGATAACTTTATTACTTGCCGTATGAAACTAAAATATTTCAAAACATTGGTTTAAAAAAAATACTACTAATACTTTTCAAGAATTTTTTTATTTATAAACTGAAACTCTGGTAGGATATATCCACCCATTCCAATTGTAGAGTCGTCATTTTGTATACTACCTAGTTTTCCAAAGTAGCAGCACCTATTATATTTTGTAATATAACAGATAACAGACAACAAAATATATCTTTAGAAATTTTTCAAAATATCTAAGTCATAGAGATGATAGGGCAAAGAGCAAGCTTCTCAAATAATGTAATGATTTGGGGCAGATGATCATATATTACAGTAAATTGACCTTGTCACTACTGCATTGTGTTATGAACATCACACTGATTAGTTTAAACATACTGGCATCTACGCCTTCATCGTATACGACATAGGTGTACTGATTCTTGAAACCATCAGTGAATAATTTAACACAAAACCTGCGAATTCGACATCACGACCAAGCCGAGGTTGGGTATAGTCACTTTAGTTGTATCTTTTATCTGAACAAGGGAAAAAATACAGTCGCACCAGCGAACACTTCAGTGTTTCATTTGTTTAAGTTTATTTTCAATATTTTATATATTATTATTAAGTATATTAAATATATTATTCTTATACGTATCTTATAATATATATATATATATATATATATATATATATATATATATATATATTGTAGTGTATGTACATTGTACTAGACACGCCACACCATTTGCACGCCCAGGATGACTGGTAGAGAATGCTTTAGCATTAAGTCCTCCTAGCACTACATTGTTTTGTGCGAAAGTATTAAATAAAAAATAAAAAACACTAGCGTTTTATCGATGTTAGCGACGCGAAAGTTAATAATGTTTTTATGAAATCTGTTCTTTGTTTCTTTCGTTTGGTAAAAGCTACGTCGCAATAGGACGTCCTAGCACAGGATGTATAAGTAAACATGACCTATCTTTTACCTGTTTTTTTAGATCCCGACCCACCTAAGTAACTAAGAACAAGCTATTTTGCATGTAATATTACAAAAACTAGATGACGCCGTTGTCTGCTATGACGACGAGCGTTTGTGTTTGATGGTAAGTACAAAGAATGTGTGTCGTGTAAAATTACATTACCTAACCAACTTAATTTATCAGCGAAATATTAAAATATGAAATTTTATATGGAACTGGCATGGCGGGACGACTCGCTCGATATGGCGAGTCGCTTTCTACATCAGAAACCAGCATATTTTGAACGGCAGAGTTAATTTTATCTTCGAAAGCTTCATACAGAAATACTTCAAGTGAGAGAGCTAGAGGTTCTAGTGATTTTGGCAATGGTTTAGGTTTCACTTCGTTCGCTTCTGTAAGCCCAAGGCATTATATTATTACTCGTAGGTGTTTTGATGACGTTCCGTTGCATTGTTGTGATCTTTAACACATCTTTATCGTCAAAAATGTTTTGATTTTGTATAAAAAACATTTGCACTTAATCCTTTTGCCAGACTCGACACAGAGAGAATAAAAAGCTTTTCTGATTTTATAGACGCAAGGATCTTCCATTAAACACTATCAAAGTCTTGTTCGTTGAATATTTGCATAGACACAAGGCCTTAGTTTACGTGATGCTAAAATTACATCAAAGTGATGACTGACTGTCCATTAAAATGAGCCTGCCTGTCAAAGGTAGGCTAGTCGCCTTAAAGCAGACAGACACCCAAGTCTGATTCCAAGAACTTAATAGCAAACAATAAATTAAAAACGTGAACCTCGGCCTAAGTTATAAACCAGATTGACAGCATTAATCTTCAGATTACGCAAACCAACGCGGCGCCGGCGCTGAGATCGGTCATTTTAGTCAAAAGAACGACAATCATTAAAATTCGACCTACGGAAATTTCATCTATTTGACACGATTGTACAATAACCGGTCCAAACAAAAGTGTTTTCTGTCGTAAATATTTTTTATTTATGATGGCGCCAAAAGGCAATGCTTGAGAATTTGTCTAATCTTACTTACCTACCTAAGTTAGATTAGACTGAAAGTAGGAACTAATGTAAAAGTCAATACAAATGACGACCTCTGTAGCGCAGTTGGCGAAGGCCCGCCTATGATGCAGAAGGTTGCGGTTTCGATTCCCGCCGTTGGACAGATGTTTGTATGATTTGCAAATATTTGTCTCAGATCTGAGTGTTTTCTGTGTATAATATGTATACATGTATTTACAAAATTATGTACATAAGTAGTATATCAGTCATTTAGTTCCCATAATAGAAGCTCTGCTTACTTTGGGGCTAGATGATGCTGTGTGAAAATGTCCAGCATTACTAATAATAATAATCTATTATTATTATTAATTAAAAAGGTAAATTAGATTTTGTACAATATTAGGTAATATTAACTGTAGTACCTAAATAAAAGCAATATACTCGCTCGACAGACAAAATACATTTATGATCTAAAAACTTTTTGTTTATTGCCAATACAATATTATTTATTCACCAAATTACTTACTGTAGTTACCAATACGACTAATAAATTGAATTTAGCAGAAGAATTCGATGAACGTGCTTAGAAATAATAATTAATAATTCAACTCCGAAACTATTTTTAAATTCAACGTCGAAATGATAATTGATGATAATTTTAACACTGGGGACAATTGAAGAAGTTGACCTACCGAATTTTAAATAACCTACCTAGCTACTTAGTTGGTTATTTTTAATGTTCTTACATTGAGGAAAGCATGAGGTGTACTTGCAGAATACACAACTACTGCTGTCAAGTTAGAAATTGATTTCAGAAATCACTTCCGATTCATATAGGTATACCGAAAATAATGTTTACTGTGCGATTTTACTATGACAAGCGCTGATGTCTATTTTCTCTAAAACCTTTGTTTAATCTTCATCGTAAAGCTCATACAATTATGAAAATACCACTTTATTGCTGTTATTTATTGTAATTTTCATCTGACTGTCGATTCGCTTAATTATGTAATTGAAATGTTTTTGTGTCTTCAAGTTATTCGAAGTGTAGGAGGCACCGGAAAGAAACCAAAAAAATTGAACGTAGAGATTTCTAAATTATTATTATCCTTATGGTTTGTGGTATTGTTCTTTCTCATGACTCTTACGCCAACGCTTTTTACTTTGAGGGAGTTAATACCGTATGCACATTGTAAATACCTTTTTAACTTGTTATACCTTTATAAACATCCTATATGTATGTTTACCTAATGTCAGACTCATTACTTTTTTGTTTGTATAAGGTGTCTAAACATTTTTGATCTTATAATTTTAAAACTTCTCTTTGTCGACATTTTAAGAATGCCCAATAAATCAGCACGTACTTATTTAAATGTAACTTGTAATTGCCCAATAAAGTCAATACAAGAGAAAATAACTGGTCAAGCAAGATAATTTTGCTGCAACTTTATTCAATCAAACAGCCGTAAACTCAACTCTCTTCTGTGCTCGTAAATGAGCAAATGTAGGTACTTACCTAGCTACTAAAATATATTTCTAGTTTGCACATAGGAACACAGCAATGTTTTTTTTTATAGGTACTACTAAATTGGCAAACAACTTTACGGCCCATCTGGTGATAAGCGGTTATCTTAGCCTATGGATGCAATACCAAATGAATGAATGAATGAATGAAAACACTTTATTGTTCACCATAAGAAAATAGAAATAACAAAACTATTAAAACAACTCAAAGTGCAATGGGCGGTCTTATCGCTTAGAAGCGATCTCTTCCGGACAACCTTTGGATGGAGAGGATTTAATGAGATTGTAATAATGGCTGAGGGTGTACTAATGTAAAGCATTAGTAATTTGGAAAGTCTGCAAGTAGAAAGGTACTTGTATTATATTATCTGTGCCAGAGGTACCACTCACGCGTTGCCTCCCTGAGATATCAAGAGAGATATCTGGAAGAAATCGCTTGCTGCTATAAGATCTCCTTTGCTTTACTTTTGTTTTATCTTTTATTATGTCTCTGTGTTTTGTACTGAAATGGTGATATGCACAATAAAGAGTTTGTATCATGTGCCTGGAATTTCACCGGCAACCATACCCTTCAAACCGGGACACATATATGAGAACATCACTGCTTGGTTGCAGAAATAGGCATGGTGGTGGTAGCAATTCCCGGACGAGCCCTTTCACAGAACCTCTACTTACTGCTATAAAAATGTTGTTGTCTGATCGAGCTCGTATCATTTTTATAAGCAAATAATCTAACAAGCACACAATAATTCATAATACTAACGTACCTACTACAGGTATTTCTTATTTTAACAGACACATGCATACATAATATGGTCCTGACCCCACACCAGGATTCCCTGTATCGTGGGCATCAGGAACTGTGATTTCTACAAAACCCAGACCCGCAATAAATACAGACATTTGCCCCACAGCGAGAATCAAACCCGCACCTCTTACAAGGCAGCAATAAAAACAAATAATAAAACAGAATAAACAGAAGAACTGTTTATGAACCAACTCAAAATTGGCAAGCTAGCACCTTAAAATCATTATAGCTATTTTCTTGGAGTTTACTACTCCAAGAAAAGTTTTCTTGGAGTTTTTCTTGGAGTTTGGAGTACTTCTGTAGGCTAACGTATTGTTTCCTCAAATGAAGCGGTTCTATTCGTGAATAAAGCTCGTCCACAAAGATCAACTACTCAGAATATCGATTATCCTTAGTACATAATTGTAGGTCTAGGTAGGTAAATACCTTTTGCTGTGAGTACCGCTGTAGCATGCTTGATAGAAACTATTGCCATAAGTGCCGTAATGACGGTTTCTTGGAGCCACTAATAGGCCACGTCCGCCGTGCACCTATCCCTCATGCAGTAAGATACGTGACGACGGCCGATTCCAAGACACATCATTACGAAGCCAGCCGAGTGAGATGTTTCTAATTACCATCTCGTTTCCACAGTCTGACTTGGTTGGTGAACTAGTGGAAGCCATACATCCGAACGTTTGATCCTAAGGTTATGGGTGGGTTCGCAAAGGTAACAAGTGAGTACCAAAAAGCAAATAGAAATGAGCAGGTCATGTAGCTCGCAAAACTAATTTCTGCTGGAGAATATTTTTTTTAGAATGATGATAACGAGCCTGGACGCAGTATATTAGTATTATTATATGTATAAACCAGTGTAGGAAGAACATGGGTAGCGAGAAGACAGGTGGATGAATGTGGCTCAAGACCGTTTATTAACATATACTCGTAATTACTCTTCGAGGAAGAACTATTTTCAGCGGACTTCTTGAGGTTGGTGACGATACTACGTGTCCTAAGCCCGGAAGGAGAACATTGTTATGAAACCATAGTTATCTGTATTTGGACTGTTCAAACTTAAAAGTGACAAACCAATGACGATGCTAATGAAGACTGAAACTAACGGCAGACGTATTGCAATACTTAACGAATACTTAGCATTCGAAAGTAAAAAATGCGCAGTAAAGTAGGTAAGTAAATAATCTTTCGTTTTTTTTCTTCTGGTGATCCGTCATAATATTAAGACTGACGTTGGGTGACAGAAAACATATGGTTGAAGTATTTTTATTAAATGAATATAACTGTGTAAGCGAAAGGGAACTGTGTCTAGAAAGTCGTTTGTAAACTTTGAACAATTCTGAATCGAGTCAAACCTAAGTTGAGTATTCCTTCATCAAAATACTATTAGATAGGTAGGTATTGAGTGTTGTTAAGTGTCAATGTGCATTATGAAACCAACAATTTTACTTTACATAACCGAAGAAAACAACCCGTTGAACCCGGAACCAAAACATCTGCATTACTTCGCATAAATGTGACCTCAACAATATCGATCTCGAGATAAATTACGAGAACATTTCACAACTCGTTAAGATAACGGTCTGTCACAGTTGAAAGAACTCAATCAGCATCCCTTCAGGTCCATCGAACCCTGTCTCATGATGCAGACATCGCGAAGCGACGCGACGCACTGCGTTTCAGATCTCTCTTCTTCTTTTGTATTATTGTATTATATCGTGATCTTGTCAGTAGAATGAGGCTCTAAGATGGGGTTAAAAGATTAAAGCAAAAATCCTTTAGTGCAAGTTCCACTGCAATTTGTTCGTCATAATGCAAAAGCCTTGCAATAACTCGCTGCTGGTCTGTCGACAAAATATCATTGAATATAAATCTTATCTCATCTTTTTTTCCATTCAAGACAGGGGTAAGCAAAAAGGTCAAAACCTGAGAGTTTTGACCACGTTTCGATGAATGGGCGCTTCGTCCCGCAAGCTTGCGGAACCAGCCGCGAGACAAGCTGCATTCCCGGTCTGGCCCAGCTCTCCATGTAAGGCGACCTGGACTAACAGTACTTGCTCAGCAAAAAGGCCCTCTAATTGGTGACGTACCGAACGGGATATTGACGACATTGATTTACGCTTAGACGAGCAAATAATGACAGCACGACGCACTAATTGGACGATTTATAAAAATAAAATGATAGACTGGCTAACAGCTGCAGATACACCAAGGACATCTAATTACTATTGATCAGCATCATATCTAGGTACGTTCATTTATAAAATTTCGCTAGCAGTACAAAAATTCACAAGACTTCAAAACTATTTAATTTTCAATAAAGAAAATATCAAAACTTCCCTGGTTCAGCTGCTATAATCGCATGAGAACTTTTGAATTCAATGGCCTCCATGAAACTATGTGTCATGTTCTTCACTTTATTATGGAACTTGTTACAAAACAGTGGTTAAAGCACAGGAAACGATAGCAATGATTATCTTGTTGAGCCAATTATTTCGACGGAAAATTACAGGCCAGAGATGTAAAAGGAAGATGTGTTACTTTTAAATGTGTAATGATATAGGTAGGTGATAGAAGACACATACGACCATTGAAACTATGATTTCCCAAAGAGCGGTACCGTCATATCGGTCGTAAATAATATGATATGAT
Source organism: Perizoma flavofasciatum (assembly GCA_958496245.1). Classification (NCBI taxonomy): domain Eukaryota; kingdom Metazoa; phylum Arthropoda; class Insecta; order Lepidoptera; family Geometridae; genus Perizoma; species Perizoma flavofasciatum. Next base: position 4,931,292 of record OY292439.1, on the reverse strand, counting down.
CATACTGCGTATTTGCGGCTCCCCTACTTTAGAAATACTATTACTGCAGACAGTAGAAGATAAAGTTTAGAGTAGGTTGAAAAGCACGGTAATCCATATTTCCTATTAATAACCACAGTCTAATATTTATAAACTATAGCCGCTAATAAAAAAATTAAAAAGGTAATACGAGATTGAAAGCAATCTATTTTGTTTTTTACTTTTCTACTAGCCACATTGTTATTCGCTGAACAAAAAGTTCTTTGAGTAACCCCTCCGTCCGATAGTTTAACGTTCCTGCATTCACACATCAGAATTTCATATTGTGTAACAAACGACCATCAATGAAGAGACAATCATCAAATTGAGAGCGCAGAATCATGCCAAGGAAAAATTAATTTAGGTATTTTAGTGACAGATTACCACGATGGAACAGCGTGATTTTCATCTAGGTAAATCTCATATAGCAGAAAGTCACACCACATTCTTACTTTTGATCTTACGAACGTGACGAAAAAAAACGCCGTAATGATAGAAAGTATTACACATATAAAACAGTTGGAGCAAGTCTCTCAATACATCTACATGCATTAGCAATCTAAATAAGTCGGTACCTTCCTAGTAAGATAATTTAATTCAAGTAGGTAGATAAGTACCCGCTCTACTTAGTAGTACCTACCTGGTAATTATGGCGATTCCAAATAATAAACATTTCCGGAATAATGATTACAGTAATTAGTTAACTTTATGATCAGAATAAAATCATGAATAATAATTATAGTCGTACAAATGTAGAATACGAATTCAATATTCCTTTTTGTAAGGTACATGATCTAGATCCTCATTTAGAAAACTAGATCATGTACCTTACTAAAACGCAATTATACATATAAAACAACGGGAAAATGATTTCCTCCTTCTGAGCAGTTTAACCAACTGGAGGTCAAAAACTGTCTTGGAAGCTCTGAATGAGTAGAATACAAATCACGGTGATAAAAAAAATATTTCAATCAAAACATCATGCCACCTATTGCAAAAAATAATAACACCAAACATTTTTAGCTTTACCTACCATCATACAAGTTTTTAGCTCCAATCCCTTGGTTTAGCAATTAATACGTGACTGGCCAGCTAATGGCCGAGCTAAACAGAATCAATTAACTAGAGAAGGGATGTCCGGCTTTTAGTACTTTTCTGTCCTAACCCCGAACTGGTAGCTGTAGTTTTGCATGGACCACTATTAATTATAGGATTTATACGGGTCGCGTTTACCTTTTTTATTAAGTTTACTGTGTGCGAAAGTTTAAAAAAAAACATTGTAATTGCTCATACCTACCTACATCAGTACTGGGTCTTCTTCATTGAACTGAATGCCACTGTTCTAATAATCAGTTCATCTTTGATACTGTGTCGTCAATACTATCGAAATCTTATTGTGAGCTTCGACCAAAATATAGGTAATGTAGGTATGTTTTGGTAAAACATGGTATTTTTGTAATGTTTTCCGTTTTTCCTGACTTGTCACATCGTCTCCCAACTCTACTGATGGCGACAGTGGCGAGGAACCGGAATTTTTATTGATTCAAAAACGTTTTTGCTACTGGCAATGGACTCTCTTCGATCGTGACTCGAGAAGAATTAAAATGGAAAAATAATGATTACTGAAACAAAGCAATAAAAATGAAGAAAAAAGTAAGTAGTAATTACCTACTGTAAGTAGTTAGTACAACTATGTGGTTTAAAGTACGGAAACCTTGGAGTTGGTGTAATTTTTGATACTAAATTAATTTCACGAAATAAACTTAACGGGTCATGACAAAAATTAATATCTCTAAAATGCCACTCGCACTTTTATGTCGTCTGTTTTTTATAACAACAAACTAATTAACAAAATCAATATTAATATCATAAATAGGACTCAACTACAATTGCAACTAGTTATGAAAAGTATAGCATTAATACCTACCACTTACATTTCACAGTTGTTCCCATAAATATTTACTTTACTTTAATTAACCATCCCAACCAGCGGGGCGATCACACTAATTTCCCATGGCTGGTATCATCGGATGGGATGAATCGTATCACGCTAATTTGTAAGCTGGATGAGCAATAGATGGACAATGCGAATGAATAAAATTGGTTTCATATTGGACGTTCCCTTTTTTGGATGGATGGGCCATTAAAATAAGGAACTAGTGTCAAAATTGATTGCCATCTCGATAGCCCTCAGTTAGTGTGATCGCCCCGCGGGGATGTATAGTGATTAGTCTTATCTATCTTGACAATAACCTACACTTATAACTACTTACTTAGTAAGTACCTAACTTGTTCTAAACATTGTTTTTCGTAAAAATAAGTAAGCGAAAGTGGAACACGTACAAGCAAGGCATTTAGTATTTTTTAGGGTTCCGTACCTCAAAACGAAAAACGGAAGCCTTGTAGGATCACTTCGTTGTCTGTCTATATGTCTGTCAAGACCCTTTTCCTCAGGAATGCGTATCAAGTTGAAATTAATATCAAATACTGTCTGCGGTCCCTTGGAGCTGTAAAAAAAATCTCTGCATTTGGAAAATTCACCGTAACGTATATCGATGTATAGGCGATTTTTTTTCAACCACAAAGTTTGTCTTTCAATCCGTCTTACGTTTCTGTTAAAGCATTTTTTGGCGCTTTGGTAGCTTATTAACTTGAGTAATGTTGATTAAGCTTGTACGGAAGCCTCGGTGCACGAGTCAGTCTATCGCACTTGTCCGGTTTTTTTCATCTATCTTCTTTACTCGTTGTGGGAGAAAAAGAGATAAAATGTGATTCTCGGGCGAAGATAAGTGATAATTACAGAACTGCTACAGTCTACTGATAAGACAAACTGAGTTTGTGTGTACTTTATTTTTTTCTCTCAGAGATGCGTACAAAATCCCATTTGGAGCAACTAGCTAACGAGGAAGTCGTAATTTTAAATTATAGCTTACACGCCCATTGAAGAATAGTCCACGATCAGCTCTTCGAATATTCTACTTCAGAAGCAAGTTCAACAAGTCTTGAAGCCTAATTTATGTATAGGTTAATTCAAATAATATGACCAAGATAACTTAAAGTTGGTTTCTAGTATAGTATTATAATATATGTGGTTAAGAATAATTATTATTATTATTATTCTATACATTTACTAGGTACTTGTCTAGACGTTACAATATAATGAGTAAGTCGACATACTTAGGCGCCGCCTATGTTAATCATTTGTACGGTGATCAATCAAGCAGAAAAATGATAACTAAAAATAACTTAACCTGATTAGAATTTCGTGCATAAATAGTTTTTTATTATGATAGGATAATGTTTTTTCAGTTGTTACTGAAAAAGATAGTAAAAGACTCTTGCTTGACTAAAACAACTTGTTTTTGAAGAAAATGTATCGATTTCTCAAGCTATCAACCATCAGGGAACTCCCAACTAGATTTCAACACGGCAGCCACACAAAAGCCGACGCTGAATACCGATCAAAACATTGCTAAATCTATTTATTACGATTGATGAATGAGGTGAATTCGCTTTAATATTATCTTCATCAATGTTGCTGTCACTTATCGAAACTACTAGTTTTATAATGGCCTCCATTCTGTAGTACACTAACTAAACTAAATTTAAACTATCGCTCTCTTTTACTGATAGTGCAAGCAAAAAAGAGATAGCTACAATTTTAGTGCTGTCAAATTAGTCTGATTTAAGTTTTCCATATAAATTTAGTCGTGATTTCAAAACATGTTGACTATAAACACGAAGAAAAGCGGCACGTAAACTGATATGACAGCAGCACATAGCACTAAAATTCTTGCCATCTCTTTCTTGCGTGTACTATCAATAAAAGAGAGCGACAGTTTAAATTTAGTTTAGTCAGTGTACTACAGAATCGAGGCTACTGTGTCGAAACCGATAAAGCCTTGCAAAATAAATCCAAAATAAATGCTTCTGACGACAATTAACTCTTTCTCCACGATTTAAATCATTTTTATAATATGTACACACCATCAATCAGATGATGATGATATATCATTTTGTTAATAATGAATCCGCAAAGTTCTTTATCTGTGTAGTTAAGTTTAGAACCATTTCTATATTTTCAGACTTTGCCAGCAGCATTAGACATTCGAAATGTAATATGAACTGCTGCCTACACCCTCCCTTCACTGAGCAACTCAGTGCCTGCTTCAAGGATTCGAAGGACGTATACGATCGTAACAAAATAAGAATAGGGTGGGAGCAAATACACGCTCACGGGTTGTATTCTCCATAATGGACACCCTTAGATCAATGCGTTAATGATACCTGCCCTACCTGGCGCAGAGGCAGGTGTCTCTACAAATAAGTCATCAAGAAACTCAACACTTACCTAAGGTGTCTGATCTGAGGTCTTTTTTGAAAATCAAGTAGCAGGACTGCATATCTAATACAGAGGTTCTGCGGAATGTATGGTATGGAAGCTCTCCTCTTGCAGCAACAACTCAAATAGTGGACACGACTTTGCATGGTTGACCACCGTGTACCCACAGCTGTTTTATACTCTAAAACGGCAGAAGGTAAGCAAAAGCACGGGGGACAGCATCTTCATTACAAGGATGTGTTTAAGTGGCATCTAAAGTCTAAACGACTACGCTATTGACCCCAACTATTAGTAAGCTAGCTAGCTGCAGCTGCTGCTTGTGCAGCTGCACAATAAGGTAATTTTGGCGCTCCATTATCTTTAGTAAAATGCCTTTACTTATTACTTCTAAGCTGAAGACAACCGTCTCGAAGCATTTGACGCGAAACGTCAAACACGTAAAGAAAGACCTTAGCTCTCCTACACTTACACCTTTTTTTATTTGTGATAGGGTATTCAATACAACATTTGGTCTTGCAAGACATATTAGAGCTCACGCAAGATTAAAATCATAATTTTTAGTGTCGCCGTCATCGAAACAGATGTGGAGGACTATTATATGCCCGTGTAGATACACCCATAAGGACGGGAATCCCCCTTCTATCTTCACTGACACGACGAGTTTAGGACATGCCAGTTTCTTCCTGCATGAACAGCTTCCTGTACTGTTATACTTTGCAGAAGCGGATCAGCCTAGGTTATAATCAAAAGAACTGAGTTAGTTACGGTTTGCACAGGACTATGAATCTCTTACTAGGAATTTACTGAAACTATTTTCGTGTTTTCCATAAATAATTCTAATGCGTGTCACGCGTCCCGAAAGATGCAAACGAAAACTTACGAGAAGCCATGAAAACAAAGCTTATTTTTCACAATTATGAATGGTTTTAAGCCCGATTACAAACAAAAACAAACGCAGTTTCAGCTCATAAACTTTTCACACAGCCTTTCTTGAAGTTTATTAAAAGAAAATCTTGGTTAAAAAGGTGTTTCAATTGAGTCGGTGGCCAGTATGCAGATGCCTAAGAGTGGGCCGCGATTAGAATTCCTGTGCCATTGAGCAAGGACCTGTCTTGGCGCCTCAGGCTGGACCTTGCTATTTAGATGTTTATAAGTTTTAGATAGATGTTGGGTCGATGTGAAAACTTCAAAATGTAGAAGCTTTCTATCTACCTTGGATGACTCAATCGCGCGGCAGGCGGGTAAATACCATAGTCATTTCTACTTATGATGTAAAACAAATATTGGGTGTTGTTATATTTATTTCACAGGCGCGACTTACCAGGGAACTATGGCGCAGTGTAGGGCCAGGACTACGTGACCGTTGGTCACGTATGGACTGTTGGTTGGTTGCATACGTATGATATTGTAGATATTATTTTTATTGAGCACCTTCAAATGCACCCTGATCTTTACTTTGTCCACAAATACTATGGTTTCGGCCATAGTGTGGTTTAGCTTTGGATAAGCATTCTTCCTCCTGCTAATATTATTTGATAGTAATAATCTTCATAACGGCTAAACCGATTTGGATGAAGTTTGGAACAGGTATAAGTTCGAGACCTAGTCACTTATTTATTTTTTATCCAAGTACCCCATGGGTGAGTGTTCATTCCTATTTACAAACAGTAGAAATTCTATTACAAATTCAGTAGGTAGATCATTATTTACAAGTTTGGCCTAACATTTATACATGTAACTGTTATATTAGATTGATTCGATAAAATATATAAACATCTAATATTTATATTACTAAACTTATCTTTATAAAAAGCTCTAACATGAAATTCTACTTTTCCTTCTAGTCACTCCTGCATCAATATTAGGTACCTATTCAGATTGTTTTACATTAGCCTGATATGTTTATATAACTAATAGTTAATACACAACACAGTAAAAAAACAGATTGCCATTAGTTTTATGAAAGGCTGTTGTAGCGCATATGTAGGCCCAAACAATTTAATGGATATTTTTTTAATGGAAAATTTAGTTTGTTTTTTCTGCTACCACAAAGGTAGCAGGAAAAAAAATATATTTAGTCATATTACTAATCTTGTTGTTTCTAAAATACTGTAGGCTACATTTTTTTATACAAAAATACCAGTTACCTCTGAAAAAATAATAATAAAGGACGTCTTCAATTTTATTACTGTTAAATTAAGTTTATCTTAAGAAAAAAATAACAAAGAATTGCTACCATTCATTGTCATCATACCTAGGAACTACTGTAAATTGTCGATCATGATTACGAAAGATAAATTAGCCAACAAGCTGATATTTATTTGACGTATTTCTATGTAAATCGAGCCACTTTTCATTCAATGGGTATATGCTAGTATAATGTTTCATGTTATTACCTCAGTACCTAAAGATTTGATGGGACAGAAACATAGGAACGTAGAATTTGTCAGGAACGTAGAAAATAATAAATATAGCTACGACGTAGAAGATCTCTACGGTACGATGATTCTCTAAGTTATTGCATCGTTTAGGGGGCAATGTGTACGTTCCTGTAACAAAATTCTAAGCAATGTGCTAAAGACTGTCTATGAGCAATTTTAAAACGTAGTTTACATGTTTAGATAAGCCTAATAGAAAATGTAAGAATATTTAGATGACAAAAAAGCTTGCTCTAGCAGTTCAGTTTTGTAAGCAAAAATCAATTTCAATTTAATTTATTAATGCTTAATGTCCTACATACCTACAATCGGTTAAGCTTAGGCCTAGTGTAGCTCATAAAGTAGGTTGGTAAGTACATTGTCAGGGGTGTTGCAGATAGGTTATTTCATCATCATCATCTTCTTGTCCTTGTCCCAGGTATTATTTTTTACAATCACAAACAATATCAAATTTAAATGGTAAATATGTAGTAGGTAGGTATGCAAAACAAATGTCAATGATCATACAAAATGTCAAAAAGCATAATAATTGACAATATTATAATACTAATAATATCACGAAGTAGGTAAAATTACCCTTTTGGTTATTCTTAACCAAATCTTAATTAATAATCGAGCCCCAGTTTGTTGCCGATTCTTCTGGTGCTTCGGTCGCAAAGAATCGGTATAAATTACCTGTCTCTATGTGATTCCATAGGATCTCATCCTATGGAAGTAAACGATTTCACGATCATACTTTATTATGGGCCGCTTCTAAGCTCATGTAAAATCTTGGCTATAATAGTATTTCATTATTATAAATCCCGCTTCTGGATAGAACTTCTATCTGGAACTTCTCGTGTGGACTAGCAGGACTAGATAGACATACTTAGTTATCATAATACTTGTATGCTTTACAAATACGAATAGATACTTACTTGGTGATTATGAATACGCGTTATGGGCGTCGAGTATTTTGACCATTAGCATACACCCAGACTAAACAATCCATTGCCTTAAGGAATGCGGTTGAGGACTTGTGTGGAAATGTGACCCACTTTTAATGATTCGATCAAGCAACCAGAAGACTTGAATGTAGAATCATGCATATCTGTGTCCCTGAATGTGCACGGCTGACTGTTTCAACTAGGGCTGGATTTATATTTTAGATCTAACCTAACCTAACTAATAATTATCCCTGTTGTTTTGGCTGTTAGTAAATATATACTTACCAACTAATTGAGCAGTAGAATCGTTGAAATATATTAGATATCTACCAACCAACCTATGCGGGTCCTAAGCATCTATCATCAAGCATGCGCACTGACGACTGAGGAGGACAACCAAAGAGGAACTCGGATGGGCAGCGTAGGTACGGGAACTTTGTCATATCTTCTCGCCACAGATACTGAAAAGCCTCAAGACAAAAGTCAATTTTATTGCCGGTGATGATATAATTATGGCACTGAGACTGGTATCTTGGTCTCTTACTATTGGCCACATAATAAGCTCGAGGTTACACAATGGATAATCTCTCCAGCTATGCTCTCAAATAAAATCCGATACTTATACGAGAGGAACCAAATCCATCATCAACATAGCTCTCAGAATTAGCTAAAAATCTAAACTAGCAAATCTGTTGAAAAAGTCATCAACAGCTCTCCAGATTAGGAAGGTGAAGGTGAATAACAATAATTGGCAAGCCGATATAGCTCGTAGAACTGACAACAGACCGTAGTGGAATAAGGGTTCTCAAATAGTGTCCCCAAACCCGATAACGCATGAGGAAGGCTCCCTCAATAACTGGATTGGCTCCAGTATAATTTTCACTATATTTTATTCAAAAGTTTTATTTTACCAAATAATTTCAGCAAACCTTGTCCTTGCAGTTATGCGGGCTACTAACGGCTCTTTAACTGCAAAATATTATCAGTAGTGTAACATCCTGTGGATAATTCTATATTATCAGCATTATAGCCAGCATCCTGCCAGTAGTGGTTCGGCAGTGAAATAAATCAGAACATTGGACAAATTATAGTTAATGAATTAGTTGGTCGACCTTCAGTGTGACAATGTTACTGATTTTATTGGCAACCGTTTCGTTAGCCAGTGCAAGTGTTGATTGGAAGGGTAAGTGATTTATTGCCATCTCGACATCTCCTTCAACAAGATCACTCTCTTCTGTACGGAACAAAGAAACATTGTTTCTAAGTATTCCTAATAATTGCTCTCTGAGGCTTCTGAGCTAGGTGTTTTTTGAACACCGGAATAGCCGAATAGTTGTGTTTACACTCGCTATGTGTGACAAGAAGCTGTTGTCTCGGGCACTTAAAAAAGAGCGTTCATTAATAAAATATCTATTGGGGTCTAATTTCTAGCTGAACTTCGTGATCCATCATGGCAAGAGGTAACTTTACAAGGTGGTATGCATATTGGCAAAGGCAGAAATAAGCGCTTTGTTGAACTGGACTCGAGACAAGTAAGAAACTTTTCTTTCTCTAAATGTTTCCGCACTCTATAAGTTTTTTTTCTTTCACACACAATACTAGATCAGGTGTTTTGGTAATATTTTAGTGGTATTTTATAAATGCACACTTAACTGCTTCGTTACACTAATTGAATGAACCAAATTGGCAAAATGGCTAGCGGTCCATCAAAGAATTATCCAATTTATTAATAAGAACTAAAATCCCAGTTTGGTTAAATCAATCATGCCATAATGAACAACATAAAATACAGCATCAGATAAGTTTTATAGTCCATCAATCAAGTGTTGTCGAATCGCGATATTAGGTAACGACCGGGTATAAAGTTTTGAAGTATTTTTTCCTCCGACATCTAGTTACGTACCAACCTAGATCACAACTGTACCAAGAGCGAAATATCCTAACCCAAACAAAAACCGAGGTGAACCCAGATTATCATTTGGTAAAACACTATGGTTTGTCTTTATCTGCAAAGCAATTTTTCCATCAGCGGATGTTCATACTTTGTTTTTCATAATCTAGAGCTTGCTTACCTAAGCTCTGATAGTTTTCCTGATGCTGTGTGCAAATAGGTAGTTAGATTTTACTGTGCTAATGTTTGTTTCAATTATGTAGTGCTGGTGGTGATATATTGGCCATTTAACTTTGTAACAATCTCTGGCGCCACTGTGGTTCCCATGCGTTTTGCAATCATGCTTAGAGTTGTAACCACAAACAACACGCTAACGCCATATTATTTACAATATTTAAGGCATCTGCTATATCTGCTGCGTTTGCTACTTAACGCTAGCAAACGCCTAGCAAATCCAAAATTCAGGACCTACGCGTAACAATGTTAGCTCTATACAAAACTTCTCTTGTACACCGCAATTAATGGGTCTTATACTTTGATAGGCCAACAACCCAGCTGAGCCATGCCAGCTCCCCAATGGCAAGCCGGGAGTCTGCAAACCGTTGCACCACTGCATGCGGGAGGAGTTTAAGAAGGACTTCATCAAGTTCGCTGACTACCTCTGCATCCTCGACAACTCGTAAGACAATTCTTCTTCAAATGTAATTTCTTTAGAGTTTAACGTTGGACGTGGCAGCGGGTTGTGTTTAATTACTGCTGATTGTTTGCTGAGCCTCAGCTTACCATGGGCCTTAGAGCTTTAAAGCTTACCATGGGTTCCTTTGGGTAGGTAATACAGAGGCAAAACCACGGCTAAACAACGGTATTGCAGAAAAACACTAAGCAAGAATGATCTCCCGGTGTCGTCTCTAGACTGTTTTAGTTTGCTGTTTGAGAACAAAACGTGCTGTCTTGTAAACTTCAACTCGTGGTTTGCGTGTAGGTAGATAGATAAGTAAGAATGTTGTGCTGGAATATGTGCAATGAGTCCAAGTTACTATTTCACTAGCTTCAATCGGCTGTTAAACCAAAATGACTAGAAAAAAATCTAAAATGGCGATTTGTACTATGAAATAAGTACCAATGGATTATTGATTTCACCGCACGCGCCTCTGAGCGCGTAATCAATCATTTCAGATAAGTTCTTCGTGGGAGGCCCACGAACAAACGTTTATTGTTAGGATCTGAAGTTACCTAAGAACCGTTGCAACATTGCGCAATACACTATGACTCAAGGATTAGACATCTATCGACAAATAACGACCTCTACGGTCGAGTTCCAAGTTCGATTCTCGCTGGCTCAGAGTGTTTTTGCTGTCCTAAAGTGTAATACGACCGAGTTCGGATGTCCCCCTGCTTGTAGTTTATGATACCCAAGTCACGGTAGAAAGAATCACGGTAGGGATTACAAAATTCAAATGTATAGCAGATATTATAATACTATACTGTATTTAGTTAATGTGTCTAATCGTGAAAATTTCAGTGATAGCCGAAAAATAGGAGCATGCTGTCCTGACAAGTCCAAAGTAGCCGGACCAGAAGGCTTGGCTGGAGACCTGCCTGCGACCGCGCCTAAGGAAGAAGATAGCGAAATCCTTGCAAAGATCACAAGAGCTGAGAATAGAGGTATGTACCGATACTTACCTAGTTTGTCAGAATAATTATGGCATAATGGATGGGGTCCCTGGTGATAATATTTTTTTATCACCATTAAATCACCAGTTGTGAGGATGGATATATTAATTAAAACCTTGTATTCGGTCCGTCTCTATCGAAAAAGGCTTCACCAAAACCTCTCACAAAGCCTTTGTCATTTTTTTACGGCTTTTTTGCCTACCAAAGACTCTACCAATCTTTTTCTTTAGTCTCCTCTTATTTCCTAAACAATTTTTTTTATAAACGCGTTTATAATATGTTAAAAATTAGTTAGAAAAAGTATCATTATCTATCGTTTACTAGGATGCGGTCTCAGCACACGCCCGCATGCTCGCGTCATGGGCTCCCGGCCCGCCAACCCTCGCGAGTGGCCCTGGATGGCTTCCATCACTCCGATCGGCTTTGAGCAGTATTGTGGAGGAGTGCTCATCACTGACAGGCATGTGCTCACTGCCGCACATTGTTTGAGGAGGTAAGTCAAATCATCTATATGGTAATCAGTGCATGTTGCATGAAATTAAGAAATTCTTTACACAATTGCAATATCCTACTACTATTATAAACGCTAAAGTTTGTGAGGATGGATGTTTGTTACTCTTTCACACAAAAACAGCAAACGGATGTTAATGAAACTTTACAGTAATATAGCGTATACATCAGAATAACACAAAGGCTATTTTTTATCCGGGTACCGCGCGGGCGAAGCTGTGGTCAGAAGCTAATTATGTAAAAAGGAGGAAAGGAACCAGTTGTTAGATATGTAGGTGTATATTTTTTTTACGTCTTTTGTTTTATTTTATTATTTATATCAATTGTATATATATTAGCATCATGAATGAAATGGAAGTAGTCCGGGTGATTTAGCATCTGAAGAAAATGCGTTTCAAAGATAGTTAAGTAACTTTTGCTTTGAACTAGTAACACTGCTTGTTTCAGACATGCATAAGTATTGTAATGCACTGGGAACAATGTTGAATCGTTTTTTATCTAGGTGGGATGCTGATGAGTTAGAAGTTCGTCTCGGTGAATACGACTTTAAACGCAACAATGACACCCGCTCCTACAACTTCAAGGTCGTAGAGAAACGGATGCACAAAGACTTCGACAACAGCACCTATAAGAACGACATCGCCATACTGAAGCTGAACAGACCAGCGGTGTTCAATACTTATGTGTGGCCGATCTGTCTACCGCCGCCAGGTCTAGAAGTTGTGAACGAGACTGCTGTTATTATTGGCAAGTACTCGACATCGCTACTCTTATCTGCTTAACTCCCGCAAGTGTGTAGGACATAATTATGCCACATTTTCCATAAATCATAATACTCATTTATTGCGCATGCATTCTTATTATTTTTAGGTTTAGTAATAATTATTCACAAAATTTAATAAATAAAGAAAAACTATATAAACCAAAAACTAGACTTACAAAAATTCAAAAACAAGGAGATTATATTAAAATAGTGATGTATAATTGCCAATTATAATATTAAATTTAAAGCACTTATCAGATTTCATACAAAAAATCAAATATTTATTTGAAGCCAATTACTGTCATTTTAAGCATTTTACTGTCTGAACGAGTTCATGAATATGACTGTAGCAGAATCTTCATTTTACTTAACTTATTTTAATTAAATAATAGCGTAATTTTGAAATTTATGTGCATTATTTTAATCCAAATTTGTAAACAGAATTGACTTGCTCGTTTATCAACCAATTTTATAATAAGGTTAAATAAATGAAATGAAATGACATTACAATGTCACTTTCTTGCGAAAAAAGTTTACATAGGAGTAGATACTAAAAGTATAGGTCATTCTAAGATTCAAATTGACTCATACATTTTTGCAAAGAATTGAACGGTTGTGCCTTCAAAAATTAAGTAGCAACTATAAAAGAAAACCACCTGTGCTGCTATGCCATTGTCTTGCGTAGAGATGAGGATCACATTACTGAAAATCCTCGGATTTGAATCAGGAAAAGAAGACCAGGCAGACGCCTGTCTACTTGGATTGGAACTGTCTAAAAGGACCTGAAGACGATGGGTGTAAAGTAGACCTTGAGCTTACGCAAAAGCGCACAGAGTGGTACACGAAGAAAAAGAAGGCCGACCCCAAAATAAATAAGAATAGGCCAGAACAGAGAAATAGTCTTCGATTGTTCAGTCTACTGCCGAATTTTAACTTACGACTGTTGTTTCAAGAGTAACTAGACCTACTTCCAGGCTTAACTAGTCCTCAACAAATATAGTTTTACAGGTTGGGGAACACAATGGTATGGAGGGCCACACAGCCACGTTTTGATGGAGGTGTCTGTTCCCATTTGGGAGCAACAGACGTGCCGGGATTCATTCACGGACTCGGTATTCGATGAGAATATCTGCGCCGGCGGCTACTCCGGTGGCAAAGACGCTTGCCAGGTACATGTTTTTCCTAAAAGTTGGCTCAACTAGTTCTATTGAACTTCTTCGTCTTTTCACCGGTTCTTGTTCATTGTTACGTCAAGTTAGGTTAGTGATCTGACCAGGTTGGTGGCACTGAAATGGGCTTAGTGACCGATGTTGAAAGAGCCAGTTTGGTCAAAGGATTCAGTACATCTCAAAGAGACTGCTTTCATGCAAGTGTCACATGTTATTTGTAGTAAATGCCGGTTTCCTCATGACGTTTTCCTTCAATGTTTGAGAGCACTAGCGTTGCGGAAGGAGGGAAAAATCTATTGGACGACGACGACGGGATTTGAATCAACGAAAGTCGTAGCCAATACACAACTTCGTACTCTATTCTCTCATTAAAAACTGGCTCTTTCACGATTGAAGACACAAATGCGAATAGAAAGTTTGTTGATCTGCCCAAGTATAGAAGAATATGTTTTATGCAGGGGGACAGCGGTGGCCCACTGATGTACCAGATGTCCAGCAGTAGATGGGCGGCAATCGGAGTGGTATCATGGGGCGTCCGCTGTGGAGAGCCCAACCACCCGGGAATGTACACCCGTGTCGACAAGTATCTGCAGTGGATTGTGGAGAATGCTCAATTCTAAACTGACTTAACAAAAGATGCTTCCTGACACCGTAATCTACGCGAAAATAGTCATTTTTTTAATAGGTACTGTTTAATTAAACCAATGATTCTACTTGCTGCCCTGTATACTTGCATATTTTCATGACAAATACCATCATATCATATAAGATTGTGTGAATATAAATATTATTCTTGCGTACTTACACATTATTCTCTAATCTAACGATCGGTCTCCTATACCACAGATATTATAATACAAGTACCTATACCGACCGTATAGGACCGGTTTTGAAACCAAGTAGCATCTTTGAATACTCGAAATTGCCATTTAGTATTTTAATGGCCGTTTTAGTATAGGGGTATCTTTATTAAATGCTTTATTGCACACAAACAATGTACAAAAGGAGGACTTAATGCTATATATCATTTTCTATCTGTCATCCTTAGCGGTTGGAAACAGAGGTTGGCGTGCAAAAATACTAACTAAAACAAACAAGTGTTAACTAATTTTCTAATCTAAGTTATTTTATAGCTACCTACAATATGAAATGAGTCATAAAAACAATGGTACCAATAGAAGATAAAATAATATTATACGAAACACAAGAGTTATATATAAAGAAGTATTTAATAATATTAATATACCTTTATTTGTTTTAATGTTTTATTTTTGTTAGATCAAATAAATGATTATTATTATTTAATAAAAACAGGTAATACATCTCAAATCTTTGGTTCATCATAAGGATGCCAGAGTCACCTTTTCTCCACATTCCTCGATGGCTTGTAGCATGTCTAGGACTTGGCTCTCATCCATCAATGGGTGGAAAGTAAACGCTAGACGGAAGAAGTTCTTGTGATTCCCGAGCGGGGAATACCCTATCATCAGACGAGAACTTAGAGTTAACAGCTCTTTAATTTTGGGTGTGATCTGAAAGTATAAATTAGACGTAATAAAATTAATTTCATGCGCTGGTTATTTTTTCTCAATTTTTATCGTAACTTACTTATACTTTTCCACTGATTTGCAAAGGTCTCCCTTTCTTTTATGAATTATTGATCTATTATGACCCTTACAAAACAAAATATGTTTTCTCCAATTTGAATGGGCCCTGTAGGTAACCCGAGCTAGCAAGTAGAGTATGCCAGTTCAAGTACTAGGAGTTTCTTACCTTGTGCATTTGTCCCCACCATTCTTCATTCTCAATTTTTTCCCGCATAAACTTCGGGATATACCAGAAGCAGACATTAGGGCACTGCAGAAGGGCTGTGACCAATCTGAACCCGGGTCTCGAAGCCACACTCTCAAGGCAAAACTCGGCGAGTCCCATTATGTGGTCGGTTAACTGGTTTAGTCCGTTGTCACCCCGGGCCTTCCACATAACCCATAGTTTGAATGCGTCTGTCTGAAATGGATCATCGAGAAATAAGGTGAGATAACAATATATTAATTTATTCATAACAAAGGACTAACTATCAAGGAAATAATGATGTATAGCGTGTTAGATATCACAAATAATGTACCACCGTTCAGTTTAAAACTACAATTTGCTACTTGTTACTTGTAGGTCATTCGCTCGTATTAGTCATAGTTTTCCAAATACCTACTTAAATAGGTATAGGTCAGTTTAGGTCATTGCTAAGATTATAAACGTAGGAGCTGCTGGCTAGTGCCAGCCAAGGATTGAAGATTTCCGCGTAATAATATTTCAGTTCAGTCCAATTTCTTGCTTAAGTGGTCATTATAATATTAAAATCAAACTAAAAAAATATCTAATTAGAATTATTTTGAACGCTATAATGAGTCAAGTAAATATATAATCATAGATCGTAAATATTCTTAGTCAATTATAATATAAAATGTTTTTAAGAGGCTATTTTATTTTATTATTTATACCTTTCTCCCACATTGCACGCTCTTGTCTCCCGTATCATAGCTTATATCATAAAACTTGTCCTGTTGGAAGAGATATTGTGCTGCTGCTGAATTGGCCTCATGAAGTAATCCTTTCTTTCGGACAAGAAACGTGGAACACTGCAATGGAGCGCCGGCCATCTTGTGAGGGTTCCAGGATACTGAATCAGCTCTGAAATGGTACGAAGACGCGTATTGATTATGAATTCTTATTTCAAAATCTTCATATTTTGTTTGTGTCGTCGGTATGCGAGGCTCTCGCTAGCTCGTATAAATGAGGCAAGTGAAAGAAACACACCTTTCAATTCCTTTCAATCGTTTCTTGTATTTCTGTGAAAGTATCAAACTTCCACCCCAGCATGCCTGAAACAAAACCACAAAGCAATACAAATTTTAAACGAGTGAAGTGGTACCTACTGATTACTGAGAAGCTACCTACAAAATAACATCAACAGTTGTGTTCCGACCACAGACACTAAATATAATCCACATAAATGTGCTCATCGACAATGATTAGTTCTTTATAATTTTTTAAACTATCTGAATCAGAAAATGTTTTCAATGAACGTTTCCCTGCTCAACAAAACTTGATTATACATTACTAGCTAGCCTTTGCACGCGTGGAGTCGTATTTAAAAAAGACTCATACTACGATACATACTTTCACACCCATTTAAGGATTTTCATATTTAAGGCGGGGCTTAAATATGAAAATCCAAAAACCCTGAAACATGTCGATATTTATTCATGCTCAGTAGCTGTAATTCAAATTGTCATGTTTCAACTTCAAAGAACCAAAGCCTTTCATTCAAAGTTCACAATTCATTTCACCCCTCTTAAAGTAGAGATTTTCAAAAAGCCTTTCTTAGCACATGAAATCTTACGTTATAAAATAAACCTATGTTTCAAATTTCAGCTTTTCAGACCTACAAGTTTTGGCTTTGGTTTTGCTTTGATAGATCAGTAAGTCAGGACAAACGATTTTATAAATATAGATTTATACAATACATACTATTGACTACCAATCTACCATTAGCACGTTAGTACAGATAGCACATCAAAAATATACCTATAGATTATTTTGTAATTACTTAATGGCCCAATGAGAATCTCCTCTTTTCTCCCCTATTTTCAAGCCGGTAACTATATAAAGAGATTATGAGTTGCAAAATGTTATCTCTCCGGCGGGGAATCGAACCCCGGTCTCCCGCGTGACAGGCGGGGATACTTACCACTATACTACCGAAGACATGTTACCAGTTATTAAAATTAATCGACGTATTCAGGACGTATTACCAATCAGATAATAACAAAGAATATTCTTTGATTCGTATCTCTTGGTAGTACCTAGACCAATCAACGATAATAATTATCTCGAAATAATTTCAAGGCTGATAAAAAAAAAAAAAAAAAAAAGATTTTTCACTTTAGGTATCTGTAAGTACTTAGTCTGTAGATACTTTATCATTATTTGAAGTTTTATCGAAGCAAGATTTTATTAGGCGAAATACTCCGTTGATTTCGAATAGGTTATTTGAATAGACAGGTATACTTACATCAACGTGAAACCAAACGTCATGTTTCCTACAAACATCAGCGATTTCATCCAGCTCATCAATAGCGCCTAAGACCGTGGTTCCAGCAGTACCATTGACCAACAAAGGATACCTTCCTGCTTTAATTTCATCTTGAATCGACTTGGCAAGTTCGCCTATGATCATCTGACCTCTGTCATTGGTTTTAATGAAGCGAACGCTTTCGGTTCCAAAACCTAACCAGTGTGCTGCTTTTCGAATGGAGTAATGGCTCTGAAATGTGAAAAGCTGATTTATTTATTGTAAAACCTATGTAAGCTTATGTGGCAAGTTGCCAAGACGAGATCTCGCCGGATTGTGCTTTCTCATCATTATGGGTTTTGCATCTGTCAGATTGGGGGGAAAAGGCACTTCGGTGCACGGCTTTCGTGCTTTCTACTATCTTTCTAGTGAACTCCTGAAATCTCACCAGAAGCTTTATATTTTTGCAGATAATGGACGATCGAAAGGGCAATATACTATTTGTAAATAAATAGCATATTTTTCTCTACAAAAGCGATTATTAGTATTATTTATTGTTTAACGTTAATTAATTTGTTATTGTTATGTTACAATTATATTTATGTTTTATTAAGTATGCTTTATGTATGCAATATGTGGGTTCCGTCCTAAATAATGGATGTAGCGACTTTATTAAGGATCTGCTATGCCATATGCTTTCCTGAATAAATAACTTTTATTTTAATCATACTAAGTAAAGCACTAGACTTACTACTAGAATATTGACGCCCAGTATAACCTTAAGCTACCCAAGTAAATTTTGTCAAATGACGTAGGCAAATACTAGAGCTTACCTACAGCAGCGCAGCGGAATTCTTGTTATAAAGTCTTTTGTACCTAATCTGACATAAAAATCTAGACATTATAGATAGGTAGTCCAATACTTACATCCTCTGAAGTAAACATCACTAACTCAGGCAATGCCCTCATTCCTTTAGTCTTGACCTCGGGGAAGGCGTTATATCTCGCAGCCACGATACCATACAACAGAGACATACTTCCGCCAGGACTGAAGATGCCATCACCGTTCGGAATACCGAATAAGTTGAGGATATGCGCTATAAGTTTCAGTTCTATGAGTGTGAATGCTGGAGCTACTTCGAATGTGTACCTGCGACCAATAAATATTTTTTAAGAATATGCGATAGCCAGTCTAAAACATCAGTATCATAATAAATAGAGAGTGAAGAATAAGAATATTTAAGGAGAGCAAGGAATGTTTTTTTTGTTCGTTAAAATATATTTTGCAATGCATGATTTTACTGGGTGCGAGTCCTTATCAATGAAATTTAAGATAACGAGCGAAAATCCCTTCAATCAAGAATAATGTTTGGAATACTTACTGTCCAGTGTTAAAAGCTTCTGACATCCAAGCTCCTGAAAGTCCGTAGGGGTCTGTGCCTCCAAACAACTGGTTCCTGAATGTGGCTTTGTTGGTTTTGACGCTGTATTGCAAGACTTGTCGAACACATTTCTCTAGATCTTCGTCGCTTACTCCATCTGAGATGTTCAGGTCCAGGATTTTCTAGTATAATCAAGTAAGATCGTGGTATTTAATAATTCGTGGTTTCAACGCACGCCACGTTTGTGAAGTTCTGATTTGTGGTGTAGCATCCCCACTGGCTAAACCATCCTCCTAAACAAACATAAGTTCACGATTGGATATTTAGGTACGCTACCTACGAGTGAAGGATTGAAGCCTTGCCTGAGATCATGGTGATGTTGAAAGCCACTAATTGGAGGTTTCAGATTGTGCTCAAAGCTAATAAGTTGTAGGCCTACTCAGATCTCAACAAAAATATCTAAATAAAATCAACTGGTAATAGACATTCTGAAATGAATCCTTATCAATTTTGCTCCGAGTATTGAACTCTGATAAATATTAGGTACTTACCTATTATGAAGTAGGGAAGCAGACATACGCATCCAACTAGCTGTATATTGCTCTACCAACTCACGGAAGCATAGTAAATTATAGTAGGTACCTAGTTGTGAGTAATTAACATGGTAGGTTACATTAATTACAGTCAGACAAGCTGATAGGAATTGTTATCACCCTGCACTTTGCAACACAATAGGTACCTTCTTAGTTAGGTGATAAAATTGCATAGTACATACCTAAATGATAAAATTACAATCTTATTGTCCATTATGTTTAAAAATATAGCCTTAAAAATTGGTAAGTATGAAAGTCTTAGTGGGCGGTATTTTTAGGTTTGACTCTCGCAGTTTGAATTAGGCAGAAAGGTAACAACGTTTCAAATACTTATAAAAATTCAATTTGTTTAGTCTAGTAAGGTAGGTAGGTAAACCAGTTTTTTCCTACCATCGACCGACGGTTGTTTTAAGAGAGAGCAATGTGATTACATTTTGTTATGTACCTAATAACAGAGCAGCAAATAGTGGTACCTACCTAGCACCTTCCGATCGAAACCACATTTTACGAATTATGTATGTCAGGTGTGGTCTGAATAAATTTCTTGCAAAGTAGGTACTTACCTACCTACTGTCTTCAAGTATCTAAGTCCCTACTTATTTTACTAACAGGTTTTTTTTTATTGTTACCATCCTAACAAATAGATAGGTATATTCTAAAATATATACCTATTTGTTAGGATTCGTTAGGAAGGGGATTAGTTATTATTAATAAAAAAACCTGTTAGTAAAATAAGTAGGGACTTAGATACTTAACTTATATCTTTTGTAGTATTTAGTGTTTAGCTCTAATAAACGCAACCCAGAATCTTTCGGTATCTAAGTAATATGAAATATAAGTAGGTAGTAGGTGAAATATAAGTACCTCCAATTCCTTAGGATGTTTGTACTGTATCAACGGCAAATGGTCAGCTGTCTCCTCTTTAACTATCCTCAGTACTTTATCCAGAAAAGAATTCCCGTTCTCCATTCTCACCGCTTTGTCCACGGAGAAGTGTTCACAGGTCAATGGTTCAACACAGACTGTGCTTGATTGACGTAACGACCCTTTCACAATATAATGTATGTAGTAAGGTAGGTAGGTACTTACTTTTCACACATTAGGTTCCTTTCCTACATAAATACAATGTTATGTGGACAGTATAGGTACTTATCTTCTTATTGTCTGTCGCTAGTAAAATTATATGATCATAGAGGATAATTTTAGACATAAAATTATTCGTAAATGTGTCCGAAGAT
The DNA here is from genome assembly GCA_958496245.1 of Perizoma flavofasciatum. Taxonomy (NCBI): domain Eukaryota; kingdom Metazoa; phylum Arthropoda; class Insecta; order Lepidoptera; family Geometridae; genus Perizoma; species Perizoma flavofasciatum. Next base: position 4,910,276 of record OY292439.1, on the reverse strand, counting down.
AACCGTATTTATTTTAATTTAGTTATTTAGGAGAACAAACAATTATACTCTTATATTACTTAAAAATGTTATCAACATGGTTTTAGAGTATAATCAGCCCCGTTGTCCACGAATTTGCGTAAAAAATTAAGGGGTGATTGAAAACAAGCATGTTCAAATATGAGCTTATCGAAAGGGGGTTTTTGAACTATGGGATTAAAGAGGACTTAAAGAAATAAAGACATAAAAAGTGAGATTATCTGTGATACCTATCGACTGAAAGGAATAAATACCTATATACCTACCTACTACAATGCGCCACATTTTTTAATATTGTTTTAGTCGTAGTTTTTGAGTAGGTAGGTACCTATTAGGAAAATTCTTTCTTTTTGTACACTTAAACAAAACTAGAAAACTAGATGTCGGTAGTAGAAAGTTAAATAAGGAAGTTAGTTCTGAATCGCGCTGTGGACACTAATATTCAATAGAGGTAAAGTTTATAAGTTTGGATGTAGGAGGAAATCTCTGATTTTTAAAATTATTTATTGAATATTTAGAATAGGCCTTCAGTCTGGACATATAGGCTGTAAGGTAAGTATAAATGTTTCTTACGAACGCTGGTTACTTTTAATCTGCTATTTATACTTTTATCCGGGTATCACGAGGACGAAGCCGTGAGCAGTAGCTAGTGTTTGATAAATTTACGACTGCTAAACTTATAACCCTCCGGTTCCGGTAATAGAGTATAAAAACTGTAAAAAACAAACACCTTACCGACACATGATGTACCTACATAGTCATGACGCCACACTCGGATTACCTACCTGTGTCGTGGGTATCAGGAACTACGAGTACCATGGTAGGTACTACCATAACACTTAGACCCGGAACAAATATCTGCAAAACAAGCAAACTCTATGCAAATTCCTGATGTCAAAGGTACCTACCATACCTTAGGTAGGTATCTACCAAAGTACCTACCTTACTTGCCAAACCGATACACTGTCAAACCTGCAACGAACCTGCATCAATTTGTAAAATAAGTAAAACGTAGTGGTTAGTTCCTCTATGGTTTTTTTTTATTTATTAACTTTTGTGTTACTAAGGCCGGGACAGGCCTATTATTATCGCCACTTGGTTTCTTCGCCCTTATTGTGATTTTAGAGTGGTTCACGTCCGATGAGTTCCTCCAAAGGTTGGTCGATTCTACAAACATAGTTAATTCCTAGATTGGATATAGATAAGTGCACAGATAAAAAATATTTTGCTCATAAGTGTCATAAAAACATCAAACATTGTACTGTTTGTCGATCGATAAACAGTTTTAATTTTTCTATTATTTTCTGCAAATAATAAACGAATTGCTAGGCACAGACTACTATATGTAAGGGATGACTGATTGAAACGAGACCTAATAGATTTATAAGTATGAACGAAGTATGTGTACCTATGATAAGTTTTAAGTGTTTATCCAAATCTATAGCCAAATTTTTAGTAGAACTGGTAAAAAATATACAAAATGAACTTCGGAAAAGGGCGCTCTCGCTCCAGAAGGAACTCTATGAACATTGTGAACTCTGAGAAATGGAGAAACTACGGCAAAAGAAGTTCAAGAAAGGACGCAGAACTTTTCAACGACGATTCCGACGATGACGAACCAAAATACAATGAAATAAAGGACTGGGTACAAGACTTCTTCGAAAAGAAAAGCAGTTCTACGGATAAAACTGACCAAGATGTAGAAGTGCAGCTGACACAAAGGCAGACTTTGATTCTTTCAACGTTAGTTCCTGACGAGATATTGTCGATAGACAAGTAAGTTTACGAGCCAATAAAATTCAATAGCTAAAGATTCTTTGGTTCGTGCTAGTGTAGTGGCCGGAGTTTAAAGCCTGCCGGAAGGCCTAAGCGTGGTTCAACATATCCGGGAGCGACATCAAAACGTGCCTTCTAAAGCATGAAAGTACTTAGTAATGTTGATGTGAAATAATGTAGGTAATATGTAAATTACATTGCAGATTTGATCAATCGGACCCTAAACGCTTCGTCGGGGTTCTTCTTATGGCAGACGTATCTGGATACACTGCATTATCAGAGCGATACAACAATACTGGAAAAGGTGGAACTTACAGACTCACAGTTACCCTCAACACCTACCTTGGATCACTAATAGAACTTATTTACACCCACGGTGGGGACATATTAAAGTTTGCTGGAGACGCATTTTTGGCTCTATGGAAAACAGACAAACGAACATTTCTTTGCCATACAATTCACAAAGTTATTGCTTGCGCATTGTTGATACAACACTCCTACTCATCATACGAAACAGATGTGAAAGTAAGTCTTCGAGTGAAACTTGCTATTTCTGCCGGTAATCTGATGTTTGCCCCTATAGGTAGAGGAATCGACATGAACTATGTTATATTTGGCCTGCCAGTACTTGAAGCCAAGGCTGCAGAAAGTGTTTGCTCTTCCGGAGAAGTTAAATTGACCAAAACTGCTTGGGGCCACTGCTATTCCCGAAATTATGATCATATTATTCATGATGATGGTCATGTCACGATCAAATCTATTCTCTACGATCCTCACGAAAGCGACGTGACGAAACCTTTTCTCGGTTTTGGTGCAATGGTCAAACAAATAAAGCGACCACTTAATGCTATAGAAAATCTTCCTGATTTCCTATTGGAACCTAATAAAAACTTAAGTGCTGCAGAAGTTTTAAAAAAAAATGAAGTACTCAGTCTCCGTAAAACAATTTTGATGGCAAAAGAAAAAAATATTGGTTCAGAGATTCGTAAGTTTATGATAAGACCTGTGCTGACGCAAATTGATGCTCATCAACCGCTCGAGTATCTTACCGAGATGAGACAAGTCTCTATTTTGTTTATGACACTCAAACCAAGGGACTGTCCGTTTCCGCAGCTTATAACAATCGTAAACAATGCATATCAAATAACATGTGAGATCGTTTACAAATCTATGGGCTGTGTGAATAAAATAATACTGTTCGATAAGGACGTTATGATCCTTGTGGTTTTTGGACTACGTGGCTTCAAGCACGAGTCTGAGGCTCAAGCAGCGTTGAAATGTGCTTTCAGTATAAGAAAATCAGTGTCTGCTCTTGATGGTGTTATGGAAGTCTCTATTGGTGTGACAACAGGCCAAGTCTACTGTGGTGTCGTAGGTCATCCTCTCAGAAGAGAATTTACTGTTATTGGTGCTATTGTCAATAAAGCTGCTAGGCTCATGTGCGGGTTTCACAATAAAATCACGTGCGATGAAGCCACTTTTATAAAAAGTAAAATGTCAACGAATGGTTTTACGCTGCAACCCAAAACTGAACTTAAAGGTATTGGTCAACCAGGGAAAATTTATGAATATACAGAGGACATTCGACTCAAAGAATTATATGATATACCGATGATGCCACCTCTTCTTGACAGATGCGATGAAATGGAATATTATCAAAACTGGCTAACTGATAGTCACCAAACATTTCGAGACTTTGATGCATTACTATTAGTTGGCGAATCACGCATCGGAAAAACTAGACTGCTAGAATGGATGGCTAGACATGCTAGGAATTCTAGTTATCATGTGAGCTTTGTTACGCTATCGTCAATTCATTCTGCAACTCCATACTTAGCATTGAATCAAATTATTAACCAGATATTGGGACTTAAAGAACCTGTTTTGGGATTTAGCAAAGAAGAAAAGATTGTACAGCTAATGAAAGTTTACACTGAAGATTTATGTTACCTAAATAACATTTTGAAAGTACGATTTGCATTTAATGAAAGGATTTACTCATATAACGAACAAAAACGTAAAGAAAAGGCTAAATCAATTTTCACGAAACTGATTAAGGCTCTGCTAGAAACTCAAATTATATTTTTAGATGACTTACAAAATTTAGATGCTTTTTCTTGGGAGTTTATATCACTTATGTTCTGTTCTATGAAAATATTTACCGTCTTGTCAGTTACTCGCGGAAAGTTTAGCTCGGTTCACAATTGGCTTTACACTGTCTTCATTAACAACAGTGTAAGAAAAATGGTTTTGGGACCTCTAACACACTCCATGATTCCAGCTTTGGCTTGTCAAATATTGGATGTCAACGCAGTACCAAAAGATCTTTGCGATGCATTGATATCGAAATGTGACGGAATGCCAGGTCTTGTCGAAAGCTTTATAATACACTTGTTTTCAAACGGTGCTCTGGAGCTAAAAAAAATACAAGAAAATCAAATACAAGAATGGGTTGAATGTGATTTACAGTTTCCTGATTCCGATATGTTACACCCACAAGCGTTGGACTTAAAAGATCAAGATGCACTCGACGATTTTTTAGAAAATGATTACACTGGAGAAATAGGAATTTGTATAGTTACACAAAAAGAAGAATTAAAAACGAACATCAACGTGCAAAACTTAGATACATTAATAATGATACAAATCGATTCTTTGACTCCATACCAACAGTTATTGCTGAAGATAGCATCTGTAATTGGTAATGTGGTGTCAAGAGATCTCTTAGAAAGTATAATGTATGAGAATAATCCTTTAACTACAGCAAAAGCAATCAAAAGATTATTCGCAATGAGGATTTTATCATGCGCAACCTCCACTAGCGCAAAATGTAATCGTAAAGTCACATCATCATCAGACGCATCATCTACAATAAACATGAATTTAACTTGTGACTGTTCCTTTGAATACGATCATGAGAATATGGACAATCTTCCGAAATATTCTTTTTGTAAAGTAATTAAATTTAAAAATAAGAATTCCAGAAATACTTGTTATGAATTACTTCCATTGAATCAAAAGAAAGAATTTCACTCACGTATAGTTAATTATTTAGAAAACAACAAACTTAAATGTCCAAGCTGTGGAGGAACTGTTATGATTGTGCAGTCTTTACTTAGTATTGTACCTAATACTTCTTTTAGTACCATAAGCAACAACTCACAAGCAGAATACAGTGCTTCCAGTGATACACAAGATGATGAACCAGAAATTAAAATTAAAAACCGCGCCTGTACTTCAGAAAACATTGACAGAGAGCTATTTCAATCGGATAAAAATACTAAAGAAGTTTTCAAGTCAAACAGTGAAGAAATCTTTACTAGAAATATTTCAACTGATCGTTCTTACTTTCATAAAACAAAGGCAAAGCATAATTCCATTTTAAAAGCCAAGAACAGCGAAGTCGAATGTGCGAACCTTAATATTAGTAGAAGATCAACAAAACGAGTTACGATGATAAGCCAAAATTTAAAAAAAACTTCTAAATTTACCAACGACAGAGTATTTGATATGCTACGTGAAGTAACTGAGGCTGAAAATCTTACTGATTGGCATAATTTGGGCATTGTAGACAGTAAAGATGATCTAGAAACAGAAAAAATAAATACCAGGAAATCACTAAATATTAAAATAGAAAAGAGTGTTTCGCTGACCAATTTCAGTAAATGCACCTGTGCTGATTTACGCATTGCTATCTATGAACAACTCATTCATCACGCATTATTAGCCGAATTAAAAAGCAAAGCTATAGAATTTCAAATAACATTCAGTTATTTGAATCTCCTAGCCAATAATGTAGATACTGTATTCTCAACGCTCGAAAAATCTGAAAAAATGTGTTCTGAAGATCATGGAAACTTAGATGCATTTGTCAAAAAGAGGTATTTAGGCAAGATACATTCGTTGCGAGCAGCTGCTTGTTTGATGAGTGGAAGGCTAGCAGCAGCAAAAATAGCCATGGAACGTGCATTGAAAGTTTACAGAATAAATCTCGATAACGTCACAGGTTTTTTGCAAATCAGAGATATGATTAATTCCATTAGAATGAAAAGAAAAAGATATCGCCAATACAAAATTACCATGCAATCTGATTCTGTTTTCTGTCTGAATGTTGCAACACTATTGAACTCAATGGTGGGAGAACAACGCATGGCAAAGATTGCAGCGGCCCGGGCCTTGCAAATCATTCGTAATGTAGAATGTCCCGTAGTAGATATTTGTGATGCATACAGTAACGCCATAGTAGTGGAACTAGATCGGGGAACATCTGAAGGCACAGCAGAAATAGAAAGAATGGCAAGCCAAACATTAAAGCAATTAGTGTGTCCTATTCAAGCTGATGAACTCTATGCGGTTGGGAAGCTTTTCATGGAGTCTTTTCGGGCACGGTTGGCGAGAGCACAGTTAGCCGCAGCGATTAGATCAGGCTTTCGGGCTATAACAGTGAGTCGTTTTCTTCAAGCAAACAATGTTTCTTTGGACATCATACCCGATCTGTTTTACGTTTTACTTTCACGAAGACGAATAGAAGAGGCTATAGATATTTTACAACTAGTTCTGCAGATGGGCGGTAACCAAGTTTCACAAGATAGCGAGACCTGGTACTACGCCCTTTGCATAGACATGGTATTAGATGCTGGTTTTCAGTTAGAAAGCCCGATACATATCAGTCACTTTGCCGAGTTCGCACTAAACAGGGGAAAGTCTGCAGGGCCCGGTCGACGACGGCTAGTGGTGGGTTTATGGACATACTGGCTGAGAGCAGACGCTGAGCAGAAAGCACGACGATTTGAGTCCGAAGCATTGAGCTGGTCTTCGAATGACGAAGAAGATGGATCGTTGACAACTCTGATAAGTGCGATGAGGTTAGCTGATGGAATGTTGGAGAGCTTGGCCAGAAAAGTTGATGACTTGAAGAAGGTAATTTTCTTAGATGTTATCGAAATCTTTAAGTGTACATAGGTACTAACATGCTTCAAGTTTCTTATGATTTTAGGTAGTGGACCTTATGGAGTTGCGCTCTATAGCTGACAGGGAACTAGCCAGATTGGAGAGAGATGCTCGCCTGATGCGCACTTTGTACCCTCGTTGGATGTTGCTAAGAGCTAACTCTCTGAAGCTGTCTGGTCGACAAACTGCAGCTACGGTTTTATTCAACCAAGTTAGTTATTCCCAACACTTTTTTTCCTCACCCACCTTCTAATTAACATGCAAATGATAGGTACAGTTGTTCCACTCAAGCCAAGGATGGAGGGCGCATGCTGTTCCTTTTATATCATCTCAGGGTTGCACATGATTGCCAGTGGGGTTCTATTCCTGGCCTTAGTTAAAGACGTAATTTATCAAATAAATATTAGGTAAGGCAGTCAGAAAACATAATATTAAATGTTGATGAGTAAGTAACGAACGAACGCGAAAACGCGATGAGAGAATCCACTGATGAAAACAAACCGAGTAACTATATTATGTAAGGTTCTACCTATATCATTCACTTATATTGTACCTATCTAAAAGTACAAAAGATCTTAAAGTACATAAAGTGATTTTTTAATGCTTTTGTATGCATTAAAGAGGTATGTATCTATCTATCTACATTCATGCATTGTCTCTTTGATAGGAGATGGAGAGTACGTTGTAGAGCCATTATCTAACATTTTAAATGGAGTTACTGATATCTAACTACCTACCTATCCTTTGCGTATTGCTCGTAGCACTAGATTTTTTTCAGCAGCAGCGTACCTACTTATAGAAGGTAAGTACTTACTACTTTTCCTTGCTGGAAAATAAATAAGCTAGGTAGGTACTTATGTAATTAACACAGCAGATTTATATTTAGAATGCTATGTATTTTTTGTCAGGCGTTGGAAGAGTCGCTTCGCATCAATAACCACATGGAAGAGGCTTTGGCCCGAGCCGCAATATCCCGATCTGTATTCTGGACACAAAGTGCAAGGTCCAGCTGCTTCATAAACTGGCAGGCGGGCGCGGAGCACGCACGTTCCTCGTGGTATCAAATCATGTACCGGATCACTACTACGAGACAATGACCCAACAAAGTAAGTACCTAGAGCCTAGAGCTCTACCTAGACGTACTGGTTATTTATTAACTACTTTTTTACATGTCTTTAATTATGCCTAGTGTGTGTGACTACAACATACTTAAAATACTTTCGATCTATATGTACTTATAAATATACATAGGCCCTCGACTATAGTGGCTTCGGGTAATTCCAAACTGATAATTGATGAGTTAACTAGATATAGGAAATAACAATAATTTATCAGAATTTATACGTTTAAATCATTCCATCTTGTTAAATATATAGCCCTGAACTCTCAACTCTGGTACAGTTGCATCTGTTTAACATTGCAATTAGTAAATAAATACGTTTTAACCTGATGATATATTTTTTTTGTGCGAGTGCAATTCCGAAGTATGTCGCATAATTCCGAAAGAAGTTTGAAAATGTCTTACGTGGTTCTGATATAAGATACGAGTACATATTTCATTTTAGTCCGTATTTACCCTCAATAAACGTTTGGGTGTAAATAATAATTATCGAAATATCCCGATTTTCAAAATAGCCGAAGGCACCTTATGCACAATTGCACACCTATCTAGGTACATTTTCTGCCCTATGTTGCCTATGTGCTCTTGTAAAAAGGTAAAAAAAACATAAAATAAATATTGTTATGTTCTAATTATTACATAGGTAGGTACATAACTGTTTATTTTTTGAGATTGTTTTGTTAGTACCTACATACATTGTACCTCTATATTGGTACAGTTTTTATAGAGCTTCTAAAAATTATGATAGGAACTAGCAAGATTTTGAAATTAGAGAGACTGCTGCTGACGGTTTCTTCTTGTTTTTTGAGAAGTCAAAGTCACTAAGAGTTTTCCTTATAGTGAGGCTGTTAGAATGTTTGTTTTTAAAATTATAAGGTTAGATGTTACAAGCAGTGTATTGCATTCCAAGCATCTTAACCCTTAAGTAATTTTGCTGACTATACTATACATAAAATTTAAAAAAATCTTGCAGAAAATCTAGGCTTGATACAACTTTAAGTTTTTTTGAAAATGGTTTCCGAACGTATCTTTATTTTAAAGAAAAAAAACCACGTTCTTTATTTTGGCAGTTTAGAAGCATTTGACAAATTTTGAATACCAACGGCGGAGCTTCACTATGTTCAAGGTAAATTATTCTGTTTTTATTGTTTGAACAGTAAAATATGGTTTTCTAACATTTAAAAATTGATTACAAGTATTTGATATTTATATCTTAGCGTGAAATAACTTTTGGGGACAACTAATTTTGCATGATTTTTGGTGTTTTTGTATAGTGTAAAGCATACCATACAACGCTACTCCTTAGCAGAACTAGCCCTGGTTTGTTATGTATAGTATATTATACATTGCGATATTTCAGGTTTTGAGTGTTCTATGGCTAACATGGGTTTTGGCCATTTTTTTTTAGAGTTTGCTTTAGTAATGTACATACCTACCTTACTTATTATTCAACCTGGCTTGTTCAGTATGTTTGTATGAAGGAATCTAAGTTTGCTTGGTTCAAATCTTAGCTTACGGTAACTTGGCACTCATTTCTGCTTTGTGGGTTTGGTTTGGCTGCATGGGTTTTTTTTGGTTGTTGTAGAAATATGCTGCTAGTATAGACGAGCAAAGCAAATTTTATCGCTTGTTCCTAAAGAAAATGCGAGTTCTGATGCTAGTGATGAAAGGAGTAGTGAAGATGAAATCTGGGGATCTATGGAGACCTCACCAGCACCATCTCTAGATTCATCCTTCGAACGGCTTAATCTACTTGATAGTCCGGTTCAAACCACCATTTATTCTGACGAGGATAATCTCGACGTAACTGCACCTGACGAAGAGCCTCCGGAAGCGAGAGTCCAGCAGGAGTCTTCTGGTGAAAACTTACCGCCACTCACACCAGTCTTTGAAGAAGTTTTTCCGAGTCCTACGCAATGCAATTTATTCGCTATTCCGTCGGTAGCTTCATTACCTTCATTGTCGTCCAACCAAAACTCTCCATGCCCATCTTCTGCTACAAAAACACGTTACCAAAGAAAACGTAAAGCGCCAACAGTTCGCACGAACACTCTTAAGAAGCGTAATAGCAAATATAAATTAGCATGCCAATGGAAAAAAGGACGACTGCAAAGTAAAGCCGAGATACCTGAAGCAGTATTTCAAGAGCCTGTTCCTGATGATTGGTCACCACTTGACTATTTTTACCACTTTTTTACGGAAGAAATCGTAAAAAATATTATCATGCACACCAACTTGTACAGTTTACAAGAAAAAGATAAATCCATCAAAGTGACCAAAGAGGAAATCTTAGATTTCTTGGCAATCAACATACTTATGGGCATTGTTGTTATGCCGTCGTATAAAGATTATTGGAAAACTTGTTTTAGATACGCCCAAGTAGCAGACGTTATGCCCCTAAAAAGGTTTCAACAAATCAGACGGTTCGTACACTTCGCAGACAACAATGAGGCAGACACTGATGATAGATATTATAAATTGCGTCCCATAGTTGACCGAATAAGAGCCCAGTGTCTATCAGTTGAAGAAGAAAATGCGTTTAGCATCGATGAAATAGTGGTACCATACAAAGGGAAAAAAGCAGGGAGTCGACGGCAATATAATCCCCAAAAACCACGAAAATGGGGGTTCAAGAATTTGGTGAGAGCTGGCGTGTCTGGTATAATTTACGATTTTATGCTGTATGCTGGAGATGACACATTCCGCGGCGTTCATTTCACACCTAAGGAAGAGACTATGGGGGTTGGAGCCAAGGTTGTACTGGCGTTGTGTAAGACCATCAAGACGCCAGCATGTGTTGTCTATTTTGACAACTATTTCACATCATTGGAGCTGGTGTATTTGCTGCGAGAAAACTACGGAATATTCAGTCTGGGCACTGTACGACCAAACAGACTTCAAGGAGCACAAAATATGTTGATGGCGGACAAACTGCTTGAGAAGAAAGGAAGAGGGTCGTTTTCTCAGATGGTTTGCAACAAAAACAAGCTGAGCGTAGTGAAATGGTTCGACAACAAAAAAGTCACACTCGTCAGCTCCTATTGCGACGCGTATCCAGTCGATATCACCAAACGCTATAGCAAAAAAAGTAAACAGTATGTCGAAGTGCATTGCCCCCAAATTGTAAAGCACTACAATCGTCACATGGGTGGAGTAGATTTGGCTGACATGCTCATTGTCTTGTACCGCACTGGTATGAAATCTCACAGATGGTACATCAACATCTTCTCTCAGCTGCTGGACATCTGCGTCAACAATGCATGGCTTCTACGCCGACGACACTATCAAATGAAAAATATTAAGAAAAAGTCAGACCTTCTGAAGGTTTTCAGATATGAAATATATGCTGAGTTGCTAAAAAAAACAGATCTGTGTCAGTCCAAAACAAAGAAAGCGTACCCGAGGGAAATAAAATCCGAAAGCCAGTTGCAGTAAGGCCCACTGATGATGTGAGGTATGATCAGTTTGATCACTGGCCTCAAGTAGCGGGATACCAGAGGTGCAAAAACTGCAAAAGAGGACAAGCGAGCACAGTTTGCACTAAGTGTGAAGTGCATTTATGCTATGTCAAGGGCAGAAACTGCTTCATGGCTTATCACCAAAGGAACATCAAAGGATAAGCCATTTAACAGTTTTAACTGAGACTCAAGCTCAGTGGCAATGTACATTATGTTATACATACCTATGTTAATATTGTCCGCATTCAATGTGGCAATGTATATGATGTCATACATGCCTATGTTCATGTTGTCTGCATGCAATGTGGCAATGTATGTTATATTATACATGGCTTTTTCCAAAAACGTTAAGATATAGTTTTTTTTTTTAAATTTTATTATGTGTCTCATATGCTAAATAAACGAATTTTAATATTTGTTTTGTTTTAATTCACGAAAGCAATTTTAATTTTCAATATTTGCTCATCGCGCAATGTAACACTCCCCTTCACTCACACTCATTTTAAGACGTGTTTATTGAAATGACGAAATAATCTATGAGAACCAGATAAGGTTTTTTTTTGCTGGATATACTTACAAGACCTAGGAAGGTTGTGGTACCTACCTTGTTTAGTAATTAGTAAGTTACCTTGCTAAGACAGTAAAGTTTGTTTGGTAACTGCATCATTTGTCTTGAAATTACTAGAAAAGAAAAAGAGTAACTACCATATAAAAAAATAAAGTTCGAAAAAAATCCTTAAAAAAATATGTAATTTGTTAGCGAAAGCCAACTCTAACTACATCAAATAAAGTTAAAATTAAGAAAATCACAAAATAAATCCTGAATAGAATATAGCTACGCCGAAAAAAAAATGGATTTCAGCAGTTGTCATACATGTAAAGATGATGCAAAGTACCTAAGAGAACAAGATGTTATGTAAAGTTACTAAACTTTATCGTTATCATACTTGTGACAAGATTTATGAAGCTAATAAATTATCTACATTTGAGTGTAGTTGTGCGAGAAATACCGAGCTGAAATGACGGACAAAAAGTTAATTTTTGTTGGGACAATCGCTTCTTCTGATTCTCCGAAGAATCTAAAAATTTACAACGGTTTTATAGCTGTAGAAAAAGGGAAGGTAAGTTACATTTTTCTGTTTTCTTTGCCTATGACTGTAATAGCCTACCTGCCCACAACTTTTATTAGACCATGCTTGTTTCAGATTACCAAAAAGGGCTCTATACAAGAATTCAAACAGCTCCAAAATGCTGGAGCATTACCCAATTTCAGTATCATCCAGTTGGGACCTGACCAGTTTCTTATGCCAGGGTTTGTGGACTGTCACACCCATGCCCCACAGTTTCCGAACCTTGGTCTAGGATTGGACAAACCCCTGCTGGAGTGGCTGGCCAAGTACACATTCCCTCTAGAGAAGAAGTATGCTGATATTGAGTTTGCTAATCAAGTGTATGACAAAGTTGTGGTAAGTTTTCATTAAAAGAATAAAATATCATAAAATCAAAATGGCTAAGTGCTTCACAATGTAAAGAATACAGGCTCACTAGGTTTTGTAAATAAATGTTGAAAATTTAAGTTCTTTTCTGCACTGGCTGTAAAAGCTAAACAAGCTTTAGTGGCACTAGGCAGGCCATAGAGCTTGCAGAACCAACAAACACTAGGGAAGAGGTACTCACTGGACTGTTAACATATTATGGTCAAAAGAATGCAGTACTTAGTTAATTAACCAGTTCACTATTAACATTAAAAATCAACTTTATTTCATAAACTACTTACTTCACTGGCCCGACTTGTTACCAGGATCAGATTTCTCATTTTTTTGAGAAGCCTTTGTTTAGCAGTAAACATTGCTGACTGATCATGTTAAAAAAGAATAGTATATACCCATAATCACTCTTCAACATATACCCATAATTTTGGCATTTTCTCCATGTTAGTTTTAGCTATAACAGTCATCAAGCCATGAAGGAGGCTTTTAACTAGCCACTTGTTCCTACTAATGAACAGACATGAGCTGATTGCAGGTTCCAATGATTGACATTTTTACCCATTTTCCAGCAAAGACTTCTGAGAAACGGCACCACAACAGCTTGCTACTTTGGAACAATACATCTAGAAGGCACACTACAGCTTGTGAGCAGTGCCATCAAACACCAGCAGAGAGCCCTAGTGGGAAAAGTCAGCATGAACGAGAAAAATGATGAGGGGTACTACAATGATACAAAGAAAGAACTGGCTGAGGTTGAGGAGTTTGTAATAAAAGTTCAGGAACTAAAGGTATGTTTTTTACAAGAATTTGGGGGAGACCTTTAACCAGCAGTGGATCACAAGTTACTGAATAGTTTATAATGGATAGATAATAAGTATACATTTAAAAATGACATCATATCATCAACAACCTGTAAATGTGTACTACTGGACATAGGCCATATACATAGAGTACCATGGTGAATTATCTTTTGCTATCTCCATCCACTGATTTCCCGCAACCTTAAATGATATATTAAAAATTAATAATGTAAAATTTTTTTACAATATGATCATACATATATTTCAGTCTAATCTGGTACAACCAGTTGTAACACCGAGGTTTGCTGTGAGCTGTGACAATGAGCTGATGAATGGACTTGCGAAAATCGCCAGCAAATATAATTGTTTCACTCAAGTAAGTACTCATTGTAATGTAAGTCCATACCTGCATATTCCACCTGTCAGATATTTGAGCTTAATTTTCTCACTTCTTTTTTTCCTATTTTGTAGTATTCAAATGCTTTACAATTAAGATGAAAGTGACCTAAAAAGTTAAATTTTTATTTTAACTAATAAATAATGGTACCTATCATACTATCATCAATCTATATAAAACTGTTCCGTTACTGATTGGCGGATCAACGCACAGCCTAAACCATAAGTCCTAGAAGCATGAAACTTGGAGGGTATATTCCTCTTATAGTGTAGGGGTGCACTAAGAAAGGAATTTGGAAAATTCTACCCCTAAGGGTGTGAAAAGGGCTGAAAACCTTTGTATGAAAAAATGATATTCCTTGAACTTACAAACAACATAATATTATTCAACCCAAATGATAAAATTTTAATATAATTATCTCCCCAAAATTGTAATATGGAGGGTGTCCAAGTGTATGGGAAGTTGTTAATGAGTGGTCCAATTTACTTGAAACTTGGCATAAATATTATTTAGTACAAATGATAAAAGACAAATTCATTTTTTTTTCTAAACAATCCCTCGAAGGGAGTGGGGTGGTGTGTTAAGTTTGTTTAATAAATGTTTAACGCTTGGTGCGATTTGTTGTAAACTTTGTTTGGATACATAAAATACAAAAGAACTGAATATGTATCAGGGTATTCAAAGAAGCCCTTAAGGCTGCAAGGCATGCAATTATTTTTTCTATGCACCTATCAATTATAGGTAATTAGAACAGGTCTTACGCGAGTGAAGCCGCGGGCATCGGCTAGTTATTTATAATATGTGTGGCTACATCATTTCTGAATCATCAAACATAATAAATATGCTGCTTTTTAATAAAAGTTATAATTAACTAAGTATATGCTACCAGTAAATAGGTGAGTTAATTGTTCAATTTATTTTCTTTCAGAGCCATTTATCGGAAAACTTAAAGGAAATAGAGTATGTACTGCACAAGAATCCTGATTGCAAGAGCTATTCTGAAGTTTATGACAAAAGCCATATTTTAAATGACAAGGTAATTTATTTTCATCCATTTTTATCAGGCCGCAACACCCATGGTGGACATCTCAGTGTGTAGATCATTGAAAATACTAAGGAGGGTGTAGTCACGCGTTTTGCTTGCATATTAGCTAGCATTATATTTGCATATTTGCAAGCCTATCGCCGCTTTAAGGTTAATCGTCCTCTGCATAAAATGGCCAATGGATTTGAACCTATAGCTGTCAGAGCTCTGCCAGAGCAATTTCCTAAAGCAATTTAAAAACGAAGTTGTAATAATAGAAATAAGCTAACTGTCTGGTTTATCTTTTGGCCGTTGTTTGTCAACCAACCTCTTTTTGAAACTTCAAAAAGCAAAGCAGGTTGGTTGGCTGCTTCGATCAACTTTAATAAGTACGTCGGCTGTTTAATTTTAAAATCAATTTTAGACCTTGTTTTTTGTGTAATTTAACCGTAAAAATTTGTCTTGAAAATCAGAATTCAAAAGTTGAGCCTATCTCCGAGGGGCACACCACTGATATAAACTCTTGAGAACAGCTGAAAGAGTTATAAGATATGTTTCAGTGCATAATGGCGCATGCAGTGCATTTAAGCGAGGAAGAAATAAGCCTGCTGTCTAAACGGGGTGTTTCTATCGCTCACTGTCCCGCCTCGAATACTCGACTGAAATCTGGACTATGCCCAGTCGTGAAGCTTATTGCCAACAATATTACTGTGGGACTTGGAACAGGTAAGAAATTCTACAGTCTTTCATAAGGAACGCTCGAAGTTTCTGAGGTTTATAGCAGCTAGGTTGTTAAAGTGGCACCTGTCAAATTAATTGTAAATTGTGTATGGTATGTAAATTATGTAATTAATATCATGGAAAGTTATTAGCGTTGAACAACGTGTGCAAATCATCAAATTTTAATATCATAATCACTGCTCCGTTCGAGAAACGATCCGCACATTACGTGATTTTTATCCTCGCCACAACCGTCCTGCCCTGTCGTCTCGTTTGATGACCAAATTCGAGTCGGTCTGCAACAAGCCTTTTTCTTTTGAGTTTCTTAAATCTCAGGTCTGTGTGAAAAACCATAAATAATTGATGCCCTCAATGTCAACATAACGAACTCCATCCAGCAATCAGCCAGATTTGTAAGACTAAAGCCTGAATTCATAGTCGGTGTTTAAACAGTCCCCCAAAATCCATCATTCAGCATTTACCTTATGGCTGTTTACATAAAGGTTAAATTCGCACTTGAATTTTTATTTAGTGCCTGAACAGTCCCCTATGGGAGCCCCTATTTGACTATGAATTCGGGCCTTAGTCATCGAAAATTTGACCTCTCGAATACGTGTCATCAGGAAAAGCCGCGGTGGACATTTGACCAACATTATATTCCATACTCGTCATTAAATAGGCTTTCAAAATAAATGTATATCTCACACAAAACTTGTTTTATTTAGGTACATTTAAAAGTCGTACGCTTATATCGAAAGACCCTATATTATGGAAGTGGACGGTGCTAAATAAAAAGTGCCCAAGATTTGCTTTAGTTCAGAATTTACTTGTATTTATAAACCTTTCCAAAATTTGCAAAATTTCTCTACAACAATTTAATTTAATTGATCTATCCATAATTTGTTTGAATATTGTTATAGATGTGGCGGGCGGTGACAATGCAACGATATTGGATGCTATGCGGCGCGCGATGGACGTGTCGACATATTATTATGTAGACCGCTCTGGAGACACCATCTCTTGGTCTGAGGCATTTTACCTTGCTACCTTGGGAGGCGCTAAAGGTAACCATTTTTAGACCTTAGTTATAGTAACACTCCCCAGTGTTACTATATGTGCAGTGCATTTCTCACCAAATTCTCAACAGTAAAGAATCGTGATGACAAAATCCGCCAAACAGCTGAGGATAATCGATCTGCGTCTTAACATTGGTGTGAGATGCCATGAGCGATGTTCATGCATTTCAGTGTCAACTCCACCTATTGATTTTACCTAGCATTTGTTTTAATTGTATTGATACACTCACTAGCTGCTGCCCACGGCTTCGCCCGCGTGTTACCCGGATAAAGTAGCCGATGAAAAATAGCTCTTGGCTCGTTATGAGTTCGTAAGGAACGCGTTCGCTCGACCGTTTAGTTCGTCGACTTAAGTTGGAAAATTGGTCTTCCCGAAATTTTAACGGGACAGTAATAGTTTCGGAGATTACTTCCTACATCCAAACTCAAAAATGTACCTCTTTAGAATCTTTGTATTAGTTTTTTATTATTTACATCAAAACATGTTTTTATTCTAAATAACCGCGGATTTACTTGCGTAGAGTAGGTAATTGTTAGGTGCATCAAAAATCATTGCATGCCTTGCACCCTTAAGGTTTTTTTTAATAGCCTGATAAGTATTCAGTTCTTTTGTATTTAAAGTATCCAAACTAAGTTTACAGCAAATCCCACCACGCGTTAAACATACATACAAACTAAACACACCATCCTACCCCCTTTGAGTGAAAGTTTATAAAAATACGTATATTTATCTTCTTACATTTATACTGAATAATATTTATGCCGAGTTTCAAGCAAATTGGACCACGCGTTAAAAAGTTTCCAAAAGTTGCATACAAACTTGAACACCCTCTCAGACCCTATTTGAGGGTTAGTTTGGGGAAATAATTATATTATTTTTTTATCATTTCTATAAAAAAAGTTTCAAGTTTATAAGTACAAGGAATAAGATTTTTCATGCAAAGGTGTTCAGCCCTTTTCATCCCCTTAGGGGTATAATTTTTACAAATTCGTTTCTTAGTGCACCCCTTGATTATATGAGAAATATACCCTCTAAGTATCAAGCTTGACTTCTGGCTTAGGCTGTGCGTTGATCGGCCAATCAGAAACGTAAGAGTTTTATACAATCTTGACCACCCTCTTACACCCTTTTTGAGGGGTAGCTTGGGGAAATAATTATATTAGTATTTTTATCATTTTGATTGAAGTATATTTATGCGAAGTTTTTATGTTTGTAAGATCAAGGAACACGATTTGTCATACAAAATTTTTCAGCTCTTCATTCCCCACTTACACTAAGAAAGGAATTTTCCAAATTCCTTTCTTAGTGCACCCCTACACCATAAGAGAAATATATACACCATTTTATGCTTCTAGGGCTTATGGTTTAGGTTGTGCGTTGATCAGTCAGTGACGAAACAGTTTTATATATTTAGAACAAGAAGATAAATTTTGACAGAACGTTGAATTAATGCAAGGAGAGGGACTCAAACAGAATAGCTGACTTGTTGCACGTAAATGCTCGCTATTGTAGTGTGCCCAGTCACACGTAAATCAGTAAAATACAAACATAAATCTTCAAATGAAATTCGTAAAGGATCGTTTAGCAGTGGACGTTTTTTCGGGTGGCGATGTTACTGTTTAAATAAATAAATATACACCCAACAGTCACATACATATTCCTGAGCCGACGCTAGCATTCCTTGTATCGTGGTTACAACGAGTAGCATGGTACCACAACAACAACAACAATCTGTAGAACATGTAAATGTCTCGCAGCGGGAGTCGGACCTGCACCTCTTGCATCTCAGCCGGCTTTTCACCTGTCGCGTCGAGATCGCCATCATCATTAATGACAATCATTACTTTTCCACAGCATTGAGACTCGACGACAAAATCGGCAGCTTCGAAATCGGCAAAGAGTTTGATGCCCTCCTCATAGACGTGTACGCTTCGGGCGGGCAGGTCACCCGCTACGAAGGGTTCCCCCCCTTCACCCCCGGTCAGAGAGACCACGCAGAGAGTCTTCTACAAAGATTCATCTATGCGGGCGATGATAGGAACATTATACAAGTCTACGTAAAGGGAGAAAAGGTGAAAGGCGATTCTATTGTACAAATATAATCCAATCCAGTTCAAAAGTATGGAAAGAAATAAGTCAATAATATATTGGTCTATCGGCTCTTTGATAAAATAATAAATTGGTAGAGATTCTGTGTCGCATGTTCCAAACGAAAATTGCCAAATGGCAGCACTATAAATGTAGTCTTTTTCCAATAGACTAACAGGGTAAGAGATGGCGATATTTTTAGTGCTTATTTTTATATATAGAATTACTACCAATTTCAAAATAGCAAAGTCTGTGATATGAACTTGAATTTACAACTCATTCCATTTATAAAACTTTTCTTGTAATCTTAATCATAGTTATTATTCTGTATCCCAAACTCTTGTTTTATTTGAGAAATAAATTCTATATTTTTTTAATATGCTCGTTTTATTTGACATTGCAATATCATGCTAATGGACAGCTTAAATCAGCGCCACTAGGTAACAAGCGATTCAAATATTGTAAAAGTTCCGTCATTAGTCAAGTAGTTTACTTATCTAATGACGGAACTTTTTAACGGATAGGTCTAGGTTATTTTCCGTTGTTATCCCAATTGGGGCATTATAAAGGGTGTCCATACAAAATAAAGATAGCTCAAAGTTAGATAACCTTCGTGAAATTACACTTCAAAATGTATTTAGTTGAATAAATTAATTAATAATTAATTAATTAAGTAATTTTGTACTAGACTTAGCCCACGGCTTCGTCTGCACGGTACCTGACAAAAAATTAGCCTATGTGTTATTCTAGGCCACGAACTATACTCTAAATTTCATCCAAATCAGTCTAGGCATTACAAACAAATATACAAATTTTGACATTTATAATATAGGATCTGTAGGTACCTTTATTTAAATTAAAGGCTAAGACGTGTGGAAACACGCTTTGTTAGGAACCTGAATTTGCCTCATATTGTCTACACAGAACCCCTCAAAACGGACAATAGACCGTGAATCGACCTTCTAATAAAGTTTTATTAATTTCAATTGCCGTAACTAGTTGTCGCCCTCATACATACATACATACCAATTATCTTCAATACTGGTTTGTGGTATCGAATAAAAAATCTGGCACTAGACAAAAGAACGTCTTGGTCATCTTATATTTGCGTTTCATATTCAATAATAAAAACATTCAAGTCCATAACATGACACTAATGAGTAGTAATGAGCTAATTAACATTATTATTTCGAACCGTAAAATAACCATTTGAACTTCTAAAGGGTGGGGATTGATAAGTTACTATTTATAAGGGATTTCAATTGAGTTATTTTAAATATTAACTACAAATAGTTTTGGCAGTGTTTTTGTGACTTTATCATCTAGTTACCAAGGTTTATTTTAGTTAGGTGTTATTTTTTTTCAATTTAAGGATTCGTTTCGTTATTTTTAGCTTTTATTCAAGGTTATAACTTGCACTTGATAGCTTTAACAAATGGTCATCGGTAGGCATATTTATGTAATGTTATGTATCTACCACAATTTAATTCCTTTTCCTTTGTTTGATTATAAGTCAAACAAATTTCCTTTAAAACAAAACATGACTCTTAAAATGGTCACATAATTTCGCAACATTTATAGATGATTAGTAAATGTTACGTAGGATAAAATCCTATGATATGGAAATATGACTCATATGTAAAACTTGAGTGAGCTAGACGCATGTAATTCGCTCATAACATTGACCTTGTTGTTGCTACACAATGTAACTAAATGAATCATTTACAATTACATTTCATTCGTGCTACATTGCATTTACATCAGCTTTGTCAACTTAGAAACAACAGTTTTAAGAAACACAATTATTTATAGTATCTTTTAATTTAATTGGTTATCTGTGAATGTTTGCCTTGCACTTTATTGGAAGAAAATGGACGAACGAATTGATATATTATACTAAATATTCGTTGAATAAACAAACAGCTCGCTATTTGTGACCTAAAAATCAACTAGTCTAAGACGTTCCATTTTTTTCGCCATTAAATTTAGTACAAAAAGTGCAACCGGTTTCTGTAAGCCGCTTTTATAAGAAACGAATTAGGGAGATAGGTACCTGGTTATACTTAGAACTCATTCTTTATCTAGCCGTAGTAGCGAAGACACGTAGTGACTCCGTGCTAAAATGACGAACAAAAAATTGGTGTTTGTGGGGACGATCGTTTCTTCTGCTTCGCTAAAAGAACTTAATATCTACAACGGATTTATAAGCACGGAGAACGGAATGGTAAGTCTAAATCTATTTTTTTCTTGTGCTTTTTTACACCAACGACTAAGTATAGGACCACTAAACGAGATCTTGTTTTTTTTATGTGAACTCTAACGAAATATTTAATTTATACTCAAGGGGCCAGATTTTATAAGTCACTTAATAGTGCTGTTGGTTTAGAAAACTGAATATTTTTACATTTCACACTTACAGAACATTCGAGGCTTCAAGCTTCGAATGTTCTGTATTTCTTATAGATCATGACAGAAATTACCATTCAGTAAAGAACGGCTTGTGGAAATAAAAGAAACTGCGTTAAAATCGCTACATGTTCTAAAAATGTTCATCACAAAGGAGTTCAAATCAAACCATTAAAACCTTTTCAGATCACCAATAAGGGAACAATACAGGAATACAAACAACTTCAAAATGCCGGAGATTTTGACGATTTTAACATAACTCAGTTAGGGCAGGATCAGTTTCTCATGCCAGGATTTGTGGACTGTCACACCCACGCATCACAGTTCCCCAACATTGGTCTGGGATTGGATCGACCTCTGCTGGAATGGCTTCCAAAGTACACATACCCTTTGGAGAAGAAATTCAACGACAAAGAGTTTGCCGCTCAAGTGTATGACAAAGTTGTGGTAAGAAATTGTTAAACTACTAAAGTTTTTTTTTTAAGTGAAACGCTAAGTTAAAGTTAAAGTTTTAAATAGTTTCACTCATAGCAATAACTTAACTGAGTAACAAATTAAGTTAGGTACTATAATAAAGTAAAACTTTCCCAGATTAATTTGATAACGTCAGTGGAAATGTATTTCAATCTTTATTTTAAATAATGCAGCTGTGTGGGAGTCAATGTCTCTAAATGTCTTGATAAATTGAGTTAGCTCTTTGACAACACATAAAAAACTTAGTCATCATAAAAAACTGTAGTAGACATTCCCAAAAAGTCATGAACGAAAAAAATACATATTTACGCAAAAACTCTGTCACGAGTTCCACATTTTTGTTGTCATAATATTGTTGATCATTAAATTTTAAAATAGTTGCGTGGTTGGACTGACTATCAACACACAGCCATAGTCTAACAAAATGAGTCCTAGAGACCTATTCGAAGCGTTCCTTCATTATGGATGCACTAAGAAAATAAAACACAAAGGTTTACTGGAAGAAAACTCATTTTAGGGTTAAGCTCGCCTTTGTACATGTCATTTAATTCTGCCTTTTTGTAAGTGTTTATTTGTGTGTACAATAAAGAATTAAAAAAAAGCGAAAATCAAGTCGTGGGACGCGGACATACCACTAGTCATACAAAACAAATATACAGTGGTGGTCATATAATTAGAAACACCAACCCTGTCTTCTATTTTCATTACAAATTAACATCATAACTAATTTTTAACGTGCCATAGAGGGCTCCTACGTATTTATATGGATGTATCGGTTCTTTTAAAGTATTACTATACGAGTTTAGTAATAACAAACAACAATTTTGATATAAAAATATAACATTTTAATAAAAAGTTGTGGACTAAAGTGGACAACTAATTAGGAACAAAAAAAAAACAACAATATAAACATTAACTAAGTGAACAAAATCACATTTAATTTGAATAATACTATGAATACTATATCCAAAACCGATTAGTACTGTTAGTACTTGGTAGGGTACCCTCTGTTGTCGATTACAGCTTTACAACGACGTGGCATTGATTCTATCAGTTTTTCACACGTTTCCAAAGGAATACATCTCCAAGCTACATCAATCATCATTCAATCATTTAATGCGTCGTAAAGTTGGTTGATATTGGTGATATGCTCATCCGACAATGTTTTCTTCACAGTGTGCCACAAATTCTCTATCGGATTTAAATCCGGACTATTAGCAGGCCACTCTAACACTGTCACCAATTGTTGTCTGAGAAACGCTTTAACGCTGTTTGCTGTATGCTTTGGATCATTATCGTGCTGAAAAATCCAATTCACTGGCAAATCATCTGAATATGGGATCATTGTCTCCTCCAAGATTTTCTTGTATTGAAACTGATCCATCAGCCCTTCAATCTTTCTCACGGGACCAACTCCGTATCCGGAAAAGCATCCCCATACTTTAACATATCCACCGCCGTGCTTAACTGTTTTTATAGTGTACTTGTTATTCAAAGCCTCGTTGATTGGTCGCCGTACGTATCGTTTTCCGTCGGAATTTACCAAATTTACTTTAGTTTCATCTGAAAACAAAACTTTTCTCCATTGATGAACAGTCCAACTGGCATATTTTCTAGCGAAGGCTAGACGATTTTCTCTGTGTCGCCTGGTGAGAAGTGGCACTTTCCTAGCAAGTCTTCCATACAAATTTCCTTCAACCAACCGCCTACGGACTAGTCTTGCGGACACGTTTCGAGGGTCGTCTTGTGAAAATACTTCTTTTCGTATAACATTAGAACCTTTAAAGGGATCTGTCTTAGCCAAACGAATCATAAGCCTGTCTTCTTGAACGGTGGTCTTCCTTGGCCGAACTTTTCTAGGCACCTTATCGGATGTTCCATGTTTTTTGTGATGTGCAATGGCGTTAAATACCATCTTTACGGAACACTCTAAATGATCGGCGATCTTTCTGTAAGACCATTTTCGTTTAAAATGAAAGTTTACTATAATTTTTCTTGTTGCTGCATCACAGCTCTTGTTTTTACCCATTTTTAATAATTAAATCTGACAAAAGGTAACAAATCCGAATGAGTAAGAAAAGGCGGCAAAATGCATAATGCGGTGACATTCCGAAAGGTGAATTTTAGTTTTAAAATTCAATTTTAGAACCTAGTCATACTTTGTTTCTAATTAGTTGTCCGACTGCCAGTACTAAGAATATTGATTGATACTTTTGTTTTAATTTTTTTTTAATATTTATTGTATTGGTTGTCTGAATGTTATTGCTTATTATTATCCCAGAGATATAAATGTACATTGTGATTTCGTAAATTAAACTATTACCTCCAATTAATTGAATTAATAATGTTGGTTACATTAAAAGACTACCAAGTGACTAAGTGTTTCTAATTATATGACCACCACTGTATATATACACGATCGATAGATCGATCTCAGCCATGCTAAAAGCTTTCACAATTTTTCAGAAAAGTTTACTCCAAAACGGAACCACCACAGCTTGCTACTTCGCCACAATACACCTTGAAGGTACCCTTGAGCTAGTTAAGAGTGCTATCAAGCACCGACAGAGGGCGCTAGTGGGCAAAGTGAGCATGAACGTGAAGAATGATGCGGGGTACTACCAGGACACGCAGACGATACTGGCTGAAACTGAACTATTTGTGGAGAAAGTACGAGAGCTTCAGGTATGTTATACTATCGTTTACTTTCTTATTACAACAAGTACGTATATGTCGTAAGCTAAAGTGTATAATCCGCAATCGACTCTTTAAAATAACGGCTAGCCGCTTTACGAAACAGTACTAATTCGCCATATTGACATCCCGCATTGCAATTGCAGCAAGTAATTGCAACAAACTAGCCTGTTTACGAGCGCCATTAAATCATTCCTCGAACATCATTAAGTTGTCTAACTCACCTCTCATTATCAGCAATTACAGGCCATTATGTTTCAGGATGACATAATGGGTAAAAATAATGAATGTGATGAGGATAAACGAAGCGAAAGAGGTATGCCAGGATTGTAGCAAGAGGCTAGTGGTCTCTATACCCCTCCGGGAAAGCGTGTCTGTATCTATGTATGTACATATGTCACAGGATCGGCAACGCGCGAGTTATACCTCTGGTGTTGTAAGCGTCCATAGGTTTTTAATGTGTCCAGGGGGGCTAGACAAATACCACTTTCTATTGACGTTAACGCCTGCGGAAAGATAAGACCCCCTGTTCAACTCCATTTCAATTCCAAGCCTTTGACCTAGGTGCGTCTTAAATGAGACATATTTTGCAGAATGATCTGGTGGAACCCGTCGTTACTCCAAGAGGAGGAGTTAGCTGCGACCAGCAACTGATAAGTGGACTGGCGAAGATAGCAAAAAAACATAACTGCTTTGTGCAAGTGAGTAACTGAAAGACAAATCGTACAAATCACTGAAACATAAATAAAAAACTGTATTATATTGTCTCATATTGTGAAGTGGTATGGAACCCTAAGTAAGCGAATCAGACTCACACTTGGTCAGTTTTTTTTTGTGTTTGTCCTTTAGTCTATGTCTGAGTCTGAGTAGTATTTTAGGGCTTTAAGCAAGCAGTGATCTAGAAAGCAAGTGAACCGTACTTAATAATAATCAAAATCCACCTTTTTCAGAGCCACATATCAGAAAACTTGAAGGAAATCGAGCATGTACTGAATATGAATCCTAATTGCAGCAGTTTTGCAGACGTTTATGAAACGTGTCACATTTTGAATGATAAGGTACCTACTAGCAATTTGTGATGACCACTTATGTAATTTTCATGGTTATGAATATAATTCCTACAAACAAGTTAAAAAAAAATACACATCTCCAACGTGTCTTTCATCATTTGCAGCGCCCCGTAGTGACTTGAGCGAGAAAACCTCTAGTACCATCCTTGAAGACACACAAATCGATTGCAAAAAAACCGCATTACAATCTAATAAGCAGTTTCAGAGATAAATGGTAACCTACAAACAAACATCCCTCTTTTAAACCTGCGACATATAAGTAAAACGCTTACACGTCGCTGGTAAAAAAGGATATTTACCAAGATCTGTGGGTTTAATTGTTTCCCGATATTTTTTATTACAACTAAAGTAATATACAAGCATACGGCCCACCTGTTGGTAAGCGGTTACTGTAACGCATGTATCACACGCGTGTTGCCGACCCTGAGACATAACTGGTGAAAAGTCTAATGTGCCTGTAATTTCACCGACACCCACACCCTTCAAACCTCTCATCACTGCTTGGCGGCAAGACTAGGTATGGTGGTAGTACTTCTCCGGGCGAGCTCTTTCACTACTACTAGCTAAATAGGTGGTTAAAGAGTAATCGCATACGCTTTAACAGAAGCTTACCTTTTCAGTGCATCTTGGCACACGCAGTGCATTTGAGCGACGCTGAGATCGCGTTGTTGTCCGAGCGGGGAACTTCCATCGCGCACTGTCCTGCTGCCAACACGCGGCTCAACTCCGGACTGTGTCCTGCCCTGAAACTGATCCGGAACAATCTAACCGTGGGGTTGGGGACAGGTAAATAAGATACAAATTTAGATAAAGTAATTAAATTCAATTGCATTAGGGCGGCAATGGGCAGCCATCAATAATAGTATGAAAATAGGTAACTCGCAGAATTGAGAAGAGCTGAGGAACACCCGACAGACCGATCAAAAGTTGCGAGAAGTCTAGCCAACAGACCGTTCGTCACGACACTTTGTGTGAAGGCATATGTCCAGCTGTGGATTTCTACAGGCCAAAGTTTAAATAAACCTGAATTTAAATTACCTTAAGGTTCTTGAATATCAAAGGTGGCGGGAAGTTAGCGGATGGAGGTGGCGCAAAATCATTCGTCGATTATTCTCTAGAGGATCTAATCCAGCAGTGGACTTCTCATACTGTTGATGATAATGATGAAAGATCTTGAATGTTACAGATGTGTCAGCCGGCGATACAGCATCAATACTGGACATTATGCGTCGTACGATGGACGTGTCCATGTACGCTGATAACAATGGAGATATCATCTCTTGGACTGAAGCATTCTACCTTGCTACCTTGGGAGGCGCAAGAGGTAGGTAAGCTTTGACATCATGCGTCGTGCGATGTATGTGTCCATGTACGCAGATAACAATGGAGACAGCATCTCTTGGACTAAAGCATTCTACCTGGCTACCTTGGGAGGCGCAAGAGGTAGGTAAGCTTTGACATCATGCGTCGTGCGATGGATGTGTCCACGTACGCAGATAACAATTGAGACACCATCTCTTGGACTGAAGCATTCTACCTAGCTACCTTGGGAGGCGCAAAAGGTAGGTAAGCTTTGACATCATGCGTCGTGCGATGTATGTGTACATGTACGCAGATAACAATGGAGACAGCATCTCTTGGACTAAAGCATTCTACCTGGCTACCTTGGGAGGCGCAAGAGGTAGGTAAGCTTTGACATCATGCGTCGTGAGATGGATGTGTCCACGTACGCAGATAACAATGGAGACACCATCTCTTGGACTGAAGCATTCTACCTAGCTACCTTGGGAGGCGCAAGAGGTAGGTAAGCTTTGACATCATGCGTCGTGCGATGGACGTGTCCACGTACGCAGATAACAATGGAGACAGCATCTCTTGGACTGAAGCATTCTACTTGGCTACCTTGGGAGGTGCAAGAGGTAGGTAAGCTTTGACATCATGCGTCGTGCGATAGACGTGTCCATGTACGCAGATAACAATGGAGACAGCATCTGCTGGCCTAACACTTTGTACTATGTTACATAGAAAGGCGCAAGAGGTGTTACCTATCTGTAAGTAACACTGTGTAACTGTAGGTAATCAGATTGTTCTCTTAGATTTATCCAAAGATCGTTAGAACAGATGGCATATCGAGGGCCTTTAGATAGGCAACTATTAGTTATCTTTGCGATTTTAGTGTTAATTATCTTACCAATTCCTAGATATGTAGAAAGGGGATGGCTGATAAAATTAGTCTTAATTCATTTATAATCTTTAAAAATTGCAATAGACAAATTAGCATATATTATAAACAACCTCTTTATCAGCACCCGCAACAACCTAAAAGTCACTTTAAACATCAGAAACTTTATCAATACCCAGTTATCAGGCACGGTATGTACCAACACCCATCCACCATATATAAGTTTTTCTACTTTTCTATCCACAGCATTGAGACTCGACGATAAAATCGGCAGCTTCGAAATCGGCAAAGAGTTTGATGCCCTACTCATAGACGTGTACGCTTCGGGTGGGCAGGTCACCCGCTACGAAGGGTTCCCCCCCTTCACCCCCGGTCAGAGAGACCATGCAGAGAGCCTTCTGCAGAGATTCATCTATGTGGGCGATGATAGGAACATTATACATGTCTACGTAAAGGGAGAGAAAGTGAAAGACTGATGAAATTATGTAAATTTTCGTAAAAATCGCTTTTACAAAATGAAATTCACAATGCCTGATATCGTGATTTTATGAATTCGATTGCCATTTATTTGTCGAATAAAATAACTTTTGTCTACAACTAAAATGCTGGATTTTTTTCATTAGACCTACGATTTGTAAATGAAAGAAACATATTTGTTAAACTTTTATTTTCGTGTAATATTATAATTTGTGTAGAAAATGTGCAAATAACGTGACAATAATAAACTGAACTTATGGAAATACATTAGGTACTAAATGGAATTCCAATAAATCCCAAAATATTTTATGGCCGTATTCTTAATGCACTATAATGTGCAAGCGCATCAAGTCGCCCGCCGCAACGTTGAACTTATTTAGACATTTGAGAATACGGTCGTTAGGGGCATTGAATACGCAATTACATATTTTGCGACGAGCCAAACAACTGTGTAATAATTGGTATTTTAACAAAATAATCTAATACAACTGGTTTTGTTGAATACTTATTTCGGTGGAATGAATAGTGTATTCGAGTGTTAGTAGTCAAATAAATTATAATAATAGTATATAAACAGTCTTATAAAATCAAAAATACGATCTAAATATTAGAGCAAATTATTACAAAATATTAGCTCATATTCTCTATTGTATAATATTAAAAATATGTTTATTTTAATATTGAATCATACTTATAAATAAAAAAATATGAAAGTTATGAATTCCTAAACATTTGGTTTGTTGATAATGCGATCACACTTACACATATCGTTCGGTAGCGCTCAGCCAACGAATTTAAATTGTGATCACAAAAACAACGCATTTATCTCAAATAGGTTTCTTACTTTAAAAATAAACTAGCGACGTTACCATACGTTCCAAACTAAACTACGATAAATTGAACACAATTTTGGACGAACTAATAATAAAAATACATATTACCAACAACTACTTTTCATCATAACAATAAAATACACTTTGTTCAAAGTATCAGTTCCAATAACTACTCGGTATATTTATGTAATACCATTGTTGAATAAAATACTTCATGAACACACTTCAACTAAGTAATTATCGTTTTACAAAAGTTTAATCCGATAAAAATTTAAGTAGTTTTAAAAATTAGGTACTTTGAATATGGCCTTAAAACAACCAAGCTTCAGCTGTACGATTTTCATAATGCTTAGCTTAAAACAACATTATTTTTTTGAGCTGCCTAGAATTTCCACAACACTAAGTAATCTTGCAATCCGCAAAATGTAAAGTATTATACAAAAAATACCGGGTAACACAATATTTTCTAAAAATAGGTCATGTTCATGACCAACAAGACTTGCATTGAAAATGTTAACCTAAAACAGTCTTAAAAAATATTTTCTTATTAACAATAGTCTAGTGTGCGAAATGCTGTGCATAAATGAGAATACATGACTTCAAACTATAAACAACACAATATCATAACTCTGTGAGTTACACAATGGAAGAACTTAGAAATAAAAAAACTAAAATTTATTGAATGTCAACCATAACTAAATAAGATTCTTTAAGGACAAATTCTGAATAAAACTAGCACCTAATCAATTTATAAAATGTTTATAAGTATATCATTTATTTACGTGATACAATTAACCAAAATGCTGACAGATATAATGGGAATATATTTAATTTTGTACTATTTTATTAATAGACATAATATTACCCCTGAATTTGAAAGTAATTAAATAATCCGAAAATGCAAGAGTCATGTAGGAATTCAAGATAAATTCAGTCTTACAGTTTTGGCTCTAAAAGGAAGTAGAGCCAAGCTATCATCTGTTTAATTTGGCATAGTTTGGGAATATAAATTCTCATCTAATAATAGGTATAAGTATGAAAAACCTAATAATGTATTAACTGAGGTAGAAAAAAATACGGAGTTGTGGAATAGATTAAGAAGTGATTCGATTATACATATATTATAAGATCTAACTAAATGTAACACGTAGATCCAATAGTTAAATGTTTTTTAATGTTTCCTATATATGAATTTTATTAAGTATAGTAATCAGTTTATTTACAGGAATGCATTTAGTAGCTTTAAATGTAAAACATTGACAATAGATTCTAACACACGAATCATAAGATATTTGAATAAAGCTTCTGCATGTCGTTGATGTATCGAATTTCTTTATAAATATTTTTTAGTGATCTGTATTTATTTTTAATTAGGTACGCGAAGTACTTTAATTTATAAGGCGGCGGTAATTTTACTGTGTTCGTCTAGGTACTCTAGAAATACCAATATATACTAAAGTACACAAAGCTATCTGGCTACTTGTAATATAACCAATACATGGGGAAAATCAGCTCTTAATTTAAGATTCAGGAATACTTCACTGATATAAAATAGATTTTGTGTCTGTACACTATTATAAAAAAAAAATAGTAGAGAGCATTTTTTGGGGTTTTCTAAATTTGATTTAATAAGATACTTTTGTTGCCAATTTTTTTATGGTAGACGCTTGTAATGCACACAGCATGAGATCATCATCAATGTATCAAAACTATTTATTCGGTATAAGATCTCTTTTTTATTCATAACTACGGCTTTTACCGCACATGTTAGAATATACCGCATATTTTACCGCAAACATATCGATTACGTTCCCGGTCATATAGCTTCTTCCTCTTGAGGCGTGTATGCAAATTTCACCGCAGAAATCTCGATTACGTACCCGCTCATATAGCTACTTCCTGTGGCAAGGGTGTATTCAAATTTCACCGCACAAATCTTGATAACGTACAAGCTCATATAGCTACTTCCTGATGAGGGGTGTATACAAATTTCACCGCAGAAATCTCGATAACGTACAAACTCATATGGCTACTTCCTGGTGAGGGGTGTATACTTGCAAGGGGTAGGCGCAGTCGAGATGCGCGGCGGGCAGCGGTCAAGCCGTCACTTGACGAGGCTGGATAGCGAGCGGGATTTCAGTGTCGGAGTGCGCGATACGGCACGCGGCGCCGCCGCCGCACACGCGCGCGCGCCGGGACCGACGCCGCGAGCTACGACGCTCGTTACCTGAACATCCAACATCATGTTATAGCGTCTGTTCAATTTCACACTTCACATTTCCGTTTTTAAGAAACAAGTCTCGTAGACGCAGCGCCGGTGACTATGAAAAAACATATATTTTAAGGGCTCACGGCAGTAGGATTTGTACGGGGTCAGCCTTTTGCCCTCAAGTTGTTCGCAAACTTGCGCGAGCATTGATAATTAGTTTCTCAATACGGGACTTGTTTCTTAAAACGGATTCTAAGCTGCGTATCGACAACGCGGCTACCATGTTCGACCGCGGCTAAATGCTGAAACTGCTGCGCGAGAAAAAAATTAGCGTCTCTTCTTGGTATTTATTAGATCGCGAGCCAATGTTCGATGGTTTGCCGCGCGTAGTCGATACGCGACTTTATTCTGCACCGTGCCAAGTCCTTTTTAACTTCGCACAGAATCGGTGCAAAAATCTAAAATTGTACTCTGACACGATGTAAGCATGAATCATCCTTTTGGTGTGGACAGACAGAAGCATTCGCATGCTTTCTGGCACCTCCACTTTAAGTTACAAGCCACGTGAAGGAAGGCATCTTCCAAATTGAAGAATTAAATCTTGGAAATTCTTTTAGTGTAAAACTTGAGCGTATGTCCTACAAATTCTTTCACGGGGCATGTACCGAACGACAAATGATAGGTCTTCAAATTTCATTTTTATATTCGGGTAGCTCCACTCATTTGCCGTTTTTATTATAATGATTTATGCACAATCATCACACTTCCAATAATTATGTTTTTTCTTAAAATATTTAGGTATTACTGTAACAACAATTTTACACTGCAATGGAAATGTGATGTCAACGAGATTAACTTTGCATCAATATTACAAACAAATTTAATCTCAAATAGCCACATTAGAGAGCAAAATATATAAAACGTTTTTTTAGCAATACATAAAAACTAAGCTGCATAATTTTATATTACCATTGCTCACCAATATTAGAAAACTAGATAATACATCAATATATTTGGATTATTTTTGAAAATGCAACAAAAACATAACATGTGAATGATTATCTGAAAATGTGGAATCCTGATCGGAATGCAAATCACAAGACTCAAGTGGCGATCAAAATGGAGTGATAAATAATCAGGCAATAATAATCAGTGATGTATAACGATATTTCTTATCAATAAAAGGCAATAAAGTGTAACGTCACAGTCTCAATAAACAAGACAGGCTTAATCTCAAGATGTTTTAGTTTCACTGCTGTAAATAGTGTCAAATGTTGTTTTCGGTTCTACCGTTACCTCTGCAGAATCGCAAATATCGTTGGCGTATTTATCATACCCCATATCATCACGGACAGCATCCATAAAAAAATAAGGTTTTCATTCGAGTGCACGGGTTTATACGAGAATCATGTCCGAGAGCGGGACCATTTCTCGTTTAACGTTTTATAGAAGGGAATTCAAAGAAATGTTATCTCTATTTATAATTCCGAACGTAAGCCTGAGTACTCTTCTGAACATTAATTTGCTTGAAGAAATAAATAATATGGCATATCTAAATAGTCGAGGATTTCTCATATCAAATAAACTTTTCAAGGACAATACAACTTCCGAGTAATAAATACAATGTTTTATGTCAGAATCTAAATAAAAATATAAAGCACCTTTACTGCTAAACCACTATTTCCTATTTTCTAGCTAGATCTAAAAGGAAATCAGAAAGAAACATATAAACGTAATAATTAAAATTGTACCGTGTTTACAATATTTACAATAAAAGATGAAAGATAAATGCACAAAAACAAGTTACATACAGTCATGCTACGAAACGTGCTATGATTACAACAACGAAGGGCCATGCGACACCCATAGCGTAAAGCGAGCCCCATAAATACCGTGGTGTGAGTAAGCTTCGAAGGTTTTGTTCTACCAGTTACTACTATCAGTTTTTAATTAAGTACTCTATTTCACACAATTCAAGACCACAGCAGTAGCTGTTGTTTGTATGCATCTTTTGGTTTAAAAATACACGTAGTCTCGTGTTCTATGCACAATTTTATTAGTTAAGATTAAAAACGCTAACCCCGGTTTATAATCAAGTCGTAAATCGATGATGTCTCGTTTCTCTGCGGAAAAAAACTGGCACTACTTTAGTAGTTTTTTAAAGGAAAAACGAGACTATATAAACGCTTGCAGAGTTTTCTTGATCTGCGGCAATCCAGTTTGATAGTCTTAGGAAGATCTTCTAATACGAATGGGCTTCTCGGACCGTCGAACCGGGCTGCCACGGAAAAAAAGGAAGGTTTTCCTTTTTTTCCGTGGCAGCCCGGTTGGAACACGGACTAAACCACGTACAAACTAGAGAACAAAGCCTTCGAACGGCGCCGGTTAGTCCTCCGCACCGAAGCGAATCCACACAGACACAGTACCGGTGCGCGCATCAAAACAAAAACTCTAGGCAGGCCACAAGCACGTAGAGCGCCTTGCTCTCCCGCGCCTCGCCCGAGCACGAGGGGCACGTGTGGGGGGATGGCCTGCCCCCCCAGGGGGTCCGCTTGGGGGGTCGGGGGGGTGAAGGCGGGGGCGTACCGGCGCGAGCGCGCGCCGCGTCCAGCGACGCCGCGGGCTGCAGGAACCACTCGGAGCGTGTGCGCATGCGCGCCCGCTGCCGCTCGTGCACCTACGCACCGCCACACGTCACCGACAGCCCGACCTCAACCTCAACCTGAACCTGAACCCTGAACTCCATCGACTATCCCTCTTGCGAGTTTACGCTTCCGGGAGGCCACTTCTCACGCTGATTCTCTATCCCATTATAGTCCGCGCCACCGAACAAAGCGCATCCGCTGCGTTAAGCACGCGACACGTGTATCGTCATATGAATGGATTATTTATTATCTGGCAGAACGACGAGGTGGTCAACAAAGTCGACAGCCAATTGGAAAGTTCGTCACCTCGAGGTTGTTATGCGGAGAATTTGTAACCATGTTTTCGAAGTTGAGAGACGCTCGAGAGAAAAGATTTTTCTATCATTTCACTATTAATTATGTTCGCAAATGTACTATCGACGCGTGCGACCCTCGTCACGCAGCGGCACTCAATGAAGGATCAAAAAGCGTCACAGGTGACGGGTAGATCGCGCCACAAAGCCGTGATGCTCTGGATATTTTCAAAAACAGACCCGGGTCACTCGACACGCGCCCTGTTCTTGCTCAACGCAGCGGACGGCCTAACCCCCTAGACGTACGCTTCTGGGTTAACGTACTTATCAGAATATGTATCTCATAAGATTTATTTAATTATCTTTTTAGATACACAAACAATATTAATACATTGCATTAACCAGCCAAGATGAATCAATGCCTAAAGTAATGTCAATCCTTTTCATTGGATAATGAAAAACAGTGACAGGGCCAATTTTAAACCATGTTTAGATTTAAATAGCTTATATGAATTGGTTCTTTATTTTCATATGATTGCGTCAGTTCCTCAAATGGCCGGGGACAAGTTTCGTGGCGCGGCTGTTACCAATTTGGGCGTGATTCGTGCCCGCAATTTGATTTATCTAACAAAAAGGTGTTATGTTTAAAATCCTTGGGATAGGTTAAAAGGTATTAAGCTTTTAAGTGTAAAGTGAAGTTTAATCTTCACATAAGCAGATTTTTAAGCACCTCTATTCTGGTATTATCAACAGACTAAAAGACAAAGCTGCAAGTTTAGAACTTCGCTATTACAATTTCAATAAAAGCTTAAATCGGATTTCGTCCCAAGTATTCCAATCAGAACGATATAAATCACAAAATCAACATACGATTTAGTGCCTCCCGGAAAAGAAATTCTATTAAATTACACACTATTACCTTCGCGAGCTTTTATCCTGATCAACATCAACTTAAAAGTTAAAGGTAAGGTAATATTATGAAAGTGATGATTAATTAAAACTCCCACCATAATCATAAAACGGTTAATAAGTTAACATGAAACAAGAATGTTAGTTCATTAGTAACTACTGTTTCTACTGTTAGTTACTAGAACATCGGAATTTCTACTGCATACATAATTATTATTACATATTTATTCATAAGAGAAACTACAACCATTGCATAAAACATTTACCCAAAATGTAGTATTTACCTACAACCTACTCCTAGTTTATTCAAAATTTTTAACGATTAATAAAGATATCAAATATTATTTTGTCTTAGAATTATAATTACCTACTTTTATACACACTTATAACATGGTTTACCAGATGTTCATCGGAAATTTCTGTTTATTTTTACAACTGCAATACCTACACAATATGGATTGTGCTATGACTAGCACAAGGTGACCCTTGAAGTATAAATCTCTTAACGCCGGGTTCCAATTAAAGCCGTATCTAGATGACGTATCGTTTTTCTACGAAAAACTGTCAAAAGTTTTGACAATATTTGAAGGAAAAACAAGACGTAATCATGTGACGACTTAACTGAAACCCGCCTTAAGACGTAATCCTTAAATCGTATACCATACTTAAAGCTAAAGGTACATAAGGAAATCCACCAATTGTATCTACAAGCTCTCTCTTAAATGGATCAAACACAGCATGTGATTCGTCACACGTATTTTAGGGACTTTCTCACCAAATCCTGTTGACTTGCGGCTGGACAATCATTAAGTAAGGCGACAGAGTCAATGTATAAAAACATTAGCCATACGGGCCTCAAAAACTCCAGCTAAGATGACTTGTTAAGAAAGACCGAATCGCACATCTTGTGTTCAACAATCATTATCTCTTGGTGTCCAGGAAGAGAGTTTTGGTCAAGGAAGAGAAAGGACTAACTAACAGAAAAGCCACAGGATGTCCTAACTATTTTCAAGGGACACATCGTGAAACGTTGGCCATGCAATTTTTATCAAAAACGGGCCACTGGCAAAACATTAGACAATTTCTTTCATTATAAAAAATATGTAAAGAGTTACAATAGATTTTTTCAAAAAGACGCGCTCATTTTTTCGCTTACATACACATGCTAATTAACATGTGTTATTTGACATTGGCCGTTTTAATGATGTATTTTCTACGGGTAAGAAAAGGATCGTGTTCACCATTTCTTTAAAATTCCCTTTAGTGAGCGCTAGAATTTGAACAATAATTTCATTTAATATCAGACAAAATTAAGTTAAATACCAGTGTGCCCATTCACCCAACTGATTTTCTAGCTCTGTGGGTGTATTAATTAAACTAATGATCTGTTTAAGAAATTACCCGTACCCAATATTCACCACAGCGAATAGGATGATAAGAAAATTTTGACAAAAACGAGATAGAAACTTATGGCCAATTCAGGTTGTCTATAGAAGTAGAAGTAATCTATCATTGTTCTTTTTTAGGCAGGCCACAAACAATCAAATAGAGTAAGAACTAATATGGCTTTGTTTAATAATTTTGCCACATGATGGCAAAATAATACTACTGACAGTCTGATCGTATGTGGCCTGCATTAGAAGCTACCCATACCCTCAAAAGATTTTGCAGATCATTGAAACACTACAACAGTTCCAAGAGGACAGAGAAGTTTCAACGAAGGAGTGAGTTAAGAAGGTACCTTACCTGAGGGAGGTATGAGAGACTCTTGGTGCTCTCAGCATATTTGTTGATCGCACGCAGTTCCTCTAGTGTCATGTGCGGACTCGAGTTGCTGCGAGACGATTGAGACGATGAGCTGACTGACACCTGGAAAAATAATAATAAAAACTTGATACATATTGGTAGCTCCGTCCATTGCGATACGGTCAACGCATTGATGCCATTTTGAGATCCGTTGTATTGGACTTTCAGGATAAGTAAATTATTAATTATCAACTGATTTGTACCGTGTTTTGTCGGGGATTCGACGAGTTTTGTGAGCCTAAGCCTTAGGCTCACAAAACTCGTCGAATCTCCTTAGGCCCTAAGGAGTCCGTATTCGTGCGAATTTATAACCCGAATTTCGAGCTTATACGAAGCTTTGTTATTTTAGAAGTAGCAGAACTTCCGTGAAGCCATGCCTATTTCTACCACCAAGCAGTAAAGCTCTCATTGCTGTGTTCCAGTTTGAAGGGTATGGTGAAATAACAGGCATATGAGATCTTTCATCTTGATATCTCAAGGAGGCAACGCGTGAGTGCAAGCGTCCATAGGCTGCGGTAGCCGCTTACCACCAGGTGGGCCTTAAGTTTGATTGCCTCTTTAGTAGTATATAAAAAAAGCTCTTATTTTTGTGAAGTAACCCGTAATCCCAGTTACATAATGACTGTTTTTATCTTCATGAGATTCGTCGAAAATGAACCTATGGTCTATAAGACGGAGACGTTTCTAAGTAATCCTTGTGTCTTCATTTAATAAAAACGGATAACTTCTATGATGGATAACCTTGAATACGCTTTCCTCGAGTGATATGGACAGACGAGTACACGAGTCCAAAAGACTGTGCTCGGGAATTATGCCAAGACCGAGTACGCCGCCTGCCCCGCTGCCTCCCACTACGCCCATGAGTGTCGGCATGGATTGGCATTCTTCGGACTTGGATAGGCCTGAAAAACGGAATTAAACACAATGGTAATTTGAAAACGTTATAGGTTAAATAAAGCATCATCTTCAGAGAAATAATCGAAGCCTAGATACTGATTTTTAACTGTTATATTTCTCTCAATAAAAACTGCTTGGTGCCTTTGTGAGGCGCACGGAATCTTTTCGTCATATTGACTATTTCACCACCGTGTCACAAAACTCTTTTCAAACCACCATACTCCTGACCAATGGAACAAACTACTTTTAAACTACCCTCACATATAATTCACTAAAATTATTTTGTGGAGGCTGTATTTAGTTGTTATATCCGACCCAAATTAATGTAGGCTAAGTAACAGTTAATTGAATAAATACGAGTTATATTGTAAAATGTAAGATACAAATGTTAAGTGTGATACTAGATGTATTTTATTCTACCAACAGTGCTACCGCGCCCCTTATATACCACTCATCAATAAGTTTCAATCGAATCAGATGTTACGGAAGATACCATAATGAGGACTCACCAAATACGAACAAATTGGACTAATTTTATTGCAAGATGACTATTAATAACTTAAACGATTTTCTTTTTGAAGACCTGCGGAAGACACTTATTTATAAGTTCCTGATGAGTTAGTTCTTAATACATAAACGATAAAATGTTTTGCATACCTTCAAGAGCGAATTTATTCCCCCAGCGGTCGCATTCGCATTGCAACCATGTCTTTTCCGCTTCCAACGATAACTGCCCTGTAAATAATAAGTTATAACAGTAGTAAATTAATAAAGTATTAGTACCCCAACCATTATTACAATCTCATTAAATCCTCTCCACCCAAAGGTTGTCTGGAAAAGATCGCTTCTAAGCGATAAGACGGCCTTTGTACTTTAAGGTTTTTTTTTAGTTTTGTTAAGTTATATCTATTTTTCTTATGGTGTACAATAAAGTATTTTCATTCATTCATTCATTCATTCATTTAATCTTGAGATACGATCATCATCCATAGCCTGAAGAAGTCCACTGTTGGATATAGGCCTCCCCTAAAGAGTGCCATGTCGAACGTTACTGGGCTACCTCCATACACTGACTTGCCGCTACCTTAAAGATGTCATCGGTTCATCGTGTGGGAAGGTGCCTTCATAGACTACGTCGCCGTCGTTCGATTCATGGTCGCCATTCGCGAACCTTTCTTCCCCGGCGGATGTCGTTTCTTCGATATATGCCCAAGTCTTTTTCCACTTCAACTCGCTTATTCTAAGCTAAGCCGGTGACTAATGTCATAAGTTCTTTCCATTATAAAAAGCGCATGAAAAGAGCCTTATAGCTGGGGGTGGAATGTAACACCGGCTTCCCACTGTGTGGTGGTATACGTATTGGCCAGACAGAACAACTCCTTAAAATATCGGAGCATGTTGGTTGGTAACATGATTTAAGTAGCTCCCACATGCACATCTTGGCTGTAGTTTTTTCTATAGCTAAATCCTTTCACATTACTTCAGACGTATCAAATAATTATAAAATAAAAAGGCAATAAATTAAAATGAGAGCGCAGCTTATTTTAGACATGCAGTATATTAAAATAGACTTCAAAGTCGAAATAATGCAGAAAAAAATTTGAAAAGTTCAAATTGTCACAATACGTGTTAAAACAAAGAATAGTGCGACCTCTGTGGCGCTGTGGGCGAAGGCCCGCCTGAGGCGCAGAAGGTTGCGGGTTTGAGGACTCGAGCCCGCAACTTTCTGCGCCTCAGGCGGGAACGCCGCGGGACAAATGTATGTAAGATCTGCAAATATTTTTCCCGGGTCAGGGTGTTTTCTATGTATAATATGTATATATTTACAAAAAATATATATATAAGTAGTATAATCAGTCATGTAGTTCCCATAATACAAGCTCTGCGTAGTTTGGGGCTAGATGATGCTGTGTGAAAAATGTCTAAATTATTTATATTTTTATTTTATTTAGTACACTGCATGTTACACTGATATCATACCTACCTATATAGCAGCTATATCTGTGAGTATGGATTTGAACACGATACTTTTTACCAAACAGTAAAAAGATGGTAAAACAATGGTGCGATTGTGACTCAGCTTTCTCATAACAAAAGACTCCAATTCCTTGTTTGGTTTTAACATGAGACATGAAAGATATTCACATAGAACTATTATAGTTTTAATAAGGCTTAATTTGTAGTTGCAGGCGATGTAAATGACCCGAAAATATAGACCAGGGAGTCCAAACAAGTACCACTTTCTGTTGACGTTAACGCCTGCGGAAAGATTGAATTGTATGGAAATGACATTAGCTGTGGAAATGTCACGTGACTGCTGCCAAGTTTTACCTTGACAAATTTGCGTTAGCGTGAAAGGAAAACTAAGCGTTAGGTTTTTGTCTAGCACCTTGGTCTGTAAAGCCAAAAAAAAATTTGTCTAAAACAGCTCTATTTTGTAACGACCGCGACTTAAGGTAGCTTCACACGGTCGATGGTTATACGGATAGTACCACGCATAGTCGAGCCGTCGACCTTGGACAGCCGCGCACCGCACCGAAGCTCTTCCCAAGGTGCGTGACTTTACAGATCCAGAGATTCCAAGCTTTAATTTAGTAATTATATAATGCCAAGTGAAAGAGAACGTTCAGCTGCAATTGCAGCCATGCTACAGACGATGTAATCCGTAAAATTACGGACCGTTGGAACCACCCTTAGCCATCATTATTAGACGCGCCATCTAGTTACGACCTGCATAAACTCTTGTAATTCTCGTACGTACTAGCATAGGCCTCCTGGTCGCGATGGTGCCTCGGCGGCGGCGGATCGCGGAACGAGCATATCCACTCATCCCTAACGCGCAGAATGCGGCCGGTCACGCGCGCGTAGTACTCGTAGTTGTCACGGCCGAAGAGATCTCCAGCGCTGAACTGTTCGATCATCTGACGCATGATACGCGTCGCCACCTGGTGATAGGAAACTGTATTAAAATCGATCGGGATTTTGTAGGTACAACATCAGTGGACTTTAATCTATCTCCGGCAACGATAAAAGTAATTGATCGTTCACGATGTCGCAATTTCGCAAGCCCATGACTTCAGCCCGCTTAGCATAAGCACCCAAGACAAAGTTTTGTCTACTAAAGAGAAGACTAAAACTATTTCTGTCGCCTATTATGTCAAAAACTAGAGAGGGAAAAAATATTTTCCGTTGTCTTAGGTCTTCATGCTAAGCAGGCTGAAAGCATGGTATTGAGTAAATTCGGACCGAGAACGGTCTAGTTTGATAAGTGCTACTTTTTGATCTACCAATAAAACTATTTTACATACGTAAGTAAGTATTCGATTATATATACAGATTCTTTGACATTAGTTCATTGGACCTTCAGTTTTTCATTAGTTCATTCATGAGAATGAATATCATCCTGCTACCAAAAATGAGGAAACTCGACCCGATTATATAAGGATTAAAATTATATATATGTTAAACTAATAGATTCTACGTAAGAAGAGTTGTAGGGTCAGCTAGACTGAATTGATTCCACCCATCTGACAGTATTAAGCGAATTTGTAATACTACTTAAATATACCACCACACAATTTTTGCTTTCATAATAATTGAATTAAGCTTACATTAGTCAGCAAGCGGATGTTAGTAACCGAATAAATTCATGAATCAAGCTCTTATCAGTAGGCATGGGTCACAAATAGTCACCGTCAGCCATTTATTTAATATTGAGTAGATGAGGCAAGAGATAAGCTTACTATAGATTTAAAAGACTCTGTGAAGGTTCTATGTGCTTAGTAAAATACTACGGTGTAATAAAACAACGAAGGGCCTATGAGTCATACACGCAATTCTTCGTGCCAGTAATCTAATGACACCATATCAACTAACAGACTTGTAACAGTAAAGCTCCTTGGTTTGTGGATATCTGATGCATCTCATGAGACGATACCAAAAGATACCCAGCTTTTAGATGCGCATACGACAGCTTTGTATAACACTTTGATACGACGTTTAAGAGTTGATGTTTATGGGAGATTAAACTTTCGACAGGACAAACAACTTTAAGTTGGGCTTTGAAAGAATCCGTCCGAATCACAATGGTTTTGTGGGTAAAATGGGTTTTTTACGTAACGTACTAAACTCTCGTAATGAGTCGAAACTTAATTGGTACGGTACGTAAAAAATCCAGTTTTACAATATGAATGATCAAATTCACGATAGTTTTTTTGGAATAAAACACGGTTTATGATTGCAAGGAGAACTCTCTCAAGTTGGACCCCCAAGAACTTCATTTACGTATGATTGTTATCGTGACGAAAACAAGAGCATTGCACTGTTCTACAGCAATACCTAATTTACACAAGGCTAAACTAATTGAGGTTAAGCAATGTTTCTCACCATTTAAACAGACAAGCTATTGTATCCGATGCTCTAATCTCTAATCTAAGTCTAGATAAAATAAGACGGTACTCAATTACAGATGTCGAAAAGCAGGGTAGCTAACTACACAAAGTAAAGATGTTTCAGATTACACATAGGTGAAATAGGCATGTTAGCAAAAGGAAAGGCTAAGGACTTTCTAAAATGGTGAAGGTAATAAAAGCTAGACAGTAATTGCTAGATAGGTGAATTCTATTTTACTCGTATACTTACGCTGACTTCAGCCTTTTTGCCGCATGTTTAGACAATTTTAGTGAACAATTTTATAAAGCTATTTACAAACTAAGGCTGGGTTCCTTAAAATTGATGGTCGAGTTGGCGTTATCACCTGATACCTATATAAAAGACTTCAAATATACAAGAAAATACAATTATTTCGAGACATTATTTCGCACTTCGATTTAGTAAGAAAGAAAATTCACACAGAATAATAGTCACTGCAGCGCGGAAGACAATTTAAATTTCTTATCTGATAAAGAAACGCCATTAGAAATCTCACTTACAGTGAACTGATAAAACAAGTTTATTGACTTTTGATGATAACGGGCTATTTCTTTGCATTAATACCTTCACAAAGAAACTGAGAGAAGGGGAAACAGGCTCAATTTATCAATCTACAGTTTGGATTGTATGTGATCAATTTCTAATTTGCTTCTGCATTTTCCTTTTCTATATGTAACATACCACATTGCGTCTGGTAGTTTTCATCCAGTCCACAAGATAGAAATAGGTACCCGCAAAAGGCTCATATAAAAGTGTTACACAAATTAGTTTATTGCACCTGTAGCATTCCAGAAGCAAAATACGTTTCCTAGCTATTTTATGAGTTAAAAAAAGTTACTTGTATTTCCCAAAGAGTACCAATAAAAATGTAACAAAATAATGTTAAAAAACACATGTGCCTAGGCTCAGGTGATAACGTCAAAACACAATAAATTGAGTAGGTATGTCTTCATTCTCGTTATTAGTGCAACCAATATGCATATTATCTATGAAAGTGATATTTCAGCTGTTTTCATACATTTTTACAAAACAGTTACATCATTGCTCCAATATTTTATTGATAACTTATTATTACTACAACGAATAGTTTAACTGAAATGACTGACACAATATTAAAAGTTAAGTAGGTGCCTTCTCGCCAAATAGCGTTACTAGCCTAGTCTTCTAAACAAATCAAGTAGATCAAAGCATCGTCCAGCAATGTCAATATTTGGATGGGTGACCGGTAGTGGTGGATAGCTGAGCGCTTCCGTGCTTCGGAGGAGGCGTTAGAATATCGGTCACGAGCGCTTGGTAAAAACCCGCAACGTTATTTGGCGAGTAGGAATTGTAGGTAACCCGAGTCACGTTTCCACTTGATTTCACAAGCAATTTAAATTGTAAAAGGTTCACGGAATTAAATAAAATTTTATCTTTTCCGTGTAAAAAACAAATCGTTTAGACAAGCATTGAACTTTGAAATCGATGACCGTAACGATTGTAGGTCAACAGTTGGAATATAATCTATTGTAGTTCTGTGATCTAACTTCAGTTGCCTACTCATTGTTTTCAATAGCCATCTTCCGTACGTATCTACTTAAAAGATGCTACGTTTATTTTTCTTAATTCGAGTTAATTTCTTGCCCATATCGTTTTAGACTCGGTTTTGATATTAGGCTGTATTTTGAGAAAACGGGAATCATGATTATTATTGCGGTCCTCAATGTTTCACTCATCCAATCTGCCGTGCAGTTTGTGAGCACATTGAATATGTTTAGTTAATATAATAACGACATGACCAATGAATATGATGCGATAATTGAAATTCTCATCATACATTAACCGCTATCATAAAACGCATATCGCATTACATTGTGATGACTAACGAACATACTTTTTGATCACTATGAATGTTTGTCGATTACAGAAATAGATAAGCAACTCGGGAGTCCTAAAGCTTAAAAGTAGATGTAATTATTAGCAACAGTTTTCAAAGCGTTGCTAGCCCCAGCAGCGCGACAAATGAACCTTGACATTTCAAATGTCATAAGTTCTTCTCAACCCTTTATAACGACCAAGTTTAAAAATGAGCAGTAATTATGTACTTCATCATCTAAAATGTTTCTCGAGTGCGGGACTGCATTGATCACCTGAGTAGCTCTGACACTTTTGAGGGCAATTGTTCATAGCACAACACCTCATAAACACACCTACTTACAATACAAACATCACCTACATTTGTACGAGTGCATAATCGTAGTTTCTAGTGCATGAAATCAAAGTGGAAACGCGGCCCAGCGTCGCTTCGGTCGATGCACGGCTCATTTATCATACCTAGCCTATTAGAGCGGGTGA
This sequence comes from Perizoma flavofasciatum, assembly GCA_958496245.1. Lineage (NCBI taxonomy): Eukaryota > Metazoa > Arthropoda > Insecta > Lepidoptera > Geometridae > Perizoma > Perizoma flavofasciatum. The sequence goes on along the minus strand of OY292439.1, from coordinate 4,865,698 downwards.
CTGTGGTGATTTTTTACATCATACAGAAGTATCGATTTAGGAAAAACAGACAACCGCCGCACGCGGAAACGCACGAAAACGTTGTTTTAAATATGTATAACACGCAAAACGTAAACGTACACCAACATATAAAATACTCATAAACTGTAACTGGTAAGTTGGCTCTATTAGCATTATAAATATTGATGTAAACAGACTTATTAATGCCATCAATTAAACTAGAATCATGCCTACTTTATCCTACTATCCTAGGATCATGCCTACTATCCTAGGATGCACACATTAGCCAATTAGCCAAGAGCAAACTCTTGGCCAATTGGCTAATGTGTTGGGCATTGTCAAAACATTGCCCAACGTTAAATCCCGTTTCACGTCCACCTCAAAATCGAGCTTCTTCAGTATGACGTACGAAAACCACCATCAGCTCCCGAAACCAGCCAAGGAACAGATGGTATGTTGCAACTGACCTTGAATCTCTGAACGTCCTCCATTGTGGCAGTTTTGCCGTCCGACACGCAAGAGTGGAAGAACGATGGAGCAACTGACACGCCTAGTGCTTCAGATGTCATACCTGTACCTGGAAGTAGAGACGATGATTTTTGGAAACAGAAGTTTACTTTCACCTATTCAAGCAGAGCAGATCAAAAGTTAGGATGGTAAGGCTTTTGATCCAACACTGTATCGCGTAGACAGATCAGCGAAAGCTGCTCGTCTATAATTAAATTAAAAAAATAAGATTGGGTCTGAGCCTAGACTGTTTGATAACATGACGAAACGATGCTGTGTGAAAAAATTTACAGCATTATTTATTTTAGTATTTAGAACACAGCCTTGAACAAAATTAGGTATTTTGATTTGAACTTAACAGCAACGGTCTTGTTCTAATGGTTGCCTTTGTTTACCATGAAAATAAAAAGTACTTGACCAGGCAGTTGATATCATTACACAAACCATCTCATTGTAAGAGCCGTATGTAAAATTACTCTTATTTTCCTTAATTTACTATTCCTCTGCTTAGCCTCAAAATTAAATGTAGCATAGCATGACAGACATTGTAATGAGCGTTGCTTTAATTTCGTGTGTCCTAAAAAACTAATTATCAACATTGATTAAAACCAGTTTAAAAATTATCAGTCGTTTTCCTTCAGACTGAAAGTGAATAACAAATACCGAATATTCAGTTTTTTTCTGCTGCAGCCCACGCAATGTAGCTATGAATTTATATCATGAACGCGGAAGCTTAGTAATTGATGCATATATTCAATAATTTAATGTAAATAAAAGAAACACTCATCTGATTTCTTTAGGCATATTGAGTATATCTTGGATTTAGGTTAACTATCCAAAAATATTCAATTATTACACACATAAACCCACACCCTCGCCTCTAATCGGCGGCAATGCGTTGACCATTTTGCTATAAAATGACAGCTCATTTATTCTGAGTCTGAGTCTGAATTTATTCGACACTATCCCTCTTATTCATAATCACTCACTAACTATAGCCCTGTCTTTTTCTTACCTAACAAATGATAGAGGTAGACAAATAATAACACGCTGCTAAAGTTAGTAAGTGATTAGGAATAAGAGGGCTAATATTCAATTTAACGCTGAGGGATAGATTTATTTTGATGATTGAAGTTAATAATTAATTTCGAGTACAAATGCTTTAACATTTTAAAATGTAGATATAAACTAGAAAGAATTCTCCTACTATAATAGTACATTAAATAGGAGACGAAAGAAGTTTGTCAGAGTTATAGCCATTGGAACATGTTTAAGAACACTCCGCAATACGATATGGAGTGTAGGTCAGTAATGCATGTTCTATTCTTCCCTTTGGTTTATTTCTAAGTTCCAAATTGGGACGAAGGACACTAACCAACATCTCACAAGGAGCGTATGAACTGTCGTCATCATATGTACACTTAGGTCTCTTTTGTATGCCACTTTACGACAATGATTGACGTACGCTCGAAAGACATACGATCGCACAAGCGATCCTTTTACGCACTCACAATCGCAACGAGACTTATTTGTCGGCGACTTCGAGTCGATATTATCCTGAGCGGAAATGTCGACATGTCTGTCTGCTAACCTAATAGACGGATATGATGAATCGAAGCATTTAATTGAATAACTGGCTAATGAGTTAATGACGCGGGAGGGCTCTTTGATGACACCGTCCAGGTGCTGTATTTATCAAGTCTCATTAATTTGGGCCTGGCCAATTTGTTTAGGAATTTACTGATGCAATGAGCGATCGATAGATTTAGACTAGCCGTATCAGCATAAATAGGACTCATTCGTTTACTCTTTTAATATGAAACGTTTCGTTAGCTTCAGGTTCCCTAGAACCAACAAACTGATGTCAATGTACTCGTAGTTCAAAGCTCTGAACAATCAAGATGAAGTGCATTCAGTAATTACAGGATACAAGCCATAAATGGCTAGTATTAGCCTGGGCACCACAAAAACCTTTTCCATAAGTCAACTTTTACTACTCGAGCGGAATTCAAAACATGCTGTCTGTGATAGGAATGTGTGCGTCTAGCATAAGATAGTCTTTCATTCCCAGAGCAATCATGGGAATTGAAGCTCTCTTAAAAGCACTGTACATTTGTATAATCTATGATATATGTACCAACCAATACGGTACTATGCACGTAGGCTCATGGTTGTGTTGCTCCTATTCAACTTTGAAATGTTCATTATAATGAGCTTTGAGATTGACGCCGTAAGTTTAAATAATTTCTCGTGAATTTATAAATTTTATACTTCACAAAGAAAACCAAATAAAGCATTATACACTTGACATTACAGTCGCATTTAAATGTATCCAACCAAAAATAATGTCTAATTACGCGAGTGACACGCGAGCTCGCGTGGGCGACGCCAATTACGTGATGCAATGTGTTACATTAATCGTGCGATTATTTAATCTGAGACCTTCTTTTTTCGTTAGGTTTTAAGATGCGTACCTAACAGTGCGTGGAGTAGCCGGTTGTCTTCCTTATTCATATCAACCGCAATTATATGGAAAGTAATTTTTCCCTTCTTGTAACCTATCATAATTTCATAAAGTTGGTATCATCCAAAGGAATTTCCGCGAATGGGTTAGACACATAGAACATCCAAGTACCTACGTTGAACACAATACAATGTCAGGAGGCTTCCATTACATACAACACAGGGACGACTGATGAAGTATCAAACAGTCGGTTTTCCTAACATGGCGTATTTTTTACACAACAAAGGAACTAAGAACATCAGAAGTAAAGTAAGTATTGATAAAGAAAATCGTTGCACCCACTATCACTATTGTAAAATGCATATCGTTAATGCCATTAGACGTCAAGCTAAACGAGGCATGTGTTCATCAGATATGATAGCCAGTAGCACATGTTCAAAGACAAATAGAGCTAACCCTTCAAGAAATGTGGGAAATTGAATGTCGTCATATCACATCCGTTGATGGCAATTCTCATAAGAAAGTTAGTCATTTGCTTGATCCACATGCAAATGTTTTTCACGCTTTGAGATAAAGCAAGAATTTGACGAGCTGTTAGCTGTTTATCGGTATGTGTAAACATCGCGCGGAAACCGGCATTTCCTGAAATTCTGAGTTCTGATCTGAATATCGACTGAAGGCTGGTGGATTGTGACCTGAATTGTCTGTCACAATCCACAGTTTGTGGTGATTTCCTGCATAGGAGAACAAAGAATTCTAGGGCTGATTGCCCCATTTTGTAGTCGTCAGACTAATTACACAGTCAGATGCCTGGAGCTTCTTCGGACCACCCTAGGCCACCTGCCGTAGTCTGACCCGCCCACTTAGCAAATGAACTTACCTGCTTTATCAGCATTTGACGCCATTACTCTGAAAGTGCCGAACAGAAGAACGAGCAGCCTCTGAGTGCAGACCGGTAGCGCCATTAATATTCTAAAGACAAAATATTTTGTTAGGACATTACATATCTATAATTTGAGGTCAATGCTACCTTTACATTAAAATGGCAGTAATCAAACAGTACGTAAGTACTTTGAGATGTGGCAGATGTGCTACGCTCAGCCACGTCAAAATTGAGTGTTAAACTTTATTAACACTCTTATTTCATAACACTCTGCTTCAACAACTCAAAATACCAAATTTTGAGTTGTTAAGCTTCTTGTCTACATCTGTTTTTATGAAAAAAATTAAGTTTGTAGTTCCTGAATTTGATAAAATAAAGATGTAGGTAAATCGACAATTCATCTCATGCACGTGGATTCTTCAGATGTTACCAGTGATTGTGGTTTAGAATGTCTTGAAAAAAAGTCTTCGCAACAAAAAAATTATAGAGCAGAATTATTTCTAAATGTTATGTTATGTTATGTCGTAAGCAATGTCAGAAATAGCACCGATTAAAATAATTACAGCAACAATGCCTTGTATCAATAATCCACTTTGTACAGGAAAATTTACATAATGTGAGCACAGTTCGTTGACCCGTTCCTGAATGCAGCACCTGCTTGATAACATCACGATTGAGTTTACATTGTGTAGTTGCATTCAGAGTGCCCAATTGAAAGTAAAACAGCACCAGTATGTTCACCCAAGACAATGGTTTTGTCAACGGAAATATTTTTATCTCTCTCTTTTGTCAGATGGAAAGAGAAACAGGTGTATTTTCGTCTCCTCTTTCGGGGGCATGTTGTAATCCTGCAGGAGCTGACGATCAATATTTTAACTAAATCTAGCGCATGCAATTTATTGCATCTAGATAATTTTGTAGATTAAAAGTGGTACCTTACACGAACCACAGACAAGGGGAGACTCAGGATAACTTAAACTTAACAAAAATCCATTAATGTAATGTACCTTGTAATTTTTTCGAATTGCAATGGCGAGTATTGACGAGCAATTTTTCTATCAATTTAGTTTCCGATCTGTCTTTACACTATTTATCGCATGCGTTTAGAGATTGCATGCGGAAGTTTACATAATGTAAAGGTCGCCTCTGTAATTTATGTAGTTTTTTTTATTGTTTTTATTTTTAACTTCTATCGGTCTCTATAATGTTGGTTGTACGCCGCCGTCCTTATTTGTTCTTCCAGTTTCTGTCCATCCAAAGGTTGCCTGGAAGAGATCGCTTTTAGCGATAAGGTCGCCCATTGTATCACTAGATATTATTATAATTTCTTTTTCGTGTTTCTTCTGTATTTACTGGTGTACAATAAAGATATATTCTATTATATTCTCTGCCCTAACTGTATATCGGTTCTGCCTTTTCACAAATACTAGTTTGATGGAACTCTCGCTAAACAAGAATAATGACAATAGCTAATAGATAGGTACAGGCATAGTTGAACGATTAACGTTATATGGGGTGCGTGTCATAAGAGGAAAAGAAAAACTCGTCGGTATGAATGCATCAATCATACCGACGAGTTCAAAATACTAATGTGAAAAATGAACCTATTGTTTTGTAAAAGTACAATTAAAAAGAATAACCAGGCTTGCTTATTGCCTTTCTTTTCTAGCTTGATCGCGGAGAAACAGGCAGTTGGTAAAATACAATGACGTTGTTAATTGACGTTTCAAAGTGATCCTTGTGATTTTAATGAATAAATTAATTTTGAATTTGACTTAACATGAAATAATCCTTCTTGTGATGCACACTAAATCCTTTTACCACGCTAGTTCTTTCATAATCGGTCACAGGAGGCTCTTGTCAAGGCCGCCATACCTAAACCTGACCAATAAAGAACCGGTGACACAACGTTGAAATAATATTGGAAGTAAACAAAGAAAATAATGAATTAAACTCATCATTTATTATTATTGTTGTAATGCAACTATAGTATATTTTGTAATTTACTAAACCACATCACGACCTAAACTGATTTTGGACGCTAGGACGAGCATGATTGCTCAGCACGGTTCAGTGAGACTCTTACTTCTGTGACGGCTAGCGGCTGAATGATTTATGTGTGACGTACCTTTTAAAGAATAACACAATAGTGTTTGAGAAGGAGAAGACAGAAAGAAGAATTTGCTTGACAATCTGAACATGGTGTCTTTAAATCAGTTTAATACGCATGAAAATTATGTGGGATGTTATTTTGAAAGGTGAAAGATTCACGTACCTAAGCATCCATGTTTTACCTGGAATACTTAAAATCTAAATGTACACTTCGCAATATGGGTTAATGAGCTTTACGCTTTGAGAGAGAAACATTTCAGAACCAAAATAACGACGGAAAGCACTTGTACATAACATTACTCTCTAAAGTAATTCCTACACTGCGTCGGTCGTCCGGTTCGTGGTCGCTATTCGAAAACCTTCATCAGCGGTTGTTGGTACTGCGAACTCTAATAAGTCCTGCAGTGCCACTTTAACTTGCAAATTTTAAAAGAGCTATTTCAGTATTCAAATATAAAATGTCACAACACAAAAGGTCAAGTAATTAGAATATCCCATAATTCGAAGGTGCCGTTACGATGTGCAGACGCATCAAAATTCAGGCCATAAGTCAATACTATAAACAAGCATTGTTCCCGGCAATGCTATAACATAAGGTATTACAGTATATTCGTGATCATAAATAGCTCTACACTTCAAAATAATTATACAAATATTACAAACCCCCTTTTTGAAAGTTTTCTAATTCTAATGTCTAATCTGTGAATAATCGTACATTCATATTAAAATCGTTAAACGGCGACATAAAAATCATACGGAAAAATTAGGCGTTATCGCTTTATAGCGAGTATTAACAACGACAACGACGCCTATTTTTCACTGCTAACAATGGCGAGGCAGGTAGAATGTCAAAATTTTACTTTTTATAATACTTGGTTGCCTCACGGGTCTACGTGCTACTGAGTAGGTATAGATCAGAGGATGTCTATCATAGGGATTAAGGGATTATTTGTTTGTTTTGAATATGAGATTTTTTGACTTATAATAATTTGTGAAGGTAATTTTGATCATGAAAGTTATAAATCTGGTCACCCGAGTTGTTAAGCCACTTCTGTTCAGATGTCTGCTGTTGATTCCTACTATTATGAATTCTGTGGTATAATACCGCGGTATTGTGAAAGTCCAATGCCTGACATTATGGCAACAATCACAATGGCAGCATGATACAATAATGAGCTATTTGGCAATAATTGCACTTTTTGTGAACTGAAAATGTGAGAAGCGAAATTACGATCCAGATCACTGAAATTAATGGTTTATACACACATACAAAATCAATGCTATTATGCTATATTAATGAGATCACAAAATTCAGTACAAAAAATTGAAATTATTATAGCACAAGGAATGAGAAAACCATAGTAAAAAATAAACTTCTAGAAATTACACCAAGAGCTATGTTGGTAACTCTAGAATAAGCAAGTTAAAGTAGCAATGAACAGGATGTAGAACTGACAACCACTTGGTATAACTTTCCTGGGGAATGTGGTTAAGAGTTGGGGTAATTTGTAGGCTTACCTGCGTATTTCATCGACCTGCTCCTCGTCAGGCAGTTCCACCGCTGCAAACAGGTGCATCTCACCGTCCCGTCCAAAAACACCGCCTGGTATTTTCCTGTTTGAATGAAGAGATAACTTTTCATCAGATTTTAAAAGTACTAGAGCACCTTGTGAACTAGCATGTCCGGGGAGTACTACCACCATACTTATTTCTGCCATGTAGTAATGCAGTATTCCAGAAAAATTACAGGTATTATGTCTCAGGGCCACCAATGGTCCAGAGGTGACAGTAACCACATACTAATAGGTGGGCCGTATGCTTGTTTGCCACTTAGTTAAAAAACATTGTTTAGGGATAACAAGAAGGGTCTGAAGAGTAACCAAACCATGGCCAATGACAGAACATACCAAAACAGGTCTGATGTATCAGAACATATAAATTCCACTAGCTAAGAGATTTACAAGAAGAAATATACAATGTTAAACATCTAATCTTACAAGCTACATTTCTTATAAGATTTCAAGCTTGCAGTGTAGACAGTTTTGCTCAGCTAAAGTTGCTGTTTGCATGTACAACGATTCCAGGGAATATTAGCTGTGTCAGCATCTGGTACGGTTAACATGCTTTACCAGTCCATATATGGGCAGTTAAAGACAGTGTATCTTGTGCGGAGCTAGGCGAATACAAAAAACAAACATTTATCTTTTTTTCCTTGCAAGTTTAAAACAACCAAATAGTCCTTCCTAAGAAACTTGCATGGTCATTCTAAGATAGTATTTAGTAAGATCTACTTTTGAATCAGTGTTTGTTAGTGGTAATAAGAACATTTCAAAGGATTAAATATCAGTCCTTGCATAGGCAAGATGCAATAGACCATTTCAACATTTTACAGTTGCTAAAGAGAATATCTTAATCCAAGAGATATCATAGATAATAACTGCAAATTATTGGATCCTGAGATAAGTCATAATAAATAAATAAATAATGCTGGACACTTTTCACATAGCATCATCTAGCCCCAAAGTAAGCAGAGCTTGTGTTATGGGAACTACATCTTGGGAGGAAATCAAGGCAGCTTAAGAGCTTTATGGGATGAACCAGCCAATGCAGTTTAGAAAGCCCCACATGCAATAAGCCATCCTATGCTGCCAACAGTCAGTGGATGGAGGTGTTTTTTTTAATATTTATCATCTTGACTCCCCTATATCTTTTTGTGGGCTGTTTTTGTTTATGAACTCTAACACCAGTGTGGCTGCACTAGTTCGAACTTACCTGAGAAACTTCTTGAGGACACTGGCAATAGTATACACAGAGTAATTATCAACATTGACCAGGCGGCCGGTCTGGAGGAAATGGATCAGTTTCTTCATGGCACCCTGGTGACCCGGGGCGCGGAACACGTCCCGGCGCAAAGGTGCTTCTTTGTTTAACTTCAGAATCAGAACCTGAACACAAATTAACAATTTCACTATCACATAACACACTGAGATACCAAGATTCTAGGTAGAATAATCTTACAAGCAAGGGCCCGGGGATGTCATCCTTGCAGACTTCGAGCAAAGGAGCCCCGAACTTCACTTTTTCCAGCCTTCTCGGATACGGAAGGGAATTGGGATGTCCGCAGGACGTTACCACATTGCTCAATGTAGCTGCTCGCCGATGCATCCTTCTAGCCCAGCCACTCATTTTGTTAAGTAATTGAAATAAAACGTTTCGAGTTTCAATAAATTTGTGTTTTCAGATGGTTGCAATAATCAGACGCATCATGAATGGTGTTCCAGCAATCTGATGTTAGTGCTTTATTTTTTCTTAAACAGAAAACTATTTCAGGGCGGCAATCGGTTCCAGTTTTATTTGTTTGAAAAAGTTCTAAAATTGTATATTTTTCTTGATTGATTTTGACGGCGAATGAAACCAGAGGAACGCATACGCGACCGCCCACCCCTCGTCGTGTTTAACCACAGACTAAATTAAATATGCTAAAACCATAGATGAAGTATACATAGAGAATACCTCAGAACATTGACGTTGTATGTACACCAACTAAACTTATATTTATCATAACTCAGCAACATATGAGGTGTCTAGAGCTGTCGCAAACCGATTTAGTTACCAACTAACGGGTATATCTCCTGCCTCGATGTACCGAAACTCTAATCAAAAGATCATTTCGTTACTCGCATATGTCGTATTATTGATGTCAGTTTGATACAAAGTAGGTATGTATGTACAAACAAAGTCATATACGACGACTCGATGCAATGCTTTATGAATTTATGATAGTGCTTGATTGTATCAAAAGTAACAAGTAACGTAACGATACGATATGATAATAACGAATGGTGATTTTTTTATTAACAAACACATAAAAGAATACACAATTTCTGGTCTTTTACAGCTCTGGAGACCCGTCCAGTCTTTTGTCGTAATGACTAGTTCACACGCTACAGGCCGAAAGACAGACAACTGGCAATGGCAAGAAAGCGCGCAACTAGACTACTTGCAGGTAGACTTAGTTCTGCTGCATATGCAGTTAGAACAATTAGACATCTTACTGATGAAGCCACAGCTAGGTTAGAATATATCAGCTACTTTCATAGTGTCATGTCATATGGTATCTTACTGTGAGGGAAGACAGCAGATATTCAAACAATTTAGGTTTTACAAAAAAGAGCAATACGTGCCATTTATAATATGAAGCCTTGTGATTCTTTGAGAGAACGATTCAGAGAAATAAATATTATGATAGTAACTTCACCGTATATTTATGAAAAATTAATGTACACGCATAAAAATAGCGCTTGTTTTATAAAAAAATGTGCATAACATTAATACTAGAAACAAAAATAAATTTCTCATTCCGAAATTTAGATTAGCTTTTCTAATCCAATAGGTCTTTTATGGGAAACTCTAATTATAGAAGTTTCCCATAAAAGCCAAAAAAATAAATAAGCATAAAGCTTATTAAAGCTTCCGGTAAATGTAACCGAGCTGCCTATTCGAAGATTTAAATCCTACTATCCTACGAATATAATAAATGGAAAAGTCTGTGTGTGTGTGTGTGTGTGTGTGTGTGTGTGTGTAACTACTTAACCGATTTTGATGAAATTTGGAATGTAGGTAGTTTAGGATCATGAATAATACATAGGGTAATCTAATTTTCGAAAATCGAATTAAATAGGGCGGTATAGTTTCTATGAACAAAAAAAATTGTTTGATTCGCTCAAAACTCTGTACAAATAAACTTTAAAGTAAATAATGAAACACGTATTTTTTATTTTTTCCTTTGGGGGTGTGCAATTGAGTTCTAAACTTTGTATAAATTGTAATCCTTGGTTCGATTCATTCAAAAGTTGGTGGACATAGTTTGAAGCTTGGAGACAGTCATATGCTACTTTTATTAACATACGCGAAAGCAGCGAAGCCGCGGGCAACAACTAGTCTTATATAAGAATAATCTAATAAAGAAGGCGTATTAAATAAATAAATAAATAAATAATGCTGGACAATCCACACAGCATCATCTAGCCCCAAGCTAAGCAGAGCTTGTGTTATGGGTACTAGATGACTGATATACTTAATACAATACATTACATAGATAGATATTTTTTTATTATACATAGAAAATACCCAGAACACCCGGAGCAAATATTTGCAGATCGTACAAACATTTGTCCCAGGGCGGGAATCGAACCTGCAACCTCCTGTGTCGCAGGCGGACCTTCGCCCACCGCGCCACATCGGTCGTCACACCTTAAATGCCTATATTGACGATAAAACTGCATGGCCCGATGTCGTCGCTCTGCTCCCTCGTTAGTTTAATTGCCAAATTGCATATCTGTGGTATCATATTTTTAAGAATAGATTATGCATTATTATTATAAAGCGTATTGTGTGTTGTCATAAAAACTTTGGTTGATACTTTTTAGACTTTATTTAATTCTCTGACTAGTACTTTTTCTATAAATGAGTTCACCTTTTTCGATTGACACCACACTAAAGCTGAATGAAGGATCATCAAAAAAATTATTTACTGTGTCTAATTTAATTGGGAGAGAACTGTTTCGTGGGCCACAGCTCACGCTTATCCGGGAGACAGGGACTCAACTATATAGACGTAAAACAATTTGGCTAAATAAATCATTTTTATTATTATTATTTATTTGATATGCAATTAATATCCCTATAATTAATAGAAGGTACCTAGGTATTCAGGCTTGCCAGCTTGGGGTTTATGCATAAAAACATTAATAATTTAATTATTAATATTTTTATGCATAAACCCCCAAGTATATGTTTTTATGCATAATGACGACCGATGTGGTGCGGTGGGCGAAGGTCCGCCTGCTACACAGGAGGTTGCGGGTTCGATTCCCGCCCTGGGACAAATATTTGTAGGATCTGCAAATATTTGTTCCGGGTGTTCTGGGTATTTTCTATGTATAATAAAAATATCTATCTATGTAATGTATTGTATTAAGTATATCAGTCATCTAGTACCCATAACACAAGCTCTGCTTAGCTTGGGGCTAGATGAAGCTGTGTGGTTTGTCCAGCATTATTTATTATTATTATTTTTAATTTATGGTACCATGTAGGTACACTGGTATTAACCATACTTACTTTTAGGTAAGTAACTAGATATATTCGGTGTACATTATTATGTTATCGTAAAAGATCATGATATTCACCAGAGCTAACAAACAACAGCCTGCACAAGTACACTGCTAGACATATAATAGGCCTCTCCAAGGATAAGAGTGCCACCTCAAACGATCTTGCACCATCTTCAGCCAGTGGCGTAGCTTAGTGGTCATAGGCTCTGGGGCAAAAAAATATATTGGGCCCTTACTAAATAGTAAAATTATATAATTATGTACATAAAAAAAATACATTATTAAAGAAAAATCGGACAAGTACGAGTCTGATTCGCGCACTGAGGCTTACGTACAAGCTCGTATGTTTACCAAAATAATTAACATTACTCAAGTTCATAAACTACGAGAGCACCAAACATTGCTCTAACGACAAGATAAGTGGGATCGAAAGACAAACTTAACTTTTTAGTTGAAAAAATGTTCTCCCATACATTCATATACATTGTGATTTATTTGCGAGTGTGAAAACATGTTTTACAAATGTGTTTTTTTTGAGCTCTAAGGGACTTACATAATTATTTGATATTAATTACAACTTGATACTTCCATGAGTTCCTAAAAAAATATGTCTTGACAGACAGAAAGACGGACCTAATCCTGTGGTTCCGTTTTATTAAGATTTTATTAGACGATAAAACGAAGAAGATAAATATTAAATGATTTATCATACTAGGGTCGCATTATAGTTACATTGGTAATATTAAAAAAATATTCAGTTTTCTATCTCTTCCTAGCCTTAGTTTTCGTAAAACTACCAATGACTACCGACCGCCAATCACAATAAATTGGGTTGGCTGGTAGAAAATGCTTTAGCATTAAGTCTGCCTATTGTTCATTTTTAATCAAATGTGCAATAAAGAGTTAATAAATAAATAAATCATAAATTACATCGGAAAAATCTCGGCTTCATGCGGCCTTGCTTTCTTTCTATTGCTGTAAAGCGCAAAATGTCGATGTCGAAATTGGCCTAAGCACACTATTTCTTACATATTTTTTTAATTATGATTAATCTGCTAAATTATCTTTCAGTTGATGCAGTACGTACCTAGAATAAAATCACAATACTTTCATATTGTAAAAACGTATATTAAAAATGGATATTGTATAATATAAAAAAAAACAAATTAGAATCAAATCAACGCTAGTGTGGCTAATGTGTTTCTGGATTTAATGATAAAATCAAACAGCGCTTGTGGCTAGTGTGTTTCTGGGTTTAATTATTTTATCTATAACCTGTGGTACTCGTCTATAAAAATGGGATAGTAGGATTTATACTCTGTAGTAGCATCTAAACGAAGCATGGGCTTTCAACCAATCACAGCAATGGTCACAAAATCCCGGGTTGTGCATTCCATGGTTGCGCTTTCCCGACACGTGTCGGGAATGTACAGCCATGGAAAACACGGCCAGGAATTTGCGACCATTTTGGTTGCAAATTCCTGGCCGTGTTTTCCATGGTTGTGCATTCCATGGTTGGACATTCCCGACACGTGTCGGGAAAGCGCAACCAGGAATTTGCGACCATTTTGGTCGCAAATTCCTGGCTGTACATTCCTGGCTGCGCTTTCCATGGTTGTGCTTTCCATGGTTGTACAATAACCGGACTCAAAAAAATAACCAAGCAGAGTTTGTTGCCTGATTCTTCTAGGCTTGGTCGCGCGCGAGGAATCGGCGTAAATTCACTTTGACATTTTAAATTCACGTATAGTTTTTAAGTTGATGTTTCTATATGATCCTTGTGTTTTCAATTAAAAGAAACCTATTGACTTTGACTTTGATGGTATTGTACGTCCATGGAAAACACAACCATGGAAAGCACACCCCTGGTTGCCCATCTGAAGAAAGAAAAGCTCATAATACGTTTTCTAAATTATATTACTATACATGTCATGTACTGACTAACATTGATTGATTCATTCAATGGATTGTGATATTATCTCATTCTAGTTAGGACAGTCAATGTCAATGCTCTCACTCATGATCATGTTATGTCAAAGTCAGAAATGTAAAATATTAGTATGTCAGTCCATGCTAAAAAGCAAAAAAATTTTGATCTGTGCTGTTGCTAACATTTTCGTTTTAGCTTAAATTTTCTCGTAAAATTTTCGACTTTCGATTTGTACGTGCGTAACTTATTGCTAATAAGACCATGGCAGATTACGATGATGATTGGGAGAGTGATACAGGGACGACTGCCCCTCCAAGATTGAACTACAATGCTCGAGTTTTTCGTCCAACTCCTGCTAACGCGGCAGCCGGTGGAAACAGAGGACGCAGCAATGAAACCAACTGGAGAGCTCGTGGAGGCCCGTCAAGCGACAACCGCCGCGATAACCGCGACAAGAACCGTGATAGCCGCGACAACAACCGTGATAACCGCGATTCCCGTAACAATCGCGGCGACAACAATAGACCCGGCTTTCGGCCTCAAAATGGCCCTCATAAAATCATGTCCGTTCCCTCACAGAAAGTTGGACGTATCATCGGCAAAGGAGGTTCTAAAATACGTGATCTGGAATACGAGTCTGAAGCGAAAATCAAAATCGGTGATTCGAGTGGAATTGAGACTGAACTGACTCTGATTGGATCCGAGGAAGCCATTGCCAAGGTTGAGGATTTGATAAAAGACCTCATTGAAGACAGAGCTCCACCGGCGCCCAAAGAAAACCTCAACACCAGCAACGAAAGTAATGGAACAGATTTCTTAAAAAAAAATGAAGCTGGAGTGCAGGTCATTGATTGGAGTAAGCTAAACGCTCATCATGAAAGTCATCAACAAGAAAGATGGAACAACTTACCTCATATTGTCAAAGATTTCTACAAGGAAGACCCTGCTGTTGCTAACATGTCTCCGACTGATGTTGCTCGCTGGCGTAAAGCTAATAATGACATACAGGTCAAGAGAACCTTTGATGAAAAACCTGGAATGAGACCAGTTCCCAACCCAGTACTGACATTTGAACAAGCTTTCCAGCATTACCCGGAGATATTGCAAGAAATCTACAAACAAAACTTCGAGACACCCTCTCCAATTCAAAGTCAAGCATGGCCCATTCTGTTGAGAGGTGATGACTTGATTGGTATTGCTCAAACAGGGACAGGAAAAACTTTAGCTTTCCTTCTGCCAGCTCTCATCCACATTGACGGCCAGATCATACCTAGAGAGCAGCGCGAAGGTCCTACAGTACTCATTATGGCACCAACAAGAGAACTTGCATTGCAAATTGATAAAGAAGTGTCCAAGTACCAGTATAAAGGCATCAAGTCTGTGTGCCTCTATGGAGGTGGAGACCGCAAGGAACAGATAAAGGTTGTGGCACGTGGAGTTGACATAGTAATTGCTACACCAGGCCGTCTGAATGACCTAGTCATGGCCAGACATCTTAACATCATAAATTTCTCCTACATTGTTTTGGATGAAGCAGACAGGATGTTAGACATGGGTTTTGAGCCACAGATTCGCAAGTGTCTATTTGATGTGAGGCCTGATCGTCAAACTGTCATGACCTCTGCCACATGGCCTAGTGGTGTACGCCGACTTGCAGAATCATACATGAAGGATCCTATCCAGGTCAATGTGGGTTCACTAGATCTAGCTGCAGTGCACACAGTTACCCAAAGGATTCAATTTGTTGATGAAGATGACAAAGAGTCTGCTCTGCTTGAATTCATAAGCAACATGGAACCCAATGACAAAATAATAATATTTTGTGGCAAAAAAGCTACTGCCACACACATCAGTACAGAACTGGCAATGAAAGGGATTGAATGCCAATCTTTGCATGGAGACAGGGACCAGAGTGACAGAGAGGCAGCTTTAGAAGAAATGGTTGATGGCACAGTCAACATTTTAGTTGCAACAGATGTAGCATCCAGGGGAATAGACATTAAAGACCTGACTCATGTGATCAACTTGGATTTCCCCCGACACATTGAGGAGTATGTCCACAGGGTGGGCAGGACCGGACGTGCAGGGAGAACTGGAGTATCATTGTCGTTTGTGACGAGAAAAGACTGGGCACATGCTAGAGAATTGATCAAAATTCTAGAAGAAGCCAATCAAGAGATTCCTGATGAGTTGGAGAACATGGCTGAGAGGTTTGAGGCCATGAAGGTGCGTCGAGACCAAGAGGGCGGCGGCGGTAGAGGGGGGAGGGGAGGCCGCGGTGGGGGTGGAAGGAGGGATAGGTGGTAGGTTTAACATTTTCGAGGTAATCTCTTACTACCCACCGTATTATTCATATTATTTGTAAGGATAAATTCATGTAGAATATCCTTGGAATAGTCGCTGTGTTTTGTCTTTTATATTGATAAGCAGTTGCTTCAGTTTATTACTACGATATATGATGTTTATTAGTTAGTAATTACGATTTTTGATTCTGTGTTACCATCATGGGTGGTTTTGTTAGCGAACCCTTTCAATCTTGTTCTGCCTTATATTTTTATTTATTAAGAAAGACTAGAACATGTGGCAATAATGTTTTTGTAGTGATGAGCTGGACTTATCATGATTAACTGCCTATATTGCTAGGGATCAAACTTCAAAGATCTCACTAAGAGTGTGTCTTGGACATTGTAATTCAGCTAAGTCTTGACCTCGCAAAAAAAAGACCTTGTACTTAGGCTGTGATTTGTTTTGCATAAACCAACATCTTCTTCATGAAGATCTAAGAAATTTTAATTATTCTTTAGACTTTATATGAAGTAAAGATTTTTTAACAGGGAGATATATCAAGCATTCCATTGTTTGCTGGCACTGATAGTGGACAATAGTAGTTTATCATCTCTGCTTGATTGACTCACTGGTTAAGGGTTGTCAGAGAGATCTGCATTATTTTTATATTCAACAAGTATTGTACTGTAGAAGTGTGTAAAATGTTAATTTTCTAGTTTCCTAATGTTACTGTAACTTAAAAAGGTACAAACTATGAATAAAATGTAACATTTCTGCCAATAAAACATTTTTTTTGTCATCAATGCATGTATTTTCACATAATTTTCTTCTCAGCTTTCTTAGTGAAACACGACAAAAGCGTAACGAGAAAAAAGTCAAAAAGTCCAATAACCATCCAATAACTTACAAATAGAAACTGGAAATTTGATCATAAACAGATGTGTAACACTTAACTTTAATATTACATATTAAATATGAGTTACTTATATTCTACAAGCGTGCACTGCTAACAATTTAGTGCGAATTTAAGAATTTAAACACTTACATCAAATTGTTAAGTTTATTTTGATTGAAACAGATCCCTATCAGTGTCACGAAATTCGTCTTCCTTCCCTGAAATCATAAAATAACCGAGTACATGTCGTACTGTACTTCGACTGAAACAACAATGGTAAATAAATTATAGCAATATAATTACTAAAAACGGACTAAGTTTACAGAGTAGACATTTTATATAATTTGTATACGTTTAGTAAAAGCGTAACCTAAACGATTTCTAATCTTTTCATTTCTTTGTGGAGTTCGACGCCCATTTTAGCCGGCGAACGAGTGACAATAACATTTGCTTTTTCTAAAGCCTTGATTTTATCCATGGCACCTCCTTTGCCTCCTGAGATGATGGCTCCGGCGTGACCCATTCGCCTGCCGGGAGGCGCGGTCAGGCCAGCGATGAATGAGACTACTGGCTTGGCTTTCTGTCCCTGGAATAGCAGTAGAACACGATTTAATATGCAATTTTCTTGAGTAAAATTGGTATCAAAATGCAATGAAGATAAGGTAAGGCTTCATAAGTGTACTTCTGAGCTATTTCAGAATGCTGTATGAATAAAATATGAATGATCATGATCAAAGTTACATCATACCTACAATAAATTGATATAAGTGCCTATGTAATGAGAAAGATACATTTTGTTTTCTTGAAAGAAGGATTTCTATAAAATAATATTCTATAAATACCTACAAAAATATTGCGAAATAAATGATAAAAAGATCTAGCAATCTGTTGATAGGTGGTATAGTGACTATGTTGTATATTAATACAGTTATACTACAAAAACTGTTATGGTGCTAACAAAACGATTGCGATTATGCTGCTTAGATATGCAGAAAATAAATAGATTAAAAAAAACTCTATATCCATTGCAGGTTGTAGGGGGCACCGTGAATGTTGTAGGTACCTTTTTATTCTGTTCAAGGACAAATTAAAACCAGCATTAGTTCAGAGAGTTCAAAGCAACTTAAACCTTAACCAAACATTTAACATATTGTTTCCTAGAATTTTGGCCTACAAATCATAACATGCAATATTGTTGATAATACAGGATATAAAAATACCACTCATATTAACAGATTTTGATGAAAGCACTATAAAGACCAAAAGTATATTAAGATTATTTTGAAGTAATTGATCGACATTTACTGTACAGGTACGTCAAAAAGTTATGCGCCTCGGTAACCTTCGACTATCTTCGGAAATGGCAAACCGAGGGCATCAAAAACTCAAAAATGCACTTCCTAATTGTACTTGAAGCGCACGTGCTACCACCATAGGTGATTAACTTCATTATTGTCGAGGCGTATAACTTTAGCCTTATAACCTGTTTTAAGTTTTAGATAGTATTTTTACATCACTGCATGAGCATCCAAGACAACGGTTCTGATGACGGAGGAGAAGACAAAATATTTTATAGATAACCTTAAGGAACTTTTAATAAGAGTTGATGAGCTATTAACCGGTCATGTGGAATTCTAAATACTATGTAAAACGTGCCTCTGACTACCCCCTGCGTGGTATTCTCACGGATCTGCGTATTGACTCACATAGGTCTGATGTCTATAATATGGATTAAAGCCGTACGCGTGTTTTTTCCTCAATAGACATAACGCTTGTCTTGGCGCTCATGCTAGCCTGTATACGAATACCTAACCTAACCTTAGACCTATCATCAAACATTAAACCTAGGAAGTTACTTAAAACATTAAACATAACCCTAGGTCTAAGTTCTAAAGTTACTTACAGAGTTGTGCTGAATCAGATATTCGGACGCGAGCTCCTCCGCGTTGCCTCCAATCTCTCCGATGAGGATGATGCCCTTAGTGTCGGGGTCCTTCAGGAACACTTCGAGGCAGTCGATAAAGTCAGTGCCGTTGAACGGATCACCGCCGATACCCACACACAGGGACTGGCCTAGACCCGCCTGGAATCACATAAGATATATTTAACTGCAGTGCTTCTACCATGTTTGCGGAGACGCGAGTTGATAGTTGGCAAGAAAACTGCCGAACAGATTTCGGTGTAGCACCGATAGCATGCTGGAAGTCATACCTTATAGATATGACCTGGCTGTCATGAAGGCTTTCATTCGGGTCCTAGTCAACTAGTATGTTAGAGACTAAGTGAAAGCCTGCGTGCATGTAACCTACCTAACAACTTACATAGCTACAACAGTAACATCGTTTTTTAAGTAATACTAACACAAATGGACCTTTCATTGTCAGAGTTAATAAATGATTTTAATTTAATTTAGATAAGACGTAAAATTTAAATGGTTTTACACGTCAAAAGAGATACACAACTCTTAAACAATATAAAATAGAACAAATTTTAAAATTCCCATGGATTCTATCAGCGTTTTTTACTAGAAAATGATTACAAAATACTGGATGATGATCGGTGACGCCGTTTTACATTCAATCATCGATTACAGCGCCCCTTAATGACTTGTGGGGATAATACCAATCTCAAAATCATTCTTGAAGGCATACAAACATCGAGTCGTACATATTGTCGTCGTGGATATCAGGAACTACGAGTAACGTAGGACCACAATACCCATACCCGGAACAAATATCTGCAGAATATACAAACATTTGCCCGCATCGATAAAAACATGGTCAAGGCAGCGATTCAATTTACGTAGAGTATGTTAATTTTTCGCGTCATATGTAACGTTTCATCTGCCATATTTGAGAAACGTGAAGTTACATTTAATCTGTATCACTGCCAACAGTGTTCAGCTATTCTGATAAGAATAGTTATTGTCGAGTTGTTTTCGTCTCGAAAAATTCGTTCCTCTCTTCGAATCTATACTAATTTTATTTGTTTGTTTGTGTCGAATAGGCTCAGAAACTACTGGACCGATTTTAACCATTTTTTCACCAAATGAAAGCTAAATTATCAGGAAGTAACATAGGCAATAATTTATTTTCAAAAAAAAATTGAGATCCTTAAGAAAATTGCAATAACGTAACCCAAAGTAGCAAAATTTTGCCTATAAAATTCATTATTAGGCGTGCGCTGGGAAAACTATTGATGGTACATAAAAGTGATGTAGTACATGATCAAAGTACTCATTATTACCTACAAAAAAGTCCGCGATGGCATATATCTAACTATCATAGTAAAGTCACAATAGCAGCTTTTGTGTTCTTAAATTTAATTAGATCGCCGGTAGAAACAAAATTGGTTACATTCGTATCGTAGTATTAATTCTTATTCAAATAAATAGTTTTATCATCAAGGGTATTTATGTAGCAGTAAAATACGTTTTAATTCATTCGAATCGGACATTTAATTTCAAAGTTATCACGAGTATAAAAATGCAACACGCGAAACGCCGCGACGTTCCCTGCTCTGTAGAGCGGGCGTTGCCGAGGAGCGGGAGCTAGGGGTTACGTCTATGAGTAAAACCCGCGCGGCGCAGACGCATCAGTAAGTATGTACATATATACAATACATAACATGTTTTTTACTTCTTCACGCAAAAACTAATGAACCGATTGCGATGAAACTTGATAGGAACATAGCTGTTACTTTTTATCCCGATATTCCCACGGAATCGAAACTTACGCGGGTGAAACCTAACATCGTTTGTTACGAAAATATAGGTAGTCTTCTATTAAAGTGGCAGGGCAGATTGCCTTATTTTTCTTTAAAATAAGGTAAAATCAGAACCGGTTGTTCGCGTCCGGCGGCAGATGTTTTTGTGGTATATCGACCCATTCACTCATGCAGAGAGCTTCACGGGCGCAGCTAGTTTGTTATATACCTCGTGTGTTCATAAGTCTTGAGACACAGTAAAACTAAAATATTTTTGGAGCTAAGTTGAGTATTCATTTATTGGATATTAAAATTAAAACTACTGACATTTAGATCTGTATTTAAAAATAAATCATTCAAAATGGCCGCCTTTGCATTCAATGCAGGCCTTCAAACGCGTGCGCCATTCATCTATGGCGGCACGAATCTTTTCAATGGGAATCCGTTTCGATTCTTTAATAAGGGCTCGCTTGAGAGAATCCAGGTTTGGGTGAGACTTTCTGCATGCCAATTCCGTCCATAAAGAATAATCCAAAGGATTCAAGTCAGGGCTTGACGAGGGCCAATCTTCGCTCCGAATGAAGCCTGGAAAATTGGCCTCCAGCCAACGTTGGGTAGTCTTAGCTTTATGGGAGGGAGCAGAGTCCTGTTGGAAAACCCAGTATTTTCCAGCGAATAGCGTATCATTTAATGGTTTAACCACCGCTTCCAATATGTCGGTTTGGTAATTTTGTGCCTTCACCTTGACGCCTTGCTGGCAAAAATGAAGCGAAGTGACCCCCTCGTAGGAAACACCCCACCAAACCATCACACTTGCTGGATGATGAGTGCGCTGGACATTGCGTACAGGTGGCTGGACGTCCTTTGAACTTCTGGCGTAAACCTTATTGTTCTGCCGGTTAAACTTTTCTTCCACCGTGAAGATCTTTTCATCGGTAAACAGGATATTTTTTGGATCGTGTCTCTTCAATAGGTTCCGACATCGTTCCAGTCGCAATTTACGAAGACGCTCGTTTAAATAATGCACTTTCCTTCGACTGTAGGCCTTTAGTTTAAGATCATATTTAAGTATCCTGTTCACCGATATTCGCGAAATGTTGGTCTGCAGAGCTAATTTCTTTTGAGTCCGGCAAGGGTTGCGACGAATTCGCTCTCTGATTACTTTGATGTTGGCGGGCGTCCTTACAGACCGCGGGCGGCCACATCTTCCACGGTCTTCTAAAGAGCCGGTCTCCTTGTACCTCTTTATGGTATAATACACAAAGTTCCGACTACATCCCAAACTTTGGATTTCACTAAAAACTTGCATTGGTTTTTTTCCTGCTTGAAACAGTGAAATTACAGTCGCACGCAAATCTTTTGTTGGCGCCATTTTCACGGAGAATGAAACAAATATTCAAATGTATATTTTTTCTGATTCAAAACATTCGAAATTTTAAATTTTAAAAGTTTAAAAAAGATTGCATGAATTACTTTCTTTTTAAATTAATTAAATAAGTTCGTCTCAAAACTTATGAACACACGAGGTATAATCGTATCAAGCCTACAAATAACGTTTGTCAAGATACGACTGAAATACGTATCATTACAAAATCGCCCATTACAGGGCATACGCCTTGTGATCAACGAGACTAAAATATTTTCAAGTTTTCAACTGCCTGTAAAAGTCCACCGCTGGACATAGACCTCGTTCGTGGTCGATCACCATTCGAGAACCTTTCTTCCTTTTAAAAAATGAACCGAATATGTTTTTTTTTGTTTAGTAATTCTAGAAAATCAGTTCAGCCGTTGAAGATCATCTTCAGCTCTTTAGTCTGTTGCAGAAATGCGGTTTTTTCAATCGATACAAATCGATTAAATATTTTTCAAAGAAACTGAATTTATGTGAGTTAAGGAGTGTAATTTATATATTTTTTTTATTCTTTATAAAAATAATGACTGTGATTACCTATTTAATTATCTGTATTTGATTAAAAAAAATACAGTGTAAAAAAAAGATCAGGGGATTTCTGGAACTCTTGTCCAGAAATCCCCGTCGCAACAGATTATCGCAGGGAATTTATGGAATAAGCCTATTTAAAGATCGCAATTTTCACTGGGGGCGCAGCAATAGACGTAAAAAACATTTTGTGAGGTTTACAATTTTGCAAAAACTTGTTATTTACTTTAAGATCATTATTAAATTCGGTCTCATTACGAAACGTGGTCTAAACTCGAGTTTAACTCTAGTTTTGTCAGAGCTACTAAACCACATGATCGAAAAAAGTTTAATTGCAAAGCGACTAAGGTCTACAATTTAACATAGTCCAATAACAAAAATAGTTAATAAGTACGTTAATATTCTGTTAGTAATTTAGTATGCCATCCTTTGTTTTTTACCGCTGCGCTGTTAGGACGATTGATAGAAAATGTTGTATAGGCTCTTTCTACATTGTTCGTGTGGACTTAAATAAAACCTACCTAGAGTAGTATTATAAATAGGTTAAGTTTGTATGTGAGGAATAATATCCAAAACTATTCACCCAATTTAAAAAAAAAAATTTAGAATGGACTTTCAGGGTGGTCATAGGCTATATTATTATCCCGTTAAAACAAGGGTTTTTCGTGGAGACCAATTTTGCAACGTAATTCGACGAAATAACAGTCGAGCGAATGCGTTTCTTTAGAATGCTACTTTTTATCCGTGTACCACGCGAGCGTAACCGTGGGGAGTAGCTAGTATGTGATAATGTGACACTTACCGCGGTAGTTTGATGGCAGGCTTCGTAAGTGAGGGTACCAGAACGGGAGACGACGCCGATCATTCCTTTCTTGTGGACGGCGGCCGGCATGATGCCGATCTTGCATTTTTCCGGGGCGATGATGCCGGGGCAGTTGGGGCCGACAAGACGGCTTTTGTTCTGCCGCGTAAGCGCGTGTTTCACACGCACCATGTCCTGCAGAAGAGAGGGGTCCAGTCATGATGTTCCCATTACTTCTTCGTCATGTCAACAGTTCGTCCTTGATCAGTCTGCGTTAGACCAGTGATCTGACCAGCGGGGCGATCACACTAATTCCCCATGGCTGGTATCATCGGATGGGATGAATCGTATCACGCTAATTTGTAAGCTGGATGAGCCAAAGATGGACAATGCAAATCAACAAAATTGGTTTCATATTGGACATTCCGTTTTTTGGATGGATGGGCCATTAAATAAGGAACTAATGACAAAATTTATTGCCATCTCGATAGCCATGAGTTAGTGTGATCGCCCCGCAGGGGCCTAACCATGAAGTCTTATAGCGATTCAGTTCAGGCAAAAATGTCACTTTCCGCTTTACAATTGAGAATGCTATGGCATTGTTAAAGCTTTGTCATTCGCAAAGCGGGATTTGATATCTTTGCCTGAATTGAATTGCAATAATACTTGACGGTTAGGCCCCTGGTTAAGGTATAGTTGCCCTCAAATGGACTACACATAGAACCTATGGTAAAAGAACTACATGCACCAATGCACTTTTCACAAGTCTTACAATTTTCTGGCAGGTGATGATGATGATGGGGATATGCCGGTTTCCTCACGATGTTTTTCACCAACATTAAATATTTAATGTGGATAAAATTCATAAACAACTGGATTCAAACCCACGACTTAAACAAAAGTCAGGAACGCTAACTACTGTACCACTAGTGCTCTCACTACTTCACTTCTGCTTCTAAATGCTTCCTATTTACTAACAATTTATTTTTAGAAGCTCTCAGAAGTGAAGTACTTGCTTGATATTAGAAAAAAACATATTCTAGTGGGTAGATGACCCAAGCAGCCAATTATTAGCATTCTATGTACTGCTGCTCATTCTTTGCTTGAATGCTACCTAATTATTATTATTTTTATCTTTAGCACTCTTAATGCCGGATTCTAATCTTTTAACCTGAAATGGAAACCCAACTATACTTACATGCTGTGGCACACCCTCAGTGATGCAAACAATGAGTGGAACCTCTGCCTCGATGGCTTCCAAAACTGCAGCCGCTGCCCCCGGGGGTGGCACATAGATCACAGTTGCATCTGCCTTAGTCTTCTCTCTGGCTTCCTTCACTGTTTTGAACACTGGCTTGCCAAGATGCTCTGATCCCGCCTTCTTGGGCGATATACCACCAACAATCTTGGTGCCATAGTCAAGAGCCTGCTGGCTGTGAAAGGTTCCTTGCTTGCCAGTGAATCCTTGCACAATGACTTTGGTCTCACTGGTCAGTACTAGATTTTTGCGTGTCTGGTCATAGGGAGAGGAACCGCCACCACATTGAAATCTAACATTTTTTAGCTTGAGGCCATCTAAACAGAAAATGGTTTTTTGAATATATTTAACAGAAAATTTTGTATAAAAAATTATATAAGTTCCTTCTATTTATTCAGAGTTGATTTTTTAATTCTGACTGTAAGTATATGATTTGGAATACAACTGTAGATTTAGCAACCTGTGTATTCTATAGAAATAGCACTTAGCCACTGCTTATGTGATTACTGGAACTTTCTGCAGTCTGCAATTGCAGTTGGTCACACTGCCTTCGAAATTATACTTAAATTGAGAACCTTGATAAAAAATAGCAAGACCATAGGTACATTCAGATTTAGTCAAGCACCAACTACCTAAGGTAGTTGGTTTCCTATACATAGAGATATTATATAATATAATAATATTATATAAAATTTATTACTATTTGTGAAAGGTAAAGTAAATAGATTTTGAACCATTTGGTTGTTTGTATACACATGAAGTTATTGTTATAATATAAGTGGAATAATGTTTTATGAAATTATTTGATCTTTGGTTGTAGCTGTGAGCTAAACTGTTAATTTTTTTTGACATAGTTGGTGTAAATTTCTGCTAGATTGTTTCTTGGCATTAAGTATATTTCATAGAACTCTTAAATTTGTTGTTTTAACTCTTATTTTTACTCAAATCCGGTATTGTTGTAAAAGCTGTAGTAAAACTATGACTAGGTAAACATGGGTCTAATTCAAATTGTATCTTGTGTTTTTTCTGTTGAATGCCCAGAGTACATAAATATATAAATAAACACTGCAATGCAGATATTATGCAGAGACAATTGCAAAATTGATCAGATTTCAGCATACTTAGCTAGGATGTTCCTACGAGCAGTACCAAATAGTAGGTAATTGATGTACAAAGGTCAACATTATTGATTGATACATTGATCTATAGAATTGTATGAAGAATACAACATGTAATTGTCTGCTCTTCGACCATATTGTAGTACAAGCTATGAAGTTTAGTTTTTATACGGAAAGGTTCGAACGACCAGTTATCAAACTGGGATAAAATAGAAAAGTATTTATAGTTGAAGGTCTCGGTTACTCTCGACTTATTGGATTCGACATTGCATTGACACTACGTAACAAGTATAGAAAAAAAAATCATTGATGAAGTGTGTTTATGTTATAACAATATTCTGAGATTACAGACACTATAAGGAACACTAAAATCATATTACAATAAACTTACAAGGTTAGGTTATCAGAAGAAACCAAAATCAATAAATGGATTGTTTGTCTTATATACCAATACAAATGATGTGGCACGAGTATTTACCTTTGAAACGAGAGAAAATCCGGACCGAAACTGCCATTATAACTATGTACAAATTGGATTTTTAGAAAAGGGAAGGAAGAAAATTAATTTTGTGACACTGACAGCCTAATTTGCCAGCCATTACGTAACTGAGTGAGTACTGAGTTGACTGCAGTGACAGCTGAAAATCAATGCTGCCAACTGAATCTCTACCTTCGAAAATATAATAAAATTATAGTGAGAAATAAATAGTTAGTCGATTCTATCGATCATAGGTTTCCCAAAGAACGAAAGATTCGGTCAACCGTGTCGGCTAACTAGTATCTCTTACTAGTCTGTGCGGCCAACCACTTTGATTTTTGTCTGTTTTGTTTCTATCATTTACCTACTCGGTTTTAATTTGGCTAGTAGATTAATAGCTCATGTCATGACTCATTACACACTCATTCATTCAATTCTTTAACTCGCACGATCCTCGTTTTGAAAACGAGGATCGTGCGAGGGGCTCAGTTTTACAACTGAGCCAGCACACTGTGGTACCACAATTGAGGCGAGGAAGCGAGGCAGTTTCTGAACGTAGTTGAGTGAGGCAGTCTGGGGTACACAGTGTGCACTGTGCGTGTTGTGTGGTGTGGTAATGGAGTGAAGTGCTATGTGCGAGGCGGCATGCTGCACGTGTTATGTGCCGGCGAGCATGTACCTACTTTACTCTACTCAATTGTGTTGTGTGGTCACTTTTGTATTGAGGAAGAGGCAGAAACATTATTGTATGAAAATGAATGGAGCGATTGGCCATAGAATGATCTCTTTTCATAACAATGCGAAAATAGGTAGGTTGGTTAGGTATCACAATATTTGTTAGAAAATAGTTAGTAATCTACAAGCCACAGTCAACCAGGAATGGTGCAAATAGACAAGACAGCTGTATACCTATCCAACTATCTATATTTATCGATCCAATTAATTAATGTTACCTTCTTTAGGTAGGAGGTAGGTAGGTACCTACGAAGCCGGTATCTATCAGTCAGATTTTTGGATGTTTGTTTTAAAAATTTTGGTAACGAACGGCTGAACCATTTTGGAATAGTAAGTAGGTACCTAGGTAAGAATAATATTTATATGTAAGTACTTATTGTTAGATCAAGATCAACCTAGTATGTAGTAGGTACCTAGTGTTTGTTGACATAATTTTCTCTAACATAATAATTTTAATAGGTAGGTATCTAATTTGAATAATTCTACCAAAACACACACTGTAGATACATGCAAATACACATGGCGTGAAATTGAACAGAACGGAACGTGTCGGTCGAGTAAGGCCGACTAGGTACCTACTCAACAACACGATAGGTATCGAACTGTCACCACAGTCCACACTACACCACACACCAACGAAATCCTTCACTCGAGAGAGCGGCCGACCGACCGATAATGCAGATACATACATTCATCACATAACTCGCTCGCACACAACTACAACACGCTAAAGCTCGCGAGCCGAACGACACCTCACCTCCTTCCTCACTTTTGCACGCATGCACAGCGATGTGCGAGCCAACACGATCTTTCCTCGCTGCTCGGCTCGAGCCTCGCGCCTCGCGCCTAGCACGATTGTGCAACTGTGTTGGTGTTGTGTGGTAGCTTGTCCAAACGAAAAGAGTGAGGCCGCGTTTCGAGGAAGCTACAATTGTGGTGCCACACGTGCTGAGGACCCACCACTATTTTGAATTGACTTTGTTGTGTTGTGTTGTGACGTGTTATTTCGTGAAGTATTAACGTTTGAAAATTCATATTTCACCTGTAAATATTGCCAATATTCATCAATAAAATACAGCCACGTACATCAAAAAAATACTGTAGAGGTATCACACTTTACTTACATAATTTTCACCCATTTGCTGAAGTGATTTGTTCCGGTAATTTCTTGCGTTTACTGATAGCGATTCTAGCTGTGTAAAAAATGTGTGGAACGGATAAAAAACTACGTGAAATAAGGGCACTGATCCTGGTGGGTGGTTACGGAACGCGGTTGCGACCCTTGACCCTCAGTAGACCGAAGCCTCTTGTTGAGTTTGCCAACAAACCTATACTGATGCATCAGATTGAGGCATTGGTAGAAGCAGGGGTCACACAGGTAAACAAACAAATACATTTCTATTAACCTGTTAATCATATTTGATACTAATCTACTATGTGTTATTCTAAGTCACAAATAAGACCTGTACCAACTTTTTACTAAACAGCCGTAACAGAGATATTTAGCAACAATCATTCATCTTTCATATTCATAATTTTAGTAGGATAGCATAATCCTACTGAGGAATAAGCTAAGGTTATTGTATGGGGTCCACAATCAGGATGATGCAGTGTTAAAAGATTCCCCACCTGAAACTGTGAATAGACATGGCTTAGGACTGCATTTAGACTAGCATATTTAGGGTAGGCTCATATCCAGCTGTGGACTTCTTCGAACTGATGATGAAAGAATGGGGAAATGAGTGGCCTTATGATATTGTAGTACAGAAATAGTAAAGAAACCGGAAGCCTTATTCAAACAAAAATCATGTTTGATTGAAATTCTGTTCAGTATGTGAATAACTTGAACCATGATGGTTTCTGAAAAAAATTGGTAAAAATTGTATTAGTTTTAAATAAGAGATAAAAAAATAATGAGATTTAAATTTGGAAATTACTTCTAATGAAGAGCTTTTAAATTATCAAAACAAATAGACTAAGAACAGTGATAATTAGCCATATTTTAAAACCAATATATCCTACCACTATAGTCTCAGTTCATGTTATATTGTTTAATTCTAGGTGATATTGGCAGTGTCATACAGAGCAGAGGAGATGGAGAAAGAATTAACGGAGCAAGTATCAAAACTTGGAGTATCCTTGACATTCTCACATGAGACAGAGCCACTTGGCACAGCTGGACCTTTGGCACTAGCACGAGAATTATTGAGTACCAGCCCAGAGCCTTTCTTTGTTCTTAATTCGGATGTGATTTGTGACTTTCCATTTAAAGAACTGGCCAAATACCATAGGAGTCATGGAAAGGTAATGTGTTAAGGCAATCTTGCAAATTTTCTTGATAGCAACTTATCTTGCATGCAATGTGGCATCACAATCACTTACCCATACCCCATGTATAGTAGTCCATACTATTGTATGGTATGTGAAACTTCCTGTGTTTGCATATGATTGATCTAATTCACAATTGTTTTAAAAATGTGCTTAATTTTCATATGGGTTTATCCATTGTGTGTAGTTTATTAATAATCCTAGCCATCAAATAATTGTAAATACTTACAAATGGCCTTCAATACCTTTTAGGTTTGTGAGGGTGTAAGTGTGTGTGTGTGTGTGTATGTATGTGTGTGTGTGTGTGTGTGAGTCTAGTTAGAAAGTGCAACAAAACATACTGGTATGAGAATGTTACTGATAAGACAGTTATTTATTGATGTTGATGTTGTTCATACATAGTGTATGGATTTTTGATATATGTTCATTCATACTTACCTTCTATGATAATAATTTATTGTATAATAAATAACAATCTTGCAATAAATAAAACAGCCTTTAATAAACATATTTTTTTTTTCTATACCTACTTTTAATTTGAATGTTTTTTTGTTGCAGGAAGGCACAATAGTGGTGACAAAAGTTGAAGAGCCCTCAAAGTATGGTGTGGTTGTGTATAAAGATGATGGACAGATAGAAAGTTTTGTAGAGAAACCACAAGAGTTTATTTCAAACAAAATCAATGCAGGTATTAATTTCCAATTACTTTAAACATATCGTTTTCTCTTAAAGTTGTTTCATTCATTTCGGAGAATCAAAGAAGAACGACTGTGAGTCTGAGACTGTGAGCCCCATGATAGGCATCCTCAGATCCATACTCAGTATGCAGATTTGCGAAGATACTAAGATGATATAGTTAGAGATACCTCCAAACATTATTTTTGGCATAATATGTCTGTATTTTCACATGATAGTTAGCATGCTGCTGACAAGTTGCAGTGGTTTTCAATCAAATCTGATAAATATTATTTTTCAGGAATGTACATCCTCAATCCCTCAATCCTGGACAGAATCGAACTCAGGCCGATGTCTATTGAAAAGGAGGTGTTCCCATTCATGGCGAAAGATGGTCAGCTCAATGCGATGGAGCTACAAGGATTCTGGATGGATGTAGGGCAGCCAAAAGACTTTTTAACAGGTAAACGCTAAACCTTTTACTACAATAAAATCAGTATGATACCAACTTTATCACTTCTCTATCTCTCCTCAAAGGTTTGCTGGAAGAAAACTCTTTTTAGGGTTAAGCTCGCCTTTGTACATGCCTCACCTAATATCTTGTTTAATATTTCTGTTTTATTTCTGTGTACAATAAAGAATTATAAGCATTATGATTAATTCCTTTAAAAGCCTTTTTATTAATTAATTCAATGTCATTTTTTTTCTGAACTTTTTCGTGAATGACTAGCTTCTGCCCACTGTTTCGCCCGCGTGATAAAAAGTTGCCTCTGTGTTATTCTAGATCACACATTATACCTGTTACAAAAATTTTAAGAAATTTTAATGTCAAACTGACATTTATAATATTCCGAGATAAGATTTATTTGGATAGCAATTGATAAAATACTTTGGATTTTAATGTAGGACATGTTTCAATAATATAAGCGATAGTACTAGTATTATAATATCTGTGGTGATAATCAAAAATAGGATGTCATACTAGTAGTGAATCATGTGAATCCTTGCAACATGTTTTATCAGTAAATCAGCAAGTTTATCTATTGATTAATAAAGGCCTTTCTCACGATATGACGTAAATAGACTTTAAAATCTTTAAAAAAACTCATACTCATAAAACTCCATATTAAAAAAACTGTAAATTGGCTTAGCAAATAGCAACTCATAAAATTAATGTAATATTTAGTAATTTTCAAACTGTCGCTGTTATATAACATAATTATAAGTTAAAAAAGATAAAAAAGGTAAACGCGATGAAAACCCTTTAAACTTATAATTAAATGTTATATTTTTTTTATTTTTGGTTTGTTGTCTAAGAAAGTACGAAAAGCATAAAAGGAATTCATAGATCTTGCGTTCTAAATGTGTATGGCTACTTGATGTCCTGATTTGGGATTAATTTATAATCGCTTCATATTTACTGAAAGTAGTTTTACTACCTTGGTCTGTGTTCAAAGGTGCTGGACTTAAGCCTCGTAACGTCGCGCGTCATCGTGCCCTGATGACGTTGATGAAAGTTTTTTTTATCTTTCAGGAATGTGCCTGTACCTAACCAGTTTACGGCAAAAGAACTCGGAGAAACTATACGAAGGAACTTGTGTAGTCGGGAACGTGATTATCGACCCAACCGCCACGATCGGCAAGGGCTGCCGGATAGGACCCAACGTAACCATCGGCCCTGACGTCATTGTTGAAGACGGTATGATTGTACATTGAAAATATTTTATTGCACACCAAATATTTCAGCTTAAATACATAGTACAAACTTAAACATTGTTGTACAATGTGCGGTCTTATCGCTAATGAGCGATCTCTACCAGACAACCTTTGGATGGACCGGACTGTACGAAAGATTACAAGGGGTTGTACCATATACTATTTATTACACTATTATTTATTATTTTACCTAAATAATTACATAGCATAATACCTACATACTATCATTAACTATTTTATAATACATACTTAAGTAAGCCAGAAACAGGCAACAGTTAGCGACTCGAGGACAAGTGTTTTATACATACATACATATTTCCCGGAGGGGGTAAGCAGAGACCACAGATACACTTGCTACCAGGGGAGTATAATATCTCATGCTTACTTTACCTTTCACGCTAACGATTTGTCAAGGTAAAACTTCAGTAAGGCAGCTGTCACATGACATTTCCACAGCTAACGTCATTCCCATACAATTCAATATTTCCGCAGGCGTTAACGCCAATAGAAAGTGGTATTTGTCTAGCCACCATTCATCTAGGTATAACTAATCAAATTCTTTATAAAAGCTCGGCGGTTTATTGTGCTCTTGACTTGGCCTTTCTCTAGAATGTCTCCAATTTGGTCAGAGTATGTTTGCCGAGGCCTTCCTCTTCTAACTATCCCATTGACGCTCGCCTTGTATACTTATGATTATAAATAATAATTTATAGACATCACACTCACTAATAGGTAAGGACTAATAGATCATGTTTTTAGACAATCTGAAGGCTATCAAATTATCAATGTGTTTTGACGACTGTTATAGCTGCGAAGTGGGACTGACTGAATTTATAATAGTCAAAATAAATAAGCTGTTCTTCTTTAAATATATATTCATTGACATCACAAGAACTTTAAGCCATTAAGTGAAATTAAGTTTTTATAAGACTAAAGAATCAGGCAAGGCAACAAACATAGCTGGGTTTTAATATATAAAAGATGATCACGAAATGATCATCTTTTATATATATATTTTATTCACGGATGTATGTCATCAAGGATGACATCTCATCCTTGAAGACATAAAAATCGATTGCAAAAACTGCGTAACTTACGGCTTCGAAGGTAAATGGTGACAGACAATCAAACAATTCGACGACCTCTGTGGCGCAGTGGGCGAAGGCCCGCGTGAGACGCAGAAGTTTGCGGGTTCGATTCCCGCCGCGGGACAGATGTTTGTATGATCCGCAAATATTTGTCTCGGGTCTGGGTGTTTTCTATTTATAATATGTATGTATTTACAAAAAAAAATAGTAGTATCAGTCATTTAGTTCCCATAAGCTCTGCTTAGTTTGGGGCTAGATGATGGCTGTGTGAAAGTGCCCAGCATTATTTATTTATTTTTAAACAACCTCTTACAGCAAACGCGTATTTCGCGTGTAAATGAAATTGTGTTTCCAGGCGCGTGTATAAAACGCAGCACTATCCTCCGGGGAGCAACGGTCCGCCAGCACGCGTGGCTGCACGGCTGCATAGTCGGCTGGCGCTCCGTCGTCGGCCGCTGGGTGCGCATGGAGAACTGCACTGTACTTGGAGAAGACGTCATAGTTAAAGACGAGCTTTACATAAACGGTGGGCAAGTGCTGCCGCACAAATCCATAGCGCTGTCTGTTCCCGAGCCACAAATTATCATGTAAATGACGTGAATTGACACTTTGACTTGGCAGGATAGTGCAAATATTTGTGCCAATAATCCATGTGAAGTGCAGTACAAAAAATTTTTTTTTTCTGTGACTGAAAGCGCTTGGCACGTGTGATTTTACGTATTGTGTCCTTGTGTCACTTTCTACCACCGTTCATTTTATGTTACGTTATTTTAGCCCTCTCAGTT
Source organism: Perizoma flavofasciatum (assembly GCA_958496245.1). NCBI lineage: Eukaryota > Metazoa > Arthropoda > Insecta > Lepidoptera > Geometridae > Perizoma > Perizoma flavofasciatum. The sequence goes on along the minus strand of OY292439.1, from coordinate 4,831,878 downwards.
TTGTGTGACATCCTTGTTCTCCTAAACGTGGGTTTGACGACAGTCGCCACCCGGTCTTTAACGCCCAAATACTAAAAACTGTATTCGAGATTTATTAGGAGTTTTAGTATTTGGCGGTAAGGCATGTGTAGAGTAGTGAAGAAAAGTTTTTTCGGCTGACTGTATACAATATTTGATTGGTTGCGAAACCAGTGCTATTTTAATGTTTGTTTCCACTTTAATTATTGAAATAGAAATACATCTTAGTATTTTATATTTTATGACGTGTCTGAAACTAGAAGTTAGTTTGCCATTTTTATTGGAGATATCTTTATCTCAAGTACACACATATTAATTATGGCAATAATATGTAATTTATAATTATTTCTGGGCATTATATGGGTTCGAATCACATTTTGATATTTTTCCTTTAGGATTACTTAATCCTAATTCTAACGAAAAGTACTCAAGAATGTGTTTTTACATTAAAAAAAATTGTTTTTAGTTTCATTTTGATTTTAGTAGAGGTGCTTATTTTATATGATTTATTAAAAATATTAGAGGTTTTAGAGAAAAAAATATTATTTTAAGAATTTATTTTGTATGTTGTAGTGATTAATCGAGCTCATATTATTTGATAAATAATTTGTTAAAATATGTTTGTAAGAAAAAAAATATAAAAAGATTCATATGACTACGTAACTAGGTAGGTTTATACAAAATATACGAAACTGTTGAGCCATCTAAAGACTGTTTCAAACGCTCTGTAGATAGCTTGACTGATCCAGATTATCTACAACCATTTATACTAATTTTTATTTTAATGGCATTCCAAATGTTTTTATTGATTTTTGTGCAATCTTAAAATAGTATAGGTACTAGGTAGAGTGCCTTTCTGTAGGTACAAAATATGGTTAATTACTGCCATTTTCACACCAAAATTACTTTGAAGGCTGGGTAATTTTTAGTAATATTACGACTGCAATAGTTTTAAAATTTTACAATAAACTGCTACATAACTATAAAAATATCTTTCATTTTGTAAAATCGTTATCAAACTAATAGGTATAGAACGAAGAGACATGAACTAGGAACAAAAAGACAAGGGAGGAATAAAACTGCTCAAGACCTATCGCATGCAATGATACTGGGTCCTTCAAAAATCTAAACCGATAATTGTTTAATGGAAATGAATTATCCAATAATGGGAATAAATTACTATTGTTTCAATCAATACTTCTATAATCAATATTCTATCGATACTCAATCAATCAATATTTAGGGAGAAATAAGTGAAAGGTGGACAAAATGTATCATCATGATGTTTCCGTTTCCGACATTTCGGTTTTCGCGGTATATCATACCTACATACCTAAAACTTTTCACTTGCAAACCAAGATCTTGGGAAGGCCAAGCTTAGCTGTTCACTGGCTTCAACTATTCGATCAATCGACTAAATTATAAAAATCAACCTCTAGGTATGTAATTACATCATTAATTTTTGTCAAAACTGACGGTTGTGCACTGGTTGGCATCAGATTCATAGTAAAAAATTAGCGCCACTGTGCGTCCAACACAACAGCCAACAGCATCTGGGCAACTCCCCGTGACCTGGAAGTTTTTTGTCTCCCGAGTTGAAGCTAGGGCAAATAGTGTCAGCTAGAGAAACTTACCCGCAACTCGAAGAAAAAAAAACGTAGCTGCTGATGACCCGATTGACGATCTGGCTGGCTGAAGGCCGGCTGTCAATGTCTAAAAAGTGCGCTAATACCTCCAAGCATGGGGTTTTGTTTTGTTTAGTTTCGAAAGTCTGTTTAACTCTGTTTGCTGAATATAAACGATAAAATGTCTAAACGCAACAGCACAGGTTCCTCAAACACCCTTTTCAATTACTTTACCAAAACTCCTCCGGCAAATAAAAAGCTAAAAAGCGGTGGCGATGTAGAAAACTGTGTCAAGTTGAATTCGCCAGTAAATAGTAGAAAAGAGCCGAAAATTGAGAGTAAGTATACGGTTTCTATCCTATAACACGTTATTTTATGGATGCCTAGTCATAAACAACCACTGGTTTCTCTTACCTAAATTCCGAATTTGAAATATGTGTTTGATAACTGGAAAACGCTAAATTATAAAACAAGATATTAGAAATTATGATCCTATTTTACTATTTCTGTAGATAAAAAAAGAGAAAGGTTGCCCTCTCCAGAAGTAGACGATCACAATGACAGTGATGATGATGTGCCGATCATACCCTCGAAGAAACGGAAGCGGATCCGACTCAACCCAGTGGATTCTGATGACTCTGACGGAGAAAATAAAGGTATGTATTTTAGAAGTTTTACTTGGTTGGCTTTGTAAGTTACTTGGAAAATGCCACTGGGCAGGAAATGTATGATAATGCCCTGGCTGAATTATTGGACAGGCATACATAGTTCAAGATATTATAAAAAAAAAATATTTTATTTTTACATTCAGCTCTATTGGTGACTAATTATTTAATTAAATGGATAGAGAAATCAAATCAATTTTAAACTGCACTTTTTTTATGTGTTATGGCTGGAGCCTGTATATAAAAGGGTGAAAGGATTGTTTGTTTGTTACCATTTATTTCTGGAATGGCTTGTGGGTTTGTAATGCAGTTTTTTGCAATTGATTTGTATGTCTTCAAGGATGGTTCTTATATAGGTTTTACTCGCCACAAATGACTAGAGGGCAATGCAATCAATGGAGATATATGTTGGAGAATCTCAAATTCATAAGTTAATTCATTTTAATGTAAAGGTTCACTCTTTATATTCAACTGAATTTATGCTGCTGAAGAACACTATATTTTCCCAAAGCTTTTTTGGGAAAATATAGTGTTCTACTAAACATTAACCCTCTTATTCATAATCACTCACTAACTTTAGCAGGAGGCTAACTCTAGCCTTGTCCTTTTCTTACACTAAATAAAGGATATACTAATAATGCTGGACAAATAAATAATAAATAATGCTAGACATTTTTCACACAGCATTGTCTAACCTCAAACTAAGCAGAGCTTGTATTATGGGAACTACATGACTGATATACTACTTATATACTTTCTTTTTGATCATACAAACATTTGTCCGGCAGCGGGAATCGAACCTGCAACCTAGAGGTAAACAACTATTAACATGCTGCTATAGTTAGTGAATGATTATGAATAAGAAGAGTAATTCTATAGCAGATAACAAGATGAAAACACCAAAGGCAAAAGAAACAGTATCCATAGAGAAGAAACTGCAGGATAGTTTCAGATATGAAGCTAATCAGTCTCCTAAGAGCAGCAAACCAGCTAAAAGTTCTAGTAGCAATGGGTGAGAAATTGATTTATTAATTTTAGCCAAGCCAAGCTTTTGCTGATCTGTCTACATTGCACAGTATTAAAATATAAAATGTGTTTTTGATTTGTTTAAACTTTTTTAAGCTGTTTGTTCTTCCCAAGGCAGTTTTTTTTAACTTTCTAAAAACAGATAGATTTGATTCTGGTTTATTCTTGAATGCATTGAAGAGGTAGCAGAAGCAACATCTTCTGGTAGTGTGTTCCAGTTGTGGGCCAATCTGTTTCTGAAGAAGTACTGTGAGTTGACAGTTGCATGAGCAAAATTAAGTTGGTGGCTATGTGATGATTTGTCACCTTTTCTTATAAAGATATCTTGTATGTCCGGCAGTTTATACTGGTAGATTTTTAGCAGTCACCAAGATCACCACATTATTTCTCAAGAGTAGCGGATAGTTGAGATTGAGTTTTATGGGTTAACTAAAGCAGAATAAACGATCATTAAAACACCAAACCACTTTGGCCTGAATCTTTTTTGTTGTAAGTTGACTTTGTCGTGAGGATTTGGCGTAAATTTACTTGTATTATGAAATCTTAAATTCACTTACAAAATTATAAATTAACACCCAACATTCACACACAGAGTTCTGACCTCACACTAGGATTTCCTGTATCGTGGGTATCTGGAACTATGAGTACCATGGTACCACATCACCCAATCCCAAAGCAACCAATATCTGTAGAACATCCTAATATCTAAGACATTTATTTCTTGTTCTTCTAATTCTTTTTGGTCTCAATTATTTTGAGTATTGAAGTTTCCAGAACTTACAACTAGGGTCGGATGGATCGGATGGCGTAATAAATAAAAGGAAATCAAGTTATTTAAAAATGATTTAAAAAAAATTGCGCTGTACAAGAAGGTTCTAATAAATAAACCCTTTTTTTTCATAGAACTCCCAAATCAACACCTTCCAAAGACAAACCATCAGAAAATACTGTCACAGCAGATGAAGGCAACTGGACCCACTGTAAGCTGGACTGGCTGAAGCCAGATAAAATCAGAGATGCTTGTAAGAGAAGACCAGATCACCCAGATTATGATCCTAGGACTGTTTATGTTCCACCTGAATTTTTCAAGTCACAGACTCCGGTGAGCTCAAAATGAAATTACATATTATAGAGTTATTACTTTCTGGCCAAGTAATTGTCGGCTTGAGACAAAATACCGACACGTTATTTCGAACCAAAGCGGGATTGGTCAACTCAGCCACAATTAAAATATTCAAAACCATCTGAGATTTCCTTGTATATAGTTTTGTGATTTTTAAACTAGATAGAACATAATATGACAGAAACATAGATCTCGTCTTAAGATAGTGTAAAAAATTTCATTGAGTTTGACTGAAATTATGACCAGTATAAGAAGTATGCAAAGCCAATAGCAAAACTTAAGCCAATAGCAAAAGTATAATTCTAAACCTATTTTTTTCAGGCTCATCAGCAGTGGTGGGAGATGAAGTCATCTCACTTTGACTGTGTCCTGTTTTTCAAAGTGGGCAAATTCTATGAGCTTTATCACATGGACGCGGCTGTCGGCGTGAATGAGCTGGGATTTTCGTATATGAAGGTAGTTTTAAGATTTTTCATCAACACTAGCCGAAAGTAGAGTGATGGATAAAGGCCCAGACGTGCTAAAACCGACAAAAGTAAAAAAAAAGCCCCGTGCCATGACTATTATGGATTAAGGGATTTTGTTCTGCTGTCTTCCTATTTATGTCAAATGCTGGCAATGGTTTCGTTTAACCAGTAAATATTCTTGATATGTGTGTAGAATTTCTCAAATATTGCTTTCTCTCTCTCTCTCTTTCATTTCACTGCCTTTTTCTTGGTCTCCTTGATTTGATTTAGTTGACCCAGATTTAATTTTGTAAATGGCTTGGGATCATAATCATAATACAATTATGATTATGATAATTATTTTCTAGATATTTTAGTCATACATTTCGAAAATAAAAATTATGTACCTTATCTATATGCCCACGACTTTAATCAATCCGCAGATCCGTTACAATACCAAATAGAGAGTAGTTCGAGGCAGATCCTAACACTTTATAATTTCACTTCATTGTTTACATAGACCCCCCAAAGAGTGCCAAGACGGACGGTCTATGGCTCAATCATTCCATCTGATTGGTTTCCTACAATCTGATGTCATCCGTCCATAGGGTGGGATGCCTTCTTACACTGTGTCTTTACCCACCACGTTTTGCATAGAAGTTAGCACGTAACAAACGTATTGTGGGCATTGGCTTGGCGGAGCGATGACTTGAGAAAAGTGGCGGGCAGAAAGTGGATAGAAAGAGCGGAACAGCGTGCTCAGCGGCGCGTATTGGGAGAGGCCTATCTCCAGTTGTGGACTGATGTGGGCTGATGATGATGATAGCATTCCATGTGAAATGCTCGGGCTTGCTACGAGCCCGTAGACGCTTCGCACTAATTCTTATTCTAGATTCTTCGTTTATTTTTCAGGGTGAATTTGCGCATTCCGGGTTCCCGGAGAGCGCGTACGGTAGAATGGCGGCTACTCTGGTCGCTAAAGGTTTCAAAGTCGCTAGAGTGGAGCAGACGGAAACGCCCGATATGATGCAGGAGAGATGTAGAATTTGTAAGTTAACTGCAAATATACGTAAGTAGATTTCAAACTTCGGAAAGTTGATAAAAAGTACTATATGATATTTTATCCCCCATTTTATTACCTTTAGGGGTCGAGTTTTTGTATAAATTTATATTATTATACCCATTATAAAATAATTATTAAAATCTGTTCACAATTGGCGAAGATATCGCGTAACATACACGCTAAAAACATACAGGCTAATTGAGAACCTCCGCTTTTAAAGTCGGTAAAAAAATTAAAAATACGGCCAATTGCCACTGTTTATCGTCGTTGCTGACGTTTAAAGAAAAGAAAGAAGAAAATATTTTTATTTGCCTTACAGTTTAGAAATAACAGATCACCTGGGCATTAAAATAGGTTAATAGGGTAAATAAATACGTATGTAGATAATTTAGTAGCTCTTCTCATGAGCGTTGCCCGCAACCGCGTTCTTTTAATAATAATAATAATAATAATAGGTGTCCCAGAACATGTATGCTAATCCGAAAGGAAGTAATTCTGCCAATGAAAATGAACAAAATTTCCTGTCATCATGTTTTCAGTTGCACAATAATGTTATTCTGAATCTAAGAGATAAATAGAATTTTAGTTTTTTATTTAATAATTTGTAATTTTTTGAAACTGCCCTTAATCTGCTGTATTTTGGACTGGGCCAACACTAAGAATACTATTAAACGAACAAGATATTTATTCATAGACCATACTTTGTTTCCAATGTGGTTTCGGAAACCAAGAATGGTATCCGATGTTAAGGCAGATTATTTATTAGTTTAACCGAAATTACTGTACTATTACTACTGGCATTTTCTTATTACTTTTTTATTATTACTGGCATTTTCTTCTATGAAAATAATTTCGAAATCATAGTCAAAATTAATTTATTCCTTAAAATCACAAGGATCACTTTGAAACATCAATTTTACTGCCTTTTCCTCCGCGACCAAGCCAGGGACAAGGTTGGTTATATTTTTTAATGATCCTTTTACAATTTCTACTCTTATTTGAAACTTTCTTGGAGTTTTTTTTATCATCTAAATATTCTAATAATCTGTTACTTTAGGCCTTTTTTATAAAAGTCGTAAAAACAAAAGTTGTGTAGAGAATATCCCCTTTTGTGATTAAACATATTCTGGAACACCCTTAGTGAGATCTCTAACTTTCTCTACAGCAAACAAAAACAGCAAGTTTGACAAAGTGGTGCGTCGAGAGATCTGCCAAGTGACTCTGAAGGGTACCCAAGTATGTGGCCTCCAAGACCCGGGTCCAGGCGAGGCCAATGCAGCTTACATGATGGCTATCGGGGAAGAGGTAAACATCGTTACGAGCTAGGGTTCGAGATAAAAGAATTGACAAATATTTTTCTCGGGTCTGGGTGTATAAGTAAATAAATAATGCTTTCCCACACTTTCAAGCCCCGCTCAAGAGTTAACTGTATCTCTTTCTAACACACAGGTCCTCAAACTTATTTCTTCCACCGCCCACTTTGAGAATAAAAAAAATCCTAGCGCTCCCCAAAGTTTTTAAACATAACAACCTATGCTTTCCCCTCTAGACCGCCTAAGCGCCCCCAATATCTTCTAGAGCTTTCTGCCGCTCTGGTACTCATAGTTTCCGATACCCACGACACAGGGGCTTCTAGTCTGGGGTCAGGACTATGTACTCGTATGTGACTGTTGGGTGTTATTTTTTTTAGGAGCTCAATGGCTGCAGTACATATGGCGTCTGCTTTGTGGATACGTCAATAGGGTTGTTTCATCTTGGACAGTTTCAAGACGACAAGCATTCCTCCAGGCTGCTAACTACACTGGCACATTTCCCACCTGCTTTGGTAAGTTCTTAAAACTAGCGAGTTGAATTGGCAATGGCTAGGCCGTCAGAATTCCTGCCAGAACAGAAAACCGCTAGGGAATGGTTCTCGAAACGCGTCCATGAACCGGATGACGCAGTGTAGTATGGCTCTCCACCCGATGGAGCGATGAAATCGTAAAAATTAGATGGAGGTGGTTCAAGATCATCATGTCACTCTTTGTGGGAGGTCTATGTCTAGCAGTGGACTTATAAAGGCTGTTATTGATGTAGATTATAGCAAGTTCCAAGACAGAGTCAGGAATATTACTATAAAAAGACCAAAGCGAGAGACGTGGTCTCTGGGCAGGCCACTTGCAGCGAGTTACACCCAATAGATGGTCCCAATTAACCACAAATTGGATTCCACTAGACAAAAAACGTAGAGCAGGTAGACCTCTCAAATGTTGGAGCGACGACATCATAAAGGTGGCCGGAAAACTTTGGCCAAGACTAGCGACAGACAGGGACATATGGAAAAACTTGAAGGAGGCTTTCACCGCTATAGGCTGTCCCTACACTACCTAACCACTCACTTATATATATAATTTCACGTTTATTTCACGTTAATTTTTTAGGATAACTTTAGTTAAATTAGTTATTATAAGTACTTAAGTTTAGTTATATTTTGTGTATAGCGTTATGGAAATAAAGCTCTTTTTATTTTATTTTACTTATTTTTATAGCAATTTCTTGACAAGTTCCTAGTCCGTACCTTATAGTCCATAAGGTACATACTAGGAACGGAACGCACGATAGCTTGCCATCACACTTCGGTGATGAGTCTAATTATATGGAACCAGCCTAACATTTCTGATTCACTCACATCACGTCACCGTTCACGTACACAAACTTAATCATGATGTGATTACGATGCGATTGCTTCATGTATATTTGTGTAGGTAGGTAAGGGACCTACCTACACAAACAGAAAAAATAATAATTTAGAAAACAACCAAATCTATCATTCAATGTACATGCAAGTTAAGAAAAACATTGTGGGTAGTGAGAAAAAACAGCTGATAATTGCATGTCATACGATTTACGAACCAAAGCAGAACATGTTTACGCACGGGCTGGCTTGCACCAATAGTCGGCAAGCGGGCCTCATAGCTTGAGTTTTACATATACCACGGATTAGTGTCCTTACTAAAGGTTGGTTAAGGTATGTTAAATGTGTTTTAGCAGTTTCTGTGAAATAAGGTTACCAATACGTTTTAGATTTAATACCTCTACTTGTCGGCCTATGTATTTTTATATTTATTATTGTTTGTGCCAAATAAATGTTTATTTAATTTTATTCTATTCTAATTATCATTCCAAGGTGGTATATGACCGTAAAACAACGTCTCTTCGCACAAGAAAACTGGTAGCAAGCCATTGCCACAGCGCGCGTCGGGAAGCAATCACTATGTGGACGCCAGAAAATACGCTCAAAACTTTAGCTGAAAAGTACTACAGGACGAACGCGGAAGGGAACTGGCCTGAGGGTATAAAAGAGTTTTTGCATGAAGGTAAGTTATGCTGTTTACATACTACGGGCCAGATTGGGCAGTCATCATAATTATCATCATGAACCGCCTGTAGAACACGACAGCTGGACTTAGGCCTCCGCTAAAGTGTCTTCGAATTTTTGGTTCTTCACCGTTTTGCACTAGCATTCTTTGTTGAGGTTCTATCGTTTGCAAAAAAATGTGGTATCTTAAGTATGAATTAGATTTTTTTTTGAGCGTATACGCCCACGTATTTCCCTTCCGTCACGGGGATGGCGAAAGGGGGTATGTGGGATTCGAACCCACTAAAACCCCCCCGGTTAACAGTCCCCCGCCGTAGTGGGGCAAGATGGGGTCGCGTTAGCATTCACCACCTCACACCGACGGGTGGCCCGGGAATCACCCGGGCTCCGGCCATCTGTGGGGCCGTGCAAGTCGGCAGAGTCTCCCGATCTTCACCAGTGACCTCACAAATGCGCCCTGAAAAGGGTACACCGGCACCCCTCCAACTTACGCTGTCCCTCCCTCCATGTCTGACCAGTATGTGTAGCCCTGCCGGTATAGCCTTGAAGATCATTGGTACACGCAAGCTGACCCGAAAGCCGCTCCGGCCCTCCCTCCACAGTGCGCCCTGCAAAGGGCACACTCCACCCGCCATGACTTAGATCCCTACCACAAGTCAATAGGGGCGCTGGAATAGACGATAACAAACACGTCAAGGTTTTCAAATATTCCTAAGTTGTTGTTTTTGTTATAGGTGATGTGTTAGGGTTGACTCCGGCCGCCCACAGTCACCTGGCCGTGAAAGCGCTGGGCGGATGCGTTTCCTTCCTAACCGACTGCCTACTCGACATACAAACACTGGGCATGGCACAATTCACAGCGTACTCACCCCCTGATGTGCTGAACCGGACACTATCGCAGGAGGCGAGGGTGGAGAGTCGCTGGACAGGCGGCGGGACTATGGTCCTCGATGCTATAACGCTGAAGAATCTAAGGATTGTACAGGATGACGGCTGTTTATATGATCGGCTGAACTACTGCTCGACTGCGTTTGGGAAACGGTACGGTTGTCCTTGAAATGGAACACAAAGTTTGCGATCTGTTTGAACACAACAGCTACTTTCCCCAATAAGAATTAGAATGATCGCAAACTTTTTTGATTTAAATGTCGAGTGATGTGATTAGCTGTTAATATTTTGGTCAACCAATCGCGATGGTTTTCATAAGATTTGAAATCTGCCGTTTTGACGGTCACAAAACAAGACAAATATAGATAAATAGACAAATATTTTCCTCTTATATTCTGTTTAAATAATGCCGGACATTTTTCACACACCACCATCTAACTCCAAACTGAGCAGAGCTTGTATTTTGGGAAATACATGACTCATATGAGAATATATGTATTTACAAAGTACTACTTATATACTTTGTAAATACATATATTATACATAGAAAAATACCCAGACCCAAGACACATTTTAAATTTTATTATATTAATCATAATCATAAGAATTACTAGCAAATTGTATATCTTTAATTAAACGTTTAATTAAAACACAAGATAAATTAATAATGAAGATGTCAAAAACATTTTCATAATCAAATTGTCTTGTTTTATTGTAATGTACGAAATTAAATAAAATAAATTACCTTTTAAAGTGGGCAGGTACCTAACCCAAACTTTTGCATGAAGAACTAGTAGAGTACAGTATTTAAGCAAATAAAGCTCTCATTTCATTTTAAGTATCTTGAAGTCTGATCTTTTTCAGTTTGCTCTACCAATGGGTGTGCGCGCCTAGTTGCAACATAGCTGTGATAAAGGAACGCCAGGAGGCTGTGAGGGCCCTATTCGAAGATCAGGAGCTCTGCCAGAATGCTAAGAGCATACTCACCACTTTGCCTGATCTGGAGAGATTACTGGCCAAGTTAGTTCTAATTTAAGATATATTACGACTACTTAACTATTCGTCTGATGAAATTTCGTTAATCGTTCATTCACGAAACAGCATTAAAAGAGCATTTAATTGATCCTAATTTATAAATATTCATTATTTTTCGTACAGAGCTATGAAAAAACTTTATTGTACACCTTAAACAAATAACATAATAAACAAAATCTTATAAGGTACAATGGGCGGAGATCTTTGGATGGAGAGGATTGTAAAAGTGGCAGGAGTACATAAAATAATAATAAAGAATATTAACTACATACAACTACATACATAATAAATATATTAAGATACATACCTACAAAGCTATTCTTCTGCTGACGTTTCGTTGTTCATTTAAGCTAAGAGAGCTTTTAATTGCCCTTTTTTATATAAACTTTCTTTTTCGTACAGAGTGCACGCGCTCGGCAATCTGAAACGTTCAGAACAACACCCGGACGCTCGCGCTATATTCTACGAGGAGAAGACGTACTCCAAACGTAAAGTCCTCGACTTCATATCATTAATCAATGGGTTCGATGCTGCACTGAAACTGATGGAACTCTTCAGCGGGGTAGAATCGGGTTTGCTGAAGAGAATTACGCAGTTCATGCCTGAGGGGAAGTTCCCAGATTACAGTGATACTTTAAAGCATTTTAAGGTCAGTTTCTTGTTATCCATCGCCCTGTTTGGTCTAGATAACCTAATTAGGTGTGCGAAAGGTGAAAGAATAATTTACTTTAAAAAAAGGATATAAAATGATTAAAAATTTTCTAAATTTAAAATCGCTTTAAGACCCTTTAAAAAATTTAATAGTCTTTTTCAAGAACCTAGTACTGTAGTCACTCAGTAAAATGTTGTTTGTTTCAGAAAGCATTTAACATGAAAGAGGCTGAGAAGGAAGGGCGCATTCTACCAGGGCAGGGCGTTGATCAGGAATACGACAGCACGCTGCAAAGCATCAAGGAAATTGAGGAGGAATTGCAGGACTATTTGAAAGAACAGGAGAAACACTTCAAATGCAGAGTAAGACCCGTATTCTGAAACAGTAGTACTGACCTGAGAGTAGATTAGAGTCATGATTTTAATTCTAGAATAATGCTTTATCGTAGATATTCATTGATGAATTTTTGATGTGATTTTGAAGATGCAAATTAGTTCTGCAGTTGAAAGAACAGGAGAAATACTTCAAATGCAGAGTTAGGACCGGCATTCTGAAACAGTATTACTGACCCGAGAGTAGATTAATCATGTTTTTATTTCTAACAGTGCTTTAGCGTAGATTCATTGATGATAATTCACGTGAGTTTTCGATTTGAACCATTCATACTTATTTCTGCATCAAGGTTTTACCAACGCACCGCGCGACACCAAAACGGGGATCATCCACACATTATTGATACATGGCATTCTCGTCCTACCTGCTTTACGAGATCCTTTCTTCCCTGTACATGTAAACCACTGTTTCTGGCCTTCAGGGGGGCAATACAAGGCTCTAGAAGATATTGGGGGTGCTAAGGCGGTCTAGAGGGGAAAGCATAGGATTTTTTTATTCTCAAAGTGGTCGGTGGGAAAAATAAGTTTGAGAACCTGTGATGTAAACTGTGGAATGAGCTGCCTTCTAAAGTGTTTCCGCTGAACTATAACATGAGCCCCGTAGTCCCCACAGCAGGCAACGCGCATTGGCCCAAGTGTTGCAGGTGTCAGTAGGCGACGGTAACCGCTTTTCAGTAGGCCGTATGCCAGTTTGTCTCGTAAAACATCAAAAATAAGAAATTTTGAGGATATAAATGAGGTCCGCAAAATCGAACCAGAACCTCTCGTTCCAGCCTCATTATTTCTACAAATTCGTGACTTACATGAAATGAAAACCAAACCAAACCGGATGTAATAAGACTACTCCCGAAAACTTCGGGGAGTAAAAGTACCCATCAATATGAACAACTTTTACTATGGAACCAACACTGAACGCGAAAAAAAATCAGCTGTTCCATACTAAAGTTCAATACCTACTTGGCTGAAATGTATGAAATGTAGTCTTTTTACACCCTGTATATATATAGTCTGGTTTGGACATATATACATTTTCACACAGCATCATCTAGCCGCAAACTAAGCAGAGCTTAAGTATTGTGGGAACTATATGACTGATATACTACTTATATACATTTTTTTTGTAAATACATACATATTATACATAGAAAACACCCAGACCGGCTATGGCACTTAGCCTTGTTTGGTTTCTATGTAATGCTAACTATTATGCAAATCGTGCCAGTGCCAAGTTACTTATTTACATTCTTTGGACTTGCCTCTGACTATCCCCTACTCCGATCCATACTCTGCCCATCATGGGAATTATAGTCGCGAACGTATTTTTGTTTTGTATTCCCATTTCTCTGTACAAAGTACTTAGCAAATAAGTATTTGGATTGCTTTTTTTTTCTTGATACACTTTCCATAACAGACTACCCGCTTTACTTAGACTTAACAATACCCTGCGAATAGGTGTTCTTCCTCATGGATCTAACAGAATTATGATTACTAGAAGATCACAAACTTTACCACGGAATTTAAATTCTTTTTTATTTTTCTCGTTACTTTAAAAAAAGTTACTACCAAAGTTACTTTTTCAAGTTCCAGTGTTTTCGAGATATTCCGTAATGTAATTTTGATTGCAGGTAAACTACGTAGGGTCAGACAAGAAACGATATCAGTTGGAAGTGTCACAGACCGCGGCCGCTAAAGCCGGCTCTGATTACCAGCTCGAGGGCGCCCGCAAAGGGTTTAAGAGGTTTTCCACTGCTGAGACTAAGGTACTATACCTACTTCACATTCTTCTCGCTGCAGGCATCATAATAAATTATAGTTTTATGTTCTTTTTTATTTTATTTCAAAAACTATCGTGAATTTGATTATTCATATTGTAAAAACGGATTTTTCACGTACCGTACTATCGGTGAAGGCATCGACTAAGTTTCGAGTCATTCCGAGAGTCATTCCCTGATGAAGACTCTCGGAATTAGTCGATTATCACTCATCCGAGTGATCGCGACGTTCTCCCTCCGCGTCGCGTAGTGCACTTATGACTCACGGAATAGTATCGGAATAGTATACCGCACGTGAAAATTCATTTTTTATTATTTATTTTACACACAAACTGACATTCCTAGATAAAGCTTCAACATAATATCTGTGAAATTACTATTTTGCTACTATTTATCATTAGAAAATGCTGTGGCATTTCAGGATCTCCTAGCGCGGATGATAGCGGCGGAAGAGCAGAAGGCCAGTGTGCTGAAGGACATCGTCCGGCGTATATTCGAGAAGTTCTCAGCCGCGTACCAGCAGTGGGAGAGCGGCGTGAGCTGCGTGGCTACTTTGGACATACTGCTGGCATTCGCGGAGTTCGCGAGGCAGCAGAGCGGAGACGTGTGTCTGCCATTGATCACATACGATGCTAATAAAAAGGTATACTGGGTCGTCATCATCATCAGCCTACATCAGTCCACTGCTAGGACTCCCAATACGCGCCACTGAGAACGGTGCTCCGCCCTTCTCATACACGAAACAAAACTAAAACAATAGAAAAATATATACCTCGTGTGTTCATAAGTCTTGAGACACAGTAAAACTAAAATATTTTTGGAGCTAAGTTGAGTATTCATTTATTGGATATTAAAATTAAAACTACTGACATCTAGATCTGTATTTAAAAATAAATCATTCAAAATGGCCGCCTTTGCATTAAATGCAGGCCTTCAAACGCGTGCGCCATTCATCTATGGCGGCACGAATCTTTTCAATGGGAATCCGTTTCGATTCTTTAATAAGGGCTCGCTTGAGAGAATCCAGGTTTGGGTGAGACTTTCTGCATGCCCTCAGCTCCAATTCCGTCCATAAAGAATAATCCAAAGGATTCAAGTCAGGGCTTGACGAGGGCCAATCTTCGCTCCGAATGAAGCCTGGCAAATTGGCCTCCAGCCAACGTTGGGTAGTCTTAGCTTTATGGGAGGGAGCAGAGTCCTGTTGGAAAACCCAGTATTTTCCAGCGAATAGCGTATCATTTAATGGTTTAACCACCGCTTCCAATATGTCGGTTTGGTAATTTTGTGCCTTCACCTTGACGCCTTGCTGGCAAAAATGAAGCGAAGTGACCCCCTCGTAGGAAACACCCCACCAAACCATCACACTTGCTGGATGATGAGTGCGCTGGACATTGCGTACAGATGGCTGGACGTCCTTTGAACTTCTGGCGTAAACCTTATTGTTCTGCCGGTTAAACTTTTCTTCCACCGTGAAGATCTTTTCATCGGTAAACAGGATATTTTTTGGATCGTGTCTCTTCAATAGGTTCCGACATCGTTCCAGTCGCAATTTACGAAGACGCTCGTTTAAATAATGCACTTTCCTTCGACTGTAGGCCTTTAGTTTAAGATCATATTTAAGTATCCTGTTCACCGATATTCGCGAAATGTTGGTCTGCAGAGCTAATTTATTTTGAGTCCGGCAAGGGTTGCGACGAATTCGCTCTCTGATTACTTTGATATTGGCGGGCATCCTTACAGACCGCGGGCGGCCACATCTTCCACGGTCTTCTAAAGAGCCGGTCTCCTTGTACCTCTTTATGGTATAATACACAAAGTTCCGACTACATCCCAAACTTTGGATTTCACTAAAAACTTGCATTGGTTTTTTTCCTGCTTGAAACAGTGAAATTACAGTCGCACGCAAATCTTTTGTTGGCGCCATTTTCACGGAGAATGAAACAAATATTCAAATGTATATTTTTTCTGATTCAAAACATTCGAAATTTAAAATTTTAAAAGTTTAAAAAAGGTTGCATGAATTACTTTCTTTTTAAATTAATTAAATAAGTTCGTCTCAAAACTTATGAACACACGAGGTATTACCTGAAACTATGACCATAACATCCTATACTATTATAAACGCGAAAGTTTGTGAGGATGGATGTTTGTTACTATTTCACGCAATAACTACTGAACGGATTTTGATGAAGCTTTACAGTAATATAGCTTATACATCAGAATAACACATAGGCTACTTTTTATCCGGGTACCACGCGAGCGAAGCCGTGAGCAGAAGCGTCAGGTTATATATTTAAGAAGGTACTTATGCATAAAAAAATAACGATACCTACCTAATGTCATGATTATATTCAGGCTTAAGGAGCACATTCAGCAAAATGCTAAGACTAAGGCTCCTGCACTGCGCTGATTCTCAGCGCACTTTGCACGACAGGTGTTAGTCGGCTGAGAAATACGTTAATAATAATCGTGTTAGATTAAGCTATCACAATATTTTGTCCACAGCCATACATCAGCATAGTGGAAGGCCGTCACCCATGCATCCCGATAGCCAATGACTTCATTCCCAACGACACGAAACTGGACGAAGATCACACTCTGCTTTTATTAACAGGACCGAACATGGGCGGCAAGTCCACATTGATGCGTCAAGCGGGACTGTTGGCTGTATTAGCACATTTGGTAAGTATTATTTACCCACAGACAAGCTCTGTGGCGCAGTGCGCGAAGACCCGCCAGAGACACAGAAGGTTGCGGGTTCGATTCTCGCCGCGGGACAATTTTTTGTATTAGCAGATATTTAGCCAGCCAAGCAGCAAGTCTAGCAGCCTAGACCTAGAACCTAAAACCTATATCTTCAGATTGGAATACAGACTAGGCTTGGTCGCGTGAAATTTATCGCCGTAGTTAAGATAATACTTATTCGACAAAAAAATACATGGTACCAACAGACATTATTAAGTACTAGAAGTTGGTTGGTTAGTTCGTAAGTTGGCTATATGATTTTATTTTATTAAAATCTATGATGACTTTTACATAAATTTTACAAGTTTTAAAATCCTGTCTTCAATATGCAGTGTAGAGAACAAAGACTAGCACTATAATGAGCTTTTATAAGAAATCAGGATCAAGGACAGTTTATTACATCATCATTATCCGCCTGTAGAATTTCACTTAGGACTCTCCCAAAAATTGCCATGACGAACAATATTGGGTCATCGTTGAACCAATGGCATCGGTACATCGGGTGGTAGGTCTCCATACATTGCGTCGTGGTTCTTACACAAATAAAATATGATTTCCAGGGTAGCTACGTCCCCGCTCAAGAATGCAGTCTGTCTCTGATCGACCGCATTTTCACCCGTCTTGGCGCTTCCGATGACATTCTGTCCGGCCAGTCCACGTTCCTAGTGGAAATGAACGAGACAGCCGCCATAGTGTCGCACGCGTCTCTCCACTCACTCGTGTTACTCGACGAGCTAGGTAAGAACTTCATTTATTCATCATCATTATCATCGACCATCGATTTCCCTTGAACTTAAAATGTGACTTTTCGCAGTGTACTTTTCGCGATTATACAGATGATGAAAATAATAGCTAACCTTTAAATGAGTGCAATGCTGTTTTTTTTTGCGGCAAAAAATACATTATAATCTTCAAGGAAGGTTCTTAGATTTGAGGTGAAAACTAATGAAAAGAAAACCTGTTTTGTGAGAGACTGGTGCCTGAGATAGGTTTTAAAAAATACTGTAATTACAGGTCACCAGTGCGGATTTTACCTTCACTATATAATGAGGGACAGAGAATTGTCTTAGAAAAGATGATTTCTCATTATATACATATTAGGTACATTTATTTCTATGGGAGTGTGCACAATAGGGTGGTTTTTAAATAGGTTTAATCCCCACAAGTCACTGAGGGCACTGTTTTTCAGTAGATAATGTAAAACTGGGTGTCTAGACAAATACCACTTTCTGTTGTCGTTAACGCCTGCGGACAGATTGAATTGTATAGATATTACATTGGAAACGTAACGTGACGTCCTACTGCCAAGTCTTTCCTTGACAAATATGCGTTAGCGTGAAAGGAAAACTAAGCGTGAGGTAATCTGTCTTGTAGATTTACGTGTCTGCTTTCAGCTGTTGGTCTAAGTATAGCCCATTATCTCTTCATTGATTGTATCAAATGAAAGTTTATTCTATTAATAAAATAATACTGGAAATTTTCTGTGTGAACAGCCTTCATCTAACCCCTAAGTAAGAAGAGCTTGTGTTTATATTGTAAAAACGGGAATTTTCACGTACTGCACTATCGGTGAAGGCACCGACTAAGTTTCGACTCATTCCGAGAGTCTTCATCAGGGTTGAAACTTGTCGGTGCCTTCACCGATAGTGCAGTACGTGAAAATTCCCGTTTTTACAATATGAATAGTCAAGTTCACGATAGTTTTTGGAATTAAAAGAGCTTGTGTTATGGGAACTACATGACTGATATGATATTCTACTTATACATACTATATTTTTTTTGTAAATATATACATACTAGCTTCTGTCCACGCCTTCGCGTAGTATCCGGATAAAAATTAACCTATGTGTTATTCTGATGTATAAGATATATTACTGCAAAGTTTCATCAAAATACGTTCAGTAGTTTTTGCATGAAAGAGTTACAAACTTTCACGTTTATAATAGAAGTAAGATGTATTGCGGGTGAAAATGAGCGTGTTTCTAGGTCGAGGAACGTCAACATACGATGGCACGGCCATAGCGTCGGGCGTTTGCGCGGAGTTGGCTGAGCGAGGCTGCCGCGTCATCTTCTCGACGCATTACCACTCGCTCGTACGCCATCTGGCTTCTCATCCTGGAGTTGTACTCGGGCATATGGTGAGTAACTGCACTTATAATTAATAATAATAATACTGGACATTTTCACAGAGCATCATCTAGCCCCAAAGTAAGCAGAGCTTGTGTTATGAGAACTAGACGACTGATATACTACTTATATACATATTTTTTTTGTAAATACATACATATTATATAATTAAATAGAAAGGAAGAAAAACATTTATATAGCACGACATAAAAAAAAACAAAACAAATTGGAACAAAGTTTTATGAATCCTACTACTATTATAGACGTGAAAGTTTGTGAGGATGGATGTTTGTTACTCTTTCACGCAAAATCTACTGAACGGATTTTGATGAAACTTTACAGTAATTCAGCTTGTACATCAGAATAACACATGGGCTACTTTTTATCCGAGTACCACGCAAGCCGTGGGCAGAAGCTAGTATTTTTATAAATCTTTTCTTTCCTTCTACAGGCGTGCATGGTCGAAACAGATGAAGCCACAGCTGACAACGAAGATCACATTCCCGAAGAAACGATAACATTCCTGTACAAACTCAGCCCCGGAGCTTGCCCTAAGTCCTATGGATTCAACGCAGCGCGCTTGGCGGGTATACCCAAGGAAATCACCAGACGCGCCCATCAAATATCCATGAATCTCGAGAAGGAGGCCACATGTGTTCGCGCTTTTAGGGACATTTTGAAATTGGAAGACGCTGGCAGTGTAAGAGAAATGTTGGCCGCTTTGAGCATTTAAACAATTGTTTTTAAAAAACATTTGTTGATCTGTCAGACTTTTCATTGATGATGGCCACTATGAAAATGTCTCCTTGTATTTAAGCTTTTTTTTTAATATTGTGATAGGAATCTCGTTTAGATGTACTGGAATGTTATTTTTCAGTTAAGTTTTCATTGTTGTTACTGTTTTGAACCGGGTTGACACGGTACGAGTGTGTTCGGATGATTACTCGGGTCGTGGCGGCCATTGATCGGCCACTCGGGGCGAAACTAATTTTAAACTGCATTAACGTTATAAACCGCTGGGCGCTGAAAACTCAAACCAATTTATTTTGACACTCTTTAAAGGCACTCCTGTAACTAGTAGTGGACTTCCACAGGGAAATTTAAAAAAATGTAGTAGTCCACTTCTGGACATAGACCACCCCCAGAGTGCCGAAACCGTATGAATATGTCCTGCAAGCTATTCCGTAAACACATTTCAAACCCTGAAGAGCTGAACTGCAGTGGGATTCAAATTTCGTAATCTGTAAAGTTGATAACGCCTGTGGGGCTCAGGGCCTGGTAAATTAACGCAGTGGCCGACTTTCACTTTTATCGCTACCGCGTTCAAACGGGCCCTCACTGACGAGCTTGATCGTGGAATGAACTAAGCTGAATGCTGTTGTCTAAAATGATATTAGACTGTAAGGGTATTCCCCGGTTATCTCGACACTAGATCTAGTTCTAATAAAACAAGCTCTACTTACTTATGCTGTTGTATTAAAATATGCAGCATTATTATTATTATTATGAGTTAACACACTCGGAGCAATGGTTACCAAAAAACGAGCAGTAGTTCTAAACGCACTATCCGAGAACACTCGTCCGAGCGTGTTCCTGTCGACAAGGACTGGTTCCAAGTGTACCATACAAATGATGTCTCGTTTCTCTGTAAAAAACTGTCAAAGCTTTGCAATTTTTATCATCACAGAAAAATGAGGCGTCTTCGTTTTACGACTAATTGGAACCCGGTGTAAGATGATTCTGTAGATGATGTATGTCTGTGATTGATCAAGATGATTTTGTATTTACTCCCACCAATTTATTGAATAAATGTTGCTTTGCTAAATATTATTTCTTTTTCATCACTTCAAGGAAAATACTTTACCATGATTTTACATTTATCTAAGTATGGTTTACTACAATCATAAAGACATCAGAATTTATTGGAATTAAATAAATATTTTATCAATCATGCCAAATTAAATGCAGTGTGGTTATTTGGCCAAAACGGACTGCACCTTAATATAGAGATGAAATGTATGTAATCCTTCTTTATTTCCATTTATCCACATCAATCACAATAAAATATTGTACTTAAAATTACGTATTATCATAAAATATAATAATACGGCTTGTTCTTCCAACATTCATAGAATACTTAAATATGTAATTTTATATAGGTAAAACAATTATTATTAACAAACGGGAATAATACTAAATCCAAAATAAAACTATATTTAATACAAATACTACAAATAGAATTACAAATAAAAAAAACAAACACGCTCACAACTGTATTCCCCATGATAGACATACTCAGTGAGTAAGATCTTTGAGGATACCATGTAGGAAGTAGTCAGGGACACGTCCAAACATTACATTTGGTACATGCCCCGCGTTTTTCAAATAGTTACAAATAAGTACTTAATAAATGCTCTCTGAAAATTTTTAAGTTTGTACAAAGTACCCACAGCGGCAAAAATTACAGCTATTTATAAAAATAATAGAAAAAAAACTATTATAACAATTTCAAATAAAATTTGTAACAACATAATGACTAGTGTTTTACAACTATGTTTTTAAACACTTCATATACTAAGCGAAATTCAAGAATTAAATACCCAGACACAATTTATTAATCTATTCATATTAAGGATGAATGTATACTTAGCTATATATTTTTTATTTATTTCAAGTATCTTAAAAAAGTTTTATTAAGAGCTCACTAAAGTGCAATCTGGAATATCTTAAAAACTACACAAATATTTCAAATGTAAGCAAAAACTATAATTATTTAGGTGAACGTATTTAGAATGTTATTTTAATGAAATAGTTCACACTTTTTTACATAGTTAATCGACTGGGACATTAACATTTTGGTTGAAAATAATATATAATAAGAAATACCAAACAGACACATTCATAGTTCTGGCCCCACACTAGGATTCCCTGTAGATCCCATAGTAGGTATCAGGAACTACGAGTACCGTGGTGCCACAACATCCAGACACGGAACAAATATCTACAGAACACGCAAACATTTGTCCCGCAGTAGGAATCAAACCAGCACCTCTTTGTATTTATCTGTGATTTGGATGTAACTAAACTTACAAAAACGTGTTCTTACTACACCCGTTTTTCTTAATTAATCGGATTTATAAATATTGGACATGAAAGTTGATTGATAAATTCAATAGGTACATACATAGATTTCAGGTCAGTTCTTTTTCACGATAGAAATAGATACAAAACTTTTTTAACCAGTCTTTTAAGGATTATTTACAATGCATAAAATGAATATCTTCTTTTTACCATCGGCAGATAAGTAGGTAGGCATTTTTTGACAAATGTTTTATATCCTATCAAATTAACGTTAGAATGGCCAATTTGGATTAACCGAAGTGTACCTACCTACGAATACCTCTACTCAATACCTCGTAGCAGAGCCGGTTTTAAAGTTAAGGCAATTCCTGGCACACACTGAGTCTAAGAAGACAAGCCTTATTTTATCTAATAAATACATCACAACTTCTCACCTTACTCAATATGTGCTAACCTTGCTGTTTTCAACATTCAATGTTACTATCCAGCACCAATTTACCCCATTAGTTCTTGCCTAAAACTAGGTACACCACAAAGCACACGTCAGCAATAAATCTACTTATAGCATAGTATTTTAGGTTTAGAAAATATCTCATCGATGAGTAAGCTTTTTAAGTAGGTACCTAAACAGATATTAGGGCTAAACCATGGAGTTAATATTGCTGACTTTACGTACCTACGTGTATTTAAGATGTTCTAAATAGCTTGGCGGCGTGAAGAAATTTTTCAGCAATATACTAACTTATTTAACAAAAGACAATTGACCATCAGATATTTTTGTTTTACCTACATTTACAGAAAAGCCTCTGTGTTTATTTATTTCTAGCAGCCAGTTATGATTAATAATTAAAATTATTTATATGAACTACATATAAATAATTTAAATTATTTATATGTAGCTACAGCGTACGAAACGGCTACAGTACCTACCGTGGACCACATCAATACAGTGCGGCAGATTATACAGAAGTCCGACGAATATAATCGGCCCCTGTGCTTAGCTTTTGTAGACTACGAAAAAGCCTTCGACTCCATCGAAACCTGGGCTGTTTTGGAATCCCTGCAGCGATGCCAAGTGGACTATCGTTATATGGAAGTGTTGAGATGTCTGTACGAAACCGCGACTATGAGTGTTCAAGTACAGAACCAGCAGTCTAATCCCATCCAATTTCGCAGAGGAGTGAGACAGGGAGATGTCATATCTTCAAAACTGTTCATTTAACGCATTGATGATCTATTTAGGACGCTGGACTGAAAAAACATGGGCATCAACATAAATGGCGAGTACATCTCACACTTACTATTTGCAGATGACATAGTCTTGATGGCGTAGTCACTGCAGGAGCTGCAGGGCATGCTAGATGGCCTAGCTGACTCTTCTTAACGAATTGGTCTCCGGATGAACATGGATAAAACTAAAATTATGTTCAATGGGAACATAAACCCGGAGCCAATCGTCGTACAAGGCCACCTACTTAAAGTTGTTCAAGAATACGTCTATCTCGGGCAAACTTTGCAATTGGGAGACACAACTTTGAGAAGGAGGCCAAGAGAAGGATCCAGCTGGGCTGGGCAGCGTTCGGAAAACTACGTCGAATCTTCTCGTCACCCATACCACAATGCCTGAAGACTAAAGTCTTCAACCAGTGCGTCCTACCCGTGATGAACTACGGTGCCGAGACGTGGACACTCACAGTAGGGCTAATCCACCACAGTTCAAGGTCGCACAGCGAGCTATGGAACGAGCTATGCTCGGAGTTTCTCTGAAGCATAAAATCCGTAACGAGATTATCTGACAGAGAACTAGAATCATCGACATAGCTCAGAGGATTAGTAAGCTGAAGTGGCAATGGGCTGGTCATATATGCCGAAGAACCGACAATCGTTGGGGTAAACAAGTTCTTGAGTGGAGACCGCGCGGAATACGCGCCACTGAGCGGAACAGCGTGCTCAGTGGCGCGTATTGGGAGAGGCCTATCTCCAGCTGTGGACTGATGTGGGCTGATGATGATGATGATCTAATACGGACTCAGATTTCGAGTGACTACTAAGTAGTTGTGTGTTTAAGAGGCCTGCGGAGGATGAATTGCCCATACAAACGTAATACCAAAATCATTTGTAATTAGAGCTTATTTCCACCATATTTTGTTATTATTTGTATTCGAATAGTATTTATCTAGGTACCTTGATAAATATTTTTTCTTATTTTAGCTATTATATATTTCAGTTCTTGGATTCTGGCTCTCAACACTTTTCTGGAGTAATAGCAATTTATGATGCCACGAATTTCGTTCATTAGAAATATCTTCTTTATTCATCACAGAATCAGATGGTCAATAATTTTTCCATGCGTCAACCTTACTTTTATCAGGATCTAGCGATTTATACTGACGCATTTTTTTAATGTTTGAAGTCTTATTATTCTTGTATTCCAGGGACTCTGTTTTTAAGTGACGTGTGCGCTCTTGATGGAAATATTCTGCTCTTCTGGAATCTTTCCGAAGCTCGAATAGTGTATGATTGAACATGTCTATCTGGGTTGAAAAATCTTTACAAATTAGAGATTCGAATTTAGAACGATGTGTAGCTGACGTAGTTTGGTATCTATTTGAACGACAAGAGCGGGATCTTCTCATGACCTTACCATTTAGCGTACTGAATTGGCTTGGCATTTGATCCTTTAATTTTAGAACAGGAGGCTCAAAGTCTTCGATAGGTACGTTTTAATGACGAAAGTACTTATACCTACGCTTTTTTAAACGTTTGAAAGCATTTTTCTGTAATTTAGAACTTGAGATCGTAATTGTGGAGAGTTGGCCCCTTTTTCGTAATCTATCATTTCATATGTCCACATGTTTGGTATGTTTATAACAGCTACCTCGTATTTAAGCAACTCGTTTTTGCGAGTAAAGTGATTTGATGTGTCGTTGTTATTTTCTACGATATCCCTGGAATATCGATCCTTACTGATTACCGGTAAGGAGCTGCTTCTTGCCATACGGTACGGCGACTTTAGGTATTCATAAGACTGGACTCGTTTGAATGCTTTCTCATTTATACCGTGTTAGCAGGCGATTTTTTTGAATCACTTATACAACTCGTGAACTTTGAATTCGATGAACTGACTTGGCATTCATGTGATCTCAGTAATGATGCACAAATATACCTAACCATTTACAGGGGAGTGAAAGGGCACACACAAAATATGTTATTTTTCTCTTTCAGGATCACATTGAATACAGCCATAAATACCATACTGTACAGGGAAATAAAACGAAGTGCGACTTTTACGTAATATGTATTCCATTAACTTGGAGCGATGTGAATTTTCAGCTTCAGATTTAAAAGCTTCGAGTTTTTGAGGTGGTGCTAGTCCTTTGCGACAATAAGGACAGGACACAGTTAAATAAAAAGGGGGACCTATAATGCATCTTCCGTTCCGTACTTCCGTTTTAGGAGTTAATTGCTTCGGTGTGTGATACTTCAGACTTATAATAATTTAACACGCACAATAAGGCAATCCTCTTTCCTATCTGACCTGTTTTCGCTGCATTTTTTTGTGTGTTCTGTGGTGAGAAATCTGTTTTCTTTTTTGGGTCGGGTGACGAATCACCCTTATACGTGTAATATTCGAGCAGAGGTCCTGCTCAGTTCACCTGGGTTATTTTCTGCAATATCTGGATCTGCAATAATGCTGTTGTCAAAAAGTTGTTGGCTCAAAATGTCAACGTCGTCTCTGTGTTACTTCATATTCTAGTTTCCCGGATTTAGATTGTCCAGTACGAAATTTTACTTCGTCATGTTGTGTTTTAAATTCTTCATTAAGCTGTTTGTATCCACCATCTTGAAACGTATTATCCCTATTCATTCATAGACAATAAAATTAATTTATAAAATCCTCGTCTTCAGAAGTAGACTGTCAGAAGAAGTAGACCTCATATTGATGGGTTATCGAAGAGACTTAGTTCTGCGGCATATGCAGTCAAAAAGATCCGTCTTTATACAGACGTTGACACAGCTAGACTAGTTTACTTCAGCTACTTCCACAGCATTATGTCGTACAGTATACTGCTGTGGGGGAGTGCTGCTGATATCAATACCATTTTTGTGCTGCAGAAGAGGGCTGTTCGAGCAATTTATAATATGGGCCCCAGAGAATCACTTCGCGAAAAGTTTAAAGAAATAAATATAATGACATTCCCTTGTCAATACATTTATGAAAATCTGATGTATGTTCACAAAAATATTAATGTGTTTAAGAAAAAAAGCGATAATCACAATGTTAATACTAGAAATAAAGATAAACTCGCTGTTGCCACTTGTAGACTCCATAAAGTTAGTAAATCGTTTAAAGGGCACGGTGTACGCTTTTATAACAAACTCCCAAGAGATATACAAAAATTATCAATTAACAAATTTAAAAACGTAATTAAACAAAAGCTTTATAAAAAGGCATACTATAAAATATCTGATTATTTAGATGACAAAAACTCTTGGGATTGAAAATGCTCCAACTCGAACCTATTGTTTTGTAAAAGGATCATTAAAAAGAATAACCAGTCTTGTTTTCTTGCCTTTCTTTCCTGACTTGGTCGCGGAGGAACAGGCACCTAGATAAAAACCGACGTTTCAAAGTGGTCCTTGTGATTTTATTGAATAAATGAATTTTGACTTTGACTTTGACTTTAGACATCGAATATTGTGACAGTGATAAGATTTTCAATAAGATTTTGCATTTAGGTACTTATTTTATCTAATCGTTCTGAATTACTAGTTTCATCTGGTGTGTGTGGAAGTAATATTTTCTATCTTGTTCACCGTATTTCATGGATACTGAATATAGCCAAAATAGCCGATTGAACAAGGCAAATAGTTTGATTGTATATTCGTCCAGCCATGTTGTATATTTGTGCATTATTGACATCTTTATGATTTGGTTCCTTTTTGATCTGCTTACATTGCATTCCGCAATGTTAGCAGATAAATTATATGATCCCGAGGACGATTGACTATGCAAATTAAAATACCTACTAATTCTCGCGCAGTAGATCCAAGATATTTTTTAAAAACTTTTTTCTCCATTTTTTGGAAAGTGTAGTGGAACTGTGTGGGCTTTGTCAAATTATATTAGTGAGGAATGTTAGATATGGATTATTATTATTTTTTGTGACCTGCTCGTAATTGCAAGACTGACTCTCATTACCGTTTAATTCACTGTGACCTGATTCTGGGGTAAAAATATCAGAGCATTCTGACACATCGTGTAAGCTGCTCTCGAACTGCTTTTTTAATTCATGTTGCTATAATCAAAATACCTAATTCAAATTCTGCTACATTGTAAGGTCAGCAGGAAGAGAGGTCGATATTCGTAGTCCAAGTAGCCTGTCGGCAGGAACAGCTGTCACTGTTCTCGTCGATAGAACATAATATGTCTTCGAAGGTTATCGCCGTTTCCTTCAACAAAATAATACCTTTGACTATCTCCTCAAAGAGTTTTAAATAATAATTAACTAATGTAATAAAGAGTTCATTCAAAAATTGATGAATAATTTCACGTCCTACGTCTACCGGACAGTTTAAATGAGGAGTAGAGAGGGTAGAATGATGTTTGGGATTTTTTACATTGTCACTTGAAGACATTTGATCAATTAGTTCTGACCGACGTTATTTATAATAATAATATCGTCGTCGTTATTTATAATAATAATATCGTCCCTGAGTTGAAGTTCTGATTGAAGCTGGGATTTTGAACGATTTTTTATAGTAGGCGTAGGGGGTATTACACCCCCAAGACAATTATAAAATGTCAAAAAAGAGCAATACTGACATCGCGTGCAGTTCGATTTGCGATCAAGATTAGAGATTGTCTACATCCGCTTCAGTGAAATGCTTCACTTCATTTAAATATGAGAAAAAGTCAGTGTGTTTTTGTAGTACCTAGGTATTTAAAGATGACCAATGTTTTTTATAAAATATTCTTATATGCAAAAAGGGCATCACTGAGGGCCGAAAGACCCTCTAAACTATTAACTAAGCTACATTTTTCTTTTGCACGTGTTCTCCCAATGTTAAAACTGCCTGTAATCAGACTGCAGTACAGTTTGTTGATGTAAATATGAATTTGCGGTGCACCAGCCGCGTTATTGATATTTTCAGGCGCACCAGTATCGCTAACGCTAGTGTTATTTTCCAGTACATAAAAAGTATTGAGGTCATTATTATTTTTAGCCCATTAGCATTAGTTTTTGCTTTGGTGTCATTATTATCTAGCATCGTAGCACGATTTGTTTCATCGATGTAAATATTCTCTAGCCCAATAGCACATTTAGCCCCTTAGCACTATTTGTTGTATCGATGTAATTATTATCTAGCCCATTAGCACATTTTTTTTCATTGGTGTCATTATTATCATGCACTATCATTCTCGTTGTTGCAATTGTGATTCGGTACATTACACTGAGATCCACGTTCGCAGCACCTGTTCCCCCGGCGCTGCCGAGGGTCCTACACTCAGAGCTCGTCGAAGGAGGACACCTCGTGCTCGTCGAAAGGCCGCGGTTGCTCTCCCCACCGCTCCCATTGCTCGGAGTTGAGCAGCGATTCGGATTCCTCCTCCTGACTCCGCGTCGGGTAGACGATGCCGTCGCCGACACTGAACCAGCCATTTTGTTAGTTTGCAAATTAAAACTTGCCCCTCCACCCAGACGCGATTTACAGTTCAAATAATGTGTACACACAAAAGAAAAGAAAATGTAATTTGCGCCTTTGTGGTAACCAAGTTTTCAAAAAATGTGTATATACTCGTAGCTACCGACATTACATGTACCACCTACCTAACATACTTAAAATATTTTTTGTGATCACACAGTACCTACTCAAGACTCGATAAAGTTAGGTATACTCTAACTTAAGTACCTAACCCATATACCCATTTTCGGTTGCCGTTACGTAACGTGTAGAGACTTTTGTGACAACACTTACTTATTCTAGTAACATTTTTGGTTGACGTTTCGACAAAGTTCCGTCGCCACGACTAAAAATGAGAAACTCTCGACACAGTAACTTTAAGTTATACAATTACGTCGCTGTGTTTTTATTCATAGACATGTTGTAGTCGCAAACAAGTCAAAAAGTTACTAACAAGTTACTACACTTTGTCGACGCGTGACCTGAAATAATAACAAAGTTACTGGATTCCCAAAATGGATTCTGATATGTTTTCATTTACAGTGATTCTCAAAATGTACATTCATCTCTCAGCATCTGTAGCTCAAGTGGCGATCACAATAGGCCTGTGACGAGCGCAGTGATACCAAAGCCCCAAAAAGCCAACAATAAAAAAGCCCTTCGTTTCTGTATATGTCTGCGTTACACTCTTCGTTTCAAGAGGTTAACTCTTAAGGTTTACTCGTTCACATTAGTAAGTTAAGCAGGCCAAATAGATCGCAGAACAGACAACTACGAACTGGACGACGCAGTGAAGGAAGGCCCCCCATTCTATGGACCGATGACATCGTAAAGGTTGCAAAAGCCTGTGGATGAGAATTACCCAATATACTTTTTTGGAGAAGGCTTATGTCCAGCAGTAGATTTCAGTTGATGATGATGATTCTATATTTGAGCAAACAACTAAACCGCAGAGACGAAAAGTGAAAGTATTTTATGTAGGCAGATAGAGCACCCAGGCAGTTGGCAGCGCAAATGTTTTGTTATGAAAACACTACAATTGCGCCGCTACAAAAGCACAAAATAGTCATAAAAATACTCATTATAATAGATGATAGTGGGTTTATACAGTCTCTAAATTCTGTAAAAGGTCGATGAGTAACAAAAACGTGTCGGCGGTCACAAGTTTGAGTAGTTGAGTACCATAGGATGAATTTCCATTTTCACATTGACATAATAAGGCATCAATATGCTTAACACACGCAATCACTACACATTTTTACTAAAGTGTACACTCGTTGGAAAGTCAACATACAGTGTTAAAGATGAGTCTCCATAAATTATTAACTGTATGGACACACTGGACACAGCGTCAGCACATGGCTACTGTAAAATTACTCAGTCGAATTGTGGATGAACTGTTACCACGCTTAAAAACTAAACCTTACACAGCCTCTATACGTCGTAGCAGTTACAACACCTGCGACTTGATGTCTTACCTACCTACGCTTACTTGATGTTTCAGTGGCCGAAAATGACTATATGGGAATGGTCGTGTTCGCCACCGTAAGGTGAAATGGAGATACCTAACAAAAATAAAATAAGAGTATAAACAATTTGTAATACAAAAACCCCCGGTAACTACCAATTAAGTAAAATCCTCTAGGAGGACATCGTTTGTAGAACGTGTGTTCCTCTCAGCTTAAATATTCGAGTGGATATTCAATTTGATGTTGAAGTAAGATGGGTTCATAAAAAAGTTTAAATATGTTAAGCGCTGACGAGATGTCTAAAGATTAGGCGCGAGATGACTATATAAGCATGTGTGTAGCACAATTAGCGTGTAGGGTGTATGTGTGTCTGTATGCCTAGTATGCATAAAACCATATTAAAACTTATGGCTTGTGCTAACTATTCAGCTGAAACTGGCTAACATAAATAATTAATAGTACTTAATGCTATGAGCGTCACCTTATGCCAAAAGCCTTCAAAGCCTTTCACTATTCAAACTTAAGTAGAAATATTGTGAAACAAATTTCTTTTGAGCAGCTAAACGATTCTAGACCAAAAACTGAAAACGGACGAGCACGTAACGTTGTACTGAATAATTAAACTATAAAACAGATATGGAAATCACGATTCTGTTGCAACAAATACTAGCCCGTTCTGAAATTGAGGCTTTTCATCAATGAGCTTTATTACTCTTTTTGACTGGATATTTAATAAGTTTCTCACTTTAAGGTGCGCATGATGTCTCCCATCCGTCTTACATCTCATATAGCACTGACCTGTTGATTTGGGCTTTGACAAATATGCTTTGCTTCTATGATGGGCAGATATGCTTAAATGGCGTAAATACTAGCGGCCTACTAGCCTCTACTCTATAACAACAATTAGCATGCAAAAGGACACCGACTTAAACCTATAAAATTTAGAAAAAGAAGTGAATGACCTAATGTTGACTTCAATGAATCGCCAATGAATGAAAAGCATGTTATGCTTGAACACGTTTATTTCGTTATAAAAAAGAGTGTTATGAAAGTATATTAAATAAAATGCATTATTCCTTATACTATCTGTGGGACGATTCGGCCATTACTGGGACAAAGTCGCCAACTTTCTGTCTCTCGCGCCATCTCCGTGCTAAAATTAACAAAAACTTATTTCTATGTAGACTTGGAGAGAACAGAGAATTTTGAAAGAAATTTATGGAGTAGAATGATCAAAGGTGCAACAGATGTTAGTAAGCAACCTTAAAAAATTATTTAAAGTAAAATATACTAAGGAATAGTTTTGAAATTATGAAAAGAAACAACAATGGTCACATGAACAGTAAAGAATAGACAAATGACTCCAGAAGCGACCAAGACAGCAAGAAATGAGAAAAACGTAAAACTAAACTCAGAATAAAGATATAATATGTAGAATATACAGCACACAGACATTATTTTATCCTTTTGAGAATTGTTTAATAATTATGTTTTGTATCCATTTGCTTGCTAATTTGCACTAATTCTAAAAACACAAGCACCGCTTTGCCTACCGTTTAAAATGAATGCTGCATATAAAAAATAAAAATACATAAATAAAAGAACAAAACATTTATTGTGCACAAAAATACTTACAAAATATGAACAAATTCTCTAACTTTTATCAGTCTTGTGTGTTGTATATAGCACAGAAATAATAAACGCATTAAAAGCTTATGCACAATTTAATATTTGAGTTTTATTTCTAAAAAATAATAATTTATTACAATCACACGTCAGCCAAAACTTTCTCACATAACTTGAGTATATTTTATGTTTAAAAAAATAGTTCATATTCAGGTAAGTACCTATATTTTATACACCGTGGATTTTTTGAGTACGCACAATATAATTTTAAAGCTTTGTCATTAAAATGGAAGAACGTCATGAAAGTTGCTATAAATGCAAAAACTTAAACCAACGTCATTCTTATGATTATTATTATTCATGCTACAATTCAAAATATATCTATAACTGGACTAATACTAATCAAATTTTTCATAATCAATGATTTGATAATCAATGTGCAGAAATATCAAGGCCACTAAAATTAATACTATCTAGTAATATTACTATTTGTATATAAAATCAAATTATTACTAAATAATTCCTGGCCCCTGAATCCAATGTTTATGTTTCTCAGAAAAAGATCATATTCAATCGATGACCTGTCCCAGAAAATTATCTAAAACCAGGCTTTGTTCACATTATTCAAGGCCCTCTGCTTAGTACATAAATTCATCTAACATTTGGCGTATAGGTATACCTACCTACATTAACTACAGCCATTCACAAAAAGTCCTGATAATGGCAGATACACTAATCTTCAGTTCATTCGTTCGTCGTGTAACTGTGTAGTCGTGACCTGATCAGGTTTAGCCATGGTGGCCCTGAAAAGGTTTAAATGCTAGGCGCATCGTGGCTCCTTTCATGCAAGTTTTTCAATCACGATAACAAAAAAAATATAGAAATCTGTCAAACAGCGTCAATAAAAAAAACAGCTTTATTTATCAGGACTAGGAGCGAAAGGCACAACATTATATAAAAAGAATTATAAATTCGGGTAGACAAAAAATCTAACCCCTGAAGTTGAAATTGGAATAGCATGGAATATTCTCAAGGTATGTGTCGAGAGTCGGCTGAGGGCGAGTCCCTGGATTCGGATTCTGACCTGGATCGCGTGGTGCCCATAGATTCGTAGCCGTTATGGGCCTCTTGGGGGGTCGTGAACGTCTGCAGTTGGTGCTCCATACGCACTGGGTATTCGCAGCCATCACCAAGGCTAATAAAATTACGCATTGAGATTGAGTGGTGTGGACGAATTTATGCAGTCTTAACATATGGATACTACTAGTGAGTAGTGGTTCAATGTAACTCTCACAAGACCAATCTACCATAGTTGATCCCTTGTCGGTAAGTGGTAAATTCTAATCTATTTTTTTATAGAGTTTACGGATACATAATTTTGCTAATTGTACTTAACACACCTAGGCAGGTAAATACCGATTCCTCGTTTGAATATACAAGTAATGGCATGTATATTTAGTTATGTACAGCAAAATATGCGTGCCAAATGACCAATCGAATGGGATAAGTCGTTAGTAATTATTTTTACATGCCCTAAATCCTTTCACATACTTATACAGGGTGTGGCGTTATTTACTAGTTGGTCACCTGAGTGACACTTAAATTTTCTTTGCACCACCGATAAAACTTTTGAAAAAAATAAACACATTTTTTGCTAAAGTTTTTCTAAAAAAACTGTACATTTGACAAAAAGTGACAGTTAGCAAACTGTCACTTTTTGTCAAATGTACAGTTTTTTTCAGCTATCAAATGATAGCATAATTATCGAAGAATGTTTTAATAAAAACAGATTATGAAAATTCCTTGATTTGTGATCTTGGCATCGAAAAGAATGAACAAAGATAAAAAAAAGAAAATTTGGAAAATGTCCTCGAAAAATTTGGAAAACTCGAAAACAGTGAGATTTTTACTGGGTACAGTTTTTTATTTTCTGAACACCTTTGATGTCCCCCACCCGTAGTTAATGGCTTGACTACTCTTTCCGCCACACCCTGTATATCAGTGTTATTGGTGGCTAGCATTCGCCCATAGAAAAATTCGTTCACACCACTTCAAATTCTATGGTTAATAGTGTTCTTATATCTCGTCATTCTGATATCTTGGCATTATGAGATCGACATAACTTAAATTCCATGGACGTGTTAGGCGTAAAAGAATCGCTTTTTACAAAGAAGCTGCGCCTTGGTGCAATTTAAAATGGATTTCTTATAAATTAATAAAATATTGTTATTTGGTATTATCTATCTGCAGCGTGTTGGTTATAGTGATGTTCCAAAGAGCATGTAGGAAGAATAATGGAAAATAATAATGCAATACAACTGTAAAGGTGATTTGGCAGGATGGAATAGTAGGTAATGTAGAACTCAGTATTTTGAAAAATAAAAAACTTAAATTAAATCGGCAATTTATACTTAAGTTTCTATAATATTTTACGGCACCCAATACCAAAACCCTCAACACAAAACAATTAAGACATTGTACATGTTAGTTGATTTAAAAATTTTAGTAGCGAAAATGCATTTTCATAACGTTTATCACAACCCTTTTCAGTTCTAAAAGGTATAAGTTATTTAAATTGTTTGAGTCATTCACTTCTTTTTTCACACAAAAAAATACATGCACACGAACCCACACAAAATATATTTAGCTAGGTATACAACACACATACGTGCTAGTTCAGGAGCGGATTCTGACCAAACTCAAGTCTAAAGAAAATTCATAAATATAAAGTAAGTTTGCATGACCTAGGCTCTTATTACAGGACGAAACTCAAATGCAATCTAGGCACAAGTATAACTACGAATTTACCAAGTAGCTTGGGTCTAGATTCAGTTTGAATTTTGTCCTGGAATTCGGGCCCTTATACGTATAGTTGGGACCTCGAGAGGTGAGCATGGAAGAGCGGAGTGGGGGCTAGTTCGCGCATAGTAGTGTCTATTAAGGCAAAATATTGTGCCACAAAAAAAAATATGGCTCTCGCGTAGCCTATAGTCAAGTCGTTCAACTGACACGGACCAATCATGCATCTCTATGACACGTAACCCACTGTAAATCTACTTCTGCGCACTGTCATGTTCGTGCTCACTACTCGCGGCGGTAACTATACTTAAGTATTTAATTTTAGGTATTTTATAAAAATACATATTTTCACTGATGTAACTCCTTTACTTTCAGTGAAGTAAAGGAGTTACATCAGTGAAAAGATCTCTGTCTCTGTCCAGGTACGCATATAAAATATCTAAGTTTAAAAACGTGGCCAACCCTGGCTTTGAAACAGGACGCTCGAATACCAAAATAGTGGATGTTTATTTTCAGGATCCAGTTTAAGAAAGCAATTCGTTCATAAGCTGATATTGAATCTAAAAACCTGCCACTTCATTACATTATCAAATTGGCAATATTAAATTAAACCATGTTACTTATTTGGTCAGGCTTACTTAAACTTTAAAATGGGAAAGTTTAGGACGACGCAGTGTTCCTTTTCCCAGTTATGGAAGTTGCTCAAAATGAGTGCCACGGTTTTATTACCAATTGCCATTAACCTAGTATCATTACTAGGTTAATGGCAATAGGCTGATACTGACAGTGTTTAGGATCGATTAAACCCAATCTGGATCCGCTCCTGCTTGCTAGACACCAAAGTGTCCCTCCATAGTCTAAGACAATGCCCGAGCATTGTCTTAGACCATGGTGGGACACTTTGGCATGTTTTTTTTTGTGTTCAGTCACTCTGATGTTTGAACACCAGTGGCTGAACACAAAATCATGCTGAAAGCCCCTTCACTATAATATGCTCATGTCATGACCCATGCCTTCCAATATTTCATTTATGAGAAGCATATTTATAAATGTGCCGGTGTCCTTGAGATGTTTTCCTTCATCGTTTGAGCATTATTGGTTAGTGTTTATAATGGAAAACTAGCATTTGAGGGCAAAATTGCAAGCCTTTAAGAAGCAGGAATAAAAAAAACCGTTAAATCATAAAGTCTTTATAGTTCTATTCCAATTTGTAATCACACAAACTGGCAATGGAAATACTTATATCACGCATTTTGCCCGGTTTAGCTATGTCCAAAACATCTAAAACTTCTAAAAATAAGAACGTTTTTCAAGTTTCGATAAAGTATCCGGATTAGGATAAAATAAGTCGATTTCATTGCATTTTTGTAATTAGGGGGGCAGGTTATTAATGAGTCATGATAGCGAAGCCACAATTGACCAATAGTGCTAAAAAAACATAAGATAACTGGTCAGTTCTGTCCAATAATTTTGTCTAACCAAAAATAAAAAGGTGTTACCTGGTGAATATAGGCATCAGCCACAGGTTCGGACTCTTGCCGAAGACTTCTTTGAAGTTATTGAAAGCACCTAGGGAGAAGCCATTCTTATCAGCGCCGCCGCGGAACATCGGTGCACGGAATGCCTCTGAAATAAAATAGCAATAGTTATTTTATTTATTTATATTGTGTACCTGTCCTTTCTGTGCTTTGTTGTTGTCAAATAAATAACTTTCTATTCTATTCTAACTAGACATTTTTTCATTCTCCCATGAAAACAAAATACAAACTAAATAAACTAAATATTTCTAAATGAAATGAAAAAACATTTAATGGGCACAATATGGAAAATACAAATAAATTTAGTTGCCTAGATAGATCCCCAGATATTCTACATCCTATTTCTAAAATTATAAGGTAATAATCCAGAAATAGGATGCAAAATATCTAGCCTGAGGGCTAGATATTATTTATTTGTAGGGTGGTTATGGATTTTTGAATTTTATTCACTTTATATTACTTTCTATTTGATAGAACTAACATCTATTATAAAAACAATTAGGTATACTTGACTACTATCCTATAAATTTCGTTAATTCTATGTATATTCAGGGCCCTTCTCACCAAAGTCTGTTTAGTGGCTGATAGCCTAACCCCCATCATCAAAATTGAAATGTGTCCTAAAAATTTGAATTCAGCCAGACTTGAACCGCAATGCCGATTAGAGGCAAAGCTCTAATCGGAGATGCGTTAGCTAATTACACCATTAATCGACCGACGCTGGGAATTTATTGGGCACTCTATCTTCAGCTTAAAGTACATTATGCATGGTATCTTTTTAGTTTGTAATTACGCATAAACCACGTATTTTACTATACGTACGTGGTATAGTCGTAATAATATCCTAAAATGATACCAAACCACGATAATTTCAATGCTATGTATAGTATCTGTCATAGAGATGTAAAGTTAGGCTAACAACTACCAGAATATACCAGGAATCGTTACCGCTACTATTATAGTTTCAAATTTTATTTCTCTAGCTACGGATTTATCTACCATAAGCGACTGCAATTTACCATTGACCAAGTTTTTAAGCATAGAATTTATAATCTGACCGGTCGGGCTGCCCAATCGGCGGTAGGAAACAAGCATATCTGAAAACAAACTTCGCTTTAGTGTCATAAAATTTTACTGTGAATAATCTTCTGAGAAGATGTTTAACTTGGACGAATTGCAGTCACTTTTATGAAAATACTAGTGGAAAAGTTTACTAAACAAACTCATTACCTTTTATAAATAAGGTACTTCTAATACTAATTTTAATTCTCGCTGCACCTTCTACGGTTGGATTTCGAAAAAATATTTCTACACACCAAAATAAACACACCCTACAAACTTCAAATCAGAAGAACTTACGGTTTAGGCTGTGCGCTGATTATCAGTCAGTCAGTGAGTCAGCAGTTTTATGTATTTATAGAAAACACCCAGACCAGATAGAGATGACCTTGTATACATGTCATTTGTCTCTATCCTGACCGCAGCAGTGTTTCAGACTATCGACTTGGGTATATTAATGAAAATAGAAAGTTATCAATCGAATTTACTGAAACAAGACTAGCGGTTTAGGAAGAGTGTCCTAAACCGGCGAGCATCTATAGAGAATGTGATGTGATGAGAGTAATTGAAGCAAAAGAGGTATACCAGGATCGTTACAAAATCCGTAGTTTCTGCCTACCCCTCCGGGAAACAGGCGTGAGTTTGTGAATGTGTGTAAGACTAGCCAAAGTCGCGAGTTTTTCTCGTAGGTATAGACTCGAAACTATTGTAGCTAAATATAGTAATCGCAAAAAGAAAAAAATACGCACCTAAAGTAGTCCTATTGTTCGCGACCAGATAACAATGGTACGCGAAGAGTGAACCGAGCGAGATAGCGAACATGAGAGAGACGAAGAATGCGAACACGATGTGATAACGACCGACGATGGCTGCTGCTCCGAATTCACCCTGGAATTGTAGAAAAAAAATCTAAGTAGTTAAATAATAGCACAAAGATTGTACTAGGACAATCATTGGAAATAGGAAAGATATCGGCAGTTCCATTTATATAAAACAAAATGGTGATGCATACGTCTTATTCTAAGCTTATCTTATCGGAGTCAAGTATGCGGATGTTTTTATTTGCTTATGATTAATAGGCAAGAGTTTTACCACAATCTCACCTGATGGAAAGGCGGGCAGTGCTCATGAAAAAGAGCCCTTTATATTAACCAAGCTATGAAACGCCAGCAAATCGAAATCGTGGTAAACAGCCGTATATTCAATTTCAGTTTTTTTTTTCAATTTCAATTTTGTTATTCGATGGCCATAGGTTGACAGCTCGTAAGTTCGTTATGTATTTTTTTTAAGAAGGGAAAAACTGTTTAATCCATTACAGTAGCTTTCAAACTAAAACTAATATATACATAGTTGGTAGATAATCAGATTCATTTCTATGAGGACTCAATCAAAGTTTTCTTAGCCATAGGATAAAAAAAAACTAAATATGATATAATTACAATGAGTCAATAGAAAAAACTCACAACCCTCCGAGTATGAGAAGCCAACAGTAAATTAAGTTAGAGGAAATTACAATAAGCATTACCAAAAACTACCATTAGTTTATGCTTCCTAAACAACTTACATAAATGGGAACTGGTTGTAGCTAAACATGAAAGTAAAATATGAATTTTAATAATTGCTATCAAAATTTTAATTTTATTAGTCATTCATTGATTACAGCAGATGTATCGTTATGCTATGATAGCAAAATAAGCTACATGTAGTCTGGTTTGTTCCACACTGTTTTAATTTAAAGATATATAATAAGATTAAAACTTTCAAAAGCATTCCCACTGCGATGCCCGTATATTAAACAATGTGGAACTTGTGCTACTAAAATAACTAAATGATGAGTAATTCATAATGATTTAGCAAAAGTTATTTAAGCGAAATTATATAATCACTGAATATACCATTACTAGAAATGACCTGAACTATATGAACCTGAAGTATTATCTTTATACTTTCATTATTGTAATAATTACCTAACTATCAAAAGAGCAATCAAAGTATATCTATTCCAAAGTACTAGTACTTGGGAGTTTTCTAAACATTAAAAAGTTAGAATTTAGTGGATTTTAGACAAAAGAAAAGAGTTGGGAATGTTATGAATTGTAAAGATGGAAGATGATCACGTCAAGATTCAATGATTTCAAAATAATGACTTAAAATTTAATCTTTAAATGTCCTTGGTATCTGCCTACCCGTCCGGGAAACAGGCGTGACTGTATGTATGTATGTAAATGTTACAGAGTGAACTTTAACAAACAATAAACCTATTGACCTGAGCTATCTTGTGGACTATTTTCATTTATCTAAACTATTCGTAGGACTGACGTTTAATTAGGGTTTTGGATTTGCATGTTCCGATAAAACCCCTTCGCTTAAAATACCTGACCAAAACAAACCCAACTGACGAAATTTAAAAACGTATATAATTATATAATTTTGTACTATAACTTAAACCTACAGGGCTTTTTGATTAATAGATATGAAACATCTCGAGCGCAATAGATTTTTAGCTGGTGATAATTTCAATAAGATAAATCATATTGTGAGTGTAAATATACTTGCATCTTTTAAGCTAGCTACAAACGCGACGTCTAGCTACATGATGAAAAAGTAAAGAAATAATATTACATTTATTAAATCCATGCACATTTTACTCAGGTTAGAGCCTTTCTCTATTAAACGATCGCAGTGGGCATGCTTGTATTCCTGATACATCTGTAAATCAAATGGTTTTCCTTAGGCATAGAAAATCTTCCAATCCACATAGCAATTTAGCTCAACTATTCCATTATGTAGTAATTTAAACCAACTCCTGCCGAGAACACCCATATCAAATTTCGATCGGAAAAACTACTTTATCAAAATAATTTATGAATACAAGTTACTAAATCTACAACTTTCAATACGGTTTTCCATGATTAATAAAATGAGAAATCAAGAAACAGAAAGTATTTCACTCAAGACAGAATGATCGTTTCTAGATAAAGCAAACAACATGTTTTATCACAAAAGT
Source organism: Perizoma flavofasciatum (assembly GCA_958496245.1). NCBI lineage: Eukaryota > Metazoa > Arthropoda > Insecta > Lepidoptera > Geometridae > Perizoma > Perizoma flavofasciatum. The sequence goes on along the minus strand of OY292439.1, from coordinate 4,791,677 downwards.
TTACCCCGACGTAAACAATAACAATATAACGTAAATAAACACATTGCGAAATATTACATTGAGCGTTTGCTTCACATATATACACATTGGTTTTAAATCTCGGTAAGGTACCACGTCATAGTGAAACCGGTATGGTTATTTAAAGTTATAAAACGATTCCTCATAGATATTTTAGCATCGCTAATGAAAAATAAAGTCCCACCGTACTACCATGAGGTACACAACACATTAATTTTCACTATTAATATAATTGTGGTATTCATATATTCCTCAAAGTAATCAAGACGTAGAGTACCACTTTCAATGCTTTAAAGCTTCGTTTTATACAGAAAAGTTGCGGAATATAAACAATATAAAATGCTTTTATTAATTCAAAGAATATGCTGGGACTCACCAAGCAGAGACATACCTTCCAAAATTTTATGAAATACGGTAGGCACGTAGACATAACAAACAGGCAGTATATCAGCGCATATCCCAGGAAGAGCATGAAAAACTTGTAGTTATGGAAACAGACGCAATTGTTGACCCACGGGCAGTGATGGTCCATTTTGAGCACGCATCTCTGGCAGATCGAGCAATGATGCGCGCGGTCAGGTTTGACGACAACACAGCGGTTGCAGTAACGGACGGAGCCTGACATTGTTCTGGAAACCATCAAGCTAGGAGTAATGAGTGTGTATTATTAAAGCGAAAGTTTATTTGAACGGTTTAACCGATATGAATGTAGAATAAATAAAGAACGTGACCTAGAATAACACATATAGGCTACTTTTATCCGGTATATGTGCGAAGATGAGTTGTATCTACACTCATGCACTTATTTAGAGGAACGCTTCATCGATCGAAAACGCTGCAAATATGTATACAAGTTTTTATTACATACTGGCCAAATAGACCTGAATGTTTAATTTGAAAAAAATAATTACTTCAATTGTCTTTTGTTTGAGAGTTTCATTTGTTTTTATCGTTACTTTGTTTTTTTTTCATTAACCTATTGCAATTATTTTGGTTTCAATCCCGATTTATCCTCCTCTAAATATTTTCATGGGTGTATTTAATTAGCCCACAGCTGGGGCTTCTCTGACACGCAACTAGACCCGTTTTTCCTTTAATCGGTTCGGTGGCTAGTGCATGATAATGAATTGCCCGCAAACCATCTCTATTTCGGGTTCATTGAAAATGTATGCTAGTTTGTATCTGCTAAATTCAGATAAATCAACTTCTACGAAATAAACTTTGTAACTTTTCATGACTAGTTTACATGAGAAACAGTAATATGTCGTACGATTTTTGGATTAGGAAGATTATGGGCAATGATCTGTTAAAATCTAATCTATTTAATCTAATTATCCTAGCAGCAAGCACCTAATATCCCCCAGTAAAGAAGCCATTTTCCAAGTACATACAATACAACCTCAATAAACCACAAACACACTTTTTCATTTCTCTATTGAGTTACAATGGATATCAATGAACTTCGCTATTATAATCTAACGAATCAATAGTACAACAAAAAAATATTTAAACATGAAATATTATTAAATAAATATATTCGAAATATTATTTATTATTTACGAAACGAATTGAAGACCAATTAATAGAAGAAAGTACTTTGTAATTAAGAATGAAAATGATAATAAATAGGTAATGAATTTTAATATTTTCTCAATTCTAGGCTAACAACATGAAGATCAAACCTCGTCAGAACAGGCAAAGTGTCAGCAAAGTTGTCTAAGATTTCTTTTTTGCTTTCCACTTTGAAAAAACGCGCGCTGTACTTTCTTATTGTTAATCTCAGTCTAGAATTGAGAAAAATAGTGCTTTAAGTCAATCTTAGAATATAAAGTTAAATCATACACAATAAATAAAAAAATATCAAACACATAATTTCTATTGCAACTGTGTTATTGTAATAATACAAATTATTGTCATTTTGAGTTTTACCTACTAAAAATCAGACTGTTTATTATTATATTATATTTATTTTTTCAACCTATCTATATTGTCCAACTGCTGGGCTAGGTCCTACAAATCTATTGAATTTAAGATAAATGTGTTTATGAAACGGTAGAGGTATGTGGCAATCTGAACTGAATGTAATGTGGTCTTGTAAGCCATGTTGCATATTTGGTCCATTGGGTGTCAGAAATGGGGTGGTGCAGAAACAATACACCAGCAACTGAAAGTAAGGCTGGGAACTCTAAGCAAATGAGTTGCTGCAATACTTTGTACTCCTCGACTGATTTGAGCATGTAGCCAATGAACACAAACAACAATTATGAAAACATAACATACCTAGTTACAAGAGGCAGATCTTTTGCAAAACCTTCCAGGATAGTTCTTTGAGCATCTTCAGATTCCGCACTCAATAGTTTCTCAAGTTCCGATTCTGGCAGCTTGTACTATAACATAACACATTTTTTTACATCCAATTTTTATATTATAATTAAACAACACCCCAAATTTATTTTCCCCAAAACACATAAACATGATGTCATAGGCAATCATGGGACCAAAATAATCATAGGTGATTTCAGCCTCCTTCATTTAGGCCAAAGATTAGGTTCTGATTCATGTATTCATAAAAAAAAAGAATCTAAACCACGTTAAAATGATCTGCAATTAATGATATTGAAACACTAATTCTTTCACATGCTCTACCAGTCCATATACAGGCTGGTTAACGAAATTGTGTAATGATGTGGAAAGCAAATAACACTATGGTACTGACCAATGTCAGTACCATAGTGTTATTAAAAATCCATGCAACATTAAAAAATTAACATAATGTTGTTGTGTGCCATCATCAGTCATCATCGTCGGTCGTCTACAATTCTACTTGTTTTGAAGTGCAGGTAAGAATCAAACTTAAGGTTAATTTTTCTAACCTCAAATGTCATGGCCTGACTGAATATATGACACAATGAACTAACAAACTAGGCACATAATAATAGAATATATTATGACTCATGGTGAACTATTTCAAAAGTTAACTGTGGATGTTGATAAATTGTTCATAAAATGTAAACACATGCCTGCTAATGCAACAAAAATGTTTTCATTTAACATGTTATCAGCTATTGATAAAAAAATAAGATTTTTTAAACAGCTAACAGACACATTCATAGTCCTGACCCCACACTAGGAGTCCCTGTATCATGGGTATCAGAAACTACAGGTACCATGGTACCACACCAAATATCTACAGAACATGCAAACATTTGTCCCTTAGCAGGAATTGAACCCACACCTCTTGCATCTCAGCCGGTTACTCGCCTGTTGCGCCACCAAGATTGTCACAAGGAAGTTTACTTTACAAGGAATATCCCTTTTTATTTCATAATACAATAACTGAAACAATGAACAAACTGCACAATTTTGTACTCATTTCAATGTCACTACAACAGTGTGGCATTGACAATGAATGGGTCACATCAAACTACAAAACCTCACACAATTAATTACTGAATGTCCTAAATATGCTGTGGTTCTAGTCTAAAGTACCAATAAAATTAGCTTATGAAAATATGCATTAATGCCTAGAAGAAAAGCCATGCTTACTATAAATTTTATTCATACACTCTGTCTAAAAATAATCATAACTTTATGAGGGTTTGGCTATTGCCCCTACATTAGCATTAAGACATGGCTTAGTGCTAATAAGTCTGGTCAGAATCTCAGCAGTCCAAGCAGCTCACATAGTTTTTAAGTTAATGTGTCTATCCAATCCTTGTGATTTCAATTAATAAAAAACCTATTGACTTTGACATGCTTAATCAAGCAGACTAAGAGTTAACACCATGTTTTATAAATTTTATTTGACCTACTTTCACAAAGACTTGTGCAAAGATCTTTGAATTCTTTGATGTTATTGATGGAATTTGTAAGAACTATGACATTGTGGTACTAATTGAAGTAACATTTTTAAGGTTTTGTATTAGCTTTCTTTGGACTTTCTGCCACTCTGATTCATCAAAAGAAACATATTTTCTGAATTCCAGGTCTACGGATGTACGGTTTAAACTGTGTATGGACTGCCGGTGAGTCAGTAAATCAATGATCTATATAGAAGAAAACCTTACCTTATCAGGAATTGCCTTGATATCAGCAAAAATAGTTCTCCAATATGACCAGATGAACATGATCAGAAGAATGTGATATAACATCAAATATACACATTGCTGAACTGGATTTTGAACTGTTGCTGAAAAATAATGAATAATATCATATTTAATGCATAAACATAATTTCTCCTGTATCAATCATAAATGTAAACCGACTACTATGAAAGTATGGATATTGTATTAACATAGCGTTTATGCTATTTCCCACCCGGGTTTGCTTGAGCTACAAATTGAAAAACTACACATGTTTTTCACCGTGAAATTTAGAACATAAATACTTGATAGCAAGTGAAATACTTACAAATGCACAACTGGATAACGTATGCATAGTAGGACCAGCTCATTATGGACACTATCAACAGCACAGGAAGCCATTTGAAGGCTCTCCAACACCAATTATTACATGTTCGACAACACCCACCAAGTCCAGAACGCGAAACCCTACTATTTTGAACGGATGAAGCCATAATAAATGATTTTGTTGCGGACTAAGAAATCTCCATCTTCATTTCGTTAAAGACATTAAAATCGAAATACAGTGATTGATTGATTGACAATAGTTTGATTTGTCTTGTCTGACATTTGATTTCATTCACAGAGTACTTATTTCTTTTCCGTATAGGTACTCTATGGTTTTGTGGTTAAATGACATTAGGTAAGATCTGATTTTGATTTGAACAGCTTGCCAATCTAAAAAAAATTAAGATGCATACACATTTCAAATGCGAGGCGACTACTTCATACATCGCGAAATAAAAGCGAAAAATGGAACGGTTAAGACTGATCTTAATCACAATTTATTAAGTTATTACCAAAGCCAATCAAAGACGCAGCGAAGCCGGTGACGCGACCGGTCTTTTCAGTCTGTAATTCTCCATATAATATACTTAAATTCCGATCAGAATGAGTTTTCCATTTGCGTGTTTGCAGTCGGTTTGAAGTTGACCGACAATATGTGACACACTGGTTTTCAATAATAGCGAAGTTTTACCGGTTTATTTAATGTTCTGCCCATCCCTATTCCATAGACAAAATGTACGTTAGAGAACAATAGCAGTTGAATTGGTTAGTTCCTAGATGTCAAAATCGAAATTGTCAAAACTGACAAATTTTGAGTCGATTTCTCGCTTTGGTTTGGTGTAGCGTCAAAAATTTCGTTGTTTTTTGTTAAAGATTGCATTATAACTCATAATTCCGTCTAGGATTGGCTCAAAATCATGGACGTAAAAGAGTGCAACGATTTAGCTGAAGAAGTAAGTATTTCCATTGCAATTCTCTTTTGTAATAAATGTTTGCGGTGTGTGCATTAGCCGACTGACGTGTTTCAGAACCAATTCATTGTGGACGATGTGAGCAAAATTATCAAGGAAGCTATTGAAAATTCCATCGGTGGCACCGCCTACCAGCACAACAAAGTGAATCAATGGACATCGGCTGTGGTTGAGTCCTGTTTGGGCCAACTGACAAAGTTGCAGAAGCCCTACAAATATATAGGTATGTACAAATATTGGAGTAAATTTTTGACTATTTGTTGTGTGAAGCGCGTAGTTCTGTTTTTCTAGTCCATGGTTATAATGTTATGTAAAACCCAGACACCAACCTACATGACTATCTAGATTAAACTGATGTAAATTCATAGTCACTATTTTTTTCCCTATAAATTTTAAAACTTTCCAGTGACATGCACAATTATGCAGAAGAATGGAGCAGGATTACATACGGCATCTTCATGCTTCTGGGACAACAACACTGATGGCTCCTGCACAGTCCGTTGGGAAAACAAGACTATGTACTGCATTGTTTCTGTCTTTGGTCTCGGCATCTAATACTAGTATTACATAAAAATCAAATAGGCTATTAAAGCACTTACACCACCAATGCTTTTTACACAGTTTCCTAGTACATTTCTTAATATCTTGTTTGTAGTATTTAAGACACCAACTGAACTCTTCATTGATGTTACAATGAGAATAATCTAAGATTCTATGAGGGTACATCTTAACTTTATTTGGTTAAGTTTTGGAGAACGACACAGTGATTTTTCACTCTTATGTTTGCATGGTGGGTGCCTAAATGTAGTGAAACATTAATTACATTTTAGTATTATAATTAATTTTACACATACATCTAGTGAAGAATTTGCCTTCATTTGTTTTTTCATAATCTCATAAAATTCTACATTTTGTCTAAAATGTAATTCTTTGCACTTTTACTATTGTTGTATTATGTGTATGATGTATCATTCCTTGCTTTAAGTTTTGGAAAGGTTTTTAAATTAAAAACTAAAATAAAACTGATTCAAACAAATTGTCTAAACCCTTATTTTAGTAGTAACTTAGTATTGTCTTGTTTTATAGTCTAATATGTTATCTTAAGTAACTATTTTTCATACCTAATCAAGAAAGTAATTATTGAAAGCAGTAGGCTTTACTGTATAAAAAGCCTATTTTTGTGAAAAAGCACAACCATGCACTTGCCGAAATGACACTGAATTGTCATCAGTAGGTATAGAAAAACTAAAGTATGGACTAACCAATAAAGGATACAGAGAACCCAGGGTTCCTACCCTGTTATCCTGAGAACATCTCCGGTCTGGTCTTAACTGCCTGTTAAGAATCTGCAATTTACCATTATAATGTGCATCGATGAGGGAGAATATGATTAGGAATTTTAATGTTAACCAAATCGACATGGGCATGTTAGCTGCGCAAACTTCAAGTGCAGCAATCATGCTCTACCGGTCCATATATGAGCTGGTTCATAAAAATGTTTAGTGTAGTCTACGAGGGTACGATAGAACTGACATCGGCGAAAATGGACAAAAAATTTTATAAAAGCAGAAAAAAAAGTCAATTATAATATCTGTGGTCTAGAGTTTAACCAAAGGAATGATACTAATAATATAGCTAAGGGTTTGTTTTTTGTTTCGAAAGCGCTAATATCTGGAATTATCAGTCATATTTGAAAAAATACTTGATTTACAAGAATCAGGCAGCAAACTTGGCGCTTGGTTTTTTGATGGTCCCGTAGTAGTGTCGTAGTGTCCCCAACTAGCCTGTAGTTCTTTATTCAGCTTTATTGTTGTGTCAACGCAGATGAAGAATACGGTGTATGTGTTATCTTATCATCCCTAGTAAGCTCTTGAGACGTATTGAGTAACTTTGTTCTGTGTAAGTAAGTCTTTGGTGTCAATCGAGACACGAGACGCCTACCTAGTACAACAATACTGCTCAAGAGGTTGGTACATCCCGGCAAGAAGTGGTTCTCTGTTCTGTGATACAAACTACCTTAGATAGTTGATGTTGAAAGTTTAGAACCAAACTCGTGCGACCGAATTTATCTACTTCATGCAAATTTTGAATATAAGCTGGTGTAGGTATACCTACCCAAAACAGTGTGATTATAAATGAATAATGCTGGATATTTACACAGCATCGTCTAGTCCAAAAGTATGCAGCTTGTGTTATGGGTACTACATGACTGATAAACTATTAAGATATTTTTTTTTTGTAAAAACATTCCTACATATTGTACATAGAAAACACCCAGACCCGAGACAAATATTTGTAGATTATACAAACATTTGTCCCGCTGCAATCAAACCCGCAAGCTTCTGCATCGAGGCTAGGCTAATAATTAGTACATACTATTTAGATGGCACCATGATGGCAGTTACCATAGTCAGTTAGGAACGAACATACAATTATTATAGGTCTATCTTAGGTACATAGGTTCAATAAACGGTCTAGTTGACCACACATGCCACAGCTGCCATTGTGGACGAATGGACTTAAAGAGGGGTCAGCCAAAACCACTTCTATTCGATCCAATTCTTCTATTTTATCGGATATATTTATATTTTATCTTTAGCAAATACCTACCTAAATAAGTTGTAGGTATGTATCAGTAGTAGGATATAGGTATGTTACGCTTGTCTGGCTTGTGAATATTGCATAGGTTACCTATTCTACTTACATTCTGTATGTCTGTTCGTTCGGTATGCTCGCAGATGAATGTGTTTTATATGCTGCATAATTAATAAAGGAACATATTTTTTTTGGTACAGTCAGATCAAACGACTAAGATGGTTAAGTCACAGATATTATAATAGTAAAGTAATCACAGACGGCGAGTATTATTGTACGTGCGGGTGGAGTGACGATGGATGTTAGCTAGAAATCAATCATAATAAGTCAATTCAGAGTTTGCAGACAAAAATAAGATAAGATAAATTGATTACTTTAACAAACTCTGTGACAAAGGCATCAATGCACATATTTCACGAATTAAAATGGTAGAAGTAACAATTGTAATAATTGGTTGTCATAATAAGGTAGGTAATGTAGGTTGCATTATTCTTATCCGAATTCTTTCAACTCAACTTGATATTAATGGTATAGCTAAGCCATGATATTATCAATTAATGTTGATAATATCATGAGAAAGATGCCCTTAGTCCAGAAGAAGAGTATTTTCCTCACACCATTGTTTCGGGCCTATTCTCTTTTCGAAATGCTTACCTTACCTATTCAAATATTCGCGGGTTTTAAGAGCGCTACATTTTTGGGTCACGTGGCTATCATCGATCCAATGGTTGAGCACTTCTCGGGTCCATTCAACTCGGCTCGGCCACAGCCAGAGAGGGATACTTCACAACACCGATTCTATTCATACATAGGAAATATTTATCTAGCTCCGTCTCTATCGCACGTATTGATAAATAATTAAATGAATGGTGAGCAAGTGAAACGGGGATATGTTCGAGTGGAAATTATTGAAGCCTGGCCTGCCTTGCTTGTTGTCGCACCGCACCGCACGCAATGTAGAATTTTTTTAAGGACGGACTAGGTGGGTGTTGTGCCTGTGTTTCGGGACGTCAAACGATTCAATCATTGATAAATTCTAGTGATTATTAAAATTTTTGAAGATCGTCTTTTAGTTAACTCGTTTGGTGGTTTTTCTTTCTACATATTGATCTTTTGGACATACAGTAATTGTTTAGTTAGTGATCGTGTACTATTCTGTTGGTGACGGGGATACTGGAGGGGGGCTGTTGTAAAATACTACGACGGCAGGATAGTAACAAACGTTTTACAACTCGAGAGGCGACCAAAGAATAGTTAAAACTCATCTCGGTGCGGGCGAGTCGGTCTTCCATTTTGTTTTAATATGTGGTTTGGCTGTATAAACAGTATCTTGCGATCGGGACAATGGAAAGCGATGGTAAGTACCTGCTGTCCAACGATACGTATTGGAAATTTAGTTAGTGTAAAAGGCATGATGTCTGCGCATGTAGGCCGCTTATGACAATACACATGCAACAGTAATGGTAGATAGGTATGCAATTTTGTGCATCGCGCGCCGCAATCGTGGTATCTCGTATGTACCTAATTATTTTTCTAAACTCCTTTTTTAATTCTCTATTGCGTAGGTACGTTTATGTTCCCAGATCGCCTACATTGATTCTAGTTCGCTTAGAGTAGGCATGCGCCGTCGTATAAACAGCTACGGTTCTATCATTTACTTATCAGCTGATAAATGCTGCCACCACTGCACTGCATACATCCCATATTTTTATTGTGAAAAGCCAATAAGCAAAGTTATCACCAACTTACCAACAGTTCACAACAATCAAACTGGCATAGAAAATACAGGTAAGCTGTTTTCACATGTTGATAAAAAATATTGAAACTCTTGGTGATGAAGATGTTAAGATGTTCCAGCCATGTCTTACTGTTTTTATTGCTCGGTAGGTAATGTTTGTGTGTAAATTCATGTAAAGTGAGGTGATCAAGTTTAATAAAAAGATATATAAATCATAAAATAAAAAAAACTAGTTAGAAATTAATCTTTGATCCAACAGTCTGATCATTCTTTCTATTATAAGGGTTGTTAAAAGTTGCAACCTTCTTGTCTTTACATCATACTCAGTAACTTTTAAATTTACAAACTATATTATGCAGTGATTATTTGAGGATAATAATATAAATAAATGAAAGACTGAAACATGATTATTGATAGATTTACTTTTTGAAATCAGCTCTTCCAAAACCTGTTTTACATCCATTCTTCAAACATAGAAAATTATGTTGATTATATTTCTTTTGAAATACATAATTTTCACTTATTAGAGGATATTTACCCATATTTTGTGAGTTTGATTGTTTCACAATGTTTTGTTCGGCACTGTTGCATGTGCCATGATTAACAACATAGATTTTTCATATGGTATGTAACCTATGGACACTTGCAACACCAGAGGTATGACTTGCTCGTAGCCAACCCTGAGACACAACAGGAGGGCTAGACAAATACCACTTTCTGTTGACTTTGACTCCTGCAGAATGATAAAATTGTATGGAAATGTCACATGACATTTCCGCAGCAAATGTCATTTCCAGGCGTTAACGTCAACAGAAAGTGGTATTTGTCTAGCCCCCCAGGTCAAAGGCCTCATGTGCCTGTATTTTCACTGGCAATACTTTACCATGATACCTAATCATTCGGAATACCAAGTATTAGGACAGATCTTTAGGATATGAGTATATAAATATTTAATTTGGTTTATTATTTTTTACAAGTTTATAACTGAAAGGTAAAATAAATATTTAAATAAAATTTAACATTATGGTAAGTTATGTTTCTAAGAAAACTAATATTGAAAGTGATTTCTGAAAAATAATTATTGTTCTCAATCCTTTTTTACTCAACAACATTGTTAGGATAGGATTATCTATGATCTGTAGATTGTAAATGCCACTGTTGGACTGTTGGTATGAAACTATGATGAAATTATGTTAATTTTAGCAAGCTGATTTAAGTTTATCAGTGTTCCTTTGCTTTTATTATGATCATTGCACATAACATACTACTAAGTTTTATTGATAGTATAAATAACAATAACATTGACAGTAATCATTGGTGGGGAAATGTGTTTTATCCAAGCCTTTGAGCTTTATGACAAGACTAGCTTCTGCCCACGGCTTCGCCCGCATGGCATATGGATAAAATGTAGCCTATGTGTTATTCTGATGTATAAGCTATATAATATATATATATATTATATTACTATTATATTATTATATTACTGTAAAGTTTCATAAAAATATGTTCAGTAGTTTTTGCATGAAAGTGTAACAAACATCCATCCTCAGAAACTTTCGCGTTTATAATAGTAGTAGGATTTAGACTGGATAGTTGTATAATATTTATCTCTCGCATAAGACCTACTTCAAGTGGTTCTATAGGTTCTGACTATACTTATCTAGTTGACATTGCTTGTTTAAGAATAGTTGGATAACTTGGACATGAGGATGTTTACAGTTTTTCATAGAAACAACTTGACTTGCATGTTATATAACATAAATAACATAAACATGCACATAACTTATGTGTCTCATGAGAGAAGTATTGGTTCGTAAAAATGGGTATCAGAGCAGACCCATTCTAGATGAAGAATTCTACTAATATTACAAATGCAATAGTTTAGATATTTGTTGTTAGCTAACTCAGTAACAGTTCAGCCGTTACTGAGTAAGTTAAATCCAATTTGGATGAAATTTGGAATGGGTATAGTTTGTGATCTAGAATAATACATAGGTTACTTTTATTTGTGTACTACGAGGGCCAAGCAGGCATAGGCTATAATAATAATAAGCCTGTGTTGTCCCAATGCAGAGATAAGCCCGACCTCCCCTCCATTCCATTTGTCTATTTTGAGCAGATTCCTCAAATAAGTGACCAGCTCGTCTTGTAATCTACTTCTAGGCCATCCATGCAGCTATCATCCATTTTGATCCAGATGAGTAGTTGAGATGGATTTGGTTCTAAGATCGTTTGATATACGACACATGTGTCCAGCCCAGTCTCATTTAGCTTAGCTGCTTTTTGGGCCTTGAAGAATGTAATGTCAAAAACCAATACCAACCATTCCAATGACACTATGGTGAAAATGTTATAAAGTTGTTTGGGTTTTCCTTGTGTGTTAAAAGTTATTAAAAATTTGACATCAACTTTATAATTATCCTCTTTAACCATATCACCATAGAAGTGTAGGACACATGGAGGTAGAGGTATTAATAAACCATTTTGATGCTAGACAGCCTCCAAAATAGTTCAACGTCTATAATAACCAGAATCGACAGATAAACGCTTTTATCATGCACTTAAACTATAAAAAATCATTTCACTCCATCTCCTGGCTCCATCATCAGACCCTCGTTACCAAGCCCAATCTATTGGACTCGTCAAAACGAATCATATGAGCCCAAACTCGAGGGGTTTACTAGTAACCACTATCCACCTCCATCATCAGATCAGCTCCAAGATCCCAAATTATAGTATTGTCATCCAAACGACATATTCATACTAAATTTTATTTCAATACGACAATTAGAAGTAGGTGAAAATTGACTTGCAAAATTTGAAAAAAAAAAACAATTGGCTTTACAAATGCACCTGATTGTATTGTTCCGGAGTGCATTATATTTTAATATAATACCACTTATACCACAATACCACTTTCTGTTGGCGTTAACACCTGCGGAAAGATTGAATTGTATGGAGATGACATTAGCTGTAGAATTTTCACGTGACTGCTGCCAAGTTTTACCTTAACAAATTTGCGTTAACGTGAAGAGAAAACTTAGCGTGAGATATTTGTCAAGATTAGAAGGGGGCTTCTAATCTGGTAAATATTTCTTGGTGAATTGACATTTTAGATATTGTGCATCACACCGCTCTGTCTCTTTCCGATGTGTGTGTAATTTCAAATTCAACAGAAGAAAATCAAATACTGTTGAGCTAAAGAACTGTTTAAAATATTTATAAGTAAGGCTGATAGTAAAATATTTTGTAAATTAATCAACTCAGCTACTACATTGTAAATAATAATGCAGAGTAGTCTATCTGTCTGTCAGTATCGTATTTGTATTCCTATACTTAACATGTGACACCTGTCCAACATCTTGCTAATAGGCCATTTTGCAACGTCTTCTGCATTTTTTTATTTTAACTCCATTTCTTGAAGATTATCATGATGCAACCCTGTGCAACTGTTCCATAAACAATAATCACTCGATAAGTGCATACTTTAAACCATTTTATTTAAACGTCGGAAAAGCGACGGAATAGGTAGAATAGCGTAGGATCTCTAGTTTAGCGTTCTCTCTTCCTTTTTGTTTCTCAAATTATGTCTCAGACGTTAAATATATAATCGAGAGCCGACTCTGCACCAATGGACTTTTCCACAAAGCATCGTGAGGAAACCGGCATACCGTAGAACCAAAAAGTTCGAAGGTACGTAACATCGAATGGTGTTCCAATAAAGCGGGTGGGTTTGCAATCCCCCCAAAATTTATTTGAAGCCCCCTTTGATGCTAGAAAATATCAGAGTAACAAAAGTTGAGTTTAACTTTGTGTCCTTTAACCTTGCGTCCTGAAGTATTAAGCAAAATTTTTGGAGTTTCCATTCGAAGAAAACTTATAATTAGTATTCCAATGATAACTTCCGGCATGCAACTTCAGTAGTCAGACGCGTCTTGGGCAGTTTATTTTTTTATGAAATACAGCCACTCTACCCTAGCAGATGCCGGAAACAAAGTAAAATCGACCGTAACTCTTCTATGTTTGGAATACAAAATAACCATTCCTGACACTAACAATACATTCCTACTTCAGAGATTTGAAGGACCAACGAGGCTTCGAAACCTGTTACAGATTTCACACGAGTTACAGCAGGCATGACTCATATTGTATGTGTATGTGCTTCGGATTGAAGCACCTTCGTACCTAGGTAAGTAGGTAGTAAGATTCATTGATAAAGGCAGGATATTGGACCGCAATCCTAACGTGTCTGAACTTGTACAACTTTGTGGTTTTGTTTTGTTCGTTGCTCTGTAGCTAAATTATTGTACAATAATAGAACTGTATATGCAAGAAATAATAAAACCTAGCAAATCAAAAGCTTTCGTCTCGATTGGTACGGCCTCAATACATTCTTTAAACCGAACTTGCTCTTAAATTGGCGACAAAGGCTCTACTTATCATAAAATAATCGAATACTTACAAAAATGATTAAAACTGTCTAAATCAGTGAGTAAGAAGAATTAATTATGTTCAGTAAATGTACCTTAACAAATACACGGGAAATTGGTTTTTACACTGGTTTCATAAGTTAAATAGCAAATGGCGTTAGAAGAAAGGTAGTAGATTTGCTTTTGCCAACAAACTATCGACCCCCGACCGCAACGCTAAAGTTGAAATTATATTAGTGCCTCGTATAATATTAACACAGATAGCGCTGGCTATTCCGGGGTGTAAAAACGAAACAAAAGGTGAAGACCTCCTAGCCCTAGGTCATTGATCCGAGCTGAATCTATTTAAATTTAACTTAAAATAACCACCTCGCGAATGTGAATGCATTTGTTAAAAGAAGTGGAATTGGTCGATACGATACCGATTGGAAATATGCCTTTAAACATTACTGAGACAACAAGCAGCGTGCAAAAACGAGTAGAAAATTTAAAACTGATTCATTTTTCAACTCAAAAGTGATGATCTCTTCGATAAATCAGTAGACCAACCGTTAAACCACGTGCGGATTCTGTCTACTCCACTTGATTATGGCTTTTGTAACTATTTGTCTGTCTACTCAAAATATTTTATCATCATTAGCAGCTCGTAGTAGCCCACTGCTGGACATAAGCCTCTTCCCTCAAACGTTACTTCTATTTGTGATTTCAAGATTATCATGTGCATTTGCATATGAAACTTCATTAAATTCCTTGACATTTAATGAAAGACGGCATAAAGAGAACACCCGTGAGCGTCCGTGTCCGTGACATGACGTCATTTATGGTGATCGTTGATGTGAGGAGTGAGGTCACTGAAATCCGTCCACTTGCAGTCGCAGTTCGTTGCCTCTGGAATTCATTAGTAGAAGCAGTTGAAACGAATCAGTTGAAAGAGAAAATACCTAGTTGAAGCGAGAAGAGTTACTCAAATCTATTATTTAGCCAGTCTGCAGTCTCCAGTCTCCAGTCTCCAACTCCATGCACCCCCTGCTACGCGATAAGCCAACTCATTTCGGCTTAAATATGACTCAAATTAAATCTTGTCTGCTTTGAATGCTTCTGCTCGGTTGAGAAGCTAAGACTGCTTATGAGTCACGCCTTTCCTTTTCATAAATTTATTCGTAGTTTGCGTCATGTTAGTTTTCATTCCATACGTATTTGAGGAAAGAAAACCACACCCGCTATCAATTTCCCTACCTTCTACTACTTGATGCCAAAGATGTCGAAGTCGATGTTGTTGTCGACGAGATAAGTTTCAACATATTAATTATTAGAAATGTGCTGCAGAATAGCTTTATTATTCAGACAGAAGTAATTTTATATTATTGTATTGTATAGCAATGAAAGGTTTAGAGCAGATTTTGTTTACATTCCTAATCGTTGATGAAATATTATGTTATCTTCTTCGTTACAATAAGCAATGTTTCTAGTTGCAGCGGCAAATAAATAACCTATATCAGTTACAATATCAAATAAAAAACAGGGTATTTTTTATATTTTACTGAAGGAGGTAGAAGAATGTTTTCGTTTTATTTTACTCCCAATTCGCCTCTTATACGATATTCTGATAGCTCACGTTTCATAACTCGATGCAAACACGTGAGAAGTAATTGCTTACATTAAGTATATATAAGTAATACCTACCTACCTAATCCTAAAATAGATGTTACTAACCGCAGCAATTATGTACCTACCGAACTTGAGCACCTGTCTAGTATCTCTGCAACAGAATACATTAATAAGCTCCTCAGAATGTCTCATTAAAAATTAAACGGAATTGGAATGCTCTGCAAAGCCTTTGGCCGCATTTACGTAGAAATAATCCATTATACCATTCGAGAACGGGACGGAGTTAAGGGTTGGAAATATATTTTTTGAAACAAAGGGATTTCCGACGTCGCGTCGTGTCCTAGATCAAAAAAAAATTTTAAAATGGGTGTCCTGAGATGTGTCTTCATTCTTAAACCAAGTATTTTTTCGCACCACCACACCGATGACCCGCTTCATACTTCTACTACCGAATAGAATAAAATGTAGTCCTATCATGGCATGGCATCATAACACTATTTTTAAACAATATCGCTACAATAAAAATGTCTATGACTACCTTTGTGGCGCAGTGGGCGTAGGCCCGTCTGAGACGCAAAAGGTTGCGGGTTCGATTCTCGACGCGAGACCAATGTTTTTATAATCTGCAAATATTTGTCTATTCTCTGGGTGTTTTCTATGCATAACATGTATGTATTTACAAAAAAAGTACATAAGTAGTATATCAGTCATGTAGTTACCATAATACAAGCTCTGCTTAGTTTGTGGCTAGAGGATGCTGTGTGAAATACTTCCAGCATTATGTATTTATATATATTTTTCCAGTAAAATAAATTGAGTGACAATTTTGATTTGCGAGACGGACGTGGCCTTTTCCATTCACTACCTTGCCTAGTCGGACGTCCTATTGTTCTAGCGCTTTTAAGATGGATGGTTGTTATTTACCGAATTCTTTGTTTACTCTGATATTTTTATTGTACAAATAGATGTTTGGTCACAGGTTGGTAGAGGCTAGATTTTCTATAGTAAAGTCAGCAACCTGTCTTGTGTTTGTGTTCTGTGGTATCAAGACCAATCCCTGTGGTCAGTGACTTATTTATTAATAAAAGATGTAAGGTGTTATAATGTAGAAAGACCAACCCCTCAGCAGTAAGAGCTCAATCAAGGTTTGCATTAAAATGTTCTTACGAAAGTAACCAGAACATTTTGTTTCAGGTGTCAGATACCTGCAATGAGTAATCAGTGGTAGCGGGGCGGTGATGCAGCGCGGACACGCGGGTGGCGCCCCGCAGCCGCAGGCCTCCGTCGCCGCGACCGCTCCGAACCACTACCGCACGCACTCCATCTACGATATTGATGATCAGGTACCTAGTACTTACTAACCACTACATTACGGGTGGACACTTTGAATTTGATAGAATGCTGTTCGGGCCGAACCATATTTCCAAAAAGGATCCTGAATAAGGGCAAATACGAGTGGCCTACATTTATGATATTGTGATAGGTTCAGTCAGACCATAAGTAAAAATGATTCAAGTTGAAGTTGAACCTTCTCCTCCTTGAAGGCAATCTCAAATTACTCAGTGTGGGACGGCCCCCCTGATGGACCGATGACATCGTAAGGGTAACGGTTGCAGAATGCAGATGGTTCAAGGCCATTCGTCGTTTCATACTTGGACTTTTCCTGGCAATTTTTAATGAACTTTAAACTACGGACGCAAAGATACTGCTGCCTCACATCATAAGCAAAGAAATGTTTTATTTATTAACTCATGAAGTCTACTAAATGGTAACTTTTATCATACTCTGAAGGTTTGTATGTCATTACATTGATAGTAACAAATGAGATATCATCGCATTCAGACGTTTTCCTTAATGAACTCCATACATGGAATTAGTATTTAGTTACAGCTCGGTTAATATGTTTATTCGCGTATCGAATATCCGTGTTAATTTTCCTGTTTTATTTACAGATACCTGCTTCGGTGATAAGCAGCGTTGGCACAGTGAGCCTTTCTCAATCTTCTTCGCATCCAGCTCCAAATATAACTATGGCGAACCCGACCAATCCGGGTAACGCGAGCAGTGGCAATACACCACAGCCGCCTACTCAGCAAACGCCGACGCAGGCCCCTGTCAGAAACCTGCCCAAAAAACGGAAATTCGACCCTTCTGTCCTAGAAGAGATGGTACAAACAACCTGCGCTAACAACAACATGGTTTCGATTCAACCTCCGGTCGAATACCACCCTCAGCAGAACTACCAACGTACTGTCCGCCAACCCTCTCCAATTATCCAACACCCATCACCTCCTCAGGACATCAAGCCTTTCTCCCTTTACCCTAACATCGATCTGTCCGAATGGCGCGATCACAGGGTCTTAGCTAAACACAGAGGTGTCTACATCCCAGGGGTGATACGCCAAGCGGAAGGCTGCAAAGTGATTGTGGAGCTGGATGGTTACGAGAACGAACCAGTCGAGTACTGTGATGTGTTTGGATTGAACAAGAACGATGTGATAAGTGACGCGTGCCCGCAGATGAGCCATGTTCTGACTGGTTCAGCTTGCGTGGTCAGGACTTCGGATCCCAGTAGGGAGAATGTGCAAAATGTGTTTGTGAAGGGATTTGTGGTGCACGTGATAAACTCTCCTATCAGGAGGATCACAGTCAGGGTAAGTGAATTTATTTCGGCAGATAGGTATCTGTTATAACATTTTGAAGGTGGAGCAGTTGTGCATATACGGTTCTACCTTTAAGTTCGCCGTTATTCGAGTTATGTTTTTTATACCGTTGCGTCATTCATGATCTTGAATGAATTTCTGGGAATTGGTATCTTGAATTTGTAGACTCCACTTTCCTGCTAGCGTCACTAAGTTCATTGAAACCAGTGATGAATTAACTAACCTATACTCGGAAAGCCTCGGCGTGAGCTGATAACGATTAAATATACGAAAAAAATATTAGGTCTATGTCCCCGAGTTCCTATCGTTTTCACGCCTATTTACAATGCTAGTCCATTACTCACCACAGATGGGTGATATCCAGTCCTGCAAGGAGACCTTGGAACTTGAAGTGAAAAGAGCTGATATCCGGCTTCTGCAGCCGCCGTGGGCCGACGAGTTAGAGGACGCCGGTTCGCATTCTGCGTCGCTGCATTCCCAGCAGTTACGCCTGCACCAGCCGTCTATGCAGGTCAGTTTTGTTTCATCAAAGTATTGTACGAAAATGATATCACATTTTGTTTTCAATACAGAGGACAGGAAGTTTTTCTCATGTTCATCTCCTGATTTGAAGAGGCTTGTTATACTCGCGATTATCTTCGGTGATTCCTTTTTACACACTTGCTTCGCTCACCAATCGCCACTAATGCCTTATGTGGGACAGGTTTTGGTCTTGTTATTAAATTAAAATCAATTGCATTATATTTTTTTATTAAATGAGCACTGTAGAACAAGAGCGTTATTTGATGTTATTTTGATGAAATTGACCAAAAGCTATTTAACTAAAATATTAAATCTCTTTTAACATAATTGACGACCTGAATAGTCTCAAGGTAACGTCTCAACTTAACAACACCATCTGTAGGAATCCACTGTATCCCCTTGAGAGTGCCATGACGAACGATCTTGGGACACCTCTATCAACTGACTTCACGCAAAGTTAAAAATGTCCATTAGATGAGAGGCCTGCGTCGTTCAGATCCTGGTCCCTATTCAAGAACCTTTTCTCTCCAGCCGTTAAATCTATAAATAAATAATGCTGGACATTTTTACACAGCATCATCTAGCCCCAAACTAAGCAGAGCTTGTGTTATGAGAACAACATAACTGATAATATATACCTGATACAAAGATTTGCATAAACAAACATTTGTTTCGTGGCGGGAATCTGCGTCTCAGGCGGGCCTTCGCCCACTGCGCCACGGAGGTCGTCCACTTATCGGCCATTTCACATTAATCTTTCTTCAGATGGGCGGCGATAACTTCTACACGTCATCTCCGATGCCGGGCGCCGGGCCTGGCGGGCCTGGCGTGGTCAACGTGGGAGCCTTGTCCAACGGCTCCATAGACGATCTGAGGAAGCGAGCCTTCGACGACTACGGAGAGAGTGATGATGACCTTCGAAGAGAAGACATCATGTTTCCGAATGATGTATCTCATATGGGTGAGTAACGTTTATAGTATTTACGCTTTGGTGCGCCATGTTTGTTCTTTTAAGACAGAGACTGGCGAATCTTTGCTGTCCCCGTAATCGGAAGTATTATCATTATACCTATTTATGCCGCTGGGCAGAAAGCTTAGCGTTGTGTTCTAGTTTGAAGGGTACGGGTGCCGGTGAAATTACAGGCACATGAGATTTTGCACCCGTTATTATCTAAGGTTCGGTAACACGCGACTGATGCTTCTGGTGTTACAAGCGTCCGTAGATTACGGTAACCGCTCACGAAATGGTGGGCCGTATGTTCGTTTGCCACAAAGAAATAGCTGCTTTGGTAGTCTCTGCTAACCGATTACGGGGACAGCACTCGCTCTTCGAAACAAACTTCGAATGAGTAGCTGCCTCGGCCTACCTCCCTATCTGTTGATGTATCCATTGATAGGGTTACTTACCTATAAACACCATCTTTGTAGCTACCTACCATGTAATAGCAATAAATGTATTGAGTACTAGCTGCGCCCCGCGGTTTCACCCGCATAAGTTTCGATTCTGTGGAAATATCGGGATAAAAAGTAACAGTAAAGTATTTTACTGCTACGTAAATACCCTTGATGATTTCGGAGCCTGATCGGTACAAACAAACAAAAAAATGTTTCCTCTTTATAATATTAGTATAGATTGAGCTGTACGGATAAGTTCTGCTTCCAGATTGCAGCAACAGCAAACGCAGCAGTCTACAAAGTCGCGGCAGCACATCCAGTTTGCTGGAACGCTGCCTCACACCCCGATCTCAACCGCCTACTCCTAGGTAAGGAATCGAATCCTTATCTTACGTTGTTCGTTCATCTTGTTGATAACAATTTTTAAGTACGACGCATGGAACCCAATGCCATTGTAGATTTTGATTCCCCCTCTCAGAATTTGGATAATGTGTTTGTCTTGATTAATGTTTGTTAATATTAATAAAGGAATCAGATAAGTCATATAAATCAAACCTCACTTGCAAAATTACACATTTCAATTGGATAATACCTTATAGAGATAAATAGTAACAGAATCAGAGTAAAATTAACGTAACTAAATAAATAATAGGGTATTTATTTACTTACACTGAAACAAACATACCTGGCCTAAGTACGATGATTTTGAATGGTATTCATATAAGAGGACATGTCTGTATGTAAGTAAAAAGATCGAAGACTCAGCCACGCTATTTTTCAGCATCGCCTACTGATGTAGCTACCGATATAACGGCTACGGTTCTGTATTTAGTTTATAGTTTTTATTATGATCCTTATGATAATCACAGATTACTCATAATTTGAGTAATCTGTGATTATCATAAGGATTGAGTAATCTGTGATTATCATAAGGATTCAATAAAAACCTATTAAATTTGACGAAAAACAAACAGCCTCTTACACAAACGCCAAACGCAAATACGGGCTGCTTACGTCGCGGGTAAATAATGCTTTTCTTACATTTTTAGATCTCAAGCGGCAACCCCGCACAAATACAAGAAGGGTGACGTAGTATCTACTCCTACGGGCATCCGCAAGAAGTTCAACGGCAAGCAATGGCGAAGGCTTTGCTCCAAAGATGGCTGTACAAAGGAAAGCCAGCGTAGAGGGTTTTGTTCAAGGCATCTGTCTCTCAGAGGCGTGACGAGATCCTCAAACACACCTTTGGCCCAGGGTTCAGCACATACTCCACAACAGAGGTAATATTACGGTGATAGGTGAATTGAACTGACACCATGCGAGAATACGCGCAGTGCGAGATGGATGTTTTGGGAACACAAATAAAATGGTCTAGAATAATAGCTAGAGCATTTAAACAAAAATCATTTTCCATTAACTTGCTGAACACATTGTTGCCAGTAAACAAGTATGGAAGTTTAGAAATTTTCAATTTACAAACTTTAAAACATAATTAAACAAAAACTTAAAAAAGGTCTACTATAACACATCGGATTATTTAGATGATAAAAAATCTTGGCAATCTTGGTATTGCAGTTGATTCAACTCAATGAAAAATGTTTGATTTTTTCGAGGGTTCGATTCCAGCCGCGCGACAAAAAAAATGTCTCGGGTCTGGGTGTTTTTTATGTATAATATGTATGTATTTACAAAAAAGTATATAAATAGTATATCAGTCATGTAGTTCCTATAACACAAGCTCTGCTTTGTTTGAAGCTAGATGATGCTGTGTAAAAATGTTCAGCATTATTATATTATTTGTAAAAGGATCGAACTGAAGCTTATCCATAAAGCCAATAGTTAGCATTGTCTGACATTTTGTCATCTATATCTATCACTATATAGGAACGCGCACTGATTGTAGACTTGTTTTGAGGCTCTACGGTATCTGTAACTCGAATGTATGACGCATTACGATACTATTACTTTTACGTTCTGTTTTTTTAGAAGTAGCAGTAAATCCCTATCTTCAAGTGGAACGGGCGTAGAAGGTGATGAGACCTCGCGCGAATCGGACACGACGCCTCCGAACTACCGCGTCACCGGCAGATTCGACTCGGACGAAACCGAGGCTGCAAATATGCTGGGTATGTTACTGATACTTATTACAACCTAAAAATACTAACCCTGGCTAACGAATTATTTAATATATATGTGAAAATATAGATCCTGTATTAAATAGCGTGGCTGGCACATTTTACTCTGAACGAAACGGTGGCAGCTAATATGCTGGATATTATAACCGTAAATACTAACTATTGAGACAATAAATTATAATTATATATCGAAAATGGGGACAAGAACATGGTAGTTTGATAAATCTCGAATCTTGGTAACTCGTACTCCAGAGACTCAAGAAACAGGCTTGCACGCCTAGTTTGGGTCTCGCAGCTTACCACATTTAAAAACCTTGGACATTACTCAATAAGCTGTAAACATTAATCAGTAACACATGTTTTGGCTAATAAATATATTCTTATGTAGTTCTTGTGCCCGACTAGCTGAATTATCGATAACCACACGTCACCTGTCCATCACTAGCAAACCGAGTTTTTTAGCACTTACAGCGAGTCTTGGACCCTTTTATAATAGCTTCGAAAAAACTGATCCTTTGTGTTATGATAGCTTAAAGCTATACATAAAGAGACTTCAATTTATCCAAATAAATTAAAGTCCCATGTAATGTCTAAAACCTGCAAAACTAACCATGAACTAATCAATACTTATTATAGTTTCTCTAACGTCTATACTTAGTCTAGTTTCTCCCAAGTCGCAATGGGCTGATAGATTTTTTGCTTCTAGAACTATTTTTTTTACTATAACTTAATAAATTAAATCACATTTTTGTTTGGAATAGTAGTAATTTTTTATCTGATAATAGTTGCATCGTGTATGGCCTAATATTACCTTTTATGCTTCAGATGACCACTTAAAATCTCAACTCAAATCAGCACTGGGCCGTCATTGATCGCCTTTAACAATAGAAACATTGTTAAAGGAAAGTATCTTCAACAAAACCTTATGTAGTGTATTTGTGTTCAGTATCGCTCGGGAGCTCTCGGTCAGGCAGCCCGGGCGCGTCGCCGGTCGGCGGCGGGAACTCCCCGCACAGTGGACTGCGCAGCAATGTCTTCGTGCCGATCTCATCGCCGCAGCCGCCGCATTCTCAGCCGCAGTACAGCAATCACCACCATCTTATACGGTAACATCTAAACATAATCTTGTGATGTGGTCTAATTCTCATTCTATGTGGGGGAAACAATGACGTCCTGCATTGGTGTGTATTGTGCTTTGTACAAGCCAACTTCTTAAATAACTGACTTATTATTAACATCAAAATTATAACTTGTAATGGTTTTTTATTCTTATTCTCAAAACGAAAAGATCTGCACTGACGTCCCCTGCATTGGTGTGTATCGTGCATTGTTCTAATCTGACCCCAACTAGCCCAAATCCTTAAATAGCAGAGAAGGACATGAGTCTTCCAGTTTGATAGAATCCAAAGGAGTGGTTGATGAAAGAGTTTGCGATACGATGAGCTATTAGCAGCCCCGTTTTTCACTTGACTTCGCTGGTAGCGGTGTAGTGTTACCTCGTGCCTCGTTCAGCTTGATGATAATCGCAACATAGTCCGCTATATGTGTAATGGGGTCGATCAGACTTTTCAAGTGAAAGATAAGATAAAACGTTTATTTTGTGTCACAGAAAGGAAATAAATAAAGAAAGAAAAAGACAGATAGAAAGTTATTTATTTGACATACAGTTAATACAGGAGAAACCACCTGGGTGTCTAGATAAATACCGTTTTCTGTTGGCATTACCGCATGCGGAAAGATTGAATTGTATGGAAATTACATTAGCTGTGGAAATGTCACGTGACAGTTGCCAAGTTTTACTTTGTCAAATTTGTGTTAGAAAGGAAAAGGAAGCGTGAGGTATTTGTCTAGACCTTCTGAACTCTAAATAGGTACATATAAACAAAACTGAGGTTAACAAAACCTTGCTTTATTTGATCGGTTTATATTGCTCTTAAGCCAAAGAAGAGTGCACGCAGCTGAGATGCGAATATTGAGATGGATGTGTGGGGTTACGAAAATGGACAAAATAAGGAATTAGTATATCAGGGGAAGTTTGAAAGTAGCATCCGTGACGGAAAAGTTGAGGAGTAATAGGTTAGGATGGTATGGGCATGTGTTAAATATGAATGTAGATGGAAATAAAAGCAGAGGTAGGCCAAAGAAAAGATGGATGGATTGTGTGAAGAATGAAATGATTAAGAAAGGAGTGAGTACTGAGATGACGGCTGATAGAGGAGAGTGGAAGAAGAAAACATGTTGTGCCGACCCCACGTAATGTGGGATAAGGACAAGAAGCTCTCAAGCTAAAGCCATATTTTTTTCTCCTCAGGCCTGAGTTAGTAAGACCTGGTAGAGTGAGTTCTCCTGTCGGGAGTGTTGCCACTAGCGTCATCCACGTTTCACCGGGACCTAACTATCATTACCAGGTACGTATTAACTATTCTGATTTCTAACTTCTTGGATTTCTTACTTCTTCGACACGAGACCAGAGAGCTGGCTCTTCTTGGTCAACGCATTACATTGCCATTCAGCGTAGCAATGCAGCCACCATTTTGGGAACGCTTCCGTCCGATAATGATCTGGATCGATTGACCTATTTATAGATCGTTTGCAACGGTCTTTAGATGAGATTAAGTTCACGGTCCACCTGATGTGAACTAGTTACCGCTGCCTATTGATATCTGCAACACCCGCCTGGGGCATTGCTGCAGCGTTGCCTGCTCTGAAGGAGTGTTCCTTCAAAGTTGTTTTTTTGCATTCTAATGCAAATTGCTTTTCTAGACAATCTGGATCGCAAATCAAAAAGTAACCCCTCACTGAATCTCTATATTGAACTTAAACAGTTATCAAGACCTATGGGCACCGTCCACTTGGTCCTCATTTGGGTATTCTATCCTACTTATTTACACACTTATGTAGATAACACCAATAATATTAGCACGAATAAGGTTTATATATCTACTAGCCTCTGCCCACGGCTTCGCCCGCGTGGTACCCGGTTATTCTGATGTATAAGCTATATTACTGTAAAGTTTCATCACAATCCGTTCAGTAGTTTTTATGAGAAAGAGTAACAAACATCCACTCTCAAAAATAATAGTAGTAGGATTATATGATTTTTATAAATCCGCAGGTGGAAACACAGAACCGCAATATCTCTACGATACAGCAAACCAACCACATAAATAACGTCTCTCAATCAAACGTCATAGGACTGACCCTCCAAAACTCGATACAAACAAGCATTGCCCCTACATCCCTCCCCAGCCTTTCCCTCCCCACTAGCATATCCCTGAACCTCGGCAACTTAAACACACAAAACATACAAACAAGCATACACAATATACAGACCAGCTTACAAAACACCAACGACTTCCCTCACAACTTGGTATTGAACCGAAACATTCCATTGAACAACGGGATCGAAGACTTATACCGACCCATGCATATGAGAAACGGCGTTCATGAGTACCGGAGAGAAGAATTATCACCTTTAAACAACTTTCTCCTGAGAGATTACGATGATGAAGACCATTCGGTCCCGCAAAGCAATGTTCTCCGAAACATAATCGAGAGACCCCCTGAAATAACTGAGAATAGGATACACGAAGACAAAAGGATTGTGAAGCCGGCGCCTTTACAGGCGACTCGGCTATTATCCGTTGTCGATGGGGACGCAAAAGAATTGATCAAGAAGTTCTATGTCATCCCGAACGAAAAGAAGTTTGTCGTGATCAAAAATGAACCAACGGAGACTATTCAAGTAAGTGAACCTTTTACACTAAATATCCCAAGATCGCGAATAGTGAAAAAGGGAAGGCATTTGCCCTGCAGCGGAAAACGAACTCATTAACCCCACTTAATAAGAAACTAGCTGTGCCACAGCTGTTCTCGGCCCCCGACCGACCCACCGCGTCGCATCGCCCGCCCGTATTATTACTTATTTTGCTTAGCTCCTAAGGGTACTACCAGTCGTGTTCAAACAATAAAACAAACGCTTCAGCCTTATTATTAGTATATATTTAGGTAAAAAATATCTCCTTAGTCCCACCACCATGTTCAGATACGAGTAAATAGCGCGCAAAGATCTCTGACACACAATTTGTGAAGAACAAAATCTGTAATTTTAACCATCGTTTCAGTTAGTGAAATCCCTTTTCGGTTACGCAGTCTTCTATTGAAGAAAAGTTGAGTAAATTAATTCATTATTTAGGGTGATATTCTGATTTATCGGCCAAGCTGCTTTATCATCTAGACAGATTATTGCGCTCCAAGTTCTGAGTAATAGATAATCCTTTCAGACTCGTCCAATGTACGTTTTATCTCATATTTTAATATTGTTGATGAATTCGATGGCCTTGAGTTTGCCACCCAAGTTGATTGTGTACAATTCCTAGAACGAGTAGTAAACAAAGAGGAAGGTTTTTTTTATTCCTTTGTGCGTGGTAACAAAAAATAAAAGAAAGGCGTTACCATAGAATAGTTAAAGATACTATCGTTACCCTTTCGGCACACAAATACTATACCTAGATGAAAGAGAACAAAATTACGAAAGACAAACAATAGATGCGTCATGCGGTTTTGTTTTAAAACACATTATCGTTTTAGTTTCTAAATTGATCAGTGGTTTTCGCGTCAAAAGTATGCTAGGTTATTTATAACCTTTGCGCTGAGGCGACTAGCCAGAACAAAGTTACCTAACAAAACACTTATTTATTATTTAACTTATTTTCTTTTGATATTTCAGATAGAACAGAAACTGAGTCAATTTGCTCAGCACATAAATAACAACGAATCGGAAATGGATCATAGGAGCCTGGACAACGGTGATCATACCAATGTAAGTAAGAAAATAATCTTATATATGCATAATCTTACTTAATCGGAGAAAATATGTTATTTTTCTAAAAATCTATAAAATAATCATTGTCCGTAGCTGGTTACAAAACTTAGTTTTGAACGCGCACTAAAATAAATCCCCATTATTTTTGTATTTTTTTTTAGATTTTACTTTTCCTTCCTTAGGTGGATTTTCAAAGGGGGAAAGTTGAATAAGTATTTTTCCGATTCCAGTTTTCCCCCTAGGGGGGATTTCAAATGCGAAAATTGGAGTCATTCAAAAGCTATACAAAGTGATTAGCGTAGTGTCTATTGTGCGGTAGTGTTGTATAGAACACTATCGCAAAACTATAAAAATAGCATTCAAATACTATATGTTGTATAGAACACTAATGCAAAACTATAAAAATAGTTATTTTTCTTATTCTTATTGTATAATTCTAGAAGTGTTATTTTGGTGTAATTTTTATTACAGTGTTAATTTGGTGTAAAATTTGTACTTCATTGTTTTATCCCAAACCCCAGCTCGTAACAGTAACAAATGAGATCTGGGCTAAATGTTATGAGTAAATAGGCACGCACTTTCAATTCAGTAGGTCGGTGGCGCTAGCGGAGAACGGTTGTTGTTCAATTGGTATTGGCGACATTAGACTAATCAAATAATAATTGTGTTAGTTACAGGTGAACAATGCCAATAGTAGTGCTGTAATAGTGCACCCTAACCAGTTACTGCCAGTCCTGCCCCCGCCTACCCCGCACACTGCTATCATTGGTGAGTTCACACCAAAGTCAACATTCATTTACTGCCTGTTTCTGTGCGACCAAGCCAGGAGAGAAAGGCAAAACGATGGGTACCTACATTTTTTATTGAGTTTGAGCATTTTCAATCCCAAGAGTTTTTATCATCTAAATAATCAGATATTTACCTAAGTCCTAAAGATCACATTCGTATGTGAGCATTCTTTACGAGATTCGCGAACTATCTTTATTAAATTCAAATACAACTGAAACATTATCCAAAGCATTAAGCTTTACATATATTGACTAAAATATAGACCGGGAGTTCATAATGAAACTGATTTTATAATAATTGTTTCAGTATCAGGCAACGTGGCTACCGGCGCATTTCCGTGGCATTCCTTAGTCCCGTTACTCGCTGCGACGTCTCCTCCTCCTGCGGTAGCGCCGGCTTTACCCTCCCCTCGCACGCCCAACACGCCTCATACTCCGCATACGCCTCACACGCCCCACACGCCGCATACGCCCGCGCATATCAAGGCGGAAGATATCAAGACTGAGAACAATGGTGAGTTTTCTAACAGTATCCGAGAGCGGAATACTGTTATCACGGTCTCACTGACATCGCGTCAGTGAGACCGTGACATCGCTTCCGCTCTCGTACGCCAATGCTTTGACTGAACAAAGAAATGTCAAAAATAAAAAATAAATCAGACCCTACTCTAGGGTTCCCTGTGCCATGGATATGAAGAACTACAAGTACCATGGAACACTACACATTTCACTCAGCATGATTCTAATCCTTGCATCTTAGTCGATACAACACCAAACAATTTACTCTATGGAGCTTTCAGCTTTCGCTGCGCGTATAAATTATCAAAAAACATAAAATACTTATGTGGGTCAAAAACAAAGTACAAATACTAGAAAAGAACTGTAATATCAGTAGAAGTTTAAAAAAACTGTGTCGCAAATATTAGCGCCCTTCGAAAAGAACCAAACAAAAAATATTAACTAAGAGTATCTACTTAAACAGGTGCATAATGGGAAGTAACATTAGGATTAAAACCATAAAGTGGTATAAATGAGTGGAGTAAAATGTGTGTGTATTTAGTATTTGGGTGTGTTTGGGTATTTCTCTTACAGCTCGGCGGCAACACCTCCGTAACTGGCACTGGCTTTAGTTGGTTTTAGTGTGATTACGCGTATTGGTCTGATAGCCACTTAAAACTAAACAATGCTATAGAGCCAATGGGCTATGGGCACGTATTAACTTAACAATATGTTCTTGCAGACCCAGTGACTTCGATGTGCACGGATGAAGATGACGAGGTGTTTGAATGCGAAGAGTCCCCTGGCGCCGTCGACGACTCCAAGCGGCACTCTCAGGCCTCCGCTTTGAACTCGCCCGCCAGTGCTACTGAAAAGGTACTTTTAACAGCTTTTACATAGCCTTCCTTACTTGAAGGTTATATATAAGCTTTATAATAACCATGTGCCCTACCTGACGACGGAAGCCTCAACTTCACTCTTGCAAATGGCAATGAGAACGAGACAATGGAACTATGGTACCACAACACATGCAGAACATGCAAACATTTGTCCTGCAGCGGGAATCGAAGCCGCACCTCTTGCGCTTCAGCCGGCGCTTGCTTTGCTACCGAGGTTGTCAGAATCTTTGAAATCAGCTTGCGGTTCCCAAAACAATTTTATTTATTAATTTGCCAAGTGGCGGAACTAGCAATTTGCCCACCATGGCTATAACCATTGCATTACCTCATAATCATATATAGCATATAATCCTCTCCATCCAAAGGTTATCTGTAAGAGATCGTTTTTAAGCGATAAGACCGACCATTTTACCTGTATCATCATGTGTTATTGTTTATTTTATTTGTATCATAATATTTTGGTGTACAATGAAGTATTTTCATTAATTAATTCATTCATTCATACCTCATACGTCACATCCTAGGACGTATTCAACGTGCCATTGAATTGCGTGGTAGTACTTTCCCGGACGACCTCTTTCACAAGGACTCCTACGAATTCTTCTTTAAAAGATAAAACTTAAACTTTTTTTGTTACTTTTCAGAAGGAGCGTAGTCGTATCCGTCGTCCGATGAACGCGTTCATGATATTCTCGAAGCGGCATCGTCAGATTGTGCACCAAATGCATCCGAACCAAGACAATAGGACTGTGAGCAAGATTTTGGGCGAATGGTGGTATTCGCTCAAGCCGGAAGAGAAGCAGAAATACAATGAACTCGCCAGTGAGGTATGCACTACTTAGATTTTAAGTAATCTTAATCTGAATTCCGACTAGACTCAGAAATACAATGAACTCGCCAGTGAGGTATGCACTGCTTAGCTTAAAGTAATCTTAATCTGAATTTCGACTAGACTCGAGTAAGGAATACAAGTAAATTTCAAACTGAATTAATCCCCGTCGTGTTCGTCGCTATTACAGCGCTCCCTAGTGACTTGTGGCGATAGAATCAAAAAAATTCAGCTTCTATTATATATATATGTATCTAAGTATACATATATGTACATGTATACTTAGAAGACTTACTAAGTATACATATACAAGTACAAATTTGGATGTATGTATTTAAGTATGAATTATTTGATTTATGTATGTAGTTTAATTTTATTTTAAGTAGCATTTATTCATACAACTATGTACAAGTAGTTATATACAAAAAATACAGATGAAGCTACTAGTTATCTAAAGACTGTTGCAAACGATCTATAGCTTGTTATATAATTCAGTAAAATTTTCTGTTATTTTTGTTATCAGTCAAACGCACTACCGCCTCACTCTACATCACACAAAGGTTAGCTGGAAGAAAATGCTAATTAGCATTAAGTTCGCCTAAGTACTTGTTTTATCTTGTGGAATAAAGCATTCTCTATCTATTTATCTAAAACCTAGTAAGCATCTTTGATACAAATCGTTTGCAAAGAACAGCATTTCAATTGGATAAGCCGTTTTAGAGAGAAATAGTAACACACAAAGAACCTTATGGAAAACGCATATACGTCGCGTATCGCATATTCTTACGTCGCGGATGAAATTTATAAATAAGGGAAATTTCACGTTCCATACAGACAGAGACAATTCTGGTGTCGCAGTTTTTAGGTCAACTTGAAGGGCTACAAGGAAGAATGTAGGTCACATTGCTTGCCGACAGTTATCGCCGAAACCGACATCTTAACGTGCCCTCCTTAGCACGGAGGTGAAACGATCTAACTATTCGGAAAGAACGATAAAAAATACTAGCGATGTTTTATGCCGGAAGTTCATGCGGTCCGCCATAGCTTTATATACTTTTTTTTTAATGTTATTTTGTTTGTTTTGTTGTAGGTGAAAGAGGCTCACTTCAAGGCGCACCCTGAATGGAAATGGTGTAACAAAGATCGCAGGAAATCATCCAGCGGTCGGGACCCTACTGGTTCCATGCCTCAGGTAAACCACCAACACGTTTCACAAGTACAGTTTAAAATATTGCTGAAAATGAGCGTTTGTTGTAAGAAAAAAGTTTTGCGCTCTCAATTTTGGGCTTTGTTCTGTTCTGAATGTGTTCTGATTTATTTGTTTCTATGGCAATGTAAGTTACAGTATTAAAACCATCCAACATAAGACCTGTATTCTAGAATGATTCTCAAACCGAATCTAGACTTGTGCATTAAAAATAAATGTATCCATTTACTGTTAAAATATCTAAAAAATATCGTGGCGAAACCCTTGAATCGAAAACTCGGAGGCATATTATGTCATCAGTTAGTGTTCCAATAAGCGGGGATAGGCTTCCAACCTGTAACATGGAATCCTTACAACAATTCAAAAACTTGTCATTGTGCCAAATATAATGTTTGGACGTTCCTCTGTCTACTTTCTACTTGGTATTATTTCGAACCCGCAAACTGTCTAACAGGTCAACCTGCTTATGGGTTGTTTTGCGTTAGGGTAATTTTGTCACATGAAATGCTAACTACATGCAAAAAAATACAAACTTTTTTTTGCTTCAGTTTGCAAAGATTGCGATCAGTTTGAAAAAAATAACATATATTTCTCGAGTACATCTTATCCTACTAATATTATAAACGCGAAAGTTTGTGAGATGGATGATGGATGTTTGTTATTCGTTCACGCAAAAACTACTGAACGGATTTTGATGAAACTTTACAGTAATATAGCTTATACATCAGAATAATACATAGGCTACTTTATATCCGGGTACTGCGCGGGCGAAGCCGTGAGCAGAGGCTAGTTTATTCATACAACTATGTACAAGTAAGTATATAGAAAAAATACAGATGAAACAGCTAGCTATCTAAAGAAATATGTATATTAATAAATGTATATTAATTCAGAGCCCGCGAACACCGTCCGAAGTCGCCGGCAGCGGTGCGTTGACGATCAACACCGACGTGCCAGTCACGGTGTCCTCGTACAATCACATCGGATCGCCGGCGCTCAGCGACGATGAACAGATGGTAAGACAACTACCATCTATTTACATCTAAGTAGACGTAATGTATATAAGTAGTATATTATCAGTTATGTGGTCCCCATACATCTAAGGGGCGTAAGATCAGTAGTAGTTTAAACTTACGATAATAGTTAATTGATGGTTTGCTTCGATGATTCGACTGGCTCTTGTGTTTAAAACTACTATTGATCTAACGGCCCTAAGTAGAATGAATGTGTATAAGTAGTATATTATTAGTCATGTGGTTCCCATGACACAAGCTCTGCTTACTTTGGGGCTAGATGATGCTGGGTGAAAATGTCCAGCGTTTGACGACCTCTGTGGCGCAGTGAAAGATCTCACCGTAATACCCTTCAAACCGGAATACAGCAATGAGAACATTACTGCTTGGCGGTAGAAATAGGCATGGTGGTAGCACTTCCCTGGACGAGCCCTTTCACAGAAGCCCTACTTTGATATTGATCGGAACTTTCAATCCTTTGTAACGGAGGAGGGCGTTGGTGTCTGCGACACAGTTTTTATAATTCTGCAGACATCATCGTTTTTCAATAGTAATCGTATGCCATCGTTTCTGTTCCCCAATAAATATATTTTAATAAAAAAAAAACTACACTTATTATTTTATGTCTAGTGGTGTAGTGGCTGGAATCCCTGACTTTTGATTAGAAGATCGTGCGCTCGAATCCCGTCGCCGTCATGCACCAATGGTTCAACGCGATAAATGAATAATCTTTATAAGTAAAACCCTTTAAATGTAAGCTTTTCTAACCTTATAACTAGCCCCCTTAACATAATCCAAGGTTTTGTCACTGGTCTATAGATAAAACTATATTTTTTTGGGTGATTTGATAATCATACTATGAGAAAGCGGGGCTTCGTCAAATTTATAAACTTATCTTGAAAGCCCCTACCTGTTTACAGCCATTACAGATAAACCAAGCGATAATCGATGATCCATTGCCACCGATCCAGCCGAACTTGGAGATCGATCTCAAGTGCGGGGAGAAGGTGACGGATTCGGACTCCGAAGGCATCGAGGCGAGAGATTATTTGACACATCACGACCATACCAGACGACCGAAGCCGATCAAAGCCAGGTATTACTTAAGTGACCTTAAGGCCACGCTAATAAGAGTCGCCGGGCCTTACCAAGAGATCGTGTCGTATCTACACATGACCTGTGTATACTGCCCCGGCGCTGAACAAGAAAAAAATCTTGTCTGTGCTAGACACGACGCGCTCTATTTTGCTTCGTAGTTATTTAATTCTTTTCTTCCCAAACAATCGAAAATTAACGTTGGATAGACTCGACCAGTGCACAACACCTTAGGCACGTCTGTTCGAAAACAATCTTATCGTGTACATGCTCACTAAAGCTACTCGCTATTAATTTGAACTAATAGACGACAATCAACGCATAAACAAAATGATTGCTATTAATTTGAACTAGTAGACCACAATCAACGTATAAATAAATGCTCTTATATTCTCAGAGCTGGCTCATCCGACAACCTTCTTGGTGGAATTACTGCATCCAGCCCAGGCGGCTCCAAAGTGTTCCAACCTACCGGAGGCGCTTTCAAGTCTACTCACGCTGATACAGGTAAAAAATATACTGATCCGTCGAAACTCGTCTAATTAATCGCTATTACTCGTCTAATAGCCTTGTCTAATTTGGCGATAGGTAAGGTAGTTGAATTTCGAACATATAAAATATTAGTTAATGCTAATAACAAGAGATAAATGCTCAAATCAATTTGCATTTCATGAACCATTCGTAAAATCTCAATTGAGTTGAAATGTTGGATACAGCTTGTATAAAAAGCCTGGCGTATCCTCGGAACAGTTGCACTGTTAATCAAATGCTGCCGAACTTTTCTTCAAGGCATTACTTACTAGGACAGTAATAGGATTTCAAGTTAAAATATAAAATAATAATACTGGGCATTTTCACACAGCATCATCTAGCCCCAAACTAAGCAGAGCTTGTGTTATGGGAACTACATAACTGATAAACTACTGATATAGATATCTTTTTTTATAAATATGTACATACATTTTATACATAGAAAACACCCAGATCCCGAGACAAATATTTGCAAACATTTGTCCCAAGGCCCGCAACCTTACGCGCATCAGGCGGGCCTTCGCCCACTCCGTCACAGAGGTCGTCGATAAGTTGTAACATATTATTCGTTCCACAGGCGACAACCACAGACAATGGACAGCGTTCACTTCCATCAACAAACCTCTGAACCAAGTCCCCAATACCTCTCACCCGTCATCCGTCGCCTCTACCCAGGGTATAACGAACAGCGTCCAAGGGATATCACTCAGCGCGCCTAGCTTATCCACGCAAGCGGCGTTAGACAGCGCTATCGCATCGATTATAAACTCACCCACAACTAGTGGTGTGCAAGTCATATCGAGCGGCGTATCGATGCCGCATTCTATGGCGTCCATAGTGTCGATGTCGCAGGCGGGAATGGGGCAGACATCGATGAGTAATGCGATGGTGAAGAGTGTTACCATTGTGAAGCGTGCTGGAGACAACTCTACAGGTAAATACTAATAGTAAGCTTAGTTACAAAACTAGATGGTGCTAGTACTTTTCTACGATAGCCGGTCAGCAAACGGTAAGCCTGGCGTTCAGCGTGAATGTTCTAGCCATTGGAAACACACCGTGAGGTGATCGAGATGTTGTCAATGCATTGGCCAAATAAGTAACAGTTGTTTGTTGTATTTTTTTCGTGTTTCGTTGTGTTTTCTATGCAGTAATGATTAAACACGCATAATCATGATATTTTTGTTAAAGGCATGTCCGGCCCGCTCACGCTGTCCGTGGACGCGTCCGGTAACTTGCTCCTGAAGCCGAGCGCGGGCACCGAGCCCCCGCCCGACACACCGCTACATTACGTGCAGTTGCAACGACTCTACGTGCCGGCGTTTAGCGCAGGTACAACACCCCCTCCCCCTCCCCTCTTTGTCATTCATTTTTATTGCTCTCATATATACAGTTTAGTATAGGTGTTAAGCTGGGTAGGTAAATTAACCCCGTTAAGGCGCTGCAACTTTGAGTTTGATTGTGTATTTTGCTAAGTAACTGTTTTCTAAGCTGTGATTAAGCTTGAAATGTAATTTAATTAAAATAATTTGTCACTAGGTTGAAAGAATCATTAAAAGACACTGGCAAAAACTTAATCATAATCACTCTATAGCTTTATCGGCTTGATAAAGTGTAGTCGTGCCCTTTTCTAACATAAAAATAAGATGGATACTATAGCGAACCGATAAAGTTGTGGAGAGATTTTAAATAGAGGAAGAGTCCTTATCCCACACATGTGGTGCATACCATGGTACCATAGCACATAGATTTGTTCTTTTTTATTGTTAGTGGAACGCCCCGCGACTTCGTCTGCGTTGAGTTTCTTCCATACAAACATCATCTTCTCGCTGCACTCTCTAGTGAGATTCGGAAAATTCGCAAGAATTAAATAAAAATTGACATGCTTTTTTTTGTTCCAGAAATAGAATCAAACAAGACTCCGAACCAATGTAATGCACAAAGCGGCCCATCTGTTATAGTATCCCAAAGCAACCACACAGTGCCTAAATCTACATCGTGAGTTTACAATTAGACTTTCTTACCAAGTTATGTTGCCGCCACGAGAGACGAGCATGGAATAGCTGTGTAGCTAATTCGCACATGTGGCTATGTATAGCTAAATTATTGGACTAGAATAATTTGAAAGCGCGCGCGTATCCTAAGGTCGACGTCACGGACGGACCAATCGCCCGTCGATAGGACACGCGTCGCCCCGCTCATTTTGTCTACTTCGCACTAACATTTCGTGCTCACGAGTCGTGGCGACCACATACCCAGTAAGGTAGCTGTAAGCGTCAGAAAATAATGATGATTCATTAGTTTTCCTTTCTCACGTGCTGGTTTTAGCTGAGTGCATTTATCAATACAGAAATAGCAGGCGGGCTACGTTTATAACTCTGTTTAAACGTAGCCCGCCTGCTATTTCCTATTTCCTGAAGCTTAAAAAAAGGTTCATTATTTTAAGAAGAGCCGCGTTTGGCCTATTAAGGCGGTACCCCGACTTCCGATCCGGAGGTCGGTTCCAACCTGGTTGTGCACCACTGGACCAGGAATACGTTAGGGCCAGTAGGTGAACATGGCTCTACGTATTACCGTTTCATGTGCTAAATGAATTGTTCTTGCAGGCAATGGGAAACTCCTGTGGATGAAGCGCGTCCCTTCCCACTAGCGCCGACCCCGGCTCAGCTCGGAAGGGCTCCATTGCAGAAGAGGCTTAGTCGAGGTGAGGACTGCATTTATCTCAGCACAGCAGGATTAGACTGCCTTCATCATAGCAACAATAGCAAATATGACCGTAATTGCCTTAAGAATGCTTGAGATTCCATACTCTACTATCGGTTTTTCACTAGGTATCGTTAAAACGAGCAACGTACATTTTTGGTTTATTTGCACGAAAAAATCACAAGGAAGATTGGTGTTATTTACAGGATAGGGAAGGGAATCTCGATCCTGATAATGACAGATCAGCATAATATGCTGCTGATGTAAAATTACCATAAAAAGTGATATAGTATCACAGGGCCTATCGTTGTCGTGGACGACTACACGTTTGGCGACGTGTTTACCTTTAGCCTGCTTAGCATGAAGATCCAAGACAATGGTTTTGTCTACCGTCGAGCAAACAAAAAATATTTTGTCCCTCTCTTTTGTTTGACAGAACAGACGATATAAACAGTTTTTTACTTCTCTTTCTTTGTATCGCAATCGATAAAGCCTGGCTTGGCCTGCTAGTTAAATAATCCCACTCCTGTTTTTTGAAATCGGTTGAAAACTATCACTTAGACACCAGCCCGCCGCTTTGCTATCAACATCCGTAGGGACCTATGGCTGCTATTACATTAGAGTGCCACTGCCGTATAGTCCTTGAAAGTCAATTATGTAAGTGCCTATCTGATTAGTCATTTATTTATTGACTGATTGTCATGACTGACTGACTGCATGTAATGACCTGTGACAAACACCTGTTATAAAATCCTAGGTAGCATCGTTCTTTTGTAGGTACTTAGTCAAAAATTACCTGATGGACCGATGACATCTTAAGGTTGTTGGAGGTGGATGGAGGTGGCCCTAGATCGTTCTTCATGGCGTTGGGGAATGCCTATGTCCATCAGTGGACTTCTGCAGGCTATCGATTATGATGATGAAGTCTTAAGTAGTCAATGTCAAAATTCATTATTAATTAAGATCACAAGAATCACTTTCAAACGCCTACCCTACATATCGCCCCAATCTTCATTACACAAAGGTTAGCTGGAAGCATAAATAGTAATTCGCCTGTGTGCCTGTTTTATCGTGTGCAATAAAAGAAAAACTATCTAACTGCCTGTTCCT
Source organism: Perizoma flavofasciatum (assembly GCA_958496245.1). Classification (NCBI taxonomy): domain Eukaryota; kingdom Metazoa; phylum Arthropoda; class Insecta; order Lepidoptera; family Geometridae; genus Perizoma; species Perizoma flavofasciatum. The sequence goes on along the minus strand of OY292439.1, from coordinate 4,753,698 downwards.
CCGCGATCAAGCCAGGTAAGAAAGGCAAGAAAAAACATAAATGTAACGGCGCTGTAACATGTTCGTAGGAGCATCAACCGGTTCGAACGGCAGCGGCGAGCACAGCCTGCCGCGCTCGGAGAGCGGCCCCGCGCCGGCGACGCCCCTGCCCGCGCAGACCCACGAGGAGCCGCCCTCGCCCAAACACGCAGACCTGCCCAGCCCCGGACACAAGAAGAGCATCTTCAAGAAAGGCAACGAGGAGGGAAGGGACAAGTACGTACTATTACAAGCTAGGGTTTCACAATAGCCTCTTCGAGAAAGGATATGAGGAGGGAGGAGGCAAGTATGTATTATTGGGTTCAAATGTTTCGATGTGCCTCTGATTACCCTGGAACTTGGAAACCTCACGAATCTACGTACTGAGAGGTTAATACATCTTTTTTTCGCAGGGTGCTAGAAACGGTGAATTTCCAGCAGAAGTTCAGCACCCTTCCGCGATTCAAGCCAGAAGCCTGCAGCCCCAGTGGCATGGTGGTCCCTAGGAGTCCCCAGCTTTACATGAGAAAGAAGCACAATGTTATTGGAAAAGGTATGTTTTGCGAATAAGATTTTCCAGTTTGCAGAACCAACAGCCTTCCTTTTTGGAGAGGTAAGGTTCTGCAACGGTGGACACGAACGGGACGACAAGCCCGAAGGAACGATGACATCTGCTTCGCCAACCATTCATACAATTTTTTTTTGTGTCATTTAGGCATTAATTGATTTTGTCCGCTCCAAGCAGTTGGGGCGTTGTCCTAATTAACTTTGGTTTTATTCACTGTGGATGTCATTTTGTACTGCACGATCGACTTGTTATATCGTTACCCGTTAAAAAATATGTTACTACAATATCGGATTGCGTCGCACTTTAATATCCTAACAATTGTTTTTATTGTTTCAACAGAAGAGGAGACCACAATAGTGACGCCATTGGAAACTGAAACGATGAACGGCAACGGAATACCGACGCCGATATCATACGGGACCCCGCATACGACTACTACCAACAAACTTGTGGGGAATACCTTCTTCGGCCCTGACTTCAACCTTGACACGTTTAGAGGTGAGTACCTAATAATTTTGAAAGCTTATCAATAATGTTATCCGTTTACGTATTGACGCCATGTGACATTTTAAATCATTGTCCTAAGTGGTGCCATGCATATCGATAACCTGGTTAAGCATAGAGAAACTAACCACTATGTTGGGTTAGTTCCATTTTTAACTTGAAGCGACATAATGTAGTTTTATAAGTTGACATTTATATACGAGGGCGGGTCAATAAGTCCGTGACTTTTTGAATTTCTGACCTCTTTACTGAAAAAGCAACACTACTCCTGTCAACAGGCATCTGTCAGTTGACTCCTGTCAAAATTTGAACTTGCTGTGTCAGTTAGTTTGTGTTTGACAGCTATCTTTATCAGACTACCCACTAATTTGAGGAAAAAATGGAAAAAAGTGAATTTCGTGTGCTTATTAAGCATTATTTTTTGCGAAAAAAAACCATTACCGAGACCAAGGCTAAGCTTGATAAATACTATGGGGACTCTGCACCATCGATTTCAATGGTAAAAAAGTGGTTTACTGAATTTCGTTGTGGCCGTACAAGCACTGAAGATGCCGAACGTCCTGGACGCCCAGTTGAGGTCTCTTCACCCGAAACAATCGAAAAAATTCACGATATGGTGTTGGCCGACCGAAGATTGAAAGTGCAAGAGATTGTGGAAGCCGTAGGGATCTCGCATGGCTCAGTGGTTTCAATTTTGAATGATCACTTGGGCATGAGAAAGCTTTCCGCAAGATGGGTGCCGCGTTTGCTCACAGTCGACCACAAACGCAATCGTGTAACAACTTCACTGGAAGGTTTGGCGTTGTTTAATCGCAATATGGAGGAGTTTTTGCGCCGTTTTGTAACCGTGGACGAAACATGGATCCATCACAACACACCAGAGACCAAACAACAGTCAAAACAGTGGGTTTCTAAGGGTGAATCGGCGCCAAAGAAGGCCAAGGTGGGTTTGTCAGCCAATAAAGTTATGGCGACTGTTTTTTGGGATGCACGCGGGATAATCCACATTGACTACCTTCAAAAGGGAAGAACAATCAATGGGGAATATTATGCCAACTTATTGGACCGATTCAATGACGATTTGAAAAAAACCCGACCTCATTTGTCCAAGAAAAAAGTTCTTTTCCACCAAGACAATGCAAGGGTGCACACATGTGCAGTTGCCATGGCAAAAATCCAGGAATTGGGCTATGAATTGCTCCCTCATCCGCCCTATTCTCCAGATTTGGCTCCGAGTGACTACTTCTTGTTCCCAAACCTGAAGAAATGGCTTGGTGGAAAAAGATTTGACTCCAATGATGAAGTCATCTCGCAAACAAAGGCCTATTTTGAGGACCTCGACAAATCCTATTTTTTGGAAGGGATAAAAAAATTGGAGAAGCGTTGGACAAAGTGTATAGAGCTCAAGGGAGACTACGTTGAAAAATAAAATTATTTATTTATCAAAAAATCTGTGTTTTATTCCAAAAGTCACGGACTTATTGACCCGCCCTCGTATTATGATCCTTTTGACCTGACTTCTTGATTATGGCTTGTATGACTATGACGCACAGTTTTGCCAATGTCCGTTTCATGTCTAGTCTCATAAACTTTTGGAGATGTGTAATATAATGAAAATTTATCTTTATTGTATTAACGACACAATTAAGATAAGTGCATCGAATTTCAGCTTCATGTATCAGTGTTTCTGCTGACGTCAAAGTACCTTTGATTCTCGGAAGATGTCCGCTCCCTATGAGTACAAGGTGCACAAATAGTAATATTATTAGGTTCGAGTTTAATCGAAGGCGATATGCGCGCTATTTAGAGATAGTGGGCGCCTGCCCCGCGAGGAAAGTGGCACCTAGGTGCCACTTTCACTTTCAGGTAAACATGCTTTACGCGCTGTGACCCAACTCTAGAAATAACTATTTATTTTTATGTGCTAGAACGCGTAGAATGTCCTAGAATAACGCGATTATGGGTATCTTACATACCCATTATAACTATTATTATTTATGTGCTAGAATGCGTAGAATGCCATGGAATAATACGATCCTGGTTATCTTACATACCCATTATCGCGTTATTCTAGGCACCAGGGTTCAGAAGAGCTCTCCGATCCAACGCATTGTGTAAAAACGTTTTCCACCGAGACGAAGGTTGTTGTCAAGAACAGTAACATTTTCAGCTACGGATGGTTTGGAGGACATGTCCCCCCGCACCCCGCACTCGGCTACGAGCACCGCGGGTGCGGGCGCCCGCGGCGAGGCCGGCCACAGGAGAGTTCTGGAACAGAGGCGACATCTAGTTCTCAAACTATTCCAAGAACACGGAATGTTTCCGACCACACAAGCAACTACACACTTTCAGGTAAATATCTAAAATTAAATACCATAGAAAATATTTTATTACTCTGTTATTGCAAGCGTCCGTAGGTTACGGTAACCGATTTCCAAGCAACTACACACTTTCAGGTAAATATCTGAAATTAAATACCATAGAAAATATTTTATTATTCTGTTATTGCAAGCGTCCGTAGGTTACGGTAACCGATTTCCAACAGGTAGGCCTTATGTATGCTGACTCAATGTGTCCGAACCCCTGAAGTTCCAGAGTACTTATATCCTTTGCCGATGTCCGAATCTTGTAGTGTTCCGTTAGACTTACCCACTTAAAATAATAATAGAAGAAGCGCGTCTCGAGTTTCGCTTTGAATTCAAAGCATGTAAATGTAAGGGTGGGGCCGCACTGCGCGCTTGAAGCCTCGTGAATCGTCGTCCGTATAGTAATCGAATGTGCTGTCTGTTTTCTCGTTTTTCTCTCGAAAGACGACAAACTAAATGCCTTGCGGCTTGTGTCTCGCCTAGTGATTTGCCAATGCGGGCCAACCTATAACAAGCCGCTTAGACTCTGACTTAGAAGTGTGCAGTGTGGCCCAAGCTTGTAGATGGCCTAACTGCCAAGCCGCCTACATTGCGGCCAGATGTTTCAAGTTGCTGCCTGGCTGCGTTATCGCCTAGCAGCCTTAATACCTGCAGTGCGGCCGCAGCCTTTCTTCAGGCTGTGCTATGTCTGACCGCAAGAATAACTTATCAAATCTTTCGGGTGGCCTCTTAGCTCATACACCTTACTGGCAACGCAAAACTTGTAACTGGCTAGAGAAACCAGAAATCATTGTAATATTTCTTATATATTTTCAGGCTTCTCACATGGATATATTCCCGAATAAGATGTCCCTACAGCTGAAAATTCGGGAAGTGCGACAGAAACTGATGGCCCAGTCCAATTTAACTCCACATTCTGAAGCTAATACACCTACAAGTAAGTTATCTACATACTTTGGTGTCAATGACATGACCTTGGACCGCCATTTCAATGATCTATTGACCCTGTTTTGTTGTTTGGTTTATTTTAAATGATTGACGGAACTGACTGGCGATATCTAGAGGGTGTATACAAGGGTGTGCTAATGCAAGTTAAGAAGCGATACTTAATATATAGAACTATTTTATCATATAATTTATAGAATTATTTCTTAGAGTATAAGGTTCCGAAGGCAGCTTGGACATAATATAGAATTATTTCTTAGAGTATAAGGTTCCGAAGGCGGCGCGGTATAAATTATGGCACAACATTTGACATATAATTTATAGAATTATTTCTGAGAGTATACTGTCTGTAGTCGTATTACAAATTAATATGTAAAGGGGTTGTATTAACGCTTCCACTCAAACAGTACTCTTAATACAGTAAAGCTTATCATAAGTATGAGTAGGTTGGTAATCAGTTTGGATAAAACAATTATAATATAAGAGCCACTATGAAAGCTGTGGAAAAAAAATAAAGCAAATATGTTTTTCGAGTAGGAGTAGTTACTGATAGGGAGAGAGCATAACCTGAAAAAAAGATTGTTAATTATGTGATATTGCGATTGTTGTGATAATTTCTGGCGTATTTTGTTGCAGATGTGAATTCACCCGCTGTGTCAGCCGCCCTCATGCCGTCTTCAACTGCTAGTTAGCGATCGGGTACATTATTTCCATTGTACAGCAATAGCAAACACCACTGAATTCTATCATACAAACGTACTGCATTATACAAGTATGTTTCTAAATGCATGCTTTAGATACAAGCCATAGAATTGTAATTATCGTGATTTGGTATAATTTTAGGATATCATTACGACTACACCACAAACTTCACTATTCTCCTGCTGTCGTCGTTCCGTTGACCGTTTAGAGGTCTTTCCTCATGAATAGTAAAGGACGTGATATATATATATAGCCTTTATAATATCCTAAAATATACATGTCTACCTACAATTACTGTGCTTATATTCGTTTAAACACACTGTTGTCAAACAAGTGGTTGAACCACGCTTGTATTGTGTTTCTCCTTTAATAACAGATTGGTTGTAAAATAGAAGTATACTGTATATAACAGTAGTAAACTTTCATATTTAGGTAAGCATACTTGCATATTAGAAGAACACTGCATTATACATACAGTACGCTTGTATAACAGACTATGTACGTGGAGGTGAGTGGTTCTAGCGGCGTATATCACAGCCGCAAAGTTATGTGGCGAGTATAGTGTACGCCCAGCCGTGCCGTACCGATGCCTTCAACGGTCTGTCATTGTTATAAATCATTTTTAAATGTTATTATTGGTAAACGTTAAGATGTTATGAATGAGGTTTAGTAATGTGCAATATTTAAGGCGCGCATACGGCCAATAGTAAAATGAAAAGTGAATTGCGTACAAAATAGAGTTGTGCAAGCAAAGGCATGCCTCACAAAACAATAAGGTATGTGACGGCATATCTATAACATGTTTGACAAGGGATATATAATAATTAAAGTATTTTATTATTATTCTTAATGTTATTAATAAAATTACAAAAATCTTATAAAAAAACGAATAATTGGTAGCAATAAGTCCGCGAGGTTTGGCGATGTGAGATGTTGTGCATTAGTAGATTGATGTATTCAGATTGAAGATATTTATAGCTTAAATATACCCCAGATTAATATTTATAATTATACGCCATATTAACAAAAAAAAAAACAAAACACTGAAAAAAACATTTTTTTAAACAACTTGCCCTGTTGACGGTGTGGACAAGTATCGACATGGATGGACGATGTTATGAAGACCGTCGAAAATTTACATCGATTAGCAAACCGGTCAGCAACGTAAACTCCAATATACTTTCGCATATTGGTGCGATGCGACGGCGATAATTTGCAGGAGTAATCGTACGGAGAGGTCCACCCACAGTCCACACGCGTTGTTCAAGATCTTTGGTCACACTGAAATGCGCATCTTGTGCAATCAATCAAGCATTTTCTATCTAGGCTACCACCACAGCAGCGCCAAATACGCAAGCCTCCCGAAATTTATTGCGTGTGAACATATTTCTGTTTACATACGACCACAGGCTACTAGGATGCTAACGCATCATACGATGACGCCACGTCAATAGCCAAGACAGACCATTTCTGAGCTGAGGAATTTAATTGGTCAGGATAATATTTCTAGTAAAATTCTTGAGCTTGAAATTCTTGTGGCAGCGATAGTCAAAGTACCAAGATACTTACATCTAATCGCCTTAATACTTGTGAAGCTCCGAAAACAGAGTAGGTACAGTGAAGTTATATTAACACATCGTCATTATGTACACGATCTCATGTGTTTTAGTTGCATTATAGCGTTTAATACGTCATGTTCATGCATCTCGACTACATATTTTATTTCGTACTAGCCTCTGCCCACAATTTCACCCGCGCCTATGTGTTATTTTAAGTCGCAAATTGTACCTGGGGGTTTAAAATACCACTTTCTGTTGGCGTTAACGCCTGCGGAAACATTGAATTGTATGGACATTAGCTGTTGAAATGTCACGTGATTGCTGCCAAATTTGCGTTAGCGTGAAAGGAAAACTAAGCGTGAGGTATTTGTCTAGTTACTCACTGTTACGATTTTCATCCAAATTGGTCCAGCCGTTAGGATACGAACGATACCTATTTTCTCTTTTCCGTACACCATGCCAAAAAGAGAGGGGTGTAGTTAAATCAGATAGTTTGATAAACATTTGCTGACAGACAGACTGCATTTTATTTTCGAAGAAACTAACGTTAATTAATATAAAAAAATAGGATAAAGTAGGTAAAACGTTTATTAGTTCACTATAAACATTACGTGCGTAAATTACAAAACCTATACCTTTGCCGTGATAAGTTCGAATAATAAAATGTGGTCTGCCTGTCGTTCTTTCGTTTAGGGTATGATTCTGTTAAGCAAGTTATGGAAATAAGCTATACTTAAGTGTTTTTCGTTTGTTGACAAGGCTTAAGTGTTAAAATATTTTTCTTGGTAGCATAAACGAAAACTAACTACAAAATCTTACGACAAAATAACAAAATCTTAAAAACAAAGAGACACACCGTGTTGCATTTATAGATGTAACGGAATTGTTTTCGACTTTATCATTATTTTGAGATAAAGGGTTGTGTATTCTTTGAGAAATTATAAGAAAATAAGTTATAATAGGCATAATACTGTGTCTTCACAATTGAAATTTTAACTATGTAGATAACAAACATAACTCGATTATCGCGCGGGTTTTTAAATAAGTGGGATAGTGTTTGAGGTATGGGGGCAAAGTGCTGAAAAATATGTCAGGTCATATTAAAAGAACTTTGATTGCTCATTTCAAAAAGCTATTTTCCTACTTTCTGTTTTTCTTTTTATGAGTAACTGAGCCAATATGTGGAGAAACGTGAAAACTTTTATGTTTTCAGTTTCCCTGTCTTTGGAATAATACCTTTTTGAAATGTGCAATCAAAGTTCTTTCATGACACCCCACACGACCCTATTACATATTTTTCACCCCTTTGTCCCCTTACAAGTCAAAAACCACACCATTTATAAAAAAACCCGCGATAATCGAATACACAGTATAAACATGAAGATCGAATTAGCCGTAATCACTCATACAGATTTTTGGATCACTGTATGTACAACGTAAAAGTTTATCATATTATAATGTATGATTAATCATTATTTTATTATATGTTTGAAAAAAAAAACGAAATATTGGTGCAAATGCGTCTTTAATTCATTTTGTGTCGTTATTATAATATTTATGTTGTGATGTTAGTCTTCCAATGAATGATTTTTCTTCTAATTACGTTTTATCTACTTATTTATTTTTAATGTTGTACGGTTTATAACGCGGTCGCGATATAAGGATTTGAATGCCATGTTTGAATGACCAATATTGAGATACGAAATAAACATTAGTTCATAATTATTTAGGGAAATAATCTTCGATTGTAACCGCTTTAGAAAAGTTTTAACTGATTGACAACAATAACATTAAGCTCAAATCATTAACGACACTAGTTAAATCAATTTAATACATTATAATCTCATTTTAAATATTCGTTTAATTTTAACTAGGTATAAGGATTCCCGGCTCTCAAAGTAATTAAGTTTTCATTTAGACGAATGCTAAGTGAATAGATAAAAATTATATAATTTTTACGTGGTTCGGCCAATACAAATGTTATGTATATCAAAATTGTATTTTTGAATGATCTCTTCGGCGTTAATTGTATTTAGATAATTGCTTTAGGAGTCTGGAACTGATAAAGAATTTATAAAAAAGTATAAAATATGAGAGATATTTTCGCACTGTTTATTAATATAGTAGGACAATGTATACCAAAACCCGCGACGTTATTATATACAAATATAAACTTGGAAATCAAATGTTCAAATGCGGGTTTGGTACAAAACTCGTTATAATAGTCAATTTAATAACCTGAAACTGCAGTGTGTTCTGACGAGCTAATTTCGATACTTTTCTTCGTGTTTTCTTGCTCAGAACCCTGGAGACGCAGCTCATTCATAATATTATGCATACATTGTTACCAGTTAGAAAAACATAGTAGGTATAATATACAAACATTTATAGCAAATACGTCCATAATTTGAATTAATTATATTTTTATACCTTGAAAGTAGACTCTAAATACAAAACTTACGTACCTGTTTTGTGTCTAAATTCTGAATTGGCCTAAAGAATTATTTAGATTCTGATATTGAAATAATTAATTCAAAATAAGGAAGAGATTTCATCAAGTGTATTTTTATAGTTAATCATAACAATTGCACTGTCATTCTAACTTCATTTCTTGATAATAATTTTAAATTGCACCCGAAATTTTAAATAATCACCGAAAACGATAAATTAAACGATGCACGCGTTTTGAAATTTTGATCGAAAATAATTACCGGTCTTAATAGTAAATAGTTTAAATGATTAAAGTTAGTTCCTTTAGATGATCAACAATTTTGACGAAATTATCTTTAGGAAGTGAATTATTCATAAATAATTTTTAGAAGTATTTACTTATGCACATTTAAAAGTATGTTTTCGTATTAATTTATTATGACTGACAAAGAACACTGGCAGTGTGGTTTGTTCATTTATTTATGGATTTGTTTTTATTTCAGTTGGTACAATTGGCTATTATTTGTAGAAATTCTTCAAGGAACAATTTTTCTAGAGCGTATTTTTTATATGAAAGCATACTATTTGTATGGATTTAATACAACTTTGTTGGCAATATTTTAAAGTATAACATTTTTATCGTTTTCATTAATGTTTTATGTTATCCATTATGATTGTGATGTTTGTACTAAATGATTCATTTTATTTGATAGGTATTATGTACCTACTGTCCATTACTTTTGAGCTTGCTCTTGTTACATTATTATTTCTTGTTTTGAATGTGTTGATTTTTACATGTGAATAAGTTTGGGTTTTAAATAACAATATTCTGCATATTACTAGTGCCTTATTGACTTTCAAAACTTAAAAATTTCCAGGACATTTAAATCATTAATTATTATAAGATTTGTGAAGTCAATAACTAACAGAAATAGGCAGTTTTTATTAGACTGAACTGTGTTGCATAAATAACAAAACATTAGAACTACTTTAAGATATTCTAGGTTTTATTTCAAAAAACATTTTTAAATAAAGCATTTCATATTTGTTATTTATTTCTTTGGCGTAAGTGTAATTATTTACTTAGTCAATGTCTTAAAATGTAAATAACTTGTTAAGATGATTTATTTAGATTTAAGCATTCAATTTGATGTATTAGATTGAAGTAGAAAAAAGATGTAAGCCAACCAGTTTCCGAAAACAAAAATAAACGAATTGTTTTCTAAATTAAAACAGTGGTGTAGTAACTTTCCTTTGTGGGGAAAAAAATTATTAAAAAATACATCATTGTGGACAGACATTGAATCATGACTAGTACGAACTTATGTTATTGTAACAATAAAACCTGAAAAACAATTTTGAATTTAATTTCTATCACCAACCATTGAAAGTATTTGATGATATAAAATGAAAAACAGATGGAATAAAAAGCACAATAAAAATATTATGTTTATTTACTGACAGACAATTTTAAATATAAATACCTCTATCAATTACCAACAGTTTTAACCAATAAATCAGGTTTGCCTTGTTCTAACACAGATAAAGCTATCTGCACATCAATACTATCACCTGGATCACTAATTATAAGAAATTTCAAAGCTGACATTCTTGCTAATGCAAATACTCCACCTACACATAGCTTACACCCACTTATATCTAAGTATTCTAGAGATCTTCCATTTTGACCAGCAATCCTATCTAAGCACCATACATCAATATATTTGGAGTTCTTCAAACTTAACCATTTGAGGAAGTTGAGCCCGGATAGGTTTTGAAGGCCTTCATATCGGATGCCATTGTAATGAAAATTTGTGCAATCCACAGCCTCCACAAAGTAGCCATCTTCATAGCGGTCAGGCAGAGTGAGTGTGCTTGCATCTCCTATTATCCAATCTTTGGAATCCTTGAGCCTGTTGAAAGAATGTTATTGATTATGAAATTGTTGGGTTGAAGTTAAATAAGGAGAAATCAGTTAACTTTTGTATGAATCAAGATGGTTTAAATATCTTCTACCTCACAGCAGCTTGTCTGAATGTAAAGAAATGCATTGCTGCTAAATTTGATCCCAAAACAGACACTCGTTCTGGTAGGAACTTCTGATTATGTATCTCTTGAAGCTCCTTCATTGATTTCCACCAAAGTTTTACTTTGTCAAAAGTTAAGTCAGGTATTTGGGACATGGCATTCATGATATCTGCATTTGGGTTTTTTTCCATGAAAACTGAGAGTTTGCTCTTCCATTCACCATCTCTTTGAATCCAAGGCTTCCGCCATTCAGGGTACAGCTTTCCGTGGACCGATCGAGGAGGAGTGCCTTCCTCATGGCGCCGGTAAATAGATTTTTCACAGTAATTTCGAGATAATGTGACGAAGGGTTGGTAGTTACGAGTAGGCTTTAACTTATATGCCATTTTTACTAAGGCATTAAAAACACGTAGTGGTTATTTCCACTATGTAGAAAACTACTGATTTCATTTGTTAAAAGAAAATAAATTCAAACAAGAATGAAATGAATCATATAATTTTGATATATTTTTTCAGAATATTTTTTTTGGTTGGTAGGAATCGTTGAGGTTACAATATTTGACTTTGACAGTTTTGCTGTGTTTCGAAGTTGAAGTCTGTGTTTGACGTTGACGGCATTGATGTAATTTTGCAGAATTGTGACAAATAGGTAGTCAATAACCGGATTCGTCGTCACAGTCACATATGTCATAATCAAGAAATCAAGTCAAATGATGAAATACGAAGTGTCCATGATTTGTTCACTCAAAGCGTACCATGATGTGAGTTTTGACAGCAAGTAATATTGTTCTTACGTCAAATCTAGCAGTGATGAAAAAGTTACTTTTTCGCGGCGGAAACAATATTGTTTTTCAAATTATAGCACAACTAAGCGTTAAATTATCCTAAAATGAAAGAAAAACGAGTTTATTTTCACAATATTTAATACAGAATATGGTAAATTGGTAAAAAGCACTAGTAATACAAAAAATGTGATGTTCTTGTAGATGGCAAACGAATACGAATTGTTTTTGGAAGCTGATACCGCTGAAAAACACTCTTCTAGGAAGCAACGTCGAAAACCATTGCTTGACGAATGTGATCCCTTGAACTTATATGAAGCGGAGTTCATCAAACGATAGAAACCCAACGTATTCTCACGCTGCGGAAATAGTAATCCATGAACCACTTGTAATTCCTTATAGGCAGCGTCTAATACTTAGTTTTAGTAAAAAAAGGTATTTTGTTTATATACGTTTATCACAAAAATACGTATTAAACTTGTATTTAATTACTTTCTGTTGGGCATTTTATTATAATTATATTAATATCGATATAAAAACATTTACGAAACAATATTAGGTAAACTATCGCGCAACGTCAAAAGTGATACTTTCCGTCCGAGTGTCTGACGTAAAAAAAACATTCCGTTTTTGGAAATTTTGAAAGTGCAAATGAGGTTTGTTTTACATTATTTTTTCAATATTTGTCAGAAAGATGTATATTCTCGATATATAAAGTAAATTTTAGATTTCCTAGACTAAATACGGCAAAACTTTAGACAAATAAAATTGATTTTAAGGCAGCTAAATGTTAGAAGTTGATTCGTAAACGTGTAATTCGGAACGTGTTTCCTAGCAATTGTGCAAAAGTGATAACGCTATACGAAATAATGGCGTTGACTCGCTCTTTCTTATGGAAATAATAGATTATCATTCATTCTTTCAACTCACTACGCAGGAATAAAACAATAATGTTTAAAAAGTTCATGGTACGAATCAAAGTAATGTTGCTACAAGCTTAAAACAAAACGCTCCTGAACCATGATGGTTTAGTAAATGATTGTGGTAGGCCTACTGAACAATTTTTTAGCTGTCTCGGGTCTGGATATTTGCATACACATACATCTAATTAGTATATTAACAATCATGTAGTTCCCATAACACAAGCTCTGATTACTTTGGGGCTATAAGGTGCTGTATGAAAAAGTCAGTTTTTTTTAACTAGTCTAGTTAAGCGCAGCGAGTTAGTCTATTCGGAGTACGGCCGATCAAAGCGAACAAAGTAAGTGGCGATGGCGATTACTAGGCCTGTCACGGCCTGTCAGTGTTACGAGAGCCACAAAAAGAAAATAAATAAAACGGTGATTCGAATACAATATTGAAGAAAACCGACCTTGTTCATGTCGGGCCACGCGCAGTGTAGGGTTCTGTAGTTGCTACCTAGTAAGTAGGTAGTTGTTTCGCCATGTCTACTGTCTGTCTGTCTGTCAGTCTGTGCCTTAGCTCAGAGTACTAGAAAGCTGTATAACTTTTGAAACTATCATGGGTTTGAACATAATTTTTACTAAAAAACGGGTTATTTACCATCATTTGTGAGTTTGAATGTTTCCCGATATTTCGGCACAGTTGCATGTACTATGATCACGGGAGGAACTGAAGTCTGCGGGTTATGAATGTTAGTGGCAGACAAATCGATCTACCCTCTTTCTCACTCTTTTATTGCAAAAAATACCACTACCGCCGGTTCCACTGTCACATTCGAGTACGTCTCGGCTCCGACACACAACACTAACAGTATCCTGACGCACAACTGGTATCATGTTTTTTCGATTTTTGCACAATCTCATCACAGGATTCCAGACTCCAGATAATTAAAAACCTATTGAAATTCCTGTGTTTGGTAATCTCAATTGCCTCCTGAACCAATCCTGGTATCTAGTGGCTTTCTGTTGAGATTACCTGTGGATTATGCAACACGATCCAGTGATTTGAGCCAGAATTCAACAGATGTTCTGCAATAACTGATTTTTGTGTATCAACATTTTAAACCGCCCTGATGTGCTCCTTCACCCAACAAGCTATGGTACGTTTACTACGTTTAGTTTGGCCTATGTAGGAGCTCCCACAACTACAGTCAATTTTATACACTCTCGGGTTTTCTAGTGGAAAGCTATCTTTAGGTGAGCGCAGTGAGAAATAGGGTAGATCGATTTGTCTGCCACTAACATTTATAATAGCCCGCAAAGGCTTCAGTTCCTCTCGTGGTCATGGTACATGCAACTGTGCCGAAATATCGGGAAACATTCAAACTCACAAATCTCGACCACTGTGGCACAGTGGGTGAAGGCCCGCCTGAGACGCAGAAGGTTGCGGGTTCAATTCCTGCCACGGGACAAATGTTTGTATCTGCAAATATTTGTCTCGGGTCTGGGTGTTTTCTATGTATAATATGTATGTATTTACAAAAAAAATGTATATAAGTAGTATATCAGTCATGTAGTTCCCATAATACAAGCTCTGCTTAGTTTGGGGCTAGATGATGCTGTGTGAAAATGTCCAGCATTATTTATTTATTATTATTTATGGTAAATATCTCGTTTTTAAGTAAAAATTAGAAAGCTGTAATTTGGCAAATTAGCAATCACGCCGAATAAGTGTTAAAATCACCTTTTTTTTTAGGGTACTCTACCATACCTCGTGCATGGGAGGTCCCTACACGTAAAGTAGGTATGTATTGTTTCTCGTCTATGTCATAGTGTGGGATATCATTGGATAGATTTTTTAGAAATATTGCGTGTGTGAAAAACAATTTATTCGATTCAAGGATCAGTTTGCAAAATATTATGATTTAAAGTGCTAAGTTTTGTTAGTTGTTTTTGGATATGTGAAAAAATTCACAGCAGCAGTATATTAACGTAGTTAAAAGAAAAACTATCACAGCTAAACAAGTTTACGAGTAATAGACGACCAACATATACATTTCTAATTGGAGAAGTAAGGATAATTTCGTACAAACTTCATTGAAAATTACTTGAGATGAAGTTGTTAGTTGAGTAAAACAGGCAGTAAATATAAATTTATGGGCAACTGCGGAACCTTATACTGCGCGTGGCCTGTCACGCATTTGGTTTTTATTCAAAGGCTTGTAAACAACCTGTCAACTTGTAAAATAAAGTGTATTTATGTTATTTAGGTAGGTATAAGTGAATGAATGATGATTCCTTCCTAGCGATAAAATGCATACATAAGGAATTAGGTATATACACTCTACAGTCTAAATAGGTACCTAAGACCACTTTGAGCATACACTACACATCCATAGGTTCACTTATCTCGATTTCGAATGCTCAATGCATACCAATAAAATTGTTTCGAAAAATATATGGACTTGATTCAACTGATTCGCAGTCACGTCACGTCATGCTTTTTGCGAATCAGGACAACAAACAGTGGATTGTGGATTGGCCGCCGAATTGCTAGACGGTTGAATCGGCGTGCCATGACTATAGGCAATCAATCGTTTTACATGACGTGGACCTACCTACCTACTGTTCAACTTGTGAATACTTAGGTAGCGTAGGTCTGATATACTATACCCCATACCTATTATTAACTACCTACCTAATTATCAACTGAATTTGATGACCTCGGCGGTGCGGCGGGCGAGTAGACGGCTGAGTCATAATAGGTTCGATTCCTGCTGCGCGTAGCGTAGGAGATTGTAATCAAATTATTTTCGACAATTTCCCAAGTTACATTACTTAGTTGTAAGTTGAAATCTAAACTAATCTATCAACACAGTCAAAACTACTAGGTCTAGAAAGCTGAATTTTGGAACAGTAGGTATTAAGTTTATTTAAAACGTAAGTATGTGCAAAGAAAGGATTTTTGAAAATGTCCACTTAATGGGGGAAATGGGGAGGAGCTTTGTATGAAAGTCTTTCTTCTTTAAAGTTAGAATATTTGAATTACAGCTACTGAGCATAATTAAAAGTGTTGGTTTTTTGATTTTCACATTTTAAGGGGGTGTAAGTTTGTATGGGAGTATCGTTTTTTTAAAGGTAGGAACTTGAAAATTGAAATTGTAGCTACTCATCATAAATAAATAATGAAGAGTTTCAGGGTTTTTATATTTTCACATAATAAAGGGGGAAGCGGTGGGTGAAAGTTCGTATGGAAGTATAGTTTTTTTTAACATGACTTCTCGCGTGCGGGAAGGCCGCTGGCAACAGAATAAATAAAATTAGATACGAGTATGTATCTTATTTGTCCTTATCTAATATCCGTATCTTATATATTAGTAGGTTGGATATTATGTAATGATCAAAGGTAAAAAAATAAGTACCTAGATCGACTCAAAAGAGTCATTTAAAAAGTAGGAACGGGACCACTTTCTTTAGAACCTACTAATTATGTAGGTAATTGATAGTATTTATTGGACGCGCCACTCCATCTTTTTGCACGCCCAGGAAAAGGTAACTACTTATGCTTCTGACCATAGTAAGTGCTATGAGATAAGTACATGTTAACTAATAATGGCCAATGGTAATTTCATCACAACAATCTCCAGTAAAGTGATTTATTGCTCTGCTCATCGAAGTCCGCCCATCTAAAGCATGTTTTACATAACAAGACATGAACTTTGTTAATAATATTTTCGGTCCGTTTGCCAGACTCATGGACATGATGCTATAATATTGTGCCTTCATTCATGGCATATTTAAGCTGTGTCTTTATGGCATATTCGGCTTTTGGGCGGCTGCCAGCACAGTATGGTGATGTATCTCAGCTACTTCCGGCCTATTAATCATAATTCAATGATGGTTGCCGATAAATTGGCCCGGATTTGGAAGTTAACCGCTTTTTTAGTGGTATGCCTGCCTAATGCCTTAACCACACCTGCAAGTAAGTAAAAATAGTTAAAGATTATTTGTCACTCTTTTCAATACAGTCATGATCTCTAAAACACACTTCCATATTTTTTTAATGAAATTCTTATACTCCTATTTTAGAGCATGCATATTTAAAAATACCTAGATAGTTGCCTACCTACTTAGAGTGCCTAACCCCATAAAATAACTACTTACCTTAAAAAAAAACAAGTGAGAAACTTGTTTTTTTGCTTGGTTTCTTTATGCTGCTTTGTGAATGTGTTTGATCAGAATTTTGCCATATCATAAAACAATTGGTTATTTTGAATAACCTAAGTAACCTATCTTAATTTCCTCAAAATCCCGATATCTGAAACAACACAACACAGCCCCCTGTTTACTCGTCCAAGTGACGCAAATCAAACATTTGTAGCTTATCTATCACACAGCAAAAGGAACATTCAAGGAATTTATTGGTAGAGCAATAAAAATAAATGAGTTGGAACATAAACAATATACCTACTCTATGAATATTGTATCGAGTTGAAATAGGACGGCATAGAAATGGAAACATGAATAGGTAAATCCGAATACCGAATCGGAAGTATGGAGATTAGTGATCGAATCGATAAAAGTAAAACAGCTAACTGCAATTAACTGCATCGATATCTGATACTTATCTACTGCATACTGGGCGTATCCCAGTATGTATCCCAGTATCCCAGTACTTCTTTTAAAGACTTTTGTCCATCCCCATTTTTTCATTCCTCTCCAAGGTCCTTGAACGTTTCATCTACAATCAACTTGGCTCTTTCTACTGACTACTGACTTCAGCAATACTTTTAACACTGTTGATTTCGACATTCTCCTTGATTTACTGCGCTCAATTTACATATCTGACCAGTGATTGACTGGTTTCGCGGTTATCTGCACAGGCGCCGACAACGCATACGTATTGACGATTACTTTTCATCTCAGTGTTGCACATCAGCTGGTGTCCCGCAAGGTGACGTTTTATCTCCTCTTTTATTTGTGCTTTTTATACATTTAATTCGACATCAACTATGCAGACGGTCTCCAAATCTACACACAAGCTCTATTCGATAACTTGGATGCTGCAATCTACCGCACGAATAGACTTTATCTGTATTCGTTACTGGAGTAGTGCTTTCGGTCTTAAAATTAACTTAAATAAAACCCAAGTTATCATTGTGGGAAGCTCTGGCACTGCTGTATAAATATATTGGACAACTCTCCCCAAGTAGAGTTTAACGGAGTGACTGTTCCGTTTAGCATATTGGAAAATCCTAGGGGTATTTATAGATAATCAGCGGTCGTGGAGTCCACAAGAAAATGCAGCGAGTTGGAAACTGCTGGCATCTGCAGGCTCTCTTAGGAGGCTGCGCAATTTCCTGCCTACTGCTACTAAAATTGCGCTTGCACAATCTCTCCCTCACCCTGTCTTTGACTATTCTGATATCTGCTACTTTGACCTCACAGAAGATCAGCTTAATAAACTTGAGCGTCTCCAAAATGTCTGTATTAGGTTTATCTTCGGATTACGTAAATTTGACCACATCTCTGAATTTCATGTAAAGCTTAGGTGGCTTCCTATTCGCAGGAATACTAACATCCTTTTTCTTTATTACAATATTAAGTCCGCCTATTGTTAATTTTTCATAAAATGAGCAATAAAGTGTTAGTAAATAAATACATAAAATATTCTTAGTAATCCCTTGACTTCCTCCTATTTGAAAACCCAATTTGAGTAAAGATTTTCACATTATTATTATGAAGACATAATTTTCATCTTTCTCGTATCCTTCAATCTTCGGAAAATCTCTTGCTAAAAACCCCCTGTTCACAGTACTAGATTCTACGAAAAGTCTTTTACGGTTGAAGCAGTGCACCTGTGGAATGCATTGCCGGTGTCAATTAGGAAGGCCATATCGCAATGCATATTCAAAGCTCGAATTAAAAACTTCTTATCGGAAATATCTTTGAACCTGTGAGTAAAATTTAATTAAGAAATAATGTCCTTTTACTTTTCTGTATGGTACGTATATATATTAATTATCAATATATATATATTTATATATATCATGGATTTATATATTGTGTACTTTATTACTGTGTGTGTAGGTATGTAATTATATTTATATAGTAGTTTGTATATAGCATTGCATTTTCCTCTGGTATGTATTATTACGTTCACCGTCAACCATTCCTACAATTACATAAATTTATCTCCATCCTAAGGTTGTCTGGAAGAGATAAGACCGCTCATAGTAAAAAGTTTTCTAAGGGTGAGTTAGAAGAAAATGCTAATTAGCATTAAGTTCACCTATGTACTTGTTTTATTTTGTGCAATAAAGCATTTTCTATCTATCTATCTATTGTACTTTTAGTTGAAATTGAACCTGAAATTTTTATTGAAATTTATACGCATATTAAGTTTTTATTTATTTTTTTATCCTTGTGGTGTAGAATAAAGTATTTTCATTAATTCATCTCTCCCTTTGATCTTGATGTAGCCATGGAAAGGCGCTTCGTCACAACCGATATGGCCATCATCTTTGTGCTACGTGACCGTACTATCTCAGTCTGGGTTCTAGATATTTTCATTTATAGGGGCGACTTTATAACTAATTAAGTACCTACCCAATTTCTCAGTGTTACCTCAAGAGTGCTGGTCTGACAGCCGTTTTATATTAGGTACCTTCATTTGGTTCTTATGTTCATTTTTAGATCCAAAGAACCCTGAATGAAAGCACAAAAAGTATTGGCCTGGTAGGATACTTTTTTTTTTTTATAAAGCATAAATAAATAAATAAATAATGCTGGACATTTTCACACAGCATCATCTAGCCCCAAAGTAAGCAGAGCTTGTGTTATGGGAACTACATGACTGATATACTACTTATATACTTTTTTTTTTTGTAAATACATACATATTATACATAGAAAACACCCAGACACGAAACAAATGAATGCAGATTATACAAAAATTTGTCCCGTAGCGGGAATCGAACCCGCAACCTTCTGCGTCTCAGGCGGACCTTCGCCCACTGCGCCACAGAGGTATATCGATACCTATGTATATCGAAAGTCTGTCGCTTTAAGTTGCCTAATTTACCTAAGTGGGTACCTACTTACGAATTCCTGCCTAACCCAGTAAGAACCTACCACTTACTTTTAACGAATATATTAACATTGAAATATTCGTCAGTTTAAGCAAATTTCTAACACAAGACCCAAGAAACTTGAACAATGAACTTTATACAACTCTACGTTCTTGTAAACAACTTAAAATTATAATTTAATTTTGCTCAACCGAAAATGATTGTTTCTCCTTAGTTGTCATTTGGGATTAAAACTTTATGCTTGTATTTTGAACCCCTGCAAATAACTCAGTAGGTAAAGTTATATGCTGCAAATTTTTCATAACTGAAATACCTACTATTGGTATTTTCAACGACACACTACTAAACTTAATAGATGGCTTGGTATCTTATGTTTTTCACAAAACCAACCTACTAAACGTTCGCATAATGTTCTATACTAACTCTACCTTCTAACTCTACCTTCTAACTCTACCTTCTAACTCTACCTTTGGTATCTCCCAATGCCATTTTAACGTAACTTATGATTTTGGTAGGAAATAGTGGATGAAGGAATATTATATATGGCCAGCAGTAAATCAGCCTGTGCTTAAATGTATCGGAGCACCATTCACAAGTTTGTATGACTTACTACAGGACAGAAACGGGAATCGTACTGAATTTACGACTCGGTATTTTTACAGCTAAATTTGTAAAGGCCGATATTTTTACAAATGCCAACTTGTAAAATCATTCCAGCACCTCCCGTGCAAATAAAGTCGTTTCAAGGGAGCTTTATTAGATACCTACGCCACTACAGAATCAATAATTTACGTAAGTACCTAATTAACTATTTTTAGCGGGTTGTGCTGGAATATGACCGATTTAACTCTCTTAAACAGTAAATTTTATTTCATTTGTTTCCTTGTAGTTGAAGTACTTAGGTACGCAGGAATCCACTTCTCTACACTTCGTTCGTCTTTTAATACCCAGTCAAATATTATTTTAAATGCAGGAGGTTACACTTAGTGTATTCTAAGCGATGTTTAGACATGCTAAGAAAAACTTTTAGGCCACCTTCAAAGTTGCCTTTTCACACCTGTTCGCTCCCGAATAATTAAATTCAAGATCGTCATTTTTTTAATAAACACTACATAGTCCGGACCTTACACTAGGATTCCCTGTAGCGTGAGTATCAGAAAGTACGAGTGCCGTTATCATGGCACCCAAACCCCTGAACATATATCTGCAGAACATTAAAAAAATTGTACCGCAGCGGGAATCAAACCTGCATCTGGATATCTTCTTGCGTCTTTGCCGCCCAGCATACCATCGCCACTGAGGTCGTTGGTGGCGACCCATGAACACTAGAAGAGTGCGGTACTAATGCGGCCAACTGACTCCCCGAGGACCTTACAGACTGATTCGTACAGAGGAAACAAACACCGTTTGGGTAGATACCGAATACAATAGATCAATAATCAATAGAGAATTTAGGTACTGCATGTGCCGAAAGGTAAATGCGTCTGTTGTAAACCCGTCTGCTACAGCCACTTGAACGTAACCTATTTGTACCAAGTTTGATGAAAGAGATCGAAATTCAAATGAGGCAAATAAAGAAAAAGTTTTGCATGTGTCGAAAGGAAAAGGCATTGTGCCATAGGCGTCTAAAAATACTTATTCACTTGAATGCAACCTATTTGTATCAAGCTCGATGAAAGAGATCGAAATTTAAATGAGGCAAATATGATAGTTTTGTCGTAGTCATTATTGCTAGCGCGTTTTTTGTTTCAAATTCAAAACTAATACTGTGTACGTGTAAATACGATACTAGCGAGCGTGTTCTTTTGTCGAAAGTAATGACAATATTTTCGCGCATCTTTGTTAAAAGTATATTATGACGTTCTTACACCTGTCCATAACATAGTCTGATTTTTCGTTACGGAAAATAAAGAAAAAAATCTGCTGGTTTATGTAAAAATATTTGTACATAAGTTTTTTTTTTTGAAAATATAATATCTCTAATGAATACGATCACCCCGTTTCGTTGTAACAGGTAAAATAACATGCTGTGACTCGTATAAATAAACTCTACAGGATGTGTAGAAGTTTATTTGCGACTCATAACGTTCCTATTCCTCTTATATAAGGAATGCCCGATCAAAACACTCGTCGCTCGTCCGTCGCTCGTCCAGTTTTTCACGACTGCGCCGCAATCGCTCCACTTTATCATACTGGATAGTGCTTTCATGGTTTTCAGCATACGATACGCCAGTTGAACGAGTTGACAGGTGGAAATATTACAAATTACACAAAATAGATGGCAAAATCAAGATAAACCCCTCTGATTAAACACGTAAAATAAATCCTTACTGTAAATAGTCGGCCGGATCCATTTTACGTAATTGGTAGCTATTTTATTTATGCCATTGGTGGAATCACCGGACTATTTTTCTTCTGCCGCTGGACATTTCATAAAAGGACGGCAATATTTCAGATGCTTTTTAGTCTCGTTTTAACGTTCGCTTACCGGCTATGTATAGGTAGGCTCCATTTCTGCACATGACAGGTCTAGTTTGTGACTGCCGTAGAATACATATATCCTAACGGAGTGACTAGGCACCTTGTTTAATAAAGTTATATCGAAGCTTCCTTGTGTAGGTATATTCTTTTAAAAGAAATAGAGTAACCTTTTGACACTGATGACGTTCGAGAACTAGGAAATAATTTATAAAGGTTATTTAAAATTTGTCCTTTCATTTTTTATCAACCTTTTATTAAACTTATCGAGATAATTAAAGCAATTTTCTATTAAAAAAATAATCGCATCTCGATAGATTTCAATGGTTAAATTGTTAATATCGCTAAATCAGCATTCTTTTTCGAGATAGCCAGATAACGTGGAGCCTTGCTATGTTTGAGTTTGCGTTGGCTCCATCAATTTTCAAGAGGCAGGGGGATCAGGTAATTTTGGTGATTTTATATCACTTTATCGACGAACTTATAAAGCGTAGGTACTGACGCGGCAAAAATAACTATTGAATTCATTATTATTGAATATTGAGCTTTGTTACTGGAAAATTAGGCAGTTTTATTCATAAATTCATAAAGGAATATGAGAATGGAAATAAATAGCTGGCTTCGCTAAACCCAGTTTATTTGATGCCTTTTCAGGGTTCTGCAGTTGATAGAAAAATACGTGCATAATGAGTAGTTTAAACTTATTTTGAGTACTTCTAGTAAGTGTATTGTACTTTACATTGTATAATATGACAGATTTAGAACGCCTTCCCTATAGAAATGTTCCTATTTAGGTTTGATCTATTTCCTTTATACATAAGAAGATAAGTTAGGTCCAACACAATTTTTAGGCAAAGTAATATTATAATACGAGTTTGTGTCTGGCATGTCTTATTAGTTTAAATTATATAATTATACAGGATTCAAAAATCTTATGGAAATATTGAAACACGTATCTTACTTCTATAATAAACTGAAGGCAGAGAGATATATAAAATTAAAGTCCCGATTGTGTATTCAGCTAAATCATCGAGTATCATGAATATAATAAGCATGATAGGTATAAAGATAGGTACAAATCGAGGACTGCGATTTGTATGAAGCAAGTTAAGGCATTTCAGCCCCCCTATTCTGTATCTGAATACACTCGGTGACGAAAATCTTCGGGGGTTGAAATAATAACGTCTTTTGTGTCTTTTGCACATTTCGTGCGTAACTTTCGCAACATTTCCGGACAATATCTTCCTTGTACGTGATCCCTATCGGGAGACGTCCAATTGTCCAATGACTTAGGGCGACTGCTTTCATTACAAAAAAGATCGTGAAATAGATAATTCATATGTTGTAAAACGGGAGTTTCTACGTACCGTACTATCGATGAAGGTAGTAACCGACTAAGTTTTAACACATTTCACTAGTATGTGCGGGACGTGAAAATTCTTAATTTTATACGGGTATAATTTCAACAGGTGACGACAGATATACATAGGGTTATCTCTCGTGACTTGTTTTCTATAGCTTTCAACTATTGAATATATTTTCAGTAATAAAAATTACCTACCTAGAGTTTAACATAATCATTATTTAATTGCTTAGTCATTACTTAATCTGGAACCGGAACGACGTCCATTTCATGGTCCGAAAAACCTGCCAGCGCAAAGTACCTAAATAAGTACTTGAAATAAAATGAAAAAAACATTTATTTTTAAAACATCCCTGATAATTAAAAAACAAAACAAATTAGGTTTAATATGAATATGATGTTGGGACAGTTAAAGCCATAAAAATACAAATAAACAAAATGGTACCAAGCCTACTTGTTATTAGAACTGGACAGAAAATGCTACACTTGCTAAGCTCATTCAATATTGAAATGCTTGCCTGTGTGCTAAAAAGAAAATCAAATAACATAGTCTTATTCTAGAAAAATTCTTGAAAGGTTTTCGTCCAAGTTTTTCCTAACAATTCCTGAGTTGTGTATCCTATGTTAGACCTGACTAGTTGTACTAAGTAAGGACATAATCGACTTTTGGTGGTAGGTAAATCAAGAAGAAAAAATGTTGGCGGTCATTTGGTATTTTTTATGTTTTATTGAAGACTATTAACCACCCGGCTTCGCCAACTTGGCACTTGGATGAAAAGTAGCCTGTGTTAATCTAGGTCATGAACTATACCTGTCCTAAATTTCATCATAATCGGTTCAGCCTAATCGGTCAAACATCTAAGCATCCAAACATTCGCATTTATAATATTAATCTTTCATGCGCCAGCTGGGTTTTGATGTTTCTATGTACCTACAGCCAGCGTAATCAATGAACTATCAACTCCTCTGTGATTTAAATATTGATTTTGTTACTCGCTGGTACATTTTGTTTATGTTTCTCAGGCAAAGACTAAATACACAACTACTGGCGAAAAAAACTCAAAATGACTATCTTTTACACCCGTTAAATAAAGAGTTGATTAACCTTTCTGATCAGTTTTAAAAATTCTTTGACGACATAAAATGTAGCTAGTCTAGCGTTGAACAATTAACGATAGGTGCGGTGTCAGCCAACAATTTGTATAGCAAAATAGGCAGAAAACATCATAGGCCAAATTATTGTGTCCAGAAACTGTAACAGCTGGAATTTTGCCAGCAAATGGGCATTACCGACCGTTTTTACCATAAGAGTTGCAAAAAATATGTAGATATAAATCTACATATAAATTGGTTGAGACATGTGAGCTTCAAATTGAAACTAGATTGGTTGAAGGCAGTGACGGCCGGAGGTAGAGTGAGGTGTTTACGTACATTGTTAGCAGTTCAGACAACCTAAAAGATAAGTATGGATGAGATGAACTATACACATACATTGACGGAAGCCTTATTGATCAAGCGAGCGAAGCTAGTGAGTTCAAGAATTGGCACTTTATGTATGGTGTGTCCAGCGATAACTGTCGAAAAGTTGAGCTTTATGAAACTTTAATGTTTACAATGATAACACAAATATATAGGCAAAAGAAGGTTATTGAAAAATTTAGATTTGCGAAGCAAAATGGTCCAAAAATATAGGCTATATAAAATGGAAGCTGGGTTGTTATATAAAATGGTATTGATTGCACGTTTCAAAAATAACTAATTAGTTATTCTAGTTTTCTCAGGTGTGAAAACCTGTGCGTTGGTAGTCAGTCAGCCAGTACCTAAGTTACGTCAGAGCCAGAAGACTTAAGAGTGGCTAATGTGAGTCACATCACGTGACCTCACGTTATCTCGCAATTTTCCTCTAAAGGTCGTCATCCTGATGCAATCATGCAGGTCTATCGCTAACCTAATAACATCATTATAATAATATCATATATCGACTGTCACTGATGATTGCTCAGTACAGCCCTGACCATCACAGATGTGCCAATCCATCCTACACGGTCAGAGACTTGACTGGGATGGAGATGGGATTTCGTGTGTCCAATTGTATATCACTTAACGGATAGGTTAACGAACCGGAGGGACCGGACCGACTGACGATTTTGTATGCCACTTTGCTACTGAATAGATTATAATTTAAGTCACACTCATTCAGAGAAGGATAATCTAGTCAGTAATTAAGGTTTCGGTAAATACCATTAGAAGTGTTCCTGTATCACAGAAGAAATAATTATACTTACTAACTTACCGGTATATGGTGACGTGTGTGTTGTAAATTGTTCGAATTGAGTTATACTGAGGTGAAGACGCGTCGCTTATGATAAACAGAACTTTCACCTTTAACTGAAAGTTCCTAAGCAAGTGTAGTGCATATATGAATAATGTGAATTCATTAAAAAGTGAATATTCCTTGCGCCTGGATTTTTCATATCGCATGAGTCCCAAAATGGATGCACGAAGATTTTTTTAGTGTGGCCTTCTTTAGAATTTAGAAGAATGAATTATGTTTGAATTTAGACATCTAGAAAAACATTGCCTGGAAGTGAGGTAATTCCTGATTATCGTCTCTAGAGTGCAATTTTAATCATTATTTCAATTTAACACCCAATAGACACTTATACACAGCCCTGAGCCAACACTACGATTTCCTGTCTCGTGTGTATCAGGCACTAAGAGTACAACACCTAGATTTGGAACAAATATCTGCAGAACATACAAACATTTGTCCAGCAGCGGGACTGCAATCATTTTACTAGAGTCTTTAAAATGGGTGTCGCAAATATTATAACTAGTATTCTAAGCATTGCACCAATAAAATGTAATTGAAAAGTGTGAGTCAAGTTTTCCAATATAATTATGGTAACAACTTCTCGGCTCATTATAACTTCACCTGCGAACTTGTTAAGCTCCAAAACATTAATTAATTCTTCTAACAAAATAATACAAGTTTGGATGTTGACACGAAACATTAGAACAAATGGCGCGTAGGGCATACCTACTGATAGATATTCTATGGGGCAAAATAAACATTCAATCAGACTGTTATGTTTGTTGTTCGGATCTTGACCGTCCTTCGGCCGCAAATGTTAAAGTAAGGACATTCAAAGAAGGATGCGTTCGATAATATTTACTAACTAGCTTCTGCCCACGGCTTCGTCCGCTAGGTACCCGGATAAAAAGTAGCCCATGTGTTATTCTAATGTATAAGCTATAATACTGTAAAGTTTTATCAAAATCCGTTCATTAGTTTTTGCATGCATTTTGCGTGAAAGAGTAACAAACATCCATCCTCACAAACTTTCACGTATATAATATTAATAGGATATATCCATCAGTCTCGAGTCTGTGCTATTTATGGCCCATTCCGTGCTTGCTATTCAACGGAGAGAATGTGAGCACATTAAGATATAATTATGTGCCGTAATACAACTAGGCGGAGGAGAGGAGGATAGGGGTATAAAATAGCATCTACTTACCTGTGAAGTTCACAAAAAATCGTAAAGTCCATGCAGAGTTTTCGCGCTTTTAACAAACCATGGCTGAATAAACACTACCTTTGCCAATAACTGCAGCATGACTACAAAAACAAGACCATTCGAAAATGGGACTTTTATAACAGACACAAAAGATTTTCTAAATGTTTACGGAAAGACACAATTGTCCGGGGTAATTGCTTACGGGTGTGGAATGTCCCGTGGATAGTGCGAGAGTTAGGAAGTACATTCAGATAGCCGGAGTACTTGAGATAAAAGTTCAATTTATTATGACACTTAAGCTGAGACGCAGAAGGTTGCGGGTTCGATTCCCGTCGCGGGACAAATGTTTGTATGATCTGCAAATATTTTATTATATTTGCAGATATAAATCCGGTCGGGTCTGGGAGTTTTCTATGTATCATAATCATGTATGTATGTATTTACAAAAAAAATGTATGTACGTAGTACATCATTCATGTAGTTTCCATAACACAAGCTCTGCATACTTCGGGCTAGATGATGCTGTGTGAAAATGTCTATAATTATTTATTTATGATGATTTGTTCTAGAGTGTCCTAAAGATGGACCGAGTGTGACGGTAAGATAGAGATAGAGAACTATCTCAAATCACCGTGTGCGAGAGCAATACAACATTTGAAAAGCCTCTTAGTTGTAGGCATTGCTAGAAATGGTTAAATGGTTGCAGGTCCGACTTAAAATTCGACCCAACTGTCGTGTGGTAAGCGTCATCGTTCGCGGAGCCTCAGAATAAAAACTTATTCATATTCATATTTATTGCTCTCATGTAGTATAGGTGTTAATATAAAACATAGGAAGGTAGGTTTGTACATGAATCCCGTATGTGCGCTGCAACTTTGAGAGTTCGATCATATAGGTTACAAAGTACATCTTTTATAGGCTGTGATTGAGGTTGAAGAACACATAAAGGAGTCACCTACAAAAGCAATCACTTACGAAATTCTTACTTTAAATTTTATGACTTACTAGCTTCTGCCCACGGCTCCGCCGGCGTTGTACCCGGATAAAAAGTAGCCTATGTGTTATTCTGATGTATAAGCTATATTACTGTAAAGTTTCATTAAAATCTGTTCAGTAGTTTTTGCGTGAATGAGTAACAAACATACTCATTCCTCACAAATTTTCGCGTTTATAATATTAACTAGGATATAATTATTAAATAATTATTTCTTCATTCAATTTAAGTCAATAATCCGTTTACCAGAAACGTTTGACGTTTGCCAGAACTAAAAAGCCGGACACAATTGACCATTTCACAACCCTGATACATGACATGGGAAGGGAATGTCCGCGTGCGAATAGGATCGCCACTTGTCCGACTTCCCCGGACATGTGTAGTGCGCACTGGTGCATTTTATAACCTAGTTCTGTGATAAACCTATGGGAGACTGAGTAATTTGAGCAAATATTTTTGTTCCTCATATTGTTCATGATTGTTTCAGAAATCAAAAACCATAGCAGAAGATTTGTAGCATCTATTATGAGACTATGATTTCCAATCCAGTCGAATCTAAATTTGACTGGATTGGAAATTATTTTTAGTATCATTGTTCTATTTAGCTAAATAGTGTTTTGTTTTCTATTGTTAAATTTAAAATGACACATATAAAAAAAGGTATTTTCCGGTCTTTAAAATATTTTGTAAGGTTGTCTTCAAATAAGTTTCTAGTTTCATTTCCGCAAATATAACTTAATTAAAAGGCATACATTTAAATCATCATTTTAGTTTTGCAAAAACATCAAGCAAAAATATATAAACGGTCATCTTTTTAAATGATTGATCCTCTTTTAGTGAGACATAAAATAAATCAAACAAGACATAAAATAAATCAAATCAATCGATTTTTTAATTTATTTTGAGCTACGCAAAAAAAAAACTCGTAGAAAAGGTGTTTCTGGGTGCAAAAAAATAACCATAACTTACTGACGCACTCCGTCATGAGATTCGTATTATTTGCTGTGCATTATCGAACCGTGTCAATAATGTACGCATTGTACACCAATTTGTATCATAAGGGGATCGAATATTTTTATTGAATACCAACAATTAATACAAAGATAAATCATTAAAAATAAATATCGTTTATTTAAAAAAGTAACCGTTTGAAATAGATCAATTAGATTCTTAAGGATTAAATAATATTGTCTCTAATTTTAACACTTATTCTTAGTAAATAGGCTAAAGTTGGGTGTGGTGAAAAGGTAGTTACACTTACGTCGAGTGATGGGTCCTGAGGGTGCTAATCTCGGAACAATGTTTGGTAGCGATGAAATATTCAGACAGCTTCCAAACAATAGCTAGCGATAGGGATAGTCGATTTTCTGATTGTGCAAGCAAGCAGTGAAAGATAATCGTATTATAATATCTGTGCTACTATGAAACTATACCTATTTATATTTGTAAGTACATCTATACTTATCAAATCGTTTGTCCTGGCTGACTGACTGACTGATCTACGCACAGCAAAAACTACGAAGTTTAGAAAGCTGAAATTTAGAACATAGGTTAATTGTGTAACGTAAACATGTGCTTAGAAAGGATTTTTGGAAATTACACTTTAAGGGGAGGAAATGGGGGTGAACTTTGTATGAAAGTTTTTGTTCTTTGAAGTTAAAAACATGAAAATTTAAATAACTTCTACTGAACATAAATAAATAATAACATGTTTCAGGGACTCCACGCGTGCAAAGCCACTGGCATCAGCTAGTTTACTATACATTTATTTATAATTATACCAATACCACCTCTATGTATTACCAATAATAATCAGGGCATAACTAGATTCAATAAGTAGCTTTTAGTACGAGCATCGAATAATATGCATATTATACCAATGTTTGAAACAGTACTAAATGTATATCAAATCACACGGATAAGGATGCAATGCAAGTTCCACGAACTGGCCGGCCAGATGTTTCTTTCAATGGTGTGAAATCTGTCTGTGGGCTATGTTTATGGAAATAATTACCTTTCTATTTAATAAGGATTCGGTACGTGTACCTTAGACAAACCACTATTAGGTTTATTAGGTGTTCTTAGCATAATTATTTAGGTAACTGTAAATTATATTAGCCGGAAAATTATGGTCTAGAATAGCAAGAGAAAGAGAGAAGTGGAATAAAATGGAGGAGGCTTTTACCGCCACAGGCGGTCCATACACTAAAGAGTTTTAGAATGTACATAACCATTTAATACAAAGTATTAAATAAGTAGCTAAGTAATTGCATACCTATTTACATCTATATTTTTAACTTAAGTATTTTTTAAGTATTTTTAAATTTGTAAGGTAGGATAAGCATAAAATTAGTGTAGTGCATAGGAAAAATAAAGCTCTTTTTATTTTATATTTATTTATTAAATTATATTATAAAAGATTAATAAATAAAAAAACCTACGTATGTAAAGATAAAAAAATATTTTAAATTTATTCCTTTTTAAAGATGACACCCGAAAATGAGTTAAAAAATGAAAGCAAAAACTTTCATTTTTTAACATTGGATAATCATTGGATCCGGTTTCCCGTAAATCGCTCGATTCGTTTAGATTACCTGTAATCCGGAGTCAAACACCGCTGAGGCTATCGGACGGAATCTGCCAATAAAATTAAAAGTTTCCCGAAGGAGGCCATTGATGTTATCTGGATAAGTTGCCGATTGAGATTTGTTTTTGGGGCTGAGGTGTACGTCTCTTATTGAATTTCCTTCTCGTTTCTTATATCTTGAGGACTGTGTATATCCTAAATGTCTAGGCAATCAAATTAAAACTTTTCCAAAAAACGCTACTCACTTGATAGGTATTATCCAGATCATACCTTCGAAACAAAGTTTTGTTTTTTCAAAGATTACTTTTCGTGGAATGCTGTTCTTAGAAAAATATCTAGAAAGATGTTGTAAATTAAAGCTACTGTACGAAAGAACTACGAAAAAAATATAAATCAGCAAATATCAATTTAAAATAATAAAAAAAAATGCTCTCTGATTGGGTATTCTCGAAAACATTTTTATTCATTAAATTCGGCTACCCAGCGCTTCAGGATGGGAAATGTAATCAATTTAAATTTTTGATTGGAATACACCACAATGATCGAATGCACTATTCATCCGACTGCATTATTATTGTAAGCGGGCCACATGTGTTTGGAATGACAAAAGGCCTAGTATCCATCAAAAAAGGAGCTTGAAGATGGGCGTAATATATTTTTTTATGCAACCAAAGTTGTGATGAAGCATACGTCCCCCATCTGTTGGTAGCATTACTTTTTGCCGGCAAAAATAGTTATGGTGGTAGTACTTTTCCGGACGAGCTCTGCACAAAGAGCTCTATACTACTTCTAAATTACTTTGAATTTGACGACCTCTGTGGCGTAGTGGGCGAAGGCCCGCCTGAGACGCAGAAAGTTGCGGGTTCCATTTAAGCCGCGGGACAAATGTTTGTATGATCTGCAAATATTTCTGGGTCTGGGTGTTTTC
The DNA here is from genome assembly GCA_958496245.1 of Perizoma flavofasciatum. Lineage (NCBI taxonomy): Eukaryota > Metazoa > Arthropoda > Insecta > Lepidoptera > Geometridae > Perizoma > Perizoma flavofasciatum. Next base: position 4,721,932 of record OY292439.1, on the reverse strand, counting down.
TATGTATTATATGAATGTGTTTACAAAATATAACTAGTATAACAGTCATGTAGTTCCTATAATAGAAGCTCTGCTTAGTTTGGGGCTAGATGATGCTGTGTGAAAAATGTCCAGCATAATTATTATTATGAATATTATTATATGGTATGGTATTTTTTCAGCCGTTGAATATTTAAATACTTTATTGCACACCAAATTATATTTCAGTTTTTTCCAGATTATAAGTACTACAAATTTTGACAATAAAGTACAATGAGCGATCCTAAATTTTTTTTTTGCTTTTTGTCAGGACGCTATTTTGAATAGTCCACAGATCTAATTTTTTAATGTGAACTGTAGCTTACTACACAGCGTTTGCTTTGGTGGATAGTGGGAACAAAATGGTTTATTTAAAATACAGTTCAATGCGTGCTGATAAATAGATTACCTATTTTATTCATGGTGAGCCAACTGTAACTGTCGAAACATTTAATACCCATTTGTGAATTTAAATGAATTTACAAGTACCTATGTCGAGATTAATCGCCGTAAATTCACTACTTATAAGTCGCAATTCAAAACATTTCTTATAGATTCGGAGACTGTTTATTAGTCTCTATGTTTATTATAGAGCTCGACTTTCTTGAGCTTAGAATACAACGAAAAAAAATCTTTGAATATACAAAACATACAGAGTGTTGCGTAAAAAGTGGACAATACTTTACCTACGAGTAGAGGGAACCTCAAAAATCTTACGGTTTTCGAGTTATTGGACATTAAATTTGTCCGTTCTTTTCGATGCCACAATCACAACAAGGAATTTTCTCAATCTATTTTTGTTAAAGCATTCTTGGATAACTGTGCTTTCAAATACGGTCATTTTTTTAAGAAAAACTTTTAGCAAAAAAAATATTTTGCTCATATTTGCCAAAAGTTTAACCCTCCTTTTTAACGTTGCTTTGCTGTGCGCGCGGGTCTGTTTTGTCAAGCCATTCGTCGCTATTTGGTGTCTACTGCTGAATAGAAGTTAATTATGAAACGGTCATCAAATCAAATATCTCTTTTAGTTTTTTTTTGCAACAAGAAACTTTAAACAACATTTTAAAACCCTCAATGTGTTTCACATAGGTAGTCTTAGAATCCCTCACAAATGTATCCTCATTTCTCTTTCCTGCTCCATCATCGGGCCCTGATCACTATTTATTTATAACCTACCAAACATAATACCTCTGCTGTAAGTTGGTGAGCAGTTGGGTATCCTGCAGATTCCAGGTGATGCCTCAGCATCAGGTCAAGGTTACCATGTGCAAAATAATTTAATAACCACTGCCGGTATACTTGTTATTAATATGATTTCTAATAGTCTTCAGCCTGTAGAAGTCTACTGCTGGACGAATTCGAAGAGAGGCTTTTGAACGAGAAAGTCTGACGAGAGCCTTCCTACACTTGGTCTGCCCATTACCTTCAACTTTCTAATTCGGAAAATAGTCAGTGATCTTATTTCTTTCGTCCTCGGATTTTCAGCAAAACTCCGAGCATAGCCCTCTCTGACGTGAATACTGGCTGAAAACTTTCATATTTTAATCATTGCGCAGGAAAAAGTACCTAATGAGCACACTCGCTGACAAGCTTCGAAACTGGAATAATATTTTGTCTGATTCAATATATTATTCCAGTTTTAAAACTCGTAACGATTAATCGTATCCTGACGTTTTTTTTGTGGTCGCAAGAACAGAACAAACATGATGGATATCCTCAGGTAAATCCGTGAGGTTATCCAGTAGAGGGTAGGTAGATGCATACACAATACAAGCATTATAATTGGCACCAGGCTTCCAGCGAAATAAACATCTATTTTGTTGCTCTATCCCTCACACCATCCGTTGTATAGCATCGTCTCTTTTTAGCTTTGCCAGTCGAAAACAGACCAGAGACAAATTTCGTTTATTCATTTGTGCGATAGCGATCCGATCATATTTAAAGGTGATGGTATGAAACATTACGTTTCTGAATAGGTACCTATTCTGAGTTGTCTCGGAATTGCGTTGCTAGCTCAAACTTGATGGTCAAGTCCCTGCTCACGTTTATAGTACTAGTACCAACCTACCTAGTAATCATTCCGCGTGACAGGTTGCAAGCTCATCACCGCTTTTAGAAACACTAACCGATGACACTCTTTGAATTTTTGGTTCAAAAGCACGCTGGTTCCTTTACGATGTTTTCCTTTACTGTTTTTATAAAATGAAATAAATAATGCTGGACATTTTTCACACAGGATCATCTAGCCCCAAACTAAGCAGATCTTGTATTTTGGGAAATACATGACTGATATTTTTTTTATACTACTTATATATTTTTTTGTAAATACATACACATTATACATAGTAAACACCCAGACCTTTTTTATTTTAAATTATTAATGGAGTACATTTATATAGTCCTACTACTATTATAAGCGCGAAAGTTTGTGAGGATAGATGTTTGTTACTCTTTCACGAAAAAACTACTGAATGAAACTTGAAAATTTTGATGAAACTCTACAGTAACATAGCTTATACACTAGAATAACACATAGGCTACTTTTTATTCGGGTACCACGCGGGTAAAGCCGTGGGCATAGGCTAGTATAGTATAAATATATACCTACCTTTGTTGTACATACCCACTTTATATATTATAGATGTATAATATACCACAGGAAAATAACTGGTTCACGATCGGGTTTGAACCAATGACCACCGGATCGGCAGTTCGATGTAGCTACCGCCTTACACGGCTATTTTGGTCATATTAAAAAAACTTAAAGTAGGATAAATTTGTTTGCGTCGAATTCAAATAGAGTACGTAATACAAAAAAGTTTTGAATTTTCTGAAGATTATGATCGAGGTGGTCCTGTAATTAATGGCAGCGCCGCGCCTGTATAGTAATATAACATACTAGCCTCTGCCCACGGCTTCGCCGTGATACCCGGATAAAAGTAGCCTATATTTTATTCTCATGTGTAAGCTATATAATGTAAAGATTATTTTATTTATTTTATTTAATACTTCCGCACAAACAATGTAGTGCTAGGAGGACTTAATGCTAAAGCATTCTCTACCAGTCATCCTGGGCGTGCAAAAAGATGGTGTGGCGTGTCTAGTAAAATGTAAACTAATGTACATACACTACAAAATATATATATATATATATATATATATATATATATATATATATATATATTATAAGATACCTATAAAAATAATATATTTAATATAATATATTGAAAATAAACTTAAACAAATAAAACACTTAAATCTTAATTGGTAGTGGTATCAGAGAGAGTTGAAGAGACAAAGTAATTAATGGTTCATCATAAGAAAGTGTTCCCGTACCGACTTTTTAAATGACTCCTTTGAGTCAATCTGCTTCATTTTTAGGGATCTGCTTTTTTTTTCTTTTTTTTCTGCTTAAAGTTTCTTGAAAATCCGTTCACTAGTTTTTGCGTGAAAGAGTAACAAACATCAATCGTCACAAACTTTCGCGTTTATAATAGTAGTAGGATGTCTGCCTAGGTAGGCAGCATATTTTAAATATCAGACGCAAGAGACATGTCCGCTGATAAATAAACAGAATTGCGTAGGCAGAAGTGTAGTTCGACAATAACTAGAATCATTTGAAATAATAACAATACGAAGGAAGGTCAAAGGTGACACTTTTGAAGTTATTGTCTACTTGTACGTTCGTATGTACGAATGTAAGCCTTTTGCCACCTATCTAATCTAGTCTAGTCAAACCAAGGCAAGGTTGACTAGACTAGATTAGACTAGATTAGACTAGATTAGACTAGATTAGATTTATTAGACACTCCCATTTCTGCTCTCTGAAGAAATAATATAAATAAATTATATTACTACTAGTTCGATACGAACTGAAATCTCACGAAATACCGTTTTTACCCGTCTGCCGAAACCAACCTACCCCATAGTTCAGATGAAGCTCTCGAACGCAATAGCATTGAGTATAAGCTTAAATCATATACGTAATATCGGGGCGGTGTCACCATTTGAAACACATATAGATTAGATACAGATTAAAAATGTGTACCAAAAACTATCTAATGGCAATTAAGGTTTATATTAAATTACCTAATGAATTAAGAGCACTAACAGAAAATGATTTCAACCATAAAATGTATAGATGGCTCTGTGACAGATGTTTTTGTACCTTATAGGAATATTTTAAATTTAATTCTAATTTTAATTGTTATTTATTAATTTTATTCTGATAACTATTTTATTTTATATTGTCTTATATTTTATGCATGAAATTTAATATACCAATTTAATATTTCCTCGGAGTAGGCAGGTGCCTAATATTTGCACGACAAATTTAGTCGAGTACAGAGATACCTAAAAATATAGTTAAAGAACCAATGTATCTGTATTCAAGCAAATAAAGTTTTAATTCATTCATTCTCATTTTTTGTTATATATACGAGTATCTTGTCATTTTTTATTGATAATATGACAAACAAACATAATCGATCTAGCTAAAAAAATAAATCGTGTTTTCAGTTTCAGTCCCTAAGGAACGTACCAAACCGCATTAGTAACCATTCACATCAATGCCATACAGGCTTCTTGAGCTCACGTTTTTATCTGTACCTTGATTGTCAGTCAGACAATCGCGCAACGATTATGTACTTATACAGAGAGGTGGTTCAAAATGTACCTGATGTATATTGTATATTTACCATGTGGCCCATCGGGACCATTATGTATGTTTTACTACTTTGGACAGCTTTAGATCACCCTGTATTTTTTATATTTGTTACTGTTCGTACCAGCAAGGGCTTACGTGGAATCCACGGACAACGAAACTTTTTTTTCAATTTATCCTGAAATCTTCTACTGGATCCTTCAAATAAATTGGCGAAGGCGTAATTTCAATATGTAAATCGTGAGGTACACTATTGGAAGGATTTGTCCCATGTCAATCAAGAACAGTGTGACTACGCCGGGGGAAATACGCTAAGTGAGAGTTGCTTACCTGTATCGGGTGTGGTGCTGCGTTTACATCACTCTACTAAACCAGTTACAACTATTAGCGCTAAATTGCTGCGCAACTTTCTTTGTATAAGAAATGAGAGCGAATTTCAATTAATTTGTTGATTACAGTGGCAGGTAAATCTTGTTCCAATGTACTTGGCTTGCTAGATAATGTTTGTACGTATGTAAGTAAATGTCACACAAATTCTTCCACTTTCTTTACACAGCAATTGTAGATAGATATCACTATAAAGGACACCACATTATGTTGAGTCCATAAACAATATTTATAAAGTAATTACAATATTTGAAAATATAACTCTTTGGCTGTAGAAAACAATATGTCATCTAACTGTCACTTGTTTTTATACCTCTATTGTAGTGTCTACTGTCCACCACAGTGAACAACATGAAGAGGCTGTCGAAGAGTATGAAAAACATGTTTCCGAGGTCACCATGGAGTTGTGGCATAAATGTTTTCAAAATTGGTTTATTCGTGTGAAAAGGGCATTAACGCTAATGGAGAATAATTTGAGAATAATAAGTTAATTTTTGACCATTCATAATATGTTTTTCTTATTCATTCCAGAAATGTTTAGTGTGCCCCTCGTATAAACTTAAGGTGGCTGTGTTTTTATGGATTACTCCGCACGAGCTCAAGCTGGCATATCATGGGGAGAGGCTCATCCTTGGTGACGCAGATGCGTTCTTAGCGGTGCGTGGTTTCACCCATGAGACTACGGACTGTGGGAAGCCACCTTAATAATTTTATTTATAATCCACTTAAACCAGTGGTCATGTTTTAGTATCTAGTTCAAGTGCGTGTAAACGCGGCACCGCGTAATAGCTCCGGACTTGTGTGAGCAGCGCAAGCCAGAAACTTACTAATGGTCGATTACCGTTTGACAGGAGATTACTCTCTGAAGCGCCAGTCCGTTGTGTGATCACCTAATCATTGCTTTGAGATGCGGAATCTCACCTAATCCGCAATCAATTATATACCCATCTTAATGTACCTATCTACAAATTGTTCTCATTTTGATAATGATACTTTAATATTGATGGCTTGCTTCTCATTTCATGTCGTAACAATCAAGTTTATGAACAGAGTGCACTAAGACGTGTGCTGCCGAAAACTAAAAAGGACGTCGTTTAAAAACGTGATTCTTGGCCGACTTTCACTAAAGTTGATGAAAATAAAAATGTTTGAACATATTAACATATCTTTATATTTTGAAATCTCGGTTTCAGAATGAAAGTTCAGATGTTCTAGTTCTTTCATAACTTTTAGTACCTATGTACGCTAGTGTAATGCAAAAACAAAACTTCGAACAGCAGGCTTTATGAAAAACAGTCACAGATTTAACAACCTTCGAAATAAAGATTGATTTTGTTTTGTTGTAGGGCTCATATAGAGGTAATTGTACCCGTGATTTTAGTTTTCGGAAGAAGTCTTCCAATAGTGACCTATCTAAGAATTATCCTTGAAGAAATACAAATCGATTGAGAAAACCGTTATTTTGTTAATATGCTCAGTGAAATACTCGGTACGTAGATTCAATGACGTAAAAATCTAAATTAAAACCGTAGAAATGGGGTGAAAAAATGGGTTTGAAGTTTCATATTGGACTTTTTATCAACATCCTATTATTTAAAGTCGGTTTGTATTTTAATCTGTTAGAGCCGGTGCAGCGGCTGATTCGGCCGAGGATCTCAAGAGGCGCAAACATAGATATTTGGTCTCAACATTTGGTCGAGACTTTGAGATCTATCAAATATATAAAGCTTACTTATTTTAGCCTTTTGGGGTTGAGACTCTGAGTCCACGAAGAACTGGCACTCTTCGCATTCTCAAAATTCTTTCAGGGCGACTGGTCGAAGCGACGCGTGACCAGAGAGCTGGGTCTTATCTGAGTCAACGCATTAGCATTGTCATTCAGCGTGGCAATGCGGTCAGTATTTTGGGAACGCTTCCATCTGGTAGTGATCTGGATCAGTAGAGCTATCTATAGATCGTTTGCAATGGTCTTTAGATAGCTAGCTGTTTCATCTGTATTTTTTGTATATACCTACTTGTATATAGTTGTATGAATAAATTTCAATCAGTTATTTTTAGCGGAACTTACCCAGCTTAGTGCTTTAGAAAATTAGGTTATCCTATCTCATATATTTTCCATAAATCCTGTAAAACATGGCAGAATAAGGTTGTCCCGGCAGCGCGCCCGTCAACATTTTGAGCAGCCATTTGATTTCCCCCGGGCCATCGTGGCTTAGATTTTAATGTTCATTCACTGAATAATAGCTTTTGTCCAATTTTTTTAATTAGGCTCATTTTATTTTTGATATTCTTTGATTTGCTACTAAAAAAAGAGTCAACTGATATCCGTATCGAGAAACCTAGAAAATTAGTCATGTCACGGCTTGTCACTGTGCTGTTTTATTCGATGTAAAGGGATGATAATACATAGGGCGCACTATATGTTTCCGGAACTGGCAATTTACGTAAACAATATTTAAAAAGTAATTACAATCTTTGAAAATAGACCTCTTTAGCTAACAGTTTCTTTCATCTATCTGACACTTGTTTTTATATTGCGTGTCTACATCACCATTAATTGGACTCGTGAAAATGGTGTAAACACCACAAGACTACTATTTGTAGTTGGTTTGCAGAATTCAAGCGCGGTCGCGTCTATCTCAGTAACGGCGAGATAGACGCGACCGCGTCGCGTTCGTTTTGTGATAGTCAACAACAAAAACGGCGACGCAGTGCGTCTTATGATCGAAACAGACAGGCATGCGATCTAACATGATATTCGGGCATCCTAAGGTATAGGTATGAGTCCTAAGGTATAGGTATGAGTCAAAAAAAATGGACTACGTCACTTGGTGCTATACCATGCAGATACAAGATACAACGAAGGGCCATCAAATTTGGTGTGGGACACAGTAACAAGTGACGAAACTTAGATTTATAGCTACGACTCCAAAAACAAAGCAGTAATTTAGCGTTTGGGTTTTTCAAGATGAGTTGATATCAACCAAAGTGACGCGCGTAAAAGATGCCGCCAAGCGGATGATTGCTTCATTTTTTTTAATAAAACTTAACACATGGCTACTGTTTGCTTTAGAGAATCTTCGTACAGTGAATAGGGATTGGTACACGATCATTTGTTTGCTGGAAGTTATTGACAAACTCCGTAAAATTATTCGTAAACACCGTATCATCTTGCACCATGACAATGTCAGCTCTCACACGCCCAGACAGACAAACTGATTTTTGAAGGTAAAAAACGTAGAACTTATGAGGCATCCTGCAAATAGTTCCAACTTGGTACCTTGTGACTTCTATCTGTTTCTAAAAACCATGACCATACCATGACCATGGTATATTTTTCTTATTCATTCCGGAAATTTTTAGTGCACCCTTATTAAATGAATGGTTTATATATCTTTTCGACAGATTTTTGTGCCCAAGCTCTTAATCAATACATGTACGTTTTTTTATAATTAAAAGTTTTATACAGGTCTTTATCGCGAGACTATTGTAACTCTGCAGAAACGTCGGTCATACAATAAAAAAGGCAAGTAAACGCAAATAAAGACCCGTAAAAAACTTATGTTTACTGATCGCTAAAGTACTCATATTTATGTACGTGAAAATTCCCGTTTTTACAATATGAATAGTCAAGTTCACGATAGTTTTTGTACTCATATTTGTTTATAAATCCAAAACAAATGAAAGATTGGGGGGGGGTTTAAAGTCAAAATTTACTTTTTTTTACCTTTGAAAACGCTTATAAGGAAGTAAAATAACTATTCATAAATTGCAAAGTGAAATTTCCTGAGAAACTGTTTCATAATTATTTTTGAAACAGTGTTCACGACACGAGACTACACGCTTTATAAGTGAACTTTCTTTTTAAAAATATAAAAAATATCCAAGCCTTTCCTGTTTGTTATTAAAACATTTAAAAAAAGTATCTATTATATTGCCTTCATATCTACCGGAAGACATCTAATGTTGGATAATAACTTTTCCTTAAACTTCACGATGAACGGTCGTGAACCGCATGCATTCATAGACTTCCTACGACCGTTAAAATGCCATCAAGAGAGAGTCGTCACTGCGTTTTTTGCTTTGTGGTCGCCGAAACACCAGTATTTTCAGTTTGGTGAACACTTTTATTCATTTATTTATACAACTATAGTGTCAAACAAACATAATAAGGCCCCACCTATTGGTAAGCGGTGTATCACACACGCTTTGCTGACCTTTAGAGATAACGGGTCAAAAGTATCATGTGCCTATAATTTCACGAGCATCCATACCCTTCAAACCAGAACACAGCAATGAGAGCATTTTTTTTGATTTGCTATTTGTGGCTTTGGTATCACTGCGGCCGTCACAGGCTTAGTGTGATCGCCACTTGTTTTACTTCACCCTCCAGGGGGCGTTCAAAGTTCACCGCTTAACCCTGCAGCTGTTAGGAACTGCAGGATCTTTTTGGGTGTGTTCATCTGGGCTAAGAATGTGCTTTCCCAGATGAGAAAAATGAGAGCATTACTGCTGTTAAATAAATCTGATTAGCTTTATTTTATACCTGATTAGCTACCTATCTATCGCATTAGATAGGTAATAAATGCCATCTGAAAAGCTTATTTCAAAGTAGCAGACAATACATTTTGTAAACACACAAACTTTGCTGTCGAATCTTATTCTATTTAGCTCCGACACGTTTTGAAAGCTTCAAAGACCCCGAACAAACGGGTATGTACCTATCTTTTGTTACGGTTATTGTAGGCTGACCTATAAATTTCGCCTATCTCACGGTCCATATTAAACTGAAATATTATAAAGAGCCACCATATTTAGAGAATATTCGTCTGCTATCTTGGTTTGTGAAGAAGTATGGAGATTATTCGGTTCCAATTTGCATATTTTTGTAAGATACAGATTAGGTCTCAGAATTCGTCTGACTGCTTATATGATAGCTCAAGAATGTTATTTATAAGAATATTATTTGCATTCATTTCTATGGGAGGTTGAAATTCATATTTTATAATAAAAGGATCTGTTGAAAATGATTCTTTGAAAATAATAATGAGTTGCATATTATTATGTTTCTAAAATTCTAACGACAAAAGTAATTTCGTCTAAATATAAACATAAAGGTTTTATCAGATTCACCCTGAGTTACTTTTCTATTATTACGATATGGTTGCGATATTTCTTCTAAGAACTTTTCAAGATACTTATCAATTTGTCATTTGTACAAACGAACCATCAATTGCTTTTTGAATAAGAAATTAGCGGTCAACTCGTAGCTACGGCGTAGCACATTTTCTGCACCGTAGATAAATCGTATCGATTTTTTTAGGGTGATATTTATACTTACAGCTTATCTATATTCGACCTCGATGGCGTGGTAAGCTGCGAAAGACGCAAGAGGCTGCGGGACAAATGCCTATATCTTCTGCAGATATTTGTTCAGGGTCTTGTGGTACCGCGGTACTTGTTGTTCCTGACACCCACGACACAGGGAATCCTAGTGTAGGGTCAGGTCTATGTATGTCTGTTGGGTGTTTATGTTTATATAAGTATGACGTCTGTACTTCTTTAATTAAATGCATCTCCGGTGGGTATATTTGTCATGTCAGATGACAATATGATTCGCAGATTGGATAGAGTGATTTTGTGTTTCACCTAGGGCCCATGTAGCGTTAGTGCTGCGTACACATTTCTGCAATGAAACATGCAAAGTAACATACGATGTTGGATGTCTTGGGCGCAGGAGCCGCTCCTTTTTTGCGCACGCTACACACGTAAAACGTGCGCAGAGCGAACCATAAATTGTCGGCTTTAGAGCCAAACGCAAAGGGGCGTCAAAGCAATAGGCAGTATGCGCGTAGAAGGTTCGTATTATATGCGGGGTTCACGCAAGCGAGCGGTTAGTGTAACCGGTTAGTGCTTGAAACACCAGAGGTATCACTTACGCAGTGCCGACCCTGAGACATAACGGGTAAAAAGTTTTATATACCTGTAATTTCACCGGCACTTATACCCTTCAAACCGGAGGCAATACGAGAATTACTGCTTGGCTGCAAAAAAAGGTATGGTGGTAGTACTAAAGATAAATGATAATCGTTGTAATTTGTGATAAATACCACAATATCTACAGCTAGGTATGATTTCAACACAAAGTCGACACGCCGCGCCTGATTAGCGGTCACCAATTGACAGCGACGCGTTTCCAATGACACAAAGCTAATTCTACCTGCTTCATCAGAGCGAATGAAACGTAATTACACAACAGCGAGTGACATGGCTCGCATGCCTGCCCGGACACCGGACCCGGACACGCGGATACCCAGACACTACCGGACACAGTGAAACTAGATAAGTGAGTAGACATTTTATGCATATTTTATACTAGGTACCAGCGAGTGCGATTATGTCTTCAAGTTTTCTTCTCTCCAACAAGTTTCGTCGTGAAATGGAAGTAAAACGTTACGTAAATAGTGAATTAAAAAATATTCATGTGTGATATGGATAAAATAGTATTTTTTTGACTATGACTTAGATTACAACAGCTTCGCTCGCATAGTAGAGAATTCACATGCTTACTTACGAGGATAAAGATTTCAACAGTTGTTTTACTAATTAGTATTTCATATCAGTGAGAAAGAGACAAACGAGAATAATATTTCTCTCTAATATTTTATTATAATATTAAAAAAAAAGACTTCGAATAAGTTGATAAAAGTTCAATATCAAATTTCATCCACCATTTTTCAGCTTAAGGGTGATTTTTTTTCATGTTATTTGTGTGAGTGCATCCTTCTCATTTTTTAAAAATTAAAATCGGTTCATTATTTGCGTAAATATCGTGTACACAAAAAACATCGAAAAAATTGAAAAACTCCTTAACTTTAGAAGTCGTTTTTTAAAAAAAGAACGTTATATAATTTATTTTTAAAATTCGCATAACATTAAATAACAAAGACTTTATAATAGTCTCCCATATGGTTTGCTAACACAATATCTACTAGGACAAAATATAATTCTATTTTCAATACATACACTTAAGAACAATTTTGCGAATTTTGACAACCACTTGACAATCTTTGATCACCACCGCCACAGCCACCGCCACCGCACACCACAGTTTGACCGGGCCCTTAAAGTTCAATCTTTAGACCCTCAGGTCAGGTCACCAGACCTGACTTTTTATCATAAATGAGGTTGTTTTCTTCATTCATGTTTAATGAATAAATAACTTTAACTTTAACCAGTTGAGAATGCTGACCGTACAAATACAAAAAGTAAATTAGAAGTAAAAAGTAAAAGAGTATTGAATTGAGAATATCTAAGGTAGGTATATTTTTTAAAGGCGGTTTAGCTAACAAATGCCACTTCAAATCAAATCAAATAATTTATTTGCAAGAATACATATTTTATAATTAAGGTCTTAAATAATATTATGATTGCAAATGTACTCAGCCTGCATGCAGGCGTGCAAATATTAAAAATGTCCTGCTAATTTATTTATATTATTATAAGTAACATATTCATCTAGGCTATAAAAACAATTACACATTAACCATTTACTTAAATTTCTCTTTAATATAATTCCATCTAATGCTTTAAGTTCTTCAGGTAACTTATTATAAATTGTTAGACACATATTATAAACATTTTTTTTATAGATATCTTTAGAGCAAAGAGGTTGATACATTAGGTTAATAAACCTGGACCGTTTTTGTCGAGTTATCACTTCGCTGCGTTTTTTAAAATAATTTGGGTGAGTTTTTAGAAACACACATAATTCTCTAATATACATACATGGTAGAGGCAAAATATTAGGGAGATGTCCTGCTGTACAGTCAGAAACAGCCGGCCACCGCACACCCTGTGATGTTATATTCAGGTTTAATAACGACTAATCCTGACCTATGTCACAAATTACTCGCTTTTGTCCGTCACCGGGGATTTGAAGCAGTGTGCATGCGTTACGCGTATGCATTATGCAGCGTCTAGTTCTACATTTACAATGCAGGTTTGCATTTAATTACTGACGTTCTAGAAAATGAGGAGAGAAGGTAAAGGGAATTTTGTTACTTATTTACCCCAATTATTTAACAGTCGGTCCGTCGTTGGCATGCACGTTAACAGTGAAAAGTCTATGTATTATCCACTTGTAAAAATGTTTTGTTGCTTTTATCGTTTACTTCAGTAATTAGGTAGTTTTTAGTAAATGCTTCGATTCTGTCTGTGTTTTTGACTTTGTTTCCGAGCAAAACGCATAATATGCAATCAAAACTAGCGTTTTGCTTTGCTTTTATCGCGTTGTTAAATATACATAGGAAGTTCCGAAAAATACTACAGAACAATGTGTAGGTCGGTGGGCGTTGAATAAACGAATAACTAGTAGAATCAACCGTTTACGTTGAATCTACGTATCGACGGTTCACTGTCACTCATTCAACTAGTTGAAATCGTAGACGGCTAAACTGAGATGCTACTACGTTCATATCGACGGTCAACGCGATGAAACGATACGTAGACGGTATTAACCGTCTACGTTCACGCAGTTGAATCAACCGTTTACGTTGAATCAACGCATCGACGATTCACAACTAGTTGAAATCGTATACGGCTAAACTGACGCGACGAGACAAGACGTTCACACGTCCATAGACGAGTTTATAATGAAACTGGAAAAGTATGAAGTGAAGTTTTTTATGGCAAATAAATAGATACCTATATTATATTATTTCTATATTTTATTTATTTTGAGAAATAAATTACCTGTCTTTAGATAGCTAGGCTGTTTGATCTGTATTTGAATAAAATGTAAGTATTATTTTTCAAATAGGCTCGCATAAAATGTAGAAAGGAAGTTTTAAGTTTTACGGCACATTTCTTCGAAATGTATTAAATTTCAAAGAAACATGGTAATAAGATTACCTACCTAGTTTTTATGTTACGGTCGAGCTACGTCAGATAATCACCCGGTAGATACTACCGACTAGGTAGACATCGTCGCGAAGTTTAGATAGTTCGTCTATATAACGAACTTGAAACATCGACTAGTCGACGAATTCAGCTAGTCGATGGACTAGTTGTTGAGCGAAAATTTATGGTTTCGTTTCGTTTACGATAATTACGTCGACGACCCATCGTTAGAATCTAGTGGTCTTCGACGGGTTTTGTATGTTGAATAAGTACCCATCACAAATGCAGCCAATAAAGACCGTTGCAATCGATCTAAGATAACTTATTTATATTGGTTGATCGGAAGCTGTTTTTTGTAAACCTGTTGTAAGATTATCCGGTTTATAAGATATTATAGTTTAAGTCAGAAAACTTAAATGGGTCGTTCAGCCTCAATTCTCACCGAAAACATATGTCAACTATCGGACTTTTTAATTTCGTCATATTTCAAAATCCCAAATGTTTGAATGAAAGTTTACATATTCGGTTGTTTCTGGGTTTATTAGAGGTTAACATTCTCCATAGCTTCTCGTATATTCAGGAGCATTTCTTGAAGCAGAACTCGAACGAAAATAGTCAGATTGAACCACCTTCGGAGTGATTTTGTTTTCTTCTTTGGCCTACGTAGAGGTGCTATTTTCTAGTTACATTCCATATATTCGATTAATTCGATTATTCATTTATTTTCCTACGTAGAACACAGCAGCTCTTTTAGCCAACGAAAACATGTAATTAGGTCAGCACCGATGTTTCCCGTTTCGAAAGAACGTGTGTATTTAATGTAATTAACTGTTTGTAAGTCCTTGCGTATTCCGAGTTCCTTCTTGTGGATTTAAACAATTAACGTTCATTAGAATGCACAGAAGCTTTTGTGATGCAAATTCATTGTATCTGCGTGTTAACTAAACACTTTGCAAAAATAGTTATCATAAATGCGCGAAGTATATAGTTTAGCAACTCGGGTGGCCAATCCAAATATGACAACATACTAAAAATATTGAATCGAATAATATACGATCCATTATATCAGCGCTTCGAATGGGTCATAAAAGTTAAAGGATCTGCCAGAATAACTTTTATAATATCGATCGAACTTAACTTCAAGAACTTCGAGAAGTCTGTTTTATAAGGACTAACGTGTAACTTGATGGTTGATAATTGGAAAAAAACTGTATAGATTTTATAGGTGTTAAACAAGCTATACGAGTATTTGGTCACCTAGTTGCTAAGCGATTTCTAGCGTATTATAACATTCGCATAACATTTGCTTGCAAATGAAAAGCAATTTCATAAATGCAGTGCATTCGAAGTGCAAGTTCGTCTAACTTTATAATAAAATTCAATATTTTGAAGTCGTGCGCGGTCCGAAGTCAAACAGTGTCGGCTCACCAACTTGCGGATTTTAGAGGAACCGTAAAAATAGTAAACACAATTTCAGCTTGTGAAAAGCATTGAAAAGATGAATCTCGGTCTTGCAAACACAGTGGGGCTTGGTCGTGTCTCGAGGGGAGGAATCTTGTAAGTTTTATTTGATTCTTAGATTTTGGCGCTGGTGTATATAAAATATTGCAAATTCAGTTTGGTTGGAGAATGGTGCCGATGTAGCGGTTGCCAGATCCATCGGCAATAGCGTAAAGTCTTTATGAGACCCGAAATCTATAGAATATCTTATTTATTATACAACTTTTCGAAAATAACAAGTGAGTTTTATTTGATTTAAGTTTTCTGATGATTTCTACCTACTATTTCTCACTAGATTTACAGTTACCATGTCCAGGCTTTATCACTTTTAGATATCACTTTTTTGGTGGCTATAAAAAACATATTTAAACGGAACAGAACCTAACCGCGTCGTTTACAGACATAGCTAGTTTACGACTTTTTCCCTCCATATCATTAAAACTTCGAAGGTATTTTTAATAACTCTGTTAATAGGTATAATTTATACACATGTTTAAAATAGATGCTGTATACATAGCATACAGAAGTCGAAACAGCAACGATGCAGCGTAGACTCGACGTAGAATAGTCTTATTTTTTTACCATATTTATCTATTCCGAGTAATAACTATTCCGAGTCTACGTCGAGGCTAATGCTACACCCTGCGCCTTTTAAACATCCCTTGTGTGATGTTTAATGCAAGGGCAGTTTCATCATTATCACCAACAACCTGTAGAAGTCTACTGCTGGACTTAAGCCAACCCAAAGAGTGCCATGACGAACGATCATGGGATGCCTCCATCCACCAACATTCCGCAACCGATAAGATGTCATTAGCCCATCGGACGGGGGGCCTTCCTAGACTGCGTTCATGTTTACTTATATGCCCACAAGCATTTAATCCGTAAAAACCAAATGAGTTCCTTTATACTTATACTCATTTATATGTATAAACTTTAGGAACATAGAGAACACTGAGTTACGTCAATAAAATTACCTATTACAAAACTAACATTGTGTATTTCGATTGATGCTAGAAACAGGCAAGTATTTTACATACCTATAGGAATGTTATAGGAATGTTATAAGGAATGTTACATATTAGGCTATTTTATGCATTATGACATACTCGTATATATTGCTGCTGTAAAGGGGCATTGTCTAACAAAGAAATGTATTTTGTTGAACAACAAAAGAAATTTGTTGCAAGAACAAGCACATATACGTTCACTTGTTTAATAAAGAATAATATTAGGGCACGTTTTAAAAATAGCTAATTAATACATAGAACTGTCTTGAGTGGTTTTATTTGAAAACGTTATTCTTTCTCTACGATCCCTTTGGGGACGATAACAGTAAAGTACTTGGAAGATAATTAAAAAGACCATCTATCGATGGCCCCTTTTTGATGACTGTAGTCTGAATCTGTTTGTTTGTAGACGTTTTGTTCTATTATATATGTGTGTTTAGCAGATTTTACAATAGCTACGTATCCAGCCAGATAGATAATAGGAATGTTTCAGACAAATTGTAGCAAGAGTCCATTCGTATGACGCAAGACGGTTGAATCTGAATATAAAATTAAGGTAGTTTTGGAAATAGTCATCTCTACTGTTGCTCTGCAGATTTCAGCCAACCAAGCCTGTTACTACATAACCAAACTTCAAAAAAGTGAGATATAAAAAAATATTAGAGTTCTTCGAGAAAGAGGTCGTCCGGGGAAGTACACCACCATACCTATTTGCGCGAATGATACCTTTGGTGTTGCAAGCGTCCATAGGTTACGGAAACCGCTAACCAACTGGTGGGCCGTATGCCACTTTAGTAGTAAAAAAAACAGATATGTTTACTGTTTTTTTTTACAAATCATATGTACTCGTAATTTGCTTTATTAGCTTCAGATAAATATTTTTTTCTCGGCAAATTTCATTCTTGAAATTTTTGTAGGAGTTTCAACATAGCATGAAAATACAATCATCCGACCAAATACACAGCTTGCGTATGCATTCTACAATGCACGTTTCCATCTGACAACAGTGTTGCAATGTTCCGTGTTTCCTGTCCCAACATTTTGCCGGAGTAAACATCATGGTAAAATGTAAAATGACTCTAGTAAATTCAGAGTAATAATCTTTGAAATATGCGTAGTTTACACGAAGCCATACAAACAGACTTAAAAAAAACAGTCTCAACTTGGTTTCGACGTGATAGAACATTCTTTAACAGATAAGCATGCAAGTCGTTAATTAGATAATTCAATGTTAAAGATGAGAGGTTATAAGTCGTTAATTAGATAATTCAATGTCAAAACAGTCGGATTTGGTGTTATCATACACTTATACATAATAAGTTATCAGCTGTCTTGTCTCTCTAACTTCGTGTAAACCAAGCCTATTTTGAGTCTCTTCACCGCTTGTCTATCGTGACTCTAAGTCTTATTGGTTTAGTTAGGCAGGAGGTAAGGATAGAGGTATTAGAGGTACGTGTAAATGCAAACTAGGAGACCGGTCCAGTACGTGCGCTTTATCTGAGCGCCAGTTAAAGACTGTTCGCAAACATAAGTGAGAACAGTTTTAATATTTAGAATTAAACTAGTACTTAATCTATGGTGCGATGTGGAAGCGTATCCCTACGCATATTTCAAAGATTTCTACTCCAGATATGGAACGGCTACGGTGGAAATTAGCAGTCACATAGCTATTAATGTACAAATGGCATTTATTACTACAATCAAGCTACGACGCAGAATGTGCTACGACGTAGCTTATAGTTATTAAAATTCTTGTTTTTTTTTTAGTTTTATCATGTTACGCACGTCGCAAGTGTCCCTTAAACAATGGATCCATGCATTATTTAGGGCCTAGGTCACGTAGTAGACTTCTTGCGGATGATGATGTTGATGACCACTCACGGATACAACTCATAAACTTTTGCAACTGGGTCGGAACACACTTTAATTATTGACTAAATTAAGTTTATCACCGCTGGTACCCAGCTCAGCACACACCAACAAAGGAGCTAAATTCTGAATTCCTTGCGTCCAGTCTTGGCGAACTTCTTAAGTAGTCTGGATGAGTTAGCCTCCGTGGTCTCTGAGACCGCACTATACTGACATTCATCAGGGTTGGCAAATGCTATTTCATAAGACTCCGACAGATTTTTTATTTACATTAGAATAGTAGGTTCCTTGAACTTTAACGCTTGTCATCGATAGGAGATTCATCCTCACACCATAGAGCCTAGGTACCATGTGTTTTAGAGGAACTTCTTCCCATGAACACTCAGGTTATAGAATGATCTCTCTGCTGAGGTTTTCTTATGTGACTATTAGTCCTAAAAAGACCTTTAACGTAGTAATCAGAGAGAGATAATATGAGGATCTTAAAAAATGGCGTTTTAGAAATTTTAAAAGGTCGTCTACGCCCTTTTGCCGTCTCTGTTGTGTAAGGATTCATAGGCTGCGGTAACCGCTTACCAACAGGTGGGCCAAAAGGTAGTCCATAACTATAATCGAATTCTGTATAGATATTACTTAAATATAGTTATTTTTAATTTTATAAAGATCGGATGAACTATTTGGAAGTCGTTCAACATACAAACATACCGGTAAACAGTACCATATTTTCCAATTTGACTCCGAGATCTCTCTCGCATCGCTACTTCGACCAAATAGAAAAATATTGAAGGTTTTTAGTATTTAGTGGTTAAGTATTTTTTTTCCAAAAAAATATTATACTACAATGCCGTGCCAATTTTATAGTAAAAATCAATAAAGGTATAGTCGTTATAATATCCTAAAATGATACCATACCACGATAATTCAATTCTATTTATTCTTCTACTTGGTAATACATTTTTTAACAACCCTAGACGGGACGGAACCGGTACGTCCCACGACCGGGTGGAATTAAACATAGTGTACACGCCACGTGCAAGTCGCAAGCCGGAAATTTAACACGTCCACGATTCATACATTGCAGAATGTTGTGTATTTTTATAAATTAAAAAATAACAATAACTCTCTGACAATATTCCTGTAAAATGAAATTTAGTTTGCTTTGTCTTTTACAACGTATTAACGAAACAACTAGTCCCTGCCCACGGCTTCGCCCGCTTTGTACCCGGATAAAAAGTAGCCTATGTGTTATTCTGATGTTATCTATGTAACTATAAAGTTTCATCAAAATACGTTCAGTAGTTTTTGCGTGAAAGAGAACATCCATCCTCACAAACTTTCACGTTTATAATAGTAGTAGGATTACGGCGGACGAATAGGGGTTAAAGCAAGTGACCAGGGAATGTGCTATATTGACTGCCCCTTAATCCAAACACATATTTGCAGAACATGCAAACATTTGTCCCGTAGCGGGAATTGAACCCGTACCACTTGAATCACAGCTGGCTTGCTACCAGAACATCGAAGTCGTCAATGAGTAGTTACAGTTATGCTATTTCAGATTCTCCAATCCACAGTTCTTTGTTTAACCAACATAAACCGTAAAACAACATCATGAAAAGGAAGACCTTAATTGTTTATTTATTAGACAATAGTAATAACATTTAGATTTACGGCTTGAGGGCCTTCTATTAATCATTTGAATAATTTGGCTATTACGAACGGCAGGTTGGGACTATTACTCATTCCAGGATTAGTAATTAACAATAACAAATGGTAGTGTTTGTCGCGACTCGAAAGAGACGATGTTATAATTTGGGGGCAGGTGAGAGTAGGTACTCGTACTTACCTACACTGTCAACTTATGTCTTAAAATGTTCCTTTGAAAACCGCTGACTTGATAGCTTTTAAATTAAAATAAATTCATTTATAAATTCGGACAATAACAGAGGTCCATTTGTGTTTATGACCTAAAAAGCAATATTAGTGTTGTAGTATATATGTAACCTACCTAGGTTGCACATGCACTCCTCACTCATATCCCAGTCAAGCAGTCTACGAGACTAATAAATAAATAAATGCTGGACATTTTTCACACAGTATCATCTAGCCCCAAACTAAGCAGAGCTTGTATTATGGGAACTACATGACTGATATACTACTTAAATACTTTTTTATTGTAAATACATACATATTATACATAGGAAAACACTAATTGACTAGGACCTGAATGAATGACATGTCATATCTTTTAGGTATGACCTGCAGCATGCTATTGGTGTTACCCCGCAGTCTACTGAGCCAATGCTCAGTAGACTGCGGGGAAGCACCGTAAAGTTTTTTTATCTTTTCCTCAATAGGCAGTTTTTTTATCTTTCCATCACCTGTTTGCCCAACATAACATTTTTTTTATCTATCTCATATTGAACAATTTACCCCTGCATGACGCGTTGGGTTAAAAGTAATTTTCTGAGTTTTAAATTTATAACAGGTTGATCATAAAGCTGTACTGACCACGATATTCTTCAATATGCATAGTCCGACACGCACTTGGTCAATTTAGTAAGAACTTTTGTCTGCAAAGTGCTGTTGAATCTTTTATTATTCTATTTTCATCTACTTACTCGTTGTCATGTTTTTGCGAACTGAGAAAATTGCATAGGAAAGTATTTTGCTCTAGGTATAAATGTAAGAAGCATGGGTACCGACCGAGCTACCATTTATGTTAAAGATGAGAGGTTATATTTCAACATTATTTATTAAGGGTCATAATTTACCAGCGTTTATTATTTTTGTCGTAAAGGTTTTATTCGAAGACTTTTTTTTTGTTTTAATTCTTCTAGCTTTGCGGTAGAAAGAGGTGGCCCAAGGTCTTTTGCCGTGGCATACTTTCGGGGAAGTCTATGTCCAGCAGTGGACCTCTACTTTTGTTAATAATGATGAACACTTTTTGTTGTCAAGTGTTAAATAAGTACATTAAACAAAGGAGATTTACCACATTTGACGAAATGCGAGAAAAATTGCAACACAGTTGGCATGTCACTTTTATTCCAAAATCTATCGTTTCTGAAGCCTTAACACCTTTAGCAATTCAATTAATGGTCAGATTCATGTGTACCCGCATTTACTCCAATATTAATTCGAGAATGAGCGATGATCGTTGCGTCGAAATACCCATTACCCATAGCCACACAGTACGGGACGTGTAACTATACATCTTTGATACTGTTTATTTTAGTTTTTATAGAGGAAATCACAAGATTTTTATAATCCCATACATATCAAGCTCAGTGGAACTCGAAACCTCCCACTTGGTACACTCGAGATCGTAACCAGAAAAACACCCACGAAAGATCAAAGCGGTGACCGCGATTATTGCCAAATAAATAATTGACACCTCTTGCACCTTTTCTGTTTATGACGATTCCTTTTTGAAGATATATCGAAATACTACTGAAACATTACTCAACGTTTAAACACGACTTATGGACGTTTAGAAAATGATGACTTAAAGGTTGTCGCACACATATCAGTTCGGCACCGGATCAGCACCAACATACATACGCCATTACTTTCCAACTACTAATTCTAATTCTAAGTGTGGGACTAAGGTCTGCACTGACGTCCCGCATTGGGGTGTATTGTGCATTATCCCCCTTCTAACCTGACCCCAACCAGTCCAACTCCTTGAAGTAGCGGAGAAGGACTCTGGGTTGATGACGGCAGTGTTCCAGTATTCCTGTCAGTTAATGATGACGGAGAGCATGAGTTGATGAGCCTACTACTTAAAGAAAGATGAGAGCGGACAAATACCAATGTTTCACACTTAGATCATCTATAAACAGTTAGCAAAAAAACTAAGTATGAGGCATCATAATTGGTTCGTACCCAATTTAGATCATAAAGTGCCTATCTTTCTTTACTTATCTTGAGGATTATTTCTTGTGTATTTAGTCGCGCGTTGCGATGATTTGCGGTGTATAGATTACATACATATTACGTATATACATTATATCGATCGATAAAAACACAATGCGTTTTTGAGATATCTTTTTACAGTAAGTAACTAAATTTTGTTTGAGGACGTATGAGATCTCATATGCGAGGTACCATGTCGCGTACTACATTGCCTCGGTCAACGCTTTTGTAATTAAGATAATGTGAACATTTTACGTGCGGTTAATGATAATGATAGCAAAAACATTCATTAATCATTTCTATCGACGCTTCGGTCGCTCGATGCGGTCAAACAATGGTTTAGATCGCGCGCTATCGAAAGTAGATCTATAACGAATATCCCAAACAATGGTTTTGGGAGGATTGGTGTACACGCGAGTTAATTGAGTAAGGTTAGTTCACAAGTATAATTTTAAGGAATAAGTAAAACCGCTTCATATAACGGGATGTTGATAAAAAGTTCGATATGAAATATGATCCCCATTTTTGCAAAAAAATCCTACTCAGATTTTTTTCATAAAATTTCTATGAAACCACCATATACAGAATAAAAAAAAGAATAATTAAATCGGTTTACAATTTGCCAAGATATCGCGTAACATACGAACATAAAAAAACATACAGACAAATTGAGAATCTCCTCCTTTTTTGAAGTCGGTTGATATATTCTAATATAGCGTCAAGAAATCTCAGTTTACTGTTATTCACAAGAACCGCGTTGGCCCTAGAGAGCGCTGCTCCTACTTCAGATCATGGGTTAGAAACTGGTCGTACCGATTGGTATTTCCCCTCAAAACAATATTTAAAACGTGCGCGTTAACACGTGCTTTAAATGGAGAAGGAAAACATCCGGTTAACCTACCGGTTCAACAAAAATTCTAGGAATTTGACATGGTGTTCCAATAAAGCTGCGATCGTTACCTGTCGCGTTTAATGCTAACTACTGTGCAAAACGTTGGTATTAATATTAATATTAATGCCAACGTTTTGTGAAAGTCTAGTCTAAATATTAATTAATATAATATTTAGACTAGACTTTGACTACCCCCTCTTAGTATCCTCGAGGATCTACGTACTGAGTATACTCTCAGGATGTCTATCGTCTTTATCTTATTTTTGTCTTCAAAATAAATATTAAGGCCATTATTGTTTAGTAAGTGCAATGCAGTTGCTATAACTACAGAATATTGCAGCCGAAACCCGAAACTACATCGCACTACCAGATAAACCTGACCTGCTTCAACTTCTTAAGCTTCCGAAACTTGAACGACTCGGGCTTCTTGGCGGGTCTTCGAATACTGGATGAGAGTATAGTACGAGGCAAGTCGTAACGCGTAAATGAAAATTTAATTGACACTAGGGATAGTTCCTGACTGCTGTAGAAACCAAATTCTCTCTGTTAATGTTTCTAATATATTTTGTTGACTTTAAAAATGCTAGTTGTTTTCCCCGAAATTAGATATTTTGCACCTCTTATTTCAAAAACCACCCCACTGGTATACAATCCCCTATGCAAAACGTGTTTTTCAAACTATTGCGATTAGATAACATAGTTATAAGTTTAACGGGTCTTTATCGTGTTTATCTTTTTTTATTATTTTAATAATAAAAAAGGTACTCTCAGATCTGCGTACTGAGTATGAATCTGCAGATGGCCATCTTGGGGAATAGCATCCCATCGTAAGCGTGATTTTTCACCAAAAACTGTACCTTCTCGGAATAAAAGTGCTTCAAATAAAATGTGTCGCGTATACAATAAATGAAGACAAACAAAGTTGTTACCGATACAAACACATTATTGAAAAAGTTTGCGAGAATGCCACGAAACTCATTGTCACGTTATGTCGAATTTATTTCAACAGTATCGTAATTCATATTGTAAACAGAGATTTTCACGTACCGTACTATAGGTGAAAGCACCGACCAAGTTTTGACTCATTGCGAGAGTCTTCATGAGGGAACATGAACGATCAAATTCAGGATAGGTTTTGGAATAAAATTAAAGAGCGCCATACATACATAATATGGTATCAATATGATCTTATTTATAAAGTCACGTCTGTTGCTCGACAGAAACCACGGATTTCTACTTGCACATTCATTCTCATTTTCATACAAGCTCTTCGGTTTAAGACACCCTTGACTGTGCCTTTCTCCAGAACGTCTCCAATTTTATCTTAATACATTCTGGACATCGAACGAGTTTCTTTTTAATAATTCTGGGCATTTTTTACACATACTAACAAGAGCTTGTATTATTGAAACTACATGATTATTACTTACGAGTATATACTTTTTTCTTGTAAATTCATACATAAATAAACATTGCCTCGAGTCCCAGAATCGAGAAAAAAAATTGCAGATCATACAAACATTTGTCTCACAGCGGAAACCGAACCCACAACCTTCTGCGTCTAAGACGAGCTTACACCCACTGCGTCACAGAGGTCGAGAATATAAATCCTACTAATTTATAAACGCGAAAGTTTGTGAAGATGGATGTTTGTTCCTCTTTTACGCAAAAACTACTGAACGGATTTTGATGAAACTTTACAGTAATATAGCTTATACATCAGAATAACGCATAGCTACTTTTTATCCGGGTAACACGCGGGCGAAGCCGTGGGCTGAAACTAGTAATACATAAAATAAACAGCCAACTGATACATACATAGTCTTGCCCAACACTATGATTCCCTGTATCGTAGGTATCAGGAACTAAGAGTACCTTGGAATCACGACACCTAGACCCGGGACAAATATCTGTAGAATATCCAAAGAATTATCCCGCAGCGGGAATAAAACCGGCACGTTTTGCCACCGAGATCGTCGGAATAACATAATAATGCACGTATTTTTTTTTATTTTGATTTATATAGCAAACTTATTTACATCCCCAAGCGACATGTGAATCAGAGCGCACTGCATATTTTATTACCACTACACATCAATATTTTTATTCATAAATATCACAAAAAAGCGCGGCTAGTGATTATTTTCCACCATGGGTACAGTAAAACCCCGCTATTCTCCGCGTGATTGTGGGTTATTTAACAACAATAAACCGATTTTACAACTTAATATAAAAACAGAATGATAGAAAATTAAGTGTGTTTTATTATTCGCTTTATATAAGGTTATGTAAATCATGAAAAAGCTTTCGGACTTTAGCGATTTGTACCATCAAACCCAAATTTTTTTTTTTTTAAAGTGATAATGACCCACAAATTTGTGGTCATTATGTGGGTGATCAAAATTTAGGCTGACATTTTCATATTTCATAAATATCTTATTTTTCAAACTTTCGCGATTAGATAACATAATTATTATAAGTTTAACGGGTCTTTATCGCGTTTACCTTTTTTATTATTTTCCCGACGTTTCAACTGTATTGCAACAGCCGTGGTCACGGGATGACTGGAGTATACGGAGCTACCGTCGAGAAATAAAGGCAGTAGCCGCAACTACCCTCATTTCATCTTCAGAATCAGAAAAGTCCATGTTCACATTACGGTACACTACACTAACCGTATCACCGCACTGCACAATTGGATCGCGACGCGAACACCTGTTTATCACGGGATTCCAGGACGCAGAGAGTCTATAGCCGTCTTCACGATTAAAATTTGGGTACTTCTTTATTTCAATCGCTTCACGAACCATTCTCTTACAATATTGGCGTTCACTAGATAGCACCTTAGGGTCATGAAGCTCGATCCAATGGTTTGGTCCTGAGTCCACAAGGTGCTCCGCTATGGCCGATTTGTTTATCTGGCGATTTTTGACAGCTGCAATATGCTCTTTGACCCTTTCAGCAATTGTCCGCTTCGTTTGCCCGATGTAAGCACGGCCACAGCTACAGTCTATTTTATAAACATCTGGCATTTGCAGAGGTACCACGTCCTTTGGTGTTCGAAGCTGATTAGCCACTTTTGAGTGCTGAATGAAAACTGACTTGATTGAAAACCTCTTCAAGATGTTACCAATCTTATCCGTCACCCCCTTCAAATACGGCAGGAACGTGGGCTGTCTGCTAACATCAGGTTGTTTTCCTCTGCACGTGCGTTTCGACTGCTGATGTTTACCTACATATACGTTCGCTTTCAGAACCTCCTGAACATGTACCAATTCACTCTCGAGATGTTCAGGGTCACACAGATCGTAAGCTCTGTTCGTCAATGAGGCAACAACAGATTGTAAATGACGAGGATGGTGGTGTGAGGCGGCGTTCAAATACCTGTCAGTGTGTGTTGGTTTTCTATAAACTGAGTGCGCTAAACACCCATCTGTTTTCAACATCACCGTCGGGAAAATAATAAAAAAGGTAAACGCGATAAAAACCCGTTAAACTTATAATAATCATAAATAACTTACAGAATATAACTTTTAAAAGTTTCTATAAGTAACTAAACTTTAGAATGTGTATTTAACTTTGTAACAACGTAGGTACTTTGGCACCTATATCAAAATTCCAAACGTTGTAGGGCGATTAACAAGTAACCCTATATATTTTTTACTCCCTACCCATAAAATTATGTAGGTAGTAAAAACTTACCTATAAAATAGGATGTACCTAGACATGCTATTTTTCGAGTAGTAGAAGCTCAGTAAAAGCTGTTTCAACTTTAATGATAAAAGATTGAAAATGGCAAAAAACGCGGGGTGTCGGGGCTTTCATGACTTAACGGATAATCAACTCCTGAAAACTGAATTTTCGTGTTTCGCTCCACTCGATGAAGCTTTAGCTACTTAAATCACAGGAATTTCACGGCTTCCTTCTCTCAACAAACCGTTATCTCTGATACATGCTTGTTAAAATATATTCCTAATCATGCATTTGCGAACTTACGGCCCGTGCATTTGCGAACTTTTCGTTCTTTTAGAATAAAAAAATGTGAGTAGTAAAATTAATTAATTTTTTGCCTATAATACCAACAGCGGTCATAGACTTGCAAGCTGGCACGTGTAATGCTAACTACAATGCCAAACGTGGACATATGCCAAATATAATGTTTGTACGTGTCTCTGACTACCCTCTTCTTGGGAACCTCATAGATATACGTGCTTAGCATCAGTACGTACTCCTATAGTTCGGAGTATCTCCATTCTTGGGATTACGTCATGAGCGTGCTTTTTTGTTTAATACCAACAATAGGTGCTTTTGAAGAAAAATATAATATTTGTATTAGGACCTAAATTGGCGGTCCTTGAACAATTCCTTCAATCAATAGACACATCTAGACTGGGTAAGCGCTCGAGGCAGAAACTTACAAACTTTAAGTTAGATTCGATTCCAAAAGTTTAGCTCGCAGAAATATGGCCGAGAAAAATCCGCTTACAATGTCACTGTTGAAAATATAGACACTTTATTCCCAGTACCGTGTTTAAAGTCACTATTAAGTAGTTATTGGCTAGCAATAAATACTGAGGAAGCAATAGTTAGTGTAATGAATAAAAGATAGATCACCCAGTGACGGGTGATCTATTCTATCATGTATTAGCTATGCATGTTCTATTTTACCGACGAAAAAACGGCAGAGGTTCTCAAGTCAACCCGTTATTTCTTTTTGTCAGTTTGTTAAGTTTACTTTATGAACAAGGAATATGAATGAACAAAAATACTTTATTTTACAGCACAGAAAAATAATAAAAACTTTTCAAAACTAAAATTAAATGGGCGTTCTTATTGCTTATCAAGCAATCTCTTCCAGACATCATCAAACTTTAGTAGAACCCTCATCCTAATCAAATGGTCATATAAACAAATCCTACCACTATTATATATGCGAAAGTTTGTGAGGATGAAGGTTTGTTACTCTTTCACACAAAAACTACTAAACGGGTTGTGATGAAAATTTACAGTACATCAGAATAACACTTTTTATCCGGGTACCACACGGGCGAAGTCATGGGCAGAGGCTAGCATAACGATAACTCCCAATTAATTTATCCAATCCAGTGACCTTAAAGCCTTCTCTTTAAACATTTCTATTACTTATACATGATACTTAATAAAATGTTTTTGATCCTGTCTCGTCCTGCTGCTTAGTCCAGGTTTTTTCCGATGGGAAAATGCATTGAGGAGAGCCGCGGGGTCTGTCGGGCTCACCAACCAAACCACTAACAAAGTGGCAGTAGATGGTGGTAATCGTATAAAAGTCCATCGATTTTCACCCTAGTGCTTATGCATCGTCAAACCAATCATCGTGGGACAAAAATACAAATACAAAATATTTTATTCCAAAAACTATAGTGAACTTGACTATTCATATTGCAAAAATGGGAATTTTCACGTACTGCACTATCGGTGAAGGCACCGACTAAGTTTCGACTCATTCCGAGAGTCTTCATCAGGGAGAGCTTTCTCCTTCGGCGTCGACGAAGCACGTAGTGCACGGCGCGTCGTTGACGACCCTGAGAAATAGCAGGTGAAAAGTCTCACGTGCCTGTAATTTCACCGGCACCCATACCCTTCAAACTGGAACACAGCAATTCAAGCATTACAGCTTGGCGGCACAAATAGGTATGTTGATAGTACTTCTCTGGAGGAGCTCTTCATAAGGAGCTCTACTATTTCTCCGATAGACGTTCAACTCTTCATAAGGAGCTTTACTAAGATAAACATTTGTATGCCAATGTGTTTGGTGAAATATGTGAAACTATAAATACTTACTGTAAGATCTTTGTAACCATATTTTTCGCAAATAAACCATTTCATTTCATTTCATTTCAACTAGTATTTAATACATTGTTGAGACATGATATTTGTATGGAGAAAACTCAACGAAGACAAAGTTGCTGGCAGTTAACTACAGTAGGTATCTACTATTACCAGCAATATAGTGTTAACATCCTCATATAACTCTTTTCCAATTTCGCCTAGTCGTTCTCAGAATAAACTGCCTATTGAGGTTCTACATCTTAGAGTGAGATAGCGGGGTATATTATGCCAGAAGAGTAGGTGAATATGCTAATGTTATAGTCGAACCCGACTTAATCGATTGTATTGAGAAATTACCAACTTTAAACTTTAAAGCTTTCCGCATTGGGACTCGAACCCACACCGCTTACGTCGCAGCCAACTACTCGCCCACCGCATCATTGAGGTCATCGAGTTGGGTGAATTTAATGGACATCGGAGCCCAATTCCCGTAATTATTTTACAATCAAGTCTCGATATAATATTGCGTCTACTGTAAATCCATTTTTTTCTTATGAATAATTAAAAATATTTCTGAGTATAATACCAATTTAATCGAGACTCTAGCATGCAATATAACCAATAGCTCAAGAACAGACCGCAGTGTAATTACACCATCCTGACAAAACCCCGAATTTAGACTCAAGGTTTGTAGAGCATGTTAGCGTCTGCACATGAATATAACGTAACGAATATATGCTGAGCATGGACCTTTTTTGACAACACTGTAAACAGCACACATAATAAGTACCTATCTACTGTATCTGTTATACTCGTAGGTACTCCGTGTTTATAAATTACTAGCTTCTGCCCACGGCTTCGCCTACCTGGATAAAAAGCCTATGTGTTATTCTGATGTATAAAAGCTAGATTACAGTTTCATCAAAATACGTTCAGTAGTTTTTGCGTGAAAGAGTAACAAACATCCATCTTCACAAACTTTCACATTTATAATAGCAGTAGGATATCTTAAGTATTTTATAAGTTGTACTTAACTAGCATATATGGTTTTACTTCAGTTACTTTATTAGAAACGTTTAAACTCTGCCATAAATGTTATATAAGTCAATAGGCGAAGGTAACGGACATATGTCTCGTGAGACTTATGTCTTTTTGTCTCTGTATACAATTTATAAAAAAATGTGGGCATTTGCATGTTAGCAAAGGTCTGTGTAATATATTTTGCATAGAAATATGAATTCGACATTTAATGATCCTTTAACTTCCATCGAAGACTGTGAGTGCGGCTTACGTCGACGAACGGTAAACTCTATAGAAAAATTTGGAATCTGTGTGAATTACATGAGCCTTTTCACTCGTCTCTCCGTCTACTGCTCTTCAACATACATCGCTGTAATGGTTTTACCTATTTCGTCATACATGTAAACAGTAAGGATTCAATCTCTATGCCCTATATGAGGTATTTTAGCAGATGGAGTGGCGACCGCTGGGAAATCTCTGTTTGAAATTGTTTGGAAATGGCTCATTTTAAAGTTTGGTGCACCTTCGGGACGGGATTAGAGTTAAAATCATGTTACTGGCATGTGTGTCACAGTGCAAAGCTCAGGGAAGGAGCTCAATTTTCACTGTATTGCAGTTGGGTTAGTTATTTATTCCCTGATTTTTTCATATACAAGTACCTATCTAATTTGTTTTTAAAATACATTGGTGTTAATATTTCAGACAACATGGTAGATAATAAAAAAATATTACGACGTCATTCCACCGAATGTAACAAGTATGCAAAGTAACTTCTTGACAGTCTGACAAGAAAGTTTGCTCTGCGTTGTGGATTTTCTAAACGCAATTTCATGTTTACCGACATCAAATTCAAAATATCTTTAAACTCGTAACTTCTCTTAGTATTATTGGATAATAGTAATATTAAGTAATAATTTTAAGTTTAAAAAGGGTATATATCGCGTTTATGTACCTGTTATTATTTTTAAAATTTTATTAGTCAAGCCGTGACCACGGCCTTTTGCAATGCAGTCGAAACGTCGGGGAAATAATTAAAAGGTAATTGCGATACAGACCCGTAAAATTATAAAATTAGGGTTACTAATCGTGAAAGTTTTAAAAATTAATTATTTAAGCGGCAATGAACTTGCCAACCTGTCACGTGGAATACTACTTACCACTTACAAAAAGCTGGCATGTGCCAAATATATTTGTTAAATGTAACTCTGAGTACCTCTGAAGACAACAATCATGGGGAGTACAGTCTTGGGCGTGGTGGTTTTTTGTGTACAATTGATATTAAGTGACACATACATACATAAACCCACGCCTGTTTCCCGGAGGGGTAGCCTGAGACCACGGATTTCCATTTGCTACAATCCTGCCATAGGTATATCTTTTGCTTATTCACTCTCATTACATTCTTCACACATGCTCGCCGGTTTAGGGTACTCTTGACCTGACCTTTCTCCAGAACATCTCAAATTTGGTCAGATTACGTTGGCCGGGGTCTACCCTTTCCAATTATCCCTCTCACGCTTTCCTTATTTACACGTTTCGTCAATCTCCTTTCGTCCGTCCTTTCTACCTTAGCATACCTTTCTCTATTCTTGTCAATACATCTTCTTTCTCTCCACAACACTCTCTTATCATACTGTTCCTCATTCTATCTCACAAAGTCAAAGCACTCATACTTCTCAAAGTTCACATTTCAACTGCATATAGTCTACTTTTGTGTTTCTTCTACCATACCCAACATTCACTTCCATACATAGATGTCGGCACTATCACTCTGTGCACAGCCAGTAGTGTCTTCTTGGATACATTGCGGAATGTAGTGCCCATTAATTCTAGTGTAGTGTGATATTAAGAGAACCATGCTAAAGTTGGTCATGGGCCAAGGCGTAGCTTGTACCCCGCATCCGATCCATAGGTCGTAGTTTCGAACCCGATCGTGCACCAATGTTTTTTTATTGCGTTTAACACATGCACAACGGTGAAAAATGCCACATATAATGTTTGGGCGTGCTTCTGGCTACCCTCTAGTTGGTATCCTCAAAGATCTTCACACTGAGTAGAGGATCACACAAAAGAGGGTAGATTTCCTTTATCACGCTAAGTTTTTGATTACAAGCTTTTATTTAACTTGCAATGTTTGTATGCTAGTTTGTTTGTTAGGCCAAATCTTGCAAGCTGAATTAGAACCACTTCCTCTTATCCTACGGAGTTGATTTTTTACATGTTGGTTCAGTTCTGTTGACAATGCATTTTTATGGTAAGCATGACCTGAATCGACATCCAGAATTAGCTCTAGGTAAACGAACTCTTCAACGGTCAACAGACCAGCACAGACACGAAATTGTGTGAATTGTGTGTATTTTATTATGATAGCCAGTTTTTAGTTTTACCATGACTGGGTTTGGTTTTGAAAATGTTTTTTTACTATTAATTTATTTTTATCTATCAACATTTATAATAAAATTATCTGTTTGTTTACATTTAAAATTTATATTTAATTTCAATTATTATTTTTGTCTTTGTAAACTATTTAACTTCTTATCTTTTTTTTCTCTGATCCATTGTCCACATAACTGTAGTTTTAGCATATCATTCTTTTTTAACCTATAAATGGAAACTTTCAATTGGCCCTCAGCCTACCTACATGCACTTTGCATGTAATTATTATTTAAGTAATTTCTTGTGTAAATAATTAAATATATATCAATTTAGACTAGGAGTCGTCAACAGTACAGTAGTCAGTGTAGTAATCAATAGAGTAGAAAGAAAAAGAAGAAGAAAATCTATTTATTCTTCCCCAAACAATATTTTTTATTGCGTGGGGTCAAATAGGTCCCCGTAGGTAGTAGGTACGAGTAGGTAGTAGAGAGTATAGTTGTACGGAGTGCAGTCACGTCCGCGTTATTGCAGTCGGACGCCGTCCGTGGAATACTTCGGACAGCTCGCGCCGAGTTTGCCGACGTGTGTCTATGTTCCCGAGATCAACGCTTCACGGCGAAACTATTTTCATTCGGAGGGATTCGGAATGCCAACGTTGGTGCTCAGACGAACACAATTACGTAATTTGAAGGTGTTGCGCCAGTTCTAAAATTGAATCGGAATTTTATACTTTATATATTTTTCAATGAAATTTTGCGATCATTTTGAAAAGTTGGAATATAAATTTCATCTTTAACTCATTATTATTCAAAACCATAAAAATAATAGAAATAAAATCGTTTGTTTTTATACTAAACTGGCTTCTGAACACGGCTTCGCCCGCGTGGGACCTGAATAAAAAGTAACCTATGGGTTATTCTGATGTATAAGCTATATTACTGTAAAGTATCATCAAAATCTGTTCAGTAGTTTTTTGCGTGAAAGAGGAACAAACATCCATCCTCACAAACTTTCGCGTTTATAATAGTAGTAGGATAGGATAGAATGTAGTACTAGCTTCTGCCCACGGCTTCGCCCGCGTAGTACCCGGATAAAAAGTAGCCTATGTGTTATTCTGATGTATAAGCTAAAGTATTGTAAAGTTTCATCAAAATCAGTTCAATAGTTTTTGCGTGAAAGAGTAACAAACATCTATCCTCAAAAACTTTAGCGTTCATAATATTAGTAGGATTTACAAGGAAACAATACGTTATTTTTTTTTATATTATGTTTAACATAATATCAAAACATTATTATGTTGTTTTAAAACTGCACGCAATTTAGCCGTATACATGGAATCATTATATAAGTACAACAAAATAAAAAAAATGAACAGTGACATGCACTCCTTTTAATATTGACTGATAGATTTTGAAATATTTTTATTAAGATCTTAAAATATCCAAGTATATCTAATGGTGGAAAACATCATCTAAAACATCTTGAGGAAACCTGCATGCACTGGAACCAAAAATTCGAAGGGATGTGCCATCGGTTAGTGTTCCAATAAAACGGGCTTGATCCTGTCACGTGGAATATCGGTGAAATTATAGGCACATGAGACTTTTCACCCGTTATGTCTCAGGGTTGGAACGCGCGAGACACCTCTGCGGTTGCAAGTGTCCATAGGTTACGGTAACCACTTATCAACAGGTGGGCCGTAAGCTTGTTTCCCGCATTAGTTGTATAAAAAAACAGCTCAAATCTCCGTAGAAACTTTGACCTACAGATGAAAATTTGCAGTTACCGATACAAGGGTTTCTAGTGAACAATCACTTTCTGTTGACGTTAACGCCTGCGAAAAGATACAATTGTATGGAAATGACATTTGCTGCGGAAATGTCACGTGACAATTTTATCTTTCCGCAGGCGTTAACGTCAACAGAAAGTGGTATTAGTCTAGCCCCCCAGGGCAAATAAGAAAAAAAAACATGTTAGTAAAAACATTAGCTACAAGTATGGGTTGACGCATTAAAACTACATGTTTTGGCCCCATTTCTAAATTTTGGCAAAAAATCGTGTAACATTTTGACAACAATTGAAACAGTAAACAAAGTTTACTGGGTGCGGTAGGGTCGAGTTTCGCTCGATAATGAGGTTACAGGGTGTGAACTGTGCTCCTACACAGCCGGAGTTGGTAACTAACCTACACTGGTGGGTAATAATGATGCTGTGTACGGTTCACAAAATAATAGATAGACTGGTCTGAGAAGTATAAGCATACTGTATAATAAACTATTGATTTTATGTGCTCAGTAATCAGGATATATAATATATCCTTGCATAAAAAAGGGCAATAAATATGGTATTGATATATTCAGATTCAGATAATTTATTTGTACAGAACACAGGTAAAAATTACTTATAAAAAATCACCATATTCTACTAAGTTATTAGTATACATATATTCATCACATTAATCCTATCCTATCTTATCTTCTTACTAATATTATAAACGCGAAAGTTTGTGAGGATGGATGTTTCTTACTCTTTCACGCAAAAACTACTGAACGGATTTTGATGAAACTTTACAGTAATATAGCTTACACTTCAGAATAACACATAGGCTACTTGTTATTTGGGTGCCGCGCGGGTGAAGCCGTGGGCAAAAGCTAGTTATAAATATAATTTAAAAAATTAAACGTTACCTAAAGTAAATTTCCTTTCAAATGTTAAATTACGAATTCAAATTTCTTACAACAAACAGCCATGAATAGGAATCTATGTGTTCAAGAATCCTCTCCATACAAAGGTTGTCTGGAAGAGATTTTGGTGGTCACAATGGGTGATCTTATCGCTTTTTTAGCGATAAGACCACCCATTGTACTTATTGTACAATAAATTATATTCATTCATTCATTAATTCACAAAGTTAAATAACAGGCACATGAGACTTTTCACCCATTAGGTATGCCTCAGGGTAGGCGAGTGACACCTCTAGTGTTGCAAGTTTCCATAGGTACAACTAGTATAGTACTATAATATCTGTGGTTACGGCAACCTGTGTTTGTCTAGATGTATTAAAAAAAGTTTTATATTTAATATTTTTTTTTACAAAAATTAAAAACAAAATGTATTCCATCACGTATTGCAGCGTTTGCATGTTCTGCAGATATTTGTTTCTGGTCTGGGTGTGTGGTATCATGGTCCTCGTAGTTTCTGTAGCCCACGGCACGTGGGCCACGGACGTGTGGGGTTAGGACTTTTATGTATGTGACGTGCTTAAAAATAATGTACATTCTAGACAATTGGAGACAATGTTAAAAGACAAACAAACAACCACTTACGTGAAATGCATATACAGGCTTCTGAAGTCGCGGGTAAAAAAGGTTCCTACCAAGCAGCGCCGAGGCAGCATCTATTTACGACCTCTGTGGCTCAGTGGGCGAAGGCCCGCCTGAGACGCAGGAGGTTGCGGGTTCGATTCCCGCCGCGGGTCAAATGTTTGTGTGACCTACAAATTTTTGTCTCGGGTCTGGGTATTTTATGTATACTATGTATGTATTTACAAAAAAAATATCAAATTATATAATAAATATATCAGTCATGTAGTTCCCATAATACAAGCTCTGCTTAGTTTGGGGCTAGATGATGCTGAAACGTCCAGCATATTTTTTATACTTTGTTTTCTCTTTCACCATCTTTGACTCGTCCAGGGTATATCTCTATAACATGCAAACATTTGTCTCTTAGCGGAAATCGAACTCGTAGTTGTTGCGTCTCAGTTGGCTGCTCACCCGCCGTGCTACCGCGGTACGAGACTTGCATTCTTTATGTTCATTATTTTGTGAGCTTAATTTAATTTAAACTCCTATTTTATTCGGAGAACATTTTGTAGAACAGACAAAGTGGTGTAGTAATTCGAGTTTAGGTACTATTAACACGAGTACCTATCTACAACAAAATTGTTTGCATTATTTTGCATATTTCGCTGTATATTCAAGAGTAAACAGTACAGATATTACCAGAAATAGGAGTATGAATAAGCTTTTAGGGTTTGTAGTTTTAAAACAAGATATACAAATTCACTTTTACAACTTAAGTTTTTAGGCCCCTAAGTTATTTGTTGTGATAAAACCTATCAAAGAACCATCCTTTAGGTTATACAAATCGATTGCAAAAAACTACACTACAATCAGACAAGTTGTTTAAGAGATAAATGGTAACAGACTAACAAACACGCTACCTTTTATGGCAAACGCTTATTCAGTAGTCACGGATAAAACTCACAAAACAAAGTTAAAGTTAGATAGGTAGGTAGTTATAGTTATTGCCGAACGAATGCAATGAGTATGTGGCGTATCCGAATGACACTGGCAACATTCATAAGGTTGGCAACTCTGCCGAGCGGCTCGGACTACTTCTGATTACTACCGCTCGGCTTTGAATAAACGAACTAGTAGAATCAACCGTTTACGTTGAATCTACGTATCGACGGTTCACTGTCACTCATTCAACAAGTTGAAATCGTAGACGGCTAAACTGAGATTCTACTACGTTCATATCGATGGTCAACACGACGAAACGATGCGTGAACGTAGACGGTATTAACCGTCTAGGTTCACGCAGTTGAATCAACCGTTTACGTTGAATCAACGCATCGACGATTCACAACTAGTTGAAATCGTAGACGGCTACACTGACGCGACGAGACAAGACGTTCACACGTCCATAGACGAGTTTATAATGAAACTGGAAAAGTATGAAGTGAAGTTTTTTATGGCAAACAAATAGATACCTATATTATATTATACCTATATTTTATTTATTTTGAGAAATAAATTACCTGTCTTTAGATAGCTAGCTGTTTGATCTGTATTTGAATAAAATGTAAGTATTTTTTTTCAAATAGGCACGCATAAATTGTAGAAAGGAAGTTTTAAGTTTTACGGTAATAAGATTACCTACCTAGTCTTTATGTTACGGTCGAGCTACGTCAGATAATCACCCGGTAGATACTATCGACTAGGTAGACATCGTCGCGAAGTTTAGATAGTTCGTCTATATAACGAACTTGAAACATCGACTAGTCGACGAATTCAACTAGTCGATAGACTAGTTCATGAGCGAAAATTAACGGTTTCGTTTCGTTTACGATAATTACGTCGACGACCCATAATACACTGTATTATTTCTCGAACCGACATTAAATAAGTGTGAGCTATACATAGTGGTTTCAATAAGCAAGAGAGCTGAACAGCAAGTACAGCAACTCTTCAAGTGTGAGAATAAGTAGAATCATTCATAGCGCTTGATGTTTGAGGGTCCGTTCCAATACCTGAGAAAAGATTAGTTTCTAATCTATTTGTTTTATACAACGCGGCGAAGCTTGCATCACCGGAGGTATAACTCGCGCGTTGTCCACTCTGAGACATGACGGGTGAAAAGTCTCATGTGCCTGTAATTTCACCGGCACCCTTCAAACCAGTACACAGCCATGCGCTTGGCGGCAGAAATAGACATGCTGGTAGTACTTCTTCGGAAGTACTTTTCACAACGAGCTCTATTCAAGTTGACAACCTCTGTGGCGCAGTGGGCGAAGGTCCGCCTGAGACGCAGAAGGTTGCGGGTTCGATTCCCGCTGCGGGACAAATGTTTGTATGTTCTGCATTCATTTGTCTCGGGTCTGGGTGTTTTCTATGTATAATATGTATGTATTTTCAAAAAAAATATATATAAGTAGTATATCAGTCATGTAGTTCCCATAACACAAGGTCTGCTTACTTTGGGGCTAGATGATGTTGTGTGAAAATGTCTAGCATTATTTATTTGTTTATTTATTTAAGATAGATAGATAGATAGATAGATAGTTTTTTAAGTGTCTGTATTGATGAGAAATTCTTGTTTAAAGATATTTCATTAGCCAATTTAATCAGCACAGGTATAAATCATTACAAACCACAAACTGCTAATGGCATTGCAACTATTATTAATTAATTTAATGCAGTAATAGTCAGTAATGGTCATGAAGTTGGCATAATTTGCTATTCTAATGTATAACAATTCGTAAATTAATAATATTAGGCTAAGACGTAAAAGGGGTTTGATTCCTACAGGGTAAATGTTTGATTCGGATTAGAGTGTGCCGTGGTCCCCATAGTTACAGATACCCACCACGATACAGGTAAGCCTTTGTGCAGGATATAACACAGTCACATAACATAATGCTATTGTTGGGTGTTAGGTATTTTATTTATGTTTATGAAACATACAATACACCCAGATAGTTAATAAATCCTACTTACTATTATAAACGCGAAAGTTTGTGAGGATGGATGTTTGTTACTCTTTCACACAAAAACTACTAAACGGATTTTGATAAAACTTTACAGTAATATGCTTAAAGTTTTACATCAGAATAACACATAGGCTACTTTTTATCCGGGTACCACACAGCCGTGGGCAGAAGCTAGTAATATATACATATATATAAGTTTTAAAGAAATTAATTATTGTAGTAAACCAATGCCCTCAAACAAGGAAACGTCAGCAGGAGAATAGTAAAGTACGTGGTATAGTCGTAATTATATTCTAAAAAGGAAAGTCTGTTTATGAAATCTATTAATCAAATTAAATTCAATCGCTATTCAGTTCGTGATAAATCAAACTTGCAAAAGTACTTATTAATTAGTAGTAACATTACTAGCAAATACATTGCATCTGGTGTTGCAAGCAACCATAGGTTACGGTAACCATTTATAAACAGGTGGGGCGTACGCTAATTTAGTTGTATAAAACCAAGTGAAAGTATGAGCCAAGTCACACGATACGGCGCGGCGCGGCGCGGCGCCGCAACGCACCGCAGCGATGGCGTGTGAGGGATGTCTTCAGACCGACAAACCAGAGACAAACGAGGGAAACAACAAAGTTGACGGGCACGAATTTGTATAAAAACGTTTAGTTCCATCACACAAACCACATGTTTGTAGCCATATCGCAGCACATGTACCGTGAAGTACACACGTAAATTGTAGTCGGTTTTGTTTTATCCAAACGTTGGCAACCAGCTACTTGAAGCAACCGGATGGAACATGCTTAGCGTTAAGGCCGCCCATTGTATCACCATAACTTATTTTATAAGATTTTATTTAGTATTAGCTTAATTCTTATGTATGCAATAAAGAGTTATCTACCTATCTTTCTTTCTAAGCGTTTTCAAACAAACTCCGTTTCTGATTTAGTCAGTCACTGGAAAAATTTAACTACATCGCAATTGGTGACGACGATGCAAATTCGGCCAGCTGCAGCGAGACCATTCATGCGTTATTTTTACAGCTGTGAGTAATACACGTCCGTCTGAAGCATGTCTCCTTGACATGTCTAACTGCAAGTCAGGTGTGGGGTCATAAAAAAACAATGATCTATTATGTCATAGAATCCATGATTCCACGTAGTAGTAAAGCTCTATGTGAACGTCCTCATACAAGGAAGTGCTACCACTACTATTTAAATTATGCTCGAATTACTGTCTTCCCGTTTGAAGGGTGCCGGTGAAATTAAAGGTACATGAGACTTTTCATCATTTTCTATGGGTCAGCAACGTGCGAGTGATACCTCTTGTGTAGCTAGCTGTAGTTAAATAAAAATAAAAAGACAGGACGTCGCGCCGTGCGCTGTCGCAACGCATCGTGTAGCTTGACTCTTATTCTTAGCGACGTGTTATTAAAATCATAAAATCATAGTATGTAAAAGAAATGAAGTAGACTACACATTTTTTTTTATCAAACTTGCAATCTTCGCTTGTTTCGTTCCAACACGTCTTCAAGATCCATTTATCAGCAGACGCCGCGAGCGCGCATCGAGACGCTGTTATAGCCATCTGAGTGACGCGAACACTTTCCGAGATTGAAGCTGTCTCTTTTTGCTTTAAGAGAGTGAGAGAAGGAAGAAAGAAATATTATTTTCCATTAAATTGCTTACTGGGGGGGTAGGGCGTTCCATTTTAGGCAGTTTTAACTGATAGGAGACTACTTAGGAAGGCATATAGCTATTTCGATAAGAACAATGGTAACTTAGTAAGGTATTTGAATGGTAATTACCTTATACCTGATTATTCTGATTATTCTGACGAACTTAACGACACAGTGTAGGAAGGCCCCCCACCTGACGGACCGATGATATCATAAATGTTGCGGGAAGTCAATGGGGGCACTCTTTAGGGAGGCCTATCTATGTCCAGCAGTGGACTACAAGGTCTACAAGATCTTGTTGATAATGATGAGAATAGCTATTCGTGAAGCGACATAATCAATTTTCAATTTATTTACCGTTGAAAGGTTATTTAGTTATTTTAGCAACATTCGAAAACCCTTGACGTGTATTTCAATCTTTGATTTGAGCGCCCCTAGTAACTGATAGACATAAACCTATCGAAGAATCATTCTTGAAGACATACAAATTGATTGCAAAAAACCGCATTACTATCCAATTAGCCGTTTCCGAGATAAATAAATGGTACACAAACTCTTATGACGCATATAATCTACGTCGCGACGCATATAATATAAGTTCTTTACGTCGCGGGTAAAAAATAGTGTCGCTGGGCTGTCTATAGATTAGGTAAGTACTTCAGATTTAAACAAAAACCTCTCTATGCATTACTAGCTTCTGCCCACGGCTTCACCCGCGTGCATTCTGATGTATAAACTATATTCAAAGTTTCACCAAAATTCGTTCAGTAGTTTTTACGTTTAAGAGTAACAAACATCCATCTTTAAACTTTCGCGTTTATAATAGTAGTAGGATTAGGATTAGGATGTAATCACTTTGTTAACATTACACATTTGTAATCCGCGTGCACATTTGCGAATCTGTCTGTCACGGTGACGTGATGTGACGTGTGTCACGGCATGTCGCCAAGTTGTGATAGTGCCGCGCCGTACCAACATTTAAAATAGTTACCACTGCAAAACATTTCATAACGTTTTCACGTTTAATAATAAGCTTCTTGTGAAGCTTACAAACGTAAATTTCCTCTTTAAATGCCAGTTACTATCTTAAAATAAGTATCGTTATTTTTCCATTCTAGTTTTTTTGCTTTTATTAGTCAAAAGCCAGTTTTTGAAAAAAATATAAGCGCATTATGTTTTCCTTTTATGATATTCGTTAATTCTATGTATTTTCGGTAAGGATGAAAAGACCCGGGTTTTTTATCAAGAATTCTATTTATGTCATCTACATTTTCATGAAGATCGAATTTACCACGCAAACTTCGAGAAATTTTATTCTTGGCGAACAACATGTACAAAAA
The DNA here is from genome assembly GCA_958496245.1 of Perizoma flavofasciatum. Classification (NCBI taxonomy): domain Eukaryota; kingdom Metazoa; phylum Arthropoda; class Insecta; order Lepidoptera; family Geometridae; genus Perizoma; species Perizoma flavofasciatum. The sequence continues at coordinate 4,680,284 of OY292439.1, read as the reverse complement.
AGCTTTATTATAAGTAACTGGCATTTAGCGAGGAAATTTATGTTTGAAAGTTTCACAGAATCTTATTATTTTAATAAGAACAATAAGCGCACGAGTCGGCATTAGGCGATTAAAGTAACGCTCGCGTTACATACCTATCTACCTTAGAGTGGGGACACAACACCTAACCACCAAAACGTAGCACAACGCTACATTTATTTTATAGAAATTAATGAAAAATCACTTTATTGAAGAACACATTGTAAGTACGTTGGTTCCTACAAATGGCAGTCTTATCGCTTTCAACGATCTCTTCCAAACAAACGTTATTAACCGCAAAAATTATTCTTACCAAAACGAAATCTAACTAAACCCATAATTATAGAACCCATTATTAGTTAGGTTAGGTTATTAGTTAGGCTCTTTAATTCTAGGTTTTCTGAAAGAAAACTATTTGGGTTAAGCTCACCTTTGTTCGTGTCATATGAACATATGAACGGAAGAACGCAGTAGATAAAACCGACGTTTCAGAGTGATCCTTGTGATTTTAATGAATAAATGAATTTTGACTTTGACTTTGAATGTCATTCTGCTTTTTTTAAGTGTTAATAATGTTTGTGTAAATAAAGAATAAAAATAACTTCAATCTTGGATACGAACTACGGGTGTTGTTGATAATACAATTAGGCCAGACAAAGTAAATTGAGTGATCTTCTTTGAATTAACGTAGTTTACTGACAATGAACCCTCTTTAATTTGAAAGTTACAAAAAGAGAGACCAGTATAAAAAAAAACTCAAATTGTAGCGGTTAATGCGGTAGTTGTGCTGTAATTGTATTGGCGCTTAATTTAAACTTTCTTATAAAGTACCTTTAGTGAGTAAAGTAATTAAAGAAATGTTTCTTAAGATTGTACCTCTAGAGCTCTATTCTTCACACTAGGTCGTACAACTAAGTAGCAGGTAATAGTGGCTGGAGGCTTAAACCGTTCATGGCATTCTTTAGGAGAGGCCTATGCCCAGCGGTAGAGTTCTATAGGCTGATAATGATGATGAATTATTTTTGGATGTAGCAACATACGACTATGTGGTAGCACATAGTCGTGTGTTGCTGCTGCACTAGCACTCACATAACATCTCTCCGTCCGAGCATTTCCCCTAAATAGGCAATATTAAATATAATATCTACACCGCCTGTCGAGCAGCGATTACCCAATTTTTGAATGGAAGAGATTTTTCGTCTAATGACTAAAGGTATTTTAGAATAAGTTCCACCTTTTTTAAAGATAGTCAGCCTGCGATGAAAACGGACTGAGCGTTTTTGGCCAACTGCTGCAGATTGAGTTCTTCAATTATTTTACACAGCTATTTGTTTTTAATTTAAAACAATTATGTATTTATTTATTGCTACACAGTTATGTACACAGTTTAGTATAGGTGTTAAAACAATACATAAGAAAGTAGGTAGGCACATGAACCCCGCTAGGGCGCTGCTGAGTTCGATTGTGTAGGTTGCTATGTAACTCTTTTTATCTGTGATTAACCTCGAAATATAATTTAATTACTTATAATTTCACTTAATGCTCTTTTAACTTTAAGTGGAGTAGTAGTACACCTCTTAGAAGTTGTTTAGCTCCTTATAAAAGATCTCGACCGAAGAAGTACTGCCATACCTATTTCTGTCGCCAAGCAGTTATCTATTGCTGTTCCGGTTTAAAATGTATGGATGCCGGTGAAATTACAGGCATATGAGACTTTTCACCCGTTATGTCTCGGGGTTGGGAAAGCGCGAGTGATACTTCTAGTGTTACAAATGTCAAATGTCGCTTACAACAGGTGGGCCGTACGCTTGCTTGCCACATCCTACTACTATTAAAAGGATCATTAAAAAGAATAACCAGCCTTGTTTTCTTGCCTTTCTTTCCTGGCTTGGTCGCGGAGGAACAGGCACCTAGATAAAAACCGACGTTTCAAAGTGGTCCTTGTGATTTTATTGAATAAATGAATTTTGACTTTGACTTGACTTTGACATTATAAACGCGAAAGTTTGTGAGGATGGATGTTTGTTACTCTTTCAAGCAAAAACTAAACGGATTTTGATGAAACTTTATAGTAATATAGCTTATACATCAGAATAACACATAGGAGTATAAAAAAGTGAGCATCTAAAGTGCGTCAAAATGTTCTGTGGATATGTCATTATACACGTGTCATAGAAGCAGTAATGTCTAAAAGGGCCTTTATAAGAGATCGCAAGTGGGCCGACTTTATTACACCTTTTTAGACGAAATGGCGATAATTCTCGCAAAGTGGTTTTAACAGTAAATTCTCGAGTTTGCAACAAAAAGGAAACTCGCTTATAATAATATGTGAACGATTTCCGTTGGGACGATGTTTTCGTCGTGTACGATTTTGTAAAAACAGTAAACTATGAAACGACTTACCGGTTTCCATCAGACGTGCCAAATTCCTTAATTTTTTTGAAAATGAGGTCTTTTAGGGTTTATTTGCCGGTGAAATTACAGGCACATGAGACTTTTCACCCGTTTTGTCCCAGGGTTGGCAACGTGCAAGTGATACAGCTGGCGTTGCAAGCATCTGTAGGTAACAGTAACAGCTTACTAACAGGTGGGTCTTTAGCTTATTTTTTACTAAAATAACGGGATATTTACCATGATTTGTGGTGAGTTTGAATGTTTCCTGATATTTCGGCACAGTTGCATGTACCATGATCACGGGAGCAACTGACAAATCATGGTAAATATCCCGTTTTTTAGTAAAAAATATGTTCAAAACCATGATAGTTTCAAAAGGGTCTTTAGCTTGTTTGCCTTAAGTAGTATTAAAAAAATGCAGCATCGCTTAACTAAGTGTTATTATTTGTTTAAGCTCCTGTAATAACATTTAAATAATAAATAAATAATACTGGACACAGCTTCATCTTGCCCTAAACTAAGCAGAGCTTGTATAATGGAAACCCGCGACAGGAATCAACCTTCTGTGTCTCAGGCGCGCCTTCACCTAACTGCGCCACAGAGGTTGTCTAATGTTCTGCGGATATTGGTTCTGAGTACCGTGGCATCACAATACCGGGGCGCACTAAAAAATCCGGAATGAATAAGAAAAGAACCGGACAAGTTCGAGTCGGACTCGCCCACCGAGGGTTCCGTACAAGTTAGTAGATACATGTTATAAATAGTTCAGGAATCGAGCCTCGCAGTTTTTTCCGAGCTTTTCCCGAAATTCAGTTTCCAAAACCACGAGCAATTACAAATGTATAGTTTCCTGATTTTTTCCTGTACTTGTAGTATAAGACAATATTACTTGCCAAATTTCATAGTTCTAGATCAACGGAAAGTACCCTATAAATTTTGATTCCCTTGAGAGTGTCGAAATATACGTTTTTTGCGGCATAAACGGCGTTTCTTTTTTTTTACTTTAATTTAGAAGTTTGATTTTTTCACAGCTGTACTGTGGGACAGCTGGGAATGTAGATCTGGTTTTAATTTTAACTCGATAGCTCCACGTGTTCCCGAGTTGACAGACAGACAGACAGAAGAATTGATCTCATCTTTAATATTGTCAGTGCTGAGTTCCCTGTAACTGGTCCAGGTTATCGGAGCAAATCCCTGCCATCCAGAATATAAATGTGTAATATGTTAGCGCATCTTTAAATAAATTATTAATAAACAAAAACTTTACAGACTATGAATTACGTAAAAACGTATTTACGTAAAGACGTATTTTTGTAGTTGATTTCTGTGTTTTACTATTCAGTTGGTTCAGAGTTGACGCGGGATGAACTACGCGTTAACTTAGGTCAACTAGTGGGATCATTCCCACTCAATTATATCAATATTTTTCCCTCTCAATCCCACGAAATAGTTTGATAATAATTTAGGTACTTATTTTGTTCCCACTCAATCTCACGCCACAGAATACAATATCAGTACTACCGGGCTAGGCCAGGCAAAAGTACAGCCAACAACAACATCGTAGTAAAGATCGGCAAGATGTTTTTGTTGCAAGTTGCAATGTTCGTTCAGTTTTATTGATTGTCCGAGTAAGTACCTACCTACCTACTAAAGTACCTTAATTAACAAATTTAAAAACGTAATTAAACAAAAGCTTTATAAAAAGGCGTACTATAAAATATCTGATTATTTAGATGACAAGAACTCTTGGGATTGAAAATGCTCCAACTCGAACCTATTGTTTTGTAAAAGGATCATTAAAAAGAATAACCAGCCTTGTTTTCTTGCCTTTCTTTCCTGGCTTGGTCGCGGAGGAACAGGCACCTAGATAAAAACCGACGTTTCAAAGTGGTCCTTGTGATTTTATTGAATAAATGAATTTTGACTTTGACTTTGACTTTGACCTACTTCCTGCATTTTGTTTGATAGTTTTTATTTATTTTTTTGTTATAAAGTATCTTCAACTTATTTAGGTGTACTGTAGTTTAAAATATCATTCATTTAATAATCATAATTCCCTTATTATCCCCCAACATGCATCCCTATCATTTAAACTAGATATAGTCGAAAAAATATAGTCTTAAGCTTTTTCTGTTAAAACCTACCACCTACCTAAAACTCGTGGCATTGACTGGGAAAGAAAAATACTATATATATGGAATTTTTAATTTGGAGAACAATAGAATTGGCATTGGTGGGAATGACCCAACTAGTGACCTACTTAGTCGACATTTGATGGTAAGGAGTTGCACAATTTTAAAGTTCTTAAAATTTTACTCGAGTTGTAATAGTTTACTCCTAATAATTTAAATATTAGTTCCCATACTTATATACCAAGAGCTTGATAATCCTCGCGCTAAAAATCAATCCATTTTTATAGTCTCAAAAGAGCTATAAGGGACCCTACATTACATACTACTATGTAATGCACCCTAATTCATCCATTGCTTTGCGCAGTCGGTAAAAAGGGAACGTGTTCTTGGAAAAAAAAATATAGGAACACTTACATCTATACTCAGTACCCAAATCTGCGGAGACACTAATTAAGGAGTAGTCAGAGGAACGTCTTAACATAACATTGACGAACTCTGTGGTGCAGTGGGCGAAGGCCCGCCTCAGACGCAAAAGGTTGCGGTTTCGACTTCCATCGCGGGATAAATGTTTGAATGATCTGCAAATATTTGTTTCTGGTCTGGGTGTTTTCTTCCTTGTACTTTTCCATGTTTTTTTTATTTTATTTTTTATAATTATTAGATATGGTTATGGGTTTCTGTCTGTGTCCAGCAGTTGGTTTCTACAGGCCGTTGATGATATAAGTGGGTAGGATGATATAAATGATATGGACAAGGAAGGGCGATGCATTTCGCATGTAGCTCGAAACGTGCACAGAAATCTAACGACTGTTTCAGCGACGAGATGCGACGTTTTGACCTAATTCGGTAAATCAGAGGCATGGCTGGATTATTTTAGAACGTCTTATGAAATAATCCGTTCAAGTACCTACGTTCATGAGCTCAAAGATGTTTAGCAGCATCGCATTTTATGTACCGGATGATTCAAGTCAAGATGACGATCTCTATGGCGCCGTGGGCGAAGACCCGCCTGAAACGAAAGGTTGCAGGTTCGATTCGCCGCGGGACAAATGTTTGCTTGATCTATAAATATTTGTCTCGGATCGGGTGTTTTCTATGTATGATATGGATGTATTTACAAAAAATAATATGTATTAAAGAAGTATATCAGTCATGTAGTTCCCATAACACATGCTCTATTTACGTAATGCTTGTGATATGGCCCCAAAGTTATTTAGGGCTAGATGATGCTATGTTTAAAATAGTGAAAATGCCCAGCGTTACTTATTTTTTATTTATTTAGAATATAATAGAATAGTTTATTGGTCAAACATAAAGGTACATTGAGTTAAATGTTGCTGAATTATTTATAATCACATTAAAATAATATATTATTTAAACTATGTAGTATAAACTAGGTACTAATACAATTTTATGTATGATGTATGTACCCAATTATTATGTATGAATAATTGGGGTACATATTTTATGAGATGGTGCGTTGAGGGTCGTATGAGAATAACTGTATCCCGACTCCCAGCGCCCTCCCTTGGACTTAAGCTCACCCGCACCAGACTCCGAAAGCTAAAGCAAAGACTTAAGCATTTCTATAGAATAAGCAATTTGCATTTTATATTTTGATACATATATGATTTAAGCAATTATATATTCTATATATGTATAGAATCTATTTATTCATTTATTTTATATTATTATCTCTTATTTGTATAACTATGCCCATATTATACAGAGGTAAAGCTTGAAAGTTTATATGTAGTAATCTCCGAAACTTAAATTCTGATTAAAAAAATCTTTCACCAATACTTAGAACAGACTTTCAGGTTAGAGATAAGATTTATGTTATCCCGTTAATATAAACGGGCTTTTCATTGTAATAAATTAAACAACGTATGTCGACGAAAAAACGGTCGAGCAAATGAGTTTCTTACGAACGCTACTTTTTATCCGGCACACGCGGGCGAAACCGTAAACAGTAGCTAGTATGTAATAAAAAGTATTTGATCTAGAATAAACGATAGTAGGTACCCATTCTGTGCACTCGCCTGTTTCTAGCACCATTCTAAGTAGTAAGTTTTCGACGTAACCAAGTGTATTCTATGTTCCCATGGTTAAAAATAAATGAGTATGAGTATGAGTACTACCGACAAGTATTTTTCCACCAAAAAAAAAAAACCGCTAAAACACGCGTTAGTTTTACCGCTATGCGTGTCAAATAACATTTCGTTAGAAAAAATAACGTATTTGGTAGCACTTCCAAGATGTTACAGCAAGATTACAACCAAAGATCTTGATCTGCTTGCAAAGATCTGCTAGCGCAGAAAAAAGGGCGAGTATTTATAAAACTAAATATTTACGTATGTATACAGTATTATACATACGTATATATTTACAGTACGTATCCATACAGTAAATTATAAAGGTTGTTACATAAATGCTGTACTATCTTGTAACACAGTAACAAAAACCATGTCCGATCCAAATGGGTACGGAAACTATCTTTTTTATTCCAAAACTACCGTGAATTTAATTATTCATATTGTAAAAAAGGGGGTTTTTACGTACCACACTATACTACATATACGTAGTGGATGACACGACGCAGAGGGAGAGTAACGCTATCACTCACCCTGATGAAGACTCATGGAATGCGTCGAAACTTAGTCGGTGCCTTCACCGATAGTGCGGTACGTGAAAATTCCCGTTTTTACAATATACATTTTTTTAGTTAAATTCTATAATCCTCCGACACCTTTGACCGTGATTTTTTCCTTTACAAGGGTGTCTATTTCTGTCATCCCCAGCGACGCAAATACTCTATGAAAAATAGCATTATAACCGAGTATGTAGCCGGCTAATCCATCTTAATCCTCGGTGATTCCTTTGTGTCAAAGTGTCATAGTTTTGAAATCGTCAAAACTGTGTGAAATTATATGTAAGTTCATAGAAAATTTTACTGGGAAATTTTGGTTGTTTTTTCAAAATTAAATTAACATTAGATTTCTTAGAAATTATGTATTAATTTTAAAACATTTATAGGTATTCTTATCTTACAGCTTTAATGGATATGAGCAGGGTTTTTGTTACTGTAATTCAAATTTCTTTAGGTACTATCCAAAGTAAAGTGTCAGAACTATAATTATTTCTGTTAAAATATTAAATTACCAACTAAATCCATCTGAGTTATTAACACTAACTGGCATTTAACGACCTTTCGAATTAACCTCCAACCTCCAGTCGAATATAGAATAAAGCTATTAACACACTAAATCATAACGTGTCGTGACATTGACAGCGTCACGCCACCACTATCTGACGTGACGCGTGACGCAACATGACATATCGCGTCACGCGCCCGGAGTGTTTAATCAAGGAGGATTTATGTTTTGTAAACGAGAACCTGCTTATTGGATAACGTTTTATTTCGAATAAAAAATGCCTTGTATTTGGGTAACGGGATCGATTTGTGAAATTGGTGACCTCGACGGCGCGGCCGGCCGGTGAGAAGACGGTTGCGACGTAAGAGGTGGTGGTTCGATTTCTGCTGCGGGACAAATATTTGCATGTTCTGCAGGCCTGTTTTTTTTTCTTATTTTTCAGAAGTTACTAAATCTATAGCTTATTATGTACTTCCTTAATAGAGAGTTCCCTAAATAATAATTATTCTAGTATATTATATATATGAAGAGAGTTTGTATGGTGAAAGGTTTTAGTGAGCTTCACTACTGTTGGTACAGTATCCTAGATCTTGTGAACATAAAGCATAGCTTATAAAATTATAAAAGTTAAAAATATATTCCATAAAAGCCAGCTCTGGCGTTACGTGTAAAAGCGTGTTTACCTGAAACAAGCTTTTAAACAATATTTTCACTGTTCGTACTCGTACCGTGACGCATACTATTTTAAAGTGCCAAACTTCAACTGTGCCTCAGCGATCGGACAAAGCGGTTTTTATCACTTATCGTGAATAGCTATGAAAATACTCGACAATATTAGCATTGTAAGCACCGAGATGGAGTTCTTTGTGAGCAAGACAGGCTTTTGTCGGGAAATTTATAGAAAAATCTCCGAAAAATTCGATAAGACGGACAATAGATGAACGACCTTTGACTTCATTTATTTGTGAATGAATGTTAATAGCATTAGGTTGTTTAATTTTTTTTTTATTTTATCAATAGGCCGAGTTTTACAGGTGATTTTGTTTTTTTGTTCTATTGTCACACTTATCCCTTTATTCCTTAAAGAAGCGATGTATATATTTTTTATTTTGAATTTAATAAGTCAGGAGCTCGAGGATGGCTTTAACGATTAATTTTGATGAAACAACCAGGTTCTCGGCTTTAGGGACGAAAAAATATCTAAAAATATATATAATACAATCAGAGCAATATCTTAGAGCCAGGAAAAGCCGAAAAAGGGCAAAAATCTTGAAGTGGTTCAGGTACAAGTGGACGCCCAGCCACCAACTCGGCTGAGAACACTGTTTTAAATAGGCATGGCTATCCAATTCGACACAATAAGAATAGCAATGCACAATACAATATTGTGAAGTATAATTTTGATAACAATACACACATCATAAACAGTAATTTGTTTTACCACCACCATTTGTATCGACAAATTTGCGTTTGGGAAGGTGTTTGAAATCACTTTCTATTTTTGAAATTTGATTGCTTATTAGCCTTCAAATTACATAAAAATATTTTTTTAATTAAACAAATAACGAATATATCGAAATTCACTTCATTCAATAAAACTTCGCCAAAAAACTTACGTTTATTTATATCACAAATAAAAACTTCAAGCACTGACCTACTTTTCGTCCATGTTTGTGTTCGTTATGGCAACATTTACTTCCAAAAATACAAATAAACTGTATTTATTGCTTTTCCAATAAACAGCGTATCCTGAAATTCGATATCATTATTTTCTCAGAAATAGCGATAGGAGGCCATCAAGCTGTTGTTAAAGCAATCAATTAGTGGTTAAAAAATGTGTAATTGCACCCTTATTCCTAGCGGGGCAGCTGACGGCATATTTAATATATTGTATTATTAATTTGTAAATATAATCTAGCCTGAAAGTTTGTTTCAGTTACCGCTTTGTTAATAATCCTACCAACGTGGTTTAGGCCTTTCTAGACACATAGAGAGTCTCAAATATTGAACTAATTAGAAACTAATATTGGGGATTTTTCGTTCGGAAAATGTTTCATTTGCATGGATAGAGATGATGTACGAAGGACTACAGTCTAAAATCATAATAATGGTAATAACACCAAATTGTATGTCGATATATTTTTAAATTAAGGGAAATCACACACTAACGGGCAGACAGACAGAAATACATAAGGACATGATCAAACTATATTGGTTCCGGTTTCGGAACCTTAAAAACCATTCAAAAATGTAATTTTTGACAAAATGCAGCTCCTTGCAGATCGTAATCGTCGCATAACACTCACTATGCTTATGGCAGTGTAGGTACGATCATAAACACAACACTAGCAGAATGCACAAGCTGCACTTTGCTATATCCAAACAAAGAGTATCATGAATTGAAACCAGAATAACCCCATCCAAAGGACGGTGGACACTCATCATCAAGTATTTCATCTACATATAAACTTTCTTGTCCTCACTTAAAAAAAGATCATCACTGTAATAAAAGCTATTAAGTTTTTTGTATAAAAAATATCTCTGACAAAATTCTGAATGATTTTTTTTAAATTCATAATTCAACTTCTAGAGGGTATAACGAAACGCTCAGTTACTTCGTCCACGTCGAGTTATCTCCATAAAAAACTTATGTTCCCGTTGCAACCATGTAAAAGTAAAATTTCGGAAAATCCTTCCGTACACCAAAAGCAACATACCCTCCGCATTGTAGGTCTCTGGGACTTACGGTTTAGGCTTTGTGTTGATCTCTAAGTAAATCAACCAGGCCATTTTTTTATATATACAGACAATAAAAGAACTTTACAAGGACACATCAAGAACAAGGAGAGTTGATATTCTGGATGTTGGTGTCACAATGCCCAAAGCAACTTGCATGAATGTTAGGTTCGCGGGTCGTTGCGAATTAGCATATGCACATAATTTGCAACATTACGGTGTAAGTGGCGCCCCGTAATATTGAGCAATAAATAACAACTAACTGTTCTCGCTTGCACCGAAATGTAACAGCGAACGCAACGGGAATAGTCAAATTAGAACGAATGTGATCTATTCGTCCGGAGTGTAGTTCACCATAATTTAATTTGATTATGTTTGGTGTTGCGCATTTAAATGCGTTGCGTATTTAAACTGTACCTACTGAGTCGAGACACGACGACGATAACATGTTTGTTTATAACACTGCACAGTCACTTATAACAGTCTTATAACAGTCACTTGCAAAATCTTCAAACCGTGATCAATTCGTATCGAAATAAATAAATACTATTGATCAATCTTAGACATTTGTAGCGTATCCATGAACTAAATACATTTATTTCTACAACTATGTACAAGTAGGTATAAACAAAAAAAGATGAAACTACAGAATAATAAGCAAACGATCTATATATAGGAAAACTGATTCAAATCCTTCCACAGACGGAAGCGTTCCCAAAATGCTGGCAGCACTGCCACGCTGAATGGCAATGCTAATGTGTTGACTCAGATAATATGCCAGCTCTCTGGTCACGCCCATTCTGCGAAATACTGAACAGTTTTCTTTGCCTTTCAACACCTTGTTGTGTTGAGTAGCGTTTCGTTACTTCAAATCATTACAATTTCTTTACAATTTCTCATATACACAAACAACGTTGTAGGAAGGTATTTCCAAAGATTGGTAAACAGTATCTGAACGAACCATAAAGTGTCAATAATGCTTCGCAACACAGTGTCTGCCCGAGGGTTTGTAAATGCAATTCGACATATTGAAATTGCAAATTTTGTCACATTTGCAGTTATTTTGTAAAACTTAATTAATATCATAATAGTTGATCCCGGAAACCCCAAATAAACATTTATGGTGTTCAAACCTGCTCCGCTGTCCGCGAAATGTATTATTTCTGGTAAGATTAATATCAACTTTCATTTGAAGCAGACAGAAATAACAGATTTTAGTAAAAATACTTCCTGATTCCCGTTAAATGCTTCAAGCTCTGTTGATGTCAAGAGTTTTCCAACAAATTTTATTTTAAAGACCAAGATAAAGTTAAAAGGAAAAACGAATAATAAAAAGTAGTTTCGATAAGTATCCTAGATGACATTCGAGTAGTCTTTAGTTGGATTTTCTGTAAGTTTAATCTTGCTTTAAAACTAAGGTTAGCATTTTAACAAGTAAACTTTATAAATAGCCTACTATAACATATCGGATTATTTTAGATGATAAAATATCTTGGGATTGAAATTGCTTCAACTCCATCAAAAATATTACAATTTAGACGGTGTAGTATGTATAAAAAGTACGTTTATTCAACCGACACCATCGTGTACCGAAATCAACTGCGGGCCGAAAAAGGAGCTAGAACGAGGACCGGAGTCATTCTAATGTCGTTCCTTTTCCGGTCATAGATAATATATATACAAAACCTTAAACTAGTGCGGGCGTACTCCCTACATACTCCCCCTTTTGATCTACTGGTGGACCCCACGTTAGATCAAACTACTCAGTACTTGGTTACATACAAACTAAGGTAGACTAAAAATTCTTACGAGGTCGCCCACGTTTACGTTTTGGGGCTACTGGCTGACACACCTCAGATTGTTCATCATCCCTAGCATGATACCGCTTAAGCTGAGAGACATGGTATTTCCCGACTATGTCGTCCTGTTTTCGGTGATGAGCCAAGATGTAAGTTGTAGGGCTCACTCTATTGACGATCACGTAGGGCCCGTCTTGCTTGGGCATCAGCTTCGCGCTCAGTCCCTTGCTGGCATTGCTCAACGCGTGCGTTCGTAGAAGCACCAAGTCGCCCACAACAAAGGTTTCTCCTTCTTGGCGCATGTCATCTTTGACTGTCTTTCTAAGATCCTGTTGCCGCTCCATGGTCTCTTTGCTTTCTGCAATAGAGTCCGCAAGTTTGAGTAAGTACGGCGTGATCTGTGGCACGTAGTTGACGGCGCTTACCACCTCCCGAATATCAGCTTGAGCATCCAGCGGGGATCGGAGCTCGCGTGCGAACGTGAGGTAGGCCGGCGTCTTCTCAGTCGACTTGCAGACCGCCGTATTCATGGCAAAACGGATAGCGGGCAATGCTTCTGGCCACTCCTTATGATGCCCCTCAACCAGAATGGCGAGTTGGGTCTTAATGTCGCGGTTCTTCCTCTCGACCGGGTTCGCCTCTGGGTGGTAGAGCGGGATCAGATTCTGCGTGACGCCGAGCGCAGCGCAAGCGTGCTTCATGACGTCGGCGACGAACTGCACCCCGTTGTCGGAGACGAGCCGGCGCGGCACGCCGTAGCGCAGGAACACCTCGTCAATGAGCGCGCGCGCGCACGCCTCGGCCGTGGCATCCACCAGCGCGAACAGCTCCACCCACTTGCTGGCGGGGTCCTCCGCCACCAGGATCCATCGCTCACCCAGTTCACCGCGCGGCAGTGGTCCGAAGAGATCCACGGCGAGTACCTCGAAACGCTGCGCTGGAACAGGCGTCTGTAAAAGGCCAGCTGGTTTTACATTCGATGGCTTGTACCTTTGACATTCTATGCAGGTCTTAAGATACTCCGTCACATAACGTCGCATTCCAGGAAAATAATAGCGCTGCGCGATGCGCTTTAGCGTTCTTTCTATGCCGCCATGACCGGCCGTAGCTTTGTCGTGACATTCTATCATGATTTCCTTTCGCAGGCTGTCTGGTATCACAAGTTGGGGCTCCTCATTGTCCTCATCGTGACTGTAACGATACAGCACCCCTTGTGTCATACAGTAGCCTCGCTCAGCGCGTGATCTTCTCTCATCCCCACGCATTCCTTGTAAATTTCTATGGCATCTATGAACGCCTCTAGACTATCGGCGTCACGCGAGGAGCCGTTAAATCTGGAAGTACAGCCAGTGAAGTTCGGCGGCAGCGTCGTTATGACGGAGGCACTGTACGTTGCCGTAGGCGTCGGCGTCGGCGTCTGCGCATGGGTCGGTGATGGCGTCGGCGTCGGTGTCTCACAATTCTGTGGCGTACTCGACGCTATTAGCCGGTCTACACGATCCAACACTTGCATGTTAGCTTCAGCCTGCGTCCTGGCAAGCATGGCGAACATAGCAGAAAGCTGCTCCTGCGACAGCATTACGTTGGCTGGAGCGGTCGATACCGGGGCGAGGTCCGCAGCGCTCCCGAAGGAGGCGGAATCCTCATCCACGTCGCGTGCCGCAGATTTTCGGCTACGCGTCTTAGGCATTTTCGCTTATCACACACGTAATTTAGTCAGAGGGGAGAACTTCGCACGTACTTTTCGAGATGAACTTTTTATTCATTGGGGGGGTTCACACAACACGGGACGCGGAAAACAACTTATTTTCTTATATACGCGTTGGTTGTGGCCGCAAGTTAGGCGCCAGTGTAGTATGTATAAAAAGTACGTTTATTCAACCGACACCATCGTGTACCGAAATCAACTGCGGGCCGAAAAAGGAGCTAGAACGAGGACCGGAGTCATTCTAATGTCGTTCCTTTTCCGGTCATAGATAATATATATACAAAACCTTAAACTAGTGCGGGCGTACTCCCTACAACGGTACTTATTTTCTTTATTATTGTTTTGTAAAAGGATTATTAAAAAAAATAACCAGCCTTGGTTCTTGCCTTTCTCCCTTGGCTTGGTGGCGGATGAACAGGGAATATAATTTGACATTTCAAAGTGATCCTTGTGATTTTAATGAGAGACAAAACAAGATACTTGAACAATACGTACATCAGGGTTTTTACAATCATATCCGTTGACTATTACACCAAAAACTTCTTCGAATTATCCCCCTATGATTGGTTCACATGTTAACGTCGTCTTTCATCATAGCACTCGATCTGTGCTTGTACATCTGCAAACACACAAACTTCATATCGAATAAAAGTTGAAAAAAGGAGGATATAACTTTTTCAATACTAATAAAAGTTTTACATTGTGAACAAGCCGAAGCGGTGAGTGAGTTTACATTAAAGCTGTTAACAATATTGCGTATCTCATGGATGGACGTCAGATTTTTTTTCTTGTTATTAATCCTATCTTGATATAACTGGCATGTCTTAGAATCAAAAGTTTGATGATATGGTAGCATGTACAGTCCATTCTTCACACTAGTTTTATTACCATCACGAGTTTTTTTTCAGGACCACCAGACTTCAACCTGGGCAGGTTATTGAATAGGAAGATGATTTGAAAACTAGGTTCCATTCGAAGGAGACCTTAAACTACTATTTACAACTCTATAGTTTTGTAAAGTCTAGAGGCGAGTAATGCTTTAAGCCCTAGTTCATGAATGTAAATACTGTTTTCGATGGGCTTAATCACTATTTGAACTGGTTTAATAAAAAACCCTCGCACTGCTCACGTAATTGGCTAACAGAATTGTTCGTCAGACAAACCCTCCAATCTAATCTGGTTATGGATCTAGATCCAATGATTTAGGGGATTTGGGATCCGGCATGACAACTCGCCGGCAATTTCATTTAGGCAATTTGCTGTTCACATAATTTGCATTTCTACGCAACTAATCAAAATTGATAAATTGACGAGCAATACGGTCCGCGGTATTATCGAAATGGCCGTAAAGTGGCAATGAGTTACAAATATTTGGTTAAGCGATGCCTTAATTAAGCCAAGCTTGAAACAGATAATTTAAACATTTTATATAAAAATCACTATTCGATTTGTCATGGTGCCATGTGAACAATGAGGCAGTGATTTGTACACTATAAGTTGATGAATGTCACTCTAAAGTGATATCTCCTACTTTTATTAACATATTAAATCATAAAGAAAAACTTTAATATTTTAAGGCTTACGAAAGTAATTGAACTCATTTGACACACCAAAGACTGGTTTATAAGTCTTCTAAATAGAAAATTAAAGATTAAAATCGATAGTGCAAGCAAAGCTTATTGACTATCAACGGCAGTTAATATTAAGCTCTCCCTCTTCGCAAGTAAATATATTACATTCGCCGCTTCAAGACGATATCTCGAGTTAATTATATATTCGCCACTGCACCCTGGGAGACTCGTTATTTATCACCTGCATAGACAATGGAAAATTATACGGGGTTTATTAATTTGGTTTACGTGAATGTAAAAAACTTCCAGTCTCTGTATCAAGTAAGAATGAGTTGGGCACCCCACAAAGCCTTTCAAGCGCATAACAAGTCATTGAATTTTGAACGAATGTAATACTGTTCCCCTTGGAATGTATACAATTCCTACAATTTTGCTATACAGTTTGTAACAGAAAACCCGTCCAATGTGAAAGGGTATTATTATTAAGTATCTATATGCGATTACGTAGACAATGACCAGTGAATTTAATTGATTAAGAAAAAACTGTCATACAGCCGGTGCAATTACGGCTGTAATTACTGCAGTAACACCACCTCTCTTCACATTCTATCCAAAGAAGAGATCGCTCTTAGCCATAAGACCACCCATTGTATCACCACGACTTAGTTTATAAGATCTTATATAAAATTCTGGTGTATGCAATAATGAGTTATCTATCTATCTATAAGCCATATGTAAGGACTTACCCCTTAAATAGGAAAAATAAAAAGTTTTAGATCATGCACTGCCTCCTTTTCTAAATAATGTGAGCTGGCCAAATCTTCAATCGATTCTTGCTAAACATTGCTTAGCTATACATATTTCTACAACAGCTAAGCTATGCATTCATATTGCGGTCTTGTGACACCATTAAGTGTCAGGAGCACTATAGCTTGCTCAACAACCGGCCGCTAAGGATGCCTCCACTAAAGTAGAGATAAGCGATAGAGACGAACCACGGTTTGTAAAGGGAATTTATGTAAACTGGTAAAGAACAAACAGCATGTGGCTGTGTTGCCAGCTCGTGATCACAGATTAGACTTATTATCTAGGATTGGCTGCAACGAGTCGGCTTAAATTTACTCTAGTCACATTAGTCACTTACACCTGTCAAGTCCTGACCCCACAATCCTGACTCTAGAATTCCCTGTGCTGTGGGTATCAAAAACCACAACACCCAAACCGGGAACAAATGCATTGGGAAAAACTGCAGAACATGTATTTTTGTCCCGCAGCGGAAATCGTACCCACGTCTCAGCCGGCCACTCGCCCGCTGCGCCACAATATTTTTGATGATGTTTTAAATTATGTTTTATGATCGGATCAAAGAAGATTTAAATGTGTGGTTTTATCCTTCGAGGAAAAGCCAAACCTTTGAATCCTAAATTTCTGATGATGGTTAACTATTGCAAGCAAACATTTGTGAGTATATTTCAATGTACATGTCACGGACTCTCCGCGTTGGTCTTTAGTCCGCATGGCATAATGTCACAAATGAAGCTCTGTTTTTAAATATTATTTTATAATTTAACGTTTCAATAAGAGTTTTGATGACAAACAACTAATACTGTGTATATAAACCAGGCATCCACAAGCTAGGTGGCAGGTCGTCCGTCCAAAACTAAGACCAAGGCCAAGTTGCCACTTTTTAAAATTGTTTAGTTACTGGACAGAACAAAACTTCAACGCGAATCTACTTTCGCTGTCAGGAAGATATTTTTTAAACAAGAAAAAAAATACGAAATTATAGCAAATGTCAAAATAACAGACGGTATCAAAAGCGACAGTTAGCGCTGATGCTTTGCTTTACGACTCTGGTATCTAAGTCCAAGTATCCTTGGTAGACCAAGCCCCTTTCGCCTTGATAAAATGCTTACACCGTAGTTCAAGATCTCTGTGTTTAATTATACTGTAGAAACCAAGCCATTTTATGGATCTCGCTAATTTCGTAGCCCACCCTAAAGAGCGTTTCACAGCGGCGGCGTTAGGATAATTTCACAACTCAAGTGGCGCGATTAACTTCGCCTCTCATCGATTATCAACATGGTTTCAGATAACTCTGAGTGTACAGCCTCAAGTGACGAGGCGTTCCATATTAGGTATGATAAGTTTCCGTAGATATATGGAAGTTGTGAAGGAGTTGTTTAACTTAAGACTTAATTAGTGAGAGGTGTGCATCCAGTTGAGATTGCATCCTACTTTACGTAAACTGATTCGTGTAGTTCTATATTTTAATAACTAAATTAATAGGATTCTCAAGTGTCTATTAAGTCCTAAGTTTTTTAGAAATAGAAAAGTAGAAATTAGATTTTCCTTAATTGTGGGAAAAAGAAAAAGATATATTCCAAAAAGCATCATCATTTTATGTATATTTTAGTTTTTTTCTATAATGAAGACACATTTGCTACATCTGGGGCATTTAAGTGTCTGAATATTATGAGTAATGACAGCCAAAATAACAAGTATTAAAAAAAAAATGTTTTGAGAGAAATGGTAAACTCAAATACAGTGTAGTCCTAATACTATTATAAACGTGAAAGTTTGTGAGGATGTTTGTTACTCTTTCACGCAAAAACTACTGAACGGATTTTGATGAAACTTTACAGTAATATAGCTTATACATCAGAATAACACATAGGCTACTTTTTATCCGGCTATCACGCGGGCGAAGCCGCGGGCAGAAGCTAGTAAATATGTAATACAGAATTCTACGACAAAATACATTCCAATTAAAAGATAAGACTGCGAAGGAAATAAATAATAAATATGGGAGAAAAATCAAAGCTCAAGGAATATACCACTATTCCTGTTAACAATGCAAAATACTACTACTACTAAGTTAATATTACTAAGTTACGAATACAACCTCTAAGGCGCAGTGGGCGAAGGCCCGCCTGAGACGCAGAAGGTTGCGGGTTCGATTCCCGCCACGGGACCAATGTTTGTATGATCTGCAAATACATGTCTCTGGGTGTGTTCTATGTACAATATGTAACAAAAATATACAATGTAGTATATCAGTCATGTAGCTAACACTTATTCACAAGCTCTGCTTACTTTTGGAGGTAGATGACGCTGTGAGAAAATGTGCAGCATTAAAAAAAACTCAATGCAACACATAAGTACTATAATATTATATATTCCGATACAACGTGAACGAAACCGCGGCAGATACATTAATAAATTCATGTAACAATACTATAATCATTATTGAATGTGGCGAACGTTTTAATGAGTATTTGTTCAAGTATTTTACTCGAAAATTAGAATCAAATCCTGTTTTGATTAAATTACGTTTACTTAATTGAATTTCAAAATGTAATTTTGTGTAATGTAAGTTTGTTTATCGCGTCGTAGGTACTCTACGTATAATATGAGACTTCATAGTACTCGAAGTCCCAATACCCACAATACAGGAATCCTAGTGTACAGGATTATGAATGTGACTGATGAATGAGTGTAAGAACATACCAACAAGTTTCAAACGTAAACAAATAATCTACTTTGAAAAACAGATTTAAAAGTCTGAATTATACCTGTTGTAATAAAAAAAACCAAGTAAATTTCCAACACTTTTCTTTACTGATGAGAGGACAAAAATACTCTATCTTCTACTTCTCTTTTCCGTCGAACAAAAGAGAGAGACAGAAACATGTTTTGTCCTCTCTTCCGGAAACAAAACCCTTGTCTTGAGTGCTCATGCTCCTGGTGCAAAAAATATGTTGCTTTCCACATTAACTTCCATTCTTCGCATGAATTTAATATATTGTACACAATGTACAATCAACTTGTACATGTGTTCCAAATCGTAGATGCTGTCTGCGGTCATGCAGTGAACACGTGGTACTCTCACGATACAAGACAACTCAACCTCAGTTACAGTGTAACTTACTAACACTTGCTGTTTGTACAAAGTCAGTATCTTTGGCATAACTTCACGATGTTCTGCGCTAAACTTTAGGCAAAAATAAGGGCCAATTATTTACTCGTATAATAATAACACAGTTACGGTTAAAGTATAGCTTCGTGTTAGCGTTTTCTGGTAGAGATGGCTAAGAGCAATAAGACTGCTCATTGTACAACTGTCTCTTCTTTTTGCTTCTCAAACGTTAAACTGAGGGACGTTTGAGAAGCAAAAAGAACCAAAGCGGCTCAACCAAAGCTGTATTTATGCGATGTATGACTGGGTGATTTATTTATTTAAAGTATAAATCACACATATTATTAATAGCTTTGCAAAATAAAATGTTCGATATAAAGTGTACATTACATTGTCCATAAACACTATGATATATGAAGGTAACAGAAAAGTCAATTTTTTTACATAATTTTTTTTTACATAATAATTATATATATATATATATATATATATATATTAGTATATGTAAATTAGTATATGAGGCAAAATGGTTTAAAACATAATTTTGAAATGTGTCAATTATAGTGTTTATATTAATATACTCGTTACATATTCTGGTGGCAGGAAACAGAGATTAGTTTTAAATAAAAAAAAATGTATTATATATATATATATATATATATAATACTTTTTTTTTATTATTTTTTTAGTTTATATATATATATATATATATATATTAGACAATGGACGGGTACATAAAGGGGAAAACGTTCTTAAATTTGACTACCCTGTATTATAACCGTTAATAATGTTAAACAAGAAGCAAAAGTCTAATAGATTACAAAATATATGCCTGTGCAGACTGTCTGTGCATATTATGTGCAAATAATAATTATAATAAAGTAAAAGTATGGCCTTTTTTATGTGTCCATCATGAATACCCGTCCTTCGAGGGGTCATAAGGGCTATGTCGAACTTCTACCGGCTAAAACCACCACAGTGTTCCTTCATTACACCTTGTCACCTTGCGCATTCTTCCACGGTCTCGGCGGCGTTGACCATTTCTCTGCTTTCCCAAAAAAAATCTTGCGTATTGTGCATCAAAGATTTTGTACGTAGATGTGATACTGGATTAAATATGGACTGTGGCACGCCGCTGTCCGTTTGCATAATAATTGACAAACATGGTACAAAATAAATTGTGCGGATTGCGGGAGCTCAAACATGTGTTCGTTATTATCTGAAGCTTAAAGTTCTGACTTCAGCTCCGGGAAAAACAGACCCATTTGTTAATTCGAACCAACTTATATTTCCTAGTTCTTTCAATTGCTGGAATAGCAGCCTGTATCTGAGTTTTTTATTCACTCCATAATGGCAGTTTTTAGTATCTTTAATTATGCCAGTATTCTCAATAGTATCTAAATAAAATTGCTATGAAACTAAAATTCAAAGTTTATATACATAACCCTATTACGGATTCATTATGGGCATCAAATAATTTATGATCAAAATCAAACCAAGGTTTGCAAAAAAGTATTTGTACCTACGAATTCAATAACAATTGTGCTACGACTAGAGTAGAGCGTCTACGAAACGCATAAAATAATATCAGTGAATATTTATAATTTCAGAAGTATCTTCCCAGTAATGCAAGCCTATCGTATCCATTGACATCAGCGGAAGCCATTATAAGTTAACGGTGGTATCTCCGTCTAATGACACGACGACAGCACCCGTCTAATGATTAATAGCTGGGAATATGCAAACGGTGCATATCTGTACCTGGTTGAATATATGTCTATTGTATTGTAACTATCTTTGAAGGGAAATTAAACGTAGCCAGACGTATCCTTGGACATAAGCACATGAAGAAAACTGGTTTTTGAGGACAGAAAAGTTACTATTTTAGAGGGACTAAATAAACTATCCTTTCGTGTTTCTGTTTCACTTTATGTAACCACCTAATTAATTAATTGTCTTTGTTTGATAACGCCTCTTTACAACAGCAATACATAAGGTGTATAAAATAATTTCAAATGTTGCCTAAATTATGATAAAATATATAAAGCTTTTCTTATAATTCTTTATTGTACACAGAAATAAAACAGAAATATTAAACAAGATATTAGGTGAGGCATGTACAAAGGCGAGCTTAACCCTAAAAAGAGTTTTCTTCCAGCAAACCTTTGAGGAGAGATAGAGAAGTGATAAAGTTGGTAGGTGTACAAAGTCATGAAATATACTTAAAATACCACTATATTTCAATAAACTACATATTATACATACCTACTTGAACTACCTATGAATACACATACACCGAAAATAAATACAATATCATCATATTAATACATAAATACAAATAATATATATAATACATAAAGTACCTAACCTAAGCATATTACAGAGAGAGATAATGCTCTTTCACTTTAGATTTAAAAATGTTCAGTGATGGACTGGCTCGGATTGCATGAGGGAGAGAGTTCCATAATTTAACAGCATGTACGGTGAATGAACCACCATAACAGCTGGAAGAATGAGAGGGGGTCCTGAGAAGAAGTGACGAAACTGATCTGCATGGCTTTTCACGAGGAACAAGATAGTCGAAGCGCTCACGGAGGTAAGAAGGGGAAAGGGGATTGTGAAGAACATTAAAGAGAAATGTCAGAACGTGAAGATCACGGCGACGACGAATAGAGATCCATTTTAATTGGGATCTGAAGCTGGAAACGTGATCAAACTTGCGCAAACCGAAGATAAATTGGATGCACAAGTTTTGAAGACGCTCAAGCTTGTTCAGAAGTTCCTCCGTAGCGTCAAGGAAACAGACATCAGCATAGTCGAGAAGAGGTAGTAAAAGTGTTTGTGCAAGGGTGATTTTAGTTTCAAAGGGTAAGAACTTCTGGAGACGCTTGAGTGATTGGAAGGTAAAGTTTACCCTTCTACTGACCTCATTAATATGACTTGACCAGGATAACTGATTATCAAAGATAACACCTAGATTTTTTGCTTTGTCAGAATATGCGATCGGGGTTCCATTAAACAAAATAGATGGGGTCGAATGAGTGATAATGTTAAGCATGTAAGTACTACCGATTATCATCGCCTGTGATTTGGAAGGATTAACCAGGAGACCATGAGCTTTCGCCCAGGTATTGATATTATTTAAATCAGAGTTGATTGAGCTTTGTAAATAAGAACCTACCTACATGTACATTTCTTTAGCTTCGCTTAAAAAAAGTCCTTCAGAGCAGACAATGCACATTCTATTGGCGTTAACGCCTGCGGAAAGATTTAATTGTATGGGAATGACATTAGCTGTCGTAATGTCACGTGACAGCTGCAAAGTTTGACCTTGACAAATTTGCGTTAGCGTGAAAGGAAAAGTAAGCGTGAGGTATTTGTCTAGACAGGTGTTGCAGGTGCCAATAGGAGTCGCTTTTCATCAGGTGGGCTATTTGCTTGATATAACATAAAACAACGTCAAAATATTCAAGCTTCCGCCCGAAGCTGAAATAAATAGGTTCCAAGTAAAAAAACTGTTTTTTAACTTCAAGTATACGTGACTATCTAGCTAGACGTAATTTCTAAGATCATGAGAAACAGATTTTGATGAGTAAGTGAAGTGTGAACTTAACAATATGAGACCAATAGAGTAGCTTTTTTGGTTCGAGTCATACAGCAGCATTTCCTTAGTAACAGAGGCACGTCCTATGATTAATAGCATCGAATATGCAAACAGTGCCTGCATATGTCAAGGAACGTCAGCTGCGTAAGTAATGCTTTTGTGTACAATTTGCTGGGATGTTTCATCTGTGGTTACAATCGTCTTGGGAGGAGGAAATTTCCTCGCAAAACCACGATAGAATGAGAATTCTATCTTTAGAGAAATTATTTAAATATGAAATTTTCCCTCTGTTACTTTACTTAGATATGTCTATATTTCTAATTACAGACTGGAATGCTTTTAATTTATGAAAAAATCCAACAACTTACGATACACGGCACTGACATGACGAGATTGACGAGGGCAATCAAAAATAGTTGCTGTTTTTGGTGTTTGTTTGTCAAAATTACGATATGTCATTGGTTTAGTGCCCTCTGTTTTCAATATGAAAGCTTGATTTAAGATGACCTTGAAAATATATGTGAAATAGTCACAACAATCAAAGTAATTTCGATGGGAACTTTGTGGTATAGTCTTTCTGAGGGTAATGTAATGTATATAAATAAATGTATAAGTCAGTATAAAAATTGTCAGGTGAACTTCGCAACTATCATAGTTAAAAACACAAGTTCAGAATTCAGTCTAGTTCAATCCCCGAGTACTTTTCATGAAAGTGGATGAACGGGCTGTGAGTAAAAAGACGGTGGCCAATAAAGACGAGAATTTAATTCTGTGTTTGCCCCCCGACTTTCCCACCCTATTACGTACACCAATAAATGAAGGCAACTAGCTCGGTTCTGGGGCCTTTTTCTTAAATGATAAAGCTTACAACTAATGTGTATTAGTTGTTATTTTGTAAAGAAAACATATGCGTTTTCTTGGGCTCACACTCGTTGGTATCACGACCAATTTTTGGACACTTTGAACAGTCAAGTGGTCTTACAAGGCAACCATCACACCTGTCACAAAATCTATAAAAATATGCATGTACGTGACCGTTAACCGGCGATTTAAATGTTTATTTGGGAACCAGTTCATTAACGTTTTACTCCATTTCTCCGTTCCCCTTACTGTATGTCCTGTCCATCTCAATTTTCCTTTACTTTAAGAGTACCATCTTCTATTTTTGTATGTCTTCTCAGTGTTTCGTTTTTTATTTTATCTAATATCCCGAATATAATATCTATTTTTATCTAATAACTTCTTTACATGGCGGATTGACAGACTTCTAACTATTTGACATAGGCTTTTGTTAGGGCCTAGGTCTGGCCGTATGTTAGAACTGGCATAATACAGGTTTTATAGAGTTTTCTCTTAAAGAACAATTGACCTAGCGTTATGTAATTTTCATCAGTTTAACATAGATATATAATAAGGGCGAGCAAAATAAAAGTTTATCATTTTATTCAGTTTGTCGCAATTACACCGTATTGCAGTCGGGAGAGGTTTTATTTCTTTTGCCACTAGGTGTAATGGGCGAAGTAACCGAGTTAAGAAGTTGGTACTGTTCACTTTTTTTTTTTGCAATAATGTAATGCATAGGTAATAGAATTTTAGCTTAACTTTTACGATCATCATATGCGCTTTTTGGTGGTAATAAAAGCCACAAAAAGAAAGATAGACAGATAAATGACTCATTATTGCCACCCCCGAATCATTATTCGTAAAAATTTATTTTATTTTTATTTTCATAATTTTAGGAAAACTTACAGCTAGGTATTATGAATAATTATTTACATATTACATGCCGGTATATACTAGCGCATGTGTACTGAGGGACAATTATAAAGTTTCCGCAGATATGTACTTAAATAGAATAACAGATGACGCACAGAGAAAGTAGACGACTTGAAAAAGAATAAGAAGAAATACACAACACAAAGCGAAATTAAATGAAGAGTTATTTTTAAAATCTTAATACACATAAGATTCTATGATAAGTTAGATAAAAGAATATATATTTTTTTCGCGGATATACACCGGGCTACCTTATCGCAAACAGCGATCTTTTTCAGGCAACCAAAATTAACTTATTCTCTTTTAACGTTCTAGGATCAACAGTTTCGACTCTGTATTGCCTATCAGACTGTTGAGTAAGATAATTTGGCCTTGATTTAGCCCGTTGATATTGATCGAAAGTATAAATACGGTTGGCGCATAGCGTAGAGTAAAGTCGGTTTACTTAGTCCTGATCCCACACTAGAATTCCCTGAGTCGTGGATGTCAGGAACTACGAGTGCTATGGTCCTACAATACCCTGACCCGGTACGAATAAGCATCTACAGAGCATACAAACATTATCCCGCATCAAATCGAACCCACCTCTTGCGTGTCAGCTACCCAGATTGTTAGACGTAGGTGTTTAGTTACATTCAGGCATTTTTTTATGCGTAATTTAATTTATATATACCATAAAGCAGGATGCAGAATCAAATACAATTAAAAACACGCAGAAAAAGCAGATGAAATATGATAATAATATTATGTAGATGCCAATTTAAACGCGACCCGAAATCAAGCCATGTTTGCAGCGCTAATGGGTATACGGACTGTACAGTGCGCGACACTTAAAATGCACCAGCGGAAGGCAACGTTGTGCTGTTTTATTAATTTTGTGTTAATATTTTTTTATGTAACCAAACTGTTGTCACCGTGTAACCTAGAACAAAATATTCAATAGACAAAAATATATAGTAATTTATTCCGCTGAATCTTCCAAGTTAAACATGTACGAGTATGTGCTAACCCGAGAGGGGGTGGTGATACTAGCCAAAAAAGTAAGGTTTGTATCGTACGCTATAAAGTTATCTCTCACCGTTGAGTCCATAACATTGGAAAACGCGTCAGTACATTTAACATAAAAAAATGGACATGTGTTTCGCCTCTCCAAAAATCATTCTCTGGAGGAGAAAATTAACGCACGAGTCACTTTTCTATGTGCTTAGAACAAGTAAAAAAACTGTAAATTCTTCGTGATCGCTACGTCCTTTATAGCGCAATATCTGTTCGCTACCTCAATGTACACGGCGCTATTAATTTCCGATAAAATGTCATTAACATTTTAAAACTTCACAATTGTTTAAATTAAGAAAAACTAACGTTCTGTAACATCATACAGGACGGCGCGTCACACGGCTGACGTCTGTATTCCGCAACGCGGTGACAAGCGACGAGACGAGATGAAAATGGTTTGTGGTATGACGGTCGCGCTAACCGTCGAATGCTGCGTTTGGCGCGCCAGCAGAATGTTCGAATGACATAGCAACAATGTCGACACGCGTAGCCACATGCCGTGTACTATTTGCTACAGTGTCGCTATCCATCAGCCGTAGCCGTAACAAATTGTCAGCGAAATATTTTCAGTCCCATAATGCCATTCTCCGCGCCTCACACATCAAAGGTACTATAATTGTGGAGTGTTATGCCGGTATTCATGCTACCTATGTAATCTGCGGGCTGATACGTCATGGGTTGCTATTTGTAAGTGTTTCGCGGTTTCTATTGTGACTGTCTTGGCAAATACACGCTATCTGTGCCAAGACACAGTCTTCATATAGTTGTGTCTGGTGTGTTCTGTAAGTGATGAAACTACAGATACGGAGTTAACGGAGGAGGCTTTATCCCCTCAGAAGTGATTGAAAGGAAAGTATATATGGTATGGTATGGTATATTGTTGGGATTCAAGTAAAAAAATATGACGAATCGCTACATCTATGACCACAATAGGTCGCAATTCACATTTTAAAATGTGAACTGCGACCTATTGCTCTCTCAACGCGTTCACAAAGCCAATGTTTGCTGGCGCACTCTTTGTACAATTAGCAAAACATTTCAACTGTTCCAACGCTGGACAGGGACCCACGCCTCATAGCTTGCAACTTTTCATCCGGAATTATTAAAAATGTTTTGAATTATTTTAGTACCCTTGTGATTCTTTTCCGATCATGTTTCTGGTTATTTAATTGTCATTTACCTGATAGTATGAACATTAGACCTCCCCTTAAAAGTATAACTGAACACCAACGGTATTCATAGCCATCATAACTTCATAAGACAGCTGGTAGAACATGACGAGGATGAAAAATAATAAAGATCTACTATGATTGTATGTAAAAAAAATGGGTCACTGTAACTAACACCTGGAAAGGACCTAAAGGAAAAAGAAGAATCGACAGACAAGCTAGATGGACCGCCAACAACATAAACAGTTTCTTAAATATTAATAATAATAATAAAAGTTTAGTTTCTTAAATCAGAAGACTGGACTAAAGTGGCAATAGACAGAGGCCGCTCGAAAGAACTGGAGGAGGGCTTTACCCGAGTGGGGTCCTTGCTATATTACAATAATTAAATATATATAAAAGTTATAATTATTATTAAATATATAAATAAATGAATTAAAACATATAATATAATTTTCTAAATATCTTAATGAAGTGCATGAATTGTATTTTTTTTTGAAGCTCAATTAAGGATCTTCCCGGTACATAGATTTGGATAGATGTGCTCCTGTTCATCCTCATATTTCATGGCAAAATAACAGTGCCTTTTAACAAAGTAAATATCGTGTAAACTCTACGTGAAAATGATTAAAACGGTTTCCTTTTAAAATAGGAAAAAGCTAGTTTTTAATTTAATTCATCGCCAAGTGACTGGCTTGCAAGTGAAAAAAGTGAGTTGCGGGTAACCACCGAGTTCCCGTTTTAAATGTTGACTTTCTTGCAACGCGATAGTCAGCGACTCAGCTGCGCGATAGAGGCCTGCATTATTTACATCAAACTGTATTAACTGACTGACTGATATTAGATGACTAGATAAATAAACGCTCCACAAATACATACATAGTCCTGATCTTACTTTAGGATTCCCTGTGTCTTGGGTATCAGGAACTACGAGTGTCGTAAATATTGGTTGAAGAAAAAACTCATTGTATGGAATACGGCCTCACTTTTGTATAGTTTAAGTTGATAATCTTAGATTTGTTATCTGTGTACGGAAAAGGAACGTCACTAGAACGACGCTGTCTCCTCGTTCTAGCTTCCTTTGGCCGGCAGTTGACTTTTGGTACCCGTTTGTGAATAAACGTTTTCAATGCATACTACAATTTTTATTTTAGCCTAAAATTGACATGGTACTATCTATACAGGTCGATAACAACGAATCAACGCAGTAGGTCGACGGGAATATACCCGTTAAGTAATAGTATCGCGCCTCTATAATGGCGGATTGGCGGTTATTACATTGCTCGGAAGTCAACCTCGAAAACAAAAAAGTATTAATTAACTTTTGCTCGCCAAGACGAGCTTTATTTCTTTATATTCCAAGGGTCTTTATTTCTTTATAACGCTCGGTTCTTGTAAAGAATACGCTTTATAATTGTTACTCTGCAAATGGATTAAAAAATGCAATCGCTTCCCGGTGTCTCAGTTGTTGGTTCTTGGATAAAAACACCTTTCATTAATTGTAAGTGTTCTACTTATTGTGTTGTTCTTGGTTACCTTTTGTGACTTACTCTATTTTTATTTGAGTCCAATTCTTCATAAAGTATTTTATAAAAATCTATCAATTACAAACTAAAACACATAGGATGGGCAATATAATTTGCCAAGATAAAAGTTTTTACCAATTTAGTTTGGCAAATAGGGCAGCATTATAATGTTATGGGTACTGCTCCGATTTCGTGCAGATTTGCGTGATTGCGAGAAAAAAAATCCTATGCAATGAAAAAATACATGAAAAATAAACATTTTTATGTAAATAATATTATATTAGACAAAAAATGTAGATTTTCGCTTTAGTCCTACTACTATTATAAATTATAAAGTTTGTGAGGATGGATGTTTGTTACTCTTTCACGCAAAACTACCAAACGGATTTTGATGAAACTTTACAGTAATATAGCTTATACATCAGAATACCACATAGGCTACTTTTTATCCGGGTACCATACGGGCGAAGCCGTGGGCAGAAGCTAGTACATAATATATAAATGAACTGATGTACAACTAATGTTTCAAAAACTAAAACTTTGGGTTTGAATAGCACCTATGCTTGGAATCCTTTCACTAAACAAACGAAAACAAACACGCTCACGACGGTATTGCCCATGATGGACTTCCTTAGATATATTCTTAGAATTCCAAGAATTAAGTCATAAGTCATATTAGAGAGTAGTCAGAGGCACGTCCAAACACTAAATTTGGCACATACCCGCGTTTTTGTAAGTAGTTAGCATTCCACGTGACAGATTTCAAGCCCATCACCGCTTATAGAAACACTTACTGATGACACATGCCTCCGAACTTTCGGTTGTAGGGTATGCCGGTTTTCTCACGAAGTTTTCCTTCACCATTTTGAGCACATGTAAAGCATATTCATTTTTCGCGTGAAAAATAATATTGGTGCACAACCAGATTCGAACCCACGACCGGCTGGGCGATCACACTAATTTCCCATGGCTGGTATCATCGGATGGGATGAATCGTATCACGCTAATTTGTAAGCTGGATGAGCCATAGAGGGACAATGCGAATGAACAAAATTGGTTTCCTATTGGACGTTCCGTTTTTTGGATGCATGGGCCATTAAAATAAGGAATTAGTGTCCAAATTGATTGCCATCTCGATAGCCATGAGTTAGTGTGATCGCCCCGCAGATCGAAAGTCGAGCTACATCCCACTAGGCCAACACGGCTCACGTAAAAAAAACCGTTACTAACACATATGTCCCGTATGAAATAGCAGTTTTTCAAGTCGAATAACTAGACGGATAGAGCATGTTGAACCACTCTCGAATCTATGTGGTTCTAGGTGGTGTTCCAATAGAGACAAAACTCCAATACATGCATGAAAGGACTAAGTAAGGATCTTCTTTTGTATTTACTCGCTTTGGCGGCAATAATTAGCTTCAAGTATGACCTTGCCTTGCAGAAATATGAAATAATGAGCTGTATTATTATGACTTCATAAAAGGAGAAAGTTTTCAATTCGTCTGTATTTTTTCCTGTGTATGTTCAGCGATATCTTCGTCAGTAGAAAACCGATTTTAATGTTTTTTTTTTATGGGTAACATGGATGGTCCTGGTATATATTTTTTTTAATCTACCTACCCCTAAGTGTAAATGGGGGATGTAATTGCATATTAGACTTTTATCAACTTCCCGTTATTCGAAGTCGGTTTTTATTGATACCTGAAAAAAATATATGAGTAGTATACACTACATAATTTGTATCATTCGAAGCTCTAAAAACGTGAGCCATACCCTTGGTTACAGCTGAGCGCTTTCGTGTTTCGGAGGGTACGTTAATATTTATGTCTATAAGAGTCGCAAAGTCATTGATCATTGGGCTGTCAGAGTAGAACACTTTAAATTCCTGTTTTTTCTAACCCAAGAAAATAGGTACTTACTCAGGTACTTTTACAATATTTTTCGCGTATATTTGAACGGTTACTCATAAAACTTGACTTAGACTACTTAGCCACTCCACGGATATTGCCGGCGATATTGAATCCAGCATGCACCCTAGTATTTGGGGATCACTTCAAGTCACACGTATGAAAACGTTCACGAAATTGAATGTTGGGGAGATGGATTTTATTTTGAAAAGTATTAAAGTTTGAGGTTCAATACTGTGTTGCAAGCGGATAAGAAAGCCCCTCATGTGATATTACTCCATTCATGTATTAGGTACCTTTTATTTTTTATCATATTATTACTTTACTAGCTTCTGCTCGCGGCTACGCCCGCGTGGTACACGGATAAAAAGTAGCCTATGTGTTATTCTGATGTATAATAAAGTAAAGTTTCATCAAAATCCGTTCAGTAGTTTTTGTGTGAAAGAGGAACAAACATCCTCACAAACTTTCACGTTTATAATATTAGTAGGATTATGTACCTACCAAGTGGTTATCGACTTGGTAGGTACATAATAAATATTTGGTTTTGGAGGACATCACAGTTTTTCAAACCCACAAGCAACGGTAGTATCCACAATACTACTACAATAATTTATTTTAGTATGTTAGTGTTATTTTTGACCCAAATAAATATACTTATTTTGATTTGATATTGATAGTGTTTTTTTAAGTTATTTTCTAATGTGTATCTTCCAAAGTATTTTTATTTTCTTAGATGCGCGCAAAGCTGTGGTATGCATACCGCTGTTAGCCATTTCACCTCTGGCACACTAACAAAACAAAGGTGCGTACTTGGTTGCGGTTGCGTCCCAGGTAAACATGAAAATCCTACTACTATTATAAACGTGAAAGTTTGTGAGGATGAATGTTTGTTACTCTTTCACGCAAAAACTACTGAACGTATTTTGATAAATAAATAAATAAATAACGCTGGACATTTTCACACAGCATCATCTAGCCCCAAACTAAGCAAAATTTGTATTATGGGAACTAAATGACATATACTACTAATATACTTTTTTTGTAAATACATACATATTATATATAGACTTACAGAAAACTTTACAGGAATATAGCTTATACTACTTTTACTTTACTGGGTACTACGCGGGCGAAGCGGTGGGCAGAAGCTAGTGAACGCTAAGAGTGCCTTCAGGCGGACGATCTCACAACCACACAACACGTTTTTCTAGTAGTTAGCAAGCTCATCGCTTATTAAAACACAAACTAATGGCACATACCTTGAAATTTCTGGTTCCAGAGTATGTCGGTTTCTCACGATGTTTTCACCGCACGTGTTAACAGGCTGGCTGTGACAAAAAGTGGTCGGGCACGAACGCGTAGTTCCATTTACATGTTTTACACATGCTTTGTTTTAAGTGACCTTCGCCAATATGTGGGCGAAACTGACCACATCGCAGCGTGCGTGCACCCCTGCCCCCACTCGCTTCTTCGTCAGTTTATGTATTAATTTCAAACTGATGATAGATAATATGTGATTCATCAATGGGAGCGCAGCTACTAATAGGTATTACACGCATTTTAGTCTAGATTAGGCATCTGAGGCCTACGCTGGTCTATAATCCATATCAATTTTTACCCATTTAATAAATTCAATTAATTTAGATACTGGGTAAATATGTTAAATGTAGGTAACCGAATGTCATTTTATTGAACGCAGCTACAGCAAAACTGCCCAGCGTTATTTTTGCATCAGTGCCGATGTGTGGATGAGGTGTAGTCCGTCTGCGGTCACCCTGAAAGTCACATTGGAGGAATGCGGGTGTGGTTTTATGTGAGATTTATCATTCATGTCCATAATGAGGACAGCTTAAATAGAGGTATGCATCTGTGCATGGCTAGTGACGATAGATAAAAAATGGGGTTTGAAGAACTTTTTACCTTTCACCTTCAATCTATAATACCTAACATACATACATATAGTCACGCCTGTTTCCCGGAGGGGTAGGCAGAAACTAATGATTTCCACTTGTTACGATCCTGGCATACTTCGTTCGCTTCATTCATCCTCATTAAATTCTTCATACAAGCTCGGCGGTTTAGTGTACTTCTGACCTGGTCAGATACCTAACAGTTAATACCTAACAATTCAACAAAATGGGAGTTTCGATTTCCTTTGGTTATTTTCTTAAACATTATCACAATGATGTGTTCTATGTGTAGGTTTTTTTTATTGATTTATTGTTTTTGGTATGGCGGGAGAAACAATGGTTGAAAAGCAGAAAGGCGATGGGGGCCCAGTGGCCAACCTGAATCTTCCCCATATAGGTATGTTCTTTTATTTCTTAAAGTTTTTGTGGTGAAGCCGAGTGAATAACTTGAAGAAAATTTCAAAATAAGTTTTTGAATTATCCATATTTTTGAACGCAAGTACAAAAAAAATACGATAAAATCTTTTATGGAAAATTACATATTTACATATTTATTTCCTGTAGTTTTGATTAGCCATGATATCATCATCAATATACGAGTATATAAAACTGTTCCGTTACTGATAGGAGGATCAACGCACAGCCTAAATCATAAGTCCTAGAAGCATGAAACTTGGAGGGTATATTTCTCTTATAGCAATAAGAAAGAAATTTGGAAAATTTTATCCCTAAGTGGATGAAAAGGGCTGAAAACCTTTGTATGAAAAATCGTTCTCCTTGAACTTACAGTCTTGAAACTTCACATAAATATTATCTCCCCAAACTATGGGGTTGTAGAGGGTGTCCAAGTTTTTTATGGGAACTTTTAACGAGTGATCCAATTTGTTTGAAACTCGGCATAAATATTATTCAGTACAAATGATAAAAGACAAATACATTATTTTTCTTCACTACCCCTCAAAGGGGGTAGCCCCTTTGAGGGGTAGTTAAGAAAAATAATGGTATGTTAAGTTTGTTTAAAAAATATTTAGCGCGTGGTGCGATTTGCTATAAACTTAGTTTGGATACTAAAAAAAACAAAAGAACTGAATACGTATCAGGGTATTCAAAAAAGCCCTTAATTGTGCAAGGCATGCAATTATTTTTGATGCACCTATCAATTATCTATCCTACGCGAGTCAAACCGCGGGCATCGGCTAGTGGTTCATAAAAGAATAAAAACTTCGGGAAATGTAACTGATATTTCTAATTAAACCATGCTTAAAATAATTGCTAGTGTAATCCAGAGAGTAAATAAGATAACACTATTATGGAAAACATGTCGGCCGCCTGATAGTTCCAACCTATGATAGTTCATTGACAAAGCCTACATACATTCAAGCAATAACGACGATTGAACTATGAAACAACCTTATCTTGCATACTCAATGTAAAATACAAGCAATCACGCTAAGTGCCGAGGTGTTAAAAACTAAAAAAAACCATCACACTGCACGATACAGTAACTGCGATGCAGTAAGAACGCTTACGAGTTCTGCTCCGCCCTCACTGCCAAATTAAGTCAAATTTAGTGCTCTTGTCAATAGATAAGCCCCCTAAATAAAGTACAATAAACGGATATTTAATACATTTAATACTTTCACATAGTGAAGAGAGAGTTGTCCTATCCTAGGTGTTCTATCCTACTAATATAATTTATGCAAAACTATGAATGTTTAAATATTCTTAATGGTTAATCCAATCGGGATACCATTGATTAAGTATTAGTTCGTTGCCTATTATAACACAGTTAATTTTTTTGCCTGGAAATAATAATTACCAGAGGCACGACCTAAACTGAAATCCACGTGAACTACGATTAAATTAAACTGTAATTCATTAAGGGTAGAGCTGCATTATTTTTTTTTACAAAGTGTGTTTACTGTTTGATATTACACTGTGCCACATGTCACGTGACGTATTACCAACTGTGTCGCATGAATAATTTCACCATTACTAACATTTCCAATTTCCTGAAAGGAAAATGATGTTGTTTTTGGATTATTATTCGGTATGAATGATAAATAGATTTTTTACTGGGGTAATCAATGTTTTGAGTAAGTCGTTTATTTTTGATAAAAAATAGAAGATACCTCATTCATCGTGTTTAAGACACCTACGGTAAAATGTGAAAATGTTTTGTCAATCACAACCGTTTTTGGAAAATAAGATAGTCTCGAATAGTCTAAAAGTAAGAAAGAACTAAGAACTAAGTCCAAAAGAACTAA
Organism: Perizoma flavofasciatum; assembly: GCA_958496245.1. Classification (NCBI taxonomy): domain Eukaryota; kingdom Metazoa; phylum Arthropoda; class Insecta; order Lepidoptera; family Geometridae; genus Perizoma; species Perizoma flavofasciatum. Next base: position 4,645,634 of record OY292439.1, on the reverse strand, counting down.
GGGAATTTCGTTTGTCCGTCACAACATGCGGTAAGTACCCGCTTTACACAACTAACAACTTTATCTAAGTCATTTTCAATTGAATTTGAACGAAATTTTCCTTTTTACTTCTCCGAGTACATTTCATAAGTTGGTCGACAATTACTCGTTAACTTGTTAAGCAATATTTTTGAAATACCTATTTAACCACATCATGTATTAAACGAGAACAAAAACATTCCCACGTCCTTCTTGAACTAAAAACGGCCAGGTATTAATTTGGTCAGAGTTCAACCAAAACTAGTCATAAAAATCTATAAACAGAACGTTTGTAGTTTCAAAATAAGAGAGAAATATTTCCCCATTTGAATAGAAAACAGAAATAAATATACGGTCCCGACTCACTACGTCGAGTAACTCTCGGGTAACTATTCGCCACTTAACAAAACAATAGACTGAGGGAACTATCAGTCACCCTACGTCAACGAATACCACCAACAAGTTTTTGGATATTATTACGATTATACCACGTACTTTACTATTCTCCTACTGAAGTTTCGTTGACCTTTTAGAGGTCCTTTCTCATGAGCATCGTTCGCGACCACGCTCGACAGTCGTGAGACAGGAACTAAAGTAATAACGCCAACAAACTTTTCTCGCCTACCCGGTTTTTTTAGTTTTCGCTAAGATGCGACCACTTTGTCTGGATTTGTGAGGATTTAAGTCTACACAATTCATAGAAGAAGATATTTCAAAGACTAGGCTTTTTAATCATATCAAGGCGAGACGACACTCGTTGAATATCTTCAGACTTCAGAGGTTCGTTTCAGGTAAAATAATATCCTGTGGTACATTTCAGTGCACTAAGAAGATGCCCGCAAAAACAGCCCATTCTTTAAAATTGCTTTACGTAATTAATTAATTACTAAAATCAGACCTCTACTCGGTATCCAAGGTGGCGGATAGTCGGTGGATAGAGAAGGCTATAATACTGTACGTAATAGCACCCTGACCCTGACTTCCTCCAGCTGATGATGATGATACTGACACATGCTGGTCCTCAATGAGGTAGGGTAGTTTACAGTACCGACTGTTAGACGGAACAGTAATGTATCGCCGAGTTTACCCTCCATTTGTTACAGTTTCATATTTTGTTATTGAAATTCATTAAAAGTTTCATGCATGGTTGAATTTTGTCAGTTTATTATAAAGTAATATTTGTATTGAATGTAAGTGTGTGATACTGGACTGAACAAGCTGACGGTGTAATGGCTGGCTAGTGAGTTATTGACCATAACATTCGATGGTAGAGGGTTCGAATCCCATCGTGAATAATAATGTAGTTGAGACCAGAGTCCAGTTTTTTTTTAAATAAAACATAAGAATGAACTATTAACCGAAGCTAAACTAGGTATGCCGTGACTAGACCCGTTTATAAATCAGCTACTAACCATAGCGTTGGATTGGAAGGTAGAGGGTTCGAATCCCATTGGGAATAATAATGTAGTTTAGATCAGAGTGATTTTTTTTTAGAATTTAACAGAAGAAAGCACTTTATACCGAAGCTAAACTATGCCGTAGCTAGAATTTTAATTCTAAAATTCATTTAAATTAGCCCAACCGTTTTAAAGATTTAGGAATTAATATCTCAACATATGTACATACGAATTACAACTGATAAGCAAATAATAAGGCAAATTTTAACTTCACTAACAGAATGAACACAAAAGTTACGTAATAATTAAAAAAAAAACTCCGGATGCTTATTACTTCACGTCTTGCAGTAGTGACTTGTGACAATAAGGTATATCAAAGAACCACCCTTGAAGTAATACAAGACGATAACAAAAAACACATTTCAATGATCTTTCAATGAACAAGCAAACTAACAAACAACCTATACTCGAAACATATACCGGCTGAAAACATCAGGCAACCCTGGTATAAAAGTTTCTCCTCTCATACTTTGTTGTTAATAAATTTCATTAAAACTTGCCATCCGAGCTGCGGACGCTTCTTTGAGTTAATTAAAAACTGATGCAGCCGTCATAATGTGCATACGTGTTGTTAACACGGAGGAGTCGGGATGTGGCAAGAGATAGCTCACTCCACGAGAAGTTCCTCAATTACCTATATGAATGTATATTTTTATACATAAGGGCCATTCCGCGATAATAATAATAATAATAATAATAATAATCCCGCAGGGCGCGCTTGTGGCGAGCGTTCGGTGCGTGGCGACACCGCGGAGCCCCATTACTCCCTGGGGTCGACGGAGACCCCTGACCCTCGGCTTGCCTTAGCCGGCTGGTCGGAGGTGGAGGCGCAAGAGCGGAACCTATGCTCCAAGGTGGAAGTGTTAAAGGCATAAAGCCGGGAGTAGCGTTTAGTGAAACTGCAGCACACCTCTCGACACCCTTTAGCCGTCCACACCAACGTTGCCCCAACGCTGCCTATTGTAAGTTGGCGGCACTTATGGGGCCCGTTTAGTGGACGGCAAGTCATCACCTGCCTATAATTTGAGTCAGAATTGGCAGGTGCCGTTTCATCCTACATAGCCCAGCAACCATTCCTTAAGCATTTACTCCTGCAATAGTCCAGATTATCACCCAATATATCCAATAGTTTCATCATTGTGTTGTACAAAAAGACCTCTTAATGTTAGCTTCGGCTCCACTACTGCCTATAAAGGCTCCAGGTATAAGCCTGAGATTATAAATAAATAAAGAGGAATAATAATAATAATTTTTGTGACGCTGAAGACGTGTGAAAGAACCTTTGGAACAAATAACCTCGTGCCTAAGCATATATCCTTGTTCACGTGCATCGGCTTTTTGCAACGAGGGTAAAAAGTTTTTAACGAAGAACTGACAGTATTTTTCAAACTTTCGCGATTAGTAAACGTACGCGTAGCTTTTTTATACGGGCCTTTATGTATAGTGTTAGTTAATAAAATTAAATTATTACATCTTGATGTCAGGTTCATCTAGTTTTAGGCTTCATTCAGATGACATTCTAGTCTATAGTATAGAGTATATACTTTACCAGTTGGTTTTGCATGTAGACTGAGCTAGCTGTTCAGTTACATAAGCACAGATTACGTAATATTTACAAGCTAAGATATGACCCGAGCGTGTGAGCGCGAAACGAGCGAAATTATAAAACAACACACGCCACTCCCTTTAATCGGACAGTATACAATTAGACCACAGTTACGACTAACCCGCAATAAACAAAGAAAATTTAAGATTGGTGAAATTTATAAGCAGATTATTTTAGGTTATTTTATGCTGCGCTATCGTAGAGTTAGTTCGTTACCTAGGTTAAAATCAATTATTTTAGGCCCAAGATAATGTTTGTTTTCGATTTTAAAAAACCTGATTTCGGTTTTGACTTGTTTATTTAATATTTGGATGCCCTTAAATTGATTCCTACGGTCAGTCAGCTTTTTCATATCCAGTGACTACATATTCAAGGCTCCACCCATTATTTTAAGCGTGTTCCTCGTTTTCGTCGCCTCGCTCGGTTGATTTCGGTTACGATATTATGAGAATTTATTTTTCTGAACTGTTGTTTTTGTACGAATAGGTATTCCACTATGGTGTGCTAATAGGAGATAATATATATCTGTCTGCTCTAAGCTTAGATTTAGGCATGTCTTAGTGTTAGATCTCTTTGTGAGAATGCTCCCAAATTCAATCGTGTCTCTGAACAGAATCATATGCTGTCATCATGCACATTCATAACTGAAAACTTCACTTAGCACCCTTTTCCACATTTACTTACTTTCACTTACCCCACACTTCTACAAATTAATACTACCGACGTTTCAAAGTGGTCCTTGTGATTTTATTGAATAAATGAATTTTGACTTTTTGACTTTGACTACTTATTTATATTTTTCATTACATAAAACCTACTACTTGGATCTTAACACTTCGTGGTATAAGTAAAATAATCATACAGATTCTGTCTTAGTTCGGATACCTATGTTTATCCATTCTGAATCGTAAACAATTCTAAACAATTCTTATTTAAGAATAAGTGAAAAACATTGCTTAGGAACTTCACAGCAAGTTGATAGTTTATTCAAATGAATGAATGAATGAAAATACTTTACTGTACACCTTAAGATACAAACAAAATAAACAGTAACACATTATGATAAAGGTACAATGGGCGGTCTTATCGCCTAAAAGCGATCTCTTCCAGACAACCTTTGGACGGAGAGAATTATATATTATTTGAAGTGGTACTTTATAATTAAATGTATCTATTTATTATTTATGGAACATAACGTTTTTAATTGCTAGAAGAAATCTACTGGGCACTGACCTCCCCATTTCCCAAACTAGAAAAGCCTTTCCAGATGTACCAATGCTATAGCATATATATATATATATATATATATATATATATATATATACGAGTATATGCAATATTAATATACAATGGCACCCATTTTGATAGTCTTAGCAATATCTAAAACTCAAACCTTGATAATGGAAAAGATAATATTGAGAAGTGTCTCCTTTTCAAGTTTAAGAAGTTTTAGACATCGCATAACCTGGCAAAATATGTCGTTATCCATTGCCGTTTTGTTAGAGTAATTAGAGAGCAATACTGGCGTTGCTACGTGTAGCCTATGAACCATCAGAACTAAACGACTCACCCGTGCTTAGTGTTTGTGCGACCACGTGATTCGATTTGCCGTACATTTAGACCGCTGTGGTTGGCCCGCGGCCGCCACCGCGAATCACCCGTTTCAGCTCAAACATGGTCAGGATTATCGTACATTTCAGCTCACAAGCTGCGGTATTGCTGAATATGTTATCGGGATTAACATTTCGTTAATGTTATGCAAAGTAAGGCGCTATTTAAACTTATTTACCTCAAATGTTTCGGCCCTTTTCCAAATATGTAGTTAAGTATAAAGTTTTAGATATGAACGAACTTTGTTTACAGACGACCTCTGTGGCGCAGTGGGCGAAGGTCCGCCTGAGACGCAGAAGGTTGCGGGTTCGATTCCTGTCACGGGACAAATGTTTGTAAGATCAAGCAAAGATCGTGACTTGAAAAAAGATTTTAGATAGTAGTATTTTTACCAACATTCGCGATCAGTTAACATAATTATAAGGTTTTAACGAGCTTTTTTATTATTTTCCCGACGTTGATGACGTTCGACCGTGTTGCAACAGCCGTGATCCGATTTTGCAGTGCGGTGATACGGTTTATGTAGGGTGTCGTAATCGCTTTTCTGTTTTGCCTCAAGAAATCTGTATAGAAAATTTAACTCGTTTGCTAGATTGCATAACGAAATTTAATTTTCCTTGAACAACGAAAAACAAGTTTATCCACTTAAGTTGAACGCAAACAAACACCAAAAACAGATCCTAGTTTGTCTGGAGTTTCTCGTAAAAAAGGACTTATCTATACCACCGATTTCTTTTACGTTACTTGTAAGTACAGTCAGCGCCAAAATCCAGAACTTCTATCGTTGCTCCCAGTCTTTTCACCCACGACCTCAGGAGCCCGTATATGCGTTTAAAATACGAAATGTGACCATTTATTGAAAAAACTAAAGTGCTTAAAGAATTCAGGGAATTCAAATTTAGTTATCCATAGTTAGAGCAGCGCCAGCGAGCGTGATGGAAATCCATAGCGCTCACGCAAAAAGCCGTTTTGGCTACAAGTGACTACTTTATGTGACATACTAAACGTCCCACATAACCGATTGATGTGTTCAATGTATGTACGAATAGTTGGTTTGAATTGTTTCATAGTACAGTACAAATGTACTATGAAACAATTCAAACCAACTATATGTCTGTCTCCATAGCAGGTATGCTTTTGATTTTATCGAGATAAGATTATATGAACGTGGTTATTTACTTTAAAACAGAACGAGAAAAATTCACACTATATCAATATTTTTTTAACAACCTTAAGAGTTGGAAATAACAGGCTCAGTATCATTAAACAGGTCCTTTCTTTTTTTCCTAAGGTTAGGAAAAAAACTTATGTTTTTTCATTGTACGTGTGAATCACCCTCCTTCATTTGTTACAAAATAAGTCCATACATTAGAAATAAGTCCTAATATGTCTGTCTCCATAGCAGGTATGCTTTTGATTTTATCGAGATAAGATTATATGAACGTGGTTATTTACTTCAAAACAGATCGAGAAAAATTCACACTATATCAATATTTTTTTAACAACCTTAAGAGTTGGAAATAACAGGCTCAGTATCATTAAACAGGTCCTTTCTTTTTTTCCTAAGGTTAGGAAAAAATCTTATTTTTTTTCATTGTACGTGTGAATCACCCTCCTTCATTTGTTACAAAGCGATACTACACTGACAGCCAGCTATAAAGGACATATTATTACCTCAAATAGATTATAGGTACAATATATGAATAGAGGTTTCATTTTGTGAGCCGACTGTACGCGCCACGCATCAATCTGGCAAACTTTTCCAATATCAACTTAAATTTTGATTGAACGAGATTCGGGGACGCACTCAGGTTTTGGGATCCTGAGAGACATTCGGTAAGTTTTTGTGTTACCAAATAGCACCGAATACAATGTATCGCAGATGCGAGAGTCTTTTGTGGTGATGATGATGATTATCGTTCGTCGTGTCACCTACGTTAGGTCAGTTACAAGTATATAACCCTTTAAAGGTAGATATATGGAAGATCTTGAAATGCACCATATGACTGATGGTAAAATAACCAGTTTGGTGAAAGTATGCAGTGGACATCGCGAAAGTTCATTTCGTGAAATTTACTAACCAAAAGAGTTTATTTTTCAAATGAATCGTCATAAATCGAATGGACCAATAATGCAACGACAAATGGTTTTGAATTACTGCCGTCCATGGACGATTACGGATCACATGAAATTCTTGACACAGAACTTTTAAATATGCAAGACTAGTAGAACACCCGCGAGTTTATTCGATACAAACTTCATCATACATACCGAACATACCGTCCAGTCAACACAAAGAACGAAAAACATTTTGTTTAGGCCATAGGATGATAAACTGACGGGCTGGTGGTGGCGGTGGCGATAGCGGTGGCAATTTTGACAACTTTGATTGGGCCTTTACGGTTTACCTATGTAGGTAAGGCAGTGCATTGAGTGTCAGTCAGAACGTCAGTCAAGCAACAATTTTATAACTGGGTAAAACCAGCGTAGTTCTAAAGCTTTTTCACATTTCGTGAGTAGTTTTGTTACCGGATTTCAGTTTTTTCTGCATTCTTAACCATCTACCTAATTAAACAGTTTTTATAGTTCGAGTAAGTGTAAGTTAGCCGTGTTTTGCCACTTCCTTTATGCAAATATTTGTGAATAACGCGACATGTTTGATTCATTGCACATTGTTCCTATGTTTCTAGGTTATTTACGGCTTAATTAAATCTATGAGGAGTGTTCTTAGGTGAGGTCTTATCTACAACAAAAATACAATAGTCTATTTATTAAAGTAACTTCAAAATAAATACTTGTACTCAAAATACGAATTCGATTTGTGTGATTATTTTTTTACTCGGTAGGAAAAGTTAGTTTTGGTTTAATAGTAAAAAAATAATAAATACTCAAGTTTGTTACATAATTTGTTGAAGTAGTACGTACTTGAAGTTGCTATATCCTGCCATATGTCTAGGTCTGATACGATAAAGCACGTATTTGGACAGGGCTGTGTGCCATGTCTGATCCGAGTTGATGAATGAGTGACATCTCTTGACCGACAAGGAAGTGAGGTGGCTAAGCTAAAACTGACTACACTACAGGGCCCAAAGAATATTTTCAGCAGTAAGTCATTGTCTACTACTTTAGAATATTTTGTAATGATAAAACTTATTATCGCAAACCTGGAACTGAAACATAATTAGCAAAGTGCAGTCTCCTCAGACGTCCTTTCATATAAAATATGATGCAACGAAAATAACATTTACTACCCACGCTGCGCCTCTTCAATGTCTTTTCATACAAAAACAAATTAAATTTTAGCCAAAGAATGGGGGAATAACTAACACTCTTCTGTAATTTTACACCTAGACATTGAAGACAACGTAAACTCAAGTATTGAGCTAACATTTTAAATGTAGCGTATTTCAACATACGGCAAAATAGCTCTACTGTGAAGCAAGTACCCTGTGACCAGGTTCTGCTGTGACGTGGAGATGCAGACAGCACGATTTTGCATTGTAAATTCGCATCGGGGCTCGAGGCGAGCGGGAAATATGCTGGTGAGGTCGAATCCTGTACTTACGGAAGCAGGTTCTAATGTAGGAATATTGAAAACCTATGCGGAAATCCCGTATTCAAGTGCCTTTGGATTTGAAGTATTTTTATGTGAACAAAAATGTAAGGCTCCAGAATCTTGAGACTACGTAACTCGTAGTTGGTATCCCTCAAGGGTCCCTCAAGGGAGTTTTTTCTGACTGATGTGTGACGATGAGTCGGCACATGCCCCTATGGATAGATAGGTAATATTGTTTATGGATTTTGCAGAATATATTATACGATTTGTACTGTGAGATTTAAGGTATACACGAGACGATAAAAAAACTAAATATGATCTAAAGTACCTTTTTGGCCACCTGCCCGTTACTTTTCTGACACGCATTTTTCACTTTAGTCAGGCCATAAAAATATCACCAGGATTTTTCTTTAACAGCGACTAGTATCTCACAATAGCGTTGTTTCTTTCTCAGTTTTGAGAAGAATTTATGAAATTCTAAATTTCTGTGCCCATCCATTACACTTGTGTTTCTTTTACACGTCACTACAACAACGCCAATTTACATAACAATATATCAAATATGGTCTGAACGGGTTTTCCAAAGCCGATTTTAAAAATCCAAAGCACGTTTCGAAAAATAGCCGCTCAGTCCGAAACTCCGAACAATGGAGCCGTATGGACTGCTCCACCCCAGTTTCAGAATAAACCGCCTAAAAATTCACTTCCGAAAGTCAATTCATAAATTTCTTTACGCTGAGCTGCCGGGTTTTCGAAAAAAAAGCATGAATTGCTTGTTTTCCCGTGATTCAAATAAGAAACTGATTGATGATCCGATTTTGACCATTGTAAATCGATATCCTTGTACATAATAAATTAAAAAAAATCTCAATAAACTCAATTAAAATCCGTGTTTAGTTCCCTTTATCCCCAAAGTTACAATGCCTCATTTAACTCTTTCCGATACAGTTGAATAGCAAAGTGTTTACTCGTTTATTGTATTACTACTACCTTTACAAAAAAATCATTTGTTTATAAGCTTGATTGTATACAAAAGGCAATAGGCAGGGCAGAGCAGAACTTGTTTTTCGCTCAATTAAACTTATCCTAAAATTGGTTTACAAGGATAAAATGAAATGGGAATAGTTTTAAGTCAAAAATATATGTTTTTAGTAGATATGCCACATTGGCTTTGCTCTAGAAAATCAAAACAAGTAAAAAAATCTAATACTTTTGTGCTTTCACCTCACTTAAACCTAAACGTTTGTTAAACGCAACCAACCGAAACCTTTTAGTAAATCGATAAGTAATTTCGCAAGCCAAAACACTAGAAACCACTCACATAATCGAAATAGCCACATACAACATTACTGCTTTTAAATGCACGTGCGCTTAAAATAAATATTCAGAATAGACTTTTATGAAAAATATTTGGAGCGAGCAACTGGGAGCGCCAGCACAAAAGCGTTTCAGGGTTCTATGCCATGTTCAAGAAGGCAAAATGATCCTACTGCTCTTGCTCAGTTGCCTGTCTGTTTTTTCTAACGCTCTATTATATTTTTTTGGGTCAAAAACAGATTTCAATCTGGTATTGATTTGACGACCTCTATGGCGCAGTGGGCGAAGGCCCGCCCGAGAGGCAAAAGGTTGCGGTTTCGTTTGTATGATCTGCAAATATTTGTCTCGGGTCTGGGTGTTTTCTATGTATTAATTGTAACTATTTATTTACAAAAAAAAGTATATAAGTAGTAGATCAGTCATGTAGTTCCCATAACACAAGCTCTGCTTAGTTTAGGGTTAGATGATGCTGTGTGAAAAAGGTACAGCATAATTACGAGCGCTAAGTATCTTCCCCATAATAAAGGTACTAATTGGCAAAATCAAATCTACTTCCGATTCAGTTTATATTTTCATGACCCTACTCTTGAATAGGAACCTTCCAACGAAGAAAAACCCGCTTAAGTAGGACCAAACATCAAGAAGTAATCGACGTATCGTACCTACATAAACTCAAAAAAACATAGCTCACAAATTAAAATCTTTTTTTAAGGCAGATCAAAAGATAACCATATGTTTTACAACTAACCTATTTATTTGAAATAGTTTAGGAGGGTGAAAATATATTTATATTTTTTGCTAAAATAGTCGTCAATATGAGAATGTGTCTTTAGGCAAAATTAATGCAGATTGTTTTTAAAAGAATTCTATGGTATGGAGCCCTCCATTCACGAGTTCCACTCGTACTTGAGCGTTTTTCAAACTTAACGCATGAAGCAACTACATGCCTTCATACAGCTCTTAATAACCTTGAAAAAAAGACCACGCTTCTATTAGTTTCTGAAAAACATGATGAATTGTTATTCGATTTATTGCGTGCCAGTTTAGAAAATACTCATTTATACTGTACGGCATTAATCTATGTAGGTGGAAAAGGAAGAAAATATTTACATTATTTGACACCGTAAAAAATATTCAGTTTTGTTTTTATATATAATAGTTTTATACACATACGTCATATATCACAGAATAATAAACTAATAAAATACCAAAACTCATGATTTAAAAAAAGTAGTGTACCTAAAAAAGCTTTTTGAACATGCATATAAATTATTAATTATTTTGTATTGAACAAATAATATTGTTGACTAAATCCATTGGTAATGCTGCATGTAATTTACGGAGTTATTTGTCTTTTTGTGAATACTGAAGAATATATGCAGTATTTAATCATTAAATTATAACCTCCTTACATAAACTGCAATCTGAATACGAACTCTTGTTACGGCAATCTAACCAAGGATCATCAACTGCCTTCAGAAGTCCACTGATGGGCATAGACCATTCCAACTTCCCTCATTTTTTTATTTATTTATATGACGAAAAGACACAATGTAACATTACAATAAAATATAACTTTTTTTAGAGTTAAAGATCGCATAATTCCTACAGACTAGGATATTTTCAATGGTGGGTGGACCGTAACACAGGTACGACCTAGCACGGCTGCTAAGGTATGCTCAATTGTATATATATATTTAATATTTCTAAATTGTATTTTCGAACATTATAATAATATAATAATAAGCCTTTTATTTATCCTCCGAATTTTACAATATTAACATTAGCACATTACCAGTTTCATTTTTAAACTAATTCAATAATTATATCACATGTGATAGATGCATTTTAAATTATAATTATTTCTTATAAATAATATATATAAATATGTTTTCATTTTTTAAATTCAGGGACCTCGCTTTGAGTAAAAGCCTCCTCCAGATTTTGCCATGTCTGTTCTTCGAACATTAATAATTGCTAATTCACCAATAATAAGTGAAATCAGATTGTGCCAAAGAAATTCAATTTTTAAAACTAATTATTAGTCAAAATATAATAAAACTAACAAATTTTGTGATCTACCCAGATATAGGATGTTGGGACTGACAAGCAAAAACAAATAGGTATTTAGCCTACTACACCTAGCACCTAGCACCTAGCACCTAGCACCTAGCACCTAGCACCTAGCACCTAGCACCTAGCACCTAGCACCTAGCACCTAGCACCTAGCACCTAGCACCTAGCACCTAGCACCTAGCACCTAGCACCTAGCACCTAGCACCTAGCACCTAGCACCTAGCACCTAGCACCTAGCACCTTAAATTAAACCAAGGATTTGCTAAAAAATAATAATTTGCGGTATAAACCTAATTGCTAATACGATTTACGAGATCCATTTTTTCCCGTACATGTAAACTGTGGAATGAGTTGCCTTCTAAGGTATTTCCGCTGAACTATAACAAGGCCCATTTAAAAAAAAAGTACTACAGAGCAGGCAATGTACCAGCCATGCCTCAATTATTGCAGATGTCAATAGGCGACGTTAACCGTTTTCCATAAGATCCTGTTTGCCTCGGCATGACATAAAAAAGTTGTATTACGAAGTCGTACATCACAAGTAAACAGTATAACATAAATGTAACACTTTACATACATGAATACATACGAAGACGAAGTAGGTTAAGAACCTCATTCTTGAAGTCTTATTGAAGAACAGCGTACAATGGATCGCGAACAATGGTACCGCAAGTATTGTGTACCACCGATCCCGTGAATGTATACAATACGATAGCATTAAGCCCACACATACCTACTTAAGGCAAAGCCCCCTAAAGAAACAGAATACCATGCACACGAGCAAGCAGCCACGATCAGCAATAAGATAACGTTGACGTTTCAATTCAGGCAGATGCAATATTTTTCAACTTGTAAATATTTACAAAATTTTAAAATCTACGCGTTTTTCCATCGAATTGTGGCGATCAAACTTATCTAATAACCATAATCAGAATTAGAAATAGAATCATTAAGATACACGTCAATTCAAACAATGTCTCAACATTTGTAAGAGTAAAAAAGATAAATTAAATAAAAACAAGTTTAAATACCTGTCTAAGTAGGTACTTAGTTATGTGTCATTATCATCACATAGGGTAGGTAACTAAGTCATGTTTGATATTTTCTGATTCAAAAACTCTTCCACTGTGTAGAAGGTTTGCTTAACAAGTAAGATTTTTAGTCTAGTTTTGAAACTAGTTTTGAGCATCTTTGATGCTTATTGGGATCCGGTTGTATATTACTGGGCCCATGACATGAGTTAAGACTTGGCTAGCTTATGCGGAATAAATCCATTATTGAAGACGCATCAAAATCCGCACTACAATCCAATTAGTCGTTTTGGATATGAATAGGAACAGACAAATAATTTATTGGAAAAGCATATACTCCTATAGTCGCGGATAAAAATAAGTGCCGAGGTCGCAACCGCACAATCTACTTACATTTGGGACACTTGACATTTTGACTATTGGATGAATACTACTTGGTACGTATGTGTTTTACCAGGTATGCCATGAAATCGAAATGTTTGTGATGTTTCCAAAGTGCCAATTTAGCGGGTTAACACTATAGAAAACCAAAAGATCCTACGCTGATTGTAAAGCTGATTCTCGTTTATTTATTTTAACCAAAATAGACCATAAAGCCGCTATTGCCCAACGCTTGCAAATTGCCTACAGGTTATATTTTAAATTAAGCTATTAATTAATAAAGAAGCCCGGAGCCTTGGGAAGTTAACTTTATAATTTTCATCATGAACTAAGAGTAATAATGACACACTTCTTCCCCTGTTTCACGTAACCTGTAAACCATAGATAACCATAGATACGGTTTTTGTCAATTTTCATATTTTGATCTAGATTTAAAAATCACACTATTAGAAGGCATGTGCCATCAGTTAGAGATAAATAAGCGGCGATATCTTATTGGAAAATAAGCGGCGATGGGCTTCCAAACTGTCAAGTGGAATGCTAACTTTCAAAACGCGGGTATGTTACAAATGTAATGCAACAGCTAGTATTGCTCACTTTAGGAATCTGCTTTCGGTCAACTTGGCCTGCTATTGTTGGCATTCGGTGGGTCTTACTACTCTGCGCCCAATGGAACGTTTAATTAAGTCCGTTTTTGACCTTTTTTCTTCTCTTGTAACAATAATTACAAGTTTCTCTGCTTCTTTGATCTAATTTTCTATGTGTTTATGGACGGGGTTATTAAACGTAATGAAAGATGAAAATGTATACATTTGTTTGGGCTTCCTTTCATTGGAATCGTATTTAAAGTTCGTGTCAAACTCAAATTATTTTATTTGATTCTTTGCTATTAAGTTTTACAGATTTTTATTTAACTTTTACTAAGTCAAAGTCAAAATTTGAATGGGCGACTATTATTAGTAGCGTTTACAGCTGAGAGTCGATGCTGAGTTTTTAATATGTCATAACAATCACAATACCTATCAAAGCTGTATTAACAAGTTTTGTATAGAAATCTGGGCGATTCGGTCACAGTTTCGACATTCTTTAACGTTGGTAGACCCTCTGAGTCCCATCTTGTAAAGGACGATCATGAGATTGTATTGATTGTAGACACGTCACTTTTATTTAAATGAAAGCGAAAGCAAACCTATTTTGACGATGTAAAAAAACCGACGACAATGGCTTATTCATGTCAGTTTGCTAGAAAACTCGCTTTCTTTGTTCTTGTAAAATAATTACGTTTTTGTTTTGATCGGCTGCTTTTGTGAGGAAGTTTTGGAAAAAAAAGCTGCGTTCAAGGACGTTAAGATAGAAAAGTACCTGGAAAAGTTACCTCCCTGTTTTGGTTTTTAAGTAGCAACTTTTATATAAGGGAAATAACGATCGTTACTTAGCGGCAATGTTTTCACGTCAATTACCGAATTCAGTTATTTTACTGAATTTGAAAACCCCCGACAAGTTTCCCCATTATCGATTGCAGCGGCCTCTCAATACATGTGGCGATTAAATCTATCTATCCTTAAAGACATACAAATCGATTGTAAAAACCGCATTATAATCCGATAAATCGTTTCGGAGATAAATCGTACATACAAGCAACCACACAAACAAACAAATTCTTACGGTAAACGTTTGATGCATTCGAAACTATTTAATTTAAGTTTTTTCGGTATAAATACAAATTGATAAGGTTCGATACATGATTAATACAAAAAAAAAATGAAATAGGTCAAAAAATAAAGACGACTGGCATAGTCTTGACCTCACATAAATTCCCTGTATCGTGGGCACCAGGAAATACGAGAACCGTGGTAGCACTACCGTGACTCGGAACAAATATAAATAACTAGCTTCTGCCCACGGCTTCGCCCGCGTGGTACCCCGATATAATGTAGCCAATGTGTTATTCTGATTATAACCTATATTACTGTAAAGTTTCATCAAAATCCGTTCAGTAGTTTTTGCGTGAAAGAGGAAATATCCTTACAAACTTTCGCGTTTATAATATTAAAATTATTATTATAGTAGGACTAGTAGAATAAATAAATAAATAATGCTGAACATTTTCACACAGCATCATCTAGCACCAAACTAAGCAGAGCTTGTATTATGGGAACTCCATAACTGATATACATAGATACTACTTATATACATATTTTTTTTGTAAACACACATATTATACATAGAAAACACCCAGACCCGAGACAAATATCTGTGGAAAATGCAAACATTTTTCCCGCCGTGGGAATCGAAACCACACCTCTTGCGTTGCAGTTGGCTACTCGCCCGTCACGCCACAGAGAACGAGGATAGAGGCAAACTTAGTACCAATCTAGTCCAAATGATGAATTACCTAATATTACTATTCAATAATAGGCACTAATTACTATGTTCTAGTTTAATGGACGGAAGACAAACCACTTAATAGCATATCAATCAATTTATAAGAACTATTTATGCCGTTATATATAGGTAGGTATATAAATTATTGTAGTAGAGTTGCCTTTCAGCACTGTCAGTGTTGGATTGGGTGACCGATAGTGACATATATAAGTACTTACTTAATACACATATAGCAATAATACATTTATTGGTTTTACATAGTAGGTATATAGGTGATGGTATAGGTAGGTATCTCACACTAACCCTTATCTAAGGGTATAGCAACAGATATGCAAGTATTTTTGGCAAAATTTTAAAACCTTGTCGTGCTTTTTATCGTCTGTTGCAGCGCCCCCTAGTGAGATTTAACTTTAACAAGTTTTTTTTATGAGCCCGGATACAAACAAAAACTCTTTGATTTGATTTCGTTTTATACGTCAGGAGCTCGTTTGTCGTCAGAGGTCGTTTGTTTGTTACGATTTATCTGCGTAACGGCATATCGGATAATGCAGTTTTTTCGCAATTGATTTGTATGTCTTCAAGAATAGTTCTAAGATAGATTTATCACAAGATGAACATTTGGGGTGCTGAAAACTATGAAAAAACACGTAAAGTGTTTTCTATGGTAATAATTAACAGGTTGAAATAAACAGGTACACACAACTCAAAGTTACATTTTGTAACAGTGCAAGCTAATTTAAAGGTGCTTCAGGTTGCTTATAATTTGAAGCCGAAGTGAAACCGCTCTGCACTTTGTTAACACATGGGCAACCAACTTCGACGGCTCAAGCGCCACCGTATAGAAAACTAGGTACAGTAAAACAATACAGATCATTCCTTTTAAATCGTAATCATTATCAACCGCGTGCATAATAAGTATGTAGGGAAATCTTTCGCCAAATGTACTAAACCTTGACAGTTCCTAAGTTCATTGCTGTGACATATTTCTCTAGAAAATGGTTCCTAGGTTTCTGACTTTGGTGCAGTCTGGCATCATTCTTTATGTCCCTACTAGCCTCTGCCTACGGCTTCGCCTGCGTGGTACCCAGATAAAAAGTAGCCTATGTGTTATTCTGTTGTAAAAGCTTTATTACTGTAATGTTTCATCAAAATCCATTCAGTAGTTTTTGCTTGAAAGATTAACAAACATCCATCCTCACAAACTTTCGCATTTATAATAGTAGTAGGATGTCATAAGGACGAGCGCTGGAAACTGCGACACAGTTTTTACTTCCGCAATTTTCAGCGTAATAGTTTTGTGCTGTTCTTTTGTAATAAGATATTTTTTTTAAGGTGTGGATGTTTTATAAGCATAATATGTATGTATTTCAAAAAATGTATTACAAAAATAATTAGTTCCCATAATACAAGCTCGTGTGGAAACAGGATTACTGTTAAGCTGATTTATTGTATCTGCATACGTTATATTATGTTGCTTTTGATTTTTGAACTCGAATTTGAAATTCGTTGGGTGAAGTTTAGTTGAGATTCAAACTTCTGCTGATTTTATGGACGAGTTCGTGGAATTAAGCTGTTTATTTCAAAACAGCGGACCGTTCTGTAATCCCGTAAAAATATAAGGTTAAACTCAATGCAATAAATCGACTAGCGAGTTAGATTCCCGCTGTGGGATAAATGTTTACATAATTTGTAAATATTTGTTCCAGGACTGGGTGTTGTGGTACTTGTAGTTTCTGATTAATAATAATAATGTTTATTGTTAAAAAGTACATAGATTATATATAACATTTATATCTTATCTAAAGCTTAAATGGATTAGGTTGTCTGGTTCAGTTGCCATTATGTAGACATAATATTAGTGTTTAGAACTCTGAGTATCCGACAAGAAATTCTGTTTCCCGATCCTCAGCGCCAAGTATTCTAACTTAATAAGTCACACAGCTTGAGGTAATAAGTCTACCTCCTAATGTTTAGTAGGGAGTACCTATTACTACCCTTATAACCTTGAAATTTAATACGAGGGGAGGTTTTATTTGGCACTCAAGTATTTTTTTAATATATAATTATATTATATATAATTAAATTAATTTTACAACGATTCTCAACACATAGAAATAATTTTCTAAAATCTCTCATTCTTCTTTCCTTTTTCTATCATCACATTACATTTCTGTACGAAACCTTTGGTGTTTTTCTGCATTTTTCTCCCTCTATTAGTGTAAGACAATACTGGCTTTTAGTAATTGTTCCGTAATTACTGGGAGCGGAAAGCAGAGGTAAATTCAGAATAGCGAAACAATTTGCTGGATTTGGTTAGGTTAGATTTTACATACTATTTTATTATATCTATTTAACTAGCAAAAGCTAGTAGTTCAACTGGTTGAACTACTAGTAAAAACTACTAGTTCAACCAGTTGAACTACTAGGATCAATAACTTCTAATTAGTTCAGCTTTTCAACAAAAAACTAAACTAATTGGAGGGAATTAATCCTACTAGTTCAACTTTAAATACCATGAGTATTTGATTAAATACAATAATGATGTAAAAAAACTTACGGCATTTTTCCTAGTGAACCAACTAGTGCTGTATTGGCAAAGAGGAATTACATCTTCTCGTTGTCACACTGTGGCAGGTAGAAACAACTAATAGGAACAGAAATGTGGACCAACCTGGGTGTCTAGACAAATACCACTTTCTGTTGACGTTAGCCTGCGGAAAGATTGAATTGTATGGAAATGACATTAGCTGTGGAAATGTCACGTGACTGCTGTCAAATTTTACTTTTACAAATTTGCTTTAGCGTGAAAGGAAAACTAAGTATGAGGTATTTGTCTATTTCTCGAGAATACACGGGTCTTTGGTCACTATAAATTTGTCAATCGTTTTTTAGACAATGGTCTCATCGGTAATAAACATATCAACAAAATACACGGTTTTATATTTATCGTTTCTCGCGTTTTGACCGAGAAAGAATACAAGTGCTGATTATGAGGCAGAAAGTTGTCTCAAAAAGTAGCCGTAGAAATAAAAACGAGCGTATAGCAGCACACGTAACAGAAATAAAAAATAAGTAAAAATCACATGTTTTCTCTCTTTTCGAAACAATATTTTCTTTTTTTAATGAGTTTGTTTTTTCGAGTATAATATTTCACGTTGACTTATATACATTTTTTATTGTGTTACTTTAGGGTTTCTTACTTTGCTTGCTTATTATGCTTTTCCGACTGCCACAAACTAAACAGAATTTGCTAAAAATATGTTTTATGCCATACTTTTGGCTTAGCATAAATAAAAGCCAAAGTCTGGCCTTGGTTCTTGCTACATATATAAAAAATATGCTGGTCCTTTTGGCACAACATTATCTAGCCCCAAACTAAGCAGAGCTTGTATTATGGGAACTACATGACTTCTTATATTATATGATGAAATGATGAAACCATTGTATGGTTTCACCGATTGAATTTAAAAATCGATTTGATTGTGGAAAACACTAGTCGAATATTTGTTTTTAATAAGTTGGGAGCTTTTTGTAACAGTAACGTCCGTAACGGGCGTATTACTAATATGGTTGGATTAAAAGTTCTCCAGAAAAGACCCCTTTGAGATACCATAAAATTTTTAAGACACCCAGCTCCAAATATGAAATCAATGATATCTTATAATACCTCTAACTTTTCACATACTTTTCATGCAGGAAATTAAATTGTATGATAATAAACCAATTAGGTCAGTACATAGTCAACCGACTCGTAAGATAAATAGCCAAGTTAAAGATGTTTATTCACAGTGGTCGGTTAGGTTAATTAACGACTGCCTTCAGGGCCTGGTCTTTATCAGAACCAGGGTCTTGTCAAAACATGTGGTAGGTGAGATGTGCTACTGCCTGATTAAGAAATGCCTTTATCTATAGCTACAAGGTTAAATTATAGTAACTCCTTTTTGAAAGAGTTCATCCGTGGTACAACTGGCACTGAATCTATTTCTGCCCGACAGTGTCTGACTTCCACTGCGTGAAGAGCGGGCTCCGCAAGTACTTCGCTGGTCTCGTAACGGTAAACCACCAATGACTTCCACTATGTAGCGACATCTCCCATCACATGATTGAGCTACATTACATCACATATATACAGGATAGTAGAGTGATTAACTACTGATTACGAAGCACTAGCTACCCACGGCTTCGCCCGCGTTGTACGGATAAAAAGTAGCCTATGTGTTATTATGATGTATAAGCTATATTATTGTAAAGTTTCATCAAAATCTTCGCAGTAGAAGGCCGATATAATACTAGCATTGCTGTGTTCTGGTTTGAAGGGTTATAGGTGCCGGTGAAATAACAGTCATGTGAGACTTATTAACTCAGGGCAGGCAACGCATCAGCTTGCTGTTGCAGATATCAAAAATATGCAACCTCAAAAGCTTACTAACCTGGAGGGCCGAAGGTCGTATGCCTGTTTTCCTCAAAATAACAAAAGGAAAGGAAAATAATAGTATTAGCTGTTTTTTCCTTTACTTACTCGTTTCTGGTAGAGTAAGTAAAGGAAAATGTCCAGCACCGTGAGATGTCTAGTGCGTTTTCTAAATTCTTGCAGGACGATTGGTCGAAGTGACGCATAACCAGAGAGTTGGCTCTTATCTGGGCCAACGCATTGGCACTGCCATTCAGCGAGGCAATGCTGGTATTACGGGAACGCTTCAGTCTGGTAGTGAAATAGAGCAGTTGAGCTATCTATGATCGTTTGCAATGAGTTTAAGATAGCTAGCTGTTTCATCTGTATTTTTTGTATATACTTTCTTGTATATATAGTTTTTGCTTAATCTTATAAGTAATGTAATATAATTAATCCCTTTAGAAATAACAGTGATACTCATTTCCTCGAGGCACTCATTCATAGAACATTAATAAGTCCTCATTGAGTAAGTGTTAATATCCCACGAATATGTCACGTAATGACGTAGTTGAGAAAACCCTCGATTTCTGCTGCACAGATAGCGATTAAGGTGGCTACTTTCACACCGAATGGTAACCACCACAATGATAGTTAAATTTATATTCCATTCATATTTGCACACACTCACTCACACTCTTTTACACATTCACGTTATACTTCTACGAATAACGTAATTTTCAATAAAACATCATATGCCACCGTTTCATGTTCGATTTGATTGATCAAAATCATTATGCATGCATTTCAGTATTCATTTATTTAAAACCATAGGGACTTATAGAACACTTGGTTATGTCAATTGACAAATACCTAAGCAGACAACAATTTGGAAAATTTAATATTTTGGTAAGTACAATCGGAAATGATTTAAATATAGCTGTATAAGAGCCAGCTTATAATTAACACACTAGTTAAATCATGAACGCTTGAAGACAAAACTTTTCAACCAGTCTTGCCCATCTTGATGACCTCTGTGGCGCAGTGAGCGAAGGCCCGTCTGAGACGCAGAAGGTTGCGAGTTCGATTCCCGTCGCGGGACAAATGTTTGTATCATCTGCAAATATTTGTCTCGGATCGAGGTGTTGTCTATCTATAATTTGTATTTATTTACAGAAAAAATATATATGAGTAGTATATCAGTCATGTAGTCATGTCATAATACAAGCTCTTTTCAGTTTGGGGCTAGATGATGCTGTGTGAAAAAACGTCCAGCATTACATCATGACCTATCATGCTGTGACTTGAACGCCCACTCAGGAGATTGAGAAGATGCAAATCGCACTAAGGGTCATGGAGCATTTCATACGCTGAATTTTTCAAGATCGAGTTCGAATCCGAAGTATAACGAAGATAATAATAGATGTTGGGGACTGTAATTCATCGTAAAATTTGGTGATTGCTGTTACTATAACGTCCTGACTGAATGGTAGCAGAAGAACCTTCGTAGACCATCAGCTAGGTGGTTGGATAACTTCTTTGCCGTACTAACAGTGACAGACGTGGGTGTAAAAGGTCTAGAATCAATGAGAGTGGCGTCGAGAGGCCGCCTTTGCCTAGCTGTGGGTAACTACAAGTTGCTAAGAATGTTAATGATTTGAGTGACTACTCAAAATCAAATTGAATTGAGGACATATGACACGTGAAATGTAATAAGTTTTAATTTATACCTTTACAAAATAGCGTCACTTCAAATCATGCGCAGGAGTTTCATTGAGGTGTTACAAAATGAAAAATTTTAAGTCTAGTCCTCATTTCAAAGTATATTTTTTTGTGATGGGTCACGGAGTGTTCACGGTACTCACATTATTCTGCGTGACACCGTCCATGCTTGTGACTTTATCACCGAGAACGGTCACGGAGTATGTACGAGTACGTTGAAATGTCACAAATGTGGAAGCAGTTTTAATTACCGTAAAATCATATCGTTTCAAAAAAAAACAGATTTTTACAAAGTAAAATCAAATGTACCTTCGCCGTATTAAAATTCTACCTAATTTGTATTCTTTGTTCAGTTCGGTGGAAAACGGATGACTTTTCCTGTTCCCGAGTATTTCCTTAAGGAGATATTTCCTTGACATATTTTCCTCGCTGTTATAACGACGTGCGATATTAGTGGATTTACGAGTTTGCTTGTTAAATCTGCTACATACAAAATTTTAGTGATCAGCATCAGAATTAGATAAAAGTATTTAAAAATCTGATTTTACTAACTATGTTTATCGACAGGAGATTGTACCTATATGCGTTTGCCATAAGAGTTTGTTTTTTTGTTTGTTTCTCTGTAACCATTTATCCCCAAAACGATATCCGATTGAAATACGTTTTTTTACATTTGACTTTGTTTGACTTCAAGGAGGGTTCTTAGATAGGTTTTGTCACCAATAGCTGTCACGCTATCTATCATTTTAAATCATTTATCAAGATAAATGTTTTAGTATGGACCGATGACATCTATGTGGGAAGTCAGTGGATGGAGGTGGCCCACGATAGTTTATCTTTGCAGCACTTATACGGGCTGTTGATGATAATGATGAACTCTCAACAAAAAATATTATAAATATATTTTTGATATTAATGACATTGGCATGTAAAAGTATAGAGGTACATAATTAAATCCTTTATCTAGAAATGGCAAGAGTTTTTCCACTATGCATGTAAATCAGAAAATGAACAACTCATGTATAAAATTATAAAAATTGAGACATTCAAGGAATTCCTTTAATTTAGTTTTAAATTTACTAAGCGGATAAATAAAGTTTTATGCAAATAAATAAATAATGCTGGACATTTTTCACACAGCATCATATAACCCCAAAGTATGCAGAGCTTGTGTTATGGGAACTACATGACTAATATACTACTTATATACTTTTTTTTTTAATACAACGAAATCAGAAATAAAAAGTTGTATAGTTACTCTACAAACACTACAGCTCTACGCAATACGCAGAATTCGAAGAAGCAAACGGAATCCTAAATATGGTTGCAGATTGCTGAAGTCCTTGACATTGGGGCGGCTCACTAGATTTCATGTGATATGACGCCTTACAAGCTTTTATTTAACTTGTAATGTTTGTAGGTCAAATTTTGCAAGATGAATTAGAATCACTATCTCTTATCCTACTAAGTTGATATTTGATTTAACTAGTATATGTTGGTTCAGTTCCGATGACAATGCATTTTTATGGTAAGCATGACCTGAATCGACATCCAGGATATTAGCTCAAGATAAAGGAACTCTTCAACGGTCAACAGCACTGACACGAAATTTTGTGTACGCATTTTATTATGATAGCTGGTTTTAAGTTTTACTATGACACTCAGTTGCTGTACTCAGGGTTGAAAACTTGTTTTTGAAAATGTTTTTTTTAACTATTAATTTATTCTTGTAAACTTGCCTAACACAATTATTAGGAAGTAACATAGGCTATAATTAATAAAAATATTTTATAGGCAAAATTTTGCCTATAAAATTCATTATTTGGCGTGCGCTGGGAAAACTACTGATGATACATAAAAATTATGTACTACATGATTAAAGTACTCATTATAACGTACAAAAAAGTCCGCAAGGGAATATAACTAATAGTTAAGTCACAATAGCAGCTTTTGTGTTCTAAAATTTTATTAGATCGCCGGTAGAAACAAAAGTTGGTTACATTCGTATCGTAGTATCAATTCTTATTTAAATAAATTGTTTTATCATCAAGGGTATTTATGTAGCAGTAAAATACTTTACTGTTACTTTTTATCCGATATTCCCACGGAATCAAAACTTACGCGGGTAAAACCGCGGGGTGCAGCTAGTATGTTATAAACAGGTAAAGCTTAGAAGCTTTATAGGCTGTATATCATCTCGTTAAAATAAAAAAGCTTATCGAGGAGATTAATTTAGCAACGTAAGTCGACGGCAAAACGTTTGAGGAAATATGTTTCTAGCTACTTTTCATCAGTTACATCATATCCGGATACCACGCGGGCAAAGCCGTGGACAGTAAGCTAGCAGTACGTTTATCTAGTATGAAATAAATAAAAAAACTACATTTAATTTTTTCTTATTCTCCTTCCTAAAAAGTCACTGAGTTAAGAGTTATCGAGATTGGCGTTCTGGTTACGAAACTTGTTTTCGTAAACTCCTACTAGTATGTAGCTTTTACTACATTGCTAGTTCGAGCTGCACAATTATTTGAATTGCAGAGATAGCAAAGCTGTTTGCATAGTTTACAGGAAAACAAGTGGTATAAAACCGGAGGAAACATTCTCGCTCTACGCAATTTGCTACGCCGTAGCCTCGTAGCGTTTGCAATGCTACGGAATCAACGGATCAAGATTTCGCAGCATTAAAGTAAATCGGAATGAAGTTGGCTGAAGTTTGACGTCTGAACAAAAGCAGGAGTTCAAATAGTTTCCGAATAACTGGTTTATTGTGTCGAACAAAGCGATTATGTCAATATTACCTCTGGATTTACAATGGAGACGGTTGGCTGGTGGGTTAATGCTTAATGCCGTTGTTGAACTCATTTGTGAATTTAAAGAGCCTCATTTGAAATGTATTAATTTTATATTTCTGATGTTACAGTATTGCTCATGATACTGGAAGCAATGTTTTTTTTTTGTTTTGTGGATCTAATGCTGCAAAGTTATTTATCAAGGTACAAAAAATTACCTATTCTTGAAAATTTGGATCATATAGAAGAACAAATAACATAAATCATCTGAACTAAACCATTTCAACCATTTTTTTTTAAATCGACCATTTCATCAAAATAGAGTTTATTCCAATTTAACAAAAAATATTAAGGTGTCCCCTTTCGTACCGAGAAAAACTGAAAACGCCTATTGGTAAAGAAACGGAAATCGACCCCAATCCGTGGACCGATCATGTTCAGTAGAACGTCTGACTTCCGGCGTCACTTCGCACCGGAAGTGCGCCGTATCACCCTATATCCTATTACGGCCCGTTCACACTGTAATCCGTACTATACTGCCTTTATATACAATTATGATGGTGAAGATTTAAAAAGCGGCGATTGACTTGCAAATTGTCCCGTGGAACGCTACTTTAAAAACGTGGGCATGTGCTGAATATAATATTTAGATGTACCTCTGACTACCTTCTAGCTAATGTCTTCGTGGATCTGTGTACTGTGTATGAATCTGAAGATGTCCAATACGAGAATTGAAATTAAATGTTTATTAACATTTCATTTATGTAATTACAATCGTGAACATAATTGTGATTGTTTTTTTAAGATTTAATAAATTTAATTCGAAGCGGCGTGTGACCAAAGAGCTGGCTCTTATCTGGGCCAACGCATTAGCATTGCCATTCAGCGTGGCAATGAGCCCGGAATTTTGGTAACGCTTCCGTCTGGTAGTGATCTGGATCAGTTGAGCTATCTATTAATCGTTTGCAATGGGCTTTAAATAGCTAGCTGTTTCGTCTGCATTTTTTGTATTTACCTACTTGTACAAAATTGTATGAATAAATGTAACAAATTTTGAAAAAATAAAGAACCTGCTGATAATAAACTTGTACATCCTGAAAATTACAGGAGTAAAAAAAAAATCTCTTGTTTTTATAAAGAACTATCGAATAAAACTGCTTCTGGGTCTTTCAGAGCGAAGTTGCACTCTCAAATGAGCCGTTTTTGTGATCGTTAGTAGAAAAAAGTAAAGAAGCAGTACGTTTTCACATTTAGCGGATATAACCACTTTGACAACAAGATCCTGGATAATGAGTTTGTGGTTTCTTTGTTTATCTCTTACCATTTTTATCCGAAACAGCTCCAATTGAGATGCGGTTATTTGCAACCGATTATATGCCATTAAGGATAATGCTGGCCATTTTTACACAATATCTAGCCCCAAACTTAGCAGAGCTTGTATTAAAAGAACTACATAACTGATATACTACTTATATACATATATGTTTGTAAATACATACATAGAAAACAGCCAGATCAGAGACAAATATTTGCAGATCATAAAAACATATGTCTCGCGGCGGGAAACGAACCGCAACCTTCTGCGTCTCAGACGGGCCTTCGCCCACTGCGCCACAGAGGTCGTCGAGGATGATTCTTTAGTAGGTTCATTGTAAAAAGTTACTCGAGTCG
The DNA here is from genome assembly GCA_958496245.1 of Perizoma flavofasciatum. Taxonomy (NCBI): domain Eukaryota; kingdom Metazoa; phylum Arthropoda; class Insecta; order Lepidoptera; family Geometridae; genus Perizoma; species Perizoma flavofasciatum. The sequence continues at coordinate 4,619,624 of OY292439.1, read as the reverse complement.
CTGCAATAATTAATGGGATTTAGACGATCTTGGTGGCGCAGTGGATGAGTGCGGGTCGATTCTCGGTGCAAATGTTTGCATGTTATTTAGATATTTATTCCGGATCAGGGTGTTACGGTACCATGGTGCTCGTAGTTCCTGATACCCATGACACAGAGAATCCTAGTGTGTGATTAGGACTATGTATGTGAATTTTGGGCGTTGAAAAAGAATGAAATGGCGTAGCCGATCTCCATCCAGTTTTTGTAATCGTTTTGTGTGATATAAAATTTCAAAGTAGGTTTGAACGACTCAAAGAACACTTATTGCAGAATCACAATCAGAATAGTATTTATTGTAATTTATTTTTACATAAGATGGTAGGTTTTTTAAAAAGATTTACAAACAACAACTGTTTGTAAATCTTTTTAAAAATCATTTCGTTCATACAATCCTACTAATATTATAATCGCGAAAGTTTGTGAGGATGGATGTTTGTTACTCTTAGCAAAGACTACTGAACGGATTTTGATGAAACTTTACAGTAATATATCTTATACATCAGAATAACACATAGGCTACTTTTATCCTTTTTTTACGCGTGCGAAGCCATAAGCAGAAGCTATCAATTAATAAGGTTCTTACTGCTAAGCTAAAAGTCTATACTATAACTAGGTACATCAAAATAATACTCTACGTTTTCTCTTCAAAGAACTCAGCATCGCAGGGGGCGTGATAAAAATACACATTGAGAGTACTATCTACTATCTATCTATCTATCTACGAAAAATATTTAGGCAAGTGTACAGTCACCACAATACGAGTAGTGTCTATCTAACAATATCATACATATAAATCACACGATGTCAGACTTATGAAAACGTACGCTGCAGGTGGGCGTGCTATCAAACAAATATCGCGAAGTATCTATACATGTAGAGAACGTACTGATTTAGTAGGTGGAATAACATCACTTCTGAAAACTGAAAGTAGATTTAATAAAGCTCTACAAAAATATACAAAATATTTATTTTTGTAACTTATAAATAGTGTGTGAAGACTTCGGAGTCTCCTTTTAAGTAACATGTAATTTGCTTGTATTATAAGAAGTCGATCTACTATAAACATTATATAATATTTAAGTAGTACCAAATAGGAACACAGACTAACAAGGAATTAAAATGAAAAGTAGAACAAAATAATATAATAATTGTGTGTAATAATTGGGGGTGTATATGTGTGTATGTCACCGAGGCTTCCGTCAAAACTCCACTCTCTTAGTAAAAGTTACAAAACGAAATTACTTTGTTCCAAAGGATGTTCATGTGAAGATAAAGACCATCTTCACATGAGCATGTCTGTTTGTGTTTGAGACTTCTAATATCGTAATTGCGGAAACCCAAAAGTGCTAGCAGTTAGGATAGAGGTGACAGTGTCATATTTGAAAATTTAAAATTTTACCGGCTTTGAACTTTTTCATCTTGAACATCGTCCACCTCCGCGTTCGACGGTGGGCGAATTCTACGAGCACCGGCTCTCTCGGATCGCGTAGGCCGTTTTTTAAAATCGTGGGTCGTTTTTTAAGATATAAACACCAGGCCACTCAGAAAGTTTAGCGAAAAAAAGTTTTTATGTATAAGGCACTGGCCACTTGTAATTATTTTAAAAAATTTGGTTATTTAAAAGTAAAAATACCATTGTTTGAATTTCGAATTTCCCTCCACGTTTTTTCGAGAGTCAAATTCAATTATCGTGTCTTATTTAAAAATGGATCTGCATCGAGAGCATTTTCGTGCGATGATTTTCTACGATTTTAAATGTGGCCTAAAACCTGATGAGTCATTTGATAGACTTCAAATGGCTTTTATGGATGAAGGACCTTCAAAAGCAACCATTTACCGTTGGCATAGCGAGTTCAAGCGCGGTCGCCTTACTTTGGGGGAAGAACAAAGGAGTGGTCGTCCTACGACGGCTGTCACGGAAGAAAATATGCTGGCAGTAAAAAAAATAATTCAAGAAAACAGGCGAATTACATACAAAGAGATTCAACGTACACTGCAAATTGGTTCGGGAAGCGTTCACAAGATTCTTCGCGAGCACCTTCGCGTGAGGAGGATAGTTTTGCGCTGGGTGCCGCACAACCTCACCGAAGCTCAGAAGCAGGCCCGTGTGGAGTGGTGCCGTGATATGATTAAAAAATTTGAAGCAGGCTCGTCTCGGTGCGTTTACGACATTGTGACAGGTGACAAATCCTGGATTTATCAATACGATCCAGAAACAAAGCGTCAGTCGACAGTTTGGCTGTTTCAAAACGAACCAACGCTTACGAAAGTGAAGCAATCGAGAAGCGCGGGGAAAATTTTGATCGTTAGTTTCCTCACTTTGACGGGGTATCTGGTTTCAATTCCATTACGAGACCAAAGCAGCATCAACGCCGAATGGTATACCATAAAATGCCTGCCAAAAGTTTTGTCTGCAATAAGCAACAAGCGACCGAACACCGGGCTCCGCGGGGTACTGCTTTACCATGACAACGCGCCCGCGTTCTCAGCGCTCAAAACGAGGGACTTCCTGGACACCACACCGGTCAGAGTCTTGGGTCACCCTCCTTACAGTCCAGATCTGGCACCGTGTGACTTCTTTTTATTCCCTAAAATAAAAAATCAGCTGAAAGGGATACAGTTTTCATCGCCGGAAGACGTGCTCGCAGCGTTCGAGAAGACCGTGGAAGAGGTGTCTACGGCGGACTGGAAAAAATGTTTCGAAAATTGGTTCAGACGCAACTGGTGGAGAGTTCTTTGAAAAGATTTAATTAAAATATTTTATTCATAGAAGTTATTTTTTTTAGTTACTCAAAACTTTCTGAGTATCCCACGTACTATAGTTCCACAAGATCTAAACCGGGAACAAATATCTGCAGAACATGCAAATATTTGTCCCGTAGCGGGAATCCAACCCACACCTCTTGCGTCTTAGCCGGTTACTCGCCCGCCACGCCGCCACCATCGTCAAATTATTAGGTAATTGATATTTTTAAGCATGATATCCACCCACAATAATTTACATACTGTAGGTAATAGTGTCCTACAGTAAATATAACTGGAAGTTTCAGCTCTTATTGTGAAAATTACAAATGTATATGACGAAAACGGTATTTCTTCTTTTTTCGCTGCGTAACCCAATTACACCTGCATAATTTTATTCTCTTCTTTATAAACAATATATTATATATTCATTATAACAATATGTTTTATTTTCTTTATTAGCTAAGAAAGTTATATGTATCATTTTTAATGCATTCGTTTTAATATCACTATCCTGTATTATAATTCTTGCTTATTGTTTTGTGGCACAAATAGATATACCTAAAGTTACTTAGTACGAGAACATCTCCTTTTCAGTGACGTAAGTTGAAGTTTCGAGTTTCTCAAGTTCATTTACGCGATATAATCGTAATTTTTGTGCGATCTTATCGTGATTTCGTTGCGATTAGGGAGTTCTAAGAAAAGTGTTTTTCTTAGACGGAAGTCTTATAACTTATTAAAAAAGCCACGAATAGAACAGAAGTTGTGTAAGTTTCTTGTACTCGTGCGTTTTGCTAAAAAGCGGCGAGCGTAATTTGAAGGTGTTACCAAAACATAATCGCGGTTAGCGTCAAACAGGTATTTGGGTAACACACATTATGAATTTCATATTTTGGCAGTCGTAATATCGTTGTTTGATAGAATTTATGACAGTAATGTAAGGGTTGGGATTTAGAAAGCCGTCGCAAGAATCTAAAAATGGGGTTGGAAGGTGTGGTTACCCCTATTTCAACGGTACCACTCCCAGGTTAGGAATTGAAAAGTTTCCGAGAAATGACATTTTTAAATTTTGCTTTTTAAATCCCACCCGAAGCTTATGTCTAGCAGTGGGTTACTGTGAGCTGCTAATGCTGATGATGACGATGGTATCATTAAGACGGGTCAACGTTAATGTAATTTCATTGTGAATAACTCTGTTACTGTCACCAATACAAAACAATACAAAGCATACAAAGAAATGTTACAAATATGAACAGATTAGTTTTAATACGAGTGTTAACCGCGTTTGCCTTCTTTATTTTTTATGTAGGTATAAGATACTGCCGAGAAATAATAGCAGTGGCCGCAACTACCATTTCGTGTTTACATTACAGTACACTAACCGTATCACCGCTTGAAAAGTTGAAATGAGTGTGGATCCAACACTCAAGACATTTCAAGTTTTCAAGCGGCTCCAGATTATGACGGTCGCCGTTTCAGTAACCTAGTCTTTATATAGTGTAGTGCATCGTTTGTGCAACTGTCGACCGCGCGAACTGTTCCAATATAAAACGTGACTCAACAGAATGTGTGTGGACTTAGGGATTGTACTGCACTGTATTACTGGATTGATAATTCCATCTTGAACTTTAGATTCGTATGCCTGTTTGTATAGAATTTGCTCGATTTGCAGCTGGAAACCACTTGACCAGATAGTCTGCAAATATAAAAAGGAAGAGTAGAACACCCGGCGACTTAGGCCACGTTGGTTATTTTCCAAACAAACTTCATCTTCCTCTAAGGAATTCCGAAAAAGCCTTTGTTATTGCACTCCTATGCATATAACTGCTCTCCTTATTGTACTCATAACATGGCAATGAAAATTACAAATTTTGGCAGGGTTAGCAATGCTCAAAAAGTTTTTAACGCAACTTTTTAAACTTGGTATTACTTGGCAAACTTCTTGAACTTGATTCAAGAAGTTTTGAGCATTGCTAAGAAATTGCTTGGTGGGCAACTTCTAAAACTTAAAAATGCCTCTCATTTTCAAGTTTTTAAAGTTTTGGGCATTGATAAGATTGGGCATTTTGATAGTGTTATTAGGGGGCTGAAACTGTAGAACCTACCCCCAAAAGATTAGGTACCTATGAATTACGGTTTAGGATGTGCATTTATTGTTTATAAGTCAGTAAGTGAGATACGCAACGATTTATCTATTTAGACTTTAGACGGTCTGAATACAACTCTGAGTGAGGTATTCATAAGAGATCAAAATGAAAACGTCATCTTTCTATAATAATTTATGAAACTGGATCGCATTCAGAGTTATTCATAAATATAGGTCTGGGAAGAAAAATCCTATACCTCATTCCACTTTACCTAAGTGTCAGATTTCCCTACCACTGCCTTAGTTGCGTTATAAATAATATGTTATCGGTCTTGTCCATCTACATTCAGTTGCCTCGTTATGTTATATTATGCTGAATGTGAAATTTTACTTATAACTTACTTTTCCATATATTAGTAACGAAACCCGCTCTTATAATTTCTATAAGATAGATAGAGGGTTTTTCCTAATCCGGGGAAGATCCTTATTAACTTATTGGGACAGTTTCTAAAACAAGCTCTACCTACTATAAAAAGTTAAACTTAGGTACTAGTAATGCTATATACACTTATATTAATGTAACTACTCAACATCGACTTCTGTGGCGCAGTAAGCAAAGGCCCGCCTGAGATGCAGAAGGTTGCAGGTTCGATTCCCGCCTCGTGACAAGTGTTTGTATGATCTGCAAAATTAAATATGTATCGGGTCTGGGTGTTTTCTATGTATAATATATTATGTATAATTTACAAAAAAATATACAAGTAGTACATCAGTAATCTAGTTCCCATGCATAACATAAGCCGTGTTTACTTTGGGGCTAGAAGTTGCCGTGTGAAAAATAACCAGCATATCCAGCATCCTCATCATCATCCTCCTCCAGCAACCTTTATACACCGAATTTAAGATATCGGTCCTTACTACAACTGCGTAGTCTCAGCCGGCAACTCGACCGCCGCACCATAGAGGTCACCCATATTACTCATATTATTATACAGGTTCTACATACATTATTGTTACTTCTTTTTCTATGTAGATCTTTACTTTTTATGGTGTGTGTGTGTGTCGTCATTTCCGTTCGTCAACTGAGGTCTGTGCTAAAAATCAGCTCTGTCTGCAGTTTACTGTAGATAGCATTATGCTGAATATACCTTTTTTGGTTGGACATTGCGTGGTACAATAGTAAGATAAAACTACTACCTATTGTGTAACTTTTTTACACTATTACTACAGTTAAGCCTAATACAATAAGCATATCGTAATCCATCATCAATAATTCTTACTTCTTTTTTATGTAGATCTTTACTTTTTATGATGTGTGTGTCGTGTCATTTCCGTTCGTCAACTGAGGTCTGTGCTATAAATAAGCTCTGTCTGCAGTTTACTGTAGATAGCATTATGCTGCATATACCTTTTTTGGCAGCACTTTGCGTGGTACAATAGTAAGATAAAACTACTACCTATTGTGTAACTTTTTTACACTATTACTACAGTTAAGCCTAATACAATAAGCATATCGTAATCCATCATCAATAATTCTTACTTCTTTTTTATGTAGATCTTTACTTTTTATGATGTGTGTGTCGTATCATTTCCGTTCGTCAACTGAGGTCTGTGCTATAAATAAGCTCTGTCTGCAGTTTACTGTAGATAGCATTATGCTGCATATACCTTTTTTGGCAGCACTTTGCGTGGTACAATAGTAAGATAAAACTACTACCTATTGTGTAACTTTTTTACACTATTACTACAGTTAAGCCTAATACAATAAGCATATCGTAATCCATCATCAATAATTCTTACTTCTTTTTTATGTAGATCTTTACTTTTTATGATGTGTGTGTCGTGTCATTTCCGTTCGTCAACTGAGGTCTGTGCTATAAATAAGCTCTGTCTGCAGTTTACTGTAGATAGCATTATGCTGCATATACCTTTTTTGGTAGCACTTTGCGTGGTACAATAGTAAGATAGTACCTAAACTACTACCTATTGTGCAACTTTTTTACCCTATTACTACAGGTCAAGTCTAATACAATAGGCATATCATAATCCATCATCAATTGTAACATACTTATACAGGACTCAAATCATTGATAAGAATCAATTCGCAAGTTTTGAAAACCTTTCCAAACTACATTTTAACCCTTTTGCTTCTTCAACTGTATAAATGTTTATAATCAAGCGATTCAGTAAAAATGATTGTAAAAGAGGTTAAATAAAACGGGAAAAAATCGTTCAGAGAAACCTGGAATATATATTTATCCTCTGGCACAGAAAAAAATATATAAACTATCTACATTCTACAAAATATTAAAATAGGAAAAAAGACTGTGCTCTACCGTAATGATAGGACTACAGGTAGAAAGCAGATATTGATGTTGTGCATAGTTGTAGAGTTGAAAACATTTTTTATTTATTTTTTCTTACGATCCTGTGTTCTCTTGTTACCCTTACATTCATGGCTTGTCTGAACTGCATACGGTTCTATAAGCAAATTAACAATTTCTGCGAAACGACCAGTATACGACAGCTGAATGACTGTTTTTACGAGCACGTCAATTCAGTCCGCATGTTTCAGTTTCAACCAGACCGATTAGCTTTAAACTTCTTTACAACCGTAATGAGAAGAGATAAAAACGTACTTATCTGTTTTTGTGGATAAGAAAATGCTTATTTTTTAACTGTTTTCTGACCTCTTTCCTCAGACTACTACTGGTGTAGGGGGTAATCTGAAGAAAGAGGTCAAGATATCGTGAATCCTTGAAGGTATAAATATCTGCAGAACATGCAAACATTTGTCCCGCTGCGGGAATCTTACCCGTACTCGTCTCTTGCCGGCTACTCGGCTGCATCTCCACTATGTCGTCACTAAACATACTCATATCAAAAGGTCTTATAATTTAAAGCACTCTACTTAAGGCTGAGTATCAAAAATACATAAAATCTTCGTTTTCCGTTTTATTTCTTCGGTTGTGAGAAACTTCAATGTTCAATTAGGAGGAGAATTGATGATAGGAAATGAACCGCATTTTGTTTCGTTCGAGGTATACTTATAAGCCACTTGCTTCTGCTCACGGCTTCACCCGCGTGGTACCCGGATAAAAAGTAACCTTTGTGTTATTCCGATGTTTCAGTAGTTTATGTGTGAACGAGTAACAAAAATCCATCCTCACAAACCTTCGCGTTTATATTAGTAGTAGGATGAACGAATAAAATAACCACGTGGATGGCATCATTAAGAAAATTATAAAAAATAGTTAACTAGGTATGTGGTATAATAGAAATAATATCCTAAAATGATTATAATGTAGTGAACAGACCGTATTTTTATAAGTCAATGCCGCATCAACATCTTATTGTGATTGTGTTTACTTTTCGTGTGACCTTTCGAGGTTTAATAAGCATAATGTGGACTAAGAAAACTGTACGATTAGACCTAACTACTACCTAAAGGGTAGCCCGTTGCTAACTACTAACATATAAAGATCTTTTCACTTCTATTTTTTAGCTAAGCGTAGGCGGAAGTGTATTATTTAATCTCTAGAGACTGTTTTTTTTCTATTAATTTTAGTCGTTATTTCAACAGACTACATAATGAATGTGATCCTTTATATATATAACTTTTTTATAAATCGGCTTTTCGATGTTCGTTTTTTGAAATAATTTTCGAAAAAAATATTATAAACTACATATTTTATTTGAAATTATTTTTAAAATGTAAATTAAAGTGACTTACACTACTGCACTAGTTTCTTGGCGATCGTTGGTTGTATAACTACGTCAGTGCGTTTGTCAAAAAAGTAGGTATTGCTGCGAAATCTCTAGATATATTACTGTAATACGTATGTATTTCTTTTATCGCGATCGAAGTGAAAAATAGAATGTTTAACTCTGGACTAAAACCCATTCATACTCTTTTCTGTAGCCTCCCTCGCTTTCGCTCGGGTGCCTCTCATATAAAATCGCTCGTTTTAGTCCCTTGTTGAACCGGTTGACCAACTAAACACTGCTTGACTCTTTCAGATAAGTGTAATTCAAATTAAATCCTAACTTTCGTCTCAGCAGTCCACCAATTTGATATATTTGATGTTTTGTTAAATTCGAAACAGTAAACAACCTCAGGGATCAAACGCCACATTTCCCAAATTCTCGGGCACATATACCTAAATAGTGTAATGATACGTGGTTTTTCCTACGGAATAGTAATGAGGATGATCCGCGGACTAATTCCCAAACATTCCCAAATATTCCCGTTTATTCCTGTACATTTGGCATTAATATGAAATTAGCAGGTTTGTTACATCAATGAGTGTTTGTTTCTATTACTATCAACTGATTAAAAATGTGAGTTTCATTTTCTCAAACCGCATTCGTGTAGAGCGGATTCGAGGATAGAATATAATAAACGTTTATTTGGAACCAAAAAAGATCATCTAATAAAAGATAATGCGTAGGCCGACAACTGAAAGTAGAGGTAGGCAGTTAAAAAACGAAAACAACCAAATTGTTGGGTTCAGCATGTGTTGGATGTGTTACCATCACCCAACGCTAGTTTTCAGCTGTAACCAAAAAGTGAATGTTAAATAAGCATGATAAATGCTTTTAATCTTTACTAATAAAAAATCTAAAAAATCTTTGCAAATTTTTGGAACTACCAGTCGGATTTGAAAAAATCTGGTGCTGGGGTCTAGGGCGGCTGTGGCACAGCTCGTAATTATAATCAAAATAAAACACCCCACAGACACCTTCATACGGTCCCTGATCCCGCACTAGGATACCCTGTGTATCAGGAACTACGAGTTCCGTAGTATCACAACACTCCGAAACATTTGTCTGCAGCGGGAATCGAACCCGCACCTATCGCGTCTCAGCCGGCTACTCGCCGGAGGCACTATCTTTAGTGCGTCGGGTGGTGGTGGTGGTCGCTTTCGTTTTAGGATGATAGAGTTATGTTTCTATTTTAAAAAGTTAAATAGTAGGTACCTACTTAACGTTTCAGAGTAACATCAATGCTATTCTTGGGCAGATTTTTACCAGTGACGTAAAAAGCCCGTATATGTGTTTGCCATAAAATATTGTTTGTTTGTATTTGTGTTTGTTTGTCAGTTACGATTAATCTTCTAAACGGATTAACAAAATCTTGCAATTATTATATTGTACCTACAATATTATATTGTACCTTATTATATTGCCTGGCCTACCGTTTTCATTCTAAGCTGTGGCACAAATATCTCGATTCAATGCATTGCAAGCTTTCTTTGCAAAAATTATGCGAGACTCTCGGGCGCATTCAAATTTCATGGACAACTCTATTCCGGCTGAGGATGCGGTACGTGAGTGTGTTTTGATTTTTAGATGCAGACTTATGGAGCTGAAGAATTTTTTATGCTCATATTCTTATTTGAGTGAACTTTATGGACGCTAAGCCGGGCTGAATAGATGGAGCAGGTGCCATAGCGTTACCCTGGCATGAATCTTAAAACGTGTGACCTGAAATAAAAGAATTATTTTTATTAGCATATTCTCCCTGTGTTACACCTGAGAAACAAACGAGGGAAAAAACGCTTTTCCGAAGCTACTTCAACTCTTTACTTTCCCAGCTCCACCTCTTCAGGCTTAGTGTTCAACATTTGAAAATTAATATTATGGAGAATGAAAATCTTTCAGGCCCATAATTAATTCTCCTTCTATAAATCCTGCTAAAAAAACAACAGCTAATCCATTTCATTTCACCATTATGTTTTACTATACTTAAGTTGTGTGTCTTAAGTTGTAATCTGAAATTAATATATTTCCGTAAAATTGTTTACGAATTTAATAATTTTCAATAATATAAAATTGGAAAAGTAATTAATTAAATATATATTCCAAATTTATCATTAAAACTTTATGAATGTAGAAGAATGAAAACCGTAAAGTATCGAAAGAGAATAACAATTTAAAAATTGAAGTCGAAAAATTATGTACTAGAGGTACATAATTTTTCGACTTCAATTTTTAAATTGGTGTTTAGCCTAGCGGGCGGACTACATGAATGATAAAATTATATCTATCATTTATATAGTTTCGATAAAATTTGTAGTATAATTTACTACTTCTACATATTATCAACAAAAATCAAAATACTATTCTAAAAAGACAACTCAAATATTTTATGTTTCGTAATTAGTACAACAAAACAATACATCAATTGATAATTTAAGTGTATACTAAAAAAGCTCTGATTTACAAAGACCCTTATCAGCACTTACCGACAACTTCATCATGATCATCATCAGCCTATATTAGTCCACTGCTGGACATAGGCCTCCCCTAATGAGCGCCATAGCGCCCTGTCTTCAGCTTGCCGCATCCAGCATCTGCCTGCAGTCTTTCGCAGATCGTCATCCCATCTGGCCGGAGGGCGTCCTACACTACGTTTGCCGAGTCGCGGTCTCCGCTCAAGAACACGTTTACCCCTAGCGGTTATCGGTTCTTCGCGAGATACGACCGGCCCACTGCCACTTCAGCTTGCTAATTCGTTGAGCTTATTATCAACTTACGACGACAACTTATTATCGTGTATTTACTATATAAACTTTTTCATGGCTTGCCTGTATGTTGTTATTTAATTATTTATCTCATACAAGCAATAATAATAAACATTTATTATCTTTCACAATGGTTTCTTAGGGTAGGTACAGGTTCTTTACTATTTGAGGTGAACTAATAAAAAGAAAACCTGTTTTTGAGAGACTTGTGCCTGAGAAAGGGTTTAAGAAACCCTGTAATTACATGCCACCAGACATGGACAAAGAATTGTCTAATAAAAACATTGATAGAAAAGATGATACATCACTATATATGTAGGTAGGTAACAATATAAGCAATAGGCTAGTGAGCATAAAAGAAGGTACATATTAATTTAGAGCAGATTACAAAGGGAGGACTTAATGCTGTACAGCATTGAAATAGTCAATGTATTAATGCTAGAAGATATTAACGCAATTCCTGTTGCCCTGTTTACAAGCTGATCTGATGCTGGAAACGGAAGGTGAGCGATGAAACTCTTCGACCAGTAATAGTTGAATAACTGAAGGCTCATTTTATGCTGCTAGCAGTTCTGATTAAGTTAAATATTTTAGAAGAGCTTCTGCATTTATGCAGCTTATTATCTTCGAGAGGTAGATAGATAGAAGATAGAAAAAACTTTATAGCACAAAAAAATAATATTTAAGCTTAAATAAGTATTAAACATTTTGAAAATGTTGTGCAGTAGGCGGTCTTATCGCTAATTAGCAATATCTACCATCTGGATGACAACCTTTGGATGAAACGGACTGTACAAAAGATAACAACGGGTTTAAGTGGTTTTCCACATACTATGAATACACTACATACATAAAGGTACAGGATCTTCTAGAAAAAACACAGGACGCTTCTTCAGTTCAACGAAAGGATACGATTAACGTAATCGCACGCGTGTCGCTGCAGTCAACAGGGTTCGAAAATGTTAGTTCCTCAAAATGGTAGCGCGGACAACACACGAAACCGCCAAAACGCACTTTCAGCATGGATGCTATACCGAAGTCGTATCGTAGGGAATTTATGCTGGAGTTTCCGTTCTATTTATACCTATTGTATGCTTTGGCCGAGTTCCAATTAGATCAAAACATATACGTTTATTTCTAAGAGACCACGTTACTTTCACGCGATAGCCCGACTTCAGAACTGTATTTGCATCAATTCGTTGTAAAATACCTTTATTTACAAAGGCTGGGTAGCAAGTATTGCATCCTGGATAGCCACAGATCAACGTACAGTTAGTAAAGCACCAGTGAACGAAATATATGGAACGGTCAAAGTTTTAACTGCAGTGATCTAGTTTGCGTAAAATGTGTGTATTTGTTATGTGAATTTGTTTGGTTTGATTATAGTGTTGTTTCGTGTGCTTTATTTATTCATGGTTTGGTTGGTTTTATTACAAAAGGTAGTATTAACCTCGTCGCTTCAGCGAATATTGGAAGACAATCAATGACGGTAATGGACGGTATTTTCCGTTTATATGAAACAAACTTTTTCGGACAGTCTGACAACGAGGCCCATCATTTAACATAACATAACCAACATAGACACAACATAGTCCTGACCCCATACTAGGTGCCACACTTTGTACCTACCGAAGTACCTACTGATCGAAAAACATTTTTTTTTGTTCAGGTAGGTATTTTTATAACACTTGAAAGTTTTTCCCGTGTTTCGAAGTTGAATTACGTCTTAAGTTCACCAACAAAATAAAATAAAACCAACGATTATGATGACAGACTCCTTGAAAGCATGTGTCAAAAAGCTTTGATTAGGACCTAACCATCGGTTATTGTGGTGGTGAACTCGGGCCTTAGACGTATAAACCATACCTACTTTAATCACGCACGCTCAAACATACTCCCTTACACATATTTGCAAACACAATCTCTCGAACACCTACATATGTATTATTATTATGCTTCCACCTAATGTTCCCACTCCGTTGATTGAAGGCAATAGGGCTTATTCAATCTTCAACCTTTCCTTTCTCTTTTTTGCTCTTCAATCTGGCTTATTTACTTTTTACTTCTCACTCTCAGCTTTCCTTGCTTACCCGTACTTTTAGGAGACGGGTGTTTTCTTTTAAAACTCCCTCTTTCTTACTATTCTCTGCGTACACTTAATCAATCATGCACTACAATGATTAACCCTAAGACTAACCTAAGTCATATAGGTAGGGTACGTATAGGTTGGGTACCTTTTGAACACGACACAAATTAATTTCAGGTCTCTGAAATACATCCTATTAATCCTCGCAGCGGCATCCATCACCGATGGCCAGCCGAATAAATGCGACCAGACCCCGCCAGATGCCAAGGACAAAGAGCCACGTCACGAAAAAAATCCCCCTTTCAGTCTCAACATTATCAATGCTGGCCAACAAGACGGAAAACTTTACTATACCGCGGACCAGACTTATGTTTGTAAGTTTATTATTTATGATAAAAAATTACAGGTTTTTGATGTAATATCTTCCACGTAAAGTAGTACATACAATACATTTGCTTAGACTTTTTTATCAGGCACTTCGTTCGTCCTACCAGTAATATTATAAAAATGAGTTTGTGAGGATGGATGTTAGTTACTCTTTCACGCAAAAACTACTGAACGGATTTTGATGAAACTTAACAGTAATATAGCTTATATATCAGAATAACACAAAGGCTACTTTATATCCGGGTATCACGCGGGCGAAGCCGTGGGCAGAAGCTAGTATTACAAAAACGTAAAATTGGCCAACCCTGTCAGTTATTTTTTTATCAGGCACTTAGTAGGTACAACAACTTGTTACTGAAATAGATTAAAAAAATATTTGCTGGTGAGAATATGCACGTTTCTTGGTGAGCATGAACGATTATTAGCAACGTCGGTATCGATACTGACTTAATGTTTTCGTGCTTCTGAATCCCGGCTTCACCTACAAGTGGCCTATGACCTCCGACATCAGGGTTGGCTACGAACTAAGATAGGTCTTATATTTTTTGCAGTGTCGTTAACTGCTTTAAGACCGGAGCGACCGTTCCGCTGGTTCATGATCACCGCTGAAGACCCTGAAGTGGATAACATGGCCAACAACATGTATCGTTTCAAAGACGTTGGCAGCCTCAAGACGCTAGACATCTCGCAATCGCGGCACAGCGAGCGGTGCGCCAATTCTGTCGAAAACATTGATAATTCGGATAAAAGGATGGTCGAGGTTTGTTGTACATAAGTAACTAATTACTGATTTTCTCGTTAAGAATAACCGTAGAATAAATGTCACCGATATAATTCTCAGAATTATCAAGTTGAAGTGGTAATGGGCAAGCTATATAACCGACAATTTCTCGGGATATAGGTTTTCGAATAGTAACCACAGATAACAATGCAGGAAGTTCCCGCTTCCGATCGATGGACCGATCAAATTAATCTTAAAGATGTCGCTGATGAACTAATTAACAGCCTAGTTCACTCAATATATCATTAACTTTATTCACTCATTATGTTAAAAATAAAGCCAGCACATCCTAGAATCATAATATGTTGAAAAGGAGATATTAAACACCTTAAAAAAACATAATTTAACGAACTTGTCGAAAGAATGTGTAGAACATCCGCAGATGGACTGATGACATCGTGAAAGTTGTGGGAAATCAGTGGTTGAAGAAAGTTGAAGGCTGTTTGTAGTAACAGTTCTCTTTACGTAGGCCCAACCGACTGCACATTTCTTGAAGCTGATGATGTTGACATACCTTCTTAAACACCACACAGGCGTAGTACTTACTACTATTCTATGACACAGGCCAATAGCTAGTTCTCTTGTATTTCTGCCAACAGATCCACTGGGTATCCCCCCACAAAACAGGCAAAGTGAGGATCCGAGCTATGGTGGCTGAGAACGAGCTGAATTGGCACGAGGGGGAAAACCTGAACCTGACGCTAGTGAAGGAAGAGCGAGCAGCCCAAGATAGCCCCCCATATCCACCCAACAGAGATTGCAATATTTGTAGTGAGGCCCGTTATGAGGTAAAGTGCCCTGTACGTTTGACTAATTCAGACACATTATGATGGTGCTTTTTAAACGGTCAAGATACCGTTTATTGTACTAACAAAAATAAGAACATACAAGCCTTCGCCAACGTGGTTCCCAGATAAAAAGTAGGTAACCTAATTACCAAGGGCGTCGCGAGGAATAATTTCAGGGAGGTGCATCTGCATCTACACATTATAGGTACTATTAACTTAGATAAAATATATTCGTATACATGTATCATAAGTAGATAAATGTAATGTCAATGTGTTATGTAATGAACATACATTTAGCACGTTACGACGTGTCAAGACGTGGAATTGCTCAACGATCGATGGGAGACGCGAGGCTAATCAGCCCGTGCATGCTGTGTTCACAAAAATGAATTTATTGACAAGGTGATGGACAAATTTGGACAGAAAACCTTCAGTTTTTAATCAAACAGTAACTTAATAAAAAATAATCTTTTCTGACAGGCAGCAGGGTGCAAGGGGGTGCACTTGCACCCCCTTGCACCCTGCTGCCGGCGCCCATGCCTAATTACGTGTTATTCTATGCATGAATAATTATAATTCCAAATATCCAAATCGGTGCAACCGTTACGTAAATTATTAGCAACAAACGTCCAATAAATATAAACATTCATACTTTTCTATAAGTTTAAGCAAAAGCTTATGCTATTATCCCAAAAATAATTATCATCCTCGGTGGGTTTCGAATACGCGACCTTCGCTCCGTTTGGTAGGATAGGATAAGTAAGTACCTAAGTACCATGGCTTCTCTTATGCACATGTCACACGTCATATTGGAGCGTTATCACTTACTAAAATCCTGAACAGCCAACGGAGCAAAATGTTGCCAGCGGACATTGCAACATTACCAAACCAGACGTTTGATGACGTTGATAATCATAAGATTTATAGATATACTCGTACGTTTATTCCAGGTAATTTTCAATGGTAAGTGGTCCCGCTTAACCCACCCTCGCCACTATCCGCAGAAGCCTGACGAGAATGGCTACACGCACATGGTTGGGGCTTCTCATGATATTGACTACTACCTGTGGAAAGCAGGCTCTACGGCCAGCGAGGGCTTGAAGGTTCTACTCGAAAGCGCAAATACCACTGTTCTTGAGAGAGAAATCATAAATGCGGTTAGTACCTACCTTTACTTCCAAAACATATATTGGTACCTCGTGGCGTAGCCTGAACGTACTACACTTCTAACTTGAGCGCGCATCGCAAACTTTCAATCAGGTTTCATTATGCGCTTTCACGTAAGTAGCGCTTATGTAGGTACCTTACTTCCAAGCTTAGAACAACATCCAGTCATCTATAAACTCCGACATCAGGGTTAACTCCCATGAAAATTTATTGTAGATGAACGAGACATCCGGTACTAGAACCCTTATCCGTGGCAAGCGGCGGCACCACCCCTACATGTTCGAGCCTTCGCACTCGCTCTTCAGGGTCGACAGGGTCCACCATCTGTTCTCTATAGTGGTGGGGATGCGGCCTTCGCCTGACTGGTTTCTGGGCATGACGCAGTTTGAGCTCTGTGTCAATGACGAGTGGCTAGAAAGCTATGACGTGTCGCTGTTCCCATGGGATGCGGGTACCAGAAGCGGTGTCTCTTATGAGGTAAAACATCCAGTGATATAACCACCACCCTGACATGTTTTAATCAGAAACCTTCTTCAGGGTCAACAAGGACCAGCATCTGTTTTTTGTCGTCGCTACTTGTTCTGTTGTGCCCTTTCAACACTGCCTGATGTTAATCTGTGTGTCCACAACAGTTAAACTGTAGTGATGGGTGTAGGGCATCTACCTAGGTAGTTTATTTCCTGGATTATCTCACAATGAAACCACTCTAGACACTTCTACACCCAGTTTATTCACCACTATTTATAAGAGTATTACAAAGCACAATTATAAGGTAAGCACAGATAATGATAGCAAGCCAGTATGAATAGCGTAGCGCGAGTAGGTATTTGCGGAGCAAGCGAGCGTGCGTCTGCCGCGAGAGCGTGTGGCAGACTGGGGGGCGCGGCGACGATCGTCTCGGCGAAGCGATGCGCAGGCACAGTCCATTGTTCTCACTGTAGGTAGGGTCGCTAACTCGATACGACACGACCGGTGATGGCGCGACGACTCTTCGTTACGACTATGCGTCGTAAAGGTAAGTGGTGCATGTACTTATGGTTTTCTATCTTTGTGCATGTTTATGTTGTGATTGTAATAGTGTATTTAGTTTGCAGAATATAATAATAGTGATAGATATGTTTATATTTATTATATGTATGTATATATATTTTATGTTATGTAGATATAATTATATTGTAAGTAGTAAATAGGTAGTACTGTGGCAACGCCACAAAACATCAGGCAGGCTAGATATCCTGTATTACTATAAACTATAAGTATAGTCCCATCAGCAAAATATTGTTTTGAAACGCTGTCTTTGCTTGTCAACGCTCGAATGAGTGGCCACTTGTGGCATTTACAACAGAGCGTTAGCCTGCTTGAGGGAAAAGTCAAAATCAAAATCAATAGTTTTTATTCATTGAAATCACAATGATCATATAGAAACGTCAACTTAAAAACTACGTTATTATAACATTTGAAAGTGAATTTACACCGATTCCTCGCGCGCGATCAAGCCTAGAAGAATCAGGCAAAAAACTCTGCTTGGTTATTTGATGATCCTTCATTCAACTTTAGTGTGGCAATCGAACGAGGTGAACTCATTTATGAAAAAGAGAGACTTTATTTAATTCTTTGACTAGTAGTTAAAGAATTAAATAAAGTCTAAAAATTATCAACCAAAGTTCTTAAGAAAACACACGATGCGCTTTATAATATACTACAGATATGCAATTTGACAAGTAAGCTAACGAATTTAAGAAACGATGAAGGCAGGCCTCTGAGCTATTATTGTTATCTTTGTTTGTAAGCCATGCAGTAGGTATGTGAAAATCGAGTTAACAATCAATCAAGTTCACTTCACACTGTCCCAGGCGGACTGACGGCAAGAGTGATGTTCGCGAATTCCCTTAGTGGTGCCATATTACTCGGATAAAAAGTATTGGAGTGCGTTTTTACACCATATAGAGAATTTAATTTTTCGCCTAAAATGGGTTTGGTTCGGATTTTTTTCTCAGATGGCACGATTTATAAAACCTCACCCAAGGAATCGAAGGCATCGTACGTATCATATTATTTATTTAATATTTATTTATTTAGGGAAGGCCTATGTCCAGGATTGGACTGCTTCAGGTCATATATAATAAATTGAACTCTCACGTCAAAAAATCATGTATACTGAATACTTGGATAATATCCTCCGCGAGAAAACCAACATCATCATCATTAACATCCTGTAGAAGTCCACCTCTGGACATAGCCCTATAGTGCAATAACGAACGATAAAAGGAAACCATGTTTGTATCTTTTGATAAAACGCTTTTCTCCGTAGCCTAGTATAAAAAACTCAAATATATATGACATCTGTCTTCTTGGGTCACAGGGACCTGGGGATCCCAGGGTCAGGGTTTTTTCAGGGTCATCATACTTTAACTTAACCAATGACCTCGTCTTTCAGTCAGTAACTGCACCATCTCAAGACAACATAGAGCGCGTAGAAGTGGGCTCCTTCAACCAGGAGTCTCCATTCTACCAGACTAATTTGAATGATCTGCATCTGTTCGCCAATCTGCAAGTGAGGAGGCTGGACGTCTATGCGTGGGACGAGTCTGAATGTGCTGGTAGGTAGCTAAGTAGTTTGTTGACACTTATCCAGTCAATAATAGCAAACAGGTTTTTTTGTTTGCTCCGTCTTTTTTTACTTATCTCATACATAGAGATCCGGAGATCAAATACATTTTTACGCTAACAATTCTGGTTCCTAAGTTCCTTTATTTGTACCTACGTAACTAGGTAAATATGATCTATTGAGAGACAACCTGATGTACAAGGTTAAGCTGACAACTAGAAACAACTAGAAATATTATTATACGATATAATTCAAATAGACCGACAAACGGACATGATGAAACTATAGAGGTTCCATTTTCTTAGTTTAGCTTCGGAACCCTGACATAGCGTGTCTGGACACGTCTTGGGCACTTGGTTTTTTTTCGCCTATTTTTAATATTTTTTTCTTTTTGTCTCAAGAATTTAGTATGTCTTGTTTAGCCAGTTATAGCGAAACGTTTAAACCTTTGTAGTCCCAGTATTTTATTCGACTGATTTTACACATTGAAAATACTTGTTTTATGATCGAGTTTAATATAGGTAATCCTGCGTAGGGTTAGTCCTAATATACCAATAAATTTATTGTATTTACAGAATTCGAACCGCGACTTGATATTAATAGAATGTAAAGTGCGCCTTTTAATATTTTGAGAGCAAACCCTAAATAGCTACTTGCTATTTTTAGTAAATAAATGTAATAATTAGTATCCTGTAAAAGTCTACTGCTGAACATTAGCCTCAAAAGCGTCCCTAATTAATGTTCTCAAATACTCTTAGGCCACCTCTATCCATCGACCTAATGTCATTATTTACCTTCATACCCCTTACTAAAAATATCCTTATTTTAGGGACTGAAGCTGAGGCAGAGAACACAGCAGAACGTCCACCTTTAGAGTAAGTTTATATTTTCCATTTCTAACTCATCAATCGTTAAACCACTACCATACCCTCATTTAGACTACCTAGCCTATCTCTGGTGAAGACCGTCCAAAAGCCACTGACAATTTCTTGCAACGAGATCATAGGGTTCCATCCGGAGCACGGAAGCGCTTAGTTCTAAAATGTCAATGCTATTTCCACCGAAATGGTGATCTGGCCGAACGTTTAGGCAAGCTAAATCACAAGTATCATGGGGGCGCCAAAGGCTATGACAAGTGGGTGACAAAGGTGACAAAGTGACTTTTTTTGAAGCAACTCAAGCACTTTTCAGGCCTCTATGAAGTAAATTCGTTACGGATTGGATCCACATACTGAAATAGCTAAATTACCAAATGTCATGTAGATATGTAGCTGCAATAGTTTTAATCTTCAGTTTTTAAGATATTTTCTATCAAAGTTACTTTATTTTGGTACTCACTCACTCAGCATCATACCTAACTATGATGATAAGTTTATGGAATTTTTGATAGAAGTAAAATGCATTCTACTGTATAGCCAAGTAAAACAATATTAAATTGATCCAAGATGATTACATAAGGAAGGTTCTTTGATAATGCCCGACAGGTACTACATATAGAGATCTTAAAATATTTTCGCGGTAGGTACGAGTAGGTAGGTAGAGTATAGAGGCTTGGCATCATTTTTACATTGAAAATGTTGAAGTGGTGATATTCTTCATGACACGACGGGAATACTGAGGTCTTTGATTACATTTTTGCAGCGAACCGCAACTATACCCCATGCTTAGCGAGTCCAGACAGAAACTGGATTCTAGATGCTATCTCGGCAAGTGGGGGGAATGGTCTCCCTGCGTGCCGGATGTCGGTGACTGCGGCATAGGTGCGCAGACTAGGACGAGGCTGCAGCCAAGTTATGGAAATGTGAGTAAATTCAATAAAACACACCGACGAAGCTATGAAGCTGATAGAATGAATATGGACCTAGCTAGTCTAGAAAGTTACTTTCTAGAGCCCGAAGGTCAGAGGAAAGGGAAAGAAGGATTTGTACCTATCTACGCAAAAGACCGTTGATGATTTATTTAAGTAATAGGATGTTTAAAGTTATTTTTTCATACTATATGCAGATAACTTACCACACACACGTTTAGCATCTACTCTTTTGTAGAAAGGTCTGAAAAATAAATAAGAACATACCTAATTGTGCGAGGAGGCATATTTTAACTTCAGAGTTTTATTGTCCTTCAAATTGCAGGTTTCCTGCTATTTTTTTTACTTCCTTTAAGTGGCTTTAGTATCACTGTGGCCGTGAGAGACCTATTGTGATCGCCACTTGCTTTCTTCGGCCCTCAAGGGGCGTTCAAAGTTCACTGCTGCAGAGCAGTGAATTTGTGAAGCAGTGAAGTGAGCAGTGAGCTGCAGGGTAGCCTGCAGCTGTTAAAAACTGCAGGATCGTTTTAGGCGTGATGAGTTTTGGTTCATCTGGGCTGAGAATGTTTTCGCCCAGATGAAGAATACGCTTTTGTATCAGTTGTCCACACTCTCCTAACAGATTAAGGGGCGGTTCGTCCGCCTTATTGCAGAGTCTGCAGGTTCGTGTGTCACACAGCCTTAATTTGAACATGTGCTTGTTAAGGCGACAGTGTCCAGTCAAGGCTTTAACCATAGTGCGAAGGTTGTTTCTGTTTAGCGCTAAGATTTGCTTGGTATACTGTTTGTCAAAGGCTTTGATCAGTGTTTTGGAGTGGTTCAGGCCCGAAGAGTTTCTCCAAGGATTGGTCGATTCTTCAAAGCATGAGGTCAGACGAGGGATCATGCGACATACCGTGTGATTGTTGGGAAGAGCTTGTACAACGACGATCAGACTGGTACAGCACCGTCCACAAGGCATCTTTGCAATTTGAAACAACACGCCATCTTGATGCTAAATGCCAGCAACGAAAGAAAAAACCTAAAAGTAGTCACATTCGTTCGCATAACAGATAATGATAAGTTCATATAATAGGAGGGTAATAGTTACGCTAAGCTCACCATCGACGGATACTTCGAGGAGGACATCATCACCTACTTTGGCATTGTACTAAATAGCGCTAGCTAGTAAAAGATACTACTAAATAGCGTTTTTATCGTACCTACGTAATACCTAGCTAGGTACACTATTGGCAAGTTACAAATAACTATTCCACGCCATTCAATGCATATCAAAAATTAAGTAGGTACCCAGGTAGGTACTTCCATACCTAGAACATAAGGTCAATGCCCATTTCGTTTTTCATACCTAGGTAAACGCTTCCAACTAGTGCATAGGTAGATGACGCAGTATGAAAATGTCCAGCATTATTATTTATTAAATGAAGGAGACCTAGCTGGGTTACCTGGGTACTTATCTACTTTAGGCACATAAATAAATAGGTCTAAGTATCTATACCTACCTAGTATGTAGACGAGGGTAAGTGAAAGGTGTTTTCTTATTCATTGCAGGGATTGAGCGCAGGATCATCATTCATAGATGGAAGTTGTCAAGACGAAGAAAATTCAGAGATTCAACACTGTTTCGTTGCATGTTAACCATACCCCTGTGATAATACCTATGTATGTAGGTATCTACCTAATACACGCAATCAAAGCCATCCTCCTTTTTTAGTTTAAAAATATAGGTACCTACCTTAATTCTTACCTATTTACCCACCCACCACTTAAAATTTAACTGAGCATTTAGGTAAGTAAATGGTGTCGGTACCGCCATTTTATTTATTATCTGAATAGCTACCTACCTAAAGATAATAACCTATATACCTGTCTAGAAGCAAACTCCCTATGAAGAGGCTAAATAGTTAGGTAGGTAATAGTAGCTCACGGTCTTGTGTTCGTTTTTGCGCGAAAATAAACCAGTGTTACCGGTTCTTTGCCGGCCGGCCCGGCCGGCGCGGTCGAGTTTTTCTTGGAGGCAGAAGTGCACCAGGTAGGCAGGCATAGGGGTGGCTGCGGCTTCGTAGTTGGCGGGGGGAGGCTTCGGTATCAACAATGTTGTGCTGGTCGACTATGAACATAGTCGCGAAACGCGCATGCTCCGCGATCGCAATGGCCCGCGCGCTCTTCGCAACTTGTTGATTGTTCGCTCACTTCACGCTAGTTTGTGGCGAACGATGCGCCGGACGGTCGTGTCTCGCGCGCGTCGGTTTTCGCTCCCAACTTCGAAATTAATTTACGAAAATATGTGAAGTTACCAAACATAAAAACGTGGAGTACTGCCGTGTCGAAATTGAAGTTTAGTGCTTAAATAACTTAAAACGCTTTGTTTAATGTAGTTTTAACTCATTGTAATATAATAGGCTCTATCGTCTTACCTGCTTGCGTCCTGTGAAACGGCAAGCTACCTTATCGGATATAAACGGATATTTTTCAAATGGGTGTGCGTTTATATTGTGAGATAGTGTGTGTATGTGCTACAAGACATCGTGAGAGCAGCGTTTGTCACAAGTTTTTACAATAGTGACGTGTATAAAGTTGTAACTAAGTTTGAATTGAGAACATGGTGCGCGGGAGTGAGACAGGCATGTTCGCCGCGTTGTTGCTGTGTTCGCTAGCGGTGGCGTCGGCCCAGTACACAAAAGGTAAAAACCTCTTTCTTTCTACCTGTGCCAGGCTTGTGTATGCGCAGCCTTTGTTCATGGCCTGTTGTTCGCTTCTAGGAACATTTTGGGGAAGTAGCCTGTAGGACGTGATGTCAAAATGCAATTGCAATTAAGCTTAACCTAACCTACCTGCTGTCGCAATTTCCGAGAAAATCGTGAATAATGTTTCAAGTGTGATAAGGATAACGTTTTGTTTGTTAGTCTCACTCAATGGATAGGAGTTCTGATAATAAATGATACCTAACCTACCAACCGTCTTTGACAATAATACTAGGAAGGTACCCACGTACCAACGTACTCATAGCTAACATAATGCCTATAAAATAAAATAGGAAATCTTGTAAATCTATTAGCCGATCAAATATTATAGGTACGAACTTACGTACCTAGGTTCATTTTCACTAACCTAAAGGGTGACCAAGAAAGAACCTGTGTCATTACGTGATGAAAACTCATTCATAAGCTTTTTTCCCGTTACGATACTCGTAGGGCCTGATACCCAAGATACAGGGAATCCTAGTGTGGGGTCAGGACTACTACGTAGGTAGGTACTTAGATAGGTATGAATACTACGTAATGAAAGATACTAAATAGGTAGGTTTGTTAAGATAAAATGTGCACAAGATAAAAAACTTTTTTTTTACATAAAATGTGGTACAAATTAAAGATGTCAGTAGTTGAAAATTGCTCCAGCACAAGACTTAGCATGCAATTTTAAACATTGGTCAAATACGTTTAAATACGAATACAATGAAGAAACTATCTATTGTCAATGACTCAAATCAAATCAAAATCATTTAGGTACTAAAAATAACTATGCAAACAAAAAAAAAAACAAAATTATTTGAAAGGATCACAATAAACAGCTCCATAGCATGAAAATATTATGTCTTAAAATCTTATCTGTTAGTTAAATTTATTATATATTAATAATAAATTTGGATATATACGTATATACAAAAATATGTGTTGTAATATTACCCATATGTCGTGTATGCGTCTTTATATATTTCAGTAGGTAAAACATTACCCGTCATTTTTTTACATAATTATTTCCGTCCTAAGGTTGTCAAGAAGAGATCGCTTTCAGCGATAAGACCTTCCATTATGCATTTATTATGTTTTTCAGTTGTTATATTATGATTTTGTATGCTGTACCTACTAGAAAATGGTGCGATACACAATAAAGAGTTCTCTCTTACGAGTTAAGAGTTTAAGAGATCTATCTATCTACTATATGACATTACTTGAACTGCCTTCTATCAGTCAACTGATTCCAAAACCGGCCCACCTGCCTGAAAATCTAGATAGAATCTCCTTTACACTTATTAATAAACGTAGAAATGGCTGACATACTCGTAATTGGTGTCTCTCATCTCTAGCATCCTACCTACATCCTAACCCTGGGTTCCAATAACGAACGTTAATCGACGACATCTCGTTTGTTCGACAAAAAAAAATCATTATTTTCAAGGAAAAACAAGACATGTATTTTTAATATTTTATTCATGGCTAAAAACATACTCAACCCAACCCTTCTTGTTCTCTTCATAGTCTTCTAAAACACTGAACAAACATACAAAGTAATAAAGATGTCCGATAAAGTCGGTTGCGTCGGTGAAAGGTGGTTTGACGACGTCTGTGGTGTAGTGGGCGAAAGCCCGCCTAAGACGCAGAAGGTTGCGGGTTCGATTCCCGCCGCGGGACAAATGATGTTTGTATGATCTGCAAATATTTGTCTCGGGTCTGGGTGTTTTCTATGTTTAATATGTATGTATTTACAAAAAATAGTATATTAGTATTATATCAGTCATGTACTTCCCATAATACAAACTATGCTTACTTTACGGCTAGATGACGTTGTGTGAAAAAACGTCTAGCATTATTATTTTATTATTTAAGGTGATCGTGACCACGAATTATAATACCTATTGTTAGCGGAATATATGTATTCGGTTTAACCAAAGAAGCAACGTAGATCTATCCGTACTCATCTATGCATTAAAAGACCAACAAACTAGTACCCACTTCCCCACCGTTCACAGTTGATACGAAGCTATTGTCAAAGCAGAAAACAACTGAATTCATCGGAAGCCGTTTGAACGGATTTCAAAACAGATTGGACACTACACTCTTTGTAGTGTCACAACAGCAAAGCGGTCTCTTCACAATTTGTTTACATTTTTCCAGTTTATATTGTAAAAACAGGAATTTTCACGTACCGTACTATCGGTGTAGGAACGACACACGACGCGACGCGGAGTTAGAGCATTGCGATCACTCATCCTGATGAAGACTTTTGGAATGAGTCGAAACTTAGTCGGTGCCTTCACCGATATATAGAAATTCCCGTTTTTACAATACCATTATTGATTAATCATATTGTAAAAACATATTATATAATTCCTGTTCCATCCAGGTTTTTGCATCATTATGAATAGATTGAAGTGTCGTTCAAGGGTTATGCCCAGCAATGGGTTACTACAATCAATGATGATGACGACAATGGTTATCTGGAAGATAATGCTTTTTAGCATTAAGTTCGTCTTATTATAGTAAATGCTTTGATATCTACAAATATGAACAAAATATGAATCAGAATATTAAAAAAAATTGCGTTAAGTTTGTGACGGGACATTTTGGTATAAAAATCCTCTTTTTGAAATAGTTGGTTACAAAACGGTTAAAACTCGCTTAAAGACCATGTGGTGTTATTTATTTAATTTTATAGTGTTATTAAATAACTAATGGGGCGATTTATCCATTTATTTTCGCCTAACAGAGTCGAATAACTAAGTCTAGAACGTTGACTACTGAGGTTCTTAAAACGGCTTGGATTCTAGACAACTTGTAGGTGATTTATAAAATAATAATTGCAAAGAACTTAAATTACCATTTTAATTTTATTTCGATCAACTTATTAACAGACATTCTGTGCCGAATCGAGTGGAATTAAGCAGGAGGCAGGACCGTGTATGAATCTTGAAACACCCCAAAATGGTCCTCCGAAAATCAATTAAAATTCTGGCACTGCGGCAATCCAAAAATCGCTTGAGAGTTAATTTTAAAGCGAACGCTTCGCTTTGTAGCAAATTGTGCCCTAGGGGAACACAGACATTTCGTCGACGGTATCAGCGGCGATTAATTACGGACTCATCGGTTAAAAGAGACTTTATTTGCTACAATATCTGAAAAGTTTGGCAAAAGTGAAACTGGAACTTAAAAGTTCAGAAAATTCCCATTCTGTTTGCCGGTATCTGAAACAATAACATAAAACATGTAGCCTAAGGTTTTTTGTAGCTTACTATATATATTAGAATAAACCCCTCGTGTAAAACGTCTTCTATAGAGTGATCAGTTTTTACATACTCGAGAGCCTGTTATCATTATCACCTTAGAGCATTGTCGCTACTATGAAAAATGTTTTTTTTTTATTCCACAAACTATCGTGAATTTGAATATTCATATTGTAAAAAAACTGGATTTTTCACGTACCGCACTATCCTCCGCGCACTATCGCTCCTATCCTCCGCGGAGGGAGAGCGTCGCGGTCACTCACTCTGATGAATACTCTGAATGAATCGAAACTTAGTCGGTGCCTTCACCGATAGTGCGGTATGTCAAAATGAAACTATTCGTGATTGCAAGTATAATAGAAAAGGTAACAACAGGAAGCTACAAGGGTCACGGGGCCAATCGGCTTGTATCGCTAGTGCACCCTCGGGAAGCATATCGACATTGTAGCTCTAATAGGGATCTATTGTGTTTACCCGGTAGCGGGCTTAATTACAACTGATGTACAGGGTCATTTAATAGGTCGCCATTTTTTATTTCCTGCTATAATTAGCTGAGAAACTCGAGATAAACTTGGTCACTGGTTCTCAAAATAGCAAGACTTACGCTGCATGTAATCTGGCGGATTTTATTAGTTATTCAATAGTCCTTGTTTTGTATCTTTAAATTTAATAACGTACGGGCTTGGATTAACTTCTTCCCGCTAACACTTAGGTTAGACAATTATCTACCTGCCAAGGTTTTCTAGAGGTAAAGTGACCACTTACAGCTACTTACAACATAAGGAATCCTAGTGTGAGAGCTATAGCTCAATAAACTACAAAAAATAGGTAGGTGCTAGTTCTTATATTGATAATCTATATTATAATAAGACTGTATAATCAAAGCAGCAGTTAAATTACATCTTGGACAAACTTATGTATATAGGTACCTATAAGTCCTTACCATTTATCTATAAGTTCTATACCCACTAATACAAAAAACTACCATTGCCTAGTTAGCTTCATGTCATAGCCTAGGTACCTAAGTATCCATTTATAAATTTGGAAATTGTAAATTGTAAGGTTCATAACTTCACGAAAAACTGGATATATACCATGATTTGTGAATTTTTAGTACCTAAATATGTTCATAACCATGATAGTTTCAAAAGTTAGTTCAGTATAGTTTCAGTATGAAGTTCTAAGGGTCGGCAACATGCATTTGATGCCTCTGATTTTGCAAGCGTCTATAGGTTACGGTAACCGCTTACCACTTGCTGGTAAGCGGGTACCGTAGCCGTATGCTTGTTCGCCACCTTGGTGGTATAAAAAAAACAATGTAGCTAATCCAAGAGACAACTTTGTCTACTTATATCCTGAAGGACTCGTATACCATAACTTTAGAACTCAAGCATCTATAGATTGTCTACTATTATGGCAACCCTGTGGCTTACGTGTCTTACATTACCGGTCGCTGCTTCTTAGAAAACCAGGGGGTTTAACAAACGCGGACTTCTCTGTCATTCATTGCCGATACTTAGTAGAAACAAAACAAAATGAATTTTAAATTGCAGTACCCGTTATCGGATTGAAAAACATAATCCTGCTATTTCCTTGGAATTCTTCTCTAACGATTCCGAGGCAGTAAAGTCGAATGGGCTATTTGAGGGAATGGAAACACATTACAATATAATTGCGAGAGTTTTTCAAGAGCAATAACAATCAATGTTGCAGTTGCAACTATACAATACACTCTTCTTGGAAATAAACGTTCAGTAAACTCGTTAAACTCCTCTCGCCTTGTAGGTACGCCAGAAACTGAGAAGATAAGAAATACCAAAAAAACGTTTGTGACTATTGCGACCAAACTGTAAGATACAATAGACAGGAATCTGTCAGCCTTAACCACACTGATTATTTCTTGGTCACCTTGCCAGTGACTGGAGAGAGGTAAAGGATCCTAAAAAGGTCTTGTGTTGAAATGATGGCACCAATTAGATGCCTTGCAATACTATCAATACTACTATCAATGCTTATTTTCAAACAAAACTTATATGTTTTTTTGAGCTGCAAGACAGGGGCTATCAAAGCTGATATTTGTGTATTAGAACGCGGTATCAGACACGCTAATATATTTATTTAAATGTGAAAGGAAAGAAATAAATCTTAAATTATTAAGGACTTATTTCCTTCTATTCTATAAAGACAACAAGACTAACATGGCAACAGAAACGCAAATAAGCGAAGACATTTAAATTTGTTCGCTCTCCGCTAGAATTTATCGAGAGGAACGGCAATCGAGGATAGGAAGTCCTAAATTAGGTTAGCTCTAGTTTTATTCTTTCGCTTTGAATACGTACGGCGCAGTGAGGTTTTCACACCCTGACGGAAACTAGGCTTTGAAATTCGTCTGCGGATTTTTTAAGGGGGATTTTTATCGATACTATCGAACAATCTGTGGTTAGTGATTCTTTTTAGCTCCGTTGCATATCCGAAATTTTATACATTTAGTACGATCCAAATTGATCATATAAATGGCATGGTATCCTGCCTAATGTATGCTATCCCGAAAGGCGGTCACTACATAAATTAGTCTTTTACGAAAATCGGTAGGTATGTTTGGATTGATGTTAAATTGATTCCATAAGAAGTCGTAGAATAAATAAATAACGTTGTAAATTTTTACACGGCATATACTAGCCCCTGTTGTTTTATGGGCACAAAATTACTGATATGCTACTATATATACATATTTTTTTGTTGTAAATATACCTACATATAATACATAGAACACCCAGACACAACAAAACCATTGTGTGTAATTAATGATGCGATAAGAAGGTTGCGATACCCGCCGCGTGACATATATTTGTATGATCTGCAAATATTTGTCTCGGGTCTGTGTGTTTCTATGAATAATATGTAAGTTTTTACAAAAATATATATATTAGTAGTATCAGTCTAGTACTTATTATACATGCTCTGCTCAGTTTGGGGCTAGATGATGCTGTGAGAAAAAAAAAACACTTACTACTGTAATCCCAATGATTCAGAGCCCAGATCAGTACGTGGATCTATGAGGTTGATGATACGAAGAAATGGGGCTACTTTTTGATGCACTAATTCGGTAACTGTCTGCACCTTAACTTGACGGCTGACAACTCATGTATGATCTAATAACCTCCTCCCCCACTGTTTTGCGGGCAATTCCGTTACACCACGTATTCTTATTTTTTGGTGGACAGGAAATGGTGAGATCTTGACTCCGTACGCTGATCGGACATCTTACTAGGGTGTAGTCAAAAGTAAGCCAATATTACGCATTTGGCGCACTTGTGGAGCACACATAAAACCACACTTTGTATTGTACTTTGACAGCAAACATAAAAAGATATAATTATATTACAAATAAGAATGATCGAAGTAAAAAAAAACAAGTATTTTCAAAGTCTCGCTCCACGCTCACCATCAGAACCAAAACTTGAAAGTGTCTAACCGCCAAATCGCAGCAATTACCGGCCAATTAAAGCAGGCGGGTTCTAGAATCATCAAAATCGGCGAAGTTGTTCGCGTGACTCTTATCACGTAACTTGGCAGTGTTATACGTACCAGTTTTGTTATCATCACATCGATAACGGGTAGCAGTCGTTTATCAAGAATAATTTCTCGTATTTGGTTGGCCGCGCCCGCGCAACTAACGTGTTAATTTACAAGCGTCAAATTATAGGGTTGTCACTTGTCATGACTCATTGTGTTGTGTGTGAGTGAACTGACTGTCGTCGTAAAAACATTTTGTTCAAGAATCAGCTACCCTGTAGAATTATTGGATGCCTGGTTACCACGTAAAAAAACGTTATTACTTGCAAAAAATAGTTTCTTAAATGTTTAGAGAATTTTTCCTTTTTGCAATACAGATAGCACAAAACACATGGATGTGAAAAGGATTTTTAGCATAAAATTAAACTACCCCTTTCAGTAATTTATCATTTCGGGCTTCATCAGAATTAAAAGCCTTTTAAACACCATTCTGATAATTTTCATTGGCTTTTTACCTATAATGGTGATTTCGCCGGTAAATTGAAAATTTATCGCAGAAATAACTTCATTATTCGCATCGTACGAAATCAATTTGCTGCAAAATTGAATGCAATTTTCGCCTCCCAATAGGGTCAGGCCAGCCCTGAACAACGTGTGCAAGCATTCCATCCTACCAACCAACTTACTATACTAACCGGCATTGAATGGTCCGGTTGAGATGACGTCATCGGTCAGGCAGCCGTGTCACAGAAGCCATACTTTAGCCTCCACTGTCGACTGTGACTAATCGCTAAGTGTGGTTTGCATTGCCGGCTGAATTTACGATAGGTCGGAACGGTCGATGCTCGAACAGCGATGGTAAGCAAATATGAAGGGGACACGAGTAATGTTTTTTAAATGGTTAGAGGGTGAGGTGAGTGCAAGAAGCATAAATTAAGGCTAATGAATGACTTATTGTGTGAGGGACAGGAAATTATTATTGGTAGGCGGTCGGGTTACGAGGGGTTACATGAGTGTGCCTAGTTGTTTGTGTTCAAGATTTTGTAACTTTTTGATTGACTAAGTAGGTACCCCACGTACCATAAAAAGTGCCTCTAAATATACAAAGTCAACAATGTATCGATCGACATGCATGTAGAAACTCTTACGTCGCATTCGGTCATTGTCTCTACCATAATACCTACTAGGTACTTATAAATACAAAGTAACATTTTCGTAATATCTGACCGAACTGTTCGTACTTGACTTCCTACTTCCAACCCACTAACTTCGTAGTTCAACTTCGAAGATAGGAAAATAAATAAAATCAATTTATTACATAACTAGGCTAGATCATAGGCAATGCTGGTCAAATATTAGATAAAAAATAAAATACGTAAATATTAAATATTACGACACCGTAAAATTTAGGCTTATGGTGGCGGTTTTATCATTTGGTAGTATTTCTACCAGACAAGTAAAGACAAAGAAGAAAGATTAGTACGTAATCATTGTAGTAGGTAGAGCGGCTAACTTTGGTGCAAGAGTTCATAGGCCTTGCACATGGATCATTAGTCAAACTGTGACGTCAGTTCAACGTGCCCTCCTAAGGACGTCGGCGATCTAATACCACAAATGAACAAAAAAACTATAATTGACCTGTTAAGAACGATGAGGCATGTTATGCCACGAGCGCGTAGGTAAGTAGTCTCTCTTACGAGGTAACTTAGTAAGCCGGGCGGGGCTAGGTTATTGAAAATGTAGTGATTCTTAAGCTAAGTGTTTTGCATACGTTGCGCCGCCATTGTTCCCAATACGGCTCTGGTTAAGTGATTCAGAAGACAATGCGACTATAGGATTATAAGTTGGAGTATGATCCAGTAGCTATACATATAAGAATAAGCTATACTGGGCGAATACTGGCAAGTTCTGAACTGGCTTTGACTGAATTGGATCCAAGGAATGAATAATAGAAAAGTTTTGTTGTACGTTTCGAATCTTCATGTTAACCACATAAAACTATACCTATTTAACTTATTTGTTAGAACAAACTCTCCATTGTTTGCTTACGTTTATTATTGTACGGTTTCAGACAGGAAACAATGAGATTTCGATGAGCTCGTGTCGTTAGCTTGGCTGTTTCTTAACAGATCATCAAGTTCAGGCAACATTCAACTTTCGTTGACGTATAGTGCCATTTACAGAGAGTTTCTGAGAGTTTCAGTGCTGCAGACGTAATGTGGGCTGCCTCGGTCCAAGGGCTCCGTGAACCAGGGCTGATCACCAGCTCATACTTATTATTGCACAAATTGCCATGGAAGCGAATACGAGTATCCGATTATCTGTCACATTGACGAGCGAAGAGAAGTGCCATCATGACGAGAGCCGTTAAATGAAGTACGCGGAGCGGCACTATTAGCACTATCCCGATATGATTGCTTATTGTTGCCCGCCACAATGGCCAATCAATGTCCATTCGCCCGACCACCAAGATTTTGTCTTACAATTGCGGTTTTTGTGAACATACCTTTCTATTTATAGAAAACTTTTAATATCCTATTTCAAAATAATTTTAATGACTTTTAAAGAAATATCGAAATCCGCACTGACTGCTGAAATAAAGCGGGAGTGTCGTACGTATCGTCCGTCGCATATATGACATCTCAATGCACGAGAGATGCATGAAAATTATTAATTTACCCGTTATCATTTATTATGGATAAAAAAAAATATTATAATTATTATTATTATTAGTATTATTTATTTTTCTATTCTCAGACGTTCTTGAATTTGTTACTACGAGCTTTCTGCCATATTCACAACTGCAAAGTTACGTGGCGTGAAGTGCTAGATAGTTATCCCTCGTCGCTGCAATCATCTACATTGTTCTACTAAATTATATTAGCAAAGGCTTCCAACATTCATCTCATAACTGTAATCATCGAAATTCTACGTCCGTCTTCCTTTATACTGATATTTAACCCCATCCTCCATAAATAGCGCCATTAAAAAGCTAAGACCGGCACGCGAAAAGAGCTACTTAAATATACTTTGCACGAATGCGCAAATTGATATAAAATACTTCATCTTTTGATATCTGCTCTGAGCAGAGTTGGCGAGACGCGAAATATCAGTAGTGCTTTATTGAAACCAGTCTAAGGTAAACTGTTGATCTGATTTCACGATTGGAAGCTTATCCTGCCATTAATAGATTGATGCATTTCAACTCGACTGCACTATAATACTGCACTGGTAGGCACATACCATTTTAAACTAATGCTATTCGAACTGCAAAAAGCACCATGCCATTAGGTATAAGTTAGGCACTTGCTTGCTACCAAAAATACTGTGGTAATCTTGCTCATTGGTTTTCACACACATAGAGGTCTCCATTGCTGGTCATCGAAGCGGGGTTCAAATTACCAGTTCGTGACTGGAAGGCGAATCGTGCATGTGACTATTCTGTGCAGTGAGCATAGAAAGTAGTTTTTGTAAGATTAATATAATATATAATATCGACAAGGAAAGGTTAACGACTTTGACATTGAAAAATAAACGATCTAGGTAAACTTCTAAATACTTTCCATTGTCGTTATGCTGAAAATGATTTTCTCCTCGTTTAAAATCACTTTATTATCAGACCATTGTTGATGAAAATCAAGTAATTTATTTATCATCCATCAACAATGTCTTCATCAGCAATGCTAACATTAATCACTGAATCATTAATAATGATTAAATCGGCGTCTTACTGTCTCTTACACTCCCTATAACTACAACACATAGCAAAACATCTCGTAATATTTTATTAGGCTTGAGAATGATACGCGCGATTAACAAAACATGTAGAGCGAGCGCCGAAACGTTTACGTTTTTTTTGTGTCACGCGTTCTGTGTAAGGCTCTTTCACAATGTCGCTACAATGGCGACATGTCGCGGTATTTGTGACATGGTTTGGGAACTAGTATTATTCTTTATAGTTCCTAAGTTCTTTTTTTCTAGGTTGGTGATAAATTTTATTTAAACAACAGAAAACACAACTACTTTAAAAGATTTAAAAAAATCTACATAAACTAGAAAAAGAAGACTGTTTCTACCTGTAGGACCATCGATAGAAAACAGAGTCACCGACCACAGGCAGGATACCCAAAGAGGTTGTCAATATTACCTCGTCAAATAGCAATGCTAATTTTCTGACCAAGGTAAGCGCCTTTGGTCATTGATTTCGTCCAGAGCCGGCAAGTTCTTACAATATAAGTTCTTACTTATATTGTAAATGCGAATGTTGGATGTTTGTTGCTAAGAATCTCTGTAACTTTGGAAAAAAAGTAGGGTATATAGGTACTATTAATCCGGGCACCACACGAGTGAAGCCATGAGCTATAAAGAAGGAAATTTAAAATAGTTAAGTTCCTTACCATTTATTTTCAAAATGTTTAATAGCTCCAGATCAGAGAAAACCAGTATAACAACAATAATTATAAAATTACGGATATAGTTCCCACTTCCTGTAAGGTTTCATAAAATTTTGTGAAATTATACTATTTATTACTCACGGGCTGTACGATCTGTGAACAGAACCGCGTACTGTCAAAGTTTGCATCAGCGTACTAATTTGCGCGGTCCTTTTGTGACACTATGTTGTGTTGTGTACAAGAGCCCCAACTCGCTTGACACATGTTTTCATGAAACAGTGACATGTTACGTGGGGATTCCAGGGTTGCCAGACATCGCCCGCTGCGTCCCTCTTCCTGCTTCTGACAACCCTGCAAACAATATCGTATCCCGTATTGTTGTGCTCAATTTGCAGTACTTAATGGTGCTAAATTAATTTTCTATATATGATATCATTTGCTGTGTCACTTGTAAATTAAAATAAATTGATTTCAATGCTATTAAAATTCGTGATGTGCGTAAAATATGATAATTAAATTTCAAAGCAGGGTTGAATCGATAGGTTCTTCTATTCCCATTTGCACAGCTGGGACCACGAAATCTCATCATGCGAACGTGAATGCTCACACTTTCCTGTACTGAGTTAGTAACGAGTGTTATCAATCTTGTCGGGTATTGATTTCCTATCAGTTCCAATGATAAACGATTAAGGAGTGTCAACAAGCCAGTCATTATTTTATTATTAGAATGCTTACGAAACCCTTCATAATTTATAATTGAAAAGCAGTATCAGGAACGATGTCACTCCGAAGTGAACACTGAACAAGGGAATTTTAGTTAAGTCTTGGCGAAGTTTTGAGGTATAGCGACAACTTTGGAGTTGAGGAGTAAATTGGTACTTTGTGGAAATGTATATTTCTATACTTACTCAAATACTTTAAGGCAACTATATTCTATTGTAACGTAAACTACTTCCAGCATAAATAATTAAATGTGGATAAAAACAGGCTAATTTTGATTGATAACCAACCAAAGGAAAAACGGGTTTATTTAAATGTATGACGATATCGCTGGCACATTAGAGGCCTCAATATCGTCTTCTAACGGTAACAAAAACCAGGTCCCAATGCCAATATTGCACCTGATACTATTATACCCTGATCTTGCACCGATTAATGCTGATGTACTTACAAATTATTATTATTATGTATTCCCACAAATTATCCCACCATCCTAACTTCCAAAATTTGTTGTGTGTGTATATATATATATATATATGTCGTGCTAAATAAATATTTTCTTTCTCGATGTTCTCGAGAACCGATCTCGGTTTGATCTTCTTTTGGAATAGTTGTCTCAGGGCACTTTTCTAGATTGTCATAGATTATACTTAATAGGAGCAGATAGACCTACATATTACGATGCCATCATCGTAATATTTACCGAAAGTCGGTGGATAGGAATAGCCTAAGATCGTTTGTCATGGAACTCTAGTGAGGCCTATGTCCAGGTGTGGACTTCTAGAGGCTGTTGATGATGATTATTATTCTATTCCGAAATGATTGATTTTAAACTAAATGTTTGCAAATTTTTAAATTTTAGGTCTAGCCGCAAATATTATGATGACTAGCGTAGCGGTCATTATGAAAAAAAAACCGTACAATGACAAGCCAATCTTTTTCGCGCGTCTTGTTACCTAATGCTGACTTTATAGAGAAGCCCTTTTGATCCAGCCACGCTCCGAACTGATTATTACTGTGAGTAAAGTTCAATGTAGGTAATTAAATTAATGAATCCTAAAAAAATTATTTCCATTTTGCGGAATCAATCGCTTGATTTCAAACTGAAATTAGAACCGTCAAAGAAACCGTTTTTAGCTTACTACAATATCACCGGATATAAATGAACAATCCCAAGCGATTCTTAGAAATGTATAAAACGGTTCAAGCAGGCAAAGTTGTTAGAGAAATAAAGTAGGTAAGTACTGCTTGTAGGTGTTTCACTCGTGACATCAGCGCGCGGAGCGCTCTAATATCTTGGCGGGTAAAAGCGTGGTTCGGAAAAAATGCTAGAAAGTGACACAGGCCTTCGAGACCAAGTTTTGCAAGTCTCGCCTGGCAGTGAGTCACGGTCCGAGATCGAATGGTATCGTAGCGGCCAACTTTCCGCCTTTATTGCCTTCAGACGAAGCCTTAAAAGTAACATTTAAACAGTATGTAGGTTGAGTTCACCCTCTGGCTTATGGGCAGTCTGGGTATGCCTTTTATTCATAGAATAGAAATTATCGAGGTTTGCTATCATTTTAAGATATTATTACAACTATAATACAAAATTTCAGCAAGAGAATAATAAAGTACGTGATATAGACGTAATAATTTCCTAAAATGGCTTGAAAGCAAACTTTTTAAAAAGATATCTGGTCTACTTATTTTAATCTCGTATTTTTATGACCATAGGTTTAGTCTTGGTTGCTTACTCTTAGATTAAATCATTGTGGCCTTTGTAGTGTAAACCATCATCAAATAGACTATAAGAATCCAATGATGGTTTACATCACGTACGATCGTGATCACCGATCGCTCCCTCCCAATGATATTCATCCTACATGTACTTAGGTATAAGCTTGTCTAATGTTTTTCCTCCCCTTCGCTCTATCCTTGGCATCTTCCTCGAAAACATTGCATCCACCGTATCTATTCACAACACATCTGTCCATGTGGTCTTGGGTCTCCCTCTTGATCTTCTAACGGGGGCGGGCGTTTCCAATGCCTGGTTTCCAACGGAGTCAGACCTCCTGACATTATACCATCACGGCCTCTCCTGCAGCTTATCGGCGATGTCACGGACACCCATGACGCACGGAATTTCGTGCCCAACTATCGCGATTACCGTTAATAGAAACGTCATTTGATGAATACAAGTGATCAAGAATACATTAAATATCTTATACATACTCTTTCAGAGAAATTAAAACAACTTTGTCAATATTTTGCGAGCACTCTACTATAAAACCAGCCACTTGAAAAATGGAGCGTCAAAGTCGGTCCCTTGCGTTGCATGTCTCGGCCATAAAGTCTCCCAACTCGGAAACAATCGAAGCATGAGTATTATTATTTTCTCCACGTTAGCGAGGGGTTGTCTGCCCTTGAAACTTACCCAGAATATTATACATTTCGGAACGGAACGGGGTGTGTGTCGCGATATAATGACGTTTAACCATTGAATCCTGTGACCTTACGTTTTCATTATTTTCGTTCCGAAACGGGTGAAATCGGACTCTCTGTCAGCGTCATGCCACTACCGGTCATCCACCCAAATGACTAATGATCAATATGTATCGGTGTGCATAGTGAATCGCTCAAAACAACCCCTGGAGTCGAGTATCAAAGGCTCAACCACAGTCCCCTAGCATACTACACGGAATAATACTTAACCACCACGACTAACCAATCGCGTTCGTTCTAAAGCACCTGCTGTTTCGTCGAAAAACACTTCGTTTAATGCCTGTTAAACTTGCGCTGTCCTTTTTTTGCAGTTCCTTTGTGAGCCAGTCTACCTTGTAATCTGGCTCGCATCTGTCAGATTCAGATTGGAGAAACCGTAGCTTGAAGAGGTTTTATGAAACATTATAACGATCCCTAATTTGTTCGAAGTTAATTTTACTTTGTAGTATTTTTAGAAGAGAAAAGTTTTTTTTCAGACAAATAAAGGGTGATGGAGGGTGATCCAACAGCTTATTTCTGGGATACGTTGTTTGGTACAACGATTGGACTATGACGAAAATCTCCACCCTACCAGCTAACCTATGGCAGTGGGAATTCCTAGAAAAAAACTTGACGACGATTCCATTAAGAGGCCTTAGGTTTTCCTGGAATAATCTATCTTAACAAAAGCAGTTAAAAGTATATAACGCAAGCTTATTCCAATGCACTCAGAGATTTCTCTCCATTTTTTACTTGATCTATCCAGCCAATATCATTCACAGCGGATGACAACAATTTTGTCCAATGATAATGACAGGCGAGTGACACGCAAAGGATGCATCAGAACTCGAAATCGTCCATGATATTTAAATGACGAGATAAGTACCTGCTTATAGGTGGAGACCAATATTTGATCATACAAACATTTTTCCTGCGGCGGGATTCGAACCCGCAGCCTTCTGCGTCTCAGGCGGGCCTTCACCCACTGCGCCACAGAGAGAGGTCGTAGAGGAATAATAGAAAAGGTAAAGACCCGTATAACACTTATAATAAAACTAACATGTTTTGCATCTTAAAAAACGGTTGAGACACAAAATCAACGTTTACTTTTCTTTCCGTAATTCCTTTAGGTACTTTAGTCACCGCAAGATCTGAGTCACAATGATTTGTAGAGTTTTGCCCTCCCTTTAATCTCATCGTGATTTACTGCGTGGTCGATAACCTCACAAGAAAAGTAAAAGGCGGTAGAAGTACTTGAATAAATCATTTCAGTCAGTATTCTGTTAATTTTTGAACTGATTATAGATCTAAGAATGTCCCCATAATGGACATGCTCAGATCTATACTCACACAGAACCGTGAAGTTATCAAATATTGGGGAGACACGTCAAAACATTATATTTGGCAGATGCCCACGTGTTGTATAATACATAGTTAGCCTTTCGTGTGACAGATTGCATGTTAATCTCAGTATATCATCGTCGATTACTATAAATGTGACATGACTACTTCATAAAAACCAAGATGGTCTCTTTTACCTCCTTTTACAATCTGACAGGAATAAATGAAGAAAATTGCATCAGTTGCAATTACATGAGCGTACATTCATCTTTAATCTAATAAATGAAGCATAATAACCCTCCGTCTTACTCCGGAGCAAAAATCGATGAAGTGGCATGTATTATAATATGTAATTTATTCCAATACAATAGCGCGACTATAAAGGTATTCACATGCCAACGTAGAGAAAAACAGTAGGAAAATCAAACAAAGACTTCTCAGGGCGAAGGGGGGTAGGTGAATCATAATGTTCTCAACCTAACGGTGTTAGCATTTAGGTCGTCATGACTTGGTGAAGTTAGAAATGACTAACACAGTCTGTAAACTCAAGTCATCAAAAAGTCAGTGACAAGGTATTTGATATTTGAAAGATTTAGCAAACATGCTCCACTCGCGACTGTATTACCCGTAATAGACATCATTAGTTACCAAGTAGGGGACAGTCAGGCACGTCCACAATTTGTAAGCATTCCATGACAGGTTGAAATAAGATAATTATAGACTTAAGATGAAAATATTTGTCTACATTTGAAAATCCGCCTAGGCCCCTAACTATTTGCATTCTATAGTTACCATATTCTAGTAAAACTCAAAGATATAAAGCATCTAAAAACCCAAATTGTTAAGCTAATTTTATCTCTACTTGAGTATGTATCTAGTAACTACACAACCAGTCTCCTTTTAATTTTAATCCACTTTTTAAGTGAATTTTTAAACAAAAAAAATATGACCACCTTTCGTTTTGCAACGTTCATTAAAGCGAAGATACTCGTACATCCTTCCATTAGCTGACGTTTCTGGTAAAAATAAAATTACAAATTCATTTCACTATAAATAAAACTATCACTGAATAAATCATCGCTGTTTAAAATGAAACCGTGATATTTAAAACTTCATTTCAACTATTATTGGAACAGGCGAAGTTTGAATACATAACGACAGCGTACTGCGGCTCTGCAGACTGCCGGGGTGATTCGAATAGGCCATGAGGTTGTATTTATTACCAATTTCATTTTGACCATGTTGCTTGAATCACTCTGACACTAGCAAAATGGCTATGGGCGAGAAATTGCACTTATTTCGCAAGGCTCAGTAATAAAAAACTTCAGAAACATTGAAGTCCCCTTTTAAATTTGTGTAAGTTTTGGGTATTGATAAGCCTTTTGAAATGAGTTGTTCTCCATTGTTATAAGTAGACAATGCACTAATTTCGCCAGGCTCGGCAATATCCAAAATTTTAGCAACTTTAAAGTCCTCTTTTAAATTTGTTTAAGGCTTTGGATTTTGGATATTGTTTTTTTAAAAAGCCTACCTGTTGGTAAGCGGTTACCGTTACCTATAGACGATTGCAACTCGATTGCTGATTCTGAGACATAACGGCTGCAAAGTCTCAAGGATCTTTTATTTCACCCGCACCCATACCATTAAAACCAGAACACAGCAATGCGAGCGTTACTGCTTGGTGGCAGAAATACCTAGGTATGATGGTAGTACATCCCCGGACGAGTTCTTTCACAAAGAGTTCTACTACTAAATGAGTTGGTCCCCATAACTATTTAGTAGGATAGTAGCTGAGATGTAAAAACTCAGCTGATGTGAACAGTTGAAGGCAGTTAGCTCACGCGTGTTTATTTAAAATATTGTAATCTCTAAAAATATGGTAAGCAGAATCGGTAGGTAAGTAAAATAGCCGTTGAAGTTAGTCCCAGCCAAAACCAGTTTCAGCTGGCAACTGGAACGTTGCCCCCATTCCTGCCGAAGTGTAGTTTTGATTTCTTGTTTCGTGTTACTCACGAAATACTCACGGTGATGTTGATTGGAATACTGTTATACTCAATTGAAGTATAACTAGTACTGATGCAGCGTGCGAAACTTCCGAGTTTAGTTAGATGTGACGTGTTTCTGATGTGATTAAAACCAACCTAAGGTCTACCTACTGGCCCAGTCGTGGTGCTGAAATCTATAGACTGAAGATAGATAGATAAATTATTTATTGTGCATATCACCATTTTACAGTACAACATAAAAACAGCAAAATAAATGTACAATGGGCGGTCTTATCACCGAAAGTGATTTCTTCCAGAAAACTTTAGAACTCACCTTAGCCGAAGGCATGACTAAACGATTGTTATAGTCATGACTGGCTGCTACGATAAGAGCACTCCAGTACCTATATGATTAATTTTAGAACTAAATTTATACACGTGACTCTTATAATGAATAGCTGATGATCCTCATTGAAAACTAACAATAGTTATTCAACAGTTAAAACATAATTTAAAATACTTCACGTTTTTAAATACTCACAAGTGATACCCAAAAAACCTTCCTCACAAATTTTTCTAAGGTATCTCTATTAATTAAACCTCAGGCTCGTGGTTCCTCTCATCACACTTCATTCATACCAGCTTTGACAACAACCAAAACTTGAAGGTTTGGAAGTAACTGTCTCTTAGACCGCCTTTAAAATAAAATACACACACACATACCTCTCTTTTTAGCCAAGGTTTATATAACGTTACAGTTGAAAAACGTTTTTTTTTGCCATGAAATTTTGCATGCGGTTTCGTTTTGTTTATGGCCGAAGTACCGTTAAACCTTTTTTTATCTCACAGTGCCAATTGTTGGCCACTTAATTTTATTGGAATGGGTCACCACAAAGTCATTGAGGAATTTCAAGAGCTTAAAGTTCTTACTTAGCGCTTTACAATTCGCAAACAATTCGGTTTCAGCCGACGCGAAGTTGGTTTCTAGCCAAACGGGTCACCAATGTTTTTATTAAATTTTCTTTTGCCTCTTGTGGCGATGAGGCCTCTATATTGCCTAAAATTGCGGTGGAAATAGTATGTTCCTCATATTCAGCGTTTGCTGTCATTAAGGGATTTTTGTGGAATGAATAAATAAATAAATTACGCGTTATGACTTTATTCGCAATATTTATTTTTTAAGCTCCAGGCAGTAAAAGAGTCGGTGTGTTTTAGTTATTGCACATACATTTCTACAATAAAAGAAAATTATTAGGAAGTGGTGGTACAGAAACTTTATATGCAGTTGCATCGTTAACTTGTGGGTGTGTATTTTTTCTTATATAAAAACAAATCGAAAAGCTAAAGGAACAAAAAGGCAGATTACTAATTTAAATAAAAACGCGTATTCACAGATTTTCACACCGAGTCCCCGCAATCGCGAATTCCTGGCTTTCCATTCTTTTCATCTGCCTGTTTTCTTTCCATTTCATTATATTTTGCTCCCGTGATTTCAGGAAATGATTTTATTGACACGCCTCTAACAAAATTATCTCACGTCTCTAGTTACGGCTTACATGAGCCGAAAACTTCCGACCAATTTAATTTGGAGCAGCTTGCTTGTGTGTTCAAAAAATCCTATCTGAAACAAAAGTTTAAAAATGAATTTGCCAAGTATTTGTTCAATAATATAATTTCATTGGCAATCTTTAGTTCAACATCATCATCAACATTAATAGCTGGGAAAACTGACCTGAATGGAATGCCGCAAACGATCTTCATCTGTCAAATCTATTTAGACAGAATCTGTTTAAAATATGGCCTGGATTAAACCGTTATATCACTTTGGTCTTAACAGATAGTCAATGAAACGTTCTCATGATATCACGTTTTCTTCTATTCGGTTAAATTATGCGTGACCAATATGTTACTGATTTAAATATCGTGAGTTAATTTTTAATAGTTTTTTTAATGGTCGATAACTATGTGAAAAACGGTTGCGGAGTTCAGTATGGCTGCGATCCTGGTTATTTCTTTGGCTCAGAAATATCTTTTACGAAACATACTGAGTGTAAACTTTTAAAGATCATATTCTGGGTATTACTTATTTCATAATCCATCTTTTTATAGAATAACAAATTTTACTCTTCATATTTGGCTTCCTCTTAAGCACCACTAAAAAGTGGGCCGTCACATAACTTACGTTTATTGATTACGTTTACGAGTAGTAAACAACTTTACTTCGGCTAGCTTATGACTGCGCGTTTCCATTTACGGACGGCTAAATCCCTCCCCAAATTTAACGTGCGTTTTTATTATAGGTAATAAATACTATATTATTATGGCGAGCTACTACTGGCTTAGAAAGTTAAGAAATGCAAAGCCGTTAAAAAAAATCTAATTCTGAACTGGTACCTCAAGACGGATATGTAAAGAAAACAAAGAATTGAGCTACAGAGATTAACATTATACAATTTTAAACCAGGTTTGATTTTTGACATCATTATTATTCCATCGCTAGTCTTAGCATCTCCGATAATAATAATAATTATTTTTGTTTATTCTGAATTTATTTTTCATCATTATTACCAGCCCACATTAGTTCATCTTTGAACATAAGTACCGTCTAATTCTAATACACACCAATGTTTCGCATCCGCTTCTTGCCCGCCGCGCCTTGTCCCAGTCTGCCTTAGAAGTAGTGTTATACCAAACAATGGAAACTTGACCTCATGGTGATAAAAGTAAGGCGGGCTTATCTTCAGTTTTTATGGTACATTGCGTCGTAACGCACCGGCTTGGCATGCCCATTTGGTATGACTCGTTAGAGCTGCGGCCACACGGCACTCTTACTAGTAACTAGGCCATATGCCAGCCACTAGCATAAACATACGTTAACGTGCATAAGCGTACAAAACTAATAGCGTCAGAGCCTGGCCTGGCTATCAAATAAACGACAAGCAAGTTTAAAATATAACTACGAAGACCCAGATCATCCAAACATCATCATTAGTTGCTAGCTTTCATATTTGGCATCTCAAAAACCTTCCTGCAAGTGGCAATAGCATACACTGCAAGCCAGCATGCCAGGTACTGGCATTCAGTATCAAAATAATACACACATGCCTGCCTATAGAAACGCTTCGTTAAGTACTAGTTGAACACTCCAAAATTAAACTTTTGAATACTTTTATGAAAATTCTTCCAGCAGTGTGCAAAAATCAAACGGCTTGTAATCTCCTATGCTAAGTACTAGCAAATAAGCAACTAGCAGAACTTTGCAAGAAGCTGTCACTTGCCATCGGGTATTAGGCATGCTTTTGCGCAAGCTACGAGTACAAATATTCAAGACTTTATCTAGCTAGTGTTTTGCCTTATTTGTTCACTGAATAATAACTAACTAGATTAACGCGCGAGGTCAGGTTAGGTTCAACGTGTTAGAGTT
Source organism: Perizoma flavofasciatum (assembly GCA_958496245.1). Taxonomy (NCBI): domain Eukaryota; kingdom Metazoa; phylum Arthropoda; class Insecta; order Lepidoptera; family Geometridae; genus Perizoma; species Perizoma flavofasciatum. The sequence goes on along the minus strand of OY292439.1, from coordinate 4,574,760 downwards.
TTGGCCCATGTTTTGTAAGATGTGCATTGCCTGTCTATGTCAGTAATTACTCTAGCTTAGCTTGAAAAACTCTTCTACACGTTCTATGACTTTGGACACGATAATTAAACCCAAGGCCCAAGCAAGCACTACTGATTTTAAAAGTTACGCTAGCGATATGATAACAAATGCCTATTTTTTAACATATCGCTACGGTAACAGCTTACCAACAAATGACCCTGTTTGTTTGAAAATTTTGTTGTATAAAAAAATTCATCAGTGGACTTCCTCTGGCTGATGATGATGAATCGCTTATTCTTATCACAGAATCGTTCTTTGTCAAATGTCTTCGCTGTAAAAAATAAAGTGAAAAAATCCCGGGGATTCTTGACGAGTATCTTGCATATTTTACTGTCCTCGAAGTAAACTCAGGAAGTTAACACGGCAAAAAAACTGCGACTCGCATTTAAATTCAACCGACATGAGGCATGGCTGAGAGGTTTTTTGCATTGTGTCACGTAGCAAAATCCATTATATCACAGTGAACTTGTGCTTTCGATCGCATACAACTATTTTTGAAACATTTTTAAACAGTTTTTTTTTATACTACTAAAGAGGCACACAAACTAGCCTATGGACTCTTGCAATACCAGAGTTATCACTCACGCGTTCTCTCCCTGATATATCAAGATGAAAGATCTCATGCGCTTGTAATTTCACCGGCAATCATACCCTTCAAACCGGTACACAGCAATGAGAGCATTACTGTTTGGCGGCAGAAAAAGGTACTTCCCCGAAGCTCTACTACACTTAAAACAAAACAAAAGTTGCAAACAAAACACTGTCTATTTTATCTCTTTCTATATGCGTGTCATTTCAAATTCACCAGTAGAAAACAAAACAACTATTTTGCTAAACAACTGTTTAAAACCATTAATAAGTAAGTTTACATCAATTTTACGGTTCGCAACGGGGACCCTATGGGTACGGAAGGTTGTTCGTCTGTCTTTCACAGGGCTATTATTTTAACCGTTCTATGTAGCCTGTTGAAATACTTTTGTTGTCATAGTAACAAATATTTGAAATCTAATCATTTTAATAATACTTAAAGACTTTTGACATGGCGCCTTTCAAATCGCAGAAGCTGTAAATACCAATAACGGTCACCTATCCAAGTAACGAGACTCCAGGATCACGTACATAAATGATTATTAAATATCCAATATTTGTAAGATTAAAGCCTTGTGATCAAAATCACATGGCTTGTTAAAAAAAGTTTTCACCGCGAATTTGGTGCCAACTATTTCCCCACCTATGTTTTCCCATTTAAACCACAGAGCAGATACCAGAGTGTAATAGAGGCTCATAAATAAAGCTCGTGAACGCCATAACCGGCATTCCCACATATTTTCTTTATTTTTGGTTGGAAGGGCGAATCTATATGGCCTGGTACCGTAGTCCATCGGGTTATTGTGTAAATTAACTGATAATCGCCACTTCAATTTCAACTTGCAAACTCTGTTTTGAGTTTAGCAAGATAGCAAAGTACACTGTTTTGAGTTCAACTGTTAAATTGCTGAACATGATGTTGAAGACATAATATCAATTCCGTTCCGACAACTATAAATGAAATATCTTTAAACCAAACCTAATATTACTGATTATAAAAAAAAGTTTTTATCAAACAGCCCCTTTCGTAATATATAATTTTTTTATTCATTTATTCTGTCCATTTATGGTGTGCACAAGACTAATTTGTCAAAAAGTTTAAAATTAATGATCCGTCCAAAAAAAAAAGCGAATAGAGAACCACGGTTGCGAACCGTGTGTAGCAAAGGCTCGCCTTCGTCGCAAAATTGACGCTGAAAGTGATATTAATTTCCACGGACCAACCCGCATCGGTTTATTTAATTTTCCTAATTGACAATGGAACCGTTAAGGCTGAATAGTTTTATCATCACTGTGCGACTTTAGCGCTCGACTACAAGCACGACGGTTGTGTCTCTCGGAATGAGTCGAAACTTAGTCAGTGCCTTCACTGATAGTAGTTATTTATCTAATACTAGTTGTTGCCCGTGGCTTCGCCCGCGTGTTATGTTAATAAAAGTAGCTTATGACCGTCTCCAGGCTTCAAGCTATGTCCACCAACTTTTGAATGAAGGATTACAATTTATACTAAGTTAAGAACTCAATTGCACACCTCCAAAGGGTAATTTTGAAAAAAATACGTGTTTCATTATTTATTTTAAAGTTTTTGTGTACCGAGTTTTGAGTGAATAAAACCAAGGATTTTTTTTCCATAGAAACTTTACCACCCTGTTTAACCCCCTTAGGGGTTGATTTTCGAAAATAAGATTAGCCTATGTGTTATTCCAGAACCTAAACTATCTACATTCCAAATTTCATGAAAACCGGTTTAGTACTTCCGGAGATACGTGGCAACAAACATTCACACACACAGACTTTCGCATTTATTATATTATAGTAGGATAGGATTACGTGCATGGTTCCATTAAGAACATTCTTAAAAATTATAAATATTTGGTCAGGTAACTCTGCTAGTAAACTTAGAATTCTTCATTGAATGAATGAATGAAAATACTTTATTGTACATGTACACCACAAGATAATAAATCAATGAAAACATATAACTAAAATTATAATGGGCGGTCTTATCGCTTAGAAGAGCTCTTCAACACACTCAGTTGTTTGACAGACAGACGCTCAGACACACTTCACTTTTCACTTGTTTATAAACGGAGACGTTCATACACACAAAACAACTAATATAAACGCGAAAGTTTGTGAGGATAAATGTTTGTTACTCTTTCACAAAAAAAATACTGAACCGCTTTTGATGAAACTTTACACTAATATAGCTTATGCATCAGAATAACACATAGCTACTTTTTATCCGGGTACCACGTGGGCGAAGCCATGGGTAGAAGCTAGTACTTTATAACCTAAGCAGACAAAACAAGTTGTAAGTCGTGGAACACGATGAAGTCGCGTCCGATAATATACTCCAGAGCCTTTTCGCGGGTTTCTTCATAGAAAAGCTATGAAAGCCGCTCAATGAGATTTTTATGTGAAAGAAATGTGATTTAGAATGCGTTAATGAATGTACTTAGATTTAAAATAAAGGGTCGTCGCCACCCTATTTTCAGTGACACGGAAAAAAGGTTGGAAATGGTTTGAACAGCGGATTCGATGCAGTAAACTGGTTAGTTGAAGAGAACTGTGCTCATTTTATTTACGAACTCAAATAACACACTATTCTTGAGACCTATAGGTTCCTTAACCGACATAAAAAAGGTGAGAGATATCTAAATAACAACCAAGATTATGGTTCGTGACTAGCCGCCCTGAGTTTATGAAGATTTATTGTTCTTTCTGAATGAATGGCACTGCACAATCAATTCTCGGCGAAATGACAAGTTAATCTTCTAGTAAGTCCCTACGTTTCATTAATATGCTGTCTAAATTTTTTTACATTTTTATTTAATGATAAAATATAACGAATTAATTTTGTTAATTTAATGTACATAACCGGGTGTTTCTTTGTTCTAAAACTTTACTCTGTATGATATGAAAATCTTCCGTAAATCTGTACAGATCGCGCGTAGTTACCATCAAAATAAATACAATGCCTTGATATTAGTCAGTCTGAATCATAATAAGGTATCATCTAATATCATCATCTAACATTAGTCTACTAATACAAAATTTCGCGGATAGGATGTATGGCAGGGCGTAAGAATCGTGAAATTGATATCTAATCATCTCTAAAAGTAAACAAAGCTGAGTAGTTTCTGTAAATATTATTGTTTTGAAACTATCCACGTAACTCATAATCTTACACAACTTTACTATTGTTTGTTACTTGTTGTATTGTTTTTGAGATGATGTAAGTAATCGATAGTCTAACAATAACAAGAAAAATTGAAGCTACATAAGGTAAGTTGGAATATAGTATTTATATTTAGCAGATCAGTGCACTAAATTCTATGTTTCCCAATCTGCTCCGGTAAAAACCCTGATAGGGGCAGTTAGCATTTTTTTCCAGATAATAACCCTTCACTTCACCGAACTAATTCCCCACGAATACTTGTTCACTCCTTAACGTAATGAGTCGATTTTTGGCAAAATGATACTATTGCCCTACTCCATTTGTTTGGGTTTATAAGTGTACTATTTCTCGCATGTCTGCCAAAATAGTTGAATATTCTTGCTCGAACGAGTAACAAAACAGCCTTTCTTTCCCGAAATAATGCTTAGCTTTGATACCCAATTTTGAAACCACCAATAGTACGTTTCCAAATTAGTAAGCCATCATCAAATGATCTCACTGGCAACAAGGTGCCGCTAATTAGCCGGAAAGTGCGGAAAGTTCGGTTTCTAAGAGAAAGCGGGAAGCGATCTGATTACACCGCTATTTCCTTGGTAATGAACCGTAGTGCCAATGTTCTGTCATGCTTCAGTAAAAATTTTAAGTGATAGTAAAATTTTGTTGGTTGCTTGAAAGGACCATTTTGGTGCACACTATCCGAATTTTCTTTCCCTTATTCAGACAGCGACAAGCGAGTCTCGAGTCTGGTGCCATTGTCGGACAGCGGGGACTAGAATTTTATAACAAGTTATCCATAAAAATATTACAATATAGTGAATGAGCAGGTAACTCTACTAAATTTTATTAATATCCGTTGATATCAATATCAGAGATTGTGGTATTATATAGATAACTTTGTATATCTTTTTAATAAGAAGGAAGTCGTGTTTAGGAACGGTAACATTCTTGAGAATATGATGAATAATTATATTGTGTAATATTTACTACTGTCACAAACTAAGCCGATTCTTAAAAAAAAATTGTATAAAGCGTATTTTCGGCTTCAGCTACTCTTCTCTCTAGCAATCGATTATATTGATAGGTCTGTCAAGCAGACCTTAGATGCAAGGTTGCATAAACTAACTTAACAAGATAATGAGTACCTTTAGAACCTAAATAAGTTTTTTTACCTAATATCTTTGCTTGCATTTCCCAACATTAGCAATATCATGTACAAATTGTTGTTTTTGTATATAATTGTGCAGTACTACAACATTTCGGCGATATACTCCATTATGTAAGCTTCCGTACATAGTAACTGCTAAACAATCTATTGTATTGGCTAGAGATGTGCTGAATGATTTCATCTGGCACATCTCTATGACAAACAGAGTTCTGTCTCTATGTAATATCTAAGAAGTGATATTTAATGCAACTAACAATCACCTAGGCAATAAATGGCTGCTACACCTTACTTCACCTATACCTTGTATTCTATTAATATCTTTCTTGGTCAAATAATAACAGATAAGTATATCTATTGCTCTTTCCTGGATAAGTAAACAGTATCGTAGAAAATTTGAAACTAAAAAATGTTGAACTACGAGTAGGTCTGCTCCTAAACTCTACTTGTAACTTGGTGTTATGAATTATCTGTATCTGTAAACTCTTGCACGAAACCGCCAATATTGAAATGTCTTGCACATTTCGATATTGATTCAGTAATCTCTCCCAAGAGTTTAGAAGAGGCACTGCGATTTTCTGTATTAAGAATTTGTAGGCTTCGGATGTTATTTCAATTTACTTATTTTATTAGTCAAAATGTTTGCATGAGTCGAAAAAAAAAATGTGTATCCGTTCACCTCACTGAGTTTTCTTACTCACGGTCACAAAGGGTTATATGTATTTGGTAATTTGCAGCGAGTCGGGTGCCCGAAAAGGACCGGTACGAGTTTGTATAGAAACTGGTGAAAACATTTGTTGTTCCCCTCATATTTCGAGGTTTTCGGAACCAGGAATTCCATCTCATCCCTACGGGTACTAGACAAAGTGCTTCCGTCTAGATTGTTCCCAAGATACGTACGTTCACTAATTCGCTGTAACGCACGCTTGTCACGTGCGAGGCCGTATCGTATGACAAATAGTTCTGAGGGAATTTCCCTATTTTTGTCCTTTATCAACTTAGTTGACCCACATAAATTAACCTTTTGATGAAAACCGTAGATTTGTGTCACCGAGGAAACCTTTGACCGATTCCTTTACTGTAATTTTGATCGGCTAGTTAGACCTTTTGGATCAAAATCCACCCACCACCCCGATTTAGTCATTCAATTCGTCAGCAATAGTGAAAAATGCTACTGAAAATGGCTACCCGCAAATCGCGCGTCGCTCTGGTGTAAAAGGTTTTATATAAAATCTATCAAGTAGGTATTAGTTCCATGTATACCACCAATTGACGTCACCACCACGGAATTGACATGGCACGGTTAGGTGCACACAATGCACAACCAAAAAAAAAACAAACAATTTTTGTGCATTAATTATAAAAACGACCACGGGCAACCAACGGGCGGCAAGGAATAAAATATCCAAACCGCCCCTTACTGTTTAAATTACATAGTTTTCAGCAAGTTTAAAAAAGTTCAGTCGGTCATCCCAGCTTCTTGTTCATAGAACATTTAAAAGTATATACAGGGTGTGGCACAAAAATGACAGTTAGCATTTAATAGCACAGTTATCCAATAATGCTATAAAAAAAACTCAAGAAATAAGGGTAAAAAAAACTAAAATGTCAAATATCTCGAAAACCGTGAGATTTTTACTGGGTACATTTTTTTATTTTCTGAACGCTTATTATGTCTTCCACCCGTAGTTAATGGCTTGACTACTATTTACGCCACGCCCTGTATATACAAGCTTTTGTAAACTTTGAAATATATTTTTAAAACAACAAAAGCGAGAAGATGCAAAGTTAAAAAGTTTTAGCACTTGTTATGCAACATCTTGTTTAAAGTTCGCTCCAGTCATAGATCATAACATTGCTTCGAGGAGAAACCCACGGTACTGCCAAGAAAAAAAACTTGATTGAATAGTTCTTGTTTATTCTAAATATATAGTAACTTTACTTTCGGACGAAAGTAAAGTAAATATATTTAGAATGAGCATCTTAAGAGGATTCTTAAGATGCTCATGAACCCTAATGCTTACGCTATTTTAAACAAAATATATGCCCGCGTCCACTATAGAAACCATATCAAGACTTTAAAGGATGTAGTGCCACATTTCTATGGAAAAAAATATATAGTCAAACGTGCAATCTTTACCTCTATGTTTGTCATCAGGTTATATACCTCAAAAAGCAATGAAAATAGCCGAACTCCAAAAGTTGTTTAACTAAAGTTGCTACATATTCTGTGTTTTGTTAAATAACCCCCCTACCCCCATTCGAGACTGTCTCTTATTCTGAGACGTACTGTACACTCCATTATAATTCATAGTGTCCATGTATATCAACATTTTGTTAGCCAGCTCGGAACATGCATCAAAATTACATTACTGCATGCACTCCCAAAGACGTTCTAAAATTATCGAGTGCTTATGGAGTAACCTAATATAGCTCCCGGCCACAATCGATCCACTACGTGGTCGGTTTAAATAAATGTACACTTGTACCGTCCAAACTAATCTCAACTGACGAAATGTTTGAGGCATAAATTTCCCGTAAATTTCAGTGTGACGCCGTGAAAACCTGTGAACCGATAGCGCTAAAGATAATGAATTATGAAGTATTTATTATGTTCACTCCAACGTCTAGCATCTACAATAGCTACCAAAGCGAACACACCATTCGATGTCAAGAAAATATATGCTCCTTAAATTCATACTCAAGCATACTCAGCGTTCATATCCGTGAAGGTACCAAGTAGAAGATCGTCAGAGGCAATTCCGAACATTATAATATTTGGCACATACCCACGTTTTGCGTACATTTACGCGCATTCCGTTTGACAGATTGCAAGCCCATCGCTGCTTATAAGAAAACTAACCAAAAGCAGATATTTTTTTGGATTGATGTTGGTTTGCATTGCCCTTCCATTCTAACCAATAAATCTGTTATGGGTATCTGTTTAGTAGTGGACGTATTCATTCAAATTGGGGTTTGTGAGCTTCTCCGCAGCTTCTGATGGCGACTGTACTAACCACAGATATACCACAGTATTTTCCGTAATAAGTTCTGCGCTATCCTCAAGATAACCATCGGTAAACAGGCTTCGGTTGCTTCCTGTGGAACGCCATTTGGGTCTGTATAAATCGTGCCTTATTATTATGTTGGGGTTTATGTACTGTGTATATTGCTGGTTGTCTTGTTTTGCGTGATTTGACTTTGCATGGTCGCGTATTAATGTGATTGGGTACGGCCTGAGGCAACAGTTGCATGGTATTATTTCATCAAGCACGTCTGCTGTCCACCGCCGCTGAGGAAATAAAACAGACGTCGTCGGCAGTCTGCAGCCGACAGCTGTCGATCCGACTGGCTTGATATATAATATATATATATCAATCGATATAATATATATATATCAAAACGATTACGATTAAAATAATAATCATGGAACTACTAAACCTATGGATCACAGACTTAGTCTTTGACGGGCATCCAAAAGTCCAAACTCTAGGTTTATTAAGTATTCTAGGAGCTGGATTAACTGACCGCATCCGAAATACCATTTTGCGCTCCAAAATCAAAAGTCTACTACGCGGGAGGGAAAGCCGCCAAGCTGAAGTGGAATTGGGCCAGTCACGCCCAGTGTGCTGCATGCCCGACGAGCTGTGGACCAAAATTGCTACCAAATAGAACCCTGACAGAGCAAGGCGGCGTCGCGGACAACCACGAAGAACGTGGCGGAACGAACTGGACACCTAGAGGAGAGAGGTTCACGATGGCTCAAGATCGGGGGAGACCTTTTCGCAACAATGGGACAACATGGGCTGATGGTCATACGTATTTTGATCTCCGATTCCTTGTTTTGTATTCTGTTCCAAATGGAGTGAACGAATAGTGCTCGCTCTTTTCCGATTCCCCAATCGATACCCGTAATCCATTTTGCTCACCAACAAATTAGAACTTCAATGCCCAAAGAAAATAACAACTCCCCAACACAATTATTTGAAACCGAATACGTAGAATGGCTATCAAATAAAGAATCTTTAGTTTCCAATCCAATTTGCTGTATTCCCTTGCGTGTCTTAGCGGGAAGCGATTTATTTTGATTATAGCTGTTCCAGCAGTGGAAAACAAGCTATAAATTAACACGGACGACTTAATTAGGACCGTGTTTCCAATACCAGTAATGGCTGGTGATGACAGCCCGATTCCTATTGATGTAGTTCGGGCATCGAAGTGATAGACAAATTAACTATCTACTCAAACATCACCCGTTTTATTTATCAACCTGGTTTGCCCTCTGTTGAGTTTAGCTAAACTACACCGAGGCTAATCCATTTGTATAAACGAGAATAAAAGCTAGGTGTAACGAAAAAATTACCTGGAAGGTACCTAGGGTAGGTACTTGGTAATAATAATGGACATCTGAATCATCAAAATAATAGAGTAAATTTTTAATGACCTGATTCTTCTAGACTCGTTCGCGAGAATCAGCGTTAAATTTTTAAATCTTTTATGACGGCCTAAAACATCCTTGGGGTTTAAATTTAGTATACATAAAATATTTTCAATTTGTCAAGAAAATACTTAATCTTTACTTTTACCCAAAAATATTATATCTCCAATAGCGTGTGAAATATTTTAGACCCCTTTTCGCAAAGAGATGGCTGTACCAGAACGAATTCGGCAGCAAAATTAAAAGAAACCTTTCCATGAAAATCATGGCTGATTATCCTTAAACAAAAGGGAATTCATAAGCCAGGTTTGGGCGAAGTACTGCCAACAAAAGGAGGGTTTCTTAAGAAGTTTATAGCGTTAAATTAAAACGGAAATAAGGAGTATCAATTTTTTATCAGAGGGGTTGATTTGTGCATTCCTTGAATGTGTACCTACTGTACTCAAGTTCCTTACTGTAATCTAGTCACAATAGTGAATTGATTACACTTATATTGTGTTGCAGATTGTGTCTTTCCGTAGCCCTTTTTTTTATGCCTAGAAAGAAAGAAAAGAAAGAAAATATTTTTATTTGCCTTAAAAACTACTACACAAATTTTATGCTACCTGCTAAATATTTATATATACATTTTCTTAATTGTGTGCGTAGCAGAGTCTGAGGCAAATATGGCCTCCACTCAGCGTTGTGCTGGATAAACACTATGGGTGTCTACCCAGCGCTGGTTTTCAGTGGAGTCCAATGGCAAGCCAACGTCACGACCGCCGAGGGTGGTACACTTATAACGAAAAAGATAGAAAAAAAAATACAAAATAAATAAATACAAAAATTTAAAAATAGAAAATACAACTTAAACCATAAACATACATTCTCTATCTATCTATCTGTGCCTACGCATTTTTCTTCCACCATGGGGGTGGCGGAAGTCACGGGGGTACATGGTACTAGAACCCACTAAAAACCCTCCCGGTGAGCAGTCCTCTGCTATGTCCATCCATGTCATTTTCTTTCGAAATACAATTTGGTATCCAATAACAAAAATTTAGAAACAAACTTTTTCTAAGTGTGGGACGTTTTTGTCTCATCGCATGACTTATTTGTTATACAACTTGTGCTAAACAAGTAATCGGCCCACTAGTTGATAAGCGGTTACCGTCACCTATAGACGCTTTCAACACCAGAGGCATCACTCGCACGTTGCCGAACCTGAGACATAACAGGTGAAAAATCTCATTGCCCATAATTTCACCAACCCTTCAATCCGGAACCCAGTAATACGAGCATGACTGCTTGGCGTCAGAAATAGGTATGGTGGTAGTGTTTCCCCGGACGAACCCTTCACTAGGAGCTCTAGTAGAACTACCTCGTATTGTGCCCAATATTATTCAAGACAGGTTTTCAAACATAATTTTGAGGAAGGCTTAATTAATCTTTTTAGATATGAAGTCCCGATTCAAGAAATATCAGGCTTCAATTCGCTAAATTTGTGTACCGCCCCCTCTTACTTTTTAATCTTTTGTCCTTATCAGACCCGCTAATCTCACGTTACTCGCCCGCTAATCCAACGATAATCTTGAAGTTATATTGGCGAAGAAAACACCACAGCACATCAAGTTAGATTTTTTTCGTTTACCTATTCTACTTTTATAAACTTAAGGCCAGTCGAATAATATAAACAGTATCATGTATGAAAACCATTAAATTAACCCGAAATTTCACACCTAGCACTCTAGCGAATGCCACATTTCGGCCTCATTTACCATGACGAATTGTAAATGGGGAAAAACGCCATAATAAACAAACTCGAGTATACTCATAGCCTTTGTTCTAGCAGCCGGTCCTTTGACCTCGACTATACAGTAAGAACCTACAATAAACGGCAATAATAAAAATGAGAGTTTTAACCCCTCGTAAAGATAATAACTGGGGTATCATAGATGAAGTTAAAGGAGTCCAAGAAACCCAAAGTTTGAACACTTTAATGGGTGTTAGCTTCAAGGGTCGTACAGCCATGTTTACTCAGATGTTCTAAAAATAAGCTTGCTTTTAGTGGAAATAAGTTTCACTAAGAGGCTGGTAACAGTATTATAAGTAGGTACTTATGAAGAACTCTTATTTTTTCGGAACGTAGAAATGTTTTCCCCCAAAAACCACAGTTAGATAATTGTATGATCTACAAATATTTTTCTCGGGTCTGGGTGTTTTCTATGTATAATATGTATGTATTTACAAATAAACTGTATATAAGTAGTATTTCAGTCATGTAGTTCCCATAACACAAGCTCTGCTTACTTTGGGGCTAGATGATGCTGTATGAAAAATATCAAGCATTATTTATTTATTTAAATCAGATGAAATAAATCGGTTGAGGGAATGTTAGAATATTTAAGGAACAGGAAGTGGAGTAGCTTAGGAAGGGCTTTGTTTGTTAATTTTAAAACTACTTTTGTTTATGATTTTTGAAGTTTAGACGACAAAAGTTTAAAACGCAATTCAACATGATCATTTTGGTATTTTCAATCAACCATAATTGCGGTGTTTCATGAATGAATACCAATTGTACCTCCCAGCCCAAATGTTACCAAATACGGGACAAGTTGGTACTTACGATCTACAAGTTTGACGTCATCATTTATTAATAACCCAACTCACCAATTCTGTAAGTAGGTGTAGGTCAACATACCTTATTCATCAAAACTCCCACACTCTGTTTAAATTTTGTTTTCAATGATTTCTCTTTCGGTTCTAGTTTCGCCAAATTTTACTGCTATTTGTAGGAAATCGGATGCATAAATTGAAATCATAGATAGAAGATAGATAAAAATACTTTATTGCACACCAAATATTTGAGCTTAAATAAATAGTATAAACTTTAACATTGTTGTGCAATGGGCTGTCTTATCGCTTATTAGCGATTTCTACCAGACAACCTTTGGATGGAACGGACTGTACGAAAGATTACAAGGGGTTGTAAGTGGTGTACCACATACTATGAAAACACACTATATTATTATCAATATTTAATTATTTATTTTTTTAAACAAGTTGACTGTGCTTAGATTTATCCGACCATGCAGTTTTCATAATAACACAAATCGGCTGTAACGTGTTCCATTAAAAAAAAACCACGTGTCGTGTCTGTTCATTCCTGGATCCTGCTTTGTACCATTAGGTCAGGAGCAAGCACCAAGGGATAGGTATAAAGATAAACAACTCGATTTATATCCAAACACATTAAAACTTTTCCTAGCTCTTCGCTTTTAACTTGACCTTTCGAATTTAGGTTTTATTCTCTCGACTTCCTTTTCTTTATAGAAACTAATGGTAAGTGTACAACTGAAAACTTATTGCAGAAGAAAGCTGTTTTATTTCGGTTTCTGGGTTACGTACAGTCGCTATCAAAATAGCTTTACAATTCAATTGTTTTTTTTGTGACGATGGAGAAATCTGCTAACTGATACCCAACCAAATTGAGGGTACGATAGGGTTATGTGAGGTTCATGGGGCCTAATACAGCTTGACACTTGTAATTACCATGCTCCCTTATTTATATGTAATAGTTTGTATGTAATAGTTTGTATGTAATAGTTTATATGTAATAGTTTGCCGTTTCATTCCAAAGTCTAAACATAAGTCAAGATTTTGAATCTAAAAATTATATCTGACTAGCCTCTGACCACGGATCTACACGTGTGGTAGGTATCCAAATAAAAAAAGTTAATGTTATGTACGTCACAACCTGTTTCAAATTTCATCCAAATCGGTTTGGCCGTTACGGAGATGCTTTGCAACAAACATTTAAACTTTTCGCCATAAGACCATAAATTGAGAAAGAACCCTGAAAAAGCTTGGAAAAGCTTTTCAGTGTTTAGTCGTAAAGGCCCTATTTGTCGTCTGTACATTTGATATGAATTGGACTTATTAAAGGAATGTTTCTTTCATAAAAAGGCCAATAAACGTAGCTTCACGCAAAAGGCACATAACACTCGTGGAAAATTAGCCGTATTCAAAGCACCATATTAAAAGCAGTTACAAGAACAATATGCAAAATCTTGCGTGTCAAACTCAATACTACCTACGTACACCGATTGTATCGATTGACCTGTTTGAAAACTTTAGAATACCTTTGATAACATACTATTTTGTCCTTTTCTTGAATAATCTTTTTGTAATTCGTAAGCGCCTTGTATATAAAAATATAAATAAATAAATAATGGTGGACATTTTTCACATAGCATCATCTAGCCCTAAACTAAGCAAAGCTTGTATTATGGGAACTACATGATATACTACTTATATACTTTTTTTGTAAATACATATATATTATACATAGAAAACACCCAGATCCGAGACAAATATTTGCAGTTCATACAAACATTTGTCCCGTGGCGGGAATCGAACTCGCAGCCTTCTGGGTAAGCGGGCCTTCGCCAACTGCGCCACAGAGGACGTCAGTACAATAAATATTACTTTTACTCTTAAAGAATACAACACAACACTGACGCCCATAGACTTTCTGTAAATTAATCTGGCTTAAGATCCACCTGCTGTAATATGGACACCATCGATGTCGACCTTTCTGTCGAGTGCTCGTCTGTCAGTGCCGTTTTGCATCCAGCCTAATTGGAACTTGCGTTTTTAACTAACATCTAGCCACAAAAGCGGAACAAATTGTATTAATACATACTATGATGTTAGGAAGGCATGCTGGTATTGCGAACAAAACACGAGTTAAAGTCCGATCAAACTGACGCGGTGGCGCTGGCGGTGGCGATCAGTACATTCACGCGAAGTTTGACAACCACTTGATAACCATTTCCGCGCCACCACCAACGCGTCAGTTTGACCGGGCCCTAATTGTGTGTTGTGTACGCAAACTTACAACGTATTTCATTCAAAAACTCATGTTGAATTTTTAACTCGACTTTTCGGCGTTAATGAAAGAACTGACTTTTATTCTATCCTTGAGTTATGCTCCAAGTCTTTGTACAGTCCAATTAAATACAAAACTTTGAAAGCTGTAAATTAGATCGTACAGATAAACAAAGCCTTATTAACTTCACAGTTTAGAACTTAGCGTGAATGGCCGAAACGTTTTGCTTTTTGGTCGTTCGGTTTAATGTTTTACGTTCACTAATCTTTCACCAAACTGGTTCGTTCTAACGGACGTGCACAATCAAATGCTCTTTTCAGAGCTATACCTTCCTACTTCAGATACCATGAAATGATCAGTATTTTATCACTATCAAGCTGATTTGGTAAAAGTCCTAAAAAAATAGAGCTAAAAGATCTGTTGACTGATTTTTTACTACATATTATGTGGCGTACAATAAAGTGTTATATATAAGTTTGATTGAGTGTTAGTAAATAAATGTTCCCGGGCATTACAGACGGACTAAGGAAACAAACAGTGTATTCCGATTATGTTATTCCTAATTAAAGTAGTTATTATATTATTATTGTTGGTTTGTTTTAGTTAATTGTTGGAGAAAATATTCGTATTTATGTTGTAGTGTTGTGTTCGCTTCGAATCTTATCAATGACGTGAAAGACGCGCCGCGAGGAAAAGTCGAGGAGTTTTTCAAAATTTTTAGTAACAGCCTTAATGATTTAAGTGAAAAAACTAATCTACCCAAAAAAGTAGCTACCACGATTCTACTACCGATGCCGATCTAATTTTTTTCAGGTTTTGCTTTATTTAATTGAGACGTTATATTAGCCGTCTTCTGTGATTTTCCCAGTCAATGGCGGTAGCCAGCCTTTTCACAACGCCCTAATTAAGGTAACAGCCAATAAAATCTCGCGTGTTCGATCTCCATTTCACGCAAGCATTCACGGTCGCATAACTTACAAAGTTAGTATTATTTATACTGTGCACATCTGAAGATGAGAGCAACAGGTCAAAAACAGTTTTATGCTCAAAGGATACAGCACGGACGCTGTTTGAATATCAAATCTTAGGATTTGGGGAAGACAACTTACTTTGAGAAGAATGGTGAATGCGAATTGCAGGCGGAGAAAACGGAAACTAGTGCTGATGTCAGAATATGGTACAAGGGAAATTTACTGAAACTTCATTAATCAGAATTGATGTCACGGAATTATAGCAAGCCTGAAACGGCTCATGTTTTCTTTTGCATTATGCAAGCAGTTGTGTAGCAAAAACCTTGTCTGATCCAATAAAGGAGTTATTTCAACTTAAAGAAGAATCCCTGTTTTTCCCAATGTCGGCGGTCGACGGCTACCGCTGAATGTCGAGCCCTCTAAGCGCTGTCAAAAACAGCGATTGTGATAAAAATACAATTTATATAAATTTAATATCACACAAAACGCGTCTCCCACACTAAATTAGAGTGCCACTTGCACAAACCCAGTCACACAATACACCAGCAACATAATACAATTAATAAAGCTAACACAATTATGTATTCTAGCCATGCGAAATAAAACAATTATCCTCTGTAGTTTATGAAAAAATGCCCGCATATTATGTAAATGGTGATAATAAAACGAAGTTATTTGTACTTTTCGTCGCAATAAAGAAATATGTTTTACTACTCATGAACATCATCATGCGGTGATGAACTTGCAACCTTTCACGTGGAATGCTAACTTCTCACAAAACGCGGGCATGTGCCAAATGTAATGTTTGGTTGTGTCTCTAACTACCCTCTACTTGGTATTCTTAAAAAGATTCACTCACTGTATCTGAGGATGTCCATCATCACTGTATCATGAGATGACGATCGCTGTGGCGCAGTGGGCGAAAGCCCGCCTAAGACGCAGTGGTTGCGGGTTCGATTCCCGCTGCGAGACAAATGTTTGTATGATTTGCAAATATTTGTCTCGGGTCTGGGTGTTTTACATGTATAATATGTATGTATTAACAAAAAGTATATAAGTAGTATATCAGTCATGTAGTTCCCATAACACAAGCTCTGCTTACTTTGGGGCTAGATGATGCTGTGTGAAAATGTCCAGCATTATTTAATTATTTATTTATTTATATAACTGGAGACAATGCTGATTTTCAGCACGGACCTTAGTCGACTCACGGACACGGCACGACACACCTTCATCATCTATACTAATATTATAAAGAGGTAAAGTTTGTATATAGGAGAAGTATCTCCAAAACTACTCATCCGATTAAAAAAAATCTTTTACTAATTATATAGCATGGACCGGACAAAGTCTGTATATTATCCCGTTTTAATATAAAATGGTTTTTGTGGAGACATACGTTCTGTTTCATAATCACTCGCTAACTTTCGCATTGTGTTTAAAGTTGCCAGCCTCTATCCTTTGTTTAGTGTTAGAAAAGGACAAGGTTATAGGACGACTTGGTAAGTTAGCGAGTGATAATGAAACAATGGGCAAGTCTGCAAAAAACCGATCGAGCGATTGTGTTTCTTATGAAAGAGCTACTTTTTATCGGATACTTTTTAACCGGGTACCACGCGGGTAAAGCCGTGGGCAGTAGCTAGTATATCAAAGATAGAGATCACCATTTTTCATTACTATCACCAGCCGTGCTTCACGCATCCAAAAATTACCTACGAATCATGCCGAGAGAAATGGCGTACTTTTTTTTGATATTTGATACATATTACCGGAGGAATTCTGAAGCTCAGTAGCACACAAAGTTAGTTCGAAATGGAAATCGTAAAGCCATTTCGAGCGAAAGTTAAAAGCTTTGCGGGCGCAGTAAACAACAATTGAGGATGACACGCCATAGTTTAAATTCTAGTTTGTTTCCTTTGTAAAACTTTTGTCTTTAATAACAACTTATCTACCCCTTTCCTTCTACGAGCTGCAGATGATGATGAAGATTGTTTATTTTATTTGCAAAAAAATAAGATGGAAAGATAGATAAACTCTTTATTGCACACCTAAGCAAAATACAAAACAAAGGAATTCATGAATCGGTCCGAAGCCTAGTTTTACAGCACTGATGAGTAATTATAGTACATTAATTCAACGAGGCTTTTATCTGAGCTGACGGTAGAACTTTGTTTTCGTAAGAAATAAGAAACAATGAGAGTTCTGTTTGTTTTATCTAAGTTTTCACTTTCCTTCTTCCAAGGTTTATAACCTCTAATGGTAGGTTGAGTACCCACCTACACACGAGTTGAAATATATTTTTACAAATCACAGTCGACCTTAAATGAGAGTAGGTTTTTCTGCGCGACGATAGCTTATAGCTCTTTCAGATAGTAAAAATGTGAATTTATAAGATCATTTTATATATATTTGAAGAGCCCATTAGGATGGGGTATATTCAATGCAAGCTTGAGCTAATGGTTATGTAAGAAGTTACACGACGAAACAAATCAGAGTCATTATTTTTTTTTTATCGCAGATTTAAATTTGCCTTAAAATCTGTTACATAGTTCTGACCCCACAATAGGATTCCATGTATCTGTATCAGGACAGGTACATGGTATACCCAAACCCGGAACAAAAATCTGCAGAACATGCAAACATTTGTCCCCTAGCGGGAATTGAACCCACACCTCTGGCACCTCAGCCGACTTCTCGCCCGCCGATCAACTGATGTCATGTAAAGCTCAGAATAGATGATAGCTAAAACAACAAAATTTATAGTATTTTTCCAACTTTCGCGAAATTTGACTGTGACTTTGAGACAGGTTCTTTTGTTGATTTTGCAGTGCGGTGACACGGTTAGTGTAGTGTGTGTGAACTTAGACTTTTCGGAATCTGAAGATGTAATGAGAGTATTTTTTTTTTAAATAAATAAATAATGCTAGACATTTTCACACATCATCATCTAGCCCCAAAGTAAGCAGAGCTTATGTTATGGGAACTACATGATTGATATACTACTTATATACATTTTTTTTGTAAATACATACATATTATACATAGAAAACACCCAGACCCGCGACAAATGAATGTAGATCATACAAACATTTTATCCCGCAGCGGGAATCGAATCCGCAACCTTCTGCGTCTCAGACGGACCTTCGCCCACTGCGCCACAGAGGTTGTCGGCTTGCGGCTACTGCCTTTATTTCTCGACGATACCATAAACTGCCGTATACTCCAGTCAACTCTTGACTACGGCTGTTGAACCACAGTCGAAGCGACGGGAACATAATATAATAGGTATAGGATAAAGATTCGTATAGAACTAATTATTATACCACAAATTAATCTTGAAACAGATCACCGATGTCCGAATAGTTTCAATGACTGTTTCTGTGACTGTTCTCTGTCTAACAGCAACCGTCCATGCGGTATTGAACACGTTCGCTTTGAGATCGAAAATGTCATTAGCTCAGATCCAGACTCGAATTGATATTCTGATTAGTTTATCAGCTATGTGCAGGACAGCCAATGTGTTGAAGCTTAGAAAGTAGCTTTCGAACAAGATGATTAAACGTCGTAGAATTTAATAGAATAGGCTCAATGGAAATTAAAATTAGAGGAAGGTACTTATATCTAAAACAATTACGATACAATTGTTCGGCTACTATGTCTGAAAAGGTATGGCTATACCAAAATGGTAAAACCAGCCAATGGTGGTAATGGTCTACTGCTTAGCCTAGGATGCCATAAGCAGCTTTTCAAATAATTTTAAAAAATAAATAAAATAATAATAATAAATAATGCTGGACATTTTTCACACAGCATCATCTAGCCCCAAGCTAAGCAGAACTTGTATCATGGGAACTACATGACTGATATACTAGTTATATACTTTTTGTTAATACATACATATTATACATGTAAAACACCCAGACCCGAGACAAATATTTGTAGATCTTACAAACATTTCTCCCGCGGCGGGAATCGAACCCGCAACCTTCTGCGTCTCAGGCAGACCTTCGCCCACTGCGCCACAGAGATCGAAATATAATTTTATTTCAAATTTGAACGTTTCAATTTCTTTGTCTATCAAGTTTATATTGTGTAACAATGTGGTACATAGGTTATAAAATGCTGTTTGCTACCTAACATTAATCACAGATATCATTTATGTAATAATTTGTCATTAATTGTTTTCTGTTTTTATCTGTAGTATCTGTTTTACTAAGCCCTTAGTCTATTCTATCGTAACTCTTTCCCACATATTATTATTCACATTCCAATGCATCTAGCATGCATAATTGCTTTTAAACTGTCAAGGTTGAAACAACTACCATAATATTTACTGTGCTACATACTATCACCACTTTTATAAGAGCTCCGATATTGGAAAAATTCTCAAAAAATGTCTACGTGATTTTGTGATTTTCTCAAAAAAGCAACAGGTCTACGTTATTTGGCTGTCACGTGAACTGATATGGAACGAATAAGCTGTGATAGGTGAAAGATTGTGTTATGAAATGGGATAGGAGGATATATTATCGATTGCAGCAGCATTGAGAGACAATTTGATTTGTGCGATTGTTTTCTATTTGAACTCTAACGTTGTAGAAGTTTCTAGAAAGCTTAGTCGCCTTTTTGCTATAACCGTAGACCTGCAAAACAGATATGATGTCTCTGAAATAATTACTTTGACAAAAATATGATATAACTATTATTGTGTTTTAAGTTATAATACGTTTGATATATTTGTGTTTCGAGTAAGTTTATTCAAAAGTTTTCTAAAAATATCGCGTTCTTAAATAAAAATGACAAAAAAGTGTCCGCTGTCTCAAAATACTTTCATCTGTACACAAAAGAATTTAAAAATAAAACAAAAGAATAATCGCCGTGTCATTGTCATTCTACTCTGAGAATATCCATGCCGAGTAATTTAATATTTCCACCTTTCTCTTTGCCTCAGCAATGACTATTGCCTACTAGAACAGATTATTTCGATCTGTATAGTAATAGGGCGTTCGAACTATTGCTCAGTTTCGTGATAGTTGCAGCAATGGCGCGTCACTTCAAAACCGCAGGAGATAACTATGTTGGAAATAGATGCTTGGCTCAGCATTGCTTTAGCCTTGACTCGAAGGGACTTTAATAGGATAAACTTTGACCAGCAAAGTCGGTCGATAACTTTCAATACGACGTGATGGGAGTGCACCTATTTTGCATTTTGATACAGGATTATACAGGGTCTCTCGTAATTTGTACACTATTCTGAAATGAGATGATTCTGCCTATGGAATGAACATGTATTTCCGATAACCGCAGGACAGATTTCAACCGCAATTTTCTTGAATGGAATAGATTTTCAAAAAGTAGCACAACAAAAGTTGTTGGATAATTATTTTGTGGAGAATAAACTCCTTTTCCCATTAATAGCAAAACCAGATGTTGACGATTATCTTGCTCTGTACCCCTTAAAGATTAAGGGCCTTACCTATAAGGAACACAGTTGATTATCTACACAATGCTTTGTTTTTCTGATGTGTCATTTCAAATTCATCCTTAGAAAACGGATACGGAACGGAACTTGGAAACGGACGTAAAATCTTTATAAGTGAGACCCTAATTATTTTTTTAGCTTTATAAAGCCGTTGTAACAAACGTGCCATGCGACAATTGACACACAATACTACTGCCATAATTCACTTAGCATCTGACGCGTGGCTTCCTGACTTACATCGTACCGTTACACTTCATTTGCTCATTACTTTATGTCGCTCGCTCATTTTGTGAAGAATGTATTATGACCTCAGATTTATAGGCATTTCAAACGCGATTTGTTTTTCTGTAATTCCTTGGTCTTTTTTCATACACTTCTAAAGTGGCAAACAAGCCTACAGCACAACTGTTGGTAAGCAGTTACCGTAACCTATGGACGCTTGTTACACCAGGGGGCTAGACAAATACCACTTTCTGTTGACGTTAACGCCTGCGGAAAGATAGAATTGTATGGAAATGACAGTATTTGTCTAGCCCCCCAGAGGTATCACTCGTGTGTTGCCGACTCAGATACATAACGGTGTGTGGCTAGTTCAGTTGATTTTCTTAAATGACATGTAGAATAAGGTACATGGTAGTAAATGCAACCACACAAGGCACACGTACTTATCTTACTTACTTTGAAACCGCTGCATGAGGAGGGATCAGTAGCCATTAGGTAACCACACAAAAACCCCTTAAAAGGGACTAAAATCACAGCTTATACCGTCCATACCTCACAATTAAGGCTGCTCTGGTCATCTTAGGCCAAGTAATAGTTTGGGTCGCATCGTATTTCGTACCCTAATAATGTTGTAATGGCGCTTACGACAATTTTGCGGTCCTCTGACATATTGCAATATGTTTATCGCTCGCGTTTACGCACTATGTTTTCCCCTTTATATATTTTACGCTAGCTTCGCGCTACATTGTCATCAGATTTTTTATCCCACAATAGGGTCGCAGAATAGATCATAGTAACTGGTTATATTTTTCGTCCAGGATTTTAGTAGATTTTTTTGATGGCGAGCACTAAGCTGAAAATGGAAATAGATCAACTGGTTCAGGATAAAGTATTAAAATGGTACTGGTTTATCGCTAGATAAATTTAATAATGGTAGGTAAACGTTATACGCGTTGCGTGGTGTGTTGTGTAACAGATTCAGTTCAGTTTACCTGATGTTTGGGCCCTCTAATGAGATTATGAATCAATAAAATTGATCGATGAGTCACGGGAAATTCTTTCGTAGTTGAACTCACCAAATACTGGATGAAGTCAACGTTGCGCAATCGAAATTTATATTCATGATTCACCATAAGTCTTCAAATTAGAAATGGATGAACGAACGTATTCCGATTAGTTCCGAGTCAGTATAAGACGCTAATATACATTACCGTTCAAAATTAGAACCAAAGCATCTTATACCTACTGTGATTCATTCTGTGGCACTTTATAACGACCTAGATTTGATATTGAAACTACAATGGTCCTTTTCTGACGTGTAGAGATGGTTTTTGATTAGAAAGAGACAGATCACTGGTCATTTGAGTCATAAGGAATCCGTGAGTCACGATCTCTCGTGGTCACTGAGTCACGTGGACTGTCGTGTCCTGTGTTGGATTAATCATTGGCGCCAACTGCAGGGATAGTACATTAATCATTTTATTTTTATAACTACCTATTATTATTTATGTATTTATTAACCAACGAACAAGTGGTCAAAGTATGTTCAATTATGCCTTTAAAACTTAAGCAGTAATTCCGAAACGATCATCAATTTATTACAATATTCGCCAATCACTAACGGTTGCACTCTCCATTTCAAAAGTACAACTTCCGAAATTATGTTATTTTATTAAACTCTTATTTTAGAAGTCGGTTAAAAGATGAATTTAATTAATGCCAGCCTTTGATCTCCGGGTTAAGTAAACAGTTTATTAATAAATGTACAAAGGGATAGCGGGTAGATAATTATACTCTACCTGTTAATGGACAGCCATTTCATGCTTTACCAATTTTTCAACACCGGCTTATTAATGAACTTAAGAAAATATTTTACTTTATGCTTTCTGAATGTGTTTTTGAAATGTGCTAATATATTTGTAAATCTGTATAGTACTGAAAAAATACTTGAGATTAACCCTCGTATTCTCAGACATTTCTTCAAATTTCCTCCACTTCAACTCGACGCAGAGCGTCTTGCGGTTACCTCCAAAACGACCTCTATGTCTAGACAAATACCTCACGCTTAGTTTTCCTTCATGCAAATTTGTCATGGTAAAACTTGACAGCAGTCACGTGATATTTCCACAGCTAATGTCATTTCCATACAATTCAATCTTTCCACAGGCGTTATCGCTAACAGAAAGTGGTATTTGTCTATATACACCAGGGCTGTTTGTATTTTAAGATGAACTTTTCGAAGAGCCTTACAAAACTCGAATGAGTATGATTCGGATGGAGTTAATATTTACTTCGCCACACGTCATTAGCTCGAGTGAATTTATATCAAGCGTTCAAAACTTTTTGGTCTATGTTCATTGTCAAATGTCGTAAAAACATTAACTCTCAGAAAGAAATGCTCTATTAGGTACCTTGAGATGACAGTTGAATTGTTTTACTCAGTCGAGGAAATCTGACAAGGAGAGTTACATATCGAGGAGAGTGAAGGACATTTTGCAGACTTAAAATAAACACACAAAAGTAAGGTTGAGTCGAGTTGAGTTCATCTTGTGGTTGATGTCTTAGACCCCTATATTACTGTCATCTCAAGGTACCTTATGATCTAGAGCGTTTCTGAGAGTTGATGTTTTTTATGACATCCTACTTCCTACTTATATTATAAACGTGAAAGTTTGTGAGGATGTTTGTTCCTCTTTCACGCAAAAACTACTGAAGGGATTTTGATGAAACTTTACAGTAATATAGCTTATACATCACACATAGGCTACTTTTTATTCGGATAACACGCGAGCGAAGCCGTGGGCAGGAGCTTGTTTGACAATAAACATAACAAGTTCTGCAGGCTTGATATAAATACCCTCGAACTAATGACGTGTGGCTTGATGTTTTTGTTAAAATAGACGTCCGAATTCTCCACGAACCTTACCTGTCTCAATCCGAAATCCACCTCAGGCATGAGTAGACGATTATTCCAGGGAGGCTTATTCGCATGAGAATCAGACAACACGCCGATCAATGTCTGAATATTCAATCGTGAGCTGAATTGCAAGAAAATATTATGGCAATATAGACGTTACCTATTGACCTTTTGAGCGGACATATTGATGGTAATTCCTACGACATTCTATTTTAATTTCATGTTCATAAACAGAAACTCACTAAAATTGTAAATGCTTAAGTTTGTAGTTTGTTCATCTTGGATTAGCAGCGTACGCTTTTTAGACCTGGGCCGAAGTCAAAATATCAACTTGAGCATACATGAAATAAATAAAATCTACAGAACATGCAAACATTTGTCCCGCAGCGGGAATCGAACACACACCGTTTACGTCTCAGCAAAAAAAAACACATTGCATAACAATTTCAAGTAAAACTCAGTTATGGTTATATTATCCATCTAAGGAATCGATAATTCTCAGAATCGTTAAAATATTCTAAGTACTAAAAGGTAGTGAAACAGTACAAGTAAATTGATTGGACTCATATATAACAAGTCCAATCAATTTACTTGCACTTCTTCATTACTATAAGCCGAAGAAATATTGCAAATTTGGAACTTCTTCTTACTAATATTATATATCTATACTAATATTATAGACTTGTCCGTAAGATCTAGGTACTTACCTTTAATTGTCTCTTTTATTCAAATAAAAAGTTTTATGATCAAGAGTATTTATGTAGCAGTAAAATACTTTTAAATTCATTCAAATCGGACATTTAATTTCAAAGTTATCACGAGTATAAAATCGCAACTTACGCGGGTGAAACCGCGGGGTGCAGCTAGTAAAAAATAAAATTCTAGACACACATAGTCCTAACCCCACACTAGGATTCCCTGTGTCATGGGTATCCGGAACTAAGCGTACCATGGTACCACAACACCCAGAACAGTAGATCTACTGTTGATGTGTCTTTGATGATGTACCGTTTGATGTGTCTTTGTTTGTACTATCGAGGCTGAATAACGTCACCTGAGCTTCATGATATATAATATATCCTCTGCACTAACGCCCCATTTCATAAAATGTTACACGGCTTACTGAAATCCCGTTAACGCTATTGGGGGCGCGACTAACTAAACTCTAATTGAATTACCGTCTCTCCATGCTATGAAATACGGTTGGTATTTGCTCAGAGCAGTTCCGAGAAAAGAAAAGCCGGATTAAACTAGATATCTCAGAAATATTTGAATAATTTAGCTGAATGTTAGGCATTTTGACACGTCAAAAAGTAGCGATATTCTTTGACACATTCATAAACTGTCCATACCATTGGTCCGAATAATAATTATATATTTTCTCCGGAACACATTTTCCTTAAGGATCCGGCGTACAGCGCTCATAACTTAAATTCGAAGCGCGTCCTAAAATATATCTCTTTTTGACTGATGCAGTCCCGCCCGTACTTGCGCGATAGCAATGTAAGCCGTTCAGAATTTGTTATAAATTTGGTGGTGTTTCGTAATACCAAAAAAGATGAATGAAAACTTGTAGTATTTTTCACATTGTGTTGTTATTCTGTAACTATACGATATAATCGATGTACCTAACCAAACGATACGTAAGGTATTGTTGATTTAAATACGAAACAAATAAGAAGAACACATGTCATGTATACGTAAAAATATCGAAAATGCGATTCGTTTACATTTCATTTGAGGTATTTTGAAAACATAATTATAGCAAGGTACAAGATAAATACTATTCGAATACAAATAATAACATAATATGGTGGAAATAAGTTCTAATTACAAATGACTATGGTATTACTTTTGTATGGGCAATTCATCCAAGCAGGCCTCTTAAGTCTAGCAAAAGTAGAAAGACCAGAAAGAGCTCTTTCGATAGAACTATGTTACATTTTTGGTCGCGTTAAAGAAATCTCCCGTACGTATTGCTGGTAGTAGTAGTAGGAAGGACCTCTAAACGGTCAACGATATTATTTAGGATATTATTTATTACGTATAGTCGTAATAAATAATATCCTAAAATGATACCAAACCACGATAATTTTAATGCTATGATATTGTACAATCTCTATTATTTTCCGGTCATAATGATTTTTGACGGAGAAAAGCCGGAGGGGCGTTATTGACATCTCTGCTTTACACTGAGCTTTCGTAATGTGGATTACGTACGGATTTGTAACTGTTTTATTTATTGGTTTCCGTTCATGCGGTACGTGAAATACGGATTAGTTCCTTGGAAAATTTTCTGTGAACGACAAAACTGATTGATTTTTATTTAGTCTGTTTATAGATCACATTAATTTCGTTCGGCCGTGAATTGTATTTTTTATTCATTAAAGTTTTTTTTTTGTTTCAGGTATATTTCGACAGATATTCATTAGAAAACTATGGAAACAGTAAGATAAATATTTTTTCAGATTAAAAAGAAGCGGAGTTTTGCCTTGTTTTAAATTGATGATGATAACGCTGCTATCGTGTCAGTTTTCGATCATTTCCCTTGCAATAACACGTTCCTCTTCTGCAGCCGTCTAAAGGCTAATAAAGGTTAAGTCTTAAAGCTCGCCGGCTGAATTAAAAGTAATGAGCTCAACCTAAATTCTCGTTCGTACTCTGTCTAGAGCTGTTCAAGAGGTTTTGTTCAAGAGTAGGTAATGGTATTACCGTATTTGGTACGAAATCTTACTACTAAACTGAACTTATAAAAATCCAAGTTTATTCAACATAGAAAATAGTTTATGATTCCCGCGAATCTATTTTCACGATAACTTTAAACAGATTTTATATATACTTAGATGGATAGATACATAGAAAATACTTTATTGCATACCAAATAATACATCAGCCTGTATATGTACCTATTTAGTTCGTTTATGATAACTAGGAGCGCATTAAGTAGAAAAAACCTCGAAAGTTTTTTAATTTCCTGAACTAGTAGACGGAGTTGATCGAGTTGACAATGTTATACTACAAAAGCTACTATTTTTTTATTTTATTTAACGGACTTTAAAACAAAATGTTTTGTCAGCCCCATAAGGTTATGGAGTAAGAATAAAAGTGACTTAAACAAAACAGGAACGTAAACATTTTAAAATTTAATCATACAATAAATAAAAATGCACATGAGTATCTATCTAAGTAGTACATTACCGTGCACATCTGCACTTATACGAGTACATGTCACCAGTCTAGTTACCTAGTTTACCCACAATCCCTATAGTTTGTGGGTAAACTAGTCTCTAATAATCATGAATACAATGCATTAACTAAAATATGAGATCGATTAACTTACCCATAGTGGGTACGCAGTTTTATTCGTATGTAATCAAATTCTGCCTAAGTTACTAAAAAAACAGATATTTCTGTCTGAAACCCGAGTTACGTAAGTCTGTGTAAACCAGTTAGAACGTAACTACTATCGAACCTTGACACGCTTGCTAGCAGTAATTGTACTGTCGCTATTGTAATTTGTGGCGTATTGAATCACAAATACACTACAAACACAACTGAATCTAGATATCACGTAATATTACCTGATCTGAGATACTATACTCGAAAAAAAAAATCTTTCATATATTTTCAAAAATATCTAAATACTACTTCCTACTTAACGTGAAAGTTTGTGAGGATGTTTGTTCCTCTTTCACGCAAAAACTAGTGACCGGATTTTGATGAAACTTTACAGCTTATACATTAGAATAACACATAGGATACTTTTTATCCGGGTACCACGCGGGCGAAGCCGTGGGCAGAAACTAGTAAGCTCATAATATGACAAAGCTGACTTGGAGTCAATACATCTGCTGGTGTGATGAAATGATCAATTTACCCAAGGATGCTATTTAGAACGGACTCTTGCTTGACCCATTGCAGTTTTCAGGGCATGGTCTTCTTGACAGTGCATCCTAGCATAATCAAGCCTTGCTGGAAACTGAGATTATTCCCTGTGGAGTCTGTCTAGCATGATTGAAGTCGATCAAATCTTGATGAAGCTTACCGGTTATAGTAGTTACTACTTCTGCATACGGCTTCGCACGCGTGGTACCCGGAAAAAAGTGGCCTGTGTGTTTTTCTGATGTATAAGCTGTTAAGTTACTGTCAAGTTTCATCAAAATCACTTATGTAGTTTTTGCGTAACAAACATCCACTCTCACAAACTTCACGCTTCATTACACAAAGGTTAGTTGGAATAAAATGCTAATAGACATTAAGTTCGCCTATGTGCTTGTTTTATCTTGTATAGTATCTACTATACGACACAGAACTACAAGATATCCGTCCTTTCTAATTCCCCGAATAGGACAGAAGCACTGCTCGATCTTGCAGATTTTCAAACTAAAAAGCTGTCACTTTAAGAGGTTCTAAGATAGTTACTTATCTGCAAAGAAAGTAGGTAAGCACTCTGAAACTGCGATGCTTAGCCAGCTTGCTAACGGTTAAAGCTTGATGCTACTGATGGCTCAATTTTATGGGTAGTAAACATAAGTAATCTAGATATGAGATAGCTTTAATTTAAACTTATCTTCCCCGTTCATTTCCTGCCTGAAGTGATAATACGCTAAGCGTATAATGTACCATTAGCAGCTAAACTTCCAGATGTCTTCTCATAAGCAGAACAGCTCTTATCTTTCGCCTCTTCTGTGTGAGAGTCTTGAAGCTCCCCGCGGAACAGCAAAGTACCGCCTTATTTCTTCCACGGGTCTCGAGATCTCCCAACAGAACATATATTTTACTTGCGTCTCTTTTCTGAAGGCCTCGGGTCTTCCCACAGAACAGTTAAATATTAACCTTTCTTCACTTCTATAGCCTTCAACAGAGAAGTGCTCATCTTAAATCTCCGTGGACTTCAAGGACCTTTTTTTCCAGCGGTTCTTGATTCTACGATTTTATACGGTCTGGCTATTGCCACTTCGTCTTGCTATGTGAAACTTATTTAGAAACCCTGAGCACAAGATACTGTTAAAATTTTGCGAAAGGTACTGCGCAATAAGGTACCGGGCATAAAGTGTTTTCACTAAACAATAGCAAGGCGTGCATAGCAGACCACGACCGAAACCTGTTCCAAAATAATTCAAAGGCTAGTCGTGGGCCTATTTACACTATCCGACTTTTCCGATCAGATTTTGGTCGTAAAAATGCTGTGAAAGTCCACTGCTGGACATAATATGCCTCCGCAAAAAAGTGCCATCTAGAACGGTCTTAGGCGACATCCATCCATCGACTTCCTTAGTTCTATCGGGTGGTTAGTAGGTAGGTGAGAATGCATGTTGAATATATAAAGTTCAGACTATAACAAAAAAAGCGTCTGATAATGCTGTATGCATTATCAGACGCTTTTTACTCTGATTTTATTTAGGCATGTATTTCAAGTACCATTTAGATATGAGAACATAAAAAAAATTGAGCCGCAATTTTGTATAGGAAGAAACTTATTTCCTTACTTCGTTACTTTCTTAACAGAATCCGACTTGTCGCGTAGTGTAACATGCTTTTGTCGCTTTCGTATTCCAGTACCACGTATCCACTGCTGATAAAGCTCACTTTTGCTCGCACTCGACGTTTGAAATACCAAACGAATAGTTAGAAATGACAGTTTGAATTTGCAAGCGAAAACGAGCTCTGCATCTGGCTGGTTACCGTGGATTAAAAAGCGTACATAAAAATTAGCTACTATGCGGATATAGGCATAATCTTACTAAGATATTTTCAGATCCGTTGCCGTTGCAAACATTGTAGTATATGATATCATGGTGGCCATCGCCTCTTGGGAATATTATGTACCCATATCGTAGCTCTGTATAGCAAAGCCGCCAACTTTCTCTCACTCTTTCGCTCTATAAATAAATAAATAATGCTGGACAATCCACACAGCATCATTTAGCCCCAAGCTAAGCAGAGCTTGTGTTGTGTTATACTCTATGAATCGGAGTGTCTGGTTTGGTTGTCGGAGTTTGCCTTATACCTAGTAGGATCAGTCTCTGGGTTGATATAGGAGTTTCCCTACATAGGTTGCAGTCCAGTAACGGAATCGTATTTCTGTATATTTTCTATAGGTCAGTGTGTCAGCATGGGCTAAATGTATTCTGTTTGCATGCCTCAGACTACCCCCTACATGGCATCCTCAAAGATTTACGCACTGAGTATTTATCTGAGGGATAACAGTCCATCATGGGGAAAACAGTCGTGAGCGTGTTTGTTTCATCACTCTGTGGTTAAAGGAAAGATAGACTGTTTTCATGCAGGTGCTCTTAGAATATATAAAAAAATTCTAAAAATAAACTCCATTATGAAATATTGGGTGTAAACGCCCTTCACATCCCGAAATATTTATGAATGAGGAAAACCACTGTAATTACGCACGCGAGGTGTAATGTAGCGAAAGTAACTTTTACTGTAGTCGATTTTCCACTAAATGTTTTTAAGTAGAAAATATTGTTGGTCGCGTAATTTACGAGCTTTCGCTAAGCCCTTGTGGCCCTCTCTTGGGGGTTTGTATAAATGGCACTTTTATAACGGAATTTGAACTAAAGTGGCTAATTGAGTATGGAAAGTGTTTCCTGCCTCTTATTTCGTTAGATTTGTATAGACTGTTTGGAGTTTCAGTACGTGATAAAATTCTAAATGAGGAAATCCGAACAAGACCCGGTTGTAGGACCCGTCAATCGCTAGGGATTATAGGTTCTCGAATCGACCACTAACACAACGTATTGTAGAAAGGCGCCCATCAGCCCTCCGATGGACCGATGGCATCGTGAAGGTTGCGACCATCACCACCAGCATATAGAACTGCTGGGCTGCGTTGAAGGTTGTGACTATACTAGTATGATAATATATTGAATATGAAAAATGCTGGACATTTTTCACACCGCATCATCTAGCCCCAAACTAAGCAGAACTTGTTATATGGGAACTACTTGACTGATATACTACTTATATACTTTTTCTTAATACATACATATTATACATGTAAAATACCCAGACCCGAGACAAATATTTGTAGATCTTACAAACATTTCATCCGCGGCGGGAATCGATCCCGCAACCTTCTGCGTCTCAGGCGGACCTTCGCCCACTGCGCCACAGAGATTGACAATATTATACAGTCAAAATCGACTGCTATAATCCGTTTAACTGTGTTCCGATTTGAATGGTATGAATGATGGTCAAATCACAGGCACAATCCTTTTCAACGTCGCGTTGCCTTTAGGGCAAGTATCAGCAATGTCCAGGTGTTGCAAACTCAATAGGCGACGGTAACCGCTTACCATCTGGTTGGCCGTAAGCCTGTTTGCGATTTTATTGCTCCAAATGGCATTAAAGACTTCAAAATTGTACATTAGGATTCCCAACGCGGCGTTATTTAAAGTTAGGAAGCCAGCAATGCAGTTGACAAAATTTGCGACCGACGTGACTTAACAGCTGTACTACTTAATGAAATAGCTACTTGTTAAAAACTACAGCTTCTTTGAATGAAGTGCGAAACTGGTACAG
Source organism: Perizoma flavofasciatum (assembly GCA_958496245.1). Classification (NCBI taxonomy): domain Eukaryota; kingdom Metazoa; phylum Arthropoda; class Insecta; order Lepidoptera; family Geometridae; genus Perizoma; species Perizoma flavofasciatum. The sequence continues at coordinate 4,543,330 of OY292439.1, read as the reverse complement.
CGCCGCTTTAATATAAATACTTGCAGTAATTACGTAAACTATTTTATAAAAAATACACGAAATTATATCCGTGCTGTGTCCATGCTGTGGCCAGGCCCAGAGCGGTCCCCTCAATACTCCAGCAAAGTGGCTATGAAAACAACACAATGGCACTCATTTTTTCAAGCTTAATAGCATTACTACCCTAGATGATTAAAAGTTTAAAAAACTGGAAATAGGAAAAGTTAGGACAAGAAATATAGCAACCTTTTCAAGGAAGCGTTCCATATTGTCATTTGGTTAGAGTAATTAGGAGGCGGGCTAGGATGCTTAAACATATCGTCGAATGTAAATAAAAATAAGAGCAGAGATGGAGAAAGAGATCAAATAAAAGATGGAGGGATTGTTTGAAAGATGATATGGGTAAGACTGAGATGACGGCTGATATAAGACAGTGGCAGAAGAAAACATGTTGTGCCGACCTCAGGAAATGTGGTACAAGAAAATAATGATTACATTTCCGAAGTCAAAAGTCAATAGAAATCACAAGGATCATTCAGAACCGTCGACTTTTGAACTAAGTGAAGTTAAGATTGGTGCGTACCCTGATATTTGCTTGTGCGTACCACCCTGTCAGTGACGATGCCGCCGGTATACAGTTTCATACAAAATACATCTATCAAATTATTTTGCGCCCCGGTCCGTTCAAGTCACTTTATATGTGGATAGTGCAAATAACTATACATAACATTTTTGCATTCTTTGGTTAGATTTAAAGCACTGTCACCCATAGGACGCTGAAAATCCTATCTTACAGTCTGCCAACTTGAAATAGCACACCAAAACAGCAATGTCAGTATACCGCTTGGAGTACCTATTAACGCTCTTCGAACGGACGTTGACAAAGAGCCCTTTCAGTCGCTGAACAATGCTTTACTCCGACTTTTGGTTGGCAGCGGAGGATACTATCAAATTGAGGAAATTCTCTTTAGCTGATAGATTGGAGTTGGCTAGAAAGATGAATTTACGAGGAGGATTCTAATATCTACACGAGACTTATGGCGATGGTATGTAAATGACTGTTAAGAAACTTTGAAGTTACGACTGCTGAATCCAAAGTAGGCATTTGCCAAATTGTCTTTGGTCCAGCTTCATGTTCTTCATGGAATAGCGTTGATGCTCTTTCTTAGTGTTATACCTCCTTCCCATAACCTAGGTACTCTTCATTGAATTTTCTGTATGTGAAGTAGTTGGTTTGTTCGTTATTCAAGTCTCGTTTCCTAAGTCTGATATAAGAACTTAAGAATGGGTATTTGTCAGATTTATGTTAGTGAAATGAAAGCTCGGCCCTGATATGCGATCCTCTAACAGTCTAACTGAAGAGCGCGAAATCGTACAATTTCCTACCTTATATAAAGTTTACTTTACGGCTAGGGCGAGTAATGTCTAATGATCGGACTGAATTTTCACTTTGGTAGATATTAATCTGTTGCCCGATCAAGGCAAAAAACGATCGCTCAACGCTTACCAGAAACTTGTTTGTTTACCTATACTATGGGGTTGTACGGGGGCCCACCTAACTACACGGCAAAAAGGTTCGCACGGTTTTCAGGTTGAAGGTTATAAATGAGTCAGTAGCCTTACTTATGTGTGGTTTATTGACAACATTCAGTAAAAAATCCCACGTGAACGCGCTCAGTGCTAAACTTCCACGTGGTAATGCGAATAGAGGTGCGCGGGCGTCGGTCAGCTGGGGTCAATGACCGGTTACTCGACAACCTTTGTAGTCTCAACGGGTTGCTTGAGAACCGGTTTCCATTGAGAAGGACGGTACGAGTTATGTAAGAAAAAAACGTAGGTAGAAATTATAGCTCTAGAAATACACTCACTAATCATATGTTTCTGTGCGAAGTTTAGTAAATGTAGGTATTTTAATTTAATTAAATAATTTAGCAGGGCCTGTAAGTAAATGGTAGGAATTTAAAATTTAAATAGTTTTGCTGGGTTATTGCTGTATGTATACGTAGGTATATCAATTTATTGAAATAGTTTTACAGGTTTTCGTGAGGCCATAATGATCACGTTAGTTCTAACAGAACGAAATAAAATATTTGTCTATATTTAATAATATGTTTTATGAAACCTTATAGGCGTAATAAAACATAATTATTAACAGTCACTAAGCTGCACTATAGTGCTATTATAATATAAATTTTACCATTACTTTTTGTCTCATTGTTATAAGCACAGTACTTAGAGCTGGTTATTGTATAAAATCGGGGGACAATGGAAACAGCGCCCGCATGGTGTCACGGTCATACACGATAACGCGTACAGAATTTTATAATGCCCAGAATTTATTGTAGTTTCTTGAATTTCGTTTGTTTTGTATGTTAATTTTGAACTACATATCCAGAACATTTTATAATTCGTTTATTTTAATGAGGTTTTGCTACGATTTCAGAGAAATATAAGACGAGGAATTTCGAGAATCTCATACGCAAAATAGCAAAATATTTTCAGTCGTAATATTAATATCGTACAACAAATTTTCGAATTAAATAGAATAGTATATGACAAGCCTTATTCGTAATAGAGCCTGTCAAGTAAATACTTGTTCGCAAATAAGTGATAACGACCCCAAACGCCCTAAATATAGGAGTGAAGTCCATTATACTGTAGCGTAGATTGGTGCCAACAACGCATTATTGTTTCGTTTCCTAAATAAATGAAAAAAAATGTTTCGTTATTTTCTGTCGTCATTTCTTAATTAAACTAAGACGTGCCAAGCTTCAATATTTAAAAAGCCTTTCACAGAGGGGCACCCTAAGCCTTACACCACACTAGTACTTTCTACGAATCGAGAAAATAATGGCGACAAATTGAAAAGCTTTTCTCTACTCTGAAGTTGTATACAGATTTGCGAGCTCTGTGCGCTTTGAGCTGCTTAGTCGCTCAAAGTGAGCAATATAGTCAGTTGCGCGGTTCTAGGTGAGCGAGCAACTACTGAGCCAGTCGATCGCTTTAAGCGCGGCAGATACCGCAAAACGAGTTGCACGTTTAGCAAGCACATACAGCGTTCGTATGTCTGTCTGTACACACCTTAAGTTTCATGAAAGTTTAGGGATAAGGGTGTCATTGAGAACTCAATCACCTTTTGAGGTGACCTGATTAATTCACTATGAAAGTTCGAAACATGTCAATTTATTTCGCATCTATTCAAATAATTCGAAAGGTGATCCTTTATTTCGCATCTATTCGCTCAAAGTTCATTACGACCTAAGACCGAGAGTTTATTGATTTGTCGATAAACATTAGATCATTCAGTCTATTTAATTAAAATTTAAAACTGTCCATGTAATAGTGTTGTAACAAGGTTTTAAGAAATAGCACGATACGCCATCTTTTGTCGTTTTTTTGCACGTCGCATTACCGGAGAATCCAAGTCTGCTGACCTCGCACTGGATGAGCGGTGATCGGAGCTGGGAAAAATACGACTGGCTCGGAGGTATAATCCATCCGTATACGAATCGTATGTCAATCCAAAATTCAGCCTGAATCTTAAAGATTTATCAACCGGTGGCCGCATCTAGTTCTGTCTTCGTTAAGCTTTAAATTAACGAAGACAGACATTTACAGTGGCACCGATTCTTTAGTACACCAACTAAACTTAATTTAAACCATCACTCTCTTTTACTGATAGTGCAGACAAGAAGGGGATGGCAAGGATTTTAAGTATGTCAAATAAACTAACGTGGCGCTCGTCTTCGTGTTTATTGTCATCATGTTTTGAAATCACGACTAAACTTGTATGGAAAACATATCTGACTAATTTGACAGCACTATCTCTTTCTTTTGTTACTGTTAGTAAAAGGGAGCGACACATAAAATTAAATTTAGTTGGTGTTCAAGAGAATCGACGCCATTGTATAGTTTATACCCATCAGTGGATTTCTACGGCTGTTGATGGCCAAGTTGATGGTTAGAAATAAACAATGAATATACGGCTAATTACACTAGTCTATTACAAGAACACTTTCCCATAGATGCTTAGTAGTCACTAGCGTTTCCGTACGATTAATATTCATACCGTTTTTATCATTACAAATGTTTCCGGACGTCTAGACGCGTTCCAGACGTGAAATACAATTTTTATTTTGTCGTCCGGACTAGCCCCAATATTGGTTCCAACTTGTAAGCAAATGCCCCACTACATTTGCTTACAAGTTGCATGCAACCAATGATATAATTTTTACTGGAATATTGTTTTTTGAGTTTGTTATATCACATTTTCTAAGATTTATACATTTATAGATTTATGCTTATACTCGTAAAATCTTTCAGCTTAAGACATACTGAAAATCCTCAAAATTTCCCCGCCTTGTTTAAAAGATCCTGTCTTGATATCTCAGCGAGGCAAACCTCTGGTTTTGCAAGCGTCTTTACGGTAACCGCTTACCACCAGGTGGGCCGGCCCTAAAGAGGGCAATCTTTAGTAGTAGGTATAAAAAAAATATAGTATTCTTGAAACACAATCTTTCAGAGACTTGTCAAATAAAGTTCACGCAAACCCTCTTTGTATACCTGTGAGGTAGGCAGATAGAAAATGCTCTTAGCATTAAGCCCACCTTTTGTACACATTTTTTTTCTTGTGCAACAAATAATTTAATAATAATAATAACAAAGTTCAGTGTGGGCGTTGCGGGAGAAAATAGATTAGTATTTTTGAATGAAAGCGGATGTCGGTTTTGATTGACAAGGTTCGTCCACTTTCTGTTGGGGGAACGTTAGAGAAGCAAAAACTCATGATGGGCATCTACAGATACGTACTCAGTGCGTTAATCTTAAGGATACCAAGTATATAAGGTAGTCAGAGGCCAGTCCAAACATTAATTTCATTTTTTTTTTTGTGGAACACATGTTATTAAAGTTGTTACACAGTATTTGTGTACGCTGCGATCTGCTCTAAGCGTACAAAATGTGAACTTATAAAATTTTACATATATTATTTTTTTAAAAAATGCCACATGTTCGCGTTTTGCGAATAGTTAACATTCCACTAGGTTCTACTTTTTTTTTCATTATCTAATGTATACTTATTCCAAAAACTATCGTGAACTTGCCTATTTATATTGTATAAGCGGGAATTTTCACGTACTGCACTATCGGTGAAGGCACCGACTAAATTTCGACTCATTCCGAGAGTCTTCATCAGGGTGAGTGATCGGCGCGTCGTGCACTACGACGATTCATAGTAGTGCGCGACAGTTTATTCCAGAATAATCTACAAAGTTAATTATTTTCAGGTATAAATACTTTTTTACTAAAACCTTGGTAAAGATGTTGCTCCAACAATGTTTCCATTAACTTTTGAAATATTCTCTGTATTAAAAAAAATATGTATTTATTTTATACAACAACCATAACTTAGCTTTTACTAGCTGACGGTCACATAAACCGTAATATGTGGTTTATGAGATAAATATACATCGAAGAGGCGGGAAGCGGGTACGGAACCCCCCACATATGAATCATAAAAATTATAGCTCTACATCACAAAAAAGGTTAGTAACATGGACTACAAAAGTATATACGCCGACCCCCAATTTTATATTTTTGGATATTATTTATCTTCGACTCACTGGTGCAAGTCCACACATAAACGAGTGGTTAAATATATTTTAGCTGCAACGCTTCCGTGCTTCCTTAAAAGTCTGTGTATACCTTTACCGAATGCCTTATATAGATAGACTAGCTTCTGTCCACGGCTTCGTCCGCGTGGTGTTATTCCGATGTATAAGCTATATAACTGTAAAGTTTCGTCAAAATCCGTTCAGTAGTTTTTGCGTGAAAGAGTAACAAACATCCATCTCACAACTTTCGCGTTTATAATATTATAGTAGGATACCTAGATAGATAGATACCTTATAAAGATATATCTTGTATAAATAGATAACACTATTGTAATCAACATTATTATGTTGCTTACAAATACAAACATAACAATTATCAAGGTAATTACGTAAGTCCCATGGGCGGTCTTTACGCTAACAGCAATCTCTTCCAGACATTCTTCGGACGGTATTAGCAATTTACGATGATGCTATTGATGTTATAAACCGGAATGTAATATTTTTGCAAGTTTTATACCCGTCTTAACTAAAATTAGGTAGAGACTTAAGCATGTCTCAGAACGTAAGTCAAACTCAATTTGAACTCAAGTGTTTTTATATATTTATGCAGAGCCCAACGACCCCGGCCTGATGGAAAGCGGTTACTGATGGCAGGTGCCTATTGACACCTGCCACCTGGGGCACTGCTGACGCGTTGCCTCATCTCTAGGATTTTTTTTTAACCGGATTATGTCACAGTGCAGTGCAATTTTTAATGGAAATATATGTAGTCCACATATACGTCATACATTTTCATTAAAAATAGTCAATTTATGCTTTAATCTAAATTCCGTTAGAGATCATCACCTTCTTGTCCTTATGCCACATTACGTGGGATCAGCACAACATGTTTTCTTCTTCCACTATCAGCCGTCATCTCAGTACTCGATCCTTTCTTAACCATGTTATTCTTCACACAATCCATCCTTCTTTGGCCTACCTCTGCTTTTATTTCCATCCACATTCATATTAAACATTCTTCCCTCCTCATGACATGACTCGTTTGAGATAAGTTTTGAAATACGGGCTTCTGGAATATGAAAAAATCCTTGAATGTCCTTGGCTAAGCAATTAGCATAGCGTAGACGAGCATTAGCTTCTCACAATAAAACCATTTTTGTGATAAAAACACCGTTTTCACGTCAAAGTTTTTCTTTTGTTAGTCGAGAAGTTAATTATTCTGCAATATTTAGTTCTCTCGAGTGGTTATTGGTCTGTCGTGTATTTTTAAATCTCGAATGGGTAATTCTTAAATCTGTAATTCTGTACCTGTACCCTGTAGGTACAGGTACAGAATTACAGATTTAATGAGAGGCAATTTCTATTCGCTTTCTCATGTTCCCGAACAAGATTTTAATTACTGACACCCTTTTGGAAGCCCGAATGAGATTCGCCAATTTCCACCATTTATACAAAATGTCTCGACTAAATTAATTTCTAAGGGGACTATAATTCCCTAAAAGTTAATGAACGTTTAATCAAAGGGCTAATCTAGTAGTTTAAACGCCGTTTAAATTTACAGCTGAGTAGCGGAGTGTTTATTTGGGAAATTGGGTTATTCATTTTAAATATTGTTATTTGATTGACGATTAACAAGCTGAGATACGAGGGGCATGGGTTTGATTCCCGATAACAAATTGTGTGATTCCGAATTTGAAGTGGCTTCCTACTTATTTTAGGTGAGTGTCCAACGAACTGTTCTGAACAGTTCTGAAAATCAAATACCTATGGAGTGCATACATGAAGTGGGCTAGAAAATTGACGGTCACACTTAGCATAAATACTAATTCTTAGTTTCATCCAAATCGGTTTAGCCGTTATGAAGACTATTAACAATATCTACCAACATCTAACGATATTTGGATGGTATTGAATCAACAAAACATCCATACTTTCACATTTAAAATATTGGTAGGAAGTATGATAGTAGAGAATCTATAGGATTCCACGTAAATATACATTTTCGTAGTCAGATTAAATTAACCGGTAACACTGCATTACGCTCGTAATGTTATTTTCGGAAACGAACAGTTGTTAAAGTAAATACATACGTCGATTAAACGAAGTAGGTTTCAAATTACATTGCAACTTCGTAAAAAATACAGAACAGTTTAAATACTACGCGTAATTTGTACGCGATTGAGACATTTACGGCACAAAACTGATACAAAATGTACCGACCGATATTTTTTGTTCGTGGTTCCTGGATAAAAAGTAGCCTAGTTATGTGTTCTAGGTCACGAACTTACTTGTTCCAAATTTCATCTATATCGGTCCAGCCGTTACGGAAATTATTAGCAACAAACATACAAACTTTCAAATTTATAATATTTGTAGGATTGTTTAGCTGTCGACCCACACGCCTTAAATGAAATTCATCTCTACATTTTTGATCTAAACGATTTGACGAACAAAATTTTCCCTGACTGCGGCATCCTAATTATGTCAAACCCAGCAATGACAAGTTCACTTTGTCCTTATTTTGACGAAAAGCTACAAGACAAGCAATTATTTCTTCGACATCCCAACTTGCCGCACGCAATAAACGATTGAGGGCATAATTAATTTTGAATAGGACACTTTATCGAGTTACAGAAATTTTTGGACGAATCCTAAACGGATGGGGAAAGTATCTAACTTAATTCTTCTCATAATTTGATTACCAAAGTCTCGGAAATTCGAACATAAGCTTTCGAAGTCTCGATCGACGCGAACCGGAGAGACTTATGAAAACAGTCGCGTTTTAGAAAATCTGCTTTCAAGTTTCGGTAAACATCGAGCAAAAAATTTGTAATCACAATTCATGAATTAAACGAACTTTCTAATTTTATTACCAAAGTCTAAAGTCTCGGAAATTCGAACATAAGCTTTCGAATTCTCGATCGACGCGAACCGGAGAGACTTATGAAAACAGTCGCGCCTAAGAAAATCTTCTTTCAAGTTTCGGTAAACATCGAGCAAAAAATTTGTAATCACAATTCATGAATTAAACGAACTTTCTAGAACCAATGTTTGTGTTCAATTTAACACGTTCCGAGATCGAGTTAGCAAAACAGTGTTTGAATTAGAATCAATAGTTACCAATAACCGAGAAATATTGCATATGAGTCCATTCAGGCCATGTTCCGACCGCATTGTTATTGTTTTACTTGCGTAATGTGAAAATTGAGCTCTGGCACAGAAAAAGTAGTAACTACTACTCAGTACTACTTGTACTAAGTTTGAATTTTGACGAACATAACACATTTTTGTACGTTTTGCTTTCTTATTTAATTAAATAATAAAAAAGCTAGGAAGCTTACTTATGATTTTTCTTATCTAATATCGTGTGAGTTGTCGTCATCTATACGATAAATTTAAATACCAAGCCCATTCTATTGGATTCGTCGAAACGAATCATATGTACCCAAACTCGAGGGGTTTACTAGTAGCCACTGAAGAGTTCCACTATCCACCTCCTGGCTCCATCATCAGATCAGCTCCAAGATACCACATTATAGTATTGTATATGTGTCATAATCCACGGCAGAACTAGGGGTATAGTTGTAGATTCCGTTCACATTTTCTATTAATTTTATGATATACCATAAAATATATACAAGACTATATTTTTTGATAGTGTTTATTTCATTTTGAGATCCAATATGGAGAGAGACATGTATAGTACAAAAATACACAGGTCTGGTTGTGATAAATGCTTTTATTTGGCGAATGTTAATTTGAAATTTAGGACTATGTGACTGTTGTTTTTTATACTGATGAATAAAATTCAAAGAAGCGACAGAGCGTGATTGTTTTAAGATTTAACGGTTGTCATGGATTGATCTTCATTTTTATTCGCGATGGAAATAACCAGTATTGTTTTGGGCACAGATATTATTATGAGATTATATTATGAGAGTTCCACTTAAAAAAATAGTGTCCTTCAGAGCAAGTAATGCATATACCTTAGGTGTTGCAGATGCCAATAGGCGACGGTAACCGCTGTCCTGTAAGCTGTACACCTTTTTGTGTCTCGTCATAACATTGAATAAAAAATACTACAATGAGGTGACTTCAGGCAAGGTGACGTATTGAAGAACCGTGACACGACAGAAACAAGTTGTCACGAAGAATAACAACTTTGATAAGGATAGACGTTCGCTCAAGCGCATTCTCTCACCTTTCCAGACGTGAACATGACAGAAACAGCTGTAAAGTTCCAAAACACAGGCCTCCAACTATCAAAGAACAATAGTTACACGACTAAGAGAGATCATAAATTACGTAAAACATTCTCCCTCCTCGCTCCGAAGACATTGTCTACGTGTTTTAGGGTACCGAAGGCAAATGGCGAAACCTTATAGTTTATACGTCTGTATATCTGTCCGTGTCACATCCTGTTTTCACCCTCTGTTTAAAGAGTATCGAGATATTTTGTGTACGTGGCGTGTTTTTTTTATGAGTACTTAACGAAAATTTGAAAATAAAATAGTAGATTTTTTCGCGCAGCCGCCGGTTATATGTTGTTGTGTGCTTCGTTTTTCTCATCGCACCTGCTCAAGGTTACCCCGTTTTCTCTGAAAATTACCCCATTTTAATAATTTTTCATTTCTAATCTCCAACTAGAAAGTTTAAGGCTTCAAAGTTGACAGTTTTTTTTTATTATGGTAATAATAATAAACTGCCATTGTTTTTCCACCGTACAAATTAGGCAAGTTCTGGACCCTATCTAACATAGCGTGTCTAAACACATCTTGGGCAGTTAATTGTTCAAACCGTGACTAATACTATCTCTGTCTTGTCAAATTAGGTTAAAATGTGATGTAGCTTTAGACACGGTTATAACTAAAACCGATTCCACATATGTGATATTTCAACTAGCGCTCCCTGACATAATGTGACGTGTACTAGCAGCGTTATTCTTTTGTCCTAGCGACCAACACCGCCATCTTTGTGGATTTTTCACGCTTGTTTGCCATAGTCACAGATGGATGTACCAAAATGACGTTAGTGTCTTTTGTCCGCATTACGAATACGGTGCAAGGTGAAAGAGTGTCACGAGTGTTGACGATTGGGTGGCGGGTGGAAGCCGGTTGCGACACAAGAGGTATGGGTTCTATTCCCGCAGCGGGAAAATAGTTTGCATGTTTTACAGATTTTTGATCCTGGTCTGACAGCTGTGGTACCACGGTACTCGTAGTCTCTGATACCCACGATACAGGGAATCATAGCCTGGGGTCAGGCCTATGTATGTCTCTGTCATTTAAGTTTATTTAAATTAATTTTTTTGACGCGTATCTGCCGGTGTACGCCTAAATGTCACAAATGTGGACACACCTTAAAATGACGTTAGTTACTGTAGTACGGACTGTGTTTAGATGAAACAGCAAAAACAGTGCAAGTCACGGCGCTACATTACTCATATATAAAGGCCCTGTCATGTTTCCTTACCACTTGGAAATAATAGAAAGTTGTTACAAACAAACATTTTGACTGACACGCCCCCAAAATCGGATATTTATTGGATAATTATAGACAGCAAGGTAAAAGGGCCACTCAAATAGACATTTAGATACAAAGAGCCTTGTTGTCTTAGTGGGCGGTAGCCCGACTTCCAATCCTTAGGTCGTGAGTTCGAACCCGGTCGTGCACCAAATTTTTACTCGGAAAAAAAATGTGCCCATTAACAACTAGTCACGTGGTATGCAAACTACTTGCTAAACGCAGTTATGTGCCAAATTTAACGTTTGGACGTGTCTCTGACTATCCCCTGCTTGGTATCCTTAAAAAGATTACTCACTGTATCTGAGGATGACCACTTATTTACTAATATATTATTTATTTACTTTTTTGTAAATATACATATAAAATGTACATAGAAAACACCCAGACCCGAGACAAATATTTGCAGATCATGCAAACATTTGTCCCGCGGTTAGAATAGAACCCTCAACCTGCGTCTCAGACGGGCTTTCACCCACTGCGCCACAGAGGCACAGAGGCTATCTATAAAATCTTTATACAGGGAGCAAAAAGACTACTGCCGAAAACTTGGGGGTTGCAACCATACCATGATTCTGAAAATATGTAGCAAAAAAAAATGTGACTGATGAGTATCTTGTATATTCTGCTGGAAATTTCGATCGCTTCTTGGTCGCTGACTTCTGAAGATTGCGGAAAGTGGGTTGATGGAAGTGGTTCAAGTTCGTTTCTCAAGACACTCTTTGGGGAAAGCTTATGTCAAGCAGCTTAGCGGTGGACTTCTACAGCATGTTGTTGATGATAACTTGGCCGATGTGGTATCGGTATATTGGCTAAATTTTAATCTCAGATAATTTAAATTTTAATTACCTTCTTCGAAAATAGTTTTTCGTTTTGACCATACTTGTGAAGAACTATAAAATGGCATAATTATGCAACGCCATTTTATAGTTCTTTAAGTCACAAAGATGGCATAGTACCGAAAAATAAACAATTAATTAAATAAAGATGAAGACAATTAGACTTTAGAAGTAGTACAGCCAGCCCTTGTTAAGGGCAATTAGAGTTGGCATCACGAAACTTACCATAGATAAAAAATAAAACCTCTTATTGCAGCAGTTACGTTAACCATTTGGAAATTCTACTTACGTACTAAAGTTTTCGAATCGCGGGGAAAGATCGCGGCCCGCGCGTTTATGGAGACGGGGTCGGTAATTGTTCGCAAAGCGGCTGGCAAATTATACCTGGCAAGAAGTATGGTAGTCATAACGTCGGAATTACTATACAAATCGCGCCCAGAGATATTCACACACTGGAAAAGCCTGAAATTGATTCTACTCATCATCTCCTTGTCCTTGTCCCACATTACGTGGGGTTGGTACAACATGCCTTTTTCTTCCACTCTCCGCTATCAACCGTCGTCTCAGTACTCACTCCTTTCTTAACCACGTCATCTAAGTTAATAACCCTGGATTTTTTTACTTAACCAAGTTGATTGTTACAAGATATGAAAATCCTGCTGTGTTTTCTATCACGTAAGTGTGGCCTTAAAATGTATTTAAGGACCTTTCCTGAAATCCTTTAAAAACGATTACAAAAATAGCATGATCATACGAGTATGTTAGCAGTTTCACATTCCCTACCGTAATTCACTTGTGGAGACAAAACCTATCCAAGGTTACCTACCAACCACCCTTGAAGTCATGCAAAACGATTGCAAAAACGCATTTAGATAGCCGTTTCGGTTGTAAATGGCAATTGGTAACAGAAAAACAAATAAATTTACGCCAAACACATGTACGGGCTCCGGGCTCCTGGCGCGGGTAAAAAACGCTATAATCTAGAGTTTTTCTACATCTGCACTTTCAGCACTCTGGAGGTTGATGTGCCGTTAATTATAAATTCCTTTAACTCAAAATACCTTGTCAGTTTTGGCATTCAGAATATTCATTGCCTCGAAATATGCGAGGCAATAATAAATATCAATGAGGTTATTTACAGATTCCTACGGAATATCCGAGGCAATTATAAGTAATATCAATAGATTCCTACGTTTAGACCCGTCATCGTCAATCACTACTGAAATCAGAACAGTGTTGATGATATTACCGAACAGTGTCGAAGATATTCTTCAATGTGGAAAGCATGCTTTGGGAATGTAACAGTGACTTTTTAATTGAGTTTAAAAAATCAGAGGCTCCCTATTCCAAGGCTTTTTTAAGAAGAAATCTACTCAAATGCTATTTAGCAGTGCGAAGATTCCATGGAAATATTGTCTGAAACGAATGGAGTGGTTTTTAAAAATAAAATCCATTTTACTTTCATGTTGATAACACTTGTGCACATCTGTTTAGTTTAGCATCTTCGATTTTATACGGATGCCAATTATTTAAACACGTTCACCGGCGCCATTAAAATGATTTTGTGAAATATTGAAGCTTTTATTTCGAAATATTTCAGACAATTATATTCACTGACAAAATATTCAGTGCTTTTGTAAAAACCGAAGCTTTGTAGCCGTTTCCAGCAAACCAAAGGGTAATTCCGCACCAGTAGCATTCGTTACCCGCACACTACATATTGTATGCGGTTGAATAATAGGCCACAACACACTTGGGGATAAATTTCATTATGCCTTTATGTTTGAGAGCGAGAAATTCTTTTGTGCCTGTTGTTTTACTCAGATTTTTTATTTCATTTAAATTCGAGACGCAGAACTCAGCTCTCCTTTGTACGGCTGTTTTATTTTACGGCCCCAAGGCCGTTTCCTTTTAACGTACCACTTTTAGGACATTTGACGGTTTCCTTTTCGCTATTGACAATTGTACCTACCTTATCAGGTTTAAGTTAATTTTGAGAGGGTCAATATTCAAAGGTAAGAAATAAACCTACTCAGTGCCTTTCAGCAGCCGTGTTAATGTTGAAAAAAAATTGTTGATAACCTTGTTCAAGAGCGTTTCTGCGATGCGCACTGAATCCTTACAACACGCGGGGTCTTTCAATATTAGTTTGAGAAGCTTTCCTCAAGCTGGTTTTATCAGAGTGCCCAAAGAATGTACCATAATAAAACCAGTAATACGAGCAAGAAAGTTACAAACACATAATTAGTTTCATTCGTCTGAAACGTTCGAATACAATAAAAACTTTCTTAAAGCTACCCGAAACAGAGACTTGTTTTTCTTTCATAAAATAGTTAGCTTTTTTTGTCAGTTTCAACCACACAAGCAGCCAGTCTTTGACCTTAGGGATATAAAGTAGTTAATCCCCGGCCGTCCCCAAGCGTATCTTAATAAATGAACAGGCACAAAACACAAACTTAAACCAGAGCAAGTTACAGAAATAATAATTTCACAAGTTAAATCACGATGGTAAATTCAATGAAATTTAAAATTCCCTCTACATTCATTTCAAGCACTTTTTCGTCTTATCATCTGTAAAACCAGGTCAAAAGCGTAATTTATTCTGATTGAAAACATAAAAATCCAATGATTCGATTCAATTTGGTTCATATTGTCCCACTCAAAAGTTTGGAACTTAAGTTCAAAACCAGTTTGATTGCACTCAAAATAATCTAGAGCTTAACCTTGACGTACGTTTATGAGTTCAGACCAAATACAGATTACATAAGGAATAACTTGCTTTTCAATACGTTCTAATTATCCTTCTAATATAATACGAAAATTTTAAAGTTGTTGTTTGAAGTGATTGGATGAAATTTTAAATAGGAATAGTTCGTGACGTCTGCAACATAATATCCCCTACACTAATACCAAGGTTCCTTATTATCCGGGTCCGGGTACCACGGGCGTGAAGCCCTGGACAGAAGCTAACTAACGTAATAAAAGCTACCAGTAGTTTTTACCTGACTAGTTTTTTCTATCAAGCATTATAGATGCCCTCTATGTTATAGATACAGTGTATGTATGACACTACTTCTTCGGTAGCGTGGCGGGTGATTGGCCAGCTGGGACCCAAGAGGTGGGGGTTCGATTCGGGACAAATGTTTGCATATTCTGCAGATATTTGTATCGGGTCTGGGTGTATTGGTATCGCGGCGCTCGTTGTTCCTGATACCACACAGGAAATTCGAGTGTGGGGTCAGGACTAAGCATGTGACTGTTTAAATAATATATATGATATATTACTATATTATTATATTGACGACCTCTGTGGCGAATTAGGCAAAGGCTCGCCTGAGACGCAGAAGGTTGCGGGTTCTATTCCCGCCGCAGGACAAATGTTTGTCTCGGGTCTGAGTTTTTTCTTTGTATAATATGTATGTATTTACAAAAAAATATGTATATGAGTAGTATATCAGTCATGTAAGCTCTGCTTAGTTTGGGGCTAGATGATACTGTGTGATAATGTCCTGCATTATTTATTTATTTATTACGTTTTTCACACAGCCCTTGTACTAAGCAGAGCTTGTATAATGGGAATTACATAATTGATAAATACTACATAAATACTTCTTTTTGTAAATTAATAGGTACATAATTATACATACAAAACACCCAGACACGGGACAAATATTTGCAGATAATACAAACATTTGTTGTTTATTTATTATGTAAGAATTGTTTTATTTGCAGCGGACCTCTCACCATACTCATTCTTCCAAATTATGTGGTCAAAATCATCATAAAAGCCAAAAATTCAACATTTTTTTTATAGAAATCGATGGCAATAAATCCGCATTGCAATGCGATAAGCTGTTTCGGGAATAAGTGATAACAAACAAAAAAACACTTATTACAAATGCATATACGGGCTCCTTTAATCGCGGGTAAAAATAAATGTGTTCCTATAAATAAATGTCTGAAAATTGTTAGCAGATTGTTTGTTACTTGTGATTTGTGATAAAAACCACGGCTTAATTTTTTGATTACTCTTCAAACTTTACTCCAAACTCTTTCATTACGAAAGCGAGTTTTTATTAGGTGCGTACAAAATTACGGAAATTTATTGCTAGGTCAAGACAAAAAACAGTGTAAAAACTTAGGCTTAAAAGCAAACCACAAACTCAGCGGTAAAAATGCTATAAATAAAAGAAACGACATAAGATAAGAGAGAGACAAAAAACATGCAGACTCGAACCACCGCTAAAAAGTATTAGAACATAAATTATATTGAAGTGTTTCATTCAACTAACGATAAGGCACCCTTCGTAAAGCCCATTGAGGCTTTGGTGGATACGTCAAAGTTATCTGATATAGGTCAGCGGTAAGTTTACAAAGGTCAAAATCACTTGCACTAAGAAAGTTTGAATATTAGTTTGCGATAAGGGAAAGGCTTACTTTGACAACTACTGGAACTTTGGGATTAAATTCGAGAAAAAATATATGTACTATTGTGCGCTGAGTGCAAAACGAAGACCTCCTCGGTGAAGCGGCGGGCGAGAATGATATACAAAAGGTGCGGGTTCGATTCCCGCTGACAAAATGCTTGCATGTTCTGCTTGAAAAAAGGCGAATTTATGTAATTTTATAGTTCTTCAAAGCAAGTGACGTTCTTGTGACAATGAAAGATGGCTGACATTAAAGTGGCTTCATATTGTGTTCTTGGTATCAGTGCCATCTTGTTAGCTTTAGTGAACTGACCCAGCTTACAGCAGATACAGAAAAGTTATCATTATTATGCGATTATTCAACGTAGTTCACTTGAAAATTTCAGTGTTATAATCCCCGATTTGAAAATAGTAAATAGTTCAGGTTTTTGCAAGGCAGTGTTGCGCACACGATTTTGGTGACAGCTATGAAATTATCGACGGTTGGTGCCATTTTTACCGCGGTGCATGGAACCCGTATTATGCGTTTCGCGTAAGAGTTTCTTTGTTTGTTTGTTTAACTGTGATCAATTATCTCCGAATGCAGTTTTTTTCAATCAAATGGTATGATTTTAGTGATGGTTCTTAGATAGGATTTATTGCCACAAGTCACTAGGGGGTGCTGCAAAATTTACATAGTTCATAATTTCACTTTGAAGTATAGGATACTTCAGTGAATACGACTATACCAAAAGACTTTACTATACTTCTGCTGACGTTTCGTCTACGGTTTTCCCGTATTTTGGTGATTTTGCACATAAATTTAAAACGCAAACATGTTTGGTCAGGCTACATCATTAACTACATCGAGTTCTAATGAGCAATTCAATCGTCAGTTGACGGGCAACATAATATTTCTAATGAACCATTAAATCGCCGTAAATGTTAAGGAACATCACTGAGTCAACGTCCATGCGTTGACACAGTAATACTTATTCTCTTTTATGACATGTACTGACACGCTAACTAAGTACAATGCGGGTCGCGGAGCTAGTTTCACGCTCGTAAAAATACTTTTATTCCCTCCGGCGACTTGTATCACCTGCCACATCAGCAGCGTTATTAATAAAAAAACTACATGGTATTGCAATTACTAAATTATTTTTATAAGCTGTGAAAATATTTTGTATAATTATGAAGGATTGTCTTGAAACGCTATCAAACAAACCAAACAGATGGAGCTTGAAGGATATCATGGCGTGGTACTTGCTATAGAAAGAGTTCAGAGTTACGTAAAGTCTAGTCATTGGACAGCGAGTCTATGTAGTCCTGAGGATGCTTCGTCTCCACGAAGTCTTCGCCTCTCCATGCAAAACACGTGTTGGTTTCTTTTTAAGTTTTTCTTACGTAGAATTTTGACGCATTCTGCACTATATTGGACTCAACGGAGAGTGAGACAGATTAAGCGAAATTAGCAAATAATTCTGTATTCCTAAATCTTCTCAACGTTCCAGTAACTACATTTATTCATATAACTATGTACACTTGTACATCGATTTTTGTAGGTATATACAAAAAATACAGAT
Organism: Perizoma flavofasciatum; assembly: GCA_958496245.1. NCBI lineage: Eukaryota > Metazoa > Arthropoda > Insecta > Lepidoptera > Geometridae > Perizoma > Perizoma flavofasciatum. Next base: position 4,525,364 of record OY292439.1, on the reverse strand, counting down.
GAAATAGCTAGGCTATCTAAATAACGTTGCAAACGATCTATAGATAGGTCAACTGATCCAGAACACTACCAAACGGAAGCGTTCCCAAATTACTGGTTGCAAGTAACAAGTTTATAACTGTTTATAATAAACAATAACTTTCCAACTGGTTGTTTTTAACTGTCATCTTCGCCCAACTTATCCACTAGCCTTTGTTTTTGCCTGAATCATTATTGATTCAGATACACTCCCATGAATGTTCCTTCGCAAGGGTCCCGACCAGTGGATTAAGGGACCCTTATTAGCAATTCTAATAAGTACTTTCGAGTACCAGAACAAACGCTTTTTAAGGATATCAAACGTCGTAAACGCCTACGTGTGTCTCTGTATGGAGGTTTTAAGGGTAATTTGAGAGAGAGCATTTTTATGGCTATTTTAGGAGTCCTTTTGTTGAGTTTATGACTAGTCGCGAATTTTGAGAACCGCTGGTATGGGTTTTCGGTGTCGTTTTGTTGTTTGCGATCAGAAGCTTTATTATCTCTACGGCATTCCATGTTTCCGAACATGAAGTTAAGAAAAGGGGTATAGTATGTCAATTAAAAACAGACGCAAGCAATTATGATTGTAGTAAAAGTTAAGAAAAATGAAAAAGTTGAAAAACTGCGCTTTCCTCTAATCAGTGTAGTTTGTAAACCAGGTTATACTATCATGCTACCGTGATCCCGTTATTTATAAATATGGGTTATCCACTGTATAGTTTAGATTTGATACTAATTTACTTTTATAAATACATCGATGGTGTTGTGTTTAATCTTGTGTCTATGCACGTTGATGTTATGCATACATGGTAAAAAAGATTGAATATGTAGTTTATGACACGCTTTACCTACTAGGTATGCACCCACGGGTAAAGCGTGTCATAATCTAGATTAGTACACCGGAGTGTGGCCTCTACTCGATATTAGATCTATATTATCAAAAATATGGAATAAAAACTATATTATCAAAAAAAATATTCCCTCATTCGTAGAAAATGGCGCCAAAGTGCGTAATTATTTACTCAATCTATCCGTGATTTGCATAATTAGTATAACGTACGTAGCTATAAAATATTCAAATTGCGTATATTGCCATCAAAATTACATGCTGCAGCGAAGAAAAGTAGCGGTTTTACATCAGCTTCGGTACAAAAGTGGTACTCCCACTGGTTTTCTTTACGAATATGAAGGGGTCAAATAAATACATTGTGTTATTGAAATAATTCTCACAAAGGCAGACCTATGTCACTTAAAATCGTTTGAATCGCTGGCACAAAAACAAAATCCGTAGAACTAAAGTCACATATAGCTCTTAGAATTAGAAAGTTAAAATCGTAATGTGCAGGCTATATAGCTCGTAAAACTGACCACCGATGAGGTCATAGGGGTGGGGATGGGGATTAATGGCGACCATGAACCTGTTAGTAGGACCCGATGGACCGAAGATATCTCAAAGCTTACAGAAAGTCGGGAGATGAAGATAGTATAAGATGTTTCGTTATGGTACACTTTAGGGTCCTACGTCCAACAGTATACTTTAGTCGTAATTGGAATGAAGAATCTGTTTGAGTGAAACGTATATACGCTAGTACTATTATTTCCGTGCCAAAGGGCCAAAGGAGCTGATAAAGCGACGGTCAGAGGTCCGCTCGGTTATCTGGTCCCGATGATATTTCAACCGGTAAAATAGGAAAGCCCACTAAATCTACTCGTCCGAATTTCGTTACTTTTATTGATTTTCGACTAGGATCTATCAAATAATGGGAATCTGGTTTATTTTGGAGGCTATTGTGGAAGACGTTATTGACTTCAATGGCCAATAACGCTCGGCCGATATTTCATTGTTAAATAACCTATTTACCACGTACCTACGTACCTTCATTTATTTGAAATTGGTTCTTGGCTTGATTCATTACAATCTTCTCACGACGACGCAAGAAACTGTTATATGTTTTTGGAGTAACAAGTTGTATGTTTCTTTCGTTTGTTTGTTTTCATTTTTCTCTGAAACGGCTGAACAGATTGTAGTGCGGTTTGGTAAAACTTAAAAGATAAATTCGCTGCAACACGTGATAAAACACATGTTAAGGGTTTTCAAATTTTGTAAATTTATTCGCAAAGGTAGTCCTTAAAATGAGTGCACTATCTATTTCTGCTGCCAAGCAGGCGGGCATTGACTATGTTCCGGTTTGAAGGGTTTACAGTAAATTTCCCCAAGGCTGCTTGTAGTTTCAATGTATTTTATGGGGTTTCCGGTAATTATACAATATGTTTATTATGATTTTAATAATAAAAACAAGCAACGATTTTTTTTATAAAGTAGTATGCCTTTGTATTATTTTTCCAAAATTTACGAATGTAGTTTTTATTTTTGTAAAAATCGGTTATGAGGACTCACGTTTTAAGCATACAGCATGCATACCGGTGAAGTTAACGGCACTTGAGACATTTTTCTATGGCAGACAACTAATCAGCAATACCTCTGTGTTGTCTACAACAATGACATTAGACGACGGTGACCCACGAGCTGTGGGTCTGATGATCTAAAAAAAGTATACTGCGTAGTTTCATCATATTATTAGCACTTTTCATCCACCGAATTCCTGTGACCGTTAGGTGACATCGGTACCGCGGGACAAATGTTTGTATGATCGGCAAATATTTGGTCTGGCTGTTTTTTTATATATATACTAGCTGCGCCCCGCGGTTTCACCCGCGTAAGTTTCTATTCCGTTGGAATATCGGGATAAAGAGTAACAGTTAAGTATTTTACTGCTATATAAATACTCTAGACGATGAACTATTTATTTTAATAAGAATTAGTACTACGATACGAATCCAACCAACTTTTGTTTCTAACGGGCGATTTAATTAAATTTTATAACACTTATTTTAGATAGTTAGATAAATTCCCTCGAGTACTTTTTTGTAGGTAATAATGAGTACTTTAATCATGTGGTACATCATTTTTATGTATCAGTATTTTTCTCAGCGCACGCCAAATAATGAATGAGGCGTGATTTTGCTACTTTGGGTTACATTATTGCAATTTTCTTATGGATTTCTATTTTTTGAAAATAAATTATAGCCTATGTTACTTTCTGATAATTTAGCTTTCATTTGGTGAAAAAATGGTTAAAATCGGTCATGAAGTTTCGGAACCTATTCGATACAAACAAACAAACAAACAAAAAAAAAATCCTCTTTATAATATATATATAAAATATAATTTATATAAGTAGCCATGCAGTTCCCATAACACAAGCTTTGATTAGTTGGGGCTAGGTGATGCTGGTAATAAACTAATTCAAATTTATCCTTGTAATACTCGTATTTACTTTATCTTTGAAACCTAGAGGTTTAACAGTGAAATAATTATAGAACCCGGAAAACCCTTTTATCTAATCCGATAAAAGTAAAGGATTCAAACGATTCTCGTACACAAGATATCGTTATTTCGTATTCGAGACGCTTCGGGAATGCTCGGTTGATTCAGGGGTTAATAAAACTTGGGCAAAGTAATTATTTAAAGATTTAAAGTGCGCATTTTGATTTTCTTCGTCGATAACGCCTAAAATGTATTAATCCTACTAATATTATAATTGCAAAAGAATAAAAAGATTCCACTACCGACTGTATTCAACACGATGGCCCCTCTCAGATTCAGTACGCAGATTAGTTTTAATTCATTTTAACTTTAAAGCCTACGGTAAAAACCAATCATAATAACTAAAGCTAGCACAAAGATACCAAGTAGAAGTAAGTTGAAGGAACGTCCTAACATTAATCGTATATTTGGCACATACCTAAATTTTTGCATACCTAGTAGTTAAGCCAATCGGCGCCTGTGTCGAACTTTCTTTTTTCGTAAAGTTCGAAGACATGTCGAACTTTTGGTTCTAGAGCATGTCGGATTCCTCATGGTGATTTTCTTGAGTCAGTCAAGTAATCAGGACGAATTGTACTCGCATACTGTGACAGATGCGAAAACACATAGCCTAATTTATATGTGCAAGGTCGCCTTGTTTCAAACAACGGCAGCTGTTTTGGAAGACATACGCTTATAATAAAACTCGCTGCTTTTACAAATTTCGTATATTTTTGTTTAAGATGCGACATGTCTAGAATTTCAATACAAGACAAATTGTGTATAAGTCTCGTAATATTTAATTAAAATGAGACAAATTGTGTTAAAGTTCTCAATAATGTATCGTTTTCTTTGACGTAGATCTACGAGTAAGACAACATTATCCGATGTTGTAGTCAGTTTAAAAAACTTGGGTAACTATTTTACAATTTAACTTTATTTTTTTGGTGAATATCTAATCGGTACATTTTGGCGAGATTACCATATCATGTGTATTAACATATCAACATATCATATCAACATTTTGGTTAATTTGCAGTATTTTACGGATTTGCGCAGTAATCAAAACAGGTACTAGCGCGAATGAACTGAAATGAAAATTTGCTGTTGTACCAACTTGGAAATGTTCAATCCGCGAATGATCCATATTGACCGTACCTAAAACTGCCTGTAGTAAAGTCAACCAACACAGGATATGTTCTAAGAAATCATATTAAAAGACGAATTTTAAAGTATTAATCACATCTCAAATTTAATTGCCAGGTAAAATGTTGAGATAAATTTTGGAATTTAGATTTGTTTATAAAACAGCGTAGGTACAATAGTTAATAGTATATTATATCTATACACTAGTTCTCAAAGTGTTATATGTATTAATCTTATTGTATCCGAATCAAAACTGCACAACAAAAACATAAATAATAAGTAGGTAGGCATTAAGATAAACATTATAATTAGTGTAAATACTTCATTATAATAAAAAGCGACCGCACACAAACATAACAACATACCGTCACGGAATATGTAATGTAGTTGTATGTAACCAATTCAGTCTAGTGAGATAATATAAAAAAGTCGAAACGTGACCTAGAATCAGATACACTCAGAAGTGCGCCTGTGAAAAGTATTGTGGGCAGATTAGCTCTGAATATAAACCATAAGTCGTATCACGTACAATTTTTGCATTTCTATACGAGTGGAGGCGTCTTCAGTCTCAAGTTGCAATGCAGCAGCATCTGAATGAAACGCAGCGTCGTATATTGAGTTACCGAGTGGCTTGAATCGCGGTGCTTGCGAACGAGCCCAATCGAAATGTTGTAGACGTAGCCTAAAGCTTAGGCACTTCGAGGTTTTCCTAGGCATTATATTACTTCCTAGAATTGTCTTTCGCATATAATTGGACTTCAAATGCAAAACTGTTCATACAGCTTCGAAAATTAAGTTTTACTCATGTAGACTTGTTAATAATTACCAGAAAACTTTTGTGTATCGTGGAAAAAATGGGAAATGTTAATTATGACATGAAACATCATCGGGGCATATTTAGCTTTTTTGAAAACTCATTAATATAGTTTAAGCTTTAGTACACAAAAGTCATATTTAAAACTTATATGAAACTAAAGTAAGTAATTGCAGGGTTTAATCAACTAGAAGAAAAAAACAAACAATAACATTTCCAATAAAAAATAAAATAACGGGTGTCTTTAAGACTTTAAAGCGATTTGAGAAATGCTTTAGTTAATACTTAGGATTTCCTTTCTAGGTAAATCTAGAAGTGCCTAAACTTCGGCTTTTACCACTAGCAGTGATATCGAATGGACTCAATCGAGCAATCGAATGCAATCGGATCGATTCAGCGCCCGTCAACCGACAACACCGAGCTGCTAAATTTCCTTTGCTTTGTACAGAGCGTTTGTTTGCAATAACGACACCCGGGCCAGTCGAGACATATTCGTCTAAAATGCTTTTATTTACTCCACAATGGGGGGTTTTGATAGTGATTTATTTACGAATCGGCGAGGGCTTTTCCACTACATTTGGTGTGCAAACAAACATAATCATAATCTCAGCCTAGTTAAACCGCTGCTATGTATAAAAGCCTCCTCTCTTTTTGCCAGCCTCCTCTGTCCTGTGCTTCTTCAGGAAACACCTGGGTGAGAGAACTTCACGATATCTTCAACCCATCTCGCTTTCAGATAAACAGACATTATCTTCATTATGTCTTTATTTTGTCTCTTTTTATATTAGACCGGGGTTTGTGCATTATTCGTAACCGCCATAGTTTAAATTGACTAAGCATAGACATAAGTTAGCGAGCGATAAACTTTGGCTGGAACTTATACGCTTTATCGCTTTTTGAGTTCTTCAATTAAAATGTTAAAATATACGACCTTAAGAGGTCGCTCTTCGAAGATAAACTAGAGGATATTTCGCGAAAGTTGAAGTGCTCAGATTTAATATCTTTAAGATTATTCAAATCAGGTATAGGGAAATCAAAGTGTTATCAAAAGGCTACAAACCAGTTATCGACTTGACCGAGTTTCAAGTTGGCAATTTCTTGGACTACTCAAGCGGGATTGGTATTTGGTGAGCGCTTGAAGCGAATTGTGTTCGAATATCCTCAGCTGCCATACGAAGTATGCTCCTTGTACGATGACTTGTGTAAGGATTTTTATCTCACTAATGAGAAAGAAATATAGACACGAAAACTAAACGAACATTATTCAAAAGTGTTCCGAAAATCCCAATTCAGTGTTATTCCTAATTTGTATTTTAAAAAAATTTAGAAATGATTTTTTTTCGAATGTTTCCGAATGAGCCTGTAATTAACATCCATCAGTGTTTAGCTGAATAAAAAGTCCTCAATAAATTTGTACTCAGCGTCACTTTATTCATGGCGGAATCGGTCAACGCAACACTGCTGATTAGACTGCGAAGATGCAGTTTCGACTATGAATCAAGGTTTTACAACGAATTCATATATAATATTCTCCTTTATAAGTGTTTCAAATTAACAAACTTTTAAATTAAACGAACGTAATTCTTGGCCGTGCTGGCCGACTGACGATCGAAACCATTCTAAAACAATCCGGGCTGTAGCATTTTACCCCACCTATGCCAGTTTCCATAATGAAAACCTCGTCTCCTACAGATTAAAATCGATCAATTTGTTCTCGAGATTCTTTACCCAACAAATATGGTGGAGAAGCCAGCTTTTATGAAGAGTGACATCGGCAGTGACGTGACTCTCATCATCGTGTTTAGATCGCCACGATCTCTGGTCCATATTTTATTTATTCAGCGACTTCTTAGCAACAACCGTGGTTTCCGCCGATATACATACACGCTTAAATGTGATAGTAATTATGTTTTTTGTTTCAGGTATGTAATATTAGCTGGAAGAAAAAGTGCTAATGTTAACGTAAGTAGGTACTATGAAGTCGACGTGGACAGCGATCTTTTTTTATGAAGTCGACGTGGACAGCAATCTTTTTTTATAAAATGTTGATTATTTGTAATGGTTATTTATAACTTTGATTATTTATAATGGTGGTATAATAGTTTCGTATGTGGGTATTTTCCAAACTGTGGCCAGTGTGGAAAATACCCACATACGAAACTATGGATAATATCATAACGCGGCGGCAGACCGATGAAATTATGAATAGAAAATGAGTGTACAATGAAACACTTAATTGTACACTAGGATAAATACAGATAATAAGGTATTAAATAAATATTACAATGAGCGATTTTTAACCAGGTACTATGCGAGCGAAGCCAGGGGCAGAAGCTAGTAATCCGATTACCTTCCTCTAGACTGCGAAATAGAGATATGATATTGACGCCTTATTCACTGTTTTAATATTAAACTTCGCTCCGCTGCCTGCCCTTTATCCGATAATGAGGAAAGAGGATCTATTTTGAGGAATACATTGACAATTATGCATGTCAATACCAATGTCAATGTATAATGATGATAGTCATCAGCTGCTAGGCGTCTACAGCTGGATAATAAGCTGGACTTTGACGTTGTTCACGGCAAACGGTCGCCTCTACCAACTCCCTGCGATCGTCGGAATGTCATTGGTCCATTGAGTGAGCGATCGTTTTTATCCTATCGTACTATAGTAGATCCACCTAATACTATAAATGCGAAAGTATGGATATTTACTATCGAAACGGCGCTCATCCATACATGATTGATCTCTCGTACTACCCGCCTTGAAAGATTTTTTCATCCCCGTATATGTAAACTGTGGAAACAGCGGCACGAGGCATTTCTGCTAAATTATAACATACCCTGCTTAAAAAAAATTACTGCGCAGGCAACATATCAGCAATGCACCAGGTGTTGCAGATCTCAATAGGCGACGGTTACCACTTTCCATAAGGTGGTATGGCTGTTGTCCTCGACATAACATTAAAAAAAGTTGCTTAAAATCTTCGTAGCGGCTAAACGATCTGAAAAAAAAGTAGGTATAGTTAATGGCCTAGAAAGACACATAAACAACTTTTTATGCAATATAAAAAAAAACTGTACACAGTGAAACCAGTAAAGGATTTTCATTAGCTCGCTTCTAAAAATTGAGAGTAAGATTGATATCCGGCCATTTCCGCTAAAGGATGGTTTAGCAATAAATCGCGCTCTCGTTATTTTTCAAACGCTCGATTCGATTTTTCTTCACGGACTCACAGGTATTTGTACAGTTCATGAGAATTACACTCCCTTTAAAATGAGTTTATTGCGTTGCTCAAACGTGGGGTTTACTCGTCGAAAGTAGGTATTGATACCAGTGTAGGGCATAAAGTTGGCTAATAAGCTGTAAAATCTAGACTCATCCTCAAGTAGAGAATAGGGACCATTCTCACCCAATATTTATATATCGACAAAATTATTGCAATTCCATCAAGTGGCGTACTGCATCATACGATGTGCAACATTCATTCCTTATCGGTTATTAAACTGAGAGCTAGTATATGACCTGGCAACTGGTTCGTTATGAGAGTTAAGTAATTCTTACCTTGGTTCCTCAACAGATTTTTCTAATTTCTGTTTCTGTTATTACGGCGCAGGAAAACATCGTGGAGACCAAAATTACGGAGGCATACGCCATAATTATGATACTATGCGTGGTAAACGTAGTTTGGCTTGCTTTTTAGTACCCCCTACGTGGTATTCTCACGGGTCTACGTATTAAGAATGGATCTCAGGATGTCAATCATTGGGATTTAAATCGTGAGCGTGATAGTTTTGTACTGAAGTAATAGAACTCCTAGCATACTCTCCAAAGCCCATTGCGCAACTTTGAGTTTCTATAACTAAGTTAAATATGATTCTAGCGTTGCACTATAAAAATACCTCCACAAACCGCACAGGAAACCGCAAATCTATTCAATTGCATTCAATGGCCACATATCGGTATCGACAGCTCGTAACAGCGTTTTATTAGTCCACACCCGACTTCAGGCTGTACGCTAATAACCCATTTCCACTTCCTTGGCGCACTTGCAGTTATTCCTGATACGTAAGCTCACCTGGAGTAGTTCTGGAGACGGTGGCAAAAAACTTGCATTGCTTTGACAAAGTTTAGGCTTAGAATGGCCTTGAAACAGGGATCTCAGTCGGACTAAAGTCGTCATTAAAAAAATACGTGTTTTACACCTTTTGCGACTACTACTCCTATTGACGTAATTCTAATGTGTATCGAGGTTTTCATATGCATTTTCTCAACCTACGTTTTAATTTTTACAACTATTTTTTTTTTTACTATTGTAAGAAAATGCAATAAAAATGCTAAAAAACTAACACCGAATAAAAACAATATTTTGTTAGCTCTACTTTTTTAATATTTTACTGAAACGCTGTTCTGGGTTTAGGTGGAGTTGAAAAAAAATGGCGTTATTATGCGATAGGGATAAAAACCCGTTTAAAACTTCAATAAATGATAACGATAACAAATTGTTCACTTGACGCAGAAAAGTTTTGAAGTCTATAGGCGATGGATCTGCTCTTCGGGAAAGAGAAGCAAATGTTTACAATAAACTTTGCTATAGTTTAAAGTAACAAACACTATCACCAACGCAACTTCATATGGGAATATGAACGTTGAAGAAAATCATACCCTAATTTTCGGCCATTAGCAATTCACCTCCACCCCCTGAACTTTACCTGTTTAAAACTCGCAGATCATGCTTCAATATTGCCTTCGCCTCCTCAACTATAATCAGGTTACACACAGTGCTTACCATGAATACTAAATCGCTAGTACTAATACCTGTGAGTTGTGACACAGAGTAAATAGCAGGTACTATCGGTAATATATTCATTGGAACCTTGCAACTTGGTGAAACGTGAGATGCAAAAGTTTACTTGCTTAAATATATGCGGTACTGTTCAATAGGTAACATTACTCGTACATAGTAACGAAACTTCGGGAGAAGGCTGGTAGAAATATTTAGCAGATGGCGCTAGCGTGACTTTCTTCTGTTATAGTTCAAATTCTTAGTATCCTATCTATACTTAGTTTTAGATGGATGTTTGTTGCTATTAACCTTCATAAAGGTTCAAGCAATTTTAATTAAATTTAGTTCGTGATCTAGAATAACACAGGCTACTTTTTATAGGGTACCACGCGGGCGAAGTCGGGGGTAGGATCTAGTGTTGTTACTCAACATACAACATTAAATTTGTTAATAAAAACTACTAAAATAGCTTTTAAGTAATTATTAACAAATGTTTTGAACTTGGGCGAATAACCCGAGTTTTTCTTTGTAGTTTTTCGAGCAAACAGTTTTTTGGACGTGATTTTCTTGTGTTTCCAACACCCAAGCACTAAAATTATATCACGTGTTAATGACATTGACGATGCTTGAAATCTTTTTATAGTAATGCTATGGTTAATTTACAATATTTTTTAAAATAATTTTTATTTTTATTTAAACGCTTTGTGCTCGGGTCTAAGTTCGACGAAGAAGGCTACAAGTAATAAAACTTTTTTTTTTTTAAACTCATTTGACTCGACAATTAATGATTATATCATCAATTGCAGTGCTCCCTAGTGCCATGAGCATTCGTTTCACATCTTTTTGTACTGTGTGATATGAGCCTTTTTACCTTTACCGTGACGCGGTCGAAAGTGAACTGATCAGTGATTTTTCGCTTTTAATTCTTCTGGAGTTTGAAGATGTGCAAATAGGTACTTTAGAGCTAGTAAAAGGTCAGAAAGCTTCATCAAGGTTGGTGTAGTTCATTTCAATCGGTTGGTCTCATCCAGTAAGAGTATCGAAGCGTAAAAAACAAGCAGTGATTCCATACGAAACAAATTAAACAAGCAGACTTTATTTATGGTCGGCTCCTATGGTTCGTAGCGTGATGTTAAATAACCTTCCTCAAGAATTGGGGTATCAAATGTAAAGAGAAAATTCTCAAATCTTATTGGTAGTTCCAGAGATTAGCACGTATAACAAACTTCACCAAATAAACAAACTTCACCTTTTTATACAAGTAAGAATAGATATAGATTATGCATTAGGGTAGATCAACTTTTTTTTTGTCCAAGCCCTGTCCCAGACATTTGTATATGTTTTCCCCAAAAGTATGGTTGTTTCTACGAAAAGTAAATGTTTGCCGAATAATTAAATCTGTATTTATGCAATTAGAACAAGTTTTAGTGAGAAATCATTAAATTTATCTATCTGTCCCAAGCCACTATTTAGTCCGCAATAGAAAACCTTATTTCTTAGTTCTTAAAAGCTTTCAATAACATTTTTATTGGCCCCCCTATTGACAAATTTCAGAATTATTTCGTTGTCCCTCAAGCTTCTTGCGTATTGTAGGTCCATCAGACAACCGCCAAAAATTTTAGTACGACACTTATTATCTCTGCAGCCAATAAAGCTATCGAAATTAGAAGCGCAACAAAGCCGTTTTTTTGGTTTTTTGAGTAATGTAATTAAAAACGAAAAATAAACAACTTGCCATTTTTTTAAAAATATTCCTGTCAGGACAAAAAAAGTTGATCGACCCATTAATACAATGTTTGTAGCACTAGACAGAGCTTACTCTAGCTAGCTACTCGGAACGTAATTACCGACATCACTCATAGGAAACTGGAGGCTTGTGAACTTTGTTCACGACCCTTTCTAGGGCACTCTTTGAATTAAAACCGGCACTAATTCAGAGCAACTTGAGTAAGAGAGTTGTTGGAATAGTAACATGTCACTAATTGCTTGTTAAAATCAATGAAACAGAAATATACAATTAGAATATCTTTTGAGATGGTTTGGACATCCGAAAATTAACAAAACAAGTATACATACCTACATATGAGTAAGACAGTTGGACGCGGAAAACCTCAGCAGACGCATTCTGACCAAATGGGAGAAGAGTGTCTTAAACTAAATCCTTTGTACCTACCAGTCCGGAAAACAAGTTTTATTAGAATATCGCAGCACTAAGCTGAGACAGGACCTGTTTGGTGCACACGGCACAGATGGGAATAATAAGCACAAAAATCTTCTCTTTGTCTCTGTTTTTGTTAAAAATCTTAGGTATTTATAGTGTCTATTTTACTTATATTGTGAACCTGTCCTTTTGTGATTTGTTGTTGTCAAATAAATCACTTTCTTCTTCTTCTATATTGTAATAACAAGAATTTTCCTTCCTATTGGTGAAGGTATCAACTGCATTTCGACTCAAGTCTTCTCATCGGGGTGATTGGTTACGAGTCTTTACCGACATTAAATTTTGCCACTATGAACCTAAGCCCTATGTTTTCCATCACACCTACCTCTCAACTGAAGTGGCAATGGGCAGAACACCTCATGCGATTCTCTGACTATGGAGTTGAAGATGATAAAGACAACCAAGAGGAGATCTTGGACTGGAAGGCAAAAACCAGTTAAGGCACCATGGTCCGAGAGTAAACAGTAGCGCTGGCCATATGGAAACATGAAGCTATTGTATTCACTGGGCAACATTTGAGGCACAACATGTAGCTCAACCTGTTGAGCGACGACGCGGAACTTTTGTTTAGCAACATTGTTGTTGAACGGAGATAAACAACAAGACGCGCGTCATCCGGCAATATTGCGCGTCATCTTGCAATGTTGCGCGTCATCTGGCAATATCGCGCGCTGCTGTGCAACGTTGCCAGACTTGTTGAGCGTCACGTGTTGCGCCTCAAATGTTGCCTATTGAACACGTAGCATGAAACACAGAATAGAGAGAGTTGGAAACATCCAATACTTGACGAATAGGTACTGATTGATGTTGAGATACTATAAAGTTCGCTGCAAGCTTACGCGAACTGTCAATATTTTCTTACACCGTAATTGCCAGAGCCTCTAAGTAAAGATAGCGTGTGATTAGAGCCTCTCGTGCAAGATGGCGTGAAGCTCTTAAGAACCTGGAGAAATGCCAAATCTTCACAGAGCCTGTAAATGCCTTACTTTTAGAATTGAAACGAGCATCTAATACAATGGTGACGATTCTCTTGTACACCAGCTAAACTTAATTCAAACTGTCGCACTTTTTTACTAATATTGCACGCAAGAAAGAGATGGCAAGAATTTTATACCTGTTAAATTAGTTTACCTGTCGCTCTTCTTCGTGTGTATAGTCAGCATGTTTTGAAATCGCAACTAAACTTGTATGTATGTTTCATTGAATCTGACTAACTTGACAGCTCTAAAATTGTTGCTATCTCGCATACTTAATCTTTGTCCATCCTGAAAAATTTAAAATCCCGCCAGGTATTAAGATTTTTGTCCTAGATAAAAACGTGATATTAATTGTTGAAGTGCGCGTGCGACGCGTAGTGTGAGCATCGCAATCACTCACCCTGATGAAGACTCTCGGAATAAGTCGAAACTTAGTAGATGCCTTCGCTGATAGTACAATACGTAAAAATGACCATTTTATATGAGACCTCTGCTCTTGTCGTTGCATTGTAACTGATGCAATTCCCTTCATCCCTTTCCGAAGCGGTCTCTTTTATCTCCATATATGACATGACAACGATCTTTATCTGGCTCATGAAGTTTATTCGCGGCCTTCCTCTCCTCTGTTTCATTCTATTGTTTAATTTTTAGGCTTTTTTTAAACCGTCATCAAAGGAAAAATAGATGAAACGTATCTTAATGTGCCTGGGACATACATACAGATAGGTGCACTACATGCCAAAACAATCAGGTATTTTAGACCAGTCAATGATATTGTGCAGGTGTCACCGACATATTTTTCGAATCCAATGCCTGGAAGATATCGCTTTTAGCAACATAGGTCTAGACAATTACCTCATTCTTACTTTCGACCTCCGGATCGGAAGTCGAGGATAATAATAATTATAATACCAACACAATTTTATTGAATTACTCTTTTCTGAATAGAGCAATGTTGAATGATAAGCGTGTAAACACAGTCAATGTTTTTTTAATCCAAATATGTAGACCATTTTATCATAAACATTAAATAAACTCGGTAAACAAATCAAAGGTCTCGTAAACACGCATACAATTGTATCAATTAATACTTGTATAGAGTTTAATTAATTAGCACACGTTTGTTATAACCTAGGGTCATTTGTGGCGCATTTATTTTATCACATTTAAATTGATTAAAATTCGACTTATAAAGAACCCGCAAAACACGAGTCATTTTCAAACTTGTCATGCTTATCTGAATACAGCAATTGATACAATATGGAAATATACTTAGTGTAGTAGAGCAACCTACGGTCCGTTTCAAGTCTTGCTAAATTAGTAATAACGTTTACTAGGATGACAGCGGGAACCCTCCCGCGCTCGGTACATTGACGCAATTCTTATGTTTTGTATTGATAGACCTATAATGTTTGTTACATTACGGCCGAGTTAGTTTGTGGCCAACTCTGATGTCGGAATTTTAGGCAGCTTGAAGGCCTTCGACTTTGACATGGCTTAACGACCGGTCACCCATCCAAATGTTGACACGGCGAAACGTTGCTTAAATTAGCTGATCTGGGGGGCTAGACAAATACCACTTTCTGTTGCGGAAATGTCACGTGACATTTCCGCAGCAAATGTCATTTCCATACAATTTTATCTTTCCGCAGGCGTTAACGTCAACAGAAAGTGGTATTTCTCTAGCCCCCCCTGTTACATACGAGGCAAGCTCTACTGCAAACGCTTCGTTCTTGATAATGAAAGTTCATTTGAAGTTCCTTTATCGAGCGGTACTCGTGGTTCCTGATACCCACGATACTGGGAATGTTAGTACAAGTCTGCCGAGTAACAATATTACTTGTGGTCGTTAGCGGACACACAGGCAGGTAGGGCTATAAATAAATAAATAAACACCAAATAGAGACATACATAGTCCTGACCCCGACACTAGGATTCCCTTTATCACGCGTACCAGGAACTACAAGGTCGTTTTAAAACAAATATATCTAACTTAAGTACAATATAATAATAAGTTGGTAATTAAAATAGTAGGTATAGTGAAAAGGTTTGTATGTATGTATGGACTCAGGCACGAAAAGTCAACAAATATCTACGGATTGATCTTGTTCAATCCCTGACTGCAGTTATGTTTAAATAATAAATAATGCTGGACATATTTCACACAGCATCATTCAGCCCCAAAGTAAGCAGAGCTTGTGTTATGGGACCTACATGACTGATATACTACTTATATACATTTTATTTTGTAAATACATACTTATTATACATAGAAAACATCCAGACCCGAGACAAACATTTGCTAATCATACAAACATTTGTCCCGCAGCGGGAATCGAACCCGCAACCTTCTGCGTCTCAGACAGGCGTTCGCCCACTGCGCCACAGAGGTTGTCAAAAGGCAATCAGGCAAGGTGAAAAACGAAAAGTAAAACCTTTACAATTATATCTGTCGAATAACACTCGACTATAGAGAAAGTCAATGAAGGTAACTCAAAAAGCGTGCTCAACAGGCGTGACGGATCCTTCCTGTGGACACCACGAAGGGACAAAAAAGGAGGGGAGGCTCAATAGCTTTGTACTCACGATTCGGCCTTTTGGGCCTTCGCCGAGTTGAGTAAAGATTTTTCTACTTAAACATTGAACAACTCAATGTACAAATCTTTTGTTGACGCAGTTCCAGTCACCCGTTTAAATTCGTTTGCACACCTGAAAAATAAAACAGAAACGGAAAACAATTTAACTTATTTGTCGGAACATTCAATTACCAATACCAATTTACTGCGAGGTTAAGAGTTGTAGAGCTTCTGTAAAATGGCTCGTACGGGGAAGTGCTACCACCATGCCTATTTCTGCCGCCAAGCAGTAATGTTTTCATTGCTGTGTTCCGGTTTAAAGGGTTTGGTTGCCGGTAAAATAACACGCACATGAGATCTTTCATCTTGATATCTCAGGGAGGCAACGCGTGAGTGATACCTCTGGTATTGCATGCTTAGGTTACGGTAACTGCTGACTACCAGGTGGGCCGTTCGTTTGTTTGACTCTTTTGTAGTATAAAAAAAGTTTAATATTTATGTAACTAGATACATTTATTCATACAACCATTTACAAGTAGGTATATACAAAAAATACAGATGAAACAGCTATCTTAAGACCGTTGCAAACGATCTATAGATAGCTCAACTGATCCAGATCACTAACAGACGGAAGACCTCTTGAGATCCTCGGCCGAATCAGCCGCTGCACCGGCTCCCCCGACTGTAACGTATCTGTTATATTTAAAAGATCTTAATTTACAGTCCATAATCTCCGAAAATGACAACGATATCGACTCTGATTGCCTAATACCTAATCAAAACATAAGCTTAACATTCATTAGCTTAGAAATACAACGTTATTATTCATGTCACATTAGATAAACATGATTTACAATTCACTTCACATGGTAAAATTAGATACTAGATGAGTAATGATGAGATAAATTTATATACTACTCCTAAATGATTCTATATTACCACCAGGGCCCGATCTAAGAAAGGGGGGGGGGGGGGGGGCGGCACGGGCCAATGATGATTCTGCTAATGTTTCTGTCATTCTATATTTTACGTTAGTTTTGCGCCAACCGAATACGAAACTTAATTTTGACAGCTCTAAACTTCATTATATCTTATTATAGTTAGTTTTTTTTACGACCTGGATTTTCGTCCTTTTGGCTAATCTTGATTTTTATTATGACACTGTCGTCTGGCATTTGTCAACATATACTTCACTCCAAGCGAATTGCCAGCAGTGTGTCTAGATGAGTGGTGACTCCTAAATGATGCAGTATTACCTCCAATTGTATAGTTCAGCTTTGATTCTGCTAAAGTTTCTACCCTTTAAAAGTCCCGAATAGTATTTTTTAATTTTGATAATTATTCTACTATGCTTATTAAAATAATATTATTCCACATGGTTATTATTGGTTATAATCATTTTGTCTAGGCAGGCGAACTTTTATGTAACGTTTCAAATGAAAATGATGTTTATGAACAGAAAATCAAACAGCCTGTCAGTATAAACAGGTTTCTTTCGATTACAACTTTTTTTGTCGTTTCTAGAAAGCGAGGATGCTACAAATATTACAGACATATTGTAAAAAGTTTATTTATTTATTTCAACGATCAACAACATAATGTACACAAAAAATAATTTATATTACGTTGCAAAACAAAAACCGAGCGCCATTATAATTATAGGTGAAGACAGCAGTAACATAAAAATAAAATTAGAAAAATTATACTGTAAAAATATTTTTATATATAAATTATATATCCTATCCTACTAATATTAAAAACCCGAAAGTTTGTTAGGATGGATGTTGTTACTCTTTCACGCAAAAACTACTGAACGGATTTTGATGAAACTTTATAGTAATATAGCTTATACATCAGAATAACACATAGGCTACTTATTATCCGGGTACCAAGCGGGCGTAGCCGTGGGCAGACTAGTAAAATATAAAAAAAACTTTTTTGTAATTATATAATGACAAATAATTTAAAAGAAATAATATTTTTTTGTCATAAAAAATACAGCTAAAATTTAAATAAAGCCTAATATAATTTAAATATTTAAAAAAAAAAATACAATTAATAAATTATTACAGGTTTGGAGAATAAGAAGCTGGATTTCAGTTTCTTGATATTTACGCAAAAATATCGATCTGAAAGGAATTCAACCAAAATTTAAATAAAGCCTTATATAATTTAAATAACAGTTAAAAAAAATACAATTAATAATTTCTTACAGGTTTGGAGAATAAGAAGCTGGATTTCAGTTTCTTGATATTGTCGGCAAAAATATCGATCTGAAAGTATTTGGAGTGGGCGTTGTGTTGCCTGGCTATTCTTGTCAGTGGTGCGTAGGGCACTAGATTAGAATTTGATCCATCCAGCTTTTTTGTTTTAAAATTCACCGGTAGAAACAAAAGTTGGTTACATTCGTACCGTAGTATTAATTCCTATCCAAATAAATAGTTTTATCATCAAGGGTATTTATGTAGCAGTCAAAAACTTTTAATTCATTCGACATTTAATTTCGAAGTTATCACGAGTATAAAATCGAAACTTACGCGGGTGAAATCGCGTGGCGCAGCTAGTCAAAAATAAATACAAAAAAAAAACTGTTAACTACATACAGTAGCTACTACTGAGTGCTAATGTCTCGGTGTTTTTAGTTCGTACAGATCAAACTAGCAGTAACGATCATTACCTCAAAGACTTGAAACTGGGGCGCTCTGAACAAGCTAAATTGGATGATTCCGCCGACCTAGACCTGTTTTAGATCGATCAGGTAAATGATGGATTACCGGTTGGAAACGCCATGAGAATTTAAATTTATAGTTGTTAAGTACTGAAGGTGTATGCGTGTAGTACATATATAGCTTGCCTAGTTGTTCCTAACAGATCAACGTCTGCACAGTCAATATTTGTTAATCGTCTCACTAGCCTTAAAGGTTTGGAAGGAAACTCTTTTTAGGGTTAAGCTCATCTTGGTACCTCTCATTCTGTCTTGTGTGAATATGTGTATTTGTGTACAATAAAGAATATTTGGTGGCTAATTACGAATTAGCGCTGGGTACATGTGAAATACCTCCCTTGGCGCACCCTGTCAACAGTTAGCACTCGGTAACGAAGAGTCTAACTAGCCGATCTTCACAGCACGATGGTTCCCACACCAAGTTTCCCGATATTTTGACACAGTTGCATATTATATCATGATTACGGGAGCAGTCCCTGATCATGATAAATCTTGGTAAATATCCCGTTCTCTCTTTTTTGTCTGATGGAAATAGAAGATATTTGCTCATTCCGTATACTAACGGCTCCGTATGCCAACTTACAAGAGCACCACTCATGTTAATTTGTCCTATTACAGATATCTCTCGGTATGGAAACTGATACCTTTACAAGTACATGTTATTAGAGAACATTGAGTCATTCGAAGACATCATCGCCCTTGCTTTCAATGTTGTACCACCCACACTCATGCAAACGTGTTTTTATTTTATTTGTTCGAAAGGATATAAATTCCACAAATATTTGAATTGACTCATCGGCCCGGAGATAGTTTGTAGACTTTGTAGGTAGGGCCGATGACATATCAAAGGTTTAAGAACCTTTGATATGTCATCGGCCCAGGTAAAGGTAAATCGGTGGAGGGAGGTGCCTAAAGATCGTTCCCAATACCGCTCTTTGGGGAAGGCCTATGTCCAGCAGTGGACTTCTGCAGGCAGTTGATGATGATGGGCTTTTATCAAATAAAACTAATTTTCTACAAAATTTAAGTAAATTATGACACTTGTTTTGCAAGGGTGTTTTTTTTTTGTTTTTTCGTATTCATGTTATGCCAAATAAATGTTTATTATTTTATTTCAAGATATTATTTGAATTTGTAGTCGTTCATTATCAGTAGCACTCAACTATTGGACAAACACACACAACAGCCAACTATAACAAAGGTTATCCGGAAAAAATGCTATCTAGCATTAAGTCCGCCTATTAACAGTAATTTTTATTTGTGCAATAAAGAGGTTTCTGTCTACGAGAATCTATCTATAAAAAACATAAGATAAACTACCAATAATCTTAAATCATAGTCCAGATTCCACACTAGGATTCGTTATGTCGACACCATTAACTACGAATACAATGGTATAATAACACCCGAAACAAATATGTGCAGAACGTGCAAATATTCCTCCCGCAGCAGGAAACGAACCCGCACCTGAGGTTGTGAAAATCTATTTGAAGTCTTTGTAGATACGACAATGTGCCCTTTGATAAGCATTACCCAAATTGTCGCTACTTGTGGCTTTCCTACCAGGTTTTCCTCTTACGGGTAATGCACACGAGAACCACGCAAATACACACATCAGAAAAGTTTTCGATCTTTCTGAAAAGTTGAAATATTTTCCTTTTCCTTTTAATCTCTTTTCATAGGAATTAATTGAATTCATATAAAACTTTTAGCAACCCCCGGCTACGTCGTTTAAATTTCCGACTAGGTGTAATTTCTAAAAAAAAATCATACGAACTCAATTCAATTCATACCATTTCCTGACAGTTGCGACAAAAAAATCATAACGTCAATGTACATCATGTCGTGGAATAAGTACCCTCATCCATGTCATGATTTAGATTTTAGTTAAGCCAAAAGGGATGATTCTACTACCAATGAAAAAGATGTTGTTTTTTTTAAAAAAAATTAAAACATTTTGAAATGTGCTTGAAACAACTGAATCTTAGACTCAAAGTTTGAATACAAAAACTGTACATTAAGATCATAAGACAACTGATTATTAGTAACCTTCCTGAAAAAAAGTAAAACTCAAAAAATTGTAGAGTGAAAGTTGTTCCCTATTAAGTGTACTAATAATAACGGGAATCAACACGGTCACGTCCTCTTCGCTCCGCGACCGACGATCGACTGACTGAATGGCTGGCGAACGTGAGGGTACCTCGACCAAACTACGCTCGAACTCCTTTGATGTTTGCGCCAAAAACCGTCATCAAAGGCGATCGCGTACAATCATACACGATCAATGCCAAGCATAGACGAATACGGCCTCTTGACGTTGGGCCAACGCCAATGTCGCCGATCGTGAAGAGGCTTAACCTAATAACCTTCAAGTTTCCTAAACGATCGCTAACTTTTTTTGATATGTGTAGGCGAGGTAAGTTGCTAGGTATATCATGATACTCACGTCAACCTTTCGTATTTTATAGCTGCAACAAAATGTGATGTATCCCATAATGCAAAATATACTATTTTTTGTTATGGTAGTAATAAAAAGATCGATTCATGACGTACTTACTCCTACCGTTATGTTTTATCGTATCTCCTAAACCGGTTAACTTGAACCCCTCGTACACCTGTTTCGACAATTTATGCACTATTCAAAATCAGTCTTCCGCATCTTTTTGCATTTTAGGGTTCTGTAGTTTATTAATTTGTGAATACAGGGTGTAATAAGACTACTCCCAAAAAAAAAACAAAAAAGCTTAAACTTATACGATAGTTATACTTAAAAAAAACTGTTTATTAAATTAAGGAAGTAGTTATAATCCAATATTCTGATTTCTAAAGTTTAATGCAATGGTTCTTGTTTTTGGATTTTTAAGGCTACACGCTCACAACTGTATTTCCCATGATGAATATTCTCAGATACATACTCAGTGCCTAATTGAGGGTACCAAGTAGGGGGTAGTCGTGACACGTCCAAACTTTATATTCGGCACATGCCCGCGTTTGGAAAGTAGTTAGTTACAAAACGCGGTTGCAAGCCCATAGCCGCTTTTAGAAACACTAACCGATATGCCTTCGAGTTTTTGCATTTAAGGCATGCTGGTTTCCTCAAGAAATTTTCAATTTAAATTAAAAAAAAAATTGTAACTGGTAAATCCTTTGGTGCACGACAGTGTACGAACCCACGACCTTCGGATCGAAAATCGGGCTCTTATTATAATCTGCAAATACCTACGTTACTCTGAGAAGCAAGTGAAGTACAAAAAAAAATGAGTTCTTCGGAATAAAGCGATTTTGTTTTCACTTTAGGGCATTGTTGGTAGTTTTCGGGAGTAGTCTTTACACCCATCGCTGACAAAATTAGGGGCGATCAAAATTCAAGGCGACTCTGCGGGGTGCCGAATAATTCGAATAAAACATGTCATAGAATCGTCCCTTGTGTGTTCTGTTTGCGATTTAACGAACCATTATTGTGTTGTAGCACCCCACTAAATCGGATTTTTGGCGGTGTATTATGTTCCCAAATTTATTTCAACAACTGACGGACGAACGACTTTTGTTCTACTTCTCTATTTTTGTTTTTTACACAACTAAAGTAGCAAACAACAATACGGCCCACCTGTTGGTAAGCAGTTACCGAAACAATTGACGCTTGCATTACCAGAAATATCACTTGCGCGTTACCGACCCTGAGACATAACAGGTGAAAAGTCTCCTGTGCCTGTTATAAAACCGACAATTAATATACCTTCAAACCGGAACACAGCATTGCGAGCATTACTTCTTGGCGTCAGAAACAAGCGTCTGGTAGTACTTCCCCAAACGGGCTCTTTCATAAGAAGCTCTACTACTTCTTTATAAATCATGAATGGTCGATCTTTTGACAAAAAAAAAACAGACTTTAATTCAACTGAAATGAAAAACTTGGTCATGCACAAAAATAATTGGTTCTTTCACAAAGCCAGTGCTATTAACGATAAGCAAAAATTTTAATTTTTTGAGTCAGCTATCTAAATGCTGCGTGAAATTTCATCGAAGTTGCGGACAAAGTTTTTTATAATTAGGTACTAAATTTATAATTGGCTTCTAATTTAGGAACCTAAGCGATGAGCTTACATTGAAAATAAATTTGAAGTATTCTTTGAAAATAAATTTCTAAACGCTTGAACGCAGCAAAACAACTTCAAGTATTTATTTCTAATTGTTCCTTGAATTTGTGGCATAGCGGTGGCACATTCAACATTTTTTCGTTCAACAAACAATGTGAATTACTCAACCAACATGTACCCAGTGCAGTGTATTTTACTAATAATCTGAATAAACGATTTTATAAAACAGCAAACAATTCAAAGAATCGCTTGAATGTATGGTCGTTGTTTGTTTACACCTATTTTGCATATAGATTGTTCCGGGCGGGCGCCATGAAATTCTAATATGAATTACTTGTTCGTATCAAATTCTAACTTTTGGACGTCATTCCGAATTTCCAACTTTTGAAGGTATTCATTATCTTTTGCGCAACGAGAAAAATGTTTTTCAGCTTTACATACCGACGCGCTCTCTCAGATAGATATAAATCCGACCGGTACACCGTCAACGGGTGATACACCGCTTACAATCATTGCGTAATTATTGTTTAGTCATCGCTACTGCAGTGAGTAATTTTCACAAAAAACGGGGTAATTACCATGATTCGTGAGTTTGAATGTTTTGTTTGTGTGTCTGTTATTGCAGTCAGTTGGAAGGCTTGAACGGTAAATATATCGTCAGTAACGTTAGCGTAGCATTAGTGAGCACCCAAGACAACGATTTAGTCGAGGAGAAAAATATATGTCTGTCTTTCTCCTTTCTGGACAAAGGAGAAAGACAGACATATATTAGTGGAAAAACAGAAGTAATCTTAGTCTTCTCTTTTATCGACAAAATCGTTGTCTTGGTGCTAATGCTAAGCCTGCTTGCTCACACACGTTAAATAACGTGGCAGTAGTCGGCGCACCGCTCGGATTAAACTCTTTCTGCGTGAGCCATAAATAAGGACTCAAGTTTCGTTCAAAAATTTAAATAATAGTTGCAGATTCTGTTACATAGGGCGTATATAGTTTCGTCTGTTAAAAAAATCGCGAGAGTGAAAGCAGACAAGCAAACTCAGACTAGGGACTGCAATTTTCAAGTATATTGCAAAACGAAGCCGAATTCCTTTCGCCTAAGTAAAACTCTTTGTTCCTGCCATGAACCCTTCAACTCTAAAATATAATAAATAAGTCTGGACATTTTCACACAGCATCATCTAGCCCCAAACTAAGCAGAGCTTGTATTATGGGAACTACATGACTGATATACTACTTATATACTTTTTTTTTGTAAATACATACATATTATACATAGAAAACACCCAGACCCGAGACAAATATTTGCAGATACAAACATTTGTCCCGTGACAGGAATTGAACCCGCAACCTTCTGCGTCTCAGGCGGGCCTTCGCCCACTGCGCCACAGAGGTCGTCAACACAGACAATCAACTTTAATTTACTCAGGCTTCACGCAAACATATTTTAATATATACAATTATCTATTAGCTCTCGTAGAAAGCAGATTGCAGGTATGTAGGTGCTGCTATTATTTAAGTAGCTAGTTATATAATTTAATAAAATTTTCTTTTATTTTGGTAATCAGTCAAATGTACTACCGCCCCACTCTTCATTACATAAAGGTTAGCTGGACGAAAATGCTAATAAGCAGTAGGTTCGCTATTAATTTGTTTTATCTTGTGCAATAAAGTATTTCTATTTTAGTCTATCTATCTACTGCTGACGCTAAAATAGACACACAGGCATTCACAAATACTTCAAACTTTAACATGCCTTTTCTGCGTAGGGGTTAAACATTGTGTCTGATGAACAACTGAGGCCAAACCAAGTCTCGAACATTATTTTATAAGTTCTTTCCGCTCAATTTCAATACCAACTTTTTCGTTTCTCATAGAATACTGATGTATGCGTTTGAAAGTTCGAGACTTTCTTTGACTGTTTTATAAATAAATACGAGAATTGAACTTCAGGTAGAGACAATTCAGAGTCTTATTTATTTATTGATATGACAAAGGTAAATTTTCAGAATTGTCGCTTGTATATTATACATAGTGACGAAACCGGCATGCCCTAGAACTTAAATTCGAAGGCATGTGGCATAACATAGTGTTCCAATAAGAGTCAATGGGCTTCCAACCTGTCACGTGGAATGCTAACTACTTGTAAACTTGTGCCAAATGTAATGTTTGGCGTGTCTCTGACTGCCCCTGCATGGTACCCTCAAAGATCTACTCACTGAGTATGTATCTGAGGATACTAACTTTATGTGCGGGTCATCCAATTCCTACTTTATCAGCGGCTGCCAAATATAATAACATCAGTCAGTAAAAAAAACTGCAAATGTCACAATATCACGCGCGGCAAATGGCATTGTCGGCAACCAGCTTTCTACGTTAATAAAGCTTTAATTCCTGTAAAATTGCCGGCTCCGAAATTAATGTAAAGCACTTGCAAATAAGGTTATGTTAAATGTGGCAACCCCAAATATCCTTCAAGAACGAACGCCCCGTCGTCAAAGATTTTAATGCGATAGACTCCACGCATAATACGCAAATAATGCAAAGCCTCCTGTAACTTATATAACTATACTTCTTGTATTTTTACAACTTTTCTATTTCAAGAATTATCTCATTGTCATCATTATCTTTTTGACCTTATCCCACATTACGTGGGTCGGCACAACATCGTACTCACCTACTTTATAAGCACTCCTTTGCACATCGTTCATCTATCCTTTTTTCTTTATTCTGTACTAGCTTCTGCCCACGGCTTCACCCGCGTGGTACCCGGATAAAAAGTATTATTTGTGTTATTCTGATGTATAAGCTATATTACTGTAAAGTTTCATCAAAATCCGTTCTGTAGTTCTTGCGTCAAAGAGTTACAAACATCCTCACAAACTTTCACGTTTATAATATTAGTAGGAAGTAGGAAGGATTGTACACACAGAACATACAGACTATTACAACCAACCTCTGTTTTTTTTTTAAAGAGCGTAAATATCAACCCGCCAACGTCCATTACTTATAATGATTTTAACCAGAACAAAAACTACCGAGTTATTCCAAAAACTACCGTGAACTTGACTATTCATATTCTAAAAAAGGGAATTTTCACGTACTGCACTATCGGTGAAGGCACCGACTAAGTTTCGGCTATTCCGAGAGTCTTCATCAGAGTGAGTGATCGCGACTTTCTCCCTCCGCGTCGCGCCGTGCGTTCAGTGTACGGAACTCTCGGAATGAGTCGAAACTTAGTCGGTGTCTTCACCGATAGTGCAGTACGTGAAAATTCCCGTTTTTACAATATGAACTACCGAGTTAATTTTTAACAATGACACTAAACGGAAATACGATCACGAGCACCAAGAAACGTCCGTCGCAACCAAAAGCCAAGAACAGAATGAGAGCCGCTAGTAGTGTGCGTGGCTCTTTAAGATTCTTGTAAGACAATAACCTTACATACAGAACATGTACAAAGGCGACATGTCTTTGGCCTCCCTCTGCTCCTATATTCATCCACATACTCGACAATCTTCTCGTGATATGTCATTCGTCCCTTATCATGACAAATCGACGTTCTATATCAACCTTTTTCCTATAAAATTATTCAGAATTCCCGTCAAAAATAAAATAAATACTGATTATTTATAAGGGCCATGAGATTTAACACTCTGTTTCGTTAAAACATCTTGAATCAACCTTTAGATGCGAATCTAAGAATAGACAGCGGTTTTACCACCGCTGATGAAAACTATCCATTTAGTTTAGTAAACAAGAATCGTAAACAAACAGATTGCGTAATCTCATCATTATAACTGCACACATTAGGACAGCGAAGGGAGACGGGAGTTAATTTACATCCACATCTTACTACCCTTTTGTGTATAATCTTGTGTGGGTCGCTATAAAGGGGTTAGATGAAGTTCCTGGGCATTGGCGGCCGTTATAATACGGCACTAATAAAACAATTCCTTGTACCTCACTGATGAATACAGTGCCTACTTGAGAATGGCCGCATCTATGCTACATTATTTCGTTAGGTGATTACTACATAAGCACATTCTCGTATTATTGGAATTGTAGTAAACTGTCGAGGCCGGCCACCGGGGGGGTTTTAGTGAGTCCGTGAACCTTACATAACCCTATCACACCCTCAATGTGGTAGTGTATGTGTAAGCAGATTTCCCCCTCGTCAAAAAAAAAACAGTCATAATATGACGGTCGTTGCTTGGTAAACCATAGCTTTACTGCCTTGAACATACAAATATCTCATTTTAAACCTACCCTTATTTATAAAGGCTTTAAAGTTGTGAGGAATTTAGCGCAGCTCAGCTATCAAGCGTTGCTCTTCCGAGATTAGCCGAGGCTCATTAGCCTGAACTTCTCGCTGGGAAGATAAACTTTTTCAATGGGATTATTTTGTTCAAAATAAAGTCGAACTAAAAGTTCTGGTTATTTTTACGTCACTGAATAGTTCAGTCAACTTCATCGAATGTGTTAAAAGCTCTTATTTCCTGGTAACCGAAGAAGTTCATTTGTAAACTTTTGGAGAGAGTAAAAAGTCGTATAAAGTAAAATTTTAAATAAGAACCTTATGCGAAACCAATGAATTTTTCCACTTGAATGTATGTGAGCAATAACTGCCTCCTCTCAAATATTAAAGGAAACTCCTTTATCTTCCATTGCATCATCTAGAGGTGGAATTTTTAAAAATCTTTCAAAGGAATAAACTCTCCAAAGTTCAGGGTTTGAGTTACCGTTTCGGCTGTGCGTTAGTCATTCAAAGTTTTTTCTACACCCAAAAGTCACGTACATTTTCCTGACCCCACATTAGGATCCTCTTAATCGTGGATATCAGGTACTATCATGGTACTAAAACACCCAGATGGAACAAATATCTGCACATGGAAACAGTTGTACCGCAACCCGAATCAAACCAGTACCTCTTGCATCCAAGCATACGGCCCACCTGTTGTTAAGCGGTTACCGTAAGCTATAGACGCTTACAACAGAAGTAAAGGCGTTCCTTATTGAGAAACGTATGTAATCTGTACTGTTTTTAACCCCCGATGCAAGCAAAGGAGTAGTTCCATCGTAGTTCCCTAACGAATGAACCGATTTTAATTTAGTTTTTTCGTTTGAAAAGTGACTAGATCGAGTGTTCTTAGCTATGATTCAAGAAAATCTGAACAGCCGCTAGGGAATTATCAGCTCTTTTTAATGTTTTAATCGGGACGTAGAAACCCGTTGTATGCGTTTGCCATATGAGGTTGAGCAATATATCTGTATTCTTCAAGGATGATGTTAGATAGGTTGTATCATCACAAGTCACTATTGGACGCGGCAAAATTGAAAATAGATATAAAATTGCAAATCATGCCTTTCTCACCACTTCAACCATCAGTTACAAGCCAAACTATAATTTAGGCTGGTCACTCGCCTCGTATACTGAGAAATTCCAAGTGGTACTTGCAGTAAGAACCATAACAGGGTTATCCTCAGAGAAGTAATTCAAAAACGCGGTTTTAAACGCGGAGTTAAATTCTAGGTCGGAGTCTTTTGGTGTAAATCATTTGTAAGTTCATTTCATTCGGAATGCCGCAGTGGAGATTCAGTCTTCAGCAGAGGATCTCCTGAATTATTTAACACTTTTTGACTGTGGTCATTTGCGTGAAAGGTGTAGTTTGTAAAATATTGTTCATTGTAATTTGTCAAGGTGTCCCAGAAAATGTATGTTCTGTGACTCTGCTCATTTAAATAAAGTTTTTTTATTCTAATTGTGTAATTTTTTTAAAGATATAAAGTTTGATTTGAACAAGATGTTTGACGTCGAGTTGGTTTACCAGTTTTTTTTTGTAAACATAACATTTTTACAAGTATTTGCTTTCAATTTCGATTTTCAATTTTTGAAACATGTGACCTATCCAAGTCACAACTTAAGCAGTTTTTTGTTCAACAGTTCTAAACACTGCTTTCTCTTTCTCATATGTGCCATTTCAAATTCAGCAGTAGAAAATAAAACTGTAACTGAAAATAAAATAATACTGTTAACAACAGTTAAAAAAGTCTAGAAGGCTCTTAGTATCATACTCTAAGTATGCCAAAACAGGGTTGCACAAAATACAACATACATAGATATAAACGATCGTTCAAATTCAATTTTTCTATTTTACACAATTATACATACAAATACAATATTACAGTACAGACACTTATATTAAAAATATTTAAAAAAAATTATTACACAACATAATCGATTAAAATTTTACGAAACTAACATAAAATTGAACTCTTTTTTTGAACAAAATAACTATTGATCACAACGCACATACTACAGACAGACACGGTAACAATAACGTTATCAATTATTACTATAGACCACTATACAGTAAAGTCACACATTGTTAATAACCTTATAAAATATTGTTATATACAGTAAAGTCACTCGCACAATATCTGAGACAAAATTATCTCTAAAGATGAGAAATTAAAGAGATGAGAAGATGTATCGAGATGGACCTGTGTTCACCATTTCAGCGCATTACATGTATGTGAGCGAATTAACGTTGAAATACTCAGCATAATCCGTCATTCTGTTGGCTTGATTGAATATCGGATATGCCGCTATTCAATCAAGCCATGTTTTTGTCTACACATAGAATACATCATTCTTAGAAATAACCTACATATTGCTGGAACTCATTTTTGCTATGCTGGGCATATTTGTATTAGAAATTTTGGAAGAAATACCAACGTGACAGTTTTTTCTCAATAACAAAGCAGAATTTCTATCGTAACAGAAATAAGTTGAATTAACGATTTCAGAATTTTGTTATGATTTACACTTATGATGGAAATCTTGGGGATATTTTACTACACAAGCATTTACATAAGGAAAAAAATGCGTTGGAGATGAGAGGTTTGAGAAGTATGTGTGGTGTAAGTTTGAGAGATAGAGTGGGAACAGCGTGTTGAGAGAGCAGTGTGGAGTGAATGAAGATTAGAGACAGGTATTTTGTGATGGTTTGGGCATCATATCAGAATTTTGTAAGAACATACGCTTAGGATAGAAATCTTGTAGATATCATAGTACACATTCATTTACAAAAAAAAAAAACAGAAACAAAAACAAAAATAGAAAAAAAAATCGTAGCAAATGCAAATTCGTGTTTTCTGCCTTCCCCTACCCTCTTTCGCTTCATTGACGACCTCTGTGGCGCAGTGGGCCAAGGCCCGCCTGAGACACAGAAGGTCGCGGGTTCGATTCCCGCCTCGGGACAAATGTTTATATGATTTGCAAATATTTGTCTCAGGTTGGGTGTCTTCTACGTATAATGTGTAGGTATTTAAAAAAAATATAAGTAGTATATCATGTCATGTAATTCCCATAACAAAAGCTTGCTTACTTTGGGGCTAGATGATGCTGTGTGAAAATGTCCAGCATTATTTATTTATTTATTTGTTATTTATTCAACCTCATCACATTCTTACAAACTCGTCGGTGTAGGGTACTTTTTTTGACTTTCACCGGATCATATAATAACCGTATAAAAAACGTTTTTTCGGGTTACCTTCTATAATATGTAAAGGGTTTGTTTTCTAAATGGACGCTTGTATATGCAGTACCATTTTTTTGGTACAACCTGTATAACTACTACATTTTAATGGGCAAGTCGCAACATTATTACTCATTCATCCAGTGTGAGGAACTCATAGTAACAATCACTTATTCTGTTACTCGTTAAATTCCTGCACAAAGCAAGTTCCATACGAGACGTTCTTTATGAAACGACTTTGCTAGGAATGCCGAGTTCCGATATTTTATTAAGCTCCTGCATGCAAGCAGGGCAATGATTTAAGAATGCTTTGTATAAACTTATGAAAAACAAATTGAGATTAGAGTCTACCTAGCTACCTCTGGTGTTGCAAGCGCCCATAGGTTACGGTAACCGCTTGCCAAGTAGTTCGGTAAAAAAAATTGTTACCATATCATCATAAAGAGTATATTTTGTATGTCTCAACGAAATGATGGACTTTTATAAAAAAAACCTTTAATATTAATTGAACGATGCCATCAAATGATTAAATGGAAGAAGGACGAACAAATTAACTGTCAATCGAACGGTTTTTATTGAAAGGATATTAAACTGGTTTGCTTTTGTTATTTTATTGACATTTCGATAAGGAAAAAACCGTTGATATCAAACAATAAATGTCACTTATATTCTCTTTGTAAAATGAGTTTATTCATTTGTACGAAGGTCTGGCGTTATGATATAAATATTATGTAAATTGGAAAAAAATTTTATTTATTCATACAACTACGTACATATAGGTATATACAAAAAATACAGATGAAACAGCTATCTAATTTGCACTGATGCAAACGATCTAGTGATAGCTCAACTAATCCAGATCACTAGCTACCAGACGGAAGCGTTCCGAAAATCATGTATTGCCAAGCTGATTGGCAATGCTAATGCATTGACTCAGATAATAGCCAGCTCTCTGTGCTTTGTAAAAACGATGTGTGAAATAACACACATCGTTACATTTATATTTTGTGCCGTGTTGGCCTAGTGGGCGATACGCTGATTTACTACCCGAAGATCGAGGGTTCGAAAACTATCCTATGTGTGTCCATACAGATGTGTTAATATAACGGTCGGTGATAGCGCTGTACACTTTTGCGATATCTGTTTTTAGTATATTTTGTATTTGGACGCATGCGATCGTTTTACACACTGCTGCGATAGATGTAGGACGCATTGCGATAGTATCGACCGTTATAATAGTAAACTCATTATACGAAATCGATATTTGAAATTTTATGACATTGATTTGTTGCTAATTTTTATTCTCATTTTTGTTTCAGGTATGCGAGCTTCTATAGAAATATATGGTATACGGTAATACTTTGAATTTCTTGATATTTGATAACCTAGTTTCCTAAGCAATGACAAGCAATATTTAGAAACCCTCAATCATTTGTATGAAAATCTATTTCTATTTGTTTGTACTCTCCCCATAATTTTATTCTTGATTCGCTTTGTATTTATGTATATCAAAATGTAACCTCATAAATCTTTACATTGCGGACGAGAAATTTTGAGAGGAGTTCATTTACAAAATAATAGCTACTGCCAACGGCTTCGCCCGCGTGGTACCCGGATAATAACTGCCGATGAAAAGTGGCGTTCGTAAGAAATGTATTCGCTCAACCGTTTTTCGTCAATATGCAAAATTCATCTCCACGAAAAGCTCTTTTATTTTAACGGGATAATAAATAGCCTGTGCCCACCCTAAAAGTCCACTTTCAATATTGGTAAATAATTTTTGAATCGGATAAGTAGTATCGAATATTACCGCCATACAAACCTACAAACTTTACTTATTTATATTATTATTGTAGATAGTAATTATATCATACAATTGGGGGAGCACTAGCCTGTAAGAACTATGTACCTTTTTCTTGGTGTAAATCTTTATTTATATCTTCGACTGATGATACTTTCAAACAATTCGTAAGCCATAGATATAATCAACTAAGTTAAACAATTTCCAGCACGATCAACATGTGGATGGATGACCGTTTTGTAATAAACGCATCCATTGTTTGAAGGGGACTTTAAGATGTTGGTCTACACGAAATCTTAAAAACAAGGAACGTTAACCTTAAGACACTTTCGACGATTGAGTACATTCTTTTTAGTTTTTATCGAACTAAACGCAACATAAATCCAACACAGGTTTTCATGGAGTGAAATTCAAGGCAATATTATTTTTATTGTCCACGTTCCGTCCTTAAAATAAACACGCCATATTTACTTTACCATTTTTCAAATTTAAAGTGTTTAAGTTATTCATAAACGTTCTGTTCTTTATTCTTAGCGAATTTTATTTTCATCCTTTTCTATCCAACTGTGCCATCGAATTTTTTCTTTCACATCTCGCGTAGAAACGACAATTTGGGTTGAATTAATAAAAACCATAATCATAATCATTTATTCTGCGAAACTTGGGTTCATGAGATGCAATAAAACAAATTACAGAAGTAAGACATGATCAGCTTTACAGCATGGAAAAGTTCGATGAGTAAGCAAATAAATAAGCAAAAAAATACAATACTTTTTTTTTGCTTATTTATTATAAAATAAATAAGCAAAAAAAAAAGGTATTAAGGTAAGGTGAGGTATGGGAGGTATGGTGGTATGGTGGTATGTGAGGTATAGACCTCACATACCACCATTCCCATCACATACTCACCATACAGAAATCCACAAGTATACTCGTTGTGTGGGATCAGAATAGAAGATTATGATAAGTGAAAAATATTTTTTTCGATTACATATGCGGTAGTTGGCCGAGCGTTTGTGAACATGGATAACTGAAGTCCGAATGGAATCCAGTGTGATTCTGTCAGTGGATTTGCATCAGACAAACAGCAATCTAATCAAGTTTTCTTACTCGTATTTTTGCTTACACTGCAGATCGTAGCTATTTTCAACCACAGAGCGCGAATTGGATTTCACACTGTACAAAGGTGGTATTGGGAACCGCGTGGCTTGATTAGTTTTTGATAGTAATGGGAACGAGAGGGTACGTGGACTAGAAAATTAAAATGGGGATACCAAGGCATAAGAGTTTGCTGTAATATCGATGTCTTATGTAATGGTTCTTTTTGTGTCGCCCTGACTGAGGTATTTGACTCTAAAGAGTCTTTCGGTGGTAATGGTCACATTGCATGGAAAGAACCAGAGAGTAGATAGGATCAAGAGTTCACAGTAAGCCTTCTTTTTACATGCACAATTAATAATAATAGAGAAATATTACTAGAGAAGATGAATACAACGCACAATGCAGATAATATACAAAAAGGATATTAATTACTAGGTGGAAATCTAGCGAGTCCCAAACTAAGCGTGCTCTTGTATCTTGAGAGCACTTAACAGAAGATTCAATTTTAAATAATTTTAGATATTTAGTTAAATTTATAAAAATAGTGAAGCTTTTACGTTAAAGTAATCTCATAACTCCCATACAAATAAACTCAGCTGCCTAAACTTTTACATCCCAACTTTATTGTGTACGTGAGCATCGCTCCGTAGGGATTGCAACCCTGCACTCTATTTGTTCACTTCCTTACCTACGCTTTCTATTTGCGTGCTTTCTTAATCTATATCGTTTTTGATAATACTATTTGATTACATGATTAAGAGCTCTGCATAGGTATAAACTTTATCAATGTCAAATAAACTATGCAGTAAAAAATTATACATTCAATTAAATTTCCATTTGTACTTAAATTCCATTAACCCGAGGCATATGTATGGTGTTTTAGAAGGTTGAGCTACTAGAACAGATAGTACAATCTGAAGCACATTCAACGGCACTAAATACTCTTTTCAGATCATTCTTCAACTAGGGCGTCATTATTTTAAAACGTGGTCAATTAAGATACTACCAGCATCGCTAAGCGCACATTTGAATTCTATGCAAGTATTTAATATACTATGATTCATCATATTCGTGCTGCGTTATAACAAATGTAGTCAGGAAAAAATTAGTAGTCTGAGGACTGGCTCTAGACTACCATTTTTTCTAAATATTACCTGACCAATTAGACCTGATCTTCAATAGTAATAATAAAATGCTCAATAGATACATATCTACCTCTAGACGACCTCTGTGGCGCAGTGGGCGAAGGCCGCTTGAGTCGCATAAGGTTTGTATGATCTGCAAATATTTGTCTCGGGTTTGGGTGTTTTCTATGTATAATATGTATGTATTTACAAAAAAAAATGTATAAAGTCATGTAGTTCCCATAATACGAGCGCTGCTGTGTGAAAATGTCCAGCATTATTTATTTATTTATTTATATATAGTCCTGACCCCACATTATATCCCCCCCAATTTACATTCATTCCGTGTTTTGTGGGTATCAGAATTATTATAACGAGTATCTTGGTACCTCAACATTCAGACCCGGGACTAATATCTGCAGAACATTTATGCCGCAGCGGGAATGGAACCCGCACCTCTTGCGTCGCAGCTGGCTTTTCGCCGGCCGCGTCATCGAGATCGACAAAACAAGTACTTTTCTTGACACTATAATAGAGGTACAATGCGATTAAGAGATATTTGGCCACATTAATAGCGTCTACTGTTGCCTAGTTTCGATCATCTTTCGTGCAGGTGTTTGGGGAAGGGATCTGCATCAGCAGGTGCTGCATTGTCTGCGTGGGTTCACTGCAGTTACAGTGGATTCACTGCAGTCAGTGGGTTAGGTTGGAATTCCTGTAAGATTTGGACATATTGAGTATGCTGCGGCTAACCTGGGTGCAAAGCCAGTGTAGGGTCTTCCATATTGATCACCGAAGATCATGCCCTGGTGGTAGTGTTCTGGTGACGGTTAAGAAATTGTGACGTAACGACAGACCAGTTTGAGCTCTGAATAATTAATTAATTATTTCACAACAAAATTCCGATACAATTATTGTCTTATGTCAATTTTTAAAGAATTGTAAGGAAGAATTGATAGTTTTTGTTTTGTAGAATACCTATTTTGACGTTTATCAGATCTAAACTATACTTAAACTGATTAAACTGATTTTTAAATAGGATAATATGACTTGTCCATAACACACACAACCTTAAATGTTTTATATATTAAGTTCAATACTCTTTGTAAGTTATTTTTTATTCGTTAAAATACGTTTAGAAATAACAGCACAGATTAGGCCGTGGTGGCTTTTTAGCATGATTACACCACGACATAGTTTTGGTGAATTCGGTCCATTTAAAGACGCAACCGCAAAAAAATAACGAGTATATTTATTTTTTAATTGATGTAACGGTCACTACGTCTTAACAAACCCGGCTTTATATATTCTACACAAATCTATCACCTAACATTCCTTTTAAAATACCGGATAAATCCCTCACTCACGGCCCAAGATAGTTCTTAAAGTAAGTACCCTAGTCTTAATGGCCTACACGCTTTAATAGGCAAGTCTTTTAACGGCTCAGTACATTCATCATTCGTCGTTAATGAGGTCATTGACACGGTGACAGCTGTATGCGGCCGACCTCGTTATCATACAGCAAGTTATGCACAGAGCCTAAGCTTCCTAAAAGTAAAAAGTAAAACTTTACTTCCTAAAGTAATACAAAAGTTTATCAGTACAACTGATAAACTTTGGAAATTTTTAGTCATAGGAAAGTAGTTAGGAAAGTCTAGGAGCGCGAGATTGGAGTAACGGAACAATATCTCTGACATATATTTGTTCATGTGCATAGGCGTGGATCTCTTCGCACGTGTTATTATTTACAAATTTTGTATAATGGGACAAATAAATGAATTTTCTTCATATCTTTCTTTCACGTGCAGTCTGTTTCTCAATCCTGCAATTTGACCCGATGTTGTCAAACTCCCATGACGTCTCGTAGTGAATGTTTTTTTTTAGTGAATACTCATATTTATTATTCAAAGCTGAAGGTAAATGTACTCGTTGGTTAAATCAGTATTACCCACGTGATATTTCACGCACTGATACAGTGTAGTAGTGAACTATAATGATTGCATGGAGCTTGGCCTCTGTTCGTCGCTCACTCTGTACCGTTTCATTACGTTTTTAATCTTGTTAAATTAAAAACGCTCGTAGTATGCCATGGAATTAGTGCCGTTTTTCGATGTTTTCCGGAATCACCTTTTTTTTCTGGGCTGCGACACTTGACTAGTACCTGGAGTGCAGTGGTCATAATGACCTATATAATAAAAAATTTTCGACGCACTGATTTGATAAGTATATATACCGTTATAATTTGCTGCTTTTAGACTGTGGGCAGTCGGAAAGTATAATCATTCAATTGAATGAAAAAAGTGAACTTTTAGATTCAAAGGGAAGTTTTATAATATGAATGAACTTCTTTACTATGTTTACTCAATAACATACGCCCGTAATAGTGTCCTGATTTTCTTAGTATTTTCAATGACACGAACATCGAAAGACGGCTTCCTTATATTCTCAGTTTTTGATCTTATCACGAGAGGTGTTATCTGTGTAACTTTCTCGATCCTCACAACCAGGAGTTAATGATCTATTTATTACTCCTGTTCCTGCAATCTTTAAGAGTATGCATGCTCTGACTTTTATGACACTGTCACTCCGGGCAAAAAAGGCCCAGTGCGAAAAGAACGCAATAGGGGCGCAAAAACGAACAACCAAACAAATGCCACAGCATAGCCACATATTCAGTTTTTTTATTATCTTAGTTCTAATAAAAAAACGGAATTAAAGGAATCTGAGATTGATATTTAACAAAGGTAAGGTAATGTACAATAAAAAGTTTTCGAAGTCAAACCAAAAGAAATTTCCCTCTTTTTTTATCAAATTATGTCTATACTTCTAACTGTTTAAAGTTTAATAATAATAAATAAATAATGTTGGACCTTTTTTCACTCAGCATCATCTAGCCCCAAACTAAGCAGAGCTTGTATTGCTTGTATGGGTATTACATTACTGATATACTACTTATATATCTTTTTTGTAAATACATACATATTATATATAGAAAACATCCACACCCGAGACAAATATTTGCAGATCATACAAACACTTGTTCCGCGGCGGGAATCGAACCCGCAACCTTCTAGGCCTTCACCCACTGCGCCACAGAGTCAGCATGAACACAATTTCATTATTTTAATACATAAATATACACAATTTGAAACGAACGGAATTTTAACTCACGATCTTTTAATCTCTAGTTCAACTTGCGTTGGTCCAAATATCAAATCTCTTAGCTATATAGATCGAGGTCTAAAGCACTAAACATCACCAACCAGCGATAAGCGATGGTATGCTCTTGTGTCAGCCGCTGCGCCGCACTGCTCGACACGGATAGGTATGAACGGACCCTCAAACCTTTAAATACCATAAGAAATACGTTGCCATCTATCTTCTGTTCTGAAAGGTCTTCGATCACAAGCGTTGCACATAATGAAGAAATTAATCAGTATTCAGTTTTTTTTTCAAACCATATAAACTTCTTATACACGTAGTTAAGTCAATTGATAGGTACATAGATAGTTTTTTTTTCAAACCATATAAACTTCTTATACACGTAGTTAAGACAAAGATAGGACGCAGTTTAGAAAATTCACTAAACAAATAATTTTGTTGAAACTGAATAGGAGCTGGGAAAAAAATACAAGTAAAATTATTTAAAATCTTTATTAAAATGTCACGAGTATAATAACTGTACAAAACAAAACGGAAAACAAACACGTTTATGACTGTATTCCCCATGCTGAAGCCTCAGGATACGTAGATATTCGAGGAGACCAAGTAGGGGGTATTCAAAGGCACATCTAAACATTATATTTGGCACTAGCCCGCGTTTTGCAAGTAGTATTTTTACACATTAAATTACATACATACATATAGTCACGCCTGTTTCCCGAGGGGGTAGGCAGAGACCAAGGATTTCCACTTGCTACGATCCTGGCATACCTCCTTCGCTTCATTCATCCTCATCACATTCTTCATACAGGCTCGGCGGCTTAGTGTACTTCTGACCTGGCCTTTTTCTAAAATCTCTCCAATTTGGTCAGAGTACGTTCGCCGAGGCCTTCCACAACCAACTATCCCATTCACGCTCGCCTTGTATACTTGTTTTGTTAATCTACTTTCGTCCATCCTTTCTATATGCCCAAACCATCTCAACATTAAATTAATTAAAAATAGAGCTATCGTACCTAATAATTGTTGAGGAAAGTACCTACTGCTTATTCTACCTTCGTGACTGCCACTATAACACTAATTAGAACTAATTGCAAGATAATGATTTTGGGCTATCGCTAATTTGCTGGTAAATTAACTTGTAGATAGCTGTGGCATTTTTGTGACGTAAAATAGCAGTCAAATTAGGTCGAGCACATTATTCAAGAAAGAGTGGTTTTATATGTTCATCGTAAGCAGTTTACGAATATTTAATTTAGAGTTTTAATTTTTTTAGTGTTCAAGTATTGCATTTTCCCAATTGTGACTTTTCCTAAGCAACAATGATCGCTGTTTGCAACTGTATTCGTCAAAAACAATGAAACTACCACGTAAAATATGCTCAATTTAACAACCTGCGCGAGTGTTCATACTTACCGTTAAAATTATGTTCTAAAGCTTGCTTTTATTACCCTGAAGTGACAGATAACGTCACATCTCAGTAAATTGAGCAATAACGTACCGTTTTAATAAAGGATGCTTACTTTAATATGTTGGCATAAAGCAAAACTGCATTCCGTTGCCAACTTTAAGAAAAAAAACATGAGGTTTGCGCCCGCGCGCCTCGAGATTCAAAGATACGGACCTTCCGCGAGCTGTCCCGGAGATGCCCGAAGGAACTCGAGCCGTCGAGGTCATTCAACGCTTTCTTTAATTGCCGTCCCTTATCAACCTATGAGGACCATCTATCTTTCCCCTTCACTCCTATTTGAATACGCTATATAAATGGTATAAGAAAATGCAGTCTGTAGATGATTTAGAGAAGCAGTGAGACCAGTATATCATTCGAGGGAGCCTGGCTTATTGAATTAATGTGGACATCAATTTGTTAGGCTTTAGACGGTCGCTCCATATTTGGGCTCTTAATCAACTTTGATTATGGTGATTTGAAAAGATTGATTTTAAAGGTCTGTGAACCTGGAAAGTTACAAGACTTTCGACTTTATGCCTGTATAGGATGTTGGGTGTGACGTCTAAAACTTTACGGGAGTTTTGACCTTATATAACAGGTTAGAATACTTAAGTACACTTGTCTTTTGGGTTTTTGGAATCCGATATCTGATTACTGACTTGAGTTTTAGCAAAATAAACGTCGCTCGGAACCCAACATAGTGCGGCAGTAACACGCGGCGTTCGTAGGACACGATTTCTGATACATGCTAGGTTTTTGGTTCCCGAAAATGTCCCGAGTCTATTTTGTCTTAATTAAGGGCTATCCAGAACGTGCCGTGTAAGTGTCGTGCCTGGAACGAACTCACACAAAGTATCTGGTCCGACCACGGCTGACCAAAAGTCAATATTAATTTATTCTTTAACATTATAAGAGTCACTTTGAAATATTTTGAATGACTAGGCACGGATAATTCTTTAGGCTAACAAGAGGTACCACGCCACGTAGGCTCCTTTTATCCTTATTTTAATCTGAAATACACGTTCGCTCCGTTAGGCTTACGAAATTCCCGAATGAGAGGCCAAAAATACTTGTAACTTTGACCTGATTATAGGAACGCCGAAAAGTTGAACTGAGGTGGAAAAGAAGCTTTGACAGGTGAAGCCGCGAATAATTTACGATACCGTTATGTTAGATATGGTAGCAAAGCAAAACTTCGATTATCTCAATGGTCAATTTGCTTAGCTGCCTGGTCGGAGCAACTATATTTTCAGCACACCGGTTTGACCTCTTCCGATACAGTCATCACCTACTGACATCATACGATTGTCCAATGTTACATGCCACGAATACGTGAGTTGAACTTACGACCTTTTGGTACAGAAAATGTGGTAGACCAGCAAATGGCCTGTATTGCGCGTAAGTATCCAGGCTACGTAGCCTCGTTGAACAACAAGGTTACGAAAAGCGTTATCTAATCGGTCCTTGTTTATGCCATGACTAATCAAGTGCAGATATAGATCTATCTGACAGTTAGTTTCTGGAACCCGATGCAGTCGCATATCACCGGTCAACAATGGAATGTCACGAGCGTATACAGTTAGGCCTATATATCATTGAAAACGTATAGATATATTTTAGCTCAAGTCACATAGAAAGCATAATTATGGCGCCTGTGTATCGGCGCTTGCTACGAACTCTCACGCAATGACGCTTCGTATTACCATGATCAAGTATAGAATATCATGAGCGTATACGTAGGTATAGGCCTATATATCATTGGAAACGTATAGATCTATTTTATTTAAAGTCACATAGAAAGCAAAATTCTGGCAAATGTATAGCGGCGCTTGCCACAAACTCACGCAATGACACTACGTATTGGTCATGTACATTCCACTAGATTTTCTTGGACTTCCGACCTGGGTAGAGGCTCTTAAGAACCTCTGATGAAGGAATAATTGCGAAGGAAAGGATTGGCGAATCACCGACTTGAAACAATTCGGCTGACCATACGACGAACAAACACAAAATTTACGGAGAGATTTTGAAAATTTTCCTGTACAGCACCGGTACAGCCTGCAAGCAACGAAATTCGTTCATAGCACTAGGAACAATCCAGATTAAGATAGAACGCATAATAGACCGACTTCCTCAAACTATGACTAATGAATACTAATAAATCGACTTACATAAAGCATGGTTATTGATAGTTCAAATTGATATTTAAGTCTGATAGCCATTGTTATACCAGCCTCATTTTCGCTTTGTTTCTTGGACATATTTCGGTAAAGACTACAGACGAAATATAACAAACGGACGGTAGTTTCACTTCAACGGTTCTGTCACCTTGTCCTTTAAAGGCCTTAAGAAGTTGTTTTTGGAGGAAAATATTAATTGCACCTTGAAGGCTTTAGTAGATGCACTAAACAGGCTTTGTAGTTATCATTTTGTCAATGGTTCTATACGTGTATGATCCTTGTGATTTTAATGAATTAAAACCTATTGACTTTGACTTGTATGTGGGAAATAGTACCACTGGACAAAAAAAAGTGATCTGTGCCAGCTGGTATCCTAAAGCAGATTGTGTTTTGCGATGGGATGAATTTAGAATTAGATATTTCCAGTCTCATGATCTTTTGAGGTCAAGCTTTGTATGTCGCGGTGATGAGCTTGCAACATGTCACGTGGAATGCTAACTATTTGCAAAACGCGGGAATGTGCCAATAATGTTTGGTCGTGCATTAGACTACCTCCTACTTGGTATCCTCAAAAATCT
Source organism: Perizoma flavofasciatum (assembly GCA_958496245.1). NCBI lineage: Eukaryota > Metazoa > Arthropoda > Insecta > Lepidoptera > Geometridae > Perizoma > Perizoma flavofasciatum. Next base: position 4,483,703 of record OY292439.1, on the reverse strand, counting down.
GAGGATGTACATCGTGGGGAATACAGTCATGAGCGTGTTTTTTTGCATGTAGCCGATGTGGAGTGACACAGGTCTATTGGCCAATCAGTTTTCGGCTTCCCTTATAAATCATCTCATACGTCGGTGCGAGCTCCTGCCACAGAATACATAATAGTACTACGTCTTCTGGTGTGGAGGGAGTTACGCTCCGTAAATTCATAGCCAATAAATTTGGGGGACGAAAGTAAAGCGAGCAACGTTCGAATCTGTCTTCATTGTCCATTAGCCACTGGACTGTTACTTCCTTACATAGTATATGAATGTTTGATGATAGCTGATCGTGATACCTACACCCTACTGAATTTCAGCTTCAAATGGATTTAGGGTGTCCCAGAATACGTAAACTTATTTCAAAAGGTTTGTTTTGTTGAAAGTGTTCCTAAAAAAAATCTAATTTCCAAAAAAAAAATTTGCTGGAAAATTATTAGTTTTTATTATGTCAATGGCTTCGATTCTGTAGTACACTCAAACCAATCGTGATGTTTGATTGGTTGTTACCGAAAACATTTTCTTCGTCACAAGTCGTCTCGGCTATGAAAATAGCCAAGTTTTAAGAAGTCGTTAAACAAATATTTGTCGTCAACATAACTTTTATGTGTGTTCAGGACAGTACCTATGCATATTCTACCTCTAGAACACCCTGAGTCCGTCGATATGTTAGTTTTTAATAATTAACCACACGATAAATCGATAGAAATGCATGAGATCATCTTATGAGCATAAGTAGAGTAGTATTTAATTAGGGCATTATATTAATACTAGCTTCTGCCCACGGCTTCGCCCGCGTGGTTTACGGATAAAAAGTAGCCTATGTGTTATTCTGATGTATAAGCTATATTACATTTGATTTCATTTAGTATTATATTAAATTTCATCAATATCCGTTCAGTAGTTTTTGGGTGAAAGAGTAACAAACATCCATCCTCACAAACTTTCACGTTTATAATAGTAGTAGGAAACATACGGTCGATCCTTTCTGATTGAAATTATTCAAATATGCTTATAAAAGAACTCGCTTTTAATCAAAAATGCCATATTTGATAAAGTTATTTCTCCTTGGCTTTAACTTCCTTGTATAAAATTGTTTTGTGAGTTCAGTCATGAAATAACATTTTCATTGCACTTCCATGTTTTGCACGGCATGCGACATGGTCCGTTTTGATCGACCTAATAAGGGCTTGTGTTGTGTGAATTCCATTAAGAACTTGATTTCATCACTTATTTTTCATAAATGTAAGTTATGGGTGGTCTTATTGATACAAACCATTAACTTTTAAACTAATTAATTGTATGAGACCGTAAATCTTTCATATTTCAATAATATCTGTTTTCAAACGTAATAAACTGACTTTTAGCGCGCGACGCAAGTAACCTGTTTGTGCGTCTGCCACAAGAGATTCTTTGTTTATCTGTTGGTATGTTTGTTTGTTTGTCAATTCTACGAATGAGCTTATCGGTTTGTATTGCGGTTTTATGCAATCGATTTGTAGGTTTCCAAAGATTGTTCTTAGCTTAGGTTTTATTGCCACAAGTCGCTAGAAGGCGCTCCATGATGATTGTATTACACATCGGGGGTTTTTATATTTTGTTAAAATTAACTGAACTTGAAATAAAATTAACGCGACATAAAGCGATTGTGACGTATCCATCCAATCTTCGATCAACTAAAAATGTTACAAATTCTTTCTTCGGCTGAAAAATTATTAGATAATAACTTTTAACGAATTCTCAGAAACGATTTCGGAGTTAAACGCCTACGGTTAAATTTAATCAAAGTAAAAAAGCAGCGACCTCCACGAAAATATGAAATGAAACAATAAAAACCACTTTTTAATTCGTGACATCATTCCCTTAACAAGGATATCTATCTTGGCATGGCATTGACGTTTTCAAAGCGAAATTCGAAGCTCGCCTTTAGATAACGATAAATGAAGGAACGCAAAGGAAAATAATAACAGAAATTCGCTGTCTTTTTCTGGACAGGCGAGCAAATTTCGTCTGATGAATAGAGTGTACTTGCGGTAGTATAAAAGGCTCATCAATAATGATGATGCTTCTCATCAAGTAAATGGAAGTGGTATTACTTAAGAAATTAATATTTGGGACGGTTGACACGTGTAGTGAGCTGGAACAAGTGACAGTTGTGACATTCGTGAGGTTGCGTGATAAATTCACTGGTTCAATAGGAATTCTCAATTTCCATACGAGTATTCGGAAAGGGACTTTGTATGATGTATGTATTTTTTACTTTGATGTATTATTGTTATCTCGCGCTTCACTATATACAAATGTTATTTTACGTAGCGTGTTACTTGCTTATCGCCACCGGATAAAAACCAAAGGTGTTTGACTTTCGCGGTAGTTCCAAATTTGAACTGTTCATAGGAACTACTACGAATTATTTTATTAAAATTAAAATTAAAAAAAAAAATATTTCAAAATTTACCAGTACTAGGTACACAAAAAATAAAAAATGCCTTCGCAGTTATTGGTTGCATTTCATCTCAGTTCAACGAATAAGGCAGCTGTTCCACGCCTACTCGGGAGTAATGTTTCAATTTGGAACTCAATTTTTTTCCTCAGTTTCCTAAATAAAGCAGCGGATATTTATTTAATAAAAGACTACATGATATATTTTGGCTAAGCCCGGGGCACGTGAGAACGTGGATTTGTGAGGTCGGGAAAAGGATTTTGTCGTCCTCATGTCGTCCTCGTAACGGGACAGTGGACAAATTGCTGGAGAAAAAATGCCAGAGCTAGGAGTTTTTTTAGTGAAGGCCTTGATAATGACACTCGACCCTTAACTGAGGCAGTTGAGCTCAAGTGGGGTCCATCCGACGCTAACGTCTCTTGAACATGCAACCTGCATTTGGGAATAAGGGACCCTGTTACATTATATTATTTTTCTTACATACTTATTTGCCACCAAAAATGTAAAAGAAGGGATGTTTTAAATTTGACTTACCATAAGACTTACACAATATACCTAAATAAAGAATCTTGTTTAGTAATCGTTTAAGAGAGAAAATTGCTTCTGATTTTAGCTCGTTTTTGCCAGCGTGGTATCGTTATCTTAGGCAAAATCATAGCATAACCCATGATTTTGCTTTCAATATTTGTACGGATACTTTTGGATGTTTTGGAGCTAAAGATATAAATTACAATTCGACTAATTCAGCTGCCTGCCGGGGTTTTTTTACATAGGGGGTTTCATCATCATCATCAGCCTACATCAGTTCACAGCTGGACATAGTTCGGCTCATCTCACCCCCTTGCTTCCCACCCGCCATCACTCAACCTAGCCGCTATAGGTTTTATCAGCACACGTCAGTAGGGGTGCAGCGCCAGCGATATGGGAAGGAAAAACCAGTTTCAATTTTCTAAAAAAATCTTGTTTCCTTGAGTGTATCAATTATCTTTATGTACCGCTTTGTTAATTAGATAAGTTCTGATTCGCGATGATAAAGTTACGGCTGAAGTTTTGTTGTTTGGAATTCTTAATTTCTTGGCCCTTGGGGCGCATTCTCATCATTTGCTTTTTCATCTAAAAATCTTAAATTACGAGAGTAGTCGAGTTACAGTGTAACAATGGTTTACGTAATACGTAAAGATTTATTTTCTCTCATCTTTTTCATGAAATGATCCTTGTTCCACACGATTCTATAAGAAATTTACGAAAAAAATATCGTTGACAAGTCGAAGCATAGTTTTAGATGAAAGAGGTAGCTTTCAGGTTACATGCGTTTGTGGTAACGATAAAACAAGATGGATCTATTTTACCACTGAAATATACATAAAACCTTTTACATGTACCTACAAAATTTTTCGACCAACTCTTTAGCGAGTTAAATAAAATAAGTATTGATTTGATTCCTCCTGCGGAATGAACGTTTGCATATCCTGCAAATAATTGTTCCGGTCTAAGTGTTATGGGTATACTACAAATATTTTTTCCAAAAATTGTTGTGGGTTTACTCAAAGATTCTGATACCCACGACCCTGTGATTGTATTGTGTTGTCAGGACGTATGAAAATACGTGTTTCTGACTTGAATACCGAATGCTTTTGCGAAAATTCAACATATTTTTTACATTGAATAAAATAACACCACTGCCAATTTGACTTCCGCCATAACTGACAGAATCGAATGGTGAACAATAAGCTCTACAAAGTATTTTATTGTGCTCGTAGTTTACGACTGAAAGAAATGCAGCAGAACAATAGTTATTTTGGACTGTCTCTGTCATTCAGCAACATTTACTGGTCTCTGCCTCAGTTTATACATGACACTAAAAATTACAAGTGTAACCTGTGATGCGCATCCTAATAATTATAAAAAAATAAAAAGCTGAATAATTTTTTTTTTGAACGCGCTAATTCTGGAAATACCTGGATTTGAAATTTTGTATTTGATAGCCCAATAGGCTATTTAACAACACGTTACGACCCTTAGGAGACGAGAAAAAGAAGTAATAGCGCGGGCTGGCGGTATGACGCGGTGGGTTGGGGGCCGAGGGCGGCCGTGACACAGCTAGTAGAATATACGTCTGCAAACTACGTGTTTGATGCAGTACCTGGTTGATAGTAATCCAATTAGGTTTATAAATGAAAATCTGAATAGTTTGGGCGAATTTCGCCCGAAGATGGTATGCTTTGGTCATCATTAAGCTAAGCGTCGTCAAAAACTTCACGAGTAATTTGAGATCGCAGCATTAATGAAACAACGTCTTTGTGAGAAAATAGCTTTGAACACAACTCCGTCCTTGCCTTAGCATCAAAGAAAACGGCTCATTAAAAACTGTTTCTATAATCCTTGGAGTTTGCTCCGGACCTTCTGAGATTCCAATAAGAAAGACCACGATTATAGCAGCCGATAGCATTATTTTAAAATAAAGTTTGCAGAAGAAGTCAATGGATGAAAATGACTGAATATTATCGTACCATTCTCTTAGGTAGGCCTAATAACATGCAGTGGACTTATTCTGATGATGGTAACATAATTATTTTTTACACAGCATCATCTAGCCCCCAAACTCTAAGCAGAGCTTGTATTATGGGAACTACATGACTGATATACTACTTATATACTTTTTTTTTTTGTAAATCCATACATATTATACATTGAAAACACCTAGAACTGAGACAAGAATTTGCAGATCATACAAACATTTGTTCTGTGTCTCAGGCGGGCCTTTGCTCGCTGTGCCACAGAGATAGAAACACGAATTGTGTCAGTATTACTAAGCAAGAAGAGCACAGTAAAGCAATATCCAAAACTTCACAAACCCACTTGTGAGATTTGAAGCGAGCGATAGCAAAATATTTATTGAGTCGCCGTGACATGCCTCCATCCAATATCGTATATCAGGTGCATAATAGGCTTCTAAGTGAAACCTAGCACAGTATTATAAGGTCTGTGGTGAAACAAACGTATCAAGTAGCGCATAATTGAGCTGATTGGTCAATTTTGGAAGATTATTCACCCTACACAGTACACCTACTACAGTCAATAAAAATGTTCGAAATCAAATCTATGTTATTAACATTTTATCTTCATACTGTTCGTTTTATAACATTCTACTTGTTTATTTTTATGTAAAAAAAAAACAAAATCTGGTTTTTACAGAAAATTGGTATCGATATCAATTAAAGTTATTTTATATAAAATTTTAATTAAATTTAAGAACTACCGGCGGCGTCCTGTTTCATTAGAAACAACACCCAGGATGGCGACAGATGGTTTTGAATTTCGTGATGATGATGTGAAGTCTTTAGTGATGAAAACAACGGTTGGTACTTTCCTGTTTTTATTCCACACTTGCGCAAATTTTCCCGACATCCGCCATGATTACTTATAAACTAGAGAATGAAAATAATGACTGAATGACCTAGAGTTGCAATTTGACAAATACACATTTGAACACAAACTAAAATATCTAGACAACATGTGCATTTTCAATGAATATTTTATTACGCAGCCCCAAACTAAGCAGAGCTTGTATTGTGGGAACTACATGACTGATATACTACTTATATATATTTTTTTGTAAATCCATACATATTATACAAAGAAAACAACTAGACCTGAGACAAATATTTGCAGATCATACAATGAATGATTCAGCTCATAAATGAAGACTATAAATATATCTGATGTTATTTACGTACTGTTCATCTGCTCATGAAATGTAGTCGTTTTTGAGAAAATAGTATATTTTCTCACGTTTTTGTTAGCTCGGATTTCGTAAGCAGTAAGTTGCTTTCGGTTGCATTGCTAATCTGCTGTGTCTTGTTTCTTTAATTATTCTAGATCTTTAGTTATTCTTGTCGAGTAATTAATTTGGTATTTCACTCTCGAGTCCCGAATCGTTCGTGCTTTTAGAATGTCATATCTAGGATTGGTCTAGCTAGTCGCTACAAATAGTGCGAATGTTATTCGCACTGGAATAACATTCTTAAATGCTTACAAACTGTGTATTATACTGCCTTACACATTACCCTCGCTCTAAAGACTGTGACTATGAACCGTAAAAACGATTGCGAAACTATGTTGCGAAAATTGGTGTCAATCAGGTTTTTGTTGTAGCCAAAAATTGGGAAGTGTCGATAAAATTTCCATTTTACTAGCTTCGCTGAACTTTATTACGCTGAACTATGACAGGCCGATATTGAAGCTTCTGAACCCGAGGTAGTTTTATGCATATTTTTGTCAAACGTGCTTGGTTTGATAAAACATAAACTGTCCTGCTGGTAGCTTTTTTCAAACGAACTAGCTTGATACACTCATGTACCTATACGTCGCACTTACTGCCTTTATTGAAGGCTCTGGCACTATTACGCGATTGCGGGGCAGCCGCTTGCTTTCATGTATAATTAAAAACATGGCTAAGTTAGTAGACATCACACTATTTATATTTATGCGACGCGACTAGTCTGCATCCGTAATCGTCGCGCCAGTCCCAGTCCCATATAAGCCGATAACGTAACTGCTATAAAAATACAAGTTTAACTCCCTGTATCAGGGTTAACCGTGCTCTAAGTTCCTACAATCAGTAAAGAGTAACCTCCCGGCTCCCTTGGGATGTCCAAGCAGTTCCATTCGCAGAATTGCAACGCTGTAAAAGGTTCGGACTGCCTCCTTTTGGGAGCGCTTGGAGGTTCATGTTTTTTTAAGGGATTGTCGAATGGTTGCTTAGAAAACTGGGGAAAATTGTAAACAACTGTTTCTGAGATGGGCAGCCAATATTCTCTTTGAAATAAGGGCAAAGAGAGAATATAGGGTGATCATTACCTTTTGGAGAGATTGATAGAAGGATCGACGGCAGCACATAAAAACATTTTCCAAAGAATGCCACAACGATCGGCATATCCTATTCATCAATACTGACTGTTACCATAGCACATACTACACTTTCTGGTGCGTGGATAGAAAAACAAAATGACGAACAAAATAATTTAAATAAAATATCACTGAACATTTTAAATCGCACGCCGCTTGGAATTTCACGTCGCTAAATATATTTCAGAATTCGAAAACATTGGATTTGTCTCTGTCCGAACAATCTTGTAAAAGCTCCTGCATATTTCATTGACTTTATTTGCAAAGTTCGAAACATTCGTCGTAATTATTCCCGCTTCCATGCTTTATGCCCTTGTTCCAATTTTACAATATCACATTGCAGGAGATGTATTGTCTCTGACTTTACCGTTAGCCAACGGATCCTCAGCGTTGACCGACGACAATCAGTGCAGAACAGAAACAAAACGTTCCAGCCGGTCCACAGTCACGGTAGATGCGCAGACAGCGGACAAACTGAAGCTGCTTCCGACATCAAAAGTATTGCTTGATTTTATAAATTCCGCTACAGTATAGCGGAGTTATTGCTCGGCGGGAGATGACGAGTCATCAGAGTAACTGACGAGTCTTCAGAGTGAAAGTATTCAGTGTGCCTCTGCAATGCGCACAGAATACTGTCCCGTAAAAGTAATCACTATGAGAAAACCTGTTGCTTAGCCTGTCTGGGAGTATATCACAGTGTAGCTAATTTCACTGAACTTTCTCCCAATCCCAACTTTTTTTTTACTAGCGATGATTTAATATGTCATGTTTGACTACCGTTGCATGGCCTGCAAATATTTGTTCCCGTTCTGGGTGCTCGTCTCGATGCGTACTCGATATTCACGATACAGGGAATTCTTGTGGTAGGCAGGACTATGCAGAATGAATGAATGAAAATACTTACAAATAACATAACAAAATCTTATTATAAAGAGAGTACAATGAGCGATCTCTTCCAGACAACCTTTGGATGGAGAGGATAGTAAGAGATTGTGGGAGTGGCGGAGGTGTACATAAAATAATAATAAAATAATATTAACTACATCATACATATTATATATGTAATTAATATGTTAGATACATACCTACAGATTTACTACATATATAATTACACATGCACATGTTATGACATAATACACATACATATGAATGTCATTAGTGAGTGAACCACTCAGTTCCATTCACTCACCACCGTAAATGGAACGGGGCGAGTCAGAGTAGGCTCGTTAGACGCCACCCGCTACCGTCAGCTGGCGCACGTTGATGATCGAGTATTTTAAACCGCAGTCTTAAAATGTCAGCATGCACGAAAGTCCTGCGAGCCAATCCATCAGCCCGCTGGTTTTTTAAGTGACGAATTTGCGTATTACGTCTTTGGCTCTCTGGTGCGCTGACGTACCATTCGTTTTGTTCGTTTGTTATAAATAATGCTGGACGTTTTTCACACAGCATCATCTAACCCCAAACTAAGCAGAGCTCGTATTATGGGAACTATATGACTGATATACTACTTATATACTTTTTTTTTGTTATTACATACATATTCTACATAGAAAACACCCAGACCCCCGACAGATATTTGCAGATCATCCAAACATTTTTCCTGCGGCGGGAATCGAACCCATAACCTTCTGCGTCGCAGGCGGGCCTTCGCCCACTGCGCCTCAGAGGTCGTTATGTGACAGCGAACTTTCTGCAGCCGCTTAAAGTACATAGATTCTCACTGTCGTCGTCGCGAACACAATCCCGTCGACAATTTTTGTGCGTTCCTTTTGAATATTTGCTGAAATTGGGAACAGGAGCCAAAACTGAAGAGTTCCGCGTGTATCGATCGCATGTGTGCCGCCAATTAACGTGGCTTTTGATTATGTTTATTTATAGGTTTTCCATCTTTCGCATTGTTCGTAGTTATCAGTTTATGTTAGCTAAATGTAAGTAACGACGCTGCGGTGTAGTGGTTTTTTTAGTAAATTTAATTTAGTCTCATTATTTTAGTTAGTTATTATTTCATATTTATTAATTGCTTTCTTATACATATTGTAATTTTCTATTGCAGACTAGCTTCTCCCTCGGTTTCACTCACGCGGTAACCAGATAAAGAGTAGCTTGTGTGTTTACGAAATATTCAAATTTTCATCCAAATTGAATTGAATTTTGGTATAGTAGTAGTCATATCCATACATCCAAACTTTTGCATTTATAATATTATTAGGAACTAGGATAAGTCATTCGTAGGAACTATCCTACGAATTCAATTTCTTGCCAAAAATAAGCATCCACTCCAATGAAATGTGACGATGCTTTGGAAAATAACGTGAAATAGGCTTTCTGCTTTTCGCGTTCATGCTCATCATTCATTTCAACACAAACCATTTTTGCGGGCTGTTGCGAACTAATAAATGATATCACGCGATCTGTTAAGCTTCTCATTGGTTATCGATCACGTGATTCTTAACCTACATTCGTACCTGAAATAGGTGACGATCAATTTCGTATTTTTTTTTACATTCAATTTGACGTTGATGGAAAACTATGTGTGAATTTTCTCATGGCATGTTCTAAAACCCAACATTCAAAAGCAGTGCCACTGGTTAGTGTTCCAATAAGCAACGATGGGTTTGAAACCTGGTTAGTTTCGTCGGTTAGTTAGTTAGTTAGTTAGTTTTTAACAGGGAGTGTATTCGCATAATAAACAAGGTTTACGGTAACATAAACAACACGTCCCCTAATTGATCCTGAAGCGAGGACAGCCAAACGGCCTATTTTGTTTGATATTCTTGTTTAAAAATCAATTAAAATTCGTAAGCTTACAAGGACGTTTTATTTTGGTACTATAGCCGTTAGTGGCTAATTTAACCTCATCGTAATAATGTCTACACCTAATTTTTTACCCACTTCAAAAAAAATAGTAGGTCCTCAAATCGGAGCGTATTGTTTTTAGCCTCTCATACGCGAGAGGTGGTGAGATCGAGAAATATATTATAAAGTGCCCAAGACATGTCCAGATACGCTATGTTAGGGTCCCGAAGTAACCCATAATCCTAAAGATATTATTAGAAATCTTTAATTTTTGCCATTTAGGTTCAGAACCCTAAAACATCGTTCTTACACCGAAAATACCTCCTGACCTACACTAAGGTATACGAAACAACGATTACCGACACGACAACACCCAGCCCCGAAATAAATATATGCAGAACGTGCAACCATTTGTCCCGCAGCGGGAATCAAACCGTTTCTCAATCGTTGAACAACTATATCAAAAGTTTATCATCAGGCGATCGCTTATATTAGAAAGAAACTCGTAGTTTTCGATTGATTTTCCTAAAATATACTTTGTGGCTTCGGTTATAGCGAGATCTAGGTTTCATCTCAAACCATCTGGCCGAATTGTAACTGTCTTGCCAAAGCCTTGTTCAAAACACTATAAATAACCATGGCTAGCGACTCTCTTTGTGCTAATTCGTTAAGTTACAACTAATTCCTTACACTAAAGTGATTTCGAAAAATAACTCTCTTACTAACTTCTTAAATTAGTAGGGCAATAAAGGCCCCTGAAACTATTTAATTTGGCACGGTTCCCTATTAGTGTCCATGGAGACTTGAGCACAGATAAAAAAACTTAATTGATTTCTCATTTTTAGAGCTATTCTCCGCAAAGAGTCTCTGGCGGTGTTCCAAACATGCCGAGAATTAAATCGTAACTCATATTTGACTTTAAGAAGTTTAAGTACAATTTATGTTGCGACTTGTTCTGCTTTGAAACTTGAAAAATAAATAAGTGGTCTTCAAGTAGAGCTGTGATAAAAACGAACTATATTAATCTATCTATCTATATAAATCTAAAAGAATGTAATTCGTAAATTGGAACACAAATTACCAATTCCATTTTTTGTTGAATTCGAATCTAAAGGAAAGTCGATTGAATTGGGAGACCAAAAATTAAAAACGTTTTATGAATCCGTTAATTAAAAGCGGAAAAAGAATAAGCAACGGGTAAAAAAGTCCATGATCAAGCTAATCTTTACTGACCAATTTGGTCGTCGGATCTTGACTATAATTGTTAAAAGTTCTTTGAAGTACATCACTACTAGGTACCACAGCAGGAAAAAGACACAGTGAAAAGGGATCAGCTAACTCATCAAGAGTACATTATCTATCATCTGTAGTCTACATTTGCTATTTTGCCTCTAACTCGGTCGACCTCAGTGGCGTGTAGCTAACTGCGACACTGGAGGTGCGGGTTCGATTCCCGCTGCGTGACAAATGTTTGTATGTTCTGCAGATATTTGTTTTGGGTCTGGGTTTTGTGGTTCCACGGTACTCGTAGTTCCTGATACTGACGACACGGAATCATAGTGCGGTTAGGACTATGTATATTTCTGTTGGCTGATTTATATAAGGCTCTTGCAATAAGTACCACTGGGCTCGGATCTTCTTATACTTTTCTCTCGTGTATATCCAAATTGAAAAGAATTGCAGCTTTATTTTTCGATGACGTTCTTTTGTTGAAATATCTGTAAATCCGTAAGGGTTTTCCTTATAACGTAACCACACGATTTAGTCACCAACCACAAAGCAGAAATTGCGATTTACTTTCGCTAGTTGAGTGTCACGACATGTTTCGTCACAGGTCGTGCTAGCTCAAGTAAGATCGTAGTTTTTCATTTCATATCATTTATTTATTCACAAACAATATAATTATTGTTTCGATAAAAAAATACAAATAACTTAATAATAGTTGATGGTACACAGTGCTGTTTTTAGTTGAGGGTTGTAACCCCCACATAGTTATCTTGATTAAAAGGTCATACCTCTGGTCACCTTGGTCTACGTGACATAACGTTTTATATTGTATCATCCTGTAAAGCGGTCAACACACCACGGGACACGGAGAGGCCATGCCTGATGACGTCATGTACACTTTGTATAAGAGTGTCCTTGCACGTTTTTTTTTATTAAAAGTTCATACCTCTGGTCACCTTGGTCTACGTGACATTACGTGTTATATTATATCATTCTGTAAAGCGGTCAACAAACCACGGGCCACGGAGAGGCCATGCCTGGTAACGTCGTGTACACTTTATATAAGAGTGTCCTTGCACATTTTTTTTTCTGACATCGAGGGTTATTGCTTAATTTGTTGCTGTTTTCTTGAAATCCTGCTCGCTCCTAAGGCAGTATAAGCTAATTATTAGAGTTCCGTACCGCAAAAGAAAAAAAGTAACCCATTTAGGATCACTTTGTTGTCAGTTCGTCATTCCTTCCGTCTATCTATCTGTCTGTATTTGAAGACCCTTTTTTTCAGGAACGCGTGGAGGTATCAAGTTGAAATTAATATCAAGTACGTAGTTCTACGGCCCCTTGGAACTCAAAAAAAAATCAAGCTTCTAAGGCCCGAATTCATAGTCGATTAAGGGCTCCCCTAGGGGACTGTTCAGGCGCTAAGTAAAAATTCAAGTGCGAATTCAACCTTTATGTACCCAGCTATAAGGCGAATGCTGAATGATGGATTTTGGGGACTGTTCAACCCCCGACTATGAATTCAGGCCTAAGTCAACGAATAAAAATACAGCCAAATATGCGACATATTTTGATACTCGCAAATCAATCAAAACCTACAGGTTTACTTCCCGTTGACCTAGAATCATGAAAAAACGGAAATGCGTAGTTTTATCACACATATTTTTTGCTATAACAAACTTTCACTTGCCGATAGAGAATTGACCGAGACGTATATCGATGTATAGGCGAACATTTTTTCAACAACTAAGTTTGTCTTTCATTCCAATCGGATTAAAAGACAAACTTATATCTTTTCGTTAAAACAATATTTGGTCCTTTCATAGTTTGTGAACTTCAGTAATGTGAATTCTTTTGATGAATATACAAGCTTGTGCGAAACCCTCGGTGCGCGCGACTCGCTCTTGTCCGGTTTTTTTTTGCTTTGGAAAGCTATGGGTTTTGTATTTTTTTTGCGAAATAAACATTTAGAAGGGTGTAATGTTCACTTATAATAGTTTAAGTGAAGAAATTAGCGATAATTTTCAGGAAAGGTTTAATGAAACATAGTTTACTAAGTAAAATACTACTACTAAGTACTACTTCTAAGTTTACGAAGTTAAGAAAAATAAGTTAATCATAAACTATTTTTGGAAGACGTCATCGAAATTCATGCTCACCGATAGTTGGTTGTTTTAGAAGTACGTTGGCGGATGAGAATTGAGTTGTTGGTGTGATAGTAAATTAACCCAGCTATCCTTAAGAAGCTGCATTAATTAATGTCTGGCATCTGGTTTTCTTTTGCCATCGTCCATCCACCTCCAATGAGAATTATCTTAACTATTTCTAAACATTCTAATATTGATTTTATTCTGTTTATTGCTGGTAATGCTTCGAGAGATTTAGTGTTTTTCTGTGATCAGTATTTATTTTAGAACTAAGCACATATCTGACTCAGATCTCTCTGAAAACCCGGTTAAACTGATGCGGTGGCTGTGGCGTAGGCGGTGGCGATTAAAGGGAAATGGTTGCCAAAGACCCGGTTAAACTGATGCGGTGGCGGAGGCGGTGGCGATTAAATGGAAATGTTTGCCAAAGTTCGCGTGAATGTGTTGATCACCATCGCCAACGGAAATATATTTTTATTTTCTAAGCTTAGCGTATGCATTACTAATCTTTTATCCTACTATCCTATTTAATATTATAAACGTGAAAATTTGTGAGGATGGATGTTCACAAAAACACAGTTCACAGTTCGCAAAAACTACTAAATGAATTTTGGTGAAACTTTACAGTAATATAGCTTATCAGAATAACACATAGGCTAATTTTTATCCGGATACCACGCGGACCATGGGCAGAAGCTAGTCCTACTAATATTATAAACCTGAAAGTTTGTGAGGATGGATGTTTGTTACTCTTTCACGCAAAAACTAATGAACGGATTTTAATGAAACTTTACAGTAACATAGCTCTTACATCAGAATAACACATAGGCTACTTTTTATCTGGGTACCATGCGGGCGAAGCCGTGGGCAGAAGCTAGTATTATATACTACTTAATGTACTCTTCCAACAATCAAAACCTTGCAGATTCAAATTCAAACACAAATCAACTACATTGTTGCAAAGTAAACTCCTAGAACAGAGTTTTGCACAGTTCAGAAATAACATAGCTTCAGCAATCGAGAAATAACTTGCAGTTACTGAATCATAGAAGTATACAAACTTTATATGAGTTTCACTACGAAAATTATTTTACAACTAGCTCTGCCACGATCGCCCTCGGTTCCCGACCGACCCACCGCGTCGCATCGCTCCACCGTGCTATTACTTCTTTTGCTCAGCTCTTAAGGGTCGTAGCGTGATGTTAAATAAAATCTAACCTTCCTCATGAACTGGACTAACAAATGCTCCGACTGGTATTTCCAGTCCGCTTACAAAAAAGCGCGTTCAAAAAAAAACTTAAGCTTTATTATTAGTATAGATAACCAAATAAAAGCTACGACCAAAGCAGTGACGTCTTGCTCTGAAGCCTGCGAGTTTTCTAATTAGATAAACATAAAACAAACACACTCACGACTATATTCTCCGTGATGGACATCCTCAGATACATCCTCTCCAAAACGGAGAAGGAAAACATGCTCTAAAACAAAAAAATCTGAGGCATGTGCCATTAGTTAGTGTTCGATTAAGCGGCGATGGGCTTGCAACCTGTCACGTGGAATGCTTAGTACTCGGAAATCACGAGCATGTGCAAAATATAATGTTTGGACTTACCTCTGACTACTATCTACTTGGTATACTCACTTGAGTATGGGTGTTTATCGAGGGGACTTAAATCGTGATTTAGTTTGTTTCTTAATCTAAATTCAACGCGATAAACCCATTTTAGACCATAATACGAGTAATAAAATGCAATTATGCCTGAATGTTGCCAATTTGATATCGGCTCATTTTGCCACCCCAGGGCAAATTCACGCCCTAGCAGACAATGTATCAGCTGGGGCACTCAAACAAGGCCCTAGGGTGGGTGAATCCGGTCTCAAATATTGCAGTTTCAGACCAAATATCCAAAGCACAAAGTCAAATATTCAAACAAAGGGTCGGAATCTTTCATTCATCAACTTTTCAAGTAAGATTGATCCAAAATGGCGAACTGCTCAATAGGACTAGCGCAGAAGATCTAACGATGTAAGGATACCAAGAAGTGGTTGTCAGTGGCACGCACTATGCAAAACGTACATGTGCCAAACATTATATTAGGCACATGTACGTTTTGCATAGTAGATAGCATTCCACGTGACAGGTTGCAAGCCTATCGCCGCTTATTGCACATGCTTTCTTATTATTAGTTCTTGGGCATGCCGGTTTTCTATGAATTTTCACCGAGTAAATTATCCTACTAATATTATAAACGTGAAAGTTTGTGAGGATGGATGTTTGTTACTCTTTCACGCAAAAACTACTGAACGGATTTTGATGAAACTTTGCATTAATATAGCTTATACGTCAGAATAACACATAGGCTACTTTTTATCTGGGTATCACGCGGGCGAAGTCGTGGGCAGAAGCTAGTTATTTTATAAAATAATACCTTACCCAATTGATTTTGATTTTATCTGGAAAAATCATAAAGTTTTTTGATATTCCAAAATTTTGTCGTAGTACCTCCAACTAAACCAAATAACCACTGATTTTGATTATAATTATAATTTAACAATAGGTTTGATCTAACAATAGGTTATTTAAAATATCCTACCCTAAAAGTAGCTAATCGATTGCTCTCCATTCTTATTGAGGAATGACGACGGTCTTCAGTGCTGACGACTATAGACTTATTAACAGCGTTTATTGAGGTTTTTCTTATAATACAATTATTAACGTATCATAGATAAAATAGAGATGAGATACAGACGTACTTTTCGTTCACGAGATAATGACGTGACTAATGAGAATACATGTCGCGCTGTGACAATTCTGATCGAACTATTTTCCGGTATTATTTTATGTTTTTCTTTATGTATAGTGTTCGTATAAATGAAACCACCAATCGGGGGAACCATAGCATTCGTTTATTCCAATGTTAGGTAGATGTTACAGCGACGACCTTCTTTAACAATGTGCCTACCATGCACATCCTGCTGTGACATAGAGCATTACTATAAAGATAAAGATTAATTTATTTGCTTCAACATAATGTAGGTTACAGTTGTAGGTCTTAAATATATTAAATGTTTTAATTATGTTCTACCTTAAAATTAGACATGCAAATATTTAAAATTATATTTTGAAGTAAATTATTCATATGGAGTTCAATAAAGTGTTATTATTATTATTATTCATAAAATTAAATGGTCAATGTTTCAAATCGTCAACTAAAAAGTCATTAATATTGTAATAGCACTTACTTACTAACAATTGTTTTAATTTAGCTTTAAACATAGTCTCACTAAGAATTAAGAAGGCCTTCGGTATCTTATTATAAATTTTAGTTGCTTACAGACTATACTTTTTTATATATATTTCTAAAACACACACATTTGTTAGGTTAACATAGTTCGATTCAAGACGTCTGTCTTTATTGCGTTCCAATACACGCTCATTACAGTATCCAGTTCCTGTAATTATTCTGCCAGCCATAGACGTCTGTTGTCATGAGTATTAGTATGGATCATGTCCACTGTCCGTCGAGCACGCTCCGTCAAGTACGACAGGACGAGGCATTGCTTTTAGCTGATTGTGTGGGGTAGCTCATAACTACCCTTTCTTGGGAACCTTTTCCACTAACTTTGATTTGAAGGATCTGCCAAAGAGGTCCTACTTTTATTCAAGCTTTCTGAGTTGATTTGAGAGGTTTTCTTGGGTTTAATGGTTTTAGCCTGATATAGATCCGTTGTTATACCATACATTTTCCAAATGACTTGCTCGAGTAGTCTGAAAATTTCAGTCGCAGTAATATCGCAATAGGATAAACTGACGTACGTATGTGTCAGTTTAATAGGATAAACTGACGTATTTACGTGAGTGTTGATAGTGCGGTAGGCCACAATGGTCAACCCTACCTAACGAGTACCATAACATGTCTTACATAGGATACAAAATAATGTATAAAGAACGTTTAATGAAGGGCAATTCAGTGTACTGAAGGGGCTATTGAAGTGCAACAGTGATTAGATTTTATTCATTATTTTTCTGTCGCATCTGTTATTTCTCAAATAAAATGGGTACGCACGAAAAGCAATTACTATATTTTTCTATAGAGGGGTCAAAACTGCCTCCGGACAGAAACACCCCATAATTTAGGGGACTGCACATATGCTACTTAACGACTGCCACTCTTTGATTCGCACCATTAGCTCTTTTGACCGTGAAATATTGAAGTGGCACGTATGTTTATGGCGAGAATAGAACAAAAATATAGAAATTGTTGAAGAGTCATTTTGGAAATCCATTTGTAAAACCTGGTAGAGGGTTTTGTGATGAAAAGATTTGTGAACTAGAGAAACTCTAGTAGTATAGTTAGGTAAGCATAAAACTATGGGAGAACCAGCGGTACCAAAATAGATCCGCCCCGTGTTCCAGACGTTCGCAGTTGCTTTAGTTGCGCCGGTTTGACCGTAGTATTATGTCGACTTTAAATATTCTTGATGCACGACTGCTTGATTCCTGATTGCTAAGATTTTTTTTAACAATTTTTTTATTTTTTATTTTTTAGACAATAGATTTCTGAGATTCCAGTTTTTGAGTTACCGCTCTGAATTGAAATATGGTTCATTGTCATACTGTTTTCATCCAGTATTGGGTATGTGAGTTTCCTAAAAGTCTCCAATCCGCTTTGTTCTGCGTTTCACGTTTCCACGTATAGTTTTAATATTGTCTGACCATCGTGCCTTCTTGCCTGGTTTTCGGTTTTTAGTCCGAGGTCACCTCTCGGTTATTTTTAGCTCCTTTGGTTTTTAAAGCATCAGCTGAGATATAAGTTGGACCTTCTGCGGATCCCTCGTTGCTTATTCGATCTTCCACAACCATAGTATTGACCTCTCCATAGTTATCTGTGCTACTTTTAAATTAACAATGAAATATGCCACAATAAATCTTCACAATATATTCTTAGGTATAATGAAATAATCGAGTTAAAACTAAACCCAAACACGTGCCGTGCCGTCCTTAACGAGAAACCCGTTTAATTTAATCCATCGCCAAATATGAAATTCCTAAGTTTTAATGGGATTTTACACGAACATGATTCATACAAACCGACAATCAAATCCCATTTCGTAAATGCGTTTGAACGGGCGGTGTTTTTTGTCTACCCTCCACAGTCCCGTCCTAATCAAATAGTTGCTATCCAGTTATTTATGTGAAAATACGGAGGGTAGTTGGTAATGAGACGTGGGGCAATTTGCACCCCAGCGTCATCAGGGGTTGAGGCCGAAGATAAAGCTAATAAGAATTTTATAAGACGTAGATTTAGGAACGTTCACAGCGGGCCTTTAACTTTTCCATTTAATTAAATGATGAAAATTTCGAAAAAAAATCGGGCCTACACATTTTTAAAATAAGGAATATCAGTTACATAAAAGTGATTGAAAAAAAATCATAGCCATTGAAAACTTATTCAATTGAATGGGCAGAATTATCCCCTTTTGAGAAAATCTTGTATAATATTAATTAATGTAGTACTAATCTGGCCTTTACTAATTTGGCAGGCCTTCTGCACTACTCAAGCATTTACAAAATGGTAGTTATGGCTCGGATTTTTCAAAGTACGATTTCTTTCTTCCAAGTACTAATTTTATCGATAATGATTATCCAACGCCATTTAGTAACGTGTTCTTGTCCGTGATCTAAGAGCTAATTGCATATGAGGAATCTAGGCTGTCCATAAAAAGGTGCACATTCCTTGTGAGTACAAGTCATGGCGCCGATGAGTAATAGATGCCCTAGAGTGGAACATGACCAGAACCCGTTGCTTTCTCCATACCAACTAACCTTAGGATCACATCGAAAATCTAACAGAATCCAAAATGCACATCTTACTTTTAATGTAGGTCCGTCCCGTAAGCCTCTGGTATTGATAAGATCATAGACTCTATCGTCATTCCTGCACTTCTTACCACTGTTCGGCGTAGGGGGAAATACGGCTCGATATAGTTCGATCTCAAAACTTCACAAAAGATATTTGGATACATGCAAGTTGGTCTCAAAATCATCCAAAGTAGGATTTCATAAAAAATAAGATAAAACACCTTGTTATGTAGGTAAAATATTTAGCTTACCAACATTATTCTTATCAAACATACGACAAAGCTGATTTTTACAAATATGTGGGTAATGAAAACACACATAAAACTGTCGAAAATATTTTTCAATTTATGCTTTTAGAGACTATATACTAGCTCTCGCTCTCGTGCCGGTCACGAGAGCGTGACCTCACACTGCGCTTATTTTGCATGGCGTGACAGTGACATAAAAGTCAGAGTATATAAGCTCTAACCGGTTGGCATTTACAATATTAGTGTCACAAAGTCAATTTTGCAGTCACATGGCTAACTTCAGACTTACTCTCGCAAAACGGCTGAATTGATGTCGTTCTCCTGAGTTTATCCCTCTGCATGACCTAATGTAGAAGTTTTGGCCTCTTGCTTTTAAAACACACTTAGTTATAGGAACGAGTTGGACTTCATGAATTTAGTAGTGGTTTTCCCGTGACTTATACTTTCGAAAACGTATCACTACGAATAAACATTTCGCGCCAAAACACACATACCAAAATCAACAGACGCCTGGTTTTTGAACGACTATCAACTGGGTAATAACATTAAGTTCGGACCATATCCAACACGAATCAAAGCGTTTCCCCAAGGTTTTCACCGTAAACGTCTAAAATATGCGACGAATATTTATCATGAAAATTTTGCAGCAGTCATAATCCTAGTACTGTTGCACGACAAAGCAAGTATGGAATTGTGAGTCGTCACTATCTGGTTATCTGAGAGCCCGTTTTCTTGTATACAAAAATACTTTTCTTCCAGTTAAGCTCCAATCAACAGCCAAAAAATGTGCCTTATACGACCTAGCGTGGCGAGCGAGACCCAAGAGATTCGGGACAAAGTATTTACATGTTCTGTAAATATTTGTTGAGTGTCTTGATGTTCTCGTAGTTATTGATACCCACGGCATACTAGTGTGGGGTTAGAACTATGATATATTACTTATGGGTGTTTATATATTAAACAACTAGCTTCCCGTCTACCCGGATAAAAAGTACCTTGCCTTTGCGTTGTTCTATGTCATGAACAATGTTGATTCCAAATTTCATGTGATTCGTAACGAATATTATTAGCAACTAACATCCAAACAATATTATAAATTAGTAGGATAGATTAAATGAGATTACATCGATGACATCATAAAGGTTGCGGAAAGTTGATAGAGATGGCTCAGGAGCGTTCGCCCATCGCACTTTTTAGTGGGG
This sequence comes from Perizoma flavofasciatum, assembly GCA_958496245.1. Lineage (NCBI taxonomy): Eukaryota > Metazoa > Arthropoda > Insecta > Lepidoptera > Geometridae > Perizoma > Perizoma flavofasciatum. The sequence goes on along the minus strand of OY292439.1, from coordinate 4,462,842 downwards.
GCCTATGTCCAGCTGTGGACAAAATAGAAATACATAGTTTATACACGAGTTAATCTTTAGTAGGTACATGGCACTTTTTAAGCTCACTATGCCTCCAGATTGTCTACGAAAAAGCCAGGGCCACGTGTTAAGAACGAAGTAGGAAAGGGCCAGTCGCTTATAAAATCCGTGACGGAGTGACGATAAAGCTCAAATAGCTTCCATTTACGTACCGAAGGTTGACGTGTTAAATTCTAATAAATTTCCGCCGTAAAAGTGTTGCTAATCTAATAGAGAAGTCCGATCACGTCCGCCCATAACGAAAAACGCGAGAAGTGCCTCCTAAAAGAACTTCCACACGTGCGGACTAGTGTTTTTTTTAAGAAGAGCTACAAACAATTATCCCTTGTATCATCAGTTTGTTCTTGGTCCCTAATAGTCACCCAGCGCCAAGTCAGTGACTTCTTGAGGTTGCCCTCGAGATGTCGTTATAATCAAAATAGGTGAGATGAAGAGATTCAGTACGTCACGTAAAGGATCCTTTCAGTTACACGTTATCTTTGAATGCATTAACGAAACAATGGGTGGTAAATAGAATGCAATAAATACGTTTTATATGTAATTTTGAAAATATATTTATCATAATACTTGAAAATAAAGTATGCAAAGCGTATGTTTTGACATTATAACAGAGCTTAATCTTACTTTTCTACACGTGTGGGTCTATGCTGCATTTGACTGCTGGCGCAGCCTTTTAGGCCATTGGCACACCTCCGCCGCGAAACTATAGCAGTGGAACCACTGCTATGGTTTCTACCGAGACGCGGTCGGTCCTAACTGGCGGACTGATAGCGGAGTAAACGTCGTCGGAGTACACCACTGAAATCGAGTGGGAATGAGATAGACTAATAGTTAAATGTGCGCGTTAGAACAGATGGTTTCGCTTTTTTTTATAGACAAGCCGTGGCGGAAATGTAGCGGGCTTGCTGCTATGGTTTCGCGGCGAAGCGGATGTTTGCAAGAGACCCAAACTTTTCATAAACCCGCTTGAGTCAGCAGACGCCAGCACGTGTAGAACGCCCATAAAACCACATACGTCCGATCCCGAGATTGCTCCATCAAATGCGTTTTGAAATTCGAATTTGAGAGCACTTCGTGGGTACTCGGTCTGCAAGTGCATTCTTCCTCGGCTAGATGATTTTGAAAGCGAGGGTTTTTACTATAGGTGGCAATTGCAATCTTATAGTTCTTCAAAGACAAAAGTCGCATCTAGTTCCAAATATATTGTTTCATACACGATTAAAGTAAAATTCAATGAATACCAATATACCAAATTAAAATTGTGTTTATATCTGAAAGACATTTTTATTTGAAATAATATTTCATCAATGGTATCAATAGCTGGATATCACAGGGCTAGCACTCAACGTTTCAATAATCGAACAAAATACCTACCAAATAATAAATTGATCCGAACCAAATGAAAGTATTGCATACATTGCAACACTACAAAAAAACAAACGCATCAGTTTTATTATTAGTATATAGATAAATAGTGCTGGAAATTTTCATACAGCATCATCTAGCCTGAAAGTAAGCAGTAATTACATACTTATTACACACAGTACCTCCCCACATACATCACATAGAAAACAAAGTACTTCGTACGTCAAGGTACTTATTACGTTATATTTTACTACAATGAATGACCAAAATATACCCCATTTGTGACGCATATCTTCAGCACGAAAGGTAAGGGTAAGGGCATATGAGGGACATAATAAAAATTACGTAATACGTCAACTTGACATGCAGGGGGCCGCTCACATCCCAACCTTGATTAATGATGGGATGGATAAACCGCGAACCCCTAAAATTAGACCTTCTATTTATTGCTTATCCATTTAATTTTGGAATATAAAAACGAAAATGTGTTGTGTTTTTCTGACTTTTACAATAAATATACCTTACTTAATAAAAGCCAGCACTCCGGTCACGGTCCTTAAGCCTCTATATAGAATGTCACGTTGGCTAGCCCATTTCTTATTGTATCTCCGAAAACCTGTGGTGCAAAAGATTTGGGGTGTCATTGCAGGGCTCTTTATAAATCCAACGATGTCTTCTTATGTGATGCATTAAACTCTAGTCTTCCTCAGAATTAACCAATTTGGAGGCATTAACCAAGCTCTTCGACATTATTTCATCACGTTTCACGGCAAATTAACCACTATTACACAGGACATTAATGATGTGATTTGTTTGACGCTTTGTGAAAGCGGACGCCGGTGTCCGGGACTCAATTAAAAGGCTCATCATTGTGTCTCGTTGGGGTGAGGATCAAATTTTAATTGCAAGTGTCATCAGACGCCAATTACGACGTAGAATGTTTTCGGATTCGTAGAAAATTACTTGGTATGTGCAGAACTCTGTAGGTATATATATTAATCGAGCCTGACTTTGCATTATAAAATGTAGATAAGGTTTTCCTAAAAAGGGCGCCGACGGGTAGCGTAAGAAAATCTCTCGTTGCTGTTCAAGCGGGCGCGATGTGACGGACGGGGCGACCGACACGACTCCGACGCTACGAGTAGCTTTCTTTACCAGCTCTACGGATCGGTCCGGCACAAAACAGCCTGTCTACCGGAGAAACATTTAGATGAAAAAGCCAAGCAGAGTTTGTTGCCTGATTCTTCAAGGCTAGGTCTCGCGCGAGGAGTCGGCGTAAATTCACTTTAAAAATTTTAATTCACGTAGTTTTTAAGCTGACGTTTCTAAACGATCCTTAAGATTTCAATGAATAAAAAAAAATACTTTGGCTCTGCGAATTTCACTGATTTGCAGAGTTATAGTGATCATAGTGATTTTCTCGGATTTCAAACGAAACCGCTATTTAATTCTGTAAACTAATTTGGGAAAGAAGAATGAATCCACTTGGTAATGTAGTTTGGCCTACCTCCAAACTTTAATGTTTCACTTTTCCCATCCTTGACACTTCGTTCGAATATATCAGCGATATTGCTAGTTAAATAAAAATATTGCAGTGGCAACAGTCCAATTTCATTCTTATGCCAAATCTAACAAACCCTTATAAAAACGCTTGTGAAAAAGCCTCGTAATTCCAGTATCTGTTCATGTTTCTTCCAATCTCATGAGACCCTTCTGATACATTTTTGTTAGCTCACGGAAAACAAGCTCTCGGGTAAAATGTACCCCAAAAGTAAACAGTAAAAATTCATAATCTTATTGCAAGTGTAGCTGGAATAATAGATTGTGTTTGAGTAAATATTAAAAGGGGGAACGCAGCTGGCGGAAGCAAACACAATTGGCGCAATGAATATAATTTCGTAAATGTGCATCCGATTAATGAAGCTATAGAACGATAGCCCCGCCCCTTTCTTGATGAAAGTGCATACTATTCATCTTTCTCATTATCTGGCCCTCCTTCTACTACTGTAGGCAAACTATATAACTACTTCAACTTCTAATTTAAAAGTGTGCACAAAGCAAACGCCGACAACGATAAAGCTTTTTCGGTTAAACGAAGATCAGCCACTCTTATTACACTAGCACAATGGCGATCAGAGCTGAAAATGGCACTTTATTTTAAAACAGGAAAGATGTGTGAAAAGTGTTCCCTTTTCAAGTTGTAGAAGATTTGTAAATTGTCTATCAAAATGGTTTGTTTCTGAACGTTAGCCTCTCAAAGGCACATCCTTATGAATTTTCATAAGAATTTATGTCTTGGACAGTTTTACATAATGAAGGTAAACAATTCTCGTTTTCAAAAAGCAGTCAAAATAAAGTCTTGATTTTATAGGGCCTCGCTCTACCGGGCTCGCAACTAATATGCCAAAAAAATGATTAAAAAGAGTCCTCTAAGGCAAGCAAAGTATCAGGAATGCCCCAGGTGTTGCAGATGTTAATAGGCGACGGTAACTGCTTTCCATCAGCTCCCATATAATGCTTGTTTGCTACAATATAAGAAAAAAACTGTTTGATTATAAAATATCATACGCACTTATATTATTACTTTATCATTTTAACAAAGGTTCGAATAAACTCCATTTGTATTCCACGAGACCCAAAAATCCAAACGTCGCTGATGGAATCGTGTGTAATGTGTGCGAGAGCTTATCTAACCATCGCGTGGATTCGGAGGTTGGAAAAAAGACACACAAGGATTAGTGCCATATCAGGGGCTTGCGGTTAACACTCACTGCCCTGTTTTACCCCATGATAAAAGATACCCTCCTAGATTTACGGATCCCAGTTTATATTTGATGCGAAATTGGTGGAGTTCATTCTATGTATTGTATCATTTGCTGTAAAAGTGCTTTTCCGGGCAAAATCACTGTCCCGCATATTGGTATTTTGGCGAAGCGTCAGTAGACTTCTGTCGATTGATGATGATTATTAGTGTATTACTGATTCAGCCTCTGATTTGTAAAATATTACAACTACATGAATGTATGGACCCAACCAACTGGCAGTAAAATATTTTTTATCCCTTCATCCGAAATGTCAAATACCATAAAAAATTTACGACTGCACGTAAAACTGTAGTAGTCATAGATGAACAATATAATTTTGGATCGAAAATTTTATCTCGCTCATGCAAAATTGGTACTTGTTTTTTTGGTTGCAAAATTGGATTTGTTTAAAAAAAAGTTAGTTTTCTAATAAGTGCCAGAGAGTATCAAGGTTGATTTATTTATTTAAGCCTTAAATAACAGTTGCACCTTAATTAAATTAAGGTAAATTTATAATCTACAAATTGTGTTTTAAAATTCAGCCCACTGCTGGACCAAGGCCTCCCAGTTCTTTTTCTATTCTTTCTTATTATTTGCTGTTTGAGAACTCAGTGCGTCTTTATAAGCATAAATCGATGTCTCTCCATCTTGTATTAGATGCCTCTTCTTCTTTAAGCATATCTTGGGCACCATGCTATCGCAGTGCGATCATGTCATTTCTCGTTGCTGGCTCTTGCTATGTGACCTGCGCAATTCCACTTTCGTGCATTTCCTACTCCTACTTTAAATTTGCATTTCGGTCTTATATCATTTTCCGATGAGGATAAACTTCTTCTTCCGGATAAACCACTTATGTTCACTTCACAGTAGAAGAAAAGCAGTCGGAAAGCTGAGCTAATGCTGTCGCAGTGCCACCATGCCATTTCTCGTTGCTGTCTCTTGCTATGTGATCTGCGCAATTCCACTTTCGTGTATATCCTACTCCTACTATGTCTTTAAATTTGCTTTCCGGTCTTATATAATTTTCCGATCAAGATGTTGAGGATAAACTTCTTCCGGATAAACCACTTATGTTCATTTCACAGTAGAAGAAAAGCAGTAGAAAAGCTGAGCTCATGCTGACACAGTGCCACCATGCCATTTCTCATTGCTGGCTCTTGCTATATGACCTGCGCAATTCCACTTTCGTGTATTTCCTACTCTTATTATGTCTTTATATTTGCTTTCCGGTCTTATATCATTTTCCCATCAAGATGTCGAGGATAAACTTTTTCTTCCGGATAAACCACTTATGTTCACTTCATAGAAGAAGAAAAGCAGTAGGAAAAAAAAGGTACCTAGGTAATCTATAAAACTTAGTAGGTACAGATCATGTGGGATAAAAAGAGAGAGAGAGTTCTTATATATATTTTCAAAATTGTGTTTAGTAATTCGATTTCTACTCAAAATTAAGTATATGCTTAAATACTACTCTTTGTATAGTCTTTCGATATATTATTTCGACACTATATTAATAATAATCCGTTCTTGTTCGACCCCAATAATGTATGGTCCATTTAATATTGAAGTAACATTGGTCGATTGGAAATCATTGTTCCGATGTTTGGGCCAAGCGTGAAATTATGTTATTCTTATTTAACTGAAATTTATATAATTTCTGTTATTTGATGGAGTACACTGATATGAATGTTATTTTAGGTGGTTTTTATGATAATCAACATTTTGGCTTCAGGCAAGTTGCGTTTAATGCCAGCCATGAAAAAAACCCATGATACATAGTCCTTGTCTTAACACTAGGATTCCCTGTATCGTGAGTATCAGGAACTTCGATAACCATGGTAACCCAGACACGGAACAAATATCTGACAAACATTGTCAACTAAAGTGGCAAATAAGCAGACGAACCACCTGTTGGTAAGCGGTTACCGTAACCTATAGATACTTGCAACACAGCAAGATATCACACCAGGCCGACCCAGATACAAAATAGTGAAAGTCACACCTGTAATTCACCGGCACCTACCCTTCAAATCGGAACCGAGCAATGCTCGTTACTGCTTGGTGACAGAAATAAGTATGGTGGTAGTACTTCTTCGGACGAGCTCTTTCACAAGCTCTAGTACTTCTAAACGTCATAGACTTAAGCATCATTTTACTTTGGGTTGGGCTGAAAACAGTGATCGTATATCGCTTAGTGTGACCATGGATATTATAATACTATCGTAGTAACATAACCCAAAAGAAAAAATATCATCCCAAAAACAGAATACATAGCAGAATTATAATAATAATAATGCTGGAAATTTTTCTAGCCCCAAAGTAAGTAGAGCTTGTATTATGGGAACTACACAAAACTACATGACTGATTTTTTTTTATAAATACATACATATGTTACAAATAGAAAACACCCAGATCTGAGACAAATATTTGCAGATCATACATGTGTCCTACGGCGGGAATCGAAACCGCAACCTTCTGTGTCTCAGGCATCCTTCACCCACTGCGCCACAGAAGTCATCAAATACAAAGTGATATATTATACTTACGAAATTGAACAAAATGTATAGAACGTGGTTGAGTAGTCTCAAACATAATAACAAAAAACGTTTGCTTGAAAAAGGTAAACATTTTTTTTAACAAGAAAAGGGAATGTGAATCTCCCGTATTGAATTAAACAAACCTACTTCGTTTTAAACCATCATTTGTTAGGAAAAGCCCCCAAAGAACGAAGTAGACTTTCTTAAACCACAAATCCTACCTCGCTCCGTCCAAAAACGCGATATATCCATGTATTACCATAATATTTGTTATGCCAATCGGCATCCCCAACAACCCGGGCATTACCAGACCCGTTATGTAGATTAAGTGCTTTCTGTACGACACGAATAAAGCGGGTCAAAGTTATATGGAGTCTGCGGTTGTGTGCTTGAATGTTCCGATAAAACGGAAAGTTAGACCATACAGTGTCACAAAACACGTCTACATACGCGAAAAAGTGATGTTGCCCACGAAAATTAACTAGTTATATTTAAGAACAAAAGTTTTTTTTTAATAATCATAAATTCTACTCGTACCATTGCATATCTACGTTGTGCCGCCCCCAAACGAAAATTTGACAATACGAAGATTAAGTTTTTTGATTTTTTCTAAAATAATAAAAAAAAACGGTAGAACAAAAGGAACATGAGGAAAGACCTCTAAACGGTCAACGAAACGTCAGCAGGAGAATAGTAAAGTACGTGGTAGAGTCGTAATAATATTCTAAAATGATACCCAACCACGATAATTTTAATTCTATGAAAACAAATGGTCTCAATATGGTGGTATTTTTGAGATATTATTACATATTTTGGGACGCCTTGTATGAATAGAGAGATTACCTTTAAAATTCTTTCAATTGCTGTAAAGTATGACCTCGTGGCCAACTCTATGAATTTTTGCCGCCCGAAGGCATTTAACGAGTCCTTAATTTAAAACTGCTCAGTGATGGTCATGCATTAATGAATGAACCCTGGAATAATGCAATGGTATAGGATACGAAATGTGTTGCTAATAATCTTTTTATCGGCTGAATCGATTTGAATTAAATTAGGAATAGATAGATAGAAAATTCTTTATTGCACAACTATAAAGTACTGTACATAGGCAAACATAATGCTAGATAGCATTCTCTTCCAGCTAACCTTTGTGTTAATGGAGAAGAGTCTTGAGGTAGTGCATGAATATAAGAAAAATTATAAATGATACGCTAGAGCTAATCTATTAATAAAACATTAACACTGCTCCCTAAATAAACATAATTACATATACCAATCTACTTACATAACCTAACCTTACAAATTACAGATAATAATTCATAGACTACTAAATATTCTATATAATATATATTATTCTCACAATATGTAGCTGAGAAACTGATTGCTGAAACTTTGTAGGATTAGAGCATGAGAGCTAAAAAGTGATTGTAAACTTTGGATCTGAAAACTTCAACTGAAGACACCTCACGATATGACTGAGGAATACTGTTCCAGAGTAACAAGAATAGCTAGTAAGTGAAGAATAGCTGTAGATCGTGACCTAGACAAACACAGATGCTACATGTAAATTTACAACCAGGTCGACTTCATTGGCAAAAGAGGGTTTGTAAAAAAATAAGACTAATCTATACTAAAACAAAAAACCGACTGTTCCCCATGATCAACATTCTCAGTTACATACTATACTTAAAGAGTAAATCTTTGAGTATAGCAAGCAGGGGGTAGTCAGAGGCACGTCCAGTAGTATTCCAGTACAGTAAAAGTAGTATTCCATGTAGAGTAAAAGTAGTATTCCATGTGACAGGTTGCTAGCCGTTTACTGAAACACTAACTGATGGCACAAATGCTTTCAGATTTTTAGTTATAGGGCTTTTTGGTTTTCCTTTACTGTGCTAGTATTAGTTTAACACGTGCTTAAAAAGTACGTGTTAAACTAGTACTAGCACTAAACCCTATTTCTTTTAATCCTTCTCGATTTATTCCTTAAGAAATGGTTCCAAAGTTTCGGTACTGAAAACAAACATACAAAAATAACCAAATCGTTTCTTTAAACTTTTTAAACCGAAACGATACTAACATTTTATTACCCCTCCACTGCAATATGCCTTGAACATAAGAAATAATCGTTTCCCGAGCACACAAATAAAATAGTATTTAACCAAACATCACAGACATGAATCTATGGCCGTGCTTGTACTGTAAATCTTGCTTTATAGCGGACTATCTCGACGAAATAGCCACCGATTCAAGAACACTCGATTCTATCTTTCTTGACTCTTCTGAGATTGATCGTGAGGCATTAATTCGTCTACACTTTACTTCTAAAATTATTCAGTTCTTAAGTCGATGTTTGTAAAATGAGCCTTGTTATTTCAATGAATTAACCTGTTACTTTGACAATATTGACTACAGCACCATTAATTAAAAAGTAGAATGTATATCTTGTTTGAATCAAAAACTTACATAATTATGCTCACAACTGTATAGACCATAATGGACTTTCTCAGATCAATGCTCAATACGCAGATTGAGTGGAAGTAATCAAATATAAGTCCTTTAGAAGAATGTGGGCATGTGTCAAAACTTTACTTTTGACACATGCCCACATTCGCATAGTGTTATCATTTCTCGTTGCATGCCTATCGCCGCTTTATTAAAACACTAGCTGCGCCCCGCGGTTTCACCCTCGTGAAAAATAATGAATTTAAAAGTATTTTACTGCTACGTAAATGTCCTTATCATAAAACTATTTATTTGAATAAGAATTAATACTAAGATATGACCAACTTTTGTTTCTACCGGCGATCTAATTAAATTTTAGAACACAAAAGCTGCTATTGTAACTTAACTATGATAGTTAAATATATTCCCCCGAGGACTTATTTGTAGGTTTTTGTAATAATGAGTACTTTATTCATGTAGTACATAATTTTTATGTATCATCAATAGTTTTCTCAGCGCACGCCAAAGAATGAATTTTATAGGCGAAACAAAAAACCTTTCCTCTTTGTAATATTATTAGTATATTAATATTAGTATAGATTAACCAAAGGCACATGCTTCGAATTCTTGGTTCTAGCATCTAAAGTTATGCCGGTTTTCCTTCACCGTTATGAACCGAGTAAAGTACGTGGTATAGTCGTAATTATATTTTAAAAAGGAATGATAGGTTAATATTAGTAAAAAAACCGGTTGGTTCTTACTGATCACATATATATTTTGCTATTGGTCAGGCAAAATATCTTCTCTATGCATTGTCAACTTTTATAGCTATTTGCTTTCACATATTTTCAATTCCTGTTGTTAGCAATAACAGATTGAAATCATACGTTTCAATCGTTTTCAATTCTGTTATTCTTTATAAAAACAACAACGTTCACTTTGCTCCATACCAACAAGAAAATATAGCGATAGAGCTCCTGTTGCACTCTAGCATAAGCCATATTTACGATAGTAGCAGTGCAGCTAGTTCACTTTTTGTTATAACTTGCATATATAATTTATCCATGATTTTAAAATATACCAATACATCAAACCCGGTGGGAATTGATATATTGGCTACCCAACCTTAATTAGAAAACTTAAAGAAAGCCAAAGTACAACATTTTCCTTAGGCACAGTAGGCCGAGCTACTGCGCGGTTTGCACCGAAACATCCAAAGATTTGGACCATCCTGAGACCGAATCTCGTGGCGGAGTGGTTACAGCACTTACGTATCTTTTGTAGTGGAGTTTGTACAATCTATACTATATTTTGGAATACTAGTCTACAATAACTAGTGTTTTCCAATACAGATGTGTTGAATTAGATTTTACACTGTCTGTGACTGTAGACAATTCATACCGACAATAATGATGAATCATGGACTCTGTACTCGTCAATGCGTGCATCTAATCGTTCAACGTGACATTCAGTATTCACTATTCATCCACGACAATGCTTAAATAATTGATCTGCTTTTTGTTCACTGAACTATCTGTATAAGCTAAGCTATGCTTTTACGTCGTTGCATTTAATATGATAAAATGTTCTCATATCTAAAGTCCATATCCGTGATATCGGCCGTTGTCGACCACTTTAGGGGGCACCGTAATTAGGGTTGCCAGGACGGCACAATTTCCCCAATAATCGGAAAACTGTAACGCAGGCAAAAATCTTAATAGGGGTTTATGATGTCGTTTACGACCACATGAACTTGGTAACTCGTTTTGAAATTTGAAATTCAAATCTTCCTCTGGTTAGTCATACTTACTTCTTGCTAAATTGTTGAGCTGCCTAATAAATTACTTATTTTTTGTTTCAGGTATGAATATTTCGGATGAAAAAAGAGAGAGACAGCCCTAAGGTAATGGATTTGCCTTGCGACCACTTTCCTCAAGTGGTAAAGCATTCGATATACTCCAATACGTTTCTATTTGTCGGTGGCCTGATTTTTAAATGGTTGTTTTTCTCTTTAGTCTTTTAAAAAGTAATGTTAGTGTTGTAATGGATACAAAATCGATTTGTTTACTTAACATACAAAAATAATTGTAATCTCGTAATTGATGACGAGAGAACGGGGAGACGGAATTAGACTTACGTGGTATTTGTTTAGCTATTCAGAGATTCAAAGATGTCGTTATGGTTAATAATAATAATTTTAAAATTAAAGGATTGTTTTTGCAAAACATAGATGTCTACTCAATTCAGCTCTTTCAAAACCTTCATCACAATTAAAAATAGGTACCTACTGGCAACACAGATCTACACTTTGCGTACATTTGTTTTTGTACAAAAACAACTTTAAACACCGACGCGTACGGGAGCGAGCGAGCGTAAAAAGTGTCCCGATTTGATTGATGACCGTGTGTCACTGATTGGACGGTGTTATGCAATGTGGAACAAGTATTATTCACTAACTTATGCCAACAGCTTCGCTCGCGTGCTATCCGAATAAAAAGTAGCCTGCGTGTAGAATAAAAAGTAGCCTAGGTATCAAACTATTCCTGTATCGAATTTCAATCAAATCGCATTTTTAATACTCGTTAGTGTAGGATAAGAAAATTTGTTTATTTTTATCAAAATATACAATAACTTTACCATAAACAAAAACACGTTCACGATTGTATTCTCCATGATGGAAATTCTCAGATTCGTACTCAGTGCGTAGATCTATGAGATTACCAAGTAGGGGGTAGTCAGAGGCACGTCTAAACGTTAAATTTTGCAAATGCTCGCGTTTTGCAAATAGTTAGAATTCCACATGATAGTAACTTTGCCACTGACCAAAACTTCTTATTGGCCCCGATTCGGTAGTACACTAACTAAACTAAATTGAAACTGTCGCTCTCTTTTACTGATAGTGCAAGCAAGAAAGATATAGCTACGATTTTAGTGCTGTCAAATTAGTCAGATTTAGGTTTTCCATACAAATTTAGTCGTGATTTCAAAACATGCTGACTTTAAACATGAAGAAAAGCGCCACGTAAACTTTGACAGAAGAATTTTATTGCTGAGTAGCAATAAAATTCTTGCCATCTCTTTCTTGCGTACACTATCAGTAAAAGAGAGCGATAATTTGTTAGCCACCGTCACCGCGTCGGTTTGACCGGGCCCTAAGAGACATCCCCACGTCCTCCTACGTGGCAGATCGTTTTAGTCAAATACTGTAACAGACCACTAACCCCTCGACGCGATTTGACTTTCTCTTACCGGACCGGAGGTACTTAATTTTTTATGTACCTACTTGTCGAGGTGGTTTTAGAAATTAATAATTCAGTCACCCCTTGCTATTAGTCATTGCATCTAATGAAAATGTATGCGTCTACTGCGTGTCTATTGTAGTTAAAATTTATTAATATGAATATGCGTTATATTTGTTTGATAGAATGATATTAGATAACATAGCTGAGGGTGGCCAGCTGAATCTGGTGATACTTTTTTAAATTAATTTTTAATCATTTCAACAAGCTCATGGTCAAGGCATGTGACATAATGAGTTTTATTTTAATTAATCTGCGTCAATGCAGACCGCAGCCTAATTGCACAAGCATTTGGGGTGAAACCAATCTGGTATTAATTTTGACCAATGTTCAAAACCTTCCAAACTTGAAAATGGGAATGTCTAGGTCGAGAAGAGTCCTCGTTACAAGTCCTTTCAAGTTTGAAGTCCTTCACTCTTGATTACCACTATTGATATCCTCACGGATTTGTGGATGTCGAGAAATTTTGAATTGTTTTTCATACGGAAATTGACGAGCAAAAACATACTCAGTCTATGCTGAAAAGTACTTTTTAATCGTGTTCTTTTCACATTAGCCTGCAATCCATTATCCACGTTATCAATTAAGGCGCGCGGTTATGGTTAAAACAAAATATTAAACTCAACACCAATGTGGCTAAGTGCATCATTTGTCACCACTGCACCGTTGACGTTGCATGACGTCACCGCTATCTATGCCACTCGATTTTTTTTTTAATATAAAATTGGCCTTATCGTGCAGTATTTTGTACTTTGGGATTTTATGTTATCTGAATCAAGGCATACGGCGTGCCACTGGTAAGGTAATAAGAGAACTCGACATCTAGCTGAATCCTATCCTACTAATATTATAAATGCGAAAGTTTGTGAGGATGGATGTTTGTTACTCTTTCACGCAAAAACTACTGAACGGATTTTAATGAAAATTTACAATAATATAGCTTATACATCAGGATAACATCAACATCAGGATACTGTATTTTTTGACAGTTAAGTTATTATTATTTTTGTCATTGTAAACTATGTAACTTCTTATTTTTTTTTTATCTCTGATCCGTTGTCCTCATATCTGTAGTTTTAGCATATATATTTTTTTCTATTAATGGAAACTTAATTGGCACTCAGCCTACCTACATGCACTTTGCATGTAAGTATTTAATTAAGTAATTTAATGTGTACCTAGCTGTAAGTTTTCTTAAAATTCAAAAATAAAATAAATAAAATAACACATTGGCTACTTTTTATCCGGGTATCACGCGGGCGAAGCCGCGGCAGAAGCTGGTACCTATATAAATAAATACACATTCAATAAACACATACGTAATCCTGGCCCCACACTAGAATTCCCTGTGATATTCCCTGTTAATTAATTCAAGATAGACAGACATGCAGTAATACATACAGATAGATATACACATAGTGATACAGATAGACATATAAACATACATACTGGCATACAAACAAAGGCTGTTTGTGTCCGTGTAGAAGTGAAACTGCTGCATGTTGTTACTCCCTAGTATATATTCTGTGCATACTTACAGCTTTGTTAATAGTGCTTATGTGGTGTGCCGGAAGGACCAAAATTGTGGTGACGTGAAGTGTTAGCACCATCAATCATGTAGGAAAGTGTCCATGGGTAAACTATTCTGGAAGTTGGTAATTAATGAAAGTCAAAACAAATTTCGTTTCTGCAAGTGATGTGTTTGAGGTGATTTGTTTAGTTCTTGTTTGTTTGGATTAAAGTGTATTCGAGGTTCTTGTCTCACGTAAATAATTAAGTGCGTTACTTTTGGCTTATTTGACTTAGTTCCTTTTGAAATCATCATGTCTCTCATTTAATGTACACTTTGTTCCTTACTTACGTTCTCAGCTTAGGAACACAAGTTATTATAGCACACTTTTAGAATTGTGATTTATTACATAATACAGTGTTACAGACTTACTTAGTCCTACTCGTTATTATGTAGAACGCGTGGACTTTACATGCCTTATCATGGAAAATATATAGATCTCTGTATTGAGTAAGTATATCGTTGAGTAGCGTTTAATCCTACGAAGTCTGTGTGTGTGAATGTTTGTTACCACGTATCTTCGTAACTACTAAACCGGTTTTGATGAAATTTGGAATGTAGATAGTTTAGGTTCTGGAATAACACATAGGCTAATCTTATTTTCGAAAATCAACCCCTAAGGGGGTTAAACAAGGTGGTAAAGTTAAATAAATATTCCTTGGTTTTATTCACTCAACACATAAACTTTAAAATAAATAATGAGACACGTATTTTTTATTTTTTCAAAACTACCCTTTGGGGGTGTGCAATTGAGTTCTAAACTTTGTATAATCCTTGGTTAGATTCATTTAAAAGTTAGTGGACATAGTTTGAAGCCTGGAGACGATCATATGCTACTTTTATTAACATACCATGCGGGCGAAGCCGCGGGCAAAAAAAACCTAACTGCTAACCTGTTATTTTCTCTGTATAAACATGAAATGAGCGACATTTGTAGGTTAAGTAATTTTATGAAAGAAACATACACGCAACACGACGTTGGAAAAAAAATACAGATGAAATCGCTAGCTATCTAAAACCCATTGTAAGATTAAGATCTATACAGGGGGTACAGAACAGAGAAGTATTTACCCTAAGCTCCCCGGTTTGGTTAGTTTTAATGTTACCGTGTGAAAAGTTAGTGGACATGTGAATAAGCGCCAAAAAATTTATACTCCATAGTTCGTATCTCGTTAAGTCTGTTAATCCTCTTAATTATACCTGGAATCGATACACGTTATATTTCTCATTAAGTACAGTTACAAGGAATAAATTGGTACTCGTACATGTACCTTCCTGTAGGAATCACAGTTAGTCAGAAAAGTAATATTTTGTTGTGCGATGAATTCCAATAAGCTTTCTTGGAAGTGGTGACTGAATGTGCCAGAATTAGTTTAAATTTTTGGTAGGGACTATAAAAAGCTGCTTCTTGTTTTTGCATTGTTTTTTTATCGTTCAATCAAAGTTAAGAAATAAAAATATAAAATATAACGATACAATCATTGTCATAATCAAAAGCCTGTTAAAGTCCAGGGAGAGCCCTACACCGTCGCCCGTTTCGTGGTCGGAATTCGAGAACCTTTATCCCCAGCAATTATCGGTTATGCAAGCAATATGGTGTGCTAATTGACTTTGACTTAATTAAATTTCATCGTTTTGGATTTTACTATATTGCACCCTATATTTGATCTATACCGTTAATACTTAATTAACTTTTCCAAAGAAACAAGAACATAAAAGCAATTCCACAAGCTGATAGCAGACGACATAAGATTAAACCGCAAACGTAACTTTTATCCACTCGAAAATATTTAATTTTTCTTGTAACTGTGTGCAATTTATCAACCGACTGCACTGAACAAGAGAGGTTTTCTAAAAACAGCTTCTGTCGTGAGCCCGACATGTTGAGCGCAAAAAGATCAAGTTTATAATGTCGGCGAAATTAAACTGCTGTTTTTAATAAACATAGCTGTATTCGAAAATATGCCGTAGTTTTAATAGAGAAAATCAACTTTGAATAAAGAGCGAGCATGCTCTTGCTTTTACGAGTATGTTTATGTCTTACATGCAAAATATGCGCAGTACGATAGGGACGCATTCTGGAAACGAGCGCGAGTTATTGATGATATGAAAGTTACCAAAAGAGTACCTGACTATCATATCAATCAAAGTTTTAAATGTTTTGTTTCAAAATCGAGTTCGTTAATTCCACTAAGGTAATCATACAAAAGTGCCTCCTACCGATTAAAAAAAACACGCAGTATTTTCGAAACATGCTTAGTATTGTGCCAATATGCTTGGTGTTTTCTATGTATAATATGTATGTATTTAAGTAGTATAATAGTCGTGTAGTTCCCATAACACAAGCTCTGCTTACTTTGGGGCTAGATGATGCTGTGTGAAAAGTGTCCAGCATTATTTATTTATTTATTTGGTTGATATTTTTACTACCCAAAAATCACCCCGATATAGAAATGCCTCCAGTTTCTCAGTACGATGATTTCCGAGGCGCATAATTTTTCAAGGCGCATCGTAGTACTGTAGCTCATTATAGTGGATACCGAGATCCTTCTAGGTATAACATCAATACCTAAAAGTACATAGTTAAAAGTAGTGGAGCTCCTTGTGAAAGAGCATTTCTGGGGAAGTACTACCATCAGGCCTACTTCTGCCGCCAAGCAGTAATGCTCGCATTCATGTATTCAAGCAGCAATGCTCGCATTCATGTACTCAAGAAGCAATGCTCGCATTCATGTATTCAAGCAGCAATGCTCGCATTCATGTTTTCAAGTTTTAAGGGTATGGGTGTCCTTGAAATTACAGGCACATGTGACCTGTCTGACCTATGTTCACCTGTTATGTCTCAGGGTCGGAAACGCGCGAGTGATACCTCTGGTGTTGCAAGCGTCCATAGGTTACGGTAACCGCTTACCAATAGGTAGACCGTATGCTTGTTTGCTACTTTAATTACATTAAAAAAAAACTAAATCAGCGATGGTAGCATCTTAACGACTGCCTCATATCATAAGTTATTTTTTCTTTCATTTTGTATGAAAGTGTTTCCTTTGGTAATACCTCTCTTAATAACAGAGTTTTAATGCGAAATGCTTATACTTATTATTCCATGTCTCGAAACGAGATTTTAGATGGAAATAATTCGGGTGGGTTCATTTTTCACTGGGGGCGGTATACACAATGAGTTGCTCCTTTGTTTCTTGTCTTACAAGAATTTTACTTTTGTATAACGGTTTTAAAACGTAAATGGCTTTTAAAAACGAGGTAGATTTTTCCTTCGCCGGATCCATTGTATTTTCTAAATCACTCTGTATTAAGTCGCTGATCAGAGTGATGTATTGTCATACCTCACATAAGGGCTGTGTGACCAATGAAAGCAGTGTACCTTTATAAGGTTCCTTTCATAAGGTATAATTTTATTACAATTTTTCCTAATATATTGCTTATTAATGTATTTAGTAGTTGTGTAAAAGTAGATTGTGTTTGGCGGAATATCCAACTATGACGTTCCTACCTCACTAATTCATTCAACTTTGGATCCGCTTGGGCCAATAATTCTGAAATGCACTCTGAACCATATCGCAAGTTCCAAAGTATTTTGATTGAACGTGTGTTCATTCGATAGCTTTCGATGATAGAGGTAGGCTTGTTAAAAACATTGACTATTCAGATTCCAACATGTCTAATGATTGTTTGGAAACATTGACAAAGAACATGTTTATCTTAGAACGAACGTAACAAGAGAGGAACGCGTTAACGAGGCAAATTGACTTTAAAATCCATCTACAAGTACATTAAGCTCGGGAGTATCGTATTGCGGAAAAATAAAATTAAACAATAGCGGAGTCAAACGCGCAAACGGCGGTAAGGCGAAAGTGGTTCTTAATTTTCAATTTCGTCGAGATCTCTTCAACATGATATTACGTTGCCTTTATTAAATTCTCTCGGCATGCGGGCCCTACTTATTTTTCACGGCAAAATTGAAAACACCTTCGCGAGAGGTAATACGTTCGCACAATATACGAATGGGTTTATGGGATCAGTCGCGGCCAGTTGGGTTGCCACCTAGAAAGCTCGTAAATCCTTTACGACAAATAAAAACACGCTCTCAAAGGCTCTTGGCAGCATAAATCATTCAATCGCTATGTAAAAGTAGGCTTTGAGTCCAGTCTAATTAAAAATATTCTCGTTTCTGTTCCTCGAATTCCTTTAAACCCCTTTCTCTATCTGTTTTTCAATTGGCCGTGTTGCCAGACTTGTTAATCTGTTAAGTCCTCTCCAATTTGCCGGATCTTGTCTGTTCCCGAATGTAAGTACAGAGCTTCGCGATGTTTATTTTTCTATTTTCAGTCTGCGGAGTGTTACGAATTTTCTTTCGACCTTGGCCTTGATAAATTCAAGAATATGAAGCAAGCGCTTAATTACATCATCCGATTTTTTGGATCCAATTCAATATATATAGTTAGTGCTCTTCGGTTTAGATATTGTATTTTATTGGTATCTTTCTCATACACGTTGCTCCGGTTTGTCCCTCTCTTTCTTACATTATCTCGTTTTCCCTCTCTTTCTTACTCTAATCGGACAGTATAAATGCCTTTGAGAACTTCTCAAGAGAAAACTGTTGAATATTATGTTAATAAAGAACAAATTGGGTACATCTAATCTTTCGTGAGTACGAGTAAAGTTAATTATCTTAATAACTGTTTGGCGATGTAATGGAACGTTCGTTATGTAATTGAATTGTTTTGTTGGTAGTTCTGATTCCATCACTAATTGTTTCGCCCGACACACAAGACACGACCTTTCCAAAGAAAGGTTTTGAAACTTAGACCAACTCGTGATCGTAATTTACATCGCTTCAGAAACATTTGTTTCGTGAAACACAACTTGCTTTTCAAGACAATGTATTTTTGATGGATTCTCACCAAGATATTCGGTTGACGAAACACTGTCGCCGTAACTTCTGAATTATAGATTTGAAGACAAAAAGTTTGATTTATAGATGCTTCCGGATTTATGCTTTCTGCATTCCCAGATTGAATTCATAACGAGGACTCAGAATGTACAATGCGAATATTATATTCTTCAGTTTCAATAAACATTTCAAGGACTCGACAACATCACAAGTCTCATGAAGGGAAGGAAATCTTTGAGAGTAATATTTTACGTCGGTTTTAAGTTGGTTTTCCAATCCGCAGGGAACAGGTTGGCATTGAAATAAATTTTATGGTTTTAGCTACATTTCATATTTAGATGATCGTTTGTTTGTCGTAGCCCACTGTAAGTATGTATGTAGGTCCCTTTTCTGCATTGGGACTCTAAGTTGGTCTATTATGCATGGTGAAATCAAAGATCAAAGATGAACAGTTGGCTCTTGTGGACACCACCGTATTCTTAGGTATCACCCTAGATAATAAGCTTCAATGGGGTCCTCATATTGATGGGTTATCGAAGAGACTTAGTTCTGCGGCATATGCAGTCAAAAAGATCCGTCTTTATACAGACGTTGACACAGCTAGACTAGTTTACTTCAGCTACTTCCACAGCATTATGTCGTACGGTATACTGCTGTGGGGGAGTGCTGCTGATATCAATACCATTTTTGTGCTGCAGAAGAGGGCTGTTCGAGCAATTTATAATATAAGCCCCAGAGAATCACTTCGCGAAAAGTTTAAAGAAATAAATATAATGACATTCCATTGTCAATACATTTATGAAAATCTGATGTATGTTCACAAAAATATTAATTTGTTTAAGAAAAAAAGCGATAATCACAATGTTAATACTAGAAATAAAGATAAACTCGCTGTTGCCACTTGTAGACTCCATAAAGTTGGTAAATCGTTTAAAGGGCACGGTGTACGCTTTTATAACAAACTCCCAAGAGATATACAAAAATTATCAATTAACAAATTTAAAAACGTAATTAAACAAAAGCTTTATAAAAAGGCATACTATAAAATATCTGATTATTTAGATGACAAAAACTCTTGGGATTGAAAATGCTCCAACTCGAACCTATTGTTTTGTAAAAGGATCATTAAAAAGAATAACCAGCCTTGTTTTCTTGCCTTTCTTTCCTGGCTTGGTCGCGGAGGAACAGGCACCTAGATAAAAACCGACGTTTCAAAGTGGTCCTTGTGATTTTATTGAATAAATGAATTTTGACTTTGACTTTGACTTTGACTTTGGTGTCTTACCACTGTATTTCCCTCTTGCCAGGTTGAGGTATGTTAGCGCTTATATGGTCCTTGCCAACGATGGTGAAGGAACCAGTATGGTACAATAATTCAATGACTTTCTTTAACTAAATTAAAGATTCTAATAATGAAAGAAACTTCTTTCTTTAAGAATTCGTAATTTGTTGATTGGCAAAGGCCTTACAAGTTTCATTTTTCTAGGACTTATGGTTTAGGCTGTGTGTTGATCTGCCAGTAACTAACGGAACAGTTTTATATATATTGATAAAAATGCATCACGAAAATGTACCTACGTATTCGTTAATTCCCAAAGTTTATGTCATAGACATCAAAATAAATAAACATCTGAAAGACGCATACACAGTCCTGACCTCACACTAGAATTCCTGTATGGTGAGTATCAGAGATGAATACCGTGGTACCATAATACGCAGAAACATGCAAACAAACATTTCTCGCGCTCCGGGAATCGAACCCGCACCTGCATCGCACCTTGCTCACCGGGCTATTGAGGTTTTTGCAACCTCTGGTACAAACGACGACCTATTTAGCGCAGTGGGCGAAGGCCTGCCTGAGATGCAGAAGGTTGCGGGTTCGATTCCCGCTGCGGGATAAATATTTGTATGATATATATTCGTCTCTGGTCTGGGTGTTTTCTATGTATAAAATGTAAGTATTTACAAAAAAAAATATGTAAGTAGTATCAGTCATTTAGTTCCCATAACACAAGCTCTGCTTACTTTGGGGCTAGATAACACTGTGAGAAAATGTCCAGCATTACAAATGCTTGCGCCGTTACATAACAGTCTTGCTCTAAAGGGCAGATGATCGTTAGTTGCATCTAATATCAGTGGAGACGTTAAGCTGTCCAGGACACAGTTGCTAAGCTATGTTGAAGGAATTTGGCTTTAAACTTGATTCCATAAGTTCGAAGCTACTATAGTCTAGTTAATTATTTAATCCTAGATCACCCATTGGCTAACTAATTGCACACCAGTTTATTCGTCAGTGAATGCGTTCCTAACTATAATGGCATATAACGAGCTCCTTGTTAGAACAACAGATATACCTAACATACATACTAAGTACATATGAGACGTGATCTGGTTTTAATTTATCTTAATGATCGGTCTGGCGCCTCTATACATCAATGTGATATAATAGTGTCCTTGTTTCGAGGGACTATATTTTTACTTCTGAATCGAAAAAACATTAGGAGAACAAAACAAACACGCTCACTACTGTATTCCCCATGATGGACATACTAAGTGAATAAATATTTGAGGATACGAAGTAGGGAGTAGAGCTCCGGATCTCGATACATCCCATCCCATCCTAGGCCAACACGGCTTTAACAAAATGAAAAAGTTCAAAAATATTTTTTTCTCTCCCTTTCCCAATTGGTATACCAATAAAGTACTATTTCCGCTTCAATAAATCTCACTGGAATAATATAGATACCAATACGTTATTTGCATAACTGATAGACGTATCACGGGTTATTGAATCCTTATCAGAGGTCCATGACCTCTGTATTTGCTATTGGGGTTCGATGCTACTTATATTTGAGGTTGGGTCAATATCTGTCTGATATCGAAAGAAAATAAGCAAGTATTTAGGGAATATTAGGTATTAGGTAAATGACCCATGCTACTTTGACTTGCAAATTCGAATGGCTATGTCGACGACTATCAACAACAAATAAACACAACACTCACAACTGTATTTTAAATTATTGACAACTTCATACATGATCACTGTATAGATTTTTGAGGATAATAAGTCAGGTTAGTCAGAGGTACGTGCAAACATTACATTTGACATGTCCACGTGACAAGTTGCAAGCCTATCGCCGCTTATTGGAACACTCAAACGACGGCACATGCCTTCGGATTTATGTTTCTAGTCCATGCCGGTTTCTTCACGATGTATTCCTGCTCACCACCACAGAGCACGTGTTAATTAATGGACACATACATTTTTGAGTGGAAAAATCCTTGGGTGTGCGACCGAGTTCGAACTCCAACATTCATATATACATATATATATTAGTAATAAAAAATAAATAGATAGATAGATATCTTTATTGTACAGTAAATATTACCACACCAGTAAACACTATTATATCTAGTCTGTCGGATAGATTGATCCAAACGGAGATCTATAGACGCTGGGTGCAAATAGCATCCTGACTCATATGTATATATTTGCATAGGTACATACCTAAATACATACTTTGTATTTTTGATTTTTTATTGTATGTGTATTTTTAATGTAACGACGATACATGAAATGGATCTCGTGTCTGAAATAAAGCGACTTATTATTATTATTATTCTTTATTTATTTTTAATCTCAGGCTTATACCTGGAGCTTTTATAGGCATTAGTGGAGCCGAAGCTAACACTAAGAGGCCTTTTTGTACAATACAATATATAAAAAAACGGTTTTTCGTAGATGGTGAATGATGAAAATATTGGATATATTGGGTGATAATCTGGACTATTACAGGAGTAAATGCTTAAGGAATGGTTGCTGGGCTATGTAGGATGAAACGGCACCTGCCAATTCTGACTCAAATTATAGGCAGGTGATGACTCGCCGTCCACTAAACGGGCCCCATAAGTGCCGCCAACGATAGGCATCGTAGAAGCAACGTTGGTGTGAACGGCTAAAGGGTGTCGAGAGGTGTGCTGCAGTTTCACCAAACGCTACTCCCGGCTTTATACCTTTAAGACTTCCACCTTTGGAGCATAGGTTCCGCTCTTCCGCCTCCACCTCCGACCGGCCGGCTAAGGCAAGCCGAGGGTCAGGGGTCTCTGTCGACCCCAGGGAGTAATGGGGCTCCGCGGTGTCGCCACGCACCGAACGCTCGCCACAAGCGCGTCCTGCGGGATTATTATTATTATTACAAAAAAACACGAAAAAGAAATTATACAATGGGCGACCTTATCGCTGAAAGCGATCTAAAATATTGTTTCATTTTTAATTACAATCACATTGTCTTAACAGTAAGAGACATCAAAACGACAATGTACAAAGTACATATATACTGTGTAGCAGCATCTATGAATTTCACCAAACTAGTGTGAAATATATCCATATAATCAGATTCACATATAATTATTATCACCTAATATACTGCACATCAAGCATGATGGAGGAGTACTTGCTATAAATCTAAGTTAGAGCATATATTGGTCATAAACTTCAGCTTTTTACGTGGCCTCCGCCCGATGAAGTAACTTAAATCTTGGATGGTTTAAGTTTTAACAGGATCATGCCTGAAACTTTTATGTAACTATCTTTAGCCCGCGTATTTTGCTGCCTTTCTTTTCAACGTGCCCTAGAGAAAATAAACCACTCTTATTATTAAAAACTTCAGGAACAGACTGATGAGTAATATCTAGTGATTAAAAAATGTAAAGTGAAAAAATGTTGTTCGTTGAAAACCTATTTTTGGGTTTAGTCGTATATGAGGAAACAAGTTGATTATAACAAAACTTGAATAGAGTCGTGTTGGCCTGGTGGGCGGAACGCCGACATCCGATCCGGAAGTCGTGGGTTCGAAACCGGTCGTGCACGAATGGATTTTTCCACTCGAAAATTTACGCATGCATTAAATTTATGTAACACGTGCTCTCTTTTTTACTTAAAAATAGACAGATAAGAATTAATTAATGAATGAAAATACTTTATTGTACATCTTATGAAATAAACAATAACACATTAGATTTAAAGTACGTTGGGCGGTCTTTACGCTTAAAAGTTATCTCTTCCAGACTACATTTGAATTCTATGTGATTTTGAAGTGCCTTGGGGCTTAGGTACTTTATAATTTGTGTAAACTAATGCGTGGACTGAGAATGTGTTTTTGCTTTTGATGTGTATACAATAGTACAAGAGAGAGCTTATAATATTGTATTTGCTTTGAATAGACTATTCCGAGATGTAACGCGGCTTGGCCTCTTTTATCCGTCGGAAAAAACAGCTTTAGGTAGAGTTTTAGTAAGCCTTAGATGTTCCGTTGAACGTTGAAATGGCGGCAATCGTGGGACGTCGTAAAATTGTTGTAGACTCAAGTTCCATTTGACAAAGATAAAGACAAAGCGGTGATAGGAACTTCGGAAGTTAAATAAACATACATTTGCTCAGACAACAATACAGTTTTTGATGGAGTTTCGAGGCGAAGCGAGATAACAATGGTCTTTGAATTTTGTTTGAAAGTGATTTTCAATGTTCAGTCGCGGTACTTATTTTGTGGACCAGTTTGATGTTTCAAGATTTCGTAATATCCGCGACCTCCTTGGTACGCGGGGGCCATACCGAACTAAGACACTAGATCATTACGTAGGATATCCTACTAACATTATAAAGGTGAAAGTTTGTGAGGATGTTTGTTCCTCTTTCACGCAAAAACTTCTGAACGGATTTTGATGAAACTTTACAGTAATATAGCTTTCACATCAGAATAACACATAGGCTACTTTTATCCGGGTACCACGCGGGCGAAGCCGTGGGCAGAAACTAGTTATAAAAATTAGGATTTCTCCTAAGTGTGGGTTAACACTCTAAAAACCCAAATGACTATTTTGTTTCAAAATTGACAGCTCAACTATCAAGAACTCATGTTTCTATTTATTTTCAAGACTTTATATAATTGATGTTTTTCATCATCTTACTAAACATAAGAGTATCTGTTGTTAAAAAGATATTATATCATATTATTTAGTGTGCGTCATATTGATAGATTAAGGCCAATTAAAACCTTACCCAAAATCAAAGTGAATAGAATAGAAAGGTCAACTTATACACTAGTTTTTTTTTTTATATCTTTATTTTTTTAATCACAAATAGCAGAGACCAAAGATCGATATTTGTATATTTTTTAAACCTAACATTAAGAAACACTGTTATCATATTTGTGTTGTTGAATGGCTGCTGATAATTACATATTTTTATAATGGTCTTTTTTATCCTGTAACGAAATATTGAAATTTTTCATTTTCTGATTTGCATATGGAGTAGCTCTAAATTATGTGAATGCTACTATATAACTATGACATAACAATTTTATTCGTTATAATGAAATGGTCTGAATCTAGAAGTTGAATCACAAAGTAAACAATTCCAAACAAGTCGACTAAGCTTTTGGAACTTTTCGCTTATAAATCAAAATTGCAAAAACAACTCGATCATAATCCCCAGCAAGCAATGAAAATGTCACTCAAAAACACAACTTCTAAGGATTTGCTGTCTCGTTTGCATAATTCCAATTAATAACGTCATGAAGCAAACTTTAAGGTCTTCACGGCTTTGTCTGTAGGATCAATATTGTTCTTATGAATCAGTTATCGGACGAGGAAGTAATTAGAATTTGGTGCTAGAATGGTCTTGTCGTCACATTGCTGGAATAATAGGCCCTAAGTTACATAATTAACTTTTGAAACTGTCAGTATACATTTTATGTTATTATTATTTATTAATATACTTTGTTTTTTATTTATGACCTTGTAAGTAACTTATTTCTTGGACACTTTCTAATTTTAAAAACTATTAGTACCCGCCATTCTTAAAATCTCATAGAATCCATCCGAAGGTTGTGTGGAAGAGATCACCCGATCGCCGATGTATCGCCGATTAGACCGCCCATTGTATTTTAAGTTTCATAATTAGTTTTTTTTCCTTATGGTGTAAAAAAAAATATTTCCTTTCATACATTCAAGACTTAAAGCTCATCTGATTTTATAGGTGTTTCTATTTTTTGTCTTTCAACTTATTTGTTAGTCGATCTATTATTCTGACAGCGAATTTCAGCTCATCATGTTAATGTACAAAAAGGATGGCATTTCCGATTCAAATGCTGTCTGTATTTTTATTATTGTGATTTATTCAAATCGTATATTCAAGGCAATTCGATACCAAAGCAGGTATCGAATCCCGAAAAGCGCCAGGTGGTTATGCCATTATGCCTTAAAAACCTGACCGGAACGACAGGTGTACAAACTTGAGCTGCTTTTAACTAGGCAATTTTGAATGTTAAATCCAAGGAAAAAGGTGGAAGTTACAGAAACTGAATCTGTAGAATTTGATAAGCCTGCGATCGGCAGATGGTATCAAAACTTCGGCATTCGTTTTTGTACACAGTATGTAGGTATGTGAATATTTATGTACACAGTGTGTATGTAGGCTGTTGTTTTGAAGGCAGGGACCAATGACGATGTAGCCTAGTCTTTTCGTAACCTGAGAATAGCGTTATCTCATTCCCTGTCTGAGGTTTACTAATCAAAAGGAGATACGCTATGCTGTGGCAGCGCAGAGTCTGAGATACATTATTGCTAATCCAACTTTTTAAGGGTTTCAGAACCCTTAAGCATTGGCTTCAAAAAAAGTGTAAAACAAGCATTGTTGGCATGCGGTTACAGTAATCTATGGACGCTTGCAACAACAGAGGTAACCCTCGCGCGTTACCGACCCTGAGACATGCGTGCGGGGTTGCACGTTATGAATGTAAAGTGGTAGATTTCTCATTGCACCCACCGTGTTGGATATCTTTTGACAGTTCTAAAAATTGCCGATGTTTTTATAGCAAAAGTGGCAAACAAGCTACAGCTTACCTTTTGGTAAGTGGTTACCATAACTTATGGATGCTTGCAACATCAGTGGTACGCGTTGTCAATCCTTTTTACATATCGGGTAAAAAGTCTCGTGTGCCCTTAATTTCACCGGCACCCAAACTCTTCAAACAATTATATATTGGCCTCGATTCTGTAGTTCACTAGCTAAACTAAATTTAAACTGTCGCTTTCTTTTACTGATAGTGCAAGCAAGAAAGAGATAGCTAAAATGTTAGTGATGTCAAATCAGTTTACGTGCCGCTTTTCTTTGTGTTTATAGTCAGCATTTTTTGAATTTACTACAAAATTTGTATGGAAAACTTAAATCTGACTAATTTGACAGCACTAAAATTGTAGCCATCTCTTTCTTGCTTGCACTATCATTAAAAGAGAGCGACAGTTTAAATATAGTTTATTTAGTGAAAAACAGAATCGAGGCCAATATCTCTTATTCTATAATAATCAGGGACTTCTAGTATGGTGTCGGAGCTGTGTATGTGACTGTTGCTTATTTGTGTTTTTTTTTTAATTATGATAAATTTTAAATTTATCTGATCTGATAATCTGATTTCATTATCTCATGGCAAATGGATTACGTTGAATTCAACGAGATTTTTACAAACTATCTAAGATACATAAATATGAGTACAGTGACTCAGCGTATAAACATCTGGCCCGGGCGGTCGAGCATCAATAATGACCACAAAAAGGTCAATAAAGTGTACAAGACGTGTCGAGATACGCTATGTTAGGGTCCCATATCATAAGAGATAAGATAAAAAATATTAAGAAAAGCTCAGTGATTTTTGAGACCTATTTAACGATACCCAACACGGGGTTCTTAACATGTACTTACATGTAGAAAACACGTTTCCAAATGTTGTCTACTATTCTCGAAACGCTTTAAACTAAGCTTAAAGTCGGGGTATGATACACGGAATTACAGACAGACTGTTGAACATGACGAAACTAGAAGAGATCCGTTTTCACCATATGGCTTCGGAACCCTGAAATCCCATTGTTAGGGAGAGCCTTCCACGGCATCCGGAACAAATGATGGTATACGGTATGTATATTTATATACAGGGTTTTTTTTATTGAGTGACATTAAATGACGATGCATAATTTATATTGTTATGTTATGTGCAATTCATAAGCGATCGATAATCCTTTCACTTTTGTAATGTCAAGTATGAAAACGGATCTCAATGTAGAATTAACACTGAGATTCCTGTATAGTCTGAATAAATATATAAATAAGATACCCAGCAAAAAGTAGTTCATCCAGACAATTTATCGAAATCAGATTTTAAATTCTCGTTTATTTTTATTTTCGTTGTAAAACTATTTTATTTATTTATTTTTTATTTTATTTATTAACATATTAAGTAGGTACAATAGTTAGTTAGTAGCATCTTTAAACCTATGTTAGGTTTGTCTAGACACTAGGTTCTCGATGTGTTACTGTATTTGATATAAAAATGCACAACAAAAACATCAGTGAAATTATAACTAGGAATAATAAGTAGGTATGCATTAAAACTAACATTATAAACTTTACTGTAGGTAGGTACATAATTATGATGAAGCGACCGCACACAAAAATAACGACACCGTCATGGAATGTTTAGTAGGTAGTAATGCAGCAACCAAACCAGTTTGATGCCTTGGTGTCAGAATGCACAACTTTCGTTACTCGTGTGTGCGTGCGCAAACGATCTTACACGATTAGGCCTATACAACCTATACCTTACCTATACAGGCTGCTCCACCTACATAATGCTTGTTGAAATAAGTTGGGATAATACATATTTTTTTAAGATGTTTTTAATATTATTCTTAGTGATTTTGTTTTTAATTTCAATTGGTAATTTATTAATTAGGTGGGGAATTAAATATTGAGAAGTTCTTTTACCATATTCGTTATTAAATTTAGGTTTACGTAGTTTTTTGTGGGTGATGCTTCTAGTGGTAATTGAGTGGCTTTTTAAGACTTGTATCTCTGTGCGAAAGTATTGTTCTATGAGTAAGTTTAGTTCCACTTTTTTATGAATAGGTATAACACCACAATACTTGAAGAGTTCCATGGGGTCTCCTTTATATTTATTTCTTATTTTTGGGGGGGTAAGCAATTGGAGTAGCCTAAATTGAATATTATATATCTGGTCAAGGTAAGTTTTATAAGTACGACCATAACTGCTCAGGCCATAGGATATTACACTGTCAACTAATGTTTTGTAAATAGTTAATAATATGTCAAAGGGTACTTTACATTTAATTATATAGAATTTAGCCATGATTGCTCTTAGTTTATTACATGTTTTGTCTATGTGCTTTGCCCAATTGAATCTATTATCTATCACCAGGCCAAGGTAGGTGTGCTCAACCACTTGTTCAATTATTAAGCAACTGTTTGTACATCTAGATGAGTGAAGGCAATTATGACTATGGGCTACAACTTCCACATTATTCTTACCGTGATCATGATGATTATGGCTAGAACGAACGTGAATAAGTTTAGTTTTGTCTGCGTTGAGCACTAGCCCTGAATCATGCGACCATTTGCATATTGCGTTAAAGTCTGCCTGAATGAGGTTTTGTGCGACCAAGGGATCCTCATCAGCTGCTAATAGACAAGTGTCGTCCGCGAATTGGTAGACAGTACAACATTTAATAACATTGTTTAGATCATTTACATATGTTAAGTAGTGCAATGGACCGAGTACTGATCCTTGTGCCGTTCCTTCAGTAATATTAATACTCTCGCTATACGAGTCTCCAACTCTTACTTGATAGCTACGATTACTAAGATAATCTTTGCACCAATCCAGCAAATTGCCCCTTACTCCACTATTATCTAGCCTGTCTATCAATAGGTCATGCCGTAAGGTATCAAACGCCTTTCCATAGTCTATAAACACTAAAATTACATGTTTTTTAGCATTTAAGTAATAATTGACATCGTCAGTAAAACGAGACAACAGCTGCGTAGTGCTTTTATTTGACTGAAAACCATATTGCTGAGAGGATAAAACACTATTTAATGAGTAGAACTTCTGTACCTTTCTGCATATATATTTTTCTACTATTTTGTCTAAGACTGGTAGAATTGTAATTGGACGATATTTGCCGTAATCCTGCGTACTACCACCTTTGTGAATGGGTCTAACGATACCAGTTTTCAGATCTTTGGGGTAGCGCCCAGTGGCGATGCTAGTATTTATTAAACGTGTTATAGCACTCACGATTCTATCTGCCATTCTAACAACATCAATAGCTCGAATTCCATCAATACCTGGAGCTTTGTGTGGATTCGTGTGTTTTATAATTTTATGTATTTCAAAGTCTGTTGCTTTTGGAAAAAAAACTGACTTATCAATTGGTCTGACGTAGTCGTCTTCGTTCAATAATTTATGAGTGCATTTAGGAATAATTGATTGAACATTATATTGAAACTGGTTTGCAAAATTATTGGCTATATTTTTTAAACATTTCTCATCGCTAAAAGCTTTTGTAATTAAATTATCGATTGAACTTGTTATTTTACCTGTAATTTTATTTATTATTTGCCATAGTTTCTTAGTATTATTTTTAGCTTGATTGATTTCTGCCTTAATATATCTATTTTTGTTTTTGTAAATAACTTTATTTGTTTTATTTCTCATTTTATTGTATTTTATTCTGAGTTCCTTATTACTAGTATCTTTTATCCACTCCGTATATAACTGATCTCTTTTTTGAGTTAGATTTATAATATTTTTATCAACCCATTTGTGTAAATTACGCTTAGAAGTACTAATTTTTTGTTTATATTTAGATTGCATATAGCAATCATTAAAACTTTCATGAATAAATTGATATATGGTATTTGGACAACTCATATTTATTGTGAAATTCCAGTTTACTTTCTCTAATAATTTACTCATTTTATTGTTGTCAATCCGAATTACATAAGAAGGAGCAGCCTGTATATGAGAGTTACTAATTAACGTTGCTGCAGTC
Source organism: Perizoma flavofasciatum (assembly GCA_958496245.1). Taxonomy (NCBI): domain Eukaryota; kingdom Metazoa; phylum Arthropoda; class Insecta; order Lepidoptera; family Geometridae; genus Perizoma; species Perizoma flavofasciatum. The sequence continues at coordinate 4,431,951 of OY292439.1, read as the reverse complement.
ATTCTATGGTCAGCCAGTACAGTGCAGAGCGCGGCTGCGTAAACATCTCTCTTGTGAGATCGGACAAAAATATGATCAATGCAGCTTTTTGTTACTATTTCGTTCAAAGTTTCTATCCTAGTATAGTCAGTGATACCGCATGACAGACCGTGCCCGCTCATGATGTCCATGTATGATTTTTTTACAGGATTATCAAGTCTCAAGTTAATGTTAACATCTCCTAGCAGTACCAAGTCAGTATTCACGCATCGGCCAAGCATTTTGTCTAGTTCAATAATAAAGTGTTGTTTATCATTTTTTGGCGGTCTGTATATGGCACACAAAGTTACTGGGTATGTAGTTGAGGTAATCGTGCCAAGAAGACATTCACAGTGTAGTGTGGTTATTTTACATGGCGTAAATTTATGTTTGTTTTTTATATATACAATTATACCACCACCTCTTCGATTTTTACGTAATTCAGTATACATTGTATAACCTTGTAAATTATACAGAGACTTGATACTTTCAGAAATGTTCACTTCGGTTATGACTATAAAATCAATTGATGAATTTGATCCATTTATTAGCTGCTCAATTTTAGCGAAGTTTTTAACTAAAGATCTTATGTTAACATGCAAGAATGTTAAATTATGCGGATTATTAGGCACTAATCGTTTATAATTTGAATAGTCTAGACAGTTTAGTAATTCTACGATATTCTTATCATCTATGTAATCCATAAACATCTATAAAAATAAATAGTAGCTAAATAAGTATAACCAGGTAAGTAGGTACTAGGATGTGGATAGATAAATTATTTAGTTAGCGTTGGACAAAAGGTTTTGGATATCATTTTTGGATCTAAGTTTATATACCTTAGCATTTTCATTCTTACGTACTAACACTTTTCCTTCCCTTATCCAGACAAACTTGAAGACGCCTTTCAGCTCTTGTTTAGCCTGCCATAATAAGTTTTTAAGATAGGAAGTCAATGCTTCCCGTACATAGATCTTTTCAGTAGCTGGTGGACCTGACAGGTTGGGCATGAGATCCTTGGCAATTATAGTGATGTCCCGAGCTGCGGACATCAGATGCTGGCGGGTGGCCTCCTGACGCACTCGAACGTGGACCGATCCCGGTCCAGTTCGGCGGGAAGGAAGCCGTTTGACAGACATGATGTCATCTTTAGGTGCTCCTAGTTTAACCACTACACTTTCTACAAGTTTAGGCAAGTCTAGGTCATTCGAGTCAGGAATCCCTGAGATTTCAACATGGTCACACAACAACTGTTGTTCCAATTCCACATTCCGTTGCTCCAGAAATTCAATTTTGAGTAGACATGATCTGTTTTGATTGTCGAGATGGTTTATTTTTTTTTCCATATCCTTCATTTTATTGGTCAATGCATCTATGGATTCAGAAAACTCATCCACCTTTTCACTGCAGTACTGTAATGAAGTGGTGATGGACCTTATCTCTTGCGTCACAATATTTCTCACTTCTTTCTTCAGATCCTGTAGTAACTGTTTGACGTCAAATACGGCCCCTGGACCAGCGCCTTCATCATCCTCTTCTTCTTCATAATCAGCAAGCGTGACGAAAGATTTTCGACGCGAAGAGTTCTGGTTGCAGTCATTACAGGTCCACTCAAGATTTTCTGCGGCTTTGAGAGCAGATAATTGTTTACTACTTAATCCCGAGCAGATTGTGGTAGCATGTACTACTTTTTGGCAACGGCTACACTCCAAAACCGTTGTTTTTTTATTCAATAACTTGTTACAGCTATGACACTTAGCCATAATGACGGTAGGTAGTTGAAAAATTAACACGAAACGGACGCGTGTGCACTCTGAGACGCTCAAACGAGAACTCAACTCTCGTCTCAACTACGACGGAATGAATCAACCTTTATTAGTAGAGCTCTTTTTATACGGGCAACTAATAATAATGCAAAAGATCTATAAAATCAGCATATTCATGTTTCGATTTTAATTAAATAATACATGGTGCATACGATTTTTTATTTAATCTTTTTGAATCAACAATTGTTTTATGTTCACTGAAATAGTATCGAGTGGTAAGAGCAGATTCTCTATATACCTCCATTGTTAAGGAAATCTAAATCTAAAAGCACTAACGGCTGTCACATATAAAAAAATATCCTAGAATGTTTTTTAGTCATAAGTTCTCATATAACTGAATTTCTTTATTCTTATAAGAATACATTCTTTCTTGAATCGCGAGACTTCTGTAACTTTGCTCGGCAACTTTTCTGCTTCAAAAGTTGCCCGTACATCTATAAATATAAAGCCGTGTGCAAGCTCAATTTGCACACAACAGATTTTGAGCAGATGTTTTTCTGAAATTGTTCAATGAGCCTTGAAGATGCGAAAAAATGGGGCAGGCAAGACAGTAAGTGAATTTTAACGTGCCTTTGTCAAGTTTGGGTGCGTCTTTATCACTTGAATAGGTAACAGAGAATTGCGCGCAGTTTGCTAGATCTTTTTTGTTTACTCCTCTATTAAAACATATTAACTACACACATACATGGATCAATTTTGGATTAAAAAAAAGGAAAAAAAGAATTGGTCAAGTTCAGAAAATGGGATCGAGAAACCCGTTTTTTTGTTTGATATTATATTGGCTTCAAAGAGAAAGCCCTTTTTTGCAAAAATCTAGTTTTAAAATATGTCATCCACGTTTCCTCTTATAGTCGTCGTTTCATCGAGTAAGATGAAGTTTTTTTAGGACTCGCCATACATAAGAAAAACTCTGAAATATATATATATATATATATATTCAACGTGAATCATGAAAGACTTTCACAAATATTCAGCGACTGATTCAATCTTACTTATTACTTATGCAGATGGGGTCAGATGCAAATTTACACATTTCAGTCTCAATTTTGTATTGAAATTTCGTCTCATTATCTCGAGCAATGAGCTTAAAATTATCACCGAGCTCTACATTAATGAGCTGAAATAGCTCATCACTGAATCAAGTGTCAGATCAGCTGAACTGATATGGTAATTCTAGGCACAGGCACGGTCTTAATTTATGGACCGCCCTAGGACAAATTCTAAGTGACAGCCGACGTTGCGATATAACTATCGATTACCATTTTTAATAATAATATAAGACATTAAATGACAAAAAATTGACTTCCTTCCTCACGTGTTTACACTCGGGATGACACTCTTTCGAAGTAAAAAGCCCAGAAAAATGTTTCGGCTAGTCGTGATTCCATAAGATGATGATGTTTTTTGAGTTTAACGGGAGAAAATAATCATCAAAATCGGTTAACAATTGGAGAAGATATCAAAGCACAAAAAAAAAGAATTTAGAAAGCTGGTTAAAAACAGGCGTCCGTGGATACTCCTACTACAGACAGTATAGGAAAATAACTTTGTCTCTACGGCAGGCAACGCATCAGCAATCAGCTGCCCTTTGGTATTGCAGATGTCAGTTAGGTGACGGTTTCCACCTACCGGCTTTGCTTCAAATAACATTTTAAAAACTAGTCGAGTACCTAACTATTTGTACAACACTGTCTTGAGAATTCACAGAACCCATATCAATGAATGGAATGCAAAACGTAAACCGACTGTTTGCTTCAAAGTGGGTTAGCTATCTTTACTGTGGCCGTGATTCCTACATCCGATAGAAATTACCCGTCACGCGCAAAAAGGGCTGTTAGCACGGATAATCTGAGCACACTACACTAATTCAGCTCCTATCTATAACTGATAAGGTGTATATTCGAGTGGAGTTTGATACGTGTTTCGGAATTGCATTGCTTAGTTATCACAGATACTGTGATTTTGCCAGCGCTGGAGCTGAAAAGCGCTTTGTTACTCTCGTAGTTACAAGCTCAATAATAGAGTTGAGATTGAAATTAACGATTTCGGAGAGAAAGTATGTTAATGTCTTTATCTTTTGTCTGACAGAAGAAGAGAAAGAGAGAAGCCACTCTCAGTAGAAAAGTCTAGGAAAAAAGTCTGTAGTCGCCTTCCAAATCAAAGAATTTGCGTTTGTACTAAAATGCATTTGATCAAATTCGAGTTTAATTTATTTTATTTTAAAAATAAAATAATTAGTTTGGTCCTAAATGACTTGTCAAAAGTGACCAAAAGTATTCCCAGATCTCACTAAACAGCCAGTCCTGGTTCGTAAAGTGTGAAAATGTTGTATGGAATGTCTCTATGTCCTTATATGAAACTTAAAAACTTCCCAAGAAACCTTCGCGTAATAATATGAAATTCTTTGTTGCAGGTAACAGCGAGTCATCTCATGACGCACCAGCGTGGAATGCAGTTTATTTGGTTCCAAAATACGGTATATTTTATAGAACTTTGATAGTGTTAGCTCATCGAGGAATAATTCGAGAAAAAATATTTAGTGGTTACCATCGCCTATGATATCTACAACACTTGGCATTTCTGATGCGTTGCCTGCCTCAGAGACATAGTTAAAGTGTCTGTAATTTCACTGGTCCTATACCCTTCTCACAGCAATGTGGATGAGTTCTTTCAAAAAGAAAAACATTTTTTTCATACACACATCTAAGTAATTTTAGATTATATCTAAAATTTCTCAGGTAGGTTAGTATAATTTTAACGATATATTTACGTGTGAAATGTTGTAAAAAAAAAGAGATTTATCACTACTAAGATTTGAACTTGTTATCTAATATTAAGGAGACTTGTTTTTATGGCGGAACCAAGTGAACCCTCTACGTAGATAGTCTTAAGTACCTCTGTTTTTTATTAGTAAAGTTGGGGTGGGCCGAAAACTGTAATCTTTCTTCACCTTGTGTGACGTGATAAAACAATATTAAACAACTAAAACGATAGCATGGGTAGGGAAGAAAACATAGCATATTGTTAAACGAAAAGAAGTTTCAGTACTAGCTTGGTATCCTCAAAATAATATCGAAAAGTACATTTTGCAGCTCTCAATAATTTAAGCTAGGTGCTGCAACAAATACTTTTAACTATTGGTTAGCTATAATATATTGTGAGTATTAATCGTTCAGAATTTAAAATAAAGTTTAATATTTGAAAATATTTAAAGAAAACAATCAAATACGAAGATTTATATGCGCTACTATAACGTAAGTGACATTTTATGAACAAGTTGATTTGTTTCTTATTTGCTACGTCACAAGGGTTCTAATTATCTACGTCAAATGCATTTGCTCATTATTAATGATTGCATGGTGTATACAGTCTTTCTTGCTTATAAGTTATGTGGATTTGAAAAAAACTTATGATTGTATGATTGGTAGAAAAAGAGTGTCTAGTCTGCGTAATCTTTGTTATTTTAACCGACAAAAAAAGGGGAGGATATTACAAATTCAATCTGCACAAAGCTTCTACTTCACAATGTTAATGCTTCCTTATTACCTCTATTTCCTCGTTCCGTTCTGTTATTTAATTTCTCCCGTGCATTCTATTAACTTTCGCAATTTCCTGAGGACAATGTCTTAAAATTATTTCATATTGAGTGTTTTCCAATATTCCAAGGAACAAAGTAGCTGTGTTATTTACCATACCTATTTGTCATTTATTTCAAAATTTTACCTGTTACTTTCTTATTATAGTGTAGATAAATATCAAAACAAGTTCAGTTTTACGTGATCTTATAATATTTCTTGAAGCCATAAGTACAAAACGATTCCAAAAACAATTTAATAATAACGCTGGACATTTTTCACACAGCATCATCTAGCCCCAAACTAAGCAGAGCTTGTGTTATGGGAACTACATGACTGATATAGTACTTATATACTTTTTTTTTGTAAATACATACATATTATACATAGAAAACACCAGACCCGAGACATATGAATGCAGATCATACAAACATTTGTCTCGTAGCGGGAATCGAACCCGCAACCTTCAGCGTCTCGGGCGGACATTCGCCCATTGCGCCACAGAGGTTGTCATTACCTTAAAGTTATAACAGACAAACAATCAAACAACCTCTTACCCGAAATACATATACAGTTTTTTGCGTCGTCGCGGGTACTAAAAATCATCGCCATAGCTTTTAGAAATCGCAGATAGCAATGGGCTGGCCATAATATAGCTAGCATATAGACACACATTGGCATTGGTATTCAGTTGAATACCAATGCCACAGTATCATCAGTTTGACAACGCATACAGTACTGTATGGGTCTAGGTGTTTAATATGTATAATTTGTATATATATACAAAAAAAGCATAGATAGAAAGATAGAAGATAGAAAATACTTTATTGTACACCAAATAACACATCAACTTAGTTAAGTACTATCAACTTTAACAATGTTGTACAATGGGCGGTCTTATCGCTAAATAGCGATTTCTACCAACCTTTGGATGGAACGGACTGTAAGAAAGTTTACAAGGGGTTTAATTGTTGTACTTACCACATATTATAATTATATATTATATTACACATAATATAATATACCTACATAGTTATATACTATATACGTCATAACACCTACATAGTTACCAACACTTTTGTATGATCCAAAAAATAGATAAACCAGAAACAGGCAACAATTAGCAGCCACAGCTGTATGTAAGTTGTATATTAGTCATTTAGTTCCCATAATACAAGCTCTGCTTAGTTTGGGGCTAGATGATGCTGTGTGTAAAATGTCCAGCCAGCCAGCACTGTTCTACAGAGGATGATTCTATTGTTTAAGTCATACGTTTATCATAACATAATCTCTCCTGCGCTCGTCCAGCCACAAGCGAACATGAATCTCTGAACAATAATTATGTTATCTACTGTAGACGTCTCTAGACTGAGTATCGTAGCTTATAATTTAGATTGTCTCATACATTTCGACTGTGAAAATAAATATCCCGCTATTTATAGCCTAGTTGGGAAACAATATTGTTTTATCAAGAAATTATTCTAGTTTAACGTATTCGTGTGTTACCTTTAGATCGTTTAAATTATTCAAATATAATATTATGCAACTTTAAGTTTCCCTACAATATCTTTTGGGTTTTGTGCATTTGCTCTCGTCTACGCATTATATCGTTTATTCTTAACCTGTGCAAAATATAGTGTTCTAATTTAAAATGATATAAGTATAGATAACCATCAACGAATTCTGTAATATCACGTACTTCTGTTATAATTTCATTCAATTTAATTGAGGAATATAAATTCAGTTTCAAGTGAGGCTCAGGCAAAGAATACTTAATATTATCTTATAAGAGCAGGTGGTTCTGTAGAGCTAAGCGTGTGGTAGACAGTACAATTATAGTTATCTACTTTAATTTGCCGCTTCTAACATTACTGTTTCGAGAAAATTATCTTTATTTTAAAGTTAATATAAGTAATTGTGTTGTTTTAAAACTTGAAAAAAAGAGGCAGAGTTTAGTAACGCTGCTTTATTCCCAACGGCCATACTGAATCTTCTATAGCGGCTCTTGGGACGTATTTGTCCGTCGGATCGCATCGACCATCAGTGGCGGGCGTTGGCGGCCGATGCAACTACATTTTAATAATACATCCTAATGGCTACTCTAACTACTAGCTGTCCCGACACACATTGTTCTGTTCCTGAATGCGACAGATACGAAACGTCAATTCGACAACCATAAATGAAGTAACCATTACGTTCGACAACCAAGATCGGTTTGTAAGGAAGAAGAAAACAACTTTTTTTAAATATTCTGGCAATTTAAAAAAAAAAATCTATTAAAACCTTATTTGGACGATTACGAATATTTTAAAACATAAAATAGTGATGCTCTTACCAACGAATAACATTTCATTTCATTATTTATATAGAGCTACTGTTTATAACAATGTTTTATGTTTCCATCGGATGATTAATGCAATGTTGATGATGATGCGTATTTTTTTAAAGTAAGGTAATAAAATTTGAAACACCGGCAGTAAGAAATTTTATACAATGTGATACCGGAACACTACCAATGAAAACCAGTCTAAAGCCACAACCCTACACACGCTTTCAATTTTAATCCTCTAGAGTATAGCGCGTGTGTATAAACACAATGCCATGTTTGTTTGTCTTAACCATTCACGTCTTCACGCTTCAGTTATTCACTATCTCTATCTGAAATTGTCATATGGGAAAGCATAGCGACGAACATAAGGTCACTGATTCTATAAAATGATTGAACCATTGGCAGGCTGCTCGAATATCCCAGAATGTGAACATTTAGATTTCAATCTAACTAAATAGCCATTGCCGACCAGCAGCGACGGCACATCTGCAAGGAACGAGTTCCTGGTCGACGCGCCGCCTGCCCTCGGAGCACGAGCGTAGAGAGCCGGACGAAAAAGGATAAGCAAGCATTAATAATCGTTTTGCTGTGTCAGTTAGAAAGTAAGGTTCCTATCAAGCTAACAGATGACAATGTGAGTGCAGTGGTTAGTTCTTCCTCGGAAAATCTCTTTCCATTACCACTAAAATGTTTCATTCGAGTAAAACCACAGCAAAATCTAATAGTTTAGTAGACGCCATCACCAGACACACTGTACACGTTTCAGTGCATTCTTGACTTCAACAGCCGGCGCAGTCTCATGCCTTTATTTATGGCTTACAAGACGCACCTGTCCACAACACATGGCACGGACAGGCTTAGAGTTTAAATGGAGCTTATTTTATATTTGGCATTGCTTTTAGCTTTAAATGAAATCAACGTTAGATGGGATGCCCCTTAATTATTCAGTATGCACAGACAATATAGACAAAATTAATTACATTAGGACATGACAAAGACTTTTTTTTATTTGATCTTATTTTTAAGGTCGATCGTTACCGCCGGAAAATGCAATACGATTTTTATTGATTCGATTCGTCCATCACAGGAAAAAGAATAGGTATCGGCGTAAATTCACTTAAAAAATTTAAATTCACGTAGTTTTTAAGTTGACGTTTCTATAGGATCTTTATGATTCATTGATTAAAAACCTAGACTTTGATAATTGCACTTATGACCTAAACAATAAAAACGCCTTTATTAAAGAGCCGAATTCCTCTTAAGACTTATTAAATAGATAAAAAATAAATAAATGTCGTACTAATAATAAGCATTACACATATACACACATAGTCCTGTCCCCACACTAGGATTCCCTGTGTCGTTGGTGTCAGGAACTACGAGTACTTACCGTGGCACCTTAACAACCAGACCCGAAACAAATATCTGCAAGAATTATATCACATTTTCTCATCCCTGGTTTAACCGAAGCGTATTCGCATGTTTCCATGTGAACTAAACAATTATATTCTGCGGTGGAGGTACAGTGCTTGGCACTATCTTGAAACTATTTTGTTTGAAGTTAAGATACTTAGGTTTAGTCTGTGGTTCGGGTAAGTTCACCGCAGGCTTAGAACTGCTATTAATCACAAATTACGGTGAAAGATTTTGTTCAATCATTCTGTTAGATATAGCGAAATGTAGTTTTAGTTTTGACGAATTTTTGAAAACGCCTTTATGAAAGGTAGTCCGTCAATACTGGATCGTAGAGTTTGTCGTTTTATAACATTTCTCGCTTGATCTGCAATACTCCACCGTAGGATCCATTGATTCTGCTAATCTTAAAACGAATGTTGAAACTTCACAGTCAAGGTTTCTGAACAGGATCTTTGTCATTCATATCACAACGAACTATACTTTTTGTGTGCGCACTTTCTTATACCTTTCTTTTCCCATAATCCCACAGCAGAGACTGTTGTCCGAGTCATTTTTCAGATAATTTGCTGGACGTGAAAATTCCCGTGTTTTAAAATGAGAAAGATCGGTCACATGATAGTTTTCAGAGGACTTGTCCTTAACGATTACTGCCAGTGTGTCTCTTTCTAACTAGTAGTTTGTAGTACATTCCAAGCATTTGTTAAAACGTTACTTTCTACCACGTCTCATCAACCTCTCAACACAGCTCCATCATTACGGCCCTTTAACAAAACAACCGTACTTAAACGGAGTTTGTTTATTATTGTAGCATTTGTTGCCTTAACTAAGTTGAATAAAGGTTGTAAAAACAGACTTCAAGTTGCTTAAAAGGTTTATTCATTCATCTTTCATTCGTAGAACTTAACGAAAATACGAATGACTGTTTACTGAATCATATACATAATGATTTTTGTGACAGAGTAAAAGCAGCACATTCAATGATTAGTAGATTTTTGCGACAATGGGTGTACGGTTAGCAACGTTTGGAATGATGAACAAAATATTTTTTTTAGTGTAACGATTGATAAACATGTTTTTTTTTTAAATCTGAACATACTATGCCAAGTCGAGTTGTAAAGTGGGCTTATTGTTAATGTGGCATAGTTGGCAGGGCTGCCGTAATGTTATCAGTTGGGCGTTCAGCCAGTTCGCCACTTAATTTAATTGTGAAATCTACTGTGCACTTCTTAGCTAAATGAAATTTTCAATTCTAATTTTTGTATGTCCAAGCAATTCTTTGTTATTCACTCTGGTCGCTAAGTTATTTTTGGATGAAAAACTTTTGGTTGTAATAAACCAGTCTAGACGTTTATCTTTCAAAAAACGAAAGGATTAACGGCTGTAATTGTAACAAGCAAGGTCACGCAACAATATCTACTAAACTCAAATATTAGCATTTCCATTATTATAAGCATATTTCCAATAAATCCATTTAATTAAAATTCTGTCCGTGATTACAAATTTTACACGTACACAAATTGTTTTTCAGACATCCGTGACTAATAAAACAATGATTGACTTTATAGGACGTGACGGGAATTTTACGGCCTATTTCGTAAGAGCGTAAAAACAAGGACCGAGTGTGAAAGATTCCATAAAAATGTACACGTTCATAAGATCACGTTATGAAGGTGCTTATAGTTATTGTTGTGATTGAGTCTGACAGAACTAAAACCAAACTGAATCATTGAAATAGCCTATCTGTATAAGATATAATGTTTGTATGGAAATAATATTTCTTGGTTTAATATACTTAAATCTTCGGCAAAATAACCTTTGAACTAAATATTGGAAAATGTGTTTTTGTTTTTTTTAAACAACTTGTAGAAAGGGGTAAAATAGAATATTAAACTTTACATGAAAGAATCTAAACGCGTGGTGTCTTAATAATAATTATAAAACACGTATTTGAGCGCTTTCCAAAAGAACCCATAAAAAAGAGTGAAACGGGGTGTCAAAGTTTTTATGGGAGAATTAAGTACGTGGTCAGACCAACTTCCAATATATAGTTTAAGTAATCTATTTATACAAGAAACATATAATTCTGGAATTTTAGAAACTACCCCTGAGAAAAGTGCACGGGGATACCAAAGTTTTAAGAGAAAGATCAAAGGGTGAGTTATAGAAAATTCGTAATAAATGGTGAGTTATAAAAAAATATAAGTCTGGAAGGATTCTTGAGACAAAAATGATCTAATTAGGCAAAAATCCGTTTCGAGTAAAGGTCCTTTAGTTCCGCCATATAGGTAGGCCAGGAATTTAGCGGAGAATTATGACAAAATTAATGCACTATAGATTTTAATATGCCATCGCAAGGGTCCAGTTTGCATTGGTTTTCGTGTTTCTACTCAACCTTTTCTAATGATACATTGTGTAAAAACGGATTGGTTTCGTTACCGTCACAAGGTTAATTTTAACTCATTTTTTAGACCGTGTGCTGACTGGTTCACTCGGTTTGTGACTCCGCTGACACGTCAAGTTCTTCACGGAAATGGGTTAAACAGATTAATCCATAAAAAATACGGGTTATTTATGGGTATGGTGATTTCGTGGGGATTATTTTTTATGAGATTTTTCTATTCAGTCCTACGAACCGTTCTGGAATTAACGAGTGAAGTTGATGAATTCGTTGTAGCCGTTTTCAAGAAGTTTCTTTACGGAAGGTGGTTGGTGTTAGGTTTAATATTATTTATTCACAAAAAGACCATAAACATACTAAATGTTGGAGTGACATAAATATAAGTAGATAATAAATAGATATAAAATTTTTAAACATGTTAGATAGGTCTAGCTTTTTCACACAGCATCATCTAGCCCCAAACTAAGCAGAGCTTGTATTATGGGAACTACATGACTGATATACTACTTATATAATTTTTTTTTTTTTTGTAAATACATACATATTAACACCCAGACCCGAGACAAATATTTGCAGATACAAACATTTGTCCCGTGGCGGGAATTGAACCCGCAACCTTCTGCGTCTCAGGCGGGCCTTCGCCCACTGCGCCACAGAGGTCGTCATATGAAAGGGATAGAAATAGTACTCGACAAGTCAGGACGTGTCCAGCGCGCACGCCTCGATTCTAGGAATTTAAGCTCTGTGGTTGGTTCGGGGCTCGAACTCGCTGTTGGATTAGCCACTAGCGGACAGGTAAAATTATATATAAGTATAGAATATTTTGCACCGAAATGTGTGGCGGCATGAGGCAATTTGTAGGACGACGATATGTACGCAGCATCGTCGGCGTACAGGGCTAGGAGTGCGTCCTCTGTTCTCGGGATGTCGTCTGTGTACAGTGAGTAGCAGGCTGGGGACAGGCAGCTGCCTTAGGGTACTCCGGCAAAATGCCAGGGACAGCCTCCCTGGCTGTCCAAATGGCGACTGTCTGTCAACGTGGGGAAGACACAAGCAGTCGCCTTTTCCAGGAAGCACAACCTGCCCACCAAGCTCACCCTGCAAGGCCAAACCATAAGCTGGTCCGGCACGGCCAAATACCTAGGAGTCACCATCGACCGCTACCTCACAATGGCTGAACACGCAAAGATTGCAAGGGGCTCAGCCCTCGCAGCCAGAGCCATTCTGAAGTCAGTGCTACAAGCGAGTCTCCCACTGCGTATGAAGATCGGACTATACAAGACGTACGTCCGACCGCGTCTCGCATACGCTAACCCGGCATGGTACGCTCTGCTGGCAGAGAGCCACAGAAAGAAACAGAAAGCGCAGCCAACAGAGCCAATGCCTCCGTACCATCGTGAACGCCCCGCGGAACGCCACAATTCAGCGCGACCTGAAACTAGAATCCCTGGACCAATTCATCGGCCGCCTTGCCAAAAGCATGTTCGCCAGGACGTCGGAGTCCAGCTACTCGCACCTGCGAATGCTTGCGCCGACGTACGAGCGGACCGCCAGTGGCCTCGAGAACTGGTCGAGGACAGCGACCAGGAGAAGGGAGGAACACAGGACCATACGTGAGGCTCCCTCGAGCCGACCCGATGACCCCCAGTAGAAACTGGGGGCGGTTAGAACACCGCAGTAAGGGGCCAAACGCCCGACACTGCGCCCCCACACACCGGCGTGTGAGAAAACCCCCTTTGCCGAAATGTGTGCGCAAGTGATCATTCTGGAAGAGAACAGTGAACAGTACTTATATTGTGAAAGTAAATAGTGATTAAGTATAAATTGTGACGAAATAAAGAGACCTACTTGGAAGCGAGGTGTTTTCACTTCCATTCTTCGGGAACGGAACCGGTGAATGAATATTGCGGCTGAGTCGTACTGAGCAACTATCAGAACATAGGCCGGTTGCTAACGAAATAAAAATCTAAAACATGTATACATTTACGTTTCTAAAGTATTCTAACTAAAACCAGAAAAGTTAACTATGTAATTGAATAAACTAGTAAAGGGTCCGCTAGTTAATCTCAGCCCGTTAATGGATCCCTCCAAAGCCTATTAAGTCTTGGACGCGTGATATTCAATGCCTTATGCATAAACACAAACAAGACACTATTTGGGGATTTATGGCCGTCTAAGCTGCACTAAGCTCGTACAAAAACTTGGACATGTCTTGACAGTTTTTATGAAAATATGTCCGTATGAAACGCCTAAGTCATTGACTAAGTTTTTTGATTTGAGCAGCCGTATTCTAAAACGTAGAGCGATCACAGACGATTGACGAATTGTCGACGCTAGCCGCCGACGGCTTGTCACGGGTTCATTCTACCATAATTAAGACCAAAGGCCTCTATAAAAAATGGGAGCCTAAATAAAAAATGCTCAATTATCTCGCGCTAGCGATCGACCCTCGCAGATTGATAGATAGGTAAAGCCATTTATTAAACCGAAAATTACACCAACAATTAAAAATTATATAAACGAATAGTCTGAAACAAATAGACAAAAATAACATAAGAGTAGGTATGTAATGCTCTATTTGTATGGTGGTGAATTGACCTTCAGCTCAGTACGTGCAACTACATGTTGCCATGCTTCAGCGCTGGTTTTCAGCTGATAATTCACTGCCGTCGACGTGCTAACGCTCACTGCCGACGCGATGGCGGCTATATTCGAGCTCAAGTTCTTATACATGTGCCAGATACAATCCAACATTATAACTCCTCGCAGGAAGCAAGCGCGAAAATGCTTGTAAAAACAACAAGAACCTAGGTTTTCCAGGCAAAAATATTCTAGAAAAGCCAAGGCGTTCTAATTAGTACTTAACTACTCCGACTGAGAAAAGTGTTTCTCTTCACGGCTTTCTTGCCTCGGAGCTAGTAGCCGGGACGGTTATCACAGCTTTGCGATATTAAGTGAGACATTTTATTAAAGTCTGAAGTCGGGTTCACTTTTTTATTGAAATAAAATGTAAAGGTAATGTAAAGATCACCAAAAATTACCTTGTTCTGCTTCTTGATTGTTTAACTGGTTTTAATTTGATCTTATTTGCGAAAATTGAGATATGTTGGATGCTGAAAGAACCATTGCGGTGAGAGTGAAAACAAGTTTGTGGGCTTTGCAATTTTACCAACTGGGTACCAACCGCGTAAATTGATGAGACCGTAGGAAATACAAATTTCCATTACCGTTGTTAAATTAAGATTAAAAACAGTACCAATTAAATTTCTGGAAATTTCACGTTCGGTTACCTTTTGTTTCCATTATCATTGGTATGAAATGACACGGTATTTATCTTATTTGCTGATAATTTACAGCAAACTGGCGCGTTGGGCCATCCTGCATACAGTCCCAACCTGGCACCTTATGATTTCTATCTGTTTCCAAAATTTAAGAACCAAATATGCGGTCAACGATTTGATCACCAGAAGAAGGTGTTGAAGAGTATGAAAAACATGTTTCTGAGGTCGCCAAGAAGAAGTGGCATAAATGTTTTATACAAAATTTGCGTGGGCCTTTACGTTTTTCGATGCAGTTCACGTTAATCACAGTTAGAAGTAGTAGAGCTCCTTGTGAAAGAGCCCGGATGAAGTTCTACCACTATACTTATTTCAGCCACCAAGCAGTAATGCTGGCATTGCTGTGTTCCGGTTTGAAGTGTATGTCTGCCGGTGAAATTACAGGCATATGAGTATTTTCATCATTTTGTCTGCCGGTCAGTAACGCGCGAGTGATATATCTATCTCTAGTGTTGCAAGCGACGGTAACCGACGGTAACGGTAAAGTTTGTAAGAAATGAGTAAATTAATGTATTGAACTATTCTTCTTAAAGCTTATATAAGTATCAGGATAAGAAACTGTTACTTTTATATCGAAGCTATCTGATACTGATATTGGGAGACGAGGGAAGATCAGCGCGCTACTTACCTTCACCAGGTCTGCGGCGCTTTATGCTTTATGAGTCCCATCACAATTTGTGGCTACTTATCTCATCAGCAGACCAATCATTTTAGTTTTATACTAATTATTAAGTAGTTGCAAATAAATGATTTGTCTATCTCTCTATCCGCTTAACAAAAGGTATGCTTGTTTTCCAATTTAGTTGTATTGAAAAAAATACAATAAATTGTACTGAAAGTCAATTCATTACTCGTATTAAAAGGCCATTAGTAGTTAAAAAGTTCATTAACGAAGGTTTGGTTTTGAGTCACTCGGGAGGAGGTCCCGAGGGTCCACTAACTTAAGCGCTCCAAACTACGGGATGGGTCTGATAGAGCTCTTGATTGGTAATGCTTTACTGGTGATAATTGATTCGAATAAACAAATAACGAGAAGAAGAAGAAGAATTTATAGCAGACCTACTGCTATTCATTTGTTTAGGACACCTTACAGAAAAGTAGCAGTAATTATCCAATGTAGAATATTTTGGTCTTAAATCGATGTGTTTCCTCCAATTATAGAACGCCACAGTGTGCACAAAGTAGACAAACCAGTGTAGCTTTTAAGTAATGTATTGTAATTGACACTTGTCTGTTTTAACTTGAGATGCAACAAAATATATTCGCATGCACAAATTAAATGGCTTGTTTCTTAAATTTATAAATATAAACAGAAACTACACTTTAGTGTACTCGTAGTTTCTGTTCTTAGTGTAGTTTGTGTAAACGCAGGTATTATTTGACTTATCAAATAAGACCTGTGTTTCCCGTTTTTGTAGAGGACATATTTCACAAAAAACAACCAATTAGAAGAAATATTTTCACCAGTTAATATTCTCAAACCCTTAAACGAAGTGAGTAAACTAACAAGCCATAAATCTGAGAAACAAATCTACGTCGAGTCACGACAAAACGAGGCGTCACTCGTTATTTACGAGGTCATTTGTTAATGCTCTGAAGGGCAATAATTTATCTGTTAATAACAGTTTAATCCTGGATGATGGGAGTACTGAGGCGCATGTTTACTGTGATCCTTGTTTTGATCAAAGGGTTGCAAAAATAATGGTTTTTATGAATAATCAAGTTAAAATGTAAGAAGAATATGGAATACTCAGTACAACACAAATAAAAACATACACTCTGTGATTAGACCTTTGATGATACGAAGTAGGGGGTAGTCAGAGGCACGTCCAAATATTAAATTTGGCACATGGTCTCGTTTTTCAAGTGGTTAGAATACAACACAAATACAGAACATTAAAATTAAAATAGATAAGCAATCTTAAGAAGAAAATCTGCTGATAGCCACAGGGAGAGTCTCTGTTGTCCCCGTGATCGAACGACAGACACCTTGAAAGTAATTTTGGTCTGTGGTCCGATCAGGTGAAAAGAGCGGTCGGACAGAGACAGAGTTTTTAGATGTTTACTAAAATTGGATTGCGTGAGCACCTTTTGCATACGGAATCCTAAAAACAGGCAAATGAGACAAAAATTCCCCGTGATCGCTTTCGCCTAGGGAGTCCGTGACCCGCGCTCAGCGGTGGGCATCCAACCGAGGCCGTGAGAAATACCCTTCGCCTTGGCCCTAGCCTGGCTTCCATCAGATAGAATATTCATAATGGTTTAAATGTACACACGTATTTATAGTGATGCTACGCTCAATCATGATCGACCGATAATAATAAAATAAATAAAAATAATGATAAACATTTTTCACCATCTAGCCCCAAACTAAGCAGAGCTTGTATTATGGGAACTACATGACTGATACACTACTTATATACTTTTTTTTGTAAATACAAACAAGAAGTACTTAGATCCGAGATAATATTTACCGCGGCGGGAATCGAACCCGCAACCTTCTGCGCCTCAGGCGTGCCTTCGCCCAGAGTCAGAGAGGCAGTCATACACACAGTTATCGGTCACAGGTACAATAAATATACCTTAGCCTTTTATTAGAATATTTTACACTACACCAGTCACCACGTAAACAGGAGTATAGATACATAAGAATAATACATAGCAATGAATACATAAGAAAGTCGTATCCTAAAATGCTACACCTTAGTCTTGACCATGGCTTTAGCCCGAAAGTCTTCGACATGACTTGTAGATAGCTACAATTTTAGTGCTGTCAAATTAGTCAGATTTAAGTTTTCCATACAAATTTAGTCGTGATTTTAAAACATGCTGACTTTAAATACGAAGCGATAGTTTAAATTTAGTTTAGTTAGTGTACTACGAGGCAATTGACTCTTTATCAAAACATCTCATGACTAAAGCTAAATTTGAATTCAATTCAGTGAGACTTAACCCACATCTTCGCCTCTAATCGGAAATGCGTAATTGGTCAAATTACGCCATGAATCGAGTGACGCTGAGTCAGCATCTATTGGGCATTTTATATTCACCTTATAGTGCTGATGGATGCAATCTACGGTCGTTGAATCGACATTTTTGAGACATATTTAAATTTAAGATTTTGTTTATAGTTCTAGTATTTAGCTTTAAAAAAAATTAGAAACTTTGAAAACTATATCTCTTTATCCCTA
Source organism: Perizoma flavofasciatum (assembly GCA_958496245.1). NCBI lineage: Eukaryota > Metazoa > Arthropoda > Insecta > Lepidoptera > Geometridae > Perizoma > Perizoma flavofasciatum. Next base: position 4,413,860 of record OY292439.1, on the reverse strand, counting down.
AGAATCTGCGTGACCTATGTCGAAAGGTTATTTTCTAGCCAGTTTATAGTTATAGCACTTTTCTTTGCCAATTAGTACTCACGGTATGCTAATTTTATTCATAATCTAATTTGAACCACAGCTCAATGTACTGACTGGATTTTATGAGACTTTAATATTAAAAACTTCATAAAATTTATAGTTTTACGCTTGTACAACTCTATTTGAATTTTCTTTGCACCTATAAACTAAAATTACATCAGAAAAAGAAGTTTCATACACTCCGAAATACCCTGTTTACTTTGCTCGGCGGTAACTAGTAATTTACGTACATAAAATTTAGCATAATAACTCGCCTTTAGGGCAGCCTTATCGCGACACGGTAACCTAGGAAGCAACTTTCTCACTTCTGATAATAATCGTAAAGAAACCCCCGAAACGTTTGGTGTAGTGATGTAGTACAGTAATATACAGTTATCGATAATATTATACAAGTTTTCAAGTAGAACAAATACGCAATGTTCTCATAATTTGAAGAGCACTAACGTGTTTTGCCATGTAGCGTTAAAACCCCCTTTTTTAAGTTCTACAAAACTAATATAGAAACTGCATGATGTTGATGTGTAGATAAAACCGCTTAACAATCTGATAAGCAGTATCAGATATTAAAGGTACTAACAAACAACCTCTTACGCAAACGCATAATATACTCCTGTCGTCGCGGGTATAAAACAGGCAGCCAGTCTGTACTTTAAAAAATAATACAAGTGTCCTGTTAAAAACTATGAATAAAGCAATTCCATCCAACTTAGCTAATCAAACGACTTTTAATTACATTTCAGACCAAAACTCATTTATATTTTTTTATGAAACTGATTGCCGTCAGCTTTTTTAAATTGCTGAATGTCTGCAGTTTTTTTTTAATTTAGCGACCTTTAATATCTTTTAGCGAAATAATATTGATATATACTCGGTCGACCAGTCTGAATATTTTTTTTTTGTCCAGACGAGCCAGGTACGGCTTTATGAATCCATTTTTACAGTTAGTTTAAATAAGATTCCTAATGTATGCCTATTATCCTATTTAATTACTTAACCGCAACGGTTGTTGGAAGTCACTAAAACCACTAGAAAAAATCTTAACCCTCTCGATGGCCATCGACATCGTTTACGGAACGTGCCCACACTTGAATATTCAAATTGGCCCGACACAATGGGACCACCCCGACCCCCTTACGACCTCTTGGGGCCGGCTGTGCCCCACAGTTAGCCAAAGGAAGCTCAACAAAGGATCGCTGAGAAAAAAGCTAGGTTCCGGTGTCAGACACACGCGATGTAGTCGCCGTGTCCTCGACTTTGAATGGGTAGTCGTTGTGTTGAAAATACCTGGTATTTTCTCTATTTTTATTATTTTTTTCCTTTAAATTCGCTCACGAATGCACTGTTGTTCGCGTAAGCTACTCTTTAGTGGAAAGTTTAATGGGACTGTCACGGCTGCGGTTATTATTTAAGTTTATTCAAGTTTTCAGGAAGTCTGGGTTGAACTTTGGCTTGTTTATTTGGCTATTATATGATGTAATTAAGCAATTAGAATATCTACACCCTTATTTCATGGAATGGTTTTCGTTTCTTACCGTTTTTGTCCATTTTTCGACCCTAACGGTAGTAACCCTTTTATAAACCACGAGACATATTTTTTTCTTTCGTATTTGGTATTTCATACCTACAAATGAAAATCATCACATATTGCCCATAAGTTGTACAAAAACTGGATGGAAATAATCATACAAGTGTATAATTGTATTGAATAAAAAATAAAGAGAATTAAAGTTTTCATAAAATTAAAATAAAATATGTAGTTTCCGTTTCTTGATCTTGTTTTACGCCCCGTTATGTTAAAAACTATCATTTTACTTAAAATATTTTTACTTAGTCATATTTCGTCATAAAATATAGCTTCTCATCTTCCAGCTATAAGACAGTAACTGTCTTCGCGCGCTATCTCACTAATAAGGTTCGTGTAACAAATACATTAATTATGTTGCCTGGCACAATAGCCCCCCTTAGGGGAAATACGTGGACTTGCAATAGCTGTTTCAGGGTTAACTGTTAATTCTCTATTCTATGTATAATATGCAAGTATTTACAAAAAAAATTGTTCCCATAACACAAGCTCAGCTTAGTTTGGGGCTAGATGATGCTGTGTGAAAATGTCCAGCATTAGTTATTTAATTCAATGTTACGTATTTTACTGTTTTATACCCAGCCATCTGAACATCTAAAAGTGAACATCTTCTGGCTGAACATGAGATATTTTTATCGCATAAGCAGCAAAACTATCTATTTCGGTTATTTTTGCTTCTCTTCCCAAGACAGATGCTCATACGGTGCTGTTGTTTTTGGGCTAAAACTCAGAAACGATAGAAATAAAATGTTGAGCAACAATTGGTCCTATCTGTTGCAAATCATGTATTCATAACATCACCGACATTTCAAGTGGCATGACTGCGACTCAGCTGAATCCTCAACATTGTTGTGCAAAGTTGCGTTTTGTCACAGGCGACCATTGTTGCGGAACAAAGTCGTGAGTTTCTAAGTAAAAGAAAATCCATAAACCTCCAAAGCGACATTATCATCAATATCAGTAAGTATAAATAGTGACCTGCACATTAAAATGAAATATTGATTGTCTCAAACAGATATTGTAGTTACATTTTTTGTAATCGCTATATAATGTAGATGAGTAATTCATATAAAAAATAAAATAAATAAATAAATTACCATATAACAGTACCATAGCTAATGCAAATGCAAATAATGCAAATAATGCTGGACAATCCACACAGCATCATCTAGCCCCAAGCTAAGCAGAGCTTGTGTTATGGTTACTAGATGACTGATATACTTAATACAATACATTACATAGATACATATTTTTTTATTATACATAGAAAATACCCAGAACACCTGGAACAAATATTTGCAGATCGTACAAACATTTGTCCCAGGGCGGGAATCGAACCCGCAACCTCCTGTGTCGCAGGCGGACCTTCGCCCACCGCGCCACATCGGTCGTCAAGCTTCATCTATAACCTGCTGATATTGCTCGCAGAAACGGCAACTACTTTTCTGCAATGGTAGAGCGGTCATCCATTCCATTCAAATCGACATCGTTATGGTTGCGGAAATTTGGTGAATACAGAAGGCTGAAAACCATTGGTCGTGGCATTCTCGGGAGAGGCTTTTGTTCAGTAAACTTATGTTAATGAAGGACAATTTTTTTTGATTATATAAGTAAAATATTGGCCTCGATTCTGTAGTACACTGACTAAACTAAATTTAAACTGTCGCTCTCTTTTGCTGATAGTATACGCAAGAAAGAGATGGCAAGAATTTTAGTGTTGTGTGCTGCTGTCAAATCAGTTTACGTGCCGCTTTTCTTCGTGTTTATAGTCAACATGATTTGAAATCACGACTAAATTTGTATGGAAAACTTAAATCTCACTAATTTGACAGCACTAAAATTGTAGCTATCTCGTTCTTGCTTCCACTATCAGTAAAAGAGAGCGATAGTTTAAATTTAGTTTAGTTGGTGTACTACAGAATCGAGGCCATTGTCTCCGTTGATGTACTTTTACCATTTAACTATTTCGAAGTCAGTTATGTATTTATGATATCGACGAGCCCCTCAATCGGGTTCGATAGAATTTTGTATTTCATGTTATTCGCTTAGCATTGTAATTACTTTTATTGTATCGAAAATAAACATGAACCTTAGTAAAACGTAAACAAAAACCCATTGCCTCTTGTGTAAAGAACAATCTCGTTGACTTTATCGTTCTCATATAATAATTTGTCATTATTTTGTATTTGATCTTCCATATACTTACACGCCTCCTCCATACATCAAAGCCCTTTATCCCTTTGAATGAAACCTTGCGTGCTATTTCCCATTTATACGATAATTTCTGCAGGATCTTACGTGGAGGTTGTTGATAGATTCCCGTTTAAGGGACAATGTGTGTACCTGGGTAGTTCTTATATAATAAACCTGTTGCCACGTTCTATCGCGGCACGAGGTTTTGAAAGTGTATTTGCTAATAAGTTATTTTCACTAGGTATTTTCGTGTCATAACGGTGCCGTTATAACACGGCTGTGAAGGTGACTGGGATTATTTAAGTACATCATCTATAGCCTGTAGAACTCCACAGGTGGACATATGCTTCCCCTAAAGAGAGTCATGTCGAACGATCCTGAGCAACTAACACCCAGATGTCGTCGATCGGGATCGACGTTACGATAAATAAATTTGCTCAATGACGCCATTCTTCGCGATTTGACAACAAATGAAGACGGCACCGTCTTTGTAACCCTACGATTTACAATTTTTCTTTTCACATTAGGTGCTTTTCGTAAACTAGATTTTGACTGACAAAATGGTGTAAAAATCTATCTAGAAAAGCACAAATCCCTTTAATTTATCTTGTCAATGACATCATCCATCTAGCTCGGATTCAGCTTAAAATAAATTGAATTTTTCGATCACTGTGACCCTTGGGCCTTTATAAATTACTGCGGGCAGCTACAGAAAAAGATTTTCCATAGAAGTACATCCACCATCATCATTACATAGCCACAAAGTATTGTCCTTTTAATCAATACACATTCATACTTTCTCGGCATACTTTCTTATTTTGTGAGACCCAGTACAAACTACAACATCGATGTCCGATTCAGGTGTTAAATTGTATCTACATATCTTGCATAAGGCTAGATACGTAGGCCTCAAAGGGTATTCGAAGGCCCCAGCGAACGTACTCTGACCAAATTGGAGAGGGTCTGGAGAAAGGCCAAGTCGAGAGTAAACCGACGAGCTTGTATGAGGATGAATGAAGCGAAAGAGGTATGCCAGGATTGTAGCAAGTGGAAATCCAAGGGAACTGCCTTTCCTACCCCACCACGGCTCCGTCCGCTCTAGTAGCTATTTCTATATAAACTTAATCTTCCCACTGCAACCTCCAGGGGTTTATTTTCGGACTCCCATTGTTAATGCACCCTATCACGCGAGAAACAACCTAACTGCCATTTACACTATAAATATATATTATTAAAAAAATCCAAGGCATAGATAGATACATAGATGGGGATTACAGTCATGAGCGTGTTTTTTTATAAATAAATAAATAGAATAATAAAATAAATAATGCATAATTCATAAGTTTAGATATTTGTGAAATTTTATTTTGACATTTAATGTTTTCTGTCGAGTATCGATTTTTATCGACGGTTTTCTAAGCTCGTCACTAGTGAGCCTAACGGTAACGTACGTAGGGTCTTAACATTTTAATAGCTAATAGAAACTTGAGAAGGCTGTTGTGACGGCCACACAATACTCTTTTTGTAAGTACCTCAACAATACCCCTTGTAATATGAACTTAAATTAATAGTCTAGCTAGCAATTACATGGAAGGTAGTTCAAAGTGAAACGTCAGATTTTGATGCTAAGAGAGAATAGGTAATTTATGTGATCGACGGCCTTGCATAAATGATGTTGAAGCTTACTACTATATTTAAGAGGTGACAGAAATAGGTCTGCTAAAATTGAAAACCATTTTAGGGTAGCCTTGGTTTCCTAAGAAGGCTGTAATTATGAGTATCCTTAGCGAAAAAGTAAGAGTAGTAGAGCTCTTTGAGAATGTGCTTGTTAGGGGATGTATTAGCATCGTACCTATATCTGCAGTCTATACAAGCAGTATTGATGTTTTTTATTTTGAAGGGTATGGGTGCCGGTGGAAATACAAGTACATGAGACTTTTCATCATTGTCTTCGGGTCGGCAACGCACGAGTGATACCTCTAGTATTGCAAGCGTAACGGTAACCGCTTATCTACAGGTGGGCCGTATGCTTATTTGCCACATTAGTTGTATTTAAAAAAAACAACCTTTTTACCTTACTTTTGACGTAAAGTAGAAAAATAATTTCTGAGTAATGTTACGCGCGTCATATTTGACGATCGTTATCTCTACTCTATGCTTTGAATTCAAGTGATTCCATTCAGATGAATTCAGCTCAAAAGTTGGCATGGGCCTCCAAGGTGTTACACGTATAAGCCGATAGCGCATTCGATTAGAACAAAGGGTCTTTTTACACTATCCGATTTGTTGGATCCAACTTGTTTTATAGGAAGTTTTAAATAAAAGTTGGAATAGAGTTGGAAGCTCGATCGAAGTAAAGAGACAGACCAGGGGCGGAAATGTGCGAAGAAGATTCTGAGACAAAAGCCATTAACAGTTATATCTGAGTTCTTTCGTTCATTATAGTGGCCAACTCTGGTGTCGGTGTTTTTGAAAGCCTATCGACTGTGATAACCGGGAGCTACATCTTAACGTACCTTTCGATACATGGAAGCACTAATTTCTAAACGCCACGTCAAGTCCAAATAGTGTCCTGACGGAAAGTTGCTTAACCTAGCTGATCCTACTACCGAGTAAGGGCGCAGTGTTTGCTCCCTTAGATACTCCGGTCCTAAATTAGATCTGACAAATTGGATAGTGGTAACATGCCTTAGAGGTGTTGGTGTACACAATGCTGTGTTGTTCCGATGCAGGCTGTGTGCTGTGATGTACCATCTTATTGTTTTATTCCGATCATCTGTGATGAAGTATGCTCTCTATTGTTTGTATTGGTGCAGCTTCAATTCTAGTAATGGCTTTGTTTCGGATTATCTTGTTGACTAGGGACCATGGACTGGTTCAAGATATTGCACGTAGGTTGCACCACAACAATAGAGAAAATTCATATATTTGTCCGTACCAAACGAACTCAAAATGGTGTAAAAATAAGCGGCGATGGGCTTGCAGATTGCAACGTGCGTCACGTGGAATGTTAACTGCAATGTTAAACGTGGTTATATGCCAAATATAATGATCGGATGTGTCTTTGATACCCCCTACTTAATATCCTCATAGATCTGTGTACTGAGTATGTATATGAGGAGCTCCATCGTGGAAATCACAGTTCTGAGCGTTATTTTAATTCTCACTACACAACAGTTATAAATAATAAATACACATAAAACGAAACGAAAACCATACAAATTAAATAGGTACTTACCGATTTATTCTGGCCGTGTGCTTTGCAATATTAAAGGTATTAAAAAACATTACAGTAATCACATACAGGTCACTGTACTTTGTCTGTGATTGATTCTGTACGCGGACGTATAACGTACAAGGTCTTTGATTAACTAAGCTTTCCTTACTGCATAAGACTCACATAAACCCAAGACTAAACGCAGGTAATCCTTTCACAAACATACACCGTAACTTGTTATCGTTATCTTAGCACAGTTGTACCGTATATCCGAATATATCGTGTAAACAGTGTTATCTAAGCTGACATTACACCTTTGTAAGATAATACGGCTTCCTTACGTGGAAGTCAGAACTCGATGAGTCCAGTGATAGCTTGTTCTCACAAGTATTTTTTTTTTTGGAAAATTGTATAGATTCACTCAAGTCAAGTCACCTTTAATACAAAAAAAACTGAATCACATTCGTGGTTCATCCGTTTGGGAACCATGATGCCACAGACAGACATACGTTAAAGTTATAACATCCCTCTATTTGCGTCGAGGGTTAAAATGTATATTTTTAAAGTGAATAGACTGTAGGTAAAGTTAGAAACCTACGGTAGTCTCTGGATTTTATACTGGGGAATATTGGGAAATACTTGGCAGTCTAGCAACTTTCTGAAAGCTTTGGTTATAAAATCAATCTGAAAGTGTTCTTGATGTATTTTGTACGTTATTTCTAAACTTTTAAAACTTATTAGCCTATTGTAGTGGTATGTACCCTCATTCCCAATAAAAAGGTCGTGGGTTCGAAGCCGGTATTGTAACTAATGAATTTTTTCACACGAAAAAAAATTATATAATATATAAAATATATAACCAAATGCTATTGTGAAACAAAACCATCGTGAGGGTAACTGGCATGCCCCATGCAAAATTTCAGGAACATTAGGCGTCAGTTAGCGTTTCAAAAACAGCGGTAGGCTTGCAGCCTGTCTTATGGAATGCGAAATACTTACTAAGCAATACGTGGGTCAATTATGTTGTTGTTAAAAAAATCAGAACATGTTTGTTTTCGTTTGTTGTAGGAATTATTTATGAACAACTCGGGGCACCACGCGGTGATTTATTATTCGGATTTGTGCAATTTGACATTACTTTACCCAAAATAACCGAAGTGTCACCAGGCTTATGACCCATTTACGCGAAGAGAATGTCTCGTCTCACGCCAGTATCAAAATAATATTAAAAACTCGGGCCCATTTACGCGGAGAGAGTGTCTCATGCCAGTATCAAATTAATATTAAAAAGTGTAAACGTGTAGTGTAAACGATGACGTACGATATTACGGGTAGAAGGGTGATTATCGCCTTGCCTTTGAAGTCTCGTGTTTTTGTTTTTTGCAAAAATGTAAACACATGAGTGCGAAAACCGACTTATGATTTAAAGATTAACACTATCAATAATCGCATGTATATTCTCGCCACAAAGCGCCCGAAAAAATATCTCCATATAAATGGACCTTGCCCGTAGCGGTATCGGCCATGTTTTAATTTCTGCTCGAAATTTTAACAAACTTTCGTACAATCCTACACTAGACTCGCTCAAAGTGGACTCAAATCTAATGTATTTTTTCTTTGGTTCACAGCACGAGATTTCACGCCACACCACATCACGAGGTTAAGACATTCAAGGCACCTTCCAATCCACGCTGCGCCCGTGAGTACATCAAACATCATTCCACACAAACCACTATTCACCAGTCACTATATCCCACCAGTATCCAGCCCCAACAGCTTTGTCCCTATAGATTTCGATTATTTTATTGCTTCTTCAATTTAATATACTTTTAGATATACAAACATATATCTTAGATGTACATTATACAACTTTTAGACTCGTTTGCATGAATGTTCTCTGTTTGCAAGATAAATGGAATACTGTAAGTAATTAATGTTCATCTCACTAACGATCTGTCACTTAATTTCAATGCTCACTGACATGCTACACAGGAAAGACACAAGGTATATATTATATGTGTATAAATATTTCTCACATTTAATATTGTTTACATAATAGTAGTTTTATTCTTTATAAATATCAGTATTAAATTTTCAAGTATAATTTCCATTGGCATCTTAAGCAGAACATTCTTAGATGTATCTTACTATTTTTTTAAGATACACCTAAGTATCTACTAAAGTTTAGTGCTGAATAGTTTTGTCTATATAAATTATGTGATTTTATTCGAAATAAATATGTTAATTTCATTAAAAGTACATTACCTACAAAATAAAAAGGTTATTCTTTTTCTACATTGCATGCTGGGTTCATATAAATTCTGGCTGTGTCAAATGTGCCTAATTGGATTTGTAACAATTAGATTTTTTCGTCGATGAAGTAATCCCATTCGCGTGATTGATTGTTTTTATCAGGTTAGGCAAAGTTAATTAAGAAAATGTTTTGCCACATTCAATAACCTACAATTTAACTTATATTTTACAGTATTTTACAAATATGTATATCTCTTGATAAATCGAAATATCTTAATAACTTACTTACGCGACAAGAATAATTCAGGACACATTGGCGTAAAAACAATTTTACAAGATAATAATAAAAGCTGCTAAAATAATAATTGTTTAGATGAATATTGCACTTGTTTTGTTTAAATTTCATGATCTTGAACGAATAATGTTTTTTGGAAGTAACTTTGTGGTTTTTATTTCGCATGCAAGTGCAAGTTTTTAACTACTAATTCCAGAGTGAATGCTGCAGCACTATTGAAAAAAACTATGGATAATGTTCTATAGTATCAAAGCTGAAATTGTTTTCATATACATATTTTCTTTTAAAATATTTAAAAGTATAGGTTTGTGAATGTGGCAATCCATTTATGTAATGACGTAACCAAAAGTAGTGGCAAACCTGACACGGTTTCAGTTTGTACCGGCTGCGGTACCGAAGCTAGCAGTCAAGGACAACCACAAGCCCCTCTTCACAGAATGCCTGAGCTACAGGCCCACTGTCAAAGAAGAACAGCCCGTGGGTACTTATGTGTTTACGGTGAGTAGTATTAACATTTTTTTCTCCTTAAATCTTGATGGATGAATGCTTCTCGATAATATTGAAATACATATTATATGTCTTAACTTTAAAAAACGGATATTTCAATATGGGTAGTAAACCATATTGAAATCGTTTTTTTTTAGTTCCAATAAGAAATCGCAGAAATTATTAAAACAAAATGATGTTTTCCTTCACTGTTTTGAGCACATATAAAGTAGAAAATTGATGCACGTCCTATGTCCAGATGTACCTAATAATGCGACATTTATTTCAAAACTTATGAGAATGGAAGTTTCTTGCAGCCTTCAAATTTTGAATGGTTTGAAATCAGGTAAACATTTTGAATGAAAAATTTGTTCATATTTTGAATAGCTATTGATGAGTAACTGTCACCTACAGGTTAAAGCAGAAGACCGAGATCCACCCGAAATGGGTGGGACGGTCACATACAAGTTCGTCTCAACGCCAGGTGAAAAGGAAAGATTCCACGTCGATCCTGAAACCGGGAGAATTACAACGGCTGATGTTAGTATTTACCATCATATACCTTATCTTAAGATATAACTTGACACAAGCAATAGTGTCGCAAAAAAAAAACATTTTGGTCTTACTTTGATACCGAATTTTGCAATAATAATGTTTTAGCAAACCTTAAGCCAGGAACTATTGTAGGTAAGACTATCTCTAAAAAATCTTGTGATTTCATTTATACAATTGCTAAAATAATACAGATATTTGACCACGATGAGCCATCGAGAGAGAAAGAAGCCTATATTACAGTAAGAGCGAGCGATAATGGTCAACCACAACTAGACGATGCGTGTACAATCAAAATACTAATAGAAGACATCAATGACAACCAGCCGGTCTTCGACAAAGTTGTAAGTATCATTCCTCAAAAGTGGTATGATAGTCTTTATGATAAAGTTCTTCATGACATTTTAGACAATGTGTAAAATGGCATTTTTGACATAGTATTGGCTATACTAAGCTAAATTCAGGCTAGATACTTCTGAATAGATCCAGGTTCAGGACTGGAGCAAAACATTTCGGCCAAGACTTATTTACATACTAAATAATGCAAAAAAATATGTTTCTGCTCCATCAAGTTTATGAATTTTCCTATGATGAGAAAGGTATTCTTTAATTTCTTTGTGTCTGTTTATCATGTGACTAACAAAACATTCGTTCATTAGCCTCAAAACGTGGCGCAGATAATATTAACGCTTGCCTGTTTTTCCAAGGTCTTCCGTGGAGACGTATGGAAGGTTTGTCCAAAACAACTGAAACTATCACAATGAGAGAAAGCGTTTCGCACAAAACCAATAAACTGTCACTAATTTTTTCGTGTTCTTTATCTATTGTCACCGTCGCTTTACCGGTATTGTAGTGAATTATGTCAAAAGAAGCGATGGTAACAATCGAAGTCTTCAATTTTGAAAACATCTGTTTCTTTTCTTGCATGTTCCTGCATGTCTGATTTAGGATCATAGGCCGCCACTAAAGGCGTTATTGGTAATATATTTTACGTGTTTGTGTGTTTAATACACTTTTTTTGCACATTTGTAGTTGATGTGTTTTCTTTAGCTAGGCCGCTCTTTTCCCCTAGGCGCATTTTACCACACTGCACGATTATTATTATTTCAAAACGAAATCTTTCTCTAAGCTTTAAGCATGCTTCGCGTAAAACATGTCAGAAATATTTAGAATTTTGACTAGGTATGTGCTAAGATTTCACTTTAATCAAAAGTTTTTCAGTTTAAAATGTTCACCTAAAAATATATTTTAGAAAGTATAAAACTCCTGAACTGTTTCACAGAAAATCTATCCTTAAATGAGTTTTTTAAATGTTGTATTTGTACACAAATTAACATGGTTGTTCATTACACAGTCATATTCGGAGTCGGTGCCACAAGACCTTCCGAGTGGAAGAGAAGTCATGAGGATATCAGCGACAGATATCGACGACGGAAACAACTCCATAGTCCACTACAGTTTGGACTCCAATTCACCGGATCAAGCATATTTTTACATAGATCCAGACAACGGGGTTATATTTTTGAACAAAACTATTGACGTAAGTGTTTTAAAATTTTGTTAAATAAAGTAATAAAGTAAAACTAATTGCAATAATTACATTTTTACTTTGCTCAAGTACGATAACTAAACAATTTTATATGTACTAACAAACTCCCTGTGTTTCCGCAGAAATTTCCTGGCTACAAGTTCAAACTAAGCGCTATAGTAAAAGATATGGGCGATCCCCCGCAACAAAGTTCTATAACTTTAGATATCCAAGTTGTGGAATCTAACAAGAAGAGCCCATCTTTCATAGAAGTTCCCGACGAACCGATAAGATTAAAAGAAAATTACGCCGATTTCAATACGCCTATAGCCACAGTGAAGGCGATGTAAGTACGAATTAATTGAGAGTATAATGTGAATTTGAAATTCTGAAACTTTGAACAAAGTAATTTAACTGTGTCTAGTCTACGTCAGTCACTTTCTTTCAAACTTTAGGGAGCTGTTAAGGGTAATTCCCTAAGGGAAAATAAAGTAATTTCATATGTGTGATGTATAAGGGTCATGCTTATTGTTTATTTACAGCTCAAACATTCCCGAAGAGAAAAAGTTACAATTTGAACTAGTACAAGGCCAGACCGAACAAACAAACAAATTGCATACATTTGTGTTGGAGCCGGAGGCCGACTCTGCGGTTATCAAGCTTGGGAACCATTTGGATTATGAGAAAATTACAGATTACACACTCACTGTTAGAATACAGGTAAGTGGCACAGAATGTGTTGCAATTTACTTTGCGAGATCATGCATGCATAATTCTTACACCAAAACGGTGTTTTAGGTGTGTAGTATTTCTAAACATTTTTCCTGGTGTTATATTGTAACCTCTTCAGCGGAGTTCGTAACTTGCATATTTAGGTCAATCTACTACCGATCATTACATTTATAAGTTCTCTAAGTAGAAGACGATTCTAACTGAGGCTTAATTGTCAAACATAAGAGTGGCTTTATAAATTAAACCATACGATTTCTACACATTGTATTTACTTCTATACTTGTATTTACAGAATAACTACAAACTTGCCGCGGAAACCATAATCCAAATTGAAGTTGAAGACGTAAACGACAACATACCAATCTTCAGTGAAATCCGATCTGGCAGTGTTCTCGAAAACGAGAATCCAGGAACACCGGTCATGCAAGTCAGGGCTTTTGACGCCGACGCTACTTCAGCCCACAATCAGATCACCTACGAACTAGGAGACCCATCTGATCCTTTCGCTGTAGACCCTATCACTGGAAACATTACTACACTTAAGATGTTTGATAGAGAAGAGCGAAGTTTCTACAACATAAAGATCATTGCGACTGATAATTCAGAATCAGCACTGATCCCAGGAAAGCATAACGCTGGTCAGCAAGTGTTCCTGATTGAAATAGCTGATAAGAACGACAATCCGCCTCATTTCACTCAAGATACGTATGTTGCTGAGTCTATAGCTGAGAATGCAAATATCAATGAGCTTGTCACCGTTGTTAGTGCTTTGGATATTGATACAGGTAAGTAAAAAAAAACACAAATCAAAATTACACCCAGGTCTGGTTGATATTACGTCAAAATAGGCTCAAATTATTCTACAATTTCTTCCAATTCCTTGCGCTTCGGTAAGAAATCCCACTTCCATAGTGTTTTCAATGTCTCAGCCATATTTTCAAAGTCTCAGCCTCGTTTTCAATGTCTCAGCCATGTTTTCAATGTCTTAGCCATGTTTTTTTCGACAGCTTCCGTAGTAACCTACAGCATTGTCGCTGGCAACACCTACGATGCTTTCGTTATCCGCAACTTTACCGGCGAAATCCGAGTCAACAACGAACTGGACTACGAGAACATAACCAGCTACAGCCTTGATGTCAGAGCCTTCGATGGAATATACGAAGACTATGCGAAAGTCATCATTAATATCGAGAATTTGAATGATAACCCCCCGGTGTTTCTGGCGAATTATACGAAGACTATTGAAGAGGAAAAGCTGTACGAGGGGTGTATTGTGAAGGTAAGATTCTTTGATTACACGACTTAGCGGGATTTTTAACTTTTAGTATAAAATTAGTTACTAAGTTCAAAGTTTTATATGTAGGAGGTAATCTCCAAAACTAATCATGCGATTTCAAAAAAATATTTCACCAATATGGGGAATGGGCCTTCAGGGTAGACATATGCTATACTAGTTGTTGCCCGCGGTTTCGCCCGCGTGGTATGTTAATAAAAGTAGCATATGACCGTCTCCAGGCTTCAAACTATGCCCACCAACTTTTGAATGAATCGAACCAAGGATTACAATTTATACAAAGTTTAGATCTCAATTGCACACCCCCAAAGGGTAATTTTGAAAAAATAAAAAATACGTGTTTCATTATTTACTTTAAAGTTTATCTGTACAGATTAGCATATGTGTTATTCCAGATCCTAAACATTCCAAATTTCATCAAAATCGGTTAAGTAGTTACGGAGATACGTGATAACAAACATTCACACACACACGCACACAGACTTTTGCATTTATTATATTTATGCTATATATTATTCCGTTAAAATAAGGGTTCTTCCTGGAGACGAATTTTGCAACGTAAGTCGATGAAAAAACATCTTTACTTTTCATAATTTACTTTTTATCCGGCTACCGCACAGGCGAAGCCGGGGGCAGTATATAGTTTAAAAAAAAACATTTTATTTCTATAGTTTTATGTATAAAATGAATTTAACTCAATTCCTATGTATAAACGATTCAAAGGAAAAAGAAGTATTTTAACTTTTGAAAAATGCTTGCAAACATTTTCGATGTGTGTAACTTTTGAACTAAAATCTTGCCAAACTTATTCTTCAGTGCTATAGGTGCCATAGGCGCTACCATGACTAGGCTTTCGGCTGCCTATAATGGCACCAAATAGGTACACTATTTCGGGCTGTGACCCATCATGCAAACATACTTTTAGCTGACGCTTAAGTGTTATAAGTAGTGTTGCTTGGACTAATAACAACATTCCGCGTCGTGGCGCATAAAATATAGGTCTAAATATAGTTTGCACCTTTCTACCCGTGACGTAAGGAGACCATATATGCGTAAGAAGTTGTTTGTTTATAAAAAGCAAAGAAAAACCAGACAATGTTTCTTGTCAGCCTTGGTCGCGGGAGAACAAGCAATAAATTGACGTTTCAATGTGATCTTTGTGATTTTAATGAATAAATTAATTTTGACTTTTACTTTGACTTTGTGTGTTTGAGTAAGTACGACATATTTCTCACCATTCAGCTCTGACTCTGATACTGAGTTCATACGAAATATACCGATATACAATATGCTCAGTCCCGTCCCGGATAAGTGTAGAAAGACTTTTATAATAGGGCGTGATGAAGTAGCATAATCGTATTATTTTAATTCCCTATCCAACACTTTCTAATACCTATAAAGTACAAGTTTTGAAACAATAAAGTTTTAGATATGATAAACGTTGCTACTTTAAAAACGACTGAGATAGCTAAACCACGCTACAGATACTTTTCGTGTACAGTTTTTGTACATCACTGAAAACTAAACTAATTCACTAACCTATGTTTTAAAGTGTTAACCGCACTTAAAGGAAATCGGAAGATTTTTATAATATCCCAAAAATTCAACCTCGGCGGGCCTTGATACACTTTAATAAATTTTTTTTTTTTTTTTTTTAATTTGATTGGTCACTTTGAAAAGGAATATTTCACACTTTATTCATTTATTTTTAGGTGGAAGCTTACGATCCTGACATCAAAGACAGGAATGCTCCTCAAAACATTGTCTACTCGCTAGTGAAGCATGAACAGAAAGAATATCTTCAAATTGATAACGATGGCTGCCTACGACTGACTAAACCCTTGGACCGGGATCAGCCTCTTGGATTCACCAGGTATTTTAATAACTTATCTTTCGGCGCTACAAAGTGCCCCAGAGCGTATTGTCCAGAGATTATGTATTATCTAAAAACGGAGTCGAATACTTACCTAATTGTTTTTCCCATGATTTTGCAATTAGATGAAAGTGGACCGAATTTAGACTGATTCAATATTAATATTAAAACGTGATATTAATATTGAGTTATAACGTAAAGTTTATTGGATTTTTACTTATAAAAGTAGTTTTTTTATAAGCATTTTCTTAGCAATAAAAATAGTTGAATTTCCATAAGTTTCTTGATAAGCTAAGAATTGATGAGCATAATGGTGCGATTAGTCGATTAGTCTGCTGTGACGCAAGAGTTGCGGGATTGATTCCCGCTGAGAGTCTAATGTTTGCATGTACTGCAGATATTTGTTCCGGGTCTGGGTATTATGGTACCAGGGTTCTCCTAGTTCCTGATACCCACGACACAGGAAATCCTAGTGAGCGATCAATACTATGTTTGTGTCTATTGGCTGTTTGTTTTGATGAACCCCTCTCGGGATAGTTCATCATTAATTTTGTCATTCTAGGACAATTTTACACGTAACATTAAAATAATCGTGGTTGGGTATTATTTTAGGATATTATTACGACCATACCACGTACTTTGCTAGTCTCCTGCTGACGTTACGTTGCAAGATATTGGGGGCGCTAAGGCGGTCTAGAGGTGTTATGTTTAAAAACTTTGGGGGCTCTAGGTTTTATTTATTCTCAAACTGGGCGGTGGGAAAAATAAGTTTGAGAACCCGTGGTTTAGACGGAAACTCGCTTAGCTTCCGTCTTATGACCGTCGAGTTTACATTTATTCATACAACTATATACAAGTAGGTATATACAAAAAAAAAACAAATGAAACAGCTAGCTATCTAAACACCATTGCAAACGATCTATAGATAGCTAGATGACACTTATTTATGTCTATATATTTCCTCATCTACATGGCAGATTCTCAACATGACCGACCATGGAGGGAGACTAGGCTATTTTTTTAGGGGTCTCTAATGTTTTTTTACATCTAGATGGCAGATTCTTATCATGGCAGCCGACCACGGAGGAAGACTTGGCTCAGACAGTTTGCGGTCGACCACCGAAGTTATTTTAGAGCTCACTGACATCAACGACAATGCACCATTCCTTACTAATGTAAGTACCTTTTAGTTTGCAGTGATTTAAGAAATTTCTTCCCTACACATTGTCTAGGTCAAAGTTTAGATTACTGAGCCACTTAGGAACCTAACTCGAGATCCGCAGATGTCGAGATACCGCTCACATTCTAGATCCTAGGATTTATACAATTCAATTCGTCTTTCAACATTTTCAACCGAGCTGTGGGACGTTGAATTATTCTATTCCCAAGTGAAACATTTGAAGCAATGGTATTTTCGAGTGAACAAATATTTACGACACTATTAAGGTAACAATTTCTCAAAAGTAACGCAGATCAACATATGTACTTAAATAATGTACAACAGCGGAATTCAATCGTTGGTATTTTCTATTGCAGTAGAGTATCTACAAAAACTTATAATTCTTCATAAATATAAAATAGGTATATTGAGTAAGGTATATGCCTTAAGGCCTAAACTCGCCTGTGTATGTCCAAATGCCTAAAGAGAGTGTTCTTCCAGCGAACCTCTGAGTAGAAAGAGGTAAAAATTTGTAGGTGACAAAGATAGGAATGAAAAAACGAAATAATTTTCATTATACTTAAATGCCACTATATTTTAGAACCTATAAACTTTCATTCCGTTTATTTCAATGCTATTAGTCTGAAAAAAAGAAGAGAAACAGTTACAAAGTTATCATCAGTTCTGCAAATGATTTCTCTTGAAAAACTCACGACTTGAAAACCCTGGGGTATTGAAATTCTCGCGGAATGATTAAGAGCGATTTAGGACGGCTCTCCGTTCGAGGCTGTCAATTTTTTATGCAAATTTTTGTCTATCGGTACTTTTCGAGCCCAAAATTGCGGTATCCGATAGGTATCTCATCCAACAACAAATTGTCAGGCGAAAATGCTTTTTTAAATGAGCAGTAGTGTTGTAACAAACATACGTTCGTCAGTTTCTTCATTGTTAGAGTTTTAGGCAGAGTGATCAATAATTCCTAACCTTACAGCCGAACCTAATTAGTTGTTTGCTAAATCAGTTTAGAAAGCTAGTCGGATCGAGGGATATACTAGTAATTCGCCCCAAATTAAGGTCTTGTGATGTTTCGTTATTGACTTAGGTACTAAGTTACTTAGCCAATATAAATATATACTTGAATTGTATAAAATATGTTGTTTTCGATCATCTGACATTTCTAGTACTCAAACTAATTGAAATTGTCCTGTGTAGTCTTTAAATCATTAAAGGAAACATGATCGACTAACTGCATATAAATAATATATATTCAACAGACATACAGACAGATAAATACATAGTCTTGATCCCACACTAGGTTCCCTGTGTCATGGGTATCAGGAACTACGAGTACCGTTGTACCACGCTTCCAAACCCGGAACAAATATCTGCAGAACATGCAAACATCGTTTCCACAGCGGGAATCAAACCCGCACCTCTGGCGATGCAGCCTTACAGGCAACTCGTCTGCTGTGCCACCAAGATCGTCAAGATTATATAAAAAATAACCTTGTATTTACTCACTATGGCTCTATTAATAGATAAAATGGCGATCAAGGATAGGGTCACCCACATAAAAACCCGCCTGATTTTGGTGTATAAAAAAACTAAATTTAAAAAACTTTGTTGCTTATCTAATCAAAACAAATAGGAGTCTAAGCCTTATCTGGCTTAGTTGGACCTCTTCATCAATATTCCCTTACCCATACCGCTTAAATAATTCGGAGGGATGGAGGATTAAGAATGTTATCTAGCGCCCTAGAATCATTTGCTCTTCGGATTTACTCACGCTCGGCTTGTCAGCGTTTATTCATTTCCCGATAAAACGTACTACCTACTGTATTATAATGTGGATGCGTACTGCGTAAGTCTGTATGTTAAAGTAAGCGTGTAGGTATGACTGTATGCTAAATAATCCGAGAACGTCATTATGTTAAAATAAACAATGAAAAGTGAAAGTTAAGTTAATAAATAAATAAAAAAATAAATCTGGCTAGTTTTTACTGTTTTTCGTCGAAGCTTAGTATTTTTCAAACTTTCGCCATCAATCTTTGTTAATTCAAAAGTTTATATTTCAGACTCCACAATCCATTTTTTAGTAGATACTTAAGACTATTTGTTACATAAAGACATTCTTTGACGGGAGATGATCAAACAATGAAATCATATTGATTTCACTGATAGACCACCCCCTGCACAAAATGTATCCAAATAGGAGAGGTACACCTCTCCGCAACTGTTTTGAGGATACATAAGAAGGCAGAATGATATCAAGCTATGTGACTGCATTATTAAGGCAAAACTGAACTAAAATTTATTCAAGTCACAGTTTGGAGTCTGTTTTAATGCGAGCGAAACCACTGGCAAATACTAGTCCACATTACGGCGCATCATTTGGAAACCTCTTACTTCGGGCCTTAAATCGGGCACGTTTGTGCGGACTTCCAGAGATTACGGGTGTTTTTGAGCGTGGAAAATATTGCCGTACTTAAAACTGTTTGAATGAAAAAATAATTTTGCTCTCGTATGTGCTGTGGTTTGTGATGATGGTATTCGAGAATTTCATGTCGCTTCGTTTTTATTCATTTTAAGAATCGTGAATTTTTGCAATGAAATCCTATCCTACTTCTACTAATATTATGAATGTGAAATTATGAATGTTTGCATCTATGTATACTAAGTATATTTAGTTAATATACTTAGTAATAGTGGTAATAGCTAAACCGATTAGGAATTAGTGACTGAATAAATGAGGATTTTTTATCAGGTGAGCAATTCTCGTATTTAAAGAATAATCAAATACTACATTGAGATTGAAAGCTGACCGAAAAATGACGGACTCAATACTAGCCCGAGACTTAAATAAAATAATTACGATAAATAAACTTTGTGTTTGACACAAGCAACGTCATGGGCAAAATTAAACATGTAGGTTACGTTGAATACAAAACTCAAAATCTTAGATACTTTTTAAAATTTCATAGCTCAATCTGAAATGGTTTTAAAGCACATATTTCGAGATTTGCATATGAAAAGGCAAACTAACTAACTGCTCAGAAAATTTTATAATATAGCGTAATAAGCCCGAATGTAATCACGAACTTTATTGAAATTTAGTTAAATTTTTGTTAGTATTCCGCCCAACCTTTGAATATAATTTAAGCCTAAGGCCTACTAAAAGTAAACCTTAATGTCTAGCGACATTAAGGTTGCGTATGAAAACTGTCACGCTGGTCTCTTGAGAAAAAAAAAATATACCGATCACTGGTATTCAGGGTGTACTTTGCGTTATGTCACTGAAGTAGCGAGCTGTGTACTTTGTGTAGATAACTGACCTTAACGCGCTTTTATCGTTATTTTTTGGTAATGCTCCAAATTATATTATTATGATATACTAGCCTATTCGCGGCTTCGTCCGCGTGGTATCCGGATTAAAATTAGCCTATATGTTATTCTGATGTAAAAGCTATATTACTGTAAAGTTTTATCGAAATCCGTTTAGTAGTTTTTGCGTGAAAGAGTAACAAACATCCATCCTTACAAACTTTCGCGTTTATAATATTAGTAGGATTATGCTATAGGATGTATGTAGTTTGAAATGTCTTGCCCCTAATGCTGTAAACCCATTTGTGACATTTCAGCGTTTATTACTCATAACGGTCACGGTGGCCTCTGTGGCGCAGTTGGTGAAGGCTCGCCTGAGACGCAGAACGTTGCGGGTTCGATTCCCGCCGCGAGACAAGTCTTTGATCTGCAAATATTTGTCTCGGGTCTGGGTCTATGTATAATATGTATGTATTAACAAAAAAAATGTTTATATAGTATTACAGTCATGTAGTTCCCATAATACAAGCTCTGGTTAGTTTGGGGCTAGATGATGCGGTGTGAAAAAATCTGTCACCTTTCCGTTCCAAAGAGGTAATTTATTGCAAAACACATGGTAGTGGCACAGAAGCGTTTTACATTATTTTATGTAAATTACTAACATTATTTCACGTAACGTGTTTGTCTGTCATTGAAAAAATATTTGACGAGGGTGAGAAAATCGAAGATACGTTTGGGACACTATAATTTTCTTATGTTGACGCAGTTCTCTGTTTAACGGGCTACCTTGTACAGATTGGTCTTTTGTTCGCTGTGTTTTGTATAACCCAATTTCCTTTCAATACTTGCTGTGGTTATAGGGATTTTTCAAGTCTTATTGAAAACTCAAGATTTTATGATAGGTATCCCAAATATATCAACTTCGGCGGGGTCGATCTTCCCGCCCGCGACCTTTCGCCTGGTACTATTGAGTTGAATCTTGTTGCCAAACTTGATATTTTTTTGGGTCATTATAAAAAAGTTAAAACTACAATTGCGCATGTATACTAATTGAAAAATAAAGTAATAGTGTCAAATCGTAGGTTCCTGCTTTAGGAGGCATTCTGGCATCCTACAAAATTCTTCATTGAAATTCTTTATTGAAATTCAAAAACAAAAATCCAAAGGTATGTAACACTATATATACAGTTGCCTGCAATTATAACAAAGTACGTATGTACAAAAAGCTATCAAACGACTCAAAGACTAGCTAAATCATACAGTTCAAAATGATATTGCTACGAACACTTTCTTCGGCTGGTACTATGTCCGTTTCTGAATAAAATATTAATACTCCGAGCTAGAACAATAAAAATGACATTCTAAAACTAGATCCCCCTAAAACCAATACAATACCGTCTCGCCCTTTCAAATACACGGCCCCAAACCGCAATAAAAACTCTAAAATATCTGTATTTGTTTTCGCTTATTTCTACTTATCCATATACCACTTAAGGTACGAACGAAGCGGGGTTGTCTATTTTTTATGCAAATGCCTATGGGTGTTCACTGTTCAATTTCTTATTTCGTTGGTCTGACCAATATTGGGAAGGTTGCTTAATTTCCATTCTAGGGTTCTCTCTGGGAGCTTTTAGAGGGTGCAGGGATGTAATTTCGTGCTGGATACCGCATTGCCTGAATATTACAGCCCCTTACCACCCTAATATTTGGATATAGCTTTTACGATTTCCAGATTATGATTTCTGATTTTATTCGAATGGATTTGTGGAAGTTTAAAAGCTTGTGAACCGTAGATTTTCCGGAAACGGTACCTTTTTTTTAGGTGGGAAATGCGCACGCTTTTTCCTTCCGCCATGGGGTGATGGAAGGGGTATGTGGGACTCGAACCAACTAAACCCCCCCGGTGAGTAGTCCTCCACCGTGGTATGACGAACAGTACGTAAGCTGATTCGTTGTATCAAGATAAGAAAAACTCTACAGTTTTTTTACACCACTACTGGTGGATTACCACTGCTTTCTTCCTTATGCACTTTTCAAAACTTTTTATAAGCTCTTTAAAATAAGTACCTTTTGCGTGTTGTGAAATGGAAGAATGGATAATTTTTAAATGGTATAAAGTTCATTTCTAGCATCTCTATATACATTTAACATCAGATTAAAACCGCAGCTTACCCTTGTTACGCAAGGTTCCTTATTCATAGCCTCTTGACCACTGTGGCTTCAATCTACGCCGTGTTTACTTATTTATACGTACTATATTTTATACAACTATCATCTGAATTTATAAAATCGATAATGCGTAACTGTCTGACCACTCACTCATAATCATTTCTCGTGGTATTCCTAGAGGCCTGCAGTCAACACCAATTCTTGTATTTGTAAAACAATTAAAGTAAATTAAATCTGTCGTCAAAACGGTACCTATTTAACTAAAAAACAACCGACAATTTCTCCTCATAAAAACGTCAAAATGAAGGGTGAATTTTCTTATTACAACCCCTAGAGGGTGCAGTCTTGGGCGCTCCACAAAATATTACGTATTACGTGTTTAGTGCACCCTGTGCTTTTAATGGTCGTATATTAATATTATTTCAGTATTTTAACATCCTTCTTGTTTCAACAGACCCAACCAGTGATATGGTACGAGAACGAGCCCCCAGGACAAGTGGTAATCCTGACAGCTAAGGACTACGATTCTCCCGAAAACGGACCTCCTTTCACCTTCGCGTTAAACGAAACAGCCTCGTTCGATATCCGCTCCAAGTTCCAAATCCAAGGTAAGCCAAGGGTAATACTTTAACTTTGAAGGACCGCGAAGGGCAACGTTTTCGTAGCCCTCGAGGTAAGAACTTTTTTTGGCGATTTAAAAACAGGAGACATGAAGGCCTGTTACACGATCCGATTTGTTGGATCCAACTCAGTTGTAACTATCAATTCACTTTTTATCTTTTGTTCATCAGTGTGTTTTTCGGTCTCAGTACAATATATCTCACGCACTATTAGATCTAGGGTTTGCACATATAGAAAAACATAAAATAATGCTACTGCTAAACCAGCGTGACTAAGCGAACCAAAAACCGCAACGCAGGTTAAACGCTGTCAAACCGTTCCGATTATCCCGTGTCAGTGTGAACCGCGGTGAATAAATCGCCTGTTTTATTTCCTTGGCAGAGGGTAGTGGTTAATGTGTTATGTACCACAAGTGACAGCATAAAAGGTTGGATTAAATGCGACCATAAACTTTGAACTATCACGTCCCAAACCCACATTTATGTCTAAAATTAGTTTTTTAACTCAATGTTATTCAAAGACCGGATCATATTTTTGACATTTCAACATAAATTCGCCGCGTTGGTTCCGCAAGATAAATAGCGTACATACTTGTGACATTGTGACGTGTAAGGTCACGGGGTCATTGTACGTGGGAATGCCATAAATGGGAACCCATTTTTAGTGTGATGTACAATTTTGACCTTTTATTTTTTTTACAAAATCAAAATCACATATCTCAGTGCCTTTACTGAAGTGTGGCGATAGAACATGTCTAAGAACCTTTCTTTTAAGTCATAAAAGACAATTGCAAAAAACCGCTTAACAATTAAATGGCTTAGTCGTTTCGGAGAAAACTGGTAATAGATAAGCATAATAATGAACAAAATATAACCATTCCCAAAGACAACCCCAAGAACCGGTAAAAATACTAAACTTCAGTCGAGAATCACCGACTGCTCGGCAACCGTACCGTGTGAAAAGGGTGTAAAACTCGGATAATAATAAATAAATAAATAATGCTGGACATTTTCACGCAGCATTATGTAGCCCCAAACTAAACAGAGCTTGTGTTATGGGAACTACATGACTGATGTACTACTTATATTTATATTTTTTTGTAAATACATACATACATATTATACACAGAAAACACCCGGAACCCAGACAAATATTTGCATTTACAAATATTTGTCCCGCGGGGGGAATCGAACCCGCAACCTTCTGCGTCTTAGGCGAGCTTTCGCCCACTGCGCCACAGAGGTCGTTTGCAATAGTTTTGGCTGTAACTTTATAAATTAATACCTATTTGTTTGAATACGTTTTACCGAAGTAGCCATAACAAATAATGTCCATAGTCCACAAACTACCTCTAAATCAATATGTTTTTGTCATTGAAATCACAAGGATCGTCAACTTATAAACGACGTCAATTTTAAAGTGAATTTACGCCGATTCCTCCCGCGCGACCAAGCCTAGAAGAGTCAGGCAATAAACTCTGCTTGGTTTTTTGATCTTTCATCCAGCTATAGTGTGATGCCAATCGTATAAGATGAACTCATTCACTTCGAAATAGCATAAGTCAAAGAATGTAATAGTCTATAAAGTATCAACCAAAGTTCTTAACACACGATACGCTCTTTAATAATAATGCATAACCTATTAATAAACATAAATTATCTTACTACCTACAAATATGCGACGAAATCGGACCATGCAGACTTAATACATAGTAAAAAGGCTTTGACCGAATTTCCTGCCAATTCAGTAGCACAATTAACTATGTGCTCAATGTGGTTTTGTTTTGCAACTCATGCATTTCGTTCCTAACTGATGCATTTCGTTTCGCTGTTGTAAATCAGCCTAAAACCTAACGTATGTTTACGCTTCAATAATGATAGCGTTCGAAATGACATAGATCTAGTAAAGCGGCTGGCTCACTCATCCTACTACTATCCTATCCTACTAATATTATAAACGTGAAAGTTTGTGAGGATGATGTTTTTACTCTTTCACGCAAAAACTACTGAACGGATTTTGATGAAACTTTACAGTAATATAGTTTTTACATCAGAATAACACATAGGATACTTTTTATCCGGGTACCGCGCGTGCGAAGCCGTGGGTAGAAGCTAGCAATAAATAAATAAATAAACACAAACACATACTTAGCCCTGACCCCACACTAGAATTTCATGTGTCCTGCGTATCAGGAGCTACGAGTACCATGATACCACAACACCTATTCTCTGAACGAATATCTGCAGAACATTCAAACATTTGCCCCTGAACGGGAATCAAACCAGCACTCTTGTATTACGGCTATTCACTAGCCGCGCCATCGTAGTCATCGTTTTCATCACATTTAGAAGACCACAACTGATCATGGCCCTCTCGAAAAGAGTGTCTTGACGAGCGCACTCGAACCGTTAGAGACTGAATGTTAAAAATGGGACAATTTGGAACACATTTAAATATTAAGTTTTGTACATTGCTAAGTCTACTCTACATTTACAGCTTGTCGAGATAGTTTGCTGTTTTTATTAGACTGTGGTATGCCTACTGAATTAAGTTAACAAAACAGAATGAAATCTACTGAATAATTAACACATTTTACACGTTCATAGACATGTTAATGATGTAAACAAGGCCTAGTTTTAGAATTTGGAATTCTACGTCCTCATTTGTAATTGGTGATACGTGACTGTGACTGAAATTTAATTGGTTTTGAATTGTGTGCGGTTAGAGCGTGGAGGGCACAAAAAGCTGTTTTCCTGGCTATGTTGACCGATAAACCAATGTCGGAGGCGAAACGTCACTCATCATGAAATTGCAGACTCGCAGAGACTTTCAAAATTATCTCAGGGTCGGTGCAATGCAATGATATGTAGGGCACGTTCTAGTTGGACTTGGCCTATGATGAAATGCAAGTTGAACAATGTACTTGTTCCTTTACTTGTCTATAAAAAAAGCCTGATAAAGCCCACTACTTAACATAAACTTTTCTGATAGAGAAACATTTTTAGGCGCCTTATCAAGAACTTCCCTGTCTATTCAAAACCAATATCAACTGAAACGATGTCATTATAGAACCAAGATGTGGTGATTTCAAGCAAATTTCTTTTCCGATAGCGGAATATTCCTGTTTGAATCGCTTCCCTGTTATCTAAAATACCTTGGAATAGCGTTTTATTTCTCACAATCAATCACAAAAAATCCTTCCCCATCTTGTTTGTATCCAAATTTTTACCCGCGACACGTGTAACCCGTATAATGCTTTAGGTTCGAAGATGTTTGTTCGTGTGTGTATTTGTTGCTTGTTTGTCTGTTACAATTTTATTCCGAAAAAGCTTAACCGATTGTAATGGGTTTTATTTAATTGTTTTCTACGACTGCGAAGTGACTCATGAGTCACTAGGGGCGCTGAAAGGGATGATGGCATGTGAAGCGATCGTTTTGTATGACTTCAAGAAATGATTTTAACGGGCTAAAGGGTCGCTAGAATACTTGATGGAATACAATGTCAAAAGTTTTGAAATGTAATCATTAATCTGTTTCTCTCATCAAGACAATTTTCAGGTTGTCATCAAATAAAGCATCATAAATTAATTTCATTTTCCAAACAGTGCTTAGCTATCTCTAATAGAGCAATTCAAACAAACTCCACTGGAATTCGAATTTCCGAACTTGTTACCAAATTGTTAGCAGAAACTTGTGCCGCAAAACAGACTTTAAGGAATTTCCGTTTATCGGCGGCAAATCCGCTCTAAAATAACAATCCATTCACTCTGCCGAGCACTAAATTCTTCGCGAGCTATGCTCTTTAAATGGTGCAACTCTACACCTCGCGTGGTGTCCTCACACAAGTATATTTTTTATTACGACAAGCATCAGCTTGCTAGTTTGCCACTCAAGCAAGCTGATCATAGAAAAGTGTCACGTGATTAACGGAACGGAATAATATTAGGCTCATTTTGATCAAAACAACGTCGTATTCGTTATCAATTTCATACTAGGTTTTTGGCAAAAACGATAGAATATTACCTTGTTTACAACTATAGTGTAAAACAAGCGTGCCGCCCACGTTTACAACACCAGAGGTATCTCTCATCTAAAGTCTCATATGCCTGTAATTTCACCGGTATCCATTTAAATTGGAACACAGCAATGTGAGCATTACTGCTTGGCGGTAGAAATAAGTATGGTGGTAGTCCTTACCCGGACGAGCTCTTTCATAAGGAGCTTTACTACTTATATATCTCTGACACTGCTGTGACTGCGCCTCGGACGTGGCGTAAATTCGCTCAGTTTGTAAAGCGACGATTCAAAATACCATTATGGTTACAATTTCTAAAACCAGATAAGCACAAAAAGTTAGTATTGTTGTGCTACTATTATTTCGATACCTGTTAGGAACTAATCCTACTAATATTATAAACGTGAAAGTTTGTTAGGATGGATGTTTGTTACTCTTTCACGCAATAACTACTGAACAGATTTTGATGAAACTTCACAGTAATATAGCTTATATATCAGAATAACACATAGGCTACTTTTTATCCGGGTACCACGCGGGCGAAGCCGTTCAGTCTTGTTTAGGTATTACTCGTTTGATTAATTAACAATCTTTCCCGACATTTTAGTGCTAAAAACTTTCCAACCGTTCATTTTTTTTTTCTAACATTCATATTGACTCTACAGAGAAAATATCCCTACGTCTTCCTCTACCCCTAGTAACGGAAATGATAATAAAGCTGTGATCAATTAATGTAGGTACCTAATGTCCAATACAATATTTTTTTACAACATCTTCAAACCCTCTTTATATTTTACACATTACGTATTGCAGTGCTCCCTGGTAACGTGTGTAAGACATATCTAAGAACCTTTCTCGAAGCCATACAAAACGATTACAAAAAACTGGATGATAATCGGTGACGCTGTTTCACATTCCATCGTCTATTGAAACGCCCCATTGTGACTTTTTTATCTTTGTGACAAATATCCTATCAAATAACCACCCTTAAAGTCATACTATTTAAAAAAAATATTTCCATCGGGTTAGTCCGAAAAATGTAAGCATCCAAACGAACAACCTCTTACCCCAAACTTTGAGGTTTTGGGGCAAACGCATATACGGAGCTATTTGTGTCATCATCATCACCCTCAACACATGGTATTCCACTTTTGAATGTAGTGTGGGCCATTGTGTGCGCGATTTCTTTCGGTCACACATCCAACAAAAAATCTCGAGTTCGGATAAAAAATGCCCTAGTGATATCAATAATGAAAATTATATTGATTTTGAATATGACTCGCCCATTTGTCGTCGATTACTGTGAGTCTTCCCCTGCCCCTTCCCGTGCCGGAAATGTTCTCGTAATCAAATTTCGATCAATTAATGTTCTTAACATGCAATAAAAGACGCTCAACTCTTCCAAACCTAACTTTGTTTACGAAGTGCCGATTCAATTTCGTTCCATTCGCGTGGCGTGTTGATAATTTTGCTTCCAGGATTACTTATGGTATCTACAGAGTCAGATCTAGGTTAAGTTTTCGAGGGCGAGTAATTTATTAATTTTCTCTTAAACGACTTAATTGTTTATAATGCCGATTTCATATGAGTTCAACATGTCATTTCGAGGGTGCAGACCCTACATGATATGAACATAGAACATGAGATGTAAAATGACGTACCTAACTGATTGTCATGCAATATTTTGTATCATTTTATGTGTGACTTTACTAAAGCTAAAAATAACTTTTCATCATTAGCGATCGCGTTTGACGAACAAAAGTGGCAATTTGAATATAATGAACTTTAAAATATATATTCCTTCGTTACGACCCTGGCCATCCGCGGTTATAAACTGTGGCAGTTTTATAACTTAGTAGCCGTGGTTCTGACATTGACTCATGTGGCCCGTGTTTTGAGGAGTCATGCCATAGTTCAGAGGTAGATAGGTCACGTTTGACACAGCTGTTTAACACGTGCCCTTTCTGCAAGAATATTGTTTTCATTTGAGCGTGGGTACGAAATTCACTTAGACGTTCAAACGTTTAGACGTTATGCATGTTAAAATTACTATTCGTGTACTTAACTCAAACACACAATGTCAGCAAGTATCGAAAATTAATTCATAAAGGCAACAATTAAGGCTTTTAAGCCGTGACCTTCGTTCTTCAAAGGTCAGTTCTGAATGTCAACTGTCACATCGGTTGAGGTGACTTGGCATGAACTACGTTTTACAGTAGGTGAAAAACGTGAAAGCTGTCAAAATGTCATGAATGTAGATAATTTTATGGGTTCTCTAATGGTCAGGAGCTTTGATTAAATATGTTAAATAACAGGTCCAGCAACTAATGTTTTTGAGTTATGATAAGTCATGTTAATGACTTAAGCTGCCAATCGATTGTAGCGCACGCATCGATTCACAGCCTCACTTCAATATCTGTCATGGATTTGAGTTCGGTAGTTTTATGGAAGTAAGTCATTTCACCTCACTAAAGCTGAATGAAAGACCATAAAAAAGCAAGCCTAGTGAATGTTGTCTGATTTTTAGATTTAAGAAACCTGCATCATTTCTATTTTATATAAAGCCTTAAATTCAGCTCCGAAGTAAATTCTAAATAATCTTTGTGGTTTCAATGAATGAATACTTCAAGGTGGGTATTTTCACTATTTGAAAAATTTACTAAAATTTATTTACTAGAGTTTTCGTATTTAGACTGCGTCACTCTCGTACAAAAAAAAAACATAAAAGTTTTCAGATAAGTGTTTTTTCCCCAGGAAACATCCTCTCCACACTCGTCTCGTTCGACCGGGAACAGCGCAAGGAATACAGGATACCAGTAGCAATCACCGACTCCGGGACCCCCCGACTGACTGGTGTGTCGTCGCTTCACGTGGTCATAGGAGACAGGAACGACAATCCTATGGGGCCAGGGCATAGTGACATATTCGTCTATAACTATAAGGTGAGTTTAGTAGTTACAACAATACTTAACCTGAGTTTCATGAAAAAAATATGAAATGCTTTCAGACACCTTTACTTGGTTGGTTCGCGCAAAATCTTGAAATTTTGGAGTTGAGTTGGGTTTTGGAGGTCCAACCAAAAATGCGTGTAAACTAAGGTTTCCTATTGATTTAATCTTGAGTATATGTTTCACTAAGAGCTCACAAAATACACGCTAATATTATTTTACCCAATTTAAACTGAAGATAATACTAATATTGTATTTGAAATGTAACAAGGCTATAAATCATGTAAATATCTAAAACACCCACTCCAAACCCTTATTTAATCAAAATATTCATCAATAAATGTTATTATGTATGCCAGAAACTTACATTATTTAGTAGGAGAATGTATTAAAATTGAATCGAGGTGGAACAGTAAATACGTTGGATGAAACAAACTTTCCCTTGTTCTAGTTAAAGCTAACGAGTAGTAAAGTAACAAAATGGTGAACGAAAACGTAATACGCACCTACAATGACATTTCCTCAATGACATAATTAACGGGCTATTGGGTTTGAGAAACGATAAAACAAATATTTTCCTTTTTGAGCTATTACCGAAAGTACAAACCTATTTTTCCTATTTCAAAAAACAATCCCCTACTTTGCCTACCTCCTCCTTGATATCGCCAAAGATCTACGCAACTGAGTATGTCCATTAAAAGTTTCTTATAAATAACGATTCAGTAGGCCCAAAGTCATTGAGCTTAGATTCATTAAGTTACTTTTCAGCTTAAATATAAAAATAAAATCTTCAAATTGATATTCCTGAAAAGTAGATAAACCTAATAAACCCTGATAGTAAACATACAGATCCCTTATTCACTTTAGATTCAATTACTAACGTGTTGAAATGTACATAATAGTCTTGGGAAAAGGTAAAAAATCCCTTGATCCCCTGAGGGACACACATCACATTTTCTTTGTGCCAACTGATAGATTTTCGTGGCTTTTATAAGTTATTGGTAGATCAATTTTTCCGTATTAAAAACTTGTCTTAAGTTAGACCATTCAGTGGAAGTTTAAGCTTAGTTAAGTTTCTAAAATACTATATAGAACATTGTTTTTCTTTTAGAACTCAATTTTTAGCGGGTGGCAATTATTTTCTCTCATTATATTTTAATAAAACCTCACTCGGATGTAATTTTTTCCTAATAATTAATTTTACATTCTAAATTAATCTTTTATTCTAAAAAAAACAATTGATTCGGTAATACTTATTGTCCCATCGCCCCCCAAAATGCGGTGAATTCCCTGTTTGTAATTATGTAATGTTTCAGAAAATTAAATTATGTACTGTACATGCCCATAATCATGTTGCTCTCAAACCCTGAAGGAAAACATCACTTTGAAAACACTGGTATATCCTAGAATCAAATTAAACATTCGGAGTTCTTAGGGTGGCATGTTCTAATAATACCAAACTTTTTAGAAAAATAGAAAAGAAAGTCCATTAAAGGTGACACACTGAATCCTTTTACCACACTGGTTCTTTCACTATCAGTTACTAGACCCACTATGCCATAGCCTGGTTGGTGGCCGAGGTAAAACAGGTGACCTAACAAACGACTAAATCATGTTTTTATAATATAAATTCCATATATGTTTACTTCTCTCAATAAAGGTGTGGAAGGAAAAAAAGGAGGTCTTTGCCCTGCAGAGGAGCACTATAGACTAATAATAATAATAATGATTTGATCGAAATTTTAGTTAGAAATGGCAGGTGTCGTTTCATCTATATAGCTCATCACCCATTTCATAGCATGGATTGGGTGATGGGCAGTGGAACCCATGGTTTTCAATAGCATCCATTTGTCGCCATCCACACTACAATATTATGTTTTTTAATTAATCTTATCGTTGGCTCTGGCCCCGCTAATGCTTCTCTAAGGTCCAGGCACAAATCTGAGATACAAATTAATTAAGTGAAATAATAATATGAAATTTGTTGTTCCAACGCAAACAGACGGAAATGTACTTCAATGAGTTGTACAGTTGGCGGTACTATGTGAGTATGAATGAATGTCGATTGGCTTCTTCAGTTTGTATTTGCTTGTTGTTTTATTTTGCCTTGATTCCCTTATGGTATTCCTTATGATTTCCACTGGATGGTTTTCTTAAGGCCTGATCAAATTGACGCGGTGGCACGGTGGCGGTGGCGATACCGTTCAAATGAAAAAGGTTGTTAAAGTTCGCGTCAGTGTACGGATCGCCGTTGCGGTGCCATTTCGTGCGGGCCTTGTTTACTTGTTTCGTAGCGTTAGATGTCTTGATCTTTTTTTTTTATTTATCGATGACTTTGTTGTACTAATTTTCCTAGTTTGTATCTACGAGTATGTGTTTTCTTCTGATATTTAGTTTTTTTAATGCATTGAGTTATATAATTTGAGATTATATATTTTTAGATTGTTTGAGTTTTACGGAGATGGGCTTGCAACCTGTCACGTGGAATGCTTACTACTTGCAAAACGCGAGCATGTGCCATATCTAATCTTTGGGCGTGCCTCTAACTGATGAGAATACCATGTAAGGGGTCTACATGGTATCCTCATAGATCGCACTGAGTGTGTATCTGAGGATGTCCATCATATAATCATGAGCGTGTTTTGAGTTTAAAATTTTCCTTTTTGAATATTAGATTTCTTAATGCATTTTTATTGTTTTTTAAAGCCCGTTTCTGTAGCTTATTATTTAAGTTATGTCTGATTTACAGCGCTTATTTCTATTCATCTTTTATAAGACCACGTTCTGCACAATATTCGTGTGACCGATTATCATATTCAATATTTAAATCGGTTTCGATTTTGATAACTTAATGTGCTTATTTTACCACGTGCAGTGTTTATTGATAAAACACCATTATTCCATCAATTACTAAGTGACGCGATATTTTATTTCAATTTTAATTGCATTTCAATATATAAACATGAATGCAAAGCCAATATAGCAAGTCTTAATGAGAAAGTGTTTTTAATAAACAAACGGCCTCAATACAAGATGTATTAAGATGTACTCCCTAAACATCTTAATACAAACAGGATGTTCAGAACATGATTCTCAAAATATATTATCATCCATCTCCAAAGAAAAACTTAAATAACAATAAATTGAAAACGGTAAATGTAAAATACGATTTTTCTAATAGCAAGACTGATACAAAAACCGTCATAGATTGAACATTCTTAAGTATAGAGCGATTTTGTTTTTGCCTTGAAGATTATCCTATACTATATGTTTACTAATAACATATATCCATAGAAAACATATGTTTTCTTCTATAGCGAGATCTATATACTATTTAGATTTTAAACCTAACCTAATTCGCTATATTAAGGCTGTTATGAGACGGCTGCTGCGGCTTATTAAAACTTAGCTAAAATGGGTGTCCTATGTTTTTGTAAATCAAAATTTGGCCCAGTTGATGGCATTTTCTGTAGTCTTATCAAATAGTAAAATTAGTCAAAATTAATAATTTTAGTCAAATCTTTAATGGAGCAAGTGTTCTAATGAAACCAGATTTTTTTTAAAATTTAAAACACACTTCACACAGGCTAAATCTCTGGCTTTACACTAGTTTTGTAATTATTTAGTAATAGAGTTTTGTGGGTCAACCAGTTTTGATAGTAGACTTATAAATTATTTACGTCGATTTAGTTTTAAACATTTGTGTGGCCCAGTTAAATGACAAACGCTTAACTTGTATATTGTTTAATAAATTGATAAGGTTAATATGAACATTAAAATAATACTTTATGTGTTTGGTGGTTATACAGTGTTATTTGAAAATCACGCAAAAGCTGTCGGATAAAAAATTCTAGCTTCAAATCCAACTTTTGAAGTTATTTTATGTAATTTTTCATTAAAGATGAGCAGGCACGTGACATACCAGCCTTTTGGTGAATAATTCATAATAGGATACATAGTCAATATTTCAAAAAACAGCTGGTTTTATATTTGTAAAAACAAAATTCCAAAAGTTGTAGAATAAAAGTGTTTGATGGTAGGAATGATGACGCGAGAGCTTTTGAGTCATTTAAAAATAACCATCTCTGTAATTAATATTCAAATGTATGTTTATGCTTGGCTCACAATTTTATTCGTCATACTACACTGGCTTTTTCTACTTACCCACGATTCTATTCAGAGCCACCTCTGGAGAACTCAGCAAGAACTTGTTTATCTATGAATTTATTTAGCTTTACAGTCTTTTTTCGACTATCTTTCAGCCCGTTTACTCGCCTTTCATTACACAATTTGTATTCAGAGCTGCTAAAGAGTATGAAAATTTGAAAGCGCGAATTTCATCGCTCTGCATAAAGTTGTAAATTTTACGATTTTTCATTGTAAACGCGAAATTATTACTGTTTTGATGTAAACTGGGCAAAGATTTGACACACGAAGCGAGTGAAAACTCACCACACTATTAGGCGTGAGAAATAAACTAAAGTAACCGACAATTACTAAGTTGCAAAATCGATGGACAAGCTAATTAAGCATGCAGAACTGAAAATCGCTGAGAAAGGTTCTCCATTAGAAACCGCGAACTGATATACGCTGTTCTGGGCTAATGAACCCAGTACATTAGATTAGAATCGAATCTTTTGCAAAAATATACACGAACAAACTAACACACACAAAAGCATATTACCGGTAACATTACATAATACGCACAACTGTCACACACATAGTCCTGATACACTAGGACTCCCTGTACCGTGGGTATCAGGAACTACGAGTACCATAGTACCACATTAAGTATTTTAGAACATGCGAACATTTGTAACGGAGCGGGAATCGAAACCGTACTTCTTGTGTCTTATTAGGCTGCTCGCCTCCCGCGCCCTTGAGGTCGTCATCGGCTCTATACTTCAAGGGTGCAAACAATCTTCTTAAAATCGCTCGCGTCAATTTGTACTTGCGGTTAGTTCTCACTTCGTGTGACCAACCCTTTAGTTAAATCTCGGTTAAAAGTTATGTCTCATTTTGCACTGTCTACAACGATCACTTGCGGATCGTTTTGTATATTTTGAGGTAGGTGTGTTTTTATATTTTACGATTGTTTGATGCGTATTCATAAAATATCTGTGTGACTTTACTGCAACTGCTCTGGAAGCTATGAAGTTAATGTGAATGTTTTGAATATTTTTTTATAACGTACGATTATGTTAGATTATTCATATAAACGGAAACGAACTAAGAACGTGAAATATTTCGGCAAGCAATATAAATGCTACTCGATTACCGGATAAAAAGTAGCCTATGTGTTATTCTGATGATAAGCTATATTAGTGTAAAGTTTCATCAAAATCCGTTCAGAAGTTTTTGCGTGAAAGAGTAACAAACATCCCTCCACACAAATTTTCGCGTTTATAATAGTAGTAGGATATAAGTAGTAGGTATATCAGTCATATAGTTGCCATAACACAAGCTCTGCTTACTTCTGGGCTAGATGATGCTGTATGAAAATATCCAGCATTATTATTATTATTGCATAGTTACAGTTAACTAAAAACTGCGGAAATTGAACATCGACGAATTGGCTTGTATAACTTGTAAAAGGTCCAATGGTACCTTCTAGCTGTTTCCAACCGTTGTTCGCTAAATAATTAAGTCAATACCGATTCGATCATAAACCTCAACGATAATACCCGTGTTTTATAATAATATATCGCTATTAAAATGTTAATTTGAGCCTTAATGAAAGTGGGTTTAGGTACGCGCGTATAAACGAGGATTATGTTGGGAAAGCAGTTTTTATTATTGCCACAGTGAATGAATAGGGAACAGTTACTAAGCTTTTAAACCATCCGTATATGGCACGCACACAGACACAGGGTTTCAATGCGAATGTACACAATGCTTACACATGGTTTTTACAACTTTGGATTATGCAGTATGCAGCCCGAGTAAGCTTTACATGTAAGTCCTATTCTAAACTTAGTCTACACGATTGCTGAAATTGTAGTTGTAAATGACTAACGGTCATCCATCCAAATAATTAATATTTCCTAAAGCGCGTCTGTTTTTATGATTGACCGGCAGAAAATATACACTTTTAGAAAATATTAAAAATTATGTATTTTCCAATTCAGTGAAACTCAAACTTGCTGCGTTTTTCAAAATTTAAAGTTCTCATCACCTCATTATGGAGCTAATGAGGTGCATATATGGGGGATAAAAATTAGCGTTCGAAAACCTTTGGCTCTATTCGTGGCGAAAATAATAACGCGTTGTCGAGTAGGTGCGGTTTCTGGTCCCACTGATCCAGAATTTCAGGGCACTTTTGAATTTCTTGATGTTATTGGAAACTTATGTTTAGTTACCTTTAAGATATATGGTGATCGATGCAATAAATGTGCGAACGGAGAACCTGAGTTACTGATTCCAGGTTAGTTACTGTGTTCTTGCTCTGTCCTGATTTCTAAGTTACGACGTGGATAAGGCTTATTTTGTGCGTTCGCCCTTACGATAGTGGGTTTCTATTTACTCTAAGATTTATTTCGGGGAATTTCCGTTGTGTTTCATAAAAACAATTGCTTTGTCTAAAACTAAGCAAAATCCAGTTTCAAGAGGAGCGCCGTATATAATAGTTAATTCATAGAATATTTTTGACTTACTTTTACACGCGCTGACAAAACTTCTGTGAAAATTAGTACTTAAGTATTTTTTTTAAGATTTATGCAAAAACGACTTACTATGTATTTCGACTTAGATAAATTTCATGGGGCCACTAAAGGATTATTCCCGATTCTCTGTTACTGGAAAAAAGCTTTACATATACCATAAAACAGTATAATAGTTAAACAACGTAAGATTTTTTTACCACTATTATGTTGATGATGATGATGATCATCATCATCATCATCATCATCATCATCATCATCATCAGCCCATATCAGAGCTAGAGTTAAGAGTGGTAAACTCTTATATTATTTGAATTTTTTGTTGATAGATAGCCATATTGAATATATGGCTATCTATCAACATGGTGAATCCAACACTAACTAATTTAAACTTTGAACACAAAAATACCGGCTAGAACTAAAAGTTCACCAATTTCGTTACGCAATCTAGCATTTCATTTTGAAATCACACAGAGCTGTGTCTTAATTTGTTGTTGCTAGTTGACGAAGGCTCTTAAAACGTCGAAAATTTCGCATGTTACTAGATATTTACTTACTGTACAGAATCAAAACCAAAAGCTATAACTTGAATAATTCCTACTTTTTTTTATCAACGGCAACGCAATCTTAAGCCCTGGATAAAATTGTACCTAGTAGTCACTGCTCCCTTTGTTTGCGTGGTACCCGGATGAAATGAATGAATGAAAATACTTTATTGTACACCACAATAAACACAAACTGAATATAACTTAAAGTACAATGGGCGGCCTTATCGCTAAAAAAGGATCTTTACGCTTTTCCAGACCAAATTATCTGTCTTAAAAAGCAGCGTTATGTGCTATTCCAGGTCAGAAACTGTCTAAATAGACAGTTCAATCGAAATCGATTCTTACGAACTTAATGGTTGACAAACATCCAGACCGCCATTCTTCTAGAATTATAATATACTAGCTTCTGCCCACGGCTTCGCCGGCATGGTACCCGGATAAAAAGTAGCCTATGTGTTATTCTAATGTATAAGCTATATTACTGTAAAGTTTCGTCAAAATCCGTTCAGTAGTTTTTGCGTGAAAGACATCCATTCTCACAAACTTTCGCGTTTATAATATTAGTAGGGGGAACGTAATGCACGTCTGCACCAAGCTTAGGCAAGACTAAGGAATGTCTTAATGACATATTTCTATTAAAAATCTCTGAGTTTTTGCTGATTTCGCAAAGTCTTTGCCTGAGCTTAGTGCAAATGGGCAATTTATTTAAGAATTTTGAAAACCACATGACAACCTTTTTCCTTTGGCTGTCACCGCCAACACTTTAGTTTGACCGGGCCCTTACTTTCTTGTTATTACTATTAGTAAGATGAACTTCAATTTAAATAGATCGGCAAATTGAAATATTCGCTGAAATAGCATTGGTTTTCAAACGACCTTACTTTCCTCAGTCCCATTGTTCACTCGTTTTAACGATGGCTTACGCTTACCCTAGCTTGTGTCCGAAACTTTGCCAAACTTGTGGCATCGGGGATAATTGATTTGTCACAGGCAGATTTAGAACAAGTTAAAGGCTTTGTTGGGATATACAGTGTTATTTTTGAGCCGTACTGAATTGAGATCGCTTAAAGATCGTTTGAATTTCTGTAAGTGTTTACCTACTTTAATACTTAATCAATATTACATTAACGTAACTACTCAACA
This sequence comes from Perizoma flavofasciatum, assembly GCA_958496245.1. NCBI lineage: Eukaryota > Metazoa > Arthropoda > Insecta > Lepidoptera > Geometridae > Perizoma > Perizoma flavofasciatum. Next base: position 4,375,191 of record OY292439.1, on the reverse strand, counting down.
TTTTAAACAATGTGTGAAGATAAACTTCGATTCCCGCTGCGGGACAAATGTTTGTATGATCTGCATTCATTTGTCTCGGGTCTGGGTGTTTTCTATGTATAGTATGTATGCATTTACAAAAAAAAAATGTATATAAGTAGTATATCAGTCATGTAGTTCCCATAACACAAGCTATGCTTACTTTGGGGCTAGATGATGATGTGTGAAAAATGTCCAGAATTATTTATTTATTTATTGAAACTCACCACAACTGTGGACTTCTACAAACTGTTGATCATCATTGGCATGACTCAATATGTTACCTAATTAACTGGTTAAATATTTATAATCCATTTGAATCAATCCTATAAACCCTTCACAATATTTAACACTGAAAACTTTCCCAATAAAATCGAAGCCTACCCATTAACAATGGTATTTTATGGATAAACTATTAAGGTAATTCCATTCGGGTCGAGCTCAGTTAATTTTTCGATCCATTAAATAATTACACATGGAAATGGAAAACCCTTCGTTAGTTGGTAATTAAAAGGTTATTGAAAACATCAACAAAATTGTTACTACAGGATAGATCCGCACGTAATCTTTATTTAAACGAGCACGTGTTTGTTTTGCTGTTTATCTATAGATATAATAGTTTTCATATAGATATAGTCACTCGAAAACGAATCAAACCCCCTAATGTGTATATTAGTGTGTTAAAGAGAGAACATGCTTTGTTGTACTTTGATATATAAAAGAAGCACATTAGCAAACTTAATGCTAGTAAATATTTTCTTTCAGCTAACCTTGTTATTAAGAGATGGTGTATGTGTTTTGAGATGAAATACTGCCCGTACGCCTTTCACTCACTTCACTATCTCAATATACTTGCAGTAAACATAGATTAACAAACTTTAATACGAAAGTAAAACTTCGCTATTCAAAATTCACTCAATTCAATTTGACTGGCAGTATGGTAGCAGCATAAAACATAAATTGAAGAAATTTCAGCCCATTCAGTTTAAGCCACATTTAGCGAACACTTAACTATAAAATTCGCAATAACTGTGTGACCAATTAATTATATCAATGCCACAGGTTCTAAAGGTATACACATGCAGTGACTTCGTTTTCGATTTGAATGGTAATGGTCCTACTTAGTATCATCATGAATCTGCATATACATCTTAAGATGTCCAACGTGGGGACAATCTTGAGTATGTTTCTAATGTTTTAAAATGGCATAAATAACATGTTCGTGGTTTCGTACCCGAAAACCGGCAACGGGGTTGTTACTAAGTCCACCTGTATATCAGTCTCCGTAATGTGAGCTGAAATTTTTACAGAATATGTGGTACTTTGGTCAAGGAACATTACTTGTCCTCGAGTCGTTAACTGTCGCCTGTTTCTAGTTTATCTATGTTTTGGATCATACAATAGTTTTAGTAGGTGTTATTATATGTATAGTATGTAACTAAGTAGGTATTTTGTGTATCATATATGTATATTGCGTATATTATAGTATACTCATAGTATGTGGTAAGTGCACCAATTAAACCCCTTGTAAACTTTCGTACAATCCGTTCCATCCAAAGGTTGTCTGGTAGAGATCGCTATTTAGCGATAAGACCGCCCATTGGACAACATTGTCAAAGTTTGTAGTACTTAGTATTTGGTGTGCAATAAAGTATCTTCTATCTATCTATATATCTACTCTGGCATCTATCATGTAAAATAATGCTTCTACTATTATAAACGCGAAAGTTTGTGAGCATGGATGTTTGTTAGTCTTTCACGCAAAAACTACTGAACGGATTTTGATGAAACTTTACAGTAATATAGCTTATACATCAGAATACTTTTTATTCGGGTACCACGCGGACGAAGCCGTGGCAGAAGCTAGTACTAAATAAGTCAAAAAATAAAAACCTAAGGGGCCCAGACAAAAAACGTAAAAAAACTATTTTGTATAACTTGCCTAAGAATGTTTAAGTATATTGTGTGGTAGTAATTTGGCAGAAACCCTTAGTGTGCGAATCCAACTCGCACTTTGTCGGTTTTATAATTATCTTGGAAGAAGAACCAAGCATGTAGTTTAAGTAGCACTTACGGCATTCTATAGCTTAAAATGTAAGAATGTAACGGGGGATTGACAGGAATTATAAAACGACGTCAATTACAACGCATTTAATTGTACGACGAAGTTGATTAATACAATGAGAGTCAGAGACCGGAGGCTCCAGGGTCTGCTGACCACTCACAGGATGAATGGTGATCGAAGCTGGGAGAGGTCTGGTCCGGAGTCATAGTAAATACGTATCCGCATTCGCATCGTAACTCAACCCTAGACTCGTAGTCTAGCTCTGTGGCTCGATTGAAGGCTCACAAAGATTTTACTAATTTGATAAGTGGGGGGCAAAACGTATCGATAGCGTGTTTTAATCGACTATTGGCGATATCTAGTTCTGTCTTCATTAAACTAAATAACATTTTTGTGTGGTTTTACAGGGCGAAGCACCAGATACAGAAATCGGGAGGGTCTTCGTGGACGATCCGGATGATTGGGACTTGCCTGACAAGCGGTTTATGTGGCTGCCTTCATACGAACAGAGGAGTCCATACTTTGACGTCCATAGCAATACTGGCATGATTACTATGAAGGAGGGAACACCCAATGGCACTTATTTGTTGAAGTTCAACGTAAGTTATGACCTTTTAGCTATAACTCCCGCAGAAATACCGTTAAAGTGTGATTTAGACAAGACGGACTAAAAAAGCGATGACCATTTGACCCATCTGAATCAACCTCATGTATGCTTCACAATTTTAGACAGCTTTGAAGCTATGGATATTGTGGTGTATGTTTTTTTAATTTACATAGAAACAAGGTTGAGTTTAGTTGCTGGGCCAGCGCCATGAATTTTTTAGAGAAGGTAATTCCAAAACACGAATGTTTTTAAAAGAACTAAGTCTTGAAAAATTGCAACTACGAGGAAATACACAGTTTTTGGCCAATGGTTTAGCTCTAAATCCAATATTCAGGGTAAGCCTAAATCATCACAAGCTTAGTTTGAATAGGCAGCTGATGCCTTCGAATTTATAGTGTCAGTTCCTCACGATATTTTCCGTCGCCATTTAAACAACTAGCACTCATAATTCTGCGTTATAACAAAAACAAATTACGAAACTAAAGTTTTGCTTCCAACGGTGCTTATTCAGAAACGCTATCGCACTTTATTTGTGTTTACGTCTCTAATCCGACAGATTTACGCGAAATAGTTTTTACTCGATTTCCATTTCAGTTTGAATTTAGTTTAAAGCTCATTGCCTACTGGAGCGGCACTGCACAGACGCGTACGCGCCTAGATATGCCTGATTATGTTTTTTAATTTACTATAATTGTTGTCGCCTGATGAATAGACATAATCAAGACATGATTCATGGTAGATGGTATTATGTATTTCTTCTTTGAAAAATATATCTGCAGGGTATTTCACATTCGAAGCAAGCTTTAGACTCACTCAAATAATTCGTTGATCATGGAGTTTTTTTACTAACTCGTTTTTTGACATCATTACATGAGAAAATAGACAGATAAATATAGAGGTAGATAGAGAAAGAAAATGTCATCACAAGATAAAACGAGTAACTACTCAGGCGAACTTAATGATAGTTAGCATTTCTAGCTAACCTTCGTGCAATGAAGAGTACATATATATTTGGTCTAATAAACATTTTACTTTCACTTCTACCGGTTGATCCGAGCTAGTTTGCTAATAACGAAAAGTCAAGCGTAAAATGTAGCGTACGCGCCTATGCGCTAATGCTTGTGTGGACAAAGGGCTTTAGAGTTTTAGAGATACGTATCTAAATTGTATGTCGTTACCAAGCCGTGGCATTTTACTACCTTCATATTTTTGCGCGACCGTGATACAATTTTGTACAAGTTTCGTTGTTTTATAAAACTAAAATTTTGCGACGTTTTTTATTCGATTTTTAGATATATGTTCCAATAGATGTCAGAAAATGTAAAGTCATTGAGTAGTTTATGGTTGATAGTAAAATGTGTGCAGAACATGCGTCTCAAGTGAAGCAAACTGATGGGCTGCAGGCACATGTACTAAATCTACATTTTATGAAATTGTGTCAATTTCACTATACTATTTTCGCTTAACGCAACTTATAAAACAGCGAGGTTATGTTGTTATAAATGCATTAATTTTCCAGGTGACAGAAGAGAATGAGCCAGTGGTATCCTTCCACTGGGTAGAGGCAACTGTAAATGTGACCATTAAAGAAATACCAGAAGAAGCTGTCGACAAATCTGGATCCATCAGATTCGTGAACGTTACTGCTGAGGAGTTCATTGTTCCTGAGGCTGATGTATGTATTATCTGATGTATATCATCGCCATTTACGTTATTATCATAAAAGACATCTCTATCATTGCAAACGGTACTGAGCAACCTCCATCTGCGAAGTTCCCGGCCTTTACTAATAACGCTATCCCATCCCAAGCAACGTGCATATATTTTGTTTGTTTATCTGTGCAAATGATCTCAGGAACGGCGTAAAAGATTTTATGATACAGGTAGGCTAGGAGTTTCAGGGGTGAAAAAAATATTTAGTTGTGAATAATCTCAAAACGGGAAAACAAATAAGGGTTTAAGCACCTGAGGGAATAGCCAATATCCATTCTTTATTCTATGTTTACTGACGTCATCGTTCAAATATCTATAGAACTTAAATTTATAAAATTTCAACCCAATATTTTTTTTAAGTTTATAATCCATCCCATTTCAATTAAACGCTTATCTTTCTCTAGTTAACATCATCATCATTCACAGCCCGACTTCACCCACTGCTGGCTAAAGCCCTTTCTCAGTTTGTGCCATCAACCACGATCTTGCGCTAGTCGAAACCATCCACGGCCCGCGACGTTGACTATGCTGTCTGTCCATCTGCTTGACAATCTCTGTGGCTCATGGCACCCGCATGAAATACTGAAGGTTGCGGGTTCGATTCACGCCGCGGGGCAAACGCTTGTATCATTTGTAAATATTTGTCTCGGATCTGGGTGTTTCTATGTTATAATATGTATGTATTTACAAAATATATATATATATAAGTAGTATATCAGTATGTAGTTCCCATAATACAAGCTCTGCTTAGTTTTGGGCTAGATGATGCTGTGTGAAAAATATATAAATAAATAAATAATGCTGAACATTTTCACACAGCATCATTTAGCCCCAAAGTAAGCAGATCTTGTATTATGGGAACTACATGACTGATATATTACTTATATACATTTTTATATTCATTTTTTGTAAATACATCCATATTATACATAGAAAATACCCAGTTCCCGAGACAAATATTTGCGGATGCAAACATTTGTCCCGTAGCGGGAATCGGACCCGCAACCTCCTGCGTCTCAGGCAGGCCTTCGCCCACTGCGCCACAGAGGTCGTCCTCAAAAAAAAAATGTCCGTCATTATATATAATTATTCAGTGGTTGTCCTCTAGTTAGCATTTGTCTGTCTTCCCAGTTCAAATTAAAGGCTTATTTCTCTAGTCAGCACCATTTCTGGTACTTACTAATCAAACTATGTTTGTAAAGGAATGGATGTTTAATATTTCGACGACAACCGCCTCAATTCCTTCATTTCCTCCCACACAGAAATTAATCAAGCATGCGACTATCAACAAACGAGATCTCGCTCATCCGAGGCCTTGGCCTGAATTATGCCAGTTTAGTTTCATCACGGGACCCATTCAGGGTGTTTAACGAGTTAGTGCGGGGGTAATTGGCCGGGGTTTAAAGGGGTAAAAGCGGGGGAAAAATACTATACACATATCTATGCATATCTATTACTACAGATAGAAAACAAACTTGTTTTGCTTATTTCATTTAATTTAGATAATTCATTGTAAAAACGGGAATTTTCACGTACTGCGCTATCGGTGAAGTTAGTTACTAAGTTTCGACTCATTCCGAGAGTCTTTATCAGGGTGAGTGATCGTGACTTGTTCCCTCCGCGTCGCACCGTGCACTATGGAGCGACATACAATATAAATAGTCAAGTTCACGATAGTTTTTGGAATAATTTAGATTATTTAATTTTTGTCTTTAAAGTATTTATATTATTCTGTCTGTAAATAAAATTCTCGGTATATAAGAACAATGGCACTTATTATAAATATTAGAATATATTTTTGTGTATCTAAATAACTTCATCTAACTATATGTTAAATCAGTCTGTGGTTAAAGAGAAAGTGCAGTACAAAGAGGCGCTGTGAAAAGGTTATGCTCATTCTAAAATGTGGGTGACAATAATTTTTGTTTGCAAACTCTTTGGTGATAAAAATGTCGGAACCTCGGTGGCGAGTACTCCTGAGACGTACGAAGTGCTATCTCGATTCTTGCTAGGAGGTAAATGTTTGCATTTTCTGGAGATATTTATTCCGTCTCTGGATATTGTGGTACTATGGGACTAGTACTCTCTGAAACCCACGACAGGAGTCCTTATTTTAAAGTTAGGACTTTGTATGTAACTAATGACTTCCCACGGTTTCGCCCGCGTGGTACTCGGATAAATAGTAGCCTATTCTGATAGTGTTATTCTGATGTATAAGCTGTTCTGTGCGGCTGTGTAACTGTGATGTAATTCTGTGTACTGTAAAGTTTCGTCAAAATCCGTTTTTCAAAATTAGTTTTTGTGTGAAAGAGTAACAAACAATCTCACAAACTTTCACGTTTATAATAGTAGTAGGATGTAACTGTTTCACCAACAAAACCCGTTCCTGCAGATAAATATGCCATCAACATGGAAATACTGCAACGTCTTTTCATTTGTTAAGACTAATGCTAAGCTAAGTTAGTAGGAACCGCAAAACTAATTGCATCTCTTTTCAACAGGGTACAAGCAAGAAGGACAAGCTACACCGCACTCTCTCCCTCCTTTACAACACTTCAATGGATAACGTGGACGTTTTCACGGTTTTCGGGAAACCAACAGTCAAAGATGTGTTCTTGGATGTACGCTTTTCAGCTCACGGGTCTCCCTACTACCCACCAGAGAAACTGGACAGTATGGTCATTGGGATACAGGAAAAGGTTAGTTTTTTTACAAGCTTTTATTTAATTCGCAATGTTTGTATGTTAGTTTGTTTGTTTAGGTCAAATCTTGCAAGCTGAGTTAGAAACACTTCCTCTTATCCTACGGAGTTGAATTCTTTCATGTTGGTTCAGATCCGATGACAATGCATTTTTATGGTAAGCATGACCTGAGTCGATATCCAGGATTAGCTCCAGATAATGCAGATCCAGATAACTCTTCAATGGTCAACAGAAACTTTAAATTTTACACGAAATTTTGTGTACGAATTTTATTATGATGGATGGTTTTAAGTTTTACCATGACATGGTTCCTGCACTCAGGGTTAAAAGCTTATTTTTTTTACTATTAATTTATTTGTAGTAAAATTAAAACCGAAGTTTACTTTGGAATATATAGATGTTGCCATTAACAATGCCCAAAAACTCAAACGGAGAAATTTAAGGTCAAGTTAATTTCTTTCATGTCACTTGTTTTTCTTAGTCGCCTTTATTCAGTGACTAGCTAAAAGCATGGTAGCAATTATTTATTTTATATAATTTGTTAATTGCTCTCATGCACAGACATCTTTTATTTTTATCTTAGAACTACATTAAAAAGGTAGGTACGACTAAGTATATGGGCCCTGTAAGGGCGCTGTAACTGAAGTTTATCACGAGATTTATAATAATTCATTTTTTGAATTAATTTAATATTAAATTACACAACATTTATGTAGCCACAGATAAATATGCAAATTGATCGATAAATAACATATTAAATCAATTTTATAATATAAACACAGTAACATTCTAATTGTAATAGAAGTAGAAGTAGGTATACGTTTTTAATATATACATATGTTATAGTACCATGTCAAAATTAAACTACACAACTATGTCTAAATTACAAACACAACCTTTTTTTTAAAACAAAACATGTATGGTATATATAAATCCTAAAACAACTTTATACAGACACAAAGTCAGTGAAAGTGGAAAAATGTTCAATCGTCATGTCCGGGATACATAATATTCATTGCCGTATCGCTCGCTTTGTTAACAGAACGGACGTATTTACTCAATGTCGGATGTAAACAAAATGATTTTGGACGAGCAATGAATATTGCCTACGCCACATTACGGATATGTTTTGCTGTGTCAGGTTAATTTCTGGAGTTAATATCATCATCATTGGCAGCTCGTAGTAACCCACTGCTGGACATAAGCCTCCTCCCTTCAACGCCAATGCTATCTATTCTGGGGCTTTCTTATCCAGGATTTGATATAGCCACTGGGAAAAAAGCACGAGTGGTGTAGTGGCTAGAGTCCCCGGTTATCGGGTGGGTGCACCAGTGGATCTTTCCACAAGTGCGTTTGAGAATAGTAACATTGTGCTAGTGCTCTCAAACGGCAAAGTAGGAAAGTCTGTGGCCAAGAAAAAACCGGTGACATGACAAAGAAAAATAAGTACGGTACGAGCCCATGTACAGGTATAGTGTTAACTGAGCGTCAGTTTGAACCTGTTAGTGTGATAAGCTATGTAAAGTTTATCAGTGGATAAACTTTATAAAGAAACTGACCTAGAACTAAATAAACTCGAGAGACCTGAAAAAAGGATTATGACTAAAAAACTACGTTTAGATTGAAAAATACTTTGAAGAACGGATTTCGCAATTTTCTGCGCGATGGAACCTATTAAAATTCTTTGTATCAGTTTGACATCCAGCTGACATCAATATTCTAGGTAAGAGTAGGTACAGTAACTTTTCAACTACGATAAATTCACCAAATTATGGTAGCTGAATTATTTAAACACACAAGCTTCAAAACAAATTTGAGATGTGTTTTTTCATTAGAAGTAAGGGTATCCATTTTCGGTTTTGATTTAAATAAGACAATAGACCTATTATTGGCCTTTGTATTTTTTAGGCGGTGGTTGATTATCGGCAAGTCAACGTAATTTTTTTTAGTTATCCACATATTATGATTTCTATTGTAAAAACGGGAATTTTCACGTACCGCACTATCGGTAAAGGCACGACTAAGTTTCGACTCATTCCGATCAGGGTGAGTGATCGCGACGTTCTCCCTCCACGTCGCGTCGTGCACTGAAAATACTTTGAAAAATACTTTTAGCGGTACATGAAAATTACCGTTTTTACAATATGAATAGTCAAGTTCACGATAGTTTTTTGAATAAAATATCATGATTTCTTTCTTTTCATCATCAGCTAGACTGTCTACTCACGATTGAATTTCTGTTGTTTTATCGAAAATCTATCGACCGGTCTGAATTATTCTACCAGAAAACAATATGTAAGGGGGAAGCTTTCAAATTTGTGCCGGTTATTCATCGTATAGTAGTCACTAAATCCGGAAACCATATTGAAGTTTGCACCGCAAATTATTGGCGAACCACTGATCATTTCCAACTCCGAACTATGAATTAGTTAGACTTAGTTGTTATTGATTCTCGGGATTTGATTCATAAGCTGTTGAACTTTAGGTGGTAATTCTTTAGAGCAATGTCTGCCTTTTGAAGAAAGCTCTACCTGGTTTTGATTAGTAGGTAATTATAATTTGTAACGGTTTAGATAGGCTAACAGTTTTAAATCCTTTTTAAATTAACTGAGTACTTGCAGTTGTATTGCGCTATAGCTAAATCACATCTATCTCAAAATAGGTCTAAATTCTGAATATTTTAAAAGCTTTCGATACTGCAGTTTCTCAACGTTTTTTTTGCTTTTATTGTATTCTTAAAATTCATTTGATTGCACATTCTATAAACCACAGCTTTTCATCTTTTGATGCGTTGGTTATATATGGAGTTGCTAAAGGTCCACCCCTTGGACTTCTTCTGTTAGTTACGTTCGTGCTTGACTTATTTAATTTCTTTTACAGTTGGAAGAAGACCTTCAAGCTAAAATCTACATGGTCAAGATAGACGAATGTCTCATAGAGAAGGAGCAATGTGAGGATTCCTGTCGAAATGTACTCATGAAAAACAACGTACCGCTGTCAGTTTACACCAATACCACGAGCTTCGTTGGTGTTAGTGCGAGGGTGGAGTCTGAATGCACCTGCGATGTAGATGAACCGCTCATTTGTTTGAATGGAGGTATGTTTATTGTGCTTCTCTTATTAACAGCAGAAGACCGTGGGTTTGAGGACGGAGGAGAAGACATAAAAAACTGAACTTTCCTACTTTGCCGGAACGAAGAAACGGATTTTTTTTTGTATTCTCTGTCGTACACAAAACAACGGTCTTAGTGTTCAAATGTTCATGCCTGCTGATGTGGCAGATTTCATCAGTAAACTATGTCATTTGCGTAAAGACTTCAGATATATTTTATTGGTAGCTATCGGTCATGGTATCCCACGGTATAATATATTGTTACAATTTTCTAATAATTGGATACCGCGATCAGTCGGGACTAACCCGCATTTTAGCTTCTCGATTGAACTTCGATACACGAAACCCTGCTTGTCTTAGAACATCGAACAATTTCGTGACAATTTGATTCCCCTGAGTTGGAGTCTTTAACTTCTCTAAGTCTGGGGACTTTGCGGTTGTACGTGTTCTCATCTCATTCATTCCCAAAGAAGTATATATTCCAAAATTGGCTAAAGCATTGCCCATTAAAATTACGAAGATACCATTTACCTTTACTAAAGCACAGCATAGTTACATACTCCTAGAAAACCCTATATCGTGAAAATCTGGAACAAATATCCGGAAAACATGCAAATATTTGACCCCCGGTGGGAACGAACCCGCTCCTCTTGCGTCTCAGCCGGCTACTTGCCCGCCACGCCGAGGTCGTCAAGTTGTAGATGTCATTTGGGTTTTACTAAATCGTGATTGATAGAAAACTACTACAATGTTCTCTTTCAGTAGGCCTTTGTTTAAGGTGGAAAATATTTTATGTGACAAAAAACAGGAATCATCATCATCATCATCAGTCTGTTAAAGTCCCTTGCCTCCACCACTTCACTTTCATGAAGATCACTCTGGATCCACCTCCATCTATCGACTTTCTGCAATATTTGCAGGAAGTCGATGGATGACATCCGATAAATAGATGGCAACTTAAAAAAGAGAAGCCTTTCCCAGAAGTTTTTTAATTTTTTTTTAATTGCTGGTTATTTTTCACACAGCATCATCTAGCCCCAAAGTAAGCAGAGCTTGTGTTATGGGAACTACATGACTGATATACTACTTATATACATTTTTTTTATAAATACATACATATTATACATAGACTACACCCAGACTCGAGACAAATGAATGCGGATCATACAAACATTTGTCCCGCAGCAGGAATCGAACCCGCAACCTTCTGCGTCTCAGGCGGACCTTCGCCCACTGCGCCACAGAGGCAACTTGGCATCAAATTCATGATTTCTCATATATCTTTCTTTCCTAGGAACCCCCTTCGCGGACAAATGCGAATGTCCCGAAGGACTATCCGGGCCTCGCTGTGAACAGACTTCAATCGGCTTCCATGGAGACGGATGGGCCATGTACGCGTCACCGCCGGCCTGTCACGAGGGGCACGTGACCTTGACAGTGACGTCACACACTCGGAACAGTCTGATCTTCTACCTGGGACCTCTGAAGCATAACCCACTTTTGGATATTCAAGGTATTTTATCCTACTAATATTATAAACGTGAAAGTTTGTGAGGATGGATGTTTGTTACTCTTTCACGCAAAAACTACTGAACGGATTTTGATGAAACTTTACAGTAATATAGCTTATACATCAGAATAACACATAGGCTACTTTTTATCCGGGTACCACGCGGGCGAAGTCGTGGGCAGAAGCTAGTTTTACATATTTTTACAAAACTATAACTAAGCATTAGGGCCGTAAGATCAATTCCCGTCTCACGACCGTCGAGCGTGGTCGCGGACGGTGCTCATGAGGAAGGACCTCTAAGCGGTCAACGAAACGTCAGCAGGAGAATAGTAAAGTACGTGGTATAGTCGTAATTATATTCTAAAAAGATCAATAGTAGTTTAAACTTTGGATTTTGTAATCTACGATATAAGTTAATCGATGGTTTGATCTACTGTCATATAATGAAAAAAATGTGGATCAACTACCATTGAACTTACGAAATATGCTCTTGTGGTTTAAACTACTGTTGATCTTACGGCCCTATGTCTTAGGACTTAGACATGCCTTAAAGACATACCTTAGTCCACTATAGATGCATCTTGTTTGTGGAGTAAACTTAACTGTCTATAAATGTGTAAGCACCTTAGTCAAACTCTACTGTCTGTCTGTGCTCTACATTGATTGTGCCAAGTCGTATAATAAGTTAACCTCTGTGGCGCTGTGGGTAAAGGCCCGCCTGAGACGCAGAAGGTTGCGGGTTCAATTCCCGCCACGAGACAAATGTTTGTATCTGCAAATATTTGTCTCGGGTCTGGGTGTTTTCTATGTATAGAGGTAATATGTATGTATTTACAAAAAAAAAGTATATAAGTATATCAGTCATGTAGTTCCCATAATACAAGCTCTGCTTAGTTTGGGGCTAGATGATGTTGTGTAAAATGTCCAGAATTAAAAAAAAAAAACTAAATAATTATTCAACTCCAAAACGAATCCTTGTTTACTATAATATAATTCCATCACTAAATAACTGAAAATTAACCTACAGCATAATATCTTTAAGTATAACCCATACGCATTCAGGGGTACCTCATAAGGAACCTACCTTTCAGGCCTCTGGGACACAGCTCGAGTCAGATTATTTAGATTTACGCCCAAATCAACTTGAGCATCAGATAGTCACTGAAGGTCCTTATTCCAAAACGAATCTCAAATCGGATTTACACTCATACATCGAACTCTCGACACATTCCCATTTATAATTAAAAATAAATCTATGAGTCTATACTAAGTTCTGTCAACGGGCTTTGAATTTAACCCTTGCTACTATGCGGTCATAAAGTAAAATGATTAATGCATACAAGTAATTTCAATGATAGCTACAATCCTAACAGACACAACTCATGTCCATTTCATAAAGTGTATTAAAGCAGCAAACAAAAACGTTATTGTTACGAGTACTTGATTAATGACATAAACCACTTTCACGCTATTTACATTAGGAGTAGGTACATACACTTATGTTTCGATCATTATATTTCAAGTGAGCGCTATCGTAAGTCTAAACAGCTTAAGCAAAGCCTTAGTCTGTCTTCCCTCCCATATCACGCTAATCTATCACTCAACATTTTTGTTACTGGCGCTACTTTCAGACTTCTCCTGGCACACTCATTCTTTATCTTATCCATTTTTATAACTCCACACATCCATCTCAACATTCGTATCTCAGCCGCGCACACTCTTGGTGGCCCAACACTTAGAATACAATACGACAGGTCTTATGATCGTTTGTAAATTTTCTCGTTGAGCCTAAGGGGCATTCGTAGTTCTTGTGACCTGTCGCCATTTCATCCATCCCGCGTTTCATTCAAAACCAAACCAAGTTAAGCTAAGTTGCACGTTACTGCAAAGAATTAAAGGCTTCCCTGCCGCACCAATCATGTCACCTTAACAGCTTAAACGTTTCCAAAGTGCTTCAATACGGATTTTACGTCTGATTAAACCCACAAACCTTCGTTTCTATTGTCGAACATTCCAGTAAATACCTTCTAGACCGCTGCTTTGCTGCTTAAGAATTACGATTCGGAATCCTGTAATCTTATATCCTTCTTGTAACAATGAACATGTCATAAAGATTGGTGTTACGTCACAGAAGATATCATAGTTTTAAGGCTTGAGTAATGACTTCCTCACAATGAGCCGTTGCTAAAGAAAAGGTTTATTTTTGTGGGAATTAAGGGACAAATGCTAGGCTGCGGGCCCACCGGGTGCTGATTACTTATGAATGGATGCCGATAAGTGACGTACGAAGGTACTACTAAATTATATGTTTGTTTAACTGCTAAACGCAACCATAGGGCGCTGCTAAAGGGAGCATCCACGTTATCAGACCACGATGACCAAATTATCTACTATTTTGAATTGTTTTATTTATTTTGATAAATACGCATAAATTATATATGGGAGGACAAAAATTATGCTATCTATACTCAATACTCAGATTTGTGCGGGGTTTTCCTGGTCTGGGTGTATTGGTATTATGGTACTCGTAATTACTGATCCCTACGACGCATGGAGGATCCCCCCCCTAGGATCCCTAGGACTGAAACTAGGAGTTTCAGTCCTAGGGATCAGTTATTTTTTTTTAATCCTTTGGCGCTACTTAGCTTGTAGGCACGACCACCGGATCGAAAGTCAGGGTTCAGATTACACACGGTTCTTCCCAAGATCATTTAAAGCCCTTTTTCTCAAACTGGGCGACAACGTCCCCTTGTGGGCGCTGGAGGCCTTCAGGGGGGCGGTAGAAGGCTCTAGAAGATATTGGGGACGCTAAGGAGGTCTAGAAGAGAAAGCATAGGTTAAGTTTAAAAACTTTGCGGGCGCTGGGATTTTCTTTATTCTCAAAGTGGGCGATGGATGAAATAATTTTCAGAACCTGTGATTTAAAGCATAGCTTGGCTGTATTCGGATAGACAGCTTTAAGCTCAGTGTGTCCAGCACACTATCGCCATCTCCCGTTGCAGTCGTGAGACGTTTCGAAACGAAGGTCGTAATGATTATATAATGATTCCATAATGACTATGACTGACAGGCAACGTGATGATTTATGAACATCGCGTGATAGGTAACGCCGTAGGTACTAAGTTAGTATGAAGGGCTGGTTATAATAAATGGTTAAAGAATCAGGGCAGTGTACTTGAAAACAACGTTCTATTATTACCCGTATGAAGAATACGCTTAGGGTGAAATATCAGACATGTAAGACGCCATAAGTTAGGGTAATGCATTAATGGGGCAGATGTGAACTATCTGAGAATTCAATTCATAAATCTAACAAGAAAACGGTGAAATTAAAATACTGAAATTACGGCTAAATCATCACTGTTCTTATAGTTATTCAAAGAAACTAAAATAAAATATTCCTGGGGGACTAGACAAATACCACTTTCTGTTGTCGTTAACGCCTGCGGAAAGATTAATTTGTATGGGAATGACATTAGCTGTGGAAATGTCACGTGACAGCTGCCAAGTTTTACCTTGACAAATTCGCGTTAACGTGAAAGGAAAAGAAAGCTTGAGGTATTTGTCTAGCCCCCAGGATACTTTCTTAATAAAGTTTATTGTGGAGTTGTTGGAGATTATTTTAAAAATTGACGAAAACGAGTTGTAATTCGCCGTATTTTCAATTTTTGAAAATAACCTTAAACTGTCCCACCACTTAGTGCTCTTTATCGAAGATAGCCTGCAAGTTTCGACGTGCTCAGCATAAGTTGGAATAGAGGTCCTATTCTAATTTTGATCCAAAATTTGTTGATTAGTTGAATGCCCATTTTTTAAAGTGACTTACTTGACTTTAGTCCAAAGTTATCCATTTAGCCGATTAACCTCAAACATGGCTAGGAAACTTATTGATATGATTGTGTTCGGTTTCGAAGGTTGATTTCGCAAAGACAATTTTGCTCTTATTATTAAAATGGAATATTTACCATGATTTGTTAGTTTCAAGGTTTCCCGATATATCACGGGAGAAATTGAAGACTTTGCGGGCGGATGTTAGTGGCAGACAAATCGATCTACTTTGTTTCTTACTTTTACCACTACCACTGGTTTCACTGTCACATTCGAGAGCCTCGACACACAACATTAACGGTTCATAATGTAAAAACGATAATTTTCACGTATCGTACTGCCTTCACCAATAGTACGGTACGTGAAAATTCCCGTTTTTACAATATAAATAATCAAATTCACGATAGTTTTTGGAATAAAAAACACTAACGGTATCCAGCATTCATTCATACATTCATTCATCCAGACTCGCAGCTGGTAGCATGCTTATTCAATTCTTGCACAATCTCAACAGGATAGAATCCCGTTTGAGTAAAAATTATGTTCATAACCATGACACTTTATATTTAAATGTCTTTGTTCACAGATTTCATGTCCCTCGAGTTAGTTGAAGGCTTTCCAGTACTTCTAGTTAACTACGGCTCAGGGACCACCCGCCTCAACAACAGCGTGGTCCAAGTGGCTGATGGGAAGCCGCATCTCATAGAAATAGTGCTGATGAGGAGTTCCATTGAGATGTTCGTTGATAGATGCAAGCTGTCAACTTGCATGAGCTTGGCGGCGCCGACTGGGCCTCGAGAGATATTGAATGGTAAGTTTTTTTATTCTGTCAGGAATTTTTGTATGTTGGTAGTTGTTGCTTTATTGTAATTCTATTTTTCTACTATATTAGTGCCACTTTGGGTACTAAGGGTCTTGCTTATAAAAATAAGGCTTTATTCAGCAGATACCTAATCAATGTTTTACTCCTACCAGTGAATGGACCACTGCAGCTAGGTGGTTCAAGTATTGACCTACAACACATCGCGCGGGCGTTCGGCTGGCGACATGTTCCCACAAACCAGAACTTCGTTGGGTGCATCAGTAATTTCACGTACAACGATTATGTAAGTGCCGTTTTCAGTTAAAACACATTTTTTTTTTGAGGCAAACACTCAGGAGTTGGTAAGCGGTTACCGTCGTAAATATAAATCTACAAATCAGAGGTATTGCTGAAGCGTTCCCTGCTTAAACTCTTATTTTTACCATCAAAGGAAATAATTATTATACCTTGATGGTAAAAATAAGAATTTGAAACGTGGTACAAAGACTTGGTGACCCTAAGTACTGGAAGAGACTTATTGAATTTGCAAATATTTTATCACTTTCTAAAAAAAATAACCTACCTAATACAATTAGAGCAATTAATGAAGCTTTTTATGAAGTTTCGTCGGAACGAAGCCTTAATTTTTTACAAGGGCTTGACCCTTAGACCCGATATTCTGATAATAAATACCAACGTTTTTAGACTCCACGTAACTATACCTTTATCGGACCGATCCATTTGATGACAGAAGTTTCACGGTCAACGGAACGGAGTAATAGTAGACTCATTTAGGTCAAATCACAGTGCTGATTATCAATTTAATAAAATTGATAAAAAAAACATTTTGGTAAAAAACTTTACGTCTATTATACCTTGGGAATACGGCCCCACGTTTTGGTAAGCAGTTACTGTAAACTATAGACGCTTTCACCTTAGCTATCACTCGCGCATTGTGGACCCTGAGACATAACGGATGAATGTCTCATGCGCCTGTAATTTCACCGCCACCCATACCCTTTCAAACCGGAACACAACAAAGCGAGCATTTTTATTCCAAAAACTATCGTGAACTTGACTATTCATATTGTAAAAACGGGAACTTTCACGTACCGTGCACGGCGCCGATAGTGTAGTACGTGAAAATTCCCGTTTTTACAATATGAATAAAACGAGCATTACTGGCGGCAGAAATAGGTGTGGACCTACTCTTCTCAAAATATGTCACGCTATCTTCAAATAAAACATTAATTCTCGTATCACGTGTCATTGAAAAATTCTATGAAGTTGAATAAAAACTGTCACTCCCTAGTTAATCAAATGAAGAGCATTCTAATTTAGCTTTGTTATTCTAATCAACTTATATTTAATTATACTTCTCATAAAAACTTAATTCAATGGAAATGAGGTTTGCTTTACACGCATAGAAAACACGTTCACAACTGTAATTCCCATGATTGACATGCTATACCTTTCAGTGATTAAATTAAATCTTTGAGGATAACATGTTGCAGGTAGTTATAGGGACATCCAAGCATTACATTTGACGCATCTGCGTTTTGCTTAGGCATTCCAAGGTGCTCCAATAAGGGGCATTCCCGCTCAATGTAAATATTTTGACGATCTCTGTGGCGCAGTGGGCGAAGGCCCGCCTCAGACGCAGAAGGTTGCGGGAACGATTCCCGCCGCGGCAAATATTTGTCTGAGCTCTTGGTGTTTTCTATTTATTATATGTATGTATTTACAAAAAAGTAGTTCTGTCATGTAGTTCCCATAACACAAGCTCTGCTTACTTAGGGGCTAGATGATGCTGTGTGAAAAATCTGCAGCATTATCTAGTTATCTTATTTTACTCTCCCAATCCCATGAAATAGATTAATAATAACTAAGGTACTTATTTTGTTTCAACCAATCCCACGCCACAGAATACAATATTTGTACTACAGGGCTACGCCAAGCAAAAGTACAGCAAACAATAACATCGTAGTAAAGATCGGCAAGATGATTTTTGTTGCAAGTTGCAATGTTAGAGTGAAGTGGCGATCAGCTTGCAAACTGGTATATAGACTGCCCTCGTTAGCACTGGTTAGCACCCACTTATTGTACCTACTCTTCTGTATTTACTGTGTTTCTTTAATTGTTTGTCTTTCTTTTCATTTGTACTTGTCTGTGCTGTATTGTATGTGTCGAATAAAAAACTATCTATCTATCTTGGAGGCATATGTGTAGCAGTAGACTTCTATAGACTTTTGATGTTGAATTTCAACTTTGATATTTTGACAACCCCTGTGGCACAGTGGGTGAAGGAACGCCTAAGACGGAAAGTTTTAGCGGGTACGATTCCGTTCGGGACAAATGTTTCGAATATTTGTCTCGGGTTTGGGTGTTTTTGTATATATAAAGAATGTAATAAATATTTTAGTAGTATCAGTCATTTTGTGTGACGACCTCTGTGGCGCAGTGGGCGAAGGTCTGCCTGAGACGCAGAAGGTTGCGGGTTCGATTCCTGTCACGGGACAAATGTTTGTAAGATCTGCAAATATTTGTCTCGGGTCTGGGTGTTTTTCTATGTATGATATATAGGTATTTACAAAAAAATAAGTATATAAGTAGTATATCAGTCATGTAGTTCCCGTAATACAAGCTCTGCTTACTTTGGGGGTAAATGAGTTGTGTAAAAATGTAAAGCATTATTGATTTACTTATTTATTTCTTGTTGTGTTTATTTTCAATGTTTTCCTACACAGATGTACAACTTAGGAGAGCCATCAGTGCATAAGAACGCGGACCCTAGCTGTCAACGCAGCATGTTCACTGCGGTCACCTTCGGAATCGACACTAACTTCCTAGTCGCTATTCTTGTGTGCATCGCCATTTTAGTCAGTGAGTACTACTTAAATTACCTTCTTATTCTTCTCTCTCTTCTTTATTGTACATACAGACAAAGATCTTACATATAGTATGAAAGAAGTATGCCAGGATCGTAGCAAGTGGAAATCCTTGGTATGTGCCTACCCCTCCGGGAATCAGGCGTGACTATATATATGTATGTATGTGTGTACATATGTATGTATGTATTTATTGATGGGCGATGACGCTCATGGTTTTTCACCTCAAATCCGACCTAAAACTATGTCTAGACAAATATCTCACGGTTAGCTTTCCTTTCACGCTAATGCAAATTTGTCAAATAAAAACTTGGCAGTAGTCACATAGAGTTTAAACAGCTAATCCATTTCCATCTTTCTTTCTGCAGGCGTTGACGCCATCAGAAAGTGGTATTTGTCTAGACGCCCCGGTTTCAATTCACGTATTTATGCCTGGAGTGACAGTGAAAAATTAACACATGTAGATTTCGACGAACTCTGTGGCGCAGTGGGCGAAGGCTCGCCTGAGACGCAGAAGGTTGCGAGTTCGATTCTCGCCGCGGGACAAATGTATGTTTCTGCAAATATTTGTCTCGGGTCTGGGTTTTTTCTATATATTTGCAAAATGTTTATAAGTAGTATATCAGTCATGTACTGCCCATAACACAAGCTCTGCTTAGTTTGGGGCTAGATGATGCTGTGTGAAAATGTCTAGCATTATTTATTTATTTTAAAAAAACTAATTTCGTACTCTCTCCCCAGTTTTACTCCTAGCCGTAGTGGTCCACCGTCGCCGCGCGGACGCATGGCCGGAGAAGGAGATGGACGACATCAGAGAGAACATCATCGCTTACGATGACGAAGGCGGCGGTGAGGGCGACGCCGGATACGACCTCCAGGTGCTGAGGCAGATGTATGATGGAGCTCCTCCGGACACAGACGCGTTCATACCGCGGGGCGAACATATAGGTAAGAAATAAAAGAAACACATTTTTATTTCATGAAAAAAATAACAGTGAAAAGATAAAACATGCGAACGAAATCGCGTACAGAACCTTGCCTAGCTAGCGTAAAAAAGTAGAAGTGACAGATTTTCAATTCCTGATAAAAAAAAACAGTAAAAAGATAAAACATGCGAACGTAATCGCGTATGTAACCTTGCCTAACTAGCGTAAGAAAGTAAAGGTGTCACATGCGATTCATGATTAAAAAAAAACAGTAAAAAGATAAAACATGCGAACGTAAATCTAGAACCTAACATAACTAGCGTAGTATTTTTCAAACTTTCGCGATTAGATAACATAATTATTATAAGTTTAACGGGTCTTTATCGCGTTTACCTTTTTTATTATTTTCCCGACGTTTCATCCCGTGACCACGGCTGTTGCAATACAGTTGAAACGTCGGGAAAATAATAAAAAAGGTAAACGCGATAAAGACCCGTTAAACTTATAATAATAACTAGCGTAAAAAAGTAGAAGTGACAAAATTTCAATTCATGAAAAAACGTTTTACAGTGTTTAATTACATTTGTTGTTAAGTTTTTTTAGAAATATGTTATTCTAGTTCCTGAACGAAATTTCATGCAAATCGGATCAGCCGTTACGGAGATATTGTGCAACAAATACCCAAACATCCGAACTTTCACATTTATAATATTCAGTAGTATTTATAATATTTCGTATAGTATTCAATATTTTTAGTAGTTACCTACAGACATACTTTCTTATTTTAAAACCATTTAAAAATTTCGTACTTCGGCCAATCATGTGAGTAAATAAATGCCATTTTATTAGAAATAAGAAGCATTTGTAAATTGTTTTGTTTCGTTACCAGGACTAGTCGGCGCAGCTCCGGATTTATCAGGGTTCTTGGACGATAAGAAATCCGTGTTAGATCGAGACCCGGACATCAATCCTTACGACGACGTGCGCCACTACGCGTACGAGGGAGACGGCAACACTAGTGGCTCCCTCTCTTCATTAGCTAGCTGTAAGTATGCTCTACATTTTTTGTAAACCAGCGTTTGCTCTTCGACTGACAATGACGTTGTGATGAAAGGTTTTCTTTTCAACTGACTTAAAAAAATACTCACAGACAACCGTAGAACTTCCACCTTTTTTTAAGTCGGTTAGAAAGGAGGAGGTTCTCAGTCCGTCTGTTTTTTTGTATGTATGTTTTACGCTTTATCTTCACCAATTGTGAACCGATTTAAATGATTATTTTTTTAGTAGATAGGGTACACTTCAAGAGTAAAGTTATATATAAATTGTATGAAGAAATACCACCCTAATACCCCCAGTGAAAAAATAAGGGATGATATTTCAAATTAGACTTTTTATCAAGTTTCCGTTATTTGAAGTCGGTTCTTATTTTTATTCTATGACTGATTTGGCCAGTGCCATGAAGCTTACAAAAAGGCATTTTATTTTATATACATAGATTTGCCCCCGAATGATTCTAACAAAATGGCCATGGGAAACGCTCACTTTGAAATAGAGCATCGAACCTCATTGGCAAAACTACCGTCCGCCATTTTGAATAAAAAAAATATACTTTACTTTTCAACATTTTCGAAAATAATCAAATATCTTAGAAATCATATCACTTACGAGATCTCATCATTGAATACTCTTTGTTTGTTATCACTTTATCGGTTGAGACTTTTGTTACATCACCGGCCGCCAAAACCAGTTTTTTTTGACGGACTTTATGTATGCCAGCTTCCGTACAAGAATGTTCGAACCTCTGATCATAATTTATTCTTCTCTAGGTACCGACGACGGAGATCTAAAATTCAACTATTTATCCACGTTCGGTCCTCGTTTCCGCAAGCTGGCCGATATGTACGGAGACGATGCCGACAGACCGGTACCTCACGAAGAATCATGGTGCTAGCACCGCGCCTGGCTCGTGTAGCCAAATTGAACCTTAACACGACCATTTTACGGCCATATTGCCTAGTGTTGGACGCTCAGTGCTGAACGAATGTAAACCTTATGTGTAATATACGGCCCAGTGCCTAGTGCTTGGTAGAAAACCGAGATGCCTTATCGCTTGTATATCTATTATTATTTTGCCTCAATATTTTGTTGTTCAATTCTACGGCTGTAAGAGATGGAAAGTAAATAATTGTTTGGTTTACGTCGACGTGATCCGAAAATAATAATATTTTTGACCGTTTTTATTTTGGCGCGAAATTATAATAACTCGCCATTTTTTTGTTATGAGTTGCTTAATAATGTGCATTTATTTTAGGAAAATAACTTTTGAGTTTACTTATTTTGACTAAGGTCAGTGTAATATGATTTTGATATATGACCTCACTTTGATGTTTTCAATGTATTTGAGTATTTGATTTTCAAATGTATTTGAGTTTTATGACACAGATCGACGATTGAAACTAGATTTTATGAAAGTGCCATTTTGATTTCTATTATAAGCTGGTAAAATTAATAATTATTCAATTATTATTTTTCTTTCATTAATATTAAGTCAATTCAATTCTTTGTTTATGGCAATTAATATATAGTTTTTTCACACTTTCTTAATTACTAGCTTTGACATCTGATTTTACGTATGACTTTTGAAAAGTTCTATTTTTTGTCAGTCAATCACAAAATAATAACAATTATAAATGTCCTATTATTTATAATATTATAAATGCGAAAGATAGATAGTAATCCTAATTAACATTAATGAAAACCTACTTTGTGATTCATAAAATCTAATAATCTTTGGTAGTTTCCTGTTACCCTCCTATCAAGAATTCCTTGTGATTAATTATCATATTAATGTAAAATCACATACTTACATGAGTGGATACATATGTATTTGTTAACTAGACAAACCCCATACGCTATTACTGCTTTCACACTGCGACCAGTAGAAGTAAAAATCATACATCAAGTGAAAAGAGTGAACTTCTTTTCCTTCAAAACGATTCAAAATTACATTGATTTTGAACGAAAAAGTTCACTCTTTTGATTCGATTGATGTTTCAACCTGACAGCAGTGTAAAAGTAGCTTAGCGTTATAAACGTTTTAAAATGGAGAAATCACGCCTTTATAGTTAAGTTAATAGTGAATTTTAGCTTACTTATTTTAATGTTTTTTTTAGTTAACCCATTTATCGTTTTTTATTTTATGTAACCCATTTATCATTTTTTATTTAGACGGATTCTGGCATATGGACTTTTTAGAATAGTTGTAAATATGTACAGAAATAATGTAAACTTTTTGTATGACTAATATTAGGAAAATGTACAAGGTGTCTTAACAGTATGCATATCAACGAATTTTAAGATATTGTGTAATGTAAATCGTTGGCAGTCTATAATATACGCTGTTGTGGCATACACTATATAGATACAATAAATATTACATTTCTAATCACGTACCTAGTAATAGGTACATAGTAGTCATATGAATAATGTCGTTGTATTTTAGATAGAATACTGATTTAAATTGTAAATCAGTATTCTATCTAAAATACAACGACATTCGTGAATGTATTGTTTCTTGCAATATACTGCACTTGCAATATATTACTTATTGTTTAGCATAGCCTCTTTTACGTTGCGCGGTGGCGGTGGCAACTTGCGGTTGTCAAAGTTCGCATCAGTTTGGCCTACGCCACCGCCACTGCACCGATTTCCAGAGGCCTAAGGTAAAGTTCTTTACTTTTTTTTTGTAAGTAACGACTTTCGTATGTGAAATCAATGTAAAGTTTGCTTATATTCCTACTTGATAATCCGTCTTCAATTACAGCTTCTAATGAAGAGTGATACATTCCATTCAGAAAGTTAATTGATAAATGTAAAAATATATTAAATCTAGTTTATAAGTTGTCGGATCAATTATTGTACTTAGTATTCTGTGGGTGGACATTTTTTTTTATTAAAATATAAAATGGTTAATCATTTTGTTCCGGCCAAAAATGTACACCTACGGAATAGACACTGCCATGATTTTAGATGTAAGTATGTTAAAGTTTAAGCTGGTTTTTATCAAAAATCTAAGTCAATAGATTTTGTGTCAACCTTCTTTAAGTTACTTCTGAGTACAGGGGCCTTACCATCAAGCCTTATTCGATTCAATTCAGGCAACGATGTCAAATCCTGCTTTTTGAATGAAAAAGCTTTAACAACGCCATAGCGTCCTCAATCGCAAAGCGGAAAGTGGCGTCTTTGCCTAAATTGATTCGCTATAAGACTTCATGGTTAGGCCCTGGCCTGCGCATACAGGCGCGGTGGCGGTGGCGGTGGTGAACAACTTGCGGGAAAAGGTTGTCAAACTTCACATTGTCGTCCAGTAAACCCCTCTTTACAGAGTACGCTACGGATCGATACCGCCATAAGTTTTTTCCTACAAGATATTATTCCATAGCTTTTCAAAATATTCTGGATTAGAGTATTTAATTATTTGTTTTGTCTCTTCATAAATTATAGCTAGGTAATATTTTACAAAATATAATGTGTTATTTCTTTATTTCAGAACTAAAATTAAAAGCTCATGTGATATTTGCTGGCATATTTTATGAATACGGCCTAAAATGCGAGAGTACATAATTACGAGAGATAGCCGTCAGACTTGGTTGGTACCCTATCTTATCCATACTTAGTAATAAATATTTTCTTAAATTATTATAATTTAGCTCAAACATGTATTTGGTCTAATTATTTAATTTGACTGGACTTGATAATTTTTCAGGTTGACTAGGCATAGGCACTAAATTGTTAAAAAAACTGTTGTGAATTAAATTATCGAAAATAACGTATACCTATCTATTATTATACGTGCAATTCTCGGACTAGAATAAACCCATCGCTATGATTTTTTTTTAACTTTTGTACTTTTTTTTTTATTTTACTGATTTTTAAGCGTAGACATGATTTGTTATATTATAAACTTATATTAGTTTTAAATGACGTGTTGCATTAAATCGATTATGTTGTAACGAATTTTAAACAGCAATTTGGTTGCGTGAAAATTGTACATTCACTAACAAAAGTTTTAAATTTTAACTGGCAGCCAGATTAGAGTTAGTTACAATATAATTTATTCTGTTTAGAAAACTCCTTTTTTGATAAATGTATTTTTTTCATTTTTACAATATTGTTTTGTAAAATAGTTTTAAGAATACCGTGATCACGGGCTTGATATCCGTGAGAAAGGAAACGTCAAATGTGTTTTATTGTAATTGTGAGTTTGTACTACATTATTCTAGTACAACTCTTGTACTAAATTTCGTTAAAAAACCGACTGATGTTTGTCGTAAGATTTCCATTGCGTATAGCTATTTGAATGTGGTTATTAAATACTGTAAGATAATGTAAGGTACTTTTTAAATATGTTTGTATAGAAATAAAAATATTCAATTCAACATTGATGAATAAAGTGATGTAATTGATATAAACGCATCTTTTAATATTTTGAAATCCAACAAAACTCTTGATACGGCTTTGCTTGACTAGGTACTTTAGATCAAATAGGTACGTGTTATAACTTCTATTTTTTATTTTTATATATTAAAAAAAATGAGATCAGCTTTAATACAAAAAAGTGAAGTTAAAATTAACAGAACCGTATCAAATAATGTCGAAGAATGTTGATTTTTCACTGAATATTTTGACTGCGGACAAAATTCCGAAATAGGATTTTATTCATATCATTAGGCATTGTTTCGCTGTTAACGCCAAAACGTAAACTTTATTTAATTGACAGAATTATCTTCTCAAAAGTTAAGTACACTCTTAAATACTGATAGTTTGTAAAAATTATGAACATTTTTTATCACAACAAACATTTCCACGCAAGACTTTCTTTACCGCCAGTACTCTGTACCCCTAAAACCTGTGGCCTGACGTGACCTGTAATCCACGTTTGGGATTAAATTAAGCTACCGTGGGAAGTTTACCGTACTGGACTTTAGCTTGACTGATGTTCAGGCTTCTATGCAAATCCTGGTCAAAGTGGAACCAAAAGTACCTACTTGCCAAATTATAGGAATAACTTACGCAGATCCTACTTAAGTGCCTTAATTACCTTATTTGAATCGTAGTTCATTATTTAAATTTGTAAATAATGAACTATTCAAATAAGGTTCAATTAAAACATGATTATATATATGATTTAAATAAGTTTCAATTAAATCATTGGTAGTTCATTGAACTGATTTACTCGATAGTATTCGAAAAAACATTAATTTTAAACTCTAATCTAGAAAAGTACCACTTCCAGCTATTTTTAGCATTCAGCATAAATGCACTTGCAGCTATTTTTCCAGGTCTATGAAGTTGCACCTACTTATACTATATACACTAGGACAACGGGAATAACCTTTAGGTACCTATTTCAGCTTCGATGTAGATTCGCAGATATCATCACCCTTAAACGAATCTACGAGTACATCGAAGCTGATTAATTATTATTGAAAAGTTGTGATTTGTAAAATTATTAAAAAAATATATTAGGTTCTTCTTGTAACTAACAAGACTGACTTTAACTGAGCATTAAAAATAATAAAAGAAAAATTACTAACACTTACCTTGACCTGGAAACTCGCAGGGTGACTAAAAACAACCAGTACCGATGAAATCATATCTTTTGTGAATACCTATGGTTCAGGAAACCTGCAAACAGAAACGAACTCATCCTATAAAATATTTGCTGTGCACACCACAAAATTACAGAACGACTGACCTTTTGATTCAAGAACGCTAGATTCACTACATATAATTTCCATTTTGTTTGTATTTGTCAATTTTAAATGCGTCTTTTTTTTTCAATTTACGCACGACGAGAGCAATCCATAATATTATCTATGTGAATATAGTTTTTTTTTCTGTTATTTATATTTTTTCTCTAAAACGGCATAACTGATTGTTATTAAGTTCTTATAGTTAAAAAAAGAATGTAGGTATTTACAATATTTTTTTTGTTAGAATGCAGAAAATCGTTATAGACAATGTAGCGTACTTTAGCCGTAAGTATAGTTTTGTATGGAAAGGTACGCGAAATGAGGCGTTGCAATAAAATTATGACGGAATACAAAAGTTCTAAAAAATTAAAACCATTAACTATTGTGACGTCTGTTTGGCAAGTAGTCGAATCGATAGGTCCAGAATCCGGGACTGACCATCTTATATCGGCATGCATGACCTCTCGTCTCGGAGGACAGTCGAATTATTGTTATGGTACGACATTCGGTTATACTCGTAGTATTACTAACTTAAATACGGTAACTTGAAGGTTATTGAGGTGACGCTAACTTGAAGTTATCTTAGTACTTTTTATCTGTCCGTCTGTCCATCCTTAGTCAGAGCGTTTTTGCCAGCAAATTGTCCCCCGAAGGGGCCGAAGATCGGGGGACAACGGGAATAACCCACTAACATGCTTAGTTTGCATGGTAAGGTATGGGTGATGCCTAAACAGCTATAAAAAGTCTATGGAGTTGAATTGTAATGTTACTTTGAGGTAAGTATTTGACCTGGTTACCGTCGCATACCTCTGCAACAATCTTGGGCCAGACCGGTGCGGGCGTTGTCTGCCGTGTCATAGACCAAGTTGTAGTCTCATAAGCATATAAATTCATTCGGCACCTATTCAAACCCTTAAAATTTTAAATCTTAACATTGCTGATTAAAATCAAATTGGTCCCTAGTGCAGGAAGGGTTTTAAACTTATATATCGAAAGTCGGGGTCACTAAAAAATACACCAGCGGGTCTATTACAGGATTTACAGCAAATTTTTAAACCGATAAAACGACAAACGTTTAGATTTTTTCGAGTTTTCAATAAATAATTAATTTTGTCATTTTTTAATAGCGTCTATGCTGAGTTTACAAATACGTTAATAACTTGTAAAAATGGTGACCATGTCGACATGGTACAAAAATCAGCATAGAAATGTAGTGGACTACTTATTGTCGTGATGAATCTTCATGGCTCGGTACTGACAACCATAGCCAATAAGGCTCCCAGTCATAACCGACTTTATTCTCTGCCTCTCTTCAGATTCAGACTTAGATTACAGTTTCACCGGGTTGCGGTTGTTGGCAACTCTACATGATTGAATACCAGAAACGGGCTAGAATGTTGTAGCTAGCTACAACATTTCGAACGCGTCGAAAATTATCATACAAGGGATGAAAAAGTATTTAAAATGACGTAAAGTTGATAGCCTAGACCGACATAGAGTCCCAATAATTATCAACGCTTGCAGGATCCAAACAAACCAGTTACCACTGTCTAAGCAAGGCGACACCTTCCGTCACCTTTTCAGTGGATATAAAAACCTTAAGCAATTGAACAGGCTTAGGTAGTCAAAGAGTTTTCTGGGTCAAAATTTAAGTCAATATACCTAAAACATCACTTGAAAAGTCTGCTTTAGAGCAATTTAAAGTTAAGTTACATTTATACCTAAGTACTCGTAAGGCTAACACAAGATCGTTGGAAGTAAATAGTACAATCATTGGGCCTTTGTCAGCAGCGGTTCTGATCTGATGATGTATATCTCATGCTAGTAGGTATATGATGAGGTGGGTTGCCTACAGCACCACACTAGGTCCAGAAGCGTCCATAGTTCTCTAACGTGAACTAGAGCAAAACATTTTAACGAGACAAAACAGACCCTCCGACATAGGATTAACAATCTGCGTGCCCACTTTGCCCACGACAACTTTTTATTTGATTTTTTGTACCCATCGTTTCTTTTATAATACAAATAGTGGTTGTTTTCTATTTTGGACTTGTTTGACTTGACACAAGTTTGTAAGTAAATATAAAGCGTCCAAGACGTATCCAGGCAGAACTTGACTCTAAATTTATCAGTGGAAATCGGTCAAACTAATTGTACTTGGTAGTTCCTTTAAAACGTACGTTAAAAGGAACTCAAGGTTAAAAAGTGCGAGGGGGTGGGACTCAACTAATCAGCTACTTTGAAGTCTGGATGAGAGCATAAAATAAAAAACAATGAAGTTATACAAAATGTCATCACTATCTTTACATGTACTAGCACCTTACTTTTAGATATATACCACTATAAGATGATGTATCATAGTATCATTCCATAAGTTAAAAGTCTTCATCCGAATTTTGGCCAAGATAGTTTCCTAAAGTCGGCTTTTTGGGCAGTCCGATGTGAGGTACCTAATTGAAATAATTAAAATATTTTTATGGACTTCAAAGCCTTTGCTTAGGTAGGTAGGTATCTTATCTACTACCGTCACAAGTTAATACAGTAGTCATAAAAATAATAAGCTATAAAGTTTGACTGAATAAAACATTCAACTAGCCCGTGATGATTAGTATCCACAACTTTTATCTTTAAACGCGGGTGATAGGGTTCAAATGGCGTGAACAGTTCTGCCTCATTAAAACACATATGTGCCTACTATAATTAAACGTTCCAACACTTTATGACTTTCCAGAAACAACAGCCAAAGAATTCGAGCTTTCCTAGATTTCGCTGAAATGAGCTAAGGGTGTAGCAAAACACAATTTGAGAAGTCACGCAAATACCTCTTTAGGCCAATTAAAAGCTGGGCAAAAACCGATCACGGTTCTTGGTATTAGGATAAAAGGCCTGGATTAGGCCTTTCATTTGTATAAATTGCAGGCAGTAAAAGGTGGACCAGCGGATAATACGTAAGCAACTGATTTAGATTTTTAGATATTTTACATAGATATAGACCACATTTACGCTTATTAGTGTATAAGTGTCGACACGAACTACCGTTCATGCAATTTAGACGACCTCTGAGGCGCAGTGGGCAAAGGCCCGCCTGTGGCGCTGAAGGTTGCGGGTTCGATTCCTGCCGCGAGACAAATGTTTGTATTATCTTCTTTTTTATATTTTTTGAGCACCGTGCTGTAGCTATGCTACATTTCGCATTCCATGTGATTTGCTCAATTCCACTTTCCTGTTTTTGGTACATCACTATGTCTTTAAATTGATGTTGTATAAATTAATTCGTCGACCACTTTTTTTCCGCTGTCGTGTGGAAGCGTCGACACTCGTCAAACGTCTATGTGAACAGGGTCTTATGAAACATTCTTGTAAAATCGAGCTAATGGGTGAAAATATGAAGTACACCAGAGCCAACAAACTTTATTGTTGGTGTACCTTCAAACAAAACAGGTACAGAATATGCTAATTGCCTCATCACTGGCGTTAAAAAATATAATACTTTGTTTGAATTCCAACGGGTGAAAATATCAAGTTTTATATGATGTCGACATGAAACTGAATAAATGAATATGAAATGCTGAAATGCCTCAGTCTGTAATAAGGTGCGAATTGCGACATTGTACCAAACCGCGTTTTTTATCAATATTAGACCTTTATGACGTCATAATCTGATCTGATGGTAAGTGGCCGACGACGGAGCATGAATGTCAAAGTCAAAGTCAAAATTCACTTCACTTCACTTCACTTCTTGATTATGGCTAAGTCAAAATTCATTTATTCATTAAAATCTCAAGGATCATTTTGAAACGTCAATCTTATGGTCTGTTCCTCCGCGACCAAGCCAGGAAAGTAAAGCAAGAAAAAACGCTGGCAATTCTTTTTATAATCCTCTTACAAAACAATAATAAAGAGAATAAGTAAAGTTAACATTGTAACATTTTTCATGGAGTTGGAGCAACTTAAATCAAAAGTTTTTTTTTTATCATCTATCACTCTCAAAGGTCATGAGATGGAAACTGACGGATGGTGCTCCTGATGAAGGACCTCTTATCGGTCAGCAGGAACAAACGTGGTATACCACGTGCTTTACTATTCACCGTTTGTTACGACTACAGTCGTCATAATATCCTAAAAAGGTAATTACTTAACCGAAACCAATTACGGCAAGGGACAATGAGCTTAGTATCGTAGTTTTCCACCTTGGGCATACACGGTAAACTGTCACCCACCCCAGTGTTAACCATGCTTATAATTTTCTTTTAGCGCTCGTTGTCCGACTTTTCTTGTGCTTGATCAGACAACAGAAGCTTGATAGTCACTAGATACAAAAAGCTCAAAAAAAGAGTTTAAAAAAATACTCAAGCTCACCGCAATCGACACAATTTAACAATAAATAAATAACTTTGAGTAAATCGTTTTGTTTCGGCCGTGTAAATTCATTATTTCGCACCGCGAATAATCAAATAGGTCGGTAAGAGGATTAAAGAATTCTGAACAAAATTTTGGGTAAATGAATTTCGAGTTTCCGTGGAAAAGTAGAAAGCTCTTACTAGAGGTTTCTACTTTTTCTACTACCTATCTACCTACCAACCACTAGATTCCTACCTACTGGTTAGAACTTTTCCCAATTCTATATAGTGTATATTTTTAACAGAATGAAAAATGTGTAGGATATAATATCAAAGTGGAGACATAGTATTGGATGGTTATTTTCTGATGCCCCGTTGATATTGTAGCAAGAAGTCATTAAAGTTTAAATTTTTCATTAAATTTTACAAGAATCCTACTAATATTATAAACGCGAAAGCTTGTGAGGATGGATGATTGTTAATCTTTCATGCAAAAACAACTCAACGGATTTTATTGAAACTTTACAGTAATATAGCTTTTATACATCAGAATAACACAATAACACATAGGCTACTTTTTATCGACTCGAACCCACAACGCTTGGTACGCGGGGGCTATATGCTGTATTATATATTATTACATATATGTTTTTTATTATACATAGAAACTATATTATATATTAACTTTACTACGGGGGCTATATTATACAACATTTCGTATAAAACACACCATTTTATTTCTATTGTTTCTATGTATAAAATGAATCATTTTTATGAAAAAACGGTTAAAAGCATTATTGGCTTTTAACCGCTTAACTCTTCAAAATGATATATTATGTTTTTTTATACAACTAAAGTGACAAACCAGCATACGGCGCACCCTGTTGGTAAGCGGTTACCGTAACCTATGGAAGCTTGCAGCACCTGAGGTATCGCGTGTTGCCGACCCTGAGATATAACGGGTCAAAAGTCTCATGTACCTGTAATTTCACCGGCACCTTTATCCTTCAAACCTTTTTTTGATGTATGTAGGTAGGGGTGTTTTAACTCATATTATTTACGTTCTGCCGCACGGCAGTTGTTTTACGCGTAAAAATCTTTTGCTTTATTTTACGACAGCAATATGAGTTTCACTTCACCTCCCAATGACTGACTCATTAACTTCTTGGCCTTATCCCACATTACGTGGAGTCGGCACAACATGTTTTCTTCTTACACTTTCATGTGTCAGCCATCATCTCGGTATTCACTTCTTGGCCTTATCCCACATTACGTGGAGTCGGCACAACATGTTTTCTTCTTACACTTTCATGTGTCAGCCATCATCTCAGTATTCACTTCTTGTCCTTATCCCACATTACGTGGAGTCGGCACAACATGTTTTCTTCTTACACTTGCATGTGTCAGCCATCATCTCAGTATTCACTCCTATCATACGACAGGTCTTATGACCGTTATTTTTTTTTCCTATGAGCCTATGGCGTACGTACACACGTAGTTCCTACCTGTCGGTCGCTATATCGTCCATCCCGCGTTTATTCTGTCTAAACTATTAAATAGTCAAGCTAGCCCCAAAACTCATCGAGGGTTTTCCTCCCTCGATGAGTGAACTACCTATGATAAAGTTTTAATAAAAAAACAAACACATGACTTCCTTGAGGCATTCAAGTTTAATTCTCGCTACCAATTGGTCGAGTTTGAAGGGATCATATTTCCAATAAAAACGTCAAATGAAACTCAAAGAGAGTTAGACAGCAATGGGCTTAGGGAGAATTTGCAAGAAATTCTATTAAAATGAACATCTAAACTTTGATGAGCCATTCAAACTCTGTAATCCGACTCACTGGCTTCAATCGCTCGTTTTTAGGGGTCCAAAGGCCAAAGGTGAAAATAGAGCCTCTATAGTTTCGTCAAGCCTATCTGTCTGTTTGTTCGTTTGTGTGTAAGATCTTGATTTTAACTCAGTTTAAAGTGTATTGAGATAAAACTTGGTGTACAGACCAAAGGTGGTTGAGGAAAAAAGAGTATTGATGGCACCACGGGCCGGCAGCCGGCTGCAACACAAGCCGGGTTCGATTCCCACAGTGAGACAAAGGTTTGCATGTTCTCTACATATTTATTTCGGGTCAAGGTGTCTGGTACCACCGTGCTCGTAGCTCCTGATACCCACGATACAGGGATTGCTAGTATGGGGCCAGGACTACATAGTCCTACACTACATAGTCTAGACTACATAGTATAGACTCTCAAAGTCAAAAAGTTTTTATCCATATTGTCGCGGAGGAACAGGCAATAGATTAAACCGACATTTCAAAGTAAAAACGTGATCATGGTACATGCAACTGTGCCGAAATATCGGGAAACATTCAAACTCACAAATCATGGTAAATATCCCGGTTTTTAGTAAAAATTATGTTCAAAACCATGATAGTTTCAAAAGTTATATTTCAAAGTAAGCCTTGTGATTTTAATGAATAAATGAATTTTGACTTGATTTTGGTCAAGAAATTACAAGGATCATATAGATCATGTCAGCTTAAAAGCTACGTGAATTTAAAAATGTTAAAGTGAATTTACGCCGATCCTCACGCACGACCAAGCCTAGAAGGGTCAGGCAACAAACTGTGCTTGGATTTTTTTATGATCTTTCATTCAGCTATCGTGTGGTGCCAATCGAACAAGGTGAATTCATTTATCTAAAAAAGAGTATTTAGTCAATATTGGTAAGAGTATTGGTAGTGCACGGCGCGACGCGGAGGGAACAAGTCGCGATCACTCCCCCTGATGAAGACTGTCGGAATGACTCGAAACTTAGTCGGTGCCTTCACCGATAGTGCAGTACGTAAAAATTCCCGTTTTTACAATATGAAGAATTAAATAAAGTTAAAAAAGTATCAAACTAAGTTCTTAAGACGATATGCTTTATAATAATAATGCTTAATGTTAAAAACGATATTACAACAGATACTCGTACTTATGCAACACAACATACAATGTCGAGACACGTCATTGTAATATGACGTGTGTTACATACTGCCCTTTACTCTAGTAAATAAGATAATTAACTAAGTAGGTACTTCCCCAAATAAGTTAATATGTTAATAGGCAAATAGGTACTTTCCCTAATTGTATTGTAAATAACTGATTAGTCTTAAGGACCTTGTTTTTTGTTTACGAGTATATTCCACTTCTCAACTAACCCTAAATTATGTTTACTATCCCACGTTCCCGTGGTATAAAAACCATTGTATTAGGTTAAGTCAGTCAGTTCCATTTCGTAATTAAAACTCGTCACATTCTACTATATCCATATTTCGAAGTTCAAATTCTAATAAGGTTATTTTTTAAAGTATCTACTACGTAACACGTGTCTAAACACATCTTGGGAAGTTAATTGTATGATTTGGCGATAGGATGAGATGAGATACAGATGTCTTAAGCTCAGTCAGGCTTTGTAAAGCTTTCTAAAAACTTCGTATAGATAAGGCCGTTTCGTTTTATGGTGTTATATGACTATGACTATCCTATCTTATCGCGGACAGTGCTTATAGAAAGGCCCTTATATTTAGAGGCCCTTCTTCATGAGCACTGTTGACTATTGTCAACGATGAATAAGGAGGTATGCGTCCTTTTAAACTTTCCTCCAAAATGTACCTAGAAATATGAGAGAGCCCTATTTTAGTTTATTTATAGCTGTTTTTTTGTCCTTCTGTTATTCTAGATTATATCCAGGGTCCTATTTAGTTGTCAGATACAACCTCCTGCAAACTATGCTCAACATAAAGTATGCATTCGTTTTATATGTAGTTTGCATAACAAACGATCAAATAAAAATAAAGTTGTGACAAAGTTTGATAACTCTCTTATTTATTTATTACACTGCACAAACATGAATCCTTCTTCATACCAAGGCTAGGCTATATAAGGCAAACCCATCAACCCAAACTCAAAGTAACGAAAGCTAGGGTGGCACTAGTCTGGTTAACCGACTGCCTTCGGGATTAAATTTTTAATTAAGAGATTTTCAGCGCCATAATCATTGTCCTAAAGAAGCACTCCGACGGCCCAGTACCGTGGTCTGAGACCATTCGTACTTTGTTGCTTCTTTATTGTAAAAATGACTTTAAGTACCTATTCTAAAAACAAAATTCAAATTAAATAAGTCGAAATTTTGACGTAATAAATCGCTAGCTTGAAATGCGCTGTTTATTTGTGTGGAATAGAATGCAGGGTTGGTACCAGACCAGGTTTAAAGCCGTCTGTAGGTTCCTTAAGCCCAGTGTTCGGGTGTAATGGCGTAAAAAGTCATTCACAAAATTAGCAATAAGCCAGGTCAGGCTCGGATTTCATTTGATGGCCACATTGTCACAGAAAACAGGCCGCTGACAATTATTATTTTCTAACGTAGCTTTTTTCTCGTGTATTATTTATAGAATTTAAAGTTTTCATGAATAAAAATGATTTATTCATGAAAAATACAAAGGGATGATTTTAACAAAATTTAACTCAGCCGGCTATTCGCCCGCTGCAACAGTCGATAAATGAGGAGTAACTTTGATTTGTCGAATTCTTGGTCACGTAAAACCACTTACCATCTTTTCATACACATATTTGTTAATTTATTTCCACTCGTGCGATCAGGATACCAAGCCACAGCGCCGTAACTGACGTGCAGAAAATGTTTGGTTTGATAATGCCAAAGTAACCACATAGATAATGCGCCCGCGCAACCGAGACACACCGAGATTTTGTTAGTGTCGTTATACATGACAACAATTGTGAACTGGTCGACGTTGGGAGCGGACGACTACCGGTTAGCGCCGGTGATTGCCAGGTAACCTGGTTCCTACGTGAATTAGAAGTCGAGCCAGGTTTAGAATTACCTTATCGTACCTACAGTTTATATTTGAGGCCCTAAACTAACAAAAGGTCCTCCAAATTATTTAGTTAACCTCTTTTACCGTTGTTATTGGACTAACCGGAGTTTATAATAGTTGTAAATATTATGTGATTTCGTTGTGTGATTGTGATTTTATTTGGTTTTCATTTTTTATTTTATTAAATAATAAATAAATAACTAGATATATTAGTCAAGTGACTCGAGTCCAAATATGATGTTATCTGACTTCTACAGTGTCTTTATTAGTAGGTAACAATATACTAGACTAAGTATTCATGGTAACCATGCATATAATTTCTCTTATATATAAACGGGGTTATTTTAGTTTAGCTAGTTTTCTCTCAGTCTGACATAATTTGAGACAGAAACATTTTAAATACTTAAAGAAAACTCTTGAAAGAATCGCAAAAATCAACTAGAAAATATTTTTATATAAAGCACCTTCAAACCTTTGAAATATTAAAAAATAAAACTGAAATATTTCGATTTAATGAAAGGGCATTTTAAAAAGCTGCGGCCGTAATGTATGTAACTAGTTGTTGCCCGCGGCTTCGCCCGCGTGGTATGTTAATAAAAGTAGCATATGACCGTCCCGTATGAAACTATGTCCACCAACTTTTGAATGAATCGAACCAAGGATTACAATTTATACAAAGTTTAGAACTCAATTGCACACCCCCAAAGGATAGTTTTGAAGAAATAAAAAATACGTGTTTCATTATTTACTTTAAAGTTTATTTGTACAGAGTTTTTTTTTCATAGAAACTTTACCGCCCTATTTAACCCCCATAGGGGTCGATTTTCGGATTAGCCTATGTGTTATTCCAGATCCTACACTATCTACATTTCAAATTTCATCATAATCGGTTTAGTAGTTACGGAGTTACACACACACACATACTTTCGCATTTATTATATTAGTAGGATGTTCTCTGTCTGTAGACTGTAATTTGTACTGTTTACGGAAATTCCATTACTTTAAATACATATATTTAATGAGGAATCGATACTTACATGCAAACCAGAATTAGGTTTATTAGGTGTACTTAGCATAACCGTAAACTTTATTATGAATAAATTAAAGAAAAAAAAACAAATGGATGACCCGCTTCTTAGATGTCAGTTAATGTTTTGATTTTTAGTTGATAATCTCTTTCACTGTTATCATATTGTACCCAGAATATTTTACCATTTTACCCAGAATTGCCAGTTTCCTGAGATAAAAAAAGAAAAATTTCCAAATTACTTTTTAATTAGTAGTTGGTTAGACTTTAATTAGCTGCTTTTTGTACTTTGTGCCTGCCCCAAGTCTGATGTTATCAAACAAGAAATGTTTGACATCGGGATAGCAGATTTAATTTTAACTGAAAATGTTGATTTTTATCATTATCTTGAACGAATGTTCGCGAAGCCTTTGATAAAAGTGATTACGCATCGTAGCATAATTATTATGTATTTTTTTATTGGCACGTTGAAGTGGCAATGGGCAGGTCATATTTCGGTCAGAACCGACAACCGCTTGGGACAAAGGGTTCTCAAATGGCTCCGATAAAGATTGCCCAAGATAGTCTTGGTATTTTTTGATGATGATTATCATCAACAGCTAGTAAAACTGTGAGAAGGGGGTCACCCCTTTGGAATAGTATGACAAAATAGGGTAGGCAATAGAGTCCTCCGAATATTCTGTGGGTATACGTACTTAACATATTCTGGAACACCGCTGTTTTGCGAACGAGACGAGACGGCGACCACTTCTTAAGAAAACGCAGGCTAATAAGCAAGGTGTCAGGTGGAGCGGGCTTGAATTGTGTCGATCTTGAATGCAAATTAGAAGGTCCGCTCTTGCTAATGGATGCACCGGTGGCCACTTTCATTGGACGGGCCATTGTGTTGGCGGATGTCTAGGATACATTGAAATCCTACTAATATTATAAACGTGAAAGTTTGTGAGGATGGATGTTTGTTACTCTTTCACGCAAAAACTACTGAGCGGATTTTGATAAAACTTTACAGTAATATAGCTTGTAAATCAGAATATCACATAGGCTACTTTTTATCTGGGTACCGTGCGGGCGAAGCCGTGGGCAGAAGCAATATTTTTCCTTGAAAATTGTTACTACGAGTATATTGAATACACCTACATGGAACAACCTACATGGAGGCTCTTTGCACAGAATGAAACAACACCTTAATCCAACGACGACCTCGATGGCGCAGCGGCAAGCAGCCGGCTGTGACACAACAGTTGCGGTTTCGATTCCAGAAGCGAGGCAAATGTTCAAAATTAAATGTTCTGCAGATATTTTTTCTCGGTGTTGTGGTCACATGTTACGCGTAGTTCCTCATACCGACGACACAGGGATTGTAGAGTCAGGACTATTTGTATGTCTGTTGCATGTTTAATATTATTATTATACTGTATTCTTATTTATTACAGGAGCCCGTATGTTTTGCTGGAGGTTATTTGTTCGCGTGTTTGTTTGTTCGTATGTTGCCATTTATCTCTAAATTGGCTTATTGAATCTTAATGCAGTTTTTGTAATCGATTTGTATGTCTTCAATTATGATTATCGTCTCCATCCAAAGGTTGTCTGGAAGAGATGGCTTCTAAGCGATAAGACCGCCCATTGTACTTTGAGTTTTGTTTTTTTATAGTTTTGTTAAGTTATTTTTATTTTCTTATGGTTGTACAAAGTGTTTTCATTCATTCATTCATTAGCTATTTATATGCCCTCTTTTGTATTTGGCAATGGCAGGAAATTTTTGGTATAAGAAAGGTATATCGCCACAAGATAGCGCTGCATTCGATGACGGATATACACGCCAAGGCCAACTTAAGTTTTGAAAAAAATAGTACTACTATCAAGAAATGGGAATGCCGTAAAAAACACAAGATTTACCTATATTGTTTTGATTTAAACATCCAACTGAAAGTTTAATAGATAGATAATGCTTTGTTGCACAAGATAAAACAAGTAAATAGGCGAACTTAATGCTAATTAGCATTTTCTTCCAGCTAACCTTTGTGTAATGAAGAGTGGGTCGGTAGTGCGTTTGACTGATAACCAAAATAAGAGAAAATTTTGTTAAATAAATAACTAGCTACTTAAAATAGAAGTAAACTACATACATATATAAAAAATAATTCAAAGGTACTTAAATACATACATCCAAATATATATTTAGATACATAGAAATATATAACAGTCCTGACCCTCCACGTGAAGTACCATGGGTATAAGGAATTATTTAGTTCCTGGTACCACAACATACCCTGCATCTTAACCAGTGAATAGGTATCTCTAAAGACCTCTGCTTCGTAATAGAATCCCGAATTTCGTGGCCCTATAAGCACCTGGCCGAGGCGTATCTTTGAACACGCTCTATATTACCCAAATAGACTAGCTCCGAGCTATATTACCGACTAAATTAATTTGTAATTACATTTAAGTTACCATCGGTACTGTGTTAATACAAGTTGAACTATTATCCATACTGTTTCTTAGATGAATTGTGTATTGGTAAAGTAAAAGCTTAATAAAACTGCCTAAAAGGGAAAAGGCATTTAATATTCATATTGTAAAAACGGGATTTTTCACGTACTGCACTATCGGTGAAGGCACCGACTAAGTTTCGACTCATTCCGAGAGTCTTCATCAGGGTGAGTGGTCGCGACTTCCTCCTTTCGCGTCGCGCCGTGCACTACATGTACGTCGCGTGTTTTTATATTTATTTAAACGATTGATTCGTAGTAGAAACTGCCAATCTTGAAGGTTTACTAAAAATCAAAAAAACATATTATTTATGTAAAAAATTCTTAATTGACCTAGTAAGCACTAGGTAAGCAAAATAAGAAGCTAATTTTAACATAATCATGGTCTTTGATGGCTTGGTAATAAAGCCTATATAATTTCCCAGCTTCATCTGATCGAGGATGGGCTAAAAAAGTGTTACCTGCCAGAATGTAGGATCCCTATCAAATAACTGCTGACGAATCTTTCATTCCAGACAAATTCCATGGGAATATGAAAGACGTCCTCAATTTTACCACATTGATTGCAAGGAAAAGATTGTGAAGTGATTGTCAAAGTTTGTGTCAATGTACATAATGCCATCGTCGCTACCAGTTTGCGCGGGCCATAGGTATATTGGGGATTTATTTGACCGTGACACTTACCAGTAGTATCACGGGGAACAGTCTCTATATATTTTATTTACACTAACAAGTTTTTTTCCAAATTCATGTTCCTGCTACATCCTACAGGGTGAAGTTTTGGGAAAATCCTTTCTTTGTCTACACGTCTACACACCAGTCAGGACTTGTTCTTTTATGTATACAGAATCCAGAACTAAGCTTCAAGCCAGAATTAAAACTCAGTTATCAAAATAGTTTTTTTATTCTAATTGTAACTTTGCTAAAAAAATACCTACCACGCCGCGAATGTACGTCCTCAAAACCTGAACAATATTGCTAGTTGGCAGGAATATGCGAGGCGACCTTGCTATTCAGATCGAGAAATACGAAAAGCAAATTTCATTCAGAACAACGGCAACAATATTGGAATTCGGAGAACGCAATAGGATCCCGTTAAATTTGGCATCATCGAAAGATACTGTATTTTCATGAAGTGACAAATATGATCCAAATAAAAATAAAACGCGCCAGCTCGGTATTGCTAGAAAGGAGTAGAATTGTAACACAACAGAAGAGTTTCGGGATGAGGATTTTGTAGCTTCTGCTCACGACTTTACTTAAGTAGTATACAGAAAAATATTTAAAGGTATAGACACACAGCCAAGACGTGTCCTCGTCTTCTTCTAAGATTTTACTCTGTCTGGTTTTACCATGTAGAGAAACTCCAAGCGTACTCACCATCTAAGCTATTCGAAGTGCCACATATTGATATCTTAATTATGCAATTATTATTGTAATTAGAATTTTCTACTAGCAACTTTTTGTTAAAAAAATACCGGACAAGTGTGGGTCTGACTCGCGCATTGAGGCTTCCGTACAAGTTTGTATGTTCACAAATAATTGACATTACTCGAGTTCATTAACTATGAAAGCGCAAAACATTTATTTTACGAAAAGATAGTCGGATTACATCGATATACGTATCGATCCAGTCTCCAACTTCAAATGTAAGTTTTTAATCGCATAAAAATATTTATTTATGTGATAAAACTACAAATTAAGGACTTTTTGCTTTATTTGTGCTGTGAGACAAATAAGTGCTGTCAACGGGAATTACCATATAGGTTTTGATTTTTTCGTATATAAATTTGATACTCGCAAATAAATAATATCTATAGAGGTATATTGCATAAATGTCCGTATTTTTTTATTGCGTTGACTTCTAAGCCAAGCTTCTAAGCTTGGATCTTTTTAGAGCTCCGAGGGACGTATTTTATATTAATTTCAACTTGATTACTCCACCCGTTCTTCTGAAAAAGCGTCTTGACAGACATACAGACAGATTGACAGACGGACGGACAGCGAAGTGATCATATAAGGATTTTGTTCTTTACTTTACAGGTACGGAACCCTACAAGTAGGTAATTGCTTCCTACAACTGTAAAAACAATCGTCATCACAGTTACATGTCATTTTTCGAGAAGCCGTTTTGCCTTGATATAACTCTCCGTATTTTCTCCCGTGTACAATAATTTGAAGGTAAAATATTCATATAAAAGAAGACTTTTCTTGATATTTTTTTTTCCAGTTTCTGAATCGAATCGTTGACCCCCCCTACCTATTATTGCTATGTTGACCCAATGTTGACCTATTATTGCTTTGTAGTATTATTTCAGTAATATTCTTAGGTTTTTTGTCATCCTCATTTAAAAGAGCATTTGTTAACAACAAGAGATGTTATTATGCGAATTCCGCGATAGACTCACTAGCAATTTTACCATATTTATACTGAACCCCACTGTAGCCATCCATACTAATACTATTACTAATTATAAAGATATTTCCAATCAGGATAACCATTTTGCTTCTACACAACAAGGAATTAATAAAGAGCTGTCAGAATCAAGCTGTCAGGAAGGTTTGTTCAATAGTTACAAATGACAACACAAAGACTTTGTTGACTATTATTCCTTCTGTGTTGAGTCTGCTTTGGATGTGCTTTGAAGATCACGGTTACTTCATTACAGCTTTGCGCAGGAAGGAAGTATGAAATAATTAAGGAATCCTGGAAATCGTGACTTTTTGAAACTGTTTTTCTATGTTCTACAATTTATAAGAATACCATAGAGGAAACAGGTGGAACGAATGCATGTTTGTAACCTTGTGGTGTAAAAAAAAGAAAGAAAGAAAAACATTTGTTCATCTGAACTGTACATAACAACAAATAACACATACATAAACACTTATTCATACAGCTATAGCAGGATGGGACGACCTTCTAGGACGGTACACGATGTGTATGCAAAACGCTGATATGTACAGGAATGAAAAGCCCTGAATGTGCTGCGAAAGAATTCTTAGCGCTGATTTTCACTACCTTAGTTAGGTTCCTGAAAAACATTAAAAAATATTGATATTAAGTGAATATATAGTGTTCAATATCATAAAAAATAATACCCAAACACAAAGAGAGGTGACACTAAGACTTGTAAGATTTTTATGACTCAAGCCTTATAAATCATAACTCGTGATAAATAAAATAGTATTTACATTTCAACTGTATCTGTAAAAATTACTTCCCTGTTTCATTGTGTACCCTTGCAATAGCCCAGTACTCTTGGGGGCATAAATTTTCTTTCCTTTTCATAGTGTTTAGTTTTTAACAAACGATTTCTTTGCCTGGCTAAATGCATTCTCTGCTAAGTTCTCAGATCGCAAAGTTTTAAATTCAGAGAATTGTAATGTCAGCCTCAAATTTCAGAACGTTCACTTTCGTAATTATTTTCACAAAGCGTCAGGCTTGATTAGTTTCACGGTGTAAATGCGGTTGTTTCAGAGCTTCACCTTTGCTTTTGAAAGCCTATCGTTTATTAAAAAGGTAGACGCAATAATAACTATTTTAGCCTGTTGTGGGTGACGACATGGGGAAAGAACAAATGAGTTGATATTATGAGCCTTGTTGGCCAAGCTAGTGAGCGGTACCCCGACTTTCGATCGAAAATTATGAGTGGGTTACGTCAATGGATTTTTTCGCCCAAAACAATTATTTGCAAAATAAAGGTGAAGGGATACGTCGTAAAGAAACCAGCATGACCCAAATAATGTATCTAGTGACTGAATATATATTTATCTAAATAAAAATTTATAAAAAATGTTGTTCTTGTTTTGAAGAGCATTGACAGTTTA
This sequence comes from Perizoma flavofasciatum, assembly GCA_958496245.1. Lineage (NCBI taxonomy): Eukaryota > Metazoa > Arthropoda > Insecta > Lepidoptera > Geometridae > Perizoma > Perizoma flavofasciatum. The sequence continues at coordinate 4,331,704 of OY292439.1, read as the reverse complement.
ATAACTGCTTATTCTGAAATTTTCATCAAGTTATTCGAATGACTTCACTTAAAAAAACACAATTCTACGTAAACGTTTTTCCTCAGACGAAATCAGGGCACAAAAATAGCCCTAGCTCCAAAACTATTAAAAGTCCTAGAACATAGATAGATAGAAAATATTTTATTGCACAACAAAAGTTATGATAACAACGTTGTACGATGGGCGACCTTATCGTTAAGCTATCTTAACTCCGATCTGAAACATCTAAAACTCCATATATGTTACATGGGGGTGTTTCGGATCGAGTACCGGGTCCTCCATCTTCCTGTTCCTTTTGGCTTATGGTGTCTGAATCATTCTGTATAGTATCTGCGTACTGAGTCTGGATCCAGATACATCACGGGGAATACATTTATTGTAAGCATGTTTTTTTAACTAAAGTTAGTTTGGTATTTTTCACATAAGCTATTTATACTAAAATGTAGCATCGTAACCAAGCGAGACACAAATTTGTCGGTTATAAAACGCTAAAAAAAGAGGCTTTTAAACTCAGTCAAATGCAGAGCGTTTCGTAGACGATAAAAAATTAGAACAAATAATTTGACTACATAAATGGAATCGCATCATCAATTTTTTTTTAAAACAAATGGATCATGATTTTCCTCTTTATGGAAGCAGTTAAATTACTTTTAGGTGCACTTTATATCATAAGTGCCGAGTCAAATAGTTCTATTCTAACACTATTCTTAACGACCCCCATACATTCATATCTTTTAGAATGGAATCAATAAATTTTATTGGTTCTACAGTATCACCACTGAACAGAGGACTACCACAGTTAATTGAAAAACAGTGTGACATCTTCTTTTTCTGTTTACTATTCTTAAATAGATAAACAAATATCATAATCTCAGCTCGTATTACACACAGAAGGTACGGTACTTCTATTTTGAACCATTCCTTTTTTTGGGAGAAAACATCCAGTTTTCTTTTCCAAGTTTTAATTGTCGGTTTCAGCAATAATATCTAATATAAGTAAGATAGGCTAGCCACAATCCTACTCACCATATTATATAAAGAATGGATGTTGAGATGTTTCAAGATAACCCAAGGAAGATAATAAAAACATACTTAAAATTCTGGCATAACGCATACTTTTTCAATATTTTAGTCAGGATAAAATTCTATAAAATAAGGTACAAAAGTTCCAAAATCTCAAGTCTGGGTATAAGTAGAATGTTATACATATTTTAAAATTGTTTTCCTTCGGTTGTCTATAGACTGTCGGGTCATACTCCGATGAAATATTAACTCTACTCTATAATATTTTAGTATCTTTATCACTGCATAGACGAACTCTGGAAAAATGTAGAGGCATTATAAAATAAATTGTTCAGAGTCAGCGAATTTAGACACTGCAAAGTTAAATAGAGATCATTATCTGTAACGACACAGACTAAGATAAAGTAAAAAAGTACTTTTAACTAAGTGAAGGCAGACGTTCTTAATTTAGATAAAAAATACAGTTTAGTGAGCACTTTGTGGGCACCATTTATTGATGGAATTTAGAATATTTTAAAACAGTCACAAACGTACATAGTCTGAACCCCGACACAAAAGATTCCCTGTGCCGTAGGTGTCAAGAACTACGAGACAAGTACCATGGTTCCATAAAACCCAGAGCTGGATTAAATAATATTTGCAGATCAAGTAAAAATTTGCCCAACAGCGGCAATCAAACATCCCGGAGCGTCTAACCGTTCGTTGCCGTTCGTCGAAGGTCGAAATAATTATCTGCCGAACAAGTGCATATCGCAGTAGGGTCTGTCGAAGTAGTGGTCTTTCGAAGGTGAGTGTTGTCGAAGTATGTTCACTCGAAACAATGACTTGACTGAACTGTGTTTTTTCAAAGTTAGCGACGTGCTGAAATAACGAACTGTCGAAATTCAGTGGGACACTCCGTTATAAGACCATTTTTTCACCGATTAATTAAATTCACAAAAAAATATATTTACGCAAAAAGACAATACTTACCTAATTTCGGTACTACCCTTTCAGATCGGACAGGTTTTTTGTAACATACTGTATATATTTTCAATCATCATTACCATCCTTTTTATAATACGCCGAAGCCACGACATAACAATAGTCGAGAAAAATATTCAAAATAGAATTGTCGCTGTCCAAAATTCTTATTGTTATGAAAATTGGAGATCTTATTTTATTCAATACATTTAGGGGACCATCCAACCCAACTGAATTAGGCTGATTTCGTGAATTGTGTTCGTATCTTCGAAATTCTAGAAAAACTTTGAGATCAAGAGTGCTTATTGTGAATCGAAATGGTAAAAAAATATTTAAGGGATAAACTCAATTGAAAATATCTTACGATAACTTTTGAAGTAGGTGAAAGTTTATTTTGAGTGATTGCTATTTTAAAACATATTTATTAAATTACTATTTTGTATTATCTAAAACTCTGCAGATAACACAGCAGCGCTGATTTCCAGCATATACCTCCGCTGACACACGAACAAACAAATAAATAAATAGAAATAAAAGAGAAGAAAATATATTTTTTACATGCAGCTTCAGCCATCTGGGCATTAAATAGGTTCTTATAATAAAACAAACACTATACCTAACTAAAAGCACTACTACCTAATCGTTATGCTTTTTGGGCAAGAGAAAGTACGGCAGGTGAGTAGAGTATTCCTACCTACTTACTAAAACATAATGTAGGTAGATTCCCTTATAGGAAGGTGATAATATTTTTTAAATAATTTATTCAATATTTATTGGGAATTGTGCAATGAAGTAATTCCCCACAGCTCCGTGTACCAAACAGGCTTTGTCTTCCCATGTATGCGCTATTTAACACTATGGGTGAAAAGCATGATTTACATAAAAAGGTAACCATAACATAACACAGATGAAAATTTACATAGTTAGCATATCAAAAATAAATAACAGGTAGGCAGCAGTTACTCGTATTTCTATAGGTACGAATAAGCTTGGTTACTTTTCAGTAGTTGGTCCAAAACCAAAAATAACTAACCAACTTGAGGCGACTTATATCAAGGCACTACTTCAAACAAAACACTTCAACTTTCATAAAATGAATACCCTAGAACTGGACAGTCAATTTACGTTATCAACTACTGGGGCGTCCCTCACACAGAAAGCAGGCTACAAACTTAACGTAAAATATCTTACAGTGCGTGTCTACGTGCAGTTTAGTACCGGTATCAAATAGCACGCGTTTACCACCAATGTCCAAATACCGGTAACAGTGTGCACCAAAAAACATTAAACATGTAAATGTTTTGAAACTTGTCTGCGAAACGTATCTCGCAACCTGTTTTGTTGGGTTTATGGTCGCATTTCAGGAAAACTCGTAGATTATTGTACAGATTTCAAGATTTGTTGTTGGCTGTGTTTGCACTGAATGGAACTAACGACTGATGTTTCGCAACTTAATATTATTTTTACCACACTTATAACTAACACACACTTGTAACTAACTAACAAACAATGTAATCAAATCTTGGGAGTCAATTTTAACCTACTTGTAATTGTCGTATCGAAATGAAACTTTACATGTATATGTAGTTCGAATGGCAATAATTTGGTATATTGGAGCTGATCTGATAATGGATTCACTAGATGAATACTGAAAATACTAGTACTAGTAAACCCCTCGAGCTTGGGCTCATATGATTCGTTTTGACGAGTCCAATAGGATGGGCATTGGTAACAAGTGTCTGACGATGGAGCCAGGAAGTCGATGATAAAATGTTTTTTTTTAACTACACGTCAAAACATGCCAAAATCCAAAATCTTCGCTCGATTTCCTTAGTGTGAGTTAGCACTGACAAAAAATGAACATGTTGGGCTGAAATGTCAAACTAGATTCCATTAACAAGTGATGTATGATTTCCACCGCCGTCGGCGAACTTGATGCTGAAAAGCATTATCTTCTAGGTAACCTTTATGTATTGCGAAATAAGATGTGTAGTGACACAGAATGGTAACTAACGTCTATTTGAGAAAATATTGGTATCAAAACAAAATGTACGTATGTAACATACAAATGAATAAAACATAGATATGGAACTCCATAATCTACTATGTCTAGAATTGTAGGCAGTCATAAAACTGCGAACCGGTACTTATAATAGATAACAACATGTTTTATACGTGAAGCGACCGAACTGTCACGTACGAGCGTTTCGATTTGCTGACGTGCCGGCAATTCCGATGACTTTTTGCAGAGTTTTGGGGACTTTTAGGAATGGCTCTGCGAATGTCAAAATGGCCTTTTATTTTGTGTAAACAACTGCACTAATTTCAGTTTCTAAGATATTTTGGTACCTTTTTGATATGAAAAAAGATATATAGGTAAAGGTTACCAAGAAGATTTCACAAGTCTGTGCGGCTAATGTAGGTACATACATAAAAACGTCTAGTTAATATATTTAGCCAAGATAAAATACTTTTCATTGAAAAGCTTCTTTCGTAGTTTTAAATTCAATTTATATTGGAATTTGTAGATCGCACGCAGCGAACGGTCCAGCCGACATCGCAGTATAGAGGTAGATGTTTTTTTTTCTGTTTTGGGTCGTGTGGTACCACTTTAGTCGTAGTAGTTGTACCCACGATATATGGATTCAAATTGCGATTGTATATTACTTTTGGGGTGTTTGTGTATATATAAGGTACTTTCTAAAATTTCCCCCTAAAATGAAGGCGTTCACTTGGTGTTATTATATTTATTTATTAATAAACTAGCATCTGCTCATAGCTTCGACCAAGTGGTACCCGAATAAAAAGTAGCCTATGTGTTATTTTGATGTATAAGCTATATTACTATAAATTTTCATTAAAATCCGTTCAGTAGTTTTTGCGTGAAAGAGTAACAAACATCAATTCTCACAAACTTTCGCGTTTATAATATTAGTAGGATTAGTAGGAAGTTAAGTAAAATAAGAGATAATTTTGATTAGTGAAAAAAACAGATAGCTATGGACATATAGATAAATCATATTATTATTAAGATTGACGACCTCGGTATGGCGGCCTAGTAACTGGCTGCGTCACAAGGGGCAGGTTCGATTCCCGCTGCGGAACAAATGTTTGCATGCTCTGCAGATATATATTGAAAATATTTGTTCCGGTTTGTGTTGTACCACGGTACTTGTACGGTACTGATATCCACGACACAGGGGATCCTAGTGTGGGTTCACGACTATTATGTGTCTGTTGGGTGTTTATTTATTAAAAAGTATGTCCTTTTACTTTCCTGTATGGTAAACAATATAGGTATATTGATTATATATTCTATGATCATATTCTATGTATATTATGTATGTATTTACAAAAAAAAACGTGTATATAAGTAGTATATCAGTCATGTAGTTCCCATAATACAAGCTCTGCTTTGTTTGGGGCTAGATGATGCTGTGTGAAAATGTCCAGCATTATTATTATATTATTAATATTATATATTTATCTATATATTTTATATGTCTTGTAGTTAAAAAAATATAGTCTGTCTTGCTTAGGCACAAGTGATGTACTTACCTAAACATTGAAGTTCAAACAAGCACACTACATTGTTACTTCTTTAACTCACGATAGAAATAACAAAAATCTATAAAAAGACCTGGGACCTACTCCATCATACAAAAAATCTAAGGAATTTTCCTTTTAAAAGTTATAAAGTTGTTCAGTAAACAGTAAGACCAGATTCTTTTCAAAATAGAAATAATAATTTTCTAGAGAGCGAATGGATAAAACCACGATGGGTCGCGTTTCAGGAGAGTTTAATTAATGGGAGGAGAATTAAATGAAATTCTTTCCTTTTAAAGTACTAAGATAATAGTTTGTAAAACTGCTAGGATGTCCGATAAGGGTGTGGTTACACGGAAGTTTTTGCTGTGGTGAGAAAGAACTTAGTTTGGAACCAGGCGAATGTTTAGATGTGATATTTGTCAATAAAGTCTATTTAAATTTGCGTGTCACAGGACAGTGGATTTTTATTTCTAGTCGGCTGAGACGCAAAAGGATTGGGTTCGATTCCCGATGTGGGACAAATATTTGTATGTTCTGCGGATATTTGTTCCGGGTCTGGATGTGGTACAGTGGTACTCGATTCCTTATAACCACAGGTATGGATAGGTTCCTACGGTTTCCATGATACACTTCGAACAGAAATATCTACGGATAGACATGGAATTATAAATTCAAATATATTATGTTGTTTTTAAACGTATAGAAATGTGACGTCAAAGCTCCTATCAACATTTTGAGATACGATACTTTACTTTACGATTTTTTACTTTTCTTTGATGACCTCTGTGGCGTAGTGGGTGAAGGCCCGCCTGAGACGCAGAAGGTTGCGGGTTCGATACCCGCTGCGGGACAAATGTTTGTCTCTGCAAATATTTGTCACGGGATCTGGGTGTTTTCTATGTATAATATGTATGTATTTACAAAAAAAATGTATATAAGTAGTATATCAGTCATGTAGTTCCCATAACACAAGCTCTGCTTACTTTGGGTCTATTAGATGATGCTATGTGAAAATGTCCAGCATTATTTATTTTATTTATTTAAGCTTTGTAACTCAGGTTCTTGCTATTTAGTGTGACAAGAATGTATTATCTGTCTGTCTGTCTTTACTCACTACATAACTATTTATTTCGCTTCCAGGAAACCTAACCGGTCATTGTGTCGAGCCTGTTCATTATTGAAGAGCTCAGGTTCTTTGTATTCGACACGTTTCGGAGTATTGCTGCCTTTATCCCAACCACTAATAATAATTTGTTTGTTATTTTGACTAATAATAATTTGTTTGCTCAAAATTCATATTATATTGATTTTTTATTCCATATATAAAACGGGAATTTTCACGTACCGCACTATCGGTGAAGGTACTGACTAATATTCGACTCATTCCGAGAGTCTTCATCTGGGTGAGTGATCGTGACTTTCTCCCTCCTCTCTCCTCTCTCCGGAATGAGAAAATCGAGAAAAATGAGACTCTTGGAATGAGTTGAAACTTAGTCGGTGCCTTCACCGATAGTGCGGTACGTGAAAATTCCCGTTTTTACAATATGAATTAAATTGATTACTTCTCTCCACAGCTTGGCCCGCGTGGTACCTGGATAAAAGTAACCTATGTGCTATTATTTATTATATACCTATGTACTCACGAACTATCCCTGTACCAAATATTTACCAGATCTGTCCAGCCGTGACGTAGATTATAAGCACACAGACATAAAAACTTTGACATCTATATCATAGTAGGATATGATATGTTAATTTCAGGTTTTTCCTTAAATTCTCGGAAGAGAAAAGCAGGGATTATGTTTCACGTCACGTAAAAAGTTATCGCGATTAAGGATAAGTACTGTAACTTGCATAATTTAATGAGTAGGAAGGTAACTAAGATATTCCGAAAAGGCACTGAAGCAAATGTGATTAAGTAGTAATCCAAGAGTGATCATCCACGGCGACGCATGCATCCACGGCGAGTCTACGCACGGATGCGCGTGGTGCGGTCAGTTCCATGCTTAGGAACAAAACTTTCATAATAATTTAAAAAACAAGAACGTCATTTGTGTTAAATAGGTAGCAAAGCAAGTACAAAAACAGTGTTTTTTCTAAGCAACCCCCTCTTTCAAGTACAAAAACACAAATATGATTTTTTTCTAAACAATCCTAAAAAGGGGGTAAAATGAGATAAAAGTATATTTTGATAACTTGGCTTTATGAAATAGATATATTAGAAGACACTAAATAATACATCAGTCTATAGTCTAAATAGTACTACAAACTTTGACAAAGTTGTACAATGTACAGTTGTCTTATCGCTAATTAGCTGATTATTCATAGAACCTTCTCTACAAATGAAATAAATGATACATTTTGTTAGTATTTTTTTTATTTAAATTATTTGCAATGGTAATTTTGTTTGCTGATTTGTATTTTATTCGAATTAATTCGAATTACATGTATTAGTTGTAATAATCAAATCAATTCTATTATTTTTTGTGATCTGTCTTCATAATATGCTTCACTGAAACTAGACACATTTTTATGAAAGCACCTCTCCGTGTCACGTACTGCAAGATTGCAGTCTCATAACGTCCGTGGTAATAAATGATGAGACTCCACAGGGGTATAAGAATTTCAGTTATTTCACTTAAAATACTCCTGACGGAGTTGTAAGTCGAGCTTGCAGTTACAAAGAGTTTGCGATGAGATTACAGTTTTCTGAGGATTTTGATACCACACGGAGTAAAAAATAGTAAACAAACACGCTTACGACTGTTATCCATGGGGATAACAGACCATAGGGATAACAGTCCATGGGGATAACAGTCGTGAGTTGTTTGTATCCTTAATCCATAATTCTATACTTAGTACGAAGATCCGTAAGAATATCAAATAGGGGAGGTCAGAGGTACGTCACATGCCCATATTTTGCATAGCTGTACTTAGCATTCCACGTGCCAGGTTGCAAGCCCATCGCTGCTTATGGAACACAGACTATGACGCATGCTTTCAAACTTTTGGTTCTAGGGTATGCCGGTTTCTTAATGATGTTTCCTCATCGATTTAAGCACGTGTTAATGCACACACAATTTTATTCTAGTCGAAAAATAGCCTATTGTGCTTTAATGTGCTATTTGAGACTAGAAGTCTCAAAGTGAAATTTTCACTTAGATTGTCTCTTTCTTTATAGTTACAAGTTGTTTATCCTGTTATTATTTTTTAGCATGCAGTGTCCACCTATAACTGTTTGTGCAATTACTTACCATAATATGCTTGTTATTTATCATTGTAACACCCACAGATAGACCAAATAAATAAATAAATAAATAAAGCTCTTGAATAATTTTCTGATATGAAACGAAGATATTCTGTACTTTCTCGAACACTCAGTACCTACATTTAAAGATACTAAAAGGTATCCCTCAGAACATGAATACTGACCTGAAGGTGTTTCTGCCCATGAAAGTGAAAGTGAAGTGAACAAGTTTTCCTGAAAAATAAGTCAAAATTTTACTCTCTGGAAAACCAGTAAATTTGTAAGACCTTTTAATCAGCTATATTTTGAACTGTGTGCCAACGATAAGACAACGCTTAGAAAACCATTTGTTTTATCGTTTTTACCGTAAGGTTAACTAGTTTCTTCAATGCAAACCTAACATTTCTTACAAATATATTCAGTTATCTTTTTTCGGTTAAAATGTAGTGCACACCAGGTGTCATTATCTTTGATTCCGTAAACGAGGGTTATGTATATTACGGACATCTAGAAAACGTAAAAATAAGGTAGGAAATACTATAAGACCAAAATTATTTTTCATATTACAAAATCCACAATCTTCACAGCCCACAAACTGCATAAAATCCCGCCTACAGTTCCTATTTGCATTTTCACTTCGTATTACAATATGGACGAACTTACACACACAGAAGTTTTTTTATTACAAAAACGCGCACTACATTGTTTCAAATAGTTGCATTTAATAAGTATAAGTATATAATATGACTAGCTTCTGCCCACGGCTTCGCCCGCATGGTACCCGAATAAAAAGTAGCCTGTATGTTAATCTGATGTATGTATATGCTATATAACTTTAAAGTTTCATCAAAATCCGTAGTATTATTATTTAGTATTTAGTAGTAACAAATATCTATTCTCACAAACTTTCGTTGTGAGGATGATGTTTCTTACTCTTTTAATTTATATTAGCATTAAGATTGTTCTTATCTAGTTATTCTGGTTCTTAGTAACTCATAAGTTTGTAACTCATTTATGTGCTACTTACTTAATATAGATTATTATTTATGAGCTTGGTCTGAAATAAACATGTATACATATATTATGAAATGTAGGTAAGAAGTGAATTTATAAGCTTTCTTCAGAATGCAATTTCGAGAGCAAATCCTCCAGACTCTCTTAGATTTTGGACTTGCTCTGGTGGCCATCTGATATGTGGTTGGCCTTTCAGTGGCTTTACGTTGATCTTCATGGCCTACGCCGGTCTCTTTGTGGTTTGAGATGCACTCCATGTAATCTCACGAAAATATCACGATTACGTTATTTTGAACCGATTCTGATTTAATGCTTTTTCTTTTCACTCCACTCTAAAAAATACTTCCCGCGCATGAAAATCGGCCCAAGCAGCCCAATTGTTTTCCAATTTTACACAGAATTACTAGTGACCTGCGGGGAACTTTAGTTAATATATTTGTATTAGACAATGCTTTTGATCACGAAAGCTCAGTCGTCACGAAAATTATTAGCAGTCAAAAAATATATTTTTTGTATTTATAATATTAGAAAGCATATACTTTTATGAAGAAGTAAGATATAATGGAAGTAAGGGTTAATTGGGATAGATATTCAGGTGTATGCCGTGCACGTTCTCGTAAGCCGGTATAAAAACAGGCGCTTGGGGAGCCTGTTTTCATTGTGACTTTTGGCCTAACCCCTGGATCGGATCCAAGTGAAACCGCTGCGGAAAGAACTAATAATGCACCTTATTAATTTGCCTAACGCCCTTTCCAAAACGATATCACTAAAGATCTTATGCTATTTATAATCGTGGTTAAGCCATGCTAGCTTCGTTACTTCGTCTTTTTGGGTGTAATTTGAGAGAGAAAGGGGAAAAGTAACGGATTCGGTTTATTGTTTATTGTTCTAAATGGAAGAGGAGGGTTGACAACAATCGTCGTTTTAAGTACTTAAGTTCATCAACTGTTTAAAAATCTTTATAAGCTTACTTATTTAAATGTTTCTAAGGGAATTGGCGGAAGCATACCAAAGTGCTTGTAGCAGAAGTAATACTATTGATAGACACCGTTTATAAATAACTGAAAAAAGCTATGTTTTCAACTAATTATTCTATGCATCTTTGAGTATCCTGAAAACTATAATTAATAATAATAATTACTGTGAAAACAGATAATAGATAATATTCAATGATTTTCATCTATGAATACATACTTACTGATTTGATTTTTATCCACAGAGACGTAATGAGTCCGTATAAGTATTTTCCGATACAGGTTATTTATTTGTAATATGTCTCTTTTATGTCCCAAACGGCTTATGGAATTAATTGTTTTATTTAGTTATCATGCTCAGACATAGACAGGAGCAGACAGACATGTGGTTGTCTGGAAGAAATGCTTTTAAGCGATAAGTCCGCCCATTTCACTTAATTTAGTTACATTAAGTTTTTGTTTTTGTAATTTTGTGGTGTACAATAAAGTATTTTCATTCATTTATATTATCGTCATTACAAAAGTTTATAACTAAACCAAGAAAATACAAGTTATATAAAAGTTAACAAACCGAGACCAAATTTGCAATCAATTTGATTACTTCTAAGAACCTTAAAGCAGGCTCTACAAAAAGCAGTAGAATGGAAGAAATAACCAACTTATCAAAATCTCTGAAAAGATTTATTTCAGGTCATATTCATGTGATTAAAATCGGCTCACCTTAATAACACCAAGTCTAATTTTATTCTCTCAGCAAAGTACTAAATACGATTTAAGCAATGGACCTAAATAACTGGACTCTTTATTAATATATTGTGTTGCTTATATTAAGAATAAAAATTTACTTTTCTCGCCCATGGTTTTGTATTTTCTATGTCTCGTTTGGGCCAAATAAATGATAAGATTGCTTGTATTGTTTGGCATTCTGTTAGTTTTTCGCAATTTGCCTTTGGAATAGAACGAGTTGCAAAAATGATGTATCAATCCTCTGGTTTATAACATAAATATAAATGAACCAAAGCTTGCTCAACCTTTTGTGTTGTTTGTCTCTTGACAAACAAACTATAGCATCATCATGCACATAATCACATACCTACTATTTGTTTTGAATCATCCAAATCTCACATAAGATCCTCTTTCAGACAAATCCTTGATACATCTTGATATTCATTAAATTTCTCGTCCAGCAGCGAAACCGTTCCTGGGAATACAGCTTACCTGTGAAATTGGTGCAATTCCAAGAGATTGCGAGAACTTGCAATCTGCTAACTCGACTAAACTGAATAATGAACTGCACACAGAGCACTGCTAAACGCACACGACACCATTTTACTCGGTACTCTGATAACCGCAATATAGTATTTCTGTGATATCATTTCGATGACACAGAAAAATATTGTAAGTTGGTCATTTGGGTTTTTCGTCATTTAATCTGAACGGCCTATCATTTATGAATGGAGCCTCAAGGAGGCTTTCGAGGCACACTGAATCCTTTTATCACATTGGGTTCTTTCACAAGGTCCTTGTCAAAGCCAGCTCATAACATGGACACACATAACACAGAATGATGTAGAAGAACATAGAGATTCAATATTTGGGTCTCAAAATAAATAAAGCGAGAATGAGTTATTAATTATTTTATAATAAATTATACTTTTCGAAAAAGTACTGAGATTCACTATTGTTAATACCATAGCTGCTTAAGTTACATATAAACCGCATTGGCATTGACATTTAACTTGGAAATGCAGCCAGCATTTTGGCGACGCTTCTTTCTGGTGCGGTGATCTGGTTTAGTTGTTCTATCTATAGATCGTTTGCAATGGTCTTTAGATGGCTAGACTGTTTCAATACTTAGCTTAGTTAAAACACATTTTAGGCACTCAATATTAATCTTTAATGTACTTAATCGTACCGTCTAACATTTATGAGATTACTAGGGACAAGCCGTTGAGATTACAAAACTAGTCCAAGTTTGAAATAATTAATCCTTTAAATACATAAATAATTTTCGTTTTTACTGATTGTCTTTAGGAACCTCTGTTTCTTTCTTTTCTTCTTTAACGGTAATAACCTCGTTCTCTTTGTTTTTAACTTCTGTGACCACCGGTGGCATACCGATCAGACACTCGAAGTAGGATGGAGGCTTCTCCACAATTTTTGGCGCTTCATTCTCCGCTTTCAAGATGTTCGCGTATTTCTTGACCACCATCAGCAGGTAGAAGGCGATCACTGCAAATGAAAAACTCGAATTTTGAAACCCATTGAAGATTAATTCATTGAGGACACTTCCTCTCGGACATCTGTCCGTGAGGTTAACACTGGTCTCAGCTGAAAACCATGGCAACATGTAGCACATGCTGAGTTAAAGACCAAATCACCACCACACAAATTATAACTACTTTATTTTACATTGTATTGTAGTTGTTATGTTATACTAAATACTAAACTACAACTAAATATACTTATGACCTTGTGGTAGTTTGAATAAATGGCTATCTGTTTGTCGCAGACGGATTGCTTAATTAGCTGTTTTACTAAACCGCACTGTTTTGTTTTTTTTTGTTAATAGTAGGTACGCATCGATTTTCCGACTGGACGTCAATACGCCAAATTAGAAAACAGCACTGTATAGTAAAGTGGCTAGCCGTTTTAAAAATACAGGTTACACGGCTTGGCTACGACGTATCTTTCAATAGATTGTACCAAATAATTGGGCGTCTATTCTATAGGTATGTATAATATTTCGTGTATAAAACATAGTGTTATTTTAAGTATAAATACTATTTAGTTTCTTCTTTTCTGTCTTTGTACACCTTCCAACTTAATCTCCTCTCTTTCTCTCTCTGTCTTGTACATGCCTTACCTAATAAGTGTATATTTCTATGTACAATAAAGAATTATAAGAGCCTTTAATATCATAACCAAGCCTATCATGGTGGTAAAGAACTGGCACCTCAACTCACCTATATCAAGAATCTTGAGCAGCCAGAACGTCTGGAAGTCGATCACACCTTCGAAAGACCGCGGATAGTATCCTAAGTACATAATCTGCATTACCAGCTTGACGATGGCTAGACTGACGAACATCCTCATTGATTCGTGGTCTCTCTACAAACAGAAAAAAAGTTATTCCTCGCCTTTGATGATGTACACTCTTAAAGCTCTTTCAAAGACGAACTCTGTGACGCAGTGAGTCAAGGGCCGCCTGACTCACTGCGTCACAGAGTTTTCGACGCAAAAGGTTCGATTTCCGCCGCGGGACAAATGTTTGTATGATCTGCAAATATTCATCTCGGTGCTTGTTGTTTTCTATTTATAACACGATTATGTATGTATTTACAAAAAAAAGTATATAAGCAGCATACCAGTCATAAAGTTCCCATAACACAAGCTCTGCTTTCTTTGGGGCTTATATAGATAGACAGATAACTCTTTTTGTGCATAGCACTATTTTACAGTACAAAACACAGAAACATAATAAAATAACAAAAAAAAACATGATGCTTTGTGAAAATACCCAGCATTATAATTCCTTTATTTGCCTGAATGCGGTAATATAAAGTTATTTATAATATTTAATGGAGCTCATATTCTCCAATTTATAACTATACTAGCTTCTGCCCACGGCTTCACCCGCGTGGTCCCGGATAAAAAGTAGCCTATAGGCATAAGTCTTATTCTGACATATAAGCTATATTACTGTCAAGTTTCATCAACATACGTTCAGTAGTTTTAACGTGAAAGAGTAACAAACATCCATCCTCACAAACATTCTCATTTATAATAGTAGTAGGATTTGTATTTTTAATTAGTCAAATATTTAAGTAATATTATTCTTCTTCTTCCATCACTTCAAACATTTTTTCCTTTTTTTAGCAAGTAATTATTGAGAGAGGCCGTCGGCGAGTCCCGTGACCCCGTTATACAGGCTATTATAGACCTAGTGCGGGGAAAATAGCTCACCTATAGTAAGTACTATTTTAATACTTTTTTGTGTAAGAATCTATTTGTTAAGTTATTTGTAAGTACCAAATGTAAAATTGTAAGGCATTAAAAAGCATTATTATTATAATAAATATTTGGGATGCAAATTTACATATCTAATCTAATTTATTGTAAACATGTCCATGTTAAAACAAAAACTACACGAGATCCAAATAACATTTCAAACTAATTACCTATTGATAAAAAAAATAATAATTATTATTAAAGCTCCTAGCTACATTTTAATTTGTGACTACCAAAGCTTGTAAGATGGCTACCTAGCCATCTTACAAGCTTATATAGCCACAAATTAAAGGAACGATGACTTTAGAAATGCGGTGAGCAGAAGTTGGATAAGATGAGCCGAATTCCGGGCTCAGTGGCGCTTATTGGGAGTGCTCCTTTGTCCGGCAGTAAACTGATGTAGGCTGATGATAAAAAACCGTAAGGGTCGGAATCGAAAAAAAATAACAATAGACGCACAAACGCAAAATTTTAACGGGATAATATCTACACTAAAAATCCATGACTAATATTGGTGAAATATTTTTTGAAGTCGGATGAGTAGTTTCGGAGATTACTCCCTACATATATACAAACTAACAAATTTTACCTTTTTATAATACTAATACTAGCTTCTGTCCACGAATTCGTTATCGTGGTACCCGGATAAAAAGTAGCCCATGTATTACTCTGATGTATAAGCTACATTACTGTAAAGTTTCATTAAAATCCGTTCAGTAGTTTCTGCGTGAAAAAGTAACAAACATCTTCCCTCACAAATTTTCGCGATTATAATATTAGTAGGATTAGTATAGATTGGTTGACTCATTCATTATTCAAAAGAATAAAAGATTAGTTTGGTGAATCACACAGGGATATTCTTACCCTATGAAGAGCCTTGACGTAACCAATCACAAACTTCAACCAGATCAAGTTAATCACGAAATTGAGCACGTCTGTGATATACACGTGCAGCACTCCAGGATAGCACCTCGGGGTTGACGCCACCGCCATATATTCCACGTAGGTGTTGTACTGGTTCCTGATGATGTGGGGGAACGGGTAGAATCCATGGGTGCCAAGGTTCACGACCAGGAGAATAGGCTCAAGGAAGTTTAGGCTTGAGATCCTTTTGAGCTGGAATCAAACAAATAAACATGAAATAGTCACATATTTAGTTCTGACTTGACACCAGGATTCTCTGTGTCGTGGGAACAGGCCAACACACCCAACAGGCACATACATATTATTGACAACACACTACGATTTTCTGCGTGTCACGGGAACAACACCCATAACAGGAACAAATATCTGCGGAACATACAAACATTAGTCCCGCAGCGGAAATCGAACCCAGATCTCTTACGTAGTAGTCAGCTACTCACACGCCGCGCCGTTAAATTGATGCTTCACATTCCATTGATCACAACTATAAGTACAATCAATTAAAAATATTTTTATTAATTTAAACATAAACTCAATGCGTGATTCATAAGGATGTTACTTCACCGGTTCGATGATAATATGAAACAGGATAAAATTTATTATTTTTGTCCCATGACGAATGTTTACCGAAGGTTTTTAGTCCATCTTTTACCGATGTGCTCAGAGTTTGAGTTTGGACCCTAGGGTGACTTAGAAAAAACCGGTAACCGAAAAACTTACAATCAATCAGTACCTAATAAACAATCACAATGTATTGTAAAGTACGTAAGTACTTTATTTTGTTCTAGCTTCTGCCCACGGCTTCACCGGCGTAGTGTCCGATAAAAAGTAGCCAATACGTTATTCTAAGTCACGAACTATGTTATGCTCCAATTTTCATTGAAATCGGTTCAGCCGCTAGTGAGATGCTTAGCAACAAACACGCAAACATAAAAATTTTCGCCTAGGATGGATATCATGTGGCGATTGTCAAAAAATATTACATGATTTGATGACGTTAGTCTTATAAAACTTTGACAACCTCTGTGGCGCAGTGGGCGAAGGCTCGCCTGAGATGCAGAAGGTTGCGGGTTCGATTTCCGCCGCGGGACGAATGTTTGTATGATCTACAAATATTTGTCTCGAGTCTGGGCCTTTTCTATGTATAATATGTATGTATATAAAAAAATATAAGTATTATATCAGTCATGTACTTCCCATAACACAAGCTCTGCTTACTTTGGGGCTAGATGATGCTGTGTGGAAAATGTCTAGCAATATTATTATTGTTTTTATTCCACAGTATACAGCCCACTATCTACTTACAACTGGAAAAACTACTATGTCTGCATTGCCTTGTTATCAAACTAATGCATCTGTTTATGCCCTCAATGACTTACGCTCTCACTATCCACATCGCATTGAAAGCCGTCTGTGACAATACCCACTGTCACTAAATGACAGCAAACGTCCACGACACTTGACACCTGAAAAACAAGCAAAGGTTCTGAGAAATTGAATGTACAGGTAGGCACACAAGTGGTAAACAGGAAGAGGTCATGTTTTAATGACAGCGTGTTGAAAATAGAGCGTCACTTGAACTCCTTTGGCTGTGAATTGAAATAAAACTAAACTTGGCAGTATTCTAAGGTTATGAGAAATTGAATGAACAGGCAGGCACACAAGTGGTAAACAGTAAGGGGTCGAAGGTGATTATGTTATAAGAAATATTCGAAGATTGTACGTTATTTATTAGAAGCCAGTTTTATAAATAAGTACCTACATAAATCTACAGGGTTTTCATGAAATATTCTTCTATACTTGATGTCGAGGACCGGCATAAATTTATTAAAGGATCTAGTTTATAATAGAGCATGTGCCAATTATAGTGTTTGTTTAAGCCTCTCATTCCCCTTACATGGTATCTTCAAATATCTGCATACTGAGTATGGATCTGGGGAGGTCTATCATGGGGATTTCAGTCGTAGGCGTGTTTGTTTTGTTTTTGCATAATAAAGACAGAGATTCTAACGATCCTTGTGATTCTAAGAATAAAATCCTATCGGCTGACTTGCTAAATTTTGCCAGTAACAAAATTATGTAAGTACATATAGCTCAATAGCTCTTTAGGAAGAAGTATGTATGAACATTCAATTATTTCTGATAGCAAATGTACGTGAGGTTGAAATAATTACGGCTTGCGTAGGTACTTTCGAAGAGATTAGAACCTACCTACGTAGTTAAAACTGCATGTTATCAGAATTCAATGACTCAACGCTGATTATATTCTCGTTGCAATAAAAGTATAACAGCAGGTAGAAAAATGGTTCAAAGGAGAAAATAATTTCATCAAAAGCGACCTCAGTTCCACCCGTGATCATGGTGCTTTATGCTTAAATATCAGGAAACAAACTTACAAATCATGGAAAGTAAATATCCTGTTTTAGAGGAATTATGTTCATTTCCATGATTAATTTCATAAATTTAAAAAAAAACAAGTTCAAACTCAAACTCATATATAAAAAAAACAATCAAACTTAAATGCAACTTGGTATCTTCAAAAAATATATATTGTATGGCAGTATTCTGTATTATGCTTGTGATTACAAAAAAGTACGGAACCCTGAAGTTGGTTTTATTTCTATGACAAAAAATACTTCAATGGGATCATGATCATATCAAAGAAAAGAGACAACCTCATAGAATAGCTATGAAAAAGTTTCTAAAAATGTTATATCAATTTATGGTTTCGTTCCACTCAAAAGATAATTGTATACGAAGACGGCCTTCAGTTGTCGGTTTTAGTTATGTTAAGTACCTACCTAATTTTGTGCTTGACTGTACCAAGAAAAAATATACACTATAAAATACTTAATACATACATACGAGTACATCCATTTATTAACAAAGCAAAATGACAGCAAGGGCCTTTTAACGTTTGGACCAATGTCCCCTTATACCTAATGATTTTCATACAAATGTTAAAAAAAAGCGAGGGCACTCCGACCCCGCACCTGCAGTCAGTTCAGTTTAGCAGATTTCATATGTAACTCACCAAATGAAACCCTCCGATGACCATGCATAGCGTCCGCAGTTTTATTCCACACAACATTTCACCTCTCGGTATCATTATGTCCGCTACAACAATAAACAAATGATTTCAAACACTATAAAAACAACCTTGAAAGTTAGACGAACACACTACAACCACCAATCAGAAAAACCAAGTGACTGAACATTAAGGAAAAATTTAACCAAAAACATTATTGAACATTATACCTCTCTCGCTCTATTTGCTTATTAAATAAAACCAAACTAATTCCTAGTTTAAAATACGGTTCTGTATTTAAACTTCACACTTGACAGGCAAAGAGTCGACACTGCAATGAAACAAGTGCCTGCGCAGGGTTTGTAAGTGTGCGTGTGGGTTGCATACCTTTACCATGGATGTGTGTGTAAAAATACAGCTGTTCGGTTGTTGACTAGAATCAAGTGTAGCGGTAAGCGTAGCATACACGTAAACAAAATGGTACCTTTTGCTGTATCATGTCTTTTTTCTTTCAACACTGGCTTCGGCACGATCGAATATTTTATACAACCCTGATTTGGCTTTATAAATGACTTAGTTCCATGTTACGTCATAAAATCACATAAGAATACATTTTCTAGAAACTTATCGTTGTTTTAGATTCTTCATCGCCACAATGTGGTCATTCCGCTCCGCTTATCTCTCAGCTTATACATCTTCATGACTTTAAACTTACACGACTGTATGAGTGAGGCATATGTAAAAACTACTCGTTGTTCCTACCTATGCGTGTGTGCGTTAGATCAGTTTGTTATTAAACCTATTACACATGTTTGAGTGTTCTTGGAAAGCCCTCGTGTCGAAGATTCAATGAGGAAGTTGTAAACTTGCTCATGTTTGCTTTACCTTGTCAGTTTTGTAGACACAATGTCGTTTAAGTTTGGAAGATCACCAGTAATGGATTTTAAATAAAACTGTCCATTGTTTTGTTGGGTATTAATTAAATCGATGGAGGTAGTGACATCTATTGGAAGCGTTATTAACAATCGCATTGTGATGTGATTGAAACGAATAACGATTACCACTGTAAACACATTGTATATAAAGCTAATAATCATTTACTTAATTTCTTCTTCATCGTGTCAATCTGTTTTTTTTTCTTAGTCTGGTGACTAAGAAAAAATAAGTTTTATATGTATTAGTATAATGACCAGCTTGACGTATTATGACCCAGAGAACTAATCTACTTTTGTTTCGTGACCAAGTCCTAATGAACATTAGTAAAATCCATCAAGTCAATACAAGTCCTCTTCAAAACAAAGACAACAAAAGATTTCAAATAGAATTCCATTCCTTTCGTAATTACAGCAAAGTCGATGTCCCATGCATTTTTACTGGCATTCGATCTGGGTCATCAAATGACAGTCAGGTGTGTTTGAATAAAATATCATGCTCGCCGGCCTTTAGTAACCACCTGGCTAAGCTATCATGTTCTAGATATTATAAAGATGGATGGGGTAGTTTTACCTCCTGAGGAAAATTGCGTAGTTTATGATAAACCATTTATTTTATAATAATATCGTCGATACGAAATATAATTCAAAACGGTAAAATAATAAGCCAGATTAAATAAAATTAAAATACAAACAGTGCATTTGAGTGGCGATAAAAATACTATTATGATTATCTACTTACTAAGGATATGTACTTTGAATTGGAGACGTAGGTAGTACCTACATAAGTACATATTCACAGAAAAAAAAATCACATAGATTAGACATAGAAAAATCATTAGCTTTCACGTGACTTGTGGCATTAATGGTCTTAAAAACTATGGAATATCGGTCTTGCTAGTCACTGCCACAAAATTCATCTTCAGGTTAAAATCTAAAAAATATGATAATTTGAAATTCAAGCCGTGAAAATCAACATATTATTACGGTACTAAAAATAAGTTTCAATTTCTCTTTGCACGTCATAAGGCTGTCCATTTACCCCCTCATATAATATTCAAGGGCTGTCGGGTCGTGTGGGTACATAATGCATCGAGAATCGCGCACCTGGCCGATATATCGATTACTAATGTAATTATTTCCTTAAGTTCTCATTGGTAGCATGATTGCCGATTTATAAACAAAATTTTGTTTAAAAAAAATTGTCTAAAGAATTTAGGTTTTGAATTAATTCATACCGCAATTTATCAAAATTAACCAAAGCCCCAAGTAAATTATTCGCCTTTGTTCACCTGTGTCAACAGTGTGGAATTATTAACCTCTTGATAAATATAAATGGGTAAATGGGTAATTGAATAAATGGGTTGGGATCACTTTATGATAATCACATAAAGAGATCCCAACCGATCTATGTTGCGTAACTTGTAATTTTGAATATTTTTTTTTATCAATGTCATCAACAACAACGGTCATGAAGAACGGTCTTGGGCCACGTCCATCTCAATTCTCGCAACCTTTACGATTTAATCAGTCACATATCACCTCTGAATAAAACCACCTAAGTGATATCACCCAGTTTTAAAGATAGTAAGATTGGTTCTTTCTTAAAAAATACAAATAGCCTCTGCCTTTATCCCAAATGATGGACATCCTTAGATACATACTCAGTGAGAAGATCTTTAAGGATACCAAGTACGGGGTAGTCAGAGGCACGTCAAAACGTTACATTTGGCACATGCACGCGTTTTGCAAGTAGTTAGCTTTCCAGGGGGCCTAGACAAATACCACTTTCTGTTGACGTTAACGCTTGCGGAAAGATAAAATGTATGGAAATGTCACGTGACATTTCCGCAGCAAATGTCATTTCCATACAATTTTATCTTTCCGCAGGCGTTAATGTTAAACGAAAGTGGTATTTGTCTAGCCCCCCAGATACCTGAAAATGGTATTTTATTGTAAGTTGGTAGCGATAAGATTCGAAAATTAACGAGAAAACATGACAAGTAATTAATTAGAGCAGTATTGTCGGATCAATGCTCTAGAATGAATAGCCGGATGTACCACGTTGGAACTGCCCACAGACAAGAGACCGCTCGTAAATTATCATAATAATTTAACTTCCTTACCTATTTAAGTTGGATAGTGGTATTTACAACGACTCACGTTCTTTGTCATACAACGAAGCCCGTAGTAGCTTATAGTAATTCACTGCTAGACATAAGCTCCCTCAAATGTTACTCCAGTCGGTTCTGGATATTTTGCAATTCGATCTTCACTTGTACAGCAATGTCATCCATCCACCAAGCTGGTTTGTCTGCCATGGCTCGTAGTGTATTCTCTCTGCCACCACTCAGAGATCCTTATTCCGCCTGCCAGCACTAAATCTTGGCAAGTGTCCAGCCAGTTCTACTTGAGTTTCATAATATGGTCTCCAATATCTACGGTTACGGTTAGAAGTTTTTTAAATACTCATAAAGAACAATACCACCTTCATTGTAAGTCGGATTTTCATACTACAAACTTGATTAAAGAGGCCATGGTATGCTCCATGTGTAACTCTCATATTCACACCTCTGGAGCGAGCATCCAAGCCTCGATACCGTAAATCATGATGGGCAAGCAGAATCGTGCAGTCTCGAATCAGGAAGCAGGTCCCGTCTTTCAGAATTCCACACAGAACTACAAACCGGACTAGTGGGAATGAGCTTGAACGCCTTTTGTGAGGAGATTAGTTTTGCACATCCTATACTATATATGTAGGTATTCCTTGCAAGGTTTTCCATCACTATTTTAGTTTAGGACTAGAACCCAACTTTCTATCAAAGAAGCTTTTATTTGAATTTACCTACCTATTTTTTTTATAAAGTGGAGGTTCGTTTTCCAATTGTGAACAGATTTTAATTATTATTTTTAATGGGTAGGGGTAGGTGGCCATATAATATAAACTAAGGGAAATCTAAGGAAATAAGGGATGAAATTTTGATATTGGACTTAGTCAGTTTCCCGTGATTTGAAGTCAGTTTTTTTTATCATTATAGCTTATGGGAACTACATGACTGATAAACTAGGTACTTACATTTATTATTATTATTTTTTAAATACGTACATATGATAACAGAAAACACCCAGACCCCAGACAAATTTTTACAGATCATACAATTTTTTTTTCTGAAATCTGAGGTTTAGAAGGAAGACTATTTTCTATTGGGTGTTTCGTTGTTGTATACCTACTTTGTATACAGCCGTCCTGACATCAAGGACACCTATCTGCAGCCTTTGGTTCGATATGCCCTTTATAGTTCAATACAATTAATGCCGTTAGAGCGTGCCCAAGCATAAATTATTCACGTAAACTTAACAATAGCGATGAAAAAGTCCAAAAGAGTTCAAATTACGTATATGTTGCTATCCGAACGCTAAAGTTCACGTCTCCGCTGAATGTAAGTATATAAATCATATTAATCAAATCATATCTATCTGGAAGCCATTGAATTAGATATCTTGGTGCATATTACATTATGTAATGATCATTATACGGTCAATTTACGCATTGTAATTTATGCTTACATAAAGGTGTGGTGCGATGCGGAGGCGTAAGCGGTGACCTGTGATAACCAACTTCAATTTACGACAAAAGAAGGCAAGATAATTATTTGCCCCAAGCAAAGGTTTGAAGAAAGGCAACAGAAAGACATTTTTTTTTAAATTGGAATAATTTTTTGAGAAACTACTTGTAATTTTGGATTTAATGAATTTATGCATTTATGTTGATAATACAAAGCCACTTTGGAAACTTCTGTTCGTTTCATTACACACTTTGTATTTCGTTTTGTCCATACTATTGTTTCAGTTGCATTATTGTCATTTCTATCCACGATGCGACAAATGGAGCGTACCGTCACAGGTTCATTATGTGTTTGTTTATTTGTTTCTCTGTAACTATTCATATCAAAAACGGCATAACGTAATGCGGTGTTTTGCAATCGATTTATTTGATTGTCTTCAAATATAGTTCTTAGATGGGTTTTCGATGATGGAATGTGAAACGGCGTAATCGATTATCTTGCAGGCTTTGCAATAGTTTTATAATAGGGAAAATATTTTAGTCATGTCTTAACGCCCCACGTGGATGCGCTGCAGAATACGTGATCTTGCAAGTAATTTCTTGTTGGTAAAAATATTTGCGCAGCTGCATCGATTCTACTCTTGATCCATATCAAACTGTTGTCAGGCTTGGACTATATACCTTTGTATGAAAATAACGTCAAGAGAGCAGCCACAGACGATGTCTGATAATTTAAAGTTAATTTACATTGTGCCATGTCACAGAGTTTGTCACGTTTATGGTGCCCAACACGTCGGGGTCGCCAATATGGAGAACATGGTTGGTGGTGTGTATTCCGATAGAAATGGTTACTAACTGAGTGACAAATAATGACGCGTTATGGTCACAACTGTGTTCGTTGAAATGCCACTAAATGTTGACTCATCTTAACGCTGTAACTATACCCACAAGCCTATAGAGAGTACTGATTAATGTGTTTGAGTGGGCCTCAATAACCGTGATCAGTTGGTAATCAACTCAAGGCGCAGGACAAATAATTTATCATTGCAATATTATTTCATCTGGTAATACGGTTAGCTGTACTGAATTCCTAAAAGGTTTATTGTATCAAATGCATAGACTGAAAATAAGCAACCGAGGCTAAACCACTTATTTGGAAACTTTATACTTTCCATAAGGGCGAAAATGTAGATATTTAGTAAAAACTTTTTCGAGTGGCCTAAACAGATGATTAGTCTCCTTTTAGATTTAGATTTTAATAACCACAGCTTCGCTTTTTTAATAAAAAATAAAAAAGCGAATGCGTGTCATTTTAATAACATTAGTAATACAAACAAGCATACTTTTGTTTTTAGATTAACCTACTTTTCTTAGCCTATGATTTCATTTTCATTTATTATTCTGAGATCCAAACATTATTTCTCGTCTCCTACCAAATAACCGCCGCAAAGCTGCTCCAGTCTAAAGCACTGCAATGCACTTATCTGCAAATTGAATCTTCAAGAAACTTAAAGTTGTCTCCTAAGACTAATCTCCTGAGTTACTAATCTTTCACTGAGTAACACAATTTCTCGAGTAATTAGTAATTACTCTGTGTGTGTCGCATCTAAAGATTAGGCGGTGGATGTCAAGAGGAATAATTACTGTTAAGGACTCATTCGTGTCATAGAAATAGTTTGGAGAATTGCTATGTTGAAATATCTACGTAAAAACCCCGCAAAACCCCAGATACATCACCTGAACTAAATTAAATTGAAATGTGAATGAATGAAATGAATGAATGAAACTAATTTCATTATTTTTATGCGCCGTAAGAAAAATAGCTACAACCTAACAAAACAAAAAAAAACTTACTTAATACAATTGGCGGTAGTTTCACTTAAAAGCCAACCTTTGGACAGATATAGGGGATTTAGTGATATTGTAATAATAGCTGGGGATTTACTAATACTGGATAAATGTATAAAAAAAGTTAAAATGACTAGATGTCCACTATAGGTAATTTTATAAGAGTTTATTTCGGTCTAATTTTATTTTAGTTTATGTATTTTGAAGATGCTCTTTCGGTAAGTTTCGTTTTACTAGTTTTAAGATTTAGATCTAGATTATATCGGAATTTCGATTCTATATTTTTATAACGATGGGCCGCATGTTTCCATGTTCTCTTGGTTGGTTTTTAAATATCCGACGACATAAAATTAATTCAACACCCGATTTTATTGTTAACAAATCTAAAAGTTTAACTTTTGTTATTAATAAAAGTTTAATACTTTAAACAAAAGTTTAATACTTTAAACTTTTATTCTCATTCCTAACAACTCAGCTCTCATTTTGCTTTAAATTTATACAACTAAATATGTATCTAACAGGAAAACGCAAATCTTTCAATTCTTAGAATAATCTTCGGTTTTCCTTGTGTCTCTTGTGAAAGAGGAAACAGCCTTTGAACATATAATAATGTAGTGATAAGTCTAAGGCAGCTTTCACGAACGCAACACAATAGGATGACCAAATAAGAACCAGTGATACAACGTTAGTAGTAGACGAAAGCTCCTTGTGAAGAAACTTGTACGGGGAAATACTACCACCATACCTACCTTCTGCCTTTAAGCAGTAATTCTCGCATTACTGTGTTCCAGTTAGGTGATGGTGGAGGTGGGTCTCAGGTTTGGCAACGTGCAAGTGACTCCTCTGGTGTTGCAAGCGTCTATAGATTACGGTAACCGCTTACCAACAGATGGGCCCTAAGCTGGTTTGCCACTTTAGTTGTGTAAAAAAAATCATATAAAAAGGAGTGATAGCAATGTTTCTATCACAACACACGTAATGAACACTAAACTACTCCACAGAAATTGGACTCTAAACGCGTTACTGTGAGGACTAATAAGATTGCAGGACACTGTAGCAATAATACTAGTGGTCACTTAAGAATTGCTATGCCAATGTTTTAGGGTTTCAAAGCAATTTTCGTTAAACATATTATAAATCCTACTAATATTATTAACGCGAAAGTTTATAAGGATGGATGTTCGTAACTCTTTCACGCAAAAACTACTAAACGGATTTTAATGAAACTTTACAGTAATATAGCTTATACATCAGAATAACACATGGCTACTTTTTATCCGGGTACCACGTTGGCGAAGCCGTGGGCAGAAGCTAGTATTTTAAATATATAATACAGATATATATTTGAAACTATCATGATTATGAACATAATTTTGACTAAAAACGGGATACTTACCATGATTTTTGAGTTTAAATTTTTCCCTATATTTCGGCACAGTTGCATGTAAGTACCATGAAGAACAATCAAAGAAATACATATATTTTCATATAAAGTCCCCTGATATACTCATTACATATAGTACATATAGTCCCCCGATATACTCATTCCTAATTTTGTCCATTCTAGTAACTCCACACATTCATCTCAACTTTCGCATCTCA
Organism: Perizoma flavofasciatum; assembly: GCA_958496245.1. Classification (NCBI taxonomy): domain Eukaryota; kingdom Metazoa; phylum Arthropoda; class Insecta; order Lepidoptera; family Geometridae; genus Perizoma; species Perizoma flavofasciatum. The sequence goes on along the minus strand of OY292439.1, from coordinate 4,305,003 downwards.
GCTGCGTGTACTCTTCTTTCATCAATCCCTTTGGTTGCCCAACACTCCGATCCATACAATACGACAGGTCTTATGATCGTTTTGTAAATTTTTCCTTTGTTCCTAAAGGGCATTCGACCACTCACTACTTCTGTACGCGAAATTGGTATGGCATGTGCCGACTATGTACTCATCGTTTGCGTCATGTCCGTGCGGTTAACACCAAACGCATCTGCCCATTTAAATTCTTCGTCTGAAATTGTCTGACTGTATATCAAAAAAAGTGTTATCTAAAGAGGATTCTTTAGATAACACTTTCATGATATTGTTAAATTATATTACACTCGCAAATGGTTATGAGAACGAAACAATGGCACTCATATTTTCAGCCGATGTCCAAAACTCTTAAAACTTAAACTTGGCAAAGTTTGGATCGCGTAGCGTTTTTTTTTGACATTTCTTAGCCGATTTACTAGAGTAGTTTCTCATTGTCATTTTGTTTGTATAATAAAAGGCTTGAATTCGAGAAAAGATAAAGATTTGTTTAAAAAAAACTTAGTTTGATTGTGCCGAATCTTGTGCTTGCCTCTGACTATCCCCCATTTTGTATCTACATGATTCTGCATCAGAGGATTTCCATCATAAGAATAACAGTTATAAGCGTGTTTGTACGTTTTTTATAACAACGACAACATCTAGACTCTGCTAATAAAATCTAAAGATTCCGCCACCAGCCACTTTTTACGACAGAAAATCTAAATATTTACGCCCCCACATTTAGTTTGGTAAAAATTTCACACTCCGTCGGGTACAGCACTTTTCCACTAGAATATACGGTTAAGTTTTATGCAAAACGCATAACCCATGAGTGCCAAGTAGTGTTCTAACGTGGGTACAGTGAGTGTGAAAAGTGTTCAAGTTTTTTTATGCTGGATTAAGCTTAAAATCCACAGCTGGGTTAAAAAGGATGAAAAGCAGTCCCCTTCTGATGAGAAAAAAAAATCTATACAGCCGATTTTTTCACATCTGGTTTCGAAGCGCCCTAGTCCCATTTTTCATATCTTACATAGTTCATAGTTTATTCAATCATAACAGATAATTGTTACACATAAAAATTTAAGGTAGCTACTTACATATAAGTAATAAAGTTTGGATACATATTTTCAGTGATTTAGTTTTTTTAACGTTTGTCGTCGTAGAATGTTGCCCAATTTAAAATTCGTCTTTAAATAGCCAGAACTATCACCCCAATTCTCTGCTAACACCGCATACGTAACGTACTGAAGTCTCAAGTTCTGACAACAGTCTTGCAAGTTTTATAGTCCTGTAGAGTATAATCTTGTTTGTCTTCGAACTTTTTAATATCAACAACTTTGCTGTGTAAACCATGATCAGATCAGCTTATTTTCTCAGATTTACTGACAGAAGAAATTAACCATAAAGTAGGTACCTAATCTTACATTTAGTTTTCTCAATTCTTATACATATTTACGGCCGATTACTGAACAAATACCGAATACTACTAGCAATTTAGGTATTAGAGGTAGAGTTGGAAAGAGATGAGAGCGCTATTTGCAATGTATGAAGCTGTTATTTTTTAATCTTCCCTAAAGATTATCGCACACATATTAGCCCGGAACCTGATCAGCACCGCCTCAAGTCGAGCAGTTCAGTATTCTTTGTATGAAACTCCATAATGTAACATAATTGACATTGTAACGGCACCGCCTCGCATCGGCATATGCTAGTGTACGGCTGGCGGTAAGTGGTCAAATTGTCCCCCAGAGTCGCGCGACACGTAATGTCACACACTCATCCGCTGCCACCGTATTAAGTATAAAGTATGAAAAAAAATAAAGTATGCTCAAGTCGTCCTCCAGGGGACGCTTAGCCGTCAACCAGCCGTAAAGGCAGCGTCGCTCAGCCGTACCCACGTCGATACCTCGGAAGTGCTGAACCGTTCCAGAGTGTGAGTGAGTTAAGTCGCGTCGCGTTGACGCCCGGTTGACGGCGCAGCGAGGCGATTAGCCGAGGTGGTGCCGACCCAGTGCCGGGCTGATATGTGTGCGATAACCTTAAGTCATGATAAATCGGTATTTAGCGTTTTTGTATATTTAGACAATAAATTCCATGTCTAATCTCTTTAAATACATCCAAAGGTGCGGTGGTTCCACGTGCGTGGATAAAGGCAGCTCTGGTCTGTCACCTGTTTGTATAGCTACATTTTGTAAAGGTATACAGTAGGTGGTTACATGAGGCCTATACCAACAACGGATGTAGTTATTTCCGATAGTGATGTTGATATTACCAAGTTTCATATACACACGCAATCTATTTATAATGTTCAACATGGTATAGCTCATGTTATGTCATATGAAAATAATCTGTCTCAGTTTAATGAATGTCTATGTCGGTATCATATCGATCGTGCCTATCACGGCTGCCACTTAATAATTTATTGCTAAAAGCCACCTGGAAAATTACTTAAAGGTTGATTCTATGAGCAAATTTTATATTACTATAATGTATATTTTTTATTTATGGCGAATGTGGAATTTGGCGGATGTGTCCTAAATCGCCTGTTGGGTGTAATATTTTATTAAGTTAGCATTTAAACCTATCAGGACTTATCAAGAACGGCAAGGCCATCGCCGCTTATTGCAACACTAACCAATGGCACATGCCTTTGACTTATGATTCTAGAGCATGTCAGATCCCTCATCTTATTATAACTTATTCTTCGGCGGTTAGCTTGTTCACCTACATTCGCATTTTTCATCAATATCGCGTGGATAAAAGTTAACCCCTTTTTTGACTCTGCTGTGCATTGATGTATTGTGAGACTTTCTCGCCAAATTGCCATAATAGTTATAATAGACACCAGTACCTGAGCCAGTAACGAGTAAAAACTTACGTGTTGGGAGTGGAAGAGGTAGGTGGAAGGCTTGATTTGTCTACCTTGTGTATCTGAGCAAATCATGTTAGGTATAGGTATCTATGTACGGCAACTTCTCTTCTTTTTTTACGATCGTTCGATATACTTCAACTCTTTATCAGCCCCTATTACTCCCCTACATTTTGGTCCTTCGAGCCGGATATATACTATATTATATTTCTTCACCATTTTGAGCATTATGTTTATGCGCGCATACATTTTTCGAATGGAAAAATCTAAATGCAGGACCAGGTTGACACTTAACGATTTATTTAGTTTGTTTAATAACAACAAACACTTTTAAAAATAACCTTTTGTTGGACAGGTTGCTTGTACATACTATATTACTACATAATACTCTTGGTGCAAATAATGAATTTGAGTTTGACTTTTACTTTGGTCAGTAAGTCCTTTCCAATACCTTGCCCGGTCATATTACTGACATTAGGGTGAAAAAGAAATGACCGTTGGCGAGACGAAGAAAAATTTATTTTCATACTTTGTTCAACAGTTCTATCACAAATGACCGGTCGATCTCGATAAACTTGCATCTTACCACAATGTCCTTGCACCGGAAATGACACGCCACATCCGGCGGAAGTAGCCTCCACACAGCGCGTGAATACGTCGACAGATGTTTCTAACTTCCAGTTTGTGATTTTGACCTGGTTTTGAGTATAAATCCAAACTATAGCGAATGTTTACGTTATATGGAATACACTATACTTGATATAGCAAAAAAAAATACGAAGTATTTTTCAGAAATCATTTATTTGTATGAACATAGGTCAGCTAATACATGATGTTACAATTTTATAGGCCCTTATACATATATTCTACCATACAAATGGTGTGCAAATGTGAATAGGTAGACTGAGAATAAATTTAAATACAAGGATAATTATAAAATGTCAGAATAAGTTCCTCTAATGCTTGAATTAAAAATGTCAATAACCATTACCTATTTTTTTGGATAATTAACAAAAAATTTACGCATATTCAATACATTTTTTTTGGCTTGTACTAGATTAAAAGGATTTCCTGTGTTCCACGTTTAGGCAACTTTTTAAACAGCGACTTGTATACCTACATACCTACTTGTACGTAGTTGTAAAATATAACATATACAGTAAAAGCATACAATAGTTGTGTGATTTGTACGGCTACTATCAAAAAAGGTCCATACTCAGCTTAATGCTTCAGTAAACTTTGATATTCTCTTAGGTATTCTGAGCTCGATTAACATATTTCCAACGGTAATTGATTGGTTTCACAGTTACCTGTATGGGCGCCGGCAACGTGTTCGTATCGAGGATACTTAATCAACTTGGAGTAACCTTACTGCTGGCGTACCGCAGGGCGGCGTTTTATCTCCTCTTCTCTTTGCTATTTTTACTAACTCTATTTCCAAAAAAATATCTTCTTCCTACCACCTGTATGCTGATGACCTTCAAATTTATTCGCAAGCCTTAGCTGATAACATTCATCAAGCCATTATAAAAAATAATAGTGATCTAAACCAAATTCTGGAGTGGAGCAAGTCCTACGGCCTCGGAGTCAATCCTGCGAAAACTCAAGTCATAGTCATCGGAAGCTCTCGGATGCTCGCCAGGATTGACTTGGCTTGGTTACCTCAGGTCCATTTTGACGGCACGCTTATTCCGTTCACTAAGTCCGTGAAGAACCTGGGTGTCATTATCGATAGTGAGCTGTCATGGAGTCCACAGCTTGCTGAAATCAGAAGGAAAATGTTTGCGTCGGCTGCCTCCATGAGGAGACTACGCAACTTTCTTCCAACTGCCACTAAAGTTACGCTCGCACAATCTCTTTTACTTACTATCTTAGGCTATGCCGACGCCAGCTTCCCCGATCTTACAGAAGAGCAACTAAATAAGCTTGAGCGGCTTCAAAATTTCTGCATTCGATTCATATTTGGCTTGCGCAAATATGATCATATATCCGAGTATCGCATTAAGCTGAAGTGGTCGCCAATCCGCCTTCGCTGGGATGCTCATATTCTCACCCTTTTGTACAATATATTATTCATTCCTTCTTCTCCACCTTACCTTAAGCAACTCTTCGAATACTTACATCTCTCTAACCCTCGCAACCTACGTTCCTCAGATTCTCTTCAGTTGAAGACTCCACTCCACAACTCGACTTTCTTTAGTAATTCTTTCACTGTGCGTGTAGTCCGACTATGGAACGACTTACCTGTATCCATTAGACATGCAAAATCGCTTACTATTTTTAAAAATGAGGTCTTTAAACTGTACTTTGCAGCTTCGGCAAACTAAGTATTATCATTTTCTTAGCTCCAGTTTTCATTGCATTTGTAGTTATATATTATATTACTGTATTATTTATAAGTATACATTATACCACATTATATTATTTATTAAATATATATTTTATTACCTACTGCAAATTATTATTTTTTATTGCAGTTACACCACTTCTCTTCACATTCTTTTAATTCAAGTCCATCCAAAGGTTGCCTGGAAGAGATCGCTCTCAGCGATAAGGCCACCCATTGTATCACAAAACCTAGTTTTAAGATCCTCTGTAAAGTGTTTTTTATCCTGGTGTATGCAATAAAGAGTTATCTATCTATCTATCTAAACTGCGGCGCTGATTTTCAGCACGAATCTCGGTTGGTGCACAACAAGGCACGGATACTAACATGAAAAATGTAAGATTACTTACTTAAAAAATAATAAAAGTAAGTCAAACTTGTGTAGGCTATTCTTCATAGAGTTGTTTTTTTACTATGTCGTGGGTTGGCCCACACATCAGACACTTTAAATAAATGTGGCACGAAGCTGAATTCAATTGTTTGATGTACCTTCTAACCTCTGTTTACGGTTTCCATCACGTGGTACTCGGAAAAAGTGTGGTACTATGTGTTATTCAAGGTCAGTATTTATTATTCGAGGTTATTCGAAGTACCTATTAGGTACCTGTTCCAAATTTCATCCAAATCGGTCCAGCCGTGTCGGAGATTATAAGAAATAAACATCAAAACTTTTTCATTTTTTATTAATAGTAGGAAGTTGGATAACTGTTCGCCATTAGTTTATGTCAGTGCAATTCTAGGTATATAAAAAAATATTTGCACGCAAAGTCTTTAACCGCAGCCAGTTAAAGACTAAAAACGTATAATTAAAACGATTTAAAATTATTTAACATTAAAACAATCCAAAAAGATTAGTGAACTTTTAAAACTCCTGACGAAATATTTCCTTTCGTTTTATAAACAATTTATGATTCAGAAATGTGTTTGGACCTACGGCTGTAAGCCGTGGCCAACAGTTAACCGGTCAATCTTGCAGCGAAACTACAGGAATGAACAATAAAAATCATTTCGACACATTTAAATTAAAGATCTGGTCTTACTGCCACTTTCATTATGAATCCAAAAATATATTTGCCAAAACACTTTTATCGTTATTATGATATAATTTCTTCTGCTCACGCACGGCCTCGCCCGCATTATTCTAGGGTAATTTATATGTTTATTCTGGGTCATAAACTACACCTTTTCTAAATCTCATCCAAGTCGTTACGAAGGTTATCGGTAACAAATATCTAAACATTTCAACTCTCGCGTTTATAATATCAAACAAGAAGTAGGATGGGATAACATTGCCATAGTAACAGATTGTAGATGGGCTATAAATTTAAAACTTCAAAGATATGAGCCACGGCTTAAAACCAACAGTATCACAAGACTCATTTGAATGAGAAACAGAATTGTTTTGTCATGGCGATAAAACTAAGTACAGCTTTGCTGAATTTTAATTTGGTCCATCTTATAAGAAGATTAAAGTATAGCTAGGCTCTTTTGCTAATTAAAAAGTCAAATAATTAAGAAAAAACAAAACGTTGCCACTGTTATAAATGACTATGAATAATTTATAAATTAACTTAAAAAATGTGAGGCCTAAGAATAGCAGTGGACATCTTTTTGCTGATTGTGATGATGTATGGAGAAAATGCGAACGAAACAGCGCTTAAACGCATAAACAATGTGGTTAAGCGTTGCAATGCCCTACCCCATGTCATACGTGATTGTCCTTCAATCGATGTCTTCAGGAGAAAAGTTAAAGAGCACTATCTGCTTCTAAATGTATCTGCTTCTTATGTACGGTATATGCTTTATATTATCTATGTATACATTTATTTATATTTATTATTTATTATTTTCTTTCTGTACACGATTCTACCTCTATAATTACCTCACTCTAGCTCAACGCAAACAACATTTCAAACAATCTACTACACTTTTTTCTCTTATTGCCTAGTGAAGTCTAAAAGTCATTTGAAAGGGATGTAAGGTTTCTTCCAGGGCTATGCCCCTTAAAACCCTTAGGTTTTAAGCCGTATTGGCAAAGTGGACTCCCGATTTCCGATTCAGAGATCGTGAGTTCGAACCCGCTCGTGATACGTGCAATGGATTTTGTATTCGAAAAATGTGCGCTTGATGCACACGAGCATTAGTTAACGTTATTTTTTTAAAATACTTCTAGGTATTCTCAGTGAATCAGAAAAACGCCTTTATTTTTTTTTCAGGAGTTTCGTTACATACTACTGTTAATATTATAAAAACTAAAGTTTTTGAGGATGGATGTTTGTTACTCTTTTACGCAAAAACTACTGAACGGATTTTGGTGAAAATTTACAGTAATATACATCAGAATAACACATAGGCTACTTTTATCTGGGTACCACGCAGGTGAAGCCGTGGGCAGAAGCTAGTAGTCAAATTATATAAAATGTAATAACCCTCGTTTGTTTGCTTGTGTATTCCATTGTTATTGCAGCGCCTTAAGTGATATATGCCAATTAAATCTGTTCATGAAGATTCCTTGAAGACATAAAATGATGACAAAAATCTACATTACAATTGTTTCATCCGATTTGGAGATAAATCCTAATAGAGAAACATACTAACAACAAACAATCACTTACTCAGAACACATTAGATTTTTACTGGCGACGCAAGGACTCGCCTCTAAATGCATTCGGTAAGATGGTACAACACTCGCAAGATCATAATATTGTGCTAAAAGCTGCCCGCCCACCGGGACATCTGGCAAATGCTTTCTAACTTTCCACTCCGCTATATCTATTTGTGAAAATATGAACCTTTCCAGGCTTTAAATAAAATAAAACGTAGTTTTCTAGCTTCTTAAAAAGTAGCGCAAGAGCCATTAATACCTGTAGGTACTTATTATAGTCGTTGTTTGTTTGGAGAAATAAAACTTGCTATTTTCCATCACCATTTCTTCCTATTTCTGCCGCTTGGCTTTTTTTAAGCTTATTATAACTTTGTAGAAGTGTCTCAGCTATTGTGATATTCAAAACAAAAAACATTTCCTACTGTCGTAGAACTGATACTGCGGTGAGGAAGGTTCTCGATCGGCGACTACGAACAACGCATGCAACCGATTAATGGGCATTTTAAATGTAGCGAGAATTCGGTAGACGTGGCTAAAGATCATTCGTCATGGCACTCTTTAGGGGCAAGCAGTCCATCGATTAATGGGCACCCTAAATGTAGCGGAAATTCGGTGAACGTGGCTAAAGACTATTCGTCATGACACTCTTTAGAGTCAGACTAAGACTAGCAGTGTCCTTCTACAGGCTGTACATGATGTCAACTCGGCCCTACATTGAGGTTTTTTTCTCAACTTTTCATTCAGTATTCACTGGGTTTTATCTAACGTTAAATAATAATAATAATAAAAACGTTTATTCAGTACGGTCTTACACAACAATATATAATAAGCTAGCAGAGTTTAATTTATGTAGAAGAATTAGATATAGATGTGTTGCGTGTTAAAAGACCTGTTACCAGACAATGCTTTGAGTTCCTCGCTCTAACTAAGTAGAGTACAAGTATATAAGAAATATACTTGTATCGTAGACGCGAGGGATCACTGCTTCGGCTAGTGTAGGAAATTTACTAAATATCTTAATGCACAAGATAAAATATTTACATTGGCGAACATAATGCTAACCTTTGTGAAATGAAAAGTGGGGCGGTAGTGTGTTAGCAGAAGATTACCAAAATAATAAATTAATTAATTTAAAAATAACTAGCAACAGAAATAAAAGTAAACTACATACAAACTAATTACATACATTATAGAATTCACAAGAAAATAATTCATTTCTAAATATCTACATCCAAATATATACTTCGATTCATGGCATATGCTGTAGATCATCCCGTTAACAAAAAAGTTTTCTCATGGAAACCAACGTTTTGCAACGTAACTCGACATAAAAAGGATCGAGCGTATGTGTTTCTTCCGAACGTTTCCTAAACGACAAGAGCTACTTTCCATCGGCAACGTTTTATCCAGGTACGACGTGGGCGAAGCCGAGGACAGTAGTTAGTATATTGTAAATGCTACATTCTTTAAGCTACATTTCTTTATAGAAGAAAGTAAACAGCCATCAAAACGTAGTGCAATGTTTGGGTATTATTGTAGCCTTCCATTAGAATGGGAGGCTTTCTTGCTATTCCCACAATGGGATAGCAGAAATCCTGATAATGGACTATGAACATAAAGTTGGTATGTTCGTTTAGTTAATTTTCTTGGAATCTTGACCAAAGAAAAAATATTAAGAATAAAATAACTCCTAACCTAAACATAATGAAAGGTTATGCAAAATATCAAGCTGTCGAAATATTCAACAAATCCTACCACTATTATAAATGCGAACGTTTGTGAGGATGGATGTTAACAAACATCCGGCTTCGCCCGCGTGGTACCCGGATAAAAAGTAGCCTATGTGTTATTCTGATGTATAAGCTATATTACTGTAAAGTTTCATCAAAATCCGTTCATTCGTTTTTGCGTGAGAGAGAAACAAACGTCCTCACAAACTTTCACATTTATAATATTAGTAAGATAGACTTAAGAAGTAATCTAAACAAAACGAGTTTTATTTTATACATACAAACATACATATAGTCACGCCTGTTTCCCGGTGGGGTAGGCAGAGACCAAAGATTTCCACTTGCTACGATCCTGGCACACCTCTTTCGATTCATTCATCCTCATCACATTTTTCATACAAACTCGGCGGTTTAGTGTACTTCTGACCTGGCCTTTTCCTAGAATGTCTCCAATTTGGTCAAAGTACGTTCGCCGAGACCTTCTTCTCCCCACTATCCCATTCATACTCGCCTTGTATACTTGTTTTGTTAATCTTACTTTCGTCCATCCTTTCTATATGCCCAAACCATCTCAACATACCTTTCTTAACTCTCATTACTACATCTTCATTCACTCCACACTGCTTAACAGTGTTTTATTTTAATTGGTTAAAAAAAAATATTTAAAAAAGCATGCTCACGACGTTATCCCCATGATTGCGATACTCGTAACGTTCTAAATAATTTTAACATCTAAATTGAGACGGAATGCAGAATTAAATGAATCAATCTTTTTCCCGTTGTCTTTCTCAAGCTCAAAGAACTGGGAACTTGGAAAAAGGTTTTATTTTAATTCTTAACACTTGAAATATCGCCGGTGATCCTGGCAATTAGTCTTCATTGAGGCCCCGTCGGTATTCGTGCTTTGCATTGTTAATGCGACCATTTTTTATTCAGATTCAAAAGGTAATTGGTATATTGTTTTAAAGTGTGGTTTCGAAATTTTTCATTGGAAGAGTATCCATATAAAGTATGAAAATGTTTTTTTTGTGCAACTAATAGAAGAGTTTCTAATTATTTCCAAAAAAAATATTCTTCAAATTCATGATACGATGCATTTTTTTTCATAATTATAATTGACTAGCCTCTGTTTCTGGCTTCACCAGGCATATGGTTAAAAGTAGCTACAGTGTATTCTAGATCACGAACTACCAATACTTGTTCCGAATCGGTTCAGCTGTAACCTCAGGCTGAAGATCTTTAGAAAGCAGTTTTGTAAAGAATTTCCTTAATTAATTAGTATTTACAAAAATCTCTCGCCATATTAACCGCCGTGATGGACGTCCTCAGACCTATACACTCGTAACTAGATCCGTGAGGTTTAAAATTCCTATATAATAATAATACACAACTGTTTTATATTTTAAGGTGCTCCTTTATAAATTCAATGGCTCATTTCGTTAATTCTTTTTGATCCAAGAATAGAGCGGAACAATTGAATCAATCCGTTGATGAACGTTTACGTGTGTTAAACATTAATTTCTAGCATCTAACGACAAATTTAGTAAATACTAGATGAGACATTCTGTATAAATCTACCCAATTCAAGTCGATGTGATCTATTCCTGTTATGCCATTGGGTGCCCTCGCGAACAGTTGCCATTACTACAGATATTATGATACTATACCACCATATTTTACCTACCATATTTTATGGTATCTAACCATCAGCCGTAGAATATCTTAAGTTAGACGTTGTTGGGGGGAATTTGTATTAAAGTCTTCGTTCGTCAAATTTATGAAAATGTTGACTACAGCTTATATATAAAATATTATATAAACACGTTATTATATAAATAATAACGTGTTTAAATAATGTATCTGGATTTTCACATTTTTAAGGGGATATAGGGAAATAAAAGTTTTTTTTAAAACACTATTCCTGGCAACAGCTAGTATACATCCTATTACAATTATAAACACGAAAGTTGAACAAATTTGATGAAACTTTACAGTAATATAGCTTATATATTAGTATAACACATAGCTTAATTTTCCAAGTACCACGCGGGCGAAACCGTGGACAGAGGCTAGTATAGTTATAATAAAATAAATAAATAATGGTGAAAACTTTTCACACAGCATCATCTAGCCCCAAACTAAGCAGAGCTTGTGTAAGCAGAGCTTGTTTCATGGGAACTACATGACTGATATACTACTAACATACTATTTTTGTAAATACATACATATTATTCATAGAAAATACCCCAGACCCGAGACAAATATTTTCAGATCATACAAACATTTGTCCCGCGGCGGGAATCAAACTCGCAACCTTTTGCGTCTCAGGCGGGCTTTCGCCCACTGCGCCACAGAGGCCGTCAGGGGTAATACAGACGCCTTGTCTGCAATCAACTCACAATTTTTATTCATTTATTTCTTATTTTGCAACTAGAATGGAATGAGAATTCTAGAATTCGTTACTTGATGCTTGCATCACAGAATGCGTATATTAAATTCAGAAAATGATTTAGTTGGTTCTGTTTGTAGCTCTGAATATTGCTCTAGTGGAATGTTTTGGAATATCAAATGTCTTGAAAGTTATGTTGGCGCAGTGGTGGAAATAAATTACTAGGGTTTTTCAGGTAGGTAGTATCAATTTTTTTCAGTTTCCAGGAATGAATAATCCCAGAACTCAAATCCACAACTTTGTCTTTAATCAACAATGTGTTGACAACATTAACTATTATTGATAACTTTATGACACTTGCACTTGCTATTTAGTTAATGGCTCATGGTAATATTGTCTGTATCTCATTAAAAAAAAATTGAAACATACATTTTTTTCCACTAAATTTTACGTCATTTTGATGTTGATGATGATGGCTTTGTTTTTACAGTAATAATCAGCTTATATAATTGTTTATTATAATTCAGTAACTAGTAACATTACATACACACATGGAATACTGCTTTCATACTAAGATGTAAAGAAATTTTAAAAAATATATTTTTATTTCCATGCGTCATTTTTTGAACTTTTACTTTATCATTTTATTCCTTTAAATCGGCCGTGCGTGCAAGACAATAAGTACACGCTAAAACAAAAGTAATGTTGTTTTCTATGGAAATTCATTCATAAAACGTTCATTCATTCATTTTTAGTGCGAAACATAGTGTACATGTATGTCGACAACGTGTGTAGTCTCTACGTGCACCGCGTGGGATAGTAGCATAAAACGAATTGAGAAATCGACATTGAACCAAGTTCCCGGTAAATTCCAGCATATCTCTCTAATCTTTGTCAATAAAGTTCCGTACAACTACTCGTACACAATGCTCATCGGAGAATCACTTCAGATTACTAATATGACTGTCGTTTATGAGAGAAAGTTTATACGGAAAGGTCTTTTTAGATAGCGACACACAGATACGGGGCATTTTCGTCTTTACATTTTATTTGTGGTTGCTTTGTCAGATTATGATAAAATTTGAAGAAAACTTTGCCTGAGGAACTGGGTTGAAATACTTCTTAATTTCCACCTTAAAATGCTACCTTCCTTAGCATAGCATTAGGTAGCATTTTAAGGTAGCATTTTACTTTAGCACTGAAATTATCAAAGTTTTTTTTGGATGTATTTATCAGCAATGAGCTTTTTTACTTGAAACCTGATTGTTCTACCTCAACCCACTAGCATCCAACAGTTATTGACTATGCCTATCAGATAGCTATTAAAGGTCATTTTAATCTACGTTTTCTGAAAATTCAAGATCAGAGGATATCACTTAAGGCCGATGCAGCTATTTATTTGGCTTTAGATCTCAATAGGCGCAAACAAGGAGGTCTCAGTGCCTTGGATTAGAGTACACGTGTCGCTCGTCTTACATCCTATGGTCGAGACTGTAATCACTAAACCTAGGTGTTCTTATGCTTAGGTGTAGGTGTGTACCGTCTTCTGTACTACACTCAGCTTGCATATTTAGAATTTTTTGGGTTGAGGTCTGAGTTCAAGGAAATCGGACCCTTCGCGAAATTAATATTATTTCAGAGTGTCTGATAGAAACCACACATGACTCGAGAGCTGGCTCTCAACTGGACAAACGCATTAGCCTTGCTATACAGCGTAGCAATGCGGCCGGTATTTTGTGGATGCTTACAACTACGTACACATTAGAATTACTAACAATAACTACTATCTACTATTAATTATAATTATTGATGTCAAGGTTTTAATTTTTAAATACATGAAATCTGGATTAGTTGCGCTATTGTAGATCGTTTGCAACCTTAAAGGGCTCGTCAAACTGACAAGGTCACTAAGCGGGCGCGGTTGCCTGATACTGCGGTAGCATTTTGCACCAGCTTTCAAGCAAATCGTGTGGAGGGGTCCACATTGGCGCAAACTTCGACAGGCCGCTGCGGTTAGGTAGCGTTTGCCCGCGCGATCTCAAGGCCGGTATCTATCAAATTTTATATCGTAATGAGATGGGACGAAGCTAGTTCGCAGATCGCGACTTTCAGTGATCGCGCCGTGATCGCTCCAATGTAAACAGCTTTGCGCACCACCACCACCGCCACCGCGACAATTTGCACGAACCATTTGATGGTTCAACCGTTACATTTGTACACATGTTTTTTTTTTTGTGATTATTTTTAGAAAAGTTCATGGGCAAACAAAAATGTTGCACGTTATAGGACGCCTGACAGCTGACAGTAGCCGGGATTAAAATGAGTTCTTTCTCATCATTTCTCTCAATCCTTGTCGTGCCCGTCCCGTTGCGCCATGAAGAGACGTTAGACATGATAATACGTGAAATGGCTCGACCGGCATATCTGAGCAATTGAACAGAGGAAACTTGGGCCACTTTCTAATGGCTGATCATTAGGCGGATTTACTCTAGACATACCAAGAGTTCGTAGTCGTGTACCCTATCAATCGAGTACCACGAGTCATGCATGGGGTGAAAGAGGACTAACAAAGTGAAAAGAATAATGTACATATTGTGTTTAAGTATTAGAAGAGCTCCTTGTGAAAGAGCTCGTCTGGGGAAGTACTACCAACGCAATGCTGTGTTCCGATATAAAAGGTATGAGTGCCGGTGAAATTACAGGCATATGATACTTTTCACCCGTCATGTCTCAGTGTCGGCAACGCGTGAGTGATACCTTTGGTGTTACAAGTATCCATAAGTTACGGTAACCAACAGGTGGGCCGTATGATTGTTTACCACTTTAGTAGTAAAACAAAAAAAGATACAGACGAGAAAAAGTGTTTGACAAAATTCTGTATAGCTGCGCTCTATTAACATAATATGTTATATCAACGTTATTTTTTATCCTCTTTCACCCTATTTATAACCCGGTCTGGTATTCGATTGATAGGGTTGATGAATATGAACTCCCGGTCTACAAGGTTGCTAGGAAGATATTATGAGTTCGAGTTTTGAGTTTTGATTTTGCCGTTGATAGTTCTTGATAAATGTTTCTTCATTATTGTTATCAGCAGCCGAAAGAAGTCAATGACTTATAATATCTTATCCCTCGTACTACTATTAGAAATGCAGATTTGAATTAATTTGGTGATCTGCTTATAAATAACTTAGCGCAAAGGTTTAGGTATGTGTGTTTGTGTGAGAGGAATTTCACTCTTGGTATTTTATCCCCTAAATAAAAATTAAGAGCCATAAGTAGTTAACGCCTAGTGGATGGTACACCGACTTCCGATACTTCCGAAAATGTATGTGCGCGTTAACGCGTGCTCAAACCGTTGAAGGAAAACAACGATGTAACCGGCACGTCCTAGAACCAAAAATTCGAAGGCATGTACCATCAGTTAGTGTTCCAATAAGCGGCGATAGGTTTGCAACCTTTCACGTGGAATGATAACTACTACAAATGCAGACAAAATGTGCAAAATACAAGCCAAGCGTGGTAGGTCACCGACCAGCAGGATAAAGCTGAAGGCCGTTCATAAGCACCGCTTGATGGCCGATAAAATCTAGACAGGTTAGACACATTTACGGTATGGTTGCTGCATTCGAACCTTAACCACTTAGTTATAGAGCAGCATCCCTGTAGTAGTCCCTGTAACCTTGCCATACAGGCTTTAAAGTCCTAGTGTGGGGAACAGAGCATAACATATGGTGCTGTTCTATTAGAATTGTGATATTTATTACTTACCTAAGTGTGATAAAAGAATATTTACCTATAATAAATATAATATCTCAAACTATATACAAATAGTTTGAGATAGCAATAAACATTTCATTTCATTGTTTGTTGCTGCTAGGTCACAAAAATTATCGAGAATTACAAATTTGTTTGTGAGAAAATAAATGCCGCAATAAGAGACTTTGCAATAATATCTTGAAGTTTTTATAAAATTATACATAACGGGCAGAGTACGCAAACCCCAAAACGAACGACAGTAAGAGCGCGCAATGTTTAGTTTTCTCAACAAATTCGTCGTTGACACAATTTTCACAGTATCGAGCTAAATTCGCGCTAAGCGTGAACGACAATACAAGGTTTCTGTGTTAGTGTGAGAACCAATGGCAGCGCTACGTTCTTAGTAGTGTAACGTTTTATGTGTGTGGGTGAGACACCTGGTCGAAGAAAATCGGCGAAATTGGTTCTTATACAAATTAGCGAAGACAGTCTTCCCATTGTAGATATTATTCCCTATTTCCCTTATTGAGTAGATATGATCTTGTATCATGACCTAAAGTTTCTAATCCAAAATTCTTAACCCGAATATCGCTCTAGCACCATGATACTTCAGTTCAGGATTAGCCTACGACTGTTCACTTAAAATCCGACAGACCAGCCGTGGCACACGTGCACTCCGATTAATGACGTTCACGTAAACATTTCAACCTTATTCCGTTAGCATAAGACCTATGTTAAGTTTAGGGTCTGTTGAACAATGTGATATGAGTAGGTGCATGTTCCCCGGACTCAAGTTTATCGTGCCTACGAAGTGCTACGAAATCGTAGCGACTGCTACGGGTGTAGCGGTTGCTACAATTTGTTTTTGGTAGCTTAGCTCAAGTTAGCATTTCAGGGCATGAATAATGCAGTATGGATTCATAATATATAAAATAAATAGTTTCAATAACCGGAAATTGATAAAAAGACCAATATGAAAAAAATTAAGTATACACAACATTTTGAAGAAAAAAATCATCAAAATTGGTTCACAAAAGGCGAAGATATCGCGTTACAAACATACAGACGAATAAAACTGAGAATCTCCTTCTGTTTTTTTGTAAGTTTTACGATGTCACATAATAGGCACATACATAATTATAGTTCTGAGCCCATACAAGGATTTCCTGCGTCGTGGCAGTGTCTCCATAATAATAAAAATAATTACCGTGTTCTAAGCTTAATAATTCCGTATCTGGAGCCCAAATTACTGTGTAAACAAAGAAAATTATGTCGTGTAAATTATCGTGTACCTTAAAAAAAAAGACATTGCGCTTATTTTTATTAAAATAATCACTATCTGTACTATCTATCTATACTAATCTTTACTTCTATACTAATATTATAATGAGGTAAAGTTTGTATGTTTGTATGTAGAGGGTAATCCCCGAAACTACTCATCCGATAGGAAGCTACATTATCCCCGAGTACTAGGCTATATTTTAATCGGATACAGATGAATTTTCAGGAAGAAATCACAATATTACATATATATTTCAAGTTAGAAAAAAACAGACAATCTGTCTGCATTATCGACGTACGCTGTCTAAACGGTTTGAATACTCGTAAGTGAATAAAATTTAGTGCAAAAATGCTGGCCTTTAATAGTTTTACAAAAAAGTCCGCAGTAATATAGTGTACGTTTAGTATTTCAGCTTTTCACAGCAACGGTTTTTATGTTAAAAGTGAAAGAAATATTACAAGGTGAAGTTTAGATATGTTTTTCAAGTATTATCTATTTAATGTTAATAAAGTTTGCCTTATTAGCATGTCATTTGATGAAATAGTTTATGAGATAATGTGAAATGAAAACAAGTAGATATTGCTGCGCTATAAATAATACGCGTAGTGGGAGTCTGTGGATGAGGTAGGGCGGAGGGTGGGGGGCGAGCTAGTTCTCTATATAACAATAAAATAATTATCAAATCGATTAAACAATTGGCAGACATCTAGTAACAAACAAACACAATAAAAAAACTGCGGAATTGAGACTATCCTTCTTTTTTTAGATTTGCCGCCTTTAAAATAAGGAGGATGGTTAGCATAATGGAATTAACGTAAATAGTTTTGGACCTTATTAGTGATTATTTACAAAAGGTTCTCGAATGAAGTTTACGAAATGGATGACGTTGTACACAGCGTCACACAGTCAGCCTCTCACCATAAAGATTAAAATTATAAAGATTGTTGGATGAAGGTAGTCCAAGATATGTAGATCGTCATGGCGTTATTTGTGGGAGGTCAATGGGAGCCGCTATTCAAACTAAAACGAATGTAAGTGTTCTTATAGGTTTTAAAATAAGCTTGTGTTGAAAATACACCCGCTGCTTTTCCTAAAAAAAAATAATAAACACCCAACAGGTCACATACATAACCCTGACCTGACCACGAGTACCATGAACCCTGAACTACGAGTACCATGGTATCACAACATCCAACCCCGGAACAAATATCTGCAGAATATGCAAACATTTGTCCTGTAGCGAATCCAGTCTGCACCTCTTACGACGAGGTGAACTTCTAAAATACGGTCCTGCAAATCCGTGAAAATAACAAACGTAAATCTAAGCCTTAAAATTTTACGACGATATTCCTCCATAGTATCAATTCTAGCAGAAACACAGCTATTAGTAACACTTAAACCAGTAACGTAGCATTACGCTGCAGGTCGACAACTCGCACTTGCTTTTACAACGCGATCTACAAACACACATTATGTCTCTGAGGATTATCGTTGCATTGCACTGAGGAAACTGCATACCGCTAATGGTATATGGCGCAAATTCTAGGTATTGTAAATAAGCTAAGCTCAAATAAGCGAAATTTGTACGTTTTAGAATATTGCAGTCAGTTCAGAGAATAAAGGCTTGTACAAACTGGCGCGGTGGCGCTGGTAATCCTTTATCCTATGCTGCAGTATCATTTGTACGCGGGGGTCTACACTGACGAAAAATACCAGGTGGTAAAATTATCCAGTTTATCACTGTTACAATATTTAACCAATACCTCAATACCTGTGTGTGACTAATATTTACGAGTATACCTACCGGGAATTTAAAGTGCATTAATATCAGATGTCAGTACCAAAATATTTGTACTATAAGTATAGTTTCTTTAAACTTTTATCCCTTATGCCAGAAAGATGGACATTTAGTATTTTTGTGACGTGGAATATTATCGTAGTTTAACAGATAAATGGCGATGATGTGCAATAAACAGACATTTTTTGTGAAGGAAGGCTTTCAGTTTTGTTTTTACTTACAGTAAAATATTGATATCACCTGTGATACCTAGTATCACAAATTACCTACTTTAACCCAGTTTTAGAGAACCATTAAAATTGCATCATGTAGATAAATAATGTTTGCGCAATTACATACCTATACTCTATTTTCAAAACATAAATTCTGTTTCCAGAAAGCAATAGCATTTAAAGTAAGAAATATGACATATCATTTGATATTTCTATAGAAACGTTACAATTCTGACTCATCCACACGTCAATTTTCGTTCCCGTTGAACGATTTCAAATACAATTCCAGACCAAATTTGACTCAGGACTGAAATATAGGGGACATTACAATATATCTCAATCAACAGGGATTGTCTAGACGGGTCGCATAAACCAAGATATTATGGTCGCGACTTTGAGTTGCGTTTTAATGCTTGACATCAAAGCCAAACCTTTAACCAAAATACATGCATATTTCTACACAAAACAAGTTCAAAATCAGTTTATCCAATACAAACTTCTGCCCACGGCTTCGCCCGCGTTGTACCCGGATATAAAGTAGCCTATGTGTTATTCTGATGAATAAGCTATATTACTGTAAAGTTTCATCAAAATCCGTTCACTTGTTTTTGCGTGAAAGAGTAACAAACATCCATCCTCACAAACTTTCGCGTTTATAATATTAGTAGGATAGAATTTTAATAGTTTTTCGAACAAAACACTGCTAAGCTGCTTTATACCATAATTTAAGCAGAAAATCTAGTTTATGATTTTATAGACTGGATTATAAGATTTACCAAGTTCCGTATACAAAGGAAAGACGCACAAAGCATACTTTATCCGGCACCGTTGCATATCATAAGCATTAAGGGGGGGACAGACTGTGAATACGTGCACCGACCGACGAAATTCTAAAAAAACTATTTCTATGGAGGTTTGCGTACCTGCCAAGACCCGATAATATGTCTCACATGCAGTGTCCACGTCTTAATAGGAACTTGTCTCGGTTATTCTAATGTTTGTTGTCTGTCCCTGCCTTTATTTATTCACAAGGATTTCTCTTTAAAAGGTTTATAAATAAGAAGACTTGGGAATCATTCCAGGAAAATCTTATACCGTACCGGTATCTACTACCGGTATGGTACATTAGAAAAGGCCACTAAAGATAGAATAGTCTGTGGGATGTTTTGACAGGTACACGTCGGTATTGTTTCATGGTCAATATTATTATTATGGTCTTGGTATAGATATGGACAAATCTAATCGAGACAAGATACGATAAAAAAAATATTGTCTCTGGAATTCCTGTAAAGATCCTGAAAGTACAAATTAAATTGTATTTTGGGCTGTGTTATGTCACTGTAGCAGTAGTAGAACTCCTTGTGAAGAACTACCTCGTCCGCCAAGCAGAAATAGTTCTTCCCCGAACAGGCACATGAGACTTTTCACTAATTATGTCTCAGGGTCGGCAACGCGCGAGTGATACCTCTGATGTCACAAGCGTCCATAGGTTACGGTAACCACTTACCAACATGTGGGCCGCATGCTTGTTTGCTACTTAAGTTTAATAAAAGAAACTGTACAAAATCTTATCAGATTGGGTCGCAATCTAAAATCAATGTAGGAATTCATTGATTTTAGACAACGTTTATTGTGTAAAAGAATGGTAATATTCAAACTTTTCTTATTTTACTGATGTCAGAATGTAAAGATAGCCATTTCATAAGATTCTATGAATTACAAGTGGACAGCGGCAGCGGAAGTTTTATTCTGATTCTACGTGATATTATAATCAATACTTATCTCGTCAATCAATACGTTTCAATACTTAATCGTGGTCTTATAATCAAACAAAGGATTATGTCAAAGATTTCGCTTAACGCTTGATAGCTGGGTTACACGTAATTAGTGTTGTGTAGTGTCGACTTAATTTAATGTTATTTTTTTTTATCGAATTTAAATTATCATGTTTTGTTATCATTATTTATAGGATAATATTACGACTATACCACGTACTTTATTGTTCTCCTGCTAATGTTTCGTTGACCGTTCAGAGGTCCTTCCTCATACGCACCGTCAGCACCCACTTTTTATTTTCTTTTAAACTCTTAGTTTTTGTGTACTGTACTGTGTACACATAGAAAATACATACCAAATATTTACCTACTTACAGAACATATACAATTGTACAAAGGTGAGCTTAACCCGATGCGCTATTTATTCTCTTGACTTTAGTCGCTGCTTTTGTTTTCCGCTAGTCCGCTTTTTGTGCATCGATCTTTAGATCACAAAAGAGTGGGCAGCTATCGACTTAGCGCCTCAGTTGGTTTGTTAAACAAAAGGCCCAACTTTTAATTGGAGACTAAACCTGAGATATTTGAAAATGAGCGCCCTTTGTTTTCGCGTTCGTTAATTTCTGCTCACCTGATTTCCCCTTTCTTCGAAACTCTTTGATGCCCCAATTGTTTTTGTTTCCGCTGTTGGTTTAGTAAATATTGGAACGGTTTGAAATGCTTTTAGTTTTGAGTTACATTTGCATTTCAAACATAATACCTACACCCAACTATGGCATAGCGAAAGGGTATAATACTTATCTGAAAACTGAGCCATTATCTAGTATGAACAAATCTAGTACGTTCCATTAAAGGCGTATTCCTACTACATTATAAAACACTTAAAAATATAAATAAATTTGTTTGTAATTATTAGGAGCCTGTGGTGTCCCACTGCAGGGCAAAGGCTTCACTTCCCTCTCTATTTATCTCTCTTGCTGTCTATTTAAGACCAAAATAATAATAATAATTTTCATTTAACATTAAGTATTTATTTTGAGAAAATCTTATTTTGTTTTTAATATTAATAAACATGAACTAAAAAAATACCCGCGCTTAATCAGCATGTATAGGATTTTTCTGTAGGTGCTAGTTTGTTTGTGTGTTTGTTTGCAGTTACCATTTATCTACAAAACGGCTTATCGGATTGTACTAAAAACGATTTGAATGGCTTAAGGGTAGTTTTTATATGGACGCTGCAATCAATGATAAAATACACGTCGTCCGTTTCTAAAATATTGGTAAAAAAATAATTGGTTATTCATTTGATATATTCAATGATTAGGTGTATGAAAACACTAAAAGTATTTATTGTTTAATTCTATGACAACTATGATTTAGTATTGGGAAACTATTGGGAAGGAACTGATTCCTGAAATACAAATAACCCTAGTTTAGGAGTAAGAGCTTCAAGTTGAATTTAAACATAAGTTCAATAAACGCTTTGTATTTGTATACTTCTTTAATGCTGTGTTAATAACTTAAGGATGTAATAATGATAAATGAAAGACAAAATACAATTAGCAAAACTTTATATTTATTTTCTAAAATCGGCCCTAAATTCTTCTTTAATCCCTTTTTATGTTATTCATGGAATAGTACGTAATACTTAGTATGCCTGCAAGCCACTTTGACTTGGCTGCAAATGGATGCAGAGCCTGTCAAAGGGGCATTTAGCTGGCCATAGAAAGCTGTTGGAAAGCCTTAGTCGAGTTACTTATGCCTGTTTTCCTCGTTAGTGTCAAGGAATTGAGGGGTTTCACTGTGACTTTAATCTCTCAAATAGTTTATTTCAATCGCATGAACAAATGATTGCCTAGATAACTACCATAATTATCTAAACCGTACATATAGGTAATTGTGGACCTCCGATTTGGAGGGTAGGGTATAATTAGTTAAGTAGGGTTTTATGACATGTAGAAGTGGATTTTTCGAAATTCCTGCTCTGAAAAAAAACAACATGGATGAAGTTTCGAAGCAATCCGCTTTTTCCTTCATTAACGAATGTTTTTCCTTCTTATGATTGTCTACTATTTAATCGACAAGAACGCCAATTAACTGTTTTTCTTTAGATAAATATATATATATATACCTTATCGTTACCTTATCGTTTATTATACATTTTATACAATTGTTAAATTAAACAGGCAGTCAAGCATGATGATGATCGACCAGTGTATTAGCTAAACTTTTTAGTTTAGCTAATATACTGTCTATGTTTTCATAGATAATCTAAGGATAAAATACGTACAGAAATAAGACGGTTTAACGAGTTAACGAATGTAATCCAAGATTACGTTACCATTCCAATTTTGATAATTTTAAATGGAAAATATCAGTTGCCGGGGTAACCGTCTTGTACGAGTATTAAAAATGACAGTGAATCAGTATTTTTCCAATCCACACGGGGCCTGATGAAAAATATGGGATTGTTGGAAATGAATATGCAACTAGGCATTGTTTTCCGCTGGCCAGACTGTGTTGTGGTTGAATTAGTCACCGACCGGACTTGTGATATTCATGGCAATACAAAACTCAACCGTATTGGTACTCCAAGTTGAAAGTGAAAGCGGAAATATCGGTTGTCTGGTTAAAAGTAAATGACAGCCTTTTTTATAAATACTGTTTGATTGGTTGTCATTATATGGGGAAAGGCTGTGTATGTCAAAGATCTATGCACTGAGTATGTACCTGAGGATGTTCATCTTTTATAGATGGACGACACCAGAGCCACACGAAAATGGCAAAAAAGGGCGAACACATTTTTTTATGAAACCTTAAATTAAGTAAAAAGAGATAAGTTTCGTAACTTTTGAATGAAAATTAACGAAAAAGTTCTTATCTTATTATTTTCGACTGGCCGCTGTGGAAATCCTCGTTTCATGAAGAAGCTGATTTTGGAATTAGATCAAAATTTTAGCCCCTCATAACTTATAACGAGCCGTACCTATATCTGACAGTAATTTGAGTGCCATTCGAGATAAGGTGCACACATCTGTTTGATCGCAGCTCGTCAAATAGAGCGGGCAAAGTTTAATGTTTGGGTATAAATATTTTCCATGCCGTCTCTATCTCATCTCTAGACAGGAGCATCTGGATACCAGCTTGGACCTTTCGACTCCGTTCAAAGACGTGCAATAAGAATCTTTCAGAGTTAATTCATTCCACGAAGACTCAGGTGAGATTCAGGAGTTGATGCTGAAGTTTTTCCAAGTAGGTGGACCGCATGCTTGTTTACCACTTTAGTTATAATAAAAAAAATAAGAAAAGCCACGTAGACATGTCATTTACTGATTTTTCGCAACTAAAGCAATAGAAGAATCGGTTATTCTTTTAGTGATTCTTGCTTACATTTTTTCTTGTTTATTATTGTCAGTATGCGTTATTAATCGCTTAGATATCCTCTGATTTGATGGGTCGTACAACGTTTTGCTCTAAGGTCACTTAACAAAGCTTTATTCTTCTCCTGTGAGACTATAACTCGACTTGACCCTTAATTATAAAGTAAGATAAGAATTTATACTTCCAAACTTAGTATTTTTAAATATTTTCTAATCCCTAAGGGTTATTAATAAATATGGATCAACCTTAGGCTAAAACACCAAAAATATGAATACATGCAAAAATATACGAATATGCACGGAATCCCTCAGTAACGAATGACACAAAAATGTAAACAAAATGCAATTAGACTGAAACCCAAGGTTTCCTTTGAAGCTAGCTTTTAGGTACTTTATTTCTTATAATGCGTTCTTTGACCGTCTCCAGCTTAATTTCAACTTTTCATAGTCGTTGATGAAGTCGTAACTTTTTTTATCTAGATATTATTTAGCGGGGCGAGCGGGTTTTATCAAAACCAGCCGTCTACTGACAGTCGGGGCCCGAATACATTCTCGCAAGCTTTGACAACTAATTC
This sequence comes from Perizoma flavofasciatum, assembly GCA_958496245.1. Classification (NCBI taxonomy): domain Eukaryota; kingdom Metazoa; phylum Arthropoda; class Insecta; order Lepidoptera; family Geometridae; genus Perizoma; species Perizoma flavofasciatum. The sequence goes on along the minus strand of OY292439.1, from coordinate 4,280,231 downwards.
CCATTGATCGCCCACGCCACCGCCGCCACCACCGCCACTGCGTAAGTTTGCTAGGGCCCTAACAGTAAGGATGCGGATTATGTTTTACTGTTTGTTTTCTGGTTGAAATATCATAATACTAAAGTTTTGGTCCTCAGCTCTTTTTTGCATTTTTATAAAATATATAAAAAATATATATATATGACCGTCGGTTTTTTTAAGAGTATGAAAAACAAGCCAATGCTTTTAAACCGGACGGTAACAAACAAGGCTTACATAGTTATAATTTACAGCAATCAGTCACATACTCGTACATAATCCTGCGGGTCGATCACGCTAACCCATGGCTATCGAGATGGCAATCAATTTTGACACTAGTTCCCCATTTGAATGCTTCATCCGTCAAATTGCGATTACACTGATTCACCATCGCTTGATTCCCATACCCCCAGACTAAAATGAAGGCCATGAACCGTCCATGAAAGAACGAAACTTGTGATTTCGATAAGTAATCGAATCTAATGCCATGCCTCCATCTCGATAGCCATGGAAATTAGTGTGATCTTACCGCGGACCCCATAATCGGATTCTCTGTGCTGTAGGTATTAGAAACGACGAGTATTATGGTACCACAAAACCCATTTCCAGAACAACATATCTGCAGACATGTATCCGCGCCACCGAGGTCATCAAAAAGAGTTTCAAACTATGTATTATATTCTCTTTTGTTCGCTGAAACTTCCTCATGATTTTAACTTTTCGCCTGACTCTCATTCTATTTGCAAGATAAGTTTATAAAAATAAAATATAATGGCGGATACTAGATATGTTTTCTGCACACCACAAATACACGTCCCGTATCGAAGTTAACAGTTTATTGGGAGCAGGACGTGTTTGCGGGACAAATACGATTTTCTACATACGTGACCTGACCGTTTTAAACTCTCATCCTATGCTGTAAACTTTAAATCCAGAAACACAACTCCTCCTGCCTCTCCTTTAATCTACATACAACAAGTAGCGACCTCCAGCCGTGATCCAAGGCCGATCTCGGCCTAATGTACCAAAAATAGATGTTGTTAAAAAAAATATAAAAAATTGCCCATCTCAAATTATTCAACTCGCCCGTGATTTCACATTGGCGCTCTCAAGGGTAACCATACTTCAATTCACTGATCTCCCTATTTTGTAACCCGTGACTAGCATTGATATCAATAAAATACAACGACTAAAATATAGATCAAGAAATAACCAGTGATATGACCATTCGCCAACGAGTTTTATTGGGTATACCTAGCATAATCATAATTGTAAACTTGCATAGGAATAATTTAAAAAATGGAATTGCAATACTGTTGCTGTTTTTTACTGTGGTTTCCAAGTAAGAGTATTGTGGCCAAGTTCATGTGAATTTTGTTTTCTGTTGCAATGACAGGAATACATTTTAATCGGAAGATTAAAATATAATGGTTTCGTTCATTTTATTTTATTTTATTAAGAACATTTACTATAGCATGCACTGAGGATTCCCTAAAAACCCTAAATGGCAATATACCCAAACCAGCAAATCGGTCATGACCAAAACAAAGTAATGGATGAAGGCAAGTACCTACTTAGTTAACACACGTAAAAGGATACCGTGCGTGGTCACAGAAGAGACTACGCACGAATGCATAGCACATTCGTGCTTCCTTAGAAAAATCAAGAACACAATTTATATAACCCTGTCAAAAATATTTCTATGTACAGTCTCTTTCAACCTAAAATTTAAAATGTTGTGAGGGTGACGTCATCGTACATAGCCAAACGTGCGTTCAATAATAAAATATGTAATAGAAATTATATTGTAGGCAAAGTTTGTATATTGGTCGAATTCAAGGTCAATAATTAAACTTTAGTTTCGATTTGTCTGAACTGGCAATTAGCTTCTTCCTTTTTGCATTACATACAGCAAAACATTATTTAATTAATCTGTTTTAACAAACGAATCACAAAGCATCGTAAATAAGTCCCAAAACGCACGCAGTATCATTCCTCCCACAAACAAACATACGATATTCTTTACCCTCCTTACCCTCCAAGGAGGCCGCAATTAGTCTTAATTAAAGGGAACAAAAACACTATAGCATTAGGTGACAAATAGTTCTAGCTTATAGAAGCAAAACTCATCTAATACTGATACTAGTAATTTGCCGTGTCAGTTGACAAGCCACTCGCTTGGATACGATTGAATTTAAGCTGCAAGCTACGCATAACTTGATATCGAGTGTTTTTTTTTCATAATCGACTTTAAATTGAAAGTCGGTATATTTCAAAGTAGTAGTAAGGTCTGTCCTATTTTGAAGTAACAGTACTTCAAAACAGAACAGAGAAATCAACTGAAATCAGCTCTTTCGTTTGAGTGAGTTTCATTTCTATAAGACTATATTGCGCGCCTGTATTATTTGTTATGCAAACGTAAAATCCCCCATACGTCTTCATTGCGAAAGAGTCACGTAGCGACCGTAGCTACTCTAGTGACCTCTGCTAATGTAATGGCTCAGACTCGATAGGAAGCTTTTGGATGAAGATTTTTTTCTTGGCAGGAGTTTTTAAACACTTTTTTCTTGACTGTACCTAATCTAACAGGCTCACGTTTCGGGCTATTTTTAGGTAAATGTCCGTCCATGTATGAATTCGTTCACTTAAGTACGTCCGGTGTCCTTGTCACTGCCACCGCCCGCTGTTGTGAACGATTGAATATAAAATGTTAAGTATATTTTATAATAAAACGTTCGCAACAGCGTAAATATAGAGTATACCTACCTACAGAGTGATTTTATGCGCCCGGGCCTTTTCACTAACACTAGCACGGCGAGGATAGGTGTGGATAGGTAATCCCTAATCAGGTACCAGCAAAGGAATAATTCTACAGAGCGAACGAATACATGACACGTACAATAGTATAACTTAATTCTAAACTCTGATAGTTATTTAAATCATAACCGGATCACATTCGGAGAAGTATCGCCTGTCAGAGGAGCTTTCCGATACCTCAGAGCCTCCGATACAATTGTAATGGAGTCGAAACGTGAGGAAATTGCGAAATATCCCTATGATTTGCAGAGTGTGGATGGTTTGCGTTGATGCCAACTTTCGGAAATATATCCCTATTTGAAATTCAAGCAGTTTATTAGTAAGTAATAATAATTAAATCAAAACGATAATTTCAACTCAGTCTAAAAGACGATTTTATGCCTATTTTTTCTTAAATATAATCTGGCTTCAAACATGACTTTGATATTCTGCATGAACAAATTTATAAAATAGGTATAAAATAGGTTCATAAGTTTGTAGACTAGGTCCAATTTCACCACCGCCAAGTCGTAAAAAACCGTAAAACTCATTTTGTCTTTTTATTCACTGTAGGAACCAACTTAATACCTTGCTTGTAGGTGGCGAAATTTTCACTTCTATTGTATCTTTCTTTATTGTAACCTAAGTTGTTTATCATGTTATTATTTTTAGCATGTAGTTTTCGCCTATAACTGGTTGTGCAATCACTTACCATAATATAATTGTTATTTATAAATAGTATCATTGTACGCCCACAGGTAAATAAATAAATAAACACGAGATAGTTCTCAGAACAAGCATTTCAATGGTTATTTCATATCGCTCCCAAAACCGATATTCACTGGAGAATACTCGCATGAACCTGAAAACGCAACTACATTACATTTGATAAATCACATTTGTTCCAATCTCATCCAACCGCTGTTTGATCTAATGACTAAACTGATTTGCGCCCAACCTACTTACAATAGAATAATCGAATCGTTTCCAGTAGGGCCATCGATTCATCATCGAAAAGGTAACATACTTGAAATCCTACAATCTAAGACTCTCATCGAGTACTTTACTCGATGAGTTACATGCGTACTGGCTGAAAGTGTGTACACGTGAGACCACACGTAGGTACGTGCTACTGATAATATAGAAACTGTGAACAGATTTCTGTAGTACTATCACAAAAAAATCGCTTAAAACTTAGTGCAGTGCGGTAGGTTAGGCACGGAGCTTTCCCTACTGTAAGTATACATTAGTACTAGAATTAAGTAGCTACCTAGAGAAAGTGCGTAAGTGGGTGACGAGATTGGAACGCCTCAATGCCTACTTCCTCCAACCTAGGCTCATATCCCAAGTGGATAATACTACTTTTACTGCCATAAAACCTATGGAATGGGTTCATTGTGCGCTGAAACCTTTTAGCAAATGCTTTGCGGGTAATGAGTGCCTGTAATAGTAAACGATTAGGATCTATTTACTTGTAGAATAGGAGGTCAAGTATAAACAAAAGTCTTCATTATCAACGGAGACGTTGATGTATGCGGTCATGTTTTGGTCAAAAGTATTATCGTATTAAAATACACTCAAAGCAAAGTCGTTATTTAGTAAAAGTAAAAATCAGTATTCTATTCGGCAACAATTGACAATTCTTTTATGAAAATCGTTATTCTTAAGTGTCCAAAAGTAGATTGACACAATATTATATCGGATCTTGGTAAGCACATAATTACGAGAATAGGGTAACAGGTAGGTAAGGGGCATAGCGGTATCCCCTGCCGAACAGGGGACCTTTCAGGCCCGTGGGTGGTCGGAGTGAGGGCTCTGAGTATCCTCAAGCGGGCCTCGGGAGGGTGGCGGTACATCGTGGCATGTGCCGTCGTTGGCACCGCGAGGGTGCTGGGGGTGGTTTTTCAACTGCCCCCGGGACGTGCGAAGGGCGTTATGCGAGAGGGGCACTGGTGCGTTCCTTTGGAGATCCCGGAGCCCCTTGACATGCATCGAGGCCGGCCACCGAGGGGGGCTTTAGTGAGTCCACGGGTCCGTGAACCTCACATAACCCTATCATACCCTCAATGTGGTAGGGTATCTGTAAGCAGATTTCCCCCTCGTCAAAAAAAAAAGGGTAACAGTTAGAAATACACGTAATTCAAAGCCAAAAAGATTTAAATAAAACATTTTATCACGCACTAAAAATTATATAAAAACTAGCTTTTGCCCACGGCTTCGCCCGCTTAGTACCCGGATAAAAAGTAGCCTATGTGTTATAAGTTATACATTAGAATAACAAGCCTATTTTAATGTATAACCTGTAAAGTGTGTGTTTTATTACTGTAAAGTTTCATCAAAATACATTTAGTAGTTTTTGTTTGAAAAAGTAACGAACATCCATCCTCACAAACTTTCACGTAAAAAATAATTTCATTATCCTCCAAACTACCAAATTATGGTATTGGCATCTGAAATCCTACTAATATTATAAACGTGAAAGTTTGTGAGGATGTTTGTTCCTCTTTCACGCAAAAACTACTAAACGGATTTTGATGAAACTTTACAGTAATATAGCTTATATATCAAGATAACACATAGGCTACTTTTTATCCGAGTACCATGCGAGTGAAGCCGTGGGCAGAAGCTAGTTATATTATAGTAGGTTAAAATTGACTTCCAAGATTTGATTACCTTATTTGTTTAATTATTAGTTAGTTACAAGTGAAGCTAGTAATATAAGAGTGTTAAATAGACATCTCGGAGTTGAAATAATGAAAAAATATAGCCCAACTATGTAATTACAAGAACCAATTACAGTGAAATACCCATCGCTACAGTAAAATATTCATAGTAAAGAACAAAACGGAGTTTACTTTACTTATTGATTGAATCCAATTCTTTTGGAACGATCACTATTCGTTTGATAACTGGTACCGACTATCTATGAATATTGTGACACACAGAAGAAAAAATACGATTAAATAGTGACCATTTAATTATTCACAATGCCAGAGGCAGAGGTGTTACACGTAAGTTTATTTAATTTTCAATAGACGACGTTAACACTTAAATCACTTTTCATCTCATTTTTCTGTTTGCTTTCAAGTAAAAAAATCCAAGCAAGTATATAAGTAGTTAAATGCTTTAATACACAAGATAAAACAAGTACATAGGTGAGCTGTATGCTAATTAGTATTTTCTTCCAGTTGACCTTTGTAAAGTTTGGGCAGAAGTGCATTTAAATAGAATTACAAAATATACAGGAAGATAGTTCTTGTGTTTTTCAATAAAATACCTAACAATGATATTTATGTTTTTGATTTTAGTTGTTATGATGTACATTTCTTCGCTGTAAATTAATCAATTAAAAAAAAGACAAAAGTAGTATTTTTTTTTAAGTTTTTTGTTTTTTACTTTGCATATTATTATTTTAAAATCATCGATTCATGTATACTCCTTGCCTATTAGATTTAACATGATAAATCCGAAATTTACATTTGGTGTATTTAATCAATCTAGAAGTTTTATTCTTGTGTATGATTGTTTCTCTAGCGATAGCTGCCGAACCGTACCTCTATATTCAATCTCGACAAAACTTAGAAGGTCGCCTTATATTGATAGAATGAACTCGGTTTGAATATGAGCATAATCGTTAAGAGGTTTTGAACTATGGGAAGGAGGGTTTAGGTAATCGAGTATTATAGGTACTTCGCAAGATCCCAGTTCGTAGCGAACTACTTGGTTACGTTCAAAACAGTTCGAAAAACACATGCGAACTAACTTAAGTATTTTCTAATTCCCCGTCCATGTGTCCCTCTATAACTTGGTCCCTGACCGCCAACTGTTATTTTCACAGTGTCTGACTTTCGAACAATAAAGCAATTTAGTTTGCGCCGGAACAGTGCTGCGGTTGTGCGAATATCCGGTGGAAAAACATAAAATGTTTTTGAAAGGTCTCACTTTGTTAAAATTTTAAGCTTGCGAGCTGTAAGCGAAACTAGAGGATAAAACTAGTATCTTGTATGCACTTTATCACATATCTGAACAGAAATCGTAGTAGGAAGGTATTTTAAACCAAGTTAAAAGGCAACTAAAAAAACGTTATTTTTAAAAAAGAGGGATATTTAAAAAAAATACAACTTTGTACCTCTACAGTAGGTATAAAATATGCAGTCCGTTCCATCCGAAGGTTGTCTGGTAGATATTGCTAGTTAGCGATATGATCATATTTTTTGTAGAACTTGACTATATAAACTGAAATATTATTTGGTGTGCGGTATAGTATTTTCTATATATCTACAAAAATCCAAATGAAACAGTTCGCTATCGTTGTAAACAATTTGTATATAGAGCCATATTCGCCTGGCCCTGTACCCCAACTTCCAATCCAATGGTAGTGGCTTCAAATCTGGTCATGCACCAATGCGCTTAACAAGTGCTCAAAACGCTGAAGGAAACATCATGAGGAAACCGACATATCCTAGAACTAAAAGATTTGAAGGCATGTAGGTATGTCCAATCGGATAGTGTCCCAATGTTCGGCCTGTAACCTGTCCCGTGAAATGCTGACTAAGCAAAGACATGTGCCAAATATAATGTACACATGCCTCTGACTGTTCCCGACTTTGTATATTTACATCTGTTTACTGACTATGAATCTGAGGATTTCCATCTAGAGAATTACAGTCGCGAGCCTGATTATTCTTTTTTGTATATCTGATAGTGGATACTAGGAACCTTCTTAAAAAAAAATATTTTGCGCTACGCAACTTAGGTGTATTTCAATTACAATACTTTGTTAAGTTAACCTAAACTTTATTTAATTTAGAAACACCGTGCTATTGGTTCAATTATTTTGCTACAGTACAGCAGTTAGATTAAACTGTATAATTTGCGAACGTGGAATAAGTTCCTGGTTTAATTGTAGATCTACCACAGATCAACGAAAATATGGCAATGAAAACAGATAACAGACTTCGTCCTAACGCATTTCAGACTTTGAACAGACAATGTTTCTGAGACAACTGTAGAATTAATTTGAACACAGCGCTTCTCTATTCATGGTAGACTTGGAAATTACTCTTTTTAAATAAAATTTATTAATTGCATTTACAGGTGAAATTCTAGCATAGCAATCGCAATTTTTGGGTATTAATAATGCAGACTTACTATTCTAGAACCTTTATACTTGAGGATGGCTACTGGTCCCACCATTATTTATTTACATTATTTTATGTAAAACTAGCTTCTGCCCACGGCTTCGTCCGCGTGGTACCCGGATAAAAAGTAGCATATGTGTTATTCTGATTTATAAGCTATATTGCTGTAAGGTTTATGCAATAAATATATTCATTCATTCATTCGTACAGTAGTTTTTGTGTAAAAAAGTAACAAAAATATATCCTCACAAACTGTCACGTTTATAATAGTATAAGATGAATGCACGAGGTTTTTAATAAGAAAATATAGTCTCTTCACTCTACTCAAAAATATTGCAAAATATGTATATAGTTATTTCTGATAATTTTCATATATCTAACGTATGAAGTGTATATTTTGCTTCAAAGCTTCGGACCTAGCTAGTTCGCTATACAGCTCTAAATGTGCAATCTCTACTATCTCTAGAAGAGGACAGAAATTTCTGTACGTTCTCTGTGGAACTCCCCTCGGATGCTGGCCATAAAGTTAACAGCAGCTTTCTTAAACTTTGCTTCTCGATGTACTGTTCGGAGTATCTGTTATGTAAACTTTATCTTGCCTTTATACTAAGTTTATCCAAAAGGTTACGAAGAACGTAATTAGTGAAACAGAGTTTGCGAAGGTTTTAAATGCATTACTTAGGTTACATGTAATGAAATACAATTTCACATTCTCACGACACAATTCTTCTGATACATACCTTCTCAGTGCGTATCTTTAAGAATACCAAAGAGGGGGTAGTCAGAGGCACATCCAAACATTGTAATTGGTATAAAAAACCGACTCGAAAAACTCGAGATGAAATCAATTTCACAATACTTAAAATACAATGCTAGACATTTTTCACACAGCATCATCTAGCCCCAAACTAAGCAGAGCTTGTATTATGGGAAATACATGACTGATAAACTACTTATATATACATTTATTTTGTTTACTACTTATATACACATAGAAAACACCCAGACCCGAGACAAATATCTGCAAATACAAACATTTATCCCGCGGCGAGAATCGAACCCGCAACCTTTTGCGTCTCAGGTGGGCCTTCGCCCACTGCGACACGGAGGTCGTCCTACTGAAATACCTATGTTAACTTTCATATAGGTTTTTTCATATGGATAAGTTTATCTGGCTCAAAACAGTGGAGGAAAACATCGTCAGACAACCGGTAGGTATGCTCTAAAACCAAAAATGTTCCAAAAGTTCTCATAAAGCTGTGATGGGCTTAACACGAACTATTGCTTACTACTATGCAAAGGCCTTATATGATACTAGCTTCTGCCCACGGCTTCGTCCACATAGTACACGGATAAAAAGTAGCCTATGTGTTAATCTAATGTATAAGCTATATTACTGTAAAGTTTCATCAAAATCCGTTCAGTAGTTTTTGCGTGAAAGAGGAACAAACATCCAACCTCACAAACTTTCGCGTTTATAATATTACTAGCTTCTGCTCACGGCTGCGCCCGTGTGGTACCCGGATAAAAAGTAGCCTATTTGTTATTATGATGTATAAGCTATATTACTGTACAGATTTATCAAAATCCGTTCAGTAGTTTTTGCGTGAAAGAGAAACAAACATCCATCCTCACAAACTTTCGCGTTCATAATATTAGTAGGATTTAGACGTATCTGTGCATACTATCCTCTAGGTATAAGAGGACATCTGCATACTGCATACTCAAGATATTCATCATGGGGATAGTAAACGTGACCGTATTTGGTTTTTTAGTTTTTCTTGACACTACGAACGTAGTAATACTTATTTACGGTGCTCGTTGTTCCTGATACCTACGGCCTCGAAATCCTTAGAGGTCACTAGTGTGTGGTGAGGAATATATATGTATTATCCGTTGAGTATTAAAAAAATCTTTCCTTCAACCTCACACTACATTCACAGTATTATAGAGCAGAGTAGATTGTTCGTTAATTAATTTGCCATTCGGTTTTTGAGGTTTTTCGATGAAGTTGGCCCAAGACCAATATTTCATTTCATTTCATTTATTCTTTCACAATTGTAACAATCTTATTCGAAATTACTTCAAATTATAAAAATACTAAATTGTCAATAGGTAAAAATAAATTATCGTCAAAATTCCTTTGTCTAAATTATCACATGTTAAAAATTAATTAATGGTATAGACACCGGTACACTGACTTTGTATACAATCATACCACTCATTTGGCTATCTTACCTTCCTATAAGGATTAATAATATATAGGTATGTATCCAAGTACATGTATTTAGATATGGGTATTTAGGTATCTATTAATTATACTTAAATATCTTACTATGCTTACTCACTTATTATAATTAGTTATTTGGATTGTGATGTGGATCAGTTGAGCTATCTAAAGATCGTTTGCAACTGTCTTTAGATAGCTAGGCTCTATAAGGTTGGTATCACATATATTCTTTTTCTCGTTTACAAAAATACTTTCAGTTTCTCAACTATTTTATACCAGCATGAACCTATAAAACCTACATTCCGCCGCGCCGCCGTCAAAACTTTGCGGTACCTGGGACTTTAAAAGTAGGTACACCGTCCATTCCATTTGCAATATTATTTTTGTGCCGCGTTGTGATTGCAAAGCTTTTACTGCTATCTTGCAATCAAATTATTTATTTTAATATATGCCAGTAATAAGTAAGACGAAAGTAATGGTTTTTGATAAAGACGGATGTATGAATTCATGTGATATTGTGATCTGCGAAGAGGGAGTGAAAGATGTGAAAGAGTTTGTATATCTGGGGGCTTTATTACAAGGGATGGGAAAAATGAGGAAAAATATTGAAAGGAGAGTAAAGGCTTGAAATCAAGTGAATGGGGCACTTCATTTCTTCATGAGCAGCTGGAAATTGTCTGAGACGGCACGACTAGCCGTGCATAGAGGAGTGTTAGTGCCGACACTAATGTATGGAAATGAAAGTTGGGCAAAGCAGAAGAAACATCAAAATGTAGTAAATGCAGTGGAGATGAGAACTTTGAGAAGTATGTATGGTGTAACTTTGAGCGATAGAGTGAGGAACAGCGTGTTAAGAGAGCAGTGTGGAGTGGAGTGAATGAAAATGTAGTAACGAGAGTTGAGAAAGGATGATTTGGGCTTAGAGAAAGGATGGTGAAAATAATACTAATAAAACAAGTATAAAAAGCGAGTGTGAATGAGATAGTTGGAAGAGGAAGGCCTCGGCGAACGTACTCTGACCAAATTGGAGACATTCTAGAGAAAGGCCAGGTCAGAAGTACACTAAACCGCCGAGTTTGTATAAATAATTTGATGAGGATGAATGAATCGAAAGAGGTATACCAGGATCGTAGCAAGTGGAAATCTTTGGTCTCTGCCTACCCCTCCGGGAAACAGGCGTGACTATATATGTATTCAGAGATGAAAATATCATCACATTATTGTCAAATCATCTGCAAGGTATCAACAATTCCTCAAGGTAAAATACTAAGCCTTTATTTATTTATATATTTACATTGAATTATCTTAATCAGCATAAGCCTAAAAAAGCGATTGTGCTGAACTGAAGCTAAAGTTATGCCATGCTTACAAATAACAGGCGTACTGTAGCAAAATAGTTGCAAAATCGCTTTATTATCATTATCATTAAAATGTATGACGACTCAAAACAACGCAGTAAAAGAAAACAAGAAAAACCATTCAGCAAACCGTTTAAAACGATTCGTTTAAAAACTAGTGCCGTCACAAAGAGTCTCCCGCAAACTTAATTCTATCTTGCATTGAATGCATTGTACACACAAGGTGATACGGATCTGGCTCCTTTGAGACTTCCCTTCTATTTGTTAAAAATGATCAAAGGATTCCAAAATGAGTTTTCCTGTGAGTTCTGAGAATGCTGGAATAAGGACAGCATGACAACTTACTTTCCTATCTTAATTAATCTATATTTTATAATCAATATATAATGAGCAGGATGATAAATATAATTTAGAAAATATTTATTGATTAATATATATATATACACTCATCTTATCATAGTTATATAACAATTTCATGCGCAGGTATATTACCCTCAAAAAAGGTCAGTGCTCAGCGTAATGCTGCAGTGAACAGCGTTGATTTTCAGCACGGACCTATTACGAACTTACGGCCAATACTTGGCCTGTTGAGACCAATATTTAAGATCTTCTATGACAATACTTTTTTCAAACAGTTTTGAAGAGCACCAGCCATCCTCCACAGCCTGCTGAACTAGCAGTTCCATTCCATCCCAGCTGTCTGGGGAACGAATTATGTTCACAATTTAATCTTTTAAAGTTCCCGATTGTTTTCATCTACGGCGAACTTGATTATTTGCAAGTGGATTGCTGAATCAGCGTTTTTCATTTTCTACTGAAGAGCAGCGAGTTTTGCAGTTTTTTTAGTGCAATACTTAACAGCTTTATATTTGTTTTTACCAGCGATTCCAGGAGCTGGTATAATGTGTTTGATGTAGGGATTGTTTGTTTCTTTTTGTGTTTGCCTGTTAGTTTTTTCATAATTTTGTATGAAACTAAAGTATGTTTTTAAATATATTTTATCGCCACAAGTCACTATATTAATTCTTTGAAAGAGCTTGAAGATTTTGACGGAGGTATTTGAGACCAAGTAGGTTCAAAGACAAGAAAATTTGCTTTCTATGATTCACAGCTGAACATTTTAAATGAATTCCACCCATCCTTAGCCCTCCTTATCTGGAGCACTAAGTACATGATACACCTTATGATAATATGAGCATTATTATTCGGAAGCAAGTCATACATCAGTGTAAGGATATATAAAAAAACGCTATTTTGTAACACTTGTTTGAAAGTTTTACGCAAAGTAAAAACATAATAATATAAAATTTAATTGTCAATTCCTTCAGCGTTTGAAAGCATCGATTTAAATATGCAAGAGTGTGGAGGAAGTTGTCAGACGAAACTTGTTCATAGTGCTAACTGGCGTGCTTGCTCCACCGGGCAATGGTCGGGACATGGTGGTAAGCGGGACAGTCGACCTGCGATTTAATTGGCTGAAGCCAAAAACGGTTTAGTTAGTGGCAGTAGGAAAAACATATTTTTATAATTCAACATATTACCATGAATCTGGTTGTTTCCATAACAAGATTGTACAAAATTGTCTCGCTAACTTACCTCTAAAATAACACTTGTGAAAAAAAACTATATAACTAACGGATATTGATAAAAATAAGCCTTACGCATGTTTTTTTAATAAAGATCTTTTTATATTTTTGAAGGAAGAAAAACGATTTTGGAAATTTATTTTTTTTAATTTATAAATTTCCAAAGTCGTTTTTTTTCCTTTTTAACCAACGCGGTATCGTAAGCTCTTGCGTAATTGTGTGGCTACTTTTTGATGTGCTAATTTGGCACCTGCCTTAACTAAGTGCTTCTGTGCTTCATAGTGCACTCTCGTCACAAGACAAAAAATTACTCACTGTATTTTTCAAAATTCTTCTCATCAAACCCGCTATTTCTATGTTAACTTGCCCGCCTCTTGTCCGTGTGCAATGCTCTCCCGAGCACTATCTGTTTCAAGAACGACCTCTCCATAGAGTGTTTAGATAGTAAAGCCTGTTAATGAGCTAGACACTGGCACTAATACCAAATTAGAGCTATATCCTTTACAATGTACTTTTACTAGAATCTTTTTTCATGGAAATAAAGGTGAATTTTTCGTGGCGTGAATATTCATGTGATTATCGATGGCGATAATCTACAGCCGATAGTATCTCGGACGATTACATTAAAAAAAACTAGCCAAGGATTATGTCATACGATAATCTCCATGTGTGATTGATACAATATCATATAGAAATGTTAGTATTATTATTCAAAGACTACGTGAATTTAAAATATTAAAGTGAATCTACGCCAATTCCTTGCGCGTGACCAAGCCTAGAATCAGGTCTGCTTGTTTTTTTACTATTCTACTTTCAGCCATAGTGAAGTACCAATCGAATCTGTCCTAGGAACAATCCTGTAGACTGACTGATTCAGCTACCTTATTATGGCTATGGCTAAGTTACAGGCAATTTGTAGCTCGACCATAAATTTGAAAAGGGCGGTAAAAACTTTAAATTATAATTGAATGCTACTGCACCTGAAGTTGCGCTCTATTTATTTGGGCAGTGGCAGTTTTAACGGAAAAGTTTAATTTTACTTTGCGGAAAAATGATAAGCTTTGTTGTGGCAACATTGCTATTGCGTTTTTTTTACTAAGATATTTTTCATTTATTTGCAGTTAAGCGGGACAGACTGAACTTTTTATTCTCATCTGGCTCCCTATAGGGACATAACAAATAGGTACCAACCTAAACGTATTAGTGAAAGAATTACAATACTTTATTGTACACCACAAGAAAATCACAAAAAAATCTAAACCTTTACAAAACAAAGAGTACTATGGGATTATGGTTGCAGACTGATCAAATATCTATCAAACAATAATCATTGGACCAAACATCAACGTCTGGTATCTACCATAGACGACGGAAGCCCAGAACCAAACACTCAGACTTCAGATTTCATACTAACGGTTTTTTCTCTGATCGATGTTTGTCGTTGAATGAATTAGTATGGTATCCGCCTACCGTTAGTACAATCTATACGATCAAAGTGTTTTGTCTTTACATAACTTTCCTTGTCGTCTTTGTCTTTGTTCCCATTTTAGCAACTCATTACATAAACAGGCAGTTTATAAACATCACAATACATTTGAGGTAAACAAGGTGTCTGGCTCGATGGCTACTTTAAAAACTCTACTTACAAATTAAGAAGAATGGCTCAAGTTAAATTAAAATCTTAGGCCCGCGTTACTCTTTAAATTTATGCTTTTTGTATTTTCTAACCGACGGACGACTCTGGGCGTATTTGAAGCTGCTTCTGGCCCTCGTTCAGCTTATTGAGAACAACAGGGTCATTTTTTATACTGGAAGACGCAAAAGTACTGGCGCTATAAAAAATACTTCTATTTTTTTACATATGGCGGCTGTTGTCATCGTATGCTTGAAAATTGTGTGGTAAACAAATGTCTACTTCCTTCCTGCTTTATAGCCACCTTGAATGCAAGTACACCTAACATAACTTACCTTAGTATAACTTACCATACAATTACATTTAGGTACATCACTATTTACTAAATCTCATGGCAATGTGCCTCCTTACTACAATAACCCACTACATTATTTATAAAAGGGACCAAGTGCGTGTCGGGCTACGCGCAGTGTAGGGTTCCATAGTTGCCCATAAACTTATATTTACTGCCTATTTTACTCAACTAACAACTTCATTTAAGTAATTTTCAATAGGATTTGTACGAAATTATCCTTTTAACTTCTCCAAGTAAATTTTATAAGTCGACTATTACTCGTTAACTTGTTAAGCGTACTTACCTGTCATAGTTTTCCATTTAACTCCGCTATATATACTACTGCTGTGGTTTATTTCACACATTCATCGTTATAGATAGATAGATAGATAAACTCTTTATTGCACACCAAAGCAAAATACAAAAAGACACAGGAATTCAGAATAATATAAGGTACAATGGGCGGTCTTATCGCTAAAAGCGATCTCTTCCAGACAACCTTTGGATGGACAGGATAAAATAGAATCAAAAGACGGCGGTGTACGAGTACCTAAACCTACAACATATATATATATATATATATATATATATAAATACCTACATAAATTACAAATATATATACATATCCTATATAATATACATACAAATAATAATAATAATGTGAGATAATAATATGTAATAATATATAAAACTATTTACTAGCAGCTCTGAGACATAGAAAGGAAATGGTTGTATACCATAACTTTAAAAATGGCAAGTGACTTTGATGATCTAATAGAGAAAGGTAGGGCGTTCCATAGTCGTACAGCTTGCACCGTAAAGGAGTTACCATAAAATTGCGAACTATGGACAGGAGTATGAAGCTGTAGAGTTTCGGAAGAGCGAAGGTTTCGATCATGCGCGTGGTGTAAAAATTCAAAACGCTCCTTAAGATAACATGGTGAGGAAGGATTAAAAAGAACACTATAAAGCAGGGAAAGAATATGTGCATTCCGGCGAAGGCGGATGGGAAGCCACTTGAGTTTTGCGCGAAATTCTGAAATATGGTCATACTTACGTAAGCCAAATATGAACCGGATACAAAGATTTTGAAGGCGCTCAAGTTTGTTTAACTGGGCTTCGGTGAGGTCGAGGTAGCTGGCGTCAGCATAGTCTAATATAGGGAGTAGAAGGGATTGTGCAAGCATAACTTTGGTACTGGTTGGCAAAAAGTTACGAAGTCTTCGCAGCGAAGCAGAAGACGCAAACATCTTGCGACTGATCTCGGCAATGCACGGCTCCCATGTCAACTTGGAATCCATAATAATACCCAGGTTTTTCACCGATTTGCTGATAGGTATCGGCGTGCCGTCAAAAAGTACTCGCGGAAGTTGTGCGAAATCTAGCCTGGGTATCATTTTGTGACTGCCAATGACAATAACTTGTGTCTTTTTGGGGTTTACTGTGAGGCCAAAAGATTTACTCCAGTCACAAATTAGGTCCAAATCAGAATTAATTAAGTTGATTGCTCCGTACATGTTTTCAATTGTTGACTGTGTGTAAATCTGTAAGTCATCCGCATACAGGTGGTAGGAAGAAGATAATTTTTTAGAAATAGAATGAATAAAAATGGCAAAGAGAAGTGGAGATAAAACGCCGCCTTGTGGAACACCACAAGGCGTTATGTTACTGATATTGGGAGAGGACGGAAGCTCCGCGAGCTACTTACCTTCATCAGGTCTGCGGCGCTTTATACTGAGCCTCATCCCAATTTGTAGCTACTTACTTCATCAGCAGTTCAACCATCTTAGTTATATACTTAATTAATAAGTAGTTGTAAATAAATGATTTATCTATCTATCTATGTTCAATATTATACCCATGCCAAATTTTTGCCATGTTTTTTCCTTAAAGTGAACGCTGTTGATACCAATAAACAAAATAAAATACACCAAAATGATCATGTACCGTTTTACATCTCAAGAATGTGGTAAAATTGTGTCAATGTGTTCGCGGAATAATACATCATCATATATGTATAAAACTGTTCCGTTACCTACTGCGGATCAACGCACAGCCTAAACCATAAGCCCTAGAAGCATGAAACTTTGAGGGTATATTCCTCTTATAGTGAAGGGGTGCAATAAGAAAGGAATTTGGAAAATTCTACCCCTAAGGGGGTGAAAAGGGCTGAAAACCTTTGTATGAAAAGTCGTATTCCTTGAACTTCCAGTCTTGAAACTTCACATAAACATTCTTCAAACCAAATGATAAAAGTCTTATTTAATTATTTCTCCAAAATATAATAGGGGATGTAGGGGGTGTCAAAGTCCAAGAGGTCAATCAACGCACAGTTTAAACCATAAGTTTTAGAAGCTTGTTTGGGGGGTATATTCCTCTTATAGTGTAGGGTGCACTAAGAAAGGAATTTGGAAAATTCTATCCCTAAGGGGGTGAAAAGGGCTGAAAACCCTTGTATGGAAAAATGAAAAAATTGTATTCCTTGAACTTACAGTCTTGAAACTTCACATAAATATTTTTCAATCCAAATGATAAATTATTAATATAATTATCTCCCCAAACTACCCCTCCAAGGGGTTGTAGAGGGTGTACAAGTTTGTATGGGAACTTTTTAACGAGTGGTCCAATTTGTTTGAAACTCGGCATAAATATTATTCAGTGCCTACTTACAAATAATAAAAGACATTTTTTTTTCTAAACTACGCCTCAAAGGAGGTGGGATTGTATGTTACGTTTGTTTAAGAAATATTTAATGCATGGTGCGATTGCTGTAAACTTAGTTTGGATACGAAAAAGCCCTTAAGGCATGCAATTATTTTTGATACACCTATCAATTATCTATCCTACGCGAGTAAAACCGCGGGCATCGGCTAGTCAGTGATAAAAATCAAACGTGAATTTCTTCGACAATTTCCCCACCGCCTGCCGGTTGGTTGCACAATTATACGCTTTGCCACACGCCTTGAAGGTGGCTTACTGGATAGATCTCTAGACAGACCAAGAACAATCCGTTATGCCGAGAATATCCTGGTAATGCCCAATTGCATGGCACGTTGCCTCGTTGATGTTTCTGACACTCTTCTCAAATCATTTTTTTTACTACAGGGACATTAAACTATAACGCGATCGTTTTTTCGTCGACTTACGTTGCAAAATTCGTGTCCACGAAAAACCCTTTTTTTGACATAGGGATAGCCTATGAAAGTCCATTCTAATATTGATAGATTTTTTGAAATCATATGATTAGTTTCGAAACCTCTATATAAAAACTTTACCGCTTTATAATATTAGTATAGATAAGTAATTTCTATAGTATTTACCTCACTCAGTACCAACAAGGTATGCATGACTAAGTTCTAACTATATCTAACTCATTACCGACATACATATCAGCCAATTACTGCACGCAAACCTGTCAAAGCGCTACTTGTGCTGCTTTTTAGCGTCTGTCTGTTTGTTTATTTGTCTGTCTATCACACCACCTAATTATATTAACCACCAACCTACCAACTATCTTGCACTTGTCCGAAAATCAGCGCTACACCTATTCTAGGTTTGGTGCAGCATATGCTGAGATAGGGACCTTTTGACCCCACACAACACATCTTTTTATTTTTTGTAATGATTATTGTAACCTTTCTGTGTATGTGTTTATTTGTTCTGTATATTTTCACCTGTTGTTTTGTGTTGAGGTCAATTAATATATTTCTTTCTTTCTTTCTTTCTTTCTTTTACTTGGTTATTTTTATTGGTTTCGAAGAAACCACATTTATGTTTTCGGTCTTCAACAGTTTCCAAAGTGTACCATTTGGTACACGTGGTGTAAATAGACAGGCTATTTAAGTACTAAGCTGTGTAAATGTAAGTTACTTTTTTGATGAAGGTTACTCGCGTAAAGTTAGGAATTAATTTCAAGATTTCAGTTTATTGCAGGTAATTGTGTAAAAGCAGGTTAAAGTGAAAGGGGTGTGAATATTTATCCTTCTATTATATCCTCTTCCTTGAGATGAGGCTTGGTTTTAATAAAAACGAAATATTATTTGGGTAGAGTTAATAAACAATTACCTACGTTATTTTTTTATTTAGGCTTTAAATAACAAATTCATCTTAAATCCTACTACTATTACAAACGCTAAAGTTTTTGAGGATAGATGTATGTTACTGTTTCACGCAAAAACTACTGAACGGATTTTGATGAAGCTTTACAGTAATATAGCTTATATATCAGAATTACACATAGGCTACTCTTTATCCGGGTACCAAGCGGCGAAGCTAGTTATAATTATAATTATAAATAGTATTTATACTTAATATACTTAACTTATAATTTATAGTGCGGACCGCGTTGTCAAACTTGTAATTTAGGTACATTCTATTTGGAAATAGAGTACATATTTATATGATCTACACAACATATTTTAAAATTCATTCCTACAGTGGAAAGAACTTTAAACTGGTCTCCTTTCTTCTTTCATTATTTATTATTATTTACTGTGTTTTTTTTTTGAGACAACAGAAGGTCTTCTTCTCAATCTTGTCTCTCCATCTTATATATTACGTATTCTTTTTTTACATACATACTTTAAAATATCATAAAGCAATATATTCTACCTATTACAAATCAACCTACTCACCTGAGTAGGTTGATTTGTAATCAACCTACTAAGAATGTACCTACCTAGGTAGTACATTTTTTGGAGCTTTCTAGTCTCCTGCTCTCTAGTTATCTCTGCTCGGCAATCTTTTCAATATCAATGATGTTTAATTTATCCTTACCCCACACTAGAATTTCCTGTGTCGTAGGTATCAGAAACTACGAATAACGTGGTACCACAACTACCAGACTCGGAACAAATATTTTCCCCGCAGCAGGAATCGAACCCACACTTCTTGCATCGCAGCTCTGCCACCGAGGATGAATTTGTGACACCTTATGTGACCCAAAACAGACCCTCCATTTATACTTAATTCTTCGTCGGTTTCAAAATACTCTATAGATTTATAGCAGCCGGCGCATTAAATTATTCAAAGGCAGGAAACGCAATGAATTGGCGGTGACCGCGGTAGTAGAACCCAAACACGGATGTTGGTTATAAACCTATCTAAATACTACACAATTCGGTGTGTTTCCTCTGCAATACGTTATTTTCCGGCTTTGTGGTTGAAACAATTTTATGTCGGAAGTGGTACTAGTTTAAACGTGAGCAAGAGTTGTCAAGTTAACTGGGTTAATTTACTACGCAGCTTCTTTTTTTCTGTGCAATCGAAGAGTTAAACTGGATCCCAGCTTAAAATGCTAACCCTGTGTCACGCAAGTGAGCTTTACAAGGAATCAACTATTAGCGGTGCACAAAAAGTCACAGTCGTGTCGCAATTGTAAACTATTTCAAAAATTGCTTCCAAATTTTTTTTTGCCGATAAATGTAGAAAAGAGCTATTTTTTTATAATTTGTCGATGACTTCGTAATGTTTGGTTTAAGGTGCAGGTTTTTTTGATTTACACTAATATTATTAAGAGGTAAAGTTTTTAGGTTTGGATGTAGGAGGTAATCACCAAAACAACTGATCAGTGACAAATAGACAGCAGTTTTTTTCCGCTTGCTGCGTTCTTTGGTTTCTGTCTCGTTCGTTATCATTGCCTCTGGATTAAGACTATAATTTTTCTAGATCTCGTGCATCAGTGGAAACAATCCCAAAGTTGGATGCTGCGCATCGGGCGCTAGTTATAATAACAATCGTAGCGCCGTTATCCTAAATACAGTATGAATGCAAATTTATACCCTCGGAGCGATGAGGAAACTTCTGCTTCTAGTGCATGTTACTTATTGAGTCGATACTTTTGGTAATGTTCTAACAATAATAATAATTCATTTATATCAGGCAAAACAGTAAAAGTACATATACGAACACAGAACCCATAGCATATGAGTAAATACTACTTATAAAAAAAAAAATCTAGCCCGTAGTGACTTGGTTACTGCGTGGGTGCGGCTGGGTCCGGTAACCGACCCCGAAAACGTCAACATATGATTCACTTAGGCCACAGATATTTCTTCATGAAAGTCGACAAGTATTTGGTCGGCACTCTCAACACAAAGAAGTTGAAACTGAGCATCTTGCGTTCCAACCATTTGACCCTTTTGCACATCACGTGCAAATACACCTCCACATCCTCAGCCTTGATGGAGTAATGCACGTGGAGTACGTAGATCAGAGTCACGAGAATTGCCGGACGTAGCGTAGAACTCGGTCCGGTCGGTGCGATTTGGTCTACTACAATGTGGGCTGAAGTGCAAAACTTAAAGGTGTGTGGCCTTTTATACTTGCAAGGATCGTTTTCTCACAGGACGGTACCGTACAGCACGACACCCGTGCCTCACGAATTGCGGCGACAATCCGGCAATAGCGTCAGTGCCGCTTTGTTATAATAACTTTTTTACGATACTTCATAATTATGGTTTCGTACCGATATAGCCACGGTATGTAACCATATCAAGTAGCTGATGACATACCGCCCGACATGACACGTCTCGTCATTTGAACGACAAACCGCAACTGCGGTGTCGCTGCTGGAATTGCCTTGTGGGAAAACGAATGTGTTTTGTCTGATGCATATTGGAACCGTGAACTATGACGTGATATTTTTTGCGTATACCTAACGTCATTGCAGCACGGATATGTGTGCATAGTCCTTCACTCGAGCCGGCTCAGTTATGCAGGATGATGATAGATAAAGACGCGGCCTTAACCGTGCGGCAGGCCTATCTAACGCAGAGGATTTACCAGCTGATGATAATGTCATAAAATGTATCTAATATTGGGATTGGTACTTTCTATTGCGATTGGTACTAACAGGCACTCAAATACCTGTTACAGATTATAGCAATTTTTGACGAGATCGTTTTTTTTTATTTATTAATAAAATAATAAGAAAACATAACAATTTGTTTGTTTATTTAGAAGAAAGTTCGTATAATAAACTATTAGTGGTTGGTCGTAGTTTATAGGCCGTCCAAAAGGCCTTCCACTTTTATAGCTGGAACAGCTGTTAATTCAGCTTATTTTCAAGAAATGTTTGTAGAAGTTTGATTAAAGCGAATAAGAAAACCAATCGGAAGCATATTAAATCCGACTCTTCCCGATAATCCGATCCTGTGTAAAACTAGAAAAGTTCCAGAATCGTGTTCAAACGATGCCCAACTACCGAAGTTTTAGCAAATACCAGTAGAAAAGTCAAATGATTTGATTTTGATTGCATTTGAGCCGGAGACACGGCGATGTCATGGTGCGTTTCAAAACGATGGATTAAAATGTAATTGTTACAGCCAGTATTATCCTCTCCAGCCAACAACGGTTGTCTGGAAGAGATCGCTCCTAAGTGATAAGACCGCCCATTGTACTTTAATAAGAATAATAATGCAGGACATTTTCACACAGCATCATCTAACCCCAAACTAAGCAGTGCTTGTGTTATGGGAACTACATGACTGATATACTACTTATATACATTTTTTTGTAAATACATACATATTATACATAGAAAAATCCCAGACCGAATACAAATATTTGCAGATCAAACATTTGTCCCACGGCGGGAATCGAACCCGCAACCTTCTGCGTTTTAGGCGAGCCTTCGCCCACAGAGGTCGTCAATAATATATTGTTTATTTTGTTATTTGTTTATTATTTAAAGTATTTGAATTCATTCATAAAAAAAATATCTCTTTATTTTGGAAGTTTTGCTTTGATTTAAGTCAAATCAATGAAAGTTTATTATTTATTATCTTCAAATGTATGCCAAATGCAACCTCGGCTTTCTTGTCATTAAAAATAAAGTTTGTCTCTTAGCGTATAAAATTGATTGCCGAGAAGAAATAGGTGAATACGTTTCTATGCCGGCAGGTCTTTAAACAAAACTGGGAAGTTAAAACTTTTGAAGAGAAGGTACACATTTTTCAATCGTTTTGAAAGCCCAATATTTTTGACTAATAATTTGTTTGATGTTGTTCTAGTTTTTCATAACTGAGTCGATGCGGAACTTGTTCACGTTTTCAATTTTAATAAAATTCTTGGAAAACTGCGGTAACGGGAAAACAGGACACACATATTTAGATTTCACATTAAATTATGTCATTACTTTGCCATTGCTATTCATAAACTCATAAACATAGCCATTCGATATTGTTTGGCTATACTTAACTATAATTAAAATTTAATACATTTATTCATACAACTATTTACAAGTAGGTATTTACAAAAAATACAGATGAAACAGCTAGCCATCTATAGACCGTTGCAAACGAGACGCAGATGGTTGCGGGTTGCAGATATTTGGCTCGGGTCTGAGTGTTTTCTATGTATAATATGTATGTATTTACAAAAAAAATGTATTTAAGTAGTATATCAGTCATGTAGTTCCCATAACACAAGCTCTGCTGACATTGGGGCTAGATGATGCTGTGTGAAAAACGTCCTGCATTATTTATTTATTTATATTTATTTATCTATAGATAGCTCAACTGATCCAGATCACTACCAGGCGGAAGCGTTCCCAAAATACTGGCCGCATTGCCACGCAGAATGGCAATAACTGTTAAATAAAAATAATGTCATATGACATTGAAGTAACAACAGGCAACAACTTAATAAATGGAAAACACCTAGACGTACATTTTTAAACAATAACAAGGTTAAAGAATAAAAAAGTCAATTATTTGACGTGACGTTTACCGGCAATTTTAACATGAAAATATATACCCTAAAGGCCCGCTAACCAGCTGATCGGTTCCCACAACTCTCAAAATGTAACCTTTGGAGTTGCGTGGGGTGAAAGGGCTAACACAGATTGGGGTGGCAAAGGTCATGCCTTTCTAGGCATTTTCACGTAAGTAGGCATCAGAATATCGTACTTATTATGATTACGTTAGTGACCATAATATTATTACCTATTCAACGGCTGTAATTATGAATTGTACTCACACTCAATGTTGCTAAAACGAACTATATCGCCTTCGCACTCAGGTCAAATAGTCTTCCACTACCGACCTTAACCATCACCGCGCACAAGTGCTCCACAGGGCTTTCTACCTGCTTATGCCCAAACATACAACGGACTGACCATGCTAAATATCTGGGCATAGTCATTGACCAGACTCTATCCTTTAAACTTCATATTAAAATACTGGTTACTAGACTACGGAAGCTCATCTATATTTTTAAGGAACTAAAGCATGTGGCAGAGCGCGATACCATCAAAATGGTCTACCTGGCACTGTGCCAAGCTATATTCGGCTACTGCATTACTTCATGGGGTGGTGCAGCAAAAACACATATGCTGAACCTGGAAAGATCCCAAAGAGCGATCCTCAAAGTAAGTGCAGGACTTCCGTGGCAATTCCCAACAACTAAGCTCTACCAAAAATGGGACGTTCTATCTGTCAGGCAGTATTTTGTTCTGCAAATTATCCTTTCCCAACACTCCCAACTAATTTAAGACCAAAACCTATTAAAAAGCAGGCGTAGACCTGTCTACAAACAAACTTTCCCCTGGGAAAGTTTGTGAAACCAGAGCATTCAACACAACTTTCTCAAACCATTTCAGCTGTTTCCTAGGGCCCTACAATAAAATTAATAGTGTTTTGCCTATCTATTTATTTATTTATTTAATACTTTCACACAAAACAATGTAGTGCTAGGAGGACTTAATGCTAAAGCATTCTCTACCAGTCATCCTGGGCGTGCAAAAAGATGGTGTGGCGTGTCTAGTACAATGTACATACACTACAATATATATATATATATATATATATATATATATATATATATATATATATATATATATATATATACATATATATATATATATATATATATACATATATATATTACAAGATACGTATAAGAATATATAAAATATTGAAAATAGACTTAAACAAATAAAACACATAAATATTAATTGATAGTGGCATCAGTGAGAGGGGAAGTTGAAGAGAAAAAGTAATGAATTGTTCATCTTCCGTGCTCCCGAAAGTGCTCCCGTACCGACTTTTTAAATGATTCCTTTGAGTCGATCTGCTTTATTTTTAGCGGCAAAGCGTTCCATAAGCGAACTGCAACGACCGAAAACGAATTAGTCCTAAAACAGGTGTCATGTAAAGGGGTGTGAAGGAGAAGATTATCAGCTGACCTAAGTTGTCTGTCATGTGCGTCAGTCAGGAAACTGAAACGATCCTTTAAATATCTAGGGGTGTGTGGATCCTTAAGAACGGAAAAGAGGAGACATAGGATTCTTACATTTCTACGGTCACGAATGGAAAGCCATTTAAGTTTAGCACGGAAATGACTAACATGGTCATATTTGCGCAGATTATAGATAAAGCGGATACAGGTGTTAAGCAGACGATCAAGTTTACTGAGTAGTTCCTCAGTCAAGTCGATAAAGGCGACATCAGCATAATCAATAATCGGCACGAGAAGCGAGTTTGCAAGAGAAATTTTTGTCGAAATGGGCAAGAAATTCTTAAGACGTATTATGGAGTGCAAAGTAGCATACAATTTTCTAGAGATCTCTTTAACGTGAGGTATCCAGCTTAAATTGGTGTCAAAGATAACCCCGAGGTTCTTAACAGTAGAAGAGAGAGGAATAACAGAACCATCATAACAGAGGGAGGGCATGTTGGAGGCATTCACATTACAAAGACGACGAGAGCTACCAATCATGATGGCTTGGCACTTGTTGGGTTGGGATCTATCCCCTAGTTAAAAGTAAATGTAAGTCCGAAATCACAAGGTGGCTTAAAACCTTGGATTACCAAACATTCACTACATACATACTCACATACACACATACACCTCATACACACAAACACTTCATACACACATACCCTCCTCCACTCATACGCAAACCCTCCCTCATGATTACTCCTACTACACCTCTGCGATAAGCAGAAGCACCAACACCAAACACATCCCTACTTAACACCCAATTCCTACATATACAAACCTCTTACCTTACCCGCCCCACCTCCTGTATTTGTCTGCAGACTGCATTTTACTTTTTGTTGTTTTTTTTTGTCTTTTTTCTTTTTGTTCTTAATTTTTTTTTTTTATTAGTAGTAGTTCTCACCTGATTAATGTCCATGTCCCATCATCCGTGGAGCGAGAGTACTGGTGACCAGTAATACAGGTTTCAAAAACCTTTCTCTGGCACCAGCCTCTCACAAAACTGGTTTTTATAAATTTAATGTAAATTTATATCTAATCTTAAGAAACCTATGTGAGAGAAATAAATGATTTTATTATTATTATTATTATTATTGCTCATGCGTTTGGGACGAGACGATGTTTGTTTGTTCGTTTGTTTGTTTAGATGTTGTTACTTTTATTTTTTCTCCAATGTGTTTATTTTGTTTGACTTTGAGCGTCATTCATAGATAACTCCACACTTCACTTCACTATCACGTTTTGGGGGAGCTACAAAATGTGATATAATAAAAGAATTTTATGGTTTTAAAAAATACATTTTGTGAAAAATAACTTCTTGTTTTTTCATGTGCGTCAACATAATGTCTCTGAATAAGTGATCTCTGTAAATCAGATTGTTCTCTTAAGTATTATCGGTTCTATGTAAGTCTATGTATCATTTAATGCTCAATTTTATGTATCAATTTTCAGAAATAGTTACTTGATTTTGACTTCTTCAAAATCAAGTAACTATTTCTGAGATCACAAAAATAGGAGTACCTACATTTTTTGGACTTCAAGAGAACGAAATGCTAAGAATGATTTTAGTACAGTTGTTTCATCTTACGAAGTCCGCTCAGCAGTGGTTTGCGTATTACTTTGCGTTTAGTTGCCATGCTAACGGTACACGCTGTCAACAGCTGAAGTGATTACTATAAGCCATCGAACAGTTCCGACCCGTACCGCATCCCGGTCGAGACGGATTGCTCCTGAGCTTACGCAAACTAAAATAATGTGAAAGTGCATGCAACACAACAAACATTACAAACGGACTGCGTGGAATAGAACATCTGTAACTTACCTAGTTTGTTACCAAGACCAAATACGTCCCTATTCTGCTCCAATAATTCCAATAAGGACTAATGAACGATAAATGTATCTAATTCAAAATCGAAATCCATATCAAATCCCACAAAGCTAAATGTTGTAATTATTACTGCTCGCGCAAATGGAGTCTAAAATTAGAGGGCTCACAGATCAACGTGTAAAATTTTAATTATGCATTAAGGTAGCACACATCCATAATTTTGCTAACAAGCATTCGCACGTGACATTGTCTGCAATGTGGATCTAGAGCCCGGTCAAATTAACGCGTTGGTATTATAGTACACTAGCTTCTGCCCACGGCTTCGCCCGCGTGGTACTCGGATATAAAGTAGCTTATGTATTATTATGATGTATAAGCTATATTACTGTAAAGTTTCATCAAAATCCGTTCAGTAGTTTTTGCGTGAGAGTAACAAACATCCATCTTCACAAACTTTCGCGTTCATAATATTAGTAGGATTTACGCGAACTTTGACAACCATTTGACAACCATTTCAATATAATCACCACCGCCATCTCAACCGGATTCCGCTAAATAAGCAACAAACCTGTGAAAAATATAGGTAAACGCAAGATTTCTCAAAGGGTTTATTATTTCCTTTTGAGGGATTAATCCCTAAAAATACATTCCTTCATCAACATCAAAGCCATCTAGGTGTAGGTAGGCGAGTATCTTCTCGTAGTTTAATTTTATAAATCACAGATTTGTTCACCTTTTTGGAAGTTTGTGGAGCCCATACTATGAAGAACATACTCTGACTATGGTCCTGTTCCTATATTTAGGATCGACCTTTAGGCTTTGACAGCTTTTAAGTTCAGGTGGGCAAACCCTTGACACTCGATCCTAATCGCAATTTGGGATTAGGATCGAATTCGTGCATTTGGTAATTTTGAATGTATTACTAGCACACGATTCAACAGAATCAAGAGCAATGATTGACAGAATCAAGAGCAATGATTGCATTGATAAAGACACGACCCTGATAATACAATTAGGCCAGAGTTGTGGTGTCCAACGGCTAGACCTTATCAATCTAGTGGAGACGTTATTAGAAAAGGCAGATTCAGGGCTAGCTAAGTTAATTCTTTGTGCTTTCCCCTACTCTAAATCATTGAGTGCAAAGGATAATAACAAGATTTTTAATCTTAATTTAATATTATATAATTTGACTTGTCGTCATAGAGACGTTTTGTATTTTGAAACTAATGATTTCATTAGTAATTTTATTTTGACTAATGATACTGTGTATCTTTGTAAACGTAGTAAATTGATAATTGCTAAATTGTTAGCATTTAATGTTTATGATCCCGTTATAAGTATTATAACGCACTTCACTGACGAACCTTTAATTAGTAGTAGTACTAATGAGGGTATACAAGCTATAAGGTCAGCTAACAATCATTTAAACTGACCACACCGACAATGGGACAGTCAGGCACACTTCATATTGTCCACCAAAATATACAAGGCCTGCCCAGCAAAGTCTTAGAAGTAGAATTATTTTTAAGTCATTTTAATGTAGACATTATGTGTGTTACTGAACACTGGATATTACAATTTGGCTTACTCCCATATTTCCAGAATTTTAATATTGTAAGTTCCTACAAACGTAAGAACGCCATACGTGGTGGCTCTTTGATTATTGTTAAAAATACTTTAAAATGCAAGGAACGTAAAGATATCGCAAATCTCAGTATTAAGAGGACTATTGAGCTATCGTGTGTTGAGTTGGAGCGGCATATCGTTGTG
Source organism: Perizoma flavofasciatum (assembly GCA_958496245.1). Taxonomy (NCBI): domain Eukaryota; kingdom Metazoa; phylum Arthropoda; class Insecta; order Lepidoptera; family Geometridae; genus Perizoma; species Perizoma flavofasciatum. The sequence continues at coordinate 4,251,316 of OY292439.1, read as the reverse complement.
TGCGTTTACCGTCCCCCCGATGCGAACCAAGCTATATTTGAATCCACTATGGAAGAAGTATTGTTAAAAATGTTTGCCTGTCATAAAATGTTAATAGTGTGCGGCGATTTTAATATAGATATTCCGGTTAATCCCTTATCTGAGAGACTTATAAATTTATTTAAATGTTTTAATCTCAAACATCTATTTGATGAACCTTCAAGGGTGACGCTGACTTCCGCCACCTGTTTAGATAATATTTATTGCAGTAATATTCCAATTAATAAATCAGTAATTAAACGTTTTAGTTCAGATCATTATGGTCACAGTGCCTTATTTACTTGTAACTTAGAAAATGAGCCCCAAGAATTCACTTACCGGCCTATCACTGAGAGCCGTATTAAGAAATTCCAGGCCAGTATTCAATCTCAAATGTCTCTAGTTCCATGCATGGATGACCCTAATGAAATTTTTACTATTTTAACAAATGTTATCAATAAGGCACACAGTAATATTTTTAATTTAAAAACTTGTAAAACTAAAGCACGTGTTGGATTTGCTGAATGGGCTACACCAGGTATTTATAAAAGTAGGAATAAATTATATGATCTATACGCAAAGAGGGAGTCGATGCTACACGATCCTACGTTTATCTTTTACGTAAAGAATTATTCCAAAACTTTCAAAAAAGTTTGTCGTGCAGCAAAATCGATGCATTTAAGAAATAAAATTGCAAAATCTTCCAATAAAATTAAGGCTACTTGGAAACTGATAAATAATGAAACAGGAAAATCTAAAATCCGGATTAAAGATATAAATCTGAACTTAGAAAATAAAATACTGACAAATAATATTGATATTGCAAATGCATTTGATAGTTTTTTCTCTAGTGTACCTAAAATTGTAACCCAAGCGTTAAACTCTTCAGCCGCTAAAGCGACTTCTTTATTAGAGTCAAGTGTTGAAAAATGTGAAGTCGTGTTTGGCTTTGGATACGTTAATGCAGATACTATTCTAAAAACATTTAAGTCACTAAACATAAAGAATACTGAAGACCTATGGGGAATATCGATAAAAGTTCTAGGTGCGATAATCATTGATATCGCTCCGTGTTTAGCCCATGTTTTCAATAGTTGTGTTGATAAAGGACTATTTCCTGATCTTATGAAATACAGTAAATTAATTCCTTTGTTCAAGTCTGGAAATGTTAGAGATCCAGCAAATTATAGACCGATTTCTGTATTGCCCGCGCTAAGTAAAATCTTTGAAAAAATTATTCTTTCTCAACTATTGACACACTTCAACCATAATGGGCTACTTCATAATAATCAGTTTGGATTTACCAAAGGTCGATCTACAACCGATGCTGGAACCTTGCTCTTAAAGCACATATTGGAAGCCTGGGAGAACGCACAGAATGCTATCGGAGTATTCTGCGATCTGTCCAAGGCTTTTGATTGCGTAAATCATGGTACTTTAATATCCAAATTGAATCATTACGGCATTCGAAATAAAGCACTGGATCTTATTCAGTCTTACTTATCCAATAGAGTTCAAAGGGTTGAGGTCGGTGGTGAGAGGTCTTTGGGATCTACTATTGACATGGGGGTGCCGCAGGGTTCGATACTTGGCCCTTTTTTGTTTCTGGTATACGTTAATGATCTTCCCTTTTTCGTGGAAAACTTATGTAATTTAGTTCTATTTGCAGATGATACTTCTATAATATTCAAAGTTGATAGATCTAAAGCTAATTACGACGATGTAAACTTATCTCTATCGAGAGTACTTGATTGGTTTACCGTCAATAATCTTCTACTGAATGCTAAAAAAACTAAGTGTATGAAATTCACTTTGCCTAATGTAATTCAGTATGACACCGACATTAAATTAAATGGAGAAACACTAGATCTAGTAGATTCTACTATATTTTTAGGACTCCATATTGATTCAAAATTGCAATGGAGTCCGCAAATAGAAGCACTTGCAGGTAGACTTAGTTCTGCTGCATATGCAGTTAGAACAATTAGACACCTTACTGATGAAGCCAGGTTAGTATATTTCAGCTACTTTCATAGTGTCATGTCATATGGTATCTTACTGTGGGGGAAGGCAGCAGATATTCAAACAATTTTTGTTTTACAAAAAAGAGCAATACGTGCCATTTATAATATGAAGCCTCGTGATTCTCTGAGAGAACGATTCAGAGAAATAAACATTATGACAGTAACTTCACAGTATATTTATGAAAACTTAATGTACACGCATAAAAATAACGCTAGTTTTATAAAAAAAGGTGATGTCCATAACATTAATACTAGAAACAAAAATAAATTACTCATCCCGAAATTTAGATTAGAAAAGTCCAATGGGTCTTTTATGGGAAACTCTGTACGCTTCTATAATAAGCTTCCGGAAAATGTAACCGAGCTGCCTATTCGAAGATTTAAATCTTATATAAAGAACAATCTAATAAAGAAGGCGTATTACACCTTAAATGCCTATATTGACGATAAAACTGCATGGCCCGATGTCGTCGCTCCGCTCCTTCGTTAGCTTAATTGTGGAATTGTATATCTGTGGTATCATATTTTTCAAGAATAGGTTAAGCATTACTATTATAAAGCGTATAGTGTGTTGTCATAAGAACTTAGGTTGATACTTTTTAGACTTTATTTAAGTCTCTGACTAGTACTTTTTTCTATAAATGAGTCTCGTTCATTTACGTTCGATTGGCACCACACTAAAGCTGAATGAAGGATCATCAAAAAAATAACCAAGCAGAGTTTGTTGCCTGATTCTTCTATGCTTGGTCGCGCGCGAGGAACCGGCGTAAATTCACTTTAACATTTTAGATTCACGTATAGTTTTTAAGTTGACGTTTCTATATGATCCTTGTGATTTCAATGAATAAAAACCTATTGACTTTGACTTTGACTTTGATTGAAATTTGTATTTGGTGAAATTTTATAGAACTAAATGAAATAGATTATGCTATTTGTTAATTATACTTTTGACGCGAATCGACGTTGAGGTTCGAGATCAAGGTAGATTTTGCGATTGAAATGTCACATGCTAGAAAAATTATAAAAAGACCGAAACTAGATTGGATTAGAATTGAATTGAGATTGTATCGATTGTAAAAGGTAGCCTAGTCATCAGTTTTCGTGCCGGTGCACGAATCTTCTAAAGATTCGGCACCTTTATTGGTTTATAGTATTTACGACCCAGAAGCCGTTTTTAACCTTATCATGGTTACATCCCTTCGACGCTACGTAACACAATTTAAAACAGTAGACAAACACACCAACCAATCGTCTAGAGCTAAGTATACCTCTAGAGATACAGGAAATGTGACGTTTGATACGCACAGGTAACGTAATTATCAATCCAAATTGTACGAGAGTTCAGTATAATTTATGTACACGCGTGTAATTTGAGCCTTCTGCGAGTGAAATAGCTTCTTGATATCTGTATTAGGATATTACCTAATAATAATTGATGATCTATACAAACATTTGAATATCCAGGAAACACTCTCTGAGATTAATAACTAATCTTCGACTATACTGGAATATATCAAAAAAGTTTTTGATCGGAGTTGATGGACGAAAACATTATGATTGTTGCAATTCGTCGATTCGTCAAAAAGCGGACGAATTGACGGGCTGACAATTTTGTTAGGTGTAGAAACTTGGTGGTTGAAAGTGTTGTGACAATAGATAGGCCATATAGCTTGCAGAATCGTCTATAGTTCTGAATAAAAGCTTTCGAATGGTGACCACGGACCCACCGACCCAGTGTAGGATAGGCCCCAACGAGATTTACTTAAATAAATAACCCCAAGATTCCCTGTGACGTGGGTATCAGGAACTATGAGTACCATAGTACTATAACAACCAGACCCGGAACCGTATGGAAGCAGTCGTAAGGGCCCGGGGAGGGAGGGAATACAAATTATTGAATAAATTTTACTTAAACTTTTTTTACGTTATTTCTTAGTCCATTTCATAAAATCTCCATATAGGTTAGAAGTGCATTGTTAGGAAGAAGCATCAGAAACATTAATTTGAATTTGTAACATTAACATGGATAATTCGAAACGTTATACTACGTTATACCTGCTGTTATATGGCATTTTCATTATTTCCGTATAATACAATATTATTCTAATAATGCATTTAAAATATAAACTTGAAAAGTGTATAGATTTTTTTAATGAAAAGTGTATTTGTTCCGTAGCGGGAATCAAAACCGCACCACTTGCGTCGCGGCCGGCAACTCGCCCGCCACACCATCAAGGTCGTCAGGATCGATGACTTCTTCCGAATAGAACTACTGACTGCAAGCCGCGGCGACAATGCTACAAACTGACGATTTCATAGAAATCTGTTCAATCTGTTATTACTTCGGCAATAAAAGTTGAATGCATGGTGCATAGTTAGTATTGTGCTCGTCTGCATTAGTGCTTAGGCTAAAAATAGGGCGTATACTTATATTTTTACATAGAAATCTGTCACTAAAACAAGCCTAATGAGTGAGTGCAGGCAGGAACATGAAGGGTTGATTTAAAATTTTAGTAGCTAGGTATATAGTATTTTGGAAACTTTCGTGATCAGTTGTCATAATTAATATATTATGGTTATTAACTTTACGTATAATTAGGTAAATAAATAAAAATAAATAATGCTGGGCATTTTCACACAGCATCATCATCATATAGGTAAATAGTGTCATATCGTATACACCTAAATAAACGTGAATCTTAAAATTGTTAATGATGATAAAACGGCTCAATTTACCTTACTATTTACCACTTAGTTGAAATTCATGTTAATCTAAAGAAGCGTAAGCTATAAATTACGGCCCGCTCCAGTTTGCTTAATAAACCGTTTAATTTATAGATTTTTCGCATTAATTACAGAGCGATTCCCAGAATCATTAGTCGGGATCATTTAACGGACTTTGTGAAATTGGTAGCGTTTAAAAATGCTCACAATGGCTCTCTATTCACACAAACGTACTTTGAGCTTAGAACCTGAATTTTGTTTACAGCTAGGTAGATTGAGCTTCCAATAATCAATGCATTACAAATTATTTTAGTAACTATAATTTGTATGAATTGTTTAGTTAAACTATCAAAGTATACATTTTGTGGAGCTCAAAAACTTAAAAGTTCAATTTGAAAGCTACAATTTGTAAGAGAGAGAGAGAGTTTTAGAAGTAGTAAAACTCCTTGTCCGGGGAAGTACTACCACCATACCTGTTTCTGCCGCCAAGCAACTCGCATTGATGTGTTCCTGTTTGCAGGGCGTTTGGCGTAATTATTTTTTACTAGCTTCTGCCCATGACTTCACCCGCGTAGTACCCGGATAAAAAGTAGCCTATGTGTTATTCTGATGTATAAGCTATATTACCGTAAAGTTTCATCAATTTCTGTTCCGTAGTTTTTACGTGAAAGAGTAACAAACATCCATCCTCACAAACTTTCACGTTTATAATATTAGTAGGATGGTTATTGTATAGTATAAATAAATAAAGAAACGTGACGAAAATCGAAATCTCGAGTAAATCGACTAAATCCGTATTGTTATAGTCTCATTTCTCAGTAATAAAACTCAGTCTAACTTTGTCAAGAACAACTTAGGTTTTAACTTTACAGCAGCCCTTAAAGTTTATAAAGCGTTGCGAGGACATGATATTAAAATACTTAATGGACCACATAATATGGTAATGTTGACTCGTAAACCAACAATGTAACAGCAAGGAGCTACGAAAGACTTGCAAGGTTTTACGAGCTTGGTCGCGTAGCCTACATTTGTTTTGTATAAACACTGCGCCTGTTTGATGTATTTCATACAACATATGAAATTCGACTCCAGCGCCGCGCCCGCGCTTCACCGTTTCTTTTTGTGATGACATTGTATGTATCGAGACTAGATTATTAATGAATTTCGTGATTCAGTTGAAGTCGCCACATCGGCGTAAATTCACCCAGGAAGCTTGCACATGCACATGTTTTTTGCTAGGCTAGATAGTCGGACCGACCTTTTTATAGGACTTGGAGCTAGTAGATACTATTTAATTTATAAAAGAATGCTCTATAATCTCCGGCAAAACTGCGTAGCAATTGTCTGATGTGAATGAGCATACTTAAAGTATAAGATCTTCTCTTAATCTTAGTTTATAAAGTCAAGTTATGTAAATAATCCTTATAACTTTTAATTTGAGTTCAAGGGCATGGTTGTCATGCCAGCTACTTCATATTTATAAATTATTTATTCAAAAATAAACCCTCCAAAACCAAATACAAACTTTCTTGTTTCAAACAAATAAGAAAGGAAAATTCGGCTCAGAAGCGAACCGTATCAAAATTGTATAACGCCTCCGTTTCATAACGCGGAACTATTTTGATGCTTACAAAGTTTCTAACTCCACTGCGGCCATTGTAAATTGTTACAAACTCGCTCTTTAAATATTCAGATCGTAATTAAAAATAACAAGCAGCACAAATTATACAGCTGCCAGCCAACTGCGGCGCACGAATACGGTACGCATGTGTTAACTTATCATCGCTTCAAAGTCGAAAAACATTAGTTCTTTAAGCAGGTTTGATGGTGTCTGCAATGAACCCTGTTGATTTATTATTACTATTGATCATGATTGGTGCATATTGTGCCAACTTCAAAAAGCATGTACGCCGTCTCTGCTATTCTTGATGATTTTAATTATTTGCATATATTTTGTAGACCAAATAAAACAAATGTTTTTTGTAAACTTTCGATTCCTTGTGACCGATCACAGTTTTCCATGCATTGGATTTTACTGGTGTGTGATGGCATCTTTGACGACTGCGTCACGGTCCATTGCAGTGGACAGGAGCCTTAAGACTGCTTACTGTAAGGTTTCATAAAATACTTGCGTAGATACTTATTGATTTAGTAACCATGAAATGAAACAGTAGACGACTTCATCGCCTACCCGAATCATTCTCATGGGCGATCTATGTTTTAAGATTTTATATAGTTAATATTGTATAAAAATGATCATTTTATACGTAAATTTTCCAGGTAGAGATAGCTTCCTTATTTTATGCACTTTAAACTCTTTAATTCTTAATTTCATGAGCTTGCTAGCCAAATCTAAGCTTAAAAATATAGCTTTCTTCACGTAGTATACCGATATAAAATAGTTTCTCTTACACATCTAAACATCAATACTTGCACATTTATAATGTTACTAGCCTCTGCCCACGGCTTCACCCGCGTGGTACCCTGATAAAAAGTAGTTTATCTGTTATTCTGATGTATAAGCTATATTACTCTAAAGTTTCATCAAAATCCGTTCAGTATTTTTGCGTGAAAGAGTAACAAACATACATCCTCACAAACTTTCACGTTTATAATAGTAGTAGGATTAGCCTCTACCCATGGCCACTCGTGTGTTATCCGCTGTAAAGTAAAAGTAGCCTATTTTTTCCCGTAAGTCACCAAACTAAACAATCTGTTTGTGTCATCAAGATCTGTTTTGCCTTTACGTAAATTTTGTTAACAACTAACATCCTCTATCGATCTATCTCATCAGCCGGTACACTTACTGCTAAGTAAAGACCTGTTCTCGATTACGCCACTCCTGGTGGTCTTGTGCTAGCCATCCACGGCTCACCTACTGCCATCACAATACTTATAAAATTAGTTATATAATTATTTTAAAAATATATTATTAATTGCATATCAAATAAATAATCATCTATCAATTATTTTTTATCATTTATATACTTTTTTACATCAATTAAATTATTTCACTACAAATAAACTAAATGTTTAACAAAACTAGCACTGCAGATAATTCGAAAATATACATCAACACTACTTTCCTTTTTTTCAAAAATCAATCTTTTTTTCAATGCAAGACAAATAAATTCCTTTAGGTACAAAAATACGACAGTCTTATCATAAATACTGACAGCACAGCAAATTAGCCAGAGCGAGCATAGATAATACTCATCCTCATAGCAAAATAAGCTAAAATAAATAATAGCAACAATAAGCTGAGATAGGACCTTTTCGAATAATACACACCATTGCAGCATAGACTGCCCTCGTTAGCACTGGTTAGCACCCACTTATTGTACCTTCTCTTCTGTATTTACTGTGTTTCTTTAATTGTTTGTCTTTTTTTTCATTTGTACTTGTCTGTGCTGTATTGTATGTGTCGAATAAAAAACTATCTATCTCTATTTATCAAAATACCTATCCGAGTGGCATATATCCTAATAAGCACCTCAATACTTGCTCAAGGTTGATTGAAATAACGGACGACTCACCTACTAATCTGTGGTCAATATTTGTAGACAAAATAAATGCAAACAATAAGTTAATGTTGGCCTGAAAAATCCTTCCTAGGCAAATCCGTCTTGGATAGGGTAGGTTATTAGGGGTTTTTTATTACCACTCAGAAAAAGAGTATTGCTATCCGATCTCTACCCTTTTTTAAAGTATAAAATAATAAGATGATATGTCAAATAAAATGCTGTTTCATTTATCTAAACTGCTGGTTATATAAAAAATAGAAGCTTTATATATTTAAAAAAAAAGAGTTAATAAGTATAATTTGCGTTAGTCATTATTAGCTGTGCATTAATAAAAAAGCTTTACTTTAAGATAAATAGCGGTAGGCCACGATTATAAATTGTAGATTATTTAGTAATATTTTGAGTTGAGTATTTTCCTGTGCAATCAGTAATTTTGATATGAATTCTGATTATGTTTTGGATACAAAAAGTTATTTTTTTTTACGTTTAAATACTACCCAAAAAATATTCAGAGACTTTCATAACCAATTTATTTTTTTATTTTTTTTATTTATATTGTAATGCATAAAAATTAATATAATAAATCACCTCTAAGTAGGTAGGTTTAGGTACTTACCTACTTAGAGGTGATTTATTATATTCAACATTTGCATGACGAATTTAGTCAAGTACACTAATAAACTAATAAACCAGCCTAAAAACCAATGTTCCTGTATTCAAGCAAATAAAGTTCTTCATTTAATAAACATCCTTATACAATACGATAAGTCGTATTTTAAATTTTCTAAGGATGTTACTATTTTACAGTAAAATACAGGTAGTAATATAATCACTAATAGTAATATAACTGTTTATTGTCGATTTGTTGACGGTTCGTCGCTCATTTATAAGCGCTTAATTATGAGCATCGCCGTTACTCTCTACGACAGACGGGCGCATACCCTAACCACTATAAATTATAATACTACTAGTTGTTGCCCGCGGCCTCGCCTACATGGTATGTTAATAAAAGTAGCATGTGACCGTCTCCAGGCTTCAATCTATGTCCACCAACTTTTGAATGAATCGAACCAAGGATTACAATTTATACAAAGTTTAGAACCCAATGGCACACCCCCAAAGGTATGTTTCATTATTTACTTTAAAGTTTATTTGTTTGTGAGCGAATCAAACATTTTTTTTTTCATAGAATCCCCTATTTAACCCCCCTTAGGGGTTCGAAAAGCCTATGTGTTATTCCAGATCCTAAACTATCTACATTCCAAGTTTCATCAAAATCGGTTTAGTAGTTACGGAGATACGTGGATTATGACTATTACTATTAACAAACATTCACACACACACACACACACAAACACACACACACACACACACACACACACACACACACACACACACACACACACACACACACACACACACACAGAGAGAGAGAGACTTTCGCATTTATTATATCAGTAGGATAATCCATGCATTTACGATATAAGTCGGACGTAGTGGACACGACACATCCCATGCAATCCCAGCTTATTACAGCACCATAAAGCAAGAATGGCCGTAAACTGAAACGTACGAGGTAATTGAAAAACTGTAACAAAACCTCGTTAAAGGACGTTACGGGGACCATAAATAATAAACGGATATATAACGACAGTTGACATGTTGCGTGGGTTCAGAAAGGTCACTGGGTGCCAGAGACTTTCAAATTTGCTAACGCATCTGTGTGTTAATTTATTTAAATCCAAACTTCACAAACAGCTCTATGCAAAATAGTTAATAAAATTGAGCATTTAAAGTATAAATTGTATCTAAGTATATATTTGGAACTAGATATTAAGTATAGATTCTTTTCTTGTAACTTTTAAAATATATTTAGTTTATTCCATTTTTTGTAGCTAGTTATTTTTATATAAATTATATTTTTCTCTAATTTTGATAATTTTCTACGCACTACCACCCAACTCTTCATGAAGAAAATGATAATTAGCTTTAAGTTAGTATTTTTTTATCTTGTGTAATCTACATACATATGATATACATAAAGTCACGCCTGTTCCCCGAAGAAGTAGGCAGAGACCTCGGATTTCTGCTTGCTTCTATCCTGACATACTTCTTTAGCTTCATTTATCCTCATTATATTTATTTATCTTTATTTATTAAGAATACGACTATAAATTCGTCTTTCAAAAATCTACGGCCTCTAAACTAATGTCGTGAGCAGTTAGAATACATGAATACATAACAAGTGACTACATAACGGCTAAGCGTGTAAACATTACTTTCAAATCATTACCCTGCTGAGGGACGAAACCCACCTCATCCTATTTACTAACAAAACTACCTTCACAAACATCTTATAAAGGTAATAGTGAAGGAGATAAAAACATGCGACTACACTACATTTGACGAATAAAAAGATATCTTCCTTTTGAGGGGTTTTCGCAGTTCTATGATTCCGTTTAAAACAAAAAATAGATCAGTTTTGGTGCTGACTAATCCGACTTTTCTTTTCTTTTGATAGGACAGTAGAAATTGGTAAGTCTCTTAGGCATGTAGCAGCTATGTCCCTGCAGGCATGAGGACCAAAACAATTAATGATATTATTATGACTATATTACGTACTTTCCTATTCTCTTGCTATTCTCCGCGCAGTGGCCACTATACAGCCACGCACAAAGAGAAGAATGGCCAAGTCAATTCCCGCCTCATGACCGTTGCGGACGTCGCTCATGAAGGACTTTAAAACCACCACAGAAGAATGGTGCAATAAGCAGCAATAAGCTGAGATAGGACCTTTTCAACTTATACACGCCATTGCAGCATAGACTGCCCTCGTTAGCACTGGTTAGCACCCACTTATTGTACCTACTCTTCTGTATTTACTGTGTTTCTTTAATTTTTTGTTTTTCTTTTCATTTGTACTTGTCTGTGCTGTATTGTATGTGTCGAATAAGAAACTATCTATCTATCTATCTAATGGTACCACCGCTAAATAGTCGGCGTAGGTCACAAAAATACGAGCGATTTTGTATATTTATATAATTTTTTACTTATACAATTGTGTAGGAAATGTTCCAAGCTCCTAGTCTATCTATAAGACGAGTTTACCGGTAGTTTCCCTCTTTGCTCTAATACCTAAGTTATATTTGGATGGATGTATTTGAATATTTTGAATAGGGTCCATTTTTTCTGTTTGCTCACATTATAGACGCCACAGTGTTATTGATTCAGGTAGCCACTTTGAAATCGAAGGTAAAGTACTTTATAAATAAGATAAGGATAGTAACTGAGACCTCGTAAAGGCAATATAAAATGCTTATAAAGAAGTGTATCTGATTTGTATGAAAACTTCTCTATACTGAATTTATATGAAATGCCCTTTTCATGCGCCACATACATCAAAGTTCAAGCCTCCGCGAGATGTCATTTCTCCACACTGGTCCTTTCATTGTCGGTCACTAGAAACGTTTAAGGGCCATAATACTTCATCTCTATTTAAAAGGGTTAACCATTTTTATTTTTATGACGACCTCTGTGGTGTAGTGGGCGAAAGCCCGGCTGCGACACAGAATGTTGCGGGTTCGATTTCGCGGGTCAAATTTTGTATGATCTGCAAATATTTGTCTCGGGTCTGGGTGTTTTCTATGTATAATATGTATGTATTTATATATTAAAAATATATATAAGTAGTAAATCAGTCATGTAGTTCCCATAATACAAGCTCTGCTTAGTTTGGGACTAGATGATGCTGTGTGAAAAATGTCCAGCCTTATTTATTTATTTATTAATAATTTCTTTATTATTTATTTATAAAGTAACTTCAAAACCATTACCTACTAAGTAAGATACGAGGTTAGGTCTGAAGAAGTCCAGAACGAAAGGGATAGCAACCTAATTCAGTATCTTCAAAACAATTACTAGGTTAGATATGATGATAAGTCTTAAGTAGTTCAAAAAGTTTATCTTTGTGCCCTGCGGGTTTATTTACATCAACTTTCAAATTCTTCCCTCGAGACTGCTGTGTCAAAATCGAAGAAGTTGACAGTAATCATAAACCCGCAGGGCACTGACCTAATACATGGTGATCAAGAAGAACCGGTGACACGACGAATTAACGAACCAACTTTTCAGCCAAATAGGTGGATAGATTAAGCAAGTTTTGGGTCAGTGGGGACTTCGGCTGCAAAGTGCGGAGTAGACGGCGTTAATTGCGACGCCCTGAGTTCATTAGTCCTCATCTAGGACGTCCAAAGGTGGAAATGGATTGTGGAGAACTAAAGCCCAAGTTTACTTAGTGTCGTACGCCGTTATTTTACAGAGGCCAATATTCAGCGGCTGCACTGCAGGCAGCATAACAGGAGAGGCATCTAGGTACTTGTTCTACAACACTTGTTGAACGCTGGCGTTTAGCTAGACAACTGTTTCTCAAAGTGGGCGATAACGCCCCCTTGTGGGCGCTGAAGGCCTTCAGGGGGGTGATAGAAGACTCTAGAAAATATTGGAGGCGCTAGGGCGGTCTAGAGGGGTAAGCATAAGTTGTTATGTTTAAAAACTTTGGGGGCGCTAGGTTTTTTTTTATTCTGAAAGTGGGCGGTGGGAAATATAAGTTTGAGAACCTGTGAGCTAGACGGTCAGACTACATGGTTGCTAGAGGTATTTCACTAGGCGAGATTCTAGGCGCCTAGCCAGGTTTCTTTCTCGTTTTCTGACGAAATACTCTAAACTGTAGGCGCAAGCGAGACGCGAGGCTACGCTTGCAGTGGGGCCGCAACTACTGAGTAATTAATTACTTCTGTGTTTAGTTAGACCACCATCTTACATCCGTCAAATGGAGGACGCCGTTGTCTTGTAAAATCTTCATTAATACGTTTGGAGAATGAAGTACCTACGTAATCCAGGTATCTCCATTGGATCTATCTCTATTTAGGTATATAGTGTGTAAATTTGTAAGTGGCGGTGGAGGTGGCGGTGGAGGTGGCGGTGGCGGTGGCGGTGGCGGTGGCGGTGTCGTCATGCATCACTTTGACCGGGCTTTTTTTCAGAGCTATTAGTAGCTGATATACAGAAGCAAGAACCATCTAGACGTATACAGACTTTTTAAATCTTTTATAGATTTGTGACAGCTTGGTTTCGAAATTTTAGGCTGTATTTCATCGAAAAAACTTTGTACACACAACCAAATTTCATAGGTCGTTTTATATCATCTTACATACTCCATATGCAAATTCCTTCGTTTTTATAAAACGTAAGTTTTCTAGGTCTACCTAGGTTTTATTTCCCAAAAGGTTTCAAAAAAGCAAAACTTTCATTTGGCTACAAAATCTTTTATGTTCCTATTTGCATTGAAAAAGTTTTATCTCACCCTAAAATATACAACGTAATGAATCGGTAGCAATATTATTTGAAGATCTACATCAGTGTTTCTCGACAAGATATCCGTACAAAAGTTAGCGTTACGCAAAATCAAAATTTCATTTAAATACCCTGGATTTAGTCTTCAGATGAAAAGATATTACAACCACACCATAATGACAACAAGAGATGACACAACGTCCCTCCCAATAAAAATTAATATAAAACTATGAAATCGTATTATAGTATGGGACTATCTACTCGTTTTCATCATGTTTTTTCACATTAACTTTCACTCTTCCCACTCGAATACTGCCCGGCGTAATTTTTCAACTTTGGTCCGCCTGGCACCTACTCGTACATGATTATCTAGCTAACATTAAAACTATTTAGCTCTAATGGGCGTTTGTCTATAGGCCCAGGTAAGCGAAGGACTGGCGTATAAATATTTTATGGCGATTGAACGAACTCAGTCAAAAAGCAACAATAAACAGTAAAAAGTGGGTCAAGGGTATAATTTGATATTCAGAGATATTCGTATGCGTGTTGTATCCGTATTCATCATTATTATTCACATTTTGACACCTTCTGCTGGGTTGGTTTCCTAACGTAGCGGTAGCCGTTAGTCCGTAAAAAAGCGGTGACCGCGATTTTCAACCTTACACCATTAAAATTCTTGACGTACCCAGAAGTTTATTAATTCATTTCAACTGAATTCACCTACTGGTGCACGAAGATAATAATTTTCCGATCTACTACTGCACATAAAACAATGAGGATTTTTTGCTAAGTAGGTACTCCTAATAAACCTAAGAGTGATTTATCTAAGCCTTCGACTTGAAGGTGCATCTGAGCTTCCTCATTTAAATAGATATCGATATTTATATAGCAATGGAGAGAGCTATTCTTGAAGTTTCACTACACGATAAAATCTGAACGAAGATTTCCTTAGAAGAACTAAAAAGCCACCTTATATATCCCATAAAATTACAAGTAGCAAATTGAAGTGGCAATGTGGTCTTAGCTCATAGAACCGACAAGCGCTGGGAAAGAAAGGTTCTCCCTGATGTCGCTGAATGGACCGATGACATAAAGGGTGCGGAAATTCTGTGGATGGAAGTATCGTTCGTCATGGAACTTGTTGAGGGAGCCCTATTTCCAGCATGGACTTCTACAGGCTGATGAGAGAATGAAAGAAGAAGATAGAAAATACATTTATTTGATCCACACAATGACACAAAATTTCCAGGTAGGTAGATACTCGTATTGCGATGATGAGCTACATCGCAATATTAATTAAGGAGACACTTTTAAGAGTTTTTTCAATGTGCTTTCTATTCTAATTCCTAACTATTAGTGATTATTGGGGAGAATGCTTTGTCTTTCATTTACTCAATTCCTTATATTTTACAACTGAGAGTATCTCTTATTTGATGATGAGTTTAACGATGACAAAAGTATTATGAGGCAGCGAGGCAGGGTCCCAAAACTATAACATAGCGTGTCTCAACACATCTTAGGTATTTTCTATTAGGTACCAATTTCTAACCAATTCACCTTCATTTTTTGCCGTACGAAATCCTCACGTACCTCGAAAGTAAAAAGACATTAAGAAAACAGCTTTCAAGTTTCTGAAATATCAAATGGTTTTCTTGAGGCACTTTATCAACTTCATCGCATTACAAGAATAAAGTGCGTCTACGGATTATTGCGATATTGAACTGAGAATGTTTGAAAACACTCAGCTTTTTTTCATAAAATACTCTCGCTTGCTGTCGTAAATCAGGTTTGATGAAAGAATCAATGGCAAAATGAAAACCCAGTATACCGATTCGTAGACAATTGAATGAGGGTCCTCAGTTGGCATGCGTTCTGAATGTTCCCCACTTTATCAGAAGAAAACACATTCATTTGTCTCCATGAAATATAACAAAACAATATTAACAATATTCTCATCTTTCGGAGACATCAGTTAGAGCCGGTGCAGCGGCTGAGGATTTCAAGAGGCGCCTAGGAGATAGGAGTCTCGACAAAGCCTACTTATTGAGCCTTTTGGGGTTGAGACTCTGGGTCCGTGGGAAACCAAGGCCTTTCGAGTTTTCAAAATTATTTCAGGGTGACTGGTCGAAGCGACGCGTGACCAGAGCTGGCTCTTATCTGGGTAAACGTATTAGCATTGCTATTCAGCGTGGCAATGCGGGCAATATTTTGGGAACGCCTCCGTCTGGTAGTGATCTGGATCAGTTGATCGTTTGCAACGGTTTGTAGACCGCTAGCTGTTTCATTTGTATTTTTTGTATATACCACTTGCAAATAGTTGTATGAATAAATGAACAACTGATAGAAGAAAAAACTAGATGCTTGAGGAAAGAGTTAAACGTTAGTTCGTGGTAGAGTGCAGCCTTATTAATCAATATATAACCATACACCTACTATTAGTTGAAAACATTAATATTATAATATTATATATTATATCTATTATTTATTTATATATTATACAATCATCAACTTATAAATTACGTAGATTTAAAATTCTAAAGTAAATTTACGCCAATTTGTCGTGCCCGCCCAAGCCTAGAAGAATCACGCAACAAACTCTGCTTGGTTAAACTTTAAGCTTTTAATACTAATGCCTTAGGGTGACGAATAGTATGCCACGTAGAGGAGGATACTTGGACTTGACCTTCAAGGTACATACAGTTGCTTTAGACATGGGTATAAATAAATAAAATCGGATAGTAGTATGTCCTAGTATTGTCATTTTTCAAATAAAATAAGTTTTGGTAAAGTATTTTTTAAAGAAAAATGTCTTTACCAAAAGGTGTTTATTATCAAAACCACGAGCTGATCAAAATGTTTCCAAATACAGTCAGTCTACTATTATCTGTTAAAGAGTTCCATAAGCCACCTTCTATTCCTTCTATTATAATATCTGTATAAAGCTCTTATCAATGTCTCATGGCCAAGAACATGTTTATGTTTGCCGTATTGCCGTGCCCACGAGTGATAAAACGTATTGCAGAACCATCTTGAAACCATCATACAAAACGACTGCAGAAAACCGAATTACAATCGGTTAAGTCGCTTACCCCACATAACACGGCTCCTTGCATAAAAGATACTCTACCAATCAGTCAAATTACTTCAATAAACTAGTGGACCTTTCCACCCCTTAAAATTCCAAAATAACAACAATAAAATACATTACACTCTATTAAACTCCGGGCCGAGTCAGCTAATTTGTCCGTATACACGAGGACGGGTAATGATCCTACTGTAGGTGGCAATACGTAGTGGGAATTTGTTAAACTTTGGGGTCCCACAACTTTCGAGCGCTCGTATTATAGTAGGTATGTCAAAATAGGGTGACCGTAGATGAAGAGAACTGCTATATTGATAAATATGGATTATTAAGACTGTATCAATAAGAAAATACGAAAAGTATTGAAGCAATTTAAATAGGTCTTACTCATGTAAGCAAGCTCCTGTAGCAAGTGGAAGTCCGTAATCACAACCGAGTCCCCTGAAAAAATCATATTTCTTTTGTCAAAATGCTCGCTCCACTCACTGCTTATTTTTTTTTTACATTTTAGAGATTTTGGCACTGGCTACTCAGTAAACTTAATTACTGTGTGATAAAATATTTATTTGCTCATTTTCTCCATAGCAAAGGCATCATACGCTCAATAAACTTGGTCAAAGTCAAAGAAATGAGTTGCTGTAGTGCCCCGTAGGAGAACGTAGAAACATATTTAAAAAAAAAAAATAAAATCCTAACCGACACATGCATAGTCTTGACCATGGGGTTAGTGTGGACCAGGATTCCCTGTGTCTGTGTAAGTAACTACGAGGACAAAACACCCAGACAAGAAACAAAAATCTGCAGAACATGCAAAATATTTGTCGCGCAGCTAGAATCGACCCCACACCTCCTGCTTCAAACTGGCTACTAACACACCGCGCCACTGAAGTCATCAAAAGACCGGGGGTGGCATTATGCCGCTACGGTAAAAGGTAAAATCCCATTCTTTTCAAAATTTTCAATCTGTTGCCCTGTCGTGTTGCTATATTTTCAGTGGTAACCCTATATCGTGTCAGATACTAGTGTCGGGGTGTCGAGCCGGACTCATATACGGACATGTTAATCACTTGGGCTACTTCAACGTAGCGACCTTACTATCCAATTAATTTTATTGAAGCTACTAGGACTCGGACGTTATGAGTGTGTATACTTTGGTTGTATACAACCAAAGTCTACCGAGTTATTTACCCTATAGGGTAAATAACTCGGTAGACTTTTCCTAACAACATAATATTAACCCCGTTTTTGGAATCGTGGTATAGCTTGGTATTGGACTGTCTTTTTTCCTGTCTTATACTATTAATAATAATAATAAGACCATTTCTTTTCTCTCACAAATATTTTTTAGGTCCATAAATTATTTGTGATTAAAACTATAGAAAACCTGTTTTGTAAGTGAGAAAGGTTTTAAAAACCTATTCCAAACCTAATTAATACATAATAATACCTTGATGAGATACATTAATTCCCCGCACTGTGTAAAAGCGTAGTCGCGTGTATAGTGGTCAACTTCTATTTTCAATTACCTTCTCTATTTCTATGTACATATAAGATAGGTAGATAGATAGAAAATACTTAATTACACACCAAATTATATATCAGACTTCCAAATTTGATACGGTCTTATCGCTAATTAACGATCTTAACCAGACAACCTTTAGATGGAAAGATAACAAGGGGCCTAAATTGTGTACCACATACTATGAATGTACGTTGTACTAGACACGCCACACCATCTTTTTGCACGCCCAGGATGACTGGTAGAGAATGCTTTAGCATTAAGTCCTCCTAGCACTACATTGTTTGTGCGAAAGTATTAAATAAATAAATACTATATAATGCACAATATACCTACATAAATACTTACAGTATACTTAATACACAGCCTACCACCAGCATACCATAAACTATATGAACATGAACTATAAGGTATACATGAACGTACATATACTATGGCTGAAACGGCATAGATCCTGACGGCATAGATCTATGAATAGATCAACGGAAAAATTCTAAATGCCTTTACAAACTTATTATTTAGTCAATCCAACTTTGCCCATACAGGCATCGAATATAAAGTTTGTACGCATTGTGCAGTGTAAACTAGCTAAGTGCCACGACACGTAGATTGATGTGTTGTGTGTCTTCCATTATAGTTTGGATATTGGTAACTAAAGTCAGCCTAAGTTTAATGTGAAGCTGGCAGGCGCGTCGAACTTTGCCTGTTTACAGCAATAACAAAATAGATATGACACTTTTCATTTGCTCCCACTACTGAGCATGAAAGTTATACCTAGTAGAACTGGCTATTGTTAGCAGAGATATAAAAATACAAATGTTTTTATTGCGTTTCCAAGTGATACTTAACTTAAACAATAATGAATCTCCTTTTTGGTAAAAAAATGGCTTTGGAGATTTCGCACTTGCTTAGATAAAGTTTAATAACTTTGGTGTCTCTAGATTTTAACCTCAGTTATACTTTGTACAGTATAGTACATATTATATTTTTGCGAAACACAGATAATGGGGTGATTGTTATAAGAATTTCCACAGTAGGCCAGTTACATAGTATAGTGTCCATACGATTATACTATTATTATATACTATAATTTACGTTTGAATCAGACAGACCGTCAGTGCCCAATACATCGGTTGGTAATTTATTATAAATTCGAGGATCCGAAATGGGCCTCGAGCAGTTTTTGTGATATTATAAGAATCTTGTGCATCACTACTTCATAAACCAAATAACCACAGAACTTTGGTGTGTGTCAAAAGGCCTTGCTTATCACATATACAAAACAAAACAATATATGGTGTGTCAGTTCACCAATCAGATTTCAGTTGAATTACAGTGCGGGTGACCACAAATAGGCAAGTTAAATAACAAGTAACAATCAAACAACAAGTTTTGATAGATATTGATAGGTATTATATTTTCTAGCTTGCTTGAACCAGGTGTTATTACCATGAACTGTACCTGTAGACTATTATGGCGTGTTTAAGATGAACACGGTAGCGTTACGGGGAAATAACTGTTTATTCTGATGTAAGACTGCGGAGTAAATTCTGCGAATAGTATAAAACTTTAGCAAGACTTTGAAAGCTCAAAGGAGTAAAAAATGAAAATTATTTTCTTGGAATAGAAGTAATAATAATTTCATTTAATCATGCTTAATGTCCTACATACAATGGTTAAGCTTAGGTCTAGTGTAGCTCCAAGTAGGTTGGTAGGTACATCGGCCCTGTCAGGGCGTTGCAGGTAGATATCATTTTAAAATTACACACATACAATTTAAATAATAACACAGGCTCTTTAATGTTGCAGTATTTCAAAATATCATCAAAATGTTGGCTCATCATGGTACAAGCTGATTGTAGCAATCAGATTGAGTTAATAATAATACATTTCAATTTGATGTATAAATATACTCGTAGACATTTATTCATATTGTAAAAACGGGAATTTTCAAGCTCTATCTCCGCGTCACGTCATACGCACGACACGACGCGGAGGTAGAGCGTCGCGATCAGTCACCCTTATGAAGACTCTCGGAATGAGTCGAAAATTATTCGGCGCCTTTACCGTAACGGTACGTGAAAATTTCGTTATTACAATAACAATAGTCAAATTCACGACATAATAAAATCGAAGACATTTTTCTGATTTCTTGCATAAAATTATTGTAAATAAAAGATTCAAAATGGTATCTATTGAAAAACAAATGTACTAACGACAAGACCATCGATATAAATCCACGACTATAATCTCTATGATGGACATTCTCAGGATTATACTCAGTACGTAAGGATGTTGAAGATGTGAAGTAGAGAGTAGGCAGAGGCACATCCAAATAAAATACTTGTCGCATGCCCACGTATTGAATAAAAGTTATAATTTCACGTCATATGTTGTAAGCCCATACGGCTTATTAAAACACTTACCGATGGCCTATGACTTCGAACTTCGGCTTTATCGATTTGAGCACGTATTCATGTGCATATACATTTTTCGAGCGGACAAAACGATTGGTGCAACACCGTATTTTAAACTCACGATTGATCTTCAGATTAAAAGTTGGAGTACCGCCCACGAGGCCAACACAGCTCATACAGCATCTGTGGCGCTTCTACATATTACTCCTGAATATTACTCTCTTGATTAACAGTCTTCGTTCTTCTCGAGTCATTGGTTCAAACGCTGATAAGTCGGATCCGGCTTTAGCAGGCTAATATACTTTCTTGATTTAGTATGGTGAAATATGCAAAGACGGGACGAAGAAGCATCTGTGTGTGAGGAAGCTTTTATTACATTCTGTGCTGAACAAAACAAAAAGAAAGAAAGTAAAAAAGAAATACTATATTATATAGAATATAGATTAGATTATTAAGACTATTGAGTTCCTGTTAGAGTGTCTTCAAACCATACCACAACCACATTACAGCTGCCAAAGTGACGACGGGCAGTGGTCGTGTGTGTTCTCGCTGTGGCTGCCTGAAGTTGCGTTGTTGCGACTACTAATTGGGATGTTACTGTGTTTTTATCTGCGAATCCGACTTAGCAACTACAGATAGCTGAAGCGACTGGCTAAGAAGTTGAATAGTGGTTGAGTAGTGGTATGTGCTGAGATGTGACTACGCTGTAGTAAGTTTTGTTCACACGTTGGCGACAGTTGCGTGTTTAAAAAAAAACATGCCTGGCTTTTTTGTCGCTATTGTGTGGCTAAGGTGTAGTTATGGTGTCGCCCGTCTGAAGAAACCATCCACTAAAGAGCTTCATAGCATTACATTACTCATAGCATTGCTTGACGGGTCATATAGTCACGTTTGGCTATAATTTCTTCACCACATTTGTCTTTTTACTATCGGTCACAAAATAGAATATAATAAAAAGTGGTTTAATTGACACGACGACAAAGCACAGGACGGTTTGGTATAAAATAAATAAAATATACACTTTATAACAGTATAAGGTAACAGTTATATTTTTGCAAAAGTACAGAGACAAAGAATGATTTTTGTGCTTATTAGTCTCATCTGTGGCGTGTGGGTCAAACAGATCCTGTTTCCGCTTAATGCAGTTGCGCAGTTGTGAGAAGCAGCGCTGATATTCAGACAGGATCTTATTTTTAGTAGGTCCTCACAAATGCGGAATACTCCTGTGCTGTGACCATTTTAGTTGAAATTTCAACCATTTAAGTTGAGAGTTCGATAAATCCTTTTTTGAATCGCATATCTAAAGAGGGTTTGATTCTGTGATCGTTCGCCCGTCAGCACAAAAATACTACAGTTTTACTACTAAACTTGTTTAGCAGAAGTGTTATCATCATAACAATAGGAATCTCTGGGGTCGGCTAACCTTCAGTTACAAGGGTTATGACGTCATGGACACGGGTTCCGCCATTCGGTGTTGCGAAGCTTGCGTCCCAATACAAGCTATTTATCATGTCGTCTGCTACGGTATTTATGTCCGTGTTTTATGATTTGTGCCCTTATGTATGATGTTTTTACTTATATGAAAAGCTCAATATTTTTGAAAATGATAATACATGTACATGAGTAAATAAATAGGAACGGTAACGGTAACTATCACTTTCTTGTCGTGGTACATAAAAAAATATTGAAAGGCACCTAATCGTGAAATTTTAATGCCGGAACTTTGAATTTACGACCACTTTCATAAGTAATTTTACTAAACTCTTACATGCATTTTTTTAGACGGGTTCTTTTTAAATAATCCTAAAAGGCAATGCGGTGACAATGACGAATGCTTTTTAACGCAGCTAGGTAGATATAATCTCGCTAAGGCTTATAGCTGAGGGATTGCCGCGGCGTTCTTTACGTAGTGATGTGGCTATAAAACAAGCGTTAAAAAATCAACCTTTCACCACTACAATCTCGCATTCAGACCTTGAAGACAGTTGGCACTAAAAACAATACATGCTATTAATTTCCAACATGAGACGAATCATATAGATTGATTGGGCACAGCCGTAGGCTAGGTTTTAACAAACCGGTTTGACGGCACTTAAGCAATTCAGTTCGTTACGTTATTTCGTTTACCTCGCTAATGAATGTCTGCAACTCTGTGGATAAACTGTCTATCAACAAAGTTTGAGGGCATAATGCACCATCTGTAAGTATTCCAATAAAACGGTGATGGGTTTGCAACATATCACTTGGGATGCTTACTACAATACAAAACGTGAGCAGCTCCCTATTCATCATGGGGATTACACGCTGACGCCTCCGCTTACCAGCCCGCCGTTTTAGTAACCTTAATCTCAAGGGGCATTGGTGCCACAGAAATGGAATCATCGTGCAAATGTAGATGCTTTCAAATCCGCAGCACTCCACCGCCGGTACAAGGTTTTTCTTTTACGTTCCGTACAAGATTATTTTTACTTAAAGGTAAAGAAGTAAATGGAATAGAAGAATTTGCGCTAGCTTGTATGAGTTAGTAGCTAACCTTTTAGCCAAGCCTAAGCAAATAGCTGGGATTGACAGTTAAATGTACCCTCCAAAACATTGCCCATCAATTTGTTGGTCCAAGCGGGAGGCTGCTTCTTCCGTTTCGATATATCTCGTAATATTCAACGTATAAAATCTTAACCCACTTTATCACAAAAATTCCACGAATGCACTACAAATTCTAATAAGTTAATTCTACCATAAATTATGAAATTGTTTAGCTTTGAAGATGAACCCACAAAGGCATAAATCTGACGCAGACTAAGTTTAGTTTCCTGAATTTTTGTCGTTGTTTAAATAAGAAACTTTGATAGATGATGTGAATTTTTTTTCTTTGCTGAAACTAACTCACATTTGACACTTCATCAAAATAACCTTTTAACGACAGCCACACAATATTATTTATTTTCTCAAAATTATAACGACATAATTGGACAACTTTTTTCAGTTACTAAATATATATTTATTATAGTAATGAAAAAGAAGTCAATTTAATGATTTACTTTGATTATTAAACCTCTCAAAGACCTCACAAAACATTGCTCTCAATATTTTCAACCAAAACATTCCTATATTCTCCAACGTGTCCTATCTCTCTACGGGTTTTGCGGGTGCTTCCGTCACCCCTATAGTTTCTGGCTAAATTCACTTAGTAAATTTTCATGTTACTGTTTACTTAGGTCCTTTTGTTTAAAACTGGGTTCGACAATATGAAACTGATATGCAACTTGATGTAAAGGGGCCAAAATAGTTGAATTGACGTAGGCTTTTGTGCAAACATGATTTCTAAAGAGCCGGCAAGGCCCACACATTACCGGTTCCTCTTACTTATAGGTATGCTTATTCGCAGTCTTTAAAATCAGTCTGTAAATGAAGGGTGACGATGAAGTAAAGATCTGCTTCAATATTATTAAGAATACTTTCATTTTACTAATTTCCATTTCATCAAAAATACCCAAATATTTTATTTTATCATATCAACGGGAGAAGGCGAAAAGCATCTAATTTGTGTAACATATGGCAAGCCTAACCTTCGCAAATAGAATTATATTTGTAGATCGCAAAAATTCAAAACGTCGTGACTCATCCACTAAATTATTTATAAACACTTTTGTTATAAAGCAAATATTAGAAATCCTTCTTGATAAATATATCGTGTCGCGTTATGACCGTAGCGTTTTTGTCCCCGGGGTCACCAGAAGGGTACAATTATCCGCATATTTTTAAGCAAATTACAATGTACCGACAGCAATAAAATTCTTGTGACGACACGTGGAAAAATTAAAAAGTTTGAATTCGTTCGTGATTAAAAATGTTCACGTTGGATTTTTTACTGCGGTCTTTTGCGTGTCGAGATTTTAGATTATTTTCTGTCTCAGTTTGGTAAAAGCTTTGACATGCCTTGCCAGCTATCAACATTCATAAAATGTTACTTTCGGCATAGGATTTACCTCCATAAGTTTTTGCCTGAGAAAATGGAGATGTCTTTATTTTCCTACCCTCACCGGATCCAGGTTATTAATATTAATTCTGGTTCTTGAGGCTTTGTCACACTGACTGCAGGTGCGGTTGCCTTGTTATCTAAGTACTAATTAGTAGCAATAGACGTAAAGTTAAAAATTAAAAGTTTATTTTGTGCATAACAAAACACAGCTAAAAAGGTACAACTTTTATAGCATTTAGATGATAATAAAAAAAACGATATAAATATAAAAAACTGACGACGCACCGAATAAGTACGGATTCTCAGCGGCTTTGTGTGACACAAAACCGGTGACTGGAAGATTATTATCTTGTATTTCAGCAACTCGAAAAGACTATCGATAGCATATTGGCACTGCAAGAGAGTAAAGGCAGAGATACACATGCGTATAAATCTTGGGACCAATAGCAAAGGCGATATTGTCCACATCTGTTACGTCCTTTGCTCGTTCGGAAGCTATTGCCTCCCTCGATAAGCGTTTCGTCTTCAAATCACTGCAGATGGTTGACTTCTGCTGGGTTCGATTTTGAACAAATAAGAACGTCGTATACACTGAGATTATATAATTATAATGTCGTTTGTCTTGATGTATTTATATTATGCTATAGGTACATTTTTATTATCCAGTTTGACTGAACTGTCTTGCCATAAAAATAAGCTTAGTTTTTTTTTACAAATCCCTTCTTACTACGCGAAACTATAATGACGCTGCATCGATTGGAGTTTATGTAATGTATTGAATCTAAACGCTGTGACAGAAAATCATATCTAATAGTTGTATTTGATCATTAATTTTATGATATTGTTGTATTACTTTGTTGCCTAACACAATTGTTTAACTTCAGTAACAAACATAGACAAGAGTTGTTGGTGTTAGAGGTCTAGCAACAAATCAATTTGTAGTTAAACTTACTCAGTAGCTTCACATTCGGCGAAGCAACTCGCTGTTCAAGTTTTGGCAATGCCTTTATCATACTTAGGTACTTTGTAGAAACAGTGAACAAAATGGCTTAGAAATAATTTGGTTTGCCTGATAGGCAGATCCTGGTAGGTTTTAAACACTTTTTCTTGACTGCAAAAAACCTCGCAGGCTGCTGCACTGTATTTCATATTTAACTATGACCAAACGCAGAAATAAGCATTTACTGGAACTTACAAACAAGCTAAGACATCACAAAATGCACAACACAAAACAAATAAAAAAGCTACTCCATTTGACCCTTACCCAAATAATTTATTATACGTTCTTTTCCGTAAAATATCCACACTACCTGCCTATCCATTTTCAGTTATGGAAAAACCGATACGAACCAAACAATACCAAATATACAGGGTGTGAGAAATATAATACTCCCGAATACTTGAGGCACAGACAAACAGATACAAAGAGCCAGCTCTTTGTATCTTTGTATTTTTTTCAAGAGCCTTATAATCAAAAAATTTTCGTGGTTTATAAATTAAGTTTTTCATTAAGTTTAATTTTGTAGGACGATCTGGTCAAAGAAAAACTATTACCTAACAAACTTTATTAGTACTTTTTTTTCCTTAGTACATAGTTTTTTACATCCTGTATTTGGTCCCGTTGTTCGTTCGAAGGTTGGCAGAAGGTGTGTGGAGATATCATCAAAAGAATAGGAAAGTCTTTTATGCAGGAAGTACCTTTGTATGTATGTACATACAAAGGTAATGTTGTTCTTATTGTATTGTCATTATTGTGGAAATGGTAACCTTTGAGCTTTAATAATAATCACCAAAATTTTTGTTATGCTATTTATATAAATAAAGGTTTGATACTAATGCTTGTCTACATTAATAATATAATTATACCTATTTTAATGCCTATCTTAAGGCTGTGTTAGGTCTTGGGCACCTCGATCCAATCGATTGGTTGGACGATTTCCGCAATTATTGTAATCGGCCTTCTTTCGAAAATACAGTAAAAAAATATAGAAGATAATATAGTCTCCATTTGAAGGCATTGGAATTAGATTAGAGATTAAGTTAATGCTTGAAACGTAAAACTATGAACGAAATAAACAAAGTTGTCAATTTTATTCCGGTATAGCTTTCAATAGACCGCATTGTTCTCCAGTTTTTCCAATAGGTATTTGCATCTGCGGCGATTGGAGGCTTTGCTCTTTAAAAAGGGTGCCACGATCAAACCACTACTGTTGAAACTGGTTAGAATAAACTACCTATAACGTGTTGTGTTGTATACTATGTAAGGGTCCTGAAGTAGCCTCATATCATAAATATCATAAATTAAGAGCAGTTTCAAAACTAAAGGTTATGTTGGGTCGAGCCTATATTTCAGATCAAACGATTTCCATAAAAACGAACACAAAACCGGGCTAAACTACAAACGAGGAAAGAAAAACACGATAAATGGTAGATTTAAAGTGATTTTTAGAGACTTGTTTAGCGATACCCCGGGAGAAACATCCCTCCGTGTATTATAGAGTGCAGAGCTGGGTTAAAACCACACGCATGAGCAGATAGACAGACCCACGGACATGATGAAACTAGATATATATGACTTATAAAATGACATAATCAATGGAAAACCTTTGTACATCTCCGCCGGTCTCCGGTACAGGGTGTGGGTACCATGGTACCGTTAATTCCTCATACTTATGATACAGGGAATCTTAATGTGGTATCAAAACTATGTCATATGGTCTGTTTGTTGGTTATTTATTATTTATCTTATGTGAGCTGTGAAGACAGGGATACATTGTCCAACTCATAACTGTGTTTATCTCGTATTAGTTTTTTTTTGTCAGTTGGTCCTGGCTGCACTTTAGTAAATGTTTCTTTTCTACCACATACTTTATTATTTTCTACCAAAAGACAATTATTACATTGCTTGTTTATACAAGTTATAGTTTTATTGAAGCGATAAATTAAAATAATTGGTAGGGGTTTCACAGCTGCAAAAATCCTAGATAAAAGCAGAGCTTGGCCATTGTTGTTACAGATACAAATTGTGACGTTGTAAATTTGTATACACTTATAGTAAATGAAAAGGGGTCTGAGTTAGTGGTTGAAATTATATTTGTGAGTATTATCTAACATGGGCATTTATATATTCTCAAACAAAACAGCGCGTGTTTTGAGAGTGAAGGATTAGACTCTTACGTGTAGACTCTCCTTTACTTTAAAAACCGGCCAAGTGCGTGTCAGATTACACCCAGCGTAGGGTTCCGTAGTTGCCCATAAACTTATATTTACTACCTGTTTTACACAACGAACTATTTTCATCTAAGTAATTTTCAATGTAATTTGTACGAAATTTTCCTTTTTACTTCTTCTTTAATGAGTCTCGTTAACTTGTAAACCCTACTTAGTTGTGATAGTTTTCCTTTTAACTTTGTTATATTACTACTGCCGTGATTTTTTTCACATGACAAAAGCAGCTGCGAGGCGACACTTGACTTTAACAAAAAAATGCATTTTAAAGCTTAATATTTCGCAAATTAAATCGAAAAATGTTTTTATATACCCCCAATATTTTTGAACGAACTATCCAGTGGCACCACACCATGAAGAGACGGGAAAAATCGTTGTTGACTACGGAATGCTAAACCTATAGCCCTCATAGTTTTCATTCAATTGTTCTATCATTAGGTGATAGACCTTATTATCATATTATACGGGTCAGACATGTTTTTTCTTATATTCTCTCCTATCAGCCATAAACGAAATTTTCACCATTTTCCTACACTTATCATTGTTTACCCAATTGATCCATATTTGGTCTTCCATTGTGTTATACCCATCCACATTCAATTCAATTAAATTCTATATAGAGAGATATAAAATAAGAATCAAAACGAATTGGAGCCATCATACCCATTCCCCCGTAAAATGATTCGATTCACCTATTCAGCGAGTATCATATGGTTGAATTATTAAATTCCCGTGCCACATAACGTAAGATTTATTTATTTTAATTTCACCCAACCCCGAATCAAAAGTAATTTAGAAAAAACGCAATATTCGACAAAGAAAAACGCCCTTCGGAATAATACATCAAAAACGAAATGTAATAAACAAAACCGACCGGAGGGTGCTAACGTATGATTATCTCAATAATTCAAATAACGCTCCCAATCACATAATTCTGTAATTTCACTATTACCATTTGTCACGTCGTGTCGGGGTCACCAATTGTGTTTATGTTTGTAGGAAATCTACCAAATAACAGGTGCTTACATAAATATCGAGTTGGGATCCCTTAGGATTTATTTCGGGTTATTAGAGATATCGCACATTGATGCAGAAATAAAAGTTATTTTCGAGAAGTGTGGATATTTTCACAAAGGGTAACTGGATATGAAACTCTAACGTTCTGCCGAAACTAGTGGTTCTTACCTCATAGTACTATAGTCTAGGTACTAGTGTTTTATTGCATACAAAAGGATTAAAAAACACTTTACTATGGATCTTAAACTAGATTGTATCACTAAAATGGGCGGCCTTATCGCTAATAGCGATCTCTTCCAGGCAACCTTTTGAGGGACTTGATTAAAAAGAATTTGAAGAGAGGTGATGTAGCTGCGATAAAAATAATTTGAGCAGCGTTAAAAGTTGTCTGTCTCTATCCTTTGATGAGTGTGTGAAAAGGACAGGGCTAGAGTTAGCGTCCTGTTAACGTGAGTGAGTGATTATGAATAAGAGTGTCTATCTACGGCGATTTGCTTCGCTTACCGCGGTAGATGCTACAGGTTGGTTGCATCGTACTTCGCTGCAGTGTATTTCACACTATGCGCGGCTCGCTTGGCTCGTCGGGATAGTTTACTAGTTACTATTTTTTACAACTGCTGCTTGTAAATTCATTGTCGCGGTCGGTACCTACCAACTTCGACCGGTAATATATGTAAGTACCTACATTTAAATTAATAAACTCCATATTATTGAGTACATATGTTCTATGATATAAGTATGTCAAATCTTATGACGGCTTCTTGAAAATGTTTATTGATTTGATTGTCTAGGGTCTTCATTGAAAGCTTTCCGATGGAAGTTTTATCGAATGGTCGATAGGTTGAACGGGTCGTTGGTACCGAAGCAGTAAAAATCTTTACGACAAATAAAACTACGGCAGCGTTAGGGTTAAGTGTGATTAGGGTGTGTTTGTACA
The DNA here is from genome assembly GCA_958496245.1 of Perizoma flavofasciatum. Taxonomy (NCBI): domain Eukaryota; kingdom Metazoa; phylum Arthropoda; class Insecta; order Lepidoptera; family Geometridae; genus Perizoma; species Perizoma flavofasciatum. Next base: position 4,221,495 of record OY292439.1, on the reverse strand, counting down.
GAATGTGCGAATGTGATCGTCACCTGCGTTTGAGAGACTTATAGAGTAGAGGATAAACATACCACTTGGTCAGATAGATAGATAAAATCTTTATTGTGCATAACACTAATTTATAGTACAAATACAGAAACATAATAAAAAAACAAAAAAATAAACAAAAGAAATGCACAATGGGCGGTCTTATCGCTGAAAGTGATTTCTTCCAGACAACCTTAGGAGGGAGAAATATTGTACAAAATATAATTATACACTTTTGCGCCACTCAGACAAAAATATATTTTTATCAAACCGAAATCACCAAAATCAGACGTACCTATATAGATACCATGTATGTACGTTCTAGCTAAAATATTGTCCCTCTAATATAGCATTTTATTGTTCTGTCGAAGAATGAAGAAACCCGTTATTGTATCGGATCTTTAGCCTTCGTCTTAAAATCTTAGTCTTGTAATAAAGTGAAAGCAAGTCAGCGTAATTTTGTGGTTAGTTCGTAACGAACAAGCGCAAACGTCGGTAACTGTCACTCTTAAGGTTATCGCTCACACGTCAGCCCTGAAACGGAACGGCACCGCCTCAACTCGAGCCGTTCAGTTTGTATGGAACTCTGTCCTGCAACGTACACTTATCAAAGTATCATCATAAAGGCATCGCCTTGACACAAACAAGTAAACGGCTAGCGATGAGTGGTTAAATCGTTGACACCACGCTTACGTCTAGCCGTCACCGCACTTATATCCCGCTGCTGCCAAAGCCGTTGCGTTGAGGATAAGTATTCGTTGCAGTATGAAGATAATAATAAATAATGCTGGACATTTTCACACAGCATCATCTAGCCTCAAAGTAAGCAGCGCTTGTGTTATGGGAACTACATGACTGATATACTACTTATATACATTTTTTTTTTGTAAATACATGCTTATTATACTTAGAAAACACACAGACCCGAGACAAATGAATGTAGATCATACAAACATTTGTCCCCCAGCGGTAATCGAACCCGCAACCTTCTGTGTCTCAGGCGGACCTTCGCCCACTGATTCATACAAAAAATACTGAACGGCTCGAGTTGCAACGCTGCCGAGCCGATGCCGGGCTGATATGTCTGCGTAAATCTTCAATCTCTAAATTATTAAATCTTAACAGACTTTGCAAATAGTTCCAAGTTGTTGATCCAATGGAGCTAAGGTAAATCCAATGTTGGTTTAAAGTGACTCCACAAAGGAAGTTAGTATTGTATTCCCCTCGAAAGCGACAGACACCAGGTAAACTCGCAAAACAAGACAAAAAGCCGTGACGATGACAAATGTTAGGTAACTTCGCGGGAAAACGACACAACTTGAAAATAACACAAAGCTAAAATAATTTACGAGGGATGAAGGTAACTTTGTAGTGTTTCTCGTAAGGTCCACTGGTTACTAAAGCGGTATTACGTGACGTGGCTTGATTCGTCACGTCCGGTCCGGTGTAGATTGTATAGTATCCACAAACTTTTAGTTTTGTCTCTTTAATAATCCTACTAATTATAAACGCGAAAGTTTGTGAGGAGGGATGTTTGTTACTCTTTCACGCAAAAACTACTGAACGGATTTGAATGAAACTTTACTGCAATATAGCTTATACATCATAATAAAATAAAGGCTACTTTTTATCCGGGTACCACGCGGGCGAAGCCGTGGGCAGAAGCTAGTAAATAAATAAATAAACATATATAGTCGTGGCCTCACACTAGGATTTCCTGTGTCATGGGTATCAAAAACTAAAAGTACCATCGTACTAAAACACCCAGACCCAGAGTAAATATCTGCAGAAGCATTTGTCCCGCAGCGGGAATTGAACCCACACCTCTTGCGCTTTAGTCGGCTACTCGCCCACCGCGCCATTGAGGTCGTTAAGTTCAGTCGAGAGGGCGCCACCTATCTATATTCGTAGGACTTTTTATATAGGGATCATTCGTTTATTTTTGTTCAGCGATTTAAAAAAGTTGATGGTACTCTGCACCGTTTGTTCGTTTATCGTAGCACCGGTTTTTCTTGGTTATTCTACGTTAGGTCAGTGACCTGGTAAAGGTCAAAGTGGCCCATGAACGATCTAGTGACTGAGAATGAAAGGACCAGTGTGGTGAAATAATTTTCTGCACCATAAAGCTGGAATATAATTTTTGCGATGCTTTATAAGACAGTGGGCATCATAATACTCGTATCATCACAATTTCTGTGCCTCGTAAATCTCTATATCTGGAGTTAATGTTGTTTGGACTTTATATCAATGTTGATTACCCTACTTTTACTTGACGCCTTTTGGGTTTACTTAATGTGTAACTGATGTTTAGATATTCTGAGGAGCTAAATTATAATTGGTGTCTGAAAAAGATGGCGGCCAACTAAGATGTGTTTATTGCGATTTAGTTAAAAAACAACTGAATTATCAACATGGACCTGCAGTTTTTCACATATTTTTTTAAACAAATAGTTGGACATGCCTAGAAGGAATCTATTTTAAGTATTTTAATACGAACAATCGATCAACAAAATTATGAAGTATAGATGGTTTTTTTAAACTTTCTATAAAATATTATAATACATTTATTCATACAACTATTTACAAGTAGGTATATAAAAAAAATACAGATGAAACAGCTAACCATCTAAAGACCGCTGCAAACGATCTATAGATAGCTCAACTGATCCAGATCACTACCAGACGGAAGCGTTCCCAAAATACAGGCCGCATTGCCACGCTGAATGGCAATGCTAATGCGTTGACCAGTCGCCCTGAATGAATTTAGAAAACGTGAAGGGCCCCAGTTTCCCACGGACCCAGAGTCTCAACCCCAAAAGGCTCAAATAAGTAAGCTCTGTCGAGACTTCTATATTTGCGCCTCTTGAGATCCTCGGCCGAATCAGCCGCTGCACCGGCTCTTTCTGATGTCCCCGACAAAAATTACCTTAGTGATTGAATTACCATTTAAAGTTCCAAGATGTTTATTTGCATAAATAAGTTTACGATTTAGTCCTATTGAGAAGTTGAGCACTTTAGGACTTATTCACTCTTTGTAGATATTGCAAATCTTTCTGAAATCTTCTGAACATAAATGTATTCATTTTTACGAAGCATATTGCATAATCTTATCTGTTTACAATAGACCTAAACATTGGCAGCCCTAATATTAAACGTCTCCAGCTGGACGTCAGTACGCCAGATTAAAAAACAACGCTGTTTTGTATAGCAGCCGGCCATTATGCAAAAGAACGGATCTTACGTTATGGCTGTAACATATACCTACACACATATCGCACTCCAACTAGCTAGAGCGTCACTAATTTGTGTATTGAGTTATACGAATTCGAGATAAACGCTCAATGAAGCGCTACCAGAGTAATACGAGTAGTTATACGTCCGATAGCTTAATTAAGTCCCATAGGTAAGTAAAAACTAATGGACCATCGTCGATTACATAAACAGACGTACTCAAAGCGAGGCGGGGGCTTATTCGGTAGTGATTCTGCTCAATATATTTTATATGTCCTGTTTGACGTGACATGACGATCGGTTGCAAAACCGCAATACAAACCGAAAAACTGTTTTAGATACTAATGTTTACAGACAAACCAAAAAAAACACAAAGAACCCCGTAAGAAAAATGCAGCAAAATATACGGCATCTTGTCGTCATGGGTAAAAAGGGTAAGATACCCTTTTTACCCATGACGACAAGATGCCGTCTTCACTATTAGGGTATGGCTTCGAGTTAGATACTATGAATGAAATCGTTTTTTTTATTTACTAGTAAATAAAAAAAAAGTAAGTAAGTAGTAAGTAACTAGTAAATAAAAACAATATTCGTGGCGTTAACAATATTCGCGTTAACGACAAGGTTTAACGAAGAAGCTCACTCATTTGAAGGACCAATGATAGGTCTTAAGAATCTATCTTAAACTTGACTTGTCTTAAGAATCTATCTTTAACTTAAACTCTTTAGCCAGAGCAGTGTCGTAAGTACCACGATCCTACGTATGTTGCTAAAAGCTTTCTTCGATAGCCGAATGACGACCATAATCAATAATGATATCGAGCAGCAGGTTAGTTATTTGAATGTTAAAATTGCCCCAAAGTCCGAAATCTCAGTACATCGACACGGCCAGTCTAATCAAAAGTTCTCACAAGTAGCGATGATTTGAGCAAGTTGCGATCCAACTAAAAGTTAGGATTAGTTGTTATCGTCCAGCCTATTGAACATGAATCGATTCGTCGAATGATTTTTGTTACTTTTTGTTTGTTGAACACTTGTCTGGGTCACAAAATATAAGCTGTTTTCTTTAAGAAGACATTGTTTTTATGAATTGAAATAGGTACCTGCATTATTGAACGAAACCACTTACAAACCTACTAAACACTAATAACTGAATAAATACTCCAGAGGCATTTGTAAAAAAAAAAACAAATCACGAAATCTGTTTGTGCAGTGTGCACTTTTAAATTTGGAACGAGGCCTGCAATCACCAGGAAGTGACACATCAAAGTGACAACCAATAAAGCGTTCGAATTTCGAAATTCACGGTAAAAAGCATCCCCGTTTTTGCCCAGTACGAATACGTTTTATTTTATCATAACTTTTTCTATTTCAATTAGTACGTGCCACCATGAGCGACACAAAATGTGAGAAGCTGGTTCTACTCGTGTTTTTTTAATTAAAAAAATAATTCATAGGTAAACTAGCCTCAAGAATGTAAGCTTTAGTTATAAGATAAAAAGGAAAGTCTCCATGAGGATAGTACTTATTCCAAGAATTTGAGATATTATCTACTCTTAATAAAATCTCAGTTTTCACTAAAGCTGTCCTGATTATTTTTCCAACAAAACTAAACCACATTTTTAATAAAGTGACCACAGCAAGTGACTTCGTTACTAAAATACTGTCCGTTCTCCGTTTCATTATTTTCCCGCTTGCAACACTGAGTTCTCGCTTTTGAGCTGAGCGTGTAGCAGAGTGTGATATTTGCTAGCGTTTAAAAATAAAAAATAACAAATAAACACATTCTAGCAATAACCAAATGGTATTTTTACCAAATTCTCCAGGAATACACTAAAATCTCCTATTTTAAAGGAACATTTAAGAAAAACGCAGTAAAAAATAATCAATTTTATTCTTTATTCTTTATTGTACACACAAATAATAAAGACAAAAAAGCTTACATATAGGACATTATTTTAGTGAAATATGTAGCAAGCTTCGTTAAAAACAACGCTCAATGCCACGCTCAACGCCCCGCTCAACGCTCCGCTAAACGCTTGCCGCTCGCTTTCTGAACACAGTTTCGTATGCCCTGCTATTATTTCTCCCGCTCTCATATTTCGCGTGAAATTCCCACTAAGACTGGACGCTTCATTAGAACTCGTCAGGATTCCGCCCGCGCTCGTGCAGTTTAATTTAGTTAACTATTTTTGTGTCCACCACGTCTGGAAAGGAATTTTTGCGAATTAGTGTGGGTACTGTGTACGGTCGGGGGACAAAATGGTTGGGATGTAAATATTATCGTACATGTAACGTAAAGAAAAAATATCTCAATAGGCACCTAGAAATGATAGATACCTCGCACTAACCACACGATATCCTAGTCTAGGATGAAAGCTCTTTTGATTTGTAACAATTACAGGCAAAAATAGTAAATTTTCGTGCTAAACTGTTTTTTTTTTAATTATCTAACTGTTTGTTTGTTTCTAATTCATTTAGGAACTTACACTCTCGATTTATCTTTTAGATTTCAAATGTTTTTTCGAAAAACCGCTCATAATACACTATTGATGACAAATGTGTCTATTTTTACCCGCGACTACAGCAGCTTATTATGCCATATGAATTGGTATATTGTGTATGCATGTTTGTTTGATTGCCTACTTCCACTTATCTCCTAAAAGCGCCTAAAAGCGAATTGTAAAGCGCCTTTTTGTGGTTAAATTTTATGTCTTCAAGAATTGTGTTTTGATAGTTTTGTCGCTAGTCACGCTGGGACGCTGCAAAAGATGACGAAAAAGCACGTCCTAGGTTATTTTTAACTAACTCGAGGAAAAAATGCATTTTTTAACATTATACAATATGTTAAAAAATGCCTTTTTTCCTCGACCTTATCCACATTCATGTGAGTACTCACGAACACAGCGTGTTCCTAATTCATTTCTTCTTACCCTTATTCTTTTTAATCCATTTCATTATTTTTTTGTTAATTTGAATCTTATACCGACTCTTAGTTATCCTATCCTACTAATATTATAAACGCAAAAGTTTGTGAGGATGGATGTTTGTTACTCTTTCACGCAAAAACTACTAAACGGATTTTGATGAAACTTTACAGTAATAAATATTATACATCAGAATAATACATAGGCTACTTTTTATCCGGGTACCACGCGGACGAAGTCGTGGGCAGAAGCTAGTCCTTCATAAATTTAGAACAAATGTGTTAGGCTTCAACGCAAAAATTCATAGAAAGCATACTACAAGAATTACGACTATCTTCAGAACAATAATTCTTAACAGTTATCAAAAACAAAAATAACATTGAAACGTTTACAAAAATACCGTTCTTTCTCCATATGAAGTTAAAAACTGGGTACGCAAACTCTAGTTCGTTTTTATGATCGCGAGCGTAATGTAAGAAGTTTCTATCGCTTAGATACGGATACAGAAACAGATCACTCGACGGTTATGTTAGCTAATATCTTTTACCTACTCGTATTACTCGGGTTATGAACTTATAATGTCATACCACAGTGTAGCCTCGCTAAGCATATTTTGCATCAACTGACCCAAAACAAGGCTAAATTTTTTGCAGTCAAACATGGTTAGGGCACTGCCTGATAAATTATGAGTAAAACTTTTTTCGTCTGATAAGTGCAGTTTTAATCTATTTTAAATATGCTCATGCAGTGGATGATTATTAATTCTCCTTTTTAAGATACCCTTTAAGATACAAGTTATGTTTTCTAGGAAATAAAGACGCAGAAAGAGAGTACCACTTTTTAGCTGTCCTCATGATAAAAGAGAAGGAAAAGCGATTTGTACGATCTGTCCACAACATGAGCGGAGTGATTCACCACATCTGTGTCTGAAGTAGAATTGAGAAAGGAGAACAAGGTTCAACGATTCCTGAGCCCACTCACTGAAGTGCATGCAAGAAGTAGAAGATTGAGAAACAAGCGACCTTACGACGGTACCTCAAGCTATGTAGTCTCTTTCCTTAAAAATTATCTCTCTTATTTCGCTATATAATAAAGTACTCTGTGATTCCACTCTACTTTTCTCTCGGCTCGCATTATATTCGCAATACGTTGCTCGCCACTGGAAAAGCAGGTAATGGAATAAAAACAAAAACAGTCCTCAAAAGCGCATAAGCCTAGAATAAAGCTTCAGAATCTTTTTAGTTTAAAAAGTTTTAGCGCAAGGATTTTGGTTACGACCACTATCATCCCACTTTCTAAATATCCGAGCAGGCTTTTGTTTAAGAAATGTTTACAGAAAATATTCAGGTTTTCACTCTTCTTTGTTACAAGAAATTTAGTTACTTTACATAGCTCCTCTACCGACCTAGGAGTGACGAGGTACCTTATTGATAAATAAATAGACCATTTGTTTGTTGTACTTGAAGGGTATGATAGTATTTTCCAAAACTTTTATACTTACAGGTCTTTTTAATCAAGCCACGGCTAATGCAAATAATTGAAAACTTGTGAAAATACAAAAAGATATACTTATAAACTTGATAACAGTAAATGGTCAGTACAGTTCAGTGTTGTTCAATCCGCTTACTAACATGGAATTAAAATAAGTACTCCCCTTGTGGGGTGGGGTGGTGACTTAAATAGTTTTATTGGTAGTATGTAGGTATTGTTTGTGTAAAACCCGTAATTGTATTGTCTGTTTATTTTCTGTTGTGCAATGTTTGGAAATAAATATTTTTTCTTCCTTTCTTTCTTTATTTTCTGATTTCAGTCCACTTCAATTTCGATATCAAAAATAGAGTATGTCCAAGGAAACAAATAACAAGGTTACTTTCCAAATTTTCGTTGAATAACAATCACACAATATTTCTATAGAGTCCGCCTTTCGGCAGCTTGCAATAAAAAAGGGCAGACCCTGTTCATTTGATTCCAATAAATATTGCGCTCCCTCAGGACGAAAGCATATTGTGTGACATTCTGTATTTCTACAATTTAAGACGACCGGCTGTAAGTTAGTGTTAAACTTGTAAAAAATATAAAGCAAATATTTTGTTTTACAATACCCTAGGATCTTTAGATCTTTAAAATCAAGTGCTGGTTTCATAGCCTGAAGTTGCGCACAAGTCGGATTGTATTAAAATTCTTGCAAGTTTTAATCGAAATAATTGTTGCTTTATAAATGTTTACCTATTCTTATAACTACAAATGTAACTGAAGTGGGGTCAAATGTGTGGAGCTTGCCAAGTTTTAGCAACAGATGTTGTCAATACTGCTGTGGCTGATTGGCATCGGTTTAAGGTGGTTAAGGTTTTATGGAATTTAAAATATCATGGTTCTGTTTTCTTTTAGAGTATTTATACAGCTGATCTAGGCACAGATCACTGCTGTTTTTATAATTTTGTATACTTTTACCGCGACTCTATTCAAAAAGATGAAGAGAAATATCGTGAAGAAAATAATTTAAGATCCACATTTATATCATATCAACGTACAATACTCCGTGGTATTGGCAGATGCGCGTAAAAAAGTCACAAGTGTGGATTTTATTTTCATGTGGAAAAATGGCCAAGGAGGCGAGTAATGTCACAACAAAAATTACCCATCTTAAGAAGCCTGCGTTGGATGAATTGTCCATACAAACGTAATACCATAGTCATTTGTAATTAGAGCTTATTTCCACCATATTATGTTATTATTTGCATTTGAATAGTATTTATCTACGTACCTTGCTATATATTTTTTCAAAATACTTACCTAAAATAAAATGTAAACGAATCGCATTTTGGATATTTTTACGTCATACATGGCATGTTTTCTCCTTATTTGTTTCGTATTAAAAACAACAATACCTTACGTATCGTTTGGTAAGGTACATAGATTATATTGTCTAGTTACAGAATAACAACAGAATGTGAAAAATACAACGAGTTTTCATTCATCTTTTTGGTATTACGGAACACCACCAAATTCATAACAAATTCTGAACGGCTAATATTGCTATCGCGCAAGCACGGGCGGGCCTGCATCAGTCAAAAAGAGAGATATATATAGAGAGCTATATTTTTGGACGCGCTTCGAATTTAAGTTATGAGCGCTGTACGCCGGATCCTTAATATAATTGCAAGCATATGTTTAAAGCACTTCTTCTATGTATTAAGTTATCCACAGAACAGTGTATCCATAAGCCTAAGATAAGGGTTTCTTATGTTAAATCTGATACCTACTTTATATTTAATGTAATGAATACCTTTTTTTATTTCGGATAACATTTTTTACACGCACCCTTATGAGTTTGAACCTCACTTCAACACCCTAAAAGCGCAGACCATACAATACAAATCGTTAGTCATTATTTCTCCGTCCATTCCTAATTGAATTCAGTCCAGATTTCCCAGCGGCAGTCTGTCAAGAAAACAGCCTTAGTTGATGGATGCATGCCGTGCAGAGGCCAAACTATTCGTTGCAGTGTAGTTTACTACATGTAAGTGACATATATTAAGAAATCATACTCATACTAATATCGTTTCATCTATAAATATATATCAAGAATGTTTGCGGAGCATAGGTAGATGGGTTCGCAGCGATAATATGCAAAAGATCGGTTTCCCTGATGCGCCGGGTGCGTGGCAGTTCCAACAGCTACCTGCAACTCATTGTAGGTAGGCTGGGCACTGACTGAGCCTTCATGGAGTGCTGGACGAGAGAGCATGTTATGCACTCGTAAATCCAGTGCCTCTATGTACCTCCTACCTAGAAAGAATATCGTTTTTATTTTACTTTATAATCTTGTATACACTTTTATCTGTGTTTTAATATCGTGTAATAATAATGTCTGAAATAAAAATTATTGTATTGAATAAAATTGAATAAATGTAGATTAACTATAATAATATAATAGTAGTTGACGACCTCTACGGCGCAGTGAGCAAAGGTCCGCTTGAGACGCAGATGGTTGCAAATTTAATTCCCGCCGCGGGACAAAAGCTTGTATGATCTGCAAATATTTGTCTCGGATCTGGGTGTTTTCTATGTATAATATGTATATGTTTCAAAAAAAATGTTTATGAGTAGTATATCAGTCATGTTGTTCCCATAACACAAGCTCTGCTTACTTTGAGGCTACATGATGCTGTAAGAAAAATGTCCATAAAGTCACGCCTGTTTCCCAGAGGTGTAGTCAGAGACCACGGATTTCCACTTGCTATGATTCTGGCAGTCCTCTATTGCTTTCTTGAACCTCATCACATTCTTCATACAAGCTCGTCCGCTCGCTCGTCGTCGTAGGCTTCTCTTAGTCTTTCACCAGAAGGTCAGAGTACGTTCGCCGAGGCCTTCTTTTTCCACCTCTCCCAGTCTCGCTTAACTTGTATACTTGTTTAGTTTATCTTCTTTCATCCATCCTTTCTACATACCTTTCTTAACTCCTAAATACATCTCCATTCACTCATAGATTCTAAATATCCTTTTAATTCCAATGAATAAGAATCTATTGAGTTTGACACGGAAGCTCTGCTTCAGGAACTTTCAGTATTATTACTATGTTGGAGTTAACTATGGCGGACAATGTTACAAAATATTAAAGTACCTCATACACTTTCAACCTCAGTTTTTAGTTGTGAGCGTCTGTTTATGTAATTTATGAAAAACCACATACTTCACATGAGATTCACGTAAAAATCACAGCCCCAATCTATAAGTCCCTCTAGATCAGGTACTCTCACGCTACGCGTATAAATTAGAACAATTTTGGGTATTTCTTTCTCGTCAAAGATAATAGCCCGCCCTTGGAGACGGATAACGAATACCACGGGGGGCGCCCTCGGCAAATTGTCTGCCCTGCTAGTACAGTAACACACAATTGGAAGGATCATTGAGTACGTTCATTTATTTTTTATTTTTTAACATAGTTTTTAAACAATGTCTAGGTCAAAAGGTAACAAAGATAAAAATAACAAACATATAACTTCTGAACAAAACAAGCATACATTCTAAAAATAAATGTTTTACTTATCTATTTATTTATTTGGATTGTAAATGATTAAGACATTAAAGGCCCCACTTTTACTACTAACCTTAGTACTTAGGAACTTAATGACCTCGATGGCGTAGCGGGTGAGTAGCCAGCTAAGATTATTTCTTTTGGGTGGTTTGGGTGTTGTGGTACCATGGCACTCGTAGTTCTTGAAACCCACGATACAGGAGATCCTTGTATATCAGGATTATGTATGTGGCTGTTGGGCGTTATTATTATTATAATATAGATTTTTAATCATTTGTTTAACTCAACACTGCTTCGTATCTTTCTGATAAGGGTCACGTCAAATTCAACAGTAGAAAACAAAACGCTGCTTAACCTGAAACCATTAAAAATGCGCTTCCCGCGCTGACTCTGTGGAGGCAACCACAACCAATAATTGCTACTTTTATGTCACTGTCACTCCATGCAAAATTACGTGCAGTGCGACAGGGACTGATTTGAGGCGCTTAAGTGGAAAACCAATTAAAACATACACTAACACATTCTGAAGACTCAGATTATGTAATGATCTTCCCTGCTCAGGCTTTCCCAAGTGACTACAGTATGAGGTTCTTCAAAAAAGGCGTTTGAAATATTTAAAAGGTCGCGCGTGTGATGCAAGCGGCCATAAGCCATGGTAACCGTTTAACAACAGGCTTATGCTTGTTTGTAACCTTGGAGGTATGAAAAATAATTACAATATTATAAGAGACATCAAAGATTAGAATAAAAAGTGGTTTATTTAACACAACAGTAAGCCCAGAAAGGACATCCTACTATCCTACTTCCTACTAATATAATAAATGCGAAAGTCTCTCTGTGTGTGTGTGTGTGTGTGTGTGTGTGTGTGTGTGTGTGTGTGTGTGTGTGTGTGTGTGAATGTTTGTTACTACGTATCTCCGTAACTACTAAACCGATTTTGATGAAATTTGGAATGTAGATAGTTTAGATTCTAGAATAACACATAGCATATCTTATTTTCGAAAATCAACCCCTAACAGAGTTCAACAGGGTTGTAAAGTTTCAATGAAAAAAAAAAATGTTTGATTCGCTCAAAACTCTGTACAAATAAACTTTAAATTAAATAATGAACATGTATTTTTTATTTTTTCAAAACTTCCCTTTGGGGGTGTGCAATTGCGTGCTAAACTGTAATTCTAATTCATTCAAAAGTTGGTGAACATAGTTTGAAGCCTGGAGACGGTCATATGCTACTTTTATTAACATACCACGCGGGCGAAGCCGCAGGCAACAACTAGTGTACAAATAAATAAAATAGACACGTTATAGATAGGTAAAAGTAAGATTTTTACAGAAACACAGACGCAACGCAGGTGAAGATGCGGATGAAATGATAGGCCCAATGCGTGGTGTTTTAAACTTTATACATTTCGTAATGTTCACTCCGTATGCTCTACACTTTACAGTACTGTACAAATACGTTTTTCCATCGGAAACATTAGACATGTAATCGCCTAACGAGTATTTCGCTCAGAAACTCCCTCGAGTCACCTTGCGAATTCTGTAAAAGCGGTGTTTGATCGAGTTACATCCACAATTTAGGAATTTATTTGGCTTTTATACACCTCTGACCATTTCAGACCTGAGTTATTGATAAAATAATGAATACTAAGCAAAATTCACTTCGTGATGCCATTCTTTAATGCCGAACAGTAGACTTATATCGGCTGTTGATGATAATAATGAATTAAAAACTGCCGAAAAAGTGTGTCCTACACTCTAAAATCCATCTGCATACACAAACATTTTTTAATATATCAGTCCACACCGCAACTAAATGAATCCCAAAAGAGCACATCCCACAAAGGGTGGGAATATCAAAACTGTCACAGCACTCATGTTGGTAAGCCGGGTTGCATCGCTTGCCAAATGTGCTATGGATATTGCGTGGAACGAACACATCAGAATACACAAATCCGTAAATACTGAATACCTAACCATTTTCGAACGGACGCGGCAACGCATCTGAAAGAAGCGTAGAAAGAGTTACTTTCTTGTTCATAATCACTGGCTGTATCAGCTTGATAACTCTAGCTAATACTAAACAAAGGATAGAGGCAGACAACATATGCCAAGCTGATAAAGTTATAGAATTATTATGAGTGTTAGTTTATAGTCGGGAATCCACGATATGAGCGTGTGTCACACGCCTTGGCTTGAGGCATACGTGGTAAAAATGCTTGCCCACGCTTTCTCTGGACGATAACACACGGCATCTAACTTTTTTCAGTTTTTTCAAGATGACGAAATATTCTTACCAAATAAAAGTTTATTCTGTTCGATTACAACAAATTATTTTCAGTAAAATTATAATATTGTCCATGATGCGTACCAACATATGCAGCGAGATAAGCATAACTCATACGCGACGTTTTGCTCGCAATAAGAAACTTTAGATCGTGGACTTTAAAAAAAAATCTGCCTTCCTTCGATGTGTGTTTCCCACGCCTCGTCACGAATATGGACGTACGCTCATTTTGAAGCATACAAAGTGTATTCCTGGCTGAAAAATATACAGTGTGGCTACAAAAACGTAGAAGAAAAAATATAACTATTCCTAACTTAAAACACCTTTTTTCTCGCATGCTGACTATTTGGTATTAAATTAATTCCCATTCAATAGTAAAGGCCTTTCTTCCATTCTGATTAAAACATCCATATAATTTGCAAAATATTATACCTAAAAGCTACAATAGCTTTTAGGTATTATGTTACGTAACCTGCATGATATGGCTGCCGGAATGTAGCATCAAATAACACGTGTTTCGGTGTAAAGTGCACGCGATTGGGGTAATGTGATGCTCTTTGGCCTAGACGTTGCAGATGGAATGTGGGCAATTTGACAAATATTCAGAAATATTTTAGAAGGCAAGTGAATATCAAGGAGCTAGGTATACTTTTGCCTATTTATAGATTTTAGGATCAAATGAAGATTCTTGTATAAAGAATGTAATGAGGATGAATGCGAAAGAGTGGCATACCTCTTTCGCATTTATCCTCGTAGCAAGTAAAAATCCGTGGTTTCTGCCGACCCCTCCGAGAAGCAGGCGTGGCCTTATGTATATATTTTATTTCCACTATTGCGGATAGTTTTCTAAGAATCGATTACTGCCATAAACAGCTACAGCTGTGAACAGGAACAAAAACATTTTGGACGTCACGCTGGCATTATTTTTTTGGCAAAAAAATAATGCCAGCTGTAGTCAACGACGTCTCAAAGCAGTGTGGAGTGGTAGTCGTTAAATATTAGGTCCACTCTTAGGATTTTTTTTTAAATTCGCCTTTATAAGATCAGAGTATATTTTGTTTCATAATATATAATACTGCTATAAAAAAGCTTAATTTAAAGTTATTAAAGTACATCATCATCAGCCTATATTAGTCCACTGCTGGACATAGGCCTCCCCTAATGAGCGCCATAGCGCCCTGTCTTCAGCTTGCCGTATTCAGCATCTGTCTGCAGTCTTTCGCAGATCGTCATCCCACCTGGCCGGAGGGCGTCCTACACTACGTTTTCCGAGTCGCGGTCTCCACTCAAGAACACGTTTACCCCAGCGGTTATCGGTTCTCCGCGAGATATGACCGGCCCACTGCCACTTCAGCTTGCTAATTTGTTGAGCTATGTCGATAACTTTGGTTCTCTGACGGATGTATTCGTTACGAATCTTATCCTTCAGAGAGACTCCGAGCATAGCTCTTTCCTTAGCTCGCTGAGCGACTTTGAACTGATGGACCAGCCCTATCGTGAGTGTCTACGTCTCAGCTCCGTAGGTCATGACGGGTAAGACGCACTGATTGAAAACTTTCGTTTTCAAGCATTGCGGTATGGATGACGAGAAGACTCCACGTAGTTTTCCAAACGCTGCCCAGCCTAGCTGGATCCTCCTCTTGGCCTCCTTCTCGAAATTGTTTTTACCCAACTGCAGAATCTGCCCAAGGTAAGTATATTCGGAAACAATTTCGAGAAGGTGGCCATGTACAACCACCGGTCTTGGAACAATGTGGCCATTGATCATGACTTTGGTTTTATCCAAATTCATGCCAAGAGCGATACATCGGGAGGCTGAAGCTAGGCCGTTCAGCATCTGGTTCAGCTCCTCTAGCGACTCCGCCATTAAGACTATGTCATCAGCGAATCACAGGTATGAGATGTTATCGCCGTTTATGTTAATGCCCCTACCTTTCCAGCCCAGCATCTTAAACATATCTTCTAACGCGCTCGTGAACAGTTTCGGGGATATGACATCCCCCTGCCTCACTCCTCTGCGCAATTGAATGGGTTTAGACTGCTGGCCCTGTACTTGGACACTCATAGTGGCAGCCTCGTAGAGATATCTCAGCACCTCGATATAACGATAGTCTACTTTGCATCGCTGTAAGGATTCCAGAACAGCCCAGGTTTCGACGGAGTCAAAGGTCTTCTCATAGTCCACAAAGGCCAGACACAGGGGCTGATTATACTCTTCGGACTTCTGTATAATCTGCCTCACTGTGTGAATGTGGTCTATGGTGCCATATTAAAGTACGATTAAAGTTAAAACGATTCGCATCAAAAGGGTGCGAATGAAAAAAAAAACAACCATTTTTATTTGACCTATTTTGACCCCAAGCAACACATTTTCTATAGGCTAATTATTTACTAGTATTTAACCATGTTTGTGTTTTTGGGGTCAAATAAAAAGATTATTTCTTTCCCCTTTCTTTTTAGGTACCAAGCCTAACCTAACAGGTGCGGGACATTTTCATACAGCATCATCTAGCCCTAAAATAAGCAGAGCTTGTGTTATGGGGACTACATGACTGATATAATATTTATATCCATTTTTATTGTAAATACATACATATTATTTATAGAAAACACTCAGTACCAAAACATACATATATTTACAGATCATGCTCGGGAATCGAACTCGCAACCTTCTTCTGCGTCTCGAGCGGACCTTCGCTCACTGCGCCATAGAGGTCGTCAAAAATGTGATTGTTTCTTAACATAGCGTCAAAGATATCCACAAGGATAACAAGCAATATAAACCCGCTAATAATTGGATAACAGCCGCGATGGACACCCTGGCCTCGCGCCAGCAATGTGTAACTACGTACTTTAGCCATCAGAAGTAGCTTTACAACTCTAGAAAACAAATCTTGCTACACAATGAAATTGAGTGAAATCTTTTAGGCGTTAATCTTTTTATCAAAGCTATTAAACTTAGCTAGACATGATATATGTATCGCCTCGGCCATAATGCAATCAGTGCATTTTTTAGTATGAGGGTAATTCTAAAATTACTTAAAATGCATTGTAACAACTATTTTAATAACATAACATTTACATAATTACTTAACCTAATTCAAAGGTTATTTAAAAAATAGCTCAAAATACGTTTCAACGTATAACGTTACTAACGTTATACATTGAAACGCTTGGTGCTAACAAATTTCAGTAGGTGCGCCTACTCCGCCACGTGGAGTAGGTGCAAAAGTGGAAATAAAGTCATTTTACTTTCTCGCTGATCGTATACAACGTTTTTTGTACAAGTTGCTCATGCGTTTTTAACATTTCCTTATGTGAAATTCCTAATTTGGTGTAAAGCTATAATCAGGGACTTGAATTGTAGAGCAAGTTCTGACGGTGTTTGTGCATTTCGATACTTATTTGTTCGAAATGTCCTGAGCTGTTTATTGTACTTTTAGCGCGATGCGACATTGTTACACCCGATTTATGGGGAAGCCACGGTCCCTTGTGTATACAGACCTTATTTTGCGTTAGCGAAATTTACCTATTAACGTAAGAGTTGTGGGTTCGATTCCTGTTGCGGAACAAATGTTCTATTTTCTAAAAATGCAAACATACAACATTGTAATCTCAATTTGTAGACCGCTGGTCACTGTCAATAAAATTCTAGCTGAACTAGAAAACTGAAAAAATATTTAAATTAAATCAATCCGAACACAACATTGAGTCGAACCCGCAAACGCTTACAGGATCCAATGTAGAAGATGACGATGATAAAATTGCAAAACTTCCCCTAAATATTGGACAGGATTTTGTAAAATACCTACGTGAACCATTGGGTTTTATTTCCCACTTAGCACCATTCACCCGCAAGGAGATCTGCATCTCCATACGAATATAAACCAGTGCATTTACCCGTAAAGGACTCCACCCATTGTACCGGATCGGGCCATAACCGTACACGTTAGGCTTAAAACATCTATATATATAAAATCGTGGCACGGCGCACTGACTTGCTCACTGACTAACCATGAACGCACTGCCTAAACGTCTAATGTAAAAATGTGTATGAATGTTAAAATTGCATTCTTATAATTACATCAATTCCGCTCCATCCCAAGGTTGTCAGAAAAAGATCGCTTTTAAGCGATAAAACCGCCCGTTGTTTATTAATATTAAGCTTGTGTTTATTTTATCTTCTGGGATATAATAAATTATGTTCTATTATAAAGTCATTCATACCAGCATTTATCTATTTATTTATATTTATTATTACTAGCTGTACTGGCCCCGTTTTTTCCCCTAAAAATGTGAAAATCCAAAAAGCCTGAAAGACTTTATTATTTATTTATGCTCAGTAGCTGTTATTCGAATTTTTATGTTTCTAACTTTAAAGAACAAAGACTTTCATGCAAAGTTTTTCTCAATTCCCCCTCTTAAAGTAGACATTTTTAAAAAGCTTTTATCATCACGTCATCTATGTTCGTAATTTTAGCTTTCAAGACTTAGTAGTTTTGGTTGTGCGTTGATAGATTGGTCAGTCAATCAGTCAGTCAGGATAAACGATTTTATAAGTTTATATTTTATGTTTAGCTCGGCATAATAACTATCTGGTATAGCAGACGGGAGTCTTGATGTATAAAAACTAGGACGTGGTTTTAGATTAAAGTATTTCTATGTACAGGAAGAAAGCTTTTTCTTGTACAATGGTTGTAAAGAGAAAAATTTTACGGGTGCAGAGCTAGTTGGGGAGGGAGGGACGTGAATCTTTATTTACTTTCGTACGTGACTGTGTATTTCAACTAGGATTTAAAATTATACTAGCTCTAGCATTACTTAGAATTAGCTGAGTCTAATAATAGCTGTAGTTACTTAGTTGTTCAACAGTGGGAGTTAACACCAGTATCTAAATAGTCGACTTTGCCAAAATAAAGTCATAGTCACTTTCAAATCAAATGCTTTTTGTTTAGATATCTTCTAGAGGCGCTAGCACAAAACAGTTGGTGTGACAGTGCATGTATCTGTAGTTCCAGAATATTTACGATTAGATGATTAGTATGTATCAAACAAAATTAAAATAGTTTTTTTTTATTTTTATTATTATAAAACTCAACAACGACCCCACAAAATATATAAATATAAAATAACATTTTGTTACAATACGCCTTAGTGGACCATGCAATATTTATAAAATAAATAAAAAAATGAGGAATATAAACTATACAAACCAGCGATTTAAAATAATACATTATTTTTGTGTACAAACAAATGAACATTAAATCATTCCTTTGTGAAAAAGGATGCAAAGTTTCATACATACACATTCTAGAGTAAAATTTTGCTGTAAAAACATTATTTTATTTAGAAAGTTAATATAATACAAATAATTCAAGAAAGTCTTAAATTAGTAGTTATATAACAGGCTGAAATGCAAAAGATTTTTTAATTATGATACATAAAATAAGACTTGCAAAATGTTTTCTTTGACTAGGTTAAGGTTTAAGGTTTTAATATTAATACCAACTATCACATCCCACATGAGTATTATTAAAAACATAGTTTTGACAAATATGTTATAAATAAGTTTATTTAAAATTCTAAGGCAAACGGGCTACTAGATGCAGTCAGTCTCTTTTTAAAAATGCATTTCATTATACCACCAACAAAAAAAATGACCTACACAAAATGGACCACACCCGATCAAAAATATAACAAAGACCTCTCTAAAAATAACGTAATAAAACTTCATTTAGCATAGGATACAATTATTTTTTTACATTTTATACTTGCTATGCTTATATAACTGTTTGTTTATGTGTCATATCTTTTCTGCACGAAACTTAGACTACAAAAAGTTGCTCGTTTGTCAGAGCTTCAGTGTACTTTTACGATGCTTGTTGTTTTCTACTGTTATTGTAAGCTAAATTGAGTCACTTAAGTTAAATGAATTACAAATAAACAACCAAACACTCAATACGTATAGTAAGAACCGTTTTATACTGTACATAAAATGTTAAAATATGTTAACTTAAGCTAAGCATAAATAACCAATAGATTTGATTATTACATTCGAATAGCACTCTCATTTTCAAAATCTCCACGAATTCGTTTCAAAAGAATTTTGGGATTTCTCAACGAAAATAACTCTGTATTTTTCTTTTAAAAATACTGCAAACGCCTATAAACATTGTATAAAATTTTATGCATGATAAAAAGTTATGATAGGCAACATTTTTTTACATCACTTAAAGACGATAAAATCACATTTACAATTTGTAGTGTCTGCTTTGTACATCGTAAATACTATTGAAAATTTTATACAATGTCCTAAACTATTCTAGCTTATTTCTATTCTACTCAATCTTCGGTCCCGGTGATCCACTGAAGGTACTTGAAGGATCTGGATTGAAACGGGCTAGCTCTGGATTCAATCCGTGTGCGTGGCTGCTGGTAAACTGGTTGCTCCCTGGAACATAATATAACATTTATTTTATCATTAAAAATAGTCGAAATAATAATAATCCTATCCTATCCTACTAATAATATAAATGTTAGAGTTTGGATGTGTGTTGGTAATAATCTCCGTAAAGGCTAGATTGATTTGGATAGAATTTGGAAAAGGTATAGTTCGTGACTTAGAATTTAACACAAAGGCCACTTTTTATGGAGGTAACACGCGGGTGAAGCTGTGGCAGAGGCTTGTAAACAATCTAGTCGTGGAACCAAAAACTAAACTTTATTAGAATGATCGGTTCGTTTTCTTGTAAACATATTGTTTCTGATTTCTGAAAATAAATTAAAAAAGTCATACATATCATACTTACTTTTCAAAGAAAAACAAAATTAAAATTGTAATACCACATATAGTAGGTACTTTTCTGATGTGTTTCACAATATCCAGACGACACTACGAGATGGCAAGATCTACTGACATGATTATTGTTTAATATTCCAAATGCATTTGTTATGCTCCAAAAACTGAATTATTGCTCAGATGAGTGTATACTTCGTATCGTAAGTAAAACAAATGATGATATGGTGATTTCATACCAAAAAATAAACATACCTAGGTTCGGCAGAAGCACGGGCATGGGCGTGGTAAGCAGGCACATTAGGATTGTGGTACCCAGGGCCATGAGGAGCTGGGGGGTTGTGCGTGAACGTCTGCACCGGTGGGTGAGGTTCTGGCACCGGCGACTGGTAGTTATTCGGGTTGTATCTATCCACCGACACCCCTCGCGTCCTTTCCGGGATTGATGACGACTCCTTTCCGTAAGAACTTAACGGACGACCTCTTCCTAGAGTATTCGTCTTGGGCCATTCTTGGGACGCGAATTCAGACTCGAAACTTGTCTCACGCCAAGACTGAGGTCTTAATGTTTGACTCCAGGTTGGCGTCGCAGTGTACGTCGATTCTTGAGCCTTCACGTATTGTGTCTGCGTCTTGCTTTCAATGGAAGACTCCCACGGAGGTTTCACATTCTCCGGTTGTGTCTGAGCCTTTTCGGTAAACTCTCTCAGTTCCTTCCGCCATTCGTGCTCGACAGTCTCAGCAGGCTCGTTGTTGTCGTAGTAGTAAGCGGGAGAAGGATCGGGCTGCGGTTGGCTTTGTTGAGGCTGCAGCTTTGTTTCTCCAGGGATGTACGTGGATTCGGGCACCGAAATATAACGTCTTTCATACTCGCTGTAGTATGTCTTACGGCCTGGCTGTTTGGGAGGTTCAGCAATGGTTACATGCTTGACAAATGACTGGTTTGGCTTCGGAGGTATATAAGCAGTGGGAGTGGTTTTGCTGAATTTTGCAGCGGGTGAAGTTGGCTTCCAGGCTTGGTTTAAATCTGGAGTGAACGTGTTCTGTGGTGGTTGATAATAATTTTGGGAGTTGTCGACAACGTACGTGGAATCCTGCTCCCATGGAGGAGGTATGTATGAAGAGGACCTTTCTTGAGTGTTCTGATAGGAGTCTGAGCTGTACTGATTTTGGGTGTTAATACTAGGTGTATCCAAGTTGGTAGCCCAGTTTGTGGGCTTAGGAGTGTATGTTGAGTAGGTTTGTTGGCTCGAGTAGTTATTCTGTTGGCTGGATGTGTTTTGTTGCAAGTTTTGAGTATAAGAAGATTGGTGCTGAGATTGTGCCTGAGACTGTGTGACCGGTTGGTACTGAGGCTGAGTTTGGTACACAGGTTGTGACTGCTGTGGCTGGTAAACCGGCTTTGGCTGGTGCTGGGCTTGGTATGTCGTTTGTGGCTGAGGGTGGTACGCAGGTTGGGCTGGAGTTTGGTATACTGGCTGCTGTTGTTTTGGCTGTGTCCAAGAAGGTCCTACAGGCGTTGTGGCAGGAGCCACATTGTTATAAATTACGTCTTTTTTGTCCGTTTGCTGATACCACTGCTGATTTGTAATAGAGCTAGGTTTTACATTTTCTATATTCAGAATCTCAACTCGAGGTTCTTGCGACCATTGATTTTGCTGTTCAATAGTTTGATTGTGCTGTTGGGTGCTATGATAGATTTCGCTTGTCGGTATTTGACGTTCCACGCTTAGCCTTTCTAGAAGCAAACTGTGTCGTCTTTCAGACGTTGGCTCTGATGGGTATACTGGCTGGTACGGTTTACTAGCAGACTGTGGTGATGGAGGAAATTTCTCTATGTGCGGTGTGAAATATGTTAGAGTTGGGATAGTTTGCTGTATAGGATTTTCATAGTCTAAAGTTTTAGTGGTACGGTTGACAGTTACAATATTTTCTGTTCTATTGTACTCAGTCAGTAGCCCTGTTGGTTTGTCACCAGTGCCAGTAATGATTTCAGTAGTTTCTGTACGTGTTTTTGTTATAAAATTGCCAGCACCTATTGGTTTAATTTCAACATCTTCAACCTTTTCTAATGGTACAGACGGTTCTCTTAAATTAACTTTAGGTTCAGGTGTTTCTAGTTTTTCAGTTTTTGTTTCTTCAGTCACTACTTGTTTTACCTGCTCTTGTTTTTCTACAATGACTTCCTGTTTATCGTCAGTTTCCTTTTGAATTGGTGTTTCTGTTTTAACTGCAGCTGCCGGTTTTTCTGTAGACGTTTCAAGTTTTTCTACTTGAACTTGGGATTCCTCAGTGATTTTAGTTTCGTCAGCAATGCTTTCAGTTTCTTCTTTTACAGGATTGGAAGAAACTTCCTCTTTTTCAGCCTCAATTTCTTCGTCGGTATATTCTGACACTTCATCTTCTTCTTTTGTTGCTGTTTCAGTGGTATCAACTACTTTTTTAACTTCAACCTCTTCTTCCTTTTCCTCGGCTTCTTCATATTGCTCTTCTTCCTCTACTTCTTCTTCCGCCTCCTCTTTATCTGCAGATTCGACAACTTTTTTCAGAATTTCTTCTTTTTCATCTTGGGGTCTATGTTCAACCTTTACTTTTTGTTCTTTTTCTATTTCTTTTTCCTTTTCAATATGTACGACTTCTTCTTCTTCTTCTTCTATTTGAGTTTCTTGGTCATCTTTAATTTGTTCTTGAGCAGGTGCAGTTTCAGAAGCCTTTTTTAGTATAACTGTAATTGGTTCAGCTTCTTCAATAACTTCGTCTTCTACGTCATCTGGTTCAGTTTCATCTTCTGTATCATTTTGAACAATCACAACTTTCTTAGTTGATGTTGTCGTCGTTTCAGATCTTTCTTCAGTTTTGATGATATTATCTTGTCCATTTTCACGTATCTGTATCGAAGTGTCCTCGGCCTTTTTAATAACACTAATTGGATTTTCTTTTGTTTCTTGCTCACGCACTTCCTGAACTTCTACTTCACCGTTTTCTTCTTCCTCTTCCTCTTCCTCTTCTTCTTCTACTTCCTCTTCTTCATCATCTTTCGGTATAATGGTTGTTTCCGTCTTGGTTTTAATTTCTGTTTTACCGTCTATAGTAGTCTTTGTGATTGTCTTTTTGACTTCTTGAATTGAGCCATCAGGTAAAGTACTTTTTGATATTTCAACCTTAGTTTCTGTTTTGGCTGCTGATTTTTTTGTTGGCAGTTTCACAGTCATTACAGCCTCAGTATCACCGTTTTGATTCCCATTTTGTTCCTCAACTTTTGTCTCTTTTTTAACTTCTTTGGTGACAATTTTGACTTCTTTCTGAAAAAAAACAAGATATTTATAAGAATTTTGTTTGGTTTTGTAGCGCTTAATGAATAACTATGTTTTATGATTAGTTACAAATGTTTTACGCATGAAATATTATGAAAAAAGGGTTATTAGATAAACTGAGGTAGACTCACGATAAAAATATAATTGGTTGTATTTCCTTACAAGTCTTTGACATTATATAACAGATACGTATAACATATAATGGAAACAGATAAATAGACATAAATATAGTAAGTGTACAGTAATTTTAATTGAACCTGTTTATTATTGTAGCCCACATTTTCTTGAATGGGGAATTCTGGTACAACTACAGTTTCTGGTGCCGAAGTTACCATTTCAGGTTTAATATCAATCACAGATTCTTTAAATTCATACACAGGTGCTACCCCTTTTGGATAATTGTTTTCACTTGGAACGTCAATTTTTGGCACGAATATTTTATCTTCCCTTTCAGTTGTTACATTGTTATTTTCAATGGCACTTGTTATTGGTACAAGTGGTGTAGTATTTGGTACGTTATTGTTTATTTTTGGAACTTGAAAATATTGTGCGTCGTAGCTGATTTCCGGAACTGCTGAATTATTATAACTATCGTTTCTAGGGAAAGTTGGGTTGCAGGCATCGTTTCCATAATTCATGATCGGAGTCGTTCCTGGTGCCTCATACTCAAACATAGACGTTGGTCTGTTATTGTTTATCTGCGAGTATGGGGGCGTATTTTTATTGAACGTGTCATATTGTACCGGCACTTTATTGTTTACAAATTGCGATGGGAGAGCCACCCGCTGCAAGGGTGGCTCACGGGAGACCGGATTGCTCCTCGTTCGTAGAAGCGATTTGGGATTCGCCGGCAAGTTGAATGCCGGGAAAACTTGAACCGGTAAGCAGTTAAAATTAGGAACTGCAATTGTCGAAGCTGGTGGGGATTGAATCGGTTGCACTGGCTGCTGCGGAACTCCCTCGTTCATCGCATTTCGCATCAACCGTTTTGCCATTCGCTCGGACTTGATCTCGGAAAGATCGAGCCCGCCAGGCGTGTAAGTAAACGGCTTCCGGTCCCGGCTCATGGCGCCGTGTAACGCCGACGGCGGGTTCATATCGCTGAAATAAAGGCTACGTTATCAAAACCGTCATTGCTTTTCAATTTATGAAAAATATGAAGCGCATATTTCGTTTAAAAGCTTCGAGAGTTTTGGCAATTTGACAACGATAGAAAATAGATACTCACGAGGTCTGTTCGCCGCGAAATATTATATTTACTTCCTGCGGCAGATCGAGCGTGTTTGTTTATCCAGTACACTTTGTATCTGACACTGAAGGGAAGCACTCGGGTCGGTTCTGCATCACTTTGGAGATGGATTACTTATTTTTGTGTTGGAACATGCAGATATGAATCTGGTCGCAGCGGTTAAATATAGCGTGGGTTAAATGAGCCGATACGTTTGAATCTGGGCGGAGAAGCGCGGTCGGCGCGTGCGCCGCCTGCCGCCTACTGCCGGCCGCTCGACACCCGACATGTATTTTGGTACCGACCCCAATAACAAACGCCTCGTTCGCGATATGTCTTGTACAAATCATCAAAATATCGAACGCTTCCGACATTTTCGCGATTACTGTCTACTAGCTTCCGTCCACGGCTTCCTTTGCCGTACCGAGATAAAAGCAGCCTTGGTTTATGCTATTCCAGGTTACGAACTGTACGCAAATTTCTTCTAAATCCGTTTAGCTGCTACGCTGTTATTGAGTATATAACAAAACAAACGTACAAACATTCGAATATAAAATATCAGTTGGATAGAGATTGATTTCCATTCATACTATCCATCAACTTATGCAGGCTGGCGCCAAATGGGTTTGTTACATGAAGTAAATAGATCGGTACATGAAGTAAATACATGTTGGTGGAATGCAGAGCGCACGTGTGCCAACAGACCTCATTACGATCTTTAAGTACTTTTCCATTTACTAGGTAGACTAAATTATTGTGCAATATAAAGTTGATTTAGAGGTTCAGTCGGTTTTGTTTTTGTTATTGTTAAAAATTACCTATGTATAACCTATTTTTGTCATGTAAAAATAGGTTATACATGGGTAATTTTAAACCTTAGATGATACTTAGTAATTAGATTTAGTTTTAATTAACATTGATTTTCATCATACATGTGACTCTAAATGGAATCCATTTATAATTCGAGAAGTCAAAATGTTTTAAAAATATAATAAGGTAAATACTTAGATCCCTTCTTCTTTCCTCATTACATTAGTTTTGTCCTGGACGCCTCCTCCATTATTTCCTTCCTCCTCAAAAGCACATTTCAACTTGTCTTCAGACATAGCTTATTTGTATCTAAATGTTTATTTAAATGCAGCTTTATCCCGAGATTTACAGCTCTTCTAAATATCAGATCTATTAATGTTGGCTTCACACCAAAACGGTTCGGCATTGCCAGCATTCGTCGGATCTGGTGATATTTGTGACGTAACTGTGACGTTGTATGCTGCATGCTGTACAATAAATTATTTAAATTATACTTATGTGTGATATAAATAATTAAACTGGACGTAGGCGGTGACGTTTGGCGTAGGTGAGATTCTGGCACTCGCGGTTTCCAAAGTAAAACTGTTTATTTTTTCGCCATTGACGATTTTCAGATAATATACAATATATGAACTGAGCATATTTTATTGTATATTTTCACAGATATAATTTTATTTCAAATCCCTATCGTTCATTCATTTTGTGACAACCTGATATTTTTGAAAACTGTCATCTCGTTTTTACAAAAGCAATGGTATATTTTTTTATGATTTTGGGTCCCTTAGGCCAAACTATGCATTTCCTGCTGGCTGTTTATTTATTACCGCTACATTCATATTTTATCAATTTTCTCGTCATCTTACGATTTACTTTTATAAATGCAAAGGTAATTCAAATGTTTGCTGCTAATAATTTCCGAAAGAATAAATCGATTTAGAGGTTTGGATTAAGCTTGTGACCTATCCGAGCGTAAAAATAGGTTTCATGGGAAGCCATGGGCAGATGCTAGTATGCCAGAACTACAGAACCGAAATTTCATCAACTAGGCAACAAAGCCTACTAATATTTGTTATTTGCGACACGATAAACTTTAACTGGCACACCGTTAAGTTGTGTTCTACAGAGAGCCATACAATTTAATGAAGAGTAATGTCTAGTATAGGGATGTGACCAAGTACTCCGATTTCAATTCCGAGAAGTCTGGACTGCGATGATGTCACAGTTTCATCGACTTAATCACAATAAAATACAATAGTAGAGCGCCCTCTTCGTCTGCGATGAGTCTATAAAACTTCGTCTGCCCGCTACACCTTACGGGGATGGATTTTCACGAAAATCTTTATTAATGCGCCCCCTTACACCAAAAAGAACCTACCCTCCAAACTTCAGGAGCTATACAAACAAACATACAAACTGTACGGAAGATAGTTTGATATTCGTATAACTCGAGATAAATTGAATGAAGAGGCTGCGCATTGGTTGTCAGACAGACATTCAGCAAATTGCACGATTTTAAAAAACAAGTTCCATAAACTACATTGGCATTATGTTCATTAGAATATTATGGATAAACATCTTACAAAAAAGCTCAATATGATGACATCTTAGAAAACAAAATTTCTATACGTCAGTAATTTTTTGGACTCCGAAATTGTCTCAAAAAGTCGCGTCCCTACATCCCTAGTGTACCTTACTTTATGTCAAGGTCGGTGCGCGTACCAGATTTTAACATTTTTTATTTATGTTGTCTAGTTTCATTCTAAGCCGATAAAATAGTCATGTCATGTCGTCATAATCTATAGAAGATAGTATTTTGATTGTTTTCTTGTATTTTAAGTTAAGTTTCGCCAACTTCATACTCCATTCCATTAACAGATTTTTTCAAGATAAATAATTTAGCTACACTACTAGCTAGTAGTGCTAATAGTGGAATGCCCCGCGACTTCGTCCGCATTGAGTTTTTTGCTTCATTTCCTCGCTGCTCCTTCTAGTGGTAGAATTTCGGATAATCCTTTCTTAGTGCACCCTTACACACCTAAAGGAAAATACCCTCCAAAATTCAGGTTTCTAGGACTTACGATTAAGAGACATGTGTCTTGATTGTCAGTCATTGAGTCAGTCAGTGTACCACGCAATTATTTAATATATATATTAATAATTTTAGGTTGCAACCGCGTGGCAAAGAGGCTACGCATGATGACGTCATACCTAGGAAAAATTCCTAGGACCATTCCTATCATTTTTAAGGTTGTCTTAAAGTTGCCTTTGCGCGATAAGACCGCCCGTTCTACCTTTAATTTGAATGTGTTATTGTTTATTTCATAAGATTTACAATAAAGTATTTGCATACATACATTTCATTCATTTATCCATTTTTTTTATATTATTCATGACAAAATTTTGGTACAAACGTGAAACTAGTATTTATTGTGAAGGTATAGTACTAACGTACCTAGTTATTAAATGGAAATACCTAGTGTGTAATGTGATAAAAATAATTCCATTCTGTTAGTATCTATAAGCAATAGGTATATTTCGTAAATTTTTTTTTTTTGACCCTCTGAGTTTTCTTACAGTTGGCTTTCAAACAACTGGGTACTGTATGTAGCTACTTACTTTTACTTCCGCTTTTGCTGACTCTGTTGTTGACGCCATCCTGCAATAAAAACAAATATCATTCAAAAAATTCAATAGCTCTCTCTCTCTAATGTAGAATGCTTTCGCACACTCTACAGAAAAAACTTAACAAGAAATCAACACGTGTTCCGCCTCTCCACGAATCATCCTCAGGACAAAATTGACTTGTTATAATCTTAGAATGTTTCCGCAAAGTTACGCCTGATTAATTAATTATCTAAGCAAGTTACAAGCAATTTATCTGATGTAATCGTAACTTACTTTAATAAGGAAACTTTATGGAGAGCTTTTTACTTTTCCTTAATAAAAAGGGATTTTATATAATTATAGGTTTATAACGCTTGGATTTTTGATTATATAGGAAAATAACCCTGTTTCAGATCTTGCGTTTCAAAGGATAAGCTTATGCCTTCGATTTGACCTACTTGGGTATATACTACTAATAATATACACCTAAGTAGGTGCACTCATCTTTCTGCATTCACAAATCGTAAAATACACACCCGGCCATTTTAAAAGTCACATAGAATCCTCTCATTGTACCTTGAACCTTTTAGTTTAATATTTAATGTTCACTTTATTTATTTCATTAAGTGTACAATAAAGTATTTTCATTCATTTATTCATTTTTTCCCCTTTAAACCGAAACATCAATGGATAATTACTGCTTGGCGGCAGAATTAGTTACGTCGGTAGTATTTCCTCGGACCAGCTCTTTCATAAAGGAGTTTGAGGTTTAATGTTTGCCTTTCAAATCGATGGCATGAGAAGCTTATCCTTTGAAAGGCATGATCAGAAACAGGGTTGTTTCCATATAATAGTCCACGCTATCATCTAAATGATAGCGTGGACTATTTATGAATTAACTTAATTAATATTAAACATCAAACAAACTATTAAAGCAGAATATATTATAATATCTTAATAAATATAAATATATATGAATATATAATAGGTATGTTGGGGTAATAGCCGTCTGTCAATACCATAAAAAGATGCCTGTCTATGTCAGCAGCTACAATCTTGTAGCTGCATTGTTGTTACCATCTGCGTACTGCATTGTCTTTGAAATCATAATCATCTCCAGGATCGTCCACATTGCAAAGACTACCGGATGAAAAACTTTTATTTCAAAATATTTATATGAAAAACCCTTTTCTTAGAAATGATCAGATTCATATATGGATGCCACAGATCTCCTTTTACTCCCGAGATCTGTGGTTGATCCCACAAGCTCTGACCTGGTAACCTCAAAGGCACGATTTCCATTCCATTCTTCACCATAAAAAGCTTGACCCAGTAAAGATTTCACCATTTTCTGCATAAATAACCAAGCTTTGTGTATAAACCCTTTAAATTATAAACATTATACGGTATTTAGAGAATCTCCTAAGAGTTGTGTCGGCATTACGAAATTATAACCCATTTTCGCGGCTTAATTTTGTTAATCCCTATTTAGATCATTAGAGGGGAAACTTCTCTAATTTTTTTGTCAAACGATTCAAATAATTTCAACGACTTGGTTTTATTGTTTGAATGGGACTATTTTAGACATTTTAGGCATATTCTGCAAATTTCCTTCTCAATGGAATTAAAGTGGAACTTGGAACATTTATTGAGCTTATGGCTATGATATTACTTTGTATTATTGTATTTCTATTGTTTAAACATACCTACGGATTAGTTAGGAAATCCCTATCAGGTCATGGACGGATTTTTTTATTTGCTCTGAAGATTCCCAGGGTTGGATACCTAACCTATCTAAGGTTCATAGCATTATCCCATTTAATTCTTAAACGACAGCGTGATACTCTAACACAAACTTATACTTTGGTACTTCCAATGTATATCGTTACTAAACCATATTTATAAATATCACGGTTACCCCTAAATTCTAATAATGTAAGCTCTCTACTACAAGCTCTATTTCCTAAGATTTATTAGACTCATTGTAAATTATAGCAACGTAAATAATTTCGTGCTATATAAATAGTACAACTAAGCTTCTACATTGTAATTATACATGCCGGTGGCAGTAAGAACTAATTAAATTATATTAACTAATATTTCGTACAGATCAAAACAATTATTAGGGTGAGTTATTTATAACAAATCACTTAGAATCAGAGAGTCTCTTTCATCGTTTCTTTGATTCCAATGTATTTTTTAGTTATTAATAGTTTACAGGCACGGTATTAATCTTATCGGACACTTTGACCCTTTTTGAATTAGATGCACAAATAGTATAATACTATACTAGAGGTTATATTTTTTTATGTGACAGGTCGCTACAGATGTCGTGCCGTCATTCATACCTCTTTTATATCTAGAAAATAATAAAGCCATATTTTTGGCGGTCTAGATTCAATACTGAGTGGCGTTGAAGAACTATGAGGATTTTAGACTGGTGGTCCACAAACTAATGCCCGTATAATGAACGTAAGAGGTATGCATCAGACCAAACTATATCACAAGTATATTATGTAGTAGCCTCTGCCCACGGCTTCGCTCGCGTGGTGCCTGGATAAAAAGTAGCCTATGTGTTATTCTGATGTATGAGCTTTATTACTGTAAAGTTTCATCAAAATCCGTTTAGTAGTATTTGCGTGCAAGAGTAACAAACATCTATCCTCACAAACTTTCACATTTATAATAGAAGTAGGATGGAAGTAACATATTTGCAGTTTATTTTTATATATGTGGCTTATTTTTAAATTGGTTTTTTTTCTCTTTAGTTGTCATCCACTCTTCATTGCTCAAACCTTCATTGGGAAGAAAATGCTAATTAGCATTAAGTCCGCCTATATTATTATTTTATCTTTTGCAATAAAGCATTTTCTATCTATTTACACTCCATACACTCACACGATGTTTTCCTGTGAAACCATCGCTCTTACAAGACTTGTGTTATCAGGAGAACACCCACACTCAAAATTACACAGCACTCAAAACACTCATACTTGTGTGACACACATACTCTTAAACTCAAACATTATACATAATATATAATTAACTAAATTTTATACCTCGTATTTATATTTACAAAAAATAGCTTTCCCTAATATTTGAAATGTCTTCTTATACCAAAATTGTTTTAAATTAGGAACATGCTGTATAGGAAATTAGCACTAGGAGGTGGGCATTGGTGACTGCGCCACAGTTTTTATAAGTATTGCAGTTACCATCGTTTTTTGTTTGTTTTATGTATCTAATTTTATAATGTTCTTATAATGCATTTTAATTTGATTTATCTATCACAAATGAAGTAAAATTTAGCATTGTCCCTGGTGATTCAAATGTCAACAGGCGACGGTAACCGCTTGCCTTCTAGTCGGCATGACAGTTTACCTCCAAACAACAAACCAATAGCGATTTCATCAATTAATAAGGTCTCAAAACGGTTCTAGACTATTTGTCGTCGCATTTTATGAGGGAACTCAAATGTTCAGTTGACGTCAAACGCCAAAGGGAAATCTATTGGACCATTTGCAAATGGACAAGGCGAATCGATCAGTATTAAAATGCATTTTGTCTATCTCGAGACGTCGATAACAAATCATCCGAAGCATTAGGCAGCACTCCAAGGCCCAGGTCGTTAACCCCGAGCAGAGATCAGGATCGTAACGAATGGATACAATCATGCCACAATAATTTTCGCAAGCAATGAAATAGCTTACAGAACCGAAAACTGTTGAGGGATAAAGGTTCTAAAATGGCGACGACGTTATTCGACGCAGTGTAAGGATTGTAGCAGTGTTTCCAGTCGGGTCATGACAAAAGTAATCTAAAATAGATAAAAAGTAACCTTTTGGTGTGAAAAGTAACCTTTCTTATTTTTCCCCCTATAATATAAGGTACTAAAAGTTGCCAGACAAATGTTGGTTGTATTAAATTACAGAAAAAAATGATTTAGTAGTGTTTTCCATCTTAAGTTGCATTTCACGATTTATCTTTTTCGAACCCATTTTTTTTTCTATTTATTAAAAAATATACAACAAAGAGCGCTACTACGTTTTGTTTAAACTTATATTCAACTAAGAAATTAATTACCTACCTATGAATTCTACGAATTTTTAGGTGAAAAAATCACCTAAAAGTAACCTTTTGAGCTGTGTAACCTAAAAGTAACCTGATGTAGTTAAAAATCACCTAAAAGGTTACAAAAGTAACCTTCTGGCAAAGCTGGGTTATAGTGAAAAAAAACGAAGAAATGTGACGAAAAACGCTCCTACAGCGAGAAGTAGTAAAGCCGTCGGGGGGCTACCACTATACCTATAACAGCCGTCAAGTCGTAATGCTCGTATTCATGTGTTCCGGTTTGAAGGGTATTGGTGCCGATGATATTACAGGCGCATGAGACTTTTCACTCATTATGCCTCAGGGTCGGCAACGTGCGAGTGATTCCCAGTGATTCCTCTAGTGTTGCAAGCGCCCATAGATTACGCTACGACCCCCTTTAGGGTATATCCAAACCCTCGTAACGGAAAAAAAACTGTTTGAGGCCTACAGGGTGTCGCAGGATAATGGTACTTACCTACTCTCAAGAAAAGTAAAATTTTTGTAGTTATAGTATTTTTTTTGTTTTAAAAATATTAGGTCGCATTCAGTGCATAGGGCACTTTTGGATTTTTGAATAACGGTATTGTCAGCCTAAAAGTATAATCTGTCAAAAAAAATGTCGATCAATCTACTCTATTGCATGCCAATATTTTTTAACCTATCCAATCAAAACGTAAGAAAAATCTGTTTCCTGGGCTGTTTCCGAATCTGGGCGAGTATTTTAAGGATCCATCCCAGTTACCGAGTAAAATATGTGAGTCTGCTAGTAATAAAAAAAAGCTTTATAGTTCGCCCCGCTCTGTCCCCAATAGAAAAGAAGTGACAATAGCAGTATTTCATAATGCGTCGGACAAGCACATGATTCGCGTTTTTGCTCGCTTTCAAAAGATAGCCCGATAAAATACTGCCGAGATGGTTGCAAGGAAAGACCCTCCAGCGTTCTTGCAAACGACTGCTGCTTACTGCAGTTCTCGTAACAATTATACTTATATTTTATTATCTTATATCTGGGATTGAATAATGTATTTTTAGATGATTATTTGTTATATAAATTTCAATTTTATTAACATTTATTCATAACTATCAATCTATATCTTTATTGACCAGTGATTATTAAACTTACGGATAGTATACATAATTTGCCACAAACTGAGATTTCTTGTCGTCGCCGAATACATAAACTTTAAGTGCAGATTCGTTCAATTTGCCTCGGAGATCTTACTCGCTTAGTCAATAATGTCAACTCAAGTGAATTAGTTTACGTGTTGTTTGATTCTATTGACGCCGTTCTACTTCTCATTTGTCACACTGCATATTCCGCAATTGTTGAACATACATCGATTTGCGACATGCCGCTTTCAACGTCGTATGCAAGGAGCTTCCATTGCGGTTGCGGCTTGTTTGTGGCGCGGCAAGCCAGTAACTCGTATGAAATAATGTCATGCCTTGCGGAAAATCTCGCTTGAAAGGCAAATTCTGTTCCGCAAATAGGTTCATAGGTTTGCTTGGGCGATGGCATGCATAATATGACTATGACGCTCTATCTATTTTCTATTCTATTATTTTTGAATGCGATTTCATCGCAATCGTTTAATAAATTGTATTTCTTTCTTTCTTACTTTCTTTCACCTCTAGAAAGATCGCGTTGTTTTGATAGTGCCTGTACAGATACCATAAAAGTAAAAAATATAATCATGTTTCCAACGCATGTTTCATGGTATTTTTATTTCGAATTTTCATATGCCTTCTGGTACATAAATTTTTGTTTGGTATGCAGATAGAACATCAGTTTAAAAAAGCTTTAAAGCGATGCAAAATTCGCTTTAAAGCTCTTTGGTGTTATGGAAGTTGAATAAACAAAATTATTTGATGCGAAAACTAAAATGTAGCGCCGTTAATCCCTTTGGCCAGTTTTATTTACGATTCTCATCGGGTTTAAAACCAGCCTACAATAAAATACCAATCAGCCTGTAGAAGTCCACTGCTGGGCATAGGCCTCCTCCAAATAGTGCCATGACGAATGCTCTTCATAATTTCACAAAAACATAAAACTCACTGTTTTTAAAGCTGAGATGAAAACAGAATCTACCTTCACTACCTTCGCTTTAAGGATATCAAGTAAAGGGTAGTTAGAGGCACCTCCAAACGTTATATTTGACACATGTCCGTGTTTTGCAAGTAGTAAGCATTCCACGTGACAGGTTGTAATCCCGTTGCCGCTTCTCCTCTTTAATTATACATAAAATAGTTTAGGAAAATACTTCATCCCTCAGTTATAATATTTTACTATAAACCTTACGAATATATTTTTTTTTAATCTCTCAAATACTTTTTAAAAGTAGTAAGGTAACAAGTCGTTTACTTAGGTAAGTAATAGTAATAGTCAAACCAAAATAATAAATAAACTACATAATGTATGATGATACTTATGTCACAATCGGTTAGATTGTGACATACTATGTAAGTATATCATTAATAATAATTGTGACATAACCGATTTTGAAAATCCGACTAAAAGTGTTTGAGCTTTTTTTAGTATACTGTCGATAACCTACTTAATATAAAAAACACGTATATCAAAGTGAAAAAAAAGGATTGCCTCCATGAAAATAATATTGTAGAAAAAATAGCTATCTAATTTAACATTCTAGAATTTGAGTAATATCCAAAGAGCCAAATTTGTTTGGTATTATAATTTCTCAAGGCCGCAAAGAAATAATATTTAAAACGAAATATCTCTCGTAAAGTTGGCCTGTAAATCGTAATATAAACTTTTCGTATTTTCTGTCGGCTGTCAGTTGTTTATACTAAAATGAGACAAGGAGATATTCAAAATATTCTAGACGATAAAATAACATTTTGGTAGATATCTTGTAAATGAAAAATATGTTTATTCACAAAAAACTTGCTTTGTACAGGGTTTGTCAGAATATTTGTACCAACCCGATACAGAATCGACTTGTTGTCAGGTAGGTAACATTGTTAACGTTTAGGGGCAGAAGTTACTTCTTTCGGAATAAAATACATGAAATTTATAACTGAAAATAAAGTAGATATAGTATAGATAACCGACAGAGAGTGAAAAAATACAATAAATAACTAACTTACCTTCTTATTTAATGCCATTTAAAAAAAATCATAAACAACGTAAAACAAAATATCCTTTTACCACTTTACCTTACAGCCAAGGTAGCGCCCACGTGATTAAACTACGAGTATTTGTCCTCATCCAGTAAAAACATAATTATTTATCTCTAAATTTCTATATTTTTTTTAGCCGTTTCTAAACTTTGATCTGAATCACATAACAAGGAGTAACTATGATTATTCTTAAACTATTTTTTATTTACAGATCCCAAAGTTGCACAAAAATTTATTTTCTTGAATTAATACGAGCAGATGGCTCAGATATACCGCTACCAACTAGATACTGACGCTAAACAATAACCCGTTTTAATGCACTAAAGATAGAGTGTTATTGAGCAGATTATTTTAGATTTGAACTGGCAGAAGGCCATACAAGATAGTCCTAACAGTTCCAATATTGTACACTCAACGACAAAAATATCCAACTGGAAAACAGTTGCAAGCCAACCGAGATTGTGGGCAGCAGCGTTTGCGTTGTAATACTTTTAACAGAAAAGTCCACCTCGTTTTACTATTCCATTCAAAGTACAGACAAAAGGTATAATTAGTTAAAGGTAAGCTAAGATGGATTGTTAAAGTTTTAAAATGTTGATAAAGGATCGTGCTAATTGAATTTCTGATTTGTATGATATAAAAAATACTATAATAGTTTTTCCGTTGATTGTACAGATTTGAGGTAAATTACATAATAATGTTAGTGGTTTCATTATTGCTGTAGTGAATTACATGGCTACAAAGCCAAAAGATATATTATTATATAAGCAATAAAATAAATTAAAAGTCAAATAATGAAAGATTAGTGATCAGTTTTAAAGAACGCACTATCTTTTACTACTTATAACCCTTGTAAGTCTGAAAAAAACTATATCAAACTTAATGCTTGAAGCCACTGACGCTA
The DNA here is from genome assembly GCA_958496245.1 of Perizoma flavofasciatum. Classification (NCBI taxonomy): domain Eukaryota; kingdom Metazoa; phylum Arthropoda; class Insecta; order Lepidoptera; family Geometridae; genus Perizoma; species Perizoma flavofasciatum. Next base: position 4,185,105 of record OY292439.1, on the reverse strand, counting down.
TGGAAAGTGAAAGAAATAATTTATAACAGCTTAAGTACAATACACGTCACTTTTTGATGATATTTTCGATTGAAACTAATATAGCTAAGTACGAGCCTTATTAGCAGGAGGTATTTTAAAGTGTGCCATGTACCAAATGTTCCAGTTTTTCTCAACTTACCAACCGCCACAAATAAGACGGGTTAGCAGTTTGCAACTGTTACAAAATAGAGTTGGTTGGTTGTAATTTAAACTTATTATTATTGATTGTGACATATGCGTTCAAAATTTTGCTGCCAACGTTTATTTCGGGTGTCGTTTCTGTCAAACCAGTAAATGGACAGCGTAATCTGGCGATATCTTACGTTGTTTCTTAATCTCGGTGTCCCGAGCACAATGCTTCGGCGTAGCGCGAAACCGGTCATTAAAATGTTAGTTGTACTGTATTCATTTTGTATAACATTTTGGAAAATCTTCTACGTAAACATTGAATGAATGAATGAATGAAAATACTTTATTGTACACCTTAAGATACAAACGAAATAAACAGTAACACATATGATAGAGGTACAATGGGCGGTCTTATCGCTTAAAAGCGATCTCTTCCAGACAACCTTTGGATGGAGAGGATTATATATGATTTTGAAGCGGCCGGGGGTGTACTTTGTGTAAACTACCTTAAATAATATTATTCATAAGAAATACTACAGCAGAATATAATAAATAATAACATATATACCAATTACCTATTATATATATATATATATATATATACATTTTCTTTTTAGTATACGCATGTAAGCAAAATTTGTAACCAGGAAAATAAACTCTGCTTTCAGACCCGGATTTTGAAAAGGAATAGATTTTATGACTATAGATAATACTTACAAAACCTATTTTCATACATTGCAGTATTTTTCATTTCAGTTTGATAGTAAATATGCTTAACAACATATCATACCGACTGCAGCATAATACATATAGTACCATTTCTACCATTACAACTTTAAACTAGACATGAGTTCGATATATCGAAACGTAACTGATATCTGATATGGGTTAGATATCGAAACCATATCGATATTTAAATCCACATAACCGATATCATGAAAACTTATCAAAACCTCAACTGTTACAGACACGAACAAAACGAAAACTTCACAAACCAAAAACCAAACGAAACGACATATGAAGCGAATATGACGTAACATTAGCCATGATTGCATGATAATGGCGTGCGTAAAAATATATTATAGATAGCTGGCATTATATGTTACAATAGAAAGTAAACCACTTTCTATTGTAACTCTTTTTGTTCCATGTTTTCACGCAAAGCATGAAGAGAAATCGGCGTAGTTACAAGTTGCCAAACTGATAAATAACTGAACAAGTTTGCGTTTGTCGTTGTTAGTTTGCCTATCTAAAAACCCCTGCGACTGATATCGATGTCTGAAAACCGTTTTCTATATCGATATGCAAACTGTATATCGGTTACATAACCGTTTGCGGTAAAAAACGAAAACGCCCTTGTCTACTTTAAACACTACTAATATATTCTTAATTTCTGGAATTACCACAATTATCTCAGGAAGTAACCAGCATTGAATCTGCAAACAACTTTTATTACATTAAACATGCCAGAGTTGCCGGGCCGTTCAGTTGTAAAATCGCACTAAAACTGTTTACAAATAGCATTTTGCACGATTATGATAGCATTAAAACTCGGTAAGCGGCGATTATCGACGAAAATATTCTATAGATTTGAATCGAAATCGAGGAACTCGAATTCTTCCGTGGATATTATTTAGCTCTTTTTTTGTAAGTGCTATGAAGTGGCTGTATGTAGATAACACTGAGCACTGAGCGTCTCACCAAAACGATTACAGCCAAAATGGCTAGAAAAGAAATGTTTAAAAAAGAAGGAATTATTTGTCATTTTCAGCGTATACGCACGCAGTCGATCCGTCCTGGCGTTATTATTAAAACATTATAAAACCACCGTAGGTTTTATAATGTTATATTATAGTCGCCATAGTTTTTTTTGTTCTAAAACTATTTTTTGTTTTTCTGTTTTTTTTATTCTTAAATAAATTAATATAATTTAAATTAATATATAATTGTAATGACATTGTAATGTGAAGCAAAAGAGGTATGTAAGGATCTTAGCAAGTGGAAATCCTTCTCTGCCTACCCCTCCGGGAAACAAGTGTGAGTTTATGTATGAATATAATTATGTTAATATATCCTACTAATATTATAAACATGAAAGTTTGTGAGGATGGATGTTTGTTACTCTTTCACGCAAAAACTAATGAACAGATTTTGATGAAACTTTACAGTAATATAGCTTATGCATCAGAATAACACATACTAATTTTTATCCGGGTACCACGTATGCGAAGCCGTGGGCAAAAGCTAGTAATTAATAAAGGAATTTTGTCACCATGTGCCCATTATCGTGACAACAAAAATCAACATAGAATGTCCCTTGTTCTTTATAGCTGATTTAACTGAAAAATAACAACTTGTAAACCATACACAGATCTGAGTACTGAGTATGAATCTGATTATCTCCATCATGGGGATTACGGTCGTGAGCGTGTTTGTTTTTTGTTATCCTTACAACTACACGTGCTTTTTCCCCTTCTAAATTCCATCCAAATAATAGTGTCGGCATCTGAGGTGTGTAAAGTTCATTAACACTTGGCGCTGTGATACACACCTGTACTGACGTCACCTGGCACATTGCCATCTATCTACCTGGCCATTCTTCATTCAACACGTATGAGAATCCGCGTACCTACGTAGTCAGGAAGTATGTACGGGATTATCTAATACGCGGTGCGGGTTCCCTACGTCTTTTAAAATGTCTTACATTCTAGATTTTACTACGTAGTGCTTACGTTATTTATTTTTTCGAGAACTATTGAACGTTTCAGATTGATTACTATCATCTGATTTTTGGCGTAGATTTTTGGTCCACATTTTAATTATGTAAGTTGGTCAAATTGATTACATACGTTTTTGACTGTATGAAAGCTCTTTTAAAAGCCAGTCTGGTCCAGGAATTTCAACTTTTCTTGGTTGCTTAAACCCACAGCTTTGGGCTTGGGGAATTAGTTTCTTCAACCACCTCCACATGCGATCGTTAACCTTTGTCACAAAACAGAATAGCTGATTATTTAAAGCACTTGTAGACGAATAGACAAATGTGACATTTAAAAGAAAAACAATGATACTTCCCTTAACTTAATACAGACGCACTCAACAATAGACCACTTGTCTTAAACAATAGGCTGAAAACGACTTTCCGAAACTGCGTGAGTGCAAATCCTAATATTTCATTCATAAGTTGACTTTTTGAATCAGAGTTAAAATAAATATAAATATATATAAAATAGATGATTATCAATGAGATGTTAAATAAAAGAGAAGATTTATATTGAATTGTTAATTGAGTAGTCTGACGACTTTTTTGCTGATAAGCCTACCTTCCTCTATCACTGGATAGAGATATAAAGGAAGAAAAAATCAAAATATTTGTATGATAATTGATGAAGTTTTTAGAAATTAGGGCCTCTCAAGCTTACACAAGCTCGACTGACAAGTATTGGACGTCGTAACTAGATAGTTTTCTCGAATAACTCCAGTTTCTGAAAATCGTTAAAAACTTTTACGAGAGTATCTTTACAAACAGGCAGATATAGCTCTTTCAAAAGTGACATATTTTGAACAGATATTACAGATGATCCACAGATTATATATGCGCAACTTATCTCCTATGTCTTCAGCAGAAAGAAACGGCACTGCGCCTTGATAAAATATAAGAAAAAACTAACCTAGAGTAAAAAGATTAAATCCGCATAGTTCCCAAAGGATTTATTAAAATAGCTCGACTCAAAGAGGCCTTTGATGTAGCTATTTACTACATTTCATACAAAGAAAAGGGGTGCTTTAGAATATGAGAATATTATTTAAAGAAACTTTATTACTTCTCTCTTCGTTTCCTAGTTATTTATGCCCAACGATTCCAAACACGAAGTCTGTCTGATTAAAAACATTTATTGAATTTTTTTTTTCACGCGAATCTTTATAATGTGAGACAAAGACACTTTCAATCAGGTGAGATTTTGGTCAAAACCTTGCCCATAAATTTATTTATTTACTTATGTCGTTATATTAATTTATTACGCGCCATAACAGTGACATAAAATAACAAAAAACTAATAAGGGTGGCTTCACATTTTTTTGTCTGATTATGGTTAGGTACAACAATAAATGATTTCAGTAACTTATACCTTTTACAATTATTGAACTAATCCAATAAGATGGCAGTCGTGATTTCAGGTTTTTTTTAGTTGCCTAAGTACTTCCTACAAAACTGTTTTACAGTAGTATCCGATTGCTTCCTCCTATCTATCCGACAAAGCCTCCTAACCGCATTTACAATTGACCTCCAATAATACGCTCGAGGGTTGTCGGCACAGAACATGCACGTGCGAATGTAACACGTGTACACCTGCCCGACACGTGTTTACTCCACGTAGGACGAGGATGTAAGGATCGTTTCAGTTTCAATACTTTTTATCTGACTTTCGCTGTTGTCACTTGTAGACTCCATAAAGTTGGTAAATCGTTTAAAGGGCACGGTGTACGCTTTTATAACAAACTCCCAAGAGATATACAAAAATTATCAATTAACAAATTTAAAAACGTAATTATACAAAAGCTTTATAAAAAGGCATACTATAAAATATCTGATTATTTAGATGACAAAAACTCTTGGGATTGAAAATGCTCCAACTCGAACCTATTGTTTTGTAAAAGGATCATTAAAAATAATAACCAGCGTTGTTTTCTTGCCTTTCTTTCCTGGCTTGGTCGCGGAGGAACAGGCACCTAGATAAAAACCGACGTTTCAAAGTGGTCCTTGTGATTTTATTGAATAAATGAATTTTGACTTTGACTTTGACTTTGACTTTGACTTTGACTTTGACTTTGACTTTGACTTTGACTTTGACTAAACGAGCCATAGTCTCAGTCAAAGAAAAGTTCAAAGGTAGGTAGTAACTTTCAATGGGTTCCGAATGTAATTTGATGATAGTCAGGTTTTTCATTCAAAAGTTGAAAAGTTACTATCAGTGTATTGGAAATATATTTTATTTTTATGATTTTCGATGACTTTTAAGTAGTAGTCCTACTAATATAATAAATAAATGCTTGTTACCACGTATATCCGTAACTTCTGAACCGATTTTGACGAAATTTGGAATATAGATAGTTTAGGATCTGGAATAACACATAGGCTAATCTCATTTTCGAAAATCGACCCTTAAGAGGGTTAAATAGGGCGGCAAAGTTTCTATGAAAAAAAAGTTTGATTCGCTCAAGACTCTGTACAAATAAACTTTAAAGTAAATAATGAAACACGTGTTTTTATTTTTTTCAAAACTACCCTTTGGGGATGTGCAAATGAGTTCTAAACTTTGTATAAATTGTAATCCTTGGTTCGATTCATTCAAAATTTGGTGGACATAGTTTGCAGCCTGGAGGCGGTCATATGCTACTTTTATTAACATACCACGCAGGCGAAGCCGCGGGCAACAACTAGTTATTAATAAGACGACTAGTGGAACGTTCTTAAGTTTGCTCGCATAGATTTTTTCATACACAGAATTTTGATTGTCAGTCAGTTAATCAGTCACGTAGTTCACTAATATTATAAATAATAATAATAAATGATGCTGGACATTTTTCACACATCATGATATAGCCCCAAACTAAGCAGAGCTTGTATTATGGGAACTACATGACTGATATACTACTTATATATTTTTTTTTTCGAAAGATATACATTTTATACATAGAAAACACCCAGTCCCGAAACAAACATTAGCTAATCGTACAAACATTTGTCCTGCAGCGGGAATCGAACCCGAAACCTTTTGCGTTTCAGGCGGGCCTTCGCCCACTGCGCCACAGAGGTCGCCATATTATAGATGTTAGTTTGTAACTAATAATCTCCGATTTTGATGAAATTTGGAACAGATATAGTTTGTGGTACAGGTATTATGTAAACGTATAGAATACGTTTTATTCGGGTAACACGCGGGCGAAGCCGTGGGCAAAGTCATATTTAAAATGTGAAAGTTTGAATGTGTTTGTTGCTCATAATGTCGGTAACGGCTTAACTGATTTGCATAAAATTTGAAATTTGTTCCTGACCTAGAATATAAAATATAATAATTTTTATCCAGGTACCATGCAGGCGAAGGCATGGGCTAAAGCTAGTAATTTTATATAATTTAGTTAAAATATAAATAATATATATTATTGTAATATCAATCAAATAAATTAAGTACTATTGAATTGAACTAAAGGTTGAAAAAAGCTTTTCCATGTTTATCATTTGTAATTATTTTGCTATCGTATGTGATATTAAATATTGCGCAAATTATTTGACCAGGTGCCGAAAATAAGCAATAACATTAAATAGTATATTCAAAACAAACAAAGAATTTAAACAAAGACCAGCTGGCTTGATTTGACATCAATAATCAAATGAATAATCAAATAATCAAATGCGCTGATCAAATGAACGAAATTAAAAAATAACAGCACTCGTTAAAAGAAAATCTGAAGAAACGTTGCGAAATCCTGCATTGTGTAAAAAAAAATTCAAAATTAATTAAGTAGGTACCTACATTTGCTGAAGGTATTGCGCAAAGACAATCTTTGAGTTTTCATCATCAGGAACAGGACACTGTTAGATATAGGCCTCCCGCAAAGAGTGCCATGACGAACGATCTTGGGCCTTTTGTACAACTAAAGTGGCATACAGCCTACTTATTACCGTAACCTATAGATGCTTGCAACTCAAGAGGCGCGCGACACTCAGGCGTTGCCGACCCTGGGACATAACGGATGAAAAGTATCACGTGCCTATAATTTCACTGGCACTAATGATCTTCAACCTGCAACAGCACTTGATCACACCATTTCATAAGCAGTCTACCGTCTCAGCTTGAGGATAAAGTACAAAAGGAATGTAAATCGTGAGCCTATTTTAATATCGTATAAAACCACTCTTAACCGATCATTAACACTTCGATGGAATTGGCATTCATATTGAGCTTAAGATAACATTTACGAATGAAATTATAAATTAGCGATGATATCATTTATCGAGAAGAATAGCCTCGAAAATAACTGGTTTGTTATTCTAAGCCACGTTTTGCGATAAATCGTGTATTATCTTGGCACTGAGCTCTAGTTTTAGCTAACTACTTATAGATATGTGCAATCTGTAAATAGTTTTACAAGTTAACAAATTGTTGTTTTGAACACAATTCATAACAAAATATTTTTTGAAGGACGGAACGTAAAAAAAAATATTGCAACTCCATCTCATATTGTGTATATGTGAAAAGTAAAAAAATCTATTAAGACCCAAGTCCTGTCTGAAACCTTCATTTTCTACAAAAGCAGCGTCGACCCTTTGACGGCCATATTATCGTAAGCTCGTGATTTTCAACATTATGTTAATTACGTCAAATTAAACTGGCACCTGCCACGACTACGCTATAATATTGCCATCTTAGAATATTGCCGCTTATTAGACGACCAGCCCTTTAATTAAACTAAAAAAAGGCTATAGGAAACGACTAATCTTGTCAGACAGTGTTAGCGATTCTTAAACATCTAAAACTAAATTTATAAAACTTGAAAAGCGGACACTTTACGACCGTAACATTCACACTTTATTTTTTTGTAGTTTTTATCATTGCTTGAGTGCCATCATCTTGATTCCATAGTCATTTTACTAGTGAAATAAGGGGGGTTCAAAATGAAAAGTTGCCTACTCCACTCAAATACAAACATATTCCCTTATTTGCTCCTTAAGAGACAAAATGGTACTAGAGCATATTTTTAGCATGATATACTCGTAGTTAGCGCCAACTGTCTTGTCTCTACGTTTTGAATTGACATAAATCCTTGTATCCTTCAAAATACCATAAAAATGGCTGTTTTTTAAGGTATTTTTTTAAATTAAATAAAAAATAAAAAAAGGAAAAAACGTACTTCTAAATTATCAAGTTCAGAAGGAGGAAACGAGGGAATACACAATCCCTATTTTGTTGAATTTTGATTTCTTTTGTTAGGTAATAACAGTGGTAGGTAAATTTTTAAAACGTATTATTCTTTGTCATTGCCTACCATTCCTCTTAAGATTTCTAAAACTCCGTTTGAACATTGGTTTATGAAACATCTATTCACAAACATTTTAAAAGCAAGTTTATCATTGAAGCGTAGATATTTATGTGGTCCGCAAATAGATCCGATATTGCAGAATGTTCTTAGTTACAAAATGTCTGCGCCTACGCAGATAAATAAAAATATCGTATAATTTTTTTCTTAACTAGCGATCTGTATTGCGAAATTATATTACTTTGGTATTATTTCTTGAATTTTGTTGTGATATGTGCTAAGCATAATTTATTAAAATTACATGGATCCATTCACTATCATTATGGACAAGTAAGTACCTACTAACTAAACTATAGAATCTTAAATTACTACAAACTCAAATAATAAATTAATCTTGTGACAAAACTGTTTAAAAGTGACCAAACATGAAAACCTAAGAAACGAAATTCGGCTAAAATACTCGACAAACCCATTTTCAGCCGCCGTAACATCAAAAACGATAATTTTCAATCAGAACGGCTCGTTTTCAGTTACAAAGTTAGAAAATTATTAATTTCTATGCAAAGTACTTTACTGTGTGCGCCATTTTGTCTGTAATTATACTTCTCCGGTGTAATTACTTTTTAAGGTGTTCACTTACACCCCTGAAATTTAATTTAAAGACACTTTTTCAAACGTACTCAATGTGAAGCAGATTTTTCGTTTCTTAAGTGCGTGGTCTCATGTAGCGCCTACGCGAATGAATGAAGCGTTGTTATTATATTATGATAGTGATAATGACATTGTTAGTGAGCCAGGTGTGTACCTGTCAGTTGCGCGCGCGCACCAGTCGCCTCCAGACCTCCAGGCTGGCACTCACGAACGAACTGAGCTCGCCTACCGCTACACAGCTATTTTTAAACGCTTATAATTTTATTGTTTGAGCGAAAACCCACAGGGCGACAAGTTCCCGCCACGAGCAACACACTAATGCGAATGCTTCCAGTATTTCAATGTAAACGTCTAGGGCAAAAGTTCCAGCGTCACTCTTTTTTATGTGAATTTGTAAACATTTAAAAACAACCTGATTAAAAACAATTGAATTCGGTCCAAAGTGACGACCTTTGGCCCATAATTCGGTCAGTGGTCTGAAAATTCCTTTGACACTTGTGTCACATCTATCAAAGATGAAGTTTCTTCATAAATACTTCACATTGCATTCAATGCTTCGTTAACCAGAAAATCTAAATATTTGTGTGACTTTGTACTTCATAATACATGATAATTAATTATCTGTGTATCATATATTTATGAGTCCCGAAGCCAAATGGTGATAATGGAACCCATGGTTTCATAATTTCCGTTTGTCCGTCTTTCCGTATGTTTCCGTACCGCAATTTCGACCTCAATATCGTTATATTAAATTATATTATATAGCGTTAAGATACTGATGTGTTTCAGGACCCTTCGATCGAATCGAGGCAAGTATTTTACAGTTTATTTGTAAGTTGATTTTCCCAATATTGTCCTGCCCAAATTACCCTATTAATATTACTATCATATGTACAAAATAGGTAAACAAAGTACTTAAAAGCTATTTTTCACGATATGTTTCCTTCAACAAACGTTGTGTAACCGTCTTCACCTGAAGCAAAGTACTGAAGTATTTTCTTTAGAACAGTTTTTTATCAACTTTTCTCTACGAGTAGCCCTCTAGCACTGACGTAATTTGTTACTAGCCTTGAATGGTAATCTTTACTTGACGAATTAATGCATAACAATTGGTAGTTGTATAATTTTATCCATAGGATAGGTTTATCTACTGATATTATAAATGCATCTGTATGGACGATACGTGTTGAATATTTGAATCTTTGTGCAATAAACTTCATGGCTGAATGAATGAAGTTTGAAATAGATTTTAATAAACTTACAGGTTTATTAAAATCTATTTCAAATCAATGCATTAGCATAGCCATTTTGGGGAAGATTACATCTAGTAATGATCTTGGTATCATGGTTTGTATATCTACGATACAAAAAATATTTTTAATCAACACCTAGCAGTCAAAAACTGGTATTATTTATTATTTGTAACTGCTTAGGGTCAGCAGAATACCAGCTCTAAGTAGTTAGCCTACCTATATAATGCTGAGCTGACACCTTTTTGGCGCGACATTTAACTATTTAGGTAGATGGATAAGGAAGGTGCGTGGGGCATTTCTGTTAGGTTATACTTATAAGTAGGCTTAGTACCTACTAGCTTCTGCCCACGGCTTCGCCCGCGCGGTACCCAGGTAAAAATTAGCCTATGTGTTATTCTGATGTATAAGCTATATTACTGTAAAGTTTCACCATCATCCGTTCAGTAGTGTATGCGTGAAAGAGTAACAAACGTCCATCCTCACAAGCTTACGCGTTTATTATAGTAGTAGGATTTATATTTTTCTTTGTTTTCTCTGTTCCAACATTATATTTCTGAATCACAGGGTAGGTAACTATTCTTTTTGTTTATGTTATGTCTAAATAATGTTTTTCGTTTCATTCAATTTAAAACTAAACAAATATAAATCGCAACCTATAAAATCTTTGCAAACGAGTATCACAGCAAAATCGTACTTTTTCTATTGTACACCTCTTTTAAATCCTGGAACAAAACTAATTAAACAACACTCTATGTGGCACTCGCCCATAAATACAAACGCAGACTGTCCTTTAAGTTTAAAATAAATTCATCAGTTTTAGTACGCGAACGTCACGGCATGCTGGGCATGAGGCCGATAATGGCCCGGTTAATGTACAATGACGGCCCACCGTCCGATAAACGCAATAAGGCACAGTCCTACGTACAGATGTTCCTAGTCACTGTACCGTTTAATTTGAACCGCTACTTTGATACTTTTAATTTATTTTATATATTTTTTTAATCAATTAAACAGACCTTCCTGAAGGGTCCTACGCATCGGCAATACCTGGTTTTCCAGATATGAACAGAAACATGTGGTTATTGTCATATGACAATAACCACTATTAACTGAAAAGCTGACTGTAGTTGGATTTTTAAACTTTATTTTTTAATTTATTGTGAATCAAATTATAGTAAAATTAGATTTTAAAGAGTTATTTCTATTAAATTACTATTCATAAAAATTATGATAGTTAAATTCGTCTAAACAACAACTTTTTTCTGATACTCATTATCATTTTGAATGGAAAAAAACTCGTGTGGCCATTAGGTTTTTATCTTTTGATAGAAACTGTCCTCGCATCTAACGATACTTTTTGATTAAATGTTAGTATATTTATATTAATTAATTAATTAATACCTCGTAGTCGAGGTATATTAATTTTGAATACACGCTATCAAAGCTAAATATTCAATTTCCTTGTAAATAAAATACAATTTACACCTGACAAGCAAAGTTGAGTGCACTCCGATTGGTAACACGACACCATAATGTTGGCTCGGAGTTCGTAGCTGTAGAGACCCGTAGACCTCGCTACGAAAAGTGGTAGCGAAAAGCGTAGCACTTTTAGAATTTTACTTTTTTTGTTCATTCCTTCAACGGCTCTGGCCGAGGAGACAAAAAATATTTTATATACTCTCTTGTTTGTCAGATTAGGAGAAAGAAATAGTGTTTGTCTACAATTTCGTAGACAAAACGTTGTCTTGAGTGCTTCGGCTAAGCGGGCTGCTTTAAATCAGTAAGTAACTAGGTTGAGGTTTTATGGTTGCTCTGAAAAATGGTTTTGTGACTGATGTTGATTAGACCAGTATGATGAAAGGATTCACAATGTCTCACAGAAGAGATTTATGCTGATAATTTTAACGGAATAATGCTGTTCAAACACACACTCGAGTGTATATTACTTATTTTATTGGTTATCATAAATATACACTTAAAATATATTAGAAACCATAAATAATTCAATTAAGTCACATAAAACACAAAATCCATTATATATATTGGATTAAAAATAATTTGCCGAGAATATATTTTCAAGTTGGAAAAAAAAAATCCCGGTGAGAACTCCTCCTTTTTTGAAATCGGTTTAACTAGTTTCTGGATAACGTTGGCATTTATTAGATGACATTATTTGTGTTTAAGTACTGCAGCTAGACAAAATATTGTCACGCTCGAAATTTTATTTAAACTCCCTTCAATAAATGAAACCCAAAACGGTTCGTTTTATTTGAGGTGACCCAATAATATTCGCATAAACCCGAAAACATAAAACTTCCACCATTATTTGAGGACGCGTACAATATAAAAATATTATTTTATTAGAGTGTTAAAATATTGGACACTTTATAAATTCCTATCTCGTTCTTTTGAATATCGGTAGGTAGGTAAGTAACTGGATTTATTTCTGGAATAATTAAATATTCTGGTTATTAAGATCACCTCGGCTGGTATTGGCACGTTCAGAGACGTCAGCACTAAGCCTGCCAACGGCGAAGCTTGGACGCAGAAGACTTCCCTCCACTTGGTGGACGACGCTCGTAAAATACCTAGAACAAACCCAACTCGACAACATCGCAAACGCTGTAGAGAAAAGGGACTAGGAAGACCGACCACCTAAATAGACAGGACCTCCATGGTCGAGGGGTATAATTTTGCATATATTCCAGTTATTTAGATAATATTAAAGCTATTCAGGATCGGGCTGCCTGCTTTGGGGCATGCCTAAATCAGTTGACTTCTTCTAATGATGAGCCAGATTTTTCTTATTTGTCATAAAAAAATCTATATAGTAGGTAATCAGTTGATTACCTAATTTAGTTATTATGGACCTAAACACCCAGACCCGGTCCAAATTTCGTAGAATATGCAAATATTTATCCCGCAGTGGAAATCTAACCCGGGTTTGATTCTTTTGTCTCAACCGGTTACTCACCCGCTATTCCACCATGGTCGTCAAAATAGGTATTAAAATTGTTTGAACGTAGTTTTAGTATGTTCTCGTAATTTGTGTGATATTTAAAACGGGATTACATATAGTACTCGTTCAAAAGTTCATGTACGCGAACAAAGTGCTGACGCGAACAACCGTTCACTCAATCGCGGAGTCTTCAGTAGTCTCGCGATTCACGAGACGAATGGCGAGCATGCCGTTCACACGTGTGCTCTTTCGCCACAGATGAATACTAAGTATTCATCATTCGTCATTCGCCTCGGCACTCGCGTCGCATGTGTCAATCCGTTATTAAAATTGAAACTATTAAAATATGTAGTTGTCTAAACTAACAATACTCATTGTCTGACATGTTTAGGTTTGTCACGTTTTACGTTGGTCTAATGAGCTAGGCCGAGTTAGGACTGGTCCGTAACTGTGTCCGCTTTTACGTGCTAGCATGCTATATATATACCAGAGTTTTGTTTTATGTGGGTTTACAATGTGTGCCCAAATTGTCTGGAATTCTGTAAACCGGGGGCATTGTTTCGAGACTTGAAAATATAGCGCAATTTGTGCGACACATAGTACCTGAGAGGGCGTGTACTAAAACGTAAGGATTGATAAAGTTCTTATGACTGAACAGAAACAAACTCTAAAAGTGAACTAATATGCTTAAGGATCCGGGCGTACAGGGCTCATAACTTAAATTTGAAGGGCGTCCAAAAAAATAGCTATCTCTTTTTGACTGATGCAGGTCAGCCCGTGCTTCGATAGCAATATTAGCCGTTCAGAATTTGATATAAATTTGGTGGTGTTCCGTAATACCAAAAAAGATGAATGGAAACATGTTGTATTTTTCACATTATGTTGTTATTCTGTAACTAGACAATATAATCTATGTACGTAACCAAACGATACGTAAGGTATTGTTGTTTTTAATACGAAACAAATCAAAAGAAAATGACGTAAAAATATCTAAAATGCGATTCGTTTACATTTCATTTTAGGTAAGTATTTTGAATGCAAATAATAACATATATGGTGGAAAGAAGCTATAATTATAAATGACTATGGTATTACGTTTGTATGGGCAATTCATCCAACACAGGCCTCTTAAGACTGAATCACATGATGGACGTTCTCAGTACGTAGAACCGTGTGATTTACAACTAGGAGTTAGAGGTACGTCCAAACATTGACTTTTGGCATATTCCCACGTTTTTATAGTAGTTAGTATTCCACGTGGCAAGTTGCAAACCCATCGCCGCTTGTTTGAAAACTCGCAGTTGGTTTATGCCAGTTACCTCTGTTCTGCTTCACCGTTTTGAGTACAAATCAATTAATTTTGTATTATTTTATACAGAAAAATTAATTGGCACACTACCATTTTTGAGTCGAATATTTCAATCACTGATTGAAATATTTAGTAAATATTTTATCAGCCTATAGAACTTCACTGCTGGAAAAAATGCCTCTCCAAACAGTGCCCCGACGAAAAATTCAGAACTTCCTCCATTCCTGAACTGCCTCAATATTCAGCGATCGTTACGTTACAAGAACATGGAATATGAGAAGCTTTTTTAATCCGTTCCATTATAAACCGCTTTTTCTTCAGTCTCTCATCATTCCTCTGAAACTTGCTCGTTTGATCTGGTTCTTCTAGATGCGTTTGCTATGTCGAGTAAATAAGATTGAATATCGTGTGATTAAAGCTGGTAAAAGTTTATGAACAACTGGAGATCTATCAATGTCGTCCTCAAGGTCGGCGCGGACGCAGCGCGCGTATTTCGAGACTGGGTTGCGCAATCCACGTTATTGGGACGGAGCAAGGATCAAATGTGGGCATTCGATTCGTAAACAGTGTATCTGATACAGGGCCCTCTAAACTTCACTCCTCTATACTGATGGATACAAGTACAATGGGTGCATGTGGGCTGATTTGATAGATAGATACAATCTCTCTTATTTTATCTCCTTTTCTTCTAATTTTGAACAAAGTTGATCTATTTCAGCGGCCGTTTTCTTCCTGAAACTGGCTAATTACTGCTTCTTCCGCTTTCTTACATCAGCTCACAGCTCTAAATAAAAACTCAAAATATTTTGTTCGTGAAAAACAGTTCGCGGGAACTGTCAGCTCCATTATTTCGTTTCCGTTGTTATTTTCGTCATAATAATAATAAGTTGTCAAACGGAATTTATTTAAATAAAAAAGATTTTGGTTTAAAAAAAATTAAGAATATTTTTAATAAACTTACGCATATAATGCATTAAATCGCTTTACAATTCATAAGACAAGTCGTTTCGACTATAAATAGTAACTAAATTATAGCCGAAATGACTTCGCATTTCACATTACCGAAGGTATTTTTCGGTATTTTTAGATACCGAAGTCCTCCTTAAATCTTAGTGAGACTATGTTTAAAGCTAAATTAAAGCAATTATTAGTAAGTAAGTGTTATTACAATATTAATGACTTTTTAGTTGACGATTTGAAACTTTGACCATTTAATTTTATGAATAATAATAATAATATTAACACTTTATTGTACTCCACATAACTAATTTACTTCAAAATATAATTTTAAATATATGCATGCCTAATTTTAAAGTCGAACATAATTGAAACATTTAATATATTTAAGACGTACATTATGTTGAAGCAAATAAATTAATCTTTATCTTTTACTAGCTTTACATTCCATCGTCTATTCTCTATTGCAGTGCCCTTAGTGAACATGACCTTAAACCTATATAATTAAAAAAAAAAACACTCACTATTTTATTCCCCTAATGGACAACCTTAAATATATATACTCAGTGCGAAGATCTTAGATGGTACCAGGTAGAGGGTAGTTCGACGTCCAAACATTACATTTTGTATATGACCGCGTTTTGCAAGTAGTTAGCATACCACGTGACAGGTTGCAAGCCCATCGCCGCTTACACTAACTAATGGCACATGCCTCGGAATTTTTGATTCTAGGGCATGCCAGTTTCCTCACGATGTTTTTCTTCATCGCGTTGAGCACGTGTTAATACGCACGTAATTTTTCGGAAGTCGGGGTACCGCCCACTAGGGCAAATGGCTCCCCACTCGTAAACTTTTAAATATCCTACAACTATTATAAACGCGAAACTTTGTGAGGATGGATGTTCGTTGCTCTTTCACGCAAAAACTATTGAACGGATTTTGATGAAACTTAACAGTAATACAGCTTATACATCAGAATAATACATAGGCTATTTTTTATCCGGATATCATGCGGGCAAAGCCGTGGGCAGAGGCTGGTGTATGATGATTGCAGTACCTCTAAAGACTTGCAGCGATAAAACCTGCTACGGCAACAGCATATACGGACTCCTGTCGTCCCGGGTAAACATTTTTTCTATTTCTGTGATGTCAACACAACATAAATAAATACAGATGAAACAGCCAGCTTTAGAAGACAGTTGCAAACGATCTATAGATAGGTCAACTGATCCAGATCACTACCAGACCGGAGCGTTAACAAAATGCTGGTTGCATTGCCACACTAAATGGCAATGCTTATGCGTTATATATAGCTACGAGTTATCATTTGCTAGCGTCATTCAAAATAAATTGAATGCAATTTCGGGTAGTTATAAAATTTGAAAAACACTTTTTGCATAAGCCAGTTCAAGTTGACCTGAAGTGGACCAAACAGTCATGTGATTATTCGTTCCACACTATCAAATTCATTCGTTGGCATCGGACGAGAACATATTTTTTTTTTTATCTATTCTATAGTAGGAAAAGTAAAGTAAAAATGTATTTATTTTCTTAGAAAACTAACACCATTATCTCGAACTATTAATTCTAGAATCACATATGTAAGTACTGTAAATAACATTTTGCTATATAGTTATCATAGCTTAGGGGTTACGGGTGGAGTGTCCGTTCGAGAATACCCTACCCTATGAACAGTTGGAGACTGTAGCTCGTCGGTAGTTAGAGGTGTATATGTTTTGTAGAAGAGTCAATGATCTTTTGAAAATGTTAATTGCTTGATGTATTTTTGTACAACATTACCATCAGACGAAATTCAAAATGATTTTGTATGTGATCGTGTGAAATAATTGGTACTCTATTCTGAGTACTACAGTTGATATTTTATCTGAAAGGGCATAGAATTTAATAGAGTCTATGGGACCTCGGCCCAATAGGTCAAAATTAACTTACCTACCACGCTCGTAGCCCGCAGAACCTTCAAACAAAAAGAAAAAGAAAGAAAGAAAAGTTCTCAAATGGCCACCACGAACCGGATAACGCAGTGTAAGAAGACTCCTCGACCGATGATGAAGCGGTAGCGATGGATGGAGGTAGCCAAAGATCGTGTTCTTCGTAAAACTCTTAAGGGGGAGGCTTATGTCCATTAGTGAACTTTTACCGGCTGTTGATGAAGATTATTACAAAATAAAACGTCAGGCTTATTTTGTAATAATCTTCATCAACTTGTTGATATAAATTATAAAGCTTGTTTATAATATATAGGCTCTAGCACACTAACTATGTATCACAAAGCAAGTTGATTGGCCTGAGCTTTTATTTGTGAGCTACAAAATGATGGCCCCAATACATTCATGATAATAAATTCGGGTAAACGTGTCATAAAGAGGTATACTCTGCCATGTTGCGTAATGCAATAAAACCTTAATATACGTCCCATATAAGCATCATTCCAACCTGCAATTTAAGTTAATTAGCGTATAATCCAGGATAATTTATATTCACATTTACTTTCGACGTTCTGATGTTATTTTTGTGAGGAAATGCGGCCGGCATGCTGCGGCAAAAAAAACCCTATTACCTTTTTCTTATCTAGATTATGACACCAGAGCAACCATTCGGTGGACTGAAAGACTGCTTGCTTCTTGCAAAAAAGCTATGCACTTTACAATTTAGGAACAATTTAAATTCGTCTACTCTGTCCGTAAACATTCACTATCCATCTCTGATCTAACAAAGTCTTGATTTACAAAGCCTACAGAGGACTGAATTGGTATAAATCATTGTGGACCAATAATTCCATCACACTATCATGTCATCAAATAACTTTGTTACGTCACTATCCAACCAAATATGACACTGAAATAGCAATCAATATACCGTTTATAATGTAATTTTAGTGACGCCGTGAATTTACTGCATTACGTGATATTAGCAATTCTAAACAGAGGTTTAATCCTTATTACACGTTGTTTTGATGAAGGTGTAAGAATTGTATGGATTGTTTAAATAAGTTTTTTTTTATAAACATCTAAAAAGGCAAACAAGCATATGGCCCACCCGTTGGTAAGCGGTTACCGTAACCTATTGACGCTTGCAACACCGGAAGTTTCACACGTGCGTTGCCAACTTTGGGACATGACAAGTGAAAAGTAATTTCACCGGCACCCATACCCTTCCTTCACACCGGAACACAGCAATTCAAAAATTATTTTTGGCGACAGAAATAAGTATCTTGGTGAAAGTACATTTACTTTCCCGGACGAGATCTTTCACAAGAAGTTTCTACTTCTTAAGACAAGTAAGTTATGTATCTCATCTTAAGACTTACATATAATGCGTTATCGACTCTGCATCGTATCACAACTGCTTTCGCCAGATGCCTAAGTCGTAGAGGGGCCTCTACGATGTATAGATATGCATCGTAGAGTCTGCTGAAGCAGTATAATAATAATAATATTATGATTAAAAAGATAAAAACTCCCGATTCGTGAATTCCATCATGAATTGAAATTTATGTTTATTGATACGGTTTTGTTTAAGCTTGTGATTCAGTCATTTCTTTTGGTAAGCCTTTTGAAATTGTAGAAACAATACAGCTGCAATCACAACTCATATAATAAATAGTAATAGTACTGATAAAACATTAATAGATAACACCCATCTGTTGGAAACTAGCCCGCGCTAACTGAATCAAAGACGTCACAACACCACTATACCAACAAGTCCATTATTTACTGTCTACCTACATGATTATTGCAATCACATAAGTGTTTCTATAATTACGTACCTACAATTTGGAAAGTTGTCTAAATTCCTTGGTGCATTGCCAAGTGTTTGAAAAATTCAATGCAATTTTTACGAAAGCAATCTGCTACGCTCATCTTGGCCTTCAGTCGAGTTCTGCTATACATAGTATATCATTCATGTAGTTTCCATAACACAAGCTCTGCTTACTTTAAGGCTAGATTGCTGTATGAAAAAAAACTCAATGGAATTAGCTGAAAAATTTACAGTTTACTGTATTTTTATCTTCAGCCTCTTAATAACGCCTTAACATACCCTGCGCCATATTGTCTAGATTACGAACAATCTAAAATCGCGTGTGTCATCGTAAAGCTCGATTTTTACGAGTACAGGAAAACAATACGCGCGACGCAATGTTATTTTTAGAGTTCCGTGATAAAACAATAGAGCTACTCTGTCGTTATGATATGATAAAATAAAATAGCAGGTTCTGCTGGCTAGTTTATGAAGTTTAAGTTATCAGGAAGCTTGTAGATAAACATGTTTTGATGCAATAAACTAAGTTAACTGTTCCAATAACAGCATTGGTGATCAAGATATTAAACAACGTTCAGATCAGTCAGCACTTGAAGCGCTTTGACACGTATTTTTTTTTGACGAAAAATTCGAAATGCTATTAGTTAGTGTTCCAATGAGCAGCAATGATCTTGCAATATGTCGAATGCTACTTGCAAAACGCGGGTTGTGTCAAATTTAATGTTTGGATGTGCCTCTGACTACCCCCTACTAGGTATAAATATAGACGTGAGCGTGTTTTTTTGTTAATTTTTCCTTTAAACTTGTACCTGAAAAGGTGACCAATTATATATTTTTTATATTATCTTTTTGTGGCTTTGATATTACTGAGGCCGTGACAGGCCTTTTGTGATCGCCTCCACAATAGATCTGTCAAAGATGACTCATGGTGACTCATGGTCTTGCACCATCATGCCTAGACAATCAATGCTTTTATCAGGAACTGTCAACGTTTGGTGCAAACAGGCATAAGGTTTTCCATTCTCACCTACTTATTTATTTTTAATAATATATGAAGCTTTCCCTATCATGCTCAAAAGACGATCTACGAGTAAAATTAGAAAACACTTCGGTACCTATTTTGAGCATAGAATTCCCTTACTTGATCGGAGGATTAATATGACAATAGCAATATAAGCCCACGTGTCGTGTACGGAACCATCGTGTTAATTAACAATTTCATGATCGACTGGACCCCAGGATTATGGCCCCAATGGCTCCGTTGAGCAGCGTTTCTCAAAGTGTACGCTTGACGCTAAGGGTAGTCAGCCAACAAAGGAGCCTGAATGAATAAGTAAAACCTTTGTGTGATACGCGCTTTGTTGACAGACGGATATTACGTTCCGTTTTTTCCTTTTTGCGTTGGAACCCTAAAAACATGCAAGTGTCATTGTCACATTTTTGATAAGTGCAGTCGATTTATAGATTTTAACGGAACTGAAGATTCAATATGACTTATTATGTACATTTATAATTCTATGTTCCGCCAGTTAAACCAACTCGAAGCTTTTTTATTTTATTTATTTTTATATATTTAATAAGTAACATTTGCATTCCTAGTTAAGATAGAATATAATTGCACATATTCAAATTATTTATTCTAAGATCTTAGTGTACATATGTTCTGGCAAATAAATCTATTCTATTTTATTCTAACCCTGAAATAATGCTATACGATTCTTACCAGCGGCAAAGAAAATTTAATATAACTACGTAAAGAAACAAGTGTCCACCTCCCGTCAGTTTCACGTCATCCGCAAATAAAGAGTATAATACTGTGCTCCCTCTATCGGCTGCCCCCGAACGCCGCGAGCATTCTGCGATTATTTATTAATTGTTGTCAGTATATTGATTTTGATGATTATGAGCTTTCATTATTTTATCTTGGAAAACAATCAATGCCCCGACATTTTTTAGGAATTTTCTTTTTTATTCTTACAAAATCTTGTTTGTATTTTATAAGCATATTATTGAGCAGAAGCAATTATCCTGCTGACGTTTGCCCTCTCCTATATGTGATAGCCCTACAATAATTCACGCACACACACAAACGTGTGTAACTTGTCAAGCTGATGCTCGTTTAGTAATAGTAGTAAATCTGGGGCTCTAGACAAATACCTCACGCTTACTTTTCCTTTCACGCTAAAGCAAATTTATCAAGGTAAAACTTGGCAGCTGTCACGTGACATTTCCACAGCTAATGCCATTTCCATACAATTCAATCTTTCCGTAGGCATTAACGCCAACAGAAAGTGGTTGTTTTCTAGACATTCAGTTCTCTTTTATGTGCCGAAGGTGCCTTCAGGGAGAGACCATGGTGGGTTTTTTAAATGGTCGGGAAAAGTTTGAGAAAGCCTGCAATAGTATTACCTGTGTTGATAGGATACAAACATAAAACGTCTTGGTCAGTAAACCGTGGTATTGTGGGGGTTAATTAGGTTTTGAAGTGCCAATGGGCAGTGGTATATAATTTGGGTTTTACTATACCACAGACGTTGGGTGCTAATTGCAAATAGTTCTAGCACGTTTGCTAAAATAGTTTTTGAAAATGGAATAACAGTTCCTATTAATTATCGCAGAGTATCAGCTCTTCGATATACTGCTTAAATCCCCTCAGTACTAGTACTTCGGCACCATTAAGATATGAGGCCAACGAAAGGTTTTTCCATGAGGTTGGAACGAGGTCGCGGGCGGTGATGATGAACAGCTTCTAAATAATCCGATTGGACTCTAAATTAGACCTTAATAGGACTTTATAATGCGTAATTAGCCGTAAGAATTTCGACGACTATAGTTTAAATTCGGTAAATAAAGTGTCAATCCTAGTTTAGGTTTTATTTCCCTAACATATTCCCACTGCAAGGGAAAGGCAACCAATACCAATTAATTTCATCTGTTTTATAATTGGTGGGATGATGTGATTATTTGATAATAAACAATGCTGTCATTGGGTCATTGTATTGCAGTCAGTTATAGCGTCGAGAGGATTTATATAGTTACCTAATTTGGTATTGACTGGAGAACAATCATACTAATCCGCTTGCCTCACAGTTCAATTTCTGTGCAACATTGACGCTATGAGTTTGATTTGTGTATGAGTGGAATACTAGGGCAACTAACTCAAAATAATTACGGTGGTATGGTAGAGCTACCTACGTTTTTTACACCCGGATCAATCTCCAAAACAAAAATGTTCTGTGTCTGAATGACAAAGTCCACCTTAAAGTAACAATTTTGAATAGGATTTTTTTTGTTGGATAGTTTGGCTTGTTAGCTAACTTGGGCACTCAGAATTATTTATGTAACTTTATTATAAATGTATTTAAAAAAATCGGAAACCTCGAAAATTTGATTGCTCTGGGCTGTCCTGACTCCAGTTTGATTCAGAAAATAGTTCGTAACTATTTTGTATTGAAAATTTACGACATTTTCTTTATTTATCTAACATAGCAAAATGTTTATTTGAATGGAATTAAATTAGATTATAACAATAAATGAAAAGTTTCGCTTCAATTCAAAAAATAAGTTGTCTCCGCGCGATTTTGTTTATCGCTCTGGACCAACATGAATCCGTGTGCACATTCCTTGCTAATAAAATTATTTGAAAATTAGGGGCCAATATAAAAAATGCATAATTAGACACCACCTTTTCCAAATAAAAATACAATATTAATATTTAAAAAGCACCAGAGTGCTTGAGTGAAATACGCTGATTTTGAAGATTGACCCACCCACAATGCATACTGGGAGAGTTATCTAACTCTATATGAACACTTACAATATACTTATATCGATGACTCAAACTGTAAAAATTCAAGTAAATGACTCTAAAAAAAGGTCAGTCTCCTAAGAATATTTTCCTTTAGCTGTACCTGACCCATCTAAACTTTCCACACAATATACATTGTGTATTTAGAAACTAAGATTGCTCGACCAACCACCGTTATTATTTTAATCAATGTTACCCTACTTCCCAGAACCTTGTACTATACGGCTAGACATTATAAAAACATTATGTATAAATACATGCACCCTTTCCTGACTCAGTTCTATTTGAAACCCGATACTTTGGGAAATAACATTTTTTAACCATTGGCACTGATAGGATTAGCATTCGTGGTAAAAAATAATCCCTCCCTCCAAAAATTTAAAAATATATCAATGTACTCTTTTTTTTTAAATATGCCAAATAAGCACAAACAAAAGCGTAGTGATGGCTGAAAAATACCTATTGTATTTAAATACTTTACTTTTGAAGTAAAAAACGGACTCCAATCTACACTACATTTCCGAGTGGTAAATGAAAATCATTCATTCACACCCAGATCACTCCACGACAGAATGTTTGATACATTACCTTGCACAAACCTTTCAACCTTTCAAAAAGATTCAAGATTCAATAGTTTATTTGAAATACGGAAATTTATATACGGTTTTTTCCTAGAATATATAGGTAATATAATTAAATAACAGGTCTTAAAGCTATGCTAGTTAATGTATCTATTCTACATGCAGAAGGGCAAATATTAATAATGTCAAACATCTATATATTTGAATAAAAAAAGTCACGTGGAAAAAATTAACCAAGAGAAATAAATCCATTCAAGTAGATCAACGGAAATCGGAAATCCACGGAAATCGACGTACATTCACATAAATAGTGTACATAACTACATAACGTACCTTATTCATTATTTACTTTATAGTTTATTTAAACAGAGTTTTGTGTGAATCAAACCAAGAATAAAAAAAAACCATTCAAACTTTAGAACTCATTTGCACACCCCCAAATGATAGTTTTGAAAAATTAAAAATACGTGTTTTATTATTTATTTTAAATTTTATTTGTACCGAGTTTTAAGCGAATCTAACTAAGGAATAACATTTTCCATAGAAAATGTACCACCCCATTTAAGCCCTTTAGGGGTTGTTTTTCGGAAATTAGATTAGCCTCTGTGTTATTCCAGAACCTGAGCTATCTACATTCCAAATTTCATCAAAACCGGTTTAGTGGTTACGGAGATACGTGGTAACAAACATTCACACACACAGACTTTCGCATTTACTATATTAGTAGGATTTCTGCCGCCAAGCAGTAATGCTCGCATTGCTGTGTTCCGGTTTGAAGGGTATGAGTTCCGTAGAAATTACAGGCACATGAGAATTTTCATCTGTTATGCCTCAGGGTCGGTAACGCGCGAGTTATGTCTGGTGTTGCAAGCCGTAACCTATGGAAGGTTAAAGTGACCGTTTACCAAAGGTATGCTTGTTTCTCTCTTTTGTTGTTTAAAAAAACCTTTTTTTTTTTACAAAGTCGGATAAAGAAGTTCTTTTTTCAGATTTTTTGCAGAGAAAACCTTCGCACAGTGAACACATAAAAGATAGGAGAGTAATGACATACTTGACTCAACGAAAAATAAAGTACGAAAAAAAGATTAACTTCTGCTGGGTTACATCTCAGTTCCCGAGCTAATTCGCTTAAATCAATGGCCTAATTCTCAAGCAAGAATGTTAAATGAACAGGTGCGCAGAGCCTTGTCAATAATACCAAAGATATAGGTTACCGTCCAATCTAACTCTTACAGCATCAACAGCTGTGTCGTTCCAGAGAAGCGGTGGGCGTCATTTAACGGACGTTATATAGTGTGTGAGTTTACACACACTTTATAACGATCATTAACTGTTGTACCCAACTAAGTGGTTATAACTAACCCCATAAAGTTATTATTACTTCTGTAAGAAGCAACGTGGCTGTGATGTGGCAATATCGTGGGAGTTTAGAGGAGAGTGACTCGCACTTATTTTATTTGACAAATATTTTCCAAAGTCCACTTTATTCCAAAAAATCCGTAAGCGCTGTTCTTAATTCGTCAAATAAAAAAAAATTCTAACTAAAGAAAAGGTCTTGAGGTTCTTTTATTGCCATAAATGCCTACATATGTATATCACAAAAATAGACTGATTTATTCGATCGTACTACGGTACTCATATTCCACCCACGACCAAGGAAATACTAGAGTCAGGACTATGTATATATTTGTTGGACGTTTATTTAGCCTACTAATATAATAAATGCGAAAGTCTGTGTGTGTGAATGTTTGTTACCACGTATCTCCGTAACTACTAAACCGGTTTTGATGAAATTTGGAATATAGATAGTTTAAGTTTAGGAATAACACAATCTAATTTTCAAAAATCAACCCCTAAGGAAGTTAAATAGGGTTATAAAGTTTCTGTGGAAATCGTCGATGGGCTTGCAAGCCCATCAGACATAAGCCCATAAGCATTCCACGTGGCAGGTTGCAACCTACCACGTGAAAAGTTTTCCTTTAACGCTAACGCCAATTCGTCAAGGAAAAACTTGGCAGCAGTCACGTGACATCTTAACAGCTAATGTCATTGAGATCTACATAGTTCAGTTCCCAGAAACATGTTTACATGGCAAGACACAATGGTTAGTAGGTATCTACAAGTAATGTAGAAGTAATTAAAACTTGGGATAAGCAAACAATAGATTCCTAATTTACTTAAAACCTAGTTTCCATTATATAATTAATTATTTCCAACAGACGTTAACGCCAACAGAAAGTGGTTTTTGTCTAAGAGGCATATTCGTTCGCTCGCTGCATCGAAACAAGGGCTTTTAATATGGGCGTTATTCTAAAATCAACGCGTTTATACACGACCTTGCCGAACGTTCAGTTTGTGTGTACGAAAATATTTGATTAATGTCCCTCATTTTATGCATGATTATGGATTAAGTACATGCTCATAATCCAGGATTGATGTCTTTACTTTTCAATTTATTTTCCAATTAATGTAGAGCCTCGTCAAATAGGGATAAATCCCTGTCTTTTATTAAATTATACATACTATTACACGTCTACCTTCTTCCATTAGCACCATACTGAATGAGGGATTACCAAAAAATATTTTGATAATCTTTTTCTAGACTCTTCCAGAATAACCATTTTTTTTATTCACTTATTTCATTAATTGAAGTTTCTAAATGATCCTTGTGATTTCAATAAATTAAACAACTATTACCTTTGTCTTTTTCCAGAAATCGTTGGTAACAAGAGTTAGAATAACAAAGGGTTTTTTGGAATAATCAGTCTTGGGACTTGTTGGGTTATTCCAAGTCTTGTTGCCAACGATTTCTGGAAATCAAGGTAGAAATCGTTGGTAACAAAAGTTGGAATGACAACGGGTTATTCCAAGTCTTGTTACCAACGATTTCTGGAAATCAAGGTATTCTAATGGAATTCTAGTATCGGGTCAGTACTATGAATGTGAATGATCAGTGTTTAATAATTTAAATCCATTACCTAAGCCGTTACAAAGATTATTAGCAATAGATACTGATCCAAACAGACCAACTTTCACATTTATAATAATAAATATAAAAGTAATAAATATTTTATTTAGTTCATAGAGGTATAGATGTTCGGTACATGATTTGGTACTTAAGAAAATTTACTTATAATTTTCTGTCCTCTTACACGGGTTTACTCGGGTTATACCTGGATATAAAGTAGCCTATGTGTTATTCTAGATCACGAACAATACTTGTTCTAAA
Organism: Perizoma flavofasciatum; assembly: GCA_958496245.1. Taxonomy (NCBI): domain Eukaryota; kingdom Metazoa; phylum Arthropoda; class Insecta; order Lepidoptera; family Geometridae; genus Perizoma; species Perizoma flavofasciatum. Next base: position 4,158,391 of record OY292439.1, on the reverse strand, counting down.
TTTCATTTAATTCGTTTCGATAATTCGATCCGAGATTGTAATTATTAGCAACAAATATATCAAACACCCACAATTTTGCATATACCTCTACAATATAAGTAGAATTAGGAAAGTATTGTTGAAATTTGTAATCCATGCAATACTAATATGACATTGGCAACTTCACTATTGTCTGTCACAGTAACTTGATGTCATTGTCGGATCTCTGTCACCCTGACGTTTGACTGTGATCTAGTTTCTCGCTCGCTCGGTGTGCTCTCTCTCTTTTTTTCTGGCCCCGAGAAAAACAATGGTGAAGTCAATTGCTCTCAAATACTAATTATTATATCTAATTACATTAAATAGATTATTAGTGAATTGTGGCCTGTTTATTGTGAATAATAAACAAGGGACAATAGTACTGACGGTGTTTCCTTTATTTCAAAGCTCACATCCCTTCAACGGACTTAGGGGAAAAGCTTTGTCTTGTGACAACTCCTTTTCGCAACCGCACATTCAATTGATGCGATCCCGCATCAGAACTTCCAAATTCCAACATGTATAAGATTCCTATAAGGTGACACCTACACGTTCTTATAACTAAACATACAGCAATAAATATTTAGAAAACTGTAGAAAACAAAGAAACGCTCCCGATTAATTTATCTTTAATTCACTCCCGATTCCACGATTTTCACACCACGCAACCCAAATGATTTTGATTAATTTCAGCTCAGTAAGACCTACGCAAAATAAGATTCTGTCATAAACATGGTCTATAATAATAACAGTTACCTTGACACAATAACTGCTTTGTGCAGCGAAAATGTATTTTCTATTTTCTTTGTCGTTTAATCTTAGGGTGTAGCCGTAACGTATTGAAAATAAATAATTAGAAGTTGTTTTTTATTCTCCCTTAAAAAAAATTGACGCCTGTCCTTCAGAGCAGGCAACGCACCCTGGTATTGCAGATGTCCATAGACGACGGTAGCCGCGCACCATCAGGTATGCCTTGGTAAATCATCATCAAACACAGCCTGACTTCACCCACTGCTGAGTATAGGCCTCCGTTCGTTTGCGCCACTCAGGCGCTCTTGCACACCTACTTGCTTTGCACGGCTGCTCACTGCTTCGCTGACGAGAACTGGACCTCCACTGCTCGCCGGACTACGAAACGAGGAGCGTATCATATACAATTACTTAACTACTTGGATTTCTAATACTTTATCGCAAGGGCTATGGATTTAAAGGTTAAAGAACTAACTTCTAAGCGTAGTTCCATAAAGGGTCGTGTAACTTTTGATAGCATTTCTTCTGTTGAAATCAATAAGCTTGCGATGAAGTTATCTAGAATATAAGCATTATTCATTGAGTTCGACGGGTTGCAGAGTCAATTAGAGGTACTAAACGAGCCTAACCAAGAATTAGAATTAACTACTCGCGACTTATTGGGACAAGAATTTGACACTTGCATTGCTGTTGCGAAAGATTTAATTCAATCTCACAGCTCGAGCCCCAAACAGGTAGAAGCAAATGTTCCTAGTTGTTCACATTCCAATGGGTGCCATCATCAAGAACATGATGGTTGTAATACTTTAGGCTTTAAATTACCTACTATAAATATACCTAAATTTGATGGTACCTACTACAAATGGTTAGAGTTAAAGGTAGGTAGGTTAAAGGCATACATAAATTCCATTACCTCAGTTCCTATTTAGAGGGTGAAACTGCTCGTGTACTCAGTAACTTAGAAGTGTCACTCCTCTGCAACCGGTATGATAACAAGAGGCAATTAATTAGTCGAGGGCCTCAGGGCCCTTTTTTTGACGAGGGGGAAACCTGCTAACAGATACCCTACCACATTGAGGGTGTGATAGGGTTATGTGAGGTTATCGGACTTGTGGACTTACTAAAACCCCCCGGTGGCCGGCCTCGATGCATGTCAAGTCAAGGGGCTCCGGGATCTCCAAAGGAACGCACCGGTGCCCCTCTCGCATAACGCCACCCCTAGCACCGTCGGCCCTCCTCACGGCCCTGTGCCAGCCTCATCCAGTTTCGTCCTGCAACGCTTACGATGTCGTCTGCCCACCTCACCGCTGGATGACCGATATGTCTCTGTAGCCGGTTCTTTGACACTATTTAGTTAGCGCCTTACTCTACCTAATGTCATCTCGCCAAGTCAGGTATTTTGCCTAGCTCCTGGTTACCTGGTTGCCTCGATAAAACATAAAAGATTTCTATTTATTCCTAGATTCGTATTTCATTAAGGATAGTCGTTGGTTTTTTATTTTTATTTATTTTTGTGATCTATGGCGGCTCACTGAATAACACACAGTCTACAATTTATAATGATATTGTGTGTATCAATTAAGGCCCTAAAATTATATCGAAAATATCTATACTTACGTACCTGTATGTTTCACGGCTAAACCATTGAGCTGTTTGTGATGAAATTTGATATGGACATAGTTTGAAGCCTGGAGAAGGTCATACGCTACTTTTGTCAACATACCACGCGGGCGAAGCCGCGGTAGAAGCTAGTTAGTGCAAAATTCAAAAACGATAAACTATGGAAAATAAAGAGTTAAAAACAGTATAGTTGCAGCTGTATAGGGGCTTTGTCAAATCAAGGTCAGTTCAAGTAACAAAATAATTCGATAATATTTCAAGCGTTCATGTATCACACCCCGATTTCTGGTTCTTTCTGGCTCAAAGTAGCAAAAGTTGTGTCGCTCTAACTTTTATCCTTGAGTCCTAGAATAATGAAACAAAGATTTGTGAGTAGCATTCTATAGCACCTACCAATGAAAATTCTACGACTTAAATGGTTAGAAGGATTTTCAATTATAACTTTAGGAGTTCTGAGGTAACTTAACATAGCGTGAACGGACATGTCTTTGGCACTTTAAATCGCCTATTATTGTAAAGTGATATGAAAATAAATGATTTTCACTGAGAACTCTAACGTTTGGAGAGTAAAGTACGTTTCAGTTTGTCATATTGTTTGTTGTCAAAACTGAGTGGGTTGAGATGAATTATTTTAAGAGACTAAAAAACGGTCTATCTAAATTATAGTCGCTATTTTCGATATGTGTCGCGTAGAAGGTTAACTCTATTCTCTGATCATGAACACACTTAAGATTTTTTATGTGACAAGCTGTAAACTAAACTTTTCAGACGGAATTATTACGCTAAAGTCAACGATAAAGTCTCAGGGACACGGACTGTGGGTTCGAGCTGGAGCTATTTACCACAGTTCTTATCGTCTGCGTCACGTGAGGTATATGTACCTATGCGTGGGTCAAAATACCTGAAGGGGTATTACTAGGTATCGAATATGTAATGTATATGTAATGTATGCGAATATGTAAGTATGTATTTTCTTTTTACGGTTTTTACGGAATTGAAATATGCTAAGGTAAGTATTTATTCTGAGAGAATTTAATTAATCAAGAAAAATAAAGTGTTAAGATTCAACAAAGTTGACTTCCTCACTTGCGTGACGCTAACTTCATCAAATATGTCTTAACCATGTTTGCAAGGGCCATGAACATAGGCCCAGATCAGCTCACGTCAGTAATTAATATTATTGTAAACAAGATTGACATATTCAAGAAATAAAGTAGGCACTATCTTGGATTGATTGACAATCTTAGTGACAACTTAGAGTAGACAACCTCAAGAGACGCAATGTTTGAAAATTTGCTTAAGAAACAGTTCTGTCTACTGTCGTGCAAGCCCCACCACACCTGCTGTGCTCTGATTGGTCGAAACTGTAGTTTCAACCAATCAAGCTCAGCAGGCACATGACGCAATGACAATGACAATGTCCGCGTTTGCCAACATCAGTCCTAAAAGTCTGATGTATTGACAGAACATTGTGGTTCAATATGACGCCTCTCGAGGTTAACTGCTCGATGTCGTAGTATATACAATCTTAGTGACAATGGCTTATCTAACCTCAGTTAGTAAGCAAATAAGTGATGGACGTTGGACTAAATCCTTGACTGCGTGGTGGCCGACAGACCGAAGAGGTTTTGGATAGCGCGGTGTGTCGACGAAATCGTCAAAGTCGCAGGACATGCCTGGATGCGAGACGCACAGGATAGAGGAGGCTGGCAAAAATGAAAAGAGGTATATACCCAGCAGTGGGTGAATTCTGGTTTAAATTATGTAATTTTTTTTAAGGATTCCTAACAGAGTAGGAACATTCATGTTGTAAAACGGGAATTTCAACGTACCGTAGTTCTATGAAGTTGGAACGCGGGTGAAGCAGGAATACCTACGCCTTTATTGGATCGGACAAGGTTTTTTAGATTTTTTAGGTTTTTGTAGAAGAAAAATATGTTCAAAGTTGTTTGGATAAAAGTAAAGTTAAAAACTTCAATTTGTATATTTCTCAGTCTGTCAAACTAGGTTCCCACAGATCAAAAGGAAATCCCTTCCTTCATTAAAAATGTACCTACCGATCTGACGTGAAGCTGCAAGTCTGTCAGCTGGGTATAAAATCGGATGTACCTTATATATTTCTGTTTCGATAAATTCACGAGGGAATAAAATATTTATTTTCGTACAAAAGTAAAGGATAGACTTTATCATGATGCTTGACAGTTGGTAGCAGATAATCAATTTAGTGTGGGGAAAATTGTCGAATCTTTACAGTAGTATCCCCTTTCTATCGATGGTTATATTTGGATGGAATGGGTGACATAATTTCTGGTAAAAATAACACTTAACCCAAATTGATAATTTTAAATTTTATTAAAAAAAATATTCCTATTTAAATTAAGAACTCATACATAATAATAGCGCAATAAATTATACGTATAATAAATTATGAAATAATAACGCATTATAAATAAATTAATAACTATTTAGTATATAAAATACTAAGAAATGATCACACTGACTAGATTGCCACACCCCTTGTCTGCTTTTACAGTTGCTTATTTATAATGTGGGAGTATTTTAGGTTAAATGAAAGTTAAAAATAATTAACTTCTTGTATGATAAATACTTAGTTTTACCATGAAGTGGATAATTATAATGCCCAACTTGCTTACGCAAAATGTAAGTAATAAAAATATTGAGAAGTTAGGTAATATTGTTGCGTATCAAAAATATTTTATGATAATAATAATCATATGAAATGTAAAAAAAGAAAATAAATACAATCAAATGAACCACAAAACAGTCCCACAATAATAAACAAAGTAAATTCATATTTGTTAATCGAATTAAGACTTTTGGAAATCCTCGAAAGGATAAGGTAAAGGACACATGTTAATGAATTGTTAGTTTTTGTTTTAAAATAATCTCAACCCAAGCTTTATTAAAAAAAACAGTGGAATATAAAATTAACACACATAAACGTGTACCTACATAATAATTATATATTATTATGTATTTTTAGGGAATAAAAATATTAGTAATAGTAAAATATAAACATACATTATTCAATATAACACAAATAGTGCGTTACAAAAATATTAACAAAAAATATAAATATACGTATATTAAGGTAAAAATATACATATTAGCATAAAGTTAGCAATAAAATAGGTACATACTTAATAACAAATCACAAAAAGCTTTCTATGTTATACTTTTTATAATAATTTTAATATATAAATTGACCAATATTATAGGTATTGTCATAAAACCTAATCTAAAAATGTTCAAAAAGATCACTTGTAAATTTATTTAAAAAAATAGTTTGGTAGTAATTCCTTAATCCCGAAAATATTTTATTTTATTAACTGACATTAATTAAGGTAGGTATCAATTATTTAAAAATGTAATAAACTAAAGTGAAATTGCAGAAGTACTCCACTTAAGTGATCAAAGTTGATACCTAAATATGAATACCCTTTAGAATCGGACAGAGTTTTGATTACACACACCCTACTGTAGCTATTTACTACCCTTACTATAACTTTGAATAAAAACTATAATACTTACTAACTAATAGATTCTTTGGTAAGCTAGCTGTTCAATGAGCATAACCTATATTTAAATAAGTAGTGCTTTATAAATCCCCCATTCCGCTTTATTTACACATTAAGTTAATAATTTAGATATAATAAACATTGTATACTTAATTATAATAAATAAGTGCTTATTCTAATTGTTATTTTTTTAACTTACAGAATATGCCGTTTTCACTTATTTACCGAAAATTAGTTTCGTTTGTTATTCATAAAAATAAAAATCTAATTACGTTATCTGTTTTACACAAGACTACAAGGAACGAATCAGCCACTTTTTTTTAGCTTGGGCTCATCAGGAGAAAATTTCAACAATTCGCTTTTCTTTTTAAGTTTATAAATTTTGAGTTTACATTACTCATAATTACAACAAAATTTTAAAGACCACTGTTTACCACTTTTTGGAAAAACTATTCCTTTCAAGGACTTTACGTTTAAATCTTGTTTTTTTTGTAACTGATTAAGGAATCCAGCATACACAATTGCTGAGTTATTTTTCAAACGATACCTTCGTATTCTTACAGATCTGTAAAGCCATGTTGTTTCTCCATTTGCTGAATGTCATCAGTATCTTGAGTGCCGGTTATAATCTGCAGCACCTTGAAAGCCTTCGATTGCCGAGGGGGGCCTTCTTGTGTGAATTTATGGTAGAACACACTGTAACGGTTAAAAAAAAACATGTATGTTTGTTTTGGAACGGAACTGAACTTTTTTAGAAAAAGTCCACTGTCTGACATTTTGTATACCTCCCCTATAGAATTATAAAAGTAGTGTTAATTTACAGAAGCACTTGAATATAACTAATCGTTGGTACCTTTACATAATTTGTGGTGATAGATACTGATTTTAAAGAACATTATTTTTATGAAGGTTTCCGAAATTATTAAAAAGCTCTCGACAATGAATGGCAAAAATTAAATAGAAAACATTGATCAACATCGTGCAATATAATCTTATGATCTTGAGAATGAAGAAGATAAAGATAATAATGATAGGCATGATGACGGCAAACAATAAGCAGCGATGAATCCCTATGACGTGAACATGTACCATATTTTTGGACTTGACTCTGATCCTCTCGGATCTGAGAATATTGATTTTGGATCTAGGTAAAAATATCCATAATTAAGATGTTTGTTTTGTTTTGACGATAGACGACCCAATAATTATTGTATATAAAACTAACACAGAAACAAAACACTTGCCGGTCAAACTTGATCATTTTTATATAAAAATAATTCTCAATACAAGAGGCAATCGATCGAAGTCAGAGACGTATGCTAGATACTCATCCCAACATCGTGACCAAAATTAGTACAGTATCTAGTTATATCGAATGATTCGATTAGTGAAATCAACGGAATTAGAGCAAAGCAGCTAAATATAAAGCAAACGCGTGAGTCAGAAGCGGTGCAGTAAAAATGTTGTTTACTTTGGACCAGTGCAAACCGCCGCCTTAGTACCGTCCACCGAAGCTGAAACGAGGACACAGAAACACAGAGTTGTAAATGTTTCATACGTTTTTTTACATAAAAATAACGAAACACAGGACAGAACTTTTCAAAATAAAATTATTGGACAAAACAAATAAAATTATAAAAGTATTTGAACGCATATCATCCCACCATACCAACCATAGCATAATGGTTTTGCGGAAGCATTGAAAAGGACTGTGTAAATATTGGTTCTTTGGATTGAATGATCATCGATAAAGTTGGAAGATTAAGTAGGGCGAAGGGATCTCAACTTAAAATAATACTCTAATTTAAGTTGACGACCTCTGTGGCGCAGTGGACGAAAGCCTGTCCCTGAGCCTCAGAAGGTTGCGGGTTCGATTCCCATCGCGGGACAAATTTTTGTAAGATCTTCATATATTTGTCTCGGATCTTTTTTTATATATATAATAATGTTTGTATTTACAAAAAATATATAGATAAACAGTATTATCAGTCATGTAGTTCCCTTAACACAAGATCTGCTTACTTTGGAGGTAGATGATTTTGTGTGAAAATGTCCAGCATAATTATTATCATAATATTATAATCTAATATTGTACTAAGTTTAGAAAATTGAAACAAGATATTTACCTCTTATTTGCCCCACCATTACCGCCTTCAATCTGAATCGGAATGATTCTCGTCTTAGGCTGATTATCCTGGCTTTGGAAGGTCCTGTTTAAGGCCGGTAGGTCGTGTTGTGGTTCATCCACCCTCACCAATTGCGGTGACAAAACCCTCATAATACGCTGAGTAGGGGGTGAAAAAGGCGCTCGATTATCTTGATTAGGGTTCATTCCGATAGTAATACGCAATTGAGGTTGAGGTTGACCACTTTGCCTGTTTCTCGTCTCAGTACTAGAAACTTCCATTTGTATAGGAATAACTCTAGAAGGAGGCGAACTGCCGTCTCTTGGCAGACTCTTTCGATTATCGGATGGTCTGGTCGACCATGTGGGTTGTGGCTGCTGGTATTTCGGAGGGCTGACTACGTCGCGAGCACCCCTCTGCAAGTCATTGCTTTTCTTAACCCACTCGGGTTCAGTTTCCCTCGTAGGTGTGACTAGGTCTCTGGGTAAACTTTTCCTGCCATCCAACGGTCTTTGCACCCATTCAGGCGGTGGTGTCTTAGTTTTCTCTTTCACCCATGGTGGTAAGGATTTTGGACTTTCAGGGCAGAAATAAACAGGTTCCTGGTTTACGTATACGGCTTCTTTCTGCGGTGTGTTTTTGTTGTCGGTTTGAGGGGGCTGTTTTCGTGGAGTCACAGGTATCGACATCGTCGATTGGTATCTAGGCTGCTCCTGGGGCTGGTATCGAGGAGGAGATGGTGCTTTGTCGTTTTGTCCTCGCCATGGTGGGCTTTGGCTGCCCTGAACCTTGTTGTTATTAGCATCCTGTGACATCCTCGCTGGCTGGTACTGATTTTTGTTCTCTTGCTTAACTTGCCAAGGCGGAATGTAGACATTTTCATTGTTTGTAGGTTCGTTCGTTTTCCATTGTGGAGTGTATGGTATGTTGTTATTGGTCTGGTTTTCAGCCTCTTTCGGGTACCTGTTCAGAGTTTGCGTCCTCCATGGTGCAACGTCAGGTGGACTCTGTTGCTTCTGGTTTGTATTATTGTAAACGACGCTGTTGTTTTGTGGAACTTCTGGAGTCCTTTGTATTCTTGGCAATGTGTGGAAAACGGGCCCAGAGTTGGTAGGTGGACTTTGATTCTGGTAGTTTGGCGAATATTGTTGGTTGTTTGGCGAATACTGTTGTGTTTTCGGCGAATACTGTTGCACATTCGGTGAAAAAGGTCCACGATTGTTCTGCGCTGGTGACTGTGGACTCGTGATGATAGGAGAGTCCCTCTTCTCTGGCTGTCTCCAGTTGTTATTAGGAGACGGTGAGAACGGTGAGCTGTTGCTCATTGGTGATTGACCTGAGAATGGCTGAGGGCTTTTGTTAAACTGAGAATCCTGCCGCACCAACATTTCCCGTGTCGGAGGCGATCCGTTCGCGAGAGATGCAGATTGTTGATGACTATACTGAGCCTCAGGCCTATGTATCGGGCTCTCGGGGTGCCTCTGAAAGTTGTTATTCTGTGGGGTATAAGTTTGAGGCTGTTGCTGTGAAAACGTCGAAGGAGGCATCTTCACTGTCAGAGGGCTCGGAACCTTTTCAACGAACTTAGGTACAGGTCCGATCCTCTGCCGCTGCTCTTTCTCAGCCTCCCAATGGTAGGGGCTGTTGGTTTTCCTCAGCATTCCGATAGGGTTCTCTGGAATAACTATTTCTGGTCGTTCGCCTGGTGCGACTGGCTTTGGAGATTTTGAGTCGGGAACTTGTATGACTATAGGAGGCGGTGGAGGAGGAGCAGGGATTTTCATGGGGGGTGGTGGAGGTGGGGGAGGACCTCCTTGAGGTGTATAGGTACCGGGACCTCCCTGGGGACGGAAACCGCCATTGTTCATGTGCTGTGGTTGTGAGTATGCTTGTTCTTGATCTTCAAGAGACCTTTGTCTTGCCAATCTCCTCGCCATGCTAGGCGTTTTGATCTGAGATAGGTCTAAGCCCCCAGGAGTGTAAGTAAATGGTTTCTTGTCCTTCGTCATCATCGCGTTTTGGATGCATGCTGGCGGTTCGTAGCACCCCATAGGCTGGAATAAGGAGAATAACACATTAGTAAATAACAACATTTTTAGTGGAATTGTTTGAAAGCGGTTGAAATGTTTAAGTTTTGATGAAAAAACAGTGTTTGGGCGTGCATATTAAATTAGACAGACCAGAAATATTTCTTTTGAATAGCAAATCCTAGTAGCGAAATTAGATTAAACCAACTGATGGTGGATAAAACTTGTAAAAAACTAAAAAATCAACTCAATTGTCGCAGTTTAATAAAGCCGTCGGAAGGCATCTGACATTTGCAACCATGTTAATTAAATATGGTTGCAAATGTCATTTACGTCCACAATATATATGTTAACGTAGCTCAACATTGCTTAAGAACGATCAGGCCAGCCAGATAATTTTTTGCAAGAATTGACTTGTTTAGAGCACACATTGTGCAAAGCGTAGTCCAGTGAATAATCCAGACCGATGAGGACGAAAGTGAAAAAATACTCACATTAACCTGAGTTTTGCCGAAGTTGGGAATTCTGCCGATGTGTCCAGCTGTTGGCGCTGGCCCGTATCTGGAAGAGAGCCAATTTGCGCGTTATTTTTACTCCGCGGACAATCTATTGCGCACTCTTGCGCACTGTCCACGCATTGTTAACCTATTCTTGATAAATTGCTGGGAGAATGTTCTGGAATTATTTCTCTATATTCAGGCCCAGTATGCTTATAACCTATAAGCCAGTATACTGTTATATAACCAGTTTATATAACAGGTACACATAAACCATAATCAACATACGAGGAGGGAAGAGATATGTTAACCAATTCATAATTTTTGTTTTAGAGTTCCGAAGACAAATGGTGAAAATGGAACCTGCACAGTTTCGTCATATCCATTCGTCCGTCAGTCTGTCTATCTGTCCATGAATAATACCCCGATTCCATTCGTTTAAAGCAAATCGGGATAGTTTTGGCTAAGGTACAAAAATAAGAAGATAAAATAAATGAATCACTTTTCACGTAACCACCGGTATTGTTACTATTTGTCCTAGAAGTTGAAACAAAATTTTGCAAGTAGCGTTTGAACTATCAACGAAAGTTCGTTTCATGGATTTTTTTATAACTTATAACCCACATAGGGTGTGTCAACACGTTACCGATTATCGAGTAAAAATAATCAATTATTTACTAATATTATTATCGAGCGTAAAATGTTCTCTTACAGACCATTAGACCAGACTGTGAAATAACTTATTTCACAAATACCTACCTATAAACTAAACAGGGAACCTTCCTACTGAGAAATTGAATGGTAGCTAGCAATATGAAATAGAAGACGGGAATTTCACATTAGACTAATGATAATTAAGATGAAGCCGTTACAATTGTTAGCAAGTTTGTTTTGTTTGTTTATAATGTATGTTTGTCCACTTTTGAAAAGACACACATCACTAAGTCAGGGTCCTTACTAAGTGATGATTAAGTAGGCCTACTTAAGTGATACAAACACATCAAATCTATTTTACCACATTAGTTTGAAAAAACAAGAATTTAGGCGACTAAACCAATTCGAGAAATTTCCTTGATATCATTATCTGCAAAACGTAAATCCGCATAAGATACGATAACTCGTACCTTGGTCGAATGAGACTTTTCAGATAAAAACAGGCAAACATGAAAACAACATCTTATTACTATTTATTTGCCCTAATTATTTGAATTGTTTGACAGTAGCAGTACCCATGTATATACAGTTAGTTACTCACACCTGTGCTTGCCTACCTGTTGTACATTTTTCATTTGCTTATGTATTTAGATTTTATTGTTTATTGGTTACATACCGACACCTACTTAATATGTAGGTGGTTCGTGCCATGTCCGTGCTAAAAATCAGCGCTGCAGTTATCTGCAGCATTACGCTGAGCACAAACCTTTTTGGCCGCACTATACACAGCACTTTAAAAAGTAAAAAATAAATGTTATGTTATAGTAAGACTTATAAGTACCAATTAATTTAAATGTAGCTGTGTATAGTTTTTGGTCAAAATAAACTTTTACTTTATTTTTTTTACTTTACTTTATCTTAACACAAACAACCCGAGTAAAAATAAATTTAAAAAACTCACCCGTTTTCTGCCATTTTCGTTTGATCTCTTCGATTTATATTGCATCAAAGGTATGTAGAGATAAGTAGAGCTATTCACCAACTGCGTCTGAAAAAATGAGATCACGTTGCTAACCAAACGTAAACATAGTGTTTTGGGAATCGAGAACATCCAAGGTTAAGTGAAAGTATTTTGGGAGAGTTACATCACTCGTCCTTGCAGTCGGTTAACGTGTCCGTTCATGAAGTGTACTACTGGCAACTGGCCTGTCAGGGTCAAATCTCGTGCCCAAAAATATCGGAAAGCTGAGCTCCGATTGAGGTCGAAAAAGACATTTGCACAGATTTATGTATATGATAAATCGTTCGACACTGATGAATCTCCAAAAAGGAGAATTTAATGAAGCGGAAGTTACCCCTGCCTAATTATAACAGTAGGTCTAGGTAGGTCACATTCACGGCACCTACCCTCCCTTTACATGACACTTCATCCTAGAGGCTTGCTCATACGATCTCGACTTCTGTTCTGATTCGTACTGCATTCTGTGAGTTACGTACCGAGTCGTAATACTTCAGAATGCAGCTCTTATTTATACAATGTACCTGCGTAGGTACAGATTTATTGCTAACAAACAGGAATGAAAAGGCGCAATTTGAGCTAAATATACCCTGGCTTGTAGCCACCGTATATAATTATCAGGAGAGTGCCAAAATTCTATAACGATTCCTAGCATACCATGTCTGGAATATTTATACTTTGGTGACTTCATTTAATATTATTGCTAAAGAGGTAGTGTTTGTTCGTTTGGTACCAGTGCCTGTTTTTTTAAAAGAGCTATCATCGCAAGAGTCTTATGTTAGAAACAAGATTATTTTTAATCAATGAGTACCTATGTATCTAGGTATATATTTGGATGTATGTATATAAGTATGAATTATTTTCATATACTTATGTATGTAGTTAACATCTATTTAAGTAGCTAGTAATTTATTTAAGAGAAAATTTCTCTTATTTTGGTAATCCTTCTAACGGACTACCGCCCCACTCTTCATTACACAAAGGTTTAGCTGGAAGAAAATGCTAATTAGCATTAAGTTCGCCTATTTACTTGTTTTATCTTGTGCAATAAAGCATTCTCTATCTTCATTAATTCCACGCTGCACGGTGAACTTCATACAAGTTTTTTATTTATAAATTCAATAAAAGCCCAATAACCTCAGGATATCATTTTCCCCGCTCATAATATGGTCCTTCGAGTCGGATGGATAGCCATGATTGGCCTATCTGTTACGACCTACATACAGAAAATCTTGAAACCAACTCTATCAGTCTTGAAAAAAACATGATGGGTAGTTTTTGGGATTATGAAAGACAGTAAGTATCTATCTTCAGAGAATTTCGGTAAAATTACAGGGACTTGGGAAGTTTCATGGCTACGTATGTCTCCCTAATAAATGTGTCAAAGTTTTGAATTTAGTACCTTTACGGGCTGTTGAAAATACCGCGATAAATTCAATAAAATAGCCAAATACCCATTGCCCCGCTCATAATAATTATAGTCCTTCGAGACAGATGGATAGGTATAATTGATCTATCAGTAACGATCTAAATACAGAGAATCCCGAAAACATTATTGAAAAAACATGAACACTTGTAAAAATAGATTCATGCACACATGCACACTTTTGCATATAAGTATAATTTAGTAGGTACCTACTTAGGATAAGCTTTTGTTAAAGCCTACTTTGATAACAGTCACGGTTGAGCGGTAAAACTTGATAACACACTATCATAAATTTGAAGGAATATAGATAGAAAATCGGTGATTCGTTTCGGGAAAGGGACTTTTAATTTACCTTTATTTTCAGATTAGGCAGCCTGCTTCCTAATAAAGTAATAACAATAGCAAAATGGCTACCGGCATTGACTTTGTCAAGTTTAGCAATGGCCAAAGCTTCTCAAGCTTGAAAATGTGGTTGAAGTGGAACAGTGTTTTCAAGTTATAGAAGTTTTGAAAATTGCCAACTTAAGCTTACAACGCAAACGGAACGTTGAATCAGAAAAGTGTTATTATGTTTCAAACTTCTTGAAAACTGCTTAGCCAATCAACCGTCAATCGTTCCCCATTAATATATTGTGCTGGCGACAAGAAAACGTTTTGTTAATACAGTTTCAAGCATTCAGCAAACAAAAATGCTAAGGAAATGACGAGCCGTCTATTCACCTCATTACGAAAGTCAGGCGGCTGGAATTGACACGTGAGCACGTTCGCCTCTATTGTTAGAGTTGTAACTGGGACGCTTGTACAGGTGAAGACAGTATTACGTGCATCACTCCAGCAGACACGTTAGTCCATTATAGATGACTTTATTTAACTTGCCCTGTATTTTAGTTTAGGAATATGTTGTTCTAACTGGGACGCTTGCGCAGGTGAAGACAGTATTACGTTCATCACTCCAACAGACGCGTTAGTCCATTATAGATGACTTTATTTAACTTGCCCTGTATTTGAGTTTAGAAATTTTTGTTCTAACTGGGACGCTTGCGCAGATGAAGACGGTATTACGTGCATCACTCCAGCAGACTTGTTAAAACACTTTTTTTTTCTTTGTCGACAATAATTACATAGTACTAACAGTAAAACAAATTATATCTTCTAGCAGATGCCTACTAACTTAGAAAAAAATAAGCAAGTTAATCTTTACAAAAGAAAGTACTCATCAATCTGTGAATAAAGTTGTTTTGTTTTGTATAAATAAGTTAACAAATTGAATTCTAAAAAAAACTAAGCTTAATGTAGACATACTTACTTATAGGAATTTCTAGCGAGACCCAAACAAAGTGGAAGCTTATATCTTGGGTATAATCAGGGCGCTTATCAGAAAGATTGAACACTAGTCAGCCGAAGGACGTATTGCTTGTGATTTTAATTTTATTGTAATACTAGCTTCTACCCACGGCTTCTTTTTATCCAGGTACCCGCGTGGTACCTGGATAAAAAGTAGCCTATGTGTTATTCTGATGTATAAGCTATATTACTGTAAAGTTTCATCAAAATCCGTTCAGTAGTTTTTGCATGAAAGAGTAACAAACATCCATCCTCACAAACTTTCGCGTTTATAATATTAGTAGGATAGTATGATAAATAATACAGAAAACATGGACTTATGTGAAGCTAAATACCCCTCTCTCCGAAGCAATTAATCATCAAAAGAGAGCTATGACATGTTTATTGTGCTTACGCATGTTTTGTGATGCGCGCGCATCTAAATCGGAGCTTTGAGTCAGTCGTTACTCAGGGCTTACGTGGCGTGTAACGATTGTAACTGCATGAACGATCACATAAATAAGCTGGTATCGTTATGCGATAACGTAGATACTAAGTTACTAAGTCTTAAATACACTTTTTTTGTAATCTCGTAGTTTACAAATTGACGTTTCTATGATCCTTGTGATTTCAATGAATAAAAACTTATTGACTTCGACTTTGAGCCCTTTTACGAAAACAAGGATATTAGTTGGTATCGACATGCGATCCTGACGATGAATGAGATAATGACAGGTACTTTTTTGTAGATGCATACCTTAAACAAATAACAAAATAAACAAAATCGTATGCTTATTATAGTGTAATGGGCGGTATTATCGCTTAGAGGCGATCTCTTCCAGACATTCCGCCGCGGGACAAATGTTTGTATGATCTGCAAATATATGTTTCTTGTCTGGGTATTTTACATGTTTAAAATGTATGTATGTATTTACAAAAATATATATATAAGTAGTATATTGGTCATGTAGTTCCCATAACACAAGTTTGGGGCTAGATGATGCTGCGTGAAAAATAACCAAAATTATTTATTTATTTTTATTTAATCTTTGGATGGATGTAAGAGTGGCGGGTGTGAACATAAATATAATAATAATAATAATTGAGATATTAGGTATATCAATTACAAATAACATATACTAAAATATTATACAATATACATACATACATATATTAACTAGTGTCAAGAGCTTTAAATAGGAATGGAATATAGTTACATAAAAAATGTTTTATGGGTTTTTTAAAAGTATATTAGATATAGGTAGTTACCAAAATATAAACATAACATAAAAAAATATTTTTTGGAATATTTACTTGATACATATTATGATTATTATGGTCGGACAGGGTTTGGCTACTTACGAAACTTTGGTTTTAAAATATGGTTTTGTCTCAGTTACCACATGATTGCGAAATAGAACCCCGGACCTGTCCCCCCAGCTTTTCGTGAAAACACGGCATATTCATATCTTTTATCTCACACTCATGGTATGCTCATGGTTTCAAGTCGATAAAATGACTCACGTGCCTATAAAGAACCGCGAGGTCAGCGGATGGTTGGATTTAGGTTCAATGTTTATAGACGCAAGGTTTGTATTGTCATAGCAATAAATACTTTCTGCTAGGCCTCATCCAGCCATAATGCCACACGAAGGTTTGATGACATTGCAACGGTCACAACAAGTGGCCGATGGAGGCGGCCGAGTCCGTGCGTCGTTATATCCCAGGTTTCGTGTATGGGTTACCTCCTTACCAATGTAGGTACATACCTATCTATTTAGCTCGAATTTCGAGCTGTGCTATAGTTGATAGTTAGCAAGTTAGCAGTGTTTGCATCTCGCAGAATTTTCATTTGGTAAAGTCGACATTTTGAGTTCAAAAATCTCCAATAAGTTCACCTGCATGAAATTACAACGTTTTATACGAGCAAAGCCTGATTACAACTTACCTAATTTGTTTGCCTGTCTAAAGACTAAAAATCACAACGCCAAGGTTCTATAAATCTCTAAATATCACCCTAGATGGGGATCGAACACGCGACCGCTTGGTAGGTAGGTAAGTGCTGGCTGTAAGTGTAACTATATAGGTTCCTAATCAGCTAAATGGTTCAAAGAAATAAATAAGTAGTAAGATACCCATTTGTTATAATTAAATCAAATAAACAAAAAAAACGACCACTCTCATTTCAATAAAATAAACAAAAGAATCAAGCACTCACCTCATAAAAAAATCACAATAAAATCCGATCACTCCACTCAAAATTGGAACCGTTTTAAAAAAGGAATAGAGTAAGGTTGCATTCACACACTGTCGCGGTGCGTTTCGTTCGTTCGGTGCTGCCGGGCGCCCGGGCAGTCTGGCGGGCGGCCGCGCGCGGGAATTCTGCGGGAGGAATAGGGATGGGATGGATCGATAAGAGCTACAACGCTAGTGCGAACGATCGATGAAGGGATCTGTAGCTAAAGCGATGATAACCGCTAACTTAAAAAAATAATACTGTGTAAATTTAATTAAACAATTTGGTTAGTCATTCCCTTAGTTAGTTAGTTGACCCGTGCTACCATTATAAAAATATTTATTATTGAATTATTTGTTATCAGAATTAGTGATTTCTTTAAAAGTCAAAGTTAATACTAGAGCTCAACAATGAGCAGAATTAATTAATGACAAGAAAGATACCACAAGAAAATTACAAAAATAACAAAATTATTACAGAAATAGAAGTAAAATGGGCGGTCTTATTGCTAAGAAACTATCTTTTCCAGACAGCCTCTGGACAAATTAAATTTTCAAGATAATGTTTTTAAGAGATCTAAGTATTCAGACCTATCTAACATGGTTTAAATACGTAATAAATATAAAAGATTCAAGAGATTAAAAATTGAAACTGAATGTTGTAGCCGACACTAAAATACATACCTAGGTATGTATTAAAGATACTATTTTTGTTTTCCGCACTAAATAGGGAAAAGGAAAAAATTACACTATATTCAATATTTCTCCAGAAACAGATCCATGCAAACGAAATAATTTTTTTTAAGCTCATAGAAAAATGGATCTTGGATCCAATAATTGGATCTAATAAGATACCTATGTAGTTAAAACCACAAAGTTTATGCACCAAAAAGGTCTGACATTAGGTATCTACCTATAACATAATAAAAACTTTTTGAAGAAGTCGGAAATGCCTAGCATTCAAAGAACCGTCAGAGACAGAGATGACCAATCTAGAATGAGTCACATAATACCTGCTGACCGCAACACAACCTACCTCTTCTATAACCTCTAATTATCAACTAAACAATAAACAGACGTATACCTCCACAAACCCGAACCAGCGATTAAGTTTTTTTAATGAGTAAGCTTTTAAGATTCAAATTAATCAGAAATGCAGACTAGACTACACTTAGATTCAAGGTAATTGCAGAGCAGAGGATTTAATATACGTACCTGCCTCACAGCCAGCTAAATCGATCAGTGAATAAAACGCTTGTTAAACTAGAGCTGTAACTTTACAGGGCCACTTGTAAAATTTATAAAATTATTTTTTGTTGTTGTGTACCCAGTTATTTTACATTTATTTATTTATTATCAAACGAAGAACACAAAAATGTAAAATAAATGGGTACTTTTTTGAAAACTACATTTTTTTGTGTGATTTAAATGCAAAACTTTTTTTTTCGTTTCCAACCCTTAACTTACTTTTCGATAAGTCAGTATGGTAATACGACTATAGCCTACACTAAAAGGGTAAACTGAAAAAAAAACACTTTCAATAACTCTCACGGCTACGGACATCGCTTGTGGCCCTGAAAAAAAAAGCTCACCTATATTTTATTAAAAAGTTTCAATATTTGTTGATGATAGGTGGAGTGTGGTTATAGAAACGTAGAACGTCCGGCAGCGAGATGGGCAGACGACATAGTCAACGTCTTTCTCAACTTGCGCAGTCGTGGTGGATTGCACAAAAAGAGGGGCTTGCACCAGCAGTGGGTGAGGACTGCAATCGTATACCAAATAGCTAATGTGATTTGATATAAACATAATTTATTTTATTTATTTTAGTTTAAGTTTGTAATTGTGATTTGAAAATACCTCTTTACAGTAGCATTATATTTTTTATTTATACTTTTTTAAATTGTATTGTATAGGTACATTAGATAATGTATGATATTTGTATTAATTTAAATAAATTTATTTGACCCAAACCCATTCTGATGTCAACGGCACTAGACAAATGCCTCACACTTAGTTTTGCTTTCACGCTAACGCAAATCTTGAAAGCAGTCACCTTTTCTACAGCTGATGTCATTCCCATACTATTCAATCTTTCCGCAGGCGTTAACGCCAACAGAAAGTGCTATTTGTCTAGCAGCCTTATCTGTTTTAATGGCTTGAAATAACTGACCAGATTTTTTGTGTAGCGTAAATAACAGCTAACTAATTTGACGAAAGCAAGTGTACTGTAAAGTTCCTACGGTGAATAAATGAGTAATGAGTATGAGTAATACCTACTTCATAGTTACCCCGTTCCAACCTTTTGAAATTGTAATCTTTGGCGTTCTCAGCTTTCAAATGAAGAAGTTCACATGTTTATTTCTGTAAAGTAAGCAACCAATGGCTTGATATTCATACCAAAGAATAAGAGCCAATATAAAAAAACTGTTCGCAATCGCAAGAAACTCGTAAAATAACATGTAAACAGGGCCGGCCTCGGCTAAAAATATTTTCGGAATATTCCGACTCACGCCGATCTGTAGACAGACACTTATAAATATTTAAAGCGGTCGGCGAAATGGCAAATGTTGGCTTTTACGTGAAATAGAAATGAAAGTTATGCCATTTATTCTTCAGCAGCTTAGAACTGAGCCACAGTTGCAAGGCTGCTTAATTATGTCATCAGCATGTTAAAATGTAGAGCGCCCTAAGTTCGAAGATTAGTGGAAAATGTAATGACATCGATATAAAATATGTCACTAACGAGTGGCAGATCTGACAACCGCTGTAGGATAAAGCTTCTCGAGCGATAAGGTTGACGTGACCACGAGCCGGAGGACGGTCATCCGAATTTAACCTACTCGTATAATAGTGAGTGCGTTCTGACAAATGGTGGTAGCAGGAAAAACTGTTTTTTGTCATCAGCAGAAACGGGACATAACATAATAACACAAATTAATTTAAATAACAGTTTCAATTTAGGTACTTGTTTATACAAAATCCTAAAAGGTAGTAGGGTCATTGCATTTTTATTCTATGGCAAATGTTATTTTTTTATTCAAAATTTTTAGGTAAATTTGTGAAATAAGTATCTTAAATTATAAGTGAACAACTGTTACGACGTAATGTTTAGACTTAAAAATAACATGTGCTGAGTTTTAGTAAAATTGTATCTCAAACTCCAATCTATTTAATAAACTATAATCAGATGACCGGATGGTCATAAGAATGACAAGTCAGGATTGTGAGGGCCAGTGTCGCACAGTTTACCAAAATAGCCTGCGCATTTTCCAGCGAAATATAAAATAATTTGTGTCGTTCTTGCAACACAAACTTGCTTCTTACACGCGTTTAAAATTAGGTGCATTTCTTGTGATTATGGCGGCGCATTCGTCGTACCTACTTACAAAGGTATTATTATAATATTTTTTTCATATCTGTTCTGTTCATGCCTTTTATCACAGAGTGTAGAGATGTTTTAGGAAAGATATCGATATGGTCGGTTGGAATAGTGCCGAACTGAATAGTGAATCACGGAGTATTTATAGTAGAGTGACCAATATAAGTGACGAAAGATGCGTTTATTTCTGTATTAATTACTATTCATATTATATGTTGTGGCCATTCATATTAAGTAGGTACAGTAGCCCACAGCATTACGTACCTATGCTACAGATATTATATATAGTACTGTACTATACCAGCCAAGATGACCAGTGATGGCACAATAATATCGATTAAAATTAAAATACCACTGTGGTTCGTCGATTTTGCTAATGTTTCGTAATATATTGTTTTTTTTTAATGTTAAACAAGAAAAAAATAAATTGAATATCATAAATTATTTCCGAAACATCAGAAAAATCGTCGAAAAATACTATGAATTTAATTCTGTAATATTGATGAAGCTAGAGACGCTTTCGGCCGGGGTGGAGCAAAAAGTGCTAGACTAGATTATATGGTAACTTACGTCCAGGGTCTAATGTCCGACTGTGAGCCAACAATCAGGGTGGTATAAGACGATTCTGAGCAGCATTGGGTACCTACCAAAATTTGAACCGTGCTACAGAAATTATAGCAGCTACTATAAAATAAACCTGTAAGGAAAATTAATTGTAAAACTGTCTCTGGAGGCAACGCATCTATTGCCTCCAGGGCATTGCAGACGTCACTTGGCGCCGATAACTTGTTTTTTTTAATATTAATAATGGGTTTAAGTTTGGTGACACCTCGCCTGATGGTAAACACAGTTACCATCAACTGCTATCATATTGGATCGTTTGCGTCCAAATAACAAAAAACAACACTGGGTGTCGTTATCGTTTTAAGTTTATATAAAGTGGTTACTACCAAACAACTTTTGGATGGACAGTTTTGAAATCTCCCCATCAGGAAGATTCCTGATGTTTCCCCTAGGGGTCCACAGAGTCCCTAAAATAATTATTCAGTAGTTAATTCTTATATTTCCCCAACGACACGAACCTGACAGTAATTATTTGGGTTTACATTACAAGCTATGGTGGATTCCAGCCTTAACTTTTGAATAATACAAAATTTTAGAGGAATAACCTTCTATATTAATTTGCTTCATAGTTTCACTCTTAACTATATTCTTAACGCTATTTCTATGTTCTATATCCCATCAACTTTGTTGTACCGAGTAACAACTTTATTCAAACAAACAAAAAACAACAAAACGTTACACAAAACCATTACAATAATAGTTAAATTAATTTGAAATACAACAGTATATTAAAATTTTACGATTTCTCTACAAATGTATGTAGCAGAAACCAATTGAATTTTTGGCCTGAATGTTTTATAAATGTCTCATAAAGTTGACAGTTCAAGTAGAATGTAAGCTCTTCTTACTTTGGGGCTAGATGATGCTGTGTGAAAAATGACCAGCATTATTAATTATTAGTGTCAGTATTTGGCCGTGACTATTTATTTATAGAAGTTAAGTTTCGGTCTATCCGCGTTACTTTTTGATGTGAATAAGTAATCCTAAGTTTAGCTTTGATTTAGTTTATAAGAGATAATCATTTACTGGTTTCATACACCTCTGAAACTAAACATGATTTGCTAAATAAAGCATTATGTGCTGTGCATTATGTGACTGTCTATATATTGTGATAATCATGTAGTGTATTAACATTTTAACTTATACTATGTTCTTTTGATAGGTACCATCATGGTTGTAAACATATGTGTTTAATTTTAAAACGTGATATTCACCTTGATTTGTTAGTTACACTGTTAGTTACATATGTATACTGTGCTGAGATATCGGGAAACAATAATACTTTCATATATCATGGTAAATATTCCGTTTTCAGTAGACGAGTCATCAAGTTTTTCCAATACAAATATTTTCCAAAACAACTAGGTTTTCCGGGCGATTTATCGCGCTAGTATGAGGCGAGTGTGTATACACATCTTTAAACCAATCGCTTGCAAGCAAAAAAATCGTCATAAATCACTTTTTTTTAATCTAGGCTGATTGTTACACTGAAAACTGCATTAAGATGATAATAATAATAACATATTTTCCTTGAATTAACTTAAAGTGAGCGTTAACGATGGGTTACATTGTTAACGCTAACCATTTCGGAAACATTGTGTCTTTGGTGAAAATCATAAACATTAATTTTATTTTATGATTTTATTACATTATCATTTCATCTAAAGACTTCAAAGTATTATAAAAGATTTATTGATCTTAAGTAGTCAAAATTAGAATAAAACTTTTTTTTGTTACAATGATTTGTTGAAGGGACATAGGACCTCAAATGTCAACGACTTACAAAAAAAAATAAGAATTCGTTCAAACAAGAACTATGCACACAAGCTTTTCTCAAAACGATGTTTTCGCTTCGAATATAGTAAGTTACATAACTTTTCAACTTTGGATAACTTAGGTAGACATATTCAATAATACCCAAAGGTCTCTGTTACAACTGTGGTAAGTAGAATTTGTCCCCAAAACATCAACACTCATTTAAAAATTACCACTTATTCATCTAAAAACCCTTTTAATTCCTTTTTGATCACTATAAAGAGGTATTTTTGATATTTTTTGTGAAAGCTTCTAATTTATTTGAAAGTACCGATTTGCAAGAGACTTTAAAAATACATTTTCTCTGGATAAATTGTACTATTTACACAACTCTAATAATTATTACGATTCTTTACTAACTCATTGGTAACAATTGTAATATGTAATTTAAAAATTCCAATGCATAAAATAAATCGTTTTAAATAAAGCAATAACAAAACTATAATAACATACCTATATTGTGATGTTATACTCATTTTACTAAAAAGTAATTGCGTAGGATATCTGACTAAATTTTTCTTTCTAATAGTTTTTTTTGAATTTTCAGTAGTGGCCAACTCTGATAACAAGTAACACAATAATTTGATCATTGTTTTTAATTTAAGTTTTAAATACAGAACAATATGTTTTGTCAAATATCCTGCGTTAAAAAAACAGTAAGTGATAGCAATAGTAAAAAAAACTTTTCTTTTGTTAAAAAAGATTATCTCCCGCATTCATCAAACATACATAATAATTAAATTGTGTTAAAATTCTAAAAAAAAACTACAATAAAAGAAATCAAAAACACATTCACTTACAGAAACCATACAAAATAAGTATTAAATCTGCAAGTTAAATTGATTTAAGCGAATACTTACGACGAAAAAATCTCATTTTCTTTAACATCACCTTAAAAACGCTACTTTCGTACACAAAATATGTCATTTTCATTCTTAATTACTTAAATCTAAACACCCACTGGCGTTTTCAATGAGAAATAATAGCCTTACTGTTGAGTGAGCATACAATCTTAAACACTAACATGTTTGTTAGCACATCACAGATCATCTTAGCTGCTTAGAGAAATTGCATGAACTTAAATGATAATTTTATGTCAATACCTCACGCTTAGTTTTCCTTTCACGCTAACGCAACTTTGTCAAGGTTAAACTTGGCAGCAGTCACGTGACATTTCCACAGCTAATGTCATTTCCATACAATTCAATCTTTCCGCAAACGTTAACGCCAACGGAAAGTAGTATTTGTCTAGACACCCAGGAGACCCTTTATGTCTCAGGGTCGGCAACGCACGAGTGATACCCCAATACCCAAGACAACGATTTGTCTACGAAAGTGAAGCCAAAAACTATTTCTGTCGCCTATTCTGTCAAACAAAAGAGAGGGACAAAATATTTTTTAGTCTTTTCGGCGGTAGACAAAAACGTTGTCTTGGGTGCTCATGCTAAGCAGGCTGGTGTAAGAGACCATAGGTTACGGTAACCGTTACAATATGGAAAGAATCTCCAATGTCGACTACGAACAACACGAGACGGAGAAGGCTCTCTCTCAATGGACCGATAACATCTTAAATCGACGGAAGATCAGCGTTGTGATAGCTATGCACAATAGATATTACAACATAAGCTGAGTCGGACGCCATTTTGAAGCAATTAAAATTCTAATTCCTAAGTAGATAAGTAGTTATAAT
Source organism: Perizoma flavofasciatum (assembly GCA_958496245.1). Taxonomy (NCBI): domain Eukaryota; kingdom Metazoa; phylum Arthropoda; class Insecta; order Lepidoptera; family Geometridae; genus Perizoma; species Perizoma flavofasciatum. The sequence continues at coordinate 4,133,647 of OY292439.1, read as the reverse complement.
GGTGTTGGTTAACTTAAGTAACTAGACTAAGTATACTTTAATAATTGTTTGTTAAATGCACAAATAAAGATTTCTTTCTTTCTTTCTTTCATGTTGAAATCGGTGGATAGAGGCGGCTCAAGACCGTTTGTCATGGCACACTGGGGGAGGCATATATCTAACAGTGAACTTCTCCAGGCTGTTGTTGAAAGACGATATTATAGAACGACATATTGTGATGCAACAAAATACAGCCAGCATTTTTAAGGACGCTTCCACCGGGTTTAATCTGGATCAGTTGAGCTATCTATAGATCGTTTGCAACGTTATTTAGATGGTTAGATTGTTTCATCTGTATAGTGTTATATACTTATACACCTATAGAGTTGTATTTATATTTTTGTTAAAATGTGTATATCATAATCCTATTGTTATTTGAGCTTTCCGTGTCACAGGGTTTTACTTGGTCAGTGACCAATCAGACCCCTTTTTTTTAAGTGATGATGTGGAGTGACTGATTTTAAGTTTAATGTTCATGCAATTTCCCTAATCAACCACATCACACTAACAAAAATACAGCCTTGCCCTCCGCACCACTCAACAACGATAGTCAAATACCTTACATGTGACTAGGCCAAACTGTCTTATAAACAAGATGGTCCAAACAGTAACGTTAAAAAACATTTTTATTCTTACTACCAGGGTGTTTAAATGCCTCAAAGTAAAATCAAAATGTCCCTTAAAAATTGTTTTGTTATTTTTATTATAAAACAAAACTTTTTTTTTATTTCATATCATACCATATTTTTGGGATCATTTAAATTAGTGCAAAAGTACACACGTGAGTCAAACACAAAGGAATTAGTCATTAATTAGTGCTAAATCTTAGCACTAATTAATGACTAAAATGATTCCTTGGTGTAATTAGTATTAGGTAAATGTGTTGTTGTTTCGAATTTTATTATGTTTTTGTTTATATGTATATAGTTTTAGATGTAACGATTTGGTTTATACGTTGTGAATCATTTAGTTCAATAAAAAAAATGATTTTAACCGGATTTAAAAGAGGTCAAGTTCAACCTGCTTTTGGACCTTCTTTGGGGAACATACATGGGGCACTTTCAGATACGTCACTGTTTGAGCCATCCTGTATAAAAGTTTACAAGGAATAAACTAGTACAGATAGTTTTATAATATCTATGACTGAACTATCGGTAACGCCCATCAAATGTCAACCTTTTTGCATATAATAATTGTATTTTTTTTTATTCTGGCCTTCAAAAATATAGTTATATTGTGCTGTATTGCAAACAAGGTGGAAAAGATACGTAGGAGACAATTTAAAGCCAATCAGAGCAAGCCCATAATGGCGTTATGCGTATTTGAAACCTATGAAAATACAATTTTTTTCCCCGGTTAAATGCTCCTGAAATAGCCACGGAAATTGGCAGTTTCATGAAGACAGTATCGCCATAGTCACAAGTTCAAATAAATTCAATACAAGGTCTTTTACAAACTATTCATAAATTAATTTGTAACTTATCCTAATACAACTGAATGTCTTAAAACTAAAAAGCTTAATCATTTGGCTTCTTTCAAGTTGAACCATTTATGTCTTGTCATATTCAATTCTTATATATTTTACGTAAAATGCCTTATTTTGGTATAGCTGTCGTATAATTCGTATATCTCTTCAATTCAAGAACAAACATGACTCTATTGATTTGAGCAACAGTTCGCCGTTAAAATATACCTTAACTTACATATAAATAGTCACAAGGTTTCGTGTGTATTTTATTGAGATCTTTTCATGTATTCTCTATAGTTTGTTCCATCCCAATACTGTTAAATATAAATATTTATTTATTATTAAACTTATTGGTAGGCCCGGTAAGCCAAGAAGGCGTATTTGTAAGCGTAATCCTCGAAACATCATCAGGTAACAGCCAATTACAATATTTAATCTGTCTTTGATCCTGTTACCGTGACAACGATACCGTTTTATATTCTTCGTATACATTAAATTATTACTGTTTTCATACAGATGCCCTAGCACAATACGCGTAAATTTACTGCAACGTTACGATGTCAAATGAAATTAAAAAGATTTCAAGCAACGTCTGATGGTTGAAATCTATCATTTTCGCTACGGTAAATTCACGCACATTGTTCGTGCTTAGGCCATTTTCAGTGTTTGATCACAGTACTGCGCGTCAGTTTAGTCCATTTTTTTACTTGTGATTTGTTGGGCTTTGACAGTGCCGCCAAAGTTTCCTGACCATGCCTCACCCGATATCAGAATAAATGTATTCTCTATGATAAAGCTTTACGCCATCTTGCGACTGAAAACCCAGCTTTCTTAAATAAATACCTCCAAGACATAAATTAGTTCACCTTTTTCATAAAACGCGTGCTTATCAAACGTACAATGTTTGTTCCATATCGCCAATCCAAAATCCAAACGTAACCAACGAATAACAAAGTAATATAAACTCAATTAGGAAGACGGTTTATTCCAATTTAGAACGGAAAGTATCTTTTAAAGAATAAAATTTAGAAGACAAAAGCCGAAACGATAGACGAAATTATATGGGTTTATTTATAACTATAAATAATATAAATGCTATTTATATGGCTTTATATACCCTTTTCAGATAAGGGAGAGTGGTATAACAATGCTGTGTTGTTGTAAATATTAGCATATTTGAAATAAAAAAAAATGCCTGTAATATTTTTGTTTAGACAAAAAAACATAACAGTCTCGTTTATAAACACTCAAATTTGTTCGCATCATAAAAATAAACTTTAAGTATGTACAAAGCTATTTTTATTATATTTTTTTGCTTTTAAGCGACACTGTTATACCACCATCTCAAAATCAGCCACCGCAAAATAAAACTTAACCATCACAATCACTTCACTCGAATCACTTTCCCTGCTCAGTGCGTCCATCTCAGTTGCGTCCGCGACACTCCCGGCACTTTACACTACACTTACTGTTGAGGATAAGGTTGAAAGCTGTTGACTTTTAGGGAAATGAATTTCGAACTAAAGAATACAAAACAATGTGAACGTTTCCCACAACATTGCATCATCTATGTTCTAGCTCGATCTTCTATCTTCCTTAAAACTCAATCAACAACCCACAACCTCGATTATCTTCTTTTTGTTTGACCAGCTGTTAAGCCAACACACATATTTTATTATTCCCCTTTTATGCCGTCGCATCGACATTAAAGCGTCATAATTTATCGTCGCAGACATCACGAAAGTGAATAGGCTTTATAAGGAACAATTTACTATACAATTGACTCTTATAAGAATAGCTCACAACCTACTACACATTTGTGTGTCGGCTCTTTCAAGAATAACTCACAAATTCCTATTCATTTGTGTGTCGATTATTTTAAGAGTAACTCACAAATTCCTATCCATTTGTTTCTGTTCTTTCAAGAGTAACTCACAAATTCCTATCCATTTGTTTCTATTCTTTCAAGAGTAACTCACAAATTCCTATCCATTTGTGTTTCTATTCTTTCAAGAGTAACTCACAAATTCCTATCCATTTGTGTGTCGGCTCTTTCAAGAGTAACTCACAAATCCCTTTCCATATGTCTGTCGGCTCTTTCAAAAGTAGCAAAAAAAAAAATATTTTTATGTGTGTCGGCTCTTTCAGAAGTAACTCACAACCAACTACCGATCGTTAGTAATGTGCCGCGGTTGTGTCGAGGAACAAACATGCACAGCACGCGAGTCGCGCGTCCGCAAAGGCCTCAAAAGAAGCCGATCAACTCCTACTCGATGTTGGACCGTGGCCCGTCGATCGGCATCGTGTGTAGGACCTCATCCAACAGCTGGAGTGCCCTGCGGAAATTTAATCAGTTAAAAATTTGCGATATGTATACTATTAAGATACTATACTAGGGCTACCTAATATATAGGCAACCTAGTTTAGAAGTCAGGGCTTCAAAAAAAATTTAACATAGGTTAATGCAATAAAGACTTTGTATTGTATTGTATTAAGGCCCGGCCAAACTGACGTAGCGGTCCCGTTCGCGGTTCTCGGGACGGTTCGTTGAGCGGCCCCCCAAAATTACACTAGCTAATTCTTTCGGGGTCTGGGCGACTGGTCGAAGCGATGCATGACCAGAGAGCTGGGACTTATCTGGGTCACCGCACAAGCAATGCCATTCAGCGTGGTAATGCGCCAGCATTCCCAAAACCAGCATTTTGGGAACGCTTCGAACCCGCAACCTTCTGCGTCTCAAGCGGGCCCACAGCACCACAGAAGTCGTCCACTATAATAATAAACGTTTATTTTCTCAACACAGTAAGTTCTTAAATTATAAAGTCCTTAACTAACCGTATAGTAACCCACTTTATGAACCTGACTGCTGTTAGTTTGCGGGGACGAGTTATAACTCTAAATTGTGCAATACACTGTTTCATCGCCGCAAACTGAATCAACTTAATCTAAATCATTAATTAATTTTACAAATCATGCCATCATTCTTAATCTTCATCATCTTTAACTCGTCCCATCATCATCATCATCTTCAATCAGCGACATTCATGAGTTTCTAATCGATCGCGGACGGTGCACATTAGGAAATACTTTCAACAACATAACATCAAAAGGAAAAAGTAACTTCGTATGCATAGATCGAGGTATGACGACGTCGATGGTGTGGCGGGCGTATAGCCGTCCGCTACGCAAGAGGTACGTACGGGTTCGATTCCCGCTACGGGACAAATATTTGCATGTCGTACAGATATTAGTCTGGTATGCATAGATAGATAGACAACTCTTTATTGTACGCCACATAACATGTTGCTTACAATTGTAAACAGATCAAATTAAAAGCTAATCGCATAGTTATGTACTAAACCTATTTTGTAGAGAAAATAAATCAATACTCAAAATCATTCTATTCTATATGAAATTTTGTCCCAGGGATGGGCATTGTGCTAGCTCAACCATGGAGTACCACGGTAGTAGTTCCAGATACCTACGATACAGGGAATCCTAAATCCTAGTCTTGACTATGAGTAGTATATCAGTCATGTAGTTCCCATAATACAAGCTCTGCTTGGTTTGGGGCTAGATGATGCTGTTTGAAAATGTCAGAAATCAGAAATTAGAACATTTTTTGCATGTCAGTTAATACATGATGTTACAATTTATATAAGCCCTTATATATTCTACCATCCAAATGGTGTGCAAATATCAATAGGTAGATTGAGAATCAATGTATACAAGAATAATTGTAAAATGTCAGAACTTATACCCTAACATTTGAATTAAAAATGTAAATAACTAATCACTCCTAGTTATTGGTCATAATATCATTGTTGCAAGTAGGCAACAATGATATTGCCTATGTGGTTCATAAATTCATTAATGTCATAGAAACATTGGTCCCATTTCGTCAGCTTATTTTTAAACAAATTGTATGATAATCTTTGAATGAATTTGGCAATTTATTATACACTTTTATTGCATTGACATATGCATTTTTCTTATACATCTCTAGCTTAAGTTTAGATAGGTATAGTTTATGTGGATTCCGCGGCGCGGCATTTCTAATTACTACTTTGGACTGCTACCTAAAACACTCTGGGTGCTGTTTCACCAGAGTCCTGTATTATTTATTAATGTATGTACAGTAGGGTACATAAATACTCACCTGTGTAGATGCACCTCCAGCCAGCAGGGCGTGTCCTTGATGGATGTCCGCGGGTAGTCGGGCCCCCAGCCCTTCACGAACGAGAGCCTCACGATGCACAGCCGCCTCAGATCGTCCACGCCGATGCCCGCCGCTGCTGTTAGACCTATGTTTAAGTAAGCATTATTCAGCACTACCTCGATCTACAATCTATAAAGCAGGCTGCAGCAGTTACACTAAACAAGAGACACTTTCTGTAGGCTTTCTGTTTAAGAAGTCACGTGAATGCTGTGAATTTGCGCTGATAACTAGATTTAAGTTAAAAAACTAGATTTAAAATGTCGTGGTAAAACTTAAAAACAGCTATCATAATCAAATGTGTACACAGAATTTAGTGTCTGTGCTGATGACCTTTGAAGAGTTCCTTCATCTGGACCTAAACAAACAGACTAACTTACAAACATTGCAAGTTAAATAAATTATTATTATTATTAAATAATAATTTATTATTATTTTATATACTATACTTAAATCGCAACTTTATAACATAACTCTGTAATTTAAAAAGTTTAAGTATTAAGGAAACAAAAAAAACACGCTCACGACTATATTCCCCATTATGGACATCCACAGATACACACTCAGTGCGTAGATCTTTGAAGATACCAAAGGGGGTAGTCAAAGGTAGTCATTGAAGTTTTATTCATTTTTGGGAACTCCAGGCGCCTATTTTATACATACTATATTTCATGATCGCGAAAGTTTGAAAAATATTACTTATAGTGATGTTGAATAGGAACGGTACGTACATTTGTTCATGGTGGGGTGCTGCGGCTGTATGTGCCCCGCGACGGCCGCCGCCTGCGCAGCCGCGGCCGCCTGCGCCGTGGCCGCCTGCGTCTGCATCTGCCGGTGGCACTGCCGGAGGTCGAACACCTGAACGAATCAATACATTACTATAGCAAATAAATCCATTTTAATTATTATAGAGAGCCGTATCGGAGAGTGAAAGAAGAAAACATGATGTGCCGACACCACGTAATGTGGGATAAGGACAAGAAGATGATGATGATAGAGAGCCGTATTGGCCTATTTAGCCGAACCCCGACTTCCGATCAAGAGGCCATGGATTCAAACCCGGTCAAGCACCAATGGTTTTTTTCACTCGAAAAAATTATGTGCGCATTAACGCGTACTCAGAACCGGCTTGCCCTAGAACCAAAAATTCCAAGACATATGCCATCGGTTAGTGTTCTAATGAGCGGCGATGGGCTTGCAACCTGTCACGTGGAATGCTAAATACTGGCAAAACGCGGGCATGTGACGAATTATCCTTGCGCTTGCATCAAGGTTACACCATTCAAGGCACTAGAGGTGTAGCGGCTAGAGCCAAAAAACACGCTCATATGACTGTGTTCCCCATGATGGCCATCCTCATATATATACTCACTCAGTGCGTAATCTTGGAGGATATCAAGTAGGTGGTAGTCAGAAGCACGTCCAAACATTTCATTTGGCATATGCCCGCATTTTGTAAGTAGTTAGCATTCCACGTGACAGATTGCTGGCCCATCGCTGATTATTGAAACACAAACCGTTGGCACATGCCTTCGAATTTATGGTTCTAGGGCATGCCTGGTTTCCTGACGATGTTTCCGTTCTAGTTCACTTGAGGGAATTCATTCCTTTTAGTACATCGTTCCTGTACTACACAAGCCTAGCGATTTATCATACCTTGATGCAAGCGGAGGGATAAATCTTGTGGACAGCGTCCCCCGGCGCCCTGCCCGCCTCGCGGTCCAAGTAGTACGACTGCACGAAGACCGAGTGATCGGACAGGCAGCGTAGCCAGACGTCACCCTCGCCCCGCAGGTCTAACTGCACGCCTTTGCCAATGTGAAGCCTGAAATTTAATATTATAAATAAATAATGCTGGACATTTTCACACTAGCCCCAAAGTAGTCCTTTTACAAAACAAAAGGTACCTACATGTTTTGAAACTACATGGCGGTTATACTATTTATATACTTTTTTTTAAGGCGAAGGTTCAAGGCGATCTGCTCTTATCACAAAAAAAGAGTAGGAAAGAGGATGCAGTAGAATTTCGGAAGAGAATTTATGCACCGGATTTTACCCCCGCTGAGTGGAGGCCATATTTTCCTCAGACTCTGCTACGCACACAATTAAGAAAATGTATATAGAAATATTTAGTAGGTAACTTAAGTTTTGTGTAGTAGTTTTTAAGGTGAATACAAATATTTTCTTTCTTTCTTTGCCATTAGAATATGCGCTGCGACATTGTGAGTGTTGCAAAAATGCATTTTCGACTGTAGATAGATCGACTCGTAAATAATACACCAGAACTAAACAATCACTTTACATGTAAATCTTAAAAACTGTATCAAATACTGCTGGTTTTACTATTTTAAAAGTGCCTTTGCCATCTTAAAGAGAGGTTGGTGGATGAAGGTAAGATTGTACGTCATTTAAAGAATGCCTAGGTCCAACAGAATTTGGTTGGATAATATATTTATTAATTAACATTTCGCGCCACTGAGGTCGTCATACTTGGACATTTCAAATAAATGCTGTTCTTCTTTCTAAAGCCTTACCTCTAAAACCCTTGTCATCCCCTTAACTTTGAAAGAAGTTCCACTCACCTAGCTCGTTCGCTCTGCTCTGTTCGATGGACGTTGCTAAGAGCTCCTAAACAGAATCTGTTGCCACCTGATGGATCCACGTAGCCATCCACCTGAAAATACATAGACAGATAGATAGAATACTACTAACCATTTATTCAACACTAGCTGCGCCCCGCGGTTTCATCCGCGTAAGTTTCGATTCCGTGGAAATATCGGGATAAAAAGTAACAGCTATAGGTAACAGCTATGTACATATCAAGTTTCATCGCAAATTTTTATCTACCGGCGTCCTAATTAAATTTTAGAACACAAAAGCTGCTATTGTGACTTAACCATGATAGTTAGATATATTCCCTCAAGGAATTTTTTGTAGGTAATAATGAGTACTTTAATCATGTAGTACATAATTTGTATGTACTATCAATAGTTTTCTAAGCGCACGCCAAATAATGAATTTTATAGAAGAAAAATTGCGACTTTGGGTTACATTATTGCATTTTTTATAAGTTTCTTTACTTTCTGATAATTTAGCTTTCTATTGGTGAAAAAATGGTTAAAATCGATCCAGTAGTTTCGGAGCCTATTCGTTACAAACAAACAAACAAACAAAAAAATATTACCTCTTAGTATAGAAGTATAGATAAATAAATGGTTTCAATGGAATCGGCTTACCGTAACATTAGGTCTGCTGGACGGTACTTTAAATGTCTCTCCAACTTGCGTATCCAGCTCGAAGTACGCCACCGAACACCAATATTCCGGTGCTGGCTGACTAGACAGAAGACCGCCTGGGTTTCCATTATCTACAAAAAAATACTAGATTATTTTCCGAGTGACTGCAATATACGGTTCTTCGAGGGCCGTTTTAAAATTTTGTAAAGCGTCGAAAACTCGGGTGGGATTCATCTGTTTCATTTTATGTTCATATTGTAAAAACGGGAATTTTCACGTACTGCACTATCGGTGAAGGCACGGACTAAGTTTCGACTCATTCCGAGAGTCTTCGTCAGAGTGAGTGATCGCGACTTGCTTCCTCCGCGTCGCGCCGTGCACTACGTTATTTTATGTTATTCGGAGGGAAACAACAGGCACACGATCCAACGTAGATAGAAGCAGTTATCATGTCGCCTATTATACATAGTTGTGTATGTAAAGGTGTGTATATACATAGGCACTTTAATATTCAAATTGCGATTTATCTTGTATCTTTTTATCTTGTGTGCTCTTTCCGTGTGTCAATTGAGGTCCGTGCTGAAAATCAGCGTTGCAGTTCACTGCAGCATTATGCTGAGCACGGATCTTTTTTGCGGGTAAATGCCCGCACTACATAACTATAACCACCTATGTAATGAAATGTGTGTATATATCTGCTCAAAATAATAAAAAAACTGTTCTATAATTTCTATAAATATAAATAAACGTACAATAATGGTGATGATGCGCGGGCGCATCCAACGGCACAGGGGGCGCTGCGGGCGGCGGGGCGAGGCTCTGCGTGTACGTCAGTGTGTTGCTGCCGGTCCAAGTTCCTAAATATACAAAAAGATTATTGGTTTTAACCATAATTACCCACTCTAATAAACTACTGATAGGCAATTTTAAGAGAGATATGTAAAAAAATAATGGATTAAAACTATAGTAGCTGTACTATAAAAAAACCACTATAAATTAAAACACACTAAAAAGTCACGAAACCTCCGTATATTAATGTAAAAAAGTGGAAAACGAGCCATATTTTTTTCATGATAGATGTTATTATGCTCAACTAACAATTATATAAACACATAAATTGCTCAAATATTAAAGGTACAAAAGGCAAATTGCTCAATCTTTGTCTTCACCGAGAAGTGATTGTATACTCTAGAACACTTCCTACCTACCTTGCTGTTGCTGTTGCTGTGGATTTTGTTGCTGCTGTTGCTGTTGCTGGATCCGAGGGCTTGGCTGCGGAGCTGGAGGGCTGGCTGCGTTTCCGAAGCCGTTCTGTTGGGATCCGGAACCCGAACCAGGCGATACCGCTACCAAAAACAAATATTTCATCAGTCATCATCAGCCACAGAATCCTTTGTGCCTGCAGAAAAACTACCTGCGGGCCAACAACTTCCCTGGTCCACCTGGAAATGTCTGAACAGACTCCAGAGGCAGGTGGGCCGCTGCAGTCACAACTGAGTCAAATTGGGATACTCCAACGACATGCAATGTGACTGCGGATCCATACCACAAACAATGTCTCATCTACTGTCTCGTCTGCAATCCACTAACACCTGCACTATGAAAGGCTGCAGAAGATGATGTAAATGTGGGCAAAATTTGGTCAAACAAAACTTTACGGGGCAAACCATCTACAAGACGAAGGCAAATTTATTTGGTCAATCTCCAGCATTTAGGGGTGATTTTAGGGGGGGGCATTTGGCCCCCTCTGCCCCCCACTTCCGCAGCCGCTGTTGGGCATCATGGCTAATTAACGATAACAAACGCTCATTATTTCAACATCAAAGTTTGTATTACCTACTTATCTAAGCTAAAATATTATGTGGTGTTCAATAAAGTATTTTACATCCCACGTATTCGAAAAGTCCTGACCCCATACCAGGATTCCTTGTATCGTAGGCGTCAGGAACTACGAGTAGCATGGTACCACAACATACACTTTGTCTCGCTGTGATAATTGGACCCTCTTGCATCTCTGTCTCTGTTTTCTATTTTGTCGCGACTTAACCCGACTTACCAGGCAATGTTTGCGTTAGTTGTGTCTCAGCAACAGTTTGCTGATCGCCAAAGAAGGAGGAGTTTGAGTTCTCCAGCAGCGGCGTGGTGGCCCCCGGAGACATGGACACCGGCATCGCAGCTAAAACATAATCACTTTCATGGTAACCTTTATCTTTGGGATCTAAGAATATTAGAATACTAGCCTCTACCCACGGCTTCACCCGCGTGGTACCCGCGTAAAAATTAGCCATGTGTTATTCTGATGTATAAGCTATATTACTGTAAAGTTTCATCAAAATCCGTTCAGTAGTTTTTGCGTGCGAGAGTAACAAACATCCATCCTCACAAACTTTCGCGTTTACAATAGTAGTAGGACTTCTGTGAAAGGGCTCGTCCAGGGAAGTGTTACCACCATGCCTATTTCTACCGCCCAGCAGCAAAGCTCTCATTGCTGTGTTCCAGTTTGAAGGTTTGCCGGTGAATACAGGCACATGAGACCTTCTTCATATCTCGGGGAGGCAACGAGTGATACCTCTGGTAGCTAGCGTCCAAGCGTACGGTAACCGCTTACCAAGTTTTTTAGCTCTTTAGTAGCATTAAAAAGTATTGCTGGAAGAAATCTTGTTAGGATTCTGCTCGCCTTTGTACATGTCCTTTAGGTAAGCTTTGTGTCTATATTCTATGTGTGTAAAGGATAAAAAATTAAGCTAGGTAGGTAATTTGCATACAACTTTACTTGACTAGCCATTGGCAGCGATTCTCTGGTACACCAACTAAACTTAATTTAAGCTGTTGCTCTCTTTTACTGATAGTGCAAGAAAGAAAGAGATGGCGAGAATATTACTCCTGTTAAATTTGTTTACGTGTCTCTCTTCTTCGTGTATATAGTCAGCATGTTTTGAAATCACGACTAAACTTGTATGGAAAACTTAAATCTGACTAATTTGATAACATTAAAATTGCTGCATCTCTTTTTTTGTTACTATAGGAAAAGAGAGCGATAGATAAAATTAAGTTTAGTTGGTACATAAGAGGATCGACGCCATCAAATTTAACGGCGGAAAGCGATATTTACATTATGCAATTTATCGCATGCAATCTTAAAATGCATGCGATAAATTTCACAGAATGCTTCCCACTAGCCTGTGCGATTGCATAAATCAATTCTGACAAAAACTGTACAAAAGCGATAATTGTTCTACAGACAAATATTTCAAACCACGTAATGTGTCACACAATAAAAATACGTGTTTAAAAAGAAACAAGTGCAAAATAAAAGAAGAAAAGCTTACAATGGTTCATTCGTTTGGGCAGCCACATAGCTCGCGCGTCCATCGTATCAGGTGGTTCCAGTTTGGGCGCTATCAACCTTTGCTGCATCATATGTTGGTTGGGCATGGACATCCCTTGGCTTATAGAGGGTATCTGAGGTGTTCCCGGTGACATTTGCGTAGGGGCAGGAGCCATACGAGGCGACGGCATTTGAGGTGCGTTGGCTCTAATCTGCGGCGTGCCCGGACCCATTTGAGGCGTCCCTGGTCGCATTTGAGGCGTCCCCGGGCGGATTTGTGGCGTTCCCGGTCGCATTTGGGTCGTGCCTGGCCCATGTGGCATGCCTGGTCCTATTTGTGGCGTGCTTTGGCCATGGGGCGTGCCCGGTCCGTGTGGCGTGCCAGGACTCATGTGAGGCGGCCCTGGACTCATATGAGGCGGCCCCGGACTCATGTGAGGCGGCCCCGGACTCATGTGGGGCGGCCCTGGACTCATGTGAGGCGTCCCTGGCATTGGAGTGCCAGGCATTTGCGGACTTGGCCCTAATTGAGGTATTTGTCCCATTTGACTGTGGTTTGAGATCATCTGCGGGCTAGGTGAGTGTACCATTGTCCCCGAGTGCCCGATCTGGGGCTGAGCGCCCTGCGGCCGGATAGGGCGCGGTCCGTGTGTCGGCGAGAATAGGGGAACGCCATCGGGCGCTATTACGAAAAGAAAAGGCAAAATAAAATCAAAATGCACTGCAAAATAAATATAATTCAAACTGTTTACGGCTAATGTTTGAGAATGGGTACAGCAAGTACAACTTTAGAGCAAAGGAGTGCTCGTCATCAATCAGCTAAAAACACTTATAAAATGGCAATAATGATCATCCGAAAATTCGAACATGCGTACATATAAGGATTTTGAATAGTTGTTTAGCGGAAAAGTGTTTTGTTTTCTTATATTGAATTTGAAATTACACATATAAGAAAGAAACAAAGCAGTATTTATATAACTGTATAAAAATCTTTTTAAGATTCTTAAACTAAGAAGGGGCTCATCAACCTAAACATTTCCATTTTCAAGTCTAAGAAGTTTTGGAAATCTCTAAATCTGCTATATGTCTGAATGACATTGCCTCGTTATCATCACGTTTCTATCGCCATTTCATATTGTAACATACTTTCACGTACTTTCAAAAATATTAGTTCAATCTCGAAACCATTCTCAAACACAACCAATACAAACTCATCACAAAGTCTACCAACTTAAAAATGCAACACAACTTACTTTGCCCCTGGTTTATAATAATGTTACTGTTTGGAAATTGCTGATGATGATGCTGTATGGTAGAATGGTGGTGCCTAGGGCTGGTAGCATGGTGTTGTATAGTGACCAGCTCTCCTGTGTCCATGTCCATTCCGTTACTGCTGATTCCCACCGTGTACTCATCTTTGACAAGCCGACTCGGCCCTGATTGGAGGGTGAGTCCAGATAAATCTGAAAAGGTTGTTGTAACTTTGCAAATAAGCAAATAAGTCATTACTTGACAATGGAAAATAAGTTGTAACTGTATCCTAAAAAAAGTTTAAAGTTTAACCTCTGGGGCGCAGAAGGTTGCGGGTCCGATTCCCGCCGCGGGACAAATACTTGTATAATCTGCAAATATTTGTCTCGGGTCGAGATGTTTTCTATGTAAAATATTTATATATTTACAAAAAATAAATGTATATAAGTAGTAAATGTATACCCCTTGCAACCTTTTTTCTACACCCAACAGACACATACTGGTCTTGATCTCACACTAGAATTCCCTGTGTCGCTGTTATAGACATCAGGAGCTATGAGTACAATGGTACCAAAACGCCCAGACCAGGAACATATCTGCAGAACATGCAAACATTTGTCCTGCAGCAGGAATCAAACCTGGCGCAGCTGCCCAGGATCACTAATTCAGATCCTCAGACACAATCTCTGGAAGTGTTTTTAGGTAGATTTCAAAAAACTAAAATAAAGTACTTACCAATGCCAGGAGACACCACCCTTTCATAATGGTAGGGGTTAACGCAAACTGAGTCACATTTCAGATCAAATGCAAACTGGCAAAATTTTACATGTTTTAACTCGTTCTTGTGGAGGTCTGGCCATCGCCAAATGCGCGCATATATCACATGTGGGAATCCTTTGCGGCCGGCCACCTGAAATATTTATACCTAATCATATTTTTGAAGCAAAGCAAGGTAGCAGCAGTATAATAATCATCCACAAGTGGTTTTATCGACGGAAGAGAACACAACATTTTTGTTTCTCTTTTCCATCAGACAAAATAGAGAGACTGATATAACTTTGTCCGAGTTGAGTTTTTTCCATATAATTGTCTTTCTACTGCACCCTCTAGGGGTATACATTAAAAAAAACTTTTCTTAGTACACCCCAACCAAGGGAACACTGTTTTTTTTAATAATGCTGGACATGTTTCACACAGCATCATGTAGCCCCAATGTAAGCAGAGCTTGTGTTATGGGATCTAAATGACTGGATATACTACTTATATGTATTTTTTTTGTAAATACATATTATACGTAGAAAACACCTAGACTTAAAGTTTAAGCTGTGTCACTTACATGAGTCAGAGTTGTCAAATTAACAAAGGGTTGATTTACACATAGTAAATCAACCCTTTGTTATTTTGTACAGCACAATCAATCAGTTAGATTATATTTTTAATTAATAATAATTTATATTAAAAAAGATAAAATGGATATAACATGGATTGCATTATGGACATGGACTTTGCCCGCATGGTACCTGGATAAGAAGTAGCCTATGTGTTATTCTGATGTATAAGCTGTAAAGTTTCATGAAAATGCGTTCACTAATTTTTGTCTGAAAGAGTAACAAACATCCATCCACACAAACTTTCATGTTTATAATATTAGTGGGATAAAAAAATCCTGTAATCTAGGTTAGAATATTAGCCCTGTGTCATACAAGTGGGCAGTGTATCACACAACTATATTTAGATACAGCATTATACCTGTAGCCTTCCATCCAGAGTCCTCTGAATGGTGACACACTTGCTTGGATGGGCCCCATTAGTGGTAATGGCTGTGATCAATGAGTCCAGCTCATCACGTTTCTCCTTCAGTTTCTTTACAAGGGACTCAATGGCACGTTTAGAGAATCCCTCACTCTCTCCACCCTGCCTATGGCACATTAGCGAGTGAACAATGCTGAGACATGCATCTGCAGATGTGGGGGCTGTTGTATTCATGGCTGCAATTAAATTATAACACTTGTTAGTATGAGTTTGTGATCAGTCACTATTTTCTTGAAGACTATGCTTGTTTTATAGCTATGGTTTGTTCATACTGTTGGGGGTGTTTCTTGTTCTCCTTGCGTTAGGCCTAGCCCTGAAAGGAAGACTAGTGAACCTAGTTCGTGACTTATTGGGGTGACTGTGTGCCTCATAAAAGCTTATCTTCTTCTTTGCATTTAGTCATTCATCACTGATATGAGGATGAATTCACCACCAAAATAAACTGTCAAGTATTTATCCCAAGAATAGATTTTTGTAGAAATCATAATGTTCAGGTAAATTTTACTGGCTGTATATTAGTAAGAAACCTATTGAACTTTTAATTTGCAGTTTCTGGAGCATTAATTTGGAGAAATTATACCAAAACAATGACTAGCAAGCCGGGTAAGACGAAATTCCATTGAAATAAAAAATATATTAGGTGATTCAACAGCCTTTCTAACATAATAAGTGGGATGTACCTGTAATCTATATTATTAAAAGCCTTATATTCAAAGAATAACACAACCGCATTTAGTTTCATAGAATTGTGAGCGGAATCACTAATATTCACGAAAATAATTCACTCTTTTTGTGAGATGATACCAAAACAGAAAGCGAGCGACATTTTGGCGGCTCAAAGACAATAGACTTGTATAAAAAAAATACTGCCAGGCAAATGTTTGCTATTTAGTCGATTTTATCTATGGTTTTAAATAGCAAATGTGGTTCAACCATTTAAGCTTTTTATTTACGACATGTTGGTACAATTTACAGATAGAGGTCACTATCGAGTTTGTCAGTGAGTGACGAGTGACGATGTGTGTGACAGATGACAGTTGGATTGGACGTCTTCGTTCATTTTCATGGTCTTGTCTTGTCGTGTCAAACAAATGATAAAAGATAATCAAAAATTCGCAATTTTTTTTTTTAAATAGATTGTTTTTCAAGTAAAATTAAGTAAATCTATCAGATGAAAGCCAATTAATAAACAGCAGATTTCGTATTTAATACAGTTTTAAAAGGCCCAATGAATAATAACCACAAAAGCCATTAGCTATGTGAAAAGTGGGTGGATTGTATCTGTTAAATTGGATTGTATTTTGTGTCATGCCCGCAATGTAATTGCCGATGATGTACAGCAATTAAACAATGAAGGGTGTCGATAGTTCTGCCAATCGCGAAGGGATGAGCAATAGACCTATTGTAACATGTAAGTTAAACATGTACAAGTAGGCACCTTATTGTTTGTGATTTTCTGTGTTATGTATTATTTTATCGAATAGGCGCAGGAGATTGGAACTTGTTTTGTACACTGGAGGCACCGCTCGTGGCTGCAATACCTCAAGACTCGTGTGAATGGAGAAGGTCGTATGGACGGGCCACAAAGCCAGTTTATCTAGAGGCTTCGTTTGTAAAGTATCATAAAGGCAAGATAATACACCCGGATTTTAATTTACTGAAGCGCCCTATTGTTCATATTTATTGGACTGATTGTGTGGTAAGTACAACACTGTCAGCTACTGTGTCCCACTGCTGGGAAAAGCTCTCCCCTACTCTGAAGTTAAGATCCATGTAAAACATCCATCTTCCTGTTGTATTCCAGTAAAATATTCCTTGATTATTTTTAGTTATTTATTTTGAAATAATGATCAAACTGTATTCTAGTTATGTATTTTTTGTTTGTATGTAAAGTGGAATGGGTGCCTAAAAAATAAAAATTGTGTCCTGTTGCAGGATATAGAATATTACAAAACTACATTGCGAGAAGAAGTCGAACAATGGCTCAAACAGTTAGAAAAAGCTGGAATCTCAGACTGGATGATAGTTTTAGTAGAAACTTACGACATTCGGAAAACAAACAAGCTCCTCCCGAGGACAACAGTCTTAGATAAAATGAAAGGAGACTTCAGTGTAAAACAGACAGAGGATAGATTTATATCAGTAATAAACCCAATTAAATCAGAGGCCAGGAGCGCAGAGTCATGGAGGTCACTTGTGGCAAAGATCAGGCATTTTATATTAGTGGCATACAACAAGGCCCTTATTAAGTTTGAAGAGTATATGAGAGAACAGAGAGAGAAACGAAATGAACCCGAATGGGATTTTTGTAAATATTTTATAATACAAGTGAGTAATTTCCATCTAAAATATTCTGTAAGAAATTAATGAAATCTTACCTTAAAGTACAATTTAGAATGATTGATTAATTTAAACATGAAGCAGACAAAGCAATCTGATTCTCAATATTAAATATTCTACTTATTAGCTTATTTTGTCTAGCAGGATTAAACATTGTTAGTGGGTTTCCATTTATATCAACTCAATAAGGCTTATAGTAGGTTTTTATATCTCTTTCACCATTTATTCATTAGTATTATGTATTTTTAGGAACAACTAGCATTTGTACTACAAATGCTAGGCCTGTATGATGAAGCTCTAGTTCAGTATGATGAATTAGATGCACTATTTTCTCAATTTGTGCTCAATTCCAATCTGACTGAGAGTCCGAAATGGCTCAACACATTCAGGCAGCCGGTAACATCATGGCAAGCGGTCAGATTGACTGCACTGGTTCCGCAGCACTTAAGAGAGCTAATTGTAAACAAAAATGCTTCGTTGTTGGACTTCAGAAGCTACTTGTTTCAACGTCAAAGTGCCATGTTATTACTTACGTTCAAACCTTGGGAGGTATGTACAATTTCATGTTATTCTTTTAAGAAACCGAGTCCATCTAAAAAAAGATATATAGATACCATAGATGTTATGTAGTTATCACACTGTGGTTCCATGCTTCAAGGAAACCCTTAGAAAGGTGAAAAGGTAAGAAATTTTATTTAGTTCCCTCGATAGGAAATATGTCTTATTCCTGAATGGAGGCACAACAATTATTAAAGAATACTCTAAATTATATTAAGGAGACCTGTTAAATTATAACCCCTTACAGGGGGCACAAGAAGAAATTAAATATCCTGTAACCCCATTTACATGTACTGGAGACACAGCTTCTTTCACAAAAAAAAAACCTCATTATTAATCTCAATTTTTTTCCTGATAAACTGAGGGGGTAATCAGGTTTAAACATACAGACATAGATAGACATGAAATAATAAGGGTTTTCAGGACATTTAAAATAAATAAGCCCATAACAAGTAAGTATTTACAGTCCGGTACAGTTAATTCTAGGCCCGCGGCGTCATCCTAACGCACAATTCCTATATCAAAACAGCAAATCCACTGTATGAAAAAGTCTTTCTAAAATCTTTCTTTTTCTATATACTGTGGACTATCAGGTCTAGACAAATACCACTTTCTGTTGACGTTAACGCCTGCGGAAAGATTGAATTGTATAGGAATGGCATTAGATCTGGTAACGTCATGTGACAGCTGCCAAGTTTTACCTTGTCAAATTTTCGTTACCATGAAAGGAAAGTAAGTTTGAGGTATTTGTCTAGACCTCCAGTTCACTTGATGTGTAACGTCGCGTCGTATCATTTACCGAAGCGTGTCTTTGCGTATTATGTACAGCTATGCCGGAAATTCAACTGCCCATTAATTTACTACTTACCTTGATCAATATCAAATTAATTTTCATTTGAATTCAATATTACTTTATTAGTGCAATGGTACTTTATTTGTCTCAGGTCTGTTTTCTATCTATAATACAAAAAAAGTATATAAGTAGTATATTAGTCATGTAGTTCCCATAACACAAGCTCTGCTTAGTTTGGGACTCGATGATACTGTGTGAAAATATCTAGTATTCTTTTTTTATTTAATGCAGTATTTGATTGTTATGTTTAAGCCGGCTCTAAAACCAACATTATTTTTTGTTAATCAAACAAAACGTTTCAAGTAAACTCACAATAAATTATACCGCGTGCGTGATATCGCCCCGATCGGCTTCTTTTCTACGAATATGTTCATGAGCTAGGCACGTATTTACAAGCGTGCCGGAATAGTTTCGGTGCTTCACTTTTGAACTGAGTGGCGCAGAGTACAATTTTTTTTTCCTCCTTGAGTAAATGTAATATTTCGTTCAGGGCAACTTGGTTACTTGTGGTTTACTTTCCATAGGTTCAGTCCGTGTGGAAAGTAAACGTCTAGAGATAAATAACAAGAGGTCGTAAGTTCGATTCTCATTCTATTTTTCATTCCAGTGATTTGATACGAACCGCAATTTTTTTAAACCTGGCAGTCACTCCTGTCTGCTTGGCATGAAAAAACAAGACAACGGGTTTGTCTACCGCCGAGAAGACAAAAAATATTTTCTCCCTCTCTTTTGACAGAATAGGCGACAGAAATAGTTTTTGTCTTCTCATTCGTAGACAAAACGTTGTCTTGGGTGCTCATGCTAAGCGGACTGCTTCCATAGATGCTCTCGACAAGGGATCGTAGCTAGGATCGGTCTGTCGTCGGTGCTATAATTCATAATCATCATCATTCGTAGAGTGTAGAAGTTCATCGCTGGCCTCCAAGAGAGCCACGACGAAAGATTTTAGGCAACTTCCATTCATCGACTTCCCACAACCTTTAAGATGTGATCGCGGTCCACTTTTCTTCACTTCGTGGTCGCACTTCGGTGTTATATTTTAATCAATCTAATATAGATTTAATTGTCTAAGGCGGAGTAGTCTAATTGTGTTTTCCTGGACGCCTAATTGACCTGGCTATAAAACCTAACACATTAAAACAGGCAATTATTTAATGAGACTGCGCATGATAAACGGTAACTCGCTTTACAGATGGCTAGTCAAGAGGAAAACTATTGGATTACATATGTATAGTTTAAATCGTAAATCTCGTATAACGATAGCCATATAAAGCAAGATTCCTGAAAAGTTATCCTTTCTAAAACTACGAAACTATTTACAATACACAGCATTCGACGAGTTTCTATAAATTGTTTGTGTGAAAAGCAGTTAATTGGTGTTCACAAATTCCTTATGAAATATTTGTTCTATTATAATTGAAATTTCATGTTGTATTACATAAAAGATTACATACATACATACATAAAATCACGTCTGTTTCCTGGAGGGGAAGGCTGGGAAGGCCACGGATTTCAACTTGCTACTATCCATAGGTACCTCTTTCGATTCATTCATCCTCATCACATTCTTAATAAAGCTCGTCGGTTCAGAGTACTCTGGACTTTGTTTTTCCGATATCCGATGCAAACAGAGGGGTTTTATAAGTTTAACGAGCCTGTGTGTCTCAACCCAAATAAGATGAATGAATTCTTGTTTGAAAGGTGACTTGATCGAGAGTGTTCTTATGATTCAAGAAAATATGTTCAGCCTTTTGAATATCAGCTGTTTTCCAGTTGATGAAAGGATGTAAATAAATATGTATATGTGACTCTAGACTCTAGTTTATTGCCATCGATTAGGTCTTATCTCCACAAGTCACAAGAAGGCGTTGCAATTGATGATGGAAATAGACGTCAGGTGTTTTACAATTTCGTAAAAAATATCTTGCACATACAGTAACGTTTTCAATATTCACAAGTAAGGCAACATTTTGGACAGAAAAATTGATTTTATCATTGCTGTAGAAATTGTTTGGCAATTCTTGTCACAGAAAATTTGACTGTGTCGTTTTAAAACTAATACAATATAAACAGCTTTGCTTAGGTTTTCAAAGTCAAAATGTTCTGCTATAATATGGCAAAATTGTTAAACTGAGGAACAATGGCCTCGATTCTGTAATACACTGACTAAACTAAATATAAACTATCGCTCTCTTTTACTGATAGTGTACGCAAGAAAAAGATAGCTACAGTTTTAGTACCGTGTGCTGCTGTCAAATCAGTTTACGTGTCGCTTTTCTTCGTGTTTATAGTCAGCATGTTTTGATATCACGAATAAATTTGAAAACTTAAATCTGACTAATTTGACAGCACTAAAATTGTAACTATCTTTTTCTTGCTTGCACTATCAGTAAAAGAGAGCGACAGTTTAAATTTAGTTTAGTCAGTGTACTACAGAATCGAGGCCAATGCCCTAATTTGGACTTAATTGATTTCAGATAGCCTCCCGCTGCCTATCAACCGTCCACAACACACTGGTAGAGTTGTCTCTACTCGGCGCGCCGGTTGTAGAGGGCGCTGCAACCTGCTGGGCACAGTTAGCGTGCGCGGAGACTTTACGCGCATGCGAACGATTGGCGGCGTCCAACAATGCTCTGGAACAGTGCACGCCAGCGCAAGCGCCGCTACTGCATAATGCTAAGGATAAAGTGAGTAAAATGCTGAGACATTGACAGAGTTGCCTCTAGTAGACTAACAGATGGCGCTTTCAATATGACACTAGCAGAGTTGTCGCCACCTCGCCGTAGATGGCACTAAAACTTCGCTACGTAATTTCTTATAAATAATGGATGCTTTTGATCTAGGCCTTAATTCACATGGGGTCAATCGTGATCCATCTAATAACGTTACTGTTAATAAAAATAAAAAAAATGTTTTTGCGGTACATTACCCCGTATCGGCCAAATCTGCATTTTTAATTAATTCATATCCTTTGAACGGGATCGTTCGGGGTCAAGGTCAAATGTCAGATGGCCTTGTTACACACTCCTTAACAATATCAAAAGTTTCAGCTTTACCATGCAGACCGAAAAAAGTAATGAGGAAAACAAATTCCATTTTCATACATTTGGAATGTATAAACTCATTTTACATGATTTTTATTCGAAAAAATATCCCGTAACTACTTTATTATTCAATATTGTGATGTTTACGACAGAAATAAAATGTTTTTTTTTTAAATCCTATGAAATGGAAGCTCGATTTCTCGCCCATCGTGCAGCGGGCCGTGCGCTTGTCCGCTTTAGTGGTATTCAAAGTTATCATCTGTATCAGTTACACGAGCTGGGCAAACTCTGCGGCCTGCTGCCCGGTTGCCCGGACCCATCATCGGAACAGCTGCACTTGGTGGTGATGCTATCATCGGGCATGGGAGACGAGGTCAGCAACCAACATCCGACGCCGACCGACCGACTGAAGGAAGCCCTTTGCAGCAAGACCAGTTTCCAGCAGTACTATTTAGAGCTGGCTGAACTAGCGATGGGGACGTATAAGCATATCGGACGGTTGAGGTAACTAGTGTTAAAAAAATATTTTGCTTTGCTGTAGGCGGGTAAAAGCATTAAGTGTGTATTTTATAAAACAATAGCTTCTGCTCAGCTTGGTGGAACCTAGATAAATGGTCTAAAGATAAATTAATAGTAAAAAAAACATTTTCAAAAACAAGCTTTTAAACTTGAGTGCAGCAACAATGTCATGGGGTAAAACTTAAACCAGCTATTATAATAAAATGAGTACACAAAATTTCGTGTCTGTGCTGTTGACCGTTGAAGAGTTCCTTTATCTGGAGCTAATCCTGGATGTCGATTCAGGTTATGCTTACCATAAAAATGCATTTTCATCGGAACTGAACATGTAAAAAATCAACTCCGTAGTATAAGAGGAAGTGTTTCTAATTCAGCTTGCAAGATTTGACCTAAACAAACAAACTAACATACCAACATTGCAAGTTAAATAAAAGCTTGTAAAAAAGGGCAGTATGTGTTATGGTTGCAAAACATACCTGTTTTAAAAAGTCATCCAATTCTAATATAACTTTGGCATGGATTAGAACAATAGTAAAAAATAGCCTCTGACGCAGTGGGCGAAGGCCTGCCTGAAACGCAGAAGGTTGCGGGTTCGATTCCCGCTGCGGGACAAATGTTTGTATGATTAGCAAATGTTTGTCACGGAGCTTCGTGTTTTCTATGTATAATGTGTATGTATTTATTTATCAAAAAAAGTATATAAGTAGTATATCAGTCATGTAGCTCCCATAATATAAGCTCTGGTTAGTTTGGGGCTAGATGACGCAGTGTGAAAAATGTCCAAAATTACTTTTAAAAAAAATAACATAGTTTATCATATAGTGAGCCCCTTATTTTGGATGCGTATTTACAGGCGATATTAACGCATCCAAAATAAGGGGCTCACTAGCCATTAATATCAAGCCGTCATCATATTGATATAGATCTTACTTAAGTAACAAACTGTCAACTAAAAGGCACTACTTACAATTGGCATCGTCATCCACAGATTCGCCCGTCTCATAGGCAGAGACCTAGCCGCGTTCTACTCGGAACTAGGGGAGACTGGTAAAGCCGTGGTGTTTCTAACGGACGCTCTCCGTTCCTACGAGGAGGAAGGCTGGCGGGATTTGGCGGCGCAAACCAGACTGGAGCTAGTCGCTGCGGCTAAGAAAATGAATGATGTTGATAGGTGAGTTTATAGCCGGTTTACTAACATAGCATACTCCATTTTATTTTCACTATGTCATGTGCAAAACTGTGTCGCGCGAAGAAAAGGAACTGGGGTCTAGACAAAATACCACTTTCTGTTAGCGTTAACGACTGCGGAAAGATTGAATTGTATGGGAATTACATTAGCTGTGGAAATATCACGTGAAAGCACAAATTTGCGTTAGCGTAAAAAGAAAACTAAGAGTATTTATATGTCTCACAAGCTTATGACATTCCCAAATAAATAAATATTTTCGCAGGCGTTAACGCCAACAGAAAGCTGGACTCATTTTTATATAAGCCTTACACAAAGTGCGTTCTTTACATAGGGGGTTTGCCAGCCCATCGTCGCTTATTGGAACAGGTACCTATAGGCATACCTTTGAATTTTTGGTTCTAGGGTATGCCGGTTCCATCATGACTTCTCAAAGTTTTGAACACGTTTTAGTGGCGCACATAAATTTTTAAGTGGAAATATCGGAAGTCTGAGTAGCGCCCGCTAGGTCAACATGGCTTTAGTAAAAACAGTACTAATGAGCCATATTTAAAATTTTATAATAATTGGCGAGGATAAAAGGTCGATAGGTAGCCTTTTCAAATAAACTTATTTATTTATATTATTTTATGGTGATGCTGGTTTGAATGAGCGGAACTACAACATTTTATAATAATAATAATAATAATTTATTAAAACGACAAACGTTACAAATCTTATTCTCTAACAATGGTTTTACTAAGATAAAGAATTTAGATTGGAGAAACATAGGTACCCAAACTAGGTTAGAACCTGTATGATGGCATACACAATACATTTATTATTTTCACATGGTAGGTACATATATGGTGTTTATAGGCAGGTATCTCACATGAATATGAGTCAGTCTAAGGGTATAGCAATAGATAGGTAGGCAGGCCGAAGTTTTGTGTAAACAAAAAAAACTAGTAGGTACAGTAAAATAAAGTCAAGGTAGGCAAAGTGTCAAGGTATCTAGCATTTGAAATAACATAATTAAGGAGGTTTAGTCATTTTTTCTTATGTTATAATTTTCATTAGTCGAAATAGGTCTTAACTTACGTCACTTTTTATTTATTTTTAAAAGGTTTAAAAATAAATAAAAAGTGATTTTTTCATCATTAATTTATTCATTAAAAACACAAGGATCACTTTGAAACGTCGGTTTTATGTACTGCCTGTTCTTCTGCGACCAAGCCAGGAAAGAAAGGCAAGAAAACAAGGCTGCTTATTCTTTTTAATGATTCTTTTACAAAACAATATGTTCGAGTTGGGAGCATTTTCAATCCCAAGAGTTTTTGTCATCTAAATAATCAGATATTTTATAGTATATTTTTTAATAACGTTTTTCAATTTTGTTAGTAGTCAATTTTTGTATTTCACTTGGGAGTTTGTTATAAAAGCGTACACAGTGCCCTTTAAACGATTTACTATCTTTATGGAGTCTACAAGTGGCAACAGCGAATTTATCTTGATTTAACATTGTGATTAACGCTATTTTTCTTAAACAAATTTATATTATTGTGTACATACATCGGTTTCATAGATGTATTGACAAGGGAATGCCATTATATTTTTTTTTTACTTTTGGCGAAGTGATTCTCTGGCCCCATATTACAAATTGGTAGTTCCGGTCCGTATTTGTTTGCCTAAACAATAAATTATGAACTGTTTCAGATACACAAAGCTCTCTGCTACGATATCAAGTACATCGGAACTAGAAATCCTTGTCCGAAACTTCTACTTCGAAGAGATGATGACATCACTCAAACGAGATCTCGCATCGAAAATGGATTCCGTTCTATGTGAACTGAGCGAATGCTTTAAAATAGTATCGGCGGCACTAATGCCGTCTGAACGTGGGATTTACATCACTGATAATAAGATTCAATGTTGTTTGGTGGTTGACAGCTATTTTCCTAAAGATGTGGTTTGTACCAAAGCAGCGATTAGTATAGAAGGTGAGATTTTTTACTAATAAAGTCTATAAAAGTCCATTGCTGGAAATAATAGAGCTCCACTCCAAAAATCGCACCCGACTTAGCGTAAACTTTGCGCTGTCATTGGTACGTCAGATTGGAGGGGCCTTCATACGCGTTGTCCGGTTCGTTGTCGCCATTTGAGAACTTTTATTCTCAGCGGTTGTAGGTTCTCAGAATTATTGTTGGTGAATTTAGTTCTTAGATAGATTTCCTTCAAGTTTTTGGTAATTATTACGTCTAACCACATTTTATCCTATTCTTCTGCTGACGTTTCGTTGACCGTTTAGAGGTTAAGTTCCCGTCTCACGAGCGTGCTCGCGTGATCATTGGCAGTGCTCGTGAGGAAGGACCTTACGACTATGCGTTTAAAATTATACCAAACCACGATAATTCTTTGCTACGGATTTCGTCGTTTGGACTATATCATGTGGATTGTTCAAGCTTGGTCAGATTTCGTTACTCGTTGAAGGGAAATTTAAGTTTCTTTCAAAAGCATTGTAAAGTACGAAGGTTGGTTTCGGAAGTGGTTGGAAGTGGTGACTCCAAGCTTTCCATAGCCACACGTCGTTGAGCTTATTTATAGGCCCATTATTTTTATTTTTATTTCTAGGTGTTGAGAAATTGGATAAACGTACGCCAGCAAAGAATAATAAGACTGATTTAAATGTTAGCGGTAGCATAGGGACGCAGACTGGGTCTCCGAGGAAAAGTTCAGCTGAGGTTCCAATAGAGGAAACTATCAGTATGTTAACTAGGTAAGTCCTATAATAAAACGCTTTGTTATACGAAACTAATAAAGTCTAATTTAAGCCAGAATAAGTCTATATTAGATATCAACAGTTAAAATAAAAAACACTACGTCTGTAGCTCCCATTAACTTTAATGATTAATTAGAATCCTTTTATAATTACTCTGAATATTTTATAACGAATATTTACATTGCAAATTGAATTGATATCACGCGGGTCGCGCATTGTGTATTTATATCATGCATAACGTTATCTAAAACCATAGAACGTACTAGAAAGTCGCTTATTTGTGCTGTATATAAAATGCGTCAAATCACTTTCAAATACATACGTTTTCTTTATTAGATATTGTAAAAATGTACATGCTTTTTCCACAGCATAAGACTGGACGATTTAAAACCTAAGAACCCTTTACTCAACCCTATCCATATAACCTCAGCACTCCATTATAAAGAAGACAAAACCCTTCAGAAAGTAACAGTCGAAAGCCACAACCCTAAGGTGTCTTTAAAACGATCTGACAGCAGCAAATACCGAAAACCTTCAGCCACTGTTCGGAGCAATTATCAAAACTGCTTTTGTACAAAAGATTTTATACTAAAACCGGGAGAAAATGAGATCAAACTAGAGTTCATGGCAATGAAATGTGGCTTGTTCAAGCTCGGTCAGGTTTCGTTACTCGTTGAAGGGAAATTGGAATTTCTTTCAAACGCATTGTCGAGTACGAAAGTTGGTTTCGAAGTGGTGACCCAAGGGGTGACCGTGTTTTTGAATAAAGTTGAGCCGAAGAAGGATTTGATAGCGGGCTTGGAACAGGCAATGGAGCTGGTGGTTACCAGTGGAAGTATGCGGATTGAGGTTAGTTGTTCTATTTTTACCTGCAAATTGACAGTGTTAGGTTAGATCACGTGATTTCCGAATGGTATTTTTATATATTGGTCCTTCGAGCCGAATCAATATCATTAGTTGAAAAGCAGCGTGCTCTAGTTTTGAATAATATGTTAATAATGTCTGTGATAGGATAAACGGATGCAAGAGTGTTCAAAACGCGGCGTGGTAAATTCATATTCACAGATTAAACACGCCTGTTTTCTTTAAAAATAGGCAGAAGCCAGGGATATCCTCTCACGAATATCCTGATAGACTTCTTTGTTTCATAAAAAGGCTTGGTGACCAATGTTGAAAGAAACAGTATGGTAATGGGTTTGTGCTTGCAGGCTCCTTTCATGCTAATGTTAAATATCTTCGAAATCCCAGAAAAACCGTTTCTCACATCACACTTTATTTATATTGCTCAGTTAACATACATTTACTAATTCAACTATCTATTTAATTCGACCTTTTTTATTAGCTAATTCTTGAGCAATAGTCGCCTCCACAGCGTACGCCCTTTCTCTCGCCTTCCTCATCCATTTTTGTTCGCATCGTTGTGGAAAAATGTTTCTCCACCTCATTTTTTGTCTTCCTTGTTTCCATTTCCCTTCTGATCACATAAAATAAGAATAAAAAGCTAATCCTTTTAAAAATTTGCTAATCCTTAATTACCTACCATAATAATAATAATAATAATAATGCTCGACATTTTCACACAGCATCATCTAGCCCCAAAGTAAGCAGAGCTTGTGTTATGGGAACTACATGACTGATATACTACTTATATATATTTTTTTTGTAAATACATACATATTATACATAGAAAACACATTACCATAACATTCAAACAATTTGTTTTAAATGTGTGAATACTTAAACACTTCAATGTATAACTTAATTAAGGACCCCTTGGCGGATATAGGCCTCCTCAGTAAGTCTCGAATAGTTTCTTTCCTTCGCTTTCTTCATCCATTACCTACTTGCTTTTTTGATCCTGCCATATTTCCTGTGGTCTCTCTCTTTTTCTCTTCCCTGTTGGACCCTTCATAGGGTTATTTTTGGGGACCACCTGTTGTCTTCTGTGCGTATCTGATCACATACATATTTCAAATAGACAAATCCATTGGTGCACGACAAAAGAAGAGCTGTAAATCTGGTGCTAGAATTTTTAGAATATCCCGAATCTCTTCGTCTTTTCTGAAACTCGAAAAAAAACTAAACCAAAGTGATCAAATTACCAATTTTCTTTCTTTAACGAGCAATATTTTAGGGTTCCCACAAATTCAAAAAACAAAAAATATTGTTTTTTACAGCTGTCCTTTGAACCCACAGACCGATTGTAAAACAGAACAACAGTACCCAGTTACTTAGATGATTGTATACAGTTTGTGTATTTCAGAATGCTACAATACATCTAAAGTCATCGTCAGGTCTCCTCATGCGATTTACTGAAGATGACTCCGATATGTTGAGAGAAGTGACGGTAAAGGTACCAGCTTGCGAACCCTTTGAGACGAGGAAAATACAACTCGTGCTGTTCGCCAGTTTACAGACGAAAAAAGAAAAGAATATTGAGCATACTGTGAGTAATTATCACCTTTTTAATATGTTCCCCTTTTTCTAAAGGCACCACATCATAAAAAATCATAAAGAATGACGCCTAGGGGTTCTTGAAGAATCATAAAAAACCGAGCCGAGTTTGTTGCCAGAGTTTGGGGATGGATGTTTGTTACTCTTTCATGCAAAAACTACTGAACGGATTTTGATGAAACTTAACAGTAATATAGCATCAGAATAACAAATAGGCTGCTTTTTATCCGGGTACCACGCGGGCGAAGCCGTGGACAGAAGCTAGTTTTTCTCATAATATGTGTATTCCACTAACACAGCTAATGTATAAGTGAATGTGTGATTACCGGCACTTTAAAGATATATTCCTGTGTCACTATTGAAGTGACACAGAAGTGTTATTTCTTCTTTGTCGCACTCTTCATTACTGAATGTCATGTCTGGAAAGTTTTCGTTGACGAGAAGACGAGCTGTTTCCATGCCGCTCTATCTTCGGCTTGTCTCAAGGCGACGTTGACAGGGAGGCCAGTGGGGGCCTTGATTTGATCAGACCAGCGGCTAGGTGAACGGCCACGAGGTCTCTTACCATCCACTTTTCCCTCTACAACTAGTCTCTCAAGGCAGTCTGGCTGTCTTCGGGCTATGTGTCCAAAATAGCCGAGCACTCGCTGGTAGCAAATGGTGGACAACCTAGTCCTAAGTGTTATTTAGCCTTCAGAAAATCTATAATGTCGTCTTCATTTTCAGGTGTGGATTACCTGCCCCTGGTGGGATACTCTGACCGAGGTGCCCCTTCACTTCACCCCACCAATGTCAGCCTCCTGGCGGCTGCTTACCTCGAACACGCGTAAATTCGTGCACGTCACACTCAAGTCAACGGTCGCCCATCACATGCAGTTCGAACTATTTGAGCCGAGCTTGGAGTGTGACGGGAATAATAATGTGTCAGATCTGAATCCTAAGAATGCCCAGAATATGGTAAGTAGGCAGTTACTAAAAAAGTTGTTAGTAGTACTCAAAATAATAAATAAATAATGCTGGTTATTTTCTCACACAACGTCATCTAGCCCCAAACTAAGCACAGCTTGTACTATGGGAACTACACGACTGATAAACTACTTATATACTTTTTTTTGTTCATATTATACATAGAAAATACCCAGACCTGAGACAAATATTGGCAGTACATACAAACATTTGTCCCGTGGCGGGAATCACCAGCAACCTTCTGCGTCTCAGGCGGACCTTTGCTCACTGCGCACCAGAGGTCGCCAAAATGAAACAGCAACTCTTTTTGATATTTTATGGACGAGAAAGCATTTCAACTACTAGTTTTTTCTCTTAAGCCCAAAATAGAAAAAGATAGTTAGGTAGCCATTTATTAAAACCATCACAAAAATTACAAGACATAGAAGTTGACTTAAGCATTAAGATAAGAAAATAACATAAGAACTAAGATAAAAAGTCAAATGAAGTAGTTAGGCTTTGTGTGGTTGTGAATTGACCTTCAGCTCAGCATGTGTTACTGGTTTTCAGTTGAAACTAGTATTGACCTCACATACACTAGAATAATCTATCATTATAAGTGGACTGTGTTCTTTATTATCAATAATCTTCTTTAAAGTGCAATTTTATAATAATTTAAAATCACACAGTGGCTGAAAGGTTAGATCTAGCTAAACTGACAAAAAAATGTTGGAAACTGACAGCACCATACATTGCATAATAGCGCCATCTCTTATGATCTACTTAAACCTTGTGTAGCATTTCCATATTTGGCCGTAATTGACATACAGTGCCATCGGGTAAGTTTCAAAATGCTACAGATAACACAGATAAGAACACGCCTCATTAATTATTTCGCAGATGGTGGCCTCAGATGGGACCACAGCATCCTTTATATGGGAGCTCTTAAAAGACCCACTAGTCGAAGCCGGACCCACCAAAGCGACATTCTCAGTCAAGTACAAAACTGATACAGACAAACCGCGCGCGTTTATCTGTCCGTTCGACATACAAGACTATACGACACTGTTTGTGATACGAACTAAGTTGGAACCTAGTAAGGGCTCCGATTTCTGTCGGGCCAATCAAGTTTGCTGTCTGCATTTGAGCGTGCAAAGAGTAAGTATACGACACTGTTTGTGATGTGTACTAAGTTGTAACCTAGTAAGGGCTCCGATATCTGTCGGGCCAACTAAGTTTGCTGTCTGCATTTGAGTATCGAAACCGCACCTTTTGCGTAGCAGCTGGCTATTCACCCGCCGCGTCACCGATTTAGTCAAAGTCGAGGTATAATATATAATTTATTATTTAAGTCGGATATAATATATAATTTAATGCTAAAATCATAAATTTCAGGTCAATGAAACAGAATATAGGTCACTGATGTATGAAGTATTGGCTGATCAGACTATGTGGGCAGTTTTAGGAAGAACTGCAGGTATGTAACATTTTGCAATAATCGTCCATCGTACTATTTAATTGATATACTTTTTTATGGTAGAATGTCCAGCCTGCTTAGCGTTGACCCAAGACAACGGTTTTGTCTACCGCCGTGAAGACAAAAAATATTTTGTCCCTCTCCTTTGTTTGACAGAACAGGCGACATAAATAGTAGTAATTGTCTTCTATTTTGTTGAAAAAACGTTGTCTTGGGTGCTCATGCTAAGCAGGCAGGTGTATAATAAAGTATTAATTCACTAATTTAGTATCTTGGACTTAATTTGTATTTTACTAATAGTGTCGCCGCATATATTCTACTAAACGCATACATTCTAATATGCGTTTAGGGTAAGAGATTGATGGATAAATAAACTGTTTATTGCATACCAATTAAACATACAAAAACATCGGAATTCAAGGTATATAATGGACAAGTTTAAGATGGGCGGGTTTTTTTTATTAACTTGCACGCATAAGCCACAAACTGAGTATGTATCTGAGTATGTGTTTCATATAGAATACAGGCGTGAGCGTGTTTTTACCTAACACAGCATACATAGGCCCTTTGCCGTGCGTATCAGGAATTACGAGTTTTTTTTTTAACTTACAAGTTGTGTCTGTGTGTTCTAGGCGTAATAACAATGGAGGCTGCCAATATAAGTCCACAAACGGTGACGTTAGACGTAATGCCGCTAGTGGCCGGCTACCTCCCCCTACCTACTGTTCGACTCTCCAAGTACATAGCTGCTAACACCAAAGGTAACTTTTGATAGCTTTTTTGTCAACATCGTATGTGAGAGCGGCGATGGGCTTACAAACCTGTCACGTGGCATGCTAACTACTTGCGAAACGAGGGAATGTGTCAAATCTAATGTTTGGACCTGACATTTCCACAACTAATGTCATTCCCATAAAATTCAATATTTCCGTAAGCGTTAACGCCAACAGAAAGTGTAAACAGGTATATGCTTAAAAAATGCCAACACAAAGTGGTATTTCTCTAGACACTCTATTTGTCTATCATAATATAAAAAAATAGTATTTAGCCGTAAAGCCTACATTCCAGGACGTATATAAAAAATAAATCTGGACTAAATTCAGTTTGAGATTCCTGTAATAAGACTAGAACGAGCCGAATCGTAGCCCTTTTCATACCACTGTAGTGGTAGTGTTTGAATCGCGGTGTCGCAAAACTGTTCGTCTGTCACTTTTTGCGCTCTATCATCATCCTGAGAAGGCCACTGTTGGGCATAGGCCCCTAAAATGCCATGTACTATCTTAGGCTACCTCCATCCAGTAACTTCCAGAAACCTTTAAGGTGTCATCAGTCATCATATATAGCTCTCATCATATACACAGTTTTGTATAAGTATTAAATAATACATAGGTACAAGAACCCCCGTTAGGGCGCTGCAACTTTGAGTTCGATCATGATGGTTGCTTGGTAACAGTTTTCTAAGTTGTAGTTGAATATAATTTAATTGAAACAATTTGTCAATAAGTTCAAGAAATTAGAGAAAAAGTCTCTTACAAAAACATAAATTTAAAAATAATAAATTTGACTTTGCAGATCCTAAGAAAGATATCTCAGCGCATCCCCGCCTCGAACCGTTTAGTCCCGGACAAGTGTATCACGCCGCCAAAGCGAAACAAGTGCACATTTTAGCGCCAGTACAAAAAGAACACTTGGAACCGAGTGGCAATTGAACGAGGAAAAAAATACAAACGGAATAAAACAGTGATAATCAAACATAGTTCCAATGTATCATAAAAACAATGATAATTTAATAGGATGTATCACGGTGCTCGCAAACGAAAAAACGCAAAAAAATAAAACAAAAAAAATTTCGGAAAATAAAGTATTCAATGGACTACGCATTAATATGCAGTAGATTAACCTCATTGTATTCTAAGTGGGGGAATTAAGGTCTGCACTGACTTCTCGCATTGGGGTGTATTGTGCATTATCCCCCTTCTAACCTGACCCCAACCAGCCCAACTCCTTGAAATAGCGGAGAACTCTGGGTTGATGAAAGCAGTGTTCCAGTATCCCTGACCTCGTGGAAGTTATTGAGCATGTATTGATGAGTTTTTGCAGTCCCGTCTTGGACCTGACTTCGATTGTGGTGGGCAAGTGTATTAAATTTATATCTAAACGCCAAAATTCTATTAAACTAGGTAGGTAGGTTATACCTACCTATCTAGTTTCATCAACATTGAATAAATAGTGCGGCAGTTAACGTCACGCAAGTGGCAAAATGCGGTGGCCATTTAGCACGAACTTACTTGCTTATAGCGATACTGCGTGATTGCTCAGGGAAAATGCACGGGCAAATAATAAACGGTGCGGCAGTTATCGTCACGCAAGTTGCAAGATGCGATGGCCATTTAGCACGAACTAACTTGCTTATAGTGATAGTGCGTGATTGCTCAGGGAAAATGCACGGGCAAATAATAAACGGTGCGGCAGTTATCGTCACACAAGTGACAAAACTGACTTGAAAACTTGAAATAGATCAAGTTTAAATAAATCGGTTTCAAGCATGTTTCAAAATATAGTGCTGGTCGATGTCTGATGGTGATGAAAACCACCATTTCATTACCAGGCCTGCTAAGACGGTCCTGAGCCACTTCCATCCACCGACATCGTGCGACCGCTGCAACGTCATCGGTCACCTGTTCATGGTCGGGTATCTATTGGCTGAGAATTAAATAACTGGAAATGCTACAAAAATAAACTTCCACACGAAAATAAATACGTCCATATATCATAGTGAAGCAGATTTGAAATAGTGTATCAAGCTCAATTTGATAGATTAATAAGTGTTTACTCAGAATTTGCGTTTTTATTAATTAGAATTGATGTTTATGGCTTAGTTTTACAAATATATTATTACACTAGCTTTCAATGTAATACTGAAGCGGTTCTGGCGTAGCTATCTCTAATCAAGCAACATGCAGTACAGTCAAACCTGATGGTTACATAACAACTGAGCGCTTTCGAGCTTCGAAGGCCACGGTAAGCTGTCGGTCCCGGCTATGACAGCCGTAATCACTAGTAGGATACACGGACGAGGAAAAAAAAAGATTAACCGCCAATTTGAAAAGTAAAGCCATAGTATGCCGGCCCGCTTGTATCTCACGCACACATATACTTCACTTTGACGGTGCGGCGCGATTTTTTTTTCTCGTCTGCGTCTGCTATAATGTTACTCTATATAATAATTAATAATGTTTAAAAAAATCGGACCATAATAACATGTGATAAGACAATGCTTTGGAAGGTTGTATGTATTATGTATTGGAGCTTTATTTCTATATCATAAAAAACTGGCCAAGTGCGTGTCTGGCCATGCTCAGTGTAGGGTTCCGTAGTTGCCTATAAACTTATATTTACTACCTGTTTTACACAACTAACAACTTCTACGTAATTTTCAGTGAAATTTGTACGAAATTATCCTTTACGGACATGGCGAAACTATAAGGGTTCTTTGTTGACTACGGAACCCTAAAAACGAAATCCCAGTGCTCATTCTAAATCAGTTCAAGATTTCATAATATCGCAAATTCAAAAATGTTTTTTTTAATTATTACAGTTATACATTCTGTGTATTTCAGTCGTTGTTGCTGTTATTCTCAGATAGAAATAGACTTTCTAAAAGTGCAATAGTTTGTTTTTCTTCTATGGTTTTTGTGCAATGATTAAATATGTTCTGGATATATTTGAGTACCTAGTGCTTATTTGCAGGAATACTTAGAGGATTAATGGTATCAAATTGTCAGGTTTCAACTTTTAACTGTTAGTCCAGTCCAACTTTTAAATCTTAGTCAAAATTAGGTAAGAATTGCGGAATTTGAGATACCCAGCTAAATATTTGAATTAAAATATAATTATTATTAGTATTTTCCTTAAAAATTCTATAACTACACGGGCAGGTAAGTGTTATTAAATAAATTAATATTAATTAAAAATAGATACGAAAGTAAAAAAATATTAAATATAATGTAATATTTGATAACAAATGGAAATGATTACTAATTATTTATTTATCAATAATTAATAAACTTTATATAGCGTGTTTTGACCGGAACTATACCGGTTGACCTTACATTATGCTCTAACCGCGCGCTCTCCGCCCTCTATCTCAAAAACTATTCAACGTATAAAAAAAAATTTTGAAACAAAAGTTGTAGGGAATTGAATTCTCTACAATATTGATAATAAATACAAATAGCGAAAAACCCATATAAAATGAGATATTTGCAAAAAAACGATTTTTGTGACCTTTGACCTCAAATTTTAATAGACCCTACCATATGTAGGTTTTGAGACAACTTTTAGAATGCCAAAATACAAGTTTATACAAATATTCAGCTGGGTATCTCAAATTCCGAAGTGAACTTACTAAGATGACTGGACTATGTATGATATAATTTAAAGAGGATAAAAAGGAGGTCTATTATCCAACAGTGGGTGCAGACGGGTTAGATGATGATAATAATTTAATGGCCCGCATTCACAAAGCTTAAGCAAAGTCTTAGGTAGATTTCAATGAAAAAATATCAGTAAGACACTCGCAAGTTATTGCGCAGACGGCCGGCGCAAGCAAATAAATATTGTAATTATGGGTGTAAATGAGGGTTAGTAGTATTTCGTTATAGTAAATTAATTCTTAAGTTTTTTGCTATCTTTCTACGTATTTATTGACCTAAGCTGTATGCATAGAAGCTAGAAAGTCTACTACAATATTAATTGAATGTATACTTAAATATGTACTCCTAATAAGTACTGTTTTGTTAGAAATGCCATATATTTTTTTCGCTGCAACGATAATTTTAAACCTAGTCTCATTTTTATTTGTACAGTTAAGGTCTTGTATGTAAATAAAGGTGCTAGGATTATTCAAAACCAAAATGGGTGTTTAATAGTGGCTTGTTGTATGTTGATAGAAACATGGGTTTTTATGTTATGTTTTATTTGTTAATCATAGAAATGCAACAGATGACAAAATATTTTTCTAGAGTATGAATAAGGTAAATCCACATTAATTGTTTTTGTACAGTTGCAAGCCAAAATATGTAGGTATAGTATTTTTTTATATAGATGTTATGTTACAGTATTAATTTTAATATTACATACATTTATGAGTATTGTGATTTTGGCACAAGATGTTACGTTTTTTGCTGTTTTTATGACTGTGAAAAACAATTTTGAAAACAAAATGTATACATATTATTGCTTGTGACTGTACCTAATAACATTAAACAGAAAAAAATATGGCACTTATTTTAATGTAATCTCTAGAGGCTTGTAATATTTATATTTCTTATTCTTTAAAAATCACTATTTTTTCAATTTTCAAAGATTTTTTATAATTTGTATTAATTCAAAGATTAATTGTGAACATAGAAGAATGTTTTTTCAGGAACAGAAAATTATTACTTGTTTATTTATTTTTGTACTGAGCTAGGTACATTTAAACTGTAAAAAAAAGTTTCTGGATATTTGTATTTCTGTTTCATATTATAGGGGTTAAGAAGTATAAATAAAATGTTTACTGTTAGAATATTTGTGTTATTTATAACTATAGACTATTGACACTCATCGGAACCGGATATATAGACTATCCATGCCTACAACTACTCTCATCCTTAGACATTTAAAATTGTAGCTGTCACTGTCCTAACAGATTCAGCCGCTGTGTGGAGAATTCAATCTCTATGCATTTCATAGATGAATAGAGCTGTGCAAACCGTATGTATTCGTTCCCGAGTAACGGGTACATCGCCTGACTCGCAGTTATTTGTAATTTTTTTTACAAGTACAAAGTCATACCGTAAGCGACGCAACTTGATGCGATGCTTCATGCTAGTGCTTGATTGTATCAAAAGTAACAAGTAACGTCGATAAAACAACCGTCAATGCTAAATGCACTGCTCGCGATTTGTCATGTTCGTAGCATACGTATGAAATGCTCCCAGTCTATGAGAATTTGTTACAAAATGTGTTGCATGATATGTAAATTGCAGCAATTAAAACGGCAAATTCTTTCATTGAGTGTTACTTTGCATGTTACCAACAGATTAAAGATTTTTTGATGTTACCGTTTCACCAGTCTGACGTGTGTGACATTGACAGAACTGGTCAAAAACCAGTGCTGTCAATGTCACACACGTCATTAACTGTGTGAAACTCTGTTTAGCTAGGAAACTCTCCAGTGATTGTGTAAGAAAGAAGATTGTTTCAACATTCAGACCACAGATTAAAAATGTTTGCTCCTACATTCTGCTTCTCTGGGCGAATGCTTTTGGATTTTGGATGAAGTTTCACCCCCCGTCTATGAATTCCAGCGTTAGTTCTGCAGCATACGCAGTCCAAAAGATCCGTCTTTATACAGACACGTAGACACAGCTAGACTAGTTTACTTCAGTTACTTCTACAGCATTATGTTATACTGTATAGATCTCCGTTTGGATCAATCTATCCGACAGACTAGATATAGGTAATAGTTGTGTTTACATTATAACAAATTCCAAGAGATATACACAAATTGACAATTAACAAATTTAAAAACGTAATTAAACAAGAACTTTATAAAAAGGCATAGGTACCTTCTATAAAACTCTTGGGATTGAAAATGCTCCAACTTGAAAAAATGTATCTACCTAGTACCTATTGTTTAGTAAAAGTATCATTACAGTTTACAGCCTAAACCGCAAGTTCAACTTCAACTTCTTGATTATGGCTTCTGTGGTTAGTTGTCACAATTCTGCCAGTGTCCGTTTGATCCATGATACATTCATAAACAATACAGAGGTGTGAAAATAAGAATATGGTCGGCTTGATGATAGAAAATCGACCAGAATTTTGTGACAAATTTTCAAATTGAATTTGAAAATTTGTTTGATACCGCAAGTTGCTTTGAAACGGAAAATGGATGACAATTGATAACTGTCATTGTCAGACTGATTTACATGAATACCAATCTAAGAACATTGATTTTCTTGATTTGTGATTGGTCGATAAAGGTATGTTGGCAATTACCTGACACTTAACTTATGTTGTTCTGAACGAACTTCATAAAGTGAAAAGTTGGCGAATTTCACGTACAACAAAATTGTAGTTTGTTTGGTCTCGAAAAATATGGTCTGAATTTTCATGAATTTCACTTAACCATGCATCAAGAATTGTAACAGAAAACTGTTTATACAAAAGTTAAAGTGATAACGGCTTCTTCGATATGAATGTCGTTGTGGTTCGGTATTGAAAATGCAAAGTGTTTCTTTCGGATCATTGGATGTCACACGCGATAGCAATCTTCGAAGGGGTCTCCGAGAAGAACCAAGAAGTTTTTACTGAGAATAAGTTGTTACATGTACGCAGCGGGAATGACAATAATGGCAGTTTCTGTTGGGGAAATTTGCGAGAACACTAAACTGGCGAGGGAGATGGCTTTGATGGGAAACTACGATTCGGCGATGGTTTACTACGAGGGCACCGTTCAGATGATCCACAGGCTCTTGACCATGATCGCGGATCCGACGCGCAAGTCCAAGTGGCAATTGGTGAGTGCCTTGAGATTTCATTTAAAAAGTTCAAAAATAAGTTCTGCTCAAGTTGCTCACCTTGAATAGAACATTTCCTTTTATGAGACATAGTAATTAGCATCGGTATTGGAAGGAAGGCGGAAGGCCATCCAGTGTGTTGCTATATTTCCATGCAGGTTTGTTTATTATCGTTTTTTGCAAGTTGCAATTTTGATTGGGTAACTATAATGAAGACAAAGTACCTGAGGCTGTAATCAAACTGTGAGTAAAACCTTTCTAATTGTCAGTTCTTGCTTGCAGCATGCTCTGCAACAGATGAACAAAACCTACAAACTTTCATTGTCAATTTGTAAGTTGAACTTTAAAAAAAAACATACAAAATAGAACCTCCTACTTTTTTAAAGTCAGTTAATAAAGGAACTTCCTGAAATAAAAACTTCAGAGGAGGAAACAAGATATTAAATTATTACTGACTTTAATTAATAGAAGAGAGAGATTAATACTTGTTGTCTTCTCTTCTGTCAAGAAATCTATTGTCTGGTCTTGTTATATACTAAATTTACTGAAAGAACTTCACATTATTCATATTTCAACACCCAACAGTTGCATACATTATTCTGACCCTACTTTAAGATCCCTTGTGTCATGGGTCTGACAAACTATGGGTACATCACCTAGACTAGGATAATATTTACAGATCATGCCAACTTTGTCCTGCACTGAATAGATGTCAATTGTGTTACAGGATTTATGTCCATAATATTCTGAATAGTCTTCTATTTAGTCTGCATATGGTGTGTATGCAGACTAAATAGAAGACTATTCTATTGCTTGTTGATACACTCCTTGCTGTTTTTAAAGTTTGCTAACAAAAGCCCCTTAGATAACAACCACTTTCTGTTGGTGTTAACACCAGAACAGTCTTTGGAGAAAGGTTGAATTGTAGGGAAATGATATTAGCTTTTGAGATGTAATGATGGATACTGCCAAGTTGTTCCTTGACAAATTTGTGTTAGCCTGAAAGGAAACACCCTGTTTGTCCAACAAAATTTTACATGCTTTTGACCTGCCATTGAAAAAGGCCTTTTTGGTCAGTAACATGATACAAACATAATATGATGACTAACACGTCTCTTGAAATACAGTTTCTACTAGTTCATGAGCCTATGGATTCATATACAATTTGTAACATTTTATTATGTCAAATAAATATATTTTATTTTATTTTATTTTATGTCTAGTCAGCTTTTAAGTCAATATAGTGCTTACTGAGTTGATTATGAGCACCTTATAAAGTTATCTTCTGCTATTCACAACTAACACTCAAAGATTCAAATGATTAGATTAGTCTTGCAGTCTGCTCCTAAATTCTTTGCTAAAACTCTCTTTTGTTAGAGACAAAATTTCTTGGTTTATTATTAGAATAAGTATGAAAGGTGAGCGTGAATGGGATAATTGGTAGGGGAAGGGCTTGGCGACAGTGCAATCTGGTCCAATTTGGTTTGAACCAAATTGGAGAGGTTCTGGAGAAAGGCCAAGTCAAGAGTAAACTAAACCAACGAGTTTGTATGAAGCTAAAGAGTAATGCCAGTATCTGCCTACCCCTCCAGAAAACAGGTGTGACTTTATGTACTTAACTAGCTTCTGCCCACAGCATCGCCTGCGTGGTACCTGGATATAAAGTACGTGTTATTCTGATGTATAAACTATATTACTGTAAAGTTTCATCAAAATCTGTTTAGTAGTTTTTACATGAAAGATTAATAAACATCCATGCTCACAAACTTCCACGTTTATAGTAATAGTAAATGTATGTACAAAAAGATACTATTTGCCAGTGTACAGTTTCCTATAAAAAAATATGCTGCAGTGATAAAATCTTTAAATCTGTGCCCCTAAACTGCCTAACTATTGGCCAAATGTTTATTCTTGTTATGGCCTACTATTACTCATTGAACTTGATAACCCAGATTCCATCAAAATATCTAAAAACAAATAGAAATTAAACTCTAATCAATGTGAACACAAACATAAAAAAAATATGAGGACATTTTAATAAAAGATCTTCTTGCGCTTGTAGCATAGCATGGCTGATTGATCTAATCAGATCAACTTTGTTTAGCAAAATACAGTACTGGGTATGGTTACCATTTGTGTGTGTAGCCTGGGTAGGTTTCTGAAGTAGAATAATACCACTTGTTACAATTAACTTCTTTTAATTTAGGCTTTAAGTAAACAGTCCTGATAACAACCTGAAGTAGATAGGAAGTAGGTAGGATTGTTGGTACGTTCCCGACGAGTTCGTGACGCGAGGTGCGAAGGATGCAAC
This sequence comes from Perizoma flavofasciatum, assembly GCA_958496245.1. NCBI lineage: Eukaryota > Metazoa > Arthropoda > Insecta > Lepidoptera > Geometridae > Perizoma > Perizoma flavofasciatum. The sequence goes on along the minus strand of OY292439.1, from coordinate 4,092,284 downwards.
CGTAGGTGAGGTTTGGGGGAAGCGCCTGTACTAGTAGGACCACCGTTCCACGGTACTGGATGCGGCGGAGCACTAGCGCAAACTGCTCTTTGAGAATCAGCGGGATGCTCTTGATGGCATCTTCGTCAAAGATTTCCACTGAACTTGCAAGCACTTGGTGAACAACCAAGTGCTTGCAAGTTTCAGATAATATTTTAACTTGTAGCCATGTTCTTGTTTGAACCATCTAGGCAATGCCGAAAATCATAGTGTACCTCTCCAGACTTAATGAATGTACACTCCTCAGGACTCAAGAACCTATGGTTTAGACAGTGCGTTTTTTCATTTGTTATCATTTATTATTATAAAAATAACACAATAGCATAACATTGAACTAAGTCTAGGAGTTATGAAACAATAAGACCAAATCATTAAACAATCAACTTCAACTTCTTGATTATGGCTTCTGTGGCTAGTTGTCACAATTCTGCCAGTGTCCGTTTGATCCATGATACATTCATAAACAATACAGAGGTGTGAAAATAAGAATATGGTCGGTTTAATGATAGAAAATCGACCAGAATTTTGTGCCAGTTTGAAATTTCTAAAACAAAAAGACAACACAAACATATAAAACGACACAAAGTTAGTAGCTAGATTTGATTAGTAAGAACAATAGTTTTTACAATTTTATTTTATTCATATCAATAAATTTACATAATATATAATTGATTAGAGGAGAAAAGGTGAGGGATAAAAGGCATTTGAGGGAGAAAGGACGGGGGATTTCAGGAGGGATGATATCGTATAAAGAGTGACGAATTTTCGGACAGTTAAAAAATATATGATCCACGTTACCTTCATCCAGACCACATTCGCACATTGAATTATCCCTTATCCTAAGTTTGGACAAAAATACTGGGGTGCAAGAATGACCCAATCGAAGACGACAGATTGTTGAGGTAGTAACCTTCTTAGCCTTTCGAAATTTGAAAAACCAAGGAACATCGGGTATATCTATTTGAATGTCGCCATAATGTTTCCCTTTAGTTTTCGTAGAAATACTCCAAAGTTTGGACCAAGATTTTTTAAGATGGAATTTAGGAAGGAGGCATAGGTCATGGGAGAAATTCTTAAAATGCTCAAGTGTACCTACATTTGAAGCAGCTTTGGCATATGAGTCGGCTATATCGTTACCAGGGATACCTGAGTGACCAGGGATCCAGGCAATAATGATATTAATTCCCAGGTTGTGGCATTGAAAGAGAGTTTCTCTGATTTTGAGTATAGACGGGAATCGGGAAATAGAACGAAACGGATTAGAAATAATGGCTTGAAGACAACTTTTAGAATCAGAGAAAATAATAGTGTTATTGAGATTATGGGATTTCACAAAGAGGATAGCTTCTAAGATGGCGATAGATTCCCCAGTAAAAACTGAAGCAGAAGAAGGACATTTAAAACTGAGACATATATTAGTAAATGGGATCCAAACTGCAGAACCAACAGTACTATCTACAGATAATTTAGATGCGTCAGTAAAAATTACTTGCCATCCATTGAAATTGGTAGCAATTTGCTCGCTAAAGATTTTGCATGCATTTGTTGATCCCTTATCTATACCGAAGTGTAATAAAATGTTAGGCTGAAAGGTAAGAGATTCAAAGGGGTTAAGGTATAGAGGATAAGTTGGATACTGGTAAACAGGGTTTGGGAGTTGCGAGAATTTGATGTAACTACGAAGAATACAAGGAAGCTTATCAGAAGTATGCGAATCAAACAAGTCAAGTAAGAGGTTTATTTTAGGGATAAGAGGATGATTTGAATTTTGGACAATTTTAAAGATAAACCTATCTGAAAGAAACTGTCTACGTAAATTTAGGGGAGGATCACAACACTCGACTTGCATAGCGTTAATAGGAGATGATCTCATTGCTCCGAGAATTATACGCAGGCATTTTGACTGGATTTTGTTAATTTTTTCCAGGCCAGACTTATTAAAAAGATTGAGAAGAAATGAACCATAATCTAAATGACTTCTAATAATTGCGTTATAAAGAAGTTTTTGGGTATATGGGTGAGATCCCCACCAGACACCCGAAAGAGAGCGAAGGATATTTACATTCTTTTCACACTTTTGTGAGGTAGAGTCAAAGTGAGGAATGCCTGTCATTTTAGAGTCCAAAGTAATTCCAAGAAATTTAGTGCTATTCGATTGAGGGATGAGATCTTGATTAAAAAATAACTCTATAGAAGGGATAGCTCTTTTCTTTGTAAAAATTACGACAGAACTTTTAGAAGCCGATAATGATAAGCCGTGGTTTGTTAACCAGTCGTCGAGATATGCTAAAGCAGAATTGAGTCTATCTGATGCCTCCTCAATTGCCTGCACTTTCACATAAAGAGTCAGGTCATCGGCATATTGAAGAACTTCGCAGAAGGAGTTTACAACACTTTCAAGATCGTGAGTGTAGATACTATACAGGAGTGGACTTAGTACGGAACCTTGAGGTAATCCTTTCCATACAGTCTTAGGAGGGAGGAAGCCGTTACTTGTTTTAATTACTACCAATCTTTCCATCAAAAGGTTACATATGCAACGAACAAGTCTCTCTGGGATACTCAGCTGAATAAGCTTATTCCTGAGCACAGGAAGCAATACATTGTCATATGCTGACGCAATATCAAGAAAGACACCTACAAGGGACTTTTTTTCTTTGAAGGCAGTATAGATGTCAGTGGTTAAAATGCTTAGACTGTCAATAGTGCTCATACCCTTTCTGAAGCCAAATTGAGATTTAGCCAGGATAGATTTATTTTCCACAAACCATTCAAGGCGATGTTTAATCAAATGCTCCATAATCTTTGCTAAAACCGACGACAGCGCTATCGGTCTTCGGCTGTTATGATCAGAAGGATATTTACTAGGTTTTAGTATGGGGATGATAATTTGGGTTTTCCACTGTTCAGGGACTATTCCATGCTCAAAGAATGAGTTCACTAAATCTAAATAAACTCTTTTAACTTTTTCAGAAGATTTAGTGATGAATGAGTAAGGAATTCCATCTATACCAGGAGAAGAATCCGTAAGTTCATCAAGAGCAAGAGTCAGTTCACTAAATGAAAAGGGTTGATCAAACCAGTCATGGAAAGGAAGATAAGAAGAGGGACAAGGAAGGGAATCTGCAGTAGGAACTGAAGGAGGAGCAAGTTTATCAGAAAATGCTTCAAGCCATGAAGAAGGGTCGTTGGCGGAGATGTTTTGAATATTTTGGGATCCCCTGAAACGTTTAATCTGCTTCCAGACAAGGGAGGGAGGTGTTTTCGGAGATAAGCTTTCACAAAAACCGATCCAACCAAGTCTTTTCTTCTTGGAGACTAGTCTTCTAAACTTTGCTGCCGATTCTTGATATCTTATAAAATTGATTTCGGACATAGCAGAATAATAGTTCCGTTCAGCTTCTTTTCGATTCAAGACAGCTGCTGTACACTCAGAATCCCACCAAGGAGTGGAAATTTTAAAATGTTTGGTGGGTTTTTTGAGAGGAATGTGAGAATCAGCGCAGGAAATAATATGATTTATGAAGATAGCATATGCTTGAAGCGGAGAGGACTTTATAGAAGGGATAGGAGTGGAGTCTAGTTTGAGATCGAGCGAAGAAGAATAAGATGACCAATCTGCACCAGATAATCTATATTTCAGAGAAGGGCAAGAGTTGCAAAAAGGAGATACTCTATTTTGAATGGAGATGAGAATAGGGAAATGGTCACTTCCATATGAAAGTGGAAGAGTTTGCCATGAAAGGGTAGAAGAAAGAGAAGGAGAGCAGAGGGAAAGATCTACAGCGCTTTTTGGGTTTTGGGAGGGGCGAACTCTGCGAGTGGGCGAACCATCATTAAGAAGACAGAGATTGGATTCATCGAAAATTTCTATAAGGGACAGACCAAATAGATCAGAAAGATGATGACCCCATGAGATGTGATGGGCATTAAAATCACCCAAAAGCACTACAGGAGAGGGAATGGATGTAAATAGAAGAAGTAAATCAGGTATTAAGGAAGAGCTGGGATGAGGGATATAAATAGAAATGAACGAGATATCTAAGAATCTGATACCAACAGCGTTGATACCAGGGGGAAGGGAAGGGAGGGGAATTTGGGAAAAGGGCAGTGTGCGCCTTATTAATAAGGCGCATCCGGCATACCCGTCAGCCCTGTCGTCCCGGAGGCAGGAGTAGCCCGAGATCCGATAACGGGATCCAGGCTTCAACCATGTCTCCGAGACGGCAATGACTGACGGGCGGAAGTTAGATATTAAGTGGGTAAGTTCATGATGTTTTGCGCGAACGCTCTGACAGTTCCACTGCAGAACGACCACTGGATCCATTATGATGGCCAGACAAAGAGACTAATTGTGTTAGTTTAGAGGCAACGTTGGACGGTAGGGGATGTGGGTTCATTAGTATAATATTTATTATCAAAGTTATTAAGGTCTCTAACATATTATCATTTTGAGGAGATGCACCTAAGTGTTGGTTGTTGCCAAGAGCACAACCATTAGGCATAACTGACGATGGATCAGATACTATGTCACGGTGGGCAGCCTTATCGTAAGACTTTCCAAGTGGGGCTCTGGGGCGGGGAGTGGCATATACTGTCTTAACATAGGAACGAGTGGACTGGGACTGGGACGAACCTGCAGAAAACTGTTTCTGCGAGGCTTGGGAGAACATTTCTTGAGCTACTTCTGAGTATGAACGTGATACCTGGGGGAATTGGGAACAAGCTTCTTCATAGGAGATGCTACTTTGGGCCATGACTGCCTTAATGGACCTTTGCCTTTCTTGCTCCGGGCAACATTTGCTAGTAGCAAAGTGCCGTCCTGAGCAATGCAAGCAGGAAGAATTAGCCTCTGAGACTTCACAGCTATCTCCAGAATGATCCTGGGAACAGCGGAAGCACCTAGGCTTTGATCTACATTGTGCCTTAGTGTGGCCATACCTGCAACAGGTATGGCACTGAATAGTGGGGTATTGGTACAGTTCCACGGGGAGGGAAGTATAATATAAGAAAACTTTAGAGGGAAGTGTTTATCCTTGGAAGGTCACAACAACCGTCTGAGTAGGAACCCATGTAATCTTACTTTCTTCAACATTTTTCCTATTGAGCCGACGAGCCTTAATTACTATGCCGCAACCTGTTGGTAGAACAAGATCCTTTGCAAATTCATCCATTGATAGGTCCGTGGGAACCTGTCGAATCAGACCCATTCTGGTAACGTTATAGGTGGGGATGGAAGCAACGTACTTGCACATTGTCAGGATTGGAGATACAATAAATCTGTTTGCATCATCTGCATTCAAAAACTCTACTGATATTTTGTTTCGGCCTACTTTTTTAACGCCATCGGCGCAAATGTTGGCGAATTTATGATTGGCGAGGAATTGTCCAAACTTGATAGGTCTTATTGTTGTGCCAGCTGAAGTTTCTGCTTCTGAACGGGAAACGTGGACCACATACGGTCCCTTGTCAAGAGTTGTGTAGGCTTGTATAGCCCCAACAACTATGGATGGATGAGTGTAAACAGTCTGGATTGATGGAACAGTTAAGTCGGGAGATGTAGCGGATTTTTTGGCTGAAGATTGATCTTCAGACTCTAAACGACGTTTAGATCCAACTTGAGTTGTATTTACGCATTCTGCTGTTATCGTAGTAGGGTCAGGGGGATCCGGAGGTGCCGGAGGTACCGGCGGATCGCACTCCATGCTTGAGGTATAACCTCAAACACAGATAAACGTATATGGACAGGGATTTACGATAATATTAATCTTACCAACACCACACGAAACAACACAACGTTAAGATAAATCAAAGTGGTAGTTTAAATTTTGTAAAGAGGCCAAACTGAGAGAAAACTATCACAAAAACACTCTGATCAGTTTACTCGGTAACACTTCCGAACGCAGAATCTCCATTAAACAATCATGCTAAGCTAGCGTTGAAAGACTTTGACGACCTCTGTGGCGCAGTGGGCGAAAGCCCGCCTGAGACGCAGAAGGTTGCGGGTTCAATTCCCGCTGCGGGACAAATGTTTGTATCTGCAAATATTTGTCTCGGGATCTGGGTGTTTTCTGTAATATTTATGTATTTACAAAAAAAAAAAAAAAATATAAGTAGTATATCAGTCATGTAGTTCCCATAACACAAGCTCTGCTTACTTTATGGCTAGATGATGCTGGAAATGTCCAGAAAAAAAAAGGACAAAAGTAATAATGAGACAAAAACATGTTATAACAAAACGAAAAGCATTTTACTTGCATGTGTTGATTATAGGTTGGTGTGCAACACAATGATTAAATAAGTTTTGATTTCTACAAGCAGCCTGTCTGTACCTTCTAAGCCAGATTTGGCACATGCTCTATATGAACTACTTACTTACTTGGAATCTTAAAGAAGAATTTTACCTCGTGTGTTCATAAGTTTTGAGACGAAATTATTTAATTAATTTAAAAAGAAAGTAATTCATGCAACCTTTTTTAAACTTTTAAAATTTTAAATTTCGAATGTTTTGAATCAGAAAAAATATACATTTGAATATTTGTTTCATTCTCCGTGAAAATGGCGCCAACAAAAGATTTGCGTGCGACTGTAATTTCACTGTTTCAAGCAGGAAAAAAACCAATGCAAGTTTTTAGTGAAATCCAAAGTTTGGGATGTAGTCGGAACTTTGTGTATTATACCATAAAGAGGTACAAGGAGACCGGCTCTTTAGAAGACCGTGGAAGATGTGGCCGCCCGCGGTCTGTAAGGACGCCCGCCAACATCAAAGTAATCAGAGAGCGAATTCGTCGCAACCCTTGCCGGACTCAAAAGAAATTAGCTCTGCAGACCAACATTTCGCGAATATCGGTGAACAGGATACTTAAATATGATCTTAAACTAAAGGCCTACAGTCGAAGGAAAGTGCATTATTTAAACGAGCGTCTTCGTAAATTGCGACTGGAACGATGTCGGAACCTATTGAAGAGACACGATCCAAAAAATATCCTGTTTACCGATGAAAAGATCTTCACGGTGGAAGAAAAGTTTAACCGGCAGAACAATAAGGTTTACGCCAGAAGTTCAAAGGACGTCCAGCCATCTGTACGCAATGTCCAGCGCACTCATCATCCAGCAAGTGTGATGGTTTGGTAGGGTGTTTCCTACGAGGGGGTCACTTCGCTTCATTTTTGCCAGCAAGGCGTCAAGGTGAAGGCACAAAATTACCAAACCGACATATTGGAAGCGGTGGTTAAACCATTAAATGATACGCTATTCGCTGGAAAATACTGGGTTTTCCAACAGGACTCTGCTCCCTCCCATAAAGCTAAGACTACCCAACGTTGGCTGGAGGCCAATTTGCCAGGCTTCATTCGGAGCGAAGATTGGCCCTCGTCAAGCCCTGACTTGAATCCTTTGGATTATTCTTTATGGACGGAATTGGAGCTGAGGGCATGCAGAAAGTCTCACCCAAACCTGGATTCTCTCAAGCGAGCCCTTATTAAAGAATCGAAACGGATTCCCATTGAAAAGATTCGTGCCGCCATAGATGAATGGCGCACGCGTTTGAAGGCCTGCATTGAATGCAAAGGCGGCCATTTTGAATGATTTATTTTTAAATACAGATCTAGATGTCAGTAGTTTTAATTTTAATATCCAATAAATGAATACTCAACTTAGCTCCAAAAATATTTTAGTTTTACTGTGTCTCAAGACTTATGAACACACGAGGTATATTTCTTGCAATTGAATCTAACCCAGTTAGACATTGTCTTAACTACTTAGGTACATGCTTACTTATAAATATGTTAAATGATTGTTTAGTAACAGCGTTTTCGAATCAAACCAAACTATAGTTTTTATTACGGACAAGTAATTTAATCCAGTTTTTTTTCTTTTGTTGAATTTGATATGCCAATTATATTCAAAGAGAAGAAAGAGTCAATGCAGGGTTTAGATAATCTTTATTAATAAGGATAAATAAGCACATTCCTTAGCAAAGCAGAGATTATTGAGAAACCTCATAAAATACGGAACAACTTAAATATCGTGAAATTAAAGGCTATTACCAGATTAAATGTTACGTCAGAATGGAGCAAATGCGATAAACATACAAAAACACCTTTGTGAGGCTTCACCTTTAAAACTATAAAAGGACATGAACACAAGTGTTTTTGTATAACAGATGTCAAGTGAATCAATGTTTGTATGGCAAGTCTCCGTATGTCTGTCTTGCTCACACACCAATTGACAGCGAAAAATTAAAAAAAAGAAAAATCGACGCCCATTACGCCAAGGTTAGCTTCTTCGTCTTCTTCGTCTCACCGGTTCATTCATGGTCACCCTGCGTAAGGTTTAACCAGCGGGGCGATCACACTAATTTCCCATGGCTGGTATCATCGGATGGTATGAATCGTATCACGCTAATTTGTAAGCTGGATGAGCCATAGATGGACAATGCGAATGAACAAAATTAGTTTCATATTGGACGTTCCGTTTTTTGGATGGATGGACCATTAAAATAAGGAACTAGTGTTAAAATTGATAGCCATGAGTTAGTGTGATCGCCCCGCAGGTTGAGGTAAGGTGACAATGAAAATAACCTAGTCTGTGATGGTGAAAAAAATAAAGTAATAAAAGGATATACAGATATTTTTTTTATAACATTAAGTTACAAGTCAAATATTATGTAGGTATAACAATACACTAAAGTTCATAATATTAACCTAATTATACTACCTCTATACTAGCTGCGCCCCGCGGCTTACTTACCCGCGTAACTTTTGATTTTATACTCGTGATAACTTCGAAATTAAATGTCCGATTCGAATGAATTATAAAGTATTTTACTGCCACATAAATACCCTTGATGATAAAACTATTAATTTGAATATGAATTAATACGACTATACGAATGTAACCAACTTTTGTTTCTACCGGCGCGGGCGATCTAATTAAATTTTAGAACACAAAAGCTGCTATTGTGACTTAACTATGATAGTTAGATATATTCCCTCGAAGACTTTTTAGTAGGTAATAATGAGTACTTTAATCATGTAGTACATCATTTTTATGTATCATCAATAGTTTTCTCGGCGCACGCCAAATAATGAATTTTATAGGCAAAATTTTGATTTGATTTTGCAATGTAACCCAATTACATTAGCGCATTTTTCTTAAGGATCTCTAATTTAAAAAAAAAAATAATGCCTATGTTACTTCTTGATTATTTAGCTTTCTATTAGTGAAGAAATTGTTAAAATCGGTACAGTAGTTTCGGAGTCTATTCGTTACAAACAAAAAAAAAAATCTTTCCTCTTTATAATATTAGTATAGATAATTTAAATATAATATTGCAAAAAAGAGATACATTTTTAATTAAATAATTAACTCAGTTGTACCTATATAATTGGTAGCACATAAAACTCATCTACTGAGTATGTATAATGTGCTTTCAAGTATTGGTTCTAGTACATGCCGGCTTTCTCACGATGTTTTACTTCATCGTACATACATTTTTGTCGTGTAAAAAATCTTTGGTGCATCCAAACGAACCTTCGATCTTCGGATCGAAAGTTGGGGACTAGCGACTATGCAACTAGTGCTGAAAACTACCCTTACTCCACTAAGGCTTTAAGGAGACACCATTTGATCCCTTGTTTGAGTATACCTTCATTATGTAGTACCTTTAATGGGCTGGTTCTTAGCAGTATGTATGGATTGCTCCATCAACCATATTTTTTGTAAAATTAAACATTCTTGCCAACCGATTGGAACGTTCGATCGCGATAAGCATCATTAGATTACTGTAAGCAACAATTAAAATGTTACACTTTTACTGGCATGGCGTGGTGCGGCGATGCCGTCTCTATTATTACCTTTCTTGTTGCTTCAATTTGTATATCGTCAAGTAACTTCTGCGAAATTACGATAAATTTTGCTCGCCTATCCAACTTTGTGCTATAGAGAATAGAGTACGTTTCTGATATAAACGTAGTACGGAACGGTGTTATTTACATTCAACACTAAGATTCCCTGTATCGTGGGTATCAGGAAGTACCATGGTATGGTATCACAATACTCGGACCCGGAACAAGTATCTGCAGAGCAGGCAAACATTTGTCCCGCCGCGGGAATCAAACCCGTACCTCGACGGTAAACGATCACTGAACCGTTTGTTATATTACGATTATTGTATCATACATAATATTTATTTTCATCAAGGGTTAAACTGAATTACGTCATAAGGTCATCACCATGCATGCCCCATATTCTACTCAATATATATCCCTGTCATAAACCTTTCACGATTCAAGCCACGAGGTGTCATCAAAAACATAAACTCTCAGCTCAATTGCTGTCGTAAAATATATTACGGACGTCTCCGGCTGGTTCGAACAGTCGTGCTACCTAAACCTTTGGAAATAAGCGACTGAATGTGGTCTGAATCACGGCATATGCCTGAAGAAGTCAGGCTTTTAGACTGTTTAGGTCACCTCGTCTAATTCAGTGGCTGGATGGAAGCCAAGCATTCGTTCTATTGTCGAGTTAATTCGTCATGATCGTTTTATTGTCGTTTGATGCGTGTGCCTTTTGAACGTACAGGCTGAAGCAGCCACTGAGGTCGACGAACTTTCCTGCAGTGTATCGGTTGAATGGTCGCGCGGGGTGTCCAATTTCGTACGGTAGCCAACACAGTTAGCTCTTGTCATCTGTCAAAAGTATACAAACCACAGCCGCTTTTATTTAAAACGGCAGACGGCTTTATTTTCTGTGACAAATAAAACTTGCCCTATTTTTCGTTTGTGGGTAGTTGTACATGGCTAATTATCCACGTAACGAACGGCCTACTTGAAGATTTGTGATTTCTCATGTAACTCGGTCAAGGCGTTCGTTAGCAGAATTAGGTGAAAACAAACACGTTATGTCGCGTGAAACCGCCTTAGGATATTACTTAACGTTTTTGTGGTTTTATGTGGGAAGTGCTTAACATTTTTGCCTTGCACCCATTGTGGTTTGTGAACATTGTGTGATAATCGCAGTGAGAGATCGAAATTTCACTTTTGTGCCCACACGGAGATAAACCACTCATGTACGTATTCGTTCCATTATGGATGCGATCAGGATCACTAATCTATAATGTTCTTGGAAATGCACAATGAAATTGCTCTTAAATTGCCTCGGCTATATCAGAGATCAGACATTATCTTTAGCATTAATCATTGTTATTGCAACCAGATATATAGTTGGCTCAGCCTAGCTCTATAGAAGTGCTCAATGATTTTAGTTCATTTTTTAAAAAGGAGTTGGTCAAATCTTATGCAGACTCACCTTCTCGGTATCATGCAACAGTGAAACTAATTCATAGACTCGTACTTACTGCATGTCGATTGATCATTTAAACTAATTGAAAAAAACTTAGGTAAAAGTTCATCTTCCATCATCATCGGATAGAACGGATCATAATACCATTCGACCAAATCATAATCCTCATCAGCCCACATCAGTCCAGTGCTGGACATGGCCTCTCCCAATACGCGCCTCTGAGCCCGGTGTTCGGCTCTCCACTTTTCTTAAGTCGTTGCTCCACCTAGCCGACCAAATATTGATGAAAAATTCGCACGTTTCTTTTTACGATGTATTTGTGCCAATCGATATCGTTCCAGCGATTCTTGCTTGGCTACCCTGCCTTAGGTCAGTGACCTGACCCGGTTGAGGTATGGTGACCCTGCAAAGGTCCTAGACTAGAGATGCTTTAACGTGCCACATGTCTTAGATTTTTTAGTTCTAGTACAATCACCCAGATATTCCTATGCATGCTTTAGAACTCGAAACTGTAACAAAATATGCTGTTCACTGTAGTTTCCTTTCCATCTTCAACAGGTACAAAAGCAGATGGCGCGTGAATATGAACAGTTAAAGGCGACAGTGTCTTCGCTTAAGATGTTCCAGCATGACGGGGAAAAGGTCATCACGCCGATGGTTGGCAGTAAGTAATTTATACGATTCTAAAGAACTTACGATATTATACGTGACCAAGAACTAGTATAAGTTGTAAATCATGTTTCCAGCGAGGTCGTCACTACATGCAGCACAAGAACTTTAACAACATCCGTTACACTACTGAACTTGGCAAACTAACCTTACCAAACAGGGACATTGTTGTTTCTGAGATAAAACTGAAATATCATACCATGTGTGGGTGTAGGTCATGGTAATATTTTATGTTCAAGTGGAAGTAAATTACATACATAATTATGGTTTATTTGCCATTAATAATCCAAGAATGTTAATATCTTGCATCAACCAGAAACTTTGAGCAATGGCCTCCCTCATGAATCTCTTTAGTATACAAAGCTCTCAGCATTACAATATATACAATAAGATGTATTCTTCTGGTCAAATCAGATACTTTGTTTTTGCTGTAATCAATAATTTTGATTTGATACATACTGTCTTGAGACACTGTATCCACATGACGATGAAAATGGCTTCGTAAATTTTATTAAGATTGAGGGGGAAAAAATGCCGTAAAAACCTTCGAAACCAGCACCCGATGTCAACACAGCCATTATACGTCATAAAATAGTGATAATTTATTATGAAGATAACAGTGTTTACGTTATTTTACGTTAGAGCTCTTTCCGTGTTATCTATGGACTTACAAGGATTAATGTTAAACAAACCGTATGCCCTAAAATAGAGTTTGTTTCCCCCTTTAGATAACAATTATGTTTTTTGGTTGTTATTCCGAGATTTCACTCCAGTCCAGTCCAGTAGAAAGCAAAACATCGTATTGTGGTTTATATCTTTTCACAATGTTTACCAATAAAACTCGGGTATCGCAATTAAATACCTCCAACTGATACAATAACAAAACAATACCAAATATGTCATGAAATACTCATTCCAATGTGAGATTGCGATTGATTTGTCACTGAGACGTGAGATTGTAGACCATTAGTATCATATTTCCAGAGTAATATTTTTTTATTATTACTGGAAAAATAATTTACGCAATTTGTCTTCTAGGCCTATTACTAAGTGGAACCAAAGTGGAAGATCACGGGCTTATTCGGGTCAAATCATGTTTGTTGAGTTTATGTATATTTGGTACAAACCTGATAGAATTCTATGGAAACACAATTTTATCGATGCTGGAGTCTCGGTCTTTATACCGAATTAATGTAATTAGCTAAAATATAAAACAAACCGACCATAGTTCTGCCTAAAACGGTCCAAGAAAAACTTTATTCCTTGCTTCACAACGACACCAAAATATGAAAGCATAAAAAGTGTAAATCGAGATTTTACCATGACTCGTTCCTTGGAAACTCTCATAGTTCACGGCGATCAATCTGACATAACAATTAGCCGTAAAAGCCGAGCCCGCGTCATCGTACCCTGAACATGGAGCCGACCTTTGTAACGTCCGATAAATGGCACCGGTGTTCATTATGTCACCATTGTCAGACATAATAGGTGGAAGGAATAGACGGGTACCGGTTTAGGTTGATTTGCTTGTACTCCTGACCGATTGTGTCGACCATTCTTCGAACATAGCTTATGTTAAGGATACGAATAGTATCATCACTTCCATCACTTCTAAGCTCGTCCCATTCCTCTTACAAACAAATAATGTCATCCCGGAAGGAATCTGCTATAAGAGATCGTATCTTTAGCTAGACTCTTTAATCATGCATATCACTTCTATAACTTAAACATTTATGTAATATCCTTAATCTTGTAATTGTAATTTTTTTATGTTTTGAACGTTATAATTATCATATCAGCCGGTAGACGCCCATAGCTGAACACAAGCTTCCCTGTAGAATGTTGAAATATCTTGAGCCGTCACCATCTATCACTAAAATCCTGTGTGATATGTGCACTTAAACCTCGCGTAAGTGTGAGAGTTGAATATTGATTTCTACAAATAGCTTTATGAGAGCCGTGACCGAGAACCGTGGAACAAAGTTACTATGACGTCAATATCCCATTAAACAATTCTCAACTATCGATTCTCTTACCTTTCTAAATAAACATTGAATTACGAGCTCTGTAGAAGTCGTCGACGCATTGTGATTGTAGTGTAATCCAGTGAGAATTAACTCTTCCTCCGATCTGAACACCAGGGGTTCGAAAACGGTAAAGGGCAAAAGCGATGGTTCTAGAATCAAAATACCAGCATAACAACAACCCGCGTGGGACATCAAGACAATGGTTCGAAAACGGTAAAGGGCAAAAAGCGATTGGTCCTAGAATCAAAATACCAGCATAACAACAACCCGCGTGGGACATCAAGACAATACCCCACAGTGTCAGCAGCACGAACAATTTTGATCTAAGTAGAAATTGCAAGTTGCAATTCGTATTTAGGTCATGATTAAATGCGAAACCCTCAGGCGTCGAGAGGGAAAGCTGACTCATGCGAATGGGCATTCAATTGAGTTACTAGCTGCCCCGAGTTCATACGCCCGTTGTCTCTTGTTTACAGACTGATAACTAAATCAGAAGTTTATCAAGAAACGTCCGTATTACAAAGTAAAACTGTCTTCGCGGACAAAAACCCGCTAAGCTATGTTCTATGAATGTTTTTGTAGAGTTTAAAATAACCTGGATCTTTATTTCATTGCAAAATAGTGCGACGGTTCATCACAATATTTTCAGAATGTTGTTAACAAAATCCTGGATTTTGATTGATGGAACCTTGAAGCAGGAACTTTCATTAAAATAAATTGGTCCATTTTAAATGTTCAAAGTATGGTAGGGTTTCGTACTTGGCTCCGAGTCTCAACTGTTCCGTCGTGAATCATCCATAATGACGATAGACTTTCTGATCATTATCTCACGATGTTTTCCTGTGCCGGTGAGTTGATAAAGTCATCGGTCTCAATTGCATTTTATACTTTTACCAAGAAAGCATTGACACCGTGACTCACATATAATTATTGACGAGTAGCCCATTTTCTCATCGTTCACTAGTTTTTTCTTGGTCACCTTAGGTGAGTCGTCAACATCATCATTGTCAACTGACATTAATCCACTGCTGGACATGGCCTCTCCCAATACGCGCCACTGAGCCGTGTTCGGCTCTTCTCATCCACTTTTTGCCCACGGCCCTTCTTAAGTCCACCTAGTCAGGGACCAGCTTGAATAGCTTAATGTTCATGCTGCCTACCCGAAAAATACTTAAATGAAGTAACTAAAGTCAGTCGAAAGTGATGGACAATCTCAGCATTTGTTCCATTATTTCGGTCAATCGCCTGATCCATCATAACTGTTTGAAATTAAAATTGTTATAGCGTCGATGAATCAAGTAAAAAGCATGAAGATATTCCATTGGTCACGGAAAAACTGTTATGCCTATCACTTTATTGTGAAACTCAAAATATCAAAACGTCTTGCAAGATGCACGAAGAGAAGAGTTGTAATAATAATTTTACAAAAATTTTCTTTTTAACCCCCAACACAAAAAGAGGGGTGTCAAAACTACTTGATCGAGAGTGTTCTTATCTATGATTTAAGAAAGTCTATTAAGCTGTTTGATGATCAGCTCTTTCTTTTGTCTTTTAGCATTTATTAACGAAACGTTTTATTCTATAGAAATGCATTTTCTTTTCCATCGATTTCTCTTTAAGGACCACCTGTGGCGCTGCAATAGACGTAAAAAATACGTCGGGTGGTTTACAATTTTGCCAAATTTTACTTGTAATACCCATTTTTGGGTGAACTATGTCGTGAACCGTCACCAGTTCAGGACCGTTTTTAGATTGGTATTTATCCAGGTTTAGGCTACCAGCTGATATGATGTTACATGATATTGCTGCCAAGTTATTCTTCTATTTTCGTAGCTTAGATAGATGGGCAAACAAGTTTTCTTTGAAACTAGCAAACAAGTTGAGGGGGTAAACTTAGAGTTCATCGAGAACGAAAGTATACGATCGTTCACAATGCTATCTTGGACTAGACTAGTCTGACGGTCGAGGTCCCTATGGGCTACTTTCACTTACTACTCGTACATTCGAGCCCATCTGTAGCAAGCTTAGGTCCTTACCTAACTTAGTGACAGATTTCTGCGTAATAATGCTGGGTAAGTTATACCCAAGTATTTGCTTATGTCCATCTGATTAGCTAGCAACATCCAATACATTATTGTAAGTTCTGACTAAGGTGATGAAAAAGTGTAAGTTGAAGGGGCAATAGACAACTTCATTATAGTTCGCAGAACCAAAGAATAAAGGTTCTCGAATGGCGACTACGAACCGGATGACGCAGTGTAGTAAAGCCCCCCACCCGATGGACCGGAAGTCTTTGAGGTAAGCCTGTGTCCAGTAGTATACTTCTACTACTGGACACAGGCTACTGAAAAAGTTTTACAGAAACTGGTCACCCTGTCGCAATGTGAATTAAATGAAAATGCTGTTTTTTTCCCGTCCTCAATTACTGGTTCCCAAACAATACATTTACGCATACAATGTAATGTACACGTATTGTTACTGAGAAACTTTCACACTTTCGACTTTATAATATGTGTAGTAAGGTTTATTATCTTCAATATATCAGTATTCGTTTGTAGGATGTAAATGCGTGACGCACAAATTATAAAAAAAAACATGTAATGGTGCGTGTCTAACGAGTTTAGATAGCTAAACACGTTACGTTATTATCTCATTAAATCTCAATATACTTATGTTATTAACAATTTTACGGTTCGCTGCTTGACATTTTATTACATGTGTAAGGTTCCGTACCCTTTCAACATACTTATGAACATTCAAGGTTCATCCCCATCATCCATAGCCCAACCTTCACCCACTGTTGGGTGTAGACCGTCCTCAGTTTGTGCCATCCACGATTCTCCGCTAGACCAAACCATATACGGCCAGCGTCGTTGACTATGCAGTCCTGCCCATCTTGCTACCGAACGTTCTACGTATCTATAACCAGTCTTCAGCCATCACTGTCGTTGTCCTTACTTATCTTTTCATAACTTTGATGAAACAAAACATACGTTTTCATGCTCGGTGGAGTATTTTTAAATGAAAAGCATTCAACCATACACAACGAATTGTAATTGGATCAATATTTCGTTTTGACCTTTGAGTTTCGTCGTATAATATAACCCTCAGTGCGTTTTTACATTTTTTTAAACTTTCGCTTCCTTACATGTGCTTTATTCTGTACAAATGTTATGTTCTGTTTCTAATTGGGGTCTATAAAGTATTATTGGCCAGGTTGTGGTGGGGTGGGACTTTGAACCAACTTGTGTCTTTACATGACATCATCCGCAACCTGACTTCACCCACTGCTGGTGCAGTATAAAACTCTTTTCTGTCCCCTGATGTTCTGAGCCAAATGTATAAACAAAACGTAATCTATCAGATGAGTTTGCGATCGCGTTTTTTTTTTTGTCTATAACCTCTTCGATAGTTAGATAGCAAAGATGGGCTTTGATTACCGGGCTAGATAGATACTTAAAAAGTTTAAAATGATAAATGTGTTTTATGTTTTATTATGTAAGTTTGCGACAGAAAGTGGCTCAGCAACTTTCAGCCCATTACGAAGCTTGTCGACGGACGGAGCTTTCCAATGAGTGATTAATTAGCTGGACAGTGGGCATTGTGCCATACAAGTGTGCTACAAGTTAATTAAAATTAATTAAAGTACTCTATTCAAAACAGTGAAATAATCCTAACTCGAACTTGTGGCTTATCCAAATCACTCCCATGTACCATACGGTACCCTTTTAACTTTTTGTTAAGTTCAAAAACTTTCTTGTTATGTGCACTTACTTCCCTAAAAAAAATCATTGCACTCCATCACTAAAACTTGATTACAAGTGAATCCTCCTCCTCCATCGCCCTGAAAGTTTTAGTCCACCTTGCTTGAATCGACTTGCACTTGTATACCAGATTATTATATCCTTAGCATAGATTTTTCAGTATGAAAGCTTCTGAGTTTATCTCTATTTCAGATTACGAAGACCTACCCACCCGGGATCAGATGTGGGGTCCGGCACCTCACGAGATCGACCCGGATATCTGGCCTCCCCCGCCGGACCGGGATCCCAACGCTTGGCCGCCCCCCACGAGTGTGGAACACAAGTCAGTCAGGTTCAATGGTCACTTTGTTTATATTGGCACCGGTGGTGGGGTGGTGGTAGATTAGAACCCCATAAGATTATAGAGAACAATTGTATACCCTAAAAAGACACAAACAACTAAAATTTTTGTTGCTTAATTATGCTAGGTTTTTTTGCGATGAATCGGTGTAAAGTCATTTTAAACTTTTGCTTTTTTATGTGCTTATATGATGTATGGATTTAATTTTATATAGTATTTATTTATGTTGTAGGTATATATGTAATTGTATATTTATTTATACTAGGTACTTTATGTATTTTATTTATTACCTTTGTTAGTATAATTTAAACTACTTGCACACTTACTAATGCTTTACATTAGTACACCCCCAGCCATTATAACAATCTCATTAAGTCCTCTCCACCCAAAGGTTGTCTGGAAGAGATCGCTTCTAAGCGATAAGACCGCCCATTGTACTTTGAGTTTTGTCTTTTTTAGTTTTGTTATTTTTATCTTCTTATGGTGTACAATAAAGTGTTTTCATTCATTCATTCATTCAAAGTCATCCATTTACGTAAAAATTAGACGACGCCGACGACGCAAATTTTTTGTGTAATTTTAGTTATGAAAAATACCTATTACTTTGACCTCCATGGTCAAACCAGTAATCAATCATCTTAATGTATGCCGGTTTTGCAAGCATTTGTTCTTTAGCACCTCATAACAACACATAATGTTTAATGTTGTAATACCATGTCACTTGTAGTTCCTGATATCTACGACCCTGGTAATCCTAGTGTGGGGTAGTAACTTCGCTGACAGTTTTACTATCACCTAGTCTTGCGGCCAATGACAATATTCATTCTCGCATTACAATCAATTCTATTGTATATACTATAATTATGTTCTATTTTAAACTCGTAATTATGCCTTTTTCCTTACCATTTAGTAAGTGACAATAAATTAAGTTTTAAGTCGTATTTATTATTTTTCCTCCATCAAGTTGACGATGCACACTTCCGTTAAACCACAGTTATTGAGCTAGGCCATACCATACTTGACAAAATAATAGATATTTTATATCCTTAAATGATACCAAACTACGATTATTTCAATGCTTTATGTAAGAGATAACTATTTGTTGCTTGTCGAAACCGGGTTTTTACTAACATTCGACCACCAAGATAAAACAAAAAAAAAAACATCGATATCTTTGACCGTTTTAGACATTTTCTTTTCATATTCATTGCTCGTTAATAGCAATAGTGGAGTGATAAGTACTGCGTTTTCAGAGGTCCACCAGCAATGAAATCGGCCAGAAACAACCCTCGCAACGCTCGCACGGACAACAAGAAATCTGCACCAGGACAACGAACGGCAACAACCTCCAATAGAAAGACATCGGACGCGAAGAACCCTAAATTAGCAGCTAATAAGGCTCATAGTGGTATGATTTCATGATTCCTTCTTTTCTTTGTAACGACGGACGCTTTCAATACCAGAGGTTGTCACTCGCGCGTTGGCGACCCATATACATAACGGGTAAAAAAATCTAATTTGCCTGAAAACGGCCTGTCTGTTAGAGACCTTATTGGTTTGAAATTTAAATTTGACAACATACATTACAGTTACATATTCTTGACGATCTCTGTGGCACAGTGGGCGAATGTCCGCCTGAGACGCAGAAGGTTGCGGGTTCGATTCCTGTCACGGAACAAATGTTTGGAAGATCTGCAAATATTTGTCTCGGGTCTGGGTGTTTTTCTATGTATAATATGTATGTATTTACAAAAGTATATAAGTAGTATATCAGTCATTTAGTTCCCATAATACAAGCTCTGTTTAGTTTGGGGCTAGACGATGATGTGTGAAAAACGTCCAGCATTTATTTATTTTATTTTCATTTTATATTACAGTCATTGTGTTAAAGTACATACACAGAATTGTTATACAGAACCTTAAATACAAAATATTCTTTGATGTTATCTACATTGGTACCCAAACTTGGATTACCAATGCCCTCCGCCGGAATAGTTTCTACTTCTTACTTCTGCTCCGTAATTAGTACTTCTTGAGAAATGGTTTAAATGTGGATTGGATAACATGTGTTGAGTGATATTTATGTTTTATTTTTAATTATTAGTGTTTCAAAGTGTTAACTGGTAACCCATACTTAAGGGAAATCACAAGAATTTATAATATCCCAAAAAACGGCTCGGCGCAGAGCCGAAATTTCCATGAATTTCGACAGGGCTGGTAACGATCTCGTGACTTAGTTGGTACAGCCCTCGAGTATCAAGCGGGACGTCGCGAGTTCGAGTTTTTTTAATTATAAATTAATGTGTTTCAGCAAAAACAAAAGACGCAAGCAGCAAAGAGCACAGCAAAGGCACGGAGAAGCAGGACAAAGACAACAACAATGGCGACACGGACGATGAGAAACATAAAGACGATGAAAGACGCTTCGAGCCGCCGTCAGCCAGCGACGGTGACCTAGTCGACATGCTAGGTATGTTATCCTTTACCTAAATTTCCACAGGAACGTGCTCAGATGACTTGCTGGCTTCAGGGAGTCCTCTTTGGCCCCTGTGGCGGGCCCCACGATTGTCATTTTGCTAGTGTAATTAGGGGGCCGGTCACTGACCTAATGGAAGGTGCTCAAGACTACTACAAACTCTAGCTTCTTCTCTGGAAGCTAAATTTCCAAGGGAGAGTGCTCAGACGCCTTCCTGGCTTCAGGAAGTCATCTGAGGCCCCTGTGCCGGACCCCACGATTGTCATTTTGCTAGTGTCATTAGGGGGCCGGTCACTGACCTAATGGAAGGTGCTCAAGGCTACTTTTGTAGTGAACGAAAGATTATTTGAATAAAATGTTGTCACTCAATTCACTATCAGTAGTATTCTAATGTGTGTGCCTTGTCTGCACGTGTTTATGGCGGTGTTCAAATACCCAGAAATTCTGATCTGGTGGTACTCAAACTCACTTTGTATTTAATCGAGACATTGCAAATAGCCTATTCGGCCATAGATCAATTTGCTCCAGGATACAAATTTAAAGTAGGCATTTTGGCTAAGCCTACATACAGGGTCGTAAAGAAATAACGCAAAACCTCGTCACCCCAAATGATTTTAAGTACAATAACTTGATGATATTATATCACGACGACCACTGTGGCGCAGTGGGTGAAGGCCTGCCTGAGGCGCATAAGGTCGCGGGTTCGATTCCCGCCGCGGGACAAATGTGTGTATGATCTGCAAATATTTATCTCGAGTCTGGGTGTTTTCTATGTATAATATGTATGTATTAACAAAAAAAACAGTCATGTAGTTCCCATAACACAAGCTTTGCTTACTTTGGGGCTAGATGATGCTGTGTGAAAAAATGTCCAGCAATATTTATTTATTTATATCAATAAGCTATTTTTTTTGTTAATATTAATTAATTATTGTACAAGTTATTCGTATTTTTGTTGTAGTGAAAAGTTGTTTGTTTTGCGTAATTTCATTGGGACATTGTTTACACATATTTTTTTTAATTAACAATTTATGTAAAGATGTATATCTCTTGCAGAACGTGATATAGTACAAAAGAACCCCAACATCCGGTGGGACGACATTGCTGATCTGGCCGAAGCGAAGCGGCTGCTGGAGGAAGCCGTAGTCCTACCGATGTGGATGCCGGACTTTTTCAAGGTACTTGTACTTACTTACAAGGTATCTATTTATCTTAATAAATAGATAGATAGATAGATAAAACATTTATTCGTTGCTACAGACACACACCAATATACATTTTATTGTCAGTAAGTTTATGTTTGTGTGTGTTGCAGCATAACAAAAAGGCCATGGCTCAGTGAAATTTTTTTGCTTAAAAGCAAAAACACTGATTTTCAGCCAAAAACCTGTTGAGACCAAGCAGAACGAGTTGCAAGTGTACCTAGCTACGAATGATTTTGTATTTGTGTTGCGAGAAGCGTTCATACATTTAAAAGAGAACTTTAAATGTATCTCTAACTCGCGTTCTTACGGTTCCTGTCACGAAGAATGCCAACTTTAGGCTATAACTGAGTTAACGCGTAGTACGCCGACGTTCGTGTGTATGTCTGTCTGTTACAAGACTGTGTCTTTTAAACCTTGTAGTCAGGAAGACAAGATGAAGATATTACTTATATTATTATGTTGTA
The DNA here is from genome assembly GCA_958496245.1 of Perizoma flavofasciatum. Classification (NCBI taxonomy): domain Eukaryota; kingdom Metazoa; phylum Arthropoda; class Insecta; order Lepidoptera; family Geometridae; genus Perizoma; species Perizoma flavofasciatum. The sequence goes on along the minus strand of OY292439.1, from coordinate 4,069,996 downwards.
TGTATACGTGTAATTATATATTATTATTTATTTATACTACTACTTTATGTATTTTATTTATTACCTATTTGTTAGTATCTATTTATAACTACTTGCAAACTTTCCAAATTAATAAAGCATTATTACATCCCCCAGCCATTATTACATTCTAATTAAATCCTCTCCATCCAAGGTTGTCTGGAAGAGATCCCTTCTAAGCGATAAGACCGCCCATTGTACTTTGAAAAAAATTTAAGTATTGTTAAGTTATATCTATTTTTCTTATGGTATATAAGGTAATACTGTTCGCAGGGTATTCGGCGACCATGGAGAGGCGTGCTCATGGTAGGCCCGCCCGGCACCGGTAAGACCATGCTGGCGAAGGCGGTGGCCACTGAGTGCGGGACCACCTTCTTCAACGTGTCCTCCTCCACGCTCACCTCCAAGTACAGGGGGGAGTCGGAGAAACTAGTGCGGCTGCTCTTTGAAATGGTATGTTGTGGGAATTGTTTTATTTGCGTCGCCCTATTTATTTGTTAACTCTGAAAGAAGCCTTGGGATTAAAATATCCAATGTGGTCAAAGGAACACTCCGACACAAGGATTGGGAACCGGCTCTTACAAACGTTATATTCTGTTACAAGCTAGGGTTCGAGATTAAATAATAAAGTACAATGTGTGTTATTATTTATTTAATATGTCACACAAAAGAGAGTACAGTCAAATACAAAAATAGAATAAATTCGATCCCGACAATATTCCAAAACATGCTTAACATAGTATATCGACGACGAAAGTCCGCCGATATACCGTCGCAGTGGGCGAAGGTCCGCTTTTTTTTTTTAAATATTTATTTTTAACGTAAGAAGGTATATATAGTTTATATAAAATTATACATAAATTGCAGAAATAGGTATGGTGGTATTTACATATCGCGGCCACATGATTTAGCTATGTTACATCTCATCGAAGCAGAGCGAAGGGCAATAACCTCCTCATATACGAAGCATGGAGTAGCCACATACTACCACATAAAAAAAAGTACACCCCTGGCCACTTTAAAATCATATATATATATATAATCCTCCATCCAAAGGTTGCCTGGAAGAGAAAGCTTATAAGCGATAAGACCGCCCGTTGTACCTTTATCATAATGTGTTACTAAATATAGATAAATAAATATTGCTGGACATTTTTCAGACAGCATCATCTAGCCCCAAACTAAGCAGAACTTGTATAATGGGAACTACATAACTGATATACTACTTATATGCTTCTTTTTTTTGTAACATACATATATACATAGAAAACACCCAGACCCGAGACAAATATTTGTAGATCTTACAAACATTTATCCTGCGGCGGGAATCGAACCCGCAACCATCTGCGTCTCAGTCAGGCCTTCGCCCACTGCGCCACACTGGTCGTTACACTGTTTATTTTGTTTGTATGTTTGGTGTACAATAAAGTATTTTCATTCATTTAAGCTGTAATGCTCGCATTGGTATCTTCCGGTTTGAAGGGTATGGGTGCCGGTGAAATTACAGGTCCATAGGTTACGGTAAACGCTTACCAACAGGTGTGTCGTATGCCTGTTTGCCACTTTAGTAATTTAATCTAATATAATTAGCATGTCTGATCACACTGCGGAGCAAATGCCTCCCTTCTCTTCTTCCACTCTTCGCGGTCATGTGAGTCGATTGGCCAAGATACCAAAAATGTGTCGAGTACTCAATACTCAATACATTTATTGTTTTCACATGGTAGGTGCATAGATGGTGTTTATAGGTAGGTATCTCACATGAACCCTGTCTAAGGGTATAGCAACAGATAGGTAGGCAGGCCGAGGTTTTGCGTAAACAAACTAGTTATTAATATCTACAGTCTCTCAAATGAACTTTGTATTAGGATATAGCGGCAGACCGAGGTTTTATTTTCATTGACGACCGATGTGGTGCGGTGGGCGAAGGTCCGCCTGCGACACAGGAGGTTGCGGGTTCGATTCCCGCCCTGGGACAAATGTTTGTACGATCTGCAAATATTTGTTCCGGGTGTTCTGGGTATTTTCTATGTATAACAAAAAAATATCTATCTATGTAATGTATTGTATTAAGTATATCAGTCATCTAGTACCCATAACACAAGCTCTGCTTAGCTTGGGGCTAGATGATGCTGTGTGGATTGTCCAGCATTATTTATTTATATTTATTTATTTATTGTAGGTAGTCAAAGGAGGTACTTTAAGAGATGGGTATAAGTGCATTATTTTTTTATTAATGTTATTGTCATCGTTGCGCCACCTCCGCCTGGGCCGACCCCGTGGCCGCGACACACCGTAAATTGGTCCTCATTCAGTGGCTATTTTAGCCAACAGCTCGTCCGGCATTCGGGACTTAAGTAAACTGGATTGTAATTGCAGGCTCGTTTCTACGCGCCCAGCACGATATTCATAGACGAGATAGATTCTCTGTGCTCGCGGCGCGGCTCCGACAGCGAGCACGAGGCGTCGCGCAGAGTCAAGTCTGAACTTCTCGTGCAGATGGACGGCCTGGGATCCATGTCCGACGAACCACAAAAGGTAATCACTAAAGCAAGTTATTATAATATGCTTGCGTCGCCCCATTGATTGACAAAGACCTCTGTGGAAAGGATCCCTTCCACTTTTTCATGGTCTACTGCTAATGAGGACCAATCCTTCTTGTAAAACAATCATTTTTTTTTCGCAATAGCTTATATAATATTTTATACATTTTGCGTACTTTAGCTGTGCTAGGTCGTACCTGTTTTACATACTTCAAACAAAGTTTGTAAAAATTAAGTAAATAAATGTATTGAACTATTTTTCTTTAAGCTTATATAAGTATCTAGTTAAGAATCTCTTTGTTATATATCGAAGCTATCTGTTACTGATATTGGGAGAGGACGGAAGATCAGCGCGCTACTTACCTTCATCAGGTCTGCGGTCTTTATGAGTCCTATCCCAATTTGTGGTTATTTAGCTCATCAGCAGTCCAACCATATTAGATATGTACTTAATAATTAAGTAGTTCCTAATAAATGATTTATCAATCTATCTTAAATGAGTCCAGCTTGTCCCGGTTTCTCAATCTGGGCCTGTCGCGATGCCGTCTTCCATCATTGGGGGCGAATAGGCCCTCAACGATGGAAGTTATACTCAGTTATAGGTTGTTGTATTTGGTCAGAGTTCATCGGGTATGCTGTAGACCGATGGCGGCTTTCTGAGGAAAATAAAAACTAGAGGAAATGAAATCGTTTATTCGGCACGATATAGAAAATTAGGTATCCAAATGTATACCTAATTTGTTGGATTAAGGGACACTTTTGAAACTCAAGTTAATATTTTACAAAATATTAAACCGCCGATGTGTTTCCCATCGTCTATAGCAGCGCCCCCTAGTGATCAAAAATGTTTCAAAACAGCAAACTTGCAATTTTTTTAAATGTCGTGCAAATGTATACTTAATATTTTTGACATTTTTATTATGAGTATTATTATATGTATTTCAATGCGATTTTTTGGGTTTCTCTGAAATACATTATAAGTTGATTTGTTTTGTTTAATATGAATATGTGTGTTGTATTGTGAATAATGTGTTTTTTAAAAATGATTTATATGTATACCTAAATCAATCAGCAATAAGCTGAGATAGGACCTTTTCGACTAATACACACCATTGCAGCATAGACTGCCCTCGTTAGCACCCACTTATTGTACCTACTCTTCTGTATTTACTGTGTTTCTTTAATTGTTTGTCTTTCTTTTCATTTGTACTTGTCTGTGCTGTATTGTATGTGTCGAATAAAAAACTATCTATCTATCTATACCTATGGATTTGTTATAATCTGAAATAAATGAATTAATAATAATAATAATAAATGTGACAGTGTTGCCCTTACCTCAAAATTTAGTTAACACCTTCAATAACAATACCTTTCAGATTGTAATGGTGCTAGCCGCAACAAACTTCCCCTGGGACATAGACGAAGCACTCCGCAGACGGCTAGAGAAGCGTATTTACATCCCGCTGCCGACGCAAGAGGGTCGCGAGGCATTGCTGCACATCAACCTGAAGGAAGTCACTGTAGACCCGCAGGTCGACTTGCACGCTATAGCCAAGAAGCTGGATGGATACTCCGGCGCTGATATCACAAATGTTTGCAGGTAAGGCAAAGTTACCTGTGTTTCTGGCTCGGTCTTTGTGTCCGTACACACAGGCCAGTTATTTCTGGTTTGTGCTTTCTCATTATACAGTCGGCTATTCATCATTAAAATTAGATCATAAATTCTTATTTTTATACGATAAATTTATTCTGCAATCTTTGGAATTTGTTTTATAGTATTGGGGTAGATTACCTCAATGGATTATTTGCAATCTAGAAACTATTTAATTGTTGAAAAAAAAAGAACCTCAAATTGTTTAATTACAGTTACAGGTCAACAACAAACATTTGGAAAACTTACAAATTCTGTGGCAGTTACCCATTTTTTTAAAAATTAAATGACAGTCTTATTGTAGGCAATCATGTAATATGAGCAAACATGAAGCCACCTTATCTTTGTTAGTTTACATAGCATATTGCTAACAGATTATTTCAACATTTCAGAGACGCGTCAATGATGTCAATGCGACGAAAGATCGCCGGCCTCAAGCCGGAGCAGATCAAGCAACTAGCCAAGGAAGAACTAGACCTCCCCGTCACCAAACAAGACTTCATGGAGGCTCTTTCGAAATGCAACAAATCCGTCTCTAAGGGCGACATCCAGAAATATCTGTCCTGGATGTCGGAGTTTGGATCCTCCTGATTGTAACCCCACCGCGGGCACGCGACGCCTTATCGTGTATAACACAACATTAAATGGCCTTATCAAGTTTAAAGAACTGCAGTATTACAAAAAGTTTAAATAAAGTGACATATCGGTGTTGCTGGATTAGATGAACATTCCTATTCGGTTTCATTAAGGCTTAACATATGCTGTTTTAGGTTTATAGCACAATAATACCATTTGTATAATTTAATGGCACAGGAGTAAATTTCAGCATAAAGCTTTTAACATGTTCTGAATAATCATAATAAAAAACAGTTCTAACCCAAAGTAAGATGTGTTTTGATGGCTGTTTTTGAACTACCGTCAGTCAAATAGACTTTTAGTCAGCCAGATCGGTCTTCAAATTTGTTTAAAATATTGTTTTACATGGTGATTTTTGTACTTAAATTAGGTTGATATTGAGATTTGTAGTTAAATTTATGTAATTTTATGCCATAACTAATTTAGATGTAATTTTATAGATTTTTTTATAAAAAAATATTATGTTGCTTCAGTATAAGTTTCAGAATTTGGCATTTATTTATATAAAAAAGTATGTTTCGCTCAATTAAAATTTAATTAACATGATTTCATGTGATTACACACGAAAAGGTAATAATTACAGTATTAAATAAAACAATAACAGCTTAATAATCAGGAATTTAATCAATAGCAATAAATTAATAATTAAATCATCATATTGCTAGTTTCGTTACAGAAATTGCAACTGATTTTAAATTGGAATACAGTTCTTAAGATAAATGTAAGTAAAAATATAGTATTTTTGCATTCAAATTAAACGAACTACCTATAATGTAACAAAGACATGAAATAAATCAGTTTTAAACCTTATGATTTCTTTGTTTTAATAAAATGTTATCTCGTTGTCTAAGTATCCACTCTACATGATACATCACATCAGTCAGGGTAAGAGGTGTTTTTTTCAAGTCATACTGCAATAATGATTAGGTATAAACTTTAAATCAAAGGGTACAAATCAGTGCGCTTGTCTGAGCGTTCTTTTTATTAATCTGTCGCTGTTGTAGGATCACGGGGACATGGGCTTATAAACATTTGTTTAGCTAAAAAGTGATTGTTTTCTACTGTTGCATTTGAAATTATGACCAAGTCATTCTTGTCAAGTCATATTACTACACACCGTTCTTAGAAGCCGTTAAATTTGAAATGTATTGTCAATATCATACAATGCCTTTTCGAATGCACTAGCTGTCGAACTTGTGGCCTGTGAGCACCACTTTTTAGCTTTGGTTCAGATTGCACATTATTATTTACTATAGGTAGGTAATAACAAAGGAGTTAGGTATTAACAAGTTTCTAAAGTATTTGTAACTCTGCATAGAGGCTCTGGCTCTTCAGCTGATAGCCCGCGCCGCCAGCCTGTCGGATCAAAGGAAAAGCACCTAATGTAAAAAAAAGTCTGTTGAGGAAGAAGGTACACCTACCTTCTTGATTATTCCTACTATTTTTTTCTAATGATTTTCCTATTGAAAGCCTGTTTGAGCATTTACCAAATTACCAGACGATGAAACTTCCAGGCAAATTCAACTGGCCCATGTTCTAGCGATGGGCGTTGAATAAACGAACTAGTAAAATCAACCGTTCACGTTGAATCTACGCATCGACGGACGCAGATAAACTGACGCGTAGAGACGATGCGTTCACGCGTCCATAGAAGAGTTTATAATGAAACTGAAAAGGTATGAAGGGAAGTTTAGATATTCCGTCAATATAACGAAGTTGAAACATCGACTAGTCGATGAACGAAAATTAACGGTTTCGTTTCGTTTACAACAATTACGTCGACGACCCATCGCTACCATGTTCCATAATTTTCATTTCTTAGCTTAGTTACCTACTCGAACGAAACAAAAATCCACAGATATTTGGTTTCTAAATTATTTGCTTATAATTTAGCTCGGATTTGATGAAGTGTTGGTCGAATGAAATTTTTTTCTCAAAATAATTGTACCTATTTTTTTAAAATATACTATCAATCACTACTTGATTTGATGGCCTGTGTGAATACGTTAGCATCCCTAGTAAATCTGTGGCACAGCGTACATTTTTTTTATACATGAATGTGGAGTAGTAGTTCCAATGAAATCAAAGGTGCAAGTATGTTAATTCCAGATTAATGTCAATGTCATGTTTTTGTACTGTTCATTTTGTGTTGTCCCATTCTTTATAGGTTTATGAATAGTGTAAAAACAATCTGTTTGAGTCTCACTCTATCTAAACCGGCTAAATTTCTGGAAACTCCTCTCCTTATTTTTTAAATCTTGACGACACGACTTGGCAAAATTGTGGCAATCCTAACCATAGAAGCCATAAACAAAAGTTGAAGTTGAAGTTCATTATGACATTGTCATTTCAAGTACTGGGCAACAGGCCGAACGATACCATAGAAAATAGCTTGGTAGAATAGCTTAACATATTTTGCTCGGTTTGTTAAAAAACAAATTTGACTGATTGTTAACTTCCAAGGTTGGTTGGTATCACACAGGAAATTTACAAATCAGGATTTATCCTATAACACTTCTTAACATGAAACATAGAAAAAGTACAAATTATTAATAAACTATTTATAACAATTAGTTTTATTGGTTTTAAAATCAAAATAAATACAATAAACTCATAAAATATTTAAAAAGAGTTTAGTCGTACGCAATGAAGATAGCAATAGTCATCTTGGCGCCAGCGGAAATTTTGACTTTGTAATGTTGGCTGCACTGTACTAACTACGTGGTCGCGATGGTCTACAAAAATGTAAACAAGCACGGAATAAATCTGTATTAGTAACGGAAATTGTGTAAAAATGAGTAAATCATTGAATTTGCCACGAAAATATTGTAACTGAACCCAAATATGTTCATAATAAGATAGTAAATTTGTATGTTACATATTTTTGTTACCGTAGTGAACATAGGTGGAAGCGTCGTTTTCAAGCGACGAAGCTATAGAGATTTCAAGTCCGTAATGGCGGACGCCAATAGTTTGGAAGATTCGTGATTTCAGTGTTCTGTTATTGAGTATATCCCTGGATTTGTGGACAGACTATGTGTGTTTTATAAGTGGACCTATAATTAGTGTTGAGAAGTGTAAGTGATATGAAATATCATATAAACATGACAAAAGCGCTCGGTAGCTATGTAACCTTTTCCCTAACCTCGTTTACGCCAGTGGAGTAGATATGTGATCGATGTGTGTGCTTCGGTGAACGATATATCGTCCGTTCTGCGTTTTACTATTTGTGTCTAGTTTTATCATTGAATAGTGATGGATGTGTCCGCGTCGCAATTTTGCTATCCGACGCCCGATTTCGATGTAACGTAAGCGAGCCGGTCGATCGCTGTAGCGAGTAAGCAGAGATCGCCGTTGTCAGCCGAACATGGCTGCGACGCAGGCAGAGACTCAGCGTAGCGAAGCTAACCTAGAGCAAAATCCGTCTGAGCAGCACAGTGAATCTCGGAACGTTTTGTTGCAAAACGGCACCGACAAGTCCGCCGGGCGCGTTCCGCCGGATGGCGTCGTGAACACAAAGAGCAGGTCGCCGATGTCGGGCGATCCTCAGCCGCGCGACGGCGAGCCGCCCGGCCACGACCGGGGCGGCGAACGGCCGGTTCCGGACCAATACGGCCAGTATCGATATCCGGATGGCGCGGATCCGTACTACGCGCAGAGGCCTGGCTTTCCCGGCAAGCCGAGGCCGCCCGGTCCTCCGCAACCGCGGTTTTTTCCCGGGCAGGCGGTATCGCAGGCTCCAGGACCCACGCCCACACTCAACTCGTTGTTACAATCGAGTGGCGCCCCACCGCACCGATATCCTAATAGTTATGAGCAGCCGCCAGCTGGCTATGGACCAGGGCCAGGCTGGCCTCCTCCAAGATCGATGCCACCTTATAATCCTCAAGGAAGCCCATATAGAAATTCAACGGTAAGTCCTTCCACTGTGTATTCATTTGGTGTAAATATGGCTCTGTCAGCATTGTTTTCAATGAGTTGAATGATCTTTCGCAAACTCAATTTTGAATCTCTTGCTATATTGCAGGGGTCTACTTTCATTGTATTGATATGAACTTACCTCATGGTCTGAATTCAGTATATCCATAATGGTTCTATATGTAAAGAGCTCTGCCCAACATGTGAAGGCTATAGATGAATTTTTAAAATCAATGCTGATATCAAATCTTAATAAATAAAATACTGTTTCTCAGGGATATAGGTATAAAATTTGCTAAGAACCTATTAAAACTAGGAAATATGTAAAATGTATCTTAGTAAATCCACAAGCTAAACTTAATTAAGTCTGATCAGTATTGCTACTTGTTATGAAAAATGTCATACATTTTGAATGGGTTCTGAAAATAGAAAATATGATAACATGTCTGTCTTTCGATCTGTCTGTCCATGTGTCACACCCCAGTTTCTTCCTCAGTTTTACACATAAAATTAGGTTGACAGATATGTCGCAATAATCCAGAGCTTGGAAACAAGTGTTGGCAAAGTTTTAAAACCCCCTGTATTCAATGTTGTATTGCAGCGTCCTTCTGTATTGTGAAATTTTGAAGTCATTTAAAACAATAACAATTGGTTACACTTTTGAACATTCTATTATATATTGCGGGGCCCTAGAGATAAAACTGTAGAAACCCTCAAAACCCTACTATAAGAATTTGGATGAAATTTGGTATTATTTGTAACCTAGAATAGCACATACGCTACTTCATTCTACTACTAGGCTGCTTTATTCAGATAAATCCATATTTTTAGTAGAAGCTTATAATTAGGTTAATACTCAACATCCTCTGTATGAGTTTCCCTACCGGAGGCAAAACTGGATGTTGGGGTTGGCTAAATTGTCCTCTATTTCTGCCCTGAGGAATGTAATTTTTTCCATCACACAACCAAGATTGTATTTTATGTTTTTATCTTTTAATAGAACTATTGTGTCATACAAGCATATGCCCCACCTGTTGGTTAGTGGTACCATATCGCTTGTGACACCAAAGATATCACTTGTGCATTGCTGATCCTGAGACAAAACAGGTGAAAAGTCTCATGTGCCTGTAATGTATATCCTTGTAGGTTCTTAAACAAGTGTCTGAAAAACAAAGTTTCTGTAGCCATTCTTATGGTTTCCGAAGTTCCACATTAAGTACTACGGGTAAGTTGGAATTAATAGCAAATATTAAAGTCTAACAATTCCTCTAAAAAACTTCTATGGACTTTCTTTTGTCATTTTGAAATTCGGCACCAAGAAAAGGTCATCTGGTACTATTAAACGGGAAATTATGAAAATTATGAAAATTATTCTTTTCAATTTATAACTAAAATTGTTATTTACGGATGTTCTGTGCAATATTCACTTTTAGTTTAGTACCGAATTCACCGTTAGATGTCGCTAGTATACCTAAGGCGGCCTTTTTTGCCGACGGGAAATAAGCCTTTGCGCTCGAGTCGAACTCGTTCTTGGCCGATTTTTCTATACATATTTTTTTTAGCTCCGTATAAGAAAATAATTCATAAATCATAGAGAAAACTGTTAAGAAAATTATTATTATTATTAATAAATTTGGTCCCACCAGATGAACTGCTGGACCAGTTCTGTAATCATTTTTGTTCATTGATATCACGGGGATAATAATAATTTCTTAGTGAAATGGGTACACTGATGAAACCTTGTAACGAAAGGCGCTCAGTTTACTAAGAATAAAAGTTGTCTTATTATGTTTGGAAAGGTTTATTAGTCAAAGTAAATCGTGAAATCGACTTCTTTTTCACTATCAAAATAAATAACAAAATAAGTAACTAAAAAAAGTTGTCTAATTGTGTCATTCTGATTTTGAAAAAGAAAATATATTGTGTGGCCGCCGCATCGTTACATGTTTATTTTGATGAAGTGTCAAACGTGACTATTAGAGTGTATTACTGAAGTGAATTTACGCCGATTCCTCGACTGGAAGAAGCATAATTTAAACTTTTACTTATCTTGATAAAAAAACGCGAAATGATCATTTATTTTTGTTAACTTTAGTCTTCTGTGGAAAGTCTACTGGGTTTATCATCATTACCATGCCCTGGAAGATCGGCTCTACTCATCCACTTTACTCATCCACTTTCTACCTGACTCCTTTCGAATGGAAATATTCTTGTAGGGATGGTCTTTTACTCACTCACCATTATCATAGCACTAAGTGCTAAGTGATGTCATAGTATGGTACTCATAAAAATAACTAGAATCACAGAAGTTTTATTCCTTGGAAAATAAATAGCTAAGTCTATAAAAAAAACGATAAAAACAAACCCGTCGTTTCGGTTTTTACTAACGATATGAAAGCAAGTGAACGACTACTGTTCCCGTCACAGCAGCGTGTCAGTGTCAGCTGTCGCGTTGGTCGGTATAAAAGAGGAAAAAACATCGTGGAGGAATAACAAAGCCGGCTCGCCGCTCAGTTAGCAGATATAAAAACGAAAGCCCACGATAGTGAAAGTTTGATGTGTAGGCAAATATTACTCGCTTCGAGGCGGAGATTTGTGCGTTCTCCTCGCAGTTCCAAAAGGGTAGCTCAGCGCTAGGCTTTGCCAACGTTTCGCTCTCCCTACACATACATTATGTAAAGGTGCCGGTTTGTGTGCGTTGACGGAATCAACCTGAATGAAACTTGACATCTGACACGTGTATCTGCACACTAGAACAACGTGCACTCTGGCATTTCCTTTCTATTTTGTTTGCAGTTTTTGGAAAACACACCACTAGCTTAATTTCGTTGACGTGTTGTTAGGTTGTGAATTATTCAGTAAGCGAACTTTTTTAGTGATTGATTTTGATAAGATGATCTAACCGGGAAAAGTACCACCATCATCATTTTATCTCCTCTCAGGTTGTCCCACACATCTTCCCTTCTCTATCATCTGCCATTTTAGTACTTGTACTGTTAAAAAGCAGAGACAAGAAAAAAAAATGTTTTTGACGTAAGCTGTACCAAAGAGAAGCGTACGTAAATCCTATCAATCTCGAGTTGTTTGTGGCACTCTACTCGCGGTCGTAAAACAATGCATCGACCACGTGCCTGTTTACACTTTCGAGTTCACATTCAAGGTCGTACGCATTTGTAAGGATGTATCCGTAGGCTGGCCGGTGAACAAATACCGGTTACACAACAATGTCCCACTTCCCACGATATGGATTTACTTCCGTCCGTATATCCGACACGGTGTTATGATTCATTGAATGTTTTACGGTAATTATAGCACTTTGAATATTTATTAGCGGTTTCGTAACTATATTTGACTGTGGCTACATAAAAGTAATCGTTTTGGTATCTATTGAAACCATCAAAATCGTTTCGTTGGCTCTTTTAGCCAATATTGAGCGCTAAGGAAGAGGTCTTTTCTCAAACTATTTTCCTTTAGTTGAGATAATCTGACCCAAGTATCAGTCATGCATGATTGATTGAGCGAGCGAAGCGAGTGAGTGAGCGAGTGATCTCGGAAGGCAAATTGGATAAATTTACGCTTTATGTATGTGTGTCCGAGTTAATTCGATTGTCGTGGAGATTTTTGAATAAATGGGATGGTTTTTGAGATATATGGAGAGGCAAACTTCGCTGATCCATCGCAAATGTAGTAGAAAATTAACTTAATTATATGTCTATGATGTTGGTTATACCTAATTAGTATTTAAGTTTAGCACGCCAACCTCTGTTTCCAACCGCTAAGGATGACTAGTAGAAAATACTTATTTTATACTTATAAAATAAGTAATATTTAATAAGTAAATTACTAACCGTCTGCACTTAGCTTAGACTTAAGCGTTTCTTACTGACATTTGATCCTAGAAGTCTGTCAAGTTTGTTTAGGGTTAATGCAGACAGACATTAGAGACATATTTCTATGACAAAATTCATGGTTATACCGCATGAGCAGAGAGTAATACTTAGGAATTCCTAAGATCTATCAATATGACATTACGTCAACTACGCGGGATTCTATTGTTTGGTTTTACTCATCTCTCCGCTCATCTTTGCTGGATACCGGACCTTAGTAATTGCCTGAATTGATTAATATTAAGTTATTTAAAGGTTGTCGCTATTCGTGATAATACCACCCATTGTAATCGCGCGATTAGTTTGTAATTTGCTCTGTTTATTTGTCAGCAACATAATCATATAGTTGTGCATAAAGTGGTATCTATCTATCTATTAGTTTCATTTGCGTCGTACACAAATAAGTGTTCCTACTGTATTTGATTACACTATTGGAGACGACGATAACCTTTCCCTGTTGGGAAATTCATAACACAGCCGTTTACGGGTGGGCATTGTAATCGAAATCAGTATGACGTTACGCTGATTATTATTAATGAATGGCTTAAATGGGCTAGTATTGTGGAATTAGTCATTTATCTCGGCATTTTGTTTACCCACAATCGTGTTAGATAGTTGTCGATAAGGAGACACGTGGTAACGGGGTCGTCGACCCGACATACTCAAGCTCACCGACCGACAGCTCGGTAATAATAATAAAATGTTTCCGTGCGACTGGTTCAAGGGCGAGCCGCTGATATCGGCGCCCGCTATATTTAGATTTAGCTGTGTGTGATGTCGATGTGTGTGTGCTCGCCTACCTAGTCTACATACCTCTACCTACACAATTGTCTTGCAATACGGGTGGTATTGCCGGTATCCATTTTATACTATAAACTTTCTTCAATGCCGTTCTTGCGAACTTTACATAAGTAGCGATGACGTTAACATAAGGTAACGAGAGGGCTGTTGACGTTTATTGCAGGTTACATACGCTTAAAATGAAATCAAACCAGTTGTTAGATTGAAACACTATACTTATTATAAGGTCTGTTTATAACTAATGTTTTGACAAAACAATTAAATAAATAAATAATGCTGGACATTTTCACACAGCATCATCTAGCCCCAAACTAAGTAGAGCTTGTATTATGGAAACTACATGACTGATATACTACTTATATACATTTTTTTTGTAAATACACACATAATATACATAGAAAACACCCAGACCTGAGACAAATATTTGCAGATACAAACATTTGTCCCGTGGCGGGAATTGAACCCGCAACCTTCTGCGTCCCAGGCGGACCTTCGCCCACTGCGCCAGAGGTTGTCAATTGACAAAAATTGACGCGGGCTGATGTATATTTTTCGACCGATTATCGTCAGCCAGTGCTGACGATAATCGGTCGAAAAATAACTAATGCGTAAATAATTAGGTGGCTGCTTATGACAAGACAGTCTTGTCATAAGCAGCCACCTAATTATTTACGCAAGCAAATGGATATGGGAATGAGCTAACCATGGATCTAAATTATGTCATACTTAGCAATACCCTAATCTTCTAAAACTTGAAAATGGGAAGATTTAGGTTGATAAGTGGCCGCCTTGTCAAGTTATAGAAGTTTTTGACATAGCTTAGCCTGTCAAAATGAGTCGTTGCCCAATGCCATTTTGATAATGTAATTGAACCTAGAACAGAGCTGATGTAATACGTAAGAACCGACTTGGGAACTACAGAACTCTAATTTAAAACTCTATGAACATTTTTAAGAAGCCAGTAGCGAAGAAACTCTGTATTATAACGAAGTTCAGTTTCCGAGATGCACATTCTGTCATTATTGTCTATTTCTAGCAAGTTTTCAGAGATACTTTTTATGACGATGTCTAGTGATTTTAACTCCAAGCATATCTTCTTTTTATATCCCAATGTTGAGAAATTCGTAAAAGCTACACTGTATATTTTACGTTATTATAAGATTTCGATTATTATAAGTATTAATTCGTTATGTATGAATTATTGACGACACTATTGCATTAGAGATACTACGCCCCACATCACTTTCGAAACCCAATAGTGGATCGCATCGCCAATTACCGGATTTCCAATCCAATTCTGATATCTATTCCATCTCCGTATTTAGGGCATTACGTGGTTGAGCTGTGCCACTGTGCGTAGTGCAGTCTCTGAGTAAATTTCGCTCTCACTTTCGCATCGCACTAGTGACGCTGCTGTGTACATGAAAACGAGATGAATGGGCCGACGGAGGCCGTTCATTCTCAGTCCGTGATGTGGATTTTGTAAAATCAATGCGAGCCGCCTCGGAATCGCCGCCGCCCGATAATCGTGTCATTGTGCTATGCTTGGATAATAGCTCCGACCACGATCTTCTACCGCATCAGTTCACTCACCGCTTAACTGCCTCATCTATTCAAATTTCACTTGGCATTACTATTTCGTTGGTTAAATATCAAGTGGATCTTTAAATACCCCTGTAGTATTAAATGAATACCTATTATAGTATCATAAACAATTTTATTCATGGTAACTACTTAGGATATTGTAGGTAGCTACAACTAGTATTGTAGACAAGCCTGTCGTCAAATACCTATTCATTAATAATAAGGCAATGTCTCGATGTTCTTCTTATAAGTTTTACAAGCTTTTTTTGCTATTTTTATAAACAATAACTGTCAGGTCAGTGCGCACTACTAAAACCAACACCAGATCCAGCAATCAAAGAATCGATACTAAATGTGTTCGTTAGTCACAGGAGTCTGTCACAAAGTACATTCGTCAGTCCTTGATAATGTATGTAATAAGTATAAGTAAACATCATGCACCTTACTTTATTGCAAGTATTGGTGAACAAAGACGTCACTCGTCCTGCATTCATTCATACACAATAATATGTTGAATGTTGTAATGGGGTCGTTAAACCTTGCTGACGTCACGTAATTGCCGGCTCCCTTCGCCGAGGTCGGTCCTCAGTTCAAATCAAAACGTCGGATTAATAACAAGGGAATTTTTGTAGGTCAAGCTTTATCAGTGCTAGCGGCTGGTTCGAGATAACGCGCATGAGTTGTAAATTAATAATAATGTTATTCAATGACTTATTTCACAATCAAATAATGTAAACGTAAATTCGTCATATCATAATTAGAACATGGGTTCCTATGAAGATATCGAGGGTAAATAATATAAAAAAAAAATTAATAATGTTGGGCATTTTTCAAACAGCATTTAGCTCTACAGTAAGCAGAGCTTGTTTTATGGGAACTACATGACTACTCATGTACATTTTTTTTTGTAAATACAAAGAAATATTAAAACTAATATTATACATAGAAAACACCCAGACTTGAGACAAATAGTTGCAGATCATACATACATACATTTGTCCCGCGGCGGGAATCGAACCTGTAACCTTCTTCGTCTCAGGCGGTTTAAGATTAAATTTAATTCCAAGTTTCTCCAGAGCAAACATCCTACTACCTACTTTATTGGTGCATCGTTTGGTGCTATTTGATACAATCAAAATATACATGGCAAATCCAAATTCGACACAAAATTAAATGCCACTGCGAGATATGAAACGAATACTTGCATTGTTACATGCTATATCGCCCAAGTATCCAGAACTACAGTACTTATGGCAACTGAACCATTTGTAAACTTTTCACCACAGCTCGCCAACGTCAATGATACAAACAATGTGACGTAATACCACAGAAGAAATCATAGTGACTACCAACGTCGATAAATGTGTAAGCATAAGTATCTGTATAAAGAGGGCCACTGCCAAGGACTTTACTCTGAGCTCAGTCAGAAAGGTAATTGACTTCAACTTACAGACGTACCCAACGACCTAAATAAATTATACGTACTTATGTGAGTTCACTGTTTAGACTTTACATTGTTACTTTCATTGAATATCTTGATAACTGTATAAAGTGAAGGACGCACTGAAGTGATCTAAAAGGTAGAAATATAGTAGTAATTAATGAGAAAAAGAAAAAGGTGATACCTTTTTATTTGCAAAATGTTGTATTTAGTTTGTAAACTAAAAAATAAATTTGTCCCGAAGATATTGCGCTCGTGTTAGATGGAAAACATTTATTATTTTTACTCTTATATTTTACCAAACGTGTTAATTTTTGGAACTCCGGGCAAGTTCCGTACGCGGACTCAGTGAACTCTGTCATTAGACAAATTATAAATGTATCAAAAAAATCTAAAATATCGACATGATTCACATCACTATACTACAACTTAACATAAGTTGAAACTTGATTTTCCACAACGAGTTGAAAAATCTCCGTATTAATTAATTAAGCTTAGAACTATGAGAATAAACATTCTCATAGAAATGCATAGATGTGGCACTCATCAAGGCATTTTTTTTTGCACAGAACATACAACTCGGTTCAATTTTTTTTCCTAAAAAATATATCGTCCTATTACAGAATAAATAAAAAACAATGCTTTATTGCACAATATAAAACCAGTACATAACTTAATGCTTATTAGCATTGTCTTCTAGATAATCTTTGTGTAATGAAGAGTGGGGCGCGCGGGCTTTAGCGCGTTTGTAGAAGATAAAATATATGAATGAATGAAAATACTTTTTATAATATATGATAACAAAATAAACAAAACCTTTACTAATAGTACAATGGGCGGTCTTATCGCTAACATATAAAAAATATGTTGATGAAAACTTCAGGCGGACGGAAAAATGGGGTCATGATTTTCACGATGCCTTTCTCTGTTCCACTTATTAATTTTCAAAATTTAACACACATCTGTAACTCTTTTGAAAAAAAACGTGCATCCTTCTTGGGTATAACAGTACCACTGATTCGTGGAAGTTTCTCGGATCTGCAAAACCTATCTTGTTTCGAGTGCTTCTTGAGGCGCTCATAAGCGTTAGTCCGTAAATCGCGACATCCTAAGATTCTAAATTCTATTGTAGTTATTTATTTTAAGATTGGTTCATCTCTTAGTAGAGTCAAGTAATGGTCAAAAATATTGGGTGGTTCCTGATGAATATATGTGTCGGTTTGGTGTTTATTTATTATTATTTCTAATATTCTACCTAATAATTTTCTGTATGAAAATCTCAAGAAAAGCTGTTTTAGAGTAAAAATTGGGTTCAATTCCTAAACGACATCGATACGGCCGGGGCGCTTGGAATGTTTATAGCACTAAAATTTCGGGAAAGATATTTATTACCTGTTAGCTTCTGTCCACGGCTTCACCTGCATGGTACCCGGATGAAAAAGTAAAAGTAGTGTTATTCTGATGTATAAGCTATATTACTGTAAAGTTTCATCAAAATCCGTTCTGTAGTTTTTGCGTGAAAGAGTAACAAACATCCATTCTCACAAACTTTCGCGTTTATAATAGTAGTAGGACAAATTGTACATTGGTTTTGAGAGAGTAAATGCGAAAAAAGTGCGTTTTCAGACTTTTTGTAAGCGTCGTTAAAGCCACAACCTTTTGCGTGCTGTTAAAACTTTAATTCAATGAAGTTTCGTTTAAAATTTGCTTTGCTTCGTTCTTAAGTTCTTCTTTCTTATCTAGCCCAGCGCTTAAATTCGCGTAGAGGAAGCATAAAAACCTGGTTGGCCATTAGCACAATCGAAACAGTTGACGGCAATTTATTATAAAATTGTTCCTTACAATGGCCTCGGAAACGGTAAGCGCGGCGTCGGCGATTTGACCACGATCATCGATAGCCGTTTATGAGCTTGTGCCGAGGCGAGATGATGCCGTTACGATGCTGATTAGTAGTAGGTATGCTTTGGAGTATGGAGTTTCATACAAAGAATACTGAACGGTTCAAGTTGAGGCGGTGCCGATCCGGTTTCAGGATGATAGGCGTGCCTTAAGTCTGGCAATAACCTGATTTATTTGTAAAGATGGCTTGTAAAACCATTGCATTGTGCTCACACAAGCATGAGTTCCCAAGATTAAGTAAACGTAATCCATCAAAGACGTTAATGTTTTCCTCGTAAAATAGATAAATGTAAAATAGAAAGACTGGTCATATACCTCGTAGAAATCTTACTTATCGTGGTAAACGACCTCCTAAAGTGTAGCGTACCCTTATGTATATGGGTACCTATATACATAAGGGTACGCTACACTTACTTATTCACAGACTTAAACAATCCGATCTTTGTAGGTATAGTTAGGTATATCTCGAAGGATTTCTAAATGAAACCTGTGGGTGGGAAAGGGGTCTCTTTATTAGGTCAATGTTACTCCTGTGTGTTGTGACCTTTGTTTATATTCCCGAGTGTACTGGTACACATACCTATACAAAGTATGTGCAGAGGTAATGTACCCCTACTCACTATGAAAAGATGATAGTAGGTTACTTATGTTTGCTTTTTCAAAATAAATGTTGCCTGCATCTTTTTGGTTTCTGGCTTCTTTGGCTTTATACGTAGATTATATAAGTTTGACAAGCAATTATATGGAATTGTGTTAGATAAGTTCAGAATGCTGTATTAAATCTGACTTGGACACTGCTTTTGTGGCGCAGAAGTAGATAAGAAGGAAATATTCAATTAGAGTTGCTTCTAGTTGATGTTGTCAGCTAAGAAATCTTTGTGCAAGCCACCTGTTGCCTAACCGCACCACCTAGTTAGCGTTACCGCGAGCTTGACATTCACTGAGGCTCGTGACGGCACAGACCGAAATAACTTGCCGTAACCGACCGCATAACAGATGTAATGCTTGTTCTATGTATAGAGAGTCTTATAATTAAAATACACAGACATCGGTTTTATATCTTTAGCTACTAGTCTATGACGCCGGAGATTGCAAAGTGGATGTGTACACGCTCGTGACTGTAGTTCTGTTTGTTAATTCCTATGTTTTAGGCGCAAGTATTATTTTCGACCAATATTATACATGCAGGTCACCTCAAGCGATTAGATACGACCTGTCTCATTATTTAAAGCTTTATGCTATGCTAATATAATGCCAATGGAAAAAAACAAATTTTGACAGAAGAATGATTTCATGGTTTAAAAGCTTTTGACATTGCTAAGCCTGACAAAATGAGTGCCATTGTCTGGTTTTCATACCCATTTTGCTAGTGTAATTAGGGGGCCGGAATGAATGCGAGCAGGCAACAAATTGGCAAAAATAAGGCAACGAGTACCTAATCAAACATTTACCCAGTTGTCCTTCCTTTCTCATCCGCTTAAGATATTACACAATATTTACTTTATGTAATTGCAGTATTTACTTAACAGTATAATAATAAGAATACAAAGCCCATTGATGTTCAAAGACGTTCCGTAAAGTACAGTTATTCGTGGCACGTGGCGCCTCGGAAGTGGAATCGAAACAGATGATTCAATGAATACGTTTTACGTGCCATTGTTGATACTCAGTACATAAAAAGTAAAACCGGTCAGCAGACCTTTTATCGTTTTTCACAGGAGCTCGATGAGAAGAACGGGATAATAATAGCAATAACAGTCAATCTCATTCATTCTCTCCTGGTTACACAATATATGTAGGTAGTTATGGTTCGACGTTTTTTTGTAAAGATACGCAAAGGGATAGCCCGACGGCGGCAGCGGCGGCGTTTAATATGTAAAGGAAGGCAAGGTTACACTCACACATTGGTGGCGTGTCGGTGTAAGATGCGTTTGTTTGTAGTAGAGGGAATCCCCAACTTTTTACAAACACAATCAAAGTTATGTAATGTTTGCTCGTATCCGTCGGCGCACACTGGCTGCCACTGTTGTTGTACGAATGCCAATATTTACATAGCATGCCTTGCTTCTAGTTATCATAAGTTAATTAACACCACAATACTTTTGTAATCAATACTCTTTGAGTTATCTCTGTTGATACGTTTGTGTTTTATTTTAAACATTTAATTCTTCTGAAAAATCCATTTTTTTATTATAATTCATCATCATTAGATTTAAGAGTTATGCTCTTGTCGGTGATGTCCCTCCATCTAAATCCAATGCGGTCTCTTTTACCCCTTTATTCAACATGACAGCGACTTTGCCCTTTTTGCCCGGCTCATGTAGTCTACTAAAAACCTTCCTTATCCTTTTCCTACCATATTTCCCTCGATTATGGTCTTTATCGAGCTATAATGACTTAAGTTAACCAACCATCTTTTCCTTTTCTAAAAGAAATTATATTCAGAAGGATAGTTTTTTATCAGCTCTTTTCATGATCTTTTCAGTTACCTTTAAATAAATTGTACCAACGAATGGTCGTCATAGCCAGGTAACTCTTGGCTCTATGAAAAGCATACTTCATTCGATTCAGGCTGCCACAGTTTGCCTTCGAGAGTTTAAATGGTTCTGATTACTTAAAATTCAAATGCCAACTTGAAAGCGTACACAGACGGGTGTTACAGTTTTTGCCGAAACTGTAGCATGCTGGGTTCGAAACTATAGCTTGAATGTCTATAGACGAAACAGTAAGATTTCACAAATACCATGTGTGTGTTTTATTATTGCGAATTATTGCTATACGATGTAATTTCCTCTGAAAAACATATTTATTTGCAATTGCATGGTAGCCGAATCCGTTGTTTCTAAGTTTATCCTAAAATAACTTTCAATCAATCAAATTTTTAATACACTTCAAAGATTTTATTTCATAACTATTTGTTGCCCGCGGCTACGCCCGCGTGGTATGTTGATAAAAGTAGCATATGATCGTCTCCAGGCTTCAAACTATGTCCACTTTTAAATGAATCGAACCAAGGATTACAATTTATACAAAGTTTAGAACTCAATTGCACACCACCAAAGGGTAATTTTGAAAAAATAAAAAATACGTGTTTCATTATTTATTAAAGTTTATGTGTACCGAGTTTTGAGTGAATAAAACCAAGGAATATTTTTTTTCCATAGAAACTACCACCCTGTTTAACCCCCTTAGGGTTGATTTTCGAAAATAAGATTAGCTTATGTGTTATTCCAGAACCTAAACTATCTACATTCTAAATTTCATCAAAACCGGTTTAGTAGTTACGTGGTAACAAACATTCACACACACAGACTTTCGCATTTATTATATTAGTAGGATAATAAAGACACTACCATACGTATTACTATCCAGTATCTCTACATGACAGCACTCTGCTAGTAAAAGGTTCTTGCAACAACAGATGTTTTCATTAAATAATTGACGACCTCTGGCGCAGTGGGCGAAGGCCCACCTGAGACGCAGAAGGTTGCGGGTTCGATTCCCGCTGCGGGACAAATGTTTGTATGATTTGCAAATATTTGTCTCGGGTCTGGGTGTTTCTATGTAAAATATGTATGTATTTAAAAAAAAGTATATAAGTAGTATATCAGTCATGTAGTTCCCATAATACAAGCTCTGCTTAGTTTGGGGCTAGATGATGTTGTGTGCAAAATGTCCACCACCATTATTATTATTCAACAACCTCTGTGACGCAGTGGGCGAAGGTCTGCCGAGACGCAGAAGGTTGCGGGTTCGATTCCCGCTGCGGGACAAATGTTTGTATGATCTGCATTCATTTGTCTCGGGTCTGGGTGTTTTCTATGTATAATATGTATATATTTACAAAAAAAATGTATATAAGTAGTTTATCAGTCATGTAGTTCCCATAACACAAGCTCTGTATACTTTGGGCCTAGATGATGCTGTGTGAAAAATGTCCAGCATTATTTATTTATTTATTTATTCAATATGGAACTTTTATGAAGCGATTACTATCACGACTACTACTTGTAAGCCAGCCTCCGTAGCTGGGATATTTTTCAATGAAATTTCTTTGTGTATGCTTCTAAAACAGCTTCTGACCAAGCACGGACCTGGCTCTTTGTCGGTCGGACTTCGGAACCCTACAAATTAGCCAAACCAATGGTAATAAAACTGAAAAATATGTTCTATAAGCTTACTCACAAAGAAGTATTAACGAAGTAATAGAAATATAAATGAAGAATGAAACTGGGTTAAAGTTTGGGGTAATAATGAATGAATGCAATCGTGCCGACAAGCCGGATTGGAATCCAGCATTCCTAACGGCGCTACTGCTCACTTGTAATGTCGCGTTTGATGCATTTCATACCTTACCTCCTTACTCGGTTTTTCAAATTATTTTTATTAGATATGCAGACTGTAAAGCAAAACCTCGGGCATCAATTCCACGATATCGGCTAGGTGTCCTCCGTCTATATACAGAGGTGTCTGTAATATCAGCCAAGTGCGAATTGACTCCCGTATAGAAGGTTCCGTACCAAGGAAACAAAGTTGACTTGACAAGACTTGTTTTACTAGGTTTTTGTTTATTGAAATCACAAGTATCATATAGAAACGTCAACTTAAAAACTACGTGAATTTAAAATTTTAATGTGAATTTACGCCGATTCCTCGCGCGAATTAGGCAACAAACTCTGCTTTGTTATTTTTTTGATGATCCTTCATTCAGCTTTAGTGTGGTGCCAATCCAACGAGGTGAACTCATTATAGAAAAAGAGTGCTACTCCAGGAATTAAATAGTCTAAAAAGTATCAACCAAAGTTCTTAAGACAACACACGATTCGCCTAACCTATTATACCTATGTATATAAACTTTAAGTTAAGTTCTTAAAACTAATCGTTAACGGCATTTTATAAGAAGAACTTATAATGTATATTATAAACATATATGTTTTTAAAATGTTTTTGATTACAGATTACCTTCCGTCCACAGCTTCGCTCGCGTTGTATGTGTATATCCTATGTGGTCATGAACAGTATTTATTTCGTCCTAATCGGTTCAGCCGTTACTTGGATTAATAGCATCTAACATCTACTATTTGAAGAGCTTAATGAGAGTATAATAAGGTTTTATACGAGGCTTTATCTCGATATTTTTTTTATTGAATAAGAGTAAAACAACATTTTTGGAAGAGAGAGCCGTTACTGATGGTAAGGATTCAGATTTGTTTATTTGCGAAACAGTGTTTATTAACAGTGCGGTAATAAAATAAAAATGTATTAAATGTCGAGTTATTTCAGAATGAATATAAAAACATTTTATGCAAATTAATTAAATTAACGAGTACAGTAAACATTTATTATTATTATTCCTTTTTATTTATTTAAATCTCAGGCTATGCCTGGAGCCTTTATAGGCATTAGTGGAGCCGAAGCTAACACTAAGAGGCCTTTTTGTACAAAACAATATATAAAAAACGTTACTTTGTGGATGGCGACTGATGAAAAAATTGTAAATATTGGGAGATATACTGGGCTATTGCAGGAGTATATGCTTAAGGAATGGTTGCTGGGCTATGTAGGATGAACCGGCACCTGCCAAATCTGGTTCAAATTCAAATCAAATCATTATTGTTATTATTGCTACAATACTACTTATCAATTCATTATAAAAAAAGAACACCGTTCAAGTCGTTAAAATTTGAGATTAAGATATTCATTTACATAAGTTAGCCTACTCTAAGAGTATTTTTTTTTATTTTGGTTATTAAGAATTTTCCCTACTTTTAAAATTTATACATGGAACCTTCTCTAACTACAAAAAAAGACTGTGATTTCCTATTTAGTTATCTGTATTGGATTTTAAAATATTACAGTGTAAATAAACGAATAGATAGATAGATAGATAGAAAATTATTTATTGCACAACTAAAAAGTACTGTACATAGGCGAACTTAATGCTAGATAGCATTCTCTTCCAGCTAACCTTTGTGTTATATGGAGAACATTCAAGTGTGGATGGATCAGGGGATTTCTGGAACTCTTGCCTAAAAATCCCCTTTGAGCACTGGAAGGGGATTTGTGGAATAAGCACATTTCTTTATTAAAGATAATGCATGGATTTTTTTTATTTAAATGTAATTATTTAACTACCTAGTGTTAGAGACTCCTAACTGATTGTACTATCAGGACAAATAATCTTCGTCAACCGGAAGGCTGACGGTACTGTGAGTATTATTCTGTGGGACCAACCTGAGCACTAGGTGCTTTCATTTGACTTCTTGAACCCTTCAAAAATTGTTGTCTTCGTTGCTCATTTACCAACTTCAAAGACCTGTTATACAAGATCCACTTGCTTTGATCTATTTACTGAAGATACTGACTAAACTAGGTAAAGTAATAAAACCAAATTGTTTAGGAAATCGGTTTTATTTCTTATTATTCTCCTCAACGCATAAATCATAATCGATGTCGTATAGAGCGGTCCTTTGTTTCACTGGAGACTCGAGGACCGACTCGGCAGCTCCAGCTCTGTCCGGAAAACTCGCTGAGGTATCGTAGGGTCGGATGATTACTTATTAACGTAGATGGAGGCTGGCTGAACGCGGGCGGGTCGCTCCGAACTCGTCGCGCGATCGATGCCGAGTTCGCCAATGGCGTGCTGCCGCCCCCGCCGCCTGCACCCTGCGCAACCCTCTCCGCTTCCCCCCTCGCCAACCGCACCCCGCAACACCGCCCCCATAAATCATTGAATCCGCCATAAAACACCCCGATGTTCGTAAAAATGTAACTCTAATTGGCGAACAAGAGTCAGTCTCATACCTCTAACAGTCAAACTACATCGGGAATCCTTCAGGATGACGTAGTTTACAGACGTAAAACATTGATCAAAGTGTAATAGCGTTTTCCCGTCTCGTCGCTCGTTTGCCACGTCAGAGCAGGGCTCGTACGAATAATTGAATTTCCATCACAGAACAAAATGAAAGCTGAAAACTGAAGCGGGCGGGCGACTTTGTTGGCACAGGGTATTATTTCGGACGTAAATTATTTAGACACAGTATCTGTCTGCTTCAAAATTGATATTTTGAGTTTGGTAAAACATTGCCGATTAAAGTAGGCTGTTCGTTATTATTTCATCAGATGGGAAATGTAATGAATCTTTTTATTTGACAGCGGTATAAAATAGCTTTGAGCATAAAAATATTTTTGAAAACTGTGATCTCTTCTTCAAATGAACAAATTTATGTGTATACGCTTGTATATATAAAATAAGAACAGGTAGGTTACCTGTTGTGAATTAAAACGACAAAGTTGACAAAATCTTAACTGAAACAGCTGTTCCGTAAGGGTTCAACGACCTCAAAATTAACGACCTCAAATCTACGCCTGAATCCATAATGCACTTCATACTTATTTTCTACTCTATCCTAATGGTATTAGGTATTTAAATCATGGTATTATAAACCTAGCTGAACAGACACTACTGATTCTGCCGCAATCTCGTTTTCAAAGACATTTGCTGAAAACATATGTTTTGTCCTTTTAATGTGACCGGCAATCATCTCATCAATCATCAATATATATAAAACTGTTTCGTTACTGATTGGAGAATCAACGCACAGCCTAAACCATAAGTCCTAGAAGCATGAAACTTGGAGGGTGTATTCTTCTTATGGTGCAATAAGAAAGGAACTTGGATATTTTTAACCCCTTAGCGAGTGAAAAGGGCTGTAAACCTTTATATGAAAAAATGGTATTCCTTGATCTTACAGTGTTGAATCTTCACATAAATATTTTTTAATCCAAATGATAAACTAGTAATATAATTATCTCCCCAAACTACTAAGGGGTTGTAGAGGGTGTCCAAGTTTGTATGGGAACTTTTTTTCCGGGTACTCGGCATAAATATTATTTGGTACCAGTGATAAAAGACAAATACAAATTTTTTTCTTACACAAGTTTGTTTTAGAAATGTTAAACGCTTGGTGCGATTTGCTGTAAACTTAATTTGGATACTTAAAATACAAAAGAACTGAATACGTATCAGGGTATTCAAAGCCTTTAAGGGTGCGAGGCATGCTACCTATCAATTACCTATCCTACGCGAGTAAAACCGCGGGCATCGGTTAGTCTAATCATATATCTATAAATAACGTTACATTTGTAACTGGCTCCCGACTTCTGATCAGAAGGTCACCGGTTCGAACCCGGTCGAGCACCAATAGATTTTATTAGTCGAAAAATATGTAAGAATGGTACCATTAATGTTTCAACGGAAAATAAAAATTACCACAGTACCATCAGTGGTACTATCTAATGTTTTAAGAAGGTAATCGATTATTACTTGCTTAAAACAGCGAAAGAAAACATTGTGAGGAAAAAGGCATGCTCTAGCATAAATTGTTGGTTGGTTCTAACTAAAAATTCGAAGGTGTGTCATTGGTTAGTTTTCTAATGAGCGGCGATAGACTAACTTCTATGCAAAACGTGGGCATGTACCATGTAATATATTAATGTGAAATCTGATGATGTCCATCATGAGGATTAGTCGTTAGTGCGTTTTTTGTTTTTGTTTCATGTTCTTTAGTCACCAGTAACGCATTGCTGGCTAACAACTTAGTCGCAGAAAAATGGAATCTAAAATAATTAATGTTTTCTTGTGATCATTTAATTTCGGTTATTCCGACTTATTTATCTTATCTTTCGTACCTTTCACTCGGGGTTTCTGGCGTTTTAATAGGTCTCTCCCAACAAATAAAACATAACGCGGAGTTTTAGCCGCGGGGGAGCTAGTTATTTCAAGTTTAAAACCTTTCATGTATAAAACTCATAGTTACTAAATCGTGTTGTTTCCAGCCGCCGCGGGGCTACGGTGGACCGCCCTACGGCGGAGCTCCGGGCGGACCGCAGCAGCCACCAGGAGGTTATGGCCCACCAGGCTCATACCCTCAGAGGTACCCGCCACCACCAGGACCTGGCGGGCCCAATAGTCGACCACCTTTCTCGCCTCATCAGGTAACGTAAATTTGAAGCATCCGAATGATTTGAAACTTTGCATACCTCTTCAAGGTCCGATAACTGTGATTGTAGAGACAGTCAGATTTTACGAAGGAAGCGGGACAACGGAACTTCTTGGTGGATTGTAGTTACAAATTTCTCAAAAATATGTATATAAAAAAAAAATATTGAACAATAAACTCAGATATTGACATCACAATGATCATATCAGATCAATTCCTGGCAGACGAGTTGATCTGCCCTCCTCACTATTTTATTATTAACGATACCAAAAAAAAATATATATTCACAACCATGATATTTTCAAAAGTTATCAAACAAAATTATCTAGCGAATCATAAAATCTGCTAGTTTAGTGTTCTGTTCTGTTTTCGACGAGATTAGAGATGTCTAATCTGCAAATTCATGCATTAGTCATCGATACCTACATAGGTAGTAGGTTTGGGCATGGTATTTGCAACCGCAGATTAATTCTGATTGATGACCAAGATAGTGTTGGTTATGCAGATTTGTGGTCAATGACCCCTGTTGTGAAGCTTGTATTGAAGTAATTATGTATTGTTACTTGTAGGGATATTGAATTTAATCAATTATGTTTCTTTGATGTTGCGTTCTTCTTTTATTATGCTTATCACTGACGATATACCAAATCTTTATTTACAACATTTAATGTGAATTATCTAATAAAAACATCTCTAAATAAATGCTATAATCCAAGTGCTACGCTACGGGGAAAATTATAGTTATTTATGAAACGGATCCTCGCGATACGAGCTTTCTTAGAAAGATCTTCAACGTCGTTGTCGTGTCGAGTTATGCGATTCATTTCAAGTCCGAAACTAGAGAGACTCGAACGTTTCTCAGAATCGTTGAGCCGGCGGCGGCGCCGCGTCGGAGCCTCATCCACTCGCTTGAATATAAACGTTCTATCATTCCAAAGGCTCCGTCGAAGGAATGCGACTCTAAATACCTCTGTATAAGTTCCAAGTTAGCGTGATGTCTAAAACATATAGGTACGCTCCAATGACGTAAGCCGCTCCGCGCGCTCGCTGACGTAAGCTCGTTGTGCAACGGAGCTCGAGGTACGTTTGAAGCAGGGCTCTTGTAGCGAACTCGTGTAGAAATCGCTGTTAAGAAATGATTCCACGGCGAACGGGGCCGTTTCGAGACAGGTAATGCGATTCGGATATAAGCACAAGGGTTTGTAACAAATCCGTATGTTTTTATGCTTTGTTCTGATGGAAATACCATATCATTCTAAAACAAATCTCTTTTCAACTCTATTGTTACTGGTTATTTCTTTGTCACCCGACTAGGAGAGTGGTATGGTAGTAGTTTGTATGTAGTTAGCAGAAATAAGTTTGGACGATTAAAAACATTATATGCCTTTATAAACAGTCCTCACCTATCACGTATAATTCGTGTACGAATTATACGTATGTTCGTATGTTATGTTCGTGCTTACTGCTCCATTATGCCGCTGCAGTATCTTAAGGAAGGTGGGTGATGGGTGGGAGTAGCGCGTGGCCGTGAGTTAGATAAAGGAGACACAAAGGTAGACGGGATCTTGCGCACTCGTGTATTGCGGGCTCGGAGATACAGCCTGTATCCGGGTGCAATGAATGCGACGACGTTTTCAAGGACGCGCCTCAGGTGATGACGTACGCGCACCCCGCCACCCCCGACATGACTCCCGCGGGTGTTCCGGCACCCACCTAATAATGCACGTCTACACCCTGTCTGCCTCGTCCGCACTCGTTGCAACCTTGAGTGCTCTCGGGACACCCCATTCGCACCTAGGGTTGAGTGAGACCTTCCCAAAGTCATCAACGCAGAGCCACCCCTCAACCCTCCCCAGAACCGTTGATCGAAAAGATTCTGCCAATCAATATACCATACTGCGACGGTCATTGATTAGAAACACTAGACACGTGATAATTTGCCACTCAAATGCTATCGATAGGTGTCGAGGGAATCAATCGGCGATGCGCGTCATGCCATCGTGTGGCCCGAGTTGTTTATGTCGCTGTTATTCGATTTTGCACTAATATCGTGTTGATAACTCTCTAATTATCATAATAATAGCATAGTTGATGCTTGAGCGGGGTGGCGGCCCCGTCAGCTGAGCGAAAACGAAAGTAAACAGAACTCGGTCAAAGGGTTTGTACTCACCTACCCGCAATATTTATGTGGGAACGAGGGGGTGGTACCCCCACACCCGTTTCAGGCACCCTCCTTTGATGGATTGGTTGGCGACTGGCGTGGATGTTCGACTAAAACTCGGTTCGACTCAGCTGCTAGGCATTAGTCCGGATTTCCTGTTACTCTCGCTCGACTCTACAAACTTTTACCACGAAATTATTATTCAGTGAAAGTTTACGGAATTCTTTGTATTTTGTTTGGGCATAGGCAGGCAACCACCCAACCCACCCCTTGCCTCCAAAGTTTTTCTGGAAACTGACACAGATATTTGAAATTCTTCCAAGTAAATGTTTATTGAAATTAACCCAAGTGCTACCAAAATAAAAAGACGTTTTTTTATTTAGCTCACTGAGTTTCTTTTATTTGTATAAATTACTATAGCTCTCTCATACGAACGAAGGTAGTTACGTACGCTTATGTCAACGATGATTATAGTCCTTTGCGTATGACGGGTATTGGACAGGTTTCGGCTTGCTGGCAAATGAGGCGCAACATATCCAATTACCGACGCATCAAGCCAGGGCCTCAATAGAAGGCGACCCTTTGTTCGGACACCATTACGGCGCGGCGCGGCGGCAGCGCTACGCGGCCTCTATAAGCTGATTAGGTACGACGTAGCTCTTCGGAATCAAATTTCAATACCCTCACCTATCACGAATAATTCCCTTCCTAAATACCCTTCAGTATTTCAAATTCAATAGCACAGCAAAGCAAACCATAAAAGGAGCTCGTATAGAACAATTCCTTGTTGTGATTGAAACTCGCGTTTACAATGCTATGAAGAACAGTGCTATGTAATGGGGAGACCATGAACTATTGACGTCACGTTATTCAATTATAGTCAGCTGGAAGGGGGAAAACATCAAAAGTGAATGACTTCTCTTGACCTGGATTAGTGGATATCAGGCCAGCTTTATCTAGCTGGAGCTTTGAATCGTGACGCGGAAACTGGCCGGCTAGTGAAAGCATGCACGATTGTCTGGTGCTAAGTCTGCAATAGATGAGCTATAGAGTTGAGAACAGATAGTCTTATTGGGTTTCCATGGAAACGCAATATGCCTATTGTGCCAATGTTTGCTACATAGGTTTGCGTTTTGCTGGAGTTATTGCCGGTATAATTCGGTGCGATTCTAGCCTGAATTTTTGTTGAAATTGAGTTGTGTGCCTTAACTGGGCTGGTTTGGGTTAACACCGAACACAGCAATATTTTGTCTTATACGGAAATGTACTTTGGATAGCCCAGTTATAATCAGTAGGTACGTCACCAAACTAATCACTTACTTCGTTTTACAATAGGCATTCATCTAAATTTACAAGTATTCCTATGGAAAATTTTAAAACCCTCTGCGTCGTCGTCTTTTGCGTTATTGTCTTGTGATGATAAAACCTACCGAAGGCCCATCCTTGAAGACATACAAATTGCAAAAACCGACTTACAATCTTATTAGTCGTTTCAAGACGAGATAAATGGTAACAGACAAACAAACACCTCTAATGGCAAACGCATATACGCTCCTTACGTCGCGGGTAAAAATAAGCATTCATGCAAATATATATTATATCAGTGCAAATGTTTGCATTGATTAATAAGGTCCCAACCAATCTACACGTCACTACTAGTGGTAGACTTAACCTACGAGAAGTAGCAAACTCGAAAAAAGATAAAGCAGGTACGTCACTAACCCCCCTCTGTAATTGTAGAGCTCATTCGTTCGGGCTGTTGTAGGCACAGAAATATTTACATAGGCCGGTTGTAGGCGTAGATGCGTTGCGGTGCACTCGTTTGCAAAGTAAACGGGTATGCATAATGGATGCACGGTCAAGGCCGTTGGTGGCCGTCGACCTGTGTGCACGTGCCCGATTGTTTTATACCAACTTGCTTGGTACTTGTATTATAAGCTTTGCTAACGGTGCTATTGTTTACGCTCTCTGTTAAGATGAAGTCGCAGCTGGTGTTTCACAATGTCTTCTCTCTTTGCGTTTCTAATTTTATGGACTGTGAGGCTGTGAAGTAGTGACATCTTAACACACTTAAATGGTCACACACATTTACAGACACACACTTACAGATGGCCTCTTCTGCCCTTCTGCTGTTTTCAAATAAGAGTTGACCAACCAAATACACCAAGCGAAAAAAGCGTCATGTACGCATAGATGCGAGTCAGTATATTTTTTACAACAAGGATGTAGAACTAGAATGCTTCATGAAAACTTAGATCACTGGTTAGGCCTAAGGTAAAAAAAAATTGCTTCATTCCGAAAATGTCATATATTATGGTTTACAAAAGAGTCATACAAAATCAGTCCTGATTCTCGAACATTGTTTTTGCAGAATTTCTAGGGTCTTAGAAATCTTAAGAGAACAGAGGTTACGTAATTACGTTGACCTCAAATAAACACAAATACAACCGTGATATATTTTCATGAGAAATCGGGATTTCGTAATTTGTTAATGTGATGCGCATTGTTCAAGAATCACATATGAACATACCGTTTATGTTTTCGGGAGAAGACTTGTATTCTGATCCAAAATCGAAATGAACGTTTTGTTTTCCTCCAGGGCTATGAACGAGGCGGTTCCCCTCAACCCCCCAACCAACCCCCCGGGGCACCAAGTCCCGGTGCGGTTCCAAATGCAGCCGGAGGCATGTCCCCTACGCAAGACACGCAGCATCCGCCACACATACCGCACGGCGCGCAACCACCACAGCATCAGGTTAGTACTACATTTCTTATCGCAACAACCTGCACTTATGACAAATTTTATGACTCACCAGCTTTCTATGAAAAAACAGCGTTAAGCCGCGGCCGCACTGGCAGCATCTGGGCTGTTTGGACACAAGGCAACAAATCGGCTTGTTATGATACATCGAACACACTGCAGACGTATTATGTAGCTTATGTGACCGAACCGCAGACTAGCAAGGGTTGATTTTCTTAAGGTGAAGTCAGCCGCTTGCACCCCAGCCGCGGCTTAAATCTAACTTAACTGTTTGGGTTCGTACAACAGGATTACTTTTAGTATAGGAATGATCGTTTGTGCTCAGGACGCGGCACTTCTCCTCGATCCCTTAGGTACTCCTTGACAACTTGGATGGTGCAAGGTTGGTCTAGACCCTATCTAGGACCAGGCAGCACAAACCACACTCAAAATTAAGTGTGGGTTTGATTCTTTTCATCGCACTCCCATGTAGAGTGTTATTAAAAGGCTCTCTAAATCCACATTAAGGGTTCGTTAACCATTTTTATTTACAACAGCCCTCAAGGAAATATAGTAGATTCAAAGTTGACCCCCGTGCCCCTCTATCTTTTTAAACTTGTGTTCCAGAAGTATAAAACGAAGTTAAGCATTTGTAGGAACTGCTATCGAAAATTGGTTCGAGGGATTTTCAATTGATAACTTAAGGATATATGTATATGCTCATACACATTGTTCATTTAATGTAAACCAAGCAAAGGTAAATGTATTATATACTCGTAAATGACTTCATATTATTAAGACTATTAAATGGTATAGCGAAGATATTCATATAATGGCCTGGTAATAAATTGCAAACACATCCAAGGCCTGCAAAAAACTTGATCGGACCAGGAAACAGCGACCGACGGAGACCGCGAAACAAGTTTTAACTTTGTCCCTACTTTACCTTCTTTTTGTACCGGTGTCATTGATAAAGTTATAAGCAGATCTAGTCTATTTCTGAATGCGATAGGTATACGCACGAGAAAAATGACGTACTCATAGAGCGGCCTACAACCATCAGAGGAATATTAGGTGCTAATTGATGATGATTTTTAGTGCATTGCAAAATTAAAAATTAACCGTCCTTTCTTTCACACACTTAAGTTAACACTCAGAAATAATATCCAACAAAATTAAAAATAGTGACATATTTATGTTCCTCTTCTTAGCTAATTATAGTCTTATCTACACGAGCAAGACCAATTATTTGATTAGCGAAATGATTTTATTAAAATAAAGGCGTTTCAACAACTTCATAAAATTAACACAGATGTTTACTTTGAGCGGAGTTGTAAAATTATTACCTGGTTGGCTTTAAACAACAGTTTTTGGTGAAAGTTTACTTTGATTATTATATTCGTAAACGAGTTCTTAGTTGGTTTTTCGGAACGAAAATTGTCGACCTTGATAAATATTGAGTCAAGAAATAAAGCATAAGAAAGAACGTCGGTCGGTCAGCTAAATACAACCGTATTAATTTCGGTAAATTTAATTAAATGCAGACTAAAACATCATCATACTCTAAAGTCTTATGAAGAAACTTAATTTACATAATGTCTCTTCAAAGGCGCAGATAAAATTTAACAGTAACCAAAAGTGATATTGTTAATAAATTTAAAATTCTGTGAGAGTGCATCATGTTAGCATTTCGTTTTCACAGAGAACGTCGGGCAGCGGACATTTTTGATTATTTGGCCCGTTGATTTGCCTCGCGACCGACATTCACGTTGCGAGATAGCTCAACTAAAACAAGCAAGATAAACGGTTACTCGCGATTCGGGTTGCATAGATATCGATTTTATTTGACGATCTGTGGCGCAGTGGGCAAAGGCCCGCCTGCAACCTTCTGCGTCTCAACGCAGAAGGTTGCAGGTTCGATTCCCGCCTTGAGACAAATGTTTGTATGATCTGCAAATGTTTTTCATACATAGAAAACACCCAGAGTTTTTTATGTATAATATGTATGTATTTACCAAAAATATATATCAGTCATGTAGTTCCCATAACACAATCTCTGCTTACTTTGGGCTAGATAATGCTGTGTGAAAATATCCAGCATTATTTATTATTACTATAGGTACTTACATGCATCAGATATTTCTTTTTTGGATGGGTTTACTGGAATAGAGTCAATGTTCAAAAATATTATATATTATTTTTCACATTTTGCCTATGAACTGTTTATTTTATAACATTCCTATTGCGTATTTATCTATGTGAAAAAATACCATAGAAAAGCGTCAAAAACTTTTTTGTCAGAAAATTGGGTTCAACGAGTAAACGGCAACAGCTTTCAATGTTTTTAGCACTAACATGTCGGGAACGATATTACATAGGTACAAACTATTCATATGTTTTTTTTAAGTAATCGGTTTTGAGAAATTAATGCGAAAAAAGCGTTTTTCTAACTTTTTCTGTGAGTGTGGATGTCTAAGCGAAAATGCTGTTCTAAATTTTAATTCAAATAAAGTTACGTTCATAATTTGTGTTGCAACTTTCTGATGTCCTGATGTAGCCCAGGGAATCACCTTAATTTATTCCTACAGTCTATAAAATTTGTCACGAACTGTTTTCTGTTTCGAGCTGAACACTAGCGTTTTCTGTGTTAATAAAATATTTTCAGTGGAATTATATCCTCGCACTTATACGCGAACAGCTCGCGTCAGCACGAGCTCTGATATGAATCTGTATAGCTTTAACGAAATTGAACCCACTCTATATGGAAAGTACCTATAGTAATCCACGATACTCGGCGGATGGAACTTTGGCTATGAACTTTACTGTTATCGCCACACATTAAACTGCTGCCGAATGTACGGAGCCCCTCGTTGTAAGCAATTTTTTAAAATTACCTTCCCTAACCATAACTATTTCAATAAACCGTCTATGGTCATACCATGCCCCTCATAATGGACAACTTTTACTTTCGTTATGTTTGTTTTCCTGTTTCTTTCTCCTTCCTCTTCATTTTTAGTATTATTGTAATCATCCAAGTTGTTCATGAGTGAATGATAATGGCTTTCAGAATTTGCCTTCAGTTGCAAAAAATCCATTATATTTTGGATTTTTTTATTATATTCTAATGAGTACTGGATAGCATTTTTGTTGTCTTATTTTGTTATAAATATCATACGGAAAATGTTTGAAAGTCGTCGCCGATCATCAGTTCGTCATGTTCGCCGTGCAGCGAATGGAATCCATCTAGGAACGTGAGGGTGAGCAATTCGCTTTTGGCACGCTTCACTCCTAGCGCAATTTACATATTTCTATGTTCTGCAATTGTACGGCTCGCACGTGGCCGGCGCCTAGCGACTGCTTCGCGATATAATGGAGATGTACCACACGCTCACTTACTTGCATGCCGATACCGACTAGTTTGTGTTTAAATTTTAATGCGTTCTGTTTTCTGCGAAGAATCTTTTCGTCATTTACATTTTTGCTGCATAGAACATTGAACGAGAATTATTTGTTAATCCAGTAACTTTTATTAGGCTCCTTATAAAAACCCTTATAAATAATGATAAATCAATATTCGTTCGTAGGTTTCTTAAAATTAATATGCTATGCCAATTAATAAAATATATCTTTATTAAGGGTTACGAAGTCCAATGGCGAAAACGTAACTCTTATAGTTTCGTCATGTCTATCTGTCTGTCCATCCGTGTGTCACACCTCGATTTCTCGCTCAGTTTAGAACGTGTCGAGGTATAATTTGTATGCAGACTTGTTTTCTTAACCCAAAAACAAAAATCCAAAAAAAAAATATATAAGTCAATATGCTTGTGTGGGATCAGGCCTGGGTGATGTATCATTGAATAGGTCTCTATAAATCACCGAGGTTTCCTCTACAAAATAAAAAATATATATTATGCCCTCTTCCAGGAAATATGAGGCGTCAAAGTAGCAAACTTGGGGGAAATAACTTCTACTCTCCCTTTGACTTTTTAACCTTGAGTCCTAGAGGTGTGAAAAAAGTTTAGATAATAGTTGTTCATAAGATCTACGAACTAAAATTAGTTCGACTGATTTTCAATTATTGCTTCAGGAGTTATGAGGCAACGTCCGGAACCTAACATAGCGTGTCTGGAAACGTCTTGGGAACTTTATTTTATTACCAGGCAATCAAGTAGATTCGATGAGTTGTGTGTCTGTCCATCGCACATGTCGAATGGAGCATGGATAGTCACGGAGATAAAAAAAACGTACACGTGTAAAGAAAACTCGTGAACTTCGAACAAAAATTAAACGTCAGTCTGATTTCAAGCGATTGACGGAGCAGAACACTCAGAGGCTCTTAGCCTCGGGGAACGAGCGCTCTGTCGATTTTATACACGGCTCTCGAACTAAACACGGCCGAGGGAGCTACAATTTATGCTAACGTAAACCCGACCGGCTTCAGCGCCGACTCCGCTCAGATGTAAAGCTTTATGCCTTTAGCCTCATTCCACTCCCGCTGCTCCACGCTGGGCCTGCTACAAAAGGAATTCTTGTTTCTAATCAAACTTAAGAACGTTTGTAATTAAAATTTTATTCTTAATCCTTTTCCAATAAACTTCATCCCGCTCAGTGTTTGTTTCCTGTTTCCGAAGTATATATAATTAAACTTCGTATCTGGATTAAAAAGGATATAAACAACGAAACGTCA
This sequence comes from Perizoma flavofasciatum, assembly GCA_958496245.1. Classification (NCBI taxonomy): domain Eukaryota; kingdom Metazoa; phylum Arthropoda; class Insecta; order Lepidoptera; family Geometridae; genus Perizoma; species Perizoma flavofasciatum. Next base: position 4,033,028 of record OY292439.1, on the reverse strand, counting down.
ACATAAATCTATAAACAGGATTTGAGGCTTTACGAAACTAACGGCGAGCTACCCACGCTCAGTTAATGTTCAACGATGTCAGTAGAGAATTTTGAGAGTCAAGGGCCATTCCAGCATCGTGATCGCTCGAGAGTCGTACGGTCGAAATGAAACGTCGTATCTTATTTTATGATTAGCGGCTCGAAAGCGCTTTGTAATTTTGTTAGTTCCGCCTTTCTGGTGCTGGGGGCTGAACACAGAGAGTGGAGATCGATGCGAACGTTTCGTGCAGGTGCGACCGGGAAGCCACTAGCCAACGCTAGCGCTGTCCCTTTCGCTCGAACCGCCTACCAGGCAGCCATGTTGCGCTCGACCTGCGCTCGCCCGACCGCCATTGTAGCATTCGTTGTCGCTGCTAGTGATGTACGTCGATTCTCTCGACGTTTTTAGTCACATCGACTGCATTCTTGCTCTTTGTACATTTCCAGAGAAGTTTAACGAATGAATGAAGAGAAGTTCAGAGAACTTTCCATTCCAATTCAACATAGCTCAGTAATCAATGTTGGTTTATTTTGGAGACTTTTCTATCAACAAATATACTGAAATATAAGTGTAACCGAACTAATTGCTTTATCTTAGATAATTTTATGAAATTAGCTAATTTATCAACGGGCTTTTGAAATTGGGTCATTGAAAGTTATCTTATAGGTAACATAAATAAACCAACATAGTTTCCAAAATAACAATTTTTGAAATGAATAGAATTTATGCTTCAGCTACTACATTCATTTCAAATATTGAAGGGGTAGTGATGGGAAATGTCGATAAAAATGGTCGATAGGCAAGGCATGCAGTGGACTTATAGCGCGGCTCCGGAATTAAAATGTCAGACGTGCGGCCGGCAGAGGCAGCGGCAGCGAGCGTGGGGGCTCGCAGGGGCCGGGGCGGACCGGGCGCCCGTCGTTATTAATAACCATAAGCCAGCAGACGCACGAACGTCCAGAGGGGCCACGCCAACCAGCCGCGCCGCGCCGTAATGAGGAATCACTAATTATATTTTACTGGACTTTCATATAAAACCAACATAAAATGCACGAGAGATATACGTTTTTAATGAACATTTTATCTTCATATCACTATATTAAAAGCTGCGCTTATAGGCAATAACAATTAATTAGTAATTTTTGATCTCTACTCTAGTATAGTATAGAGAGCGGCGAGCATGTGCTTGTTAACGATACATATTAGATTCAGGAGAAGTATGTTTTGGGACAGAATGGCAAGATGATATAATGGGTCCTATGGTTGGCAGGCATCTACCGGCAAGTTTAATATTCCCCCACGGTAGGCGCGCCGCGCCGCCGGTTGCACGAGACAGCTCTACCCGTTCGCTAGCCGACGTTCGCCTTTGCCACTAAAACTCTGTATATTTTATTGTCAAGGAAATATATTTTTCAAAGGCCGTGCAATTAATTGCTCAGCTTTCCTGAAGTGTGCCCCGAGGAGGTTCTCCTTTGGTGTCCTAGCTAGATGAAATATTGTTATTGTGTGCTCAGTAGCCATTAGGCAGATTGAATTGACTTGTGATCTCCATTTGGCCTGTCATTTAATCTATTAGGATTTGATGAGATGAAGGGTAGACTGGTCCAGATAATGAAGAGTGGATTATTAGTCTCATAATAATATTGATGAAAAACGAGTGAAAGATTATCCTTCCACGACACTACACCGGATAGTAGTGCAAGAATGTCAATCACTAGAGTAACAAATTACAGTTAGTCAAATCGTTAAAGTGCACTGTGCTATAAAAGCTAAGAAAACTTATTCCTTCCGTGTGACTGTTCTTATTTTTCCCGGTGCATAAAGAGCAAGTTATCCGGCAGCACTCGCTTCTCATAATAACAAACTGCAAAATTCTCCGGATTCTCGGAACTTTAGTGTGGCAGCCCCGCTCTCTACTGGAAACCTCTAAAGCGCTGACTCTGGGGCGTACATTCTCTCCTGCGGCGGAGTCACGGGCAGGGCTGTCGGGAATTGCCGAGTTGGATAAATTATGCCGCTCGCCCCCCTTTTGCAATCTCCGCAAAATAATGCAATCCAATTGTTAAGAGAAGAGAAACTGACATTTGTCTTGCCTTTTGTGCTCGCCTATTTGCCTGTTAGTTATTATGTTTATGACAGATGACTTAAGTGTTAAGTACTAAGAGATCTGCTGTCAAATGCTTATTTTTTCAAATCAGACTGGTAGTTCCAAAGAAAAAAACTAACACTCTTCAGCTTTAATATGTATGTGTATAGATTTCGACACACTTTTAGTCTTCTATTTACCCTGTTCATGTGGCTCTACCTAGAATACAATAGCTACGACCTGGGCTTGGAAGTTTTATTCCAAACAATGACACAATAAAGAACATCAGACAGTTACATATAGGTTGCATTAAGGGGATATATATGGCTTTAATCGAATGACAAGTAATATTCTTCATTAAATGAGAAGTTATGCATTTTCAACTCCTTTAATAAAGGCTTATGCTTATTTTGATAAAAAGATTATGACATCGTAGCCTCTGCTCGTAAAGTTGTTTGGATTTCATTATAAGTTTGAGAACGGCTTACCTCGGTCCGTGTGTAGTTTTAGCAGACACTTGCTGTGCACTGCTAGGAGTTACCAACGCTCGATGGTATTACACTATTAATCTCCCTCCGGACCTTTCCAACTCTGCTTTTAAAGGGACTTACATCGTTCAAAGGATCTGTTTATACTTAAAGTCATTTTAGTAGTCGTTTGATGTGCCAGATATTTATATCTGGTATTAGATATATATTTTTAAAATATTTGTTAAAAAGGCCATGATTTAAGAAGCAAAACACACATTGCTGCTGAATACCCTTTATTTATTTCAGTTGGTTGAAAAAATATTTATAAATATTTGCACATGCCCGTGTCCCATAGTGCTTTTGGCATATTAGACGGATTTTTCCGCAAACGCTAATTCATCAAGAGATAACATCATTAATATGGGACATTTGGGGGCTATAAAGCTGTAAGGGAAACGAAGCCCGGAACATTGAGAGGCCCGTTTGTAAATAAAGTTCAGAATTCACGGAGAAAACATTTTTTAGCAGACTAGTTCTTTTTAGCCTTAGCGTAATGACTGACACAGCGCACATACAAGTTATGAGGCTGAAGTTTTAGCGCAACTGTTATATCAACCAAATGTTTGTAGAGTCGATAGGTTTTATTTTTATAACAAAATTAAATACATTTGAAAAGGCTAATTGTATAATATTGTCGTTTATTCAGTGACTGATATGAAGCAGGGCTATCAAGAAAGAATCAGGATTGATTTGAAGGTCCTATGGTTGTGTAAGATCGAAGTTGTTTAAAATTAAATTGTAAAATAACGTCTCTTCCACTAAATGCACTTCCGAAAAACTGAATCTACAATATTTCACTCACAACAATTTGCCGCCTCATATCCCCTGTTCTGTGAATTATTCTTCGCTTTCAATCTTTTTGTGCGATGTTGCAGTTGACGGTATGAAAATGTGCCATTTATCTCGCAACTAACTTTGAGTTAAGCTAGTGAACTTTTAGTTACCATTGCTAGTTTGAAATTGGTATTTAATTCGAATCGTTGCCTTAACATGAAGTTAGTCAATTTGTTAGTCTGAGACGAGCGGATGTCTTACTATTTTCTCTACTTCTCTATTTTCTAACTTTGGTAGTTAACCTTGTGGGTTTTTATATTTGTAGTTCACAATCCAGTATCGATCTTTTAGTTCGATGAGTCTTGCCCACACTAAAGTAAGGTGTATTGTGTCGCTACAGGTTTTCGAAACTTAAGTGTCTCAATTCTAAGTGTCTTCAAAGTGGGCGAACATTTTGAACATTTAACTACTAAAGTTGTAACAAAATGTTTGTTGGCAGGGTTATCCTCCGCCGCCGAGGCCGTCACAGCCGTCCACACCGAACGCCCACGATCCTGACTCTGTAAGTTGTTTCACTTTGATCCATTTCTATTGTTCTCACTATGGTTTGTAAACAGTGTAACGTTGTTTATTTTTAAATTGGTTTTTATATCGGATATGTTTGAAAATATGGTCTGTTAGGTATTTAGGAAGTATTAAAAATAACTTTATGATAAACTTTTAAATATTATCCTCTTAACACCCGTTGATGTTCCGTTGCAATAAGAGTAATTCATGGAAAACTCTTTATGAAGTTATTTCAACACAAATCGTCAGTGGTTATGTTACTCATCGCCAGCCCTATTCATATAATCAATCAGAGATGACGGGCGCCACGATGAGCAAGAAGCCAAGTTCTAAAAGCCATCAACTGCCTACTCCACCATATTAACCTAGTCCTCATAACCGAATTTAAATAATAAGACAGAAACATCACAACGCTAATAATGAAGGTTTCAAAAGCTTATGATCTTGGCCAATCAGGCCACCTACCTTTTCATTTTCCGTACGTAAATTTCACCGTAACTGAACTCGGAATTAAACTTTATAAAAACAGAGTTTGTAACATCAATACCAAAATAATCTTCAAAGTTTATTATATCAGAAAAGCTAAAATAATAATTTGATTGCTACGAGTATAAAATTTATGAATGACGGCGATTAGTGAGATGCGATAATTACCATGCAACTAGCCCAACAACTGTGGCGAATCGTATTTACACGTAGTGTATCTAAGTGTATATTATAGTTTTTAATGAATCCCGCGAAACCGGTTTGCCATTTTGCGTTACGTCTTTGCCATAATTTTGCGTCAATATTGTTATGATAATATAATTTCAATGAACTTATATTTCTTTGAGCATATAGTAAATCGATTACGGTACCGCCGACTAAGAGCAAACATGACTCTGCCCGGCTCGACATTACCGAAGTGTTGTTCTCACTAATGGCTGAATAATGTACGTACGCAGCCAGTCACGTGAGAACAAAGTACAGAGCTCGTTTCCGCACGTAATGAAGCCGTGTTGTCTGTATATCTCGGGCATATATTTTTATAACATGATGATAAAAATATATCTCACATTTTCGGCAGAATTAGTATGTTGCTACAGAATAACAACTCTTCAATGACTTTATGACAGGCAGGCCGTTTATAGAGAAAATTACTGTTTTATGTAGCCTTAATATTTCCTTATTGGTGCTTGGTACATAATGCGACTTTGAAGTTCATAACACTTCTTAAAACGGGCTTAAAAAGGTGAAGGAAAATATCGTGAACCGGCATGCCCTAAACCCCAAAAATCGAAGGTATGTGCCATCATCGGTTAGTGTTACAATAAGCAGCGATAAGTTTGCAACCTGACAAGTGGAATGCTAACTATAATGTATATTCATGGGGGACTGTATTCCCCATGATGTCACTTCCCCATGAGCTTCATTTGTAATGTAACTGACTAACTAAATAGCAAACAAACAATGTAATCATATCTTGAAATCAATTTAATATAGTTGTTTCGAAATGAAACTTTGTATGTATATGTAGCTCGAATGTCTATACAATAATTTGGTATCTTAGAGCTGATCCGATGATGGAGCCAGGAGGTGGATAGTGGAACTCTTCTGTGGCTACTTATAAACCCCTCGAGTTTGGGCTCATATGATTCGTTTTGACGAGTCCAATAGATTGGGATTGGTAACGAGGGTCTGATGATGGAGCCAGACGGTGGATAGTAAAATTCTTCTGTATTTTATTTTTTTCTTAACTACTAATTTTATTAGTAACCGAAACGTAACGGGTATGAAAATTATAGAAAAACATTATCATAAACGTGGCATCTTCGTTAGCGCGCACATGTGGCGGCGTGAGCCGGTCGTGGTTCAGTCGCTATTTGTGTACTCGCACTTCATATTCAACGCTGCAAACCGACCATGGCGGCCCTTGACGATAAGCTTGTTTGCTTAAATGACACTCGAAAACCTGCGGTACTTGCTAAATTAAATAACTTGTTTCATTTTCGCAATACGAAAAATGAAAGCAATTTCCTATGCAATAGGATAAAAGACTGAGGAAATTGAAGCGTCTTTGCGTCGATGTTTGTTCCTTTATTTATGATAACACATCCTCAAACACAGATGCTTTCATATAATTTATCCCAAGTAAATGTTCAAACCATAACAATAAGTTATGTTAGGTTTGCAAGTTACTTATATTTTATTGTAAATTAACTAAAAACGTATATAATAACATATTTCAATAACATATTTTCGACGACCCCTGTGGCACAGTGGGCGAAGGTCCGCCTGAGACGCAGAAGGTTGCGGGTTCGATTCCTGTCACGGGACAAATGTTTGTAAGATCTGCAAATATTTGTCTCGCGTCTGGGTGTTTTCCTATGTATAATATGTATGTATTTACAAAAAAAAACGTATTTAAGTAGTATATCAGTCATGTAGTTCCCATAATACAAGCTCTGCTTAGTTTGGGGCTAGATGATGCTGTGTGAAAAATGTCCAGCATTTATTATATTATTATTTATTATTTTATGGAAAAATACTTTTTATGTTACCCTCCCAAACCCTTTCCTTGCACTAAGCCTTGTAGTTTGAACTAGCAGAGTTTTAATACAATTTAATGTTGTGTGACAGCGATATATTGAGGGCTATTATTTATCAGTATTGTATTTTCTGTAATGAAACGCGTTTTATATAAACAACCCCATAGTCTGCATACAGATACTATAGTATAGAATATAGATAGACAGTCGGGGGTTGTTTGATGTTGATTGATACCGTTAGGCAAGCTCGCATTGTCTCGCCGCCGGCCTGCCCGGGGGTAACCAAATGAGTGGAATTATTAAACCAGGGCCCGTTCCGCGATGTGAAGCTTTTTGTAATGAATGTACCGACTAGGCCCAAATCGAGGGGAGCCCGCCACCCAATGCTCACGTGAATTGTAGCGCTGACGCAATGGGTCCATCCAGCCCTGGATGCTGCTACCCTGATTTGATTGTCGAACTTTATTTTGCAAAGTGAATCGTTTTTTTATGATTCTGTATTATTTGTATTTCTATCAGATGGAGCTAGCGAGGATCACATGTTTGTGGTGTAATGGATGTTCTTGCATCTGATCTTACAAAATAAAAAGTTAAATGATTTTATCATTAATCATTCAAGGGTCACACTGTTTCAAGATCATTGGCTAAGACTGTTTGAAAAGGTGTTAGATCATAGGTTTGTTATATAGGTAACTAGCTGCGCCCCGCGGTTTCACCCGCGTAGGTTTCGATTTTATACTCGTGATAACTTCGAAATTAAATGTCTGATTCGAATGAATTAAAAAGTATTTTACTGCTACATAAATACCCTTAATGATAAAAGTATTTATTTGAATAACAATTAATACTAAGATACGAATGTAACCAACTTTTGTTTCTACCGGCGATTTAATTACATTTTAGAAGACAAAAGTTACAAATGTGACTTAACTATCATAGTTAGATATATACCCTCGAGGACTTTTTTGTAGGGAATAATGAGTACTTTAATCATGTAGTACATCATTTTTATGAATCATGAATAGTTTTCTCAGCGCACGGCAAATAATGAATTTTATTGACAAAATTTTGCTACTTTGGGTTACATTATTGTAATTTTCTTAAGGTCTCTATTTTTTGAAAATAAATTATTGCCTATGTTACTTCGTGATAGTTTAGCTTTCTATTAGTGAAAAAATGGTTAAAATCGGTCCAGTAGTTTCGGAGCCTATTCGATACAAACAAACAAACAAAAAAATATTTTCTCTTTATAATATTAGTATAGATTACACAGTAGTTTGCCCCGACTGTTATCTCGCGATGTTTTGTTTGCAAAAATGACAGGTTTTCCAAATGGATTTAGATGCCATAGAACTGATAATATGCTTTCAATGTTTAAAAAATAGCATGAAGTATTCTGGAGATAAAAAAAGGTTTTTTATTAAGTATGTATGACATTTCCAGTACTCCATCCTCATTTTAGTTCTCAAGAAGTTTTTTCCTCAAGCGAAAGGGAATCAACGACTTATTTTGACTTGACTCAAAAGGTGACACGGTATATTTATTTTTGAAATGTGTAACCAAAGCCCCCCTTGCAAATAAATAAAAATAAATAATAAATAATGCAGCACATTTTCACACAGAATCATCTAGACCCAAACTAAGCCGAGCTTGTATTATGGGAACTACATGACTGATATACTGCTTATATGTATACTTATTTTTTTAATACATCGAATTATACAAAGATAAAACCCAGACCCGAGACAAATATTTGCATACAAACAATGACCTCTGCGGCGCAGTGGGCTAAGGCTCACCTGACACGCAGAAGGTTGCGGGTTCGATTCCCGCCGCGAGACCAATGTTTGTATCTACAAATATTTGTCTCGGGATTTGGGTGATTTCTATGTATAATATGTATGTATTTACAAAAAAAAAATTAGTTTATCAATCATGTAGTCAGCATAACACAAACTTTGCTTTCTTTGGGGCTAGATGCTGCTGTGTGAAAAATGCCCAGCATTATTATTATTATTGTCATGTAGAGCATAAAAGAGAGTAAGATATTATTCATCACAGTCGAAGTTATTCAGGGTACGCATAACACAAGTATGGTGAAGGGTTCTAATTTGAGTTACTTATGCAGTTTCCCGCGGCCGCGCTGAATGACGCCTCTAGTCTAGAGAATACCGAGCACGCCTTTACAACCAGGATTTTATTTAAAAACGTCCCCATGATTTTTAGTTTATCTGCATCAGTTGAGCTGTCTATAGATCGTTTGCAACGGTCTTTAGATAGCTAGTTTTTTCATCTGTATTTTTTGTATTTACCTACTTGATTTTAGGATATAGATAGCAATAAATGTTATGCACAATTGTCAAAACAAAAAAATTACCAGCATTATTTATTTATTATTTGGTTTATTTATAACTAATAACCCAATAACGTTTAGCTGTAATTTTCCTTCTCCATGATCAGTTGCCTTAGCAACGTTGTCATTTTGTATGCAAAAAAAAATTTTCTTCGAACATAGATAGATTAAATATTTAAAAAGGCAGTAAACTTTAATATCCTAAAATGGGATTCATCATAATAAAACCTTATTTAAAAATATAGAATTCTAAAGCTAAAACGAGAAAAACTTCATTAAAACGGTTAGTTGCAATAGTTAGACGCGGGTCTCTCATGTGCACTATCCATGCGCTCGCAGAGACTTGACTAACATTGTAAAAGTAATGCACGGAGCTAAATATTCAAATGTAAAAAGCGAGAGGCAGGGTTGCTCGCCCGCTGCACGTTCATAATAAACGAGATTGAGTGGGGCGGTGTACAGTAGACGCAAATGAATGACGGCAACAGCGCGCGGAGAGTAATCAGCCGACGGGCGACGTGCGTTCGCATGTAAAAAACAAAGCAAATACGTTTAACATTGAACATTTTCAGTAAAAATTTCACTAGAACAACGAACACGGTAAATTAATTATATTTCATGATGAACCCAACCGTTCAGGGCTGTATCTTCCATCTCAAATTGAGTTTATTGTTCACATGAGCTTACTATTTCATAATAATCTTTATTATGTTCTTATTTTATTAACAGCGTATGATAAATTAAAATATTTACAAACGGCAACATCTAAACTCTAATCTTATATTAGATCTTTGATGGTGAACATCAAGTTACTTTTACCTAAGAAAATATTGTACCTCATTAACTCACCTGTATGACCTTGACATTCAGGCTTCCCTTGAATAGAAGCCAAGGTTGCCTAGTGCTCGCAGTACCATAAACATGACTCAACAATAATTTATCACCTCTCCAGATAGCTAGGCTTAGCAACGAGCGGCTCTAACGCTGAACAGGAGCCGTACCAACAAAATTGCGAATAGTCGGGAGGCGTGTACGAGTACGTTTCGTTTTTAATTGAATAAGCCGAGGGTGCTACATAATCCGGCGCAACCCGAGCGCCAAAATTCATGATGACTAGGTTTGTTTTTGTTCTCCAGTCTTTAAATGAACAGCTCTTCAACCATGCCTTCCTTTATACCTGTTCGTCAGTCATCTAGTTTTCCGATAGATTTCGTTTATGATTCAATGGTATACGTTCTTTACTCATTTTCTATAGTTACTTTACCAATTTTCTATTGGAAAATTTTGTGTATTATTTGATTAAAACTGATTGAAACGTGTTATTGAGTTTCATAATTAATTGAATGTTCGCTATTTTCATTCGAACGAATAACATACATTTTAATTGATAAAATTTTATCATGAAACCGCGTATTTTATTTAGCAATTTGGACAGATGGATGGAGCGGCCGCATTTGGATCGAATGTAATTATTGCGGTCCGATTTCGATAATGCGCTGCCGCGAGGCCGCTCGTGAATAAAATGTGGTTACTCACTCGTTATGTTGCATTTTAATAATTTATGCTACTCACAGACTAGATCAGACTTTTCCATGTTATTTCAATTTTGCATTCCAATTTTGCTCGTGTTCCATTATCTAGGTAATTTACCAAAACGAACCAAAATAATTAATCTTTCATATAATCACAGCCATCGCATATATTATAATGTCCAGCATTATTTATTATTATATTTGCTTCATTTTGCATTTTAAGATAAGGTTTATTTTACACGCTGTGTATTATTACAGTAATGTTTGGTAGATTTTCTGCTATGGTGTGTAGTAAAATGTTACCCCTATTTTGCGTCCCTGCGTCTGGCAGTTTAATTGTGTTGTAAAAATACGCCGGTAACGAGGTAGTAAACCAGACTCCAGCCGTGGCAGGCGCTTCCATGACCGAATATATCAAAATAAAATTAATTTACTAAAGTAATTTAAAATTAATGCTTTAGCAGTTTGAGTCATTACCGTTATGTATGATCATTTAAAATCAGAAGAACAGATAGCGTAAAAGCGTGCTTTTGTAAGGGAACTCGTTCGACTTGCCATGTTATTGCTGAAATAGATTTACCGCGTAGACGAGACCGTGGAGCTATAGACATAACCATAAACTTTAGTTTCCCAACGAGCCGTTGTGTGCTATCGGCCTGTTGCTCCACTGTGGTTACTTTGTCTATTATACTTTAGCAATAGAAGCGGTTTCGTTATCATATCTAGTTAGACCTTAGTTAGCAAGACAACGTATACTTTTCGTCTCCATGAACATGACGTTAATTTCTTCCACATCTTTGAAATATTACTACTGAGTTGGATTTCTTCCTACATATGCACATATAACCCGTTTAAAAGTAAAATATCGAATTTTACTAACACACTATGGATGTTATTTGGCTGATATAAGCATTTTCATTTGATTGTTTACAATAATATCGTGTCAATTCTTAAGATAAATCATAAAAGTCTCGCTTCGTTCTGTTATTATGACGAAATATTTTTTTTAGAAGGGTTTTTAAAAATATATGTTTAATTTTGTATATATGTATTTTTGTATAGTATCTTCTATCTATCAAAGATGAAAAAGTTTTGATGAAAAACAAGTATATATACGCGAATCCAGCTAACCTTACTGTACCGGAGAGTGAGTGGTTACTGCGTGAGTTTAGTTCTAATTGGTTTTTGCTTTTCTATTCCAAAAACGATCGTGAATTCGACCATTCATAATGTAAAACGGGAATTTAAACGTACCTTACTATCGGTGAAGGAACCAAGTTTCAAGATGACTTGAAGGTATGATGAAGACTCTCGGTATGAACCGAGAGTCTTCATCAGGGTGAGTGATCGTGACGCTCTTCCTCCTTTGGTTTTTGCTTTGTTGTGTAGGGGATGATACGAAACCGTAATGGTCCCGTGAAAATATTTGCCGTTTTTAGACTTTTTGGCTTCACATCTCACGTGTTCTATTTAAAAATAACACATGCTAGCATTCGTTATATTTAAATAGAAAACGTTCAAAATCTACAGAACTTCGCATCGTATAGTAGACCTTTACTGGAGCTTTACTACGTTTGAATATGCGGATGTATGCTGTAAATGTTTGTAAAAGCGACCGTGCAGTTTTATCGCACCGGGTCGGGAGCGCGGGGTCGAAGTCTTACTACCACCGGGGTGCCTACCGGGTGGTCGTAACATAATCTGAGACCACCCCATCGGATGTTTATTAATTTTTACTTCAAAAACTTACATTAGTATGGTACTTCCCCATTTCGGCGAAAGTTTATCTATATCCAATTTTTGTGTATGTAGTATACTGAGTCAGTGTGGTTTTCCAACTCGGGGAATGTCAACGCATTATATTAAACTTGACACATTTGGAATACCTGTTTGTTTATTTTAAAATAGAAAGTTATGAGTAAACTTTTCAATAGAATACTACACCAAACGCGTCTTTAACCAGTCTATGTGCCTATATTCAGTTAATAATAAATAAAAATATTTCAATCAACAGAAGAAACTTATTCGTAACGGCCTGAATTGGATAAACTTTCATGTCTAAAAGCTTGCAAATTGAAATCGTTTAAAAGTTCAAATAAAAGGTTTTGTCATTGGCTTGTAACAAAAGAGTAACCGAACAATAAACTTTAAAGTTGCGGAAGCCAATTGTAGGAAAGTTTCCGTTTATAGCTTGAGACCCAATCACAACTTACACACTCTAGCAGAACCGAATTCCAAAATGGGTAAATAAAATGGGCCATTCCCACCACATCCAAAAAAGATTACCATTCACATCCAGCAGCATTTATTAAATTAATAAAATATTCCACGAAATATTTTAGTACAGTCAACATAAGCAAGGCTTCTGGGTTTTATTTATTTGTATCATGACGACGATGTTCAATCTTTAAGTTGCGAGTCTAAAGTAATGCTTGGCTCTACCATGGATGTACCATGACCCTTGAATGTCATTTTATGTAAGTACATTTGAATTTGAATCATACCTTCTTTAAAGATTTAATTATCTGTTATGATTACCTACATTAATAGAAAAATAGAAAGAAATTCGACGCAAATAAATAAAAAAACCGCTAGTCGCTAAGTAGTTTTTTTTTATCCAATCAGGGAGCAACTTAACCGGCTCTCTCTCTTTTTATTGCATTGAAACAAAAATGCAGCTTTTTATCAGTAAAGTCGGCCAGTTAACCCTGATCTATTGTGACGCTAATTTGCTGTGTGTTGTGGTACAAGACCAAGCAGAAAACAAAACTATCAGAAGATTCTCGTGCTGACTCTACCTCAACTTATGCGTGGATGTGAGTGAGAACTAATGTAAAAACGAAAATATTTTTAAAAATTATTAAAATGCTCGTGGATGTGGTTGGGAACTAATGTATGAAAGTTTTCTTTTCCGAGAACAATGGGTTTGGATGTGGTGGGAAGTAGCCAATAAAATTATATAAAGCAAATTGTATGCAAATACTTTATAGTTACATAAAACAAACTGTGCACAACTGTCTAACAAAAAGTAAACAAACCTCAGCTGGGATGAAATTATTATTACATCCTAGTACCGTGGGTTATTGTAATCGTGACGACATTGACCTCGCGACCCTCAGTGGCTATGACGCAACGAATGTCACCACGACCATCAATCACTGAATGCTTTGTGACGATTGCGACTGCGACCTGTCACACTTAACTTTTGCTTACACCAAAACGCAGAAAAACACTCCATAGCATTCTCATGAGCGCCATCTCCACAAAGCTATGATTTTGATACTTATTTCCACACTCGTACGAAGTTCAGTTGATAGATTAAAGGTCTTCTCCACTGTTCTTCACACAAGTAAGTATATAAGTCTGAATATTTTAAGCGTTATTAAATCTTGTATCAACGAGGGCGATTGAATGCAACAGTGCTGCATTAAGATGCTCGTTCAGTGAATTGGAGTGGAATATGTGGCGAGGGAATGATGTCATCTGATTGCGATGGGCGGGCACGTCTGTCTCTGTTGCCGATTCGTGACCAAGACTCTAAACGACTCATGCATACCTAGCCTCAGTCCATGCTGAACGCACGCGCATATTCTCAGAAGTTTCCCATCGAGGGGTTTTTATGACTCGACCCGGCCGATTGCTTATACGACGTTGCAAGATTTTTTCTTTTATGCAATTCTACTTGAAACATGAATTACAAACACAAGCGGCGTTTACTCGGTAAAAGAGCCACAGCTACTGCCAGTAACACCCATAACAAAGACAGACTTTGAATCGACCTCGATCTACGTTACCTCTGCACATTATTATTCTGAATTTATTTAAAGATGGCCCCTTCCTGTTGGCTCCTTTCCAAAGGGGTATCCCCGACAGTTACCAGACGATTTAATAATTATGGACTGTAGGTTAAATTATATATGTCGACTTATATTTATCATTCATTCACAATCTTTGCAGGAATCGTGTTAGTATTTAATTAAACGTCTTTGTTTACTTCCTTATAATTTCTCATTACGAAGTACAATTATTTTGTTGAATTATAGCTTATAATGTGTTTACATCACATGAAGTTTGAATTAAATCTTTATTTACTATTAGTTGACAAAAAAATCTCCTCAAATGTATTAATGCCTATAATAAACAACAGAATCAGTGTTGGCTTATAATGACTTTGAGAGTAATAATTAGAGAAACCGTTTCTTGTGTACATATTATCACACCGCACTCATTCATGTGTAAAACTATTATTATGTATATTATGTTTGTATATTGATCAATATTTACTTGAACGTGTATTACGTTTCATGAATTACAGTAATGATTCTTGTGACGTAAACATTGTACGTAACACGACATTTCTGTGTTTTGATAAAAGACCTTCAAACCGTCCACGCCTACATTTATCTGTTGTATAAAGTAAGTACTATAGATACATGGTTGCTAATCCGTTGTTACGTCACTCAATGCAATAGGTCAGGACAGCGATAAAGCGTCAGCTGACTTACATTTTAGATCTGGGTGCCATTCATAGCAATCTTCGCGGCAACCGTGCCTCTATATATGTATATATGTTGGTATGTCGAAGACTGGAGGCGTTCGTGAGCTGGGGATGCCTCCAGATAATAAATAACGAGTGCAACGATTGCGACCGCCGGCCCGGGATAAAGGGGGTCCGGGGAGGGCCCAACCATTTTAATGTCCCGGCGCCAGACTTTATATTAAACATTCGACCTTGGCAGTGGCCTACATCGACACCGGGACACGCACACACGCCCACTTCTTTCTCGTCACGAAAAGAAAAGTTCATTCAGAATTTCGACACTTGTCGACTTTATAAATAAAAAACTTGACGAATTAACTCATCTGTCACGCTATTCATAACATTACCTATCTCCGTCATCGGTGTTACATTGACCCTGTCGATAGTCTATAAAACGAATAGCTTTTAACTCTTATCTCATATTCAGCTTATTTATTTACATACTAGCCTCTGCTCACGGCTTCGCCCACGTGGTACCCGGATAAAAAGTAGCCTATGTGTTAAGCCTATGACTATGTGTATACTGTATTATATAAGTTTCTCCAAAATCCGTTCAGTATTTTTTGCGTGAAAGAGTAACAAACATCCATCCTCACAAACTTTCACGTTTATAATAGTAGTAGGATTTAGAGATATGCTTGTTTATATCCGATTAACCCTGCCAATTAACTAAAAATCTGATAGATTCAGTGCTCTACCTTGTCACAGTTGTCACCAGTGAATTATTTATTGTTATCAAATGCTCGCTGTTCTTCATGGCCCCATATCAGTCCAATATAGTGTAATAGAGAAAATGCACGCAATGTATTCAAATTTATATGTGCAATGCAATTCCTAATATTAATAAATTAAAGTTCGTCCATAATCCACTTGAATTCACACGAAAGTGTTACCGTTATTGCTTGGAGTTGCAAATTATGTAATAAATTACCGTTATTGTTATTGCGTGGAACGAGTCAGTAATGTGGGTCAGTGACGAGAACAGAGGCAGGGTCGAGATGCCATTGACGCGTCTTTACGTTACATAACTGCTTTGTATTGTTTTGCCTAAGAAGGACACAAAAGGATCCGCAAACATCGCGCATCAACTTACATGCATGCCGCGAACAATCATACTTTAAACCTGTAAGGTGAACCTATTGAAGTATAATTATCTTTTCTTATACGTAGTCCACTCCACAATCACAACACAACAATTACAAATAAAACAGTGATTTAACTTCTATTTTGCGTTACCTTGGTACTACTAATTTTATTCTAACTTCAAGAACCCTTTGTGAGTTTTCATCCTTATACTTTTACCTAAAAGCAGCTAACTAATAATAAGTTTGTATTATTAGTTAGCTGCTTTTAGGTTTTGAACAAAAAACTGTTCCGTTACTGACTGATCTATCAACGCACAGCCTAAGCCGTAAGTCCTAGAAACATGAAACATGGAGGATATATTCCTCTTATGGTGCAGGGGTGCACTAAGAAAGGAATTAGGAAAATTCTGCCTGGGGTGAAAAGGGCTGAAAACCTTTGTATGAAAAATCGTATGCCTTGAACTTCGCATATTTTTTTTTCAATAGAAATGATATAATAATATATATCCAATCCTTAAACAACCCCTCAAAGGGGATGTTATAGGGTGTTCGAGTTTTGTACGGGAACTTTATAACGAGTGGTCTAATTTACTTGAAACTCGACATAAATATTATTCAGTACAAATGATAAAAGACAAATATATGTATTTTTCCAAACTACCCCTCAAAGGGGGTGTTAAGTTTGTATAAGAAATGTTTGAAGCTTGGTGCGATTTGCTGTAAACTTAGTTTGGATGCTTAAATAGAAAAGTACTGAATACGTACCAGGGTATTTTAAAACAATCCTTAATTGTGCAAACTATGCAATAATTTTGCATGCACCTATCAATTATTTACCCTACGCGAGTAAAACCGCGGGTATCGGCTAGTGTTTAATATTCCTCGATACAAACTTAGCAGAAAGGTGGCAGCGCTGTGCTCGCAGGTGTTCGGTGTCGCTACGAAACTGGTTGGGCATCCGGTCGAAGCTGCAAGCTGTATCCCACAGATGGCGCCACTTGTCAAATGCTTTGCCCTGCAATCTTTTTATACAAAATACTCTTCATTGTTTATTTGGTTTCAATTAAAATTTAAATAACAATAATGTACATCTTTTAGTCAGCCAACGTCTACGGCTCGGTCTGCGGTAATACCGACTATAATGTATATATAATTCACTTAATTCATATATTCGTATAGGGTTCCACTAGCTAGGTCTATGTCATTATCAGCAGTAAGACAAATTGTCTAATTACGCTGCGGTCAAAGCGGCTTAAGTAACTAATGGCGGTATAATCGGTCTCGCGGAATCCGATCGTAAACAAGCTCGCTAACCCACTAAAACATATTTCTTTTATTTTGCCGAGCAAACTGCCTTCGTAGCTTGGAATTTACTCTTGCTCGCCACTTTACAGAACAGGTTCCTATATCGAAATTAACGATAAATCCAACAGCGTGGTACCGATGCCGACTCGGGCTCACCCTCTGCATATTTTCCTGCGTCTCGACTCGGGGGAATAACTCACGATTATGGAATATTTCTCCGTGCATTATTCACGTTGCCTAATTTTAAGAATATTAATTAACTATTTAAATTAGTCGTCGAATAATTGTTCTTTATTTACCTTCGACAGGAATTTCGACTAAAATTCATGTCATCATTAGGCACATTTCGAAAGGATTGTTCATGGAGGATTTCCGAATTTAGAAACTAGTTTTCCGCCCGCGACTTCCGCGCTGACGAAGGTAGATAATATGAGTGCTTTTCGCCCTCGACTCCCGCTCCCTGCCCTATCACGCATTTGCACTGTCAGTGTTATCTATAGCGCCGCAATACATACTTGTATTTATTATGATGCAAGCTTTCTCTCTGGCAAAATCTGTCAGTTAGTATAGATATACTATAGATACATAGGTATACAAAGTACTTTTAAAGAAAGAAATAATCCCTAAAAAAATTAAATCTCCCTCTTTATACCTTGATTGGTCAAAATCGCAGAAACTTTATTTATTTCTTAACAAAAGTATATTACGATGAATTTTTATTTCCCTAAATTGAAAAATGATTGGTTCCTCATAGAAACTTTCATCCCCTATTTCACCCTCTTCAAGTTTTATTTTCGCGACAAAAAGTAGCCTAGGTCCCATTTATCCCAAAAATTAATTCAATTATAGTTACCAAAATTCATCAAAATTGGTTCTGCGGCTTAGGCGTGAAAACGTAACAGACAGACAGAGTTACCTTCGCATTTATAATATTATTATGGATTATATAAAAGTTACAATGTATAAAAAAAATTGTACTCTACTATTTATATATTGTAGCACTATATATCCTATCCTACTAATATTATAAACGTGAAAGTTTGTGAGGATGGATGTTTGTTACTCTTTTTGATGAAACTTTACAGTAATATAGCTTATACATCAGAATAACACATAGGCTACTTTTTATCCGGGTACCGCACGGGCGAAGCCACACCACATTTACTAAATCTTATTTTTTTAAACTCGGGAATTGACCACTGTAACCAAATGACTACAAGTCACTAGTAAGTAGCTAATAGCTTGTAACTGTTTTTTATTTCGACTTTGAAAGAAATAAATACTATTTCTCACGGCTCTCTTTTTAAGTTTGATGAGAAGCTGTTATGACGGCCAACTAACTCAAAAGTCTTAATGAGAAATATTCATTCATTCTAACAATGGTATTGTGACTGACATTGGTCTAATATTGCTTTGAGCGTATATTTTTCTGTTGATTATATCGGACACACTGCGCATATGCGTTGACCTGTATTCCCAATAGGCCATCGCTGTTTCTGATGTGACAGTAATGAGCGAAAGGTACTATTTTGATAATATCACTATTGGTTCACAGTTCCGATCAATATTACCTGCTTAAACTGTTGGATGTGAGCAATAAACCGAATGATTTCTCAGAAGCAGTCATCTGCGTTGTTGTCTTTTCGATAGAGCTCCTTTGAACGTTTACATTGTTCTTACATGCTGTTCAATATTGTGTTACTAATTTTATGTAAATTTGGAGTACTTCGGCAACTCGGACTAAAAACTCGTCTACTATACTTGATATATCTTGAAATCCGTAGTTTAAGTAATTAATTAATTATGAATATTTCTTCAACTATGTATCAACTAGTCTATCAAACTAGTCACGTAGATGCAGCGCAAGTCTCTGTGCAAAACAATTACCGCCTCATTTATAAAGATTAAAAAAAGGGGTTTATTTGTCTCCTTCACTTGATTTTGAAATGACACATTAGAGACAAAGCAGTTTTTAGTTTATCAACTGCTAAATAATTTTTATACGTAAGCATGTTATTTTGCACGATATCGTAATTTTTTATCGGATATGCGTAGGTTTCTTAATGGCCGCGGGACAAATTTCGTGGCGCGGAGTCTACAAGTATGTTGAATATGCGTGCTGCTCGAAGCGACCCCCCGCTTGCTGGCGTGCCCTCGCCTGTTCGTAGCTATACATTTGAGTTGGAGTTGGTCGGAACGAGCGGTTTGCCGTCGCAATATCAGCTCGGTGAAATCGCTCGCCCGCCCGCTTCGCCGCACCGCACGCCTTGCCTGCGCCAGTCGCCGTGCGCCAACTGAAACGCGCGCACTGCTAGCGCAATCTAACGTATAATATTTCTCGCAAGTCCCTTGCTTTCTGGTCGTTTCCATTCGCGCACCTTCTTTTACTAATCCCTCGTCACCGGTAGCAGTGGATTGCCCCTCAGTTTCTTCCCTTGTCGAATGTCCTCATTCGAAACCGATCTGACATTGTCGTGCGTGTGTGTGTGCGAGAGAGAGAAGTGCCCGTTCGAAACTCGTCCTAATTTGTATTTCGGCGCCTCGCCGACGAAAAAGGCTCAAGACGTCTGTCATCATAAGGCTGCCTGCGAATACAGTAAGTATCGCGACGACCGCATGACTCAAATGTAAAATGGGACGATGCTTATCTTTTGCAGATGTGTGTGTGGTGTGACGACGAGCAAGTTGCCTGTGTTGTGTGACATCCGACCGCCTTCGGGTAGCTGTGTGCGTTTGGCTCAATACTTGATTCTATTTTGTGGCGGGGCAGCTAGATGTTTGTTTTTATTATCACAATATGACCACCGACTGCTGCGATGGTAGTTGGTTCAAATAAAGGCCATATATCCACTAAATTAAACGTCTGTATATCGCGTCGCATTCATATACGTTCGCACGCGATATACAGAGGTTTTGTGTGTACATACATTTTTGATCTTGATAATGATTATATATTCTCATGGTGTCCCACCAAGGGCATATAGAAAGGATGGACGAAAGTAGATAACAAAACAAGTATACAAGGCGAGCGTGAATGGGATAGTTAGAAGAGAAAGGCCTCGGCGAACGTACTTTGACCAAATTGGAGACATTCTAGAAAAAGGCCAGGTCAGAAGTACACTAAACCGCCGGGCTTTTATGACTAATGTGATGAGGATGAATGAAGCGAAAGAGGTATGCCAGGATCGTAGCAAGTGGAAATCCTTGGTTTCTGCCTACCCCTCCATTGTATACCCCACCAACCATAGTTGGTGAAAAATATAAAACTGGACAAGATATAAATTAGATATACGAGACATCAAACTTGATGTAGAGCCTGCATATGCATACCTTCTTATGTATGCTTATGTATGCGTTCTTTATTGCGTATAATATTTCGTAAATCAATATTGTCTATTAAAGATACAAACTTTTTCAAATGCATTTATCATTGTTATTTACATTGAGAGCCATAGAAGCAGTATTTTTTACATTTTTACCATAGCAAGTCTACATAGTATAACAGGTCCAGATCTGCTGGTTAGCCTTTGTCCACAAAGTATTTGAGTCAAGTTTTAGTTCAGTTCTCATATTTTTTATTTATGAATTTTCGTGCGCTTTTAGTACCAACTCTTTTATTTGTGTTCGCAGTTATTATATGGAGCGCTTATATCTACACCTGTAAAAAATAAATGTTACAGCAAAGGTATTAATTAAAACTCAAACGAAAGCATGCTCATTTCTACTACGTCTCAAAAGAGTTTTCTTACGGATTGGTTTGGATTTTGTTATTATGAGTTTAGGATTTTACAAAACCTCACCTCCCGTAATGTGCTTAGAATATTCTATATAGTGTTTACTAATTATTTAATGCAATCTCACGTTGAATGTTCTCACATGTTCAACTGAATAATGTCCTAACAGTCGCACATGATACGGATCATCGTCGATTTTATTCGTTGCGTCGTAAAAACTATAACGCCGGAGAAAGCGGTGTGGATAGCACATTCCTCTCCCGTCAGTGGTTTGTACAAATTATACGATGTGTGTTACGTATAGTTAGGTAGGTGGGCCGTCATTATTTATGTTCTCTAACAGTCGGCTCAGTGGTGTGGGTTAAAATCGGAGCAGTCAGCTGATCGTCCATGTGTGTGTGTGCGTTCTTTGGGAAACACCTTTCGATGACGTGTTCGAGCTCCGTTTAATTGGACATTCACATTGTTCCCTCGTGGTTTTTGTGTATCGTCATAGCAGTTCAATGATTGATATGCTTGCTTTGATAACGACTTGATGGAATTCAGTGGTACGAGAATTTTGTTGCTCTTATCACAGTAGTGTCCACCCGCTTAACTAATAGCTTGTCTATGTCTCATCACAGAATTTTATAAAGCACGTTTTTTTATTTATTTTGTCTTGAATGGCTAAAACAGTATTGTATTGTATTATTGTATTTCGAAGTATAGATACAATACTTTCAGCAAAATGAAACTGACCAAGCCGGATCGAGACGCTCTATGTGGTCACGAAGCAACTGTTAATTCCTCATTCTCTTCTACGACACGGAATCCTTGTTTGGGGTCAGGACTATGTTTGTGACTGTTCGGTGTTTATTTATTTATTATTTAATTCACAGGGTAAACATACTTTACCCGAGCGAGAGGTGTTTCGCTGTCTCTACGGACACAGTTTTGTTAGACTTGCTTTGCTCTTTGTTTACAAAACAGTGTAAAGTAAACTTGGTTCTAGTCTCTCTTGAGGCGTTTCGTGGTATCAATTATCGTCGCTATACGTAAACACTACAAATCTAACGATAGTAGACAAGTTTTCGGAGTAAGTTGAGCTTCGGTGGCGCTTTATCCACCCTACACCCCCTTCGTCACAAATAAATATAAGCCAGAGCCGACATCCGACAACAATAATAATAATTCGCTCGAGCTCGATCAGCTGTTTCGTCGACACAGACCCGAGTAACAGGTGGCCTATAAAGACATTCAATAAAGTGTATACCACTTGCCTTCGTTGCGGAACCGTCTATTTTACACAAATACACTCACACAGACATCCGGCGTCAGCGCGACCTCTGGATACCAAACTTTATTCTTGCTTGCCACATTGTTCCATTCGTCAATCTTCATGATTTGTCGTCATTACTAAGAGTAATGTTACAGGGTTTCATGGACCACTTGTCAGGAAAAAGGAATAAATAGATATTACTCATTTGCAATGAAAATATTCTTATCTTAACATTTGTGTCTCTTCCACAACACAAATGACTTATACGTTTGTCGTAAGTCACATGCGATCTTAATTAGTTCCTTAAAATCAAAACAATATTTTGAAGCGTCTCGATACGAAACACGCCTAGTTTTTTGTGTTCGTCTATCAGCTTTATTATGATGTATCTTGTAAAGTCTAATATCTTCTGTGTCGAAGTTTACATTTTGTATGTTAGGTGTAAACGGTTAAATTATACTACACACAATGTTGGTGTTATCGCCGTGAAAAATAAATATTGCTGATATATTTATTATCTCCAGGCAATCATGCCATAATTTGGGCCTATCTAAAGGTATCAGGCATACGCAAATAAAGATTCAGTAACATTTGTAAGATAAGAGGAATGAGGTGGTAAAAGGGTGGGTGCGGGTTAGCGACCTTCCGTCCCTTGTGCACGTGGTACGATATAAGTATGTACTTGTACAAAACTGTTGGAGTTGTAAGACTAGTTGTATAATTTAACCCAGTTTCATTTCAAGCAGTAAGCCCGGGGCACCCTCCTTGTTTACCTTTCATTTGCTCGTCCTCCACAGCGCCCTTTGGCTAATCAAATTCCTGGGAATTTAGTTTGCTTTCATCGATAGTACCTTTGATCTTTTTAAGGATCTTGGTATCTTCATACATCGAGCGAGAGCATCGAACACAAAAGCGTTACTGTTCGGGCATGCAAGAACAAATTAGGGAAAAGTAACGGTATAGAAATTCTCAAGGTTCGAATCTTATCTTATTTTTCTTTTAATTTATCTGATGTTTAGGGGATAGTCGTGTTTCATTGCATACTACAGACTTTAGACAGCGTCTCTGTCTAACTGATTCTTTTCCTCTGATAACAACAGGCATTGCGCTGTTAGTCCTTTGCTGTAGAGTCCGGCATGGCAGAAGATGATTCGGACCATCTTTCCTAAAGATTCGGATGATTTTAGTGTAGGTAGTGCAAGTCGCAGAGCACTTCGCTCTCAATAACGCTCGTCGATGACGAGCCGGTTATGTAATGTTAATGTTTACGTATATACTACACGTGCCCGGCACCACGTGTGCCCAACCGAGAACACTAGCCTTGTGAATTATTTATTTACGACAACATTTTCGCACGCCGGTCGACGAACTCTTGAATGATCTTGGAAAACATTTACGCCGATTAATCTCAGCTTGTTCATATGCAATAGCCGTTTCGTTGTAACAGGTCCATAATTTAGGTAGGCCTTGTTACGCATAACGTCAGCGTCAACAAGAATAATTCTTAGTGGACCCTATACCACTTTTCTGTTTTCCAAGGATACTTTAACTAGGTTAAAATCTGCAACACTTCAAGTTCTCTATGGCCGTTATGTACAGGACTACAGGCTCTACAAAAAGGTTTTCACATTCCATACGTGACTTTCATGTTACAAAATCTCTTAGCGTTTATTGTTTATTAATCTTCATAAAATTGTTGAGTTACTGACCGACTGACTGTCAATTAATTAACGCATAGCCTAACTAGCAAGTCCTTATAACCTGAAATAATGAGTGTATTCAGTTAGTATTCATTTATTTCAAACTATGAAAACTTAAAGAATTTAGCTTGGTCAACATTTTTTATAGAAATATGTTACTAAGGCATAAGTTATAAGTTGCTAAGCTTGCAAACAAGAAGTAGTCGTCAATTTATTACAGAGAAAAGAAAAATAGTTTATTTTGGTGTGTGCACCCCAAGAAAGATATTCTCAAGTATAACTCCTAGAAAAAACTCCTAAAGCACATTATTTTATCCAAGCACTGCATTGTTTGAGCGGACTGCTGCACTACTATATAAATATATAAAGTTTTTAACTCGACGCGTACATAGTCGCACTCGATTAACTAGTATGAAACATAAATGCTTGCCTACTTAACGTTATATCCCTCTAAATATAGCGGACGGCCAGCAGACGAAATTCAAAAGCGTAACCCTCGTGCCACTGACCTAGCACACTAGTTTAAACATCTACCTACAATTCAACAGCCAACACATTTGATTACTCACTTAAGAGGAACTTGATGAGATCTCTTCTCTTTCCGAAATAATCCATTCTCAACGGTTGCTACATAGCACTTTTTGTATGGGAACACTTCATATCCAGCTCCTTCAAGGTATACCGTACCTTAGATCCGAACCACTCTACATACCAGTATTGTGTATATTTGATATTTTTAACGAATGGCAGTTCAATGTACGTATACTCAACTATTACAAACATACTGAACATTTAGTTAAAACGCAAGACGTAAATAATACCTTTAGTATAATCCGATAGTTTAATAATCCTCCTACACACTGACCAAGTTCGACTGTGAATATTATTGTGATCGTCCTTGCCTCGTTCGTATAGCACTGAACTGTGTAGTTTGAGTACGTTACGGTAACGTGCGGTTTCAATGGGATAGCTTCTATTTATGCGTCGTCGCTGGCAGCCTCCACATACCCATTGTGTAGAGTAGATAGGTGCATGCGAACAGTCGAGATTTTGTGTTTATTTGCGTCGAGATTTGGGCCAAGTGCACTCGGTCAAATTCAACCGATCTGGTCGATCCATGACGAATCGGAGCGATAGGGCGGCTGATACAGCTTATTATCTAATCTCTTACAAACAGCTGGCTAGAGTGCTTTGTCGTTTGTTTGTTTGTTTCCATTTATTATTGGAATGGCAAAAGTAGCTTTTTGATGATATGTATTAATGTTATAGGTGCTAAGTATGTTAATATCAAAGGTACATAGTGTACAGGAGGCAGTACAGGTATAACCAATAGTAGTTATAAATTATCATTAATGATTAATGAAATTTTGTTAGTAACTAACAAAAACTCTATTTAACTACAATACAATCTAGAGTTAGTTATTATGAAATTAGAACTATTTTCTGCGGAAACTATATGTACACATAGTCATCGAACATTAATTACAGTTAGTCATTAACAATAAATGTCTAGTAAAGTCTAGTCAAAAAGGTCTGTGCTCAGCATGCATAATGCTGCAGTTTCAGTTCACTGCTGATTTTTACGCTGATTTTTAGCATGCATATTTGAATTTTAGTCAGTATACATCCAGCAAGACGCGTAGGCGGTGAAATTAATGTCTCTTGACTCAACAATAGATTTAAGATGGATACTAAACTAACATAATCTTGAATTCACATTTCGTCAAACAAGATTCATTAAGATATAGATAAGTTTAAAACCAATTGAAAAGATAATAAGCTAATACTTTCCATGAATTGCAAAGACAAAGCAATATGTTATCCCTACAAGAAAGGCCTTGTGCAGTGCAAAAAATGAGGCAGCTATTGATGCTTATTTTTTTACCTTCCAACTTAAACCGGATAAGTGCATTGAGTAGGTTTTCCTTCCTTGACTCGCAATTTTGGAATTGCAGGATACCCCAAACTATTAGTTTCGAGTTGAGCCCTAATTCAAATGACGCTAGATGGGAATCAACCGTGCAACATACTGGACAGATCAATCCTTATCACGTTTGCTTGTTCCTTGTCACATAGAACCCTAATTAATTGAAATCCTGTAGACGTATAACAAAGAATTTATGTTGCGTTTTGCCCTCACCCAAACAAAATGTAGAGTCGTGAGCTTTCAGAGTCATAATTTCGTAAAATGCATGAAGTTTATTAAATACCATCTTGCAAGCTGGCTGTCCAACACGCCTCGACAGCTCCAACAATAATAATTAATTGACTCGTCCGTTCGTTATCGTGCTTTTATATTGACGTTCCCGAGCGCGCAAGCAGGCGAGGCACATTCGGAATGAAATTTCCATAAAAACTTTTGTGCTCTGGCGGACGTTGTGAGCGCACGTTAAAATCGTCGGCTGGCAATAAAACAGCGGCCGGTGCGGCGAGGCGCGACGAAGCGAGTCACGGGTGCGAAAGGGACGGAGTAAGAGATAATGGACTCTGTTCGAAATGAAGAACGCGCCTGGTGCGCCGAGCGAGCGAGCTGGAGCACGGCAAAAACATCGCCGCAGTTATCACGCTGCCCCCGCGCCCCGCACCTCGGGCCGCGCCGCGCCGCGCCCGCCAACCGGACTCGTCTGATCGACGCCGGAGCCTCTCGCAGGCAAGCTAACCTCGACAGCGGGGGGTCGAGAGTCGCCTGCTTGCCTCCACTAGCCCGTTTGAACGAACATTGTGAACGCAGCGCATTGCCGATGCCGACAAACTGTATTTATACGACTCGATTTTAACTTTGAAAAGCTCTACATTACGCGTGCGTTTGGCAGTTTGCCTCTCGGCGACTCTATCTAATCGTCGTAACTGTATTTTGTCGAAACTTGTAATCGAAAGGGATCACCTATTGAATTACAGTACAACCAGTGAATATTGACAACGAAACGGTACGTATTACTTTTATCATTATAGTTGTTTACTTTAGAAAACTTTGTTTATGTTTAGTTACTAAATTTTATAGCAGACTTTTTTTATGATTTATGACCTATCTTAAACTGATCTGTTCAAGGTCCTTCTCGTTATGATTTAATTAAACTTACTATAAGTTTCCCTGCTCTTGGCTTTTGACTTCTATTGTTCTGCTAGTACTTACTGCAGCGGCTGCAGCGTCAAGGTGGAAGATTGATATTATAATGCATTAGATACGCAAATTATTTAACTAAAAATACTTCGTACTTTATGTAATACATTTTTTATGACAACATATTATTATGTGAAAGCTGCATTTTGTCTTTCTTAGTTTTGACGTGAGATGCTGCTTTGTAGGCCCCTAGAACATTTTCTTTTCTGACTTGTCGTTTTAATTGTTCTATTAAACACGAAAATAATATACGTATTGTGTTATATTCTAGTATTGTTTTAATATTTGATGATGGCTTTTCACAATCAAACATTCGGTTCGAAATAAGGGTTTTTTATTAATTGTGTCAGTCCAGTTTTGACAGTTTTTTCACAATTGACGACGTGGCGCAGCAGGCGAGAAGTCAGCTGCGACGCAAGAGGCTGCGGGGCAAATGTTAGCATGTTCTGCAGATATTTGTTCCTGGTCTGGATGTGGTACCATGGTACTCGTAGTTCCTGAAACCCGCAATACAGGGAATCCTAGTGTGGGTTCATGGCTATGTATGTACGTGACTGTTAGGTGTAAAAAAAACTTCCCTGTCTTTCAAACTGGGCTGCAATAGATCAAAAAGAAAACCCCTCATTTCTGTGCATAACCTAAGGTAAACGCGGTAAAGACCATAAAACTTATAATTATGTGCATAACCTTTCAATTTTTGCTTTGTGACCACCTCCATTGGTCAACAACTAAACCTCCAATAAAATTTCCATGCCAATGTCTTGACTAGTCATATGATTCCAGCCAATAAAGTTTCAATTCGGTATTAGTCTTGATTTTTTATTTACTGCGGCGCGGCGTAAGCGGTCGCTATGTGTTAGTAAGAGGTTGTTCATTTCTTAGTGCCACATGCGCAACCCAGGGTTACCTAAGCGCAATCGTCTAATTAAATCTTAGTCCAGCTTAAAATCCGAACTCAGCGTCACGCAAGTGGGCCTTAGTGTGTTCTCTCAAACGACGCCGGTTACGTTGTTATATTAGTCGGTTACGATTGATATAAGGTTTTTGCAATAGTCTTGGATGACTTCAACTAGTAACTGTCAATCACCATATTACCAAATTTACCAGTGTTGCCATGCTCAACTGAGTAGAACAGAGGATCGATCAACAAAAAATTAAATGGTATTTTAAGCATCTTATCTTTTTTAATACATTGGTTGTTACAACTTTAAACCAAAAGCGAAAAAAATGGCAGTCCCATCAGGTTACGAATTCCTTTTGTAACCGCCCCTACGAAAAAGAAGGATGTTATAAATTTGAGGCCTAGTGTGTTTGTCTGTAGCCTCGTAACTCTGCTCGCGAAACGGTTTGTTTTTTGTATGAAAGCTGGTGTCTGCGAGATGTTTCTCAGCTATGTTTGGTGGAAATTACTGTTTCTGCTAGAAACATTGGTTTGAGGTCAAAATGTTCGGTTTTGACATAATACGACGAGAATTCAGACTCCAGGGTACTACTGCGTACTTACGCTAGAACTAAAATGTTGAGAACAAACATCATATAAAACTACTTTTAAGACTCACCTACAGATTGCAGGGTCTGACGATGACCAGCATAAGATTAACAGGGTCTAGAATGCAACGGGTGCTCCTATTTCAAAGCAGTAGTTTTTTTGTATGACATCTGGTCTTTGCAAGACGACATCCAACTGGAGCTCATTCTCCAGGGTCTGATAATTACCAAGAATTAGGGTGACAAGAACTTCAAAATTTTTATATTGTTTTCTAAATTTTAATGGAGCAATAAGTCAGTAGCAATTGTTAGTTTTATTACACCCTCTTTATTGTAAAGTGTCCTGAATCAAATAGTTGATATTTTTGTATGTATGTTGTATGATAACAATTTGTATTTACCTTGTTTCAGGATCTGACAGGTCAAAATAGCAATGACTCGGGCGGCAGCGGGAGCGCTGGGCGCGCCACAACACCACACCTAAGGCCTACACCTAGCCCCACAGGCTCCAGCGGATCGCGATCCATGTCACCGGCTGTTGGTAAGTTACATCTAACTAAACCATCTACAATCAACAAGTTGGAATTACAGTTAAGGGCCATTCTATGTGATCAGCTTACATAAATTTTCATGATTTCACGCAACTGAAATGAATTTAATCACACGACACACACCAATTAACGACAACTAGCGATACATAAATGTATTAGCGCAGTACATGTCCACAGATATAGTGCGTCAGTGCGGTCTTTGTAGAATTTGAACCATATCGCTCAGGACTTAGATGCGGTTTATTTTTGTATAGAAATGTTTGTCGTGGCTTTTGTTTTGTCACGGGCGTGTGTTGATCAGATTCGTTGTGCATACTCCGTCACCGGTAGACACGGGCTTTCCCGACATTGACCCACATAGAGCGGGTGCCCAGAGTACGCCGTATTTTGCCCCTTTTGCGGGCGCGAACCTCCCCAGCCCTCCCCACCTTATGTACGAGTCAGGGTGGTCGCGGTATATAGGGCCTCGTGAAAAACTTACCCCCCCACCTTTGGTCGGAACGAGCACGCAAAACAGGACTTTCCACCCCTGAGGCCCAACAAACCGCTCTTATGTGCCTGACCACCCGACACGCCCGCGTCTTACAAACTACATAACATCTACTATATTGTTGGACTTCAGTGTCAGTGCCCTATCCTTTAATCAAGAAATTGCAGCAATCCACTCACACGCCAATCGTGCAAGCAATAAAATTGTTGTCAAGTGACAATACGTAAAAAGTACATAGAGGTTTTGTGCAGCTCAGGTACTTGTGCAATTTATAGCTAAATATTAAAAAAAACTGATTAATTGCTTCTTCATCCAATCCCAAGTAGACCAATTATCGATAAGTTAAAACAATCTTGTTCGTATCTGAGCCCGAAACGAAACATTTTGCGATAAATGTGTTATCAGTCTTTGGTAAGTTTTAGTAGAGACGGATGTCGTCTCAATCCAAATGTAAAGGAATTACATAACACCCTCAACTGGGTTTCCCTCGGAATGACCTTGACGAGTTCACCCACCGACCGAGTCTGTCGCATCTTATATACTTTCAACTGTGATGGTTTGAATAGGCACGTGGAGGGTACCTATTAGATACTTTGTTTTTATTGTATTGTCGCCTGATATCTTCTGAACTTTGGAATGGAATTCTCAATTGGGTCTGGTGATTCATCTCTCGATTTCATTATAATTGGTTACGCACGGTAGGTACACAATCTATTATCAACATTTTTTTTTTTAATTTTATCTATGCCCTGGCCTATTGACATAAAAACCAATATATTTTTTGTATCTAACCGGCTGGATGGAGCAAATGGTCAACCGCAAAAGCAATCATGTTTTGTTAGCAGAGTCAACTATTGCCGAACGTGGCTTTCTCAAAACATCGGACTACGGACCGGCTGAGCAGCGAGCCACTGCGCCGCACCACTCGAATACCGGTTATATGACCGCAATACACCCTCACTCTATACCTTCTATGCGACGTTTCTCTGAAGTTACCGCCACGTCCAATGCCGCCCACGGTTCGAGACAATCTTATACTGCGCCTTCCTAACCAGCATTGTACACAACGGCAGTCCGTTGCTTGTCGTGAACAAGCACACTGGTAGAAGTTTTACATGACTATGACGTCAACGCATTGGCTTGTCGGACTTCTCGACTCTCGACAAATATCAAGCAATGTGAAGTCTCACGTTAGAAAATTATAGACGGCTATTGAGGAAAAATACTCGCATCTTGAGCAGCTGAGATTAATGATATATTTTTTCCTGCTATTAATTTCTTTTTGACTATGAAAGGATTAAAACAGTTTCAATATTCGGGCTGAAAGATTGGACAAAATTGTATCTGAGTGAATTTGAATAAACAGTTTTATTAATTTAATAGGGACAAAGCCCTATACAAACCCTATGAGAAGTAGTGTCGGTATTCGGTAGGTACATAACTTTTAATTTTCATAACTTTGACTTGAAATGATACACAAGGAACACAGGTACATTCTTTATTTTTAGTTGCTGTCTTAATTCGTCTGTATTGACGAAGTTGATAGATTACGAATTGATATTAGCTTATCGATCGTCAATAAAAATAAAATCCTTAATATCGACCGCATTGTGCTCGTTTCCAATACGAGTTCCATCGTTATTTTAACACAATGAAGCCGCAATACCGCAACCCGACGCGTTCGAAGGTGAATTGCGTATTGTTTGATGCCCGCATACTGCGTGACTTTCGAAAACGACTTTAATTTTCGACCAGTAAGGTTTCTTTTGCGCAAAGTATACGAGTTCTGCTTGCTCTTAGCATTTCCAACCCTAGACCTCGTGACTCAACGTTGAATTTACTGTGAATGTGCAATGTTAGTACAATATACGGGCGCTAAAAGCGTTTCGCAGTCGTCCGTCGTGCGTATCGAAGAACGAGCAGTGGAATGCCATCAACTAAGATAAGACTCGTTCTTGGGACTCGAATGCTACCTCTGTTCCTTCGTGACCATTGAAACCTATATTTGCATCAACTTAACTGATTATCTACAATCTTAATGTTTGATTATTTTGAATTATTAATTATAATTATGTATCTATACAATAAGCGTGTAATAACTTCTTCATTTAAGTTATTTTTTTTTAGTATTTACCAATATTATTATAACTATTATACCGGCGGAGGGCACTGGTACGCCATCCATCAGGGAATGTCATGTTTTTAGGATCTTAATGATATATATCAGTCATCTAGTACCCATAACACAAGCTCTGCTTAGCTTGGGGCTAGATGATGCTGTGTGGATTGTCCAGCATTATTTATTATTATTATTATTATGGATTGTTTTTACATGTAATGTTTGCGAATCTCAATATCTATTGATCAGCACAATAGGTCGGGTTGGCTGCAATTTGCAAACTTATCTTAGCATAGAAGTAATTTAAGCTTTTCTAATTGCAATATATTGTCAAAGTCAAAGTCAAAGTCAATAGGTTATTATTCATTGAAATCACAAGGATCATATAGAAACGTCAACTTAAAAACTACATGAATTTAAAATTCGAAAGTGAATTTACGCCGGTTCCTCGCGCGCATTGATAGATATTGATCTATGTTAGTAAAAGATTCATACTATTCATAGAGAAGTGTTATCTTCATTAGGTCAAATCATAGGTGAATCAGCTGTTGTAATAATAATAGAAGTATATCTTTATTGGTAAATACTTACCAATTAGCTTAGTTGGTTGGGGGCACATTTCAATTAATAATAATAACACATTGTTCACGTGATTGAGAACCGGTGACTGGTATTGTAGTATTTTCTCGTCATTGTATTATTCCTTTATATGCAAGTATGCCACGTGCTTGTTCGTCCTTGACAAGGCCGATAACCTCGTTATTAAAAAAAACGAGGAAGGAACACTTTTTGCCCCCATCTCGGCATAATATTTGTTTTGGTCGTTTTTACGTAAACCATCCGTCCCGGTTTGTTTTGAATACTTTGTGTTTGTTCAGAGATCGATGAGGCCGTTTATATTATTAATCGTTTTCTCCTCCAGCAATTCCCCTTGTACTCGTAAAAACTATTTATTTTCATCTATAATCTCATATAAGTTTGTAATGCTCTTACTTTGGAGAACAGTCTATCTATGGTTCTTGGACTAACACTGACGTCAGGTTACGAAGTATGCGAAGTCCAATTTTATGGTAAATAAGTTTCTTTCATTTATTAATTTGTTTCTGAAAGTATCTGAATTTCGCTACTTGGTAAAGAACAGAGAGATGGAAACTTCAGCGTCCAGTCATCGTAGAAATCTATATTCCTCGTCACAAAGGTGTCATGATGAAGGTTTTGAACCTCCTTCTCTTGACCTTCTGCACGATGACATCGGTCCTACGGGTGTGAGGCCAAGTACCTTTATTCCTCAGTGGGTCGTTACTGCAATCTATATGGCATGCTCGCCCATTGCCACTTTGACTTGTTAATTCTGAGAGTTATGTCGGTGAAAGAGCGACATCGAAGTGTGGTTTCATCAAATCAACAAGAAGTCGTTTAAAAACCTGTTGCGTATCTATGGTCCCTCCCGCTGCCCATCGCCTAATTGTATTCAGATTACCCCGGAAAAGTGATAAATCTCTTGAAGTCAAGGTCGTCGGAGGGTTCGACAGCCCATTCACCCCGTTCTCGTCTGCCCCCTCGGCTAATGGTGCGGACATTCTTTCCCCAACCTTGCTCAGACATCCCGGTTTTACTATACGCATTCAACAAACGTAAGTACTTACAAACGAAACCCCCCTCCCGCAACAACCCCATAAGTAACCTCGACTCTACTACAAACGGAAATGTATCTACCAAGTGCAACCCCATTTTGCACTATTCGAATTAATTACAGGGATTATTTTATGATATGTTTCTTTCCTTTTTATTGGGGCATAATGACGTGTAATCCTCCTGCCATAGTATATTGCATATGAATTGCGCCACAGGATGATGTCGATACCTCTACTCTTTTTTTTTGCGTGGTGTGATAATATGGTAACAATATCTATTTTACTATTATATCTACGTATCTTATGTTTATTACGATGTAAGCCTACGAGAAGATATATTGAAATTATTTAGATCTTATTTATTTAGTTGATTTAACATCGCGCTGTCGAAACCGTTTGTAACCGTACGTTTGTTTGGTTTGCACTGTGCCGGTGGGTAGAGCTCTAGAGCTCAGCAGCAACGTTGGTGGTGATCAACACAAATGGGTCGACAAACATCGGCGACGTCGTGACGCCACCGTTTGTCTCAACTAGGCCGCTCTCGTTAACGTTATTGTTCTATTCTGTTTATAAACGTTGCTTGGCTTGTCGGCTACAGGATAATATGTGTCTCTATTTCAGTAAATAAGTTATATTAACTCATATAATCCCGCTTTTGTTCGGTTATATTTTCATCTCGGTGACGCAAGATTTATGATTTAGGACTCACTCAAGCATTAAGTGCAACTTTCATGGATATAGTTCATTGAAACTATGACTTATCGTGAATCTACATATATACATACATAACCTCACGCCTGTTTCCCGGAGGGGTGGGCAGAGGCTATTGTGAATCTGCGTATTATAATTAAGCGTTAAGCGTACGAAGAATAAGCTATGATCGTATAGTAGCTTTTAACTGGCTCGCTCTAAAAGCACAAAATTTACAATCTTGATTCCATTTATCTGGTTACCCCTCTGGGCTTTTAAAGATTTAACTTAATATGAATAGGATAGTAATTTTAAATTTTTTTCATCATCAGTTGTTTGAGACTGTCTCAAATTAATAAGCAAAGTAGAAAATTCTGCATCTTCGCAGTCAAAAAAGCGAATGTAGGTTTCTGTTAACTTTTTAATTTGTCAACCAATAAGCGCGACTGTAACTTAGCCTGTAGGTATCTGCACAGCTCTCAAGCCGCAAGGGATTATTGGGATCGTTGGCGGCAATCGAGTCGGTAGTTTGCGGTATCGGTCTGGTATCTGCGCGTGGGCGCGATTTGATCGTATTCGCGTAATGTATCTAGGTAGCTATTGCTGTAGCTACAAGCTTCATCAACTTTAGTTGACGGTTAACGAACGCTGTTAGATCCACATTGCTCGCAATCCTGCGGTCGGCCTTCTTGCCAACACCGCACTTCCGATACATGACATTCATAAATGCTGCTTGGGAATCTCTTGTAGCAATTATGCCGAAGGAATGCTAAACATGACATGTCTAACTGGCAGCTGATGTGATGCATAGGGTGGGCGTTTGAACTGACCTTGGGCGCTATTGTCAAAAAGCTTACAAAAACTATTCAGATGCGTCTAAATACGGCGGCTATCCTACTGGATTCAATTGAAAAAATGAAGAAAATTGAAAGTTTCTTAGAACACTGGTTAAGGCTCTCCGCTGTTTGGCAGTCGGTGTGACATCTCTTTATTTATATTTATAAAATAAATTAAGATTGCTCTGATATTTCAATGAAACACGCTCGCAATCCAAACCCTAGATTTCAAAGCCGCACATTACAACTTTTATCGAAAGTCACATAAGGCAAACTTGTCTGGATTTCATTTAATAAAGGTTACAACGTGCCGTGGTTGTGATATCGCCTGCTGGTTGGGAAAGTAAAGGCCTCGGTTGTTGCGTTACGCGTGCGGAGTGGTCGAACGGTGACGGGCGCTGCCCTTGACTCGAGCCTGGTTCTCTACCAAGAACAACGTGAACACGAATTTATCAACGCAATTATTCAGATTACTGTTGCCGCAGTTTCAATGCTAATGTTTCTAAGTACCAAGCGTCGACAAGGTGTTGCATTGTTCGGTTAGAGTACTACAAAAACTAAATATTGTTTGAACAAAGATTACTAGCACTTTCGCTCAGGGGTTTTATCATCTCAAAAACTAAAACCCTACCGACTGATACGGTAGGGTTTTAGTTTTAGTATCATAGATACTTATTCAGTACTTAAATGGTATTTAGATAAGTACTTAGACACGTTGTGTTTCCGAATAAATGTTACGTAAAGATCGGCCTACCACTGTACTGATTAGATATTTATTTCTGTGTCATTAATTGGTGTCAAGTGCTGTACTATTAGCTTTCACATCTATCAACAATAAGCCGCGTGCGCTATTTTTTTTACGAGACTGTCGGTCGGATGTGAGACGTGTCGGGACGGACGACCCCATTACCGTGGCGCTACACTCATTAAAGGTCGCCGTAAACAAATAGATACATAGAGGTGGGCGCGTGTTCTACGTCGTTATCTATGATTCACCGGCGCCTAGCCGTCTGTTAGCTGTCTGATCGCCGACACAATATAATGGTCCGATAATAGCCGACTGATGAGATTAAACTGACGGACCAAGCACGTGCCCAGCCACACTCATTCATGCGGCAACCTTTGAGGGATTCTCGGAATCGGCAAAACCATAACTCCAAGCAAGGGCTGCGGTTGTTTTGAAATTTGCTAAATTAATTTCGGCCGTTTAAAAGATTCTCCGCACCTATCCGCTCCGTGGACGGGCCGGGACGCGGCGCCGTCCGACATGCGTAACGAGTTTATGTTAAATGTATTATTTCTTCCACGGCACGGGTAGGTGTGGAAAGTCCTTGATACTTGCTTAGTTGTAAATCATTTTCACGTAACACTAACATAACTGAGTTCAAATCGACCTACATAAAACTTGCAATACCACTTTCGTCGTCGCAAATCACTGCCGGCCGTATCTCGGCCTCGGTCAATGCGTTGCGTGCATGTCGTATGCACATATACGGATGTAATAAAGTGCAACGAGAATTCGCAGGCTAGCGGCGCATGCTGCTCACGTGCCTACAGAAAACGAAAGTGATTGGATGCGTCTCTCCGCCCTCGATTGATAGAGCCAGCCTAGGCTGAGGCAAGCCCTCGTTAACTGTATTATTCAAATTGTGTGTGTTGTCCCGTCCCGAGCCTCCGCGATCGATCACACTCTCTAATGTTGCCGCTTGCACTCTCGTACGCGATTTCATTGAAACACCTAACTCTAAACATAGCTTTGAATAATAAATGTTTCGCTCGTGTCTCTATGAAACTACGATTAGGCACGCCCGTTTACAATGTTATGCAGTACGGGTTTACTAGTTTAGATTAGATAGGGTGTTGTTATTTACCCGGGTCATCTTGTTTATATTTAGCATGTAAACAATTAAGATGCTGTTATCTGATAAATAATGTTATAGTATCGATCATTTATACTAGTAATTAAAATGTTTAGTCAAAATAATATAATAATAATAATGCTGGATATTTTCACGCAGCATCATCTAGCCCCAAGTAAGCAGAGCTTGTGTTATGGGAACTACATGACTGATATACTACTTATATTTTTTTTGTAAATACATAAATATTATACATAGAAAGCACCCAGACCCGAGACCAATATTTGAACATACAGACATTGTCCCGCGGCGGGAATCGAACTCGCAAACTTCTACGTCTCAGATGGGCCTTGACCCACTGCCCCACAGAGGTTGTCACATATCCATAATAAGAGAAGACTAGCATCCTCCTCTTCCCTCTCTTCTATTGTTCCATAATTGTTGAAGATCGTGACTCCTTTGATGAAATCTGGTCACTAGTTTACGTCAGTTACTGAAAACCGTGCTAACTGGTATCTTAAAGTAATCCGTTCTGGTCCACCCCTAAGAATACTTACATCAAAATGTTTTATTTGCAGGCACTCAG
Organism: Perizoma flavofasciatum; assembly: GCA_958496245.1. Lineage (NCBI taxonomy): Eukaryota > Metazoa > Arthropoda > Insecta > Lepidoptera > Geometridae > Perizoma > Perizoma flavofasciatum. The sequence goes on along the minus strand of OY292439.1, from coordinate 3,995,641 downwards.
AACGTAACGATGCCGCCGCGAACATCGTCGTCGTTGCCAGACGGTAGCGGGGCCCCGCGGCCGGGCGCGCCAGGTGGACAGCCGCCGCCGGGTCCCGCGCCCGGTTCAGGTCCGCCGCCCGGCGCGATGGTGGCCCAGCCCTACGGACACCACGCGCCCTACAAGGCGCCGCACTACCCGCCGCAGCCCTACGTCTATCCGAGAAACCACCATCCCTACCCGTATGGCGGGTACCGTCCGCCCCCGCCGCATCCACCTCAACATTACCAACCTCCACCAATGAAGGTATGCATCTCTCTCCGTTAGTCAAGTCTGATTTCGTCGATTCTCGTAAGACTAAACGTCAGTCAGTACTTGCCCTGTTAACACAATTTATGATCTAGTTCAAACTATTCAGTTTTGCGGATCGCATTTTAACATCGTTTTTACTTAACTGCTGGAAAAATATGATATTCAGTCCAAGTTGATCTGATTATGTAATGTGATGTGTTACTATTACAGCAGCAAATGGGCGGACGGCACATGGGTCCGCCGGGCACGCCGGGTGGCCCGATGTCCGAGGGCGCCATGCCGCCGCCGACGGCGCCCGGCGAGTCGCACGACAACGGCCCGGCCGCGCCCGCCATCGCGCTCGTCACCACCGGACCGGACGGCGCGCCGCTCGACGAAGGCAGCCAACAGAGCACGCTTAGCAACGCATCTGCAGGTATCATACTTGCTTGCATATATCGTTGAGCTCTTGCTCATGATCATGATCAATCATGGTTTCTAGTTCATTTAGGCCCAAATTCATAGTCAAATAAGGGCTCCCCTAGGGGACTGTTCAGGCGCTAACTAAAAATTCAAGTGCGAATTTAACCTTTATGCACCCATAAGGCAAATGCTGAATGATGTACTTTGGGGGACTGTTCAACCCCCGACTATGAGTTCAGGCTTTATTTTCCTGCCTAGTGCAGGACCGTCGGGTCGCCCTCAGGAACGGGGATATTGGAATCAGGTCATCAACCCAAACCCTCTTCTCCGCTATTTCAGGGACTTGGAGGGTTAGGGGTTAGAAGTAAGAAAATGCACAATACACCCTGACCCAAAATGCGGGGAGACGTCAGCACTGATCGCGTTTCCTCAGAATTGGAGCCATAAACCGACCAGTGAATGCGATTCACATGTCGGTTTCCGGTCTAGCTTAGATGTCTAGACTCTGTCTAGATTATAAACAAAGTGGGTCAAATAAACTGAAAGTCACTGCCAGAGAACTATGCTCAAGTTTTGAGTAGGTACCGATTCAAAAAGCACAGTGTTAAGTTCGGGCGTTGACTGTAATCCTGATAAGCGAAAAGCCACTGATAAGCGACTTCACAAGGCTAGGTCATTTGAGCCGATGTAGGTACGTTAATGCAGTGTACAAGTTCGACGTCTCTTTTCACAGCATCAGGGGAAGATACCTGTGCGTCGGGCTCCGGCAAGGGGTCGCGGAAAGAATACGGCAGCGCGGCGCCCTCTCCATCCCCCGGCGGCGCCTCGCACTCGTCGCTGCACGACGACTACGAGGGAGCACCGTCGCCGTGGCCGCGCCCGCCCTCTAGTCCTGTGAGTGGACATACATCTGAGGTCACGTCACCCGGGACAGGGCATTCCCAGTAGACAGCAGTCCATGATTCATAATGACCGTAGCTAGGAATTGCGTTGTTTAGGATATAGGGGCAAAATGGAGTAGACAATGGTGGTCAGAGCGTGGCTCTCTAAAAGTCTCCAATCCGATCATAGGGCATTTCTGTGTGTAGCGAAAATTGATGAAGCTTGTTATGCCGATTAGAAAGGAAGGAGATTGCATATTAACCATGGTTAATTTGGTAACATGGTTTCTAAAACTCCTAGTTGAAATTAGCACTAACTTGAAGGCAAAGCACTTATGACTCCAAATTTTACTTGTTCAGTAATGAAGAGAACTTGTCGTGTCAGCAGTGGCCCGTGCCTTACCCTGAAACATAGTTGACATCAAGCAACTAGGGAATCGACATTGGAAACACCACACCTAATGCATTTGTAGATAACAACGAATTAGCATGTTTCATTTAGTAACTCCCAAAGGTCCAAGGGTCGTTTAGGCATCGAGTTTTATTATGCCGGAAATTTAATCCAGATTCAATAGGACAAACTATTGTAAATATTGTAAAATTATAGTTATGGTTGTATATAAAAGTAGAATAGATGATAATATCAAACACTGAATTTTCAAACAACGGATCAATAATTTTCACACCAATAATAATTGGATTTACATTAATTTCCTGGTCCCCATGTTCAGATGGATTACCAGTGTGGCAAATACTTTAAAAACTTTCATACTCAAAAATATGTCACAATCACTCACTCACTACTCAGCATTGAAGTTGTTCAATCAATAAGTCAGTTCATTAGCACCTTTCACACACTATGTGTAAAAGAAGGGAAGCATTGCATTTTGTCATGTATTTTCAGGTCTTTAACAGTCACATACCGCCGGAGTCCTACAGATCAAAGGTTTATATCAAGTTAAAGATCATAAGCATGTGTAGTGCTCGAACAATTAATTTTCACGTAACCAATGTTGCAAGCTGCATGGTAGCCCTTTTCTACGCATTCGAAAAGCATTATTTGCATCTAATGACTTTCTGATACCGACAAAAATATTCGGGCATAGATTTAATGCATTGTTGCGAAATGAAGTACCTTAAGCTTGAAACTTCAGTTTATATCCGCTTTGCGCTACACTTTTTATCTTTGGTGTTGGACTACTGCTTCAAAATTTAGCAATTCAATCAATTATACTCTCGGAGAAATCCAAGCGTAACATTAAACTCTAGGTAGCAACTCTAGTGAATAAGCTTTTATTTCATGCATTTAGTTTACTTTCGCGCCAAATCAGTTCATAAATTTCTTATCCGCCTTGTCGTCTGTATAGTATTAAATTGCTACTTTGTACATAATACAAATAGAGCATGAATCGATTGTACGCCTGCACTGTGCAAAAAATGCACGATATAACTAAATTCTACGTTTATTAAACAGTGATGCCATAGTGTAGAAAAAGGCATTTTAGAGTGTAGTGCAGTGAAAACTCCTTATTTTTGACTCACTCTTTGTTTCTACATATTAATGTGATAAAAATGTTGATCCATGGGAAAGGCGAATGGTGGATTACATCGCTTAAGATATGAAACCAGAGCATGATCAATTTAGATTGAATTAAAACACATTGATGCCTTTCCCATTGAGAGTATTTTTTATAGTTTTTTTCTGAATAAGGAGTTTTTTGAAGCGGGGCTGACGAAAGCATGTCGTAGCAAAGGGTGTACACGAGTACATGTAATACATTACTCGTAATTCTGATTCTAGGCGGAAAACCAAAGGAAACGACGCGGAGACTCTTCGTCAGGCCCGGTAATGCACATTCCATCAAATCTACATTTACATGGCTTCATCTATCTATTCCAATAGCTCGTGATTTATACACCACAAGATTAAGAGTGTGCGAATTCATATTTCGCGTAGATAACTACTGTAGATAGAAATAAAAATAACGCAGAACCATCCAATTTTTCTTAACTTTTAAAACGAGCTCAAGATATGTGAAACTCGCATCACTTATGATTAATTTGTCTTAGCCAGAGTCCTAGTCCTACATCATATCGGTATAACCCCAGCTCGAATGCGTTATAGTTATTTCTCTTATTCCGTTACATGACCCTCCCGGTCTTATGTCGGCGACTAGATACGACTATATGCTTTCATACCAAGTAAAGCGAGAAAGGTCTTAATTGACCAGCTGGCTAATTTAAGTCTCGCTGGCCAATAAAATGCCTCAGCATGCTCCTTTTCTCATTTATCGTGTACAAGCTATGTTTGTTTGCGTGATCCTAGCTTGATTTTGTCGCCGACGTTTGAGACGTATTGTCGCCAGCATAAGTCCGGGCGAGTGTTGTGTCTAGAGTAGTGTATGATGTTGCGTGTATGCGCCAGAAGTCGGACTCGCTGGGCAAGCTGTTCGAGATGGACGATGCGCCGGAACGTCGCAGCTGGGTGGAGCGGCTGCTGGCGTTCATGGACGAGCGACGGACGCCCATTTCCGCCTGCCCCACCATCTCCAAGCAGCCGCTCGATCTATACCGGCTATACCTGCTGGTTCGGGACCGAGGCGGGTTTGTAGAGGTGAGATATACACAGTCACTTACATATTAGTACGCTAGGCCAAACTACGTATTCGGAATTCCGAGTCCACACTGTATGGTGAGACGATGGTTCTCAAAGCATCCGCTTGTGGAATGAGCCAGAGCTCATTATAAACCCACAGAGATTCCGTCTATCTTTCAAAGACAGCTAACAATAAACTGGATGGGCGCAGTCACATCGATAAGTTAGTTCGCTCAGTCATTCCCCATTCAGATTCACGCGGCTGGGATTCAATTCAATATTCATTATCTCGGGAGCTATGCACAAATGGCAGATAGGAATAGTACGAAGCGATGTTGACCTGTATACGCATGCACGGTTACTCTCCTCCGTACGTGTAAGTTGATCAGGTCAATGTTCAAATTAGCCGTTTTCTTGTTGATTTCACTACTTCAGCAAATCACATAAAGTTTGGGGCTCGTCAACACCCGCCCATCACATTATTAAGGCGCGTAAACATTAGACACTTGGTGATATTCGTTAGATTTGCAAATAGCGTCCTCACTAACATACCCGATTTATTGCAAACACACAGTTATCGGCTTAGAAATTAAATTGTTGTTTCTGCACGTTACATAGCTCGAAGCACCGCGGTGAAGTATAGCAATAACTTCGAGTAACTCCAATCCAAGTTTTATCAGAAATATGTCAAGGTTTTTACCTCGCGTTTGTGCGAGTACGGTTACTTACAAAATGAATTTGGTACGAGTTTTTAGTATTTTAACTTGTGACACCATTTTCTATAACGCAAATACCAACAGATATTTTTTCATTTGAATAAATAACGGCACATAACTAACCTCTTTGTCTGGGTTAATACAGGTTTATACGACAAATGGAATTCTATTCGACTATTCCGTTTACCGCACTAAAAGCCAAGCTCTAACTAAATGAATGCAAAGGACGTATGGTACGAGCGCGTGTAATTCAATTCGATTTAACAGTTATCGACGTGAGCATTTGTAAACATTTGTATTCTCGAGTATCACTTTAGAGGTGCCAGTAAAGAGCGCGGGCTCCATGCAACTGAAACTAATATATACTTCACCTAGGATTTATATAAGTGCACACATCGCTTTATGCGCGCAGGCGCCATAAACCCGCCTCACCTTTAACGATAGTTAATAAATTTTTATCATTGAATGCTCGGTGCAGACGCTATAACAATGAATCGACGCTAGATCGGTGCGGAACCTACGCGCTGGCAGTCGTGTGGACTTGCCTTATAAGAAAATCGCCGGCATGGTGTGTGTTCGTTTAGTCAGTGTGTTCCACCTACATTTTGTGATACTTTAATTCGTTATAATAACTTTATCGATTGCGTGTTCTCCTTCCAATAAGACTGACAAATTGTGTATTGCCTTTTAGGTTACAAAGAACAAAACGTGGAAGGATATTGCGGGCTTGCTTGGCATCGGTGCTTCGTCGTCCGCGGCGTATACGCTTCGGAAGCATTACACGAAAAACCTGCTCGCGTACGAATGCCATTTCGATCGGGGCGGCATCGACCCGCAGCCCATCATCAACCAGGTGGAAGCATCCACGAAGAAGAAGAGTGGAAAGTCGAACAATACGTCCAGTGCAGGTAAATATGGTGCAGAATTTCTATGACTGGTTGTTCGTCTGTCCCCCGAGTGTATTTTATTTTGTTAAATTCAGACCGAGTTGTCCTTGGTCCTTGTCAATAGATCAAGATTAGTGTCCTTAAATGTTTTTACTGTTAAACGGTCTGTTACGGACTAAACAATTTTACTAAATCTCTTAAGGGGTCTTTAGCCTCTGAAATTTAAGGTTACCTATAGCAGCGACGACTATATCCAAGAAATATATACACCTACATAACAGCAGATAAAGAATATCACATTACACTTCTGATTCTTCTAATATGTGCTCGGCATCATGTTCGCGCGATAGTGATTTGTCTACGTTGCGTTGCAGGGTCATCGAATTCCCAAGAATCATTCCCGAGCGGCGCGCCCGCCGGCGCCGCGGCCATGGACGGGTACCCGGCGCAGTATGCAGGGTACCCGCCCCAACCCAATCATTCGCAAGGTACAACTGAATCCCATACACCACCATATTTAACCTCCACTAACATCCTATGTATGTTTGAAGCAAGAGTGAAACTAAAATGCATGTATGATGGCAAGATGTGATGTAGAGTATATCTAACTCCTAGATCTCTGTGACGTTCTTTAACAATTGTATGTTTAAAGCAAGAAACAATTCAGATAGACCATGTCTTGTTAAAATTGATAGGATGCCTACATTATTCAAGATAACTTAAGACTTATTCTCGTACTGTAACTGGTTTAATATTCTCGTCATAAGTCTTGCACATTTGAAACTGTGTTTCCCAATCTATTGTGAAGAATAAAATAATGAAATGACTGGTGGGCGGACACTGTAAACACCGCTGTACATACGCTATCTGTTATAATACGCGGCGAAGGTCGTCACTGCGTGACGAACACTGCTGCACTCTACCGGTGCTTTGTTTTCTTTATTTGTGCAGATTCACTAATCCGATCACGTACCTAACAACTCTCACCGAATGGTACATCACAATGCTAATTACATCATACTTCATAATGAAGCTTGTCATTAATTCCTTTTCTAACATTTTATCACGGGGAAAACTTCCTATTTTTGCTGCATTATCTACCAGTACAATAAAGAGGTTTGTATGCGAGATTGTCGTTTTTAATATCATTAATGGAATTAATAAAATGAGCTGTGTCACCAAATTACTATCTATGACACACCAATCTGATTTGGCTAATATTAATCCGCGATATCAATGCATAACATTATATATTATATAACATTATAATCAACTTCTTTTTTATACCACCTAGGTGGCAATAAGGCCCATCTGTTGGTTGGGACCAATACCGCTTGGCTTGGTATCAAGACAAATCTCGCAACTTAAAAAATACAAGTGATAACTAGAGAGTGACATTGGCTTAGCATAATCATGAACATAGATTCGTTCATTTAACTCAATTGTTAATAAAACCATCTCTTGGATTGTAGGAATATTCAACAAGTGCTCTTCCTAAGATAGCAAATGCAGCAAAAACCGGTAGTATTCCTCAAAGGTTAGTTACTATCGGGTGGTTTAACCTCGTGTGGTTTGTAGGCGGCGGGCCGGGCGGCGACAACCTCGCCGCCTCCAACCCCTTCGACGAGCCGCCGGGGCCCAGGAGACCCCCAGGTACACCCTAATCACCCTGACGAAGCACGACATTGCACTGTACTTGCTCGGTAACTGTGTGGGCTGGCAACAATAATAACATACCTAGTTTGAAGTTGAATATCGACAAGCATTACCTCAACCTTGCAACTATTCTAGAGTTTGGATTTCACCAGAACAAGTTTTATCCTGCATGCATAGTAGTGCGATCGATTTAAGGCCCGAATTCATAGTCAAATAGAGGCTCCCCTAGGGGACTATTCAGGCGGATGTGAAAATTCAAGCTCGAATTCAACCTTTATGCATCCAGCCATAAGGCGAATGTTGAATGATGGATTTTGGGGGACTGTTCAACCCCCGACTATGAATTCGGGCTTTAAAGTAGGCGCAGTGTAGATGTGCGAAAAAAAAACTATTGAATTGTGCACAGAGCACAACATTTAGTAAAAAAATCTGATCTGAGGTTATGTAAAATGAAACAGCTTTATGCATGTCTGTTTATTTTGTTTTACGTTTGCATTACAAGAAGCTTGGTCAATCTGGTCAAAGCGTGGATGCGATGGCGATGGCAGAGGCGATCAATACATTTACGCGATCTTGACAACCATTTACCTTAGAATGCCACTGCCACCGCCATTGCGTCAGGTTGACGAGACCTTTACAAATAATAAGCATGGGAATGTTAGAATACATTTTTTTGTAGTATTGGACCTAGGTAGATAAATCTTGTTATAGTATTCGGGAACACGTCTCTTTTCATTAAATTCATTACATTACTTGCATTGGTTGCAGTTTTATAGTTTGCTTTTATTCGCAAGATTCATTGATGTATCAATCATTACTGTATTATGCTTGTAGAGATGTTTGAAGCGAAATAATCGCGCGCTCTAATGTTTCAGTGTGTTAAAGTAAAATGTTCTTTATTATTTACATTCCAAGAATTATTTTTTCAACGTTTTGGTCTGTTAATTTAAATTAAATGCGGTGGAGGGGTTAGCAGTTTGTAATATTTCTACTTACATAAATATTATAAAGCAACGTTGTCGCTTACATCCAAAACCATTATTATACATAGTAAAGCTTTAAAATAAATATTTGTATTTTCAGGTTACCAACAAGGTTACGGATACGAGTATGGATCTCCCTATCAACCTAATAGGCCAGTTTACCCCCAGTACGGACCCGATGGCGACAGGTACTTTGAGTTAAAATCTTTATTTATTTAGTCGTAGTTTTAGTATGTTTATGACAGAGATTAGTGTAGTGGACTCGTTCAATAGTCTAATGTTCTTCATAAATATTAATACATACATACATAAAGTCACGTCTGTTTCCCGGTGAGGTAGACAGAGACCACGGGTAAAAAAACTCAACTTCCTTTAAAGTCATGTCCGACATGAAATACAGTAAAAATAATACATATTTACTGCATTGGGGCCATGCAATGTTGCACTGTCGCCCGTTACGCAGATTTCTGTTTTCTAATGTAACATTACAGCTTGAGTTTATAAGAGTTTATCATCAGATTGATTGCTACTGGATAACCCGTCAAACTAAAGAGTTGTGCAAGAATCGTGTAGACAAGAATCACTAAAAGCACAGTTCTTTACCGATCATTTTCGTGTTTCGGCCGCGAGAAATCAATGTAGCGACTGTAGATTGCATTACAATCCGATTAGTATGTGCATTCGAATATACGGGCTCTTTATGTCGCGGGTAAAAACATAATAGTCACGAAACAAATTGGCCAGTGTTCTCTGATTACAAACATGTAATGTCCACGCGTTGCGGATAGGAATAAGTACCTAGGTAGCTTTTTGCCTTCAGCCCACCACGGTACCTACCTATTACGGTAATGCTGATATATACATGTATAAATTTATGTTCCTTTCTACTTATATCCTCTCTGTAAAATTGTGTGTCAAATAAATGTATTTTCTTGCTAATGTTATGTTGTTGTCCGTCAGAGGGTACCGTGGCGGTGGTGAGCAGTACCAGTACGGCGGGTACGGCGGCGGGTACCGCGCGGGTGCGCCGGGCGGCACCCCTCCCCCCGCGCAGCAGTACCCCGAGTACTACCGCGCGCCGCATCCCGCGCATCCGCCGCATCCCGCGCATCCACCGCCGCATCCTGCGACGCATCCCGCGCCGCACCCCGCGCCGCCGCACGCCAACCAACAGCCGCAGCCGCATCAGCCGCCTATAGAGGTACACACAACTAACGTCAATCAGCTAACTTACACCTTGCCTGTCCTGTTCTTTGTAAATTAAACACTTTTTGACAACAACTATAAAAAAAGACAATGTGATAAATCGTTGAAGTGTTTAATTTTCAATGTTTATTAATAATAGGTTTGAACATTATTCCGTTCTGTTCTATCGGTTGTGCCGTCTCAAATCCATCATTTCATTTTCGAGTACCATATTTGCCATTGTTTAATTACTATCGTATAAAGAAATTGGACACAGAAAAATTTAGTATTATTTTAGAAAAATCAAGGAAATTCGTGAGTTTAAAAAGTAAGTCAGTGTTTATATATTGATGCTTGTGACTGTACACTGCCGATATAACTTGATCACTCTGAAGTTAACTGTGTAAATTATTTTATAACGCGCAATTAAATGACTAATTAAAGGACGAACTGTATGTGTAAACTTGGCATCGTTGAGACTTCATTAACTTTTAGTCTTGGCCGAAGCTCTTAACAGGTATGGCATCCGTTCAGACTGCGGCATATCGGTGAATTACAACATTTATAAAATCGATTACACCAGATTGGCCTGGTTGGTGGATTGAATAAACGATGCTAACTATGCACTTAATGGTCTTATTGGTTAGGGAACTTGTCGTGTTTTGGTAGTTCCCCACTTCGACAGATCGTGTATTTTTACTTGTGGGATTCTCTTTAAATATTTTAAATATTATGAGCCGAAGTCTCCTTTTTATAGTAAAAATACACGAGATTCAAACTTGTCAACGTAATATTACAGATGAAATGTTTTGAGAATAATTTTCGTAGGTGTATGTTGATTGACTCCAAATTGGAATGAATTTAGCGAGAATCCATAGAATGCCTGCATGTTTGGAATGCAAGGACCATTGTGTATGTCTTGCTTTCGTTTGCACTCAAGTGCTTGAATGTTATTCACCAAGGTGAATAATTCTCAAAGTTAAAAAGTGCGTTTAGACTTAGATAATTTATTTAATTTATGGCATTCAAAAATAAACTTTAAGTTAGAGGTCTTAAAACAATGTAAAAGTTTCCTACAATTAATTTATAGGCGTGTCCACACCTAGCCGCTTTAATATGTAACTTGCCTCTTTCAACTTTCAATTCTTGCATTTTGCATTAGGGATATCCTGTAAAAATAGTTATAATTTGAAACAAATATACAAAAATAAACCGACATGCACTGTTGAATGCCTTAACCCATTCGCAGCGGCACACGCCGATTGCCTTTTTTTCATGTCGAGTTGAGTTATAACTTTGTCAAATAAATGACCGGGATCGATGTGCGCTAAAGACTTGCCTAGTTTTTTAGGCGTGTCTTGTCTTATGCGCTGTTGATGCGCTCAGGACAGAAGTGGCTGGCAGAAAAGAAAAGAGGCCTTATCCAGCAGTGGGTGAGATGGTGATGGCGCTAGATGCATGTCTTACAGGAAGCGGCAAGTTTAAAGTGAATGCACCACTGGATGGTTGTGGACATACCTTTTCTATATGTAAGGATTTAATTTGCTAGTTTCTAATGGTGAAGTTTGAATCACTTCGGAGGACGACACGATCGTCGTTTGTCATAATCGCAGTGATCCGAAGCTCGCAAACGATAAGCCGACTAAAGATAATCCGCTGAACGCCACACAGGCGTATGAAATAAGTATCTTCAGCGAAACGGTATATCTGTTGGTGTGTAGATGTCGGGGGCGCCGAGTGTCAGTAACCTTATGAGCTCGCAGCTTGCTCGGCAGCTGGTCGCGCCGCTGCCGCCCAACCCCAGACCCTACGTACGGACGCCCCGTTTGTACCACGCACTCCACACCGCTTCCCATCGATTGGCAATATCCTCATACTCACACCTACGCACACAATATGGACTCAAGTTCTACTGTACTGCCCACACGTGATTATCGACGCGAATGCGGATCGTATCTTGAATTTGTTGAATGGAATTCTGCTTTCTCAGACGCACTAAACATAGATCCACCTGCCGAGGGAAATTTTAATTTTATTGGCAAAATAGTTCTTCATGTTGTGAACGAATAGCTAGTTAATCTTGAGCTATATCAAAGGAACCTCAGTGCTTTTCTTTTGCGCACAATTAATTCCGATCTTACCATCAACTTTCATCTGCCAATCTATTCAAAGGAACAAAACCGTTTACATTTTCAGATACGATTCTGCTATAAGTTACCTCTTTATCGGCCGACGCCAGCTAATAAACGAGGATTCAAACGCGACGATCATTGATTCAAGGGCATATCATCCGTGGTTTTGGCTTCATTTAATTTTTATTTTGAATAATAATCACTAGCCTGACGGAATTACAAGCTATCACTGTTAATTTATTTCTTCTATTTTGTTAACAAAATTTTTGGCTTGCGGTGTGATTAATTGGCTTTGAAATTCATCGATTTGAACGAATAAAATTGTAAGGACGATGGTCGGGACGAAACTACGTCAAGACACCTCTTCAAAATTTAACAACTTTAATCAAAACGTGGAAGTAAAGGTTAAGAGTGTGTGGTGGTGGCTTTATGATAAATAGTCACTAAATCATGTGCATGCATTTTTAAATTCTCACAGCTCATCGTAAGCTTAGCTATAAGGTTAACAAAACCGTCGCTTTGTTTATATTGCGACACGATTCGGTTCAATGTCTCGATTCACATGGCATTACAATTAATTAGACAATGCGATTCATTTGACCGATTTTGTTGAAAACAATCATTATCGTAATCTTGGGTGCACGGCCAGTGTAACAGAAACATCAATTTATGTCGATCCTTATTGTAAATCGACGTGCCTGCATTGTGCTCTTGATTCGTTCATGCAGTTTCTTTTCATATAATATTCTGTTGCCAGTGTGTGGTTTTTAAAGTGTTAACCTACACTAAAGATAAATAAATGCAGTCAAGTCGATGTATTTTCACTTTGGAAGCTGGCACTCCTACTGTTACACAGACGACTTTTGATTAATGGGTACAAACTTTTGCAGTTATTTACAAAACATAAATAAATTTTGTTTCTGAAAGAATCAAGCCGCGCATCGACAACGCGCGCTTTGAACTAAAAACTACAGTAAGCTGGCCTTACTGTAGTTTTTAGTTCAAAGCGTGTTGCCGCTTGAACGAACGCAATAATGGAAAAATCCATCCCCACTGCACGTGAGGCAAATACTGACGGGCCTTTGTTGTGTGCTAAAAAGCGACAAATCGGTCCGCGACAGCACTCGCGTTAGCTTGCAGGACAGACCGGTATCCATATCGCACGGCTAGCTTGCCAGCCAATTTTCGAAGGTTCGCTGCGTGTAGTCGTTATGCGGCACAACGTAGCATGGACTCGTTCCGAATTACTAATAACCAAAAGTCGCCTCAAATGCAAGGAAACAGCATCAAAGTGGAAACAAGGATCAGGTATAGAGCGATACGCGAGAACATGTTAAATTCCACAGTACGGCGGCAAGCCTCCTGGTCCGGGAGCGCCCGTGGGTCCGGGGCCAGGCGCTGTGGGTGCCCCGCGACGGCACCCCGACTTCGCGAAGGGAGAGGGTTACGCGGGGGGCGCGGCGGGCGCGGGCAGCCCCGGCGCGCGGTTCCCGGCCGGCTGGGGCGGCGGCTTCCCGCGCGCGCAACAGCCGGCGCCCGCTGCGCCCTGGCGCCCGCCGCCCGGCACGCAGCCGCCTCCAGCCTGGACGCACCAACCCTACCAGCCGCAGGTGACCTATCATTATACTGTTTCGGCTCATCACGATCGTCGTCGGGATCACTAACATAGATGTCGATGATATGATGATAGTGATGATATATATGTATTCGAGCAGTCCATAAGTTTATAGTCCGTAGAAGTACTACCGCCATATATATTACTGACAACAACCACTTTTAATCGGTCACTAGACTGACAATACTGTTCGTTACAGTAACGCATGGGCGTGAGTATGCTTCGTCTCGAACTCGTCGGGGAACCATTAAAAGGATTAGTACTCAGCGAGGAGAAGTTTCTGAAAGATGATCATTATTTCCAGGTGGGCAGCGGCGTTGTCGGTCCGGGCGCTCTAAAACGAGAACTTACATTCCCCGCGGAGTGCATAGAAGGTGCCGTGCCGGCCGCCGAGAAGCGACGCCGATTGACGCGAGCCGACGTCGCGCCCGTGGATGCCTGGCGCATCGTCATGGCGCTCAAGTCAGGCCTGTTGGCCGAGACCTGCTGGGCGCTCGACATACTCAACATTCTGCTCTTCGACGATAACTGCATAGGTAACCTAAACTTATACGGTCTCAAAAAATTAAAACCAAGCCTGGCGTGTATTTATTAGAAATAAGCATATATAAGAGTTTGATTGATATTAGTCGCTTATCTGTTTCAGGATACTTCGGGTTGCAGCACATGCCCGGACTACTCGACCTGCTATTGGAACACTTCCAGCGCGCGCTGGCGGACGTGTTTGACGCGCCCGCCGGTGACGAGGGTCCGTGGTATGCGGCGCCCGCCTCCCCTCCGCCACCAGCCTCCCCGCGTCGTCGCGCGCCGCCCGCCGAACCCGCGCGCTCCGTGCGCCTGCTCTCCGGCGAGAACTACACGATGCAGTCGCGTCGCCGGCACCCCGTCACGCAGAAGGCGGAGGATCAGCCGCCCGCGCACCTGCAGCCCGAACCTGACGATGAGCGGGACGACGCCGCGCTCTTCGCTGGCGATACGCCCGCGCTCGAGCACGCCGTCACCGCGCTGCGCACCGACACGCTGCATCTACCGTTCTGTCGCGTCATGCGTGGGACGCGCGCGCCCTCCCCACCTGCGCCCACCCCGGTACCCGCGCCCGCGCCCGCTCCGTGCACGCCCGCACCCGACACCCCCGCCACGCCCGCTGCCGTCGCCGAGCCCGCGCGCTCGCCGCCCTCCGCGACGCCGCCGCGCTCGCCGCCCGAGGCGCCGCCGCCGCCGACCGACACCGACAACCTCGAAGCGGAGCCGATGGACCTCGAGCCGGAGCGGCGCGCGCCGACGCTGCAGGTGCGCGATCCCGCGGGCGTGCTGCGCCGCCGCCGCATGGAGGACTACGAGGACGAGTGCTACACGCGCGACGAGCCCAGCCTCAACCTCGTGGATGAAACACGCGACTCGCTCGCGCGCCGCTGCATCGCGCTCTCGAACATCCTGCGCGGACTCACCTTCGTACCCGGCAACGAGAGCGAGTTCTCGCGCTCGCCTGCCTTCCTCGCGCTCGCTGGCAAGCTGCTGCTGCTGCAGCACGAGCACGCGCCGCGCGCTGCCCGAGCGCGGGCGTACGAGCGAGCCGCGCGAGACGACGCTGACGCCGCCGCCTGCTGCTCCAGCCTGAAGGGCGCCGCCGAGTGGTGGTGGGACACGCTGGCGGCGCTGCGCGAGGACGCGCTCGTGTGCTGCGCGAACATCGCGGGCGGTCTCGACCTGCAGCATCAGCCCGAGGCGGTAGCACGGCCGCTGCTCGACGGGCTGCTGCACTGGGCGGTGTGCCCTGCGGCGGTGGCGGGGGACGCGCCACCTGCCGCCGCCGCTACGTCGCCCCTCTCGCCGCGGCGGCTCGCGCTCGAGGCGCTCTGCAAGCTGTGCGTGCAGGACGCGAACGTGGACCTAGTGGTGGCGACGCCGCCGCGGTCGCGCATCGCGGCGTTGTGCGCGGGGCTGGCTCGCGACCTGTGCCGCCCCGAGCGGCCGGTGGTGCGCGAGTTTGCGGTGAATCTGCTGCACTACCTGGCGGGCGCGGGCGGCGGCGGGGGCGCGGCGCGCGAGGTGGCCGCTCACGCTCCCGCCGTCGCCGCGCTCGTCGCGTTCATCGAGCGCGCCGAGCACGCGGCGCTGGGCGTGGCGAACCAGCACGGCGTGGCGGCGTTGCGAGACAACCCCGACGCGATGGGCACCTCGCTGGACATGCTGCGGCGCGCGGCCGCCACGCTGCTGCGGCTCGCGGAGCGCCCCGAGAACCGGCCGCTGATCCGCCGGCACGAGCGGCGGCTGCTCTCGCTCGTCATGTCGCAGATCCTCGACCAGAAGGTGGCGCACGAGCTGGCGGATGTGCTGTTCCACTGCACGCAGAGCGCAGACTCGCCGCTACCCGCAGAACTAGAGTGAACGGACGCTGTGAACTTTACCGTGAGTCGCGCCTTCCCTCAGTGCAGTGCAGTGCAGTGCTGTGCTAAGTGCTAGTGGTACCCCGGGGTACGCAGGAGTAAGTGTAAATATAGTGTAAAGACGCAGCGATCCGGTCCTGCGTCCCGACCGACAGACTGTGCGGATCGATTCTGTTATTTATGTCCACGATGTTTTATTTACGAGGATATCGATGTGCTAAAATCGATTTCTATTGTTCGATTGACAAAAAAATGATTGTATTATACTATCTCGTAATTTTGATTTTTATAATAAAAATGGGACTTGAATCTGTTTATTGGTTTTATGATGGAGATTTTATACCAAGTACCTTTAGCGCGTATCTATAAGAGGACCGTAGTTGAGAGTGTGAGGAGCTTATGTGGGATATAAGTTTTAAATTAAGTTTAATGTGAATTATTACAATAATCTATAATATATTGAAATTGAATCTGATCTTTATTTTTTTTATCAATTGGCATTTACTTTTCTTTTCCACATAACATGATAGTCCCTGTCCATTTTATTTTTCTATTGACAAGCCCAAAATTTTACGCAGGTTTAGGGAGGTCACTTAAAACATCTAGGATAGTTAAGATTAGAATGGAAGGCTCATACTCCAACAAACTGGTTCCTTTATTTCTGAGACTGCTATCACTGGGCTTGCTATGCAAGTTTTTCAAAAGACTGATGGCATACAGCTTTTTTGATGACTCAACCTCTGGCAGTGTACCTACAGAGGTTATATGTGCATAATTATCATTCTGGCAGCCAGTAACGTATCTAAAAGTCTAATTCTTTTTTCAATTTCTTTCAACAGCTGTCATCTTTCATAGTCCGTGAATGTTTGGTAAATAAAATTGATAAATTATTTTTTCGTATTGTAAATATATTTGAACACATTTTGATAGTAATGCCCGTGATTAAATCGTAGTTTTATAATACATGCTCAGTGAACCCTTCGAATACGTTCGATGGAGTGTCAGTCAAATGATAGTAAAAAATTGTACAAAGTTTTCGACGGATCTAAACAGAAGAGGACGAGAAAGAAAGAGCTTGATGATACCAATTCTGTGGCCACGGATGACTCCATCAGCGTAAGTAGATCTGCTTTTAATAATATGTTTATGAGAGTAACTACTGTAAGGGAGAACGAGGCACCTTTAAACTTTTTCTTTTGATCCATGATGTAAAATCTAAATTGGTTATTTTTGTTTAGTTTTATTTTGCTGTTGTAATTAGGTATGTTATTTGACCACTAAAAACAATCAAAATAATACTTAATATTACAATGGTTTAGTCATTGGTATTTAAGTAACTCAAATGTTCAAAGCTGCCCCCTTGCCTGGGGTAGCTTTGAACCTACATAAGACACCTTAGAATTGATGAACTTAAACAAAAAATACTTATTTAGCTTGAGATATTTTTAATTGTATCAAAGTACTTTTGCATCAAAACTTACAACGTAAACTCGTTTGTTCAAAGGTGCCCCTGTTAAAAGGTGACTTCTTTTCCCTACGTCATTACATTTCTCTGAACCGGTTTCTCACGCACCGATACCGTTTGAAATAGTTCTCGAATGGCGACCACAAACCAGATAAAGCCGTATAGCAAAACCTCTTTTCCCGATTGACTCATGACATCATAAAGATTGCGAAAGTCGGTTGGTGGATAATTAAGAAATTAACACCTTTTTTATTCGCGCTCTGATGGAAGCTTTTATTATGGTCCAGGAATTGATTTCTATACAGGGTGGACCGAACAGTGACGTTATTTTCGTTGGAGATTACTATTTGGTCCAACCTGTTTAGATGATGATGATGATGATGATGAAAAAGAAGGAAAGACAATTCATACACATCATATTACACAATATTTGGTCGATTTCAAAATTACTTAATGTGTCTCAGGGATGCCAAGTTAACCCAGGGCGTGTTACATCTGGGAAAGCAAGTCTCCAGGATTTGCCGACGGCACCAGATGGGCAACCTGATGGCGACGCTAACAGGTAGGTAAAGATTTTATGATTATTATATTATATTTTATGTGCGGTAAGAATACCAAGTTGGGAGCAATCAGAGATACCCAAACATTACCTATACTGGGCACATACCCATTTTGCTAGTAGTTAGCATTCCATGGTAGAAGTCAGGCTGCAACCCATCGCCTAGAAAAACAAGAACTTTCGCGAAGTGACCGATGACACATACCTTCTAATGTTTCTAGGGCATGCCGGTTCGCCTCATGATGTTTTCCATCGACTTTTTATAAATATTCTAGAGTTAGTAACAATATGCTACGTTATTTAGGAAGAGGGAAAGCAGTTGTTCAATGTCCCGATCGCCGCATGAAGGGCATCGGGCTTCAAGGTCGCCTCGTCGCCACAGGCATCCACAGTATGTGCATGCTAATTCCTAATTTTTACCCCTAACGTAAGAAGCTGTTAGATATATGTGTTGTAGGTAGAGGTTGCTTGTTCGTGTATGTTTGTTTATCTGTTATCAATTGAATCCATATCGGCTTACACAATATTGTAATGCCGCTTTTTGTAATCAATTTGTATCAAATCGATGGTTTTATAGCCACATGTTTCAAATAGACATCCAATAATGATGAAATGTGAAATGGCGTAGCCGATACACATAGCCCCGTGTAATGTGCTCGATGTTGACTTCAAGAAAGGTTCATAGATCACACTGCGCTCATTCCCTAACACAACACAATAAATAATTTAAGTAGGAACATGCACGGTGTTATCGTCGAAGGTAGGTAACATAACAAACTTGAAGTCAGTTAAAGACTAAATAATACTATTTAACCTACTACTAAGGCATCGAGGCAATAAGTAACCTATACGATCTGATAAAACTTAGGACCTCTATACCTAGTTACCGATCGATTGTACAGTAGTAGTACCAGTAGGTACATATCCTACTACCATTATAAACGTGAAAGTTTGCGAGAGTGGATGTTTGTTATTCTTTCACGCAAAAACTGCTGAACGTATTTTGATGAAACTTTACAGTAATATAGCTTATACTTTAGAATAATACATATTCTTAGTTTTTATATGGGTACTAAGTTGGCGAAGCCACGGGCAGAGGCAAAATAAAAAAATATATAATAATATTTTTTGTAGTAAAATGTCAAGTACATCTTTCAGGAGAGAAGGTATATCACTTGCTCTGAAGGCAGGAATGGCCTCTACTCCACGCTCGGTAACGCCGCTACAGGTAAAATGTTCCCAATAATAAATAGGCCATTCATTTCAGACACTAATATTATTAACAATTTTGCAAAGTACATTGCATTAAATTTTGTTTTTTTATTTTATTCTATTATCAATTACTTACGTACACCAAATCGAATAATTTAATCGTACATTATCTGTTGATTATGGTATGTGTGCTCTTTAGCATCGGCCTCCTCCAATTCCTTCCGATTTCCTCTGTCTTTTGCAGTCCTCGTCTATAACTTCCATCCTGTGTTTTCAATGTCGGCTTTCCAGCGTTTCTTTTTCCAATTCTTGAAGACCAGACTGTAACTCTTTTGCTCCATTTATCCCAATTTATAATGTTGTAATAATCCCACTATTTGACATATAAGCGAACTAAGCACTTAGGGTTCTCACTAAACCGCTCACAAACTGCATTATAGGTTTAAATGAAGTTGATTAATAAGTTATAATTTATTTAATGTGAAACTAGATGGCAATTATCTCAGTTTTGGTCTTTTATGACTATTTATCTACCACTAGGATAAACAGATAAATGTCGTTTTAGGAAGGCGATGCTGTTCCACAAGAACAGGATTCCTTCATATATGCTTTTCTGGAAGAGGCCATCAAGAGAGACAAAAAGAAGTGAGCATGTTTTTGTTTTATGAACCATTCTCTGTGACATATACTAGCGTCACCTTGCGATCATAGGCCAGCCACAATTCTGGCGTGTCGAAAATAATGAGGTCTAGCGATTCAGAATTGAGCTGAAATAATGATGATTGAACATCTATAAAACACGAGAAACTATTTCTTAATGTTTTGTGTTTTATGTAATTGTATCTGTTTTGTAGACATCGCCACAGCCACAGTCGCCGTCACGAAGAACGGCGCGACAGCCGCGACCGTGATGCTTCGGAAACGCATGGCCGTCGCCATAGACATCGCAGGCATCACAATGTGTCTAGAGACCGGGAGACGTAAGCACACCTTTCTCTTCGCCTTATAGTATGCCGACTGACAAGCATTGATCTGGTATGTCATAGTCATTCCTTCCAGATCCTATCTACAGCAGGTGTGCTTTACGGTATGAGTGTGGGCATTCACTTATTACACAATATACATAGCCAGCCTATTTTTGAGATTGAAAGTAAAACGTTATGTATACCAACAGGCATGTGAAAGAACAGCCGGCATCACCTGCGATTGATCAGAACGTTCTCCTTGAAACTTTTGCGAAGCTCTGCGTACAGATGAACGAAAAAACTGCACAGCATTCCAAAAACATCTTAGTTAGTACTAATTCTTACGCCAGTATTATCTAACTATATTGTTTGTCATATTGTTTAAGTGGAAATCTATCTAGCGCAATGTTTCAGCCAAGAACTCAAAGTCATAAATCCTTGCAGTGCGAAGTGGCATCGCGCCATGACATGCACGAAGAACGGCATGTTGTGAGGCAGAGATCTCGCGAGAACGGCACACCCAGAGTCCGTAGCCAAGAGAACTGCCAAAAGCAACGAAGCCGCGAAAACATCAGGCAAGACTGCCGTTGCTACGAGAAACAGGCGCCTAAATACGCCAGCAAAATGGATATCAATAGACGCCACGAAGACGACAGATATCGCGAGTACCCGCCCGAAATCGTCCCCACCAGAACCTTCATAAACCATTACAGTGACCGCCCGCCAGATTACCGTGACTACGATAGAGTTGACCGGAGAAGGTACGAAGACGATAGACGGAGATATTGTGAACAGAAAACTAGCAGAAGCTTCGATGTTAACAAGGACTGTTTCGAGGAAGAACGGCTCAGGCGTACTGCTAGAAGCGATACTAAAGATAAGCGCTACGATGATAAATATTACGAGAAACCTAGAGAGATACTGGAGAGGAATATCGCAGGGAAAGCGCGTTCGAGGCGGAACCTGGAGCGTTGTGATCGTAATTCTATAGTGTCCCGAGAAGAGGAGTTCAGGGAACGGGATAGATATTCTGAACGGGAAAGAGATTCGGGATTGAGCGTGGCGGATGGTGAGACGAGCACTGTTAGTGGACGGAGCAACTATTTGAAGGTTGTAAAGGTAAAAATACATAACTTTATGCTACAGCCGTCACAATGACCTTTATTTTATATTTATTTATTGCTTTCTTAGACATTTTATAAAGATCGTACAGCCATGTACGATGTAGCTTTGTTAGGGTGTTCATACTGTTCACAAGGGATCAGATAAAGTATTGCGGCCAACACACTAGTTGATTTCTGACATCCCTATTTAGTGGCTATTAACGATTTCGCTAATAGAAAAGTAAAATAAAATGTTTGGGATTGACTAAGCTTTTGGACGTATGACGCACAGGACAGAGGAGGCTGGAATAAGAGAAATGAGGCATATATCCGTAATGGGTGCATTCGGGCTGAGATGATGAAGCTATTGGAAGGTTAGGTGCCTACTTATTACCTACCTAGCGCATCAGCTTGCATGTCTATGCCATCTTTTTTGGTCACTATACACAGAATGTTACTTTGACAGCTAGCGAAATGTGATCAAGTAACATTTCGATATTATAATACTTTACGTAGGTAAACTGACATCAGTATCTTATAGTTTTACACTTCTGTAATAGCAACATCGCTATCACTAAATATAATGTAACGTCTAAACCCTCGGGCTTGCTTTAAATTGGTGACAGTCGAGTCGTAAGTAGGATAAGTAGATGGGATGTAATGCGGGGCATAATTAGATAAATAACTTGCATCAACAAGTAGATAGGTATGTTATTGGTAGGGCATGCCATTTGAGCATGTTTTGTGACACTTGAAATTTTCAGCAAGAAATAACAGAACAGCGAGAGGCTATGGACAAGATGATGAAACTCTGGAAGGAACTGATGCGGTGTTTCAAAGGCGTCTCTCAAGCTCAAGATAAGGACAAAGCTATGAATGTAAGATCCTCTAGTGATCAATTAGTTGGGTTGTTGTTCACATATTTTCCAGAAACCAGTCGCTATAGAATTAATCATCAATCGCCTCGCTTCATAGAGTTTTTAGGCAGCACTTTTAAAGGATTCAATTTTATCTAGGCCCACTATTCCTTTCAATAGAAAACAAATACTTATAAAGTTCCGGTTTCACAAAAACATTTATAAAAACTACGCTACAATCTTTAATCTCTATCATTAAACTTCTAAAAGTATATTAAATGCAATTTTAGGTACCTATACATCTTTGGCAAGAAAATATCCCTCCGGATCAGAATTACCTACCTACTGCTGAGTAGTTCAACTGGTAGTAAAAATCCTTATATCTTTAGTACTACTTCAAAAAATACAAGCAAATTAACTCGTACAGTTTACAATCTCTAAGGATTAACTCTTCAGGAGAATGCCGAGAATGTGCGCGAATCAGCGGCTGCACAGCTAAGACTGTGGCGAGAGTGTATGCGGAGATACGAAACGGTTGCACGGGACGTTGGCGATACTGACGCTAGACTTATGGTGAGAAACTGTTCCATGTTTTATACCTACCTGTATACAGGGTGTCCCAGAATGTGTACACCTACTATACCGAAAGAGGATTATTCTACACATTTATTTTAAATAATTTTCTCGCTGTTTTTATTGAAGAAAATAGTCGTGAAAATTACCTGTTGTCGATATAAATCTAATCTTATAAATCAGGTTCGGTACCTGATGTTAAATAACTTGACCTTTTAATATTGGGCTACGAGTGGCCTAAAAAGTTAAAAAGTAGTTTTTTGATGCAAACATTAGGTAGGAATTTGACTTGCTTTTAAGAAATACTTCTTTGCTTAATGGGCAAAATCGGGTTAAGAGGTACCTACCGACAACTTCTGAAACACCGACAACTTCTGGAACACCGACAAGTTCTGGAACACTGATCAGAACATAGAATCATCTGAACTATCTTATCAATGCCCTAGACGTGTCGAAACTACGTTACTATCACGATTTATGTAGGACTATCGTTTACCCTACATTTTAGCAAACTTATGACCTAGGTATGTTGGTTACTTTTCGTTACCCATCATGATATTATCCATATACAATATAGGAGGAAATAAATAAGCAGCGTTCTGAGATGGCGGAAATGGCTAGCATGTGGCAAGAATGTTTGCAGCGGTACAGAGATATGAGCAACGACTTCAACACTCTCAAGAAAAAGGTATCTATCCCAAGTAGTATACTACTTCTACTTCTATCCTACTTCCTAGTACGTTGCCTTTTCATTTTTTGTTTTTTTTCAAAAACAAGTCACAAAAATCTTTCTTTTTAATAAAAAAAATACTGAGATTTTGATAGTGAAACCTGAATAAAAATATTTAGTAATACGACGTTTTAGTTGGCGACGCCCGAGAGCCCAACGCGCTTGCCGGCGCCTCCGCTCGTGTGTGCGGAGGGCGAAGGCTCCATGCCCGCGCCGCAGTACCGCATCCCGCCCTCCTATCCACAGGTCAGTGACAAGAGCCACCCATTCGTGCGCGCTGGTCGACTTAATCGGACAGCACCAAAGTGACTATCCGATCACGGGGACAGCAGAGACTAGCCGTTCTCTACTGTCCGACCTTTTCTTCGGAGTTTCAAACCAGACGACGTCATCAGTGGCCACCGCCGCCGACTCGGCTTAAACTACCAACGGACGGAGCGCGCGAAAGCATGCCGTCACGCTCTAGCGATAATTCAAATTAAATGATCTTATTCACTCACACAATTGTATGTGTAAGTGAATACTTTATGTGGACGTGAACAGTGTTTTCGTCACCGTTCACGTGCACTTGCGCGATTGTTTCATGCATTTCATCGAGAGGCCTGCTGCAAGTGGTACTGAGGAAAACCGAGGTCTAGCATTCTTCGTTTTTTTAAATGGTTTGTGGCATAATTTTGTATTCAAATTATATTAATGTTCCAAAATATTCAGATGGGTCCCCCGCCCAGCGCCGGTAGCTATCCATGTCCTCCCGGGTCGGTGCTGCGCGGGCGCGCATCGGCTCCCCCGGCGTGGTGGTGGGGCGGCGAGCAGGATTCGCCGCGGCGACGCTCCTCGCCCGAGTCGCGCGGCTCGCGCGACAGAGACACCAGACATCGACACAAAGACGCAAGAGGTACCTTTCTGTCAAACAACTTCTTGCTGTCACTTAAAAAAAAATGTTACTTATGTGTAATAATAACTACGAATTTAGGGCTTTTATTGAAGAAAATTATGGTTAAAAATCAGCTATAAAGTCAATAAATCAACGTATTTGATACATACTCCAATTTCAAACATCATGGGCAACATCACCTCACTTCGGGTAAGTAGGTAGGTATACATTTCTGGGGCACCTTGTATAAAACTATCAGAGCCTACTTTAATCCCACTAGCAAGCTAGCTGCAGTAGCATTGTTGGGGTTGGAGTTTTAGGCACATATGTGTGTGTATAATATCCATCTTAGCATCTTAGTTTATCTCTGTCGATTAAAACACCACTGAATAAATAATTTCAGTGATTTTACCAAACTGCACTGTGAACTAAACAGTTCATTGAAATGAATCTTCAAATTTCAGATGAAACGAGATACAAAGGAAAATCTTCGAAGCCCAGCGCGGCCCGTTCAGAGCACAGGCATAGGAAACGGTAAAATGTTAAGCGTAACTGAAAATTACAAATAAATTATTAGTTAATCGAATGAGCATATCAAATTCGGTAACACAAAATAATGGTATAATCCCTCAAAATTAGTAATGTAACATATTTTATTAATGTTTTTGAATGATTTTATTTAAATTGTTTTGTCTTCTAAATAAACTGTTAAATAACAAAAGTTTCTTTAATTTTTAGGATATTATTACGAATATACCACGTATTTTACTATTTACTTCCTATATTACTATTTAGTTTCATGACTTTCTTAAATTTTGGTTCAACTTAAGGTTGATTTAGTCTATAGTATTTGTGGTTTAGTGCTAAGCGTAGGCAACTCAAGCGTGTCTTGACATTTTTTAAATGCAATCTTTCATTTAGACATCACATCTTTAACATCAAATAAATCCATGCATCAAATAACTCTATCGTAATATGATTACATTCCCTAACTACTTAATCAGTCTAAGAAAGAGGTAATTCTTATAAAACAATGTTTATTTATCTACTTAAAGGTAGGTACAGGTGCCAACCTATAGGTACGTGTGATTATGTATTGTATTCCTGATGGAAAGCGGTTACCGTCGCCTATTGGCATCTTCAACAGCTGGGGCATTACTATGCGTTGTACTCTAAAACATTTTTTTACCTAGCTGGAGAAGTGATTTATTTTATCGCCTTCATTAAACTAGAGGACATCGGTAAAAAGATCGTAATCAGCCAGCTGATATTATTTTACCGCAAACTATATTGTTGCGGTTGAACTTGGCATGTACTTGTATTATACCTACCCGTCCACTGTGATTTTCTATAAGGCAGATCGGTTTGTTACCCGACGATGATCCGACAACGTATCTGAATTCACCCCTGTATTACATGGAGGTTACCTTTTTCGCACGCAACCCATTATCTTTTTATTTCGATGATCTTGAAATAGCTTCACAGGTCAGGGCGATGTGTTTTACACAAATTTTGTTATTTTTATATACTTACAGATAAAATAAAACAAAACAATTTTAGGTATGTAATCGGCATTTTATAAATCAAAGAGTAGCATACACTCTAGACAACTACCTACCCATTCACCTAAGGTACAGAAATATTTCATCCTTAAAGTAGTCCTTAAAAAACAACTAAAATGTGCCTAAGTGGATGCTAACCAGGGAAAGGATGTCTATCATAATGGGAAAAAGTAGGTACAATTATTCGACTTTTTTCTGATAGGACACCACTTCCGCTGATAATTTCCAAAGCTTGTCTGCCATATCATCATTCGTAGCGTGCGACGCAGGCGCCAATTCCCGACAATCGCAGAAATATTTCCCCGTCGTTTCCTTCAGCTCTTCAGACACAGCCAGATGTATAGAGGTCTGCGCGCCTTCCTTCGCTGTCTTGAAGAATAAACGAATCAGGAACTTGGTAACAAAGTTCTTATCCCGGAATATTTCCGTGTTGACCGCACCCGGGTGTAGACAGTTTGCCGTGACTCCACTCCCTGACAAAACCTGGCTAAGTTTTCTCGTGAACAGAATGTTAGCGAGTTTGGTGTTGGAGTAAACTCTCAAGCGGCTGAAAGCCGTCTGAGCCTGTTTGTTCAAGTTCTCCAAATCTATCTTCCCAACCCTATGCATTATAGAAGAGACGTTTACGATTCGGCTCGGTGCAGAAGATTTTAAAAGCGGCAACAGTGATAAAGTCAGGAGAAACGGCGAAAAATGGTTGACTTGAGCCTCGAAAGGAAGGTTGTCTTCTGTTAGAAAGTTACCAACATTACCCGTGCCGGCGTTGTTGATCAAAACGTCCAACCTCGACTCTGATTTCAAGATATCGTCGACGAAAACTCTCACCGACTTGAACGATGCCAAATCCAAAGGCTTGTATGTGACGTTTTCATTTCCAGTTGATTTGATAATTTTATCTCGAGCGGTGGTTCCTCGGTTTCGATCGCGACATGCGAGTATCACCTTCGCTCCTCGCTTCGCCAGATCCTCAGCTGTTTCGAAACCGATTCCAGTATTCGAGCCGGTTATTACGACAACCCGGTTGATCATTTTATCTTCGCAGCTACAAATTCCGCATGAGAATTTATAACAGAATTTCCCAATAACGAGCAAAACTATTGAAAAGATTATTACTAGATACATTTTTACTAAAAAGTCGTTCTAATAAGAATTGAGATACCTACCTATCTCTTACTTACTAAAATACTTTTTTTTGTTATCTTGGTCAATGAGCGGGTAGGGCGTCGCGTACGTAAATCGATCAAGTCCTTCACACAGTCACGAACACAACACTAACATTAGTTCAATTGTTTAACACGAATCAAGACAATGTAATTTGAGACTTTACTCGATAGTTTCACAGTAGGCAATTGAACTCGCACTGAATGATGTGTATTCAGCCAGAGGCTAAGATAAGAACTTAAAGCCCTCACACAAGACGCGGCTAAGCCAACGTCGCTTTACTCGCATGAGAGAGTTTAAACATGTTAAAACGGTGGCTGTATCGACGGGATTTTCATATACAAAAATTGACGAAACGTTAAATGTTTCTAGATTATACATTCTGATTTGTCGATTTTGAGCACGAATGTTCTACGGCACCTGCGTTACCGCAATAGATTGTAGTAGACGTTTTTGAGTTTCATTAACGTCTTGAAATTCAACATGCCGCGGATACGAATGTTAAAATGTTGCTAAAATAATCGACAAGGTTTTCGAGTAATTCAAGGGTGTATATAGGAAATTGTATCCACATTGAAGTAAGGGGTCCTACCTGCCAGTTAACAATATTATGGTGAACAATTATTTAATTAGGTACTCGTCATTTGGCGGTGAATAGATTAGTAATCTGTATTCTCAAAATTCTGGAAAACTATAGGTAACTACAGCGATTTTTGAAAATATTCATTAAAAAAAAAGTAATTTGTATTACATCACGTATTGCAGATAAGATAGAATAATGAATAAGTAATACCTATTACTTGAACCGCATTACAATCGGTTATGCCCTACTATAAATATTATGTCCGTTAATTAAGAGACAAAATGAAGAAAGACCGGTCCAAAAGTTTTGAATAAATTGTTATAAACAAACAAGCTTGTAAAAAACACAACAACATGAACAACATTAATGTCCGCCAGCTTGGATTTAAAAATGGATTGAAATCGCTTGAATGGTTTTTAATGGAGAATAAGTATTTAATACATGTTGCCAGGAGCTTTGCACGCGCAATGTCGCTTTTAAAAAAATCGATAAATCCATACAAACTTTAACCCCTCTGCAAGGTTCTACCTTTGGTGGAAATTCACAATGATTCCCACGGTAGACATGCGACAGTTGCACGTGTACAGAGTGCCCTTATTTCTCTATGGCCCTTATTCTATCAATCCTTTCTTGTCTATGATATTATGTGGCGGGAGATTTAAATGTATGCAGTAGGTAATTTACGAGCATTACCTAGGTATTTGCCTTCTATCTTATGACCTTCGATAGTCGATCTATAGCTGTAGAAGAATTTTTATATCGTACAGGATCTCTTGTTGTCAGGTTGTTAGGTTGGTACCCAATAATTATCGGTAGCTAACTGGTAATTCGGTACCTGGCAATGATAAGGTAGTTACTCAATACTTATACACATATATTTTTTACTAACAGCTTAGTTACACGGCTAGATGTATAGGTACATAAATAGTAAAAGTTGTTGACTATGACAAGTCAACTTCACGCACATTAAATACATTTTGCGTACTTGATTGATTGCAAAAAAATAAAAGCAGCAGGACTAATTTCGTTTCATCTACGTATGAAAAGGTAGAAGAAAAAATAAAACAAGAAATAACTTTCAATAGGTATGTTTATCAAGAACAAATTCATATTCCATCAATGGCTATTACAAATACGATTATAATAAAATTACCTTATATCTAATTCTATTAAAACTTTGTCATTTTATTTAAAAAACGACAAAATTGTGCAGTTGTTGGTAGTGTGCGTTTGATTAGAAGGCTAAGCTCGAAAACGCAACCAAAGATTTCGAGCAACATATTTACCATCATCTCGCTAGCGCAGTTTCTTCGAGTTTAGCCCTAAATTAATTAACGATTTGGGCAATATACTTTTGCGCACGCGAGATTATCGTAATCGTAAAAATGTATGAAGTTAGAAATGAAAGAGTTTAGATCCTAATCATGTTATGCAATTAAATTAAGTGTTATTTAATTTATTTGCATAACAATCTTTTATTTATTTTTATTATCAGTTTTCAGTCTCCGGTTAAACTTTTTAGTCGTTTCGTTGTCCGAAACGTTCGGGCACGATGACTCTAAAAGCTTAATTTTAAAAGAACAGATACATACAAACCTACTTCTTATGTATATAAACACGTTGACTTATTAACTTAGCTTACATTAAAATGAGAATAAAATTGACTATAAGGAACACAACATGAAATTGTTAGACGAAAGGTTTTGTTACATGTTCCATTTTCAATGCTTTGAAAATTAGCACTAAAAATAGGACAGTGTGGTAAAGAGACTATTTTTGAGAACTCTCTAGTAATTTTTTCGACTATCAAGAGTAGTAATTGACTATTAAACGAAAACGCGTTGAAAAAGGCTGCGCGGTTTAGAGGGCAGGAGCGCAGTGAATGTTACTTGCAGTCGATTGCAACGATCGCTGGAAGATAATTTTATGTAGGTTCTGATTATTTAAGAGAAAATCTAAAACTTACCCGCAAATTTAATATTATTTGAATTCTATAGACTAAGTACAATATTACATTTTATCTCGTGCAAAATTAAATGGACTATGTTCGTGTTATAATGAAACACATTAAACAATTTTATAAATTCGTCTACCTGTATGAAGTCTTTAAACCGAATTCTTAAGACGTCCGTAAATCAATGGTAATGATGCAAAAAAGTGCATCAAAAATGGACAGGATTAGTTGAATGCACTCCAGATCGATTCCAAATAAATTCATTTTTAGAGTAAATCAACGAAGAAAAATAGAAATAACACTATTTTCTTACAGAAAAAAACATTAGGTAACTTGATTTTACTGAATTTACATAAAACGTATGAAGAAAGTATTTACAAAAAGCAAAGTTCTTAAAAATCTACTTAAAACTAACATCATTCAATATAATAAATATTTTTAGATCATTTTAGCACATTTCACAGTTTTAAGACCATAAATCAAGATGTTTTTTATTTTGTCAAAAAAGTCACACGATGGAAAAAAAATATGCATGCAGGGGACAAACATGACAAAATGAAATGTTTTTTGTGTTGATTAATGAATTCCTGGCTCGATTTTTCTAACCATCAGGGAAAGTATAATTAACTCGATTCATAATTAGTATTGATAATTGTTACACTAGGTAGGTACATATTTATTTATCTGCGTAACCGTCTCACTTTGTATTGCGCCATTGTTTATCAAAACTTTAGACCATAAACTAGTGTTAGTATGCTAAACCTGAGGTAGTTCGCAATTGAGCCGTACAGGTTTTTTAAAACATTTCAGAAACCTCTGAATATTAATTCATTTAGTCCGCAACTGTGAATTATGCCTGTTTCAACAACACACTGTAAGCATTTATTTAGCTCATATTTTACAAACGTCCGCAACTGCGTTGTTTCAATAAACCTGTAAAAAGAAAAAATACAGTTAGGAATTGATTAAGGAAATCATAAATAGTGCGTAACTATTATTAATTATGTGTTATCTGATATCGCAAAGTACCCTTTGTAAAAATTTGCCGTTTCAAAGTTTTTAATAATTTAAGCTACAAAATATTTTTTGAACGATATGTTAGCTATACTATCTTGTTCAAAAAACTGAACGATCAACACTTTAATGTTCATCGTTTTTAAACAGTTAAGTTTTAAACAGTTCAAATCTAAAGAAACTCAATTATGAGAGTTTACGTGCAACCATGACGATACTGTCATTTTATGAACAAGCTGATTTTACAATCGTATGTCATTTATCTAACTGTAATAATTTATCTGTATCTACAGAAGTGGGACCATACCAGCCATCATAGTGCAACAATATTTAAATTGATTTGCTAATTATTATTTCAGAAACTATCGTTTTGTGAAGGTCTTTTCGGGAAGGATCGATTCTTTTGGCGACATATTTCATTAATATATTTATTTAGTGAATCTTCAATATCTTAAAACATTAGGAAACTAATGAATGACGGTTACCTTAACTCCATACGCCATCTCGTAACCCCCCTTGCTCTGCATTTGGTTTTGCATGGAGTGCAGCAATGACGGTGGCATATCAGCGTCTGAAGATCCTGGAATTAAGACAAACGACAATTAATAAAGATTGTGAAGGAAAATATATTACTAGGCACAAACTTGGAAAAAAAAAAATAGTAACGAGAGAGACTATTTATATTAGACTGCTTGTAGTCTAGAAACTTCTATGTTAGGCAACTTAATTATGTAAAAAACTTTCCAAATCGAAATTTATGTAGTATTATACTCATATTGTAAAAACGGGAATTTTCACGTACTGCACTATCGGTGAAGGCACCGACTAAATAATAGTATTATACTGTATTTTATTATAATTTCTCGTGATTAGTTGTTAAATAATTTCTGATAGAATAGGGAACTTCATTTGTATAGAGATTGTTGGTCTTTTAGTAAACTTACATTTTGATTTTATTGGTCAACGCAATTGTAAATTAGCCCGTTAATAATTGGAAACTTGTCACACACCTTTTCAACCATGAGACAATATGGCTAAAGAGGTTTACAAGTAGACTCGATATTATACCTATTTGTAGGTATAGGTTTGTTCTTTCTCAAAAAGACCTAATCAAGCGAGTGAAAAGCATAAACATTTCATTACCATGATATTGCTCGTATTACGTAATAAAATGGCATCGGACTGAGACTCATAGTCTGAGCCTCATAATTAACAATAAATAACCACAATAAAATAGCGTTTCGACTAATAGAAGGCAGCACGCATATCTGACACGAACTCTAATTAGCCGCAAAGGTCAACCCTGATTTATGATAACTAAACTAGCATAGCATTCACTGTGAATATAATGAATTACTGACACCGTGGTTTGAGAGCGAAATTTGAAGGTTTGAAATAAAAACTTATCTTGGTTATAGAGATTTTTTGCGGGCGCTGGGTCTGGCTTATTCCAAAGATCCTTTGGATTAATGTTCTCAATATAAATGTTTGAAAATATCTATGTTTATTAGTGTCATTTCATCCAGAAACTGTTAGTGTCAAACATTCTACCTATTCATCTTATCTCCTATGTAAAAAAGAAGAAAGAATACTTAGCTGTTTTTGACAGCTTTTGTTTTGAATACTCATTATTTGATTACTCATTAGATACTCTTAAACTACAACGGAGGCGCTTGGAATGTTTTTAGTACTTAAATGGCAGAAAAAACAGTTAACAAAATGTTCGTTGTATTATTAAAAGTTGAGAGTAAATGCGAGAATAGTGCGTTTGAAACTTTTATGCCCAGTGCTAATGGCGCCAACATCCGCGCTGACAAAAACTTGACTTCCTTTATTCTTTATTGCATACACGATAGTTCGTGTACAAAAGGCAGAATGATATGACATGTACAAAGGCGAGCTTAACCCTCAAAAGAGTTTTTTTCCAGAAAACCTCGAGAAACTCTCGTTTCCATGTTATGAATCTGAAACTTTATAAGCCCTAAAGATAATGCCAGTCTGATTAGGCAAAGACTAAAGCATATTTAAGTGACAGGTTTATTAAAAAAATCCTAAAGACAAGTTGCCTAAGGTAAGTGTGTCTACACGTGTAGGTATAACCTAATGTTTTAAAACAAGCAAAGCATAATCTTCCTGAAAAACTTCATAATTATTAATATCCCATGATTTTAAGAAACTACAATTAAATGAAATCAAAAGATTAAGTCTAATGATCGTAGCTACGAGTATATAGGCTACTTCACTTCAATGTCAAAACTCTAAAATTACATTTTAAACTTTTAAAATTGCTTGGCGATTATAGTCGGGTGCTGTGAGTCACCGCGGTTCAAGGTTGATAAAGTGACCTTTATATTAAAAGCCCCCTTCCAGAACGTGGTGTATCAAGTCTCTAGTTATATTTCGTGAATTTACTAAGTTTGCATGTAGTTGTGTTTTCTGGTTCTGGGTAACGGGATTCCGGACAAAACTCGCGAACGCTGTCAAAAGTAAATAATGTTGAATAACTAAAAAAGCCTTACTTAAAAGCCTAGATGTTTAATATTATTTAATTAAAAATTAATAGTGTTGGTCATTTTTCACGCAGCAACATCTAGCCCTAAATAAAGCAGAGCTTGTATTATGATTATGACATGACTGATATACTACATATATATTTTTTTGTAAATACATAAGGCAGGCCCCATCGCAAGGCATATTTAAAGTTCGTGTTAAAAACTTTTTTTTATCTGAAATAATATCCTTTTACTTTTTACTATATGGTAGGTGTATATTAGTATTATTTATTATAACTGTGTATGTAGGTATATGTAATTATATTGATCTAGTAGTTGTATATCGCATTGTACTCTCTTCTTGTATTTATTATTACTTTTACCGCCAACCATTCTTACAATTGCATACATTTCGCTCCATCCCAAGGTTGTCTGGAAGAGATCGCTTTTAAGCGATAAGACCGCCCATTGTAGTTTTAGTTATATTAAGTTTTTGTTTATTTTGTTATTTTGTGGTGTACAATAAAGTATTTTCATTCATTCATTCATACTATACAAACATGATAATATAAAATATATTTTATACATAAAAAACACCTAGACCCGAAACAAATATTTGCTGATCATACAAACATTTGTCCCTCAGCGGGAATCGAACCTAAAATCTTCTGCGTCTCAGGCGGGCCTTCGCTCACTGCGCTACAGAGGTCGTCAAATCATTCATCATTTTAATGTTTTAAAATTATCGAGGATAAATTAATGAGATAAACACGAAGACAGTTTGCGGCCATTTTACAGAAACATATTAGGTCTGAGTGTTAAAAAGACAGCGGTTGACAAACATGATGAATTGTAGGTAAATAAACAGCCAGTTAACTATAATTATGAAAGAACTGAATGTTCATAAAAAGATATTATTACTGCAAACTTGTAGTGTTACATATAGAAAATAACAGCTAAACTAACAATACAAGGCTAAAAACTCGAGTTTACTAAATTTTGAAACGAAATGAAGCAAATGTGAGTTTTTATTCTTACGTACACGCGTGAGTTAATACAAATATGTTATGTTCTAAGATTATTGACTATCAAATTTATCACAAAATATTTTTTCCTATGTTCTAGCGCAGAGCATTGTGACGCAAGGTATTCGTATCCAAGTTTGGGCACCAATATGATACAGTACCTATTATATAGGAATAATTTGTTATATAATATTATAATTAATATTACAACCTTATACTATTCACTATTCTATCAAAGTTATGCCAAAGCTTTTAAAATACCCATCCTAAGGTTGCGTGGAAGAGGTATTTCTTAGTGATTAATACATTTCTTTTCTTTTTTAAGCTACTTATCAATTTGTATATGCCCATGTCATTTTTCTTATGATAGGTATTATACTACTAATATTATAAATTCGAATGTTTGGATGTTTCGATGTTAGGATGCTTGTAATAAACTCCGTAGCGGCTAAACCGAAATAGAGGAAATGTGGGAGTTTGTGACACAGGCATTTTTATGCGGATATCTAAAAAGCGGACTAAGCTACAATAAAGACTTTTTCTATGATTGAAAATGCCCCTACCTAAGTTGACGAATCTCGAATCCTTACACTTTATTAACTACCTATAAGATGTTTTTCAACCAAGTATCGAACCTGGCAGGTGTCCCGGTTAACGGTTAATTCGACAATACCACATTGGTCAGATCTACCTCGAACGAACCCTGAGGACAATAAAAGATGCCCCTTCAAAAAGTACGAGCAATACTTTTTGAAGTTTCTTTTTGAAGCAGTTATGAGAATAGGCAGAAATAGGTCTGATGTTAAAACTTCCCAGACACAATCATTAACAAACCAACGAAATTTAAACCTTATAAGATAAACGATCGGCGTACTTTAACGTTTAAAACACACTCATGATATCATAGTTAAGATCGGGTGACACATCAAGTGTAATTTTATTATTTTATTTGTATTATGTTCAACCACATGTGGCTGCGGTCTGACAGCAGTGTAGCTGCGGACCAAATTATGAAAATAGTCGTTTGCTGAAATATCTACGCGATAGAACCTAGTGTGTAACTTGTTTGTTAAGTTACAAACAAGAGCAATATTAGCAAACTTTTGGCCTACTGTAGGGGGTTTTTTATAAGTATAAAAGTAATAGTTGATTTTTATAACATGTTTTGATAGTTAAGTTAGTTAATAATAAGTAGATTGTGCAATATGAGGCATATTTAATACAATGTGTAAACCTCCCTCAGGGGTGCCCAAACCACCCGACCCCTGGGAAGCTTGGGCACTTTTGACAGGGTTTGGAAGATCTCTTATACCCTTGAGACTGATAGAATTTTAAAGACTGTTTTTCACAATAACTGAAGCCAAATATATGTTCTCCTGATTTAATAAAGAAAAATTTGATTTTGTAAAAATATTACCGTTTTATTGACATTTATGTAAAAGAGTGCCCAATGCTCCCCACCTCCCCTATTCTCAAAATATTGACACGATAATAAGAACATGTTCCTTAACTTAGGGGCTTGTAATTACAATAGCAAACGGCTGTGAGGAGAAACTTATGCAATGGTCCACGACTAAAAGTTGTAAAAATCAAGTTTAGGCCATTTAAAAAGAAACTTTTTAAAGCTGCACTCGTTATATTTCTTATAACCATTTTACTAATGTAAAATTAGCGCTACCTATTGATTTGGGTATTTTAATAGCATTCTTACCTACAACGTCAAGGAAAGGAGTGAACGGATCTTAAATACTTCTTTATTTGTAAAAAAATCGTTCCCAAAACTTGTAATCTTTTCTTGACCATACGTTACAGTGGACTGGCTTTTACCAGAAGGGCAACAAGGGGGGACTCCACTTGTCCTTATGCTAACAAGTTGTTTATTCGCAACGTCAAGGGCAGTAAAGAGGTCATTGCTGGGCTTTAAAGTACTCGTAAACTTGTCCAACCTCTAACAAAATAGCTGCATTGCACGATATAGCTATATAATACAAGGTGTCGCAAGATATTGGTACTCTTAAGAAAAGCTTTTATAGTTCGAAACTTTTGTTCTTATGCAAATAAAATGAAACACTTTTTTAAAACAGTTTTAAAAATCATATCTACTAAATAAAATCGCAATTCTTCAAGAAAAAAATATGTTTCCATGAGCATACGCACATTCTTTGAAAATAAGTCTTACAGGTCATCATCATTTCCTATACGAAATCACTATCTTACTCGTATGTCATTCTTTCATATACAAGATTCATGTTTGTTGATAATGGAGTTTATGTAACAAGATACAAATAACATAACTACAGATAGGACATACAATATTATCCTGTTCGTATTGTCCTTGACTACTCACAACTTCACAAGTTCAAGCTCTATGTATAAACAAGCATACAATCAAAGTCTGGAGGAAAACATTTGTATTGTTTGCCAGGTTTTGAAATCTCAACGTAACGGTAGAGTCCTTATTGGGTCGCGGTCGGCACAAATTATATTATGACAAAATAATTTGAACTATCGATTAAGATCCATGATGGTACCATATTTTATGGTCAATTTACGAACATGGTCTTTATACAAAAGACATCAACGCGCTCGTATGAAAAAGTACATGTTGATTTCATCTGATTTCACTATCAAATATTTGACATTTCTAATCAATCTTTGTTTGATAAAGTTGTTATCTTTCTATCTACTTTTTGGAGGTGTCTGTTTCTAGACATACCTAGCAATAATTTTAAATATAATTCACAGGATAAACCTTGTACATGTAACACATCATCATCGTCGGCTAGTCGGTCACAATGAAATAATTATAGAGCTCTAATAAAGCTAGAGACAGGGAGATTTGGAGGAGGCTTTTACCGCTCTAGGCGGTCCTTGTACATATTAAATTAAGTTTAAATAAAATTAGTTAATTAAAAATTTTGTAAATATGTTATTTTAAATGTGTATACATGAAAAATAAAGCTTATATTATTATAATATAAACTTAGTTGTTGTTATTCATCTTGATACAGGCAGGAAAATTGTACAATAGAATGTAGGTAGTACTTAAGAAGTGTGCACATATCGAGTGTTGCTAGGATTTGTGAAAATGTCTATACTATACTAACCGTACATTTATGTTTATGGTTATGC
The DNA here is from genome assembly GCA_958496245.1 of Perizoma flavofasciatum. Lineage (NCBI taxonomy): Eukaryota > Metazoa > Arthropoda > Insecta > Lepidoptera > Geometridae > Perizoma > Perizoma flavofasciatum. The sequence continues at coordinate 3,958,649 of OY292439.1, read as the reverse complement.
AATATATTTAACGCAACCCATGTTCATGATACCTATGATACAGTGAATCCTAGTTGGGGGTCAGGACTATTTATGTGTATGTTGTGTGTCTATTTATTTATTTAAGATCACTCTCAAACATGAGTTTGATATATTACTGGCTGATGAGCACGTACCTACGTTGAACGTTGGAAAGTATGAGTCACGGGGCCTCCAGCGCGGACGGCGAACTCAACTGTTTATTTTAGAATCGCAGTCTTGGGAGGAAAGAGCGACTAGATTTTCTAGATAAGGCACTAAACAAATAATTTAATATAGTAAGTACCTCATTTTAAAAGGGTTATTTGTTATTGCGAATGTAAATTCAATGCTTTAATGCTTTTGGATTACAAGAATCACCCTTTGACACAAGGCTATAAGACACGCCTTAGTCTTTGACTAGGCTAAGTGCAGATGACATGTTCATTACATAAGGACCCATAAAACGATGTTTGCTATTGATGGGCAGGTGCGGTATGGATTATCAAGTAATCAATTAATCGAGTGAAATCATTTACCGACAAAGACTCTTCTTTCAAACTTTCGCGATCAGAAGATATAATAACTTCTCGTTTGTAATTAATATTAAGTACCTACTTACATATTGGCATTATTAGCTCATCAGAACCTTATTCCTTATTCTAGGTAGAACAATCTTCTTCTTTCTTTCGGGTACTCTATGCGATTGTCTGGTTTGGAAAGTAGTAATTTACTGCAAAAAATATGACTTACTTATCTTTGATCCGAAAGTAGAGTGATCTAGGGATCACTCCCTAGATCTTTAAATACCTAGTGTTTTAAATACCTAAGTGTTTTAATTACCCTCTGACCTGCACACAATATATAAATCAGAAGAACCCTCCCATTTGGCCGAGAAATTTACTTTCCGTGAAGATGTTATCAGTGTTCGCAAACCGGACGGACCTCAAAAAGTTCAGAAAATGTTTTACAACTTTAAAACTTTGTATAACCTGATGTTGTATGTTTACTTTGAAAGGAGCAGTAAGTGAGATGAATCAGTCATAAGAGCTTTAAAAAGGTTAAAATTAGGAGTGGTCTATTTTGCTTACTTGTTTTTTATAACGTGCAGGGGCGTAACCATCAAGCCTTATTGCGATTCAGTTCAGGCAAAGATGTTAAATCCCGCTTTGCGAATGACAAAGCTTTAACAACACCATAGCGTCCTCAGTCACAAAGCGGAAAGTGACATCTTTGCCTGAACTGACCCCTAAGCACGAATCTTAGACGAGTGTACGAAGGCTTCTCCTATGAAATCGGGTTGTACAATTTTTTTTTGCCCAAATACGTTTTTGTTTTCGTTATGGCCGCAGATATTTGGCCATATTGTAAAGTACCCAAATAAAGTTAAGTTTCATTTACAATATATCTGGTTCGACAGTGCTCATAGTTTTATAAGGTTTTACAAGTCGGCCACATAGTCACATCAAAAGTTCCGGCCACAACTTAACCAATCCACGTAACCTAATCGTAAGTAAAATGTTTTTTTTTTACATACATACTCGTAGTTTCCGAGAAGTCTATCTATGCGGGTGGTATGAGTATAATATGTCTAGTTAGACTTTTTTAGTCAGACTGATGATGATGAATATGTCACATCCATTCCATGTCTTAGATCCATGTCCGCGGACGAGAATATAGAGGAACAGAAATACATACAGACTCAAACGCTCTAAATTTAAAACGCAAAGCATTCCATGATCGTACGATGCCCAATCCATGCCCCGCCGCATACACTTTGTCTATTTTATTTCTTCCGTACAATACAATACATAGATCTACGATCTTATAAGTACTAGATGAATATTCGCGACTTTGTCCAGGTGTTAAGAGTCCCAATTGACGCTCCTAGAGTGACTGGGATGTTTGTTTACCTCTAGTGTTGACGTTAGCTGCTGGTAGCACCTGGTATAGAAAATGCCGTATAAGCTAGTGCTCGACCCTGGTGTCGGAGTTTATAAGCTATAGGTCTCTGATACAGCTTAGATACACAATTTAGGTATACAATTTAACGTACTCTCCAAAGCACAGAAGCACTTGTATAAATGACACTAAAGTTCTCTCAGTTCAAGTGCCAATATAAACAAATCTCAAATTGAATCTACACTACATTTTTATCCGCGAAGTAAGGAGCCCGTACATGCGATTGCTGTAAAATATATTTTGTTTGTATGTTTGTCTGCTACCGAAACGGCTTATTCAATTGAAATACGGATTTTCAATCGATTTATATGTCTTCACAGATGGTTTTATCAAGTCACTAGATGATTCTGCAATAGGCGATAGAAAAAGCGTTGGGGGTTTTTAAAGTTTTGGACCTTAATTTTGCTAGTTACTTTTTTCCAGCACTTTAGTGAATGACAAGGGGAACACATCATGACAGAATGCCTATATATGATGCAACAATACATCAACATAACATATATTATTGCATAAATTACTGTCCGATGATACAAAATATTAATATTCAACGTTCGATACTCTGTCCGGTAATGCAAACATTGAATTGAAATAGGAATAGGAAGAACAATGCACTGCAAACGAGCATTGTTCCTTTGCTATGATTATGTATGACGACCTCCTATCCGTATGCTAAGCTAGATAGCTAAAACACTGGCCTAGATAAAACAAAAGAACACTACAAAGCTAAAGGTTTCAAGCTTCATTGCAACGACAAAAAGGTAAAGTTGACTTCAAGTGTTGTAGACGTCACCTTTATACGCCACTCTACCTATTCATGACATATCCTATCCTATCCTACTAATATTATAAACGCGAAAGTTTGTGAGGATGGATATTTGTTACTTTTTCACGCAAAAACTACTGAACGGATTTTGATGAAACTTTACAGTAATATAGCTTATACATCAGAATAACATAGGCTACTTTTTATCCTGGTACCACGCGGGCGAAGCCGTGGGCAGAAGCTAGTTATTGATAAAGGTTGGGTTCCTGGTAGTTAGATGATGAAAAGACCGCTCCTGTACATAAAATCATGATCATCCGCAAAGGATAGATAGATAGATAGATATTGTACACCACATAACATGTTGCTTACAATTTCAAACAGAGCAAATTAAAAGCTAATCGCGGGAGTACAATGGACGGTTTTATCGCTTATAGCGATCTCCCAGACAAGCTTTAACTACTTTTAACCACAGATGCCATCGTTCCATCTCGGGGTGGTGTTCGCCTTTCGAAAACCTTTATTCCCCAATGGTTGTTGGCTCTGCAAGCTTCATGGCTTCCTATTCCTAATAGTAGTAGGATATTTAGCTTGAAAATTTGAAATAAATAGAGCTCGGAAAATATCTTGAAGTGGACCATTAGAAATGCTTTCGAAGGTACTATTAGATATTTTGGGTAACCTAAATCATGGAAAACGGAACCAGTTTCATCAATTTTATCTTTAATGTTCCTAGATTCATCATGATTACCCAACACGCGGAGATTTTTATCGATTGATTTACTTTCGATCGATTGATATATCGATGATATAATCTACTTTTACTTGGCTCATAATGTATGCACGATGTCTGCCAGGGTTGAAAGCCGTGCCCTACTGAACGGAAGTCGGGACTTCCAACCAATATTAATGATCCCGCGATGATTATCTTTGTATCGTTACTGCAAAGTAATTTCTTCTATAAAAGGTCAAAAAAGGTCAAATTGTTGAATATTTTTTTTATTTTATGTCAAGAATCAAGTCGAGTCTACACTGGTCGGCGTAAAATTCAACATTATTATAACTTTATCAAATAAATGACGCCGGATCAACGTTCGCTGTCGTCGTTTTAGTTTTAGTTTCCTATTGCGTTATGGAATGGAAGAGGCAAGTTATAATGAAACTGCTTCTATGTGGACAAAGCATTGAGTTATTATAACATCCTATACCCTCAGAATGACTCGCTAGATCGATAAAACAGGACGGCCAAGACGGCACGTACCAGATTACGCTAATTATAATCGTTATTTAAGTCATCGATATATTATCATCTTCCTACTAATATTATAAACGCGAAGTTTGCGAGGATGGATGTTTGTTCCTCTTTCACGCAAAAACTACTGAACGGATTTTGATAAAACTTTACAGTAATATAGCTTATACATCAGAATAACACACAGGCTACTTTTTATCCGGGTACCACGCGGTCGAAGCCGTGGGCAGAGGCTAGTAGCTGATAAATCAATGTTCCGGCATTTTTATTTTTTTCATTTTTGGTGTTCTTTTACAGAGTAGTAAAGTAACATGTCTTAAGCTTGTCTAACGGATATTTTTTCATACAAATATGTCATTAAAACATGCCTAAGTCTTCGCTTAAGATAAGTGCAGACGATCATTAGTCACATATTTATGAAACTGCGTACATAAGGGCAAACTGCTGCTAGGAATTAAATCGTTCGTTCAATGTCTAATAGTCCTGTAAAGTATTTTTTAATTTTGGTAAATTTAAAGCTCTCTTAACTTTAAGTTGGGACTGAAGGTGCGGCAGTAAGTATTTAACTTGTAAAAAAATTGGGACGAGAAAAAAGATTAGGAGCGTTATTGTAGGTAGTTATCAAAACGAAGCATATTTTTCTCAAATCAAAAACATTTGCCTGAAACCTAATCAAAGGAAGCGAACGAATATTTTTTCAGTTTACTAGAATCCTTACAAACAACAAAGTACAAAAATATACATCCGTCCTTCTCGTAAAGCGCGTATTTTTGCATGGAGTGACAGTGACATAAAAGTCAGGATATAGGTATTGCGTTCATAGCATGCATTAATTTAGTCAGAGTAATACTTAAATACAAAGAGCTTTCTCATTAAAAACGCGCGAGCCACAGCTCTATCGCAACTTACATCCGGCTCGAACAACCCGCGTCGCCAAAAATGGACCGCATGTGTTTGTGGAATACGAATGAGCCCTACTTTATGTAACACTAGCGAAGCTCACGGCTTCGCTCGCCTGTTCGACGTCTTCAGATCAATACTTAATACGCTGACCCGAAAATAAACCCCAAGTAGATGGTAGTCAGAGGCACGTCCAAACTTAATATTTGTTTTGCGTTGTTGTTGCGTAGTAGTTCCACGTGACAGGTTGCAAGATTTATTGAAAGTAGCCCAAAATAGCCTATTTTTATTCTATACTCCAACTTTTACAAACAAACATACACGGTCACGACTGTTCTCCCAATGAAGGACATCCTTGGATTCATATTCAGTCAGTAGATCTTTGGGGTAGTCAGAGACTCATCCAAACATTACTTACACACATTCCCGAGTTTTGCAAGTAGTTATCATTCCACGCGAAAGGTTTGCCCATGTTTCAGTAAATTGTCATTGACAATGACAGAATCCCCACTCATTTTCCACAGAAAAAAATTTGTTTGGTTTGAGCTGTCGGTTAAGTGGATCAAATTAAAAGTCGGAGTTCTTTACAGGTCGCGAACGATATAGGTACTTATTCCAAATTTCGTCCAAATCGGTTCAGCCGTTACGAAGATTGCAACAAAAATCCATACTTTCACATTTATACTATTAGTGGGAACGAGAATTTACGTAACATCAGCCTTAATTCAATTACTTAAGGTTCGAAATAAATTACGAATTCGTCGGTTCCCATTTTTCATTGCCTAGGTGCGGAATTTCATTTGAGCAAGTGGCCAAAGACAGGTTTTTAGGGTTCCGAAGCTGGATTGCGAAAACTAAACCATTCCAGTTTCATTATGTCCGTGTGTCCTGGGGGAGAAAACGGTCGGATCCAATTTCTCCCTCAGTTTAAAGCGTATTGATATCAAATGTATAGCCGTGTTTTTTATATAACACAAAAAAGAGAAAATAAAATGTTGACTTTTCGCGCACATGTTAGTGGCGCTGATTATTTTTCCTGACAGCACCCCGTCCTTCTTATGTATCAGGTATATATAAAATTGTAATGGTGGATGGTTTCCTCAAGCATTTGACGACCTCTGTGGCACAGTGGGCGAAGGCCTGCCTGAGACGCAGAAAGTTGCGGGTTCGATTCCCGCTGCGAGACAGATATTTGTATTATTAGCAAATGTTTGTCTTGGGTCAGGGTGTTATTTATGTACAATAAGTATGTGTTTACAAAAAAGTATATAACTAGTAAGTATACCAGTCATGTACTTCCCATAATACAAAAATGTAAAAAAAAAACCCCAAAGAATATGAAGCTTAAATTATGCCCCCACCATACATTTTAACTTTTCAACCTAGAAGTATGAAACCTGTGGCGAGTAGCGAAATTAGTTCGGCGGATTTCAAATCATAACGTAAAGAGATAAGAGGAAAGTTCGGAACCTTAACATAGCGAGACTCGACACCTCTTAGGCAGCTGATTTAGGATTCTCTGCTGGTCGTTACACAACGTTTACACAAACAAGTCCTTCTTTTGCAGTTTATGACGTGAAAAGATGTACCTTATAGTTATCTTTAGGAATCCTAGCGTTGTTAAAGCTTTGTCATTCGCAAAGCGGGATTTGTCATTTTTGTCTGAATTGAATAGCAATACGACTTGATGGTTAGGCCCCAGTTATTTATCATTCCAAAACAATGTTTGTGTTGTGCGTCGTATTGTATTTAATAAATAAATTGTAAATGGTTTTTTTTCACTTAACAAATAATTGCCGTTACGTAGGTGTTTTCGCACGCAAAAAATATGTCGTTGGAAATGAAACGAGTTTAGTTACGACATTCAAAAAAATATTCTAGCATGAATTTCTTTTGATTTTATTTAAAACTTGTTACGACAACGCGTTTTACCCAGATAAAAAGTAGCCTACATGTAATTATAGGTAACGAACTATACCAATTCCAAATTTCATCTAAATCGGTATAGCCGTTTCGGAGATTTTTAGCAATAAATATACAAACATCTAATCCAAACTTTGTCATTTATAATATTACTAGCTTCTGCCCACGGCTTCGCTCTCGTGGTACCCGGATAAAAAGTAGTCTATGTTTTATTCTGATGCTATATTACTGTAAAGTTTCATCAAAATCCGTTCAGTAGTTTTTGCGTTAAAGAGTAGCAAACATCCTCACAAACTTTCACATTTATAATATTAGTAGGATTATTATTATTAATAGGATAGGATTGGGCATTCGGTCTTTCACTGTAAGTTTTTACATTTTTTTTTTTAAATCAGTTGGTTAATAATTTTATACACATTCACATAACTGTTTCTTTCATATCATTTTTACGACCTCCGTGGCGCAGTGGGCGAAGGCTCGCCGTAGAAGGTGGCGGGTTCGATTCCTACCAAGGGACCAATGTTTGAATGATCTGCAAATATTTATTTATTAATTTTTATTATAGACGATTAACTAATGGGTCTGGGTGTTTTCTGTGTACAATGTGTATGTATTTACAAAAAAGTATTATATAAGTCATGTAGTACCTAGTACGTTACATAACAATTCAGCAGGTTTTAAAAGAAAATGGTTTTTGTGCCTGTTTTGATTTATGATGATGCATGTGATCTAAATTATGTAGACAGCACCAACTTTTGTGAATGCAAATTGTAGCATTTCTTCCATATAATATATTAAGCGCGTGTTCGGCATACTAAATAAGGTCGTTCACCTTGGTTCTGGGAAGGTTACTAGATAGCTGATAGGGTATCAGCTCATGAGAGCAGCAGGATTAGCCAGATATTGAAGTGCCTGATAGCTGTGATCAGGTACGGTTGATAGGTAAGCTAGGAGTTCTGGATAAGTGGGTACAGTCAGCGAAAAAGTTTGAATATTAAATCCAGACACAATCATGAAAAAACTGTCAATTTTTTTGGATACTTGTTAGGACAATAAGTAGGCTTCTGCGTACATAAGGATTAACTGCACTTTGTGTCCCAAATTAAAGAGGACGTTGTTATTTTCTAAATATTCTCATTATATTTTTGTATTTAAAACTTCCGTACAAACAATGAAGTGCTAGGTGGACTTAATTTTTAGCTAATGTAATTTCCATACAATTAAATCTTTCCGCAGGCGAAAAGCATTTTGGGCGGGATATTATTAGGCTAGACGGTGACAATACAGTAGGTAGTATGCTGATCTGGCGGCGGCAACATGACTACTAACGTACACTTTTGAAACTATCATGGTTTTGAACGTAATTTTTACTAAAAAACGGGATATTTACCATGGTACATGCAACTATGCCAAAATATCGGGAAACATTCAAACTCACAAATCATGGTAAATATCTCGTTTTAAAAATTAAACTAGCTTTCCATTTCCGTAACATCAAAATATCTAGACCCATTTTCGATATATTCTGTATACAACACAGGCACAAAAAAGTATACGTTGCCATTTTGTTTTATACCACAAAGTGGAAAGAAAGCAAACATCCCACCAGATGATTAGCGCCGTCACCGTAGCTAAGACGCATGAAACACCAGCAGAGGTACTTATCACTCGAGCGTTGCCGACCTTGAGATATAATGGTGACCCGCACCCATAACCATCATCCCCGACGAGCTCTTTCACAAGCTCTAAAACTATGGGGATGAAGTTGTTGAAGCCATAATTTTAGTGGACGACTGTACATTTGATTCGCATCATATTTTTTCTCAGTTGCTACCTTCATTTCGTTATCTCAAGCCTTTTGGTACAACACTATACTTGAGTGTTGTTACCGATCGCCAAAGCAAAAGTTTACGTCACTACCTATCGAAAGTCTTTAGTTTGACGGATATAAGTACGAGTATTAGGAAGTTAGTAGATACCTATGTTAGCATGTATGTTCGCAATTATATCGGAAACTCTTGGGTAAAGTATATTTAGTTTTCACTAATCAAATAAGCTATTCTTAGGAATAGTCTTAACTAATATTTATAAAATATACTAAATTCGATTCATATATAGCTATGTGTCTAAGTAGTTTCAAGGTTACCTAACATAATTTACACATGATATGTGTCAGGTAAATTTAACGATACTCAAGATTTGCATAGATATTTATGCCTGAAAAAGTGCGTATATAACCTAAGATAACGGTTCCTGAGTTATTAAAAGTTGTTTTTTTTTTGTTATATATGTAAATATCTATGCAAATCTTGGGTATCGTTAAATTTATCTGACACGTATTATGTGTAAATTTCAACTGGATTTATATTACTACACATTGTAGTGTGTTTTTGTATATAGTTTTGTACATAGTTTATTATCTTTTGATGTAATAATTTTGGTTATCTGTTACATTTAGTTAAATAAGGAATTTGGATTTGAATTATGGTTTCAGTTCGGTAACTAACAGTTTAATTTATCAACTTTTTTGTATGAGGAGCTTGCAACTTTTTTAATGAGACCATTACGGAATATGAAAGCTTTTCTTACCTATGTGCCCTGTGTGCTGGAAGTTCGTGGGATTGCCGATCATGGAGCGGTCTATTCTCCGCCTGGTGCGCTGCGCCTGCGCAGCCGGCTGGTAGCAGCACGCAAACCATTGCAGCCAGATCTCACCACCAGTGCTTGCCATCTTGTTATAAAGTCCACACAACAGCTGCTCCAAAATTCAAACACAGACCTTCCACTCGAACGTAGACAGTTTAAATTTCGAACTTCAGTTTGAAGTTAGAAGCTCTAGGGATGGGACGAGCCCCGATCGTAGCGTCTGATTTCCGACCCGAACTCGCAACGCACTGACACTATTGTACAGAGTTTATAAGGATCGCTCTTGAGATATCAATTCTAAATAATGTCACAAGCCTTCAGAGGTGATCTCCGCGCTGATAGCGTTGGCATGATCCCTCCGATAACATCTGGAACAAAAAGAGCACAACGCTTAGCAACGAGTTTCGAGAAATGTAATCCGTAAATCACTTTGTTTACCATTAACCAGTAAATGATTTTAGAATGTGATTTGTGTGTCTAACAAGCATGAACTTTTATGACGTCAAAATATAAGTGTAGGTATAAATAATAATGGTTCAAGCATCAATGTAGTGCTCCCAAGTCATGCATTGCATATTTCTTACATATATTATTTATCTACAGATCAAGAAATATGCAAACAAGAAAGTGAATAACGCACTAAACTAGAAATCTGTAATTGCTCAGTACGTACTAACCCAGTTGGATTCTAGCCACGTGTCTGGTTAGCAAGTCTGTAAGTAGAAATGCTATATTTTCTCTCCTATTATGACTGTGCTTTTGCATATTTTAAATGAAGGTGGAAAAGCTTGCAAATTATTAGTACTTTTCGAGTCACAGTCATATTAGGCACATACAAGAAAGGCACGAAAACTACGCGACTGGCCATGCCACGTTTTCAGTAGGAAAGTAATGTATCTCTAACCCTCTTGAACAATATTTCGAACTTTAAGACATATGCGGGCCTGGGTGTTTTCTATAAATACTATATATTTACAAAAAAACATGTATATAAGTACATTACTACATTAGTACATTACTCATGCAGTTCCCATAACACAAGCTCTGCTTATATTGGGGCTAGATGATGCTATGAGAAAGTGTCCGTCCAGCATTAAGATCTTTGGAAAGTGTTGTCAAAGATCTTTGGATAAAACATTGCATGACAGATGCATGGGCGTGTTTACATCATACATGGCCATGGTACCTACATTTCATTTGTCATATCATCATCTCTAACCTTGGCATCATATTATCATTACACTATCTTGTTGAGAAGGTGAAAATCATGTTTTGTGTAAATGGTCGTGATAAAGCTGTCACTTTAAGTAGAAGACATAGAACACAGTTTGTGTGAAAAATGTCCAGCATTATTATTTATTTATTTTGAGGTTACTTTTTTTTTAATTCACTGAGTAACTTTAAAAAAACACAGTTGATTATTAGCGAGTCTAATTAAATAAATAAATAAATAATGCGGGACATTTTCACACAGCATCATCTTGCCCCAAAGTAAGCAGAGCTTGTATTATGGGAACTACATAACTGATGTACTTATATACATATTTTTTTGTAAATACGTACATATTATACATAGAAAACACCCAGATCCTGAGACAAACATTTGTCCCGCGGGAATCGAACCCACAACCTTCTGCGTCTCAGGCGGGCCTTCGCCCAATGCGCCACAGAGGTCATCAAAAACGCTTTGTTGTAAAGCTTTTGTACAATAAAGCATTTTCTATCTATCTTACATTCTGAATATTCTATAATAGGTCAGGACCGGTTCAGACCAACCTGTTGCAGGTACTCGCCTATTTATTTCAAAGAGTTCATTCTGAGTGAAAATCTCTATCTGACTACAACATAATATTATCTAAAGTCCGCGTATTGCCAGCGGTGACTTACAAATTGCTGGTTATCTTTTGTAATCTCTGGTATAGAGAAAAGGGCTTGTTGATTGACTCGTCGCGTCGAGTTGGACAGTGAAAGTGTTTGTTACGGATCACTGGATTGGATAGTGCCTGACTGGGAAAGTGGTCGGACAGCCCTTGTTTTATAACATTTGTTATGATAATCCATTGTAACTGTCTCTTATCACAATATGTAAGATAGTCAGATCACTGTTGAGTGAAAACACTGGTTCTTGTGGCGGCTAAAGACTGCGTTCTGGCTGAGGGTTAGACTATCTTATTTCGACTACCTAATTTCAAAATTCTGAATAATAAAGCTTTACGGATAAAAATCCAAAGCGCTACATCTAAAACTATAAAATTATGTAAGTACGTATACTAACAAAACAAACCTTTAAAAATAACAATATAAATGTGTTTGAGAGTAGGTACAAGCATGCTTCATCCTCGACCACATGGACATGAGATTATGGTCAAAAGCTTGCCTATACATTATATAGGACTTTATTTATCATAAAAATAGGTTCATGGTATATACCAGGTCACTTTTTGAAGGTTGTTAGTGACTTTCTTTTGCATACTTTGCGGTTGAATATTTTTGCTAAAGATAGTGAAGTCCTAAGGTTCATTGCGACCTTCTTTTTTTGCATCATATTACCTACAACAACAAAAAATAATACTTACAATGTAAATAATTACGTCGGTAATCATTATTTTCTATATAACTTCTCGTAACTCTCGTACCTACCTAGTTATCTAATAATAACACAAATAAACCTACGTACTAACGTTATCAAGAATTACATACTGCACAATATTCATACTAATTTACGCAAAAGCTCGGCCTGCCTACCTATCTGTTGCTATGAAAAGAGATCATTAGAGCTATCTACCCATGACCTTTATCCATCCTTGTGATATAAATAAATGTATTGAGCACTAGCTACTGACCACGGCTTCGCCCGTGTGGAACTCTGATAAAAAGTAGCGTTCGTAAGAAACCATTCGCTCGACCGTTTTTTCGTCGAATTACGTGGCAAATATAGATAATATAATAGTATAGTCAATGTCCACTCTGAAAGTCCATACTAAATTTTGGTGAAATAATTTTTAAATCGGATGAGTAGTCTTGGAGATTAAAATTAAAGTTAGTAAGTTTGTTTGCAGAGGACATACAAACTTACAAACTTTACTTCTGTATAATTATTAAGAGAAAAAACAAAAAAATATCCTTGACAAAATTCACCAATTACAACACAGTTTTGCTAATCATAACAAAATCCATTTAATTGACCTCAGCGACCAATCCAAACGGCAACCTGTGCCACGGGCCTGTCGTCATGGCGACCTCACTCTGAATAGCTTTGTTTATAATCGATAATGGATTTCGTTTCGAATACTTTGTTAACGCCGTTTCGACGATTTCGATACAATTGCGCAGCTCTTTGTTATTTCCACAGATATTATAATACTATTATTGCTATGGAATTAAGAGAAGTGAAACTCAGTTTCTATTGCGATATAACTTGTACAGACTTATAACAATACTAAAGATCAAATTATAAGATAGGGAAAATCTGTGATATATAAATATTGAACCTTTGAAGAGTAAACCTTTTATTTGCAAGACTGCAAATAAATAAATAATTTAGGTTATTTTAAACAAAAAGGAAACAATCAGAAATGTTTTTATCACAGAGAAAAAGAAAGAGGAGAAAGTCCATAAACACAGGAAACAAACAACATTTCATATTTCCCTTTTGTGGTTTACGTCAATATAGTATATCAGCCGTCAATATTGGGCGTCGTTATCCAGAGATAGAAGGTTATTGCAGTTACTTCGATGTTCCATATCATAATTATAAAATCAACTTAGCTATGTAAACAAGATAATTCTGTGCGAAAACTCGAAACCAAAACAATGTGAGAATCAAACCGCGGAACAACTCAGATGAATACAGGCTTTTTTAATAAAAATAAGTTTTCAGTTTGATATTACATTATTTATAAATTAAGTCGAAACGATTCGATATAAGTACTTGAAAGTAATGTACTAGAGAAATATTATTAATCAGTAGAAGTAAAATACAGTCAGTGACACGATTTACATATATTTTATTTATTAATAAATAAATATAAATAAAATAATTTTGGTAATTTTTCACACAGCATCGTCTAGCTCCAAACTAAGCAAAGTTATATTTATTCATACAACTATTTACAAGTAGGTATATACAAAAAGTACAGATGAAACAGCTAGCCACCTAAAGACCGTTACAAACGATCTATAGATAGCTCAACTGATCCAGATCACTACCAGACGGAAGCGTTCCCAAATTACTGGCCGCATTGCCACGCTGAATGGCTATGCTAATGCGTTGACCCAGATAAGAGCCAGTTCTCTGGTCACGCGTCGCTTCGACCAGTCGCCCTGAAAGAATTTTGAAAACGCGAAGGGCCCCGGTTCCCCACGGACCCAGAGTCTCAACCCCAAAAGGCTTAAATAAGTAGGCTCTGTCGAGACCTCTATATTTGCGCCTCTTGAGATTCTCGGCCGAATCAGCTGCCGCGCCGGCTCTAACTGATGTCCCCGACAGATGAGATGGTGCTAGGGTAGCATACAAGCTAGCAAAGCTTGTATTATGGGAACTACATGATTGATATACTACAAAATACTTTTTTTTGTAAATACATATATATTATACTCGTACATAGAAAAAACCTGAAACAAAATATTTTGATCTGCAAATATTTTGCAGATCATACAAACATTTGTCCCGCGGCGAGAATCGAACCCTTATAAGCTACAATCACTTTTTTATGTCCGAATTTCCACCATTCCAAGGGTGTTGCCAGGGTAGAGGAAATTTGAATGGAATAACGCGACGAACGAAGTCGCGAGGCGTTTCACTAGTAATTCATAAATAAGTCACATAGGAGGTACAAAATGTACCTATGTATTCGGTATTTATACGATGTTATAAAAGCCCAATCCATACATTAATGCCTCTTCAGGTTTTATTAACCATGGTGAAGCTATGAGCGTGTGACATGAAAACGAGTATGCGTACATAACTCGTAAGCCAGTTATACGGCTATTCCCGGCTATCTCCCGCTGAGGCTGCGACCTCACTCAATGGCAATCATATTAGCTGATAAACACGTCAGAACGAGTTCTAATATGATAGGGCTTATATCAAGCAACAAATAAAACATAAGTGGTACTTGAAAACTTTAACCATATTTTTCAAATAAACTAGTATCATTACAAAATGCCCATTGTACAACATTGTCAAACTTTGTAGTACCTACTTAACTAAGCTGATGTATTGTTTGGTGTGCAATAAAGTATTTTCTATCTATCTGAAGTTGCCTGTAAGAAATAGCTTTTTAACGATTAGACCGCCTATCGTGGATCTATTTTATGTTGTTTTGTTTATGTTTTTGTATGTTATACTGTAAAATGCTTTTAAAAAATATATCTATCTAAATTGTAACATTTGATTTTTTTGTTAAAATGGCATCTGTTCCATTTGGTGCTTAGGACCCTTGTGTAAAACGATAGTTAGCAATGAAATCAGCAACTCTTTCCCTGATATTTCTACAAACCAGTTCTAGGTCTAACTAGCCACGGTAGATGCCTGTCGATATCGGCATAAATCGCATCTTATCCTACAGGACAGGAGGTAATATACCAAGGAGGCGATTAAAATAAGTAATTGGAAGTTATCTATGGACCAGCTCATTAGGTAAACTTACGAAGGAAACGGAAATTTTCGGTAAATAATCTACATCTTTTAAAAATCTACGTTCATAAAAATCTCATCCATAGCAGGACTGTGTGAACAACATTTTTTTTATTTAATTAAATAAATTGGCAGGACACATTGATTACGATTTAAGATTCCCATAAAGAAATATTATTATTTATTTTATTTTGTCTTCAAATACACTTATTTATTCAATCAAATTGGATACAATTCAATATTATCAAACCTGATCTGGATCTGATATGGCGAAAATTATCATTTGAATAATAAAGATAACACGGTATCCATTTTAACAAAAATCGCATTCTTTTTTTATTTAGACTTATTACGGGAAATTTAGTTACTTGTGCTTTCATCAAATATTTTAAAATGACTTAGAAAAGATAAGATAATATATAAAAGCTGACTACCAAGGTTAGATGCATTAAGTCGAAGCTTTCGTATAAGCTGAGAGTCAAGAGGAGCGACATAAGAGTCATTGGACGATGAAAGTGAATTAATAAATTTCTATTATAAAGAAATAAGCTGTTTATGAACCCGAAAAAGAAAATTAAAAGGGGCATGTAAACGATATAGTGGAACTTCGTAAACCTCCCGATGTTTACCTCTGGTTCGGCTCCTACGAGGGACAGCGAGTTATTTTTTATTATCCCTCGGGGTTCTTAACAGTTTCGCCATGATTTAAAATTAAAATGGCGGACACGAAAACTGATTTAGTGTTTAGATTTTTGTGTAATAGCGGTGCATCGGTTCGGTGCTAGTGTTAGCACAATGTCTTACGCCTTGAGTAAGTGTAAAATTATCATCCAGACTTTAAGAGCCGGTTTGGCTTATCGTATGCAAACGAGTAATGGCAGAAGCGGACCGTTAGAGAAATGTGTTTAATTGGGAGCAGATATTAAGGGCGAAAGGAAGCCATATTTTATAGGTCCGACGAAGGGGACGTGTAGGAGACAAGGAGATATTGTCTGTTCTAGAAGATTTGTTTCACATCTGTAGGAAGATTATTTTGAAACTGTTTTTCAAATTTGCTCTAACATCTAAATATTTTTGCTAACCAGTATACTTAGAACTCCAAAAAACAGCCAAGTGCCTATCACACAATCAATAAGGGTACATGGATTAAACTCTTAACTACCGAGTGGTATAGACTCATTTGAATATGCGGGTGTTCAAATACTGAGGGAATTATCGATGGTTATTCAATATGGTTGTCGTCCCTGAAATTTTTGTACGAGAGATATAAAAATGGTCACGAATCTTTGGACAATGCCTCATCAATTCATTGCAATGATATCATCCGACATGCGATACTGAAGATGTATGTGCTTTTCCAGGCATGATTTCTTTGGACATATATTTTATCAATTCCTTATTACCATTTGAATAAATCTTTTTTTTATTTACTCTTACCGTCACTGTAGATTGCTAGATGATCGATAGTTAGCTATTACGATTCATATTAGGACTGATAGCCTGTAAGTCATTACACTTAGCTTAATTCGGGAACGATCGTGGACCGCCACAGAACTATTGTTGGTTTGTAGTATCCAAACTTTTTGCTCGATCCGCGATCTCTGCCCTCAGGCTATGAGGTCATCAAACCTCATCTATGAGTCCGTACCTTGGTAAGTAGGTACTTTTTCTTGTACACGGACAGCAAAGTGTAATGCTACTTTATTATGTATGGTCTTGGTCTTAGGTCAACGACTTTTCTACTCGACTCTATTATCAGACTTGTTGAAACAACATCAATACAATGTAAATAGGCTAATGGTGTTTCTAGTAGGTTCAGCAAGCATTAATAAATGAGCCTCGTTACTCACTGTTCATGCAAAACTTGGTAAACTTTGGATACCTATCCTACTAATATAATAAATGCGAAGGTCTGTGTGTGTGTGTGTGTGTGTGTGTGTGTGAATGTTTGTTACCACGTATCTCCGTAACTACTAAACCGATTTTGATGAAATTTGGAATGTAGATAGTTTAGAATCTGGAATAACACAAACACTAATTTTCGAAAATCAACCCCTAAGGGGTTATAGGACGGTAAAGTTTCTATGACAAAAAAAAATTGTTTGATTCGCTCAAAACTCTGTACAAATAAACTTATAATAAACTATATTCTCAGCACGTCATGCTTATTTTTCGAGATTCAAAGAATTCGGAATTTATAAAAATTATATTAATATAAAAACTTATCTATAATAGGGTGGGTATAATATAAGATAGAGAAAAATTGTGCCCCCGTGTTCACTATTATCTCCGTTAGGGTAATATTTAATTGGCATCTGTGCTTTGTGAGCCAAATTCACACACTTTTGATCACACACATTCATCGGATTATTCTACGTTGCCTAGAGTCCCACGCTGCTGGCATTATAAATAGTGTGCGATGGTGTAGTTTAAGACAATGATGTACCTACTTTTACTAGTACTTACTTATGATGATGGCTTGTTTCTTATAACAGTTATTATATGAGCTTCTTTTCCAAACAGATACTTTTCAATAGAAAAGAGAAATCGAGAGAATCGAATATTGTTGAAGATCACAAGCATAACCAACCATCCCTTAACATTCGTGTAATTATATAAAAATCACCATCTATAAATGTCAGTACCTAGGTAGGTATAATAAGTACTTACTTAAATTGGTACTACTTAGGTAAGTAGTGTACAACTTGTACCAATGTACTACTTATTTTTCGAATACTTTGTTGGTTCTCCCTAGGAAATATTTTAGACTCAACAAGTCTGTCCGAGTACAATTCGAAGAATTACCCTCGTATTCTTAGACATTTCTTCAAATGTTCCTCCAATACAACTAGACTCAGGACGTCTTGAAGTTTCCTCCAAAACTTCAGTTTGGTATTCCTAGTTTTCTTAGTGAGGTTGAGTCGAGTAAATCGAGGGAGGAAGGAGAATACGAGCGTTACAATTCTGCGTTCTTGCTCGTAGCGTTTTTAATAATAACATTACCAGTCATATACGTGCAATGACGATTCAACCAACCACTCAGACAAATATTTATTTACAATCGAGTCAAGAACAAGCCAGATTACGCGTACAATGAGTCATTCTCATTAGTAAAACTGATAACACACGTTATTCAGACAGAATAACAGCTCTACATAATAAATAGGTACCTAGATAGGGGAACATTGAATGAATGAATGAATGAATGAAAATACTTTATTGTACACCTTAAGATACAAACGAAATAAACAGTAACACATATGATAAAGGTACAATGGGTGGTCTTATCGCTTAAAAGCGATCTCTTCCAGACAACCTTTGGATGGAGAGGATTATATATGATTTTGAAGCGGCCGGGGGTGTACTTTGTGTAAGCTACCTTAAATAATATTATTCATAAGAAATACTACAGCAGAATATAATAAATAATAACATATATACTAATTACCTATTATATATATATATATATATATTTTAATTTTGAGTTTATTTCTCGCCCTGAAATATTTTAGAGAAGCCCTAACCCTCTTAGCACAGGCAGAGCAGATAAAGTAAGTCAAAATCTGCAAAAATCTCAGCAATATAGATTAAGCTCTTGTAAGCTGTAATTCTTCAACATTTTTATGGTATTAATGATATGTTATAACTTTTTAACAAAGACATTTTATGAGGTTTTATAACCACATCGAGAGGTTTGTCTTCTTCTTTGACCTGAATGCGCACTTTAATACTTCGCGGACGAATTTCGTGCTCAGGTGAGTAATTATTAATCATAATTAGTCGGCAACTTGGCTGACCCCATGCGCCAAATGCGTGTCGAACTGCGCAAGAACGCGATCAAACGGAGGTGGACCGAAATAGCAGGGATTCGGTCACCATGGCAACCGACTCCCGCCTGACATAGTAACTCAAGGATAATACGTGTACTTTGGAGGGGAAATTGTATCCTGCTTCATTGGAGATGATTTATATATCTACTACATGTAACTTTTTTTTTGTAAGGTTATCTTAGATTATTGTAATAAATGGCCTTATGGTCGATGTTAAAAGAACCAGTTTCAAATATATTGACTTAGCTTTTACTGGGTCCAGTAGAAATAAATAACATCTGAAGACTACGTCGGAAGTTTTTTTTGTCTGTAAAACGTAATAACTTGTAAATAAATAACTGTAATAGAACCAGTTCATTCAAGGAAGGTTCACTCGTAGCTAGTATTGGTTGCCTTTTTACCTTTTTGTTGCTTTGTTATTGAGTCTACCTCCTAGAGGTAATTCACGGTGGGCACCGACAGATATGCTATTGCACTATACATGTAGGTATAAGTAGTGTCTAACTAAGTAGATCTGTTTGTATAGAACTATCGAGTTGTTCACACGATACTCATATCCTTATTAGCGTCAATTTTATACGTCAGGACTTTGGTACCGTTATTCTATTACTCTCTCTCTCTCTATTATTAATAGATGGATAAGAATAGTTGAATAACACCAGTAAAATCATGTTATAAAACAGATAGACTAGACGCGTGTGTCCGTCTGCTTTTCTAATCTTCATTAGGTTAGTTTTTATAAAATAAATACTATTGGGTAGTAAAATGCAGTTAAGTTAATTATTATGCAGTCAGTACAGTATTTGTATAAAGAAAATGTCCAAAATCAATCAAAGTATTAATACATATTAGAATACGCCATGAATTGGATATGCTACTATGAGTAAATTCAAGTAAATCCTAAAGAATTTAACGGAATCTAGTATACGAGTCAATTCTAGATACTAAACTACATTAATGTTGTCATGAATATTTTAGGCCGCATATTATTTTATATTAGCGCGTTCGTATTCGTACATCGGGGGACAACGGGAATAACCCCGTCTCAGCACTCGTCGTACAAATTAAATGTAGAGAAAAATTTGTAAAATTGTTTTCGGAGACTTGTAATGAATTATAATTAATATTCGGCAACCAATATCAATATTATACTGATATTATAACAAGATCACACAGCAGGTAATAGATACATTAATCCGCAGGCCATCACTAGTCGTTGACCTATGTGCATATATCTACTCGGTGCGACCTATCTTCGCCGTGCGCCAACATTGTGTGGCAACCAGTGTATTAATATTTGACCGAAATAACTGGAGAATGAACTGATGCCGATAATTCATTGTGTTGTTGTTATATATATAATATATATTATTATATTGTTTCGGAGAGTAGTTAAGAATACGCAAAGTTATTTCATTTACCAAAATGGCGACGCATGAACTGCAATATATCCCCTTTCAAATTGAAAACCGGTAGCCAGTAGATACGGCTTACTAACACAACCACCTATAACATGTTTTTTTTACTTAGAACTAGACATGTTTGATACCATAACTGTAGAAGTGTAGCTGATTTGGGTCAAATAAATTTTTCGGTACTAACTTTTCTTGGGTAAAGAAATAGGAAGCATTTTATGCACATAATTTATAACCGTTTTATAGCATTTCAATTTACTATAATGACGACTTAGGGGGCTAGTCAGGCGTGTAGCCTGCTGAGACAGAAGAGCGGGTTCGATTCCCGTTGCGGGACAAATGTTTACATGTTCTGCAGATATTATTTGCGGGGTCTGGGTGTTGTAGTACCACTTTTCCTGATTCCCACGATACAGATAATCCTAGTACGGAATCAAACTATATAAGTGACTTTGGGTGTTTGTTTTAAAAAATATAAATTTTCACAGATCAAATTTGAAATTATTTCCGGTTCCTTCATTAACGAAGAAGCACTGAGCCAATTTAAATAAACAATGTGAAGTAGTTGTTGCAAAGTTTGTAAGTATAATATCTTTCACGCGGGTTTGCTCGCGTTAGAGAAAAACGTTAATTCGATTCTAAGCGTTTTTCAGATATTTCCTGATATACAATACCTGTTAATATGTTGCATAAAATATTATTTGTCATTTTGACAAATATTTTTACACGTACCTATGTTTTCCGAAATCGATCTCAAAAGTTGATCCGATCTTTGATTGGTTTCTAACATGTTTTTATCATCATTTCTGATCTGTCAGTTAGCTTAAGCAATTTAGTCTCATTTTACCTCATTTACATGATTAGTGAATTGAGAAATCAGACATCATAATTAATTATCAGATCTGCATTTTATGCAGGATCGGTGGGTTATTGCAACGGCCTCGCATCGTAAAACGAGTTAATATACAAAACAAATGTCTGCTTTGTCCTCGATTGTAAATATATTGCTATGGACCACTTGCTATCGCGTCTGGGTCAGACGTGAGGTATAAGAACTTAACAGCTGTACACATTATTTCGAAAAGCATGACATATGCAAAGACATCAGGACGTGCATTTTAGACATCAGGTATATTAGGTTGATACCTGATGTATACTTCCATGGGTAACATGCTAGATACAGTACGATTCTACGTAGAGATTCTGTGTTGCATTTTACAATCTAAGATTACTCAAACATAAAACTATATAGCCGAATTGAGAAACTTTTTTTTCTATTGAAAATGGTTTGTGATATTTTGGTGATCCCAAAAGTTTAGATTTAGATAGGATATAAGCTTCTGTCCACGGCCACGCCCGCGTTGTGCCCGGATAAAAAATAGCCTATGTGTTATTCTGATGTATAAGCTATATTACTGTAAAGATTCATCAAAATCCGTTCAGTAGTTTTTGCGTGAAAGAGTAACAAACGTCCATCCTCTGATAGTTTCGCGTTTAAAATATTAGCAGGATACACCGGCATTCAAAAATCACTTAGCACAATATCTTAATAAATAGACGTGGTGATACAATGGGTGGCCTTGGTGGGCAATTAGAGCGATATCTTCCAAGCAACCTTTCTCTAAACGTTGTATTAAAAACCTCTGCTTTTTAGTAATTTTCAACACAAAATCACAACCATTGTTTTTCTATCAAGAAAAACCTAGCAGGGTTTTATGGTGCGTATTACTTAGTAGTAAGAAGGTAGTACATACTCGTACATAGATACATACATAAACAGTATCGTAGTTTTATTTGTTTATTGATACGATCACCTATACCTCTATAATGTATACCTACCAAAGCTAATTTATATTACGTTACAAAAACAATAACGCCATTAAAGAATTTTAGTGGCTTGACCTTGGCTACTCTTACACTTTAGAGTAAGTTTAATAGAACCAACATAAAAAATAAGCAGTGGTATTTTATTATTTTTCATAATAATATGACGCATAGAGTTGAATCATTGCAAAAACAGATCAACAAAAACATCACCGTAATATTTGGATAACTACTTTACAAAGAGCTCTACCGACCACTTACGAACCTACTGATATACAATAACTGCATAATACTGATAACGGCTAAGCCGAATTCAGAGCTCTAGACACATTGGCTACGAAACATGAGTCAAGCAGGAATAGTGTTAACTGAAAAGATATCTCGCGTAGTCAACTCAGCGGTCTGCGGTATTTTAAACAAACAGTTTATAGAAGATAAGGTTCATTTTGGTGTTTTTAATTGTTACGACAATGCCTCTTCAACAATGGTTACTCGTCACGCGTCTCATTGTGTGCTGTGTATTTTACAAGCTATTGTTAGGCATAGTAAGGCACACTGATGTCTTGCCGATATGCGTATGGGACTGAAGTCTGTAAGACATTACAGACTTCAGTCCCATACTAGTAGGACACGACGAAAGTTCTATGTGTAGTTCTTGATATGATGAATAAAACGTAATTAAACAAAAACTTCATAAAAAGGATAAAATATCGGATTATTTAAATGATAAAAACTCTTGGAATTGAAAATGCTTTAACTCCATAAAAAAAATTAGGGACCTACCTATTGGTTGTAAAAGGTTAATTAAAAAGAATAACCAGCCTTGTTTACTTGCCTTTCTTACCTGTCTTGGTCGCGGAGGAACAGGCAGTAGATAAAATGGATACTTCGAATGATCCTTGCGAATTAATGAATAAATGAATTTTGACTTTGACTTGAAGCCAATGTCTCTGTATCATTGTGAACGCTCCACGATACGTACGGAACGCCACCATCCAGCGTGACCTAAAACTGGAAGTTGTGAACCAGTTCATCGGCCGCCTTGGACTCTTGCTACCCGCATCTGTGAATGCTTGCACCGACATACGAACGGGCCAACTTCGAGAGCTGGTAGTGGATAGTGACCAGTGGGCCTATGCTGAGTTACAAATACGTTCAAAACTTTTTCATACAATTTTTGTATGAAAATCTTGACGATGCGGTCGACGTTTTGACATATTATAAACTCAGCAAAGAACCTCAGGAGTAGGGCTCACAAGAGCAAACATGAGGCTCATTCAAGCCGACCCGAAACCCCCCCAGTAGTAACTGGGGCCGGTAAGAACACTGCAGTAACGGCCAAACGCCCTGTTCATCCCTAATCCGACAATCCAAAGATAATTACCTATGTCCTAGCGAATTCAGTGGGGTCAGGACTCAGAACTGTGTGAATGTTGGTTGGTGTATTCATTTTTAAACAGGTGCGGCGATGTGATTGGCTGTGAAAACGCGGGAATGTGTCATATGTAATGGTTGGATGTGCCTCTGACTACCTTCTACTTGGTATCCTTATAGATCTGAAGATATCCATTCTGTGGAATACAGACGTGAGCATGTTTGTTTGTATATATTAGTAAAAAAAAATTTTTTTTTTTTAAAAACATTAAAGAGTTTTAACAACACAAAAGTGAACTTTAACGATTGCAGTAATCGCATTTAAGATAAGCCGTTTCGGAAGTAAATGGTAACAGACAAACGAATCACCAAAATATGACTATTCGTAACAGTAATATTTCGTTTGT
Source organism: Perizoma flavofasciatum (assembly GCA_958496245.1). NCBI lineage: Eukaryota > Metazoa > Arthropoda > Insecta > Lepidoptera > Geometridae > Perizoma > Perizoma flavofasciatum. The sequence goes on along the minus strand of OY292439.1, from coordinate 3,934,718 downwards.
TAACGTGTCATTGGTTCTATTTTGGTCACCCTGCGGTAGATCAGTGTTTGTTGAGTGACCCTGAAAATGGTTTTAGTTTTGCAAGGGGAATTATGTTGGCATTCTTTATTTGTCTGTCTTGTGAGATCCTCGCTTTGTAAGTTACTTCCTTGTTGTGTACTGAATTTCGATTCTGTACTTTAGCCGATAATTTAATTGGGAAAGATAACTTTCCCTCATTATATTTACTAGCTTCTGCCCACGGCTTCACCCGCGTGGTACCTGGATAAAAAACCTATGCCTATGTGTTATTTTGATGTATAAGCTATATTCCTGTAAAGTTTCATCAAAATCCGTTGAGTAGTTTTTGCGTGAAAGAGTAACAAACATCCATCCTCACAAACTTTCGCGTTTATAATATTAGTAGGATTTACAAACATAAATAACTACCAGCGAGTGATATTCATCACTTTATGAATATCTACGTAACCCTAGTAACTTAAATTTGAAGTTTTTTTTTCCAAAAGTGTATTAAAACACAAGTCTGTACCGAAATTACTCAGAATTAAACACTGCATATATCTACAACAAAGCCAATTCGCTGAGTTGCGTAATGTTTCGTGCTAATCACGCAAAGCACAATAATGTCCACATGACTTATTTCGAAATTTTGCATGATATACCGTTCATGTAAACAGCCGACTAAACTAATTTTATTTTACTGTAACACATGCAAAAACACAAACCTACCTGCTTCGGTTTAGCCTTAAAAGCGAATTCCTACATGTAGGTAAATGTAAATCATAAAATTCAAAACAAAAACAGTGTCTTCAGTTCTCGACATAAATTTCACAAGTAACTAGGTATATATATTACCTAGGTACAAGCTCGTGTGACTCACTTGTTCATGGAAGAATAAAAAAATATAGTAGCCGTCGAACTTGCTCATGTCGGTAGTAGATGTTTATTTCTGTGAAAATATTACTCGTGACCAATTTGTATAAATATCCTACAAAAGGAAAATACTGGAATAGTCGTTTTTGTTTGTAAATATAGAACAAACAACATAATTTAAAACTTCCTAGGCATTCTGATTTCCAACATTTTTATCAAAGAAGTATCAAATAGCAAAGCACCGACTATTTTCTAAGACATGATGCTATTTTTCAAAGGAGCTTCTAAGAATTCATAAACTAAGGATACCTCCGACGAATAGAATAACAGTCATTTATTAAAGTTACTACGAGTTAAATTATATACCTACTTAAGGAAAATAAAGTAATTCACGGAAAAGCTAATTATAAACTAGAGTCAGGTTATTCTGGACACTACATAGTTATTTGTCAATAAAAACGTATCAAATATTTGTCTCGGGTCTGGGTGTTTTCTATGTAAAATATGTATGTATTTACAAAAAAAAGTATACATATAATTAATATGTCGGTCATGTAGTTCCCATAATACAAGCTCTGCTTAGTTTGGGGCTAGATGATGCTGTGTAGGAAATGTCCAGCATTTTTTTTTAATTTATTTTTTTATTTATTTGATTTGTTTTTTACCTGCGTTATTTATAAGCAGATTAGCCTAGGTAGGTCTGTACGAACTATTAAACTCTGTTAAGTAGGTTAAGTAGGAAAGTCCATGCATTTTGCTAGCTGGTTTTATTCATACCTACCTTATTTAACTTCTATCACCTTCTGTGATCAGATTATGTTTTTCACAAGTGTGTATTTTGCCGTTATTTAGCCATTTTTTACCACAAGAAACGACAAAAATATTAACTAATCAGTCAATAAAAGTAGAATAGCAGTTTGGTCGAAGGATAATTAATATTCATTCTTAGACTAGTTGTGCCATGGCCGCCCTCGGCCACCGACCCACCGCGTCGCGTCGCCTGCCGCGCTATTACTTATTTTGCTAGGCTCCTTAAGTTTGCAGCGTGATGTTAAATAGCCTATAACCTTCTTCAAGAATTGGGCTATCAAATACGAGAAAAAAAAAATCCGACTGGTAGTTCCAGAGATTAGCGCGTTCAAACAAACAAACTCTTCACCTTTTATATCAGTAATTTAGTATGGTAATCAATTTAGACTTGGTAATCTAGATCCGTTTATGAAGATAATGAGGAAATTTACATGCCTATTCATTCATTTAGCATTAACTGGTCGCGGTTTAAATGCAAGCTGACATGTTGCTGAGTCGTGCCAATTCTAACTGAGCTTATGTGATCCCGTTGTATGTATGAGTCATCCAAATCTTTAGCAGGTTTACTTTGCCAATTTTTAGCAGCTCGAGTTTCGATTTGAAATTTCTTACTTGAAAGTACTTAACGTAGGTAGTCTTAGGTATTTCGTTCCTTTTGTTTTGTTGCCTTCTGCTTTGATTTATTGTCATTTGGTCTTCCAAATCTTTATCAGGGTCACTTTTCTGCTATTTTGTTCTTTGTTTTTCTATACTCGTAGATCCTCGTAGATGATCTTAATCAGCACACTATCGGACGTTTGTGTTGGTTTCCTACTTCATCATCTTTTCAGGAGTTGTTGATACGTTTTTTATTTGTTTTATTATTTATTTTAGCATAACAAACTCAAAGGACCTCGAAAATAATTTGACTTTTAAATGTGGATCCTCTGTTTATCCACCAAGGTCGAACAGAGTAACAAGTAAACGTTTCTGAAAGGACTTTAAAGTTGCATTTTTGGTTAAAATGAGTTTCCTCGCTGACCTTTTGTGTACATATGAAAACTAGTTCGGCATTATAAGCTAAGTAACAACAATACCATGAACAAAAGTTAATTAGGTCTACACATTCACCTAAGTAGGTATACGTACTAAAGCACGATCCATCGATACCGTTATAAATGTGAATCCGTATAATTAAATTCCGAAAATTAAAGGAAAAACTATTGTCCCCCGATGATGCCGAATATCGGGGGGAAAAGGGAATAAATCGATATTATTATAATGCTATACACTCACCTACTATGTAAGCACTGGCTTTCATTAATATCTTGTCAATAACTATTATTTTATAAAAAAGCTAGCAAAAATGTTTGTTCCCTACATCTCTTTCATTGTCAAAGCTCAAACGTAGAAAACTATTATTAGCCTTACCATAGATAGTTATGTTTTATATATTTTTTTAATTACACTCTGTATCGCTCTGGTTTCTCGAATAAATAAATAATAAAAAAATAAGTAGGAAGGTAGGTACTAATAAACAACTCATGCGCATGTTGAACTCTTAATTTCCATAACATTATTGAAATCAACAAGAGAGGTGACAAAATTCTGATAACTAAATCTATGCTACAAATTGAAGTTATGGGTACGGTTTTCTTCAGAAATAGCGTAGGGAAATATAATAGCGTAGGTATACATATTTTCCTTAAATGAGCACCTTAAGTCGGTAGGTAACTAAGTAGTAACTACTTAGTTCCCTACCGACTTAAGGTGCTCATTTAACCCCCATTCAAGTGAATGGGGGTTAAGAAGATCCTTCACTGTAGCCAGCAAAGAATACCTACCTCCGAGTCTTGAATCTCGAAAGATTCAAGAAGAACTTCAAAGACGGACTCAAAGTCAGGAAACATCACGCATAAGAGTTTAGTAAACATGCTGAATGCTGATAATCCACGCGAGAATGCAGCAACACAATATCAATTCCACATGGTGTGGACACTGAAATGTGACTGCTTCGCTCATGTGGAGGAAAGGGAGCCGTATGTGTTGTGTAGATATGTATTAATCCAAGTATATGTAAGTACTTACGAATTAACGATGACGTTATTAGAGGTTTAGTAGGATACCTTCTTAATGAGGAATTTACCGTACCTATTAGGTTACCAAACTTTCTAATATTTTTTGCTTAGTTTCTTGGCTTTAATAACTCGAGATAAGCGTTACTTGACAATCGGTCAAGGTAAGAGTAGCTATTGTTTTTTCAATAAGTACCTAAATGCATAATTATGCGTTGATATCCGAAGACGTTCCCATCAGACAAGTTCAAAGAAACAAACTAACGGAAAAGCATGCCATGCTTTCTCATCAAACCGTTTCAAAAACTGCAATAGTTATACAAAAGTGGACACATATCAATTGAACCGCATGTTGTCAAGAAAAAAAACAATAGTTAACTCACGTAAGAACAAAATCCTTGTCAGTACACAGTTCATACACAGTACCAAACACACTGTTATCACTTGTTTTGATAGTACATAGTTTCTGTATTGTTTATAATTAAGATTAAACCGAGCGAGTTATAACGTCCTGCCTGTCAGCAGGAAAGCCAGTAACTGATCGCGACTTGCTTGTAGTGAAGTGCGTGCGATGCGACTTGCCGGGTTTTAACCTTAACTACAAAAGGTTCTATCTTCACGAACCTCTGTTGAACTAACTGAGGATTTATTTTATGGAGAAAAGAGTTAATTTTGCTATGGATTAGGGTACCTACTTCGTTTCAACATGCACGTGTATGCCACGGTCGAAGCATTTCTTTGAGAGAAAAGGCGAAAGGACATCGACTGGCCTCTACACTACTTGTTTGCCACGTTTGTGGATTGTCTCGTTCGCGTGAGTATCTATGGCGTAAAACAGATAGGTAGGTACCTACTGGTCTCGTAATCTTATTCGGTTTGGACAGAGAAGACCTCTGATTTTGAATAAAAGATGTGTCTTGGTGATATCACCAAGACACATCTTTTAAATAAAGCGTATAAACTTTACTTAGGCACCTGGGATATCCCAGGTGCCTAAGTAAAGTTTATACGCTTGCCATGGCCTGACTGACTAATAAGACAAAGCATATACCTACTTACCTACGTACCTACCTAGTTCACACTGGACTGGAACCACACTTAGCGGTAGGTAATTATACTAAATTTGTAGGTACTCGTGGTTTCATATGTGGCTGCTGTTATATTACAACCATATAGTAAAGCGACACATCAATAGAATTAGCGCAGCGAAAATATTATCGGATCATACCTACCTATTAATTGAAACTGTTTTTATTCAAATTAATCTGTAGGTAGGTAGTACCTACCCACACTTTGATTGAAAGAATTTAGCTCGACAACAAACTCTTTATCTTTCCTGGAAAAGTTCCAAATAAGTAAATTCGTGCGATAGGTAGATTTTACTTTTTATGTAAATTATGAATTTTCATTTCGTTTTCCTTCAACACTGCTTCTTGAACCACCTTTTTTGACTTTATTATCATCATAATCAACCGTGCATAGGCTTTCCTCAGGATGATTCGTCTTGACCTGCCGGGAGACCGTATTGTACGTCCATGCAAAGCACAACCATGGAATGCACACCCCTGGTTTGAATTATCTGGGTGTGCTTTCCATGGTCGTACAATACGCTCCGTACAAACTAAACACATGACGGTATTGCACACCCCTGGAATGTACACCCCGGATTACAAACCAATATTCTCGACGCTCATTGGTCGAGAGTTCGTCATATCCGTGAGCTCTTATTGGTCGATGCGAATAAGTCGCATGACGAGAACGAGCCTCGTTTGCACTGAGCAAGTTCTAATATGTTCAACCAAGAGTTTCCATTGATAAATAATGTAAACAATAAGTTAATGTTGCCCTGAGAAATCCTTCCTAAGCAAATCCGTCTTGGATTGGTTAGGTTATTAGGTTTTTTTTTATTACCACTCAGAAAAGGAGGATTGCTATCCGAACTTTATCCAACAAACTTGGGTTCAAATAAATAAAACCAACCGACATAAATAACTAATCTACTTACTACATCTACATTAATTTACTAATAGCGTAAAATACTATGGCAACACAGCACTTGCCCCTTGATAGCACTCGCACATGAAAACAGAGCATGAAATTGGTTCGTATTCCATGGCTGTACATTCCAGGGTTGTACAAAACTGGCCGTACAAGGTCAACACGTGTAGGGAATGCACGCCCAGGAATGTACGCCCAGTATTACAAACCAAGTATTTGAAACCAATGGTTTGTAATACTGGCTGTACTTTCCAGGGGTGTACTTTCCATGGTTGTGCATTACATGGACGTACAATACAGGGACTCGACCTGCCTCCATCCACAGATTTGTTATGAACATGGCAATGTAACCTATCGGTAAAGGAACAACCTGAATAACCTCAGTTCTGAGGAATTTATGAAAACAAAGAAATCATCAATTCGACGGGATTTTAATTTGCATTTTAAAATATTTTTTAGGTTTAAAAATGAAAATAGGGCTGTTTATGATGCTACTAAATTAGCTGCGAAACGTATCGACTCATATAATATAGATCGAATTTCATTTCAAGGAGTTCGTTTGATCTTATATTGATTGATAAATAAAATATTTAGCCTGGTTTGGGCTTACTCCCTAGCAGTTATCGGTTCTTGAAGAGTATCCAAACACTTTATGGATCCACCAATTATTTACTGTTTATCGATTAGAAGTAAATGCTCGGGAAAGCCACGGCGCTGCTTACAAGGGGGTGGAGCATGGTCTACTTAGCAGAATGTTCCACCCGAATGGGTCTGCTCATTGAGCACGCATGCTGTGGTTCTCCAATCATGTGTGATGGATAACCATGTTGAGGTTAAAAATAGTCTTGGTTTGGTTCATACAATTTGTTCTTTTTTCGTTGGTGACAACAGGACCACGTTTGAACTCAACTTTTTTCTCACACGTTTGAAGTTTGGAACGGTGTTGAAATTTGAATGGTGTATCATTTTAGTTCAGAATCTTTTTCAAATAGCTAAGCTATTAATAAGGTCCTTAATTTTATTTTGTGTTTTTTTTTCGAAAATGGTTGTATGGACATACCTAAAAACATAGTAACGATGATATATCGTGGTATTCGACAGTTGCGTGTGGGACTACGCTGTTGCCAGATAATGTTTTAGCCATCATCACTTTTAAAATATTTCATCATGTCTTAAAAAAAACTTTTAGAACTCCATAAATGTGTACGAAAGTGTGGTCACAGTAGTTATCTGGGAGGTCTGAGATGGCGGGCATTTAAACAGCATATTTACAAGGCTAATTCGACCGCAATGAATTTTAAGGGCTACTAATGGTGTTACTTTCATCTTCTGTTCCTTGCCAAGATTTACATACACCGTCTTTTGTGCCGAATTAATACGAATGTTGGGTGCCATCAATCACCCAGCCCAATTTTCCCCAAGGGTTCAATTTGTTACAATAGTTCACTGCAGCAGACAAGATTTATATATAAATTTATAGATAAATTTTACTTGCGTAATAAGAACACATCAGATTAGAAACATTCATTGCATAAAAAAATCTAAAAAATAATCTAATTTCTAACTACAAATAAATATTATTAGGAGTGGTAAATAATATTTCTGTTGTATTTCCTGGATATTTAAATAAAAATAGTTTATTCAATACAGTTCACAGTTGTAATTAAAAGCTATAAGTATAGCTAAACTGTATTTTGTTTTCTACTGTTCCCTTAATTTCAAATTCTTATTTTTTTAAATTTATTAAATAAATTCTGCGTCGTCTCTTAAGACGAAGCAGTATTTATTTAATCAACTGTTTAAAATCTTTATAAGAAAGCCTGTCTTTATTATCTAAAAACAGGCAAAATCAAATAAAACTAGGTGTAATAATAAAAACTTAATAATATTAAACATTTTTATACTAAAAAAAGAAGAATGCATTTACATAGCAAGTAATATTACAACAGGTAGTAAAATGAGTACCGTAAAAATAAATAAAGATAATCTACATGTAATACATCCACATTAATAGAATAAAGAATTGTTATTTTATTTGTTTATAGGGGGTACATCTGGAACTAGTGATCCGATTCTAAAATTTATTTAACTAACAGAAAACTAAACTAACCGCGACTGCCAAAGTCTATATTTTATATTTGAATAAAAATAAGTATTCAGTATAAATCTCAATATTTGTTTATCAAGTCTGAAGAAAAGGCGCTGTTTGGCTGCTTTATCCTTACCTGCAAGACTGAAGGTTAGCGTGAAAATAATATAATAAAGAAACATTAATTATCAGTATATAGATGTATAATAATAAGTCAGCGACACGATATAGGTAGGTACCGAGCCCTATATCATAGCCACAAAAATAATACTAAGGCTACTTTTATCCTAGTTAAGCCGTGGGCAAGACGAGGCTGGTTATTAATAATTAAATTATAGTTAGCAATTGATTAATAAAAATAACTACTTATAGCAGTGGCACAATAAAATTAAATAGATTAGATAAGACCTAGTTGACTAAATAGGGCAGATTCCTAGTATATAAAATTTAGAATTTTTTATATGAATAGATACTTACCTTGGTAATGAACAAGCAAGTCATTAAATAAAACTTGAGAAAAGAGACTCGGCTAAAAATAATAAACAAACTCAAAAATAATTGCAAGTATATTGAAATTCGCGTCCTCTATGAAAGCTAAGAACGTTTCACATCATGGTGAAATATGTAGATTATGTTAAACGAAGATAAGATGAAAACTCAACTAAAAAAAAATATCCATCTGATCCTAACGATTGTTTTTATTTTAAACGTAGATGATATAGGTACTTTTTTTAAAAAGTACCTATATCAAAAAATATTACACTCTAGTATTTCGTATTACTGTATTCTTTACGAATGTGATCTCGGGATTATCGATACAATCATAGTATCTAGTTTACTAATCAATGCTGCAGATAGTCCACTCATAATCGTTCATTTTTAGTCGAAGGAGTCATGTCATGAATGTTCACGTGCATATGGCACGTCAACATTTACTTCTGTAGTTCTTATATGCATACTTATTTAAATACATCAATCATTGATTTCAAAAACAATAAATTGTAAATGGCAGCCGCAAGGTGCTTGATACGCTATGGCGCTGTACCTACCTACACAGTGTACGTATGTAACATGTTCAGGCATTGATACAGTTGATTGATGTGCATGAAATGATGAGTGCTGTAACCCGTACATACCATTTACATGCTCCAGTTGTTGCTCGCATCGTGTGCCTTATCCAAGGACACTCATACGTGTAAAATGGATCTAAAGAATTGAGAAACAGCATCAGAGGATTGCAGAATATGTTGTTCCTTATTATGTGTAGAGTGCACCCCCAGAGGGTGCAGTTGTATTTGGTATATATTATAATAATTAACTGTGACAAAATCACGAGGCTTTCCACTACTAGGTAGTTCTTCTTTATCGCCATTTTGAAATTTTTTATTATAATAGAAACATGTGTGACTTTTTTAGTGATAAAAGTAAAACAATCTTGTTTCAGCTCTTATGAATTGTCGTTGTAAGCTGTTTGATACTAGACACCCGAGTCAATTCAACCCTTGACGGATGCAGCTTGTGTAAAGCCCTCCTCGAGAACAAAGTCATAAAAGCGTTCCGCTAGCTATATTACGAGTATATTTGCCTGAAGTGAACCAGCTCTACAATATCTTCGTTCCAGACATCGTGATTGCGATAAGGTTGATAGCCGAATAAGGAGTATACATTTAAATACATGAGACGTTAGTACTGCGTTGGTATTAAGCCTCGACATGCGTTGGATTGGATACGTGGTGTGCTTGCTCTTGCTTGCAGGTGAAGTTAAACATGATTGATTGTCGTGACGAGATTTTTTAGAAGTTCTTTATCATGAGCATGGCGCGTGACCTTGTTATAGTGTTCCATAAAATAAAGCTAGTTAAAATAGGTCCCACGCTAAAAGCCTATAGATGAATTTCACCTTGGTTTCAGACAAGAGTTTCTCCAAAAGTGATATAATTGTGTGTGAAAACTCCCTTAGAAAGCTTCACCATTGGAGGATAATGGAGGTTGTTTTTTCCAGAATATGTACAAGGAACTGGTTCTGTAATTTGCTTTCTTATAAAAACGAACGTAATAAGGCACGAGTCATGGTCTTGGGCGCCAGTTCAGGGATGGTCCTGTCCCACTTAAGACCTGCATCTGTTACCAGTTCTACCACAGTTTCTTATGTTCACAGGCAACAGCTATGCTATCCACGAGGTTCCGCTAAATGCGGGCCAGAATTTCACCTTTAATGTGTTTGCTATTGGAGAAAAGCTGATCTCCTGCCATTTGACGACCCCGGATGAAGAGACGCTGGATTTTTTTCACGACCAGCCGTCAGATCATAGCAACCGATATGAGCTTCAGCCTTTAAATCCATTGTTAACTTCTTGCTCAATGAAGTTAACGGACGTCGTTGAATCTGACAGTGGTATTTGGGAGATTGCTTATAAAAATGATATTGGAGATGGGAAAAGTGAAAAGTTCCGTTTAACCGTTATTCCTGGAGGTAAGTGTAAGGTTAAAAGTTCAAAACTTTCAGAGGTATATCGGAATTTCCCTAGAACTTTCATGTGAGAGCAACTAGCATAAGCTAGTAGACGTACCTCTGATGGTAGTTTCTTACAGAAGGAACTTGCAGCAATCCTCTAGCTTAATACTTATAGGAGGAAGATGGTGCTTCTGCAATGTCATTTCTCATGCAATGTCATAATTCATGCGTCATTTCTCTCCATCATGAATGTGTATTCTAGGGTATCATCACGGAGTTTTATCGAAATGTGAGATTTAGGTACGTTTTACGGAAGAGATTTTCATACACAGGTTGATTTGGATGCTTAAAGATGCTATCATTAAGCCTCAATTATATTCAGGACTAAAAGTTTTGAGTAGAAGGTTACCTACCTTCTGAAAAACGCTATATACTTTTACCTACCACGAATTTTATAGAAATATAATTTGACTGAGTAGCCAATATCAGATTAATGAAAATAGATAAGTAGGTACTTGCAAATGATTGTCAGGCAATGTTAGAATCTCTATTAGAACAAGGTCTCCAACAATGTTCCTTTATAAAACTAAATTTCAGACGATGCCGACCTAGACGATAATAAAAAATGGTTAAACCCCATCGATTTCCCTACAAGGACTGGGCAATATATCGATATAAGTTTGAGCAAAACCACTTTTTCTGAAGAATGCTACGTACGCAAGCCAGGGGGATCAGATGTTATGACTGCAGACGCTAATATCGAAGGTGTAACAATCCACAGCAGCAGTGATTTTGTATCATGTAGGATAACCATAGGTCCTATGAATGATAGCCTGCTAGGTGACTGGGCTCTCTGCGGTAAACGAACTGATAACGAGGAACAGGACAGGTGTCAACTTGTAAAAATCACTTGGAGTAAGTTTCCAATCAAAATGTCAATATGCCTACTGATATTTGTTAATGTTTGATAGGGTTTGCTATATATTGTTTATGTTTGCTGTTATTTTTGTTAAAACCCAAGCTTGAAGTTGTATTTTTTTTATAAATAGATGATGACGATATAGTATAATTTTTAGACAACCAAAACCAGCCAAACACACAGTGGAGTAGCTTAAACCAGGCTAAATTCGAACACGTAGTCCATTTGGGCGGCACATTGACTCCTGTTGTCCTTGGGAGTGGTAATCGCATCACATGCCACATCATCACTCCAAAAGGCGAAGACTTAGTAATAGACGCTGATTCTGATTACCCTAACTTGAAACTCGTGTCTACCGATAACTCTAGATGCAGTGTTGCCTTAGGCCCGCTGACTGACTCTATGTTATCCGACTGGACTCTTTATGGAAAATTCAGAAACTTTGCAGGCTTGAATGAAGTACGTCTACCTATGCACCTGTTCTTATATGGTATGTTTTATTAATTGGATACAAAAAAAAATTGAGGGGCAGTTGTTAATAAACATACCTTTCAATTATAGATACAGATAATCCTCACAATCAAGCTTATAATGTGACAACAAGAAATCCAATTATACGTGTCATCAACATAGGGAGTATCTTGAATGTAGAAGTGACAAGTACTGGTCAAGTGGATAGTTGTCAGTTTCGGACACCTTCTGGAGAGACGATTGACAGGGACAGTCAAAGTTACGAAGGAGCGTCGTTCGTAAATGTTGGAGAGAGCATAGCGTGCCGATTAGCGATTGGCCCTCTTACGGAACAACTACTCGGAGATTGGACAATCATCGGAAAATTTAGAAACAATAATCTTTTTACTGAATTACGACAAACTTTCCATGTTATTAAAGAAGGTTGGTTTAGTCACCATTTAAATAACTTAGCTTTTGCCGCAGACTTAGTAACACTGTGGGAATATTCATTTTAGATCCGGCAAACCCCTTAATAGACGAAGACAGAACAGTTGAGAATTTAAACGCACAGCACGTAAACACAGATATTGGCAAAACGCACAGGCTGATTATACCTTCGGATGTCTTTATTGCGGGCGAGAGCTGTCACATAAGGACCCCTGATGGATTGCAATACACCATCATGGAAGGCTTCAGCATTCCGGGAGTTGAAGTTATCGAAGAAAACGGTATAGAATGCGGCGTTATCGTGAATGTCCTATCGGAGGACGCCGTCGGTATATGGACCTTGATTGCCAGAGCCACGAGGCACTCGCAGCCAATCGAACGGAGATTACCTTTCACTATCAACGTTGAAGGTAAATTTTGATAACCGAATGGATTATAATTTAAGCATAATGCTACGTGTATCGTGTCACGTTTGGCGATAAGATCTAAATGCCTTTAGGGTGACAATACTATAATGTGATAAGGTTTAATTGGGGTGAAAAATTTACATTAATTTTTCACACTGTTACTTGCAGAGATTGTCGAAGCTACACCAAAAGAGGTAGCTATCGTAGAAGGGAATGCTCTGTACGTTCGTTTGGCTAGCCCAACCGATCAGTATGACACGTGTAAACTTGTTGGGCCGGACGGGGCTGTGTCGTCTCATATACTCAATCTGAGGCAACTCCAGTATTGTGGATATATCATCAACAACATTACGACAGCTGATAGTGGAACTTGGGAAATAGTTTACGGAAGTAGAAAAATTCACAGAGCTCCGATCGAAGTCGCCGCTGGTAATTTTAACTAGTTTCTTAGAGATTTTATCGGCATCATTACGTCTCATTTTCAACTTTAAATGTTTTGATCACACTTTTATAACAATATCATAGTGCACTCACACTACTGGCATGTAAAACGCTTAGCTTCAATCGTCGTTTAGGTGTTTAACACAATTCTACAGTAAATCATGAAATGTAAATCATCATCAGTAATCTAAGTATCGAATGTTTTTTTATTCCTAGTGAGTTCCAGCGCCGATACTAATTTTACAACCACCATCGATCTGATCCGAGACCAATCTGTGAACAGAACTGTAGGACCCGAAAATGCTGCGTACTGCCGTCTGGTTGATTCGACAGGTAATTAATAAGCATCATCCTATGATATTGACCATTCTCAAAACTATTGATTGGATTCACGTAGACAATGTTCAAAATATTTAAACGATTCAAGTATAATTTTGCTTTCCATTCAAGACTAGCTGAGTAAGAAGGCACTTAAAACAGGACAAGTTAATCTGTATCAGTAGTATGCATAATACTATAAAGCCTATTCATTCTAGGAGCGCCAGTTTTCGATGGATTTGGCAGGTGCACTTTGACCTTGGACAAGGTCACCTTGAACCATGGCGGCACTTGGAGGATGCTTGTCGGCACTGTCGGCAAGGTGATCGCTGTTGAACATCAGCTTATCGTGAATATCAAGGAATCAGGTAAGTAATCCGTAACAGATTATCCAACAAAGAACGAAAGTCATCCACATAGCTCAGAGGATTAGTGGATTGAAGTGGCAGTGGGCTGGTCATATATGCCGAAGAACCGACAACCGTTGGGGTAAACAAGTTCTTGAGTGGAGACCGGGTCTTGGCAGACATATGGTGTGGGGCGCCCTCCGGCTAGGTGATGATGTGATGGCTTAAGAAAGGCGGCGGGCAGAAAGTGGATAAAAAAATCCTAATACCAGGCTCAGTGGCGCATATTGCGAGCCTATGTCTAGCAGTGGATTATGAGGACTGATGATGAGGCCTTCATTGCTGATGATCGTGATTATTTTGGTGCAGTCTATGCAGTCTGTTCCTGTCAGTTGCCTGATACTGCGCCGAGCTAATTTTCACTACTTCGAATACCAGAAGAGTTAACTAGCCAAAGTGACGTAAACAAATATTTTTTTTTAGAAAGCTACAAGGCATGCCCCTATCAGAAAAGTAAAAGAAATAACACATTTAATGCCAATTCCATATACTTTTTTGTACTCTAACGGGAATTCCTTGGCTAATCCCTTGGTCCATCCTTCAAAAAGGACCTGTATGGTGAAAATAATCACGCGCCTAGCAAAAGTGCGATAAATGAACCTGCATAAAGATCTGTACTATAAACCAGATTAATAATATATTTTTTTAATTATAAGTTCGTCCCTTACATTGCTGAAAAGGTCAAAGAACATATTGTAGAAGTCAAAAATCGCCAGATCAGTAAGTCGGCCATAGCGTAGTACCTAGTGGACTCAGGACCAAACCACTGGATGAATGAATGAATTTTGATGAATAAAAATACTATTGTACACCACAAGAACAAAAATAACAAAATATCGCTTAGGGGAGATCTCTTCCGGACAACCTTTAGACAGAGAGGAATCTATAAGATTGTATGAATGGTCGGCGGTTTACGCATTAATTTACTGAATGAGGATAAATATTATATTCAATAAAATATATAAGTAATTATAAGATAACCAGTTAAATTCAGTGATACCAGATTTAGAGCAAATGTGATAAATTATAACTAATGATGTGTTAGATGTTCAATCTAACTAAATCTTAATCAAATGGGATCACAATAATAAGGTAATTCAGACACATTATTCTTCAAGTTATTACAATTTGTGTGTCATGAATTATAGATCTAGTCTCTTAAAATTTGTTCCTATTTTTGAAGTAAAATCATTAAATAATCATCTGGTTTTGAAAATGGATGAAACACTTAGTATTAATGGTGTCATCTGCTAATCGACTTCAATCGAAGCTAGCGGCTGGGAAAGCATACCTACTCATGCAACAACTCAAGTATTTTCCCAAGAATCAGTGTGTAGGTATGTATACTTTTCGATTTACCGAATCCCGTAGGCTTTAAATAGTGCCGGATCCGCCGGATTACCGGATCCGGTTTTCCAGATTACAATCCGAACGACTGTTCAACACAGTCAAAACGTTAATAAAAAAGGTAAACGCGATAAAGACCCGTAAAAACTTCTAGAATTCTAATTCTAATTATGATTAGCTCTTCACCTAGCTACCGAGCGATAGTAGGTGTACTAGGTGCCTACTAGTACCTACATTTTGCATCTTATCTCTAACATTGTTTTGTTTGATATCGTTTTGAAACGGAATCAGAATATATCATGCAAAACAAATTTTGACGTCCCATTCTTTTCGATTATTAAAATTCAACGAGAACTTAGAATTGGCACAGTAAATCAGCAATTTTCTTTCCATTTCTCACCAGTGCCTTCGGAAAAGAGGCCTAAAATACGTAGAACCAATAATCGCTAAGGAATAAAGCTTTTTGAATGCCGACCACGAATCCACGATCTAGGACAGTTCTCCACTCAATGGGCCGATGACATTGTTAAGATGTCACCTTTGACGTGGCATTATTCGGAAAAGATTCTTGCCTGGCAGTAAACTTCTTCCAGCTGAAAGCATTAAATGTACTTACAGAAGGCAAGCCGCTGGTGACCACCCACGTGGCGCAGCAGAAGCCCATTGTGACCGTATCCTGCTCCGTAGCCACTGAGGCTGCGGTGCACGCCTGCAAGTTCCGCGATCCCAATGGCAAGATTCTGCTGGCTGCTAGTGGCGTGTCTGAGGACCGCTACGTCTTCCATGGAAATCAGACCAGGTATCATTCAAAACAAATACAATCCAGCTTCGAAAATTCTCAGATCTATTGGTATCTACTCACTCAGTAATCAGATCCATCAGAGGATCAGCGGAACCTTCGTCCAATAATAATTGGAACATGCCCAATATGCTCTGTTTGTGAGTTGATTTTACGCGTTGTTTGTCAATCACTCAGTGATTTAGTGAGTAGGTGAAGTAAAAACTGTTGATTTGTCTCTCTGTTCCACACTGACCGGTGTGATGGTGAATAAGAATACTTATTTTGAATTAAGACTTAGAAATATTGCCTTTTACAGCTACCAATCTGAAGTAAAGACCCACGACTGTGGCCTGCAGATCACTGACCCACAGACCAGTGACCTGGGTATCTGGAGATGCGATATCGAGACTGAGGAAGACACCTACTACGGCTTCTTGGATGTACTCTGTCCGTGGGCTTTGCAGGACCCTAACGTTGCTGCCCAAGTCCAGCAAGGTATTTTGTCGCTATAAATGCAGATTAGCTAGCACCTGGTCGCAATATAGTTACTGTCTGCCACACTTAATCAATCTGTAGAGCGGTGTGAATGTCAGTTGGAATAAGCTTCATAAGTCCAAGAAAATATAAACAAATAACTTACTATTTCCAGAGCCGATCCTGAGGTCTCAGAAGATGTGGGTGGAAGAAGTAGAAGATGAGCCTGTCACCATGTCTTGTGCAGTGGAAGCTACTATCAGATATTGTTACTTCAGAGCTCAGAATGGAACTACATTCTCTGTGTCGCCTGGTATGGATTTAACTATTTTAAATTTATTGTTAGAATGCAAACCGAGTTTATTAGCTGCTGCTAATTTGTTGGTATGTGCGTGATTTGGATGAGTTAATACATTATTTTTCTATGTTCGAATATGTTTTTTTAATAAGTTTCACATTTTATTCGATTAAAACAAAATCGTGATGCTACGTTGACCTTGCATTGCTTTCAGGCATGTCTTACTCGGGTATGGAGTATGTAGGAGCAGGGTTTGAAGCCGGCGAGTGCGGAGTCAGGTTCAGTGGCATGAGTTATAGTGACAGCGGGCCTTGGAGCTGCCACGTAGGCCTCGTGAGGGACCCTGAGGAACTGAAGGCCGAGTTCCGACTGGAAATATCTAGTGAGTATACCAAAAGATGCAGTATAGGACGGCCATGGATTGGACCCGCCCGGTGCGGTGGATTGATAATATCAATCTTTGAGGAGTCTTATGTGCAACAGTGAATTTCTCCCGGTTGATGATGGTGATATTTATAAGTTGCTGTGCTTTAGATGAAGATTAAGATAGCATGAAAACGAGCTGGAACTGTTGACAGGTTCTGCAGTCCCTCCGACTCTATAATACTTACTATATTTACTACCTCAAAGACCACGAGTCTTTGAGGTAGTAATAGTCGTAGGTACCTAAGTCTTCATTGTATTCGGGAACAAGCGTGTATGTACCCGAATGATCAACAAAAAGTAACCATACTAAGTTTGCTGCCTGAATTTTCTTGGTGGCAAGAAACACCTGTTTTATAAAATACCGGCTGTTGCCAGCCGCTTGCACGCGTGGTGTCGTGTTTTAAAATAAATTGATACTCCCATATCAACTTTCATCCCCCATTTTCCCCCTTAAAATGTGAAAATCCAAAAACCCTGAAACAATTCATTATATATTTATGTTGAGAAGCTGCAATAAGAATTTTCAAGATCTTTCCTTTAAAAAAAATCGATACTCCCATACAAACTTTCAGCTTTCTAGACTTATAGGCTGATAGATTTGTCAGTCAGTCAGACAGTCAGGACAAACGATTTTAAAAGTTTAGATATGCAAGAATAAACTCGTTTGTAAATTCATATTTTGAATCTTCTTCATTATGATTTTTTGAGCACATGCAGCAGATAAGTAACATTAAATCGCCTGTGGATCGGTACCATATCGAAAACTAGTTGTGGCAATCAGTGCCTTACTTATGTTGAGCTTGCAGCGGTTCATTTGACTCTGGAATCCTTTAGAATAAAATTATATTTTTTATGTTTTCAGAGGCTATGCGCGTGCAACATTTCTTCAACTACTACGACTCCAGCGTCATCACGCCTGTAATTGTCGAAGGTTTAGTTTACGACAGCCGCGCTCTTGACTACTGCAGATTTGTTAGGATCGATGGATTTGGTAAGATGCATAATACTTAAAAAGCCAAACTAAATCACCAGCTTTATTGTTCATAGTGAATGTTCATCAAAACTGAATTTGATATGATTATATTCCATAAAATAATTTCTGGATGCGACTGCGAACTAGACGAATAGACGATGCAGTGTAGAAAGACCCCCGTTGATTAGAAGATTGCATGAAGTTGGCTTAAGCCCGTAACAAAGTCCTTTGTCCAGCAGTGGACTTCTACTAATACGACTTCTACTGATATGATATGGGACTAACGTTAACGAGTACCTTAATTCATGTCTCTAGAAAAATTACCATTTTTTTTCAAGGTTTCACCACCGAAAGCATGCCTTCCGGGTACATCAACACGGGAAACAACGCTTATGGATTATGCCAGTTGACCATCCAGAACCCGACAATTCTCGATAAGCATCCTTGGACAGTGGTGGCCAAGATTTACGGCCAGGACAAAGAGGTCTCAAGAGATACCATGGACGCGATCCTGATTAGCGGACCCTCTACCCCCGTTCCGGAGGGCAATGGGAATGGAGTCCATGGTGGACAGAGAGGACGTAAGTATCCAGGGTGTGATCTAAACAAAGCCCCCCATATTTTTCTACTTCAGCACCAGCATGAGCTATCCAAAATAGCGGTTAGGTCCTCGGAAGAGAAGATTTTTTTTAACTCTCTTTTTTATCTCACGGAAAAGATAAAAATATATAATTATTGTCATCTCTTCCGTACCTAAAAAAAAACAGTTGTCTTGGTGCTCATACTAAGCCTGCTGAAACTTAGTCATTTCATTTCATTCGTTTCCTTTACCAAACTTTGTACGCAGTAGTTTTTTGAATGGTTTTCAAAATACCACCTCTAGCAAGCCATTTGGCAACTTCTATAATTTATCATACGTTACTTACCCATGATTTTTTAAATTATCTTTTGGAACCTATAGATGGACCATTTATATCTTCATTCTTCTCCATAGCGTCATTCTCCTAACTGGTATCTTATTCTTCCAGTGAGCATCTTCCTCTACATACTCATGAGTATGTTGCTGGTCTCCATAATCCTGGGAGTCTGGCTTGGGCCCAGGAGAAGCCGCGAGTGGACCTACTCCCGCGCCTCTGCCATAAGAGCGAGTATGCGCAACAGCTTCAGGAAGCAACCATTACCGCCTCAGGCCCCGATCAACCAAAACGTTTAGCAACATACCCTTCAACCGTTATAGCTAGACCGCCTAGAAGTAAGCAGTTTGTTAGCTGTGCGATCGGGTTTTGACCACTGATCAAATGCTTAGCCCAATGAATGGCTAACATCAGGGGAAGGGGCAAGTTATGATAACCTTAAATCATCTTATACAAAATAAACCTAAAGACACATTTTCACCTACTTACAACTCTGATTTGACATGTCTCTTGTAAAAACACCAATGTGTTCTATAATTAATTGGTAAAAATGATTGTAAAGTTGCCGAATGTAAGCTTATACGAATCACTATTGTTAATATACGCAAAATTATTTAAAACAAATGTTTTTCAGCTTGATTCTTTTAAAAAATAAAAATTTAATGGCATTGCCCCTAGATTATTTATGAAACAAAATAAATAAAATGATAACATGAAAAAGCAGGAGACTTGATTGCTCCAGACTTGACATGACACTGGTGCCTGCACAAAAGTACCTGTGAAGTACTGGGAATTTTACCCCATTGTCACATTTTTTTGTATACAACTAAAGAGGCAAACAAACATGCGACCTACCTGTTGCTAAGCGGTGACCATAGGGACGCTTGCAAGACGAGGTATAACTCACGCATTGTCTCTATGAAAGATCTCATGGGCATTTAATTTCACCGGCAACCATACCCTTTAAATTGGAACACAGCATTGAGAGCATTACTGCTTGGCGGTAGAAATATGGTGGTAGCACTTCCACGGACGAGTCCTCTCACGAAGCTCAACTACTACCTTGACACCAGCAGTGATGGCAACTGGAATCGATGAACAATAGACAAAATCAAAATAGTCTTGTTTTCTTACTTCTTTTCTTTCTATAGGAAATGTTATTCAGGACGATGTAATAATGTTCTAGTGTACGCTATATTATGTATAATTCTTCTGCCCACGGCTTCGCCCGCGTGGTACCCGGATAAAAAATAGCCTATGTGTTATTCTGATGTATAATATAGTTTCATCAAAATCCGTGCAGTAGTTTTTGCGTAAAATATTAACAAACATCCATCAACAAAAATTTCGCGTTTATAATACTCGTACTCGTAGTAAGATGATTTTGTGTTTGTGAGTTTACTCATGCAACAGCAAAGTGAAGATTGATTTGTATCATTAGATTTTTAGTTTTTTTTTATAAAAAAACTTCGTTTGACGACTCTGTGGCGCAGTTGGCGAAGGCCTGCCGAGACGCAGAAGGTGGCGGGTTCGATTCCCGCCGCGAGAAAAAATTTACCCGGGTCTGTGTATTTTCTATGTATATTATGTGTGTATTTACAAAAAAAAAGTATATAAGTATTATATCAGTCATGTAGTTCCCATAATACAAGCACTGCTTAGTTTGGGGTCTACATGATGCTGTGTGAAAAAATCCAGCGTTATATATGTAACAAACTGGATAGGTACAATAGTAAGGTTTGTCTAGACACTAGGCTCTCGTAGTGTTATTGTATCCGAAACAAAAGTGCACAGCAAAAACATAAGTAATAAGTAGGTACTTACTTAGGCATTGAAAATAACATTATAATTACAGTAGGTACTTATTTGTACCTGGCAAGAAAATTATTTAGTCTTGCCAGAACCTCTACATATACGACTAGTGTCGACTATCGCTACGCATTTCATATCGGTGGATGGAGGTGGCCCTAGCAAGATGTTCGTCATGGCATACTTAGAAGGGAGGCCTATGTCTTGGACTTCATCAGGCTGTTGATAAACGATATATTTGATAAACGAGAACACTTGCAATTCATAGTGAATGAATTGCAACGTCTACCATTTTCCTAAACAATGCTAGGACGGATAAGACACATGGTTTTTGAAGCATTCCGCAAACTTCCTTACCAATTTTATCCGCAATAGCATAACGCGCCGATTGGTGGGTTTGCTATTACAGTTCAATTTTATTATGTCTAGTCACATACATTATACTTGCCCAGTCTAAGCGGTACACCTCTATGCGGGACGTCAGTGCAGACCTTAGTTCCCCCAATTAGAATTAGAACTAGGTACTAGTCTTGACATTTCTCCTTTATCACGATACTTTTTGTTGGAAAAGTAAATACTTTGTTTTATAAATGTGTTGTCCATTGGCATTAGAGTTTGGTGTAGGTACCTACTGCTTTCAGGCCTTTCAGCAGCCTTCGATGTAAAGCTATTGAGGTGCAAAGATCCGCTCAAATTCATATAATTCATAACTTATGGGTTAATTTGTGCCCAGGGTGGGTACGAATTTAATCATTTTGATTTAAATCACGATTTAAATAAAATAGTTTTTCAATAAAAATCAGTGTTTAAATCAAACGTCTTTATTTTACTTTGATAGAAATAAACTTTTAAATAAACATATAATTTATTTTTTAAGTTTATTGCTATCAAAAAAGAAATAAACTTAAAACTCTAAATAGGATGTATTTGTTTTTTGTTCAAATATTACAATAATGACATATTGTAATATTTGAACAAAAAAAAACAAATTTTCCGGCATTTTCGTTGCCCAGTCGCTAGTCGGTTGTTTTCATAATTATTCGCTAACTAAGCAAGCCGCTAAATCTAGCTCTGTCATTTTCTAACACTTAACAAAGTATAGATACTGGCAACGATTATGAAACAGAGGGTAAATCTATAACTGTTCCTCTTTGTCAAATATTTTTTTTATTGACAGCCACCACCCAAGTGATGTGACATTGTAAATCACTTTCTCCGCGAAAATTACAATTTCGAACGGTTTTCATTCAGATTCAAGATTCATTAATAACGGTCGTAAAACTTATAACTAAATTGAACCATTGAAAGCTGGTTTGAACGAGAGCAAGTTCATAATCGCACGGCAAAGTTTACAAAACATGGCGTGGGGCTTTATTTTCCGACAGCAATAGACGCGTTCCATTTTACGCAAAATTTCAGTGAAGCGATAATACAATTTAATATCGCTTCACTGAAATTTTGCTGCTAAAATACTTTATTGGTTTTCCTATGTTTTTTTTTTCAGAATGGTGTAGAAAATCTTGAACCTATTCTAGCGATCTATGCTACAAAAAAGTTCTCTCACAAGCAACCATCGAATCCGATATAACAGCATGAATTTTAGATGACGTTTTCTCAAAAATAATACTAATTAACTTTTTTACTTCCTTCACCTTCTCATGGCCTTCTATAGACGCCCAAAACTATCTTCACAGGATAATTAATTATAATAACTTACTTTGGTACTAGGTATATATCAATAATAGGTACATATATGTTTTATATATATTGATAAATTAACCGAGTTTAGTAGGTAGTTTTTTTTTCAGCTAACCTTTGTTCCACAAGCGGATCGCAGTTACAGTAAATAAGTACTAATAAGAGGTTGAATGCTCAGGGGTCAGGAGTCGAAGATTTTGAGAGGAAAAAGCGGGAAAGTAGTTAAAGAAAGTTTTTTTTCTTAAGAAAGAGGGTAGGAAAACTTTCTTTCAGGTAGGTAGGTAGGTAGGAGAGAGAGGATTATTTGTTATGAAAACAGATTACGTGAAAATCCGATGATACCATGCTTTCGGCCATTTTAACTGCGAGCGGTAGTATTGATGTGGTCATACTTGCGTGGACCGTAAAGGTACGTAGGTACCTATATAATGCAGGGATTCAGCTACCGCTCCAGTTTTGTTTGTTAAGCTGTTCCTCAGGAGCGTCGAAATATAGATTCTTTCTTATCCTTGTCGATATGATAAGACGATTAAAAAGAGATAAAAAGTGATAACGAAATAAATGAAATATACGAAATTGATAATAGGCCTTATATTGAGCAAGTGGTAATAGAAAACATTACTGACCTGAAAATGTTTTTAAGTGTTATTTTTGGTGCTTTACTAGCTTCTGTCGATGGTAAGTGATTTCATGGTGAATCGAAATATTTAACATGATCTCTGTTATTTTGAAATTATGGCTTGGAGTCGAGTGCGAGAAGTTAGCCCCGCACTTTTGCGTTTTCTGAATTCTGATAATTGCGCTGAATTGTTCTAGGTTTGCTCTACATTGTTCCAAAATATTTTATATCGCGCGGGCGGCTTGAACCCTTTCGCACAGCCGATCTCTGGCAGGTTTCTACACGACCTGTTAGTTTTATGGTCTCGCATCTACAACCATTCGAAACCCCGGCACCGATCCACACAGTATGTGTGTGAGTAGTCCTATATTCAGTGCAATGTAGAAATGCCAAGGGAACATCTGCCGATCAACCTACCAAATTACACAGCAAACAAAATTGTTGTGGATTTATATGTGGATTGAGGATAGGATAGGATAGAAGTAGTAGAGTCCGGGGAAGTACTGCCACCATACCTATTTCCGCCGCCAAGTACTCGCATTGCTGTGTTCCAGTTTAAAGGGTATGGATGCTGGTGAAATTACAGGCACTGAGACATTTCGCCCATTATGTCATAGAGTCGGCAAAGCGCGAGTGATACCTCTGGTAATTCAAGCGTCCATAGGTACTATAACCGCCTACCAACATGTTGGCCGCTTGTTTGCGACTTCACTCGTATAAAATAGCTTCTACACACGGCTTCGCCCGCGTCGTACCCGGTTAAAAAATAGTCTATGTGTTATTCTGATTTAAAAGCTATATTACTGTATAGTTAAATCAAAATACGTTCAGTAGTTTTTGCGTTAAATAGTAACAAACATCCATCCTATCCTAACAAACTTTCACGTTTATAATAGCAGTATAGGATGTAGTTATGTTTGTGTAGTCGGGAGCTCATAAGTGTCTTAAACATTTCAGGGCAAAGCCGGATAGCTGGTGGCCAAGTGACACAGATCAGCGAATACCCCTTCTCTGTATCTCTGCTGACCAACGCCGGGGCGGGGTCATACAGCCACGCTTGTGGGGGAACTATCCTGAGGGACGATGCTATACTGTCTGCAGCCTCATGTTTCTACAATAATCAAGAGTTCGTATTTTATTATCCCTAATCATCATCGACCATTTAATTGACGACCTCAGTGGCGCGGTTGGCAAGTAGCCAGCTGCAACACAAGAGATGCGGGTACGATTCCCGCTGCGGAACAAATCCATCGGGATCGTTTTTCATCCGTTTTTCAGTTCATTATCGCTGATTGAAATGATCATGGGCTAACGGGAATAGCCCCCTTTGTTCACATTCTTGTGACAGAACCAGTGTGGTGAAAAATTACCGTGCATGTGTCTGAATTGGTTCTGTGTCAGGTAAGGTATACCCATTTATGCGCTATACTTACACTGGAAAAACTTACTATAAAGGCTAAAGTTATATTGATTAAACTAAGACATGGATGTTCTTGATCCCAAGCCAATCTTACAATTTCTGATAATCCTCTTCATCCAAGGTTTTCTGCTCTATTGAGATCGCATAACACTGCCATTGTAGAAACTTTAATATAGTAAGTTATTGTTTATTTAGATATTTGTTTATGATGTAAAAATATTTCCATTAATTCATACATTCAAAAATCCAATGGTGCACGACCGGCATCGAACCAACGATCTCAGGAAGAAAGCCGAGTCACTAACCACTAGGTACACCATTCATTAAAAATCGGTTCATTAAGAACCGTCTCCTTTTCTTTAAGACATCATAATCATGCAAATGCATGGACAAAGACATCATTGATTTATTTTGCAGTCTTCTTTATTGCAGTAGCAGACTTCACGGAGTGGTAACTGCACCTAGTTATGTCGTTGATTGACCACATTTACTATTTTAATTGGTATAATATTGTGATTTTAATGAATAAATGATTGTGACTTTGATACTACATAATATAATACTACATCCTATCCTATCCTACTATACAACTTCCTACTAATATTATAAACGTGAAAGTTTTTGAGGATGTTGGTTCCTCTTTCACGCAAAAACCACTGAACTTATTTTGATTAAACTTTACAGAATATAGCTTATACATCAGAATAACACATAGGCTACTTTTTATCCGGGTATCACGCGAGCGAAGCCGTGGGTAGAAGCTAGTAATATTATAAACGTGAAAGTTTGTGAGGATGGATGTTTGTTACTCTTTCACGCAAAAACTACTGAACTTATTTTGATTAAACTTTACAGAATATAGCTTATACATCAGAATAACGGATAGGCTACTTTTTATCCTGGTACCACGCGAGCGAAGCAGAAGCAGAAGGGCAGAAGCTAGTATAATATATAACTAGTATATGGCTAATGCTTTATATGAAAGTTGATTTTGATTGCATTGACAGGACCAATAACTCGGTCGTATCAGTCATGTATTCCAGCCAAAGCAGCAGCCCAAGGAACCACTAACAAACGAGTAAACTATTAAATAACAAAGTCTATGGTCTACAAGTCTGTGATGGCCCTTTTTATTTTTATGCCCAGCATGTAAGGCCCGTTTCCATACAAACTATATCTTCTCGCTGCTCTCTAGAGGTCTTCACTTTTATATGGCTTTTCCAGAGCACATCCAGCTAACTGGTGGCGAGCCCGCGTCGGTTCCACCGCCAGCAACACGGGCGGAACCATCTATCTTATAAGGCACATCATAGTCAACCCTGATTTCAACTCTACCACATTGGCTAATGACATCGCCGTGCTCAGGACCTCGTTGAAGATGACCCTGGTGCCAGGCTCAGTGGAAGTGGCGAGGGTAACGGGAGCGGCATTTACTTTTACGACCAACCAGGTTGTGAGAGCTATTGGATGGGGGACAATTTCAGTAAGTACCTTCTTTAAAATCCTAGGGTAGTTCAGAAAGATTTAAATCTACGTCTAAAGCGGGTTACAAATTACACGGCTGTATTACGAATTACATTATCGAAGTTTTGTGTGCGTTACTGCCGCAAAAAAAAGTGGAATCTCGCTATTTTGAGTATGCAGCGAATTAGAGCCTATTTACGTGTCAATGTGCCGGTAGACGTCAAAACTTCGACATTTAAGGAAAAACGAAGCGTCATTTTACTACCGTAATTCGAGTTTGTGGTAGTAGGTACCTCGCCATATTTTGGTAAAGTATTATAGTAGTTAGAATTAAAAACTAAAGTAACTTATAAAAAAATGGTCTGAAGAAATGTTAGCTCTGACGCTGCCTCTTCCATTTTCTGTTGCTTGCTGTGTTCAGGTTTGAAGGGCAAAGGTGCCGGTAATGTTACCAACGGCACAGATATTATAATACAAGTACCAACGGTCACGTGAGACGTTTAAACTTTGTCTATAAAGCAGGCAACGTATCAGCAATGCCTCTGCCCAATGGCAGTAGTAGATGGCATCGAACTTTCCAACACCAATAGGCCGGCATTAAAAATTTTTGAAACTCATTTTAAGGAACATTAGTCTTCAATAGAAATGGAGTATGATTTGAGAGTTTAATTTTTTCCCGATGTTTCGGCATGCGCCATTATCACGAGTTCCATTTCTAGTGAAAATTAGATTACATAAAACAACAAAACTGTTCAAGATAGCCCGAGAGTTTATTTATGTCGAGAATTCGAGATATTTCTCTCTAAAAAATATCTTGATAGAAAGATAAACAATATCTCTGCACAAAAATTTATACTTATCTCGCTACGCGTATTAAAGATAAGTCAAGGAAATTCAACAAAATAGAAAATTAAAACTAAATTTCTTACTAGGGACTGGTTTTACTGACCTTCTCTATCCACTAAATTCCCACAACTTTTAAGAATCGGTCAAGCGGATGGTGCGCTCTTTCTACGAAGATGCTTTGGTTGTACCGTGTTGAATTACAAATACAAAATATTTATTTCCTTTTCTTAATCAGTAGTAATCAAATGTGAGCTGAGATCCCATTTTATGTGTGAAACGCCTGTGTTAGAAGACCTCACTCTTCCTTTTAGTTGAGTAGTTCTTGAATTATCAAAATAATATATCCTTCAGAACCAAAACCAGTCACCGTCAGCAGAGCTACGTGTTGTGGACGTGTTCGTGGTGAACCAGCAGACTTGCACCAATCGGTACAACGAGATCGGATATACAGTCACTTCCGACATGGTTTGCGCAGGATGGCTAGATGTTGGCGTTATCGGACAATGCCAGGTATTGACTTCAATATTAAGAACACTGGTAGCTAGCGACCCCAATTTCAAATCTCTAAGTTACTTGTAGGTTGGAATTTGTAATCTTTGTCCTACAAACCACGGGATTATTATAAACCAGTGGAAACAATTTAATAGATACGCTCAAAAGATGAAAAAAACATAGCGCGGAAACCGGCGTGTTCTATGACTTTCCTTTTCTTTTTTAGAGTTCGAAGACTTGTAAAAGGACTCTACAATAATAACTGAATCCTTCCACAACATTGATTCTCTCATCGTTAGTCATGAGCTTTTCAGAACCGAACTAAGTCTCGTTTTTTTCCTTTCCACAGCTGGGACTCGATCACGTAGAGACGGCGTACTTATTAACTAGGTGCTAATATTTTCAGGGTGACTCCGGCAGTCCACTCATGAACAACCGCACTGTGGTAGGAGTGTTCTCCTGGGCAGAGGGCTGCGCGCAGGGATGGTATCCTGCAATCAACACGCGACTAGCCCCTTACATATCTTGGGTGGTATCCGCTTCATATACGTAGAAGCCAAACCGAAATTGTTTTAATAAACTATTCTCATTACCTTTGACTTTCTCTGCAATGTAAAGGTTAGCTTAAAAACATACTAACTAGTAGTAGTTCTCCTATTTAGGTACTTGTTTTATCTCATGCAATAAAGGGTATTTACCCGCGACGACAGAAGCCCGCATATGTGTTTGCCAGGTGTTTAAAACATAACAAAGAGGGCGTTATAATCGATGACGGAAAAACACGTCAGGATCATTAAGATTTTGTAAAAAATTACTTGTCCATCTATTATTTTAATAATATCACGAAATACTAGAGTATGTAAAGGGTTTTTCATTTGACATACGAGTAGGTAGCACTCGACATATTTCATACGCTAGTTCGCGAAAATAAGAATGCTGTAAATAGGTACATGTAAATGTATGGCTATAAAAGTGTTTAAATTAGTAAATAATTGTCTGCAAAATGTATTAATGTTTGTAAAAACACTGATAAGAGTAGATTTTCCTATTAATTCAAAACGTTACAACCAATAGAATACGCGAAATTGCAATAAACATAAAAAAAAACATTACAGAAATGCAAAATAATTGTTTTGTTCAAATTATTTGCTTGCTGAAACGGCTGAACAAATTTGATATTATCATACTGTACGTGTACTTACAGAAAATGCATAAAATTAAGCAATGCCTATCAGAAGGTGAAGTCTTCAGTCTTAGCACGACTGCGGAGGAATGTGTACGTTTGTAGCCCTTTTGCTACTTGCTGCGTTATCGCACTGTGTCACATTAAGATACAAGGGACCAGAAATAATCAGTACGTATCTTTCGATTATAGAATCGATGCGCGCGAGTGAGAGTGATAATCGAGTTAGAAAACGAGTGATATTGCATTCAAATGTTGAGCTCAAGATTTATAAGGCTTTATTGTAACTGTTGGAAAGTGTAGTGTACTAAACTATGATGCTTCATTTTCAATTTTTGAACATGCCTACGATTATTTGTTAACAACTAAATTGTTCAGAATCCTGAAATTGGGCCTTTTACTGGCATAAAAAGCACATTTTCGAACCAAATCACCTCTTTAGCCACCTATAATAAATTATTTAGAATATAAAAGAAATTCATTGGGTACGAAACACGTCAACACACCACCGCACCGTTACCCTATTTAGCCGATAGCCGATAAAGCGTTTAGGGAATGTCTCAGGGCAGAATTTCGGCACCCATTTTTTTAATAACATTCACCTAGCAAGTATTTTCTGAGTAACGTTGCCTACCTACACAAATACCTACTGATAAACATATTTTTATTGTAGTTAAAACACTTGCGTGTTCTCAAACACCATGTTCGGAATAAGAATTGACTATATCCCTTACGAAAATGGATAGTTCCTTTGAAAACCGGCCGACAGACATACCTACATTATCATAATTGGTCAAACTATTAGCCTTGATTGATTCTAAACTGTACTTAAGAATTATTACAACATAAAATAAATCATTTAAAGCAAGTTTTGTTTAACCACTGAAGACGCGAACATTAAGAGGGGCGTTTTATGTTTAAGTAGTTTGTATATGGCCCACAGGAATGGAACGGTTTTTTTAATATTAAGACTGTTTTTGCCACACTTCACTAGGGGGTTTTATTAAATTTCATAATAATAATAATGCTGGACATTTTGCACACAGCATCATCTAGCCTCAAACTAAGCAGAGATAGTTTTATGGGAACTACATGACTGATATACTTACTACTTATATACTTAATTTTTGTGAATACATACATATGTTACATAGAAAACACCCAGAACCGAGACAAATATTTGCAAATCATACAAACATTTGTCTCGCAGCGGGAATCAAACCCGCTTCTGCATCTCAGGCGGGCCTTCACCCACTGCGCCACAGAGGTCGTCAAAGTACGTCTCATGATCAGCAAAAACTGCACGGTATTTTCGAAAACTACGTTTTAGTATGACTCAATGAATACAATGGCTACATCAGACAAAAAGAGCACATACAAAAATAACCAATGGACAAACAAATAACCACACCAACATGACTCTTTCTCATTCAAAAGTAAATATCACTGAACACGGTTTTACTTCTATTTTTCAGGTAAAACAAAAGTTGAACTGTCGCCAATGTATATGACTTGTGGACTCAATGATATCGTTATCATAGCCGCTCCCGTGGTCGACACGAAATCTTTATACTATTTACACAAGCCAAATAACGACGTTTCAAAACTAGAGATACCCCGACAGCGTAAAAATATTTCAGAGAAAGAAAACATTATAGTGAAATACATCAATGACCAAGTAAAAACGATTTATCCGATCAAGAATAGTAGAGTTATAAACCCTAGCTACAGACAAAGTAGCGATGAGGATGTCGTGAAGGAAGCAGAGCTGAAGATGCAAGGGAATGAGTTCATGATTGGACCTCTCTTGGAGGAGGATCACGGGAACTGGGTACTGAGTGTATATTTCAAGGATTTAGATAATAACTGGATTGAATTGTTTCAAGTGATTTCTATTGAAATAGTCGGTAAGTATCAGACTAAGTTTACTGACCATCACTTCATGGCTGGTATCAGTTGTTTACGCATGAATGAGGCAGCGTTAGACATGAGACTGATATAACAAGAAAAATACATTGACGACCTCGCCGGCACGGCTGGCATATATCCGGCTGAAACGCTAGAGATGCAGTTTCGATTCCGGCTGCAGGACAAATGTTTGCATGTTCTGCAGATATTTGTTCCGGGTCTGCTTGTTGTGGTACCAATTACCATGATATGGTACTTGTAATTCCTGATACCCACGTCACGGAATCCTAGTGTGGGGTCAGGATCACATATGTGACTGTTGCGTGTATAGTATTCATTTATTTAACAAAAATAAACACAGGAAAGAGACAGAAAAATCCGCCAGCTACTAGCCGTAGTCTTACTAATACTATAAACGTGAAAGTTTTTGAGGGTGGACGTTTGTTACTCTTTCACGCAAAAATTACTGAACGGATTTTGATGAAACCTTACAGTAATGTAGCTTATACATCAGAATAACACATAGGCTACTTTTTGTCTGGGTACCACGCTGGCGAAGCCGTGGGCAGAAGCTAGTATTTAATATTTTCTATCCAAGACACCGATAGAAAGTTCTTAATCAGATAAATAGCATGAATGTAGTCGTGCTCGTTGTCTATTTTTCACACTACCCTCCTCCTCCACCGGACAGCAGATACTAGTATTTTCAAGATTCCTGCCGTCAGATTCAATGGGCTAATGCATGTATCTTTTAGAAAGTGTACCGGTAATCCCGAAACGGCCAAGACTGAGAGCCGGCGAGACGTTACGCCTAAGTTTCGCGTACCCCATCAAGCATCTACAGAGCTGCGAGCTGACAGCCCCCAGCTCAACATATGACAGGTAAAACATAGCCCGCAACACCTGAATTAAGCACCCTCTATCCACTTGAATCCAAAATCAGGCTCCAAGTCTCCTTAGATGTTTTTTCTCTTCGACCCACCTGTGGATTCATGTATAATTTTCCCTAATCTTCAATAAAACTTACCATCTCACTTCTGACTCATATGCTGTCACTGTCACATGTTTTGACATGACTAGATGCGAATGAACAGCATTTCACAGCCAAAAAGTCTGTAATTTTGCAACCTCGTTAGCATCTCTAGTTAGTCTGTGTGCAACCTATAATGGTATGAATCGAAGAGGAATAAAAAAGTCCCACGACTCTATGCATGCACATGATATATATTATCAGATCCGTGAGGATACCAAGTAGCGGGTAGACAGAGGCACGTCCAAATAATATATTAGGTACATGCCATTATCTAATGTCACATGCCTTCGAATTTTTGGTTCTGGGGCATGTCGGTTTCCGTTACTTTCCAACGGCTACTTTTTATCCGGTTACCACGCGGAATCATCTAAAACTTTTTTGGACAGATTCTTCGACAGAACGTGGATAGATTTGGACCGATGCGGGTATGTGGTAAAGAATGTGACGGCAGAAGACGAAGGTATCTGGAGAATTATCGGAGTCGGGAAGATGGTATACGAAGGATACCTCAATTTGAAGGTTGTAACGTAAAAAAAAAATACTGGACATTTTTCACACAGCATCATCTAGCCCCAAACTAAGCAGAGCTTGTATTATGGGAACTGAATGACAGTCAAACTACTGTCGTAATTTAAGAGCTTATTTATTTACATTTCGTAAGACTGAATGATAAATAAAAAAAAATAAGTCACCGTTTTGCATAGTAGTTATGCACGTGCACAGTAGAGCACGCATAGTAGAGCACGTGACGAGCGATGGGATTACAAGCCCATCGCCGCTTATTGGAACACTAACCGATGGAATATACCTTCCAATTTTTGGTACTTCGGCATGCCGGTTCTGTCATGATGTTTTCCTTCACCGTTTTGAGCACGTTAAGTGCACATAAAATGAATTTTATTGGTGCGCGACCGGGTTCGCCCCACGACCTTCAGATTGGAACAACCCACTAGGCCAACACAAACATTATCATTAAAAGTTTACCGTAATTTTAAGATACTGAAATGTTTTAGATTTAGACTTTAAAATTGTTAAACTTATACATAGATGATTAAAATCCTGTTTTGTTCATTAATCCTTTTATTTACAAGTCTTAAAATAATTTAACCTAATTTAATCTAAATACTTATTTCAACTTTCAATAAATCTTGCATGTAGGGCACGCATTGATGAATCTCTGAAGCCATTGCCTACTGCTAAAACTTAATCTTCTTATAAGTTGGTCAAACAATTGACGCCAGATCATGTGGCTGTCGTCCTACACCTTTTGAGGCATGCCTTATTGCATGCGCTATGGCAAAAGATTACACAATTATCATTATTCATTTATATTTTGGCCACTTACGAATCAAATCTGGCGAATAATTTTAAATAGTTCTTGTAAAAAAGAAAGATTTGAATATGAATACTGGGTCCACTTCGGTTCTGGCACTCGCCGGTAGCTGCTTCGCTTGGTTTTTCTTTCTGGTAGCGTACATATTACAAAGTTCTAAAATTCTTATAGTTCGCGCATTTCCCAACTTATCTATGGCAATAATTTTGACAGTCTTAGCTATTCATATTGTAAAAACGGGAATTTTCACGTACTGCACTATCGTAGTGCACGGCGCGACGCGGAAGGAGAAAGTCGCAACCACTCACCCTGATGAAGACTCTCGGAATGAGTCGAAACTTAGTCGGTGCCTTCACCGATAGTGCAGTACGTGAAAATTCCCGTTTTTACAATATGAATAGTCAAGTTCACGATAGTGTTTGGAAGTCTTAGCAATGTCCATAGTTTCTTAAACTAGAAAAATTTAATATATCAACTGAGAAATTTTAACGTAATAAGTTTAAGAAGTTATGGACATTAAAGTAAGTAATGCTGGACATTTACACACAGCATCATCTAGCCCCAAAGTAAGCAGAGCTTGTGTTAAGGTAACTACTTACTTATCTGTTTTTTGTAAATAAATATTATACATAGAAAACACCCAGACGCGAAACAAATATTTGTAGATCATACAAGCATTTGTCCCGCGGCGGGAATCGAATCCGCAACCTGCGTCTCAGGCGCCACAGAGGTCGTCATAGATATTAGTACGACTTTATTCAAAAAACTATCCTGAATTTGATCGTTCATATCTCGCGACGCGATCACTCACCCTGAAAGACTGAAGACTCTCGGAATGAGTCGAAACTTAGTCGATGCCTTCACCGATAGTACGGTACGTGAAAATTCTGTTTTCCCGAATTCCTACAACTGTCAAAACTATTGCTACAGCCGTGGTGGAGCGCGTCTTCGTGTAATCGAACTTTAGCGATGAATCTGGTCATCTATCGCGGCGATCATTCGCTGCCGCTGCCGCTGCCGCCGCCGCTCGCGCTGCCGCTGCCGCTAGGCGTGCGGCTCCGCTCGGCCGCCTTCTCGTCGGCATCGCTGGCCTCCGAGTCGGAGTCCTTCAGCGCTTTGGCGCGGTCGAGCCGCTTGGCGCGCCGCGTCTCCACGTCCGACGCATCAGACTCCGACGAGTAAATCGCTGCGCCCGCTGACGCTGCAACGGAAACAAAGCGAATTTATTTAAATACTAGCTGACCCGACAGACATTATTCTATCCTTGAATGTATAGGGAATCCTAGTGTAGAGATCAAAGTTAATAAATATAAAATATAAATATTACTGGTCATTTTTCACACTACCTATTTTTATTTTACCACCTATTATTATTTTACTTACAACAAGCATGTTATTAGGCCGAATTATGGCTACTAAATATAGCTACTAACTATAAGTAATATATATCTCGATATTGTTTATTACAAAAACATCATTGTAATAAGCATACTGTGGTTTCATCTACAAATCCCGTATTCCCGTCAATATCCAGGAAATATTTCACATGTATATGCATGTTGCATTTACGACGCGTTTGTTTCATATTTTTCATCGAGAGTGACCTGGTTGTGGTCGGAGTGTTGTTACCTTTATTCCCCTGCTTGTATTTGTTCTTGATGGCCGCCAGCGAGACTCCGCCCTCGTCGTCGGAGTCGTCCCTGGCGGGTCCGCGCGCCGCGCCGCTGCCCTTGCTGCGACGTATCGGACGGTTCGTGGCGCGAGTACGCATGGCGGCGCGTAGCTCCATCTCCTCTTTCTAGTAACAATAACACGAGTCAAAATTGTTCAATGGAAATGGAAAATTATTCACTTTGGGGTCGGGTTATATTTGACACAGTGTTTTGCTAAGTAAGCATAATGCAAAATACACCCCAATGCAGGACGTCAGCGCACCTTAGTTCCCCCAATTAGAATTAATAGTTAATTTAAAAAATAACCTTTGCCCAGTAGTGGGATAGCATAGGTTACTAAAGAATAAAAAAATGGATCAGTTCCATGGCATGGTTGAAAACCGCAAAACGCCGTTTTGGATATAAATTGGTAACGCTACGTGATTCTAGTAAACCGATGGAAAAATAAAAAAAAACAATTTTATACCAAAATCGATTGTGAATTCGATGTTTCATACTGTAAAAAGAACATCACCCTTGTGAAGACTCTCGGAATGAGTCGAAACATAGTCAGCGCCTTCACTGATAGTACAGTTCGTGAAAATTCCCGTTTTACAACATGAATATTCAATATATTGCAATTATACTGTAACGAATTATTTAGCCTTTCAAAAAAGATACCGATTTAGCCTTTTAAAAAAAAGATGTGATGTTGAGGAAAAAATAAGTCCCTGTCTCACGTCCAAAACTGTCCAAAACGGTTCACGCGAACGTGAACAGTTTTGGACCTTTGTTAAGCCTGACAAAATGAATGCTAAGTTAATTAAATAAAAATAATTTACTTATTAGTTCAATAACTGAATAGAAAGTATTGTTTAATTATGGTATCGAGACCAGCGACCGCGGAAGTGGGGGGCAGAGGGGGCCAAATACCCCGTAAAATCACATAGGTACCATGCCTACCACATGCCTACCAAGCCAGGGCTGGAGATTGAAGGGGTGACCAAAGAAATTTCCCCTTCACTTCAGTACTTCCACGGTCCCTGATCGAGACAATAGACTTGATATTGTCTGGAATCACAGTAGTCATATGGTTAATGAATACCTTGAGCTGATACTTCCTATCCGCGTCGGGATCTGCCCCGACTTGGGACAGTATCTTGATGGCGGACGTCTTCGTGGAGCGATCAGCGAGGGACAGCGTCATCTTCCTGTGAGTGAACGACTCCGTGGAATGCGGACGGAACGATAGCTTCGTGCGGAACACCGCCTGCCCCTGTAGACCTGTGCCTTGGCGGACGAATAAGTGGTTGTGGTCGCCCTGTAACAAACATGCAGTTGTGGAAATTCAAAACAAACAAGCTCACGACTGGTGTTTTGCAGGAGACTTGCACACCAACACAAAGTTACATTATACACCCATACATCCTCTCACTTACTCGTTACACATACGGTAGATATAAATCTACTTTCATATTATTATATACTTACTTTCTTACCATAAATATTTCTTGTACTTTAAGATTATTTACTGTGTCTAATTTAATTGGGAGAGAACTGTTTCCTGGGCCACAGCTCACGCTTCTCCAGGAGACAGGAATAACTAAAATTTGGCTAAATAAATCATTATTATTATTATTACTACTGTATTCCTCAGGACTGATATCCTGAGATATATACTCAGTGCAAAAATCTTCAAAGATTCGTACGCGGTAGTCAGAGGCTCGTTGTCGCAGCGCGACATCAATCCCCTTTAATTTTAAGTCACATCACTATACGCAAATGAAAAGTGCGTCCCTAAAAATAAATAAAAATAAAAAAAGCCTGTTTATTCCAAAAATTTCAAAAGTGCGTCCTTAACCCATCTCTATTTTTCTTCTTCTCAACATGGCCGCGAGTGCTTACGCCTAAACGCCTAAACATTAACCCAAACATTAAATTTGGCATATGCCCGCATTTTCCAAGCAGTTAGCATTCCATGTGACAGATTGCAAGGCCATCGCCGCTTATTGGAACACTAACCGCTGACACATGCCTTCAAATTTTTGGTTCTATACAACATGCCGGTTTCCACACTATATTTTCCTTCAACGTTTTGAGCGCGCACATAAATTTTTCGTGTGAAAAATCCATTGGTGCACGCACTGGGTTCGAACCCACTACCTCCCGCTCGCAAGTCGGTGTACCGCCTACTAGGAAAAACAGCTTCCATTCTGCCAAACTTCGAAGGCTCGCTAGGGAGGGAGGTGTTTAACGTCACCTATCGTCTTACTTCAGGTTCTTATTCTCAGAGCATATGCCCCGCCCATCTCCATTTGAAATTCTTTATTTTTTCTGCAATCTTAATTCTTAATTAACTGTTATATAATCATTATAAGTAAGGCGCTCACATGTAAAGGTTGTTTATAAACGTCGAATATCTCAGAGCCAAGATGTAGACTCATACTGCCATCGGACCATTTGACAATTCTCGAGTTGGACTCCTTGAAGGCCGCGCCGTCCTTGTCGAATGCGGTGCGCCAGCGCATTGTGTTCTCCACTTTTAGTTTTAGTCTGGAAATTATTTTGTTATTCATTATTGTACACACAGTAAATACAGACAAAAAACTTACCTATAGGACATTTACAAAGGCTAGCTTAACCCTAACAAGAGTTTACAGAGTTAACAAGAGTTTTAATCAATGATTACTTTCATTGTTGAATATAGCTCGGGACTGTGTTTTCTATGTATAATATGTATGTATTTACAAAAAAAAATGTATATAAGTAGTATTTCAAAAACTATCATGAACTTGACTAATCATATTGTAAAAATGGGAATTTTCACGTACTGCACTATCGGTGAAGGCACCGATTAAGTTTCGACTCATTCCGAGAGTCTTCAGCAGGGTGAGTGATCGCGACTTTCCGCGTCGCGCCGTGCACTACGCGGAGGGAGAAAGTTCCCGTTTTCACAATATGTAGTATTTCAGTCATGTAGTTCCCATAACACAAGCTCTGCTTAGTTTGGATCTAGAAACGATGCCATTATATATGCTCAGGTTATGCGATCACACGCGCGATCCAGACACTCCGATCGCCATCTGTGTATTTTATGTGGTAACTCTTCGTAGCAGTATTTCAGTCATGTAGTTCCCATAACACAAGCTCTGCTTAGTTTGGATCTAGAAACGACGCCATTATATATGTTCAGGTTATGCGATCACACGCGCGATCCAGACACTCCGATCGCCATCTGTGTATTTTATGTGGTAAATCTTCGTAGCAGTATTTCAGTCATGTAGTTCCCATAACACAAGCTCTGCTTAGTTTGGATCTAGAAACGACGCCATTATATATGTTCAGGTTATGCGATCACACGCTTGATCCAGACACTCCGATCGCCATCTGTGTATTTTATGTGGTAACTCTTCGTAGCAGTATTTCAGTCATGTAGTTCCCATAACACAAGCTCTGCTTAGTTTGGATATAGAAACGACGCCATTATATATGTTCAGGTTATGCGATCACACGCGCGATCCAGACACTCCGACCGCCATCTGTGTATTGTATGTGGTAACTCTTCGTATAACAGTAGTACGTTGCTTTTCGCTATACGTTGACGCTATTTAACGTAGCTCAATTATGCGAGAGATGCCGCAATGGATCTTACCTAGCTCGACCTTCCTCGTCCAGAGTTTCCTCTTCGTCAATCTCATCCTCGTACGTGTTAGGATCGTAAGGCCTCGTCTCCACTGAGAGGAAGTTAGGCAGCTTCACGAAATGCAGCTCTTTGCCGAGCTCCGTCCATATCTTGGGCATGTCCACGTCGATACGTGTTTCGGGGATCTCGACTTCTTCTTCTTCCTCCGGTTTGTCGCGGGCCTCCTGTAATTATGCAAATCCTACTATTATTATAAATACAAAAGTTTGTGAGGATGGATGTTTGTTACCCTTCCACGCAAAAACTACTGAACAGATTTTGATGAAACTTTACAGTGATATAGCTTATACATCATAACACATAAGCTACTTTTTATTTGGGTACCACTATAAGCTGTGGGCAGAAGATAGTATTATATAATATTAGTTGGTATAGCCCCGAGCACCAAGCAAGAGATCGCTGGTTCGAGTTCCGCCGTTGTGGAATTTTCAGAATATTATACATACATTTGTCAAACGCTATCTGAGCTTCCGCGATACAGGCTAGACCTAGTGCGGAGCTCATTGTTAAACTTGTAACCTAGCCACACACTATTTTTGTAAAATAAAGTATTTGTATTTGAAAAGTATTTGTATTTGTATTCTTGTTCATACTTTCAGTTCGAGCTAATATGTTTTGTAGTTTTTCTAAGATTTTCACGTTACTTTACCTCATCACCGCTTCGTTTAGCATCGTCTCCCGAACGCCTGTCATCATCAGACCTGCCCCGGCTGCGGCTCCGGCTTCTGGACCTGGACCTTGAACGGTCCGATCTCTTGTCAGCCTCCTCATCCGTGCTGATGTCTGACGCATCACCGAAGAGTGCGTCTGCAGTTACTGATATTCAAAAGGAAATAAATCAAAAATTCGTTAAATGTTAGCTAAGTTTTATTCCAAAAACTATCGTGAACATGACTATTCAAATTGTAAAAACGGGAATTTTCACGTACTGCACTATCGGTGAAGGCACCGACTAAGTTTCGACTCATTCCGAGAGACTTCATCAGGGTGAGTGATCGCGACTTTTCCGTGAAAGTTCCCGTTTTTACAATATGAAGTAGTATTTCAGTCATGTAGTTTCCATAACACAAGCTCTGCTTAGTTTGGGGTCCTAGAAGCCATTATATATGTTTAGGTCGCGCCGTGTACGGCGCGACGCGGAAGGAGAAAGTCGCCGCCACTGACCCTGATGAAGACTCTCGGAATGAATCGAAACTTAGTCGGTGTCTTCACCGATAGTGCAGTACGTGAAAATTCCCGTTTTTACAATATGAATAGTTAACTAAGTTCGTTTTTACCCGCGATGACATGAGCCCGTGTATGCGTGTGCATAAAAAGTGGTTTATTTTTTTAATCTTCGAAAAGTTATAATGCTGTTTTTGGCTATTGATTCCATAACACATAATACCACAGATATTATAACACAATGGCCAGGTCAGGAGTGTATGAAGAATGTGCAAGTGGAAATCTGTGATCACTGCCTACTCCTCCGAGAAACAGGCGTGACTTTATGTGTTATTGTAGTTACATACATGTGTATGTAACTTATGTTAATTTATGTTTTACTAGCTTCTGCCCACGGACTCGCTCGTGGTACCCGGATAAAAAGTAGCCTACTTAGGCTACAGTAATGTTTCGTCAAAATCCGTTCAGTAATTTTTGCGTGAAAGAGTAACAAACATCCATAATCAAAACTTTCACGTTTATAATATTAGTAGGATTGTTATGCAAATATTGACATCTTTTTTAATTGATTCGAAGTTATTAGTTGGACGAAATTTAATTTGTATATTTTATTTTTTCTTCACTTTGTAATTTTGATGAAACTTTACAGTAATATAGCTATATACATCATATAATATATGCATCAATAACACATAGGGTACTTTTATCCGTGTACGACGCGGGCAAAGCCGTGCGCAGAGGCTAGTAAATAAAAAAATAAGAACTAGTTTCAGTTGTAAATTACCAGTTCCACCATCAGCTTTCTCTTTATCATCCTCATCATCAGTGTCGATGAGCTTAGCCGTCTTCTTCTTGGGCTTCCCGCTGGTGTCGGAGCCGCTGCCGCTATCTACCGCTTTCTTGCGCTTGGAGGCGGTACTCTTGCCGCCGTCGCTATCTGAATCCGATAGTACTGCGCGCTTCTTCTTGTCCTCTGTAAATTTATTTAACTATTTATCAAACGAGAAGCAGCTTCCGTAGCGAGTTGTCTAGTTTGTTTTTTAACAAAGCACAAATAGTAGCCAGAGGAAGCACAAATAGTAACAACAATGATTGTTGTTTTAGAATATTATTACGACTATACTACGTATGACTTACATGACTTGACTATTCACCTGCTTACGTTTATTTGACCGTTTCGAAGTCTCATAAAATCTTATAAAATTCAATCAAATTAATAAATCGGTCACATATACTTATTGGCTGCTTTATGACTTGGCAGTCATATTCATAATTATCACTGCTAAGTCATAAAAACAATGGTCCCACACAGGGACCGCGGAAGTACTCCGTGACGGGGGGGGGAAAATTTCTTTGGTAACCGCTTCAATCTCCAGCCCTGGCTTGGTAGGCGGGTATCTATGTGATTTTAGGAGCCCCCTCTGCCCCCCTCTTCCGCGGCCGCTGGTCCCATAACTATTTCCTCAGCTTAGTTTAAAAAAATCTAAAATCTTTGGTATCTCTTGGAATTAATTTTATGTATAAAGGTATTATAACATCTATCGCGTAGCTTTCATGCTTTACCAGTCCATGTGAGCTGGTTCATGAAAATATTTGATGTAGTCTACGATTCTAATTTATTCTAATTAGGGTACATTAGAATCACTAAATACATAGTGACATCGTCGAAAATCGAGGAACATTGATGAAAATTCTTAAGAGCAAAAAAAAAAAAATATTGATATGTGAATGATCTATGTGAAATTTTCCTAATAAATGATCTTACTAGTTCCAACTTCAGATCCATTAGAGCTTTTTGACCTGGACCTTGATCGGCTTTTGGACTTAGACTTGCTTCTGGATTTTGACCGGGACTGTCTTTGCCTTGATCCGGACCTGGAATTCAATAAAGTGGTAATCAACTATTGATTCACGGTCATAACTATAAGAGTGTAGATGTCTACAGCTGGACGAAAATTAAATGCGCAATAGGCATCTGCACTCTATTAAATTTAATTTGAAATTCTCGAAAGAGTGCCACGACGAACAGTATTCAGCCACCTTCGTCCACAAACTTCAGGCGAAAAGGTAGAGTTGTAAAATTTACAGTGGAAGGAAACTATTATCATGAAAATTACATTGTTAAACCATTGTTGTACAGCTCGGTGGGGCGAAATCGACTGAGACGCAAGAGGTGCCGATTCGATTCCCGCTGCGAGACAAATGTTTTCATGTTCTGCTAAATTTGCTTTTCCAGGTTTTGATGTTGGGGTACATGGTGCCCGTATTTCCTGATACCCATGACAGGTTATCCCAGTATGGAGTCATGACTTTGTATGTTATTATGGGTTTTTACAAAAATACACCTATGTAGTCATTTTCATTCAATAAGGTCTGTTGTCAACCAATTGATAGTTTTTTTAATTTTATAAAACTAGGCTAATGTTACTAAGTAGGCCTAACATAGGCTAGATTGTAATATTACTAGAATACATTAATTGAATTTTAAGTATAATAATATACTCTGGACAAGTGAAAAAAAAAGGTTGAAATTCAACCATTACTTGGACTACATTAAAGCCTGGATTACATTGTGGCAGGTGTAGCCCAAAAGCATAAGGAAGTATTTAGCATGTCTGCTAAAGGAAAATTGTATTTTAATTGTAAATGTATTTTGAATATCATACTTATAAACAACTTCATAAAAAAAAATGTTAGAATACCTACCTACTATACCTATAACAAATGTGTTATTCTACAATATTGTACTTGTCACTTTGTACTGTCACATTACAAGAGTGACTAAATTGAATGTAGCCCTGGCAGAAAAGTAACTAGAAACTGAAATCAGTTGTACCACCAGTTCAGCTTACCTTGACCGGCTCTTCGACTTTTCCTTTTCCTGTCCATCATCAATCATAAGATTGGGTGAATTGGATCTGCTATCATCGCCTTTCCCTACAGGACTCTTAGATTTCGACTTGCCACTCGCAGCGCTGCCTGATCGCGACCGGGACTTCCTACTTTTAGGACTTCCACTGGCTGATTTCGATCTGGATCGGCTTTTGGCCTGTACTTTAGGGCTCTGTGACCTAGATTTAGGACTCTGTGATCTTGATTTGGGACTCTGTGATCGTGATTTTGCACTGGCTACTGATTTAGGGCTTGCTGATCGTGATTTAGCACTGCCTGAACGAGATCGCGACTTTCTTGACCCACTTAGAGACCTTGATGCCCTGCCTGAAGCAGGTGACTTTGGACTGCCTGACCCTTGTGACTTTGGACTACCTGACGCATTTGACTTTGGACTGCCTGACGCTTGTGACTTTGGACTGCCACTCCTGGACCTTGATGTCCTTTTAGGGCTCCCCGAGGCATTTGATTTAGGACTAGAAGATCCTGATTTGCGGCTGCGAGCTGAGCCTGATCTGTTTGAGTTTGCGGGAGAGTTGGACTTGCTTCTTGATGCATTGGAGGATTTCCTCGATCTAGCTGAGCGATTCGATTTTGGAGATTCACTTCCTGACTTTGTGGGGCTTTTTGATCTGGATCTGAAATATCAAACCATCATGGTTACTGTTGAAATATTTACTCAAAGCTATTTTAATTATAAATAATATATGATGGAAAAACTACAAT
Organism: Perizoma flavofasciatum; assembly: GCA_958496245.1. NCBI lineage: Eukaryota > Metazoa > Arthropoda > Insecta > Lepidoptera > Geometridae > Perizoma > Perizoma flavofasciatum. The sequence goes on along the minus strand of OY292439.1, from coordinate 3,891,892 downwards.
AGGTGAGACACATGTTTCATTAAGAAACATTATAATAATAAGTAGGTATTACCAAAACATATGTCCAGTGAATCCGTCATCACTTAAATCCAGTAAGTATTGTGTAGAAGAAAGTGTATTATCTCAAAATCGTATCTGTTTCATGCTCAGTTGGTCTCTTCTTTGTAAACTGTATGTTCTTTCTTTATATTAGAAAAAAAATATAAGCTAAACACAAGTTGCAGAAGTTCTAGCTTACCGAGATCGACTGCTACGTTTTCCAGAGCGAGCTGGGCTAGGGCTCTTGCTGTGGTGGCTCGCGCTTGAACCACTATCTGAATCAGAGCCTGAATCTGTCTCTGAAAATCAAGGGTTTTAGTTGGGACCACATTTAAGGTTTTTCATGTTTAAGTTACAAATCAAGCAAAATTGGGATACAAGTTTGCAGTCAGGGAATACTCAATTCCCTGACTGCACACCAAACTGTACTATGATTCTCATAACTGTATTAAGATAGGAAAGTCGAACGATTTGAATAATGGCATCAATTACTTCACCTTCTAAAGAGTTCTTGCTTTGAGGAGCCATGGCTGGGCGTAGAAAGTTCTAGACTTTTATTTACACCACTAAATACTAAACAAGCTTGTATTTTAGAACACAAAAAATAGGAAATTCGTATTTAGTTATACTTCAATACTTAATCAGTAAACAAATTGTTGAGGTTATGAAGAAGCAAACAAAACAACGCGAAGCAAGCATAAAGTTAACGTCATACCGAAAAAATATTCAAGAAACAGTATAGTCAACTTAATAAAACCAATTTAGTCGCTTGTTTGTAAGTCGATGGAAATAGTCGCGTTTTACCAAGTCCGAAAAATCGATTCAACGAACGTTTGCTGGTTAGATTCTGACCAGTATGTATTGCTACGAACGATGCGATGCAAGCAACTTTGGTTTATCGATTTTTGATTGCTGCAAATATTTGCTTCAACGCCATTCTCAACTAAAACATACCTAACACACACACACAGAGTACTTTTTAATGGCAGAAGGAAAAGTTGTCATTTAAGTAGGAAAAAAATCCTATTTTCTATGATTACGCTATCGCGCTTCTCCTAATATCGTACGTAGGGGAGACCGTATTGTACGTCCATGCAAAGCACAACCATGGAATACACACCCCTGGAAAGTACAGCCAGTATTACAAACCATTTGGTTTGAATTATCTGGGTATGCTTTCCATGATCGTACAATACGCTCCGTACAAACTAAACACATGACGGTATTGCACACCCCTGGAATGTACACCCCGGATTACAAACCAATATTCTCGATGCTCATTGGTTGAGAGTTCGTCATATCCGTGAGCTCTCATTGGTCAATGCGAATAAGTCGCATGACGAGAACGAGCCTCGTTTGCACTGAGCAAGTTCTAATATGTTCAACCAAGAGTTGCCATTGATAAATAATGTAAACAATAAGTTAATGTTGGCCTGAGAAATCCTTCCTAAGCAAATCCGTCTTGGATTGGTTAGGTTATTAGGTTTTTCTTATTACCACACAGAAAAGGAGGATTGCTATCTGAACTTTAGCCAACAAACTTGGGTTCAAATAAATAAAACCAACCGGTTAGTTCATCTGCAAAAAACAGACATAAATAACTAATCTACTTACTACATCTACATTAATTTACTAATAGCGTAAAATACTATGGCAACACAGCACTTACCCCTTGATAGCACTCGCACATGAAAACAGAGCATGAAATTGGTTCGTATTCCATGGCTGTACATTCCAGGGTTGTACAAAAATGGCCGTACAAGCTCAACACGTGTAGGGAATGCACGCCCAGGAATGTACGCCCAGTATTACAAACCAAGTATTTGAAACCAATGGTTTGTAATACTGGCTGTACTTTCCATGGACGTACAATACAGGTACTCGTACGTAGGTTTGAATTACCTTGGATTTTTGATTTGATTTGATTTGATTTGATTTGAAAGATATTTAAAAACAATTGTTTATTAAAACGATTGTTTTGTTTTCTACGGTGAAATGACACGTCACAATCAAAACGCTTTAAATATATTTTATTTTGTAAGTAGGGTAGTAGACCTAGGAAGCTTAATCAAATTAATCAATAATAATAATAATAATAATAAGTCGTACCTATACCTACCAACGTACACCTAACACATGTTCATTACATACATATTATAGTGTAGGCACATACCTACTAAATCTTACTTATTCCGCTTCCGACGCCACTAAGCCCTTCTTTACTGGGTAAGCCTTTGGCCTGAGATCTATTTCTGGAGGTACCCAAGTAGGTACCTATCTTTGAGGACAACCTCTGTGGCGCAGTGGGCGAACCCCTGCCTGAGTCGCAGAAGGTTGCGGGTTCGATTCCCGCTGCGGGATAAATGTTTGTATGATTAGTAAATGTTTGTCTCGGGTCTGGGTGTTTTCTATGTATAATATGTATGTATTTACAAAAAAAAAGTATATAAGTAGTATATCAGTCATGTAGTTCTCATAATACAAGCTCTGCTTAGTTTGGGGCTAAATGACGCTGTGTGAAATATGTCCAGCATTATTATTATTATTATTATTATTATTATTTTTTTATAAATAAAGCTGATAGTAGGAATAGGTACCTATCTAGGTACCTGAAATGTTGGTAAGTACCCTAGGTATTACCAAGTTTAGTGTTAAGGCACAGGTTAAGGTGATAGAAACACAAAAATGGTCTCTCGATATTATCAAGACATTATGTCTATTCTAAGTTTTTATTAGACAGACCCTTTAATGTTAACTGTTATGTTATTGACAAGCTCTTGACGCAGTGGGTGAAAGCCCGCCTCAGACGCAGAACGTTGCGGGTTCGATTCCCGCCGCGGGATGAATGTTTTTATGATCTGCAAATATTTGTCTCGGGTCTGGGTGTTTTCTATGTATCATATGTATCCTATCTATTTACAAAAAAAAAGTACGTAGTAGGTAGGTGTATCAGTCATGTGGTTCCCATAATACCTATACGCTCTGCTTAGTTCGGGCTTAGTTACTTGTATAATATCTGTGGTTTGTGGCTAGATGATGCTGTGTGAAAAATGTCCAGTGTTATGACCAGCATTATTAATTTATATTATTTTCTATTATGAATTTACTTTAATTTAATTTACAAGATGGTAGGTAGGTAGGTACTATGCACGAGGCCGTTAACGATATAGGTATCTACCTATATCGTTAACGATCCAAACTGTTTTATTTTTTTACGAACACAGCAACTAGGCACAGATAATAGAATACAAACCTAGGTATATCTTAGGAAAGATGGATACCTAAGTGTAGGTACCAAGGCCATAGGTATAAACTTGTAGTGGTAAGTAGATAACTAGATATAAAAGAAACCTTTAGATTTGGCAGTTTACTTAAGGTAGGTAACTTCCTACCTACCTACCCTTCAACTCTGTTTAGTAGGGCTATGGATACAAACATCTGTTCTTTGGGCCCATGAATGGGGCGATTCAATTCATGACATCAATTTAGGGTTCTGAAGCCAAATGGTGAAAATGGAGCCCTTATAGTTACGTCATGTCCGTTGGTCTGTTTTCAAAACCTACCTTTCCAAGTATGGATGATACCATACCATAGCAAATAGGTCTCTTACCTACTTACCTATATCATTTTGATGTTTTCCAAATTATTTTTGATTATAAGCCTACATCCAGGTTATACCTAGGTACTTATAGCTTCAATATAGCTAAAGTTGCATCTTCCCCTTCTCTCCTTACTTTTTAACCTTGAATCTTAAAAGTATGAAAAAAGTTTAGCTTGTATTATTTGATATCAACTATATCTAGTACTAAAACCAACCAGGTATTAGTTCAATAGATTTCCAATGAGTATATTTATTTATTTCATTTCAAGCATAGGTAGGTATGTAAATACATACATTAATAACTATTTTACGTTACGGTACGTTGATGGTTTTCCACTACTAACACTTCAGTGAATTATGTTGTAGGTACTGCCTTCCTATAAGATACGATTATAATTTATTAGCATATCAGTCAAAACTGAATTGAAATACTAAGACAACTATGGGACCCTAACATAGCGTGTCTGGACACGTCTTGGGCACTTTAATTCAATCCCTCAGTCAAGTCAAGTCAGTCCAACGATGGCCACGCGCGCGGTTGGTGAGTTTTGCGCCGGCCTGCTTCGGCACAAAACGATCTTATTTAGAGAAATAACTGACACAAACCTACTCGACGTGCTTGTGAAGAAAGGAATATTCAGCTTCAATGATTTAGAAGACGTTACAAGTGCAGTTGACAGTGAAAAGTGTAATTACTTCGTGGAGATTGTTGGTAAACAAAGTGCTAAGTTGAATGAGTTGTGTGCGGTGCTGAACAAGGAATGCCCGAAATTGTCCAAGGAGCTGATGAATGACAGACACAGATTCATTGTCAATGGTGAGTGGAGGAAATCAGCTTTTAGAAATTAAACTTCGGCCAGTATTGTCGTTAAATAGGAAAATATGTGGGTAGGTAACTTAGCTAGTTAAAATCAAATTCAGCCGCACTAGGTACGTAGACCTGCCTACTCGAGTAGGTACGTACTTTATTTATTTTATAGGTACCTTCAATACAAGCTCTATACTTGGAAACAGAATGAGACATACTTTAGATACCTACTTAAGTACGTAGATAAATTTTTGAAAAAGATTACTACTTACCTATTCTACCTAAATCAGATAGGAACCTACCTATTTACGACTATATAATAAATCCTAGTAGGTAGGTATGCACCTCCTAGGTAGGTGTAGCGATCCAATTTTAAGTAGGTAGCTAGCTTAGCTACCTCCAACCTACTTGCGAAGCACAAATTAATAACCGAAGCTATTATTATACCTACGTAGTACTTGTTTGCATACCTACTTAAACACCATGGACAATTACACCATATATAGGTACCTACCTACGTCCATGTTCGATAATCTAGAATCTAGGTACACACTATGATCTAACTAGGTTGGTACTTGGTAGGTCCTACTTATCCTAGTGTATTGGTTGGGTAAGGCTGCATCTAAATAAGTAAGTACCTACCTATTTTCTTAAATTAAAGATCATTTAAAATAGAAAATAGCATAACATATTTAAAGTTGTTATTTATATCACCCTATACACTTAACTTGGTAATATAATAATATTAATAATACATTATAGGTACCTACTTTACAAAATTTTTACATTGGACAAGAAACTTGACTTTCTTAGCTTTAACTACCATAAAAATACAGATAAAATAGGTATGACAGAATCCTAATACCTAACTAATCAGCCAGGCTCTTTCAAAATGTCCTACATATTTAAATGAAATACCAATTACCTACAACCAGCAAAATACAATACGAATTTGATTGAAAGATTACAGAAGACTTGCCAAAATAAGAGGGGACCACTAAATAACGAGACAATTTTAAAAGTAAGAAATATAGAAGTCATCAGCTCTGAACACCAGAGAATAAGGACTATTTTTGAAAAGGTAGTCCACGATGCGGGTCATGGGGTGCGTTCAAAAGCATCTTGATTCGACCGTTTTGATTGCTGTCAAATCGTAGGAATGCTAGGGGAAAATAATTTGAATAAATTGGGTTTAAAACGACGTCTATACTGTCTGTCCCAGTATGCACGTAGTTAGTATTGTATACTATTTGGAAAGGGATTTAATCTACCCGTCGTTTAGATGAACAAGAGAAATCGAGGAAAAAGCAGCAAATTTTTTGTTGAATATTTTTGAGTTAGCTGCTTTTTGAACTTTGTTTTGTGAACTTTGCCCCAAAGTTTGACATCAGGCTATGTAGGTATGTATGCACCTACGTTCCCCTCCTCCCCCCACCGACCTAACAAACGAACAACAGATTTTATAAACAAATTTTGAAAATTAGAATACCCTTCATGAACTCATGCCCTAGCTAGAATAACACGCACCTACTTACTTTTTATCCAGATAGATACGTAGGTAGCTTGTGAGCGAAGTCGGAGGCAGAAGATAATAATAAATATTATAAGTACGGTAGATCTAGCCATTTCAAATCGAGTTAACCTACTTCGCGAATTCTAAATTAGGGCACTACAGCAGCAGAATCGATAGAGGCTTGCATCGTGCCTAAGGTAGAACCGTCTAGTTAGGAAGATTTGGTAAATACTTCAGACGGTCGTTTCTTATTGAGTTTCAATCAAATTACATTGAATTAAAGTTTATTTAAATGAAAGAAAATAACATAACAGTTAACTTTTTATAATATTATTATGACTATACCACGTACTTTACTATTTCTCTTGCTGACGTTTCGTTGACCGTTTAGAGGACCTTCCGTCGTTCCGTTTTTTTTCACGACCGTCGAGCGTGTTCGCGGACGGTGCTCATGAAGAAGGACCTCTAAACGGTCAACGAAACGTCAGCAGGAGAATAGTAAAATACGTGGTAGAGTCGTAATAATATTCTAAAATGATACCAAATCACGATAATTTCAATTTTATAATTTCACTAACGTCGTTACTTCTATCACCGTATACACGAAACTTGGTAATACGTACGTACGTATTTACCAAGAAACTAACTTAAACTTTTTAACTTTAGTACACATTAAATACAAATAAAATATGTCAGAAACTTGATAATTATTATTTAATTTCACAATAATGCGTTACTCAACACTGGCTAGTTACTTCAACCAAGGTAAATCCTAGACTCATCAGAAAGTAGGTTCCTAACCTGCCAAAACTAAGCATAGATAGTAAAGCTAGAGTAGACTATGGCTGGTCTATTGAATCATAAATGCATGGGTTTCGTAACAGATACGATAAAACAGAATCGAACCATGACAATGGCCTTAAATTCTGATTCTGAGAATAATGTTTTGTTTGTCTTATCTCGAAGAAACGCTACTCTGATGAGTCGATTTGAAACAAAGAGGTTTTTATCGCCGGTACTACCTCATGTTGATATAAGTAGAGCTCATTATATTTATATAAAAAAAAACGTGCGTTTGAGATAAGGTTTGTAGGATTTTGCGGTCATCAAAAAAGGTGGAATATATAAACAGTCTAGACAAGTAGATTCATCGAACTTTTTTCGTAGAACATAAAAACCTCGGTAGAGGAAAACGGCGAAGGAAAAATACTTCAAAAATGTCTTGAAGTTATTACACAGACTTATCTACAAGAGATAAGGAATTAAGGATGTATCTTATTGAATTGAGCTTTAACGACCAACCAACAGTATTTAACTTAAGCAAAAATATTATAATACTATACTAGTAACTTAACTAATCAACGCATTAGCATTACATTCAGCGTGACAATGCAGCCAGCATTTTGGGAACGCTTCCGTCTGGTAGTGATCTGGAGCAGTTGAGCTATCTATAGATTGTTTGCTGGTCTTCAGATAGCTAGCTGTTTTATCTGCATTTTTTGTATATAGTATATAGTTAGTATATGTAGTTGTATGGGTAAATCTATCAGTATTAAATCTTTAACGATCTAAGTCGGCTTGCTCCTTCCTCATCCGAAAAGTTTCATCCGAATTTACAAAATCCTGTGTCACCCAAAAAAGGGATTGGCCTATAACAGGTTAAAAGTTACATCCGATTTTACAAAATTCTTTATCATTTAAAAAATAATGTCCAATAATAATTAATAAACTTACTAAAAAAATGTTTACCTGCAAAACATGTTTCTGAGTCGAATGAAAATCTAAACGAAATTCATGGTTGCCATGCGAAAAATCCAGTAGCCTATAGGTATCTTATCTGCGTACGTAAAAATGAGCTTACAATATTCAGCATTGTACAACTACGAGTATGTATCAAATAAAATGCTCTGTCAAGTGGCACCATGTGTGCTAGCACCTGCATGTGTTGAGAATAGCAAATTGCTGTGCCGCCGCAGATGTTTCCAATCGATTATAAAGGTCATCCTTTTTTGGCGGTGATATTTTAAGAGGTTAAGAATGTTTTAGTTTTTTGACTGGTTAAAATGGCAGTTATGTAGTAAGCAAACTCGCAGGTGATACTGGAAATGTACTCGTAGCTTAGGACTTAAAATGCCTATATTCGTCTACGTCACTGTCATTCCATGCATAAATACGCGCAGTGCGAAAAGGACAGATCGGGGGTACGAGTGTGAAAAGCCAAATATAAATGGCTATTTTAAAGAACTTGAAAGTACAGTCTCTTCAAACGTAGTCTATTTTCAGTGATGCACTAAGCATCTTTACTATGGCCGGCGATATTAGATTAGGTTATATCCACCAAAACAGCTTAAGATAAGAATCAGGCTATTTAACCACATTAAAAAAAAGAGATTTTTTTTATTTGTTACTTGAATTATTTGCAATTGTTAACCGATTTTGATGATTTTTTTGTTGTACAGAGAATGATCCCGAAGTGGTCCCATAAAAGTTTTATTTCTGAGGGATAGCTACTTTCCCGTAAGATTCAAAAAACATCATCATCTTATGGGATCACGACTAGCCGAAACATTTTTTGTGGGCTATTTTACTTTTGTTTTTTTATTCGAAAGAGTGAACTCCCGAGTGACCAAAATAACGTGTGCATGTGAGGAAGTCAGTGTTTTGACATTTAATGTCTTATATTATTTACCCCACCCCACTACTAATTGTCCAGATCGGTCAAAGGTCACGCTATGATGACCGTTGCGCAAGGTCACAAAAGGGTTAAGAGGCGGCCATGTTTATTTGTTTCAAGTTTTCCAAAATAAACTTTTAAGAAACTTATTCGAGCTCGAAGTATTACTTTTAGAACAAGAGCTATTGATATAGGTATATAGAGTTTGACACCCCTAGAAATAGTATCGGCCGATTATAAGTTGAAAAGCTGTGATTTTGTCTAGCTTCCTTCCTCCGGACATGAGGTCAAAGGCCGCCCTGCCATACCCCGCGGCAATTTAAGTAGCTATTACGTCGCTATTGCTCACGGGGTGTGACGACGCGTGTGAACCGGCCATGGGAACGTCTCTAGACGTTTTCAACTTTTGATGCTTTTTGTCCGCCATACCTGGCGCGTCCTTTGGAATGCTATTGTGTACCTAATTACCTTATAGGTTACTTCACTATTTAATCTGTTTAATATCGATTGAGGCTGTAGAAATTACGAGTACAATATGAAAATATCCTATAATTATGGACCTTTTTTGGCAGTACTATGTACGGTACTACAGAGCTAGTATCTAAGCTGTGTTGGATGTAACTTGTATCTATTGATGCTGTGCATAATATTAAAACATTTCTGAAATAAGCGCTCAAAATTCCACTACCGGTCACCCATTCAGGACAGACATCCAGCAAGCAGCGTCACGAACTCTTCATATCTCTATTGCATGTGTTAAAATAAGTAATCAATGTGGCATAGTTCTTTCGTAGGGCGTGCTACTGGTCTTTCTTGATCACTCTCTAGGTTAGGTTCGTTCTCATTGAGATAATACCTACTTAATTTCAGCATTCTGTAGTAACCTTGGGAGTGCGTTTACCTACTTACCTACAACAACCCAGGTAGGCTAGGCAAAGCATAGGCACGGCTAGATAAATAAACTTTTTATTGTGCATAACACCATTTGAAGGTAACAAACACAGAAACATAATAAAATAACAAAAAAAGGAATTGCACAATGGGCGGTCTTATCGCTGAAAGCATTTTCTTCCAGACAACCGTAGAATAGAGAGAACTATTTAAAATAATGACGGTGTTATTGCCTCACTGAAAGTGTGGAGAATAAACACTATGAATGAGCACTTTCTTACTATTCATTGCCGATAAATTCATAATCCAACATCCTTCCTAGCTAATTGCTACTCGTATTTGTCCAAGAATACGAATACTCGGAAGCCATACGACTAACCATTATATATTATACGGAGCCATCATACAAGATCATTTGTCGACACAAGCCAGGAAGACCTGTCCGCATCTAACGTTACTCTCTAACCACAGCAGCGGTCGATTGCTGTCGACGAATGTCGACTTAACCGCGACTGTTACCAGCCTGTAATCGCGACATTTACCTCGACTTGGTGTCAGATGGTCGACTCGTATCTAGTATCCCTATCGTAGAAACCACGCCACATCCACACCACGAAGGGTCGTACATAAATGATCTCGCTGCAGCTGCCTGAAGCAGGTCCGACGCACATGGTTAAGGCTGAGGTTGCGTTGTTTCAACCTCATGTGGATGTAGATTGTTACGTTTTTCCAGCGTAACTGACCTGAACTGACTGTCGAAGAAGCGGAGAGAGAGGAAAGGTACGCGTGCGCTGCGATGTGACTGGTTTGTGGTCAGTTTCGTCCACACGTTAGCGACAGTCTTAAAGCGAAAGCATACGTGGTACGTGTGGATATAACAATGTGTGTGTTTATATATAAATTCGTGTCTGACTAATTTTTTGGCGCTGTCGAGTGGTTTTGGTGTCGACCGCCTGTACCTATCTGACAGCTCACGCTGACTGCGCATACGAAAAACTATACGTCGTCGTGTCGTGTCGACTCTTCTATCGTTCGCGATTAATCTTTCCCGCACCAGCCAGGTATAAATACTGCGTTCAACTTGTTTTTACCCCGAATCGATTCGCAATGCACGTCTCGATATCATGCAATTTAGCGCTAGCAATGGCGTCAAACCATAAAACGCATTTGCTAAGGTGCCAACGTGCAGAGAAGGGTTCGATGGCCGTACCATGAATTAAAAATAATTCTCAATTTACTAAACGATATTGACTTGTAACGCTTGGCCGTGCGTGTCGGTAGGGATGGGCAATTGATTGTGATCAAAGTATAATACAAAGTCTAACTAATACCTATAGAATAGTACAACGAGCATTGACAATTGTTAGTAGAAATGAACGTCAGCCAGGCCTTGATGAGCAACAGAGGACAATCGTTTTGTTATTCTAAAAACTAAAGCTTTTCTGAACTGAACTTTTACAGGAAGTAACAAAAATAGAACCTCAATTTAAAATCAACCATCTTATCAGCAAAGAACACAGATAACACAGGTGTAACCTAGCACGGCTGCTAAACGAAAATTGTATTTGGTATCTGAAATTGTTATTTTTGAATTGTAAATGTATTTTGAATATTGTACTTACAAACAACTTCATTAAAAATTAAATATTTAAATATTAGATTACCTACCTACTATACCTATAACAAATATGTTATTCCACTGTATTGTACTTGTTACTGAATAAATACTTATAAATACTACTACTTATAAAAATATATTCCTGACAATCTTTAAATGGCTATCCATTGGTTCTGAATTCCGAAATCACAAATAGATTCTATTTGTGGTTCTGAATTCCGAAATCACAAATGATTTTGGAATTCAGAACCTAAAATTCTTTCTCTTGGCTGATAAATTGTAGGTCTAACTTCTATATTATCTCATTTTTTTTTCTTTTCGTCTATCATTCTTCTAAATTGTTGCGTGACTATCTGACTGACTGAAAAGTCCTGAAATTAAGAGGGTATATTCCTTACATTTTAGGTTTCCGTAGTCAATAAGGAAGTTATAGTTTCGCCGTGTCCGTCCGTCTGTCTCTGTACGCGGCTAGGCGTAATCAAAGACTCTTATTACTAGAAAGCAGAATTACATACTGATCAAAAAATAAAACGGTAAAATAAAAATCATGATTTTTTTTTTACACGTAATTGAGTGGGGATGTTTTTTTTCGTCTATATATTAATATTCTCATAATGCAGGGTGTCGTTAGATAGGTCTTTAAAAAATGTTGCGGTTGTGCCATTTTTCGATTGAGGGATCCGTTCGCGAAATATTAAGCTAAAGAGTCAAGTGGCCTGACACGCACTTGCCAGGATTTATGTGTATAGAATGCACACCAAAAAAACTTTTATTATTATCTGAAATTCCACCAAAGAAACAGAAAGATCAAACGAATATAACATTCATCTTTAAAGTCAGAAGCCCAGGCAAGAAATTGTGAGTGATTATAAAGCAAACAAACTCAGCTAATTTGTGACCTCTTATCGATTCGCCTCAGCAAACTTCTAAAACAAACACTCTTTGTTCGTTATCGACATTTATCAACTTTCTGACTCACGTTTGCGTAAGTTTTTTTGCTGGTAGAAACTTTTCCAAACTGATCGAAACGCACTCCCGTTTCAGTTTCGGCTAATGATAATATTTCAACAATTTGTCTAATGCCTCAACATTATCTAGTTTGATCACCAAATATATTCCTAGGTATTGGAGCGTAGCGTGTAACTGCTACCTTACCGTAACAAACCTCAATTTCGATGATCTCACGATCGTATCTGCACAGTTTTTTTTTTGTCATGAGTTACTTCATAATAGCGGACAAAAAGTTGCCCCGCCCTCTATTGTCATTTTGTAAGGCTCTTTAGATATATTTCAAGGGTCAAAACAGTTGTGCAACAATTTTTAAGAACTATTTCCTGTGTCTTACAACTCATTCACATAGGCACCTTATTGGCTTTTTGAGGACGGCCGATTGATGATGATGATTAGTGCATGCAGGATTTTCTTACATTACGGCGTATTTCATAGTAGATTAGATCACATTTATTACAAAATAAAAGTGACAAATTGTTATTTGGCAAAATGTGCGTTTTGGTTACGCACTCGTAACTTGTATTTTTTAAGAGAAGGGCCTCTTGACAGCTGTGAATTCGGTGATCTATGGGTGACAAAGACACTATGGTTTTAGGTAGATAGATAGTTAGATAGATAGATAGATAACTCTTTATTGCATACACCAGGACTAAAACACTACAGAGGATCTTAAAACTAGTTTGTGGTGATACAATGGGCGGCCTTGTCGTTTTAAATCATCATCAGTTTGTAGATGCCCACTTCTAGACATAGGTCTCCCAAAGAGTGCATATTCCAATTGGTGGTTGCGACAACGCAACTTCTGCAACTGCAGCGGAACCATCCACTCGCGAACACCGCCTGGCGTAATTTTGTGGTGTGGATGTAGCGTGGTCCGTCCTGAGACACGCTAAGCGACTTTTAGGTACTTTACTAGATAGTAGCATCATCCAGCAATCGCTGTGCAAAAAGTTGTCCGTTTGGCAAGCCCCTAAACTAAACAATCACGTGGAACAACGTTCTAAATGAGTTCAACGAAGCTGATTGCCACGAATAGGTCACTGCCACGTTTATTGTGCTAATTGAATTAGCGAAATGTCAAAAGATATGTACTGTCATCCATTGGTTGTCTGGTAGAGATCGCTACTCAATAAGCGGGCTATTAATCGGCGTAAATTCAATTCCAATATTTAATTTAATGTAGTTTATAAGTTGACCTTTATGATCCTTATGATTTTAATGGATAAAAGTCATTTTCTCAGATTTTTTTGTTTGCTGTGTATATAGTTTGTTTACGCGTTGTTACTTACTGTCTTGATCTGTGTGTCCACCGGCAAGGGCCTTCTCCTTTTTTTGTCGTTGTCCCTAACTCTTGTAACTTGTCTCTCGTGCGACACACGTAGGTATATGTTCTTCCTGCGATCTGGACTAACTCATGCATATCTCTACGAGTACCACGGTACGAAAACAACTAGTTCAGAATCAAATATCTGCTGAACATGCAAACTTATGTCCCACAGCGTTAATCAAACCAGCTCGACTTGCTGAGCAGAGGCCGTCATTACGCATGAAACAATAATTTTGATTCGAATGTTTCTGGAAAAATTGTAGACTATCAATCATCATAACTGTATTTGTTTTCTAGTTGATAGAAAGATAGAACTCTGGCCGTTGGCATGATTATGATCAGCACATAAATAACCATCATACAATACGATTGAAATAGTTTTTGTGCTTTCAATATATTTGCTACGAAGTTCATGTCTCGTGGGATCGGGAACCTGGGAAAATAAATAACAATGCAGGTTCTTTTGTGAACTGACGAGTGCTGAGTATGACCCTAGCCTATTATTAAATTGATTAGTTTCTGGAAGTAGTTTTGGGCACGTAAATGTTTTTGAAAGTCTACGACGTTGGTGACGGCAATAAATCTCTAGTGGAGTTGGTCAGGGCACGTGGTCAGACGTGGTGGCCGGTGGAGCAAAGCCTTGACCGAGTGGTGACCGAAGATAGCCTTGTCGTCTAATGCAAGATGGGTTGACGACATTATATCAGTCGCAGGAACACCTGGATGATAGACGCACAGGACAGAGGAGGCTGGCAGAAGAGAGAAGAGAGATAAGCATACCCAGCAGTGGGTGATTCTGGGCTGAGATGATGAAGATGTTGAACGTTTTTGAGGCCTCTGTATCCATTACGAGACTTTTTGATCTGATGGGCCCTGCTTCTGATCTGGAGGTCGTGGGCTCAAACTCGAACACGTGCTCAAATCTGTGAAGTAAAACATCGTGAGGAAACCGGCACGCCCAATAAATTCGAAGGCATATGCCATAAGTTATAATAATAAAAAGCCTTTTATTTCTTGCAAAATAAAAAAATATTGTACAGCTGATAATCATTTGGAACATTTTTTTTTTTTTTTTATTCTGCAAGAACCCCTTCACAGTTGAAGGCCTCCTCCAAAGATAGCCATTGGTCTCGATCTTGAGCTATTTGATGCCAGTGCGGGCCAGCCGTCTTCTTTATATCGTCTTCCCAACGGGCGTGGGGTCTTCCTTGGCAGCGCTTGCCTTGTGGGCCCTTCCATAACGTCTGGTCTTGAAGTCGTGCGACATGGCCTGCCCACTTCAATTTTAATTTTTGCGCGTAGCAAAGAGCATTAGTTGCCTTAGTTATTTTGCTTATTTTTGTGTGTCGTATTTTTTGTATTTTCTTTATATTTAGCATGCTGCGTTCTATTCATCGTTGGCAGGTAATGATTTTGTTTTAAATTTTGTTGGTGAATTTCCATGTTTGGCAGGCGTAAGTCAAGCTTGGTAATAGGCATGACGTCATTACCTTAGTTTTCAAATGTACGGGCATGTTGCTCTTGAAAATGTCTTTTAAACTCCAGTATTTGTTCCAGGTATATTGTGTCCTTCGTTCTATTTCCAACTCATTGTTTATTCTGTCGAAACCGATTTGTTTGCCTAGGTAGATATATTTATCTGTATACTTCAGTGGTACGTCACCAACTGTTATTATTCTTTCTTATTATGCCATAAGTTAGTGCTCCAATAAGCGGCGATGGGCTACGAATCCGGGTACCATGCGGGTGAAGCCGTGGGCCAGAAGCTAGTTAGGACATATACCTAATACTTTCTATTCAGGTACGCGAGTACATTGGTAAAGCCAATGTTGATAGAGACTTATAATTCTTCTTTTCTATGCGCAGTCAGGTTCATAAAATATGGTAGCACTGTAAAGTCGTGAACGGAAATACATCAAACTTATAGCTGGGCCCGTCATGGGAGGTGACGTTTTTATGGGTGCAGGCGCGGCTGATGGATTGGACCTGTGGTTCCTTGACTACATAGTAATATTTACAAAGTTATGTAGATCTCATATTTACGCTATCCAATTTGTTGTATCCTACTTTGTATGCAAGTTGAATGAAGTATCTGTTGGTTCCGACGTGTGAGAGAGAGACTGACAGCAAAATATTTTCATGTCAAGTATCTAGGGATTCCAACCATTACAATTTTAAACTTGATGCAGACACTTTGGGAATATTGAAAATTGTCCTCATTGTATCAAATATTTATGTCTAGCAAATCAATCTAATTTAAATTGACCGATAAAATAATTTGACCTACTGGCTTTTAACGAATAAGCATTCCCATTTAACGTGGCAATGCCGCCAGCAATCTAGGCACGTTACCAATTGCTTACTTCTATGACGATGTGTTCCTTATTAATTCTATAAATTTTAGTTCATAAAGTTAATTAGTCTAGATATTATTAAAAACCATCTATATACATACATATAATGCATGGTATAGTTTATATTGTCGGTTTTAATGATACAACTACTTAGAAACAGTAAAATCAATTTAAACTACTTACATTACTAGCAAAGAAGTCTGATTTCTACCTGCAGTAATGGGACTGGTAGAAAAAAGAGTTCAAGTGACCGACCACGGGAAGAGTACTCAAAAGCATGGCGATATAAACACCTAGCTCTATCGAGACTATCCAGTTGGATTCAACATGTCGGATAGTGTAACAAAACCTCACTTTCACATTGAGGTGGTTGTAATAGCAGAGCATCGTAGCGTAGTAACTATTGAGCTATATAGATACGATTGTTGGCTTGGCTACTGTTTGTACGGTATGACACCCTTGTATATTCCCTTTTTTACACCTTTTATAGAGTAAGGCTTTCTAACTTATTGGATAAGTTTATTCAGACAAACAGAGGTCATAAAACGTAAGCGCTCTTTACATTGTGCGATTTATCGCATGCAATCTGAAATGAAAATGCTTGCAGCAAATTGCATGATGTAAAGATAGAAAATCACACTCTAATTGGAAAAATCGCTCCAACCACCGGTCTTTGCAATAAATTGCATAATGTAAAGAACGCTGTAACTTTTGTACTAAAGTAAATATAGTCTGCAGGATCAAAGTATTACCGTCATCATGATTATAGAATACATTTATTAAGAGCTTTAGAAATGATTTTGTTTTGAGCAAAGTGTGAAGAGATTTTTGTTTATTATTGCTCACACATTGAATATCGTTATGGGAGGTTGAGTGATCGATAGCTACTTTATACGAAAAAGCTGCTATCAGCGTCTCATATACAAGCCAAAAAACTCTTGATAACTTCGGGTAGGTATAAGTAAAAAAGATTATAAGCCGTCCAAGTGCGAGTCGGTTTCGTGAGGTTCCGAAACATGTTAATAAGTTTAACGGTGATAGAACAAGATATCGCTACTAGTTAACTAAAAAACGTTATAGAAGCGTTTTGGCTAGTCATTTATAGACAGCAATTGTTATGAGTCGAATTCTTCAGCGGTATGGTGGTAATACTTCCCCGGTCTAGGTCATCACAATGAGTTCTACTACTCTTAAAACTCATATTCATATTCATTTATTTATGCTTAAATGTACATCGGCTTAGTTCTTACATCAAAGTAGCTGTAGGGAAGTACATGGACCCTGTAAGGGCGCTGCAAGTCTCCCTGTGTCGTAAGTATAATAATTAAATTCGTTTATTTGAACAAAAATCTTGATTGGTACGCTAGGCACTTATTAATTTACTTATAAAAACAACAAAAAATAATCACTTTATAAGTAGCAGGTTGGTAATAGAGTTTTCATCACCTACTAAGAACATAAGTTACGTTTACCAGCCCACCAGTCTAAGTTCCCTTAGTGTGTTGTGAGTGGCTAGTCTAGCTAAAGATTATAAGATCTACAATCCTTAAAGGACCATAGTGGTCCTTAAAGGGCACCCACTGGGAGCCCATTTCATTGCAGGGAATTGAAAAACGGGAAACGCACCTGAAAGAGTTCGTTGAACCACATCATGCGCTAACAAGCCGCAGCGTAAACAAACAGAAACACTTCCTAATGCTAGGGTTGTCGAAAAACGATACAAAGAGAGGTAAACTTTTTGGTTCTTATTTCTGATTACATTTTAAAGGGCAAGTCACATAGTAAACACTTTAGTAGGCGAAGGCCCGCCTGAGACGCAGTAGGTTGCGGGTTCCAGAAGGTTCAAATGTTTGTATGATCTGCAAATATTTGTCTCGGGTCTAGGTGTTTTCTATGTATATGTATGTATTTACAAAAAAAATTATCTAAGTATCAGTCATGTAGTTCCCATAATACAAGCTCTGCTTAGTTTGGGGCTAGATGATGCTGTGTGAAAAGGTCCAGCATATTTATTCCAGGTCTTCCAGGTTGTTTTGATACCACGGTACACGTTCTTAAAACCCACGCACGACACAGGGAATGTTTTGTGAGTTGAGGACTATATTGTGTGCCGGTTGGGTGTTTATATATTTATTTAATTAATTATGTCGTCAAGTGCTTGAGAGCTTCATGATCAAGTAATTCAATTATGTTTTACGCTTAATGAGAGTTTATTCAAATCGAATAATCAAATAGGTGTTATGAAAAAAAATAGCATGTTCCATAACGGTAAAAACTACCTTTTAGGACCTGATTATGTCCATCATGGGGAATACAGTCGTGAGCGTGTTTGTTTGTTTTGTTATTGCCTTATATGAAAAAGGGCCTTAAATAAATGTTAAAATGTTTCTGATTGAGTACGTGAAAACCCTGAATTAATTCAAACAAATAAAACTTTTATTATGGACTTTACGGTCTCACAATAAAGACTGTAATGTAACAGAAAAAACTTAAAGTAAATTCGACGTACTTATACAACGCAAACAATTTATAATAAGTTAGTTTAGCACTTGTATGTAGTCTGTGGTGATATAGTTTCCTCGAACGGTATGTTAAGTCGCATTGAGTGAAGAGTATTTTGCTTTGTGGCTTACGAGGGGTTTTAACCTAAATAAATAGGTTTTAAGACTTGGCTGGACTACTTATGGGCTTTAAAAATGTATATATCTTGTTTTAAAGTCTTCATACGAATTGCTTGGCTGACAATCTACACTAATATTATAAAGTGGTAAAGTTTGGGAGTTTGTAAAAACTGAATATATATTTGAAGGAAGCTGGACGAAAACGAGAAATGCTCCGCTCAAAAGTGCTTCCCGTGCTCAAAATTTCATACTAGGATTTCGGAAAATCTTGTGTTTAGCAAGCGACAGAACAAAAAAATGTAAAATAATACGAGGTTTGGCTCATATCATTTTTTTTCTCCGGGAGATTGTTTTACGGATCTAATAAGAAATAATGGGCCTAAAAACACTGTTCAAGTGAGATGTCTCTGGATGCTTTTTAGACAAGTCACTTATTTATTTTAACCGTCTGTCTCCTTTGTGCACGTCGACGATTATAATACGCGTTTACACGAATGGCGAACTTTGTCCACTTAGTACTCGCAGTAGGTACTCGCGAGACTTACTGAAAACTGCGATTGTGTGAACGATAGTACGCGTTACACTTACACAAAAACATTTCGACGAGTGCCGAGGCGAATGCAAACGCGTTAGTGTAAATGCGGTATAAAACGATTATTGCAGTTGATAGGATCGGTCATTAATTTGTGGACTGTCCTAGGTCTAAAGTAGTATGATAATCTGCAAAAATCGTTTTATAATCGACGAGTGTAAAAAAAAGGAAGGAGACGATCAAAATAAATAATGCTGGACTTTTCCACACAGCATCATCTAGCCCCAAACTAAGCAGAACTTGTATTATGGGAACTACATGACTGATAAACTTATATGCTTTTTTTTGTAAATACATACATATTATACATAGAAAACTCCTAGACCCGAGACAAATATTTACAGATTATACAAACATTTGTCCCACAGCGGGTATCGGGCTTTCGCCCACTGCGCCACAGAGGTCGTCAAATAGGTGTAGTAGGTAGTAATACTAACATGCAGAAGGTAAATAGGCACTTAGGCAAATGCAACATCAATGCAAGCATTGATGATCTAATCCCATCCGCCTTCGATCACATTACAAGAAACTGGAGATGAGCAATCGTTACCATGGAAATAGAACTCACAATCACAGCAATATGGCAGCAATTTGATTACTCAAATTCATTAAAGTGGTTCGAGTTTTTTTTACTCATGTTGGCAGCTGTGTGGCATTCTGGTCGCTGTGACAGAATTTTTGACAGAAATTCCGCATCAGAAAATAAATGAGGAGGGATATGCAATTAATACATAATTTTTTATTAGTGTTTTATAGTCTTACATAAAATTAAATTAAATAAATTACCTCTAAGTAGGTAGGTACCTAACCAAAACATTTGCACGACGAATTAGTCGAGTACAGTCATTCCTAATAAATTAGTCGGAGAAACAATGTACCGGAAATACTCGTTCACAGTGGTTTTACCAAGCTCCAGAAGAAGTTATTCACACTGAACACGATTTTTATTCATTACAATATTGCTATATTTTTCTATTGATACAATAAATAGGCACCTACTTATTTACTAAATTACCAAAATCACGAAAAGCTTTTGCACAATAAGTAGGTAGCAGGTTACCCATAACTTTTTTTATATTCTCGTCTGGTTCACAAGTAAGCGTTACGTCTCACTCTTTACTCACTATATTTGAATCTGTTTGCTTGCATACTAATCGAGTACGCAGTGAGTTTGCGATGCGTAGTAGTTCTCAATTGGTTTGCCTACCACAATTTCCTCCAGCCCACCACTTGAATACAACATTGATTTGATTGTTGACATTGTACCTTTAATTTCAAGTTACATTCGAAGAAACTTGGTAGTATTTGATTTGCATAGTTTGTAGTAGTTTGTAATTATAATGAGATATCACTAACTTGTACAACATTGTTAAGGTTTATAGTAGGTACTTACGAGCTGAAGTATGATGAGGTGTGCAATAAAGTTTTATATCCTTCTCTCTATGTATATTGTATTATAACAGCATTTTTTTTCTGTTGATCTACTTGTACCTTGTAAAACCTACTAATGGGCCTAAATAAATTAATCCGTTCTCTAGGGACCCGTAGTCCATTTTATTCGCAGTACCAAACGGTAATGACCCAAATAAACACCCAATAGACACATAACATAACTAGTCCTGACCCCACAGACTTAGATTCCCTATGCGGAGTCAGGAACTACGAGTACCGTGGTACCACCCAGACCCGGAACAAATATCTGCAGAACACGCGAACATTTGTCGCAGCGGGAATTGAAGCCGCATCTTTTCCGTCGCAGCCGACAACTCGCCCACCGCACCATCGAGATCGACGAACTACTAATGCACTCTGTACATAAATTATTAAATTCTAAGACATATATTCAAAATTATCGTTGTAGTGTTTAAAAATGAACACCGATTGACTTTGAACTGGTAGAGTCAGCGACAAAAGTAGATTAACAGTTTCGATTTTTATTACTCAAATATTAATAGAACCCAGAACTTTAGTTCGAAATATTGGACTGTATATGAAGATCCGTCTTAGAGATAATTCCCTTGATAAACACAAATAAAAATAAAGCTTAAACACTCAAATCGTTAACCTACTTTTGTCGTTGGCCGTAACTATCTGCAGCAATTTGCTACCTATTGTAATTGAAATGTTGTATGGCCTTGTTAACATGGCACGAAAGCAATGTTGCCAGATCGACTCAATTGATCACGGGCGAATGCCAAATGATGGCCTGATACGGCAACAAAGCCTTTGATTTTGAGGTGCCTATTATAATGCATGGTGATAGAAAAAGATTAACAACTTGAGTTTTCAAATTCTCTGCTTCTTCTGGTTTAACAAAGGTTTCATAAAATTGGAGCAGAAATTAGCCTGAGTAGATCAAATGCAGGTCAGTATTTTGAACAACACTTCAAAATACCAGTTTATAACCAGATAAAATTATTAATAGTTACAAAAAAAAAATTAAAAGAGATACATTCGTTAATTTACTTCAAATTCACTCTGTTCATATGTTTATAATAATAATAATATTGTTGGACATTCTTCACATAGCTACATCTAGCCCCAAAGTAAGCAGAACTCGTGTTGTGGGAACTACATGACTGATATACCTAGTTACCTACTACTTTTTTTTTTTTGTAAATACAAATGATTGAATGGTGATGGACTCTTGTGATTTCAATAATACCCGTTGACTTTGTCTTTGAATCGTTGCAAAATGCGAGTAGTACGAGTATAATCACCAGCGCCATCTTGTTCCATTTTGCTATCTCTGTTTAGCTTAGTTATTGGGCATGTATTGGGAAACAAAAGATTTGTAATGGTGCGAATTCATGACGTATTGTGGCGAAGTCCATAAACAGCGTGAAATGCCGTAAATTAAACCAGTTAAGTGCATGGCTGACTCGCGCATTAAGGGTTCCGTGTCAACCCTATAAAAAAATAGTACTTACTTAAGTACCCCAAAAAAATATAATAAACATGTTAATTAATTAACAATAGCATATAATTCGTAAACTTTCTTGTTATTCATGCACTACCTCAAGACTGTTTTCCACATTACACAAAAGTTAGCTAGAAGAGAATGCTATCTAGCATTAAGTTCGCCTATGTACAGTACTTTTTAGTTGTGCAATAAAGAATTTTCTATGTCTATATCTATCTTTGTTTTCTTTTAATTGTTTGTTTTAATTGGTAAAAGGCAGTCTAACTTACCACGTATTCTTTGATAATTTCAACTGGCTACAGTTATCTATCATGGCTGAAAAGATCAGGGCCTGTGTAGGCATAGTTGGGTACGGAACCCTTGTACAAACGAATGTAACGATTATTTTATTATTGAAACTTTAGAGCATAAGTATTGGCGTTTTATTACGGCATATGTTGTAAGATTTAATAAAAACAAAAGTTTATTTACAATACTTGTTGTTATGGGTGTATAAAGTGTGCTCTGCTTTGTAAGGAGATTCAGACGACATTTTTGTAAAAATAAAAAGTTTTAGACTTCTTCCTGCGGTTATCCACATAGAGCGATAAAAACGTCTCGTCCGCTGTTTATATGACATCCTGTAATAATGTTGTTACTTCTTGCAAACCTACAGGCCTATACCTGTATGTACCTACCTACCTATAGACCCCGCTTAGCATGATCGCCCAAGACAACGGGTTTGTTGACCGAGTAGAAGTCAAAAAATATTTCGTCCCTCTCTATTGTTTGACGGAATAGACGGCAGAAATAGTGTTTGTCTTCTCGTCCGTAGATAAATCGCTGTCTTGGGTACTCATCTAAAGTTTTTTGGGTCATTAACCGTTAGGGACTGCGAATAAAATGGACTACGGGGCCCTAGAGACATTTTCAAATTTAATATTATTTTCATTCCTAGAAGGGACCATCCAGGCCCACCGCTTTAATGGTTCACATTTCAACATAAAATTGCAAAGTATAGTCGGCGCCAAAAATCTCTGAGTATTACATTTATCGCAAATGCGGGTGTTGGTTGGGATGCATTTATCTCTCCAGTTGCAATCTGTATAACATCATCAAATAGGTCGCATGCGTTTTCAGATTAGACACGATGAAATGCATGACATAAACCTCTTTTTCAATAAAATGAGTAAATTATTTCAAGAAATGTCTTTTGTTTCAGGTTACAGCCCGGATAGTGCCAAAGAAAACATGGTTATGAACCATAATTTACACAGGTAAAGAATTGAATTGGTATTCATATTGTAAAAATGGGAATTTTCACGTACTGCACTATCGGTGAAGATACCGACTAAGTTTCGACTCATTCCGAGAGTCTTCTTCAGGGTGAGTGGTCGCCAACGCGTAGTGCACGGCGCGATGAATAGTCAACATCACGATAGTTTTTGGAATAAAATTGAATTGGTATTGTATTGGTATTGGTAGGTACAGAATTGAAATTACCTATAGGTACACAAATTATTTCAAAACTTGAAAATACTCCTTATTACTAACTAGAAAATCAATTTTCTATGCAAAAATATCAAAAAGTTCGTCGCACAATCAAAACTAAATCGTGAAAAACGTCGTCTGTTCAAAAAAATTGATCAATTCGTTCTAAAGTTATATAGTAGGATTCGTATATATATTTTATACCAATGACAAACGCAATCGCAGCCCAATTCGGCTCACACCTCGAGCGTTCAATACTCACCAATAACGAAGAAGCCGCAGCCGCTTTCGGCTCGCAGCCGGCTCGCAACCGCAGTCAGTGTGCCAGAGCCTTTAGTCTACGAAAGAACGTTTCAGGCCACCTCGAAATCAAACAAAAGAACGCAAATCGATGAGATATTGGAATTCCAACCTTTAACTTAGATATTGTGCTCTGGAAATGGATGAAAATGTTTCTGCTCAAATGTTTAGGTACAAAATTTATACACTAGATTCTGCTAACGGCGTCATCCGTTTGGTGCCCGGATAACTATTAAACTACTTTTTACTTTTCCGGGTACTACGCGGGCGAAGCCGTGGGCAGAAGCTAGTTTAATATTATAAACGTGAAAGTTTGTGAAGATGGATGTTTGTTACTCAACATAGCCTTGTGTTATTCTGATGTTTAAGCTATATTACTGTAAAGTTTCATCAAATCAAACATATGTCCCGCGGCGGGAATTGAACCCGCAACCTTCTGCGTCTCAGGCGGATCTTCGCCCACTGCGCCACAGAGGTCGTCACTACATACATTACTTTTGCACTACATTACTTGAATAAAAAAGCAAATTCTGGACCCTAACAGAACATGTCTGTACACGTCTTGGGCACTTTTTTTACATCTAAAAGCCACATACACAATTGTACATAATCCAACCGTAATTTTTGTTACAAAGTTGTTTCCTTTAAAACTCTGTCTGTCTGTCTGTCTGTTACATAGACATCGTTGTTATAACACCATGCAAACAATGGCGCTTTGTCCGTGGCATAAATTAATTGTTACATTTTGTAACACTGGCGGATATTAGAATTCCGCTTGTTTTGTATTTTTTGTTGAGGAAAACCACTAAATTAGTTTTCTATTATACCTCAAATGTCCTCGGACACAGTATTTGGTTGGGAGAGTGAAGCGAGAAAATCTCTTGTCTACTGGAAAAATCCAAGGTCCGTATGTATGTTTCTTCCTACTAATATTATAAACGTGAAAGTTTGTGAGGATGTTTGTTCCTCTTTCACGCAAAAACTACTGAACGGAATTTGATGAAACTACAGTAATATAGCTTATACATCAGAATAACACATAGGCTACTTTTTCTGCTTCTGCCCACGGCTTCACCCGCATGGTACCCGGATAAAAAGTAGCCTATGTGTTAATCTGTTGTGTAAACTATATTACTGTAAAGTTTCATCAAAATTCGCTCAGTAGTTTTTACGTGAAAGAGTAACAAACATCCATCCCCCACAAACTTTCACGTTTATAATATTAGTAGGATTATATTAGCTTCTGCCCACGGCTTCGCCCGCGTAGTACCCGGAAAAGTAAAACGTAGTTTAAGTAGTAAATAGTAGCATATGTGTTAATCTGTTGTGTAAGCTATATGACTGTAAAGTTTCATCAAAATTCGTTCAGTAGTTTTTGCGTGAAAGAGTAACAAACATCCATCCTCACAGACTTTCACGTTTATAATATTAGTAAGATTTTCGCGCTATAAGAATGTTTATGGCAATATAATTACTCGACGACCCCGGTAGCGCGGCGGGCGAGTAGCTAGCTGTGACTCAAAAGGTGCGGATTCGATTTTCGCTGCGGGACAAATGTTTGCATCTCCTGCAGATATCTGCCTTGGTCTGGATGTCGCGATATCACGGTACTCGTAGTTAATAATACTCACATCACAAGGAATCCATGTATGTGTGTTGGATTTTTATTTATTTACTTCATTATTTCAACCTCTGTGGCGCAGTGGGCGAATGCCTGCCTGAGACGCAGAAGGTTGCGGGTTCAATTCCCGCTGCGGGGCAAATGTTTGTCTCGGGTATGGGTGTTTTCTATGTATAATATGTAAGTATGTTAATAAATAAATAATGCTGGACATTTTCACACAGCATCATCCAGCCCCAAAGTAAGCAGCGCTTGTGTTATGGGAACTACATGACTGATATACTACTTATATACATTTTTTTTTGTAAATACGTAAATATTATGCATAGAAAACACCCAGATCCCGAGACAAATATTTGCAAATATTAGCTTTTAGGTACATAAGTTTGTAAGTATATAAGTAGTATATCAGTCATGTAGTTCCCATTATCAAGCTCTGCTTAGTTTGGGGCTAGATGATGCTGTGTGCAAAATGTCCAGCATTATTATTATTTCATTATTTTCCGTACCATATAAAGCTCTACTTTATAATAAAACCGCTCTGTCTATTGAGTTCACCCTCGTTGAGTTAGGATTTACCAAGCCCTTTGTTCTACTCCATTAGAAGCTTTGGTAAACCGCACGTGCATTCTGTAATACGATAGTTGTATAAACCTACTTACAAAATATCTAAGTACCTGCATAAGTTATGTTATGTACCAATGAACCTACAGATACATAAGCTTAATAATACATATTATTATTAAGCTTATGTATCTGTAGAAGAACTGTAAAGTTACCTACATAGCTTTTAGAATCAGCAAGTCTTATTCGGCAGGCCATAATTATAGTACGCAGAACCGATAAAAGCCGGAAGGAAGTTCTCAAATGGCGACAACGAACCGGACGACGCAGTATATGAAGCCCTCCACCCGATGGACCGATGACATCTAGAAAAAATTAAAGAAAAAACATGTATTTGCTAACGTTGCACTAAAGAAAACAGACAGACAATATACACACGGGATTTACACAAAAAAATCTAAATACTAACAATAAAACTATGTGCCTCCCGATACTTACCAATATTCAACGATACAAATTGGCCTCCAACTCAGCATTTGTTATGTCAACTGGCAACAAAACGCTGATCTTCCGTTGGAACCAAACACTTAGTGAAATCACGAATGTCTGCTTACTTATTAGTTAATGAAAGACTAAAGGTTACTGGTATTCGGTGAATAGAGATGGCTCAAGATCGTTCGTAATGATTCTCTTTAGGGAGGCTTATATGTCCAGCAGTGGACTTATACATGCTGCTGATGATTCAACAGCATGCTCCACTTGATACACCAACAAGAGAGGCCAAGAAAAGACCCACGCAATAAAAGGTGTCCCAAAAGATGTATACTTACTCGAAAGGGGATTATTCCACACATAATAGGTAACAACTTTTGCTATTGACGACACATAAGGAAAATAAACCTGAGCGTGAGGTATTTGTCTAGGCCCCTGAAATTTGAAGGGTATGTTCTTTTGAGTAGAGGTGCATTAAGAAAGGATTTCCCGAAATCCCAACCCTAAAAGGTTCAATAGGGAAATAAAGTTAGTATGGTAAAAACTCAAAGTGCACGAAATCGCGAGGCGGTCCACTAGAATTGTATAAACATATCAAAGTCTAAAACCGCGTCTATATAATTATACGACATTCGTGTGCGAATGTCGACTACTTAGAACTAACTTGTGGCAGAATATGTATGGGTATTCTGTCACAGATTGGTCCTAGTTGTCACTCAACATTCGTACGTGAATGACGGATATGTAAACGCGGTATACGGTTTCACACATCTATCGAGTTTTGAACTGGCTAAGACGCTGTATAAACGTAGGTACAAGTTGGTAGGTACGTTTACACAGCGGTCTGTACGGAGTATATTAACGTAACCACGGCACTTCCGGTCCTGGTAAGAGATGAGGGGTTCACGGCTCCTAAACATACACCATCTGATACACTGAATGTATTGCTCTGTTTGCACTGCGGGGAATTCACTCCATTGAAATAATAGGCATTGGAGACTTCATTTTTATATGTGACGACATCGTCAGGAAGCAAACTCATTTTTACGGCAAATGCTAATACAGGCGTAAGCGTTTGCCGTAAGAGTTTATTTGTTTACTAGTTGTTGCCCGCAGCTTCGCCTGCGTGGTATGTTAATAAAAGTAGCATATGACCGTCTCCAGGCTTCAAACTATGTCCACCAACTTTTGAATGAATCGAACCAAGGATTACAATTTATACAAAGTTTAGAACTCAATTGCACACCCCCAAAGGGTAGTTTAATTAGGGTAGTATACGTGTTTCATTATTTACTTTAAAGTTTATTTGTACAGAGTTTTGAGCGAATCAAACAATCTTTTTTTTTTCATAGAAACTTTACCGCCCTATTTGACCCCTAGGGATCGATTTTCAAAAATTACATTAGCCTATCAAAATCGGTTTAGTAGTTACGGAGATACGTGGTAACAAACATTCACACGCACACACACAGACTTTCGCATTTGTTATGATAGAAGGATAAGAATTCATCTCCGAAACGGCCTATATTATTGAAATGCAGTTTTTTGCAATAGTGTTGTATGACTTCTAGGATGGATAAGGTTTATCGTCATAAAAGGGGCCCAATTCTGGTCCAAACTTGTCTAATTATTTCACAACAAGCCTCGATGTAAAATTATAGTCAGTCTTATTAAAAAATATATATTACTAGCTCCTGCCCACGGCTTCGCCCGCGTGATACCTGGATAAAAAGTAGCCTATGTGTTATTCTGATGTATAAGCTATATTACTGTAAAGTTTCATCAAAATCCGTTCTGCGTTCTGTAGTTTTTGCGTGAAAGATGAACAAACATCCTCACAAACTTTCACGTTTATAATATATAGTAGGATTTCTTTATTTAAATTATTTCTATGATTGGTAAGCTTAGGCTTAGGTAGTGCAAACGGGCATAAATATAACTAAGGTGTTCAGCTGCAAACACCTTAGTTAGGTTAGGTTAACTAAGGTGTTTGAAAGAAGTTGCCTGAAAGAAGTTTATAAATCTACGAGGCTATCATAGGTTTTTAAACTCTTTTCAGGATAAAGTAGTCCTTTGTAAATTTCATATCATTCTGCCGTTTGTTCATTATGTTTTTTTGTGCACGAGTACAATTAAGAATTATTATGCAAAACAGACTAACGATAAAATAAAGCTCTACTGAAATAAAGTTTGAATTTTACAGTCCGTGAAACCATTAGGCATTATATAAAAGCAAATGCAAAAATAATGAATACCGCTCGCCACTCCACTCCGCTCATTAGTATTTGATCGTGGCCCTAAAGGTCTAGTCACAGAAAGCGAATTGATCTAGCGAATTTGTGCCTCTAGCAGATACATAAGGAACTAAACATTATTTGTATAAATCCAACTTTGGGGCACCCGCGCGACTAAGCGCATGCATAGTTGCCAATCCTAGAAACGGCTAGGTGCAGTGGTTTGTAGTAAAAGAATAAGACGTTCAATCATAAAACCCTCGTTTGCTTTGCGCAGTCAGGCTGAGTAGCGAGCATTGGGAACCTAAGTTAGCCCTGTGATCCATAGATTGGACAGGATTTTAATTATTCCCTTGAAAGCACTTCCTTTCCAACCCTAATCCGGCATTTCTAAGAATTTGTCGATGACTTTATTTCTTCTACGGATTTCCTTATTTCGCATGGCTGTATTGTCTTCTAGTTGCTTTCATTCGGACCAGGGCTTTAGTACCAGTACAGGCAATCCGGCCATAATATTCGCTGCGATGTCAGTTCATAAGTAGGCCGTCTGCAAACTCCGTACTGGCCTAATTTCAATCAGGAAAGTCAGTTATTTAGCTAGCGTTTTCTGGTACTTTATTATGTACCAGATGAAATAAGCTTGTAGATGAAATTGTTTAATTTAATCGATTTTTACGCCATAATGGTAAACGTCATGATGATCCAGCTATAACAGTCCCTAGTTGGGCGCCTAACCAACGATATTGAACTCCGCTAGGCCCCAAGACCCTTTTCAAAATCTCTTTTATGAAGTTGTTAGCTTTACCTAATTGAAAATTCTAACAGTAGATAGCACATGCGTACCAGCGTAACACGCATGTTTACATAAACAATAGTTAATTTAGAAAGTTGGTTATGTAAACCTTATTAGCTAGTAACTAGTTATTTAATACCTTCCAAAGCAAGGCATTTTTCTTTACACACATCTAGGTATAGCTAGTTTTACTCTATGGTCAGTTGGATGAGCTAAGTAGAGCTTTCTTGAATTAGAAAGAAAAGAAAGAAAATACATTTTTTTGATTACAAAACAAGACTATTTCAAGATTTCTATAGCGATTGATCTATAGTTATACGACAATTCATAACTATTTTTCGTCGGTTATTTAAATACTACCGAATCAACTCCATAGCACAGCATAAAATAAATATGACTGCAGCATCAAACTCAAAAGTCCAAACACCATCAAAAACGTAGTAAATTTCTCCAGCGGTCCAGAACACGCCACCTTGTGGACCGTGATCGTATAATTTTTAATCAAAAAATCCCAGATGGTAAGTAGTCATATCAACATAAATATCTTTTTCAGGAGAGGATTCTTTGGCAAACGGCCGAAAGTGCCCAGTCTATCCACGCGGTGCGACGCGGCAGTCAAGTCACGCTGGCTGCCGTTCGAAATTCAAACTTTCCGAAAAAGAAAATAAACTTTAGTTCCATAGTGTTGTGTGTTGAATACATAATGCGAATCAATTGAATTTAGTCGATGCAAGATTATTAAGTGTAGAATCCAATACGAACTCGAAATCAAGTGTAATAAATACTGGGAGTGAATCGAAGTAATATTTAGCTCTGAATTATTAAAATCTTAATCTCAGCAACGAATACTGTTATTACGAATACCTTCTTAATTGTATATTGAAATCTATTTGGAACGAAGCCAAATGTTGCAGACGAGGCACTAAATGTTACCTAAACTATTTAAAATATTATTGAAGAGAGTACTTACCTATAAAACTGATTTGACTTTATTTTAAGTCTACCTAGAGCTATCTCAACTCAACTGGTTATAAATTAGAATAAATGAAATATTTTTTTAATATCGAAAAGAGTTGTAAAGTTTATTTATAAACAAAAACACAATTCAATGACCTGGACGAGAAGCGTCAGATGAAAACACTCGCTACCGGAATTCGCTAATGACTAACTAACGAAGGCAAAATGCAATGCCAATTTATTTCTTTGACCATAAAGACTTTTAGAACTATACTCTGAAATAAAATAAAAGACTTTCAGAATAAATATTAGGTACCTTAAATGCATAAAAACATTAAATTAAAGCGTAGCTTTCGTTAAGTCATAGTGTTTTCTTAAAGTAAACGAGCTTTGGTAAGTTTCTTAAAATAATTTGTTATAGGAAAAATATAAAATTTCTAAGTTATTAAGACAAAATTAATTTTAATTTTAGTTTATATTTTCACGGTTCTTCTACACGACACTCAACTCATATAATGCATTTTAGTACGGTTGTTGAGCAATAAGCACTGAGTAGGCGTGTTTACAACGCATGGCAATTTATCGAATGGCCACTACGCTATCTTGTAAACGAAACCAAAAGGTATTATAATAATGCTGCCCAGAGCAATTAAAGAAGTGGGCCTACAAAACGGTACATACTGTATTATACTGCTACGATCGATTATCCTGTAAATCGTTTTACGTTAAAAATCTGCTAAATTGAGTTGTTGACAACACTAATCATATATTTTTTAGTAAAGATATATATTCTGTACAAAGAGAAATGTTGTATGTCTATGTTATAGACTACCTAATTATTAATAACAATTTATGAAATTATATTTTAAACGCCTGTGTTGTTATGTACGTTTTGAATTCCTATTTCTTTTCTAAGTTGAAAAAAAATATGGTATCCAGTTAACTACGTTATTTTGATGAAACTTTTGCAACGAAAACGAACTGAGTAAGCGTTTCATGAGTGAAAATAGAACCTATACAAAACTCATCACTTCCAAAACGAATCCAAAAACCGACACTTTAATTCTCAAAATGAAATGTCAACGGTCAGAACAACGCGGAAATGCTCGTAAAATTGAAATATCATGTAAACATTGACTTTCTCGGGAGAAGAGGTTATTAATTCGTTAGACCAGTGGTAACGTGTCTGAAGGGCCAATTATAGTAAATCTGTCAATGAAGGGAAACTCGTGGAACTTCGTGAAATCAATTTAGTTTGGTTAGTACCCACTAACGTTGAAAAACTCACGAGGGTTTCAGAGCGTTCGTTGAGACTACACCGATTACTCTGCCTAATAACTTACCAGGGGGGTTGACAAATGTCACTTTCTGTTGACGTTAACGCCTACGAAAAAATAAAATTGTATGGAAATGTCACGTGACATTTCTACAGCAAATGTCATTTCCATACAATTTTATCTTTCCGCAGGCGTTAACGGCAACAGAAAGTGGTATTTGTTTAGCCCAGATATTTATTTTTAAATAACTACCTACCATCTAAGTTTATAATGAGAACCTATTCTACCTAATGTTGAGCTACTTATATAAAATCAAAATAAAATAGTTTTATTCGGTATAATAAAAGAAGTAGTAATTGAAGTATATAGAAAGTATGTACTCAATACTCAATAGAAACTGTTAATAAGAGGTTATTTCCAAAAGTTGCAGTTAGTATTTAAAGGCTTGATTTAGTAACTGTTTTTTAATCAATTTTTAAAACTTTTCGTTAACATTAATGTAGGTACGTTTACTGCGAGTAAGTATAAGCACGATTATTTACAAATTATGAGAACTTACGTCAAAGTAACTATGTTAGGGACAGTACACACCATTCGTAAATCGTCAAGAGGCAGACGACAGTTACGGGAATAGATCTGAAACGTGGGCGTAGCCGTCTGTGAAGAAATAGGCCTTTCGTGTCGGCTAATGTGACCTATTCTTTAGTTTTCTTTCATAGATTGATAAAACGCCTTTTTTATTTCCTAAAAACAACTGGAAAAACAGATCAGATTAGAAAATGACTGAGCACACTCGACTATGATGAAATAGAGTCTATATGGTTGCTATCTTATATCAATATTTATATTAACACAACACACAAACACACCCCAGACACACCCTCTCACACACATCCTCATAGATCTGATAGCCTATTGCCTGAACTAATGCAAATTTTCGATGTTACTTAGGATGTTTTGTTTTATTTTAAACGCATATTTTTTAAATCTATTTTCCATACTCAATGTGGGCTTGCGCGACACAAATTAGACCTAGTGCGGAGCTCATTGTCAAACTTCTAATTTAGGTACTTACATACTATTTATAAGTTATAAGTATTTGTAGGTATTTGGATCAATAATCGAAGTTACAACTCAAAATGTATTTCCATAAACTTGTCGTTTTATTAGCATTCAGAACAGATGAACATAAAGACAAATACCAGAATGCAAGTGAAATCAATTGGGAAGATTTATGAAATAAATAATGGATGCACCATGCGGGTTGTGTGATATTTTATCAATGACATATAGTTTTAAATTGGTTGAATTATGTAAAAAATCAATGAAGATAAATGCTTCTGAAATTAAGTTAGACATAAAGCAATTTATAAAATTCCTATAAAACTATAGGAAACAAAAGACACGTTCGATATAATGCAAATCATTCCGCAATAGTTTTCAGCCGTGGCTGACATTTGACGTTTGTCAAAATGTCATAAACAATGCTGTCCGACTATGGGAAAGAAAAGTCAGACAACGCGCAATAAAGGGTAGGTACCTACCTATCGCACCTAGTATATTATAGCACCTGTGGTGAAGACTAGTAAGAGACCTACTTTACTCGGAAACTATATTAGACACATCCCTGAAACATTGAAGTGTGCTTATGTTACGTGAATAAACGTCTACTGTCCAAGATTTTTCCCTGAATTTTTTCCGGTTTTGGGATTTTTTTCAGCTGTGGGATAGATTGATTTTTCGCCCATGTTAATCCAAATAATTCATATCGTTCTCGCAATTTTTTTATGCAGTCAATAAAATATTTCGTTGTTTAAATAGTGGGATGAAGGAATTAACAAAACGTTTTTGAACGAAAACTATAAATAGAATTTCCCCGTATGTTGATGTCATCGGCGTCAACTGGTGATGAATACCTCTATCTAATCCCCCATGGAACGGTTTTCAGGAAATTTATTAGACTTTATGTTGTGAGTTTTTGTTCTTTTTGTCGTGAAGAGGAATTCGTGGCATAATAGGTACCTACTTATTTTAATTCGAATCAGATCTTTTTGAATGGAAATCTCTTTCGTTTAAAGTGCCTAGGAGTTATTATTTACCCTTTAATTTTAGGCACTAGAAAATATTCTGCTGAGATTTTCATTAGCATCACTGTCAACCAGTAGACTTTCAGTTTTGGACTCAGCCCTCGAAATTTATTATGACAGATCCACATTTGTGTCACTTCATGACATGTCACGTGGTAATCGTAAGTCACTATGTATACTGTCGCCGGTCATTAATAATAATAATAATAATAATGCTGGACATTTTCACACAGCATCATCTAGCCCCAAAGTAAGCAGAGCTTGTGTTATGGGAACTACATGACTGATATTCTACTTATATACATTTTTTTTTGTAAATTCATACATATTATCCATAGAAAACACCCAGACCCGAGACAAATATTTGCAGTAAAACAAACATTTGTCCCGTGGCGGGAATTGAACCCGCTACCTTCTGCGTCTCAGGCGGACCTTCGCCCACTGCGCCGTTCTGTTGTAATGCCTGCGGTATTTGACCGTTCGCGTTGTTCACACTTGTGTATCTGCTACGGTCACGTAGTAATGTACATTGAAATATCACAAACTAGCTTCTGTCCACGGCTTCACCCGCGTAGTATCCGGATAAAAAATAGCCTATGTGTTATTCTGATGTAAAAGCTATATTACTGTTTCAGATTAAGTTTCATCATAATCCGTTCAGCAAGAGTAACAAACATACATCCTCACAAACTTTCGCGTTTATAATAGTAGAAGCATGTGGATTTACCGATAACAACAATCTAGACAAACTGAATTGTTATGTTCTGGGTGGACGTGATTAATGGCCCATTAGAGCTATAAATCATAACCTAAAACTTACAGCGGGACGTGAATCAAAAATGCTCCACACGCGGTAGCCACTTTGTCCCCCAAAATAGACGATCACCCTTCAAAATAAGTGACAGGCAAAGGACGATTTCAAAGGTAACCAGATACCGTTCTAGGTTAAATCACGTGCTTAGACAAAAAACGTAATGATCCGTGTTAGATGTACGTAGGTAGAGTAGGTACTCGAGTAGAGGCGTAACTTAAACAAGTGTGTTGCTACAAGTATGTTATCTGTGGTTTGAGGCCTTGAAGGTTGGAAGAAGGTTAAATAAAATGCCCAAGACGTGTCGAGACAAGTCATCTTAGAGCCCCGAAATTGCCTATAATTTCACTCATAGTTATCAGACTTATCAATCATACCCATATTCGTTGGTAGTTTGGAAAAAAACACTTAGATTTTCTCATTTTTGGTGTAAGAAAACATTCCTGTTACTGAGGGGAGATGACAGACAGACAGATATGACGAAACAATAACCGTTCCGTTTTCACCATTTGACTTCGGAACCCTAAAAACAGTGCCTTCTTTCCCGTCCATGCCGACTTCGATTCCTGTTTTTCTGTTGCTATTTATGTTTTTAGCAACTTCACACAACTTGTCATTAAACTTGATCATAAAAATCAACGGAGCTAACATAGTAGGTACTGTTTAGATAAATATACCTCCTTAAAGGAGGCTGACAAAAACTTTACAGGATCATAAAATGCTTACTTTTCGCATGTATGACACATTCGTTTTTGTTTCGATAATATTGGCTCATGGATTAGACTCGAGGTAAAATAATTGTCATTAGTAAAGCTGAATGACAAACTTTACTCGTAGGTAGCTATTTATTTTTGTTATTCTTAGTGCTATACAGTATATAATTAAAATCCTGTGTGATCCATTAAATGCCTGCTTCAATAAGGATCCATAAAAAACATTTCTCCAAAAAATCCAAGTGGGAAAGTCGTATCCCTCCGAGGTTGATATTTTTGGGATATTATAAAAATATTTAAATCGAATATTATATAAAAAAATATTTAAGGTATCTTTTTTGCCATATAATTTTGTCTGTTACCATTTATATCCAAAACGGCTTATCCAATTTTAATGTGGTTCGTTCCATCGCCAGTTACTAGGGGGCGCTGTTATCCCCAAGATCAAGTCAAACGAGGGAAAAAACAAGTCACGCGTTTTAAATATTGTAAAAAAAATACCTGTGTTTGTAGGTTTACCTACTCTTAGCTATATTTCTGGAGGGTTTCAAAAAAAATAAGAACATTTCATTCCAAACACGACCCCTCAAGTATTTTAAGATCCTACACACAGTGGTTGTAAACTCCAGTCTGGTTCAGGAGTCTCGGTATACAAACCGAAGTGTGCCACTGAAGCGAGTCAATGCACGGTGATTCATACTTGTACCAACTCAATGCTATTTTAACCTCGCAATCCAATTCCAACTGTAAAACAACGTGCTAAGAACTAAATTATCTGATTATGACTGCTGTGTTTAAATGATCTTTGACACAATGGCGATGATTCTCTTGTACACCAGCTAAACTAAATTTTATTTTACTGTCGGTAACAAGATAACAACAATTTCAGTGCTGTCAGATTAGTCAGATTTAAGTTTTCAACCAAATTTAGCCGTGATTTCAAAACATGCTGACTATAAACACGAAGAAAACTCTTTTTAAATTAGTTTACGTGTCGCTCATACGTTATTTATTACGTACTTTGAAAGGTGTAAAATTCTTACCATATCTTTCTGCGTGCACTATCAGTATGAGAAAGCAACAGTTTACATTAAGTTTAGTTCGTGTACTAGAGAATCGGGGCTAATGCCTCACAATCCAGTTTCAGTTGTAAGAGAATGATTTAAGAAATGTATTGCATTAAAGAGATTCAATGATCTTGGACACAATTGTATCTGTTTGGATTCATGTCATCAATCAGCATTAGAAAGTTTGGTCGTCGGCAGAAAATATGTGCTGCTATATTGGATTCGATTGTAGCGAAACTAAGTATACGATTTTTTTAGTTATCAGATTTATTATTAAGATGATTCCCTGGGCTAGATTAGCATATCGGAAAGTAGCAACACAAATTTAAACGCATTGAATTAAAGTTATAATAGCATGCGCAATACCCCAACGATTACGGAGTGCAAGCTCACAAATAAAAAAAAAACAATTTATTTTTTAAAACCGATAACTTTTAAAAAACCGATGAACATTTTGTACGTAATATCTTTCCCGACTTTACAGTGCTATGAACATGCCAAGTATCATCGTCGTTTAGGAGTAAAATACAATTTTTGGATAAAAATGCGTTTCTGTATGAAATGAACAGTTCATAGCTAAAATATCCATAAATATAATACATGCACCTACTATTTTCCGAAAATTTCTTCTTTCTTTAAATATGACCAATCAGCTCTACCATGTGCCTTAAGTCCAGTGTGAACCTGATCTGTGATCGATCATACTACTGAAAATTACCAAAAATATAGGTAAAATGGAGAGCATTTAATCCACAGATAAATAGAAACTAGTAGAGGAACTCATTGAAGGTTTTTTTGTTTATATTCACCCCTGGATATTTACCCCATTTAACAGTAATCATGTAGGTTTTTTTTGTAAAACTACAAGAACCGAAAAAAAAAAAATCCA
This sequence comes from Perizoma flavofasciatum, assembly GCA_958496245.1. Lineage (NCBI taxonomy): Eukaryota > Metazoa > Arthropoda > Insecta > Lepidoptera > Geometridae > Perizoma > Perizoma flavofasciatum. The sequence continues at coordinate 3,854,645 of OY292439.1, read as the reverse complement.
TAGTATCATACAAACCTTACAAAGGTTTGTATGATACTATGGAATTTTTCCCGAAGCGGGAATCGAAATCGCACATGCGTATCTCTACTCTCTGAACCACATAGGTCGTAATAATTGAATTTATCCGAGTAATATCGTTTACATCCCATAAAATATTACTGGCTTAGATTACTTAAAACATCTTCTAAAACGAAAATCCTGTTACTTTTATGGCATAATCAGAAAATGATTATCAGATCACGATGTCCAATAATTGGATGATTATCCATAACCTTACGTAATGACATAATCATCTCTGTATCGTCGACAGAGTCATCTTCCAAGTAAGTATACCAAAAAGTAATGTTTAGTATAGGTAGGTTGTGATTCATTATAAGGTATGATCAATTATTTGATCAATTGCTTACTTACTCACTTTAAAATCTATTTATCGATTTTGGTGATACGAAGTAGATAGTTAGGAATCCCACTCATTTTGCGCTTAGAATAATAGATCAACCAGAAGTGACGTACCATTATAAACCACAGACAAAAACTGTAGGTCAAGTGAAGTGAACCTAAAACACAGCGCAAAACTCCCTCCCATACTTCAATGTTAGAAGTGTATTTCGAGACTTGCACAAACTGACTTATATCAAGAAGTCCAAATTAGAATACTTATGGTGTCACTCGCTTTCTGGTTAATCTATATTCAAAGATTATCTTTGAATATAAACGCCACTGTTTTTCTGTGAGCTCAACTTCCTGTCCGCCATATACGATACTAGCTTCTGCCCACGGCTTCGCCCGCGTGGTATCCAGAAAAAAAGTAGCCTGTGTTATTCTGATGTATTAGCTATATTACTGTAAAGTTTCATAAAAATCCGTTCAGTAGTTTTTGCGTGAAAGAGTAACAAACATCCATCCGCACAAACTTTCACGTTGGTAATATTATTAGCTTCTGTCCACGGCTTCGCCCGCGTGGTACCCGGATAAAAAGAAGCCTATGTGTTATTCTGATGTATAAGCTATATTACGTAAAGTTTCATCAAAATCCGTTCAGTAGTTTTTGCGTGAAAGAGTAACAAACATGCATCCTCACAAACTTTCACGTTTATAATATTAGTAGGATTTTCCAAATACCCAATAGGTGACTTGCACATAAAACTTTCGGCAACGCATCATCCCATTGAGTTCGACGAGCTTAGAGGTCCTTTGCAATACGTCTGGTGTTGCAGATGTCAGTTGGCGCCGACATCTGCACAGATTAAAAATGCTTGCTCCTAAAGAGACGTCTGATGGGCCGTATGCCTGCTTGCCTTGAAATTCATAAAGAAACAAGTGTACCTAGCAGAGTACGTAGTTATATCTCTCCATAGAGTTACTAACTAGGACCATTCCCTGATTAGTTCGTTTTCTATAAGCAAGCACTAGAAATTCAAGATGCACCCCAATATTCTGCTATGTCTGGCTGATAGTACAAAGAAAACTCTATTTGAGCAACGCCTACGCTGTGCATTCTACCACACATGGCAATGCAGTGCATTCTGCCTCAGAATAAATAATGATTCTACTAAATTCTAGGAAGGACGGTTTGTTTGTTGCATAAGGACCGCACGCATTGGGACTAGGTTTAGGTTTATGAATTTTGGGCCCCGGCTTCAGTGAAAGGGTAAGGTAGCATGTAAAAGTAAGAGCGCGTAATTGCGGGATTGCAACTGAACTAATTGGAACTTGAGTCAAAGCACAGCTTACGTTAAGCCACTAAGCTTAAAAAAAACTTTGAAATATTCGAAATATTTCCTACTTTATCTATAATTATGATAACAAAATAACATACTGGGGTGGGGTAACGTATAAGACCTTGTAAAATCTCGAAGATCATATCCAGTAGGTTGAAAACGAGTATGCGGGGGATTTGGTGAGAATATTAGGATTTAATATGAGCTAAGAGTAATGTGTCTGGAAACTTCGAACATCGAACGTAAAAATACTATAATACAAAATTTATAGAGACAATTTTGTATTTTCTCATTTCAATTCTTGAAAAAGTTGAATTGTATACCGGATAGATGGCTGGCAGTCATAGGTATCAGGTCCAAAGCTAGTATGCAAGTACCTTTGAATGACTCCTAGGCGTTATTAAAATTAGCTTGGTAAGATTTTTTTAAACATAATTTTTCTTGACCTCGCCTTCGGCTGTGCCTCTCAGAGTGAACATAAAAAAAACACTCATCAGTCAAACTTAAGACACAATACAAAATGCTCGTTTCTTTTCACTATTTCTAAATGTCCATTTTGTCGTCTGTCGCCACACTGTTGTCCAGACTCACTGCGATCTCTCCTGCATACAAATGTATATGACAAATAGACAGGCATTGTGTGTCGACTTGTTTTACTAAACAGATTGATGCTTTGGTTCACGGTTTTGTCGTGGATGATGTCATACTACTAAAAATAACTTCTTAGGACTTTCTACGTCTGTTCTGAACTAGTGAAACCCAGCGACTTTGTCTGCATGGAATTTTGAAAAAGGCTTTTTTGTGATTTCTAAATTTCAAGTCTTCAAGGATTTAAAATGAGAGTAGTTAGATGTCCGTGACCTTTGTGTTTTTACCTTGCAAACCTTATATTTTCCCTACACCCTTTAAGGGTGGAATTTATGAAATTCCTATCTGTTATACCGTAAACTCTTGGTATGCTTAATAAGCACAGATCTAGTGAAGACACAATATCCTAACATTATAATATCCTACTAATATTATAAACGCGAAAGTTTGTGAGGATGGACATTTGTCCCTCTTTCACGCAAAAACTACTGAACGGATTTTGGTCAAACTTTACAGTAATATAGCTTATACATCAGAATAACACATAGGCTACTTATTCGGGTACCACGCGGGCGAAGCCGTGGGCAGAAGCTATTAATATTATAAACGCGAATGTTTGTGAGGATGGATTTTTGTTACTTTTTCACGCAAAAACTACTGAAAACTTTACAGTAATACAGCTTACACATCAGAATAACACATAGGTTTTTATCCGGGTATACGCGGGCGAAGCAATGGCCAAAAACTAGTATTTTATAATTATGTCTGGAGTCCCAGCCCAATCTTACCCTAAGGCTAAAATCACAAAAATAGGCTGATGGTCTGTCTACGATTTTATAATTCAGAAGATATTAAAGTATACCAAGATGAAAAGCTAGGAAGCTTAAACGAGAACTGCTCACTTACTCAATTATTTACAGACAGAAAAGGACACCCGGTGTCTTAATTAGTTATTCTATCTGAGAACTGCGAGGCTCTGGATATAATTAATTTATTGAAGTGTTCTAAGAATACGTTCGGTGAGGATAACATTAGATGTAATAAAATAAGACTAATAATAATAATACATACGAATATGCCCTATGAACACGAAAATAGGTCTTGTTTCTCGAAATATTTTATCTGCAGAAAACTACGAGTCCTGGAAATGCTAGGAGATATGAAGGAGGTTACGTTGACATAAATAATAATAAATAAATAATGTAATGTAATAACTAAGCAGAGCTTGTATTATGGGAACTACATGACTGATATACTACTCATATACTTTTTCTTGTTAATACATACGTAATATACATAGAAAACACCCAGACCCGAGAGACATATTTGCAAATCATACAAATATTAGTCCCGCGGCGGAAATCGAACCCGCTACATTCTGCGTCTCAGGAGGACGACACACCTCTTCACACAGGTTGGCATAATAATATATATAAAAAGTACCTATGTAAGTAGTATATCAGTCATGTAGTTACCATAATAAAAGCGTTGCTTCGTTTGTGGCTAGATAATGTGTGAAAAATTACCAGCATTTTTATTTATATAAAACAAAAACTAAATTCCCAGCACGTGACTGCGACGACGTCACTACGCCATGCGTACCTAATGTCCAAATAAAAAAATAATGTTCTTTGGTCGTTATTCCGACAGTTCACGAGGGCAATGCCAAGCAATTTAACTCGAAGACAGTTCATTCATAGAATTGAATTGAATTGCAGATGAGTCTGAGAAATGGGTCAGTGCATTCAATGTACTGGCATTCTATTTACTGTGGCACTGTTCTAGAACACATAATTTCTTTGATTTACTGGGATTGGAAAGAAAGGTGACACTTACTCAACTGTGTTTATTATTCTGTGTATAATACGTATGTATTTACTTAAAAAAAGTATATTTAAGTATTATATCAGTCATGTAGTTCCCATAATACAAGCTCTGCTTATTTTGGGTCTAGATGATGCTGTGTGAAAAATGTCCAGCATTATTATTTTTAGCCTGCATAGACCCACAATTGTGTTTGTTTGCGGAAAATAACTTGCCTACCTTCATACTATATTCATTATCATCAAACAGAGGACGCCCATAAACAGGGGATCACTTTTTTAATAACTTTTTTTGGCATGTTTTTATATAACCAAAGAGTTGCGGAGAGATTCTCCGCAACTCTTTGGTTATATAAAAACACGTTGAAACAGCCAAATCTAACCATGTCGCTACTAAGTACTACTTGCCTAGCCACTATTAACCAACTAACAAACAAAAAACATGATGTTCAATCATAATTACATTATGAGGCGGTACTTTTGTGAGCCACGAGCTCGAAAATTTACTCGCGATTAGGGTTACCACACCGTTGCAACCTCCTTGGAAGATATACATACTTTGTTGTTCAGGTCTGTGGGATCATCGATTCTTATATATTTATGTAGGTATATATTAACTCCATTTCTATTAGTATTTACTGGTAGTTCGCCACGAACTGAATTCTCGCAATATATCGTCTTTATTCGGCTACCGAAATGGGAGTTGAACAGTAGCATTTTTTAAATATAAGGTAACCTTGCCTTATGTTTTCGTCAATGCGCTTCAAAAAATATATTTTACACTACCGACATCTAATTTTATTTGTTTAGTAAAAAACAGTACTAAAAATACAGACAAATTAGCCTGTATTTTCTTCTTACTCAAAAAGAAAAAGGCCCATAACAAAATTTTAAAAATGTGTCACATTGTAACTTCAATTGAATTTAAATAAAATATATAATTAAGACTCAATCGACTCTATTTCACATCCGGAATGTTAAACACAAAGGTGTCCAAAGGAACCTATCTAATCATCTTGCCAATATCTTACCACACCAAAATATATCCGTCTTACCCTTCCTCCTCAAAGATGAATAGATTTTAACTATTCGTGAAATTTAATAAAAAAAATCGACGAAAAGGCCGTAAAATTATGTAAGTAAATATTTCATATTACCGAATCCGACCAATTGTAAAGATCCAATTTCGGACTAAAAAGATTGTCGACAGGCAACCCTAAATATTTCCAAAGCTTCTCAAAGCTCCAAAAAACACTTGGAATGTGCATTCTCTCACGTCCCAGCTCAAGTTGGTAAGGATCATTTCTTTGATAGAACCGTTAGGGATTTCGTTTGATACAAAAACAATAGGGATTTCGTAGGTATTGAAGAGGGATAAAAAACTTTGAAAATAGAACAAAGGTTTTACGAGCTCTCTGTGGTTTGGAAATGACAGAATTAGGTACTTAGGTAGTTATTTTATTAGTTTGTTTTATATAGTTTTAGACGAAAAAAGTTACCTAATATAGAGTTATCTAACTATATACAGGTGGTTTTTATGAGAAGGGGCAGTAAGGGCAGGCAGCTACATGAAAACGTTATTTGAAGATTTTCCTTAACTTTTAAAGAAATTTTGATCAGTAAGTGTAGACATAAAAAAATACAGTCAGCAGGAATATAGCCGATTTACTCAAAAAATGTATGCCATTCGATCTTATACCTATATATAAAATCATTGCATGACTGACTGACCGAATTGCAATCAACACACAGGCTAAGCCGTTAGTTCCAGAAACACGCCTTCCTCCTTCTTTCTGGAGTTCCTTTTGCTGAGTAACGATGAGAACTGAGAAAGGAACTAGGTACCTAGACCATAGGGGTCGATTTTCTCGCTGTACCCTTTAGGGCCTAGATGCAAAGATGCTGTATAGCTGGAAGATGAAATTTAAATAGAAAATCTGTACGCACGAAGTCACGGGCATCCCTCCAATAGTAGTATATTATAAATTTAACACTCCTATTCTGATAGTCATCAACGTTAAGCTACCTTTAAGGCACATATTGGTAGAAGTAACGTGTTATTAACTCCTACTTGTGCTGTAATAAGGGCAGGTCGTGCCTACCTAATTTCTTATTAAGGATATTAAGCAGCCCTATAAAAGAAACGATATATAAACTATAACTCTGCCTTACTCTAGAAAATAATCTTATCGTCTTATCAAAGAAAATTCGTTTCTAATTGCCGGTAGACGCACCCGTACACTATCTACCTAATCGTTAGAAATGAGGTTATTTATCAACAGAAACACATCGCGTCTAGACACATTTTGTGATTTCCTAATGAAAATTTTATTTACAAATCTTTATAACCTTGAAAATGTGTAACAGTAAAGACCACCGTCTGTAAAGTGCAACCTAACGATAAAATTAAAGGCGTAAAGAAAATGAGTGACAATCAAAACAAAACAAATAAAGTCTAAATGGGAAAAAATCTAATTATGCACGCTCTACAAACTAAAAGTCGGTGCTGATATATAAATCGTTTTACCTGACTGGCAGAAAAAATATCAACTAGAAAAAAGTAGTGTCACTGGCTGAGAACAATTTGAAAAAGGAAGAATTAGTGTAGTGAAAACCTTTTAAAATGCCTTCGGTCCTGGATACGGGGCCTTTCAGTCAGCCGGAGTGGAGTGATTCGAGTGACTCTTTGGAACCGGCTCCATTGCCTCAACTTGGGTACTTTGTGCCCGTGCGATGCAGATCTTGTTTGTGTGAACGGACGTCGACGCGTCACGCGTGTCGGAGAAGCAGAAGGTAAATAATGTCGATCCTGTGTGCCAGAACCGTGTTTGTCTAGTGGACTTCGGATCCGAAGGTCGTGGGTTCGAGCCTGTTATAAGTAACACGAACTCAAAACAATGAAGGTAAACAACGTCAGAAAACTTGCATGAGAACGGTTAGCTGAAACAATAAGGGAAATAAACTGGCGATGGGCTTGCAACCTGTCACGTGGAAAGCTAACAACTGCTTTCATCATAATCATTAACAGTCTACTGCTGGACAAAGTGCGTCCTAAAGAATGTGACGTACGATCTTGGGCAACCACTGACTTTCCGCAACCTTAAAGATTGAAATTATCTTGGTTTGCTAACATTTTAGTATATTATTATATACTAAAATGTTGGTTGTCTACCACGTTTTGAATGTGAATAATTCTGTTGTTCCCAGAGAATCTCCCCGCTCCCGTCGGTCCGTGTCGCAATGCTCCTGCAATAGCGCCTCCAGGCGTTCGTCGGCCGCAGCGTCGCCGCTACCAATGCCGCTACCGCCGCTTAACAACACACTGGAAATGTACGTCGAGCCAGTCGTCGAGGACGTGAGTACATGCCTTTGTTTTCTCATTGAGATCTAGCTTGTAAAGGGTGCCAGTATCTGCTACCTAAAAACACTAATACACTAACAATGTCCAATGGGTACTTCAAAATTTGAAAAGGCTCCAACCTTTTCAAATTTTGAAGTCTCAACTTGAGACCCCGACCTAAACGCTTCTATCCATTTTCAAGTTTTAGAAATTTTGTACTTTGGCTAGCCTGAAAAAATGAGTATTCGTATTCATATTCATATTTATTCATACTTTGGGATCACATGAAACACTTAGTTGAGTGTCAGTGTCTCGTTTCTATGGCAGATTCAAAATCTATTTCCCACAGCTTGTGGAGGCAACTGGAAATGATGCCCCAGCTGGGGAGCTGGGGAGCTCGGGAGCTGGGGCTTGATTCGATGTCAAATCTGACAGATTTATTTCAACTGAAGTGCAGTATTTTATGCCTTTATAGTTGTGTGATTCGTGCAGTATACTTACTCCTACTTTTATGGATCGGTGTGACTATCGCCCCCAAAGTTTTGCTCAGTATTATAGGTTTAAGTATTAGTCGGATTTTTTATCACGTGACAAAAATATAAACGGGAAGTCTTCCAAAAGTACAAAAGTCAAGGCAAAATTAGTTTCTGTGAATACTTTCTCTGAATTAAATTTTTGTTATGGAATTAAAATTATACTCTATCATGTTGACCTATCAATTGAACTTTTAAAGTAGGTACACTAGGTACTACTTATATTGTTAAGGGTATGTCGAATTGTTAAGGGTTAGTATTGTTAAGGGCGAATGAAAATAAATTGGATTTCAGAGATTTTATTGAATTCACTTCAGTCCGACGGTTGTATAAACAAAGCTCTTGATTTCCAGGCGATCCAAACTAATCGTCCTGAAAGAAAAAACTCAAGTCAATTCCTCAACTTGGACAGCAATCTTATGTCATTTATCATTTGAGGCAAATCGCTGCTTTTACGCCCAAATGGTTGCGGAAATCCGGAAAGTTTTCGCTCAATTTGTTACTTTGTAGGTACGAATTATAGGTATGTGTCAAGGCGATTTCTAAACATATAAAGACTGCGAAGTTTTATCATTGGTATGCAAGAGTAACGTTTACGCGTAAACAGAAACATGTTCCTTTTAGGAGTATATGCCATGAATATCACGGAACAGTTTGCAAAAGGTTTTCTGCCTTCTCACACGCCACAAAAAAAAAGCTCCTTCTCTCACATTTCACATTTACGCGTAAAGACTGTCGTCACTCAATATTTATGTTTACGCTTAAGCCTTTTGTACGACCATCTGCACTACACCCGGTTTTCAAACGACTTTACGGCAAAGTCGTGTGTGCCGCTATGTTGTGACTACTTTTTCGATGACGTCATAACCACTGTACGAAATCATTTAAACTTACTGACGACCGATGCTCCGCACCGCTGGTCACACGATATACACTTTCGTTCGGTGAACGCTGCGGTTTTCTTCTTCGCATGACCGATTTTTTTGTCACAATGCGTTAGGTCAGTGATCTGACCGGGCTGGAGGTATTTTTGTAAAGGGCATAGACCCCAATGATGATTGTACCAATGTGGGTAAAGGATTCAGTGTGTAGGTAGAGGGACCTTTCTTGCACGTGTCATGTAATGTCACCGAACTTTCGGACCTAGAACATGCCGGCTTCCTCATGTTTTCTTCACCGTTCGAAAATGCTGCAGAGTCGTTTCAGGAAATCGCCGCCCATGCCAGCAGAACACGTCGTTTGTAATGTATCGTGGGTTGGCTGGCGGGACCGAAAAAGTGTCGTAGACGTTCAAGCAATAACACATACCAGCCCCACTCTCCAACTGAGAAAAAGGCTTGCCTTCAAATTGCGTTCCCCGTTTCTCTAAAACTACAAGCAAAAACTAGTAAACACAAAGTCATTACGTGCGAGTCTTCATACATCAAATTGCTCCACCTTGTACTTTCTGAGTACTTTCTTCATTGAGCGTGCTATCTGCTCCGGCCTGCTGTAGAAGTACTTGTGTTGGCTGGAGCCTTCTTCGTTGAACACGTCAAGGTCCACAAAACCGGTCGGGGATAGAAATAGGATTCTAAAACATTTCATAAAGTGCACCGTGTTGGTGAGCGGTTACCGTAACCTATGGACGCTTACAACACCAGAGGTGTCACTTGCGGGTTCCGACCCTGAGACAACGGCTGAAAAGTCTCAAATTAATACAGCCGAACTATCCTTAAACTAGCTTACCGGGGTATATAGTTCCCGTCAGGTGAAAACGCAATACCGTGTGGTTCCTCCTCATCCACCAGATTTACCATAACGAAGTGCTTGCTGAGGTTTTGTATGTCCGAGGACTCGGCAAACTTCGGCTTCAGGTTCTTGCAGGCTGAACACCATGACTTGTGGATGATCAGCATCATTGGTTTATTGTGATTGGAAGCTATCTGCAACCCTGACTCCAAAGACCCTGCCCAGACGTAGCTGTTTCCGAACCCGTTGTCCTTCCCCGAGAGAGAAGAACATTGAACTCCATCGAATATAAAACCGAATAGGGCCTTCGCGAAACTGCCTACCGACATAATTTTGTATGAATCGAAAAATGCTATTGCCTGAAATCTGGTGGGACAGTCGGAGCTATTTGCATTTTAAAAATTTAGCTGTAATTTTCTCGGTATCAGCCATTTTGACACTTTTAATTTTCAAGACAGTCGATTTGAATTTGACGCTTTCATTTCATCATAGATTAAATGTCACAGAGCACTTTTTATACTTTTATGTCATCCAAAATCTATGATTCAGTCGGAAGTTGCTGTAGGACGCCACCTAGCGCCCCATGGTTGTATTTTGTAGCGCCAGTAAGTGCAATCGTTGTGCATGCTTCATAGCATGCTCGTAGAACATTTTCCATCAATGAAAGAACGGTGTTTTGTTTCATCACCATTTATAGAGATGGCGCTATAGGCGCGTTTGGAAAATTAAATTTACCCGAATCATCCCAAAATTTAAAATGATAACGGTTTCTGTCCAAATTCTGTCTGGAAAAATCTAAATAAATAAAAATTATCTGAAAAATTCAGTGGGATCACTTTGTGAATCAAATTTGTGTATCGCAACAGTTTCTTATACCTTTCATTGTTACACCCTTCAATAATTAACTACTTTGGTCCTCCATTTGACGACTGCGATGATGTAGCGGGCGAAGAACTGGCTGCCACGCAAGAGTTGCGGGTTCGATTACAGGTACGGCACAAATATTTGCATGTTCTGCTGGTTATTGTTCAGAGTTTGGTGTTGTTGTACCAACGGCACTCGTAGTTCCTGATACCCACGACACAGAGAATCCTAGTGTACCATACACTAGAGTGGATATGTCTGTTGGGAAAATATATTTACTTCGTATCGATTTACTTAATCTCTTTTTACCTGGGTACCACAACTACCACACAAGCGAAGCTGGGGAAGCATAGTCGGTGTTTTATAACAGATAACAAGATATCCACAAATGTCGAGCAATCTTTACCATTGTGAAATGCGTGCATTCAGCAGCGCAGACGTTATTTTAAATTTTAATTTCCCTCTGGGCAGAGACAGAACTGAAAATGAAATGAAATGCTCTGTCCTACGAATGAAACGCAAAAACTGTAATGTTTTGCTTTGTATTTAGCTATGATTAGTCTGGTGCTTGGAAGAGTTGAAGTATAAAATACTAGCCTTACTATAAAAAGTAGCCTTTGCATTATTCTGATGTATAATCTATATTACTTTAAAGTTTCATCAATATCCGTTCAGTAGTTTTTGCGTAAAATCCATCCTCACAAACTTTCGCGTTTCTAATATTAGTAGGATAAAATAAAAAAACACACAACTGCAATCCCCATGTTCCTCATCCTCAGATCCATACTCAGTACGCAGATCTGTGTGGATACCAAGAAGAATGTAGCTAGAGGCGTCCAAACATTATATTTGACACAAGCTTATGTTTCAAAGATATCAGGGGGTCTAGACAAATACCTGAGAGTTGTAGGTAGAGTAACATACATATATGTACTTAACCCTAACACAGTTTAAGTTTGTAGTAAGTTAGTACTGACTTCGATCATTTTGAAGAGGTCAAAAATGAGCCTACATTTTGGCCAAGTTAAAGATTTAAATAAAGATTTTTTGGTAAGTTAGTTTTTAATAGTTCTTAACGTTAGATATTTTTTAATGAAGTTATGAAAGGAGCCTCTTCTGAGGCGCACTGAATCCTTTTACCACACGGGCTGTTGTACCAGCGGTCACAAGTCACTTTTCGATCCCAGCACGCCTCAAGCTGGTCACTAACGTATTGCTAGACGAACAAGGAATGACCAGTAATACAACAAATTAAATTTACTTAATGTGTATTTGTTGCAACTAAAAAAATACTTCGGTAACATGAGAAACTTCAAATTTACATGAGATACTAACCACATTATTCACTCAACAGTCAAATATATAGTTCTGACCCAAGGATTCCCTGTGTCGTGGGTATCAGGAACGTGCACCACAATATCATACTCAAACCCGGAACAAACATCCCTCCGCAAACATTTGCTACTGGAATCTAATGCGTCCCAGCTACTTGCCCGTCTCAAATGTAACAATTGACAAGTTTGCTAGTCGTATTTTATATTTTCGGAAAAACTACTGTTATATATTTTGGTTATTCTTTTATGGAACCACACCGCGCTCTTCCCCAAAGAAAAAACATCTAAAAGGACTAAGCGGCTGAAGTGGCAGTAGGCCGGCATTTCTGCCGAAGAACCCACTTCTTGAGTGGAGACCGCGCCTAGGCAGTGTAGGACGCCGCCCTCCTGTAGGCTGTAATAATTAATATATTTTATCGAGGATTTCAATTAACATGACATCTCGGAGGTCAGTTTCCATCCTCACTTACACGTGGCAGAGTTACTTACACGTTGTTTCGGTTAATCTATACATATAAAAAGGTAAAGTTTGTATGTAGGGATTAATCTCCGAAACTGCTCATCTCATTTTCAAAAATTATTTCACCAATACTAAGAATGGACTTTCATGGTGGACAATGTGGACATAGGCTGAAATAATATGCCGTTAAAATAAAAAGACTTTTCGTGGATACCAATTTTGCTACGTAAGTCGTCGAAAAACGGTCGAGGGAATACGTTTTTACGAGCTATTCATCGGCTACCAGGTACAACGCGAGCGAAGCCGTGGGCTGTAGCTAGTTACAGAATAAAGTTGGTCAGGCATGAAGCAACTTGTGCTCGAGTTGCTTCATGTCTGATGGTGGACGGTGGCCCATGGTGGAGGTTGGCATTTGGAGGGGGAGAGCCGATGACTGGGCTCAGTGGCGCGCCATGGGAGAGACCTATCCCAGCAGTGGACTGCGATAGGTAGTGACAATGAGGACCAAGCATCACAGAGTTATCGGGGTTACGAATTTTTAAAAAAATATTTTAATGCAAATGGGAATGCATTTGCATTAACCTTCGGCAAAGACTTAGGCGTATTGAGTGACAGATATATGTAAAAATATCATTAAGACACGCTTATGTCTTTGCCTAATCTTAGTGCAAGCTCCCTGTGTATTTTAGTCGTTTCATACACACAGAATACCATAGAAAACGAATTATTAGCAGGCTTGCAAACAAATAACTATTAGAAAAATTAACATTCTTCACAAACAATGAAGCAGCATCATCTGTCACGTAAACATCTTTAAAATACAAAAGAGAACTTTTTAAATTCGTCCAAGCGTAACGGTATGCGTGCGCGCATCTTTTTCTCTCATTTTCAAAGTACATACACATAGCTATGTCGATACGTCTCGCTCCAACTACCCTATTGGAAAAAGCTGATAAACTATGATAATTGTATTTTATGGCTACAAATACACATGCCAGTAAGCATGCTAGTGAAACGAAACATGACATTTACTGGCATCATTATGCCGATTAAATACACACAAGTCAATGCTGCACGCACGACATTTGCTCCATGTCTTGCTTGTAAAGTTGTGAACATGTGACCCACAGAAGCAGTGTCTGCCCTACGGTTAAGTACTTAATTATCTACTATTCGTAAGTTATTTGTCCTGCGTTATGTTTGCGTGTTCTTCCACCCCCCTGAGACTTCTTGCGGCTACTGGCACTGAAAATACAAACACCTTGCGACCTGCTGGCATGCCAGTCACTTGGCATACTTTTCTCTGTCTTGATACACGATATGCAAGTAGCACGAATGTGCAAGTAGCATGCCAGCTACAGGCATGTGTATTGTCGGCTTTATGCACATGAAATCTCCCCAGTACACATTGAGGAGGCATTTCAATCAGTGACAACGTACGCGCGTGTAAACGAGGTCCTAATCAGAATATTTTGAACTAAATATTCACTATTAGAAAAGCTCGTCATCAAACTTCACAATCAGTGGCTTATTTTTTATTTAAAAATAAGTTCTACTCACTCTAGAGTATTTTAGTGGCAGTGAGTGCAATGATGAATATGTATGGGAACCAAGGAAGAAACAGGAGTTTGTATGGGACTGTGCGGTCCATGGTGCCGATGCCGTCTAGGGCGACGCCCATCGCATCCATGGAAGACATGTACACCCCGCCTTACTTCTACCACATACCACCTCCTCAGCCGCTGAACACCTTCCCTGGAAGGAAACGACGCAAAAGGGTGAGTTGATTGAATATTCAAGTCATTTGAAGCGATGTCTCTCGTGTTCTCCATACATTCTAAGAAACACTTGTGACGAAGCAAGCCACGGTCATCGGACGGACCGTCTTCATCAGCACGGTCTAAATGCGGATGGGGGACCATTAGTGGTGTTTCCACTGAGCGCTTCTGTGCTTCGTAGGTGCTCAACATTACAATGTTGGGGACCTTGTAGTGGCCTATTAGACATCTACACTGCGTTGGCCCATTAGAACTTATTTATTCGCTTGCAAGATACCCGGCCAATACATACTTATTTTTCAAAGTTATGAAATATTTATGTTCTAAATTACATACAAAACATTTTAGCCCTTTACCGCGATATTGAGAAAAAACATACATTGGATACCATGCATGGGTCAAACGTGATCAGGCCCAGGAACAGAGATAAACGTCCCAGAATACATGTGCATGAAAAGAGTCTCTAAGTTGCAAAGAATCCTTTCACGGTCTTTTGCATGCCTCAAAAGTATATTATGTCCTAACGTGACAAGGAATCATGATAGTGTTGAACGGACAAAAAGAGAAATCGCAACTTACTTTACAAAACATTATTTTCCAAAGCTCTTGTTAGCCATTTGTTCCTTCTTCCGCCGGTTCAAGATGAAACGAGACATAAGATGGTAAGAGGTATAGAATGACACTGTGAATACTGCCACATCGAGTAAAATTTTTCTAGCATCCATAGTTCAGTTTTTATTGTTTTCTCAATGTTTTCCCCGGTTTTTGAATTGTAAGTTTTTTTTGCATTTTTTGATATTTTGAAGGGTTTGTGTCAGTATTTCTTACAGAAGAATACGAAACTACGTAAAAAGTTTGTCTTGGCAAAACTCTTTGACAGAGTTTTTAAGTGATCTCGTGGTGCCAAAAAGTTCGTATTGTTCCGACTTTAATCGCCAGATGCCCTCTCAGTAAATATTCAAGACCGATAATCTAACCACTATGTCCCACCATTGTCTTAGACAATACTAACACTCAGTTGCTGATTCCACGAACGGTCACCCATCCAATTGATATTCTTAAATGACCCCTTCATCAAGGTCCTGTAGAAATACGAAGCTTTCTTTCCGACGCATAATACCAAGGTGTTTTTTTCTCAAAATGCTATTGTACGCTTTTTATTACACGATAGAGATATGTATCCTTACTCTACCTACCTTATTGAAAAAATAACAGGAACAATTACTTTATAACATAGTTTAAAATACAAAAAGCTGAAAGCTTTATCAAATTGTGGGCGTTAACTCATGACACCAGTATTAATTACCTGCAGATGACTGGTGCGGTATATTTTTAAATGAAGGGCCGTTAATATAACGAATGTTCCTAAATATTACCCAGGTCGCCACATAAAGTAGGTACCTACCTAGGTATATAATATTTTAGAGGCACTTACTATGTATAGAGTCTAAAGAATTAACTCACAGGTTACCTGCCTATATCTAAAGATGTGAATGAATCTACTACTGAAATTATAAGCTAAGCTATAAACCAATAAAATTTTAATAAAATTAAAACAACATACACAAACCCTAACTAATAATAAGTAAAGTTTCTTCAGCAGAACGGTAAAGACATGTAAAGACGTTCTGCCGGGCACGTTCCCAGAAAGGCGCTTATAATAATCCCAATAATTTATATTGAACGAGCTCATTCACTGTTCCTTAGCAAGTCAACTCTGTCTGTGACTATGTGTTCCATTTTTGTCACCGTTCTCGACACTGTGCCCCCATCGTTTCTGTGGTCTTTCGGCTTTTCTTCTGTGACTCTTGGTTGGTTCCGCCGGAACAACGAAAATGTAGGTAGTTTTATCATTCCATACGAATACGCCACACATGAGGTCATCGACATTACCATTAAAACGAATTTCAACTGTTCCCTTCTATCCATTTCAAACCTTTGCTTCTCTGGATAAAGCCATAACAATTAGCCTACAATAACATTAGAACATTTGTTATAAAATAGAGGAATATGTTATTTTTGTGATCTTTTCAAAATTTGCCATTTCAATCAAACTGACATTTTCAAATGATCATAGATAATTTTATTACCCTACAACTCTATCAAGAGTTTGAGTTTCTTCTGTAAATATTCTGTTTATGGTTATACCATGCAATATGTAATGAATAGGTTGAACTCAGATGAATGGTTACGTACTTGGGCTGGCGTTCCTATTGTCTTGTGATGCTGCTATTACTGAAAGCTGTTTTTCCCTAAACTTATCTAATTAATGCTTTTTCTGCTATGCTGCGTCATATAATAATGATAAGCAGCGACAACGGTCACTGAAACTACTGCTGCTTTTACAACTTGCCCCATGCCAAATATATTTCAAAAAATAAACTATATAGGTACAAAGACTTTCTTAAAAACTGATAACAGGATTTTAATATCTAGATGGTCAAGAATATAGGAAAAGTTTCAATAGGAATGGAACAACCTTCATAACTATCCTATCCAAAAAACCAAAACTCTTTTGCTATCTTCGGAATGTTGATATCACACAAACTAATCCAAATATTGTAACTAGCTTAGCAGTTCTGTTCTTCCCACAAATAATAGGTAAAAGGACAAATAATCAGCTTCATCTGTTTATTTTGGAATAACCTAATCAGTTTTACAAGGTTTCGAAGGTGGAGAGCCTTTTTCTGGTGGACATGGTGGTGGCGGAGGTGACCTTGGGCATTTCCTCTTCGGTGGAGGATCACAAGTTCCTGGTGGTCTTTTGACGTTCGTCAGATCTCTTGGCGGACTGAAGAGCCCGAAGGTATATGTGGTTGCTAAAGCACACCCTAGGCCTATAAGAAACAGTTGAAGCATATCAGACCGTTTTCTCACGTCCAATGAACGAGGACTAGCGTCCAGGCGTTCTTTGATCAAGTACGCGATATGTTTTCTGCCGGATTTCAGCCAGAGATGGACTGGCTTACAAGCTTTATGCATCTTGATATGGTTGAGAAGTTAGGACTAGAATTTTTTCGCAAGGTTTGTAGTTGTTGTCTAGAAATTCATGTCTGGTTTTGAGGTGGCCATTGGGTGTTTGACGTTAGGAGCCTGCAACATACAGAAACATTATGGGATTTAATATTATAGTTTTGTTTTATACTCGTAAGAATGAGTACTAAATCGGCACCCTCTAATGTGCGTAGCGTACTTAACCAGATTTTGTAAAATGTATAATATGAGTAAGTGAAGCAGGGCATTTGTAAACAATAGTGGGAATTTGCAACGCTAATTATTCAGATTATTTATTTGTTCATCACATTTACCATCATGGCCACCGCCGTTTTCGGCTAATTCGCTCCAAAACTGTTCCAATACATGAGATAAAAGCTGATGCTGTAACGACCAACAAAAATTCCTGTTTATTCATGACATTTTGCTTTCTAAATGACTTAGTTGACGTTTATGTTTATCAATGCCCAAGTCGTGTTAGTTACATACTAACATTGAAAGGAGGTCTATGTATAAATTACTATTATTTATTTATTTATTCAGAATACATTGTGACATCATTACAGGTTTTTTTTTGAAGCCTAAATCGATGAAATATGTAATTATATAGTATATAATATAATATATAGTAGGTATATAATATATAAGATTTGTAGACTAATCTATAATTTCTAAAACTACAGTCCTCTACAGTCCAGTAAAACTATACTTAAGGCTTTCGTAAGCGGGCTAGTTTTGTGGCAATATCTTGCTGCAATTTTATAGGTACATCTCTTTACTCTATACAATTGCGAAAATAAGTTGCCAAGAAACTTACCGTTACGTTACAAGCGCCCTAAGTAAAGTCCTAAATCTTGACCTCAAAAAAGAGTTCGATGGTCAACATCACAGAACAACCTCTTTGATGACCATCTACTTTCGTATTGTTCGTTCGTCATATCCCTAGCTCTGTTTTGGTCAACCTGCCCTAGAGGGCCCAGTGTCTAGTGATGAAAGAACAAGTTAGGTGAAAATCTTCGTAGGGTTCCCTAGGGTTCGTTGTCATTATAGGTCAATGTCAAGGCCACAGATCTTAGCCGATAAAGACTTTTCCAAAAACCTTTCTGGTTATGATTCATTTTCGTTTCATGGCTAAAATAACGAATGGTAGATACGAATGACCACACCTGACCATGAGGCAGGGCACAGCACAACATTCATAGAAATAGCATCGAAAAAAAGCCAATTACATAGAAACACAAAGACCAGGTAAACATAATCCCTGTTCACAACAGAGTGCGTCACTCTGACGGGTCTATTCAATGTGGTCCCGTGTATCTATTGATACAGACTTTATTGTGTGCGTGGGTCCCTGCGCAGGAGTGTCCCATGTAGAGGTTAACTCAGTGGCCTTCACCAGAGATGCATTGGGTGGGGACCGGTTTCATTTATCGATACCACAATCGATTCGATCATTGAATTTTGAAGGAACTCTATCCATCTATCAAATAATAGAATCGTATGAACATTTGAAAGTTTATTTACTTATACGATAACTACACGTGGTACTTTCGTTATCAAATTGACCGATAGTGCCAAACATACCGGTAAAATGCTTGCATGGAAAATAGCATGATAATTGTTTACTATGTTCGCAGTTGAGTGGACTATGTGGTCATTCGACGTCTAGTTGTTTCTTGTTGTGTTTTCAAACTAAACTTTCAAGCTCGGCTCCGAGGCTCTCGAGTCCGCGCCGTGCCTCCTTGTAGTGGGAGAGCAAAACCTGTAGATACTGTTCGTTCACTTCGAGACGGATACCTGGATCGAGCGTCGTCTCTTTCACTCGTACGGCAAGACACACAAAAAGTCGAGCCTCTGTTTCACCACACCACTCTGGTATGCAAAGATTGATAGCATTTAGGACCATTCGGTTTTGAGAGTGTCCAGAAATCACGCACGGTTAACTTTTCGCCGCCTGGCGTCCTTACGAGCGGCCAGACTTTACAAAACTTTTGCCGACTGTTCCTGTACGAACTTTGGTTTGCAACGTAATGTCATTATTGCAGTTTATTGATTCAAGGCAGTGGTGTAACTAGTTTGTTTAAAGTAAGCCAGTGAAGCCTTATGGTGCGGGCGGTGTTCAACTATTTGCGCTAGATGCGTTTTTATTTAGAAACTCCAGTGCGGTCGAAAGTTTAGTGTTGTGAAATGTGCAGTGCTTGACAAAATCTTGGTGTGTAATGTGTGCAGAGCAATGGATACAATAGCATCTGACAACGGATTAGTGGTGAATAATTTGAACCATGTCCGGAGTGATTCTCAGGTAAGCCGCCCCGCTCGCTCTGAGTAGGTATCGATGGGGCAAGCAAAACACGTTTGCTGTTGCATTGCTACCTATGATGTAGTGTAGTGCAATGACTCTATAATTTCGATACATTTTGATGTTTGAAGTGCCTAGGTATCTTTCGTTGTTCATAGATTTACCTATAACTTTTATTTATGCGTTACAATATTTTTTTAACAATCAATATCTACCAACCTAAATCTACTTAGTTCTGTTAGAAACTGTGTAAAATATAAATGACCTTCAAATATTCTTAAAAGGCACCTATCTATATATACATATAACTACCTATCCTGTAATTTACTTTTGTTGTGCGATTTAAAAATATACGTAAGTCGTAGGTACAATACCTATCTTGAATTTAAACAAGTTTCGAGTAGGTAGGTACCTACCTACTTACAGTTAACTCTATAACAAGCTCAAACTTTGTGGATAAGTAGGTATCTATATTGCCAGGTACTAGTCTCTCGGTAGAGTCGAATATCAAATAATTGCGTGTTATGCTTACAATAATCTTAGGTAGGTAGGTACCTAGGTAGGTAAGATGTTTCTCAAATGTCTCGCAACAACTTCACTCTACTAAACTCTTGGTAGAGTCAAATTCTTACCATTACAAAAAGTACCTAGGTAGTTAATAGGTAAACAAAACTAAAGGTAGTTGGGTACTAGCTAGAATATCGTTCCATGAGTTCCGTGATGATTTTACGGGTTACTCTAGAGATGTCTCCACTTCTTTCTTCATTGTTCAGTTTGCACGGCGAATTCTATTTTGGTCTTGATCTTGTTCATGCAAGTTTTCCTACAAGGCTAGGTCATTTTATGGTTTACGTAAAAAAAACTTACTTTTAATTTTATAACAATGCTGTGGATGTAGCCAACTCATGTCTAAGTCAAAAAAAATAGAAAAACAATAGAAATTTCTGTAATTTTACTAGGTAAATTCATTTGTGCCATTTCTAAGTAGATAAGTAGTCTACCTACCTGGATAATTGTATGCCTGTCCTGCACTTAGATTAAGCAAAGACTCAGGCATGTCTTCTATGACAGACTTCTATGAAAAAAGTCAGGCACACCTAAGTTTTTGTCTAACTTTAGAAGAAATCGGTCACTAAAACATGCCTAAGTAATTAATTACCTACCTATGCATGAAGTTGGTAACATGACATTTCACTTTGGTGTCTCTAACCATTGACGAGAAAGTCTTCAATCAGACAAAAGAAACTCTACATTTTGTTATTCATTATTATCACATTGCCACTGTAATCTAATTCAATTAAAATATTTCCCGGGTCTTATGAAGTCTTCACCATTTTTAACGAAATTAATGTTAACCTGCAAAGGGTGCACCTACTTAGGTAGGTATCTACGGCGACTTACAGCAGCAGACGGCCGATACCTACAAACTTGATTAACTATTTTTCAGTTTAAAGGATTTCGGATGTTCCCAGACAAATCACACCACTGCAAAAATTACATGGGCAGTGGTAGGTGAATAGTCTCGCAACTGCCTGAAGTTGCGTTGTCGTGACCACGAATTGGGGATGTATCTACTCGTAAGTGCGTTTTTCCAGCTGCAGACAGCTGAATGGACTGACAAGCTAGCTGCGCTGTTGCCGTCCACACGTTGGCGATGGTCGCTTGAAGCGATCGTAGTGTGGTTCGTGTGAATGGAACTATTCACATTTTTTCATACAAACTCCTGATAGGTTAGGTACCTACCTTTCAGCGATAAGACTGCCCATTGTGTTCTTTTATTATGTTTCTGTGTTTATACTGTAAATTGGTGTTATGCACAATAAAGAGTTTATCTATCTATCTACTTAACACCTATTTGTTGCTATCGTGTGGTTGTGGTGTGGTTGTGCCGTACCGTACATTTGAAGGCACTGTGAAGCAGACGCTCGCTCCTGACGAGCGTCTGCTTCACAGTGGCTTGCTTCAACGGCGTTAAAATCGCTCCTGTTCTTGGATTTTATCCAATACACCTACCTATAAGGTATTTATATGAAAAAAGTGTTTTACCAAATTGCAAAATAGGTATTTGATATCACCTATTTGAGCTTATGCTTACAATAATTAACAAAGCACGTTCAATTATAAGCGACCGTAAAATCGAATGGATCTCCAGTATGAAAGACGTTTTTTGTCCAAAATCGGAGGCACAAAGCACATGTCAGTGACGTCATCGATCCCGCCAAAACCACAGATCAATCAATAGTTACTGCGCCAAAACTAAAAACCTGTTTTGCGCCTATTCGCATCTGTCGACGGTAAAGTGGTTATCGTAAATTATTTATTTTTGGGTTCCTTCTCGACCTAGAGCCCTCTCGTTCGTACACCGTTAACTTCCAAAGTAAATATATATTTTCTTGCAAATAATAATTTTATTTATACAACTTTGTACCTACGAGTAGGTATCTATATACTTACAAAAAATACACATGGAACAGCTATCTAAAGACCGTTGAAGAAGCCGCGAACAGCGCAGTTCCCCGCGGACCTTTTTGATCATTTACCATTTTCTCCAAAATTACCGGCCTATTTCTCAGAAATATAAAAGCTACGAGTGTGTATAGTAAGTACTGTTTAGTTTTTACTTTACACACTCGTACGACGACGACCACGGTGGCTCGGCGAGAGAGTACTTCATTCCGTCGCAAGAGGCACGGATTCGATTCCCGCTGCGGGACAATATTTGCATGTTCTGCAGATATAGTATAATGCTGGACATTATGCACACAGCATCATCTAGCCCCAAACTAAGCAGAGCTTGTATTTTGGGAACTACATGACTGATATACTATACTAGTTAAGTATGTACCTTTTTTGTAAATACATACATATTTTACATAGAAAACACCTAGACCCAAGACAAACATTTGCAAATCATACAACATTTGTCTCGCAGCGGGAATCGAGCCCGCAACCTTCTGCGTCTCTGGCGGGCCTTCGCCCACTGCGCCACAGAGGTCTTCGATATGTTAGTGTTGTGGTACCACGGTACGCGTAGTGCCTGATACCCACGACACAGGGAATCTTAGTGTGGGGTCAGGACTATGTTGTGTCTGTTGGGTGTTATTTTTTTTTATCCTAGAGATTCCAGAGTCTCAATACTTGTAGACTCGAGACTCATCGACGATGATAAAAAACATCATAATATAAACGCTTGGAATAAGTAAACATTTTGTGACATAAATTTGGAAAATTAATTGGTGCAAGACCGGGTTCGAACACACGACCGTCAGATAGGAAGGCGACATACAGCCCTGGCCAACACGGCTATAAAACAAAAACACTTCACTTATATTAGTAATTTAGTTGCCCAGTAGCGTATTACTTAGTTTTTTACTAAATGTTATGACGAGATATACGGCTCATATGACACGGTTTTCCGCCAAGAAGATAAAACATATTTTGTCCTTCTCTTTTGTTGGACAGAATAGGCGACAGAAATAGTTTTTGTCTTCTCTTTCGTAGACAAAACTTTGTCTTGGGTGCTCATGCTAAGCGGGCTGATATTCCATCAGCCCGCTTAGCATGGCTGTTGCCGTTGTCTATTAACAATCCTGAGGCATTACCGATACGTTGCTTATACGACTCAGAAGGACTCTTTTTACAAATTTATTAAAAATGCATTTTTGTAGACGAGTGAGTCATAAAAATGAGATTCCCACGTATAAATAAATCCACTACAAACAACCTTCAGCAGGTTTTTTACCTACGCGATTTCCGTTTGTTGATGCAAATATTTGTATTGAAAAGCTTAGTAAATTCAAATTACGCACCAAGTCAAAAGGTTTTAATATAGATCATTTTATTATTTACATCTCTTTATTAAATTGCGTATGGGTTACCTAATAATTTTTATGTCTCTATTTATGTTGTTTTTTTTTACTTACACTCAACACTAATTATCTTATACTTCAAGTCATCAATATCATCAAAAGAAAATTGAGGTAAATCTAGATTTCTACAACCATCCAAACCTCACTTTTTCTTAATGTATTTTATGTACAAAATTTGTTTTAACGCTTAAACCTTCTCATGAGTCAGCGTGGTCCGGTGCATTACACCCTGGTATTACTGTGGAATGCCTGACTGCCTAGCGATTCACACAGTGGTCGATTGAATCATGCCTTTGTCCCTAGGTAGTCGCCATTTTATAAAATCAGTCTTTTACTTGTTTTCAATCTATTCTCTTGACTACATAAACTAATATAGAGCTTTTAGCTTAGCTTACCCTACTCTGTCGTATCAGTTTTCATATATTGTAACGAGTTTTTCGCTAGGCTATAAGTGAGTGTGACTTTCTCTGTGTCAAAAGGGCTAATTTTTATCTTATGATTCCCTGGGCATCTAGACAAATACCACTTTCTGTTGGCGTTAACGCCTGCGGAAAGATTGTATTGTATGGAAATGTCAAATTCCTTGACAAATTTGTGTTAGCGTGAGGTATTTGTCTAGACACCCTGGGCTAGATTAGCGCATCAGAAAGTAGCATGAAAATTGCAGTTTATAACATCATGCGCCAGACCGTGGACGGCCGCGCGTACAAAACTTGAGAAATACGCACTTCTTCGTATATCTCTCTCAAATCCGACATCTAATTGCCCGACGGGTTCCCGACACCTAACTGCCTGCCATGAACATCCTAAACTGTCGTTTAAGAGAAAACGCAATTTTCTGTCTAAAACAGTTTCTTCGAGTTTTTTTAACGTACGTAGGCTATCTACGTACGTAACGTAGAAGAAATGGCTGGTGTTATAAAATTAAGAAGCTAAAATGAAAATAAATAATTTTGGGTGTTCTATCATGTTACATTTAGTTAATTAGAGAATTTGAATTTGAATTCATCATATATTCTCACAAAACTAATCATGTTCCAAAACTATAAGACATTTCTAATCCTTACTACCTTCTCCTACCTTCACGGAAACTATCTTACTAATATTAAAACATGAAAGTTTGTGAGGATGTTTTTTCCTCATTCACACAATAACTACTGAACGGATTTTGATTAAACTTTATAGTAATATAGCTTATACATCAGAATAACATATAGGCTACTTTTTATCCGGGTTCCACGCGAGCGAATCTGTGGGCAGGAGCAAGTACAGAACTAAATCGTATCTACCCAATACATAAAAACTTATTTCACTGTTTTGTTGTCACAATACTTGACTCGCGCTCTTTAGGTCTAATTAACGTCTTTCTCTGTAGTGTATTTATGAATATGTCATGAATCACGTAGTTAGCTAGGTAATATGCCCATTCAGCTCTAAAAGTTACTCATATAGGTCGTCTGCAATACTTCCCGTCTAATCTCAAAATAGCTGCTGAATGCAAAACGATGATACTACCTACTAGCTGCCTACGATTTACCCTTTGGTTCATATCATGCAGTTCCTAACTTCATAAATAGGGTACGGGTATTGCAAAACATTGCCCGTCGCCTTCATTTTACTATTAAAATTAATAAATAAAATAATGCTGGTCATTTTTCACACAGCATCATAGATGATGCTGTGTGAAAAATGACCCCCTAGAGCCCCAAAGTAAGCAGAGCTTGTGATATGGAAACTACAGGACTGATATAGACTACTTATTTTTTTTATAAATACATTACATATTAATACATAGGAAACACTCAGCCCCAAGACATTCTAATATTTATAATATTTGCAGATTATTAGAACATTTGTCTCAATACAAGCATTTATTAATAAATGCGAAAGTATGGACGGATGTTAGATGTTTGTTGCTAAACAAACTTCTATCTTTGTTACGGCTGAACCGATTTAAATAAGTATAATTCGTTACATACATACCTATTTTATGTTACTTTTTTTCATATAAGTTCAGTATCCGTGCGGGCCAAACCGAGGGCAAAATAAAAACCCTTCAACATGACATTTTGGCATAGAATGTCCTTTTAGGCATGTTTACATCGAATGTTCGTCTTTTTTCCTAATCCCGTTTACCACACTCTGATCCCTGGCATTTCCTTAAAACGGAATACATTATAAACAAGTTAGTAAAAAATAAATAACCTAGATTCTGAAACAGTATAATAGCACAAACTACAAAGCCAGTCCTAAAGCCAAAGCCAAGAAATTAAATTAGCAAGCACTCAATTTACCGCAACTTTGTAATCACGCGAAGTGGCGGGCGAGCAAGCGAGTCAGTTTTCGCGCGTTTTCACTGACTGACCATAAACAACTTCGCTCATGGCAGTCACTGCGCATTCCATTCCACCAGCGGAATAGAAATTCGATTCAATTAATATAAAAAGTATCGATCGGTTTATTTCAACTGTCATCATCGAATCACAGTATGGGGTGGGTAAAGCTATTAACTTATTAGAAGCTATCCTGCCCTATTCTCGTAATTCTTTCACAACCAACTTTCAATATAATATTGCGTCAGTAATATACCTGTCAATTTTCAATTATGACGTTTTTATAAGGAAGAATTGTCGTTTTTTTTTAAACAAAATACCGATTTTAACGTTGTCTTCGAGACTTTAGTTTGTTCATGGCAAGGATGATATAAATTGCATCCATCTTCGCTAGATAGCATTGAAGTAGTATTTTTTAAAGGAAGTTTTTTCAACAAAGAAGTTGAGACAGACGAGCTTTTCACTAGACGTCTGACACAGACGTCCGTTTAGGTACCGATATTTTACCGTTTAGGTACCGATATCAACTAAGAGCTAGTTAAAATCCTGGTGTGACCTGGTATCGGAAAAAACAGAGTTGGTCATTAAAAACAAAACTGATCATTCCGTCCTAGACGTAAACTATACTTCGAGCGCTATTTACGAGGGTGGGTCAATAAGTCCGTGACTTTTTGCATTTTCCGCTTCGTAAAAAAGTAAATACCTACTCTATGTTCAACAACCATCCTTGAACAGATGACTGTCAAAGTTTGAATTATTTTCATCGTTTGGTTTATCTATGGTAACCCTTGAAGAAAGAAAAGCGCGGGAATTTTTAAGAAAATGGAAATGTGTGAATTTTCGAGTGCTCATTAAGCATTATTTTTTTGCAAAAAAAAAACCGTTACGGATACCAATAAAAAGCTTGATAAATACCATTGAAATCGATGGGACTCCGCACCATCGATTTCAATGATAAAAAACAGAATTTCGGTATGGTCGCACAAGCACAATTGATGCCGAACGTCCTGGTCGCTCAGTTGAGGTCTCTACAACCGAAAAAATTAAAAAATCCACGATATGGTGTTGGCCGACCAGAGGTTGAAAGTGCACGAGACTGTAGAGACCATAGGCATATCTCATGGCTCGGTAGTTTTGATTTTAAAGGACCCACCCTCGTATGTTTTACCCCCGACAGGGAGCGATACTTCTCTGTTCTGAGGTTGTACCATTGTGTTGTGTCAGATCTCAGAATACTAAGAGATCTCTTCCATCAAATTAAGTTTTCTTGAACCAATTACAGCTAGGACGTACGTAAGTTTAATCATTAGCTTGCGTCTAAAGACTCCGTAATGTAATGAATGACGATCGTTTACGAATGCCTCGGCTTTCTTTGAGATGTCAGTTGCCACCTCTACGATAACTGGAAGTCTATGGAAAACAACTGGTTTGTAGTTATGGATGGGTTTCACTGTTGCTATCTAATGGTTTAGGAATTCATAACTTTGAGTTAGTACCTAGTACTTAAATTGTGATAACTTAGATTAAATTCTTGAAGTATAAATAATAATGCTGGTAATTTTTTCACAGCATCGTCTAGCCCCAAACAAAGCAGAGCTTGTATAATGGGAACTACATGACTGATATACTTACTACTTATTTTTTTATAAATACGTATATACTGGTTAACTCACCATGGTTCACAACCAACAACGAGATTCATGAATACCTACAAGTCCCCACAGTAGAAGAAGAAATTAAGGATAGAGGAAGACGATACTTAGATCGCCTCAAATGCCACGCCAATCCGCTAGCAAGAGCGCTAGTCGAAAATCCAAGCGTCACAAAGCGGTTGAAGAGGACCAATATCTTGGATATACTGCATAAATAAAGGGAAGAAAGACTAATGAGTCAGGATCCCAAGCGCCATTTATCTTCCAACCCATCCGCTTATAGTCCACCAACTGATTGCGGATTTACTAAGAAAAAAAAAAAAGAAAAAAAAACGTTTATAGAAAACACCCAGACCCGAGACACATATTTGCAGATCATACAAACATTTGGGCACGGCGGGAATTGAAGCCGAACCTTCTGCGTCTCAGGCGGGCTCGCCCACTGTCTTCTCGGCGGTAGAAAAAACCGTTGCATAGGATCTTCATGCTAAGCATGCTGAACTTAGGCCTCCTGTAATGCCATGATGAACATATCGTGGACTATCTCCATCTATCGAGGGTCTATCAGGCCTTCCTTTCTACACTAACTAACCTTTCTTTCCCAGCGATTGTCGGTTCTGCGAACTATAATTCCCTTTTATTCTCAAATCAAAATCAGCTAAACTGAACATTCCTAATAACTTTTCGATTAATTCATGAATATTCAAACGAAACTTTCATCAAATTGATTGCGGCAAATTAATTAAATCGATGGATAATTTTTATCATCCTAAGTTTTTGTAATAACTCAGCGATAAAATAAATCGATCATTTTTACATTTTCCATGTTGAAGGCAACGATAGGTAGGTAGGTATTTGGTATTTATGTGATCTACAGAAGTGCAAGCTTTCTGATTTTTGAGTTCAGACTTAAGGAGTAGAGTATCTAATGGGTATCTTATGGAAAGTAGGTACCTATCTGCTTGCTTTGGTCAGAACATGACTGCATTAGAAATTATGCTCTGAGAGTAAATTGTGGATAATTGTGGATAATGAAATAATAAATGAATTTAAAAATAAAAATAGGTAAATATAACAATATACCTATTGTTGTAGAGTGTAGAACATAGTAGAGCAGAAAGTGGAGAGTAAACTATAGTTCCTATACCTACTTTGATACGTAATGGGAATTATAGAAAACTAGGTACCTATCGATATAAATAGGTTACCTACCTAAGTAGGTAGGTAGGTGTTAGAATTCCCATCACGACACTGTTAAATCACTCGATACGGCTATACCGGCACACTACTGATTTTTCTCAGACAATCGCCAATCACGAGTCTATTGAAATCGTGATGTAACATCAACGTTCTATGGTATGCTCCGAGCGAGATTGAATATTTTTTAACAAACTGTTGAGGTAAACAAACCTAGGTTTAAAGGTGCGCAAAATGCAACATCTAAAATTAAAGATAAGACAGGTACCTACCTAGGTACACAACGTATGCATTAGCAGAGCGATGCGTCAAACAAAGCGTTACTTAGCAAAAATAGTGTCTAAAGTCTAATTTAATATTGGCCTCGATTCTGTAGTACACTGACTAAACTAAATTTAAACTATCGCTCTCTTTTACTGATAGTGTACGCAAGAAAGAGATAGCTACAATTTTAGTGCTGTGTGCTGCTCTCAAATCAGTTTACGTGCAGCGGCACGTTTCTTCAAGAAAAGCGTTTCTTCGTGTTTATAGTCAGCATGTTTTGATAAAAAATGGTTCGAAAATTGGTTCAGACGCATGAAACTTTGTAGAGGCTGGTGGAGAGTTCTTTAAAAAGATTTAATTAAAATATTTTATCCATAGAAGTTAGTTTTTTAGTTTCTCAAAACTTTCTGAGTATCCCACGTATTCTGTGCCGAATTGGGATTGATTGAAACAAAATAAGAAGCTAAATTATTATTAAACTATTTCGTGGGATTGGGAGGGAAAAATATTTACATTGAACCCTTTTTTATAGGTACCTAGGTAGGTACATTAGTTTTGATCCTATACTATGATTTCCTGTATCACCGTCAGTGCCTACCTAGACCCGGACAAATATCTGTAGAACATGCAAACATTAGTACTGTAGCGGGAATCGAACCAGCATCTCATGCGTCTCAACAGGCTACTCGCTCGCCGCGCCATGCAACATATGAAGATAAAAATAATTACGATATAACTATGGATCACAGAGTTAATAGCCATGGGAGTTAATAGGGAGTATGGTTGGGTATAACAATAATTTGAATTTTCCCACATTTTTAATTCTTGTATCAGTCGTTCCAAAGTCAACTACTCTCCTTCCTTATAAAGGCAAAAAATATGTTAGGGTATAGGTAACCTTGCAAACAACCAAAGCGTCGGTGTATCAATGCTACCACCATCTCAATACCAATAACAGCTGCTTGCTTCGGGCATGCGAAGCGCACTTCACTTCATACTGGACAAGTTTGTTCTAGATGGCAAAGTTTAGAAACTTCATACCAATCAGTCACGGCTCCATTTTATTTGGTTTGACTTGTCTGACAGTGACAGTTGTTGTACTTGTTGAGTTGTTTGACTGACTTGCCTTGCTTGACGTGACGTCTTTCTTGAAGATAAATTGTTGCTCAACCAACACGTGGTCATGGCAAAATACTATTCATTTTAGTTTCATATCGTAAAAATGGCTATGTTAGCGGAGCCTCGTCGAAAGCAAAAAGTAATAAATCTACGTGCGAAAAACAACGCGTGGAGCAATGACAATACCAAGTTCGGTCAGCGTATGTTGGAAAAAATGGGATGGAGTTCTGGCAAAGGCCTTGGTGCTCATGAGAACGGTATTGTGGAACATGTAGTGGCCAAATACAAGAACGATGACAGAGGGTTGGGTTTCGAAGACCGGAACGACCAGTGGACCAAACACGAGGACGATTTCAACTCGCTGCTGGCGAATTTATCGAATGGTAAGTCTTAACCTATACTGTTTCCTATTCAAGTTGTAAACATTGTTGTACCTACCGTTGTTCACAATCAATCCTTGTAATATATATCAATCAGTACCTAGTATTTTATCAAATATTTGACCTTAATTTTATTATGAATGCAAAAGTATGGATGTCTAAATGTTTGTTGCTCATAAACTTTGTGACGGCTAAACCAACAATGATGAAATTTGGAATGTATATTGTTCATGCCCGAAAATAACACATAGGCACAAATTTATAACAGTTCTTATTGCTTTTAGGTGATGTTCAAGATGAAAAGTTACACAGTGGTGTGTCTCTAGAAGTGAAATCAAAGAAAAGCAAAGCTCGTGTCCACTACCACAAGTATACCCGAGGAAAAGACTTAACTCGCTACAGCGAAAAAGATTTAGCTAACATATTTGGTAAAAAAACACTGAAAAAGAAAGACAACACTGCTGAGATATTGAAAGCCGATGATTTAAAAACTACAGAGGTAGTTTTCACAGATAAAGGGAGTATGGAAGACTATTTCAAGAGTAAATTGGCTTCTTTGAAAGGGAAAAATAAAGTGTCCTTCACCAACAACTGTGATAATGATAAAGCAGACTTCAGCTTCAAGGGGTTTGCTGGAACAGGATTTGAAGAGACTGGGGAATTAAATACAGAGGAACAAAGTGAGGTAGCTTTTCAAGGGTTCTCATTTTACAACAACAAAAGTGAAAATAAATCTTTAGAAAATTCAGTCAAAATGGATGAACCAATTGATAACCCTCCGCAGTCAGGTAAAAAGAAATGTAAGAAAAACAAAAAATCCATTAAGGACAAGGAGGTTGATGTTAATTATGAAAATGCAAGCCTGGGTAATGAGTTAGAAGCTTTACCTGAAGAAAATGTTGAAGAAATTGAACCAATTAAAAAGAAAAAATCTAAAAAGAATAAACACAAAATTGAAGAGGAAACTGAAACACTTGAGGAGCCTAAAAATAGAAAATTAAAAAAGAGAAATGTTGAAGAACTTTTTGATAAAGTGATTAATGTGCCCAAAAAGAAGAAAAAAAGGAAAAATAAAGATAAATAACTTTGAAAATAAGTTTTTTTTTTGTTTTTACACAGTATCATCTATCCCCAAATTAAGCAGAGCTTGTATTACGGGAACTATCATGACTGATATACTACTTAAATACTTTTTGTAAATACATACATATTATACATAGAAAACACTCAGACCTGTGGATGGAATGATGCTGTGTGAAAAATGTCCAGCCAGCTTATTTATTATCTCTACTGAAATATCGATTCTGTATTTTAGTCGATTTTCTAAGCGTAAATCACTAGTGGTTAAACTCATGCGGTCTTATTACGAAACGTGGTCTAAACTCGAGTTTAAGCCAGGACTACTAAGTCCAGGTCTAAATATAGACCTTTGGTTTAGACTTGACTTTATTACAAAAGCAGATTTTTCCGAGGTCTAACTAAACCCAACTAAAACTCCGGTCTACGTGTATCATTCAATCGTTCACTAACAACAGCCAATGATCGTGGACTTTATATGCTCCAAACATCGATAACGTTCCATTCCTTTAAGAATCTTGAAAAAAGGTGCCAGTTATTAAAACATATGATTATTTATTCGCCTCGATAACCAGTCAGCTTATTATTAAAATAAACAGTAACACTCTCTGGAAAAAAAAATCAAATAAATTTTTACTAAGAAGTTTCCGGTTACGATTATTTACTTGAAACGAAACGTAAGCGGCTAAGGCGCTAAAATTACCTTTTTCAAAATCGCAACAATCAAATTCAAGTCTATTTTCAAGCTTAGTCGTTTAGGAAACACAAAATAATATAGTACGAATTATCGAAGATGCACAAGCACATTTAAATCTGTATAAAGAGATGACAGATTTAGCTAAAACCAGAGATAAACTAGGGGACTGGCTGGTTTAATTATAAACCACAGATAGACCGCGGTTTTTGGCTTAAACCTTGTTTCGTAATAACAATTTTCTAAAACCAGAGTCTAAACCCCAGTTTTTTAAACCTTAAACTTGACTTAAACCACGTTTCCTAATGAAACCGGTTAAGTTGGCAAGCAGGCAACGCTACGTGACGGTCCATGCAAAAAACTGGGTCGAGTACTGACTGACGCCAAGCTTCAGTTCAAACGAGCTTTGTTTCAGTCTGTCACTGTCAGTGTCAACTGTCAAATCAATTCATTGATTTGATTTCACAGCGTGGTGATTTTATATTGCTTTTTTATTTTTTTCAATCAAACAGAGAATTCATTTCTTACGTTCAATAGATAATGGTTATTTTTCTCGAATTTACCGTACAAACTCTATCAAAATCATTCGTAATTCGTAAAACTTGTGTTGTGGCGAAGCGTGGCAAATTATGATCATGGTTATTCACGACGAAAGCGGATTACTAGAATTTCCATCAGTAATAAAGAAACCACTTTTCGAACCCAATTCATACGTTATTCCAAACAACCCAGGCCAGGATTACGAGAGCACGAATGACCTCCCTGAATCTGATGAAAAAGTAATAACAAAGAAAAAGTCACTGGAAATAATAGATCCTTCTGCATTTCCATCAGAAAATGATAGCAGTAGCAACCAAATCAGCGCTGAAGACTTAGAAGAACTTAGAACTGTGTACGAAAACTGCAAATCAGTGATTAGAAAGATTGAGAGAAAGTATGGCCATTTATTGGACTTGACGGAGCCTGAACAGAAGAGACGAAGAAAAAACACGAGAAACACAACAGATGACGAAAAAACTGAATGCCAGTGTACTTTCAACAAGAAAATAGTGTTTGATGATGATGGAAAAGAACTAGCTGTAGAAACAGGGCCTGCTGATCATATTTGCCCCAAAAAACCACGATATCAGTTACAAACAATCCAAAACAATGACTTACAAATTGAGTATTACCATCAACGCATAGAATTACCTGATAGTCTTCAAGAGTTGAGAACAATTTTACAAAACCCAGCTATCGAGTTAACCTATCGGAATCAAGTTATACAAAAAGTAAGGGATGTTAAACAAGAATTTGCCAATGAAATAAAATTTAACAAACACTCAATAGTTGAGAAGATAAAGGCAAATATGGATGAAATGATTGATTTTAAGGGCACTAATTTATCCTCATTGCTTGGATATGTTTATTAACTAATATTGATATAGTCGCTATATCCATGATTAACAATATTTTGCAAACTTTGCTAATAAACTAGTATGAAATCTGACTATCATTATTTTATTTATCATGAACCTTATCAAACCATTGAAATTCATATCTAATTGAAATAGAACAAATGAATACTGGCTCCATTCTGTGCATTGAATAGAATAGGATATGTTTATTTGCCAGAACATAATTTTGTATGATAAAGTCTTATAAAATACATTATAAAACTTGAGAATTAATATTTAAATATTAGTAAGTGAGTATAGATAAAATTAAAAGTAAAAAACATCTATTTTGTGTAAAGTTGAATGTCCCTGTAGTCAAAAATTTGGTTTAATAAATAATAACATTTTAGTTTTATTATAAACACATTTTCAGATTATTGGGATGATTGTTAAAAAGTTTAATTGTCATTAATAAGCCTCATTTTGTGTTCTTTGTAGGTTATAGGTATTTTGGGTTGTGTGATCTGTTGTTAGTTCCATACCTTAGTCTTAGAGAAAATTAGTTATTTATCCTGAAAGTTCAGGATACTACCTCCGTGACGTGGGGGAATCTCCAACCCTGGCTTGGTAGGCGGGTACCTATGTGATTTTAGGGGGGGATTTAGACCCTCTGCCCACCGCTTCCACGGCCACTGTATGTAGATTAATGTAATGAACATACATTTAGCATGTTGCGAGGGACGTGTCAAGACAAGGAATCGCTCAAGGATGGGAGACGCGAGGTTAAGCGGCCTGTGCATGCTCAGTGTTCACAGAAAAAGAGTAGAGATGGATACTGAATTTATTGTCAATTTGATGAACAAATTTGGGCAGCAACCCAGACGCCTTCAGTTTGTATTCAAACAGTAACTTAAATAAAAAAAAAAGTTTTCTATATATTTTCTTTTCTGACAAAGGGGGTGCAAGTGCACCCCCTTGCACCCTGCTCCCGGCGCCCAAAGAAATAGGATCTACATTGATAGCAGCCATGTAGATAACTTGACTTTGTAACGTTTGATTATAGAATGGCCACTGTCCATAAAAGAAACAATTAGTAAATCGCGTGAATTCTATTCGGAATGCATCCGTGACGCCTCGCAATACAAGCTAGTTAATTACGTCGATGTTCACTCATAAGTTTGTAGGTGCCTAGTTGCATGGTGAATAATGATGTGGCCGCATACCTAGCGTTTACTGTGAACATGAGCTTTTTGTATTACAGAATGTAACTATAATCTGTTAGGTTCGCTATGGTGACAAAATTGAAGGAGAACAAATTAAATGCTATAGGTACAGTCTGCATCACGAACACCAACTTATCTTTAACGCTTACCGTACATTGCTGTGCTTATTACAATCGAATCTAATAATAACATAGCGTTGCCATCTAGCGTCGGAAAAAGAACTATTTTAAAGTGGTAAGAGCCACCTTGCCTTACCTTCGTAGTTAGATTCTTAAGCATATAAAAATAGGCACCTACTGAAGTACAAGAAAACAATTCAACTAATGCCCTCCTGCACTAACTAAGCTTAGTCAAAGTCTTGGGCATGTCTTCAGGGCATTTTTACCCGACTGCCCCAAGGAGGGTAATGGTTGTCATTCGAATCGTCTTGATCACGAGAGTGACGTAGAATGCACAAAATGTTAAAAAAATCATATGGCGGTATGCCGCCATAAACGATGTCTGATTTAGAAAAAACTGGACAAGTGAGTGCGAATCTGACTCGCGCACCGTGAATTCCGTACAAACTTGTGCCTACATATGTTAACCAAAATACCTTACTAGTTCATCAACTATAAAAACACCAAACATTGCTCTAACGAAAAGATAAGTCGGATTGAAAGACAAACTTAATTTTGTATTTCGCCCGAACCCTAAAAAACAATTGAAACCTTTCTGTGGTGTCGCGTGCGTAACCGGAACGTTACCGTTCGCTTAGTTACGTGTAAATAGAGCTTTAATTTGCATAACAGTACCTACACCATTCCAGCCAGTCTAAAACAGCAGTGGCCTAACGATGCACACATTGAATTCCGTATGATATTTAGAACTGTCGAAGTATAGAGTTTGGGCTGAAGGCAAGGTTGGTTGTTCAATCTCATAAGGCGCACGGCCGCGTCATCGTTGGACGCGACGCCTACGATACAACCTTTGCGCTTGTGTTTATTTTTAAAAAGTGTGTCCTATTCCTAATTTGAATAACTTACTAAGATAACCGAAAAGATTGAGAAAACTTTTATTTTGCTTCGTCAAGTGTTTTAATTCTGAATTAAAAAAAAACCGCTTGTTGCAAAAAAAAAGAAGTTTTTTAGGACAATAAATAAAAAATAATGTGTCTCTGCTTACTGAATGAAAAATAATAATGTATTGGTGTCTGTCTATGAAAAACAATATGAAACTGGATAACTTTGGATTTGAGAAATTACAGGTTAGTCAAAAAATTGTGTTTGGTCAATTATAAATA
The DNA here is from genome assembly GCA_958496245.1 of Perizoma flavofasciatum. NCBI lineage: Eukaryota > Metazoa > Arthropoda > Insecta > Lepidoptera > Geometridae > Perizoma > Perizoma flavofasciatum. The sequence continues at coordinate 3,818,714 of OY292439.1, read as the reverse complement.
AAACCTTAGACCTCTAGCTAATTTTAAGTTTTCGACAGAAAGTTTGTTTTGTAGGGCTAAAGGATTATCTGCACGAAATTTAAATAAAATGTTCCTAATGAAAACTTAACATTTTTATTTTCTCTTATTTGCCCTAAGATTCTATATAGGTACTTAACTGCTCTACACTTATGAAAATTTCCTACTTTTAATTTTATAGCAATTTTAATGTGTCTGTTATGGTTTTGATGACATCAGGATTGTTATTTCGCGGATGTCATCTAGGTATCTACCTATACATTAATTTGAGTTTTATAGCCCGAGGTAACTTCTGACAGAAGAAGATTCATTAGGTCATTAGTAGGTACCTACTACCGTATTATCTCTACAGATTAGCTTTTGCAAGAAATACAATTGGAACTATTATGAACAAGTTGATTACCTAATGCAGTAGAGCGGGATCTTAGTTTTGGCAAGATCTCTGAAAACCAGTGATTTGGTATTCTCGGTAAATTATGAACTTACTATTTTGTTTTGCGAGTAACATTTCATATACCTACTAGCTGATCCACCCGCAATTTCGTTTGCGCTTATTTCTTGTTCTCGTATTACGTGAGTAAATATTTTGTTTAATTTTCAGAATTCCTTTCTTAGTTACACCCCCTTTTCACTAAAATAACCTACCCTCCAAAAGTCTCTAGAGGCTCTGCGTTGAACTATCATTCAGCCAATTAGTTAGGGCTTATTCTTTTAAGTATAACAGGTATAGTTTTTTTTATAAAATAAATAAATAAATAATGCTGGACATTTTCACACAGCATCATCTAGCCCCAAACTAAGCAGAGCTTGTATTATGGGAACTACATGACTGATATACTACTTATATACATTTTTTTTTGTAAATACATACATATTATACATAGAAAACACCCAGACCCGAGACAAATATTTGCAGATACAAACATTTGTCCCGTGGCAGGAATTGAACCCGCAACCTTCTGCGTCTCAGACGGGCCTTCGCCCACTGCGCCACAGAGGTCGTCAATTTTTATAGAAGTAATACTCTAACAAAACTCGTAACTAAAGTTTCTAGCTACAAACTTTGAGTTCTACAAACTGACTCTTTTGTCTCTAATTATTTGAGCATCAAAATCAATACCATTCCTAATACTTTCTGGATGGTGTCCCTGCAACTCTGCATTGAGCAACTGCCGAGTTGGGAAACAAAGGTTCTCAAATGGCAATCAAGAACTTTTACTGTTTTTATGTCCAGCTGTGGGCTTTTATGCTAGGTAAGGCTGTTGATGATGCCGAGCAACTGAGGAAGCAGAATTACTTGCGAAAACGGCGACACAGTGAAGTGAGTTTGTAAACAAATTGCGAACGTAAACGCTTCTGTGTAGTAACAGCTTGGTATTGACTATTGGCGGTTTTGCATCAACATTCACCTTCCTCGGCTACCTGCAGTAGGTATGCGCTCACTTAAACCTATGCTATGTCTGCATTTAAAATACGGGCTTCTTTGCTGTCATTTTATTCATAAAAATCTGACACTAGACACAGGGTTTTGAAAGAAAAAGTTGAGACATTCATTCAGTCATCAGATAATCAGAAAAAAATAATTAAAACACTTTTTGTTTTTAAATAGGTACTGTATTTTTTTATTTTTTTTTATGTTAAGCATATTTATATTTTTGCATACGGGCCGCTTTCATTAATTCAGCGTCATTCTTATATTTATTTTTAACTTAATTTTAACTTGTCCGTTTTGAGCTTTTTTGAAATCTGAGCAATTGACCGACTGACGCGTGTTATTAAAAATTCATACTGTCCCGGCAGAATCTGGACGGGTGGCAACTCTGCTTAGACATGCCTAAAACTTTGCCTCTTTACATTATGCAATCTACCGCATGCAATTAAAAACGCATGCGACAAAAAGCACTATGTATGGATAGAATGTACACCGAAATGGCTTCCAGTACTCGAAATGGCTTCCAGTACTCGCCTTTACGATAAATTGCATACTGCAAACTTGCACTAAGCATAGTTACCTAATAGACTTAGGTGTCTCTTACTGATATTTTTTCATAGATATCTATCAATACAAAACAGGACTGGATCTTTGTCTAGCTTAGTGGGGGCTCAATCGGGCTTTACATAGTCTCAGTACATTAAGACCTTTATGTTGTAGTTTGCCGTGAATATTTTGTGGTTTTACTATCTTGCATCAGAATGTGATAACTTTATCAAGTTGTTTCTATATTCATCACCATATCGGTTCGTTTCGTATTGCATAAACATGGTTTAGATTTGCGTAGGCGCCACTGACAGGGCGTAGCCTACATGGTACTTTGACCTATGGTTGCTCAATACTGCCTAGTTAGATATTGTATATTAATACTGTACAAATATGGGCAACTATTTAGAAACTGATCGATCTCAGAATTCACTTGTCGTCTGTCCTATATCTCACTACGGAATAAAATAAGTGTGGACTGCATCTGCCCTATTTTTAGTCGCGGGTTAAAAAGGACTTCAAGGAACAATCAAACAAGATTGGTACCTGTAACCACAATCTTTCGTGTTTTGCTTGCATTTTTTCTCTGATGCCTACAAGTATAGCTCCCCATTCACCCTTGCTAGTCTCTAGAGGCATTTGTCCAACAATATATATTTTGCAAGATGTGAGACTAGTCTGTCCAGTTATTCCTTTTTAAACATGTCAGGACTTGTTGCTGTTAAAGTATTTCAAGGTTATTTTAACGCCTCTTTTATGCCTTGAATAAATTCTTGAAAAATTAAGATATTTCTTCGTTACCTCAACATGATTTCATTCTTAAAAATCACTCACACAGATCTTTAAACATCAGATAGACATAAATTGTAAATACCTTAGTGGTAAACTATTGTAAACCACGTAGACTCGGCAATTTAATAAATAAAAGGGCAGCCGTTCTCACGCAATCAGGAGTGGCTATTGCTGATTTTATATCCGAGCTGATAGGTTATTTGGTTTTGGTTTGGTTTTCAACAAGTAGTCGGCAAAACTCGGATATTAGAAAGAATATTTAGGTATCACAAACACAACAAAAAAGGTGATGACTGTTTAAAACCGTGCATGGTCGAAAATCGTGGTCCAGCTAAAAATGTTGATCCACTATGATGTTTTTCTATTCCGAGGGTCTATGCACAGCAGTTCGTCATAGCATTGTTCGGGCCAGACTGTAATTTTTTCACCACACGCTTAATTTAAGTCTTTGCCTAAGCTTAGTACAGACGGCATTTGTACTTTATTGTTTCCAAACTAAAGTAGGTTTTATAAATGTATATTGTAAAGATGATTAAAATTCTTATCACGTCAAATACAGTGTGTATTTAACATACAAGTACCAAATGGTGGCTATGCTAATGTCAGCGACTTTCAATACATCGATAGAAAACAGTCATGGCGTGGTATGGTTACAAGATAGGTTTTCCAACAAGATTTCTTTACGATTCCGCCATCGTTCGTAAGTATATGAATATGCAAAATCTTTTGTGTTTTCTGTAGTTGGCCAGAAAATACTAAAAAAATCGTGTTGATGTCCACGCATCTTGTAGTAGGTAACTACAGCTTCAATAAAAAGTTGGTATAATGTTATGAAACACCTTGAGTTAGCACCGTAAAACCGGTTACGGGAAAAACCAAAGCACGGTTTTTTTCAGAATTCTTAGTCATTTAATTTTGTCTTTTGAATGCACAAGACAAGCGCAGGATTCATGATCTGGGTTACGATAATGCGCGCATAAATTCTGCAAAGTTATTACCTACCTGTCTATTTATAACAGTTCAACTAGTCTAGTCACCCTTCAGGTCATGGTCGAAACACGGTATATTTGCCAGTTATGAACTAATCCATATAAACCAGATAGATACAACAGGATTTAGAATAATTTTAAAGAAAACTCTTAAAGACCGATCGAACAACACCAACCCAAAGTTTTTGTGTTATAAAACTTATGAGAGAGCTCATGAACAGAGTACTAAAGCCTTTCTCCGTACTGGTTCTCTCCCCTTCGATCATATAGCCATCTTCGGGGCCACTATACCTCAATTAATGCCACGATTTAAGCTGTATACTTGGGTATATAGATGCATGGAAATTAAAGTGAATACTGGCATCACTCTTTAAAATATACAATCCTTCTTTACAGACAGCAGAACGCAGTGCAGGATGGGAGACCCATCGAGTGCGGCTCAACAGGGTTCAAGGGTACGGCTTCGGGATTGCCGTGTCTGGAGGAAGGGACAACCCTCATTTCGCGAGTGGAGACCCTTCTATAGCGGTCTCCGATGTGTTGCGAGGTGGACCGGCTGAGGACAAACTACAGTAAGTGGCAGAGGCCAAGACAATGGCGATTCGGAATCTAACGTTTTAACAGGAGGAAAGCCCAATCTGTAAATGCGGCTTGTTTCACTTGCCTGTAAGTTTGATTAGCGGACACACAAATGCGTGCATATTATCGATTCAGTTACCAAAAAAAAACAATTATTGAATGCTCGTCGTTTGCCGGACCACTTTAAAAGTAGGGCACACAACGGTGTGCTTATTATCGATTCAGTTAAATAAATCGAATTAGTCCCTCGCCAAACCACTGCAGAAAAGTAGTTCGCTTCACCCGCTGATAACTTCGTCTCTGTAGTTTGCCTTTTATTGACACACTGGTTTATATGATCATCTATTAGTGACCTGTAAGCCTGATTTTACGAACTAAAATCTGCGTTTTCAGTTATACAAAATAAAATAGCTTATATTCACACCATAACCTTATTACCTGTATCCGTAAAATCAATGTTCATACTCGCTGTATACAACTTACTGTGTGAGAGCAATTTTATTATTAATATATATCAAGTATTGTATCCCTTACAGAGTGAATGACAGAATAGTATCTGTGAATGGTGTACCACTGGAGAATGTGGAATACGCGCGCGCAGTTCAAGTTCTTCGGGACTCAGGTGCCACAGTATCCTTGGTGGTGAGGAGGCGGGCCCCGGCGCCACCCCCCACTGCTGCTACCACCATCAAATTGTCACTTACGAGGAATGGGAAGAAGGAAGGTAAGACGATGACATCTTAAACGTACGGGAAGTCGGCGGATGGAAGTATGGAATTGGTTATGGTACTTTTTGGGGAAGACCTATGCCCAGCACTGGATGTTGATGATGAAGAGTCTCTCTAAGTAATTATACCTAGCCTGTATATAATTACTCAGGAAGTCCATATAACTCAGGGAATAAGTTACCTCATTCTGAAATTTATACGGTTCCTTTTTGTACCTACACGTAGTTCCGACTTTTTGCCCCCACCCTTGATCGAACAACAGAAAATTAAGGTTCTTGCCATCCAATCAGGATGCTATATCTTCAAAATGCTTATTTGGTTGGTTATCCAAGCATATCTTGGGCTGCGCGATATCAGATACTCAATACGTCCAACTTCGGAAATAATTCTATGTTTTCATTCCAGACTTCGGCCTAGTTCTAGGATGCAAGATATACGTCAAAGAGCTAACGATGCGAGCTCGCGAACAGATCAACCAAGGCGGGCAAGGTCTTTGCGAAGGAGACGTGGTCACCAAGATAAACAACACGCCAATCTCTGATGCAATGACCCTGAAGGAAGCCAGGAAGCTGGTGGAATCTTGCAAGGACAGGCTGAGCTTGGTGGTAACTAGAGAGCTGATTAGAGAAGAAACGGTCACGAATGGGAATTACCAGAATAATTATAACAGCTTAGGTAAGTCAGATAAGTGGTTCCTTCAATCCTCATGATAGAAATTAAAGTCACTATAGCATTTTAAAGTTATGATGAGGAAATTTGCTAAAAGTCACTGGTCCATTTCTTTTTAATGGGGAAATTGTATTCAGGGAATCGTATCGTGTATTGTGCATTGCCTCCCTTCTAAGCTGACTCCAAGATTCTTTAAAATAGTGTAGAAGGACCTTGGATGATGGCAGCAATGTTCCAGACCACAAGGGAATAATTAGTGAAGGACCTTCAACACTGGTCCACATATGAATGTGGACCAGTTATTAGAATGACTTAAAAATGTATCCCGATCCAGCGGGACTAACTAGTTAGTCCCGCTGGATCGGGATACACTCCGGCACAAGGTAGAGCTGATACTGGGTCCAAGTAGTGACCGATAAGAATCAGCCCAGCGAAGGGATCGTGTATAGTTTACCTTTTAGTTCTTACAACTGGTGATGGTGATCCACCAAAATTATCAATGTTTGATTTGGTTAACCAAATGGTGATCTGGGTATCCCACGGATCAATAATTGCTCTTCAGAATGCTGAAAACATACGAACATTTCCGTGCCATATGAAACGACACTAGAGTTGCTTCTTGCTTAGACGAGTGCTTATGGATTCCATCAAGACTTGATACTTATTATATATCATTTGCAGAAGCGACAACTCCACAAACGGTCACCTATCCGACATCAGAAGCGGTATCGTCAGGGTACTCCAGCAGCGGGCAGAACTTGTACGTGGCGGCCCCCGTCCGCGGAGGCCCCGGCGAGATGAGGAGAGGACCTTCGGACCAGGAACAGCCGCCCAGACCACCGCCGCCGAGGAACGAAGGTATCGAAGGTGATAGGATACTTTTATTTTTTTTTTGTTATGATTAGACTAACTGGCATACGTCCCACCTGATGGAATCACCTATTGACATCTGAAATACTCAGGACTGATGCTGATGGCTGCTCTAAAGGACTTTTTTTTTTAAAGCGGGTTATATAGTTTAACGGAAACATCTATTAGTAAACATATATTCAAAGTATAATATGTATGTATTTACAAAAAAAGTGTATAAGTAGTATATCAGTCCTGTAGTTCCCATAATACAAGCTCTGCTTAGTTTGGGGCTAGATGATGTTGTGTGAAAAATTTCCAACATTATTATTTACTAGCTTCTGCCCACGGCTTCGCCGGCATGGTACTTGGATAAAAAGTAGCATATGTGGTATTCTGATGTATAAGCTACATTACTGTAAAGTTTCATCAAAAAATGTTTGTTACTCTTTCACGCTAAAACTACTGAAAGTTTTAGCGTGAAAGAGTAACAAACATCCTCACAAACTTTCAAGTTTATAACATTATTAGAGAAGGATAAATTTACCTTTTTAATTTGTTTTATATTTTTCGTTTTCAGACTACTACAGCAGTAGAAGGCAGCTTTACGAAGAAGAGGGAATGGGTAGTCAGAGGAAACCACCGTAAGTTGAATTAGGTTTCCTATTAATATTATAAATGCGACAGCCTTCTTTATAAGTAATATCAAAATCTTTATAATATATATAAAAATGTTTATACCGTTTTTTAACAAGACATAAATGGGTTCAAGACAAATACCACTTTCTGTTAACGTTAACGTCTGCGGATATATTAAATTGTATGGAGATTACGTTAGCTGTGGAAATGTCACGTGACCGTTGCCAAGTTTTACCTTGACAAATTTGCGTTAGCGTGAAAGGAAAACTAAGCGTGAGGCATTTGTCTAGACACCCAAGTGACTCCATGTTTTGTTCCAAAAACTATAATAATTCATAAAACGGCAATTTTTATGTAGGGTGTGAAGGTTCGTGAAAACCGTCCGTTTTTACCCGTAACGACAGGAGCCCGTATATGCGTTTGCCATAAGATGTGCCACGAATCGTTTGCCATTGTTTGTTTGTTAAGATTTATCTTCGAAACGACTTATAGAATTGTAATTGCAATAAATTTGTAAGCATGGTTCTATGATAGGTTTTACGCTTCAAGTTACATAAAGACGCTGCAATATCTTTTCTTATCATAGAATTGCGGATTTTAAATATTGCGGCAAATTTTGTAAAAATCAACTTCTAATATGCTTTATAATATGTATATAAGTAATATATCAGTCATGTAGTTCCCATAACACAAGCTCTGCTTACTTTAAGGCTAGATGACGCTGTGGTGTGTGGTTTTATTTGTCAACTGTACATTGCCCTCTGTACCTTTTGTAATGTGGGACAAAACCAGAAATATTTTTGACGTGAGGCAAAAGCAAAAAGAAGAAATATTTTTTTGGAATGTGGGGCGAACAAATGGGGCGAACGTGGAACAAATCGAAAAGAAATGTCCAGCATTATTGATTTGTTTATTCATAGCAATTCCCCTTTGCAAGACAACTGTATCAGTTGTCTTAATTCTCAAACTTTCCCTGGATTTGTCTTGGCGACATGGCAAACGGTAACAGCAATACATATATTGTCTTACTTCGTCATATTATTGTTAAACGAACAATAATCTGAATTTTATTTTTGAAAGTATGTTGTTTTTTTTTTGTGTTAGAACCGAGCCAAGACTAATCAGTTTTCAAAAGGAGGGCTCGGTTGGCCTCCGGCTTTGTGGCGGCAACCACTCCGGAGTCTTCGTGTCAGGAGTACAGCCCGCTAGTCCTGCAGCTCTTCAAGGTCTTCAACCAGCTGATAAGATCCTCAAGGTGAGATATCACGTGTATAATTACATAGATAGGGTATCATTACATAGGTTTACTAGGGGTATCATTATGAGCGTGTTGGCTTAGTGGTGGTACACAACTTCCGATCCAGAGGTTATGAGTCCGAACTCCAGCATCAATGGATTTTTTCACTTGATAAAATCTGAGCACGTGTTAATAAACATTAAATAAATTGAGAATTTATATAATACTAGCTTCTGCCCTAGGCTTCGCCCGCGTGGTACCCGGATAAAAAGTAGTCTATGTATTATGATGTATAAGCTATATTACTGTAAAGTTTCATCAAAATCCGTTCAGTAGTTTTTGCGTGAAAGAGGAACAAACATCCTCACAAACTTTCACGTTTATTATATTAGTAGGAAGGATTTGTATGTACCTAAATGTATATTTGGATGTATGTATTTAAGTATGAATTATTTTTCGTTTTTTGTATGTAGTTTACATCTATTTTAAGTTAGCTAGTTATTTAATAAATTGTTCTCTTATTTTGGTAATCAGCCAAACGCAGTACCGCTCCACTCTTCATAACACAAAGGTTAGCTGGAAGAAAATGCTAATTAGCATTAAGTTCGCCTATGTACTTGTTTTATCTTGTGCAATAAAGCATTTTCTATCTATCTAACTATGCTCAAAATGGTGAAGGAAAACATCTTGAGGAAACTGGCATACCCAAGAACCAAATATTCGAAGGCATGTGCCGTTACATAGTGTTCCAATAAGCGGCGATGGGCTTGAACCTGTCACGTGGAATGCTAGTTACTTGCAAAACGCGGGCATGTGCCAAATGTAATGTTTGGACGCGTCACTGACTACCCCCTTCTTGGTATCCTCAAAGATTAACGCACTGAATATATATATCTGAGGATGATCATCATGGGGAATACAGTCGTGGGCATTTTTTTTCTTTTATTCTTCTTTACTTGTAAAGCTATTTACCGATCTTTTAACAAACGCTCTCGCCTGTGTTTGTAGGTGAACGAAATGGAAATGAAAGGTGTGACGCGAGAGGAAGCCGTCCTTTACCTGCTGAGTCTTCAAGAGCGCATCGATCTCATAGTGCAACACTCTCCCGACGAATACAATGCCGTCGCCAGTGGACAAATGCGTGAGTTACCTATACCCCTGTACCGTAAGAGGCTTAGAAGGCTTAAGGTTAGGCTACGGAAGCCTTCTGAACGTAATAAGACCTCAGTAGCGCTGCGGGAAAGTAGCCGGCTGAGTACAAGATGTGTGCGATCGATTCTTATTGCGGGGCAAATGCATGTTTTATAGGTATGCTGCTAATATATTCTAGCAAAATGTCTAAATTAAATTAGATGACGGGTCTGGGTGTCCGTGGTATCTGGGGGGCTAGACAAATACCTCACGCTTTCTTTTCCATTCACGCTAACGCAAATTTGTCAAGGTAAAACTTGGCAGCTGTCACGTAACATTTCCACAGCTAATGTCATTCCCATACAATTCAATCTTTCCGCAGGCGTTAACGCCAACAGAAAATGGTATTTGTCTAAACCCCCTGATACTCGTAGTTTCGGATAACCCTAGCAAACCGAGCAGTTAACCCTGAGAGGCGTCATATTGAACCACACTGTTCTGTCAACACATCAGTCTTTTGGGACTGATGTTGGCAAACGCAGACATTGTCATTGCGTCATATTGCCTGCTGTGCTCTAATTGGTTGAAGCTACAGTTTCGACCAATCAGAGCACAGCAGGCGTGGCGGGACTCGCACGACAGTTGACAGAATTGTTTCCTAGCAAATTATATTAAGCGGGCTGGATTAGTCGCGCGCGAGAAAAAAAAAAAATTTCACTTTAAATTTTAGATTCTTGTTTTGCTGACGTTTCTATATGATCCTTGCAAGGACTTGACTTAAATTTGAAACTATGATGGCTATGAACATAATTCTTACTAAAAATGAGATATTTACCATAATTTCTGAACTTGAAAGTCAATACTGTCCTCCCATAATCACGGGAGGACAGTATTGACACGGGAGGATAGCATGCTTGATACATTTTTTTTTATATTTCTTGCAGCGGGTGATTCCTTCCACATAAAGACGCACTTCCACTACAATGAACCGACGGATGGAGAGATGTCGTTCCGCTGCGGAGACGTCTTCCACGTGGTCGATACCTTGCACAACGGAACTGTTGGAGCCTGGCAGGTTTTTAGGATAGGTAAGCAAATATCTTCTGAGCATAATGGCTCGGTCAAACTGACGCGGTGGCAGTGGCGGTGGCGGTGGCGGTGGCGATTAAAGAGAAATGATTATTAAGTGGTTGTTAAATTTTGCGTGAATGTAGTTTGACCGGGCCCTAAGGGTGCCGTTTAATGAATCAAGGTTGGTTCATACATTTCTGACACTATTTCTCTGGTATGTTTATAATGTTTATTATTTATTACTAACGTAGTGTATGATGATAGCTAGCTTCTGCCCACGGCTTCGCTCGCGTGGTACCCGTTAAAAGTAACCTATGTGTTATTCTGATGTATAAGCTATATTACTGTAAAGTTTTATCAAAATCCATTCAGTAGTTTTTGGGTTAAAGAGTAACAAATATCCATTCTCACAAACTTTCGCGTTTATAATATTAGTAGGATAGCTTTTTATTTTCGTTTTTGTCTTGTCAAGATTTCTCTCTTGGTTAGGTCCGTGATCTGATTAGGTATAGTGGCACTAAAAGTCCCTCGTGATCAATGATGAAAGAACCACTGTGGCGAAAGGATTCAGTGCATGTTGTACAGGCTTTAATTTGATGTTAAAATCTAAAATTTCTAAGATGTAAGCACACCGGCATGTAAAGGGATATTGACAACCTCGCTGTGACAAGAGCTCACAAGAGGTGTGTGTTCGATTCCCGCTGCAGTACAAATAAAATGTTTGTGTGTTCTGTAGATATTTCTAAATAATCTAGAAAATCCATTGGTGCACGACAGGATTCGAAAGCACCATGTTCGGATCGAAAGTAGAAGTAAAGAAGTAACTACTTTATTGTTTTGGTCAAATTAAACATTGATTTAAGTTTATTAATCTGCAGGTCGCAACAACCAAGAGGTCCAAAAAGGTCAGATCCCCAACAAGGCTCGCGCTGAAGAGCTGGCCACGGCCCAATTCAATGCCACCAAGAAGGAAATGTCGGGGAACGATGGAAAGCACAACTTTTTCAGGCGACGCCGATCCACGCATCGACGGAGCAAGAGCCTTGGCAAGGTAACATATATAAAGGAAACAATATATAATACGATGATAGGAGTTAGATAGCGGGCGAGTAGCCAGCTGAGACACAAGAGGTGCGGGCTCGATTCCCGCAGTGAGACAAATAAAATAATTTTGGACATTTTTCACACAGCATTATCTAGCACCAAAGTAAGCAGATATTTTCATATCACAACCACATGACTGATATACTACTTATATACTATTTTTTTTTGTAAATACATACATATTGTGCATAAAACCATATTGTACATATTGTGCATAGCACCCAGACCCAAAGGTTTGCATGTTCTGCAGATATTTTTACCGAGTCCGGCCGTTGTGGTACCACGGTACTTATAGTGCCTGATACCCACGACACAGGGAATCCTAGTGTGGGGTCAGGACTATATATGCGACTGTTACGGTGTTCAAGCTGAAAGAGGGATATATTTTTACCACAAGCAATACATATTTTATCGTTTTTGACGAAACGTCAGCCAGAGATTCGTAAAGTACATGTTATGGTAGTATTATTATATTTCCCTTTATTCACTTAAATCTCAGGCTTGCCTGGAACCTTTACAGGCATTAGTGGAGCCGAAACTAACACTAAGAGGCCTTTTTGTAATCTTGTGGAAGGCAAGTGATAGAAACTGTTAAAAAGATTTTATTTTCAACATTTTGGGAAAACTTACAGCTAGGTAAAACAAGAACAGATATATGTATAGAATATGTCTGGATAGACCAGTGCATATTTGCTGATGGCTAATTAAAAGTTTTCGCAGACAAGTAATTAAATAGCAAGAGACAAAGTAAGTTGACGACAGTGCATAAGAACATAATAGAAAAAAAATTTTTAAACAATACAATTAAGTTGGATAGGTAACATAGTTAGCTTCACACTTGAAATTAAATGAAATTAAAATTTTTATTTGCGAAAATGGGTACAATATACGATGTTATAAAATAATGTTGTGTCCTTCATCATCTACTTTTAAAGCATGCAAAAATTTTAACTTAAAACTATTTAAAATTTAAACATTAATTTGTACGAACCTTTTAAACATATATTTTTTAATTTACTTATTATTTTTTTATTTTTAAACTATTGGTATTTAATAAATGACTAAATGAATTTGATTTAAATAAATTAGGTATAAATTAATAAATGAATTACATTGTTTAAACTTATCGTTAAGAAAGTCGCCAACAGAATAAGCTTTGTCTTCTAATACTTAGTAAATTTTTACTTGTACTGGTGCTGATTAAGTATACCTTACTGTGTTTTTTTAATAAAGAGTTAAACGAGCAAGAAGCTCTATAAACAAATGAATTCTGTCTATAATTTGTCAACCGGCCTGCTAATGCAAGCCGAGGGTCATAGGTCTCTGTCGACCCTAGGGAGTAATGGGGCTCCGCGGTGTCGCCACTCACCGAACGCTGCTTCAAGCGCGCCCTGCGGGGATTATATCAACCTGCGTCATCCCATTGCAGGGCAAAGGCCCTGTATAATATAACAATATCCTATAAATAATGATGTGTTGTTTAATTCTGCAGGAGCATTGGGACGAGGTGGTGCTGTCAGACAGCATCAGCAAGTTCCCCGCGTACGAGCGCGTGGTGCTGAAGGCGGGCGGGTTCGTGCGGCCGCTCATAGTGCTGGGCGCCGCCGCCGACCTTGCCCGGCAGAGACTGCTCACAGACCATCCGGACAAATTCGCATCACCAAGTAATACCACACGAACAGTAAATAAATAAATAATGCTGGACATTTTCAGACAGCATCATCTAGCCCCAAAGTAAGCAGAGCTTGTGTTATGGGAACTACATGACTGATATACTATATATACATATATATTTTTTTGAATACATACATAGAAAACACCCAGACCCGAGACAAATGAATGCAGGTCATTTGTCCCGCAGCGGGAATCGAACCCGCTACCTTCTGCGTCTCAGGCGGACTTTCTGGTGGACAATTAGCTTGATCCGGCACTTGCTTCGATAAAAAACTTTCACATCAAACTCAAATCTATTTTTATTCATTAATGTATCCTCCAACAGAAATGGACAGCTCATTAGAAGACAGCAAGGCCAAATCGAGCGGCATCATCCGCTTATCAAGCATCCGTTCGATCATGGAGCGCGGAAAGCACGCTCTGTTGGACATCACGCCTAACGCCGTGGACCGGCTGAACTATGCACAGTTCTATCCGATCGTGATATTCATGAAGGCGGATAATAAGCAGATCATTAAGCAGCTGCGAGCTGGACTGCCTAAGTAAGTTTCAATTGACACAAGACCGCTCGATGCTAGATTGCATAGTTACGAGTATCAAACATATATAAAAAAATTAATTTGTGTCAAAAATTAAATAGAAAAACTTTTTTGTTATATATTTATTTTATTTTATTAGACACAATAAGTTATAAGAATGGCAATAGCGCAGGTGTCTAAATTTTTTAACAGTGGGTTTCAAACTAGACATAGGCTGTATCTTGGTGGCCCTGGGTTTTCCGATGACGGAATTATAGGAAGGTTCGTATATCTTACGCATCTTACTTGAAAGAACGGTAACACCCGCAGAAGTTTAAAACACTGTGTCGCGAATTAGCGCCCTCCTCTGAAAGGAACAAAAAAAATTTAACTAGGGGTATCTACTTAAACAGGTACATAATGGAAAGTAACAATAGGATTCAAAGTACCAATGAGTGGAGTAAAAGTATAATCACTAGTTTTCCGTAAATTATACAGGGGTACATAATGGAAAGTAACAATTGGATTCAAAGTACCCAAAGGATTAATGAGTGGAGTAAAAGTATAATCACTAGTTTTCCGTAAATTATACAGGGTGTAAAAAGACCCATCACCAAGTAGAAATCAACGCGCACTTTTCATATTAACGAGTAACATTGCGGGAAATAATTGCTAGGAAACGATTTTTTATTTTAGGATTTTTAAATAATTCTGTTTGTTGTAGCGCGCAATGTAATGTATATACGGCATATTATTATATTAACCAAAAAAAATTATGTATACATACAATAAAAATAACTTAAACATATTTTTATATGTTAATATAATAGTTATGGACGTTTACTTAAATTAACAAAAAAAAAACAAAATGTATGTTGCAGTACTGTTAATGAACCTTGATCAATATGGAGGGTAATGACTTATTTATTTTGTATAATCTTCGTGTCAATAATAAGTGTTAAATTTGTGTAAGTTTTATGTAAAGGTGTCATGTTTTTAAATTTTAGTGTTTTTGTAAATATGAATATGGTAAATCTTCATATCAACGAATCAAATCGTTACGATTTGATTTAACCGTTACGTTACATTTAGTAAAAAAAATAAAGTCTTGATTTTTTCATAGATCCGCCCACAAGTCATCGAAGAAAATCCTCGAGCAGTGCCAGCACATGGAGCGCGTGTGGGGGCACGTGTTCACTCACACAATCACACTCAGCGAGGCCAACCAAGGCACCTGGTTCAACAAACTGCTAGACCTCATACAGAGGACCCAGCAGCAACAACTGTGGGTCTCTGAGACTAAGGTATGACTTTTAAACAACAATGAAATTACCGTGGTTTCCTATCATTTTAGGATATTATTACGATTATGCCACGTACGTCTCACGACTGTGCTCGTGTGGTCGCGGACTGTGCTTCTGAGGTAAGACCTCTAAAGCCCAAATTCATAGTCAAATAGGGGCTCCCCTAGGGGACTGTCCAGGCGCTAAGTAAAAAATCAAGTGCGAATTCAACCTTTCTGCACCCAGCCATAAAGCCAATGCAAATGATGGATTTTAGGGGACTGTTCAACCCTCGACTATGAATTCAGGTTTTAGTGGTCAACGAAACGGTCAACTAAATAGCAGGAGAATAGTAAAGTACGTGATATAGTCATAGTATTATCGTAAAATAACTTTTAAAATGATATAAAATACCTACATTTAAAGTATTTGGTTGCCGGTGATTTGGTAGCCCTTCAAATGAGAATAAAATTGGCGTGCGTATTGTTAATCTATATCTTCTATACTAATAATAAAGCTGAAGAGTTTTTTGTTTTTAGGGTTCCGTACCTCAAAAGGAAAAATGAAACCTTTATAGGATCACTTTGTTGTCCGTCTGTCTGTCTGTCTGTCTGTCAAGATCCTTTATCTCAGGAACGCGTGGAGGTATCAAGTTGAAATTAAAACCATATACTCAGGTCTACAGTCCCTTGAAGCTGTGAAAAAATCTAACTTCTAAGTTAACGTAAAAGATACGGCCGTTTATGCCGCAAAAAGCATATATTTCGACCCTCTCAAGGGAATCAAAATTTATAGGGTACTTTCCGTTGACTTAGAACTATGAAATTTGGCAAGTAATATCGTCTTATACTACAAGTACATGGAAAAATCTGAAATCGTGGTTTGGGAAACTGAATTTCGGAAAAAGCTCGGAAAAACTGCGAGACTCGATTCCTGAACTATTTATAATACCTACAAATTTGTACGGAACCCTCGGTGTCTGACTCGCACTTGTTCGTTTTTTTTGTTTTAATCTCTGGAACTACCAGTCGGATTTGAAAAAAATATTTTTGCATTGAATAGCCTAATTTTAGAATTAGGAAGGTACGACTAGAGGAAACAGGATTGATCTTGCCACTGTCAACCCCCAAAAATATATTCTCAAATATCTTATTAAGAGGTTTCTATGACTTTAGGAAATACGATCGTAAAACTATGTTTCTTGGTTACCTACGTTTTCAAACTAACTAAAAAGTCAAAATGGCGTATGGACTTTTCTATTCTCATTTGAAACGCTTATTGTATGTCTAAGGTGTCTTTTAGTGTCATCTCTATGTTAACATTCCTCTACAGTAAACGCATCATGCTTCAAGAGGGTTGCTTGGTAAAAGCAAATTGGTGAATTGCATTTGGTAAATTATGTGCTATTTTCTGTATCTCTGTACTTCGTGCTTAGAAATGTGAACACAATTTTGACTTGCAGCTGTATTAACGAAACTTGTTTAGCTATTTTGTCTCTCTCTCTCTTGTCACATGTGAAGAAAACACTAGCTAAATAAAGCTTCATGAATATGGCCGCTACGTTAATAATTTCTTCAGTCTAAATCGAAGTATTCACATTTCCTAAAACGTGAACATTATTATTAACAAAGGTCGTTTCTGTTCTGTCTTGGTATAGCACGTTGAAATGGTGTCGGATATATACTTCCCCATTCCTCCTTCCCCCTACCCCGCCTTTTACCCCATATCCTACCCTATCCCCCTCTATCAGTCCCGTCCTCTGAGCTCGCCACAAGTCATGCTACCATCTAATCCACAGGCTAAACCAGATCATTTGTATGACGCTAACAGGAATCACGTAGTACCCTATTACTACTCCGAAACACTAACCCCTTGCATGCCTAATAACTACGGCATTCCTAACAAAAATAGACATACCCTTGCTATCAATCCCTATGAGGAAAGACAGATATATTATGAACGGAAATTGAAATCCAAAGCCGATTTGAATACACAATTACAACCAGTTTTTCCAAAAGGATTCCAAAGTCAATCTTTCCGACCGTACAGTGTCATGGAATCTACATGCAGGTCACCTATCGCGAAAGTCCAAAGGCCGTCCTCAGTGGTCCCGATGTCTGACCAATACAAACCAGCATCATTCTTTATAAACGACAACGATAACAGAAAGACGAACGAAGTCCCTGAATGGAAGGTAAGGCTGCAGAAAGAATTCCCTAAACCATTCTTGAAACAACTAGAGAAGCCTTTGCGTCCTATTTGTAGAATCCCTAATTGCAAATGTAGCGTTAAGATTGATCCAGTGAGGTATAGTGAAGTTCGGACTTTACCAACTGTGACTGAACGATCTTTGAATAAGATTCGAAATTTATCTTTGCCTACCCTAAAATTGGAAGAACTCGATAAAATCGAAAAATCAGAACAATCTGAAGCCGAAAGGGATGTCCAACCGACTATGAGTAAACCCATCTCTGAACAGCATTTAGGGTATGTCTAGAATTTATTGTAGAAATTAACAAAGTTACCAAATATTTCCTAAGCTAGGATAGGCACAATTTCACTATTTAACTTTTGTATGTATATTGGCTGCTTTCGTTGCTTTAAACGCATTCGCTTTTTGCATGAATATTACGTCTAAGGTTTTTTTTAGTCTCAATTTTGTTTTGTCAAAGATTTAATCCCTACGTGTGTATATTTTAAATCACAAAATACCACTCACTATTGAACGGATGCTTACATTCAAAATTATTAAAAACTAATATGATTTACTTGCTAAACTGAATGTTGACATCCAAGTGTGTACCCCACATTAATCATTCACAGACGCTAAAAGTTTTTAGTTTCTGTAACGTGTTTTGTGCAATCATTCATTTGTCTTGTCACCCCATTCCATAACCTACCCTCCTGGACGCCGCTGCTCTACAAAATGGCCGACAATTTTAAAATGGCGGACGCATACAAACCGGCTGACACTTTAAAAAATGGCTGGAATTTACCAATGATGGAAAACAGAGGCCAGAGCCGTTGTCCGATGACTTTCTTTTCTCAATGTCATCGAGCACCGAGAATAGACTGTCCTACGCGTCCAGTCCCGAGAGTGACTTAGAAGTGAGTCCGCCGCCGGCGCCGCGGCTGGTGAAGTCTTCATCGGACCCCTCGATAGCCACCACTCAGGATAACATGGACCGCGATGACGATCTGAATCACATGGCTGATGCGGTCCCGCCGCCTTACACGGTTTGTAAACTTTATACTTACGATACTGTCTCGATGTTTTCTTCTTAAAATGCCTACAACGATAAATGTAATGCACGTCATGATACTGCTTTGTTTTGTCCTTTTATAAATTCAGTGGCGTGCAGTCTTTGTGCCATCTGGGTAACAATTTGTATCGTTACATATGCCAGCTAAAAAATAAAATCCTGAAGTCAAGACCTGGCACAAAATACTAAAGCTTCGATAGCGATCAAAAAGTTTACTACGAAAGTTTTTTCTTCCTAACAGCAGGGTGGCTACGGTGACAGTAAATACGGTTTCTCAGCGAACACCAACGGAGCAGGTGCTCCTATGAACGGCCATAGCGCTCCAGGCAACCACATGATGGGCCCTAATTCAGAGGTACCATCTTACCATGGCAACAACATGACGCATTCACCGCCACACTCACCTTTATACGGAACAGGTAAAATTAATTAAGCTATGGGCCCAGATACGGTTAAACTAAAATATTTCTGCCATTAATGTGATGATAAACCGAGCGATAAGGCCGCCCATTGTATCACCACAACCTAGTTTTAAGATCCTCTGTAAAGTGTTTTTTTATCCTGGTTTATGCAATAAAAAGTTGTCTATCTATCTATCTATCTATAAACATGCAAACCAAGAATACCGCTTCGTATAAACTAAAACAAAAATATATCCTATAGCAATAACATGGCGTACTTATCGCTGTAGGGAACAGGTAAAACAACTTCAAGATTTAAAAATAAAAATAAAAGCTGCACAATGGCCAAAATAAAGCAGGTAGATTTTAGCGAATGCCCCATTCAGGTCAACGTCCCAAAATTTGCATTCTATAGGTCTTTATAGGTGGGTTCATAATCCGACAGTTTAAATTTACCATTCACTGTGCAAACACCTTAAAAGCTACGCTGAATCTTCAAGAAAGAGTGCACACATTCTTGACGTTTTGATAATGGTGACAAAATAAATTGTTTCTTAGTTTTACGGGACTTGGAGTCAATGATTTGAAGGATGCTCAGTTAAATACCGATACTATACGGTAACTAGCTTTTATTTACAAGTTCTCGTAGCAGTTTTTTTTTCTTAACAAAATCTTTGTGTTAATTTCCCGTCAATCTACTGTGGAAGAAAATCTTTACATCCAGTTTGGCACCTAGAAAAGTTAATTTGTTTGAGAACAGCTTTCTTAGACTCAAATGAATTGCCACAGATGTAATATAAAAAAGTGGTGAAAACAGATTAAAACCTAATTTAGAAGTGAATAAAATGAGTTTACAAAAGTGAAGTTGTTTCACTAATTCCCTTTTGCACAAATAACTGTGTATACGATGCCACTACTGTTACTGTCATTGGTGGTTGGTAAGGGTTTTTGGATGAAATATTTAATTGAAATATTCACCCCTGGTTCCATATTTAGATAGATAGATAGATAAACTCTTTATTGCACACCAAAGCAAAATACAAAAAGACACAGGAATTCACAATAATATAAGGTACAATAGGCGGTCTTATCGCTAAAAGCGATCTCTTCCGGTCAAACTTTGGATGGACAGGATAAAATAGAATCAAAAGACCTCATATTTACCTCATTTAATCCTGTCTGTATTTAGATTGTTGTTGTGTTTGTGTTACCAGTGCCGGAGTTACCACCCAGAGGAGGTCCCGTGACGCGACCGGCGGGCGGCGTGCTGCTACCGGCGCCCCCTCCCGGCCGACCGCCGCATAACCTCAGGCATAATCCATCGGTAAGTTGCAACTATTCCGTGCCCTGACTCGCTCGTAGCGTAACTTTGCATTTCTTTACTAGTTATGCCACGGCCGCCCTCGGACCCCGACCCACTGCGTCGCATCGCCCGGCCGCGCTGTTACTTCGTTTTCGTTTAGCATTCTTTTTGACTTATTTTATTTTTACTCGGCTCCAAAGGGCCTTTTTCTTCCACCTATAGCCTAGCCAGATTTTTTTTGTCCCCAAATCCCCATGTATATTTAATCAAAATCGTATAGACACAAAACATACGTTCCTCATTTAAAGAATTCTAGAAAGGCATCTTTAGACGACCTCTGTGGCGCAGTGGGCGAAGGCCCGTCTGAGACGCAGAAGGTTGTGGGTTCGATTTCCGCCGCGAGATAAATGTTTGTATCTGCAAATTCCTGTCTCGGGATCTGGGTGTTTTCAATGTATAATATGATTGTATTTACAACAAAAAACATGTATATCTATAAGTAGTATATCAGTCATGTAGCTTCCATAACACAAGCTTTACTTTGGGGCTAGATGATGTTGTGTGAAAATGTCCCGCATTATTTATTTATTTATATGTCTAATAAGGATGTCTGTACCAAAATGGTGTTCAGCTCAGCGTGTGTTGGATGTGTTTACACCCAACGCTGATTTTCAGTGGTAACCAAAAAAACCCAAAGGTTATAAACCTAAATAGGTTGTTAGTATTCATATTGTAAAAACGGGAATTTTCACGTACTGCACTATCGTTGAAGGCACCGACTAAGTTTCGACTCATTCCGAGAGTCTTCATCAGGGTGAGTGGTTGCGACTTTCTCCTTCCGCGTCGCGCCCGTTTTTACAATATGAATAGTCAAGTTCACGATAGTTTTTGGAATAAAAAGGTTGTTAGTACTTTATTTGAAGACATTACTTTTTTCCTTCAGACAAACAACCGGCCAAGCGCCCAAGAGCGTTTATTTGGCCCTCCCAAAGAGTCCTCCGACGAAACCGCCACTTACACCGGACGTCCTACCAGTATGGTCATTCAACCAGCACAGAGTCAGGGCTCGCTAGATAGACATCGACATCCTAACGCGGTAAGTACCCCTTTAAAATCCTAAATTCAACTTTTCGACTGCATGATTATTTAGATGACTCAATCAATGACGAATCACATCGATATTTTAATCTTGTTTGATAATTATTTTAATAAGAGTACATATTTTTTTTAATTTAATCACGTAGTTTTTTTGAAGTTGTTTATGCTGATACTATATTTTAAATGTAAATATCATCATTAGCCATCCAGAGAGCCATCCTCTAAGTGCCAGAGTGCCACTTACAACTGTCTTGGGCCTGCTCCACCCACCGACTACTGTACTCGTACTTCCTGGTACTCATGACACAAAGTATCCTAGTGTAGGTTAAGAAAGGTCTAGTCTGAAGTCATATCTGAAGTCAAGTCTAAAGTAAAGCCATGACTGAAGTAAGTCATAAGTAAAGTTTTATTTCAAATATCAAATAAAGTCCAGTCAGTAAGTGCTATTACAATATTAATGACTTTTTAGTTGACGATTTGAAACATAGACCATTTAATTTTTATGAATAATAAATAATAATAACACTTTATTGTACTCCACATGAATAATTTACTTCAAAATATAATTTTAAATAATGCCTAATTTTAAGGCAGAACATAATTGAAACATTTAATATATTTAAGACCTACAACTGTAACCTACACTATGTTGAAGCAAATAAATTAATCTTTATCTTAATTCAAGTATTAAACTATAAAGTCGAGTCCAAAGTCAAGTATAAGTTGAGATTGTATAAGTAAAGCAAGTTGAAATCGGAAAATGATATACAAAATTCAGTATTCGTGTTAGATTTTGCTTGTAATTCAACATTAATTTGTCCTTAGCAGAACTCGTACGACGGCACATCGCCGTATGAATACAGCGGCGCGTCCAACAACGGGTCAGCGATGGGATCGTGCCGGCTGCCTCCTAACGCGCCTGACGACCTCAAAGTAGCTCCGCCTTCTATGTAAGTACACTATTTGACGACCTCGGTGGCGCAGTGGGCGAAGGTCCGTCTGAGACGCAGAAGGTTGCGGGTTCAATTCCTTGTATGTTTGTATTATCTGCTAATATTTGTCTCGGGTCTGGGTGTTTTCTATGTATGATATGTATGTATTTACAAAAAAAATGTATATAAGTAGCATATCAGTCATGTAGTTCCCATAGCACAAGCTCTGCTTACTTTGGGGCTAGATGATGCTGTGTGAAAAAAAAATCCAGCATGTCCAGCATTATGATCAGTTTATATTTGTAAATTGACGGTAATATTATAATAATGTTACGTTTATGCATGAAAGAATCTGTGCGATTTGGAGAATTTAATGAAGTATGGTTTAAAAACTTATTGAAAACCTAATCTTATGACATGACTGATTAATATACTTACTACTTATATACACTTTTTTTTGGAAATCCTACTACTATTATAAAGGCGAAGGTTTGTGAGGATGGATTACTCTTTCACGCAAAAACCTGAACGGATTTTAATGAAACTTTACAGTAATATAGCTTATACATTAGAATAACACATAGGCTACTTTTTATCCGGGTACCACGCGGGCGAAGCCGTGGACAGAGGTTAGTTAAAAATAAAATGTCAATCTATACACAAAAACACAGTATGCTGTAGTTTGCTTTTTTTAATCACAAGGACGATATTTTTTTTTATAGAAATTGCATATCTAAGTGCCATTTGCTGAGAATTATCGGACATGAATCGGAGGCGTTTTTAGACTACACAATTTTTTATACATTACAAGATTGCCTTTAAGTCTTATTCCTGAAGGGAATTTTCAATTTTTCCTAATTCCTGATGGGTAATTTATATTTTTCGAAATATTAAAGGGTTTTTTAATTTTTTTTTTCCTGAAGGGACTTCTTTGAATGTATTCCTAATATACTTTTATTTAATTTTTTTATTTCTCTTGAAGTTTTTGCTCTTTATTTACTATTATTGGTTTTTATTTATTTTTCCTCAGTTTTTTCTTTCCCTATTCTATTTTTAAACACAAATATAATATTATACAAGGACGATAATGTAATGAAATTTATTATAAAATATTTAGTAAAGTATTTATGGCCGATATTGCAAATGCAAAGTATTTTTAGGAAGTTTTGTTACAGTAAAATGGAACCCCCGCCACCTCCGAATCCCTCAGCAATGTCAGCGCAAACTCCTCAGAGGAACTCCAACTCGCACGAACACAACTCACTAGATTACAACAGAAGCCCTGAGAGTAACTACAGGTAACTAACTATTTTACTTATAACAATATTTTGTTTTCGAAAAAAATAATAACCGACTGCTTTTGTTTGATTTAAATTATTGACTTATCCAAGTTTATATATATTAGAATCAGCTGTATTTGTTAAAAATAACATTGATCAGTTTGGGACCTTACAAAGTAGACGAGTGAATAAATTGCGCATTCTATCGCACAAAACGGCACTGTAAGACAAAAGTGTGTTATGTATGGCACCTAGGATATTTAATAAGCTGCCGAAAAATGTACAGGAATTGGACAATTCAAATATATTTCGGAGCAAATTACACAAGTTATGGAAAACTAAAGCATACAAGAATATTTGACGGACAAATTATGATGAGGCTATTACCTAATTAATGTTTTTTTTTTATTGTTTAGATTACATGATTATACTTACAATAAATTAATGTATCCTAGTAATAATACAATCTAGCCTATGTTAGGCCTATTAGTTGACCTAGTTTTATAAAAGTCTAATTAATGTAATGAAATTTATTATAAAAATGAAATGATTATAACATATTTAGTAAAGTATTTATGGCCGATCTAAATAAGACATTAGGACCTGTGTACATTAGGACATTATACCTGTTTCGAACAAATAAAGTTATTGTATTGTATTCAAATAACGTGAAGTTGATAAAAAGTCCAATATGTCATTTTTTTCCTTATTTTTTAACCATATTTGTGTCAGATCGGCAGAGAATTATCGCATCCCGCAGCAGCAGAACGGGCGACCGAACGTCAACGGTAACGCCGCTCCCGTGCACGCGCGCGGACCCTCCCTGCCCAGCGTACCCACCAACGAACACGCTAAATACAGGTACTCTATCATATATGTGCATTTATTCATACAGCTATGTACAAGTAGGTATATTGAACGATTTTTCTTTAAGCTTATATAAGTACTTTGTTAATAATAATGCTGGACAATCCACACAGCATCACCTAGCCCCAAGCTAAGCGGAGCTTGTGTTATGGGTACTAGATGACTGATATACTTAATACAATACATTACATAGATAGATATTTTTTTATATCTATATACAAAAAATACAGATGAAACAGCTACCTATCTAAAGACCGTTGCAAACGATCTATAGTTAACTCAACTGATCCAGATCACTACCAGGTGGAAATGTTCCCAAAATACTGGCTGTATTGCCACGCTGATATGATTACGAATATACTTTACTATTCTCCTGCTGACGTTCTGTTGACCGTTTAGAGATCCTTCCTCGTAGCACCGTCGCGAACACGCTCGACGGTCGTGAGATGTAAAGTACGTGTTGTTCTCGTAATAATATCCTCAAAATGATACCAAACTTTGAATGCTATAAAATTATTTTGTTTGTCCGGCAAAATGCCCAACTTGAACCTATTGTTTTGTAAAAGGATCGCTAAAAAGAACAACCAGCCTTTTTCTTGCCTTTCTTTCCTGGCTTGGTCGCGGAAGAACAGGCAGTACATAAAAACCGACGTTTCAAAGTTATCCTTGTGATTTTAATAAATTAATGACTTTTTTTTGTCCAATAGTGCCCGCACCAACTCGGCCTCCCAAGCGGACTACACGGGGCGAGGCGGCGCGCCCGTGCCTCCGTACAAGCCCGTCCCGCCGCCCAAACCGAAGCACTACCGACCGCCTGACAACCACCATCCGAGGAACGGGGTTAGAAAACAAACATACTACTATTTGTATGTGAAAGTTTGTGAGGATGGATGTTTCTCTTTCACGCAAAAACTACTGAATGGATTTTGATGAAACTTTACAGTAATATAGCTTATACATCGGAATAACACTTAGGCTACTCTTTATCCGGGTACCACGCGAGCGAAGCCGTGTGCAGAGGCTAGTCTAACATAAAACGTAGTAGATAGTTTAGGTAATTAAGGTAAATACAGTTTTAAAAAAGTATCCATTTATAATAATATTATGAACTTAATTTCTTGAGAATTTTGTTGGCTTCTGGCGTCTGTCACTGCGCAAGTTCAGCAGAATACCAGCGCTAAGTAGGTAGACACCTAGCATTATGTTGAGCTGATACCTTTTAGGTGCGATATTGAACTGTCTAGGTAGATGGATTAGTAAGGTGCGTGGGGAATTTCTGTTTCAGTTATACTGTAACCGACTGACGACCGATGTGGCGCGGTGGGCGAAGGTCCGCCTGCGACACAGGAGGTTGCGGGTTCGATTCCCGCCCTGGGACAAATGTTTGTACGATCTGCAAATATTTGTTCCGGGTGTTCTGGGTATTTTCTATGTATAATAAAAAAATATCTATCTATGTAATGTATTGTATTAAGTATATCAGTCATCTAGTACCCATAACACAAGCTCTGCTTAGCTTGGGGCTAGATGATGCTGTGTGGATTGTCCAGCATTATTTATTTATTTATTTATTTATTTACTTTTAAGTACGCTTGAAAGTACAAATTTGGTGTTTTTTATGTCGTGTTTTTCTTCATCTTTCTTCGTCTGAAATAATTATTAACATACATAAAAATTCTCCTCTGTATACGTAAGCCCATTATAAAATATCAGATTACTAAGATGATAAAAAGTTTGGGACGGAACTTGCTCCAACTGAAGTAAACAATAGTAAATTGTAATATTGGAAGCCGGCCGAGTAATATTGGATGGAGACGAAGCCGAGTCCTTCCGAAGTGATTTTAAAAGAATAAGGCGACAGCCGAGATCTTTTTAATTAAACGAGGCCGTTAATTGCTATTTCGGTCGAGACTTGTATAGTATTTGCGAGGAAAGAAAGAAAAAATATACATTTATTTAAACACACACACACACAAAAACACACACGAAAACGCAAACAAAAACACACACACCTACTAATAAAAGGATCCAAGTATGTACCTACATCAGTCTCAGCATATTTTACAGCTCCACACCTTCGGAATGTGAAGCTGCGCTGGTTTTCTGACAGAACCTGCGAGGAAACAATAAATAAATTCATCCAAGAAACAGAAGTTTAATTCATATTAAAAGTTACGTAGCCAGTTTATACAGTGAGACGTAGACAATTGAACACTTTTGCCAGGTAAAATAATAAACATCGTGTATCAAAAACTACTAATCTATGTTAGTGTGCATTTAAAAAATACATCGCTAGCAATCCAATATATTTTTTTAATAATGACGGAAGTTCTGAGCATTTGGGAGAAACATCCCTTGATGGGGCCGAAAATCGGGGGACAACGGGAATAATCCGTACCTAGTTTTATATAAGTATATACACACACAAGTGTTTAATAATAATAGATACACAAAACAGATAGCATAAAACAAAACGAGACAGACAAACTAAATGCATTTTTTTTTACTTTATGGGGTCAAATAGGTTATAAAATAACCATCGAGTTAATAAAAGTGGTCCGATCTCTAAAAGAGGTCCTAAGTAGCCTAGGTTTATTTAAATCATGTTTTATTGTCCAACAGAGTATGGAGCCCCCACCACCAGCGCCCAACATGATGCAATCTCCTGCTCGAGGTGGATTCCCGCAAACGCCGCAGTATTCCCACCAACACTCGCTTTCCCAACCGTCCCACCCGCCGTCCCATCGGTCACACCCACAGAATAACTATCAACAGGTAAATTAACGGGGCATATCATCTCCAGCAAACATAATGTAATCATCTTTTTTGTGCGCATAGCCATACCACGGTGGTCGGATTGATAGAGCCACCAAAGATTGTCAAGTCTCTGAGGATCGATTTCTTTACTGCTTGTGGCCCGTTCGGAACGAAGATTTTAAGAGGGAACAAGAGTCTTTAATTTGGTACTGAGAACTTTTTGTAGTTCAACATGTTATAAGTACGTTTTATAAAACTCAAAAATATCGTCTCTGACTATCATCTCTGAGTAGCTACTTGTAGCCCGATTGATTGATCTAAGAACCATTCGTTTAACACTGAAACTCTTTAAACATATTATGATAAATTATATCACAAAAATAAATTACTAGCTTGTTTCTAGCAATTTGTAAAAAAAAACGACTAAAGTGGCAAATAAGCTTACGTCTCACCTTGAGATGAGACACCAGAGGATATCACCCGCGCACTGCCGATTCTGAGACATACCAGGTGAAAAAACACATGCGCCTGTTATTTCACCGGCACCCATGCCCTTCAAAATGCATGCTAATTAGCATTACGTTCGCCTATATACTTGTTTTATCTTGTGCATTAAAGCATTTTCTATCTATCAAACTGGAACTGGAAATTTATCTATCAAACAGCAATGCGAGTATTATTCATTCACAAAACTTATTTTCAGCCCAACATGTACAGTGGGCAGATGCCGCCTCAATCCCCACCTTATTCCGGCCCGCCGTCCCACCACCGCGCCATACACCTGCCACACAACCCACACCTAGGTAAGCATCTATTTAATTCGAAAATTTATTATTCAAGGCAAATTTTAAGTCAAGTCTAAACTTATGTATGTCTAAGTCAAGTCTAAACTTATGTATAAAATCAAGTCTTAACTTATGTCAAAGTCAAGTCTAAACTTATGTATAAAGTCAAGTCCAGACTTATGTCTAAAGTCAAGTCTAAACTTATGCATAAAGTCAAGTCTAAACTTATGTCAAAGTCAAGTCTAAACTTATGGCTAAAATCAAGACTAATGTAAATCTTTAGTCAAGTCAAAGGTAAACATAAAAAAATCTATGACAAGCAGGTCGATTTTTTTAAACATCTTTACAACCAAATACATAGTCCTGACGCCACACTAGGGTTATCTACCATGGTACAACAATACCCATAACCAGAACAAATATCTGCAGAACATGCAAATATTGTCCCGCACCATGGTACAGCAATACCCATAACCAGAACAAATATCTGCAAAACATGCAAATATTTGTCCCGCAGCGGGAATTATATGGACTCTATTGCTTTAATTATGCGGACTCTATTGCTTTTAGTATTTTAAAAGTGCCTAGAGTAAATAATAAAAAAATGAATAGACACTGGCTATGAAGTGTTCTCATAGTCCTCGTTTAGTGAAAAACGGGAATTTTCACGTACCGTACTATCGGTGAAGGCACCGACTAATTTTCGACTCATTCCGAGAGTCTACATCGGGATGAGTGGCGCGACGGTCTTCCTCCGCGTCACGTCACTGAAAATGTCGATTTCACGATAGTTTTTGGAATAAAATTATAACAATATAGCTAACAAGCTAAAGTTCATTTAATAATCTTAGAAGACGGTAATTTTTCAGATTTAGCCGGCAGCAGAGAGCAACGCGGCTCTGCCTTCGAACTGTATAGAAAACCACAACATATGCACAACTTGAGGTAAGGCACATTCACAACACAATCATTCCATTTACTCATTAAGTTCCCATAGATCGAAGTGTCTCTGTTAAGTCGCATATTATTTACAAATGAGAATTTTCCAAAGCATGTTTCAATTTCAAAATTCTTTAATGTCTAAATACTTTGTCTATATCAGCCCCTGTACAATTTGCTCTAACATGCAAACACCGATCGCTTCACATACGACTAACAACGTCTTGCCGGGCCACAGTATTGCTATGGTTTTGTATGTGGATAAAAGTATATTATGTAACATATCTTTCGGGGCGTAAGTCTGTAAATTGTAATAACATTTAGTTTAGATTGGAATAAATTGGCAGTGCGTGTCTGCATTTTAGTGCAACTTGTTTAGTGAAAGCATATTGAATTATGTTGTTAGTCTCTTCCAGTATAAATCGTTCACTGGTCTTTAGAAACATCCACTTTTGTATTTTTGTATTTTAGTGTACACACAGTAGATTATGTAGTGTATTTATTTATTTAATCTGTTTGAATTTATAGAATATATTTTAGTATCTTCCCTCTGTGACAAATACTTCAATATGCTTTTGCACAGAATCGCAAAATTCACCTCTTGAAAATTGCCATATTCATTCACAAGCTAGATTCTTTCAACTGTTTTCAAGGTTCAAGAATCTGGCTTGTTATATCATTGAGTGCCCAACTAAGAGGGTGTTTGGTTGTGGGTTTCCGCAGTTCATCCGATGCCATAAACTCGAGCGTGGAGCGGGACGAAACATTCTCGCCAAAAACTAAAAAGAAATTGTCGAAAAAGCCGTCCTTCATTAAAAACGCAGTACTCGATCTATTCCGATCGAAAACTAAAAACTCCCAGAAGGTGTCTCGGCAGAAATCACTCTGCGAAAGTGACTTGCAACAGAGACAGATGCCGATGCTGAGGCGAGAGAAATCGGACCTCAGCGATATGAACACACACATACGAAACACTCAAATCAGGAACCAAATGTTGCAGCGAAGCAACTCTTCCTGCGAAAAGCCTGTACTGAAACCGATACTCAAACGACAGAGCTCGTTCTGCGACGAAAGCGGCTCTATCTGCACGGTCAGGGACTACGACGCAAAACCCGTGTTCAAAAACCTTAGGAGACAGAACTCCATGTGCGATTTCGAAACCGAACCGAAAGTTACCCCCCTGTTGCGTAGACAGAATTCACTCATAGAATACAACAGGCGAGGTGTTTACGGACAGACGAACAGCTTTAACATGATTACCAAAATAGATCCTATCTACCAAAGACAGCAACAAACCAAGCATGAACCATTCCATCCTACCCAACCTCTACCTCCAGAACCGGTGTACCAAAGCAAAGATCAACTAGTTTACGATCCTATACCTAAGCCACGAAGGACCTATACCTCAATTTATGATACCTCAAGCGAAAACCCCTATGCGAGTAGATCTGAAATGTCTAATCAGAGCTACGAGAATCCTTACGGAAACAATAAAACTCTTCCAATGCCGATTATGGAGCCCCCTTATGCCACACGCGCTGAATGTTTTAGAGAAAACCCGTACGCTACCAGGTCTGAATGCGTACGAGAAAGTCCATACGCCTCAAGATCTGAATGCGTGCGAGAAAGCCCGTACGGATCAAGATCAGAAAGCATAAGAGAAAGCCCATATGCCACAAGGTCTGAATGCGTCAAAGAAAATCCATACGCAACGCGATCTGAATGTGTTAGGGAGAATCCCTATGCAATCAGAAAAGAAATGGTAGTGGAAAGCCCATACACAAACAAACAAGAAATTATGAACAAATCAGACTCGCTGTACAGTGAGTCACCATACTCAAGCAAAGAACAGATTCTACGACCTAGAATGACTCCTGACGGTTCATACACAACTAAAGAAGAAATGTTGCGTCAAAGATTTTCTGAATCTCCCTATAATACGAAGGAAGAAATGTTAAAACAGAGAATGGACCTTCCTAAGGAACCTATTTACGGCAAAAGAACCTATGATCCTCCACCAAGCACCTCGTGGACTGAAAACCCTTACGCAATAAGGCCTGACAGAAGACTGCAAACGCCAGTCAACTACCCTGGTAGAGTCTCGCCTTTGAGCAAGTGTATGAGTGAGCCTCCCTATGCGACTAGAACCGAAATGATGAATAGACTTAGACAGACCGAATCCCCATACGCTACACGTTCTGAAGTCCAATCGAGTTGTTCAGATCAATATGGAAGTCGGCGAGAAGTTTTGGATGCTAGACATGACATACGACCAGCTTCTGCTGAATGCACTTATGTATCGAAGCAAGAAATTCTATCTCAGAAAGCAGCTTTCTTGGCAAGCAAGGAATCAAGTTACAGCATTCGATTGGAAGAGAAACTAGAAATAATAAAACAGAGAAACCAAGCTAAGAAAGATATGATTTATCAGACTCGAAAAGAGATCAATGAAAGTGACTCTTCTAAAATAAGGGAGCCTCTTTACGTATCCAAAAGAGAATTGAAGGATAGTGTGATCTATGAATCGCAGCAAGAAACTAAGGAAGTACTACCACCACTTGAACCAACAGGTGGTAGTACTACTAGCGGAGAGCTACAGGATAGTAGCAGTGCTCGGAGTAGCCCATATGAACTGAGCGACGCTAACCATCTATCTCGAAGAGAACCCATGTATCAGACAAAAGCAGAGGCACGATCTGGCAAAGAAACTGAAACATTCCAAGAGATTGATTTCTCTAAACTAAGGTTAACTGATTCTAAAACAGATGCTGAGAAAGAGCAATCACTGAACATGGAATGTAGCATACTAAAAGGTGAACCAATATTTGCGCCAAGATTACACGGCAAAGCCGAACACATCTCTAATGCATTGAAAGCTACAACTGCCCCTATTCCTTACGAATCCACAACATCTATGGAGACTCACTACGCATCCGAATGTAGCATGAACTTCGAAAACAAACCACAAAGTACTCCTTACGCATCACAAGACTTACAAGACAAATCTTTAAAGCCTAATCGAACCGTGACATTCTGCGAACAGATATTGGAAAAGAGCGAAACAAGCCAAGATAATTCTCAAAGCGTTTCTTCCAGTCAGAATGAAAGCACTATAATCAACAATCAGAATACTGTCTTGCAAGCTGTATCAGCAGAGTCTTCTGCTAGCGATAACAAACCGGACACGGTTGAGCCAGACGGTCCGCATACGACTTGGGGAATATTCGATAGCGAAGGAGGCGTGTTGGAGGATAGGCAGTGGGGTGTATCCCTTATTATACCTCCTAAGGCAATTGCTCCAGGAATCAAACAAAAGATCTACTTTACGGTGTCAGATCCGAGACTGAGTCAGCGCGTTGGCGGACCCCCGATCGATACAAACAACGGTAATGCTTGTATAACGAAGCACGCGTTATGTAGAACTAGACTGCACATACTAATTGGCATTTAATGTTACGAGAATGGATCGGAAAATTATTTCTGGGATTTGCAAGGACTGGGAAATTGGCACGTTTGAAATAGGTTTCAATAGACCTAGCACCCGTGTAGTGGTTGTATACCGCATGTTTTGCGTTGCATGAGCTCTCTCTCGTGCTGTATGCTGCTATTTTTAAGGGTTATATTCAGAAACAAAACAGTTAAAATCATAGATTTATATCATGCACTTTACGCATTTTCCGCTTGATCACTAACACGTCGATACAGATATCACAAGCGTCATTGATGTAACTAACCTTAACATTTATACAATATTCCATTTATATTTGCGCAGTTTCTACAATACAATACACTCGTACTTAGAAGTAGAAGAGAGGAGACGTCAACAATTCTGCTACCTCCATCAGATCGTTGGATAGTATGTTTGAATTTGATTTTGGGCACTGTACATAATGTGCATCGTCAGGTTTTTGTTTTGTGCACAATTTTTGTATTCTTTTTTAAAACTCTAATTTTATCGGGTTCTAGTGTAAAGTTGGTTAGAGAATTGTCTGTTATTGTTTTCTCTGTTGGCTGTATTATTGTCTGCATAGCATAATGCTTGGTCTGCGTTGTATTTAGTTTGCTTGTTTGCTTAACGATTGCATTAACGTGTGTTGCGATTTGTGTTTGTGTGTTCAAGTCCTTGTCTGTTTAAAACTTCCCCACTACTACTTTAATCATCTTGAGATTTACTACACCCTGTTGCACTGTTTTATATTTCACATTCTATTGACAAGGAAAAGCATTGGTGTCATACGTACCTACATACCTTTATGGTCGTTAAACGTATCTACAACTTTTATATTGGTAGTTGCAAACATAAAATCATTATGGATCTTTGAGATATGTCCAACTGCTTAATTTCTATTCACCAAAGCTTTTCCATCACCATTACTAGTAGTTTTAACATTCCCTTTAACAACAGGTGAAGCGATGCTGTCTCCACTAGTGATGTGTGGACCCCAAGGTCTAGTATTCCTAAGGCCTGTGACGCTGCGTCTGCCGCATTGCGCCAACGCGGTCCCATCACTAGGCCTCACAATCAAGGCCACTGATACGGAAGCACATTTGAGCACTGATTGGGATCAGATACATCTTCCTACCACTACCACTTTAAACACTGTTGCGGTGAAGGTAGATCATTTTTAGAAAATTTTAGTTTCACTGCCTTTGTATAGTTCTGAAGATGTTAACCCCCACAGTAGCAACATGTAATAAATATATTGGATCATCTTATTTTTGTGTCATATTTAGTATCATTTTTCTCTGATTTTGCTATGTTAGTTGGAGTTGTTTGTTGAATTCACTCTGAGTCAAGCTCATTGTCAATTATGGTTTATTCAATAAGAAATTGATATAGAGCTTTTATCAATTTTAAATAATAAAAACATGATTTCCCAAATGGCCAAACTTAAGGATTTCCTTTCTGTAAAGTTTTTTTTTGTTTGTTTTAAATTTCCCACCAATGCAATTGCCTTTTACGAGTATGATTAGTGGTGCTAAATTATACGATTAGGAATCTCGAAATATACGAGCTTGGTAGTGATATGTCATGAATTTGAAGAGATTGCTGTATTTAGATAGGAAAGACGAATGACTGAACGTTGGATAATATGTATGACTTTGTTTGTATTGACTAGGTAGTTTAAAACACTTATTAATGTAGAAGTTAAAAACACTTCAGATATTCCTAGTTTTAGAAATGCCTTACCATAACGTAGAATAATTTAGTATATAAATAATATATATATATATATATATATTAATATGTTTATATTAATTTTACCCTATTTAACACTCAACTAATTTGACTACCGGAATGTTTTAAAGTTGTAATTTGGCTTTCTTAGGTTAAAAAAAAATGCAAGTTACAAATTCTAAAATTTTCGTTGTTATGAAAGTTTAATTGTATTGTAAGTCAGTTTCAATCATGTATACTAAAGTCATAATCATACGAGTAATTGTATATTTTATTGTTATTAGATACAAGAATCTGGATTGGATTCAATGATTAAATTTTTATCTACTGAGAACACAGATTTTTATTGACAAACCAATTTAGAAGAAATTACATTATTTGATAAGTTTGAACAATGAAGAATTAATGACATTTATAGATTTTTGTCTTAAAATTCAAATGATACCTTCTAGTCACAAATTATGTTTTGATTTTGATTTTCCTTGCTTGCACGAAAAATATTGAATTAATCACCAGCCGACTGTAATCGGTAAGGTAGGTTGGACGTTTTTATAAAATATATAAAGTGGTGTAGATTTCCAAAGTGAAAAAAACCTTTATCTAACAAGCAATGGCTACATTATAAAGCTCTTGTATAGCCAAGTAGACAACAACATAGTAGGTATGTTACAAATCCACAAAGCAGAAGATAAAAGGTGATTTTACAATGAATACGTAGTTGTTACTAATGTATAAGTGAACTGTAGCATCAATCGTACGCTAATAATGCGCCTGCGCTGAAGATGACACAACAGCGTTGCACGTCACGTACAACCGATGACAAAAGCCAAATTCTGTAAACGAATAACTTAAGATCCTACTTCCTACTATAATATTATAAACGCGAATGTTTGTGAGGGTGTTTGTTACTCTTTCACGCAAAAACTACTGAACGGATTTTGACGAAACTTTACAGTAATATAGTTTATACATTAGATTAACACATAGGCTACTTTTTATCCGGGTACCATGCGGGCGAAGCCGTGGGCAGAGGCTAGTAATATTATAAACGCGAAAGTTTGTGAGGATGGATGTTTGTTACTCTTTCACGCAAAAACTACTGAACGGATTTTGACGAAACTTTACAGTAATATAGGTTATTCATCTGAATAACAAATAGGCTACTTTTTATCCGGGTAAAACGCGGGCGAAGCCGTGGGCAGAAGCTAGTAGTTCATAAATACTTGAAATTGGAGAAGCACTAGCTACCTTAGTCTGAGTGCAGCTTTGTTTTGTCTTGTTAATTCTCGGTATTATTATATATGCGAAAGTTTGGATGTTTGTTTCTCTTAATCTCCAAAACGGCTGAACTGATTTAAATGAAATTTGAAACAGGTGTAGTTCGTGACCTAAAATAACACATAGGCTTTTTATTTATGTATTTATGGCAGAAGTATAATATTGTTGTACTAAAGCAAGCCTAACAAATATTTAAGTCTGTACTCTTCTTGTGCATAGATTGTGCCACGTCACGGAAGAGTAATAAAGAGGATTTCACACCACTAACTTTAAATGTAAAGCATTGACGTATGGTTCGCTCGTAAATGGGGCTTATTTAGGACCTACGACCTAGCTCACACCAAACTTGCACCACACACTCAAAAATCATTATCGTTCGGCCGCCATTTTAAGGCATACTTAACTGCGAAATTTTCAAAACGATCCCGGCCGATGCTATTTTTTACAATAGGTGGTGCAATTTATTGTCCTCGTCGTAGATACAGGCTGTCTAAAAAACATAGGATTTTTAGTAAACATGTCACTTTTAAGCACAAGTGTACAGTGAAGGACTCGAGGATCGAAGCTCAGTTATTATTCGAGGTAAGCTATGAGTTCGTGTCGCTATGGTTTCGCAATCCGTGTCATCTCACCGGCGGGCGGCAGTTAGTTCTCTAGGCAGATGACCTGAAATATGTATTATTTCCATAGTGTCTATACCTATATAATGGTTGTGCTTAATTTGTCATGTCACTTGTAGAGTCTTTGTCATCAAGCGTGAAAAGGGCTTTGCAACCGATGGTGGCATGAAGACATTTTATTGACAGATAACGCTTCATCAAAACACTAAAGAGACTAGATTACTCTTAATGTTATGCTACGTATGGGTTCCACTGAGTTTAGGTACTCTACTGAAGTGACTTACTATTCCTACACAGTTGATCTTGTGAATACGGCTGAGTTTCAGAAATGATTGTGTCTATGTACGTACGGGGCTAAACAGCTGAAGATATTTCGAATAACATTAGGTAGATTTAGGTATGGTAGGTAATTATATAAGTGAAAGAAATTATTCAAGGATTCTGAGCCGGTGTAGTTACTTGGCAGCAAACACGCGGATAGGTACTACACGTTTTTGTTTACCTTATATTAAGTAAACAAATCAGTAATTTAAGCTTGACAGACAACGGGACGTTAGAATGTTACTGAGTTAGTACTCAGTAACATCCACAAAACAAAACATTACGGTATGGTAGTCCATACCGTAATGTTTTGTAGAGCAGTCTGATATAGTTTTGGTGGATAACTAACGCGGTTTTACTGTCTCTTGTTTCAAACTTGTAGTTAGGATGAAAACAGGATGAAGGTAAATATAGTCGCAGTCGTCAATTTTATAGTAGATTACTACGATGGCCTTTTGGAAAATTATAAATCAGTAAAGTCTGAAACTGTACTTAATATCGCAACTAAGTAAAATAAGTCGGATACATTTATTCATACAACTATGTACAAGTAGGTATACACAGAAAAATACAGATGAAACAGCTAGCTATCTAAAGCCCGTTAATCGGCTATCTATAACGGGCTCTATAGATAGCTCAACTGATCCAGATTCATTATCAGACGGAAGCATTACTAGGTCTTACTTTAAGGTAGTTTTTTTACCTTCTTTTTTTTACTTAGTAAAATAAGTTAAGTTAAATTGAGATAACCATCGACCTATTTATATTTTCAGTAGGTTTTTTTGTATATGCGGTCTAAAAATAAATAGTGGAATTCCACGGTTAACGCTGAGTACATAAGTAGGTACGTGGTTTATCATTGCATGTCGCCTCTAATCTTTGCTAACGAGCTGATATTTATTGCGGTCCACTGTCAGCTCGTAACTCTACGATTAATGATAAGAAATTAAGTTCTGTCTGCATTTTTATTAAAAAGCTTATCAAGATTTTATCACTTACCTGTTGATATGGATAAGTAAAACATTTACCCATTTTCACAAAAAAAATATACAAAACCTTTCTGTAGTCTATTTACAGGGCAAAGGGTCTCATCTTGACATCTTTGCAAGTGAAGTCACAGGCTTTAGCTAGTGCTCAATGATTTGCCTTCTATTGTTCGTTAAGTGCGTAGGTATACCTACTTATATCTTTCATCTTCTGACAAAAGGTTAAGTGTTCAATAAGCTTAAAAATGTTGAGAAATCGATTGGGTGCCTAGGTAGGTACTTTCTTCATATTTAAAATTGTGTTTGTTCTATGTACCTACCTAATATAGAACATTTTCACTGCATTATATAGTATATAGGTACCTACAAATTTAAGTAGATAAGTTACAAAAAAGGTTGTATGAAAGAGATCGCTATTTACTATACGACCATGGTATTTCCGCGATTAGATTGTATTTTGTTCAGTTGTCTTATTGGTAATAATTCGTAGTTTATGATTTTTTCTTCAATCATTGATTACAAAATGACTTTGTAACAGCCGGCAGATAAAAGACTCAAGATTGTTCGCCGAGGCATATTTTGGGGGAAGCTTGTGTCGAGCAGTGAAATTTCTTTTAGCTGATTAAGATGAACAAACCTACTTTTAACAATCTATTAGGTATACTTTTAATACCTATAATTATATTAACCGTGCAATGCTTTTAACTGATTGGAGGTCAAAAGTCTTCACGTGAGTTTTAAAAACGTTTTATTTATTAGGGCCGCTGTACACGGACAACTCATGACAGCTTGAAGTGAGCACTGAGTCAAATGACAGCCGCTTAAATTTTACCCGCGATGTAAAAAGCCGGGATTTGTATATATGGTAACAGGCTGTTTGTTAATAAATTACCTAATTATATATTTTCAGTTGACCCATCTCTAGATCGTTTGTCTTTAGATAGTAAGCTGTTTCATCTGTATTTTTTGTATATACCTAGGTACTTGTAAATAGTTTTATGAGTAAATGTATATTATTTACAAATATTAAAAATGTATTATAATACTTATTTGTTTTATTGGTGACCTCAGGTGTTATGGTTGCTAAAATTGCGGTGGCGTTTCGATCAAAAACACTGTGAACAAGTAATTTTGTACAAAATTTTGAAACTCTTGACGTGTTTCCATCATCTCTTGCAGAGCCCCCTAGTGACTTGTATCGACAAAACCTATTTCAGCTCATCCTTGAAGTTACACAACTCGATTACAATAGGTAAACTGTATTTCAATCGGATTAGCCGTTTTGGAGATAAAATGGTAACAGACAAACGCATTAATGGGCTCCTATATTGCGGGTACAAATGTGATCAGCGGTTGTCACTGTCGCCCTCTGTGGCAGTTGTGAGTTGATTAGTTTGTAAGCTGTTGCGAGTGGTCAATGTGCGGCGGCCTTTAGCGACTGGCAACTTACCCATGTACCTATGGGTACCTGTCTTCGTGTTATGATTGATCTATTGTGAAAATCACTCCCACAGGTTATTTTCAAAGACTGTTTGTTATAAGTGAGAGTGATCTGCCTTTTTTGCAATAAAGCGCCTCTCTTCAATGTCAAAATGACAGTTATTCGTTTCAATTACTTAATAAATAAAGTAGCAGCAAATTAGATCCGAATTTATCAAAAGTTAGCGCGTTGTCTTTTTAACCGACTTCAAAAAAGGAGAAGGTTAACAATTTGTGTGTATGTTACTCGATATCGCCAATTGTACCGATTTTGATGATTCTTTTTAAAATGGTAAATGGTCCCATATAAATTTTAAGAAAAAATTGGGGTTTAAAAATAAGTGACGAAATTTCATAAAGGACTTTTTATCAATTTCCCGTTAATGAAATCGGTTTTTTGACATGTTACGTCTTATAAATTAGCTTTGCTTTAAAACACAATAACACCTATACATTGCTAATTATATTTTATTAGTGTAAGTAAGTACATTGTTTTGTTTTTCATCTTTTCTTCTGTACACAATCCTACCTCTATAATTACCACTCTCTAGGTCAAGGTTTGCTGGAAGAAAGAAAAGAAAGAAAGAAAATATTTTTATTTGCCTTAAAAACTACTACACAAATTTTATGCTACCTGCTAAATATTTATATATACATTTTCTTAATTGTGTGCGTAGCAGAGTCTGAGGCAAATATGGCCTCCACTCAGCGTTGTGCTGGATAAACACTATGGGTGTCTACCCAGCGCTGGTTTTCAGTGGAGTCCAATGGCAAGCCAACGAAAACTCTTTTAACGGATAATCTTACCTTTGTACATGTCATTCTGCCTTTTGTAAGTATTAAAAATGTGTGTGTACAATAATGAATAAATGCCATATATTTATGATTATGTGTTTATTCTGAAATAACTATCTGTGCGGACGCAACGGTGGAAGGTAGGTAGTAGATAAATATAATCACACAATAAACCAGAAGGTACAGTTTTAACACTGAACTTGGGTATCCAACCGGCTATACTGTATTGCTTTCACTATGACCCCACTTCCCTAATCTCAAATAAGTATCTCAGTCGTCTTACTAATAAGTTCTAACAATATAACAATGCTTCTGACCTGCCTTTTATAATTGACCTGCTGTGATTGATCCAGCCTTATTGCTGTAGTATAGAGTCTGTTTTTCAGAGTTCATCGTTTGCAAAAACAGAGCTATCAGAGTTGACACTTTAACTGTTTTTAATCATTTCTGCGACTGACTAACGCTCTAAAAACTGATTCGAATCACCTGAAAGTTTACTAAATTATTACATTGTAATTTCTTTAGGGATGTTACGATGTTTTTTGCTGATTTTTACGGGTATTGACGATATGGATACAATCTATACAAAAGTAATCGCGGGTTTTTGAATCTGAATTGAGTATAACGGGTCACAATTTTGGCCCTAATTTTTTTTCGATATATCCTTATCATTCTCTAATATTTTTGTACCTATGTACTTTCAACAAACTATGGGCAAGTTAGTATCCAAGTATCACACAGGGAACCATAGGTTCAAAACCAAATTATGAACCCTATCTTGTGTCTCAGCCTCGTGCGCCTCGGCAACGATGTCGTCAACTGTGTTTTGGCATCTCTACTAATATAATTTTTGCAGATGCCTATCCATAAATTGATAAATTACATAAGTCAGTATCATGTAATGCGGTTTTAATGTGGGAGCTCTTTTACCTTAGTATGTGAACTTCACATACTAAGAAACTAACAGCTATCATTCTGTAATGATAGCTGTTAGTTCTGTTAAGAAACTAACAGCTATCATTCTGTAATGATAGCTGTTAGTTTCTACAATTTGCTGACCGCTCCACTAAAATCCTATATCACAACCCTAACAATCAGAAGAAAAGGCCTTTTTGACGTAAGTAACTAATTGTTCATTGTTTTATCTAGGTAAGAACATGTTTTAATATTTTCAAACAAACAAAATAATAATCGACATGTTTCACAACTTAAGACTGCCTCTGTATTACGTATCTACGAGTAACAAGAATTTACTTTGTGACGCAAAATCCACACCATTTCTGGATCTTAAACAAGGCTTACTAATCTCTGGAAAATAAATATGTATATCCTATCCTTCTAATAATATAAACGCGAAAGTTTGTGAGTATGAATGTTTGTTACTCTTTCACGCAAAACCTACTGAACGGATTTTGATAAAGTTATAGAGTAATATAGCTTATACATCAGAATAACATACATATATGCTACTTTTTATCCAGGTACCATGCGGGCAAAGCCGTGGGCAAAAATTAGTATGTAATAATTATTACCCCTTTATGTTAATTTCAGCGACATAACTAATATTAAGTCACACAGTCAACTGGCATTGACTATTGAACCCACTTCTCAGGATTGGATTAAACTGCAAAAAGTTGATTCTATCGGAAATATCGACCTATTGTATTATTGTGGCAGGCAATAAAATGATTATGATTTAATTAGTGGTGGCGAAATGTATTTTTTGTTCTGAATTCTTGGAAATGGCTGGTTTGATCAATGTCAAGAAAATGGAACAAGCCTACTGTGAATGATGTGTGTAGTGGTGGTGCATATAAGTACATTACTAGCTTCGCCCGCGTGGTAACTGAATAAAAAGTAGCCTCTGTGTTAGTCTGATGTACTTATAAGCTATATTACTGTAAAGTTTCATCAAAATCCGATCAGTTGTTTTTGCGTGAAAGAGTGACAAACATCCATCCTCACAAACTTTCGCCTTTGTAATATTAGGAGGATTAGTAGGAAGAATTTGTAGGATAACGTCAACTGCTCTTTAATCAACAATGCGACTCATATCTTACTTCCTTAAAAAAGAAGAGGTTCTGAATAATCTCTTATTCGCGCACCATTTAAATCGGTTTTATGAATTGTTATGGTCGATCGGTTTTATGTAAGAAATATATAATAATATACATTCTTAGTTAAATAAGTATAATAGATGTAGGTATCTAAGTTTTATTTATAGATAACTTACAAAAACTACAAGTACGTTGACGTCTTTTGTCGAACCTTCATTTTTCCATACAATAGATTTCAACGCGCTGTTATGGAGGTAGGTCAATATTATTTAAAAATGAAGTTATTAAATATAACGTTTTAATTTTTAATTAAAAGGTTTTTTTTCACGGAATGCCCACGTCCAATGGACCGATGATATCGACTTGAGTATAGAGGGAAGTCAGCGGTTGGAGGTTGCTCAAGACCGTTCGTCATGGCATTGGGTGGTGATATTGACTAAGAATTTGCGGGAGAACTATGAATCCAGGTTTATTTTGTTTTTTACTTAGAACGGATGTTTGAAAAGATTAAAACATGTTTTTTTACGGGATCATTAGAAATTTAAGTGTTACATCTGACACCATCCAGTCTTACCACAACTAGGTTGCTAAAGAACAGAACCCTCTATTATTGCATGTTTATGCAAGTGTGTGAATCACGCTTTTCTCTATAACTCATAGGTCAAAATTAAGTCATATTGCTGACGGCAAGATGACGTTGAGTCAGATCTGTAGCCCTTTAGCGGTTATTAACGAATTAGTTAGACTATCTATGAGAGTGGATTTATATGTCGATTACTTTAGTGTTTTAGTGTGCTTAGTCATCATTATATTTCTATCTTCATACTACCTACAGTAGCCCACGTAATAATATAGATTTCGTAAAACGAACTACCGAGGAAAATTACCCGATTTTTATATATAATCATAACCCCCCTAGGATTTCCTGTGTCGCGGGTTTCAGGAACCACGAGTATCATGGTACCACAACATTCAGACCAAACATTGGAAAATATATCTGCTGAGTATGCAAACATTTGAATTTGAATCGATCCTGCACTTCTTCGCCGCGTTACCGAGGTCACGCGTTATTTTACAAAATAACGTTACGCGTTATTTTGTATGTATATTATGTTGCTGAGAATCTGCAGTCTACCCTCAGGACTTTTTTACCGTACTGGTAAAGTGGAAAAAAAAATCACCTAACAATCATCATCATCATCATGCGAAATGCGTCCACTGCATGAAAAGTTACCAAATAGTTATGCTTTGTAGGTAGATATGCAGTAGAGGTAAGTCCTCAAGCTTTGTTGGCAACAAAGAACTCTACCGGCCATAATCCTAACATTTTGACATTAATTGGCTACTATATGTATTCAATAACTCACAGTAGGCACTTCGTATTACCTACCGAAAACACATAAAAACGTGAGTTTGTTATATTGTCACTCAAAAATAAGTATCTATTGGTTGCAATGGAACATTGTTATTATTTTATAAATAAAGTTTTAGTACTAGCAAACAGACATAGATAGACCTCAATTGCGCAGGGGACAGATAGCTTGACACACGAGAGGTGCGCTACGTTCGATTTCCGCTACGGGACAAATTATTGCATGTTCTGCAGATAATCGTTCCGGTCTGGTCATTGTGGGATCATAGTCCTCGTAGTTTTAATACCCATGACACAGGGAATCCTAGTGTGGGGTCAGGCAGGACTACGTATGTGTTTGTTAGGTGTTTATTTTTACAAAAAAAACTGAAATTTAGCTACTTGGACTCTTTAGTCTTTAATAAGAATCTGTGCACAAGGGCGCAAAAGTCTTATAAAAGATCCAACGGTGTTAAAAAAGCTACGCAAAAGATTACATCAATATCAGTCTGAAAAATTCTATAGCAGAACATAGGCTGGGGACAGCCTATGTTCAGCTATAGAATTTTTGCTACGAAGAACGATCTTACCCATCCACCGAATGTCGTAACTTTCAAGAATTCTACGGTCTAACGGGTGGTAGGTCTTTCTAAACTGTGTCATGCAGTTCTTAACTCGCTAGTGATTATCAGTTTTGTGGCTTTATGAGTATCTATTGCCACTTTAACCCATAACTCCATCATAATGCCCATGAGCCGTCCGAACCTGACCTTCAGAACGCACGCAGATCTACCCATCATTAGTACATATAACCTACGTAATTATGCCCAAATAGTGCTATAAACGCTTTGATCTAACAGCCGCTATTTTCATATTGCACATATGATCAAAGTGATGTATGTCATTTGAAATTTACGTTGTGTTATGATAGGCCCTCACATCGTGTTGGACCTCTGTTGAAAGTACTTACCACCAGCTTATCGTGATTTCAAAAATGTTGAATCCTCATTTGGCCGGACTTTAGAGTCAATGTGCTTATCCTACTTATCGGAGAGATGGAGAGGGGCGGAAGGTGATTCAAATGATCCTAATTTTTCGGTAAAAAGATGGA
The DNA here is from genome assembly GCA_958496245.1 of Perizoma flavofasciatum. Classification (NCBI taxonomy): domain Eukaryota; kingdom Metazoa; phylum Arthropoda; class Insecta; order Lepidoptera; family Geometridae; genus Perizoma; species Perizoma flavofasciatum. The sequence continues at coordinate 3,774,653 of OY292439.1, read as the reverse complement.
GGAGCCCAAAATTATGCTTAGCATGCGAACGGGAATTTACTTTAATGAAATCATATATAGATTCTAAGTCTAGATCCACATTTGCCAAAATACTTGAATCCCCAAGAATTTGCTATGAGATTGCGAAAGCCCTATTTCAGAATTCGCAAAGTTCTTGCCTAACGAGACGTGACCGCGATCCAGTTAATACTGCTCATTAGTTAGATCTGGATATACCAGGTCGAGAGATGAAGGTGAAATTTAAGATACATAATTATAACTTTTTTTCATACAAAAAATAATATTAAATAAACATTTTCAAAAACAAGCTTTTAAACCTGAGTGCAGAAACCATATCATGGTAAAACTCAAAACCTATCATAATAAAATGCGTACACAAAATTTTGTGTCTGTGCTGTTGACCGTTGAAGAGTTGTCTGTTGACTGGAGCTAATCGTGGATCGCATTCAGGTCATGCTTACCATAAAAATGAAAACGACACGCGTCAATCTAACGCGGTGGCGAAGAAAGGAAAAATGTTGCTAAGTGGTTGTCAATTATCGCCACCGCCACCGCCACCGCCACCGCGTAAGTTTGATCGGGTTTTGAAACTCTTGTTAGGGTTTAGCTCGCCTTTATACATATTCTGTAGGTTTGTAAGATTATTGTCTGTATTTTATGTGTACATAAAAAAAAATATTGGTAGTTATAGGAACTTCGAATTGGAAAGAAAATCAAGAGGTCCATTTACTAGGTGGGTCCGCAATATATGAAAGGTCATTTTTAAAATAAATTATTAAATTGTTTCAATGAAATTATGACTTTATTATGAATTCAATAATTTTTAAAATAAAATTTTTATTTTTTATTATATTAGGCAAATAACTATGAGAAAAAAATTTGGATAAGTAAGCAAATTATACAGTAATTTACGGTAAGCAACTCCTTACCATAACAATATTTACATTGGTATCTATGTATGATCGAAGCTCTGTTACTGACTGATCGACTAACGCACAGCCTAAGCCATAAGTCTTTGAAGCATGAAATTTGCAGTGTAAATTCATTTTAATGTACGGGTGCACTTAGAAAGTAATTTGCAAAATTATACCTCTAAGGGGGGGAAAAAGGCTGAAAACCTTTGTATATAAATCGTTTTCCTTGAACTTACAAACTTCAAACTTCGCATAAATATTCTTCAATAGAAATGATAAAAGATTAATATAGAGGTAATTATATCCTCAAACATGTGAGAGGGTGTTCAAATTTGTATGGGAACTTTTTAACGAATGGTCCAATTTGCTTGAAATTCGGCAAAAATATTATTCAGTATAAATGATAAAAGTCAAAATACATGTTTTTTTCCAAACTACCTCTCAAAGGTAGGTAACACTCCTTTGTGTTAAGTTTGAGTTTGTGTAAGAAATGTTTAACGCTTAGTGCGATTTGCGGTTATAGTTTGGATACTTAAAATATAAAAGAACTGAATACCTATCAGGGTATTTAAAAAAGCCCGTTGATGCAGGACATGCAATGATGCACCTATGAATAACCTACCCTACGCGAGTAAAACCACGGGCACCCGCTATTTCTGTTACAAATTAGATTACTTCAATTTGGCATGTTTAATATTGCCATTTGTATGTTTGCCAATTTCATTACGATTAATAATCAATTTTGTCTGATTTTACTGCTAACCATTTACCTTCTCAATACTTGGTTAAGTTAAAGTACGAAAGTATAAAATACTTGAACCTGCCGATATTGTAATTATGATGCCCACGGTTTCGCTCGTGTGATAACTGATAAAAAAATAGGATAAAAAAATAGTCTATGTGATATTCATCTCAATTGGTTCAGACGTTACTAACATTAGTAGCAACACTCAATGCCTTTGCATTTTTAACAATTATTACGGGAAGTGGAATTAAAGAGAAATTAGTCCATAGGAAACAAATGTAGGTAACGATGAAAACAAACGATTAAAGAGCTGAACGCAGAATTACCAAATAAGTACTTACTTCTAAAAGCACCGTACAATTTCACCAGTGAATCTGCAAATTATCGATAGGCATTCCGTGCGATTGCGAATCGATTCCTATCCATGCATTCGAATGACAGAGTAGAAAGCCGACGTATCTAATGATAGTAAGTAAGTATTTTGATGATTACCAAGTCATTTGATATCAGTGAATCTAGGATTTAAAGATATGATAACGAAAATTGAGAGACCCTGACATGGCGAGTTTTTTTTTATCAATGTCGAACGATTTTGTAGCAAGAGGCAATTTGGGCAGATAAGAGACCCAAGATTCTCAAGTACGATTTCAATGACTCTGGGCTAGAAATATCTGCATACAGGTGTCCATTTTGAAAATTACTCGTGATCTTTGTTTAAGTTGACATTGGTAGGCCTACCAATACCTATATTCTTGGTATTGGTAGAATACCTATATTCTTTCTTTTTTGCGTCTGGCACTATTAATTTTTGGTCACACTAAAGTGTAGGTGTGCCTAAATTAGATTTCGGGCTTGTGAAATTCGGTTTTACCCAATATTTTACAATGTAGGTTTAGGCTTTTTGTACGAAAGCTTTGTTATTGAGGTAAGCTCTGTAACCATTCTAGCTTGTAATACAAAGCTGTACGTTGCTTAATATTCAGAAAACCACCAACTGATTACGAAACAATGTAGATTCATACATTATGTACATTTTTGAAGATAATATTCTTTATAGAAAAAGATATAAGCTTTTTTCAAAAAATGTAAAATTATAGCAATGCCCTTACTTTACTTATAATTTATTTAGCGAATACACCTTTGGAAGACTCCAAATTGGGCATAAGAAGTAGGAAAAATTGTGTAGAATAAATAATATTATTTATTTATTTAAATTATAGACGAGCAGCTTTCGCTGATACTCGTATGTCTATGTCATACAGTGTTGGATCAAAAGTCTTGGTTTTTTTAAGTTTGGTTAAATTTTTTTGAGTAATGAAATGTTCTTTTGTAGCCAGTTGTCGAGCTTTTTCTTAAAAGCGGTAACAGAAGTAGCGGAAACAACATCCCCCGGCAGTTTGTTCCAGTTGTGGACTACTCTGTTGCTGAAGAAGTGGTGCGCGACAAGTGAATTTGCAGGAGCACGATCTAGCCTGATTTGGTGGCCACGTGATGGTCTGTCACCTTTCCTAGTGAGGATATCATGTATATTCAGCAGATTGTATTTGTATGTCATAATTTTGTAGGTTTCAATGAGGCTACCGCGAAGACGTCTGTCTTCGAGAGTAGCGAGGCGTAGTGCGAGTAATGTCTCTTCATAAGATTTTTTTTAAGAGGTATAAATTGTTATCATAATGTAATTGCCTACATGCCCTATATGGTGCATGTATTCACATAGGCTGTTTGAACATCTTATTAAAAAGTAATATGTATATGTTAATGTTTTTTTTATACAGCTAAAGTGGCAAACAAGCATTAATGATTACCAAAATATACCTGGGTAGGTATATTTTGGTAATCATTAAAACAGATTGCTTTCGATAATGTAACAAACAGTTTAACATAAGAACAGCCTTCAAAACCGCTCGTAAAGCCACCCAATATGACCTGCTTTGATTTGCAAAACGTTTGCGAATCCGTTTACAACGGATTACCTAGCACCACACTAGCATACAACCCTTTGATTGGTGGTGGTTACATGCGTGTTCATAAAACCAAGCGCTCTCTGATAGCACTGCAGTTCGCGCCGCTTAGCAAGCGCATCGTACGTTCACGGTGAGTTTACTCAAATTAATAAAAGTGATTTTTGGATAACAGTCAGATTTTGTGAGGAATGAGAACAGGATATATGAAATAAAACGGTGTTATTTTTTTACTAAAATAAATACCTAAGTAATAACTATAATGTTAAATTTTCGTTTAAATTTTAGGCTAAAATAATAATGTCTACAGGAATAACTAAATAATAGCCATTAAAATATATTTAAAAAAAACCTAACTTTAAAAATTCATACGTCAGTAAAATGGACCGCCTAAGAGTTCCGCCCGCCCAAAAGTTTGATGCACGTTTCGTCACAAAAATTTTCTGTAGGTACCTTTTTGGGTTATAAATTTATAGTAAATACTGAAAGCTTGAAACAATAAGAAAATATCTACTTGTGTAGAATTGCTTCGAAGGAAAAAATAAAAAATTGTGGAATTTTTACCCCTAAAATAGCATGGTAAAAAATGTAGGAAAATGTGGCTGAGCTAAAACTCGAAATGGGCTTTTATTTAAGCTTATTCTAGATTAGCCCCATATACATTTCTACTATAGATACTTTGCCATCTATTATTTGACCGTGGTAACCCTAGCTTATTCATGCATAATAGAATTTCCGAACAACTAAAAAATACTTGTCAAGCTTCAAGAGACAATGTCGGTGACTAATATTTTTCCGCAGAGTAACAAGTTAGCAAGTAAGTACACCAATACATAAACCGACAACGGGTATGAACAAGCACGCGTCGACAATAAATAATGGAAAAAATACCAGATAAATTGCAATTCTGTATAAATCAGAGTATTCAATTTTATTGTTTTCTTATAAATTTCAGCTGGCTAGTGTTAAAAGATACATCCCTGTGAAAGACAGAAAGACGGACGGACAACGTAGGTTTAGAGTCTAGTAGGGCCCCGTTATCACCCTGAAACCTACGAAACCCCTTTAAACTGCTGAAAATCCTAATCTAGAAAAGGTAATAATTTTTAGTCATTCGCACTCAGTAGCATATTATAAATCTGAGAATTTTTCACATTACAGCGATAGTTTTTCCGCACCTCTCTTGACAATGCGTGCTTTTTGTTGCAGTATGAACAATCGTGGCAATCTTGGTGGCCAGTTATTTGGTATTTTTGCCCATTTTGTTCAATGGGTTGTGAATTTTGTAGGTACTGGTGGAAAAGTTTCTTATTTGATAATCATCGTCATCCAACCGGATGGTTTAATTGGTCAGGAGAGCCTATAAAATGCCATGATAAACGTTCCTAAAAGCCTCCTTTACCTATATTTACCTATAATGTTATACATACGTACAATTCTGCAGTAGAAAACCTAGGGTCACCAAGACGCTATGCCTAGTTTGGGATCCGCCGCTCAAACTATAAGAAATATATTTTATAGGCCTTTTGCCAATCCATTATTGCACAGAAATAAGTGAAACAAAAAAAATATTTTTCACTTCTCATGCTCTAAAAGTGTGTCATTTGAGCTTAGTGTAGGCAGAATAAAGTGTCTTTAACCTATAGGGGTTACAAAATTAATGTGATACTTTATAAAGACACGACTTTTCAATGTTCCATTTTCGAGATATGTATTAGAAAACTAAACAAAGTTTTTTTATTTGAATAATTTTGAATATGGAACTGAAAGCGACCTACATTGCTACGTTTATAGGCGATATTTGGATGAATGTGTCATTGCGTTTGTCAACAAGAAATTAAAAAAAAAATTGGTAATAAATAAATAATAAATAAATACGTACTTTTCACTTCGATTGCGCTTCTGGATTTTCCTCGTTATCGCTCGAAATAGCTCGTTTTAGTCTCTTGTTGAAAAATCTACTAATTTTTTTCTTATTCCTCCATTCACCGACTTTCTGCGACCGCTACAATGTCATCGGTCTATCGGAGGCCGTCATTCACTATCCACTCCCGTAATGACTTCCATAATCGTCACTTGAGAACCAAACACTTCAGCAGTTACTTTTCAGCTTGCCCACTTCCCATTGTGCCTCATACCGCCTGATTCACTTTAAAATCGACTTTCTCAAAAACCATTTAAATCAAGATTTAGGTTTCGATCGATAAATCATAGAGATAACTAAACGTTTTGTCCAAAATAACGGTATTTAACCACCGCTCAGCTAGAACAATAGGCGATTTAATCACAACTCTATAATCTCGTTCCCAAACCTCGGAGACATCATAGACTAGCTATAGAACGTGAATGCAGGTATGAATTTCGTAACACTGGTACCATCATCATCAGTCGACTGCCTCTCCCAATACATGCTTCTGAGCCCAGTGTTCGGGACTTCTCATCCACTTTTTGCGCGCCGCCTTTCTTAAGTCAGCGCTCCACCTCTCCATCGGGGATCTAGCTGTTCATAACACTGGTATGAACACTATCAAAAAGTTATTGGCCCTCGTTCGCGCTGTGTTACTGGTCATTTTTTTTTTTCAATATCATTTTATCAACTTTTTTCACACTTTTGAGGTTTAAAAAATCATCGCACCCTTATATTTGTTTTATTCAGCTTCCTTAAAATTCCGCTCTCTTTCCTGACCATTTCTTTATTATCAATGTCACCGGTTCATTCTTTGATTGTGTCCGTTCTACTTTAATTGTGAATTTATGACACTGTTGATATAACCGCAGTTGGAAAGAACAAATGTGGTTACCACAGGCTAAAAATAAAATTATTTTTTACAAAACTCTAAAACCCTTGAAGTGTTTTCATCATTGATTGCAGAGTCCCCTAGTAACGTAGCGATAAAACCTATCTTAGAACCATCCTTAAAGACAAAGAAACGCATAAGCCGTTTCGGAGATAACAAACAGACAGACAATCTCTTAGAGCAAACTGATACGCAGAGCCTTGTCGTCCCGGGTTAAAAAAGTGAGCTCCAAGAACTTAAACTTTACCGTTATCAAAAAATATTCGTTTGTATTTCAGCAAAATTCTATGAATTTATAAAAAAAAAACCTGTCCACACGGCATATCACCTATGCAAATGTTAAATAACTTATCTAAGTAGGTATTAATCCCCAATAGTACCTTGATCAGAACCAGCTGCCCTCAGTAGGTACTATTTGTAATAGGCCCATTGCTAACGCCCGAAGCATCGCAGTTATGCCCTGGTCACGCCATTAAACAACATAATGTACTCCCTAAACATAATGTACTTAACTTGTTTCATAATACATGCTCGAAACGGTTAAGGAAAACCTTAGGAGACATGCCGAACTAAAAGTTCTATGTAATAAAATTTCGACTGCGTGTGCCATCGGAAGTGTTCCAATAAGCGGCGATCGGATTGCAACCCGTGCAACTGCATGACGTGGGCACGTTCCAAATATAATGTTTGTCTCTGAATACTCCCTAATTGGTAATCTCATGGGTCTACGTACTGAGTTTGGGGTCTTCTGAGTAGTAGTATATATCGGTGGCCGAGGTAAGCTAGTCTAATTTATCTGTCATTCAGATGTGCCGCGTGTTGTGGTAGAAAACTAAGTCTAACTAAGTGCAATAATGGATTGGCAAAAATGTAGGTTAGGCCTATAAAATATATTTCTTATAGTTTGAGCGGCGGATCCCAAACTAGGCATAGCGTGTTTCTTGGTGACCCTAAGTCTTCTAGTGCAGAATTTTAGGTAGGTATGTATAACATTATAGATATATAGATAAAGGACGCTTTTAGGAACGTTCGTCGTGGCATTTTATAGCCTAGTAACATCAATACCAAACAATTACTAAGCAATTCACTTGAGTGTAGATCTGAGGTTGTCCAGTAGGTAGGAGATAATAGTAGTGAATGGTTTTTTTTTATATACAGATAGACTACGACTTAATCTAGAATATGCCTATTTTTATAGATTTGTGTAGAGAAATAAGCAGAAAGATTAATAATAATAATGCTGGACAGTTTTACACAGCATCATCTAGCCCCAAAGTAAGCCGAGCTTGTATTATAAGAACTAAATGACTGAAATACTACATATTCACTTTTTTTTGTAAATACATACATATTATACATAGAAAACACCCAAACCTGAGACAAATATTTGCAGATCATACAAGCATTTGTCCCGCGATAGGAATCGAACCCGCAACCGTCACGTCACTGACGGATCTTCGACCATTACACCACTGTGTAATTCAATAGAATTCGTTCAATTTTTGTAGACAAACAAGAAGGTACGATTGTATTGAATAGACCTTTTGTGGGCTAAGAGCAACAATTACCTAGATAGGTATAGGTTCTTGTTACCTAGATGAATAGGTTAGTGTGTCTTTGTTTGTTATCTATGGGCAATACAAAATAGGAATTACCTATTGACAATAGTTTCATATACCCATTCACGCATTGAATCTATTCTTACTCGTATAAGTACTTTCCAAAGTTATATTTGTTTCAGATCTTAATAAGATTTTAGCAGCACCAACATCATGCTGCGTTCGTCAACGTTTTGCAGTGAGTATTCTACTGAAAATTTCAAATTTACATACACAAGATACTCCACCTAATATAAATGGAGCGAAGATGAGGATGTTATATCAAGGAACGTAATCACCATGGCATCACGTCATCTGCGCGCGATTATATTGGTTCTATTAGATTATTTCGCGACTACTGATTTTTGGATGATCGGTATTTGGAAACCTTCATGTATTTACATCATTGATTGCAGTGCCCCTTGGTAACATACAAATAGACAGCAAAAAGCCACTTTACAATCCAATAAGAATAATTAAATTATAAGACAAATGGTAACAAGCCAACAAACGTGCAGCCGCTTAAAGCGCTTTAGACACTTATCTAAAGTATTTACCTAGTAGAGTTTATTCAGATCAATTTACGGGACCCATATTTTTAATCACGTTCGTGTCACCTCTACCGCTTTGGGGGGTGGTAGGTACACCGCCCACCAATGTGTGTATAAACAAAATATGTTGTAGTATGTATAAAAAACGTTTATTCACCACCTCGACATATACGGATACAAAAGTCAACTGCCGGCCAAAAGGAAGCTAGAACGAGGAGACGTCGTCGTTCTAGTGACGTTCCTTTTCCGTTCACAGATAATATATACAATAGTACTACAATGTTCAAATTGGATGTGTGTTTTAAAAGTTGTGATAATAAAATGGCCAAGTTATTTGACCCCATACTAATAACACGGAAGATCTGACAAGTTTCAACACACCGTAGCTCACGTATTCGACCTTTCAGATGCGTATGCGCACATAAGCACTCATTATACAAAATGACAGATTGCCTTCTGAGTTCTGACCAATTTCACTGTTATTACGAATCTATCATTATAATAAGATCTTTCATGCTCTTGTGCATCCATCTTAGTTGTGAATGCACGCATGTATTTAACAAGCAATGTCTTTAAAGAGCTATTTTAAAAACCAACTTTTCAATTGTGTTTTCTATGTATAGTATGTCAGTATTTACAAAAAAAAAAGTAATCTTACTTTGGGGCTAGACGATGCTGTGTGAAGATTTATTATTATTATTAATGTTTGGCGATGTAACTTTTTTTAAACCTGGTCATTTTTCACACTGCCTTAAAGCGAATACCTAGTCTTCACCTAGCCCCAAATTAATCAGAGCTTATTTTATGGGAACTACATGACTGATATACTACATTATACTTTCTTTTTATTTGTAAATACATACATATTATACATATAATACACCCAGACCCGAGACAAATAATTTCAGATTGACAAAACCTTTCGGTTCACACCACTAGGCGGTGTGAACCGAACCCATAACCTTCTGCGTCTCAGGCGGGCTTTCGCCCACTGCGCTACAGAGGTTGTCACTTTCAGGAAAATAACAAAAAACGTGGTCATATTTCGGTTATGACGATCCCACTTTGTTACTTTTTTTTATCTCGTGATGGTATTCATTTATTTACTCGTCCATCAGGCAGCGCCGCAGAACACACATTTTGTGTTTGCCAAACAAGAGGTTGTTTATTTATGTATCTGTGTAAATTTCTGTTAACATTTATCTCCGCAACGATATCACGGATTGTAATGCAATAATTTGAAAATTTATATATTGTCTTCAAGGATAGTTTTTAAATAGATTGTATCGGAACAAGTCTGAAAGGGGATGCTGAAATTAATATGGATCGGGGTTTCTTAATTTGAACAAAACTAACTTATCTACTTGCAGTATCGCTTGAATCTCAAAAGAATGTTTGGTAACTTCGGATCAAGATCAAGCCGGTCTTCGGTCAAGCCGGACGGCCGGCCCGTCCCTAGGGCGAAGGAGCGGCCGCACTTGGCGTAGGCCCTTAGGTGTTCTTGGCGCCCTTAGCACCAAAGGCGCCTCGGCTCCGGGTGCACTTCTGCTAACTTGAAGTGCCCCCGGGATACAACCGCTTTCTTCTATACTAATAAAGAGGAAAGATTTTTTAAATACTTCCAAAAAAGTCCTCGAGGGAATATTTCTAACTATCATCACACTAGCTGCTTTTGTGTTCAAATATTTTATTAGATCGTCGGCACTGATAGAAACAAAAGTTGGTTACATTCGTATATTCGAATATTGTGTTAGTATGTACATAATATGTTTGTTACTTTTTCACGCAAAAACGAATGAACCAATTGCGATGACACTTGATAGGTACAAAGCTGTTACCTATAGCTGTTACTTATTACGCCGATATTCCCATGGAATCGAAATTTACGCTGGTAAACAGCTAGTATTTTTTAAAGAAAAAATAACTTCCTAAAAGATATTCCCCCTTTTGATATTTTTTTTATTTTCTGAGTTGCTGTACCTGAGTCATAAAGTTGCTGTACCTGAGTAAATACTAATTCACGAGTTTTTATCACATATCGCTATTCCGTAGAAGAGAAGGTCTAGGTTTATATGCATTTGTCGAGACAAAGGAAGACATAATGAGTACCTACCTCATAAATAGAAGGCAATATTGTGCAATTATGCACCAGTCTCGTCTCTACCAATCAGCGTAACTCATTAAATACTTACAATACAAATTGCATTAAAGAATTTTCTAATGATCTATAATAGATAATTTTGTTCCAATCGTGACCAATTTAAATAATTTAAATAACAAATCATCGAAAAACAATTGAAACACATGGCTAAGTAATTTCGACATGGAGCAATTAGCTGACGAGTCTAATAAGAGGTAAATAAACTTGAGTGTGTAAAATAAATTGGTGGAACTAAAAGCTTCATGGCTCTTATTATCTTAAGCCCCCACTAATTCCTATTGTCGGTATATAACGACAGATATAACTAAACTACTTAATGCATCGCTAAAAAAGTTTAGTTGATTTCACAAGCCAACGATGGTTGCGGTAATTGGAAAATCGATATTTTATTTAACCTTTTTTTAAAACGCTGAAAATTAATAAAAATATATATATATGTAATAAATAGTATGTTCAAACTACCTTTAGTTCGAACTAAAACTAGATTTTTTAATTAATATTTATAGATTCACAACAACAAATACCGACTTACAAGTGGACAAAAAATGGCTAATTACCGCCATCTTTTCGCCATATTTTAGAATATTTAATATTTGCAATTCTGGACTTTCATATTAGGCACCATCATTAAATTACTAAGGATAAGGCACCTATTAAAGTAATAGCCTAAGGCGAATAAATCACTCAAATGTTGCCACTGTGTGAACCACGCCTAATGTTAGGGATAAATGTAGCCGCACCAACAAATTTCAAACGCATTAAACACAAAAACAAATTATTTTATTTTCTGAAAAACGTATAAAAAACGCGTAAATCACACTTTTTTGGTACCTACTTTTTTAAAAATTAAATTTACCTATTTTCCTTTAATGACTATATTTTCTATATTTCATCGATAAATATTGGCCAATAACAGATTTTTTGACACACGTGTTATTTTTAGGGGTAACTTTACAATCATTTGCACTTGTCTATAAAAGAAAAACGTATTTTGGAAGATTGTTAGTAATAATGATGTACATAACATACGTTTACCGCCACATACTATTATAACGAATTTGCTAAAAAAAACTTTAAAGCGTATCTAATCCCTTAAGTCCTACATAGTCCAAGAAGTAGATCTTCGGTCTTTCAAAATGCCTAAGGCATTTTGAAAGACCGAGTCGAGACCATCTTGCAATCTCTCACCCAATAGCTGAAGAAACCGTGTCACAAACCGAGCTAAATTAGTTCTATCTTTGCAGGACATGTCAAAGTCGTCTCTACCATCCTGTTAATAAAGGCCAAAGCTCTATAAATGTAGAGCAAAGTTTTCATTTAAAAGGAAGCTTCCTAGTTTCATTGTTCTATTTTCCGATCGTGACGGCTAACCACGATTGATGCGCCCGCGCCGGGTCAGAAGCAAGCTTGCGGTGGAACATTTCATAAATGGAACACTTCCCGAGTTGGGAGTACTCTAGAAAACGGTATTTAGGGCGATTCGAAACGTTCCATTTAAAGGATGGTGAAGGACTTTGTGATCCATATTAGGTTTGCAGCACCTTACTAGAATCACCTTAGAGCCATGTTGGTCTAGTAATATGTATCCTGATTTCCGAACGAAATATAGGTTTAAACCCTGCCATAATGGAATTTTTCTCTTGAAAAGATAAATAATCTACAAAAAAAGGCCTACAAACAAAAAGTCGAAGGCATTATCGGTTAGTCTTCCACTATGCAGCGATGAGCTTGCAACCTGTCACGTTGAATGCAAACTACTTACTATTCAAAACGCGGGCATATGTTAATTACAAGGTTTGGACATGTCCCTGACTACTTGTTTTCTTCATTTTACCACTAAGTATGTTACAATTTTGTCATTCTGGTGGTCCCCGCACGAGGGCTAGACTGTATCGTGGGAGGCCGGTTACATAAGATACCATTACCAATTAACTTAGCTAAGTCACTGTTTCAGAGCAGACAAAAAAAATAAAACTTTCATACTCTAAAAAATCAAAATTAACGTTATGCCAATAATACCTAAACTTATTAAATTATGAAGTAAAAAACGTGAAAGTTTGTGAGGATGGATGTTTGTTACTCTTTCACGCAAAAACTACTGAGCGGATTTTGATGAAACTTTATAGTAATATAGCTTATACATACATCAGAATAACACATAGGCTACTTTTTATCTAGGTACCACGCGGGTGAAGCCGTGGGCAGAAGCTAGTCTTTATATAAATATCATATAGCCTGCATCAGACATAGTAAAGATCTGAAGATGCGTCATGAGCATGTTTTATTTTTACAAGATTACTCGAAATATTCTCACGTCTTTTATAAAAACTTTCAATAAAGTTAAGTAAGTGTACTACAGAATCGAAGCCACTATCATCTTGAAATCCTTTATGTTCTGATAACAAATAAAACGTTATGTCTGTCAGAGGTGTTGCAATCTTATTAATTGCTATGATTTTCCAACTATAACAGGGAAAACTTTGGTTAAAGGACCGTTATCGCGATGATGGGAGCCCTTCGCAATACTGAGGCGTGGTTGAGACTGTGGTAATTTGATGATAGAGATTTATAGAAACAACGAGTACTATCTTTGTTCGACAAGAACAAAGATTATGAAATAAAAATTATGAAATTACAGTTCAAGTTAAAAAAAGATTTCTACAGGATATTCAAGAATATTTAAACTGTCTTGAAAGAAGCTGATTTTGACGATAAAAGCTACCAAGATTATTGAAAAAAAAATACAATTTCCAATTTGGTTTTTGACCTTCATTCAGGATACATTTGAGACACTTTTAGATGGATGATGTTGTCGAACATTATGCCAATCATACAAAAATGTATGAACGAATTAAAAAGAATTATATACGTTTCCTATTTAAATAAAATTGACATGATCACCTGGGATCATTTTTCATTGCTTTTTGGTTCACCCGTTATATTACATTTAGTAAATAAAGAATTCGAATTTGAATTACATTGCTGAAAAAAAAACAGTAAAGAATAAAAATAATAAGAATTATTTTTTAAAGTCGTTCTAAATTTCAAAAGCGCGAAGCTTAGATTCTAAACTAGATTTATTTAACTATTAGAGACACGTAAGTTCTAAACTTTGAATTGTAAATTGTACCTAAGGAAATGACCTACTGTTGGTTTAGTTATTCAATAAAGACATTAGCCTAATGACTGTGTGAATCTACATTTAGATCATTTGGCGCTACTGTAAAAACTAGTTATAAAATGTAATCTTAAACAGTAGTAGTCTAATCGCATATTGCATAAATGACCTGAGATCCAAAAGTAACTATACAACACAGCTGACCGAATATAGCTTCACACTAGAGGTAAAACAACAACTATTGGACATCTACACTAAAATATAAAAGCTTAAGCAGAGATATAGACATGTTTAGTAGCACTTTCTTTATAGAAACCTGGAACTAGGCATGAGCTTAGGAACTGTCAAGAATAGCAAACACGAATGGAGATTGAATGAATTAATGAATGAAAATACTTTATTGTACACCTTAAGATGCAAACAAGATAAACAGTAACACATTATGATAAAGGTACAATGGGCCGTCTTATTGCTTAAAAGCGATAAGACTTTTTGATGGTGAGTATTATATATGATTTTGAAGTGGCCGGGGGTGTACTTTATAATTTGTATAAATTACCTTAAATAATATCATGCATAAAACATACTACAGCAGTATATAATAAATAATAATATATACCTACCTATTTTGAGATTGTAAGAAGTTCGTTGATGGAGGTAGCTCAAGACCATAATCATAGGGCACTGGAGTTTTACAGATTAATGATGATAATAAAATACTTACTAGTAGGGATACTTACATCATGTTGAAATCCGCAAAAGCATCAAAAGAACCTTCATGAAGATAGATATTGATCTGTTTACTTACTATTATCTGTTTACCTTACTGCCATACTAAAACTTTCGCTATATTGTACAATGGGTAGTCTTTTGTAAGTACTTAGTTATCTCTACCAGACGTTTGGATGAAACGGACTGTACGAAAATTTCATGAAATAAATATGTTTATGACTTTGATCGAAGGTAGCTACGATTATCACGTCATGGTCTCTGGATTTTGCGTTGCTGTTTTTGGATCCACGAGTCGTAAAGCTCTTTAAAGAATGTACATACTCTGAACATTGCAAAACAGGGCGCATCAGTTCTCAGGTTCTCAACGAAATTACGTTTGCGTGTGGTTGGTCTCAACTACTGACTACCGGAGGCAATTTGCGAGTTGTCCTCTACAAGAAGGCTAGAGGACAGAGGTCGTAGTGGTACCAAAGAAAATACGGTTAAACATTACAAAAGTCAGCACGCAAGTCTTATAGATAAGGCAGACCGCAAGACCTAAAAAAGCTGTATATAAAAAAAATGGAATGTGTGGACAAATATTTGATAAAATTCCAAAGGACATTGATTTATCTACATTATATTCAGAAAAAAAATGGCTGATTGACAGAACTTTTTAGTGTAAACGAATTTCTAACTATTAATCTAATTTGAAAATGTGACATGTTATTCATAATAAAAATCAATTTATCAAACTATGTCATTAAAACTAAGATAAAATTAAATTAATATTAGATCTAAGTATCTTAGCTTAACATTTGCATGCGTGTTTGGTGAAATATGTGAAACTATAACTTACCTACTGTAAGATCATTGTAACCATACTTCCCGCAAATACACCGTTTTATGAAATTTTTACGAATTTATTGTTAAAATGTTAATGTTTTTAATCTCCTATACAAAAACCGGGTTGTTATTTAGTCATTGTAAATCTGTGTGACTATATAAATGTCTGTGACACACCTAACCTAACGGATGGACCAATTAGATAAAAAGGCGTAAATAAATTCACGAATCTAGTTTTTTTTAATTCTTTGTTTATTGGTATTACTGAAATTACACTAACTTACCTATCTATATAACTTACATGCACCTTAGACAAACCACTGTAGGTTTATAAGGTGTTCTTACTTAGCAAATGTAATTAATAAATTATGTAAAAAAGCCTTTCTTAACAGACCAGAGTCCACACTGCACCTGATAAAGTAAGTTGGATATTCTTTTGAATTATAAAAAAGTCATAACACGGCAAAATCGTAAAAAATACCTAAATTAGGTATTTTTTAATATAATATTTTTTATTAAGATTTCGGCAAAATCGAAAAAGAGCGCGTTGAAGTCTTTTCTAGGTAAAACACGTTGAAGTTTTGATGAAGTGTGTGTGTCTGTGTGCACTGCTATAAGAGAACGACATATAACAAAATTGACGATTTATATAACCGTACTACTGCATTCAGAGTGCCAAGAATTAAAAACTAAAAAAAATGGATCAGTTTTCTGCAGCCTTAGGTACTTTCATTAGCACAGAATAGAGGTCATCTGTAATTTATACCTCGTATATTAAGAAGATGTTACGTATACAATTAGCCAAAGTCTAAGTGACCAAACGTTTTGCTCCACATCACACCCCGGGCACAATAGGCAAGATGACATCGCGTGGGACCACACCGAAACAGTTTAGATCACGTAGAAAACATGCTACCGGGTGTGATGACTGTCTACCGGCTTACTGGTACCGGCGTCTAACTCGGTCAAGAGTCACTAATAGCATCGTGGAACCCCCATAATTGTCTGATAAAGTCAAGTTCACTCGTGTCGTAAGGATCTAATACATGCGTTTGACGTAAAAGGTTGTTGGTTTGTTTGAAAATACGTCGGATGCTTAAGAATTTAGCAAAAATTTACTTTTATTTGCCTGTATTCGTTTCTTTATGTATTTTGTGTTCGATGGCATTGGTAATTTGGTAAAATTAAAGGTTTTTGGGAGGAAGTGAACTCTTCTAGCTAATGGTGAAGAAAAATTGTTCCCAGCTGTTACATTACACATTACGCAAAATTACGCACAACAAGATTGTTCGATTGAATGTTATATCACTATAATATGATCACTATAATATGTTTATAGTGGATTCACACGAAAATAGGCTCTTATTCCCTACATACTCAAAATAGCGTAATTTCACTTTTTACTACATTCAAATCGCCATAGAAAAACGCTTTACAATAAAAGCTTTACTTTAAAATCTATATACGTGTATATAAAACAATCTGCTTTACACATGAATGCGTCCTTTCGATCACGTGGGATCAGCCTTCGAGACACTTTCGCAACATAGGTAATGAGGAAATTAAACGGACTATCTGATCGTGGAAGATCCATCACTGAATAGGTTTTATTGTGGGATCTCATTCAATTTGGCTTGTTTCGCTGTTTCTGCGTATTGAAGAATCGTTTTGCATCCGTTGTTTCGCAACGATTCTGGGTATGTAGAGTTAGTAGTGCGCCAAAGGTCGGTCAGATGGGCTAAGGAGATTTTATCTTCAAGGTCATAAAGACATCTACATAATGCAACTTTAAATGGTTTTTTGTCCATGGTCAACACAACTCTCGCACTTAAGATGGAATATTTTGTGGATGAGCTTTCTCACCAAGCAATGTGAGTGGTAGTTACCTATTAAATTTTTTTTTTTCAAATTCAATTTTCTTTTTCAGTGTTACTGACTCTGGCTGTCGCCCAAAGCGGATACGATTATAGCAAACCAGGGAAACCATTCAGTCAAGGGCAGCAGCAAGGTCCTACATCCGGGTACCCATCTGGCCCCGGACAGGGACCTTCCTCAAATCGACCAGGGTCTGGCTACCCTTCAGGGCCGTCCGGACCATCCGGACCAGGTGGGTATCCATCCACCACCCCCTACTCTCTCCAGCCACAGAGTGACGATTACTCGACTAGGTCTACCCCAGGATATCCCAGTTCCACTCCAAGGTACCCATCAGGACCTACAGACTACCCAAGTGGACCCAACTCAGGCTATTCTGGCACGAGTGGGACAAGAGGACAATCAGGATCAGGGTATCCTAGGCAGGAACAACCTTATCCTGGCCAAGGTCTTAACGGCCCGTCTGGCAACTACCCGGGGCAATCTGGATCTTCTTATCCTGGACAAGGTGGCCCTGGCCAAGGAGGTTCTGGACGCGTTCCTCTATCTGGCGGATTTCCTGGGCCATCTGAGCAGAATTACCCTGGTCAAGGATTTAGACCGGGTGGTTCCGTATTCGGCAGTGACGACTCCGGAGCATACGAAGGCGGTGACTATTCAGCTATTCCTGGAACACCTGATATCGATTACCCAATTCTGACTGAGATACCTCAGACAGGGTTTAGATGTGATGCTCAACAGTACCCAGGTTACTATGCAGATGTAGAAACTCGTTGCCAGGTGTTCCACGTCTGCGCCAATAACAAGACCTATGACTTCCTTTGCCCGAACGGAACCGTCTTCTCTCAGCAAGACTTCGTCTGCGTGTGGTGGAATCAGTTCGACTGTGGCGTGGCTCCTGAACTTTACAGGATAAATGCTGCTATCTACGATGCCTCTAATAGCGTGTCCAACCAAGGTGACTTGTCAAGCTTCGGTGATTACAACCAAGGCCCACGAGGACCTTCTTACCCTGGAAGTGGCGGACCGGATGGCGTAGGATACCCTGGCTCTGGACCTCAGAGCCCATCTTCCAACTACCCAGGAAGTTCAGGACCTCAAGGTCAGTCATCCTACCCAGGCTCAGGACCTTCAAACTATCCGGGAAGCTCAACTCCTTATCCAACCAATGGCGGGCTGCCCTACTCCGGAAGTACTGCATACCCCAGCTCTGAAGGACAATCTAGCTATTCGAGTTCCGGACCTTCGACGCCGTACCCCAGTAGTTCACCTCAAGGCCCATCTTACTCCGGAAACTCAAGTCCCTCGGCCGGCTATCCAGGCACAAGGCCCAATTCAGGTTATGATGGATCTGGATCGAATTACCCTAGAAGCCAGGGTATCCAAGATCAAGGTTATCCGTCAGGGAAACCCAATGGACCCAGTTTCCCTTCTAGGGGGAATGTAAGACCACAGCAACCTAACAGAGAGTATCTTCCACCTAGAAACTAAGAAGATTTTCGCTTTAAAAAGATCTTAGGCAACGCCGTCAGTATTAGAAATGGAATCCCAACGCTAGTTTCCAGATTTTTGGTTGAGAAAACTGGAAGAAAACGTATGATAACGAGGTAGTTTTGGTTAGGGCAGTATTTTAGAATAATTTGCCAGTATCTGATCTATGCTAATATCGAAGCATGTAGACGAACAAAAATGTTGGTGCTGTCTATTTTATTTTTAGTGACTATTGTTGTAGGTAGTTACGTCTTTTATTTAATGTGTGATGATCTTGACTTACGTACTTTACTTTTTTGCTTTTTATTAATTAATCAATGTTCGTGTCCAATTTTAAAGAGAGAGTTACCACAATCACTAGTTTTTTTTTGTATTTAGGTTCAGAATAAAATTATTTTAGAAGTGTTTATGCTTTAGTTATGAGATAGTTATAGCACTGAATGTATATACACATTTATTGAATAAAATCATTGTATGAACAGAAGCAGTTTTATTTCCTTTCAGGTATGACAGAGATTCTAGCGCGACCTTTTAGTTTGTTAGTGACGTATTTCGCGCTGAAATTGACAACGTTTCTATGCAACATTTCACTTATACGTTCCATCTCGCTGCAGGAGACAGGTAACTGATTACCCTCAACCAACACTTTCATCAAGCCAGTCTGAGTCAATTGTTTTTTGACGCTTTGATAGAACAAAACCGTTTGCAGTTTCTTTAAACTCACGTAAGACAGACTATTATAGCTAAGATTTAAGTAACAAAGCACCATGTTTCCAACACAATGAGAATAGCCATCGACGAATTTGGTAAAAGTAGATAAATAGGGATCTGTGAAAGGACCCATCAGTTCACCGGCCATCATTTCAGCTCTGACGTGATTAAAATCATCTGTAGTCGCGCTGTACTTCTTATCTTTCCTGAGCTTATTCTTCAAGGATATTGGTGTAGGTTTTTTAGCCGATTTTTTACTTATCATGCTGAAGTCATCTAGTGATTTAGAGTCGCATTGTGTCAAAAACTTTAAGTAAAGTGCCTGTCTTGCCCTCAGATACCCCATATACCTACGCCGTTTGCTTATAGTTTCATCATAAGTCAGAGGAAAATCTATTAGTGCGTGGAAAATGTGGTTAGCACCTTCATCACCTATCCGATTGTCGGCTAAGTTCAAATACCGCAAATGTCTATTAGTTCTAAGAGCTTCTCCTAAATGTTTTGCTCCTTTATCCGTTATGTGGTTAGACGATAGATTTAGAGTTGATAGTGTAGCTTCTGCTGGTTCCAAAAAGTGTAGTTTAGATGCTATTTGCTCGCAGACTTGGTCGTTTATATTACATCTACAAAGCGATAGGCTTGTCAGTTTTGATTGCTTCTCTAGTAACAAGGCATAGTTCGCCTCAGGTATCGTTGAATCATCGAGGCAAATTTCAGTGATCGTCGTTAGTGATAGGAACTTGCTTATTTCGTATATCGTGTACGCGTTAATGCGACATTTTTTTATAACCATCTTTGTGAGCTGCATATACCGAGGTATAATTATACCAAGGATTTGTATCAATATTCTAGGCACCTTTATTTTCTGTATCACTATTTCTGCCACTCTGTTCAAGCTATCATACAAAGCAGTTATTGTTATGGAATCTGCATCTACGCTCATTCTAGAGGCTGTTTCTTCTGTTTCCTGTTTAGAGTCTGGTGAGGCGGCTAACTTTGCGTAGGGTGCCGCTAAACTTATTCTTTTGTATTTGACGGCGCTTTCTTGCTTTAAAATTTTGGCGTATTCATCTGAAAAGGAATTCTCATCATATAGATTCAACAATTTTATTAATTTGTGGCAAATGTAAACGTATCATCTCTTACCAACTTGAACGTCCTTTTTCACATGAATCTTACAGGGACAGTTAAATTTCTGGCATGCCAATGTTATAAACTCATCTAGGTCCAAAGGCTTCTCATCAGGAATATTACAGTCAAACGTAGATTTCAACGATCGAACCGATCGAACAGACTTCATGGATTGTGACTTATGTGGCTTTAGTTTTACATCTTCCATTATAAAAATATAAATAATAGCAAATTAAACGGTTAAAAAATTCAAATTATATAAAAATACATCTGTTAGGTATGTATCACAGACTTACTAGAGATGCTTATTACAGACCACACAGACTCATAGAGTAAATAACAGTAGTGATTTTTTTCTCTATGAAAATAACCACTACGTTTACACAGACTTACTATAAAAGCTAACACATGTTACGTACAAAATATATTTGTGAAACGTAGTGATTATTTCCTCTATGATATCTGCGAATAATGAGGATCTTATATATAAAACTAGCTTCTGCCCACGGCTTCGCCCGCGTGGTACCCGGATAAAAAGTAGCCTATATGTTATTCTGGTGTATAAGTGATATTATTGTAAAGTTTCATAAAAATCCGTTTAGTAGTTTATGCGCGAATGAGTAACAACATCCATTCTCACAAACTTTCGCGTTTATAATATTAGTAGGACAACGTAGTTCCCGTAGATAAAACTGATACAAAACTGACAAAAAAATAACACAAAAATCAATGAACGATAAAAGATTCTTATACTGCCATAGATAAAAACATAGAGGAAATAAACAGTACGTTAAAAAAGGTGTCTTCAAATGAGATTGAAGCCAAGAGTAGAGCCATTTTGCTGAATACTGAAACGCTACTCAAAGTTTAATCACGACATATGGACGATTAGAAAAAAACAGCTTTATTGCAGTTTTTTAAACTTAAATCTTGCCGTAATCTTGAGTAGCGTTTTAGCCTTATCTACTCGTATTATACGATTATTGCTAAAGCTCCCTAAACAATAATTGTTTTGGGTAACACAACTCACAATCTCAATTTAAATATCATTATAAAAAGAGAATAAAAATAACTATTTATTCAGTACTTACTCCAGACTAGGAAAACTTAAAATATGTACTTTAATTAAAACAAACATTAACCGTGAGTAATCTATCGTCGAACTTTAAAGAACTTTAACGCTTTATCGCTCTAGATAACTAAAACTTTAAAAACTTACACCTACTTACAACTTTATAGTAAGTTCTACCATAAACAACTTAGAAGGTAAGGGTTCTACTTAAAGTAAGATAGAATTATTAACTTAAAAGTAGGTTACGTTTACTTTTCCATTACAAACTAAAAAATGATGAACCTAGCCACTCATCAACCAGAACGTGGAATAGGTAGTTAATAAATCTAACTATATCTTCAAAGATCTTTTAGAAGCTGGGGCTGAAATAGTTCGCTTCTTATGGAAATTAGAATTACTTGAAACTCTAGTAGCTTCAGCGGGAGCATTCTCATTGACCACCTTCTTCAAAAACATTTCAATTCTGTCGTATTCCACGCAATGATATGGAAGTTCATTTCCATAATAAACAACCCTCAGTAACCCCGTTGACCCAGAAGGCTTGTCCATCATACTTTGATACTTTAAGACCTCGTAAATCTTTTGAATTGATATGAAGCTCAAATTGTTGTAGGCCAAGTTCAAGGAGCATAATACTGTGTTACCTTTCGAATGAGAACACTCATCTTTTTTCTCAACACTATTTTCATCGTAAGGATCAGTGAATTTCCCCACTATATCCATGGTCATAGCTATCGCTACCTCCACAGCCGATTTCTCTTCGACAAAAATGGATGGATTCTTCCTAGATTCTTTATTTTTATCTTTTTTTAAACCCCTTAAATTCTTGGTTTTGAAAGACTTTCTAGCTATACTGCTCCTGGCTAACATTTCTGCTCTTTGTTGTTTCAACACTTCTTCATAACAGCTTGCGTATACCTCCATTTTCTTTTCCGTGTATTTTAATTTTCGTTGTCTGGCGTCGACTATTTCGTCCCAAGTTAACTTGAATTCCATCAAATGGACTAGCATTGGAGCTGCTCCATCGTCAGTAATCTTATTCCCTGATAAATTTAAGTGGAGCAAGCGACGATTTCGTCGCAGACTTTCTGCTATAGCTTTAGCTCCTCTGTCCGAAATCAGATTCGAACCCAATTCTAAGACGAGAAGGGAGGAACCAGAAGTTCCGAAATCAATCTTGGCAGCTATGTTCTTGCACACAGAGTTGTCAATGCCGCATCTGTTTAAAGACAGATATTTTAGTTGGGAGGTTTGATCTAAAAGGATCTCGTAATTCCCTCCATAAAGAACACAATCATCAAGGCAAATATCAGTTAGATTTGAATGTGGTAGCATTTTACCAATTTCATGTATAAGAGAAGTGGTGACCCCACCCTTTCGAATTGTCAATTTTGTTAACAGAGAATGAAAAGGTAGGCAGAGACTGAAAGCTTGGATCACTTTCCTGTGTATTTCAATTGGGCAGCCTATGATTGATATTTCGACAAGGTGTCCTTTGTTATCGTAGTAAGCTTTGACAGGCACGGCACTGTCAGAATCACAGGTCATGAAATCAGTAGCCGATGGGGCAGATGGGGCCGCACTCTTTTTCGGTTCGGTGATAGATTCTTCGTGCCTCAGTTTGAGGCTTTTTGTAGATTTTGAGCGAGAGGAAGAGGATCTTCTGTTTTCTTGCTTTACGTATTCATCTGTAAAGTTAAATCGTGCCACATTAAAATCGAGATGGAGCCTTACCTGCAGCCTTATAAGTGGGACACGGATAGCTACTCTGCCTGCTACTTATAGTGAGATGGTTAGAGGACGGTCAATATCGCGAGTCGTAGATAGGAGCAGTGTTATTGCGTCTGTCTATTTCATGAACTTGGAACTAAGTTCGTGGGATTCATAGTTTGTTATATATTGCTCTTTAGCTGGCAAGGGACTCGGTTGGCACAAAAGGAGGCCAATAACTTACACCCATCATTAGGTCATCTACGTAAAGTCGGACTGTGGGTCATCTACTAGTGGCAAATTAAGCCATAGACTTATTAGGTATATTTGTGGCACTTGCCTTGAATCACCCTCGTGACTACAACAGTCTCTGGCGACTGCCACTCCAGACACACCCAGGGAATGAAAGCGTCGAAATCCAAAGGCGTTGGCTTGTCGTATGAAATCCGACTAGCGGGTTTCAATGTTTTCTTGGATTCCCGAGTCGATGAGCCTGTTTCTAAATGGCTTAAGTTGTTTTGAGGGCCTTTAAGTTTGTCCTTCATTGTTTACACGATGATTTTTTTTCCAGTTAACCCTTTACAGGTATTACGACTTTACACGATGAGCTCTAAAATCAGCAATATTTAGTAACTACCTTTACAACGCTATGGTATCGCAGGAACTTCTTGTAGGAATAACGTTTAGATCATGAAGGTTCTCAGCAAAAAGTTCAATGTCTGAACTTCAAAATTGCCAATCGAATATGTGCCCTATTGCAATACCTGTACTCTGTTTTAGAGATGAACTTACCCCAAAAATATTGCGAATATTTTTGCTAGAAAATATTTTGTTTTTGTTGTCTTTGACTCAAGCCTAAATTCTCGATCTATGTACTAGTGACAAATTATGCTTTTGAATATACTTTTTAGCGTTTATAGTTGAGAGATAATTAACTACCAAGAAATTCATAATAATTCTCGCTTCAAAAGGTCGGTCAGATACTTTTTCGCCGACAAAACTGAATAACGTTGAATATTCATTTTCTAGCAGAGGTAGGCCAAAGAAAAGATGGATGGATTGTGTGAAAAATGACATAGTTAAGAAAGGAGCGAGTACTGAGAAGCCGACTGATAGAGGAGAGTGGAAGAAGAAAATATATTGTGCCGACCCCACGTAATGTGGGATAAGGACAAGATGATGATGATGATTCATTTTCTAGCAGAGTCCATCAATGGCTTTCTTGATTTCGACATTATAACCCACAAAATGTTACCAAACAAATAGAAATGCGTTAGCATCCTAATAGTCTGTGAAACACATAAATGAACAAACCGAATGTCGTTATGTGAAAAACTATAGCGTGCTACCATCTAGAAATCACATTATCTTTTTTGGCCACTCCTATTATATAAGTAAACAGACTACACCTCATATTTGTGAACAATCGAAGAAATTATTTCAGTGTATAACATTGTACAAAGGGACTCAAAGCTTTCTAAACAGGATTGTATCCGTTCACTAAGTAGGTACTCCATAAATGTTCAAAATGAAGCGATTAAGACATATTGTAAAAAAAGTAAAATTTATATGTGAATGATTAAAAAATACCATGGATGTGCGTTAGCATCCTAGTAGCCTGTGGTGGATTAACAAAGAACTTTGAACAAAATAACTATCATGCATGATCATATTTTTTACACAGTAAGATATTTTACCGAGTGATTATTTTCTCTATGATGTTATTCACGATGATATTTTGTGGTTTAAATATAGGTAACTCACAAAACATCATTGTAAACTACCCGTTTCAAGAAAAAAATAAGATATTTCATTTTCCAACCTCTGCGATATACCAAGGGTCCGCATATTTAAATTGAATTTTAGGTTATGGATACCGTGCAACAAAGGTCATCAACACGGAACAACACACGGAACACGGAACACGGAACACGGTCAACGCACAGACAGGTCCTTCAAATATTCTGTGGTTTGTCACCTCGATTAACAAACTTTAGAAAAGTAAGATTTCCGCTAAAACTAATGGTACCTATAGGTAGGTAATAACTTAAATTAAAAAACAAACAATTTATTTCATTTTTTTTATTAAAATCCAATCAAAGTACCTAGGTGTAAATCATCTACAATCTATGGATTATTGTGCTAATTCACAAATCCATAATTCGGATAGTTGGTAGGTAGGTAGGTAAAAGTAACTCTTATGAGCGTCAGCAATCTTCGTTAATCTTCGGAAACTATAATTTTCATCTAATAATCTAATTAAGCATGTCTACACTTAATACCTATTATAAAATGTTTCTCGGCTAAATAAATAACTTTCGCTAATTGAGTCCAAAGTAATAAGTTAAATTGCGTGTTAAATTCAATAATGTATTTTGGGTATCACTTCCATCTGGCATGCCCTATGCCTCCAAATAACATTTAATGTAACAATTTAACGCAATTTAATTCTTAACTTTAATAGAAGTTAACTTAGAACTTCCACAAAACATTCCTAAGAACATTCAGTGATAATGTTAGATTAGTCAGGATCATGAAAAACTAGGCTCACAAAAATCTTTAGGACTGAAAAACATAATTTCCGAATCTTAACGAGAATTGCACAGGCGCATTGAGTTGTTACTTTAAAAATATTTAAGGCAAGTTACAACACTGAATCACTGGCAAGTATTAGGTAAGTACAATAATTCGGTAATACAAAAATACAGACTAGTTTTCCTGTGAACAGGGAATTGATTTTTGAATCCGCTGATCTTGAAATATGAATAAACACCGATGACTCTGAAATAACG
This sequence comes from Perizoma flavofasciatum, assembly GCA_958496245.1. NCBI lineage: Eukaryota > Metazoa > Arthropoda > Insecta > Lepidoptera > Geometridae > Perizoma > Perizoma flavofasciatum. The sequence continues at coordinate 3,748,468 of OY292439.1, read as the reverse complement.
ATTTACAAAAAGTAGTATTTTTAATGTCATACGTTGCGTTCCATTAAACGCAAAGTAACAATAAAATACATACTACATACCAGTTATCGTTTTGTTTTCGTTAAACGTAACGGATATGAATATCAGTAGACTATGTTCTGATTTATTAACTTTAACATATTGTAAACAAAGAAATGTCACTGTCAAAGCGACAGACCAATAATTATCATCATTGTTAGCACCCACCCGCGTCTTAGCTTCGGCGGTACTGAAATACTAGTTTCAGCCGTTACAGCGTGATATTAAGTAAGACAATCCATCAAACCAGATAATATGCAAAATTTTAGAATCCCTAGAGTAATACCAGTATCGTAGTAATTTTTTTATAATTTTACAACCAACGAAATTACACATAAATAAATATTTATTTATCTTTGTGTTATTTACAAATTGATATAATTATGTGAAACAAATCAGAGTATAGCTTAGAGTAAAACATCAATGCCAGATTGTCACGGAGTGAATTCAATACGAACTTTGGGTGACTTGACTATCAGTCATTCGGTATACACTGTAACGGACAAATCAATCTACAGACAGACTAATGTATAAAAAAATGTGTTGGTGCTTACAATTTTGAGCCACTAGCTTGACATATAAGGTCAAAAAAATATTATAATAAATATTTAATTTTTTAGTTGTCTTTTTTTCATAAAATTTTTGCGCAATATCACAAATACGTTTAAATAAAATAATTAAAATCATTACATTTCCTTTTCGGACGGAAATGGACGTTATCCAAAAGTAATCTTGAGCTATTAGGGTGGTTACACACTTATCGAAAATATTTATAGGTACGTTCTATTTTGCATTTTGCAGGCATTATCTTAGTATTCAAGAATTTCTAAGAAATGTACCTAAAAATTACAAAATACTAAGAAAATATAGGTAAAAATAGAATTTATAATAAATCATTAGTAAAATATGATACAAAAAAATCATTAAAAACAACAACACAGAAATAATCGTTTTACGAAAATAACAAACATTAGAAAATTGCAAGTCAAAGACAAAAACATAAAAATTGTAAGTGCAAAGTCAAATTATAAAAATGTATCATTAAATATAATTAATATTAAAGAATTAAAACGTTGTTCAAGCAATAAAGTGATGTATTAACTCGAAAATTTAGGAAGTTTAAAAAATGTTTCGAAAATGTGAAACAAGTTTGTCAATAATTACAATTTAGCAAACTCTTAAACATCCCAAAAATCACAGTTCAATAGTTCTTTGATGGCAATCGCGTTTAAAAAATACAATTTTCACTAATTAAATACTAAAGTTAGATACTTACAAGTTAAGTAATGTGATGCTAAGCTTATTTTAAACTATATTAAAATAAATGTACATAATTTTGATGCACTCGTTGTATCATTGACTTTAGTTTTTGATTTCGATAAAATACTGCTACACGTGAGCAGTAGCATAATTGTTCCTATTTACGTCGCTATTTTGATACAAACGTGCGTTTGTCTACGATTAAAGACATTTGATTTTTTTTCTACGTCTTTATGCCATTTCTACGTACTTCAGAGGTATACAGAAATAAGTCTGCCTTTTTAAATATTTCTTTGCACCGATAACATAGCGTTATATTATTCTACAAGCTGTCGCCAGCGGCTACGAACGCGTGGAGACGTGTTTTAAAAAAACGATACTACCATAAGTACAAACTTTCACCCCTCAACCACCAGATTTCCCCCCTTAAAGTGGAAATTGTGTGAATATGTTATAAAATAAACTTATGTTCCAAATTTCAGCTTTCTAAACTTCGTTTTTTTGGCTGTGCGTTGACTGACTGATCTAGTCAGTCAGTCAGTCAGGACAAACGATTTTATAAGTATAGATAGAACTCATTCTTGTTCTAAAGAATAATAAAACATCAAGCGATAATTATACATAGAAATAGCCAATGGTACAAGGCATTAAATCCACTAATATTAACACGGCTTAAGGCCTCAAGTGATATTTACACTAAGATTGAACTAATAAAAAAAAAATGTGAACACGTCCTGAGGAATTGATCTTTAACTGTCAGTAATAAAGCTCTTTTCAAAGGTTTCGTTATGAGGTTAACAGCATCACAAAATCAGACATACGGAAGGCATCAATGTCATACGGAATGAGATGCTATATCTCATTCCGTAACAATGTAAAATAAAGATTAGCCCCAAAATGGCGTTCAAATTTTCACACCACGCATTTTATGCCTCTCCTGCAGTGCATTCAGGAGCCTAACCATCAAGTCTTATCGGCAAAGATGTCATAACCGTCAAGTCTTATATTCAATTCAGGCAAATATATCAAATCCTGCTTTGCGATTGACGATTATTTGACAATGCCATAGCATATGTGGTAAGTACACCAATTAAACCCCTTTTAAACTTTCTTACAGTCCGTTCCATCCAAAGGTTGTCTGGTAGAGTTCGCTATTTAGCGATACGACCGCCCATTGTACAACATTGTTAAAGTTGATAGTACTTAACTAAGCTGATATGTTATTTGGTGTACAATAAAGTATTTTCTATCTTCTATCTATCCTGAACTGCAAAGTAGGTTAACATCTTTACCTGCCCGCTTAGCATGAGCCCCAAGACAACGTTTTATCTTCGAAAAGGAGAGAGTCTAATGTATGTAAAAATGAATATTAATAAATTTGATTTGAAATGTGATACTAGAAATAAAAATAATATTTGTCTTCCAAAACTTACCAAGGTTGGTATAGTTTTTTATGCATCAGTATTAAACTATTCAATAAATTAACACTTGCTCTGCGCAGTACAGATTATGCAGATTTTAGTATAAGAGTTAGAAAACTGTTACTGGACAAATCTTATTATAAGCTGATGATCTAAATAGTGTTTACTTTTAAATTATGTTATTTTCATTATGTGTTATGCTACCCTAAGTTAAGTTATTACCGACTTAAGTATCAAAATAGCTAAAATAATGTATGCAAACTTTTCCAAGTACAAGTATGTATCTAAATGGAATAAAATAATTTGAATTTGAATTTGATAAAGAAGACAAAAACGATTTCTGTCGCCTATTCTGTCAAACAAAAGAGAGGAACAAAAATGTTTTTGTTTTCTCGGCTGCAGACAAAACCGTTGTCTTAGTTCTCCATGCTAAGGCAAGCTGAACTAAATCTCAATAAGACTCGATGGTTAGGCTCCAGGAACGCCGTCAGTTCATCGTCAGATACCGTTGAGAAAGCCAATGCGTTTAGTTCGGGTGACATTCGTGGTGGGACCGGTGTGATGGATGTTGTTCAACGCACCACTACAAAATTTATACTTTTTTTGACGCTTGAGGCAGTATACCTCTGAGGTACAAGGGACCGGTGTGATGGATGTTGTTCAACGCACCACTACAAAATTTATACTTTTTTTGACGCTTGAGGCAGTATACCTCTGAGGTACAATTCTATCTGTTACCACCTGTATTTTATACTGTCAGTGTACAGTTGCTAGAAGATTGATAGATTATTGAAAATTGCAGTGGCAATTTACAATATTGCCACATTTGCCGTAAAACGTGATAATGATAACATATCAATTAACGCTAATTCATTGATTAATGAAACAAAATTGAACGTCACACTTTGTCATAATTACTATATGATAACTATATTTACAAGTTTTTTATAATTGTATAGTTTTATACGTGTTGTAAAAGTCAAGATATTTCACGCCACATCCTAGTCGGGTAAGGCAAAGTGGACGGAAATTTAATTCCCTATCCAATCATGAGCTTCTATCCGTCGTTGGATAGGTAAGGCTTTGTCAATATGTTTTTAAAACGCATCACTTATCTTTTTATTTTTGTCATACTCGGAGGAAACAAGCCGAACTTCTCACAATAAATTATCAAAACTATCAAGATGTGTAAACATCGTAGTTTTACTTTCAAAACATTTAAATTAGATAAAAATGTTTTTTATTTCGCTGCAATCATACTAATAAACGTATATAAAATACGCAGACATTATGAGAGCTAAGAGCCACCTTTTAAGACAAAAATATACATTGCTCTGGTCAATTTCCCTCTAGATTTCATCACAAAAGCCTATTTTAACTGACAAGTCCCATTTATGTCCTACTTTCAGTTTACGCTACAGATTAGTGTCATACTTTAAGTCAAATGGCAACATTTTAGTGATTCATTAGTGTTTTCTTAATTTACCAATCACATATATAGTCCTGACCCTACACTAGGATTCTCTATATCGTGGGTATCAGGAACTACGAGTAGCATAGTACCACAACACCCAGACCTAGAACAAATAACTGCAGAACGTACAAACTTACGTCTCGCGGCGGGAATCGAACCAGAGATCTAGACAAATACCTAACGCTTACTTGTCCTTTCACGCTAACTGTCAAGGTAAAACTTGGCAGCAGTCACGTGACATTTCCACAGCTAATGTAATTTGCATACAATTCGATCTTTCTGTAGGCGTTAATAACAACAGAAAGTAGTATTTGTCTAGTCTAGACCCCCAGGGATCTAGACAAATACTTCTCGGTTAGTATTCCTTTCACGCTAACGCAAATTTGTCAAGGTAAAACTTGGCAGCAGTCACGTGACATTTCCACAGCTAATGTCATTTGCATACAATTCGATCATTCCGCAGGCGTTAACGCTAACAGAAAGTGGTATTTTTCTAGAAGCCCTACACCTCTTTTGTCTCAGCCGACTACTCGACCGTCACGCCACCGAAAGCATCGTTGACTGTTTTGACAATGAATTAGTTGCTTCAGCTTATTTCCTCCAAGATTTTGTCCCATTCATCCCACAGAATCACACTTTCTGACCAGCCTGCACAACACGCAATCGCCCAGGGCGTGAATCTCCCAGTCATAAGGCCACCGTTCTGATATAGCTGTCATCCTCGTAACAGTCCGCGGACAGTCTGAGCGCGTGCTCTTCGCATAGCGCCGAAAGTTCCTTCAGCCACTCGTCGAGCAGGACAGCGTTCAGTATCGTGCGGAGAGTTATCGACTGGCTCCAGTAGCTGTCCTGTGTGAAGATGGGCCGCTTCTGCGGACTGGGTGAGTGGTTTGTGCTGTGGTTGGCCTGTGAAGGCGATGCTGAAACAATCAACAAACTGATAATACTGGGCATGTGGGGTAAGCTGAGGGTCAGCAGAATACCAGCGCTAAGTAGGTAGCCTACCTACCTAGCATATGCTGAGCTGACACCCTTTAACCGACTGTCTAGATGGATCACGATCTATACAAATACCTCACGATTAGTTTTCCTTTTACGCTAACGCAAATTTGTCAAGGTAAAACTTGGCAGCTGTCACGTGACATTTCCACAGCTAATGTCGTTCCCATACAATTCCATCTTTACGCAGATGTCTAAGTCAGGAAGCGTGGGGCATTTATGTTCAGCCTTACTTATAAGTATTTGCTTACATCTTTTCTTTTGCAATTGCGCATGACCTCCGCCCTGAGGAGAGCCGGAGGGGTCTGTTGCACTCAGCAACTAATCCACTAACAAGGTGCTAGTGGACTAAACACCCCATCAAAATTCCTTGTCTCAGTCCTATTCTTGGATAGAAGTAGGATGAACCTATATTTTTTTTTGTATAGTGACGAATAATCTTTTTAGATCTTAAGGAAGCTTACTAAGAGACAGGGATACGAAGAACGAAGGGTTCTGAGTTGACCAACTCGGAAGCGAGAAAGTGTCGAGCTAAACTGAGCTGATTGGTTTATTTGACACTAGCTTCAGCGCATGGCTTCATCTGAGTAGTACCCAGCTGTGTTATTCTAGGTTACGAACGTTAGTGTTACCACTTTCTGTTAGCGTTATCGCCTACGGAAAGATTGAATTGTACGGAAATGACATTAGCTGTGGGAATGTCACGTGACTGCTGCCAAATTTTACCTTGACCAATTTGGGTTAGCGTGAAAGGATAAATAAGCATGAGGTATTTGTCTAGCCACCATCCTACTATCATTATAAACGCGAAAAATTGAGATGGAATTTTGTTATTCTTTCACGCAAAAACTACTGAACGGATTAAGATGAAACATTTTACAGTAATATAGCTTATACATCAGAATAACACATAGGCTACTTTTTATCCGGCTACAACGCGGGCGAAGCCGTGGGCAGAAGTTAGTGGTCTATCTATGTGTCTGTTGGGTGTTTATATATACTTACAAGATAGTCTTCTATGGAACATGTTGGACAAGCTCGTGGATATGCTCCGTCGCTTCGGTTCGATTCGTCTGAACGGTGAATCATCGCCTTGCATTGAACCCCGACTATGCGCCTGACCTGCGAATCCAAATTTAATGCGCCCTTGTAGTTTATAATACTATAATGCCTTGACGAACTCTGTGGCGCAGTGGACGAAAGCCCGCCTGAGACGCAGAAGGTTGCGGGCTTCGATTCCCGCTGCGGGACAAATGTTTGTATGATTAGCAAATGTTTGTTTCGGATCTCGGGTGTTTTCTATGTATAATATGTGTGTATAGTAAACAAGTAGTATGCAAGTTCCCGCACGCTGTTTTCCTTCACCGTTTCGAGCACGTGTAAATCCGCACATAAATTTACACAAAAATACTTTGAAGAAACGCGGGCGTGTGCTTAATATTATCACTTGGAATACTAAATATGTACTTCCAAAAACGCGGTATCCCATACTTATTTATCAGAGACATATAAGATACATCAGATAAGTATGTATCTGAGGATGTCGATCATGGGAAATACAGTTGTGAGCGTGTTTGTTTGTTTTGTTTGTATCTACCTATTTTTAAATCCTTCGTCAAGGAACACTACTTGTCCTTGAGTAACTAACTGTTACCTGTTTCTGGCTTTACTTAAGTGTTATAAAATAGTTAATGATAGTATATATGTATTATGCTGTTAAAGTAGGTAAAATAAATAAATAAATAATTCAGGACATTTTCACACAGCATCATCTAGCCCCAAACTAAGCAGAGCTTGTATTATGGGAACTACATGACTGAAATACTACTAATATTTTTTTTTTGTAAATACATACATATTATATATAGAAAAAACCTAGACCCGAGAAAAATATTTGCAGATACAAACATATGTCCCGCGGCGGGAATCGAACCCGCAATCTTCTGCGTCTCAGGTGAGTCTTCGCCCACTGCGCCACAGAGGTCGTTATTAAAATAATAATATAGTGTTTTCATAGTATATGGTACACCATTTCCAACCCTTTGTAATCTTTCGTACAGTCCGTTCCATCCACAAGTTGTCTGGTAGAGATCGCTAATTAGCGATAAGACCAGCCATTATACAACAATGTCAAAGTTTGTACTATTTATTTAAGCATTATAAAATGACATATTTTGTGTGCAATTAAGTATTTTCTCTCTATCAAACTATCTATCTCACTTATCTATTATAAAATAGTTAATGATAGTAAAGGGTGTTTTATTTAGAGGTACAGAACATTAAAATTAAAAAAAAAACCATGTAATATCGTAGTAATGGCCACGCCATTGGCTTTATAAAAAATATAATTTTATGCCATTAGTGTTTAAATATGATTTTGGGCATATGAACACCGCGGTTTCTATCTATCTTACTGTCATCGTTGGTCGGCGCGCGCGCATTCAGCAGCGTCAGTTCCCGCTGCATCAGAAACACTCTGGCCTTGTCGACCAGCTCAGCGGAGTTGTCTATCTGCTCCGTAAGCTCGTCCACTTCCTCTTTCAGCTTGCTTAGTACCTGAAGAAAATAAACCCATCAAACACTAGACCTGATAATCCTACTAATATTATAAACGAGAAAGTTTGTGAGGATGTTTGTTGCTCTTTCACGCAAAAACGAACGGATTTTGATGAAACTTTGCAGTAATATAGCTTATACATCAGAATAACACATAGGCTACTTTTTAAACGGGTACCGCGCGGGAGACGCCTTGGGCAGAAGCTAATAATAAAATATTACACGCACTTTCAATGCACAAAAAATAAAGTCGCACGTCGATGTTTTGAATTTTGTCAGGTGTTTTCAGGTGTGAAAACACCTGACACTTCTCTTGCACAACACACAAATAGTATACACAATCAAAAAGTAGATTCACATTTTATTGAGATAGTAGTGTATACGTTGAGAAAATAGTTTCAATTAATATCACATGAATACTTCTGGAGCCCGTTAACTTTAGATCAAAATATATAGGTACATTTAAAGATCCTCCCTGGCTTTTAACTATTTACAATCAAATCAATTTCTTCATTAAACCCAGAAGAAAAAGAACTTAAATTGAAATGCTTAGTATTAAATCGTGGAAATTGAACCAGACCCAAGAAGGCACTGACTAAGTTTCGACGCATTCCAAGACTCTTCACCGATGATGGTACGGTCTGAGGAAATTCCCGTTTTACCATATTAATGGTTTATATTTTTTTTGAAATGAACAGATTTTAGCTATTTTGTATATAAGGGTTTTTATTAATTACCTGAAATAATGAAGGCACATTTGGCTGCAGAACATATCCAGGACACAACAGCAACGTCGTCAACAGAGGGGTAGGCAGAGAGGCAAGTTTGGAAATTATGCTGGTGACTCGAGAATTTACTGTGATTTCTGATTCTAGGAGGAGGGCAGTCTTTCTCAGCAGACTACTTATCAGCGGTCCTAGAACAAAATAATATCAAGTATTAAGAATAACGAATAAGCTTGTAGGAAAAGTGCTTAAAATATTGACGACCTCTGTGGCGCAGTGGGCGAATGCCTGCCGGAGACACAGAAGGTGGCTGGTTCGATTCCCGCCGCGGTACAACTTTGTTTTCTTTGTATAATATGTATGTATTTACAAAAATATATTAACAAGTAGTATATCAGTCATGTAGTTTCCATAATAAAAGCTCTGCTTAGTTTGCGGCTGCAAACTAAGCTCTCCTGCTTAGATGATGGTGTGTGAAAAACGTCCAGCATTATTTATTTAACTAACAACAGCCCACGGCTTCGCCCGCGTTATACCCGGTTGTAGCAAATGAAAAGTAGCTCTTACCGGTAAGACAATTTCGTAAGAAATGCATTCGCTCGATTATTTCGTAGACTTACGTTACAAAATTGGTCTCCACGAAAATACCTTTTATTTTAACATAATAAGTTCACCCTAAAGGTCCATTATATTGGTAAAATAATTTTTATCAGTGTACTAGAGAAAATTACATACCGATTATAGTTTCGGCGCTAACCCGCCAACTCCTAACCGTCACTTCTTCATATTCACTCGCCTCTTCCACTCTTCCAATCCTCTTCCTAAACGTCTCTTCCGCGTAAACGTCATCGTAATTCTTAAAGCTCTCGTAATCACTGCTATCCCCCATAGAGATCAGACTATCATGATTCGCTTCGTCGTTCTTAATCTCATTCTCGACGACTTCCGTCAAAGACGTCAAACTGTGCTGCTCCTTCTCGGAGCTATCGCTCGTTTTCAACGTATCGTACTCGCTGGTGCAGATAGAAATGAGGCTGTCCTGCTCTTTCGCGTTCTCCGTCGTATCCCTCGTCTCTTTGTTGTTGTTCGTTTCACGTTTGAGTGCGATGTGGTCGTATTTGGAGGTCCAGTTCGAGCACGCCATCGTGCGGGAGACGATCTCGAAGCGCGCGTCGCATAAGTACGCGTGGTAGTTACCGATTAGTGATTCGTTGGGGTTCTGAAATGAAGCATTAAGAACTGTTTTAACAAATCGATCTGTACTCTGGGAGCGATCTACGATACATATTCTATGTATAATATGTATTTCCAAAACAATCAGTCATGTAGTTCCCATAATACAAGCTCTGCTTAGAAACACTTAAAACACTAGAAAAAACAAATAATTTCTGTCTTTATCTGCAGTCAAGGTTTTCAATAATCTAACTCACCCCATAGTAAAACTTGAGATCGTGGACTAGAGGACTCATAACTATATCATCGTGGACGCCATTCAGCCGTCTCTCATCTTGCTGTCTGTAATCCAGTACTCTCCTACCGCTCAGCGCCAGCTCCTCCACCCATCTGCGAGTCTTTTCCAAGGGTCTCGAACAGCATTTCGGACTTAGATCTGAAAAAAAAAACAATGATTTATAATTTTGGATCGCTGGGACAGTCCTAACCTCGCACTAGGATCCTGTGATGTGGGTATGGACGTAATATGCGCATACAAAGTGTAAAGCGAAGAGAGCTCCTTAGATTCGATGTTCCCAAAATGTATGTAACTTGCTAAGTCGTTCTTAACATGTGGAGCATGTTCCGTCCATACCCACATCACAGGAGCTCTCTTCGCTTTACACTTTGTAAGCGCATTGGGAAAGGTTGAATCTAAAGAGCTCTCTTCGCTTTACACTTTGTAAGCGCATTCGGAAAGGTTGAATCTAAGGAGCTCTTTTCGCTTTACATTTTGTAAGCGCATTGGGAAAGCTTGAATCTAAGGAGCTCTCTTCGCTTTACACTTTTTAAGCGCATTGGGAAAGCTTGAATCTAAATAGCTCTCTTTACTTTACACTTTGTAAGCGCATTCGGAAAGGTTGAATCTAAAGAGCTCTCTTCGCATTACACTTTGTAAGCGCATTGGAAAAGCTTGAATCTAAGGACCTCTCTTCGCTTTACACTTTGTAAGCGCATTGAGAAAGGTTGAATATAAGGAGCTTTCTTCGCTTTCAATTTGTAAGCGCACCTTTCTCAGGTTGAATCTTAGGAGCTTTCTTCGCTCGCGCGCTGTTGTGACAGATTTGTCGTGTTTCTCTGTGTAATGTATTAGTGAAAAACTTATTACCTGGACAAAAGCGGTATGTAAGAAGTCGTGCCAAAAATGCCTCGTGTGGCACATTCGGATTTGGCACGTGCGCAGATACCATGTAGGCAGTCAAAGATCAGACCAGTCAAGTATTTATATTTACCTAGAAAAGCAACGGCCGCGTTCCTATAGGGCTCAGGGCTGGTGATCCTGTGTCTATGGGCGGCAGCAAGATGCTGGCCTGAGAGGAGGTACTTGTAGGCGAGCTCGACCAGCACGTCCTCCGAGTTCAGGCTGACCAGCGTCTCCATCAGCGAGAGGGACACCATGGACAACTGCAGATAAATAAATAAATAAATCATGTCGAACGTTTACATTTCACAGCATCATCTAGCCCCAAAGTTCGCAGAGCTTGTGCTATGGGAAATACACGATTGATATACTAATTAAATACATATTTTTTTTCTAAATAAATACTTATACACAGATAACCCAGACCCGAAAGAAATATTTGCAGATCATAAAAACATTTGTCCCGGTGAAATATTATGAGCCAACAGGAAGTGTAGGACTGCCCTCAGAAGTCCCCGTTCGCTTACCGACCTCAGTAATTCGTACCGTCTACTCCGCGCTACAAACTCCTGCCACTTTCTGATCTCCTGGTAGTTCTATCTTGATTTTGACTGCAAAATAAGAGCTTTGCTAGAAATATCGACAACCTGCGAGGTCCCTTCCAACCGTCGCAGCTAGACGTCAATGACCTTGATGCCGTCATACTCATAGATGAACAGGAAGTGTAGGAAGGACTGCCCTCAGTAGTCCCCATTCGCTGACCGGCCTCAGCAATTCGTACCGTCTACTCCGCCCTGCAAACTCCTGCCACTTTCTTTTCTCCTGGTACTTTTTTCTTGATTTTGACAGCAAAATAAGAGTTTTCCTAGAAATATTGACTAACCTGCGAGGTTCCTTCCAGCCGTCGCAGCATGACAATGACCTTGATGCCGTCATACTCATAAATGAACAGGAAGTGTAGGACTGCCCTCACAGACCGACCTTAGTATAGTTCGTACCGTCTACTCAGCGATACAAACTCCTGCCGCTTTCTAATCTCCTGGTACTTCTATCTCGATTTTGACTGCAAAATAAGTTTTCTTAGAAATATCGACTAACCTGCGAGGTCCCTTCCAGCCGTCGCAGCATGACTTCAATGACCTTGATGCCGTCATACTCATAGATGAACAGGAAGTGTAGGACTGCCCTCAGTAGTCCCCGCTCGCTGACGCAGCGCAGCAGCAGCTCGAGGTATGCCGTGGCTGCGGCCTGCTCCGCGACTCCACTCTGCAACGGCGTCGCTCGCGTCTACGGTTGTTCGCACGTTAGTAGGCTTCATTGTACGACTGGAGCGCGGTTGAGTGACGTTTAGTCGAATATAGGTCTTCAAAATGCGTTCAAAATTTTTGGGTGTGTCTTAGATAACATGGAACCTGAGCATTATTTACAGGGATGAAAATAGTGAGTGTAAATATTGAATTTTTTGACTTTATTTTGCTGACTGTTTAGTAGAATTTCGAGGTCTCTAAAGGCGATCGTTATTTTGATAATTTTTACAAGGACACATAATTCGGCCTTAAACTTGGGGATTACGTTAGTGTTATTGATTACTAGCTTCTGCCCACGGCTTCGCCCGCGTGGTACCCGGATAAAAATAAGCTATATTACTGTAAAGTTTCATCAAAATCCGTTCAGTAGTTTTTGCGTGAAAGAGGAACAAACACACAAACTTTCACGTTTATAATATTAGTAGGATTCTGTGATTATGTACAGGGATGATAAATAGTATGATTGCATAATGTCAGCTTTGTTGAATTTTTCGACGTTATCTTTACGACTTTTAAGAAGAAATTTCGAACTAAAAGGCGAATTTTGATGATTCGTTAAAGGTATCATCATGTAGGTACAAGGGATGAGGTAAGATTTCCAGGGGAGTGTATTAATCATAGCTTTGTTAAATTAGTTGGCTCTATTTTTACGTTTAAGTGAAATTTTAAGCTATTTAAAAGGCGAGTCGATCATTATTTTGATGATTCTTAGAAATATGTGTGCATAATCTTAGTTGTTGATTTCTTACACGTTATTTTGATATATTTTTTTGCCAAATTTAATTTGAATTGTACTGTTGATGATTTTTACAAGGCCACATGTAACTTGGGTGTGAGCATGTAAATAAAGATTTTTGGTAATTAAGAGTTTTATATATGCGTATATGAAATCGAGTATATTAATGATTAAAACACTTTTTGATGAAATAAATTACTTGAGATTTGAACATTCTTAAAATGTTATATTGATTTTAGTTAGCTTGTGAAATTCGAATTATTTACAGGGTATGGGGGCTGACATTGAATTGATAGGAACCAATTTTGATAGCTCATTGGAATTTGAAGTTTCTATAAAGGTATAGGGACATAATACAGAGATACAATGGGCAAGATGTGGTGAAAAAATTTGTGGAGAACATTTTTAGCTGAGCTGCAAAATATGGTTTATCTCAAAATAGCTGGATATATTGATAGACAAATTACAAATCCATGGAAAAAGATAAATGTAAATTAATTTCATTAGTATACAGTATTATGTTTCAGGCAATGAGTCCCACATGTATGCTAATTTGATGACCGTTAAAACACACAAAACACATGAATTTTCCCGTGAGTTAGTATGAAAAGCCAATCTGAAAATATTGCCAATTTATTTAAGACTCTATTGCATAAACAGACCGTCACTAAACCGCTCGGCGAGTGTCCCATACCCGTGCTGTCCAAACCCGTGCGTGCAAGGAAGCCTCTGACGTGATGAAACAACCGTTGATAAGAGTTTTCTTTTTTATCTATGGCAGCTCAGTTTGACACAATTTGAATGAATGAATTAAAATACTATATTGTACATCATAAACAAATAACAAAATCTTATTCTTAGTTAAGCACAAGCCTCCTTTAGACTGTCAAACTGAGTTACCACAGATAATAAAGAACACTCCTTATTGAAATGACAACTTCAAATGACACACGGTAGACATATTTTCACTCTTTATTTACTTTAGTGAATTCAATCATGAAGATTCTATGGTAACATTTTTCAAATAACGATTTCAATAACATGATAATAAAATTCTAAGAATATTTTTATGAAAATCATGTACAGTTTTTGACAAGTGCTATGGCGCTTTGCAAAGAGAAACCAAGTATAGTTTCTTCATGTGACAGTGATAGATCAAAGTGCCACGTTCGATATTTATGAATGCTGGATAATGATATTTTAATACTTAATTAAAACAATATCGCGGTAAATCTTTTCAATCAAACGATAATCCTGAATATTGTTTGAAGTAGAATGAACCAACACGAAAGCATAAAATAAAATGTTGAAAGGACATCACACAGTGAAATCACACAAAACATAAAAAAAAAACAAACAAAAAAAAATACATAATAGTAAAAGAAAAAGTAAGAAGAATTAAGTAAGTGCAGTTTAAAGTGCAAAGTGGATAGAACATAAAATAATACTTTCTGATTATCCATTTGTTAGTTTCTCACCTGCCAAAACTGAAAGAAATACTTATTAGGTTTATAAAATACATACGTTAAATAAATACTAATCAAAGAAGTACTTAGTTAAATATTTAGTTCTATAATTATAATTAGTTAAATTAGTTTAAATTTTTCATTGGCTAATTTTGACTATTGATATTATAATGGTAAAAACATGATTTTTACTAGAAACGGGATATTTTTTATATCATGATTATTAAGTTTGATTGTTTACTAATATTTCGGCACAGTTTTATGGGCCATATGCACGGAAGGAACCGAAATATTTGCAGTGCATATTATTGGCAGACAAATCGATCTACCCTCTTTCTCACTCTTTTACTGCGAATGATAGGTGTATTGCAATAAAACTCGAAATCATGGCTCAAAAACATCCCGTTTATAGTGAGAATTATAAGTATGTCCTTTGTTTATATTTTAAACAAAATATAAACACATAGGCTTCGTCTGACAGCGAGCGTAGCGGGACGTGGCGTTGGGAGTATTCACGGACGTGATCATAGATACAACTACAATAACGCCCCATCAACGTCACACTCCGCTCACTTTATACTGACGTCTAAGACCCGTATTTCAGAAACTAAGATCGAGAGACTCGATATGTTATTTCTTGTTTTCATGTCCATATTAGGCAATAATTTAAACTTTCCTTGAAAATAACATTAACAGACTGTTGAAGTCTTCTGATGAGCATCAGGTCTTTGCAGAATACCATGATGAAAGCCTTTAGCTTATCCACAGACTTTTCGCTAAGATGCTTCCCGTTTTAGGGTATATATATCTCGGTGAAATTACAGGACTTTTCACTTGTTGTCTCAGGGACAGCAACGAACGAGTGTAACGCTTAACACTCACCAACAGGTGGGCCGTATGATTGTTTGCCACTTTAGAAATAATAAAAAAAAAAAAAAAAAAAAAAAAACATCGGTCCATCGGGTTGGGTTCATTTGTATAATAGGCAACCATTCAAAATTAATAATACAGCTTCAGTCACGATACAAGCTTAAGTTAACTTCTGAAATACGGCTCTTAAATATCGTCGGCTATCTAACAACACCGTGTAAATCAATTTTCGCAACTTTTTAGGAGAACCAAAAAAACTGATTTATCAACTCCGCGCAAGTCCACAAAATGTAAATCGCTAATGGTTTTTATGTATGGAGAATTGGGGACTTGGGAGAATAACTGCCTGCGATTGGTTAATATGAACTGTTTGTACTGGTGAAAATATCTATCTAAGGCATTCACAATGTCAAAATCACAAAATTTCGACTTGAGCGGTGTTGTTAGATAGCCGACGAAATGAATTTCGCAGCAATTCCCCACCATATCCATGATAATCAAACTCAAACGGCACATCACACTCGCCCATAACCTGCCAAGTTCATATGTATACCTGGAGTAGCGCAGGTCCCATCACGGGGACTAGGAACCCCTGGTAGAGCAGGTCCAGCAGGTGCTTGCGAATCGACGGGTGCGCCACCTGAAAAATGCAATCAAATAAATATGTTTCTTATTCAGCTAACAAAAAGTTAGCTGTTATATTAAACTAAGTTACCTGTGCTACAGCATTGCAGAACTCCAAAGAGTCAATGAACAGAGTCAGCTTATTGACATGGTTGACGTCATCTGGCGTTAGGCGATAGATCTTGTCGTTGAGCGTCCGCGGGAGAAGCGAGTAGAGACCACTCAAACCTGAACGAAATAAAATCAAGAAATAAATAACAGTGACATCTCTCGAAATGTTAATGAACTACGTCATGATCGGTAACAGTGATCGACTGATCGACGAAGCGTAGCGACGCTATCAACAGATGACGCCATAACATGGGCGTTCTTATACATCAACTAAATTTTATCAATTTTACTAACAGTAGCCAAAGATTTTAGCGCTGTCAAATAAGTCAGATGTAAGTTTTCAATACAAGTTTAGGCGTGATTTCAAAACATGCTGACTATAAAAACGAAGAAAAGAGACACATAAACTAATTTAACATGAGTCAAAATCTTGCCATTTCTTTTTGCGTGCACTATCAGTAAAAAGAGCGACAGTTTAAATTAAGTTTAGTTGGTGTACGAGAGAATCGGAGCCAATTATATGATGTCATTAAATTTCACCATCTAACTAAATAATCATAAATACAGTAAATAATTAATTGCTTCAAGCAGGCGTGGCCTTAGGGTATTATGGATCTCACGGAATAAAGTTACTTACCTGTGGCGAGTACGGGGCAGGTGTTGCCAGCTAGCATGTACTGCTGCAGTTGTTTGCTGCGCGGCGACATGGTTGCGCATAAGAGCAGCGCGTCTCGCGCAGTCGCGCCTGAGGAACCTTCTCGATGGACAGAACTCAGTAAAAGCCTGACGATGATGAACCTAAAACAAAGATTGTCTTATTGTTTTATAGTCTAGATATATTTTTTTTTTATTTGTAAGAATTATTATGGAAAATGTTATGTACACTATTCAACTGTCAGAATTATTGTAACAATTAACGTTACAGAATTAATGCATTACTTGTGTATTTTCTTCAACAAATAAATATATTGGTCTTAAAAATAAATGGTCTTTGTATACCCTAATTCCATTTTTATATTTTACAGAAATTATTTTGATGAATAAAGGTTTTGGAAAAACCTAACGGGAAAACTACATAGGAAAAAATATTTCGGAAAAAATCTTGAAGACTCAGGTTTACAGGCGTAGCGGACTGAGACGCGGTATATACGGGTTTGATTCCAATGGTAACGGATTTAATATTTTAAAAAACGATTCTTACTCAGAGTGTGATCCGTTGTGTGCGTGTGTGGTTAGGAAGAAGAGATCCACGAATGTCATGTTTTGCATCAAAGCCACGCATATTTGATTCAGCACTGTTACTAATTGACCTGGAAATTAACAAATGCATCCATTAATTAATGTTTTAAGTCTTGAGTCCGTCACCGGCAACAAACAGAAGCGACAGGCGACAGCGACACATTTTCTTTGTAAGTTGCTGTCGCTCAGCCACTGATTAATTAACAGTTACTACGGTCGCTTGTCGGACGCCTTAACACACATGTTTATGACATTTATATTCATGACGATAAGCTCATCAACAAGACAATGAATGTGTTATCACATTTTTGTGTTAGTGTAATATGTAATGTAATATAGTAATAATAAAGTTGAAGAGAAGTAGGGCACGCCGCGACGCGGAGGGAGCAAGTCGCGACCACTCACCCTGATGAAGACTCTCGGAATGAGTCGAAACTTAGGCGGTGCCTTCACCGATAGTGCAGTACGTGAAAATTCCCGTTTTTACAATATGAATAGTCAAGTTCACGATAGTTTTTGGAATAAAAAAGCTGAAGAGTTAGATTTTTAGTTTCTTTGTTTTTTTTTGTATGAACACGCTAATCTCTGGAACTACCAGTCGAATTTGAAAAAATATTTTTGCATTTGATAGCTTAATTCAAGAGGAAGGTTATAGGCTATTTAACATCACATTAAGACCTTTAGGAGCCGAACAAAAGAAGTAATAACACGGACGGGCGAAGAACGCGGTGGGTCGGTCGGGGGTCGAGAACAGCCGTGGCACAGGTAGTATGTAATATGGGGACAGGTATATCCCAAGTGAACTAAACTAGTCACTAGATGACCAACGAAAGCTTCATTAGCTTTCGTTGGTCATCTAGTGACTTTTACAGAAGAAAAAAAATATATACACTGTAATCCTACTACTATTATAAACGCGAAAGTTTCTGAGGATGGATGTTTGTTACTCATTCACGCAAAAACTATTGAACGGATTTTTATGAAACTCTACAGTAAATAACTTATACATCAGAATAACATATAGGCTACTTTTTATCCGGGTATCACGCGGGCGAAGCCGTGGGCAGAAGCTAGTCTGTCATATATCTCATTCCCAGCCGAATTTTATAGGTAGATTGAAGGGAATATATTCTTACTTTCCAAATTAGGCGGTGGGAGCTCATTCCGAAAGCTGCTAAGTAGTTTCAATAGAGGTCTCAGGAATGGTTCTGCTGCGATGACCTGATAACACAAAATGAGGTTAGAATTACACAGGGTGTAGCAGGTGTTAGGGTGTAGCAACAGGGTGGTGAGGTTTTTTTAAACAAGGTGTATCTAAAAGACAAAAGAAAATTAACAATTTGAGCCAGCTTATTAAGGACTAAGGCGTACATTGGACTAAAATTTACAGGTTCTATCAAATATTTAAGGTATAAAAATCAAAACCCTAACTTTAGTTTTGTCGCCGATTGCTAGACCAAGGGCCTCAGTAGCTATCCCTACTTAGGCCCTAGGTAAAATAAAAAAACGGGTAAAGTTACCCGTTAAAACAAACGGGTAACTTTATCCCGTAGGATGGCTCTATGACTGCTTCTTGTAATATCGTATTTGGATTACTTTTAAGGTACTGGTAGACATTATAAAGGATGTTGACCTCAAACACAAATTAAATTGAAATACCACATAGTAAATAGTTACTTTATGAAATACGGAAGCGCTCAGTTCAAAATTCTATAACCAGTCACCCATCCCTGATCTCGCAGAACGTTGCATCATCTAGCTGATGTTATGAAAAAAATGACAAGGTACGCCACAAGCGCTTAGTGACAACATAAAATTCAAATACAGAATAATGACCTCTGTGGCGCAGTGGGCGAAGGTCCGCCTGAGACGCAGAAGGTTGCGGGTTCGATTCCCGCTGCGGGACAAATGTTTGTATAATCTGCATTCATTTTCTCGGGTCTGGGTATTTTCTATGTAAAATATGTATGTATTTACAAAAAAAATATATAAGTAGTATATCAGTCATGTAGTGCCCATAACACAAGCTCTGCTTACTGTGGGGCTAGATGATGCTGTGTGAAAATGTCCAGCATTATTATTATTATTAATTACCTGTGTACTATAATGACTGACTAGATTTCCGAAGAGTTTGAGCTGTTCCAATCGTACTGCGTTCTCGTATCTGTGAACACATTAAGGCCGTGTATACAAGCGGCATCATACTAGAATCTAGTATGTCTAGTATGCGTAACACGCACTATCTAGCAGCTAGACACTGGCAAGAAGGCAATACTAACATTCTTTGTCATAATGATACACACACCTGGAGCTGGCATGACATTCTCTAGATTCTAGATAATCGCACTAGTCAAAGTCAACATTCATTTATTCATTAAAATCACAAGGAACACTTTGAAACGTCGGTTTTATCTACTGCCTGTTCCTCCGCGACCAAGCCAGGAAATAAAGGCAAGAAAACAAGGATGGTTATTTTTTTCAATGATCCTTTTACAAAACAATAGGTACATGTTTTGTCGAGTTGGAGCATTTTCAATCCCAAGAGTTTTTATCATCTAAATAATCAGATATTTTATAGTACTTATGCCTTTCTATAAAGTTTTTATTTAATTACTTTTTTAAATTTGTAAATTGTCAATTTTTGCACACCTTGGCCTTTAAACGATTTACTAACTTTATGGAGTCTACAAAAGCTCTAGCTTTTGCCACTTGTAGACTCCCTAAAGAATCGATTCTTGAAGTATCAGTGCAAGAGGCGATTCTAAGGGAGAGCGTCGCGATCACGACTCTCGAGATGTGTCGAAACTTAGTCTAGCACTCGGGCACCAGCGGAACTGAGCCAGGGTACCCGCTTCTGAATGGCTACAAACATAGAAGTAGACATGCTTAAGGTCCTTAGTGTATTGAATAAAATGACGAATTCCTTTGGGAACTATTCAATAGATACAAAGACGGGCAGGATCAAAATAAAACAACCATATCACACTCAGTAGCAAATTAATAATGTTTTATCAAACACGTACCGGAGCAACTGATTATATAGACGGCGATAAAATGGTAATAAATCATATACCGTGCATTCAACTTAATTAATTTACTTTGCAAATATTGAGCAAATTGCTTCATTGTTCGTTATGATATCATCATCATCAGCAGCCGGTATGCGTTCAATGCTGTGCGTAGGTCTTCCAAATTTTATAATTCCAGGAGGAAATGTGATGTGCCACCTTAATTCCGGATTAAGATAACAGTCACATGCCCTTATACAGCCGTTTTGTCTACGGAAGAGAAGACAAAAAAATAGTTCTGTTCCTCTTACAGTATGACAAGAGAGGGACAGAAATAACTTTTGTCTTAGCTACCGTCGGTCGACAATACCGTTACACAAGTGGTGAAGGTCCTAAAAATTGTGGCTTTTAAATAAATCCCATTTTTTTAATGTTATCTCGAGGCAAACAATAATGCGGTCCACCTGATGGTATGCGTTTACTGTCGCCTATAGACATCTGCAACATCTGGGTTCTAGACAAATACCTCACGCTAACTTTTCTTTACACGCTAACGCAAATTTGTCGAGGTACAACTTGGCAACTGTCCCGTGACAGTTCCACAGCTAATATAATTTCCATACAATTCAATCTTTCCGCAGGCGTTAACGCCAACAGAAAGTGGTATTTGTCTAGACAATACCCCTGGGATTGCTGATACGTTACTTATTGT
The DNA here is from genome assembly GCA_958496245.1 of Perizoma flavofasciatum. NCBI lineage: Eukaryota > Metazoa > Arthropoda > Insecta > Lepidoptera > Geometridae > Perizoma > Perizoma flavofasciatum. The sequence goes on along the minus strand of OY292439.1, from coordinate 3,727,550 downwards.
GTTGTTGGGTTTAGTTTGGAAGTAAAAAAAATTAAAACACGATAGATGCTCTAAATACACAATAAATTTCTGCGTCGGTTATGTGAATAGGGTAGTCTACCCTATTCACATAACCGACGCAGAAATTTATTGATCGGAATGTTAAAATATCATTCATTAATCAGAATTTATTAATTTCGACCGACTTCAAAAAAGGTTCTTAATAGGTCTGTATGCTTTTTGTATGTTACGCAATATCTTCGCCACTTGTAAACCGATTTTAATGATTCATTTTTTAATAAGGGTGGTCCCGTGTAAATTTTATGAAAAAACCCACCTCTAACGGTAAAAAATATAGGTTTCATATTGAACTTATTAACTTACCGTTATTTGAAGAAGGTTTTCATTTAATCGAAAAAAATAATATGCATGCGACTACAAAATTTATTAGTTGGTTAAAATTATAATTTTATATCGCTGTCGAACTCAAGATTACTATTAATTTGTAATATGAAGTGATTCACTGAGGCTAAGTATTATACTATCTGTGACTGAGGAAACTGGCACGTCTCGTAATCGTAACAGTAACCTATGAACGAGGTATGTATATACCAATCCGATAACAATATACTTATAAATACTTGGTGCTACCGTGTCGTGTTGGCCTATTGGTTGGTATTCCGACTTCAAGCATACTCCGAAATCACAAGCATCATTGGACGATTCTAAATGATTCTTGTGTATTCAATCATCATCATCATCATCAGCCTATATTAGTCCACTGCTGGACATAGGCCTCCCCTAATGAGCGCCATAGCGCCCTGTCTTCAGCTTGCCGCATCCAGCATCTGCCTGCAGTCTTTCGCAGATCGTCATCCCACCTGGCCGGAGGGCGTCCTATACTACGTTTGCCGAGTCGCGGTCTCCACTCAAGAACACGTTTACCCCAGCGGTTGTCGGTTCTTCGCGAGATATGACCGGCCCACTGTCACTTCCGCTTGCCAATTCGTTGAGCTATGTCGATAACTTTGGTTCTCTGACGGATGTATTCGTTACGAATCCTATCCTTCAGAGAGACTCCGAGCATAGCTCTTTCCATAGCTCGCTGAGCGACTTTGAACTGGTGGACTAGCCCTATCGTGAGTGTCCACGTCTCAGCTCCGTAGTTCATGACGGGTAGGACGCACTGATTGAAAACTTTCGTTTTCAAGCATTGCGGTATGGATGACGAGAAGACTCCACGTAGTTTTCCAAACGCTGCCCAGCCTAGCTGGATCCTCCTCATATGTATTCAATAAATAAATACTATTTTTTTATACAATATAAAATTGTTTTGACATGTTATCGATCGACTATTTTGCACATTAATCTACATGAATGTTATTTAATTCGTTTTTTTTTATAACCAGCGCTTAGCATGAGCACCCAAGACAACGATTTGTCTACGAAAGGGAAGACAAAAACTATTTCTGTCACCTATTCTGTAAAACAAAAGAGAGGGACAAAATATTTTTGTCTTCTAGGCGGTAGATAAAACCGTTGTCTAGGATCTTCATGCTAAGCAGGCTGGACACCTAAAATCGTATTATTTTGTAACACACATCTGCTTGATAGAACTCACATTGCAGCGTTCTTACAGGGCTCACGTACCTACCTCTTTATTTGACATGGGAGAAATCAATAAATTAAAAACTTCGATCTTGAGTGGACATATACAGGCCGTTGATGATGTTTATCCTCTATTTTACATATATATTATTTGTTTAATATATGTGTAGTAGTTTATGAATTGTTTCTCTATGTTGTTGCATACTCACTTCCCAGTTAAAATAGCCCATTCATACAGCTTGTCCAGTAAGTTTTCACTGAGCAAGTACTCCAGGCACTCGGCAGGGCTTGAGGCGGAGTGGAGCTCCCTCGCGCGAGCCTCCAGGGTCAGGAGTGTGGTCAGCTGCTCTAGGTGGTTGACAACGCCTAGGACGTCGTCGTGGAGGTGGGACGGCTGGAAGGAAATTGAGGTGGCTAGGTTCATCGTCATTGGCAGCTTGTAGTAACCCATTGCTGGGCATAAACCTCTTACCGCAATCGTTTAACGTAAAACATTATTCCAGCCCGCTTAGCATGAGCACCCAAGACAACGTTTTGTCTACGAAATAGAAGACAAAAACTATTTCTGTCGCCTATTCTGTCTAACAAAAGAGAGGAACAAAATATTTTTTGTCTTCTCAGCGATAGACAAAACCGTTATCTTACTAAGCAAGCAGGCGTCGGTTTTGTGCTTTTTGCATCCTGATCTGTCCCTGTACAGGTTGACATAACAATAATATAAGGGCGTAACGTATCCCCGTTTGATATATTTACCAGTGAGGACAGGAGGCTTTTGCTGTACGAGGTTGGCAGAACCAATAATCACGGCAGAATAAAAGTTCTCGAATGACAACTACGAACCGATAGACGCAATGAAAGCCCCCCACCCGATGGACTGATGACATCTTGATTGAGGATTTATTGAGGATTGCGGGACGTCGGTGGATTGAGAAGTCTTTTTGTTATGGCACTCTGGGAGGTCCATGTCGGGCCGTGAACTTCTACAGGCTGATGATGAAGGGTATGTTAAGCTATATGGTTCAGCTAACCAGTCATAAAGCCATGTAAGCCTGCGGGCAGTCGGTCTGTAAACTCCGAGACAAGGGTTGTAAACAATCATTTATTTTTTGATAAATTAGTGGCAAAGAAGCATTCGGCCCACCTGTTGGTAAGCAAGGTTAGGTTATCCTATGGACGCTTGCAAGACTAGAGGTATCTCTCACGCGTCACCGACCCTGAGACATAATGGGTAGAAAGTCTCATATGCGTGTAATTTCACCGGCGCGCATACCCTTTAAACGAGGCATAGTATATTCAAACAATATAAATCTTTACATGAGACTTGGCGATGATGTCGTGCGCCTGCTGCCAATGCTTGCAGAACGAGCTATAGCACGCTTGAGGCTCGTAGTCATGTCGCGGGTCGAGGGAGCGGGACAGCTGGCGTGCGAGCGAGAGGGACGTATTCCGGAGCCAGCTCATTATGGCGGCTTATGGTGAGGTCATCTAGAACAATTAGAAATTCTATTAATGACACGTTTTTATCTTAGTTCGTTTGCAGAATCTTGTGGAATTTTTCATTACATAGGTACTCTGACTGAATTATAAACAAAAAAAAGTGATATTCTGCAATAGGGAAATTTTGAAAGGAACATTTCTAATTAGACATTTTGCATCTGGTTTCAACTTTGCGAAGTGCACATCTGCCTCACGATACATTTTTACGCGCAGCGATCGCTGACTGTGCTATGAACAAGCTGATTTGATTTGACTTTGCATTTATGATGGAGACATACCTCGCATGGTATATCTATAATAAAAGGCACTTCAAATCCAAATTCCACCCATTCATAGATATTATATATCTATGAATGGGTGTATTATATAATAGTATAAAAAAGCCAGTGCTAACTGAAAACAGTCTTACTAGATAAGTATTTGACAATATGATAGAAATATAAGTGTAGGTAGGAGGATTTTCTTGAACCAACTCTCACTTTCATACAAAAACCTAACAAGCCTATGGAAGTGTGGGAATAAAAATAACACAATAGCTTACAAGTACATTTGTGTCACAATGATGTTGTACAATATTTAATGAAAGTTTTTTTCTATTTTCCAGGTATAGAAGAAATATAACTAAAATTATTTGAAGAAATTAGTAGGATTCTTGCTACATGCGGATTCACACAGATTTACTTAGAAGAAGTTTAGAATATACAGAGTGTAATAGAACACCTCCTGAATACTGAAAGTACAGTGTACCTATACTATATACTACATAGCTATCTAAAATAGGTGGAATACCCAGTGATTTGGTTTAGTTTAAAAACACATTAACAAACTGACTCTTATAAATTCAAAGCTTGTTCAAAATGAGGTCACTGAGTTGAGGAGATTGTATAGCGGATTAAACAATGATTTAGTTCTAACTAAAAGGAAAAAAATACACAGAACAAACTATTATAAATTAGAATATTGTAAAGTTGCTTGACACAAGGTAGTAGAAAATGGTACAGTATTTTTACAAAATTACTTCTTCATTATAATATTACTGATGGAATAAGGAAAACAATATAAACACCTTATTCCCATTTGCCTTCTAGATTTATTTATGAAATGCTATAGCTTTATATTTTTCAGGAAACATAAAACTAAAAAGAGGAAGTCTTTCAATACCACACAGTTGCATTTTAGACATTCACTAACATTTATGTTTGATACAAAATAATTATTCAGCATAATGGAATTCAGATTTTAATCTATAAATAATATGTTAATAAGTGAAGTTTCATAAGCATATAATTCTATTTGTGTATCTGCTTACTTTTACTCAATAACGATTAGTAAAATATATATTTAAATCAATGCAGTTATATGTTTGATTACCTTTGCAATTTCTTATTAAGGGGTTTGAAATGTAGAATGGTTTGTAAAAGGATTAATTTATTTTTGGTAGATCTCCCACTGAAAGGAAAGGGCACAAAAATACATCCCTAAACATGAAAGCTCCATGGAGAAAAGTTGGCGATCCACAAATTACTAACCAAGCTTTTTTGTTTATTTTACCTTTAGTAGTATATTATCCTTATCAAACTTATTGCCTGACTAGTGATGTGAACAATCATCACTAAGTTATCAAAGTGTGACAGTTTATGAATACTAAACTGACTTATCTGCAAGCTAATTTCATTGGTTTGAAAGTCGGAAACATACTATCAGTAAACATTTCCGCACGGATAAAATAATGAATAAATATTATGATTTCTATGCACTAGTAGGTAGCATTCTGTAATTTAATATCAAGGAAGGGTGTATGTTCAGCGACGCAACGTATCGATATCATGCAGCATATCATGCTAGAATGATATTGAACCTTGACATTACAATTTCCTTGAGTTTCTGTAAGAAACAAACATCTACAAAAACCACTGAAACAGGAACTGATAACCGAACCTTTGAGTTTTACCAGGAATTAATGCTAAGAGCAGTTTTAAATACATACGTTACTGAAGATTCTCAAGTCGAAAATAGATACGGGAGCCCACAAAATAAACCACAAGGATTACATGATACGCAAAAGAATAAAATTATGTCACCGCCACTTCGAGGTGGCTCGTTCACGACACTCGTAAACTATTGAAATGCACTTCACAACACTTCTGTAGTTTTATAAACAGTTGTTTAACTCAAAAACTATGGCCAACGATAAAAAAAACTAAAAATTCAACAAAAACTATCATCGAACAAGCAAAAGATTTGCCACAGATAGATTTGCATTGCAAGATTGACAACTTATTTGATTGACGCAATTTGACAATTTGCTTGTTGAAGTTGATTGATAACCTTTTATTGCATAGTCGAGTCAGTAATCAAATTGAAGCATAGAATGAAAAATCGATTTAGCTTGGAGTTCTGCTTGGCGACAGAATGCTACTAGCGTATTACAATGACTAATACTTGCTAATATTAATACTTGCCAGAAAATACCAGACAGAAAACATTGTCAGAAATCGAGTGGAATTACAAGTAATCAGTTTAAAAACAAAGAAACCCGGCTGCAGCTTTCTTTGCGTGGTTCTATAATCTTAATATTCTTTTATAAAGTTTATTAACAAATGACACTTCGTATAATTGTATCATATCCATATGTCAATATTTTTTGACACTTTATATAAAATCTTATGTTATGTTTAATTCTTATCTGCTCTTCAAAACTACCGGTCAAAGTTGGTTATAAGACTATTGACTGATTGAATTATTGTCAGCTCGTAATTAGGGTAACCAACTACAGTTTTTTTTTAATCTTTTAATTTTTTAGTGTAGGCCTCCAAATCTAGAGTTTTTTAATTAAGATGCTGCCATGTATTTTTTTGCTGCGTAGTCCGTAACTACACACTCAGATTCAATACGATTGAGTGTACGATTAAAAAAAGATGAAACGAAATATCAAGGTTTGCAAATTAAAAATGAGATTGTAGATGGTAGTAGTACCAAATAAATATGTTATATGTATAAGTGTTATTATTATTGTACACGTGGTTTATTTCCAAGTTTAATTCGTTGATCTAATAATCATATAATTACTTCTTATATTTATATATTATTACTATTCAGAAATACGTTATTTTATTCTTAAAACAGTTTTCAAAATGTTTTTTGAGCCAGTATGCAGTTTCTCTCAGCTCAAATGCCTTAATCTTTAGTCCACAGACTAGTAGTAGTAAGAGTAAGTGATACTACGTATGTCTCGTCAAGAAGTCATGTCATGAGTTAAGCAAGGAAATGACTGACGAACTTTCCGTTTTTAAGCGTTTTTATTCTCAAATGCCTTTTATCCCTCATATTTTCTCCTCTAATCAATTATATATATTATGTAAATTTATTGATATGAATAAAATAAAATTGTAAAAACTATTGTTCTTACTAATCAAATATAGCTACTAACTTTGTGTCGTTTTATATGTTTGTATTGTCTCTTTGTTTTTTCAAATTGGTCACAAAATTCTGGTCGATTTTCTATAATTAAACAGACCATATTCTTATTTTCACACCTCTGTATTGTTTATGAATGTATCATGGATCAAACGGACACTAGCAGAATTGTGACAACTAGCCACAGAAGCCTTAATAAAGAAGTTGAATAGTTTTTATTCGGTTTGGTTGTTTCACAGGGTTGTTTGTGCACAAAATATTTATTAAAAGTGAATTTATTATCAGCGTTAAATGGTAGTTTTATTTAATACGATCTACAAGCATAACATTCCAGTGATAAAATACTTATAAGGATGTCTGATGACGAGGTTATTCGCTTCGAAATCACCGATCATGATTTGGACAATGAATTCAATTTCACTAGGCCCCGAGGGAAAAACAAGAAAGAACATCAAATCTACGGTAGTGAATACACAAATATTTAGTACTACATTCACTCATTTACTCCACATTCTGGTGTGTTCGTAGACCATGGTCTATTTTACGTAGGAATCGGCATCTGATTTGATGACAAAGTTTTCAAAGTTTTGCAAATATTAATTTGTTTAATATTTTATTTCAGGTATGTGGGCCAAGGATAGTGATGACGAGGATAATGAAGACAACATCCGCAAGAGGACCCGCAAACCCAAAGACTACTCAGCACCCATTGGCTTTGTGATGGGTGGGGTACAACAAGCAGGCAAAAAGAAAGAAGAAAAAAAAGGTATGTATGTAGCTAGGCCCAGATAAGAAGAAGAGGACTTCAAAAGTTTAAGAAGCTTTTTGTTTTTTACCTGAGATGACAGGACATTTGCCATAAAACCTGTTTTAACAAACTTCATATTTACAGAATTAGAATTAACAGAAGCTTCCACATCTCGTCCCAAGTTTGCTCCAGACAGCTCAGACGAAGATGACAAACCCAATATGCCGGCCGAGAATGAGACGGCAGGCATCAGGAGAAAGGGTCAGGGAATGCGGCAAGCCAATCTCGGTGGCAATGTTGGGAACTGGGAAAAACATACCAAGGGTATTGGAGCTAAACTGCTTTTACAGGTAAACTTATTTTTTTTTGCCACTAAAGTGGCAAACAAACAAACGACCCACCTGTTGGTAAAACAGTTACCATATGGATGCATGCCAGAAGTATATTATCACTCGCACATTGCCTACCCTAAGATATGATGGGTATTCATTTCTTTTTACCTATGTAAGAAATGTTCAGATATTAACATGTTTTGTTACAAAAATTCCACCTTGGCAGAACTTAATTTTTGGATATTATAAAATTTTGTTTTGCAGATGGGCTATCAACCAGGCAAAGGTCTCGGCAAGGACCTGCAGGGTATTTCGGCGCCAGTTGAAGCCACTGTCAGAAAAGGAAGAGGCGCTATCGGCGCTTACGGACCTGAGAAGGCTGCTGTAAGTTTTATATTATACCAAAATTTATCAACTCTGAAAGTCTGACATGTGCAGAATGACATATCTTACGTAAAGCGCTCATTACATTATGCAATTTATATCATGCAATCGGAAAATGCTAGCAATTACATTATATTAAGACACACTCATTATGAGACAGAATATTTCACACTTTTGTGTGAAGGTGAATGTAAAATTTGAATTAACACACACCAATCTAGAATAGAATAAAAAGAATGTGTATTTGGCACAAACAATGAAAAAAAAAAATGGTATACTCAGGCAGACAAATAAGATAGGTAGGTATGTAAATCTTAATAAAATTGATCGGCTTATATAATGTTACCTAACTGGTGTTCAGCTCAGCTTGATAAGGTGCTGGATGTGTTACCACCATCCAAGCTTAGAAGAATCAGTCAACTAATACAAACTATGCTTTAACCAAGCTGTGTTTGATGTTCCTTTTAGCTGTAATCAAATTGACAATGATAATAATGAATTTTCAGCTAAAAGCGAAAAGAGAAGAGGAGAAACGGCTTAAAGAGAAAGAGCAACAAGAAAAAGGAACTGACGAAAAGTCATACAACTGGAAGAAGTCACACAAAGGACGCTACTTCTACAAAGAGGCGGCAGATGTTATACAAGAGGGTAAACCTACGATGCATACTATGGCCAGGTATTCAGGACTAGATTCACATTTATTTGCAATTTGCATATACAGTAAAGCTAATTCACGTATATATTTAAAAGATTCATTTACATTGTGATGTATACAATCGCACTTATTTTAAACGACATATTGTTTGTTTATTTGTACAAAACTCGATTTTAATTAAATTAACACTTGAGAAAACTAACGCATTATATTCCTAAAAATGGACGGAACTGCCGCACTGCGCGTTTGAAGCCTTGTGACTCTCGCCACCCATGTAGTGAAGGGATTGAAAGGGCTGTCTGTTTTCTCTCGAAAGACGCCAAGCTGGTATCTAGTGACTCGCCTATGCCACCCTCATAGCTCTACTATTCTTGGAGTAAAGGGGCAAAAAAGCTGACAAAAGTTACCGGAGAGTGAGGCGAGTCGGTAAAATTTGTCATTTCAGAAGCCAGAAGCTCGTTAAACCAAAAAGTCTCTGTAAGCCGATCTAACAGCCAACTTTTCTGTTCTACAAGCAAAGACGATTAACCGTTAACTATAAAATAGTGGTTTAACTCAAAGTCATAACCCCCACGACCTGCCCTGTTCGCACCGGCGGCAACTCGTCTTGGGCCCCACTAAAGCTGGCAATCCGCCTGCAGCGTGGCCACATGTATTTTAGCAAGCCGCTTGGATGACTCCTCGTCCCCTTGTGCCTCGACACCTTTACACGGCTGCAGCCTACATAGATTAACACTTTAAATAACGAATGCATGTATGTAAAAGGACTCCCTTTTACCGCTTTCGGACTCAAAGTTGAAAGTTGATCAAATTATGCGTGGAAACTAGCCAGCGTAACACCGCCCAGAAGCACAGACGCTTCCTGGGATCTTCGCAGGCTTCGTGAAGTTGTTGATTTTGTTCGCGTTGAGTTGTTACGCCACGTTAAAATGGGCTGTCGGTAGCTCAAATGGTAGGGATGCTTGTTTAAGGGGCAGTGCCCGGTCAGAGACCACACGTTGGTTCGAAAGTTCAGTCTTGGAAGGTTGAGGTGTAAATGGGGAGTAACTATTAATATATCTTTCTAGTTCTGAGCTATCTCGCGTCCCCGTGATCGATATGACGGGGAAGGAGAAGCGTGTACTGAGCGGGTACCACGCGTTGCGCGCCGCCGCGCCGCGCTTCGAGCACGAGCCGCGGCGGAAATGCGAGAACTTCGCGGCGCCCGAGCTCGCGCACAATCTCACACTCGTGCTAGACTGCTGCGAACAGGTATGTGCCAAAAACTATCGTGAATTATATAGCAATCTACACTAAATCTCCGAAATCGAGATAAGTGAAATAAGTAAATAAATGAGTAAACCGATTTAAAAAAATATTTTACCGATATTTGAACGGACCTCAGGGTTGGCATAGGCTCTATTTGATTCCATTCAAATAAACCGGCACCCATACCCTTCCATCTGGAACAGAGCAATGCGTAAGGTACTGCTCGACGGCAATAGGTGTTTTGGTAAATGGTCACGACGCCGACGACTCGATTGGTCGGGGTGCAGGCGCCTTATGGGTGAGAATTTTACGAGTGGATCAGTTGGAGATATCTTCTAAAGGCCGTGATAATTGTGTAGGCATGTGCCTAGCTCGCATAACAGTATGCCAGTTACTTTAAAGTGCGATGGACATAATAAAAACTATGCTTAAATTCAATAACATACAAAAAAGTCATCAAGGTCTATTTTTTTTTATTGGAGGTAGGAACACATTTTTATCTTTTGCCTCGTTTACACGAAGCCAGACAGCTGAAAAGTTGCGTGCGTCTGTCTGGCTTCATGTCTACCAGGATTTTTTGTATGGACAAGTAAATAAATATAATTTAAAAAAATGCTAGACAGTTTCACACATCATCATCTAGCCTTAAACTAAGCAGAGCTTGTATTATGGGAAGTACATGACTTATAAACAACTTATATATATTATTTTGTAAATACATGCCTACATTATAAATAGAACACCAAGACCTGATACAAATATTTGCAGATCAAACAAACATTTGTCTCACGGCGGGAATCGAACCCGCCACCTACTGCGTCACAGGCGGGCCTGCGCCCACTGCACCACAGAGGAAAGTGCGGGTATTCTTCTCTGGTAACACGCAACAATCTATATTCCAGGACATAATTCAAAACGCGCGTGAGCTGAACGCCGCCGAGGACGAGATCGTGGTGCTCGAGAGAGAGATAGAGGAGTGCGACCTGAACATGCGCGAGCAGGACGGCATCATCGCCAAAGTTCAGGCGATACTGTGCCGCGTTGAGGCGCTCAACCGGCCCGACATATCGCTGGAGGCGGCTTACGAAGTGCTGGCTGACTTACAGGTGACTACAATACAAGCAGTAATAAATTACATACTTATTTAACACGTTTTTTCTTATCGTTTTGAATTTTTCGTTTGTGTTTTATTCGTTTTTCTTTTGTATTCTACTGTGTGTGTATTTATTGTCTGTGCTGTATCAGTATAAATGTTAAATTAAAAACTATTTATCTATAAATACGAGCGAGCGAAGCGGAAGGGTCATCTTGACAAGCTTTTTCCTTCCATTCTGCTCTATTAACCGTCAATACCTGTATTTTGCAAGTGGTTCGCATTCCACTTAACAGATTGCAAGCCCATCGCTGTTTATTGGAACAGTAGGCAATGGCACTTGCATTCGAAGTTTTGTTTTATGCCTTCACCATTTTTAAGCACGTTTTAATGCGCACATAAACAGAATCGAGCCTTAAAAAATATTTTAGCAGTAGCAAGGAAGAAAAGGAAAGGAGAACTTGTAAATTGATATGACACACAGTTTCACAGAAAGGATATAGGTAGTAGAGGGTACTAGTTAAATCATAGGCACATGAGACTTTTGCCCATTATGTCTCAGGGTCTGCAACGAGCGAGTGAGCAGGGGTCTAGTCAAATACCTCACGCTTACTTTTCCTATCACGCTAACGCAAATTTTAAAGGTACAATTTGGCAGCTGTCACATGACATTTCCACAGCTAATGTCATTCCCATACAATTAAATCTTTCCGCAGGCGCTAACGTCAACAGAAAGTGGTATTTATCTAGACCCCTGGTACCGTGAGGTTACGGTACCCGCTCACCAAAAGGTGGGCCCGTATACTTGTTTGCCACTTTTTATTTATTGCCTTTTTCCGTTTTTTTTGTTGTTTTTTTAAAGTTTGCTTATGCGTTGTTAGTCTAATCTGTGTGCCCACTGGCTAAAGCCCCCTCCAACCCTTTCCACTTGTCTCGGTCTTGTGCGACGCTCGTCCATGTTCTACCTGCAATTAAAAAAAAAACTGTTTGCCACTTTAGTGGTATACAAAAAAAACAAATACCCATTGTTTGCAGGAGTCATACCCGCTGGAATACGAGATGTTCGGTCTGGGCAAGATCGCGGGCAGCATTGTCAGTCCGCTGCTGAGCGCGCTGCTGGCGCCGTGGCAGCCGCTGGAGGCGCCTGAGGAGCCCCTACCCACCTTCCTCAAGTGGAGGCAGCTGCTCACGCCGGAGGCCTACTCCAGCCTGCTGTGGCAGCACTTTGTACCGCATTTGACCACAGCTTCAGAGTGAGTACTCTTTTCAACTGTACACCAAAAAACGAAGAGGTTCTCAATTCGTTTGTATGTTTTATTATTCGTGTATTTCACGCTATGTCTCGCCAGTTGTGAACCAAATTTAATGATTAATTTTTAATGGGTAGGGTACTTCAAGAGTCCCATATACATGTATTGAAAAAAAACCACCCCTAAGAGTAAATTTGATAATTTTTGTATATCTCTTGGGAGTTTGTTATAAAAGCGTACACCCTGCCCTTTAAACGATTTACTAACTTTATTTTATTTCTATTTTTATTATTAATATTTTTGTAAACATACATAAGATTTTCATAGATGTATTATCAATATTTATTTCTTTAAACTTTTGGCGAAGTGATTCTGTGGGCCCATATTATAAATTGCTCGAATAGCTCTCTTCTGCACCACAAAAACGGTATTTATATCAGCAGCACCCCCCCACAGCAGTATACCGTACAACATAATGCTGAGGAAGTAGCTGAAGTAAACTAGTCGAGCTGTGGCTACATCTGTATAAAGACGGATCTTTTTGACTGCGTATGCCGCTGACCTAAGTCTCTTCGATTAACTTATCAATGTGAGGGCCCCATTGAAGCTTATTATCTAGGGTGATACCTAAGAATACGGTGGTGTCCACAAGAGCCAACTTTTTCATCTTTGATTTTGATATTGGCTTTAACTTGTGTAACATTAGGTAGTATAAATCTAATACACTTTGTTTTCTTTTCATTAAGCAGAAGGTTGTTTACATTGAACCATCTTACAACCTAAGAGGTTGCATTGTTTACATCGTCAAAATCGGTTTGTCGTCGCTTTAATTTAAATAAAAGTGACATGTCATCTGCAAAAAATACAATCTCATGATCGTCCCTCACAAGATGGGGTAGATCATTAATATATACTAAGAATAAAAATGGTCCAAGAATTGATCCCTGCGGTACACTCATAGCAACGAGAGACCCTGGAGAAAGCTTTCCATTCACGTCAACTATTTGTACTCTGTCAATTAAAAAGGAAGTGAGAAAGTATAGAGCAACATCCCTAATACCATAATGGTGTAGTTTCCTGATTAATGTGTCATGGTCTACGCAATCAAATGCCTTGGACAAATTACAAACGCCTAAAGCGTCATGCGATTTCGTGAGTAATATAAACTGTTGTTATCGACAGAGTATGGAATCCGCGCGTCCCCGAGCCGATGCTGCGCACGGTGCGCGCGTGGAGCGAGGCCTGCCCGCCGTGGGTCGCGGGCGAGGTGGTCACGCGGTGCGTAGTGCCGCGCCTGCTGGCAGCTGTCAGGAACTGGGACCCGACGCACGACACGCAACCCGTGCATTGCTGGGTGCTACCGTGGCATGAACTTGCAGGTAACATTCATATCCCGTACATACAGTCATTATATAGTCACGCCTGTTCATCGCTGTTAGGTGCTCTTTCTTTTCTCTCTCGAAAGACATCAAGGTAGGCGCCTCGCATCTAGCCTATCGCCATGATAATTTTATAGTATAAGGTAACAAGCCTTCTAGCTAGAAGTCTGCTGTGCGGCTACCCAAGCCCTCGAGACTTGGCCTAGCTGCCAAGCTGCTAGGCGTCTAGTCTAGTCTGCACTGCGGCTAATTAGTAGGCGAGGTTGTAAAAGCAGCGTAGCCGAGTCCTCAACCTTTTTATTTACCTACAGACATACATATATTCTAAGTATAACAATTCAAAATTATTGTATCTAGGCTAGGTACGTTTGTTTAAGGCCCGAATTCATAGTCAAATAGGGGCTCCCCTAGGGGACTATTCAGGCGCTTTGTGAAAATTCAAGCACGAATTTAACCTTTATGCACCCAGCCACAAGGAAAATGCTGAATGATGGATTTTGGGGGACTGTTCAACCCCTGACTATGAATTCAGGCTTTAGTGTAAGTAAATAAATGGCCTATTCTTTTATTTTAAACTAGCTGTGCCACCGCTGCCCTCGGGCCCCAGCCCACCGCGTCGCGTCGGCTGTCCGCTCTATTGTTTTATTGATTGTTTTTGTTATTCTGTTAGTTTCCTCAGAACTCGTTTAGTAGTTTTTGCGTGAAAGAGTAAAAAACATCCATCCTCCCAAACTTTCGCGTTTATAATATTACTAGCTTTTGCCCACGGTTTCACTCGCGTGGTACGCGGATAAAAAGCAGCCTATGTGTTATTCTGATGTATAAACTATATTATTGTAAAGTTTTATCAAAATCCGTTCTGTTGCTTTTGCGTGAAAGAGGAACAAACATCCTCACAAACTTTCACGTTTATAATATTATATTATAAGGAAGTAAGGATAAGGAATGAAATTGCAGGTTCAGCGCTGTCGACGGGCGTGTACCCGCTGATCCGGTCGCGGCTCGCGAGCGCGCTGTCGGCGTGGCACCCGGCCGACGGCTCCGCGCGCGGGGTGCTGAAGGCCTGGCAGGGCGCCTGGGGCGGAGCCCTCACCGCACTGCTGCACCATCATATCGTACCGAAACTGGAGCACTGCTTGCACCTTTCAGAGATACAACTCGTCGGCGGAGAGAATAGTGAGTCAACTTTTTAGGCTCGAATTCATAGTACAATGTAAATAATCTCCTACTTAATGAAAAAAAAACAAAGTGTACTAGATTTATACTACCCAATGTTACACAAGTTAAAGCAAATATCAAAATCAAAGATGAACAGTTGACTCTTGTGGACACCACCATATTCTTAGGTATCACCCTAGATAATAAGCTTCAATGGGGTCCTCACATTGATAAATTATCGAAGAGACTTAGTTCTGCGGCATATGTAGTCAAAAAGATCCGTCTTTATGCAGACGTAGACACAGCTAGACTAATTTACTTCAGCTACTTCCACAGCATTATGTCGTACGGTATACTGCTGTGGGGGAGTGCTGCTGATATAAATACCGTTTTTGTGCTGCAGAAGAGGGCTGGTCGAGCAATTTATTATATGGGCTCCAGAGAATCACTTCGCCAAAAGTTTAAAGAAATAAATATAATGACATTCCCTTTTCAATATGTCTATGAAAATCTGTTGTATGTTCACAAAAATATTTATTTGTTTGAGAAAAAAAGCGATAATCACAATGTTAATACTAGAAATAAAGATAAACTCGCTGTTGCCACTTGTAGACTCCATAAAGTTAGTAAATCGTTTAAAGGGCAGGGTGTACGCTTCTATAAAAAACTCCCAAGAGATATACAGAAATTGTCAATTAACAAATTTAAAAACGTAATCAAACAAAAACTAAAAAAAGGCATACTATAAAATATCTGATTATTTAGATGACAAAAACTCTTGGGATTGAAAATGCTCCAACTCGAACCTATTGTTTTGTAAAAGGATCATTAAAAAGAATAACCAGCCTTGGTTTCTTGCCTTTCTGGCTTGGTCGCGGAGGAACAGGCACTAGATAAAAACCGACGTTTCAAAGTGGTCCTTGTGATTTTATTGAATAAATTAATTTTGACTTTGACTTTAGTCAAATAGGTGCTCCCCTAGGGGACTGTTCAGGCGCTAAGTAAAAATTCAAGTGCGAATTCAACCTTTATGCACCCAGCCATAAGTCTTATGCTGAATGATGGATTTTGGGGGACTGTTCAACCCCTGTCTATGAATTCAGGCTTAATACAATATTTTTTATTTCACACATTATTATTACACGATATTAAAACCATTTTATATTTTCTTTAAAGGCGACGGTGACGTGACAGGCTGAGACGCAAAAGTTGCGAGTTCGATTCCCGCTGCGGGACAGATGTTTGCATGTTATGCAGATATATGTTGCATGCCTTACCTAATATTTTTTTATATTTCTGTGTAAATATTTATTTCTAGGGTCTAGGTGTTGTGGTACTCGTAATTCTTCTTAACCCACGATACAGGGTATCCTAGTGCGGGGACAGGAATATGTACGTATGTAAATGTTTAAAAAAAACCCAGTGCAATTGCGCGGTGGAAAAAGTTGCTTAAGTTCGGGTTCCACAGAGATTGATGGGATCCATACCAATTGTACTGAACACCACCGCCACCGCACCAATTTGCGTGGACTTTAAGGAAAAGCTGAGTTGGCCTAGTGGGCTATTTTTCATTAAAATAAAGACTGATTACCTATTTAGTTATCTGTATTTGTGTTTTTTTTAATTACAGTGTAAATAAATGGATCAAGGGATTTCTGGAACTCTCGTCCAAAAATCCCCTTAGCTTCCCCTTTGGGTTCCGGAATGGGATTTCTGGACAAAAAGTCATATTTTTCGACTTCCGAACAAAAAACACTTCAATTTATTTTGTTGTTTCCAGCTGCCTGGTTATGGTGTGTTGATTGGCTGGACTTGCTGGGAGCCCCCACCGTAGCGGCCATCGCGAGCCGCGCGCTGCTACCGCGCTGGCTAGCGGCCTTAGCGGCCTGGCTCAACTCCAACCCAGCTCACGCCATTGTGCTCAATTCATATACCGAGTTCAAGGTATGCATAAAGTCAACGACAATGGGTGTTTTTTCATTGAAATCATTACGTGCATTTAGATTTAATGACTTATTAACTCAGTGATTTTTGTTGATATACGCCGATTCTTCGGACCAGTCTTGAATACACAATTATAATAAAGGAAGAACGGGAATTTGGGATTATTTACATCATGCAACAGCCGTCTCAAAACCCCATTAAGAATTCATCAAAATCTTTTCAAGTTCTTCCATAGAAACAAACGTCTTTAAAACGTAGGAAAAGAGATTTGACAACCTCTGGCACAGTGGGCGAAGGCCCGCCTGAGACACAGAAGGTTGCGGGTTCGATTCTTGCCGCGTGACAAATGTTTATATGATCTTCAAATATTTGTCTCGGGGTCTGGGTGGTTTCTATGTATGATATGTACGTATTTACAAAAAAAACATGTATTTAAGTAGTATATCAGTCATGTAGTTCCCATAACGCAAGCTTTGCTTACTTTGGGGCTAGATGATACTGTTTTATTGAAAAAAAAAAAGTTATGTTATAGGTTAGTTAGTACCCATCTTAACGAGTAAAGAAACATATATGAGTTAAAAGATAGTTAAACACACTTTCTGCCTAGGCTCAGCTGGCTAGCTTAGGTACAGTCAACTCATGCATGACTCGTCCTGGTACTCGATTGATAGGGTTGACGACTATAAACTCCCGATTTGTTACTCGTTCAAAAAGTAACAATGCATGGCATGCATGTAATACTGAAGATTAGCGTATTTTTGCTCTTATTGTTTTCACGGGACGGCCGATGTACGAAACGCGAAGCAACGTGCATTTTTTTTTTCAGAGCGAGACACATTTTTTATATTAAAGGATTTTATAAAATAAGGAACTTAATGTGAATTTATTTTCGCGTTATTTAGACCCTACGTCAGTATGCTAAGGCGCCTTTCCGAGGCCGAGCGCACTAAATCTATTACCATCAGTCACTACCATACACAGACCCAGCTGATTTCTATTTGACGTCAAACAAGCTTACTCCATGTTTACCTATACCAAAAAAAATCCTTTCTTTCACAGAAAATGTTCCCCGAAGATGTCCTAAAAGAGCCAGCGGTGCGCGACGCATTCCGCAAAGCCTTAGATATGATGAATCGTAGTACCGACATGGAATCCGTAGAAGCGCCACCCCCGCCTCGCTTCACACCCGTAGATATCAAAGAAACTTCTAGAATCGCCGACGCTTTAGCCTCAGCCACCCAGCAGAAGTCTTTCTCGGAGTTATTAGAATCAAGATGCGTAGAAAGAGGTATCACTTTTGTGCCGATCGTTGGTAAAAATAGAGAGGGAAGACCTATTTATAAGATAGGTGATAAACAATGTTATGTTATAAGGAATGTGATTATGTATTCGGATGATGCTGGAAGGAATTTTGCGCCGATCAGTATGGACAGGTTGCTAAAAATGGTAGAGGATTAAATGTAAATAATTTTGATTCTGTTTGTTTGTTTCATACTCGTAGAAGCAAGTTAAGTGAACCGCATACATCGTAATTTTTTTAAGAAAGTAACACTGCGTTACGAATTCAGCTAAATTAATTATAAGTTTTACTGGTCTTCCTCGCGTTTACATTTAAAAAAAAGTAAACGCTATTCGTCAAACTTATAATTATCTATCCTACTTATCTATATTATAAACTACTAATATTATAAAAAGGCAAGATTTTTTTTGTTTGTTTGTTTGTAACGAATAGGCTCTGAAACTATTGGACCGATTTTAACCATTTTTTCACTAATAGAGAGCTGAATTATAAGGAAGTAACAAAGGCTAAATTTATTTTCAAAAAAATTTAGGGATCCTTAAGGAAATTGCAATAATGTAACCCAAAGTAGCAAAATTTTGTCTATTTAAAATTCATTATTTGGTGTGCGCTGAGAAAACTATTGATGATACATAAAAATGGTGTACTACATGATTAAAGCACTCATTATTACTTACAAAATAGTCCTCGAGGGAATACATCTAACTATCATAGTTAAATCACAATAGCAGCTTTTGTGTTCTAAAATTTAATTAGATCGCCGATAGAAACAAAAGTTGGTTACATTCGTATCGTAGAATTAATTCTTATTCAAATAAATAGTTTTATCATCAAGGGTATTTATGTAGCAGTAAAATACTTTTTAATTCATTCGAATCGGACATTTAATTTCGAAGTTATCACGAGTATAAAATCGAAACTTACTCGGGTGAAACCGCGGGGCACAGCTAGTATATTATAATATTATAAACGTGAAAGTTTGTGAGGATAGGTGTTTGTTACTCTTTCACGCAGAAACTACTGAACGCATTTTGATGAAACTTTACAGTAATATTGCGTAAATATCAGAATAACACAGGCTACTATTTACGCGGGCGAAGCCGTGGGCAGAAGCTATTGTATTTTTTTAAAACTTTCGCGATTAGATAACACATCTAATCGCGTTTGAATAATACAATAGCGAAACTAACTAGGTAATCTAACTCATGTACATAAACTTATTTTTATACAATAATTTATATTCTGATTGTTTCCTACATACTTGTAGAAGTTATGTAGGCCGCTACAAATTCCACTTAAAAGAAAATAAGTAACACTGTGTTACAGATACAATAAAGTCAATAATCAATCAAGCTTGTTTAGGTAGGTAATTCAAGAACTCATGCACATAAAAAATCCAATATATTATTTATTAAAACACAAGCTAAGAAAAACAAACTGTTCATGCAGACGAATAATATTAGTATGTTGTTTTCCACTAAATCTACAAAGTAATCAGTAAACTTATCTTAGTGGGTTATCTACAAACTATAAAACTTTATACAATAGTTATTTGGTTTTAAAAGTATGAACCATGGAAGAATAAATCTAATAGGTATTCATTCGTTTCGTTTATTTTTCCCTAGTGTCCACACTTTAGGGACACTTTTAAATATTTTTTTAAGGGATTTAATAAAATCGACATTGGCCTCGATTTTGTAGTACACTGACTAAACTAAATTTAAACTATCGCTCTCTTTTACTGATAGTGTACGCAAGAAAGAGATAGCTACAATTTTAGTGCCGTGTGCTGCTGTTAAATCAGTTTACGTGCCGCTTTTCTTCGTGTTTATAGTCAGCATGTTTTGATATCATCTAAATTTGTATGGAAAACTTAAATTTGACTAATGTGACAGCACTAAAATTGTAGCTATATCTTTCTTGCTAGCACTATCAGTAAAAGAGAGTGACAGTTTAAATTTAGTTTAGTTAGTGTACTACAGAATCGAGGCCATCGTACGTTAAATTATCTAAATTACAATTTAGTTTTGTTTATTTTGTAATAATTCAATAAAGTATCGCAATAATAAATTCGCCCAAGTATCATAAATTCAGTTATTTCATATTATCAATTCCTTTGTTATTTGAGCTGATCTCAAAATAAAATTATACATGCGTAATATTTTTCGTTATTAGTTATGTACTGAATTTAGTATCATTCTATTGAATACTGTTAGTAGGTGTTATGTGTAGGTACATATTGTAGAATTCGTTAGTCACAATTTAAATACAAATAAAAAGTAAAATATAATCCTCTTTGGAATTTATGGCAAGGTTAAGAAATTTCAACTCACAGCCAAATTATGGCACAATATCAATAAAGACTAATTTGCGACTATTATAACCAAAAAGGGCAAGTAGGTAATTATTTTTCATACTTCATAAGGTTTTTATATACTCACTTTTATGTAAAGTATTAACTTAAGTGATGATTTCACACTGCGGCCAGTTAGCCAGTAAAACAAGTATATATATTTTTACCAGGAAATAATAAAAACTGAATTCAAATAACGGGAAGTTAATAAAAAATCCAATATTAAATTTCATCGCCCATTTTTTAAACTTTGCATTGAAAAAATAATCATTAAAATCGGTTCACAATTGGCGAAGATATTGCGTAACATACACACAGAAAAATCTAACAAATTGAGAACCTCCTCCTTTTTTGAAGTCGGTTGATAATTAAAATGAGTGAACTCTTTCGTTCTAATGATTTTTAGTTCAACTGGCTGCAGTGTGGTGAAGACTGATCTTGCCATCCTGAACAGCAATCTATGGTTATTTATTTCTAAATTGGAAATCTGTTAAATTGGAAATCTACCTTCCATGCAGACCGTGCTGTCCACTAGCACTCACAAATTATGATTGAAATCAGATTGCAGTTCAGATTATGCAATGTCATTCTTCAAAGTACTTTGTATTTGGCACAAAACTAGGCAATATTCGGCAAAGCCTTCTGGTAGGTATACGCCCTAAAGCACTGGACGCCGTTCGCCAGTCCCAGTGTAAAGTTACACAGGGACAGAGCATAGTTGATTGGTCTGATCACCAAGCAGTACCGCGTCCAGATGAGGCCGGTCGCTGCGAGCGTCGCTGATTGAGACGTGGATACCTTTTCGAGTGGTCTGCGCCATTCATCGACAGATACCAATACGAGAGCCTGCAACATATAATCCTTCTGTGTTCGAGTTTTGCACGTTGCCTACGCACGTGTGGGCGAGAGCTTTGTAAAAGGAAGATTAGCTTGTTGAGATGGCTTAACAGTGTGTTAATGCATGTCGATATTATGTATGTAGGTTAAATTTCAAAATTCGTTCAAATAAATTCAGCCGGGAAGAAGATAATCGAAAACAAACATTCCTTTCAAAGTTCTAATGGAAAACATAACAGCGCCTCTAGTGGCTCTTTTCTGAACCACTTTCTACAGTTGTTAAGGCACGGTACGGTATCCGCGGAAGAATGCGCAAGCGTACCCGTAATCTTGGCCACATCTTGGCAGATAAGGCGTAATGATGGACCCACAGTGGTGGTTTTAGCCAACAGGGATATGACATGGCGAGTATGTCTTATAAAAAAAACGGTACGGTATGTTAGGTGCAATATTGCAAAGCAAATTGAATCCATTCAGTGTTTATGTTCTTTCACACTACATTTGTTAGTAAGTCTGTTGATGGACCAACATTTATCCCAGCGAGCATGCACCAACGAATATTTTATAGTATTGGTACAATCCTTGTAGATTGCCACATGCTTATAACAGTGTAAAAGAACAAACATGAAGAAACCGACGTTATCTTGAACTATTGTTGGATGCTATTGCATCCAATGCTACCTACCTATTTTATATAGCCTAACGAAATAAGATAGACAGAGGAAATACTTACTTTTAAACATTGTTTTCTTGAAATAGTTTGCATGTTTAAGTGAATAAAATAACAATCTGCAGATGAACTGCCCAAAACCTACCAACACCAGTCATAACTCGCATTTTAAAGTTAGAAAGTTATAAAATGTGAAATTGTTAGCAAATAAAGTATCACAAGACAACACAGAAACAAATAACAGGTGTGATAAATAATCAGAAACTATATTTTCCATCAAAGGTATTACAAAAATAGACATCAATCTTTTACAAATAATTTAATATTTAAAATAGGTAGGTACTTTAGATTACAATTTAACGGTAAAACAATTAGAAAGTCGCCAGCAACTTTCACATGAAAGGTACCTACTATGCAACTGTAAAATGAATTTGGCAATGTTTTATGTATGTAATAAAAACTATTAATAATAGTTAAATTAGCTATTTCCTTTTCTCAAATGTTTTTCGAAGATATTTTTATTCAACATTTTTCATTTTAAAGCTGCTATTATCTTTATTTTATTTAAAAAGTCTATCTGTCTCTACTCTCAGAGACAGTTTAGATAACCAGCTCTAACAATTTTATAACAAGTCATAAAACTTAACATTAAACCCTTGATTATCACAATGTGGATGGATACCACCTCATAACATTCTAAGCCTATAATTTAGATAAGCCATGATAGCATGACTGCATATTTTTAACTTTTTCATAATTTTTATAGGCATTCAATAATTAATATTTATACGAAAATAAATATACTTACCAACTCATGCACAATGGTTGTAATTGCGTGCATTTTTTTTAAATAACTTATTGATGATTCAGTCATGCTTCATGGCAAAATGATTTCCAAAAGCTTAAATAAATAAATCACTTGAGATTGCACCTAAAAACTATTAATCTTTACTTATATCTATTGATTTTACAGGGTAGTTATGAATGCCCTAAACTGTTTTGAAATTCTAATGGAAATCTAGAGAGAATTGTAACAAAATTGAGCTACTCTTTTTTTGGGATGGCATTAATCATCCAAAATCATACTTTAGCTTCTTTTTTCTTAGCTTGCTCATGTTTAATAGCCCTGCCTACCTGGTAGAGGCTAGTACAAGCTACAAATACATTAACAGCAAACAGGCTGTAGTTTTTCGGGATGATCACAAGGGAGTAACGCGACCAGATGATGCCCGTAGCCGCGAGAGACACAGACTGGGGTACAGATAAGGTCTCAACAGGCCGATTCAAGTCACCCAGACCAGCCATCACCAAGCCCTGAAAGTGTTACGTACATAAGAATGTGGAACACCATGATATTTTGAACAAAATGCATATGACAGTTATGTAGGTACATGTAGTTAATGATGAATAGCTTTTCGTTGGTGAAAATCGCTTTGAAAACTGTTTTTGATGCCTGTTACAACAATAATGATACATATAATGATATTCTTATAGGGGTATGTTTAAATTTTTAAACACCTGTAAATAAAATAAAAACCCTTGAATCGTGAATTACATCACAATTCAAGGGTTTCTTAAAGTCTATCTTAAAATCATAGAAAATAATACAAAAATTGCATCAGGTACCTAAAATCGGTTACGCCTTTTACATTTCAAAACTACTGTTGCGGACATAGTGACGAGTGATAATAAAACCGATTTATGAACCAGCTTTTGAAATAAAATTTTCAAAATCTACTGTAGTGCCCATAGTTATGAGTGATGATAAAACATATTTAGGCTACCAGCTTTTGAAAAAAAAAACACTGGTCCGTCCATTCAAAAGCTAGGTACTGTGTCAGAGACAGAAATATAAAGGCTTCAAACAATACCCCTTTTGCGTCACAGGTTAAAAAGGAGAAAGACCTACCTACTAATGCATAACTGTCGTGCGAAACTAGTCCCTACAATTCAGAACAACTATGCAGCACTTACACATACTTACCTATTTAGGTTTCGCAACATGACCGTTGAGAAAAGCGAGCTCCTTCACTTTGATTCATATTAGACAGTGATGATGATGGTGGTGGATGGTGGAGCGAAGCAAGCCCATACTTAGTGATGACCCAACAAACTAAATACAAATAACATCACAGATCATTTTTTAGTTTCCTTATTTTTATTCTGTTCATATCTTATAGTTCTGCCTATCTGGTATAGGTTAGTAGATGCTACAAACACATTGACGGCAAACAAACTATAGTTTTTCGGAGTGATCACAAGGGAGTAACGAGACCATACAAGGCCGGTCGCCGCAAGAGATACACACTGGGGTATGGATAAGGTTTCGACAGGCCTATTCAAGTCACCCAAGCCAGCCACCACCAAGCTCTGAAAGTGTCATTTACATAAGAATGTGGAACACCATGTTTTGTGAACAGAAATTAAATGTTTATTATATATAATAAAAAAAAATACTTAAATTGGTTTTTCTACAAGAATAAATTAAATAGACTTTACTAGATCTTATAAATAAATTTTATGATACAGCTTTTCTATTTATCATCAATTTCTTCATAAATGTTTGAAGCAGAAACTGGAATCATATACTCTAAGGGTGTAGTGGAACCATGGTACCCACTCATAGTATCTGATAACCCAAGAAGAATCCTAGTCAACGGTCAGGACTATGTTTGTAACACCCAATAAGTAAAAATGTAATTTTTAAAACATACATTTTGTTACTATCTTCAATTTAAACATAACAAGGAAATGGGCCCTTTGTGAAATTATGTAAACCAACCCTAACTAGGTATTATCATTTGTTTAAGACAGCCAATAAATCAACGTCAATATGAAATAATAGAAAGAGACAGAATTGAAGTCATGATTGTCAGAAGACAGGTTAGTAATTTACAGACCTTACATGAAATAATAGAGTTAAAGAAATCAGTACATATTAGCTTGATTGTGGCAAATTACAAGTGGCTACATCATAAACTAGATAGTTAGGTATGCACCTATATCTTGTGTTGTTATCGGTGGCCTCAAACGAGGTGATGAATATAAATAGAGTGACCTTGGCAACGAAACATATCCGCATCATTTACTTACCCATTTGAAAGCAGGAGCCCAGAAGAAAATTGTTTTAGGACCTGCAGGGCATAAAAATAAGCTTTATTCATGCCTTAGGTTTAGGACCATAATGAACTGATCTACATCTAAAACAGTATAAAACTCTTACCAGCTTCGTGCTCCCAGAGTGGACGAAGTTTCGACGGCACGAATCTATCGGCGGCGCTGATCAGGGATTTGTATAATCGAGACGACATTTTAACGGGGTGCTGGGATGTAATTTCAAACGGAGTTGGGGTCTGGGAGGGTGGCTGTTACGACGCACTAATTTACATGAATACTCAGCGAGAATTTACATGACCGCTCGAATCGGCCGTGACAAGACCTTGAATTTGATAATTCTGATAGATAAATGACAAAGATACAGCTGACGTTTTAGACTTCTGCAGTCATTTGTCAGTTTGTCAACGTCTTTTTGTAATGTTCGGATACACATTTTAATTTATAATAAAAAAGAAAAACCTCCGCAGCCGAACAACCGGTCAACGTATAGCCACCCTGGGAGAAAAATTGCAAGCCAGGATGGTATCTCCCGCAATAGCTACTCCTAAAGTGGAGCCCAACAAATAACAGGTTTGATTACATAACTATTTCGACGATACATGGTATTAGCCATGGGTAGTTCGCGAACGAATGAAGTAAATGAAGTACTTCATACGTAAGATTGTCTTGTCATTTAGTTCACTACTCATTCGAATGTGTCTCTAGTTCATTTAGTTCACGTTTCTTTTTACTTCAATGCTTTTACTTCAATGCTTCGTTTAGCAATTCGCTCGACGAAGATAGAAAAAACGGTGTTATGGCGTGTACACAAAGACTATTTTATTTTGCACAATTTTTTCAACAATAGAAGTGAGAGTAACGAGTGATAGCTGATATGGTATCTCTTTTTAAGAACTTGCAATTAAAACATTCCCTTACGTCGTTGAGATAAAGTTCTTTGATTCTTGCTAAAGTAGATTGTTTACGTTTGTTGGGGTTTTTGATTATTAATATTTTGTTTGAGTAAGAAAGTACCTATTTTGCATTGTTTGAATTTAGTAAGTTATTTGCGATTATTAGTGCGTCGTGTTGCGCATCGCATGTTACGGGTCAGTTTTATATGCAAATAAAAAATAAGTTAAGTCGTTTTATTAATAACTTAAAACAAAAGTAAAGTTTAATTAACAAAAGTAAATTGTACATATCTCAATTTTTAAAATACTTTATAATATTTAAATAGTATTTATTATAATTATAAAAAACATATTAAATTTACCTACGTATACCTATTTTATAGTAAACATTTTTGCCCCTGGTTGACAGTCCTAAGCCTGTAAAGTACCTATCACAGACTACTATATGTACCGTACCTATGAAGGAAAATCGAGATATAAAAATAAAAACATTTCATAGTTCATAGCACTAAGAAAGCAACTCATTTCTTCATTTCGTTCATCCATTCATAATTATCTAAGAACTAAACGGTATACCTGAAGTAAATGAACTACTGAACTAAATCAATGAAGTAGTTCACTTAGCCAAAATATATACTTCATTCTTTTCTTTTCACTGACACATTTCGCGCATGGCTATGATACATATGTACATATCGTGGTTTTGAAAAAGCAGCTTCAAAACCACAATGCCATCGTTGACGTTGACATAACCTCCGCAGCCGAATAACCGGTCAATGTATTTCTTCCCACAGAAGCCATAAACAAAAGTTAAAGTAGAAGTATTTCTTGCCACTCTGGGGGCCAAATTGTAAGTCAAAACCACGATGGTAGAGTTGAAGTCGATATAACTTCACTGTTCTTCAACAGCGACTTCTCAGCCATCATCATGACCAGCTTCTTCTTTCTTCGTCTTTTTCTCTCTCATTTTAAGCAGCAAGCCAGTAACTAGCAAGAGATGGCCGTCAGACCTAGTACATACCTATTACGATTATAATAAGTGTGTCACATTTTTAGGCTCTACGTGGCGAGGCGGGACGCACGCGTTATTTTTTACACATGCGATGTGGGATAGGCGAATGGAGAATGTTGATTATTTAGTCAATATATAAGGTGAAAGACAAAAGGTGTGATACGGCACGTTCATCACCTAGGCGTGACACGCGCTCGTACAGCGACTTACGCCTCACCATAGACCAATTAAAATACTTTAACTGTAACGTTTGTGGACTGAGGGCTGTGGCCTTACTTACCCGCTGTGTGTCTGTGCCTGCCTGCTTACCTAGCTGAGTACTGGCTGCGCGTAAACAGTCCTTGAACAAAAATGGATGTGCGTGTTTGCGTTTGTTGTAAAATGTGTCAACCATCAAGAATGTAATTTTTCTTTGTTTATTTTCTCTTTTTCTTTGAGTTTCTGTGTTTATTTTCGTGTCTGTTCCTTTGACTCATTACGTTTCGTGTTTTGGCTTATGTGCTGACCATGGGGACTAGCACAATGGGTAGCGATTTGCATTCAGATAAACAAGACAAACTCCTCAAGTTGCAAGCTCGAAAGAAAGAATTGGAGCTAATGCTTGCTAATAAAAATGAGGAGCTCTATAAGCTGTGCGTTCAGGAAGTGCAGCTAACTGGCATCATGCCCCCGGAAGCACCTTTGAGCCCTGAAGTGCCTCAAAGAGAAAGACTGGGTAGCGTACGAAGCGAGAACAGATCCACAGACGGTAATGACGTTCACGACGGCTCTGATAACTCCTCCAGGCGCTTTCGTGCCGGTCCTATGCACGATTCAGATCAGAATCTACGCAAAAATCCATCTCACAGGCTCTCCACCCCATCTATTTCCGGCATGTCAACAAAGAGCCATCCCAGATTCATACGACGGCCAGATACGAGTTGCTCTAACTTCTTCCCATCACCTCCTCAAGAACGCAACAGTGAAGCATTTTCAATGCACACTTCTCACACCTATCCTACACTAGCAGGTCGACATGAGACTGTGAATGAAAATACTCCTACTGAAATACATCCTGGCACATATGCTAGACACCATACCATGACAACAGAGTATATGAATAAGATATATTATAGTAATAATGCCCCGGAGGCCCAACATGTGTCTCGGCTGCGTGAGACTCACTTTAGCTCAAGTCACCCTGACATAACTACAAACTATACTCATGGTAGTGTTGCTGTCCACCCACCACAAAATGGAGTGCGGAACACACCTCTTTTATATCAGTATGCTTCACATTTGAAGGCTCAGAGCCAACATTTGGGAGGGATTCCCCACCAGCAAATGCCACCTCAAACAAAACGAAGACCAGATAGTGTCCGTCGCCACACTTTACAACGGACTCAAACATACCATTTAACTTCCCACAGTGACTATAACCAGCATTTAGAAAATATGACTGAAGGCTACCGACCTCCTTTACCAGTTTACCAGCATCGATCACAAATGGATATTCAGGAGCCTCCGCATATTGTAGAAAAGGCTGCGCCTTTGCGAGAACACAATAATGTAAGGCATCCTATGCACCTGCAACTCCAAGTATCCACTGATGATTATGGCCATGAAAAAAGAGGTTATCCTGATGCTATGAGTCCTGTTAGTATGAAGTCTGGTTACTCAAATTTTGACTCAGTTAGTATGAATAAATTCTCACCACTTTCTCAGAATGATATGAAAGTAAAAGAGAAACAATGGTATGAGACCTCATTGGATTCACCAACGAAATCCGAAAACCCTATTTTGAAACAGAGTTCGAGTTTGAAACGCACATCTAGCATAGGCAATTCACAAGCCTACGAAATCATGATTTCATCGGGACGGCACTCTGCTATGCAAAGCCCTAACCAAGTAATCCACAGCCCACATCAGATACCGCATAGTCCCCGTCATGTTCCCCATAGTCCGAATCAAGTGTCACAGAGTCCACATAGTCCTCAAATGCAGCAAAGTCCTGTGATGTCGCCCAGTGGAGTCTCCCTGGACTCGCCGAAAAATCTCACCGTAATTGAGCAGGGTAAATGCATACCATACAGAGAGGAAACAAAACCTTTTGAAATGTCAGACTTTTACAAATACTCAACTAAGTTTAGACAGCCTCCAAAACTGGCTCCGATGAACCCTGGACCGAGTGTCAATCCATATAATAAACTACCTATGGAATTGCCCCAATATGCTCAAGAACATTGGCATGGTCAAAATAACTGATATAAAATGAATTAAATTGAGTTTTATTGTTTAAGTGGGAGGCTTTTGTCATACAGTGGAAATAACTGAACAGTCACTGCTGGACAAGAGCCTCATCTTTAGGATGCCACAAGCAATAAAAAAATAGTCTAACTAATTTATTTTTACATCTGTTTAACTGAAAATGAAATAGATCTAGTGGTAATTTTATTACTTTGTAGAGTTCCTATTAACGGAACATATTTTTTAACACATTTTTTATTATGGCTGATTGCCATTGTTTTATACTCTCGTTTTGTTGCTAATTTAGAAGTTTTTCAGCATGAAGATGTAGTCGTATTTTCAATTTTAAAATGATCTCCATCCACTACAGTTTCAATAGCATAATTTATGTTCATTCGTTGATTGATGATAGTGGTATTTTAAAGTTGACTTAGCCTTACCTAGCTCATATATAAAGTACTTATGAATTCTGCCAGATTTCGGTACAAATTGTACTCTTCTGGATTTATTATAGTACCTACTAATATATATTATTATATTAGTTGGTACCTAAGGAAATTAAAAGCACCTGGTACCATATTTATCACTAAAACTAATTTTGATTGCCTTTAGCTATTAAGTAGATTAAAATATAAGCTGATGCATTGTAGATCAATTGAGTTAAATTGACTCTTTTTTTTAGTTCTTGGCCACCATACCTGAGGTAAGGTTTGTCGGAAAAGGTACCTGAATACCTACTTAGACCGATGGCAAAAGGACCAGTGTATTGAAACGATTCAGTGCGCCTTGCAAGAAGGCGATTGACTAAAGAGTGGTAGCTTGTGATACTTATGTAACCCTATGTAGGATTAATGTTTTTCTGACATTTGCCAATTAATTTCTAAGTTATATCATATCGGCACTATCTTACACGAAGCTTTTACCCACCTTTAAACTAATCTAAATACCAAATACTATTTTCGTTTGCAATAATGTTGCGATCATGGATGTAGGTACTTTATTCCTTTATTTATTTATTTTTCACTAAAACTCGCACAAAACACTTTATTATATGGCTTTTGTATATTTTCTATTAAATGCTCTCTTAATTTTAAAGATTTTGAGAACTACCTTTCAGTTTTAAAATGATATTTTCTTTTTTGATTATGTGATATTGTAGGGCAGGTATTATAGTACTTTTTTAAAATCTGTAATTTTAACGTTTTTATCATACTGAAAGACTTAAAAAAAACTTGCCAAGCAACTTTGAGCCTAATCGCCATGTGCCTATAACGTAGGTATATAACGTCCAATTACAAATATAGCATTTAGATTTTAAATAGGTTCTACATTTACTCTATGTATATCGTTAATCTGAACTCAAATCCTGGATTTAGAATTCAGGATTTTTTATAATTTTTGAGTTACAGAAATTGCATGTATGTTTATTATGCAGGAAGTAAATTGAAATACAATTACATAAGTAAATGATTCTTATTTTTATACATAAATGTAAAAACCTCGTGCTAAAGGCACAACTTTATGCTAAAGTAATAAAACTATTGAACTTGAATTTCGTTCTCTTATTTTATTGTTTAGAACAAAAAAGGTGAGATAAACAACAACTTATTTACCTAAGTAAATAAACCCTGTGGTTATACCTACTGTACATACTGACACCATAAAGTTTTCTACACCTAAAGACCTATATTTACCTACCTACTGCCTTGCAACACGATTTTCTGTGAATTATTCAAGTCTGTAAATTACTATTAAATATCTACATACTAACCATAAAAATACACGAATGGGCAAGTACCTTACCACCTTCTCCGTATTAAATGTCCCCTCAAATAGCTGGGGCTGTTCCACCTAAGTATTGACCACCAGCTGACCTATCCTGATGGGAGAGTGGATTTTCCACTCTCCTATGATAGGATATTTGTTTTGAGCATATATGTCAAACTTATTAGCGAAAACACCGTAACTTCGTTCTGTCGATGGCTGACACCATTTATCGAGCATAAATCAAACTCGTCCCCGCTAGTTGACCGATACGTATGCTCGTAAATTTGACGAACAAAAACTGCCTTAATCCACCTACTTATATCATGATTCAGGGTTTATCAATGATAGATCAAGATCAGCCTACCAAGGCAACTAACAAGTACCCCGCAACACAGGCTCAACAGAGCTCATCAAGGTACCTACCTACATTAAACTAATATTATCATTCCATATTGTATTCATCATTACTGTACCTACCAGACCATTGTTTCAGATTTAATAAATTTATCTTTATCTTATCTTAATGTAGTACTTGCGTACTATCTTTTTCTTTCATTATGTTGTCCGATCAAGGCAAAAGAATGGTCAGACAACACTCACCAGAGATTTTCTTTTTGTTGCTTCTGATTGTTAAAAAGTAACAGAATAGATATTTTTCAGAGGGAAGATAAAGTTATCATTATGATCAGTCGTAAAAATACCTGACTGGACTTAAAATGCTAGGGTTCTAGACAAATACCTCACGCTTAGTGTTTCTTTCACGCTAACGCAAATTTCTGGGTCGGACAGTATTACGGTAGGTATTATTGATTATGTACTCTTGGTCCGATTCCCTCTACTTTGCGGCCGTTATAATGTCATAATTAAAAAGCATTGTTTACTTTAATCAGTGTAATGTTTATGGTACTTAAATAAATGTAGGATTCGACAGAACAATTAAATAAAGAAAATGAAACTCGGCCTCGCTTAATAATTCCTCCAAAGTACCTATGCCGATTCATGTTTTAATGGGGTGAGATGAAAAACAAAAATTTTAATAAAAAAAGGAAACCAGTATTGGGGTGGTGGATTATTTTTCATCTTTACATGAAGTGCTGCTGGTTATTTTGCAGTTTCATGAGGATTCCGTGCAAAGATCTCTTGCCTGGGTTAAAACCATTGCCACCACCAAGGTAGTAATCGTCTCCTCCTGAAAGGTTAATTAATATTAAAAGAAGTTATATATATATAACCTTTCAAAATGTTAACCAACGCAAACTCTCTTTTACTAAAAATCATCAACCCCAACTCGAACTTGTGGGTAAGACGCAACGTGCGAGAAACTATAGACGCGAAAAATGTGGGTTCGATTTTCTGTTTCTAAAAATACTCCAGCTAAAAAGCTAAGTAATTTTTCCCGGGTATGGGTGTTGTGGTAAGTACCATATTACTCGTAGTGCCTGATATCGACGACATAGGAAACCAGTGTAAGGTCAGAACTATTAGGTATCGTATCTGTGACTGAAGGATGTTATTTACGTAGACTTAGGTACCTACCTAAATACTGTCAATTACATTACGTCTGTAATTGAGCTTCTGTCAATTTTATTACAGACGTAAATCGATGACGTCTCGTGGGTACAGTAATAATTAATGGTGGTAATCGTCCCGTACGAGACGATTCTGATACCCACGACACGGAATCTCAGTGTGATTCCGTGTCAGTCAGGACTATGCATGTGTCAGTTGGTTGTTTATTTATTTATTATTTGTATAGGGCAGACTGTCTAAAATTTGCAAGTTTTTGAAGGTAAAAAGAAAAGTTGTTTACCCTACAGTTATAACCTAATTGGAAACCGGAGTTAGCGTGAGTTTTTGATCGCGTAAATACGCATACACTCGCCACTAGGGGCTCTGTGTTACCACGTATTTTATCATCTCTGTATTATCCTATTTCTGCAAGGACCATAGCGCGACAACAGTCTCCTATCTGACGAGTGCAAAGGAACTTAAATGTACTCATCACGAAACATCCTAAGGTTTGATCTGTTTGCGGATGGATGGAAGACGATTGAGAGAATGTGTCTTAGTTTTTGTGAGAGTGAACTTTTGTGTATAGTGGTGTGTTATAAAAGTGTGTTTAGGTTATTGTTTATTGTATCCCTAGTAGGGTTGTGATAATTTGTTGTTTTATTTTAATTAAAAAGTAGGTTTGATTTTATGTTTCTTTAGTGTAGTGTATGTTTAATTTTATCATATTGTTGAATATATATTTTTTGTGTTTTATATATACCTATATATTTAATTATTATTTACAAGTACGACGAGTTAGATGTAAGTTATCTTATAATGTTGTATTTGTATGTGTAAATAAAGAATTTGAATTGTTTTATTACCGCACGGTCGCTGACGAACCATTACAATGGGTAGAACGCGTTAATTTGTAGCAAAACTCCGCTCTTCGGTCATTTGATGTAACGTAATAATTCAATCATGTGGCGAGAGATGGCGCTATACACGTTTTTTATGTAACTAACTAAAGTGGCAAACAATCATATGGCCCACCGTAACCTATAAACGCTTGCAACACCAGAGGCACAGATATTATAATAGGTACCAGAGTTATCACTTGGCCGTTTTCGACTCTGAGATATAACGTGTGAAATTCTCACAGCAAGCAACACAGAAATGCGAGCATTAGATAGGTACGTATATAGGGTAGGTACCTACATCTTCCAGACCGGAGAATACGGTGAAAACTTTCAATCGCCAGGCAGGCTGAAGGATGAGCATAGACGAAGGAGTAATGTTTTTGTAACCTCCTTGGTAATGTAGGTTTCGACACTTATAGATAGACATAATGTGCTGTTTACCAGATCCACCAAGCTGTCCGTTAATACAGCCTTCGTCCCACATATTTACGCATCGCTTGCCGGGGTTGAAGCCTCCGCCGTTCAAGTAGTAATCGTCACCACCTAAGTACAAAGCAATTTACAGTCAAAGTCAAAATTCATTTATTTATTAAAATCACAAGGATCACTTTGAATCGTCAATTTTACCTAATTCCTGTTCCTTCGCGAGCAAGTCAGAAAAGAAAGGTAAGAAACAAGGGTGGTTATTATTTTTATTGATCCTTTTACAAAACAATAGGTACCTACATTTTTCATCGCGTTGTTGGAGCAACTTCAATCCCAAGTTTTTTTATCACGAAGGTAAATAATCCGATATTTTGTGTTTTTATATACCTACCTAGTTTTGGTTTAATTACGTTTTCAAATTTGTTAATTGTAAATTTTTGTATATCTATTGGGAGTCTGTAATAACATCATCATTATCAACAGCCTTTAGAGTCCATTGCTAGACATAGGTCGTCCCCAAAGAGTGCTGTGACGATTGTTCTTAGAAGTCCACTGCTAGACATAGGTTGTCTCCAAAGAGTGCTGTGACGATCGTTCTTAGAAGTCCACTGCTAGACATAGGTCGTCCCCAAAGAGTGCTGTGACGATTGTTCTTAGAAGTCCACTGCTAGACATAGGTCGTCCCCAAAGAGTGGTGTGACGATCGTTCTTAGCAGTCCACTGCTAGACATAGGTCGTCCCCAAAGAGTGGTGTGACGATCGTACTTAGAAGTCCACTGCTATAGACATAAGTCGTCCCCAAAGAGTGCTGTGACGATCGTTCTTGTGCTCTCTTCATCCACCAACTTCCTGCAACTTTGACATTGTCATCGGTCCATCAGGTAAAGGCCTTCCTACACTGCCATCAGGAGGGATATCGGACGACCCTCACCCGACGTAGGGTCGACCGATACGTGGTCGCCTTTTGATAATCTTTCTTCTCCAGTAGTTGTCGGTTCTGCGAGCTATATAGTTTGCCCATTGCCAATTTAATTTGTTAATGTGACTTTAGTTCTTATGTAAATGCATGTAGGTAATTAAACTAGGTGGGTTCCTAGGAACCTATATGCCACAGTATTATTATCACAGTTATAACCTCAAAACAGAGCGTAACTATGGAGAAACACCATGCCTAATAGATCCACTATGAAGTCGAGAAGCGCTGAGACAGTGTAGTGATCTTGAATGAAAATGATCGATGATGACGTCATGTCAGTTATCCACTTATAGAAAATACGATTAGGTAGCGTTATTTGACAATTATTGATAGTAACTTAGGGCAAATGTTGATCATTTTACTTGTCAAACGTTCGTCACCGAGTGACTTTCGAGATATACAAGCCATAGTCATGAAGTGAAGTTAAGTGACTTTTGCCGTAGAAATCGGGGGGCAGTTTTTATAGAGAAACCTGTCACTATGCTTTGCATGAACTACATACACAAAGTTTGCGATCAGTTTGAAAACTTAACATATTCTTTGATATGTGGAATATTATTAAAAATTATATAGGTACTTAACGAATTGTTATTCTAAATTATGTATTTTTAACAAATAATGAATTCCTCATACTTCAAGAAAACAAAAATATTTCATCTTTTCAAAATGGTTGATTTTTGATGTGTGAATGCCTTAAGCGCATTATAGCCTTAAGACATTCCTAACTCTTTGCCTGAGCTTAGTGCAGTCGGGTATTGCTCTCACCAGATCCACCAAGCTGCCCGTTGATACAGCCTTCATCCCACATGTTGACGCATCGCTTGCCGGGGTTAAAACCTCCGCCATTCAGGTAGTAATCATCACCACCTAACAACATCCTTGTTTATTTTCGAACAGGCCAAGAGAACATTAATAATACACACACATTTGACCTTTTACAAAAAGCAGTACCTAGTATTGAACACTTGCAGGATCGTGCGAGTGTTCTTACTAAATGATCTTCTATTCCAAAAACTATCGTGAACTTGACTATTCATATTGTAAAAACGGGAATTTTCACGTACTGCACTATCGGTGAAGGCACCGACTAAGTTTCGACTCATTCCGAGAGTCTGCATGCATGTGTAGTGCACGGCGCGACGCGGAGGGAGCAATTCGCGATCACTCACCCTGATGAAAACTCTCGGAATGAGTTGAAACTTAGTCGGTGCCTTCACCGATAGTGCAGTACGTGAAAATCGCCGTTTTTACAATATGAAACGATCTTCTCATCAATATGCAGGCATCAAGTTCTAATTTCATGGTTCCTTAAACCAGGCCCACTGATGTGCACTTGGCTTAGGCCCGTGTACGTCAGTTATTTTCTAACTCTATATGAGCTGAGTTGATAAAAATCTACAGCATTCTACTTATGTTTATACATTTTTTTGTAAATACTTACATACTATGCATAAAAACACTAAGAACCGTGAGAAATATTTGCAAATCCTACAAACATCTGTCCCGCGGCGGGAATCGAACCAACAACCTTCTGCGTCTCAGGCGGGACTTCGCCAAAAATACGTAAGTAATACAAAATAAAAACAAACACGCCGTGGTACACGATAGATAAGGTGCGACAGTGGCCTCCCACTCTGTCGGTTCTGGACTGAACAGGAGAAAACTTTACCTGAACCACCTAGTTGCCCATTGATGCAGCCTTCATCCCACATGTTCACGCATCTTTGAGACACTGCAAGGAAATAAGGACTTATTAATTTCCTACTTATCAACCGTCACAGCTCAATCAGAAACAAAATAACGCCGAAATTAGTAGTTTAAAATTAAGCGTAAACGCTGCTTAGATACAGCGAAGATACTACGTAAAAGCTGCGTAGATACAGCGTAGACGCAGCATATGGTTACATAGATACATATATCGTAAACACTGCTTGGATGAGTATAGAGCGAGCGAAGTGAGTGAGATCTCAGAGTCAAGATGGATGATTCAGCTCTACGAGTATGTATAATCATATATAATCCGACGTTTACTTTTGGTAGAACCCTTCTTGATGAAAAAATAAAATATACTAGATCGTGTTGGATTTTCAAGAAAAAAAACATAACATGAAAAGTTTTATATTATGAAAGACCGTTGATAACAATGGTCAATTTTCACTATAGAGCCAAGATGTATAAAAATAATAAATAAAAGAATACAATTGTACAAGGTACAATGTGTTATTCAGGCTAAGCATGTGATGTCAAGGTTACCTAACTTCCTAGGTCATTATAGCTAAATAATATCTACGTGAGACTATGTACGAACGTGATTTCTATCTTCCGCGTTAAGTCTTCATGTATAATTAAATCTAATCAATAAATCAGTTGCGAACTATTCGTTGGAAGTATCATTTAACCGGTACCTCTAACAACAATAGAGAAATGTCAATATGGTCTGAGTATCTACGAGCTTGATTTTGGATAAAAAACATTTTCAACTTGCCTGAACTTGCCAACTGGCCTGAAAAGACCTACTGGATCCCAGTCAACAGTTTCTTTCTAATAACATGCAGGCTGAACATACTATTATATTAATTAACACCAATAATACGAATATGAACACGTAGTACGTATTTTATGAATAAATCGAGTCATGCTCTTGATAAAGTACGAATAAAAATGACGTCCTAGATGAGTTGCATTTTTTTCCGATTGAACTTTAGTCTATTATAATAATCGTTGTAGGTATTTATCAATGCAGTTACATCATTCCCGTGGGGTACCATACTTGGGTCTGTCTACGGGGGCCAACGAAAATAGCCGAGCAATAAACTGTGAATCGTTAGAATGAGTAGACAGCTTCAAGAGACGCAATATTTGGTAATAAGGAAACAATTCTGTCGACTGTCGTGCGAGTCCCGCCACGACTGCTGTGCTCTGATTGGTCGAAACTGTAGTTTCAACCAATCAAAGCACAGCATGCAACATGACGCAACGACAATGACCGCGTTTGCAAACATCAGTTCTAAAAGACTGATGTGTTGACAGAACAGTGTGGTTCAATATCTCTCGGGGTTAACTGCTCGATGGGATGTCATAATATTTTTGGTACACAAAGCAAAACAGACGCTATAAATTCGAATGTTTTCAGAAATTCACTTACCATGCTTAGGGTGCACCAAAGTTTTGCCGTAAACCAGCGAAATTACACTCAAGAGAACAATAAATGCCTTCATTTTTGAAATTACTAGCAATTTTTCTATCTGTCAGAATAATCCAATGAATGTTTTTTTTTGGCTATTGTTGATACTTTTATAGGACTCCCGGCACTCGAGAATTTAATTTGGAAATGTCATCAAATTTATTTGCACTCGAGATAACTCGATTAATGAAATGGGATCAATGAAATTAAAAAGCTCTATAGTAGGTAAGTATGGACTTGAAATGAACAGCTACTTGGGTAGGTGAGGTACCTCCTAAGTAGGTGATTGCTTATTTATTTTATAGTCTCGTTCTAGGACAGAGGACAGATAAACAAGGGAGAAACAATTAATATCCTAACTTTAGTGTAATGACTAGCCCAACGTTATCTCTTTTAACGATTTTATAAGTATAGATTAGCTTACAAACGATTTTATAAGTATAAATTAGTGTCACACATTCAATCCTTTCGGACATGCAATAGTGTATTTACATATTCGTGTAGATTTAATGTATTAATTTCATTTAGTATGTTCATTGAAAAAAAATAACAGTGTCGCAGTTTTATTTGAAGATTTCGATAGTTATAAAATTTTAGATATTAGGTTTTGTATTCAATATATTCATTCGAAGCTGTTACTCTTTCACGCAAAAACTTCTGAATGGATTTTGATGAAATTTTACAGTACCTAGTATAGCTTATACATCAGAATAACACATAGGCTACTTTTTATCCGGGTGCCACGCGGGCGAAGCCGTGGGCAGAGGCTAGTAAAATAATTGAGAATACTTGCTTATTTAGCGTTCTTTTATATTTAAGACATTTCGTTCGAGACACGTGGCGCTCTGTCGATTCGGTTTGATATTTTTTTTTATAACGTTGTTTAAGTAGGTACTTATTGTACACGTACCGTATACCTACCTACTCATTGTGAATTGATTATTTGATTATGTCCATCATTATTCAAGTAATAAGCATGTTTTCTTACCACATTGTGATTTTCCATTGACTTTGTTTTACGCTACCGATCGTTTTTCTAGTATATACGAATCTCTGCGGAACTCCAATATCGTACGTATTTCTACTCAGACAAGTTGATTACATCAGAATTGATGTTTTCACAAAGCCTTAAACAGGGTGTTGCAAAAACAATCTTACATTTTGCTTAGTCACGTTTTATTTTCAAGAAAACTTTGAGTGAGTTAGTTTTGAGGAAACTGAGAAAAAAAACCGCGCATATAGAAAATAACTTTAAAAAGACAAACAAACAAACATACTCATAACTGTATTCCTCATGATGTACATCCTCAGATAAATACTCAGTGCGAAGAACTTTTAGTCTTCAGTCTTCTAGTCAGAGGCACGTCCAAATGCCACATTTGGCACATGCCCACATTTTACACGTAGTTAGCAATCAATGTGTCAGGTCTAGCCAAGCAAGCCTATCTCCGCTTATTAGAACGCTAACTAATGGAATCGTTTCATGGAATTGGATGGAATGGAATTTCATTTGTTTGTTTAAATAACAAAAGATAGATACTTAAACAGATAAATAAACACCCAACACACACATACATAGCCCTGACCCCACACTAGTATTATCTGTGTCATGGGTATCAGTAACTACTGGTACCATGATACAACAACACCCAGATCGGAACAAATATCTGCAGGACATACAAACATTGGTTAGTTCCTCAGCGGGAATCGAACATTCCCGCTGAGGAACTAATGTTTGTAGTTCCTCAGCGCTCATCCGCTCCTCTTGCGTTCCAGCCGAGGTCATCAATCACTATCAGCCAATCGAATTAGCATTGATATCCAATTATCTTGCCACATTCTGTATAAGTGAAGATTGGAATCAAGTTTATCGCTACTACTGTACGTATATGGATAGTTATTGTTCGTGATAATTGTAGAGCGGTAGTATATTGTATTGGTGAGTTTTTTTTAATTTTTATAACTTAATTATAATAATAATAATAATAAATGCTGGACATTTTTCACACAGCATCATCTAGCCCCAAACTTAGCAGAGCTTGTATTATGGGAACTACATGACTGATATACTACTTATATACTTTTTTTTTGTAAATACATACATATTATACATAGGAAAACACCCAGACCCGAGACAAATATTTGCAGATCTTACAAACATTTGTCCCGTGACAGGAATCGAACCCGCAACCTTCTGCGTCTCAGGCGGACCTTCGCCCACTGCGCCACAGAGGTCGTCAAATTGCCAAATAAGCAACTATTAGCAACTTGCAATACCAGGGTCTAGACCGCAGGTTCTCAAACTTATTTTTACCCACCGCCCTATTGAGAATAAAAAAATCCTAGCGCCCCCCAAAGTTTTTAAGCATAACAACCTTTGCTTTCCCCTCTAGACCGCCTTAGTGGACCCAATATCTTCTAGAGCCTTCTACCGCCCCTAAAGGCATCCATCGCCCACAAGGAGGCGTTATCGCCCACTTTGAGAAACAGTGGTCTAGACAAATACCTTACGCTTAATTTTCCTTTCACGCTAACGCAATATGTCAAGGTAAAACTTGGCAGCAGTCACGTGACATTTTCACAGCTATGGAAGTGCCATAAAATTAAATCTTTCCGCAGGCGTTAACGTCACCAGAAAGTGGTATTTGTCTGAACCCCCCTAGGTAGCGCATTGCAGACTTTAAGAAAAAAACGGGTGAAAAGTCTGTAAAGTGCCTGTAATTTCACCGGTACTCTTCAAAGTGGAGCATTACTGCTACAAAATTACTAGCCTGTATGCGAAGTTTAATTTACAAATTGAAGTGGTAATGAGTTTAATATACCGAGTGTAACAGTGTTGACCTACATACTGAAAATATAAAAATAAGTTTAGTTTTCAAAGATTTTACCCAAAAAGAAAATAATTGTTCAACTTTAACTTATTTTTTGTCAATTTCCTCGCCTTTTATGGTTTTATTGACGTCAATAAATCTATTACTTTATATACACCATAAACAAATCCTATCCTACTATAATCCTACTAATATTATAAACATGAAAGTTTGTGAGGATGGATTTTGAACTGAACGGATTTTGAAGAAACTTAACAATAATATAGGTTACTTTACATCATAACTTTCCATAACTTTACATCATAAAAACACATAGGCAACTTTTTATCCGGGTACCACGCGGGCGAAGCCGTGGGCACAAGCTAGTAATATTATTAACGCAAAAGTTTATGAGAATGGATGTTTGTTACTCTTTCACACAAAAACTACTGAACAAATTTTGATAAAACTTTACAGTAATATAGCTTATACATCAGAAAACACATAGGTTACTTTTTATCCGGGTACCACGCGGGCAAAGCCGTGGACAGAAGCAAAAACAAAATAAACAAAATCTTATTCCTATTAAAGTACAATGTGCGTTCTTATAGCTTTGGAGCGATCTCTTCCAGGCAACCTTTGTCACCAGTTTTCCATTAGTTGGTGGATGGAAATAGTTCAAGGCTGTTCTTCGTGGTACTAGTTGGGAGTTGCTTATGATCAGCAGTCTGTAGACATAAACAGAGGGATGATGATTATTATTTACCTACTCTATCTACTTACACAGCTCTGTTTGCTTGTGTTATGGGAACTGCATGACTGATATACTACTTAAATACGTTTTTATGCAAATAAATACATATGATACATTTAAAACACCCAGACCCGAAACAAATATATGCGGATCTTTAAAAAAAATTGTCTCACACGGAGGGAATTGAACCCACAACCTTCTGCGTCTCGGGCGGGCTTTCGCCCTTTGCGCCACAGAGGTCTTCAAATATAATAGTATCGTAAGTAAAATATAGAAGACGTAACATTTTGTCAAATGAAATGTAATTAACGAAAATGTAAGAATTTCTGCACAGACACAAAATAAATATAATCGTCCGTACTTGCCGACGACTTGTGTAACGACACATATATTCCATCTTTGTTTTATCTACACACAAAAACCAACATGACGAGTATGTCAAACAACCTTGATGATTTATTTTACCTTCACAACCATATCAGCAGATTATTAGCAGTCTATCTATCTAACATAGCCACGAGTATTGGACAAATAGTTATCTACGAGTATATTATAATAATATTATAAGGAAGGAAAGATTTTTTGTTTGTTTGTATAGAATAGGCTCCGAAACTACTGGACCGATTTGAACCATTTTTTCACCAAATGAAAGCTTAATTATCAGGAAGTAACATAGGCTATAATTTATTTAAAAAAAAATAAGAAAATTGCAATAATGTAACCCAAAGTAGCAAAATTTTGCCTATAAAATGTATTATTTGGCGTGCGCTGAGAAAACAATTGATGATACATAAAAATGATGTACTACATGATTAAAGTACTCATTATTAGTTACAAAAAAGTCAGCGAGAGAATATATCTTACTATCATAGTTAAGTCACAATAGCAGCTTTTGTGTTCTAAAATTTAATTAGATCGCCGATATTCCCACGGAATCGAAATTTACGCGGGTGAAACCGCGGGGCGCAGCTAGTTCATTATAAAGTTTATAGATATGTAGAACCGTAATTCTCTATCGTTTTCCGAAATACGCGCACTTTCGCACCAAATCCTACTACTATTATAAACGTGAAAGTTTGTGAGGATGGATGTTTGTTACTCTTTCACACAAAAACTACTGAACGGATTTTGATGAAACTTAACAGTAATATAGCTTATATATCAGAATAACACATAGGCTACTTTTTATCCAGGTACTACGCGGTTGAAGCCGTGGGCAGAAGCTAGTAATAATAATAATAATAATGCTGGACATTTTCACACAGCATCATCTAGCCCCAAACTAAGCAGAGCTTGTATTATGGGAACTACATGACTGATATACTACTTATATACATATTTTTTTGTAAATACATACATATTATACATAGAAAACACCCAGACCCGAGGCAAATATTTGCAGATACAAACATTTGTCCCGTGGCGGGAATTGAACCCGCCACCTTCTGCGTCTCAGGCGGGCCTTCGCCCACTGCGCCACAGAGGTCATCCACTTAGAATTAGAGTAATTACTCTAATTTGCAAAATGTTACAAAGAAATTAACATTACTTAAGTTCATAAGATATAAAAGCACCAAACGTTGTGTTTTGCATTGATTTAGAAGCTTGAACTGGACCATTTTTATAACACAGGTTTTAAAATTTACTCACATATCCTCAAATAATTATTCATTTAGCAACCTATAAAAATATGTTGGCTAATGACAATCTCTGTGAAGCAGTGGGCGATGGCCCGCCTGAGACGCAGAAGGTTGCGGGTTCTATTCCTGTCGCGGGTCAAATGTTTGTATTTGAAACTGGGTGTTTTAAATGTATAATATGTATGTATTTACAAAAAAATATATATATGTAGTTTATCAGTCCAGCAG
Organism: Perizoma flavofasciatum; assembly: GCA_958496245.1. Lineage (NCBI taxonomy): Eukaryota > Metazoa > Arthropoda > Insecta > Lepidoptera > Geometridae > Perizoma > Perizoma flavofasciatum. The sequence goes on along the minus strand of OY292439.1, from coordinate 3,684,254 downwards.
TTCCCATAATACAAGCTCTTAGTTTGGGGCTAGATGATGCTGTGTGAAAAATGTCCAGCATTATTATTATTATTTCTCTTTATTCATTTCAAATCTCAGCTTATGCCTGGGGCCTTTACAGGCATTAGTGGAGCCAAAGCTAACACAAAGAGGCTCGTTGTACATTCTTTATTATTAATAATTTAGATTTTGCTGTGTAAACAACAATAAAAAAAATTACTTAAGCTATTCCTATCATTGAACTTTTTGACACTTTATTATCTTCACAGCACTTTATTGTACATGTTGCTTACATATCAAACAGAGTAAATAGCAATAAATAAATTGACTCGTCTTTTATTTGGTAGACAGCCATCTCATTGATCTAAATGGAACAAAAATAAGTCATAAATCGCCTGTAAAAGTCCACTGCTCCAAGGAATGCCATTACGAACGGAGCCACTTCAATCATTGATACAAAGCGAATCAATGTATAAGTACCAACACGGGCGTAGGTTTTGCATGCGTCGCATTGCTTCGCACCTTTATTATTTGGGGAGGTCCATTGCCCATCAATGGACTTCTCCAACATGACAAAGCAAGGTGACGATCCCAATGTTGCGGTGGGCGAGTCGCCGGCTGGAACGCAAGAGGTTCCAATTCCCGCTGCGAGACAAATGTTTGCATGCTCTGTAGATTTTTGTTCCTGTTGTATGTATTTTACTACAAGTGGCTATCAAGCCACGATGCAGGAAATCATGGCCAAGACTATGTTTGTGACTGGTGGGTGTTTAAAAAAGTACCTACACTTTTTCCTCATAATGTGTGAAGATGAGAATAAAGAAACGATTTGTATTTTTTCCAGTGAAAATGGAGCGGATCGGTTGGGTGTTTCTGACCCTACTTGCAGTGTCGTATGTCAGCGATGCTTACAAGATCTTGGTGGTGTTCCCTATGCCTGGGAAAAGCCATACCATTCTAGGGAATGGAGTCGTCAGACATTTGCTGAAAGCTGGACACGAGGTCGGTACAGAATATCACTAGTTTAACGATGAAATAGTAACGTCACTGATCTAAATCACGCTTTGCTGAACTGGCACTGACACCTGAAGAACGCGCAGGTCATTCGATCAGAATTGAAGATAAGGACCTACCCATAATACCTCTGTGGCGCAGTGGGCGAAAACCTGCCTGAGACGCAGAAGGTTGCGGGTTCGATTCCCGCCACGGGACAATTGTTTGTATGATCTACAAATATTTGTCTCGGGTCTGGATGTATAATATGATCATCATAATCATAATCATAATTTTTATTTATCTTTTGACATGTTACATGTACTTAGAAACGTCAGACACAAAATTACAAAGTAGGTACTTAAGGTAGGTAACAAATGTAACAAATCAATGTATGAATACGATTATTAGTTAACATCACAAAACAAATGTTTATCAGCAAAAGCTTCGTCAATTTTATAATAGCTTTTAAATAATAATTTATTTTTTACATACTTGTAAAATTCAATGTCACTCTTATTTCTTATGTCTATGTATTTACAAACAAAAAGTATATAAGTAGAATATCAGTCATGTAGTGCCATACAAGTTCTGTTTAGTTTGAGGCAAGATGATGCTGTGTGAAAATGTCCAGCATTATTATTTTGTATTATAATAAAATAAAACTAAAATGATTATTATGCTAATGCACTATTTGCATAGATAAGTTGATTCTTGCAAAATAAAATATGGCCTCTCCCAACTCTGGGTCAAGTATCGTAGGATACTTCGGGCTCTGCCGTCAGGTTTGTTTAGGTACTATGCGACCGTCTCTTTGACCTGATGATATGCGTCCACAAACGAACTAGGGCAGGGATCATGGGTCATGCGTCCTTAAGTCTATAACATGTCCACACACGGTTGCTTTCCCTCTAACTTGCCTCTTCGTACGAGGCATGCGTCTAGCGCAATAGCATTGCATTGGATGACAGCACATGCCGATCCGGCTCATTTTTTTACAATGATAAAAACTATTATTATTTCACTGATCAGCATGGCCCACATCACGATAAGAAACAAAAAACTGCCGATCAGCGTTAGGCAATATAAACAAAGCATGCTGTGGTGCAAGTTATATTGATAGTTGAAAGAGTCAAGTTTAAGATTAAATTGCCAAGGTGACATGTGACATAAGTTAAAAAAATCTTTTTTCGTATTTTTAGGTCACGTACGTCACACCTATACTAGAGGTAGATACAAAGAACACAAATCCTAATTTGACGCAGGTAGACGTGAGCAGCAACTTTGACCTTCTTCCAAGTAAGGAAATGTTTGTAAACTTATTTTAGTTTTTTACATCAATACATAATTATGATGACATCAATTATTATTTTATACATCCGTATCCGGATAAAAAGTAGCCTTACTTTTAAGGCAGCGTTCGCAAGGAACGCATTCGCTCGACCGTTTCCTTTGCAACGTCTTTTGGTCTTCACGTTAAGAAATATTCATATCCATTAGGGTATTATTTTGTGGACTGGTTCGATAGAATGCATAAGTTCAATGACAATTGTTATCTATAAGTTCAATGACAATTACTGTATGTGTTTGATGAGTGTTTATTTACTATAAATTACGTTCCAGCTGAGATGATAAACGTCAAAAATATTATGGATAAGAAAGTGGACTTATCGGACAATGTCATAGTTTTGTTCATAATGAACTATATTGCTAGTTCTACATTGAAGCACGATAATGTACAGAAGCTCTTAAGCGATTCTACACAACATTTTGATTTGGTTATTGGGGAGTGGATGTACAATGAACTTTATTCTACGTAAGTCGTTCTCTATACAGTTTTAATGTTACTTGGAGGTAAAAAGGTATCCGACCCACCAGGTGTAAGTTGCCGTTGAACAACAATTCATCAGTAATGCCTTATTACTGATGAATTGCGTGCCATAAGGACAAAATGGGAAAGTAATAAATAAATAAATAAAAATTCTTTATTTCACTACAGTACATTACATGTTTTTCGATAGCCCTGCTTAGCAAACTAAGTTAAAAACAACTTATGTCTTGGTAATTAGTGCTTTCTCATTTTTATCATTATAAGATGTACATTGTTCACAAAGCAATTTGAATTTGTTTGACATTAATATACTAAAACAGAGTAGATGTTAATGCATGCCTATATTTTTAGTATGTGTTTATGAGAGGAGGATTTATCCAATACAAAACCTTTGAAGTTGAACGTTTGACGGGTCTTGTGACGATATGATCCTTGTGATTTCAATGAATAAAAGCCTATTGACTTTGACTTTGACTTTAAATTGATTGTTTGAATCGAAGTTTCTCCGATAATCAAAGAACTTTCATCATCATCATCAAGATCCTGTAGAAGTCCATTACGAACGCTCTTGGGCAACCTCCATCCACCAACCTACCTAATAAGGGCTTTAATTCAAAAAGGATTTATTGAAGAAGAAATATATGTATAACGAATGTTGTTTTTTCGTAAGTAAAAACAAACGACATGCTTGTTTGTCCTTACGAAAAAATATAAAACTAGTATACTATTTTTTAAAGCAAACACAAAGCTTAATAAAATACAGGCTGTAAAAAGAACCTTCACCAAGCCGAAAGCCACATATTCTATACAACATTGGAATATATTTTATTCAACTAGAATATACCTGAGAATCCACTAATTTTGAAGATATTGAAGGATAAAGTCTCTATTTTTTTGAGTTCTCTACGGAAATGAATTCTTACTGTTATTATTAAATTTTCGTCCTTACAAACATTATCAAAATCCTACTAATATAATAAATGCGAAAGTCTGTGTGTGTGTGTTTGAATGTTTGTTACCACGTATCTCCGTAACTACTTAACCGGTTTTGATGAAATTTGGAATGTAGATAGTTTAGTTTCTGGAATAACACATAGGCTAATCTTATTTTCGAAAATCAACCCCTAAGGGGGTTAAACAGGGTGGTAAAGTTCCTATGGAAAAAAATATTCCTTGGTTTGATTTACTCAAAACTCGGTACAAATAAACTTTAAAATAAATAATTAAACAGGTATTTTTTCAAAAATACTCTTTGGGAGTGTGCATTGAGTTCTAAACTTTGTATGGAAAATTGTAATCCTTGGTTCGATTCACTTAAAAGTTGGTGGTCATAGTTTGAAACCTGGAGACGGTCATATGCTACTTTTATTAATATACCACGCGGGTGAAGCCACGGGCAGAAACTGGTTTGAAAATATTTCTAACAAATTACGCATTTGAAGTTACATAAACGCAATGAATATCCAACAAATACTCACAACTTTGACAGGCTTTGGCTCGTGCGTGTGCCGGACTACGCACAATATGCGCCGTCAGCGTGCATTACGTTGCTCGCTACAAAGAAACAGTTATTTTTTAAGCCTAAATTTAATAGTCAATTCCCGGAAATTATTTTCCCGCAAGGGATGAACAGTATACGTAGATTACGGATTGGCAATGGGTCTTTTTACATCCTGTATATAACTGTTACAGTAAAACATTGCAATTAAGCAATAGTATATTTTGTATGGCTCCAAGAATATATAACCAATCACTTCTTTGTGTTCGGGAAACAGCTACTCACAATATTTTCCAGAAGAATGTTATAAACTATTGTATGTAAAATTGTATTATAGCGTTAATGATTGTATCAATTGTATCGCGCCTGCTTTTTTGTATTACTTGGTCCAATTTGTTCATTTCAGTCTTGCAGGGCTCTATCAAGCGCCTTTTGTGTATTTCTCCACCGTGGAACCTCATTGGATGATTTTGTCCCTGGTGGATGAGTATTTGAACCCTGCGTACAACGGATGGGTTGTTGCGGAGATCCCACCTTTCAGCTTCGGACAAAGGGTATGGGAGTTGCTATCCACGATCAAGATAGCAGCTGTACGGGAGACGTAAGTATGTTTATACTACAATGGGTTTGACTGCACACAACTAACCGGAAAACTATGTTATAGTGTTCCACGGACAGTGCATAGACGTGCAGTACGAGTAGGCCGATTGTTCACTATCACCTCATGCCGCACTAACGCCGGCGTTCGAGCTCCTATCTATCAGCTTGTTTACTCTTATAACACTCATTTTGAGGATATCGGATATCGTCTTTGCGCTTTCCTGACGCAAATTTAAAAAAGCTGTTTTAAATGGTATTTGTGAGTAGGTTGGTTATCTACTTATAAGAATATCGTATGACGTAGCAAGATCTCTTGTATTTTATAACTATTACTGCAAGTTGTGGATTATGGTGTTGGTAATATTTTAATTTTACTTAATTGTGGTACAGCTACTTAGTACTTACTAATGTATTAATGTTTGTTGTCCCTAAGAAATAAAATAAAAAAAATAAAAATAAGATAAAATTATCAATCAGTAACAAAAATATGAATTCTTACACCCAGAAAAACTTGGATCTATTTTTATATTCGATTGGCACCACACTATAGCATAATCAAATACCAAATACAGTTTATGAGTATGCACCTATTAGGTATGTACTAACGGAATCCAACACCCTTCCAACTCCTGTGATCTAAACTCAAATCGAGCTCATCTTCAGTGTAATGAAGCCTAGGACTTAGCTGGAATGCTGGACATGCTGGACTTGCTGGACATAATGCTAGACATTTTTTTCACACAGAATCATTTAGCCCCAAAGTAAGCAGAGTTATGGGAACGCCATGACTGATATACTACTTATATACATTTTTTTTGTAAATACATACGTATTATACATAGAAAACACCCAGACCCGAGACAAATGTACAAACATTTGTTCCGCAGCGGGAAGCGGCTATTATTAATTAATTAACTTTATTAGAGTGCGTTCAGGACTACAATGATTGATATTTTAAAAGCTGGAATAACGACTAGAATAGATTGGGCGTGAAAAAGCGTGCTCTATTCCTTTGTATTTTAATGAAGAAAGGGAACACTGTTCCTAGTAGCGTACGTTACATGCTAGGACTACATTTAAAACTGTACAGTTAAGTGGTTCGTTACCGTTTCAGTATCGTCAACTACCTCCAATACCGGGAATACCACAGCTTCGTCGCCCCTCACATTGAGAAACGTGGCAGAATCCCACCTACCTTCAGTGAGTTGAGGTACAACGCATCTTTGATCCTCGGCAACTCGCACGTGTCCATGGGACAGGCTACGCGGGTTCCTCAGATATACAAAGCAGTGGGCGGGTACCATATAGACGAGGAAACTAAACCTTTGCCTGAGGTATGTGTATTTGCAGGCAGAAAGCAGCTTTATCTACTTAGTAAAATCACAATGTTTTCTTATACTAATCGGAAGAAAAAGGGCATACGACACACCTGATGAAAAACAGTTAGATTAACCTTGCCTATACTTAAAATTGACATCTATTAATGTTGATGGCGTTGTTGGCGTAGTAGTACAGGCTACCCTGTAAGACTGTACTGCGGTGCATGTTCTTTCAACATTTTACCGCCTGAGACCTTATATCTAGTTGCTCTACCGTTCGGTGTGCAAAGACCCGCAAGATAGTTTCGACTGCAACATGCATAATGATCAATTTCGCTTATTCATAATCATTCACTAACTTTAGCAGCGTCTAAAAGTTGTCAGCCTCCATCCTTTGTTTAGTGTTAGAAAAAGACAGGGTATAAGTAGGTACTCGTAGATGGATCAGCAAGATGTGTGGGGCACATTGTTTCAGTTTTTCTTTTAAGCAGACTTTCTAATTATTATTTTTTATTTCTTAACCGTCCTACCATCATTTACTAGCATAATTTGTTATTTTTATATGACTTGCTAAATAAATGTTTTTATTTTCATTTAATTTCATATGCATATCTCTAAAATCAGAGTAGAACCGGCTCACTCTTATCATTACTCGAAGTATAAGAAGTCTTTAGTACTTCATAATGTAATTGTTCATTGATTTCAGGACCTAAAGAAACTGCTCGACGAAGCTAAAGATGGCGTGATCTACTTCAGTATGGGATCCAACTTAAGAAGCAAGGATCTCCCAGACCAGGTGAAGAAGGAGTTGCTGGAAATGTTCGGAACCTTGAAGCAGACTGTTTTGTGGAAGTTCGAAGAGATGATGCCAGACCTACCTAAGAACGTTCATGTCCTGAAGTGGGCTCCCCAGCAGAGCATTCTTGGTGAGCATGTTTTGAAAACTTTTTCAAACTGTCTTGTGTTTCGTTCTGCTGCTGGGCTATAATAATAATAATAAGAAAACAAAAATACATAACTATATCAATACTATACTAAATAGCTGAAGAGTTAGTTTTTTTTTGTTTGAACACGAACGGAATTACCAATCGGATTGAAAGAGTTATTTTCCACTAGCTTCTATCCACAGCTTCACCCGCGTAGTACCCGGATAAAAAGTAGCCTATGTGTTATTTTGATGTATAAGCTATACTACTGTAAAGTTTCATCAAAATCCGTTCAGTAGTTTTTGCGTGAAAGAGTAACAAACATCCATCCTCACAAACTTTCGCGTTTATAATATTAGTAGGATTTAATAGCCCAATTCTTGAGGAAGTTTATAGGCTATTAACATCATGCTACGATCCTTAGGAGCCAAGCAAAAGAAGTAATAGCACGGACGGGCGATGCGACGCGGTGGGTTGAGGCCGAGGGCGGCCATGGCACCTAGTATTTATAAAACAAAAACTTATTTATCTAGCACGTAGTGACTGCGACTTGACCGTGCGGCTGGGTTTTGGTTTCTTTCTTTTCTTTCTTTCTTTCTTTCCATCGCCGCTTATTGGAATGCTAATTGATGGCACATACTTGTAATTTTTTTCTTCTAGGGCATGCCAATTTCATCACGATATTTTCCTTCACCGTTTTGGCCACGTATTAACGGCTTGCAAATCCAGTGTAAATAATGTCAAAGAAATTCGCTCACAACAATATTATATTTGGTTTCTAGCCCATCCTAACTGCATCCTCTTCATCACCCATGGAGGCTTGTTGTCTACTACTGAAGCTCTCCACACCGCGACGCCCATCATAGGGATCCCAGTCTTCGCAGACCAGTTCATTAACGTGGAACGAGCTGTCAGCAAGGGATTTGCTAGGCACGTGCCATTGTCTTACACCATGGCAGGCGAGCTGAAGGATGCTATTCAAGGCATGGTTACTGATCCCAAGTAAGAAAACATGGAATTTGTTATTAGAATATAGAAAAATATCACTACTTCTAATACCTACTTTTTTTTTTTTTGGAAAAGCTTATGAATGGAAGATTTTTTAAGTATCTTGAACGTAATTATCTGTTATCAGATAAACAATTTGGATTTAGAGGCAGTTCTATAATTTACAACACTTTTACCATCATAAAGGAGAAATATATATTTTTATATCTATCCTACTAAGAAGTCAGTAGTTAAATAATTATCAAATGCCTTTTGGAGATCTAAAAATTTACCCATGAGATTATAGGAGACTAGCTTCTGCCCACGGCTTCGCCCGCGTGGTACCCGGATAAAAAGTAGCCTATGTATTATTCTGATATTTTAGCTATGTTACTGTAAAGTTTCATCAAAATCCGTTCAGTAGTTTTTGCGTGAAAGAGTAACAAACATCCATCCTCACAAACTTTCGCGTTTATAATATTATAGTAGGATTAATTTAACCTGAAGTTAAAATTTCACCGAATTCTTTTGTAACCAGTGTCTCTATTGTAGCAAATAATAAAAAAAACAAGTCAATATATATATATATGAAGTCCCTAAAAAACCTTTTTTTGTTTGTTCATCTGATCTAGTTGTCAACTCTGCTATCGGTGTTTTAAGGCCGTTGTTTATTACCCTAAATAGCATACGATAATACCTATGTATATAGTTTTATTTACGGTGGAAATCTCTCACATAAATCACAGTAAACTGTCATGATTATATGTACCTGATTATTGTATGTATCAATAAAAAAATAAGAAAACTAAAACAGATAAATTGAGTCGCACTCTTACTTCGGCGAAATATTTTGGATTTATTTCTACTAGGGAAGATTGCTGTAACGATGACGAAATTTCGACTCATCTCATTTTGCCAAGACTTGTATTGTAAAAAAGTGTAGGAGTAATGGTGATAGTTGACGATCTTTGAGGCGCAGTGGGTGAAGGCCCGTCTGAGACGCAGAAAGTTGCGTTTGTATGATTTGCAAATGTTTGTCTCTGTTATGGGTGTTTTCCATGTTAAATATGTATGTATTTACAAAAAAAGTAATACATTTATTCATACAACTATTTACAAGTAGGTATATACAAAAAATACAGATGAAACAGCTAGCTATCTAAAGACCGTTGCAAACCATCTATAGATAGCTCAAAACGCGAAGGGCTCCGGTTCCCCACGGACCCAGAGTCTCAACCCCAAAAGGCTCAAATAAGTAAGCTCTGTCAAGACTTCTATATTTGTGTCTCTTAAGATCCTCTGCCGAATCAGCCGCTGCACCAGCTCTAACTGATGCCCCCGACAGATGAGATGGTGCTAGGGTATCTACGCATGTGGCGTCCCATACCAAAGGCCTTCCCCTCTCCCAAGGGACAAGAGTCATGCCGTCAGGCCGCTTACCATCGTCACGTAGTAGACAAAAAAAGTATAAGTAGTATATCAGTCATGTAGTTCCCATAATACAAGCTCTGCTTAGTTTGGGGCTAAATGATGATGTGTGTAAATGTCTAGCATTAGTAGTACCCTACTTAAAATTTCTCCTTTTTCTTAGGTATCTCGAAAAAGTGAAGGAGCTGTCTTTTATTTACCACGACCGTCCAAGGAAGCCTGGCCAGGAGCTGGTCCACTGGGTGGAGCACGTCATAAAGACGGGTGGCGCGCCGCATCTCCGCTCCTTGGCACTACACTTGCCTTGCTACCAGAAGATCTACCTCGACTTTGCCCTTCTACTTCTTATTGTATTGTACATTCTAGTGAAAGGGTTCAGAATTGTAAAACCTTTAGTTTTTAGTAAAAAAAACATTGTCAGTAAGAAGGATAAACAGAAATAAGAGATTGGGCAGTTAGTAAGATATACCATAGAAATTATTAATTGTAAATAATGAATTAATGAAAATACTTTATTGTACACCTTATGATACAAACAAAATCCTACTAATATTATACCTCGTGTGTTCATAAGTTTTGAGACGAACTTATTTAATTAATTTAAAAAGAAAGTAATTCATGCAACCTTTTTTAAACTTTTAAAATTTTAAATTACGAATGTTTTGAATCAGAAAAAATATACATTTGAATATTTGTTTCATTCTCCGTGAAAATGTCGCCAACAAAAGATTTGCGTGCGACTGTAATTTCACTGTTTCAAGCAGGAAAAAAACCAATGCAAGTTTTTAGTGAAATCCAAAGTTTGGGATGTAGTCGGAACTTTGTGTATTATACCATAAAGAGGTACAAGGAGACCGGCTCTTTAGAAGACCGTGGAAGATGTGGCCGCCCGCGGTCTGTAAGGACGCCCGCCAACATCAAAGTAATCAGAGAGCGAATTCGTCGCAACCCTTGCCGGACTCAAAAGAAATTAGCTCTGCAGACCAACATTTCGCGAATATCGGTGAACAGGATACTTAAATATGATCTTAAACTAAAGGCCTACAGTCGAAGGAAAGTGCATTATTTAAACGAGCGTCTTCGTAAATTGCGACTGGAACGATGTCGGAACCTATTGAAGAGACACGATCCAAAAAATATCCTGTTTACCGATGAAAAGATCTTCACGGTGGAAGAAAAGTTTAACCGGCAGAACAATAAGGTTTACGCCAGAAGTTCAAAGGACGTCCAGCCATCTGTACGCAATGTCCAGCGCACTCATCATCCAGCAAGTGTGATGGTTTGGTGGGGTGTTTCCTACGAGGGGGTCACTTCGCTTCATTTTTGCCAGCAAGGCGTCAAGGTGAAGGCACAAAATTACCAAACCGACATATTGGAAGCGGTGGTTAAACCATTAAATGATACGCTATTCGCTGGAAAATACTGGGTTTTCCAACAGGACTCTGCTCCCTCCCATAAAGCTAAGACTACCCAACGTTGGCTGGAGGCCAATTTACCAGGCTTCATTCGGAGCGAAGATTGGCCCTCGTCAAGCCCTGACTTGAATCCTTTGGATTATTCTTTATGGACGGAATTGGAGCTGAGGGCATGCAGAAAGTCTCACCCAAACCTGGATTCTCTCAAGCGAGCCCTTATTAAAGAATCGAAACGGATTCCCATTGAAAAGATTCGTGCCGCCATAGATGAATGGCGCACGCGTTTGAAGGCCTGCATTGAATGCAAAGGCTAACTATTTACAAGTAGGTATATACAAAAAATACAGATGAAACAGCTAGCTATCTAAAGACCGTTGCAAACCATCTATAGATAGCTCAAAACGCGAAGGGCTCCGGTTCCCCACGGACCCAGAGTCTCAACCCCAAAAGGCTCAAATAAGTAAGCTCTGTCAAGACTTCTATATTTGTGTCTCTTAAGATCCTCTGCCGAATCAGCCGCTGCACCAGCTCTAACTGATGCCCCCGACAGATGAGATGGTGCTAGGGTATCTACGCATGTGGCGTCCCATACCAAAGGCCTTCCCCTCTCCCAAGGGACAAGAGTCATGCCGTCAGGCCGCTTACCATCGTCACGTAGTAGACAAAAAAAGTATAAGTAGTATATCAGTCATGTAGTTCCCATAATACAAGCTCTGCTTAGTTTGGGGCTAAATGATGATGTGTGTAAATGTCTAGCATTAGTAGTACCCTACTTAAAATTTCTCCTTTTTCTTAGGTATCTCGAAAAAGTGAAGGAGCTGTCTTTTATTTACCACGACCGTCCAAGGAAGCCTGGCCAGGAGCTGGTCCACTGGGTGGAGCACGTCATAAAGACGGGTGGCGCGCCGCATCTCCGCTCCTTGGCACTACACTTGCCTTGCTACCAGAAGATCTACCTCGACTTTGCCCTTCTACTTCTTATTGTATTGTACATTCTAGTGAAAGGGTTCAGAATTGTAAAACCTTTAGTTTTTAGTAAAAAAAACATTGTCAGTAAGAAGGATAAACAGAAATAAGAGATTGGGCAGTTAGTAAGATATACCATAGAAATTATTAATTGTAAATAATGAATTAATGAAAATACTTTATTGTACACCTTATGATACAAACAAAATCCTACTAATATTATAGAGGTAAACGTGAAAGTTTGTGAGGATGTTTGTTACTCTTTCATGCAAAAACTACTGAACAGATTTTGATGAAACTTTACAGTAATATAGCTTATATATCAGAACAACACATAGGCTTCTTTTTATCCGGGTACCACGCGGGCGAAGCCGTGGGTAGACGCTAGTAAACACTAATACATTATGATGATATAGGATAATATATGATTTTGAATTGGCCGAGGGTGTACTTTATAATTTGTGTAAACTACCTTAAATAATATGCATAAAACGTACAGCAAAAAATATAATACATAATAACATATACATATTTTAATATGTGATTAAAAATAAATGAGTTTTTAAAGCACAATATACAGGACGGAAGTATTAGTATTGTTAGAAAGGCGGTATCAAACCCTACGTAATAAAATCTATCAACCCCAAATGCCTGTACCTCAATTCAAAAGTTTGGCACAAAAAGGAAGAAGGTGGGGAAGTAATGTGTGTTGTGATGATGTCACAAAAGTGGATTCGCCTTTAGAGAAGTTTAACAACATACCATGTAGGCCTCTAAATACAACCCTGGCATGTTATTTATCTAGTGGATAAGTAGTTAACTTACTAACAATGGATAATAAGTTAGTAATGAATCCATTAAGTATATTTTTTTGGTAATTATTGTAGGTATTTATTTACGTATGCATAGCCATGAGAATTAACATTTATAGAAATTAACCAAAAATAAGCTTCATGCCATAGACTTACAAAAAATGTATATAAGTAGTATATCAGTCATGTAATTCCCATAACACAAGCTCTGCTTACTTTGGGGCTAGATGCTGTGTGAAAATGTCCATCATATATTTTTTATTTTTGTTTACTAACCAAGACTTTAGGCAATGGGATTTTGCAGTACGATCTTGCATGTTTGTTACGTAACCCTGGTTGTGCAAGTGTAACTCGCTCTTGACCAGGTATTTTAAATTTATTTAGTATTTATTTATTCATTTCATCACTTAAATATACATCGATGTTACAAATAATTCAGTAAACCATAGACATTTTATTTAGAAGTGAGATAGGTTCAGTTATGTCTGCGACTAGGCCTGTCCTTCAAAACCCTTTTGTCATCAAAAGGCTTCTTATAATGTAAATGGCGACATTTATATTATAAGAAGCCTTTTTATTAAGATAGTCTGTACAGTTTTCTTAAATTACATTTTGCCATAACCCGAGTATTGTTTAAACTGTACATCAATGCCCACTTTTACCATAACTCTACGGCATAATATTAACTATGTATCGACTTCAAATAACGGGAAATTAATATAAAGTCCAATATATGAATAAAAAAGAAAGTCCTTTAATAAAAAAGAATCATTAGATTCGGTTCACAATTGGCGAAGATATTGCATAAATAAATAAATAATGCTGGACATTTTCACACAGCATCATCTAAAATTAAGCAGAGCTTGTGTTATGGGAACTACGTGACTGATATTCTACTTATATACATTTATTTTCTGTAACTACATACATATTATACATAGAAAACACCCAGACCCGAGACAATATATTTGCAGATAATACAAACATTTGTCCCGCGGTGGGAATTGAACCCGCAACCCTTCTGCGTCTCAGGCGGACCTTCGCCCACTGCGTCACAGATGTCACATAATATACACACAAAAAAACATACATACGAAATGAGAACCTTCTCTTTTTTTGCAGTAGGAAAAAAAAAGGAAAATAGCCCACAAAAAAATGTTTCGTCTAGTCGTGATTCCGAGAAGTACGTTTTTTTTAAACTTACGGAAAAAATAGCAATCCCTCAGGAATATTTTTTATATAACAGCAAAAGAATCATCAAAATCCAAGGTAGCCAACACACAACATAAAAAAATATAATCGAATTGAGACCATAAAAACAAAAAAAGAACATCTTCATTATTTAGCGCTTAGATCTTTGGGGGTCTTTGACAAACCCATCGCCGCTTATTGGAACACTAACTGATGCCGATTTCTTCACGATGTTTCCTTTATCATTTCGACCACGTGTTAATGTGCGCATAAATATATCGAGTAAAAAAGTTCATTGATTCCCGACCGTGTTCGACCTTCACATCGGAAGTCAGGTTACCGCCCACTAGGCCAACACGGCTCAATACAATACGCTCATAAATACCATTTGTGTACACCACAATCAATGGCTACAAAAATAGTCAGTGTTATAATATCTACTGTTATTTTCCATGTCATTTGCTCCCGAGTCAGTTGAGAATAAGGACGTAAACTCGTTAGTGGGTCGAAGTTTAGATAAACATTAATGTGCTTGTTAGTTTGAACAATTGCATTACAGTAAGTTGAATTATTTTTATTAATTGCTTTATCATACATACAAATTAATAATTTAAAAGACAGAATGATATGACATGTACAAAAGCGAGCTTAATTCCTTAATTAGTTACTTTAATTTCCAATAATTGTCTCATACAATAAATAAATAATGCTGGACACAGCATCATCTAGCCCAAAACTAAGCAGAACTTTTATTATGAACTACATGACTGATATACTACTCAAGTATTTTTTTTGTAAATCCATACATATTAAACATAGAACCTTCTGCGTCTCAGGCGGGCCTTCGCCCACTATATGTATTTCATCGTTATGTTGAATGTATTTACAAGAAAGCATATAAGTAGTTTAACAGTCATTTAGTTCCCATAATAGATGCGCTTAGTTTGGGGCTAGATGATGCTGTGTGAAAAATGTCCAGCATTATATATATATTTAGACAACTTCCAGTAGTAAGTTAAGCTTTTGTTTATATTTCAGATCATGCTCAAGCTAGCGACGGCAGTTCTATTGTCGCTATGCGCCTGCGAAGCTTTTAAAATACTAGCAGTGTTCCCGGTACCAGGGAAAAGTCATGGCATTTTGGGCGATGGGGTTGTTAGGCATCTGCTAAATGCTGGGCATGAGGTAAGTACGAAGGGTTATATATATAGACAGAGACAGAGAGCAACCAAGAGTGGGTAACTATTTGAGATTCAAATAGTAAAGTCAATTATAATTTCCACTATACAAGTACACAATAGTTTAAATACAAGGTATGATGACGATCCTAAGAGTGGTTTATGAAAAACAAGAGTAATTTAACGAATAACAGACTTCTCTTAAAAATATAACATTCCTTTCGTCTGGAGATTCAAAAGGGATTATTATGACGAAATTTAATCGAGCCGGATGAGTACTTAGACATGTTTGTTGTGGGCGTTTTAGCCAGCTAAGATTCCGTTACGCGTCTCTAGCTCATTCAGATCTTCAGAACGGAAATTATTATTGCGTTTTAGCTCCTTAAGAAAGTACTGGAGTCGCGAGAAGGTTCTTTCTCGTGAACCAAGTGGACTGTAAAGTTCCTGCAAACGATGTACGACTAGGTATTACCTTATAAGTTGGCGTTATATGATGTGCAGGATACAAAACTAATTCATAAAATACAAAGTGCAAATATCTATTTCTGTAAATTATAGGTAATTAGGTACAGATATATATATATAGAAATACAGGGTTTGCAGTCTCCTTTTAAACAATAATTTGCTTGTATTAGGAGACACCGCTAACATTTATTATTTACGATTAACATTTTATAAGAAGTACCTAATAGGAACATTAAAGAATTTAAATGAAAAAGAACAAAGTAGAATGCGCATTGTGTATGTGCTGTGTAGTGAGGGGGTATGCATGTGTGTGGGGGTATGTGTATCCTACTACTATTTTAAACGCGAAAGTTTGTGAGGATGGATGTTTGTTAATCTTTCACGCAAAAACTACTGAACGGATTTTGATGAAACTTTACAGTAATATAGTTTATACATCAGAATAATACATAGGTTACTTTTTATCCGGGTACCACGCGGGCGAAGCCGTGGGCAGAAGCTAGTGTGCCATATATGTGTGGGGTGTGATGAAGTACATTGTCAAAGTTTGAGATTCAAATAGTATGGCCAATTACAGTTTTCACTGTACAAGTACATAATAGTTTAAATACAAGATATGATGACGATTCTAATATTTCCACAGGTTACTTTCATCCAGGGCTTTCCAAGCAAGAATCCTCACCAGAACTTGACCCATGTTTATGCTGCGTCAAACACTCTAGTGTTTTCTGGTAAGCTCTGGTTTTTTAAAGATTTTTACGCAGCTCCAGCGGCTTCCTGCAAGGTTGCTCAGTTGATATCGGCTCTACTGTAGGTACCATTAAGATTATAGTTACCTAGTACATCAGACAACCCCAATTAAGGAACAGTTAATGTCGGTTCTACTGAATTACCCTAGAGTATGGCCTCTTTCTGCCACTTTCATCTTGTTAGTTTTGAGAGTTTTACAGTCAGCAATGCCGGTTTTTCTGGTTTCAAAAAAAGTAGATATATGAGAAAAACCAACATCAGCGACTAAAATCGTATATCTAGCAATGTTTAGAGTAATCTTGACGGCCTCTGAGGCGCAGAAGAATGCGGGTTCGCGAAAACTAAATAAATAAATAATGCTGGACATTTTTCACACAGCTTCATCTAGCCCTTAGGTCTAGGTGTTTTCTATGTATTTATTAACAATAGTAGTATATTAGTCATGTAGTTCCCATAATACAACCTCTGCTTAGTTTGGGGCTAGATGAAGCTGTGTGAAAAATGTTCAGTCCACCATCCAGCAATCTGATCACATGTTTTGTTACAGAAAATTCCCTGAACATAAAAGCCATTATGGACAAGCAGATGGATTTGAAAAACGGCGATTTCGTACTGAGCTTAATGGTGAACATCAGCACATCTACCATGAAGGATGAGAACGTACAGAGACTTTTGAAGGATCCAGCGAAGACCTTTGACGCGGTGATTGGAGAGTGGATGTTTTCTGAAGTGTATTCTTCGTAAGTGCACTCATTACTTTTCATAGATATACTATACTAGCTTCTGCCAACCGCTTTGCTCGCGTGGAATCCGGATAAAAAGTAGCCTATGCGTAATTCTGATGTAAAAGCTATATTATTGTAAAGTTTACAATAGAATAGAATAGAAAATGCTTTATTGCACAAGACAAAACAAGTACATAGGCGAACTTAATGTTTATTAGCATTTTTTGTAATTTTTTTTATGAAACTATGCTAATTGGCGTTAGCATAGTTTCATCAAAATCCGTTCAGTAGTTTTTACGTAAAAGAGTAACAATCATCCATCCTCACAAACTTTCACGTTTATTATTATTAATAATAATAATAATAAAAATGCTGGACATTTTCACACAGCATCATCTAGCCCCAAACTAAGCGGAGCTTGTATTATGGGATCTACATGACTGATATACTACTTATATACCTATATATATATATATTTTTTTGTACATATTATACATAGAAAACACCCAGACCAGAGCCAAATATTTGCAGATATTAAAAACATTTGTCTCGCGGTGGGAATCGAACCCGCAATCATCTACGTCCCAGACGGGCCTTTGCCCATTGCACCACAGAGGTCGTCAATAGTAATATTAGTAAGATAAGATAAGCCTATTTTGGATTTTTTCAAAAGAGCACGATGTCTCTGTTAACATTTCGGTAAAACTTAAAACAAATTCTATTTCCCATTATGAACATTCTAAGATACATGCTTAGTGCGTAGATGTATGAGTATACCAAGTAAGAAGTAGTCAGAAGCAATGTCCAAACATTACATTTGCCAGAAACATGCCCGCGTTTTTGCAATTAGTTCCCTGTCTCTACACAAACAAGTACCAAAAACTTTTAACTATGAACAGACAACTCAAAGTTAGTGGTATTTTTCAAATTTTGCGATCAGTTAACATGATTTGAGAAAATATGCGTGGGCAAAGCCGTGTCCCCAGATAAAATTAATAAAAGTTAACGCAATAAAGAACCGTAAAAAATCTGACTTGCAAAGAGAAAGTTCATAATTAGGTTTAATCTTTTATTTAAATAGCTGTTTCTTTCTTACAAACTGTGCATGTGGTGTTTGCCTGTAATTGGTTTCTCATGTAGCATAAGACTTACTAGTTTATACCTTATAAATTTTGTATTCATGTGTAAACTGTTTGCGAACCTAATGAAAAAAAACATTAATATCAATCCAAACAATCAAGGCGTAATCCTATCCTACTATAATATTATAAACGCGAGAGTCTGTGAGTGTAGATGTTTGTTACTCTTTCACGCAAAAACTACTGAACGGATTTTGATGTAATATAGTTTATACGTCAGAATAGCACATAGGCTACTTTATATCCGGGTACCACGCGGGTGAAGCCGTGGCTAGTAGGGATATGATGTACAAAATAAGACTTCATTAATGGATCGCGATATAACACTTATATTGAAAGCTATTAAAACCTCCTTTTCCAGGCTGGCAGCCTTATACGATTGCCCGTTCATATGGTTCTCTACTCTGGAGCCTCATTGGATGGTCACTAGGCTTATAGATGAGCCTCTGAATCCTGCATACAACACCGATTTAATGTATGATGCAAGCCCACCTTACTCCTTTTTGGAACGCGTTAATCAGTTGTGGGAGCAGATTAAGGGGATTTTGAGATTAAAGTAAGTTTTCTATTTCTCTAGCATAGCTGTCACCACATTTGTGGCATCTCTACACACTCCATGAAAGTAATAGCCACGTTGATCGTTTGTCCGCGTGCCAAAAACCGTCTATATGGCACGTGTTTTGACATGGTTTACATGTCTTTTTTAAACGCTCGGGGGTAATGCGTGGCGTAAACGCCCCGTCACGCGTGTGTGCGGGTGTAAGCGACATTATAACACCTTTATTAATGAACTAGTTTCTGCCTGCGGTTTCGCCCGTGTGGTATGTTAATAAAATAATCATATGACCGTCTCCAGGCTTCAAACTATGTCCACCAACTTTTGAGTGAATCAAACCAAGGATTACAATTTTTCATATAAAGTTTAGAACTCAACTGCAAACCCACAAATGGTAGTTTTGAAAAAATAAAAAATACGTGTTTCATTATTTATTTTAAAGTTTATTTGTACCGAGTTTTGAGTGAATCAAACCAAGGAATATTTTTTTCCATAGAAATTTTAGATAGATAGATAGAAAATACTTTATTACACACCAAATATTTCAGCTCAGATAAATAGTACAAACTTTAACATTGTTGTACAATAGGCGGTCTTATCGCTAATTAACGATCTCTACCAGTCCATCTTTGGATGGAACGGACTGTACGAAAGATTTCAAGGGGTTGTAAGTGGTGTACCACAATGAAAACACTATATTATTATTTTACCTACATAATTAGTTACTTACTACACAGCATAATACCTACATACTATCATTCACTATTCTATAATACATAACTAGGTAAGCCAGAAACAGGTAACAGCTAACGACTCGAGGATAAGTGGTGTTCCTTGACTAAGGATTTAAAAATAGGTAGTGATTTCGCACGTCTGATACTAACAGACAGTTCATTCCATAAACGAACAGCCTGCACTGTAAAGAAATTATCATAGTAGGAGGAGGTGTGTACAGGAGTCAAAAGTTGGAGAGTTTCAGAAGAGCGTAGGGATCGAGAATGGGAGAGATGAATATATTCGAAACGTTCTTTGAGATAGGAACTTTATCACCCTGTTTAACCCTCTTAGGGGTTGATTTTCGAAAATATGATTAGCCTATGTCCATCCAGAATCTAAACTATCTACATTCGAAAATTCATCAAAACCGGTTAGTAGTTACGGAGATACGTGGTAACAAACATTCACACACACAGACTTTCGCATTTATTATATTAGTAGGATATAAAACATTAGGAAGGTTGTTTTTTATACATTTTTATTTGATAGAATAGAAACAATAGCAAAAACAGACGCAGTAAATTCATATATCCGTTTCAAAGAACCACGAATTTTGAATTGTAATTTTTGATGGCATAACTTTACAACAACCATGACGTTTTATTACTTTTATTTAAGGGATATTTAATTGTCTATCAAATACAATTTGTTTCACTAAGCTAGCGTTCACGGTTTCCGAGATATTCAGGTTTTTTAGATGACCCGGAATTTTTGCTCTCGAGTGTAGTGTCGACCGACCTTAAGGATCCGGCGTACAGCGCTCATTACTTAAATTCGAAGCACGTCCAAAAATATAGCTATCTCTTTTTGACTGATACAGGCCCGCCCGTGCTTGTGCGATAACAATGTTAGTCGTTCAGAATTTGTTATAAATTTAGTGGTGTTCCGTAATACCAAAAAAGATGAATGAAAACTTGTTGTATTTTCACATCGTGTTGTTATTCTGTAACTAGACAATATAATCTATGTACCTAACCAAACGATACGTAATTAATATGTTTTTAATACGCAACAAATAAGAAGAAAACATGTCATGTATGACGTAAAAATGCGATTCGTTTACATTTCATTTTAGGTAAGTATTTTGAGAAAATATACGTAAGGTACGTAGATAAATACTATTCGAATGCAAATAATAAAATAATATGGTGGAAATAAGCACTAATTACAAATGACTATGGTATTACGTTTGTATGGGCAATTCATCCAAGCAGGCCTCTTAAGGTACCTATTGATGTGCTTACGAATCGGAACATTATTCTGTTACACAATTAACTTATCGGGTTGAATGTCAATAACTACCATTATCTACACGCCTACATGACTAGAGAAGACAGGAGCCCGTATATGCGTTTGCCATAAGAGGTTGTTTGTTAATTTATCTGTTACAATTGAAACGGGTTATCGGATTATCGGCTCTTTGCAATAGATTCGTATGTCTTCAAGGATAGTTGGTTCTGTGAGGTTTAATCGTCACAAGTCATTGCATTCGATGACGAAAAAACACGCCATTCAAATCTATAACAATAAACTTCATTGCAAAGTTACAGAAAAAAACTAATTCATTAGAAAAAATCTGTTATCTATAAGAGATTCCCTTACCACGAAATGTTTGATGACCAAATACGAAATTGTTGTTGTAAGTTGTAAGCTTGCGCATAAAAAAGTCTCCAGAAAATGTCGACAACCTCGAATGGTGGCCATCATCTATGAAATAAATATAGTAATATAACAGTTTTTAGGAAAAATGTTTATAAAATTGTATAAAAAGTGAAAGAAGAAAGAGAAAGATTTTTTTTTATTATTTTGTGTCTTTAACACAAATTTGTCTTTATTGCATAATCCAAAATAAAAAAAACACTTAATCATAATCTTTTTAATATTGCATTGTAGGTATGGACTTTTGAAGAATGATATCCATTCGAAACTATTCTTCTTGAAATTACGAGATGGTGACAAAAGCATCACGCGAAACCAATACTTGACAAAAGTCAGACCTTAAACACAAATGAATAGTTAATCATAAAAATAAACAGTCACTTTGTGATAATGAAGAAGATAAGAACATACACACATCTAACAAAGTTTGCGTTCAAAACCCTGAAATATTTTCCTTTTCCATCTAATATTTTTCAAGATTTTATTTAATATTTGTCTCGAGTCTGGGTGTTTTCGGTGTATAATATGTATGTATTTACAAAAAAATATATAATTAAATCAGTCATGTAGTTTCCATAATACAAGCTCTGCTTAGTTTGGGGCTAGATGATGCTGTGTGGAAAAATGTCCAGCATTATTATTTATTTAAATTATTTTAATACAAACATAAAGACAATAGAAATTAAATGGTTAGTTTTTATTTTAATGTTGTATTTAAAAAAAAAAAATAGTTTTTTAACATTACAAAACATAATTATGTTGTTGTCGAACAGATCGCAAACTTTTTTGATGTGTGTAGACGTCAAGATAATTCAAGTAATTTGATAATGATGAAGATGAATGACTAAACAGTTTCAAAATAATTAGACATTAAAGGACACCGTCTACTTATCTTGCATGATAACATGTTATTATGACCAATAGTTTAACATACTTCACATTTACTCACAGACTTACTCGTACTATAGATGTTAACGCATATTTACATACGCATTTAGAATTCTACTACTATTATAAACGCGAAAGTTTGTGAGGATGGATGTTTGTTACTCTTTCACGTAAAAACTACTAAACGGATGAAACTTTACAGTAATATAGCTTATACATCAGAATAAAACATAGGCTACTTTTTATCCAGGTTCTGCGCGGGCGAAGCCGTGGGCAGAGGCTAGTTAATTATAATTATGCTTTTGGGGTTAACGAAATAGTGAAACAGGGGGTCTACTCTACAAACCGATAAACGATATATCGCTTCAATTATCGTGCTAAACCTACCCTACGTTACATCGTTTCGACTATCATTTGAACGAAGAAACGACCGACATTACTTTTGACAATCGATGTCGTAACCCTACTCCGGCATCACTAAAAACTATACGATAATTTGAATTTGACAACGAAACAAGTGTCAATTAACGAACTTATCAACGATGCCCTTGATGCTATCGTGCGCGTTATCGTTTCGGGTTATATTGTTGTGTTTTCTGATAAAATCATCTCCATTTCGTTTACCGGACTCCGAATCTTTTATACCTTCGAGCCCTGCTGCCTACTGGACTCTCCGCATTCTTTTTCATTCGACCTCGGCCCGCTGCACTACGGACTCTTGATTTGCCGCTTATTTTGGAATAATGGCGAGATTTATGCTTGCCATGGAAGCTATCCGCGAGGAAAAGGCTGAACAAAAATGATGTTTTAAAATGACGAGGGATCAGTTGAATCTAAACAAAATTCCCGACTATAATTTCATCGGGAATAAAATTATAAAGTTTGTTTGAGGACTTGTGCCAGGATATAATTCCTTTGTTGCCTGCTTAACACAACATCATTGGAGTCAGCCCACTTATTAAAGTAAAATAAGTGGACATCAATACTATAATTTCTATTTTTGCGCACGCTGTGTTGTTTTAAAGGTTGTGTAATAAAGGTAAACTTGTATTTTTTTTTAACTTTATGATTTTGATTTCATTTTTAATAATTGTATGAATATTTTTTTTGGTAAAATAGAGCTTTAATGCTGTGTTTATTAGTATCTTATTAATAAACGAATTTGAATTTGAACGAATTTGAACCCAGACAAATGTTTACTTCTTAATTATGGCTTCTGTGGCTATTGGTCACAAGATTTTTGCTTGTAAAGTTTTCAAACAACAGACGGTTTTGTTGATTTCATGTTTGTCGTTGTCACTTCTTTTACTTTCAAAGATAACTGTTATCACTTTGCCTAAAAAAGTGACATAAACAGTCAAGCAAAGGATTTAGGCTAAACGTCTATTATCCAAGCCTTTAGATTTTCCTATCATTCGTTCCGAAGATCCGATACAAATTGTCTATGCTTTCGACAGACGACAAAGATTGCGAACATTTTTAAGAGTAGGGTACGGCCGAATAATTCGGAGCACTGCCGTATCGTAACGATAATGTCGATATCGTTTTACGGAGTAGAGGCCCTGGAACCAATAATATTTTGACATTTCGGTCTGTCTGTTTGTCCCTCTGTGAGTCTCAACATCCCACTTTATAAAAGTTTTAAGCATATAATTATTTCCAGTTAACATGATTTTTAAGCTCAAAACAGAAATGAGAATAATATAGGTATTAACTTTTTCGTGAACTCTGGAGAGAGCCTGTCTAATGAAAGATGAACATTTTTCGTCCATAATAGAATTATGATTAATAACTAGTAGTATTTGAAATAGGTATAGTTTATGACCTAGCATAACACATTTCATAAGCTACTTTTTATCTGCATCATCCGGGCAAAGGCCTGGGCAGAAGCGAGTTATTAATAAAAAGAAAAAAATATCTAAAACTATTCATATTACGATAGTTTTTGGAATAAAATATCTAAAACTAGTTTATTAAAATACCTATTTATTTTTTTATATGTGCAAGCATGTGATTATTCCAGACGTTTTTTGGAAATAGAGAGGAAAGTGTATCAGACCAGCATAGTGCCGATTCTTCAAGCTAGAGGGAAGGCTGTACCGGCGTACGAAGACCTGTTGGCCAACGTTTCATTGATGTTTGGAAACTCTCACGTGTCCCTGGGTCAGGCTACAAGGCTGCCGCAGAGTTACAAACCCATTGCTGGATACCATATTGATTCAAAACCTAGCCCATTGCCAGAAGTAAGTATTTAAATGGCTCTTCATTGTTAAGTATCAACCAAGAAATGGCTGCTTTTGATCTTCTGTAGCTTGGTAGTACTGAAAGCGTGGTCTCCTTGAAAACACTGTTTGATTGAACAAAAGATTATTTACGTGGGATACTGCTCATTATTTGTAAATCGTTCAGACTTCAATCTGAAAATTAAAAAAGCCACTTGCAATTCATAAATGCAAAATATCATAATTTATAATAAGACATAAAATGTCAAAAAACCGATCGACCGTTAACTGAATTAACGGAAAATTAATAACGGGTACTATATACATCATAAAATGTATATATATAGTACCCCCCTTGAAGTACACCCTACCCATTATAAATATAACCATAAAAATCGGTTCACAATCGGCAAAGATATCCCGTAACATACACACACAAAAAAATATACAGACGAATTGAGAAACTTCTTTTTTGAAGTCTGTTGGTAATAATTAAATAGTCATATACGCGATACGCTTACAGACCTAAGTTTAAGATTTCTATCCTGCAGGTACCTACTTTATAATCAGATCCTCACGTGCCACTATTACTTTGATCTCTTTCGAATTAAAAAAATTGAAAGATCGCCCTCAAAAAATATTTCGGCTAGTCGTGATTCCATAAGATAAAGTTTTTTAAATTTGTATGAGAAAAACAGCAATCCCTCAGGAATAAACTATCATGGGACCACCTCGGGATCATTCTCTATAAAATAACAAAAGAATCATCAGAATTGGTTAACAATTGGCGAAGAAATAAGGTAACAAACACACACAATAAAAAATCATATAGCCGAGTTGAGAACCTCCTTCTTTTTGAAGTCGGTTAAAAATTGCCACTCATGTGCTTGACTCGAGCTTGATCTAATAAAGCTTACCGCTAATATGTAGCGCTTGGGAACATAGACTGTTCCTAAGATCTTGGGGACTAGATTAGTCTCAAAAATACGTGTCCTGTGAACATTCACAGGACACATTTCTGTGTTAAAAGATGCGTGACGCTAAAACAATTGCTAAGTGACGAATATTGTAACACATATTTTTTCAGGATTTCCAAAAATTGATGGACATCTCAAAGCACGGCGTTATCTACTTCAGCATGGGATCAAATCTTAAGAGCAAAGATATCCCTCAAAGTCTGAAGACAGGATTCCTGAAGATTTTCAGTGGCCTCAAGCAGACTATATTATGGAAGTTTGAAGAGGTCCTGCCTGACCTTCCGAAAAACGTTCATATTTTGACTTGGGCTCCTCAGCAAAGTATCTTAGGTAACATTTCTCTAGACTTTTAAATACGTTTACGAACACAGACCGATCAGGAAAGTATTTAAAAGGAAAAACCTACAATATTTTTTTATGTCCTACAACTTTGCTACTTTTTTCAGCACATCCAAACTGTGTTCTTTTCATCACCCATGGTGGTCTACTCTCAATTACCGAAGCAATCCACTACGGCAAACCCCTAATCGGAATACCGGTCTTCGCAGACCAGTTTGCGAACGTACAGAGAGCCACGGAGAAAGGGTTTGGGCGGAAAGTAGAGCTGTCGTACACTATGGATGCTGACTTGAAGATTCAGATCGACGAGATTCTTGGAAACCCAAAGTGAGTATAAGAATCACAAATCACATCTTTTTAAAATTCAAATTTTTACACCTTTTGAATTTAATTGGGGTTCCAGTTTTCGTTGGAAAAAAGTATTTTTCAGCTACTACTATTATTTTTGCAGGTACGCCCAGAAAGCCAAGGAATGGTCGTTCATCTACCATGATAGAATAGCCACCCCAGGCCAGGAGCTGGTCCATTGGACGGAGCACGTGATTAAGACGGGAGGCGCGCCTCATCTACGCTCCCCAGCACTTCTGCTGCCCTGGTACCAGAAATTGTATCTCGATCTGCTGGCTTTAGTGATACTGGCTATTGTTATAGTGTCTATAGTTTTTGTAAAGATATTGAGAAGCGTTGCGAAGATAAACAAGAGTCATATGAAGAAAAAGATGCTGTAATTGGCATTTGACTACTGAATAAAATGATCTGTGATTTGATTAATGCACATGATTACCTCAAGTAAAATAAGATACCGTTATAAGTCAAAGTCAAAGTCAAAGTCAAAATTCATTTATTCAATAAAATCATAAGGACCACTTTGAAACGTCGGTTTTTATCTAGGTGCCTGTTCCTCCGCGACCAAGCCAGGAAAGAAAGGCAAGAAAACAAGGCTGGTTATTCTTTTTAATGATCCTTTTACAAAACAATAGGTTCGAGTTGGAGCATTTTCAATCCCAAGAGTTTTTGTCATCTAAATAATCAGATATTTTATAGTATGCCTTTTTATAAAGCTTTTGTTTAATTACGTTTTTAAATTTGTTAATTGATAATTTTTGTATATCTCTTGGGAGTTTGTTATAAAAGCGTACACCGTGCCCTTTAAACGATTTACCAACTTTATGGAGTCTACAAGTGGCAACAGCGAGTTTATCTTTATTTCTAGTATTAACATTGTGATTATCGCTTTTTTTCTTAAACAAATTAATATTTTTGTGAACATACATCAGATTTTCATAAATGTATTGACAAGGGAATGTCATTATATTTATTTCTTTAAACTTTTCGCGAAGTGATTCTCTGGGGCCCATATTATAAATTGCTCGAACAGCCCTCTTCTGCAGCACAAAAATGGTATTGATATCAGCAGCACTCCCCCACAGCAGTATACCGTACGACATAATGCTGTGGAAGTAGCTGAAGTAAACTAGTCTAGCTGTGTCAACGTCTGTATAAAGACGGATCTTTTTGACTGCATATGCCGCAGAACTAAGTCTCTTCGATAACCCATCAATATGAGGACCCCATTGAAGCTTATTATCTAGGGTGATACCTAAGAATACGGTGGTGTCCACAAGAGCCAACTGTTCATCTTTGATTTTGATATTTGCTTTAACTTGTGTAACATTAAATAAATAATAAATAAATAAATAATGCTGGACAATTTCACACAGCATCATCTAGCCCCAAAGTAAGCAGAGCTTGTGTTATGGGAACTACATGACTGATATACTACTTATATATATATATAAATCGTATATATAAGGGTAGTATAAATCTAATACAGTTTGTTTTATTTTCATTAAGTAGGAGATTGTTAACGTTGAACCATTTTACAACCTTAGAGATTGTATTGTTTACATTGTCAAAATTGGTTTGTCGTCGCTTTAATTTAAATAAAAGTGACGTGTCATCTGCAAACAATACAACCTCATGATCGTCCCTTACAAGGTGGGGTAGATCATTAATGTATACTAAGAACAAAAATGGTCCAAGAATTGATCCCTGCGGTACACCGATAGTAACCAGAGAACCCGGAGACCGTTTTCCATTCACGTCAACTCTTTGTACTCTGTCACTTAAATAGGAAGTGAGAAAGTCTAGAGCAACGCCCCTAATACCATAATGGTGTAGTTTCCTGATCAATGTGTCATGGTCTACGCAATCAAATGCCTTTGACAAATCACAAAAAACGCCTAAAGCGTCATGAGATTCCTCCCAGGCATCAAATATGTGCGATATTAACTCAATACCAGCATCAGTGGTTGAGCGACCCTTACTAAATCCGAATTGCTTATTATGCAGTAAATTATTTAATTTAAAATGTCTTTGCAATTGATTTAAAATTAGTTTTTCAAAAATTTTACTAAATGTAGGAAGTACTGATATAGGTCTAAAATTACTAGGGTCAGAACATGTATCCGATTTGAAAAGTGGAGTTATTTTACTGTGTTTCATTAAATCAGGGAACACACCACAGTCAATACACTCGTTGAATATTAAAGCTAGTTCGGGCGCAATAATGCCAATCAATGATTTCACAACGCAAACAGAGATGCCCCAGAGGTCCGTGGTTTTTTTTAACATTTATGAGTTTGAAAGCTTTTATGATGTCATCACTATTTACATGATCAAATTTGAATTGTATTTTACATTCTGTTAAGTTTTCTTTTAACAATGACTCTGCTTCTATGGGAGAGGAGTTTAAGGATTTTGTGGTAGAGACTGGAATGTCGGTAAAAAAGTTTTCGAACGCATTAGCTACATCACTATCCTGATTGACGGTGGCATTGTCAATTTTCAAATTAAACTTATTGTTCTTAGTTGTGACTCTTCCTGTCTCACTGTTGATTACTTTCCAAGTGGCTTTTACTTTATCTTGGCTATTTTTATTTTTTGAACTCAAATGACGAGCTTTTGCTTCACGACAAACATTTTTAAAAATTTTAGAATACTTTTTGACTTGTTCTTTAAACTCCTCATTAAAATTATATTGTTTTTCAGCATAAAGATCATACAATTTCTTCCTGCTTTTATGTATTCCCGCTGTTGCCCAGTCACTGAACTTTTTACCGTCAGAGACCATGATCGATTTCGATGTAAAAATTGAATTGAACACATCACTAAATTTCTTAAAAAATGTGTTGTATAAATTATTTGGATTAAAATTACCATATAAACATGGAAATACAGAAGTTAAATTCAATTTTAGTTTGTCTAATCGATCTTTGGTCATAGGTATACAAGTAATATTTCTTTTTTCAAGTTTTTTTGTATGAACCTCTATTTTAATTATTTGACCAAGATGATCCGACTTAATATTACTAATTAAACTCTTATTTAAAATTTTAATGTTGGCAAAGATATTGTCTATACATGTGGCCGAAGTATCGGTTATTCGAGTAGGCTCCATAAATTGAGGTTTTAAATGAAATGAAAATATTCTAGTATTTAAGGAGTTAGTTTCTAGTAAATTAACATTAAAATCTCCGCAAATAATAATATATTTATTTGATTTAGATAATTTAAACAACATTTCTTCCATAACTTTTTCAAAAATGTCAAATGAGGCAGATGGTGGGCTGTAAACGCTTATAACTATGAATTGCTCCAACTCTATGCAAGCAACTTCTATGTGTCTTTCTACAGAGAGGTGGACTATATCTAAACGTTCTCTAAATTTTATCTGTTTATTAAGTAGGATTAATGAGCCACCACGCATAGCATGTAATCTGCAGAAAGAACTACCAACTTGGTGATTACTGAAACTGAACATGACCTCACGGCTTCGCAGCCAATGTTCTGTAATGCAAATAATGTCAATGTCATTTGAGTTCATGTACAGTTCTAGTTCTAATTCTTTACAACGAATTCCTTCAATATTTTGGTGCATCAAGTTAACAACTGTTTGTTTTGTTTATTTTTTAAAAAAATATTATTTGACTTTTTAGTGCTAGAGATTTCCTCTATTGTCGTGTCTGGTAATTTAAATGACATGGAATAATTTCCAATGTCTGGTTTTCAATTTTAGGACAATGCTCAAAAAAAGCATTTTGGTTAGCCAAGTTTTTGGCTGTTATACTAAAATAATAAGATAGCGAAACAGCTATCTGTCGTTTGTAAAAGTTAGAAAGGTAGTATCTACCTTTGGTCAAATAATATGTTTTACTAACAACACTGTTAGAATCAATTAAATGAATTAATTTATTATTGCATGATATTGTATGCAGAGTCATATTTAACTTATATCTAAGATCATTTTCTGCTTGTGGCAAGCTGTTGCTATATGGGAATGTGAACATTACAATTTTATTAATTTGTAGTGAACACAGAGTATCAAAGTATTTTATAAGTTCTGATTTGTTCACATTACCCCTATTTCCAAGCCAAATAATCAGATTTGATTCACTGTCAAATTCATACTTTGAAATTATTGGCATAATTTCATGAAGGCTAGAATTAGATACACAATGATTTATGACTGAATGTCCCAATTTCATACAGGGTGTTGCAAAAACAATCTTACATTTTGCTTAGTCACGTTTTATTTTCAAGAAAACTTTGAGTGAGTTAGTTTTGAGGAAACTGAGAAAAAAAACCGCGCAGATAGAAAATAACTTTAAAAAGACAAACAAACAAACATACTCATAACTGTATTCCTCATGATGTACATCCTCAGATAAATACTCAGTGCGAAGAACTTTTAGTCTTCAGTCTTCTAGTCAGAGGCACGTCCAAATGCCACATTTGGCACATGCCCACATTTTACACGTAGTTAGCAATCAATGTGTCAGGTCTAGCCAAGCAAGCCTATCTCCGCTTATTAGAACGCTAACTAATGGAATCGTTTCATGGAATTGGATGGAATGGAATTTAATTTGTTTGTTTAAATAACAAAAGATAGATACTTAAACAGATAAATAAACACTCAACACACACATACATAGCCCTGACCCCACACTAGTATTATCTGTGTCATGGGTATCAGTAACTACTGGTACCATGATACAACAACACCCAGATCGGAACAAATATCTGCAGGACATACAAACATTGGTTCCTCAGCGGGAATGTTCGATTCCCGCTGAGGAACTAATGTTTGTAGTTCCTCAGCGCTCATCCGCTCCTCTTGCGTTCCAGCCGAGGTCATCAATCACTATCAGCCAATCGAATTAGCATTGATATCCAATTATCTTGCCACATTCTGTATAAGTGAAGATTGGAATCAAGTTTATCGCTACTACTGTACGTACCTATATGGGTAGTTATTGTTCGTGATAATTGTAGAGCGGTAGTATATTGTATTGGTGAGTTTTTTTAATTTTTATAACTTAATTGCCAAATAAGCACCTATTAGCAACTTGCAATACCAGGGTCTAGACCGCAGGTTCTCAAACTTATTTTTACCCACCGCCCTATTGAGAATAAAAAAATCCTAGCGCCCCCCAAAGTTTTTAAGCATAACAACCTTTGCTTTCCCCTCTAGACCGCCTTAGTGCCCCCAATATCTTCTAGAGCCTTCTACCGCCCCTAAAGGCATCCATCGCCCACAAGGAGGCGTTATCGCCCACTTTGAGAAACAGTGGTCTAGACAAATACCTTACGCTTAATTTTCCTTTCACGCTAACGCAATATGTCAAGGTAAAACTTGGCAGCAGTCACGTGACATTTTCACAGCTATGGAAGTGCTATAAAATTAAATCTTTCCGCAGGCGTTAACGTCACCAGAAAGTGGTATTTGTCTGAACCCCCCGAGGTAACGCATTGCTGATTTTAAGAAAAAAACGGGTGAAAAGTCTTACGTGCCTGTAATTTCACCGGTACTCTTCAAAGTGGAGCATTACTGCTTCAAAATTACTAGCCTGTATGCGAAGTTTAATTTACAAATTGAAATGATAATGAGTTCAATATACCGAGTGTAATCCGTTTATCAGTAATCGGATTACACTTGGACTGTAACAGTGTTGACCTACATACTGAAAATATAAAAATAAGTTTCGTTTTCAAAGATTTTACCCAAAAAGAAAAGAATTGTTCAACTTTAACTTATTTTTTGTCAATTTCCTCGCCTTTTATGGTTTTATTGACGTCAATAAATCTATACTTTATTATACACCATAAATAAATCATATCCTACTATAATCCTAATGAAAGTTTGTGAGGATGGATGTTTGTTACTCTTTCACGCAAAAACTACTAAACGGATTTTGAAGAAACTTTACAGTAATATAGGTTATACATCACAAAAACACATAGGCTACTTTTTATCCGGGTACCACGCGGGCGAAGCCGTGGGCACAAGCTAGTAATATTATTAACGCAAAAGTTTGTGAGAATGGATGTTTGTTACTTTTTCACGCAAATATTACTGAACGGATTTTGAAGAAACTTTACAATAATATAGCTTATACATCACAATAACACATAGGCAACTTTTTATCCGGGTACCACGCGGGCGAAGCCGTGGGCACAAGCTAGTTAGTTATATAGTTATTATAGCTTTGGAGCGATTTCTTCCAGGCAACCTTTGTCACCAGTTTTCCATTAGTTGGTGGATGGAAATGGTTCAAGGCTGTTCATCGTGGTACTAGTTGGGAGCTGCTTATGATCAGCAGTCTGTAGACATAAACAGAGGGATGATGATTATTATTTACCTACTCTATCTACTTACACAG
The DNA here is from genome assembly GCA_958496245.1 of Perizoma flavofasciatum. Lineage (NCBI taxonomy): Eukaryota > Metazoa > Arthropoda > Insecta > Lepidoptera > Geometridae > Perizoma > Perizoma flavofasciatum. The sequence goes on along the minus strand of OY292439.1, from coordinate 3,651,891 downwards.
CTCTGTTTGCTTGTCTTATGGGAACTGCATGACTGATATACTACTTAAATACGTTTTTATGCAAATAAATACATATGATACATTTAAAACACCCAGACCCGAAACAAATATATGCAGATCTTTAAAAAAAAATGTCTCACACGGAGGGAATTGAACCCACAACCTTCTGCGTCTCGGGCGGGCTTTCGCCCTTTGCGCCACAGAGGTCTTCAAATATAATAGTATCGTAAGTAAAATATAGAAGACGTAACATTTTGTCAAATGAAATGTAATTAACGAAAATGTAAGAATTTCTGCACAGACACAAAATAAATATAATCGTCCGTACTTGCCGACGACTTGTGTAACGACACATATATTCCATCTTTGTTTTATCTACACACAAAAACCAACATGACGAGTATGTCAAACAACCTTGATGATTTATTTTACCTTCACAACCATATCAGCAGATTATTAGCAGTCTATCTATCTAACATAGCCACGAGTATTGGACAAATAGTTATCTACGAGTATATTATAATAATATTATAAAGAGGAAAGATTTTTTGTTTGTTTGTATAGAATAGGCTCCGAAACTACTGGACCGATTTGAACCATTTTTTCACCAAATGAAAGCTTAATTATCAGGAAGTAACATAGGCTATAATTTATTTTAAAAAAAATAAGAAAATTGCAATAATGTAACCCAAAGTAGCAAAATTTTGCCTATAAAATGTATTATTTGGCGTGTGCTGAGAAAACAATTGATGATACATAAAAATGATGTACTACATGATTAAAGTACTCATTATTAGTTACAAAAAAGTCAGCGAGAGAATATATCTTACTATCATAGTTAAGTCACAATAGCAGCTTTTGTGTTCTAAAATTTAATTAGATCGCCGATATTCCCACGGAATCGAAATTTACGCGGGTGAAACCGCGGGGCGCAGCTAGTTCATTATAAAGTTTTTAGATATGTAGAACCGTAATATCATTATAAACGTGAAAGTTTGTGAGGATGGATGTTTGTTACTCTTTCACGCAAAAACTACTGAACGGATTATGATGAAACTTAACAGTAATATAGCTTATATATCAGAATAACACATAGGCTACTTTTTATCCAGGTACTACGCGGTTGAAGCCGTGGGCAGAAGCTAGTAGTAATAATAATAATAATAATGCTGGACATTTTCACACAGCATCATCTAGCCCCAAACTAAGCAGAGCTTGTATTATGGCAACTACATGACTGATATACTACTTATATACATATTTTTTTGTAAATACATACATATTATACATAGAAAACACCCAGACCCGAGGCAAATATTTGCAGATACAAACATTTGTCCCGTGGCGGGAATTGAACCCGCCACCTTCTGCGTCTCAGGCGGGCCTTCGCCCACTGCGCCACAGAGGTCATCCACTTAGAATTAGAGTAATTACTCTAATTTGCAAAATGTTACAAAGAAATTAACATTACTTAAGTTCATAAGATAGTCCAATATGTGAATAAAAAAGAAAGTCCTTTAATAAAAAAGAATCATTAGATTCGGTTCACAATTGGCGAAGATATTGCATAAATAAATAAATAATGCTGGACATTTTCACACAGCATCATCTAAAATTAAGCAGAGCTTGTGTTATGGGAACTACGTGACTGATATTCTACTTATATAGAGGTACATTTATTTTCTGTAACTACATACATATTATACATAGAAAACACCCAGACCCGAGACAATATATTTGCAGATAATACAAACATTTGTCCCGCGGTGGGAATTGAACCCGCACCCCTTCTGCGTCTCAGGCGGACCTTCGCCCACTGCGTCACAGATGTCACATAATATACACACAAAAAAACATACATACGAAATGAGAACCTTCTCTTTTTTTGAAGTAGGAAAAAAAAGGAAAATAGCCCACAAAAAATGTTTCGTCTAGTCGTGATTCCGAGAAGTACGTTTTTTTTAAACTTACGGAAAAAATAGCAATCCCTCAGGAATATTTTTTATATAACAGCAAAAGAATCATCAAAATCCAAGGTAGCCAACACACAACATAAAAAAATATAATCGAATTGAGACCATAAAAACAAAAAAAGAACATCTTCCATCGGTTAAAAACAAAAACACAAAAAAGACGATAATTCCAAGTATAGACATCCTTAAATTCATTATTTAGCGCTTAGATCTTTGGGGGTCTTTGACAAACCCATCGCCGCTTATTGGAACACTAACTGATGCAGATTTCTTCACGATGTTTCCTTTATCATTTCGACCACGTGTTAATGTGCGCATAAATATATCGAGTAAAAAAGTTCATTGATTCCCGACCGTGTTCGACCTTCACATCGGAAGTCAGGTTACCGCCCACTAGGCCAACACGGCTCAATACAATACGCTCATAAATACCATTTGTGTACACCACAATCAATGGCTACAAAAATAGTCAGTGTTATAATATCTACTGTTATTTTCCATGTCATTTGCTCCCGAGTCAGTTGAGAATAAGGACGTAAACTCGTTAGTGGGTCGAAGTTTAGATAAACATTAATGTGCTTGTTAGTTTGAACAATTGCATTACAGTAAGTTGAATTATTTTTATTAATTGCTTTATCATACATACAAATTAATAATTTAAAAGACAGAATGATATGACATGTACAAAAGCGAGCTTAATTCCTTAATTAGTTACTTTAATTTCCAATAATTGTCTCATACAATAAATAAATAATGCTGGACACAGCATCATCTAGCCCAAAACTAAGCAGAACTTTTATTATGAACTACATGACTGATATACTACTCAAGTATTTTTTTTGTAAATCCATACATATTATACATAGAACCTTCTGCGTCTCAGGCGGGCCTTCGCCCACTATATGTATTTCATCGTTATGTCGAATGTATTTACAAGGAAGCATATAAGTAGTTTAACAGTCATTTAGTTCCCATAATAGATGCGCTTAGTTTGGGGCTAGATGATGCTGTGTGAAAAATGTCCAGCATTATATATATATTTAGACAACTTCCAGTAGTAAGTTAAGCTTTTGTTTATATTTCAGATCATGCTCAAGCTAGCGACGGCAGTTCTATTGTCGCTATGCGCCTGCGAAGCTTTTAAAATACTAGCAGTGTTCCCGGTACCAGGGAAAAGTCATGGCATTTTGGGCGATGGGGTTGTTAGGCATCTGCTAAATGCTGGGCATGAGGTAAGTACGAAGGGTTATATATATAGACAGAGACAGAGAGCAACCAAGAGTGGGTAACTATTTGAGATTCAAATAGTAAAGTCAATTATAATTTCCACTATACAAGTACACAATAGTTTAAATACAAGGTATGATGACGATCCTAAGAGTGGTTTATGAAAAACAAGAGTAATTTAACGAATAACAGACTTCTCTTAAAAATATAACATTCCTTTCGTCTGGAGATTCAAAAGGAATTATTATGACGAAATTTAATCGAGCCGGATGAGTACTTAGACATGTTTGTTGTGGGCGTTTTAGCCAGCTAAGATTCCGTTACGCGTCTCTAGCTCATTCAGATCTTCAGAACGGAAATTATTATTGCGTTTTAGCTCCTTAAGAAAGTACTGGAGTCGCGAGAAGGTTCTTTCTCGTGAACCAAGTGGACTGTAAAGTTCCTGCAAACGATGTACGACTAGGTATTACCTTATAAGTTGGTGTTATATTATGTGCAGGATACAAAACTAATTCATAAAATACAAAGTGCAAATATCTATTTCTGTAAATTATAGGTAATTAGGTACAGATATATATATATATAGAAATACAGGGTTTGCAGTCTCCTTTTAAACAATAATTTGCTTGTATTAGGAGACACCGCTAACATTTATTATTTACGATTAACATTTTATAAGAAGTACCTAATAGGAACATTAAAGAATTTAAATGAAAAAGAACAAAGTAGAATGCGCATTGTGTATGTGCTGTGTAGTGAGGGGGTATGCATGTGTGTGGGGGTATGTGTATCCTACTACTATTTTAAACGCGAAAGTTTGTGAGGATGGATGTTTGTTAATCTTTCACGCAAAAACTACTGAACGGATTTTGATGAAACTTTACAGTAATATAGTTTATACATCAGAATAATACATAGGTTACTTTTTATCCGGGTACCACGCGGGCGAAGCCGTGGGCAGAAGCTAGTGTGCCATTTATGTGTGGGGTGTGATGAAGTACATTGTCAAAGTTTGAGATTCAAATAGTATGGCCAATTACAGTTTCCACTGTACAAGTACATAATAATTTAAATACAAGATATGATGACGATTCTAATATTTCCACAGGTTACTTTCATCCAGGGCTTTCCAAGCAAGAATCCTCACCAGAACTTGACCCATGTTTATGCTGCGTCAAACACTCTAGTGTTTTCTGGTAAACTCTGGTTTTTTAAAGATTTTTACGCAGCTCCAGCGGCTTCCTGCAAGGTTGCTCAGTTGATATCGGCTCTACTGTAGGTACCATTAAGATTATAGTTACCTAGTACATCAGACAACCCCAATTAAGGAACAGTTAATGTCGGTTCTACTGAATTACCCTAGAGTATGGCCTCTTTCTGCCACTTTCATCTTGTTAGTTTTGAGAGTTTTACAGTCAGCAATGCCGGTTTTTCTGGTTTCAAAAAAAGTAGATATATGAGAAAAACCAACATCAGCGACTAAAATCGTATATCTAGCAATGTTTAGAGTAATCTTGACGGCCTCTGAGGCGCAGAAGAATGCGGGTTCGCGAAAACTAAATAAATAAATAATGCTGGACATTTTTCACACAGCTTCATCTAGCCCTTAGGTCTTGGTGTTTTCTATGTATTTATTAACAATAGTAGTATATTAGTCATGTAGTTCCCATAATACAACCTCTGCTTAGTTTGGGGCTAGATGAAGCTGTGTGAAAAATGTTCAGTTCACCATCCAGCAATCTGATCACATGTTTTGTTACAGAAAATTCCCTGAACATAAAAGCCATTATGGACAAGCAGATGGATTTGAAAAACGGCGATTTCGTACTGAGCTTAATGGTGAACATCAGCACATCTACCATGAAGGATGAGAACGTACAGAGACTTTTGAAGGATCCAGCGAAGACCTTTGACGCGGTGATTGGAGAGTGGATGTTTTCTGAAGTGTATTCTTCGTAAGTGCACTCATTACTTTTTCATAGATATACTATACTAGCTTCTGCCAACCGCTTTGCTCGCATGGAATCCGGATAAAAAGTAGCCTATGCGTAATTCTGATGTAAAAGCTATATTATTGTAAAGTTTACAATAGAATAGAATAGAAAATGCTTTATTGCACAAGACAAAACAAGTACATAGGCAAACTTAATGTTTATTAGCATTTTTTGTATTTTTTTTTATGAAACTATGCTAATTAGCGTTAGCATAGTTTCATCAAAATCCGTTCAGTAGTTTTTACGTAAAAGAGTAACAATCATCCATCCTCACAAACTTTCACGTTTATTATTATTAATAATAATAATAATAAAAATGCTGGACATTTTCACACAGCATCATCTAGCCCCAAACTAAGCAGAGCTTGTATTATGGGATCTACATGACTGATATACTACTTTTATACCTATATATATATATATTTTTGTACATATTATACATAGAAAACACCCAGACCAGAGACAAATATTTGCAGATATTAAAAACATTTGTCTCGCGGTGGGAATCGAACCCGCAATCATCTACGTCTCAGACGGGCCTTTGCCCATTGCACCACAGAGGTCGTCAATAGTAATATTAGTAAGATAAGATAAGCCTATTTTGGATTTTTTCAAAAGAGCACGATGTCTCTGTTAACATTTCGGTAAAACTTAAAACAAATTCTATTTCCCATTATGAACATTCTAAGATACATGCTTAGTGCGTAGATGTATGAGTATACCAAGTAAGAAGTAGTCAGAAGCAATGTCCAAACATTACATTTGCCAGAAACATGCCCGCGTTTTTGCAATTAGTTCCCTGTCTCTACACAAACAAGTACCAAAAACTTTTAACTATGAACAGACAACTCAAAGTTAGTGGTATTTTTCAAATTTTGCGATCAGTTAACATGATTTGAGAAAATATGCGTGGGCAAAGCCGTGTCCCCAGATAAAATTAATAAAAGTTAACGCAATAAAGAACCGTAAAAAATCTGACTTGCAAAGAGAAAGTTCATAATTAGGTTTAATCTTTTATTTAAATAGCTGTTTCTTTCTTACAAACTGTGCATGTGGTGTTTGCCTGTAATTGGTTTCTCATGTAGCATAAGACTTACTAGTTTATACCTTATAAATTTTGTATTCATGTGTAAACTGTTTGCGAACCTAATGAAAAAAAACATTAATATCAATCCAAACAATCAAGGCGTAATCCTATCCTACTATAATATTATAAACGCGAGAGTCTGTGAGTGTAGATGTTTGTTACTCTTTCACGCAAAAACTACTGAACGGATTTTGATGTAATATAGTTTATACGTCAGAATAGCACATAGGCTACTTTATATCCGGGTACCACGCGGGTGAAGCCGTGGCTAGTAGGGATATGATGTACAAAATAAGACTTCATTAATGGATCGCGATATAACACTTATATTGAAAGCTATTAAAACCTCCTTTTCCAGGCTGGCAGCCTTATACGATTGCCCGTTCATATGGTTCTCTACTCTGGAGCCTCATTGGATGGTCACTAGGCTTATAGATGAGCCTCTGAATCCTGCATACAACACCGATTTAATGTATGATGCAAGCCCACCTTACTCCTTTTTGGAACGCGTTAATCAGTTGTGGGAGCAGATTAAGGGGATTTTGAGATTAAAGTAAGTTTTCTATTTCTCTAGCATAGCTGTCACCACATTTGTGGCATCTCTACACACTCCATGAAAGTAATAACCACGTTGATCGTTTGTCCGCGTGCCAAAAACCGTCTATATGGCACGTGTTTTGACATGGTTTACATGTCTTTTTTAAACGCTCGGGGGTAATGCGTGGCGTAAACGCCCCGTCACGCGTGTGTGCGGGTGTAAGCGACATTATAACACCTTTATTTATGAACTAGTTTCTGCCTGCGGTTTCGCCCGTGTGGTATGTTAATAAAATAAACATATGACCGTCTCCAGGCTTCAAACTATGCCCACCAACTTTTGAGTGAATCAAACCAAGGATTACAATTTTTCATACAAAGTTTAGAACTCAACTGCAAACCCCCAAATGGTAGTTTTGAAAAAATAAAAAATACGTGTTTCATTATTTATTTTAAAGTTTATTTGTACCGAGTTTTGAGTGAATCAAACCAAGGAATATTTTTTTCCATAGAAATTTTAGATAGATAGATAGAAAATACTTTATTACACACCAAATATTTCAGCTCAGATAAATAGTACAAACTTTAACATTGTTGTACAATAGGCGGTCTTATCGCTAATTAGCGATCTCTACCAGTCCATCTTTGGATGGAACGGACTGTACGAAAGATTTCAAGGGGTTGTAAGTGGTGTACCACATACTATGAAAACACTATATTATTATTTTACCTACATAATTAGTTACTTACTACACAGCATAATACCTACATACTATCATTCACTATTCTATAATACATAACTAGTGTTTCAGCCTAGAAACACTTTGGTTAAACAAAACATCTTCGACAGGCTCAGATAGAGGAATGGAATAGGTATGGGTACTCACGTTCCACCGCGGCCGCTTCGACATTCACTTTTACTTGTAGTTTTGGTGATTTTATTAATGTGTAATATTGTATTGATTTGGATTTGTTTTATTGATGAGGTACTGCAGTTTTAGAGATGTTTATCATGTTTTTTATGTAGATTTTATAATTTTCACTTCACGCGCACAAAGATCGAACGAGATTGGCAGACATCTTCAATTTTTTTTTTATTCATAACTCCGTGGTCAGTTGATTTGGAATGTGGCGCCAAATTTGAAGTTGTGAGTCGTTGCGAGGCGAGGAAAGGATAGGACAAAGGAATAATACCTATCTAAAGCCTGAACATATCCCCCCACTTGAAATCATCCAAGGATTTCATGAGTTACATCATAAAGGTCCGAGATCCTAAGTTAAATGCGACCAGCTATGCGGATTCACAATGCAAGTTCGTGAACTGAGGATTAGATAACAGATTAGGTTTTATGCGTAAAAGATATACATAAATATAGATGAGATGGCAGATGGGTTATGGACTGTATACTTAATATTTATATGAGATAATAGATTGAAGTTATTAATAGTTATAATGTATAAAATAATGTACGTGCAACTAAGAGAATAGGTAAATAACTAAAATTAATGTTGATTCCATAACAATAACACTGTTATGGTCATACTCACATCTACTTATGCTTACAAAGCTTTTATAAATTACTGAGATTGGATATTGTTGTCTTCTGTTATTGGTATAAGACAAACTTTATTGACCGGCCGAATGAATTCGCCTCGGCTGGTTTTAACCGTAACAACGCGAATAGTTTTGTCTTTTCCTGCATGTAATTTGACTACACGACCGGTTTTCCATGTACATGCCGGTAAATTAGGTTCGATAATTGTTACAAGATCTTCCAATTTGGGTTGGTTATTGCCTGTTTTAAACCACTTGCTCCGTTGTTGTAAGGTATGTAAATAGTCCCTAGACCAAGATCTCCAGAAGCTTTGAGATAATCGCTGTAACAACTGCCAGCGACTGCGCAGAGGTATATTTTCATTGATTGTAGGCTCAGGTAAAGATACTAACGGTCGGCCGATAAGAAAATGACCAGCTGTAAGAGCGTCAACCTCATTAGGGTCGGACGATAGCGCGACTAAAGGTCTCGAGTTTAACATGGCTTCTACTTTCGTAAGGACGGTGTAAAGTTCTTCGAAAGTCAGGACTTGCGATCCTATCACTCGTTTGAGGTGGTATTTTGTAGATTTTATACCACTTTCGAAAATTCCACCGAAATGGGCTCCTGAAGGTGGATTCAACTTCCAGAGAATCACTTCACTTCAGATATGGTGAGATTTTCCCTATCTAACATTACAGATACCTCCGAAAGGTAGCGCTTCGCGCCTACAAAGTTTGTACCACCGTCAGTTGTTATAGATTGGCATAAGCCTCTCCTGGCAACAAAGCGATCCAAGGATGCGATAAAAGCTTCGGTGGTCAGTTCAGTGACTAATTCTAGGTGAACGGCCTTTACAGCATGACACACTATAAGGCATAGATAAGATTTGTAGGACCGGGCATTACGTCGCCGGCTTTCTTTTACCATAAAGGGACCTCCAAAATCGATTCCAATCGACTGAAAGCAATGACCTGGCTTCAGCCGGGAAGGGGGAAGGTCACCCATGACGGGTTGAAAAGGAATTGGCTTCACTTTAGAACAAGTGACGCACTTCGATAATCTAGATCTAATGAGATTTCTTAGACCGAGGATCCAAAATCGACGCTGAATTAATGAATGCAGGAGGCGAGGTCCGCTATGAAGATAAGAAACGTGATAGTGGTCGATAAGGAGTGCACTAAGTCTAGATTGTTTTGGTAAAAGGTATGGATGTTTGATACTCTCAGGCAAGTCTGATTGTTTTAAACGTCCCCCTACTCGTAAAACTCTAGCAGAGTCGATAAAGATCGATAGTTTTTGAAGGTGTTTCGGAATGGGTTTATTTGAATTGATTTGGGATGAGACGCCAGGTAAATCCCTTTCTTGAACATGTTTTACTAAGATTCGAAGTGATTGATCAAGCTCGGACAAAGATAAACATCCAGACAAATCACGTTTCGACGCGTCAACTTTTGCGTTGTTGACAAAACGATAAAGCCAAGCTGTTATTCTTTGTAGTCGTGTAAGACTGGAGGTACGTTCGAGTAAAGTGTGAAGTATGTCAGCTCCGTGTGTCTCAATGAGACACGAGTGTGACGTCTTCAGCTCAGGAACGTTATCCTTATCGTCAACTGCATGGACCGGCCAGTAAGATGAATCTGAGGTCAACCATGATGGACCAGACCACCAACGTTCGCAGGCAGCTAGTTGAGCGCAGGACAGTCCACGACTACATAGATCGGCCGGGTTATCGTGGGTGGACACATGCTAGTAGTTACGGAGATACGTGGTAACAAACATTCACACACACAGACTTTCGCATTTATTATATTAGTAGGATATAAAACATTAGGAAGGTTGTTTTTTATACATTTTTATTTGATTGAATAGAAACAATAGCAAAAACATACGCAGTAAATTCATATATCCGTTTCAAAGAACCACGAATTTTGAATTGTAATTTTTGATGGCAGAACTTTACAACATGACGTTTTATTACTTTTATTTAAGGGATATTTAATTGTCTATCAAATACAATTTGTTTCACTAAGCTAGCGTTCACGGTTTCCGAGATATTCAGGTTTTTTAGATGACCCGGAATATTTGCTCTCGAGTGTAGTGTCGACCGACCTTAAGGATCCGGCGTACAGCGCTCATTACTTAAATTCGAAGCACGTCCAAAAATATAGCTATCTCTTTTTGACTGATGCAGGCCCGCCCGTGCTTGTGCGATAACAATGTTAGCCGTTCAGAATTTGTTATAAATTTAGTGGTGTTCCGTAATACCAAAAAAGATGAATGAAAACTTGTTGTATTTTCACATCGTGTTGTTATTCTGTAACTAGACAATATAATCTATGTACCTAACCAAACGATACGTAATTAATATGTTTTTAATACGAAACAAATAAGAAGAAAACATGTCATGTATGACGTAAAAATGCGATTCGTTTACATTTCATTTTAGGTAAGTATTTTGAGAAAATATACGTAAGGTACGTAGATAAATACTATTCGAATGCAAATAATAAAATAATATGGCGGAAATAAGCTCTAATTACAAATGACTATGGCATTACGTTTGTATGGGCAATTCATCCAAGCAGGCCTCTTAAGATGCCTATTGATGTGCTTACGAATCGGAACATTATTCTGTTACACAATTAACTTATCGGGTTGAATGTCAATAACTACCATTATCTACACGCCTACATGACTAGAGAAGACAGGAGCCCGTATATGCGTTTGCCATAAGAGGTTGTTTGTTAATTTATCTGTTACAATTTAAACGGGTTATCGGATTATCGGCTCTTTGCAATCGATTCGTATGTCTTCAAGGATAGTTGGTTCTGTGAGGTTTAATCGTCACAGTTCATTGCAATCGATGACGAAAAAACACGCCATTAAAATAAACTTCATTGCAAAGTTACAGAAAAAAACTAATTCATTAGAAAAAATCAGTAATCTATAAGAGATCCCCTTACCACGAAATTTTTGATGACCAAATACGAAATTATTGTTGTATAAAAAATATAATAAAAAATTCTCCAGAAAATGTCGACAACCTCGAATGGTGGCCATCATCTATGAAATAAATATAGTAATATAACAGTTTTTAGGAAAAATGTTTATAAAATTGTATAAAAAGTGAAAGAAGAAAGAGAAAGATTTTTTTATTATTTTGTGTCCTTAACACAAATTTGTCTTTATTGCATAATCCAAAATAAAAAAAAACACTTAATCATAATCTTTTTAATATTGCAGTGTAGGTATGGACTTTTGAAGAATGATATCCATTCGAAACTATTCTTCTTGAAATTACGAGATGGTGACAAAAGCATCACGCGAAACCAATAGGTTTACTTGACATAAGTCAGACCCTAAACACAAATGAATAGTTAATCATAAAAATAAACAGTCACTTTGTGATAATGAAGAAGATAAGAACATACACACATCTAACAAAGTTTGCGTTCAAAACCCTGAAATATTTTCCTTTTCCATCTAATATTTTTCAAGATTTTATTTGAATATTTGTCTCGAGTCTGGGTGTTTTCGGTGTATAATATGTAAGTATTTACAAAAAAATATATAATTAAATCAGTCATGTAGTTTCCATAATACAAGCTCTGCTTAGTTTGGGGCTAGATGATGCTGTGTGGAAAAATGTCCAGCATTATTATTTATTTAAATTATTTTAATACAAACATAAAGACAATAGAAATTAAATGGTAAGTTTTTATTTTAATGTTGTATTTAAAAAAAAAAATAGTTTTTTAACATTACAAAACATAATTATGTTGTTGTCGAACAGATCGCAAACTTTTTTGATGTGTGTAGACGTCAAGATAATTCAAGTAATTTGATAATGATGAAGATGAATGACTAAACAGTTTCAAAAATAATTAGACATTAAAGCACACCGTCTACTTATCTTGCATGATAACATGTTATTATGACCAATAGTTTAACATACTTCACATTTACTCACAGACTTACTCGTACTATAGATGTTAACGCATATTTACATACGCATTTAGAATTCTACTACTATTATAAACGCGAAAGTTTGTGAGGATGGATGTTTGTTACTCTTTCACGTAAAAACTACTAAACGGATGAAACTTTACAGTAATATAGCTTATACATCAGAATAAAACATAGGCTACTTTTTATCCAGGTTCTGCGCGGGCGAAGCCGTGGGCAGAGGCTAGTTAATTATAATTATGCTTTTGGGGTTAACGAAATAGTGAAACAGGGGGTCTACTCTACAAACCGATAAACGATATATCGCTTCAATTATCGTGCTCTACGTTACATCATTTCGACTATCATTTGAACGAAGAAACGACCGACATTACTTTTGACAATCGATGTCGTAACCCTACTCCGGCATCACTAAAAACTATACGATAATTTGAATTTGACAACGAAACAAGTGTCAATTAACGAACTTATCAACGATGCCCTTGATGCGCGTTATCGTTTCGGGTTATATTGTTGTGTTTTCTGATAAAATCATCTCCATTTCGTTTACCGGACTCCGAATCTTTTATACCTTCGAGCCCTGCTGCCTACTGGACTCTCAGCATTCTTTTTCATTCGACCTCGGCCCGCTGCACTACGGACTCTTGATTTGCCGCTTATTTTGGAATAATGGCGAGATTTATGCTTGCCGAATCCGCGAGGAAAAGGCTGAACAAAAATGATGTTTTAAAATGACGAGGGATCAGTTGAATCTAAACAAAATTCCCGACTATAATTTCATCGGGAACAAAATTATAAACTTAGTAAAAGTTTGTTTGAGGACTTGTGCCAGGATATAATTCCTTTGTTGCCTGCTTAACACAACATCATTGGAGTCAGCCCACTTATTAAAGTAAAATAAGTGGATATCAATACTATAATTTCTATTTTTGCGCACGCTGTGTTGTTTTAAAGGTTGTGTAATAAAGGTAAACTTGTATTTTTTTTTAACTTTATGATTTTGATTTCATTTTTAATAATTGTATGAATATTTTTTTTGGTAAAATAGAGCTTTAATGCTGTGTTTATTAGTATCTTATTAATAAACGAATTTGAATTTGAACGAATTTGAACCCAGACAAATGTTTACTTCTTAATTATGGCTTCTGTGGCTATTGGTCACAAGAATTTTTGCTTGTAAAGTTTTCAAACAACAGACGGTTTTGTTGATTTCATGTTTGTCGTTGTCACTTCTTTTACTTTCAAAGATAACTGTTATCACTTTGCCTAAAAAAGTGACATAAACAGTCAAGCAAAGGATTTAGGCTAAACGTCTATTATCCAAGCCTTTAGATTTTCCTATCATTAGTTCCGAAGATCCGATACAAATTGTCTATGCTTTCGACAGACGACAAAGATTGCGAACATTTTTAAGAGTAGGGTACGGCCGAATAATTCGGAGCACTGCCGTATCGTAACGATAATGTCGATATCGTTTTACGGAGTAGAGGCCCTGGAACCAATAATATTTTGACATTTCGGTCTGTCTGTTTGTCCCTCTGTGAGTCTCAACATCCCACTTTATAAAAGTTTTAAGCATATAATTATTTCCAGTTAACATGATTTTTAAGCTCAAAACAGAAATTAGAATAATATAGGTATTAACTTTTTCGTGAACTCTGGAGAGAGCCTGTCTAATGAAAGATGAACATTTTTCGTCCATAATAGAATTATGATTAATAACTAGTAGTATTTGAAATAGGTATAGTTTATGACCTAGCATAACACATTTCATAAGCTACTTTTTATCTGCATCATCCGGGCAAAGGCCTGGGCAGAAGCGAGTTATTAATAAAAAGAAAAAAATATCTAAAACTATTCATATTTTATTCCAAAAACTATCGTGAACTTGATTCCGAGAGTTCTTCATCAGGGTTAGTGGTTGCGACTTTCTCCTTCCGCGTCGCGCCGTGCACTACGTAGTAATGAGTCGAAACTTAGTCGGTGCCTTCACCGATAGTGCAGTACTTGAAAATTCCCGTTTTTACAATATGAATAGTCAAGTTCAAGATAGTTTTTGGAATAAAATATCTAAAACTAGTTTATTAAAATACCTATTTATTTTTTTATATGTGCAAGCATGTGATTATTCCAGACGTTTTTTGGAAATAGAGAGGAAAGTGTATCAGACCAGCATAGTGCCGATTCTTCAAGCTAGAGGGAAGGCTGTACCGGCGTACGAAGACCTGTTGGCCAACGTTTCATTGATGTTTGGAAACTCTCACGTGTCCCTGGGTCAGGCTACAAGGCTGCCGCAGAGTTACAAACCCATTGCTGGATACCATATTGATTCAAAAACTAGCCCATTGCCAGAAGTAAGTATTTAAATGGCTCTTCATTGTTAAGTATCAACCAAGAAATGGCTGCTTTTGATCTTCTGTAGCTTGGTAGTACTGAAAGCGTGGTCTCCTTGAAAACACTGTTTGATTGAACAAAAGATTATTTACGTGGGATACTGCTCATTATTTGTAAATCGTTCAGACTTCAATCTGAAAATTAAAATAAAAAAAGCCACTTGCAATTCATAAATGCAAAATATCATAATTTATAATAAGACATAAAATGTCAAAAAACCGACCGACCGTTAACTGAATTAACGGAAAATTAATAACGGGTACTATATACATCATAAAATGTATATATATAGTACCCCCCTTGAAGTACACCCTACCCATTAAAAATATAACCATGTAGCATCACTATTTGATTAAACGCAAGCAACGACAACGTTCGTTCATCATCGGGATCACTCGTGCGTCGTCGGCACACAGCGACGCCATCTTGGCGCCGCTCGACTATATAAGGCCTCGGCGACCGACGGACATCGAGTCTGCGCTAGCGCTCCGCCGCATCCAGTTCCGTGGAACGGTGGTCACTAGTACAGGCGCTTCCCCCCTATCCTCACCTACCGTTGCATCCTAACGCTGCTTCGTATCGCATCTCGCGTCACGAACTCGTCGGGAACAACGTACCAACAATCCTACCTACTTCAGCAACCTACCCACGCTACAAATTAGCGCCCAACGTAAAGCTATAAAAAAGCTAGCCCATGAGCAAAATCAATGAGAGTGAAGAATGAATCTGTCAGTGGAAATCTCTGACGAAGATGCCATCAAGAGCGTCCTGCTGATTCTCAAAGAGCAGTTTGCGCTAGTGCTCCGCCGCATCCAGTACCGTGGAACCGTGGTCCTACTAGCTTGCACTGCAAAGGTCGCATCCTTACGCTGCTTCGTGTCGCACCCTGCTTCACGAACTCGCCGGGAACGTACCTACTTAGTTGATTAACGTACCTACGTATTTGATTAACGTACCTACTTAGTTGATTAACGTACCTACCTAAATACCTACGCATCTAAGTCACAAACTGGCTCAGAACGTGGTACCGATGGAACTTTGAACTACTAGAAGAAGACGATGAATCTCTAACATACTCGCCACATCAGCATGAGAACGAGCATCCAGGATATGGAACTCTGAATGCCTTAAGGAGAATCACCGGATAAACAGAAGACGCTTCCACCAGGAGTGTGTGCGTCTACTAGGTCTACAGAGAAGTTTATGTAGACCCATGAGGATAGTTTCCCTCAGAGCACAAGCTGATGACAGCCATCCGCACATCATTTGAACGGAAGCTAATTTACTCAGCGTAACTTCCGAGCAGGGAGAGGGCGTATCAAATACCCTCCTGATCACCTAGCTTACACCGATACCGAAGCCTTGCCGAACCAAGCGACAGCATCAGAGAAGGGACATCAACTTTCAACTCCCTTTTCTAGCCACGAGATGGAAGATCAAACAGAAGAACTGTCATGGACAGCGTGAACATTCATATATCAGATCAGTTACAGCATTTATCCTGTCTTTCTCGTCGGGACGACTTCGTAGACAGAGGGGGAGACTGTAGCATCACTATTTGATTAAACGCAAGCAACGACAACGTTCGTTCATCATCGGGATCACTCGTGCGTCGTCGGCACACAGCGACGCCATCTTGGCGCCGCTCGACTATATAAGGCCTCGGCGACCGACGGACATCGAGCAGTCTGCGCTAGCGCTCCGCCGCATCCAGTACCGTGGAACGGTGGTCACTAGTACAGGCGCTTCCCCCCAACCCTCACCTACGGTTGCATCCTAACGCTGCTTCGTATCGCATCTCGCGTCACGAACTCGTCGGGAACAACGTACCAACAATCCTACCTACTTCAGGTTGTTATTAGTAAATATTTGTTTGGACTGTTGACTAAGAGCCTAAAATAAAAGAAGATTATTGTAACAAGTGGTATTATTCTACTTCAGGAAACCTACCCACGCTACAACCATAAAAATCGGTTCACAATCGGCAAAGATATCCCGTAACATACACACACAAAAAAATATACAGACGAATTGAGAAACTTCTTTTTTGAAGTCTGTTGGTGATAATTAAATAGTCATATATACGCGATACGCTTACAGACCTAAGTTTAAGATTTCTATCCTGCAGGTACCTACTTTATAATCAGATCCTCACGTGCCACTATTACTTTGATCTCTTTCGAATAAAAAAAAAGATAGATCGCCCGCAAAAAATTCCATAAGATAAAGTTTTTTAAATTTGTATGAGAAAAACAGCAATCCCTCAGGAATAAACTTTCATGGCACCACCTCGCGATCATTCTCTATAAAATAACAAAAGAATCATCAGAATTAGTTAACAATTGGCGAAGAAATAAGGTAACAAACACACACAATAAAAAATCATATAGCCGAGTTGAGAACCTCCTTCTTTTTAAAGTCGCTTAAAAATTGCCACTCATGTGCTTGACTCGAGCTTGATCTAATAAAGCTTACCGCTAATATGTAGCGCTTGGGAACATAGACTGTTCAGATCTTGGGGACTAGATTAGTCTCAAAAATACGTGTCCTGTGAACATTCACAGGACACATTTCTGTGTTATAAGATGCGTGACGCTAAAACAATTGCTAAGTGACGAATATTGTAACACATATTTTTTCAGGATTTCCAAAAATTGATGGACATCTCAAAGCACGGCGTTATCTACTTCAGCATGGGATCAAATCTTAAGAGCAAAGATATCCCTCAAAGTCTGAAGACAGGATTCCTGAAGATTTTCAGTGGCCTCAAGCAGACTATATTATGGAAGTTTGAAGAGGTCCTGCCTGACCTTCCGAAAAACGTTCATATTTTGACTTGGGCTCCTCAGCAAAGTATCTTAGGTAACATTTCTCTAGACTTTTAAATAAGTTTACGAACACAGACCGATCAGGAAAGTATTTAAAAGGAAAAACCTACAATATTTTTTTATGTCCTACAACTTTGCTACTTTTTTCAGCACATCCAAACTGTGTTCTTTTCATCACCCATGGTGGTCTACTCTCAATTACCGAAGCAATCCACTACGGCAAACCCCTAATCGGAATACCGGTCTTCGCAGACCAGTTTGCGAACGTACAGAGAGCCACGGAGAAAGGGTTTGGGCGGAAAGTAGAGCTGTCGTACACTATGGATGCTGACTTGAAGATTCAGATCGACGAGATTCTTGGAAACCCAAAGTGAGTATAAGAATCACAAATCACATCTTTTTAAAATTCAAATTTTTACACCTTTTGAATTTAATTGGGGTTCCAGTTTTCGTTGGAAAAAAGTATTTTTCAGCTACTACTATTATTTTTGCAGGTACGCCCAGAAAGCCAAGGAATGGTCGTTCATCTACCATGATAGAATAGCCACCCCAGGCCAGGAGCTGGTCCATTGGACGGAGCACGTGATTAAGACGGGAGGCGCGCCTCATCTACGCTCCCCAGCACTTCTGCTGCCCTGGTACCAGAAATTGTATCTCGATCTGCTGGCTTTAGTGATACTGGCTATTGTTATAGTGTCTATAGTTTTTGTAAAGATATTGAGAAGCGTTGCGAAGATAAACAAGAGTCATATGAAGAAAAAGATGCTGTAATTGGCATTTGACTACTGGATAAAATGATCTGTGATTTGATTAATGCACATGATTACCTCAAGTAAAATAAGATACCGTTATAACTAGTAGACCTGGAAGTTAGCTATTAGTAATATAAACAGTTCCAGGGCAGAATATTAAACTATGTTATACCGAAAAGGAGGCTTGAACGCCTCCTTTTCGGTGTAACATAGTTTAATTTAATTGCATTAAAAAAAGGAAGGTATTTTTGATCTGGAAACAGCAGATTTATGGCTGTTCTCGTTAATTTTCATGAGTATTATCCTTTTCTTTCCAGATTGTCATATTCTGAAACATTTCTTAGATGTCAGTTTTGGCTTTAGTCAGGGCAGGACAATATTAAAAGTAGAAAACAAAACACTGATTAGCTAAACAACAAAAGTATTTTGAGTTAGGACCGGGGTGTCTGTTTTCTGTTAATTGCTTTCAATCGAAATAATATTGTACCAACATAGTTTATTCAAATACCAAAACCTTGGACTGAGGTATTTGTTAGAACATGACTGTATGCATTTTTTAGTGTTCTTGCTGTCAATTATTTTGCGCCATAAACATATTATTTTATAAAGGATGACAAGTAGTTTTATATATTTTTTCTGTGAATAAAAAGTGTTTTTTATTTTTCATTAATTCATACACAGGACTTCAATTACTTATTTTTCTTCTTCTTATCCACTTTTTTACCATAGACAAGTGAAAGTACCGATTTCCATGCTTTTATATTACCAGCAGTACTGCAACAATAGACAATAGACGAAACAGAAACAAACTTAACCTACCCGCGACAACCTTGCAAACAGTACAGAACAGTCCTGCCTATAGACTTGTAAAAATATATAACAAACTGCCCGAACTAATTAAAAGTGAAGAAAAGGACTCATTATTCCAAAAACAGATTAAAACGATCCTGACGAAAAAAGCCTACTACACTGTTGGCGAATACCTATCTGACAAACTTGTATAATCTGATTATAAACTACCTACCTACATATTCTTGACCATTTCATTCTCCAACATTTCTTACTAACAAAATATGACGTACCTACTGTAGAATATACCAAAACCCAACCTTTGACATTGATTATTGAGCTACCTACCTGCTTCGTGATATTCGTATTCTTATATTAACAATTATTATTATTCTTGACATAATTTTTGACATTTTGTATTCACCTGTTTCATTATTTAAATTGTATGTGTGTAATTTTTAAAATAATAGCTACCTGCAACTCCCTGACAGGACCGATGTACCTACCAACCTACTTGGAGCTACACTAGACCTAAACTTAACCATTGTATGTAGGACATTAAGCATGAATAAATGAAATTATGAAACAATTAGCATTGCTAGATGATCTAAGTAAAGCGTCTGATAGCAGGGCAGTAGAAGTGCCGGGGAGCGAATATGTGGCGCTCCTCGGGTCTTCACCACATGTTCCGTCCAGTGCACAATTTCGGCGCCGCGGGATACGGGCCGATCGTGGTAGATAGATGATAGGTATTTGGCTGTAAATTTGACCTGAAAACTGAAAATCAGAAAATTCAAAGAGTCATTCTTTGAATTTTTTGTCAGCAGCAGCCGTAGTATGTCCATACACCGTGACTGAAGAAGCTGTCTTACAGAAATATATGTAAAAAACATGTACCTACAGTAGAGCAATAAAAGTGAATATGAAACACCCGATACTCTTTCATGTAAAGAAAGTTCATATTCGTGACATTGATTGACTCATGACCGTGTCAGGTATTCATGTAAGAAACCCGAATCCTGTGAACGGTTTTACTTGGCGTTGAAATGTCACAAATGTCAACCGACCCTTTGTCGTAAAATTGGGGATAACTCACGTCGGGTAACAAATCATCAGCCAACTCCTTCCTTATCTAAACCATGATCCCAAAGCCTTTGCTCTGAACCACCTTCACGTTGATGTACTGATCCCCCAGCTCCGGCAGCCCAACCACCGATACTCCAAAATATATGGCTTCTGTGCTAGAAAGCTGGCCACTGTGGGTGATAAAGGATTTTAGTCAGGATGCGATCGAATGAAACACAAAGATAATCGTTACTATAGGATTAAATAAATAAATAAAATAAATAAATAAATAATGCTGGACATTTTTCACACAGCATCATCTGGCCCCAAACTAAGCAGAGCTTGTATTATGGTGCGACATTGAACTGTCCAGGTGGATGGATTAGAGTGCGTGGGGCATTTCTGTGTCTGTTATACTTATAAGTAGGCTAGTCTAACTTATATATATTTATATTTATTTATGACTTCCAAAATTTGATGTTTTTTATGTCGTGCTAAATAAATGTTTTTCTTTCTTTATTTTACCGAGCCTGTCAAAATATATGCAATATCAAAAAACAGAAAAGTTTCTTAAACCTATGGAAATATATAATTAATATAACGAATATACATTAGGTAAGTGAGTACTGACTTTGTGGAAACGAACTGTATGAGGAAACCCCCTTAGGAACTTTTATCTGTAGTTTGTTCAATAATACAATAATATCAGACGGGTAAAGCGGCATAAGTAAGTAATAAGACAGAATTATAATTAGATTAAACATAGATTATAATTTCAACATACATATATATTCCGAAGACTCTTTTCTTAAATTCGTTATGTAAGTTAATTACGCAAAGATAAAAACAAAGAGATAAATAAAGCAAAAAAGCTTCTGCATTGGACGTTGATAAGTACAAAAGGATTCCCGAGATTTCAAACTTTAAAAAGTCTGCGTTTACATCAAAGGTTTTATTCTCAGATTAATATTTCAGTAAGCTATGGAGTACGCTTTTTAGGTCGAACGAACGAACGAATAGCTGGGGAACTATGAGCTGGGGAAACACAGGTTAAATATCTATAAAATTAATCACTTGTTTTGTTAGAAAATAGAGTGTTAATTCTATGTGAAGCGTTCGTGAATGAAAAAGTACAACCAACGCCTAAATCACATATGAAATATAATTTTAATTTCATACGTGTGAAACAGTATTTATGAGCACAAAAAATATTATTTTAAATTAATTGCCTTTGAAATACCATGTATACATGCGTCATTTCCTTTAGAGTAAAGAAAATATCGAAAAAAATATAAAGTTAATTGCAAGGCCAATTAAATCTTAGCTCAAAAAAAATTTGTCAGACGACAATTTATTATAGGTATATTTTATAAAATATTGCAAAAACACTGGTACTAAAAGGCAAAGAGTCGCATCTTCGTAAACTTAAAACATGCGGAAATGCACGGAGATGTTGTTTTATGTATACATATTAAAGCACATTTTCATAAATTTATGATTGTACCAAATGACTGCCAAATTGCCATAGCTGTAGGGTATGCCTTTGTGGAATGTACGAACTGTATGAACCAGTTGGGTATATAAAATTTGGTAACCCTATAGTGCGCATAAGCTTAACGTTCGATCGTTGTGACCGTGCATTGCGAATTAGACCGTGCATTGACAAGTGTTCAATTTAATTAGGTTATGTACGTACATGACATGTTTGATCTGCGGTTAGAGCAACGCTATTTTGTGGGGTTATTCATGAACAAAACATTTCTCAGGTATAAATCAAAATATTTACCTGCATACTTGTTTTAACACGAATTAGCAACTTAACGCTACCAAAAATTTGCACTATAAATTCACATACATCTAAAAATGGTTTCGATACACCCGCAATGTTTTTGAAAGACACTTCACTTTAGTGAGTGGAGTTGGAGGTTCCATAAAACATAATAACGAAAATATTATTATTTTTCCTCTTTGTCGGCGTGATTAGCGTATACAGTCCAATACCAAATTGCAGTTTTCTAGTAGGTACTAAGAGTCCCTGAGCTAAGCCGCGGACAGACAGACAGACGGATGGACATGGCGAAACTATAAGGGTTTCTTGCTGACTACGGAAACCTAAAAATGGTTTCCATTTTTAGGTTTCCAGACAAAACAGACAATCACTTAACAACATTGATATTATAAGTTACTAACAAGCACATAAACAAACAAAAAATCTCAACCTCAATCACATACATTAGGCATAATGTATGAGTTTGGGGTTGAGCTAATGTGGTAAAATTAGCTGCACTTTCTTTCTACTCGCAAAACAAGGGCGTTGCGGGTAAAAAGAAAACAAATGCAGAGTTTCCTAATAAATTGTTTACAAGATCAGTCCTTTTAACCAGTCAAGCTGTTTTAGTGCTTTGAACTCTTCAAAATAGGCCATTATAAAATTCATAAAGCCCTTTCTCCAGCATGTGTAAGGAAGTCTAATAGAATTCCGCCGAAATCATTTGGAACCCATCGATTAATCAGTCTCGGTGTCCTCAATCTATCCGGCCAGATGTACTTGTCAATTCTATTTCCCCTGGTAGCCGACTTTGCGTGAGAGACGTGTTTGCTGCAAACCAATCGCGTCTACCCCATCCACATCCATTTGTAGGCTGTTCCTTTAAACTGCGGTAAATTTGGTGGCATTGGTAAATTTAGTTAGAGCCATTGTGTTTGACTAAGATAAAACAGTTATCTTAAAAGCATTTTTCGAACAGCAGTATGTCATTTTCATGGTTTTAATGAATTCGTTTGTAAAAAAGTTTAAGGTGTACCTGTCTTTAATAACAAACGAAAATTATATTAGAGAAGGACAGAAAATAAGAAGTCACAATTTTGTGATAAACATACATAACAACTTACATCCTATGTATCATTTGGATTAGGCCAAAATAAGATAAATAATTAATAAGTAAAACACCCAACAGAAACATACATAAGTAGGTAGTCTCTGATCGCACACTAGCATTCCCTGTGTCGTGGATATCAAGAACGGTGAGTACCGTTGTACCACAACACGTATACCCAGAATAAATATCTGCAGAACATGCCAAACACATGTCCCTAAGCGGGAAACAAACCCGCACCTCTTGCGCCACGGCTGGCTACTTGCTCGCCGCGCCATCAAAGTCGTCAAAAGTGAAAAAAATATGAGCAATGCATTTCTGAAAATCACTCATTCCGGTTAAATTGGTACCTAGCTTCCATTGCTAGAAATACTAAAAACGAATGGAGCTACCGATCTGTTTTTCAGCGTTGAAAACTAACCTAGTTAAAGAGAAAGAGCTGAAGGTAAATAAAACACAGAGACTTGCAATTCCAAAGTCCGCGGAAATGCGTCAGAGAGCACTGCGAGCGTCAACACTGGACTAATTAAATAGCTGCCCAGGACAGCTGTACTCGACTCGCTTTAGTCTAGGAGCTAACGGCTAAACTGAATACTAAAGGTGTCTTCCATCGGGCCACACCGAACAGCTGCAAATGACGCCGGACGGTGGTCGTGAGTGAATGGTCTCGCTGTAGCAGCCTGAAGTTGCGTTATCCACCACCAATTGAAATATAGTTTTCAAACGAGGATACCCGAACCGACTAATGGACCGACTAGTGGAGAAAGGGGACCTCGTGGTCAGTCTTGTTCAATTATTTGCGACAGTACTTGAAGCGACAGTAGGTTGTTAAATTGCTTCATATTGTTTTCTAGACATACGTGTGACATACATTGCCATCTTTAGGAAACTACTCAAGCATGTCATTGCAGTATCAAAACCCTTATTAAATAGCTAACTATTTTGTTCTCGACAAAGTTCGTGACAGAAAGTTACGACGCAAGGAGCTCTTTGCGTCATGACTTTCTGACATGAGCATGAGCTTATGGTTAGACGTTTGCTTGGTTTTGAGTTTGTCCTAAAAATTTTCACTGATGTTTTTTTTACAATATTTTAGTTTGTATCAAGGATGGTTCTTTTATAGGTGTCATCCCCAAAAGTCACATGGGACCGCTGCAATAGATGATGAAATGTAAAACGGCATGATAGACTGTTATGCAGTTTGTAAACATTTTAAATAACTTATTTCAAAGGCAGTAGTTATGCCACTGTCACATGTTTGGTTTATTCTACTATGTAAATCTGAGTGGTACTAGGTTGCTAGGTAATCGCTTTGTTATCAAACCTCATGGTTGAACAGAATAATATTTTGGCCACGAGCTCTTGCCCTACAATCACTTGAGAGCCGAACAAGTTGAGCACTAGAAATGCGCGCCACAGCTTAGCACCTTTCATCCCACGAAGCACTTCAAAACTTGTGCTTGAAACCTAGCCAAAAGAAGAATGGATAACACTCCTTCTAAGATAAGATAAGATAGATAGACAAATTTATTAATACAAAATGGTTCATTTCTATAATTTTGTAAGCACGTAAACTAAGGTAGGTTTGTGTTGTTGCGAACTTAGCGTCGCACTTTTTATTAGCTAATTACATTAGGTATTTTTATCTTAAACTACCTAAGCAGGTATTTTAGTTATTTATAAACGACATCTCTTATTCACAAACAGGAATTTACTTTTATTTGGCAAGTTTAACACTTTTGGGTAACAATTTTTAATTAATAGGCAGTTTTGCGAGCAGTTTGTAATTTTGTACCTAGTGTGTGCGTGCGTGCGTGTGTGTGTGTGTGTGTGTGTATGTACATATGTCTGTGTCTATGTATTGGTACCTTCCCAGGCATATATTTATTGTTATTCCTATTAAGAGATTTTTGCCTGTGACTCGCGTAATTGTTAGACTTATATATTTTATAGACTAAGGTAATAATATAATTCCATAAGTCACGAGGTTGCGCTGCAAAAGACGCTCGAAATAAAGGTCGGAGTTTTTAAAATTTTGTAAAAATCAACTCGCAAAGAGGTTGCAAACAAAATTTCTTCAAAAATAAAAAAATAAGGTATTAATTTTTTTATTTAGTATGCACCCAAAATAAAATAAACTCAATTTAAAACACATTATAAATTCACGAATGGATTAGGTCATTGTGTATATTTTACTCGTAGGTACTTCAAAGCGGTTTACACTCTTGGCTCCATAGTTTATTCATTTTATACCAATTCTATACAAGTTATGTTATGAATAGTTCGAATTAGAAAATTGGTTATTCGTGAAATCAGCCGAAAGCAGATTCAAAAATTATTCACAAGGTTTGCTTGGGAAAGCAAATATAATTGTAATAAGAATGTTATTTTGTACTGTAAATAATTATTATCTCGGCAAGCTTTCGCTTCTTTCAATTTGCGTTAGGTACATAACGCTGGCAAATATGTTTGATTTTGTACCATTGAGATTTCTTTTGATGATAAACAGAGGGTGATTTAATTTTATAAAGTGAGCATTGACACAGACTCCTCAATTTCCTTCTTTATGACCCCCACTGACCCAGTTGAGATAAAGAGTATAATTAATAATTTAAGACACAACAGCGCTCCTGGATTAGATGGCATCAAAAACTCACTGATAAAGAAAATAGCCCACTTGCTGATAGAGCCCCTAACTCACGTAATTAACCTTAGCTTATCAACGGGTACTTTCCCAAACTGCTGGAAGACAGCAGTTGTTGTACCTATCCATAAAAGTGGTTCAAAAACTTCACCAGCAAACTATCGCCCTATATCACTCCTTCCGGTGTTCTCTAAAATCCTTGAAAAGGTAGTAAACAAAAGACTTGTTAAGTTTCTAGAGCAAGAACAATTACTGTCGCCTTTTCAGTATGGCTTCAGACAGGAAAAATCGACCGAAGACGCGGTTTCTCAATTAGTGGAGCATGTTGTCTCTGGCCTCGACGAAGGTCAAAAATGTATTGGGATATTTCTGGATCTGGCCAAGGCATTCGACACTGTTTCACCTATAATTTTACTAAGAAAATTAGAATGTGCTGGGATACGTGGGAGTGCCTTGGACTGGTTCAAAAGCTACCTTTCAGGCAGGGGACAGTGCGTGTCTGTAGCAGATCTTAATAGTGGTGTACAAGACATTGTTTTTGGTGTTCCTCAGGGTAGCATTCTAGGTCCCACGCTTTTTACTGTTTATATTAATGATATTGCCAACCTTTTTAAAAACAGCAAAGATACGCAAATAGTGTGCTACGCTGACGACACCGCCATAATTTTTAAGGGTGACACTTGGAGAGAAACCTTTGATATAGCAGAAAAGGGAATTTCATTAGTATCGACTTGGTTGGATGCAAACTTACTAACGCTTAATGTAGAAAAAACGAAATATCTCTGCTTTCACATAACACAAGTTTCATCACCACCAGAATCATTTAATATTAAAATACACAAGTGCGGTAATCTAAATGCATCCCCTGAGATCAATTGTATCTGCGGTTCAATCGATCGTGTAGAATCTATAAAATATCTGGGAGTCGTACTTGATGAAAATCTGACTTTTAGGCAACACATAAATACTCTCTCGGGTCGCGTCCGAAAACTAATTCATATTATGAAGCTACTTCGTGACGGGGCTGACAAGGAGGCTCTTATGCTGGTGTACACGGCTCTCTGCCAATCTGTTATTTGTTATTGTTTAACAGTCTGGGGCGGAGCAGCTAAAACCTCATTAATAAGACTGGAGAGAGCGCAAAGGTCTGTTTTGAAGGTAATGTTTAAGAAACCTTTCCGATACCCTACTAAATCCCTCCACCAAGAAACTGATACACTTACAGTTCGTCAACTTTATGTTCAGAAGGCAGCTCTTTGGTACCATAAGTCATGTGCATCTTTGACCAGTCCTCTAAATGCACGCCGACAAAAAATCTCAGTCCCCAAAATAAAAACCAGCTTTGCTAAGCGTTTTAGGTATTTTGCCTCTCCTTTTATTTATAAACGTGCATTAATTAAGTGCGATCTTAAATCATGCTCGTTATATTGTGCCAAAGTTAAGATCAGAAAATGGCTGATCACGCTAGACTACAATGAAACAGAGTCTATATTGGTTGCCATCTCATAACAATTTTAATCAACACAATCCACAAACTTTCTCCCCACACACACACACACACACACACACACACACACACACACACACTCACACTCACACACACACACACACACACACACACACACACACACACACACACACACACACACACACACTCACCTTCACTGACCAAACCTAATTCTGCCCGGCTAACTTAACTATTTTTGCGTTGTTTCTTCTCAGGATATTTTGTACTCCCAAGAAGTAATTTAAATGTTTGTCTTGCACTTGTTTATCTCTGATTACATATATTTCTTTGTCAAACGCTATCTGAGCTTCCGCGATACAGGCTAGACCTAGTGCGGAGCTCATTGTTAAACTTGTAACCTAGGCACACACTATTTTTGTAAAATAAAGTATTTGTATTTGTATTTGTATTTGTATACTCGTATCGACCTCAAAACTTTGCCTAACTTAACAGTCAGTATCAATATTGATTAAGTTCTTTTACCTAACTCATTCATCTTACTTCCAACAAGTATTATAAACTCTGCCATGGATTAAAATTAGCCTGTGTTATTTATTCTAGCTCACTCGGTAGATAGATCACTATTGGAACGGCGGGACCGATTTGTATGAAATTTAGAACAGGCTCGTGAGTTAAAATAAATAAAACAGGCTAATTTTAATCCATGCGTAACCGGTGGCAAGATCCGGTCAAACTAATGTGTTGGTTGTGGCGATCAAACGGAAATGGTTGTCATGTTTTTGACAAAGTAGAATATATTAATAGCCACCGCCGCCAGTTCGACCGGGCTACAAACATACAAACACCTAAATCTTTATATTGATAATATTTAAGGTTGCGATATTTGTTGCTAATAAGCTTTGCAATGGCTGATTCGATTTGGATGGAATTTGGAACAGGCATAGTTCGAGCACAAAGTAACTTATTTACCTGGCCGGTTGGTTGCCTAGTAATATTCTGAAAAATAAACTCCTCCGCCGCCTCTTGGCAGAATAGCCAGCGATATTTCTTTCTTTAGAATCCGTAAAATCACTTTAATTGTCAATCGAGAAGTTAAGCGATGGGTAGTTCGAATACCGACCACAATGAAAGCAAAGTACCAGAAACAAATTGGGTCATTTCACTTTCTAGCTTGCATGCAAAGTGTTGTGACACAGATAAAGTTACACCTAGTAATCGAGCAAAGCGCGTTTTCGTCATTTTAGCAGTTTCGAATAGAGTTCAGTCATACGTCAAACCTCGTCTCGGGTCCAATTCCTAATAGGTGAAACGTGTAATTTATTAGGTATCGTAATCTTCTGCTTTAATGTAACCCGTTCAGCAAATACTTTTTACTTGTTACTCAAACCCAGCATTAGGGACAGACAACAATAGAACATCCTAATAAATACCCATACACATCAATACAAAAAAATATCAGTAAGGCTGAAGTGGAAATAACAGATATAATCACAAATGCGTGCCTATTAAGTAAATTTAACTAAATTTTCTATTTTTAGGTAGGTACCTATTATTATTATTATTTTGACATAGCTTTTAGCTTGTAGGAGGTATTAAGTAATTTGTATAACTGCACAATTTTCCGGCACAAAAATTAAACAATAATTATTTTTTTGTGAATAAATGAATGATAAAATACTAAGTACCTATTCGTATTTACTGTATTCAGATTATGTTGACTTTGTTTATTATATTTTCGAAATAAGATAAGCCTTAAAAAATATGCTTTATGCGGATAAACTTATGTGGGATTAAAATGATGCGTAAAAATAATAGAGCCATACAAGGCTTTCAGAAAAAGTAATTTATTCACATAAATGTAAACTGTATCAGCGTCAGTATCATATTAGTCACCAAACAGAATATCGTGATGAAAGTTCCCGCGTTCATTTCCCACATATCATACACCGAGAACTGTGGTGGTGCCTCCTCAATCATTTTCAACATGCTTCTAGCTTTTTCCCACAATGGCCCTTCCTGGTGCAACGCCATTACACTGATGCATAATCTCTTCGTCTCTTTCACTTCGGAGTAAAACACCTCGAAACGGTACCCTAGGAAGGCGGCTATGAACGAATCGATAGTAATGAACACTACGGGAGCCAGCAGTTGCGTGGGTCTGTAAAACTGGAATAAGAAAATATATTTCGTGTTTTCTTTGTAAATTACTTGAACACTGGCGCGCCAGTGCAAGGAGGCTTTGGCCTAACCAGTAAGGGTTCGGTCAAACTAACACGTTGGTGGTAGAGGTGTCGATTATAAGAAGATGGTTAGAATAGAAAAATATTTTATTGCCTAAAATTATGACCATAATTTAGGCCTGTCTGAGACACAGAAGGATGCGGGAAAAAAAATTGTATGATGTGCAAATATTTTGTGTCAGGTCTAGGTGTTTTCTATGTATGATATGTATATATTTACGAAAACATATGTATATCAGTCATGTAGTATACAAGCTCAGCTTTATTTGGGCACAGATATTATAATACTGGAAGTTTGGGGCTAGATGATGCTGTGTAAAAAACGTGCAGCATTATTTATTTAGTTGGAAACAATGTCCTATTAATATTTTATACGAAAGTTTGGATGTTTATCTCTAAATATCTCCGTAATTTATCTGAGTACCATGCGTGTGAAGCTGTGGGCAGAGGCACTTGAGTTTGATATAAATTACTGAATGTTCTTATATTACTTGATATATAATAAAAATCTAGTGTGTTAGACTACCAACTCACATTATTTCTTAAAGAAAGGAACACCATTTCGAAAGACAAAACACTGAAAACTGCTAGTTTTAGACAAAACAGTAGGAGCTGAAACAGAAAGAAAAATTATAAAACCACATCTATTTATACGTCAGTCAGACAGGCGGACCAAACACTAACACTTACCTGAAACCTATATAGATTTTGAAATTTTAAAAAGCAAATAAATAAATCCCTCATATAAATGTGAATATCACTAGTAGCAAAATGGTTCTTGGTATCGTGATTTAAGAGTTGAATCCATTTTGAAGATGCTCCCGCGGCTAATTTTATTGGTTTTCTAACATTTTCATCCTGATTTAAGTAGCTTTCTATTAGAAGGTTTATAAACCGTACTCTAACAAAAAAGTAGGCAACTATATTGGAGCATGCGACTATTTCCAATATCACAGTGAAAATGGATATTGATATGCCAGAGAAAGCTAGCGAAGTAATGGATTGGCTTACACACGTTACAATAACCGATAGTATAACCAACAATATTAGATACACTGATATTTTGTTGTGCCGTTTCAAATCAGAGTTGATAGTTTTGTGTGTCTCTATTTTCATGAGTCTATCCAATTTTTGCATTTTCACATGAAACTCAGCATTTTGACGTCCGTTGAAAAAGCGAACGTGAATAACGTTGCAGTAATACCCAAAAACATTACTGAACAAAATCACTAAACCTAGAATCTTGATTGGTTTGTCTGCAGGCATTTTGAAATATACAGATACAGTTAGAAAGAAAGACCCTAATGTGAAAGTGAAACACAGTATCGTATAGCACTTTTGAAGTAGTGTGGGTGGTGTTACAAATCGGTTTTTGGCGATAACGCGGCTACTGCCTAGCAGGTACTGCAATCGATAGAGTGACGAAAATATTTCCATGAAATTTTCTTCAAGGATGTCCTTTGAAATGTATTCTGGGATGTTCTTAGCCCTGCTTTCCATTTTTGCCCTGTCACTGTTTATATCGTACAATAATTAGACAATGTTACTCAGATATGTCTGTTCTCGACCCGCGTACTGAATTAATATTATGAACCGGAATAGATGGATTTTATTTTTAAATTCACTTCGTAGCCATTACGAAAATTAAGAACGTTCGATCCATTGAATGTTGCTACTTAAGATAATTTCTTATTGATTGATAGGAAAAAGTTAATAAGATTGTTGATGTACGACCTTAAGTAATAACAATTTCATTTCACACTAGTGGAACGCCTCGTGACTTTGTCCACGTTGAGTTTTTATCATACAAACTTCATCTTCCCACTGCAACCTTTGTGAGAGGAATTTTGGGAAATCCTTTCTTATTGCACCCCTAAAGAAACATACCCTCCAAATTTCAGGTCTTAAAGTTGTCAAACTCATATCAGTCAGTATTTTTTCAGCAAGTTCAGTATTCTTTGTATGAACTATAGGGGAAGTCTGATAGTTGCGCCAGTGACGGAAAGTTGAGGAGTAGTAAATTAGTGTGATATGGGCATGTCATGATTTTGACCATACCTCCTCAAGGGAGGTAAGAAAACCATGTTACGAAAAGAGTGTTAGATATTAATGTGGATGAGATGGATTGTGTAAAGGATGACATGGGTAAGAAAGGAGTAAATACTGAAGTGGTGGCTGATAAAGGACTGTGAAAAAAGAAATCATGTTGTGCCAACCCCACGTAAATTGTGACAAGGGCGAAAAGAAGATGAAGAAACGCATCATCTTCGTGACAACAATGATGATACAAATAATTGTAATTGTTTAAATGATACGTATTATCAAGTTTTTTTTTATTGTTATTACTGAAGTAAGCATGAAAACATTTGAATGGTAGTGTAAGTATTTATATTATTAGTTTTGTGTATATTGTTAGAATCAAGTAGTTTATATAATTGTCGTTTTTTAATTTACTTAGGCGTAAAAAGCTGTCAGGTGTTTCTGTTGTACAACTTTTGACAATTAAATCCTCCGAATTTAATCCGAATTTGAATTCGGCCACTTATGCATTACTCAATCGTCTTCAATGTGGTCAGTGTATTTGACGACCTCGGTCGGGCAGTAGACGAAGGCAGAAGGTTGCGGGTTCGTTTCCCGCCGAGGGACAAAAGTTTGTATGATTTTCAAATATGTGTCTACAGTCTGGGTGTTTTTTATATATAATTTAGTAATATTGTAACACGCATCTGCGTCATCGAACTCACGTTGCAGCGCCCTTATAGGGCTCATGTACCTATTTAATGTATTACTT
Organism: Perizoma flavofasciatum; assembly: GCA_958496245.1. Lineage (NCBI taxonomy): Eukaryota > Metazoa > Arthropoda > Insecta > Lepidoptera > Geometridae > Perizoma > Perizoma flavofasciatum. The sequence goes on along the minus strand of OY292439.1, from coordinate 3,619,722 downwards.
ACACCTATACAAATTATGTTATGTGCATGGAAGCAATAAATAACTACTTATGTAGTAAATCAGCCGTAGTTCTAATAACACAAGCTCTGTTTACTTTGGGGCTAGATGATGCTGTGTGAAAATGTTCAGCTTTATTTATTTATAGTATGTTCGTAATGGTATGTTCCCTTTCAGCTGCCCCATTTGCGAATTCTACTAATATTATAAAAGTGAAATTTTGTGAGGATGGATTTTTGTTAAACTTTCACGCACAAACTATTGAACGGATTTTGATGAAACTTTACAGTAATATAGCTACATCAGAATAACACATAGGCTACTTTTTATACAAGTATGACGCGGGCGAAGCTGTGAGCAGAAGCTAGTATTATATATTAGGGGCCTAAACTGATACGGCGACTATGGTGGTGGAAATCCGAAATTGTCAAGTGATTGTCAAAGTTAGTCACTTCATTTTGACAGAGCCCTTTTGGTCCTATATAATGTTCGCTAATTAACAAATCGACTCGATTTCCGTACGAAAAGATCAATTCAATTACGACATGACAATTTGTAAACTGTGTGGTAAGCATGTGCTTGGTCGTGCCACCGGTTCTTTTTTAGTTACCCTGGAGCATGACCAGGTAGACTAAAACGTTGTCTGAGAAACTGTGTGTTAAAAGAAAAACATGAAAGAAAATTTTAAACACAAGTTAAACTTCATGTTTATGTAACACACTGGTACTTTTGCACGCAACTTTTTTATGGTATTTTATTAATATTAGATTGAAAGAGATTGTTTTTCCCCCCTCGAGCATTGAATATAGACTTTGCTCCGAGATCTTACGCAAATATTATGCACACAGAAGTATAATTAGCTGACTATAGAACGCGAAGGAAAGCCTGATACTCTGATTTAACTGCGACGCGGCCAAGGCCGCGACCAGCCCACGCACAGCAAGTTTTAAGTTTATTCCTATGAAAATATATTAACTTTCAAGAAAATATAATTATTATAAACAATAGGCAGGCCTACAGAACATACTGCAGCTTGCAGTCGTCGGTCGTGGTTCAAATCATACCTTAATTTTGGATTTAAAAACCTGTCTCCTTAATTCCTCAAAATCAATCAGTTTATTTGAACGGCTTATTTATTTATCAAATTTATGCCAATAAAATTGTTTAAAATATAACATACTACATAATATTTTAATGGTCAAATCCTCGGTTTCATAATCACTCGCTTACTTTAACAACGTGCTAAAAGTTTTCGTCCTCTATCCTTTGTTTCGCGTTAGAAAAGGACAGGGCTAGATTTAGCGACTTACTAAGGTAAGCGAGTGATTATGAAACAGAGGGTTTTTTGAGACTCAAGCTAAAACTTTAATCGATTCTATGTCCTCGTGAAATATTTTCGCATACGGTTCATACATAAATAGGATTTTTATATGTCACTGGTTACTTTTCTGAATTTTTTAGCTTACGGTTCATACACTCACAGACTTTTCATAGCTTGGTGGCTACATCTCTGATGTTATTCTAGTCTACTGGGAAATATGAGACACTGGGTCATTTACTTGGCTGATAGACTGATCGAATTTTTTTAGAACAAAGTTTTGTGCTTAGAAGCCGTGTAAAAAAGAAAAATAGACGTTGCGAACAAAAACATTTGGAATGTGTCTAGTTGTAGAAATATTAAAATGAGGATGTAAGAGATGCGGATTGAATCTGGAGTGGAATGTTTGCATGATTCCAGAATGAATTCAGACTGAATTTAGACTTAAACACAGATTATTTGATAGTTTTTATTGGAAAGTGTCACAGTGGTAAAGACCAGCTCTGGTCTAAATCTTTGGTTAGTTGTATGCATTATGTGACTGATGAGTGTTAGGTATTTATTTTTGTGACCTATGTATAGTTAACTTTTATAAAATAGGCTTAAGTAGAAAAAAGGTAAGCAATACACGATCATTTTAATACAGGGTTAAAATGAGGTTAAACTGCGCTTATCAGGATAGCAGTATTAAACTTTACGATTATGTACGGTTAGTGGGATTAACTCACTTTATCTAGTAGGTAAAGTGAGTACAAGGTAGGAAGTAAATGAAATGAGGCAGTACTGGTTTTTTAATAACCGGTCAATTATAAAATATTTGGTGACTAGTGTGGCCTTTATTTTTAAGGCATAGATACTAAATACCGCATTTAATATTCTGATTAATTAATATTCGGTAATAATAATAAAATATTTGGTGACTAGTGTGGCCTTTAATTTTTAAGGCATAGATACTAAATACCGCATGTAATACTGATTGGTGGAGAAAGAGTGGAGCAAGTGAAAGAGTTTGTGTATTTGGGGACGATGTTTACGAGGAATGGGAAACATGAAGATTATATTGAAAGGAGAGTTAAATTTGTTAATCAAGTGAATGGAAATACATTCCTTTATAAGCAGCCGCAATGTGTCCAAAAAGCCACGACTGGCTATACATAGAGGAGTGGTAGTGCCCACACTTATGTATGGCTGTGAAAGTTGGGTATGGCAGAAGAAACACGAAAGAAGAATAAATGCAGTTGAAATGAGAGTTTTGAGAAGTATGAGTGGTTTGACTTTGAGAGATAGGGTGATAAGATAAGAGAGCGTTGTGAAGTGAAAGAAGATGTAGTGACAAGAATAGAGAAAAGTATGCTAAGGTGGTTTGGGCATGTAGAAAGCCGATGAAAAGTAGCGTTTAAGAAACATATTCGCACGACCGTTTTTTCATCGACTTACGTAGCAAAGTTGGCCTCCAAAAAATGTATGTAAGAAGTCATGTCATGTAGTTCCCATAATACAAGCTCTGCTTAGTTTGGGGCTAGATGATGCTGTGTGAAAAATGTCCAGCATTATTTATTAAGCATTTTCGTCCAGCTAACCTCCGTAATAACCTCAAAATGCGGCCAGTTCATGTCGTTATGATAAGTAGCGTTCCGTTCCAAAAGCCCTATTATAAACGGGATAATATATAATCTATTTCCACCCTGAAAGTCCATTCTAAATATTAGTGAAATAATTTTTGAAATCAGATGAATTTTTACAAAAATATTTGAAGAGATTACCTCCTACATACAAACTTTATCTCCTTATAATATTAGTGTAAATAAAGTATTTTTTCTTTCTTTATACATCTAAAGTGGCAAACAAGCGTACGGCCTACTTACCTGTTGGTAAGCGGTTACCGTAACCTACTTTGCCGATCATTGCTGACCCTGAGACATTATGGTGAAAATTCTCATGTGCCTATAATTTAAACATAAACGTGCCAACTGTTTTATCAACGAGCAAATTGTTAACACGTAAAGAGACGTACGATTCCACTTTGTTTACCCAGATGTGTATGAGTTCATTTGAACAAAAGAAGATTATTTTATCGCCGTCACAAAGCGTACACTTATCGCACACTAATTGGAGAAATACATTCAAAAACAAATACATGATTAAATATTTAAAATATTGGAATACGTGTGTTTACGCTTATTCATTGCGGTTAGGCGAATCAGACACCATAAACAACTCAGGACCCGAGACAAATATTTGCAGATCATACAAACATTTTCACAGCTAATGTAATTTACATACAATTCAATGTTTCACAAACTTTTACAATTCAAGACCACAACAGAAAGTGGTATTTTTCAAGACACCTTGATCGGACAGCAAATTAGACTGGCGTGTATTAGTTATTAGTGTATTAGTTTAGTGTCCTAGTATATTAGTTTGTATCAATCACCATTTACTATCGGAGTTCGGAACCATTAGTACATCAACACAAATATTATTAAAAAAAACCTTTTATTTATAAGACCTTGTTTCTTTCCCTTTACAGAATAAAATAAATAATAATGACCAGGCCCTCCGTTATTTTCTAAAGCCAGAGCAAATGCCTCTCGAACGTAGCAATAAAGTAGCCTCATATAAGAACCGCCTACTTACGTATTATCGATTTAAAATAATGGTTTGTACTAAGTACCTACTAACTATATGTTAAGTAAAAGATATATAAAGTCAGTATCTCAAAATCTAGAACTGAGTCAAATTTTGAGAAAAAGTCGTGTAACCTTTTATAAAATAAGAAGAGAGGAGAGATTATCATATTCTTGTCTTGAGAATAAGATTTAATTTGATTAAATAACTGCCAAAATCTGCTGCTTACAAAACAATTGACAATCCTCAAAAAGTAAAATAAGAAAAAAAAAACATTCTCACGTCTGTGTTCCCCATAGACATTCTAAGATCAGTGTGTACATTCAATATGAATAAATAACGTTCTTAGAAAATTCAGATTGAACGGTTAGGCGAGGAAAAGTAGACGGAAAGAAATTACGTGTAAATTTGTAAAATAATTGGAAGAGCTGGGCTTTTGGTGAAAAGAAGCTTATACCAAAAACGAGTTGATTCCTGTTTCACACAGAAACTTGTGCAACAAGTAAAATTATATAAGTCAAACCATTATTTCCGTCGGCGAGTAATGCTCGGTTGTGATTGTGAGCTACATATATAAATACGTGTGATGAAAATTCAAACAGAAAGGAAAATAAATGTGTTCACCTTGTTTGTTTAGCACCACAATACCGCTGAATGAAGGGTCATAAAAAAAGTTTATTATTCATTATTATTATTAATTCATTTATTTCAGATTATAACCAATCCATATAAAACATAAAAAAAACACATATTATTCACAATACAACACATACACACATACCCACACACACACACACACATATATTCATATAAAAACAAAACAAATCAACTTATAAGTTTTCAGAGAAAACCCAAAAAATCGCATTGAAAAATAATAATATTGATAATAAAAATTTCAAAAATATTAAGTATCATATTGCCTGATTATTTTAGGCTTGGCCGCGCGCGAGGAATTGCCGTAAATTCACTTAGTTTTTCAGCTGACGTTTCTATATTTGACCCTAGTGACTTCAATGAATAAAAATCTATTGACTTTGACTTTGAGATATATAAATTGTTTATTCGACACACAGAGTATTATAGATACAGCAGAGCCAAGTGGAAATGACAAAACTAACTACTTGCAAAATACGGGTATGTTCAAATATAATGTTCGGACGTGCCTCTGACTACCCCCTACTTGTAAGCCTCAAAGATCTACTATGTATCTGAGGATGTCCATCATGTGGAATATAGTTTTATGCGCTTTTTACAGTTTTCTGTACAAATATATGCGTGTGTATATCGTTGGCGATAAATATTCAAACTTTCTCGCATTTCACACTTCACGCAGAAGGTTGCGGGTTCGATCCCCGCCGCGTGACAAATGTTTGCATGATCTACAAATATTTGTCTCGGGTCTGGGTGTTTTCTATGTATTATAATGTATGTATTTACAAAAAAAATATGTATTTAAGTAGTATATCAGTAATGTAGTTCACATAACACAAGCTTTGCTTACTTTGGGGCTAGATGATGATGAGTGAAAAATGTCCAGCATTATTTATTTATTTTACATTTTACATCATTCACGCATAAACCGTTTACATAAAAGCAAAGAACGCCTACGATTACGTATCTCGAATACGATTCTCGTCTTCCAATTATGTTTACACGGTGACTTTCATGATTCAAAGGTGATGCAATAATCGACCGTGTATTAGCGGATATCGTAAATAAGTTTACATGAGGGTATGGTATTATAATATATGTGTATGAGGCAAGTTTTTTAAATTATTTAATCGCATCTTTTAGTCGAGAAAGTCTCTCCATGCAAACGGGCTTTAAAGTTGTCGGTGTAAACCTCTTCGTTATACAGGTTGTCTAAGACTATCGACTATCGAAAGTTTGTGAGGATGGATGTTTATTACTCTTTCACGCAAAAACTCTGACGGATTTTTTATGAAACTTTACAGTAATATAGCTTTACTTCAGAATAACACATAGGCTACTTTTTATCCGGGTACCACGCGGGCGAAGCCACTGGCAGAAGCTAGTTATGTATTAAATCGTGAAGAGCGGTTAGTAATAACTTTTGTTTTACAACTTTTGGGAATTTTGCTATTTCGGTAAAAACTAAAATTAAACTCGGGTTATGTTTCGTTTTATATTAGTCTTGCTGTTGGCAAAGACAATCCAAATAGACAGTCCAAGGGTATTTTAAATTATTTTCCTGTAATTTTAAGAAATTCAACTTATTTTTCAGAAAAACTTGATCACTCATGGACCTCTGTTCGGGCTAGTATACAAGTTCCGGGACACCCTGTAGATGTAAATTCATATCCGTTTCTATTTGTATAAATCTAGGGCTCCGGGAGAGCTTATCAAGCTTTATAGAGATAGGTGGACGGGGACTAGAAATAAATATTACCTACCCGGGTAGGCAATCAGGGGCAGTGTTTATATAAAAATGCATACTGGATTTTCTGCTCAGACCATTTTACCTGCAGCGACAGGGGCCCGTATATGCGTTTGCCATAGCGTTTATGTGTTTGGTGGTATGTCTGTTACCATTTAACTCTGACGGCATGGAAAGCTATGATAAAAGAAAAAAATACCTTCAGCTTAGATAATATTTCAGCTTAGATAAGTACTAGAAACTTTGACAATGTCTTACACTGGGCGCACATATAGGCTTACCACACAACCTATAGATGGAACAGACTGTACGAAAGATTAAAGGGGCTTATGTATTTTACCACTCCTATGGATATACTATCATGAAAGATGAATGGAGAAAGGATAATTCCATGAATTCGTGCTCGTACTATCAATGGAGAAGAGGAATTAATTCCTTCAATTCCTGAGCGAACAATTAACAAAACTATTTTGGTTGAACAATTCCTAAGCGCACTCATTGAAGAAGATTGAAAGGTATCTTTCAAAGTGCCTTGTAGTTTTTTTTTGGCACGACGTGACGCTCTAAGTCAATAAGCGGCAAGTTCATATAATCTATACGTTTTTTTCTCTATTTTTTTCATGTTTTTTTTGTTTGAATGCGCTAATCCCTGGAACTAACAGTCGGATTTTTGAAAAAATATTTTTGCAGTTGATAACCCAATTATTCTTGAGGAAGGTTACAGGCTATTTAACATACGACGCTTAGGAGAAAAAAAGTAAAAGCGCGGCCGTGGCACAGCTAGTAATAAAATGAAAAAAAAAAATGTTATTTCATTATAGTAGGTTTTTACTTCCCAATTTATGTTTAAATAAATTGTGTCTTGGTAATAAGTGCTTTCCCATTTTTATTATTTAATTTACTTTGTTCGCATAGCAATTATAATTTTTTTCATTATTATTTAATTTCATATTTTTGAAATTTATCTTAACAAGTTGTAGTGGGAAGTTGAAAAAATCGACTGGATAACTCTTCCTCAAGTAGAATTTAATGCAAAAGCGTCAAGGACTTGGGTGTTTACATAGATTGTCACTTAGCCTGGGGTTCGCACCTGGATGCAGTGAGTAGGAAACTTCAGGCTCGCTTAGGAGGCTACGTAATTTTCCGCCTACTGCCACCAAAGTTGCGCTCGCACAATCTCTTCTTCTTCCTGTTCTTGACTACGCTGACACCTGCTATCTTGATCTTACAGAAGACCAGTTAAATAAGCTTGAGCGTCTCCAAAATGTTTGCATCAGAGTTTTGCTCAAAGCTCAAGTGGCTCCCTATTCGTCTTCGCCGGAACACTCACATCCTGTCCCTCCTATACAACATTCTCAGAAATCCCTCGACTCCCTTCTATTTAAAAGAGCGGTTTCAGTTTCTTCACAGCTCCCACCCCTCCCGTGTCCTTTGATCATCAGAAAACCTCTTACTAGGAACTCCTGCACACAGCACTAGGTTTTATGATAAATCCTTTACTATTCAGGCAGGCTTTGGAACGCGTTGCCTGTCTCGATAAGGAAGGCCCCGTCTCTAGCCGTATTCAAAACTCTTGTGAAGCTCTTTTATCTGACAGAAACATCATAGTATCGCAGAGTCTTGTCTTGCTCTTTTACCGACGTATAATAATGTGTATGTGTATTTATGTATTTATATGTGTAGTAAATCTGTAGATATGTATCTTAACAAATTTATTATATATATAATATTTATTGTATTGTGTAGTTAATATTCTTTTGTTGTTATTTTATGAACACCCCCGCCACTCTCACAATCTCTTACTATCCTCTCCATCCAAAGGTTGTCGGGAAGAGATCGCTTCTAAGCGATAAGACCGCCCATTGTACTTTCTCTAGTATGAGATTTTGTTATTATGTTTTTTGCTTAAGGTGTACAATAAAGTGTATTCATTCATTCATTCATTCAAGTTTTAAATAAACGTATAGAATATATACTAGTATATTTACCTACTTATTTATAGAGTTCCTACGAATTATAGTTTTAGAGTACGTTTACCTAACTTCTACTATCCATTCGGTTTATATTATATCACACAGATAGATAGAAACTGAGCGAGCCAGGTTTTTGATAAGCTATTATCAGTAACCAAGCAGGGCATGTACTCGTAGTTAGTTAGACCCAGATAATGTCTAATAATCTACTATCATTATCATTGGCAGCTCGCATTAATCCACCGCTAACCTCCTCCTCCCTCAAACGCCACTCCTGTATATTTCAATCTAGCTTCTGCCCACGGCTTCGCTCGCGTGGTACCCAGATAAAAAGTAGCCTATGTATTATTTTGATGAATAGGCTATATAATGTAAAGTTTCATCAAAATCCGTTCAGTAGTTTTTGCGTGAAAGAGGAACAAACATCCTCACAAACTTTCACGTTTATAATATTAGTAGGATATATAGTAGGATTTAAAGTATGTAGGTTTACAATGACACTTAATAATAATAATAATAATGCTGGACATTTTTCACACAGCATCATCTAGCCCCAAAGTAAGCAGAGCTTGTGTTATGGGAACTATATGACTGATATACTACTTATATACATTTTTTTTTGTAAAACATCGTGTAGACGAACTTGTTAATCATATTATTCACTAGCTTCTGTCCATGGCTTCACCCGCATGGTATCTGGATAAATAGTAGCCTATGTGTTATTCTGATGTATAAGCTATATTACTGTAAAGTTTCATCACAATTTAAAAGTATGTGAGGAAGGATGTTTGTTACTCTTTCACGCAAAAACTACTAAACGGATTTTGATGAAACTTTACAGTAATATAACTTATAAATTAGAATAACACATAGGCTACTTTTTATCTGGGTATCACGCGGGCGAAGCCGTGGGCAGATGCTAGTCTTTTCTTTTTCTTAAACACAATCACGACAGTCATAAATTATTAGTATGAATGATGATGACACAGCCAAGGTGGTTTTAATAAATAAATAGGTACTTGTACATTATAGTGGGTGGTTCGCTTGTCTGTAGTTGCAATCTGGCAAATTTCCGAATTACCTAGGCATTCTGTTATTGGTGCGGATAGCCAAGCGGCTATTACTGCAACCACCGCATAGATGTTATCACGGTATCCAGCCACAGGCTAATATAGACATATAACAGTAATAATAAGCAAACCATCGATCGTGAGTACGAACAAATCAGGTTGAAAACGTCTATATAAAACATTCAAAACAACTGTACGTGTTCAGGGCTAGAGTCTATAATCACCAGAACCAGATCGAAATTCATCAAACCTACCCGCGTGGTGCCTTGATAAAAAGTAGCCTATGTGTTATTCTGATGTATAAGCTATATTACTGTAAAATTACTGTTCATCAAAGTTTCATCAAAATCCGTTCAGTAGTTTTTGCTTGAAGCAGTTTCATTTATTTCAACTGTTGGAACATCTCTAAAACACTAGTTATGTCAAGCTTTATAGAGTAAAATAATAACACTAAGACTTAAATACCCTAATAAACAACACTATAAGCCTACCAAATAAAACAAACTAAGTTTGCCACATTGTTGTACACTCTAACAGAGGGTATATTATAGGTTTTACGAACATCATTATCATCAGTCCATCATAGTTCTTCCACTGCTGGACAAAGTCCTCTCCCAGTACTACTCATTTCTACTGATACACTTTCTAAGCGCCGCCCTCCTCAAGTCATCGCTCCAGTCAAGACCATTCGACAAGGTTCTACGAATGTTAAAACATTACTTAGTATGTTAATCTAATAAGCTTCTGTATTGAGAAACTAAGATTTAGTACAAAAAATTGGAAACATTTTAAAAGGTTTAGCCGCGCAATATAGAATTTCTTTACAAAAAATTGGCAACTTTCGTTTGGGCACTTCCGCGCAATAGTAAAAGTCTTTCAGTAGGAGTTTACCGCAAAGGTATTGAGAAACTCAGATTCCTTTAGAAAAACTTGGAAACATTCGTTTCAGATTCAGATAATTTATATGCATAGAAAACTTGTAAACTTTACATTATAATGTTAGATTCGTACAGATTCGTTATTATTCGGCCGCGTAATTGTAAAACCCTTTCATAACTTCATACTATGCCTCCGAAGACGCATCACAAGCAAGCAATTGTGGTTAATATCTGGCTCAGACGAGACAATGTCGTTTACATGTATTAGTAATTGATATTCTATGTATGCCGTTACGGTTTCTGGTTCGTGGTGTTTCATTGGTCTGTGTAGGTAATTGGAAGGTTGATCTATATTCTTGCTGATTTACCTATAATCAGCACATTGATGGTTCACGCTATTTGAACGACATTTATCTTATCCTATCTATATGAGGTAGATTATGTGGCTCTTATTTTTAAAGAGTAAGTTTAAAAGACGCTTATACTACTAACTGTGTAGTATGTACTAACTGTGTAGTATGTAACATAAAAATCATCTAATCCGAATAAATATTATTAGGCAGGTATTGATTTGCTATTATATAGGTAGGTATTATTGTTCTTTTACATTGCAAACAATCTTACCTCGAAGTAATCGTCGATTAGTGCTTATGCACTACTTAATGTTAAAGTGGTATAAAGTGTTGTAAAGTCGATTTATAAAATCTGTTATTGTAGGAAAACTACGTTTTAGCCCTAAAAAAAAAATTCTTTGTAATGTATACTGGCCAGACGGACACGGGCAAAGAATAAAATAAAATAATTTATTCATACAACTATGTACAAAATTCTTTCAGGGCGACTGGTCGGAGCGACGCGTGACCAGAGAGCTGCCTCTTATCTAGGTCGACGCATTAGCATTGCTATTCAGCGTGGCAATGCGGCCACGGCGGGAACGCGTCCGTCTGGTAGTGATCTGGTTCAGTTGAGCTATCTATAGATCGTTTATAACGGTCTTTAGATAACTAGCTGTTTCATCTGTATTTTTTGTATATATAAAATTATAAAATAACTTGCTGCGCCCTGCGGTTTCAGGGCGATCACACTAATTTCCCATAGCTGGTATCATCGGATGGGATGAATCGTACCACGATAATTTGTAAGCTGGAAGAGCCATAGATGGACAATGCGAATGAACAAAATGGGTTTCATATTGGACGTTCCGTTTTTTGGATGGATGGGCCATTAAAATAAGGAACTAGTGTCAAAATTAATTGCCATCTCGATAGCCATGAGTTAGTGTGATCGCCCCGCTGGTGCGGTGGGCGAGTAGCCGGCTGCTATGCAAGAGGTGCGGGTTCGATTCCCGCTCCAGTCACATGTTTCATCCAGGAAATCCTTATGTGAGATCAGGATTATGTATTTTGTTAATGTTTATTTAGTATTTTAATTCAATTATATCCCAACAACTCTCAGTCTATCATTATTGTACACAAGCATGTAGAGTTTCAAACAAATAGCAGTTCCATAAACAGAAAATATTAGATTGAACGAGCACACAGGAAGCGAAGAGAAATGTTGCTCCCGTGATGCAGGAAATTGTTTGAAATCTCCTGTTTAAAGTAACAGACATACCATTTTCTGGAAATTACTTTGTAAACCTATATGATGGTTAAATGGAGTCACAGACTTAAAAGAGATGCCTACGAGTATGTTTATTAAGATAATTATATAGTTGTTACAATTTATCTTTAACGTTTTCTTATTATATCATAGCACGAAAGTCCTAAGTACATACATACAAAAAGTCACGGCTGTATCCTGGCGAGGTATGCCAGGATCCTTCTGAGATTCTTGTGAATAACCTAGTCACTTGTGATCATAAAACCTGTCTTAAGCCATCCTTGAAGTTATACATTTTTATACCATCAAAAATAGTTTTTTTTCACTTAAAAAAAAACCCGCATTTTGGATGATGTATTTTGGGGACAAATAGTCTATACTAATATTATAAAGAGGAAAGGTATTTTTGTATGTTTGTTTGTATCGAATAGGCTCCGAAACTACTGGACTGATTTTTAAATTTTTTCACCAAATGAAAGCTAAATTATCAGGAAGTAACATAGGCCATAATTTATTTTCAAAAAATAGAGATCCTTAAGAAAATTGCAATAATGTAACCCAAAGTAGCAAATTTTGCCTATAAAGTTTATTATTTGGCGTGCGCTGAGAAAACTATTGATGATACATAAAAATGATGTACTACATAATTAAAGTACTCATTATTACCTACAAAAAAGTCCTCGAAGGAATATATCTTATTATCATAGTTAAGTCACAATAGCAGCTTTTGTGTTCTAAAATTTAATTAGATCGCCGATGTTCCCACGGAATTGAGACTTACGCGGGTGAAACCGCGGGGCGCAGCTAGTCATAAATAAATAAACAAATAACCTCCTTCGTTAAATGCATACACGGGTTTCTGATGTCGCGTGTAAAAATAGGAATGCATTACTCAAACAGTGTCTGCTTATTATACTTAGATACGTACGTTTTGACCTCCACGTTAATCAGGCCAGCTGACCTTAGGGACTCGGACAAACCTACCTATACCAACCTACCTATATACATACCAAGTCGCAGTATGTTTCCTTTAATGAATGGCCTGTCGCAGGCAAATTGGCAGACGAATGCAGAACATCTATTATTGCCGTCGCAGCTTAATGTAGGACTTTGCATACAATTCTGGGCAGTGGCTAAAGTTGGTGCTTGTCGAGGACAAGGGAGGAACTACTCATTTATATACAAGACCGACCACATGTTCTAAATTTTCATGATGAGCGAATAATGGGCAAAAATGCTTATAAGTTTTAGTGTCTGCCACTATCAATCCCCAATACGAGCCTTCATCAAGTTTTATGCGAATTAAGTAAGGCAGATGTAAAATAAATAATGCTGGACATTTTTCACACAGCATCATCTAGCCCCAAGGTAAGCAGAGCTTGTGTTATGGGAACTACATGAATGTACTTATATGCATTTTTTTGTAAATACATACATAGAAAACACCCAGACCCGAGACAAATGAAAGCAGATAAAAAAAAAAAAAAAAAAAACCTTTTGCGTCTCAGGCGGACCTTCGCCCACTCGGCTACAGAGGTTGTCATAAAAGGGGATTAAAAAGGGCATTTTGAATATTCGTGTCGACCGTTAAATCCTAAAATTCTAGCAATTAGACCGCTCTTGTACAATATAGTCAAATAATTTAGGTAAGAACATTAGTTTTAAGTTGAACAATTATTTAAAGTTTTTTATAAAGGGAAGAAGAAGAGGCACAGATAGAAACCGACAATGAAGACATTCCTGAAATACTCCTAAGAGAGGTAGAAAGAGCACTTGAAACTCAAAAGCAGGACAAATCACCCGGACCAGATAGCATTACGAACGAGGTACTAATTAAAACAAAAACGTCAACAGCAAAGATTCTGACAAAAATATTCAACGAAGTGCTGACAACTGAAAACATACCGACCCAATGGACTGAATCCAATATAGTACTACTACATAAAAAGGGAGACATATATAATATTGCCAACTATAGACCTATAAGTCTCATGTCCAACATCTACAAGATATTTGCAAAAGTTATACTAAAGAGACTAACAAGAGTTCTAGACGATGATCAACCTATTGAGCAAGCAGGATTCAGAAGCGGGGTTTCTGTTATGGACCACCTACACGTTGTGAAACAAATAATAGAAAAATACAAAGAGTACAACCTACCGCTATACTGCTCTTTTGTAGACTACAACAAAGCCTTTGACTCGCTCGAGCATGACATGATATGGCAAGCACTAAATGAACAGGGAGTGGAGAACAAGTATATCAGAATCATCAAAACCGTATATAGTAAGAGCTCAGCCAGGATTCTGCTCGAGAAAAAAGGAGAAACTATAAAAATTGAGAGAGGAGTACGTCAAGGCGATCCATTATCACCCAAACTATTCTCGGCCACACTTGAAAAGGTCTTCCGGCAGCTGAAATGGGACCATCTAGGAATAGCAATAGACGGAATCAGACTAACACATCTCAGGTTCGCAGATGATGTGGTCTTGTTCTCAGAGTCACCAATAACCCTGAAAATAATGCTTGAAGAGCTGGCCGAAGAAAGTGCACGAGTGGGACTCACAATGAACGCCGACAAGACCAAACTGTTAACAAATAGTATGGAAGTAGAGATAACTGTGAACAACAAAATAATAGAATATCAACAGGAATACACATACCTAGGACAAGTAATCTCTACCGACAACCTCAACGAAAAGGAAATAAACCGACGTGTAGCCAACTCTTGGAAACGATACTGGTCACTGAAGGAAGTAATGAAAAACAAGTCCTTCAGTATTAAGCTAAAACGGAAGCTATACGACTCCTGCATCCTGCCCGTATTAACATACGGCTGTCAAACCTGGGCCCTTACGAACACGCAACTCTACAAACTTTCAGTCTGCCTACACGCGATGGAGAGGAGCATGCTTGGTGTCAGGAGAAGAGATCGGAAAAGAAACACAGATATAAGGAGGGAGACCAAACTGACAGACGTATCATACAAAATAAAAACTCTTAAATGGAGATGGGCAGGGCACACAATAAGAGGTGCGGATAAATGGAGCAAAAGAGTTACAGTCTGGTATCCAAGAATGGGAAAAAGAAACAGAGGTAGGCAACACAAACGCTGGAAAGACGACATCGAAAACACAGGAGGGAAGTTATGGACGAGGACTGCAAGAGACAGGGGAAAATGGAAGGAGTTGGAGGAGGCCTATGCTGAAGAGCACACAGACCGCAAATAAATTAAAGGGTAGGTAGATAATTTTGATAAAAGAATAAAATATAAATTTAATTTAAATTAATGAAAATTGTATATTTTTTTTTGTGTCTGAAATAAATGGCTTATTTATTATTTATTTTATTTATTTATTATACGACTAAAAGCTGGAACTCGCATGTTAAACACCTATGTACTAAACTTAATCAACAATCTTATGCACTTTATATGCTTTCTAAAGTTGCAAGCATCTCAACAGTGGTCACTGCATATTACGGTTATGCGGCATCCATTTTAAGGTACGGCGTTCTATTCTGGGGCAATTCAACTGGTAGGGAAAAGGTTTTTAAAGTACAAAAGAAATGTGTCAGGGACTATTTTTAAAAGTAAACGACAGACCACGAAAATATGTTGTCCTACAAGCAAGACAGTAATGTTAAACAACAGTATTTTCTACATGGCGTCTCGTATTTTCAATCATTTGCCTACTAACATTCTGGAAATTAATACATTAAGCTTATTCAAATTAAAACTAAATAAACTTTTATTACAAAAGGCGTACTACAGTATAAATGAATATCTTTTTGACAAATTTTAGATAGTTTTAAGAATTTGACATTTTATAATTATAGAATTTTTTTTTCTTCTTATATAGTACCTACGTAAAATATTGTGACATGCTAATCTGTTTGTATAATCGAATGCATGACTCTTTAGACTGAGGCTTATACTTTTTTATTTTTGTATTCAATTTTGCATGCTGTAAAGCAGATCATGGCGGGACTTACTTTAACTGTATTATCTACTGCTTGTACCCATGTTTCGCAAATAAATCAATTGAAATTAAAATAACAAACAAGCATACATCTCACCTGTTGGTTAGTGTTAGCATAATTTATGGATGCTTACAAGATAAAGAGGCATCACTAGCGCGTTCCTGAGACCTAACGGATGAAAATTCTCTGTGTCTGTAATTTCACCTGAACCATAACCTTCAAACCGGAACACAGCAATGCAAGTAGGCTTGGCGCCAGAAATAGGCAGCAAGAAGCACATTCCATTATAGAGGCGGGCACACTTTTATTACTTAAAAACTGGCAATCCAGTATGTTTAGTGATCGAAAGCGATGATCCATTAATGGTCGGATCTCGAGACAGAATTATTCTAGAATTCTGATCCGGGATCTAGGTTCTATTATGGAAATTACGTAACGAGCTCAAAGGGTTGAATGTCGGCGCCAATTGAAAGGAATCTATACCCCTTTATCTTGAACGGGTAACGTCTCGCTCCAATAAATTGATTGGGACATACGGACCTCTGGAAACGAATTCATTACCATAATCATAAGGTAAAGTTAACAGGAATAAGGAGGGGCAGGTGATAGTAAAACGGTGTAGCAACTTAGACGGTCTCAGAATCAGGCTACCAGAGTTAACTCTCTTGATATTAAAAGGGAATTGCTCAGAGACTCTCTTGATATGCTCAGAGTTAAAATGCTCAGAGTTTGACTATGTGATAATATATAAAACGAGGACACCCAGTAAGACCTTTTTTTTGTGACGAGAGGGAAATCTGCTAACAGATATCCTACCACAT
Organism: Perizoma flavofasciatum; assembly: GCA_958496245.1. Classification (NCBI taxonomy): domain Eukaryota; kingdom Metazoa; phylum Arthropoda; class Insecta; order Lepidoptera; family Geometridae; genus Perizoma; species Perizoma flavofasciatum. The sequence continues at coordinate 3,603,056 of OY292439.1, read as the reverse complement.
CGAGGGTATGTCAGGGTTAAGTGAGGTTCACGGACTCGTGGACTCACTAAAACCCCCCTGGTGGACGGCCATGTATCGACATGTCAAAGGGCTCCGGAATCTTCAAAGGAACGCACCGGTACCCATCTCGCATAACGCCATTTGTACGTCCCGGGGGCAGTTGGAAAACCACCACCAGCACCCTCGCGGTGCCATGACGTACCGCCGCCCTCCCGAGGCCCGCTTGAGGATAGTCAGAGCCCTCACTCCGACCACCCGCGAGCCTGAAAGGTCCCCTATTTGGCAGGGGATACCGCTATGCCCCATAAGACCTAGTTCAACCGAAGTAGTTGACAATCTCGGTGGCGCGAGTAGCCAGCTGCAAACGTTGAAGGACAAATGTTTGCATGCTCTGCAAATATTTGTTCTTGTTCTGGGTGCTGTGGTAGCACGGTTCTCATAGTTTCTGATAACCACGACGTGGAATCATAGAGTGGGGCAAAGGACTATTTATGTGTCTGTCGGGTGTTTATTTATCAGCTATCAGAATCATCAAGTTGTAGTAGCAATGTACATTTTGCATATTGAGGGGCAGAAACAATAACTACTTGAAAATAAAGGTTCTTCAGTTGCGAACGGGAACGACGAACCGAACCGCAGTGTAGTAGGCTTTTTATAGATGAACTGATACTGATAACAACCTCCCTGCAGGATTTCAACGACAAAGTCAGGTTATACAATTAGCCGTTTGAGTAATGAGTTTATAGCTTCAACCGGCATTCCAGTCACGCGTTCCGGAACGTGAAAATTACTGGGATGGTATTCCGGACTCTTCCGCGCGTCTTTATAAGGACAGGACGTTTTGTACTGTACTTTTTCGTAGAGTTCTTTAGATTATTAAACATGGAAATTTAAAACGAGATCGATAAAGTGTGTAGGCGATCTCGAGCCGCAACTCCCAAGGATTTGAACGTCAAACATTTAGTAGTTATTAGGATTAATTTATATAATCTATAACATAGTTAAGAAAAGGTGCTGTTTTTACTTAAATTATTGAACTATAACTATGAAATGCCCAACATTTTTGATAGCTTTTTTCCAATATACACTTTTTGTTCTGATTTCTCACAATTTTTTTGGGTTTTATATTGTTATCTTCTTACGTCACACGAGGCGATCGTCGATATTTGTTTCACCTTCCAGCCCACATTATAATAATCTCTTTTTAAAAATCCTATCAAAGATCTAAGAGGAAATGCAACCGATTTTTTTCCAATCAAACGCTTCTCTATAATCTGATTTAGCTTTTATATAAGCATTATTAATGTGGTATAATTAAGCTAACATATCTCTACGTTTGATTTTTTTATTATTATTATATCATAATATCACAAAATAAACAAAAGTTAAAAAGATCGGCGGATGAAAAATACAACGAATAAAAAAAGGTAAAAATAAAAAAAAACCTGAAGACATAATTTTACAATAGTATACAATAGTAATTAAAGAACAAAATTGGTTAAGTTTAGGAGGCAGAAACCGAGGCATTTCGAAAGCTCAATTTTGTTTATTTTAGTTAGATTAGTGTGATATAAAACATAAATAATTTACGCAAGACTCAATTTTCAAAACCTATATATAAATTGATGCCGCCCGCGTTTCCTCTTAAAGATAATCTTTTACACATCCTATCAAAGTTATAACTGGTGCTTAAGGTGGTATACCGATCCAGCTAACAACAAAATACCTTGTTAACAAAGTGATTATTAACTACAGTTGGTCTCACCGCCTGTATTGTATAACTTACGATCTTTGTTTCAAAAAACTTTTCTTGTTATAACTTCTCACATTTAATCGAAGTTTTGCACCTATAATTTTTGCAACTGACTGACTTGCACTTATTTCTTTTTATCAGATGGTAAGAAGAAAGTAGCATATCAGATGCTTAAGTTTTAAAGAAAATAAGTTCATTTAGCCGGGTTACTATTTAGATGGGTGACATTTAGTTGACTGAAAACTGACGATAGTTATAGAGCTCTAGGGTGGCCTTAAATTTCGATATCAGAGTTGAACGTTTTGCTAGGATGATTATGTTTTTGTTTTGCTTTGTTTGACTACATATAGGTACTTATGAACTTTGTTCTTGGTGATAACGGATATTTTTGGTCACCATTCATTGACTTTGGTTGATCGGATTTTTGGGAAAAGTAAGTTTAAAAAAAAAAAAATATTTTTGTCTCTTTTGAAGTAGTAGTAAACAAAACAAAAACACTATCCGTTCTATAAAGAGGTTATTGGGTCGGGTAATGTTAATATTATATCCTATTTATATATGATTAAAAAAAAACATCGGACCTCCTGACTTTAAAAAATCTTCAAGGTACTAGAACTAGACTAACGGGTTTCTCCGCATTATAATCAAATCCTCCATGAAACTGAGCTGAGTCTTCAGTGTAAAGGTGCAGGGATAGTAAAAAGAGGAGTGGTTCAGCTCGTTATCAAGCTCTTAAACTGAACTGGGAGGTACTATTTGTGCTCGAATTTTTTTTACTCGAACGATTAGAAAGATGACCAGCGCTGAGTGATGGGGATCCTCAATTTTTTTTCTCTCTGTTCATGGGTAGATGTAATAATTATTAACTCTGAAATTCCGAAAAGCAATTTATTTTTAATGCAGATACCTACATTTTAAATCAATGCGGAGCGAGGGATGACTTGCTGGCAACATTAGCGAGCATCTACTTACAACTTGTACGAGTCAGCTATTCTGTAGTGTGTTTCTAATGTCACTTTTTGAACCCATCGGACACTTATGCCACCACCAGTCCGCTGCTTTCATCATCACCTAGATAGTATTACCACGACCTATCCGTGACATTTTTGTAGTTCAAGCGGTACAAAAAATTGTTATTGTGTTTATATTGTAAGCAACGTTTTGTGCAGATTATATGGTTTTTATTATTTTATTATTAACCTAATTTTTTGTTGGAATCAAATTAATTATAACTTTTATATGAGTTTTTATATCGTTTACCTTTTTTATTAGCATTTGGAATGTGTTGCTACAGCCGTGGTCACGAGTCTATCTTCAATATGTCTTCAGATTTAGAAAAGCCCATATTCCAATTATGACATAGAACAAGAACCAAGTTCATTGCAAAATAAAATGGCTCATTATTTTTTTTGTGCACGGCGCGACACGGAAGGAGAAAGTCGCGACCACTCACCCTGATGAAGACTCTCGGAATGAGTCGAAACTTAGTCGGTGCCTTCACCGATAGTGCAGTACGTGAAAATTCCCGTTTGTACAATATGAATGGCTCATTAATATTGAGAAGTATGAAAATTGGATAGTGCATGGCATCTTTTGTGATTAAATAGGACTGCAATATCTCGGAACAAATAGTAGGGGCTACGCCTGTAAATAGCATCAGTTGCGAGCTAAGCGAAAACACGGAATGCTTTTAGATGAAAGTCACCTGGTCCACAGTGATAGGTAGGTATTCTGCGCCTGGTTCAGAGTATTCGAGACTGATATCAGTTCTCAAATGTAAACCATTTAGGACTGTGGATTTTGTTTTATAAATAAATAAATATTAACAATATAATAAAGAAAATGACGCTCATGACCATGGTAGATATCTGGTGGTTTGGTGTCAATCTTACTACTATAATAAACGCGAAAGTTTGTGAGGATGGATGTTTGTTACTTTTTCACGCAAAAAATACTGAACGGATTTTGATGAAACTTAACAGTAATATAGCTTATACATCAGAATAACACAAAGGCAACTTTTTAACTGGGCACGACGCAGGCGAAGCCGTGGACAGAAGCTAGTTTAAGATATATTACTACTTTACCACGTACTGTATTCTCCTGTAGGTACTCAATTCTCGTAATCATTTTACAATAATTATATTTCGATACTTACTTACTAATAACTTTTGGTCAAAGTCAAAGTGAAAAGGTTTTTATAAATTAAAATCACAACGGTCACAAAGAAACGACTACTTATAAAGGACGTGAATTTCAAATTAAAAAATGAATTTACGCCGATTCCTCGCGCGGGTCCGAGCTAAGAAGAATCAGGCAATAAACTCTGTACAGCTTTTAATGATCTTTCATTCAGCTTTAGAATGGAGCCAATCAAACAGGGTTAACTTTCAGTATCAGTTTTATATTGTAATTTTTTTAGACGATAATTGGTCATCTGTTTGTCATCTTTTGACATTTTTTTTGTCATTTCACGTAGTGACAAGAAGATGATGATGATGAATTGGTCATCTGTTTGTCAGCAGCGTATTAGGATAATATGGAAACAATAACTATAAATTCAAAAGTCAGGAAGCCAGGAAATAAAGACAAGAAACAAGGTTGGTTATTCTTTTTAATTATCCTTTTACAAAACAATCCCAAGATATTTTATCATATCAATAATCCTTTGTAAAACTTACAAAGAAACCAATCCTGTGGTACAAAAGCTAAATAAAAGTTTTAGCATTTTCCTTACAATGTATTACATTTTAACCCTAACTATTTTAAATATCCACAGCTCTACTGCCTCTTAGTATAAAAAAATCGGTATTAACTAAGCAGTGTCTAGAAATCCCCTGCGTGCTATAAAAACCAAAGAAAATCAGTTCATCAAAATAGAATCAGTAAATCCAAAGGAAATTATAATTATCCTACAAAGAACAAAGAAAGTTTGACATGCGTTTCATGATGTAAGAGATATTTAATTAGCAGAATTATTTACTAAGATTAGAGATCACACCGTCGCGTCGGAAACCCGTCTTAAAAAAAGGAGGAGGTTTGCAATTTGGAACGTATTCAACTTCAAATTTTGTTTATTGCTTCTGTGGTTAGGGCTGCCACAATTATGCCAATGTCATGTCGACAAGATAAAAATAAGGCGATGGAGAGGATTGGAACGTATTGCTTTTGAATGCTTTGACGATGACGGCGGTCGCAATCAAAGGGTTGTCAAAGTTCGCATGTATGTATTGATCATCTAATGTTATATTCTTTCGATAATATAATTATTTTGCTCAGTTTTATGCATTTAACTTTGCAAAGAGAGTGCGAGGAGCATCTCTATCTATAGAGAAGCTCCTCGGTGCGGCCTAAAATGAGAGTCGTGATTAGATAGATAACTATTTATCAAAAACAAATTCAAATTACATCCCCGATAGAGTTTATCTCGGACGATGGTGTGCTATCGAGGTCTGTTTTTACTGTCTGATCACGTCATACCCCTTAAACAGTATACAACTATGGATTGGACACGTACCTACTTTGATAACTCTGTCGTTGGGTATTTAAATTATTTTCTTTGTGTATATACTTCCGGAATTGTATGTACCTGCACTTTGTGTTAAAGTTGACTATGGAAAGGAAGACGAAAAAACTATCATTGATATTTTTCGCACAAAAATGGACATTGTTATAAATCTATCTATAGTGATTTATGGTAATAAAATCGATTTATGAACCACCCTTGAAGATAAATCGATTTTAAAAAGCTGCTTCTCAATCGAATAAGATGTTCAGGAACTAAATGTTACCATCCAAACAGACAGACTAGGTACTTCTTACGACAAATGCAGACATCTGGAAAAATATTAGTATACCTACATACTTGTATAATAGTAATACATAGTATTTAAAGGTATACAACCTATATATATATGTGTATGTTGGGTATTTTATTTATTAATTATTTATCTATTTAAAAATATCGAGTAATTACTTATAATGCAAGCTACTTTGTCCTGACCCCATACTCGAATTCCCTGTGTCGTGGGTTCCAGGACTTACGAACAGTTAATAAGTTTTACTTATTTCCTTATATTTAGCTTGGTTCAACATAAACTTTCACTTTACTCCACTTTATATATCATTTAGGGCAGCCATCGTACCTGTAAAAAGGATCAAAAGAAATTCCAGTATCTATTCGTACTTCTGAAGTCCCGTCAGGAATACAAATATCTTTATCGGGGAAGACAAGTAGGTGAGACGTGTGTCCGCTTTCAATCAATCTATTTGCAGATAGCGTAGATTTTGTCGAGTTATTTTTCAAACTTAAATTAGAAAAAAAACCTTATTTTAGAGTTTCGTTTCGAGTTATTTTGATATTTGCTTGTTTTACCTGCGTCGTAGGCAGCCCGTATTTGCGTTTGCAGTAAGAGGATGTTTCTTTGTCTGCTACCATTTATCTACCATTACCATTTACCATTTATTTATCTCTGAAATGGCTTATTGGGTTGTAATGCGGTTTTTGGAAATTATTTTCTGGGCCATTACCGTTAGGGACTCCGAATAAAATGGACTGCCGGTCCCTGGAGATACTTTCAAAATTAATATTATTTTCATTCCTAGAATAAACCCGTCTCCGCCCACTTATTATTTTTCACAAACCTAACTAATATTCAGTACAGTCGTAAACAAACTTCTTATGGAAAATAAGTGACAGAATAAGAGAAGAATAGTTTTTTTTTATAAAATCTATTAATATACCGCTGCGAATATTTCTTTTGACAGTGCTGTGCAAAGTGGTAGATCCATGTTTAGATTTTCTTTTTACACTGAATTTGTAGTCAAGGATGGTTTTATCACTATACAAGTCACTAGAGAACTCTGCATTACACGATGGAAAACCCTTCGGACGTTCAACAATTTGCAAAATTAACTTGTAATAAACGGCAATGGGCTTGCAACCTGTCACGTGGAACGCTTACTTCTTGCAAAACGCGTGCCAAATGTCATATTTGGACGTGTGTTGACTACTCAAAACTACCTACTTGGTACCCTCAGAAATCTATGCACTATATATGTAAGTATATAAGGGTATATACGTATCTGAGTTCGTTATGCGGAATACAGTCGTGAGCATGTTTATATGTTCTGTTTAACTTGTCGTAGCATCCGAGACACGATTTGTACACGTGAGTTTTGTTTCCTGTTGATCAAACTAGTATTTCAATACAGTGGTTGAGGACTTTTTTGCCAAAAGACTGTAAAAAAGTACAAGAGAATCTGTCGGTAAAAATGATCCAAGCCAAACTCATTATCACGAGGTCCCTAAAAAGGGCTCTGCGCACAGAATCCAGAATCAGATAATAAGAACTCTCATCAAACATGATCCGATGGAGAGAAGCGATCACATTCATCACGATTCTATCAGGTATAGGATTAGTCACTTAAAAGGTCAGCCCCTAGACCGAAGCCAAAATAAAACTGTCGATCTGGCTCTTTCCTCCTTCAGCTTTAATTAACCTAAGTATATAATGAGAAGTCATCTATGTGCAAATAGTCTACAAAACTAAAGTGCCTCTTATAATAGTTAGCGCCGGTGTAGCGACGATTCGGCTGAGGATATTAAGAGGCGCAAGTATGGAGCTTACTTATTTGAGGTTGAGTCTCTGGGTCGGTGGGGAACCGGGGCTGTTCACGTATTTAAAATTATATCAGAGCGACTAGTCGAAACGACGCGTAACCAGAGAGTTGGCTCCTATCTGCGTCAACGCATTAGAATTGCCATTTAGCGTGGCAATGCAGCCAGCAATTTGGGAACGCTTCCGTCTGGTAGTAATTTTGATCGGTTGATCGTTTATAACAGTTTTTAAATAGTTAACTGTATCATCTGTATTTTTGTGTTTATACCTACTTGTAAATAGTTGTAAATGTATAAAAACTATTCCCTTAAACGTTATTGTGATTTAACTCGGCAGCTCGAGACGAACAGATAAACTTCGCTACACTTAGGTACAGTTTCAAACTTTGAACCGACTGTCAACAGCTACCTACCAACCAGCTACCTATGCTTAGTCAGCGGATATTTCTGACATTAATTATAATCATAACCATGAACGAAACCAATGATCAAAGGGTTGGTATTTATCTCGGCCAGCGTATTGGGTTCTCTGCCTGCTGTTTTATACGTGTAGTCTAAAAGGTCTTCTCCTAGTTTATTATTATGAACATATTTTATTGGTTTTTAAAGTAGTTATATTATTCTATTATATATATGTTTTGATTAGAATCATTCTAAAAGTCATCTGGGTTAGTGATCTCGTCGCACATCCTCCAAGATGCGAAGGGAGTAAATTGTGATCATTTGAGATGCGTTTCCCCATCCTAGTTACTAAGTTACTAGTGGGGAGTATGAGAAAAACTAAAACTTATAGGCGTTTTCTCCACTATCAGTTTGCTAGGGTGGCCGTGAGGAGAACGTCATACCGTATTTGGATTATCATCGATCTCTATTAAATGGGCACTGGCTCATATAATATACTAGGCTACCCACGGCTTCTCTCGCAAGGTACCTTGCGAGCGAAGCTTGATAAAAAGTAACCTATGTTTCTGTGATATAAGCTATATTACTGTAAAGTTTCATCAAAATCCATTCAGCAGTTCTTGCGTGAACGAGTAACAAACATCCATCCTCACAAACTTTCGCATTTATAATAGTAGTAGGACACACTATACAACCTTAATAGTCACACACATTATCCTGATCCCAGTATTTCCTATATCGTGGTTATCAGGAACTATAAGTGCCATGGTACCACAACCCCTAGAACGGGAACATATCTGCAGAACATGCAACATTTGTCCCGCATTGGGAATTGACCCCCACTTCTTGCGTCTCACTACCGAGGTCAAGGTCGGCATGGAATGGATAAATCCGCGACTTACCTCGCACGACATATGATACTATCAAAAATCTGTGACACAGGTAATCATCTAATTAACCTATCCATTTATCAACTATGACGGAAGAAAAACAGCGGCACTTAATTTCTTCCGCTTAATATCCAGAGCCTCTTATAATTTTGTTGTTCTTTCAAGAAGGTATTTAATTCGTCACTGTAATTAAATGCATTTTCATTTTGTAGTGGCTTGTAAACTTAACTAATTAAGGTGTGGCTCTCTGAAGTTTGAAACTAAATTAGCATAATTTGCAAAAGTCTTAAATGACATTTTAACGAAAGCTTATAGTTTAAACGGTAAACGAAGTGCGTATAAAAAGTGATTAAATTTGCATTTTAGTCTACATTTTTGAAATGATTCTGTGTATTTTGCAGAAAAGGAGAGAGATAGCTACTTCTGATTCTCAGCGAAGGAACCAAGACCTGCACATTGGGTATTATGTATTGTTAATAAACCCTCTTCTAATATTACTATTCCTCTTTGTCACTTTGTTTTTGTTAAAATGTAGGTATTTAAAGTGTCTATTTATCTATTTTTTTGCGAATACCTGTCCTTTCTGTGCTTTGTTGTTACCAAATAAATAACTTTTCTTTTTTTCTTTCTTTTAATATTAGGTACGCCAACCATCCCAACTCCTAGAAAATATAGAGAAGTACTTTGGGCTGATGACATTAGTATTCCAGTATCCACGACAATATATTATATAAAAAAAAAAAATATGCCCGCGATGAAGTTTTAAGCAGCATACATCTTAAAGAGTTTGTGATCACTTTAAAAACTTCATTTTTCTATGGTGAAACATTATTAATAATTATTATAAACAAAAATGATTTTTGATAAAATATAACACGTAGAAAAAAAAACTATTTAATTTGGATTGTTTTATGTTTATGTAAACCACTTAAACTCAATATTGAAAGGCGGTTAAAATGGGAAAATATTTCAAAATGATCACAAACTTTTTTTTATGTGTGTACGTACCTGCTATACTAGGTATTAAAAGCTTTGTGCATTAACACCTTCATCCCTTGTTAAGCTATAGATTAAATTATAGAGCAACATTGTCTAGGTTGAACTAATTCGATAATGCTTGGCTCGCCCAAGTCCAATCTCGGTCGGTTATAGACTCCGCTAGCTTAGTACAGGTGGCGTCACTATAGTGTGCCACAAAGAATAGGCGAAAACTTTTATATAATGTAGACAGAGCCATAGTGTTATAATATCTGTGGCAGAAGTATCTTTAGTATTTTTCAAACTTTCGCGATTATGTAACATAATCATAAGTTTAAGAGGTATTTTTACAGTCGAAACGAGGTTACAGAGGTTTACAGTCGAAACGTCGGAAAAATAATAAAAAAGGTAAACGCGATAAAGACCCGTTAAACTTATAATTAAGAAGTATCTTTGTCAATTGTTGACCTCAGTGAATCGGCAGGCGAGTAGCTGGCTGAGACACAAGAGGTGGGATTTCAATTCCAATGGGCAAAGGTTTGATTAACTGATATTTTTTTTGTTCTGGGTCCGGGTTTTGTGGTACCACAGTACTCGTAGTTCCTGGGAATCACGACCCAGGGAATCCTAACGAATGACCATGCATGTGATTGCTAGTCCTTCCTCCTGTACGTTGTGGGTGTGGCTTATTTCTGGGTGAAGTATATCTGATTCAAGGTTGAAGGAACATCGATACGAAAAAAGAACTTGTTCGATAATTATATGTGTTTATATCGCTTGAGGGTGAGAGCTAATGCCTATCACACAGGATAATTACTATCCTAGCTTAGGTTATTAGTTGTATCACTTAAACTTGTTTCTAAAACTACCTTAAGCCTACTTTTAAACAGTTTTCTTTGATTGTAAAATGTTTTCTTTTTTTAAGGTGCAAATAAATAATTTTCAATTTTCAATTTTCAATTATATGACGAGCACTGTATAGTAGGCGAAGGCCCACTATATATTTATTTATAAAAAAGTGGAAAATGCCAAATATTTGTAGATCATACAAACGCTAATCCCTCAGCAGGAAAGGAACTCGTACCTCTAGCGTCATAGCGTCGTCGGTGTCATCCAGGCTATCTTAAATGGTACCAAAGCACGAAAATTTCAGCCAATTCTACGAGTTCACTTGTTCAGAAGAAATTGCTTTTAAACGATGTAACCGCCCATTTTACTCTGATGAAATTCGATTTTATTGTTTTGTTAGATGTAATAAAGTATTTTCATTCGTTCATTACCTCCTATGACTTGAGCCAGTAGAAATTAAAATAGATAAGCTGTCAGGCGACAGTCTTGAGACTCAGGGGTTTGTGGGACGTCTACTAAGCATCTAGTATTAAAATTAAGGAGTCCTGATGAAATAGTGGACATTTAGGTTCTAGAATAATGGTAATTACTATCTACGTTTTATTACCAACATTTTAAAACAAGACACAAGTTACCAGCTCCGCCATTCAAATTCAAATTATTTATTTAAATGAATTTAATATGACATATATACATGACATAGCCAAATATTTGATGGATAATTAAAATAATGTATTACTAAGAAAGATGTACCTTAAAATGAATTAAATGAAAAACAAACAAAATTGATTACCCTGATTCAGAGATATGATGTTAGGACAGGTAAAAACAGCAAAAAATAGCCTACTTTATGTAGAATAGAACAGAAATGCCCCTCGCACCTTTCTGAACCTTCCTTATGTATGAGTCCTGTCATAATATTATACAGACACAGAAATAGAACATTATACAATTAAGTCAGAAATTATTTTGTAATTACTTGAAATTAAACGTTTTTGGGGTGCGTGGAGAGAACAGTTTAAATAAATATATGAATTCCGGGAAAATCATTTAAGGCCCGATGTTGTTGTCTGAGTTACAATGGTCCAATATACAAGATTAAAAAAAGTTCTTGGTGTTGCATTTTCAGGATCTAGGTTTTATGTACCAAAATGCGATACTTTGAGAAATGGGACTCACAAATACAGTCAAAGATTGAAAATCCTTTTGTAAATAGAGATTCTGTGTATAGTATACCTAGAAGTAGGTAAGTTTGCCTTTGCTTTAAGTTTTTGAGAGCAGTCTTACTATAACATTTGGCATAGCCACACCTAGCTCAAGCCCGCAGTCATACGTATTTTTATGAGCGTATTTTTTAAAGAAGCATTTCGCCTATTTGCTGTAATCCTTACAACTCGCGTTTTATGTTTTCCTAAGATTTACGGGACAGGTGTAGGTACTAACACACACATTAATAACCTGACCGACCGACAGGGGTTGACAAATTACAATAAAAGGCTCTCATAGTTTTATACGGATCTCCAAGTCGTATAAATCCCTTCCGTTATTTTACATGGCAACCTTTTTGTTACGATACTTATTGTTTTAGAGATTTTTTATTATCTACAGTTGTATAATTTTTGGTGTCACAAATACTGCGTTCGGCCTGATTGTGGACTACATTAAGAATAAGGACGGTACAGTCAGTTGTCACTTTTAGGGCACACTTGTCAAATTCGATCTGTAATTGATTGGATACAAAATCAGGCTCACAGTTGCGCTTATCTTCTTTCACGATAGAGTTGTTGCTGACAATCACTAGTAATGCTTTGCATGTATTTCTTTTAAACTGACACATATTATTTTTTAACTTAACCATACTTACAGTTGCCAACCATTCGTCATTTAGTCAAGGACAATCCTTGACTAAATGACGAATGGTTGGCAACTGTTCATCGGCCGTGCGTTTTAGCAAAACGAGCAAGAGAGCCCTATGTTGAGATCTAGTTTATGCATTAGCTCTCCAACTGCCAAGATGCGTATTTATGTATGTATGTGGGTTTGTAATAGGTATTTTTTATTACCTCGTATCATCCAAATGGCTAGACTGATTTATATGTTTAAGATATCATTGGATCCGTCTTGGCAGCTTAAGTTTATTATCTGACTGTACAAAACATTGGTGTCCGAAACATCAGTGAATAAAATATTAAAATTAAAAAGTGTCAGTTCGGACAAAGTATCCGAAAATATTGTATCCGAAACGTCAGCAAGCCTAGTAAACAGTTACCACCGCCTATTGACATATTTACAACACCCAGGGGTGAAAAAGTTAATGTTTAATATTCTCAAGAACCTGCTTTTTCACCTTTCCCTCTTAAATCCAAACACAGCAATGCGAGCATTACTGTTTACTTGGTGGCCATGATAAAATGTTTTTCAGAAATAAAACAAAAACAGTTATTTCTAAAATTAGTTCAAGTTCAACTTCCCCAATAAAAACGGCTGTAACATTTTTCATGTTCATCCATAACAAAATAACCTTAATAACATTGCGTTAGGTTATAACTATTTAACTGCTTATAACAAACGTGACAAAATTATGCGTCTCATAAGAATTCTTAATTAGATTACAGTACGCGGAACTTGATATAGCATGGGAGTTATTCACACTGACCACAACTAAATGCACTCGGAATGGAAATCGTGGGAAAAAAACCAAAGTGTATAATTTCTACCCAGTGTACTTCTTTAACCCGGGCGTACACCGTGTACACGTGCTCAAAACGATAAAGGAAAACATCATGTTCATGAGAAAAATGAGAGAAGACATTTTTAGCTGCGAAACGTCCAACAAATCGACGAAAAATAGTACTCTCTCTACTTATAAGGTAGCAAAGAAGTGCTCAATAAATTGCCCGATACTATATCCCATGGTGAATCACGTGCCACATTACCTCGTAAAAGTTAATAAAATCCGTTATTAAGTAGTTATAGTAGTCGTCATTGCTATAATAACGAATTAGATCCGTTTTATTTGCTCTGCTACTAGGTATAAAAACAAGAAAGTACTACAAATAAATACAAATACAAAATACAAATACTTTATTTTACAAAAACTACTAATAAAATACCTATAAAATATCTATCTCATCATTCTTCTGAATCTACATAACATAATGTTATCGGGATTCTATAGTAAGTAGGTAGGTAATTAGGCTCTTAAGGGTTTTAGCGTGATGTTCAATCAGCCTACAACCTTCCTCAAAACTTGGGCTATAAAATGCAATTAAAAAAAAACTCTTTAGCTTTATTATAAGTGTAGAAAGAAAAGAAAGAAAGAAAGAAAATATTTATTTAGCATGACAAAATATAAATATAAATATATATATATATATATATATATATATATATATATATGAGAATACCTAATAATAATAATTTATAAGTTTGAACAGCCTACTTATAAGTACCTATAACTGAAACAGAAATGCCCCACGCACCTTACTGCCTAAACTATCTACCTAGACAGTTTAATGTCGCACCAAAAAGGTATCAGCTCAGCATAATGCTAGATTATAAATAATTAAATAGAAATAACATGAAGAGAATACAATTAATTCTAAAAGTTGTTCGATTTGGTTTGGGATTACGGTTCGAGAGATTTTGCGTGATTTACAAATAACCGGCGACTGGCTGGTTAATTAAGTACCCGGTGACCGGCCGGTTAAAACAGTAGCCGGTGACCGGCCGGTTAATACCATAAGTAGTCAGTGATTATCATAGCTGAAGCCATCTGAATCAAATAAATTTCCTTTTCAGCAAGCAAGTTGTAGCTTTGGAGACGGCCAGCGTATTTAATTCGAAATAAGCTCGCGTGCTTATCAACAAGAAGGCGAGAACAAATTATTTTCATAATGAACCTTAAAAGCGTACGCACTGCCTTATGAATATGCTGATTGTTTTTTTATGATGATTGGAATCTAACTGGTCACTTCTTTTTGATGAATTTATGTACCTACGCAGAAACTTAGATTACCTATATTTTTTTATAATTCTGCTCCTTTTATTCATGCGACACACGGTCGAACTATATCCATCGAGATATAGTTTACTTAGCTGAAAGAAGTATATCATATTAGATAATAAGTTTTAATGCGGATCTTTACTTAGTTTACTTTTTTAACTCTTTCTCAGAAGAAAGTAACTAAGGTAGAAAGTTCCATCACGATTCACACAATAAATATCGAAGCAAAGTGCTTTGTGTGAGTCTTTGGAATTTCTTTATTCTTTACTAGCTGTACCCGCGCTTCCTATTGCTTTAAAAAATAAAGCAATAGGAATAAATAATCGTAATGCTTTATTTTCTACGTCTTTGAAGTCAAATATCTGAGAAAGTATATCACTTACACTTATTATTGAATAATTTCTGTTTGTAGGTAATCACTTAGAAACAGATTTATCGATCGATAGTCGAATTTATCGATTGTCACATGTTTCATCACTGGCCGCCAAAACTAGTTTTTTTCAAAGTGGCGGACAGTAGGTATGCCATGCGCCATACAAAAATGGTCGAACCTGTTCCGAAAAACTAATTAATATTAAAAAAAAATTGATTCCGCTAATCTGTCTGTAATCCAATCGCCGTAAGTGCTGAGAGGTGCGATGTACTCCACGCTGGAGGAACGATCTTTACTCGTCTGGCAGCCGAACCCCCCTGAAACGATCCCCACGACCGCCGACGCGTGGACCACCAGCCTTCCCGAATCCCCCGGGCACAAGACCCCCCGGCTCCCACAAGTCCTCTTCACGCACACCATGGGGTATACTCGAAGCTCGCCACACCTCGACCACATCGTGTCCATAACCTGCAGAGGCAGCTTCAGCGACAGCGTTTCGTTGAACCCGCCGCTGTGCTCGGTGATGCCGTAGCCGAGGGCCTGGACGCGCTGTCCGTACAGTGCGCTGTAGTCGATCGCGCTGAGCCGCGCGTATCCGCTCATGTGAATCGGCTGCGTCGCAAGCAGGGCTATACCGTGCGTATGCTATTGACATAGACGTTGTCCAGCGACAGCAAGGGCGGCGCCGCGGGGTGTTGCGTGCAGCTTAACACGTCACTGAATCTGTCATCCTCGGTCGGCCGGCCCGATGCGGAGCCGTATCGAATGACTTTAGTGCAGTTACCGAATGGTGTGCAGCAGTGCGCAGCAGTCAGTGACGCGGTTGGTGTGAGGACGGACGCGGTGCACTGGTGGTGATTGGTCATCGTGGCATCTTTCAGTTCGAGTCGCACCACGTAAGGAAACTCGTTTGGACGCACGTCACGTCCGCCGATCACTCGTAATGAACGGTCGCGAGAGCCCGTGGCGATTACGTAGGGAAGCAGAAGTTTGAGATATAAAAAATACATTGTGCTGCGCCTTGTTAGTTGTAAAGATAAATTGAAATTGTCGAAGTGCACATATTGTAACAAACTTTATTTTATTAGCACTTGGTTTCATTGCATTGATAAGTTACGAAATAAGGCATGCGTAAACCAGTTTAGATTATTTGAAGTCAGACCGTTGCTCAGTGAAAACATTATAGCATGTTTTATCACAAGTTATTGGACACAATCGCACAGCCAAAACTCAAAGTCACAATCTATCATTTGCTGTAAAAACGGTAACGCATGCAGTTAGCGTGCGCCATGAAATAAATATTGAATAAAAAACTCACAAGTTATGCTAAATATTATGCCAGTATAAGACCGTGTGTGCGGCGCCGAGTATGTTTGGCGTTAAGTGTGTATATATGTATAGTCTACGTATATTATGATAAAACCTTTTAGTGTTAACGATGATATTTTTAATGAGTCTTCCGTTTGAGCATAATTCAAGTTCTGTAGGTAGATTGTGAGTTATTCACGGGGACTACAGTCGGGATTGAGTTAGATATTTTTAGTTTTTCAAAGAAACATTCTTTTACTGAGGTAATTTTACTTTACTTGGTTTATCTCGATGTACACACACATGAAGCATACAGGAAAAATACACGCTATCTAAACGTATTGCGTTACAAAGACGTCGGGGACCGTCTCATGAGATCACTCGCTGCGTGCTTGAATACAATCACCATTTTTCTCTTGAGATCCTAACTTGTATTTCCATTTTGCCTTAGGATTCTACCTTTTTTCCAGCAACTATAAGCCATATTCGTGGTGTGATCGGCTTCGTTAGATTAATTTGTTTGACTAGGGCGTCTAGACAAATACCCAATTCTTAGTTCTCATGTCACGATAACGCAAAATGCGTCAAGGAAAAACATGGCAACGTGACATTTCAGCAGCTAATGTCATTTCCATGCAATGCAATCTTTCCGCAAGCGTTAAGATCCCTTAACGCTTGCGGAAAGATTGCATTGCATACATCCATATAAAGTGTGGATGATTATTGAACGACCTTTTTAACTCTTCAAATTCCGCGTTAGAAACGTAAACGAGTGCCAGCGTCAGTTTCACATTTATGTTGCGGCTTTGAACATTGAGTCAAAAAAAATAGGTTACATAAAATTATTTACAATTATATAGTGCCAAAAAGGAGTCTTAAAAGTTCCGATTCTGGGGGACTGAAACCAGAATTTCGCCTCCAATCGACAATACTTTGATCAATTCCAAATTTATTGAGCACTTTCTATTCAGCTAAGCGCTTTTGTGGATTTAAGTTTAAAAATGTCAAAATTTTACCGTTGCGTATTTCATCACCAGTGCGTGTAAGGTATAGGTAATGGTTTTATTGGAAACGAAGTATTTTCAATTAACACGTTCAATACGGGCCGCTCTAATAGGTACGACTTCATTTTCTTCGAGTCTTTTATTATTACAACCTTTTTATTATTTTACTTTGAGAAGGTATTTCACGACCTATTTATAATAGTTTAAATTGATTAGAAGATAAATATGATCGAATACAAGGTGTTTCAGAAAACGATTTTACAGCCTATCCCAAAATATGTATGATATCCTGAAAAGGTATAAAACATACAACTGATATATACTCGTACATTGTTCTGATCCCAAACTACGATTCCCGGAGTCATGGGTATAAGGAACTCTATGAGTACCGTGGTACCACCCAGACCCGGACCAAATATCTGCAGAATAAGCAAACATTTTTCACGCGGCGGGAATTGAACCAGCATCTATTGCGCCCGCCGTGCCATCGATATCATCAAGTGGGGTGGCACATGAAAGAACTTTGATTGCTTTTTGATGTGCTACATCCTCTACCACATCGACACTTTCCATCAGGGAACTTGTAGTCATACGTTTGCTTGTTAAAAAACTGTTATTTTTTAATTCTGTCCCACTTGCTTATAATGTAGAAAAATTGCGTGACCTGTCCTGAATGTGAAACAAAGTATAAATCCTACAATGTGCGTCAAGACTATCTCACCGGAGCTATGTAAATATAGTTGGAGTAACATAAATCAGTCCTATGCAAACTAGGCCACAGGTAACAAGCGCGTCTCATTTTATAGTTAATCATATAACCTTGTTAATCTTCTGGCATAATCGTAGACAGGATAATAACTACCGAATAGATGTGTAACTCTTTTATAACTTGACCAGCTTCCACCGAAAGCTTATAAAAAAGGTGCATGTATTACCTAAATAATGAATGGTATAAAATATTACCTGCTTATACGACTAACTAATAAAAATAATAATGCCAGACATTTTAACACAGTATCATCTAGCGCCAAAGTAAGCAGACCGTGTATAATGGGAACTATATGACTGATATACTACTAATATACATTTTTTTTGAAAACACCGACAAATGTTTGCAGAATTTACAAACATTTGTCCCGCGGCGGGAATCGAACCCACACCTTCTGCGTCTCAGGCGGGCCTTCACCTACTGCGCCACAGAGATAGTCTAACTAAGTAGATAGTAATAGTTTAGAGGAGATATAAGAGGCTTTTTGGCGATGCTTCACATCATCTCAGTAATTATTGGTTGAGCTGTCAATGTCGTAGGTAGGTACGTGTAGGGAAAAGCTTAGTGTTCACATTTTATAATCCTAATCTGGTGCTATCAGTGAAGAATAGGCATAAAAATAACGCTACTTTTATAAAAAAAGGTGATGTCCATAACATTAATACTAGAAACAAAAATAAATTACTCATCCCGAAATTTAGATTAGAAAAGTCCAATGGGTCTTTTATGGGAAACTCTGTACGCTTCTATAATAAGCTTCCGGAAAATGTAACCGAGCTGCCTATTCGAAGATTTAAATCTTATATAAAGAACAATCTAATAAAGAAGGCGTATTACACCTTAAATGCCTATATTGACGATAAAACTGCATGGCCCGATGTCGTCGCTCCGCTCCTTCGTTAGCTTAATTGTGGAATTGTATATCTGTGGTATCATATTTTTTAAGAATAGGTTAAGCATTACTATTATAAAGCGTATAGTGTGTTGTCATAAGAACTTAGGTTGATACTTTTTAGACTTTATTTAAGTCTCTGACTAGTACTTTTTTCTATAAATGAGTCTCGTTCATTTACGTTCGATTGGCACCACACTAAAGCTGAATGAAGGATCATCAAAAAAATAACCAAGCAGAGTTTGTTGCCTGATTCTTCTATGCTTGGTCGCGCGCGAGGAACCGGCGTAAATTCACTTTAACATTTTAGATTCACGTATAGTTTTTAAGTTGACGTTTCTATATGATCCCTGTGATTTCAATGAATAAAAACCTATTGACTTTGACTTTGACTTTGAAGACCTATTATTGGCTACCTGTATCTATTAACATATATTCATACAACTATTTACAAGTAAGTATATACAAAAAATACAGATGAAACAGCTCAAAGTCAAAGTCAAAGTCAAAATTCATTTATTCAATAAAATCACAAGGACCACTTTGAAACGTCGGTTTTTATCTAGGTGCCTGTTCCTCCGCGACCAAGCCAGGAAAGAAAGGCAAGAAAACAAGGCTGGTTATTCTTTTTAATGATCCCTTTACAAAACAATAGGTTCGAGTTGGAGCATTTTCAATCCCAAGAGTTTTTGTCATCTAAATAATCAGATATTTTATAGTATGCCTTTTTATAAAGCTTTTGTTTAATTACGTTTTTAAATTTGTTAATTGATAATTTTTGTATATCTCTTGGGAGTTTGTTATAAAAGCGTACACCGTGCCCTTTAAACGATTTACCAACTTTATGGAGTCTACAAGTGGCAACAGCGAGTTTATCTTTATTTCTAGTATTAACATTGTGATTATCGCTTTTTTTCTTAAACAAATTAATATTTTTGTGAACATACATCAGATTTTCATAAATGTATTGACCATGGAATGTCATTATATTTATTTCTTTAAACTTTTCGCGAAGTGATTCTCTGGGGCCCATATTATAAATTGCTCGAACAGCCCTCTTCTGCAGCACAAAAATGGTATTGATATCAGCAGCACTCCCCCACAGCAGTATACCGTACGACATAATGCTGTGGAAGTAGCTGAAGTAAACTAGTCTAGCTGTGTCAACGTCTGTATAAAGACGGATCTTTTTGACTGCATATGCCGCAGAACTAAGTCTTTTCGATAACCCATCAATATGAGGACCCCATTGAAGCTTATTATCTAGGGTGATACCTAAGAATACGGTGGTGTCCACAAGAGCCAACTGTTCATCTTTGATTTTGATATTTGCTTTAACTTGTGTAACATTGGGTAGTATAAATCTAATACACTTTGTTTTATTTTTATTAAGTAGGAGATTGTTAACGTTGAACCATTTTACAACCTTAGAGATTGCATTGTTTACATTGTCAAAATTGGTTTGTCGTCGCTTTAATTTAAATAAAAGTGACGTGTCATCTGCAAACAATACAACCTCATGATCGTCCCTTACAAGGTGGGGTAGATCATTAATGTATACTAAGAACAAAAATGGTCCAAGAATTGATCCCTGCGGTACACCGATAGTAACCAGAGAACCCGGAGACCGTTTTCCATTCACGTCAACTCTTTGTACTCTGTCACTTAAATAGGAAGTGAGAAAGTCTAGAGCAACGCCCCTAATACCATAATGGTGTAGTTTCCTGATCAATGTGTCATGGTCTACGCAATCAAATGCCTTTGACAAATCACAAAAAACGCCTAAAGCGTCATGAGATTCCTCCCAGGCATCAAATATGTGCGATATTAACTCAATACCAGCATCAGTGGTTGAGCGACCCTTACTAAATCCGAATTGCTTATTATGCAGTAAATTATTTAATTTAAAATGTCTTTGCAATTGATTTAAAATTAGTTTTTCAAAAATTTTACTAAATGTAGGAAGTACTGATATAGGTCTAAAATTACTAGGGTCAGAACATGTACCCGATTTGAAAAGTGGAGTTATTTTACTGTGTTTCATTAAATCAGGGAACACACCACAGTCAATACACTCGTTGAATATTAAAGCTAGTTCGGGCGCAATAATGCCAATCAATGATTTCACAACGCAAACAGAGATGCCCCAGAGGTCCGTGGTTTTTTTAACATTTATGAGTTTGAAAGCTTTTATGATGTCATCACTATTTACATGATCAAATTTGAATTGTATTTTACATTCTGTTAAGTTTTCTTTTAACAATGACTTGCTTCTATGGGAGAGGAGTTTAAGGATTTTGTGGTAGAGACTGGAATGTCGGTAAAAAAGTTTTCGAACGCATTAGCTACATCACTATCCTGATTGACGGTGGCATTGTCAATTTTCAAATTAAACTTATTGTTCTTAGTTGTGACTCTTCCAGTCTCACTGTTGATTACTTTCCAAGTGGCTTTTACTTTATCTTGGCTATTTTTAATTTTTGAACTCAAATGACGAGCTTTTGCTTCACGACAAACATTTTTAAAAATTTTAGAATACTTTTTGACTTGTTCTTTAAACTCCTCATTAAAATTATATTGTTTTTCAGCATAAAGATCATACAATTTCTTCCTGCTTTTATGTATTCCCGCTGTTGCCCAGTCACTGAACTTTTTACCGTCAGAGACCATGATCGATTTCGATGTAAAAATTGAATTGAACACATCACTAAATTTCTTAAAAAATGTGTTGTATAAATTATTTGGATTAAAATTACCATATAAACATGGAAATACAGAAGTTAAATTCAATTTTAGTTTGTCCAATCGATCTTTGGTCATAGGTATACAAGTAATATTTCTTTTTTCAATTTTTTTTGTTTGAACCTCTATTTTAATTATTTGTCCAAGGTGATCCGACTTAATATTACTAATTAAACTCTTATTTAAAATTTTAATGTTGGCAAAGATATTGTCTATACATGTGGCGAAGTATCGGTTATTCGAGTAGGCTCCATAAATTGAGGTTTTAAATCAAATGATTGAAATAAACTAATTATTCTAGTATTTAAGGAGTTAATTTCTAGTAAATTAACATTAAAATCTCCGCATGTAATAATATATTTATTTGATTTAGATAATTTAAACAACATTTCTTCCATAACTTTTTCAATGACCTCATGGCTTCGCAGCCAATGTTCTGTAATGCAAATAATGTCAATGTCATTTGAGTTCATGTACAGTTCTAGTTCTAATTCTTTACAACGAATTCCTTCAATATTTTGGTGCAGCAAGTTGGTATATTTCACATTTTTATTATTTAACAACTGTTTGTTTTGTTTATTTAAAAAAAAAATATTATTTGACTTGTTAGTGCTAGAGATTTCCTCTATTGTCGTGTCTGGTAATTTAAATGACATGGAATAATTTCCAATGTCTGGTTTTCAATTTTAGAACAATGCTCAAAAAAAGCATTTTGGTTAGCCAAGTTTTTGACTGTTATACTAAAATAATAAGATAGCGAAACAGCTATCTGTCGTTTGGTCAAATAATATGTTTTACTAACAACACTGTTAGAATCAATTAAATGAATTAATTTATTATTGCATGATATTGTATGCAGAGTCATATTTAACTTATATCTAAGATCATTTTCTGCTTGTGGCAAGCTGTTGCTATAAGGGAATGTGAACATTAAAATTTTATTAATTTGTAGTGAACACAGAGTATCAAAGTATTTTTTAAGTTCTGATTTGTTCACATTACCCCTATTTCCAAGCCAAATAATCAGATTTGATTCACTGTCAAATTCATACTTTGAAATTGTACATTTGAAATTATTGGCATAATTTCATGAAGGCTAGAATTAGGTACACAATGATTTATGACTGAATGTCCCAATTTCATAGTCAATAACTGGCCCATGTTTTTTCCAATTTCATCGCTGAACATAATAGTTTTATTAGCAATTCTATTCAAAGTTTCAGAAGTTTTGGCACTGACATACAGCTGGGAAGCGGATGAGGCAGGATACACTGGTTCTGGAATGTCAGAGCGCTGGCAATCACATAGCTAGCCATCTAAAGACCGTTGCAAACGATCTATAGATAGCTCAACTGATCCAGATCACTACCAGACGGAAGCGTTCCCAAAATACTGGCCGCATGGCCGGGCTGAATGGCAATGCTAATGCGTTGACCCAGATAAGAACCAGCTCTCTGGTCACGCGTCGCTTCGACCAGTCAACCTAGAGAATTTTGAAAACGCGAATCGCCCCGATTCCCCACGGACCCAGAGTCTCAACCCCAAAAGGCTCTATTAAGGCTCTATGTATCTATTTAATTATTGTTGAGAATATTGTGTTATAGCTGTTGGTTTTCCGAATAAAAAAAATCACTAGTGGAGGAAAATCTGCAAAGTCTTGCGTATCGATACCTAGCTTAGCTATCTGTATTCTAATGAACTAGTTTCAGAAAGTTTGCACAGGCCCTTCAACACATTTCATAATCTGGCTACCAGACGCTCGGCAACATGTCACTCTTATGCTAGATGTGACACCTCACAAAGCGGTTCAAGTCTTCTTCCATCATCAGTACAGCAAAGGGACGGACCTCTTTGCCGGCGGCTTTCTTCCCCTGATCAATATAATCGTGGAGTAAAGGTCGAAGGTAAATAGGTATCTTCTAGACAAGCGTGCTACATCCTTGAACTACATCGACTTTCCATAAGATAAGTTAACAAAATATTCTAGCATAGGAACGGGACGAACAACAAACGTAGAGAATCCTATGACCAGCAGTGGGTTGGCACATTCCAAAAATGACGATGATGATGATGACATATAAAACAGTTCAGTCAAATAACTTAGAGTCCTTATATAAAGACAGTTAGGTACAAATGATCTCAAATGATCCAGATTACCAAACTGAAGCATACCTTAAACGCTGACTGCATTGCCACGCTGAATGGGAGTGCTAACGCATAAAAGTTTATTAATTTTATAATCATCTTTAACAGCATGTAGGCGTCCACTGCTGAACATAGACCTCCCTTAACAGGGATTTGACGAACGGTCTTGGGCCGTTCCCAACCGATTCCCGCAACCCTTGAGTCCCCCCAACCCAAGTCCTTGCTCCATACGCTGGAGAGAGGTATTACTTAGGTACATAGCTGAAGCACTTTGAGTTTGTTTTCATTCATTCATTCATTCATTCATAGCTATAAACTACGTCATCCGGTTCGTGATCGCCATAAAGAACCTTTATTCTCTAGCGTTTGGTTCTGCGAGCTACTGGCTTGCCCATTACCACTTCAACTGGTAATTCTGAGGGCTAAGTTACTTAAAGTAATTTTCATTTATAATTTAATTTCTTAATTTGTTAAGAGACGTAAAAACTGAACTTAAATACTAATGCTGCTTACACAAGTCTAATTACTATATCAAAACTTTCAAAGTCAAAGTCGATACAGGGCTTTATTTTTAAGAATATAAATAGTTAAACACTGCTCTTTCTGTTACGTGTCAATTAAAATTAAAACGAAGAAAACAAAACACTGTCTAGCTGAACAACTGTTTAATAATATTTAAAAATTCACAAGGATCATTAAGAACTATCAACCTTTATTTTCATGATGATACGCGTCCTTGAGTACCCACTTTAAGGTTGCAAATGCAACTGAACAAGGTTAACTCATTCATCGAAGGAGTATGTTAGGATTATCTTAACCTGAGCGACAGATGATGCAAACGGACATAACTAACACATTAGCAAACCCATTAACACGCACACATGCACGCGATTGTAATCCCCGTAAGATACATTATACATCGTCAGATTTACATTTTGCTAGCAGTGAGGAAACCTGCTAGCAGTTTCAACAAATTATATTGTCATGATCAAGATTTGCATTCCAAATGACAGGTTGGAAATCCATCGCGCTGGTATACTAACTAATTGTTGGCATACCCTTGAATTATGAAGGCCGATTTCCCCTTTGATGTTTTCCTTCGTTTCGAGCACGTGTTATTGCGAAAATATTTTTTCTAGTAGAAATATTAGTGCATGACTCTTGGATCAGAATTCGGGATACCCGGCCATACCATCAATTATCCTTCAGCAATGCATAACGAAGGACGGGTGTTTATGTCTTTCTAGCCACCGCCCGCGGCTTCACCCGCGCGGTACCCTGATACAAGTAGCCTTATGTGTTATTCTAGAAAATGAACTAAACTTGTTCCAAATTTCATCCACATCGGCCCAGCCGTTATGCAAACTATTAGCAACAAACATCCATGCATCTTAAGAAGAATTCCAACTTTGACATTTATAAAACACTGAAATCATTTCTTTACCTACTCTTCGTTATTATACGAACTGTATCTATTACTTACAATAATGATCAAATATCAAGCTAAAACTTTGAACTTAAAAGTCAATTGCGCACTACTTACTTTGAACGTTCTGTCACGACCATCGTTTAGAATCTAAGCAAAAGATTGATGGCTCAAAAAATTCAGTTAATTTTCTATTCCAAAAAGTGTGACCTATTTCGCATTAACTCATCTATGTTAGCAAATACGTCGGCGTCGCGTCGTCATCATAAATCTGTATATTTGTCGCAGGCATAACGTATAATCCGCCTATGTACATAACGGCTAGCCGCTTTACGAAACAGCGCTGTTTTCTATTTTTTCCGTTTTCGGTTCGATTGTAAACAAACCTCTTTTGCGACTCCCTTTTAGAATAAATCTAATACGTAATAATAGGAATACCATTGAAAAAGTGTAGTAAAATTATGACCTTACCTAAAAGGACGGTAAAGTTGCACTTTGAAGTAAATTCAGTCACAATTATAATAATTTTCCAAACAAATTTGGCTTAATTATTATAAGTTTAACGGGTCTTTATCGCGTTTACCTTTTTTATTATTTTCCCGACGTTTCAACTGTATTGCAACAGCCGTGGTCACGGGATGACTGGAGTATACTCAATTTGCACAAATTTGGCTTCTTGGATAACTGTTAATTTCATTTTCAATCTACTTCATTATATTTGACAAGATTTTATTTGTCTGGATAAACTGTTTTAACTTTTTAAACATTTAATTGACATTTCAAGTAGTGCCACTAACTTGAAAATATCAATACCGTGGTTCATTTAGAAACTGAACATCGAAAATCTATCAAATAGTCCTATCCTACTTTATCTTACTACTATTATAAACGTGAAAGTTTGTGAGGATGGATGTTTGTTCCTCTTTCACGCCAAAAGTACTGAACGGATTTTGATGAAACTTTACAGTAATACAGCCAATATATCAGAATAACACATAGGCTACATTTTATCCGGGTACCACACGGGCGAAGCCGTGGGCAGAAGCTAGTTAATATTATAAACGCGAAAGTTTGTGAGGATGGATGTTTGTTCCTCTTTCACGCAAAAACTACTGGACAGATTTTGATGAAACTTTACAGTAATATAGCTTATACATCAGAATAATACATAGGCTACTTTTTATCTGAGAACCACGCGGGCGAAGCCGTGTGCAGAAGCTAGTAGATCATAGCACAAAGACAAAATAAAGTTGCAGCTCTATCTTTTTCCACCATTTGGTAGAAAATAATCACAATGTCAAGAAAAAATAAAATTGAAACACAATACTATGAAAGAAGATCAAGATAAATTAAATCGTTGCAGGATGACCTTGAGTGAACAACTGCTGACAATAACTAATTCGGCTTATTGATGTTCAAGGAAAACAGTTTAGTAAATCAGCTAGCCGTTATCTTAAAGAGCGGACAGTACGTTTCGGCTACGACATATACATAACTGTATCTCGAGCCAAAGAATAAATAATAATACCTTTTACAAAAGCGTCACTTTGACAAATCTATAGTTTTTACTGGTTTGGTGCAACTTAACTGGTCGTTCTCAGATCAATTATGTACCTACCTTTGTAAAGCAACGTTATGCGTAGACATAGATGGATGACCGTTAGTTGCATTTACTTATAACTTGGAGCTTCTGTCTTTCTATGCTTTAATTCCGCTTTTAAAATCGTTAATAATTTCAATTTCATAGCATGCTCACGAATGTTATTCCTATTAAAAACATCTTTAGGTCAGGGGGTAGTCAGACGCACGTCCATACTTTATGTTTATCACATACGTCTTACATAAAAGTTAGGATTCCACGTGACAGGCTGTTATCCCCTGTAACACTAATTTTGCAAGATTTTAATTGTTCGTATCTGGCTGTATCTGAGTCTAAAATCAACGTGATAAAGCTCATTTTTCATTGCAATCTTATTTGAAGTGGCACGCCTTCTCAAGATGATGAATGTCGTATTATTTGATTGATTTCGTCTGTAATAAATCAGTGTCAACAATACCGAAGTGCATGTTTTAAATTGAGCTTTATTCTGTTGCCATAAGGGCTAACCAATGACAGTAAGGTCACCCTTTGTGTTATCAACAGGCCTTTTTCTAAATTGCTTTCAGAAACAGATACGTGTAGGTAAATGGAATTATTATAACAAAGGTGGTGCTTCAAATGTAAGAGAACGCGGTGTAGGAAAAAAATCTATATAGGACTGATCGATTTTAATAAAAGTAATTAATAAAGGCAAGTAATTAAATGGTATTTTTATATATTCGCTCATTCGTTGCCGCGCTCCTGCAGCGCATCAGGTATGTTCGCGGAGGCACACACGGACGGCTTCCACGACATCGTGGCGCCATCAAGAATTTTGTTTAAAAAGAAACAAAAAAAAATTGTTTTGTTTCTTTTTAAACAAAGTTCTTAACTTACTGTGTACGACATAATACTTATAGAATTTTTAGTGGGAGAAGCCACTGCTTCTGTACTGGCTTCTGAAATACAGTTTTTACTAGTTCGGGAGTCTATGGATTATTAACAATGTTTGACATTTAAATAAATCAAATAAATATATTTTACTTTATCGACTAGAACGTACAAGGTAGCTGTACCTACCATAGGTTTTTTCCCGCTTTATTTAACTTCCTTTACAATTATTTTTACTGAATCGCTTCATTAAACATAAAAATAGGTTCAAACAGTTTGGAAAGTTTTTCAAAGCTTACAAATCAATACAAGCTTTGAGTCCTTTTTACATAGGTAATCATTAAAATAATTGTTTCAGGTAGCCTTACAGTCCATTGTAAGTACAGCTATCGGCAAAGAATGGCGTGTTGTGTTTCACGTTTTACGATTATAGGGTATATTTTAAGCATTATCTGACGTTTTAGTGTATACGGATTCATTTCATGTTAAAAGTATGTATGCCGACATTGGAACGATACCAGCGGGGCGATCACACTAACTCATGGCTATCGAGATGGCAATTAATTTTGACACTAGTTCCTTATTTTAATAGCCCATCCATCCAAAAAACGGAACGTCCAATATGAAACCAATTTTGTTCATTCGATTTGTCCATCTATGGCTCATCCAGCTTACAAATTAGCGTGATACGATTCATCCCATCCGATGATACCAGCCATGGGAAATTAGTGTGATCGTCCCGCTGGTCTCAATAAAAAAAAAAAACTGGTAGATTTTTTTTTTATCCAGGGTTCGTACTTAGTTATGTCAATCGGTACTATAACATCGATTCCACCTCATCCCAAAGTTGTCTGGAGCTTTAAAGCGATAAGACCACCCATTGTACGTTTAGTTCTGTTAATCTTTTGTTTATTTTGTTATCTTGTGGTGTACATTAAAGTATTTTCATTCATTCATTCATAGATAGGTAACTCTTTATTATATACACCAAAATTATAAAAAAAAACACTTTACACAAGATAAAACACTATATATTAAACTGGGTCGTGGTGTACAATTGGCGATCTTATCGCTGAAAGCGATTTCATCCTTCATATTATTAAAAATAATATGAAGAGAGCTGGTGTAAATGCAGTAAAAATAATTAACAATAAGACCGCCCATTGTAATTTTAGTATTATTTTGTTTTTGTTTATTTTGTTATCTTTTACTAAAGAATTGATGACGATAATTAAGTACGACTGGACCTATGATGGACATTCCTAGTACATACATGGTACCCAGATTTTTTAGGGTTACAAAGTAAGGGGTAGTCAGAGTCACGTTCAAACATAACATTTGGCACATGTCCGCGTTTTGCAAGTAGGTAGCATTGACAAGCCATGTGACAAGTCTTCTAAATTTCTTTAATATCTGTTGGCTTTTTATTTAATTTATTTTCTCGTATTATGTTTTCGTCCATTAGCCACAAATTAAACTGAATTCTCTTAAAACTTTTTAGTGAAGCGTATTTTTGCCTTCAGAATTAAATTAGCATTTAAATATCCTTTCAAAAACACTAGATGGGCAATAGGTACCTACTTTTGAACATTGGTCCATTCTCTATAATATTTTTGACCATCATCCATTAGCTCGGGTTTAATAAAACCGAAATAAAAATCCACTAACATAACAATGTAATTCTTAGGCATTGTAAAACTTTTGGACAAAAGGGAGAAACTTCTTAATCTGGCAAAGTTTTCAATATTATTTTGTTGCCATTGTAACTAAAGTATTAAGAGCCTACTTTTCCACACTTACCTCTATACGCGTCGTTAAGTTGAGCAGCGTAAATCCTTCGAAATCTATAAAAAAACAGTAGATACACATAAACATATATAATGCGGGTGTGTGGTGTATATATATATACTATTAAAGTCAAAATCGATATGTGTTACTCTCACTTGTCATTGTTGCCTTGGTCTATAAATTGATGGTTAAGATGGAATGGATCTTGCTAAAGAAATAAATCAACATTTTATTATTTATATAATAGATATTAATAGGTTTTTATTCATTGAAAATATAAGGAGCATCACCTTAAAAAAATGTGAATTTAAAATTTAGCCTAGAAAAATGTGGTAACAAATTCTGCTTGTTTTTTTTTTTGATAATTCAGCTATGGTGTGGTGTCAATCGAACAAGGATAACTCCTTTATTCTCATCGATCTATGTCCACGCATTGACAAACATAGTTTTATAAGTTACTAACCTCTGCTTACGGCTTTGCCCGCGCGGTACAATGTAGCCTATGTGTTATTCTGATGTATAAGCTATATTACTGTAAAGTTTTATTAAAATCCGTTCAGTAGATTTTTCGTGAAAAAGTAACAAATATCCATCCTCACAAACTTTCGCTATTAAAATATTAGATTTTGGTTTGACGCATAACCATTGTTTTATAGAGATTTTAGGTAATTTCGTCGAAATTAAGGTGTCAACTTCTTAAACATTGGCCAGCGTTAAATCAACCTGAAATAGTTTGCTAGGTATTTTGTATATGGTTTCTCCTTCTGAGTTTTTTCCCCTCTTAAAGGATATCTTATATGGTATCTGGATAAAAGTAGTCTAGTCCACGAGCAATACTTGTTTAAAAGTTTATCTAAATATAGGTTTAGTCGCTATGGAGATTACAAAGTAACAAATATTCAAACTTTTGCAGTTCGCAAAAAGAGGCCTCTTAAAAAATAACACTAACAATATATTGTTTTTTTACCAATAAATTTAAATTTCATCTGAATCAGTTCAGCCGTTACTGAGGTTATTAGCAACAAACATCCATACTTTAACATTTACTATATTAGTAGGATAGTAAGACCATTTTGTTTTGTTTTGTTTTGCACCACATATTGTATGAGAGTGTGCTACGAATGACATAGCGATGCAGATTGACAATCGTGATCTTTTTTTTAAGTGCTTTAAGCTCCGCTTTAAGTGATATTACTGTTTTATAATGAAGCTATATATTATACTGTGCCAACTTACAAAAAGAAAACGCATAAACGAAACCACAAAAGTATAAATCCCGCTACGAATTAGGTAAAAGAAAATTTTTCTGAGCGTGTTGCTTGATATTTTTTTCCTCTTCTGTAAAAGGCTCAAGTTGCAAACTGTTTTGAATAAAAGCACAGAAGAAATGGAAGATACGTAATCAGTATTTTAAAGTAGTTTCACTTTAACGGATGCCTCTTAATAAACCAGCAAAGTGTGAATTGAAATCACGAACTACGGGTTCTGTACAAACCATTCGTATGGATTCTTTGATACAGCATAAGTCTTTGATTGTATGTTTAGATACATAGATATATATTATTATTATCCTTTGTACATAACTTTTAGCTTGTAGGTATTACGTAATTTGTATGTTTATACAGATATTATCTGAATATTACGACAAAATATTTATATCGTTAGTGATCAAATAAATGAAATTAAATAAATAACAAGATAGTTGCAACGTTTTTGTGTGAAAGCTTATCTTGGGACTTGTAAATATTTTATCATTAGTCATGATATAATACATAATACGTATTGTATGCAGATTTAACTGATTCCCAGAAAAATACAAATCTGTTCAGACAGGCGGACGGACCGGGCGGGACGTTCAGGCTGAGTAATCTGACAACCTCTGTGGCGCAGTGGGCGAAGGACCGCCTGAGACGCAGAAGGTTTCGGGTTTGATTCCTGCTGCGGGACAAATGTTTGTATGATCTACATTCAATTGTCTCGGGTCTGGGTGTTTTCTATGTATACTATGTATGTATTTACAAAAAAAAATAAGTAGTATATCAGTCATGTAGTTCCCATAACACAAGCTCTGCTTACTTTGGGGCTAGATGATGCTGTGTGAAAAAAAAAGTCCAGCATCATTTATTTATTGTTTATTTAATAGGGTCCCGATATCACCTTTTCGGTACGGAACCTTGAAGTAAGTTCGTAAGCGTCAGCTTCAGCTGACAATTTAAAACCCTCTGATGCACAAAAAGTAGGTACTCATTTATAAAAGGATACTACCATTTTTAATGTCAAAATCACTTTGTATCTACACGTTGCTTCGACTTATACCTCTAGTGAAAGGATCAAAAGCTGGGAATATGCAATGCAACGTGATGTAAGATGGATGCTTTATTGCACACTAGCTTCTGCCCACGGCTTCGCCCGCGTGGTACCCGGATATAAAGTAACATGTGTTATTCTGATGTAAGCTATATAGCTTAAAATTTAAATATATTAATATTAATATATATTAATAATTATCTGTAAAATTTCATCAAAATTTATTCAGTAGTTTTTGCGTGAAAGAGTAACAAAAATCCATCCTCACAAACTTTCGCATTTATATTATTACTAGCTTCTGCCCACGAATTCGCCCGTGTGGTACCCAGATAAAAATTAGCCTATGTGTTATTCTGATGTATAAGACTTTCGATCCTGAGGTCACAGATTCGAACCCGGTCGTGCTCGAATCCAAAATAATGAACATGAATAAATGCTTGTCCATTAATTTGGTATCCTCACAGATCTAAGTACCTATATCTAAGTATATCACGGATCTAGCAGTATCTGCATATGTAAGTATAGGTTTGGGTTTGTCCATCAAAACATGTTTGTTCTATTTTTGCCCAGGCAATCTCCGTCGTCTAGTGGACGAGCAAGATTGCCTGTGAATTATATAAAGTTTTTATTTTTCTGAAAAGATTTTCTATCTACTTAACAAGCCCACATCCAATTCTGGGTATATGACTCCTCTCTAGCCATTTTTCTTGGTTCTGCGCAAATTAAACCCAGTGCTAAAACATAAACTAAATCAAGATAGTGTAGAATGAGTATGCGGGTATTCCGACTTTCGATTCGAACTCGTCCATCTCCCGACTTTCGATTCGAACCACCAATGGATGTTTCCACTCAAAAAATGTATATGCACAAACTCGCACCTGTGAAAAACATTGTGAGAAAACCGGCATGCTTTAAAACCAAAACATCGAAGGCATGTGCCATTGGTTATCGTTACAATAAGCGGCGATGGTCTTGCAACCTGTCACGTGGAATGATAACGCACACGCGGTCACTTGCACAATGCGGGCATGTACCAAATATAATGTATAGACGTGC
This sequence comes from Perizoma flavofasciatum, assembly GCA_958496245.1. Lineage (NCBI taxonomy): Eukaryota > Metazoa > Arthropoda > Insecta > Lepidoptera > Geometridae > Perizoma > Perizoma flavofasciatum. The sequence continues at coordinate 3,570,278 of OY292439.1, read as the reverse complement.
CTCTGGCTACCCCCTACTTAGTATTCATAAAAATCTACGCACTGAGTATGTATTGAGGATATCCATCATTATTAATATGTGAGCGTGTGTTTTGTTTTTAATTCAAGACAGTCGTTTTATCTTTCGTTTCTGTATAAATTAATCTCTTTACTAACTTTCGGTCTGAGGAAATGTAAATATGAAGCTTTTCCAGAATACTTGAAGAAAAACGGAAAACGGAATATTAGGTATCTTCCCAAAGATATCTTTGAATATTATATATCTTATCTAGAAGGTTGTAGAGGGTGTCCAAGTTTGTATGGGAACTTTTTAACGAGTGGCCCAACTTGTTTGAAACGGTATAAATATTATTTAGTACAAATGATAAGAGACAAATATTTTTCTAAACTACCCCTCAGAGGAGGGTGGGTGTGTTAAGTTTGTTTAAGAAATGTTGAACGCGTGGTGCGATTTGCTGTAAACTTAGTGAGGATACTTAAAATACAAAAGAACTGAATACGTATCAGGATATTCAAAGAAGCCCTGAAGGGTGCAAGGCATGCAATTATTTTTGATGCACCTATCAATTATCTATCCTACGCGAGTAAAACCGCGGGCATCGGTTAGTAAGATATGTTATAGAAGCTTCCGAGAAAATCTCCTTCCATAAAGTTTAGGTAACTATTGTAGAAGATGTTCCAAGCTAAATTGCCTGATGGTGCCCATTTGTAACATTTCTACTTACAGTACACGTGCTTGGACAAAGAACAAGTTACAAAGTGTGGACGGTATTTGTCAAGCGTACAAAAGACCGACTCGGTACCGTGACTTGTCACGTAAGTCACGGAGTGGTACGTTGAAATGTCACAGGTGAACTTATCTTTAGGGTGTCTCGAAGATATTTAAGACTTGCCATTGTAAAAAATGATGCGTATGTGGATTTTAGAATAATATTACGACTATTGTAACTTTGAGTGATAGAGTGAGGAATAGCGTGCTAAGAGAGCAGTGTGGAGTGAATAAAGATGTAGTAACGAGAGTTGAGAAAGGTATGTTGAGATGGTTTGGGCATATAGAAAGGATGGACGAAAGTAGATTAACAAAACAAGTATACAAGGCGAGCGTGAATGGGATAGTTGGTAGAGGAAGGCCTCGGCGAACGTACTCTGAACAAATTGGAGACATTTTAGAAAAAGGCCAGGTCAGAAGTACACTAAACCGCCGAGCCTGTATGAAGAATGTGATGAGGATGAATGAAGCGAAAGAGGTATGCCAGGATCGTAGCAAGTGGAAATCCTTGGTCTCTGCCTACCCCTCCGGGAAACAGGCGTGACTATATGTATGTATGTATGTATGTATTACGACTATACCACGTACTTTACTACTCTCCTGTTGACGTTTCGTTGACTCATGAGGAAGGACCTCTAAACGGTCAACGAAACGTCAGCAGGAGAATAGTAAAGTACGTGGTATAGTCGTAATTATATTCTAAAATGATACCAAACCACGATAATTTTAATTCTTATGTGGATTTTTCGAGATGTAATTAAATAAAAGAATAGAATAGAATTTAGTTTATTTTACAAAAACACGATACAAATAATCACAATAAATAATAGAGACAATGTAAAGGGACAAACAGTAATTGCAAAAAAAGGTCCCAACTCAGCATAATACTTGGTTGCAACTACCAGCAATTATACCATTATTAAAAAAAAAACACATTCACGACTATAACATGACGGACTTCCTCAAATACATACTCAGTGAGTAGATAATTGAGGATGCAAAAAGGCACGTCCGTCTGCGGGCAAGTACCTACATTTGATACTTGCCTGCGTTTTGTAAGTAGCTAGAATTCCACGTGACAGATTACAAGCCTATCGCCGCTTATTGGAACACTTACCGATGGCATTTGCCTTCGAATTTTGGTTCTAGGGCTTGGTGGTTTCCTGAATGGAGTACGTGTGCGTAGGTATATCAATTTTTTGAATGAAAAATTCCGATTTTAGTCCCACGACTTTCGGATCTGAAGTCGGGATATCAATAAAATATCGATGTCTATGAGACTTGTAAGCTTCATGGACTGCTTGGTTGATATCTGAAGAATAAAGCAACGAAATATATATCGATTAGGTACCAGAATTAACCATTACAGCTGGCTGTAGTGAAAGTTTGAAATGAGACGTGTGGTGACGAATGAACGAGTGGTTACACTCGTTTTCAATTATAAACGTACGGAAGCGAGCGTGTTCGTGGGCTTTGTTTGTTTGTCTGTATGCCCTCGCTAATTAAGTTGGGACTTGGGACGGAACGCTAACAACCAGCGATTTGCACAAACTAATTTTGTTGTTGTAGTGTGAGCATGGTTCAGAGAAATAACTGCTCGAAAATACTTTTAACATTATCAACTTGCACACATGTCAGAAAATTAAAATAGTTAAAAGTTGCAATAGGCGGTGCTATTGCTAGAAGTTATATCTTCCAAACAAACCTATTCAATTTAATTACATTTGTTTTTATGGACATCTTTTTAAATGGGCTAAATTGATGGATTCTTACTTGTTTATGGTATGAATAAAAGAAAGAAAAAATAAAACGTTTGAACATGTTACTTGCCGTTTTGCTTAAAAAATTGTTCTAGGATCCTTATTCAGAGAGAATTATAGCGATCCTTTATTTTATATAAAGGATCGCTATAATATATTATTGTTTATTCCATAATGTGTACAATAAAGTATTTTCATAAATTCATTCATTTAAATAAAAATAATTTGGAGTTTTTAGGAATAATCCTCCATCATCTCATCATCATCATAATTCATCGTCAAATTAAATAATTTTGAGGATGATACAAATATTAATTTCGTTCTATTGGGAAACTACTTACTTTTCAATGCTTTGTTATAGTTTAATCTATATCAACTGATGAGATAAAAAAAATCCTACGCAAAAAAGTCTACTATTCAGTCAGTGACTTTATAGATGATGTTACCAACGAGTAAACCATACTGTTTTATAATTTATATTACCTACGAATTTTATAATGTATGTACCTATTTTGACGTGTAAAATGATCAGTTACCAATAAATTATCTGAATCTGTATCTGATATCTTGTAGATTTAGTTAAGTTTTACACATACATACTTATAATGAAAAACATAATTTCGTTGGTCATTATCAAAGCAAAATTAAAGAAAACGTTGAACATCAATTATCAAGGTTCTAATTAATATGATTCGATAACAAATCCCAATATAATACAAAACCATGGACATTACAAGCGAGTTTCTAGCGACCAAGATAACAGAATTTAGGTTGAGCACGTTGCAACTGACAGCTATTGGGAACTGGCCCCAATTGTCTGTTTAAACTTTACCAAGGTTTTTATAGAGGTTCCCCGTTTTTGGTAATATCAACTTTACCTAACTTTTAGATGTCTGCCATCACAGGACACACAACCGGTTATTGCCTTTGGTCCACCTGGGTGTAACAAGGACAAGTTTATCTTCCCGCAATCCACATATAAAGTGATCAACATTTTCGCTAATATGAACTTCGTCAGAATTCAGCGGTTTTTTATCCATCCAGAGAATACTGACAAAACTTAAAGATAAGAAAACATAATGATGAATTTGCGATAGATTATAATAATGCTGGACATTTTTCACACAGTATCATCTAGCCCCAAACTAAGCAGTTCAAATATAATTATGAAACAACTAGCTTCTGTCCACGGCTTCGCCCGCATGGTACCCAGATAGAAAGTAGAATTCGAAAAGTAAATTCTGATGTTACAGTAAAGTTTCATCAAAATCCGTTCAGTAGTTTATACGTGAAAGAGTAACAAACATCCATCCTCACAAACTTTCGCGTTAATAATATCAGTAGGATGTGTGACGCAATGGTACCAACATGAGGCAGCGGAAAAGTTTCTTGAAATTGACAGCTATTGAGGATTGTTCCGGTTGTTTTAAACATTTAGGCACTTGTTTTAGCAGCGAACATTTTTAATGGAGTTTCCGTTTGTATTGCATTATACGAAAATGTTTTCAAAAACAGTCCCTGTTTGGATTATAGCTATTTTACTCAGAAACACCTTTTTAGAAATGTGGTCAAAGTCAATAGGCTTTAATAACTGAAATCACAAGGACATTGAAAAATAAGCTTGAATTTAAAAAATTTAAGTGATTTTTTTTGTCGATTCCTCGCGCACGTCCATGTATAGAATTGATAGCACATAAACACAAATGTCTGTTTAGCAATAGTAATACTTGCAACTGTGAACCAATCGAACAGATAAAAAAAAAGAATCAGGTAACAAACTCAGCTTTTTTTCCTTCATTCAGCTTTAGTGTGATGCCGATTAAACAAGATAATATCTTAGAAAATAATGTCTAAAAAGTATCAACCAAAGTTCTTATATCACGTATTATAAGGTACCAAGCTTTGGCATATTTGACACCAATTGAAACAGTTTACGTCTTTACCTGATGATGATTATAGTGAATGAATTGCTCTAATTAAGAGAAATGAGCTTCAAAAAGTCGTTTTCTAAGTAGTACAAACCAGTTTCAGCCGAAATATAAAGCCTTTTAAAGCTTTTAAACCTAAGCTCAGGCCCAGACTTAGGTAAAATCCTCTTCTACCTTCGCCTTTAACCACAGACTAATCAGACATTGGACACCATTGCTCTGATATTTCTTAAGCGAGTCGATTTTGCAAATCTCACATCCATCCACAATACCACATAATCTAGATAGATTATGTGTTTCCAGATGTTAATAATATTATTGACAGATAAAGTTGATAAGTTCGTACGTTGTACATAGAAGGTAATCTCATCCAATTTCAAAAATTCTTAACGGTGCTAAAGGCTATATATTATTCCATTAAAATAAAAGCGCTTTTCGTGGAGATCAATTTTGCAACGTAAGACGAAAACATGGACGAGCGAATAGGTTTCTTACGAACGCTGCCTTAACCTAACCGTTAGCTATTTTTAATCCGCGCACCAAGCGGGTTAAGCCGTGGACAGTATGTATGTATGTATGTGTGTGGACTTCCTTTTCCGCATTCAAGCTAATACTCCCACGCATAATGAACCAATTAATGGTTCATTATGCGTGGGAGTATTGGCTAGCCAGCCCAACTCTGCCCAGAAGCACAGAAGTTTCCTGGGGTCTTCGCAGGCTTCGCGGAGTGACCTTGGGTTGCCAAGGATTTTTGCGCGGTGAGTTGCTACGCCCACGCATTCCAGGATTACGTAGGCAGCTGATTCCTCTTCGGTTAAACATCCTCTGCAGAGTGGGCTGTCTGTGGCCCCGATGTTGTAGAAGTGTTTGTTCAAGGGGCAATGACCGGTTAGAGTGCCCACGATGATCCGGAGATCTGATCTTTTGAGACTTTATAGGCGACGCGCCAGTCCTGTAAGACCTGTAAGTACCTGTAAGATGGTAGGTAGAACTAAAAAAAAAAAAAACTGCTCTTGACTGTCTGCAGTCCGTGGCCTGTCCCTATCACGTACGTACGAACGTACGAAAGGCGCTCCGCTCGTTAGACTGAAAACATAACGTTGCAGGGAGTCAGTGGATGGAGGTAGCCCAGGACGTCTAGACAAAAACCTCACGCTCATTTTTCCTTACCCGCTAACGGAAATGATTCAAGGAAAAAACTTGGTCACGTGACATTACAACAACTAATGTTATTTTATTCCAAAAACTATCGTGAACTTGAATATTCATATTGTAAAAACGGGAATTTTCACGTACTGCACTATCGGTGAAGGCACCGACTAAGTTTCGACTCATTCCGAGAGTCTTCATCATGGTCACTTTCTCCTTCCGCGTCGCGCCGTGATTATGTTATTTCCACACATTTAAAAATTTCCGCCAACAGAATGTTGTTGTTGTCTAAATGGCCAAGTAGTTCAACTTGGAACTCTTTGGAGGAGGTATATGTCCATCAGTGGTAGATGCTGTTAATAATGATGGTGATGAATCATATATTACAAAATTTCTAAATGTTGTTATGTAACTTTAAAAAAAAACACGTTATTAATGGTACCTTGGACAAAATCTGTAACGGCAATGTGCTATTTTTTGCGAATCTGCCTCTGATTAGTAAGGCACACTGACTTTATCCACACTGGTTTTTTTAACAGACTGCTAGTCAAATACCTCATGCTTAGTTTTCCTTTCACACTTACGCAAATTTGTCAAGGCAAACTTCGCAGAAGTCACGTGACATTTTCGCAGGTAATACCGTTTCCATTCAATCTTTCAGCAGGCGTTAACGCCAACAGAAAGTGGTATTTGTCTAGACCAGCTGTTACTAGGCCAGCTGTTACTAGGCCCTTATTCCGAATGATTTTATATTGTCATCTGTTTATAATACGAACCATCTTCAAGGATGATTCTCAGATTTTATCGCCACAAGTAACTGTGTTGCTGCAATTGAAGTTGCAAAAAATGAAAAAATATGGGGGGTCTTAAATTATTTTTAATAATTAACTTTGAAATAAAATCATTCATAAGCTTGTTAGATCTAGAAAGAACTGAGGCCTTAGTACAATTTAGTAATGGTATCCATTTTTTTTTGTATGGATAACAGATAACTATTTTGTCATCTACAAAAGACCGTCTGAAAGAAATTGCTTTTTGTACCGCCAATTGTACCTTGTTTGTTTATGAATTCCCGGGGTTTTGTATTTTTCTTTGGTATGCAATGAATAGCTTTTCTACCTATCTAGAAAGGTATCATTGCCTGTACGATGTCATTTCGAACGAAAGTATTTCGATAACCCGATTTACGAGACCCAGATACGTATTTTCAAAAATTATAACTAATAGTTTCAGGTATAGAATGGTCAATATATAGAGTCCGGTAATAAGTCTCTCCTTTTCTTTCGGTGCCTCAGGTGCGTCATTTTGTAATAGCAATTTGTGCGTGACCATCTAACCTTTCCAATAAAAAAGGGCAGTAAGGGGATCATTACCGTCTATAAAACGTAACTAAGGGTAAGTGCTGTGAGACTCATAGATATTGTAAGGTGGTTTTGGAAATTAAGACAGTAATAACGGTTTAAACGAAATTTGTCTGGATGTAATCAAACAAGGTGAAAAATCCTTTTGGATATTTAATAAGCTTGTCAAAAATATACTATTTCAAAAATGTTCGTCTGGCCGTTAATCAGTTGTAAGCTGATATCAATATAAATTTAGTATGGCGCTAGGTACCTAACATGCAAAAAGTGGGATGATTCTTTTTTTTTCTTCGGTCAAAGATAAATCTCATTTTGATTTTTGAAAGCCTTGAACTTCTTCAAACTAGCTTAAGTTGTCTACGTGCATAGGCAGTGCGTAGACCAAAAAAAATATATACTAAAAGAAAGAAAGAAAGAAAGTTATTTATTTGACAACAACATAGCACAGAAAGGACAGGTACACACAGAGAAAATAGATAAATAGACACAATAAATACCTAAAATTTTAACAAAAAAATAGTGACAAAGGGAAGATTTTTGTGCTAATTAGTCCCATCTGTGCCGTGTGGGCCAAATAGGTTCTGTCTCAGTTTAAGTTAAAATGAGTAAAATAACTCTACAGAACCCCTTCCAATTATTGAATATAAACTTTCATATCAAAATGCTCGTTCACCGAGGAAGCACTAGCGACAGACTGCGGCAAAAGAGACGTGAATAAACGAATTCATAATAATACATTCATCAAGTTTTCCCAGATCATACATTTCTCAATCTTATTTACTCCTACTAATATTATAAACGCGAAAGTTTGTGAGGATGGATGTTGTTACTCTTTCACGCAAAAACTACAAACGGCTTTTGATGAAACTTTACAGTAATATAGCTTACTAGCTTCTGCCCACGGCTTCGCCCGCGTCGAACCCTGATAAAAAGTAGCCTATGTGTTATTCTGATGTATAAGCTGTATTACTGTAAAGTTTCATTAAAATCCTTTCAGTAGATGGCGGTGGCGATAGCAAACAATACATTCACGTGGACTTTGATAACTTCTTACCACCGCATCATTTTTACTGGTCCTTAAGACATTCGTGGTTCCCCATTTTTGACATCATCAGCTCTAATACTCAGTGATCAGATCCTTTCAGAAACCAAAAAGAGAATAGTCAGAGACAATTCCAAATAATATCCGGGGAAAATGGTTGTGTGACCTGCAAATATTTGTCTGGGGGCTTAGTGTTTTTTCTATGTATAATACGTATGTATTTATAAAAAAAAGGATATACGTAGATTATCATTCATGTAAAGTACATATACAAGCTTAATACAAGCTCTGCTTAGTTTGGGGCTAAATAATGCTGTGTGAAAAATGACCAGCATTTTTTTTATATATTTAACCACGCTTGGCAACTGTCAGGATTCTACGTGACAGGTTGCAAACACATCACTGATTAGAATAACATTTTTTTTTGGTTTTAGGATCTTTGCTAAAATCCTATGCGATGTTCATTGTGATATTTTTTAACCCCTATGCGGTGAGGGGTGTTATAAACATGTGCATCTATGTATATGTCTGTGGCATCGTAGCTCCCAAACGGATGAACCGATTCTGATTTATTTTGTTTTGTTTGAAAGGTGATTTAATCGAGATTGTTCTCTCATAGAAGATCATCAGTTCTTTTCTAGTTGAATAAGTGATGTGACTATAGACTGTATTGATTACTATGTCTTCTAGGATGGTTCTTCAAATCAAATATCATACATCAAATATTTTTATTTTGAGAAAAATGATTGTATTGACTACTTATGAATAATAACTGAAAACTATAGGTAGGTACCTAAAACAAAACATAATCATCTGTTATATTATAGCTATAGCTATATTCTATAGCTTATTACATAAACTTAGGTACAAATTACTAAAAATGTAGTAGGTAGGAACTAACTATGTAGGTAGGTTATAAAAGGTAGGTCTTATCTTTACAAATCACTAGAGGGCGTTGTAATCAATGATGGAAATACACGAATGAAAAAATTGTCTGCAACGTTCTGAGTGCGAATGAATGTTTAAACTCACTGATCGAAAGTCAGGATATTTTTTTACAAAATTGGAAAAAAAAATCCTACCAGGCCAGCACGGCTTAGCAAAATCTATCTGCACCTTTCTCGGTGCACATCAGGAAGAACTGAGTTTCCACGGCGCGATATAAATCAATGTGTCGTTGGTAGGGCCAGTCGAGTTATTCTCTGGTGCGTCACGGTGTGTGACCCGAATTTCATGAATAATAGCTGCTTGTGTCCGGTAAATTAGGTAGAGTAGGGTCATTGCAGATACCTACCTATTCTTTACATTCGACGCTTGTTGCGGAAGATCGAGCTAAGCTCAGGAACAGGGATACAGGGATAAAATATTTATTTTAAAACGAATTATACACATTTTATTACATGCATATAATATATGTATACACTATATATATATATTGTTATTGGGTAGCCTAGTCCCTTCGGTCGTGAAAGATTTTTATCTAATTTGCGGTTTTTCCAAGCGGTGAGATTTTTTCCAGCCATAGGAACAAGCTAGATTAGTTGCGTCCCTGACTCCCGCTGCAAAATGTTATTCAAATCGCTTCCATCTATTTCCCAGTTTCTGCGAATGTCATCAAAATCGTTCGAGCTGTTTCCAAAGTTTTCCTTACCTGAAGAAGCAAATCAGACTAAAATAAGCGAAATGAATCAACTTTCGTCATTTTAGAATTTGGAGATATTGCGAAATTATAGATGTGAGTTTGAATGTTTGATACTAAGACACATTAAAAACGGCTAAACAAATTTGGATGGAAATAAAATCACATTTATGCTACTTTTTATCCGGGTACCACGATAGGTACAACTTTCTTTATTCGAATCCTACTAATGTCAAGAGTGAAAAAGTTTGGATGTCTGTCCTACTAATATTATAAAGCCAAAGTTTTGATGTTTTACACCAAAGCTAATATATACAGGTATAGAGATCATGACCCAAAATTATACATGGGCTATTTTTAATCCAGGTACAACGCGATTGAAGCCGTGACTTCAGGGCAGTCCTTAAATATATATGTTTTTTAATCAAGCCTAGCCTGTATTTTTACTCGCGACGCAATGAGTTGGTTAATGTATTAGAAATACCAGGTTGTTTGGTGTTTTCTTTGTTAATATTTTTTTAGTAGTCATGTTAATTTGTTCACTTCTTCTTTCTAATTGCCTTGTATAACTTCAAAGAAATTTGGATCCATTAATATAACGAAGATTGAACAAACAATAGAGACAGGTCGTCAAAAAGAAGTTGTTTAAAATTAAATAAGAGAATGTCTGTTATACACCATGTATTTAGTTTCAAAGATCAACTCTGCAAAGTAACTTTCACAAAGGAAATAAAATATCTACCTGGTAAGTTTATAAAGTAGTCAACTTCAATCAAATTCAGTTCCTATTTGTTTTAAAATGAGTTGCGTGTGAAAACCCCCAGCCTGTGTGTCTTTATAAAGTTTAAATTTTATATATATGAACAAGAGAAAAGAAGGACTCACGTCACATACTGCATACTTTCTGACTAACGCATACACCTAAAATAGTATGTCGATTAGTCGCCATTGCTAAAATGATAGCACAATTCTGGTTAATGAGAGAACTCACTTTTATAGTCGCCTATGTATGCACTTTGAAATTAGGCGGCGCTATTTTATTTTATTTGGTAAGTTATTGTTGAATTACGACCTTACGGCGTAGTGGGCGAAGGCCCGCCCGAAACACAGAAGGTTGTAGGTTCAATTCCCGTCGCGGGACAAATGTTTGTAGGATCTGCAAATATTTATCTCGGGTTTGGATATTTTATAACTATGATTATGCAAGTATTTACAAAAAAAATGTAAGCAGTATACCAGTCATGTAGTTCCCATAACACAAGCTCTGCTTACTTTGGGGCTAGATGATGTCGTGTGAAAATGTCCAGCATTATTTATTTTATTTTGTTTTTCATTTGTTTCGCAACAAGTCATTAGGGAAACCAAATTGGGGGTATCAAAATTTCATAAAAAAACTTGTGTTTGATCCGAACTTTTTCTAGAAATCTATGGAAAATTCGAGGTACTCTATTTACATGCCTTTATCGATTTTGGTATAATCACGGTAGAGGTTTACGGGGCGAGAAAACAGTCTTACTTGGTTTAACGGCTGAGGAAATTCCAGCACTTGGAAACATCTTAGCTCCTGAGAAAAGCTCTGTAGAAAATCTTGTGGGGCTAGATAAAAATACATTATGAAACAACATTGGCTTTTATATGAAAATGAAAAGAAAACTCATGAAATAATTCTGAAAGCCTAGTTTGCTCGAGATGCATAAAAAATGTTATTTTTTGCAATAAGACTGCTATTATGCGTATGAAACGACAGTCATTTTTGTCCGGGAGTTTTCCTTACATATACTTCATCCTATTGCTTGTAACCTCTAGCTAAGGATGGAATAGGGAAGCCTTTCTCAGCGCAATGCAAATAAAAAAAACCGTTTAAATTTCGGGTCTCTGATGATTAACTGATTATGATTGACAGACAGTCAATGGATCAGTTGATACCTGACTATTTATATGTTCAAATGATCTTTGTTTGTCTAGTGTATGTACACAGCGCAGCTTTCAACACATTTAGTATGCACTAATGAAATATTTTTAATATTTTGTGTGGCATAAACTACTAAAAAAAGTCAGTCAAGCACGCCTTACTTTTCCTAAGATTATTGTACACTGGCATTACACCAAGTTATCTACAAATAAAATAACTCGAACATCCTAAAGAATCAATAGTTATTTGAAATCGTCAGCTAGCTAACAACACCGCGTAAATCGATTATCCTAACTTTTCAGGAGAACCAAAAAACTGTTTTATTAACTCCACACAAGTCCACAGAATTGAAATTGCTAACGATGAAATTGAAACTGTGATTGGTTGAAATGCAATGTTTGTATTGGTGAACAGAAGCGCAGTTAAAAGATCTAACCAATGGCATAAAAATGTCATCATCATCATTATCAACATCAGCCTATATTAGTGCACTGCTGGTCATAGGCCTCCCCTAATGAGCGCCATAGCGCCCTGTCTTCAGCTTGCCGCATCCAGCATCTGCCTGCAGTCTTTCGCAGATCGTCATCCCACCTGGCCGGAGGGCGTCCTACACTACGTTTGCCGAGTCGCGGTCTCCACTCAAGAACACGTTTACCCCAGCGGTTATCGGTTCTTCGCGAGATATGACCGGTCCACTGCTTGCTAATTCGTTGAGCTATATCGATAACTTTGGTTCTCTAACGGATGTATTCGTTACGAATCTTATCCTTCAGAGAGACTCAAATAATAATATAAGCATAAAAATGTAAAAACCGCAAAATTTCGACTTGAGCGGTGTTGTTAGCTAGCCGACGAAATGTCACTTTGATACTACCTATTGTGGCTCAAGGCGCAGCGTCACTTATCACTTTAAAAGCTAGAGCCCAAAATATCCAGATTTAAAGTTAGATCGGCAAACCTACCAGATTCTGTTCAATTCTGTAACATCGCATATAGCTGAAAATAGATGTCACAGTTTGAAATTTAGTTCAATTGCTGCTAGCGATGCCTCTTGCTGATTCTTCGATCGCAATTCGACACTTAGACACTAAACATGTGAACAATAATTTGCGTTAAATACGTCTTGTATGTAAATATAATTTTATCAGTTCCTTTCATCAGGTGAGTCGAATGCCTGTTTGCCTTGACATAACATAAAACAAATCTGATTTGGAGGTCGTGGATTCAAACCCGTTCATGCACAAATGGAAAATCCGAAACAATGGTGCTCACAATAATAACGATGCTAGTTTAAAAAACAAATATTAGGTACTTATTAATCTAATTCGAAGAAAACAATATTTTACCTGATTTTACCATAGCGGTTACTAGCTTTTAGGTTATTTTCCTAGATAGATAGATAAATCATTTATTTGCAACTACTTATTAATTAAGTATATAACTAAGACGATTGGACTGCTGATGAGATAGTAGCCACAAATTGGGATGGGACACAGCATAAAGCGCCGCAGACCTGGTGAAGGTAAGCAGCGCGCTGATCTTCCGTCCTCTCCCAATATCAGTAGCGGATAGCTTCGATATAAAACTAACAGTTTCTTATCCAGGTACTTATATACGAGTAAGCTTAAAGAAGAATAGTTCAATACATTCATTTACTAATTTCTTACAAACTTAGTTAGAAGTATGTAAGTAAACTTTTTATTTTACAAATATTGATAAATCAATTTAGTCGCAATTTATATTCAGAAGCCTAATTGGTAATATTAATTATTGTCAAAAATTGGTGAACAAGTCTTTAGATCTATAAACTTAGGGCTATAATCAGGTAGGCATGATAACATAAAAATAACAATAATAAACAGAGAACAGACATGGATCTATAAACATAGTATAAGTATAGCATAAAGGGCAGTATCCAGAATCCAGAATATCACAAGCAGTGAACTTCCTGGCTAAGCGTTTTTTTTTTTAGGTTTTATTGCTAGTATGTAGGTATTGTTTGTGTAAATCCCGTGTGTGTATTATCTGTTTGATATCTATTGTGCAACGTTTGTAAATTAATGTTTTTTCTTCTTCTATATTTTCTTTTCAGGATCACTATACTTCAACCGGTCAGGATGCTGGACACGAAATAACCGGCCATTAACGAATTAATTAATAAGAACACCCCGAAAAAACGTGGACCATTTGATTAAACCTAGCAAAAGTATTTTGTTTCACAGGAATGGGTTCAAAAGCTCTTCATAATTTATAATTGTAATAACGGGATTTTTCACGTACCGTTACAGCATTGTAGACATTTTTTTAGTTACCTATTTTATTTTAACCAAGAATTTTTGGAATTTGATTATAGGATGCTTTGATTTCAGATTATTTTCCCAGTTCATATTGTAGCCTTCACTGATTTTGATATTGGTGCTTTAACCGATAGTACGGCACGTGAAAATTCCCGTTTTAGAATATGAATACTTAAATTCACAATAGTTTTTGGAATAAAATTTTCCCCGTTCTATAGAAAATAATAGGAAGGCTATATTTATAAAAACATAATGTATTTAATAGCACCTGCAGGGGAAGTGAGGTCGTGCCGTTGTAATGTCCCGCACATTCTAGCTAGGTAGTGATGTTCTAGACATGATATTGCTTTCCACAAGCATTGGCCTCAATTCTGTAGAACACTAACTAAACTTAATTTAAACTGTCGCTCTCTTTTACTGATAGTGCAAGCAAGAAAGAGATAGCTACAAGTATATTTTGTAATTTGGACTAAAGTATCCCGTATCTGTCCCGTCACTAGCCGGCACAAATGAACTGGTCAGGCTGGTTTTAAACTTATATCAATAACAATTATGTTTCTTGATATTTTGTAATTTGGACGAAAGTATCCCGTATCTGCCCCATCACTAGTCGGCACAAATGCACTGGTCAGACACGTGGGGTCGTTAGGCGCGGGTCGTCTACGTGTCTATCTTCTACGTACGTAGGACGTGAGGGGTCTCTTCGTTGTTACTTTTACATTACGGATTACGTTTTTATCTATTAGTGCGTACGTCATTGTAATCTTGATGTTAATTAAATAATCTTATCTCCTAGAAGGCGGTAAATTGACGACTTCTGTGGTGCAATGGGCAAAGATGGTTAAGACGCAGATGGTTGCGGGTTCGATTCCTGCCGCGAGACAAATGTTTGTATCATCTGCAAATATTTGTCTCTGATCTGGGTGTTTTCTAGGTATAATATGTATGTATATACAAAAAAATATATAAGTAGTATATCAGTCATGTAGTTCCCATAATACAAGCTCTGCTTAGTTCGGGGCTAGATGATGCTGTGTGAAAATGTCCAGCATTATTTATTTCAAAACTTGCAAACGTTCAGACCGATTTTGATTTTCACTGAATTTTGGACTTTTTAATTTTGGTATAATCGATATTTTGTTAGTATTTGGACAAAAATAACCTCGTACGAAACTCCTGGCATTTCCAGAACCCTAGGGGCTTATTGCTAATACAATAATTTAGAAGATTTTTTGATTGTATTTAGCGAAGGACTCATAACTAACATACTCGTAGCTTGAACATCCTTGGGAATAAAGCGGTTTTGTTTTACTTAGGACCTATAACTGACTGTACCTTCAGTTTACAGGAGTAGGTATGCCACCTACAGGTATATAGATATGTACCTGTTGGTGGCGCGCAATTTATTTAGCAATACTTGTTATCAGTAAGTAAGTACGTTTTTATAGGTAGATATGTAAGTATCTATTTAAATGTTATTGTATCATTTGATAAATCAAGACGTTTTTTATCCAAATACCCTTAATGATTTAACGGTTTGAATATTTTATGAATAAGTTTACTTAACTCAATTGGCATCACGCTATAGCTGAATAAAGGAACATCTAAGTCAGTTTGCTCATTATTCTATGTCTTCAGGAATCGGCAGAAATTCATAAAATCTTAAACCTTCCTACTTAGTTTCTAAGTCGACGATGATTAAACGTGATTCCAATAAATAAATAGGTTACTGACTATATGACTCAACAGAACAACTTTCATAGAATTAAATTTATCGTGGTTTGGTATCATTTTATAATATAATTACGACTATACCACGTACTTTACTATTATCCTGCTGACGTTTCGTTGACCGTTTAGAGGTCCTTCCTCATGAGCACCGTCCGCGACCACGCTCGACAGTCGTGAGACGGGAACTGATGAACTGAACTGACGGGGGGTGCTCATGAGGAAGGACCTCTAAACGGTCAACGAAACGTCAGCATCAGAATAGTAAAGTACGTGGTATAATCGTAATTATATTCTAAAAAGAACAACTTTCATCTATAATACTCGTAAATATAGCCAAGTACTATTGGGTCCAAGCCGTACTATCATCATCGTATAGATTCTTGTTGCCAATCAAACTTGCTCGAAGTTTATCCCAATTAGGTACGTGTATTAGGTACTGCCCAGTGTTTCAAGGTCCCAGGTATGTCCATTTTCCTCTGTAGCTATTTACAGGCTTACTCACTCGTATATGGCATTAGGGTCAGCCGAAACAAACTGGGAAAGTTTGCGATGGGGCTAATTTCGTTGTCACGTACATACCCTACCATGAATCTTTGAGGAATGGTCTTTTTGTTCCACAATGTTTGCGCTCAAGATGTTCCAGAGACAGTACCGGAGCGGAATATCTAATGAGATATCACGAAGAGATATGGCGTAGCTTGCTCGCTTTTCCCAAATCTTCTAGGAGTTTAACATATTACACATGATGCTTATAAAAATCATCAAAATCATAAAAATCAGCATACTCTGTACGCAGATTCTTTTTTTTAACACTCATGATTAACATACATACTTAGTCCTGACCCTACACTATGATTCTCTGTATCGTAGGCGTCAGAAACTAGGACGTGGTACTGCAACACCGAGATCCGAGACAAATATCTACAGAATATACAAACATTCTAGCCCCGCAGCTAGAATCGAATCCGTACCTCTTGCGTCACAGCTGATTAGGTACTCGCGCCACTGAGTTCGTTGAATTTACCAAGGTCGATACATGAGAATACCAAGTAGAACGTAGTCAAAGCGACTCCAAACATTATTATGTTGGTAGCTATAATGTCCAAGTGTTGGACAGTTAGAGTTCCATGTGACATGTTACATCTCGCCTGCCGCGCTGAAATTTTACAAAGTCATTAAAGTTGAACGGATTCAACTTCGAGTTTTATTCCCGTAGTAGGTACATTCTAAAGTACTGAGCGAACAATGTCAACTTACAGGACCTAAAGTACCCTATTTAATGTACCTACGTGTGTGATGTTTCTTTAAAGAATTACACCATATGGTTTGTCGGAGTGAACTATTTATTAAATTACGAAAGTAGCAGGGAAAATGTCATGAGTTTTTCTTTCATCGGGTTTTGATTGCTTATTTCATAGAAGCTTCTTTTGGTAAAACCTATCAAAGAACGTTATACAATACGATTGTAAAAAATACATTACCATCGGTTTAGCTGTTTTGGAGAAAAAAGGTAACAGACCAAACAAAGTAAAAATACATACATACACGAACAAACAGACTCGAATAGAATAAACAAACATCGTCTGAATTTCCGGAAAAATACAATCTGGTTCCAGACAGACCTCTGGGTCTCGCAATACTGCTTGGCAGAAATAAGTATTGAGGTACTAACTGAAGATGAATCAGCTGCCCACTAATTCCTGCTATAGGTGGGCGTATCTACTCAACACGAACAAATCCTCAACAACCCGAGATCTCTTCGCGAAGCCTGCGAAGAATCCAAGAAGCTTCTGTGCTTCTAGGTGGAGTTAGGGTGGCTAGTCATCTAGCCAGGTTTTCACTTTAATGGACCTTAGATTCCGAATGCGGAAAAGTGAGTCTACATACATAAATAGTGGTACTATCACGGTAAAGTTTCGGTTTGAAGGTTATGGGCAGTAAAATTACAGGCTCATTAGACTTTTCACCCGTTATGTCTTTCTCAGTTGGGTCGTATTCTTGTTTGCCACATTAGTTGTATGCAAAAAACTTTTATTACTACTATTAGTTAAATAAATAGTGATTTTCTCAAACCAGGGCCTCGCTATCTGATTGCCTCAAATTGTATTTTTTCCATTTTTTCACTTTTTCCGCGATAAAGGTTTTTTTAAATTAATAACTTCCTTGGACGTACACCATAGCTCTACTACTTCTAAAATAGAAGTAATAATACTTATAGCTAATAGAATACACGAGTATTCTATTAACAATTACTAGTGAACTAACTAGTTTTGGGAAGGTCAGGTGAAATTGAAACACGTAACACTGATTATAAACTTTCATTACACTTGTTAGTGACTTGTTACTCCGTTCAACACTTCTTTACGACTGCCTCGAATACACCAACTGGGTTCTACATTTCACTTCCCTTCCAGTTTAAACGTGACGTGACAAAAACGAAAGCCCCTGATTGGCTACAGAACTCTTAGTCAAATCAACCACTGGTTAAATGATATATTCAATATTCAACAAGTCAATTGAGTATCTAATATGAGTAATATCTTCGAACAAATTGTCATCCGAGCAATAACTTAATTACCATGTATATAAAATTAAAAACTATCTAAAAAAAATAACAAGGATTACATAATAATTTACTTGATTACAATGGACAGTCCTAACACTAGCTACTAGTTCCACCTATTGTAGCTCACTAGCCGCAATCAGAGCCAGTGAGATACACAAAGGCCGGAATCAACCACTAATCCGCTTCACCAACAGACTCGCTCGATTCAACTGCGAATATGCTCTAGATCTACCAGGTTAAGGTCACTTCACACCGGCAATTTCTGAGGCTGTCATTAAAACCGCCGGATATCAACGTCACGACCAACCAACGATTTTGAGACGCCACCATCTAACGATTTTTCGCACTGATTTCCTGACATAAAGTGTTCGGAAAATAAGTAAATTTTCTATCATCGATTGCAGCGCCCCCTTCTGACATTTAGCTTTAAAATATTTCTAAGAACATTGAAGATATACAAATCTATTGCAAAAAACAGCATTACTATCCTATCCTTAATTAAGCCGTTTCGTATTGGTAACAGACAAACAAACAAACAACCTGAGTCAAATGCACATAATGACTCCTTACGTCACGGGTAATGAACGAATGTCCTTAATTTATTTCTTGTATCATGAAGAAATAAATTAAGGACAAGGAAGTACCTTCAATCTTATTTTTGTAACAGCACCTTAAGACTTAACGATCTGCCGATAACTTTCTGTTAACTACCAAAAGATTAGAATCTAAGAGTTTTGCCTGAAATACAAAGGTTGAAAGTTATCGGTAGCAGGTATATACAGTTTGAAAACAATTTCTTGAACTATAAATTCCATGAATATTGAAAAACCTTATTTGGAAAATTATAGAACGGGGGTTTTTGTTTTCAAAACTGTTATGAAAACCTATGTGAGAAAACCGGAATAGCCTAAAACTGACAACTTTAAAGCATGACGCTATATCGGTTAGAATTGTTACTACTATGCGTAACGTGGGCATGTGCAAAAAATGATGTTTGGAGTAGCTCTGGAGTCTAGACAAATACCTCACGCTTACTTTTCCTTTCACGCAAACGCAATTTTTTCTAGGTAAGACTTGGCGGCTGTCACGTGAAATGACCACACAATTCAATCTTTCCGCAGGCGTTAACGCCAACAGAAAGTGGTATTTGACTAGACACCTTGATTACCTCCAGCTTAGTTTCCTCACAGATCTGCAGTCTGAGTATAAATCATTATGATGTCCATAATAGGAAATATCTATAAGAATAATATAATACAAACATTGGTTTACATACGACTAATTTGTTCACATCCCATCATAAATGAAATAAAATGTAAACACTTGTCAACACAACGAACTCGCAAATAAAACAAAACAAAATAAAGATTGAAACACGAGTTTCAATGACAACGAATAAGAGGCACTCTGTCTCTCCCGCGGGAAATGTTGACATGAAATACTGGAAAAAATACATCTAAAGAGGAGTGGATGTAGAAAAGCGTAGTGTGCATTTCACTATACTTTTATATCTGTTAGATGATTGAGTATCAATTTTTAAATTTCAATCATTAATTAAATATCAGTAAAATGGCTGATAGTCACCGATTTACTAATCTATGATTTTTTTATTATCTGTGACTAAAATGCACATACCTTTGATCTCAATTACGAGTGCCCCATACCCTAGATAAATAGCTACGAATTGGTTTTAATCCAATTGGTATTGAAACCAACTCCGTGACTATTAGACACTGATGTTTATTCTAACAGTCTTTGGTAAATCGTAATTTCAAAATCATCTGTGATCATTTAGTTACGAGTAATTTCAAAATTGGCTTTGATTTAAAATATCGTCTCTCTAAAGAAGCCATGAAGTTGCTAATATATCTTATAATTGCCCAATTTTCGATCCTAGGTCATGGGTTTGAAATAGTGGTGGGATGAAGTTACAAAAAAAAAATGCGTAAACTTTCACAAAAAAATGTGACTTTTACTAAATTTTCAAATACTTTTTCCGATAGGATGCAGTCGTTTTGCTTTATAATGGAAAACGTTGCATTCTTAAAGTGGCCTTATAGTTATATTACATAGTGTTTGTCAAACCCTTCGGTTTGATCTTGATGATTGTTTAGTAAAATTAGCAAGATTTCATGAGCTCGGGTGAAGGGCAAATGAATTCAAGTTGACGCATGTTTACCGCCTCTAAAAGGTTGTACAAACATTTAAATTTAAATTATGTATGCTTAGGACTTTAATTTGGGAAAACAAACGAGAATGTATGCGAAAGCAATAACCATTAGCTTTGCAGAACAGTTTCATTTGGCACCACATTAAAATGAAGGTTCATCTCACACTGAAGGATGATAAAAAAACTCAGCCGTGTTTGCTGCCTTATTGGTTTCGACTTAGTTGCGACGAATTGATGAATAAATATAATCTTAAATTCACATAGTTTATGTAAATGATCCCTGTAATTCATTGATTTGCTATTGTACCTATATATTCTAAAAGTTGCTCAATGAAATAAGGCCATTTTTATAGTAAATACGGCATCCTGAGATAAAGAAGTTTCATCATATGTTTCAAGTCACAACATCGCATACCATTTAATTTTGGCGCACCGAGCACTAAGACAAAATCTCATCTAGAAATGACTTATTATAATCGACGAATAGGTACGCAAGTGTGTAAAATTTTAAAACTACTTATGTCATACAGATAATGTTTTCAACGGACCACTCCGAGGATATCCCTTGCACAACAAAACAAAAAAAAAGCATACAAACATCTTTTGAAGTCAATTTGAAATTGAAATTGTGAACAAAGAACCTGACTGTAAAAAAAAACGTGCTCCTTTTTGGGGTTAGATCGGTATTTGGGAGTGAAACTTCCGTTAGAACTATTACATTTTCTGAGCCATAAGTGTGTAATTGAACTTTAATTGCAATATATGTATATATGTAATAATTGATGTAATTGAATTAACTTGGACGTAATTCTCATCAGAATAGAGTCCCAGAGATTAAGGCAAAAATGTTTGGGCGTTTGTCTGGAATGAGGCACTTACTGAAATGTCCTTAATACAAATAAATAGAGTAGGAAGTAAACGAATTCCTAGTTTCCGGGCTTAAATCAGCTCATTAAAGCTTAATACTAATGGCTCAGATTAGGACGAGTTTTAAATTGAGACATTAAAAGGAAAAAGATTGATTGTTAAGATGTTATTTTGGTACCCAAAAATTTCGTAACGGCTAAACCGATTTGCATGGGAATCAATAACGTACTTAAAACACACCTATGTACCTACTTATTTTTTTATTTGAGTGCCACTTGAAATTTTACTCCCTATGATTGAGGGCACAGTTACCTCTAGGACCCCTAGGTGAAAAAAATGGCTATATTCCGAGGCAAATTCGATATACAGACAGTTTTTGCACGAGGCTTATTTCTCGAAATATCGTATTTGCAGACACTCCCTAGAGTATCCGCAAATACGATACGTCCTCGAAATGCGAGTTAAAGGTTACATTAACGTCGAATGGTCTGAGGTTGGCAGGTAGAAAATGTTTTTAGCATTAAGCTCACATTTTGTACAATCTAATTTTTTGTGCAATAAAGAATTAAATAATGTAACCGAAAGTACTTAATTTTCATTACAATAATTTAAAGGACATTAATGTCAAAAAAGCTACTTCAAATAACGGTCAATTTCAAATAAATTTTTCATGAGGGGAAAAATAAAGAGTATCCTACCTTAAACTAGACCCTACACATTAAAAAAAGAGTCATTAAAATCGGTTCAGAATTGGCAAAGATATCGCGTAACAAACACACAAAAAATATACAGATAAGTTGAGAACCGCCGCCTTTTTTGAAGTCGTTTTATAAAATTTAAATCGCGATACGTTTGCAGTCCCAAGTTTACGGTTTCTATCCTGTTGGTACTTTATCATCAGATTCTCTCGTGCTTACGTTATTTTTCTCACATGGGATGACACTTTCGAATAAAAAATAAAAGTAAAATCAACAACAAAAATGTTTCGGCTTGTCGTTATTGCATAAGATAATGATGTTTTAACTATTACGGGAAAAATAGTTATCAGGAATAAAACTTTTATGGGACCATTTCGGGATCATTTTCTTTACAAAAACAAAATAATCATCAAAATCGGTTTATAATTAGCGAATATATTAAGTAACAAACCCACACAATAATAATAATAAATAAATACAGCTGAATTGAGAAACTTCTCCTTTTTTTGAAGTCGTGTAAAAACGACACAAGTTAAAACGTTCACATATGTTTTGTTTTCGGTGCGTGTCGAGAACCATGGTCTGACTATTCCTTGAATGAATGAATGAATGAAAAACTTTATTGTACACCTAAATCAAATAACGATAACAAAATCTTATTATAAAGAAGGTACAATGGGCAGTCTTATCGCTTAAAATCGAGAGGATAGTAAGTGATTGTGAATGTACACAAAATAATAATAAAAGAATATTAACTACATCATAAATATACATATACATATATACATAAATACACATACACATTATAAGACGTGTCGGTAAAAGAGCTATGATGTTTCTGTCAGATAAAAGAGCTTCACACAAGTTTTGAATACGGCTAGAAACTGGGCCTTATGTTCTCCTTGTAAAGTCCATTCCACGAAGCCAATCCCCGTCGAAATAGTCTACGGGGATAGTATCTAGCGGTATGGAAAATCTTTATTTTCTAACTTATTTTCCACTAGCTGATATTTAATACCTCAAATGGCCGCTGCACTTTCGTGAGAAGGACTCTATATTCGTACATTTACCCGAACCGGCCTACCACTGCGCTGCAAAAGCCCTTTTCGGCCACAAAATTTGCGGTCGAGCGGTGGTTTAATTAAGCTGCATGTGCGGTAATTGCGCCTAAAATTCCCTGTGAGCTAGAAACAAGAGTATTTTATATTCCTCTAATGAGGATACTTAGTAGACCTACCAGCTCGTGAATTAAGCTGTGAATGAACTGCGGGCACACAGACTGAAAACCAGCATCGGTAACGTAGTACCTAGATTTTTAAAAGACTAAAGACGGTGTAGAATTCGGATTAAAAATGCATTTTATGACGCAGACTCCTATCACATAGCACATATGATTAAAATCAGTTTGTTCAAATACAGTTTACGATTGGTGTGCGTAGAAACGTCCTTGTTGAAGGTTTTTTCTTTAAATATAAAACGCAATAAGGCGACGATGGAACGGCCGAGAAGGCATTCGCAGAACGACCTAACGAACGAACGAACGATAATTAAATAAAAATTGTAAAAGTGAAATATTTTGAAAGGAGTAATTTGCGATGTTTACTTGTTTACTCTTAAACAAAGTTTTGCAAATTACTTCTTTCATTCTTACCATATTATCATTTTGTTTTGTTACGTCGTATAAGGTGAAAACACAAAACAAAATGTCGTTCTGCTCATCTTAGAACATACTTTCAGTTGTTATATACTAGTTTCGGCCCATGGCTTCATTTGCGAGGTATACGTAAAAAGTATCCTATATGCTATTCTTGGTAGCTTATGTGCAAATAGTAAGGTGTGTCTATCTGGCATTTTCAAAATGTCGAACTCCGCTGTGCTAGAACCATTTTGTTCATAGGAATACTCATTTTGTTCATTGTTTTGTTCATACACAATTCCAACATCCTTTCTGCTACTAAAATGAGTTTGTTATAACAGAATCGTCGGAGGAGAATGATTTTACAACTTTTTCGTAAATCACGTCGGGTCTGATCATTTTACTACATAATTTATGGCGCCAATTAATTTGTTCGTAGTCCCTTTCAGTTTTGACTTTTATCTAGAGGGGTAGAGAAAGTATTATCTTATGAACCTCAAAAATTTTTGTTACACCTAAAGCGTGAAAACACTTTTGTGCCACTTGCTGAAAGCAATCATTTAATTTACATTCAACTACTACTGCACTAGTTACCGCCTGCACTAACCATAGGCAAATACTTAGATGTGTAATATAAACAATAAAAATGCCAGTAATTTACTTAAGCTAATTGCAGAGAGTTCCATAGTCTAGGAATCATCATTTACAGCATCTAAATGATGATGATGATGATTCTAGCCAATTCCGGCTGCAGTGCCTATGTGTGTACTGACCAGGTATGTTTAACTCTATTAAGTAGATAGATATACTATATAATTAACTAATGAGACCATCAAGGTCTGCCCTTTGACGCGTTTTCTGGTAACTTATGTCAGTTACCAGAAAACGCGTTACTCAATTTTGTTGGAGAATGTGTGAGCCCATTTTGTGATAATGACCTTATGTTCTAGATTTCATTTCATCTCGTTTCTTATTCTACTGCTTGACGTAGGCCGTAGGACGTAGGTTTTAATGTGTTATAGTTTATAATGTATTTTTATTCATTCATTCATTCACGTAGTTGAAAAAACATATAAGTAGGACGTGATTGTAGAAATCATCTTCATTTCTCATTAATTAACTAAACTACATAAAGTAAGTGCAAAAACCGTACTATTTCAAACATAAAATTCCTTTCATGCTTTATAAATCTTTAGAGCGTAAATTATCTTCGATTTTTCATAGAGTTTACTTAGTTAGTATTCAAAAAACGTCATTCTTTTTTAAAATACCCGGCTCTTAAGCTTTTCTTCAGGATAAAAAAAAGGTTTTTAAGGATGCTTCGTCAGATGTTACGTAGAAAAACTGTCATAAATGTGAAATAACCATTTTATATTCATCAGAATCACATTCAACACCTACTAGTGGAAAAACGGAACAGGTCTCTAAAAAAACAATCATTTAATATCTACTTGAAGCTCTCGTTGAAGAAACCCTCAATTTTCGTATTTTGTAATGTAGTAGTATTAGAAACATAATCACGGGAAGTATAATTAAAAAAACTACGAAAATAGTTCGATGAAAATCATACATACATAACTCACGCCTGTTTCCCTGAGGGGTAGGCAAAGACTACGGATTTCCACTTGCTACGATCCTGACATACCTCTTTCTTCACTCTCATTACATTCTTCATACATGCTCGCCGGTTTTGGGTATTCTTGACCTGACCTTTCTCTAGAATGTCTCCAATCTGGTCAGAGTACGTTCGCCGGGGTCTACCCTTTCCAATTATCCCATTCACGCTTCCCTTATATACATGTTTCGTCATTCTCCTTTCGTCCATCCTTTCTACATGCCCAAACCACCTTAGCATACCATTCTCTATTCTTGTCACTACATCTTCACTCCACAACGCTCTCTTATCACACTAAAAAAACAATCCAATGAATACAGATAATCGTTTATTGTCATACTGTGTACGAAGATAAAGTAAATTGGTAACATTATGTAAAAACAGTTACCCTTCTTGGGCAAATAATGATAAAAAATAATGTAGAAAAACAAACAGGAAACAAGGAACAAGATCCATTAGAAATCATAATAAAAATATTTTTTTATATTATAGAAAACTTTTGAAATCAGATTTTTTTTTAAAGAGTTACGAAACATTGGACGATTTAAACATTTAATAGAAATAATAATAATAATGTCTTTATAATAATGTGGGACATTTCGTTTTCTATGTATAATATGTGTGCATTTCCAAAAAAAGTATATAAGTGGTAAAAGTATATCAGTCATGTAGTTCCCATAATACAAGCTCTGCTTAGTTTGGGGCTAGATGATGCTGTGTGAAAAATGACCAGCAGCAGCATTGTTAAAACTAGTCGAATTTGAAAAAAGTAGCCTATGTGTTATTCTGATGTATAAGCTATATTACTGTAAAGTTTCATTAAAATCCGTTCAGTAGTTTTTGCGTGAAAGAGTAACAAACATCTGTCCTCACAAATTTTCGCGTTTATAATATTAGTAGGAAGTGGGATTTAACATGACGTTACAACCCTAAGGAGTCTAGAAAAATACGTAATAGCGTGGGCAGCCGACGCGACGCGGTGGACTGTGTGACGAGGTCGGCGGTGGCGCAGCTAGTTTGTGTTTACAATACAAGGATTGGAGATCATGATACGTCCGTCAAGCTCAGCGAACACCGGCGTCTGTAGCCTGATGTAGTTCATAACGACATCATAGTCGACTCCAACCACTCTCACGTTCTGACGGTTATTTGATAACATCTGGAACATTAAATAAAATATTTAATACTTTGAATACACACAAGAGCCTTGTTGGCGGGCGGTACCCGACTTCCAATCTGAAGGTCATGCACCAATGGCTCAATGGATTTTTCTACCCGTAAAATTTATACGCGTTAATATGTGTTCAAAATGGTGAAGGAAAACATCGTGAGGAAACCGGCATTTGCCATCATATAGTGCTCCAATAAGCGGCGATTGGCTTGCAACCTGTTACGCGGAATGTTAACTACTTGCAAATCGCATGTGCCAAATGTAATGTTTGTACGTGTCTCTGACAACCACCTACTTGGTACCCTCAAGAAAATGTACAAGTCAAAGTCAAGTCAAAATTAATTAATTAATTAAAATCACAAGGATCACTTTGAAACGTCGGTTTTTATCTACTACCTGTTCTTCCGTGACAAGACCAGGAAAGAAAGAAAAAAACAAGGCTGGTTATTCTTTTTAATGTTCCTTTTACAAAACAATAGATTTGAGTTGGAACATTTTCAATCTTAAAAGTTTGTGTCATCTAAATAAACTGATATTTTATAGTATGCCTTTTTATAAAGTTTTTGTTTGATTACGATTTTAATTGAAATTTTTTGTATATCTCTTGGGAGTTTGTTATAAAAGTATGTATATGTATATATACCTGCTGAGTATATGTATCTGAGTATATCCATCATGGGGAATACAGACATGAGCGTGTTTTTTTAGATATTTTATTTATTTAACAAAATCACACAGCTGCCAGAGACTTAACTTTTTTAATACAGTCGCTAAACTAGATATAGAAAAATAAGATGTTACGGGACAAATGTTTGTATGATCTGCAAATATTTGTCTGGGGTCTGAGTGTTTTCTATATATAGTATTTATTTAATCAGTTTACTTTAACTTAACTTTTTTTTTACTTTATTATTATTATTATTTCTCAAAGAACATAATTATAGTTCACTTATTGTATGAGAAAACAAAATTTTGAGTACCTACTTATAAGTAAGTATTTACTTAAATATATATCTTAGTACGAAAATATAAACTATTGCATTTATTTTAACACACACTAATAGATTGCCCTATTTTTAATTTTTAATAGGACCAATTTTAAGTCTAGCATTTTAAAATACTGGTAACTGGTAATGTCAAAGTTGTGATTGTGGGAATAGTAGCATAACATACATAATAATGCTGAACTTTTTTCACACAGCGTTATCTAGCCCCAAACTAAGCAGAGCCTGTATTATGGGAACTAAATGACTGTAAGACTACTTACATACTTTTTTTGTTAATACATACATATTATACATAGAAAACACCCAGACCCGAGACAAATATTTGGAGTTCATACAAACATTTTGTTCCTCGGCGGGAATGGAACCCGTAACCGCGTCTCAGACCCCCACTGCGCCACAGAGGCTGTCAGGTAAATATTCTGAACAAATTAATGATAGGTAGGTACAAGATATTAAATAGATCAAGGCATTTTCTGAAACATATTATGTGTTTGGGGATTTTGATTTTGTTAACACAAGTTTTTGAGGATTAAGGCATATTTTTTTTACAGTCAATAGAAACACAGTGCTGAACCCACAAAAGATTCGATGTGTCGTAGGTTTCAGAAACTACGAGTAGGTACCGTGGTGAAATTGATCAAAGCATTTTCTGTTACAAGTTTTCGAGGCTTTAGTCATTTTGTTATTTAAACCAATCAGATCACTGATAGGGAACGGCATGTTTTTTTTGCCCAATCAAATGTGAGGATCGATCTCAGTAACTCACAGTATAATTTCCTCCTCCATTCCCCATGAAATCCGAGGTTATAACCTTGTACTTGTCGAGCTGAATTGGTTCATATCTCGGCACACTGCACTCTATACATCGTACTGTGACATTCAACACCCTCTCGCCTAGAGGTCGACCATCGACTACTAACCGAATTCCTGGAAAAGTACGGATTACTGAAAGGCCATATCTTCACATAAAGAAGGCTACCCGTGCCTTTGACTAGCATTTACCGGACGAGACTATCACACGGAATATATGATTTGTAAACCAAACTGTCATTCCCGTAATAAGCAGTCTGTTTTATTTTAGTGTCCAGAACGATAATATAATATACCTATGCTTTGAAACGGCCTTAAAACCGATGTTAAGTGT
The DNA here is from genome assembly GCA_958496245.1 of Perizoma flavofasciatum. NCBI lineage: Eukaryota > Metazoa > Arthropoda > Insecta > Lepidoptera > Geometridae > Perizoma > Perizoma flavofasciatum. Next base: position 3,541,817 of record OY292439.1, on the reverse strand, counting down.
TACCTTTCAAATATTATATTTTTTTAATATTAGTTTCAAGAAATGGGTGCTGGTTTCTGCACGGTTGAAAATAAACAAAGTTTTCCTTCAACGTTTAAGAATATATAATTGTATTTTAGAAAACTGCGTAAAAAAAATGTTTTTGTTGTCCTTTCGAAATTCTGCGTTTGCTAAGAGAATGCGGTCGAATTATTTCTCGAAATTCTTTACTAGCTAGATAAGACGAAGATAATCTGTGGACTGACAGTAGGAGCGAAAATGAGGCGAAAAGCCTTTGCTGAAATTGCATTTGAGACAATTGGTGAGGGGCCATCTTTATGAGCCGATATTCTTAGCAAAGCCATTGAGAATAGACATCTGGGGAAGTTTGAACAGAAACAAGAAAAAAAATACAAACAACAATAAAATCATAATGATATTAAACCAGGAAAGCAAGAAACAGTGGTATTATTTCTGTTGATGGTACTGTATGGTATGATACCTAGCCCAAATAATATCAACAAATAAGGAGATTATGATCTTTCCATTAAAGTAAAAATCGTTAGAAGTATAAAACTACTAGGATTTTATCTACTAATGGAGGTCTCCCTTCTTTGATTTTAATAATTCCTTAAAAAAATAAATTTGGGTTTAACTCAAAAATTAAGTTTATTGTTACACCCAATGCTAGGAGCCGGGATAAGTGTTTTGGGTAAGAAGTTGTGATCGTTTGTTAGTGTTTGTTGGCTACCTTTTTATAGACCTTATTGAAAAGTAATATTTATCGTAATCGTTTTAACATCTCACGTCACCTCCTAGTGACGTGCTCACTGTAATACTTGATGATCATCATCATACGAGGGTAAATTACATTTTGTGAAAGTACCTAATCGTTAAAACTTTACAATTTTGGTTCGAACCTTTTGCACTCAATTTTTGGAATAATATTGTCTGCCTCACGCCCAACTTCATAATGCCAAGTGATATCGAAGGTCAATATCGAGAGCATTATGGATACAATATTATGGTAAATACCCCTTGCAGGTGCCGATATTACTTTATCAAAGGGCGCGAAGATAGTTTCAACAACAGTTATAAAGTGTATTCATGCAGATTATGTTGTTATTCGATAATGTTAATCCCCTAATTTTGAGACAATACTACTAAAGGGGTTGGTTCGTTCTCAAAAGAGGTTATTTTTTAACTGTGGTAGACCGAGATGGTTCTCTGAAGCCTGCTAGATATATAGGTACGTGATGATGTTCAGTGTCTCGTGGTATATCTGGAATATGTAGATATTTTTGTAGTAATTCTACATTTTGATCTGAGTAGCTAAGGTCTAACCCTTCGAAATCGACAGCGCCTTAATATGCATGAGTTTGAAAAACTATAAAATAACATTGCCACAAACATAAAGAAAAGTTTTGATTGAAAATCTGAACTAGGGTGATGATACTTTTGGTGAAAAAAATGCTTTGATCAATTTCAACAACACTACGATGTGAATTTACAATTCGATATTGTACACAGAACATTTTACAGACAGTCATCAAAAAATGTTTAATGCGATTTGAATACTATTTTTATTTGTGTCCAAATAAAACGTACACCTGAACTAGGGTGATGATAGATTTTGGTGCAAAAAATGCTTTGATCAATTTAAAAATCAACAAACACTACAATGTGAATTAACAGTTCGATATTGTACAGAGAACATTTTACAGACAGTCATAAAAAAAATTCAATGCGATTTGAATACTATTTTTATTTGTGTCCAAATAAAACGTTCACCAATAAAATATACTCCAAACAAAATAAAACTGTAATAGCTATGGTTGTCACTCACTGTATATCCATCGCCACCCTCGCCCATGAAGGATTGCGAGATTACTTTGTAATACTTGTCGAGCTTCAGTGGCTCGTATCTAGGGATGTCACAGTCGATGCAGCGAACTGTCGCGTTGACAACCCTGAAGTTTACAGGCAGAGAGCCGTCGAATACAACGCGCATCCCTGGATTCAAATTTTCCATTTGATGAATAATTGCATTTGTTGCTGTTAGACGGGCAACTTGTGCAACGATTTTCAACTCATTTCCACCTTCAAACTGGGATTAACCCTTAAATACAGATCTGTCTCCAAATTATATTAACAAAATAGCGTTAGGAACGAGACAATGGTATTCATTTTGCCAGGGTAAGCAATGTTGAAAACTGTTTAAACTTAAAAATAAGGTAGTTTATGTCTTGAAGTTTTGGGTGTGTTAAACCTTTTAGCTAAATAGGCGCTATTGTTTCATTCCCATAGCCATTTTGAAAGTGTAAAAAGGGACAAGTCATGACACTATAGATGCACTACTTGGCCCAGCAGTCATAGGGTAAGATATAAGTTATGTTATCTGTCATATTTCTACCTAGTGAGCAATTAATATACACCATTACGAACATGCCTCAATGCTATATGCACGTTTGGTATATATATGCAGAATATCCTTATTATAGTACTACAATTTACTTATTCGATTACAATCTCCTAATTACAACGATTGTTGTTGCTCAGTTTTTGTACTAATTTAGCACTAAGTACCCATAAACACCGACGATGATGCCAAAATGACAGGCTTTCACCACGCAAAACTCATACGTCAATAAAATACAACATCAGCGCTTCAACCAAATCGCTAAATAGGATAAGGTATTGCTCATTTGTAATCGCCCGTGTGGGAGCACATTAATTTGGCCACGCATGACTGAATATTTAAGATAAAGGATTTTCGGTGAAAAATTGGTTCCGGATAAGTTAATGATGGGTCGGAAAATAAGTAGGATGGAAAAATATTATCAACCAAACAAAAAATAGGCATATATTCTGAACAAATAGTTCTGATATGAAGATTGTCTATTTGGTCTTTGGTCCACCACTTGGTTCAACACTCACAAATAGAGTACATGCAGCAGAGATGCAAATGTTGAGATGGATGTGTCGAGTTACAAGAATGAACAAAATAAGTAAAATTTATGGACTCGTCAAAACGAATCATATGAGCTCAAATTCGAGGGGTTTATTAGTAGCCACTGAAGAGTTCCACTATCCAACTCCTGGCTCTATCATCAGATCAGCTTTAAGATACAATATTATAGTATTGTCATTCAAACTAGAGATACATACATAAAAGGTTTCATTTGATACGACAGTTAGAAGAAGGTTATAATTGACTTCCAAGATTTAATGACATTGTTTGTTAGTTACAAGTGAAGCTAATATAAGCGTGTTAAAAAGGGCTCACATAATTGTAGTGCATGCCAGACTCAAAATTAAATAATCATCAAACATTTTTTTATTTATATTCGTCATGAACAATGAAGATGAAACAAACAAAAAACCATTAAAAAAAACAGATTTGAAACGATTAGTAATGGTTACCGGAGTCGTGTCATCTTTAAAAATATATAATTTAAAAAACACCTTAATTCATATTTTACTAGCTTCTGCCTACAGCTTCGCCCGCGTGGTATATACCCGGATAAAAAACAGCCTACATGTTATTCTGATGTATAAGCTATATTACTGTAAAGTTTCGTCAAAATTCGTTTAGTGTTTTTGCGTGAAAGAGTAACAAACGTCCATCCTCACAAGATTTCACTTATACAATAGTAGTAGGATTAATAAATGGCAACACCCCCTACTGACTTGTAAACTCTATAGACAAAAAATTGATTGTAAAACACTGCATAACAATCTGATAAGCCGGCTTAAGTTTGATAGTTTGGATGTATGAGGTATTCTCCGAAACTACTCATTCGATTCCAAAAAATATTTCACAAATTTTTAGAATAAACCTTCGGAGTGGACATTGGCTGCATATTATCTTGTTAAAATTGCATTCATTTACGAAACATACTCGTACTTAAGCAACGTACGCACCAATCTTTTTTTTTATTTAACTTAAACGGCAAATCGTAACCTATGGACGCTTGTAACACCAGAGGTATTACTAGCGAGTTGTCGACCTTGAGACACAACTGGTGAAAGGTCTTATGTGCCTGTAATTCCAACGGTATAGATGCCGGTGAAATCACAGACCTCAAACAGTTCCTTTCAAACCGAAACAGCAGTGCGAGCTGCTTGGCGGCAGAAAAAGGTATCGGTGGTAGTACTTCTCTGGATGAACTCTTTCACAATGAGCTCTACTATTTGTATGGTAAATTATATATTGATAGGTCTGATACCCTCCTTTTGTAGGGTAGGCACAGAAGCTCACCTATCATATTCCTTTCTGAGGTCATACCTGAAACTTGGAGCATCCTCGCACCAGCATAGGGAACGTTAGCGACCGAAAACTCTAGCATCTCCATAATGTGTTCGCCTTTCAGATCAAACACTTCGACATTGTTTTCGAATGGCATAGCTAGTATTACTGATTCATATGTGATAACTGAAAGTGTAAAAGAACAAAGTTATTGTAGAATCCTAGTCAAAGGAGCTACATTATCAGCAGAAAGATACTTTTTTTGATATAGGTCTTCTATATATTCTTTTCTTGATATACCCACATCTCTTATGTAGCCGGCTATTCGCCCGTCACACCATCGAGGTCCCCTCCCAACGAGGTCCTGGGAGCTCAATCTTGGTGTTTTTGATATAATTGTATTTTAGGTACCATAGTTATTAGAAAACATCTCTATTACAAGTTATGTCAATCACTCCATTTCATGCAGGTACTCGTAAGTTAGCAGATGGCAGTCAAAGTCTTTTTAAACTAGTCTTAAATTAAGTAACAAATAATTTACGCCGATTCTACGCTGCCAAGCCTAGACGAATCATGACGGCTTGGCATTCTTTGTTGATCCTTCATTCAACTTTTTGTTTAGTGCCAATGGCACAATCTGAACTGATTCATGACGAAAGATTCAGGTAATAAGGTACAGAGTATATCAATTCTTACGTCCTGGTTCGATAGCAGCTCTGATGCCTCCCTGATTCATAACGCAAAAATGAGCGTAGTGCCAGTTATCACCTTCAGCCCAATCCAGGACCTGGAAGACACACATTTGAAAATGGAAATTACTGAAATTAAATTCCACTAGCCATTGGTGTTTATTTCTAATACTAATGCATAGTGGAAGACCAAATCAACAGCATGGACGGCCAGGCAAAAAGTAATGTTAAGGAAGGCCTTTGTCCCACTGTAGAGATCTGCAGGCTGAATGACCATATTATGACTGACATAACACTAGCAGATTTTCTGATCGTGCATACATCGTGCAAACAGAAAAGCAAAGCAACAACATATTCTGTATTCCGGTTGGTATAGATGCTAGGGAAATTCCAAGCTTATGAGACTTTTCATCTGTTATGTCTCAAGGTCGGCAACGCCCGATACCTCTGGTGTGGCAGATCACGGAACCGCTTACCAACAAGCGGGCCGTATACTTATTGTCACTTTATTTGTATAAAAACACCGTATATTTTCTATGTTAAAAAATGTTTCTGTTTCCTACGTTGAACAGATTACGTACACTGTGCATAAAAGCATCACAAAGAAAGCCACCCATGTTACACTCGCTGCAAGCACAGTTGGCTGCTAACCCCACCATGGACGATCCAATCTCTTCTGAAGCCAGCTCTTCAATTTCTGGCAGGTACTTCTCTATTTTAGCAAGGACATCGGCGTCTAAAACATTGTAAAAATTTAGTTATTAGTGTTATAAAGTATTATCTCACACTTAAGGGTAATCACAAAATTCGGGGCCATTCGAGAACCATCCCAAGAAATTCGACCAGGCTGGTAATGATCTCGTGGCTTAGTTGGTATAGCCTCCACTTACTAAGCAAGAGGTCGAGTTCTGCCCCGGTCGATTTTTTGAGACATTATAAAATCTTATGAAAAATATACTATTTTAAGATGAATATCCGGTGTGAAAATTCAAGTCAAGTATAATCTACCAGATAAGATGCGATCGGTGATTATGCGGCTGTACTATTTTTTTAACCTGGCTTAACTCCGTTTCCGATATAGTGTGGATTTCCGTCCCAATCAAGAAGGTTTCCAGCATCATCAAAGAAAAGTTTTATTTCTCCAAGATATTGGGTGTGAGCTGCAGCTTGAACTATCAAAACCTGGAAGAACAAGATTGACTTGCATTTCAAATACTCTATCCAGTTACCAACTCTGTTAATCGCAATGTCAACTTAATAATTTTGTATGGTAATGCCAAACGTTGCCAAGATCAGTAGGTGATAATATTTCATATCGATTATGAGCTCATGATGAGCTTCTAAATCATATTTAATTATATTTAAAGATTATAACATTTAAATCTTCTCCAAAAAATATTGTCTTACAGTCTTGAAGACCAAGACTGTAAGACAATATTTTTTGGAGCTATCAAACTATAACTTACATAAATATGGCTTTATTTATTTTCAAAACGGCATGACTTTCTTCGGCTATATAAAGATAATGAAAAGTATAAAACTTTTTGTTTTTGCTATCGTCAGCAAGCCGAGTTACCTTATGATCCAGGAAATTCTTAATATAAAACGTAGGCATACTAACTTTTCTTTCAGGTTGGTCCACTACAACTGGATAAGGTCCTCGGGGCACAAAAGCACTATGCAGTGGCGCATCCCCGTTGTACAGAAGTGTGTGGCTGTGACCGCCTACTATGATGTCTATGTATGGACCTCCATTTAAGGCAATGTCTCTGCAAAAAAAAAGTCTAGTGTCATTAATCCAATTTCGCACTTTGACAAACCTATTGTATTTACATCTGTTCCTATAACTGTAATCCTTATCATCGGGAACATTCGTTTTGACCGCGTTTCAGTGTATTAGTTTATTAAAAACGTGACTGTTCACAGAATTGAAATCCATAACGGCAGTTCCAGTCTCACTCGATGCTCATGAGTAAGGACCTGTGAACACTCATAAAACGTCAGAATAATAAAGCCCGTGGTATATTCCTAATAATATCTTAAAACGTGGTTGATTCGAAATGATTCTCACCTATCAATATCCAGTCCACAATGAGACAAAACGATGATGATGTTGACTCCTGCAGCGTTCAGTTTTTCAGCTTCAGCCTTCACAGTTTCGACCTCATCCGTGAATTTGAGTTTTCCGGTAGAAGCTAGTGTCTATAAAAAATATTGAGTGTATTCGTCTATGACTCAAATTGCCTTGATTTTCAACAAATTTTCGTATTAGGCCACTGACATCAACAATGTCGACTCATTGTAAATGTCACTATCAGTCACCTATCCAAATGCTGATCATTCTGAACCTTAAAGCCACGTCACTAATCCCTCCGACTCTCCCGACCTCTTTCGACCTTCATAAGTGAGAAATGTTGGCCGAAACATGTGCTATTTCTTCATTTTTTCGGTACCACGCAATTGCGTACCACGCAATTGCGCAATTGCGTGCCACGACTATTGGGTACCACGCAATTGCGCAACAAGGCAAAGATTTAACGTGTTAACAAGTAGTGATAAGTTATACCATTATAATAATGTAAGGTATTTATGTTATTTTTTTTATGTACTTCATGTTGCCTGAATAAATATTGATTATTTGTTTATTTACTAATCTTTATTATGTTGTTGCATCAATCAACAGTTAGTCAGGCTGAAAAAGTATACCTACTTACATCTGTACTTGCAATGATGACTCCAATGATACCAATCTTTCTTCCTTGTCTTTCCACAATAATACTGTGCTTGTATAGCCCTTGGATGGTAGGTTCATCATCATCAATGATGTTAGCTGTAACGACTGGAGCCTCCAAATACTGCAAGTATGGCACTACGCCTTCGATGTCGTTGTCGAATTCATGGTTTCCCAAAACCTGAAGAAGCATGTTAAAATTTCAAAGCAAAAATAAATGCTCGCGACTGTATTACCCATGTTAGATAACCTCAGTGTTGATCAGTGTGTAGATCTTTGGGGACATCAAGTAGGCGTAGGCAAAGGTACGTTCAAACATTACAGTTGACACATGTCCACGTTTTGGGAGTAGTTAGCATTCCACGAATTTAACGAAAATTATTGGATCACTAACTGATGGCACATACCTTCTAATTTTTTGTTACCACGTCGTTCTTTCCTTCAGCGTTTTAGCACGAGTTAATCCGCACATACACTTTTAAGTGAAAAAATCCATTGGTTCGGGGTTTGAACCCACTGGAAGTACCGACTCCGGATCGGAAGTCGGGAAAGTATTTTAAAGCCTTTTAAGACTTTCTGATAGTCAAAGGTATATCGCAGACCACAAAAATGCTATCCACAAGTCAGTAAACAAGCCCACTTTACATCAACAACGAGATGTTTTACGAGTTTTTATCTTTCTTATTCGCTTAAATGACAATTTATTGTTCTAAAATAAAGGCGAGACGTGCGAAGCACTAAATTGAAACTATTCCGAGGGTGATCTTAGTGCTAAAGGTTGATTAAATCTCAATTGAAACGCCTACGAATACTCTTTACATGAACCTGTAAGAGTCTTAGAAATAACCAGGAAAATACAACTTACATGAGCAGTATGAGGGATCATATTCATGAACTCCTGGGTCACATTCCACCGTAGTATGTTATACCAGATCGTTCCTTGGAAGCTGTCTCCTCCATTCAGGAGTAAAGATTGTGGTTCTGCTTCAATGCGTTCCCTGACCATCGTGGCTAGGCGAGCGAAGCCACCAATGCATGGAGTAGCTGCAGTTGGGTTGCAGACTCCACCGAGAGGATTTGTCTCGACAAATCTAGTAACACACATTAAATATAGGTAATTATTATTTCTAGATCAATATAAAAGAGTATTAGAATACTTAATGAATTATATTATATCATCCGTATGATGTGTATAAGTAGCTCAATATGGTACAAAATAGCACCTCGTAGATTTAATATTTAGCATGTATTTTTATCTTCCATTGTTGTTCTATTTTTAGCCATTTCTCTATATTTTTTTCTGTCCTTATTATTTTTTATAAGTCTTAAAACGTAAACAACCAAATCAGTATTGTCACTATAAAAATATGAATTTATTCAATCAAAAACATTCTACCATATAAACGGATAGATTATAAAAGTTGATTATCAAAAATGAACAAATTTTTGACAAATTTATAATTAATATAAAGAGGAATAGCTATTCCAATAACTATTGTGTTGGTGAGCGATATGGTGGTTGTGGCACTCGATGACAGATTTTCTACGTTTTTTAATAGTTTGGGAGTAATATGGAATTTCTTGCAATTTCCTCTCCACATAAATGGGGTGATTCAGATGAGCCTTGTTTCTCATTTACCATTATTATTTTCGAATCACTCTGTAAGTGAATAGTGACTGGATGTTTTAGAAGAGAAATTAATTTATCGAATAAAATAAATACATGAATGAATATGAGCTATGAACAAGATCACATATCTACCATAATATAATACACAAATCTAGGAGCTAGTGGTTAACCCTAATAATAGATTTTTATTCCGTAGGCATCTGACATGGTTTATTTATAACCGGTAGGTACCGACTGCTTACCTTGCAATGCGAAACGCTAAATACCACTATGCTAATCTAAATAAAGAAAATAATAGAATAGAAAGTGGTTTATTTGACAACAACAAAGCACAGAAAGGACAGGTACAAAATAATAATAGAACATTATAAAATATGGTCATATAGCGGAAAGTTGCAAAACAAAGATGATCTTAGGCAAGCAACGACATGAGCGTTGTATTTCAATCAAAACAAAGACAAATTCATAAAACTGTTGAAAATAATCTATAGATAGTTCAAGTGAACCAGATCACTAACAGACGGAAGCGTTGCCAATATACTGGCTTCATTGCCTCGCTCAATATGATCATATAGCGGAACGTTGCAAAACAAAGATGATCTTAGGCAAGCAACGACATGAGCGCTGTATTTCAATCAAAACAAAGACAAATTCATAAAACTGTTGAAAATAATCTATAGATAGTTCAAGTGAACCAGATCACTACCAGACGGAAGCGTTGCCAAAATGCTGGCTTCATTGCCACACTCAAAGGCCAGCTAACAGCCAGCTGGGTAGATAAGCCAGCAGATAAGCGGGTAGCTAACTCAGCTCACTTCGACAAGTCGCTTTGAAAGAATTAAGAAAACGCGAAGGACCCCGGTTTCCAACAAACCAGAGTCTCAATCCCAAAATAGCTAACCCTATATCTACTTGCTTCAAAGCATATACGCATGAAAATTTACCTTGCATGAAAATCATTGTAGTGCAGTATATTCACTGGAAACCTTTCTTGACCACCAACTAACGATAATAAGCCAACACATATAAATATTAATTGTAACATTCTACACGAATGAAGGGCAAATTCTTAAATACTACTGAAATTATTCGCTCGATAAGCTATCGTACTTCATAAACACTATCTTGGTATCTATTGTAGTAATTACCTTTATAAACCGATTGTTTCTACTGTTGATTGCTTATCTATTTAACGAAATTAGGTGTATGTATCTCCAGATTTAGGCTGGTAATGAGAAATAAGTGCGTACCCTGTTAGTGATGACATGAATTATCGTTTGCTATCAGAGCTCCTCTATCAATTACCATGGATACACTATCAATTATTATTGTATGTTGCCATCATCATCATGCAAAACGCCACGTTTATTAGATTCAAGCTAATGCCCGCAGTTTTATTCGCGTATGGTAATTGTAAGTTGCATCAAAAATTATTGCATGCTTTGCACCTTAAAGGGGTTTTTTAATACCTTGATATGTATTGAGCTCTTATTTTATGTAACAATTATATTAGACTTTTATAATTTTGACTGAAGAATATTTATGCGAAGTTATATGTTTGTAAGTTCAAGGAATACGATTTTAATATAAAGGTTTTTAGCTCTTTTCGCCCCCTACCTAAGGGTAGAATTTTCTAAATTCCTTTAATACCCTTCAAGTTTCATGCTTCTAGAACTTATGGTATAGGCTGTTGTTGTAGCGTTGATCGATCAGCCAGTAACAGTTTTTTAAAATATAATATCAAGATAACCTTAAACAATGCTACGAGTTTAACAACCGACCTATAGCGCTAGTAAAGGACTGGATTTAGGCAATTTATTGCTGCAATGTTATAGCCGTCGCACAAAAAAGGGAAAGAGATACATATGTACAATTTCAGAAAAAAATGTCACAAAACTAAGCCGTTTATGAGCGCCTTTAGGACAAGCTGTGTATTTTGGTTCGTGATTCAAGAGAGATGACCTTTTAACTTAATGAAGTGACAGAAAAAGTGTGACTGTTGAATGTTTATTTACTATAACTTATTTTTTAAGCTTTCACGTTCGTAAATACAAACAAAAATAAAATAAAAAAGAATCACGATCAAGACCCATAATCGTATAATTATACTATAACTAAGTCATTAGGTATGCGACTCTTCAACTTAATGCATTCAGGAGCTATTATATAAAACATCAATCATTTAACATTCTAAAATATCACAATACATAATGTAATACATCACAGTCCTTCAATTTACATTACAAAAATACTACATGAAAAACATTAAATGTAACACCAAAAAGTCATTCGTCCGGCCAACCTGCCCGATGTCCATCCATCTTAGTTAGACCTAATTTGGGAGTAAAACTTGTTAATGGGACATTAAAATGCGTTAAAGGCTGAATAAATCATAAAATGACTTTAAAGGCCAATAACTCGGGGCATAACTTAAGACCCATTTACCATCCCCATGAAGAGAGTTTCTTGTACGCTTTGTGGTGAGAATACAATTGCGATTATCGATGGCGAAATCTTTAGTCGATTCTCGCACTCGAGTATTTAAAATGTTGTTTTTAGGCTACGGGGAGATAAGGTTTGTATGGAAAAACAACCCTGAACGCGGAAGTATAGATAAGGGGCATTCCACTAGGTATCTGCCCCTCCGGCCATCGATGCCTTCGGATTTGTTCGCATAATATGCCCTAAGTTATTCTAGGTCAGGAACTTAGCCATTCCAGACTTGGTTCGGCCATTACGAAGTTTATCGGCTGCAAACCGCGTTATAATATTAATTAGAAAGAGATAATATGTTTACTGTATTATTTATAGATATACATTATACCACATTATATTATTTATTAAATATATATTTTATTACCTACTGCAAATTATTATTATTATTATTATTATTTTATTGCAGTTACACCACCTCTCTTCACATTCTTTTAATTCAAGTCCATCCAAAGGTTGCCTGGAAGAGATCGCTCTCAGCGATAAGGCCGCCCATTGTATCACCATAACCTAGTTTTAAGATCTTATGTAAAGTGTTTTTTATCCTGGTGTATGCAATAAAGAGTTATCTATCTATCTATCTAATATGTAAAAGTGTTACACTTATTTACCACTGCCAACGGTTCTACCCGCGTGCTACCCGAATGAAAACATCTGTTTTAGATATTACGGTATCGGTTCGGTTACCGGAGATATTTAACAACAAACATTCTAACATGCAAACATTTGCATTTGTAATATTAAGAATATATTCATATTATAAATTACTAGCTTCTGCCCACGGCTTCGCCCGTCAGGTATCCGGATAAAAAGTAGCCTATGAGTTATTTTGATGTATAAGCTATATTAATGTAAAGTTTCAACAAAATCCGTTCAGTAGTTTTTGCGTGAAAGAGTAACAAACATCCATCCTCAAAAACTTTGTCAATTTTATTATTCGTTTTAACCAAAAATGTGAACTGGATTAGATGACAAATGGATTAAAAGCAATGAAGATCCAAATGAAAACTCAAAATTGAGTACCTACAGAAGAGAGCGTAAATAAAGGACTTCATATTCACTAAATGATCAAAGCTTTCTCCCATATAACCCCTAACTCGATTTTACATGACTGATTCCGCTAATAAGCTTTGAGTTGATCAAAGTCAAAGATTAAAATCTCAATCAAGTCAGTTACTACAAACTGACTAGCTTTTTTATAGATCGTGTTTAGTTAATATAATTCCCTAAGCTATCTGCGTAGTATACTAGTTGTACATACTGAGATGAACTCTTATTAATATTGTTTTTATATAAAGAAATTAATTCAGTGTAGTATATTGTGGACCTAACTCTGTCGGTCTCATTACGAAACGTGGTCTAAACTCGAGTTTAAGCCAGGACTTCTAAGTCCAGGTCTAAATATAGACATTTGGTTTAGACTTGACTTTATTACAAAAGCAGATTTTTCCGAGGTCTAACTAAGCCCAACTAAAACTCCGGTCTACGTGTATCATTCAATCATTCACTGACAACAGCCAATGATCGTGGACTTTATATGCTCCAAACATCGATAACGTTCCATTCCTTCAAGAATCTTGAATAAAATGATTTGCTTTATTATTTATGTCACGATTTAAAAAAAAAGGTGCCAGTTATTAAAACATATGATTATTTATTCGCCTTGATAACCAGTCAGCTTATTATTAAAATAAACAGTAACACTCTCTGAAAATAAAATCAAATATATTTTTACTAAGAAGTTTCCCGTTACGATTATTTACTTGAAACGAAACGTAAGAGGCTAAGGCGCTAAAATGACCTTTTTCAAAATCGCAACAATCAAAATCCATATCGTCAATCAAATTCAAGTTTATTTTCAAGCTTAGCCGTTTAGGAAACACAAAATAATATCAGATAAGTACGAATTATCGAAGGTGCACAAGCAATTACATTCAAATCTGTATAAAGACATGACAGATTTAGCTAAAACCAGAGATAAACTAGGGGACTGGCTGGTTTAATTATAAACCACAGATAGACCGCGGTTTTTGGCTTAAACCTCGTTTCGTAATAACAATTTTCTAAAAGCAGAGTCTAAACCCTAGTTTTTTCTTAAACTTGACTTAAACCACGTTTCGTAATGAGACCGTGTATGTTTCCCCAATTATTGAACGCTACAAGTAGACAAACTAGCTTAATACTAATTTAAAATAAAAGAGAGAAAGACACATACATACATACATATAGTCACGCCTGTTTCCCGGAGGGGTAGGCAGAGACCAAGGATTTCCACTTGCTACGATCCTGGCATACCTCTTTCGCTTCATTCATCCTCATCACATTCTTCATACAGAGAAAAAGATTTCTTAAAATATTGCCGAGCAGGTAGGTGTAGCATAGATACAAGCACACCTACTATAAGAAAAATAGCTTTAACTTTATGTAACTAACAATAATAATTACTGACAATAATGTGAGATCACAACTATAATTATTACTATCTTGAAAATCTATCTTCTATCTTCTCTCTATCTATACTATAATAAGAATGTAACAGGTCAAGATATCTTGAAATGTTTTTTTTGAGGGCACTCTATAATTAATACTGAACTTGTTTAATTTTTGTCTGTCTGTCTGTCAGAATCTGGGCCGCGCATGACGCCGAAACTATTGAACGAATTCAAATGAAACTTGGCATGATTTGAGTTCATACTACGGAGTAGGACATAGGATACTTTTTATCCTGAAATTCAGCACGGTTCCCTTGGGAGACTGGATCAAATTCAAAATTTGTACTAAGTTGTAATTAATTAACGCGTAGTCCGATTTCATTCATTCTTTTTTTGTTAGAAAAATGGTACTTAAAAGATTGATGGCAATCGCGAACAAAGTCGCGGGTACAGCTAGTATAATATAAAAATGAAAATAAAATAAAAAAGCATTTAATAATAATTACTAATAATTCATATTTTTTTATATTGAGAGGACTCAGTCCGCCTCGCAGAAGCTTCGTTCATGCACGTAACAATTTTCTTAGAATTTTTGGTTCCCGAAAGTCTACTAACATGCCACGTAAAAAATAATGTTCAACTTACCTCTAACTGTTTATTTGGTATCCTTTGTATATTTGGGAGCATGTTTGTCTTAGTCCCCGGCTATGGATGGCTTAAAATGGCACTGGAACTGGCATAACAAATAGCACAAACCACATTTTTAAATCTGTGACACAGACTGACGGAATAGGCAGTTAGTAAAGTGGTACCACAGATTTTTTTTCTCGTATGTTTGTTAATGGATGATAGATAGATAGATAGATAGATAAGCTCTTTACTGTGCATAACGCCAATTTACAATATAAACACAGAAATATAGTTAAAGGAAAAAAAAAGAAAATGCACAATCGGCGGTCATATCGCTGAAAGCGATTTCTTCCAGACAGCCGTAGGATGGAGATAGTGACAATTGTCTTGTTTTACCCCGCGAGACGTTTGCCATAAAGAGGTTGTTTGTCTGTCAGGTACCATTTATCTCGAAACAGCTTTGCTAATTAAAATACGTGTTTTACTAGTTAAATTATGCACAAGTCATAGGCGATAGGCCATAAACGATAAACACGTCGGAAGTTGTATGATCTTGTAAAATATTACTTATGATTAATAGATCATTTCTTTATTGAAGGTACCTACACCATTATACACAAATAGAATACATGTTTTATATCTGAGGTACAATGGGTAGCCTTATCGTTAAAAGCGATATCTTCTAGGCAACCTTTCGATGGACAGGATCAATGTGAAAAGGTAACATTATTAGCGCAATTTTTTTTGTTCTAGCTATTTCTTAACTGGCTTGTAGAAAAGGTTTACTTGCAAGCTAATGTTACAAAGAAGCTGAATTGAAAAACTTTTACTTCTTACCGATATAAAATAACTTTGCTTTTAAAAGAAAACTTAGTAGCGGTAAATACATTTCAAATAACTTTCTGAATAGCCAACTTACCTTGCATGAAAGTCCATTACTATGTGCGAAATATTTGCCTTGAGTACCAATCAAAGAGGAAAATACAAGTGCATTAAATAACAATAGTAGCTAAGATTCAATTCCAAAAACTATCGTAAATTTTATCAGTCATTTTGTAGAACGGGAATATTCACGTAACGACGTAGCACCATCGATTAATGGATTAAACTTTGGAGACTCATCACCTTCTTGTCCTAATCCCACATTACGTGGGGTTGGCACATGTTTTCTACTTTCTCCTCTATCAGCCTTCATCTCAGTACTCACTCCTTTCTTAACAATGCCATCCTTCATACACCTACATCTGTTTTTTTTTATACTTTGGAAACTGTCCTGTCAAAATAAGTCGTCCGGGTGTTGCTCCTCAAAGTCTCTCCACTGGATCCAAAATGTGGTAATAATTTATTTATTTATTCAGATAACTTGATCCATAATTTGTTAAAAAGTTTACGATTGGTCCTTAACGTAGGTATCTCCGCGTCTTTCAGTTCGTAAACATCACGCAAGGACCCTTTTTTCTTAAGCAGGTTCACTTCTGCTATCAAACAAGAGCATTTGTCTTATTTATTTCTATATTGACTTCGTCTCGTCTCTAATGTACAACGCTGAATAAGCGATGTTCCATTTCATTTTAAGGTATCGATGTCTCACGGAGCCATAAGGAAACGGTTCTCCCTTTCAGAAGCCATAATGAGATGCGTCACGTATACAGAATATACCTTTCATGTTCTTATCGTGTGCTGTCAGCTAAAGGTAAAATATTTTGTACACGAAAAAAACGCGAAGCTAACTTCTGTTGTTAACTGTGCTGGCACGCTCATGAGAGCAAGCCTAACTAACGCATACCCTCGTAAAATAGTATGGCGATCGACCATTGCCATATAGCTCGAACAATGCTTTACTTCGCATTTTTTTTGTAGTAGCCTATTTTTCTTGTGAAAAACAGGATTGTAAACGAGTAAAATTTTGCATTAATTTCAAAAATGCTTTTATTGCAGTGCCCTCTATGACTTCAGGGGATAAAACCTATCCAAAAACTATCTATAAAGGCACTAAAATCGATTGCAAAAAAATGCATTTCAAAACATTGGTAAAAACAATCCCTTATTAGTAATCCTATTGTTTTTCTCGTTCGTGACGTCTGACGACAGTAAACTTTGCACATACTTATCGTACCGATTCTGCCAACGCTCGTCGTCAAAACTTAAGTTGTTTTTGTAAGTTGCTATCAAGTTATTGTTATATAACTATCTATCCTGTCAAATGAATTCATTCAAAGCTCCACAAAATATATCAAACCGAAGCCTCATCCGAGAACAGTTACCATCCAATTAATTACCGCGCGCGTCCAATCAGTCACTATCAAATATAACTAATTGAGTGATACGCATTCCGATGATATTGCTTCCCACAAGTATTATTGATTTATACCTTTGAGTAGTACTCAGCCAATTAGGAACAGGAACGGGGAAAAGATGAATCAGGAAAAGATACAGGGAATCCCAAAACATGTAGTATACTGTGTCCGTAAGAGGAGGTGATTTTGCCCATGAGAGTGAACAAAAATAATGTTGAATGATTTAGCACATATTTTTTTACCGGCTGCATACTGTTTTAAGGTCTACCCATATATTTAACATAAAATCTGATATGTACATAAATCAACTGATGTTTGCATTGAAAAGACATTATGGTGTGCAATTGAGTTCTAAAGTTTGTTTGGATTTTTTTTATTCTTGGTTCGATTCATGCAAAACTCGGTTAAATAAACTATGTACAAAGTAAATAATGAATAACGTATAAACTAATATTTGTAAAACACAAATAAAAATATTGTTGTTCATATAAAAGAGTAGATGCGTATTATTAAATTAAAACTACACTGTCTAGGTAGGAGGTACATAGAACCACTAGATTAAGAGTAGAAATAGTTCCCACAGATAGGAAAATCTCAGTTCTTGAGCAAAGCTTGGTTAAAGTTACAATTTTAATTATGTAGGTAGGTACTCGTATAGTCTTACATCATAATCGAATGCCGCTCTACGTTCATTTCATTAATATTTGCTCAAACGTCTCAATTCATGCAAATTTTGTAAAAACAAAATGAAAGTTTTCAAATTCCACCTGGCTTAAAAACTATCATCGAACGTAAAACAATAAACGCTGAAAAATTCATTCCTCTGCAATAGAAAAATTGAGCGCAATTTTCAGCTGAACATTATGGTTCTGGATAGAAAAGTTAAAAAACTCATTTCAAAGGCAACAACAGTGAAATAGATTTCTATTCAGCCTCTATAAGCCTGGATTAGCCACTTGAAAAGTCAGCTCATATCTTCGCAGGGTAGGTGCTGGCTTCGGGCCAGTATTCACAGCTAAAAACAATCAAGCAGCTAGTTCATTCTTTTTTATTATAATACTAAGGTGGGAAACAAGCATATGGCCGACATGTTGTTAAGGCGTACGGTAACAAACCAGAGGTGTCGAGCGAGCGTTGCCGATTCTGAGACATTGTGATGAAACTTTTCATCACAATGTCTCAGAATCGGCAACGTCTCAGAATCGTGTGTCTGTTATTCACGAGCACTCTTCAAACCAGAACAGAACAATGCGAGCATTACGAGCTGTCTTGTATTCCATGCAGATATAGCTTCTAGGTTGGAAAGCCCATCCACGGTCTCTATTAAAGTTCAGTAGACGACCTATCTCTATAGCTTCATGGCTCTTGCTTTTGTCTCAAAACACTTTACTCTTGCCAGTACCTGGGTTTTATCAAAACGGATATAGTGCGTCATACCAGTGACCAAAGAATGATTTGCTTTGGCGGAACTGTTGTTATCTAAGTTTATCACAGCGCGTATATGTTCGGTGAGCCTAGAAGATATTTTCTTTGTCTCGCCGACGAAGCATTGCTAACGAATCTATATGATATGAAAATAAAATGTGTACTCGTAAGTAGAAAAAACTAAAAAATACGCTTGTATTATGCACTTAAAAATTATTAAAAGTATTCTACTATCCACCTCCGGCTTCATCATCAGACCCCGACACCAATTGCAATATATCGGACTCGTCAAAACAAATTATATGTGCCCAAACTCGAAAGGTTTACTAGTAGCCACTGAAGAGTTCTACTATCCACCTCTTGGCTCCATCATCAGATCAGCTCCAAAATACCAAATTATAGTATTTTCGTCCGAATTACATATACATAATTCGATACGCTTCATTTTGATACGACATTTAGATGTAGGTTAAAATTGACTTGATTATATTGTTTGCTAGTCAGTTAGTGAAGCTAATATAAGCGTGTAAATAAAAAAATGAATACATTGTTTTGCCTTCATAGACACAATACAACAAAATACTTTTACAACGAACAGAGAGCAACATATACAAAGAGACCGGAAAGTACATAGGTATGAATGAAGTATTTTTTTATAAAACTATGAATCTAATATGAAGTGACTAGCTTCTGCTTACGGCTTCGCCCGCGTGGTACCCGAATAAAAAATTGCCTATGTGTTATTCTGTTGTCTAAGATATATTACTGTAAAGTTTCATCCAAATCTGTTCAGTAGTTTTTGCGTGAAAGAGGAACAAACATCCTCACAAACTTTCACGTTTATAATATTAAGTAGGATTAACGATCACAATCAAATTAAGGTGATCAAATTTTGATGATCGAGCTATCCTTCTATTCACTCTGGTGGTACAGTTTCCCCGTTCGGTCCATTGGGAGATATGACAGTATGTGCAATTCCAGGGTTAGTTAGTAGAGTCCATTTTAAATTATTCTTTATCTGTGGACTGGAAAGATAACGTTCGGACTTTACGGTCCGCAGCTCAGAGAGTATGAATCAGGCGAAAAATTGCAAGTTGTAATTGTGAATTTTTAATCCTTTTTACTGTAACTACGAAGTAAAATACATCGTGGTGGGCCAAAAAATCATTATCATCACCAACATTCTGTAGAAGTGAACTGGACGTAGGCCTCCCCCGCAGAGTGCCATGACGAACGATCTTGGGCGACCTCCATCCATTGTCTTTCCGCAACCTATGAAATGTCAACGTTCCATCGGGTGGGGTTTTCCTGCACTTATATTATTTTTTAGAGTAGTCGGTTTCGAGTACTTTACATTTTTAGATAGGTACATTTTCTGCATGGAAATCTTATCAATACCGCCACCATTTTGACATTCTATAAATTAAGCATAGACCCTAGTTCTAAATAATCATAATAGTAAATTGACGACCGCTGTAGCACAGTGGGCGAATGCCCGCCTAAGACACAGATCGTTGCGGGTTCGATTCCCGCCGCGGGATTAATGTTTGTATAATCTTCAAATATTTGTCTCGGGTCAGGGTGTTTTTTATGTATTATAATTATAACACATAAAAAACACAACAAAGATGAATGTATTTACAAAAAACGTATATAAGTATATATATATACATTTTTATATACAAAAAACAAGTTAAAGTAATAGTCCTGTAGTTCCCATAATACAAGCTGTGCTTAGTTTAGGGCTAGATGATGCTGTGTGAAAAATATCCAGCATTTTTTTTTATAATATATTTTTCGGATTTGTCACCATTCTTGTTAGTAGATTTAGACCTAAATATAAGTAAATGCATTGATAATAAATAGTTCGTGTTACAATATTCTCATTAAAAACTTATAAATTAGTATTTATCACAGGGCATTAAGTGACAAGGTAGCACATGCGTCTTGGTCCAGTGTCTGAGTAAAGCATCGTCGAACCGCTCCGCCACCGTGGCCAGGAGGCTGTTGATACTGACGCCGAAAAAACACTAAACTGGTCACGCAGCCAACGAAATATTGCTCAACCTAGATCAGGCAAGCCACGTCACTAGCTCTTCCGTAACTTCAGCAAGTAGCTGGAACCACATCAAAAGCCTGCACTTCATTTTAATTACGCCATAATGCAACCATTAACGAGTTTTGTTACATTAAAACTGCAATTTATGCGATACCCAGCGTCGAAACTTTGCATACTCGTATTGCAGCGAATATTAAAGTAGGGAACGTGCTTGCAGACTCGTGGCAAGTTCCTTTACATTACCGCAACCATCCATAGTCTTACAGAAAATCCTTCGATAGGAAGTCAGAAAGCTCTCTGAAATCGATTTCGATGACAGCGACCCTAACTAAATATAAATAATATCTTGTTTTTTGAAACTTTTACTATATATTTTCATACAACGATTTACGAGTATATACTCAGAAAAAAATACAGATGAAACAGCTAGCCATCTAAAGACCGTTGCAAACGATCTATAGATAGCTCAACTGATCCAGATCACTACCAGATGGAAGCGTTCCCAAAATACTGGCCTAATAATAATATTTTAATATATTAAAAATTCGCCAAATTTTTATTAACCTAAAATGTCCCGCTGCTGGATAGGCAAATCTCACTCCTTTTTCCTTCCGTGTTACTCAGTCCATCGCCACCTGTTTATTATTATTTAATACTACGTATAAAAGAATGAAACTGGGATAAAGTGGATTATTTTGTTATAATACATTCCACGGCGCGACAGTTGCCTCGCTGTTCCTGGTAAAAGTATTATCAAACTATACCTGTTCAAAATATCATCAAAACCCGTTTAGCTGTTACGGAGATTCTTGACAAACATACCCACTTTCAGATATTAAACAATACTAAATAAAAATAAATATCCAATAGACATACACACATAGTCCATAGGATTCCCGGTGTCGTAGGTATCAGTAACTACGAGTACCATGGTACCACAACACTCAGACCCAGAAAAATATCAGCAGAACATGACCCCATTTGTCTCGCAGCGGGAATCGAACCCCGCACCCCTTGCAACACAGCCGGCTACTTGCCCGCCGCGCCTTCGAGATTGTCACTAAGCATATCTGAGTTTATCTTCTAATATCAACTTGCATTTTTGATGCTACCTAAGGCCGTCATCTTTATTTATTTAATACTTTCACACAAAACAATGTAGTGCTAGGAGGACTTAATGCTAAAGCATTCTCTACCAGTCATCCTGGGCGTGCAAAAAGATGGAATATATATATATATATATATATATATTTATTCCATCTTTTTACACTACAATATATATATATATATATTGTAGTGTATGTACATTGTACTAGACACGCCACACCATCTTTTTGCATGCCCAGGATGACTGGTATATATATATATATATACATATATATATATATTACAAGATACGTATAAGAATAATATATTTAATATACTTAATAATAATATATAAAATATTGAAAATAAACTTAAACAAATAAAACACATAAATATTAATTGATAGTATCTTTATTTTACTTATCAGAATTTGCCCCAGCGAAGCAAATCCATTCTTCAAGTTATTATATGCAGGAAACTTGCTCCGATTTGACTAAACAATAAAGCAGGAAGCTACTTAAAAAAAATATCCTAGAGCCCTTGTACCAAACGTTTGCTCATCGAAGAAGTTCACAATTTGTTTGAAAGCGTTGGTCGCAAAAAGATCGAAGAAAGTCGTCTAGTCACCAGTCTGTAAGTACTATACAAAAACATAGTGCACTATGCAACAGCTTTCTCATAAAACCTAGCTTTTAACTTGACCATGTTGCTGGTGAAAAATTTTTCTAGAGACATCTTAGTGATCTGGTTAAAAATAAAATTTTGGAATGAGTTAGAACTTAGTCAGTGCCTTCACCGATAGTATACGGTGAAGTCGTCGTCTACGTCTATATTTTATATTGTAAAGCCTTCTTATATCATACTGATGTAGGCTTTCACTGTCACTCTTATCATTTACTTAAAGAAACGACCAGAAAAAAATGTCCACGAAAAACCAATTACACCACAAACGCAAACAAACGTGAAATAAGTACAATGGGCGTCCATGCCGCAAAAAGCGATTTGGCATCCATTGGCGCAAGATTGAAGATATTTGGATCCGTATTTTCTCCATTGTTTTATCCAGATTCCAATAAACATTCTAAGTACCTAGGTACTTACAAACTAGGGCGTGCACTTGTTAGCAATAGTTACAGAGGATGCAATCCCCGTGAAATTGCTCGGGGCAATTCCTTTGAAAGTGGAACTTTTTCTCTTTTCATAAATAAAATAAAAAGAAAGCATTCAGACGAGTCTTGTGGATAGGTATTGAATAAATGAACATTTTGTACATCAGGACAATCTTAATTATTAGATTTATACGGGTCTTTATCGCGTTAATTATTTTTATTAACTTAATAATAATTAGCTCACAATAAAATTATGTTTACTGATTGCCAATGTTTAAAAAATACCATAAACTTACAAAAATTATGGAATATATGAAATAGACCAGTCAACCATAAGATTAAATACTGCTAGTTTAGTTACAGCGAAAAAGGGAGTAAAAATCTTGCTATATTGCAGCGCATACATACGTACAGTGGTCTTTTAAGTTTTTCTATATCCTCTTTTTACCTACACCAGGTACGACTCATCCTCGTCGATAAAGAGGGTTGTCGACTATAGCCAATCAACAACGTCAACTATATACAACGTCAGAGGCATTTGATAGCTGAAATACAAATACTTAATGTCGCTTTAATAACAATTTGGCTGGAAAATTTTAAAAGACTAGCGTGTTTGTAATTTCACCGTACCCTTCAAATGATCCACCTTTTTCCACACTTGACCAGCAAAAAGGTTGGGTCTCCTCCAAGATGTATGAAATCAATTCGACCGTAAAGTAGTACAACTTATTCCACAGATAAAACAGTAGTTAATAACATCTGGCTCTTCAATGTAACAATTTATTCATGCAGAAACGAAACCGTCGAAGCGTCAGTGTGTTGCTAGCATTCTTAGACAGAGTGTCCATTCAAATGTTAGCGTTACGCTAAATTACAAAGCAATCAACGTTACTCGTGTATTGAGAGGTTTTCTTTTCATCAGTGAAGAAAGTCATGTTACAAAAAGAGCATTATTAAAGTTATGAATGTGGATGGATATAAGAGTAAGATAAAAAGATAGATGAAAAGTATAAAGTATGACATGGTTAAGTAAGGAGTAAGTACCAAAATGACGCTTGATAGATGACTGTGGAAGAAGAAAACAGGTTGTTCTGACCCCACGTAATGTGGGACAAGAGCAAGAAGAAGAGTAAAAGTACGGGCTAGTTCTTGTACAAGTTTTTTGGGCCGAGTAGAAGAAACGTCTTAATTTTACGTACAGTCAACTTTTTAACGGTGATTTGTAATCGTGCTGCCTTTGGTACTGTATTACTTGAAGAACGAGTAAGACACTTGAAACCTAGTTCAAAGAAAACCCTATTATTTCAAAAAATTGTGGGCATGTGCCATTTGCCATTTTTTATCATGAATATACTTTCATATTTTCACCTGATGCTAACCTCAATGATATTATAGCCAACGATGTAGCATGAAGTTCTAGGTCTATTCACAGTCTACTTACTACCTAGTACATCACGTTAAGAATACACCCAGCAGGCTGTGGCGCCTTAAGGAGCCTCTTAACATATTAATATTTATGAGAGTTACACTTTTTAGAACTTGTTATGGTTTTGCAATAATAGGTTACAAAAATCCCTTTTTAATATAAACGTTTATGTTTATGAAGCTTATTTACCTAGGTACCTTAGATGTCAATGACCATTTTTATAAGCTAGATCTAACAAATTTATCTATAAATTAAATTGTGGGAACATCATAGAAAACTTCAATGATATTATGGCCAACGATAGTCTAGAAAATATCTATTGAATCTTACCTTGAAAACGCCCATTTTGTATTTTTCAGGAAAGACAGATGATGGTATGGTATTCTATTCCTTCGTCGTTCATATTGTAAAGGAATGTGGTATGCCGTCAAGATATGGATGATATTGAGCTAAGGATATAATTATGTGACATTCCTCTGGTTATTTTATAGTTGGTGTCCTCATGGGTACACTGTAATATAGATCTGAGAATTTACATCACGAGGACAAAAGTCATGAACAACTTTGTTAATTTTGAAGTCTTGCTGCATCGGAGTTCTTAGAACACATTTAAATTTAATGTCATAAGTTTATTTGTTGGTTTGTTTTCGTTGTAGCGAACTCGAGTGAACGTTTGTCTGGGACTCCGATGCAAAACACAATGTCTTGGATGTTCTAGTTATCTCACTTTGAAAGTTAGCGCAAATAATTGATTTCAGTATCTTACAAAGAGACAACCGCTAAACGGTGAAGATGCCAATTTATTACTGTTTATTGTCTTTAACTATCTTTAACTAGCTGAGTTGGTATACCAAGGAAAAGTTTCGTTCATATAATTTAGTGGCCAACTTTAGTGTCGGAGTTTCGAGGTCACACTACAGCGTTATAGCCGATACAAACATAAAAAACTCACAGCTAAAATCCCCATGAAGTTGGCGTGGTATGTGTGAGCGGGTGAGTGTATGTGTTTTTCAATAAAGATGGATTTGAGGGTGTACATGCTCTGTGGGCAGATCAGTAAGGATACCAAGTAAGGTGTAGTCAGAGGCATGTGCCAATGATATATGGCACATGCCTACGTTCCATGTGAAATCCACGTAACAAACATCAAGCCTTCGAAAGCACCGATGCGCTCAAATCTACGAGAGCGTTCAAAAACTAACAGAGAAATGTACTATGTAGTTAACATAAAAAAAATACAGCTAGGAGCTACGATGACATTTTCTAATAAGTTTCCTTCCTTCCAAGCTTAAATAGACCTACAATTATTTGGCTTTACTCAAACAGTCGGTAGAGGTTCAACTTTCCTTGTTCTCGGTTTTGTGGCTCCGTCAGAAGTTACAATTTATCTTTATAAATTAATATATTGGCCAACTTCAAAAGAAGAGATCTGAGACACTAGTGAAGAGTTCTAAGAATATATTTGACGAAAATGATGATACGATCAACTAAGTTAAAACAATATTGATCATACAATTGGATAATACGAAGGGTGTACTAAAAATATCCGGAATGAATAAGAAAAAATACTAAGAATTGATAAAAAAATTTGGTTAGTTTCTGCTTTGTTTTGGGGTCTTAGCTATAAATCCATGCTTTACAAGTCAAAGTACAGTTTATGTCAGAACGACAAATAATTAAAATATATATATATAAGTAGTTTATCAGTCATTCAGTTCCCATAACACAAGCTCTGCTTAGTTTGGGGCTAGGTGATGCTGTGTGAAACTGTCCAGCATTATGAATGAATGAATGAAAATACTTTATTGTACACTATAAGAAAAATAGATATAACTTAACAAAACTTAAAAAACAAAACTTAAAGTACAATGGACGGTCTTATCGCTTAGAAGCGATCTCTAATTATTAATCATTAATAATTCATTTATATTTATTGTTTTCTCTTTGTGGGATTTCTATAACTTTATTTTAAAAATAAAGTAATAGAAAAACTTTATTTATATTATTCATGTCTTGATAATCTTAAGGTAGCTTCCCACGTTCTGTCCGGACTGGCGGCACACCATTGGATCTAAATCAAATCAAATCAAATCGTATTTATTTTGTAAATATAGGAATATAGGTTGGCGGGTGAATAGTAGATATCATCTATACTCTGCCGCAATAGTAGCGTACAAAATTTAATTACCTACTTATAAACAATTACGTACATAAAATAAATGTCAAATTGAAGTAATTGAGCGAAAAAGTCAACCAAGGTCCTTGTCATCAATATATTTATTTATATCATTACGTTATAAATTATTATTACGATGCTGCTTTTATTGTAAACTAGCTTCTGCCCATGGCTTTGCCCGTTTGGTAACCGGATAAAAGTAGCCTAAGTGTTATTCTGATGTATAAGCTGTATTACTGTAAAGTTTCATCAAAATTTTTTTCAGTAGTTTTTGCGTGAAAGAGTAACAAACATCCATCCTCACAAACTTTCGCGTTTATAATAGTAGTATGATAAAGCACTGTAAGTTTTATATTCGAGTTATTCCTGTAAGTTTATCATATCCGATGATATGGATATATTTCACAATAGTTTGGCAAAATTCACAGATTCTGCTACACAGTATATATGTATTTTGTGATTACATTGTCGTTTTGGTGTCCCTTACTGTTAAGACAATAATAAGATTGTTATTTAAAATAAATAAATAAATATCTTCGTAGTTATATAATGTTAATTTTATTTCTACATGATTGTGTAGGTATTTTTTTATTGATTATAATTAAATTACTTGTGAATAAATAAATGAAATGAATGTTCTCTTTTACATGGCATTCAGGTATTCATAAATTAAAGCTTGTTAGTAAGTCTCTGGATACGTAATGTCACGGTGCGTGGTTGTGATCCGTGAAACCACGGACCGTAACAAACAGTGGAAAGCCATCTTTAGGTCTAGGCTTTCAAGTTCCGTTATGAATTTTAAGAGTAAAATGTGTATTTTGTTGATGAGTCTCTGAGCCAGTATATTTCTCGAAATTGCTCATATTTTAAACGAGTTACGAAATTACAGGGATTCATTTGGTATGTAGATTTTTATGATTTGATTAGTGCAGTTGATAAAGATATGCTTTACTTTTTAGAGAAAAGATAAATTTGGTAGATTTTGATTATTCACAATGATGATAGTACATTTTTTCATTTTTGTCTTAGTAATATAAACTAATTAAGAGGGTATTTTTTTAATTGTAGATTTTTAAAAAATACCCTCTTAATAATCTTAGTGATTATGACACTCCATAATTTTAGTGGCTACCTTAAGTATATTCACCTCTTTAGTTTGATAAAGTTATCGAATGATTATGAACACTGTGGTTAATCTTTAACGTCCAGAAGGGGAACCAGTTGGTCATCTTCAACTTCATAATACATAAATAAAAACTAAATAAAAAATGCTGGACATTTTCACACAGCATCATCTAGTCCCAAACTAAGCAGAGTTTGTATTATGGGACTGATATACTACTTATATACATTTTTTTGTAAATACATACATAATATACATAGAAAACACCCAGACCTGGGACAAATATTTGCACATACAAACATTTGTCCCGTGGCGGGAATTGAACCCGCAACCTTCTGCGTCTCAGGCGGACCTTCGCCCACTCCGCCACAGAGGTCGTCATACTTCTAAAATATTTGGGCATTCCTTTAGCCTGAGATACGCAAACACCATTAGCTATGACATATACCGGATGCGGCTGGTTCTATCTGTTTCATAACCATAAATTATTTATTTAAAACTAATTTTAATTAGGCACGTTCATTCATGTTTGGTCTCCTAGGAAAACCTAGAAATAAACTAGGTTAAATGAATGGTGAAGATAGTGTAGTCAAAATCAAAGTCAAAGTCAAAATTCATTTATTCAATAAAATCACAAGGACCACTTTGAAACGTCGGTTTTTATCTAGGTGCCTGTTCCTCCGTGACCAAGCCAGGAAAGAAAGGCAAGAAAACAATGCTGGTTATTCTTTTTAATGATCCTTTTACAAAACAATACGTGAATATACCCGTTTTTACAATATGAATAGGTTTAATGAAATTACATTTAGTAAATTTTGAATATAGGTAAATTAAAATATTTTACGCATCTTCTAAATTAATGTAAATTAATGTAGTTAATCTGTCTGAATTTAAGATAAAAGTTAGCTTACGTACTACCTACTTACTAATTATATTTAAGGTCTGAATGCTTTACTCACACTTCAATCATACCAAGCATCTAATTTTAGTTTCGATACTCTTGCTAATTCAGAATAAATTGGATGCCAACCCACATGTTGCATTAAAGACTTTTCACGTACTGCACTATCGGTGAAGGCACCGACTAAGTTTCGATTCAGACTCTCGGAATGAGTCGAAGCTTAGTCGGTGCCTTCACCTATAGTGCAGTACGTGAAAATTACCGTTTTTACAATATGAATAGTCAAGTTCACGATAGTTTTTGGAATAAAATTAAAGACCTTTTTTATTATTTTGCCTTGAACTAATTTATTCAATAACCACAATGACTATTTAGCGTGCATGGCACCCCTTGAAAATATAATTATCACTATTTACAACTTTGATATAGAAACTAGACTGGACTCCTAAAAAAAAAACAAGAAAGTCCTACAGGTTATAATTAAATTAAACACATTTAGACATATCATTGAAATGATCTTAGTTTTGTATTATTTTAGCATATAATTATGACTAAACCACGTACTTTACTATTTTACTGCTGACTTTTCGTCGTTTGTTAAAAGGTCCGTCCTCATAAGCACCACTCTCGTTAGGAAACGTTCAGGAGGAAACGTCAGGCAAGGGAATAGTAAAGTACGTGGTATAGTCGTAATAATATCCTAAAACACTTATGTTTTAAATAGATAAATCGTTGATTTATTTTTATACAGGTTATTTTAATAGTCAATCCGATTTGTTCGTAGTTACAGGTACAGTTACTTATTACCTATAGTCAAGTTGACTATAAGAAATACATGTAACCTGTAAAAGTTACAAACTTTTTTAATAGCCAAGCGGATTCGTACACGTTTAATTGTCATTCCAATAATCAAGCAGATTTATTTTTGATCACAGGTTATTTCAATAGTCAAACTAATTCTTACGGGTTACAAATTATTCTAATTATTAAACCGATTTGCATTTATTTTCATCCTCTGTTTACTGCAAAATGTGCAAGGTTTGATTATTTTTTAATGTTCGCTTTGAAACAAAGCTGCAGAAATGAAGTAGAAATGCAGATAGTAAAAAAATTGTACTATTATTGGGGGCAAAAGGGATAAACTCAGTCACCTCGTGGCAATGTGGTAATGAGGAATATCCACTTCCATAATTTAATCTAAGCTACATCCTTGATATCAACAATTCGAGAAGGTACATCCCTGTTTTCAAAGGTACTCTACCCAAGGCGTTTGAGACTACTTTGTTATAAGTTTCAATAGTTAACCAATCCGAGGGCATTTAAACTAGGTATAACTGAATTAAACAAGGTTCCAATCTAGGACTTGGAAGTTGAGGGTACCGAAACAAGATTTCGGCCCACTGTAACTGTTCCAGGCGTAATTATATCAATTTATCTAAAGCCAATTTGGGCTCGGCAAATTGGTATAGCCTCAGAACTAACTTGTTTGGTCGAACTTAATTTATTTTAATCCGAAGTAGGTAACATAAACTAGCACAATATTATCGAGAGCAAAATACCCGTGGTAAATCGCGTTCATGGCACCTATAGAACATGGGTTACAAGTTGTCTTGTTTATCAAAAATATAGCTTGCTTTATAATACAAAATTGCTATTCAGAAATAGCTACCTAGTCGAATTGTTTGTTTGCTCCAGAGTAGTTTGTCAACTACACTGGTTGCTTTAAGGGGCAGTGCTGGGTTCCATGGTAGAATATCAGCTTCGTCTTGATTACTTAAATACATATCTGACGGCCTTGGCTGTTGTTGTGGCACTCCCGATGGACCCAGCTTCGGAAATGCGGCGCGACTGCTTTCTGCACTCTTATATTTGGAACCCCATAATTTATTTTCTGGTGGTCCGATTTTTTGTTCTTTTCTCTATATATCTGTGGCTTCGTTCTACTGAAGTCATTGGCGATTGTTAATTTTTTGGTGTATTTCAACTATTGTGGTGAATTTTCAGTTCAAAAGGGCAGCTGCTTCGAAAAACTTTCAGAGTAAGTAGGTATGGTTGTTACGTTTAAAAAAGGACCCTTTTAATTCCTTAAGAATGAGATATTAGTCACGTCTTAATTGTAAACCCCTCCATACAAACACCGTCTTAATTATTTATACAGATGATGTCTTCAAATTTGGTTGTTGGTAAAAACATTGTGAAAATGTTTTTATCCTCCTTGACGCAAGCCCTTTCCAGCTAAGATAAAATTTGTGGCCATAATTGGTGCAATTTTTGGCGGGATTGCTGTCGTTTGCCAAATGACTTTAAGTTCAGCGTGAATGAGAGTTTTAGTGTCCAGTGTGGCCACGTCTTAATTGCCATGGATTAGTGAAAATGGGTTTTATTTTCACCTATGTTTTTATTTTAGAATGGTGAAGTTACTACGGATTATGTAGGACAACTTGAAATATATGTAGCTATGAAAGTTGTTTTATTTCACTGGCATTGCTGACATGGGGAGAAAAACAGGTAAGCTCAAGTGGGAGTGGGCGAGCCACGTTAGTCGGATGCATCCTGAGAAGTGGGCGCATATCATGACTCCTTGAGTGCCCGAGAATGGAAGGCGATGACGGGGTCGACTGAGAAGGCGTTGACGGGACGATCTGCCCGCTCAGCATGAGCACCCAAGACAACGTTTTGTCTACGAAAGAGAAGATAAAAACTATTTCTGTCGCCTATTCTGTCAAACAAAAGAGAGGGACAAAATATTTTTGGTCTTCTTGGCGGTAGACAAAAATGTATTGGGTCTTCATGCTAAGCAGGCTGGACTCACATGAGAGAGTGGTGGGACTGCTAGAGCCTGGAATGAATTTATTAGGAAGAATTTAGGGGAAACCTTTGCCCAGCATTGGTACGATACAGGTAAACTAAAAAAAAAGTTTTTACGATGTTAATAATCTAGAAAAGTAGATTTTTGTCGTTGATATGTATACAGTAGGATAAAAAATCCACGTAACAATGCACGCGAAAAATCCATAACCCAATAAAATTCAGCAATTCAGTTCATGCTGACATTCATTTAAGCTGCATCAAAAATGTATTATTCACTGTTTTACATATTGTTGTTTGTTAACTTTTTCAATCAAAAACGCGGAAAAAATATTTGGCCGTAAAAAAACGTTTATGTGTTTGCGCAATTTCCTGTAACTGCTTGATATTTTGCAAACTAGCGACCGGCAAAGGTTTCACTCGGGTGGAAAAAGAATATCATGACATTTTTATTTCCACCAATTACGAGTATAAAGGCCCAATATTTGACATTTTAAATATATAATAATTTAACGCTTTTTTAACTTTGATTTCGATATAAACTGCGGCGGTCAGAACCAAGAAAATAGATAGTACTTTCGTGAAATAAAAAGCATTCTAGTTTCACTTGCACCAAAATAAGGTATACCTACTCGTAGTTAAAATCACTAATTGAGTAAACTTTTTCATTCAAAATCAGAGTTTACCAACATAATCATAATCGTAAATGTTTGGGTGTACAAGCATTTACAATAAATCAAAATTAATTAGAAAAATATAATATTGATAGCTACCTCCAGCAAAGCCGGCAACGCGAGCGACCGGCCGGCTGTATAAAGAGCAGCGCGAGTGACGCAGGCTCTCCTCTTCTCTTCGAGACTTTGCGCTGTACGGACGTATTTTATTGCGTTCCTGTTGTTTTACCGCTAACTTATTGTTTTAGTTGTTTTCTTTGTAAATTCTAATAATAAATCGCCTAGGGGATTTGTAATTTTCCTTTTTAAAATTTGGTTTTATTAAAAATCCCCAATAATATTTTTAGAACATTAACAAAGGAGGTCAATGATTTTACTGGCTAAATGGTAAGCTGTGATAGCAGGATTACTGCTTCCACAGTTATAAGAATCTAAACTTGTAATCAACTTTTGATAAATAAATAATGCTGTACATTTTTCACACAGCATCATCTAGCCCCAAACTAAGCAGAGCTTGTATTATGGGAACTACATGGCTGATATAGTACGGGGTTTTTTTTATAAGTACATTCATATTACTTATAAAAAAAACCGACGAGAGAGACGAATATGTGTAGATCATACACACATTTGTCTCGCGGCGGGAATCGAACCCGCAACCTTCTGCGTTCCTGCATCCTGGGCCTTCGCCCACTGAGCCACAGAGGTCGACAGATTTTTTGTGCTGGTTCAAAAAACATGGCACAGTCGTTTTTGAGTAAAACCGTGTCAAACAAACATACTTTTCCTCTTCTTACATATGCTTCACGCCGACATCGAGTTTGGTAAAATACTCAGATATGATACTGAATTGGGAAATTCGCGTTTGAATTTCACCACACTTTTGACCGTGTTTGCTTATGCATAGAATAGTTTGGATCTAAGCTAAC
The DNA here is from genome assembly GCA_958496245.1 of Perizoma flavofasciatum. Classification (NCBI taxonomy): domain Eukaryota; kingdom Metazoa; phylum Arthropoda; class Insecta; order Lepidoptera; family Geometridae; genus Perizoma; species Perizoma flavofasciatum. The sequence continues at coordinate 3,508,971 of OY292439.1, read as the reverse complement.
TTATAGAATATTTAGATTATCTAGTTTTGCTGTTAGATTAAATGGATTTTTGGGAAAATTGGGTCACAACTTTCTGGCCTATTCTGTTGCTTCGTGGCAACAATTTTGCTCTCAGATACTCTGTAAGCTCAATTAGTAGAGTAATATCGATGGTTTCAATTTTTAGACTAATGTTAAATTTACCTATCTATCTAATTAGCAAATTAAGCTAATTAAGCGCATCAAGTGAGTATCGATCTTATTTTAGATCGATTCTCACTTGATGCGCTTGCACGAAAACTTATCTCGACAACCGTAGATTATTTCCTTGTTTATGTACTCCTGGTTAAAATTGCCACTCGAAACCGAACTAAGCTAGGACTGATCCTGATTTATTGATAAGAGGGATATTTCGCAGCGGTGGTGATCAAAATGTTGTCAAGTTTCTGTCAAAGTTTTCGTCAAAAAATGTTATTGCCATGGTCACCGCGCCAATTTGTGCGGGCCTTTAGGAAAACTGTAAATAAAACCCTATATTTTATCAAATGGTCTCATACCCCGGAAACCAAACACATTGTCTCTTATCTTGGTACCTTTGTAATTAACCTCAAACTTAATAATTACAAACACAATGTTGGTCGGTTAGTTAAGGTAAGTGCGGTCCCCAAGTTTGATTATAATCTGACCTTGTTCCTGCCTGTCTTAAAATAGTAGTATTCGCTTTGTGGACGAGAAAATATCGAAGCGTCTATATTTTGTAAATAAATATTTCATCAACAACAGGCTGTAGAAGTACTTTGCTGGACATGGTCCTCCCTTAAAGAGTGCCATGGCGAACGGTATTGAGTCACGGTCTTTCCTTATTCCTTACTAGCTTCTGTACACTTCGCCTGAGTGATACTCGGATAAAAAGTAGCATATGTGTTATTTTAATGTATAAGATATATTACTGTAAAGTTTCATCAAAATCCGTTCAGTAGTTATTGCGTGAAAGAGTTACAAACATCCATCCTCACAAACTTTCGCATTTATAGTAGTAGTATGATAGTACACAAATAAGATATAATTAGAGGACATGTACAAAGGCGACCATTAAAAAAAAGTTTTTTCGAAAAACTGTGGTCTCTGTCTAAACAGGCGTAAGTATATGCATTAAGTTCACTGTGGCAATCTTGAAGACTCTTACAAGCTTCTCATCATCACGCAGAAGTCCGCTGCTAGATATAGGTCTCCCGCAAAGAGTGCCATGATGAATGATTTTGGATCACCTTCATTCATCGATTTTCCGCAACCTTTGAGATGTCATCGGACTATCGGGTGGGAGACCTTTCGAGACCTTTCGGACCTTTTATTCGAGAACCTTTCTGCTCCAGTAGTTGTCGGTTTTACCAGCTAAATTGCCTTTTCATTTTTTTTTGCCTAAGAACTATATCATTGACTTAAGTTCAACTATAGAATTCCTCAATCAATCAAGACTTTAAAAATATTCTATCATGTGTAAAGGCTCATAAAATATTGCGTTATTATACGTATTTTTTTTTACGTTTTCTATTATGAGTTGTTTCCTCTATTTTCCTTTACTCCTCGAAAATAAAAACAATTAACAACATAACAAACGAAAACTATATTAACAATGTGAGTCAAAGCTGATTAGCGGGGATTTTGGATGCAAACTTCAGAAGAATTTGGTAGACAAATGCCTCGATGCTGCTTTAAGTTATCATATAAGTTCGTATAAGCTAGTGACCAACTAGTCTTCTACTAGGTCTGCTATCTTACAAACCTCTCAGGTGCCTAAATCCGATCACATTTCATCAGCCAAGACAATCCAGCCGCTTACTAAATAATTTATCACAGCATTTTGATTCGATACGCATTCTGATCAGCAACCAGAATACCCAGCTATAAGTTATGTGCGGTTGGGTCCTGGTTAAAAGACAGGATAATACAGTAGCACCCCTTGCTTAGATTAAAAGGGTCTACATAAAACCTAACTAACAATTGAGTTTTTTATGCTGTAGCCAAATTGGTAAAACAGAACCTGATTCACTAAACATTCAAATAATTATTTTACGTAGTAAATTAAAATGTTATTTTAATATTCATACAATTTTTTTTAGGTATTAATAAATCGCACCTATGGATACAAAAAGTCAACTGCCGGCCAAAGAACGCTAGAACGAGAAGTCGACGTCGTTCTAGTGACGTTCCTTTTCCGTTCACAGATAATATTAACAAAACTTTACAATGCGGGCGTACTCCATATACAACTAAATTTAAACAAACGAGTAATCATGGTCTTCCTTATTTTATTTGATTAGTCAATAGTACATTTTTGAGGTCAACTTGAGATAGAGGCCGTCAATAATTTGTATTTTTTTTGTGTCGTGCTAAATAAATGTTTTTCTTTCTTTCTTCTTTCTAATGTGAAAATCAATTTTTTTTATTGTGAAAATCAAAGACGAATGTTACTGAGACCACGGTACTGACTGAGTGTAAATCATTATGACTCTGGACTACGATACTATAGCAGAACCTCATGTCTGTAGTAATGTCTCTGGTTCAAGTAACGCACACATACGCTCATTGACAAAGATGGATAGCGTGTTCACGCTACATGAATACGCTAGTTCAGCAAAACGGGGTGTTAGTAATGTCACTAAGGACCATAGAACATGGTAAATAATAATCGTAGAGCTAGCAACCTGCTCAAAAGCAGATAGAACGTGGAATATTGTAATACTGCCATATTGGACTTGTATATTTTTATTCTTAAAAGTTACCATCATGTTTCATACATACATTCATAAAGTGATGTCTGTTTCTCGCAAGGGTACACTTGGACCACGGATTTTCACTTGCTACGATCCTGGCATACATCTTTTGCTTCATTCATCCTTATCACATAATTCATACAAGCCCGTCGGTTGCGGGTACTCTTGACTTGATCTTTATCCAGAACGTCTCCAGAGTTTGTTCGCTAAGGCCTTCTCCTTTCAACTATCCTATACATGCTCGCCTTTTACCTTATTCTGTTAATCTTATTTCCTTTCTAAATGCCCAAACTATTTCAACCTACCCTTCTCTACTCTCTTTACTGCATTTTCATGAATTTCAGACCTTTCTCTTAACATGCTGTTCTTCACTTTAAAACTCAGCGTTTATTAATTGTTAGAAGTTAGTAGTTATCAGTTATTTTCACCTGTATACCTATGTGATTCTAAATCAATAGTTTGAGGTATGGTGGCCCTGGTTCTAACCTCAAACTACACTTACTACTTACTGTTGACGTTAACGCCTGCGGAAAGATTGTATGGAAATGACATTAGCTGTGGAAATATCTCGTGACTGCTGCCAAGTTTTACCGTGATAAATTTGCGTTAGCGTGAAAGGAAAACTAAGCATGAGGTATTTGTCTAGACACCCAAAAGATGTTTTTTATTAAAGGGTCTTTATAAATTCCTTCTCTATATTAATAACTAGCTCTTGCAAAGCCGCTACACGACAGTGATTTAAAAAAAACTATATAACAAGTATAACATATATGATACTCCCATATAAACTTTCACACCCTGTTTCCTCCCCCTTAAAATGTAAAAATCCAAAAACCCTAAAGCACTTCATTATTTATTTATGATGAGTAGCTATATCTACACTTTTTAAGTTCTTACCATTAGAAAAACTATACTTCCATACAAACTTTCATCCTCTGTTTCCCATCCCTTAAAATGTGAAATTCCAAAAAACCTAGAACACTTTATTATTATTTTATGTTCAGTAGCTGTAATTCAAAATTTGATGTTTCTAACTTTAAAGAAAAACACTTTTATACAAAGTTCTTCCTCCATTTCCCCCCTTAAAGTGGAAATTACCAAAAATCCTTTCTGAGCACATGCTTTCGTTATAAAATAAACCTATGTTCTTAATTGCAGCTTTCTAGACTTAGTAGTTTTAGCTTTGCGTTTATAGATCAGTCAGTCAGGACAAAGGATTTTGTAAGTTTAGATAAAGAAAATACAATTCAATATAGACACTATAAAAATAATAATCATAATAATTACTAAATGGATTGTATTTTAAGGAATTAAAGAGGCTTTTTTATTATTATTATATAGACACTAGACATAGTCTACTACGTACCAAAAACTTTATTCAAAAGTAATAACGTGGACGCTTTCACCTACCTATTTACTTTTATGTGGCTGTAGTTAAGAATCACTGATTCAGTTGCGCTACTTAAGTTTACTCTGCTTTATCCTAACCCTCCTTAACATATAAATAATCGAGGGCCCCGAAAGGGACTGGATTTCTGACGGTATCCTTGTGGTATTTTATAGTGAATTTTCTTACTCAATTTAGTTGGGGTATATGGAGCAGTATAAGCAGGGGTAGATAATGAAGATATAGGCTCATTGTAGATAAAGGATACGTTAGGAAAAGTTATCAAACTCATGGATTATTTGACTCAAATTCAATAGACCTTATGAGGTGGGCAAAAGCTAGCTGAAATGCAAGATATTTGTTCCAGGTCCGAGTGTCGTGCCACCTGGTACTAAGTTTCTGATCCCATAACACAAGGAATCTTAGTGTGGGTCAAGACTATGTATGTGGTTGTTGGATGTTTTCTATTATATTGGCAAAGGGGCTCGATTGTCTGAAAATGAAACTTAATAAAAAAGTTGGAATCATGAATCTGGCCACGTAAAAACAAAAGGAAACTTTACAATTCATCGTGATTAGAACTCATTGGTGTTACTTAATGGCTGACTTTTGAGTGTGTTACGTTAGTAACTATGTAATGTCATGTTATGATATAAATCAATCAACCTATTCAAATAATGATAATATAATATACGTTTCTCACCTTCGTTTTATGCACGTCTGGCTGGGGAAAAATTTGTATCATTCTTATTTACTTTCTTTTACATTTCTCTCAAACTCACACTACCATTAACACACTCTCCACTGAAAACAGATCAGGACGATACGTACATACGTATCCTGTATATAATTTAAAATCTAATGGCCACTGGACTCGCATTGCACAGACCACAGACAAACAAATTCCTAATATCTTTCGGAACTTCCCTCTTATTTATATTTAAATTATAATATTACATTATAATATTACATTCATAATATATTTATCTATTGTACATAATACGTATTTTATCTATTATCTATCTACTTATTCCTTCCTTTTTACGTTTGCTCCCCGTGGTTCGTGACATCACGATCGATGGCCCTGTCTGAAAATCAGCGCTGCACCTTTCTTAGGTTTGGTGCAGCATAATGCAGAGATAGGGACCTTTTGAGCCCACACAACACATATATTTTTATTTTATTTTTGTAGTATATTAATGAAACTTTCTGTGTTTGTATTTATTTGTTTTGTATTTTGTCACCTGTTGTGTTGTGTTTGTGGTTAATAAATGTATTTTCTTTCTTCTTTCTTTCTTTCTTTCTTTCTTATGTTAATGTCATGAGGCTAAAACATCGCTTCGATTAGCTGTATCAAGCTGATGGTTTGATAGAGAGCAAATCAAAAACTTACTGTTAATTATTGGATTATATTCATTTAAATTTACAATATGGATATTTTTTCAAATGTGTAGCTTAATTTAAAACTTCATTACCTAGAAAAAAAACACCATAATGAAAAATGTAATCTGTTACTGATATGAAAAAAGCTATAAAATCGAAACTACGAAATGGAATTCAACCTCTATCCACACCGTGTCCGTCAAATGGCCAGGGCGCAAAATATTTGAATACTTACATTTTGTATGAAATTGTTCACCCACGTCTGTTTTAGTGGCGTCAGACACACCTAGTGTACCAATATTTTTACAAAAATTTTAATCTCTTGAATCATGTATTCCCTCATCATTTGTATTTTTTCAGGAAAAAAAAACCTTTTTCAATTAATAGAATATTAATAAAAATTCCAATACAAAATTTCATCCTCCATTTTTTCACCCATTAAGGGTGGTATTATACATAAAATGTATATGGGACCACCTTTGAAGTATATCTCAGTCCATTAAAAAAATAATCACTAAAAACGGTCCCCAATTAGCGAAGATATCGCGTATCATAAACAAAAAAATATATCAGTTTGGATAAAAAGTCTTAAAACGTGCGATGATTAGATTAGGTTTAAACATGCCTACCATGAGAAATGCGTGATGTCCCTTTTTCTCATGAGCTCATAACTTGCTAAAGCCACGAAAATTCCACGTGATAGACGACCCGGAACGTACACAGTAAAAATATGCGAAATAGGTCGGATTTGGACCGTCCTAAAGATAAGCGAGTGGACTAGCGAGTAATTTCGGGCAATTTGTCTTCTCCATGCAACCACAATACGAGTAGCTTATTTTTTCTGAAAGAACTGTGGTTTTAGTTTACTTTTTGTGTCAAATTGCTTCAATTTTGCTGTTAAAAGTTACTTTGGGACTATAAAATGTGTCTTTTCACTGACGCAATGCCAAACTGGAATAGGTAAATTCCTTGTCTATTACCTATCTGTACTGACGTTTTGTTAGCATGATAGCTTTAGGACTCTACTAGCCTCTGCTCACGGCTTCACCCGCGTGGTACCCAAATAAAAAGTATCCTATGTGTTATTCTGATGTATAAACTACGTATATTCAAATCAAATCAAATGAAAATATTTTATTGCGAATATGGGTATGTCAGATGTTAAATTTATAATAAAGTATCACCATAAACAACTTTCTAGCATGCAAATATAGTCTTAAATCTAGTCATTAGTCAAGTAAACAAAAACAAAAAAACCTACATGATTAAATTAAAATATCTATGTCATACATCATTGATTGAGTCATCTAAATAATCATTAACACTATAATAAAAATTTTCAAGCAGTAGTTTTATAACTTTTTTCTTGAAATTATTGAAAGAAGCTGTTTCCAGAACATCAATATATTACTGTAAACTTTCATCAAAATCCGTTCAGTAGTTTTTGCGTGAAAGAGTAAGAAATATTCATCTTCACAAACTTTCGCGTTTATAATAGTAGTAGTCGGATAATGATGAAGAGTTTCTAAGCTGTGAAAACTGCTACTTAGTATATAATGAATTAAAGTATAAATCATAGTCAGTGGACCATCAGCTGGAAAGAGCCTTTGCCAAAGGATGCCACAACGAACGGAGTTGAAACTCCGTCAGTAGACTTCCAGCAACCATATCTGCTGCAACATGCACAGATACTTCACATAACATTTTCATTTGATACTCTTCATAATATTTCATGTGAACCTTTAAATTGCGAGTGATATTATAACCTTTCTTTTATGAAATTCCTAATAAACTTTTCTAATATCGCGCACGGGTTCATAGTCGCATACTCGCGATGTCCATGTAAAGGGGATGTTTCGATAAAATGCGACAAAACGTGATAGTGTATTATTAGTGCAATAATGGTTTTAATCTACTAAAATTTGGTTTAACACCAGTTGTACTTATATAATCCTACTAATATAATAAGTGTGAAAGTCTGTTCGTGCGTGTGACTGTGTATGTGTGTGCGTGCGTACGTGTGTGTGTGTGTGTGTGTGTCCTCCTAGAAGCCTATGACCTCCAGGACCAAATGAGGCGAGAAAAATATTTTCAGATCATACAAATAAATAAATAAAATAAATAATAAATAATGCTGGACATTTTCACACAGCATCATCTAGCCCCAAACTAAGCAGAGCTTGTATTATGGGAACTACATGACTGATAAACTACTTATATATTTTTTTTTTTTGTAAATACATACATATTATACATAGAAAACACCCAGGCCCGAGACAAATATTTGCAGATACAAACATTTATCCCGTGGCGGGAATTGAACCCGCAACCTTCTGCGTCTCAGGCGGGCCTTCGCCCACTGCGCCACAGAGGTCGTAAAAAATATTTGTCCCGCGGCGGTCTCACGAGGTCCTCAAATGTCTATTGCAAAATCAAATTCTGCTCACAAAATTAACTGTTCGGCACACTATACAATTTTAACTTGATTTGTATAGAGAATATTAACGAAATAAACAATGATATAATTTAATTGTAGTCATAAAAAGTGTAGTAATAGATTTTCTTTTCCCATCTTTTAAAATAACTGCGAAGTTAAAAGTGCTGAAAGTTAATTCATAGAAAGTTAAGTGACACGTATCCAATATCGATGGGAAAGAAACCCCGAAACCTGTATAACATCATTACTGACGGCATTCCGTGGCATGAATCAAAATGAGCTCCGCAGAAAACGAAGCATTATGGGACTTGGTCGCTAATTTCAGACCGCTCCTTTACAAAATGCGGGTAGCAATAAAAATAAGATGCCAGCTCACCGGTTTAATGAAAAATAATGCTTCCAGAGGTCACCACTAACGCGTACCCTGGAGGAAATTAAGCCTGGTGCGCTCGGAAAATGTGCACTTGTCACTTTTTATACCGCTGAAATATGAAGAGTGTAGATTTTAATCTGGTAATGCAACCGGTCAGGCGGCGAGCAGCGGCATGGATGTGCCTATAACTCGACTTTGGCCGTAACACTGCTTCTTTATGAGAACGGTGGTAGCTGGTAGACAGATACCTATACGATCTTTTATTATGCATCAGCTATGTGACATGTCACGGAAGTCGCCGTGTTTTTCTTTGTCTATCGACACTTGTGACTAGGTCATGCTTGCTTGCCACAATTATGGCACCATCTTTAGAAATTGTCATGAACCTATAAAATGAGAAAACATCTCCTTTATAATCAAGTGCCTGATTTATCTCTACAAACATAAAATGCAAAAGTCTGACAATAACTGTTTAAGTCTGCTGTAAAATTTCGTTAACAGTGACTCTGCAGCCAGTTCATTCCGGATTAGACTGGTTTATTCCGGAATATTCCAGCTAAGCACCCGGAATATGGTAGACTTTCACGGCTTTGAATCACTGCGACATCTTCACAGTGGCGCACAGTGGCTACTGAATTTACAGCCGATGTAGCCAGCGACAAATATCTATAGAGCAATGTAATAAACTTAGCAGTAGTCATTTTTCGTGAAAAGACCCTCTTTGCAGATGATGCACTGAATCATATTAGCACGGATAACGGAAGGTAAGTAAATGGTCATAATTTAAAATAAGTTATAATTATGTACGGGTATAATTGTGAGACGGGAATTTTGAGGTATCGTACTAGCGGTGAAGATGCCGAAACTGAATTTCGACTAATTCCAAAAGTCTTCAGGGTGAGTGATATATTAAATAAATAATAAACCATGCTAGACATTTTCACACAACATCATCTAGCCTCAAAGTAAGCAAAGCTTGTATTATGGCAACTACATGACTGATATACTCCTTAGGTATATACATTTTTTTTGTAAATATATACATATTCTAAATAGAAAACATCCAGACCCGAGACAAATATTTGCAGATCATACAAATATTTGTCTAGCGTCTGCGTCTCAGGTGGACCTTCGCCCACTGCGCCACAGAGGTGGTCATGTAGTATTTACGTTACAATATGAAAACAATACGTTTTACTATATGAATTTATTTATTTATTTAGGACAACCAAAAGAAAACTCACAGTAATTAGGATAGGTAATTAAAATAGTGTTAAATATTGTAGGACCACAGTACAAAGTAAATAAATATAATAAAGAAAAGTTAACTTCAAATAAATGCAGAGGAGGTAGGTCTAGCTTAGGAAGGCTTACAACTACTTTATTAAATACTAGCTTCTGCACATGGCTTCACCCGCATAGTACCCGGTTAAAAAGTAGCCTATGTGTTATTCTGATGTGTAAGCTATATTACTATAAAGTTTCATCAAAATACGTTCAGTAGTTTTTACGTGAAAGAGTAACAAACATCCATCCTCATGAACTTTCGCGTTTATAATATTAGTAGGATGAATGATCAAATGCACGCTAATTTGTGTATGGGTACTTGGGTCTAGCTTAGGAAGGCTTACACCTACTTTATTAAATACTAGCTTCTGCCCATGGCTTCACCCGCATAGTACCCGGTTAAAAGGTAGCCTATGTGTTATTCTGATGTGTAATCTATATTACTATAAAGTTTCATCAAAATACGTTCAGTAGTTTTTACGTGAAAGAGTAACAAACATCCATCCTCATGAACTTTCGCGTTTATAATATTAGTAGGATGAATGATCAAATGCACGCTAATTTGTGTATGGGTACTTGGGTCTAGCTTAGGAAGGCTTACACCTACTTTATTAAATACTAGCTTCTGCCCATGGCTTCACCCGCATAGTACCCGGTTAAAAGGTAGCCTATGTGTTATTCTGATGTGTAATCTATATTACTATAAAGTTTCATCAAAATACGTTCAGTAGTTTTTACGTGAAAGAGTAACAAACATCCATCCTCATGAACTTTCGCGTTTATAATATTAGTAGGATGAATGATCAAATGCACGCTAATTTGTGTATGGGTACTTGGGTCTAGCTTAGGAAGGCTTACACTTACTTTATTAAATACTGACTTCTACCCACGGCTTCGCTCGCATAGTACCCGGTTAAAAGGTAGCCTATGTGTTATTCTGATGTGTAATCTATATTACTATAAAGTTTCATCAAAATACGTTCAGTAGTTTTTACGTGAAAGAGTAACAAATATCCATCCTCATGAACTTTCGCGTTTATAATATTAGTAGGATGAATGATCAAATGCACGCTAATTTGTGTATGGGTACTTGGGTCTAGCTTAGGAAGGCTTACACCTACTTTATTAAATACTAGCTTCTGCCCATGGCTTCACCCGCATAGTACCCGGTTAAAAGGTAGCCTATGTGTTATTCTGATGTGTAAGCTATATTACTATAAAGTTTCATCAAAATACGTTCAGTAGTTTTTACGTGAAAGAGTAACAAACATCCATCCTCATGAACTTTCGCGTTTATAATATTAGTAGGATGAATGATCAAATGCACGCTAATTTGTGTATGGGTACTTGGGTCTAGCTTAGGAAGGCTTACACCTACTTTATTAAATACTAGCTTCTGCCCATGGCTTCACCCGCATAGTACCCGGTTAAAAGGTAGCCTATGTGTTATTCTGATGTGTAAGCTATATTACTATAAAGTTTCATCAAAGTACGTTCAGTAGTTTTTACGTGAAAGAGTAACAAACATCCATCCTCATGAACTTTCGCGTTTATAATATTAGTAGGATGAATGATCAAATGCACGCTAATTTGTGTATGGGTCTAGCTTAGGAAGGCTTACACTTACTTTATTAAATACTGACTTCTACCCACGGCTTCGCTCGCATAGTACCCGGTTAAAAGGTAGCCTATGTGTTATTCTGATGTGTAAGCTATATTACTATAAAGTTTCATCAAAATACGTTCAGTAGTTTTTACGTGAAAGAGTAACAAACATCCATCCTCATCCTACTAATATTATAAACCTTTCGCGTTTATAATATTAGTAAGATGAATGATCATATACACGCTAGTTTGTGTATGGGTACTTGTTTGGTGTAAAAGCAGCATTTTTATCTTGTAATGCCGCCCGCCTTTGTATAACACAATAGATGGGCATCTGAGTTTGCGCATTTCTGTGAATAATTTTCAATTTTATTCATTCACTTATTATTGTTTACTTCCATCGATCATGTTAGATTTTTCCGATTTTTTTAGTGATTTTCTAAAGTTATTGTAATACTTTGATAGAAATTATGTTCAAAGAAAGAAGGCAGGCTTTAATCTTTTGTATTAATAAATGAGTGATGAGCTAGTCGAGCAGTAGGTAGTTACTAAGCCATGAAGAGTTCTTGTTTTTTTTGTCATATAGGGACTTTTCCTTAGCGATTATAACTCTGACTTTGACTGACTTGTCGGTTGATAGATAGTGAATTTGGTGGAAACAGTGACAGGGAATCAGAATGACTATAACTTTCTATTACTCTTTCAGCATCTTTTGTTTACGTAGTTCTGCTATGCCTTAGATTTCAGGAGATTATAAGGTACTCAATGATCTTCAACGTAGATAAAATATTAGAAAATATTAATATTCATTTATTCATGCTCAAATGTATATTCAGTTTAGTTGTTACATTATAGTAGCTGAAGGGAAGTACATGGACCCTGTAAGGGCGCTGCAAGTTTAAGTCAATATTTATTTAAAATGAAATAATACTGATAACACAATCGTAATCATGAATGTCAAATCCTATATCCTATCCTAACCTATCATACTAATATTATAAACGTGAAAGTTTGTGAGGATGTTTGTTCTTCTTTCACGCAAAAACAACTGAACTGATTTTTATGAAAGTTTACAGTGATATAGCTTATACATCAGAATAACACATGGGCTACTTTTTATCCAGGTACCATGCGGGCGAAGCCGTGGGCAGAAGCTAGTAATACATAATAATTAAATAAGCTTACTTCATAAATTGATCTAAAATAATGTCAGATACATAGTTATTTGAAATTACATTTATAAAATAAATATAATTAATACTATCTACCTACTTATTTCTACCATGCATGTCAATATTTTAATCAAAATGTCCGGATACAAATGAAATAAAATCCAAAAAGTATATATTAAATACTAGTTGTTGCCCGCGACTTTGCCCGCGTAGTATGTTAATAATAGTAGCATATGACCGTCTCCAGGCTTCAAACTATGTCCACCAATTTTTTAATGAATCGAACCAAGGATTACAATTTATACAAAGTTTAGAACTCAATTGCACATCCCCAATGAGTAGTTTTGAAAAAATCAAAAATACGTGTTTAATTATTTACTTTAAAGTTTATTTGTACAGAGTTTTGAGCGAATTAAACGTTTTTTTTTCATAGAAACTTTACCGCCCTATTTAACCCCCATAGGAGATTTTCGAAAATTAGATTAACCTATGATTCCAGATCATAAACTATCTACATTCCAAATTTCATTTAAATCGGTTTAGTAGTTACGGAGATACGTGGTAACAAACATTCACATACACACACACACACACACACACACACACACACACACACACACACACACACACACACACACACACACACACACACACCCATACACACACACATACACACACACACACACACACACACACATTAGAAAGGATTAAATTCAGCCGTAGATACGGCTGAATTGACTAACGACTCTTTGTATGTAGTTTAGTTTATAACACCTAACGGGGTCGTGAGTCTGAATCTGAACCCAAAAGGTAGTTACACAGGTACGGAACTTATCTTCATCATGTATGAAAAATTGGCCTTAAATTTCTCATAAAATGAAGATTGCGTTGCGGAGAACCCGTACAATGGTGCATTAAAATGAAATATGAAAGAATGCAATGTTTAGTTACTAGAACTTGTTTATTACCCGCAACGTAAGGAGCTCGTATATAAATAATAATAAATAATAATAAATAATGCTGGACAATCCACACAGCATCATCTAGCCCCAAGCTAAGCAGAGCTTGTGTTATGGGTACTAGATGACTGATATACTTAATACAATACATTACATAGATAGATATTTTTTTATTATACATAGAAAATACCCAGAACATATGCATTGTACATAAGAAGTTTGTTTGTTCGTCTTGTTGCCATTTATCTCGGAAACGGTTTATATTGTAAGTATGTGTATTGAGATTACGCAATCGATTTGCATGTCGTCAAGGATCATTTTTTAGATAAGCTTTATCGTCAGAAGTCACGAGGGGGCGCTGTAATCGATTTTTTAAATGCAGTTTACATTATAATACTTAAAATAAAATAAATAAATGTTCATAATAATTAGGCTAGATTGTCATATTACTATAAAAAAAAAAATATTGCTGTACATTTTCACACAGCATCATCTAGTCCCAAACTAAGCAGAACTTGTATTATGGGAACTACATGACTGATATACTACTTATATACTTTGTTTTTGTAAATACATACGTTTATACATAGAAAACATCCAGACCCGAGACAAATATTTGTAGATCTTACAAACATTTCTCCCGCGACGGGATTCGAACCCGCAACCATCTGCGTCAGATGCGACAGAGGTCGTCAAACTATATTGCACGTAGAATAATGTATATCTAAGAATGTATCCATAAATACGTTTAACACTTTGTTCGTATGTTCTTTACAGGACTTTATCTATATTACGCTATTATTTACACTTCATTAACTTAAAAGTTTTAATCCTTTTGAATCTTCTCACAAATCCATGTGCAATCGAAGATAATACATGTTAGGGGTTACCAAATTTTGTTAAAATAAAGTCATCTTTATTGAGGTCAAAGTTAATAAAAGCATGTTGCTTGTGACAGTAGACTGAGGACCTGAGCTAAACCTTATTTTAGGTAACAATAATAATGTTAGATTTCATCCGAATCCGTTATGACATTAAGTACAATCAATTATAATATTAGTCGGAGTAAGTAGAATAGGAGCATCATAATTTTATTAAACTTCACACAGAGCTATCTGTCTCAATTATTCGTGACCTAAACTCAACCACGCAGTAACTCATACTGGGAAACAATATTTAATTAAAATTCGTTACAAGCTGATATTTTGGCAAGAACAAAGCAATCTTGGTTAAAAAGCAATTTTATAAGTACTTACCCTTCGAAAGTTATAAAGCTCGTGACAGGCAACGGAGAAATTGAATGGCGTAAATTATTGTATCACAATTAGCCGCTGCGAAGTTTTGTTTTATGAAACAAGTTGATACCAATCATCATTATCATTTTCAAGTACCTGTAGAATTTCACTGTTGGCTATATTGGCCCCCAAGGAGTCATAATGAAAAACGTTCTGGCTTTTTTAGAAAGTTATTACGACTATACCACGTACTCGTAATTCACTATTCTCTTTCTCTAAACGGTCAACGAAAAGTCAACAGGAGAATAGTAAAATACCTACGTGGTATATAATCTCAATAGTATTCTAAAATGGCACCAAATCACATTTATTTCAATTCCATATATAACGTTCTGGCTTTCTCCATTCACCAGATTTCATATGTTTATTTAGGGTCTATAGGAAAAGACTTCTGTTCTGCGTCCGGTTCGTGGTTCGAGAAACTTTCTTCCCTAGCAATTATTATACACACTAACTGTTGCCTGCGGCGTTGCACGCGTGGAGTACTGTTTAAAAAAAAAGGATTCGCGCATACAAACTTTTACCCCCATTTCCCCCCTTAAGATGTCAAAATCCAAAAACCTTGATTGGATTTGATTATTTTTTCTCAGTGGCTCTAATTAAAATTTTCATGTTTCTAACTTCAAAGAACAAAGACATTCATACAAAGTTCGCGCAAGAAAAGATTTTTGGATATTTTAAGTAGAAATTTCTAAAAATCCTTTCTTGATGCTAAAGCTATAAAATAAACCTATGTTTCAAATTAAAGCTTTATAGACTATAGAGACTTTATAGACTTTATATACTTTATAGAGCCCCTATTTGACTATGAATTCGGCCCTTAGTAGTTTTGACTGAGCGTTGATATATCAATCAGTCAATCAGGACAAACGATTTTATAAGTTTATATAGGAATATAGAATTATAAAACGACTCTTTCCCGAGTTTATCTTATTTATCACCACAGATATTATAATACTAGGTATCACGGTTATAGAGGCTTATCTGTCACATAGAATGCTAGCACACCTGGTATCCTGACGGATCCATCTAAATCATGATGTATGTGAGGCTGCCATCAAATGCCGTAGTGAGTGTGTTTGTTTTTGTCTGGAGTCATTGGTTGTATATGCATATATGGAAACAAGAAAGGGTTCGCACTGTTATAAAAATCGTTGAGTGAAAATATACATAAAAATATCAATTTTATTTTTATTTTTACACCCAAAACTAATTTCATCGCCTAACACTGAAACCATTATAAAACTCATAACACAGACCCGTTACCATATTCCTCGCTGAATTTGCTCAGCGTAATATCTCAAGCCACTAAAGGTTCGGTTAAACGAGGCAAGTAACCGCAGCTATTTCATACAATACTTATCATCATACTACTATTATAAACGCGAAAGTTTGTAGGGATGGATGTTTGTTACTCTTTCACGCAAAAACTACTGAACAGATTTTGATGAAACTTTACAGTAATATAGCTTATACATCAGAATAATACATATGCTATCCAGGTACCACGCGGGCGAAGCCGTTGGCAGAACCTAGTAAAATTATAAAATAAAAGCATTGAATTGCGGTTAAATACAGGTAATCGCATTTATTTAAATAAACGATTGCATGTGACACGACCGTAGACGCTTTTCGCAAGGCCTGCATGCGGGCGAGGCATTCAATCTTACAGAAATGCTGATCTTGTAACAATTGTTACAAGATCAGCATTTCTCTACACAACTTAGTTTAGTTGTGTAGAGAAATGCTAATCTTGTAACTGATGTAGAATGCTCTACACAACTTAGTTTAGTATTATCATATCTGTGACAGAACAGTTTTAGCATAAAGATAAAAGATGTGACGCTTGATATCAAAATAAATCCTTGTCTCAGTAAAATTCAACATCGAACGTGTAAGTATGCGTTTATTGAAGAAACCTTAGGCAGGTAGGCGACTTACTATGATACAAGAGTGCCGCTTATGTAATGTTCGGACGTTGGACGTCCAATGTTGGAAGTCATTGCAGATGTTTCCTCTAGCTAGTATAATTAAATAAATAAATAAATAATGCTGGACATTTTCACACAGCATCATCTAGCCCCAAACTAAGCAGAGCTTGTATTATGGGAACTACATGACTGATATACTACTTATATAGATTTTTTTTTGTAAATACATACATATTATACATAGAAAACACCCAGACTCGAGACAAATATCGAGTATATTACTAATATACTCGTAGCCCTTGGTTTTGCTTCAACACTTTTCGGCTTGTTCATACTAGTTAATTAGCTAAAAAAGATCCTGCAGGTTCTAACAGCTGCAGGGCTGATGAACTGTGAATGTCCCCCTAAGAGCCGTAAGATCAATAGTAATTTAAACATTGGATTTCGTAAATCTACGATTAATGTTAATTGATGGTTTGATCTGCTGTAATAATTATAAGAACACATTTGTTAATCAAATACCATTGAACTAATAAAATTATCGAAGATACAAGATTAAAATTGCTCTTGTGGTGTAAACTAATATTGATCTTACGGCCATATAAGGGGCGAAGAAAGGCGATCACAATAGGCCTGTCACGGCAGCAGACACAAAAAAAAAATCGCTAATTCATTGCTACTCGTAACTTACAGCAAAAACTTGCTTCGTGTGAACACGTCATTATCTGCGGCGAGCTAAGACAACTCCACGCTTGAACAATAATTTATCTCCCAAGATTTTTATTCAATTATACAGACGTTTTGCATTCTGTTGACTGTAAGTTAATATTTCATAGTTTGTGACAGTTTAGTGGAAACTGAATTTGCTGGATATAGGGAATTTTCTGGAAGCTGAACGCAGCTGGTGCATGTAATCTGTTTCATAAACGCTTGTGAACGCTTACATAAAGAACAAAGATATTTTATTTTTCTGTTATTCTGCGCTAAGAAATAAAATACCATTTTAATTTTTATGCTAATTTTGCCTACGCTAACATAATATGAGATACACTTTGATAAATTGATTATGATTTCACAAAAAAACAATAATTTCCTTTTTAAAATAAGAGAGGAAAATTCGCATTTTTATGTTTTGAATGGATGACTAATAATAAGTTGGCCTTGATGGCGCGGTGGATGAGTAGCAGCAACGCAAGAGGTGCGGGTTCGTTTCACGCTGCGGAACAAACGCTGCGTGTTCCGCAGATATTTGTTGCAGGTGTTGTGGTACGAAAATCAGAGTTCCTGATACCCATGACATAGGGTATCCTAGCGTAGATCGGGAATATGAACTTCATCATCAAATTATTTAAGTACCACTCAAACCGGTTGCAGAAGCTAAACAAATACAAAATCTAAAACCCAAAAAAAAACTTCAAAAACAAAAACAAACAAACAGACATGCTCAAGATTGTAATCCCCATGATAGATATTTTAGATACAGGGTAAAAAAAAACTAAATAGGTTAGTTCCCGCCTGAGACGCAGAAGGTTGCGGGCTCGATTCCCGCCGCGGGACAGATGGCTGTATGATCAGCAAATATTTGTCTCGGGTCTGGGTGTTTTCTATGTATAATATGTATGTATTTACTAAAAAATATATAAGTAGCATATCAGTCATGTAGTCCCTTAGTCCCTTAATACAAGCTCTGCTTAGTTTGGGACTAGATGATGTTGTGTGAAAAATGTCAGGGTATCGTCAACTAAGACAACACAGCCCTCACGTGTGATGCGTGAGTACGTCATAAGTTTTCTAAAACACGGCTCAACGTGACAAATTACATAAAATGTTTTGTGAAACAGTGAATTTTCCATCGTAAATCTAAGCTTTATAGTGCATTTGGCAAAAGTAGTAACAATTAATCTGGACAAAATGCCGCGTTTTGTTGGAGCGTCGCCAAGGTAAAGCCTTCAACCTGGCTTGGAAAAGTTGCCATAACTGTCTGATATCGATTTTGGACGCTTATTTGTTTACCATTTCTTAGATATAATGTATTAGCGCATAACTTTATTTATCTTCATGTCATCACCTACTTTTTCATCATTTGGATTTGTGGGATGTTTTCATATTATTTATTGAAGTACACCCTATAAATGCGCGTGTGTGTGTGTGTGTGTGTGTGTGTGTGTGTGTGTGTGTGTGTGTGTGTGTGTGTGTGTGTGTGTGGTCAAGGTCAATTTAACCTGCTTCTAACTCTTCAGTGATTACTAGTAAACCCCTCGAGTTTGGGCTCATGATTCGTTTTGACGAGTCCAATAGATTGGGTAACGAGGGTCTGATGATAGAGCCGGGAGGTGGATAGTGGAGTTCTTTTTTTTTGTACGCATTAAATGCGTGTATTTCAGTTTTTTTAAACTACACATTTTATTCAACACAGTTATCTACAAATAAAAGACCAACACTGGTAGGTACCTACTTCTCTTCAGAAACAAGACATTCACAAACGAAATTACCTCCACCATTCACCATCCTGTCAGCATGATACATTAACAAAGTCTACGTCGCATTCAAAGTGGGGCACAATTTTACAAGCACATGCCTTCGTATTTCAAACACTGTCTGGAGCATTCTTGAGGATAAAATGTTGGGAAGATTTATAGTATAAGACATTGTACTACTTATCAGTAACGCAACTTAGAACATGAAACGCTTCGTTATTTTTTGGAGACAGCCAAAAGTCACACAACGGCGCTGATTCTGTAGTACACTAACTTAACTTAATTTTAACTGTCGCTCTCTTTTATTGATAGTGTTCGCAAGAAAGAGATGGCAAGAATTTTACTCCTGTCATTCAGTTTACGTGCCGCTTTTCTTCGTGTTTATAGTCAGCATGTTTTGATATTACGACTAAATTTGTATGGAAAACTTAAATCCAACTAATTTGGAAGCAAAAACTGTAACTATCTCGTTCTTGCTTGCGACAGTTTAAATTAAGTTTAGTTAGTGTACTACAGAATCGAGGCCAATGTATAGTTATGTACTCTGTGCTGTTAATTAAAACAAAACAAGATTCTTTTGCCCGTTTATAGTAAACTTGAACGACTCTTACTGCAAATTTTCATTGAAATCTGTCACTAAAGATTATCGCACACATATTAGCTCGCCACGGGATCGGAACCACCTTACCATTAACCAGCCGACAACGCGACTTAAGAACACAACTGGCAACGGGTCAGCCTTTACGGTATCGACGCGGCTACGTCTGGGAGACCGCACTGACGGCTAGGTGACAGCTCTCTGATGGCTATTTATTATGAAATTGTTCTTCTGACAACCTCGGGGCCGATCCGGTTTCGAGGTAATATGTGTGCGATAACCATTTTAGGTCTTTGCCTACACTTAGTTCAGACAAGCGTTATTGATGCTAATATTACGTGCCCATATAGAAATACTGACATTACTATCAGTTTAAAACACTGTCTATAGCTTGGTTTTATTGATACTGCTTGTCCTTTTCTAAAATGTAGTTATATTTGCATGAATTGGCACGCAAGTAAAAACATCGACAATATTTTAGTTTGAATTTTATTTTTTGTTAATGTTACAAAAAGTAGGAAATAAACAGAAATAATAATAAAAAATCTCTACGTATTATGAATTGATTGCAAATCAAACTTTTGCGTTCTATAGCTTTTCCTATCAAAGAGATGAAGTTGTGCTACTGGTGTTAATTTTCATTGGCTTAGCCGACGATGCAGGTGGCTTTTAGCTGCACCCTTTTACATTTAGATCCTTTGTTCTGGCTAAATGGCACTGGATTAGGTCTGCAAAGTGCGATGTTCTTTATTTTCGGCCCAGAGGCACAGTTTGATGTGGTGGTTCTAACGGAAAAGTATTTTTCGTTGAAAATAAACTTTGCCAAGCCAGTTTCAACTAGTTCCAAGATTATACAAAAGCCCTCGAATATGTAGGTACGTAATCCAAAATGGGGGTTATTTTACACACACAATAGGTTACTTTACTTTTCGAAAGTTAGCTATTTTTGTTAAAGAAAATGATAGAAAAATTAGTAGTTTTAGGTGAAAATATCTAAATATCAGAGGACATTGGTCTGTGTGTCCTTAGAACAAGATATTTCCACCTAATACTAATGATGTTTTCTATCTTTTCTTTAATAAAGATTATTCTTAAATAGCCAATTGTTCTTATTTAAAAAAAACAATTTCAAATTTATTTATACATCTCTGTACAAGCTGAATATACAGATACGAAAAGCGTACTACAGATTGGTATACTGATTCAAATCACTACCAAACAGCACACAAAAAGCAGGCAAATTTCCAAATAAGTATCCTAATTCAAAATATTTTCAGATAAATAAAATTTAGGAAAATTTTCTTTTATTTTTTTAAGGACAGCTTTTTTCCAAAAACTATCGTGAACTTGACTATTCATATTGTTAAAAACGGGTGCGGCAGCGCGTAGTGCACGGCGCGACGTGGAGGGAGCAAGCCCCAATACTCACCCTGATGAAGACTCTCGGAATGAGTCGAAACTTAGTCGTTGCCTTCACCGATGCAATACGTGAAAATTCCCGTTTTTACAATATGGACAGCTTTTATGATAACTACAGCTCGATTCAATTTTATTTCATCGGTTTGGCCAGTTAGCCTAATCAAGCGCTCACGGGTCGGGATGTCGGTCTCTACTGCAGTAGCAATTGTACAGGGGGGTCCACACTTACGCGCGCGAAATTTGACAACCTTTTTCCGCAACGGCCATCGCGCTATTTTGTAGTTTCCAATTTCCTCACAGAAATGACACGAAAACCACAATTCATCTATGAAGTATCCAATATCAGTTCAACAGCTTAAAGGCTAGAGCCCATTCCAATCAAAGATGGAGATAGCATGAGCTCCAAACGTGTGAACAGCCCAACAGAAAGGATTATGCAGACAATTATTTGTTTCAATCAATGCATTGCGGATTAAATTCCACTGCAAAATAATTGGAAGTTTCTCTTCTGTTATTCAATCATCGCTTTGGATTTATGGAACCGTTATAGTTGTTTACTATATAATAGTAATAAAGAGGGTAGATTGAGTCAATTGATAGATAGATATTCGAGGGTATCAAGTGCCAGTTGCACGTCCAAAAATTATATTTGTCACATGCCCACGATTTGTATTGCATTCATGTGACAGGTTCCAAGCCATGCCTTCAAATTGTTGGTTCTAGTCTCAAGACAAGATTCATGGAGTAATTGACCAACTCATTGCCAAATCCCGCAGAATCTTTGCAGGAATTTGACGACCTCTGTGGCGCAGTGGGCGAAGGCCCCGCCTGAGACGCAGAAGATTGTGGGTCCGATTCCCGCCTCGGGACAAATGTTTGTATGATCTGCAAATATTTGTCTCGGGTCTGGGTGTTTTCTTAATATGTATATATTTACAAAAAAAAGTATATAAGTAGTATATCAGTCATTTAGTTCTCATAATACAAGCTCTGTTTAGTTTGGGGCTAGATGATGCTGTGTGAAAAATGTCCAGCATTATTTATTTATTTTATTTTGAGTTTTCGGCCCACATTTAAAATTAATGTTTTACACAAATATAGTTTTCATTTTAAAACAAAAAAAATGAAGTAAACACAATTTTTTTTATGAGAATTTCAATGGTGCACGTCTTAGTTTGAACTATCGGATCGGAAGTCAGGGCCAGGGGGTGTCAACACGCCTTGATTGATTGGCGGCAAAACTGGGCTCCAAATAATGTTATCGTATCACTGTGATATTATCATTTTTTTAAATGGCAATCACAAGTTCTGCCTTATAGAAAAAAAAACAAGATTGGCCAAAACAATGAGAATCCAGGCCGTTAAACAAACCACGAGTTTATCATTGTTTTTTCCGGTTTGGAAGTGTTTGTTGCTGGTTTTCTGTGTATTACAAACGTTTGAATACAATTTCCCATCCCATAAGTATACATAAAGCATGTAAGTACACAAAATTTTAAATTGTATAACCTCAACTTGTGATTACATTTCTTTATGGTATTTTCGCGTTGATTGATTCTTCCTATTATTTGTTAGGTGGAGTGAACTACAAACTTTCTAATGTATTTTTGATCCTTTATAGGCTCAGAAATACATAAGAAAGATTGTGGTTCATTTATTATAAATGATATTAAAATTCAAAATAATACAAACATCCCGCCATCCATAATTCAAATTTACCGCCATTTACGAAACTAGTGAAAAGTTTCTGATGGGTGCCGTTCGTGACGCTAGGCACGAACTTTTCTTTTTTTCACAAAAAAGAACCACTTTTTTTTATGACGTTGGCCTTCTCTTGAGTATTGTTATTGTATGGTCAGGGCACACTACAAGATCCGATGAATTAATTAAGGAACCTACCTCACTTTTACAACATAGTTCGGAACTAGGTGCTACATTATTAAACAAAACTTAATTAAGGCTTCATAAAGACGTGGTGGGAACAAAAATTCATATTCTACTTACGTCAGTTTTGTAGGCGACTTCCTTTGGAGTTCGGTACGTGAGGCCAATAATAAAGTAGGGTAGTTTAGTTTAATTTTAGCAAGTTCTTGCATAACGGAGACTTTAGAACCTGCTCAATACTAAGTCTCTGTTGTGCAAGAACTGGTCTTCCGATTCGATGGTCGTAGGTTCAAACCCGGTTGTGCGCCAATGACCTTTTAAATTTGCTAAAGTAACCGGTATGCCCAAGAACCAAAATTTTGAAGGCATGTGCCATCGATTGGTGTTCCAATAACCAGCGATGTACTTGCAACCTGTCACGTGGATAGTCACTTACTATGCAAAACGTGGACATGTACCAAATATGTTTCGATTTGTCACTATTCTTACTACCCTACTTAGTATCATCACAAATCTGTGTACTGAGTATGGATATAAGGATCTCCGTGATGGGGATTACAGTTCTGAGCGTGTTTTTTTTTTTGTTTTTTATAATCGCGCGTTCAAACACATCGCGAAACTAGAAGACTGGGAGTTCATTGTCATTTAGTTTAGTTCTTTAGCTATTTTCTAATCTCTACTTAAATAACCATTTGTGTTCCTAAATAACAGCTTTTCATACATACGTATGTTATACGTAGATAGATGTCTAATGTAAGTCAGAGTGAAGATCTCTTGCGTCGAAACACAAGTTTTATACTTAGAGCAAGGTACCAAAAGGTTTCAAGTAAACTAATAAAAAAAAACTCTGTCTCATCTAAAAAAAAGGTCACACAAATATTATTAATTACATTGTAAGAGTACCAATGTTACCCTTTTTTTAAAATATTCTTTATTACAAGTATTATTAAATAATGATTGTTGTCATCTAAGGACGTCTCTAAAAAAACATTGCTTATATTTATAAGGATACCAAGTACGGGGTAGTTTGAGGCATATCCAAACAGTATATTAGTAGTACAGTAGTTGGCATTTCTTAATACTTTTCCCTAAATTAATAATCCTTATCAAGAATTTCAATTTCAATTTTATCTATAAGATTAATTAGCGAATGTGTAACTGTTGATTTAATAGAGCGACATAATCGCATCGTGATTAAGCTCTCTAATAAAGAAAAAAAATAGGCGGGAAACGATCTCGTAGCTTAGTTTGGTATAGCGTATCAAGTCTCCGGTTCGAGTCTCGCCAAGGTGAGATACATTTATGTTGTTATAAAGTTCCTCTTGTATGGGACACTAAAACTAAATAACTACAAATATACAAAATATAGGTACCTACAGGTGAAAGCCCGTTAAGACATCTAAAGACCATGACAAACAGTCTATAGATAGCTCAACTAATCCAGATCAATAACTTAAAATGGAAATGTTGTTTGATTTACCATTTTTTTATTGCTTATTCGCCTACAGTAGACTACTATAGTAATATACAATCCTTGTTTTCTCTATTTAATGTAATTATGTACTGTGTTTATGAACTTTCCTACTTTGTTTATTACATTTAAATTGTAATAATAACAAGACTAATACAGTCCAGGAGTTTTCCGCGTTTGTGAGGTCATCTTTCCTAGGCCCTGTCTGAAAATCAGCGCTGCTTCTCACTACTTTGCGGAGCAGCACTAAGCTGAGATAGGACCTATTTGGCCCATACGGCACAGATGGGATTAATTAGCTTAAAAATCTTCTTTTTGTTACTATGTTTCTGTTGAAATCTTAGGTATTTATAGTGTCTATTTATCTCGACCTCTGTGGCGCAGTGGGCGAAGGCCCGCCTGAGACGCAGAAGGTTGCGGGTTCAATTCCCGCCACGGGACAAATGTTTGTATCTGCAAATATTTGTCTCGGGTCTGGGTGTTCTCTATGTATAATATGTATGTATTTACAAAAAAAAATGTATATAAGTAGTATATCAATCATGTAGTTCCCATAATACAAGCTCTGCTTAGTTTGGGGCTAGATGATGCTGTGTGAAAATGTCCAGCATTATTATTATCTATTTTTAAGTGTGTACCTGTACTTTCTGTGCTTTGTTGTTGCCAAATAAAAAATCATTATTAAAAAAAAATAGTTTGCCATAAATTATAGATGCACGCCCATGCATGGATTTGAACCGACGCCAAAAGACCGTGTCGGCCTCAGCGCATCCACTTTTCACAGGCAGTTAGTTACATTGCAATTAATCCATCCACTTTAGCTGTAAAACTAAGCTTGATTTATCGTTGGTCAAGAAATAAACACGTTCGCCGTACATTTTACGAGCAGACATTGTTAATTTCACCAGAACTCGTCATAAGTACAGGTGTCAACATAAGTATAACGTGTGTTTCAGAAAAGTAATTTTACACGTGATGTTTTTAGCTTTGCTTTTGGCTGACGGTTTTAATTGGCAAAAGTAGCAATTATGAGGAATAGTAAAGCGCAAGCGGTCAAATATCTAATGCCTACACAAAAACCAACATTTTTTTTTAACACGTGGATTTATGGCGGTTCTTACGAGCCATAGTGCGGGGTTCATTGAAAATATTGTAAACAGTTCATAGTATTTTTCAGTTTTTATTTTATTTTTTACTAGCCTTTGCCCACGGCTTCGCCAGCGTGGTACCCGGATAAAAAGTAGCCTATGTCTTATTCTGATGTATAAGCTATATTACTGTAAAGTTTCATCAAAATCCGTTAAGTAGTTTTTGCGTGAAAGAGTAACAAACATCCATCCTAACAAACTTTCGCGTTTATAATAGTAGTAGGATAATAATAATAATAATAATAAATAATGCTAGACATTTCCACACAGCATCATCTAGCCCCAAAGTAAGCAGAGCTTGTGTTATGGGAACTACATGACTGATATACTACTTATATACATTTTTTTGTAAATACATGCATATTATACATAGAAAGCACTCAGACCCGAGACAAATATTCCAAGTTACAAACATTTGTCCCGCGGCGGAAAACGAAACCGCAACTTTCTGCTACTCAGGTGGAACTTCACCCACTGCGCCACAGAGGATGTGTAGTAAAATCTAAGGTCCTCGAAATGTTAAGAGTTATGAAGGTAACGTCTTGATCTTTGATAAACCAAAATAAAATCGCATTTTGGAAAATATGAGGTAAAAATTAGCAGCGTTTGTCTGGTAGGCAGTACCCCAACTTCTGTTCTGAAGGTTGTGGGTTTGAACCCAAAAAAGGCAATGCCGAACGTGGGTATATGCCAAATATAGCTTTGAACATGCCTCTCTAACTACCCCCCCCCCTTGATAACCTCACCGAAGACCTTCTCGATTACTAGTATTAGATCTGAAAATGTTTAAAAAATATCACACGCTCACAACTTCATATAATTTTTTTTTCACGGTCTGAACGTTCTGTTTTAATTACGGAGTCGAGTTTTTACACCCTTTTTGCGTCTTTAAGCGAGAAGATAGTATAAAATAAGATAAAATTTGCATCCCCTAAATGCTAGTGATTTGCAGCCCCATTATTGCGGACTCGTCTCTTAAGTCCACTATCCCCATTTAATTCTGCGGCCAAGCTAGCAGTAATGCTTTCACTGTGTTCTAGTTTCAAAAGACAAGAATTGCGGCGAAGTAATAGACCCATCGTACATAATTACACCAAGTAATGACAAAGAGCGACGGACTCAAAGACATCTGCGACGACGTAATGTAACATCCTACTAATATAATAAATGCGAAAGTGTGTGTGTGTGTGCGCGCGCGTGTTGTGCGTGTTGTGCGTGTGCGCGTGTATGTGTGCGTGTGCGCGCGTGTATGTGCGTGTGCGCGCGTGTGTGTGCGGGTGCGCGCGTGTTAGTGTATGTGAATGTTTGTTACCACGTATCTCCGTTACTAAACCGGTTTTGATGAAATTTTGAAAGTAGATAGTTTAGATTCTGGAATAAAGCATAGGCTGATCTAATTTTCAAAATCAACCACTAAGTGGGTTAAACAGGAACAGGATAGTAAAGTTTCTATGGAAATTCGCTCAAAACTCGGTACCTATAAGTAAACTTATTTTTCAAAACTAACGGTCGTTTTCCAAAATTAGTGTATAATATTACCAAGGTCGTAAAGTATTGATTTTCTATTCCCTGGTTCGATTCACTCAACACACGGTAAAGAAGTACACGACAGAGTTGTAGTATCTATTCTTTGTTCGATCAAGAAAAGAAATACTACTGTCCTATCAAAACTTTCGCAATCAGTATAAAAGATCGATCGCGCAGTCAAGTATCCTACTTCCTACTAATATAATAAATGCGAAAGTCTGTCTGTGTGTCTTTGTGTGTGTGTGTATGTGTGTGTGTGTGTGTGTGTGTGTGTGTGTGTGTATGTGTGTGTGTGTGTGTGTGTGTGTGTGTGTGTGGGTGTGGGTGTGGGTGTGTGTGTATGTGTGTGTGTGTGTGTGTGTGTGTGTGTGTGTGTGTGTGTGTGTGAACGTTTGTTACTACGTATCTCCGTAACTACTAAACCGATTTTGATGAAATTTGGAATGTAGATAGTTTAGGATCTGGAATAATACATAGGCTAATATAATTCGAAAATTGGCCCCTAAGATGGTTAAGTAGGGCGGTAAAGTTTCTATAACTTTTTTTTTTTGATTTGCTCAAAACTCTGTACAAAATAAACTTTAAAGTAAATAATGAAACACGTATTTTTTATTTTTTCAAAACTACCCTTTGGGGTTGAGTTCTACACTTTGCATAAATTGTAATTCTTGGTTCGATTCATTCAAAAGTTGGTGGACATAGTTTAAAGCCTGGAGACGGTCATATGCTACTTTTATTAACATAACTATATAATAAACACAAAAGTATTTGAGGATGGATGGATGGAAATTTGTTACTCTTTCATGCAAAAACTACTAAACGGATTTTGATGAAACTTTACAGTAATATAGCTTAAACATCAGAATAACACGTAGTCTATAATTTATAATTAAATTGTGTGATTTGACGATAATAATAACGATAAGTTTATATTAAGTAAGTAAAATTATATCGGATATACGAGTATCTATGCCTATGTGTTTTCGGCTAAACCGCTGAGCCGTTTGCGATGAAATTTTATATGGATATAGTTTGAAGCTTAGAGACGGTCATACGCTACTTTTGTCAATATACCACGCTGGCGAAGCCCCGGCAGAATACAGTTCGCTATAAAGTAGTCAGAAGTCTC
Organism: Perizoma flavofasciatum; assembly: GCA_958496245.1. Taxonomy (NCBI): domain Eukaryota; kingdom Metazoa; phylum Arthropoda; class Insecta; order Lepidoptera; family Geometridae; genus Perizoma; species Perizoma flavofasciatum. Next base: position 3,480,736 of record OY292439.1, on the reverse strand, counting down.
TCTGGACTTCAAACAAACTACAAGTGGTCGGAAATCATTTATAAATTATTCCAAGACAGCGGTTGCGAATAACCACGCATCGCAAGTAGCTAACCAGACGCAACATTTATATGGATTTAACAATTTGCCATCGGCACCAGTTGTTTGTCTGTCTGTCTGCACGTACTCTACATGCCAACAATGCGCCGACATTAAGGGCGATAACTTAATGCATTTATACACGAGTTCCAGCATGTCGACATTTTTTTTATGACAGCCCGTCATCAATATTCAATCCGTTAAGATTATATTTAAGTTGAAATCCTTCTAATCCTATCCTACTAATATTATAAACGTGAAAGTTTGTGAGGATGGATATTTGTTACTCTTTAACGCAAAAACTACTGAACGGATTTTGATGAAACTTTACAGTAATATAGCTTTTACATCTGAATAACAGATCGGCTACTTTTTATCCGGGTACCACGCAGGCGAAGCCGTGGGCAGAAGCTAGTCTAAAATAGTTAGCGTTTTGGTGTCGTACTGTACGCTTACTATTTAAAAAAAATAATGCTGGACATTTTTCACACAGCATCATCTAGCCCCAAACTAAGCAGAGCTTGTATTATGGGAACTACATGATTAATATACTACGAGACCTTTTTTTTGTTGTAAATACATACATATTATACATAGAAAACACCCATATCCCGAGACTAATATTTGCAGATACAAACATTTGTCCCGCAGCGGGAATCGAACCCGCAACCTTTTGCGTCTCAGGCGGGCCTTCGCCAACTGCGCCACAGAGGTCGTCAAAAAAATATTTAAATAAAATAATTTTAATTCTTATTTCAATTCTTATTCCTCTCGATACCGAAAAAGGACTCATTCACACATAAATGATACGTGACTCTCTAGTTCTACCCGCTTTACGAGATCCTATTTCCCCCGTACATATAAACTGTGGAATGAGTTGCTTTCCGAGTTGTTTCCGATGAACTATATTAGACTATTAAAAAAAAAAGAATCGTTCAAAGCAGACATCGCACCAGCAATGCCCCCTGTGTTGTAGATTTGAATAGTGACGGTAACTGCTTTCCATCAGATAGGCTGTATGCCTGTTTGCCTTGACATAACAAAAAAAAAACAAAGGAGTAAGTTCATTTGCTGTTTCCCTTGAAAGTTCGGAAATTGGTCGTTGCGTTTTGCAGTCTGCAGACGGTTTTCGAATCACACTTTAAGAATCTCTTCAACGATAAAGAACAGAGGTGACTAAACATAAAATTATTTTCAATTAATGAAAAGGCTTCGGGATATTATAGCCAATGCGGTTAGAAATGGATTTGCAATTTGTCACTTGGAATGCTTGCACAACTAGGGCATGTGCCAATTGCAATGTTCGGGCGTGCTTCTGTTCACTTCCTTTGAATCCTCAAAGATCTACGCACTGAGTATATGTTTCTGAGGATGTCTATACATATGTTGGTTTTGGTTGGTTTTTAAATTATCAAGTTTTGTCGCATATCGAAATGTTTGGGCTTTACTCAGCAATACTTCTCAATAACTTGAGGTACCGTCTGTACAATAATACGAGCTCATCCCGAGTATTGACCACAAATCTACGTTAGTGCTCACTTTAGGGGAAGCGCCGTATAAATTATTCAGGCATTACTGTGGTCCCGTATTGGTCTTGGAACGCTGGGGACCAAATTGAAATGTTGGGCTTGAGAGTACTTTTGAGAAAGAAAATCTGGAGAAGAAAACGTTTTATAAAAATAATTCATGAGGTGGGCAATCTGAATATAAAGCATTTGCAAAAACACTTGCACTTCAAACATGTGCTTACTGCTTAGGGTATTAAGAAGCTGACAAGACAGAACACATACTTATTTTACGGATTATTACCGCGTTGACATTTTTTTTTATTTCCAGAATTCTTTAATTGTGTTGCAACAGCCTTATCACGAGAAACTGATAAAAAAGGTAAGACACATAATTTTTTTTAAATTATATTAACTGATCGCAAGTTTGAGAAATACTATAAGACCTGAACACATTTCGTCATTATTTTTAACCTATACTTTCCCACTGCCTTGAAAAAGTCGCACCCAAATCCTTCTATACAAATATAAAAATATGTTTATTTACTACTAAGTATGTGACAATTTTGATCACAATTTTGTCATTCTGTTGGTCCCCGCGCCGGTCAATACCAGTTAATTACCACCAGCCTTTCTGAAACGCATCAAAGTCGTGACGGCAACGTTTCCTAGACCTGCCCCGTCTGCATCGTCTATATGCAGGCACCAATTTTGTTACGTATTTTCGGCTGACGTGTCCCGCCCATTTGCATTTCAGTATGGAATTCAAAATCAAAGTACTTATCGAGTAAGACGAACTCTGTGGCGCAGTAGGCGAAAGCCCGCCTGAGACACAGAAGGTTGCCGCCATGGGACAATTATTTGTATGATCTGCGAATATTTGTCTCTGGTCTTGGTATTTTCTATGTATAATATGTATGTATTTACAAAAAAAAAGTATATAAGTAGAATATCAGTCATGTAGTTCCCATAATACAAGCTCTGCTTAGGTTGGAGCTGGATGATGCTGTGTGTAAAATGACCAGAATTATTTATTATTATTTATTTATTTTATATTCCACTGAATAAGTTTACAATTTTACCAACACACATGCAATTGTTATAAAATTTATTTCTAAAATACCTGATAAAATCTTTAAAACTTTCCTGAAAACTGACCAGCTCATAATGATAGAATCGCATGCAAGCAGCTCATCAGATGAGATAAGAAGATATTTTCATGTTTCGGACTTTTGTGATGAAGGACAAGAGTTCGGCGGTAATAAAAACGCTACTGTGCTACTATTAACTAATTTCTGCCCACGGCTTCGCCAGCGTGGTACCCGGATAAAAAGTTGCCTATATGTTATTCTGATGTATAAGCTATATTACTGTAAAGTTTCATTAAAATTCGTTCAGTAGTTTTTGCGTAAAAGAGTAACTAACATCCAAATATCCTCACAAACTTTCGCGTTTATAATATTAGTAGGATAGTAGGATTCCAATTCCAATTCCCGATCAATTGGAAGTAACTTCATGCACTCATTTTCCTTCTACATATTATAAATTCACCTGCGGCCACTCCCAACATCACATAAAATTATTTCCATCTATCGGTTTTCTGCAGAGATCTATTTTAAGCAATAAGACCGTCCATTGAACATTTAATTTTAATATATTGTTATTGTTTATTTCATATATGAAAAAATATATTTCATAAAGTAATTGCACACCTTATAAGGTGTGCAATAAATTCCATAGTTTCATTCATTTATTCATTCATTCATTAATACACACGAGGGATGATACGATACAGTACATCGACGATGGAGATCAAAGTAGGTATGAACTAGCCGTTAACTTTCCGGGGTCTTTCGTACACCTAGTAGATTACTACCTACCTGCTTCGTGATATTCGTATTCTTATATTAACAATTATTATAATTCTTGACATATTTTTTCTCATAATTTTTGACATTTTGTATAATTATTGACATTTAATTTTATTTTGTATACATACCTACCTTTTCACCTGTGTTATTATTTAAATTGTATGTGTGTAATTGTAAAATAATACCTACCTGCAACGCCCTGACAGGGCCGATGTACCTACCAACCTACTTGGAGCTACACTAGACCTAAGCTTAACCATTGTATGTAGGACATTAAGCATGAATAAATGAAATTATGAAATTAAATTATCAGTAAGTCCGGTAGGGTCTGAATCCACACCGATGTATCGTGCCCTACTGTTAATAGCAGAGCTGATGATTTGATACATAACCATTTCTTCGGGCAGTCTACTAAGGACTGGGCAAAATACTTCTTTAGCCATACTAATTGACTTGTGGTGACATCTAGTTCTATATCACTTAACTTATTAACACATGGTGTTTCAGAACAATAAATGGAACAACTCATACCACTGTAAAATTATAAAGTCCTCGAAGTTTAACATCATCATCAGCCTGATAGTCGACGCTGTATTTGGACTTACCTAATATTTTGTAAGTATGTTAAAAAGATGTCGTATGATAATTGTTTGCATGTTCTGCAAATATTTGTTTTGGGTCTGGATGTTGTGGTATCATGTTACTCGTAGTTACTGATACAAAGAATCTTAGTGTAAGGTCATGACTATGTAACTGATTGTAGTGTATTTATAAAAAACTAACCCAGTTTCGATTCCGTGGGAATATCGGTACAAAAAGTAACAGTAAATATTTTACTGCTACATAAATACCCTTGTTGATTAAACTATTTGTTTGAATAAGAATTAATACTACGATACTAATGTAACCAACTTTTGTTTCTGCTGCGATCTAATAAAATTTTAGAACACAAAAGCTGCTATTGTGACTAAACTATGATAGTTAGATATATTCCCTTCAGGACTTTTTTATATGTAATAATGAGTCATTTAAGCATGTAGTACATAATTTTTATGTGTCATCAATCGTTTTCTCAGCGCACGCCAAATAATGAATTTTAGAGGCAAAATTTTGCTACTTTGGCTTACATTATTTAAATTTTACAAGGATCTCTAATTTTTTGAAAATAAATTATAGCCACTTCCAGATAATTTAGCTTTCTATTGATGAAAAAATGGTTAAAATCGGTCCAGTAGTTTCGGAGCCTATTCGGTGCAAACAAACAAACGAAAAATGTATCCTCTTTATAATATTAGTATAGACAAATTGATGACTTACTATATATATGAGGCCTTCTTTCGAATTCGAGGCTTGTGTAAGAGGCTTATTTAGAGTTTATTACCTACTCAGTATAAGGAGGACTAATTCTCACTTTGAAAATTTTGCTGAGTCAACGGCATAAAGCGAATTGTTCACCTCTGTCTATTACAATAATTGCATTACCTCACAAGTAGATATTCTTTACTTGGCACCGGGCCAGCAATCCCGCAATCCTGATAAATAAAGATGAACTTCTAATATCCTTGTTAATTTACCCCCACCTTTAAACTGGAACACTTTTTTATGATATGTCGCGACAAACATTGATGTGTACCTTGTTTGGAAGACTTTTTAAAAAAAAAAACATCTTATAGACGCAAACTGTTTGTAAGGTAAGTATGGAACAGATTCCGTGTGAGTGAAATCGCTAGATAAATAAATAAATAATGCTGGATTTTTTTCACACAACGTCATCTTGCCCAAACTAAGGATAGCTTGTACTATGGGAACTACATGACTGATTTACTACTTATATACTTTTTGTAAATACATACATATTATACATAGGAAATACCCAGACGCGAGACAAATATTTGCAGATTATACAAACATTTTTCCCGCGGCGGGAATCGAACCCGCAACCTTCTGCGCCACAGAGGTCGTCCACGTGAGTGAACAGGAATAAAATTAAATGATAAAAAATTGGTATTCATCAGAGAACTTTGGTTTGTTTTTGCTATCATATCAAAGTCAAAGTCAAATTCAATGTCAATAGGTTTTTATTCATTGAAATACAAGGATCATATAGAAACGTCAACTTAAAAACTACGTGAACTTAAAATTTGAAAGTGAATTTACGCCGGTTCCTCGCGCGCGACCAAGCATAGAAGAATCAGGCAACAAACTCTGCTTGGTTATTTTTTTGATGCCCCTTCATTCAGCTTTAGTGTGGTGCCAATCGAACGAGGTGAATTAATTTATAGAAAAAGATATTTCTAAACTAAATCAGGATCGACACAAAAAGCGACAGGTACAATGTGGGTCAGATAGTTTAAAACATGTTTCCAACCACAATTTGCTCGATTAAGTCGTATTTTAGCTTCATTTTAGCAATTGCTCTGCTAAGAAATGTTTTCAAAAGCAGTAGGGAAAAAGATTTGAATGTTTTCTAATGGACTGGCGTGGTCACTTTGTAAAGCTTATTGAAAATATTTTTTTTAAAGCCTTTCGAAGTTTCTTAGTACACAATAATTCATACCTTTTACCACTCGAATGTATCCACACAAACTTGAATTCTTGGTTTTTTAAGTTGACATTTTAATGATCTATGAATGATGAATGACTTGAATGAATGACCTGTTGACTTTTACCGATTTTCAGCGGGTATTTTTGATTTGGAATTTAGGCGATTTTGCAAGAATAGCATAAATGTAATATATTTGTTTACTAAAACTGCACAACTATTTGCACTTATGTAGTTTTTGTAAAAAAAACTATCACTTTCTGAGAAACTGCTCGGAGACATCCATCGTCATTCAATGTTGAGAAAGCAATACATAATAAGTACGTTTTACAATGTAAAGGAAGCTGTTGGGCAATATTCGAAAAAAAAGAGAAGGCGAGACAAAGCCATGTTTATTAATACTGCGAAATTATTGGAATACCTCAAAAGGAGGTAACCCGTAGCGCCCCCAAACACGATCCTATATTTTATTTAACAAATCTCCCAAAAAGCGAACGAAAATCGTTCTGTAATCGCCGCCACCATCTTAAAGCTATCCTTAACGAGCTTTCGCGAAGCTAAACGCGTTGTCACCAATGCTTTACTAAGTCCTTCATCATCATTATCAACAGCCTGTTGAAGTCCACTGCAGAACATAGGCCTCCCCAAAGAGTTCCATGACGAAAGACCTTAGACTACCTCCATCTACTGGCCCATCGCTTGATATTCCTCTTTGTATCCATCTCAGGAATCCTGTGGATGAATGCTAAAAAGAACCCCTAGTACCATTTTTGGATGAAGCTTATTGTTGGCCTTCCACAACGAAAGGGTAATGAGTAGGAAATAGCTGAGCGGGATGGAGTAAAATAGTGTTGGCCTTTCACTAAGAACGAGTTTCATAGGAAAGTGATACTTTTGTTAGTCTTTTTACCCGTTCCGTTCAGAGCCCGCTCCACTCGCAGTAGAGCGGGCTCTGAACGGAACGATTGAAGGCCGGAATAAGCAGTCGTTTACTTTTTCTGTCTGATGATAGATAGGATGACTTACATAGTATTGAATTCTTTCAACATAAAACTTGCAATCTAAACCTTTCAATTTCTTTTTTTTTTTTATAGCTTCCAGATAAATTTCTTATAGCCCCTGGTATCACCCTGGTATTGGTTATCACCTATTTTGAAGGTTTTCTTTTATTTTTTCGTAGATAATTATATTATTTTCTTTTGGACGATTTCACACCGGCGTTTGGGTGTTTGATATAATTTACATGTCCCTGTAAAATCATCACTGTACTAATATTGTCCAATTCAATAGCTATTGAAAACTAAGGCCTACAGGCAAAGGTTTCGTAATGGAAATTGAACGGGTGCCTCTTGCGTTTCAGCTGGCAATTCATCCACCTAGCCTAAGTGATCCTCAATGGTAGGAACTATAGAAATAAAAGTATGCTAATCCATTATATCTTACATATCACACCCATCTTCGACAGAAACACGTAGATATAAAGTAATCTTATAAAACACGAGTCATTAGAGGCATTACATTTTTCGCTTTATCCCTTGTTTCAGATTCTTACAAAATGGTGGCCGTAAATAAAGTGGAGACAGCACATACAAATTATTAATGCGTACAATAGCAAAAACCGCTTTTAAGATTCCAAAGCGTTAAATATAATTGCCTAAAACCGTGTATGTATCCGAAAAGCGTCGCTCGTTCCGAAATCCTTTATTGTCATTACACTGGGAAAACATTTTAACACAACATCAATACGCGCAACAACATCAATACGCGCATCAACAATTGAATCTTAACTTGAACGACGCATAATCGAGTTTCGATCGAGGAATCGAGAAACAAGAAGAGCTAGTTCTCTCTGTAGAGTTATCAGAAAAGACGTTGTCTTTGTGGTGCGGGAACAGATCAGCCAGCAGTCAGTTTGAACAATTAATTTTCTCGCAACGATAATTGAGATTTCAAGTAGGTGCGAGATCATTATTGGGCCAGCATGGTAGGTCACTCCCCTCTAGTCATAGGAGCAACATTCGTCATGGGATTCTTGAAGAGAGGTATATATCCAGTAGTGAAATCTACATACATTTGATGATGACGGCCAGTATTTGATGTGGACTTTATGCGAGTGGTCAGTGTGAAAAGAAGTAATTTTGGGAAGTGATCATTTTAAGAAGCGGTGGGATGTGATGGTATTTTTAAATATCTGACGCAATCGATGTAGACTAAGCATATGGATTTGTATGTCTGTCTGTCTATGGCATAGAATACTTAGCTCCCAAATGGCTGAACTAATTTAAATTCTGTTACTAATTTAAGGTATGTTCTATTTAAAGCTACATCCGCCACATTTTGTACGGCATGGAATTATAAAGAATTAATTAATTAATCATTATCATTCTTATAAATAATTCATCATTTATTCTGTGACCAAATTCATCATTTATTCTGTGACCACACGTTACTCGTATTAGGGGGTAGTGGCTTTACATGATGAAATACACGAGTCAGTGCCTTATATTATATTTTTTTCATGTCTAAATGTGTCAAAGACTTCAATTCTTTGACACATTTAGACACAATTTTGTGTACCGAGCACTGGGCGAAGTATCATCCACATAAAAATGTAATAACATAAAAATAAGCGTAATTTTTAAGGTTTTCGGGGCAGATATATTTTAATGTGACATTTGATCATTTGAAAAACAAAAAACTTGCAAGTAGAACATCACGAAGTAATCGACGAACACACACACACAAAAAATATTAAATGTGGGCTGTATGCCTCAAAAATGAGAACCTTCTAATAAGTGGTAAAATCATCTTATTATTCCAAAAACAAGGATCTTGCCCCAACTCATCCAAAGTATATGTCAAAGTCAATAGGTTTATATTCATTGAAATAACAAGGATTATAATTATTATGAGATAGAAAGTTCAGCTTAAAAATTACGTTAATGTAACATTTAATGAATTAACAACGATTCCTCGCGCACGACCAAGCTTAGAAGAATCAGGCAACAAACTCTTTTTTTATTATGATCCTTCATTCGGCTATAGTGTGGTGCCAATTGAACAAGGTGAACTCATTTATTGAGAGCAGCGTGAAAGACTTTTAGAAAAACTATGTGTTAGGCTGATGTGAAGATAAAATGTTATAAGGTTCATTAAACAGGAAACAGAGCATTCTTTTCTTCTCGATTAAACTAGCTGTTCTCACGATGTCACCAAAAACAGAACGCGAGGCCATCGAAACTCAATTTACATAACAAACCAACGGTAACGATCATGATCCGATATCGGAATCGAGAAGATAAAGTTTCATACTTTTTAGGTAGGTGTCGAGAAATTCGAATACGGATAAAAGGTCTACTCAAACTCAGAGGGATTTTAGGATTGATTAAATAAAACTACTATGATTGCTTGGTATGATTCCGTCCGAACCCAAAGGGTGCAAATGGGATCCTATTAATATTCATATTGTAAAAACGGGAATTATTACGTACTGCACTATGAGTGAAGGCACCGACTAAGTTTCGACTTCTTGACGTTAGTGCACGGTGCGACGCGGAAGAAGAAAGTCGCAACCACTCACCCTGATGAAGAGTCTCGAAATGAGTCGAAAATTAGTCGGTGCCTTCACCGATAGTGCAGTACGTGAAAATTCCCGTTTTTACAATATGAATAGTCAAGTTCACGATAGTTTTTGGGATCCTATTACTAAGTCTACGCCGGCGTTGTTTGTCGGTATTTCTGTAAGGGCTGTATTTTTTACCGTATCATGTGGCTAGTTCAGAATTTCACAGAATGCGACTAAGGCTATTGCCATTTTAATGGTACCTATATAATAAAATACTCAAGTCACAACCCAAGAGGGGCTGCCCATACAAAAAAACATGAAAAATACATGGTCTGTCACTGGGATGTATTTATTTGACTGCTTTATCTAATAGTAGATTATTTTTCAGAATACGTATTACGAATACAGCATAGTGGATGGAAAGAAGGTAATAAAATCCAGTAGTAACATTTTACCCTTCAAAAAAAATTTGCAACTATTTTGTTATTTACCAAATAAGAGTGTTAATATTGTGTCGTGGTATGAAACCTTTTATAACCCTGAATAAATACCACTAAAGATCACCCATCTAAATATTGAAGATTGCTAATCATGCAAACTACGCCACGAAATCAAAAATCACATTATAATACTTTTTTTTTCAACATTCTCCGTTCCCGCCTACGTACCCGGCACGCTGTAATCCAAAGCCTTGGAGATGTCTCCTTAATCTGGTGTCGTAGCCTCAAGGACATTTCGAATCAGCCGCAAATGAGACGACACTACGTTATGGCAACGGTTTTTGTGCTGGGAAAATCCATGTTTGGAAAAATTGGCTGGAGTGTCGGGCGCGTGGTTGAAGGAAAAAGGTTTTAGTCTTTTATCTTTTGTTTTGTAGCAGTCTAATAAGGTAGTTAGGTAAATAGGACATAGGATATTTTGAAAACTTATCTTTAGACCAGCGCTGGTTGTCACGGAGGAGAGGCATGAATGTTTAAAAAAAATATTTTATTCGTATGAAAAAGTGCTTTTACGCTAACGGAGATTATTTTGAGAAACAATAAATTCAGTTTTAACTATTCATACTAGTTTTTTCTTAATTATTCCCGAAATTTTAGGTACGCCCCTGAGCCGACTCACATTATTTTTTTATATTACTTAACAAGTAATTCTGTATATTCCCGAATTCTGTGTACTAAATAAATTAAATCGTTGTTTTACTAAATTATCACGACCTGTGTGACTGAGAAATCCCAAGTGTCCATAGGCATCCGTTGAATTCTCGTAGAATCGTTTTTACATAGAAAAATACAATACAGTATTTTGATTTAATTGACAGATTTAGTGGGGTGTTAGAGAACCAATTTTCAGATTTTTTACATGTTTAGAAAGTTAATGCTTGAAGGTGGCTCAAAACGGTACGTAGTGTCATCCGGCCCGCATTCAAGTTTTTTGTCTGATCTTAGTCCTATCGTTAAATAAACTTCTATCGTAGAAGAGGCAACGGTCTAGTCGTTATAAGATGAGATATAAAAAAACTAAGGTACATTTTTCTATTACTACTTGTTACTTTAGTCTTTTCATTTTCTGTAACTATATTCCGTGTTGACATTATAAATGAAAATTTGAATTGGTACAAAGATCTTATGGTTGACGATAGAAATCGTGTTCAGTCATTCACAAAAAGGCTTCAATGGAAGCATTATTATTCGCATCGTTACTTTGAAGCTTCTAAGAACCCTTGGCACAGAATATCTATAACTTTTACCCACAGAATAGGATGAAAAGCAGTAGGTTGTTTTAAGAACAAAAACAAAATACGCTTATTTCTGTACTAGCTTCTGCCCACAGCTTCACCCATATGGTACCCGCATAAAAAGTTTAGCTATGTGTTATTCTGATGTATAGAAAGAAAGAAAGAAAGAAAATATTTTTATTTGCCTTAAAAACTACTACACAAATTTTATGCTACCTGCTAAATATTTATATATACATTTTCTTAATTGAAATTGGTATAAGCTATACTACTGTAAAGTTTCATCAAAATCCGTTCAGTAGTTTTCGCGTGAAAGAGTAACAAACATCCATCCTCAGTGGTAGGATTCACCATGATGTAAATACTCAGTGCGTATATTTCTGAGGATATCAAGGTGATAGTCAGATGCACGTCCAAAAATTTCATTTGACAAATGTCCGCGTTTTGATATTAGTTAGTATTTTATGTAACAGGTTGCAAGTTCACGCCGCTTATTGGAACGCTAACTGACATGCCTTCGACTTTTGGTTCTAAGTCATGTTTGTTACCTCATGATATTTTTCTTGAGCTTTTGTTATTGCGCTCATACATTTTTCAAGTAGAAAAATCTATTGGTGAACTAAACCTATGACCTCGGTTTATTAGAACTCGGTTTACCGCCGTATTAGACTATTAAGGTAAGAACAATTGATATCCAATTCGATTTCTTCTAGGCTAACAAAAAGTCTTGTGGTGTCTATTCATCGACGGTTTTCTTACAACAGTTACTCTGGTAAGGAAAATCTGGTAAAATATGTAGGTAAAACACGTTTTGTTTTCCCGTCAATTGCGTACATATAATAATTGCGGTCGGTAAATTATGTCGATGGGTCACGCTCCCAAAGTGGATTTCGCCACCGTGCGAACGCAGCATTCAATAATAAAATATGTATTATATAAAGTTAATTGTTCCATAAAGGTGTGTCAGTAGATACAAATATAACATACTCGTAACTTAATAATTAGTGTTGGAATTTAATGTTTCAGATCGTACCTAAGGTTAACTTGTTCCCCACACTAGGACTGAAAAGCCTTTATAGCAGACACTTCAGCAACTAGCTAGATAAGTTTACTTTAGGTATGGCACATAAGTTTAAGTTACACATACATACAAAAAGTTAAGTTATTACAATGATGACATGGTGTCGATAACCTAAACTTTTCCAGCTCTGCATCTGAAATGAAGCAAATACATATAAATAGTATTATAATATCGGTGACATTATTTATTTATTTAATTAGTGCGGAACACAAATAATGTAGTGCTAGGAGGACTTAATGCTAAAGCATTCTCTACCAGTCATCCTGAGCGTGCAAAAAGATGGTGTGGAGATTACGTACTGTTTGCTTACAATACACTGCGCCTTAAACCTTGGATCGAATCATAGTCTATTGTGAGCTTCAAACTTTTTCGACGAAAACCCGAACAATTTAGATGGATGTGGAATTTGATTTATGCGTGAATTTAGAAATTCACTAAATTCAGGTTTTAGGTTGATTTTAAAACTTCATGATAATTGTTAAAGACAATGAGAGCTTTTATGGTACTGGAATAAAAAGTTAAAAAGTCTATAAATATCCATACATTCAAACATCTGAATCCTATCGTATTATAAACGTGAGAGTTTGCGAGGATGGATGTTTATTACCCTTTCACGCAAAATCTACTCAATGGATTTTGATGAAACTTTACAGTAATATAGCTTATGCATCAGAATCACACATAAGCTACTTTTTATCTGGGTACCACGTGATCGAAGCCGTGGGCAGAAGGTAGTTAAATATAAAGAATAAAAGGGGCAATAAAAATAATTCATATTTCATTTGTATGTACCTAAATATTTTTTTGTACCTATGCTTAGTGAACATGCTGTTTTCATACTAAGCTCTCCACAAAAAGACAATTACGACGGCTGTAGCCCTATATATAATAATGATGAGATTATAGCGTATATTACGTGGTTTCCAGACCGTCGGACCACGACTTTATGTAATGACTGAAATTATTGACCATAACTAAGTTATTAAGTTAGGGATAAGATTATGTAAAGCTTTGTTCCAAGTTCACCAGCCTGTGGGCGTAGCTAACCAAATATGACTGTCGTCAGAACAGAAGACCTGAGACACAGGAGGTTGCGGGTTTGATTTTCGCCGTCCAATTGTTTGTATTATTGACTAAAAATATAAATATAGATATAGATACGTAGACGTGGACGTGGACGCGGACGTGGACGTGGACGTGGACGTGGACGTGGACGTGGACGTGGACGTGGACGTGGACGTGGACGTGGACGTGGACGTGGACGTGGACGTGGACGTGGACGTGGACGTGGACGTGGACGTGGACGTGGACGTGGACGTGGACGTGGACGTGGACGTGGACGTGGACGTGGACGTGGACGTGGACGTGGACGTGGACGTGGACGTGGACGTGGACGTGGACGTGGACGTGGACGTGGACGTGGACGTGGACGTGGACGTGGACGTGGACGTGGACGTGGACGTGGACGTGGACGTGGACGTGGACGTGGACGTGGACGTGGACGTGGACGTGGACGTGGACGTGGACGTGGACGTGGACGTGGACGTGGACGTGGACGTGGACGTGGACGTGGACGTGGACGTGGACGTGGACGTGGACGTGGACGTGGACGTGGACGTGGACGTGGACGTGGACGTGGACGTGGACGTGGACGTGGACGTGGACGTGGACGTGGACGTGGACGTGGACGTGGACGTGGACGTGGACGTGGACGTGGACGTGGACGTGGACGTGGACGTGGACGTGGACGTGGACGTGGACGTGGACGTGGACGTGGACGTGGACGTGGACGTGGACGTGGACGTAGCCGTAGCCGTAGACGTAGACGTAGACGTAGACGTAGACGTAGACGTAGACGTAGACGTAGCCGTAGCCGTAGACGTAGACGTAGACGTAGACGTAGACGTAGACGTAGACGTAGACGTAGACGTAGACGTAGACGTAGACGTAGACGTAGACGTAGACGTAGACGTAGACGTAGACGTAGACGTAGACGTAGACGTAGACGTAGACGTAGACGTAGACGTAGACGTAGACGTAGGCGTAGACGTAGACGTAGACGTAGACGTAGACGTAGACGTAGACGTAGACGTAGACGTAGACGTAGGCGTAGACGTAGACGTAGGCGTAGACGTAGACGTAGACGTAGACGTAGACGTAGACGTAGACGTAGACGTAGACGTAGACGTAGACGTAGACGTAGACGTAGACGTAGACGTAGACGTAGACGTAGACGTAGACGTAGACGTAGACGTAGACGTAGACGTAGACGTAGACGTAGACGTAGACGTAGACGTAGACGTAGACGTAGACGTAGACGTAGACGTAGACGTAGACGTAGACGTAGACGTAGACGTAGACGTAGACGTAGACGTAGACGTAGACGTAGACGTAGACGTAGACGTAGACGTAGACGTAGACGTAGACGTAGACGTAGACGTAGACGTAGACGTAGACGTAGACGTAGACGTAGACGTAGACGTAGACGTAGACGTAGACGTAGACGTAGACGTAGACGTAGACGTAGACGTAGACGTAGACGTAGACGTAGACGTAGACGTAGACGTAGACGTAGACGTAGACGTAGACGTAGACGTAGACGTAGACGTAGACGTAGACGTAGACGTAGACGTAGACGTAGACGTAGACGTAGACGTAGACGTAGACGTAGACGTAGACGTAGACGTAGACGTAGACGTAGACGTAGACGTAGACGTAGACGTAGACGTAGACGTAGACGTAGACGTAGACGTAGACGTAGACGTAGACGTAGACGTAGACGTAGACATAGACATAGACATAGACATAGACATAGACATAGACATAGACATAGACATAGACATAGACATAGACATAGACATAGACATAGACATAGACATAGACATAGACATAGACATAGACATAGACATAGACATAGACATAGACATAGACATAGACATAGACATAGACATAGACATAGACATAGACATAGACATAGACATAGACATAGACATAGACATAGACATAGACATAGACATAGACATAGACATAGACATAGACATAGACATAGACATAGACATAGACATAGACATAGACATAGACATAGACATAGACATAGACATAGACATAGACATAGACATAGACATAGACATAGACATAGACATAGACATAGACATAGACATAGACATAGACATAGACATAGACATAGACATAGACATAGACATAGACATAGACATAGACATAGACATAGACATAGACATAGACATAGACATAGACATAGACATAGACATAGACATAGACATAGACATAGACATAGACATAGACATAGACATAGACATAGACATAGACATAGACATAGACATAGACATAGACATAGACAT